>CM057456.1:1152300000-1157300000 GCA_016271365.2 Neoceratodus forsteri | reverse complement strand
CAGAAAAGTGCCTTCAGTATCCCGAACACCCGCTCGATGACATTGCGTGTGGTGGCATGTGCCTCATTGTAGTGTTGCTGCAATGGGGTCACGGGCCGCCGGTATGGTGTGAGCAGCCAGGGACGGAGTGGGTATCCACTGTCACCTGTGTGTAGAGGGTGGAGGTTAGTTTGGTGATCAGCGTCGCCCCGCCTTGGGCCATCTAGGCCAATACCCATGTCACCTCTGACTATGCCCCTCCCAAGCTCTATGTTTTCTGCGTGGTTTGCATCCTCACCCACTAAGTGGCCAATGGGGATGTCCCCACTCTCAAATCTGTGGCACAGTGCTGACTGGTGCCAGATGAAGGAATCATGTGCTCCCCCAAGGTGCGTGGCACAGACATTGATTATGCGCCCCCTGGCATCGCACACCACCTGGCAGTTGATGCTTGCATAGCCCTTCCAATTGATATATGCGGCTCCTTCAAGGCCAGGTGGTGTGCGGATGGCCACATGGGTGCAGTCTATTGTCCCTAGCACACCAGGCATACGTGCTACCCTGTGAAACTCCTGTATGTTTGCTGTGCACTCCACCAGTGTGCTGGGGAAATGGATGTACTCCACAGCATGTGGCAGCAGTGCGCTGAGGAATTGGGTGAGGTGGCATGACGCAGCCAACTGGGTTATGCCTGTGGTGTCCCCTGTTGGTCTCTGGGAGGTACCTGTGGTGAGCAGGCACATGCAAGCTGTCACTTTTGTCTCCACTGACAGAGCGTGGCTCCATCGTGTGGGTGCCTGCATCACATCACTGCACAGCTCCCAGAGCCGCCTCAGAATTGCCCGGTTCAGGTGGTACCGGCCCACGATCTTGGTATCTGTGTACAGCTCAAAGCTGCTGTGGGCTCGGTACTGCCTGTTGGGGGCATACCACTGATAGGCCCTTCCATGGCCGTGCCCCCTGCTGCCTGCCTTCTCACCCCCCTCATAACTGCCTCCATCTGGATGGTGGCACTGGCCATGTCCCTGGCTTGTGTCCCCCCCCAGCAGCTGTTTCTGTGTTCCCCCCACTGTTCTGGCTGCTACTTCCCCTGCACCAGGAACCCCTTCCTCTGGTGGCCTCAGTGCTGTGTGGCACTTCCCCATTCTGCACTGTGGCCATGGCTCCCCACACCTTCCCTGTGCCTGTGGGTTCCAGGTGCCCTTTCTCTGTCCTGCCCTGTGTGTCTGTGTTGCCTGTGTGGCTGGCTATAGTTCAGCAACATGTGCCTTCCCTGTAGCGTTCTTGCACCTCTCTCTTGTTCCTTTTTATTTTGGCTCATTTCCGCTATCGCACAACTTCCACTTGCTCCCCTATTGCACATGGCGCATGTTGTATATCGCACGGTGCCATTTATGCATGGTTCCTCCCCCTTCAGTTGTGCATGCATTCATTATCATTGCGCTCTTGCGCAGTGTGATTTGGGGGGTGCATCTGCCTCCTGCTGAATATCGCAGAATGGCGCAATTTTGGACTTGCACTGGAGCAACCCTATTGCGCATGGTACAACATTTTTGAATATCTGAGCCCTAGTGTATTACCATAAATATATAAGATCAAGGTACAAAATTCCATCTAACTCTTAGCATGTACAGTACCCAGTTAAATAAGTTTCTAATATGCCTGCTGACACTGAGGGTTGAGGTGCAATGCTGGTTACCTGGGTTCGGTAACAGACTCAGGGAGCCAGGGGTTGGCAGGAGAGAGAGATGATTGAGCATCTGGAGGATAGCTCTCCTCTACTTGGGGAGGGATCCAGGAATGCTTGGTGTCCTGTTGGCCCATGATGGAGATCAGGGCATTGCAGGTACACTAGCTGACATAAGGAGATGTAGTGTGGCAGATGCCAGCAGGGTAGTCATGTACAGGCGTCATTGCACGCCACACTCCTAGGGAGGAAATAAGGAAAAAATCCCTGGCAGCTGAGTGAGGTGATGGCAGGTCTCCTGGGGTGGAACCGCACTTGTTCAGTGCTGGCCACAAACCCAACCTTACCCCTGGGGATCCGTGGCCTCCCTCTGTAAGGGTTGGCAGGAGAGGAAAGGATCTTGATACCAAAGCTTCGGTCGGAGGAGTGGTTCAGGTGAGCGGTTATGAAGTGAAGCCAAGTAAGTCTGCCTGAGAGATGCCCCAGTCTGCCTGGTGAGAAACAGAATGAGGAAAAAAAATTAAAAATTAGTTTAGAAGAACTACCAATCCAGACATAAATGAAGAACAGAATAACTTTTCAATCTGCAGCTTCTGTGCATAATTGAATACTATCACTGTTTAATTTTTGCAAAAGAGTTAACTGGTAAACTTTGTACTAGTAATGCATTCCTGATTTAGGTGACAAATGTTTACCTGTCAAGCTCTGGTACCCCAGACTGTTACTGTACTAATGGGGGTATTTTTAAGATCAGGACTGAATGGAGGAATGCATGACATGAGTGGGGACCATATGTAGCTGTCTTTTTTTTTTTTTTTTTTTTTTACATAGTCAGTCAGTAATGAACCAGTATCATGAACAACTGCCCAATGTATAAAGTTGTCCTTCCTTGATGGAGGAGGAGGAGTAGGCTATATAGCATTGGTGGACCAAATTATGACAGCAGACGATATAAAGAGAAAAACTGAAAGTTTAGATTATGACTCTCTGGTACACATGTTGGTTATTAAGAGCCCCCAATAAACTCTCTGTGTGTCAAAGCAAGACCGCGCTCAGTGTTTTTCAGACAGTAAGTGTCATTTATTCTGCTACTGAAAAACAGGTGAGCATATCCACTCCCAATTTTTTCTGAATTCCATATTCTGGCACGTACAGTATACACTGAGAATTGCAGCCTGATATCTCAGTTCATGACAGATGAACAAGTGGCACAAAAGTCATGTTTTAGCATACATAATGTATACTGAACAGACGGATGTGAGTGAAGCCAAAAGAAAAATAATCAAGAACAAATAAATCTCGGGATAAGAGCTGTACCAAAATGGGCCTTGCTGTCAAATTATTTTTTAAAAGCAACTTTGGGAGATACAGTATTAGGTGCAAAGTCTTTTTTTTTTTTTAAATCCAGGGCTCATTTCAAGACTGCTGGGGGATGGCAGCTGGCAGGGAGCAGAGCGAGCTGTTCTACCACTGAATAGGGGGCCAGGTAGAGCTCAGCCAGAAGGGGGGGCTGGCAAGAATGTCACTGAGTGGCCATCTACCTTCAGTGCTCTGCAGAGCCCCATGTTATCCTTTGGCCAGTACAACAATGGATGGCCAGCCCCCCCCCCACCAAGAGTCCTACTCTATCCTAATACTGGGACAACATTCGATCACCAGCTTCCCACAGTGATGGCCTGTGCATCAGGTACTCTGATCCTTGAGTCAGGGGGTTTACTGGAATGGGAGAACCTACAGAAAGCTCCCTTTCTTTTTTAAATTACAGATCATCAAGTCTGGCAGGGGACAGCAGATCCCTTCAGATTGGAAGGGATGTTCACAAACTAAACACTGTATGGGTAGAGACCCATGATAATCATTTTATTTTTTATTATTATTCTTTTTATTTTTCTAGAATTTCTTGTTATTTCTTTTTATTCATTGAAAATGTATTTTTATTTCTTGTTATTGCATATACATTCATAAACTACCTCAAAATGTCCTTATACGCACTAGAAATCACATTCCTAGTATACTATTTGTATTACACAGCATTATGCTATGGTCTTGAAAGGTTTTGTGAATGAAACAATTCCATTGTCACTTCCTTGTGGACCATCTCTGTGATTACAGTGGAGCCTAAACAACAACTGCTGCAAGCATTTATTTAGTTTTTGTCCCCCCAAAAGCAATTTTTAGTTTATTCATGTGATTTTTTTTTGTTTTATTCTTTTTATATGTTGAATTTCTTATTTCTTGTTATACCTTGAATTTCTTATTATTTCTTTTTATACCTTGAATTCTTGTTATTTCTTTTTTAAGAAAAACACGGGTCTCTATGTATGGGGCTAGGCAGTTCCAGCCATAATGAGGAATGGAAGCAGGCAAAGGGCTTAACAGTGAGTCATTTTGTTAGTACATTTTCTGTACCAGAGTTGAGATCCAGGCTGGGGTATCAGCTGCCAGAGGGTGGAGTGGGAGAGCTCAGTAAATAAATGAATAAATAAATTAAAGGGAGGTGTTTTAGGCTCTGTACAGACTGTCATCTGTTTTTAAAAATGTTTTTAAATTTGTTTTTCTTTCAGTACTTGAGCACGGTTCATCGGAGCATCCACATTACTGTATGCTCCAATACTGTGCTTGACAGCTGAGGTTCCTAGGCATGATTGCAGCAGAACCGAGTGCCGCAATGCATGCTGGGATACTTGAGTTTGAGCGTGAGAACTGATTCAGGAGAAAATGGTAACAATGAATTCCAGAGCACGTTGTGAGCTCAACAGTATGTGTGTAGATCTTTTCCCTTTGTTGGTGTCCAGCTGAAAATGGTGATGAAAGTGTGGCTGAAGTTGCCTTAAATTGTGTTACAATATGGTTTGCATCCACGTTGCTGTTAACATGGTTTAAGGCAATCATGTATGTCAAAAACCATGCTAAAGCCTTGTTCTGAGCAGGGTTTTAGCACAGTTTTTAAGCACAGTTTTAAGCATGGTTTTACTGTACTACAGTGTGGACTCAAGTCTTTTAAATAATTTTAACAGAACTAATATGGTTTAAAAAGTGGCAAAATGTGGTAGTGTTTACAAGGCCTTAGTTACTACTGTATAAAGACACTGTCCATGTGCCTAAGAATGAAAATGGCACGTGCAGTACAGTGCCATAATAAATGTTTTAGTATGAGAATCAACTTGGCTATGGGTGGAGCAGATGATCAAACAATGGTTTGAAAGGGCATTGTGAAATCTGTGTCATAAGTGGGGTGGACAGACCTTAGTGGGAGTGACGAAGAGGTGTCTTAGTACAATGAGGGGTGCATTAGTTTACCATGGAATATCTGAAATATACAGTACTGGTAAGTTGGGGGAGTTTTACCAGACAACAGTTGAAAACATTTAGTGCTGGTGATGGGGTGGGTGGGGTGGGAGTGGTTAACAAATTACCAAGTATTACTTTCCTGATATGTGCGTTTCTGCCTGATTAGTGACAATTTCTTATGGTAGCTACTGTCACTCTTGAATAGTGACTTAATTAGGTGTCTAGGGCAACCAGCTATGATAATTAGCACCTTAAATGACTCGCTGCTATACTGGAGCTGGTTTCACTCCAAATTAAAGCTCGAGTGTGACACAACAATGGATGCATATAACTTACTTGAAAGAACGGATTTTATCACACTTAACACAAAACATGTACAATTGCTGACTGGCAGAACATATATTTGTCAGTGGCAAGTGTTACAACATAGTTAGTTGCACTGGACACCTAACTAAGTTACAGTTTCTAGACGGGGGACAGTTGCGCTACAGAAGCTGTCATTGCATAAAGATACACAGCATTGATTTCCTGGAGTTGTTTGTCATGTTTCTTCTAAGCTGTTTCTGTCCTTCATTGCTTCTCAGTAACCTATAATGATAAGAAAAAATACAATATCATGATCATTATTGGTAACTGCTTCTGTCTTTTGGTAGCTTCTCAGCATTGTGATCAATAATGATTTTATCGGCAACCGATAATGATCGTAAGGAAAAATGCAATACCATACGTCCATAATTGGTAACCGAGAAGCAGCTAAACAAGGAAGCAGATCTGCTCCTAAACACTTTGTGATGTACTGAATAGTCTAAAGAACGGAAGCCCCTGTTGATTAATCTTATTTTACAACAAGGAGAGTGATGTCAGCTCTCCTATCTGATTGTCTGCCCAATCAGCTGCTAAGTGCCTTGCCCAAACAACTTGTTGGTGTCCAATAACATTTTTTAGTCCTTAGGTTTGCACAATCCTTTCTATTTTACTGGCCTGGCAGCCCACTAGCTCATCACCCAGCTCTCTCTTTCTCCCATTAGCCCACACATTCATTCAACTGTCTGACAGTTTTCTAACTCTCTTTAAATACCAGCTCTGGGTTTTGCACTAGGAGAAGAAATATTAAAGGCACAACTGCTACATCAATTATATATTTTTTCATTTATTCAGTCTATGAAGAGTTGAGTGCTAATTGGGAGAATGGATGGAGGGACCTTAGTGGGAGTGAAGAAGAGGTATTTAATGTGAAGGGACGGGCATTACTTTACCACAGAATATCAGACTCACTCAAAACTGATCGTGTAATCTGAAGCCAGCATAGATTTCCTGGAGTTAATTCCAGATTTCTTCTACTCTGCTTCTGTCTCTGGCTGCTTCTCAATAACCAATAATGAACTTAAGAATAAATACATTAACATGCAACCATTATGGTAACCGAGAAGCTGCCAAACACAGAAGCAGCTCTACTTGTATACATTTTTGGCTGTACTGAATAAAATATTTAAAGAACAAAAGCTTTATTATGGTTTATTTTAAATAGTTTGTGGGTTTTTGTGGGGGGGGGGGTCGAACCTTTGCCTATTGCACAAGTCATCAGAAAATCCAGTCAGCTGCCAGTACAAATGCATTTAAGGTCAGGATCTGGTATAGACCACAACAAAAGAAAAAAAATGAAAGAACTGCTTTCCTTTACTGCAGTCTGCAAAGCATAGTATGCCGGATTTTGCATTTAGATGCAACGTTTTGAATTTGGCAGGTTTGGTATTGGGTGGGGGGAGGGAGTAATGGTCCCTGTAACAAAATAGCTTTCTCAACAATTTCTTTACAGCAACCATGTTTTTAACAGCAATTCCAGGACTAAAACAAAAGCAAACATCTGTAAATATTTATGTTGTGCAGTTTCCTTACTGGTGATGGAAGGAAAAGTGGTGCCCTGTGGGTAATGGTCCCTGTAGCAAACTAGATCATTAACTGATAGTGAACCTAAGAATAAATACATTACCAGATGACCATTATGGTAACTGAGAAGCTGCCAAACATAGAAGCAGCTCTGGTTCTAAACATTGTTGACTGTATTGAATTAAATATTAAAGAACAGGAGCTTTATTATATTTTTTATAGTTTGTGTGTTTTTTTGGGGTGAGGAGGGCTGAACCTTTGCCTATTGCACCAGTCATCAGAAATTCCCAAGTCAGCAGCAGTACAAATGCATTTAAGTTCAGGACTGGTATAGACCACAATGTAATATCTAAAACGTACAGTACTGGCAAGTTTGGGAGGGGGGAGGTTTTTTTTTTTTTTTTTTTATACTTTCTTTTTCTCCCTCCTGGTGTTTCCTACCCTTTTCGTCCTACCCCTTCGGGCCTCTCAATGCTCTTTTTGCCGTCCCCTAGATCTGCCCCTAGAGTGCCTCCTCTCCTTCCTCCTGCACAGTGGGGTCTTGTCTGGTGTGGCAGTCTGAGCGGAGGGGCCATCATCCAGGACCACGAGGGTGATTTTTCCCCTTAACTTTTGGCCTCATCCCCTGGGGACGCTGGCGCTTGGGACTACGTCCCGAGAGGTAACATGCTGATGCACAGACCTCATGCGCCGTGCGATGTCCCCCCTTCCCAACCCCTAAGTAGGAGTCGCCCGTCCCTTTCAGGAATTGGTGCTTCCACCGACTTCCTTTATGGGAATGACGGACACTTGCACGTCCCGGGTATCCCACCACTGAGGGAGGAGAGCATCCGTAGGGACGCTTAATCCTCCCCCCGCCAGCCCCGCTCCCCAGGTCCGCTACTTCAACCCGGTCACCAGCGTAGCACAAGGTGTGGCATCCAGCGCCTCAACCCTCAGCACCACCGGGTCGGCGGGGAGGGGGAGATTTAACAGAGAATAGTTGAAAACATATAATGCTTGTGTGTAGGAGGAGGTGGAAGTGGTTCAATTATCAAGTAATAAAAAGAAAATGCCTGATATGTTCATTCCTGCCTGAACAGGGACAACTTCTTATGGTACAGTAGTTACCATCCCTCTTGAATTCTGGCTGTCCATCCCACAGATGCAAAACAGCGCTGTGGGAATGGACGCTTTTTGTGTGTATGTGTGTGTGTTTTTTTTTTCTTTCTTTTTTTGACACTGTGGAAGAGATCACCCTTTGTTTTTCCTTTCTTGTCCAGCCCACACAGAGAACAGGAAACACCCTTTGTTCTTCCTATCCTGTCCTTCCCACACAGAGAAAGTAGTGCTGTGGCAATGATGCAATGAATGGAGTGCCCTAAGAAGCAGTATAAAAACTTCCTTTTTTTTGCCATTTACTCTTTATTCAAGTTTTAACAGAGACAGAATAACAGGCAATATTCAAAACATTCAAAATACCATATTGATTCAGTACAGCCATTCAACATGTAAATCGTAACAACGATTCTCTGTTTACCCCCCAGGTTCCCCAATAACTCCTCCCATGATATACCCCACCCCACCCACACAAGGCGCTTCTATTTCAGTCCTACATGCGATGAGAATACTCTAACTATGAATAAGATATTGCCAAGGGGGACCAGATTTTCTTGTACAGAGGCAGTTGATTATGCAAAATTGCTATCATTCTCTCAGTCCTGAGGCTTGTAAGCAGGTCTGCTAACCATTCCGAATAAGTAATCATAAGGGAATCTTTCCAATGTTTGAGAACTAACCTCTTCACTGTGATAGAAATCAAGGCCATATGAAATTTTCTTAACCTGACAGGAAAGCCTGTCATGTCCCCTAATAAACAAACTTCCGGGCAAAACATATCATCTAGTCCAAGTAGTGGACTGGCTTTGATCCTTATTTCATTCCATAGAGGGGTGATTTTAGGGCATTGCCAGAAAATGTGCAAAAAGTCCCCTTCCTTCTGACCACATCTATAACATTTAGGATCCTTCACCAGTTTTAGATCAGCTAGTTTTTGAGGGGAGTAATAAATGTTATGTAAAATTTTGAATTGGATAAGTCTCAGGCAATCCTGTTTAATAAATTTATGATTATTCTGCCATATCTGTGGCCAATCAAATTCTATGGTAGGAAATATTTTGGTCCAATATGAAGATGGAGCTAGGTTTTCGGTGAAGGCCCAATGAAATAATACTTGATATATTTTAGAGACAGCCTGTGGGCTTCCTATCAGCGGGCCTAAATCTGTCCAGAACGGAATACAGGCTGATCCAAATGTGTTCAGTCCTATGTTCTGAACTAATAAGTGCCGCAATTGAAACGCTTTAAAGCTGTCTTTCACGGTCAATCTGAATTTGTTTAGAATTTCAATGGTTGAGATTAGGCCCCCATCGTCACTAAGAAATCCTTCAAGGGACAGTCACAAGAGAGAGGTAACCAATTTTGCCTAATAGTTTTACTCCCTATCCTCCATTGGGGATTTCCCATAATGGGTTGAGCCCTATCCTTAATTTGATCATATCTTAAAAAGTTACAAAGTTGATTATGAATCTGTAGAGAAACCCCTATGGGAGATTTCTTTAACAGAGAGGGGAGTAACTTCCCATTAACATAATATAAGGCCTCTGGGTTGAGACCCATGCTCTTGATGAAATTAATTTCAAGGTTTACCCATAGTGGGACATAATCCGCCATTTGAGGGCAGGCCAAGGTGTGTACCCATCTCCCATATCTGTTCACCTGCGCGGCCCAAAAATAAAGTGCAAAATGAGGGAGTCTCAAACCTCCCTGGGCCTTAGGAGCCGCCAATTTAGAATACGACATTCTGGCTTTCCTATAGTTCCAAATAAAATCCGCAATTCTCTTGTGAAGTTTATTGAACCATGAAAAGGGGAGCCAGATATTTAACATGGTTAAGGGGTAGAAAAGCCTAGAGAAAATGTTCGTTTTAACAATGTTTATTCTGCCCCATAATGATAATGTAAGTTGTGCCCACCTTTTCATGTCCAATTCTATAGAATGGACCAATGAATCCAAGTTTAATTGGCACAAACGGTCCGGATTATTTGTCAGAGTAAGGCCCAGGTACTTAAGGGAATTAGGACTCCATCGTAGCCCTAGATTTTGGATCTCCGTTCTAAATACCCTATTATTCAAGGGATAGACAATCGTTTATCTTGATTCAATTTGTAATTGGCTAAAGTGCTAAACTTATGTATCACTTTTAGTAAATTCGGACTGAGCTATTTGGATTTGAAACATATATTAATAGGTCATCTGCATATGCCGTGACTTTGATGGTCTGGTCCCTGACTTTGATCCCTCTGATTTCGGAACATCTCACTATGTTTCTTATAAGGGGCTCCAAGTACAAATTAAATAATAGAGGGGATAAGGGGCATCCCTGCCTTGTGCCCGCCTGCAATTTAAAAAGTAATGAAATAGCTCCATTACACGTAACTCTGGCTGTAGGGTTCGAGTACAGTGCCTTAATCCATCCAACGAATTTCTTTGGGAAACCAAATCTATCCATTGCTGAGAATAAAAATGCCCAATGAACTCTGTCAAATGCCTTCTCGGCATCCAAGGAGACCAACGCCATTGGAAGGTCGGCCTCCTCGGAGGCCGAGAAGACATGCGCCAACGTTCTAAAGTGATCGGCTGATGACCTGCCTTTCATAAATCCCACCTGCTCCAGACCTATCAATTTTGGCATTAATTTATTCATTCTATCTGCCAATATTTTAGCCAAGATCTTGATATCGTAATTTAGCAAAGAGATAGGTCTATAGCTGGCGGGCTCGACAGGCGGTCTATTGGGCTTAGGTATTAGGACAATAAGCGCTTCCGTCAAGGTTAAGTCCACGTTATTCCCTGAAAGAATATATTGGAATAAGTTAGATAATAGGGGAACCAACTGGGAGATAAAAGTTTTATAAAAATTAGACGAAAACCCGTCTGGACCGGGTGTTTTATCTACAGGTAAGGCTTTAATGGCTGCTACTATTTCCATTTGCGTTATTTCAGCATTAAGAAAGTCACAATCCAATTTGTTTAACCTGGGGAAGGGAAAATTTTCTAAATAAGATAAAATTTCAGACTGAGGTGGGAGACAATGCATACCACTATATAGTGATTCATAGTATCTCCGGAAAGTTAAGACCATGTCTTCTGGGGTGGTCTTGATACATCCATCTTCATCGGACAAAATCCCATCTATCAGGCGGGACGATTCTAACTGTGCGATACGTCTGGCCAGAAGTCTCCCTGATTTTTCCCCCTGGTCCACGTAATTGGCCTTGGTTTTAATTATAGCTGATTCCGCCTGATCGCCCAATATTTTAAGATATTCATCCTTAGCTTTAACTAATTTCACTCTATCCTCCTCCTGGGGATTAGAGAGCAACGTAGCTTCTAAAGACCTAATTTGGCCTAATAAGTCCAGGATAATGGAATTCTTTTTTTTCTTCAAATTAGTGGCCTGACTAATCAACATACCCCTCACATAGGCTTTAAATGCACTCCAGAGAATGTCCGGTCGGACATTTTCTTTCGTATTAATCGAGATAAACTCCTCAATTTGCTCCATCAACCTTTGAACCACTTTAGGCATCCTTAGTATTTGATTATTTATTTTCCATCGATTGCTCTTGCGAAGGGAAGGAAAGGAGATCCTTACCTCCACTGCAGAATGATCTGAAAGTGGGGCAGCCATAATCTCAGAGCAAGAGACACCTTTCAACAGAGTCCGGGAAAGAAATATGTAATCGATCCGAGAACCGGATTTATGGACCGGTGAAATAAAGGTGTATTCTCTTGCCTCCGGATGGAGCACCCTCCACACATCGGCCAGCCCAAGGCGATCCACTAGATCACAAAACGCACAAGAAGCTGGTGTTGGATACATTTGGGGCCTGGAGGACCTGTCCATTAAGGGATCCAATACTGAGTTAAAATCCCCCCCTAGAATCATGGGAAGATGGCTAAATGGCAATAGAGCCTTTAGAAGATTTACCAAAAAATCCTGACTATCAGTGTTAGGTCCCTAAATCATTCCCAACAAAATTTCCATGTTTTGTAACTTTCCTTTCACTAATACATATCTACCTTCTTTGTCCTGGACTACCTTCGAAGGAGCAAAAATTATTGACCTATGGATCAATATCATGACTCCTCTGCTCTGTGTATTGCCTTGAGAAGAAAACACTTGTCCTATCTGCAATCTTCTCATAGATTTGGCTTCATCTTGCAGCAGATGAGTTTCTTGCAAGAATATCAGTTTAGCTTTCACAGCCTCAATATATTTCAAAATTCTAAACTGCTTAGTTTTGTGTCGTGCCCCTTTCACATTCCATGTGATAAGTTTAATGAAAAAGTCTGTCCCCATACTAATTCTCTGAGATGCAACATATGGTAATAGTTCTCATACCCAAAATATTTTTGTGAGTCCAGCAGCCTTGTGTTATCCCTCCCAAAAAGAGCCTAAATCCCCACTCCCCCTTTAAATAATACCCTACCCTGAAAAGAAACCCTCCAACAAACAAACATATTCCCCCCCCAACCCCAAGTATGCTTCACATGGTCCATGATAACAGGACACTCAGCTTACTCCCTGCCCCGCCTGACACCCCCAATTCAAAGTTGAATCCCACCGATAATGCTTGACCCCAACATCCCAACTTTGCCAAATAGATTAACCCTTTTATCAAAACCAACCTCCCTTATAAATGACATTATATGATTCCAAACATCGCACACGTAGAACAACAATAGGAGCATACACTGGGGAAAACATATCCTAAGCACTAAAAAATAAGTTATATAAATTCTCATTTATACTTTTGATATATGGTGTCCACATACTCTATGTATGCTCATATGACCCCTTGGATGGGCCCTCCCGAGGAGGAAAGGGAAAGGTAGACAACCCAAAGTAATATACCTCAACAAGCTAATGGCCCCCTACATGACCCACGTGACCAGGTCTAAAGAGCAATATATAACCAAACCCGAATAGGAGTCTATGCATAGAGTCCGTAGAAGGCAAGTCGCCAGCAAGGGCTTCATCTCTGACTCATAATGCCCACAAAGGGCCAAACAAAAAATCACACCGAGCTCAAAAGGTTGACAAACAAAAGTCACAAATTAAGATTTGAGTCCACTGGGAAGGTGATGCAAGAGAGATGAGAATTTTTCAAACACACATTCAAGCACGCTCTCCTGAACTGGAGCCTCGGAGCCTCTCTCTAGACTGCATTTTCAGGAATCCTTAAATAAGGCAGGCAAGGCCATTTGCAGCGTTTCCTTGGCCATCTCAAGGGAATCAAATGTTTTCCAGTCTTCTTGGATCTTCACCTGGAGTCTTGTGGGATAAATCATTCTGTATTTTACCTCCGCTGCAATCAGTTTTTTCACCACTTGATGAAAAGTTGCCCTCTTTGCCTCACTGTGAATGGCAGGTCTTATGTAACTCTAAGCTTCTGCTCCCAGTATATTTCTTTATTATCCCTGGCTTTGGTGATAATAGCTGTCGCTCCTGATAATTCAGGAATTGAAAAATAAAAGTTCTCGGTGGGCCACCTGGAGGAGGCAATGGGCGCAGAGCTTGATGTGCTCGCTCTATTATGTAAGTCGGACCAAAGGGTGAGGGCCCTGCTATTTTTTTAATAAGCTTCTGAGTAAACTTAATTGCATCAGACCCTTCAGCTTTTTCAGGCAAGCCAATGAGCACAACATTGTTACGATGGCTTCTCCCTTCAAGGTCTTCAAGCTTAGATTCCACTTTGCTTAATTTGTGCTGCAATGCTGATATAGAAGATTCCGTTTTTTCTTTGCAGCCCTCGAGTGATTTGATCCTGGCAACATTATCCGAAATCTTTCTATTTAAATCCTCCATCGTTGCCGACAGGTGTTTGATCTCGCAAGCCATGTCCCCCAATGTCGCTTTAAAGGGACGAAATTCCTCCAAAAACTTCACTAGAGTAAGAGGCTCCTCTGCCCCAAGCGAATCCCCTGGGCTCTGCGACGATTGCTATACCGAGGCCTTAGATTTTTATGCGGCCTTCTCGGGAGTCGCCGGTGGGGGTGTGTTTCGGTGATGTTTTTTTTCATTTCAACTTCCATGAAACCACCTATGCCGCCTCTGGACACCTCGCGACTACTAAACCGAGCCACAGAAGTCAGGTTAACCGAACAGAAAGGGGTCATAAAAACTTCTTTTCAAACAAGCTGCTAATAGAAAACATAAGAATAGCAGTTCTCCTTACCTTAGTTACAGACGGCGGTGCCTTCCCATTAGTTATTAAGAGCCTGAAGAAAAAAAAAACATTCAATTCTGAAGACAGAGAGAGAGAGAGAGAGGCAGAGCAGGCTTTTTTTCCCTTTCTTGTCCTGTCCCACAGATAGAAAATGGAGCTGTGGGAATGAACCCTCTTTGTGTTTTTTTCTTTTTTTCCTTTCTTGGCGTTGAGAGAGAGAACGCCCTAAAGTACTTCATCACACTATTGCAAACTGGAATTGGTATCTGCCCTAAGAATTAGCTTAAAAACTTTTTCTTTTCAAACAAGCTGTTAATAGAAATAAGTAAAGCAGTTCTCTTCACCTTAGTTACAGATGGTGATGCCTCCACACTGGTTATTAAGAGCCAGAAAAAAACCAAAACATTCTCACACTAGACCTGTCATCAACAAATATTCTTATCATAGTCCTGTCACTATAGAATAGCTTACCAGTGAGAGCAGTTTTCACAAGCTGATGACTTCTCAATAGTTTTGACTTGTCCTGAAGTCAGCAGCTGAATGCACAAAAAAAACAGTTAAACCTCCACACAAACAGCTGATTTAAAAGTTACAGTATAACTTTTAAACTAAAATGGGTTGCCATTAAGGGTAGCCCCCATTGTTCCAGGCCAGCTGACCTTGGGAAGAGACTGGGATAGCAACAGGGGCAGGAGGGGGGGGAGAGGGGGAATGAGGTCATAAAAGGGGAGGTCTCTCTTATGATGACACCAGAGCATCAGAGGAGGGCGGAGGATAAGGACCAATGAAAAACAAAGGCTGGTAGAAAGGGGCGGAGCAATAGGGGGTTTAAGAGGGGCAATACAGAGGGGCTCTGCCACTTTCTGCTAAGGTTCTTGGGTAAGTAATTTCAAGACCCACCCGACGCCCCTTTAAAAAAACTGAGAAGAAGGTAGGAAATAAAGGGAAGGTAGGAAAGTAAAGATTGATAAGGTAAAAGGGGGGAGATGGGTATGGGGGTGTTAGGGAAAACTAAATGGAGGAATTAAGATCTGGAAGATGGTAAAGGGTATGGACATCCTGATAAGTGGACAAGAAAAAGGGGAACAGGAATTGGACCTGCCCAGAGAGAAAGTATAAGACCAGCTCGGGTTTACACCCAGGTAAGGAATGGAACGGGACCCCCTCAGGTTTCGACGCCCGTGGGAGAAAACAAAAGGAAGCAAAAGTAAAAGAAAGAGGAGTGGAATAAAAATGTGACAGAGAAAATAAGAGGAACTCAGTATTGTATAAATGTATATATTTATGTTTGTGTGGATAATAAAAGGTTTTGCCGACTGAGCAGCCAAATCTACAATATTGAGTGTGATGTCTCTTTTCTGGGGGAAGGGGATCTGGAACAATGATGTACAGTATGAATCAACGACACAGTGGTTTGACTCAAATTATATACTTTCTCACCATTTGTGAGAGAGTGGGACTTTCCTTTCCCCAGCTCATGAAGATGAACTGTGTATAGTGAGTCAGCAAAACAAAAAAAAAATTACTATGTTTCTATGTTACCTGGGTTAGGGTCAAAATAGTTTGCAGTCATAACACAAGACAGTTTTAGAAATAGAGCAGATCTCAACATAAACACCTTTTTTCTGATTTCATCAAAAGCATGTAGACATCATTTTTTGGTTTTTGGGTAATTATATCCTTTATTTGTGGCAACTTCTAGTGATGTGTCTCCAGAGATAAGTTGTTCATGGTTTTAGGTTGAGTAGATAATTTGCAAGAGTGAAATGATCTTTTTTACAGCCAGGTGTAGTAATCAGAGGTATTGGGAGACTCAGCACTCCCCACTCCCAATGAGTCCAGCCCTCCTCTATGACTACACTCTAACACTCAAGACAAAAGAACTGCTGCCCATCTAGTTCTTGCCCCCTTTGCATATAGTATTAGTTAATTATTTTGCAGAATGTATCATCCTCTGTCCCCTACCTGATTTGCTCTATATCCTGTAGATTTTCAAGTTGTTCACTTAAACTTCTTGTCAACCAAGCCTTCTATAAATTATGTATCTGTTTATTTTTACTTATGTAATCCCTGTTATTGTAATTATGTAACCTCTGTAACCTGATGTACTCATGTTTTTCTAAGGCATGGAACCTCCTTGTATCTGTTTATGTACTTGTACCATTGTAAATGATGTTATGCTCATGTATTACTATGACATGGAACCTCTGTAAAAGAGCCTTTGGTTCAAAGGTACATCCTAGAAATAAATAAAAAAAAAAAAAGAAAAAGAAAGAAAAAATGTCTTGAACTGTATGTTTATACTGCACGTTTATCCAGTGTACTGTAAATGTAGTTTGAGACTAGTTTAGAATAAAATTGCAGTTGTACAATGATACTTTGAAAAACATATGGTTCAGGAGGAGTTTTGGCCAATCAGGTTAGTAAAATAAATCATACCACTTTTATATTACAGTGGTACAATAGTGCCACCATAGTTAGGGTTGAGTAGGCAGTTTAATGTTGAACCCTTAACTTTGCACTTTATAGTAGCTTCACCTTTATTCAGCAGATTTGCATGAAATGTTGCATGTGTGGTCTGTGGCGCAAACTATCTCGACCTGCCAAGTTTGGTTTTAGTTGGAAGTGCAGATTCTGAGATCTGTTTAGTGCTTTTTTTTTTTTTTTAGGAAAAATAGATTATTTTGCTGTTTTATCTGTCATCGCCTAGCACCCAGATGGTTTGAAATTTTGCTCTGCAATTTTTAGTGTAGAAAGGGCATTGATCTGTTCACAAGTTTTAAGCATTTGAAATTTCAGTAGTGAGCATGATCAGTAGGGTTTTTTGGCTAGATGTTTGATACCCTACTGAGCAAGGTCAGTACTGAAGTTTCAAATCCTTATAACTTTTGGTGGTTTTCACCAAACCACCAAAAGTGACCATCCTTTCTCCCCTGAAAATTTGTAATCAAAATTCCAAACCATCTTGGCTGTAGGCAATGACAAAAAACAGCAAAACAAACAGAAATTTCCTAAAAACACACTAAAACAATTATTTTTTCAAACTAGACCTTCTGGCTTCCTCAGCAATGATTCATCTTAATCAGTTTGTACACAAGGCCTACAACAACAACAACAACAAAAATCAGTAGTGATTTTGTTCCACTTGCAACTGTTCACATAAGGCCATGAATCTGATCTGCATATAGAAGTTTTCAGATGGGAGCCCCAACGTTAAATGCTGTGTCTTTGAGCCAGCAAATGAAGTGGTGATAGTCTCATACAGGGCTTATTATAAAAGTGGTGTGGCTTAACTACATTAAATGTATAATTAAATATATAAGCATTAGTTAGCAGCAGAAACCAGATCAGAGGTTGCTTTGGGGGGTTTGGGGGCATCTACTTTACTGTAGCTGCAGTGAGAGACCTCCAGAAACAATACGATGCAAAAGATTACTGAATGAAATTACTATCTAAAAATTAAACAAACCTTTCTCTACAAATCCCTGTAGGAATTCCTTCCTGATCAAACAGCTTACTCACATAAAGTTTAAAACTTCCAGGTTCAAAACCCACTACAACCACTGATTTACATAACACAGAGCAAGTGCCATGCACTCCATGTGTTCTACCCTCCAAAGTTGTCAAAATAGAGTCTATAAAAAAAAAGTTGTCAAAATCATGCTCATTTGCGGAGTTTTCTCCCCAGTAGTGTCACCCGTGATAATAGCTAATCAGTTAGGGCTAATCAGTAACAGTGAGTAGTAATGCCCTAAACCATAAATAGCTGTATACACACAATAGTGAATGTTGTGAATAGCTACCACCACAAAGGGCTGGTACTGCAGAGCACCTATGCCAGCAACAGCAACTTGACATAACAGCAACTGGAAGTCATAGCGAATGGCAGAATGAGCGATCGATAGTCTGCTAAAAAACAGCGAATGGCCCAATAGCATCAGTATATGTTCAGCAGAAGCAGTCACATCATAGCAATCATTAAGTGACTTATGAAAGGGGGCGGGGGGGGGAAATAGCTATTTGTGATAACAGCAACTTTGAATTATGGTGACTCACCTAAATAGTGACTATCCACAAACGGCAACCAGTAAAACCACATGCAGGGAGCCTTGCAAATATTTACAGGATAGAAACATAGACTGACGGCAGATAAGGACCGCTTGGCCCACCTAGTCTGCCCATTTCCCCTACCTACAGGATAAGCTGCAGATCCTATTTAACCAACTGTCTATTTCTTCCTACCCCCACAAAAATTGCCTTATGTCTGTCCCATGCATTCTTGAATTCTCCCACAGTTTTAGACCCCACAACCTCTTCAGGAAGGCTGTTCCATGCGTCCACCACCCTCTCTGTGAAAAAATACTTCCTCACATTGCCCCTGGGCCACCCCCCCCATTTTCAAATTGTGTCCCCTTGTTCTTGCACATCTCTTTTTCTGAAAGATGCTACCCTCTTGGACTTTGTTGATTCCACTGAGGTACTTAAATGTTTCTATCATGTCCCCCTCTCCCTCCTTTCCTCAAGGGTATACATATTAAGCTCCTTTAGCCTCTCCTCATATGGCTTCTCTTGCAGACCCTGCACCATTTTAGTTGCCCTCCTCTGAACTGCCTCCATCCTGTCTATGTCCTTGTGGAGATGGGGTCTCCAGAACTGGATGCAGTACTCCAGATGGGGTCTCACCAACTGTCTGTACAGGGGATAACAACTTCCTGTTTTCTGCTGGTGATGTTTCTCCCTATACATCCCAGTATCCCCTCAGCCCTCCCTACCACCTTCTCACATTGCTTGCCAACCTTAAGGTCATCTGATATGATTAACCCCAGGTTCCTTTCCATTTTTGTTGTTGTTACTACCTCCCCCCATTGTGTAATCTTCCCCTGGGTTTTTGTTTCCATGGTGCATTACTTTGCACTTCTTTGCATTAAAACCAAGCTGTCATACTTCTGACCATTCCTCCAACCTTGCCATGTCCCTTCTCATCCTTTCCACACCTCCTTGTGTATCAATCCTGTTGTAGACCTTTGTGTCATCTGCAAAGAGGACGGTTGGGGCACTTGGGGGGCACACGCTGGGGACCACTGAGAACACTGTAGGGGCATCTAGTATGTGCCCTGGGCTGCTTGGCTGCTGGACTGTCTGCTACATGTTTTTTTTTTTTTTTGGATGTCTTCCAGAATCAGCAATGTCACAGTGCAAGCAGTTAGGCACTGTGTGTGTGGGAGGGGGTAGGCAGGTAGTGGTGTAGCAGGTAGGAAGGTTAGCTAGGTCACTGGTTCAAAGCTGTATGCCGCCAAGATCACTGATTCACCACTGAGCATTGCTGCACACTGCCATCCCTCCTAATGGCACAGCAGTCCATGAGATAACCATGGACCTGGAGGAGCACACATATACATTTAACAACAGGTGCACACATGTTCAGTTTACAACCAGTGACCACCAGGGGCATGCCATGAGGTGATGGGCACACCAGTATGGCATATGCTGTGGGCAGTTGGTGCTTTTATTGGTATGCGGCATCAGACCCATCAGACACAGGGTGCAAGACCCCAACAGGAGCAGGGGTCCTCATGAGTATTTGTGCCCAGCTATCATCGGCACATCTGCAGCCACACATCAGGTGGACCACAGCAATGACTGAACCCAGCTGTGATGGACAGTGTTACGGCCAGACCGGTGGCTAGGTTTGGCCCCCCCAGCAGAGTCAGCCAACACCCACCCTGCCACACACACAGTGTCCCTGCAAGGCACTGCACCATGCACTGCTCCAGATGGGTCAGCTGTGCTGTGTGGTAGTGGATTGTCTGTGGTATGTGTGTTCCAACAGCTGCAAGGGAAATACATCAGTGTCCGATATGTGGGCAGCTGTGTGGGTGGTGCCTGGCACACCAACCAGGCAGCACATCACACGCCCTCGACAGCCCTACAAGTGCCTGGCCACCATAGCAACAAGCATCACAGCCCTCGAGGGATGCAAATAGAGCCAGGTACAAGGGAGATTGTGACTGGACAATGGGTGAATGTGAGACAGCACAGGAGGATGGTACATGGACAGGACAAGCCAGACAGCACTGAGGCATGTTAATGCTGTTGTATCATGGGAGCTGAGCTCAGCCAGGCAATGTGTGTTGGGCCTGTGCCTGTGTGTGCAGCTTGTGGGTCATGCTCTGCCACCCTTTCCAAGCACCATGGGTTGTTGATCATGTTTGTTGGCCACGTGGACCCCCTGACTGCTCCCTGTAACTGTCATGTGTGTGGCATGTGGGGCTTGCCCTGCCACCTTTCCCCAGCACCGTGGGTGAATTTTCATTATGGTGGTCATGTGGACCCCGATTTGCACAATGTTCCTGGTGTAGGGGGGTGGGGGCTTCTGTTATTTGCCTGCTGTACATGCCGGGCACCATGGCTTGTGCTTCTTTTCATTATGCCAACATGCACACCTGAGGTGGCACCCTTTGGGGCATTGTACCCAGATTCTGCCTTCATCTGGGGCTATGCTGGACCTCAATACACTTTGTTGCATGTGTGTGTCCCCCAGGGGCCTTGTGACTGGTCCAGCTCTGCCTGTGTAGTGCTTTCTGTGGGTGTTGTGGTGGCTGTCTCTGTGTTGGGACACAGCCTGTGTCTGGTGTTGTGTATCCAGGGTCGCTGTTCCCTCCGCCACTCCCCCACACACAGACACACGATGCCCTTGTGTCAGATCTCTCTGGGTTGGGCCACTGCATCCCCATCCTTTCATGGCCTGTGTCCTACCAGTGGCTGGTGCATCTGCCCTGTGTGCTCAGTCCCTTTGCCATTTCCTTGCCCTAGTTGGGACACCTGTGCTGTGTGGTGCTCTGTCCTGTGACATGCCTGTGTCTGCCGTGGTATGTCCAGGGACCCTGTCTCCCTCCCCCACCCAGTATTCCCATTGTAGAGTGTTTTTTTTCAGTTGTAGAGTTTTTTGATGCATTTGCTGTTTATGGCAGTGCACCTAGTGTTTGTGTTGTGCTGTTCGTGGTCACACTCCCATGGGATTGGTGCTGTTTTTTCCCATTGTGCTTGTCCGCAACTTTTACCATGGCTGATGTTGCTGCGTGCCATTCCTGGTTGGGCTGTTATGTAGTTGCCATTTACTACTTAGCACATCTACTGTGGCTGTTATCACATGGTACCCTCCAATAGATATCGGGTGAATGCCTATAAGTAAAAATGTTATTCATTCATTCATCTGATACCAGTGGGGCAGGCTGTCTCTCTGCAATGTGAGACAGTTTTTTGTTACAGATGTATTTTAATGTTTAACAGTGGCACATGTCTGTAGGGGCTTTGGGTGAGAGGGTGGTTTTATTTATTTGAGGGTGGAGAAGGGCAGGAGGCTTTCAGTTATAATTAGATGGATGGGATGTGAAAGGTGGGGCCAATGGTAATGAAATAAATCACTCAGCACAGATAATAAAATTATTTTTTATTACCCTTATTACAACAGATTATCATGACAAAATCTTTTCATATTTAAAGTCTAGGGGCCTGATTCTAGAAGGGTGGTGTAAGTTGCTGTCATACACAACTTGCGCCACCCGCAACTGCGACATTGACCCAGCGCCCTATTCTAGAAGGTGCAGGGTCATTGCAGCTAAGTCCTGTGACTTGCAACATGTGGCCAGGTACGCTGAACTGCGGGTGCACCTGGCGAGCAAGTCACAAGCTGCAACACAGGTCATAGGAGCCCCCCTCCATGCCCAGTAAGCCATAGACACCCCA
Organism: Neoceratodus forsteri; assembly: GCA_016271365.2. Lineage (NCBI taxonomy): Eukaryota > Metazoa > Chordata > Ceratodontiformes > Ceratodontidae > Neoceratodus > Neoceratodus forsteri. The sequence goes on along the minus strand of CM057456.1, from coordinate 1,157,278,136 downwards.
CAGGGCTGCCTACATCCCATCCCCCGAAGTGTACAGATGGCACCCTGCAGGGCTGCCCACACACCCATCCCCCAAATCCCCTTTGCAAGGGGCCCCACAGGGTGGCACAGTCAACCCCTCCACCCATGCCCTGACTCTGAGTCCCCAGCCGGAAATATGGCATATACCCAGTGAAGCCCTGGCAGTCTAGTGCCCCCACCGAGCACTGTAAATTACACACATCCCACCCCCTTATCCCTGGTAGTCTAGTGCCTCCCACGATCATTATAAATGTAATACAAATCACCCCCATATCCCTGGTAGTCTAGTGCCCCCCAATCATTGTAAATGAAATACAAAACACCCCCATATACCTGGTTGTCTAGTGCATTTACTGCCGGAATTGGGGGCAGTTGGTGTGGCCAGCCCTGTGGGCTATCCCATGTTGGACTCAGGGGCAGGTGGGCAGCCCTGTGGGACGGCCAGGCATGCTGGGCGTGGGGAGGGATACTGTGCACTGACTGCTGGACAGCTGAGGGTCTAAGACCCCTGGGGCATTCAGGTTATACCAGCTAAATGCTGGTGTAACTTATGTTGCCGGGTTCTCCTCGGGGTTCTGTAGAATCCTGTCATTGGGACTTTGTTGCTGCCATTCTGGAATGGGGCACAACTGCTGCTGTAAACCCCTTAGTGCCATGTCGCAGGGGGTTTATGGCGCAACTGAGAGCCTAACTGCTGTTTGGTACAAGTGGCCTGTCCCATGTCACAGGCCACTTTGTAGAATCGTGCATGTCCCAACTGCTGGCGTAAGTTGCTACATGCGCCATTTTACATGATGCAAGTGCTGTTACACCAGGCGTAACTGTACTAGAATCGGGACCTCGAACTTTAACTTTCACATAAAGGAGCAGGAAAAGGTTGGAAAGGGAATGAATGTGCTATTTTAAATAGGAAGGCTTGCTGGACCAGGCAACTGAACTTTGGCTTATATGCAAATGAGTGGCACTGATCTGCTAATAAGCACATCACATGATATACAGCATAGAGTTCTTTGAGGCAGTCAGACATGATATATAGAGTTCTTTGAGGCAGTCAGACATGATATATAGAGTTCTTTGAGGCAGTCAGACATGACTGCATTGAAGGTGAAGCCCAAATCAGCAATAATAATTTATAAGAATGACTGTAGCCTTAAGAGGCAACTACTCAAAAGTTTTAATTAGAGTTATGTTTTGCCATTCGTTGTGTAAAGCAACAGCAGACAGAGGTCATGTGCATAGAGATGTGTGGGGGATGTCTTTTGGAAAACAGTGAAAGCAGTCTTGCACCGAAGCATAGAGGTAGTTCATTGGGAGCTGTTGATAAATAACCTGCAAGCCCATTAATGAGGAACTGCAACAAGCTGTCATCAGTAAGGCAGACACACACACACACACACACACACACACACACACACACACACACACACACACACTCAATATCTGTATTTTGCTAATTATGTCCACATTTTATCATTCAAAAAATCCTATGCTTACTGTTGGCTGAGCTGTGTGATCTCTGGCAACTTGAATAACCAGCCTTTAATACGGTACATATTCCTGTATCACCAGTTAGACTAAATAGGATTGTTTTTATTTCTTTTTAGTGAATTGGCTGCTTCATTTACTATTATATGTATTACTTTAAAAGTACTGTATACAGAAAATATAACAAATTTGAGCGGTTCTGTTAGGGATTGTAAAGGGATTTCTTTTTTTTTTAATATCCTTTGTTTGATTTGATTTTTATATATGGCAAACATACACAAACAACAAAGAGCATCCAGTAAAACAAACTAGGATGCATTATCATGGTACATTTGCCCATTTAATACATAGAGTGTATTACCATAAATTTATAAGATCAAGGTACAAAATCCCATCTAACTTCTAGCATGTATAGTACCCAGATAAATGAGTTTAAGTATAGCAGAACTGCCAATCCAAACATAAATGAAGAATAGAATAACTTCAATCTTCAGCTTCTGTGTAAAATTTAATACCATCACTTTTTTCAATTTTACAAAACAGTTAACTGATAAACGTTGTACTAATACAGTGGATTCCACTTGAGTGCACTTCGGATAAGTGCACATTCTGGTTAAATGCACACTTTACTTATTTCCCTTTTTTTCCTATATAAGTAGTGTTAAAAAGCTGTTTTAATGCACACTGGATAAGTGCACATTTGGACTAAGTACACAACCTCTAATCTTAGTAACACATCGCTGCTCATGTAATTAACACCTGTTAAGTGCACAGGTGTTTTAATATCTTTTAATGAGGTGTTTCAGCCATATTTAACACCCTTCCTACCTAGTAACATAGGAGAACTTTGGTTTCAGAGCAAGAAGCAGCAGTCTAGATCTATAGATTTTTTACTGATAAATCACTTCTATCTCAGCAGGAGTCAGTACCTGCTTGGATTAAGCAAACAGATACTTTATTAGAAAAAGGGGGTCTCATTTAAGTAAAAAAAAAAAGAAGAAAGTCGCTGTGTGTTTCTCTGAGGAAGGAGGCTGTATCAGCTTAATTTACTACATCAGTGCAGAGGGTGAATCTAATTGGGGTGTGGCTTAGCAGTTTAGGAGTACAAAAGCAGGTGGCTCCAATTACAGCTTCCTGCTGTTTTTAACAGAAGAGAACTTTGGTTTCAGAGCAAGAAGCAGCAGTCGAGATCTTCAGATTTTTTTTTTTTTTACTAATTGTCCTCCTTCCCACCCACCCAAAGCCAGTTCTTGTTTTATAGCCACTGGATTTGACTGACAACAGGACCTTCCTGTTTTGCAGTAGGAAGGGAAGGATCACTGAGACACATTAGTTTCATTAACCTTGAAGAAACCTAAAAATAACTCCCCCCCCCCCAGCTGCTGGAGGTCTGAATCCAAGCACAAAAGAAGGAGACTACTGAAGACTACAGGAAGCTCCTGTCCCAGAACAGGAAGGGCGAGAGTTGTAAGAGCACATAGGCAGTAGGAAAGTAAGTGTAAAAATACATAGAGGGAGGAGACAGTAAGCATACAAAGCAACAGGAGAGAGGATACAAAATAAGTCAAAATGGGAGTGGTGAAGTGCAATGGCTGTGGGGCAGCAGTGTTCGGGGAGACATTCTGGAGGCTGTGATGCTGCCCTGTTTACTGGAACCTCTCTGATCTCAGGGAGGAGGTTGCCCATCTCCAGGCTGACCTGGTTAGGATTCGTGAAACCTTTTCCCCCACCCAGGGACCACCAGGGCCACCACCATTACCTCAGAGGTTGCCGAGAAAGAGGAGTGGTTGGACCAAGGTGGGCTCAGGGAAGGAGAGGGTGGTGAAAAAGAGGTGCATCCCTCCAGTTGTACCTCTCCACACTTCATATGCTGTTCTGGCAAGGAGTGGTTCCTCTATGGAGTCACCTGTAGTGGAGACCAAGAAGGATTCTGGGAACCTCCACAAAGGAGACCCACAGGAGTGTGGCTCAAGACCCCACAGGGAAAGGAAACAACTCCTGGTGGTGGACTCGATCATTAGGGAGGTAGAAGTGGGGGAGGAAGGGGATAGGGAGGTATGGTGCCTGCCTGGTGCCACAGCTCAGAGGGACAGAAATCAAATCCTCAGGATCACGGGAGCAGCTGCATGAGGGAGGGAGCTGGATGTCATTGTCCACCTAAGGACAAATGACCTGGCTGTGAGTGTGATCAGAGCAGTGCAAGAGCAGTTTGTGGAGTTGGGGAGGGGCCTTAGACTTGTAGCATGTATGGTAACCTTCTCAGAGGTGCTGCCTGTGTATGGCAAGGATGATGCTAGGGTATTCCGCACCATGGGATTCAATGAATGGTTGAAAACCTGGTGTGGAGCACAGGGTTTTGGCTTCATTGGGGACTGGGGAGCCACCTGGAGGAATGCAGGCTTATACTGGCGTGATGGTCTGTATCTGTCCGGGGGGGACCAGGATCCTTTGTGACAAGTTTAAATGCTTCATTGGCAAGCATTTAAACTAACCAAGGGGGGAGGCACTGAAAAGGAGCAGGGAAATCCCAGCCTCCCCCCACAAAAACACAGTAGTTAGAGAGGTAAACACCAAGGTAAAGAAGTCAGTAGGGAGCAGGACAGGGATAAATGCAGAAAAAGGCAGTAAGGACAGAGATGGGGCTATAAGGGGTAAGGCTATGAAAAATAAATGGAAGGTGATGAGTACCATTGCCCACAGTCTGTGCAACAATCTCCCTGAACTAGTGGCCTTGATGGAAGAGGGATGCCTGGAAATTGTGGCAGTCACTGAAACATGGTACACAGAGAACCATGACCGAGATGTCAGCATACCAGGATATACAGTCTACAGGGGGGACAGGGTGGGTAAAAGAGGAGGAGGAGTAGCTCGCTATATAAGGGAAGAGATTAAAGCAACAGAACTAAAGAGCAAACAGGAAGTTGATGAGTCACTATGGGTCACCCTGGAGACAGGAAATGGCACCACAATCTGGATGGGGGTTTGTGTACAGACCCCATCTCAGGGGGAGGAAATGGACAAGGAAATGATAGAAGGCATCCTTAAAATGGGAGAAAAAGGGGAGATATTGTTGATGGGGGAACGGAATATGCCAGATGTTAACTGGAGTACCTTTGCTGCAGGTACATCCAAGAGCAGGGTCATTCTTGATGCCCTACAGGGGGCATGCTTTAGACAGCTAATGTTGGAACCCACTCGGGAGGGAGTAATCATAGACCTGGTACTCTCAAATGTGGAAGGAGAAAGGATCTCAGATTTAGAATTCGGTAGCCATCTGAAATAAGTGACCACCAAACAGTGTGGTTCACAATAAACACAGCCATAGAGTCAAGCCATACAAAAAGAAGAGTATTGGACTTTAGGAAGGCTGACTTTGGGAAAATGAGAGAGTGCCTCAGAAAAGCACGAGCAAAAGGGCAAGAAGTAGGGGTGGAGGAACAATGGGGAATAATCAAAACAGCAATCGTAGAGGCAACAAGCATTTGTGTGAAGTAAATCAACAAAACAAAATGAAGGAAAAAAACACTATGGTTCTCAAAAGAGGTGTCAGGGATGGTTAAGGAGAAAAAGATAACATTCAGGAAGTATAAGGAAACACAGAAGGAGCAGGACAGATAACTTTATCAGTTAAAGCAGAAGGAGGTAGGGAAGGCAGTCAGAATAGCAAAGCCACAAACTGAGGAAAAGATAGCCAACTTTGTTAAGAAGGGGGATAAAAGCTTTTATAGGTACATTAGGGAGTGAAGAAAGACCAAGGGAGGTATATAGAGACTTAATAAAGGGGAGGGAATGTGGGCAGAGGGTGACAGTGAAAAAGCAGGGATACTGAATGAATATTTCTGCTCAGTATTCAAACGGAAGAGGAGGGGGCGGTACCTAAACCAAACAAGAGAGAAGCTCTGAATAGGGAGGTCGATACCAGTCCATTCACAGAAGAAAGGCTTTTAAAAGAACTCTTGAAACTGAGGGTGGACAAAGCAATGGGGCCTGATGGGATTCACCGAAGAATTCTAAAAGAACTAAGGGTAGAATTAGTAACACCACTGACTACTCTCTAACAAATCATGGGAGGATGGGGCAGTACCTGAGGGCCGGAGGAGGGCAAATGTGATTCCACTTCACAAAAGTGGGAGCAGGGCAGAGGCAGGAAACTATAGACCAGTTAGTTTGACTTCAGTGGTAGGGGAAAATGATGGAATCACTTCTGAAGGAAAGAATTGTTGAGTATCTAGAGGCCAGTGGGGGCACAGGACCCGAGGCAGCATGGTTTCACAGCAGGAAGGTCATGTCAGATGAACCTACTAGATTTCTTTGACTGGGTGACCAAAGTAGTAGACCAGAGAGGGGCTGTGGATATGGCCTACCTAGATTTTTAGCAAGGCATTTGACAGTCTCACACAAAAGATTAATATACAAGTTAGCAAACCTTGGAGTGGGTTCCAAGGTGGTAGCCTAGATAAAAAACTGGCTGGACAACAGGACGCAAAGGGTAATTGTAAACGGAGTCCACAGCGAAGAAAGGAGGGTAACTAGCAGGGTACCACAGGGTTTGGTACTGGGACCAGTGTTCTTTAATGTCTTTATAAGTGACATTGGAGCACCTGTCAGGAAAGGTATGTCTCTTTGCAGATGACACAAAGATCTGCAGCAGAGTTGATACACAAGGTGGGGTAGAAAGAATGAAAAGAGACTTGGCAAGGTTGGAGGAATGGTCAAATATATGGCAGCTCAAATTCAATGCAAAGAAGTGCAAGGTAATGCATCTGGGAAGCAAAAACCCAGGGGAACAGTACACAATGGGTGTGAGTTAATAACAACAACAAAAATTGAAAGAGACCTAGGAGTAATTATATCAGATGACCTAAAGGTGGGCAAGCAATGTGAGAAGGCAGTAAGGAGGTCTGGGTGGATACTGGGATGCATAGGGAAAGGCATCAACAGTACAAAACAGGAAGTTGTTATCCCTCTGTACAGACAGTTAGTGAGACCCCATCTGGAGTACTACGTGCAATTCTGGAGACCCCATCTCCACACGGACATAGAGTGGAGGCCATTCAGAGGAGGGCAACCAAAATGGCACAGGGTCTGCACCAGAAGACATACAAGGAGAGACTAAAGCTGCTTAATATGTATACCCTTGAGGAATGGAGGGAGGGGGGACATGATGAAAACTTTCAAGTATCTCAAGGGAATTAAAGTACAAGAAGGTAGTATTTTTCAGAAGAAAAGATATGCAAGAACAAGGGGGCACAATTTGAAGATAGAGGGGGACATCTCAGAGGTAATGATAGAAGGTATTTTTCACAGAGAGGGTTGTGGATACATGGAACAGCCTTCCTTAGGAGGTTGTGGAGTCAGAAACAGGGGAAGAATTCAAGAATGCATGGGACAGGCATAAGGCAATTCTAGTGGGGTGTAGGAGGAAGTAAGCTGTTGATTAACTAGAATCTGCAGCTTATCCATCAGGTAGGGAAATGGGCAGACTAGGTGGGCCAAGCGGTCCTTATCTGCCGTCAAATTCTATGTTTCTATGTAGCAAAAACTCTTGAAGCAGTGGCAGTAGAATTCTTTCTATGAGGGAGTAGCTGAGGGTAAAAAAGAAAGATTGGATCAGTTAAAAGTGTCTCTCTGCTACTCCGATGGTAAAAGTAAGACTGGATCTGTTTTAAATGATTGAGTCTCTTTCTGGTGCAACAGAATGAATTTGGAAGATGCTCCGAATTCACTCTCCTTTCTCAAAAGACTCTGATGCAGAAGAATGTGATACCAGTTCACTCCGGTCTGGATATTCTCTCTGGTGATAATAAATAAAATTAAAATGGAGCTACAGTAGTTCTAAACTCTGGTTTAGCTCTCCTTTGTCCTCTGTGTCTCCTCAGCATACTGTCCTTTTTTCCTTTTCTTTGTATGAAGTAACTTCTAAACTTGGCTCAGTTTGGCTAGTAGCAAAAAACGTTTGATGCAGCATTAACACACAGCTTTTTAACAATTCTGTTTTTGTGAGAAATAAAAAGTTGATGCTTTAACTGTGTCCACGGTTCTTTAATCCAACTGCAAACATGCAGTTTCGGGTAAATGCACATTCCACTTTAATGCACATTTTCTCTGTGCAAAATCGGTGTGCATTTAAGTGGATTCCACTGTAATGCATTCCTGATTCAGGTGATTAATGTTTACCTGTCAAGCTCTGATACCCCAGACTGTTACTGTACTAATACGGGTAATTCTAAAGGCAGGACTGAATGGAGACATGCATGACATAAGTGAAGAGCATATGCAGCTCATGTTTTTTTTTGCATAGTCAGTCAATAATGAACCATTATCATGAACAACTGCCTGATGTATAAAGTTGTCCTTCCATGATGGAGGAGGCTATATTGCATTGGTGGACCTAACTAAGACAGCAGTAGACATAAAGAAAAAAAACAATGATTTATATTATGACCCTCTGGTGCACCTATTAGTTATTAACAGCCCCTTTCTGTGCTTCAAAGCAAGACTGCATTCATTGTTTTTCAGAGAGTAATTGTTTCATTTATTCTGTTACTGAAAAATAGGTGATATATCCACTCCCAATTTTTTCTGAATTCCATATTCTGGCACATACAGTATATGCTGTGAATTGCAGCCTGATATCTCAATTCATGACAGATGAAAAAGTGGCAGAAAAGTCATATTTTAGCATATATAATGTATACTGAACAGATGGTTCAATGTGCTTATGCAACCTGATGAGATGATGAGATTATGCTTGTGTAACTTGATTTGCTTTGTGGCTTTCTGCCTCCTTATTTGAGGGATATACCACCCTGTAGGGGTACGACACAAGGAACCCCAAAGGAGGGCCCCCCTTACAGGTGTCATGGGAATGATTGCGTTGGCTAAAGGTAGGTTAGGAAGAAGTTCAAAAAGAATACCTAAAGGTGTCGAGCATCGAAAAGGGGATGATAAATGAATTCTGAGAAGATGATAAGAGCTGACTTCCTAATGAGAGAGGGGAAAGCCGGAGCCACCATCTGCCTCCATCTAACAGCAGAACCTAACTAACTAACCTAAGAAAGCACTAACTAACCAATATTACAACCATTGGCACAGAGGAGAGAAAAAAAAAACTGAGGAGGAAACCTCTGGGGATCCAAGGCCTAGGTCACCTTCCCTCCAGGTGAACAACGTTTGATTTGAGGATGTACGTCATTAAAAAGAAGGGTTTGGTAATGAAAGACATGAGTAGGGAGGATGATGATGGAATAGGGAAAATCCCCAAAAGAAAGCACAGATCGAAGAGGGAACATGAGACTGCACACAGATCAAAGGAACATGAGGCAATGATGAATACTGATGGTGATCACTGCAGGAAGGCGGCAGGTCAATGAGGGAGCAAAAGATCCAATGAGAGGTATGCATGATTGAGTGAGTAGTAAGGCTCCATGAAAGCAGGTAGACTCCGAGGCTAAGAAGGCATGTCCAGAACCAGAGGGCAGGTGAATCAGAGGGTACGATGAGAAAACTGAGGATGATGCAGATTGATGATGTTTGCCAAAGGAGTGCTGCAATCCAATGGGAGACAAGTGGGGAAAAGGAGACAGGAAATGAACTTGAACATGAACGATGGCAGAGAGCCACCAGCCAGCCCATAGCAAGGGGCAGACATGAAGGCATGAGATCTGGAACCATAGGCAACTCAGGTTGAGCGATCGAGGAACAAAACTGGATGAGGTATGATGAGGAGTGAGCAAAATTGGATGATGTATGATGAGTGAAGCTAAGAGCAGTGAAGCCATGATGGCTGGTACTAGAAAAGGTGCTAGGATAAGGAAGGTAAAAGTAGGAAATGGATGAGGTACAATAAGGGATTGAAGCCATGGAGGGTGGTACAGGAAAGTGAGATATGAAAGGACAAAGGAAGGAGGGAGGTCTTTGGAGTAGCATAGGACCCAGCTGATACAGGATGAGAACAGCAGGAAGGAGAGCTGAATGAGGTGGCACGCAGGTCAGGTTCGATGGAAGGCCAGCGGGAGTCAGCCATAGATGGCCCAACGATGTGAATAGCAGAGCAAGCTAACAGAAAAACCGAGGCATGATGAGATAGAAAAGCCATGACTAGAGTGAATCCTTGACGGCTGATGATGGATGGAATCAGGAACCAGAGACATGTGACGTGAGGGCTGTTTCTTGATGAGGCAGGCATATAAGTAATGATAGGTATGCCCAAAAAGAAATGTCAAATGCTGCTGAGGAAGGCAACAGAGGAATGGATGAAGCACAATGATGGATCGAAGCCATGAAGGCAGGTACTGGAAAGCGAGGTAGGAAAGGACGTAGTATGGTAGGGAATGAAGCAGAGGAGCAGTTTGAGATGAGGTATAGGAGCAGAAAAGGCAGGTTCAAGTACAAGCAAATCACAAATGAGCAAAACTCAAGTAAAATAACTACAATGAACAGAAAGGCAGTGAAATCCACCAGCAAATACCCTGCAAACTAATAAAAATGGTCAATGAGCAGAATACAGGCATGAGATTACATGGAGAGGCATTGAACTGAGTCAGCAACTGGAAAGCTCGAAAAGGAAAACCCCAGAACCCACAGCCCGAAAGGCAGCTCTGTGTACTCAATGGAAACCAGAATGCTTAGAGCACATGGTGAAAACTTCTATGGAAAAATGTCCTGGAGCCCTAGAGCACAAACGTATAAAGTTCATGGAGCACCAGAGCTCCAATGTCAAATTCCAACTGCCAGAAAGCAGCTCTGTAGCACCAACCAGACCAGGCAGGAGAGGAGCACAAACTAAGCTCCACAAGGCACCGCTGAGCTCGAAAATTGATAGCATGCCAACACAAAAATTGATAGCTTGCCGGCCATTTGCTGTCAGGCTCCACCAGAGCAGGAGTGGAAGTAGGAACACTCCGGGGCACACAGCCAGAAGGCTGAAACAAAATGAAGCCTGGAAGGAAGGCTGCAATGTATATCAAATTGGGAAGTAATATCCAAGGCAGTTGAAGTGCAATAGTGGGAGCTCAGACAGGAGCAGAGGGATCAGGGCGCTCAAAAGTGCTGACAGAGGAAGAAAGAAGAACCAGGAAATGGGACAGTGCAGGTGCAAATTCCTGGAACAGACACAGAGAGCACAAAACCGCCACAGGCACGAGAGGCAAACAGGGGGAGAAAAGCAGCGATGCAAGGATGGAACGTGCCAGCGTGGAGGAGAAGATCCGCTGAGCCAGTGGCAGCAGGAGAAATGAGCAGCCAGAGGAGCAAAGAAAAAGAGTGAGCTGGTGGCCGGAGGCGCTGCAAAGTACACAACAAGGTGAGAGAAACAAAGGCAGGAGAGGTGGTGCCTCCAGCCACAACAAAAAATGAATCCTGAATGGTTTCCAGGATGCGTGACTTTTTAAGCCTGATGGGGGAGTGACGTTGTTGCTCCGCCCATCGAACCACAGACTTAAAGCCCTCTCAATGTGAGTGAAGCCACAAGAAAAATAATCAAGAATAAATAATTCTCAGGATAAGGGATGTACCAAAATAGGCCTTGCTGTCAGATTCTTCTTTAAAACAACTTTGGGATAAACAGTATTAGGTGTGTCAACTTATTTATTTATTTATTTTTTTTAAGTCCAGGGCTCATTTCAAGACTGTTAGGGGATGGCAGCTGGCAGGCAGCAGAGTGGGCTGTTCTACCACTGAATAGGGGGCCAGGTAGAGATCGGCCAGGTGGGGTGAAAACCATTAAGGACATCACTGAGTGGCCATCTACCTTCAGTACTCTGCAGAGCCCCATGTTATGCTTTAGTCAGTGCAACAATAGATGGCCAACCCCCTTCCCTCAAGAGTCCCACTCTATCCTAATACTGTGACAACATTCAAACCCAGGTGCCCACAGTGATGGACTGTGCCTCAGGTACTCTGATACTTGGGTGAGGGGGTTTACTGGGATAGGAGAACCCACAGAAAGCTCCCTTTCTTTTTTAAATTACAGAGCACCGAGTCTGGCAGGGGATAGTGGATCCCTTTAAATTGGAAGGGATGTTAGCAAACTAAACACTGTAGGGGGCTAGGCAGGGCCAACCACGATGAGGAATGGTAACAGGCAAAGGGCTTAACAGTGAGTCATTTTGTTAGTACATTTTCTGTGCCAGAGTTGAGATCCAGACTGGGGTAGCAGCTGCCAGATGGTACAGTGGAAGAGCTCAGTAAATAAATGAGTAAATAAATTAAAGGGAGGTGTTTTAGGCTCTGTACACACTGTCATCTGTTTTTAATCCTTGGACTGCCGGCAGAATTAGAACGTATTGGAGTTCTGGACTGATATATCCGTCCATGGCCCTGTAAGGGTTAAAAACATTTTTAAATTTGTTTTTCTTTTAGTGCTTGAGTATGGTTCACCGGAGCATCCACATCATGCTCTGATGCCATGCTTGCTGGCTGAGTTTCCCAGGCATGATTGCAGCAGAACCGGGTGCCACAATGCATGCCAGGATACTCGAGTTCGGGCATAAGAACTGATTCAGAAGAAAAGGGTAGCACTGAATTCTGGAGCTTGTTGTGAGCTCAACAGTGTGTGTAGATCTTTTTTCTTTGTGTCCAGCTAAAAATGGTGATGGAAGTGCAGCAGAAGTTGCCTTACACTGTGTTACAGCACAGTTTGCATTCTCATTGCTGTTAACATAGTTTAGGCAATCATGTATGTCAAAAACCATGCTAAAGCCTTGCACTCTGAGCAGGGTTTTTGCATGGTTTTTAAGCACAGTTTGAAGCACGGTTTTTCTGTGCTACAGTGTGGATGCAAATCTTTTAAACCATTTTAACAGAGTGTTCTGAGGTGGATAACACTTTTTTGACACTGCAACATGTTGTGCCTTTGCAAGGAATGCAGGAGTGCTTTTTCAAGGCAAAAGATATGCAGGGCTCTGTCAACTGCCAACTGCAGCCCTAAAACCCAAATACTTGAATCTAACTAAACAGGACACATTTAGCCAGATTCTGCTGTTTGTTTTTTTTAAAACTTGCCAGAAATACCTTTTCTGGGCACCCACATATCTGGGTGCACAGCTTAATGAGAAGAGCTGTTCACCCACATTCTCTGTATGAGAACATCGTTACTTTCTTGAGTTCTGCAGCTGGAAGACATGCTGCAGACTGCAGTGAGAGCTGTGAGCCACTGATCCCCAGTTCTGTCTCTCTATCTGTCTGTCTCTCTGCCTGTCTATCTGTCTATCTATCTATCTACCTACCTATCTGTCTAGCAGACTGGGGTACCCACCCCCAGTTCCACTTCTTTCTTCCACCTCCCCTCCAGGTCGCCCACCTACCATTCTGAATGTCTGTTGTTGTAATACTTAAGTGGATCGGGTGTCCACTACTGGTACCACTTCTCTGAACCTCCTCCCCTTAAGATCACCCATCTCCATTCTCTGAAGTGTAGCCTTACACTGGGGTTCCCAATCCCAGTGTCAGGATCTCAGCTTTAATAAAGAAATCAATCTATTTTTTTTTCTTTTAAAACCCGTGAAAAGGAAAATGGTCCCCCGCTAATTTGACCCTGCTGCCCTGACCTCAAAACTCAGCACTCACCACCTCATACACCCACCCACACCCCCACACAGCCTCCCTTACCTGAACATATCCCACTGTGTAGATCTGCTCTCCAATCCAAGGCACGTCTTGCTACTAGAACCGACAACTGTGATATAAGAAACTAAGGTAAGTGCATTCAAAGTTTGTAGTTTTGAAATTTGATACATAACTGTCATTTTTGCATATTTTCACCTCACATTTTCAACATGGCCTTTTTGGGATCACGCTTCATAACCAATAGTGGTGGAATTGGGCAAATCAGGACTGAAACACAATTTTGCAATTGCTTGGTGATTCACCTATCAAACAGGATTTGAAAATTAGCACCACCATTGTCAATGAGGTGGGGGCCATAAGAAGGCTATATTGGAAATGTGGGGTCAAAATATGTAGCTATGAGAGTATGTTGAATTGTTTGTACGCTTGTTCATAAATTCAGTAATTTTAAACCCACATTTTCAGCATAGCCATTTTTTCACACCACCTCATGAAAGCAACAGCTGTCATTTTTCATATCCTCACCAAAATGTGTTTTCTCAGCTATGGTGCAGAATGACATTTCGGTGGTGCCCAATTACGTTCATTGGGGATTTGAAAATTTTCACCTACCTGATTTGTGAGGTGGGGTAATAAGAAGGCTTAAACATTCACTCATACTTTTGCTAGTCTTCAATATTTTGACTCCTAACTTTCAACATAGTCATTTTCCACACCACCTCATCAACATGAAAGATGTCATTTTTAAATCTTGAACAAGACATATTTTTGCACTTCTGGTACACAATGACATTTAGGCCAAAATACTATAAATGCTACATGTCATGTTTATAAGGGCAGTCATAGAATAACTATCTTGAAAACTTGGGGCCAAAATTAGTTTAAAAAAAAAAACAGAGTGACTGTGTAAAGAGTGAATGTGTGAAGACTGAATGTGTAAAAAGTGAATGTGCTAGGCCTTGGACTTCTGTAGGCAGATGGAGTCTTCCCATGGTGCATGGCCCAAAGGGCCCTGCTAATTTGCACCTGTTCACTCAATACCACTCAACATCCTGTCTTGGAAATCAGGGACAGGTGTTAAAAAAAAAAAATCAGGGACAGATGATCAAAATCAGAGACAAACCTTAAAAAATATTAATATAATCTCAAGAAGCCTGCTATGTTTTGTGGCTTAGTATATATAAAGACATTTTTGATAAAGAAATATAATGTAACACTAATACTGTCATAATTTTATGCTTTAAATCCCTACTTTTCAGGGACAGAAACCATAAGTTTTTACGCTGGACAAAGGACATTTTAAGGCAAAATCAGGGACATCCCAGAAAATCAGGGACAGTTGAGAGGTATGGTTCATGAAGGTTCCTTTGGGACCTGCATGAATGAGGATACAATTCCACTATCTAAAAAAGAAAGGACATTCTTTATTAAAAAAAAAAAAAAGTTTTAAATGCACTAGTTAGGGTAAGTTAATGCCACAAAAGTAGAGAAAGGTGGCATTATGGTTTCGAACCCTAATTTCCCACCCCCACCACCAAGCAGTAAAAGGGGAAAATATTAGGGTTTTGGGTCTCCCGAGTCTTTGCAAATCAATGGCAAATCAATCGCAAGGCCAATCCAGTCTGCTCATTTTTTCAACCTTATGAATGTGCCATAGGCCTTTACTTTGTCAATGGCCTATCTATTCATACTCATCTGTATAACTCCCTTATGCCTATCCCATGCCTGTTTGAAGCGCTGCACTGTATTCATATCCACCACTTCCTGAGGTAGGCCATTCCATGCATCCACAACCCTTTCTGTGAAAAAGAACTTCCACACATTACTCCTTATTCGTCCTCCCTCTAATCTCATGCTGCATCCTATTGTCCTATTTTGTTATATTAAAATGTGTTAGACTCTTTCACCTTGTTAATGCCTTTAAGATGTTTGAATGTTTCGATCATATCACCTCTCTCCCTCCTTTGCTCTAGGGTATACATATTGAGCTCCATTAATCTGTCCTCATATGTTTTCTGGTGCAGTCCCTGCACCATTTTGGTTACCCTTCTCTGGACTGCTTCCACTTTATTAATGTCCTTGTGCAGGTGCGGAATCCAGTACTGCACGCAGTACTCCAGATGGGGCCTAACCCATATCTTGTAAAGAGGGATTACTACCTCCCTCTTTATGACTTGTGATACCTCTACTAATACACCCAAACATCCCTCTAGCCTTACCTACTGCTTTAGTGGTTTGCTTGGATGATTTCAGGTCATATGTGATGATGCCCAATTCTATTTCTTCCTTTGTGATTGCCAGCAACTCCCCTCCCAACCTATAGGTGGCTTCAGGGTTTCTCTTCCCTATGTGTATGATCTTGCACTTCCTTGCAGTAAACCCCAGATGCCACTCTTCTGACCATTTTTCCAGTTTATCCAGATCTCTTCTCATTCTGCCCACCCCATCTGGATCATCTACTCTGTTAAGATTTTGGTGTCATCTGCAAACAGACAAACCTTACCCTCCAGTCCATTTATAATGTCACTGATGAAGGTATTGAAGATGACAACCTCCAGGACTGATCCCTGAGGTACCCCACTTGTGACTTGCATCTCTTCTGACTGCATACTGTTTACCACAACTCCCTGTTTTCTGCCCGCCAACCAGTTTGCCAACCAGTTGATCAACCTTTGACCCACCCCAAGCCTACCCAGCTTATTAATCAATCTTCTATGTGGAACAGTATCAAAAGCTTTGATGAAGTTAAGGTAGGCGCCATCAGCTGCACCCCCTTGGTCCACCACTCTGGGTACCCAGTCAAAGAAATCTATGAGATTAGTTTGACATGACCTTCCTGTTGCAAACCCATGCTGTCTTGGATCCTGTGTGCCTGTGGATTTCAGGTGTTGCACTGTCCTTTCCTTAAGGAGTGCCTCCATCATCTTGCCCACTACTGAGGTAAGACTGACTGGTCTATAGTTCCCTGCCTCCTCCCTGCTACCACTCTTGTGGAGTGGGATCACATGAACCCTTCTCCAGTCTTCTGGGACCTCTCCTGTGTTCAGAGAATCACTAAATAGTTCTTCTAATGGCTCTGCTAGTTCCACCCTTAGCTCTTTTAGTACTCTGTGATGTATGCCATCAGGACCCATTGCCTTTTCCACCCTGAGCTTAGCAAGCTCTTGTAGAACCCTTTCTTTTGTGAAGGGACAAGTGCACACCTCCCTCCCCCCTGTGTCCATGGTGCTGAGCTGTGGGCCCTGTCCTACCTTCTCTTCAGTACATACTGAGCAGAAGTGTCTATTTAGGATGGATGCTTTTCCTTGGTCCTCTTCCACATGCTCCCCCTTATCCCCTTCGATCTTAGCGATACCTCCTCTGGACTTTCTCCTTTCACTAATGTATCTATAGAAAGTCTTGTCCCCTTCTTTTACTGTTCATGCTAGTGTTTCCTTGGTTTGGGCCTTTGCCTGCCTTACTGCCTTCTCTGCTTCCCTTAGGGAAGTTTGATATGCCTCCCTATCTTCATCCCATTGCATTCCTTTATATTTCCTGAAGGCCAGGATTTTGGCTCTGAACTTTTCTGCTACTGTTTTTGAGAACTAAAGTGGTTTCCTCCTTCATTTGCTCTTGCTTTTCTTTCTAACACAATGGGGGGTTGCTTCAAGTATTGCATCCTTAATGCTTGCCAACTTTGATGGACCCCCTCACCTGTATTTCTTCTTGCCAGGGATAGCTTAACTCTGCTGGCCATAATATCAAAGTCAGCTCCTCTGAAGTCCCATATTTTTGCCTTGGAATGGGATGATTTAGTTCTAGTGGCCAAATTGAACCATACCATGTGATAGTCACTGGCCCCCAGGTGACCTTCTACCTGGAGATCTGTGATTATTTCCCCATTAGTCAGTACTAGATCTAGGATAGCCTGTTTCTTGTGGGTTGTTGAACCAGTTTGAGGCCCTCTCCTTTCAGGGAATCCACCATCTTTCTAGTTCTGGTGGATGTTCCTGCTGGTATTGACCAATCTGTATCTGGCACCTTGAAGTCTCCCATTATCAGAACCTCCCCTTTAGCTGTCATGTTTTGTATGTCTTCTAACAGTAATGTTCATATGTCCTCCCCCTGGTCTAGAGGCCTGTAGACAACACAGTTTGAATGGCTGTCCTGTTTCCAGAGTGACCCACAGTTCTTCTAGCTCCTTATGTGTATTCTGCATTTCTGTAGCTTTGATATCTTCATTAACATAAAGAGCCACTCCACCCCTTTTGCACCTCGGTCACTTCTGCACAGTGCATAGCCGGGTGTTGAAGTCTCCCAAGTGTGGTTACTGGTGAATCATGCCTTGCTAATGTCCACTATGTCCAGTTTAGCCTCTGTCATTGTTGCCTGCAGGTCTGGGATCTTGTTTCCCAGACTGTGGGCATTTGTGTACATGATTTTCCATTGGCCAGATTTTGGTGTGTTAGTTGTTGCGTGAAGTCCAACATTTCCCCTGTGCATTGTATGGGGAGCTGGACCTTTTTCCTTATCTGGTCTCAGAGATAATGTGAGGAAGTATTTCTTCACAGAGAGGGTTGTAGATGCATGGAACAGCCTTCCTGAGGAGGTTGTAGAGTCAAAAACAGTGGGGGAATTCAAGAATGCATGGGACAGACATAAGGCAATTCTAGTAGGAGGAAGTAGGCTGTTGGTTAACTAGGATCAGCAGCTTATCCGTTAGGTAGGGAAATGGGAAGACTAGGTGGGCCAAGCGGTCCTTATCTGCCATCAGATTCTATGTTTCTATGTTTCCATGGTGACGCAAATTAACTATAAACATGCTGAACTACCGTTTGATCACTAGCTGGGGGGAGGGGTGTTCTTCCTGTTTGATGCATCGGGTGCTGCAGTCCTCTACCCATTTGCTAGTTTAAATATTCTGCAAAGACATCAAACTTCTGCCCCAATGCACCGACTCTCTCCTTAGTAAGATGCAGTCCATCAAATTTAAAGAACTTTCACTCCCAAAACTGTTGCCAGCTACCAACAAATGTGTGTCCTTTTTCCTGAATGTATGAAATGACTATGTAGAATCCTTTTTCATGAGGTTTTTTATATGTTGCCATTGTATTTCCATTTAAAAAAAAAAGGAAAACTCACAAAAAAGGAGTTGTAGACACAAAGCAACAGTTGTTTGTTGCTCAGCAGGACCCTGTAAGGTGGATGCCACCATTAAGTGTTGGAAAAATGTTGGCCATATGTGTCTTTTCTTTGTTTTTAATCTTTTCTTGTGGCTCGCTTCTGCCATTTTTCATATTGGTTGATATGAACAAATGGTACTTCTTGTATTTTTTGTCATTGCCTTCTACTCAGACAGTTTGGACTTTTGATCTGAAATTTTAATGGTACATAGGGCTTGACCCACAGATGTTCCTTTGAATTGTCTGGTGAAAAAATAATAACCCGTTTCAAAGTTATTACGTTTTATAAATTGTGGTTCTAAGCATGCTCATTAAGTAATTCAGAATAGTCATATGAAATGACCATATGGGGCCAACGTTTCCCTGGTGTCTATTGGCATCCCCCAATCCCTGTGCCTATATTGTTTAATAATTCCCTGGTGTCTAGTCACACCCCTCACCTCTCCAATTGCCATGCTTGTATGGTGCCCAAGTTCCCCTGGTGTTTAGTGGCAGCCCCACCACCCCTCCGATCACTGTTCCTATATTTAGTCAAGTTTTTCTGGTGTCTAGTGCCTCCACCCCATCCCCATCCCCATATTGTTTAATATTTCCCTGGTGTCTAGTGGCACTCCCCACTGTTCCAATTCATTCCTGTATTTTGTCAAGTTTTCCTGGTGTCTAGTGGCACTGTTGTCCCTCTGGTCACTGACTCCATATTGTTAAAATTTCCCTGGCTACTATTGGCATCCCCCCATCACTTTGATTGCGTTCCTGCTATTTTTTTAAAGTCACCTTCATGTCTAATGGCACCCCCCATCTCTGTCCTCATCTGAAATAAAGGAAACTGTCCCTCAACTACTTTATTTTTTTTACTGCAAAACAGAAAACACTCCCTTGCCGATCTGAGCCTCCTACCCTGACCTCCCACTGAGCACCCACCACCCCGTACTACCCACAACTCCCACACTCCCTCACTCATCTGAACAGCTCACTGGAGGAAGATCCACCTTTTGGATCAAAGACACGTCGTGCTGCTGGAACTGCCAACTGCAATACTAGAAACTAAGGTAAAAGCGGTTCAGTGTACTGTATTTCAGTGGGGTTTTAGAAATGTAGAAACATAGAAACATAGAAGTTGATGGCAGATAAGGAACTGCAAGGCCCATCCAGTCTGCCCAATTCTTTTTCTACCTTATAAATGTGCCGTAGGTCTTTGCTGTGTCAGTGGCCTATCTATTCATACTCATCTGTATTGCTCCCTTATACCTATCCCATGCCTGTTTGAAGCCCTGCACTGTATTCATAGCCACCACTTCCTGAGGTAGGCTGTTCCATGCATCCACCACCCTTTCTGTGAAAAAGAATTTCCTCACATTCCCCCTTAATCGGCCTCCTTCTAATCTCATGCTGTGTCCTCTTGTCCTGCTATTTTTCTTATACTTAAACATTTTTAGACTCTTACACCTTTTTAATGCCCTTGAGGTGTTTGAATGTTTCAATCATATCACCTCTCTCCCTCCCTGTGCTCAAGGGTATACATATTGAGCTCCGTTAATCTGTCCTCATATGTCTTCTGATGCAGTCCCTGCACATTTTGGTTGCCCTTCTCTGGACTGCCTCAATTTGGTTAATGTCCTTGTGAAGGTGTGGCCTCCAGTACTGCACACAGTACTCCAGATGGGGCCTAACCAGTGTCTTGTAAACAGGGATTACTATCTCCCTCTTATGACTTGTGATACCCCTACTAATATACCCTAACATCTCCCTAGCCTTACCTACTGCTTTAGAGGCCTGCTTGGATGATTTCAGATCATCGGTGATGGTGATGCCCAAGTCTCTTTCTTCCTTTGTGACTGCCAGCAACTCCCCTCCCAGCCTATAGGTGGCTTCAGGGTTTCTCTTCCCTATGTGCATGATCTTGCACTTCTTTGCATTAAATCCCAGTTGCCACTCTTCTGATCATTTTGCTAGATTATCCAGATCTCTTCTCATTCTGCCCACCCCATCTGGATCATCTACTCTGTTGCAGATCTTGGTCTCATCTGCAAACAGACAAGCCTTACCCTCTAGTCCATCTGCAATGTCACTAATGAAGATATTGAAGAGGACTAGCCCAGGACTGATCCCTGAGGTACCCTACTTGTGACTTGCATCTCTTCTGACTGTATACCATTTACCACCACTCTCTGTTTTCTGCCCGACAACCAGTTTGCCACCCAGCTGACCAACTTCTGACACACCCCAAGCCTACCCAGCTTATTTATCAATCTTCTATGTGGAACAGTGTCAAAAGCTTTGCTGAAGTCAAGGTAGGCGACATCAACTGCTCCCCCCTGGTCCACCACTCTGGTTACCCAGTCAAAGAAATCTATGAGATCAGTTTGACAGGACCTTCCTTTTGGATACTGTGCCCCCAGGGATTCCAGGTGTTTTACTATCCTTTCCTTAAGGAGTGCCTCCATAATCTTGCCCACTGCTGAGATAAGACAGACTGGTCTGTAGTTCCTTGCCACCTCCCTGCTACCACTCTTCTGGAGCGGGATCACATGAGCCCTTCTCCAGTCTTCTGGGACCTCTCCTGTGCTCAGAGACTCACTAAATAATTCTGCTAATGGCTCTGCTACTTCCACCCTTCGCTCCTTAAGTACCCTGGCATGTATGCCATCGGGTCCCATTGCCTTGTCCACATTGAGCTTAGCGAGCTCTTGTAGGACCCTTTCTTTTGTGAAAGGAGTAGTGCTCACCTCCTTCCCCCCTGTGTCCATGGTGCTGAGCTGTGGGCCCTGCCCTACCTTCTCTTCAGTAAATACTGAGCAAAAGTATCTATTTAGGATAGATGCTTTTATAGGGCCCTCCTCCTCACATGCCCCCTTTTCTCCTTTGAGCTTAGCAATACCCCCTCTGGACTTTCTCCTTTCACTAATGTATCTATAGAAAGCTTGTCACCTTCTTTTACTGTTCATGCTAGTGTTTCCTCAGTTTGGGACTTTGCCTGCCTTACTGCATTCCCTGCTTCCCTTAGGGCAGTTTGGTATGCCTCCCTATCTTCATACCGCTGTGTTCCTTTATATTTCCTGAAGGCCAGCCTTTTGGCTCGGACCTTTTCTGCTACTGTATTTGAGAACCAGAGTGGTTTCCTTCTTCTTTTGGACTTCCTTTTCTGTCTAATACAATGGGATGTTGCTTCAAATATTGCATCCTTAATGCTTGCCCAATTTACCTGTACCCCGTCACCTGTGTTTCTTTTTGCCAGGGCTAGCTTAACTCCATTGGCCATCTTATCAAAGTAAACTCCTCTGAAGTCCCATATTTTTGCCTTGGAATTGGATGATTTAGATGTAGTGGCCAAATTGAACCATACCATGTAATGGTCACTGGTCCCCAGGTGACCTTCTACCTGGAGATCTGTGATCCCTTCTCTGTTAGTCAGTACTAGATCTAGGATAGCCGTCTCTCTTGTGGGTTGTTGTACCAGTTGTTTGAGGCCCTCCCCCAGCAGGGAATCCACCATGTGTCTAGTTCTGGCAGATGTTTCTGCTGGTATTGACCAATCTGTATCCGGCATGTTGAAGTCTCCCATTATCAGAACCTCCCCTTTAGCTGTCATGTTTTGTATATCTTCTAACAGTAATGTGTCTATGTCCTTCCCCTGTTCTGGGATCCTGTAGACAGCCCCAGTTCTTATGGCTGTCCCATTTCCTGTTTCCATGGTGACCCACAGTTCTTCTGGCTCCTTATGTGTATTCTGAATTTCTGTAGCTTTGATATTTTCATTGACATACAGAACCACTCCACCCCGACTTTTTGCACCTCGGTCTCTTCTGAACAGTACATAGCTAGGTACTGAAGTCTCCCAAGTGTGGTTACTGGTAAACCACATCTCACTAATTGCCACTATTTCCAATTTAGCCTCTGACATTATTGCCTGCAGGTCTGGGATCTTATTTCCCAGGCTGTGAGCATTTGTGTACATGATTTTCCATTGGCCAGATTTTGGTGTGTTAGTTGTTGGGTGAGGTTTGGCATTTCCCCTGTGCGTTGTATGGGGATACAGACCTTTTTTCTTATCAGGTGATGGAAATGAACTGAAAACATGCTGAATCCCTGTTTGACCACTAACTGAGCAGGGAGGGGTGTTCTTCCCATTCAACGTATAGGGTGCTGCACCCCTCTCCCCATTTGCTAGTTTAAATATTCTGCAAAGACATCAAACTTCTGCCCCAATGCACTGACTCCTTCCTTAATCAGATGCAGTCCATCAAATTTAAAGAACTTTGGCTCCCAGAACTGTTGTCAGTTCCCTACAAATCTGTGTGTCCTTTTTCTTAGCACGAGCCCTTGAGCTACATGTTTAACTCCCCTATCTCCCCTTCTCTGACCTTCCGTCCATCTGCCTCCCTGTCCCAGACTGGCAGGATCTCAGAGAAGGAGATGTCAGATGAAATGGATGATAGTTTGTCATCCAGCCTGGTCAGGTGTTCCTTGGTGTCTACAACTAACCAGCTGGCAAGATCATTAGTCCCTATTTGTACCATGACATCAATGTTTTCTCCTGCTTTGTGATCATATCTGGAATGTGTAGTACGGTAATGGCTGCAAGCCCATTGGCTCACGCTGTGGACCAATGGGCATACAGCCCTACTGATGGTGTCAGTCAGCAGGCGGCAGGGCAGCAGGCGGGTGGGGTGCTGCTGCCCGCCGCTGACTGGGGAGGAGTGGGGCGGTGGGGATCAGTGGGCAGGTGGGGAGGGGGGTCCACTGGACCACCAGGGATATAGGATTTCTTTATTTTATTTACTTAAGCCCACAATTGGGCAGCCAGTGGTCCACTGAACCACCAGGGATATAGGAAACTTATTTATTTTACTGAAGCCCGCGATTGGGCAGAAAGTGGTCCACTGGACCACCAGGAATATAGGAAACATTTATTTTACTGAAGCCCACGATCGGGCAGACAGCGGGTCCACTGGACCACCAGGGTTATTGGAGTCATTTTTATTATACTAATGCCTGCGATTGGGCTGTGGGGCACATTGCCACGCTGCAGGGGGTGTTGGTCCCCAACAGCTGCTGCCTGGCAGGGCGCCAGGCGAAAGTCATTGGGGATCGGTGCACCTGCATGCAAATGGGGCCATAATGACATGCAAATGGCCCCATTTGCACCTTGCATACATTATGGCACCATTTGCATGTGGACTTTTGAATATCACGGTAGTTGCGCCTAGTGCAATGGAACTTGCGCTAGCGCATCCCCATGCTCCACTCTGGCCATTGGCGCTAGCGCAGTGCCAATGCACCATGCGCACTGTGGGTGGCCAGGGTGCGATATTCAATGATGCTGAGCCATGGCACTGTTCCGTTGAATATCGCCCAGTCCACGCCCCTGTGCGGCCAAGTTGAGCTGCGCCCCAGACTTGTGCCACAGCCTGGCACGGTTTGAATATCTGGGCTTTGGTGTAAAATATTGAAAAATGACAAAGTTATGAGTGAAAGTTCAAAATGCATTGAAATACATTAAACATGCTTACCTTGTTTTCTCATATTACCATCGCCAGTTCCAGCAGCAATATATGTTTTTGATCAGAGAATGGATCTTTGCCATGGGACATATTTAAGCGAGTGTGCGTGTGTGGAACATTGTGAGGTGGTGGGTGCTGAATAAGGGGTCAGGGTGGGTGGGTTAGATGTGAGGGGAGATCAGGGAGGGACCATTTTCTTCTTCACAGGATTTTTTTTTTTTTTTGTAAAGTATTTTGATTATAATATAATTGATGTCATACACAGGAACATTTAATTAAAAGCATAGACTAGATTTAACATATTTACTTTACATTTCAGGTCACCCTGCACTGGATCTTTTTACTAGCCTCGGCTCAAATCATGAATGTTCATTTACTGGTACTGAGATTGTTAACATAGTATACTATCATCAGGTGTGTGGGGCCTGATGTTATCAGTAGCTTAGAGAAAGAGGAGGGGTAACTGTACAGATATTATCACAGGCCCTTCCAGCCATCTGTGTACCGGTCTGAGTGTGCTCATTAATAGGGTGCCAAAATTCGAAATTCATACCCCTTTCCTGAGGTCTGCCCCCCGGAGTTAGAATATTTAGTTAGGGAGGTATGCCTCCCTGCATAAATACTGGGCAACAAATTTAAATCCTGGTACCCTAATGACAGGCACACTCGGACAGGCACATTCTGATGGAGGAACCATTACAGGTGGGGATGCTTCTCACACCCCTATATACAGTATCATACTGGAAAACTTGCCTTCCCTATAGCCTAAGCTAAAGGCAACTATATATAGTCAAAACTGCACTTGTACCATTTGCTTTTTGTTCCATATTGTCAAGTTTTAGGTAGTTATATTGGTTTCTGCTCCAGTGAGCTACACTAGGGGGAGTCTTGCTTACTCAGGACTGTGCAGTAGCTTTACAGGCATTAATTAATGCTGGATCCCATAGCAGTCTACTGTTTCTATGGAGGGTGACAGATGTGTCAGTACCAAACAGAAACTCCAGTGGACTCAGATAGGTGGAGCTGTAGCACATCCTCCATAAACCTTTAGTATGTATTTCCACCTGAAATGCAGTAATCTTAGAACATGTCAAATTTATTTGAATAAAGTCCACTTCTTACAGGATTCTTTAAAACAACAACAACAAAAAAAGAAAGATCAGTGAGGGACAGTTTTCTTTATTGACATGTGGATGTGATCTGACACTGGAGATTGGGAACCCCACTGTTGGTATATTCTTCAGTGGCCCCTGGAGTGAGCACTCTTGTATTGCCACCTATTTTTTGCAAGGGCCACCTGGAGAGGAGGGGATGGGCACCCCAGTCCACTTTTAATGATGATTTTACATACAGTATTGGGAAGGGCGGGTGACCTGGATGGGAGGAGGCAGCTGTGTGGAATGTGT
Source organism: Neoceratodus forsteri (assembly GCA_016271365.2). Taxonomy (NCBI): domain Eukaryota; kingdom Metazoa; phylum Chordata; order Ceratodontiformes; family Ceratodontidae; genus Neoceratodus; species Neoceratodus forsteri. Next base: position 1,157,252,994 of record CM057456.1, on the reverse strand, counting down.
AGTACAGTACGGGATGCACGCCCATTGGCTCACGCTGTGGACCAATGGGCATACAGCCCTACCGACGGTGTCAGTCGGTGGGTGGTGGGGCAGCAGGTGGGTGGGGTGCTGCCGCCCACTGGCTGATGGGGGCAGGGGCGGTGGGGCTCAGTGGGCGGGTGGGGAGGGGTACCGCTAGACCACCAGGGATATTGGTATTATTTTTCTTATCACAAATGCCCGCGATCAGGCAGATAGCGGTCCACTGGACCACCAGGGATATTGGACATATTTATTTATATTTTACAAATGCCCGCAATCAGGCAGATAATGGTCCACTGGACCACCAGGGATATTGGACAGGATTCTTCTTTCTTTTACACAAATACCCGTGATCGGGCATGGGGGGGTGCTGCCAGGTGCAGCTGGAGCTCGGGGGGCCACCCACAGGTGGCAGCTGCCGTGTTGCGCCCTGCAATGCAGCAGCTCACCTGTGGCTGGCCATCAGTTGTTCCTTTTTTTTTGGATCAACTTTGTGCTGGCGCAGGTAGGGGTTGCGCATGCATGGCTCTGCATATCCCAGGCTGAATATCGGGCTGTGCAGGGTATACATGGAGCACGCCCCTCACCTCGCCTGCATCACATTACTGATGCCCTCCGACGCATCGGGATTTGTGCCGCATACTTTTCCCTTTTGAATATCGTGCTGGGGCACATCAGTGTATTGCGCAATGCGCAACCCTTTTGAATATCTGGGTCACTGTATATTATACTTGTGCTGTAGTGCTAGTATAGTTAGGGTAGCCTGACAGGTTTTATGTTAAAGGCCTAACTTTGCACCTTTATAGCTTTGGCATCATTCTTCAAAATTGTCTGAAAGCTGGCCCAGTGATGCAGAGGGCTGAGGCACTGGATGCCAAACCTCAAACCATGCCAGTGACCCGGGTTCGGGAATGGACTCGTGCGCCGGGGGTCAGCAGGTGAAGGGGTAGGATTGAGCATCCATAGGACTGCTATCCTCCCCTGGGGAGGGTTAGGGACACATGATTGTTCTGCAGCAGTCCCCAGTGGAGACCAGGGGCACAACAGAGGGATCGCATGAAGGGGAACACCAGAAAATGGAAATACCACTCACTGGCCACCAGATGATGGCTCTCTGTCCCCGGTTGCCTCCAGTGGCTTCCCAGGGCCTCCTTCTCCAAGGCAGTATCCCTGGGCCCTAAGAAGAGTGTGCTGGGGTTGTCCCTCTCCGTCGGTGCCTTCCCCCTCAGAGTAGGGGGGCCTGCTCTGTGAAGGGATACGCCGGGATATTCTGGGGATCGGCTGCAATACTAGGAGTAAGAGGAGGGCTGGGTTAGGGCAGGTGGGGGTATCGGGAGATGTGCAGAGCCTAAAGGAGTGGGTGCCTGTGAGCATGAGGAGGGCAAAAAAAGAATATACAAAAAAAATTGTCAGAAAATTGGCATGCGTTGCAAAAGGAGGCATGGTCAAAATACGTTTAATGTTTTGTGAAGCCAGCTTGTGTGGGTTATGAGATCCACATGTCATTTTCCTGTAGATGTCTAATTTTTTTCCTATACTTAACATAGGTTTTTGGTTTTTCTCTCATGTACAGCCTAGACAGTATGGAATTTCTTCATGAAACATTTACAATCACAACAGAAGTGGGCTGTGCCAAGGTAGTGCCTTTGGAAAGCTTCATGAAAAATATTAAACAGTTCCAGAGTTATAAGGATTTAAGTTTTGTTTCCTTAGATATTCTGAGCATGCTCCAAAATGTTTTATCAAGAACGTTTGGACACAACACAAAACATTCCTTGTGGTGAGACCATTTTGAGTCTGCCACTACTAGCTTCTTACAACATGAAAAATGTGTTGTGTGTCATGACAGCTGCTTTTTCATTTCCCAAATTAAAAAAAAAAAAAAGACATGGAAAATATATAAAAAAATTGTGTATTTTTAAAAAACAAACACCTGAAGGAAAGAAGGGGGGACATGATAAAAACTTTTAAGTACCTCAGTGGAATCAACAAAGTCCAAGAGGGTAGCATATTTTAGAAAAAGACGTGCAAGAACAAGGGGACACAATTTAAAGATGGGGGTACAGGGGCAATGTGAGAAAGTATTTTTTCGCAGAGAGGGTAGTGGATGCATAAAATAGCCTTCCTGAGGAGGTTGTGGGGTCTAAAACTGTGGGAGAATTCAAGAATGCATGGGACAGACATAAGGCAATTCTTGTGGGGGGTAGGAAGAAATAGGCAGTTGGTTAACTAGGATCTGCGGACTATCCTGTAGGTAGGGAAATGGGCAGACTAGGTGGGCCAAATGGTCCTTATCTGCTGTCAAAGTGTATGTTTCTATGTTTCCGAACTTAGATAAAATGGGACCCATTTAATTAGGTTCTGGTGTTAGTTTTTTTAAAACTACCTCCAGAAATACCTTTTATGAGCACCCCGAAATCCACAGGCCCAGATATTCAAACTGCACCCAAAAAGTGCGCAATAGCAGGAGAAAGTGCAAGTCCATTGCGCCCATGTGCAAGAGGCATGATATTCAAAAACTGAGCTGGCTAAGATGCGCCTACAGCCAATGACTGAATATCACACCACCTGCACCATAGCGCAACTAGGGAAGGGAAGCTGAGCTTATCTGATGTGCCATAGCGCAACAAAGGATGTTCAGCTGAGCAGAACAGAGGCGCCATAGCGCAACCAGGGACACCCCTCAGCAGCAGGGCAGCAATGCAACAGCACAACCAGGGATGCAGGGGCCCACCACCCATGCCACAGAGTGGCAGAGGAACACACAGCAGAACAGACATCTTCCCCCCACACCCCATGCACCGCACAAGTGGGGGAGGGCTGGAATAACAACTGGCCCATGGAGACAAGCAACCAAGCCACAGCTGGCCCATGGTGCCCTATCACACCCCCTGGCAAGCTGTGACCGGCACACAAGGATGGCCGACCACCCTGTGCCACACCATCCCCCAATGCAGAGCACACACTGTACCGTGACCCCCAGACACCCTGCCCAGGAGCAGCGTCCACCACTGCAGGATACCCCATGCATGCCACCACCCCCACTGTAACAATGCAACCCTGTGCACCACAGAACCATGCAAGGCAGCCCCACCATGAGCACCCATCAGTGGGTGGCAGCACACAGTGATGCAACGACAGCATACACAGTGCCACCATGCACAGCCCCCCCCGAGGTACAGCTGAGAGACCGACCATGCGTCAGCACATGAGGTACCCCACACTTGACAGAGCATGCCCCGGACCCCACCACCAGTGGTACAGCACCCTGCACACCCTCCCAAGGACACACCCCGACCCAGCACTAGCCACAACAGCCAGCGCAGACACCCACAGTGGTGCATGGAAGCATGCACCACACCAAAAGCAACACAGTGCATGGACAAACACCCACCCATATCCAAGGGCACAACAACACAGGGATGCAGTAGCGGGGCAACCAATCCCCCAGCGTGTGCCCATGGAAACCGTGTACACATGGCCAGCAGTCCTCCATGGCACAGGAGTGCCAGCCACCCTGCGCAGGCACTGTGGACCTGTACGCCACCATCATTTGCCCAGAGCACAAGTCACAGACAGTGGTGCACATCCCCTGCAACACACACAAGCCACAGCATGGAGGGGGGACAACAACCACGGAGGCCACAGTGTCACCTGAGGCAGACATGCACCACACCAGTGACAGGAGGCAACCCAGCATTGTGACAGTTACAGTGGCTGCCCTGCATGGACAGCCACCATTGACATGCCAGCAGACCATGCAGGTCACAGACATGCAAGGGTGTCAGCTGCACAGGCCATGGACGGGCTGACAGGTGCACCATGGACACAGAGCATGCACCATGGACCACTGCACACAGTCATCCAGTGCATAGGGAACAACACACACACCACAGACACTGACTGATAGCTACTCCCACACCATAGTCACTTCCCCATGGACTCACACACATACCCATGACTGCACCACACCTGACGCCATGCACACAACTGCAGCTGAGCACCTATAGCCCACTGCAAATCAGAGACCACCACAGTATTCATATCAAAAGAATTGTAATCAAAAACATCAAACAAAACTATTTACAACTATGTACAAATGTGCGTGGGGGAGGGCCACAAACAAGGTGGGGTGGGTAAGGGCAGGGGTGAACAAATGGGACAGGAAAGGAGGGGTGTGAGGGTGGGTCCAGGGGGGTAGGGGAAATCAGGGGCATATAGATGGTCAGTGGGAGCCCCGCTCCCTGCTCCGGCTGCTCCGCCTTCCGTGTCTCCGCCGGACACCCAGCCGCTCAAACCCCCACAGGATGTCCAGTGATGCCCTCGCCATGGTCAGTATTTCCTGCAGTGCCTCCCGGATTGCCTGCAGCTGGTGGACACCTAGGACAAGGGAGCACAGTCAATAGGTGTGAATGGACAGCCCCATACAGTCCACCAACTGTGCATGGCATACGGCTGTGGGACATGCCTCTGTGATGGTGTGTAACCACCCACAGTGATCCTGCCCACAAGACCTGCCCACCCAGGCACACACAGCCATGCAGACCGCTGCACACACCCACTGGCCAAGTCCTGCACAGCACCACCATGGCTGTTTAGTGACATGGCTATGTGGTGTGAAGGAAGTGGCACAGCCATGTACCCAGTGCATGCATGGACCACCATTGATGCACTCCCAGACAGGCAGTGCCACTGGACAGTGCTGACTGTAACAAGTTGCATGCATGGCAATGGTGTCAATGGATGGTGGCCATGCCCCACTGCCTGCCCTGTTACACAGCATGCAATAGTAATCATGGAGGTAAGGCACTCACCATCATCGGCTGGTCCCTCTGGCTCTGTGGACCTTCGGTCCTCCTATTGGCCCTGTCTTTCTGCTGGTGCCTCTGCTCCCTGGCCAGCCATCTCTCTTCCAGCCCTAAGGTACAAACATGGAGAGAGGAACATCAGTACAATCCTGTAGCAAAGTCCCCCTGCCCTCATGTGTGTGCAATCCCACCCAGCCAGACCCACCCACTGCACACCCTGGTAACACCACCACAGCCAATAGCAGTGGTGGGCCTGTCCACTTAGGCCAGTCAGATGGAGATGGAGGGGGGCCCATCCACCTCCACAGCTATACACGGCTCAGTGCGACAGTGGGCATGCCTGGCTGTCCAGACTGATGTTGTTGGAACAGGTGCAGAGGAGGCCCTGCCCATGTCCCAGTGTGCCAGAGTCCAGGGATGCCAGCATGCTGTGACTTGGGCTGGTGCCGGGTCCATCACCGATGATGATGTCGCTAATGCCATGGGCAGTGACACGTGTGTGCCATGGAATGGCCACACAGCAGGTAACATCGTGGCCATGGCTGTGGGTGGTGCCGCCGTGGAGGCCTGCATGTCATCACAGTCCCAGCCTGTGCCTGTTAGCACCAGTGGGGAAGCACTGGTGTGTGTACAGGACAGTGGGACTGTTGCAGCCAATGCGGTGGCACCAGTGAGCCCTGGGGAGTGGCAGCTGGAGGGGCAGCATCAGCAGTTGGCCACTGGGCTTGGGGGTACAGTGTTAGGGGGCGGCATCAGTGCACCGCCTGTGGCCATGCCCAGACCTGGTGCTGAGCATCAGGGCCACGCACACCCTGAGGGACAGGATGCCAAGGAGGCAGATGACCTCTTGGATGAGCACACCCACATACTGAAAGCATCAGTCAACCAGCAGATGTGGCTTGCAATGTCAGTGGATGCACTGCGTGCAGCTCTGGAGCAGGCAGAGGAGCGTCACAGCAGAGACATGGCTCTGATGTTGGCAGGGATGGACCGGTTCTGGGAGGATGTGACTGCTGCCATTGATAGGCAGACACAGGCATTCACTGCTGTCATGGCCACAATAGGCACACAGTTATTTGCCCATGCGTCATAGACATCACGGAGTGCACTGTCCACCCCCCATTCCCGGCGTCAGGCGACACCATCCTTGTCGACACCGGGTTCAGCTGTGGGTATCCAGACCATGCCTGGTGCAGGCATGTTTGGTGTGCTGCAAACCTCTGCGCGAGCACGGTCGCGTTCACGCAGTGGAACCCCTTGGGGACCATCGGTGCCACCCCATGAGGCCAGTGGTCAGCCTGTCAGTGCTGGTGGGCCTTGGCGGGACTGCCAATGCATCCATGGCTGCCGGAGCACTGTGGCACATGACTGACCTGTCTCCCAACGCAGCTACTGTCTGGTGCTGCCCTGTGTGCATTGTGTCATTCAGCAGACAATGCACAGGTGGGTACCCGGCCCTGCACGCAGACACACAGTCTATCTGCACACCCTCCCGGCTGCTGTCCACAGTTGCATGTGCATGAGGATGCCTGCATTGCGCTGTACACCAATGTGCAATGGTGCTCAGCATCTGACACATGCACAATGACAGGCAGTGGGCGTGGTGGTCTGTGGACATGTGTGTGGCTAAGGGTGGCATTCTGGGTTGGTGTGCCTCCTATCCTTTGTACATGTTTGCTGCATTGTGTGTATGTGTGTGTGTGTGTGTGTCCATGTGGCATATTAGACCTCACCCATCCCTGGTGGTGTGTGTGGTTCCATGCCCGGCCACTTCCCTTGATGGCATGCACCCCTGGTATGTGTCCATGCATGTTTGTGGGTTGTGCCTTAGCCACTGGTGGTTGCAGATGGCCCCATGATTTACCTGGGTTGGCTGAAGTGCTCCTCCGTGATGGTGTCCCGGTGCAGCTGTGCCAGCCGGAACAGTCGGGGGTCCCGTCGCCCAAGGGGGGGACTGCCCATCACCATTGTCACCGGTGTCCTCATTGTCCCCATTGCTGTCCCCCTCTTTGACCTGTACGGCTATCCCACATTCATTGGCCATGTTATGCAGGATGCAACAGGCCAGGAATAGCCCACAGACCTTTGAGGGGCTGTACTGTAGGGCACCACCGGAGGTGTCCAGGCAACGGAAACGTGCCTTCATCATCCCAAACACCCGCTCGATGACATTACATGTGGCGGCGTGTGCCTCTTTGTAGCATTGCTGCAATGGGGTCATGGGCCTGTAGGTGTGAGCAGCCAGGACAGAGTGGATATCCACAGTCACCTGTGTGTAGAGGGTGGAGGTTAGTTTGGTGATCAGCATTGCCCTGCCCCGGCCATGTAGCCTCTACCCATGTCACCTCTGACCATGCCCCCCCAAGCCCTATGATTGTACGTGTGGTTTGCATACTCACCCACTAGGTGGCCAGTGGGGATATCCCCACTCTTGAATCTGTGGCACAGTGCTGACTGGTGCCAGATGAAGGCATCATGTGCTCCCCCAGGGTGCGTGGCACAGACATTGATTATGCGCCCCCTGGCATCACACACCACCTGGCAGTTGATGCTGGCATAGCACTTGCGATTTATATATATGGCCCCTCAGAGCCAGGTGGTGTGCGGATGGCCACATGGGTGCAGTCTATTGCCCCTAGCATGCCAGGCATACTGCTACCCTGTGGAACTCCTGTATGTTTGCTGTGTGCTCCGCCAGTGTGCTGGGGAAATGGATGTACTCTGCAGCATGTGGCAGCAGTACATTGAGGAATTGGGTGAGGTGGCATGATGTGGCTGACTGGGTTATGCCTGTGGTGTCCCCAGTTGGTCTCTGGAAGGTACCCATGGTGAGCAAGCACATGCAAGCTGTCACGTTCATCTCCACTGACAGAGCATGGCTCCGTCATGTGGGTGCCTGCATCACATCACCGCACAGCTCACAGAGCCACCTCAGAATTGCCCAATTCAGGTGGTACCAGCCCACGATCTCAGTATCACTATACAGCTCAAAGCTGGTGCGGGCTCGGTACTGCCTGTTGGGGGCATACCACTGACAGTCCCTTCCATGGCCATGCCCCCCTGCTGCCTGCCTTCTCACCCCCTTATTACTGCCTCCATCTGGATGGTGGCACTGGCCATGTCCCTGGCTTGTGTTCACCCCCCCGTGGCAGCTGTTTCTGTATTCCCCCCACTGTCCTGGCTGCCACTTCCCCCGCACCGGGAACACCTGACTGTGCTGGCCTCACTGCTCTGTGGCAGGTACTTCCCCCTTCTGCACTGTGGCTCCCCATACCTTCCCCTGAGCCTGTGGGTTCCAGGTGCCCTTTTCCTAGCCTGCCCTGTGTGTCCCTGCTGCCCAGTTTCTCTTGCTAGAGTTCATCCTCATGTGCCTTCCCTGTAGCGTTCTTGCGCCTCTCCCTTGCTCCTTTTTATTTTGGCTCATTTCCGCTATGGCGCAACTTCCGCTTGCTCCCCTATTGCACATGGCGCATGTTGTTGAATATCGCACTGTGCCATTTATGCATGGTTCCTCCCCCTTCAGTTGTGCATACATTCATTATCATTGCGCTGTTGCTCAGTGTGATTTGGGGGGGCGCAACTGCCTCCTGCTGAATATCGCAGAATGGCGCATTTTCGGACTTGCGCAGGTGCAACCCTATTGCGCATGGCTCAACTCTTTTGAATATCTGGCCCACAGTGTCTAGTTTAGTGAAGGGAGCCATTGTAAGAGGGTGGCCCCTGGGTAGGAGGCTGAATTTTTCTGTTCTGCCCACCCCCCAAGAGAGAAGTTCTGGTTAATGTTTGTTGCTTGTGTAAATGGGCAGCTATGAACTTCATGAGTGCAGAGGAACTAAAGTGTTTAAAGTGCCTAAATTAAGTGAAACACTTAGAAATGCAGAGGCTAAGCACAGCGCCCTTACAGGGGAAATATAAAATGGTACTGTGTATTACAAAACCTCTCAAAAGGAGTTAGTAGATTTCTACTGCTATTTAACCCATAGCTAAAAGTTTTGAAGTAGCTACGTTTAGTGCTATATTATCAGAAATGGGTCTTGAGAAAAAATCCCTTTAAGTATGTTGAGCTTTTTGATATTTTGGGCTTTACAGCAAACAAACCTCAAATAGGTATGTATCATGCTCATAGGTAAACGCACATAGCAACCAGCAAATATGTGCTCCTGCTGACTTAGCAGTGGGTTGTTTAAATAAAATAATGCTATTCCCCTTATGAAATGAAATGGGAGAGGCTATCCTGAGTTACAGCCCCATTAGAGAGTGAGAGTAACCCTCAGGTTGTTAGCTGAAACACAAGCCATCAGGAAGGGGCTAAATAAATGTGCTTCTCCCAAAGAATACCGGTTAAAATGCAACAGGAACCGCTCTATTATTTTAAAATATAAATACTTTAAAAAGGAAATGTTCAGGCTGCATTTTGAAGGGAAAAAACTCCTTCAGCAGTTTTTTTTAGCTACTTCTCTGTTCCTCAGCTGTTCTGACTGGAGCTACATAATTAAGCTTTTCTCACTAGGAAGTGCAAATTATGGCACTGGTGAATCCTCCCTGCAAGTTTAAAAAAAAAACCTCAGCTAGTCTCCTTTGCTTGGTAACAAGGCATTATTGTATTAAAATAATAAATAACCAGACAGAGTCGAGAAAGAAAGCAAACTAAGTTAAAACTTACTCCCAAAAGAAGCAAAACTCTGCAGACTCCTGCAAGCAGGGTGTGTGCTCTGTTTGCCTAGTTGCTGTGTGCTTGCATTATAAGGTGGCAGTGGCCTCTTGTGTCTACCTTTATACTGCAACACCTTACCTTAGACCTGAACGAAATGTTTCCTGTTTGAAATTAAAGTTCTCCATAACTAAAAATATGTACTGTTTGCTCAGACCTGATATAGTGAATATTAATATGAGCTCCCTATATTATATAAATTAAATGGAGCTCTGAAAACAAACTCATATGAACATGATGATGCTGTAGACACATGACTGTGTGGGTGGGTATAAAAGGGCTAACCTGTGCAGCATTTGGCCAGATAGGGTCAGTGTTTTCTGACCAGGGAGTGAGAAGGGTTGATAAGCCCTTATCACACAAGTAAAAACTGAATGCTTAAGTTTGCCACAATGATACAGAATGTTATTTGATTTATATAGCCTTTATTTTGCTCACAGTTTGAGCCTTTTACTTTATGTCCTTTTTGTTGGTTTTGGAACAAATAAATATTGTGCCTTGCCAATGGTGCATTGAATGTTATACCAGACTGTTGTGTCCATCTGTTATCCCACACCTTATTACAATTGGGCCCAGATATTCAAACTGCCCCCAAAAAGTGTGCAACAGCAGGAGCAAGCGCATGTCCACTGCGCCCATGAGCAAGAAGAGTGATATTCAAAAACTGCGCAGGCCAAGATGTGCCTACAGCCGATGACTGAATATCGCACCACCTGCGCCATAACGCAACAAGGGATGTTCAGCTGAGCAGTCCAGATGCGCCATAGCACAACCAGGGATGCCCCCCAGCAGCACGGCAGCAATGCAACAGCACAACCAGGGGTGCAGGGGCCCACCACCCATGCCACAGATGGGCAGAGGAACAAACAGCAGAACAGACATTGTCCCCCCACACCCCATGCACTGCACAACTGGGGGAGGGCTGGAATTACCACTGGCCCATGGAGACCAGCAACCAACCCACAGCCGGGCCATGGTGCCCCATCACACCCCTTGGCAAGCTGTGACCGGCACACAAGGATAGCCGACCACACCATCCCACAAATGCAGAGCACACCCTGCACCATGATCCCCATACACCCTGCCCAGGAGTAGCACCCAACAGTGCAGGATACCCCATGCCTGCCACCACCCCCACTGTGACAATGCAACCCTGTGCACCATGGAGCCATGCAAGGCAGCCCCACCATGGACACCCTGCAGTGGGTGGCAGCAGACAGTGATGCAACTGATGCATACACAGTGCCACCCTGCACATCCCCCCTGAGGTACAGCTGAGAGACCGACCATGTGTCAGCACACGAGGTACCCCACATGCGACAGGGCATGCCCCGGACCCCACCTCCAGCAGTACAGCACCCTGTACAGCACCCTGCACACCCTCCCAAGGACACATCCAGTCCCAGCACTGGCCACAGCAGCCACCACTGACACACCAGCAGACCGTGCATATCACAGACATGCAAGGGTGTCAGCTGCACAGGCCATGGATGGTCTGACAGGGGTGCCATGCACACAGTGCAGGCCCCATGGACCACTGAACACAGGCATCCAGTGCACAGAGTACAACACACAAACCACAGACAGTGACTGATCCCCCTGCCCACACCATAGGTGGTTCACCTCTGCACACACACACACACACACACACACACGCCCATGCATGCACCACCCCTGACGCCATGCACACCACTGCAGCTGAGCACCTGTAGCCTGCTGCAAATCAGAGACCACCACAGTTGTTATAACAAAATGTATGTATTAAAATATAAGAACTATGAAACATATTTACAAATATATACAAGGGAGGGGGGAAAGGACCACAAACCAGGTGGGGGCAGGCATGGGGCAGGGGTGTACAAATGAGAGAGGGAAGAAGGGGTGTTAGGGTGGGTCCAGGGGGTATGGATGTCAGGGGGTCATGGAGGGCCTATTCCCTGCTCTGCTCTCCACTCCTGTGGTGCTTCAAGGTTCTCCTCCTCCAGACCCCATGTCGCTCCAACCTCTCCAGTGCTGCCAGGGACGCCTGTGCCAGCTGCAATATTTCTTGTATGGCCCATTCCAGGGCCATCCAGCGTTGTCCACCTAGGACAAGGGAGCAGAGTCAATACGTGTGACTGTCCAGTCCCCTGCAGCAAACCCCTTGTGCATGGCATACAGCCATGTTCCACACCCCTGTGATGTTGTGTGACCACCCACAGTGACCGTGTCCAGAAGACCTGCCTACCCAGGCAGCCACAACCATGTGGACCACTGCACACATCCACCGCCCATGTCCTGCACAGCACCAACGTGGCCGTACAGTGACTTGGCTATGCGGTGTGAAGGCAGTGGCACAGCCATGTGACCGGTGCATGCATGGACCACCATTGACACACTCCCAGACATGCAGTGCCACTGGACAGTGCTGACTGTAACAAGTTGTGTGCATGGCAGTGGTGTCAATGGATGGTGGCCATGCCCCGCTGCCCACCCTGTTACACAGCATGCAATATTAATCATGGATATAAGGCACTCACCATCATCAGGCTGGTCCCTGTGCCTCTGCGGACCATCGCCTCTCCCGGCCTGATGGTCCTCCTGGCGGTGCCTCCTCTCCCTCACCAGGCTGCGATCGTCTGGGCCTAAGGTGCAAACATGGAGAGAGGAACATCAGTACAAGACTGTAGCAAAGTCCCCCTTCCCCCATGTGTGTGCAATCCCACACAGCCAGACCCACCCACCCCCACACCCTGATAACACCACCATGGCCAACACCGGACAGCCCCCCCCATGTGCCGGACACATGCAACCATGATACCCATATGGAAGATAAAAGTGTATGGATGTTTTACCTACCTGGCCATGGTGCCGTGCCCCTCCTGGCACGTGCCCACAGGTGGGCAAGCAGGTCCAGGTCCCTCTGCCTCAGGTCCCCATATCTGTGGTGGCACTGCTGTGCTGTCTGCCTCATACCAGTGGCCTCCTCCAGGGCGTCGGCCACCTCCTGCCACACCTGACTTCTGGCCCTGTCCAGGGGTGCCTCACCAAATAGTGGGCCAACATGTGGCTCCACAATGGCAACCAGGTTTGCCAGCTCCACCTGGCTCCACTGTACAGCTCTCCTCCTTGACATCTCTACTGCTCAGTTAAGTCAAAATGGTGCTCTGCAGCACGGTTCTGCCACATGCAGATGCTGCGCGGTACAGAGCTGCCATTCCCTATTGCGCTGTCACCGAACAGCGCGATAGTGGTTCATCCATGCCTGACGCATGGCACCTAGGGGGCAAAGGTCGGGCATAGGGTCAAGCCCCAGCGCGATTGGAACCCAATGCGTCCAGCGTGATTGGGTGCCTGTGTGCCACCTCCTGTAGCAGCCTACCGCACTGTTGCTCCAGTGCGCCTACGATGCCCCAGTGCCACAGCATCATATAGGTGAACAGCACTGTAGCGCCACTGGCACAATGGTGGCCGTGCCCTGTATTACCTCCCACACACAGCACAAAGCAGCGCGGCAGGTGCCTGCGTCATCAACCTGGGCATGCACAGTTAGGTGTGTACTGCGCATGTCACAGAACTGCACCCTTGGCTCAGCATGGTCAACACCATTGCGCAAAGCGCAACAGCACGATATTCAGCCGTCATATGCAAATCAGCTAATCAGCCATTCAATGGTGCAGTCACTGCATTTGCATCCACTTAAAGATGCACCTCACCTCATTTGCATGAGTTGCACTATAAAAGTGCGACATTGGGCTGCACTGGCCATAGTCGGTTACTGCAGTCTATTGGTGAGTTGCATGCTGTTTGGGAGTGTGGACTATGGATTTTGGGACATGCATGGGACTGCACAGTCACAGGTATCACCTGTCATTCTCACAGGCTGAATCATGACCGAGCGAGTTGTGGAGGAAGAGGAACAGAGTCATGGGAGGAGGAGGAGGAGGCCACATTTCATGAAGGCTGAGACGGATGCCCTGTTCAAAGCCTACCTAGACCAGGAGATGCCTCTCAGTGGATGCCAGGGAACACTACATGCCCATGCTGCTGCATGGGAGGAGGTGGCACGTGCTGTAAACCTGCATGGCAGCCACCAGCGCTCCATTCAGGAGTACAAGAAGATGGGCACAGACAGGAGGAGGATTAAGGAGAAGGTGGCTGCCATCAGGGCAGCATGAGCTGCGACAGGTGGGGGACAGCCGGAGGTGCTACACCTGACCCTACAGGAGGAGAGATTTGCTGGCAGCATGCAGCGTTGCACCATTGATGGTGTTCTGGGTGGTGGATTCCAGACGGGTGGTAGCCCGTCACTGCATGGTTGGTCATGGTCTGTCTAGTGGGGGGGGGACAGGGTAGGTCACATGTAGTAACGCAACTTTGTTTTCCCTTACAGGTCCTGAGCATCTGCATGGGTCAGCAGTGGTGGGCTTCTCCACTGAGGCCGGTCAGATGAAGATGGAGGAGGGCCCATCCACCTCCACAGGAATATGCAGCTCAGGGCGACAGTGGGCCCACCTGGATGTCCAGACTGATGTTGTTGGAGCAGGTGCAGAGGAGGCCCTGCCCGTGTCCCAGAGTGCCAGCGTCCACGGATGCCAGCATGCTGCGACTCGTACTGGTGCCGGGTCCATCACCGATGATGATGTCGCTAATGCCATGGGCAGTGACATGTGTGTGCCACAGGATGGCCACACACCAGGTAACATCGTGGCCATGGCTGTGGGTGGTGCCACTGTGGAGGCCTGCATGTCATCACAGTCCCAGCCTGTGCCTGTCAGCACCAATGAGGCAGCACTGGTGTGTGTACAGGACAGTGGGACTGTTGCAGTCACTGCAGCAGCACCATTGAGCCCTGGGGAGTGGCAGCCGGAGGGACAGCATCAGCAGTCAGCCAATGGGCTTGGGTGTACTGTGTCAGGGGGTGGCATCAGTGCACCACCTGTGGACATGCCCAGGCCTGGCCCTGGTGTGCAGTGCCCACCCTCAAGGAGTGATGAGCATCAGGGCTGCGAACACCCTGAGGGACAGCATGCCGATCAGGCAGATGACCTCTTGGATGAGCACACCTGCATACTGCAAGCATCAGTCAATCAGCAGATGCAGTTTGTGACGGCGGTGGATGCACTTAGTGCGGCTCTGCACCAGGCAGAGGAGTGTCACAACAGAGAAACCTCTCTGCTTCTGGCAGGGATGGATGGGATGCGGGAGGATGTGACCGCTGCCATTAACAGGCTGACACAGACAATCACAGCTGCCATGGCCACAGGGGGCACACAGTTATTTGCCCATGCGTCGCAGACACCGTGCAGTGCAATGTCCACCCCCCATTCCCAGCATCGTGCAACACCATCCTTGTTGACACCGGGTTCAGCTGTGGGCATCCCGAGCACGCCTGACGCAGGCATGTTTGGTGTGCTGCAGACCCCTGCATGAGCACATTCACGTTCATGCAGTGGAACCCCTTGGGGACCATTGGTGCCACCGCATGAGGCCAGTGGTCAGCCTGTCACTGCTGGTGGGTCTCGGTGGGGCCACGCACGCATCCATGGCAGCTGTGGCACTGTGGTGCATGACTGACCTGTCTCCCAGTGAGGCTACTGTCTGATGCTGCCCTGTGTGCATTGTGTCATTCAGCGGGCAATGCATGGGTGGGTACCCAGCCCTGCACGCACACACACAGTCCATCTGCACATCCTCCTGGCTGCTGTCCGCAGTTGCATGTGCATGATGATGCTTGCATTGCGCTGTACACCAATGTGCAATGGTGCCCAGCATCTGACAAACGCACAATGGCAGACAGTGGGCGTGGTGGTCTGTGGAAATGTGTGAGGCTAGGGGTGGTGTTCTGGGTCGGCATGCCTCCTACCCTTTGTGCATGTCTGGTGACATGTGTGTGTGTCTGTCCGCATGCCATGTTAGACCTCACCCATCCCTGGTGGTGTGTGTGTGGTTCCATGCCTGCCCACTTCCCTTGATGGCATGAACCCCTGGTGTGTGTTCATGCGTGTTTGTGGGTTGTGCCTTTGCCACTTGTGGTTGCACATGGCCCCATGACTTACCTGGGTTGGCTGAAGTGCTCCTCCATGATGGTGTACCAGTGCAGCTGTGCCAACCGGAGCAGTTGGGGGTGCCGTCACCCAAGGGGGGGCTTCCCATCAACATTGTCACCAGCGTCCTCATCGTTCCCATCGCTGTCCCCCTCTTTGACATGTACAGCTATCCCACATTCATTGGCCATGTTGTGCAGGATGCAACAGGCCAGGAATAGCCCACAGGCCTTTGAGGAGCTGTACTGTAAGGCACTGCCGGAGGTGTCCAGGCAACGGAAACGCACCTTCAGCATACCGAACAGCCACTCGATGACATTACATGTGGTGGTATGTGCCTCATTGTAGCGTTACTGCGATGGGGTTGCAGGCCACCGGTATGGTGTGAGCAGCCAGGGACGGAGTGGGTATCCACTGTCACCTGTATGTAAAGGGTAGAGGTTAGTTTGGTGATCAGCATCGCCCTGCCCCGGGCCATGTAGGCCACTACCCATGCCCCTCCCAAGCCCTAAGTTTGTCCGTGTGGTTTGCATACTCACCCACTAAATGGCCAGTGGGGATGTCCCCACTCTCAAATCTGTGGCACAGTGCCGACTGGTGCCAGATGAAGGCATCTTGTGCTCCCCCAGGGTGCATGGTACAGACATTGATTATGCTCTCCCTGACATCGCACACCACCTGGCAGTTGATGCTAGCATAGCTCTTGTGATTAATGCATGCAGCCTCCTTGGGGCCAGGTGGTGTGCGGATGGCCACATGGGTGCAGTCTATTACCCCCTGTACGCCAGGCATATGTGTTACCCTGTGGAACTCCTGTATGTTTGCTGTGCATTCCGCCAGTGTGCTGGGTAAATGGATGTACTCCGCAGCATGTGGCAGCAGTGCGCTGAGGAATTGGGTGAGGTGGCGTGACGCGGCCGACTGGGTTATGCCTGTCATGTCCCCTGTTGGTCTCTGGAAGGTACCCATGGCGAGCAAGCACATGCAAGCTGTCACTTTAGTCTCCATTGACAGAGCATGGCTCCGTTGTGTGGTTGCCTGCATCACATCACTGCACAGCTCACAGAGCTGCCTCAGAATTGCCCGATTCAGGCGGTACCAGCCCACAATCTCAGTATTACTGTACAGCTTGAAGCTGGTGTGGGCTCGGTACTGCCTGTTGGGGGGATACCACCGACGGGCCCTTCCACGGCCATGCCCACCTGCTGCCCGCCTTCTCACCCCTCTCATTACTGCCTCAATCTGGATGGTGGCACTGACCATGTCCCTGGCTTGTGTTCACCCCACCGGCAACTGTTTCTGTATTCCCCCCGCTGTCCTGGCTGCTACTTCCCCTGCACTGGGAACACCTAACTGTGCTGGCCTCAGTGCTGTGTGGCACTTCCCCCTTCTGCACTGTGGCTGTGGCTTCCTACACCTTCCCTGAGCCTGTGGGTTCCAGGTACCCTTTCTCTGTCCTGCCCTGTGTGTGTGTGTGTTGCCTGTGTGGCTGGCTATAGTTCAGCAACATGTGCCTTCCCTGTAGCGTTCTTGTGCCTCTCCCTTGTTCCTTTTTATTTTGGCTCATTTCTGCTATTGCGCAACTTCAGCTTGCTCCCCTATTGCGCATGGCGCATGTTGTTGAATATCACACTTCGCCATTTATACATGGTTCCTCCCCCTTCAGTTGCACATACATTCATTATCATTGCTCTATTGCTCAGCGAGATTTGGGGGGCGCAACTGCCTCCCGCTGAATATCGCAGAATGGCGCATTTTTAGACTTGCGCTGGTGCAACCCTATTGTGCATGGTGCAACCCTTTTGAATATCTGGGCCTTGGTGTTAGAAGTGGGATAACTGCCGACTGCGTTTGGCCAGGGAAGGTGTACATAGTTGTCAGCGGATACTCTGTGATATACAAAAAGTATCCCAGATGGACAAGTTCCAAGGACCATGGAAGGAGTCGGTGGCCTGAATGCAGTATCTGGGATGGAGTATGCAGATCATGTGGCTGACCTGATACGATTGGTAAATTGGCTCAGTGGACAATGGCTTAAAGCAGACCAGTGCCGGAAGGAGGTTGAGCACCGATACCAGGTGCTGTTGGAGAGTTTCAGGTCAGTGGAATTGGTGGAGGCTGCAGATGACCAGGACTTAAGGAAGAGGGAGAGGACATTCTGAGTGCATCATTGTTGCCTACATTACCAATTTTTCCTGGTTGCTATTTGGTAGAAAGTGAGATGCAAGAGGAGAAGTCCCCAGGTAAGACTGACTCTAGACTTGTGCCTGCTGGGGTGAAGATGCCAAGCAACATGAAAAAGGCCGACAAGGCTGAAGGGACTTGTTGTGAAACCCCTATTGTAAAATGTGAATGTTTTCCAGAACCAGGTTGGGGACAATTGCAATTGAGGGACCCCGAAATTACCCATTTAGGGAATCACAGTAAGGTTAAGGAAGGTAGACCAGTTAATGGTGGTATCGGAGATAGGCTAATGTGGTATGAAATGAGAAAGGGTATTCTTTACCACATCAGATCTAATCCCTGTACTGGCAAAAAAGATGTAAGGGTGGTAGTACCCAGGCCTCACAGGAGGAAGGTGTTGGACTTTGTTTGTTCCAAACACACCTGGTCCTCAGATCATGGGGATATACTATGAGACATCACTTCTAGGTATTACTGGCCTGGGCTGTATAGACAGGTGGCTGCCTATTAAGAAGCCAATACAGTATATCACAGAGCATCTGACAGATGGGTGGAAGGGAGGACCCAAAGATGGGTGGGCCATAGGAAATGGCACCCATGGAAAAGGAGGACTCACACTTAGAGGTCATATGATACTAGTCAGTAGTCTACGCTAAGCTGCATTCTCCTTACATGCAGAAGGTTATAGTACAACTCTTCTAGTATTAGACGGTGCACATCTAATATTGAGAATTCCCATGGTAAAGCTGGATTGAAGCAGGGTGTTGGAAAATGAAAATAGGAACTATTTTCTCTAGGTCTACTTGTTCAAAGTGTCTCAGGGTTCTAGTAATAGTTTTGTGCAAACGTATGTCTCCAGACAATTAATTCTGAATGTATAGGGACCCTGAGACGGAGCATATGGAGAGGGTGGGCCATAGCTCCGTCCCCTTCTCAGGAAAGTGAAGGGGATACTTCTTGCCACTGCACCCTTAATGGGTAGGTATGACAGTATCGGACAACCGTAGGATGGTTGCCCTCTTGGGTGGGGAGATGTGTAAGAGGGTGGCCCCTGGGTAGGAGGCTGAATTCTTCTGTTCTGTCCCCCCTCCAAGAGATAAGTTCTGGTTAATGTTTGTTGCTCGCATAAATAGGCAGCTATGAACTTCATGAGTGCAGAGGAATTAAAGTGTTTAAAGTGCCTAAATTAAGTGAAACACTTAGAAATGCAGAGACTAAGCACAGGGCCCTTACAGGGGAAATATAGAATGGTACTGTGTGTTACAAAACCTCTCAAAATGAGTTAGTAGATTTCTACTGGTATTTAACCCATAGCTAAAAGTTTTGAAGTAGCTACATTTAGTGCTATATTATCAGAAATGGGTCTTGAGAAAGAATCTCTTTAAGTGTGTTGAGTTTTTTGATATTTTGGGCTTTACACCAAACAAACCTCAAATAGGTGTTTATCATGCGCATAGGTAAAAGCACATAGCAACCAGCAAATATGTGCTCCTGCTGACTTAGCAGTGGGTTGTTTAAATAAAATAATGCTATTCCCCTGCTGAAATGAAATGGGAGAGGCTATTCTGAGTTACAGCCCCATTAGAGTGTGAGAGTAACACTCAGGTTGTTAGCTGAAACACACGCCATCAGGAAGGGCTAAATAAATGTGTTTCTCCCAAAGAATACCAGTTAAAATGCAAGAGGAACAGCTCTATTATTTTAAAATATAAATACTTTAAAAGGGAAACGTTCAGGCTGCATTTTGAAGGGCAAAAAACTCCTTCAGCAGTTTTTTTAGCTACCTCCCTGTTCCTCAGCTGTTCTGACTGGAGCTACATAATTAAACTTTTCTCACTAGGAAGTGCAAATTATGGCACTGGTGGATCCCCCCTGCAAGTTTTTAAAAAAAAACCTCGGCTAGTCTCCTTTGCTTTGTAACAAGGTATTATTGTATTAAAATAATAAATAACCAGACAGTCGAGGAAGAAAGCAAACTAAGTTAAAACTTACTCCAAAAGAAGCAAAACTCTGCAGACTCCTGCAAGCAGGGTGTGTGCTCTGTTTGCCTAGTTGCTGTGTGCTTGCATTATAGGGTGGCAGCAGCCTCTTGTGTCTACCTTTATACTGCAACACCTTACCTTAGACCTGAACTAAATGTTTCCTGTTTGAAATTAAAGTTCTCCGTAACTGAAAATATGTTCTGTTTGCTCAGGCCTGGTATAGTGAATATTAATATGAGCTCCCTATATTATATAAATTAAAGGGAGCTCTAAAAACAAACTTATATGAACATGATAATGCTGTAATCACATGACTGTGTGGGCGGATATAAAACAGCTAACTTGTTCAGCATTTGGCCAGATAGGGTCAGTGTTTTCTGACCAGGGAGTGAGAAGGGTTGATAAGACCTTATCACATAAGTAGAAACTGAATGCTTAAGTTTGCCACAATCTTACAGAATGTTATTTGCTTTACATAACCTTTATTTTGCTCACAGTTTGAGCCTTTTACTTTATTTCCTTTTTGTTGGTTTTGTAACAAATAAACATTGCACCTTGCCAATGGTGCATTGAACGTTATACCAGACTGTTGTGTCCATCTGTTATCCCACACCCCATTACAGCTATTCATCCACATTCTCTGTATGAGAACAGCAGGATGTCCTTGCCTTGTGAAGCTGCAGCTGGAGTCCTGTTGCTGGCTTAAGTACCATTAGTAAGTGGTTTGGTCTGTTGGCTTAATAGACAAAGGCAAGTACACTGCTGGATTGTTGCTTGTTTCGCCACATAACTTGCAATAATAAAATGTTACATTTGAGCCATCATATGGGTGTCTGTTCATTTGTTCATTTTTTTGTTTGTTTTGTTTTTAATAACCATTCCTGATCATTTGGAAGTCTCCAGGGCTGATCGCCCAGTCATTATATCAATAGCTGCTTCAGACAGTTCATGAGAAAAAAAAGTGGTCTACTTAGTTTCCTACCCAATTTATGCTATATTTTGTCACATTGTAAGCGGTTTTTTTTTTTTTTTTTACAACAGAAATCAGTCATCACATGACTATGTTTGAAATTTGGGAAACCTTGTCAGACAGCTGAATAGTGCAATTCAGGAGACTGCTTGAAAACACTGAATCTTTTTTTTTCTAATTCACCACTTGCTCCATAGAGAAAGTAGAAAGCAGTACACAAATGTCAACCCTCTTGGTAATGGATGATTTTTTTACTTGATTTCCGATCATGTACTTTTCTTGCCCCTGAAACCCACACTTCACAGCAACATTAACATTACTCTTGGCTTGAACTTCCTCAGGGATTGCTCCCACTTCAGATTACTACAGTTGAGTTATAGGGTAAGGGGCCATAGCTCAGCACATGAAAATTATATTTACTTTAGCTGTAAACTATTACGGAATGCTAGTAATCTTTAGAAAAGGCATGATAAGCTCCAGGCTGTATATTTCTAGAACCACAGGATCAGAGAGGGAGGGATATATATGTAAGACCTATTCCAGCGTGTATGCATTTCCAGGAGGTTTCTATTTTGAGTACGATGCAGCACACAGCACCAAGATTAAATACTGCTAAAAAATGTTGTAATAATATTTGCATCCCAGTCCACTCTCATTTACTACAGCAGGAAGCTTCATTTTTGTGAGCAGCTGACATGAGTCACCCATGTGAGAGGAATTTTGCTGTCAGTTAAAATAGATATACACTTCTGTCATGATCTCTGAGAGAAATAAAAAAAAAGTTTGCCTTGCTTCTCACTAAATGTTATATTTACCCAGTGAAACTTTTTTATTTCTTTCAGAGATCATAACAGAAATGAATAGATTTACTTCATCTGGCAGCCACATTCCTCTCAGACAGGTGACTCCTGTCAGCTGTTCATGGTATATAGCTTCCCGCTCTATTGAGAGTGGAGTGGGGGAGTAACAAAACAACTGGATGTAAACTGGGAGCTAGCAAACACAATACAGTCAGGGTTACATTGATTGACAGCTTATTTAATGGAGCGCATGAAGCCAGAGTTCTTACTGGAACTCACATTTGTGAGTCGGGCTTCATATCAATGCAGGAAAAGTGTAAAAAAAAAAAAATGAACTCACTTTTTTATTTTCCAAAGGGCTATTTGTGGTAGAGGCAATGGCAACAATAAGTAAAAACAAAAGAGACACTCTAGTTATGAAAAATATATACTGACAACATGACAAAGTACAGATATTAAAAACATAAACAATGGGTGGTTCATTGCATCATCTCTGACACCTGCCCCCCCCCCATTACAGAAAGCAAACTAGGAGTTAGTTGAACATTAATTTCTTTTTTGTCAAATAATTTATCCTACCACATTACAACCCCCACACAAATATGAACAGTGAAATAACATCATGCTAATTAACTGTTATGGATTGCTTGACACACATGTGTAAGTGCACAATCTAAGTAAAAATCTGGCACGTTCTTAATCAACTGTGTATTTGCTATTTCTGAAATTATTGAAGTGCAATATAAATTGCTGTTTAACAAATCCATATTTGCTTTTTAACACAGCCATATTGCCATAATATGCCCATACAATGTTTTGTCACTAATGTTTAGTAATACATGCACTCCAGCTGAATCAATGACTTGCTCATTTATACTATGTTAATTATTTTGCACTGATTAATTTCAATAGAATAAAAAGAAAGACTAAACTATTATTAAGTATAATTGTGTTTTTGATGACATCCATCTGTCTGTCGGTTCAACTGTCTATCTATCTATCTATCTATCTATCTATCTATCTATCTATCTATCTATCTAATCAATCCCTTTTTATTTTTCATAAGTGAACCAGGGTACCTACCCCTGGTACTGCTTAATTCTCCCCTTTCCCCTCCAGGTTGCCCTCTCCAAGTTCTTTTAAGTAGTAAGCAGACTGGGGTATCAACCCCTGGTACTGTTTCTCATGCACCCCTCCTCTCAGGGTTACCTGCCCCCCTTCTTTACATGTATACTTCCACTGTCTGATGTACTCCAGATTTGGGTTCTGTTTGTCTGCATTTGTAGCTGCATCCCAGCTTTGTGTTTCTGCAGCCAAATGGATCTGTTCACACAAGTCCTAAAGGGACCTGCATGAAAGAGGATATGATTCCATTATCTCAAAAAGGAAATTCATTGCAAAAAAAGGAAAAAAAAAACCTGAATTAATGAATCAGTTAGGGTTCAATTTAAAGAAACAAAAGTAGGGGAATGTGGCATTAGGGTTTACAACCCTAACTCCCCCAGCAACAAAGGGACAAGCCCACACAAGCAACCATAAACAGCAACCATCAGGTAAGCCAAACAACATACAGCTGCTTCCAGATGACACAAATACAGTAGCACTGATGTGCTACCTTTGTGGATTTTTATCTGTGGCTGCACAAGCATAGTCCCCATAGGGACATGTGCTTATGTAGCCACACCTGTGTCTGTATGTGATACAGTGTGTTCTCAAAACAGAAGGCCCTATAGGACCTGTGCCTTTGTGGACAGAGGTACTCATGCACACGATATGAGGTACCTCACTAGATAGCATGATCTGCTGCTGCATGGTTTTCTAGATGTAGCTGTGTAACTGACAACCTGCTAACCACTTGAACAACTTCAGATCCACTACTGAAATCATTATACCAACATTCCAGTAGTACTTCTGCCTGCATTTCTGAAGCCAGAAGTCGTTGTGTATGCCTTTCACTTGGGGGTGAAGTACTACTACAATTGTGGTATCATGAATTTTGTGGCTAACTTGCTTCTGCAGCCATATGTCAGTGTGTATGTCTTGTACCTGTGGCTACAGAAGCATAGGACCATCAAGTGTGTGTATGTGTTACAATCTGCATGAGTAACTAAGGATACAGAAGCACTGGCCCCTAATGGGCCTGCACTTCTGCAAACTAAACAACTCTTGTAATTTGGCCACCAAGGATTATATTTGCTGCTCCAGGAGCCTGTGCTTTTGCATACAGAAACTGTGTTGTGATTTAAGTAGTGTGGATTTGTAGTTGCAGTGATAAGTGAGTATGTATGTTTTGTGGTATGCATGCCACAGATACAAATCCATGAAGGTAGCACATCAGTGCTACGGCATTTGTGTAATCTGGAAACAGTTATATGTTTGTCTTACTCGATGATGGCTGTCTGTGGTTGCTTGTGTGGTTTGTCCTTTTGCTGATTTGGAGCAGTGGCGAGATAGGTAGTGGTGCAGTAGCTACTGCGCCACTAAAGTTAGGGTTGAACAGGGCTTTCTGTGTTAAACATCAAATTTTGCACCTTAATAACTATGCAACAGATTTGCATGAATGTTTGCATGTGCAATCTTGTGGGGTAGATCTCTTGACTTGCCAAGTTTTGTTCTGGTCAGATGGGCAGATTCCAAGATAGGGATAGTACAAAAACATTAAAAATCACCATTTTTGGCAGGTTTTTTTTCTCATCACTGTGTGCCCCCACGGTTTGTAATTGTGGTTTTAGGGTAGAATGGGCTTCGGTCACAGAAGTGCTCTTTGCTTGTTTAGTGAAAAAATAATTAATCCATTCTAAAGTTATTAAATGTTAAAGTTCCCATTATTTTCAATGGGAATGTCACTCTCCAGGATAGATTCCTGGAATGAAAAAAGAATTTGGTCTAACAAAAAAGGATTCTTTTTTCTAAGGGGCAAATCCTTTTTCTTGACAAAAAATCCCTTTTTTGTTTTCCGTCATCTTGTTTTCTTCCTTTTTTTTAGATATATATGTCAGAGTTCCCCAAAAGGATGACTTTCGGAGACAAAGAAAGCATGTACCTTGCTCATAGTGACTCTATTAGGTGGATTCTGCACTTGTTTGGTGGAAAAAATGATTCCATCATGTGTTTTGTAATTATTTTAAATCCTTATTCGTGACTAGCAAATATCTTTTTCTGTGATTCCTTTTTCTTTCAAATGAAAAAGGATGACATGTCATGAAAAAGAATTTTGGACTTAATTTTTTCCTGATTTTTTTTCATGCAAAGGGATCTATGTTCATTTGAATAAAAAGGAACTCATGAAAAAGGATCCCTTGGCATGAAAAAGACATCAGAGAAAACAATTTTTTTGAAATTCAGTATACTTTATTGATTTGAAAACATAAACAAAAGAAAAAGAAACACTCAACACAAAACTAAAAACCAAGACCACCCAGCATTCCCCCAGCACCCCCCCCAAAAGCAGAGTGAATGGAGACAATACATCATAACTACCACTAAGCAAATTTACAAAGGGAACCAATA
The DNA here is from genome assembly GCA_016271365.2 of Neoceratodus forsteri. Classification (NCBI taxonomy): domain Eukaryota; kingdom Metazoa; phylum Chordata; order Ceratodontiformes; family Ceratodontidae; genus Neoceratodus; species Neoceratodus forsteri. The sequence goes on along the minus strand of CM057456.1, from coordinate 1,157,227,982 downwards.
TTGCTATTACTCTAGTAATTATAAACATTAGAGGCTGGTTACAGAATATCACATAGGAAGTGTGACTCCAAGTGAAAAGAGAGAATACAAGGGTGGGATATTCCAGAAGGGTGCACATGAGAACCAACACAGTTGTACCATGCAACCCCACTGATCGCTCCGGGGTGTTATTCAAAAGGGGAAAGTGCCTGGCACAAATCCCGATGTGCCGGAGCGCATCAGTAATGTATGCTGTGCTAGTGGGGGGGTGTGCCCATGCATGCTCTGCACATCCCAATATTCAGCCTGGGATGTGCTGAGCCCATGCAGGTGCAACCCCTACTTGCACTGCACACTGCACACAGTTGAGCAAGAAAAAAAAGGAGCAACAGCTGGCCACCCACAGGTGAGCTGCCATATTGCAGGGTGCAACACAGCAGCTGCCAGCTGTGGGTGGTCACCCAAGCTCTGGTGGCACCTTCGTGGTAGCACCCCCCTCCCCAAGCCCAATTCTGGGCATATGTATTACAATAACATGTCCAATATCCCTGGTGGTCCAGTGGACCACTTCCAGCCTAATCGTGGGCTTTAGTAATAAAATAACTTGTCCAATATCCCTGGGGGTCAAGTGGACTGCTCCCAGCCTGATCAAGGGCTTTAGTAATATAATAATTTGTCCAATATCCCTGGTGGTCCAGTGGTACCCCCTTCCCACCTGCCCACTGAGCCCCACCACCCCAATCCCCCCGTTCAGCGGCAGGTGGCAGCTTCCACCTGCAAGCCACCCCACCATCTGCTGACTGACTGCATACAGTAGGGCTGTCGCCCATTGGTCCACAGCACACAACATGGGCCAATGGGCATGCAGCCTGTGCCGCTAATACACAGTCAAGAAATGAATGGATCCATTCACATTTCTGGACTATAAAATACATATGGGCTGCATGCCCGCCAGCGCCACTGTGGACCAATGGGCTTACAGCCCAACTGTACTGATCAGTCGGCGGGTGATGAGGGCTGCTGGTGGGAGCTGCCACCCGCCGCTGACTGGGGAACGAGTGCTGGGGCTCGGTGGGCAAGTGAGGGAAACGATGGACCACCAGAGAATGGACAGATTTTATTACTAAAGCCTGCGATCAGGCTGGACACAGTCCACTGGACCACCAGGGATATTGGACAAGTTATTTTATTACTAAACCCCTCGATCAGGCTGGGAGCAGTCCACTGGACCACCAGGGATATAGGACAACTCATTATGATACTAATGCCTGTGATCGGGCAGTGGGGCACTTTGCCACTTGTGCAGGGGGCATCGGTCCCCGGCGGCTGCAGCCTGGCAGGGCACCAGGCGCAAGTCACCGGGGATAGAGCCCAGATGCAATGTAAATATAATGATGCAATGGCCCCATTTGCCCTCTTTGCATGCATTTTGCCCCATTTACATGTGTACTTTTGAATATTGCGGTTGATGCACCTAGCGTAATGGCACTTGGCGCCTAGCCGCATCCCATGCCCTCCCTGGCCACTTGCGCTGGTGCAGTGCCACTGCACCATGCACAATGCAGGTGGCCACAGTGTGATAGTCAACGGTGCTGAGCCATGGCACAGCACCATTGAATATCACCCTGTCAGTGCCCTGGCACATCCCAGTTGCACTGCACCCAGGCTTGCACCACAGCCTGGCACAGTCTGAATATCCCACCCAAAGTGTGCAATCTACTCCATCTTTTGTAATAGAGGTCCATTCTATTTCATACAGTAAGTATTGTCTTTTCAACCCTTAAGTTGAACAGACGTTCTTGCAGCCACTCATGGTAAGAGAGAAGTACTTGTTTAGTCCAATGCCACAAAACTATCCATTTAATGGAAAGAGAAATTATAGCAATATAGTATTCCCTTTTCTGCAACTGTATCTCCATATAGTCACCAATGATACACACTACAGGGGATCTGCCCTGGCTATAATCTGAGCCCATAAAGAGGCAACTTTAACACACTCCCAGAAGATATGAAATCAAGATTCCTCAGCCTGATCACATCTCATGCAAAGAGAAGATGATAACCTACCCATCTGAAGTAATTTCAAAGGGGAATAATAAAGGTTATGCAGGATATAAAATTGGGTGAGGTGAAGTTTATTATTAGAAATATATTTATAAAGATCATCCCATATTTTCTTTCAATTGAGTGTACATTGTGGAAAGGCTGAGGACCAATATAGGGACTGTCCAGTAATATCAGGGAAGAGCAAGGGGAAGAGGAAAGCTGAAGTATGAGACACTGAATGTGGATGGACAGCCAGGTCCATGCGTGACTGCAAAAAACTACTATGATTAGTTAATCATGGCACTGGACTAAAATGTTGGAGTATCGCATTGTGCAATTTAAACACCTTAAACACATACTGTATTTGGTGGGAAATTGAAACAGAGCTAATATATCATGACATGTCACAAGATGGCCATCACAAAGTAGATTGCACACTCTTCCTTCACCTAGTTGGGGCAGTCAAGTCTCAGGCAGAACTGACCCTCCTATTTTAAAATTGGGGTTATATACAATTGGCTGAGTAACATCTAGAAGAGGACTGTAGCATAACATTTTACACAACTGCGTATCTGCTCACAAAGAAATACCAACTGCAGATTCTCAAAGGGTCAGCGGGAGAGATTTAAGGGATGTAAAGAAAAGGGAAAGAGGAGAAAGGCCTGCATCAGCAGTTAAAGTTCTCTCTAGCTTCAGGCAGCTTGGGGTATAAGACGTGGGGATATCCTCTAATGGCAGGGTAGGTGACTGGGAGTATTTGCTAGCATGGCTGGTGAGGTAAAATATTTAAAAGTTAGGTAACCAAAGCCCATCTAGAGCCTTAGGAGCCAACAGACAATCATGTGCACATCTAGGGAACTTATCTTGCCAAAGAAACTCCAAGAGAATTCTATGGAGACATCGAAACCAAGCTAGAGGAAGGATAATATTTATATTGTGGAGAGGATAAAATAAATGGGGAAGCATATTCATTTTAACAATGTTTATGTGGCCCCAGAGAGTAAGTGGCAGGGACCCCCACCTTTTAAGATCACACTGTATATTATTAACCAGTATATCTAAATTTAGTTTCTTAGATAACACAGTACTCTTCATAACATATATGCCCAAATACATACACTTCATGGGGCCCAAATCAGCCCCATATGTATTATGTCAGATCTCAAGACAATGGCATCACTGTGATCAATTTTAATTCTATAGTGAGAATACTTCCCATATTCTTCAATGACTGACAATGCTGTGGGTATAGAAGGCCAAGGATCAGTGACATACAATAAAATATCATCAGCATAAGCTGATAATAACATGTGAATGTGTCATATTCTGATCCCCGACAAAGCTGGGGATTCGTAAGTTTAAGTATTAGGGGTTCTAAATATAAACTGAAAAAAAAAGGGTGACAACAGGCAGCCCTGCCAAGTCCTGTAGTGCAGAGGGAAGGCTGAGGAGAACACCCCATTACAATAGATTCTTGTGGTAGGACATGAGTAAAGAACCTTAACCCAGTCAAAACATTTAGAGGGGAATCCAAATCTATCGACATTGGCAAATGGAAAGGCCCAATTCACTCTGTTGAAAGCCTTCTCTGCATCCAGAGAAACCAGGGCCATTGATACTCTAGCTTGCCAGGACACAGAGAAGATGTGAGACAACTTGCAGTGGTGAGTGACTGAGGAGTGAGATTACATGAAGCTAACCTGTTCATGGCTTATGAGCCCATCCCACACCTTGTTGATCCTGGCAGCAAGGATCTTGGCCAGAATTTTAATATCACAATTCATTAGGGAAATGGGTCTATAACTAGTAACCCTATCTGTAGGTTTGTCTGGTATTAGCAAAACCACAATCATGGCTTCTGACAGAGTCACATCCAATAAACCTGAGTCACATAGATAAAGAAAAAAATGGTGTAAGAAAGGGACTAACTCTTTAGAAAAGGCCTTATAAAAATTGGAAGTAAAGCCATCCAGCCCGGGAGCCTTGTCATCAGGGAAGGAATGGATGGCATCTACAACCTCTTGTTCAATAATCGGTCATGCTAAAGCTGTACGCTGCAGAGGTGGTCAAGTAGGGAGGGGTATTGCTTATAGGTATGCCAGAAAGTCCTCTAACGAAGGTGGATCCAAGGGGGAGTTATAAAGGGAGTGATAATAAGGCTCTAACTCCCCAGCAATTACTCGAGGTGACAGTTTAATACAGCCATTGACAACAGATATAATAGAAGAGACCAGGTGGGATGCTTCATGCTTATGAAGAAGCAAGGCAAGCAGATGGCACACCTTCTCACCTTGGTCAACATAAACAGATTGTTTCTTGAAAATGGTGTATTCAGCCTTTTCTCTCAGGCACACCTTATACTTATGTAGAGTGAGTTGCTCCTGACGTTCCTCGGCTGAGGATGCAGGAGTCAAGTGCTTCTCCTGGACCCTGACACAGGTGAGAAGATGACAGGTTTCCACCTCCCTGTTACATTTCTTAATAGTCACGAGATGAATAAACTCTCCTCTGAGACAGCATTTAAGGACAGCCCACTCTATATCCCCCCCGAGGAGTAGAACCCCTAGTCTGAGCTATAAAACTGTCTATTTATTCTCTACGTTTAGCCACTATGCCCTCATCCTTTAATAGCTGGTTACTGAGTTTCCAAATAGTGTCCTTCTGAGAAGGGGGGGAGGAGTGTTATGTTCTAACCACATTAATGAGGGTAGCACGTGAGGTGAGCACCTGAATTAAGGTGCTGTCTGAAATGGCGATGTGATGGGGGCAAAAGCCTGAATGGTGAGGGGGGAGGGAGCTTGATAGGATGTGGTGGGGTGGGCGACCATAGCGAAAGGATGTTGCAATATGTACATGCACATGGGGGGGAGTGAGCATGGCGAGCGTGGCCTGGGAGGGGAGGAGGGAATGTAGGGGGTGGTGCTAAAGTCAGCTGCTGAGCTGCACCATGGCATAGGGGGTTGGCCTCCACTTGCAGTGCTGGGGCTCTGGGTTCGCGTCTGGGTCCGGGTGCTACTGTGGTTTTGTTGCGCCCTGTCCAAAACTTGTCATTTGTTTTGATTTTGCCCCCCTAACGTGCACCCCCCTGGAGTTAAGAATCCTTAGGTTGGGGGATGTGTGGGAGGTGTGTGGGGGGGTGCAGCTCCCCCCACAGAAAGCAAGTGTTTTAAGTCCCTGGTGCCATTCTTCCGTGCGCTGAGGATGCCAGGGTGGCAAAATTGTTTTCGCCCCTGACGACGAGATAATGCAGGTCACCATTCAGCGCTCACCATTATCACATTTATTTTTAATTTTTTATTTATTTATTAGCGTCTAGGATTACAATTATCTTTGAGCCAAGGCTCTTTTACAAAGGTTCCATGTCAGGATGAGAACAAACAAGCAGGACATTAATTATTACAGGATAACAAGTTATAGTTGTTTATCATCACATGAGTACATACAGATTAGGTGGTACTAGAGGCATGCAGTGGACAGGGATAACATTGATAACGAGAACTTTGTGAGACATGAGAAGAAGATGCTGCCAGAGGCACTTGTCAAAACACACAGGAAGTGCAAGTGGAAAGTGCAAGTAGGAGGAGGAGGAGGGGGGAAGGTAGAGGTGGAGAGTAGTGGGGTGGATGAGAAGGGACATGTGTCAAAAAGGGAGCAGCAGGTTAGAGAAGACAGTTGCATGTGCTAGAGGCAGACAGGAATAGGCAGAGGTTAGATTTGAATGGCCCTAGCTTAAGTAGGGAAGAGATGTCCCTGGTGAGACCATTTAGTCAGCTGGGAGCTCTGTAGGCAAAGGATCTTTGTCCCTGTGAGGTCCGGCATCTTGGAATATGCAGTAATTGAGATTCAGAGCCCCTAGAGAGGCAGGGATTCTGTGCAGGTTGTAGCAGAGCTTGAACTCCAGGGGGGGGGCAAAACCAATAAATGTTTTTTTAGCCATTATGAATGTTAGATACTTGATGTGGCTTGAGAGTTGAAGCTAACCAGTTTGGGTGTATAGGTCACACACATGGGTGAGACAATGGTGTAAGAGGTCTAAACCTCACTTTCAGGTTCTTGGCAATATTGGAGATGCAAATAATCACAAACAAGTTGCATTCAAGTAATAAACAAGTTTATTACTACAAACAGGGATGAATCTAAGCAGTTCTTACCAATACGAACCGGGAGCCAGTGCTAAGCGTTCCCTACACCTCGAGGTTTCTTTGTAGTCTCTTGGGATCTCTCAGGTCTCCGAGGTGCAAAGCCTGTGCATAACATTATATACCTATGATAATTACTATGGTTACTGAAAGATAGAAACATTTCTAGTTACACAGATGAGCCCTATTGGCTAAATTAGAGGTGGCTCCATGGTCCAAGATAACATTGTATAATTCTGTAAAGTCATCAGTTTTAGAACAAAGACGTTCTTATACTAAGTCTTACATAACAAGGTGAAGTGGTGTCCATCACCGAGAGATGGCAATGTTGCCTTACACATTATAATTACTTCAAGGACAGGTGTCTTGGCATCTGACAAGTAAGAAATAGACAGAAAATACATGGTATAATGTGTGTGCATTAGCAAGCAAAGTGAGTTACAATAATATGTATTCATATCCTGACATCTACTCTTGTACGGTAGATGCCCTATGCCCTATGTATTAGTATAGCCTATGCCTAAACATTAGCTATCTACGGTGTACCCCTGAGGGTATCAATTAAGGTGCAGGGACCTCGTGTAACAATTCCCCCCCTTGTTGCCTAAAAAGGGCAACACAGGCGATTATAAGGAGTGGGCAGGAGCAGTGGGTCTTTACAATCCGGAGGCACGAGCCTTGTAAAGAAACCTGCTGCTCACGGTGTTGGCAAGAGTACGTCGTAGGGCAGCAAAGCCAATAATCAAGTAAAATATCAAAAATGCTTGTATTATAACAAAACCTTTAAAAGTAATCTCTAACCAAGTGTTAGTCAAGCGTTATTCATGTCTCCATCATTCATCAGGTCAAGAATGGCTTCATTGGCTTTGGTTATATTATTGCTGATGTGGATGAGGTGTGTCCTTTCTATCTAACAGTGATTTCAGTGTAAGTGTCAGTGGATCTATGTGTACATTAAAGTAGGGTAGGTATTCTTCAAGTGTAAGTAAATAATCTGGATTACCATCAATAATATCTGCTTCCATAAGGGGAACGGGGGTTATGACAGTGTGTCCAATAACAGTTTTCTGATGGGGAACAAAACAGAAGTTGGGATAATCAATTGCACAAGTAACAGAACCATAAGAATAAGTTTTCACATTAGTAATTATACAGTATTCACCCTCAGAGTTGTACTGTGATCGTACAGTAGGCAGTCTCCATTTTTGCAACTGGACAGGGCATGTGTAGGTCATCTTGGAGATCCATGTTGACAGGCAATGAGCTTCCTCACGATAGGACTGGTAGAGCGGATCCGGTGACTGCGTTGATTCAAAAGCGTTGGTGCCATTCTCAGTGATGTCAGCATCCATAGTGAAAGTCCAGTCAATGCTGTCTGGAGAGTATCCACAAACAGGGCATATCACATCAAACACATCACATAGGCACAGGTAGATGTATTGCTTTTTCGCACAACAGTCCATGTGCGGTGCCACCCAGGCATCCAAGAAGGAATGGTAGACCAGTAGAGGAGGTAGATCCAGGCGTTCTCGGTAGATGTCTTCATCCAAATGCCCTATTGAATGCGCCAGTGCCAGCTTGTCGAACAAAGCTGTAGTGGGATCAAAGCGTGGTAAGGAGACAGTAAAAGAGACAAACATGGTATCTGTTATAGAACATTTCTTAGCAGAAAAACAAGGACCAGTATTCAGATGCCTGGTCACAAACCCCAAATTTCAAGCTGTGGATAGAGGAATGGACAGAGTCTGTTGCATACATAGGGAAATACAAGATGGGGATTTACATTTAGGACAATACCATTTATATAGACGTCTGTCATGTATAATATCAGGAATCCTACCAGTTTCTAGGTCTCTGAAAAGGTTGTTAATGGTAGTGAGTATATATGAACCATATGCAGAACAAAGTATTTCCCTACCAATGTATTGTCTATCAGCTTCTTTATTGTTCTGTTGTATGAGTGCATTAATCTTATCTTTGGAATCAGTGAAGGCTTTTGCAATGTCGTGCATGTTGTATACAGTGTATCTTTCTTCCTGGCTAAGACCATCCACACCATGCAATAAAGGTGGTAAAACATCATTAACCAAACCAGTGGAGAACTTTTCAGAATGACTCTTGATAGCAGCAATGTCTGCTTTGTTCCAATTGGACATAGCAGTACCAAAAAGACCTGTGACAGTTCCCGTGGCACCCGTGACATCAGAACTGTCAACTTCACGTTTATTACGTTTATTAGTAAGAGTACTAGGAGGAGGTTTCCTCCTAAAATTACCTCTGTGTTCAGTAGAATAAACCCCAGTAAAGAGATCTTTGGTACGTATCTGAAATGCAGCTAAACTATCTAGCAACAAAGTACTATAAAATGCGGAGGTGTTGGTATTGTGACACACACCAAATTCTTTCATTTTCCAATAAGTAAGGTTAAATAAAACAGGTATATGCATAAACTGTAAATTGTTAATCAAAGAACCTGGGAGGGCAGTGGCTGTGAGACCACTATGGGGACCAGGGGTATGTTTTGGATATTCCAAAAGCTGTTTCTCAGTAGGAGGTAGCACAGATAGATACATGGCAGCAGAGGCCATGTGGTGTACAGCACAAAATCTGTGGGCAGAATCTTGAGAAAGAGAGTTACAGTAGGAAGGGTCAATTAAAGCAGTAATGTTATACAAACCAGAGTGTCTTAATGCAGTTTGTAACAAGGACAGTGAACTATTCGGGGACAATTTAACATTGGGCCAACCCTGGAAAGTTCCCTTAGAGAGTTTGGCCACAGGGAGAACTTGTCCTTGTGATGTGGTTTGTCACTCAATCTGAAGGTAGATTTGTCAGGAGCAACGACCGAGGCAGTGAGGTATGCATGGAACCTTCCTGGACAGTAATCATAGTGTCTGGAATTTTGATGGAAACTCCTGTGTAGGAGGTGCTGGAGGATCAAGGTGTGAAGGAGGTCCAGTACCGTGCCTTGGGTGAAAGGAGTACTCCTGCAAGGAGTAGAGATAGGAACAAGATAGCCATCTTGTCAATGTATCTGAAAAGGAAGATGAAAGATTAGTATATTAGTACAGTTCCATGACTAGGGTTAGGAAGAGTAAGTTTAAGCTCCTTTGTACAGTTTCAATTGGTTTGCATGTAACCATTTGTCAGTCAGTTTATTGTTGTGGAGGAGTCTAACTTGATAGACTGCTGGACTGAGCTTGTTGACAATGGGGTAAGGGCCTTCCACTTGTTGAAGAAGGAATGGGTGGGATGTGCAAATCAAGTACCATTACCTGATCTCCAACTTGCCAATCCACTTCTTGTGCATGTTTGTCAAATTGTATTTTGGACTGTTGCTGGGTCTTGCCATGCAATTTGCAACATACAAGTGTGTGTATGAGGTCTTTCTAAGTTTTCCACATACTGATCTACAGACCAGTCCGCAGTGGGGTGTGCAGGTCAAAGAGCAAGTGTTCAGGTAGTCTCATTTGTCTGCCAGTCATTACCTCAAAGGCGTAAGCTGGGTAGTGGCTGAGCGCACTAATTGCCATAAGGAGTAAAGGCAGTAGGGAATCCCAGGTCTTGGGATTGTCCTCAATGAATTTGAAAGCATTTGTATCGTCTGTTAGCTCTTTCTACTTGACCTGAGGATTGAGGGTGATAAGGTATGCGGAACTTTTGTTGAACCCCTAGGAGTTCAAGGGACTCTTTCATCAACTCACCTGTAAAACTGGTTCTTTTATTGGAGTCTACCTTGACAGGCAGGCCCCACCTGGAGAAAATCTGTTCTACCAGGATTTTGGCAGTTGTCTTTGCAGTGCAAGTCTTGGTAGGGAAAACTTCTACCCACTTAGAGAATAGATCAGTCACTACAAGGGCATACTTGTTGTTTCTACTGGTATTGGTCAAAGGACCAATAAAATCAATTTGGATGGCATGCCAAGGGCCGGTATGTCTCTGTGGTAAAAGTTTGGCATTCCGTTTTGTAGGTATTGGATTGTTTTGTGCACAAACGAGGCAGTTATCAATGCATTGTTTAACATCTTTGGTAATTCCAGGCCACCATGCGGTGGTTTTGAGGCGTTGGAGGGTATTTTCAGCCCCCTGTTGTCCACCAGTGGGTGTGTCATGTACCTGGTGCAAAAATTCAGATCTCAAATGTCTGGGACTACCCACAATTTGGTGGTAGTATCCTCTGGCTGGAACCAAATGAGTTTATCATCAGGGATAAATGTAAGTTACCTTCATGCCTACGATAAGGGTTATCGTGAGAAGTCTTTCTTCAGTACCCTTGTCCAAGAATCTGAACACTTCTTTGAGTTCAGTGTCCAAGTGCTGGGCTGCTGAGAGGTCCAAGGGGGAAAAAGATTCAGATTTCTTTTTAAGAGCTGCAGCCTGTACAGCCGCATTGGCCTCTGGGTGTTCCATTGCCCAGACATCCCCCCCTCGGGCCCCTTCCTTGGCAAGGCTGTCTGCTGTGTCATTGAATGCATGGTAGGGATCATGTAAGGAGTGAGCTTTAACCTTGTGTACATAGAGTTTGTGTGGGTATTTCTGACCTAATGCGTGTATGTAAATCACCAATTCTTTGTATTTCACTGAGCTGCCATCAGAAGAGAGGAAGGAGTTCTTCCATGAAAGGAGAAATTCTGTAAGGAGCAACAAACCCAATTAGAGTCAGTAAAATGATTGTGTCCTGAGTTCCATGTTGTATAAACTCTAATGCAGGCCACTGCTGCCAGCTCTGCATACTGTGATGAAGCTACAGTACAGCGTTTAGATATCTTGACAGCGTTCCCATAAGGATACACCACCATGATACCCATCCTGCAATTTGTTCACCTTGATAATATGATGCTGATCCATCGGTGAAAACGCGGAACAAGGAGGTGTTCTCTAATACCTCAGGGGTGGCAGGGAAGAATGGACCTGGATCTGGGAGATCAGGTGACTGCAAAGCACAGTCGTGGGGCTCCCCCTGGAAGAGGAGGTCATGCTAGTAGAGATGGAACTTTGGTTTGATGGACCTGGATATCCCTATCCTGGAGGAGGAGTGACCAATGTGTCAGCCTGGTGTTAGAGACTGACCCATCCTGCACTCTGTCTGAGAGCAAAAAGGTAGTAGGAGTATGATTGGTGTTAAGAATCAGTGGAGAGTACCCAATGATATACAGGAAGTGCTTGACTGCCCAATAAGTGGCCAGAAGATTCCTTACACAAAGGCCGTACTTCTGTTCTACTGGGGTCAAGAGCTGCGATGTATATGCAATAGGTCTCAAGTGCCATGTACCTTTTGGGCCAACACTGCTGACATAGCGATGTCAAAGGTGGCACACTCTAGATGGAATGGTAATGTTGGATTGGGGTTTACCAGTGCTGGGGCGGAGGCCAAGGCCTGCTTCAGTGACGTCACAGCCTGGGTATGGACAGGGCCCCAATTCCATGGAACGTCCTTTTTGAGTAAATCGTACAGTGGAGCGGCTTACTGTGCAAAATCACAAATGAAATCTCTGGAGTAGTTTACCATACCTAGAAACCTCCTAAGGTTGCCACACTGGTAGGTTATGGCAAGTCTTGTAACCCTTGAATCTTTTCCAAGTAGGACCAATCTTGATCTGTTATCTTCAAACCCAGAAAGAGTACTTCTTTGACATAGTTTGCTTTTGCAGGATTACACTTCAAGCCTGCTCTTTGAATAAGAGTCACTAGTTCATCCAAGAGATCCAGATGTTGTTCCTGTGTGGCAGTAGCCAACAACAGGTCATCTACATACTGTAAGAGACATTGGGGGGTTGAGAAACCTTGTAGGGCATCCATCATATGGAGATGGAAGATAGATGGGCTGTTATGGAACCCCTGTGGCAAGCAAGTCCACGTGTGCTGTTGCCCTTCAAAAGTGAAGGCAAACTTATATTGACTCTTGAGGGCCAATGGTAATGACCAGAAACCATTGGAGATATCCAGAGCACTGAACCATTTCTGATCTGGTGTTAAAAGTCGAAGCACATCGGTGCAGATGCCACAGTTGAGGAGCAACTGAGAGTGACCCTGATTCAGTTTCCTGTAGTCAATAGTAAGTCTCCAGGTACCTGTGGGTTTCTTCACAGACCAAACAGGAGAGTTGGCAGTGGAGACACAGGTTCTGATTACTCCTTGTTTGGGAGTGACTTGATTGTTTCTCAAGAGAGGGTAAGGCTTCAGAGGAAATGGGTATTGCCTTTGTCTCTCATGTGCCAGGCCTGGCACCTCAATAACAGTATGCATTCTGCCACAATCATGTTTGTTAACTGCAGCGCTTCCAAGTGTCGTTGCAGAATACGTAGGAGTTGTGGGAAAAGGTCATGATTCTTGAATAAATCTATGACGTCATACTCTTTGTTGTTAATGGATATCGTTGCCACAGCATGTGAGTCAGGAATTAAAACAGTATGGTATTGACCCTGTATCTGTATCAACAGCATGTTTGCTAGATCCACCACACAGCCGTGTGGTGCAAGGAAGTCAGTCCCAGTGATGCTAGGGTGATCGTGCAACACCATCAGTTGGAAAGCATGTGAGGCCTTCAGATGGCCTAGTTCTACCGGTAAAGGCAGAGAACGGTATGCAGGTAACCTAGCACCATCAACTCCTGACATATTGGTCTTCCGTCCGGTAGACCATGGAGACGTTTCAGGGTGGTCGTCGTGTAACACAGATACAGCTGCACCTGTATCTAACAAGACAATTAATTGGCGGCCCCCGACCTCGGCCTCGGTGCAGGGCCTTCCGTTTGTATCCAAGACCAGCTTGTTTACAATGCGGACTGGGGCCTGTAATTGTCAATCCGTATTGTTGGAGGCATGCAGAGGTTGGGCTTGGCTTGCATGGATGACTTCACTGTGTTGCACTGATGCAATGTAAGGCGGGGCTTCCGGGTTCAGGCTGGTATGGGTCTGCGCACCCATACCTCCGGTGTCTCCATGGCCAGTAGTGTCATGGGTCGCTGGTTGTACTGACGCAAGTGTTTGTGCCGGAACGGCATCCGCTACAGAACGCACTTGCCCCAGGAGCTCCTGAAATTTTCGGTTTTCTTCAGCTATCTCTTTATATGAGGGACCTGATCTTTGTAATGGCTTCCCTTTGCCTTTGTACTTTTTGTTCTTATGCCAATTCCATTTCCCACCCTACTGCTGTTGTTGTTGTTGGGGGTTTTGTTGGGTGCTAACTGGAGGGGCCGATGGAGGTTTGAGCTGTTGTTGCTGGGCCTGTCCTTCCACCGTGTAGTGTGTCGTGGTCCCAGAAGTGGGTTCCACAGTGGCAACCTTTTTGGAACCGGAACCCAAATCGCGGATGTACAATTGGTACACTCTCTCGGTTTTCCCGAGAATATCGGCAAACCTATCCGTATTCGGGTATGTGGTTGGCTCTACCTTCTCTCTCATGGCTGGGATCATGTTTCTAAGAAACAGGGTCTTATATTCAATAAGATCTACATCCGCGGCTTCTTGTGCTAGATGTTTCCCTGCTCGATAGGCCATCCAGAGTCTCTGGTGGTAAGTCGCTGGACTTTCTTTAGCATTTTGCTTCACGGGGTATGCTAGCATTACTCCAACCACACCAGGGCTGTGAGCGGAAATGAGCTCAGCTGTGACTTCGTCAAAGGTAGCGTTCCCATCTTGGCGAACTGCTTTGGGGAGTTTTGCCCATAAACCAGGATCGATGGTCTGGTGTAGTATTTGGACCTGGTATTCTGTGGCGAGACTAAGCATCTCGCACTTGAAGCGCACCTTTTCCAAATGGCAGCTGAGGTTGTCGGACGGGTTCATCCGACCAATGCTGTCAGCAATTTGCTGAACAGAGTAGGCCATTTGCAGGGGATTAGTTGGTGGTCGATCAGGCAAGGGTAGTGCGTCTCACGCACCATCCAATGCTGCGCGGGCTGCAGCTTCAGCCGCAGTCCGAACAACACCTTCCTGAGTGCCAGCTTCTTGAAAAATTTGTCGAATCTGACTTCTAATGGCTTTCATACTTCTTTCAGGAAGAGGAACATTTCCCAATGCCCTATCAATCATGGTTTCAATCTCTTGCCTGTCTTCCACACTAATAACGGCTACCGGAGGCATTGTCGGGACCAGGCTTAGGCCTGCTCCCCCCCTATCATGGGCGCCACCCTGATGGCGTGTCCCATGATGAGCATCACGACGTCGTCTACGTGTGACCTGGGGAGTAGTGGGTGGGGACCCGCCATACTGTGGATGGCTGGGTGGGGAATCTGGGCCATAGTAGGGGCGTGACTGGGCATTGTACTGTGAGATATCATTGTCACAAGGCTCCCCCTCCGATGACGAATGAAAGGCAGGGGCTATGCCACCCATTGCCTTAACATGGCCAGTCAAAACCTCTCGCTGATGGCGCAGTTTATCCATCTTAGCTCTACATTCATCATGTCTCACACTTGCAACATTCATAGCCACCTGATCCTGTTTCTGTTTCTGCAAAACACGGTACGCGGCACTCAATTCGCGATTGTCCCTATAGGCTGTTTCTAAATCATTATGTACCTGATTGATCTCGTCCTGCAGTTCACCCATCTCGTCACTCAATTGTGCATTTGCAGCACTCAGCAAATCATTCATTTGTACCACCTGACTCTTATCCTGTCTTAAACTTTCACACTCATTCTTTAGAGTACACATTTCTTGTTCACCAGCCTGTGCAGGATGATGCAATAGTGAATCCTTTTCATTACGCAGAGATTGGAGTTCTGACTCCAAGTTCTGCTGTATCCGAATACATTCTGTTTCCTGCAGACCCATCTCCTGCTTAAGAGATGCGATCTGCAGATCAAGAGTTCAAAACCTCACTTCGGAGGCTTCCAAAGCAGCATAGAGAGCAGCGACCATCAACCCTTTAGCACAACGCTTATTGGTTGATTGTCGCGCCTCTGCATACTGGGTTGAAATCCCCAGTACAGGGTTTTCAGATTGACTTGCGTCCCGCGTGAAGTCAGCCCATCCTCCATTGGAGGTAATAAAGTTCGAGACATCGAGTCTCAGTTCTGCGCAGATATCTGATACTGTGGCCATTTATGTGGGAGGGAACGAAAATTCAAACTGTGAAAATAACCACGCGTTGCATATCGATCCACAACACGAGTACTTTAAACACAGCCGGGCTACTGTATAAGTTGTAGGCTTGCAATTCAAAGCTGCTATGGAGTGGGTCGAGACGGCATCGACCACACCCGAAAAGTCAGCCAGACCTTGCAAGTATCTACAAACTGGTAGAAAAGATGGGAGAAGTGATACGGAAATGTACACCTGCAGTCCCCGTAGGAAAAGGGAAATTATAGCAACAAGTGAAAATTTACAACACCCAATAGCGCCTTCACGCGGTCGCCAATTGTAAGAGGTCTAAACCTCACTTTCAGGTTCTTGGCAATATTGGAGATGCAGATAATCACAAACAAGTTGCATTCAAGTAATAAACAAGTTTATTACTACAAACAGGGATGAATCACAGTTGCCCTAAGCAGTTCTTACCAATACGAACCGGGAGCCAGTGCTAATTGTTCCCTACACCTCGAGGTTTCTTTGTAGTCTCTTGGGATCTCTCGGGTCTCCGAGGTGCAAAGTCTGTGCATAACATTATATACCTATGATAATTACTATGGTTACTGAAAGATAGAAACATTTCTAGTTACACAGATGAGCCCTATTGGCTAAATTAGAGGTGGCTCCATGGTCCAAGATAACATTGTATAATTCTGTAAAGTCATCAGTTTTAGAACAAAGGCGTTCTTATACAAAGTCTTACATAACAAAGGTGAAGTGGTGTCCATCACCGAGAGATGGCAATGTTGCCTTACACATTATAATTACTTCAAGGACAGGTGTCTTGGCATCTGACAAGTAAGAAATAGACAGAAAATACATGGTATAATGTGTGTGCATTAGCAAGCAAAGTGAGTTACAATAATACGTATTCATATCCTGACATCTATTCTTGTACGGTAGATGCCCTATGCCCTATGTATTAGTATAGCCTATGCCTAAACATTAGCTATCTACGGTGTACCCCTGAGGGTATCAATTAGGGTGCAGGGACCTCATGTAACAATGGGATCCTGTGATGAGTCGGCAAGCTTTTTTCAAAGCCATAGATATGCGCCTGAGGGCAGTGGTGGAAGCAGAACCATAGGTGGTGAGGCCATAGTCATAGTTGAGATCACCAAGCTCTGAACTGCAATCCTTAAGGCTTCCAGAGTTAGGCATTGCCTATGCCTGTAAAGCAGGCCAATACGTGTGTTAGTCACTTTGGCAACATTGTCAATGTGAGCCCGATAGGATAGACAACTATCAAGAGTGATTCCAAGGTATTTGAAGGTTTGCTCTTGTTCTAGGATTGCACCTAGGCATTTTGCAATAGTGAGGGAGTGGTCCCACTGCTTGTTTTGTGAGCTACAGAAGAGCATGGACTTTGTTTTTTTATAGTTGAGGACAAGTTTGTGTTTACTGAACCAGTTTTCAACTGTGGAGAAGCCATGCTGTAGTTTGCTTTGCAGAAGGTGAGGGACCTTGTGGGTAGAGTGGATGATAGCATCATCAGTGTATAGGAGGAGTTGCTCCAGACAGGATTGTGGAAGACTATTTAGGAAGATGCTGAAGAGAAGAAGCCCAAGGATTGACCCTTGTGGCACTCCAGAGCACACTGGTCTGGTATCAGAGAGAAAGTCAGCTATTTTCACTCTTTGTGAGCAGTATTCCAGGTAGCTCTTATACCAGGATGTAGATTCAGGGGACTGTCCAGTATTTAGCAGCTGAGAGAGCAGTAGATGATGGTGGATAGTATCGAATGTCTTTGTCAGATCAATGAAGACCACCCCTGTAAGAAGGCTATTGTCCAAAGAACTATGGATTGCACCAGTGAATTCAAGGAGGGCTGAGGTGGTACTGTGACCTTTCCTAAATCCATGCTGTTGAGCACACAGGACATCATATTTATCAAGGTATTCTGTAAGCTGGTCTGATACTATACACTCTATGGCCTGGAGAGCGGAGGTAGTGTGGAGATGGGCTCATAGTTCACCAGGAGGGCCCTGTCCCTGCTCTTGTGGACCAGTGTGACAGAGGTGGATATCCATCTGTCAGGCAACTGGCCGAGAGAGAGGAAGAGGTTGAAGATTTTTGTTAATGGTAGGAGCACCTCGTCAAGGGTGAGGGCAAGCAGCTTGAGGTCAAGGGAGTCCCCACTTGACCTGGACCTAACAAAAGCTTTACTGATATGCTTGCAAGCTTCATACAGTTTGACTGATTTGAAGTAGAATGGAGGCCGGTTTGGAGACAGGGTGGGACTGAGGGGAGAGTTTGGGTGTCGGCTTCATTGAAATAGTCAGCTGGAAGAACAGAGTTGAGGTCAGTGAAAGCTGAGTTAAATGAATTTGCTATGGTAGTCGGGTCCAGCGTTGCGATACCATCTACTACCAGCATAGTGGGTGAGGTTTTTGTCTGCTTTCTGGTAATTTCTTTAATATTGTTCCAAAATTAATTCCCCTTGCCCCAAGTGTTTGTCAGGGCATCCTTATAGTAGGTACTTTTCTGCTGATGGACTAATTGTGTGCAGTTATTATGAGCTTGGTTATAATTCTGTATGTCAATTTGCTTTCCAGTTTCCTGAGCCCGTACCAAAGATGGTCCCTGGATTTTAGTTGTGCTAGTAGTTCAGAGGAGAGCCAGGGGTTGCAAAGACATTTGACTTTCCACTTTTTGAAAGGGGCATGAAAGTCACAGGCAGCATTAAAGGTTTTGTTTAAGAGGTCAAGGGCAGTGTTGACATCCAAAGCATGGAAGATTGGGGACCAATCCTGCAGTCTTAGGTGGGATTTTAGGTGTTTCAACTGTCCACGTGGAAGAACTCTGCTGTTTATTAATTTGGGGGGGTCATGATAAATTTATTTGTCCAGACCCAGATTACAGGGGACTGGACGCTTACAGTGTCAGGAAGGACAGAGACGTTTGATATGCGGGATGGGTGACTGGTCAGTATCCAGTCCAGGAGAGTACATTTGCCTGTTTTGTAATTTTGCCAAGTGGGGGAGGCAACCAGTTGAGCAAGGTTTGCTGAGGAGATGGCGTAGATGAAGCCCCCTGATTCCAGAGCAAGCCAGTTGATACTGAAGTCACCGATGAGGATTGTCTCAGAGTCAAGTGGTTGGGATCGGATGAGGTCAAGGACTGATTTGAGGCCTTTTTGCTGTTCTTTGGGGGGATGTAAACTGTGGCAATTGACAGGGCTTTATTGTGGGCCCCTAGTAGAACTTTGACAGTGAGAATCTGGGAGGAAGAGTCAGAGATGGTTTTTTTAGAGGGTAGCCTTAGAGAGAGTCTTTGAGATCTAAGGTGCAGCTACCACCTCTTTTAGTGATTCTGTCAAATCAGAAAATGGTGTACCCTGGCAGGGTAATAGCCACATAGAACCCTAGTGTGTGAGCCAAGAGGACCAGCGGGTGTATATCACAGCTCAGCACTCGGCCCACAGTAGTTCAGCATACTAAAAAATAATTTATACAAGAGTAAGACTTGTAAACAGTAGAAAAAAAGGTGTAATCCCGAGTAGCTTGATTTAAGACCTGCCAGGGATCACAAAGTCCTACTGTGTCCACCATGTCCTGTAGAGAGCCTTGAGCAGGAGACAGCCCTGCCTGCATTCTATCAAAATCCAGGGCAAATATGAGATCCCAATTCCCTCCAAGATAATGGGAAGAGAGAGAGGAAAGGGGCTAGAAGGCTGGACAGGGCTGTAAAAAAAGGAGGGTGTGTCGACATTAGGCCAGTAGTTGCTTCCTAACAACACCTTAGTGTTATCCAATATTCCTCTGATTAGGATGTAGTGCCCCTGGTGATCCTCGAGACTCTGCAGATCTTGAAAATTAACTCCTTTAGAGACTAGTATGGCAACCCCTTTGCTAATTGTACTATTGCTGGCAGCAAATACCTGCCCAATTGATTGCCTATGGAAGAGAAGGCTCTCCAAGGCAAGCAAATGGGTTTCTTGCAAAAAGGAAATCTGGCAGTACAGTTGCTGCAAGCGCTTAATAATTTGAAATTTTTTCACCTTGGAGTGGGCACCTTTTACATTCCAAGATACATATTTAATACAGGAAGAGATAAAGAAAAGAAGTAATCAAAGCAAACACACAAGGTCCTATAAAATGAACAAAAGGAAATAAGGCATGAAGGCCATTCCTCCACTGGAAAACCCCACTCGCCAGAACAATACTCCTCCCAGCATAGAAGCAAACTAACCCAACCTCCATCCCGCTGAGATGGAGCCCGACTGAATAATAATTAATATCTTGAAAGAACTTCAAGCTAGCAAGTAAATTAAAATAATAAGCAGGATACTAAGGGGGTACCTCCCCTCAACCAACCCCCAAAAAACAATACCCCATGGCCAGAAACCATCGGCCCACAAAAAAACCAATAAACAGAACAAACAAACAGATAAACTGCCCCCAGTCCTAGTGACTGAACTCCAAAAAGTGTCCAGCCCATGGTGCCAATAAAAACAAACCAGATCCTAACTACACAATTCTTCCCTTCCCCCCTCCGGTCTAGGTACTCTCAACCTCACCTCAGCAGATAACCCCTAAAAAGACATACAGCAATGATGACTTGACCAAGTCATAACATTGGGCTTTAAAATACATAAACTAGATTTTACACCCCAATAAGACATACAAACATAGATGGGGCACAGGGAGAAACAGCACCCTTTACAACAGGGTGATACCTCATCTACTCAGAACTACCTAAAACACCAGCAAGGCAACCAATGAGCCTAAAGGAAAAGCCCAACAAAAATCCAAACCCTAGATAGAAAAATAAAATGCCAAAGAACACTCTTCTCAGTACAATCACCAAATGTGAGGTAATGCATATATAAAGACTCAAAGGAATAATAGGGAGTAAAACCCATGGAAACATGCTAAACTAGGTTAACAGCCCACACTATACTAGACAAAACAGCTAGACTACAAATAGAAATACATTTTCACATCTAATCCAATAGACAACAAACCAAAAGAGGGGAAAAATGTCATGATAGGAGAAAATCCTGGGTAATAAAATGAAGCCTACCTAACATACCATCTATGCAACAAAGTGCACAGCCCACACTGTATTAATCGACATACAGGAGAGAACTTGAGTAGAAGGTTATAAAATAAAACAAAAAGAGCAGTGATAACAGTATACATGCCTGAAGTCTACAGATATTCCTTCGAAAAAAAAAAAAAGGCTAAGATTAGGCTGCTAATAAATCCTAGGAAGGCCAAATTTAAATGACCTCTTGATTAATAGTCAGAGTCTCAAAATGGAGGTGCACATTAGCAGCCGCAAATAACAATAGAATGATGCTTCTGGCAGTGTCCTTGTCGTAATGTCCAGCAGATCGTTCAAATTCTAGACTACAAGTAAAAACGATATTACCAGCTTTACAAGGAGAACTAAAACAGTCAGAGCAAACATTCAGGACAGGAGCCAGGCATCCAAGCTGATACAAGCATTGTCAAAAAGAAAAAAAACCTGAATGCCAGACTGACAGCTAGTCCCTGTTGATGCATGAAGTAGATCGGGATGTCAATCTGGTGCATATTGCTCTGCAATAAATGAGTAGGATCCACAATTTTGTCAGAGACTTTACTGAATGTACAATCTCTGGCGATCAAGGCGCAAAGGGCATAAAGTTGATGAAGTAGATAGTCAAGAAAAGTGTAGCGCCGATGGTCCTAGATGAAAAAAGGTAAATCCATATACAGTTAGACCGCTAGTGAGCAAATTGCCCGTAAAAATAAATCAATTGTTTTGAAATGACAGGATGTGTGACAGCTCCAGCTCAGAGTGACAATAGGGAGTTTGAACTGCAATCCAAGAAAGAAATATATCCTTTTGGGGAGCCTCTGACATCTTACGAGGCAAAATTGGAGAGTGATCCAGGAGTGCAGTTCAACAACAAAAGTAAAGACCTCCCACAATATGCAGAACTGGAATCTTAGCTTAAACACAGTCATAGCTACCAGAATCCAAAAAAAGAAGAGACCACAACCCCATTCTCACTGAGAAATCATATCGCTCATCACAGTCCAGTGAGGAGTGAGGGTTCAACAGAAGAAACATCAAATAGTATTGAAGAAGGACATAATGGTTGCAGGTACAAAATGCATCTGTGGAGATGTGAAGCAAACCCCTCTGGTAAGCACTAAATGCTGGGGAATTTCATGATGTCGTGAACAAATCTGGAAACAAAGTGGCCAGTTCGGAAGTGGCTTGATCCAGGGTGTCAAACAATCGCCACAAACCTTGATGATGAATCTGGAGCTTAACAGGATACAATATCCTGAAATGGATGCCTGCAGCTAGAATTTTTGATACTATTGAGTGGAAGGAGGCTCTCTGTTGGTGAACAGATGATGGAAGATCTTGAGCCACTCTGATTTTGGAACCTTCACACAGAACCTCATGGACATCTTGCAGCTTTTTTTTCCAATTGTTTAACCAGGCAAGACACACTAAGCTGAAAACTTGTTTACAGGTGCAACCTGGGAGCACAGGGAAGCTAAATGACGTGCTCAGGGTCACACAGTACGCAAGTGGGGGCTGTGGGATTCAAACTCAGGTCTCCAGATTTGCAGCTCAGAGTCTTAAACCACTGCGCTATACTACCTCCCTTAGTTAAGAGATGCTGGCAGTCCAAGAAGTTCAGGAATTTGAAAATGAAGAGATAGAGTGGTGATCCATCTGCTGGCATCACCAGTGAGCCCTTTGTGCCCATTCAACAATGTAAGTAGGGCCATTGGGTGATGGGCCAACCAGTTTCTTGACTAGTTTCTGAGCAAAGATGATAGGTTGTACACCTTCTGCCCACTCTGGAAGATCGAGGATGACTACATTATTCCTTCTGCTTCATCCTTCAAGTTCTTCCAGGTGGGACTCCACACGGGACAGCTTCTTATGAAGGGAGATTATCTCTGGGTCAAGTCTGGTCCTCAAGGGAACTGGTTCTTGCTTCATCGTCCCTGACCCTCGTAGTAAGAGCATCGACAGAGGACCACATTGCTTTAATCTCCCAGGTGAGTCCAGAAATAGTGCAGTACAGTTTGTTAAATTCCAGGAAATAACAGTCCTTGGATAAAACAGGAGATGCCAAGGAGACTTTTGTTGTAGAGGAAGGCTGCTCTTTAGATCATTTAGAGGCCTTGTCAGGTGTGGTCGGTGGTGTGTGCCTCAGTGGTACTGGCTTCATTTTAGCATCTATTTTTTAGCTGGACCACAAGTAAAATGGCAACTCAAGGTAGGTAGTAGTATTAAAGAACTGTGCTAACAATTTTATCCAGCAAGGAGGGATATTAAGTAATAAAAACTAGTTAAATTAGATGGGAAGGATGGAGTTTTCCAGAAATGTGGCTAGCTCTGACCATGTATCATGTGACCTCAGCATCAGAGAAAACTAAGTCCAAAATCCTTTTTCATGCCAAGGGATCCAGGTGTCCATTGGCACCCCCACCCTCCTGTGCCTTACCCTGAAAATGTTGTTTTTATTCCTGGTGTCTAGTGGCACCCCCACCCTCTGATGGCTGTTACCCTGGTGTCTACTGGTAACCCCCACCTTCCCAGGTCCTTGTCATACTGAAAATAAGAAAACAGTCCCTCAATGTCTTTTCTTTTTTACATCAGAAAAAAATATTGTCCACCACTGATGCACCCCCACACCCCCACCCAACCTCTCACTGTGTACCCACTACCCTGTACCCTCCTAGATCCCCCACACACTCTCACTCACCTGAAATGGTCCCACTGTAAAGAGTCACTCTGATCAAAGACACGTCTTGCTGCTGGAACCAGCAACTGTAATATGAGAAATTAAGGTAAATCTGGTTCAGTGAATTTCACTGGGGTTTTCAACTTTGATTCATAACTTGGCCGTTTCTCCATAGTTCAACACCAAATTTTCAGCATGGGCTTTTGGAGGCCCCAGCTCATGAACAATGTCAATGAAATTCTGTAAATCTATCCTGAAAGGTGATTTGTGGTCACTTGATGAAATCACCTTTTGGGCAGGATTTGAAAAATGTCAGTGCCTTGTTCATGAGGTGGCGTTATAAGAAAGCTGTGTTGAAAGTTTGGGGTCAGAATATTAACAAATGGCAAAGGTCTGCACATGCACTTCAATTTTGCTGCACTGGCTCATAACTCTGATAATTGTAAATATTTTTACTCTAAATTTTTAACGTAGACCTATTTTTACACCACCTCATGAATGTGAGAGCTGTAATTTTTCTAATCCTGCCCAAACTATGTTTCTGCACCTGTGGCGTAGAATGACATTGCAGTGGTGCAGAATCATATTTTGGCTGGGATTTGCAAATTTTCAGCACTGGGTTCATGAGGAGGGGTAATTAGAAGGCTATGGTGACCAATTGGTTGTGTTTTTCAAATGGAAGGGCAGAACCAGGATGGCCCACCACTTCCACAGCAGCATACATATATGCATTTGTTGCAGGATAAGAGCACAGGGCCTGGAGGGCCCTACTCTTCCACAGGCAAATATCAATATGATTACACTTTCTGAAAAAGTATAGATGGATGGGAGTGCATGGCCTGGAACTTTATGCACAACCAGTACTTTCTGACACCTCTGGGTTCTTATTCCCACAGACCTTTCAAGCTTCGCCCTCGAGGTCAAAGGGAATCAGAACCCCTCTGTGGCAGAACACATTGGTTGTGCATAGTTGCCCATCCAGTATTCTCTAAATTAAGCTATGAAGAAAATCAGCCAGAAACAGTTAAAAAAATTGGATTAAGTGCAGCTATTAGTTGAAAGATTGTGTTTAGAGTGCTCCTAGGTGTGATTAGAAGTAAAGTAGAAGTGAAATAGTTTTAAACAAAAACATTTCACAACAACATTTTTTTTTTTTGGCTTTGCTATGTTTATTCTCTGTTCCAAGCTGTGTTAGAGGTGAGCTGTTTATTAAAAATTGTTTTAGCCCAGATATTTTTACAAGTAATGGCTGTACATCCTCAGTGCTTGTAACTGTGATTGGACCTAAATTTAAAGATGAGCTACAGTCTGAGAGAGACTATTAATTTTGATTTCAGGGTGATGTAAATACAGTATACACAGCAATCCAGAGATGTATGCTGCAACTGTCTCAACAAATTATGCTTGACATGTTTTTGTATTATTAGTGTCAGAATAGCAGTTTCAGCAGCCCACGTGGCACTTGGGCAGTGCTTCAAAAATGATGACTGCCAGATATGATTAATGTTGATATAGTAACATAATGGCAGGCACACCAGCATTTATGGCAGGTGAGTATGCCTGTCTGGCAAGTTTATTGTTGTGCACAAAACTGAAAACTGCAGCCTACATGGCAGGCCACAAACTTTTCATAAAATGATGCCTCTGACATGTTCAGGGGTCGACCCTAACTTTTTTTTTGCAGTAGCCAGCTGGGCTAGTGAACCAGAGACTGCACTAGTATACAATCAGTATGGGTAACAGTGATATAGTGTATGGGTGCCATCTATTGTGAATGGATTTCAGCAACTGCTGAAATCCTGTTCTAGGACAGTTCAAAGGTCAAAAAAGTTGTTGTACTATCGTTCTGATGTCACTTCGATAGTACAACTTTTTACTCTTTACCGCCACCTGATTGGCTCAGACGAAGCTCTCTGTAGAAAATAAAAATAAACATGGCGGCACGATTTAGTGAGCGACGGGCAACAGAGGCACCGACTTTGGAGTTGGGACACAGAGAGTCATACATGGCTCCCTTTCTTAAAAATCAATTTCTTTTTTTTTTTCCATGATTTTAAAAATAAACGACACGGAGAGGTGAAATTGAGAAGCCAAACCAAGCACAAGTGGCACCAGCAGGAACGGGAGTGAGCAGCAGCAGCATCAGCAAGTAATGACACAAAAAAAAATAAAACAAAACAGAAAAAAAACCCTTATACTATATAAAATAGTGGATGGGTGAAGATCCACAACTAAGGCTACGTTTCTATCTCGGGCAGTTGATGACATCAGCGAGACCTCTCCAGCTTCGCTCTCGAGGTCTCTATGATGTCATCAACTCCCTCGATGGAAACACAGCCTTGTTGTGGATGTTCATCCATCCACTATTCTATATTTGTTAAACAAAAGGCAAATAAAATCAAAATGTATCAAGCATGTGTCTATTTATTTGAAACCTAAATTACAAATGAATTTTATTTTGTGAAATAAAATACTTCATATACATATATATATATATAAAACACTAAGTGAAGTCAGTGTCTTAATGTCATTGTCTTAAGTTCTTAAGATAAAAGTCAAACAATCCTTAACTGTTGCTGGACTGTGTTGTAGTGTCAGGGGAGTGTGGCTCACTCTCAATCACACTTTCATCACTATCACAGTTACTTGTGTCTGAATGATCAGAAGAGATGTCTTCAGAATCAGGCTGTGATAAGGCATGGCCAGTCTGTGGCCTCCTACTTCTCTCTTTTTTTTTTCATTCATGGAGTGCTGCTGTTGTTTCTTGCCCTATTTCTCTTATTTAATTATATTTTATATGGGCAGATTCAGATTGGGCTCCTAGTAGTTGTTGTGCTTTGGTTTAGTACCCGCTGGCTACCTGAGAGGCTGAGCAGGTTCTTTTTGTGCTTTACACAGTTGCTATTTTATTTAAAAAGAAGCTGCCAAAAAACCACGACGTGGGTATCGCTACTTCAGCAGCTTCATGTCTTAGTTTTTGGTAAGTGACTGCTCCTTCCAAAGACCAATATGCCTGCCATTGTGCTGCTGGAAGTTGGCAAAAAAAATAAAAGTTCAGAACAACAGCACTCCTCCAGCTGCAGCGCATTTCCAACACTGCTCCAGTCTCAGGCATCAAAAATGCCTCTTCATTTGTTATGTTCCCTTGTTGGTGGAGAGGTGGGGGAACCAGGCTCCAGCATTATGAAATTATTTAAAAGGTCTCTCTCCATCCCAGTCTCTGACTTGGCTGGCTCAAGTCTCAGTACGGTGACTAAGTAAACAGAGGGATCCCATCATGAATGAATATATATTGCCAGCCTCTTGGGATCTGGAAATGCAAGTAGGGTGAGTGGAAATGACCGTGGCTTGCAGTACAGAACCGGAACGTGTGTAAATAATAGTATAAAATAAAATATGTGCCACTGGCTGAGGGATCCCATGAATTAATATTGCCTCTTCTTGTCTTGGAATCCTGGCAATACTAAAAGTAGGAGAGTGAGCACCATGGGAATGACCGCAGCTTCTATAAGCCACGGTCATTCTCACTCACCATCCTTCTTGTAGTATTGTCAGGATTTCAAGACAAGAGGAGGCAATATTAATTCATGGGATTCCCCCAGCCAGTGACACATATTTTATTTTATATAATTATATATATTTGCCAGGCCGGTACCACGGTACATAAATAATTGCAGGTTTTCAGACATGAATGATTTCTTTTCCACAATAAAGGTATGGGAATGCTTAGTGTATAGCTGTGGCATCAGGGTTGGGAGCAGATTTTTTTTTAAAGGAGAAACCGAAATGCAATAGCAGGGCTGCACTTTTAGTATTGCTGCTGGTCAGAGTAGTGAATGAAACAACCATGGACCACAGCCGGTCGGTGCCTACTATACACCGGAATCCCCTGCTCACTGGAGCATGGCAGGTCACTGTGCTAGTGCATTTTTCTGATGGTATTATTATTACAATAATTTTTCTGTTAAAAGAAATGGTTCAGGTGCCACTACTTGCAGAGTTGTCACAGTGGAACAACTTTTTTTTTCCAAAACATTTTTTCCCGCATAAGCACCACACAGCAGACACAGGAGGGCAATGGAAATGCAACATCACCACCAGAAAAATGCACTAGCCCAGCTGGGCAAGTAAGTCTCCTTCTGCACTAGTCCGTGGCAACCTGCACTAGTACCCAGGCTAGTAGCTCTATGTTAAGATCGACCCCTGGACATGTTTATTGTTGCTAGCAGGAACACCATCACAGCCCACATGGCAGGCAGCCAGTGTTTCAAAAAGCTGTGCCTGTCTGACTTGTATGAAGGAGACAGCTTGCAGTAACTGAAGGTAGACACAGTGGAGTAAGCCCCATCGAAGGAGGAAGCATACCATGACTGAAGCTAGCCCACAGAAATAGGTGCCTAAGGAGGATGGGCTTGGCTTTCAGTGCTCCTTTAATATTGTAAGAAGTCAGGCCAGTAGACTCTCTCATCCATGACAATGTCATCCAATATGTTACATTTTTTTGTCACCTGGCTCTTCATATTGGAATCTACTCCCCACAAGGAGGATGGGCTTGCCTTTCAGTGCTCCTTTAATATTGTAAGACGTCAGGCCAATAGATTCCCTCATCTATGACAATGTCATCCAATCTATTATATTTTTTGTCATCTGGCCCTTCATATTGGAATCTACTCCCCACCCCCATCTTCAGTATTTTAATTGGAACCAGACGGAAAATTCTGGAAGGATTTCAGACATAGGCTCTTTTTGACCCTCTGACAGAAGAGATGTTATATTGTGTGGGATTAGTTGGCTATTCATTTTTATGAATGATGTGGGTCCTATAGTAATGTACATTGATTTCAGTCCATCTGTTCCTCTCTCTCTCTCTCTCTTTCTCTGTCAGCCACTTCCAAGTTGTATGTAAGCTATACTGAGCTGAAAAGCAAATGCCCTTGAAGCACCAAACACTGTGAATGTTTTCATAATAAAATCCTAACAATTTTCTAAATAGGTATAGAGAGACAAGTGTATATTTTCAATGCAGTCA
Source organism: Neoceratodus forsteri (assembly GCA_016271365.2). Taxonomy (NCBI): domain Eukaryota; kingdom Metazoa; phylum Chordata; order Ceratodontiformes; family Ceratodontidae; genus Neoceratodus; species Neoceratodus forsteri. The sequence goes on along the minus strand of CM057456.1, from coordinate 1,157,200,010 downwards.
GTGTACAGTATATCAACTTACTCCTTCTGCCTTAAATACTGATTTTATATTTAGCCTATTTTCCAAATTAACCAGGTACTATAAAATCAGAAAATGTAATTAGTGAAGTTTCGCTATGTAAATTACATCCAGATGTAGTGTTTTTCATAGTAACTAAATGCTTCTGATGGTATTGAGAATTTATACAATTTCCAGTCTAGCCTTCACAGGCAATACTAGACCCTGTATTCAGGACTTATATACCTCTCACCATATTCTATGTTGAACCTGGGATCAGATTTTTCCCTGAAACAGGCTATTCTCAGAAAATAACTGCTACTGTGCACACCTCTTTCCCAGTGGCATGCTACTGTCTGGAATTCAAACACAGAAAGGGTGGAAAGTAATCAGTGATACTGGGAGAGAGAGTACTGACAGAGTTGGCTCTTTAAACCTTGACAGCCAGAGCTGAATCCCAAGACAGAACCCTCTTTCCAGTGCCAATTTCAAACCTGCCTGGGGTGAGGAGAGGACAACCCATGTTCACTACCGCTTGTCCCCCAGTGACTGCTGCACCACCTTGAAAATGTACCACACAGCTGTTTTGCTGAAGTCCCACATCCATGGCTACAAGCAACCGATCAGCCATACTGGGATTGAGGACTCCTGATGGAGGTAGCTCTTCAAAACTTGGGCTGCTAGAGCTCTATCCCAAAATGAAGCCCTCCTTTAAGCACTGATTGTAGTCCTGCCTGGGGTGTGGTGAGGACAAGTGGCACACACTACCACTAGTCCTCCCACCGATGACCACTACAAAACCTTGTAACTGGATACTAGAGCTGTTCTTCTAAAGTCCCCCTTAAAAGGCCACACATGGCTAATCAGCGATACTGGGAAGCGGGACTACTGATGGAGGTGGCACTTTAAAATTCTGACTTCAAGTGCTTTATCCCACAATGGAGCCTTCCTCCCAGTGGCAATTTTAGACCTGCCTTAAGTGAGAAGAGGACAAGTCACACTCACTACTGCTTGTCCTCCCCCAATAACCACTGCAACACCTTGTAACTAGACCCTAGAGCTCTTCTGCTGAACTTCCCACTCCACAGCCACAAGTGCCTATCAGCAATACTCTGAGACAGAACTATATTTAAGTCTTCTACTTCTTAGTGGACCTCCATGCTCCAAACAGAAAATGCAGCTCAAGAGACGGGTGCAATAGCTACTTAGTAATACAGGATACAGAAGAAAATCTCACACTCACACTCACACACCAGGAAACACATGGATGCAGTGATCAAAAAATGCTTTCTTTCCAAATGAAGACCACATAGCAGCAACCAGCTCCAACTAAACAGCCCCCAATGTTTCACGTAGCCATGCTTTGTCAAGGAGACAAGACGTGGCTGTGCAAATGGCTGTGGACTGTTTCATTGGAACTGGTGCTGCTATGATGGTTCTACTTTGAAATAATACACTTTTTATCACTGCATCCATGTGTTTCCTGGTGTGTGAGTGTGATGCTTTCCCCTGTATCCGGTCCTCCATGCTGTGCTCTGTAGGGCTCAGGACTGCAGCACAAAGGACACTGACTGGGAGTCAGCCAGGGAGTCAGCCATGGAGGCAGTCAGCAGCCAGACATGCTGTCACTTGTTGTTTCACTGCCATGTGGCATCAGTCTATAGAGACACGTGAGTACTGAACATAGACTTGTGATCACAGACTATCCTGACATTGAAGAAGTACTTCCTCACATCCCTCCTACATCTATCCCCTCAGCTTTACTGCATGTCCCCTTGTTCCTGATAATCTTTTTTTCTGAAAACTACTCCCCTCCTACACCTTATTTACCCTTCTAAGGCATTTGTAAGTCTTCATCATATCTCCCTCCCCCTCCCCCTTCTCTCTTCCAGGGTGTACATATCAAGGTCATACAGTCTCTCCTCATAGACCTTTTGATACAGAACCCACAACATTTTACTTGTTCTTTTCTGGACAGCCTTCACTCTGCCTATATCCTTCTAGAGATGTGATCACCAGAACCAGACACAGTACTCCAGGTGTGGTCTCACCAGAAATCTAAACAGAGGCAACACCACCTCCTTCTTTCTGCAGGTGATACCCCTTCCTATGCAGTCTAGCATCCCACTAGTCCTGACAACTTCCTTGTTGCACTGCATGGCCATCTTTACATCATCAGATATAATTACATACAGGTCTCATTTCTGTTTGGTGGTTGTCACTACCTTTCCATCCATTTTGTACTCCATCACTGGGTTTCTGTGCCCTAAGTATGAGATTTTTCACTTTTTCATATTTTAAAACCCAGCTGCCATACCATTGACCACTCCTCGAGTTTTCTCAGGTCTCTGCTAATTCTTTCCATCCCTCCAGAGTGTAAATCCTATTGCAGATTTTGGTGTCATCCATAAAAAGACAGACCCTCCCTTCCAGTTCCTCTGCAATGTGACTTATAAAGACATTAAAGAGGACTGGTCCCAGTACTGATACCTGAGGCACTGCATTGTTCACTTTCCCTTCTCCGGAGTGAGCTCTGATTACCATCACCCACTGTCAGATATCTCCTAACTGATTTCTTACCCCAGTTTTCCACCTTTGGACCCACCTCTAAGCTGCCCAGCTTCCTTATGTGTCCCCTATGTAGAATGGTGTGCAAAGCCTTACTGAAATCTAGGAAGGTTAAGTCCACCACTCCACCATGATCTAATTCCTTGGTCACCCAGTCAAAGAAATCTATGAGATTTGTTTGACATGATCGCGCCCCCTGCCGTGAATGTGGTGGGCAACTGAGCTACTGTATATGCTTTAGAAATGGTGATGTTTTGAATAGCATATTTCCATAAAAATCCCTTCCTCATTTTCTTCAAGGATTTCATGACAAAAGATATGCATGGTGTGATGTATTTCTTTATTTCCAGGGTTGTGATTTTTTTTTCATCCAAACATAAGCACACCATCCCAGAAAATTGTTGGATATATATAGCCAAAATAATTAATGTTTTCCATCTGGCCATTGTTTCAAATGAGGCTTGACCAAATTGTAATTGAACTGTTTATCTGGGAGTCATAAGGAGAAGCTTAAGGAAGTTTTTATAAAAATTATCAGCTATTTTCTCTAATTTGCTTAGTATTCCATAGGCCCAAATTTCAGATCTGTATCGACATTGTGTCATAGCATTAACATTAAATATTTTGAGAGCCACCATAATAGAATTATATTTATACTTGGAGTTAAATCTTATCATTGCTCAGTTAGATTGTGCCACTTTTTTCTGTACATTTGCTGGCTGATGTGTCTACACTAAATTACTATTGAATGTGAAACCAATGTAAGTAATTGTGCTCTTGTACTGTTTCCAGTGAAATATTATCTTGTTTCCATGTTTTAACATAGAAACATAGAAGCTGGCAGCAGATAAGGACCGCAAGGCCCATCCAATCTGCCCATTTTTTTTCTACCTTATAAATGTGCCACCGGCCTTTGCTCTATCAATGGCCTATCTATTTATACTCATCTCTATTGTTCCCTTATGCCTATCCCATGCCTGTTTGAAGCCCTGCACTGTATTCATATCCACCACTTCCTGAGGTAGGCCGTTCCATGCATCCACCACCCTTTCTGTGAAAAAGAACTTCCTCACGTTACCCCTTATTCGGCCTCCCTCTAATCTCATGCTGTATCCACTTGTTCTGCTATTTTTCTTATATTGAAACATGTCAGACTCTTTCACCTTGTTAATGCTCTTAAGGTGTTTGAATGTTTCGATCATATCACCTCTCTCTCCCTCCATCCTTTGCTCTAGGGTATACATATTGAGCTCTGTTAATCTGTCCTCATATGTTTTCTGATGTAGTCCCTGCACCAATTTGGTTGCCCTTCTCTGGACTGTCTCAATTTGGTTAATGTCCTTGTGAAGATGTGGCCTCCAGTACTGCAAGCAGTACTCCAGATGGGGCCTAACCAGTGTCTTGTAAAGAGGGATTGTTACCTCCTTCTTCTGACTTGTGATACCCCTACTAATACACCCTAACATCCCCCTAGCCTTACCTACTGCTTTAGAGGTCTGTTTGGATGATTTCAGATCATTGGTGATCATGATGCCCAAGTCTCTTTCTTCCCTTGTGACTGCCAGCAACTCCCCTCCCAGCCTGTAGGTGGCTTCAGGGTTTCTCTTCCCTATGAGTATGATCTTGCACTTCTTTGCATTAAACCCCAGTTGCCACTCTTCCAACCATTTTGCTAGTTTATCCAGAACTCTTCTCATTCTGCCCACCCCATCTGGATCATCTACTCTGTTGCAGATCTTGATGTCATCTGCAAACAGACAAGCCTTACCCTCTAGTCCATCTGCAAGGTCACTAATGAAGATGTTGAAGAGGACTGGCCCCAGGACTGATCCCTGAGGTACCGCACTTATGACTTGCATCTCTTTAGACTGTATACCATTTACCACCACTCTCTGTTTTCTGCCCATCAACCAGTTTGCCACCCAGTTGACCAACTTCTGACCCACACGAGCCTACCCAGCTTATTAATCAATCTTCTATATGGAACAGTACTGAAAGCTTTGCTGAAGTCAAGGTAGGCGACATCAACTGCTCCCCCTTGGTACACCACTCTGTTTACCCAGTCAAAGAAATTTATGAGATTAGTTTGACAGGACCTTCCTTTTGTAAACCCATGCTGTCTTGGATCCTGTGCTCCTATGGATTACAAGTGTTGCACTATCCTTTCCTTAAGGAGTGCCTCAATAATCTTGCCCACTACTGAGGTAAGACTGACTGGTCTGTAGTTCCCTCCCTCCTCCCTGCTACCACTCTTGTGGAGCAGGATCACATGAGCCCTTCTCCAGTCTTCTGGGACCTCTCCTGTGCTCAGAGATTCACTAAACAGTTCTGATAATGGCTCTGCTAATTCCACCCTTAGCTCCTTTAGTGCCCTGGGATGTATGCCATCAGGTCCCATTGCCTGTCCACCCTGAGTTTATTGAGCTCTTGTAGAACCCTTTCTTTTGTGAATTAACTAGTGCTCACCTCCCTCCCTCCCCCCTGTGTCCATGGTGCTGAGCTGTGGGCCCTGCCCTACCTTCTCTTCAGTTCAAAACCTTACATTGTTTATCTTCTGACATGACTTTACTTTTGTCTAAATTAATTTCCAGATTTACTTCTTTGCATTTTTCTGCTATTTTGTTAAGCTAATTCTGTAGCCCATTTTGGGTATGGAAAATTAAAACTATGTCATGTGCTAATATGCGACAATAGCAATTATCTATTTGCGACGGTAAAAAATTATGGCTTTTCATTGCTTGAATTAAATCAAGTATGTAGTTTTATTAACATTTTTATTCAAGTTTCACATTTCATTACATATAATATATGCAAGGATAGTTCGTTGTCTATTATACATAATGTGAGCAGTTAAGCCAGCCAGTTGTATACAAGTTAGATTTAATTTTTGAATCCTGTTTACTAGGATAATATTCATTTCCTGTACACTATTAAACATATACTATGAAAAACAAGTCAGGAATCATCTGACTTGTACATTTTGATCTAGTGTAATCAATTTGATAATTAAACATATGGGTAAGGGGCAATGTGAGGAAGTATGGGGGGACGGCTCAGGGCAATGTGAGGAAGTATTTTTTCACAGAGAGGGTGGTAGCTGCATGGAACAGCCTTCCTGAGGAGGCTGTGGGGTATAAAATTGTCATAGAATTCAAGAATGCATGGGACAGACATAAGGCAATTTTTGTGGGGGTAGGAAGAAATAGGCTCTTGGTTAAATAGGATCTGCAGCTTATCCTCTAGGTAGGGAAATGGGCAGACTAGGTGGGCCAGTGGTCCTTATCTGCCATCAAAGTCTATGTTTCTATGTAAGGCATATTCAGCTTGCACTTATAATGTGTACATTGCCTTTCTGTAGGCAAGTCTACTGAATTCTGGGTCATTATTGATGAACATGGGTATTAACAAAGAGAACTGTGGGAGGAGAAAGGGAGCGCTTGTGGTAGTTGTTAAGCTGGTTCCCTTGTTGGCCTTTTTCACATCAGTCATCTCTTGGTATAGTGATTAGGGCTTCCAAGGGACCCCATTTATGCAAGTAGCAAGTAAAGCATTCCTTAGGCTGTGGGATAGAATCTCAAGTCTCAGGGACTTTAGGACATCTGAGACCAATTTGGCACATGTTGGGGCCCTGTGTTCTAGCCATAAGTTCAGTATTTGTTTCTTGGCTGAGGCAGCAATTAGAGTGATGGTATATTGTTTGCAGACTGGCACAGTAGGTGAGAACATGTTTTTCATAACACAGACATTGGGGTGGAAAGTTCCTCTAATCAAAGTAGGAGGTTTAGGTTGGTACATATAAATGACCAGAAATCTGCCAACAGCGGCAATCCCACATTTGATGTAGAAGACTGCCATCTCTACTTTCACATTTAACACAGGTGGAATGTGGTATGGCACCAAATTCTGCAGCTTAATGGGAGTTATAAAGAGATTATGGAGGATATTGAAGTATCTTAATTTATAATCTGTTATGTATGAGGATGCTCTCAAAATCTGCCAGATTCTTTTCCATTCCAAATCTTCTGTATTCTTAACTAGTTATTTGATCTACCAAGAACTTTCTTCTGTGGCCTTGCCATGTGTGCTATGAATAAATAATCTATTCCACCCTCATATAGATTTACCACTTTGTAGGGAGTTGAGAAGATTTGTTTCCCATTCTGAGTTGTTATGCCTTGCTGGGCTGCTATTGCATGCTGTTGTTCTTGAATGCTGAAGTTGCAAGTAGAAGAAGAAAACTGTCGGGCGAAGATGGGGTGATCTTTGTATTAGGTTAAATGAAGTAAATCCTGTCTCTGAAAGGAGGTTTGCTATTCTTTTGATTCCACTGCTTCTCCATTTTTCATTAGTTAGAGTTGTCCATTTAATGATGATGAGGTTGTTTCCCCAGACTGGTTATGCAAGGTTTAGGCAAAAAGATGATTTAGTTATCAGCAAGAGCTTGTGCATGCTGGCGTGACAGTCCAGTAAAGGAGTGTCTTTCAGGGATTGTGGCACCGGCTGGTAGATAAGAGAAGCAGGTTCTATTTTGTATGTCAGACACAAAGCTCTTTCTATGGCTGTCCATTCTGGTCAGTAGGTCTCTGCTGATGATTCTTTTGGAAGGTGGCATCATGTTGTAGCTCTTGTGAGCTGCATCACTATGTAGTATAGAGAATATCTGGTAGCTTGGTTCTCCCATTTTCTAGTAGTCAGCCCATTTTTTGTAAGGGCACTTGGGTCATTTGTGGGCCCAAATGAATTTATTGAGTCTGTCCTGCTTATGTTACAAGCACTGGGATGCTGGTGCCACCTGAGTCATAGATAGGAAAAAGTTTATTCTTGGTAAGATGTTCATTTTTATCATTGATATTCTATGAGTCATGCAGAGTGGCAGCCATGCCATCTATCAAGATTGGATTCTATAGTCTGTTCCAAAACCTTCATTTTTTTGTGGCTGTGACCCATGCTTCCACAAAGAGGGAGATTCCTAGGTATTTTATTCTGTGCTCAATTACAATTAAGGATGCTGGAGCAGAGTTTTAGAGCATCGATGGTTAGCTGATAAGATTTCAGTTTTCCATCTGAGGGGTGCTCTGAACCAAAGAAAGGCCACTACACCAAAAATGTTCCTTATAATTACAATAGTTTATTTAAGAGCCCCAACATTTCACCTGTTCAATTTCTTCTATGGGAACTGCAAAGCAATTAAAAGCAAAACTAAAATATACACAGTATATATATATATATATATATATATATATATATATATATATATATATATATATATATATATATATATGTATGTATATATATATATATATATATATATATACAGTACATATATATATTTAAATAAAAAAAGAGAATAATACTTATATGCAGTAGATAAAACATGGCAACTCTAACACTAGGGCATGGTTTTATTTCCTTCCAGAGCACAATGACTTTCATAAAGCAGACCTAAGGTATATGCATTAAGATGTTGCAATGAAGTCAAAATGTGAATACTATATATTACAATAATGAGAAGACATGCATCTTCATGTAAATTGTTATACATTAACTTTGTCTTTTACTTTAGAATTGTTAAAATAACACATGGCTTGGCAGCCAAAAAGCAGGAAGACAAGCAGCATGGTGGGTTAAATGAGAGGTAGCCATTTAGTGGCACATAATAAGCACAGTAAGATGGTGTGGTGAAGGGCAATATAAGAAAGAATCATAAGGATTTTAAAGTAAAATATTTATTAAATAATGAACGTATTTACATATTCATTTCAAAGAAGTGTCACAAGCCGAGGGCAGTTGCTATAAGGTTTAAATAAAATTAAATGGTATGTGACTGTGTTGGCATTAAGCAATTAGAGATGAATGTAAATAAGAATTTTTTTTAGTTTTGCTTTTAATTTCTTCACAATTCCCCTAGAAGAAGTGGAGCAGACAAAATGTTGGGGTTGTTAAATAAACTGATTATAAGGAACATTTATGGTGTAGTGGCCTTTTTTGGTCCATAGTGGCCCACCCCCAGATGCGCTTGAAGATTCTACCATGAGCAAACTCCATGGGAGATAGAAGTACAACCTTTCATGATTCCTCACAGGAACACTTCATTCACAAATATTTCACTTTTGTCAATGCTTAACTTCTACCCTGAAAAGTTGGCAAGCTCCAGATTATCTGGAGAGCCTTTGGGATTGAGGTTTCTGGGTCTTGCAGTAACAGAAGAATATCATCCATGTATGCTGTAACTTTGAAGGGAATGTTTTGGATGGTGATTCCTTTTACATCTTGTGTCAGCTCTAAGGTAAGAATGAGCAGTTTCAAGTCTAGGTTAAAAAGAGATTGGAAATGAGGGGCAGTATTGTTTTGTGCTCCTGCTGAAACTGAATTTGGGAAAGATACTGTCATTTGTGGGGACTGCTGCAGAATGTGAGGTGTATAGTAGTTCTACCATTTGTGCAATGACTGGGGGAATGCCACATCTCCCAAGAACCTGGAAGAAGTAAGGCCATTCCACCTGGCTGAATGCCTTCTCTGCATCCAGAGCAATAAGTGATGCTGATTTCTTGTTTGTGGTTACAGCCTGTAGGATATATGTTTTCTTGCTATTGTCTTATGTATGCCTTCCTTTGATAAAGCCAGTTTGGGAGTTGTTGACCAGAGAAGGCAGCACCATGTTATTTCTCTTTGCCAGGACTTTGGCATATACCTTTGTGTATATGTTGAGAAGGGTTATAGCCTATAGCTTGAACAATCTGTTGGTTGCTCTCCTAGTTTCAGGAGTAATGTGATAAGACCATCCAACATAGCAGGAGGCAGTAACTTTGTCTACAGAGCTTTGTTGGTGCCAGGGCTGCTCAAAACCTTGAATAAAACTTTGGTAAGTATCCATCCAGCCCTGTGTTTTTATCTCTGGGAAAAGAATAGTGTGCCCCATATATCCATGTTAACGTCAATGGGTGTGCTCCAAGAAGTGGCACATGTCTGTATTAAAAGTTGGTGGTTTTGTCTGGTATAGGGAGGCGTGGAAGTCTTGGAAAGTGGCACTCATTTCCTTTGCAGCAGTGGTAATAACTGATGAAGTGGGTCCCTTGATAACTCCAGTTTTGTGAGCCAATTTGTTTTGCTTCAGGCACAATGCTAGGATCTGGGAAGCCTTAGGCCCACTGGTGATGTACTGTAGTTGAGTCGAGTCCTACAATACAGAAACTCTGCAGAGTTATAGGCCCATGCAGTTCATATCTCTTTTGATGCATTAATACTGAGAGGCTTCTCACTTTCTTCCACATTATGTATCAGTTGTGACCTTCTGACAATTTTGTTCTTTTTTCAGCCTGGCTTCGAGAGTTATTAGCTCATCCCTTATTGTATACTTCATGACTTCTTAGGTCATTGACCATAATATTTCTTTGGGATTATTTTTTTTGAGAAATTCTTCTATGTGAGTCTTGATAAAGTCCACATTCTTGGGATCCTGCAGTATGAAGTTATTGAGGAGCCATCTGGTTGAGTGAGGGTGATGGTCTTGCAGATCCAGGCTTAGTAACACTGGAGATCGGTTGGATATACTCATTGGCAGGATGCAGGTGTTGACCAGGCTAGGCATCAGGCATCAGGTCTGAGGAAAGGAGTCAATAGTCGATGCTGGAGGAGGTTTTGTGTATAGGTGAATGAAATATGAAGTCTTTAAGGGTTGAATGGAGCAATCTCCAGATGCACATAATGTTCTGTTCCTTTGTCATACTCTTCACATATTTGGTACTTCTCAATAGGGATCTGAATATGTTCATGCTGTCCAGGAGTGGATTAAGGATTGTGTTGAGATCTCCTCCTAGGATGATACAGTGTTCTGGGAATGATGCTATTCATTGGTGGAGTTCAGAGAAGAAAGTAGGATCATCATTATTTGGTGCATACACATTAGCTAATAGAAGGTTATGTCTGTGCAGCATTCCAGTTACCACAATAGCTCAACTTCTGGGTGTTCCCACACCTCATTTAACATGAAGTTTTGTTTCTTGTGAAGCAGTACTCCATTATGCTTGTTGCTTTTACCTGCCCTCATAGCCATGCTACCTAGTCTTTGCATAGATTATAATCTTGTGTTTTGATGTGGGTCTCCTGTAAAAAGTCAATGTGGGTCTCTGAGCATTTCAAGTATTTCAGAAATCTGTTGCTTTTTGACCCTATGTTGCATGTCTTTTACATTCCAAGTTTTAATGTTGATTTTATTGCTAGTCATTGTTCCAAGTAACTGATGTGGTATTTTAAGTCTTGCATTATTTGAATCTGTCCTTTGATATACAGTAAAGTAAGTGGTGATGTGACAACTTCTTAGAAAGGCCTTATCTTTTGAAGGTAAAGGCTGCTTTCGTGAAACTGAACTTGGAGCTGGGAAGGATACACAGTCTTGAACTAGTAACTAGAAAACTGGAGGATTACGGCACAATCTTGCTCAAATTCTGAGGGAAGTAGGCCTTACTTTTAATTTTAAACTGTTTTTTCTTGTTTGAATCAAGAAGGGGTTTGCATTGCTGTTGATCTTTTTGTAGATTGCTATTTTACACAAAGAGGGATTAAAATATTGCTGATTCTTTTTTTTTCTTTTTCTATGAATTTGGTGCATTATTTGTAGCTTGATAGTATTTTGATGACTTTTTGCAACATACATGTAAGTTTTCACTGATGTGTTCTTTCATTCCTGAAGTCAATCAAGTTGTGTATTAGAGCCAGACAAAGCCTCAGGGACTGCTTGCATCACAGGTATTGTCAGCCAGTTATTTTTGTGTGGGGTTTTTCAGAACTGTTCTGACTTGTATAAGCCACACATGTGTAAGCAGATTCAGACAGAAAGGCCTTATCTTTTGAAGGTAAAGGTTGCTTTTGTGAAACTAAACTTGGAGCTGGGAAGGGTGCACAATCTTGAACTAGGAACTAGGGAACTGGAGGATTAAGGCACAATCTTGCTCAAATTCTGAGGGAAGTGGGCCTAACATTTAATTTTCCACAGTTTTTTTCTTGTTTGAATCAATAAGGGGTTTGTAATACTACTGATCTTTTGAAGATTGCTACTTTAGATACAGAAGGATTAAATACTGCTGATTCTTTTTTTTTCTTTTTCTGTGAATCTGTGGCCTTATTTGTAGCTTGATAGTATTTTGGTGACTTTTTGCAACAAACATTTAAGTTTTCACTGGTGTGTTCTTTCATTTCTGAAGTCAGTTGAGTTGTGTATTAGAGCCAGACAAAGCCTCAAAAGGTTCAAATTGGATTGCTCTGATTGTTCTTACAGCACAGAACGGGTGGATTTACTAAACCCTACCCTACCCCATTTCCACCCTCCCCCAGCTGACCAAGTTTTATGGGGTTAGGAAGGAAGGTGTGACAGCTTCCTGCTCATACAAAAAACAGGGTGGAGTGTGCTACAGAAGGCAGCCAGGCAGTGTTGCATAAGCTGGGAGGATATCTTCTTGTGATTTCTATTGTCAAAAAAAAAAAAGTTGGGGTTCCTAGTACATAGTCCCTAGGAAAAGAGTTACTCTACTAAGGGAAAGTGAGGTTCCAGAATACTGAAATAAAACCCCACTATTTCAACAGAAAGGGACAGAGACATGTGGGGAGTGATGCAATGCACTGGTAGTGGGACAGCAGTCTTCTGGAAGACATTCTGGAGGCTGGGATGCCGCCCTATTTGTAGACACCTCTGTACTCTGAGGGAGGAGGTTGCCCATCTCTAGGCCATCCTGGCAAGGAGTAGGGAAACCTCCCTCATTCAGGACCTGGCAGGGGATTGGAAAATCTCCTCCCCCACACAGTGATCACCAGGGCTGCTGCCTTTGCCTCAGAGGTTGCCAAAAATAAGGACTGGTTGGACTACTGTGGGCTCAGAGAGGGTGTGTGAAGTGGAACTGAGGTGCATCCTTCCAGTTGTACCTCTCCACAATTCATATGCCTTTCTGGCAGAGCATTGTTCTTCTGTGGAGGCACCCGCAGTGGAGACCAAGGAGGATGCTGGGAATCTCCACAAAGGAGACCAATAGGAGGGTGACATAGGGTACCACAGGGGAAGGAAACAACTCCTGGTGGGGGACTCAATCATTAGGGAAGTAGAACTAGGGGAGGGGAGAGAGAAGTAAGATGCTGGCCTGGCATCATGGCATGGAGAGACAGGAAGCAAATCCTCAGTATCGCGGGAGCAGCTGCATGGAAGAGGGAGCTGGATGTCATTGTCCATCTAGGGACAGATGACCTAGCTGGGAATTGATTCTGAGCTGTGCAAGAGGAGTTTGTGGAGTTGGGGATGTGCCTTAGACAAGTAGCATACATGGTAACCTTCTTGGAGGTGCTGCCTGTCTATGGTATGGGCAAGGCTAGGGTACTCCTCACCCTAGGATTCAATGAATGGTTGAAAAACTGGTGTGGAGCACAGGGTTTTGGCTTCTTTGGGGACTGGGAGGGTCTATCTGTAGGGATACAGTACAGGCATATACTAGCATGATGATCTGCATCTGTCTGGAAGGGTAACCAGGATCCTAGGAAATAAGTTTAAATGCTTTATTGTCAAGCTGTTCAACTAGCCAATGGTGAAGGCACTGAAAAGGAGTAGGGAATTCCCAGCCTTCCCCCACAAAACAGGGTAGTTAGTGAGGTTAACATCAAGGTAGAGAGGCCAATATGTGGCAGGGCAGGGCAGAGGTAAATGGAGAAAAAGGCAAAGGCAGTAAGTTCAAGGATAAGGTTACAAGGTGCAAGACCATTAAAAAATGGAGGGTGATGAGTACCAATGCCTGTAGTGTGGGTATCAAGCTTCCTGAAGTTGTGGCCTTAATGGAAGAGGGATGCCTGTATATTGTGGCAGTCACAGAAACCTGGTTCATAGAAAACAATGGCTGGGATTTCATCATTCTGGAGTACATAATCTAGAGGAGGGACAGAGAGGGTAAAAGAGTAGGAGGAGGACGAGCTCTCTATATTAGGGAAGGGATCAAAGTTACAGAACTAAAGGGTAAACAGGAAGGAGAGGAGGTACTGTGGGTCACCCTGGAGATAGGAAAAGGCATCACAATCTGAATAGGGGTTGTATACAGACCCCCATCTTAGGGGGAGGAAACGGACAAAGAAATAATATGAGGTATCCTTAGAATGGCAGAAAAAGGGGAGATACTTTTGCTGGGGGACCTGAATATGCCAGATGTTAACTGGAGCACATTTACTGCAGCCACATCCAAGAGCAGAGTCATTCCTGATGCCATACAGAGGGCATGCCTCAGGCAGCTAGTACTGGAAACCACTCATGAGGGAGCAGTCCTAGACCTGGTACTCTCAAATGGGAATGGTGAGAGGATTTAGCCATCTAGAAACAAACAACCATCAGACAGTGTGGTTCACAATAAACACAGTCGTAGAGCTAAGCCATACAAAAGCAAGGGTACTGGACTTTTGGAGGGATGACTTTGGCAGAATGCAAGAGTGTCTAAGGAATGCACTAGCAAAAGGGCAGGAAGGAGGGGTGGAGGAACAATGGGGAAAAATCAAAACTACCATCACAGAGGCAACAAGCCTTTCTGTGAAGCACATAAAACAAAATGAAGGAAAAAGCACTATGGTTCTCAAAAGAGGTGGCGGGGAAGGTTAGGGAGAAAAAGATAGCATTCAGAAAATATAAGGAATAACAGGAAAAGCAGGACAGAGAACTGTACCAATTAAGGCAGAAGGAAGTGGGGAAGGCAGTCAGAATAGCAAAGGCCCAAACTGAGGAAAAGATAGCCAACTCAGTTAAGAAGGGGATAAAACCTTTTATAGGTACATTTGTGAGTGAAGAAAGACCAAGAGAGGAATAATGAGGCTTAATAAAGGGGAGGGTGTGTGTGTGCAGAGGGTGACAGTGAAAAGGCAGAGATACTGAGCGAATACTTTTGTTCAGTATTCACAAAAGAAGAGGGAAGGGGGATGTACCTAAACCAGACAATAGAATCACTCTGGATAGGGGGGTTGATACCAGTCCATTCACAAAAGAAAGGGTCCTAAAAGAACTCCTAAAACTCAAGGTAGACAAGGCAATGGGTCCTGATGGGATTCACCCCAGAATTCTAAAAGAACTAATGGGAGAACTAGTGACACCACTGACTACCCTTTTTTTGTAGTTAATACTTTTTATTATTTTGTTAAAATGACAATGACAGGATAAAGCCAGAAGTATTGCATACAACATCAGAAATACAAGGTGAGAGATGAGTCAATATAAGGAATTATACATACATGTCAGATCTGTGATGTAGAAAGAAAACGCTAGTGAAAAAAAAAAAAGGATTAACCCTGCTCAGGGTAGGAAATACAGTCAGCTACACAGAACATAAGGATTCCAACAATCCACATCCCATAGCAGACTCTGCCCACCTGTAAAACAAGCAAATACTAACATATTTACACCTTTTGAACCAGGTAAAGCCATACTAATTCCAAGTGATATGTTCCATCCTAAGGAGACAGCTTTTAAGCTCAGGTCTAAGGACCAATCCCACAGCTTGGGAGGAATAGGAGATTTAATGATCATTAGTGCGAAGGGGGCCGAGGGGATGAGTGTTCAATCTATACCAGTGCGAGGCTTAAGCTATGTTACAAAAGGGGCCCAACATGTGTAAAACTTGGGGAGTGAGTTTGCAGTAACATGTGACATCTGATCTAGAGTCGCAATCTTGTGGAAGGATGTAAAAAGTTCAGCCACAGAGGGAACACCAGCAGTTCTCTGTCAACTTAAAATCAGCCGCTTTGCTTGGAGACTTACAAGGGCTAGCCAACGCTGTTGAGCTCAGGTTAGCTTCAGCTGATCGGATGGAATACCTAGGATCCAAAAGAGGGGATCTCGCACCAATTTGGATCCTATGATATGGGACACCAGCTCCACCACTGAGCTCCAGAAGGACATTGTTTGGGCCATAAATATTTGCCAAAAGAAGGGGCCCATCTGGAGTTTCTAATAAGGCCATCACCCATCTCCCATGAACATCCTGCCTAATTTGTACTGGGGTCCATTTCAGAGCTTTATGCATAAGTATAGCAACCCCTGTTTTCTCGGAGGGGGCAGAAGAAGAAAATACTTGCCCCACCCAATCCCTTGCTAGCTTATCATGATCCTGTTTTGTAAGCTTCATTTCTTGGAGGAAAGCCAAGGTGGATCGCATTCACTTTAAGTGTGATAACACCTGTTTATACTTCACCAGGGTGTTAAGGCCCTGCATGTTCCAGGTGTACCCTTGTATATCACCCATCATCATGATGGAATTGTCTATGATGTTGCAGGATGATGCACTGAAGTACTCCAGCGACTGCATTCCTCCATGATTCGTCCTTGTCACTACCTCTAATAAATTCCCACAGCTGATACATCTAGTACCTCATTATCACAAACACTCATATGTGCTGGTTTTAATCTATCTACTATAAAAGAACAAGCAGAGCAAACGGCCCCAACTAGAAAATACTAATAAACCACAAACATAGTGAACATCAGCATTAGGTCCTAAAGCTTGATGAGCTGGGAAGCATAGGACCGGCGATTTCCCACCAAGGTCCCCTTCCACTCTGGTTGTGGGAGTGCAAGCATCCTCTTTTGTAGAGGAGAACAACCACTCATGGGGTGCTCCAATGAGGAAGAACCCCTCAGACACCGATGCTGCTTTTGAGAGGTGGCTGATACAAGGGGAGCTGGTAGATGGAGAAGGGGGACATTAGGCTGCCTCCCTCTACCTAGCATCCCTATATCAGTGCTGGGATCTCTTGGGGGGGGGTTGCCTGTTGGGAGAGATCTGCTTCAGGCTTAACCACTCTCCACTCCAAGTAGCCAGCTAAGGTTAAAGGGCTTATACACCAAATGTCTGAGTAATGTAGAAATCAGGAGCAAATACCCGAAGCTAGCTGTGTGGCCTACACTCCATTCAGTTGGAGCCTACACCTTTCATCCCACAACACAGGCCTTAGCATAAAGATTTGCTTTGCTGCTAGCATTACAAAACTCTATGCAGTGAAAAAGCACCTAGCCATGTCCTGGTGACTATTCAGTGGGGCGTAAATGCAGGCCATTCCCCCAACCCAAATTGCAGTTACTACAATCCCCATCAAAATAATTTAGTCCAGCACAGAATCAAGGCTTTTGAAGTCACTACACTTCGAACACACTTCCTCAGTTCATTGATCAGGTCTGTATTATGTCGACAGCAGAGGCCAAAACATGAAAGTACTTAGCAGTTCAGTTCAGACCTGATGACCAGGAAGTTGTGAGGAGAGAGTTCAAAAGGGGGGGGGGGATCCACACGGAGTATGGACCATGTCAGCCCTGATATCGCCCCCCTGTCCCCATTCCAACCCAACTCCATAACAAATGAGACAGTACCTATCTGCTGCTGACTCAGGGGGGATTATTCACCCCTTGAGCTCCTGTGGTTGTTGAGGTTCTCCTCCCTTCATCTCCATTCAAACAGGGCCCCTCTGGAGAGGAGTCTTCTGCAAAACTGCTCTGTGATGTAGAAGAGTTCACTGCTATGATGTCAGCCCATGATGTGGCATGCGCTGAGGCAGGTGCGGGATCAAGAGTTTGCAGTGAGTGATCCACAGTAATGGGCTCAGAGTTCGATGCTGGTTTGTCCTGTAGAGCAGCAAATTAGTTAGGGATAAAAAAGGCCAGCAAAGCCTGGACCTCATCTCTGCCTGAAGGCAATCCCCTGTTCGGGCTTTCGGTGTGGGCCCTTTCTGCTGGGTGGATCCGTCTTTCTTGCTTGTAAGAGGTATGTATTTTTTTTTTTAATCTGAATGGGCAGGCTCCTTCAAGAATTTGTACAGGAGTGTTCCCAGTATTTTGAGACACTGGCACAGTGGCCTCTGCTAAGGTATGCTCCATCTTTCTTGGACTTCTTGGTGCTCAGAACTCCACAGGATATGTTTTGTGGAGGTAATCCAGGAGGTTGTCAGGATGCGCGAATAGCAGTGGGGGTCCATTGCTAATGACTTTCATTGTGGTTGGGTATTGAAGTGAAAATGGAACTGCTCAGCTTGTACAGTAGTATATGCCCTTTGGTGTAAGCTTTCCAGTGTTCCAACAGTTCTTTCAAGTAGTATTGATATACCTGGATCTTGTGGCACTGCCAGATGAGCCAGCCTTTGTTCATCGCAGCAGCGGAGATTTCCTCCTTCTGTGGAAAATCTTAGAAGCGGGCCAGCAATGGCCAAGGCTTATCCCCAATACTAGAAGGTGGTGTTAATGAGCTGTGAGCCCGTTCGATTTGCAGAGCAGCACTAGTCGGGTGGCCCAGTAGTTGTAGGAGGTTGGATTGCAGAAATTGGATACAATCTTTCTGTTCTGTACCCTCTGGGAAGCTGACAAACCTAAGATTGTTATATTTATTATGATTGTTTTATTCTGGTTGTCATATTTGTGGTTTAAAATGTACAGACCCTTGATATTTGAAAGCCGCTATATAAATAAAGTTTTGATTGCTCGATTGATTGTTGCGTCGGCTCCTGTTTTCAAGATCGTTGACCTTTTCTTGCAAATAAGTAATGGTCCAGGCCTGCTCTCACATATTTGTAGCCAATTAATGCAGGGCCACATTGTGAGAGCCTATACGGTGTTCAGCTTGAAAAATTCTGCCCTCGATTGCTTGGAGGTCTTGGGTATTATTGTTGAAATCCATAGGGAGTTGCGATATTTGTTGCACTAACTGTTCAAACATCAGCTCTTTTTTGGACGTGCCTGCCACCGCAGGTACAGAGGAGGCCATTTCCCAGGTCTGGTGTGTTCAATGATGCAGCCAAAAGTCAGATTCCAGGTATGAAATCTATGCCCAGTGTTACCAGATTCTGTTGTTGATCGTAAAGCACTATCAGCAGGCATCCCATTTAGTATGAAATGGGGTCTCTCATCTGCAGGCTGTCGATGGATTTGTTCAACATGTGAGGAGCAGAGACATTAAGCAGCCATTTCAGTTCAGCACTAGAGCACACACCCCCAGCAACCCTTTTTAACAAATCATGGGAGGAGGGCATGGAACCCGAGGACTGGAGGAGGACAAATGTGATTCCCCTGCACAAAAGTGGGAGCAAGGCAGAGGCAGGAAACTACAGACCTATTAGTTTGACCTCAGTGGTAGGGAAAATGATGAAATCACTTCTGAAAGAAAGAATAGTTGAGTACTATAGGCAAGCGGGGTACGGAACCCAAGGCAGCATGGAGTCACAGTGGGAAGATCATGTCAGACAAATGTAACAGATTTCTTTGACTGGGTGACCAACGCAGTAGGCCAGGGAGGGGCTGTGGACATGGCCTACCTAGACTTTTGCAAGGCATTTGACACAGTCCGACACAAAAGATTAATAAACAAGTTTGCCAGCCTGGGAGTGGGTGCCAGGGTGGTAGCCTGGGTTAAAAATTGGCTGGATAACAGAATGCAGAGGGTAATATTAAATGGAGTCCACTCAGAAGAAAGGGAGGTTACATGCGGGGTACTGCAGGGTTCAGTACTATGGTTGGTTCTCTTTAATGTCTTTATAAGTGACATTGCAAAGGGACTGGAAGGAAAAGTATGCCTCTTTGCAGATGACACAAAGATCTGCAACAGGATCGATACACAGGGGGGTGGAAAGGATGATAAGGGACTTGGCAAGGTTGGAGGAATGGTCAAAAGTATGGCAGCTTAGATTCAATGCAAAGAAGTGCAAAGAAATGCACCTGGGAAACAAAAACCCAGGGAAGAGTACACAATAGGGGGGAGTTACTAATAACAACAAAACAAGGAGCTGATCATTGCTTGGACTACAAGCTGTTAAGACTGCTCTTGGGCATTACTGTTTGTTGGGGGGGCCGAGGAAAAAGGTGCAGCATCTAAAGTGAAAGTGGGTAAAAAAAGATATGGATGGTACTGTTTTATGCTTTTCGCAGTGTACAGTGGAATAGTATTTTTTTTTTCCTTTTTTTCATTCACTTTTTTTATTTTGAACAAAGAGATGAACTGGGCACTGCCCTTTTTCAGCCATTTTTCATTGCAGGTACAGTTGGTATTACATTATAGTTAGGGGCTGGGCTAGTAGGTAACCAGGTAGGTAACCTCCAGGTAGGTAACCTAAGTTAGCAGTGTATTTTCTAGGCCTGTGTATTCTAGTTAGTATTGTATTTTCTAAATAGTACTGTTAACAATGGGTAGAATAGTGGGCTGCAATGAGTGTGGGACGTCGGTATAGATGAACAAATTGTGGAAGCTAGGAGGATGTCCAAACTGTCACAGGCTGAGGAGTCTCGAGGAAGAAGTGCTGTGGCTTGGGAGGGAGATGGACAAGGTGGGGGGAGAGAACCTAGGGCAGGAGGGCCTCCCCCAGGAAGAATCATGAGGACACAATATGGGAAGTACATCGGCTCGAGGGAGGAGGTTGGGAGGGGGAGTGGGAACAAAACGAACAAGGGGCCTAGCACTGGAGGGAAGGTTCATGTCAGGAGGGAGGAAACAAGGCACAGCAATCCAGAGGAGGCCGGTAGTAGGTTTCCAGTGTTAGTGACATTGGTGGAGGAAGAGGGGGTGCAGGATACCCAGGAGGGGGTGAGAAAGGGGAGGGGAAGGAAATGCACAAGGGATGGTAGCCAGTCTAAGGGGGTTGGCAGGGGTTAAGGGGAGAGGAGCACAGCAGGAGGGATGGTCAAATGGAGTAGGGATTCGGGGGAGTGGAGCAGGGTGGATAGAGAAAACAGCAGGGGCAAAGCAGCTGTGGCAGTGGAGAACACTGATGGGGGAAAACAACAGGCACATATGGGTGAATAGTGTGTAGAAGGCATGCCCATGCATCTGCGGCACATCCCGATATTCAACCCAGGATGTGTAGTGCATATGCTGGCTCAACTCTGCCTTGCGCTGCTCAGGGGGTCGTAAAGATGTGGGGCCTGTCCACAGTAATAGGGGACACATGTGTGACATGGCTGTGGAAAAAAAATAATGTAATTTCTTTCTCCTTTCACCATCAATATATTACCCTTAAGGGCCTTTACTTAAACTGTTAACAGGAAGATAATATCAGTTGTGGTTTTCCTGGTACAGTCCCCAATGTTTGGAAACAGTAACCATGTAACGTATGTAACAGGGACAAAGAATATGCAAAATGAAAAAAAAAATCTGTGTAAATATTTTTTGGTCTTCACATGAATTTTCTGTACTTCACTTCATTTGGTTAATTCACTAAGCAACACCAAAATATCTGCATGCAGCTGTATGTGATGATCACCAGTCTAATGCATGGTGCAATTCTATGGGGTGAAGTAATTTCAAAGTTTTTCCTTACCCAGAATTCCTGGGTATTCATAGATTAAAATGCATTTGTGTGTAAAGGGGAATAAGAGTAGGTAATATTCAAAACTTTTTTTGATTATTTTACAAATTAACCCCCCAAAACCAGAGAAAGAGCAGTATATTAACGTATGTAACAAAGGACGGAGAAAAATCCAGAAAGTGCAAGTTGTTACTGAAAATATTGTGGAAAACATAAAATTAGGCTACTTGAAGTCCTTTATTTTTTCAAATTAATATTTTTACTGTTTAAGGTCATATTATTAATGAATTAATTAGAGGAAAAGTTATAGTATTGCATACCACCACCACCACAAAGGAAGTTCATCATACAACAGATCAACACCATTACTAAATAAAATAGTAGATACACACAATAAATTTCTACTAAAACCTTAACCAGAACTCTACACTATACACAAACCACACTAAACACACTGTATACATTGCTTACTACAGCCTCAATCACATCAGTAAATGTGCATACTGCCCAACTGCTTTACAGCTTCATTATTTTGAAGGCTTTGTTGACAGTTTCTGTGCCTTATACCACATAAGGCCGATCTTCCACAATGACCAGTGGTCCACATATTACATAGTTTACATCTAATTTGTCAATATTCTAAAGTACTCCTCATTCGGACCCACCAGGGCCATAAAGAAACCAGACCAGAGACCTGGAAGACCACAGGTGATGGCATAGATGAATGCACCAGACAAGAACACGGATGCTGGCCTATAGTGACATACTAGGGCAGGTGTGTACAGTACTCCTCATGCAGACTCACCAGGGCCCCAAAGAAAATGGACCAGGGACCTGGAAGGCCACAGGTGATGGTGTAGCTAAATAAACCAGATGAGAAAATGGGCACTGGCCAACAGTGACATACTCGGGCAGGTACTTGAAGTACTCCTCATGTGAACCTAACAGGGTCCTGAGGAAGATGGATCAGGGACCTGGAAGACCACAGGTGACAGCAGAGCTGAACCCACCATACGAGAACACAGGTGCTGGCCTACAGTGACATACTCTGGCAGATGTGAGCAGTACTCCTCATGTGGACCCAGCTGGACCCTGAAGAAAATGGACCTGGGACCTGGAAGACCACAGGTGACAGCACGCACAGCCCTCTACACCATGCCTGTGTCCCAGGGGAACTTCTGGCTCCTGCTTCCCTCTGCCCAACCCAGTCAGCTTTCCTGAGGCCTAGTGACACCTGTCTACCCCTTCACACCCTACCTGCTGTCCCAGGTGACCTGGTGGTGCCTGCTTCCCTCTCCCCAACCCTGTCAGCCTTTCCTGAGGCCTGGTGGCACCTGTCTTCCCTCCACACCATGCCTGCTGTCCCATGGGACCTGGTGGTGCCTGCAACCCTCTTCCTAACCCTTTCTGCCCTTCCCGGGGCATGGTTTCTCCCATCTCACACCCCTCACCCTGCCAAGCTGTCTCTGGTGACCAGTTGGCACCTGCTTACCTCTCCTTAACCCTTCCATCATTTCCCAGGGCCTGGAGGCTCCCATCTCCCACCCTACACCCTTCCTGCAGTCCCAGGGGACCTGGTAGCACTTGCTGTTTTCTTCTTCCCAACCATGTCAGCCTTTCTTGAGGCCTGATGGCTCCCGTCTCCCATCCCACACCCTTCCTGCTGTCCCAGGTGACATGGTGGTGCCTGCTCCCACTTCCCAACCTGTCAGCCATTCCTGAGGCCTGGTGGCTCCTGTCTGCCCCTCCACATGCTGTTTTCTGTCCCAGAGGACCTGATGGTACCTGCTTCTCTTTCCCTAACCTTTTCTGCCTTTCCTGGTGCCTGGTGTCTCATGTCTCGCAAACCACACTCTGCCAGGCTGTCTCTGGTGACCTATCAATACTGGCTTCCCTCTCCCTAACCCTGACAGCCTTTCCCATGGCTGGAAGGCTCCTGTCTCCCACCCCCACACCATTTCAGTTATTCCTGGGGACCTAGTGGCATCTGCTTCCCTCTCCCTAACCCTGACAGCCTTTTCCAGGGCCTGGTGTCTGCCGTCTCCCACCCTATACCCTGCCAGCTACCCCTGAGGACCTTATGCACCTGCTTCCTTCTCCTTAAATTTTCCAGCCTTTCCCAGGGCCTGGTGTTTCCCGTCTCCCACCCCATACCCTGCCAGCTATCCCT
Source organism: Neoceratodus forsteri (assembly GCA_016271365.2). Classification (NCBI taxonomy): domain Eukaryota; kingdom Metazoa; phylum Chordata; order Ceratodontiformes; family Ceratodontidae; genus Neoceratodus; species Neoceratodus forsteri. Next base: position 1,157,176,990 of record CM057456.1, on the reverse strand, counting down.
GGGAAACTTGTGGCACCTGCTTCCTTCTCCCCAACCCTGTCAGCCTTTCCTGAGGCATGGTGGCACCTGTCTGCCACTTCACACCATGCTTGCTCTTCCAGGGGACCTGGTGGTGCCTGCTTCCCTCTACCCAACCCTGTCAGACTTTTCTGAGGCCTGGTGGCACCCGTCTTCCCCTCCACACCCTGCCTGCTGTCCCAGGGGACCTACAGTAGTGGTGCCTACTTCTCTCTCTCCAGCCCTGTCAGCCTTTCCTGAGAACTTGTGCTACCTGTCTTCCCTCCACACCCTGCCTGCTGTCCCAGGGGACCTGGTGGCACCTACTTACACCTCTCTAACCCTTTCTGCCTTTCCTGGGGCCAGGTGTCTCCTGTCTCCCACCCCACACCCTGCCAAGCTGTCCCTGGTGACTGTTTGGCACTGGCTTCCCTCTCATTAACCCTTTTAGCCTTTCCTGGGGCCTGGAGGCTCCTGTCTCCCACCCCACACCCTTCCTGGTGTCCTAGGGAAGATGGATGCACCTGCTTCCCTCTCCCCAACCATGTTAGCCTTTCCTGAGGCCTGGTAGCACCTGTCTGCCCCTCCACACCCTGCTTGCTGTCCAAGGGGACCTGCTGGCAGCTGATTCCCTCTCCCCAACCCTGTCTGCCTTTTCTGAGGCCTGGTGGCAACCATCTCCCCCTCCACACCCTGCCTGCTGTCCCAAGGGACCTGCTGACACCTGCTTCCCTCTTCCTAACACTGACAGCCTTTCCCAGAGCCTGGTGTCACCCCGTCTCCCACGCCATACCCTGCAAGCTATCTCTTGGGACCTGGTGGGACCTGCCTCCCTCTCCTTAACCCTACCAGCCTTTACCAAGGCACTGTGGCTCCAATCTCCCACCCCGCACCCTGCAAAGCTATCCCTGGTGACCTATTGGCACTGGCTTCCCTCTCCCAAAACCTGACAGCCTTTCCCAGAGCCTGGTATCACCCATCTCCCACCCCATACCCTGCAAGCTATCCCTGGGGACCTGGTGGCACCTGCCTCCCTCTCCTAAACCATACCAGCCTTTCACAGGCATGGTGGCTCCTGTCTCCCACCCCACACCCTGCAAAGCTATCCCTGGTGACCTGTTGGCACTGGCTTCCTTCTCCCAAACCCTTTCAGCCTTTTCCTGTGCCTGGTGTCTCCCGTCTCCCACCTCACACCCTGCTGGCTGTCCCTGGGGACCTGTTGGCACCAGCTTCCCTACCCTTAATCTTTTCAGCCTTTTCCAGGGCCTGGTGCCTCCCATCTCCCACCCCACACCCTTCCAGCTGTCCATGGGAACCTGATGGCACCTTCTTACCTCTCCCTATCAGAACAGCCTTTCCTGAGGCCTTGTGGCACACTTGCTCCCTCTCCCCAAAATGGCCAGCCTTGTATGTGCCCATGTGGCACCCACCTTTAACTCACAAACCACCTCAATGTAATTTTAATTTTCATTTTTAATGAATATCTTGTTTGTAACAGGGATGGATGTTTACAGTTCTGTCCCTGTTAAAACAGAATTGAACTGGGGAGGGGGCTTTTAAGCTAACTTTTCAAATGCAAGCAAGATCTAAATAGCCTTCTGTAGCTTAAACATGTTAGGAAATTGTTCTAGCAGTGTATATTTCTTGAGTTTAATATATTTTTTTCAGTACACATAATGTTTTATTTTTTTTTTTTACAGCACCAGCCACCCCCCCCCACAACAGCAAGCCAGTGGTCATTTTGAAACTAAGAGTACTTTGTTACAACCACTGAAAAAATGCTCCTAAAATGAGCCCCAAATACTATAATAATCGGACAAAAAAAGGGGAAGCACTAAAAGTATTGTTTGTAACAAGGACAGATATTGATAACATGTCCCCAGTTACAAACCTTAATAAGAAAAATACTGCCCTGTTACAAACAGGATTGCACTGGGAAGGGAGATTTTAAAGCAACTTTTGGACATTAAAGCAAGGTTTAAAAGATGAACCGACTTTAAACTCACTGCCAAATCATAGCAGCACCACATCTTTACAGTGCTTATACCACTAAACATTTGTTTTCCATACTTTGCCCAGGACAATTATTGCCACTTCTGGAATTTTTATCATAAGATGCAATTTTCTGACGTCATATTATTTATTTCAATGGCAGTTATTAATTACGTTGAAATAAATACTATAATGCTGAGTTGTGCTACAAAAATAATTTGCCCAGTGTTTATATCCCGTTGTAACAGGGACAGACACTGCCACTGCTGTCCCTGTTACAAACAGGATTGCCCTTTAAATTCATATCCTTGCATCCAAGCCTACTTGCATTGGATGAATGGGCTCAACATGAACATCCCTAGTTCAAGAATAGAGCCCTAAACAACCTCACTCTATAAAAATTACTATACTACCCAAGAATGTGCTTCAATTTAAATAAAAAGAGTACCTTAATGTAAATGGACCTGTACATAACAACTCTGGAATGCAGGAGATGGAAAATCTTTTACTGTTGCTACCAAGGACAAAATGGCCCGGGTGTGTGGGCAAACACACTTGAAAAGCTTCAGGGTTCTCGGATGATTGGCTACAGATAATCCAATCCTTTCTCCTGCACTGATCATGGTCCCAGGGCATGTAAGGGGACCATTACATACAGGAATGGGGGAGGGACAGAATCAGAGATGCCCAATTTGAAAATGAGACTGCTCGGAAGGTTTGGAGCTCCAGGGGAAACAAAGAGCCGCAATCTTCCTGTAAGCCCTTGGGTTTTTGTGAGCAGGCATCAGAATATCAAAATGTCACTGATTAGGAGGAATTTGCATTGCAATCAGGTATGTAACCAAGGGGGATGGAGTAAGTTACATACGTGATTGCCATTTTTGGTGGCATTTAAATTCAAAATTATAGGCAGCAAACTGACAACACACACACTATGTTTGGAAGTGTGTGTCTTGCCAGTCTACACAGAGTCTTTAGTGTTTGGCAATGCAGGCCGAATGACAGAAATAGTGTACACAAGACACACTGCCTTTAAATGTCCCACTCGGAGCATGAAAAAAGGAGGGGATATTTATGCAATTTTTTAAATAAAACAGATTGGCTAGTGTTACCATTCCAAGATATAAATCCTATCTAAGCTTGTTATAGGACACAGTGCAGTGCAGTTTTTTAGACTGGAATTGTTAGATTATGTGAATTAATGGCATGTAAAGAGGGTATGGCATAAATGAACCCATTTAGTGTGGACAGACCCTGTGCCTAGTAGAACCAGGAACAAATCCTGGCCACCCACAGGTGAGCTGCCATATTGCAGGGTGCAACACAGCAGCCATCAGCTGTGGGTGGCCACACACCCCCCAGGACACTGTCCACAAGCCCCCTGCCCTAGGAGCATTGTGCGCCCCCACCCCATCACCCGATAGCAGGCATAAGTAAAAGTAAATACCCTGGTGGTCCAGTGGAAACCCCCATCACCCGATCGTGGGCATATGTAATATTAAGTTCCCTGGTGGTCCAGTGGAACCCCCCATCACCCAATCACAGGTGGAACTATCACTAGATACCCTGGTGGTCCAGTGGTACCCCCTCCCCACCCACCCACCCACTGGAGGTCCCCTGCCACCTAGCGCCCCTGTCATCAGCTAGCAGCACCCCACCAGCATGCTGCCCGCCACCTGTCAATGACAGTGTACACTATGATCAGTACGCCTTTGGTCCACTGCATTGACCAATGGGCATGCAGACCATACTGTAATACACAGGCCTGATATGTGAATGAACATGCCACCCGCCAATGACAGAGGGGGTGCTGGGTGACGGAGGACATCAGTGGTGGTGGGGAGGGGTACCACTGACCACCAGAGTATCTAGTGCTAGTTCCACCCATGATCAGAGGATTGTGGGGATTTCCACTGGACCACAAGGGATTTTAACTTTACATATGCCCACGGTCAGGCGATGGGGAGGTTCCACTGGACCACCAGGAATTTAAGTTTACATATGCCCTCAGTCGGGCATACGGTAGCAGGGGACTGCCATGGGACTTCAGGGCGTTGGTCCCCGATGGCTGCAGCATGGCAGGGTGCCATGCACAAGTCACAGGGGATTGGCACACCGCATGCAAATGGAGCCATAGTGACATGCAAATGGCCCCATTTGCACCTTGCATGCATAATGGCCTCATTTGCAAGCCCAGTGCTGAATATTGTGGTTGATGTGCCTAGCGCAACTGCACTTGTGCTGGTGCATCCCCTGCTCCCATTCTGCCACTTGTGCTGGTGCAGTGCCACTGTGCCATGCACAGTGTATGCACCCTCAGTGCCATATTCAATGGTGCTGTGCCATGGCGCAGCACAGTTGAATTTTACATGGTCCATGCCCTGGCACAGACCAGTTGCTTTGCGCCTAGGCTTGCACCCCTGCCTGGCGCAGTCTGAATATCCAGGCCCTAGATTTCAGTGTGATGTGTTTTCTTATTACCAAGACCCTGATGGGTTTAAGCTATTTATTTTCAGCCACCAAATACCACAAACTGGCGACAAGGATGGTGAACATTTTCATAGCTCCAGCTTACTGAATTACACCATTTTGTGACTTTCTGCATTAGAGACAAGTAAGCAATTTGGAACTGTGTTATATCATGGAAACGTCAGCCAGTTTTGAGATTTGTACAGGAACAGACTGGGATACATGGTCCAGATGGTTTGATCAGTGGTTATTAGTTAATCCTACCATATAAGCTGCAAAAGTTGAGCTATAGGAAAAGCTTATTCGAGCTGCTTTTTGTTGGGGAGTAAAACCTTCAAACTTTTATGCAGTCTGTGTGCACCAGACTGGCCGGAGGGTTTGTCATATCAAGAGCTAAAGGCTAAATTGAATGCACAATACAGTTTAACAACTTTCCCAAGGGCTGAACGTTATAAATTCTACAGTTACCAGCAGAAACCAGGTCAGTCATTACAATCTTATTTGGCTGAGATCAAATGCTTAGCTCTCACATGTGAGTGGAGCAGGGAGCATCGTGAATCTAATTTAGCTAAGTTTGTTATGGGGTTGAATAATGAACATCATATTCAGCAATTACTTTCTGTAAGTGTCAAGAAGTCTGCTGATGAACTTTTACAGTTAGCACAAATGTATGTGGCTGTAAAAAATGAAGCACATGCTAAGATGGGCACTAAAATGAGGTACAAGTAGCTCCAGTAAACCCCAATTTGAAACAGCTCAAACCTAAGTTTAAACCACAGTTTTCAAAAAAAAAATTCAACCACTCCACCCAAACTGCATGGCCAATACAAATGTGCATCATATGGGTCTTCTCAGCATAGCAGGGACCAGTGCAAATTCAGAGATGTTTAGTGTTGTGCATGTAAATGTCAGGAGAATATTGCTAAGGCTTGCAGGAGTAGTAGAACTGTGGTGGTCAATTCGGAGAGCACAGTCAGTGCGGTGGTTCCTATTGCACTGCAAATGCAGACTAAAGATGTTCCTCCTTTCTATGTGTTACTTCAATTGCCACAACTGAGGCATTAGTTGCATTTACTGGTAGACTCTGCTTCCTCAGTTACTTTTATTAACCATCAAACATGGTCTGATCTGGATAAGCCACCATTGTCTCCTTGTAATAAGTTGCTGCATGCATTTGAAGGGCAACCAATTTAGCCACTGGGCTCATTTACCATGTTGATATGCAGGACTGATTCTTCTGGTGCACATTTAACTTTCCTGATTTCAAAAAAGGGTGCCAACATTTTGGGCAGAGATGCTCAGGATCTTATAAACATTCATATTGATCCAGCAGATTTTGGCCTACTTGCTGTTGTCCAGGTACCTCAAAGCAGTAATCTGGCCAAGCTTGGGGAGATTTTAGACTTGTATCCAGAGCTGTGGAAAGACCTGGGAAGTTGCACAACAACTAAAGCCAAGCTAATTACAAAGCTTAATGCAGTCCCTAAGTTTTGTAAACCACAGAAACTTCCTTTTCCCTTAAAACCAGTGGTTGGGGCAGAACTGGACAGACTGGAAAAAGCGGGTGTGCTGGAAAAGTTTTCAAGTTCAGATTGGGGTATTTCAATTGTCGTGGTATCTAAACCAGGTGGTAAGGTTTGAATATGTGGAGATTTTAAGGTGACACTTAATCCAATACTTAACACAGATATATTTCCTTTACCCTTACCTGAAAAACTTTTTCACAGACTGAATGGTGGTATGGGGTTCTCTAAACTGGACCTCACTGATGCATACCTTCAAGTGGAACTGGATTCAGACTCTCAGAAAACTGGTAGTGATTAATACACACCAAGGACTGTACAAGTACAAATGGTTATGTTTTGGCCTTAGTTCTGCACCTGCTATTTTTCAAAAAGTGACTGAGCAAATTGTGGGTGATATACCAGGTGTTGCTTGTTATTTGGATGACATCATTGTCACGGGCAAGACAGAAGCAGAGCATTTACTTAATTTACTAATGACTTTAGAGAGATTGCAACAGAGTGGATTCAAACTCAGGAAGGAAAAATGCCAATTTTGTCAACCAAGTGTCACGTACTTAGGTCACACTATTGACAAAGATGGAATTTGTCTGAATGCTGAAATGGTGGCAGCCATTGTGCACATGCCTGAACTGCAGAATGTTTCAGAGTTGAGCTCATTCTCTGGTATGGTGCACTACTATGACTGTTTTATACCTGGCTTAGCCACTACATGTGCTATCCTAAATGAACTTTTACATAAAGGTACTCCATGAAAGTGGACCAAGGGCCACAGTAAGGCAATTCAAGCCATCAAGCGCTCTCTAGCCGATGTGAAAAATGTAGCTCATTATGACCCTAACTTATGTATCACATTGGCCTGTGATGCTAGTCCTGTGGGTATAGGAGTTGTCCTTTTCCATACAGATCCAGAAGGAGTGGAGAAGCTGATAGCCCATGCTTCACACAAACTCACTGCAGCTGAAAGGAATTATGCCCAGATTCAGAGAGAGTCATTAGCAATTGTGTTTGGAGTCCAGAAATTTTGCCAATACTTGCTAGGTTGCAAGTTCCACCTGAAGACAGATCACAAGCCACTAGTGAGAATTTTTAGTCCAGAAAAAGGAATTCCAGAGACAGCTGCTAGCCGACTTCAACGGTGGGCATTCATTTTGTCTGCCTATAATTTTGAGGTTACATAACAACCAATGGACCAGCATAGAAATGCTGATGCCTTGTCAAGGTTACCAATATCCAGAGAAATGGAGTTCAATGTGTGACTTAAAGAGGAGCCATTAGTATGCCAGGTGGGGCCTGATAGTTTTCCAGTGCAATTCAAAGACATGGAGGATTCTAATGTTGTGTATGCAATGGAGCTACAACAGTTAGATCGGCTTCCAGTACTAGCCAAGGACATTGCAAAAGCGACTAGTCAAGATGCAGTTTTGAAACAAGTGTATCAGTATGTGCTTGAGGGTTGGCCTCAAGGCACTACTTATTTGGCTGAACTATAATCTTACTATACAAAGAGACAAGAGTTGTCCGTTGCAGAGGGATGTCTTCTATGGGGATTGCATGTTACAGTACCCCAATGTTATCACTGAAATGTGCTGACTCTTTTGCATGTGGGCCATCCAGGCATTGCTGAAATGAAATCCCTAGCCAGACTTCACATATGGTGGCCTTCCATTGACAGAAACATATACCAGGTTGTGCAAAGATGCAAACGTTGTGCTGTATCAATGGGAAATCTGGCCAGAGCTCCAGTTCACCATTGGGAATGACCTGAAAACCCCAGGAAAAGGTTGCATTTTGATTTTGCAGGACCTTATTTAAATTCCATGTGGTTACTCTTAACTGATGCTTATAGTAAATGGACAGAAATTCATCAAATGTCTTCGACAACTACTGAGAGTGCCATTAAAGTGTTGAAATCTATCTTTGCTACCCAGGGTTTTCCACAAGTGATTGTTTCAGATAACGGACAACAGTTCACGTCTGTTGAATTCAAAGCATTTTGCCAGCAATGTGGTATCTGCCATATTTTCTCACCTCCCTACCTCCAAGTTCAAATGGTGAAGGAGAATGCCTGGTTCAGACTTTTAAAAAGAGTATGGACAAAGCTAATCCTACTACACTGACAGCAATACAAATAGTTCTTTTGGAGTTTCTTGCAATGTATCGAACAACAGCACATTGTGTCATGGGAATATACCCTGCAGAATTGATGTTTGGACGTCAGATTCAAACTCAATTGGACCTTCTTCACCCTCTAGACTATAAGTCAGTAACTGAAATACTTCCTAAGACTAGAATCTTCAAACCCAGTGATTTTGTGTGGGTCAGAATGTATACAGGCCTGAAGAGATGGATAGAAGGCATGGTGGAAAAAAAAGTTTGGAAATGTCTACAGTGTTTGACTGACTAACCAAAGGAGAGTGAAAAAACATGTGGACCAATTACGTTCTAGAACTGAGAAAGAACAAAAAAGGGATACCCAGAGTTGGGGTAGTTATCCAGCATTAATTGTTCCAGAACAAGAACAGGAACAGATAGTGGAACCACAGTGTTTAAGACAAAATGTGGCTGATGCTAATCAGATTCCAGAGCAACAGCCTCCAGTCCTACTGTGTCAGTCAGGACATATAAGACATCCAACAAAGAGAATGGACTTGTAGAGATATAGTCTAATGACATAGACTAACTAAAGGGACATTGCAGTAATAACATTAATAGTTTCAGATTACTTCTGAATTATTGACTTACATACTTTCTAGCTATGTCAGGAGGGATTGTTATGTGTAGTGCAGCTTTAAGAAATGTTAGACAGTACAGCTTTAAGAAACCTACTTCCTGTGAGTCTTCCTGTCTGTGTGTGTTGAGAACAGTTTTCCTCTTATATCTGTGCTGAATAGAAGTAAACAGAGAAGGCATAGATTTTAGTGTGATGTGTTTTCTTATTACCAAGACCCTGATGTGTTTAAGCTACTTGTTTTCAGCCACCAAATGCAACAGCTGTCTATGAAACAGCCTTTCTTTAATAAGTATAAAGACAGCCAAATACCACCATAAAGGGTGTTGTGGATCACCTATTGAGGAGCAGCATACCCCAAGGGTGTAAGCAGTGGTGGCAAAAGACACTGGCATTTTCTTGAGACAGGTTTCTAGCAGAGCAAGTTCATTTAGTTCAATGCAGCAGTCAGGGTTCGCCATGTGGTTTCCTACACTCTACACCATATTGTTTTTGTGGCACGGTAGGGAAATTAGGCATTATGGTTTCACCCTAACACCCCACCCCTGCCCTGCAGAGACCAGGAGGTGTTGAGGGAGAGTGTGGAATTGGTGTCACCAACCCTAACACTCACCCCATTGTATTATAAAATAAGAAGGGTGGCTACAGTATAGGAGATTGGGGTGAGTGTTAGAGTTGGTGACACCAATAGCATCTCTAACTGATGCATTAACAATGTTTTTTGCAACTAATTTCCTTTCTTTTAGAGTTAGTATAATAGTATCCTCCTTTTACACATCCCTCCACAGATGCGCATATATTTGTAGCTGCGTAAGCATCTTTAGGGGTGGGAGTCCTTCAGACCCTGTGCTCCCACAGTATTTCAAGAACCAGCACAGTGCCCCAACTGACCCTGTGATAAAACATCTGTAGCCTTGAGAATGCACATTATCTAAAAAAAATGTTTTTTTGTGAGCTGTCAAAATCCTCTTTCATGAGCGTATTCTTATTTTGTGAGCTGTTAAAATCCTGTGTCATCATGGCAAAACAGGATTAGGGCCATCTGGTTGGGGACCCTAATCCTGTTTCACCATCATGACACAGGATTTTGACAGCTCTCGAAACTAGAATCAGCTCGCTAAACAGGATTTTGACAGCTCACGAAACAGGATTAGGGTTCCTGGACCAGATGGCTCTGCCCTTAATCCTGTTTCATGATCATGAAACAGGATTTTGACAGCTCATGAAATCAGAATTGTCTCATGAAAGAGGATTTTAATTATCTATTTTTATTTTTATTTTTTGTCCCTACTACTCCCGTCGGAGTTGTCTGCTCTGGTCACGGACTCCTGCTGCCCCCACCTCCGGATATGACTGCTTCCCCTCGGTCATCCCTGGCTTACCCCCCAGAGAGCGGGGCCTCAGCTCTGACCACCTATATCAGGCCGAGGAACTGTAACTAGTAGGGGGCCCCAGAGGCTAATCAGGGCACCCAGGGGCAGAGCGTCATTAAGACGGTGAGGTTCGGGATTTTTTTTAAGCCCCCTTTAAGCAGGATGGGGATGTGCAATGATGGCCTGTGTCTGCCCCATCCTGATGTACTGATGAGCATCGACGTGGTGTGGCCATCCAGCCTCCGCTAGGTGCCGCTCATACGCCAAGTGCTGCCCTGCCCTCCCCCCAGAGAAGGAGACCTGTCCAAAGGATGCTCAATCCTTCTCTCCCCGGCCGGCCCTCTGGCGACCTGGGTAAGAGGATTTTAACAGCTATGCAAAAGAGGATTTAGAAAAGTAATCCTCTTTCACGAGCTGTCAAAATCCTCTTTTGTGAGCTGATTTCTATTTTGCGAGCTGTCAAAATCCTGTTTCACGATCATGAAACAGGACTGGGGCAGGGCCCTCTGGCCTGGGAACCCTAATCCTGTTTCATGATGATGACACAGGATTTTGACAGCTTGCAAATCAGGAATCGGCTCACAAAAGAGGAGTTTGACAGCTCGCAAAAAATTTCTAAATCCTCTTTTGCAAGCTGTCAAAATCCTCCTTTGCAAGCATATTCCTGTTTCTTGAGCTGTCAAAGTCCTGTGTTGTCATGGCGAAACAGGATTAGAGTTCTCCAACCAGATGGCCTACCCCAATCCTGTTTCACCAGACAAATTCCTGATTCGCGAGCTGTCAAAATCCTGTTTTGCAATTGCGAAACAGGATTAGAAGTGAGTCACAAAGCAGAATTTTTTAAAATAAATAACAAGCATTCTGAGGCCACCTAAACTAAAGGCACACAATGATAGAGGATATCCCCATGAACAGAACACATACTTCCTTAACTGCAGAGGACATCCCTAGGCAGAGTTACAACAGTTTGTGCCAAGAAAAAAAAACAAGATGCCGGCTCGTGAAAGAGAAATTCTTTCTCACGAATGAGGATTCTGAGCATCCTCTTTTGTGAGCTGTCAAAATCCTCATTTGTGAGAACCAAATCCTCTTGCAGCTATCCAAAAGACTGAACTGAGCATACTCAGAACCCAACATTTCAAAACTGAATAACTTTGGAATAGATTAATATTTTTTCACCAAACTAGCAATGCTGACTTATTCTTTGAGGCTTTCTACCCTGAAAATTTCCGACTACAATTCCAAATGGTGTGGACATAGCGTGATGAGGAAAAAACAGCCAAAATAGGTGATAAAAAGGCAACTTTTACACTTTTTTCACTATATGCAGCACAAAATCTGCAAGTCTGATCAAAACAAAACTTGGTATGCTATGCGATTTATCCCTCAGGTGAGCACCTACCAAATTTCATGCAAATCCGTTTAACGGTTGCAAAGCTATTAAAGTGCTAAATTTGAGGTTTAACATTAAACTGCCTACTGAACCCTAACTATAGTGGCACAACTGCACCACCATTTTATATATGTATGTGTATATATATATATATATATATATATATATATATATATGCAGGCATGTAGCTTACTTGATTGTCAAATACAGTCAGCTGGGTGTGCACTCTTTAAAAATAATATAGCATTTACAGTTGTGGATGGATTATGAGAGAGTGAAAGCAGTCTGTAAATAGATTAATTCATTGCAAACACTGAATTACAGGTCAACATGAGCCTTGTTTATGAAAATCTCTTAGTGCATTGACAGTGTATGCTACTTGGAAGGACCCGTATATAGCCAAATATTCATTAAACGACAAATTATGAACTATATACAGAGAGCTAAAGTGCTTATACATGGTGATCAACTCACTGCAGTACAATTGTGTTCAGAACATGTGGAGAACTAGTAGGAAGTACAAGGAAGTTCTGTGGAGAAGGATTCTAGATGTCACTGAAACCAGATAGGTAGCCCAGGTGTATACACTTCATCCAATGCCCTGTCTAGGTGGTGCCAGAATGGGAGAGGGACCTGCTGGGGTGGTCTCCTGAGTGGAGTACAGGTAGGAGTAGAGTAGCTCCTATATGGCAGTATGTCTCTGAAGGGTCTGACTGGCAAAGTGTGAGATCCAGTCTTAGGTAACAAGCTGTTAGAGTGCTGCAATGAATTCAGAGGTGGTAGGCATACCAGTAGAGCACTATCTACATAGTAAGATGCATTTTGTCATTACACTTTAGTGGATCATGAAATCCATTTGAGCCCTGTAAATGTGGGGAACAGCTGTCATAAGACCGATAAGGAAGAGGTCGGAAGAAAGGGGCAGAGGTGCATGAAGTATCTAGCTTATAACTCCCTGGTTAGCGGACCAGTAATTAATCAGGTTCAGACAATCCCACAAAACATGGTATAGATCCTCATCAGGAAATTGGCGTATCCAGCAATGGTTAGAGGGAATAAGATGTGCAGTATATGCAATTGAGGGAGTATGATACCAGCAATGGAGGATTTTATTTTGAATAAGTCTGCTTTTGGTGTTCCTGAAGGGGTTTCTGGCTGTTTTCCAGCAGTTAAACAAGTCTGCATTGGCAATATCATGCCTTAATACAGTAACCCAGTACATGCTCACTTGGGTGGTTTGATCAGGTATGTGGTCCCTGATGTGGGAGTATATGCATCTGGCCTTCCCTTTCTTAGTGGTTAGCCAGGTAGAAATTGGGTGAACTCAGTAGGGGATTGGAAAGTTCTGGAGCTTGGCAAGGGAGGATTTAAGTGAGCTGTGTAGTTGCAGATATTTCCAAAAGTCAGTCTTTGGGAGGTTGTAGCAACACTGGAGGTTGTGAAAGGAGTCTAGGGAGAGTGTACGTTGGATGAGCAGGTGGTGCAGAGCGTGAATGCCCTGTATCTTCCAGTCCTCCCAGCCTAAATGCTTCTCGTCAATGCATATTCGAGGATTATCCCACAAGGATGTGAGAAATGGGTATGCCATGTTTAAATGCAGCCACTTACTGATGCATTTCCATATGTGCATTGATGCTGTGATGGTAGGAGGAAGAGACATGCATGGTTTAGTTCCATGGTACAAGTGTACCGATGGGATGGAGCCAAGGTATGCAGTATGCTAGCTTCTATTGAGATCCAAAGGGGGAGGAGGGGCAACCTGCTTTAAACCATTTGATAATCTGGACTATCTGGAAGGCCCCATTGTACCTCTGGAGCCAAGGTAGGTTCCAGCCACCTTTCCACCAATGCCTGCATAATTTGTTCCTACTATAGCAGGGGTTGGCTCCCTTCCCCATCTTGAGTGCCTCTATCTTGCCAACCATTGACAGGTGTAGAGGTTTCCAATGATCCAGATCAGTTTTAATTTTGGAGAGTAAGGCAGGGAAGTTCAGGTTACAAAGTTTGTATAAGTTGGGGGTTATTCTGATACCGAGGTATGTTATGGATTCAGGTAACCATCTGAGTTGCAAAGCAGAGAAGGGTACAGGTTTGCAGGCCTTGTATATTGGAAGCACTTTGGTTTTGGTACGATTCATTTTTAAGCCAGATAGGGTTGTAAATGTATGAAGTACAGTGAAGCCCACCAGGATCAAGTGTAGTGTCACAGTTTCCTGCATAACAAAAGGGACTAATTCTTACTGAAATTGCATTGTTTACTACAGTAACTCTGCTGCAGAATTTGGTATAACCCTGGCAAGCTTCACTGTAGTTGAAGTAGTAGGGAAATAGAGGAGTGGATGTCTCTTAGAATCACTAAAATGTAATCCATGAACATTAGTGTTTTGTACTCCTGAGAAGCTATGGTGATTCCTGGGATGTCAGGATGTTGACGAATAGCTGCAGCCAAAGGCTCAATTGCTAATACAGAAAGGATAGGGGTGAGTGGGCATCCTTGTTGGATACCCTGGATAAGAGGAAAGGGAGTGGAGAGTTGAGAGTGGGTGAGTACCTGCACTGCTGGGGAAGAGTACAGGGCCCAGACAGCAGAAATGAAGGGGTTGTCAAAACCCAAGTGGGTCAGAACTGAGTATAGGTAATTCCATTTGACAGAATCAAAGGCTTTTTCAAAATCAGTGGCCATTGCAGCCATGGGGAGGGGTAAGATCATGCAATATGCATTAGGTTGGTTAAAGTGTGCATGTGATCTGAACTGAGACAGCCTTGGACAAAGTCAACCTGGGAGGGCTGTACCAAGGATGGCAGGAGGGATTCTAGGTAAGCTGCTAATACTATAGCTTATATTTTACTATCTGCTATAATGAGGAAGATGGAGTGACAGTTGGATAGGAAATAGTGGCATTTGTCAGGTTTAGGAAGTATGGTAATTGTAGCTATGGACGCCAAGGGAGGAAAGACACCTGTGAAGGTGATTTCTGTATAGAGGTGGTATAAAATGGGGCAAACTTGGGAAGAGATGAGTTGATATAGATCTATGGGAGTCTATCACCTCCCAAAGCTTTCCTGGTTTTCAGTAATGCAGTTACTGCCTCAATTTCCCACACTGTAAAAGGCTTGTCTAGAAATGTCTAACAAAGTAGAACAGGTGTGTCACAGAACTCCAGGATGCAGGACAGCGGGGAGGCTCATCTCAAAAGTCACAACAGTAGTAGCAAAGTAATCCACACTCCAAGTCAGCAAAGAGCAATGCAGGCAAGCATGGCAAAGCAAATAATATTATTTTATAAACCACAGATTGTGACACTCCCAGTGCATTGGCCTCCCTAATGAAGGCCCACTAGTGGGGCAGAAATGCTGGGAGGGTCACTATCTGTGGTTTGTAAAATAAAATGATTTGCTTTGCCAAGCTTGCTGCATCGCTCTTTACTGACTTGGAGTGCAAATTACTTTGCTACTACTGTCATCTAAAGATGTCGCCTGATCTGGATCTCATTTTGGTAGTTTCAAGTCATGTAAGAAGGAGGTTACTTGTGTGGAAGTAGGGTTGGAGACTAATTCATGTGGGTGGCAATAGAAAGAGGACATGATGTTGTTAATATCCTGGGGTTTCATACAAAGCTAACCCGTTTGGTCACACAAGGAAGGGATATAATGCTCTGACTTGTTTTTTGAGTCGGTAAGCTAGTAGTTTCACTCCTTTTTCACTGCTATCTCAAAACTTGTGTTTGAAGCACAAGATAGCAAGTTCAGCTTTGTGCAGTGTTAGTGTGTTGATTTATTGACGTAGTGCAATGATCTCCTTCGATAGTAGGGAATTCTTGGAAAGGTGGGGGTTGGACTTGAGAATAGTTTCTCTGGAAGCTAATTGTGATCCTAGTGGCTTTTGTGCAGATTGTGCTTGTAGGTGGCATACCCGATGATGCGCCCTCTAAGGTATGCTTTATAGGCTTCCCACAATGTGGTGACAAAGATGGAGCCATTATCATTATCTGTAAAATATTCTTCCGTAGTTTGATAGAGCCAAGGTTTGAACTGTGGGTCCTGTAGGGGAAGCAAGTCATGCCGCCAGCGGGGGGATCGGGCCTGGGGAAAGCCTAAAAGGAGGTCTAGTTGGATAGTGGCATGGTCAGAGATCACTAGTGGATTAATATCAGCCATAATTACCAGCAGGGAGAGATTTGATGATATAAGCCATAGGTCTAGATGGCTAAAGGTGACATGGACCAAAAATTGACATGTGTAGTCTTTTGTCCTTGGATTGAGCAGCTTCCAGGTATTAGTTAAGGCCTGATCTTGGATCCATTGCTGGATAGCCTGGACTGCCCTAACATGTGGTTCTGATCTGGCATAGCTCTGATCTAAGTATGGTACCAGTGTTAAGTTGAAGTCTCCACTGAAAAGTACTGGGATCTGGGGTTGTGCAAAGGTAGATAGCTTAGACACTAGGTGATGGAAAAACTGGAGGGAGTCCTGTTTGGGGGTGTTCAGGTTTAAAATAATCAGTGCACCATAAGTGATATCAAACAGGGCTAGAACCCACAGTCCCTCTGTGTCAGTTGGTGTTTTATTAAGGGTCCAATGTAAGAGTTTCTCTCTGCTGTCCCTGCTGTGGAAATGGAGAAAGCAGGAGATTTCTCTAGAAATATCACAGAAATGCCAGGAAAAATCTGGCCATGTCTTTGGCTGTGACTGTAGATCTTTATGGATGAGAATATACACTCCCCTTTTTTTGAAATGGGTCAAGCTGTGTACCTTTAGTCCTACCCAGCCTCTTCAAAGCTTCTGGGCTTCTGTGTCTGTCAGTTTAGTTTCCTATAGGAGCACCACCTGGGATTGTAATTTGCATAGGAGGGTCAGTGCCTGCTTGCGTTTGATGGGGGAATTCTATCCCTGAGCATTCCAGTTGCGGCAGTGTAAATCAGCCATTATCCAGCAATGTTTGGTATGAAAGCATATAGGGTGGATTAACAATTTAGTAAGCAGGTGCTTATTATGTAGCTGGAAGAGATGACATACATTGGGATGGGTATCTAAAGACCATCCTAATCCATTCCTACAGTGTATCCTCTGTAGAGCAAGTTTAAATTCACATATAGCATATGCGTGAAAGCACTCAGCACTATAATAGACATAACTAACACACCAAAACATTAAAACTACTATACACACTGTCATGATAAAAGGCATAGCAACAGTATAATTAACTAAAATCCCTATAGTGAAGTCATAGATGAGAATTGGGGGCAAATACCCCTGTTTGCACAGCTTCATTTATCACTCTCGAACAGGTCAGCTCATTCAAATATCTAGGCATTCACCTTGACGAGGCACTATGTTTCAAATCCCATATCGATCACATAATTAAAATGGCGAACATCAAGCTCAGAAACCTGTACTGCAACAGGCATGCAATGACCCCTGAGGCCCTGAGCTTGGTGACTAGGAACTCTGTACTATCCTCTATTGACTATGGCCTGGTAATCTACAGTGCTGGGAGTGACATTGTCTTGAAAAGAGTCAAAGTGCTCCTTAACAAAGCTTGCAGGCTGGTCCTGGGAGCATATCACTTGATGCACACCTGTAGGCTATACTCTAAAACAGGATGGCTCCCTCTGCACCTAAGGTTAAAATATCAGGCTCAAATTATTGGAAAAAAAGCCTTACTAGCTCACATCCCTGTCTCCACAGCTGGCATATTCCACTGGGCTCAGTCCACTAAAACAACAAGAAGCACTGCTCCAGGTGATCTCCATGTCCTCTTCAAACATACCACTTTTGCCCCATGTGTCTTATCCTACTGGGGGCCTCAGTGGGTGAATGAACTCCTGGCTTCCCTAATTCAGTGTAACAAGATACGCCATTTCAAAAAGAAACACTGCCTCCTCCTGTCTCAGGCAAACCAATGTGACTGCTTAACCTAGACTGGACACGGTGCCCCTTGCCTACTCACTTACTGAATCACCCTTGCTACAAGCGTCCCACCCCCCTTCTCCCAACCTTTCCCTCCTCTTCCATTCTGATAAAGTCTAATTAGACTGATGTTTCTCTTTTTGCACTGCACTTAGTAACTAGCTGTTCCTGTTGTAATATAATTTGTGTATAGTATCTATTGTCTCTTATCCTACTGGTGCTACAGATTCTGTACCATCCTAATTGTACTACTGTGAAAACATTGTTATGTCTTGTGTACCTCCCTCTGCCAGGTATGCTGCCTGGATGGAGACACCATTACAGTGAACATGTAGATGCTGGCAACATTGACAGTTCACTGTAATGGTTCACCCGAGACCCCTTCACTCTGTCTCCCGGTCCTGCTTCCCCTCGCTGAACCAACTCTGACTCAGAGATGGAATCCTTTAGTTTGTGGGATGTGGAGGGCAGAGCCCCCTGCATGGGGATTCAGGGGTGAAGCCCCCTGTTAGAAAAACAGACTGGGGTCTCCTGCTGGATTTATGTCTACCACAACTTGCAGTCAATATAAATCCATCACTGTGATGTCAGTCGACAACATAGTTGTTGAACCAGCATTGAAGAGTCCATGTGCCATATGTCTTGTACTGTGTTACAACTGACTTGGAACCTTTGTAAAATAACAATATGACAAAAAGGTATTAAACTGAAACTGAAGTAAATAAATAAATAAATTAAATAAATCAATAATAAACCATAAGCACATGGAAGAAACGAAACATAGGTGAGGCTGAATGACCGATTGCAACATTGAATGACAATTAGGGCACTAAATGAGACTGAATAATATGAGCTTGGACTGAATGATGAATGCATGTCAACCAGTTCCATAAGGGAGGCTAGTGTTAGCATTGCAAGTTAGGCAGGCTGAGGCACTGGAGACAGCAAATTAAACTGCTAGGGAAGCAGGAGCATATGGGAACTGAAAACTAGGGAAAAGAAGCTGCTGAACAAAAACAGAACCCAGAAGGGAGTGGCTGCCTGGCTAGGAGCCAGGTGTAGACATTTAAGGATTGATTATAATTGAACTGAGAGATTGCTAAAGGTATGGAGAAAGAGCAAAATGGGAGCCTGAATAGCACAAGTCAAAAGCAAATGATGAAGGCAGGATGCTGGAAAAATTAGAAGGCCCAGAATGAACCAAAACAGATAGAAACACAAGGGACATGAGAGCAGTAGTGCAGCAGGAACAGGTGACTGAGAGAAGCACAAACTGCAGCCAGGAAGGTAGAAAGCAAAATACTGACTTAGAAAGCCAGAGAGGCACAAAACAAGCAGAAAGTCCAAAATCAAAAAGGGAAGGTGTGTGACAAACATTGAGACAAAGAGAGGCAAAACCTCTGGCTGCAGCAAACAGTGCTTCTGAGTGAGGCTGGAAGGAACTGATTTAAATAGCTAAGGCAGGTGGCATGGCTGGTTGCTTCCACCCAGTGAATTGCAGGAATAGCTTTTGAATATGAAAGTGATTTTTCAATTGAACTGGGATTTTTTTTATAATTAAAAGTTTGAGTTTTAACAGACATCACTGCATAACAAACACGATATATAAGAGCTGTTCACCTGGCTGGGAATGTTCTCTTGGAGATACAACACTAATGAAATGTGATGAAACTTCAATACAGACTAAGTAACATGTAACTATAGTTAGAATATAACCTTCTTAAACTTAAGTAACAAGGCCAAACAGTGGTGCCAACATCCTGTTACTTGACAAGTCAGAGAATAAAATCAAATGAAGAGGGATTTCCAAAGGGTTTCATGTATGTGTGCAAGTGAGAACTGGAATATTGTTAATCGGGACTTTGACCATGCAACTATAGTTCCAGAAAGTATGACCATGTTGTTATCAACTTTTCTCTCCACAGGTGGGGGAAGAGTCTATTTCACATGGAGGGGGAGGTGGAATTAAATCCTCCATAAAGCTAACAGGTTGAAAGTACACAGCTAGGGAATCAACTCACAGGCACTGGTCTACTTAGAGCTCAGACCCATTTTTTGTTCAAAAAGCTAATTCTGCCCCATTTAACAGACATCCAACAATTAATACCTTTGAGAGGGTGGTTAAAAAAGATTTTGAAAAACTTTTGACAAATCCTGCACCATGAAGATACATTAACATATCAACCTCCGAACAGAAAGCTTTACTATATCACTATCAACCAAGTGGATGGGAGGTATGGTTGTCGTGAAGAATATGTACGGGGAATCAAGCACCAACTTCAGGATATGGAGTATCACAAATCTCTTACATTTGACCCCACTTAGGTCTTTAAGCACAACTTGGATAACATGATTGACAAAGTATATGATGATGGGCATATCACTGTATAGGAGTGCTTTTTTTTTAAAGAAACAGCCACCCTGTAACACCCACATCAGCACACTGCCAGAAGTCAACAAGTCTGAGGGGAACCCTCTTGGAGGATCCATTGTTTCTGGCAGGGGGTCACTCAGTGAGAGTCCCTCGTGGTTTGTGGTCCATTTTCTGAAAATTGCAGTTCCAAAGACCAAGTGCTATTTATGTCACACTATGCATGTTATTGAGAAATTGGAAGGCATTTCTTAGTACAACCATTATTGCTTGCTTATCATTGACAAAGTGTCATTATATTTGCCATCGACATAACATTAGGGCAGCAAAGGAATTCCTAGTGGGAGACACTGATTTAAGATTAGCAAGCCAAAATTTTATATTAGATCAACTGGCTTTTGTTTTGCATCATAATTATTTTCATTTTGATTAGAAGTTTTATTTACAGCTGAGAGAAACGGTGATGAAGGCTGTTCTAGCCCCATTCTATACCATTTATTTCCTGCCTGGTAGAAGGAAGTTCAGTATTCATGGATTCCAGCCCCCAACTCAGACACATCATACATTGGTATAGATTTATTGATGATACCATGTGTATCGGGGTGGGGATCATGAATCCATCCCCCATGCTGTGGAATGATTGAATGTCAATAATCTTAATTTCAAATGCACATACCAATGTGATCAAACCAGTATTGAATTTCTTAACATTCATTGAAAGGCAGGCAATGGGACAAAGTGATTGTGGAGCCTTGTAAAATGTCTATTTCAGAAAACATGCTCCTCCAGGTGGAGAGTGCTCATCCCAGGTCTTTCATAGACAGCATCCTCTTTGGGCAGTTCATCCAAATATGGAAGAACTGTATATCAGCAGAAACATTTGAGCAGGAAGCAGAGATGCTGTCCACTGCACCCCTTCAGGGTGCCGGAACTAGGATGTTGAGTCACTACGGCACCAAAACCTGACTGGGCCACCCTCTCCCTGAGGTCTGCCCCTAAGTTAAAATCTATTTTTAGGGGGGTGGGGGGCATAGCCCCCACAAGGGGGTGGCATAGGGGCTGTAGCCCCCTGCAAAAATAGTGGATGGTGACATTGCCATTTGGCCTCCTAGTGACATGCCACCCTAATGCTGGCATGTTCCAAAGGTGGAACCAATGCTGTCTACCAGGTTCAGGAAAAGAGGCTATGTATGTGGAGTGATAGACAGGGCCTACAAAAAAGCAAAAGGCAAAAACAGATAACAACATTTGGTTCCAAAACAGCAACTGGGGAGATGAGAGGAGAATTACATTTGTATACGATCAGCACCACAAATAAAAAAAAAAAATTTATAACAGGAGGGAAATCCTTACATCTGATCTGAATATGGCAGGAGTGGTGGGATCCTGACTGAGAATGTATTATAGAAGGGGGAAGAGCATCCTACAAATGGAGATTTATAGCCACTATGTTGACCAAATGAATATTCAAGCTCCACTTCAAAAGACCTTTCAAAGTATTACAGTTGTAACATATGCAAACTTGCTGTTACTGGTCCCAGTTTTGTATACCCAAAAACAGGTTACATTTTCAGTATCAACCAGTTTGTAAATTGCAAGATTATACATGCTATTTATGTTGGCTGGTACGAGTATAATAAAATGCTCTATGTAGGGAGAATGTAACACCAATTGAGATTCAGGATACAAGAACACATTAGAGCAATTAATAGCGGAGCTGTCCAGAGTGACTTAGGGCAACACTTTAAAAAACCAATACAGCTGCAATTCAAATGGGTTCATATTCAGACTTTTGGAGCATGTTTTGAAGGAGGGAGGTGGAATAGGTTAGTGACTCTTGACAGGAGGGAGCTGGCTTGGATGTATTTTCTAGCCCCAATATCCCCAAATGGGCTGAATGTCTTTGATCTCAGACACTATTTATAGGATCATTTTACAAGTTTCATACCCTGGTGCTGAGAAGTGATCATACTGTGTTATTTTTCAATAATTACTATGAAATACACTACCAGACAAAAGTTTTAGAACACCCCCATTTTTCCAGTTTTTATTGAAATTTAAGCAATTCAAGTCCAGTGAATAATCTGAAATGGTACAAAGGTAAGCGGTAAACTGCTAGAGGTTAAAAAAAAAAAGTTTAGGTTAGCAAAAACTGAAAAATAATGTAAATTTCAGAGTTATAAAAAAAGGCCTTCTTCAGGGAACAAGTAATGGATTAATAACTTGCAGCTGTTCTGCAGCAATGGAAGTAAATTAAGCCTTGAAAGTTGATGCAAACAATTCCTACAGGTGTCCCAACTTTTGTTGATTACTTGATTACAAACCCCCTGTATGTATAAAAGCAGTGTTGGAACAGACTGTTATTACACCCTCTGAAGCATTATTTGGACAATATTGCACTGCAGGAAGTAGTATATTGCTATCATAATCGCGAGAAAAAGGCAATTAACAAAGGAAGACAGACAGACCATTATATCCCTTAAAAGTGTAGGTCTTTCCTTTAGAAAAATTGCAAAGAAAGCCAAGGTGTCAGTGAGTACAGTTTCCTACACCATCAAAAGGCACTTGGAAACTGGAGGAAACTCTGACAGGAGGACAACAGCTTCAAGCACAGCTTAACACTGGTCGAAGTAAGCAAGTCTCAGTTTCAACTGTGAAGAGAAGACTTCGAGCTGCAGGTTTGACAGGTCGAGTGGCAGTAAGAAAGCCATTGCTAAGATGGCAAAATAAGAAAAAGAGGCTTGCCTGGGCCATGAAGCACCGCCAGTGGACTACTGAAGACTGGACCGATGAATCAAAATTTGAAATCTTCGGTTCATCATTCAGGGTTTTTGTACGCCGTCGAGCAGGTGAAAGGATGGTTCCTCAGTGTGTGACACCAACTGTCAAACATGGAGGAGGAAGCATGATGGTCTGGGGCTCTTTTGCTGGATCCAGAGTAGGCGACTTGCACAGAGTGACTGGCACCCTGAACCAAAAGGGCTACCACAGCATTTTGCAGCGCCATGCAATACCCTCTGGTCTATGCCTAGTTGGTCAGGGGTTCATCCTACAGCAAGATAATGACCCAAAACATACCTCCAGGCTATGTCAGAACTACCTTCGAGGAAAAGAACAAGACGGTAGGCTTCAAATCATGGAATGGCCAGCACAGTCTCCAGACTTAAACCCCATCGAGCTGGTTTGGGATGAACTGGACAGAAGGGTGAAAGCAAAGCAACCTACAAGTGCAACACATTTGTGGGAACTTCTGCAACAGTGTTGGGGAAGAACTTCCCAAACAATATTTGATGTCCATTGTAATAAGAATGCCACGAGTGTGTTCGGCGGCGGTGATATCTGCAAAGGTGGCTACTTTGATGAGTCAAAAATTTAGATTAAATTTTGTTAAACAAAATGATTCTATGATTTCTTTTTTATCTCCAATTGTTTATTTGTTCTATGCTTTAATTTTAGAGTACATTGGGACATTACACTGTGTAAATTTCAATAAAAACTGGAAAAATGGGGGTGTTCTAAAACTTTTGTCCGGTAGTGTACATCATATTTTTCATTGTTTAGGGAGACCCATCACATTGATATAGTGATCAAATAATAAAATAGAGGCACTTGAGTCTACCCATGGACCAGCTGTTTTGGGTGATTTTCTAAAATATGTTTATTAGAATATAATTGGCTTTCATCTTCACCCATTATTGCAGGTATGGGTTCTTTACCCTGTGGTGCATCTTTACCCATCCCCTCCCTCCCCACTTTTTTGATTTTTTGATATTTTGATTTTTAATTCATTATTCTTATGGGGGTTTTGAAGGTAGCTAGAGATTCTTCAGGTTCCCTTATGCTGAATTCTCCTTTTGAGTTTATTCAGTATTATAGATACGACATCTTCCCTATCTTTATTTACAGACACCTGATTTAAATTATTGGGTATTCTTGGTTACCTGGACTTGTGTCACTTGCATTCTCGATTTATATGTGCTGATCCTTCCACATATATCTTGAGCCATTTCCTGAGTTAACCATAGGATTCCCCCCTCCCTCCCATCCTTCTCCAGTGGTCCTTCATCTGTTTTCCTCCTCACCCCCCCCCACACTGTATCATCTATTCCTAACCCTTGTGTGGGGTCCTTTGAAAAGCTATCTTTTGTATGTATTCTCTTTCATCTTTTGATGTATTTTTGTTTCAGGAATTTGTGCAATAGAAATGTGGACAAAACAGCTTTATAAAATTAAATTTGATTGGACCATCCACAGCCCTGCCTGTCTTTTGGGGATGGGTGGGATGGGACATACACACAGCTTTATCTGTCTGTGGTGCCAAACAGCAATCATACCTTGATGATTTCGACTTTTTAACATGGTTTTAAGATCACAGTATTTATTGTAAGGAATGGTTCACTACTGTTTATAAATATTTAAACTGTTTCATCACTTTATTACTTGCACGTGTTCAGATGTATGCAGACCTACAAGGTGTTGCAATCTTCTTATGAATATTAACCACTGTGGGTATTTTAGCATGACTTGAAACAGTAAGCACCACCCCCTGATGAAGCCCTGGTGAAGGTGAATGTACACAGGAATGTAGTTCACCTTCTGTGTTGTTGAGCAATAAATCTGCATGACCTTCTTTTCCTGTGCCACTGTTTTATGTTTCAGTTTGGTCTAAGCACAGTATCTAAAATATTGGAAACCCCTTTTAATCTTCAAAAACTGAAATGCAGAAAACAGTGATAAAAAGCCTAGAATCCAATGCTTTTAAGGTGGATTTGAATTTGTTTCAGTCACCATAAACCAGTGCCATTACAAATGCTTTTTTTGGCTGCAGACAGATATTGTACTACCAGTATCTAAGCTGCAGCTTTGTAAACTACTTTAAGATCTTCTGTGTATTAAAAGGACTCCGAAAAAAAAAAGCATATGCTGTTCTAATTATCATCTGCACTGGCAATCGTTGCTATTAGTCTTCCAAGAATCAATCTTCACCATTGAGTCAGACTAATGGGTTTAGACTGAAGGCACTAGGACACAGTGGGAGCTTATTTGCTACAGGGGAGGAGCTGATGTTGGCTACTTACCTCACCCACACACCTCACATGATGCTGCATGTGCTAGCCAATTACTCAGCTCTGTGCTTCCTGCTGTCAAGTGCACACCGTGGAAGCAACAGTACCTTATTTCAACTGTTGTCAATCAAATTTCATCTGTGTCTCTGCAGAAAAGTTTTTCTGTCTGTGGTGCCAACTTTCATTTATTTGTTTTCTGTGATATCAAAGCCCAAGAAAAAGAAGACATTTGCTAAGAAAAAACATCATCCCTCCTCCCCCATTATGAATCATTGCCCCAGTGGAAACCTATTGTTGCGAATGGAGATGGATCTACATGAGAGGTGTTGGACTTGCCTTGTCTCAGTTCACAACATAGATGTATGCAACACCAGCTTCACTGTGGTTCACTCTACTTTAGCGATCCACATGTTGTAATGGGGTCACCTGATCCCCACCTTCAGAGGCAGGTGTCACACGCATGAGGCTAAAGCACAATTACTGGGCCCTTCTCCTGGACCCCTTTGCAGCACTTCCTGTGCTGAAGAAGCAAAGGGTTCTCTTCAACCTCAACTTGACTAGGCATTGGAGGCAGTGGGGGGTGGGTCTGGTGGACAGCTGGCTTCTTCTGGTTGGTCAACTGTGTCCCCCAGTATGTCTGCCCTGGGCAGCAGATGTCCCTGGTGGTGAGGCCAAAGCCATATGCTCAGTCTACACTAGTGCACACCTCAGTGTTGCATGTCTGGTGTTGACCTACCTCCTGACACCACTCAGGGTGTCAGTGAGTAGAGTGGTCCCCGCAGTGACATTGGGTACATTCCTGATGCTGCTGTCTGATGGGATGGTAGTGATGCCAGCCCAGGTGATAGGTGTGTCACAGGCTGCAGTGTCAGTCCTGGGCCCAGCACTGAGCATGGTGCTGGTGCCGGTGACACCCTTTGGTCCGTCCCCTTTTTGGTGTCATCCCCTACACTGGCTTGACATCTTAATATTGCTTGCAGCTGTAGCACAGAGGAGAACCCACATCCAGGCCAGTCCTTGGCTCTGGGTCTGGTGCCAGAGATGGCACTGGCTCAGTGCTGGAGGACAGCCAGTGCATGGAGTTCTCTATGGATCTTCAGGCTGAGTCTGGGGAGCCCATCAATTCACTCCCCACAATTCGCTCCCGGAAAACACACTCCCAACAACTCACTCCTGTATATTTTGCTCCTTCCCCTACCCACTCCATGTCAATTCACTCCTGCTCCTGCACCAAAATCAAACTGCTCACTCTTACAACACAAATCAAAAGTACAGGTAAATTTGCACTTTAAAAGTGAAAGGCTCGCTCTTTCTTGCAACACATCAGCACAGTAGCTCTAAAAACCTTTCACTAGTTTGAGTGTACATGGACAGCTGCAGCTACAATATAATGTTGCCCTGATTACAGTAATATGCAGTTCCTGAGGTAATATGCATTGTGCAATTTTGAGCATTTCATTTTGAATGTCATTGACTGGTGTAACTGCATCAGTTTGTACTGTGAAACACTATTATACTGCACTAGTCTGAGTATACCTGGACAGCTGCAGCTACGACGTAATGTTGCCATGATTGCAGTAATCTGCAGTTCCTAAGGTATTATGCATTGTGCAATTTTATTGGGACTTTCATTGACTGTTTGGAGTAACTGCATCAGTCTGTACTGTGAAACAGTATTATACCGTACACCTGTACCTGACCCTGATTTCTGGCTTAATTACACAACCTGCTCTTGGTCCAATCATGGTTGTGGCAGTGCCATTAAGGAGAGAGAGACCTGGAGGTTTAAATCTGCATCACCAATAGATGCAGTGGCATCTAAGCAGTGGTGGCTAAGTATGGCTGCAAAGTGTAATGCTCAGAGTCTAACCGGAGGGTGCAAGGCTCTGTGACAGACTCCTGTTGTGATTTCATCTGCTGTTCACTGTTGAAAAGCATCTAATGTTCAATATTAAGCATACTAGATGTGTTAAATTTATATGTTTATTCTAGTCTGAAATCTAGTTTTTAGTACAATGACTATATTAGGCTTTTTTACAGGCATGATGTACATAGTGTAGAATTTTGACTCTTTTTGATTTATTTGTACTTTTCCCCTTCACCTAGTTGCAGGTGACATTGAAACCAACCCTGCACTTACCCTTTATAAATTAAATTTCATTCATTGTAGTTCATTGCAAAAACTGCAGATGTTTACTTAATGAAGCCTTTTTTCAATTTTTCAACAGTAGCAGGAGCAGGAGTGGGTTGTCGGGGAGTGAGAATGGCAGGAGTGAATTGCCACAGGAGTGGGTCATTAAGAGTGAGTTGACTGAGAGAGAAATAGCAGGAGTGAATTGATGTAGACCCCTGAGTCTGCCACTGGTGATGACTGGAGCTGCACCAAGGGGATTGTACGGCTCTGCTCTCCTCACCTGGGGGTCTCCCCTCATGTGCACCAACCTGGCTGTTCCTCTTCTGTAGGTCAGCCTTGTTCAGGCAGTCCTGCCTGGCCCTCCCCTCAGGCAAGGTCTTTGGAGCATCCCCATAGCCCAGGTAGTGGCTCTGGAGCCCCTGGCTCCTGCTTTCCTTTTTTGCCTATACCACCTCTGCTTGAATTTCCAGGTATTATGGGCCCTATGATGCCAATCATCTAGAGTCAGCATGGAAGTGTGTCTGGTGCCTTGTACCAGTATCATGGACATGTTGACTAGGTTCAGCTTCAACCAGGCCCCTTGGCACCACCAACTTGTATGTCCAGTGTCTCCTGTCCATCGATGTCCTCCTGCTGGGTTACAAAATCTTTTACTACTTTCACATGTCCTTGACCTCTGAGAACTTCCTATACCAGAGATTCCTTGTTGATATGTTGCAGGCACCAGACATGGGCACAATTGCTAACTGCGGTACTGTGCCCTTGCAGTGGGGACTCCTAGGTGATTTCAGTGATACCAACTTTGTAATCATTCATAGATACATAGATACATAGATACATAGACAGTGTGGGCAGGCAAGGGCCTATGGCCCACCCAGTCTGCCCATTTGAGCTTGTAAGTTCAGTTTATGTTTTCCTAGAAGTCTGTTGCCCCTTACCCCTGACCTCCAGAATTCCTTTATGTCTATCGCATGCATTCTTAAATCCCACGATTGTTTCAGCCCCCACCACTTCCTCTGGCAGGGTGTTCCACTTGTCCACCACCTGTTATGTGAAGAAATTCTTCCTCACGTTTCCTCTGAATCGTCCTCCCTCCAACTTCATCCCATGGCCTCTAGTCCTGGAACATCTTTTTCTCTTAAAAATAGTGTATTCCTGCACCCTGTTCCTCACTGTAAGATACTTGTATGTCTCTATCATATCCCCGCTCTCCCTCCTCTCCTCCGGGAAGTACATGTTCAGTTCCTTCAACCTGTCCTCATAGGACTTGTGATGCAATCCATGCACCATCTTTGTTGCCCTCCTCCGAACCTTCTCTACCCTGTCTATGTCCTTACGTAGGTAAGGTCTCCAGAACTGTACACTGTACTCCAGGTGGGTCCTCACTAGTGTCTTGTATAGTGGAATTATGACCTCCCTTTTCCTGCTGGTGATGCCCTTGCCTATGCATCCCAGCATCCTATTTGCTTTACCTACTGCCTTGTCACACTGTTTCCTTACCTCGGATCATCAGAGATGATAACCCCAAGATCCCTTTCCTGCTTGGTGCATGCTATATCCTCACCCCTAACTGATATATTGTGCCAGGGTTTTGTGCCCCATATGCATTATCTTGCCTTCTTTGCATTGAATTTAAACTGCCAAACCCCTGACCATTCTTCAAGTTTCTGCAGGTCCCTTCTCATTCTGTCTACACCCTTTGGTGTGTCTACTCTGTTACAGAGCTTTGTGTCTTCAGCGAACAGTGAAATTCTGCCTTCTAGGTCCTGCACAATGTCACTGATGAAGACGTTGAATAGGACTGGTCCCAGCACTGATCCCTGTGGTACCCCACTGGTCACTCTTCCATCTGTGGAGTGACAGCCATTTACCACCATCCTCTGTGCCCTGCCGCCCAGCCAGTTACCTACCCACCACACTACTGTCCTGCCCACACCCATATTCCCCAGTTTGTGTAATAGTCTTCTATGTGGCACAGTGTCAAAGGCCTTGCTGAAATCCAGATAGGCCATGTCCACTGCCCTCCCCTGATCCACCTCCCTAGTCACCCAGTCAAAAAATTCAATGAGGTTGGTCTGACATGACCTCCCCTGATGAAACCATGCTGCCTTGGGTCCTGTAGTCCATTGACAACCAGATGTTCCACCAATCTCTCCTTCAGTAGTGCTTCCATGATCTTCCCCACTACCAAGGTGAGGCTGACTGGTCTGTAGTTCTCCACTTCCTCTTTGTTCCCTCTTTTGTATAAGGGGACTACATCTGCTATCCTCCAGTCTTTGGGTACCTCCCCTGTTTCCAGTGATCAGCTAAACAGGATAGCCAGAGGTTCAGCCACCACCTCTCTTAGTTCTTTAAGAACCCTGGGGTGCACCCCATCTGGCCCCATTGCTTTATCAACTCTTATCACTTCCAGTTCCTTTAGGACCCTTTCTCGTGTAAAGGGACTTGTGTCCATTTCTGCACCATTCTCACCCCTTGTACTCCCTTCAGACCCATTACCTTCCTCTTCCTCAGTGAAGACTGAGCATAAATTCCTGTTCAATATGTCAGCTTTACTGTTGTCATCCTCCACGTGGCCCCTATCCTCCCCCTTCAGTCTCACTATCCCTCCCTTTGCCTTTCTTTTTTCACTTATATACCTGTAAAAGGTTCTGTCCCCTCTACCCACTGATTTTGCAATGTGTTCTTCTGTCTGAGCTTTGGCTTCCCTTACTGACCTCTCTACCTCCCTTTGCTTCTCCTGGTACTTCTCCCTATCCCCTTCTGCCTGTGTCTTTTTGTATTGCCTGAATGCAATCTTTTTGGCTTTCACTTTCTTTGCTACCTCTTTGGAAAACCATAATGGTCTCCTCTTCCTTTTCCTCTTGCTAACCTGCTTAATGCATAATTCAGTTGCTCTTGTAATCCCATTTTAAATACTGCCCACTGTTCCTCAACCCCTGATTCCTGCCCCACCCCTTAATGCCTCTTTCAAGTATCTCCCCATTTTCCCAAAGTCTGCCGCCTAAAATCCAGGATACGTGTTTGTGTGTGGTTTGGTTCTGCTCTTTCTGTGATTTCAAACCACAATGACTGGTGGTCATTATTCCCGAGGTGCTCCTCCAATATTACCCCCATCACACTGTCCCTGTTTGTGAGCACAAGGTCCAGAATTGCCTTCTGCCGAGTTGGTTCCATGACCAGTTGCTTGAGGAAGACACCCTGAAGGGAGTCCAGGATAAATCTGCTCCTAGTTTATGCTGCTGCTGGGATGCTCCAGTCCATGTCTGGTATATTGAAGTCTCCAACCAGTACTACCTCACCCTTGTCTGCCATCCTTTGGATGGCTAGCATTAGCACCCTATCTGTTTCTTCCTCCTGGGCTGGTGGTCTATAGACCACACCTGAGCGGATGGCTGTGCGGATCAACTGAACAAAGCCTTTGAGGAACATTAAAGGGCAGTCTGGAGACATCCCCTTCAGCCCCAAGGGACATCCAGCAATGATACTGTGTACCCTCGTGCTCTGCAGGAGCAGTACCTCACCCAATGTTGGGGACTGAGGTCTTGCAGACCTTGACAAGTGCCTCAGTATGGCCAACTTCCTGTAGCCGACTCTGTCTACACTGATGCTTTAAGCAGGAAGATGTTTACCTCCACTCACACCAGGATGTGCATTGCTGCACATCAGGCACATCAGGTAGCTTATAAATGCCTGTCTGTGCAGTTAGGTCAGCTCCTAGCTGTCATGCCACATATGAGTTAGTTGCATGAGTCATCTGCCTTTCTGTCATGGTCTTGAAGTGGGCAAAGCACTAGTCAAGGGCACTCCACAATGCCAGTGAGGTGGCCTCCAGGCTGGTAGGAACTGCAGTCTGCATTTGGCAGGTAGTCTGACTTTACCAAGCATAACTGGCACCTATGACCTGGTGAATGGTGCTTAACTCCCAGTTTCCAGGGACTCACCTTTTCTCTTGTATGGTTGGTCAGTAGCTATTAGGATGCCCTCCCACTCATCTGTCTGACCTCAACCAGTCTCAGGTCTCACCAGAGCCATGAGGAGTCCCTACCCTCAGGTGTTCTCCCCCATGCAGAGGGCTGAGCGTATTTGTTTGCCCTCTGGGTGAGCCAACTCCTCCCTTTTCTGGAAAGCTTGGTACTCCGACCTATGAGTATAAATCTGTGGTGACGATTAATTCTAGGAAGATATGAAAATTACATACTTACCATAATTCTTAATCTTCCAGAATATCTTCAGCATTGCTTCATAAGCCTACCCACCATCCCACCCCAGCTGAGCGCCAGGGCCTCTGGCAGCTTACCCTGTGGGTGATGGCAGCAGATCACTGTGCATGTGTCTCCCTGTCCTTTGGTGATTGTTCATGATGTTTAAAAAAAGAGGCAGAGGCTGGTGATTTAGGTGGCATCCTCACCAAAAAAAGGGAGTGGAAGGTCACTCGTGCCCCCCCCCAAAAAAAATGTTATTTTTCTTTATAGAATGGATAGGTTGCCCCCT
Organism: Neoceratodus forsteri; assembly: GCA_016271365.2. Taxonomy (NCBI): domain Eukaryota; kingdom Metazoa; phylum Chordata; order Ceratodontiformes; family Ceratodontidae; genus Neoceratodus; species Neoceratodus forsteri. The sequence goes on along the minus strand of CM057456.1, from coordinate 1,157,145,537 downwards.
TCCTTCCATTTTTTCAATCCTCATTCTCCCTGCCCAGGGTATAACCCCTCTAGGGAATATACCTGTTAGTTACTATATGCAACACATGCCCTCAGCACTATCCAGTCTAACTCAACTGAGCAGATGCTTTATCTCTGGAGAGGTTCTATGCACTTTTTTTGGATCCATGTATTAGCTTCACATAGAGTACATCCCTGTGATTGCAGGGAGAAGCAAGGCATGTTCTTCTTCATATGTTGGAATTTTGGGTTGGTATCCCTTGTCATTTCTCTCTGTGCTTTGACCTTCACTCACTCTGCCTGAAGCATGACAGAGGAGATAACCACATCTTATCTTCCTAGAACTACTAGTTCTGACTCTGCTTTTCCCCTTCATTTCCTATTTTCTCCCATCTGTCATAGACAGATAGAAAAAATGGCTATGGGTATACTCTTGAGTTTACTCAAGTTCTGTCTGGAAGCATGAAGCTATTAATTTTTGGGGGTCTAGATATTTTTCTATTTTTGGCATTTTCCACCTCATTTGCAAGGGGGTCCCAACTTGGGTTTCCCATTTGCTACTTCTACCAGAGTCATTTGCTCAGGACTGGAGCCCTGTCCTTTTTACCTATTACTCTCTATACTCTGTCTGGCTATTGGTAAAAGGCTTTGGCTCTACTCTTGTGCCACCTAGTAGGCCCAACCCTTAGTATCTATGTCAGTAGTCAGGCTGTAATTGGTTGTTTATTTCTTTTCCTATATCCTTTTACTATCTGTTTCAGCTAGAAGTATGTAGTACTCTCCCTTTTATTTCTCTCCACGTTGTTTCTCTCCTGGGGAACAGAACTGAGGTGCATGAGGAAGCCAGTGATGGTTATTGGCTAGCATGTGCAGCACCAAGTGAGGTGCATGGGCAACATCAGTAGCCAACATTGGCTCCCTCCTTGTAGAAAAAAGCTCCCACTGGGTCCAGTGCCTCCAGGCCTAGACCCACGAGTATGAATCAGTGTTGAAGATACTCTATTCTGGAAGATCAACAATTATGTAATTTTTAAATTTTTTTTTCTTTTATACTCTCTGTGCCATCACAATGATCAATAGAAACACAAAAGAATATTGTAAATCCTAAGATTCTAAAGTGTGTTTGCAGTAGGGATTAGTGAGGCAGCTGTAGTGTGACCCTGTGTTGATTTCTTTTCTGGATTTCATTTAGTTTATCGCAGATAATCTGAGCCAATCTGAGGCCTCTGTCTTGGGGAAGGGAGCTGGATCCCATCCCTTGTTTTAGGGTAATGTGCACCTACAACCTTTCATAAATTACTTCTGTCCAAATGTAACACACCATGGCGTGTGATTATTATATACTGCAATGTTATCAAAATGGATCAGCAGTGCAGCAGCAAGGGGGAAGGGCTGTTTACCATGCCTGAATTCTGGGTTCACTCCAATTTTGGAACTTCCCAGAAGACTAGCAGGAGAAGGCTTGGTCATCCTGTAAGACCCTCTCCTCTGCACTGGCTAGTGGGTTCCTTTCAAGCCCCTCCACAATACTGCTACCTGGTTGATCACATGTGATAGTTCAGTGATGGAGAATATAATGGGAAAGCAGGATACACATGTTGTGCCACTGGCGTGGCCATGCCAATGTCTGAACATCCCTATGGGGGAATTGTTAGCACAAAAGTGGCAGAAATGGAATTATATGGCTGAGAGGAAATGCCCCATCCCATGTCTATCAATGCTCTTTTTCCAAATCCTGGTTTCAGCTTCTGGTGCCTCCTCCACTCACTGCAGGAGACTGGATATAGTGGGGGGTGCACCTGTGAGCACTGAAGGGAAGAGATCTGCCCTAGATGACAAGTGAGGGTTCAGTGCAGGAATTACAGAATGTGGCAACCTGAGCAGCACTGAAACTTGCACAGGGAGTCCCTGGGGTGGGTAAAACACTGGAGCCATGCTGAATGAGGTTAGTATAAACTCAGACATTGACAGCAGGAAAAAAACAAAGGCCCATCTAGTTTGTCCAGACTGAATATGGGCCAGGAAGGAAAAATGAAAGTAGAAGACTATAATGTCACAATGATGGCTTGATAGTAGAGATACAGTGAAATGTAATTTCACCAGCAAAAATTTGGCAAAATCGGGAATTTTCGCCATGCAAAATATTTCTCGAATTTTTCGCATTTCGCAAAATATTTCATGGGTACAAAATGCGAAATTTTGCCCGTGAAATGCAGAATTTCACCTACGAATGGTGGAATTTCACTAGTGAGTGGCAAAATTCAAATTTTGTAGGCAGAATTTCACACTTGTGAAATATTTCGTGAATTTCGTGAAATATTTCATGAAGCAAAAGTTGTGGATTTCACCCATCTCTACTTGATAGTCCCCATAACATTTCCCACTTAGAAAATATTTTTTCTTATTTCCAGTCTATATATTTTAAATTCCTTCCTTCCTATAATACCCTCATTGTATCTGTAGCCTACAACAGGGAGATCATTAATCTCAGCTAGCCCTGCACAACTGAACAGTATTTAGTTTTTATTTTAACTGTAGACTGGCTCAACATTCTGCTCAAAGATAAAATGGAAAAAATTAAATTCCTAAATCAAACATTCCATTACATGAACCAATGAACAGCAATGTCAGTGGCCTACAGACTAACAAATGCATACTCAGAGTCAGCAGCCCATAATGTTTGACAATTCATCTAGAGATCATAAAATATTTTCTTTAGATATACCTAATCCTTTTGCAAGTTTTTATATGATCCAGTATTGTGTTCATATGGAAGTACAGTAATGAAAAAAATAGGTTATAGAAAGTTTGAAAGCAAACCTTATACTCACCAAATGCAGTAGGAGAGATGTAATGCATAATCAGCAAACTACAGAGTAATAAAAGCAGTAGAGCATAGGTACATGCTAATGAGCTTTTTATGAAATTTCCTGGCACCATATTTTAGTGTACTACTTAGACCATTTCCAGGGTCAACATGTTGATGTATTGCTGTGAGTAGCAGAAAGAACTGATATGATTGTGAGAGTGTGGTCTTCCACTTAGTAGTTTGGTTTGGCTGCATGACTCATATTACTCCACTTTTGTCTTCATTTACTACAGTGGTGTGTGTGTCAGCAACCCTGCCTGCAGTAGACAGCATTATTTCTAGATCCCCTTTAATAATTATGCCTGTTAAAAGAGCGTAAGGCAGTGATGGCTGTAATTCCTATTGAAACACATTTATCATTTTAAGGGCATATAAGATACACAGCTTTGGAACAGCTAACTTCCATAAACAATGGCAAGATGATTTTCTTTCACTGGCACTTCTTTCCATTGAGTAGCACTCCAGTCTCTGCTTCAGCCCAATTCAACATTACAAGATTTTGTCTTTAAAGAGCGTGCTCCTATTATGTGCTTATAAGTTTTTTATTGCTGCATATTTACCTGATTATGTGGTATATGCTTTGATTTCCTGCAAAACGTGTCTTTAAAACAAAGATATTTATAATAATTACACAGTTAGTGAAGCTGTGTGCCTTTTCTAGTTGGCTTTTTTTTTATTGCTTCCATTTCCCCTTGCTCTCAGATTATCTTGCAACACATTTGAGTCTTAACCTTTGATTATCCAGGCCATTAATCTTCAGCCTTCTTGTGTGCTTTTAAATAGATACATAGAAGTTGATATTTTATTTTAGCTGCCTGTTCTTTATTTCTTGTTCAGACCCATAAAGGCATTGGGTGGGATATTCAGAAGGGATGCGCATGCTGCAACACAGTTATGCCATGCGCAACCCACTGATGCGCCCCGGCACTATATTCAAAAGGGGAAAGTGCGTGGCACAAATCCCGATGTGCCAGGGTGCATCAGTAATGTATACAGCACAAGTGGGGGGGTGTGCCCATGCATACCCCCTCACATCCCAATATTCAGCCCTGGATGTGCGGAGCTCTTGCAGGCGCAACCCCTACATGTGCCACATACAGTTGTTCCAAAAAATTAAGGAGCAACAGCTGGCCACCCACTGGTGAGCTGCCATATTGCAGGGTACAACACTGCAGCTGCCAGCTATGGGTGGCCACCTGAGCTCTGGCAGCACCCTCCATTGGGTAGTGCCCCCCCATGCCCGATCACGGGCATATGTATAATAATTAAAATGTCCCATATCCCTGCTGGTCCAGTGGACTGCTCGCAGCCCAATCGCGGGCATGTGTATAAAAATTAAATCATCCCATATCCCTGGTGGTCCAGTGGACTGCTCATAGCTCAATTGTGGGCATGTGTAAAATGTTTAAAATGTCCTATATCCCTGGTGGTCCAGTGGACCGCTTTAAGCCAATCGCGTGCAGAGTCAAAGGAAGATTAAATCCATCCTGGTGGTCCAGCAGTACCCTTCTCCCACCCTCACTGAGCCCCTACCCCGCTCCCCTAGTCAGTGGCAGGTGGCAGCTCCCCTCCGCAAGCCACGAGGCCGTCCACCGACTGATTGCATTACAGCACAGCTGTACACCATTGAGTCCACAGCATGTGCCAATGGATGTGCAGACCATATGGTACTAAACAGTCCAGATATGTGAATGAATTCATTCACATATCTGAACTGTGTAGTATAGTATCGTCTGCATGCCCACTGGCCTACGCTGAGGACCAATGGGTGTACAGCTGTACTGTACGCAGTCAGTCGGCAGGTGGCTTGCGGGTGGGGAGCTGCCAACCACCACTGACCGTGGGGGAGCAGGGTAGCAGGGCTCAGTGGGAGAGTGGGAAGGGGGGGTACCGCTGGACCAGCAGGGATGGGATGGATGGGATTTAATCTTTCTTTTGACTTCTGCCCGTGATCGCACTGTGAGCAGTCCACTGGACTACCAGGGAAATGGGACAATTTATTTATTATACATATGCCCGCGATTGGGCTGCAAGTGGTCCACTGGACCACCAGGGATATGGGACAATTTACTTATTATACATATGCCCATGATCGGGCTGCCAGCAGTCCGCTGGACCACCAGGGATATGGGATGTTTTAAATTTTACACATATGCCCATGATCGAGCAGTGGGGCACTTTGCCGCTTGTACAGGGGGCATCGGTCCCCAATGGATTCAGCCTGGCAGGGTGCCAGGCGCAAGTCACCAGGGATGGGCGCACCTGCATGCAAATGGGGTCATAATGACATGCAAATGGCCCCATTTGCACCTTGGATGCATTATGGCCCCATTTGCATGTGCACCTTTGAATATTGCAGTTGATGCACCTAGTGCAATGGCACTTGCGCTGGCTCATCCCCCTGCCCCTCTCTGGCCACTTGCACTGGTGCAGTGCCACTGCGCCATGCACAATGTGGGTAGCCACAGAGCAATATTCAGTGGTGCTGAGCCATGGTGCAGCATCGTTGAATATCACCCTGTCAGCACCCTGGCACATACTAGTTGAGCTGTGTCCAGGCTTGCGCCACAGCCTGGTCCAGTCTGAGTATCCCACCCATTGTGATTTTACAGAGTTTTTTTAATTCCTCACCTCTCTCATTTTATGTTGCTGTCCAATGTCCCACATTTAATTTTTTTCTTTCTATTTGATCAAGCTTCACAGCATAGGAGGTTAGTTCACTGCTGTAGCTGTAGCTTTAGCAGTCTGTATATTAAGGGCCCAACAATCCTCAATCAGTTCACTGCCCTCCATGCATGCAGAGGTCCAGAAAAAGCTTGTAAGGGACACTGGGTCCATCATGACCAACCTCTCACTGTAACATAGTAATTTAATGTTGTAAGGGACTCTGGGTCCCTCATGTCCAACCCCTCACTGTACCATAGTAATTTAATGCTGTAAGGGACTCTGGGTCCATCATGTCCAACCCCTCACTGTAACATAGTAATTTAATGTTGTAAGGGACTCTGGGTCCCTCATGTCCAACCCCTCACTGTACCATAGTAGTTTAATGTTATAAGGGGTGCAAGGTCCATCATGTCCAACCTATCACTGTAGCATAGTAATTTAATGTTGTAAGGGACTCAAGGTCCATCATGTCCAACCTATCACTGTAGCATAGTAATTTAATGTTGTAAGGAACTCTTGGTGCATCATGTCCAGCCCCTCACTGTAACATGGTAATTTAATGTTGTAAGGAAATCTAGGCCCATCATGTCTGACCCCTCACTGTAACATAGTAATTTAAGGTTGTTAGGGACTCCAGGTCCATCATGTCCAACCCCTCATTGTAGCATACTATTTAATGTTGTATGGGACTCTAGGTCCATCTTGTCCACCCCCCTCACTGTAACATAGTAATTTAAAGTTGTCAGGGACTCTAGGTCCATCATATCCAACCACACACTGTAACATAGTAATTAAATGTTGTAAGGGACACTAGGTCCATCATGTCCAACCCCTCACTGTAAAATAGTAATTACATGTTGTAAGGGACACTAGGTCCATTATCTCCAACCCATCACTGTAACATAGTAATTTAAGGTTGTAAGGGACTCTAGGTCCATCATGTCCAATCTCTCACTGTAACATAGTCATTTAATGTTGTATGGGACACTAGGTCCATCATGTCCAACCCCTCACTGTAACATAGTAATTTAATGTTGTAAGGGACTCTGGATCCATCATGTCCAACCCCTCACTGTAACATAGTAATTTAATGTTGTAAGGGACTCTGGGTCCATCATTTACAACCCCTCAGTGTAACATATTAATTTAATGTTGCAAAGGACTCTAGTTCCAGCCCCTCACTTTAGCACAGTAGTTTAATGTTATATGGGACTTTAGGTCCATCATGTCCAGCCCCTAACTGTACTATAGTAATTTAATGCTGTAATTGACACTAGGTCTATCCTGTCCAGTCCCTCACTGTAACACATTAATTTAATATTCTAAAAGACTCTAAGTTCATCATGCCCAATCCCTCACTGTTTAACAAGAGGTATTGTAAGCCTCAGGAGGTATCTGCATTCCAAAAGAGACTTGTTACCTTATTTTAATTAACTGAAGAAAAGTGAATCCATCCTGATACAGGGAAGTGATGGGATTAAAATTTTATAAAACCAGACCCACAATTCAACTGTGGTTTGAGCAGTCTACCTCAGCTTGATGCAGTGGCCTGATGACTGGGCTTCAACTATCCAGGGGTACAGGGCATGCCACTTTCACTGGGAGGGCTGGGTGAAGGCACAGGAAATGGAGAGGGGCAAACACAGGAGAGGGTCTGCAGCAGCTAGGTACAAGAGGCATGCTGGTTAAGGCATGGAAAGGGGATTTGTGACACAAACACAAAGCAGTCAGAGGCATATGTGTCTTGCTTCTGTTTGAAAACCTGAAGCTGCCACTATTAATATAGCTAGGCAGTCACCAGGAGCCAAACCCCAGTGCCACTCTCACCCAATACTGGGTGTCCATTCCAGGGTTGAATGGGAAACTAAAATGAAAAGTAAGTAGCCTGTTGCTGCTCAACCCTGGTGCCACCAAACTCCCTCCATTCTAATACCAAGTGCCCAATCCTGGAGTCAGGCTGTAAATGAAGAATAGTTAGAGGGCAATAACAGCCAAACCCCAGAGCTGCCAGCCCCCCATTCTCACATTAGGTGCCCAGCCCCTAGGTGCAAGAGTAAATAAAAAAAGTAAGCAGAAAATGGGAGCTCAACTTCAGTGATGTTTTATAAAGAAATGTTAGTTGTTTTTTGCACTAATCTATTGTAGCATTGCTCCCTGTTATTCATTGCACTATTACACTTTTGTGTACTTGCACTCATACATTAAATTAAAAGCAGCTTTATTCCATAGTCGGCAGTAAAACTTTAACCAGCTTCATAGAAAAGCATATGTGAATTCATAGGATGAATACTAAAAACAACAAAAGTGCAGGAGTGCAATGAATAGCAGGGAGTAATGCATGCCAGACTGGGGCAAAAACAACTAATGTTTCACTCCAGAAGTGGAGCGTCATCAGAGTTAGTAACTTAATGCAGAAATGCCCTTATATTATCCACCACCAGTGATGTGTACAAATTAAAAAATTTAAAACGATGAATGTGACTCATCCTCAGGCTACGAGGAGGCACATATAAAATTACAACTGGCAATTAAGATAATGAAGAGTATAAAATCAAACCTGGAATAAACTACCCACAAGTCTTATTTTCACTGTTGGTTAGTGCATGTAATTAGAAAAAAGCTTTACATATAAACTACAATATCAGGAAATATAAATGTTTATAGAAATCTATTTTGTGGATGTTGGAGTGAAGCACTGAGAATATAAAATGTACAGGTATTCATTTATATATCCCTTTCCTTGAGAGACATTTCTTTAGGACTGTGGAAGTAATGACCTCTGCTGTACAATGATTTCAAATGTCAGGAATCTGTTCTAAAAACAGATAAAAAGAGCCAGCCTGGTGGTACTGAGGGTTGAGGTGCTGAACACCACACTTGATGCTGCCGAGGCAACCCAGGTTCTGGAATGAGCCTGGATTGTCGGGGGTCAGGGGTCAGCCTGGGGTGGAGGGTGAGGAGCAAGATCAAGCCACCACAAGGCAGCTCTCTCCTCCTGGGAGAGACTGGAGGGCAGATGGTGGTGTTGATCTAGGGAGCTCTTGCAGTAGCCACAGAGAGTAGAGGAGGGCAAAGTGCTCCCACTTCGCTACACGGAGCACTTCATATATTGTCTAACAATCCACGTAGTGCTACACAATGCAAAGCAAATTACTCCACCTCAAAGTTAGGAACGCAAAGTGCATTGTTTCAATGGACTGCATCTTTTCACCTTGGTTCACTGCCTTCTCCTTAATTTTAATGCAACGTGCCATTGATTTGAATAGACTTCTCTTTGCTTCACCTGTTTATTGCAATGTTAGGAACATTTTGCATTAATTCATGGGACGGCAGGTCACATGGGCTCTATATTGTCTTGCACAGCCTCAGTTCTGCATAGTGTGTGTAGCAGAAAGCTGGAGACAGTTTGCTGTCAGAGCTCTGAGAATCAAACCACCAAAAAAGATTTAAAAAATCACTTTTCAACTAATTATTTTGGTCCAAATTTAGTACATCAACTGTAGGAAACCCTCCTGTGCTTAGATCATTGAGTGTTGAGATGGATCAGGGCAATGTCAGGGACTATTTCTTCATGGAGAGGGCGGTGGGTGCAAGGACAACCAAAAACTTATGATCAATGTTATGGTGTGAGAGCAGCAGTTGAAGCATGCCCATTATTTGGAGTTGGTGCACCTCCATGTGCTCCATCCACTGCTCCACATTGTCAATCCAGTGGTTCACATGTTCCAACTCACTCCACATCAGGCCCAAATCGGCATATGTGTGGCAGGTATTCATGCAGGGTTGCCACTGTCACCTGCAGGATGTGGAGCAGCTGCTTGCTCCAAGGCCCAATCCCACTTGATACAACATGTAGTTGGAGGCTGTGCTGCCACGTGTTGCCCAGCAGAACCAGCAGGCACATTTGTGCCCTGTTCAGCAAGCTTGGCCTGCCAATCTGCATGGTGGTGGTTGTATAGGTGGGTGCACTGACCACCTGCAGCCAGATGACTTCCCATGGGGCCACAGTGCACCACCTCACCACACAGATTGAACTTCACTACACTGGTTTCTGCAGGCAGTGTAATGAAGAACTTTGACACTTATGAGCTGCAAGGAGGACTGGGCACAGGCAGGGGGCCCAAATGTTGTTGCCTGCTGCTGCTGGTGCTCAGTTGGGGCAGGGAGTGGGGAAACCTGCTGCTGCTGCTGCAGTTGCAACTGTTGCAGCTCCTCCCTCGCTTCCTGCTGAACCACTGGCACAGGGGCCATGGCATGTGGTGGCACTGGTTGGGGGTGCTGGTAGGTTCTACTGAAGGTAGTGCATCAATGGCACCGCTACCTCCTGCTTCAGGGAGGGGACCACTGGCCTGGAAGGTGCTCTAGTTTTGATGTGGGGTTTAAATTTTTTGCTGTCTCTCTGTCTCCTCTTAAAGCGGGGTTTATATATTTTTAGCTATCTTTCTGTCTTCTCACAAACACAGCTCTTTCTCCCACACTAGGTAAGGAAAAAGTGAAAGTCATTCACTCTCTTGCATGATTAACTTCGTGCCTGAAGCATATGACCTGCAGACTGTGAGCCGTGTGATCTGTGGGCTGTTGCAATACTCACACACTCTGCCTTTAATAAAAAATAAAGCAAAGTAGCGCAGCGTGATCATAATGCAAAGTCATTATGATGTGAAGTGGCAAAGTACTGCATTTCATTGGGCACTTTGTGTAGCTATGTGTCGAGGTCGAATGGTCCACGTTGCCTCTGCTATGATAGCAAAGTTAAACTTCACTGCATCTCTAATGGGGAGGGGCTGAAGGGGCTGAGCTGGCATCATGGGGAATGCATGTGCCTCCACGCACACACGTTGCCCATGTGCTGGTGCCCTGGGACCAGGGGAGAAAATGGACAAAAAAAAAACAACTAAAATATGCATAAGAAAAGAGATAAAAAGCAGGGTATTATTAGATCAGGTGCTTAGCCATAATGAATCTACACCTTGGGGGGCTCACTATAGCCCAGGTGTGAATGCTTGCTTTGAATTTGTGCACTTCCTGCAAGATTTCTATAGACAATCTTTATCTATAGTATATAAAGATGGCATATTTTGCAATAGAAGTGTTTTTTAATTGTATTATGACTAAATGAGCATCTGATGCAATAACGTCCTGCTTTTTAGTGTTGTTTAGAATACATTCCTGATATTTGTATTTTATATTACAGAGTTTATTGGCTCCACAGTGCTAGTGAAAATGTATCTCATGAGAAGGAATATATATGAATGAATGCCTGAACATTTTATATCCTCATTGCTTCACCCCAACATGTACAAATGGACTTCTATATAAATTTATATCTACTGATATTGTGGTTTCTATGTGAAGCTTTTTATAATTACATCTATTAACCGACTGTTGAAAATATGCCTTGTGGGTAGTTAATACCAGGTTTGATGTTATATTTTTCATTATCTTTATTGCCAGTTGTAACTTTATGAGCCTCCTCATATCCTGAGGATGTGTTACATTAGTAACAGACTGCTAATGTCTCTTTCATACAGTATATGCCACTGTATGTCATATTACATGTAATATGACAAATTTTAAATAGAACCTTTAATCACAAAACACTGTATTAATTCTTGATATCATGAACATTCACTAAAGTAAGTAGTCACTTGCTGCAATAATTTTGCAACCGTATTGCCTCTGACTAGAGTTTGTTATTTCAGATGTGACAAAAATTACTAAAGCCAACTCAGATGGTGGGAGGAAGGGTATCATACAAGTCAGTATATAAGGGGCAATCTAAAATAGAATAAAAAGTAGGTCAAAATTCTCATATATGCCTCTGTATGCCATATTACATGTAATATGACAAATTTTAAATTGAATATTTAACAACAAAACACTGTACTAATCCCTGATATCATGAACATTCACTAAAGTAAGTAGCCACTTGCTGCAATCATTTTGCAGCAGTATTGGCTCTGACTAGAATTAGTTATTTCAGATGTGACAAAAGTACTGAAGCCGACTCAAATTGTGGGAAGAAGGTTTTCATACAAGTCAGTAGATAAGGGGCAATCTAAAACTGAATAAGAAAGTATAGGTCAAACTATTCACCTCACTCATGCACTGCTGCTTTGACCCTTAGGCTACCAACAGAATTAGAATGTATAGGAATTTTGGACTTATATATCAGTCTGTGGCACAGCAAGAGTTAATCTAGGGACAGTTTGAGACCTGGGGGGGGGGGAGGTTGACAGTGTCCTTTTAACTAACACATTACAAACAATATTACCACATTTTACTCTACCTAGATCAAACAGATTGTATAATGTATAGACAGCTGAGTGATAATATACATTATAGAGATCCTTGATCATGTAACACAACACAATCAATGACACATAAGGACTGTATGGGCCCTTTCACAGAAAATACCTTAGACAAAGCATCCTGGACACTCATGTATAAGGTAATGCAAAACAATAAAGTGTTCAACACATTACATAAGTCAGATTAAGACATACAGCATTAAAGTAGTCTGGCAGCATAATTAAAACTTAATGGAGTATGCACCCAGGAATTTAAATGGAAGAGAGCGATTCAGATTCTCCATGTCTATATTAAGTTGTGCTCTAGTAATTTAACTAGGCACACAATTTGAGAGACAGAGTGTTAAAATTAAGGACACAAACATTACATAACAGGAAAATATGAATACTTGTTATGTTGATAATATTCTTTATATGCTGAAATTATAAGCCATGTATGGACATGTTGTTACAGTGGTAGTCAGAGAGCAGCAGCTGTATACAATAGGACCTGCTTATAGTGGGCTAGTCCATGCAAGACATGGCTGTCTGCTGTATTATATGTCTGCTGTAATGTGACATAATGATTATCATGTTAAGGGTAGTTTGGCATTGTTCCATTTCAGTTAGGCAACTTGGGTAGGTAGTGAGAGTAGGAGGCAGGTTAGTTCTAGGCTGAAATAAAAACAATCTTTATTCATTAGTGTTTCTTTGACAACTTCTGCTGTGCTTGTGCTAAATGCTTCAACAATTTATTGTCAGGGCAATATGTTTGGGTGCCATGATTCTATTTCTGGGTCTGGTGAGTGAGAGCTGTTTAAATAGGGACCATTATCACTTCATTTGTTCACTTTACCACATCCACCAATTGCCAGCTTACACCCTCAGATGATCCTGGGGCACTCGCTAAAGACAGATGACTTCAACCACAATAATTTAATTACAATGGCCTTTGGTAAATTGTCTAATAAAAGCAGATGCCCATTATAAAGGTGTCTATAATACAATAAGTGGAATGTACTACATTTATTCAGTTGGTTTTCATTTGTGCACTACAGGATGTAAAGCACCTGTTTTTAAGCAGGGTCCTGGGTGAGTGAAAGCAGCAGTATCAACACTTCATAGTTATATAGTTTCAGAGAATAAGAATTTGCAACATTGGTTCACATATATTTACAAAAATGATATCTAGAAATATACAACAGGAGTGGGTAGCACATTAATTCAGCAATGCAAATTCAGCGAATCAATTTCAGTGATTCAGTCATTGTGAATACAGTCTTAGGGAGTGGCACATAACAGTGAACATGGCAATACAGCGATTGCAGAAAATGATGACTATTCAAAACATCGGTTGTATAATTGACCAACCCAAAACATGCAGACTAATGCCTGGGTCCAAGTGTGGCGTGGTGTTAGAATCATAGAAATAGGAGAGGTACAGGGGGCATAGCCATTAGTGCCTGCAGTTGTGGGATCTGACTGAACGGCTCATGCAGGTGGTCAGAGAATACAGGAAATGGAGGTGTAAACATTGGTTGCTTTAGTCACTGAAAATCGCTGAAATATTAATTTGCTTTAATTACCTATCACTGTAGTTGTTGTCACCATGATTGCATTGGTGAAATTGGTTGTTGCTAAAGTAACTCTGATGTATTGACGTGAAGCCCAGAAGTGGAGGTGAAAAATGACAAGATAAAAATATATCTTAATTATTGACATCAGTAACAGCAACATATCAAGAAGTATTGCTGTTACTGTTGTTACAATAGGTATTATTAAGGTTACTGTCATCAGAGTGGAATACTGAACCAATCAGAGAGCAGCTGTCACATAGCTGATGACATCACACTGCTTAGTACAGCACCAAAGCCAGGTGTTAAAATTGAAGAAAAACAGCAACATCTTCAAATAAACAACAGATTGAAAGCTATAACTTGTAAATTACTGTTGTATACATCAAATATGCAATAGCCTGACTCAAAATAGGCAGTTTATCATCACTTGTGAGTGGGCAGGACTTTCATAATTCACTTATGGCTCTGTCACTCATGAGTTAAGGTCCTGCCCCTCACACTTGAAAATACATTTTTAGAGTTAGCCCATTGCATATGCGCTCTCTCTCTCTATATCTATCTATCCATATCTATATATATATATACACACATATATATACATATATTTCACAGAAAATACCCCATTCTTTTCAGTTTGAGTTCCCGTAATGGCTCCAGATACACTTAGATGTTTTCTAGGATGTACTGTATCTCTGCCTACCTCTGTAATTGGGAGAAATGAATACAGAATTGTGAAAATAACTTATTGAATTTAGATAAAAAAGAACTGCTGACCTAAAGCTTGGTAAATGTATACTGCTGAAACTAAGCTGGGGCTGAAAAGGAAGTTTCATAGTCTGAAACATTTGAGAATTCATAAAAAAACAAATCAAAACAAAAAACAATGCACGTTTATTCACCTGGTAAAGGTGATTATAGAAGCAACCTTTTCTTGAAAACAAAGTTTTATTGGCAATTCAATTAAAATATAGCACATCAAGAACAGGAAATACATAATACATGCTGGGTACAATTAGTGAAAGAAGAGGGGGGAGGGGGACAACTCCTACACACCAAAGCAAAAGTTACAACAAGACCAGCTAACAATGGCTACAAGAAAGGCAGATAGGGTACCTGAGAAGTTACAGGTTGGCATGAAACACACATAATTCATACTGATATAACCACCAGTCCCTCAAGTGGATTGGATTTGCTTATCACAGCAGGGGGCCCAAGTTTGTTCCTTCATAATTGGGGAACCATGTAGCTTCTAAGGCCTACTGGGTGGGCACATGTGTGCATAATCAAGCAACTTGTTTAGCACTATGTAATGAGTTTGATTAATGGGTTTTCTCCAGTGTCATATGTGCTATTGGGACAGAAGCCCAGTGCAAGATTGTGGGAGGTTTATCAGATTTCCAGACAAGCTATTAGGCATTTGCAAATTATGAGACCCAATTTCCAAAGATGATACTAGTGTTATTTGTTCCCAGGGAACTTCTGGCAGGATCCCCAGTAATATGACCTCAGCCAAGAGAGTATAGGTAAATTACAGCATTGCAGAGAGTAGGTCAGTCAAAGTAGGTCAGTCACTCAGCCCAAAAGGTTTGAATCTGTGGGCATTGCCATATCACATGGATATATGTGCCTTTCACTACTTTACAACATGGGTGCCTATTTGAATTAATGGGGTCCAGATCTGCATGCAACAATGAGAGAGGCTAAACTGGACATAGTAGCCATTAGCAAGACATGGTTCACCAGTAACTACACTTGGGAGACTTCAGTACCCAGCTATGTACTGTTCAGGAGAGACTGAGGGTCAAAAATGGGGGAAGGGAGTGGCCTTTTATGCCAAAGAAAATATCAAAGCTACAGAAATTCAGAATACACATAAAGAGCCAGAAGAAATGTGGGTCACCCTGGAAAAAGGAAATGGGACTGCCATACAAACTGGGGTTATCTACAGGCCTCCAGACTAGGGGGAGGACATAGACACATTACTGTTAGAAAATATACAAAACATGACTGCTAAAGGGGAGATTCTGATAATGGGAGACTTCAACATGCCAGATACAGATTAATCAATACCGGCAGGAACATCTGCCAGAACTAGACACATAGTGGATTCCCTGCAGAGGGAGGGCCTCAGACAACTGGTAGAATAACCCACAAGAGACAGGGCTATCCTAGATCTAGTACTGATTAATGGTGAAAGGATCACAGATCTCCAGGTAGAAGGTCACCTAGGGGCCAGTGACCATCACATGGTATGGTTCAATTTGGCCACTAGAACTAAATCATCCCATTTGAAGTCAAAAATATGGGACTTCAGAAGAGCTGACTTTGATAAGATGGCCAACAGAGTTAAGCTAGCCCTGGCAAGAAGAAATACAGGTGAGGGGTACAGGCAAAGTGGGCAAGCATTAAGGTTGCAATACTTGAAACAACATCCCATTGTGTTAGAGAGAAAAGCAAGAGCAAAAGAAGAAGGAAACAACTTTGGTTCTCAAGAACTGTAGCAGAAAAAGTCAGAGCCAAAAGGCTGGCCTTCAGGAAATATAAAGAAATGCAGTGGGATGAAGCTAGGGAGGCATATCAAACTTCCCTAAGGGAAGCAGGAAAGGCAGTTAGGCAGGCAAAGGCCCAAACCGAGGAAACACTAGCACGAACAGTAAAAGAAGATGACAAGACTTTCTATAGATATATTAGTGAAAGGAGAAAGTCCGAGGGGGGTATTGCTAAGATCAAAGGGGATAAGGGGGAGTGTGAGGAGGAGGAGGAGGAGGAGGAGGACCAATGAAAAGCATTTATCCTAAATAGATACTTCTGCTAAGTATTTACTGAGGAAATAGTAGGGCAGGGTCCAGGCTCAGCACCACAGACACAGGATGGAGGGAGGTGTGCACTAGTCCCTTCACAAAAGAAAGGGTCCTACAAGAGCTCACTAAGCTCAGGGTGGACAAGAAAATGGAACCTGATGGCATACATCCCAGGGTACTAAAGGATCTAAGGGTGGATCTAGCAGAGCCATTATCAGAACTGTTTAGTGAGTCTCTGAGCACAGGAGAGGTCCCAGAAGACTGGAGAAGGGCTCATGTGATCCCGCTCCACAAGAGTGGTAGCAGGGAGGAGGCAGGGAACTACAGACCAGTGAGTCTTACCTCAGTAGTGGGAAAGATTATTGGGGCACTCCTTAAGGAAAGTATAGTGCAACACCTAGAATCCATAGGAGCTCAGGATCCAAGACAGCATTGGTTTACAACAGAAAGGTCCTGTCAAACTAATCTCATAGATTTCTTTGACTGGATAACCAGAGTGGTGGACCAAGGGGGAGCAGTTGATGTTGCCTACCTTGACTTCAGCAAAGCTTTCAATACCGTTCCACATAGAAGATTGATTTATAAGCTAAGTAGGCTCAGGCTGGGTCAGAAGTTGGTCAACTGAGTGGCAAACTGGTTGGTGGGCAGAATACAGAGAGTGGTGGTAAATGGTATACAGTCAGAAGAGATGCAAGTCGCAAGTGGGGCACCTCAGGGATCAGTGCTGGGGCCTGTCCTCTTAAATATCTTCATCAGTGACATTGCAAATGGACTGGAGGGTAAGGTTTGTCAGTTTGCAGATGACACCAAGATCCAGATGGGTGGACAGAATGAGAAGAAATCTGGATAAACTGGCAAAATGGTTGGAAAAGTGGCAACTGGGGTTTAACGCAAAGAAGTGCAAGATCATGCACATAGGGAAGAGAAACCCTGAAGCCACCTATAGATTGGGAGGGGAGTTGCTGGCAATCACAAGGGAAGAAAGAGACTTAGGCATCATCATCATCACAGATGACCAGAAATCATCCAAACAGACCACTAAAGCAGTAGGTAAGGCTAGAGGGATGCTGGGGTGTATTACTAGGGTGTATCACAAGTCATAAGAGGGCGGTAATAATCTGTCTTTACAAGACACTGTTTAGGCCCTATCTGGAGTACTGCGTGCAGTACTGGAGGCCGCACCTGCACAAGAACATTAACAAAATGGAGGCAGTCCAGAGAAGGGCCACCAAAATGGTGCAGGGACTGCATCAGAAAACATATGAGGACAAATTAACAGAGCTCAATATGTATACCCTAGAGCAAAGGAGGGAGAGAGGTGATATGATCAAAACATTCAAACATCTTAAGGAAATTAACAAGGTGAAAGAGTCTAATAAATTTCACTATAAGAAAAATAGCAGGACAAGAGGACACAGCATGAGATTATAGGGAAGCCAGTCAAGAGGGGACTGTGAGGAAGTTCTTTTTCACAGAAAGGGTGGTTAATGCATGGAACGGCCTACCTCAGGAAGTGGTGGATATGAATTCAGTGCAGGGCTTCAAACAGGCATGGGACAGGCATAAGGGAGCAATAAAGATGAGTATGAATAGATAGACCATTGACAGAATATAGGCCTATGGCACATTCATAAGGTAGAAAAAATGGGCAGACTGAATGGTCCTTGTGGTCTTTGTCTGCCATCAACTTCTATACTTCTATGTTTCTATGTTTCTAAGAGGTGGGCCTAACTCTGTGTAGGAAATTAAGGTGTGTCTGTCTAAGGCCATTGTTAATGGAGCAAGACATACCATGTTTAACTGTTAGATCCCAGTCCCTGTCCGTCCCACTGTAGTTACCCATATATTTTTACCATTTCACATGCACTAGTCTGAGAGGATCTTGCAAACTACCCCACAGTATGCTATAGAATTGTTTTATGTGTTTACTGGGTAGTTGGTGTGCAATAAAATCACTTCTCCAGGGGACTGAGATGGAGCTTGCATGAGTGGGTGTCCTGCTAGTTCCAATCTGGATCTTATCTGGAGGTGGATGAAGAAGTCCATAGGAGAGACCCCCAAAGTGGGTAGAAAAATACTAGAATGAAGAGAGAAATACTCCTCAAAGAGTTGAATTATCTGGATAAGACCCTTCCTGAACCATTGAGTTAATGCTGATGTTACTGGGCCCAGTGGATCCCTGTTGCTTCACAGTGGAGAGGCTCCTTGTGTGTTCACTTAGGTTGTGGGCAGTCAGCCAGACCCAGACAGATGTCCTCATGAATGGGTATCAGAGCACCCTTACAGCACTCTGTTGAGGTAACCATAAGGTGATACAGGTGTCTTCTGATGCACAACCCCCCAAAAAAACTGTTCTGGAAAAGGATCGTGTCTCCTCCTCTTCCAGCTGGATCCTCTCTCAGATTGAATCTTCCAAAGCTGAACAAACTCTGGAACAAATTCTCTAGGAACAAAATGTATAAAAATGAAAACAGCATAAAGGGGCAGAACAGTATGTGGCCAAAATTGTTTGACAGAAGCTATCTTTATTATCTGAAATTCCATTCCAAACTGTCGGTCACATAGAGAGAGTAAGGGAGGGGAGAGAGAAGTCTTCTGTGGATTAGAAATAAAAAGGATTCAAATGAAAAATCTAGCTACTAACTATCATATATTAGCTAAACATAACATTAATGCAGTTGAAAGCATATAAGACAGCAGGAAATCAATACATTTTAAGTGAGTTTTGGAGTTGTCTTCCCTCCAAGGGCAGGATTCAGCACACTTTTAAGGGTACTTATATAATTACTTTACTAGGTAGTAAACTAACATTATACAATCACACCCTTTACAGCACTCCAATGATATAACCATAGATTAAACTAAGAAGCAGTAGAAGGATTTCCCAAGGAGGGAAATGGGGGGATTGGCTCCAATACTGATTGCAGTACCCTGTGGCAAAAGACAGCTTATCACCACCCAGAACATTGAAGTGATAGTGTCTGGTGAATGTTTGCAGAGATGACCAGGTGGCTGTAGAGCAAATGTTGATCACTAAGGCTCGGTTTCTTTTTATCCAGGAGGTAGTAATTGCCCAAGTGGGATGGGCTTTCAGTTATTCATGTGCTGATAAACCTGGGGCTACATGGGCATCCTCAGTGACTATACAAAGCAATCTGTCTATGGTGGCCCTGAAATCAGGCATTCAACAGGAAGCACAGGAGACTTAGACTAAGCACAGTTAAAAGGGTTGAAGCACAGTTAAAGGGGTAAATCTGGTATATTAAAGGCAAGTTAGAGGGGACAACTCTTCAATAGTACAGTAAGAAGAAAGAAAGAAAGAAAGAAAGAAAGAAAGAAAGAAAGAAAATGGAAGGAAGAAGAATAGAAGTAAAGGAGGGGGAGGAGAGAAGGCAAAATAACAGCAGGAGGGCTTACCTAGGACTAAAAGGGGGGCCAATAGCAAAGCAGAAAAGGAAAATGCAGGGAGTGATGCAGTGCAGTGGATGCAGGGATGCAGTCTTCATGAGGACATTCTGGGTACTGTGGTGCTTCCCCATATGCAGGCACCTCTCTGGGTTGAAGGCAGAGGTTGCCAGTCTCAGTGATGAGCTTGCAGGTGTACTGGAGGCCTTTGCCCCCAGCCACAGGCCACCATGTCTGCAGACACTGCCACAGCAGATGCCCAGGCAGTGGGCTGACTTGTCTATGGTGGGCTCAAGGAGGTTGAGGGAGTGGGATCAGTGGCACATCCCCCATTTGGTACAACTTACAAACTCCTTTGCTATCCTGGAGGAGCGGACAAGCCTCAGAAGGGAACCCAAGGTAGAGACCAGGGAGAATGAGCGAGTCCTCCAGAAGGGATACCCAGGGGTGGGGGGGTAGATGACCCCATAATAAAAGGAAGCTACTCATAGTGGGGGACTCAATAGTCTGAGGAGTAGATCTAGGTACAGGTAGTGGGAAGAAGAGGGAGGTCAAGTGCCTTCCAGGAGGCACATCTTGGAGAGGGGGAGGGTGAATCCATAGGATCACAACAGCAGTAGCAAGGAGGGGGGAACTGAAGATCATGGTCACGCTTGGGACAAATGACCTAGCCAGGGAGGAGGTGAGCATAGAGCAGGTGCAGGAGGAGTTCAGATGGTTGGGTAGGCACCTTGGAGAAGTAGCAGGCTCTGTAACATTTTCAGAGGTGTTGCCAGTCCATGGCGGGGGAAGCTCAAAATCTCTGCATCAGCAAGTTCAATACTTGGTTGAGGTGCTGGTGCAGAGATAATGGTTTTTGTTTCATTGGGGACTGGGGACCCACCTGGAGGGATGGGGGCCTGTTCGCGGGGGGACAGCCTTCATC
The DNA here is from genome assembly GCA_016271365.2 of Neoceratodus forsteri. Classification (NCBI taxonomy): domain Eukaryota; kingdom Metazoa; phylum Chordata; order Ceratodontiformes; family Ceratodontidae; genus Neoceratodus; species Neoceratodus forsteri. The sequence goes on along the minus strand of CM057456.1, from coordinate 1,157,125,004 downwards.
CATCTAGGGAGGGAACTGCAGTCCTCAATGAAAAGTGTGGATACTTACTTGCCAAGTGTTTAAACTTGCCAAGGTGGGGGGCAGGCAGGAACAAGGAGACTTAGGCAGCCCACCCCCACAGGTCAGAGTAGCATGCAGGGTAGAACAGCAGGAAATGTTGTGAACAGATATTCCTGCACTCATTACAAGGGGTAAGGCAGAGAAAGGGAGGCAACAAAAGAAAGAAATCAGGGTTGGAGAGGGGGAACAGGAAGGCAAGAGTAGATGTACAAGGGGGACAGGCTGGGAAACAAGGACAGATATTCCTGGGCTCATTACAAGAGATGAGGCAGAAGTAAAAAGGCAGCAGGAGAAAAGAAAAACAGAGTAGGAAGGAGGGAGCAAAAAGGCAAAAGTAGAAATGCAAGGGGTACAGGCTGTGACACATGAACAGCCATATAAACAAATGCATGCAGTCTGGGAAACAAAATCCCAGACCTGGCAGCCTTGATGGCTGAGGCTGACCTGATTATAGATGCAATTAATGAGATGTGGTTCACTGTAAACCATGACTAGGAAGTAAATGTTTCAAGGTACGCTCTACACAGGAGGGATAGGGAGGGTGAAAAGGGTGGGGTGGCCATCTACATCAGAGAAGGTATTAAAGTGATGGCAGCGTAGGGTAGACTGGAGGAGGTTGAGGCACTGTGGGTCTCACTTGAGCCAGGAAATGGCACAGCATTTTGCACAGGAGTGACCTACAGGCCTCCAGCACAGAGGGAGGAGGTAGCTAGGGCAATAATGGAGGGAATACATGGGATGGTGGCAAATGGAAAGGTACTGCTGCTGGGCAATTTTAACATGCCAGATGTGGACTGGACCATCCAGGCAGCTGCCAGCTCAGCCAGGAGTCGACACATCATATAATCCTTGCAGGGGGCAGGCCTCAGGCAGTTGATTCAAGAGCCTACCAGGGACAAGGCAATTTTAGACCTTGTGCAAACCAATGGAGACAGGATCAAGGAAGTCAAGGTGGATGGGTACCTAGGGTCCAGTGACCACCATACAGTGTGGTTCAACATCAGTACAGTGTCGCAGGAGAGCCACACAAAGACAAAAGTCCTGGATTTCAGGATGGTGGACTTTGCTGGGATGGGGAGAGAAATCAGTGAAGCTCTGGCAAGAAGGGATCCAAGAAGAGGGGTTGAGGTGCAGTGGGAACATCTAAAAGAAGCCATAGTGGAGGTGACAAAAATGGGCATTAGGCTGAGTAACAAGTGAAAAAGAAGGATCAAACCATTATGATTCAAAAAGGAGGTGGCAGAGAAAGTGAGGGACAAAAAGGAGGTTTTCAGAAAATACAGAGACTCAGAAGGATGAGGACAGGGCGGTGTACATAAAGGGACAGAGGGAGGCAGGGAAAGCTGTTAGGAGTGTGAAGGTGCAAACAGAGAAGAGATTAGCACAGTCACTAAAGAGAGGGGACAAGACATATAATAGATGCATTAGCAATAGAAGGAAGGCCAGGGCAGGGACTGAAAAGCTCAAAGGGAAGGGAAGGAGGGTGTGTGTGTAGAGGGTGACTGAGAAATAGCATTGAAACTGAATGAATACTTCTGTTCAGTAGTAACAGTAGAGGGGGAGGGACAGTGACCACAACTGGGCAGCAGCAACAATGGGGGGGGGGGAGAGAGAGAGAGGTAAATACCAGTCTTTTTACAGAAGAGAGAGTCCTGGAGGAACTCATCAAATGAGGATGGAAAAAGTGATGGGACCAGATGATATATACCCCAGGATATTTAATGCATTATGGACGGTGCTAGCAGCACCACAGTCAGCCCTGTTTAGTGAGTAACTAAAACAGCGGTGGTTCCAGAGGACTAGAAAGGGGCAAATGTAGTCCCTATTCACAACAGTGTTAGCAGAGAGGAAGCAGGAAACTATAGGCTGGTCAGCCTCGCCTTGGTAGTGGGCAAGATTATGAAGGCACTACTTAAGGATAGGATTGTGGAACATCTGGAATCCAATGGCACACAGGATCCAAGTCTGCATGTATTCTCAGTGGGAAGGTCTTGTCAAACAAATCTGATACATTTTTTTTGACTTGGTGACAAAGGAGGTGGATCAGGGAGGAGTGGTGGATATCAATTACCTCAATTTCAGCAAGGCCTTCCACACTGTACTGCACAGAAGGCTGGTGAACAAGCTAGGTAGCCTGGGGGTGGGCCACAAAGTGGAAAACTGGATTAGAAACTTGCTGAGGGACAGGAAGAAGAGGATGGTAGTAAATGGAATCGAATCTGAGGAAAGGAGGGTGAACAGTGGGGTGCCTCAATGATCAGTCCTGGTGCCAGTCCTTTTTACTGTCTTCATCAGTGACATTGCTGAAGGACTGGAGAGGAAGGTTTGCCTATTTGCAGATGATACCAAGATCTGGAACAGAGTAGACATTCCAAAGGAGGTTGAAAGAATGATGAGGGATCTGGGAAAGGTGGAAAAATGGTCCAAAGTGTGGCTGTTAAAACTTAATGCAAAGAAATGCAAAATAATGCACCTGGGACAAGACACCCTGTGGAGAACTACAGGATGGGGGGGGAGTGATGACAGTCACCAGTGAAGAAAAGGAATTAGGGATAATCATCTCAGATAACCTAAAGGTGGCCAAACTCTGTAACAAGGCTGTGGGGAGGGCCAATGAGATGCTGGAGTGCATAGGAAGGGGTATCATTAGCAGAAGAAGGGAGGTGGTGATGCCATCATACAAAATGCTGGTGAGTCCTCATCTAGAATATGGTGTTCAGTTCTGCAGTCCACATCTTTGCAAGGACATAGACAGCATAGAGGCAGTCCAGAGAAGGGAGACCAGGATGGTGCGGGGCTTGCATCAGAAAACATATGAGGACAGATTAAAAGACCTCAGTATGTATACACTGAAAGAGAGGAGGGAATGGGAGGGCATGACAGAGACCTTCAAATATCTTAAAGGCTTCTTGAACAAAGTGTAGGTGGGTGACATCTTTCTGTACAAAAGCTGTACAAGGATGAGGGGGAACAATATGAGATTGGAAGGGGACAGGATAAGGGGAAATGTGAGGAAGTTTTTCTTCACAGAAAGGGTGGTAGATGCTTGGAATCACCTGTCCCAAGAAGTGGTGGGTGCTAACACAGTGGAGGGGATTGAACCATGCATGGGATAGACATAAAGAAACCCTAGATGTAGGAAAGAGAGGTGAAAGTCAATGACCGAGTAAGGTCAGCGACCGTTGATGCAGGCAAGGAATACGAGCAGGCTAGGTGGACCTAGCAGTCCTTAGCTGCTGTCAGCTACTATGTTACTATGTATGACAAAGCCTGGAGTTCACTGGTTCTACATGTTGAACAGATAGACATAGAAACTTAGAAACATAGAATTTGATGGCCGATAAGGACACCTTGGCCCACCTAGTCTTCCCATTTTCCTACCTAACAGATAAGCTGCAGATCCTAGTTAATCAACAGCTTATATCCTCCTACCCCCGCTAGGACTGCCTTATGTCTGTCCCATAGACACCAGAAAAAACAGTTTTCTGAGTTACCAAATAGAGGGTTGTAGTTTCTAAGGGGTCAAATGGAGGTCTATTTAGAGCATCCAGTGCCACATTCAACTTCCATGGTGCTACTGCGTGTCACTTCATAGACTGGATATTCTCTGTGGCTTTTAAAAACTGAAGGACCTGTGGATATTATCACAACGCCATTCCTTCAGTTTAACCTTGCACTGCTCTTATGGCTGTAGTCTGTACTTGGAGGGAGGCTGGGGAGAGTCTCTTGTCAGAACCAGCCTGCATGAAATCCAAGACTATTGGACAGTGCAGTTAAGTGGATCAGTGTTCTGGTTATGATACAATTTGGTAGAAAGTCCATTGTTTGTTATTCTGAAGGTGCAATTGGTAGAGATCCTTCTTGACTGTAACAAAGTATCTACTACACTTTCAAATGGCCTTTGTTTACATATGAACATACAAAGAAGCCAGCAGAAGAAGACCATTTGGTCTATCAAGTCTGCTCATATTGCAGGGTCCATAGCTTGAGCTAATGTCCCTGCCCTCCCTCCCCACTCCTCCCATACTCCCTACCCATGACCCTTACCCTCCCCCATGACTGTCCCAGTCTCTCTTAAAGCTGCCCACTGTCTTCAATGAGATTACCTCTTCTGGTAGCGCATTCCAAGTGTCCACCACCCTTTCTGTAAAGAAGTGCTTCCTGATCTCCCTCCTAAACCTCCCACCCTCCAGCTAAAGACTGTGCCCCCTTGTGTTATGGTTGCCACTCAGTTTAAAGAGACTCTCCTCATCAAACTTATTTATCCCTTTCAAGTACTTGAAGGTCCCAAACATGTCCCCTGTTTCTCTCCTGTTTTCCATGGAGTACATGTTCAGTGCTCTCAACCTCTCCTCATATGCCTTACCCTGCTGACTGGCTATCATTTTGTAGCCCTCATCTGATCTTCTCCAGCAGGTTAATGTCCCTTTTGAGGTGTGGGCACCAGTACTGAACTCCATACTCTAGATGCGGCCTTACCAGTGACTTGTACAAGGGCAGTATAACATCCTGTCTCCTACTACTGATCCCTCCTAGATATGCATGCCAGCATCTTGTTTGCCTTTGCTGCTGCTTTCTTGCACTGCATGGAGTGCTTCAGGTCACTAGTGATCATCACTCCCAGGTCCTTCTCCTCCTCTGGGTGCAGATACTCAGACACCATGCAGGTAGTACTATGTTCTAGGATTAATTATCTTTTCCTTTGAGTGGCCAGATCATTGGAATGAGACTGCAAGGTTGAGGGTGCCATACTGGGCCCTCTGTGGGTAGCTCAGGAGTTATCAGCACTCTCAGAGGCTTGGCCACCAGCATTCTGATTAAATTGGTGTACGGTATGCATCTGGGCCAGTGTAGGGCCATGATTAAGACTGTTGCTATGGATTTCTTTGTGTTCTTTAGGACCTGTATGATGAGAGGGATGGGGAAAGATGTATGCTATTCTGAATTTCCATGGGGTGGACAGAGCATCAACTCTGCCTGATCCATACACCATGTATCATAAGAAGAATGTTGCCATGTGTTTATTTCATGTTGTTACCATGAAGTTGGTGTTGAATAGACCACAGTGAGAGCAGAAGTTTCAGAAAACTGCTTGGCTGAGTTGGATATGCAGTAATATGGGTGAGTCAAATTGAGTCACTCAGTTTGAGCACCTTAGGAAATAACCAGTACACAAAATAGCACATATGGGAAAGTAGCAAGGGTTGCAAAAGAACAACCATTAGGAGAACAGAGAGATAGCAATGAGTTGCTAGATGTAGTGCAGCCACTGTAGGCTCAAAACCACGCAGTCGCATAGTGTGGTGGTTAGAGTCACCACCTGTTTGTAGCTGGGGCCTGTGGTAGAGCTGGGTTCGATCCCGATTGGTACTGTTTATTTCTATGGATTTGTTTTTACCACTGCAGTTTGTCCCTGTCCCAGAGTTTATGTCTGCCACTGCTCCCCCACTTTTGTCACCCCCATGGCAATATTGAGTTTCTGCCCTCCCTGACTTTTCATGCCTCCCCAAGTTTCCCCCCGGAGAATACCATCCCTCCTGAGTCCCCCCCCCGCTCTCCAGGTTTGTTCACCCTCCGGAGATAGTTATTTTGGATAGGGGGTGTGAGTGGCAGAGCCCCACACAGAAAGTCAGTAAAGCACTTATTTGTTTTGGTGGTAGCTGTGATGTTGATCACTGATTTTGATAACCAGTATTTTGTATTCGCCACTTTGTGACAGTGCCATTGTTAACTCACTATTATCACATGGAACTGCTAAGTTGCCATTGTCCTGGATTTAAAGTTTGATAGCCGAGCCAGTCTGCTCTAGTGTTTATTTCTCCTGCCAGGTACACTGCTGTCAAGCTGAGTAGGAGTGCCTCCATACAAGAGATTAGGTGTGTTGCCTCTCAAAACAGCTAAGCACCCCCCATGCTTGTTTATGTAGGACATGGTGAGCCTACTGTCTGTCCATTTATGTATACTGTAATCCTTTGACTTGCCAATGGAATGTTAGAAGTGCAAGTTGCTCCACCGTGGTTTCTAAGACATTTATTGACAGTTGTGCTTTTGACATTGTTCATTTCCCTGAGCTTTACAGCCATTCAGCATGGTGCCCCAGTAGACTTGCATCTGGCTCAGTTACCAGAGTAACCTGTATGTACAGAGGAGCTCCCTGATTGAAGGTTGTGTGGTAGAGTACACCAGGTGATGAAATGTCTGACCCTGGGTGAGATAGTCATTTGTGGAAGTTTTGGGTGATGTGCTTCCAGTTCTTGATAAGAAATAGTTAGAGCAGTCTCAAGTGCTACCGTGCCCAGGTGTGGAGGTCTACACAGGATGATTTACAAAAATATGGAAGTCGAGCACTCACCACCTAAAGTAAATGGACACCAAGCACCAAATGTATAATAGTTATGTTGTCATTTATTGACACACACACAAATAAAGCAGTCACAAACTTGCCTGCCTGACACATTTTGGATCCACCTGATCCTTTATCAAAGGCCAGAGCACATACAGACAGACAATAAATAGTCGCACTAAGATGACATCACAGTGATATAAAATACATGTTAAAATAGCTGGACAACACATAAAAAAACAGGAAGGTTGAAAACATTGAAGCAAACAAAGTTTAACAGGGATGAAGGTGATTATGAGAATGAGTGCACATACTCTAGGAAGAAATGCAATTGGAAAGGCATTTTAAAAAGGCACAGGCATGCTTCCTTTGGCTACAACACTGAGACGGGTGAGTCAGAGCCAGAAGAACAAATTAGGCCACCTTTTTTTTGCCTGAACCCCCTCGAGCCCGAACATCCATCCCAACCTCAATGCATCACTAGATTAATTGGACAGCAAAGAAGATCAACATCACAATGGAGAAAGAAGATGAGGAAGGGGAAGAGGCAGCAATCAGCAGAGATATGCGGAGTGTAACAGGGGAGAACATATGATAACCAGGAATTATCGAACACATCAGGGCAGATGGAGATAACTGAAGTTACAGGACTCCATGTATTTAATCTTTCCTCACATGAATTGACTACTGCAGAAAAAGATGTTTCAAGTAAGGGATTAGGTTTCGCACCAACAACCCCCATTAACAAGTTCCAGAAAACTGTTGATCTCAATTTAATATGTAGGAACCTCATTCTTAAATCTTTTTATAACAAAATAAAATCCAATATGGTAATGGTTAGTGTGAAAAATGTTGGGACTGTATTTCACCCCAGATCTGAATCCCCTGCCCCAGTGCCGCAATACATGTTTTTAAGGAGCTAGTAGAAACATACCTAACTGCATTATTTGAAAAGCTACCCAAGCTTGTCTGCAATAATTTAATAACTAACAATGACTCCAACCTAATTATCAAGGAAGCTGACAAAGGAGGGTGTGCTGTGCTAATGAATAGAGAAGACTATGTGCAGAAAGTAAGAAGACAAATGGATAATCAGGAATTCTTCTCAAAATTGAATTCAAATCCAGCTATGGATTATAAATATTCAATTGATGACATTGAAAGAAGTTTTTAATAGTGGCTACACTGATGCTATGATGAAGGAATTTTATCTTCTGATACACCTATTAAAGCCATATTTTACATCCTGCCTGAAGTACATAAAACACTGCATAAACACTGGGCCATGCCATTGTTAGTGGGACTGACTCATTAACTGAACCTCTTTCACAGTTTGTCAATTCCTTTTTTGTGTCCATTTGTTAAGGAATTGCCTTCATATTTGCAAGATACCAGAGATGTTCTGTGCCATTTTAAAGACCTGAAACTGGGAGAAAATGCATTATGTGTGACTCCGGACATTGAGGCATTATATACCCATATCCCTCAGGAAGGTGCTTCAGATGTGGCCACCCATTATCTGAATCAGAAAGGACAATATTCAAATCCTCCTGCTGAATTTTTAGCAATACTGCTAGAATTTGTACTTAAAAAATCCCTTTGTGTTTGACAAAGAAGTGTTCCTATAAATAACAAGTACAACCATGAGGCCATGTGTGCCCCCTCTATAGCAAATTTATGTGTTGGAGAGTGAGAAAGCAATGTGGTTTTAATCCTAATCAAAATCTATTTAATCAGAAAGTGAGTTTCTGGTGTTGTTACATAGATGACATCATCATGATCTGGGAAAGTAGTCAGGATGAACTGAAAAAACCTTGTTCAGTACCTGCATAGTACAACCCCATATCTCAAGTTTACAGTTACAGTAGATTGCTAATTGTTTTGTCTTAACTTTACACAAACAGCAGGATGGAACAGTGAGTACTGATATTTATAGGAAAAGAACTGATGGCAACACGTTACTTCTTGCCTCAAGCTGCCATCCCAGACATATTACACAAAACATACCAAAAGATAATTTTTTTGCATGTTAAATGCAACTGCAGCACAGAGGATAATTTCTGGAAAGGTGCTGTTGATTTGACACAAAGATTTTATGAAAGGGGTTACAGTAGACATACAGTTGCAAAAGTAAGGGCCTATACCTGTTCCCAGGACTGAGATGTGCTATTACACAATATAGAAAAGGGCAAATGTATTTATTTTATTTATTAAAGATTCAGATTAATAACTTTGAGCCAAAATAGGCTACTTTACAAAGGTTCCAGGTCAGAGTAAACCGAACAGGACATAAAATACAGGTAGCTTCGTATATGGCATACATACAGGTCAGGTTACACAAAGATTAAAGTTACATAGATTACAATTTTATGCTATGGTGTTATGCAAAAAAGGCAGACAAAGGTACACCAGTGTTTTCGTAACAATATGTGCTAAGGAGAAGATGACAAGTGTACACTAAGGTGTCGCAAAGTGTTTAAGTGGTTACATGAAAAAACTAGTGGCAATCAAGTTTCTAGGTAGTAATGGAGCAGGTTTAGCTGCCAAAGGAGGCTTTGTTTAATAGTTCAGCATGGAGCTAGTTGCAGTTATGGGGGTGGGGGAAGGGTAAGGAAAATGGAGGCATTGAGTGGGAGCATGTGGAGTCCTATGGGTGAGATGAGACATATAGGGGTAGACAGTCATGGGCAAGAGAGAGAAAAAAGAAAGGGTATGGGAAGGTCAAAGTGAGCGGTCATGGGCGGCAGGAGGGGTGCAGGATGATACAGTCATGGAGGGCTGTATCAGTGAGACAGAGGATGAAATGGGGTGGGCAGGATATGGGAGGGGGGAATGGGGTGAGGTGAGGGGAGGGGGAATGGGATAGGATGGAGGGGGAGAGGTGAAAGAGAGGAATGGGTAGTTTTTAGGTTGTGGTCTGTGGGTGACTATGAGGAGGGTGAGGAATACTCCTGGTCATACATTAGGGACAGCAGCTGCAGGTCATATTATGCATTAGGTAAGAGCATAGTCCTTGTTTAAAGGAGCTTAATTTAGGTGCATTAGATGAGGGTGATAGGTAGTTCATTGAACCACCTGGGTCTTCGGTAGGACAGAGATTTCTGAGCTAGCTTGGTGTGCTTAAATGGCACCTGGACACCATCTTTGGTCTCATTCCTAGTGTTTTTTGTGGGTTGTGCAGCTTTAAAGAGGCTGCAGGTAGACTCAGGCATGAGCCCTATTACTGACTGGGGCAAATACAGCAAATGTGCTGAACAACATCTTAATTTTATAACTACATTTTCAACCCATGCTACACACTTAGAGGATATTATAAACACACATTGGCAAGTTCTGTCTTGTGACATGGGCTTAAGTAAAATAGCCCAACAACCTCCCCCCCCCCCACCGAATGGTCTACAGGAGAAATACCACACTGAGGGATATTCTAATCCACAGCCATTGTAAAAAAATAGCAATAAAGCATGACTAAGCAAAGATAGATGTGGCTGTCAGCAATGTACAGTAGAAGGTGTTTCAATTCCAAATACTTTGTGACAGGAAAAGGTTTTAAATGTTACCACATTCAAAAAAACTTTGAAATATGCCAGGTAATTATATATGACACTCCAGGAGTTATATACCTGGCAGAATGTGCATGTGGTGCTTTTTATGTTGGAAAAAACCAATCCAAAATTTTAAAACCCAGGTGGGAGAACATATTAGAGCCATCGGAAGAGAGGACTGTGCCTATGCCACTGCAGCACACATGTTGGAAGCTAGAGATGGGAAAGAACACAAATTTAGCTTTAGTGCTATAGATAAAGTTAACCCCAAACTGAGGAGCAGTAATAATAATGATATTGTACTGAAATAGGAAGCATTTTGGATTGTAAACCTGTGGTCTACAAAAAGCCTGGATCTTAATAAAAGTTTTGATATTAGATCCTTTTTAAGGAATAAATGATTGCTGGTTTGAGAAAACTGTGTGTCAATAATTTACATATCCAATGCCTGTCTCCTTTTTTAGAAAAGGTTTTATTTTCTATTTCAAGTTACTGTTTTTTTATCATACCATGTGGCTTTTCTGAATGTATAAATAATGTATTTATTTATTAAAAAAAAGTGTTATTCCTCATTTCCTCTCCCACAACCTCCCTGTTTACTATGTTTTATCCAGTGATTTTTCTTTGTGTTGCCTCACCCAAAGCTGAGCCCCAACCCAACTCACTGCAGCCCCCCACCTCACCCCCGGACTTACCCTGGAGCAGTGATCAATCCAGGCTTGCTCCCTCTGGCTGGGGCTATCAGGCAGTCATGGCTCCACTGGGTGGCAGTCAGTAGTTTCCAGTGGTGAGCCACTAGGAAGGTCCCCCTGGCTTACCCCCCCCCCAGGGCAGTGCCCTGGAACCAGGACTGAACTGACAGACACTCATTGCTAGGTCACTAGCCAGGACCTGAGCAGGAAGTGCGGAGTTGGAGAAGAGGATCCTCATAGGCAGGGCAGCAATGATTTTTTGCTGCTTGCTGATCCCTGGGGGTGGGGTGTGCAATGACGTGCAGGGGCCAAAGCACACATCTGCTCTTCCCCCCGTAAGTGATGGTACTCACCACGGTGAAACCCCCAGCCTCCACCAGGGGTCCATACAGTGTTGGACACTCAGCCCCTTCCCCCTGGGGAAGGAGAACCATCCCCTGGATAGTAAATCCTTCTCTCCCAAGCCAGCCCTCCAACTCCCAAGTCCATTCCCAAACCCGGGATGTCAGTGCCACAAGCAGGCACCTTGCCACAGCACTGGCAGGCCAGCCTTTATCCACTGATTTTAAAATTTTGTACTTTAAGTCATTGTGATGTCATCTTAATGTGACTATTTATTGAGTGTCTTTCTGCATCTGCCCTAGCCTTTGATAATTTATTTATTTGTATTTATTGTAAAATCAGAATTACAACCTTTGAGATAAAAGCTCATTTACAAAGGATCCTCATTGAACAGAGGGTGGGGGAACATCATGTATATGGACACTGGAGAAAAACAGAAGCAGCTAGAAGGCATTGTCAGTTACACATAATTAAAAAGGCTAAACAGCATTACAAATAGAAGAATGGTGAGAGACAGAATGCATTGCAAAAGCCATCACTTAATTACTTGATACAGAGGAAAATAGTCTCATAACAGATTAGGTGAATAAAGTGCAGATTCCAACTATGTACAAAGTATGAGAATTCTGAGAATGCAGCTATAGAGCTTAGACAGGTTCCTGGAGGGAACAATTAATGTGACCACTGACAAGTACAGCCATTAAGGGAGAGTAGGCTACAGGCTAGATGGGTGAGGGGGAGAGCACAATGGTGGGTGATAGCTTAAGGGTCGGGGGCTAAGCAGGTGTGAAGGTGGGGGGTATGGAGAGTCAGGAGATCTAAGTGGGTGAGGGGGTTGGGGAATGGGGACCAAGGGGTGGGTAGGTGGGGATTAGTGGGAGATTCTTAGGAGCCATGGATAGCTGCAGCCAAGCCACATTGTGTCAGGGAGCACTGGGAGGGCTAGAAATGGCTGGGGTGTTCTTTACAGCAACATTGTACTGGCCGAGGGATGGAATTCCAAATTTAAGATTTGAACTGGACAAGCTGAGTAAGGCTGGTAGTGGTCTGAGGGAGCTCATTTAGCCAGATGGGGGCCCTTACTGCAAAGGCTCACCTCTCCAAGGCAGTTCTTCTGAAAGGTAATGCTTGGGCATGTCTTGTAACACTTCTCGTGGAGTGCTCAGCTGGAACAGGACAGAATAAGGCTTGTAGGGAGGGGAGTGCAAGACCTAGAAGGGCCTTCTTCCCTAGAAGGCAGGAGTAGAGCCTGATTCATTCCATGAGAGGAAGCCATCGTGTCCCAATATAAGGTTGCATGTGTGCATAAGGTGATCTGCACCTAAAACCAAATAGCATGCTTTGTTGAGGGTGGTATGGACCCTATGCAGGCTGGTTTCAGAGGCTGCACCATATACCACATTACCATAGTCCAGGATGGGTAGAACTGTCCCTCTTACTGCCTGGACCCTAGCCTCAGGTGTGAAGCAGAACCAAAGCCTATATATAGGGCCCCTAACTTCCTATTGGCAGCAGTGGTAATATTTCGTATACGTTCATTGAAGGAGTGTGACTCATCAATTGTAATCCCTAGGTACCAGAATGAGGGCACCTGCTCAAGGATGGAGTGGGAGTTGCACAAAATTGAGAAGGGAGTGGTATCAGGTGACTCCCAAAACACATTAAGAGGGCAAGTTTGTGACTGCTTTATGTAACTGTCAATCAATGACAACATAACTATTATACATTTGGTGCTTGGAGGATGTTTACTTTAGGTGGTGAGTGCTTGACTTCCATGTTTTTACAGTTGATTGTTCAATCATTAAGCACCACCAGCTGTTTGAGAGATTTTCTTGTTTTCCAAGTCTACACAGAATGCCATCAGACCCAACACTTGCATCAGGTCCCATATCCTGGCTCATGATTGCTTAAGAATCCTCTTGCACAGGGTTGATATTGACTAAATTTGCTTGTCTGTTGGTTGAACTAGTACAGAAGCTGTATCAAATGGTGCTCCAAGATGTTTCAGTGACCAGGATGGGTTTAACTAGTTCTTGATGCTGTTCATGATCCAACCGTGCTACATCAGAGCATGTTAGACTCTGCCTGTGGCCTCTTCAAATTCCTCTTTTAGTCTTGCCCTGATGAGCAAGTCATTTAAATAGAGAATAATATGGATTCCCTCCTTGCGAAGGTTGGTCACCTTTGGGAAGATTTTTGGTGTAGATGCTAGTTTGAATGGGAGACATTCATCCTGGAAATGCATGTTGAAGATGTAGAAGCATAGAAACCTGTAGTGCTCTGAGTGCATGGGGATGTGGTGGTATTTGTCCTTGAGATCATCTGAGGTCAGAAAGTCTCCCTTTCTGATTAAGGCTATTGTATAGCTTAGTGTCTCCATTTTGAAACATATGTTATGGATGAATTTGTTGTGGAATTGTAGATTGAAGATGGGTAAGGCCACTGGTTTTTAGTTTTTACCAGAAAACCCAGTAAAATTCCAGAATTAGGGCTGCCTAAACACCGGAAAAAAAAAAGATTCATGGAATCTGGGGGTCACGTGACGCGCATGGAGGAGTAGCAGCTGCTTGTAGGGTCTCCCTCTCCTTATGCGCCAATCTGCACTTAATCGGTGGATTTAACGTGTAGTTTTGAATTGATTCGGTCGATAAAGAACCAGAGAAGACATTGGAAAGTAAAATAGATCTGATCGCCGCTCTGAGATGCAAGCATCTGATCAAGAACTTGAGGCCAAGCGGCCATGTCAGAGCTCATCGCCAGCCAATGCGTCAGAAGAAATTACGCCTACCAAGATCTACGAGGATTTAACAACTATTAAAGACGCCCTATTCAGACTGATTGATGATGTAGCCGAATTCAAGCTGGCACTTACTCAGCTAGCCCGTCGCGTGACGGACGCTGAAGCCAGAATATCATCAATAGAGCGAGCCTTAGATAAAAGTGGGCCTACAATCTCAGAGTGTAAGCGGGGCTTGGAAAAGCTGGAAGACCGCCTAGACAAGCTAGAGGGAAGGAGCAGGAGTAACAACCTGGTTCTACTAGGCCTCCCTGAGGGAGAAGAGGACCCCAACACAATTTCCTTCTTGCAGAAGCTCTTGAAAAAATCGACGGGACCCTCTCCCAACGGACCTGAGTATATCATCGAGAGGGGCCATCGTGCTCTTAGGGCCAAACCCCCGGCCTCTGACCCACCAAGACCCATCATCTTTAAGTTACTAAACTACTTGGACCATGAGCACATTTTAAGAGAAATCAAAAAATTAGCTGCTTTTCAGTGGGAGGGCAAGAGGCTGTGACTGGTTCCAGATTTAACGTGGAAAATGCGACAGGCCCGGGCCAATTTTCAACCCATTACTTCTAAGTTATGGGTGGCTGGGATCCATCACTGCATGTTGTACCCGCTAAATTAGAGGTTACGACTAAAGATGGAATCAAACGTTTTGATTCAGCCGAGGAAGCTTCAACCTCTTTGGGGACTTTGTTTCCTGATTTATTTGCAAAGAGATGAACACTTTGATACCTGCTTTCTTTCGGGTTTCATAATTAAGATTGTTAAATGGGGCAATGATGTTGGGTTTTAAGTTACATTATCTGAACTTCTGACTTATGATTGAATAATTTCTGAGAGAGGCTAAGGTTAAAAATAATGTTCTTTATTTTTTTCAAAAGTTTTTGGACTTAACAGGAGGACTATTAACTGGAGTCTTTCTTTTTTTTTTTTTACTGGCCTCTGTGCTCTATTCATCTCAGGGTGTTGGGGAGGCGTAGTATACGACCGACTATAGGGGAGCTCTGTTTAATAATACTAAGTAATTTTTATATGCCTCAACATGTTATTTATTTGAATGCCCCAAAATGCGCCAGCGTATTATATCTGTGAATGTGGCTTAAATTTGAGTTTTTATAGATTGAGAATGCTGGCCTAAAATAATTAAGTGAAGTTACAGTTTTTTGCACTGTTATAAGTTGCTCGTAGTTACAGAATGATGTTTTTATATGTTTTCTATGCTTATACATATAGCTATGATTCCGCTCGGTCAGGAATGCTTCAATATTGTGGCTGGTCTCTAGCTCACTTACTAGAAATGAACATCCTTCTTTTTCCTTTCCTTTGTTGTGGTATGTTATGTCTTTCTAGCCACAGGTATATTAATTTTTCTTTTATATAGCCTTCACAGTCCCCTTTAGTAGCATCAGTTTATGCAGATTCGCACCAAGAACTGGAAAAATATTCTTTAATTTTGTTTAGGAGGAGGCTTTGCCTCTATAGCGCACTATGAGCCATTGGTTGTGAGTATACGGTCCGTAGTGCTAGCTTTAGGGAATTTTGTGTGAGGGTATGTATGTTTTCCTTTTAGATAAGGTTTTTTAGGATTGGGTTAGTTATTTACGGAAGGGTTTTAGTTAGTAGGGGGCAGCTATCCTTGCTTCTTTTCAGGAGAGTAGCATTCATTTATGGCTAATGGATTGAATATTCTTTCATAGAACATTAAAGGGGGAAGGACAATTGCAAAAAATTCGTCATATTAAATCACTTAGCTCATTACAATCCTGCAGTAGTATTTCTACAGGAAACCCATGTTCTTCCTGATCGTTTATCTCACTTTAAGAAAAAGTGGGTCAGACAGGTCTTTGGAGCCGGCCTTTCTTCGAGTAGTCGGGGTGTGGCTACATTGATAGCGCGAGGGGTTCCCTTTATCCATTCAGAAATAATCTCCGATCCGAATGGCAGGTATATATTTGTTTTGGGCAGTCTTAATGGATCTAACTTAGTGTTAGGATCAGTATACGGATCTAATCAAGACTCACCTTCATTTTTTGTTCAGTTGGTAATGATATTGACCTCCTTCAAAGAGGTACCAATACAATATAGATGGAGACTGGAATTTAGTCCAGTCTAATAAGCTGGATCGCTCCTGGAATAGAGGAACGCAATTTTCTCCAGCCCAAAATGCATTAGCGGAGTTTACTTCATCCTTAGGTTTAGTAGACCCGTGGAGGATATTTAACCCATCTTCCCAGGACTACACCTTTTTTTCTCCAGTCCACAGGTCATTTTCAAGAATTGACTATTTTCTGATAAACAAACAATGTTTAACTGGTGTTTTAGAGATGGTGATTCTACCTAGAGTTATTTCTGATCACTCCCCAATAAAAATGTGTTGGTCACCGTTGTTTAATTTCTCGAGATCATATTCATGGTCGGTTATAACAATATATTAAAAGATTCCTGTACCTTGACTCACTTTAGGAATTTTGACTAACTCAATTGAAGAAAACTGGGGTTCCATTGAGGCTGTAGATCAAACTTGGGCAGCACTCAAAGCAGTATGGAGGGGGGATGCACAAGCTAACGCTCTGCCGCAAGGCCAAGGACACGCTCAACTGGATAATTGCCTGGAAAGAATCAAGACACTGGAGGCTACCCATGAGAACTTACGGTCAGAGAGTCAGGAACAAGAGTTAGTAACTCTGAGAGCTTGGTACGCTAACACGCTGAGGGAGAGAGTAGTGACCTCAGCCTCTAGAATTAAGGCTTTATACTTAGGCCAGGGTAGCAAGGCTGGGAAATTGCAGGCCTGGCAATTAAAACAAAAAACCTCTGCTAAGTGGGTTGCAGGCCTAAGGCACCCTATATCCAATAACCTGATAACAGCCTCCGTAAGCATATTAGAAATTTTTGTCGATTTTTACAAAAACTTATATTCGAGTCAGGTGTTTTCTCCACAAGTGATGAATAAAATGGCTGAGTTTCTAGCTAATATCTCCCTTCCTCAATTATCTGATGTCTCTGGTCAGATCTTAATAGCTCCTATTTCCGATGAAGAAATAGGACAAGCTATTGACTCGCTTAAAATCGACAAAGCACCAGGTCCAAATGGTTTTACACCTGTTTTTTTCAAATTGTTTAAACAGTGTATCGTCCCCTTCTGGGCTGAACAAGGGATTAATGATGAAACCTTGTTTCAAGCTAGGATCACCCTTCTCCCCAAACCTGGCAAATCCCCTGAATTGGTGAGTAACTTCAGGCCAATATCCTTGTTGAACCTTGATGTAAAAATTTTTGCTAAGATTTTGGCTAGTAGATTAAAAAGGGTATGGCTTGATTTGTTAAGCCCGGAACAAGCTGGCTTCATGGAGGGCCGTTTTTGGCTGACCACTTCAGGAAGCTGTTTTTATTTATTTCTCGCGCCTGTGAACCCAGACATGGAAGCATCTCTGGTTTCACTAGACGCAGAAAAAGCCTTTGATCAAGTTGAATGGACATTTATGTTCGCTACCTTGCCAAATTTGGTATCCCAGAAAGATTTATATGACTGGTCCGAATTTTGTACACTTGTCCGCCTGCCAGAATTCAGTGCAATAACTTAATCTCGGAAGCCTCTTCTCTAAGAAGAGGAACCCACAAGGTTGCCCCTTATCTCCTTTTTATTTAATTTGTACATTGAACCCTTAATAAGAACTATTAAGATGGACCAACTAGTCCAGGGGATAAATATAGGTGACTTGGAATTTAAATTGTCGGCTTTTGCAGACAATTTATTATTACATGTCTGTAATACTGTTACTTCGCTCCCACAAGTATTAAAACTAATTGCTAGCTTTAGTGAATTTTCGGGATATAAGCTTAACTTATCAAAAAACATGGTATATCCACTTTCTGCATATCTCCAAAAGAGCTGGTGTCTTTCCCTGGGGATGCAGTGGCAACCAGAGTCTCTATTGTATCTGGGTATTCGTATTTCCAGAAACTTAGAGGATTTGGTCAGTTTAAACCTCAAACCTTTACTTAAATCCATAAAAGACGACCTGGATAGGTGGGCTAAACTCCCTTTAACCTTCCCAGGGAGAATTAGTACGATTAAAATGGTGATTCCACCCAAAATGTTTTATCCTCTTTCGAATTTAAATATATACCTACCCAAATCCTTTTTCAAACCCCTTTATAAGCTCTGTTCTGACTTCTTGTGGCGAGGAGACCCTCCACGTAGGGCCTATAATAAACTATGTCGGCAACGAAGGTTAGGTGGCCTTCAGTTACCTGATTTCACGTGACATTTAGAATCCACGAGCCAGAGCTGCTCTGTGGGCTTGTGACCCCGGGTATCATTTCCTGGTCTTGTTTTGGACAGAGCCTTTTCTAAGAAACTTAAGCTGGATTTGGAGTCCTTTTTATACATTTCATGGGCTAAGGTTCCCAAAATAGCCAGAGATACCCCATTAGGGTGGGACATCAGGCCATGCACCAACTCTTCAGTGAGATTAAAAATATCCCAATTTTTTCTGATCTATCTCAACCCCTACTGAAGTAATCCCAACTTTTAGTTGGCAAACAACCCATTACAAGATTTTTTTTGACCTCCTCTCCGAAGATTCGAATTGCAAATTTTTATTCAGGCAATTCGATGTTGACATTATCATCACTGCTTGTAAAATTTGGCATCAGTTCCCAATTTTCTTTATGAATGTTACAAATCCAAAGTAGCGTAAGGTCTTTCCTGAATAAGAGCCAATGTTCTGATGGGGCAGGGATTTTTTTTAATAAGTTATGTGAGCTTAGTTTATCTGGTAAGGGGGTTTCAAAAATTTACAAATATATTTTAGCAAGGATTGATTCGACTTCTTCCCCTGTCCCCTTATACTGGAAAATTAATTTGGCCTTAGGCTGGTCGGACATGGTATGGGAGAAAATCTGGATGGATACTTACTTTTATGTTAAACAAGACAGATTAAGAGATGTCCAATTCAAGTTGTTACACAATTTGTATTTGTCTCCAGCAAAATTGCATCATGTAAGCGGCCTGTGTTCTTCCATATGCAAGGATTGTAATGACCCCTTGGCAACCACGATTCATAAAGTTTGGTTCTGCCCTAAAATATATGGACTGTGGAGTTCGGTCATTCATTGGATTAGTCCGTATGCTGATCTATCGGTCTTTTCAATTTGGAAATTTGTATACTTGGGATGTCGCTACATTCCATCTAGTGTTCAGAAATACCAAATGGCATTGATTGCATCAGTTACCAAGTTGTTAATTCTGTGCCACTAGGGAGATGACTGGACCCCTACATATAGGGAATGGTGGGAAGAATTTCTGAATGCGCTCTATGGAAAGATTAGCCTTTGCACTGGTCAAGGCATCGCCAGTTTTTAGATGTTGGGGTGGCTTATGCAAAGCCTTAGAGATAAATTTGGTTTCTAAGGGAAGGTATTTTTATGTTGTTTCCACTGTTTATTTTTTTTCTTTTGTTTTTGGGCCTCTTTTTCCTTCCCTTATTTTCTATCTTGCAACTATTGTCTCTTTATTGGTTTTTTTCACCGCCCCCTTTCCCGTATACATGCTGTCTTTCTTGTTTTCTGCTCTGGATTTCTACCTTCCACCCTTTACCACTGTTTCTTGCCCCTGAGATCTAGCACCAATATTTGCCTGCCCGAGGCATCCTGTTTCTTATCCTGCTCCTTTTCTTCGAGATTTCTGTCTTTCTCACCCTTTAAATCTAGGACATAGCCACAATGTGTTAATTTATACTGTCTTGAGTCTTCGCTATGGATTAGTAGCTCAACACAGGATAGCTGTGGAGGGGGGGTTAGGAGAGGGGAGGGTATGAGGGGAGAATTTTTCTTTCATTCTGGGGGTTTAGTTTTGTTTGGGGGTTATATATTTGTTTGTAACCTAACTCTATGTGATGTATGTGTTGTATATGGTATCTGTTCTCAATAAAGTATAGTTATTTGCAAAAGATTCATGGAATCTGGCATTTTATTCCAGATCAGTAAATCTACAAAACTTGTATTTATCTTATAATTGCTTCCTGTACTATTTTCAATTTGTTTTATTTAATGCTCTGTATATTAAACCTTCTTTTATTCTGATTATTTATACACATACTAAAAGAATGACTGCAGAATCTCAGTAAAATC
This sequence comes from Neoceratodus forsteri, assembly GCA_016271365.2. Classification (NCBI taxonomy): domain Eukaryota; kingdom Metazoa; phylum Chordata; order Ceratodontiformes; family Ceratodontidae; genus Neoceratodus; species Neoceratodus forsteri. The sequence goes on along the minus strand of CM057456.1, from coordinate 1,157,105,099 downwards.
TGGAAATTAGAGTAACAATCACCGGTGCAATTTTGGAATCTGAAGTTTTGAAAATGGAATGTCATTGTTTTAATCATTGTAAATCAGTGTCCTTGAGGATGGGGCACAGATCTCTGGTCTTTATGGAAACTAGAAAGAATGTGAAGTAGATGCCTTGCCTTTGTTCCTCATGAGGTACAGGGACTCTGGCTTTGTCTGCCTACAGTTGTTGAGTACTGCACTGACCTGTTGCAGTGGGGTCCTTGTCAGTGACTGGTGGGACAGTATGAACCTCTCCTTTCTCAGAACTTGCATGAACTTGAATGAGTATCCATGTTTTACTATTACCACCACCCATTTGTTTTTTACTGACCTGGCCATGGGTAAAGTGAAGAGTAGCAGTCTAACTCTCACTGGCACCCATGTGTCCTAGGTCTGCTCTGCCATATGCTTGATTATTTCACTGGTTGCCAGAGTATCTGGATCCAGAGCTACCTCTGAAGTGGGATAACCTATTCCTGTTGGTGGTGTCATCTCTGCAGTTGAAATAAGTTGATTTGAATCTGAAATTGAGTTTACTTGTGTTCTGGTGATTGTTTTTGTGTTCCTCCCTCTTAGGAAGTTCCTGGAAAAAATACTTTTTGAATGAGGGGCAGTATTGAAGGTGACTCTTCTATCCTTGGTAAGGTCATTACCCTCCTCCTTCTGCTTGATGAATTTCTCATGCCTAGGACCAAAGACTGAAGACAGCATTTCTATTTAATTGAAGTGTTGTCAGAAGGTTTTTGGAGTCCTGGTTAGCCTGCCACAATTTCAGTCATAAGTGGCATCTGATCCTATTAATTGAAGATGTTGCTTTTGCCATCATGTTGAAGCTATGCACTTTAGCATCTGCAACATATTTGATCCATTGAATACCACAGTTAAGAGTGGATCTGCTCTTGCTACTTTTTGGAAATGTGCTTATATAGTCTGCAGCCACCAGAGTATGGCCCTGTTTGTGTATAAGGAGGATGTCAAGGTTTTAGTAATCATACCCATGATCTTTTTGCCATGTTAACTGCCTTCATGTCTGCAGGGTCCTTTAGTGCCATTAAGCCATTGGTCAGAAGGGCCATTTTTTGACTTAAAACTTCTTTCTGTGGTTCAGCATTTGGGAGTATGCCACAGGCCTCTTGTTCGTCCTCAGGCAGTGGGTATCTCTTATCAAAGGATTTCTTTTCTCTTGTTCTGGTTGGGACTGTAGCCTTTCATTAACTGTTGATGATGTCCTCTAAAGACTTACATATGGTAAAGAAGGATTATGATTTGACTCTTTCCCTTATCAAGGGGTCCAATTTCTGTTCAGTGGGTGTGGCATTAGCTGCAAATTTCAGGATCTCGCTGACTACTTTGATAATTTCTGGGATTGTATCGAAAAGGCATGGTTTGAAGGTAAGGTCTTCTCTTTCTTCTTCTTTCTCCTCTGAGTTCTTTCCATCTGATGAGTTATCAGCTTTGCCAGGGTTGATTGGGTTTGTCCTAGATTTCTTAGGTTTTGGAGTACCAGTAGGATGTGGTTCTTCTGCATCCCCACTTCGGATTTTAGGGTCAGCCATGGCATCTATATGGTCATTAAGTTTCTGTAATATCTCAGCCATGGTACCTGAGAGACACCACCTGCCAGCTCATCACTGAGGTGGTTCTCTGTGGATGTGCCTGAACCCTGGTTATCTTTCTGGGTGTCTGCATCCATAAGGCATACAGAACATAAATCTCCAACTTGACTGGATAGTAGAATGTTGGGACATTACTTGTAGCAATGTCTTGACTTGTCATTGGGTGGTTGCACAAATTCAAACCTGTAGACTATAACATTAGAGCTAATGAGCTTGAAGTCAAATTACTGAGAGGTAACACACAGTGTCCCTACTGGGTTGGAGTTGTGTTAGGCGTCTGAATAAGAGAAACCCTAAGTTTCCAGAAAAAAATCCTTCAAAATCCCTAAGGGAAAAAGAGAAGGAGTAGAACTGCAGTGCAGCACTGAACATTGAGTAGAAGCAGTCCAAGAAGTATAGATAGAATCAGCACTTAAGGGGATGAGCGACCACTAATATAATAAAATAAATATTGAGTAATGCCACAGTCAAAATAGCCACCACAAAGGTACATTATGTAGACACCCAAAATGGACAACAAAAAGTGACAGCAGAATGTCTGCCGCACATGTGCAGATGCGTTATTAAGCAAACAAGCCTTACATCAAACGACTGACAAGAAGTACCACAAAATGTCCCTTAGGCATGGTCAGTAATGCTAAAAAGTATGGTTCACCACACAAAATGATGATGGGCAAACAGGGAAGAATGCCATCCAAGAAATGTTGGTGCTTCCCTTCCTGCAAACTTGACCAACAGCCATGAAGTGGGACTGTACTGTGATGTAAATGGTGATCCACTGCAGAGATGGTGCAGCCAGAAACTGGGGGAAGTACTTAAAAGCACTTGCTCTTGTAGGAGAGTGGTCATGAGTAAGTGCATGACATGGGTCGACATCCCACTCTTGAGCTCTAGAATATTCTAGGGAGTGGGGTGTGCCCTTGTTTTGGCAACAACCCCTCTAAAGCACAGGTCTCAGTACCATCTATACTGCACCCAGAACATTTGGGGTGCACAGAGTGAAGTTGGAGTTGTCGGGCAGGTGGGTGGGGGGGCATCAGTCATGCCCAGCATTGTCTCATTAGGTCCAGAAAAAAATCAACAGAACAAACACAGAGGCAGAAAAGTGAACAAGCAAACAGCACAAAACCTGGAAAGAACCTTTAAACACAGTGACCCAACACAAGTAAAGGACATTGGAGTCCCAGTTACTGGGAACAGCAGTCAACAGGTGAACAGTAAAAACTAAATAAAAATGGTAAAATATATTTTCCTAAAATGGCAGCATAACCAAAATAGGCAAAAATTTCAGCTTGCTAGAAGCAGGGCAACAAAAAATAGAGAGGGTATCCAAACAAGAAAGAAAACAGGGTAGAAGAGTTCCAAGGAAGGCCAATGCCCCAAAACAGCACCAAGACACAGATAAAGGTAAGGTCACTAACCCCAAGGGAAAAACATGTAAAAGAGATTTGTGAATGATACAAGGGGTGAAGAACTATAGAGAAGATGGGGAGGTACATCTGAGGGAAAAAGGACAAATGATTAGCACTGGGCAGAAACTGTGAATTCTGAATGCACATGCATTTCGTGAAATTTCACAAATTTTGTGAAATGTGTGAAAGCTGAATCCCCTGTATGTGTCTAGTGCATTTTTGCCCCATTCCATGAAATTTTCTGGCTTAATTTTGGAATGATATACACATAAACCTCAGAATGACAATTCTGAGGAATACCATTTTGTATTTTAATACATCAAACTGCAGTACATGCAATCATTCTGCAGTTCAGTGACCAGTTCTGTGTGAATTTGTTTCCGCAGCTTAACATATCAATCAGCAATTTATACATTCATTCTGCCATTCTAAGACAGAATTTCACAAAATCCCAACCTTTATGCTAATTCTGCTGGTGAAATTTCAGTTTCACACAGCACTGCAAAAGATATCATCTTACGTTATGAGGTAAAAGAAAATGACTTAGGAGCCACCCTTTAGAGATGCACAAACAGACCCGAGGAATGATCCAAAAGAATGGGGAGGAGACAGGATCATATTGCAGAGCAGTTCTTTTTGGTTTGTGCCTCAGCCAATCAGAGGATGCCCATATCACCTTACTGTTACATCATCAGAGTGCTTTAATGGGTGCAATTTGATAAAGGCAATTTACTTGAGATGGTGAAACTTGATTTTAAAAGATGGGAATTTTGAATTACTGCAGTTAAAATGAATACAATATGTCACCTCATCACCTTTATATTTCCACCCACACTGAATTTTCAGAAAACTCCACCCTAAGCTCTATGCCCTCTACAAGAACAACTCATCTTCTTCATATACATCCTCTCTCTCTCTCTCTATCTCTCTCTCTTTATCTCTACTTGTTCCTCAGATGTCACATCGCCCCCTTCCATTTCTGCCCCTAGGTTTCAGTCTCTCTTTTACTCCAGACCTTCTGTTGTATACTAGCATGATCCTGAAACCCTTATCTGATTCATAGTACTTTGCATTTTATACTAACTGCTGTTTGTTTCAATCAATTTCATTTTTTGACCATACACTATCCATAGCATTCTGTTTTCCTTTTTGATTACTGCTGACTCAGTTTTTTCCAGTTCTTGCTGTCTGTATTTGTCATTCATTTTTTGCATAACTGCATTATTGCACTAAGTTTGTCACTGGAGCTGCAAAAGGAAGGAGTGATTGGCTGTTGGGGAGACCAAAATGGCTGCTGCACACTGTGTATGCTGAGGTGAAGCTGCAAAAGCAGGGATTACAAAAACTTTATAAGGTTTATAAAATATATAAAGCTAAAAGACAAAGAACCTTAATATGCAAGCACTGAGGCAAGGGTTACAAAGGTATGCCACCTTTGCCTCAACACTTATAGTTTATATATCTTTTCCAGGCTATCTTGTGCAGTCTTATGGTCCCGCAAAATTCTCTCCATTTGTTTTGCCTTGTTGCCTACAGGGGAAAGAAGTGCTGGAGGTGGAATAGCCTTACTTGCTGGAGCTCAAAGGCAAGCATCCCCACAGGCGGCTGTTATGAGTGGACAGAGTTTGCAGTCTTTTTTTTTTAACCAGCAAAGACACACTAAGCTGTAAGCTTGTTTATAGGTGCGACCTGGGAGCACAAGAAAGTTAAGTGACTTGCTCAGGGTTACACAGTATGCAAGTGGGGGCTGTGGGATTCAAACCCAGATCTCCAGGTTTGCAGCTCAGAGCCTTAAACCATGGCACTATACTGCCTCCTTCAGTCTGCTTTGGCAATTCTTAAAGCTGAAAGCTGAATCATAAGGGAGAGTCATGTGAGTGTGGAAAAGCCACTGCAAGGACAGCAAGTTGTCGAATAGAAGGAATAAGTTGGAGAAAGCCACTTATTCACTTAAACTGCTGTATTGCACTAAACTACTGCAGTTATTAATGAGCCATTGACTTTGCTTCTGTTATAATCAGGGGAGTATCAGAAAAGTATCTGAAAAGCTTGATTGGGTTTAGTTTGGGTTTATTTTGCTTACACGGGTGATGTGTTAGTAAAAAAACATACGAAGGTGTAAACAAACCCTTTTCCCCCTTGTTTACCACCATTATGCTAGTTTTAACAAGTGTTTCAGTTTGTAACTTTTAACTTTAAAGGTGCTTATTTGCATTAGTTTTTTTTTTAAAACAGGGAGAGCTTATTTTCATACATGACTATACGGTATTGGCTGTAACTATCATGTGTTACTGCTGCATAAAGTGAGTGACAACTATAGTCCAGATTCACCATCTTCCATCTTCCACAAACAACAGTCGCCTGAACAGAGGCTCGTTTTATCAGCATATACTTTTGAGTTTTAAAATCAAAGCTTTTAGATCTGCCACCATGCTCATGATTAAGTGAGTAAATATCATGGTGTTATAGCGGGGGCTTTGGGAGATTTTAGAAGATTTGCAAAATAGAAAGGATAGTCACTTGGATAACTGGAAATTAATAGTGTTGTATAGTTCAACTTGAGTTATCTATTATTACGTTTTTCTAGCTTTTACTTTTTTCTTTTGAATGCTTGTAAACCACTTAAGAATAGACTCTCACACTTTTATATATTATTTCTTAGAACATCACCTAGAAGGGGTTCATGCTTAACTGCTCCTGTCTGGCCAGGGCCTGGCCCTGGTCTCGAGGTAAAGGGGGAAAGATATCAATGCAAAGTCAAAATATTACATATTTAAAAGCCAGCATTATGAAGTACCCTGGCCAGAAAAGAAATGGAAAGGGAATTATTCTGGACTTGAAACAGCCAAGTAAACTTGCTTTTCTGAAACCATAAAAAATTATTTGACCTGGCTGAAAGAAAGCTTCTCATCTTTATCCCCTCACCTTCACTGCAACATATTTTGGATTTACTGGGAAAGTATGTAGGTCATTGAACATTTAACATAGAATTCAGACAGAATTTTGACTGAACTTATTCTACAGAAACTTGAAATACAGAAGCTGGACAAGGTGTGCCCTGAAGGACCTGCTAGTGCTACATTATAATTGTGCTCAGAGGCACCTGTCTGTAATACTCCTTCTGTACAGCTAGTGAATCTTGCTGAGATAAATTATCTTTTTTGTTGCACCTATCTTGGTATGCACATTTTTTTTTCCGCTGCTGGCGGTCACCAGAAAACAAGCTGCTGAAGTGGAGACTGCAGCTGGTGGGGAAAACAAGATGGCTAATATAGTAATGAAGAATCTAAACTTTGTACAGAGTAATGTAGAGTCCAGCTGTATGACATATGATAACAAAACCATAACTAAAGAATGGAAGCCCAAGAGGAAAAATAAAAAAAGTCATGTATAGACATAATTAAAGGGCAAAAATTGGTTAAACAAATAAAAGGATATTAAAAGGGCTCAGCGGAACAACTTAGTGCAGAGCAACTGGGCAAATGACAGTATAAGCAAACTAAAATTAATGAACATTTTGTGAATCCAAGCCCAGAACTCAATCTTTTACAAAAGCTAGATACAGTACAGAATGAGCTAATAACAGATCAGTGGCAAGACATGGAAGCCAGGGAGTATTCCAGGTTCTCATCCACCCCAAAGTTATTTGATGCTTCTAAATTAAGTTTATGTAACCAGGAGGCCAACAAATATAGCTCTGAAGAGCAAGTTGGTCTAGAAAACACAGCTAGTCAAATAATAGCCCTGGATCTAAGTGGAGCTGGGGATATGAGTTTGGGGGAGTCTCCAGTTTCTCTAGCTAGTAGGAAATCCTCTCAGCAGGTTTCTGAACAGTATGATTCCCCCTCTTTGGATTTCTCTCTGGAGACATATAGACCCATAATAACCAGAGAATGCAGTGCTCCCCCCTTGATGAATGCTAACATAAATGAAGTCCTGGAGGAATTTCAGACCACAATTTTAGGCCTGAAAAAATTGTAAAGTCTGTTAAAGCCCAGAGCCTAAATGGTTCATCAGAGGTAATAAATGATTGTCCTTTTACCCTTAGTGTGGATCTCAAGCAATTCATAAAAAATCCATATGCTGCTCACCTGATGATTTTAGTCCAAATGGTGGATTTACAAAATGAGATTGACAATCTAAAGCAAAACATTGCTCTAAACAGTTTTAGACTGGAAGATATCTAGGAAAAACTAAATAGAATTATGTCGACTGTGGGTTCAGCTTCTTTGCCTCTGAATGAAACATCTCAGCTAAGTCCTGACTTTTCAGAGGTGGTTATCCCAATTACCCCAATAAAAATCCAAAAGAAAGGTAGAAAGAAAAGAACTAGTAAGAAAACCAATATGGATGGTAATAAGGCACAAAGTATACTAGCTTTACAGACTGCCTTAACTAACATACCCAGCTATGAATATAGTGCTCCTATTACACAATCATCAGGAAAAGCTAGTGTATCTAAACAGGCAAAGCTAATAAACCAGAAAAATTAATCCCTGTATGACAGTGCACAGCAGACATCAGTACAGAGAGTTCAGGAAACTTCTATACAAAAGGAAGTAGAAATTTATGCACAAGTTATTAAGGATGCACTCAGTATTGTGGAGTTAGAGATAAAAGCCTTAAGGCAGGACCTGAAGAAATGGTCTGACTGCCCTCAAGACACTAATTGTACAAAAGCTTCCGAAAATGTTTTGCCACACAGAACTAACAAAACCCAGGAGAGAGTGGATCTTGATAGCTGTGCAATTTTATGCCTGTATGGTTACTGTTGGGATATGAATATTTCAAATTGGAATAATAAAAAAGAAGATTGTTCACCTACCTAGGGCAGCCTCAGGTTCTACTGTTAGTGATGAGGATTTTATTCAGATCTGGAAAGACAAAAATGCTTCAGGCGTAGTCTGTGTTTTAATGTTTTGTAACTCTCCATGCTTAGCCAATCATATATGGTTAAATAATGCTGCCTTAAAACATGGTTGTCATGTAGAATATCTGAACAGAAACAAGTTGAATAATAAGAGTAATGTTAGGGTTGGTGAACATATGCAAATTACTGTATTTGGGTTTAAAACATTGTATAGAGAAAACAAAGGCAAACTGAGGAATGAAACATAGAAACATAGAAACATAGAAACATAGACTTTGACGGCAGATAAGGACCGCTAGGCCCATCTAGTCTGCCCATTTCCCTACCTACAGGATAGGCCGCAGATCCTAGTTAACCAACAGCCTATTTCTTCCTACCCCCCCACAAGAATTGCCTTATGTCTGTCCATGCATTCTGAATTCTCCCACAGTTTTAGACCCCACAACCTCCTCAGGAAGGCTGTTCCATGCATCCACTACCCTCTCTGTGAAATAATACTTCCTCACATTGCCCCTGAACCGCCCCCCCTCTATCTTTAAATTGTGTCCCCTTGTTCTTGCACGTCTCTTTTTCTGAAAGATGCTACCCTCTTGGACTTTGTTGATTCCACTGAGGTACTTAAAAGTTTCTATCATGTCCCCCCTCTCCCTTCTTTCCTCAAGGGTATACATATTAAGCTCCTTTAGTCTCTCCTCATACGGCCTCTCTTGCAGACCCTGCACCATTTTAGTTTCTCTCCTCTGGACTGCCTCTATCCTGTCTATGTCCTTGTAGAGATGGGGTCTCCAGAACTGGATGCAGTACTCCAGATGGGGTCTCACCAACTGTCTGTACAGAGGATACAACTTCTGTTTTCTGCTGATGATGCCTCTCCCTACATCCCAGTATACCCCCAGCCCTCCCTACTGCCTTCTCACATTGCTTGCTAACCTTAAGGTCATCTGATATGATTACCCCCAGGTCCCTTTCCTTTTTGTTGTTGTTACTACCTCCCACCCATTGTGTATTCTTCCCTGGGTTCTTGTTTCCAGGTGCATTATTTTGCACCTTTGCATTGAATCCTAGCTGCCATACTTCTGACCATTCCTCCAACCTTGCCAAGTCCCTTTTCATCCTTTCCACGCCTCCTTGTGTATCAACCCTGTTGCAGATCTTTGTGTCATCTGCAAAAAGGCATACTTTTCCTTCCAGTCCCTCTGCAATGTCACTGATGGAGACATTAAAAAGGACTGGACCCAATACTGAACCCCGCGGTACCCACTAGTAACCCCCCTTTCTTCAGAGTGGACTCCATTTACAATTACCTTCTGTGTCCTGTTGTCCAGCCAATGTTTTACCCAGGCTACCATCCTGGGTCCCACTCCCAGGCTGGTTAATTTGACTATTAATCTTTTGTGTGGGACTGTGTCAAATGCCTTGCTAAAGTTTAAGTAGGCCATGTCCACAGCCCCTTCCTGGTCTACTACTTTGGTCACCCAGTCAAAGAAATCTATTAGATTCGTCTGACATGACCTTCCCGCTGTGAACTCATGCTGCCTTGGGTCCTGTGCTCCACTGGCCTCTAGGTACTGGACTATTCTTTCCTTCAGAAGTGACTCCATCACTTTCCCTACCACAGAGGTCAGACTGACAGGTCTGTAGTTTCCTGCCTCTGTCTTGGACCCACTTTTGTGAAGGGGAATCACATCCGCCTTCCTCCAGTCCTCGGGTACCACACCATCCTCCCATGATTTATTAAAAAGAGTAGCCAGTGGTTTCACTAGTTCCTCCCTTAATTCTTTTAGAATTCTGGGGTGAATTCCATCAGGACCCAATGACCTCTCCAACTTATTTGTACACTTTTTGCAAATACCTGTGGACAAAATTAAGATCCCTAGGGCACATTGATGGCATTCTGAGAGCAAATGTGGCCAAACAAATATATTACTCTAAGGCTCTGAAATTGATAATATGATCTTGCAGAAGGCCGTAGTTTTAGATGATTTAGGCATCTATATAATTGACAGTGCGATCCTGGGTAATAGTTAAAATAAATAGAGAGAAGTTGGTACCCAGAGGAAAATACAGTGATAAAACAGACAATAACTATATTTGGTCTTGCAAAAAGCCCTGATGAAACTGATTCTAAGTTGAAACTTATCGTGACAGATATAATTGAACATATATTAAATATCCACTTGCTTGGCAACTGATTCTTTTACAGCATGTCGCATGGGACATGACTTAGAGAATGACCAGATCTTAATTAATATAGCCACAATGCATACCTATAATAAGTTACCAGCCTGCATTCCCATCCTGGATAGGTTTGGCATACATATCATAAACTGTGATGACTTAGGAAACATCAGAGTACATGACAACAATGCAAGTGTATCTGAGGAGCAGTCTAATATCAGGCTTTTACACAGTAAAGCCTCAAATGGCATAGTCAACAAATCCCTATATATGGTTATGGTTAACAACAGATATAATGTGTTGCTTGAGGAGGAAGCCTGACTTGAATCATCAGAAAGGGTGGGGCTGACCTCGGTCTGGGTGGTGATTGCCAGTGGCCAATACTTTTATGGACCATTGCTGGCCTAGTGAAAAAGTTTGCAGAGGCTGCCTGGATGGAATTTATTAGTAAACATCATATATTATGTTTACAAGAAACTTGGCATGCTGATAATTCAGATATCGCATTAAATGAGTACTCTTGCTTTCATGTGCCTGGTTACAGAAAACTAAAACTGGTCACTTGTCTGGTGGCCTAGTGACATGAGTTAAAATTGATAAGAATCTCACAGTGCACCCTATTGCCAGTACTACTTTTGCACAACCTTTCTTATTACAAACAACAGGTTTTGCCTGTTGTTTACTAAATGTTTGCATCCCACCCTTAAACACAAAATATTTTCCCAGAGGTCTGGGAGGAGTTGTATTCTTCATTACAGCATGCCTGGGCTATGACTGCCTGTAAAGATATCCTCATGTGCACTGATTTTAATGCTAGGTTGGGAGGTTTTGACGGATATGCAGATAATGACATACTTAACTGGTTACATGAGGACGCTTATAGATATGTGAGAGCCTCCTTGGATACAAGGCTAAATGATCCTGATAAAAGGTTAATAGAATGCCTTTATATATACACAACTTACTGTAGCACCTTAAAATGGCAGAATAGTGATCATAGATATGATTGGAAATTTCACTTTCTATAATGCAGCTAGAAGGTCAACACCTGATTATTTCTTTTGGATTGGGGATATGCAAACTTGGATTACCTTGTAAATCGCTGTGAGGAGTGAAAGTGATCACTTATCTCTCTGCTTAAAGTGGGGTCAAAATTTCATTAATAAAACAGACAACCTAATAGGTTCTGAAATTCAAAACCAATCACAATTTTAAATGGGATGCTGGCAAATTAGAGTTCATAATTTCAGTAGTACAGGAGGCTTTTCATATAATAACAGTAAAAAATAGAAGTATTATCAGAGCACTAAATGAGGCTAGGGAATGTTATGATTTGTATTTGACTGCTAAGCATTTTCAGTTAAAGCAATGGTAGCATATGCTCAATGTTATACAGATCAATGATCAGCAATAATTTTGGATGCGTATGCCAAAGTTTCTAGTACTAGCAAATTGATTCATATATAACGTTAGAAAAATGGATTGGTCATTATACAAATCTTTTCTTTGACCCCAGCATTAATAAACATATCTGTTCATGGGGAAAGGATATAAATAGGGCAAATTTTAGTTCCGTTACATACCAATAAGTTTATTTAGTGATTGTGAGTTTGAAAAGGAAGAAAGCACAAGGCTCTGATTGTTTACTCCCAGATGTTTTTCTTTCTGACCCTGCTCTTCGGACAAGGGTATTAGTTCCTTTTCCCAATTTATATATATTAAGGACTTGTGTCCCTGATACATGGATCTGTGCAAAAATTGCCTCTATTTTCAAAAAGAGAGACACATGTGACCCAAAGATGTATAGGTCTTTATCATTATTGGACATTAGTGGGAACATTTTTGCCCAGGTTATCCTAAACAGGTTATTAGCACAACTGAATACCCTGGATAACTTATCTGAACTGGAAGCTGACTTTTGAGGAGGTTATAATATGACAGATAATTGTTTTATATTAGTGCAACTTTTTTAAAAATATGTGAGGTGAAGGAAGCAGAGGCTTTTTGTGGCCTTCATTGACTTTAGTGCCACTTTTGATAATATCTCTTGAGCCAATTTGTGGCAAATAATGTTTCAGAGGGGAATTCAACCAGAACTTATTAGCATCATAAAGGATATGTATAGTGAGACCTGGGCACAGATATGAGTGGGAACAACAGGACAATTATCTGCAAAAATTCCAACAAACAAAGGGGTCAGGCAGGGTTGTGTCCTTGCACCAACCTCATTCTGCATTTATTTAGATGGTTTGGTTACACAACTGTCTGAATTAGGTTCAGACTTACCTATAATTAGTACCAGTCTGTGCCCAGACCTAGCCTATGCTGATGATTTGGCATTCTTTGCACTGTAAAAACCAGGACTGCAGAAGAAAGTAAAAGCTTTAAATCAATATGCGCAGAAATATAGTCTAAAAATAAACCACGATAAAAGCCAGGTCCTGGTTTTTGGTACTAGTAAATATAATGAATCTTGGCAGATAGGAAATAGCTATATAAAAACTGTTAAATCTTACATCCATCTGGTTTTAATATTAGCATTCAATGGCAGCTGGGAGCAGCATATGAAAAAACAACTGGTAAAAAACAAGCAAACAGTGGGAGCTTTAGTGAAATCTAATAATAAATATGGGGAAAATGCAGTTGTACCCCTCTTGAAAGCAGCTCAATCTAAGTATATCCCACAGACTTTGTACATGTATGAAATTTGGGATGGCAAAGAAATAAAAATGTTAGAATCTCTCTTAAATAAACTTTGTCATGCACTTCTGGGAGTAGGAAGTTCCATCCCAGCTGCTCTATTAAGAGCAGAATTGGGAACACACACACATTGGAGGCTCTGGCAGATGCTAGGAAAATAGGATATTGGATAAGGATTACTAGACTGCAAAAAAATAGACTACCTCTTGAATGTCTAAATGAGAAAATCAAATGGCTTTGCTTGGGGTGCAGACAATCAAGCTGGTATACACATTTCAACAACCTACTGCAAACATATGGTCTCCAGTACCTGAAATGTTATGTTGACAAAGGAATAAGGGTTAGCTTAAAGTATAAGACTTATGGTACTAGGAAGATTATGAATTTTCACAGTAAAAAAATATTTAGAAATAATAGTGAGCCTTAAGATTTCCCCATGACTAGTTCAAAATAACAACTGTTAAGTTTTTAGATATTTTATTTTTTTATTTATTTAGTTTTTGTTGACCGGGTAAGTGCACTAGACAAATCCTGCCTATTTTCAGGCATGATCTGGGGGAAGGGGATACAGATGAATGGCAACTGACCTTGAACCAGATTAAGCTGTTGGTGGTATTTTTAGTGAATGAGGGAAATTTGGCCAGGACACCAGGGAAGTTCCCCTACTCTGATGGTGCATGGCCGCCAGCAGGAGTGCTGGTCAGCTTTCCAAGATGGATGCTGTAGAGGAGCTACAGCAAGTTCAGTCTGCAGATGTGAAGGAGACCATACACAAGGATTCTACAAAGGTTAATTTTCCTTCAGCAGAGCTAGAAGATGCAGAGTTATTTCTAGATGCCTTATCTTCTTCTGAGGATTCAAAAGTTCCTGTAAGCCCTACAGAGCCTGAAAAAGTAAAAATGCTGCCTTTAAAGTCTGTTCAGCTACTTTCTTGTACAAAACCTATAGATGGTGTTGCCCCTTTAAGACCTGCACTGCCTGTGGATGATGTCATGCTACTGAACACGGAAGGGATTTAGCTTGAGAATGGTGTTTCTGCTGTTTACAGGAGCAATGGCAGTTCCAAAGATCAAAAACTTTCCGCTCCAGCACAAAAAACAGGTCAGTTGGGGGTCTCCCTGCCTAGCACTGAAGCGCTTCTTGTTTCCAATAGTTTGGGGGATTTGTTGGAAGTGGGGAAAACAGACTGCAGCAAGATAAACAAAGAAACTGAAACCAGGGAAAAGTATGTGGTGGGAACTGCTCCAACACTGACTAAACAAGCAGGGTTTGTTTTTTCTTCTTCCACTGCTCAGATTATTTATCAAAAACAGCCAAATGAACAGGAGGAAGCAACTGTTTTTTCTTTTGGTGACCGAAATATGGGGAATGCTTCTACATCTTTGCAGCAGGTTAAATGTTCTGTTCCTCAGCCCATTATGCCTAACTCTGATATTTTGGCTTCCTCTTCTACTCATGAGAGTGACTGGACTCCTGCTTCAGCTTTAATGGCAGCAGGGTGGAAACAAACTCCTTCAGGAGAATGGGCTGCTGACTTAACCTGGGATTCTTCGTTTGACATAAACTCTCATTCCCCTAAGTGGAACCCAGAAAAGCCTGTTCCATCTGCTGAAAAAGGGGGCTCGGACTCTAGGGATTTGGTTCATAATATCTCTAATGATACTGTTAGTCATGTTTCTGCAGAGTCTCATAATGCTGTATCTGACAAAAGACCTTTATTGTCTGACTTATTTCCAAAAAACAAACGTGAATCCGCTCCCAGGTGGAATGTGGTGTGCATTAGATATACAGGGGGCATGGCTGAAAGGCCTAATAGAAACTATGTTGGGAGACATTTAATTAAAGAATCCTTGCATTTTTCTCCTAGAGATGTGTTTGCCATCATCAATATTTCAGGAGTGGATAATTATGATGTCAGTTTTAGATCAGCTGCCTTGATTATTTTTGGATTAGGTATTCCCAGGTAAAGTTCTCCCCTTTGGTCCCTGTTGTGATTATTCCCTCTCAACCAGCCATCAAGTTTGTTACAGTAATGTTCTGCAATGAAGGGGTGTCAGTGGATGATATTACATATTGGTTGTCCAATAAATGTGATGTACAGCGGGATCCAGAGCCTATTTTAGACTCAGAGGGCTTTTGGACAGGCGGATGGAAATATAAGGTCAAATTATGACACAATGAACATGGTTTTGTGCATATCCCAAACTCCTTCTTACTAGGCCGTGATAGAGGTGTTTGTTTTTATAGTGGTCAGCCAAGGGCCTGCTATAAATGTGGCTCACGGACGCATTTGTCTAGTGTTTGTGATAGTCCTAGATGTGACAATTGTGTGAAATTGGGCATTCACTAATTCAATGTTCTAACCAACGAAATGTGATTTATGTGAGGTAGTTCTCACATTCCAACACATGTCCATGGGCTGCAAAAACAAAGTATCAGAATTGTACTGAACAGTTTTACAGAAAGCACATGAAGACCTACTCTCTCATTCGCCTCCCACTTTTCCTGGGGACCCCCTCTTGATGTAAGAAACCTGTAACTCCTGTGACAATGAATTTAGTTCTCCCCTCCTTCTTCATCATTGTCAAGGCCTGTACAGCCTAATAGTTCTGCTTTGCAGGACCCTCCACTTGTCCCAAGTGTGAAATCGGTGGTATTGCAAGACTTTAGATCAGGCGTAGAACCCCCAAATTGACCCTCTCTCTGCCTCCTAGAAGGTCCATGAGGAATGTGAAATCAGTACCTGATGCAGTTACAGATTCAGTGGAAACTTCTAATCCTTTCTCGCCTCTTTCTTCTTGGGGATACAGCAATGGATGTTGTGGATTCGGATTCCCAAATCTCTACCAAGACCCCATGGAACCCTCCCAAGGTTCTTATAAGGAAAAGAAAAGAAAAGAAGAAAAATAAAATAAATTCCTTCTTTTTTGGTACTCATATGGGTTTTCTGTGGGCTTCTTGAATGTTCATAGCATTTTAAATGGAGCTAAACGAAAGGCTATTTTTCATATGTTGTATAATTCTAGAATTACTGTTTGCTTTTACAAGAAACTTGGATGTTCTCTAAAGAACATGTTACTGCTTTTAAAAGGATTGGCCTTGGGTCTCTTCATATTGGTCATTTGGTCAGGATAAAGCTGACGGCATTGGTATTCTTTTTTCCACCTTCCAGTTTAAACTTCATTAATTAATAGACTGCATTCCAGGGAGGGTTTTGATTGTGGACTGTTTTCTTGAATCTGTCCTATATAGACTATTAATATTTATAATCCACAGGTAAAAACAGCCAGAATAATGTGTATGAAAACTATACAACCTTTTCTGCTCACTACCAGGCCAGTACTGTGGGTGGGGATTTCAACTGTTCTCTTACTGACAGGAGATCTAGTGGAAAAAAATGTATTGTGATGCTAACTTTTACAATCTGTTATTAGAGAGGCAGACCTCAGAGTCTGCAATACTTTAGAATCCAACCCCCTAAAAAATACATTTTATAAAGGGAAGACTGGTACCTGTATTGATTACCTTTTCACCTCCAAAAATATATATATTTCACAATTTTCTAGACAGCCTTTTGAATTTTCAGACCATCTCCTACTTAAAATTGCAATAGAAATCCCAGTAAATTATAAGCCCTACAAAAGTAGATGGCAACTAAATACCTCATCATTACAAAATGACTTTGTCAAACATTCTATAGTTCAAATTCTAACTGCCCGCCTATCAGTGCAATGTTTATATTCGGACTTAGGGATCTAGTGGGAAGAAACTAAACTAGACTGCATGGATTGGTTTAGAACTTATAGACAAAAAACCCAGAACAATAATTTTCTTCATTACCTCACATTACGTTCAAAATTACAGTCTCTATTAACTAGAGCTAACACTTCTTCAGAAGATTTATCTCCTTTAATTAAGCATGTTAAATTACAGATGAGGAAGTTTCAATATGATAGAGCCAGATCCCTGCAAGCCTTAATTAACAACTACACGTCCAAAACAGTGATAGGGGACCTCTATAGTTTGTGTAAAACCGTATGAGATAATTCTACACTAGATTGTTTAGTCAGTAATTCACAGTATTATACTGACCCTTCGGATATAAGTCATATTATATTCCGACATTTCCAAAATTTAGGTCCTCATATAGACTTACAAACTGACATCTTTCAGGATTTTCTGAAAGGTGTTACAGGCCCTGTCATTGATGCCTCAATGGCAGCTGTTCTTTCTGAACCCTTTTCTTTACAAGAAATTGTGGATGTTATTTCTAAACTTAAGCTTAATGTGTCTCCTGGGGTAGATGGGTTATCTAATGCCTTTTATAAAACTTTTGCAAATGAGCTGGTTCCATGTTTAGTTGGTGTTTTAATTCCTTTCTTTCTGGAGGACAGATCTATCCTGCATTCACAAAAGGGTTACAAGTTTATATCTTTAAAAAACAGGAGATAGAAGTGAGATCAAAAACTGGAGACCTATCACATTGTTAAATTCTGACTATAAAATATTTTGCGATGCTTAATAACAGACTTCAATCTTGGGCTACTCTAGTGATTTCTCCAGTTCAGTTCTGTGGTGTTTCTCAAAGACAATACATTCGGTACTTTGTTATATTAGAATTTTATTGAAATATTACATCACAGCAAACAAAATGGTATTCTACTATCATTAGACTTAGAAAAAGCCTTTGATAGGGTTAGTCATTCATTCCTTTTCCAAACCTTGGCCTTTTAGGAATGCCCCTGACATTCTTACAATTTTACAAAATTTATATTCTAATTCAATAATCTGTCCAGTTATTAAAGGGAAAATTGGGAAAGGTTGGACGCTAAAAGCTGATGTCAGGCAGGGCTGTCCGCTGAGCCCTTTATTATATATTTGCTCCTTAGAACCCCTTCTTAGACATTTACAGTCGGTTTCTGGTTGGGAGGGTCCAAACATTCCCTTTTCTAACTCCTTTAGAAATATACAAGTTTTTGCAGATGACATCTGTTTATTTTTTAAACAACAAGGCCAGCTGGAAGTTTTCTTTAAGTTATTTCACAGGTATGCGACCTTATCAAACACCAAAATTAATTTTCAAAATCTAAAGGGTTGTTAATAGGAGCGAATACATTAACCCCTTTGTGCACAGAACTATTTCATTCACTACAACACCTATTTCCATTTTAGGGGTTCTGTTCGGTTCCCAAATTTACCTGAGCAGAATTGGCTTGCAGTTTTAAATAAAATGGATAATAAAGTTCAGAGGTGGAAACATTATAAATTCTCGAAACTGAAGAGTTCAGATTTTAAACAATTCCTGTTACCTTGCTACAATATTTGGCATTTCTGTACCCTGTCCCAACTAACCTGGAAGTGAAACTGTACAGTATTAGTTTTCAGTTTTGGGGAAATAGGTTAAATCCCATTAAAGGTATTATATTTACCTGGATAAAGTCAAGGAGGGGTCGGATGGTAGATCCTGTGGTTTTCTGTTCTTCCCTTTTTCTTGCTTTTTCTTTTTGAACTGTACTTTAACCCCAATATTCCAGAATTTAGCTGGTTGAAATTTTACTATCCAAGTATTCATCGAAATGGATTGGATTGGCTCCAAAACCTAATATTTCCTTTCTACTCCCTTCTTTAAACCGATTGTTTGGAAATTATATATGTGGCAATTGTCCAAATCACAAATTATTAATTCTCAAACAAAACTATATTCCACTATTATTTCTCAAATCTATCCTCATTCCCCTGCATTTAAAACTGCCCAGGTACTATGACCCATCTGGTGTTAGCACAATTAAATAACCCATTTACCCCTTACATGTGGGAGACGTAATGGCTGATAATGTATGTATGTTACAAGTTAGAGGGACAGCTAAGTATAAAATGAAAGAAGAAAGGTTTTGTCCTTATTTAGAGTGTATGTGCACAAGAAGAAACCATGGAACATTTTTTTATTCATTGTTCTTTTGCCTCTAAACTATGGGTGTATTTGGCAACTATCTGGCACTTCCATGGTTGAAACATATTTCTTATGAATTGTTAGTATTGGGATCTTTACCCCATGTCTTGCTACTTTTCATACTTGACTGTACAAATTTTCTTAGCATGTCTTAGATTTTGTTTATGGCAAGTTAGATGCCAGTGGGTTTTGTATCAAAAGGCCAACTTTTTAGGCTTCAGCCACTATGTTATTTGTGAATTAAATAAAGTATATCTAAAAGATGCTCAGATTTATGGGACTAGGAAAGTTCAAATCTGGTGGAAGGGGTTTCAGCATATGATAAAATTTAAATGACGGATTACTTTCTTTTCTTTTATGCTTTTTGTTAAAAGATAACTGTGTATCACTTGCTTTTTGTTCAGTTCCTTTGTTGATTTGTATAAGCTTTTGTGCTTTTTGCTGCTGTTTTTCTTGATGTGTTTTTTCCATGCTTTATTTCAATAAAGAAGCAATTTACCCCTACTCTTTTCAATAAGTGCCATGGGATCTTTAACATCCACCTGAACTACCACCAATCCAGGCAGATGGGACCTCGGTTTAATGTCTCATCCGAAAGACGGCATCTCAGAAGTGCAGCACCCCTCTCATGCTGCATTTCAATGTCATTACTGGGATATTAATCCAAGTGCCAGATGTGGGAACTGAACCCACAGCCCTCTGATCTCCCGGCCTGGAGGTACTCACTGACAGCACTTTAAGAAAGCTTTACACAGAATTTAGGCTGGAACTATTCAAAAGCATCGTACTAAAGGTTAGATATAATAAGACTACAAAACCTTTGGCAAAATGCTGTAATTGTACACACAAAGAAATTGAAGACCTATACCATGTTACATTCATTAGTAGTTGACATGCCAAACCCAGGTCTTATTGGTTATACCCACTATGGTCAAAAATAGGGATAACAGATAAAAGCACTTTATTAAATATAATGTTTTCTTCAGAAGATGTGTACATCATAACTACTGCCGCAGGATATCTCAGGTCTATTTCAGTTATTCATATGAAATATAACTGATTGTCACTGAATGCACATTTAGGCATAAAGAATGTTTTACAGATGTATTTTCATCTATATTATAACTTACTTTGTGTAATGTATTTTTTATATTGTACGATTTGTACTGCATTATTAAGAGCATATGTCTATGCACTTTGTAAAGGTCTACGACAGAACAATAAATACATTTTGACTTTGAACTTTGTCACTTGTTACCCTGCTTGGATTGTTTATTATGGTGCACTGTACCGTATGCATGCATTAGGCTGTACTTATTCTACTACTTTGTCATTATTTCATTATTTGATTTTGCCATAATTTGTAACCCTTTGCAATGACCTTCACTGGGATTGAACTTTGAAATGAGCTATAACTCAGTGTGCTCTCCCAGTTAACAATGTTCAGATAAAGAAAATAAATAGATAACATCAGATGTTAAAAACATATCTTCTTCAGATGATCTTTTTTATAAGACTTAATTAGAACTTGGAAAACAACATTCTCAAGATGTAGTATAAGCAAATGAAGTTACCAAAGGATAATGTACAAAACTGAGATATCAGAAAAACTAAGGGTAGGACATGTCTTAAACATTAACAGTGAAATGGTTAGGTTAGCTGCAAGATCTGGCATAACTAAATTGTAGGGTCTATCTGCTGATAAAATTCTGTGGTTAGTGTTTTTTTTTTTACATTGGGTTTATAAACCTTTATCATATACTTTCCTATCATGACAGGTGAAATTCCATAGAGAGTTTAACACATGCAATATGATTGAAGAGTATACCTTCCATTGATACATCATGTTGGGGGAATCCTAAAAAAAAATAATAATAATTGAGTCTACCAAAATGAAGGTGATGCAATCAATGTCAGGGTGATAAAGCCTTCAAATGCTATATTAAGAAAATCTGCAAGATATGTGTTACCAACCTAAAGATGTCCTACAGTGGAGGTCATGAGGGCTTGCCTGGAGATGCCCTCCCCCACAGCAAGGAGCTGCCGACGGTAATCCCAGCCGACCCCCTGAGGACAGCGGAGGTCATGAGGGGTTGCCTGGAGATGCCCTCCCCCACAGCAAGGAGCTGCAAATGTTAAGCCCAGCTGACCTCCCGAGGAAAGCGGAGGTCGTGAGGGCTTGCCTGGAGACACCCTCCCCCACAGTAAGGAGCTACCAATGTTAAGCCCAGGTATAAAGAACTATCACTGCGCAGTCACCAATCGTGACTGTTGCCTCAACACAGCACACCCAGAGAATTTGAATGACTGCTTCTTTACTTACTTGGTATGAAAGAACAGAAGAAGGCCAGAGCCCATCAAGACTGTTCCCCACACTATGTGAGACATTATTTATCTACTGTATTATCCCTCAACCAAACATCTAATTTGTTTTTAAAGACAGTGGCATTAGTTGCCTCTACCAATTCTTGAGGCAAGGTGTTCCATACAATGGATGCTCTTATTGGAAAAAAGTTTCCCCTTTTGCTGGTTTTATAAGTTTTTACTTCAAGCTGTTTATTATGCAGTCTCGGAACATGTCTCCTTTTGGAGAATGCTAGACCACATTTTTTCATTAGATCTGGTGAATTTATTAAATTAAAACCATAAGCATGTCACCTCTAATCTTCTAGTTTGAAGAGAGAAGAGACCAGTAGCTTTTAATCTGTTCTGATAATCCAAGTTTGTTAACCTTGGAATCATTCTAGTTACTCTCCTTTGAACCTGTTCAAGAATTGCTATGTCTTTTTTTGGGTTTGGATTCCAGAAAGGGGAGCCATGGTCTAGATACGGTCTAATGTATGCCCTATACAATGGAATAAGGCATTATTCAGTGCAATTAACAAAAGTGCATTTTATTTGCCTCAAAAGTCTGTTGGTCATGCAAACAGTTCTAACGCAGTGACCATTTGATGTAAGTTTATTATTAACATATATCCCTAAATATTTTTCACAATTTGATGAGTGAAGTGGTAGTCAGTTTATATAATATATCGTTTTTGGATTATTTACACCGAAATGCACTACAAAACATTTGTCTTGATTAAACTGCATATGATTTTCATTTGCCCAAAGTGTTAATTTTCCAAATCGTTCTTTAATGCAGAAATATTTTCTTGATTATTAACCTTGCCCCCCAATTTAGTATCATCTGCAAATTTAACCATGAAGTTATTTGGCCCTGTTTGTAAATCACTGATAAAGAGATTAAACAATGTTGGTCCCAAGACCGACCCCTGTGGTACACCACTTGTCACACTACCCGAATCAGACAAGATATCATTAATTCTGACTCTCTGAGAATGATTTGTCAACCAGTTTAAAGTCCAGTTGACAATATCAGGTGACAAACCTAGATTGTGTGTTTTATTAATGAGTTTTTCATGTGAGACTATATCGAAAGCTCTACTAAAGTCCAAAAGAATTACATCAGTAGGGATACCCACATCTAGTAGAGTACTTATATTATTGTAAAAAGGTATCAGATTGGTGGTACAGGAATACTTGGGAGTAAACCCATGCTGATTTGAATCATAAATTCCTAATTTTTTACAATCTTGATCTATTAGAGACTTCATTACTCGTTCCATTAATTTACCAGCCACTGAGGTCAGGCTAATTGGACCATAATCTTGCACAGAACCTCTATTGCCTTTTTTAAATATGGGAGTAACTATTGCTGAATGCCAATCATTTGGTACAATGCTTTCTTGTAAGGATTTGTTGAAGATAATTGACAAAGGTATAGAAATATTTATAGAGGTTTCAATCAGAAACCATGGATGAATACTGTCTGGGCCCAGACCAGTATATTTTTTTAGTTTTTTGATAGCCTGTATAATGTCAGTTGGATAATCTATGTGGTGAACTTTAAATGTACTAACAGGTGATTTTTGAGAGAAGACAGAACAAAAGTACTTATTAAAGAGATTCGAGGTTTCCATATCAGATAGAGAAGAGCCATTGGTTATAATGGGACCAATGGTCCTTGATACACCTTTTTTACTATTTATATAGGAGAAAAGAGATTTGTGACAGTCTTTTGTGTGAGCTAGTTTAAATTCTAGCTTATTTTTTGCCAATTTAATATAATTCTTTAAGTTTTTCGCAGATAGTCTGTATTTGTGTAATAGAGTAGTTTTAAATGGAACAGAACTATTCTTAAGTTTCCTAAAAAGTTTAATTTTTATTTTAATCTGATTTTTAATTGTCTTGTTGAACCAAGGGGGGATTTTTCCTTTATTATTAAATTCCTCTTAGATGGAATAAATGTATTTTCCAAAAAATGTTACAGTGTTTATAAAAACATCCCAAGCTTGTTGTGTTGTACAATTAAGAAGATTAGAATCCCAGTTTATGTTTTGTAAGAATTCATTGATTTTAGAAAAATTTGTTTTACTATAATTTTTTGTACTTTGTGTAGTTTTAAATTGTTGAATTTCAAGAAGAATAGATGAATGGTCACTGGTCCCAAGTGGATCCCAAATTTGTAAATTGCTAATTAGTTGCTCTATGTTAGCAAATAATAGATCCAAAATATTAGGACCTCGAGTGGGTTCAGTAACAAGTTGTTGTAATCCAGTACTAACTACCACATCTACTGTATTAGTCCTTTCTCGGCATAGGACTGTCCTGAGAATGAGTCCCAGTTAATATGAGAGAGGTTAAAGTCATCAAATATTATAGTATCTTGATATTCTGAAAAATGTGTAATTTCTTTGAACTTATCAGTTGTGTAATCTGAATTTGTAGATGGAGGTCAATAGATGTTACCAATAGTTATATAGGACTGCTCCTTCAATAAGATTTTAACCCATATACTTTCTAAAGGAAAAGGAGAACACACTTCAAAAGAAGGAATATCATTTCGTATGTACATACAAACTCCACCGCCTTGCTTAACTAATCTGTCTTTATGATATAACTAATAACCTGGAATTTCTCTGGACCAAATTGAGGATGCGTCCCACCAAGTTTCAATTACTCCCACCACACCTATATTTAAAGTTTTACATTTGGCTTTGAGTTCTGCTAATTTGAGTTGGTTTAAAGATCTTGCACTCAAAGCTAGGAATTTACATTTAGTTGTAATAATATTTTGGTAACTATTCAGAGACTTGGGAATAGATCCATTCTCCCCCATTGTTTTTAGTTTAAACAATGATTTGTGATTTTAATGATACTTTTCCCCATAAGTGTACTACCCCTATGACTGAGATGTAAACCGTCCCAGCAAAACAAGGAAGAATGGTCTGAAAATGTTTCCCAGTGGATAATACAGGGTATAGCCTGCTTAAAACACCACTTTCTCAACCATTCATTTAGGGCTTTGATTTTCTGCATCATGGTAGATGTTGCTCTCGGGACAGGTAGAATTTCAAATATACATAAACAGCATCCCCTATCAAGTAACAGGTTACATAACGCCACATAGTCCTGTTGTAACTGATTAAATGGGGTGTTGTTTATATCATTTTAACACCAGCATGTATGATAACCAGTGGATTTTCCCCCACATTTTGCAAAATTTTGGGCATCATGGAGGTAATGTCAGATACCCTAGCCCCACAGAAGCTAGAACAAGTGTGGTTGCTCTGGTCACTATTGCATACCACCCTGTCAATGTGCTTAATGATTGAATCTCCCAGGACTAACACTTGTTTTGAGACAGTAGGTGTACAAGAATCAGAAACAGGTGATTGTTTAACACACTTTGGAGTGATTAACTTAATAGGTATTGATTTGGTAGCTTGAGACTTACTAGGACAAATATTCATGGGCATTAACTCCTGATTGAAAAGTGTTTTTAAACCATTATTATCAACAGAGGGTGATGCACAGGATAAATCATGTCGCACTTCATTATTTGATACAGTCAATTACTCAAACTTATTACGAGTTTGAATAGGGGCACTATTGTGTACTTGACCACCCCTCCTTTTCTTAAGAGGCTTTGTGACAATGGTCCAGTCATCATTATCATGAGAAGAGGGCGGATAATCATCCACCTTATAAGAGGGGGCAGAGGCAACAGGTATACTAGTACTAGTCATTACAACTGTCTCCTTATCAGGAGGCATAGAAATGCTACCTAAATGTGAAGGAAATTGTTCATTAGAATGAAGTTGTTCATCCACAAGATCAATGTAACTTTCCAGTTCCCTAATATCAGTAGAAACTGGTTTAATATTAAGCAGAAACACTATCTCTGCTTCAAGAGTAGTAATTAGATGGTAATTAGCACATACATACTCGCTTCCATACTTTGCCTCACTATTCATCAAACATTACATATACTTACTAACTTCTTTTTCCATTATTAAAGGTGTATATTTACTAAGCAGAGGATATGCTAAAATTATCTTATCCAACTTTATCTAATGCCAGCAGTTTCAGCATGCCCAGTGGACACAGCGGACACGCACAGCGCGTCTCCGTTCGCGGCCCCATGCACGCTAGCCCCACTCACTAGAGGGGCAGGTTTTAAGCTGAAAAAATGGAAGTAAGCATCTGTTCACTTCCAGTTTTGCCATGAAGTAAAAATAACAATATTTACTTAAATTCAGCAAGATTCTGTGAGTTGAAGGTTTACAAGCCCTTAAAAGGGCAAGAGAACCACCAGGCAACAGTGCTTTTAACAGAGAGATGTTGTTTTGGGGTAGGAGGTATACTAGCCTATTGCTAGTCCTCCAGGTTCCCACGATGCTCTGCTATTCACTGAAGAGTCAGTTACAAGCAAATGGTACCACACAGGGTTGACAAAACCGATGTTTCTCTATGATCCTTCCCTTCCTACTGCCAAACAGGAAGTTCCTGTTGACAGTCAAATCCAGTGGCTATAAAAGTAGAACTGGCTTAGGATGGGTGGGATGGAGGGCAATTAGTAAGAAAAAAGGCTAGCAACAGGAAGTTGTAATTTGAGTCACCTGCTTTTATAGTGTCTAAGCCATACCCCCGATTAAGCTCTCTCTCCTCCTACTGGTTTAGCAAAGTAAGTTGATACAGTACCCTTCACAGCACAGAACACACACTGACTTTCTTTCTTTTCTTTCTTTTTTTAACCCTAAATAAAACCCCTTCTCCTTCTAATAAAGTATGTGTCTGCTTAATCTCAACAGACCCTGACTCCTGCTGAGATATAAGTGTTAAATTAATAAGAAAATGTAGCTTCTTTTAGTTAGCTGCTTTCTGCTCTACAAGCAAGGCTTTTTTACCTAGACTATTAACTGTCAGTGTAGGAATGTAGATAGTTTCTATAGCCAAGCTTTTACCAGTAGGGGCTTGTAGCAGCACTAAATCCTGCATGTTACGATAATTAATTAAAGCAGTACTGGAATGCCTAGACTGTTGTAAAAATTGTAGTTAAGTCAAAGTAGCATACCCCAAACGCAGCACTGTAGCATTTTGCTAGCTACCTTAACTAAAATCAGTTGAAATAATTGTAACTCCATCTACTTAGAACAAATCAGAAAGCCCAAGCAGGTAGTTAAAATCATTGGCTTGCTTATCTTTATATACATTTTTTTGTCTTTCTCCTCTTCCCCCTCCCTTCTGCCCCGAGTAAACCTGAATTCCTGTGCTAAATTCCCCTGCAGATCTCATTACAGCCCGGCCCCCAGCAGTTTCAGGACAGTGCCAGCTCCCAGAAGTTTCAGGACAGTGATCTTGAAATCCTGATACAACCCAGCCCCCAGCAGTCTCCCTCCCCTTGCCTATTTAACTCGTGTCTCTCCCTCTCCTTTTCTCCACAGCCGACCCTCCCAAGGACAGCAGAGGTCATGAGAGCTTGCCTGGAGATGCCCTCCCCCACAGCAAGGAGCTGCTGATGTTAAGCCCAGGTACAGAGAACGCGACCGTTGCCTCAGCACAGCACACCCAGAGGATTGAAGCCCCACCGAATGGTATGCGTTCGGCTCCCCTCCACCCCCACCACCATCCTTGGTCGGCTCTCTCATTTATAGGGAGAAATGTAGCACGTGAGCATGGAATTAACCAATCAGCCCACTTTTCCAGCTGCAGCTTGTACTAACCTGCCACTAGAGGCCACTCATCACATTCACTCTATAAATAAACATCCCCACAGTAAATATGTTCCCACTTCTTGCGATGCCAATCCTCATTGCCTCTCATTTATAAGGAGAAATGTAGCACGTGAGCATGGAATTAACCAATCAGCCCACTTTTCCAGCTGCAGCTTATACTAACCTGCCACTAGAGGCCACTCATCACATTCACTCTATAAATAAACATCCCCACAGTAAATATGTTCCCACTTCTTGCGATGCCAATCCTCATTGCCTCAATGATCCCCATTGTGACTCCCTCACTCCACACGAGGATTTTCCACAACATGGTGGTAACACTGCCAACCACCTATTGTGCTCTTGCTCAATCTACTTATGGGTTCCTAGCTCACTCTCCCACACCCCCACCCAACGTATCGTGACCATTAGTGCTCCTACCCCCTCCCAGTGATAGTATCCAATCCCATCACCCGGAACTCACGCTGTACTATTGCCCTGATGTCCCTCAGGCAACAACACATTACTCTTCCTGGTAGCAACCAGCTGGGCCCCCTTCTTCCTGTGACCCTGTTAACCCACCTCATATGCACCCTCCCAGTCCCTATTACACATGATATTAAACCCTCTAACTACCAGTCTAAATGCACTGCACCAAAACTTCACAGGCTAGCTCTACTCAGACATGCTCTCCTCCTACTATTGTTATCTGGAAATATCCACCCCAATCCTGGACCACCCCCCACCACTGTCTCTTCCAGCGGCATTCATGGTAGCCTCCGGCTGGCCACACTTAATGTGCAGCCTTCACAAAAAAATCACCCCCCTACAGGGCTGGATTGCCTAGCACACACCAGATGTCTTGGCACGATCTGGGACCTGGCTCTCAGATAAAATTCCTGACAGAACAGTCACCCTAAGTGGCTACACCATATATCGTACCAACAGGCTCAGCAAAAGTGGAGGTGGATGTGTCATCTATCTAAGATTCTCCCTTCACTCCTTGGAGGTCCGCACTCCATCACCTATGCACGGAGCCCAGACCCTTACAGTTAAGCTCAGCCTAGACAAACCGGGTAAAACCCTTTACCTTATGACAGTCTAAATTCCCCCCTGAAATCAAAAGCCCACCTTCAATTCAGTCCTGGACAGTATCTCCCACCTCCCACCCAGGAGTGAAGTCATCCTAATGGGTGATTTCAATATCAATTGGCTCTCTTCTGCTTCCTTCCCCTGCAAAGATTCAGCCCTCACTTACGATCTCACCCTGGTCATCAAAACCCCGACCAGACTGGACTCTAGAACGGGCTCCTCTACTCTTATAGACCTAATCTTCACCAACAGACCTAATAACATTTCCCAAGTCACTGTTCTCCCAGACTCGATTATTGACCATTCCTCTGTGACCTGCCTGTGGTCCTCAAAAATTCCCACCCCCCCCCAAATGTCACTATGCATCGACATCTGAAAAAAGGAACCTTAGCATTGTTGAACTCTCACCTTGCCTCCTGTGATTGGTCCCCTATTCACACTGCCCAGTCCATAGATGCTGCTCTCGTCTACTTTGTTGCCATCTTCAACTAGGCCTGTGACAAATTTGCACCCTTTACCAAACAAGTAGTTAAGCAAAGAAACACTCCTTGGATGTCCCAGGCTCTACTAGACCAAATGCACCAGAGGGATAATCTATGGCATAAAGCCCTTGACTCACAGCTCCCACGGGACAGGCAACTCTACAGAGAAGCCAGAAACAGATGCACATGGGCCACCCCGGCAAGCCAAAGCTGCCTACTACAAACATATCCTCACCTCCTCCTGGGGCTCAGGGCATACATTCTGGAGCAGCATCAAAGGAGCTCTGCAGGAAAATGGTTTTCCCTACACCTACTCAGCTTACAGTGGATGGGGTTATCACCCAGGACCCTAGTGCTATCTCGGACACCCTCAACACCTCCTTCTGTGATCTCTCTCATATTCTCCCTCCAAACTACTTTGACCCTACCACCCATCCCCCCACCATCAACTCGGCACCCACCATCACCCCCCCCTTTTAGACTAAGAGTCATCTCCTGCAAAGAGGCAAAACGCTATCTCACAATGGCTCTGAAGAACTCCCGATATAGCAGTGACTCCCTGGACCTCAACTCATTCGGCTTTCACTGGACGTGACACTACCTCATCTCACCAAAATCCTCAGTCTGTCTTTATGCCTCAGCCAATTCCCCTCAGCCTGGAAGAAAGCTGTCATAACCCCTATCCTGAAGAATGGCGAACCCACCACTGCAAGCAACTATAGACCGATATCCATCCTACCACCCCTCTCAATTGTCCTTGAAAAGATAGTATCTGATCAACTAATTGACTACCTAACCACACATGACCTGCTTTGCCAAGAACAACATGGTTTCCAGAGGGGCCACAGCACCACCACCACCCTCACCGAACTCACTACATACATTCATGAGGCCGTTGAACAAGGCTCCGTGGCTAGGGCTCTGTACGCCAATCTGTCCAAGGCATTTGACACAGTCTGCCATGAGCTACTACTCCAAACCCTTCCAACCTTTAACTTTGCACCAGAGGTCACCAACTGGTTCAAAGATTATCTCTTGGATTGGACACATCAAGTCAAAATAAACACAACTATCTCCACTAGCCAACCGGTTCGTACTGGTGTCCCACAAGGGTCAATACTAAGCCCTCTACTTTTCACACTCTTTCTTAACTCCCTCCCCAAATTCTGCAGTGGTTGGATGCTGCTCTGTGCAGACAATGCGGTAGTGTTTTGGAAACACCCCCATCCTATCTGTCTTCAATCTGCACTGTAGGGCTTCTTTAAGGAGCTTGAAACCTGATTCTTGGAACACCGTCTCATAATCAACTACACGAAAATGAAGTCCATGATCTTTGCCCACCACCTAAGCACCCACTGCCATGCCTCCCTAGTTGTAATGAATGCCCATGGCTCAACTGTAGAGCAAGTCTCAGATTTCAAATACCTTGGAGTTAACTTGGACACCTCCCTCTCCTACCACTCGCACATACAACATGTCTGCTTCTCCATTAACGCTAGATTGGGGATCCTTTACAGACATAAGCACTGCCTACCCCCTCAGGCCATGCATCTTGACGTGTCCACATCTATTTTATCCCTGGTGGACTACGGAATAGTTATTTATGGATCTGCTGATCAAACTGCCCTACGTAGCATCAACCTTGCCCTCAACAAAGCCTGCTGGCTAGTCACTGGATATAACAGGCTAACTCACACCTGTGAGCTCTATCAACAGACTGGCCGGCTTAATTTCCAAGGCAGGCTTAAGTATTTTACTTGCCTCCTGGCCAAAATGATACAACTGAAGATGGCCCCTACCGGCCTTTACCCACTTATCCGCACAGCCCCCCACAGAAGGATGCAAAGGCACTCAGCTAACCCCACCCTTCTAGTTCCCTACTGCCGAACCTCTCTTGGGCAAATATCCTTCTGCTACCATGTCCCCCTGTGGCTAAACAGCCTGCCGTCCTCCATCTCCTTGGCCCATAGTCTCTATCAATTTAAATCAGGCCTCAAAACCCTTCTCTTAGACTCAATAACCTGTGACAGTAATTAAAACCCCACTCAGTCCTCTCCTCCCCCCTCTCTGTCCCTCTTCCCAGAGTCAGGTGGTGATCAGGAGCATCCTCTACCTCTGCTACTAATCCTGAATCTAATTTTTAGCGTGGTGCTAACCTCCCTGCTTGTTTCTCATATTTTTCCCTGTCCATCCCTTTTATGACTCTGGGTTCCTCAAGATCCTATGAATTTGTACCCTGTAGTTACTCTGACCTGGGACATTCTGTATGTTCCCAGCTTGGTCATAAGTGTTAGCCAGGACTGTGTGACCTGTACTAATTCATCATTATTGTATATGTATTTTATTTTATCTCCTCTGTACTTTTACTCTTATCTGACATGGAGCCTTTGCAAAAGAGTCTATGATTCAAAGGATTGTAATTCTGATTCTATTCAATAAACAATAAACAAATAAACATATTTTACCCCTTGAAACATAAAAGCTTAATCGTCCATTAAAATGAGTCCCACTAAGCCTTGAGCCCATACTTTACTGCCCTCTTAAAGGAGTGGTACCTTAAATCTTAACACATATAAAATGTTATTAAATTCTCAGTACACAAAGACAACTGATAATATCAGTTGATTAAATCAGCTCTGACAGGATATGCCTGCCTAACACAGGTAATCCAAGGTGCAAGAGTCCCAACCGTGGCCTGTGAGAGCCTAGCAGTCCAAGCTATAGTATCTCATAAGTGCTCAGTTCCCCCAGGAGAAAACCAGGAGAAAAACATCCCACCCCCAGCACTTCTCATAGCTGGAATTACCAGCCCCACTGTGACTGGATTATACAAATCAAGAAGGTTCACTTCACAATTGCAACAGACATTTTAATTAGCCAATAAAGAGGGTAATATGTCATCCACAAGTTTTAAAACACAGGTAATCATTTCACAAAGCTGCTGTGTATTAGCTTACACATGAGTGGTGCCATCTTAACTGCCTCATGGAAATGGTGTCACAATGTCTGAAACATAATAGCATAGGCAGTACATATACTTTAAGGGAATACCATTTAAATTTCTCTGAACTGTAGGAAAAACAAGAAAAACAGCAAACCTTAAACTTGTGAACTAAGGTTGTATGGTTAGAACAATATCATTTATAATCTGAGTCCCTGATTCTCTCTTTAACCAACCCTTCCTCCAACACCATTATAAAAGTAAGTCCCTAGGTAAGGGTAAGTCAATACTTTTATAAGTTCAGTCTGTTAGTCCAGGGGGAATATCATTGATCAATGTACAGTACCATTAATTTTACTTTATAAACAGTCAAATGTCCCCCTCTGAGACCTTGTTGTCTTCTTCTGCAGCTACGTGATGACTCTCAGCTTCCTCACATGGGCTCCATTCTCTTTGGGATTGCTAAAGGCATAACATTTACTTTTCATGGTAAAGTGCAATAAGGCAGGGAGCAGCCGTGTGTACATGATTTCTATGTCCCAAAGCTGCTTTTTCACTCCATCAAAAGCCTTCCTCCTGGAATGTGTGGCATTTTCTAGGTCCCAAAAGAACATCACAATGGCTTCTTAAACTGTACTGCTATTACAGGAGGGTCAGCACATCTTTTGTTGAAGTTTGAATTTTGAAAACAGCTTACCACATAGGCTTTTCACAGAGGCTCAAGCTGATAAAATTTTTCATTTATTCATATCAAAATAGCAGACTTAGAAGCAAATATATCCAACAGTCCAGGAAAATGACCAATATAGGTTGCTAGCATGGTCAGAACATGCAATACAAAACTACAAAGCAAAACAAATTAGACATAATCATAACAGTTGCTCGCACAGACCATCGTTACACCTGGACAGGATACATCATGTGACATTTTGACATTAGAAATGATGTCTTCTTCACACATGCAACCTATATTGGTAGTTTTCCAGGACTGTTGGATATATTTGGATAATCTATTTTTCACTCTTGCTTCTGTCCCATCTCTCTGGAAACATACCACTGTTATCCCTTGCTAAAGGAGGTGATCCCTCCTCTCCTGGAAACTAATGGTCTATCTCTCTGCTCCCCATTTTTGCCAAGCTACAAGAACACCTGGTACTATCCTAACTCTCCTCCTACCTTGATTCCTCCTCTTTCTTCACACTTTACCAGTCTGGTTTCTGCAAACCTGAGATGGGCGAAATGGTAAAAATTTGCTACGCAGAGTAATCTGTAAATTTCACCTGTTTCACCTGGTAAAATGTGAAATTTCACTTTCCAAGGTGAAATTTGGCTTTTAGAGGTGAAATGTTGCTTTCCAAGGTGAAATTTCACCTTTCTGCAGGCAAAATTTTGCCTTGGCAAAAACGGGAGAAAACGGGATAAATTCATGGATTACCCCACCTTGTGAAATTGGCCACTTCACCGCAATTTTGCCAGTGAATTTTAAATTCGCTGCATCTCTACTGCAAACATCACTCCACCACCTCCTCCCTCCTGAAGCTCTCTGATTCCATACTCACTGGGATGAAACAGGGCCTTATCTCATCTACTATCTTTACTGACCTTGCCAAGGCATTCAATATTGTCTCCCACCCCCTTCTGCTTGCTAAACCCACTGCTGTGGGCCTCTCTAATGCAGCCACTAGTTGGTTTCATTCTTACCTAGTGGGTAGAATACAGTCCATTCAGATTAGTGATGCAGTATCTCCTCCTCTTCCCATCAACACTGGTGTTCATCAGGGTTCTTTGTTGGTCCCTCTACTTTTCTCTATCTTCCTAAATGACTTTCCCACTGCCTGTCCTCTCACCTCCATTCCACATGTATGTGGATGATACTGTCCTGTATGCATCTGGCCCCTCCCCCTCTGCTGTAGCATCAAAGCTTCAGCAAGACTTTGACAAAATTCAGGTCTGGTTTCACTCAAGCCAGTTATTTTTGAATGCTAAGAAGACAGTCTCCATTGCCTGTGGCACAGAGCAGAGACTGTCTCGGCTTAACTCCCTCCCATCTTTCCACACCCTTGATGGGACATTACTTGAAGTCAACTCCTCCTTCAGGTACATTGGGTGTTTGGCTCACCTTCTCTGGACACATTGATGCTATCCACAAAAAGCTGCACCCAAAACTGGGTACCTTATACAGAAATTGTGGCTGTATTCCTCTGCTGGCTCACCATGCACTTGTCCAGAATATGATCCTACCTATTTTTGACTATGGTGACATAGTCTACAGTGCTGCTCCCAAATCTACCCTAACCAGGCTGGATTTTCTTTTCTACTCTTTTTGCCATTTCACTCTTGAGTGTCCTCCCTGTACCCATCACTGCACCCTTTACCAATCTCTCTCTCTCTCTCTTCCTTCCCTAGCTGACAGGCACCATATTCACTCTGCCAACTTTCTTGCCAAATTCTGATTTCACATTCTCCCTCCCTATCTCACCTCCTTTATTTCCCTCAAACTGTTTTCTTCTCACTCTCTCAAAAACTGTGACCACCACATCTTAATCATCCCACCCAGGACCTCTGTTGGTCAGGCTGAATTCTCACACCATTTCTCCAAAATTTGGAACACCCTTCCACCTCCTATTTGTAATGCTGCACCCCCAATCCTAAACTCTTTCCTCAAGGACCTTTTCCACCCTTCTAGTAGATGTGTTTAAATTTTTCCCCTCACCATATTTGCCTGTGCACTAATTTGCAGATTAGTACCTATCCTATATTACTCATGTAACTGATTGTTTTGTTGTTATAGTCTCCTAGCACCTTTCTTGTTGTTAGATGTTTATTGCAATGTATTGCTATTTTGTTCATCCTGTTTGATGCTTGTATTCTATTTCCATTATGTATTGTTTTTGGCATTTGCTGTTGTACTTGCTGTTTATTCCCATTCATCTCTCCCCCAGGACACATCTGGAAATGAGCATTTCTGCTCAGTATGCCTTTCCTGGTGAAACTTTTAAATAAATACATAAATTTGCTCCTAATGCTGCTTTTTTGATATGAGTATTTGAAAGAAAATTTACCGACTTGAGCCTCTGTGAAAAGTCTATGTGGTAAATTATTTTCAAAGTTCAGACTTCAACTAAAGATGTGCTTGCCCTCCCACTACAGCGGTGCTGTTTGAGAAGTATACTTTATAAGCCCTGGTATGTGCACCTTGTACATATCGTAGGATTAAAAGAGCCACCACTTGTGTTTGGGAATTGAACATCACAATGGCATTATACAGCTGAATTGTCCCCTATTTCTGGCTATATGTAGAAGAGAGTCTCTTTCCAAAGAAGAAGTTGTTGCTAGGAGAAGGGCATGGGGCCATCATTGGAATTGCTGGTTTAACACAGGTTTATATGATGAGCCTTTATGGTGATGAAATTCTCAAAACTAGTCACTTACGGTATCCATATATTTAAAAGTATTTCAATTCTGAGCCTTTAGTTCTGCCCCTTTCATCTCATTGGGTATCCCTAAAATGCAGACTTTCACAGATCTTGCAATATTTTCCAGCTGTTCCATTCTAGTTTTGATCGCTGACTGTTTCTTAACTGCTATGGTGGCTGCTGCAAGCACTTTTCCCATTGTTGCTGAGGACTCCTTTAGCAAGACAGCCAGGACATCGACTTTCTGTTCCACTGTCAATAATCTCTTGGTACACAAAATAATATTTTGCTCTCTTCCTTGTATTGACGTCATTAAAATAATTATGGATTGCTGTACAGAATCAAGCATTGCACTTTCTGACTCATGGTCTGTTGTGCAGGCTCCAGTGCACCTGGCTATTTTTCTGGGCCACTTTTTGGCTGAGACAAAACCCTGCCTATTCACTTCAGGACACACAATGTTATGTAAAAGAGAGATCAGGGGAAGAGCCTGCTGTCTATTGTAATAGTCATCTTACTGTTTAAGCCTGAGAAATGTAAAATCATTTTATTAAAACAAAATTGCTCAGCACAAGGAGCTCAATTAAATTGCTTTGGACTGTGGGAACTGACTCCACAACCCCATTAGTTTTTTGAGAGAAAGGCTCGTGAAAGCAGATGGGGCTATTGGAATTTCATCAAATGCTGCTAGCTACACTTTGTTCCTGTAAATAAGTTATAAGTCAAAAGGGGGGTTCCTTAAATTTGTATGATTCAGCCTACTGTACAACTACAGTACCAGAAGTCAGGAAAGAGTAAAATAACCATTTTCAATCAGTAGCTGAAACAGTTCCACTCTAACCAACATATATGGATGCAAGTTTCAATCCAAGCAGAACTGATGCATTTTCCATAAACAGTAAGGCAAGTATAGCTATGTCTATTGTCTGCTGCTGTTAAGGTAGTGAACATAGAAAAACTGGGAGACCTTGGTAAAAACTTACCATTTAGACTTGTGGAGATAGGCATAAATACTTTCTGATACAATACTATTTGTTAAGATATTAACAATAGTATGGAAACAATATAGAAAGGATATCAACAAATGAATAATTGTTTTGTAACATCATTCATAGAAATGATATGTGAGAATTTCACAGGCATCTAAAAAGCATTAATTGTAAGACTCAGCATGTGTTGTTCAAATCTTAAAATACTGGTATCCAACTAAAAAGTAAAGAGGAATTTAGCAACATACTCCAGAACGAACAGGGGTATGAGATTTGGACCAATGTTCAATATACTACAAACTCAAGAGTCTAAAGAGAAAGTTTACTTGGAACATTGTTACTAGATTTTCAAAAGCCAGTTTTATTAAAACAATATAATGAAATATATTCTGAGAAATACATGCTTGTGAGACTGTGGTACCAAGACAGCAAACCACGAATTATAGGTATGTAGACAACAGATAAAATATTGGGAGAAGCTAATTGAAGATCTGATTAAGGATGGTGGGATTCTGAATTTGTATCTGGTAAATGTGCTGAAGTTTGACACTTTCACCTTCTATTTGGACCAATCAAATATTTGAGTCACTTTTCACCACTTTCACCAAATAATTAAAAAAAAAGCTTTTGCTCTTACAAGATGGCCGGAGCTAGCCCTATGGCCACCTATTTCCCCACCCAGTCAGTTTCCACCCTACTTTCCTGTTCCTAGTCATTTAAAAAAAAATTCTGACTCCTGGCACTGCCAATTGCTGACATTTTTAACAGATTAGAGGGATGAGACAGGGTGGAACAGGTTGGTATTGATTGCAGTGGGTGAGGGGTGGTGGTGTGAGGCCTCTTACCTCTATTTTTAGCTTGAGTGATGCCAGTACAAAGGACCCAAAGTTACTTTGGCCGAAGTATGAAAGCTGAACCGAAAACAGGCAGTCTAAATTGAAGCCAAACTGAAGTTGCCAATTTTCACATTCGCTCACCCTTAGATTACAAAAGGTTTATACAAAGGTCTTTTGGAGCCATTATTGCTTCCTAGTAGTAGAATAGACAATCTCCATTCATGCTATATTTATCCAATTTGAATTTAAATTCTCCCTTACTGCTGCTGATTAGTACTTCAGCAGGAGGGAATTCCATGGATTAACCAGTCTTTGTGTGAAATAAAATTTCCTTTTTAGGTTATTAAATCTTTGTTCTGTGGTATCCTGTGAAAAGCACAACTGCATTAAGGTGACAGCAATAACGGCAATGGGAAAACAGAGAGGGAAAAAAGAGCGACATGCATAATCAGTGATCATGGAAATGGTGACCTACAGATTTCTCCTACTCCCCAATCCCCCCTCCCCCTGGAGTTGAATATATTTAGAATGGGGGTGCGTGGGGTGAAGCTCCCTGCAAAGGGAGTGTGGGGGCAAAGTCCCCACAGAAATGTACTGCAGTGTTGTCTCTGTTTCAGTGACCGCTGTTTAGTGAGAGTTGTTTCTTCCTGCCTCGCTCTTTTGCCATCGGTATTTTTCCATCACCATTTTGCTTTTGCTAAAATCACATAGAACCTTGTCCAAGTATTTGTAGGGATGGCCCCTTGTGTTGTTGTGAATCTGTTTAAAGTCAAAATCTATTTCACTGAATGAGGCTGGGTTGTGAACTACAGTAGATCAAACATCTGGAAGAGATCCCCTAGGGCATTAATGCAATTTTGTTCAGTCTTGATTCATATGTCTTATGTCAGGCTCGATATTCAAAGTATGGTGCAGGGCTCGCATCAAGCCCTGCACCATGACACTTGGGTTCTGGTGGTGTGCCGAACTCCTTTTCTGCAACTGCACCCAATTCTCAAATATCGGGCTCAACTGCGACAGTTTCCACATTTTATGGTAAGTTGTGCCAAATACCTATTGCTAGGTCCATAAAAACAGCTCCCAGGAGTGCCACAAGCTAGAACAGAAAAAGCTGATCTAACTTGTGACACCTGGTGCATGTGTCTGAGAATTCTGATCACCGGCTGGGTGATTATCACAAGCTCTGTGTGCCATATCTTCAGCATACCCAGGGCTTGCAGCAACCAGGAGCTTTGAAAATCGAGCCCCCAATATTAATTTAGTAGCCTTTTTCTGTACCCTTTCCAGCTGGTGTATGTCACCTCTTTTATACAGACACCAGAACAGGGTGGCATAGACGAGTTGTGGCCTAACATATGCTCTGTACAGTGAAAGAATGATGCTTATGTCCATGGACATTGTTATTTTTGATGGCCCATAATATCTGGAGCCGTCGCCTGAGACTGGAAGCCCGGCTACAAGACCTGAAGAGCTGAATTCTGCCCCTGACCAGGGCTCACAGCTCTGCTGGATCTTCAGGACTCGGCCCCTGGATGGACGGCATCCCTGGGGCGCTACCCAAGACCGCAAGCCTGGCCACAAGACCTGAAGAGGTACTGCTGCTGCTCCACCAATCAGAAAGTGAGTGCTTCCTCTGGCTACCCTCCTATTGGTCACTTTCTGTTCTCAACCCATAAATACAGAAAAGCTAGATTTCTCACTTTCCTATTCCTCCTCCTGCTTGCTGGTGATGTCCACCACAACCCTGGTCCCCTTTCAACAAACTCCCCTATCCCCCTTCTCACACCCTCCACTCCCCTAGCACTCCCAAATGACCTAAAAATTATCCACCTAAATGCCCACAGCCTTACCAACAAACTACCTATACTGCAGGTCATGGTCCTCAAATATAAGTCTGACATCATCATCATCTCAGAAACTTGGCTCTCGGGTCATATCATGGACCAAGAAGTCCTTATTCCTGGATTCACTTTAACTCGAATAGACAGACATGAACGAGGTGGCAGAGTGGCGCTCTATATCCCTACCTCCCTACAGCACTCAGGTGTGTTGAAAGTCACCTCTCCTTCCTCTCACGAAGCTATCCTCCTCAACTTGAAGCTTTCCTACTCTTGCCCTCTATTCATAGCAGGAGTTTACTGTCGTCTGGGCCAACCCCTTTCCCAAGTCATGGATCTGATCAAGAAACAAACACCCCTTGCCCACTCAGGTGAGCTGTACTTACTGGGCGACCCTAACATCAGCTGGCTGTCTAACACATTAGCCAAAACTCACTCCTACATAGAGTCACTAAACTTGACACAGCTAACACAGGAACCTTTTCCCCTGAACAACAAAACTAATAATCATTCCCTTCTGGACCTAGTCCTTATGTTGCATTAACACAGAGTCAAGGCTGCTTGCCTCCTACCTGATGCACTAAGTGACCATCATCCCGTATACATGGTGTGCAAACTACATCAGCAAAAAATACCACACAAAATCCTCCTAACCCGCACCTACTCCTCCCTTGACACTCTACCGCTTCATCGTGACCTCACCAACACTGACTGGTCCCCACTTGCCACCTGCACTTCAATCGATGCTGTGCTCCAACTGTTCTGCGATAAGTTCCTTCATGTTTGGAACCAACATGCAGCACTGCATAAAACCAGAGTCCGAGGAAACCGCCTACCCTGGGTAACCCCTGAGCTCCTGTCCTGTCAAAGAGCCTGGGACAATGCTTGGTGTAAACACAAGGTAACCAACTGCCCTAGGGACCTCCAGCAATACAAGGAGCTTCAAAACAAGTGTACCAAAGCTATCCGGCTGGCCAAAGCTGAACACTACCAGGCTAACTTCCAAGATAACACAAACAAACCTTCCATATTCTGGAAAGCTGTCCAGTCACTCTTTTCCCCTTCCACCAAGCCCCCCACTCCTACCCTTAGGCTAAATCTCTCAGACATCTCAGAACCTATGGCTGTCGCTGACTGCTTTAACTCCCATTTCACATCCTGTGCCGCAATACTTCAAGCAGCCCCCTGATGCCCACGCAGTTCTCCAGTTGCCCCCTCTCCCTGGATGACACCGGCCTGCCTCCATTCCCTGTTGCCCCTTCCTCTACTCCTCCAGCTCCCTCTCCTTCTATCCCCTATCTTTACCCACATCTCCCCCACTGCTGCCTTACAAGCCCTTCAGTCCATTAACCCTGCCAAAGTCTCCTCCCCAGATGGCCTGGTCCCTATGCTCATGTCTCTGTCTGCTCTTGCCATCACCTATCCTGTATCCCTCTTGCTAAACCTCTCCTATGTCCTGTCCACTGTCCATACAGTTTGGAAACATTCTACAGTTCTACCGCTCCCTAAAGGGGGAGATCCCTCCTCCTCTAGCAACTACCATCCTATCTCTCTCTCTCCTTCCTACTCTGGCTAAGCTACAGGAGCACTTAGTACTTGAACAACTCTCCTCCTACATTTTTGACTCCTCCTTTCTAACTCCATTCCAATCTGGCTTTAGAAAACACCACTCCACTGTCACTTCCCTGTTACGACTCACTGACACTATTGCCACAGGCATGGACAAAGGCCTCATAACCTCAGCTATTTTTATTGACCTGGCCAAGGCCTTCAATACGGTCTCCCACTCTATACTCCTGTCCTACCTCAGGTCCGCTTCTCTCACCCTAATGCCACTGATTGGTTCAAGTCCTATCTGTCAGGCAGATCACAATCTGTCCGTATGGCAGATGCCATCTCCTCCCCCCTCCCCATTACCACGGTAGTCCCCCAGGGATTGGTACTTGAGACTCTCCTTTTTTCAATCTTCCTCAATGATCTCCCTCAGTTTTGCTTATTGACTAACTTACACATGTATGCCGATGACACTGTACTGTTCACAACTGGCAAATTGGTCCCTGATGTCACCGCCAGCCTCCAGCTGGATTTCAAAAATGTACAATGCTGGCTTAGTGAGCACCACCTCTTCCTAAACTCAAAGAAAACAGTCTCCATGACTTTCGGTACTAGGCAGAGGTTGGCAAGGCTCCCCTCCTTACCCACCTTTTACTACTTCGATGGGACTGTATTAGAAGACACCTCTTCCTTCCGCTACCTTGGAGTTTGGCTGGATAGGTACCTAAACTTCTCTGTCCACATTGATACCATTCTAAAGAAACTCCGGCCTAAGCTAGGGGCCCTCTACTGTAAAGGGGTAGTATCCCTCATCCGGCTAAGTGCGAACTGGTACATAAAATTATACTGCCAACTTTTGACAATTGTGACTTTGTTTACAGAGCTGCCCCTCAATCCTCCTTATCCAGACTGGAACCTCTCTGCAACTCCTTCTGCCAGTTTGCCTTGGATGCCCCTGCTCTGACTCACCAATGCATTCTTTACCACTCTCTAAAATGTTCCCTCATTTGTTGACAGGAGAACCTTGCATGCGGCAAAGTTTACCTCAAAATTCTGGCTAGGCTCACACCCCCTTACCTCTCCACCTCCTTATCTGCCTCTCACCCCTCCAATTACACCCTCCAATCTGATGACTCTCATTCTCTGAATATACCATACAGAAATACTACTTCCGGCCAAATGGCATTCTCCCATCGCCTACCTAAGCTCTGGAATCAACTACCAACCCAAATCTGCCACTCCTTTTCTGCCTATTCTCTCTCTCTCTACATCCCTACCAAACTACCTAGTGATGAACTGCAACTGCACCTAGCCTGCGAGGCCCTGTCTTGCTGTTGGTCTATACCTCCTCCTTCCTCCAGCTGCGCCAAATATGTCCTCCCTATCCTAACCCCTCTTGCAACCTAGCACTTTCTGCAACCTAGCACTTTCTGCTGCCTTTCCTGTATCACCCCCTTCCTGAGTACCTTATTAATATACCTCATGCCAGTCTCTCTCTATGTATCCTAGTCTAGAAATGTTATTAGCTATTGTTGGTTGTAATCCTGTACTACCTGTCTATTTACTGTTAAGCTATTTCCTGATGTATGTGTCCTGTTATATTACTTATTGTCCCCACCCTTCTCCCAGGACGTACCATGAGATGAGCTTTTGTTGCTCAGTGTAACCTTCCTGGTGAAACATTTCAATAAATAAATAAATAAATCATATTTGCCTTAGAAATAGGTTTGTTACACTGCTAAGTGTGTTCAAGGTCTCTACTTAAACTGATATCTACAGTACATCTTTTCTTGGGTAGTAGTAGTAAGTAATACTGTGTTACACAGTAAGTATGAGAGGCATTATATTTACCAACATATATAATCTTAGA
This sequence comes from Neoceratodus forsteri, assembly GCA_016271365.2. NCBI lineage: Eukaryota > Metazoa > Chordata > Ceratodontiformes > Ceratodontidae > Neoceratodus > Neoceratodus forsteri. Next base: position 1,157,063,274 of record CM057456.1, on the reverse strand, counting down.
TTTGTCTAAATTAAATGGCATATCTCGTTTTTCAGCCTAGGATGATATTAAGTTCAAATCATTTTGGATGCTACTTCTCTGCTCTGGGGTTGCTGAGGGTCCACCTATTTTAGCACCATCAGCATATTTTATTGCTCCAGTTAGACAGGTTTACCAAAAGGTCTGAAATGAAGATCAGGAAAATCTCCAGCCCAAGCAATGATCCCTGAGGTATGCCACTAGTCACCACTCCATACTCAGAGTGAAAACCATTAATTAGCAATCTTTGAGACCTATTGTCCAGCCACTCGGCTAGCCACCATAGAATTTTAAGGTTTAGACCTTTCATTTTAAGATTGTATAAAATGGCCTAGTGTGGCACTGTGTCAAATGCCTTACTCAGGTCATGAAAAATTATATTACTGGGATATTTGGATTCTAGAGTTTTACTAACTTTCTCATAGAAGCTTAACAAATTTGTAGTGCATGACCTGTCTTTTGTGAAACCATGTTGGTCTGTGTCCATATTGGACAATTGTTCAAGCATTTTGCCTGTAATGATATTTTCCAGAATTGTACATACTGTGCAATGGAGGTAAGGCTAATAGGTCTATAATTATACATGCTGGACTTATTCCCTTTTTAGAGCTGCAGTGGGAGGATCTCTGCAGTCCTCTTGCAATCGAAAAAGGACTTGCACTCTGACTGAACAACATGTAGGAGCTACCTCACAATCACCTCTGCGGTCTGTGAAGCACTCTGCTGTGTCAGTGTAGTCGTCTCATAGGCACTATTTGCTGCCATCCAGAGGACTGCATTACACTGTTTTATTCAGTCTGCAGTCATGGTGAAACATGGCACAGTCTGTCATGTCCAAGATGGCCACCAAACCCTACTGCATGTACACAACTACTTGCACATGTGCAGTATAGTTTGATGGCAATCTTAGACATGGCAAACTGTGTCATGTTGTGCCATGATTTTTTGATTGGGTGACCAGGGAAGTGAATCAGAGAGGGTCCGTAGACATCGCCTACCTAGATTTCAGCAAAGCCTTCGATACTATCCCACACAGAAGGGTGGTTAACAAGATGAGCAGTCTGGGCATGAGGCATAAGGTGATATATTGGGTTAGAAACTAGCTGATGGACAGAAGGAAGAGGGTGGTGGTAAATGGGATCCAACCTGAGGAGAGAGGGGTGACCAGTGGAGTGCCACAAGGATCAGTATTGGGACCAGTCCTGTTCAATGTCTTTATTAGTGACATTGCAGAGGGTCTGGAAGGAAAGGTCTGCCTATTTGCAGATGACACCAAGATCGGCAACAGGGTGGATACTCCAGAAGAGATGCAGAAAATGAAGAGGGATCTGGAGAAGCTTGAAAGATGGTCAGAGGTGTGGCAACTGAGATTCAATGTGAAAAAGTGCAAGATAATGCACCTGGGTAGGGAGAACCAATGGGAGAACTACAGGATAGGGGGTGGGAGGTGCTGAAAATCACCAAAGAGGAAAGGGACCTAGGGGTTATCATATCTGATGACCTTAAGGTATTAAAGCAGTGCATAAAAGCTGCAATGGCATGCTGGGGTGCATAGGCAGAGGTATTACTAGTAGGAGGTGGGAAGGAGTGCTGCCATTGTGTAAAACACTGGTAAGGCCTCACCTGGAGTACTGCATGCAGTACTGGAGACCACATATGCATAAGTACATAAACAAGGTGGAGGCTGTCCAGAGAAGGGTGACAAAGTTTGTGCATGGTTTGCAACATAAAACATATGAGGAGAGACTAAAAGACCTGAATATGTACTCACCTGAGGAGAGGAGAGAAAGGGGCGACACGATAAAAACTTTTAAGTACATCAATGGCATAAACAAGGTGCAGATGGGAGATGTTTTCCAATGTAGAAAAGATACCAGAACAAGTGGTCTCGAAATGAAATGGGGGGGGGGGATTAAGAGGTAATGTGAGGAAGTTTTTCTACACAGAAAGGGTGGTGAATGCCTGGAATAGTCTGCCACAGGAGGTGGTAGGGGCCAGCACAGTGGAGGGTTTTAAACATGCCTGGGACAAGCACAGTGGAACCTTGGGTGGGAAGGGAGTGATGAAAAGCAATTGACCACTTAGAGGGCATGGATGCATGCATGTATAGGGCCTGTGGGCAGACTGGATGGGCCTAGCACCCCTTATCTGCCAACAATGTCTATGTTCTATGTTTCTATGACTGCTACAAAGTTTTTATATCTATATATTTTTCCTCCCCCTACCTGACCCTCCCTTTCAGCACCCCCCTTCAGAAACATAACAGTGACACTCGGGGTGCCCAACTCCCCAGTGTCACAATAAGGATTTTCCTCCCCACACCCAACCCTCCCTCTCAGCACTCAGCACCCCACCCCCATAAATGTAACAGTGACACTGGGGTGTCAATCCCCATTTGTGAATCTCTGCACCATTTTTTTTAACCTGCACAAAAATGTCCATCAATGTATTTCAATGACACTGGGGAGTTCCCAGTCCACCAGTGTCTTTTGTGACCATTACAGTCTCCCCACCCTACTCTCCCACTCAGCACCCAGCACCCCCACAAGCCCTTGCTTACCCATTGGGGTCCAACTCCATAATCCTCTCTTTACTGCAAACATGTCTTCACTCTTCAAAGCCAGACCGTGAACTGAAGAAACAGGCTTTGTGGTTCAATGTATTTCAATGGTGTTTTGAACTTAGTGCCATAACATGGCCATTTTTTCATATTTTTGTCAAAGATTTTCAACATGTCTTTTTTGGGACCCCGCCTCATGAACAATTGCACTGGCCTTAGAAAAATCTGTCTGAAAAGGTGATTTTGTGGTCCCTGTGCAAAATCACCTTTTAGGCAGGAGTTTAAATTTTTCTCTGGTGTTGTTCATGAGGTGGGGTCATAAGAAGGCTATGTTGAAAATTTGATGTAAAAATAGTGAAAAAACAACAGTTATGAGACTACATTGAATTTTGTGAATGCAGGCTTGTAACTTTGGTAATTTTCAATATTTTTACTCCAAATTTACAACATAGCCATATCTACATAGTAACATAGTAACATGGTAGCTGGCAGCAGATAAGGCCCACTAGGCCCACCTAGTTTGCCCATATTCCCTGCCTGAATCGGTGGCTACTCACCCTTCTTGACCACTGGCTTTTGTCTCTCTTTCCCACATCTAGGGTTCCTTTATGTCTATTTCACACATGCTTGAATCACTCCACTGTGTTAGCCCCCACCACCTCCTCGGGCAGGCTATTCCAAGCTTCTACCACCCTTTCTCTGCAGAATAACTTTCTCCCATTTTCCCTCATCTATCCCCCCTTCAATCTCATATCATTCCCCCTTGTCCTCATGCAAGTTCTGTACTGAAAGATGTCACCCACCTGCACTTTGTTCAAGGCTTTAAGATACTTGAATGTCTCTATCATATCCCTCCATTCCCTCCCGTCTTCTAGTGTACACATATTGAGGTCTTTTAATCTGCCCTCATAAGTTTTCTGATGCAAGCCGTGCACCATCTTGGTTGCTCTTCTCTGGACCACCTCCACCCTGTCTGTGTCCTTGTAAAGATGTGGTCTTCAGAACTGAACACCGTACAGCAGATGAGGCCTCACCAGAGTTGTGTATAAGAGCATCACCACCTCCCTTTTTCTGCTACTGATACCTCTTCCTATGCACCCCAATTTCCCACTGGCCCTCTCCCCAGTCTTGTTACACTGTTTGGCCACTCTAAGGTTATCTGAGATGATGACCCCTAGATCACTTTCTTCCCTAGTGACTGTCAGCACTCCCTCCCCCCCCAAAATCCTGTTGCTCTCTGCAGGGTTTCTTCATCCTAGGTGCATGATTTTGCACTTCTTTGCATTAAACTTCAATTGCAACACTTTAGGCCATTCTTCCAGCCTTTCTAGATCCATCCTCATTCTTTCAACCCCCTCTGGATGGTCTACTCTGTTGAAGATCTTGGTATCATCTGCAAATCAGCAAACTTTCACCTCCAGCCCTTCAGCAATGTCACTGATGAAAACAATAAAAAGGACTAGCCCTAGGACTGATCCTTGAGTTATGCCACTGGTCACCCTCCTTTCCTCAATTTTGATCCCATGTACTACCACCCTCTGCTTGCTGTGATGTCCCTCAACCAGTTTCTAACCCAGTCTTCTACTTTGTGGCCCAACCCCAGGCTACCTAGTTTGCTCACCAGTGTTCTGTGTCAAAAGCCTTGCTGAAATCGAGATAAGTGATATCCACTGCTCCTCCTTGATCCACCCCCGTCATCACCCAGTCAAAAAAATCAATCAGGTTTGTTTGACATGACCTTCCTGCTGTGCTTCCATGCTGCCTTGGATCCTGTGCTCCAGTGGCTTCCAGGTGTTCCACTATCCTTTCCTTACGCAGTGCCTCCATAACCCTACCCACCACCTAGATGAGGTTGACCAGCCTATAGTTTCCCGCCTCCTCCCTGGTTCCACTCTTGTGAAGAGGGACTACATTTGCCCCCTTCCAGTTTTCTGGAACCACTCCTGTATTCAGCATATTGCTAAACAGGGTTGCCAATGGTGCTGCCAGCACTGTCTGTAATTCCTTCAATATCCTGAGTTGTATATCATCTGGACCCATTGCTTTGTCCACCCTCAGTTTTGAGAGTTCCTCCATTACCCTATTTTCCATAAAAGGACCAGTGTTTACCCCCCCCCCTCTTTGTTTCTGCTGCCTAGTTGTGGTCCCTGTCCCTCCCCCTCTACTGTGAACACTGAGCAGAAATATTTGTTCAGTATCAATGTTTTTTTTAGGTCACCCTCAACACAAAAACACCTTCCTCCACTTTGAGCCTTGCAATCCCTCCCCTGACCTTTCTTCTGTCACTAACGTATCTACAAAATGTCTTGTCCCCCCTCTTTACCATCTTTGCTAATCTCTCCTTCATTTGTGCCTTCACACTCCTTATAGCTTTGCCTGCCTCCCTCTGTCTTTCTAGCTACACTGCCCTATCTTCTTCCTTCTGAGTCACCTTGTATTTTCTGAAGGCACCCTTTTTGCCACTCACTTTCTCTGCCACCTCCTTTGTGAACCATAGTGGTTTGTTCCTTCTTTTTCCCCTTGCTGCTCAACCTAATGAACTGATTTGTCACCTCCACTATGGCTTGTTTCAGGTGTGTCCACTGGTCTTCAACCCCTTCCCTTGGATCCCTTCTTGCCAGGGCATCTTTGATCCCTCTCCCCATCATAGCAAAGTCTGCCCTCCAGAAATCCAGGACCCTTGTCTTTGTGTGGCTCTCCTGTGATCCTGTGCTGAAGTTGCACCACACTGTATGGTAGTCACTGGACCCTAGTTGCCCATTCACCCTTACTTCCTTGGCCCTATCTCCTTTGGTCAGCACAAGGTCTAAAATCACCTTGTCCTTTGTGAGCTCCAGCACCAGCTGCCTGAATCCTACCTTCTGCATGGAATCCACGATGTCCCTGCTCCTGGCTGAGGTAGCCACTGGGATGGTGCTGCAATACACATCTGGCATGTAGAAATTGCCCAGAAGCAGAACCTCCCCCTATGCTGCCATACCATGTATTTCCTCCACTATTTCCCTATCTACCTCCTTCCCCTGAGCTGCAGACCTGTTTTTTTTTTGTTTGCTTTTTAAACAGGAGAGACACACTAAGCTGAAATTTGTTTACAGGTGCAACCTGAGAGCACAAGGAAGTTAAGTGACTTGCTTAAGGTCACACAGTATGCAAATGGGGGCTGTGGGATTCAAACTGAGGTCTCCAGGTTTGTAGCTCAGAGTCTTAGACCACTGCACTATACTTCCTCCCTAAGGCCTGTAATCACCCCTGTGTGAATTGCTGTACCATTGCCTGACTCAAGGATGACCCACAGTGCCTAGGCCACACCTCCACCTCCTTTGTATCTCAGTGGCCTTGATACCTTTCCTGACATAAAGGACTACACCTCCTTTTTTCCCTCCCTATCCCTCCTGAATAAAGCAAAACCAGATACATTCACCTCCTAGTCATCATGTCCTGTGTACTATGTCTCTGTGATCTTTACAGCATCTCATGAATCACACAGCTGTCATTTTTCAAATCCTGGCCAGATTTTTATTTTTTTTTTACATCCTGAAAGGTGGTTTCATGATCCCTGCACAAAATTACCTTTTGGTCAGGAGTTGAAAATTTTTCTCTGCCCTTCTTCATGTAGTGGGGTCATAAGAAGGCCATGTTGAAAACCTGGTATGAAAATATTAATACACAGCAAATGTATGAGCCTACCTTGAATTTTGCAAATGCAGCCTCATAATGTTGGTCATTTTTAATGTTTTTACCACAAATTCCTCAGCTGCAGCCCTATCTGCTCTGGCTAAATTTTGTTAAAAATGGGGACATCTGCAAAATTCCAGTCACTAGGAACTACCCCAGTATTCAGAGACTCTTCAGAAATAATTTTTAAAGGGCCTAACAATTGTTCCTTAAAGAGCCACTTACCCCTCCAGAAGAACTTTAAATAACTTATTTGGACACAAAGTAGTTTACATTTCTCATGAGCTCCATATTTCTTCTTGTCATTATTTATTACCAAGGTTTTATGGATAAAAATAGGATCTCTGTTCCTTGAGGGTTCATCAGCTCCTATTGCTTATTCCCAACCAGATGTCATATTACTCTACTTGTGACATCATAGTTATTCCCATGGCAAACAACTGTGATGCCACAGCAAAGCATTACAATTTCAGGTAGGGTATATGCTGAAGGGGCAGATGAACTCCAAGGTATAAAGATCCTGTTTTTGTGGGTACTTCCTTAGTAATAAATATGAGGGAGGAGAAATTGGTAGAAGGTAAATTACATACATGCTTAATTGTTTCTAAGTATTATGATTTTCAAAGTTTTTCCAGATGCATCAGCAGCTCTTTAAATATTTTAATTATGTGCCCAGATGTATTATCTGGGTCTGTGGATGTGCCTGGTTTTAGTTTCTCAATTTTATTCCTGATTCTGGCTTCTGAGATACTAATTTTCCTATCTGAAGTACTCTTTTTAGCAAACACTGAGCAAAAGTATGTATTTCTGTTGGTTTGCTTATAATTTTATCCATATGATGTATCAGTCCAATAGTCCTTCTTTATTTTCCAGAGAATTTGTATAGCCATACAACTGTTTATAATTGTTATTATTTGCTGTTTTTGCCAGACTAGATTCCATTTTTTTCTATGCTGATGATAATTAACTGGTTTTGTATTTTTGCCAGTTATTTTCATCCCTGTTAATTAGATATGCCTTATATAGTCTGCTTTTTGTTGTTGTTTTTTATCTGTTTTTTAACATGTTTTTTTGTGCCATTTTGGTCTAATTCCTGAGTTCCATACTTAGTAACACTAGGTACATGTGTCCTATAACTATTTAGTATAACACTATTGGGTGTTGTCCACATATTTCATGCCGTTCTATTTACAAATACAGTCTCCCAATCTACAGCTTCTTGGTCCATCCTTATGGATGATTTGTCTGCCCTGTTGTAGAGATACAGTATGATATTACCTTTTTCAGTATTATACATTATGCTAAGATCAAACATAACAAGGTTGTGTTTATCATTTGCAAATGGTGCTCCAGTCCTACAGTTTTTAACACCTATGCCCTATGAGGCAATGACAAGACCTAAAATGTTATAATTTCTTGTTAGATTACTAACATGTTGTTTTAGATGTAATTGTTCCATTTTGTTAAGCAGGCAGCTACCCACAGAGGAGTGTGCTTTAGACTTTATCCAATCGATGTTATCTAAATTAAAATCACCCATGAGGACACTTTCTCCCAATTAGCAGGCTGTCTCAGTCTCTTTGGGTATTTATTTAAATTTTGGTAACTGGGTAGGCCCACTGGAACCATTACAGTCCCTTTTTCAGGGGTGACCCAGTTTTAATTACAAATAACACAGTAGATAAGCAGCAGTTCCTTCTGTCATGGTGACTGGGGGTTTGTAGCAGCCATGTTTCCTTTTAGCCAAATAGTTTCTGTAGCTATGTTATGTCCCTTTATTTTATCCAAGATATTGCATGTTTGAAACCCTTCTTCAGTATATAAGGCCACCCTTCCTCCTTTAGTATGACCTCTGTCTTTATTAAACAGATTACAGCTTGGTATTAATTTACCCCAGATGTCTCTGTCACCCCACCATGTTTCCGTGACAGCTATTATGGCAAAATGTTGCACGATGGCAAGTGCAGTAAGTTCATTCATTTTGTGATATAGGCTCCTAGTATTAATTAGTGCACATTTCAATATGTTATCTCCCTTGATGTGGTCTGAACTATGAGATTTTGTACATTTTTTACTCCAACATGTATACTCTTCAACTCTTCTGCCCAATTTCACCCTTCTTGTTTAGTTTAATGTCCAGTTTAATGTCAGGTTTGTGAGGGCAAACCAAAAGGAATTACACAAGATTCTAGCTACTAGTTTGGTTAAGTACAGCCCATCTCTTGTGAATAGGTTTATGTTTTCCTCTAAAACTGGCCCAGTGGTCTATAAACTTTATGGGCCTGATTCTCAAAGATTTACACAAGCTGCATCCAGCAGTAGTTTGTGCTGATTGCTGGTGCACCTGGGACCATGCGCCTGATTCACGTATGGCAGGGGTCCCAGCGCCAAACACTGACAGTTTGCAGCAGTCTCTCTGTGTGCCAAACACAGGGCACAAGGAGGGGTATGATGGATGCCGGCCACAGCAAGGAAGCATAGCAAATGCTTGCAGTAACACACATGCACAATGTGACAATGGTGGCACTTCAGCATGGTGTCCCTTACCTGTATGGTGCAGTCTGTTGTTCTGGAAAAGTACCACTATGGTGTACATTGATATGGACCCCTGCAGGGACTGAAGCAGGCAAGAGTGATGTCCAGCAGGGGGAAGTGGGTACCTGTGCCAGCCTGCTGCACAGTCGGGTGTTACACTAGATGGCCTAGTGTTGTCATCCAGCATGTCCGTAAGCCATGCAGTGGCAGGCGACACCCTGATGAGTGCCCCTTCCAGGTGTGTGTCCAGTACCCTCCTCTGGCAGGGCAGCTGGCTCACAGGGCATCCTGCACCACCAGAGATCCCATCCCACAAAGCCAGTCAGTAGCAGTGCATGGGAACTTAGACCAGGCACTGGCCTGTCTGAAGCCTGAAGGGTCCAGTGGGCTTCTGGAATTCAACCAAAGAGAATACTGCCATGGGCACCCATCAGAAGCCCCCCACTGCCATGGCACAGGCAGAGACCCTGGCAAATGCCTGGTGCTGGTGCAGGCAGCCCACCCCCTGGTGCAAGCTGTGTTGGTGAATCAGGGCCACTGCAAGTATTGATGCAAGGTGCCCCTTGTGTCAGTTCTGTTCAGCACAGGCACCTTGCATCAATATGAGTAGCTTTGTGAAATGGCCCTTTTATTTTCTTTGCTGCACCAATTTGCCAGTCTGATATTGATTCCTGAAATAGTTAAATAATTTTCCTTATGAGCTCTAGGGATTGGTAAAATGTGTGAAACTGCCACCTTAGGCCTAGTGGAACTGACCTTTTTCGCTAGGTTATGGAGATCTTGGCATATACTTTTTTCATGTAGCTTACGCTACCCACATCATTTGTGCCTACATTAACTATGGCTGCTGACTTAATTCCCTGTTTGCAGATGAATGACTCAATCATAGAATCAACATCATGGATTCTTACACCTGGGGAAAGGTTATCATTTTATTTTCAATCAGCATTCCGGGCAGATTAGAATCAAGTCCCATCTAAGGCACTTACTTCTTTCTCTCTTCTGTTTATATGAGTACCATTTTATTTTCCTTGTCAGTTTTGCATTATTACTGAGTCTGTTTAGTGAATAATGGAATCACCTATTACTATTTGGTGGGAGGTTAGATGGGGGTTGGTTTGCACCTGAAATTGCTCAATAATGTTTTGGGGAAGGGAGAATCTATCACTTAATTGGGTGACTTAATTTCCTGTTTATTTTTATTATTTATTTTATTCATTTGTTAACTGGGTAAGTGCACTTATCACAGGGACCATTTCCAGACATGACCCGGGACATAAAGATGGTGCATACGATGAACAAAAAGGCACGTGACATGGGTAGTTAGAATATACAGTACATCGGGGTACACCAAATTAAGATACATCTTCAAAGGTCCTGTGATACATACAGTGCTTCAGAGTGCTAACACATTGGATACAATATAAAGGTCAAGAACTATACAGTGCAACATAGAGCTAACAAGTGAGATACTAAGTGAGTGACCTGGAGACCTGGAGAGCATAAATGGCATAATCTAATGGTAACTTGGCATTGAGAATAGTTAGCAGTCCAGCAGGGCTGGGAGATAGAAACACAGAAACATAGACTTCGACAGCAGATAAGGACCACTTGGTGCACCTAGTCTGCCCATTTCCCTACCTACTAGATAAGCTGCAGATCCCTGTTAACCAACAACCTATTTCTTCCTACCCTCCACAAGAATTGGCTTATGTCTGTCCCATGCAGAATTCTTGAATTCCCCCACTGTTTTTGACCCCACAACTTCCTCAGGAAGGCAGTTCCATGCATCCACCACCCTCTCTGTGAAAAAATAAGTCCTCACATTACCCCTTATCCATTCCCCCTATCTTCAAATTGTGTCCCCTTGTTCTTGCACATCTCTTTTTCTGAAAGATGCTACCCTCTTGGACTTTGTTGATTCCCTTGAGGTACTTACACATTTCTATCATGTCCCCCCCTCCTTTCCTCAAGAGTATACATATTAAGCTCCTTTAGTCTCTCCTTGTATGGCTTCTGTTGCAGACCTTACACCATTTTAGTTGCCCTCCTCTGGACTGTCTCCATCCTGTCCATGTCCTTGCGGAGATGGGGTCTCCAGAACTGGACACAGTACTCCAGATGGGGTCTCATCAACTGTCTGTACACAGGGATAACAACTTCCTGTTTTCTATTGGTGATGCCTCTCCCTATACATCTCAGTATCCCCCAAACATCCCTACTGCCTTCTCACATTGCTTGCTAACCTTTAGGTCATGTGATATGATTGCCCCCAGGTCCCTTTTCATTTTTGTTGTTGTTACTATCTCCCCCCCCACTGTGTACTTTTCCCCTGGGTTTTTGTTTCACAGGTGCATTACTTTGCACTTCTTTGCATTGAATCCAAGCTGCCATACTTATGACCATTCCTCCAACCTGCCAAGTTCCTTCTCATTCTTTCACCCCCTCCTTGTCTATCAACCCTGTTGCAGATCTTTGTGTCATCTGCAAAGAGGCATACTTTTCCTTCCAGTCCCTCTGCAATGTCACCTATAAAGACATTAAAAAGGATCAGACCCAGTATTGAACCCTGCGGTACCCCACTAGTAACCCACCTTTCTTCAGAGTGGACTTCATTTACTATAGGAGCAACACAGATAATATAACAGTCATAGTAAAGGTGCATCAGGCAGTAGTAAAATCAACAGAATGATACATGTTGGGAACTTGATGGGGTATGGAACAGAATTCTGATCCAAGTCCAAGGTATCCTGATCTACAAACTAGAGGAGTCAGAGTACTGAGGTCAGGGCAGGCACCTGCAGATAGATTCCAAGACTAGAAAGCGTAACAGATTTTTTCAAGAGGTAGATGGGGAGCCAATGGAGATAAGTGAGGCAGGCAGGTTGTTCTAGAGTTTTGGGGTGGCAACAGAGATTCATCTCTGTCCCATATCCATGTGTGATCAGGGGATGTTAAGTAGTCATTGAGAGGATGACCTCAGCTCCCTTGTGCTGTGTTTAATTGTAAGAAGCATGATTAGGTGGGATGCAGCTCCTGCATTAAGGGATATGTGGACAAGAGTGCCCAAGCAAACATCACGGCAGGCCTAGGGGGAGAGTCATCCTAGTGAGGCATATAGGGAACAGTGGTGAGTGGAGCAAGTAGGATAAAATGACAGATACTGTTATTCACAGTATTGTGATGGGTGATTAGACAAGATGAGGTTTGGTATATAATGGGTTAGCCGTGGTCTAGAAGAGGTAGGAGCATGCCCCACCCTATGGCTAGGCATACCTCCAGTGTCAGGAAGTGCCTCAGGCAATAGCAGACACAAATTTGTTGATTAATCCTTCTTACTGTCATTCTGATGTGGTCATGAAATGTGAGGGAGGGGTCCAAGATGACTCTGAGGTAGTGAAGCTGGTTACTCTTTCAAGGATGTTTCTGTCTGGGACACGGATGGGAAGGGAGTCAGACTGGTCCCTGGGGCTTTTAGCCACCTTAATTTTGGATCCAAGAAGCATTGTCTTTGTTTTCTTTGTGTTGAAAAGGAGTTTATTGGCAGTGAATGAGCCATGGGTGAGGAAAAAATCCTTGGAGATAGAGAGGGATAGATAGGCTATGAGGACTGTGGCCATGCCTGAAATGGATTAGGTGATCTGCATACATAATCTTCTGGCATTTCTGTCTGATTTCCAGTAAGCTGTTAACAATTAGAGAGAAAAGAATGGGGCCTAGTATGGACCACTGTGGGACACCATTGCACATTGGTAGTGGTCCAGATGCTATCCCTCTGATGCGAACCTTCTGGGACCTGTTTGAGAGATAGTGGTGAGACCATTCAGAAAAGCCAGAGGAAAAGCTGCATGATTTAAGTTTGTGTAGGAGGAGGTCATGGTCTACCAGATCAAATGTCTTTGAGAGGTAGATGAAAGTGCACCTGTGAGCATGCCCTTATCAGCAGATCTAAGGACAAAGTCAGTGAAGCAAGTAAGGGCAGTGGCAGTACTAAAGCCCTTGCAGAAGCTGTGCTGGTTGGAGGGGAGCAGCCTGTGCTTGGAGATGTAGTCTGAAATTTGCAGGAACATGACTTTTCAAGGAATTTGCTAAGGTGCAAAAAAATGGCAATGGGTCTGTAGTTGTCCATGAGCATGGTGGTCTCCTGCTTGAAATATGGGGACTATAGTGGCTTGTTTCCAAAGCTGGGGGAAGGAGAAGGTGGGCAAGGACATGTTAAACAGGAATGCCAGAGGTTGTTCAATAAGCGGGTGGATATTTTAAGAAACCGGGGACAAAGGCTATCACTCCTTACACTGCTGGAGTTGGAGAGAGCCTTGATGAGGTGGTAGACTTCTGTAGGGGTGGTGACTTTGAAACTGAATGGTGGGAGGCCCAGTGCATTGTACTCTGTGGTATTAGGGGTGGAGGAAGAGGTCTTTGGTAGGAACTTGTCTAGGAAGGCTTAAAGGTTTGAAAATTTGAGGTTTAAGGCTTCTGCAATATGACTGGGTTCAGTTAGGAGACCAGCATCTGAGAGTAGGTTGCTTGTATTCTGCTTAGCTTCGGATTTGGTTAGAGGATTTGTTGAGGACCAAAATGTCTGGGGATCACCCAGGCTGTGGGTCTTCTGTACTTTAAGGAAAGATGCCGTAAGTTTTGAAGTGTCCTGTAGTTGTTCCAGGCTGAGGGAAGGGGGAGAATTTGAAGCGGGCCCATGCTACATCCCTCTGCTTCATTCTTTTGAGTAGTTTCCTGGAGAGCTATCTAGAGTTACCACCTGTGACTCTTTGGGTGCAGAGGAGAAAGTGCCTGTCCTGTATGGCAGACAAGGCAGTAGTGAGAAAGCTGAGACCAGAGTCAATATCCATTAAGGTGTAGGAGGTGGCCCAGTCAATTGCCATGAGTTCTACCCTGAGCCTGTCAGTGTCAAACTTTGAGAAGTCCCTGAAGGAGATTGCTTCAGTGGAGATGGGGCCTCTGGCATGACCAGGTAAAGAAGGTGGGAGAGTGGTCACTTATTATGTCAGCTAACACCCCTGCTAATTAAAGTCTGTCCTCCTGATTAGTGAGGATCCAATCCAGGAGAGTATGGTTGACAGACCTGTCATTGTACCGTGTGTAAGAGAAGATGATCTGAGAGATGCTCAATTGTTTAATTAAACCAGCATACTCAGGCTGTTGATCACTGAGCCAGTTCAGATTAATGACCCCAACCATGATGAGATCCCTGGTATGGGGGAGATTGCTAATATCACCAATGATTTGAGAGAGGCCATTTTCTTGGAAGACCCAAGGGTCAATTTGTAATGATCCATTCCGCACCATTAGCCTCACTTGGGCTTATAGATATGGTAGCACCTGTGAAGTGGTCTCTGTTGAGTAGCAGCACCCCCCTTCTTCCTACCAGGTCATTCATGCCTGAGAAGAATATACCCCTTGATATGGCTAGTGTTGTGTGAAATTGAAACATTTCACCCAGTGAAATATTTTGCATAATTTGTGCATTTTGTGAACTATTTCACGGGCTGAAATGTGAAATTTCACCCCGGGGAGAGCAAAATGTCACCCATGAACTGATGAAATTCTCCACTCATGGGTGAAACTTCACCAACTGTGTGTGAAATTTCATAATGTTCACCACTTAAGACTCCCTGGTGTCTAGTGGACACCCCCCAGCTGCTCACTGGCCAAAATATGGAAAAAATTATTTCTCCCTGGTTTCTAGTGGTCTCCCACTCCCCCCGACCAATCTCTGGCCTAAATTGAATAAAGCCCTCCACCCCCCCAGTTACCCTCATGTCCTCCTTGTATCCTCCTTGTAAAAAAAAATCAATCCCAATCCCTGGTGTCCAGTGGACCCCACCCCCACCCTCTGATCAGTCACAAAGCACCCACCCTGGTCCCCCTAGTATCCCGATCAGGCCACTGTCACAGCTCTCCACTCACCTCCATGGCCAGCAGCCTAACTGAGCACTTCAATGAATGAGCACATGCTTGTACAAGCAGGGTGGGCACTGTGTGACTGAAGAGATGGTGGCGGGGTCACTTGACACCAGGGAGTGGGGATTTGATTTTTGTTTTCAAAAGGAGGACATGAGGGTAACTGGGGGGGGCTTTATTCAGTTTGGGCTGGTGATTGACCAGAGGTGAGGGCCACCACTAGACACCAGGGAGAAATAACATTTTTTTCTACATTTGGGTTGGTGTGCGGCCGGGACCACCAGACACCATATGTCCATTTGCCGGGAATGAAACTGCTGATGAAATGTCACCATTTTGCCACAATTTGATGAAATATTTTGTGTGGCAAAATTGTTGATTTTGTGGAAATTTTGCCAGCAGAATTTTATTTTTCAACATCTCTAGATGTGGCACAGTAAATCCAGGGTGGTAGGCTTTAGACATAACTCAGTAATTCCAAGGACATCAGGGTTATAGAGGGCTGGACAGGCCTCTAGTTGATGAAATTTAGGGAGAAAGCTGCATTTGTTCATGTGGGCAATCTTTAGCCCTTGGCTGACTGCCCAATTGGGGTCAGCATGGTGAGACTGGGCTCCATTAGGGCCAGGGTTAGATTCAGTGTCGCCACTTAACAAAAGTAGCAGAGGGGGAATACTTGCCCTATTGGGTACCCCAGGCAGAGTATGTGGGAGGAGGCACTGGGAGGAAATGAATGTGCTCAGGAGGCAGCACTGCCATCTCTTAAGGCAAGCAAGTTTGGGTAGTGGGTGGTCAAGCAGTGAATGTGAGAGTGTGGAGGGATGTAACTGCACAGGACTGAGGAAGAATAGTCATGGAGGAATGGCATGTTTTGGCCAGGATGTGGGCACAGTAGTTGCCCAGCTTTGAGAGATCCAGAAGACTTGAGTATGCCTGCCATGTATCTGAGGGGATGTGCAGCTGTAGCTTGGAGAGGGTGGATTCACCTGGCCCTTATGACCCGTGGACCTCCAGCAGATAAAATGCTCTGGAAACCTGTTGAGAGAGGAATAAATATAAATAACTGGGACCACCCAGGTACGGGCCTTGTGGGGGGTCAAGGGGGAGTCAGAGCTGTGAGGAGGGAAGGAGATAGGACAGCCTGGAACAGTGAGACACTAAGCAGAAACCTCACTGAAATGCATAGAACAAAATACAGAAGCCCCACAGAAATAAAACAAAAATTAATCAATCAGTTGATGTGTGGGGACAGAAAATGCTATAAATGGCAAAAGCACATCACAAGTACAAGAGTCCTGCTAAGCCCTAGGCTGCTAGCTAAGCTAGAAAACAATTCCATTTGTGGTGTTCCTGAGACTGGTGTTTTGGTGCTAAACACTGAGTGGAGTCTTCCTGCAGCGTACCTGAGGGGTTGTGAAGATGTAGCTCGGGGAGGGCGGATTCACCTGGCCATCATGACCTGCAGGACCTTCTGGCAGATGAAATTCCCTTGAAACCTGATGGGAGGTGCAGCTGTAGCTTAGGGAGGGCAGATTCACCTGGCCCTCACAACCTGTAGGACCACTGGTGGATGAATTGCCCTAGAACCCTGACGGGATGTGCAGCTGTAGCTCAGGAAGTATGGATTCAACTGGCCCTCATGACCCATGGGACCTCTGGTGGATGAAATGCCTTGTAAACTGAAGGGGATGTGCAACTGTAGCATGGGGAGGGTGGATTCACTGGACCTCATGATCCATGGGACCTCCTAGGAGATGAAATTCCCTGGAAACCTGAGGGGATGTGCAGTTGCAGCTCAGGGAGGGTAGATTCACATGGCCCTAATGACCGTGGGACCTCTGGTGGATGAAATGCCCTGGAAACCTGAGGGGATATGTAGCTGCAGCTCAGGGAGTGTGTTGCCTAAACACTCTTGGTGTGTAGCGTAAATAATAATAATACAGATTCTTGTGCCTAGGAGTCTGCCAAGAAACATTCATAAACAAGCAAGGAGTACTAATAAAGTTTATTATACTACTTATGCCAAGCATGTGACAGAGAAAATCACAAGGGAGAAGGGTTTCTTACCACTCTCCTGAAGAAAGTACATACTCTCCAGAATTTTAGCTCTTAGGTTCTCTAAAATCTTGTTTTCTCTCCCCATGCTCCAGCTCTCTGCCCTTCTAGAGGAGCTACAGTAGGTTGCAGACAACTATATACTACAGATAACAGCATAGCAACAGAGATTACCTCATAGTTACAGGTATGAGAAACAATATGTATTGGTCCTAAGTCATTCTCCACTGGAGAATGACTTAGGAGACATAATTAATAATGAGTATCATATAAGACAAAATATGCTTCCATTAGCATTATAGCCTAGGCAAAAGAAATGCTGACAGGTGTATACTACATGTGACGTTTCTTGCTTATGTACAATATAAGATATAAAGACAAAAAGGCTTTCTCTCTCTGTCAGCTTGCTTAGAGACAAAGAGAAGTGCTGACAGGGTCCTATTACATGTGGCATATCTGCCTGAGTGTAAAACACACACTACATATAATTATATGAGCATATAAATATACAATACTCTAGATAAATGTATTATAGTGAGGTATAATGAATCATGCATGGTAAATATTAACATATATTAGCAGCAAAGCACATTCCTTGCACTCATGCTTATATGACTGGTGCCTAAATCTATATATTAGTGCAAAATAGCAGTATTACAGTGCAATAGACCAGGAATAGAGTGTGAGGTGTATGTGGGACAATAGGGGAATAACCTAGGTGTAACAATCCCCTCTTTGTTGCCCTAATTGCAAAAGTGGCAACACAACAAAAAGACGGTGGTTAGGCACCATTCATCTACAGGCCCAAGGCATGAGCCTGATAGAGGAAGTTTAACTGGTCACGGTGGTGTTTAACGGTTTTCCTTAAACAACAGTATGTAATTATAAGGGTAACATTAGAAAACCTTATATCACTATAAACATTTGGAACAAAACTTCACAATGGGGTTTTCCAATATCAAACCAATCCAGAAATACTGATATGTATCAGGTGTGTATCTGTCCTATTGGGAAGAAATTGAAGAGACAAACTTAAGTTGCCTGTATGGGTATTAAAAATAAGTAAAAATTGAGATAGAGCATTCAGATAGTTAAGACTAGAAGACTTAATGATATCTGGTTCCGGGATGGGAACAGGTGTGATTACCGTATAACCTATTACCTGTTTAGGGAGTAACAACAGAAGTTAGAAAAGTTCACTTTGCATAACTTTTAGTTCATATCAGAAGACTGTATAGCTGGTCACCACACAATGTTCCACATCAGCAGAATATACCACCATGAAGGATGGCATTTTTCAGTTGGTAAATTGAACATGACACAAAATGTCAATGTCCACAAGCCATAAATTATGAATAGTTACAGGGAGAAATCCAGGGTTTCTTCAAGTGTTAGATGAAGATTCATAGTTCAAATTTGATGCATTCAGATTTTCCAAAGGTAGATCAAAATGTTCAGGAGGCAGCAGTGTTTTCAAAGGCCTCAGCAGGGGGGTGCATTAGATTCCACATTGAGTTTTACAATGGAATAGCAACAGCGTTCAGTGGAAGATGATCACATGGCTGCACAAAGTGTAAAAGTTTATGACGGTACTCAGTTTGTATGAGGTGCCAGCCAGGTTTGGAAAACAAGCAGTGAAGAAAATGGATTTCTTGATTATAGATCAAACAAAGAAGAGTCTTCTTAGTGAGTTAGGGGATTGTCCCTACCCCAGACTTGCTTCATAGTATGCATAACAATGAGCTTGATTGTAGAATCTTAATTAGCCAGACCAAATACAGTTTATTTGAGAGTTCACAAGTGGAACCCTAATTACAGTTATTAGGCCAGTATTCACAAGTTGGTAAGACAAGTTGGAAGCTGTCACATTTCCATAAAAAGGTGATGTTCCTTTCAGGTACGACAATCAAATTCAGCTGGCCTCGTGGCACTGAGGACTGAGGCACTGTACGCCTTACTTCGCTCTATGCCGGTGACCCAGGTTCAGGGATGAGCATGGGTCATCAGAGGTTGGCAGGGCGGAGAAGGATTGAGCATCTGATGGACTGCTCTTGAACTCTGGGGAGGGGGTCTCCTACTGTCGGTGCCCAGTAGCCCCCTACTGGAGGCTGGGGGACAGAGCACTGCAGTTGCTTGGGGAGGAGCTGGGAGCAGATTCCTGGAGGGGGTGCATGTGGACGCTTGCAAGCTCCCCTCTGCTTGGCATCGTTGCATGCCACCAGCTTCAGGGGACAGTGAACAGAGAAAACTGGCATCCTTGTCGAGCGGCTTGATGGCCATTCTGAAGATCTCTGGCTCCGAGAGGATGCACCTAGTCTGGATCCATCGGGGTGGGGAGTTGGGGGCTCACCACCACCCTGCTGCAGGGGGCAAGACACAGGGGACTTGCCGGTCCTTAATTAGGCATGCAGGAGTGTGGATGGTGGCCGGAAATCCTGATGGGTTGCCAAGTAGAAGGGAGCTGACAGGTATGGCCAAGGAGAAAAGTATCAACAAAAAAAAAGTTCAGAGTCAGTCACGATTCCAAGACCTCATGGTAAACAAGGAAAGGAGGTAGTTTTAACCTTTCACGATAAAAGTTCCCATCAAGATGACTAATAGAATTAATAGTTGCCAGACTATCAGAGATGGATGTTGCTGGATGAAAATGCGGCAATGACACTGTGAGAGTCACAAACATGGCTTCCTGGATTGTGCAGGAATAAGTTTTGAAACATGGAGCAGTACTGGTGTGTGTGGTGACATATCCAAGGTTCCTTGCCATTGACAAGGGAATAGTGCTAGATTCAAATAAACATTTGTTAATGCATGCAATAGAAGTACAAAATGTGGCAATGCCACTGACCCATACATCTGTCATGTATGAGATCAAGGATATGCCCTAATTCCAAATCCTGGAAGAGATAACCAAAGGGTTGTAAGAACATAATAGCCATAGGCAGTGCAAAGGACTTTCCTAGCTATGTGATGCTCATTTGCTTCTTTAATGTGAGCAGAAATAAATTCTTTAACATGAACATTTGTCAGGTCAAACCCCCTCACAATATCCTAAATATTGTAAATGTAAATCACTCTTTATGAGCAAAATCATGTATACCATGCAATGGGAGGGTATGATATTACAGTATATTTTATACTATTATGAACCTTTAACATAATGTATGTGCTTGAATAATGACTATATCAGCTCTATTTCAAATAGATATGTCAGAGTCAAAAAGGCCTGAGTCTAAACCTGTATTTTTTTTAAATAAAAAACAAAACAAAAATGCCTAGTGCATTTGGGAAGGTTTACAGTTATAAGAGATACAACTAGCAGTCAGGATGTGAAAATCCTGTGTGTGTGTGTGTGTGTGTGTGGTGCATGCATGCTATGAGCCCCTATATAGGGGGTCATTAATGAGTACCTGGTATGCTGCCAGGATATCCAATCACATCATTATTTAAAAGAAAAAAAGAGTGGGAAATGTTTGTTGTGAAACATAAAACAAATAATTTCAAGTTCTAAAGGGTGAAATTTAAAAATCATTGGGATATGCATGAACTGCACATTATTAACTAGGGTACCTGGTTGAGAAGTGGCTGTTAGACCACTTGGCAGGCCAGGGTTGTATTTTGGGCACTCAGTATTAAGTGTCACAAATTATGGGGCATCACTGGGTTAAAACCTTAAGATCTAATGGCTTTTATTGCCATATAAATTTTGGATGCAAAATTCCTGCTTATCAATAAAATGTAAACAGGAGTCCAGATCAAGTCTAACTTCTAGAACTGATCCAAAGCAATGATCATAACATTCAACAGGGCCTCACTACCCTTCTGGATGAAGAACATGTCTTTTAGGACTTTAGTGTGAATTCCACAGGATGCAATTAAATCATATGGGCTTGTGAGGTATTCTGCCTCAACAATCTGTTTAGGTTTAGGTCACTGGTTCTTATCTGCAATAAGATGTGCAGTTTGGGCTTGTAAGAAGACCCATACTTCTAAAAAGAATAATAAGCATAAAGCAAACATCTCTCTCTCTTTCTGAAACCTAAAAGGAAAGAGAAAAAGAAAAACAGTTAGTTTAGTACTATTCCTCCCACTGGGGTATGGAAAAGTAATTTAATCTCCTTTAAACAGGTTCATTTGATTGGCATGTAGCCATTTATCAATGACTGTTATTGTGAGGCAGTCTAACTTGGTAGACTGCTCAACTGAGTTTGTTTACAATGGGATAGAGCCTGTTGTTGGGCCTTGCCCATACATTGTGAAGCAAACAAGTGAACCTTTTTGATGTCTTGTTTGAGATATGTAACATGTTTATCTACTGATGCTCCATCAGCGGTGGCAGTACACAGGTTCAGAATTAAGTGTTCTGGGAGTCTCATGGACTGTCCAGTCATGATTTTAAAAATGGGCTATGTTGTGCCACTGCAGAGGGTGTCCCTCTTATTGCCATAAGGAGTAAAGGCAATAATGAATCCCAGTCCTTTGGGGTTTTTTCTGAAAAAGTTTGGATAACATAACTTTGATCAGCCTGTTAGCACATTCCACCTGTCCTGATGACTGTGGGTTGTAAGGGATATGAAACTTTTGTTTTACCCATAACAAATCAAGAATTTCCTGCATTACTTTGGCTATAAAGATGGATCTCTGTAATCAGAATATACCTTTAGGGGTAAAACCCTACCTGTTTTGGGATAGCTTTTAATTGTTTGGAAAATTGGTTGGTGATCACTACTGCAAACTAGTTGTTCTTAGTGGTTGGCATAAGGACAATATAGTCAATATGGATGTTGTTTTAGGGGCCTGTTTGCCTCAGGAGTAACAATGTATTTTTCCTAGCTGGTATAGGATTATTCTGTGTACAGATCAAACAGTTACTAATGTAGTGTTCTATATCACTTCTCATGTGTAACCACAAGACAGAATATTTTAGTCTGTCTAGTGTTTTTTCTGACTTGTTGTCAACCAGCTGGAGTATCATGTACTTGGTACAGTAGACAAAATCTACTTTCAAGTGTTCAGGAATTACCCATAACTTTACATAAGTGTTACAGCAGTGATGTTCCAAATGAGTAGACCATCACTGGATAGGTGAATGTCATTTTCACTTTCTTATAATACAATACAATTGGGGTAAAAGCTTATTTCTGGAAGTTATTGCTCAGGGCCTATATTAAGGAACCTAAACACTGCCCTCAAATGAGGGTTCTTCTTATGGAGCACAACGTTCATGTTTAAAATATGCTTGAACCTTATGAATGTACAATATTTAAACTAGTTAGTGTTGTGACATACACTAGCAAGTCACTGTATTTCACAGCGATACTATAGAGTGCTGTAACAGAAGTTTGTTTTCCTTCCAAAGAAATTCAGTTTAGAGAGAAACAGACACAATTAGAATTTATAATCAAAACCTAGTATCTGCAGTCTTTTAGATCATGGCCATTTTGTTAGACTGCAACACGTAACCCTCTCATGGAGTGCTGGTATCATTTTACATAAGGAAAAATCTTTTTATTCCTTTCTTAACACAAGCTATGTCTTTCTCAAGGACATTCCAGCTCTCTAAACCATCCACAAATATTTGTGGTAATTAGGATACTCCTTGCCTCCTTGCTTCTCATTTTATTTGCGAGGCGTGTTTTAACAATGCCTGTGAATCGTACATATACAATGATGCAGTTACTAGCCATGCACACTCTGTCATCACCAGAATGTAAAATGAGAATTCCAAACCCTGCTATCTGACCCTCGTTGGTATGTGTGGCTGAGTCATCAGTCAAAACATGACACACAGCGGTGTCTTTTAACACTTTCTGGGGTTCTGTCAGAAATGGTCCTGGGACAGGTAGGTCAGAGGGTTGGAGTGAACAATCACGGGTCTCTCCTGCAAATTGTAGGCCATTGGTCAACAAGGATGGAGTTTTGATAGGAAGGACAGTGATGTCATAATCCTGTAAAATGAAAGACCAGTGTGTAAGTCTGGCTTTGGAGCCAGAGTCATCTTTTACTATGTCTGACAACAGAAAGTTAGTTGGCAAATGATTGGAATGCAGCACAGTGGGTACATATCCAATGAGATACATAGAGTATCTCACTGCAAAGTATTTAGTCAAAATATTCCTTTCACAAAGGTTGTATTTTAGCTCCACTGGGGCAAGCATCTGGAATGCATAAGCAATGGGTCTGATGTGTCCATTGTATTTTTGGGCTAAAACTGCTGAGATTGCTTTATCTCATGTGGCAGTTTCAAAATAATGCCCTAAAACTGTGTTAGGATTATCCAATGGTGGGACCATGGTTAGTGATCCCAAAGGAAAAAAAAAACAATTATATCAGTATTTGGATACCTTGAACTTTCTTGTGAGAGGTGCCTGATGTTGTCTGTACTGGGAATAACCCAGACTGTTCCTGGTTTGTGCCTGCTATTGCCACCACAGTATGGGATAATCCAGGTGTCACTGGTGAAGGGGGTTCTGCATCATGTGCAGGGAGTACTGGCACTATCAGGGGTGCCTGCACATTGGAGAAAAGTAGTGTACAAGTTGCACATAGTTCTCCAGCTATGGATTG
Source organism: Neoceratodus forsteri (assembly GCA_016271365.2). Classification (NCBI taxonomy): domain Eukaryota; kingdom Metazoa; phylum Chordata; order Ceratodontiformes; family Ceratodontidae; genus Neoceratodus; species Neoceratodus forsteri. Next base: position 1,157,039,945 of record CM057456.1, on the reverse strand, counting down.
TGGTTCAGTAGCCATCAGGGGTGGAGACATTAGTACTGAAACAGCTGTCAGCCCAGCTTCAGAAATCAAACCTATAACCCTCCCCCCCCAACATGGCCTGTGATGCTGAAAATATCACAGCCATGGGGCTTTCAGAATCAAGGTTGTCCCCTCTCCCATCAAATGTAAAGTGGGTTTCCCCACCAGAATGTTGCTGTATGGTAGCAACATTGTTTTCAATGTTGCAGCTTAGGTTATTAATGCACTGCATAGGAAAAGCAGTACATTCAGTCTTCCCAGGGAAAGCTGATGTTAAATTGCATAGTAAACAAAAACAACATTTCATGTAATTAACTGCAACGTGTTCATTAACCAAGGACAGTCTAATACCATAAACATTGATAGCAGAAGTTTCTTCCTTAACGTCAGACACTGACTTCATGATAGATTGCGTATCAGCCTTATTCAAAAGTATGTCAACATCATTTTTAATGAGACTTTTCTGTCCCTCAGAAACACTAGTGCTACTGATAACATTATTAATCATGCCAAAAAACTTCAGTATGTTTTGTTTGGCTATGGCAGCAATCACAGGTTCCTGTGACTGCACGATTGAACCTCCGTGATGTGGTGGTTGGCCATTTTGGATTACCTCATGGGCATCTTGGGTTACTGTGTTATGACCATCATCACATGACCATGAACGGCTATCTTGGGGATGGTATGGGGATGCAACCTGATGACATGTGTGTCCACCATTTTGAGATTCTAATAATTCTCCATTTTGTGAATCACAGAAAAATAAGTGGTTAACCTTTGTTCTAATCCACCCCACAGCATACTGTGACTGTTCAAAATCAAACTCTTCAACACGAGAAGAGGCAAGGTCTTTGGGCATTAAGGTAGTATGCCCTGCCAATACCTCTGGCTGACGGTGCAAGTTTGCCATATCTGACCTTTTAGTCCTACATTCTAACTGCTCAGATACAGGAGTTAGCATGCTATAAAGTGCATTGTTTTCAGATTGCAAGACATTCTCATCTTGTAAAACATGCCTATTATTGTCAGAAGCTGTATCACAGTTTAGATTCAAAACCTTTATTTCAAGTTTGCTGTACTGAAAACATATTGACTCACACTGTTCAGTCAAGGTCAAGTGTTGAAATACCAGTACGTTAACTCTTTCAGTAATTACTTCAGATCTATCATCTCTAAGTTCCTTTTTCCAAAATGCAAGGAATCAGTGTTACTTGCCAGAACACCATTCGCTTGAAAAACCTTTTTTCTAACACGTTTTGCCTTTTCAGCATTATCTCTTAAGGCATGCAGTTCTTTGTTGCTTCTCTCATTAAAGAGAGACTCATTTTCTAGATGGAGAGACTGCAGCTCAGACTGCAGTCTAATTATCTTTTCTTTATGAGAAGCCTGTTTCAAACTAAATTCCTGCTTGGAAGCAGCATTCTCCATTTTGCAAGCAATACACTCAGATTCCAAAACAGATATTTTATTTAGAACAGCATCAAAACAATTAAACAATGTTGCAATTAATAATCCTTCTGGATCATTTCTACCATTTTTCAATTCCCCATAATGGGTAATGATGCCCCTTAAAGTGCTACCATTGGAGTCTGCTACCTCAGCAAAATCACAGCAACCTAAGCAGTTTGGCATGTTAAGACATCCAGCCTCAACTCAGTACTGATATTTATAAACATGTCTTTTAAGATAAGAAACCCTTATCTGTCTGTGGATCAAAAACTTTGTTTGCAACCAAAGTTCATGAAAGGACACAAACAGCATTTGGCATATGTGGGCACCTAGATGAGTAAAATCACATTAGGATTTGAATCCACAAGAAAGCAATCTATCTGTCTGTTATGATCCCTTTATAGCTGTGTTCCCACAGAGAAAGAACAGAGAAGAAAAAAAATAAAACAACTCATTACACAGAGACTGAATATCTGCCAAGAGATTGTTTTGTCTGCACTGTGGAACACACAATAGACTGAAAAGTTAAACAGAAGACACTTTCAGCCGCTTGTTACTGGAGATGTCTCATCCAGTCTTTAATTTACAGAGGAAATTAAAATGAAACTTGGCAAACATCCAGACTCTACTCATGGTCGCCATTTATTTTGCCTAAACACTCTCGGTATTTAGGGTTAATAATAATAATACAGATTCCTGTGTCTAGGAGTCTGCCAAGAAACATTCATAAACAGGCAAGGATTACTAATAATGTTAATTATACTACTTACGCCAAGCATGTGACAGAGAAAATCACAAGGGAGATGGGTTTCTTACCACTGTCCTGAAGTATGTACATAATCTCCAGAATTGTAGATCTCAGGTTCTCAAAGATCATGTTTTCTCTCCCCGCACTCCAGCTCTCTGCCCTTCTACAGGAGCTACAGTAGGTTGCAGACAACTATATACTACAGATAACAGCATAACAACAGAGATTATCTCATAGTTACAGATATGAGAAACAATATGTATTGGTCCTAAGTCATTCTCCATTGGAGAATGACTTAGGGAGACAGAATTACTAATAAGTATCATATGAGACAGAATAGACACCATTAGCAATATAGCTTAGGCAAAAGAAATGCTGACAGGTTCAAACTACATGTGGCATTTCTTGCTTATGCACAGTATAAGAAATAAAGACATAACAAAGGCTTTCTCTCTCTCTCTGTCAGCTTGCTTAGAGACAAAGAGAAGTGCTAACAGGGCCCTATTACATGTGGCATATCTGCCTGAGTGTAAAACACACACTACATATAATTATATGAGAATGTAAGTATACAATAATCTAGATACATGTATTATAATGAGGTATAATGAATCATACATGGTAAATATTCACATATATTAGCAGCAAAGCACATTCCTAGCACTCATGCTTATATGATTGGTGCCTAAATCTATATATTAGTGCGAAATAACAGTATTACAGTGCAATGGACCAGACATACAGTGTGAGGTGTATGTGAGGTGTATGTGGGATGATAGGGGCATAATTCAGGCATAAAAAGTGTGGATTCACCTAGCCCCCATGACCTGTGGGACCTCTGGTGGATGAAATGCCCTGGAAACCTCAAGGAATGTGCAGCTACAGTTTGGGGAGGGTAGATTCACCTGAACCTCATGACCCATGGGCCCTCCAGTGGAAAAAATGCCCTGGAAACCTGAGGGGATGTGCAGCTGTAGCTTGGGGAGTGCATATTCACCTGGCCCTCATGACCCATGGGACCTCCAGCAGATGAAATGCTGATCTCTGGACATGATGCCATTCCTCTTGGTCTATCTGATTATCTGAAGAGCTTATATCTCAATCTTTCTTGATTCTCTCTTTCCTAGCTGTGGAGGCCTCCACCATAGGGTCATTTTTTAGTGGGCTGATGTTTCCTCATTCTTTTTTACAGCCTGTGATCTTTTATGTGATCCTGTCTCTGCTTTTTTTCACTGTGGTATCAATACTTAACTGTTTTACAAAATGTTTTATATTTTTTTTTATTTCATGTAAGCCAAAAATGTCTCCCTTTAACATCTCTAACTCTTTACTAATTTCAGATAAATCAATGCATTTGCCATAGTGAAAGTTCTCAGTTATATAATAATGTGGAACTGGAATCACCAAGAGAAATTTAATACATTTCACAAACACCTCTGCACTACAAAGCAAAGTAAGAATTTCTGCAGAGCCTGCCATGTTATTGAAAACAAATACATCAGTATAAGTCTTACCAGTATGTAAAATGGAAACTTTTAGACAGCGAGGGGTGCCACCTACATATTTACCTCGGCATACACTGGCAGATACACTTGCCTCTGCTTGCTTTTTGCCTCCACTCGTGGAGGCTCTGCTTAAGTAGTGCAGCACAGAAAGTGACTCTCCCTTCACTTTCTGTTTTTTGTTTTAGGTAAAAGTGATTTTTGACACTAAAAAGGTTGTTGATACAGTGTCATTAAAACAATGCTGAAGTTCCGTTGGGGCATACAAAATATACCTCAATTGTCTATTAGTTCCTTATTAGATGTCTCTCTTTCCTGCTTGTGTGCAGGAAGGTCAAAACAGGTTGCTTTGTTGCTGCTTTAAAACTGCCAGCTATGCTAGTCAGTATAAAGTTAAATAATATGCTGAAACTATCACCCACAGACATAGAAAAAAATACTTGCTGTTTCAGGATGCATTGCGGAAAGACATCATTTGTCTCTTCCCTGAACTTTTTCTGATTTGCCTAGTTATGTGGAAGCTGCTTATAAAGTACAGTTGGATAGATACACTTAAGGTTTCAAATAGTTCAGATATCAGTACTATTCATATAAAAGGATATGCAAGAATATTTTTGTATCTGTCATGCCTATATTTTTTTTATAATGATCAGTTTTTTTTACAATGTTAATGATGGTATTTGATATGGAGTTCCATTGTATCTGTTAACTCAATACACCCACACTGGAATCAAAGCTGGAACACAAAGGCAGTAAACTAATGCATATACATTTTGCAACTGCTAACTTTATAGCCTCATCGTTTGGATTATTATGGGTGAATGTTTGTTTTTAGATTATGAAGTGGGGTAGGTGAAGCTCTGAAGCATATACAATATCTGTTACACTGAATTGTCTTCAATGTTTTTGATTATGTTCCTTATTATATTGTATTTGCTATATTAGATTTTCCATAACCCCTTACCCCGTGATGCATCTGGAAACTACCTGTTAGCAGCTCACTACGTCTTCCCTGGTAAACCTTTTGAATTGAAATCATAATTTGGCTTGATACTTTTTAGTTGCCATTGAATGTTGGGAGGCTGCAGCCTGTACTTTGCAAAAGTAGAAATAGAGCTTTGGGGGGTATGATATACTGGTAACAGATTGTCCACTGTGAGTCATGCTCTGTAGGGGGAGGGGTATCAAAAACAGTTGCTGACTGTTGTCAATATACACTGTTAATGGGTGACTATGAGGCAGTGGCATCTATGACCACCTTCTCTACCGCACGTCTAGGAGCAGTAGTGAGAGAAAACTAGTATGTTGTCTCTGCCCACACTGCATGTTTGAGAGATATCAACTCAGGATGCTTCATATAATCAATCCCCTGCCATCTTTTCCACATTCTTATTTCCATTAGCCCTGAATCTCAACTCTTATCATCTTCATCAGCTTCTGAGCTTCATCTCTCCCATTTCATCTGTCATGCACTGGCATTGGTGATATGGTTTCTATGTAGTATTCAAAGGAGATTCCACACTGTCAAACTTGCAAGATGAAAGTTGCAGTCTCCTTGGATTTTACCACCAGTGTTTTTTTCTTCTAACAGATTCTTACTAATGCCACTTTGAAGAATAACTGCTTTCTTACTGTCTGAGTTCTTCCTGGTCATGGTAACATAGCAATATATAGTCATAAGCTTAGGTCATAAGATATTCTGGGTCCATCAAGAACCCCCCTCCCAACACTCACACACACTTCATATGCTAGAACCAACACATATGGTATGCAACATATAGTAATTGATAGGGTTTCCCAACCAACCCTACTACCCAGGGTATCTGGTGATTTTTCTTTTGTAAGCGGAAATGTGTCCGCCCTAATCATCAAGACCTGCACTGTCTTTTTTTTTTTTTTCAAACAGATTTTAATATGCACATCTCCATGCCATTATACAGTTTGGTACATCAGTTATATAAAGGTTTAAAGGTATTAATACTTTCATATCCAATGCCCCCCTGAGTTATGTTTGGGTTACCTTCTTACTCATCACACTAGTACATAACACATGTTATTTCATTTACAAGCTTGGTTTTGTCACCTGTAATGTGTAGTTCAGTCATTAACCCTTGACAGGCTTAGCCTGTTCAAATCCCACTTTAAATAGCCTTAGATATGGTATCTCACATGTTGTGAAATCCTTGTAGTTTATCATTTGCACTCAACTGCACTCGCTCAAGTCTGAAACAGAGTTTCACATTGTTTGCCCATAAACTAATAGATGGTGGTTGCACAAAGAGCAAACTCTGAGTAATTGCCTTTCTTACATTGATTAGTGCTATGGACCAAAGAGGCCCAGTAGGACTCAAAGCCCAATGATCTGGCTCAGCCCCATCAACAGTTCAAGGTAGGCTTTGGGCAGGGTGGTATTCATAACTTGCTTCATATTTGTGCAATCTGTGCCAAAGGAGGAGTTGATTTTTGAATATGTGAGCACCACATGAAGACGGTGTCCATCCTGATTCTCACACCTGCAGCATACTGTATCTTGGGTTTTTCTGGAAAGCTGACATGTAACCTGACTGAGGTATTGTAAGTTTGATACATTAAATTTAGCTGTATTTATCTCAGCTTATTGTTCCTTGAGGAACAGACCAGATGGGCTGAGGCCCTGCTCCAGACTTCATCAATGATTTGTTGAATCAAGATCTGACTCCCATCTCACTCTGATACCTTCCATTGGTAGCACTTAGCTCCCCTGTCAAATCCTGTAATACACCAACAGGGGTTTGGACAGTGGCTATGCAGCATATTTCTCATCATCAAATAGAGATGCTTTGGCCATTGAAATCAGAGTAGGTGTATCTCTTCCCCCAGGAGCCCCTACAAGCATCTGCTTAATCCTCAAGTAAGACAAAAAGTCTCCTGCTGTGATACTCAACTATCTCTGCAGTTCCTGAAGAATTTCAGCAGGTCCCCATCCAACATTTTGGGCATGGTGTGTGAGCCACCCTCTTTTCCCATTTCAGGAGAGTCTAATGCAAAAATACAGTGTATCATGGAATCCCTTTTAAAGAAGTGTGCAGTGACATATGAATTGATCTGCAGGCCTTCCATTGAACACTTTTGAGAGCTGACACCCACACATAGGCTAGGACACTAGTAAAGAAATTTGGTAGCGTGGGGGTCTGGAACAGCATGGATGACAGCAGGCTCCTGCAAAGGACCCAGCCCAATTCTTCCTTTTCTGTGTCCAGACATAATGGGCAGGACTGGGTGTCCCCTCTGCCAGTTGGCAGAAAGCTGAGCTGGGCTGCCCAGTAGTAGCTTTTAAAGTTGGGTAGAGCATATCCCCCTTCCCCAACTGGGAGTTGTAAGATGCCCCATTTTATCTGTGCCCATTTACACCACCCAGAGGCACTTATTAATTGTACCATTAATCTTAGTGAACGCAGATTAGGATACGCGCATTGGAAGACATTGGATAGGTACAATCATTTAGGGAGCACACATGTCTTAACCATGTTCTTAACCATGTTCACCCTACTTGTGACTGACAAAGGCATGGAACCACATCTTTCCCAATCTCCCCTCAGGCTAGTGAGTAAGGAGGGAGAGTTATTTTTGCATACCTGCAAAAGTTTAAGGGGTATTTTTAACCCCAGATAGTGACAGTGTTGATTAATTGTAGCTCCATCGGGTTGGCTACTATCTACTCTCTACTTAGATGCCCCGCTGGCATGACCTCACTTTTGGTCCACTTAATTTTATGGCCAGATAAGGAACCATATTCACTTAGCAATGAATAGACTGACATAAATCCCACTTCAGGATTTTTTAGGTACAGTAGCAAATCATTTGCAAATAAAGCAACTTTATACACCTTACCCCCATGCTGCATTCCTCTGTAGCTACACTATTACATATGGCAGTTGTCAAAAGTTCCCAAGGCAATTACATATAGTAGAGTGGATATGGGCAGTCCTGCCTGATTCCCCTTGACAGTGCAAACTTAGGAATTAGGCCCCTGTTCACTTGAATCTGGGATGTAGAGTATGATCAAGTTCTCTAACCCAATGAATTAGTTGTGGACCAATTCCAAACCTTTTAAATGCCTTGAACATGTACTTCCACTCCACCCAGTCAAACACTTTTTCTGCATCCAGGGCAAGAACTGCTGCAGCATGTTTATTTGCATTTTTTGGTCCATTTATAAATCATAATCAATAAACTTGTGATAGTGTGCTTACCCTGTCTACCCTTGATAAAAGAGAGGAAGGGTGGCTCAGAACACCCAGATGGAGCCAAACGACAAACAAGCACAGGCACCAAACTATACTTTGGCTCCAACATCAAGGAATTGAATCTGATCCACTGATATTCTCTAGCTTTGGAGAGCAGGATTCCTATCTCTGTTACAGTACTAAATAAAGTGTTATATTTCTACTTCATCTTTTGCATCAGATGGTGGAGAGCTGGCAAGGCATTAAGCATATGGACCCTTTCAACTTCTTTTATCTTACTTTCCAGAGGTTCTAACTCTGCCCGTTCCCCTCTGCTATTGAACTTGGAATAGGCAATTAACTACCCCCCTGACATAGGCCTTAAGGGCTTCCCACCCATTGATTGGGATGTATCCCACTTTTATTGTGTTCTAAATATTCCTTAATGATATTAGATATTTGTGGTCTGAAACTAGGGTCCTTAGAAGCAGTGAGTCAAGTCTTCAAGCACTGCTGGTGTTGCTTACTCCACTAAAGTACGATGCTAGCACATGGGGGAAGTGGTCATTCTCCATTGCTAGTTGGTAGTAAGTCAGGCCACTGAAGGGATTGGACTTGATGAGACCAGGATTAGATCTATTTAAGCAGTAAGACACAATGGGGTGTGCATTGGACAGATATTACCACATGCCCAAGGGCGTAATGAGGCACAAGGCCATGGGCCTAGTGCCTTCAACCCCCAGAAGTGTGGTAATATCTGTTCAATGCACATCCCAGAGTGTCCTATTGCACTAATGAAATGGCCCTCTGTATATTACATGCATCTAAAAATCAAAAGTTTTTTTCTTTAAATAGTAAAAAAAAATGAATCTTTAATGGCTTTGTATGTAAAATCGTTCCTCTGTCTGCAATATATTGTTTGCTATTTTTTTTACCCTTGGATGTTTGTCCCGCTATGGCCACCATAGTTGGAGATTGCTGTGACTACTAGGTCCTTCTCCACATACTCTTGGTGGCCCCCCACCCCGGCACATCATCCTCCCCAGATGCACAGCAGCATGTCTGTGTATTGTTTTCATTTTATTAATTTATTTATTTACTTTTTTACGTTTGTCCAGTCTGTGAGTGAGGTTGCTGGTAGCTCATAGGGTAAAGCAGAAGATGCAAGCGAGTGCAGCATTTGGAGAGGTGGTAAGATATTTTATAAGAGCCAAACTGAAGTGAAACTGTGGGTTTTGATACAGATGTGGTATACCCTACACAAAAGGCAGTTTGCAACATAAAGTATTACAGAGGTGCTAACCTTTCAACTATGGCAGGGTTGTTTTAGTTTGACTGTCAGTTCCAATCGACTGTACCTTGGCCCCTTTCCCGATGGTAATGTTGGGAGCTGCATTACCTTTCAGGAGTATTTCTAAGTTATTTCTAAGTTATGAGCTGTATTTGTAAATTTAAAAAGAAAAGAAAAGCATTTTTTTCCTTTTAAAAACACACGTGGAGATGAGACAGCTGTCAGCATCAGAAGCCGCTGGAGGAGAAGCTAATCGATCGGCACCTCAAGGAAATGAAAACAGTTGATTCATGTTTTTTACCCATTTTAATGTGTGATAACTTTAGGGATGAAAATGTGCTATTAAAAACCTAGTTCTCCATTTATTTGACTTATCATTTCTTTGCTAACAAAGGGGAAAAATTGGCACCATCAGAAAATTTCAGTGTTACAATGGCACCGTGATTCTTTTTTTTTTATCATCTGTATTTCTACTCCTTCCTATATAGCCCCCATCTGACCAGCTCCCCTAGCTCCATCTCCTAGAATTATCGGGGCTTACCTTACGCCCGGTCTGGGAGTGGTGCCTGCGGAGAGTCAGTCGCCATCCTGCCACCAGTGTCCTTTTTCCTTCATTTTCTCCCAAGTTCTTGAGGGCCTCAGGAGAAGGTTGCATGCATGTGGAGGCACACATATGCCTTACAGCCCCGGTAATGACCCTCCTCTGCCCACCCCATTGGCCTATCGCCTGGTGCCCTGCTTGCACAGCCCCTCAGCCTCCACCAGGGGGCAGCCATTAGTGAGGGACTTGGCAGAGAACACCAGGAGGAAGGAGTTGCTGTGTGACTGGACATCTCTACTGGGAACTAAAGAAGTAGAACATTACTACTGGGACCTTCAATTTAGGGTAAAAAAAAAAGTTAGTGTGTTTATCTGAGTTGGCTTAAGTGAACTGTTATCTGAGCAGTTATCTAGGTGTAAATCTCAGGTAGCTAAAGGGGATTATCATCTGTACAATTAACTAAGTGTAGAAAGATCTGTTAAGTAGGGGGAGTGGCTTAGCTAGAAGGAAGCCAGGTTACAACCAGATTTAAACACTGCCCTAGATAACTTCTGCCAGAGACTTGGCAGAGAACACCTGTAGGAAGGAGTTGCTGTATGACTGGACTTCTCTACTGGGACTATATTGCCCTCCTTCCCTTCCCTCCACTCCCCTACCCAAAGCCAGTTATACATTTGTAGGCACAGGATTTGACTGACAACAGGAACTTCCTGTTTGGGAGCAGAAAGTGAGTGATCACAGAGCCACCAAAGACTCACCATCCTAGAAGGACAAGAGTAGCTCTCCATCCTGCCCCTAGCTGCTGGAGGTCTGCCTCTGAGCAAGTAAGGGGACTACTGAGAAATATAGGATCTTGTTGTCTCAGAACAGGAATATCAGGAGCTTAAAGGGTATACAGGCAGTAAGTAAGTAGGGAGAAAAAAAAAGCAGATGAAAGAAAAAGGATTCCAAACAATGGTGAAGGGGCCAGAAATAAGACATGATGGGAGTGGTACAGTGCAGTGGTTGTGGAGCAGCAGTCTTCCTGGAGACGTTCTGGAGGATGTGGTGTTGTGCCCTTTGTAGGCACCTCTCTGGGATGAGGGAGGAGGTTGCTCATCTCCAGGCTGAGTTGACAAGGATTTGTTGGACCTCCTCTCCCATCCAGGGACCACCAGGGCCACTGCCATTGCCTCAGAGGTTGCCAAGAAAGAGGAAGGGTTGGACCACAGTAGGCTCAGGGAGGATGAGGCTGGTGGAACAGAGGTGCATCCCTCCAATTGTACCTCTCCACAATTCCTATGCCATTCTGGAAAGTGTGGTTCTTCTATGGAGGCACCTGCAGTGGAGACCAAGGAGGATGCTGGGAATCTCCACAAAGGAGACCCACAGGAGGGTGGCATGGGACCCCACACGGGGTGGAAACAACTTCTGGAGGGAGGCTCCATTGTTTGGAAGGTAGAACTAAGGAAGGAAGGGGAGAGGGAGGTAAGGTGCCTGCCTGGTGCCATGGGTTGTAGGGACAAGGAATGAATCCTCAGGCTTGCCAGAGCAGCTGCACAGGAGATGGAGCTAGATGTCATTGTCCACCTAGGGACAAATGATCTGGCTAATAAAAGGGATCAGAGCAGTGGAGGAAGAGTTTGTAGAGTTGGGGAGGGACCTTAGACAAGTAGCACACATGGTAACCTCAGAGGTGCTGCCTGTCTATGGCGTAGGTGAGGCTAGGGTGCTCCACACCATGGGATTCAATCAGTGGTTGAAAAACTGGTGCAGAGCTCAGGGATTTGGCTTCATTTGGGGACTGAGGGTCCACTGGGAGTGATGCAGGCCTATACTGGCATGATGGTCTGCATCTGTCCAGGAGGGGAACCAGGATTCTAGGTGATAGGTTTAAATGCTTCATTGGCAAGCATTTAAACTAGCCAAGGAGAGAGAGGCACTGGAAAGGAGCAGGGAAATCCTAGCCCCCCCAAAAAAGTCAGGGTAGTAAGTGAGGTAAACACAAAGATAGAGATATCGATAGGGAGAAGGGCAGGGGTAACTGGAGAAAGTGACAAAGGCAATAAGGACAGGGATGGGGCAAAAAGAAGTAAGGCCATCAGGAAATGGAGGGTAATGAGTACCAATGCCTGTAGTCTAGGCAACAAACTCCCTGAACTGGTGGCCTTGATGGAAGAGGGATGCCTGGATATCGTAGCAGTCACAGAAACATGGTACACAGAGAACCATGACTGGAATGTTAGCATACCAGGGTACACAACCTACAGGAGAGACATGGAGGGGAGAAGAGGGGGAGGAGTAGCTCTCTATGGAAGGAAAGAGAAAAAAGCAACTGAACAAAAGAGTACACAGGGTGGAGAGGAGGCACTGTGGGTCACCCTACAGACTTGAAATGACACCACAATCTGCACAGGGGTTGTATACAGACCCCCATGTCAGGGAGGGAATAGACAAGGATATGATAGAAGGCATTCTTAGGATGGCAGAGAAAGGGGAGGTACTGTTGATGGGGGACCTGAATATGCCAGATATTAACTGAAGCACATTTGCTGCAGCCACATCCAAGGGCAGGGCCATACTCGATACCCTACAGGTGGCATGCCTCAGACAGCTAGTTTTAGAACCCACTCATGAGGGAGCAATCTTAGACCTTGTATTCTCAAATGGGGACAGCGAGAGGATCTCAGATCTAGAAGTGGGTAGCTATCTGGGAACAAGTGACCATCAAACAGTGTGGTTCATGATAAACTCAACTACAGAACCAAGCCATATAAAAGTGAGGGTACTGGACTTCAGGAGGTCTGACTTTGGCAAGATGGGAGAGTGCCTTAGAAAAGCAGTAGCAAACAGACTAGAAGGAGGGGTGGAGCAACAATGGGGAAGCATCATATCTGCCATCAAAGAGGCAACAAGCCTTTGTGTAAAGCAATAAACAAATCAAACTGAAAGAAAAAGCCACTATGGTTCTCAAAAGAGGTGGCTGGGAAGGTCAGGGAGAAAAAAGATAGCATTCAGGAAGTATAAGGAAACACAGAAGGAGCAGTACAGAGAGCTGTACCAGTTAAGGCAGAAGGAAGCAGGGAGAGAAGTCAGAATAGCAAAGGCCCAAACTGAGGAAAAGATCCAACTCAGTTAAGAATAGGAATAAAACCTTTTATAGGTACATCAGGGAGCCTAGAAAGACAAAGGGAGGGATAGTGAGGCTGAATAGAATGGACGGTGGGTAGGCAGAGAGGGACAATGAAAAAGCAGGGATACTAAATGAATATTTCTGCTCAGTATTCACAAACAAGGAGGAAGGAGAGGTTCCTAATCCAAATAACAGAAGCACTCTGGATAGGGGGGGTCGATCCCAGTCCTTTCACAGAAGAAAAGATTTTGAAAGAACTCTTAAAACTGAAGGTGGACAAAGCAATGGGGCCTGATGGAATTCACCCCAGAATTCTAAAAGAATTGAGGGGAGAACTAGTGAAACCACTGACTACCCTTTTTAACAAATCATGGCAGGATGGTGTGGTACCTGAGGACAGGAGGAAGGCAGATGTGATTCCCCTTCACAAAAGTGGGACCAAGACAGAGGCAGGAAGCTACAGACCTGTCAGTATGACCTCTGTGGTAGGGAAAATGATGGAATCACTTCTGAAGGAAAGAATTGTTGAGTACCTAGAGGCCAGTGGGGCACAGGACCCAAGACAGCATGGGTTCACAGCAGGACGGTCATGTCAGATGAATCTAATTGATTTCTTTGACTGGGTGACCAAAGTAGTAGATCAGGGAGGGGCTGTGGACATGGTCTACCTAGACTTTAGCAAGGCATTTGACACAGTCCCACACAAAAAATGAACAGTCAAATAACCAGCCTGGGAGTAGGTCCCAGGGTGGTAGCCTTAGGTAAAACATTGGCTGGAAAACAGGACACAGAAGGTAATTGTAAATGGAGGCCTCTTTGAAGAAAGAGGGGGTTACTAGTGGGGTATCACAGTGTTCAGTACTGGGTCCAATCCTTTTTAATGTCTTTATAAATGACATTGCAGAGGGACTGGAAGGAAAAGTATGCCTCTTTGCAGATGACACAAAGATCTGCAACAGGGTTGATACACAAAGAGGCGTGGAAAGGATGAGTAGGGACTTGGCAAGGTTGGAGGAATGGTCAGAAATACTGTATGGCAGCTTGGATTCAATGCAAAGAAGTGCAAAACAATGCACCTGGGAAACAAAAACCCAGGAGAAGATTACACAATGGGGGGAGGAGGTAGTAACAACAACAAAAATGGAAAGGGACCTGGGGGTAATCATATCAGATGACCTTAAGGTTAGAAGGCAATGTGAGAAGGCAGTAGGAAGGGCTGGGGGGATACTGGGATGTATAGGGAGAGGCATCACCAGCAGAAAACAGGAAGTTGTTATCCCTCTGTACAGACAGTTGGTAAGACCCATCTGGAGTACTGTGTCCAGTTCTAGAGACCCTATCTCCGCAAGGACATAGACAGGATAGAGGCAGTCAAGAGGAGGGCAAGTAAAATAATGCAGGGTCTGCAAGAGAAGTCATATAAGGAGAGACTAAAGGAGCTTAATATGTATACTCTTGAGGAAAGGAGGGAGAGCGGGGACATGATAGAGACTTTTAAGTACCTCAGCTGAATCAACAAAGTCCAAGAGGGTAGCATCTTTCAGAGAAAGAGATGTGCAAGAACAAGGGAACACAATTTGAAGATGGGGGGGTGGTTCAGGGGCAATGTGAGGAAGTATTTTTTCACAGAGAGGGTGGTGGATGCATGGAACAGCCTTCCTGAGGAGGTTGTGGGGTCTAAAACTGTGGGAGAATTCAAGAATACATGGGACAGACATAAGGCAATTTTTGTGGGGGTAGGAGGAAATAGGCTGTTAGTTAACTAGGATCTGTAGTAATCCTGTAGGTAGGGAACGGGCAGACTAGGTGGGCCAAGCAGTCCTTACCTGCTGTCAAAGTCTATGTTTCTATGTTTCTATCCCACCTCCCCGGAGAGGAGAGCTGCCTATCGGCCGCTTCATCCAGCTCCAACCCCCACCATGCCAACCTCCGGCGACCCAGGCTTGCTCCCGAACCTGGGTCACCGGCGTGCCGTGAGGTGAGACGCCCAGCGTTTCAGCCCTCTGTGCCACCAGGCTGTCGGCAAAGTTATTCTTGTTTTAAACTGTGGTTCTGCTTTTTAGGACTTGTTTTCACCTGTGTATCAAACAGATTTAAGCCACATGTAACAACCAATCAAAAACGCAGTGTTATCTCCACATTTTATAATTGGGCATATGACTTATGGGAGTGTGAGTAAAAACTGTATTCCCTGCCCTAGGTTTTTTTGGCACCAAATGTCTGTCACAGCATACTGTAAGTCTTAAGCAACTGCTCTAGACCTCTGGCATTCATGGATTTAGCCACCGAATTAGTGCTGGACCCATCCAGCTCTGTGTCCAGGACAAAATTGACATCCCCACCCCAGACCCAATGCCTTATGAATCCTGTCATTTCTAGGTCTAGATGCTGAAAAAAGGAAATAGCTTGCAAACTGGGTCCATAGAGAGCTCCCACCACTACACAGGTAACACTGCCTAGCTGTATCTGTACTAGTACATAATGTCCCTGTGAGTCAATAGAGAACTTCATGACCATTCCTGGAAGGAGGGCCTGAGTTGAATTACTTCCCCCTCATGCTGGTTTTAAAACAAAAAGTGAGTCAGATACCACTCCACGCAGCTCAGGTATGACTGGCCTCTCCAGGCAACATGTGGGTCTCCTGCATTGGCAATATATCAGCTTTTAGTTTTTTAACTCTGTTCATTACTTTCTTGCATTTTACCTTGTTAAGTCAGTCACATTCCAGGTTGTTATCAGTAATAAATTATCCAAGTAGAATGTTAAGATAACTACACATCTTTACCCCATTCCCAGGCTTGTTGGACAAGACTGAATTTAGCAACGCTAGTCTCCAAAATGGAAATTTCTGTGGATAGGCCCCATTCTTACACAGTACCTTGCTGTTTTTCTGTTATTCAATCTCCCCCTCTCTTCCTTCTAACCTCCCCCCACCCCTTCCCCTACTTAAACCTGCCCCTGTCCAAGCATTTCTAACTTCTACCCCCCTGTTCACTTCCTTCTGCCCTTCCATGCTACCATCTTTCACCATTCTAGCCCCTACTTGCATCTGGCCCTAATGTCTGTATACTACCTTCTTTGAAGTCTCCCCAAATAAGGACCATGGAATCCCCTTGCATTTGGCAGCTGTGTGAGGTGACTGTGTGTCAAGAAGCCACATCCCACCATTTTGGCAACAAAACATTCAATGAAGCCCCTAAGGGCTATGCAGGATCATGTTTGCATGTAAAATACAATTCTTGATGAGCATCCTAATACCTAATAATCTGGTGAACAACTTAACAGAAACAGTAACCATGAACAGTTCTATAGAATAATAGCTTTAAACAGAGAAGCAGAACAACAGAACTCATTTTTTTTCCATTCCAGTACAGTCCATCCACCAATCACGGTGTGGACTAGCTGGATGTCAATATCCAATAGAGCTCTGCTGGTTATCCATCGCATGACCCTCAACACATTGTTGACGGCTGTTGTTTAATTTCATTTTAAATGTTTTTTCCTTCTTTTTCTTCCTTTCCCTTATTTCAATTCACCCTGGCCATCCTCCCTTCACACACCATCTCTCTCTCTCCCCCCCACCTATATCCCACCCTTCACTCACATTACCATCAAGGTACATTCACTGGTTCTAGCCCAGATTATTTTCCTCCCATCAAGGATTAACCACCTCTTCAATACTCACTATAACTCACTAGCAGTCTGCCTGTTTTGACCCGAGGTGGTCCTCCCAGAATTACCTATGCCACTGGCCCAGCACTCAAGCTGTACCCTTATCTGCAGGCTTTGCTCACATGGATGGGACCTGCAGTGTAGTGGATTATTGAGAGAGAGAGGTGCTTTACATATTTAATAAAAGCAGACATTATCCCACTGTGTAATACCAGTAAATCTAAAAGGCAGAACCATCTCCACCACAGCAATGCACCTTACTGCTGCCCGATGAGTCACATTGACCATTTGAGGGTGACATAACTGATAACATTTGGTTGCAAAATGTGAAGTAGGAGTTCTCACCCTCTTGCATTGTGGTGTGAGAGCCCCAGAGTTAGCACCCAACAAGAGTCTGGCATTTCACAGAGGCTCATGCATGTGTCTCTGCAATCATGCGATCATGCAGTAGAAAGAGAAAGCTGCAGCATTTGCAGTTCATTTCAATCTTACAACTATAGATCCTACACAAACAAACAAGAGGGTCACTGGCCATAGCACTGCTGCTAGGAAGTTCACATAATCAATAGCTCTAGTGAAGTACTCAGCACTCAGTTCATACAAACTTACTCATGACTGTGCTCATGGAATTGCTTTTATTTTTTCAAACCTCAAATGTCTATGCTAGTGTAGCCCAAGAAGATATCCCGTAATGCCAACATTTCACACTAACTTCGTAGGTGCTTTATCAAGGTTGCAGATCCTGCCCACAGAACTGTGTAGGATTAGATCAAGTTCAGTCTTACTCCATGTGTCTTGAATCAGGCTAAGATGCAACTTATGATGCATTATAGGCAGCCTCAGACTGAAGCACCTTGTTATATTAAGTGACAGTAGAGTGACACCTCCTTGCCCCATTTCCCAGGCACTTCTGTACCTTTTGTACATAGTTCATTTCATTTATCAAGTCAAACTTACTTATGCAGCTAATTGTTTGTGCCTCATGAGCAGGATCCAGGGGCAGGAGGGCGGATCTCAATCACAAGTGCTCACTGTACCCTTACAGAAATACAAGTGTGCTGCGTACATGCAGAATGCATGCCACATGCTTATTTGTGCAATGTTTGCACGTGGTTCGAATACACAAAGTGAATCTATGCAAACCAGGTCTTAAAAGCACATCAGGTTCACAGGCTGCAAGCTTGACATGTGTGCAGCAGGTAAGCTGGTGGTAACATATAAAAATCCCATCAAGTTCATTTGTTGCATACTTGACATGAGTGCAGCAGTTAAGCTGGTGTGAACATCATTAAAAAATCACATTGGGTTCACATGTTACACACTTGCCATGTGTGCAGCAAATAAGCTGGTGCAAATCTCATCTAAAAAAACTCATCAGTTTCTATTTCTCATACTACTGCTTTTTTTTTGCCAAAATAATTTTTTATTAGGACATATTCCAAGATGGGTTTCATTACATATAAAAAGACATATCCAGTTGAAAATTGGCATCTTACACATTCATATAAATATTTATATTCACACATATCATATAAATTATATAAATATTCAGGACTCAAAAAAATAGGCTAAAAGAGAAGAGGTTTACCAACAATAGGACTAAAAAAGTATTCTCTAGACCAATCTTGCAGTTTCTTATTATAAAGTTTCCATACAGGATCGTAGTCCAAAAAATGGCCATTATTGTACAATGCGCTTAAGAAAATCTGCTTCCATTTCAGATCTGGGTATCTTGTATTGGAACTGATTGACTTCAATTTATTTTAAAATTAGTCTTTTAATTGCCATTATATTTCCTTTAAGAATAATTCTGTTGTTTTTATCCATTAATTGCTGATTATACATTTCCATTATTGTGAATTTATAATTTTCCCATTTATAGAATCGGAAGCTTACCCTTCCCAAGAAGGTGAAGGACTGTTCCCACCAACCCCTACTGTGTTTACATTTCCAAAACATATGGACGAGGTCAGTCTCTGGGGACTTACAATGCCAACAAAGATTTGAATCTGACAAATTCATTTTGAAAAGCCTATGGGGGTATAATAGGCTCTGTTGATAATTTTCAATTGAATAGACTGATCTCTTGTCAATTTGCAATTATGAATTTGAGACAGTGCTATTTTCCATTGATGTTCTGTTATCTGTTGATTTATTTCTTCTTCCCATTTTAACTTTATATTTTTATAAGTAATGGGGGGTGGGTTATACAATTTTGATATTATCCATGGATAATTTCTTATTCTTTGATTTGAATTTTAGAATTTGCTTCAACTCCTTCTCTAAACATTTATTATTAGGAACCCTTTCCCACCTTTGGTAATCTTTTTTATAGACACCACTTTACTGATTAAAAAAAAAATCAGAATTTCCCAAGCAAACATTTTGTCTGAAAATACCCCGGGGAATTTTGGTTCCATTTTGATAAAAGCCTTCCAATTTCTTGATACCTTGTTGTACCCAGGAGCTTTTGTACAATTTTTCTCCTTGTAAAATAAAATTCAGGTTATTCCAGATATCATTTAAGGGAGATTTATTTATTAACCATTTAGTTTTGTTATAGAATGTTTGTAATATTGGCTAAGGTTCTTTTTTACAATAACACTTTTAGATTTTAAGTGCTGAGATGAAAGAAAAATACAATTTGATAAATTAAGATGTTCCTTAAAGTGATTATTTAAACAGAATATTCTCACTGTAAATTAACTTTTTTAAATGCCCAATTTAAAGCCAATTTAATGAGTAAGTCATAATAACAATACTGTATGTCTGGACAAGCCAACCCACCATTTTTCTTTCACATATCTAATTTTGCCCATGAAACTCTAGGTAATTTATAGTTCCAAATAAAGTCTCTAAATAGTTTACTAATTTTTTTTAAATGATTGAGGTGGAATTGGAAACAAAATTGACTGCAATCTATAGGACAGTATTGAAACTGCTGCTATTTTAATAAGTTGTACTTCCCCCAGAATGATAGTGGGAATTTGCTCCAGTCCTAACATTTAAATTTTAATGACTTGTATAATTCTTCAGGTTTGAATGGATACCAATTGTCTTTTTATTAGAAATAAATATACCAAAATGTTTAATCGCCTTCTTTTGAATTGTCACATTCATTATGTTCTTGAAAATTTGTGGATGAGAGATATTGAAGGAAAGCATTTCTGATTTTGTCTCAATTATTCTATAACCTGCTATTCCAGAGAACCTTCTAATCAATCTCATTAATTCCTTTAGATTCTGTTCTGGTTCCTGGATCAGAAGAAGTAAATCATCAGTGTACAGTATGCAATAAACTTAAAGTTGTAATGGAGGGATGTTAATACTAGAAATTACATGATTTGCCTGAATCTCTTTTAATAGCAATTCCAATCCTATCACAAATAGTGAGGGGGATAAGTGGCAGCCCTGTCTGACTCCACAATAGAGTCTAAAAGATTTACATAAATGTCCATTAATTTTTATTTGTGAATGAGGCTTACTGTATATGATCTGGATATGCCTTATAAGCTGAGGTGTAAAATTAAAAATTCTCATTTCTTAAAATAAGAATTCCCACTCAAGCATATCAAATGCCTTAGTGGCATCTAAAGAAAGAAACAAGGCCTGATTACCAGAATTAAGAAGATACTCGACTATTAACTATATTCTGATGAGCCCTATTGGATAGTCCTATCAGGAATAAACCCTGATTGGTTTATATTAATAATTTTCACTAGATGCTGCAAAATTCTATTATTAATTATTTTAGTTTAAATTTTGTAATCCACATTTAAGATCACAATAGGTCTGTAATTTTCAGTTTTGGATAAATCTTACCTTGTTTAGGAATTAGTGAGATATAGGCATGATTAAAGGAATCTGTCAGATCAAACTGAATTTTAATTTGATTGAAAATAATTTGTAACTATGGTCCAGATGTTAACCTAGATGTGTCATAAAATTCAAGAGTGAAGCCATCAGGGCCTGGGCATTTTCCTTTTTTCATAGATTGAATCATATCATAAATTTCTTGAATAGTTATAGGATCCATTAAACTTTCCCACTCTTCATCGGAAATTTTTGAATCACAAAATTTTTCATAGTAGAGTATCTCTGCATTGTAGGGTTACATTCTGAAGTCTATAAAGTATAATAATATTTAAACAATTCATGTTATATTTCTTCCTGAGAAACACATACTTGGCCAATCAGTTTTTTGAAGTGATATCAGTTTTATTTTCCTGTTCTTGAATTATTTTTGCAAGCAGTTTCCCTATTGTTTACTGCATTGTTTCCAGTTCTTATTCATTTTGGCCCAACTATATTTAGGTTGATAAATTTCTGTTACTGTAATAAACTTTCTTGATTCAGGCAACTCCTCAAGTTTACTAGTATTCCAATTTTTTTACCTCCAGTTCCAAAGATTTAAGATTTTCTTGTGTTTGCTAAATATTTCTTAATCTGATTTTGTTTTTCCCAAGACACTATAGAAATGAAGATGTCCTGAATGATAGTTTTTGAAGTATCCCAACAATTTATAATGTTATTTGATATTTTATTGTCTATCATAAAAGTGGCTATGGCTTTGTTTATCTTTGTTATACACTCTTGGGGCTGGATTCACAAAGCTTTCTGAAGGTGCAAAACCTTCCCTATGTCCCCAAAACTGTGTAGCTATGGAAACTAAGGGGAATTTGCACTGGGTGCTATTTACAAAACCCTCTGCAGCTGTGGAAAACAACACTAAGGACTGTGGAAAAAAGTGCAGCTGCGGAAGTCCCTGAGGTAAAAAAGGTGAGAGATAAGTAAAACACAGCCCCTGAAAGGTTATTCACAACCAGTTTTTTTCCACAGCTGCGGAAAAAATGTTACATACAGTGGAATGAGGTGTAACTCTCCATCAGCAAACTGCAGTAGTGCCCCAGCAATTGGAATCAATTAAGGTGGAGGTGAGGCACAGGTAATAGCATCCCAGATAGTATAACAGTGGCTGCTGTAACAGCAACAAGAGCACACATTGCCATGATATGGCAACAGGCAACAACCACCAGACACAGTGCAGCCCATGATGGAGCCCCACAGGCAGTAGAGCCTTGCCAGCCTACAGTCAGTGCTACCCCTGCAGGCAACAGGAACACTCCAGGGAGGGAGGACCAACAGTGACAGTTGGCCACTGTGGTGCCATGGTATTGCTGGTACCTGTGGTGCTGCAGTGGTCCCAGTTGAGGGACTGGTTGCTGGTCTCTTTGTGGGTGCTTTCAGCTTCATTCTATGGCAGCCCTGCTAAAGTCTGCTGTTCCAGCTAATTAAGTTCACTGTTGCTGTGCCTCCTAATCTATTTCTGCAGCTGTGGATCTGCAGTTGTGGATTTTCAGCACATGCACAATTTCCACGAGCTGCTGAATTTTCACAGCTGTGGGGAATTTATGAAATTCCGCACCTGCTCAAAATTTCTTTATGAATATTGCATAACTGCATTTCCACAGTGCTGCAGGCCTTTTTCCTGGAGCTGCGGGAATTTTGACTTTCTTTGTGATTCCTGCCCTTGATCATTAAGAATATCTGAATTCACTAAAAATACCACCAACAGCTTAATCTGGTTCAATGTCAGTTGGCATCCTTCTGTATCCCCCTTCCCGGGACGAGGCTGAAAATAGGTAGAATTGTCTAGTCCTCCTTTCTCTGTCAATAAAAACTAAATAAATAAATAAAGATAATTATTTAATTTCCAAATATTAAACTTATTAGTGGAAATGGCATTAATTAAATCATAAGTGACCATATTGTGGTCAGAAATCACTGTAGGCTCTATTTGGGCTCTCTAGTATTATAATGGAGTTCTCTCCACAAATCTATTAAACTGTTTGTATCCAAAACATTATTTAATAGTTTAGCTTTGTATCTGTCCCACAAAGAAGAACTTGAAGACTTGTCTAATGGATGTTTTATTAAGTAATTAAAATCTCCACCTATAATTGTGTTGAAACAATCCAGACCATACACAATATGAGTCACTTCTGATACGAAAGTGCTAAACCCAAAAAAAGTGCATACACTGAACAAAAAGTTATTTGCCCCTCCACCTTTATTTTAATGGCTACTATACACCCATGTGTATACATTTTAGAATCCAACACTGTATTTTTAAAGTGTTTAGATACCAATATCAAAACCCCTGCACTTTTCTTAGAAGATGGACCTAAGGAATAATATACAGTTCCTGGCCATTTTTTTAATTTGTCTATTTCTCTCTTATTTAGAAAGATTTCCTGCAACATCACCACATTCAGTTTACATTTTTTAATTTTTGTAAGAATCCTATATCTCTTAATAGGGGAGTTAATTAAAATTGCATTCCACATTGCACTTTGTATTGGAAAAAAAACATTTAACATAATCTAACACGCCATTTATTTTGTATCCATATGTATGCCCATTTGCACCATTAATGTATGGAAAAAAACTGGGATTGAAGCAAAACAAAATACTTACAATCCACAGAAATATGTCCCTTATCCTCCAGTCCTTAAGGCCACCCCCTTCCCCCCTTGATTTGCCAAAGACATAACTCTGGCAAGCGATAAGAACACTTGAGGATAAGGTATGCAGCCCCCCTCACTCCCACCCCGCAGCACACATTCAATTAAACTTCCATTTCATTTTCAAAGAAAGTAAAGTGGTCTGGCAGTCTCCTTTTCAAGTCCAGAATTGCATCTTTTGCTGTTCCATGAAAGAGGGTTTGGTTATTGAGAAACATTTTCAATCTTGCAGGGTAAATTATGTATGCCTTAAACCTTTTTTCCACAGGAATTGCTGAACCCCATTACACATCTTCCTTCTTTCCCAGAGATTTTGAGAAGTCATGCCTCATAAAGACCTGCTGATCTTTAAATTTAAAATTTAAAGTTTTGTAATAAGATGCCATTATAGTATCTTTTCCTTTTGAGGTCAACATTTTTCGTATTGCAGGCCTTGCCACTGAACTTTCTTAAGGTGCCCCCAACCAGTGGATTCTGCCTATAGTTTGAATCTCATGTCCTTCTCCCAATAAAGAAGTGAAAAGTTCTGTAATAACCCCTTTTAAAGATGTTCCTTTTCCCCAGTCTTACAATATACCAAAAATGTGGATATTTGTTCACCTTGCATGGTTTTCCTGGTCATCTATTTTATTTTGTAGGTCCACTTGTTGTTTTTTGTTCCATTTGAATATCTTTGCACATGGGTTGGATCAGGTCTTCCATTTGAGACTGCTGGCTTTCTAACTCATTTATTCTCTTTGTTCCTTGCTCTATTCTTTTTTCAATACTCAACAGAGATTATTTTAGGTTGTCAATTGCACTTAGAACTGGCTACAGCTTGTCCAGAGATATTTGAGTAGATTGGACATTGGATATTAGCTGTCTTGCCCATTCTGGTGGGGAATCCTCTGTTGGTGATGAAGCATACGTTTTATTTGAAAATTTGGTAGAGCTTTCATTCCCCAATTCATGTTCAGTATTGTCTGTTAGTTCTTCTTCTTGTGTGGGATTTAGGTCAGACTGGGTAATGTCAGTTGCCTGGTTTGGGGGGGGCAGTTCTGCTTGTTGAGGCTGCATTTGGTTTACCATGTTTGTCTTTTTTTTCTCCACATCTTTTTTTTGGGTGGCATTTTAAGTGATATAGGGCCTATAAAATCACAAAAAATTTTTAATGGGAGTTGAAGTTGTTTATACCCTTTTTTGAGATGCCCTGGAGTAGACTTGGCTTCCTTTGTGAGAGGGTTTTTATTCTGTTTCAAATTAGATTGTTAAGAACGTTTGCTCAGCCTTTTTTTTGTCTTGGATAGTCACTTTGTTGGACATAAATAGCGCCCCTTTATTTTAACCACAGGCTTATAAATAATTTAGATAAGGGTGGTTATAGTTTGAGGACTGAGGTTCAGTACAAATAGATTTACACAGATTTCAAAAGCCAGTTCACTATATTCAAATGGATTCATTATGATTCCCCAATTAGCTCAATCAAGTCAGCAGAATGTAAGTTTCCTTCTTTTGAAAAACTATTTTCCCAACTGTCGGGGAAAAAGAGTTTAAGAGTCTCAAAGTCCAGGGTTTACCATTACCTTCTTGAGTTGTAGTAATATGCAGTTGGAACTTAAGGAAGTATGCAGGACTGACAGGGCTTCACTTATAAGAGCACAAGTAATCTAGACACAAAATTGCAGTATCAGGCCAGTGTTCTAGTCAGCATTCTCTTTCTTCTTTTTGGAAGTGCCAGATAACATTCAACATATTTGTAAAAGCAGGCGATCTTTTAATTTATTTTTAAGCTGTTCAAACTGTATCAGCCAATGCATCTCACCTGCTATACTTCCATATCGAGCCATGAGTGTGGCATTTTAATCATCACTGAACACAGAAAATGGCTACAATAAACTCTGTTCCCTGTCTTAAATCAATCCAACCACTAGGTAAGCTATTTCAAAGGTGGAATCGACAGAGATATTAATGGAGAATAATGACCTACTGTTCGGTTCGGTTTCAAGTATGTTGCCACTTTTAAACTTCCCGTGCTCCATTTGAACAAGCAAGGATGCCAAGCTTAAAGATAACAGAGCGGCCCTTGATATTTCACAGCTGAAACAATGCCAGACTCAGCACAGTGCAATGTGTGCATGCAGACTGGGAGGTGACTGCAACTGAAGTGCCTAGTCGGAAACTGAGCACATTGTGGCGCCTCCTCTCCGGTGCCTATTTCTCAAACTACTGCTAGCAATTAGAGTTATTAAAATACTCTTTTCATTGATTTCCTGTCAAGATTAGGTAAACTCATTAATTCTGATCCTTTTGCAAGTTGCTTAATGGCTTTTGATTTTTGCCATTAAATTGCCATTAATTTGTAAAATATTTTTTGCTTACTGCAGTAAATGCCTAGGAAATAGTCAGCCCCCATTCCAGGTGCATGAAGAGGGGCCTCTGCCTTGTAAAGCCTGACCTTTTTGTTTTGGGCCATGCAAATCCCATTATGCATATTTAGTGCTACAAATGTGTTTCTCCATGACTGTTACAGCTTACTTACTTTCCCTTTATCATTCTTTATGGAGTGTATACAATTTGGCCATGCTCAGAACTCTTTGTGCTGTGTTGGGTCTAGGAACCATGCACCATACCTCAGATTGTGTCACTAAAATGAGGGACATAACACTCAAAATGAGGGACAATGAGGGACACTAGCCCTCATGATGATCAGAACACAACCTGAAACATAGACGCCAGGGAAACGCTGCTATCTGGACATACAAAGTCATCTTAAACAAACTGCCCGACTATATATCTGACTGTTTACTGTTCTGCTCAACAAGAAGTGCCTCTTACGTTTCACTGAAGGTTTCGAAGGCCAGATCTTGCTTTGATGGGGCATCTATTAGTCATATGCTGCCCCTTTTGTGGAATACGATACAAAAAAAAACCTAAACATTAATCACCCCATTAGCATAGCAGCCTTCAAATCATTATATTCACTCCATAACAAAGAATCTTGTGTTTGCTCCCCCTGACTTTAGGGACACCTATCCCTTACAGAGTTCCCTGCATAACTCTCTAACTCTGCCTCTGCCTCCTCATTACCTTAGGTCACTCTCTGGTCTTAGTTTCCGTTTACTGCTGTCCCCATGCC
This sequence comes from Neoceratodus forsteri, assembly GCA_016271365.2. Classification (NCBI taxonomy): domain Eukaryota; kingdom Metazoa; phylum Chordata; order Ceratodontiformes; family Ceratodontidae; genus Neoceratodus; species Neoceratodus forsteri. The sequence goes on along the minus strand of CM057456.1, from coordinate 1,157,013,768 downwards.
TACCATCGCTACTCCTCTGACCTCACCATATCACTCCCCTTAATAGTTTACACCTCATATCCTCTTACCTGTGACTCCTCAACCTTTTTTCTTTTTTCCGTCCTTCCTCCTACCTTCCTCCCCTCCCCTGCTTTGAACTCAGCTCACTTCTAAGTTCCTCAGGGTGAGCCAAATGGATCATGCTTATTTGCACCTACTTTGCAGCTACTGTCTGCCTGCATGTATCTGTAATTCTGCCTGTGCTGTACACACTGTTTGTTTGTAAAATAATGTTGTATATTAACCTGCACTTTTTATTTGCATCTTTATCGCCTATGCCCAATTGCTGTACACAAAACTGTATTTGTATTGTCGCTCTTTACCAAAATAGTATCCACCTATTTGTATATCCCAGGTCCACCTTGAAAATGAGCTTGCTCAATGGTGTCCACCTGATTAAATAAAGATTCTGACTGATTGATAAAAAGAGTACCTCAGAATAAAGTGCAAATCATAGTATTTACTTATACTGATGTTAGCCCCTGAGAATTAATTTCTGCCATAAAGCAGGGGTGCCATTTAGGTAGGGCGGGGGGGCACAGTTGCCCCCTCCCCCCACATTTGTCCCTAGGTTGTTCTTATGGTGTGGCAATAATGGCATTAAATTTGGATCTAATCTTTTGCCCAATAAGTGCCCCCCCAAGTGTGTGTAGCGCTCACGCTGCAGGTGCACTCCTGACTTGACTGTGCCTGTATTGTGCTTTTCAATCTCTCCACCTATTAGCAACAACACGATTGCACATGATGTGGAGAAGCCCTAGCCAAGCAAGAGCACATGAGTCATATGAGTGGGACAATGTCTTTCCCACCACAGAGTAGACAGGCTGCACACTACAGCTTGGAGGAGTGGGTGAGCACTGAACTCTCAATAGCAGTGTTGTGGCAGCATATTTTCATTGGTCTACTCTTAGTGAGTCTCTGTCTCCCTCTCCCTTGGTGGATGAAGGGGCTGTGGGTGAGCTAGAAGCTAACATGAGGCTAGGCTACCTACTTACTCTGCTAAGCTCATCTCATATAAAAAAAAAACAGTGCCCCCCCACAGCAGCATGCTAGGCCTTGCAGCAGCAGTGACAGCAGTGTGGGCAGCCTTCATAGGCCTTGACCAGTACAGTGTGGCAGCAGCCATGGCAGCAGTCAAACAAGAAGCAAGCAGTACAGGTCGGGTAGGTTTGGTTGGTGAGGTGACTTGGTCGTAGACCATGTTAGGAATCAAGAATGGTAGGTTCTAGCATCCAGCTTCTGGCAGAAGCATGGAGGAGGAGGAGTGGACTGAAAACTGGGCTGGTGGTACACCAGCTAGGCTGCAGGTTCTGGCCAAATGACTGGGTAAGTAAAAATAAATATTTTTTTTATAGGGGGCTTGGGGAAGGAGGAAGGACAGAAATATTGATGTGTGTTTCACATTTCTGTGCTTCTGGGTGGCTTCACAACACATATGGGATGGGTATTGAATGGAATGGAGTTGGGGAGTGAAATTGGAACAAAGTTTTTTTTGTGGGGTCAAAACTTCAGCCAGGAAAAAAATTGGTTACTAACTGGGTGGGTTTAAGCCCAAATCTGATTCACTGCTCTGGGGTGTAGATAGATGAATCTTATACATTTGAATTTTTCCTTATTTGCATATCACTTTTCAGTCACAACAAATTAGTTTGACCTTTTAAAGATGTTTCAGACATTCCAGAGCTTGTCACCTAGGGGCTAACTAGCACCTGGCCTCCACTGGTTGTTGGCTCCCCCCTGCTAAAATCTGAAATGGCTCCCCTACCATAAAGTCTAAATTTACAGGACATCCTCTGTGTGAGCAGCACATTTTCCATGAGATATGGATGAGGGGAAGAGCAGTTTTCAGGAGTAAAATGAAGGCTGTCCCTTGCATTCAGGGACAGTTGAGTGGTATGGTATGCACAGTCTATTGGAGCCCCACTATAGTCAGGCTTATGACACCCTAAGTGAAGCTGACCTCCACATCCCCACTCGCTGGCTCATTATGACATAGGGCAAGGGAGAGTGCAGGGGTGTGCCCCATTGCAATGAATGAGTGTATTTTTTTATTACTATTTTATACATTATTAATGGAGAGTTGGAGAGTAATGAAAGCCACCACTATACTAACAAGGGCCTTATTTGTAGAAAAGTGGTCTTCATTATTCTCCAACACCATCATAATGTATAGAATAGTAATAAAAAATAACTCCATTCATTTCAAGGGGGTACGCCCCAGCAGTCTGACCCATGTACATCATCTCTGAAAGACTCCTACCACTGGCTCCATAGTACTCTGGTAAGAGACTGTCTACTTATATCTATACTTGGTGGGTTTTCTTTAGCAGTGTGGCTACAACCGCTACAGTGTGTGTGAATGGGGGGTGAACTGGTCATGTGGGTGGGTGTCATGTTATTGCTACTTTTGAGTTTTCCCCTTAAAGTCTGTTTGCATGGAAGCATTCAAAACTATGGAGAAAAAATAGTAGGAGTACAGGCCAGACAGACACAATGAAATAGTTTTGTGGGTAAGTGTGTATTGGGGTTGGGAAGAACAACATGTGTTTCCATTGTTACTGTATGTGTGCTCCAGTTCAGCTATGCAGCTGAGATGAGGGGAAACAAGAAAACTAAAAAGCATATCAGTGGGTATAAGCATGTCACATGAGTGCAGATTTGCATTGACGTACAAGCAAGCCATATGTATGCAGGAAGTATAGCTTAGTGGCTAAAGGCACTGAACTGCAAACCAGGAGACCTAGAGACCTGAAGACCTGAGTTTGAATCTAATCAACACCCACTTATATACTGTGTGATCCTGAGAAAATCACTTAACTTTTATGTGTGCAGCTATCAGTGACTACTTGCATTTTGCATGCATGCCACATGCATGCAGTATGTTCCAATTTAACATAAAAAGCATGCTTTCCACACTTGCTTGCTGCACGCTTACCACATGCATGCATTTGGTTAAAATTTAACATTTAAATCATGCTTACAACATGCATATCACATAGGCAGTTTTATGTGCACAGCATGAAAACATTTCATATAAATAGCTTTCATGTTAGGATGAAGCATCTTTTTCACTTAGGCTATGTCTCATTTAATAAGAGAGGGGACAAGGGAATGCAGGGATTGTTAAATAGCAAGACACCAAAGCAGCAGGGCTGTGGGCACCTCTGCTACAAAGCAATCAAGTCCTAGGGGCTGTATCAGGGAGCTGGACTGCTAATTTCTCATTTTTATGACAGAGGGAGGAAGTGGAGGAATCCAGTTGTGGCTAACAACAGCAAGGCTGATCAGTACCATCCATGGGATACAGTGGAACAAGAAAAGAAAAATCTCTTCATAAGATGAACTTAGTTCAGTTCAGTTCATGAATGTGTGAGCCACCTTCCCGTCCTTCCACGCGGCTTGGACTTTTAAGCCATGTCAATGTCTTGAGACCCAGGAGCTCTGGTGGTATAAAACTAGTGGGTGGACACCATGCTGCTCTGCCTATCCTAGGCCCCTGTCAGGTCCAGTTCCCAGGGGGTAGAGATTTTGCAATGTAATATAGGAGCGGAGTCCTAGACTGCACAACACAAGAACATTAACAGTACCTGAGGTCCATGTTGCAGGCACAGTGGTCCACTAGCTCATGCACCAAGTCATTGCTGTTTCTGAGCAGTTTGTAAAGTCCTTAGCCTCTCTTACATTAGTGAAGGTGTGCAGCAGTTGCCATGCTTACTCTATGCAGAGTTTGGAGGGATATTGATGAACGAATTGCCACCCTCTTTGGTACAAACTTGACTTCAAGTCAGAGAACTTTTGTTTCTCCTTTTGAAGCTGCTGACTGTAGTTGGGCTAGATGGATACTCTTACTCCATCTAGCATGAGAGAAACACTGGTTCTGGCTGCCCTGAGAACTGTTTTTTGGTCCTGGTACCTGTGAAATGTTGTCAAGCAGAGTCTGGGCTTCTCTCTGGCTTTCAACTGTTGACAAGGGGTGTGGTGAGCTTGCTCTACTTCTGAGGTGTGCCCCTTGTCTCTGAGGTCCAGATTCTTAAGCAGTCATTTCATAATAAAAATATTAGGTTGTTGCCTTCAGTGCATTCTGGTAGTCCAATGACTCAGACACTTTTCATCTTGGCTCTTGATCTTTTACTTTTGCAGCTAGAGCCTGAACTGTGTTCATAAGTTGTTTGTGCTCCCACTACCAGTCTGCAGCTTGATCTTCTATGCTGCCAACCATTTCTTCAGCTTCTGAGAACCATGAGTCATGAGCTCCCATAGTTTCAGTGATCCCTTTAATTACTCTTTGGAGATGAGTTATTTGGGCTGTTTTATTAGCAAAGCCCACCTTCATGTCAATATACAACAAGTGAATTGAAGTCATCAGAGAATTTTCCTGTTGTGTTGCTGGTATACTTGCAGTTTTTTCAGCTGTCATGTTTTCCACCACCTGGCTGGAGTGTGCCCTACTCTTGGGCTGGAGGCCAGCGTTGGTAGTCTGTCTGGAGCCTGGGAAGCACAATTGAATTTATTATTATTTTTTTATTTGTTTTACACTTCAGATTGTTCATGCTGAGGGCAGTTAAATCTTGTCAACAGGACATAAGGCAACACAGACTTGTGGCAGGCAGATCATGTCAAACAAACCTGATCGAGTTCTTCAATTGGGTCATGAGGGCAGTGGACAAAGGCCAGGTGGTGAACATCATATACCTGGACTTTAGCAAAGCCTTTGATTCTGTACCATACAAAAGGTTGATAATGAAAATGAGGGACCTGGGGTGGGAGATAATACGGTAAGATAGGTTGAAAACCGGTTGAGTGGCAGAACCCAAAGAGTAATAATTGGGATTGAGTTCTCCAGCACCAAGGAGGTCACCAGTGGTGTACCATAGGGGTCAGTATTGGGCCAGTGTTGCTCAATGTCTTCATAAGTGACATCGAGGAAGGCATTAAAGGCAAAATGTGCCTGTTTGTAGATGGTACCAAAGTCTGTGGGAGGTGGACACCAAGGAGGGGATACAGGACATGAGGGAAGTTCCTTGCCAGACTGGAGAGATGGTTAGGGATCTGGCAACTTGTTTTCAAAGACAAAAAGTACAAAGTGATGCATGTAGGTGCTAAGAACCCAAGGGCAGAGTATTACATTGGAGAGGTTTAGGTAAAAATGCTTCCAAAGAAGAAAAGTATAGGGTAAGGTACTGGTATCTATACCTGAAGAAGGACATCAACTTGATAGAGTGGGTCCAAAGGAGATCAAATGGTTCAGGTAAAAATGCTTCCAAAGAGGAAAATGATCTAGGGGTGGTGATTACAAGTGACCTGAAACACACCTGTCAGTGTGAGAAGGCAGTGGTGAAGGTTAACAGGATACTAGCGTGTACTGCAAGGGGATCCAGTAGTAGGTGGAGTGATGCTATTTTACCATTGTACAGGCCATTGGTGAGACCACATTTAGAATATGGGGTAAGGTACTGGCTTCTATACCTTAAGAAGGACATCAGCTTGCTGGAGGAGGTCCAGAGGAGTGCAACTGAGATGATCGAAGGGCAAAAGGATGGGTCCCATGAGGAGAGGCTGGGAGCCCTGGGGATGTACTCCCTGGAAGAGAGGAGGCAGAGGGATGATATGATAGAGACCTTCAAGTACATGAAGGGAATTAACAGAGTGAAAAGGGCGGGTCTATTTAAAATGAGTGAAAACAACACCACATGGGGGAATAGCCTAAAACTGATGTGGGGGAGATTCAGAAGGGATGTAAGGAAGCATTTCTATAAAGAGAGAGAGTGGTAACTCCCTGGAATAAGCTGCTAGAGGAGGAGGTATCAGAAAAGACAATAGGAGCATTCGAAAAGGCCTGGGACAAACACAAAGGGAACCCTTGGGACCAAGGAAAGGGGAGGCAGAGGAGAGGGACAGTTGGGGGGGACAGGATCATTGGCATAAGCTGTAAGGCCAGACACTGCATCATTTACCAAGTGAATGCGATAGACTGGGCGGTCTTCTTCTGCTGGCTCTTTTCGGATATTCATATGTTTCTAAGACGGGATGCAGAGTTAAAGTGAATATTCCTAATATTAAATAGATTTCACTTGCTTTGTAGAACGCTAGCTATTACATGTCTTCCATCTTTGCCTACCAGGCTGTGCCCCCTATCTGCACTGTCTTCATGTTCACTGCATCTGATGTACAGTAGGTTTTTGCATAGTTTCACCACCAGACGGGAGAAGTGCCTATTAGCACTGCAACTGGCTTCATTTACCACCTTTGCATCACTTCCTTCCACCTCTCTTGTGTTTTCTTCTTATATTATGGTCAAGGTTTTCAAAGCAGAAGCATAAATGCAATGTGTTGTATTGCTCTCTTTGATCTGGAATGACACAGGTGTGTCTGGGGGAGGGAGTTACAAGGTCCTAATTTGTTGAAAGAGGCCATGTTGGCCATGATGACACAAGGAAAATTCCCTGACTCTTTCATAGTACGCACCATGGGATCTTTAATTTCTAATGATCAGTGGCCAGAGATGGGAAGAAGGGACCTCAGTTTAATGTGTCATCAAAAAATGGCATGTCACCAGTGCAGCATGCCCCCTTGTAGTGCACTACAGTGTCAGTTATGAATATTATCCCAAGTACCTGGTGTGAGACTAGAACCCATGACCTTCTAATCTTCCCACTCCAAAGCAAGAGTGTTACCTACTAAGGCAAGACTTACCAGTGTCCAATGATCTTGACATACTGTAGGCTGGCCTTATGTCCATTCCTCCCCTGAGCAGTATTCAAAATGTGCCTTGCACCCTTGGCCTAGTCTGTGGTGTCCTCCACCCTTTTAATCCAAACAGTGGATCAAGTAATATGCTGCATTCAGTGTGTGGATGCCAATGACTCAAATGTATGCTTTAATGAGATTCTCTTCTCTTGTAGTGTTGAGATAAAGAGCAGTTACAGACATACCAAAAAATGCAGACTATTGTGATCAAAGTCTACTGACGACACCGTCTCATGGTTGTAAATACTATTCAAGCCCACCCCATAACCTCAGTTCTGTTCCGTGATATTATATAACTCTTCCCTCTTGCATGTTCCACCTACTTATCACATCTATTTCTCGACCACCTTCCAAATTATGTATAAACCATTCCCTTCCAAAGTCCAAATCACTTGCCAAGCCTGTGCCTCACATTTGACTCTTGACCCCACCAGTTGTGTTTGTGGGGAGGTGAAGGCTTGACAAGTGGATTGGACCTGGGATGGGGAGGCTTTAGACACAACTATGCAGCAAGAATACATGGAGATGGGATGATATAGGGAAGGGGCTGGACATTAGAGAGGAATGCACAAACACATTTTGGGGGCCCAAGGGTTGAGTATGTGAGGTGGACTTAGTGAACAACAGTGAACAAACTGTACCACTTAAAACATCTAGAATGAGTAATATGGAATAAACATGAAAAACTGCAATAAACACCTAATGGCTATAAATAACTAAGTGCAAAATTACTAACTTCAAAGGCACAACATTTATTTCTAAGGAGCATATTGGTTACTATCACTGTTCAAGATCAAATTATCTATTTCTCTTTTTCTTATTCAAGTAGGGGCAGACATCAGAACTGGCATTCAGACAAAATTACTTGTTTGCTACCAACTGCACAATCTAGAAGTTTTCTCTTTGTAGCAAAATATTTATTTATTATTTATTTATTTAGCTTTTGTTGACCAGGTAGGTACACTAGACAATCTGTATGCCTATTTTCAGGTACGATCCAGGAGAGTACAATGAAAATACAGGTTCAAACAAGGCACATAACAACAAGAGGGGCAATGTACAGAGTTACAAAAGAGCAAGATGAACATAGATAGTCTGTAGTGAGCAGGAATTATAATTTCCCCCCTCTAGAATTGTGACTGACTCTGTCGATTGCCATAAATCTGAATACATGTGGGGCTCCATTAGACTGATCCAAGTTATTCATTCTAGATGTCAAAGCCAATCAGAAGGCAGTCCATCTATGATATCACATAATTGTAACTGCTATATCAAGTGTTTACTATGTATGTATCCTTAGCCTTTGATAAAGGATTGTCAGCTCGAAATGTGTAAGGTGTGATATGGAGTGTTTTATTTATTCAAATAAATAATTTTTTATGAACATAGCTGTAGCATCCTTCTACATTGAGGTGGTGAGTTCTGAAATTCCCTGGGTTTCATTCATTTCAGGGAGGCCAATGGTCTAAGGCACAATGCAGGGTGAGAAAGGAGAGTGAATTGGACATGAGAGGTGGTTATCCTGTGGTTTCAAGCATCAAACACACTGCTATGTCCTAAGCTCCAGCCTTCCAGTCAATTTCAAGATACAGTTGACCTATGATTCTGGCTGCAGATGTTGATTTGAGCTTGCATCCATGGCAATTTCTTCCAAAGTTCAAATTCAGAAGTGAGCTCTGACAGATTCTATCCATGCTTGTGAATTCTGCTTGGTAACTTTAGTATCACCCAACACAAAGATGTCACACTGAATTTACCATTTCTTGCAGAAAAAAGCAGAGCAGCTACAACTATGCTGTTAGTCATGCAGCCAGTCATATACTGGAGCAATTTTTGTTTTTGGGGGGTTAATCAAAATGGTATCCCTGCGTGAATTACCTGATATGCCAGTGTGCTGTATGACTTCCTGAATTGTCTTGATCTTTGACAAACATGTCTGGCTTTGGCGTGTCACTGCTGAAGGTACCGTACATAAACAAAAGCAAACAATCCAGCAATCACCAACATCTATAGAAAACTGCAGACTCTCTAATACAGTGTCAAAATGCCAAGTTTATTCTGGTGCCCGATGAAAACCAGAGCATAGTTTTAACCTGGCACCAGAGTAAACTTGGCATTTTTTGATAGATGTTTGTAAGTGCTGGATTGTTGGCTTTTGTTTATGGGCCATTGAGATTCTATAGCACCCTATTCCCAGTTTGTTTGCATATTTTGTACGTCACTGCTGAAGGTACTTGCTTTTCTCTGTGTCCCTGTTTGCCAACTTTTCTATCCCTCCCATATTGTGCTGTGACTTCCCTTTACCCAAAATTCTGCCCTGGCTGGTTCCACTTGCCCAGAGACTAACAACAATGACTGTGATCATGATTGCAGACCCCTCTATGTGTCACTTTCCCTATGGCCTTCATTTACAATGCTATCCTTTTCAACCATGATAGAACATTAGGCTTTTGCACCAGATATCCTGTCAGGGTAGATTATGGACCTCTCAAAGACAAACTTTTCATTACATTACAAACTGTTCCTTGTGCCTTTGTATTTTTTCTGTGTTTAAAATAATAAAAAAAATCTTTGAAACTAAAACTTTTAGTTTAATAACCACAATGCAAACTTTAGTGTTTGACATAAGCAGATGTCTGACCCAGATTTGTGTTTGATGAATGGCTACTATCCATAAATATGTTATTTTGGCAGTCACAATACATTGCAGCCTACATACAGAATCTATATTTAACATTTAGTTTTAGAATTACTGCACAATAACTGCACATTATATACTTAGCTTTAGAATTACTCCACAATAACGGCACGTAATGTATCTATATGTGGTACAGTATTTATTTTTAGAAGTACTGCACAATAGCAACATAGATCATGGGGAGACTAGAGAATCTTGATGTAACCCTGCAATACATTTTTTTCTTTAAAAAAAATCAGCATTTTTCAGTGGATTTATTTGGATGTGCATGTTGAGGGGTTTCAGAAGTCATTTTACTGAATATGTACATGCATTGGTTATTCTGTATTTTACCCTCACGTAACATTACTCTGCTTGCTTTTTAAAGGTCTTTTGAGTATTCAATATTTGTTCTCGCTGCATTACACAAATCAAAGCTATTACTTATTTATTCTGTTCTGCATCATTGCACACTTGGCATGATTTATGGCATTCACACTTGATTGATGATGTTCCTGACCCAATTTACAATGGTGTGCTAAAAATAAAAGACTACTCCCACTGAGAGTTAGGTCCCCATCAAACTTTCAGAATTTATTAAAAGCTTTATAAATAAATATTCTGCTGTTTTTAAATATAGTAACACAGTAATTTAAGATTGGATGGGACTCTAGGTCCATCATGTCCACCCAGGCTGCATACACAGGGATTAACAAATATGCTGTGCAAAAATATACTTGTTTAAAAGGGGTTCCCTATCTGCTGTACTACCCAGAGTAACCAGTGAACCCCTTGGTAAGCAGACGCTTTTCCCTATCCGCTGTACTACCCAGAGTAACCAGTAAACCCCTTGGTAAGCAGACATTTGTCAAAAATTACCTTGAAGGCCTGTACTGCCTTCTTGCTCATTGTCTATTGGCAGGCAGTTTCATAGGTTCACCACCATCTGGGAGAGAAAGTGTCTCCTAATGTCACCCTTTCAATACTTCTGAGATTCAGGGTGTATCCCCACATCTGCTGCAGGACACTAGATCAAACATCTTCATCAATTCAGTTTTGTCAATGATGTTGAGTAGGGAGTGGAGTGAAGTTTCTCTAATGCCAGCAAATTGGATGTAAAGTGACTGCTCCTACCCATTTTTAAGTGAAATTCGTGGAGAAGGTCTTAAAGTGCAAAATGCAGTTGATCAGTTTCACATACATAGAGACTTACATTGCTCATCACTAGTGAGGGATGTCATGTGTCAACTGACTCCATACGTTCACTGAGAGATGCAGGTGATGTGATGATTGCCTGTAGCCTGGAAGGTTACTTATTAACTGATGGTCACTGAGGTCTAGCTTTAAGGGTTGGTTAGAGATTCAGGACAAGGACAAGACTGGACTGTTCAAGCCCAGGAGGATGTCACTTTATAGCTGATAGTAATGGAGGTTTTGCTTTTGAGGGATACCAGTTATAGGTATGGGTAAAGATGAGATCTTGGGTTAGGCTGCTTTTCAGCTACTGGTAATAGAGTTCAGGCTCAGTGGGCTGTTGAAAGTTCCAACTGATGGACAAGACTGGAGCAGGGGAGAAGTTCCCTTTTTAGTTGCTATTGGTAATGGAGATCTGGCTGTCAAGTGAGTGATGCAGATCATAGGAAAGACTAAAATCTGGGTAGGGTACTTTTTATCTGCTAATGTCAGTCAGTTGATCAAGAGATGCAAGTGATGGGCAAGGTATGAGCCTTTGGATGTCACTTTTAGCTGCTTGACACAGATGTCAGGTTTGAAGGTCTGATTATGCAGGAGATGGACAAGTAAGGAGTACTCAAGCCTAGAGGTTGGTCATATTTTAGTTGATGGTAACAGACAGAGGATGTTTTAGAGATGCCAGTGATGGGTATAGAAAACTGCCAGCAGAAGAAAGCCTTGTGATCTATCAAGTCTGTCCCATGAGGATGATTATATTCCCTAGGAGATTATGACTGACCTCCCCCTCTCCTGCCATCCTGAAATTTGAGGGCAGTCATTTGTTAGTTGCTGGTGCTGAGCTACTGAGTAAGAGATACATCCGATGGCAATGACAAGAAACTGGGGAGAGGCTACTGTTTATCTGCTATTAAAAGAGTTTTAGGTCCCCTGAGCATGGACGATGTGATAGAGGTCAAGTTATCATGATTATACATTGCTGAATTGGGTCTGTTCCCTAGGAAAAAAAAAAGAAACAGGTTTTGTTAAAGTGTCAATAATAAGACAGTCTACAAACATGTGTATATCTCTTTTTCTTATGCCAGTTATCTCCATCACTTAGCTTTGCCATAATCACTTGTTTGTTTATAGACTGCCATAACATAGCCACACAATACACATTTACATGCCCCCCCATGGGTTACTACACCTTTAAGGATCCACTGCTTGCTTGTACATAAAAGACGTTCCCTGTCAGCAGTGAAGTGATTCTACCATGGTAGGAACTGGACTAGAAGTGCCAGAGGTACCCATCAACTGCACCCAATGGGAAAGTGCAACCATAAAGGTCTAGCTCAGGGCATGATTCAGTGCCTGGACTGTATACTTTGATTGAATCAGGACATTTATGAAATCTTCTATTGGGACTACAACTAAGCAGCTATGTTGCCACTCTTTGACCCACCTAGACATGTTGATGTGATTGAATGGCACTGTGCCAGGCAATGAGCGTTGCTTGCCAACTTGAGATGCCTCAGGGGTTCATGGAATCCAAGTTTGCCAAATTACTTCAGGCACCTTTGTAGTGGTCATTCACCTGTCATGTAACAGATCGCCAAGACTGCCTGCCCTGATAGACAGCATGAATGGAACAATTGCGTTTTGTGTTACACTGTGAAGGGAAGAGGCTGAGCTGCCTTCAAGGAAGATCTGGGCCAGATCTAGAGGGATGCAGACCTTTTTGGAAGCTGAGAAATTGGCTATACTGCAGAGAACAAACTAGAACGCATTTGAGGAACTGGTAACTTGGTAAAACATAATATTGTAGGGGACTAGGAAGGTAAGCTACACTTTCTACAGAAAGTTTCATTATTTTCTTATTGGCATTAAGAATTACAGGATTCCATTAAAGTGTAGTAATTTTATAACCAGAGGGGTTGTAGACACATAGGATTTGGAAGAATATTTTGGAAGTGTCCTGCTGGCTAAGCAGTGAGTTTATCCCTGGTTTCAGATAAAGGGTTTGTGTGTGTATTAGAAGCAGACGTAGCAAATTGTCTTCACTGAAAGGCCTGCTTACGTCACAGGTGTCACTAGTCAATCAATTGATTCTGGGTGGGGCTTGTATCACTGTTCTGTTTAGGCATACTACACAGAGTAAAGTCAGTCAGAGGACCTTCCTGTTCCTTTTGGAAGCTGAGAAATTGGCTATACTGCAGAGAACAAACTAGAACGCATTTGAGGAACTGGTAACTTGGTAAAACATAATATTATAGGGGACTAGGAAGGTAAGCTACACTTTCTACAGAAAGTTTCATTATTTTCTTATTGGCAATTAAGAATTGCAGGATTCCATTAAAGTGTAGTAATTTTATAACCAGAGGGGTTGTAATACAACTGAAGTTGCTTGATTTCTGTGCTAGACACATAGGATTTGGAAGGATATTTGTGCAATATTTTGGAAGTGCCCTGCTGGCTGAACAGTGAGTTTGTTTTTATCCCTGGACTCAGTAGAGTGGTTTGTGTAGGAGCAGTGGTCTAGTACATTGTGGTGTCGGTTGACTTACTATAAAGGGCAGTACTCACCAGGGTGGTGGAGCAGTGGTGTAATTGATTGTTTCTAACAGTCACCAGTGGTTGTGGCCTACCCACCCACCCTACCCCTCACCCCACCCACCCCAGGCATGGCATTTCCTTTATAGCCAAGGTTCTGACATCACTTCCTCAACAGGTCTTGGAGCAGAACTGTCATATTCTTAATTACCCAGCACAGTGCATAAAGCGTAAGTATACACACACCACAAAAATAAATAAATAAATAAATAAAATTGTATATTACTCATTGTATATTATAAGGAAGAGGGACACGTGGGGAGTGGTGCAATGCACTGGCTGTGGGGCAGCAATTTTCTGGGAAACATTCTGGAACTTGCGTTGCTGCCCTATTTGCAGGCAACTGTCAGCTCTGAGGGAGGAGGTTGCCCACCTCCAGGCTGAACTGGCAAGGACTAAGGAGGACTCCCACACCCAAAGAGCACCAGTTCCACAACCACTGCCTCAGAGGTTGCCATGTGTGAAGAGCAGATGGACCACAGTAGGTTCTGGGAGGTGGTGTGGTGGAACAGAGGCGTAGCCGCCCGAGTTACCTCTACAAATCATATCGGTCTGGCAAATCAAGGTTCCTCATGATGACACCCTCATTGGAGACCAAGAAGAATGCTGAGGACATCCACAAGGGAGACCCACAAAAGAGTGGCAAGGGAAAACACAAGGGAAAGAAACAGCTTCTGATAGGGGACTCAATTGTTAGGGGTGTAGACCCGGGGAAGGGAGAGGAGAGGGAAGTAAGGTGCCTGCCTGGTGCCATGGCTTGGAGGGACAGGAAGCGAATCCTCAGGATTGTAGAAGCAGCATCACAGGAGAGGAAACTAGATATCATTGTCCACCTCGAGACAAATGACCTAGCTAGGCATGAGATCAGTGCAGTGCAGGATGAATTTGTGGAGTTGGGGAGGGGCCTCAGACAGGTAGCAAGCATGGTAACCTTCTCAGAGGTGCTGCCAGTCCATGGCAGGGGTGAGGCTAGGGTACTGCTCACCATGCGGTTTAATGAATGGTTGCAAAACTGGTGCAGAGCACAGGGCTTTGGCTTCATTGGGGACTGGGGGTCTACCTGGAGAGATGAAGGTCTATACTGGCATGATGGTCTGCATCTGTCCAGGAAGGGAAACATGCTCCTAGGTGACAGGTTTAAAGGCTTCCTTGGCAAGCTTTTAAACTAGCCAAGGGGGGAGGTGCTGATAGGAAACAGGAAAGTTCAAGCCTCCCCCCGTAAAGCATGGCAGGTAGTAGGGTAAACACTGAGGTACAGAGCTTGACAGAGGGCAGGACAGGAGTAAATGGAAAAATGGACAAGGGCAATAAGAGCAGGGATGGGGTAAAAAAGGATAAAGCCAACATTAAATGGAGGGCAATGAGTACCAATGCCCGTAGTCTGGGAAACAAGCTTCCAGAGCTAGTAGCCCTGATGGAAGTGGAACACTTGGATATTGTGGCAGTCACAGAAACATGGTACACGGAGAACCATGACTGGGATGTCAACATACCAGGGTACACAATCTACAGAAGGGACAGGGAGGGTAAAAGAGGAGGTGGAGTAGCTCTCTACATAAGGGAAGGGATCAAAGTAACAGAACTAAAAGGTAAATGGGAGGACAAGAGGAACTCTGGGTCACATTGGAGACCGGGAATGGCATCACAATCCGCACAGGGGTTGTATACAGACCACCATCTCAAGGGGAGGAAATGGACAAGAAAATGATAGAGGGCATTCTCAAAATGGCTGAAAAAGGGGAGATACTGTTGATGGGGGACCTGAATATGCCAGATGCTAACTGGGCAACATGGACTGCAGTCACATCCTAGAGCAGGGTCATTCTCGATGCCCTACAGGGAGCATGCCTTAGACAGCTAGTGGTGGAACCCACTCAGGAGGGAGCAATATTAGACCTGGTACTCTCAAATGGAAAGAGGATCACAAACTTAGAAGTCAGTAGACACCTGAGAACAAGTGACCACTGCACAGTGTACTTCACAATAAACACAACCATGGAGACAAGCCATACAAATACAAGGATACTGGACTTTAGAAGGGCTAACTTTGGCAAAATGGGTGAATACCTGAGGAATGCATTAGCAAATGGCCAGAAAGGAGGGGTGGAAGAACAATGGATAAAAATCAAAACTGCCATCATGGAGGCAACAAGCCTTTGTGTAAAACAAATAAAGAAAACAAAGCGGAATAAAAAACCAATATGGCTCTCAAAAGAAGTGTCAGGGAAGGTTAAGGAGAAAAAGGCTGCATTCAAAAATTATAAGGAATCACAGAGGGAGCACGACAGGGAACTGTATCAATTAAGGCAGAAAGAAGTGGGGAAGGCAGTCAGAAAAGCAAAGGCCCAAACCGAGGAAAGGATAGCCAACTCAGTAAAGAAGGGGGATAAAACCTTTTATAGGTACATTAGGGAACATAGAAAGGTTAAGGGAAGGATAGGGAAGATTAATAAAGGAGAGGGAGGTGGGCAGAGGGAGACAGTGAAAAGGCAGAGATAATGAATGAATACTTTTGCTCAGTATTCACAAAAGAAGAAGAGGATGAGTTACCTAAACCAAACAGTAGAAGCACTTTGATAGTGGGGTTGATACCAGTCCATTTAAAGAAGAAAGAGTACTGAAGAACTTCTAAAACTCAAGGTGGACAAAGCAATGGGGCCTGACGGGATTCACCCTAGAATCCTAAAAAGAGCTAAGGAGGACCTAGTGACACCACTCAACCACACTTTTAACAAATCATGGGAAGATGGGGTGGTACCTTGAGGACTGGAGAAGGGCAGATGTGATTCCCTTCACAAAAGTGGGAGCAAGGCAGAAGCAGGAAACTACAAACCTGTTAGTTTGACCTCAGTGGTGGGGAAAATGATGGAATCACTTCTGAAAGAAAGAATTGTTGAGTACCTAGAGGCCAGCAGGGCACAGGACCCAAAGCAGCATGGATTCACAGCAGGAAGGTCATGTCAGACAAATCTAATCGATTTCTTTGACTGGGTGACCAAAGTAATACACCAGGGAGGGGCTGTGGATATGGCCTACCTAGACTTTAGCAAGGCATTTGACACAGTCTCACACAAAAGATTAATAATCAAGTTAGCCAGCCTTGGAGTGGGTCCCAGGGTAGTAGCCTGGGTAGAAAACTGGCTGCACAACAGGACACAGAAGGTAATAGTGAATGGAACACATTCTGAAGAAAGGGGGGTTACTAGTGGAGTACCTCAGGGCTCAGTACTGGGTCCAGTCCTCTTTAACGTCTTTATAGGTGACATTGCAGAGGGTCTGGAAGGAATGGTATGCCTCTTTGTGGATGACACAAAGATCTGTAACAGAGTTGATACACAAGGGGTAGAAAGGTTGAGAAGGACTTGGCAAGGGTTGGAGGAATGGTCAGACATATGGCAACTTAGATTCAATGCAAAGAAGTGCAAAGTAATGCACCTGGGAAATAAAAATCCAGGAGAAGAGTACACAATAGCAGGGGAGGTACTAACAACAACAATAATGGAAAGGGATCTGGGTATAGTCATATCAGATGACCTAAAGGTGGGTATGCAATGTGAGAAGTCAGTAGGAAAGCCATGGGGATACTGGGATGCATAGGGAGGGGCATCACAAGTATAAAAAGGGAAGTGGTTATCCCTCTATACAGACAGTTGGTGAGACCCCATCTGGAGTACTGCAGTTTTGGAGACCCCATCTACGCAAGGACATAGACAGGATGGAAGCAGTCCAGAGGAGGGCAACTAAAATGGTGCAGGGTCTACATCAGAAACCATATGAAGTGAGACTGAGAGAGCTTAATATGTATACCCTTGATGAAAGGAGGGACAGGGGGGACATGATAGAAATTTTAAGTACCTCAAAGGAATCAACAAAGTCCAGGATGGTAGCATCTTTCAGAAAAAGAGATGTGTAAGAACAAGGGGGCACAATTTAAAGTAGAGGGGGGATGGCTCAGGTGTAATGTGAGGAAATTATTTTTCACGGAGAGAGTTGTGGACGCATGGAACCGCCTTCCTGGAGAGGTTGTGGGGTCTAAAACAGTGGAGGAATTCAAACATGCATGGGACAGACATAAGGCAATTATAGTGGGGGGTTGCAGGAAATAGGCTGTTGGTTAACTAGACTCTGCAGCTTATCCAGTAGGTAGGGAAATGGGCAGACTGGGTGAGCCAAGTGGTCCTTATCTGCCATCAAAGTCTATGTTTCTATGTTTCTACTGTCCAGGAGTGTCTGAGCTGTGCTACAACAGACAGTGCATGTGAAAAGATGAACTACAAGAACTGACAGCAAATTACCTGCTGTCAAAAAGGAGAAGCATTCTCATGCCAGCCAGCAGACTGTGGACCCTGAGTATCATGAGCGTGGGGTGAAAGTGAAAGAGTTGCACTGCCACTGAGACTGCTGCAGGATCCACCAGTATGTACCTTAGCCTGGTAGCAAGCTATTACCACCCAAAGAGTTTGGACGCCTGGATGAGTGGGTTGGTGTAGTCATAGTAGCCTGTTCAAATGGAGAAAAACTGCAGCTCTGATTGCATTACTACTGCTGGAGCCTGGTAAGACACTGAGGGAGGGAGAATGGAGGAGACAGACTGTCCAATGGAGAGGGATCACTAAGAGCTATGACAATAGAGCCCTGAATAGTAAAGGAAGGCCCCACCAGTACTGTAACTGTGAGTAGACTCAGAATTTTACACTGCATCTGAGGAATACTTGGGAAACTGCTATATTTGATTCAGGCACCTAGCTTTGGATTTTCAAATACCTCTGCATGAGGTTTGAATTTGTAATTTTTGCAGTTGCATATCCTTTAGGTTTAAGGATTCACAGTGTCACTGAGTATTGCTTGTTATTTTAATTTACAGTACACCACCACTGACCAAACATGCAACACAAGGATCCTACATTGATTCAGTTACTGAATATCCATTAACTTCATAGGAGCTCTCTATTACTGTACTACTACAGTATAAAATGGTAACACACTGGTACCAGGAGGGAGAGGGCAGCACCTCCAGTACTGCAGATAGAGTATAGCACTATATTACTGTGTGCAATGTGGGTGTGGGGCTTATCAAGCATCAGGGTGGTACCTAGTTATATCTTTTTAGTTACAAATTGGGGAACTTTTTAAATTGGTTGCACCCAGAGTGGAACACATTAGGGATGGAAATACAAAGGGCACCAGAATATTAGCCTTTTGCGACTGCACTACCTCACCTTGCATCAACCCCTTATCTACCTTAGGGTTGCAGCCATAATAAAGTTGTGTTCTTTTGTTTGTTTTAGTTGTTCATTGCTATTTCATATTGAGTATACATGCATGCCATTTGGGATACTGTCTAGCATCATGTGAGTTCATGGGATGGGTGACCACAGTGGAGAAGTGGGGAGGAATAACACCTCAGTGGGTTGTCCTGACTTATCACAAGGCCCACTTAAATCTATCTGTGTGTAAGTACTGCACTATTTCTATAATCTAGATGTCACCCCCACCCACTGAGCAAGCAGGTAACATCTCTAGGAGTCTCTGTGGCGATGGGGCTTGCCACTAAATGTCAGGCCAGGTTGTCCAGTGATCCCTTCCAGGAAGAGACACAGGAGGCGGAGGTGTAGGGGGGGACAGATGGGAAAGAGGTCAGGACAGGTGACATAACCAGGCAGGTAAGGTGTAATATGACAAGGGCAGGCCAGAACCCCAGGGATTGGCTGGGGGGTGGAGCCCAAAGGGGGTCCTGACCTGGGGCCTATTAGGGGTATATTAGGCCAGATCTCAGGCAGGATGATCTCTTTTGCTGGGAATTTTTTAGAGGAAAGATCTCATTACATCGTTGGCACACTTAGGTAAGGCACATAGGGTGGTTAGGCTTTGTGGGCCATGTGGGCCCAGGTGGCTGGCTTTTTTGGATTGTGTCTCTATATTGGGAAAAATGTAGCAAAAGCTTGGGCTAAACAGCACGGTTCACCTAGTCTGGCCATTTCTTTTCCTGTTTCTAAATGATATGCAATGAACATGGCTTTTTTAACTGGTTTAAAATAGGACAAACTGAATTGGCTGTTCCTCATTGTGCTGAGTGGTGAAAAATGCCTGGGTAGGCTTGGCATTGATCACTGGGGCACCCACATTTGTTTTTCCTTAGAAAATGGCATGTGGAACACAGGTTTGGTGGGGTTTGTTTGTTGAAATACATGGTTGTTTAATTTAGCAAAAGCCTGACGACAGGCAGAGCTCCTGGTGGTGGCTATGGTTCAGCGTTTTGGAATTTGCAGGGGAGGAGTGAGAGCTTTCTGGAATGCACAGAGTAGGTTTCTGGGGCTTATTTGTTGTTCTCACAGCATAGTTTGGTAGCCGAGAGATGGCTCGGACAGCAGGTAGGGGCAGGCGCATACTCATTTCGCGAGTGTACATGGGTGGAATGACAGAGATCACGGTGGGGAAAATTCTTGGGCTCAGGGCTTCTTAGGTCAGAAAAAGCTTGGGGCAGCAAACCCAGAAGATGTGGAGGCCCTGTTTGTTCGTAAAGGCATTTTATTTGTTTTCAAGGATCGGGCTGAAGCATGGGCAACACACAAGTGGCAGGGAGGCTCAGTTTATTGCATTAGCCATGTTTTTGAATGGGGAGAAGCGGAGGCACCACGCAAGGGAAATGGAAGCTTGCTGGTTCCATTTTGAATGGTGTTTACATCGGGGAGCAAGCTGGGGTGGCAGACAGAAGTAAATGGATGCCAGTTTTTTGTTTGAGTCACAGAGACTAAGGGGGAAGTGTTGTCGGGTGTTTGTCTCACCACATTCAAAGTTTGGGGAGCAACCTGGACAGCAAAAACTGAGCATTCCCACTGGGAAGGCACAGTGGTGGTGCATGTGGGGAGCAAGTAGGCCATGTGGCCCAGTGCAGCCTAAGGCAGGCAGTTTTCTTTATATCCCTTGGCAGCAGGTAGCTGCAGGGAAGCTGTATCGGGGGAAAACAGACGACGAATGGCACAGTGTTTCCAGTTTTTCAATGGCTTCACAGGCAGCAGGGGATGAGGTGGCCACGTGGAGCTCCTCCTAGTCCTACTGAACAGGTTGAGGTTTCAGGCCTACAGAGCAGGACTGGTGGGGTGAGATTATGGCCATGGGGGGCAGTGTGGCACAGCACCTATGACTTGGTGATCAGGGGAAGTGCACTTTTGCTTGAAAGGGGGAATATACAGTATAGCTAAAAAAAATACATATATAGATATATATATATATATATATATATATATATATATATATATATCTCAAAGGAAATCAATGGAGTGGGTGCAAGGCCCCCATCTAGCTTGAGGACAGAGTTCAGGACTGTGGGGGGGGGTGTTATGGTCTTTGGAGAATATTGAACGCAGAGGAGTGCATGAAGGGAGATCCAGGCAGGCCCAGGTGCAGAGGGTCTAGCACGGGCACGAGGAAGGTCTTGGAGCAAGGAGCAAAGTGGCTGGATGATCCGCAGAATGATGTAAGCCTCCTATGAGGATGTGCGATAGGTAGGCCATGAGAGAAGGGGGAAGAGGGGCTGGCCAACCACTGAGGGGGGATGTGGGAGAGTGGGGAGGCCATGGACAAAATGCATAGTGGAAGCCAGGCATAAGGAGAACAGGTGGCAGGTACCTCAGGCTAGGTGGGCACAGCAGGCATTTTCTTTTTTTTTCTCTGGGCCAGTTTCTCAGGGGATGGGGGACTATTAAGCACAAAGGCAATGGGGACACGGGCAGGACCAGATGACTGGTATGGTCCCAGGGGTGCCTTGGACATGTGGCCTCAAAGGGCCTGGAAAAAAAAAAGGAGGGGGCATTCCTGTTAATCGGTATGCACGGCTGATCAATTGTTTTTTTGCCCCTCTGCCCATAGTGACATAGGAACCAAGATGGCACCTAAGTGAGCCCAACTGTCCAGCGAAAAGTTGATGCAAGAGGCATCCAAGCTGATGGGGCAGATGTTGGAGCTGGTGGCGGTGGCAAAGTAGATGGAGGCAGAAGAGGTGGCCTTGAGAAAATGGAAGGAGTGAGAGGAGCACCCAGGCAGAGGAACAGGGGACAAGATGCCCAGGCAGGAAGCGTTGCAGCCCACACCTATCCCGGCACCTCTGCCCACACCGGAGCTGGATGATGGGAGCTCGGATGGTGGTAAGAATGACGTGGATCTCTCAGATGAAAATGGCCTGAAAGAGTATTCAGAATGGCTATTGGGGGACATGGGTGACACTGGGATTGAAAAAATGGAACGGGCCATGCAGGCCTTAAAAAGTAAAGGGGCTGGGGTGGAAAGGGGGGAAGGCAAGCCGGCAGCCAAAAAATTGTATGACGGGCCTCTGGACTGCTCAGTCGGGGACCACATCCCAGTTTCAATCAAAGAGAAAATCTGGAAGGGGGAGTATGTTGACATCTTCGGGCTGGTGGATGAGGACAAGGCCACAAAGTACGAACAGAAGGAGCTGGTATGGAAGTCGGAAATGGCAGTGACTCTGGCAGTGGTGGGCCACAAGACGGAGAAAGTGAAGTACAAAGGGAAGACCGCTGAAAACTGGCAAAGGGGCTTCATCATATAAAGCGCGCTGGTGCTGGAGAAGCAGCCGGAGCTCACCATTCCCCTACTGATGTATATGTCCATTATCAGAGACACGTACAAGGCAAAAGTCAGGTATGGTTGGCTCAAATATGACGAGGCATTCCAGAAGAGGAAGGCGGCCACAGGGGATCTGAGGTGGGACTGTACCCACTCAGAGTTATGGGTAAGGACTCTATCTGTGGAAGTGAGTGGAGCCGGGGGTGAGCAAGTAAGGAAGGCCATGGCTACCACAATGGTCAGGACATGCTGGGGTTACAACAAGACCACATGTACATGGGGCAATTGTAAGTTTCAGCATGTTTGCTCCAACTGCAGCGGGTTGCACCCAGTCTCCAACTGACGACAGGGGGCAGACAGAGGGGGGCAACATGGGGGACAGTACCACGAGCAGTCCTTTCCTGGTGCCCAGGGGGGCAGGGCACGGGCTGGGGGGTGGTCAGAGAGGGAAAAACTATGCTCCCAGGGGATGGCGTTAACAAGGAACTTGGGGAGGGGTGATGGAGTTACATGCTGGCATGCACTTCCATCTCCCTAACAGTGGTGGAGGAATGGACCACAGACGACCTGAATAGGGTGGTGGTGGAGCTGCTCAGGGCAGGTTTCAAGGCAAGGTTTCCCATTGGGGTTTCAAGGGGGGTGGGCATGGATGAGAGCCAATAATCTAGGGTCAGTAAAGGGAAAGAGGAAATAGTGGGGGCAAAGATAGAGAAGGAAATCAGGGCGGGCAGGATGGAGGGCCGACTGGGACCCCTCTGTGAGCATTTCTGGGTTTCCCCTCTGGGTATTGTCCCCAAGAAATTGGCATGGGAATTCTGCTTCATCCTTCATTTATCCTACCCTGAGGGCTCATCGGTAAACAAGGGCATGACCAATCACGTTAGGGTGGTGTATGCCTCTCTGGAACAGGCAATAGTGCTAATCAGGGCTATTGAGGGGGCATGGATTGCAAAGTCTGGCCAGAGAATTGGGACCTTTTGGATTTTCAGTTTCAAGGGGGGCATGTATTTTGACAAGGCCATGCCCTTTGAAACATTCAGCACCTGGGTGCAGTGGGTTTTCAGGTCCCAGTATGGGCACAGGAGAGTGGTGCACTATCTGGACAATTTCCTCCTCATTGGGGAATCCAGGGCAGAGGTGCATGGGATGTTACGGGATTTTGTGCCGACAGGTGGGGATACCATTGGCACAGGGCAAGATGGAGGGCTCCGCCCATAAGTTGGAATTCTTGGGCGTAGAGGTGGACACAGAGGAGGGCTGTTTTCATCTGTTTCCTGGGAACAAGGTGGTACACCTTAGAGGCCTGCTATCCCAGGTTACGGGGAGGCGGAGGGTGCCACTACTACAAATGCAACATCTGCTGGGGCACCTTAATTTAGCCTGCAAGGCCATCAGACTAGGCAGGGAATTCACAAGGAGACTGGGAAGGGCCATGGGGAGGGCTAGACTACTGCACCACTGGGTGGATGTGTTGAGAGGATTGCAGGAGGATTTCCAGTTATGGGAGGAGTTTCTCGATAGCTACAATGGGGTGACATTCTGGCAAGAAGAATGGGAAGGAATGCAGACTTGGAACTATCCACAGATGCTTCAGGTGCCCTGGGAATGAGGGCATACTTCTAGGGGGAATGGATGTCAGAACCTTGGCCAGCATCATGGGAGAAAGGGTGGATATTGAAGGATATTACATTTTTGGAGATCTTCCCGATATGGGTGGCCCTGGAGGTGTGGGGCTATAGGATGAAGGGGAAGCGCATAGTGTTTTTGTGCGATAGCAAGGGGGTGATGTAAGTCATTAACAGGCAAGGGGGGAGGACAGAGATGGTGGGTAGGCTGCTCAGGAGACTGGTTTTGTTGGGGCTGCTGTTGAATATATCTTTCAAAGCGCAGCAAATTGAGGGGCTGAAGAACGAAGTGGGTGACAGTTTACAGCTCGACAGGTTTCGGGAGCTGATGCCTCAGACAGTGCCACACAGGACCAGGATACCAGACCAGATGTGGGAGGTTGGAGGGACACAGCCCAGGCACTGTACCAGGGATCTTGGGTAGCTAACACATTGAGGGTATACAAGGCAAGATGGATGAGGTTTCAGGAATTCCGAAGGAAGTACGGGTGGGACCGGGCTGAACCGTCCCTGGAAGAGCAGGTAAGGTGGTTCATGGTGGAGATGTGGGAAGAAGGGCTGGCCCATGCCACAATGGTAGTGCACTCAGCTGGAATCAGTTGGGTAGCCAGGACAGGGGATGGCCTAATGTAGGGGCCAGCAGGACAATAAAATGCATGGTGTCAGGGTGACGGAGGGGTCAAGCAGCCAGGGTGGACAGGAGGTGACCCATAAGAGGGGAGCTACTAGAAAAGATTTTAAGGGCAATCCAGAGGGTATGCACATCGGCACAAGAGGGGGTACTATTTCAGGCCATCTTTGTGGTCACGGCAGCAGGGGCATTCCACATGTGGGAGGTAATGACCCCCTGAAAGGCAGCTGCTGGGCAGGCTTTACAACTTACAGACTTTATGGGAACATGATGGGTGGTCATTACTCTGGCCAGGTCCAAGACGGATGAAGGGTGAGGGGGACTGAGGTGTCACTGGTGAGGCAACTGCAGTCTGCCAGCTACGCCATAAGTGCACTGGAGGCATATAGGAGCGCTCGAGGGAGGGCCAAGGTCATTCTGTTCTGCCATGGGGACGGCTCCCCGGTCACAGGATTTCAGGTGGGGCAGTACTTAAGAGGGCTCTGACATTCCTCAGACAGAATCCAAGTAATTTTGCTCATCAATTATTTTGAATTGGGGCAGCTACAGAGGCAGCAGAAAAAGGGGCTGCAGTGGCAGATGTACAGAAGTTGGGGCGCTGGAAGTCCAGCTGCTATAAGAGGTATTTGAGGTATTGACAACAGCAACTCACACTGTTTATTTTGTCTTCCATGGCAGGTTTCAAGAGGAAAATCTGGATAGTGGGGCATTCTTTTGTATATTGGGCTGAAAGGTTTGCGGTCATCACCTCCAGGGGAGCGGAGTTGAGATATAACATGGAGCATAACAGGGTGCTGTGGAAAGGCATTAGGGGGATGAGGTGGGCACAGCTCATGCCCTTGATGGAGGAATTAAAGTTGCAATGGAGCACGACAGATTGCATTATTATACACCTGGGGGGCAATGATCTGGGGAGCTTGCCTTGTGGGGCATTGGGGCAGAACATCATGGGACATTTGGAGAAGTTGAGAGGGTGGTGGCCAAGGGTGACAATTGGCTGGTCCGACATCACCTCCTGGAGGGTTTGGAGAGGAGTGAGGGAGGTCCAGCTGATCGACAAAGTCAGGAAACATTTAAATAGAAGGGTAGCCAAGGTGGTAATAGAGATGGGGGGTGCACCTGCAGCACAAGGACATCTCCTTCAACCAGCCTGCGGTGTACAGGTCTAACAGGGTCCACCTGTTGGAGTTTTGCATGTGTCTATTCCTAAGGCCTATCGAGGAATTAGTGAACCAGATAGCCAGCAAAGGTTTTAGATACTAGCCCGCAAAGGGGGGAGACCCTCCGTCTGTCGCAAGCTGGTGGAGGGGCAGTAGAAAAAAAAATAGGGGGCAGGGGGAAGGGGGAAGGAAGGGGGAGGGGTGTAGGATGCACAGGCTGGGGACTAAGAACCCAGACATGGTGGTAAAGCGGGGAAGGGGATAGATCCAGGTGCTGGATTCAGAAGTGTCCGGGCCTGGAGGACAAATGTCCGGGTAGGTGGAACTGGCCTGGTTCTGGTGTGGAGGAGGGGGCTGGACTCACAGTGTCTGGGCCCTGAAAGCAAGATGGAAGAATGACCAGAAGAAGGACAGAGGCCGGAACCAGGAAGCTTGGAAAGAAATTTTGGTGTGGAATTGAATTGTGAATTCAGAATCTGTGGTTATAAATATACTATTTGTGCCACAAATAAATTGCCAACAAGCCACCAACAAGTTAAATTGTTGTAGAGTCCATCATTCCTGGGGGGGATTCAGGGGACAATGGGGCTTGCCACTAAAAGGCAGGCTGGGTTGTCCAGTGATCCCTACCAGGAAGAGACACAGGAGGGAGAGGAGTTGGGGGGAGGAGAGAGATGGGAACGGGGAGGCTGGACCTGGTGACATCACAAGGCAGGTAAGGTGTAATATGACAAAGGCAGGCCAGAGCCATAGGGATTGGCTGGGGGCAGAGCCCAAAGGGGGTCCTGACCTGGAGCCTATTAGGGTATATTAGGCCAGGTCTCAGGCAGGGCAACCTCTTTGCTTGAATTTTCCCACCCTCCACCCTTATTAAGGAAGGCACTGGGGGCATAGTTGGCACATAATTGAAGAGTGGAGGGCAGGTTGAGTGCCCTAGGGCCCTGGGTATAGGGGCTGATATTTACACTGCAGGGAGGCAGCATCAGGCCAGGGGGCTAGGTCAGAGTCCCCTGGCAGGGAGGGGCAAGGATGCCCATGGGGAGGGTGAAGAAAGAAAAAGGGGGGAGCCGGGAGGATGAAGGGGGAAGGGGGTAGGATACACAGGCTGGGGACAAAGAACCCAGACATGGTGGTAAAGTGGGGAAGGGGATAGGTCCAGGTGCCCAATTCAGAAGTGTCCGGCCCTGAAAGGCGAAAGCCCGGGTAGGTGGAACTGGCCTGGTTCTGGTGTGAAGGAGGGGACCGGATTCACAGTGCTAGGCCCCCGTAAGCAAGATGGAAGAATGACCAGAAGAAGTGCAGAGGCCAGAACCAGGAAGCTTGGAAATAAATTTTAGTGTGGAATTGAATTGTGAATTCAAAATCTGTGGTTGTAAATATACTCTTTGTGCCATAAATAAATTGCTAACAAGCAACCAACAAGTTAAACTGTTATAGCATCCATCATTCCTGTGTGGGGATTCAGGGGACAAGTACAGTGACCTGGTGGCATTGTAAAGTAGCTGTGGTCCAAACCTCAAAGGCATTTCGATGGACATCCCTGCAGGGGACTTTACACTTACATACCTGCATAGACATTCTCACCATACCACACTCAGCATACATAATGTATTATCATTCACAGTGTTACACATTCACAGTCATTTACTCACTCATTCACTCACTCACTCACTCACTCACTCACTCACTCACTCACTCACTCTCATACCCATATAACACAAATGCATACATTGTCAAATAGTCAGTCATGACTTTTCAAACTCGCTCATCATCACACAGGCACATTCATGGGTAGCATACAGTATTTAGTTAATGCATACCCTGTCTTCTTGAGCACAGAGAGTCTGGCTTGTAACTTCTAACAAATAACAAGCAACAAGCCCACATACCAGCTGTAGCTGAACCCATATCAGTCACATACTAATAATAGGGGAGTATCCAATGGGAATAAATTCTTGTTTTAACTGTAGCACACTTTACCCAGCCAGCAGAGACATGAAACAGTGAGAAGCTGTTATACTGTAGAGTAACTTCAGTATCCAGACAAATTGTATTCTGTGACTAGGCAGAGCACTAACTCACATCAATAATTTTTTATAATGTTAGTGTTCAAAGACACCCTTGACACTGTCTTCATCTGATAAACCTGCTTCTTCCAGTAGTAAAAAGACAACAGTCATCTTCTTCCTCTATGTCTTGTTTGGATGAAAGCCACGCAGCATTTCATGATCAACTGGGATGGGATATTGACTCATTTTACTAAAATTGAGCTGTTTTACATTTTTTTTTTGCATGGACATGATCTTAAATCCCATACAATTGCCCCAAACATAATGTAACATTTTTCCAAAGAGATATCAGAAGGACATGATATGTATATTATTGAAATGTCACTTGAATCTGGCCATTCTGTCCTGTTTGCTATCAAAGCAGGGTTCCTCACGTAGCTGTAGTTGGACTTGTGAATCCATGATTTGTACTGAAATGTTAATGTCATCATGTACTTTCTTTTTACCAATTACTATTTGAAAAGCTGCAGTGTTGGATAAAACTGAGTTTGATGCTTATCTTTTACACGGAGTTGTGGAACCCATGGGGAACCTCTGGGTAGTGGTATAGTAGGCGTTGATTGTGCACTACTACAGCTGTCAGCTTTATGAGTACCAGTCATGTCATCTGAGCTCTTCTTGTTTGCCTGAGTCTAAAGTTGATTTTAAGGCTCATGCTGTCTAGTCTGTTTATTCCAGCTGCATTTTTCAACTGATTCAATGTCAATTCAAATGTAGAGCTCTGTGCCATCCCTTCCAAAGCCCAGAAAAGAAGACAGATCAGATATGAACCTGTGGTCTAACAGGACTGCAAAACTGTGGACCATTAAAGACTTAGGGCTGGATTCACTAAGCTTTCTGAAGGTGCAAAACCTTCCCTAAGTCCCCAAATCTGCCGTAGCTATGGAAACAAAGGGGAATTTGCCCTGGGTGCTATTCACAAAACCCTCTGCAGCTGTGGAAAATAACACTAAGGACTGTGAAAAAAAAGTGCAGATACGGAAGTTCCTGAGGAAAAAAAAAGGTGTGAGATAAGTAAAGTACAGCCCTTGAAAGGCTATTCACAACCAGTTTTTTTCTTCAGCTGTGGAAAAAATGTTACACACAGTAGAATGAGGTGTAACTCTCCCTCAGCAAACTGCAGTAGTGCCCCAGCAATTGGAATCAATTAAGGTGGAGATGAGGCACAGGTAATAGCAACACAAATAGTATAACAGTGGCTGCTGTAACAGCAACAAAAGCACACATTGCCAGGATATGGCAACAGGCAACAACCACCAGACACAGTGCAGCCCATGATGGAGCCCCACAGGCAGTACAGCCTTGCCAGCCTGCAGTGAGTGCTACCCCTGCAGACAACAGGGAGGGAGGACCAGCAGTGACAGTTGGCCACTGTGGTGCCATGGTATTGCTGGTACCTGTGGTGCTGCATTGGTCCCAGTTGAGAGACTGGTTGCTGGTCTCTTTGTGGGTGCTTTCAGCTTCATTCTATGGCAGCCCTGTTAAAGTCTGCTGTTCCAGCTAATTAAGTTCATTGTTGCTGTGCCTCCTAATCTATTTCTGCAGCTGTGGATCCTGCGGATTTTCAGCACGTGTGCAATTTCCACAGCTGCGGGGATTTTATGAAATTCCGCACCTGCTCAAAATTTCTTTATGAATATCATGCAACTGCACTTCCACAGTGCTGCAGGCCATTTTCCTGCAGCTGCAGGATTTTTGACTTTCTTTGTGAATCCTGCCCTTAATTGCTATCAGATATTTGTTTTGTCCTGAAATGAGTTCTCAGACTTCAGTAACTCTGCAGGCATAGCATCATCAGTGACCTCATAATATTCATCTAACTCCTCCAGCTAAAAGGAGAGGAGAAGTCAGCACTCACTGTAGAAGTAAAACAAACTCTGCTACAATGGATTTCTGCTGAAGGATTTTTTAAATCAGACTATGGATTTACCATTGCAATTGTCTGCCAATCATTCATATACTGTAAGTGTTTAAACAAACAACCATTGTAGCATTTTATATAATTTGTGGTATTTCTTCAAGGGAATGGCCACTCCTGGAATAATGCATTTACAATCTATATAAAGTGATAGGTGCAATCATAAGCTAATCATTTCGGCTGCCAAATTCTTATACAAAGGTCCAGACTGCTGTTTTTTTCTGTTATTCCCTTTTGTATATTTCTGTCTGTACAAGTTTTTGTCTTGCTGAGGGTCCTTTCATTTCCCCTCTACCTTGTACTGAGTAGAAGAATACGCACTTTGCTGTACTGTGGCTACTTTGAGCTTTTGTCCCAAGCCATGGTCCTTTGCATGTACCTGGTACACACACTCTCCACCTGCTCCATGATTGCAGACAGGCTTTCACTTTTTCGTGGATGGTTGGCTGGAGCTTTCTCAGAAACAGGGCTTTGTACCCAATTGCATCCCTGTCAGAATGCTCACCAGCTAAATTGTTGTCAGTGCTGTACATGCACCACAAGCGACTCTCATATTGGGATCGAGTGTCTCTAGTATGCTTCTTCACCTGGGTTGCTAGCATTATGCTGACCATGTTGGGGTCATGCGCCACCAGGATGTGAGCCATGACTCTGTCAAAAGGGGCCATGGCATCATAATGTATGCCTTCCAGCAGCATTGCCCACAATGTGGGGACCATAGTTTGCTTCAGAATCTGGACTTGGTACTCAGGCTAGAGGCTGAGCATTTGGTTGTGTTGCTACACTTTTTCTAGATGGCAGCAAAGATTGTTGGTAGGGACCAAATGGATAAATTTTGTTTACAATGTTTTGTATGGCCTGTGCAGACTGCAGGCTGCTTGGGCCCATTCCCTGTCTGGCAATGATTTAAGTGACCACCTCTTCCATGGCAGTAGCCACACCCTGAAGGAGCATCTTCTTCTCCACCTCCTTCTTTAGCTTATTACTGACTGCTTGTTCCAGAGCTTTAGCCTGTGCATTGGAGATCCCAGTTTTTGAGACTGCCTTCTGAATTAGGCTTTCCACCTCTTCCTTGTCTTTCTCATTCAGTGTGGCTACTGGAGGGTGAGGGCTCAACCCTCTGGAGTCCTAAGGAACATCTTCATCATCGCTGTTGTCATCGGAGGATGACGTCAACGCG
The DNA here is from genome assembly GCA_016271365.2 of Neoceratodus forsteri. NCBI lineage: Eukaryota > Metazoa > Chordata > Ceratodontiformes > Ceratodontidae > Neoceratodus > Neoceratodus forsteri. Next base: position 1,156,983,356 of record CM057456.1, on the reverse strand, counting down.
ATAGGTGAGGCAAATGTCATAGCTCTCACATGACCTTAAACTTAAAATTGCTGATGTAATTTAGTCATCTTAATTATACACATTGAATGATCCCTGTGATAGGGAGCTCCTGCCACTCTTGAGGACCGGCCTTCTCTTAAATCTGTTGCAACATTTCTTCTATTTCCTAGCCTAATCTATCCTTTACAATTTCTAGTCCATAAGGTTGGCCACCTATGGGCATCCCCTTCCCTTCCCTTTCTTGACTATGCTATAGTGTCCTCTTTAATTTTCCTTTTCCCTCTGAGGTCTTTGTACAGGGAGGTTATTGTCGTGACCTCCAAATGTATGTAAAAGAGGTTGTGTTTATCATTATCGGATTTAGTATGTAATAGCACTATGTCATAAAATACCTTGATGTATATACCTTATGTTTATGAAACCTGTAAATGTTGAAAATACGATGATACTAGGTGTTTTTGATAATGGTAAAAAGTAATGCGTGACTATTATAGAAATTAAGTTAGTTGTACTATTTCAAATGCATGTAAATTGCTGTAAACTGAACACGTCTGAAATGTAATGGTGATTTGCGTATAGCCCATGATGCTTTACATTATGTAAGTATGTATGATGTTGTATTTCTTTGAAACTTGATTTGTTGCCAATGCCCTGTAGGGTAACCCTCTTTTCTGTGTTTCTGCACTGAGGTTCTTTGTTTTTAGCTTGTTTTGTTTTTCTTCTTTTTGAGCCCCAACTACCCAAGCAAATGGGGCCCACATAGGGATGAAAGGGTTTCACTGAAAAGTGGGTAGATCAGAGATCAGTGTCAGTAGGTGCTGGCTAAGTGCAGAGAAAGGACATTCATAGTCTGTTGCTGCAAACTGATGTATCGAAGAAGGAATATGCCATTACTGAAGGCTATTTTTTATATTTTGAATAAACATCACACAGAGATTGTGTGTTGAACTTGAAGTTCGGTGTCTGGTCCATCTGCTATCCCACAACCCCTCCACAATCCCCACTGACTTTGAGTTGTCCCTTACTGATATAATCCTACAAAACTCTGTAAACGGTGCTAACATCACAAACTTCACTATGCCGCTTTTCCAATTCATTCTGGCATCTCTCAAACTCTTGCTGCAACTCCTCATTCTCACTTTTCAGTGAATTTTTCATACTCGTAAGCAAACCATTCAACTGTAACACATGTATTTTATCTTGCTGCAAATTTCTCATTCTCTTTCTGCAACCTAAGGATTTCTTTATCCTTTTCCTGCCTGACACATTCAGATTCTTCCTGTTTCTCTTTCTCAAGCTGTTCAATAGCTCTTTCCAAATCTTTCAGGTGCTCCCCTGCTTCCATGCATTTGGAACCTAGCTCTTTTCTCAGAGCTAAAACTTCAGATTCCATTGCCTGGAATAAAGCATACAGGGTGGCAACCATTACACCATTCTGGTAATGTTTCTTGGTAGTAGACGTGAACTCCTTGTACAGTCTGCCATCATACTGTACTGGATCAGTCTGCAATTTCATGTCCAGGACCAAAATCATTCCAACCTCCATGGGAAGTCAGAAAGTTCAAGTCTTCTAATTTGAGCTCAGTATTATTGGCCATTGTTGGGGATTTCCCTTTACTGTACTAACTGAAAATCCAAGGCTTACCGGTTCACCTCGAATCTTACAGCTAAACAGCTGCACCTTCTGGATACGGAGGCCCCAGTTGGTTGACCGTCAACAAGCTGAACAAGGGGTGAAGGTTCCAACACTTACTGGAATTCCTAACCCGCTCACCTGCTACCCACCTTTTGGTGTACTGGTTCAGTTCTGTCCAAACAGATCCTGTCGTGGTCACCAATTGTTAGACAGCAGAAGTTTAGACCTGTTGGCAAAACACAACACAGAAGCAAAGATGTCACAGAGGAAAGTTTATTTCAGAAACTACAGAAAGACAGTATACCTGCTGGGAGTTCAGAAATCTATGAACACCATGGTGTCACCATACAATCTCAGTGAAAAACAGTCTTGCAGATATTTTTATACTATAGATAATAAAGTACATTACTAGGTAATGGACTCTCCCAAAAAAGACAAAATAACTGAATAAAACAATTCTATTGGCAGGCAGTTAGCACCCCAGAAAGTTAGATCATTACTTGTTTTGCACATACACACTGATAAGAGTAATTCTGACTAAGGCTAATTTGGGGTAACAATACAATGATCCATAAGAGGTGCTGATCATTGCAACAAGGCAAAAAGCTGTAGGTGTCACACAAGCACTGCAAAATCATGCTGGATAACAGATCCTAAGCATAAAATAGCAAGTGTAAAAGGAATACAAATTGTACCTAATGCCACAATAATAGGTGTTGTAGCATGCATGGGAGTATATTGGTATATGGGGTGTCAAGGTCTACAGTGGCCCTAGTCTACTTCCTTCATCACTCAGTCAAAGAAAACTATCTAGTTACTATGACAAGACTTTCTTCAATGAAACTGTGCTGTTTGCTATTCTGGACTCCATTGCTCTCCAGGTAGTCCACGAGGTCCTCTTTGATTGGTGAGTCCATATGCTTCCCCATGATGGATGTCAGACTTATAGACCTGTAGTTCCTGGTTGCCCCCTATCCACCCCGTATGAAGTGATACAATGTCTGCCATCTTCCAATTTCTTGGAACTTCCCCAGACCTGCTGTAAGTGAGCTGTTGAACAGCCCAGCCAATGGTTCAGCCAGCCATGTTGCTAATTCCTTAAGTATCCTTGGATGCAAACCATCTGGTCCTGGGGCCTTATTTATTTTAAGGATTGCCAGCCCTTTCAGGACTCTTTCACTGGTAAGCAAGCCTGTCTCATTTCTGGGACTTCCTTAGATGCTGCTTTGAAGCCACTGTCTGGCATGGACCCACAGTTTCTCTTAAGTGAATACTAAGCAAAAGTAGTCATTCAGAACGGTGGCCTTTTGCCTATCATCCTCTAGCACCCTAACCCCTCAACAAGCCATATGATTCCCCTCATTTCCTTTTTTCTCTAATATATCAGAAACACTGTTTTTCTCAGTTGTTGACTCCCTCTTTAATATGCAGCTCTGTGTCTACTTTTGCCTGCCTGATGACCCTCTTTGTCTCCTTATTTTATTAATGGTAATCCTTCCATTTTTCCTTCTCCAACTTTTCCTTGTATTTATAGAAGGCCTGCTTTCTGGCCCAGACCACTTCCCCGACCCTAGCTGAGAACCATAGTGGTCTCTTAAACCTGTTTTTCTTTGTTACTGTTCTTATGCTTGCCTTTGATGCTTTGAGGATGGCTCCCTTAATTGCACCCATCTTCTCTCCACCCCAACTATGTCTTCCACCCCTACTAACTTATCCCTGACCATTTCCCTCAACCTATCGAAGTCCACCCTTCTAAAGTCAAAGACTTTGGTTTTTGATTGTGGCTTGCCTGCCCTGAGGGCCAATTCAACCCACACAGAGTTATGGTCATTGTTTCCTAGTGGATCCCCTACTCTCACAGCTTCCACCATCTCTGAGTTGGTGAACACCACATTAAGGACTGCAGTCTGCATGGTGGGTTCCTTAACTATCTGTAGCAGTAGACAGTCTTGGAAGGCATCCAGAAATGCCTGACTCCTGGCACTCTTGGCCACTGGGACCTTCCAATTGATGTCAGGCAGGTTCAGGTAACCCACAACAACTACTTCCCCCTTTGCTACCCCAATTTTAGGTTCCTCCATGAGTTCTCTGTCCCTTTATTCCCCATGCCCTATAAATCACACCTAAGTGCATTTTCCTGCCTGAGACTGCCATGAATTGCACCCCTACTGACTCTCCCTTCCCAGTGCTACCCCTACTGCTTCCATCTTCTGCCAATTTGATGCCCTCCTTGACAAAAAGGACAACTCCTCCCCCAATACCTAGGGGTGTGCATAGCTGCAGGAATTCCCTTCTTGTCAAGGGTAGGGGAGTAACTGATCACCATTCTTAATCAAATACACTCTGTAGCAATTTACAGTTTCTTTCCTTGCCATTCAGTCTGTGATGAGCTTTGCTCTGTGCCTCTTTTGTCATTTCAGGAATAAATAATCAGTCTGCTACATGATGTTTTTTTTTTTGTCATGTTTTCTAACATTTTTACAGTTACACATGAGAAAATGATCCCAAACATTGCTATTTGTCAACACTACAATTCAGGTTCATTTCTGACCTTGGACATTGATCAAACCCTTAGGATCCCATAAAAAAAGGTTGTACCCTTTACACATCTCCTACAGGAGCCCAATGACTCCTCTTATTCTTTACAATTTACCAGTGGATGAAGGTTTACCTCAGGGCAGAGTCTTTCCAATGCTGTCTTCTGAAATTACATGAGCTCCCACCTTGGCATACACTTTGGGTTCACTCATTTTTTGTTTACTATGATGAAACTGCAGTCTCAGTTTAGCTGATGTGCAGAAGGCAGTGTTGCTATAGGGACATTCACTCTGGCACTCCTGGTTAATGTCCACCCTGGCTCTGGGCACCTCACATCAACCAGGTCTTTACCCTCCCTAAACAGTGTGCTGGGTAGCACTACACCAGTGTTTAACATTAGCCTGGCCTCAGGCAGTGCCTGGCAGCCTTCATAGGCCCTCTGCCATAGGCAACATCTCCAGTATCCATATCAGTGTGGGATTCCTTATAAAAATAGTAGGACCATCACCCACTTGCTTCAGCAGCTCAGTCTTTTGGAAATAGATATCGCTCCTCTTTCAGCACAGCTGGCATCATCTCTTAGTCTCAGGAGGGACAATGATTCCTCCCCCAAATGTAAACATTCACTTTGATAAAATCCCCTGTGCATCACAATGCCACCTGGGAGTTCCCTTGAGGGTAGCCCCCTTAGGGTAATCACTGTCTCTCAGTGATCCCATACACTTCTACCAGAATTAATGGGGATCTGTACTAAATGGCCTTCAGACTCCACTTTCCCAGAGTCATTACCGCTGTCCTGGTGTCTGTCTTTGGAGACTAACAAATTACTAAACAATGAGTTATGCTGTTCTCACACACTGCAGGGCCCTGCATGAAGCATGATAGGATCCATGGCTATCATATAATAAGAGCAAAATGCAAATAGCAATTCAAAAAGGGTGACTCAACTTGAATACCTGCAAAAAGAGTGAGTGTCACATACTAGTAAGGGGACAGCTACAGCGACCGTGGAGCAGGAGTTACACTCCATGTAATTTAGTTCTATTTCCCCATTCCCTCCCACCCACAGGTTGCCCCCACCTCTCCGGAGCATACTCCTCCCCCCCAAAGCTGGTTAATTAAAAATGGGAGTGTGGGGGAGCAGGAGGCAAAGGTCCCCACATTAAACAAAAAGCAGACATCGGCTCCCTGCATTGAACATTCTGGTAGCCATAGTTGCCATCACCGTTATTGTTGTAGCTGTTGTTGCACTCATTGTTGTGGCACTCGCTCTTTTTGCATCACCCAAATGACATAGAACCAGATTCAAGTACAGGAACCAAAGTGCCCTGTACTGCTTGCCATGTGCAAAGAATGCTATGAAGCAAAAAGACAGTTTGGAGTCACTTCTTGCTTTGCACATGGCCTCACAGGCCCTACACAGAGCGAGTTACCACTCTGCTATCTCACAAACTACAGAACTTCTTTGAAAAAAATACATCAATGCAGATTAGGGTTGCTATTGAACAAAACACAAGCCCTCAATGTTTAGAAATGTGCTATTGCGGTTTTCAACCAAATGCCCTTAAGGTTTGGAAAGGTGCTATTAGGATTGCCAAATCTAACTTCCACCCCCTCCACTCCTCTTTTTACCCAAGACCAAGCTACAGCTATCAGGCCATGCATCAATGGTCTGGTACCTCATAGAAGGCCAAAATATTCAAAACTTATAAATAGCAGACCTAATCCTCACCCATCACCTACCCTTGTAACTCATATACAGTACATACTGTATATACATAGGCATATATATATATATATATATATATATATATATATATATATATATATATATATTTATGCAATGGGTGGACATATATTGAGTGTGATAAATGCATGTATCTGAGTCACTGTGTGTATAAATACATTTATACATACAGTGACCATTTATACATACAGTGCCGGACTACTTCCTACTTTCACACACTTTCACTTTCTCACACTCACACACACACCCAGTACTGCTGTCTACAGATCTTGCCCCATCCACAGTAACGCATCAGTTTAAAAATCTGTTTTTTTTAAATCTCTCCACAGCATCATCCATCTAAATTTCTTCCTCACACCAAAAACAAAACACATGGTACAATGACAGACCATGAAGCAGCATATCTCACTAGCACTCTTCTCACCACGATCTCCTTCCTAACTGCATTCCACACTGCCTCAGCCCCTCAAATAGCTAAACTAAAACTCTTTTTAAATCTCTCTCTCCCCTGCATCCATCACTCACAAACAACAGAACTGCTGACCTGAAATAAAAATATTTTCTCTCTAAAACTGCTCTTTTATTTTTTCTTTCTGCCCCGCTCGCTCATTCACATTGCCACTATGGGTCCATCAGCTTGGTCACCTCTTCTTCCTGATGCCACTTGCTGCACTCTGAATTTCCAGCTCTCATACAAAATAACTTCAACATACCAAAAAAAAGGCACTTAATAACAAACAGAGTACTATTCTCTTGGTGTTTTCCTGTATTCTCCTCATCAGTGCTCGCTAAACTTAGCCACCATTTTTTTGTTTAAAAAACTCTCAAGCCCTACTTTCAGCCAATCAACTGTAATGAACTGCAGAGGATGGTGCATCAACCTGGCAAAGCATAAAATAAACCCACACACATTTCCACATTTCTTTATTTAAAAAAACATTCTTTAAAAACTACATATATACACAAGGTCCTTCCCTATTGCATAAATGAAATATGCAGGGGGGACCTTGTGTGATCTATAATTTATGCACACTTGTGCTGTTTGCCCTTGGCCACCACACTCATGGCTTATGCCACCTGTGAGGTTACCCAAGGGCAAACAGCACTCATGTGCATTAATCATATATCACATAGGTTCCCCCTGCATATCCCTTATACACACACACACACACACACACACACACACAGAGTATATACAGTATGAGTATATAGGTATCTAAGTGTATAATATTCAGTAATCCTTCAATTGTATACCAATTGTGGTACAGAATAAACAGTGATGTTATACTAAGGGTGATGCATCACTGAGTTCTATTAAAGAGATAAGAAAACATAATTTTTAAAGTATCGACCATCATTGTTATTAAAGAAGCATTTTAAATAATTAAATATTTAAATTAAAATTTGCTCTTTTCTTTGTTGTCTTTATTTACACTTTGCTATCCTCTTTTTACTGTTCTGTTTTGTGAGACATTTGTATGTAATGATTTGAAAAATACAATGAGACTGGGACTGAAAAAGCAGTCAGACACTCTTACTGAGAAGTGAGAGGGATTAAGGGCTAAAGCACTTAGCACCTCAGGCTGGTGTGCTGGTGCCTAATTGAGGGTGATTAACACCTAGCAAAGCCAGTTAACAGTCAGAAGCACATCAGATATCCCTGCAGATTACTGTATACTGAGTTTGGCAAATAATAGGGGAAATTATACAGAGTGGAAAATTATGCAGACACTAGACTGGTGGTACAGTGACAGTGGTGAATGATTGAGTTGCAGAAATCAATGAAGCACTGTATATTTAAGCAATAAGGCATGACCAAGATTTATATTAACAGCATTTTAATCTCTGCCTTGGGGTGTAATGTTGCACAAGGTCCATCCAAGGGCCATATGGCTACTTGTGGGTGATTAATTGACTGTTAATCCAACTCCTGAGAGTTCCTTATTGCTATTATAGATAATACTCCAAACGTTTTCAAGTGTACTTTTTGAATGCTTCTTAATTGAGAAGGAGATTTTTAATAGCATACAGTAGCTCATCTGCAGAATGTTTAAGAATGCTGTTCCAGAACTAGAATGCATCATTTCAGTAATTTAGCAGTGCAAGAGGATGGAATGCTGACAGGAAGAATTCATGCACCATGGTGATTAGGCTGTAGATACCAGAGTGTTGTAAATCATAATGTCAGTCTTAGCCAATCAGGGTTGTTTATTTCTAAATATTCCAGGTACTCTTACAACTGTAAGAAGGTGTAACATGCAGGTAGTTCTAAAATGCTAAAGTTCTTTGTTCAGTTAGCATAGCTCACTTAATTTCACAGCCATTTTTTCAAACTTTCTAAAAAGTCACAGTTTTATTTTAAATTGAAGTTCCATTTTTTAAAAGAGAAATCTTCAACATGATTTATAATATGTTTATATGTATGGGTACTGCATCTCTTATGGTTGTAAGAGTTTCTATATAAGTTCTTTGCGTGCAAGAACTGCTAAGCTGAATTGAGAGCAGGTTACAGGCTGTGTATTTGACCCAGACAGTGCCTAGGGGTTGGAAACTGGTTTTTTCTTTTGTTTATCTCTGTGTGCCTTAAAAGGTCAGGCCAGACTGTGACAGGAAGTGCTTATATCACAGCTACTTATCAGCCAATAGCTTTGGAAGAATCTTACAGACCTGATAGTACTAATTTTAGCAGGCTCATCAGATAACCTAAGATTCTGTAGGTGAAGCTACCTCTGTCTGGAACCTGCAACAGTGGACTTAGGATTTGCAAGAAAGCGAGTTGTGCTCACAACAGAGGGAGGTGAACCTTACAATTTACAGTTGTCTTTGGTTTGAAGCAGATTCCTTAGGAAAGTTAATATTCTTCAGGTGGAGGATACTTCTAACTGAAGGGTGAAATAAGGATCTTAGAATTATCAGAAAAGGCAGTCTTTCAATCAACAGAGGGAGGTGGAGCTTGCTTTACTTTTGTTACAGTTGTTAAGATTTTCAGTGCAGGAAGAGTTTAAACTCACAGCGACTCAATACTGTTTACTGTGTCTGTCCTTGTGCACAACTGACTTGCTTGGAGTTAGTGATTGACTGTTTGCATTGCGATATTTGTAATACTGTGAGTTATTCACTGGGCTAAGAATTTGTCATAAGTCCTGAATTGAGAGTAGGTTACATGCTGTGTATTTGACCCAGACAGTGACTAGGGGGTGGAAACTGGTTTTTCTTTTGTTTATCTCTGTGTGCCTTAAAAGGCCAGGCCAGACTGTGTCAGGAAGTGCTTACATCACAGCTACTTATCAGCCAATAGCTTTGGAAGAATTTTACAGACCTGATAGTACTAATTTTAGCAGGCTCATCAGATAACCTAAGATTCTTCAGATGAAGCTACCTCTGGCTGGAAGCTACAACAGTGGACTTAGGATTTGCATGAAAGTGAGTTGTGCTCACAACAGAGGGAGGTGAACCTTACAATTTACAGTTGTCTTTGGTTTGAAGCAGATTCCTTAGGAAAGTTAATATTCTTCAGGTGGAGGATACTTCTAACTGAAGGGTGAAATAAGGAACTTAGAATGATCAGAAAAGGCAGTGTCTCAATCAACAGAGAGAGGTGGAGCTTGCTTTACTTTTGTTACAATTGTTAAAATTTTCAGTGCAGGAAGAGTTTAAACGCACAGCGACTCAATACTGTTTACTGTGTCTGTCCTTGTGCACAGATGACGTGTTTTGGGGCTGACTGCTTTCAGATCACAAGTCACCAGGCTGTTTTGGGGCTAGGGAGGTTTATCTGTGTCTAACTTGGATGTTTGGATCTTTCTCTGTTTGATTAGCAGAGTATTTTCTCTGTCAAATTGTTGTGTAGGCATCTTGCTGACAGGAAGGCATTCATCGCAGTGGTAGGTCAGAGCTTTTAGCTGATTGTTTCGTGAGGGCACAGTTTAGGCCCAAACCCTTCCCACCCTCACCCCACCCACCCTGGAAATAGTTCCTTTATACCTGGGGTTCTGACATCATTCCTCAAGAGGGCAAGGTGCATATCACTGCTATGTCCTCTCTAGCACACTGCACTGACAACATAAGAATACACATTATATAATATATATATATTTCTATATAACAAACAATCACACACACACACCCACACACATGCAAAAAAAAAACAACTAAGGTAGACAGACATGTGGGGAGTAGTGCAATGTAATGGCTGTGGGGCAGCAGTCTTCTGGGAGTCTTTCTGGAGGCTGAGATGCTGCCCTGTTTTCAGACAACTCTCTGCCCTGAGGGAGGAAGTTGCCTGTCTTCAGGCCACACTGGACAGTAGTAAGGGAATCTCCCCCATCCAGGGAGCACCAGAGCCACCACCACTACTACCTCAGAGGTTGTGAAGAAAGTACAGCAGTTGGACCACAGTGGGCTCAGGGAGAGTAAGGGTGGAGGAACAAAGGCACACCCAGTCAGTTGTTCCACTCCACAATCCATACACCATTCTGGGGGAGCATAGTTCCCCTATGGATGCACCCATAGAGGAGACTAAAGAGGTTGCAGACAACTATCACAAGGGAGGCCCTCAGGAAAGAGGCAGAGGGCACCACAGGGAAAGGAAGCAACTCCTGGTGGGGGACTCAATTATTAGGGGGATAGAACTGGGGGAGCAGGGAAAACTGAAGTAAAGTGCCTGCCTGGTGCCATGGCTTGGAGGGATAGGAAGCGCATCCTTAGGATCATGAGAATAGTTGCACGGGAGTCTGAGCTGGATGTCATTGTCCACCTAGGGACAAATGACTTGGCTCATCATGAGATTAGAGCAGTGCAGAAGGACTTTGTAGAGTTGGGAAGGGGCCTAAGACAAGTAGCACACACAGTATCCTTCTCAGAGGTGCTGCCTGTTAGTGGCATGGGTGAGGTGAGGGCACTTTACACCATGCAGTTCAATGAATGGTTGAAAAAATGGTGTGGAGCACAGGGATTTGGCTTCATTGGGGACTGGAGTTCCACCTGGAGGGACCCAAGCCTATACTGGCAGGATGGTCTGCATCTGTCCAGGAAGGGAACAAGTCTTTTGGGCAGTCGGTTTAAATGCTTCATTGGCAAGCTTTTAAACTAGTCAAGGGGGGAGGCACTGTTAAGCAGCAGGAAAATCCCAGCCTCCCCTTACAAAACAGGGTACTAAAAGAAAAAAGACTAAGGTAGAAAGGTCAGTGGGGGATGCTGCTACAGAAGGTAAAGCCATCAAAAAATGGAGAGCAATGAGTACCAATGCCCATAGTCTGGGTAACAAGCTTCCTGAATTAGTGGCCTTGATGGAGGAGGAACATCTGGATATCGTGGCAGTCACAGAAACATGGTACACACAGAACCATGACTGGGATGTAAACATACCAGGATACACTATCTACAGGAGGGACAGGGAGGGTAAAAGAGGAGGAGGAGTAGCTCTCTACATAAGGGAAGGAATCAAAGCAACATAACAAAAGGGTAAACAGGGAGGAGGAGAAGAAGCACTGTGGGTCAATTTGGAGGCAGGCAATGGCACCACAATCTGCACAGGGGTTGTATACAGATCCCCTTCTCAGAGGGAGGAAATGGACAAGGAAATGATAGAAAGTATACTTAGCATGGCAGATAAAGGGGAGATACTGCTGATGGGTGATCTGAACATGCCAGATGTTAACTGGAGTGCAGTTGCAGTAGCCAATTCTAAGAGTGGGGTTATTCTAGATGCCCTACAGGGGGCATGCCTTAGACAACTAGTATTGGAACCCACTCGAGAGGAAGCAATCTTAGACCTGGTTCTCTCAAATGGAGATGGAGAGAGGATCACAGATGTAGAAGTGGGTAGCCATCTGGGAACTAGCGACCATCGAACAGTATGGTTCACAATAAACACGGCAATAGAGTCAAGCCACACAAAGGCAAAAGTACTGGACTTCAGGAGGGCTGACTTTGCCAAAATGGGTGAGTGCCTAAGGAATGCACTAGCAAATGGGCAGCAAGGAGGGGTGGAAGAACAATGGGAAATAATAAAAACTGCCATCACAGAGGTAACAAGCCTTTGTGTGAAGCAAATGAACAAAACAAAATGATGTAAGAAACCACTATGGTTCTCAAAGGAGGTAGCAGTGAAGGTTCAAGAGACAAAGAAAGCATTCAGAAAGTACAAGGAATCACAGAAGGAGCAGGACAGAGAATTGTATCAGTTAAAACTAAAGGAAGCTGGGAAGGCAGTCAGAACAGCAAAGGCTCGAACTGAGGAAAAGATAGCCAACTCAGTTAAGAAGGGGGATAAAACCTTTTTTAGGTACATCAGGGAGCGAAGGAAGACTAAGGGAGGGATAGTGATGCTTAATAAAGGGGAGGGGGGTGGACAGAGGGTGATAGTGAAAAGGCAGAGATACTAAACACATATTTTTGCTCAGTATTTACAAATGAAGAGGGGGAGGTACCTAAAACAAACAACAGAAACACTCTGGATACAGAAGTTGATACCAGCCCATTTACAGAAGAAAGGGTTCTGAAAGAACTCTTAAAACTGAAGGTGGACATAGCAATGGGGCCTGATGGGATTCATCTCAGAATTCTAAAAGAACTAAGGGTAGAACTAGTGACACCACTGACTACCCTCTTTAACAAATCATGGGAGGATGGGGTGGTACCCGAGGACTGGAGAAGGGCAGATGTGATTCCCCTTCACAAAAGTGGGAGCAAGGCAGAAGCAGAAAACTACAGACCTGTTAGTTTATCCTCAGAGGTAGGGAAAATGATGGAATCACTTCTGAAGGAAAGAATTGTTGAATATCTAGAGGCCAGAGGAGCTCAGGACCCAAGGCAACATGGATTCACAGCGGGAAGGTCATGTCAGACAAATCTGATAGATTTCTTTGACTGGGTGACCAAAGTAGTAGATCAGGGAGGGGTTGTGGACATGGCCTACCTAGACTTTAGCAAGGCATTTGACACAGTCCCACACAAAAGATTAATATACAAGTTAGCCAGCCTGGGAGTGGGTCCCAAGATGACAGCCTAGGTAAAGAATTGGCTGGAGAATAGGACACAGAGATAATAGTAAATGGAGTCCACTCTGAAGAAAGGGGTTACTAGTGGGGGACCGTGAGGTTCAGTATTAGACTGATCCTCTTCAATGTCTTTATAGCGACATTGCAGAGGGACTGGAAGGAAAGTATGTCTCTTTGCAGATGACACAAAGATCTGCAACAGAGTTGATGCACAAGGTGGGGTGGAAAGGATGAGAAGGGACTTGGCAAGGTTAGAGGAATGGTCAAATGTATGGCAGCTTAGATTCAATGCTAAGAAGTGCAAGGTAATGCACCTGGGAAACAAAAACCCAGGGGAAGAGTACACAATGGGGGGTGAGATACTAACAACAACAAAATGGAAAGGGACCTGGGGGTAGTCATATCAAATGACCTAAAGGTGGGCAAGCAATGTGAGAGGGCTGCAAGGAGGGCTGGGGGGATACTGGGATGCATAGGGAGAGGCATCACCCATAGAAAACAGGAAGTTATTATCCCTCTGAACAGACAGCTGGTGAGACCCCATCTGGAGTACTGCGTGCAGTTCTGGAGACCCAATCTCCGCAAAGACATAGACAGGATGGAGGCTGTCCAGAGGAGGGCAACTAAAATGGTGCAGGGTCTGCACCGGAAGACATATGAAAAGAGACTTAAGGAGCTGAATATGTATAGCCTCGAGGAAAGGAGGGAGAGGGGGGACATGATAGAAACTTTCAAGTACCTCAAGGGAATCAACAAAGTCCAAGAGGGTAGCATCTTTCAAAAAAAGAGGTGTGCAAGAACAAGGGGGCACAATTTGAAGATAGAAGGGACGGCTCAGAGGTAATTTAAGGAAGTATTTTTTCACAGAGAGGGTAGTGGATGCATGGAACGGCCTTCCAGAGGAGGTTGTGGAGTCAAAAACAGTAGTGGAATTCAAGCATGCATGGGACGGTCATAAGGCAGTTCTAGGGGGTAGGGGTAGGAAGAAGTAGGCTGCTGGTTAACTAGGATCTGCAGCTTATCCATTAGGTAAGGAAATGGGCAGACTGGGTGGGCCAAGCAGTCCTTATCTGTCGTCAAAATCTATGTTTCTATGTTTCTATGGTTCTATGTTCTATGTTTCTATGTTTCTACGTTCATGTTTCTATGTTTCTATGATACAGCAATGATTTTTGACCCAGATTGGTTCTGAGTATAGGAATTTTAAAGAAAGCAGACTCTAGAGATTTGGTGTGTACAGGAGATGCTTTGGGTTGAAAAAGAAAACCTTAGAAATAGCCAGAACCTTATTCAATATAATTTTATTAACATTAAATCCACTTAAAAGGAGTGTTTTACCACAATTGGACAACATGGTTATATATTTGCATGTAATTTATCTACTAGATGTTTTGAAGCAATGACATCAATGCCTATCAACTAGCGCAGGTCACCTGTGAGAAAACCTTGAAAATTATTCAAAATTCTACATTTATTGTATTTCCCAATGGTTCTGTTCTGTTTTTATCTTTTCCTTTTTCTCTATTATAAATGAAATGAGTAGGGACATGAAATTATTGTCCTTTAGACTTCATCAGCTGCTGTTTCTTATCTACACACGATATCATGATCTCCTGCTTGTGACATTGCTATTAGTTCCATAAGAGCCAATTGTGACTCATAAACAGAGGATTCTGACATCATGTATAGTTGAACAGAGCACATATAGTAGATGAAGACAGAGGGACAGGGGTCCTATTTTCAACCAACTGTCATCACTAAAGACAGAAGGAATGATAAATACTCAAAACAATTGTGAAATTCAAGCAGAATTTTGCAATGTATTATGTTTTCCTAAGTTTTTCCAGAAATATTTATTTATTTCAAAAGTTTCACTAGGAAAGACATACTGAGTTGATAACAGTTCATTTCCAGATGTATCCAGAGGGGTGGGTTGGTGGGTAGAGGATGGCAATGAATAACAATCAGATCAATAGTTACATCACAGGTAAACGCGAAAACAAGAGTCATATACTAGTTACAGACAACACAAGCTCATACAGACTCAAAACACTTTGAACTGAATGGTATGCACTTACTCTGAGGATAAAAGAAAAAAGATCTGATCATGGGTACCATCATAGGGATCATAGGTTATGTATGAGCTAAGTAGGCAATTTGCCCTTTAGTAGCTTGCCTTTTCACAAACATTGTATCCTGTTATATTGCTATGTTTAAGGTAGTTATCCAACCTTGCCTTTAAATTTGTCATAGTGTTACTAACCACAATATGTAGTGGAAATTTATTCCACAGTGGTATTACCCTTTGTGAAAAATACTTATCTCTCTCTTTTTTTATGAGGTAGTTCACCAGTTAACTGGATTATGTGAAATGTTGTGCTATGTTCTGTATTTTTTACACCTAATCCAACACAGTCCTATAAATTAGAGTTATTAAATGCTCCATACAGTATATTAGACATACAGTAGATCGCCTTGTAATCTGAAGTACTCCATGGTAAGCAAGTCCAGTTTTTCCAGCCTTTGTGTATAATTTAGGTTTTGCATGCCATTAAGCATTTTGTTTGTTTTACACTGTACACCTTCTGTCATTGTTATGTCACTTTTGAATTGTGGAGCCCAAAACTGCCCACAATATTCCAAGTGTGCTCTGATTAAAGGCGTATACATTGGCAACATCACCCTAGGATCTCTATTGTTTATGTGCCTGCAAATACTCTCTAGAATAACAGAGCATTTCTTAGCAGTTACAGAACAGTGTTTCCTAAATCCCAAATCATTTGTCACAATAATTCCCAAATTCTTTTCATCAGATGTTAATCTAAGAACCTATCCATTCATTATATATTCTGCCTGTGTATTACTCTTACCCCAAGTATATCAGTAAGCACTTGCTTACTTTAAAATACAATGCGTGTTTTCCCTTGTCCACTTCTCCAGATTTGCCAGTCTCCTCCTAAGCCTGTCAATTTCATGCTGACTGCTAACTGTCTAATCCATCTTTGTGTTATCTGCAGATTTTGTTAGCCAGATGTCATCCACATTTGTCATGGATGCTGCATAGATGTAGACTAAGCAGGGCCCAGAAGAGATCCCTGTGGCACACCACTAGTCACAGTTGTCCACTCTGAACTAACACCGCTTAATGTGACTTGCCGTATTCTATCAGTGAGCCATGAGTTGATCCTGTTAACCAATTGCTTATTTAAACCTATTCTGATCAGTTTTGCAAATAGCTCCTAATGGGGCACAGTGTCAAATGCCATGCTCTAATCCAAGTATAAAACACCCACTGGCCTGTCTAGATCCAGGGCCTTGCTTACTTTATCATAACTGTATCATAAAAATACAATAAGTTCATCTGACATGATCTAACCATGTTGTACTACATCATCTAGGTTCTTTTCTGTCAAAAGATTATTTATTTCCTCTGTAATTATTCTCTCAAGAATTTTACACACGGACTTCCAGTGACGTCACCCACCTGACGGCTGCCTGAATTTGGAGCTCTCCTGCTCCTACACTCCAAAATACTCTTAGATCAGCATGTTTTCTTACTCATACCTAGAAAAATGGCAACTGATATGTCTAGGGGTAAAGGCCCTGTTAAACATTGCTCCGGGAGACATAGAAGAAAAAAGAATGACACTGGATTCCTGAGCAGGGAACCAGCCAGCAGGAGTGTCTCCCCAGCTAGCAGCATGGCCTGGAACCCAGACACTGACCAGGAGAGCAAAAGACTATCATGCTTTTGCTTCAAGACACTGTTGGCAGAAATTAAGGCATTCCAGGCCGAGAATAAAAAATAATTCCTTGACCTACAGGCCCAAGTGCGAATGGTGGAAGAGAAACTGGAGGCATCGGAGACACACGTGAGAGATTAGTGAGCAGATCCAGCACTTACACACAATGGTCAACTTCCTAATAGATCAACAGGAGGCAATGCAGGAAAAATGTTTAGACCTCAAGGCTCACTCCAGATGAGATAATCTCTGGATTTATGGTCTTCCCGAGGGAGCGGAGACTGGAAGAATGGAGGACTTCATAGAAGATGTGCTCTGGGATGTCATCGACCTTCCCTTAACTTTTCAATTTCACATTGAAAGAGCACACCAATCCCTGATAGAACAAGCGCAAGCTGCCAGACCTAGGTCAGTTGTTCTCAAATTAGCCAGCTTTAAAGACAAAAAATTTATTCTCTGTTATAGCCTGGGCAAAAAAAAAAAATGTTCAATACAATACAGCCAGGTTACTGTTTGACAATGACTACTCCGTGGAAATTCTCCAGCAGAAGCTAGTCTACTCACCCATCCTCAAGGTGTTACGAGACCATGGAATCCAATTTCAAACCCCTTACCAGGTGAAAATGTGGGTTTTCTAGGAATCTGGAACAAAGCTGTATAATAATCGAGAAGAACCACAAAAGGAACTAAAATCTAAGGGATGGGATGTTCAGCCAGCCCACTTAGCAGACCAGAATTCCTGCCCCTAGAGGTCGCAGTGGCAGAGAGGTACAGGACAGCATGGGACAAGGAGAACTCGAGCAGAAGAACTCTGCACAATACAGGAAGTGAAAAGGGCTTTATAGAAATTTCGAAATGGAAGTGAGGCTAAGCTATAAGCACCAAACACCTGGACAGTAAGCACAAACTTAAATTTTTGTGGCCAGTCTCTGGCTCATTTCTCAGCAGGATAGCCTTGAGGATGACAAATTGAAGGGCACTTCCCTTGTGACTGGCATTCTCTATTTACATTGCTGAGCCACTCGCTTTGTTTAATACAGCATGCGATCTTGTCGGACATCACTGATGGCTATTCTATATAGTGACTTGGGGCTTGAAAAGCTTGAAATGTGTGTTATACAACTGATGAAGATGGGACGAGGGAATGACTGTACATTAAATCATAAACGGTTGCTCTGGGGAATGTATTTAGTTAAGTTGTATGCACAGTTGGAGGGGGGAGGATTTTTCTTTCTGTTTTTCTCCCACTGAATAATGAGGCTCTTGCTCTCCCCCCCCACCCCAGCCTAAACTGGAAGATGAAAAGTGACATTGCTGTTATAATTAAGTTTACTGTGGATATGTTTCTTAGCATTTGATCTGGTTCAGGTGAAACACCGGATATATGATAACATCTCGAGAATCACACACAGGAGAAATCACCAACTTGCTCCTGGGGCTGATGACATTATTAGAGATGGGGACCTTCAAGGGATAAGCAAGGTAGACCTCCCCTAGTGGGTTCCCCTTTATTATTTCAAAAAAAAGGGGGTGTGGGGGCAGAGGAGTGGCTGTTTGTACTTCTCGACTATCTACAGTAGGGGCAGGATGACAAGTCATCACCTCCTTTCCCCTTCCAGGTGGCTGATGCACCTTAAGGATGCGTGAAGCATCTGGTCTCACATTTACCCAGGACCTGGGAAGCCTTGCAGAAATCTCTGCCACTAATCCCCCGTGGGGACCACCCCTCTACCGAGGAACGCTCCTCATGGGATAGAGGGCATATGTTGAAGCCCTCCTATTTTGGAAGTACCCCTGTACATAGTTTCAAGTTATTATTGTGTGTTTGTTTACTTATTGTGCCTGATTAACTTGTTGTGCCTGATTCACATACCTGGGAAAAATGGAGATCATGGGCAGAGGACTGGGAGTGCTAGTAAATAACAAGTTAACCTTTGATATACACACCCTACTAAAGGTAAAAAATTGCCATAACATATTTGGGTGTATTTTTAGACATATAAAAAGTGGAGATTCAAGAATGATTATTCCTCTATATACAAGCTTTGTAAGATCACAACTGGACTATTGTTCACAATTCTGCATATCCATTTCAATCCAAGGAAAGAAACTAATAGAAGGCATACAGAGAAAGGTAACAAAATGAATAAAAGACATGAACAATCTTAAATATGAGGAAAGATTAAAAGCTATGGACCTCTATTCTATGGAATACAGACATTTACGAGGAGACCTATGTTTAACATATAAAGCTTTTCAAGCTTTTCAAGATCCTCTTTTGTTTGAAACATTAGGTTTTAAAAGAAATACCTCCAGCACTATTACTGGGATGCATAATTTGAAATTAAAAGGAGACAATTATAAAACACATAAAAGAGGCCAGTGGTACTCTCAGAGGGTTGTATCCCAGTGGAATATATTACCAAGGGAAATAGTTATAAGTAATACCATGGATATATTTAAAAATAATTTGGACATACATATGGGTGTTGGAAAAATATCATATTTAGAATAAACATTTAACCACCTGATTGGTGGCAACCTTTATAAGGGCAATCTTGCCTCCTGAGCTCGTTGTAGCCTATGAACTTATGAACTTATGAC
Organism: Neoceratodus forsteri; assembly: GCA_016271365.2. Lineage (NCBI taxonomy): Eukaryota > Metazoa > Chordata > Ceratodontiformes > Ceratodontidae > Neoceratodus > Neoceratodus forsteri. The sequence continues at coordinate 1,156,964,087 of CM057456.1, read as the reverse complement.
AAGCAGAAGGATATGAGAGATATCTCTTTGAAGGAGACACCGCAGGGTCGGAGGACTAATATAGGTTCTAGACCTAGGAGTCATGGTCCTGGAATAATTAACCAGGTTGATGCATTGTGTGATATTCAGAACCCCCCCCCCCAGTTCTACAGGGTAGTCTGAATGAAGATGGGTAGGAGGCCACCTATAACCATTTGTTCCCATAACATTAATGGATTAAACAACCCAATTAAATGATATTAGGTTATAGCCTCAATCAAAAGATTAAAACCTACATTTGCACTCCTTCAAGAAATCCACTTGAGTAGAGAGGAGCATCAAAAACTAAAAAGATTTGGCTTTGGGACGGTGGTGGCCTCTGCATATAAATGGGGAAAGAGAAGGGGAACAGAAATTTTAGTCCCTAAATCCTGTTCTTTTGTATTGACAGCCTCATATGTGGACCCTGAGGACTGGCTGGCTATTGCAGTCGGGTAGTTGGAGGGACAGGAGATTACCTTAGAATCCATATACATCCCCTCGGGCTCAGGTGCTGAAGTAGTGAACACCTTACTTCAGAGGGTCACTGAGCTACACAAAGACATTCTAGTGATGGGTGGGGACCATAACATGATCTCCTTCAATCTGGATGCCTCAAATCCCAGACCTGCCAGACAAAATGCAGACCAGACTCAGGTGTGTTTTTCAGAGGTGAATTGGGTGGACACCTGGAGGGCTCTGAACCAGGGCAAATGGGAATACACACACTTCTCGGTCCCCCACAGGGTGTACATGAGAATAGATTATTTCCACACATCTAGAGAACATCTATACAGGGTTTCAGAATGTACACAATCCCCATCTGTGCTATGTGACCACTCTCTGTTAACCCGTAAACTGGATTGGGAGGGGGAAAGGAAAGACCTTATGGAGATTCAATAACTTTCTATTGACCTTAAAGGGTTTCAAGGAGAAGATCACACAGAGGATCATGCAGAACTGCACCTTGAATGCCTCAGAGGGAGTCCTCTGGGATACCCTCAAAACAGTGTTGAGAGGAGATATCATAAAATATGCCTCACATTATAAGAAGCAGCAACAGGATCGCCTGGATAAGCTGCACTATGAACTTAAAGAACTTCAGGCACAGAATGCAGTGGGGGATGGGGAGCCCTGCACCTCCTGCAGGCTATAAGGGACCAGATCCAGCAGATTCTGGATGTACACACAGAGCATGGTCTGTGATCCCTGCGACAGAGGTATTATGATGGGTGGCCCAGGCCTACCCTCCTGCTGGCCCACAGGCTAAGGCAACAACAGGCACAATCTACCATACCTCAGGTTCGGAATCCAGCAAATGGTAATATGGTTAAATCACCCTCATAAATTATCCAGACCTTCTGGGAGTTTTATGAGAAACTATATACTCCAGAACAGGAGATTGACACAGGGGCAGTGGATACTTTTTTGACAGAGCTTAAATTACCAAAACTAAATGAAGAGCAGCAGGTAGTATTAACCCGTCTGATCACAGAGGAGGAGGAATTAGTGGGAACAATTGCCAATTTAAAATCTTTTAAGATCCCGGGACCAGATGGTTACACAGGGGAATTTTATAAAATGTTTAGACAGGTGTTACTCCCTACACTACTGGGGGCTTGCTGTGAAGCCCAGGAGGGAAATGGGATGTCAGATACCTGGCGTTATGCCTATATCTCAAGCATTCTGAAACCTGGGAAAGATGGCACAGCTTGCTCATCCTACAGACAGATATCGGTTCTCAATGTTGATTATACATTGTTTGCTTCAGTTCTGGCTAGAAGACTGGAGCCCATGCTCCCCGGGCTTGTCGATCTGGATCAGACGGGTTTTGCCCTGGGCAGGCAAACTCAGGACAATGTGAAATGGACTCTCCATTTAGTCCACTGCACTAGTAGCATGGGCTTTCTTGTGGGTGGTCTGGGGGAAGATGGAAATGCCACGGGATTTTGTTCAGGTAATAATCTCACTTTATAGGGACCCAAAGGCATATGTGAAGGTGAATGGAGCAGTTTCTGCCCTGATATCATTGAAAAGAGGCTCCAGACAGGGATGCCCCCTGTCCCCTCTGCTGTTCATCCTTTATCTGGAGCAGTTAGCCCAGGCCTTATGGCAGGATGAACAGATCCAGGAGGTGCAGGTGGGGGAGGTGGACCACAAGTTAACCCTTTATGCCAACAATTTATTAATTTACATGAGAGACCTTGAGCACTCTTTTCCCCCTTGTGAACCCTACTAAACACGTTTGGCAGAATGGCAGGCTATAAGGTGAATTTAGCGAAGACAGAGGTTCTTGGGATAAACTATGATCCATCACTGAGGGTACGAGGTGATTTCCCATTTTGCCAGGACCTGAGACATTTAAGATATTTGGAAATCCAGATAAGTACAGTACTTACCATACAGATCTATTTGATCTGAACTATTCCCCCCTTTTAACCAGAATAATCTTGGATCTGGAGAGATGGCAAGCCTTCTCACTGCCCTTAATCCAGAGAATCGAGGCAGTAAGGATGGTGGTCCTTCCCAAATTTTTATACTTAGCAGAGACACTCCCAATTCAGGTTCCAGAGGACTGGTATAGAATCATAAATAGGAGAATATCTAAATATATATGGGCAGCATGAAAACCAAGGGTGCGGCTCTCCATCCTGCAGTTACCCAATGCAAAGGGAGGGCTGGCACTTCCTAATTTGAGTTTATGCCACACAGCGGCCCAGCTCTGAACAGTCCTGTGCTGGCTACATAATGACTACTCGGCGAAGTGGAAGGCCCTGGAGAAATCAGAAACTGACCTGGCTGACCTAAACAAGGCGTTGTTGTCTTTCCCCCAAATATAGTACTGTGGGAGGTGACCAATCCATATACACGTACTGGTTTGCATTACTGGCAGAGCATTTTAACAACAAGGGCATTTGCTGGATGGAGACCATTGCTGTACTCATTGCCTCACCTCCCTTCCTTTTTACCCGCAAGGTGGGATCGGGGAATATTGTAGATGGGAGAAATTAGGTTTACATCTGATTTACCATTTTGCCCCCCAGGGAACAATACTTTCATTAACAGAATTAGTTCAACAATATGGGATCTCCTATAAGGACAGATTCAGATATTTTCAAGTCAGAAATTTTTGAAATACTATGATAGCTGGACTGTGGCTAGACACCCCCCCCCCACCCCGAATAGTGAGAATATTAATAGGAGCACTAGGAGGGGCCTCTAACCTCCCACCTGATTTCAATTTTGTACACTGCAGTGAGAGAGATGGGGGAGGACTCCCTGGAGTCAGTCTATCAGGCCTGGGAAAAGGATCTGGGTCTGCAGATACCGTTAGAAATTTGGCAGAAACATGTATCAACAATCCAATGGGGCCTTTATTCCAAAAACTGGAAGGAATTTTCTTGGAAATTGACCATTAGGTTTTTCAGCACCCCTACACAGTAGCAGAAATATCAGATCGGGAGAGGAGCTGCATGCTGGAGGCAGTGTGGGTATTCCTTAGCATCCCATGCATATATATTCTGGAGCTGTCAGAAATTACAGCCATACCTGATGGAACTGCAGGGTGCTTTACAGCAGATAATTTCACCTTCCTTAATTCTGACTCCCCTGATGTTCCTTATTGCAGATTACCCCCCAGAATGTCGGCTCCCTTTTAATAGGAAATTCATGGCTATTGCCATCTTAGCTGCAAAAAATCAATTACGAGACTATGGCTCAGGGATAGTCCTCTCACACTGACAATGTGGCATGACGTGATGATAGATATAAATATAAGATGGAAAAGATCACAGCCCTGCTCAACAAACAACAGGAGCAGTTTGAGATCCTCTGGAGGAGATGGGTTTTATATATCTCCCAGTTAAGACAATATTTTATTCCTTGACACCTTGATGGTTTTATATCATCTGCGCTGGTGTGATGCCCTGAGCCCGGTCCCTAATAAGGGGATGAGTTTGGGGAATTGACTTCCATCAATATTAACTCATCCTGTATAAATATAATGGTGCCACTAGTGAATCATCTTGCTCATGTATTTTATCTTGTCTTGTTAATCAATTCACACTGAAATTATGTCAGGCGCACTGTAATCTTTGTATGTTTGAATGTATTGTGTTCTTGTTGATGTTGTGGATGTTATACCACCTTAAAAAAACAAAGTAAAGATTGAAAGTTAAAAAAAAAGAATTTTACACAAAACTGAGGTGAGACTCACAGATCTTTATTTTTTTTATAGACAGATCATGTTCCATTCTATATAATGGAAAACTGTTGCTTTTCTCCAACATTGAAGAACTGTACCACTCTCTAAGGACAATTGGAAAATATTTGTCACTGATGCTGCTATCTCATCAGCCAGTCCTTTCAGTATTCACGGGTGCAAATCATCCAGGCCAGATGATTTATTGGGATTTATCTGACTTAATCTTGTTGTGTCATCCTCTGTAATCAGTATTTTTGGACAATCAGTTACTTGCTGCTTAGGGTTAATGTGATTTACTTTTGCTTTGAACACAGTACTAAAATAATTATTAAACAGCTCTATCATTTGTTTTCTCCTTTAATGGTATGTCAATTTGCATCACTTAAAGGGCTCACTTGAGATACAGTCAGTATTCCTTTATGACGTTATGTAATTGTAAAAGGATTTATAATTATCCTTCACCCTATATGCAAAGTGTACCTCAAACTCCCTTTTGGCCTTTCGTATGCATTTTTTTACTTTCCCAGGCTCTATTTTTGTATTTATCCCAAGCTTAACTTATGTATAATTTTTTGCCCTCTTATATGCTTTCTTCCAGCTCTTAACTTTCCTTCTTACTTTCTTATTAAGCCAACCGGGTAGTCTGCCCTTTTTGTCATATTTCCATATTTCACTTTTTCAGGTACATATTTTAGGATAAGTTCATTAAGCTTTGAGCTAAATGCTTCCTTTATATCATTTAAATTACTATTTTTAAACTGACTCTTCCAATCCCATTATTTTAATACCTTTCTCATCTTATCATAGTCAGCCTTAATAAAGCAATTGATCCTGGTGCTACCTTTCATCTTACAATTCTTACCAGCAATAATTAAAGTTATTATTTTATGGTCACTATCCACTAATGACTTGTTTGTCCTGCAATTTAATATCTGATCACCTAGATTATTTAACACCAGGTTGAGAGTGTGTTTACCTCTTGTTGGCAAGGATACATATTGTTCCAAATTTAACTTGTTGATGGTATTTAAAAAAAATATATTTTCCAAGGCTTTTTTGCCTTCCCTAGTGCTCCAGTTGATGCTAGGTATATTAAAATCACCCAAATGTATTATTTTTTCTTCTATACTAAGTTTGTTAAACATTTCCAGCAATGCTTGGTTTAGTTCTCTGGATCGTGAGGTTGGTCTATACAATAACCCTAACATAATTTTTGTTTCCAGTGTTTGGAATGAGCTTTATCCAGACATGCTCTAAAGCAGTATCTATATCCTGGGACATCAATTCTGCCGAAATATTATCTTGCACATGCACTGCTATGTCTCCACCTTTTCTACTATTTCTTCTTTGTTTACTAAATATTGTATATTCCTGTATATTCGTATCCCAGCAATCATCATCCTGACATGTTTTGGTAATTGCACATCTTTGTATTTTATTTCTGACCAAAATGTAGTGTAATTCATCATTTTGTATGAAGCTACTATCATTTGTAAGCAAAACATTACAGTCAACCATCTTAACCTTATTTACCTTCAGGTTGTTCGTTGGCAGCTTATTAGCACTAGGTGATTCTCCTCCTCCTTCCCCCTTCCTGTTCAGTTTAAACAGGCCTCAGTGGTTTTGTTTATTCTCTCACCAAGTACTCTTTTACCATTTCTGTTTAAGTGGAGTCTGTCTCTACCAAACAGGTTAGTGTCTCTAACAAATCTAACCCAATGTCTTAAGAAGATATGCCCCTCCATTTCACTCCAACATCTCAACCAGCCATTAAGTTGTTTGATGTCCTGGATTTTCCTCCTGCCAGTTCTTGGGACTGAAAGTATTTCAGAGATCACCATTTTATATCCCTTCTAGTGCAAAAAGGCTCCCACTGCCTCAAAATCCCTTTGAATGATTAATGTATTCCTCCTCCCTACATTGTTTATTCCTGCATGTAAAACTATTATTGATGTAATTGTACCCCTTAGTAGGCCATGCAAGTTTTCTTTACTATCACTTATTTTAGCAAAATACAGGCTACTAACCATGGTGGTATCCTTTCTGCCCTTACATATATGTTTGTTTGTAAATTTGATAATAGTGGCTCCTAAGGTCACAGTTTCTCTATTGTGGGAAGTGTTTGCCTCATTTTCTTCATTAACTTGGGCTACTTGTGTGTTCCCAGCTTTTTCTGCCTCATTATTTTTCTTAGCTAATCCCTATTGATTTACAGTACACTCTCATTTATCCGACCGCTCTCGGAGACATCTGATGCGGTCTGATAATCGGGAGATCAGATAAATGAGAAGACAGTACTTATGTGAAGAGAATACACTTTATTTCATCAAAAATTCTTTAGTGCATGATTAAAACTGTTATCAACTATATATTAGTACAGGAAATACCACAACTACTTGAAGTAGTCTGTGATAAACTTTTGTTTTTTGCTGTCAAGTGACTTTATCCATGCTTGTTGCTTCATCACACGTAGAAGCATAACCTGTACAGGATCTGAGTCAGGCTGATTCTCCAAGTACAGCATACAGTTAGTGAAATGCTCCACAGCCTCAGAATGACTCGGCACAGCAGGGGTTCAGCGCTATCATTAGCCTCCTCCTCCTCCTCCTCCTTATCAGTAAGATCTGCTTCAACTTCCTCCTTCTGGACAAACTCGATGATTGCATCATCTGTCATGAGCTCCTGTCCGCTCTCACCAGCATCACACTTCTCCCACTCCTCTATGTCTTCATCTGGGATTGGGTCTGACATCAGTGTTGCCAGTCTGTGGATCTCCTCTGCCTCTGAACACAGGGCTTGATCAGCTGCCGCCGCTGATTCTTGGTCGGGTGGCGTTTCATCTCTTGAGGTTCGAATCCCTCCCTTTGCTAATGATTTTTTAATTGTTTCAGGCAGTATAGCATCCCAAGCTTCTGCACACATGTAGACAATGTCCTTCAATATAACAGGCTTGATGATCTCAGTGAGGGACAGTTGTTGATTAGATTCGGCAAGAATTGTCTGAAGTAGTTTTTTACGATACCCCCATCTGAAAACTTTTAAAATGCCCTGGTTGCAGGGCTGCAGCATGCTTGTTGTGTTTGCCAGTAAGAACAAGCATTTAATGTGCCCATCCTGAGTCCTGACATCAACAATCTCTGGATGGGCAGGCAAGTTGTCCATCAGCAGTATGGCACGGAGGGGGAGATGTTTACTCCTAAGATGTGCTTTTACCTCTAGGACAAAGTGATCTGTGAACCATCTTTTGAAAATCACACTGTCCATCCAGGCATTGCTTTGTGCCTCATAGTGCACTGGCAGTGCACTAAGGTTCACATGCTTAAAGCACCGAGGCTGCCTGGATTTTCCCACAAGGACTGGTTTTCTTTTATGCGTGCCAGCTGCATTTACACAGCCCAAGATGGTAACCCTGTCTTTAGCCTTTTTGAACCCCAGAACCTCTCGCTCCCCCCCATGTGCCAAAGTACAATCAGGCAAACATTGCCAGAACAGCCCAGACTCATCTGCATTGTAAATCTGCTCTTGGATGAAATCGGTGCTTTCAACAATGTCCAGGAAATTTTCAAGGAAGGGTGAAATGGACTCTTCAGCAGTGCTAAGCTTTTCTTCACAAAGACGCAGCTGCCAAATTCCATGCCAGTGCTTAAAGCATGTCAGCCACCCCTCGCTAGCCACAAAGGGCTCTGTATTGCTCATCCATGAGTGGAACATGAGGGCTTTTTCTTTGAGAAGGGAACCAGACAGTGGTGTCCCCTTCTCATGCTCCTGGCAAAACCACACATAAAGAGCCATATCATGCTGCTCATCTTTACAGAATCGCATGTTCTTGCGATCTTCTGCCCCAGCTGCTCATTCCATAATGAGAGCAAAGTCTCACAGTTTTTGTTTTGCAGCTTTAATATCACTAATTGTGGACTTTCCCATGCCATATTCATCAGTGAGAATTGCAGCTCTCTCGCCATTCTCCAGGCGCTCCAGAATCCGAAGTTTTTGTGAGACACTAAGGACAACACATTTTCTTTTGGTAGCCATTGCAAAAGTGAGTACAACAACAGACTAAACTGGTTGATTGGTGCTTAAGTACAGAGCAGCAGCTGGTGCTAGTAGGTGTTGGCAGGTTAATCAGTTAATTTTAGTGTGAAGTGGTAGGTGGATCAAAGCGGTACTAGTGATGCGTAAAAACTGAACATTCTGCGGGGGACAATCAGAGTGTCCATTAGATGGGGAGATCAAATAAAATGAGGTCAGATAAATAAGAGTGTACTGCAATAGGTTTTGATTTTGATTCTCTAACAAGTTGCTGTTTGCTGCCTTAGCTTCATTAACTGACTTCAAAATGGGAAATCTATTTTGTATTGAAGTGGGGACTATTTTCTGCCTTCTCCTTCATTTTTTGCCTTTTTGTACCAAGCACCAATCATCATTTTGTGCCTCTACTTTGTTATCAGGATTACCTCCTGCTCCGCATTTTCTCTTGTCTGCCAATGTTGATCTACAGGTCTGATCTGGAGAATCAGGTAGCTCAGCAGCCTCTTTTTACTCTCTTGCAATGAAATCCCAGTATTTTTAGTAACTTGTTCTAATGTATACATTTCAACATAGAGATCTAACTTTTTTCTGAGGACTTTATTTGCCTCTATCAAATCTGCAATCTGCTTACATTCAATACAAACATATTTCAATGCTTCAACCTCCATTTCCCACATTTCACACTTTAGACACGGTTAAGTTTTCCTCCATTTTTCAATGGTCTCATTCTTTGCATGCCCCACAGAATGGGACCTATGCCTCGCTCTGGCTATCTTCAGAATCCCACATCTATCTTCATCATGGCCTACAACTCTCCAGTCTTTTCTTTGCCCCTTCTTTGTCCCTCCCACAGCAGTTGCATAACACCCCACCGATGTAGTCACTTAAAGTCCTGAAACAAATCTGCTCCTACTTGAAGGTTGACTGGTCTAAGGATTCAACGCAACCTCTGGTGAGTAATCCAAATATCTGCATAATGGGCTGACCTCTTCTATTTAACTTGTGTCCCCCGCTTTGGCATTCCTCTTTGGGATCCTTTTTTTCTAATGGTAAGATTGTTTCTGCCCAAGCCATACAACAGCATTTTTCCATCACAGTCTACTATCCATTCAAACATCTTCAATTGTCTATAGCTATTAGCTAGGGGTTTACAAAAGGAAGGTCCTTGTCAAACTAATCTCATAGATTTCTTTCACTGGGTAACCAGAGTGGTGGAGCAAGGGGGAGCAGTTGATGTTGCCTACCTTGACTTCAGCAAAGCTTTTGACACTGTTCCACATAGAAGATTGATAAATAAGCTGGGTAGGCTCGGGGTGGGTCAGAAGTTGGTCAACTGGGTGGCAAACTGGTTGACGGGCAGAAAACAAAGAGTGGTGGTAAATGGTATACAGTCAGAAGAGATGCAAGTCACAAGTGGGGTACCTCAGGGATCAGTCCTGGGGCCAGTCCTCTTCAACATCTTCATTAGTGACCTTTCAGATGGACTAGAGGGTAAGGCTTGTCTGTTTGCAGACGACACCAAGATCTGCAACAGAGTAGATTATCCAGATGGGGTGGGCAGAATGAGAAGAGATCTGGATAAACTAGCAAAATGGTCAAAAGAGTGGCAACTGGGATTTAATGCAAAGAAGTGCAAGATCATGCACATAGGGAAGAGAAACCCTGAAGCCACCTATAGGCTGGGAAGGGAGTTGCTAGCAGTCACAAAGGAAGAAAGAGACTTGGGCATCATCATCACTGATGACCTGAAATCATCCAAGCGGACCTCTAAAGCAGTAGGTAAGGCTAGGGGGTGTTAGGATGTATTAGTAGGGGTATCACAAGCCGTAAGAGGGAGGTAATAATCCCTCTTTACAAGACACTGGTTAGGCCCCATCTGGAGTACTGTGTGCAGTACTGGAGGCCACACCTTCACAAGGACATTAACCAAATTGAGGCAGTCCAGAAAAGGGCAACCAAAATGGTGCAGGGACTGCATCAGAAGACATATGAGGACAGATTAACAGAGCTCAATATGTATACCCTTGAGCAAAGGAGGGAGAGGGGTGATATGATCGAGGCATTCAAACACCTTAAGGGCATTAACAAGGTGAAAGAGTCTAACATGTTTAAATATAAGAAAAATAGCAGGACAAGAGGACACAGCATGAGATTAGAGGGGGGCAGATTAAGGGGGAATGTGAAGAAATTCTTTTTCACAGAAAGGGTGGTGGATGCATGGAATGGCTTACCTCAAGAAGTGGTGGATATGAATACAGTGCAGGGCTTCAAACAGGCATGGGATAGGCATAAGGGAGCATAACAAATGAGTATGAATAGATAGGCCACTGACAGAGCAAAGGCCGATGGCACATTTGTAAGGTAGAAAAAGAAATGGGCAGACTGGATGGGCCTTGAGGTCCTTATCTGCCATCAACTTCTATGTTTCTATGTTTCTATACTACTGATTTCTTGTGGTCTTCAAATGGCAGATCTCTTCCACACTGTCTTCTCATGGATTTCCTGTCTCTGGCAGGGCAGCCACATCCCACTTCCAAATTTTATTCTTGTCTTCAGTCCCATGACCCGAGTAGTGTACAGGAGATCTGTTTTTACTGGCAGCAGTCCACTGACTTACATTTGGAGACCAAGGTTTGCAAAAGGTATGGGTCTGATTATACTAATTAATTAAGCAAGACAAATACAGCCTTATGCAATTTTGCATATTGCACAATGTCTATTACACCCCCAGACATTGTATATGTGGGTCATAGGCCCTCAGTGGAGTGCACATGATGTGGTATGGGGGACGGTTCCCTTAAACATATTCTTTGGGAATGCCCCAAGACTGCCCCCTTCTGGGAATCCATCCATGGTTTTCTTGACCCATTGATGGGGGTTAGATTCCTTTTTTACTCCACAGATATGCCTGGTGGGAATTTTCCCATAGGAGCTATTTGGCCCCCAGAAAGCTCACATGGCTTTAATCTCGATAACTGCCAAGCTTGTCATTCTTCATCACTGGCTAGATGACACTGTCTCAAAGCTCCATAAATGGCACCAGGAACTCTCACAGGCCTTGGTGGTTGAAAAGCATATAGCTTCTTATCTGAGTAAACGGGAACAGTATAGGGTCCCTAGAGGCCTTAATAGCCAGATATCTGCTATTGATAGCTTGCACCCTGGAAACTCCTCAGTCCCTGATGCATTTCTGGTGTCACCTGCTGTGCTCTGAGGGAGGGGTGGGGTGGGGAGGAGGTGTTGTTTTGGAGTTGTTTATGATACTTGTTTATGACTTCAGCCAGTTGTTTCGTTTCATATCATGGTTTGGTATTGTTATTTCCTGCATGGTTATGGACATTAGCTATGTTTATATGTTTTCAAAAATCTTTAATAAAGCATATTATCTTGAAAAAAATGTTATCCCCCATTCTGGTACCTCTCTTTCATTAAACAAGGTGGCTGGGCCCGTCATCCCATCTGTCCCAGGTAGCTTATTTATGCTGTGAAATCTGGAAATGCTGGTCCTGGGGTTGTGAGGGGTTTGAAACTAATCTGCTAAAAATACATAAAAACACTTTAAAAACTCATAATGTGAGTCTTCAATGCAGTCCTGCAAAGCCCATAGATCAAAGTTGCAAACAGGTAAAAACTGCAGCACTACAATGCTCTTAGCATTCCCCCTGCTATAGTTCCCAGCTACACACTGCATACTGTAGCCCCCAGTATCCCTTGCAGTCTCAGTAAAATATAGAGGAGAATCTTTTTGGTATTTTCATTTTTTCTTGTGAAGATCCTGTTGTGGGGAAGGGGGTGGCAAGGTAGACATGACCAAGATATACAGAGCAGTATGAGTTGGGAGCATATGAAGCCCCTATTCCAGACTAAATGAAACTTAGAAGCATCTCCTGACAAAAAGTGGCTGGAGAACCAAATGCATTCCTCTAAATTTGCTTGCATTTGTCTAGCTTAAGCCTTCTGTCATTACTAGTATTATAAGCCATAACCAGTATGGGTTTGAGCTTGGTTGCCCATCCTCTTAATTTTCAAACTACTTCTTAAAACACCAAACTAAAAATTAAATTATATGTTTGTAGGAATTTTGCAAATTTCCCTTGTTGAAATAGATGTGAACATGGATTTGCTTTTATTTCACATAAAGTTTTCATTCATCTGCTTCTGATAAAACTTAATCAGAACTCACACTGGTATGATTTTTATTGTAAAACGTATAGGACAGTTCCTCATTCTTACGCTGTATTCCAGAAAAGTAGAAAATACCACAGTTTTGTCATTCCACTGCATCCAAAATATAAATCAAGCTTTTGGGAACACCAGTCTGTTGATTCAGTGTATTGATGTTACTGATGTAAGAAAAATTAAAGAATACCATGTGATGAGGAATCTGCTCACCATGCTTGAGACAGAGGTCCATGGCCTGAGCTCAGTATTTCAGGAGCAAAGGCTGCCAGGGAGGTCAAAGGAGCAACCATGTGAATGGTCATTATCTGGGTGAAGGTACAGTGGTTCATCACTCAGAAAATCACACCTTGTGGTGAAACAGAGCCTTGGCTGGCATAGTTGATCAAATACAGTACAAGTCACATTAAACTGTTCCCTCAACTCACTGGTGTAGCATTGTTCAATGAGTTTCCTAATCTGTGCAGTGTTTTAATTCAATGAATTAGTAAAATGTTAGTATTGGTCTGTAACTAGCTCTTATGTACTATAAGCTTTATTTTCAGCTGAGTGCTTATGAGTTTCATTTCAGAAGGCAGACTAAACAACTCTTAAGGAATGCTGTAATATTTAAAAACAATGCCATGAAAATACATTGCATAAATACTGCAAAACAACTACTGCCATGTCACTAAACAGTTACAAGTGAGTTGAAGAGGCAGCGAAGGATGGTTGGAGAACAATTGAAAGCTTCAACAGTTTGAGTTGCCACTGCAGTAGCATCACAAAAAAATGCTACACTAGTGAGTTGATGGAAAAGTTTAATGTGACTTGTACTGTACAGTCTGGCTACATCCCCAGGACATCAACATGCTGTCCATGGGTGTAGAGAAAAGGGTGAAACACAAAAGAAGACAAAGCATGCCAACTCAACAAACCCAATAAAGGGCACTCTATTCTCTCCTCATAACCAGCCCCCTTATGCACTAATGCCGCCCATAGCAAAAATTCCCAGTCAACCCAAGGCGCTTCTTCCCTTCCGCTGATACATCCCATCACTGGGGAGTAGGGCTCTGTAACAATTATAAGCCAGCTCAACCAGGTGATACTGGGCAACTTGGGTAGCCTGCAGACAGCAATCAGGACTAGAATGATAGTCCAGCAGGTAATGAGGGACAGATAAGCAGGCATAAAGGTGTAGGGTACCAAAGGGTGCACAGAGAAAAAAGCATAAACAAATGATACAAGATGGCTTTTTATCAGGTTAGTACTGGTCTTGTGATACAATGAAATCTTTAAAAGTTAATAAAACACCCCAATCACTTGAAAACAAACAGCAATTACTGAGACAGACTGTATTAGAAATGATTAATGGAAATTAGTTGTCCGTACAACTATTTTGTAAGATGGACTGATAACATGGTTTTCATTTTTATAACTTACTTATTGTAATTAAGTAACTTGACCTTACAGGTTTCCAATCCACCTAGCTGTGGAAATGGGCAGAAGCAGGATTCCTCTGGAAATGAGCTGATGCATTTCAGCTGGGTTATCCTGGATACATATGTTGCAAAAAAAAAAAAGAAAAAAACACACATATTTTAAATGTGGGTATTTATAGTAGGTAATTTTCATGGTACCAGAAGACTGATGTTTAAAATCTAGTGCACAAAATTGTGGCATTTTAGATGTGCATTATGTAAATTAGCCGCAGTGTAATTTTTTGAGTAAAACTCCACCATGGGAGACATTTTGATTCTGCCTGGTTTCAACTATGTAAGCAATCTGATTTGTAAATTCTGATAGCAGATTTCAAGACTCAGCTGTGGTAATTCTGCCAACCATCTGAATTCTACCAATGGATGGCTAGTGGAACTGTAATGGCAGAAAGTTGGGATTTTGTGAAATCCATGCCACCAGAGGAAAGTGCAGTTCAGCATGATACTTCCTGTGGTAACACATCACTATACTAATGAAATAAACATGAATGTCCATAGGTTTCCTTTACGCATAAAATTTCCTGAATGTAAAACATCTTCTTGGAATTAACTAGTTCTTGGTGAATTATTTTAGTTTGGTGGAACTGTGCATAAGTAGATTTTTACTGATGCAATGCATTCAGTGGAAATAAATGAATCCTTCTGGAATAACTCAGTCTGTCCTTGTAGCTACAATATGGGTGAAATGCAGATTCTGTCAGTTTAATTTCATATTCGGCAGTTTCCATGGGAGAAACCAGGTATATTCTGAATAATGCAGATGAAATTAACTTTTTTTGTAATAGATAATACTATACTGTGGATACATTTCCATAGAATGAAATTACTCAGGGAGGGTATAGTAAAACCAGGAGGAACAACAGAGCAGACTTAAAGGGCTCACAGTGGGCTGGCATTTCAAAGATGTGCATCATGTTTTTAACACAATTATACTACTTGTGACATACTGTTAGACCACATAAATGTAATGATGTGCGCAATAAATAATGCATGCATCAACTTTGATTGTTGTTGTTTGCTGTAAAGTGCAGTACAATTGTTGCAAATGTGTCAAAGCTTTGAAACTTGCTTGTAAACATTTTGGTGCATTTTAAAATATGCAAGCTGCTTCAAAAATCAGGTATTGTACCTTTATTATGTGTTTGAAAAAACAGTTCTGATCATCTTTGTTTGTCCTTTACCATCTATACTTTATATCTATGTACCTAAACTACAATGAGGCAGTGACCAGCAGGTGTAGCAATGAGCCACAGACAAAAAGAAGAACACACCTTTTATAATGTAACACAAGAGCTGGGCTATAGATGCCCCAAACTGTTACCAAACACCTTTTGTTGGCTTCTTTGTATCTATGTATCTATTCAACTTTTTCAGCACTGGAATAAACTCACACTTTTTTGAAAGACATTTCACTGTATTCCTGGTACACTGCAAACTATACTAGTATAATAGATTATAATAGAGATTATATTAGAGTTTCAAGAGCAGATAGAGGCAATAAGCTCATGTGAACTGCCCCACACTGTTTCAGTGATAGTAATTAAGACTTGCTTTTGATGTCATGTAAGCATCCAGCCTTTTTTTAAAACTTGGTTTTATTTTCAATAGTCACAATGTCAATCAGGAGACTGTTTCACACCCCTATCACCCTCTTAGTGAAAAAGTACTTTCTCCTCTCAGTCCTCACTCTACTCCGCTTCAACTGTAGTGGGTGTCCCCCTCATTTCTCTGTGGTCCTGTTTAAAGTCCATGTCTAAAGCACCCATCCATTTCATGTCATTCATTATGTCATACATGAACAATAAATTCCCTCTAATCCATCATGATTCCGATGTCATTAATTTAGTTTTCTTTAAATGACTTTTATAATCCGTATTACACATCCCATTAATTGATTTGGTTACACACCTCTGCACACATTCAATATTATTGTGTTTCCTTTTATAAGGTGCCCAGAGTTGAGATCCATAGTCCAAATTTGGATGTATAGAAGCCCTATACAGGGACATAATCACATCCATGTCCATACTGTTAACACAACTCTTGATGTTCCACCAGCAGTTGTTTGCTTTTACTATTACAGTAGTACATTGGGTGTCAGAAATGAATTTGCCATCAGTGAGTACTCCAAGATCTCATTCTATTTCAGTTTCCTGGAGTATGGTACTCATGAATTCATACTTATGTTTAGGATTATTCTTAACAAAATGTAATACTACAAATTTGTTTTTATTAAGGGACATTCCCCATGTATCTGCTCACTTGCTAATTTTGTTTAAGTCAGATTGAATAGATGCCATTTCTTCATCAGTTACACACACATTTGGTGTAGTCTGCGTACTTTTACCAATTTGCGACTTCCTTTTGTAGGTCAGAGATAAAGATGGTAAGCAGTACCGGGCCAAGCACTTATCCCTGTGGGGCCCCACTGATTACCCTTCCACTAGGTGATGTGTACCCATTTAGAGATCCCCTTCTGTGACCTATTGTCCAGCCAGGCTTCAATCCATTTAATACGTTTGCTACTGAATCATAAGTTATATAGATTTTCTATTATTTATTGTTTCTATTATTGCCCAGTGAGGAACTTTATCAAAGGCATTCTGAAAATCTAAATAAATGACATCCACTGGCCTATTATTCTCAAGTTCATGTCTTACATTTTTGTTAAAATCTACAAGGTAGTTAAGCATGGTCTGCCTTTACAGAATCCATGTTGTTGTTCATCTGTACATGCTTTTAGCCCACTGTTCGGTAACACTTGATTTTAACTGTCCTTAACTACACTGTAATTACTGCATACCTATGCTGTAACTTCACTATAGCTATTGTCTAGTTACATGTAACTACTATGTGGTTGTTAACTAGTTTCACAGATGCATGTTAAGTAGTTGCACACACTTTGCATAAAGTAACTACACTGTAACTACTGTGTAGTTACATGTAACTATTATGTAGTTGTTAACTAATTCTACATGTGAGTATGGTATAGTTACGCAACTTGCATACATGTACAACTACTACAGTCTCCCTTTAGGCACATATCATTTAATTCTAACAAGTGTAACTACACTGCACATGTAACAGCTGTTACAAAGTGCAACAGAAAATCTATGGTGCAGCTACCTCCCTATTTCTTCTGGCATTGTGTTATTTGTTTGTATAATGGCAACTACACATATAATGGTTTGTGCAAATTTCAACAGCAAATCTGTTGTGTAACTACTATGGTACTACTTTTGGCATTATTAAATCTGTTCTTACAAGTATAAGAACATATAAATGCAGGTTGTGTGCACTGTTTCAACTGTCTATGTCTATCTGACATTTATTTAAAAGGTAATCACACAGAAAAAATGTTAAAGTGTAATTAGAATGGTAACTAAAATATGAATACAATGCAACTTCAGTCTGCTATAGTTAAATGCACTGACTGGCAACTCATCAGATGATATTCCTTGTCTGTTTTCCAGTTTTTCATGAACTTACAGGTTAGTAAACATGCAGTATAATATCATGAATTGATATGTAACTGTACACAAAAATATTTCATTTGCAGAATTACTAATTGGCACAATTATAATGTTGTGGCTAAGAAATAATGGTACTGTTTTCTCGATTAATGAATAGGTAACATGCATTTGCAGTTGCACACAAATTTACCATATGTCATTACTGTAGCTATGCTGTAAGTTCTCATTCATAAATCAATCCTTCATGAACTTACTGCTTACTAAACATTCAATCTAATATTAGACTCTATTCACATAGGCAGCAGAGAATGTGCCAAATGTGCATTCCCAAACCTGGTGATCAGTAGCAGCTATACAATCAGATGGATTGACCAGGAGCAGACTGGATTCTACACTTTATGTGGATAGGGGGATTGTGGGTTATGGGTGGCCTTCCCATTACTGCTGTTTTCCAGTAAGGGGACCTACTGGTCTGCCTATGTTTACCAACTTGCCTCCATCCCTCATGGTATAGTCAGAGGGCTGGGATAGCTTGATGTGAAGGATGATGCTATGGCAGCCACACTGTTCAGCCAGTGGGAAGGGCATGTAATGGCTAAGGAAGTTTCTCTGACTGTGTATCCTGTGCCACCCACTACCACTCCACACAGCAGTTCAGTGATAAAGCATGGTATGTAGTCATGCCCCCACCCCAGCCACCCACCTGGGCAGTAGCAGGCCAGGAGTGTGGGTGTTGAACAGGTGTGGGCCAATGCCACAAAAGCAGCACATTTCTTAGTAACTACTGCTCTGCTTACAAGCCAGTAAGTAATTATATAAATGATTTGTATTGTATAAGTAAACAATGTAGTTGTATAGCAATTAAAAATATTAGACTGCATGTTTATTAAGCAGTAAGTGCATGGGGGAATGATTTCTGTAGGAAAATATACACCAGAACTACAGCATTGACATGCAATTTAAGTATATAGAAGTTACACCCTTTTTCTTATGCTTTAAGTGTCAGTTTCTGCACACTTGCATTGCAAATACATGTTAGTTAGGAATGAACTGTGGAAACAATGCCACAGAAGCAGCACATTCCTTAGTAACTATAACACTGTTACACCCTTTCTCTTACACTTTATTTTAAGTGTCAGTTTCTGCATACTTACTTTGTAAGTACATGTTAGTTAGGCAGTTACTGTGGAAACAATGCCACAGAAGCAGCACGTTTCTTAGTAACTACAGCACTGTTAAAAAACAATAAGTAATTATGTAAATTAATTCTTTTTTACTGCATAGCAATTTACAGTATTAGATTGCTAGTTTATTTTTATTTAATTTTTTTTGGTTGCACATTATATAAGTGGTGGCTCTGGGAGTTGAACCTAGTTCTCCAGGTTTGCAGGTCATTGCTTTTAACTACTATGCTACACTGCAGTAAGTTCATGAGGGAATGATTTCTGAAGGATAATTTTAAGTGTCACTAGCTACACTGTAACCACTGTATAACTACACCGTAACTGCACCACTATGTAGAAGTCTACTGCACCCACAACTCTATCCTGCTGCTGCCCAAGGGGATGGCAGGGGGTGGCTACCCTCGGACGAGAGTCCTAATTCTTCCGTACCTAAGACTAAACTGTCCCATTGTACAATGCTGAACAGTCATAAGACTGCCTGACTGTACATCATGTATATTGCACCAGCACTTTAGTTGCTAATTTATTGTGTTTTAACTGTATTCTTGCACTTAATTGTACCAAGCTGCACCTAATATATTCAATGTATTCCATTTCCTGTACATTTCTCTGTTAATGTAAGTGTATTGTCTGTATTACCTATGTACCATCTTTATGGCCCAGGTCATGCCTGTAAATGATCCACTGAATCAGTGCACCTACCCGGTAAACAAATATGTATTACATCACCAATTTGTTGTGTGGATTGATGGTGAGTGGTGCCAGATACACATGCAGGGACTCTTCCTTAGCCATTACATGTCCTTTCCACTAGCTGAATGAGGTAGAAGCCATGACACCATCCTTCACACCAAACTACCACAGCCCTCTGACTATGAGGGCTTGGGTCCTGACAGTGAACACGTGCATGTAATGGCTAAAAGTTCCTGCATGTCTGACTGGCACCATGCACCATCACTACACTCAGCAGATCAGTGAGATTTTATATATATATATATATATATATATATATGTGTGTGTGTATATATATATATATATATATATATATATATATATATACACACACATTATGGTAGAGGAGCCATTTACATGTTAAACCTAAAATTTTGCACCTTAATAACTTTGCAACCGTTCAACAGATTTGCCTGAAATTTGGAATACATGATCAAGATCCATACTTCTTGGGATCTGCCAACTTTTGTACTGTTCGGATATACGGCTGTAGAGTTATTAAGCATGATCTGCACGCGCATTTACGCTTTTTGGGAATTCTTTGCTCATCTCTACAGGCCGCACGGTTTGCACGACCTGTCTGAAATCTTCAGGGAACATGCAGCCAGGGTCCCCAATGTGCCTTTTGAAGATTTCATGAAAAAATATTAAACGGTTCCAAAGTTATTCAAAAAACAATTTCCCTTTATAAGTCAATGGGAAAAGTTAACAAAAAGTACGACAGTGTTGCAATGCAGTTTTTACTTTCGCAAATGGCCCTTTTACTGTCGCAAATCTGCCATTTTGTTTTCAGTTGGTCATCAGCAAAATGCTTGGCATTTAAATTTGGGACCATCTAGCAACCTAATTCTTTTTGTATTCACCTAGACGGACCCTGAGGATGCTAGGCATGTCTTTATTTTGGGGTAAAACACCCCAGAAATATGTTTTTCAGATTTCTGGAAAAAGTACTTTCACAAAGTACTTTTGAATTTGTGACACTGTAGAATGAATTTGCGAAAGCATTCACAAAGTTCACCAGTACTTTTCTAGGCTGTGGGAAAATGACAGCAATTATTTGCCACCCTGCTGCAAAAGAACGGTTTGGTCTTTTGGACTGAAATTTGGAGGGAACACAGCCAACATCTCACAGATGTGCCCTTCAGTGTTTTGGAGGAAAAAATGTTACAGGGTGGCAAAGTTACGGCACTCCAAAGTTGACACTTTTTCTCATAGGATAACATTATGGCGTCCGCCGCATTAAAGGAATCCTTTGCCGCCCTGCTGCAAAATAACGATTTGGTCTTTTGGGCTGAAATTTGGAGGAAGGAAAGCTAACATCCCACTGATGTGTCTTTCAGTGATTTGGTGAAAAAATATTACAGGAAGCCAATGTTATGGCACTCTGAACTTCTCTTTTTTTCCCATAGGATAACATTACGGCGTTCGCCACGCATTTTAGGGCCTGTATCTCGGAAACGGTGCGAGATATGGACTTTTTGTTGGAAAAATGCTTAGCCTCCCACTGGGGGCTAAGTCCAAATCTAGCCAGGAAAGTCATAAATCATATGTCTTTTAAATTTTTTTCCACGTCACACGGTTCCTGAGATATAAGCAATTTAGTATTCCAAATCCTCATTTTCTGCTCCAAGACCCATTATTATGCATACATTCTTTGTACTCACTGTCTTTCTCTATGCAGCTTTTGGTGAAAACCAGCCTGTGCACTTACATCACTGTTACCCTTACCATTTCTGCTTGTGGTTCCGTACCCGTTTCACTTACTGTTCCTGCCTACGGCACCATGTGCGTAACCCTTTGCATTTTCATTTGTGCTTGTGTTTGCTTTATTTTAACCATTTGTGTCTACAGTACTCTTTATCTTTCTGTTTCACTTTGCGTCACCATGTGCATTACCATTTGTATTTGCGGGCACTGTGTTACTATGTGACAAGACATCACGTGGTGGGAACGTGGGGCCCAAAGGGCCCCACGCACCTGCTGACACATTACATTCACTATTTCTCATTATCCTTCTCAAAAAGAAGGGAAATTAGAGGCAAAAAAATGAGTTTAATGCATTAGTTAGGGTTGTTCTACAGCGACAAAAGTGAAGAAATTCGGTGTTAGGGATGAAAGCCCTCCTTGGACCCCCCTTCCCACACCCCCAACTGGCATCAGGGTGCGCATTGGGGTTGTCGGTCCTAACTCTCACCCCATTCTCCTATACCTCTGCTTCTTCACACATCAAATGGAGTAGAGTTAGGGCTGACAATCCCAATCGCCACCTCGATGCCGGTTGGGGTGTGGGGGGATCCAAGGGGGCTTTCAACCCTAACACTGAATTCCTCACTTTTGATACTGTGGAACATCCCTAACTAATGCATTAAACAGAGTTTTTTGCCTCTAATATATATATATACACACACACACACACACACACACACACACACACACATATGCACACATATACAGATAAGCTCTCCAGGATGAAGTGCAGTGTCACAGATTTACTGCATGACAAAAGAGATTAACTCCCATTGAAACTGCATTGTTTACTGCAGTAACTCCAGTGCAGAATTCTGCAGTGCTGCGCTTCATCCTGGAGGTCTTCAATGTCTATATATACATATATATTTGTTTGTTTACCAAGGAGGTGCACTGATCCAATGGACTGATTTCCAGTGTGACCCAGGCCAGCCATAAAGATGGTACATAGGTAATACAGACAATACACTTACATTAAAAGAGAAAGGTACAGGAAATAGAATACGTTGAATTTATGGGAGTCAGAGGGCTGGCTGGGGCAGAAGGATTGAGCATCCTGGGACTGCTCGCCTTCTCCAGGGGGAGGGAAGGAAAGAGTGTCCGGCACTTTGTGGACCCCTGGTGGAGGCTGGAGTTTCTGCCATGAGTGGCACCATCATGTTTTGGGGGTGGGGTAGACACAGGATGTCATTGCACATCCCCACCACTTAAGAGCAATCATGGTACTTAAGGAGCTAAGGGTGGAACTAGCAGAGCCATTAGCAAAACTATTTAGTGAGTCTCTGAGCAAAGGAGAGGTCCCAGAAGACTGGAGAAGGGCTCATGCGATCCCGCTCCACAAGAGTGGTAGCAGGGAGGAGGCAGGGAACTACAGACCAGTCAGTCTTACCTCAGTAGTGGGCAAAATTATGGAGGCACTCCTTAAGGAAAGGATAGTGCAACACCTGGAATCCATAGGGGCACAAGATCTAAGACAGCATGGGTTTACAAAAGGAAGGTCCTGTCAAACTGATCTCATAGATTTCTTTGACTGGGTAACCAGAGTGGTGGACCAAGGGGAAGCAGTTGATGTCACCTACCGTGACTTCAGCAAAGCTTTTGACACTGTTCCACATAGAAGATTGATAAATAAGCTGGGTAGGCTTGGGGTGGGTCAGAAGTTGGTCAACTGGGTGGCAAACTGGTTGACGGGCAGAAAACGGAGAGTGGTGGTAAATGGTATACAGTCTGAAGAGATGCAAGTCACAAGTGTGGTACCTCAGGAATCAGTCCTGGGGCCAGTCCTCTTCAATATCTTCATTAGTGACATTGCAGATGGACTAGAGGGTAAGGCTTGAATGTTTGCAGATGAGACCAAGATCTACAACAGAGTAGATTATACATATGGGGTGGGCAGAATGAGAAGAGATCTGGATAAACTAGCAAAATAGTCAGAAGAGTGGCAACTAGGATTTAATGCAAAGAAGTGCAAGATCATGCACATGGGGAAGAGAAATCCTGAAGCCACCTATAGGCTGGGAGGGGAGTTGCTGGCAGTCACAAAGGAAGAAAGATATTTATTTATTTATTTATTGGCTTTTGGTAACCGGGTAAGTGCGCTAGGCAACAGACCTGCCTATTTTCAGGCACGACCCGGGAGAGCACAGGACATTGGTTACAATATGCAGAAATGCTCAGACATAATATAGGTGTACAGGAGCAAAACAAGATATACATTGGGTAGCACAGTAATAGTTACATAAGGGTACATTTTAGGCATAGATCATAATAAGGATGTAAAATAAAGCAATTAGGGTAACCATAAGACAGCTGAGGACAGTAAAGACATCAAGGTTCATAGCCACCTAGACAAACTTATTGCATGGGAGAACATTAGTGTAGTACTCAGGGTTAGACCTGACTGCCTGCAGTGGGACAAAGCAAATTAAGAGCATTTGCATTGGCCAGAGGCTAGGAGGTTGGTGAACAGCGAGTTTTTGAATTCTCGATGGGAGGCTGAAGTTTTCACCATAAGGGGGAGTGAGTTCCAGAATTTGGGAGCAAAATGGGCAAATGCCTGTTCACCCATTTTGTCATGCAAGGTCTAGTGGAGACATGGGGACAGAGGAAGACCTGAGAGTGCAGGTGTGTGAGACAGGAGTCAGGAGGTTGGCAAGATAGACAGGGCAGAGAGGTCTAGACAGGGAGTCGATAAAGCAGCCCAGGGAGTAGGCTCGAATATCCTTAGGTGACAGCCAATTTAAGCCAGCGTAAAGGAGACAATGATGGGTGAGACGTGGGGCAGTTAAGGCAAATCTACAGATGTTGTTGTAGACAGTGTCCCATTTGTGGAGTGTAGCAGACTTTGCAGCAAAGAGGAGGGGCAGAGCATATTGGAGCTGGGGTAAGAGAATACCTCTCGCAACAGAAAGTCTAGCGGAAGGAGTGAGGGAGTGGCACACGCAATAAGCTCCGCCAACTTTAGCATTGACGGCACGGCACACCATATTGACATGTTGAGACAGGTCAAGTGTGGGATCCAAAGTGACCCCAAGGTACTTGAAGGACTCAGTGTTTGAGATGAGGGAGCCATCAAGGCATTGAACCCGGAGCCTGTTCGCAGGGGCAGACAGTTTCTTAGAGGATCGAATAGCATAGCACAGGTTTTTCTAGGTTCAGGACTTGGTGGTTGCTAGAGGCCAGGTCTGCAGGAATTGGAAGTCATTAGTGAGAGTGGAGTTGATGCAGCAACCGATTTTGACCCAGAGTAGAGAACAAGGTCATCTGCGTACATAAGAGTGCAGCTATGCGGGACATGGTGGGAATATCATTTAGGAAGAGGGAGAAGAGTAGAGGTCCAGAGTGGATCCCTGGAGAACTCCATGGGAGATGTTTGGGGGAGAAAGGGCCTTGTGAAATGCTACCGCCTGAGTCCGATTGTCAAGATAGCTATGGAACCAGGAGAGGGCTTGGTCAGATGCTCCAATAGATTGGAGCTTCTTTAGCATGAGGGGATGGTGTACCATGTTGAAGGCTTTAGACAGGTCGATAAAAAGCCCCAGTGAGTAGGCCATAGTCCATATTATTTCTGATGTCATTTGTAAGTTGTGTAAGTGCAGAGGTGGTACTGTGACCGGGCCGGAAACCATGTTGGCACGGGGTTTGAAGATTAAACATGTCAAGGTGAGCAGCAAGCTGGCAGTGGACTATTTTTTCAAGCAGCATACTGAGAGTGGGCAGAAGAGATATAGGGAGGTAGTTGGACATGAGTTTGACATTGTCCTTTATGTGTATAGGGATGGTTCTGGCAGTTTTCCAGGTGGATGGGATAGTAGATGTACGAATCAAGAGGTTAAAAAGCCAGGTGATAGGTCTGGTCAGCCAAGGTGCATACTGCTTAAGTATGCAAGGATGGATGCCCTCAGGCCCTTGACCCCACATGCTGGAAGGGAGTTAGTAGCTTGCGAACTTCAAGGTATGTGGTTGGAGCCAGAATGAAAGGGAGGGTGGGGGCGAGGGAGGAGAAGAGGGACAGTCAGGTTGTGGGCTAGATAGAGTGAGCGACTGGTGGAGAAGAAAAAGGGCATTGAAGCGTTGGCAATGGGTCATGGTTGGTGCAGTGAACACCTTGAATGTTCATGTCAGCTGGATTCTGTTGCTTGTCGCTGCCGAGAATGTCCTTAATTTTGGACCAGTACCTGTCGTGGTTTGTAGAGGATGTTATCAGTAGGTTCCTATAGTAGGTGCTTTGGCTTGTCACAATTTGTCTTTTGCAGTTGTTACGTAATGCACAATAGTCTTCAAAGTCTGCAGGTGGGAGATCTTCCACCTGGACCAAAGTTTGTCCTTAGATTTGAGAAGTTGAAGCAGGGGCGTGTTAGCCACTTGGTTACTTTCCCTGCCATCCTACGTGTGGTGACGGGATGTGAAGGTTTTGAAGAGAGGACGGAGTTGAAATATTCTGTGGCTATGTTAATGTCCTCTGTTTGGTAGAGAGGGACCAGTCAACCTGGTTAAGGTCAGTTAAAAGTCCTCATGACTTAGGCGGGAGATTAGGAAAGGTTACAGTTTTAGCAGGGAGAGGAGGAATGACAGTGTTCCAGACACAGTAGATGGGATAGTGGTCACTAATTGTGTCAGGTAGCACACCGGCTGAGGCAACATATTCCGTCCTGTTAGTAAGTATCCAGTCAAGGAGGGTGGCACAGTTGCCGCCATGTGAGACCCTTGTGGGTTCATGTATGAGCTGGGATAGATTTGCCTTGCTAGCTAAGGAGGATAGGTTAGCTGAGTTTTTCTCGGACCAGTCAAGGTTAAAATCACCAAGGCAGATAATGTCATTCTTGCCTGTAACTGAAGGCAGAAACCCTAGGAGTTCAGTGATGCCTTGTGTAGCATTTTTGGGGATATAAGTACAAAAATATGGGTTTCTTTACACCCCAAAGAAGCAGTAGGGAGTGTAGGATTTCACAGTTTAGTAGGAGGGGGTCCTGCAGAAGGTAATGTTTAGGTAAGTTTTTGAAGTAGAGGCAAGGCCACCTCCCTTTTAGTGCCAGGACGGTCGACACGGGCATGTTGTATCCAGGAAAGTGGCACTGAGAGTCAGGCACCGTAGGCTTAGCCTGGTTTCTGTGATGGCGAGGACGTCCGGGACGTTAGTATAGATCCAAGCCTGGAGGTCAGGAAGGTTGGCCATAAGGCTCCTAGCATTCAGGTGGGCGAAAGTTAGTCCATCAGTTTTAGGGAGAGTGGTGGCCGGGGGGGCAAGGTTGTGACGGGACGCAGAGATGGACCAGGGTTGATCTCAATGTCGCCGGATAGTATAAGAGATAGGGTTAGTAACCATAGCGGGGTGATGAGGTACGCCCTGATAGAGAGTGCAGAGGGCGGGCTTCAGATGAAGGTGAAGGTATCTGACTATTGGGCCACACGCTTGCTGATGAGAGCAGAGGGGTAGAGGTAGTGGGTGGCAGTAGCAAGCATGTTGGAGTAGTAGAAGTCAAACTGAGTATAAGTATTGTCAGAAGCTGTTGATGTGTTCAAGCAGTAAAGCTCAAAGAGGATAGGAAGACAAAGTATTCCCATGAGGAGCGCTGGGAGGGGGGAGAGGACATTTTTGACTAGAGAAAGGAGTGAGGTAGAGAGGAAAGAGACAGCAGAGGGCTCCTTTAATATAAATCACCAAGTGAAAACAGCTACTAGAGAGCAGTAAAATGTGACAAGTGAGGTATTGGGAGCAAATTGCTCGAACTTAATCAAGCTCCCTCTAGTGGCAAAACAATATAAGGAGCTAATGGAGAAGTTGGGTGCTAAAAAAAAAAAATGATCAAGGTAGAAATTACCTGGTGTGTCTCGGGTGCAGTGACTGTAAGCTTTTAAATACAGTTACAGGCAAATGCAAATAGTTTTAGCTGGTTCGTTTTAAAAGTTTCAAAATCAGGCACAAAAAGTAACAGTTCTGTCTGCTTGAGCCTGGGCAGCAACTCGAGGTGCTACTCTGGCCGGGATTCATGCGCTGAGCAGGGGAGCTCGTGGCCGTTTCAGAAAAGGCGCCAGATGGCCAAAGATGGTGGCAGCAGCCTGGATCAGGGTAGAAATTACCTGGTGTGTCTCGGGTTCGGGCTTCTCTGCGGGCAGGGAGGGCTAGGGCAGGCCCTCGCGACCTCGGTCTCCTCGGGGGAGGGGGTGGTCTCTGGTGTGTCTCGGGTTCGGGGCTTCTGTGGGCAGGGAGGGCTTCGGGGCAGGCCCTCGCGACCTCCGGTCTCCTCGGGGGAGGGGGGGTGGTCTCTGCCATCATCATCATCACCGATGACCTGAAATCATCCAAGCAGACCTCTAAAGCAGTAGGTAAGTCTAGGGGATGTTAGAGTGTATTAGTAGGGGTATCACAAGTCATAAGAGGGAGGTAATAATCCGCACAGCAAGTTTCCCTTAGCTGTCCACTCCACACCCAATCTCGTCATTGACCAGGTGCAGTCCTATAAATATCTTGGTATAACCTTTGACCCTGCACTTTCATTCCATGGACATATATCTGCCCTAAATTTGCTGCTCAACTCACGGCTAGGCATTCTTTACCGGCACAAGAAATGCCTCCCTCCTGATGCCCTCCCTGCTGGCTGTCACCTCCTCTGTCATGTCTCTCATTGACTATGGCCTTCCTGTCTATGGCCCAGCAGATCAGACTGCCTCAACAAGGTTCGCCTCACAGTTAATAAGGCCTGCAGACTTATCACTGGTGCTCTCAGACTCACTCACACATGTGAGCTGTACACCCTGGCTACCCTACTCAACCTGAAGAGCGACTCATGCATCAGACATGCCAGCTCACCTTTAAAGTCTCTGTGTGGCCTATCCCATAGGCTCATCCAACCCATTCTGCACTGCACCGACTCCTGATCACGCCGCAGCTCGTCAAGAGCTACTCCTAGTTATTCCGAGAGCCAGGACCTCTCAAGGTCAGAGGGCATTCCCCACTGCAGTTTCCACTGGTATAACTCCCTCCCTGCCAGTGTCTCAAACTCACTAACCTTAGCTTTTAAGCCCAGGCTCAGAAACTTCCTGC
The DNA here is from genome assembly GCA_016271365.2 of Neoceratodus forsteri. NCBI lineage: Eukaryota > Metazoa > Chordata > Ceratodontiformes > Ceratodontidae > Neoceratodus > Neoceratodus forsteri. The sequence continues at coordinate 1,156,935,999 of CM057456.1, read as the reverse complement.
TTAGCTCTCGCAAATGCAACTGCAGCTAGTCTAGTGTAAAAAAATATATATATATACTCTGTTTGACAGTGCTCACTGAGCTGCTCCCTCCCCTTCCTTTCCTAGTAATTCCTCCTCCCTATCTCCTCCTTCTACTCCCACCAGCTCTCCCCGACCATAAGTTTTGCACCTTTTGTTATCTTTTGCTTCATTGGAGATTGTATTCTATTGAAACAAAATTGTAATTGAACTGTAACTTTTTTGTTTGTAAGTACTGTGTCCCTTGTACTACTGTTCTGATGTCCTCTTTGTGACGAGGTACCTTTGTAAATGAGCCTCTTGCTCAAAGGTTTCTAAACTGATGTTTAACCAAATAAATAAATAAATATTTACAAAACACTGGTTAGGCCCTATCTGGAGTAGTGCATGTAGTACTGGAGGCCACACCTTCACAAGGACATTAACCAAATTAAGTGAGTCCAGAGAAGGGCAACCAAAATGGTGCAGGGACTGCATCAGAAGACATATGAGGACAGATTAACAGAGCTCAATATGTATACCCTTTAGCAAAGGAGGGAGAAAGGTGATATGATCGAAACATTCAAACACCTTAAGGGCATTAACAAGGTGAAAGAGTCTAACATGTTTAAATATAAGAAAAATAGCAGGACAAGAGGACACAGCATGAGACTAGAGGGAGGCAGATTAAGGGGAATGTGAAGAAATTCTTTTTCACAGAAAGGGTGGTGGATGCATGGAATGGCCTACCTCAGGAAGTGGTGGCTATGAACACAGTGCAGGGCTTCAAACAGGCATGGGATAGGCATAAGGGAGCAATACAGATGAGAATGAATAGATAGGCCACTGACAGAGCAAAGGCTGATGGCACATTTATAAGGTAGAAAAAGAAATGGGCAGACTGGATGGGCCTTGCGGTCCTTATCTGCCATCAACTTCTTTGTTTCTGTGTTTCTATGGGAAAGAGTCAGCCCTCCAGCATGATGACCCACTCTACTCCGCTGTCCACTTCCTCCCATGGCCCCTAGCTGAGAGGTAAGCTGCAGCTTGCCAACAGTGTCCATTGGAAGGGGGAGTCCCCAACCATCCCACCTAGGGGGGCAAGCATGAGCACGGAGGCTATGGGCATAGCAGGTCCAAGGATACAGGGTACCAAAAAAAACAACAATACGTTGAATATATTAAGTACAGCTTGGTACAAAATTAAGTGCAAGAATACAGCTGAAACACAATAAAGTAGCAACTAAAGTGTGGGTGCAATATACATGATGTACAATCAGCCAGTCTTATGACTGTTCAGCATTGTACAACAGGACAGTTTAGTCTTAGGTACAGAAGAATTAAGGCTCTCATCCTAGGGTAGCCTTGCCCCACCTCCAGCCACCCACCTTGGGAACAACAGGACAGGGGTTTGGGTGCTGTAAAGGTGTGGGTCAATCTCACAAAGGCAGCACATTTAAAGTTATGTAAGTACACAACACGCATTGTGAAACTAGTTAACAACTACCTGTACATTGTAGTGCAGTTACAGTATAGTTATACAGTAGTTACAATGTAGTTAGTGACACTTTAAGTTATCCTTCAGAAATCATTACTTCATGAATTTACTGCAGTATAGCATAGTGGTTGAAAGCACTGACCTGCAAACCTGTAGAACTGGGTTTGAATCATAGAATCACCACTTGTATACTGTGCAACCAAAAAAAAAAAAGAACTAAAAATAAACATGCAATCTAATAATGTAAATTGCTATACAATAAAAAAAATCATTAATTTACATAATTACTTTTTGGCTTTTGACAGTTCTGTAGTTACCTAGGAATGTGCTGCTTCTGTGGCATTGTTTCCACAGTTAATGCCTAACTAACATGTACTTACAAAGTAAGTATGCAGAAACTGACACTTAAAATAAAGCATAAGAAGAAGGGTGTAACTGCTATACATTTACACTGAATGACAATGCTGTAGTTCTGATTTATATTTTCCTTCAGAAATCACTCCCTCAGGCGATTACTTCTTAATAAACACACACTCTAATATTGTTATTTGCTAACAACTGCATTGTTTACTTTATACAATATGAATCATTTACATAAATACTTATTGGCTTGTAACAGTGCTGTAGTTACTAAGAAATGTGCTGCTTTTGTGGCATTGACCCACAAATTGTCTACACCCACACTCCTGGCCTGCTACTGCCCAGGTGGGTGGATGGGAGTGGAGAATGACTGCATACCATGCTTTATTGCCGATATGCTGTGTGGAGTGGTGGTGGGTAACACCAGATACACAGGCAGGGAAACTTCCTGAGCCATTATATGCCCTTCCCACTGTCTGAACAGTGTGGCTGCCATAGCAACATCCTTCACATCAAGCTATCCCAGCCCTCTGTCTATACCATGAGGGCTGGGGGTAAGGCAGTAAACATAGGCAGATCAGTAGGTCCCCTTACTAGAAAATAACAGTAATGGGAAGATCATCCATAACCCACAATTCCCCTATCCACACAGAGTGCATGATCTAGTCTTCTCCAGGTCAGTCCATCTGATTGGATAGCTGCTATTGATCACCAGGCCTAAGAATGCACATTTGGCACATTCCCTGCCACCTATGTGAATAGGGACTAATATTAGATTGCATGTTTAGTAAGCAGCAAGCTCATGAAGGACTGATTTCTGAATGAGAACTTACATTACAGCTACAGTACTGACATATGGTAAATGTAAGTGTGTGCAACTGCAAATATGTTACCTAGGTATTAACTGTGAAAACAGTACCATTATTTCTTAGCCACATATTGTTATAGTGCCAATTAGTAATTATGCAAATGAAATATTTTTGTGTACAGTTAGATATCAATTGACATTATTAGATTGCATGTCTGCTAACCTGTAAGTTCATGAAAAACTGGAATACAGACATGAGACATCATCTAAAGAGTTGCCAGTCACAGCATTTAACTGTCGCAGACTGAAGTTGCATTGTAATCTTATTTTAGTTAACATTCTGATTAACATGTTTCTTTGTGATTATCTTTTAAATGAATGACAGATAGAAATAGACAGTTGAAACAGTGGACACAACCAACATTTATATGTAGTTACACTTGTAAGAAGAGCTTTAATAATGCCAAAATTAGTAACACTGGTAGTTACACAACAGATTTGCTGTTACAATTTGCAATAACTATTACATGTGTACTTGCCTGTATACAAACAAATAACACAATGCCAGTACAGATAGAGTGGTAGTTGTACAACAGATTTTCTGTTACACTTTGCAACAGCTGTTACATGTGTAGTTACACTTATCAGAATAAAATGATTTAAGCTGAAAGGGAGACTGTAGTAGTTGCACATATATGCCTGACCAGACGCTATGGAAGCTGGCTTATCTAAACCAACTACAGCACTTCTTTGTTTATGTTCTTTGCCCATCCTAAAGTCCACTTGATACTCTGACTTTTCACCTCAGTGTTTTCTTAATCCATTTGCTACACCAACTGTTACCAATATATTCTATGTGCTACAAGTTAAACTGCAATCCTATGTCGCTGTCAGTTACTAAACTGTAAACAATGCCTTCCTTGTGCTGCTAGTTGAACTGTATCAAATGTCGTATCCCTGCTGCTAGTTGAACTGTATCGATTGTCGTAATCCTGTTTACCTCTGTAATTTGTATAACTGTAATTTTACCTCTGTAACTTGTATAACTGTAATCTCAGTCTACTGTATACCTTGTTAAGTGTAAACCTCTCGATAACCTGCATGTTATCTCCCACTGTACCCCCTCCACCCCAGGTCCAATTGGGAGACGAGCATCTTCTTGCTCAGAGTGCCTTTCCTGGTGAAACAATTTCAATAAATAAAGTTGCATAACTACACCATTTCCACATATGAAACTAGTTAACAACTTCATAGTAGTTACATGTAACTACACAGTAGTTTCAGTGTAGTACTTTATGCAAATTGTGTGTAACTACTTAACATGCAACTGTGAAACTAGTTAACAACTATATAGTAGTTACATGTAATTACGCAGTAGTTACAGTGAAGTTACAGCATAGTTATACAGTATTTAAAGTGTAGTTAAGGACACATAAAATAAATGTTACCCACTGTTCAAATATCTCATCTTTAATTATAGACTATGGAACACTATTTTATACCAAACTATTGGTATGCTATTTTATATATGGGGAGACCAAAGATTCTAATCAAAGTTACAAGTAGTCTCACTGTGACAAAGTCTGAGTACTAATTATTTTTGGATAAAACTTTTCAGTTCAATTGGTCTTTTACCCTGTACATACTAAGATGTCCACAAAGTCAGTGCTGCTCACTATAATGAAACACTCATCACAATTTCTTGCTAGTGATAGTGTGCATATATTGCAGAAATATAATGTTAGCTAATTTGCAGTTTCTCCGATTTGTTGAACAGAAAAGTGTGACATCCTTATCAGAGAGTGCCTGTTTCTAGTTGGAGACACTGTATTTTACTTCATACTATAAATGAAAGTTATAACTGTATGTGGCCTTAGTTCAGGGATCACCATGTTTATCAAAGTATAAATTATTCCTGTTTTAGAGGTAGTATAGGAGTTAATCATTAGCACTGAGAAACAATGGGAATAGTGTCACTATTATAGATAATGGGAGTGCCTTGTGATGCTCCTGAAAAATCACAGAGCTTCCTTCATTGTGTGTGTTGTCATTGTATTTCTGTAACAGTGCCTCTTGTTGAGATGCTGTAATGGACTTCTCACTGGCCACTCCCCCCATAAATATCCGAAAGAAAAAAGTAATTTAAGAGAAAATAGTTTACATCATCTCTAATAACTTTGTGGGCCTGGTTGGTGTCCCTCTTATGGATCTAAGAGTGTCATATTTTGTTTCCTTATGATGACAGAACTGCTTACTTTCTGTTTGCAGTGTATTGTCCTAAGAACATGTGAGGTGAGACTCTTATATCCGTAAAAGGCCCTCCAGCAAGACCCATAAAGTTATAAAAGATATGATTTACTGTAAATGGAGAATAGTCTTAATACTGACTTTATTACATTCAGGTGCTGATGCAATACTGCTATAGTACTGTATGTGCATGTGTGTTTTGTGTGTGTGTGTGTGTGTGTGTGTGTGTGTGAGTTTATATGTACAAGCTAGTACATGATATAAGCAGCTTAATATCTACAACTACAATTTCTGATCACCAAAAGTACATGGTAAGTGTAAGAAGTTGGTGGAAGGGGGTGGAAAATGTGGGAGTGATATACTAATTCCATTGTAATAGACTATACTTGGGGGTAGCAAAAGTAGAATGTGGAGGAATCGCATTATAATCATACTAAGAAAAAAAAAAATTTATCTATGAATGAAATCACCATACAGTATATACTAAAATGACTTAACAGACTTTATTAAGGTAATAACTGTTGAAGGATGACACCATAAACTAGGGGTGGGTTGAACCCAAAGCAAATAGACTTAGCAGTCATGAACTAGATTATATTTACTGGCTGGATGCTACCACTGTTGGCTAATTTAATTGTATGCCACACTGATGTACTATTGCTTGTGCATACAGTAGCAGATTTGCATTAGGTTAATTAATTGTAATAAAGCCCCAGATCACACCTATCCCCTGCTGCAGTGCTTCATGAGTAATATATGAAACTGCTATAAGGTAGATAGAGGTCTCACAAACAGCCAACAAAGGCTGAAAACCTACAAACCATATATACTGTACATTATCCATGATGCACAGTATTAGGGGATACAGTTATATATATATATATATATATATATATATATATATATATATATATATATATATATATATATATTGTTTTTAAATATGGATTTGACTGCCTATAAACTCTGGGTAATACTTTCCCTCCATGTGTTTGCTGTTTGTTAAAGAGATTAACAGATGCCCAGTGTCCCAGGAGGTGGGAAGGGGGTTGAGTAATTCAGACATGTAAAATTTGGAATCTTAACATATCAACCTCCAGACCCAAGCCATCAAGCTTTTCAATAATATGACTATTCTTGCATACCCAAGCATGCAACTTAAGGTTGGTTATTGTATTTTCTACAAAATGAAACTGCATGGTTCTAATTATTATTTTTCTCTTTGTCAAACAGATATTGTTTTAAATTTTCGAACATCATATGTCAGCAAATCTGGCCAGGTTATATTTGAAGCCCGATCAATTTGTATCCATTATGTCACTACCTGGTTCATCATTGATTTAATTGCTGCACTTCCTTTTGATCTTCTTTATGCATTTAATGTCACAGTGGTAAGTATGGTATGTATTTCCTACTAAGTAATTATTCACCTTTTTTAAGTACATTTTGTACTACATTAAAAAAAAAAACATTATCATGATAAAAGCTTTCTTCCTGTAAACTGATTTCTGGGGCTGTGGTTTCTTAATGGATGAACTTATTATATGAATTTATTGAATGTGAGAGCACAATGAGCAATAATAAAAACAAACGATGCCAAAGTCTAACCTTTTCTGATAAGACAATTACCAAACATTCCCATTCCCTTTGTTTAAAATAACCATTATCAATTATATTTTGTGGTATGAGAGAATAAACATACCATAATGTATAGTGTATAGTGTGGCTTTGTTAAGCTTGGAATTTCATGCCTTGTAAAAAATTGTTCCACTGCAGTAGTAATGTTTGTAATGCAGCAGAATGACTTTCCATTCTGCTGCAGTATGGATGTCATAAGTCAAATTGCTACTGATCAGCTGATTGACAGAGGCTCTACTGTCACTTGCACTGCAGTGAAGCACGTAGTTAGTAGGGCTTTCAAAAAAATAAAAATGAAGCAGATAAAGCAAACCAAAAACAAAAAGGACTTGTATTGTGTTTTTACACCATACACTATAAAAAATAATGTATGGGAGTGCCCATACACAAGAAGGCTAGTCTTTCACTTCGTGATTACCAGGACAAAAGACAAATTTGTCAAGCTTCTCTGTTGAGGTCCTTGTCATCCTAGTACCACCTGATGAATGAATAGCCCTGTTGTGTATGGGCTCCCATATACTATTTATCTGTTGCGCCATTTGATATTTTGAACTGCCTTTTTCTCACTTGCAGAAACTTGTATGACTTATGATCTGTTTGTTTGCTGCTTACAGTTTTGTTTTTCCAAATTTGTTTAGTTTACTGTAGTTAATCATTAGAACAACAGTTTAAAAATCATGAAATCACAGGTGTCAACTGTAAATCCCATTATAAATCATGACATAATTTTTAACCAGTCAGGAATATGGATTTCTAATCCTTCCAGGTATTGTTATAAGAGGGTGTCTCATGCACATAGTTCTATAGTTCTAAAGTTTTAAGTTAAGTTGGCATCAATTTCCCACAGTGGGAATTTTCAATATTCTGTGAATTGAAAGATTTTAATTTTAATTTTAAATTCTATTTTTAGACTTTTTTTTTAACTTATGTAAGAAAATGTTTATACAGTATGTACAGTTCCTCTGTCTCTTATGGTTGAAAGAGTTTCTTCTCAAGTTCTTTGTGTGCAAGAGCTGCTAAGCTTCACGTCACAGATCTGTCACCCAAAGAGCTTAAGAATGTATTCTTATAACAATAACAGACACAGTAGCAGTACTTAGCAACGTGTCGCATTCACAAGCCAAATACTTATGGTGTGACCTTGAGCAAGTCATCTAAACCTGCAGTACTTCATCCCATCCAGCTGAGAAAATGGGTAGAAGCAGAACCAAACTTTAAATGCATCTCAATTGAATTATCCTGAATAAATATAGTGTAAAGGAAACAGTTTCATTTACATAAATATTACTTGCCCAATGAGTTTTGAAGATTGAACCATATAAAACAAAGATCACCTCACAGCTTAGGCTCACAACAGCAAGATTTTCTGGCATTGGTTTATTTATTTTCAACAGCTTAATCTGGTTCAAGGTCAGTTGGCATTCATCTGTATCCCCCTCCCCCGGGTCGAGCCTGAAAATAGGCAGGATTTGTCTAGTGCACTTACCCAGTCAATAAAAAATAAATACATTTTTTATTTCAGCTTTTTGCTGCTGGCCACTTATCCCTTAGCACCTTCCTGCACACCACTTCCTCGCTCTTTTCCCCCAACTGATACTCCCTGACTTACCCATTCAGGGTGGGGCCGATGCCCATATCCAGCCCGTCTCCATTGGGAAAGGTGCCGGCAACTGGCATTGCCTCCCTGGCTTCCTCCCAGGGTGGGGTTCCAGGTTGGGACAGTGCATCAGAGCAGTAATTGGTCAGTGGGGGAGGCTGGAGCAATGAAGGCCGTGGTGCCAGGCATGCGCATCATCTACGGCGGCAAACGAGGTTGTTTCTGGACTTGCCTGAGGGGTGGGAACATGCAATGACATCCTGCATCTGCCCTGCCCCTCTTGAACTAGGCACCAGTGCTTATGTTTCCCCCAGCCTCTGCCAGGAGTCCCTCACAAGATGGACACACACCAACCCTCCCCACGGAGAAGGAGAGCAGCCCTTGGGGTGAACAATCCTTCTCCCTTGGCTGGCCCTCCGGATCCCTGGGTCTGTTCCCAAACCCAGGTCACCGGCATTGCAAGCAGAAATACTACCATTGCGCCGGTGGGCCAGCTTCTGGCATTGGCTTATTATAAAATTGTGTTGCACTGAGATACAGAACCCCTGTATAATTGCCATTTTTTTATCTTAATCTGTTGTAATTATATGGCATGTTTAAGGCTATGCATTCCAGTGATCCATTTGCCTGGCATTTCCACCAAGAAATTCATTCTGGAGTTGTCTGTGGATTAGGATAAAGAAAAGATGAGGCACTCTCCATACATGCTTCTTTTCAACATGAATGTGCTCATTAAAAAACACAGTTTGGGGGTTCACACTAATAATTGTCAGTAAGTGGTGTGTACATACCCAGGAGTGTAATTTGAACTACAGCACAGGCAATTCCACTCTGTGGAGAACGGGTAAGCACCACATAGCCAGAGACCGTAGTCTTTACAAACATTTTCACTGTATATCTAAAAATACGTAAAAGTCAGTAAAAATCAGTAAGAAGGTTCACCCAGATACATAAACATTTGACTTTAAAGCATGTCTCAGTGGTCACATCCATTTGGCAAGGTAGTATTCCATACTGAAATAATCTGACAGTTTATTCAAAATAGCAGCTTCAATGCAAATTAAACCTTTACAGCCAAACCCCCCCCAAAAAAAGAAGCATGCCACTCATTGAGCATGCCATCCAACTTTCCACTGGTTGCCACATACTTACATATCAATGATTAATTTGTCATCACCAGAGCATGCAGATTGTCTTCTCCGTGAGTATAAAAAGGTGTCTTTTAAAGAGACATACTCGCAAACTAAAGTGCTTAAGCATCTCCATACAACCAGAGTGGCAAAGTAATATGTGCAAGCATGCAAAGTTAAAAATATTTTTTGTAAAGCACAAAACCCAAAACAACAACAAAAATAGGCAACAGATACAAAAGGCTAAAGATTGAAATGATACAGCCAGCACATCTTGTCATAATTACAAGCAGTTATGTGAGCGATTAATACCACAGTTTGATACAAAAACATCACATAGAATGAAACACCTAACCTTCCTTAGAACAAAATAACAGACAACTTTCCAACAGCAAATCCAACACGTCATACTGTGGTCATGAGCAGTGATGCCTAGTGGTGATGTCATTACAGGACAGACAAAGTCTAGCAAGAGCCAGTACGGCTGCAGCAGAGGTCTGACAACACACACACACACACACACACACACACATATACACACACTGTAATGGGCATGACCAAACTGTTACAGTAAACCCAGCCAGTGTAAATAATATGTAGAGGGTCTCTTACCTGGTTGTTATGGAGCCAGAAGTAGGACTTGAAGGGATGAAGTCCATCAGACCTGTAAAATAAAATGTAGGAAAGAGGTCACAGAGGATCCATAGTTCTTAGGGAGTAAATAAGAAGGATATGACAGGTTAGATGTAGAGTAATACTTATCTAATGGAAAAGCAGTCAGCATCATGTCAGACCTGTTAAAGGAAAGAGAAAAATAGGGTAATATGGAGAAAATACAGCAGTGAAAGTGGAGTCAGAGAGTGGAGAGATACAAATGGGGCACAGTGCAACATAGGAGTTAAAGAAAACAGTGTTCCACAAATAGTTACAGTTAAGGCAAATTAGGAAGGCAGAAATATAGGGAAAGAAAATTAGTCAACAGACAGGAAAACGTGTTTTTTTTTTGGGGGGGGCTCAGAAAAAGGACTGACTGCCACCTAAATAGCTAAATTGGCAGTAATTAACAGTAGCAGGGGGGAGGGTAGTGTGGAAAATGTGGGCTAGTGGCCCAGCATAAGTAAAATAATTTATTATTGGTAATCCAGGGGCTAGAGATGTCCCAGGGAGTTAGAGATTTATATAATACCCTGGTGGACTACTAGGCTAGTTCTCATAGTGGCCAATGTATTAAAACAAAAAATATATTCCCTGGAGTGAAGTGTGTGTGTATGTGTGTGGGGGGGGGGGTGTCTGCAGGCCCCAATACTGTTCCCCATTTTACCTCATCAAAGCTCTCTGTTCCAAATTGAGAGATCCTCCCACATTCAGTGTTAGAAATTTAATGCAAATATCCCTAGTAATGAATGTGAACACTGGATTATTATATTAACAGCACACTTTGTGAGCTGCACTTACATTTATAAAATGTACTGAATTTTAAATTAGTGTCCCAAATTTTGCCTACTTGTACCACATTTTATTGCATACTGTTCTATGATCGATTTTGGGGGTGACATGTTGAGAGGTATTTAATTAGGCAGGCAGTGAGATGCACCCGGAAGAGGAGGACAAGCTTTGGGTACTGCTGAAGTTAGCACAAGTGACCACGCTACAACTAGAGAGTGCCAAGTAGCAGCTTTGTACTCCCAGTTGGTACGGAGCTCAGGATGTGGTCTACTCCATGGACATGGGAGCTGGAGGCACAGGATGTCTTGTAGAGGAGGCCAGTGTGGGAGCATCTCCCTTCAACTACATGAGCCACAGCTCAGGTGGCAAATATAAAAGGGTTTAGGAGCAGGAGAGGTAGTGGAAGGCTTCCGTACAATGAGTTGTATGTGAGGCTGCTGAAAGTTCCCAATTAGGGGTGTAGGACCTTGGAAACTGCCAGCTAGATGAGCTGCATTGCAGGGATTTCTGAAATAGGTTCATGGTGGGCTAAGTTTAAAGTGTCAAATTAGACTTCATTACAGAAATAATACCGCAAATGCAATCACAGCTGAGGCAGCAGCCATAGAGCAGGAACAAGTCAGCGAGCTCCATAATCACCAGCCAGGCTGTGCTGTTACAGAGCAGCAGGGCATTGCTGCTGAGAGAGAGAGAGAAGAGAGAGAAGAGAGAGAGAGAGAGAGAGAGAGAGGGAGAGAGAGAGAAAGAACCTTACATTAACCTTAGGAGTAAAAATAAAAACATTATTTCAACATATTTTTCTGCCCCCACCCCATCATTCAGACAGTAGTGCAAAACGTTTGTGTCTGAAAGTACAGAAAAGTATTTTGGGACTTGTGTTTTTTATAGAGGAGGTACTACAGCAAAGCATTTTGGGACATGTGTTTTTTTTTTTATAGAGAAAGTAATGGGTGGACTGGCTGGGTCACAGCCCAGGGTGCTACCTGAGGATGACAGGCCATAGCTACATAAGCCATCCTGCCTGGTGGTCTAGTGGACCCCCCAACTCACCTGCTCAGGGCTCTCCTCCCCACACACACTCCCTTGTCCCAGTCAGATAACCTAAGCTGAACTATAGAAAAAAGTGATGGCGACTGGCACCGCACTCTGCACAACACGTCGGCCATTCACTGTCAATCATTGAGCAACTGGCAGTACTATAGAAACAGCTATTTCTACAGTACTCACCATTGCTCACTGAAAGTCAGGTGGTAGATGGCTGAGGTGGTGAGTGGAGGATTGTGCCAGTCACTATTGCTGTGTTTCAGTTTAGGTGTCTGGGGTGAGGGCAGATGCAGGAAGGAGAGTTCTGAGTATGCAGGTCAGGAGGTGGGCCAGATGCTCTTTCATGAAGGGGGTTCACTAGACCATGAGGGAGTAATGCAACTGATAGCAGACAGGTGAGCAGGAACCATCAGACGACCAGAATACTACAATGGCAAGAAAATTTCCTGGTCTCTGATTGGTCAGTGTGTGCCTGAGACAGTGATGTTATTACACAATAACATCACTGTGTTGATTTTTTGGAGCCTGAGCCTTTTTTTTTTCAGAAACAAAGATATACTGCCTCACTAAAAATCTACTAAAAACATTTTTATTTTTATTTTTGCTTTGTATAACATCGAGCCATTGTATAATTGCAATAAGGCACTCCAAGGTGTGTGTTATCGTGTAATAACGTCACTCCTGGGGTGGTGGAAGCACTCGGCTTCACCTCGTGCTTCAACCCACCCCAGGAGTGATGTTGTTACACGACAACACACACCTTGTCATGCCTTATTGCTTAAATATTACATAACAATATAGGATGGGTGATCAGGGAGACCAGACGCATGCTAATTAGCCCATAATGAGCATGAAAATGGCCCATAGTGCCTAGCATGCCTAATGGGCTCATTAGCATGTTAGGGATGACTATGGCCTACAGGAGCACTAGTGCTATGCTGGTTAGGTCCCACTATCAACTTTCAGGACCTGTGGGCCATCTTTAGTTTAGGGCAGTGTCAGCACAGTGCATAGTCACTATGTGTTACACTATCAGAACCCCACATTCAGTGCTGTGCAGTGAAGAGAACTGCTCCTGGAGTCAGGGACTTGGGGACCAGTGCACCAAATACAATGAGTGTGAAGAACTGAGGGTTCACCTCATGACAGGGCTGTCAGTAGTGCCATTCCATGCAGCCACTCCCTACCTCCTCCGTGGCAGCTCACTTAACTCCAAAAGATCCTAAGTCTTACCCTAGTTACTCTGCATTGGTGCCCTGAAAAAGTTTATATTTCATTACACTTGTAAAACTTCTTGTTGCCAGGTTGACAAGGATAAATTCTGGTTGTACATAGACCATATAAAGGGCATTACCACCTCTTCCCTTCTACTCTTGACAAGGTGTTTATTGAGCAAGTCACAAATTTTAAATATTTGGCTTGCCCTTGATAGTGCCCTGTGTTTTCAGGAGCACTTAGATGGAGTGATTAAAGCAGCACTGCAGCAAAAAATTATTTTTCCCAAAAAATTAGTTTCAGCTACAATTAATAGAAATATTAATATACCTGTCATATCTACTTTTCTATGTACCTTCTATGCTGTGCACCATGAGTTTTGTTCATTCTCTTGACCCTAAGCCTCATCAGGTCTACAGTGCTACTTTTAAGGTAAATGTGATGGCTATTTTTTTTTCTTGAGTAAAAAACTAAATTAATACATTTACAAACTATCTTGGACTTTGAGCCTTTGATTCCTATCTGGTGGTGAGTGCACCTCATCCTGTCCTGCTGTCTCATGGTTTCTAAAGCAGGCGGCACTTTGATACATCAGACAGGACCTCCCATGCTCCAGCTAGGTCCTGCTACATCTGACATCCCCCTAGCAGTTCTCTCCTGACAGGTCTCTTGGGGGAAGGCTGTTTCATGCAGATCTCTAAGACAGGGATGATCAAACATCAGACGCTGGACCCAGGAAGGAACAGTATGCTATTTCACATTTTTAAGTGTACTGTCTGGAGCCCCATTTCTAATTGCCAGCAGTTCCACACACCACCCCCACCACTGATTTAAGTTTGTCTTACAAAAATCATCAATCCTCAGACTCCCACTCCTAGTCCTGTCACCCACTAGCAAAATACAACCCCCCCCCCGACTGTATTGCATGCTTGGGATGGATGGCAGCAGGAGCTCTCACTGAGGCCATTTACAAGAAACAAAGACCAGGTCTTACTTTATCTTGGGCACAGACTGAAATGAAGAGTCTTTATCTGTAAACAGATAGGAAAAGCTTATAATCTGCAATGCAAAAGGACAGTGCTCATGACACAGCTTTCCTGTTTGGAAGAAGTAAACTTAAAATTAGTCTCCCATGTAAAACCCTTCATCTGGCACAAACTGGCAATTAAATACTGTACCACTTAAACATTAAGACTGCATTACATACATTAGTGGCCACACCTGGACACATACAACATAAAAGGCAAGTTTATTTCTTGGGTGCTCTTTCCCAGAGGCACAGGGAGCCACATGCAGATATATACATAGCATAATAAACTTAATCAGCATTATGAGTCTAACTAATTATTCATGAGCCTAACGAGGCTCCGGATTGGCTTCTGGATCTCTCATTAATGTCTTAGAAATGACTGATTCAGCTGCCAAATGACACTGTGCAACAAGCACAGCTCATGTCGATCTACTTTAAAATGTAATTGTGGTAAAAAATAAATGAGCAATAAAAAGTTGTTATTGCTATTAGACTTATAATCACAATAACAACCTCAAAGATGGTAATTTCCTTGGATTAATGACCAGCTGGAAGGAGGAGGCCCAAGGCACACCCTTCAACCAGTGGTTAATCCGTCAAAAATGACCGACTTCTCTGTTGTTATTGCTTAAATAAATAAATACTTAACAATAACACTAGGGAACAATTAACTAAGGCAGTATGATTGAAAAGGAAGATGGTATTTAGAGCCCTCCTAAAAGCCTTCACTGAACCTGTAGAACAAATATGGCGTAGCAGAGAGTAACTTAGAATAGGAGCAGCCACCATAAATTACATGTCCTTTGGCAGCTTAAACCTAGGCTGAGGCACCAAAAGCTGGCCAACTTCACTGGTGCAGAAACAGCGGACCAAGTTTTGCAGAGCCAAAGATCTTTGAGGTTACCCACACCAGTCCCTCCACTATTTTGAAAATTCATGCCATGATGTAGGCATAAGATGGTGCTGATGTGGGATGTGATGATGTCAATGAAGCGAGACCGAAGTCACATAGCTATAGAAGGTCTTTGTGCTGGCCTGTTTATGCTCTTAATGTTTAACTTGTAAATGACACCAACATGTAAATCAGTATTTAACATATTTATCAGACTCTGATGATGTGATTTACAAGTTAAACATTACGAGCATAAATGGGCCAGCACACAGGGCTTCTATGGCTATGTAACTGCAGTATTGCTTCATTGAAGTCATCACCTCCCGCATCGGCACCATCTTATACCTAGCTCATGGTGCAGCTTTTAAAGATGGGGGAGTGATTGTTTATATTTTTAAAACCTGATGAAAATGATGTAGATGGCCAAAATTTAGGTAAAGACCATCTCTTTCCACTCCCTTTCTGTCCCCTCCTACTGTCTCCTCCTGCTGTAATTTGAGTTTTGGAATCCACCCCCTCCAACCTTATTTAATCTGTGTGCCCTCATTCTTCTCTCTCCTTAGCACTCGGCCAGAGCAGGGCTTACTGCTCATGGAGCTGCTCCCCTGTCTGTCCATTCAGCTGCACACGAAAGGTACAATCTTCTGGATGCAGAAATGTAGAAACATAGAAGTTGGTGGCAGATAAGGACCGCAAGGCCCATCCAGTCTGCCCATTTCTTTTTCTACCTTATAAATGTGCCATCGGCCTTTGCTCTGTCAATGGCCTATATATACATACTAGTCTGTATTGCTCCCTTATGCCTATCCCATGCCTCTTTGAATCCCTGTACTGTATTCATATCCACCACTTCCAGAGGTAGGCCATTCCATGCATCCACCACCCTTACTGTGAAAAAGAACTTCCTCACTTTACCCCTTAATCAGCCTCCCTCTAATCTCAAGCTGTGTCCTCTTGTCTTGCTATTTTTCTTATATTGAAACATGCTAGACTCCTTCACCTTGTTAATGCCCTTAAGGTGTTTGAATGTTTTGATCATATCACCTCTCTCCCTCCTTTGCTCTAGGGTATGCGTATTGAGGGCTGTTAATCTGTCCTCATATGTTTTCTGATGCAGTTCCTGCACCATTTTGGTTGCCCTTCTCTGGACTGCCTCAATTTGGCTAATGTCCTTGTGAAGGTGTGGCCTCCAGTACTGCACACAGTACTCAAGATGGGGCCTAACCAGTGTCTTGTAAAGAGGGGATTTTGCCTCCCTCTTCTGACTTGTGATACCCCTACTAATACACCCTAACATCACCCTAGCCTTACCTACTACTTTAGTGGTTTGCTTGGATGATTTCAGGTCATCGGTGATGATGACACCCAAGTCTCTGTCTTCCCTGGTGACTGCCAGCAACTCCCCTGCAAGCCTACAGGTGGCTTCATGGTTTCTCTTGCCTATGCTCATGATCTTGCACTTCTTTGCATTAAACCCCAGTTACCACTCTTCCAACCATTTTGCTAGTTTATCCAGATCTCTTCTCATTCTGACCACCCCATCTGGATCATCTACTCGGTTGCAGATCTTGGTGTCATCTGCAGACAGACAAACCTTACCTTCCAGTCCACTGCAATATCACTGATGAAGGCACCCTCAGAGGCCACATAACTACCTTTATCCTAGTCTGAATTTGGTGCCTTTTTGCTCCAGCAATGCTCCCAGTAACTTTGGAACTCCATGTTTCAGCTTGACTGCATCGATACTCTAAGTCTAAGTCACCCTGCTTCCCAGAGTCTCTGATGAGCTGTATTTAATATTATTTGTTAAAGCAGTCAGAGTGTTTTTTTTCTGGAAACACAAAGAAAGGTTTTAAAATGTACATGGAGCTCTTACTAGAAGCTGCCGTTCTGCCCAGAGTCCCTGATGAGCTGCATTGATTTAATTTATTTTAAAGCAGTCAGAGATTTAATTTATTTTAAAGCTGTCTGAGTGTGGTTAAAACTGCCTCGGCACATCTGCTGCCAGAAGTCAAATTTAATCAACTTGTTAAAGCTTTTTTTTTCAGGCACTTTAAATTTATCTCTACCCGCAGCCGCTGCATGGCAACTCCCCACCCACCCACCACCATGCCCACCCTTTGCTGGTTGTTCTTATATAGTGCTTTTGGCATCATGTGATCAACTCCTCACTTTCCCATTAGCAGCTTCTACTAAACTGCCTATAGAGGGAGCCAGGTTTCTGTTACTAGATTTCCTAGCATTACTAGTCTGCTGGAAGGAAATAGTTGCAGTTTTAGCCCCTATACTATGTTCTCTGAACACTATCCCTGCTAATCTCTCTCACCCTAACAAATACTCCCTTTGCCACCCACCCTTTCCATGATGTCTTCACACTCTGCCCTGTGTCTACTGTATCTTTTTCCATTCTCCTTGGTCTCGTCTTTGCTTTGATACTTCTGCGTCAGTCCTGGCCCTAGAGCAAACTAGTCTAAAATATGCCCATCCTACTCTTTGCCCTGCTGTTATACTCCCCAGCTGTGAATGTTACCTGCTGCTCTCATGCCCGTCTGCTGCCCTCACTGTCATAAGTCCCTATGACCATCACTGTCTCTTCTTACACATCTTGTCTCTCTCTCTCCAAGTCCTAGCTGCCTCTGCTCTCATCCCATCCAATTTCTACTCTATCCTTCTCCTTCTCTCTGGGGACATTGAGAGAAACCTAGGCCCTGTCTCTACTCAACCTTTAAATACCCCTCTATCCTACAATCACCCTTTATGGGAAAGCAAGTGTGACCCATAAATCACCCATCTAAATGTAAGGAGTCTTCTCCCTAAAATGGCTGAACTGGAAGCCTGGGTCTCATTATACAAACCTGACATTCTAGGTATCTCCGAGTCCTGGCTAAAAAGCTCCACCCCTGACCACTGCTGCTTCCTACCTGGTTACTCTTTCCTCTGCATTGACCCCTCCTCCTCCCACCATGGTGGTGGTCGTGTTCTCCTGTATTATAGGAGTCATTACTCTGCCTCACTTCTTGACCAGTCCAGAACTGACTTTACTGCAGAATGGCTTGCAGCTGAGGTAACGGTGGCCACAAATATGAAACTGTTTGTTGGGTGCAGCTATAATCCACCTAAATTTGGTGTCCTCTGTCTAGGTGCTCTACTCAACATCCTTTCCCCTTTTTCCCCACTCCAGAGACACCATTTTGACTGGAAACTTTAACATAAATTGGGACCCCAACCCCCCCTCTGACTGCAACTCCATTACTCAACAACACAGCCTCTCAGTTTATTACTACCCCCACTCGACTGAACAACTGGACTAGCAATCACTCGACCCTCGACTGGATCCTTACATCTCGAGCTGACAAAGTGGCCCATGTCTGCACTTTGTCAGATGCCATTAGTGACTACTCCCCCATCTTCTGCATCTGGCGCACCAAACCTCCCTGCCCCCACCCCCATTCCTGTTCTTCCATGATGTCTCTCACTGCGACACCCTTCAGCTACATGACCTCGGATTCCTTGATTGGGTTTACCTTTATAATGCCTCCAATGTTGACCAAGCCCTTAGTATCTTCATCACAGCTCTCTCAGCCATCCAAGATAAACACTTTCCGTGCACTAGCCATAGAGTGCGAGGGAAAGACACCCAATGGCTGTCATCTGACCTTCTCAAGCTGATGAAAGAGTGACCTGGCTTGGGCTGCTTATAAAGCCACCCCATCCCCTATCCTGTGGAATATCTACCAACAACTGCATGATCTCTGCAAATGCTTAGTTAAAATTAGTATGTCAGCCTATTTTAAATCCCTGTAGACTAATTATCTAGGGAATCCCAATCACTTTTGTTCTGCCATTATTGCCTTGTTCTTCCCCTCTTCAAAGCAATCCCTTTCACTCCCTAATACTCAATAAGGCCACCTGACTGACACTACTTAAATTGCGACTGCATTTCATACCCATTTCTCCAACCTTAGAAATTACCTTGCTAAATTATCTCCCTCCTCCTACTTTCCAATCCCCCCACTCCACACTAAACAGTCCTCCTTTCTACTTTAAAACCATCTCCCCACCTGGAACTCTTAAACTCCTCTTCAGCCTGCCATGTTGTGGGAATGCAGGTATTGATGGTCTGTCTCTCATTTCTTAAAACCAGCTGCTTATGGCATTACCTACCCACTCACCTTCATTTTTAACCTCTCTCTCACTAGGGCCTCTGTCCCCACCGCTTGGAAGGAGGCCAAAAAGCAGGTGATACTAAGCTCATGGACAACTACTGCTCCATTTCCTTACTACTGCACCTAGGAAAACTACTGGACAAGGCAGTAAATCGCTAAATCCATGAATACATATCAAAGTACAACCTCCTTTGCCCTCAGCAGCATGGTTCTAGGAAGGGACATAGCACTACCGCAGCACTGGCTCTATTCACTGATCACATTCTAAGGTAGATGGACAATGGGAAACCAACAGGCACTGTGTTCATTGATCTGTCTAAAATGTTGGATCTTGTTAACCACAACTTGCTGTTAGAAAAACTCATTTCCCTTGGTTTTTCTACTGCCTCCACTGCTTGAGTCACAAGCTACCTCTCTGGCAGAACCCAAATGGTTTACCTTGGTGATGCTTCCTTCTCCCCTCTGCCTGTCACAGTGGGAGTCCCCCAGGGTTCTGTCCTTGGCCCTTTTCTCTTCTCCCACTTCATAAACTCTCTCCTGTCAACAGTTACCACCTGCAATTCACTTCTCTATGCAGATGACCTCATACTGTTCCTGAGTGACCCTTCCCCCACCTCCCCATCAAACTCCCTCAGTGATGGCTATTGCAAGGCCCATCGCTGGTTCTCTGAAAACAAGCTTCTCATCAATGCTACCAAAACAAAGGTCATGCTGTTTGGCTCAAAACCAAAACCAAAACTCTCTGCCCTTCTGGCCTCAATCTCACTGTCCTTTCCCTAGACAGTTCTCCACTCAAAACTGTTACTACAATCAAATACCTGGGGGTCATCCTTCACCCAACCCTTACTTACTCTGACCACATAGCCTCTCTTATAAAGTGTATAAACCAAAAGATTGGGCTCTGTTACCAGATCATTGATTACCTCACTTCAGATGCCCACCTTGCTGTGGCCCAAGGTAATCTTCTGCCCCTCCTAGAAAATGGCTGCCCTGTCTACTCTCTTACCACTGCTGCCAACCTAACATGGCTTAACTCTACTTATAATCAAATTTGTCACTTTGCACTCCATGTTTCTGTCACTACCCATCACTGTTCTCTCTATCAGTCCCTAAACTAGCTCCCCCCTCCAAACCTGTTGCTCCAATCTCCTGGCCTGTACAGTTGGAGCTGCCCTCCACAATCCTTCTCTCACACCTCTATCTACTCTATTCAAACCCAGAATCTTCAGGCAGAATTTGCATCAGTCATACCATCTTCAACTTGAATGTCCCCAAATCACCACAAATATGGGCCAAAGAGCTCTCTCAGTGGCTGCCCCCTTGCTTTGGAATGGCCGCCCCTCAACCCTTCATTCACCAGAGCCCCCGCTCAACTTAAATGCTATGATGAGAGCTCAGTCCCTATCCTCCTCTGTCTGTGACTGCCCTTTGGTATCTACTTCTTCTGTTTCCTCCTCTGTTGCCCCCACCTCCTCCTCCCTCCTTTGAGCCTCTACTCATTTTGCCCAGTGGTTTTCTTTCTTTTTCCCTTCACACTGCCTCACCTGTACCTGCAGTCCTTTATCCTACACACATGTACCTTTCTCTCAAGTCTCTGTTGTGGTCTTAATGACTGAGTCATTTGATTGCCTGTGTACACATTTCAGTTGCCCTTTTGATGCATGCTATGCTCTCTACAATGCATTTACTGTATCAATAATAATCCATTGCATCCCCCACACTACTGTGTTATACCTGTTTGGTTGAATCCCCAGTTCACTGTTTGTATATATTCTGTACATGATGTTACTATGTTTATTTTGCTCTGTATTGTTGCTTTGTAATTGTGGTACCTATGTTGTTTGCCAGGATCTGGCCCTGGCTGGCCTGAAAAAGGTTTTTGGATCAGTGCCCCAACCCGGTTATCAAATGAATAAATAAATAAAATAAAAGAATGCCATATTGTAATATGTCTTCTCTTAATTGAGGTTGCCACGATCTCAAATTTTTAAAGCTGTGATCCTTGAAAAACAGGGTTTACGTATCCTTTAAATAAAATCTGTTGAAAGGTATATTATGGCATTCTTGTTATATATTCATGTCCAGCAAAACTCACAACACTGTAAGATTTATGGTAAGTCCTGTAAACTGGGATTAAGAGTTGCTTTTGGGCTAGTATAAAATAAAATAGCTTGCCTACCACATATTTGGGTTCCATGTTTCGGTTGGGGTTAACTCAGCATAGGGCCTGCATCAGACTCATTAGGTGAACATGACAGGTAAATCTGAGAATCACCTGTGTAACAGTGAATCTTCAAGCCATTTTGACTTATGACCTCACCCAGCAGCAGCATGTATGCAGTAAACAACATGGGAGCCAGAATCGAGCCTTATAGCACTCCACAGTTGTGCATAGCTGTTCCAGAGTTACATACCACATGTTCATGCAGGGCTTTATTTGTACAGCAACAACACTGGGTGATATGACATTCCAAGAGTTTTGAATGACCACAGTAGAGTAGGGTTTTGGCCAATTCAACAAAACGGAGACTGCAGATTCTAACCTTCTAGTTAACTGGCTGCTGTGATTACTATTTTCCATAATTGTGCTTTATTTCTTCTTGAACCCACATACTTTGCCTCCAGGAGTTACAAGCCACATGTTTTTAACTAATTCAGTTTGGGTTCTTATCCATTAGGGGTAGGTTAACCCCCCAACATTTCTAGTTGACATATATTTTCCCTCATGACCTGTTTTGCTTCTAAAGGTGGGGGTATACATACCAGAAAGTAGCTCTAGTCATCGCACCTTACTAATAAATAACGTAAGGACACAAAATGCATTTGCTTAAGAAAAGACACATTTCACTATAAATCCAGTAATTCTAGAAACACAATAAGCAGACACCAGCATTGTTTAACAACAGCAGATACAGTATAATATAGGTGTAACCCCCCCTATAAATGGGGGTTCCTAAAAGCCTTCCTGGAGCTTGCTTAAATGCTCCATGCCTGGCTGGTGTTCGGCATAAGGCCGCTAAATGTGGGGGTTGTGAGTGCTTTTAAAGCCTCCAGTACTGTCTCTTTAAGAGCTGCCTGTTCGCAGGTTTTAGTGGTTCAAATAGAGGACTGGGGGTTTCTCTGCTCGAATCCCACCCTGGACTGCTGTCTGATCGCTCCATTTCTGCAGTCGCTAGAAGCGCTAAGGGAGCCCATCTGAAAGATGTAGTTGTTCCCTTTAGAAACATGTATAGTATTGGTTAAATTGCAGTTTGTCTAACCTCTCTTTATTGCTGCTGGGACTTTGTGTTGTACCCCTCCATACTGGACCCAGATTGTGTGGAAGGGGGTCCAATAGTAGCTAAGGGGCACTGGAAATGAAGTGGAGGTGACCAACCCGGAATCAGGACTCTGGCTGGAGCCAGATGACCAATGGGGACACCGCTTGTAGTTTTTGGAAGTGGCATTATGGGCCATGGCGCCTTTTTCGCAACACTGAGGGTCAGACTAAGTGACTGGCATGTGTAACCAGCCAATGGAATTGGGTAGCGCCCGAGCTGTAAGAATTGCCCCATGCTGTTAGGAGCAGATGCATTGTGACTGTGAAGGAGAAGGGAGCTCTGAGCTCCTGCACCATTGAGTGTTCGCGCGGGAAGCACGTGAAAGGCCTGAGGCAGCCGTTTGTAGTGCCAGTGCTCCACAGATTAAATCCGCAGGCTTGCGGTCAGAGGAAGCTGTGTACAAGCACAGCTACCTACCAGGATTCACCTGATGAGGACTGGAGAATCTGCTGAATTGCGCTCGGTCTGTCAGGACATTGAAGCTGCAGTGAAACGCCCGCATAGCTGTGAGTTTGTTCGGGTCCTGGAAGCAGCTGCCTGGTATGGTACCCTCTGTTGTTTCCATATAAATGTGTGAGGAGGCCATTGAAGCTCAGGTTCAGCCCTGCAAGTGGTGAAAGAGTGGTTCTCTGCTGGGGTTGTGAGTACTGGATCAGGGTAGCTCCCTCTTAAAGCTTATAAACAAATGCAAAAATCATTTTGTTGTATTGCTGACTGCACTAATTGAGCTTTCTGGCTCCATCTGATCTGCTCAGGAATTAAATGCTCGCTTGTGTCAGGGCCCCAACCAGCTGCATCAAGGAACTAGCCATTAGGGCTTGGGTACCCATAGACAGTAATTAATAGGTTAGGCCTGTGCACAGAGCCATAGGTAGATTTTCATATACTGTAGAGGTAAGCTAATCAACCTGATTTCCCACGGTCCTTGTTATCTCCCCTCAAATAAATCAGATTGCTTGTTTTGCAACAGTACCCTGGCTAGTCTGTGTATTAATGGTGAAATATTGCCCAGTGAATGTGGTGTAACTGTACCTTACTTTCCGGGGGGGTCCCCAGAGTGAGCAGACTGGTTCGAACCGGGGGGTAAGTGTATATGGTAAGGACCACTGAAATTGAACTGCATGGGCCACTAGTGGTAAGAAAGGGGGGTTGCAGCAACCCAGAGGGCTGTGACCGAGTCAACCTCGACTGTTCTAACCCCGACCTCTGAGTGGAGGCACCCGCCAACAGATCTGGGCCCCTCACCCTGCTACAGTTAGGGCAGGCAGGGGTAGTAGCCCTTAGGATAGCGCCCCCTGGGGGTTACAAATTGGAGGCACTGCTGGGATTAGTGTCCCCTAGTGGTCAAGTAGGTGAAGTGCATAAAAATGGAAAAGCTGTTGGGGAAACTGGAAGGGGATATTATGGCAAAAATTAAGTTGGACCCTATTAAGACAATGGTACACAAACTGATGGGGTCGGCAAAGCCGAAGAGCTGGACTCCCAGAGAATTGTGTTACTATTAGACGTGCCTCTGGGAACACCAACAGCTGACATTATTTCTACAGCAGAGCGTGTTAAATGTTTGGGCAAAGTGGAAGTGAAGGGGCGTATGGCTGACCTGCTCGATCAGACCCTGCAGGTGCTACTTTTGTGTAGTGTGGCCATCGACCCTGAGAGGGTACCTCCAGTGATTTACCCGGAGGGTGCCCCTCAGGGGTGGAGACTTGTTCACATTCGGAGTGGGTCAGTCACTCCTGGGGGGTTCCCCCAGACTAATAGTTTCAAAGATAAGCTGCTTAAATTGCTGGCTGTGGAGGGGAGGACTACCCAGGAGTTGCTGCAAGCATTGGACCTCTGTCGTGACACCACCCCCCAGATCTCCCCAGGTACCTCTCCCTGTCCCTCCAAGAGTTCTATTTTGGCTCCACTGCCCCTAGTGGTTCCCCCTATACAGCTCGATTCTTACCGTAGGCTGAAACTTTTTTCTGGCACAGTGCCAGTGCCTTCAGGGGAGGATGACTTGGAGGCGTGGATGGACTACACCACCCCCTTAGTTCAGGAGTGGCAATGCTCTGAGGGGGAGAAAAAAAAGTGATTGATGGAGAGTCTGCGGGGCCCCGCTTTAGAAGCCATTAGGTTCTTGCGGGCCATGAACCTGGAAGCCACCGCAGCAGAGTATCTTTCTGCTTTGGAGGGAGTGTACAGGAGTACAGAGACTGGGGAAGACTTATTATGGAAATTCAAGTCTGCCAAGCAATGGAGAAATGAGAAGCTGTCTGCCTTTGTTACTAGGGTGGAGTGGGCCTTACAAAAGGCCTATCGAAAAGAGGGGATCACAGCCACGGCCTTGAACCAGGTCAGGTTGGAACATGTTTTGAAGTCTGCTAGATTTTCTAGTGTGATACTGTTAAAACTTAGGTTACATGATAGACAGGCTGCCCCACCTGAATACTGTCAATTGATGAGGGAGATTAGAGAGGTAGAGATCAATGAGGAGGGGTGGGAACCCTATGTGGGAGCTGTGACCCCAAGCCAAACCCGTGAGTCTAGTGCACCCAAGGAGACCCACCTTTCAGGGAGGCCTGATGCATCCCCAGAACTTCAGGGTGATGTGGGGGTGCATGCTATTACCTCTGATCCCCAAGTAGAAAGTGAGTTGAGGGCCGAGGTCAGAAATTTACGAGAACTGGTGAGGGACTTGAAGCAATCCACTACCCACCCTGTTAGGTCTGGGGAACCTGAGTTATCTAGAAACCAATGCCCTGGCCCAGGGGAACCCCCTCGCCCCCCGGAGGGCCCCCAGCAGATAAAGTATTCTCCTCCCAATAGAGACCCTCGGGACCCCAAGTTCTGTTACCATTGTGGGGAGGATGGACATTTTCAGACTGAGTGCCAGTTGCCAGAGAATGTAAGGAAGGTCAACAGCAGACTGATCCCTTGGCATCGCAGGGCCCATGTCCGACCCCCCCAGGAAGGGCATTGTGACCCGGGTCAATGCCCAAGCAACTGTCAATGCTCTGCCTCCTGAATGGTCTGATGTGGTCGGCCCTCAATGGAGGCCCCAGTGCGAGTAAATGGGATTCCCACTCGAGCTGTATTAGATAGTGGCTCTCAGGTAACCATCATGTTTCAGGACTGGTATCAGACACACCTACCTGAGGTGCCACTACAACCCTTGGATGTTCTACATGTATGGGGGCTAAGTGACAAAGCTTATCCATATTTGGGGTATATCCGGGTCTGGTTGTCATTTCCTACTTCTAGGTTGGAGTGGACGAACAGGTGGAAACCTTGGCTTTAGTCTGCCCCTCCACTGGACTGTATGATGGGGTGCCCCTGTTGATTGGGACAAATGCTCATATGTTTGGTTGATTAGCCCAATTCTGTTCAGAAAAGCAAGCATTTAGGACTGGGTGAGCCCTAAGAATACCTGCTGTGATCCAAAAGGCCTATGAAACTCAGAGGAAGGTTAGCCAGGAGGAACCTGAAGGCCCAGTGGGTATAGTATGGAAGAAGGATCCAGCACCGTTAATACTTGCCCCAAATGCCCAGTGTGTTTTGCAAGGGGAAGTCCGAATGAGAACAGATGTTAAGAATAAGTTATTGATGTTGGACGCAGCTGGGGAGGGAAGATTGCCAGAGGGACTGCTGGTTAAACCCAGTATCTTGCCTGCTAGAGCCCATGCTTACACCAGGAGGGTGATGGTTCAGGTTCATAATGTGTCTGACAAGGAGATCTGAATAAAAAGAGGGTGCACCCTGGCAAGTGTACATTGTGCAGATACTGCAGTGCTGCCCAATAGTAAGGATTCGAGGAAGGATGACAGAGTAGCTCCTGACTTGCTTGATTTCGGTGCCTCCCCGTTGCCTGCTGAATGGAAAGTGAGGATCAGTGAGAAGCTTGCCAAAAGAGACCAGGTATTCTCCCTGACAGAATGGGACATGGGATGTGTTCAAGGGGCCGAGCACCACATCCGGCTGCATGATGAAAGGCCTTTTCGAGAGAGATCTCGGCACCTGGCCCCAGCTGACATAGACGATGTGAGTCGGCATTTGCAAGAGATGCTTGCTGCTGGTGTGATACAAGAGTCCAGGAGCCCCTATGCCTCCCCCATTGTAGTTGTGAGAAAAAAGAATAGGGCGGTTCGGATGTGTGTTGATTACCTTACCTTGAATCGGCGGACCATCCCAGACCAGTATACCATGCCACGCATACAGGACACCTTGGATTGTTTAAATGGCAGTAAGTGGTTCTCTGTGTTAGACCTCCGCAGTGGGTACTATTAGATCCCGATGGCCCCAGAGGACCGAGAGAAGACTGCATTCATTTGCCCTCTGGGTTTCTATGAGTTTATCTGGATTCCTCAAGGGATTTCAGGTGTCACAGCTACCTTTCAGCGCCTGATGGAACGTGCTGTGGGGGACATGAATTTGCTCGAGTGTTTGGTTTATTTAGATGATGTCATAGTGTTTGGCCGCTCGTTGGAAGAACATGAACGTCCATTGTTCAAGGTCCTGGATAGGCTGGAGGATTTTGATCTCAAGCTATCTATAGACAAGTGCCAAGTCTTCCAAACTTCTGTGAAGTATGTGGGCCACATAGTATCCACTGAAGGCATACAGACTGACCCCAGCAAAGTGGAGGCTTTGACTACTTGGCCTCAGCCCAGGAAATTGAAAGAGCTGCAATGGTTCCTGGGGTTTTGTGGATATTATAGGTGGTTTGTCAAAGATTATTCTCGAGTGATCCACCCCCTCCTCAACCTTACTCAGGGGTACCTCCCATGCACAAAAAGTATAAGAAAGTTGTGCACTCAGAGACAGAGAAGAAGTATTTTCGGCCAAATTATGTATTTGGAAACCACTGGACTACTGAGTGTGAGGCTTTCTATGACATCATATATCAACTTACCCATGCCCTAGTGCTGGCCTATGTTGAGCCGCTGTCAGATGCTCTCCATACTGACACCAGTCTACAAGGATTGGGGCTGTAAGAGTATCAGGAGCACTCGAACGGTCTGAGACCTGTAACTTTTGCCAGTAGAAGTCTGACTCCTTCAGAAAAAAATTATCCAGTATACAAACTAGAGTTCCTGGCTCTGAAGTGGGCCATTGTTGATCAATTTCATGACTATTTGTATGGTGCCAAGATATTGGTAAAGACTGATGACAATCCTCTGACCTATATGCAGACCTCAGCCAAGTTGGATGCCACTGGCCATAGGTGACTCTCTGCGTTCGCCACCTTCGACTATGCTGTTGAGTACAGAGCAGGTCTAAACCATATAGATGCGGATGCTCTCTCTCAGAGGCCTATGCCACAAACTGACTGGGTCAGGTTGTCAGAACCTGACATAAGAGCCCTTTGCCAAAAATTTGACAAGGAGGAACTGGTGTCTCCTGATGCTGTGGACTGCACGGTGGATTGCTTGGGGCCATCCGAGAACTGCATACCTGCTGCTTACTGTCATTTTTCTGCATTAGATACTAGTTCTCTGCCCCAATTCAACAATGATAGTCTCCAGCGGGCTTAATCCCGAGACCCCATGATAAAAGCTGCTGTGGAGGCTTTGCAGGCCAGGAGGGACATGTCCAAGTTGAGTTCCACTGACCTGAGAACTGCCTTGTTATACAAAGAAGGGTCAAAGTTAAAACTGATTAACCAACTACTATACAGAGAGACTGTGGATAAGGAGGGCTGGGTAGACAAACAACAACTGGTGCTGCCCACTGCTTTTAGAGAACTGGTCTTGAGGTCACTGCATAATCACTTGGGGCATCTTGGTATAGACCGAACTCTTGACCTGGTACGGACCCGATTCTACTGGCCAAAAATGAGTGCAGATGTAGAGCAGTATGTCAAGACCTGTGGCCGCTATTTGCAAAGAAAAGCCCTACCTCAGAGAGCTGTCCCCATGGTCAATATCACTACCAGTGCCCCTATGGAACTGGTCTGCATTGATTTCCTGAGTTTGGAACCAGATCTAAAAAACATCAGTAACATATTGGTAGTCACTGATCATTTTACCTGGTATGCACAGGCTTTTCCTACTAAAGGTCAGAAAGCAACCATGGTGGCTAAAGTACTTGTTGAGAACTTCTTTGTCCCCTATGGGTCCCCCCAGAGGATCCATTCCAACCAAGGGAGGGACTTTGAGAGCCACCGGATTAAAGAAATGCTATCTTTGTGGGGAGTACAAAAATCAAGAACCACCCTATACCATCCCCAAGGAGATCCCCAACCTGAAAGGTTTAACTGCACATTGCTTGATATGTTAGGCACACTGCAACCCAAAGACAAGCCTAGATGAAGCCAGCAGATTAGCACCCTGGTTCATGCTTATAACTGCACCAAAAGTGATGCCACTGGATTTTCCCTGTACTGGCTGATGTTTGGGAGAGAGAGAGACTAGACCGCCAGTGGATGTGTGTTTTGGGGTTTTCCCTGATGGGGTGCAAGCAGAAAATCATCTACAGTATGTACAGAAGTTGAAGGCCCAATTGAACCATGCCTACCAATTGGCCCAGACTATGGCTACTAAACGAAACCTGGCCAACAAGGAGAGGTATGATAAGAAAGTGAAAACAATGGAACTGAGAGAGGGGATAGAGTGCTATTGAGGAATTTGGGACTGCATGGCAAACATAAGATTGCTGACAGATGGCATCACCTCCCTCATATTGTTGTGGGAAAACTGGCAGATTTACCTGTATATAAAGTGTGGCCTGAAAACAATTCGAAAGATGTGAAAACTATACACAGAAATCATCTGCTGCCAATCGGGCAACTCTTGATTGAAGCTGAACCTCCCAATGCCCCCCCTCCAGGCCTATGACTAGATCTGCCAAGAAAAACCAGACCCTTGATTCTTCAGCAAGCCAAATAAGAGGGCCGTGTCCAAACCCCTCTGATGAAGATGATCGCCAATCTGTGTTTGAAGACAATGAAAAATAATATTGAATACTATCCTCTTATGAACTGAGCCAACTGTTTCGGGGCAATCCCTCATTAACTCTCAGTGATGAGGTTGGGCTTTCTGGACTGTCTGAGCCCCAGCTTTGTCTCCGGAACCAATGCTTCCAGAGGATGAATTGGGTAGCAGCAAAGCCCAAGGGGTGGGGTCCTTGAGCCTGGCTGAACTGTCTGGCCTGGCTGAACTATCTGACTTTTCAGAAGAAGAAAGTGATGTGGGGGAAGAAGCCAGTGATATGCCGGAACCTGAAGAATATTTTGAATGCCCTGATGGTCCCTTACTAGTGCCTGAACAGTCCCCAGCTGAGCCAAGGAGTGTGGGTCCTGATATAGAGGGTCATGCCTCCGAAAGTACTATGAGCACTGGGTCCCCTTCCCCTATGGAGGTTCCCCCTGCTAATCTCAATGAGGCTGAAATGGAATCGGGGCCTGTAGCAGGGTTTTCCGAGACCCCTAGACGCTCCAGCCGAGAAGTACGGCCTGTAGTAAAGTTGAGTTATGAGTCTCTGGGTCAGCCTGTGGACCTGCCCTTAAATGTGGTCCATAAAGGGGTGTATGTGTCCCTGAGCTCCTTGCCTAAGCTTGCCTTGGGGGATAACTCCAGCCTGTTAGCATTGCCCTTCGAGCGTGGTACCCCTGCTTTAGGTAGCCCACCAGTAGCTGATGGGGGGGTTCCCTCTTTCCAGGTGTCATGGGCAGGAAATAATGACCTGATTCAAAAAAGGAAAAGGTTATGTGTGTGTGTAATGTTGCATAAACCATAGTAAACAGTGAATACAGTGTCCATGCATGTAATCTAAAGTGTGATATAATGTTAATTAAACCGTTTGCCTTAAAGTAATTTAAGGGTAACTACTTGACACGGACGACAAGTTCTTTCCAGGTCAGGAAGGGTGTAACCCCCCCCTACAAATGGTGGTTCCTAAAAGCCTTCCTGGAGCTTGCTTAAATGCTCCATGCCTGGCTGGTGTTCGGCGTAAGGCCGCTAAATGTGGGGGTTGTGAGTGCTTTTAAAGCCTCCAGTACTGTCTCTTTAAGAGCTGCCTGTTTGCAGGCTTTAGTGGTTCAAATAGAGGACTGGGGGTTTCTCTGCTCGAATCCCACCCTGGACTGCTTTCTAATCACTCTGTTTCTGCAGTCGCTAGGAGCGCTAAGGGAGCCCATCTGAAAGATGTAGTTGTTCCCTTTAGAAACATGTATAGTAAGTAAGTAAAAAGTAAGTAAAAATTTATTTTTTAAGCGCTTTTCAAAGCCAAAGTGCTGTACAAATACACAATTAAAATACATACATATAACATACAACAACAATAACAATATGATTACAAGAAAAACAATAAAGTTGGTTATTATAGTTAGTATTTAACCAAGTTAGTATTGGTTAAATTGCAATTTGTCTAACCTCTCTTTGTTGCAGCTGGGACTTTGTGTTGTACCCCTCCATATTGGACCCAGACTGTGTGGAAGGGGGTCCAATAGTAGCTAAGGGGCACTGGAAATGGAGTGGAGGTGACCCACCCAGAATCAGGACTCTGGCTGGAGCCAGATGACCAAAGGGGACACCGCTTGTAGTTTTTGGAAGTGGCATTATGGGCCATGGCACCTTTTTCGCACCACTGAGGGTCAGACTAAGTGACTGGCATGTGTAACCAGCCAATGGAATCGGGTAGCACCCGAGCTGTAAGGATTGTCCCATGCTGTTAGGATCAGATGCGTTGTGACTGTGAAGGAGAAGGGAGCTCTGAGCTCCTGCACCGTTGAGTGTTCGCGTGGGAAGCACGTGAAAGGCCTGAGGTGGCCATTTGTATTGCCAGCGCTCCATGGATTAAATCCATGGGCTTGCGGTCAGAGGAAGCTGTGTACAAGCACAGCTACCTACCAGGATTCACCTGAAGAGGACTGGAGAATCTGCTGAATCATGCTCGGTCTGTCAGGACATTGAAACTGCAGTGAAACGCCCGCATAGCTGTGAGTTTGTTCGGGTCCTGGAAGCAGCTGCCTGGTATGGTACCCCTCTGCTGTTTCCATACAAATGTGTGAGGAGGCCGTTGAAGCTCAGTTTCAGCCCTGCAAGTGGTGAAAGAGTGGTTCTCTGCTGGGGTTGTGAGTACTGGATCAGGGTAGGTCCCTCTTAAAGCTTATAAACAAATGCAAAAATCATTTTGTTGTATTGCTGACTGCACTAATTGAGCTTTCTGGCTCCATCTGATCTGCTCAGGAATTAAATGCTCGCTTGTGTCAGGGCCCCAACCAGCTGCATCAAGGAACTAGCCATTAGGGCTTGGGTACCCATAGACAGTAATTAATAGGTTAGGCCTGTGCACAGAGCCATAGGTAGATTTTCATATACTGTAGAGGTAAGCTAATCAACCTGATTTCCCACGGTCCTTGTCATCTCCCCTCAAATAAATCAGATTGCTTGTTTTGCAACAGTACCCTGGCTAGTCTGTGTATTAATGGTGAAATATTGCCCAGTAAATGTGGTGTAACTGTACCTTACTTTCCAGGGGGTCCCCAGAGTGAGCTGACTGGTTCGAGCTGGGGGGTAAGTGTATATGGTAAGGACCACTGAAATTGAACTGCGTGGGCCACTAGTGGGAAGAAAGGGGGGTTGCAGCAACCCAGAGGGCTGTGACCAAGTCAACCTCAACTGTTCTAACCCCGACCTCTGAGTGGAAGCACCCACCAACAGATCTGGGCCCCTCACCCTGCTACAGTTAGGGCAGGCAGGGGTAGTACCCCTTAGGATAGCGCCCCCTGGGGGTTACATAAGCATTTGTCAATGCCAAATGTTTCCTTACATGGTACATGTGGAAGGGGTGTATTATTCCTTTGGCTCTGGAGAGTTGTATATTTTTAAAACTGTGAAGGCAGGGCCTAATTTCCTCAGTGGTCAGCAGTGTTTAAACCCACAACTTTGGATTCCCAAATTCCAATGTTACAAGGATATGTTCTGTGGCTTCTGGTCACTTGACATGCAGATGTGTCATTATGCAGTTATTTTAGCTCCCTCAAAACAAGAAAGATTGTATTTAACTCTGAAAGGGAGAGCAAGCAGGGTAGGGGACATAGGTGATGCAGCAAGAAACAGCGGCGACAGTAGGAACCAGGCAGGCGAGGACAGTACTGTTCTGCAGTAGACAAGTCGGTTGCTTCCTTTCCATTCATTCTTGGGTACCAGTAACAGTGAAACAGTAAACACAGCTTGAGAAAGTGATCTCTTGATGATGTATTGCATCATCATGGACAGGCAAGCAGCCAAGTAGGGTCATAGATTGGGCAGGGTACCCATGCACAACACAAATCTAACTCCTTAGGTTCCATGCCCCAGCAGATCTGAGTGCCTATGTGACCAAGAGAATGTGGCTGGATGGGTGACATCAAAGCACTGAACTGACTGAACCAGTAATGCTCCTCCTGTAAGCAGAGCTAGAGCAAGTGCGCACCAGTCAGAAAGGAGCAGCCAAAAGTCAGTGCACAGCACAGCTAAAAAGCTTTAACTTGTGCGAGCAGAGAAGTAAATTTACAATTGGGCCTTTTGGTTGTTCTCTGCTGATGTCTTTCATTTCATTTGGTGCAAAAAGGGTGGAGGGCAAGCGTAACATTGACAGTCTGATTATGCGGTTACTTGAAAGTTGGTACTGTGCTGTTTGTAGAGATGCAGCGAATTTAACATCCACCTGCGAAGTGAATGCGAAGTGGCCACTTTGCATCGGCACTTCGCTACGTGGAGTGCCCCATAGGAAAAGCTCACTTTACCTTGTTATTATTACTTCGCATTGTCATTTCGCTTTAAATGTGAAGTAAGTTGGAGTGACAACAAAATTGGAAGCACCCCATCTACACAGTAACCCGAATTAATGTGCATCCCCAAAGTGCTACTGTCTTGTGTCCAGAAAACTCCCCAGTGCTGATGAAGTGAAATGAGAGCATAACAAGAAATGTAAAGTCTTCCAGAATTAGTGGCACACTCAATCATGTGCGCAGTGGTCACACACAGGGTCACCAGAATTAATGTGCATCCCCAAAATGCTACTGTCTAGTGTCCAGAAAATTCCCCAGTGCTGATAAAATGCTACTGTCTTGTGTCCAGAAAATTCCCCAGTGCTGATGAAGTGAAATGACAGCGTAACAAGAAATGCAGTCTCTCAGCATTAATGGTGCACTGCAAAATGTACAGCCAGATTAAGATTGCGCTGCGCACTCAAGGGATGCATATGAAAAGGTGCAACAACACCTAACTAGTGCACACAAGTCACAAATCCAAATCTGGAAAGGAATACATTTTGCCAGTTGGGGGATTAGTGCACAGCAGTAACAATCCACTACCAGTAAAGATACCACAAAGCAGTATAAAAAATTAATGCAGATGCAGAGGATAGAAGGTTCACACTGCTGCAATTACTCTATGGCACAATAAAAGGTATCTGATTTAATGGCACGCACCACACACACAGTCACACACACACTACAAGTAAGACGTAGCAAACTGAAAACCTTTAGTAATATAACCAAATGCTTTAAACAGACAAATTATACACTGCTGCAACACAACAATCAGCAAAAAAATGTAAAGAATTACTGAAAATATTACTGTGTGTACATTTCACATTTATGCAAGAAAAATATAAGCAAAACAGAAAGACTGCCTTTTTCTCCCCCAGTTAATGTACCTACACCACAAATACTCCCCTCCCCCCAAAGCACACTTCACGGTACACAAACTGACTGTTCTAAATTAACATTCAAAATCCACACACAGCAATAATCACTTGATGATATGAGCACAGAAGGGTTTGCTACATCAATGTAGTAAATTTTGAGCAAAAAAATGACTCAAAAAGGCATTTTAAACAGCTTTTAGAGGTTTTGAATCGCAGAGCTCTGAGAGCAAATTGTTTTCAGCTACCACTACACATACACTACCCAGGCTAGAACTGAGGCTGTGCAGAACAATGTAGAGCCCATGTGACCTGCAATCCTATGAATCACTGCAGAATTTTATTTGGAGCTCAGTTACAAGGTGAAGTGAAGCGAATTACATTGATTTCAATGTACTTCACCTTAAAATTGATGGAGAAGTGGTTTGGGAAAGGTGGAATAACGCAAAGTCATTGGTTTCAATGGACTTCGCATTCCTCATTATGAAGCGAAGTACTCCGCTTCACATTGTGGAGTACTCCGCGGGTTCCGCATTACTCCATGAATCACTTCATGGAGTGAACTTGGGCCACTTCACCCACCACTACTTATAGTAATGTAACTCACATGCTGTACAGGAAGGAATGCAAATACCTATGGCTGTAATTCCCCGATGAGCTGCAGCACAAAACTCCCCAACTTAAAAACATGTATTAATGAGTACAATGGTGGGGTGGTGAAGCTTGGAGACATACTACAAAACAGGCTTACAATACACCCAAGTAACTAGAAAAAAATGGATGTCGTGATTCATGACATGATCGTGAATCATGATTTGTGACTGCATTTGTGACCATGATAATGAAGAAAGTGATTCTGTGTCGATGGTGTGAGATAACCAGTATGAAACTGTATAGGGAACACGAATGCCTATGGCTGTACTTCCCCGATGAGCTGTAGCTTCAAACTCCCAGACTTAAAAACATGTATCAATGAGTACTATGGTGGAGTGGTGAAGCCGGGAGAGATACTACAAAACAGGCTTACAATACATCCAAGTAACTAGAAAAAAAATTAATGTTGTGAGTCGAGACGTGATCATGAATTGTGATTTGTGACTGCATTTGTGACCATGATGATGAAGAACATGATTTGTATCATGAGTGACTCGTGATGATGGTCCTGACTTAAAAATCCATATTAATGAGTACAATGTTCATGCAGAATTAAGCACCACACCTGTCCAGTGCTCTGAAGAGAAGCCAAAGAAACAACTGTGACTTAAGTTACAGATGGAGATTGAGCCCTAAAGAGATGCAAATGCACAGACAGATTAAGATTGTGCTGTGCACTGAAGAGATGCAGACAAAAAGGCACAATGCCTAACCAGTGCTCACCATCAGAAATTCAAATCTGGAAAAGAATATCTTTGCTGGCTGGGGAGGGCCAAAGGGGGGACAGTGTACTGCACTGCTGCAGTAACAGTCACTAGTACTAGTACCAGTAAAGATACCACAAAGAAGTACAAAAATCATACAGCTGCAGTGGATAGCAGGTTCACATTGCTGAAATTATTATGTGGCACAATAAAATGTGTCTGATTTGATGACACACGTCACACACATACTCACACACATACTAAGTAATGCATTGCTAATTGAAAACTTCAGTAATATAACCACATATTTTAAACAAATTGAAATTATGCACTGCTGCACCACAACAATCAGCCAAAAAATGGCAAGAATTATTGAAAATATTACTGTGTGTACATTAACACAGTTATACAAGAAAAACATCACCAAAACAGAAAGCACTGTCTTTTTCTCCAAGTTAATCTACCTACACCACAGATACGCCCATCCCCTAAAGCACACTTCCATTGTCTCTCAGTACACAGACTGAATGTTGTACATTAACATTCAAAATCCATACACAAACAATAAATGCTCGATGATAGGAGCACGATGAACTAAAGTTTCAGCAAAAAAAAAATTACTCCAAAAGGCCTTTTAACAGCTTTTAGAAGGTTTGAATTGCAGAGAGCTCTCAGAGCAGAATGTCCCCTACAGCTTCCTACACACACTAACCCAAACTGAGGCTGTGCAGAACAATCTAGAGCCCATGTGACCTAAAATCCCATGAATCACTGCAAAATTAATCTTTGGAGCTTAAAAACAAGGCGAAGTGAGGCGAAGTACATTGTTTTCAATGTGCTTCGCCTTAAAATGATGGAGTAGTGGTTTGGGAAGGTGGAGTAACATAGTCATTGTTTTCCATGGACTTGGCGTTACCCATTATAGCAACGAAGTATTCCGCTGCGTGCAGAGCCGCCCGCGAATTACCTTCACTCACGAATCATTTAAATGGGCGAATTGAACCACTTCGCCCATCTCTAGCTGTTTGTGTGATAAGTACATTTATACCAGTTTTGCTGACAGCCTGCTTTTGATACGCCATGCTACTCAGTGATGCACTGATCTGCAGTATTAGCATGGCATGTACTAGGGTGGATAAACACATTAAAAATAGTCATAAAAACGTGTATTTTTTTTGTGCAATGTTTCAACCCTTCCTCTGCCAAGACTGGATTATTGCCTTTGAGGGGAACCCCCCCGCAACAGTTAGAGGGGGGTTCTCAGTTGATTTCCCTACTACCCTGTATGGGCAACAATCACAGAAATCTACAGTATGTAACTGCTAATAACTGCTAACAAATCAACAGAGCCAAGCACCCCTCACATTACCATACAAAATGCTCTCTGCTTTGTCCTCCTTCCTTTCCTGTCACCTCCTGGTAAGTAACACAGTTGAACACTCTGGATCCAAAATATTCTCCTCACTCAGTCATACCTATTACTGCTTTGAACTGGCTAGCAGTATAGTCTAAAGGTTAGAGTAATGAATTGTGAAGGTGTTTGGTATATCCAGGAGAGTCTAGCAGACCTGGGTTTGATTCCCACAACCTCCACTTCATATTACTGAGGAGAATAAGCACAGCCTCTTTTTAAAATGACTATGGTTATTCAAGACTTCAGTTCACAACAGATCTCTTTGCAAAA
The DNA here is from genome assembly GCA_016271365.2 of Neoceratodus forsteri. Lineage (NCBI taxonomy): Eukaryota > Metazoa > Chordata > Ceratodontiformes > Ceratodontidae > Neoceratodus > Neoceratodus forsteri. Next base: position 1,156,898,956 of record CM057456.1, on the reverse strand, counting down.
ATCATACAGAACTCTGACTAAATAGAAAAGCTAAAGCACTTTAACTGAGTAGGAACCATAACTTGATGCTGGTATAAGCAGTGCAGTAGGTAAATGACACAGCTTATCTGTGGAACCCACCAGTTTTAGTTCAAAAGGACTCTGAGTAGAATACTCAGTGCTAAAGATTCTCACTTTCTCTCTCTCTCTCTCTCTCCCGGTGTCACAGGAGGGCTGGGTAAGCCACTCAGCTACTGAATACTCAAGACAGGCGGAGAAACAATTCGGGGGGGGGTAAAACACAATAACAACTCCTATGTTTCATGCCCTGTCACTGTGTGTCTCACTGTCACAGGAGGGCTCGGTGTGGGCACTCAGCAGGACCACAAACACAACACTCCCTATTACTGAACAATCAGGAGAGAGACACAGAGGACACTCTGGGGGGACAGTGTAGGAATTTTGAACTCTGTTTCTCTCCAACATGGTCCTGTGTCCACTGTGGTAAAGGGCATTCCTTTCTACCAGCATAAAGCATGGGTCAGTTACACCATACAGTAGGTCATAGGCCATAAAGTTTGTACCACAGGAGATAAACTGCCTAACTCTAACAGATATACTGTCATTTTCCAATGACAAATTAGCCAATTGATGGCAGTACATACAGATTTTACAGTTGGCACAATGGAACATCCCGTTTGGTCTTAAAGGTAACCAGGTATTGTTAATAGTCTGTTATAGTATAAAGGGACCCCTTGTTCTACATAGAAATCAACTGCAGGCAAATTGTTGTTGCACCACAGTTCAAAGTTTATGGAATGCAGTAATACCATACTGTGGTACAACAACATCTTGGCTGTTTTTGAGAGTGCACAAGCAGCAGTTTAATGAAAGAAAAACCCACCATGCTCACATCTCAGAATTCAAACAGTAAATCTTTCAACAGGATGGTGGTGCTGGTTTTCTCCAAAGTGGCAGAGGAGTGCATTAAATCCAAAATCATTTCAAGTATTTTTTTAATTGTATTGCTTTTGTTGTGGGGTCACTATACACTATAAAAAATATTGGTTAGGCAACTGTGCCCAGCCAGCCTGAGCTACCACTTCGGGGTTCAGATTCCGTGTGATCTCTTAAGCTTTGCTCCCGAGGTCTAACAGAATCAGACTATCTCAATGGCAGCACAGGCTGGTTACTCACAGTTGCCAAGCCAGTATTCTCTATATTGTACCTTAAACTGGTTCCTAATTAGCTTGTCCCTGAAGTTGAGAGCTCTGCTAAATGTAATTATGGGTTCCACACTAATGCATTCTGCAGTGAAGGATCCCCTACAAGTAGGGGCCATTATTTTTTAACTATACTCCCCACCTTGTCGGCAAAACAGTTACTGTATACTCTGTGACAAAACACATTGAAGGATTTGATTGTTGTGTTCTGTTACAAGGCTGCAATAAGGATTTCCTGTCTAAACAAGGTGCCTTGTTGAGTGCTTGATCTAATGTAGTAGCTTTATATCACCCGACTATAAACCTGTTGTAAAGGCCTTTTGATTGTGCCTCAAAATCCTGGATGTGGGTGCAACTGTGTCTAATGCACAAAAAATGCCCATAAGGAATGAACTCCTTGAGAGCTCTGGGATGAGCACTAGCAGTTTTTAATTAGCTATTAGTAGCGGTGGGCTTTCTATACTCTTGAATGAACACATTATGTTCCTCCACTGCAAGTGTTACCTCAAAAAAGTCAGACTTGGTTCAAAAGTGCTGGTAAAATGAAAGTTCAAGTCATTGTTGTTGAGCCATGTGATGAATTGCTCAGCCTATTCCTTTGTGCCCTGCTAGATTCATAGAATATCAACAATGTAGGCAAGACCATTTTTACAATATGCTGGTGAAAGGGGTTGGAGCTGACCTCTAGTATTATGGATTTTACTCACCAGAGAGAGAGAGAAACAAAGCACCCACTGAAGGTCACACACAGGATAACTGATGTTAAAAAATACTTTTATTATATCAGAAAAAGTAAAAAAAATCATACTGTTAAGCAGCAAAAAGTCTTTACATCATACCGGCTCTACTGAATAACAGTTTGACTTTGCACTTTTTCTGATGTAATAAAAGCATTTTTTAACATAAGTTATCCTGTGCGTGACCTTCGGTGGGTGCTTTGCTTTTTTCTCTCTGATTAAGGTCATTTGCTTCGGCACCACTGAGTTCAGTCTTTTTCCCGGTGCTCAGTTCTCATGTTTGTGATTGATTTTACTCACTCAATTGGTATCAGTCCCAGACATCTTGTGGCAGGAGTCTCCCTATCTTTTTCTGTGCTGCAGGCAGTAGCAATTAAATGTGTGATCCTGGTTGGGTCGGGTGCTCAGCCGATTACAACAGCGGGCAGGTCTCTTTTTTTGGTCACCAGAGGAAGGAGGAAGTTGTGCAGCTTGAGAGTAGAGTACTTAGCTCCTCATTATGAATCACATCAGTTGCTGTGCTAGTGGACCTAAAAGTGGGTCACTCACCATTCATCTGGGTGGAATAAATGACTGGGGGGGGTTCAATGCTGCTGCTGCTGGGCCCAATATATTCACACTTTTCTGGAAGCTGGGGACTCGAGAGACAGAAAGAGAATGAGCAGCACACTGCCTTGCTGTACCAGTGATCAGGGCACACTTGTGAGGGGGGGGGACATCATCCTACGTCATGCACTCCCTCCCTCACTAACAACCTTCCAGTCACTCCTTCCTCAGTATATACACTGCTGTACTGGTGGGACCATTCAATCTGTCTCTCACTCTTGCTCTCTCCTGATGTCACAGGAGGGTTGGGTACAGCTACTCAGCCACTGAACACTGAGAGAGAGAGAGAGAGAGAGAGAGAGATAGTTCGGGGGGGGGGGGAGGTTAAAACACAGTGACAAGTTGTGAAAACTCTGTTGTTTCTCACACTGTTATGATAATTTGCACTGCCTTACTGTGGGTGTGGTCGGGTGGGAATAAGATTAAATGACATCCCATGCCATGTCCACAGACCTCGACTACCAGCTCCATGCTGCAGCTGCACTGCTGTTTGGGCAGTGACCAATTGAACTACTCATGACCGCAATGACAGACACATTTACTACTACACCAATGTTGCAATTCCACACTTGTTTTTTTTAAGTTTTATATGATAACTAGAGCTTGTTGTTATAGTGGAGGTACTACAGCAAAGTATTCTGTGACTTGTATTTTTTTTAATAGTGGAGGTAGTACCGGAATGAAACAGTCAACTGCCACAAATCCCAGAATGTATCCTTCTGGAACTGAGACTATCAGGTGAACTCGATTGGGGAGCTACAGGGCACAGTCAGCAAAATAGTACATCGACAGGGGACGGGAGTTATGTTTTGAGTTATGAAAGGATTTCTCTAAAACTCCAAAATGGAAGTGTTTCATGGTAGCTCATTTTTAGAGCTACCCCAAGACGACTACAAGCTCTGCCTACCTGCAGCTGTAAAAAGTCATACTAGCCACTATAGGAAACTTTCCTTCACAGAAGAACAGGCAGCTTTTCAACAGCAAAGCCAACAAGTTATACTGTGGGTCAGTGACGGTGAGTGGTGGGAATATGTCAGAAAGTAGGAGACGAGACTGAGAACAGAGGGAACATGGGAGTGTCCTAGGGGATGGTGGGGGCATGGCAGAACATCAGGGTGGTGAGGTAGCACCTGGTGGGGTGCCATGCACAAAGACAGAAAGCTGATTGGCCCAGGAATGGGTGGGGGAGCAGGGCCAGGCTATGGCCAGGCTCCAGGTAGACACAGCCTTGGCACCAGTCCCATAGGTGCCACTGTCCCCAACACTATAGGTGGACAGCTGTGCCTGCAGGGTGTGGGGCGCAAGTGTTGGAGTGGAATGTTACCCTGGCACTGCGATAGTCCCCTGGTACTCACCCCCCCATGGAGCCAGGTTACTTCCCACCTACTGTGTTGGGGACAGTGGCACCTATGGGGCTGGTGCCAGGGCTGTGTCCTCATGGGGCCTATCCATGGTTTGGCCCTGCCTACCCCATTGTACCCGGGCTGATTGGCTTTCTGTATGTGCACATGGCACCTCTGCTGGGTGTCACATCACCACCCTGACTTTCTGCTGTGCTCCCATAACCAGCTAGTGCACCCCTGTGCTCTCTTTGCCCCTGATCTCCTCCTTGTAGGTTCTCCCCCAGCTACCGCTATGCCTGGCTGTGGTACAGGGTCCTTAGACCAGCTCCTCCCTGCTTCAAACTGACCCACCTGTTGCCACCATGGTGGGGCTTCTAAAATTCCAAAAAAGGGGATGCTACAGCCCTGCCATGGTGCAAGCCCCCTTGCAACGTGGCACAAGAGCCCTTCTGCCAAAGGGTAGTGCAGGGCAGCTTGGTGCATGGCATCCTGACTTTGACACAGCCTGCATTTAAAAATCAGAATTGCCGCAAACTTTGATGCAAGGTGCCACTTGTGTCGAAACCATTTGGTGCAGGCACCTTATGCCACAGTTTCCCATTTTTAAATCGAGCCCCTTGTTTCAATATGAGATGTGTTGATTGCTTCAATTTTTTTATTTCTAACCTAAATGTTTATAACAATGCATAATAATGCATATTTCACACAATCCAAAAGCTAATATCCAGTATTTTTTTTATAAAAATCTTTGGTTATTCCATTTTAGTTGTAGAGCAATTGGTGCCTTTAGGAAACCTTTAGGAAACCTAACATGTATACAAAAAAAAAAACTTGTAATTTAAAAATGTTCTCTGTTAATCTTTTTCTTGTTCTTTTTTTATTAAGGATACCCCCATGTAAACTAGGAACTTGTCCTTCACAGTTAATGTGTTCTTGTTGCTCATTCCCTTCTTGGGGCCAGATATTCAAAGCTGAGCCTCCAGGCAAAATTAGCACTGCCCGGCATGCTAAGATAGTGCAGAACCAAAAGCAAGTTATAGTCAAAGTAACAGCAATGGGGCTAAACCTGCTGAATATAGTGAGCAAAGGAAGCAGGGCAAACAGGGCTGGGAGTGCAGTGCTAAACTAGCCTGGGAAATAAGACAGCACTGAATATGGCAACAGGGAAGTGCAAAATGAAACGGCTGCTTAGTGCACACAGAGGTGGAGCAAGGCAGGGTTGCAGGTGGAGGGCATTGTGTGTAATAGCACAGAGGTGTCTCTCAGCAACTGCAAATGAAGATACAGGCCACACACTGCAGAATAGTGCTATACTGATGGGAGGCTTGCCCGGGGCTAACCTGATTGCACTGCAGACAGGCTAGCCTGAAGCAAAAGTTTGCTATATTCAAAACTCCTATGCAAATGAGCCTACTTGGGTAATCCATGGGCAAACAGTCACAACTGCATCTCATTATGTGTTGCTTAGCATACATTTCCATGTAGTTTACCTGGTCCTACTGCGTGGAACACACAGCTCCACCTTTTGGTCAGAATGGAAGTAAAGACTGGAAGCTGTATGTCAAGGTGTGTTGACAGCATACCCCTGTTGGTGGGAATGGAAGTACAGGCTGGATGCCGGAGGATATGGGTGTTGGCAGGCACAAGAAGTGCATACACATCACCCATGCATCACTGCAATCAATAAAAAAAATTAATATATATACTGCCCATGTCCATATGTGCCCTGGCAGACATCCACCCCAGGCCTCCAACACCAACATATGCACCTCAACAAGTTGTGAGTGAAAAAACAGTGGGGGAAGTCAGGAATGCATGGATGTAGGCTGTAGGTTAACTAGGATCTGCAGCATATCCATTATGTAGGGAACTGGGTAGACTGTGCGAGCCAGGCAGTCCTCATCTGCCATCAAAGTCTCTATTCTGATGCATGTATGTAACAGTCCCTGGTAGTCAGGTGGTTCCCATACCCCCCACGATCTCCAACTCCTGTTAGTGTAAATACACTGTCTATCTCTGGTAGTCTAGTGGTCCTACCATCACGATCCCCAACTCCTGATAAGTGTAAATACACTCTCTGTACCTGGTAGTCTAGTGGTCCCCCAACCCCCATCATGATCCCCAACTCCTGGTAAGTGTAAATACACTGTCTATCCCTGGTAGTCTAGTGGTCCCCCACCCCACCACGATCCTGACCCAAAATCAATTAATTCCTTGGTGGTCTAGTGGCCCCCCCACCCGGCAGTGATGACCCCCCACTTCCCCCCAAATCAACCCCCAAACGGAGCTGGTGACCGGCTCAGTCCTCCTCTCACCACCACAGTCAGCTGCCAACTGTGTTATGAATGAGCAGTACTGTAATGAATGCGCACATCCTCACGAGGTTACTCTGGTGCACCCCTGAGAAGTCCCTACACCTCCTGTGATTACTGTCATAGGAATCATAGGGGTACTCTCTAGTAGGAGGTTTGAAGTGGATTCTGAGTAGCTGGGGGATTGCCTGTTCAAGCAAACTACTTGTAGAGAATATCTGCTTGTATTCTTCTTCTCTCTATGCTGATAACTGCTGACAAAAATGCATGGCTGGTCCCATCTCTGAAGTGGGGGTTGGCTGCAGCTCTAGGGATAGTGTAAGAATGCTAGAAAAGAGTTATAGCCTGACTGCCTAGACAATAATGTAGGGTAGCCTTGTATGAACAGTCCCGTACCTTTTGGATGTTTGATTATGTTTGCTTGTTTTTTTTTTTTCTTTAGCAGTGTTCAGGAGCTTGGTCCTGTGCTTGTAGCCTGGTCAGATGCACATGAATAACTGAACATAGATGGACAGATATGGGGTATTACAGGGGCTGGACTTCTTTGGAAGTAACGTGTGCACTGAGAGCCTATCAAGTGGCTTTGAGACACAGTCTGTAAGGCATGGAGTGACTCAGAGAATTCTCCCCACAATGAAATATGAAACTTTAGTTCTTTACTCCTATTCAAGTGTTTCCTTGGCAATTGCATTTAAACCCAGGCCTTCCTTTGTATTGTAAGGTTCCCTTATTAGCCTCTTACACATGACTATATATTCCTTTATAGTACCTCTACTTTCTAGTACAGAAAAATAAGCTGCTACTGCAAACTGTTTTTATGATTTCTTGTAAGGGTTTTCATTGGCATATAAAATAAATACCATGGGCCAGATTTTCAAAAATACCAAAAATTGTACATGGGCAGCAAAACCCCTGTGCAAAGAAGGCTTCCTTGTGCACCTGCAGGTTTTCTTACATGCCCGGTATTTTGTTACATGGAGCTGGTTTGCAACTGGCACCGTGATTTACAGCAGCTTGTGCTTGTGTTCCATATGTAGCTACATCGAAATGCTATGCCTGGCATTACCAGGTGTAACATTCTACACAGCTGTGCCTGCTGCCCATGCACACTGCAGGTTTAAAATACAATGTCCACCTTTGCGGTGCTTTTTTTTCTCCACACTGGTGGGTTGCAGTGTGGGTCTTAATCTCTGGGCCATCTTCAGCCCTTTGACAGTCAGGTCTCTCAACTTCATTTTGTTCTTGTGCTGCAAGGAGTGCATTTGCAGCTACTAACTGTTTGAAACTCTGCACTGTCATAAGTGATTAGTTTCACCCAAGGGTCTTCTGGTTACAAAAACCATTATGAACATAGCAGAGTTCAAGAATTGTAGTCTGTTATTAAGCATATGAAAAATCTTTGATAGCTTTTCAAATGAAGAGAATGTCTGTCCTAGTCTGATTCAATTTTGTGAGTGGAAAAATTCAACTGCCATTATTATTTGCAAGGAAATTAAATCTTTCCCAGACAAGGTATCAGTGTTGGTAGTTTATTATGTCTTTCTAAATTTATTATGGAAAGCATGACGCTTGCTGCTTGCACATGTGGTCCATTTGCTGACAGCTGTGTGTGTTGGATAACGTAATAAAAAAAGTAAATTTGGCATGAATAATGGTAGCTTCTTTATGTTGACAGAATGAAAATGCATTCAGTTGCTTTCATACTGAGAAGGTTAAAGAATTATAAGATATTCTTTATGTACCCATTTTTTATGTTATCATAGTCCCCCTCTTTCTCCCTTCTTTGCCATATATTAATTCCCTTATTGATTTTTACATTCCCCCTCTTTCCCTCCTTTGCCATATATTGGTTCCCTTGTTGATTAGCTCACATAAGAAGCTAGGAACTGAATGGGCATAGCATCTGAACTACACTCTTATCTACAAGAAGTGACCTCTCAAGAGCAAAGCTAAGTTATACTTTACTGCATTATAAGAGCAGTGTGCAAAACCAGAATGTGGCAGCCTTTCCATAAGCAATGATACACAATAGTACATGAGCTACTAAGGGATCTACCCACACCACATGTGGTGAGTCAGAAGGCTGAAGGCTGAGTAACATTAACCCATGAGAAGTGGGTAATGCACACAATTACTGTTGCCCAGGAGTTCATTATCGTCATTATACAATGGATCCTTATGAAAAAAATATATGTATTTTTGAATACATCTAAAATTTGTGGTCTGACAAGTGTTTTCATATGTTTTAAGGGAATATCTATCCTCTTACACTCCTGAAATAGTCCTCCTCCCAGCCAACACTAGAAGGACTGGTTGTAATTATCAACATCCCTACCTCTAGGCTGGCTGAGCTTCTTCAGAAATTTTATTTGATAGTTAGTACATTGAAGCTCTGTGGGAGGATGGGCACAGAAGAGGGGAGACAGCAACAAAGGGAAGACCTTGATAGGTTGGAAAAGTGGTCTGGCATGTGGCAATTGAGGTTCAGTGCTAAAAAGTGCAATGTTATGTATGTAGGGGCAAGGTACCAAGACACCGAATACTGACTGTGTGGTATATAGGTCAACCATTCAGCTGAAGAAAAGGACCTGAAAGTTGTCATCGACAGTGACTTGAAGCACTAAGCACACTACAGGAAAACAGCAACAAAAGTAAATTAGATGGTGGCCTACATAGCCAAGAGGATTACCAGCAGAAACACAGAGGTCATACTACTATTGTACAGGTCACTGGTAAGACTGCACCTAGAGTACAGTGCACAGTATTGGTGTCCTTATCCTAAGAAGGATGTCAACTTGTTGGAGATAGTCCAGAAGAATGACCAAGATGATCCAAGGCCAGCAAGGCAGCACCTATGAGGAGAGGCTCAAGTGACTTAACATGTACTCCCTTGAGGACAGAAGGGAGAGGGGGATATGATCAAGACCTTAAAATATCTTAAAGGTGTTAATAGAGTGAATAAGGAGGGACTTTTCAGTCTTAATGGGTCAAGTCCACTAGGGGGTGTAGCCTAAAGCTTGTGGGGGGAAGATTCAAGAGGGAGATGAAGAGTCACATTTTCACTGAGAGAGTGGTGGCCAAGTGGAATGAGTTGCCAGAGGAGGTGGTCTCCCTGAAAATGGTGGAAAGCTTCAAGACAGTATGTGACAGAATGAAGGGAAAAGTTGCTGGGAGAGGGAACTGAGGGGGTCAAGGGAATTTGGGGAAGGGGCATGTTCCACTGTAGACACAGGAGGGACCTGCACAATTGAGAAGACAAGACAGATTGTAAGGCCTTTATCTGCTGGCATGCTCATGTGTTTGTACATGTAATTTGTATTATTTTTTGTGAGGTTTGTTTGAGCTGTACTGTGCACTACCGTATGCTAGTATAGAGCAAGAACAATGGAGAGTAAGAAGGATTTTTAATGTATGACTTTTCATGGGGGGTGGATGAGATCATGGCACTGCAGTGGTCTGGGAGATATTGAGAGTGGTGCTGAGCAACATTTTTTTTTTTGAAAAGCACTTACTTCCTTTTGTTTTAAACATTTTTTTTAGTCTTACTGATATAGTTGCTTGCATGTTACATTGACTAGAATGATCATGAGTATTTTTGGCAGCTGTTCTATGGAAGACCAGTTCAGTAGTCACACTAAGGTTAAGAGTTGCAGTTTTGATGACATCAGGTGCTGGATATTCAAAAATGTGCAAAGTACAGGGCAAAAATTTGCACTGCACCTTGTGCTTGCCTGGGTGCCGGAAGATGCTACTGTATATTCAATGGAATAGCAGACTGGTGTTATTCGACTGAATATAGGACCACGACAGCCCAGTGCTAAGCCACTTAGTGCAGCCTTGATAGAGCTTCCAAAGCAAACTACTAGAATGTATAGCACCAGAGTGCTATTTCCAATATTCAAAGGGAACCATGCAAATGAATTCATTGGGCATGCAAGGTGTTAAGGGGCGATGTGCATGCCCACTCTGGGCTCATTTGTGTGGGTAGTGAGGCAGTTTAGCACAGTGCCACCCCCCAGTTGTCTGGTACCAGCCATGTATAGAGATCCCTGATGCTAGTGGTCTCCCCCCACCGATCACTGGCCATTCTGTCAGACAAAATGATCCATGGTGCTAGTGGTAACCCCTCCTCTCCAAATGCCATTCCCAGCAGACTGTGTCTCATCCCTGGTGCAAGTGGTAACCTCCCCTGCTTCCAATTACCAGTTTGGATTAAAAACCAAAGACTCCCTGGTGTCTACTGGTCCCCCCCCACACACCGGGCATACACCTCACTCACCTTTGAAATACCTGTGGTGCCATGGAAGTATAGGGCGATTGGCACAGCCCTCCTCACACCTCCTTAGCCGGCCACCTTATGTACAGGCAGGGAGCATGTTTCTTATTTATAGGACAGGATGCTTCACCCTGTCCTATAGATAAGAGGTGTACTCCCTGCCTGTACACACAGTGGCTGGCCATGGAGGTGTGAGGGGGGCTGTGCCGGTCACTGTATTCTCCTGTGGCACCACGGGCATTACTGCTGAGTGTTGGGGTATGTCCAGTGCCATGGGGACCACTGGATGCCAGGGAGTTTTTGTTATATCCAGACTGGTAATCAGAGGGTGGGGGGTTACCACTAACACCAGGGAATAGATACATTCCACTGGGAATGGCAATCGGAGGGAGGGGGTTTACTGCTAGCATCAGGGATTAGATACATTCCACCAGGAATGGCAATTGGAGGGAAGGGGGGATACCACTAGTTACCAGGGATCATTATTTCTGTAAGAATGGGATGGCAATTGGCCAGGGGTGTGTGCCAGGGATCACAGAGGGAGGTTGTGCTCCCCCAGGGGCCAACCAGCTTGGTGGCTGCATTACCTCCAGCAGCCACTGGGGTTGTCAAGAGTTAAGTCAGGGTTTTGTTCTGAGCTATTTGTGCTGCACAAAATGACTGAGCTAAAACCTTTTGCACAGCACAATACTGCTGAATATGGGGTTGCTCACATATTCATGGCCATGCCCCTTCCCTTTCCCACACACATACATTATGTTTTGCTCGAGTGCAAACCCTCTTTGCCCGTGCAAAAGGCCCCTTTGAATATGGGGCTCCAGTGCAAAACCTGGTTTGCACGTACAAAGACTTGTTAGCCCCCACACAAATGTTTGCATATTGGGCCACATGATTTTCTTCCGAACCAGTACTTTCATTAACATCATCCTGAAAGCAAGTAAAGAGTCAGAAGAGTTTTCAGTGACTTTCTTGTTTTTGACTTTGAACAGTTTTTATAATTTCATGTTGCTTGTTAGATTAAAATATTCAGGATAATGTGAGTTATGTCTTTGGAATGAAAATTTAATTCAATGTGGGGTCCAAATTATTTTAACTCATTCTATCTTGTGTGGCCATTTTGGGTCGGATTAAGCAATGGATGGTTCCAATGCCATATGGCACTACCAGTAAGAATGTTAAAAATGCATGAAATGTTTGGAGTGATTTTTGAAATATTTTGGAATGTCATTAATCTGGTCAGTACTGTACCCTAGTTATTATAGGATTTGCTCACAGCTAAAGTGTTTCTTTCAGTAATCAGGATCCAGGATTTTTTTTCTATGGGTACATTCTGCTTTTTCTACTGTTTTTTCCCTTGAGTCCTGGGACCCGGGCAGACACGGCAGTAGTGCATGTGGAGGCGCAAATGCACTCTGGGTGCCGGTTTGGCTCCTTCCTCCCCACCCCTGACTATCATGGGCCCCCCATAGCTTGAACTGCCATCCATTCTCCACTGGATGGCAGCCAAGGGCCAGGGGAAATCCTCATTCCTCCCCAGGACAGGAAAGTCACCTCATGGCAGCTCAGTCCTGCTCTTCATCCTCCCCTCCCTTGTCAACCCCTGACAACCCAGACTCATTCTGAACATGGGTCACCAGCATGGGGTGAGGTCTGTCGTCCAACACCTCAACCCTCAGCACCACTGGGCCGACATAGGAACCAGGATTTTTAAGCCCACAATAATGTTTAATATTCCAGAAGACTCCACTGTCCAGGGCTAGAAAAACCAGTAAAACAAACTAAAAAAGAAAAAAAAAGAATGAATTTGAAAGTAGATACAGAAAATAGAGGGCATGACATGATGCTGAAGGGAAAGAGGTTCAGTAGTAATACAAGGAAGCTCTTCTTAACAGAGAGGGTGGTGGACCCATGGAATAGCCTACCCAAGGAGATAGTGGGGGCCAAAACAGTAAGCGAGTTCAAGAATGCATGAGATAGATATAAAGGTAGCATACCGAAAGGCAAAGGGGGGGAAGGGGAAAAGCACCAGGTAGGTTCTGGGGCAGACTGGATGGACCCTGCGGTCCCCTTCTGCCATCACTTTCTATGTTGCTAAGATATATTAACTGTTTTATTTTCTAAGTTATGCAATTAGAAACATAAATACAAATTCCATGTGTTTATTTCTTTATTTATTGTTTTTCTTATTTTGCTGTTGACTGGGATAGGAGACTAGGCAATTTCTGTCTATTTTCAGCCTTGTCCTGGGAGAAGGGGCAGGGGAGACAGGGAGACAGAGATGGAAACCAACTGAAATTGAACAATATTCAGCTGTTGGTGGTATTTTTAGTGAATGGTGAAAATTTGGACTGGACACCAGGGAAATTCCCATAGTCTCTTTGAGAAGTGTCATAGGATCTTTAACATCTACCTGAACAACCAGCAGAACAGGCAGAAGGGACCTTGATTTAAATGTCTCACCTGAAAAAGGCAGTAGCTCAGAAGTGTAGCACTATCTCATGCTACACTACAATGTCAGTACAGTATACTCCACTTGTAATGGACACATCAGTGATAAGCAAGTCTGTCTGTTATAGTGAGTGTCCAGATTAGCTGAGTCTGGATTTTTTTATGTATTTTTTGTTGTTGTTTAATAGTGATCAAGGAACTGTACAGGAGGTATAGTAGAAGTGATGTTGTTGGTGGTGGGCAGGGGTCATGCTTTTGCAGACAGCGTACTTTTTACCTTCTTTCACTTTGTATTTTTTAAAGAATTCATGGATCTTAGTTTGCTTTGTTTTGGTTGTGCAGTATTCTTTCCATATGCTCTCAGCTTTACTTAATTTCTCCCAGTCAGACATTTTACCTTTGCGATGTTCCATAGCGTGTGTCAAAGACAGGAGAGCATTTTTTACGTTGGCAACTGTTATGCTGGCTTACTGTAGGCATTTTGAGTCACTGGGCATTTCCTCCTATGTATCATTGTCTTAAATTGCTGCTGCTGTTATTGCTTCCATAATCTCAGCCATGTCATTGGTCACAGGTCCACTCCCTCCTCCTCCTCTGATTCATCCATGCAGCAGATGGCTTCAAACTCCTTGCCAGTAAAATTGCTAGGAGGGGTGATCACTTTTTCAGCATCCTCGACCACAACAGCTGCTTCATTTTCATGGACAAAGTCAGTTTCCCTGAAACAGTTTCAGATAGTTTCTAGAGTTACACAATCCCAAGTAGATTTCATTAGATGCACAGCACATAACAGATTAACCTGCTTAACGCACACTGCAGCAGTAAGTTCTTTTGTGGCATCAAGTGCTTCCAGGACTCTGGTGCATATGTGACATTATGACACCCTGATCCAGTGGCTGTATGATGTAAGTCATATTGAGGGTGGTGAGGAAGATCAAACGTATGTTTCACAGACCTTGCTCATCAGGGTGGCTGCTAGAACTGTCAACAATGAGGGCAATCTTTCCTGGACAGAGTTTTTATTCCATTCCTTCATTCATCCAGCAATGATGTCTCCAGGCATCCACACAGTCCTGTTGTTTCTATCAACAACAGAAAGGTGGTGTATTCCCTTAAAAACACTGTGGCTGTTCCACTTTAGCCATGACCAGCAGATGCTTTTTCCACCTATCACTCACATTACAGCAGCACATTGCAGAGACCACTTCCCTGTCCCGCTTCATCCCATTAGCATCTGGTCATTGAAGGTAATAGTTCCATATCCTATGCAATGAAAAAATACACTAGTTTCATCTGCTTTAAACATGTAATCTGGGTTATATCCACTCAGCAACCCAGGAAGTATGTCAGTGACCTATTTTTGGGTTCTGTCCTGATCAGTACTTAGTTTCTCTTTGTGGGTCATTTTTAAATCCAGTATTGTACCATGACTTCCACCTTTGCAACCAACCTTCAGTTGGACAGAAGTCCAGCTTTGTCAAAGTGATTGCAATAGAAACATAGACTTTGACAGCAGATAAGGACAGCTTGGCCTACCCAGTCTGCCCATTTCCCTACCTATTGGACAAGCTGCAGATCCTAGTTAACCAACAGCTTACTTCATCCTACCCCCACCAGAATTGCCTTATGTCTGCTCCATGCACTCTTGAATTCCCCCACTGTTTTTGACCCCATGACCTCTTCAGGAAGGCCTCTACATGCGTTCAGCACCCTCTCTGTGAAGAAATACTTCCTCACGTTGCCCTGAACTGTTCCCCCCATCTTCAAATTGTGCCTCCTTGTTTTTATACATCTCTTTTTTGAAATATGCTACCCTCTTGGACTTTGTTATTCCCCTGAGGTACTTGAAAGTTTCTATCATGTCCCCCTCTCCCTCCTTTCCTCAAGGGTATACATATTAAGTTCCTTTAATCTCCCTTTGTATGGCTTCTGGTGCAGACCATGCACCATTTTCATTGCCCTCCTCAGGACTGCCTCCATCCTGTCTATGTCCTTGTGGAGATGGGGTCTCCAGAACTGTACTTCAGTACTCCAGATGGAGCTTCACCAACTGTCTGTACAGAAGGATAACAACCCCTTGTTTTCAACTGGTGGTGCCTCTCCATTTGCATTCCAGTATCCTCCCAGCCCTGCTTACTGCCTTCTCACATTGCTTGCCTACCTTTAGGTCATCTGATATGATTACCCCCCCAGGTTCTTTTCAATTTATGTTGTTGTTAGTACCCCCTCCCCCCATTGTGTGTTCCTCTCCTGGGTCCTTGTTTCCCAGGTGCATTACTTTGTACTTCTTTGCATTGAATCTAGGCTGCCATATGTTTGACCATTCCTCCAACCTTGACAAGCCCCTTCTCATCCTTTCCACCCCACCTTGTGTATCAACCCTGTTGCAGATCTTTGTGTCGTCTGCAAATAGGCATAGTTTTCTTTCCAGTCTTTCCATAATGTAACTTATAAAGACATTAAATAGGGCCAGTCCCAGTACTGAACCCTGTGGTACCCTACTAGTAACCCTCTTTTCTTCAGCATGGACTCTGTTTATTATTACTCTCTGTGTCCTGTTGTCCAGCCAATTGTTTATCCAGGCTACCACCCTGGGACCCACTCACAGGTTGGCTAACGCCTAGGTAGGCCATGTCCATGGCCCCTCTCTGATCTACTACTTTGGTCACCTAGTCAAGGAAATCTATGAGATTTGTCTGACATGACCTTCCCGCTGTGAATCCATGCTGCCTTGGGTCCTGTGCACTGCTGGCCTCTCGGTATTCAACAATTCATTCTTTCAGAAGTGATTTCATCATTTTCCCTACCAGTGAGGTCAAACTAACAGGTCTGTAATTTCCTGCCTCTGCCTTGCTTCGACTTTTGTGAAGGGGAAATCACATCCATCCTCCTCCAGTCCTAAGGTAACACACCATCCTCTTATGATTTGTTAAAAAGGATAGTCAGTGGTGTCACTAGATCTCCCCTTAGTTTTTTTAGAATTCTGGGGTGAATCCCATCAGGCCCCATTGCTTTGTCCACTTTCAGTTTTAAGAGTTCTTTCAGGACCCTTTTTTCTGTGAATGGGCTGGTATCGATCCCCCTATCCAGTGTGCTTCTATTGATTTGTTTTGATACCTCCCCCTCCTCTTCTTTTGTGAATACTGAGCAGAAGTACACATTCAGTATCCCTGCTTTTTCACTGTCACTCTCTGCCCACCTCCTCCCCTTTATTTAGCCTCACTATCCCTCCCTTGGTTTTTCTCCGCTCCCTAATGTACCTATAAAAGGTTTTATCCCCCTTCTTAACTGAGTTGGCTATCTTTTCTTCATTTTGGGCTTTTGCTCTTCTGACTGCCTTCCCTGTTTCCTTCTGCTTTAAGTGGTACAGTTATCTGTCCTCTCCTTTTGTATTTCCTTATACTTCCTGAATGCTATCTTTTTCTCGCTGACCTTCCCTGTCACCCCTTTTGATAACCATAGTGTTTTTTTCCTTCATTTTGATTTATTTGCTTTACACAAACGCTTGTTGCCTCTGTGATGGCAGTTTTGATTTTTCCCCATTGTTCCTCCACACCTCCTTCTTGCCCATTTGCTAGTGCTTTTCTGAGGCACTCTCCCATTTTGCCAAAGTCAGTCCTCCTAAAGTCCAGTACCTTTGCTTTTGTATGGCTTGACTCTATGGCTGTGTTTATCATGTGCCATACTGTTTGGTGGTCGCTTGTTCAACGCTGGCTACCCACTTCTCAATCTGAGATCCTCTCTCTGTTCCCATTTGAGAGTACCAGGTCTAAGATTGCTCCCTCCCGAGTGGGTTCCAACACTAGCTGTCTGAGGCATGCCCCTGTAGGGCATCAAGAATGACCCCGCTCTTGGATGTGGCTGCAGCAAAGGTGCTCCAGATAACATCTGGCATATTCAGCTCCCCCATCAACAATATCTCCCCCTTTTCTTCAATTCTAAGTATGCCTTCTATCATTTTCTTGTTCATTTCCTCCCCCTGAGATGGTGGTCTGTATACAACCCCCGTGCAGATTGTGGTGCCATATCATGTCTCCACAGTGACCAACAGTGCCTCCTCTCCTCCCTGTTTACCCTTTAGTTCCAATACTTTGATCCCTTCCCTTATGTAGAGAGCTACTCTTCCTCCTCTTTTACCCTCCCTGGCCCTCCTGTAGATTGCGTACCCTGGTATCTTGAAATACCTGTCATGGTTCTCTGTGTATCATGTTTCTGGGACTGCCACAATAGCCAGGTGTCTCTCTTTCATCATGGCCACTAGTTCAGGGAGCTTGTTACCCAGTCTATGGGCATTGGTACTCATCGTCCTCCATTTTTTGATGGTCTTAGCCTTTTAGACCCCCCCCTGTCCTTACTGCCTTTTTCTCCATTTACTCCTGTCCCGCTCCCTGTCGACTTCTCTACCTTGGTGTTTACCTCACTAACTACCCTGTTTTGTGAGGGGGGGCTGGGATTTCCCTACTCCTTCTCAGTGCCTCCCCCCCTTGGATAGTTTAAATGTTTGCTAACGAAGCATTTAAACCTATCACCTAAGATCCTGGTTCCCCACCTGGACAGATGCAGACCATCATGCCAGTATAGGCCTGCATCTCTCCAGGTGGACCCTCTGTCCCCAATGAAGCCAAAACCCTGAGCTCCATGCCAGCTTTTCAACCATTCATTGAATCCCATGGTGTGGAGTACCCTAGCCTCACCCATGCCATAGACAGGCAGCACCTCCAAAAAGGTTACTGTGCATGCTACAGTACTTGTCTAAGGCCCCTCCCCAACTCTGTAAGCCTCTCCTGTACTGTTTTGATCCTATCGTCAGCCAGGTAATTTGTCCCAATATGGACAATGACATCCAGCTCCCTCTCCTGTACAGCTGCTCCCACAATCCTGAGGAATTGCTTCCTGTCCCTCCCAGCAATGGCACCGGGCAGGCATCTAATCTCCCTCTCCTCTTCCTCCCCCAGTTCTACCCTCCTAATGATTGAGTCCCCAATCAGGAGTTGTTTCCTTTCCCTGTGGGATCTCATGCAAGCTGTTAAGCTTTCTGTTTAAGAAAAGGCCCAGAGAGCATTGCCTCCTTTCCCTGTACATTGGCGAACCAATGTAGAAAATCATCTTCCACATTGCTATCCTTCCCTTCTCTATTCCTTTTGTGGTTATGATTTTGATTTCTGTGCCACTAAGCTAGGATATCCTCCATTACCTGAATCAAATCCCCAAGTGTCAACTTCACTAGACCAAAATGGAATGATATTTCAGACACTCATTTTTGGTAGCAAATCTATCTCCTGTAGGATTTCAGCTTTTCTCTACAGTAAAAGCACACTTGACTGTGTGCCTGGTGTGGATGCCTTCGTACTTGCCATCATTCTGAATTTTACACAACAGATGACTGTCAATGTCAATCAGCATTATTGAAGAGAGAGCTACACCTCCAATTGGCTCACTGGTGGTTTACATTTGACGTCTAAC
Source organism: Neoceratodus forsteri (assembly GCA_016271365.2). NCBI lineage: Eukaryota > Metazoa > Chordata > Ceratodontiformes > Ceratodontidae > Neoceratodus > Neoceratodus forsteri. Next base: position 1,156,880,569 of record CM057456.1, on the reverse strand, counting down.
ATTGTTCGCACTAGTGACATTGCACACTAGTATGCTTCGACGACCATGGAAGTATGATCAGCATGGTCTTTACAGTGCTCAGATGTTTACAAAAGGTCCATTTTTTTAATGTAACATGCTTTAATGAATTTTAGTATTCTCTTATCAGCTTGGTTGTCAGTTCAACTTTTACAGAGTGAAGACCTTAGCTGTTTGCTATTGCTGTAGCCAGAGCTATAAAATAATGAACATTTGTAACTCTATGGGCATAGCAAGTGGTGTTTGGCAAACAAGGTCTGTCGGCAGTAACCGGTTGGCCAGACAATCAATGTCACTACTGAGTGGTGACTACTGTATTGGGATTTGTCTCCAGTTTCCTGGTGAAGGGCTAGAACCCACAACCTCCTGATCTTCCAGCCTCTGAAGTGAGTGTGCAACCTGCTGAGCCACTGATATTGACACATTTAATAGCAAATATCCCAGGTTAATTTTTTTACAAATGCTGAAATACTTTTCCCAGTCAGTAAGGCCAACATATTGGCATCAGATAATTCAGAATGTGACAGATTCTTCACTTGTTTAAGTGATTGTGTTTTCACAGAAACATAACGTAACAGGCAAAGTAGCAGAGTCAGGGGCCAGGATTTTCAATGCCTAGGATGCAGACACGTTCAACAATGTTCCTGCATCCAGCTCACCCTAGTTGTGTCCTTTAGCCACTTAGATGTTGTGGACTGCATTTGCCAAAACTAGTTTAGACACATCTGCCATGGTTATTTATATATTTATGTAAAATTGTTTTACCAGGAAAAGTCACACAGAGGATAATAGCCTTATTTATAGATGTGGCCTATGGAGGGGGATGGTGTAGCTTAGATGAGAAGGAATTCACATATAAAATAAAATGAACAGCAGCAGCAAGAATTTACACAGCAGTTAGAACATAATGTAAATAATACACAATAAGAGTACACTCACTCATTTAGTAAGGAAATCACAAGAGGAAATAAAGTGTTGCTTAAGTTTTCATTTGGATGCATGGATAGAGGAGAACAAATTAAGCTAGACGGCAGAGTGTTCCAGTGTTTGGGGAGCCAAACACTAAAGATTGACTGCTCAGATTTATTTTTCCTTTGGGCTATAAGCAGCCTTTTATCCACTTCCAAGTTTACAAAGTAGGTAGGATTTTTGGCCAGGGAAAACAAGTCACTGAGACAGGCAGAGAGGTTGTTATTCTAGAATATGCCGCCTAAGATAGCAGTATGAGTTGCACATCCGAGGTCCACACTATTACAGCTTAAATTTAGATGCATTGGTTTGGACAGGGTAGTTTCTGGGGTAGCCACATGCGCAACATCACCATAATCAAGGACTGGAAGGATCATTTACTCTACAACACATTTTTTTCAAACAATAGGGGAGATTCCCCTGCAACCTATAAAGAGCATCTAACTTAGCAAGGTGCTTGGAAATATTTTATTAATTTATCGGATTTTGGTAACTGGGCGAGCTCATTGGGTCTTGCATTCCTTCTTCAGGAGCAACCCAGGATAAGTTACATACAATAAATGGGATTCACATTATACAAAACTCAGGTACTGGAGGACAATGCTGACAGCATGAACAGTGGTAGTTACCATCTGTACAACTGTTTTCTCTCTGAAGAAGAATAGCAGTTAATGTATTCTGCCCAATAGGATGAAGTGCAGTCATGCAGTTTTACACTATATAGTACGTCACATTAGGGTATGGGACACAGAAGCAGTTTTATTCCCTGCATAGGCCAATACTGACTCAGAGGAAGCAGGCCCAGCTATGCATGGTGGAGTGCCTTTCAGTTGTCCCTTAAAGAACTTTAAAATCCAGCCCAAGATGTCAGTTACAAAATATTAGGAAGAGAGACAAATATCATTTGATAGTTCTCCACAACACAGTAGCCTTATTTTTATTTTGCACCTACCTGACAACAGGATCCCATGGTGCAAGAACAACAGCAGAGTGCTGTGCATAACCAAGTTAAACAAGGCATTGAATAAAGAAAACAAAAAAATACACTCAAAATTTAGAAAATGATTGAACTCATCAATGAATAAAAAGTAAGCACATTACTAGACATGTTGACATGATTAAGTCACAATATAAATAAGGGTAACGAAGAGGCATCTGTTCAATTTTCAGGTGTTCCAGCTGGAGAGTGCACAGAATAAGAAAGCCCTTTTACCTTGGATTGCTTGTGTCTTGGGAAAGAATATCTGTCATCTGGGATTTGGGCTGGTAGAGACACTAACTGCTTAGGTTAGGAGTTTGGCGAGACAGACATGATTCATATCATGCACAAATAATACAATAAGCAGGCCTGATGTACTGTACCTCATATCATCTTTCCAAGGGGTTAGGAGTAGCCTTCATTTTAAGTAGTTACTGTATACCAGTGGTGAGTCTGATGATAGCCACATACACATTAAATATCTGAGAACCACAACAGCCTCTAAAGGGTTCTGATAAGGGCCTCCTGCTGACTCAGTGGGTAGCATATCATGTTCTCTCAACAGTGACTCAGGCTCAGGCGCTGGATCGGGCAGCCAGGGAAGTTTGGGGGGCACTGCCATGAGGCAGCATTCCCAGCAGGGGAGAGAAGGCATTGTGACTTTGAAGAAATAGTATCCCCTGTGATGGGTGGGGGACTTTGCCTCCTCTACAGTGTGATGCTGCATGTGCATGAAGCCTGAAAGGTCACTTCTTGATTTTAAGTGGGAGGTGACTAGGAGTGAGGGAGATAACTAGAAAGAAGAAAACTATTTGCCCAAGCCATCTAAATAGTTGTCACTGGTACTCTTCAGCCTTGCTCCATGTGGATTCTAACTGGACAGGCTAGTTGAGGGAGTGGCTGACAGGGCTCAGGTTTGCTGGCTGGAGACATGATAGTAAGGTGCAGGTGGTGGCTAGGGGCCAAATAAAACCATGTTATGAAAATTGTGGGACTAAAAGATGGAATGCAAAAGGTAGACCTAGTCAGTGAGAGAGGAACATTAGCTAGTGTACTAAACTGGATTATTAGAAGGTGTTTCATAATGGATAATCAGACCAGGAGACTTGATACAATTGTGTCAAATATGAAGATTCCTGTTTCGTACTTTCTGCATCTTTTAGTATTTTATATCAAATAACCCATGGGATTTAACAAAAGTGTTATGGTTTTATGCTGTATGTCGAAGTTTAGTATTGATTTTAATGACTGTACTTTGAAATGTTATATGTAACATGTTTTTTATGCATATTATGTTTACAAAATCAACTTGAACTGGATTAGAAGCACAAACCCATTCATTTTGTAATTTGTTTATAAATATGATATAGTTCAAATGCTTTTCACAATATGCAATAAGACATTGAATTAAATACCCTTTTATATAAATGTTCCATTTTTCCATTCTACTTTACAGTTTGGCAATTTGTTAATGATCGTTACAGATGTTAAATATACGATCATGATCCATACACAACAACAGTGTTTAAGTGAAGGTCTAACCACAGGCATGTAATGGATGGAAAGCGTTTTAGGATATCTGCTTGAAACTTCCATGGGGCTTAAACAAAGATTAAGGTGATCACTGGTCATGCATTCAGCACTATTGACAGCTATGTACAAACTGTAAGGAAGAATAACTGTATACTTGTATACAGATGTTAACACATTCACCCTAATCTGACTGACATTTGCCTCTGAGGACAGGCAGAGATTTTGCTTCCAATGACAGACTTGATTAAGTGATCAAGTGCTATAAGGTGCACCTATTTATGAAAGTAATGTAATTACTGTACTGGGTTCCATGTCATTCAAGATGAGGGCAAGAAAAAATGGAGGGCACAAGAGGTTGGCAACTCATCAGTCTAAAATTTATAGTAAAAGTATATGGTACAGTAGGTACTGTTTTATCTGATAAACAGGACTGGATTATACAGTAAGAAGAAAAAGACAATACCTATCTCTTCATCAGTGCTTTAAAAAAGGGTGGTAGTGAGGCAGATGAACACAAGAAATACAAGAAAATGTATGCCTGACAAGGGAGTCAGGCCAGGACTGCAAAAAAGTTTGACAAAGTATGAAGGGGTTGAAGAAAATCAGCACAAATTAGTAAAGCTCTTAAGAAAGTAACCTATCCATATTTATTTTCTCCTTATTTGTTTATTTATTGATTTAGTTAGTTTTCATTGACCAGGTAAGAACACTAGACAAATGCTTTTTTCAGGTATGACTGGGAGGTTACAATATGATAATACATACAGATGAATTATAGTACATAAGATAACCACAGGAACAAATAATAGGACTACAAAGAAACAATATCAAGCATGAGATGTTGCAACATCAATTACACAATGGCTTTTTAAATTAAAGAATCTGATTGTTACCTTTCTAGCATTATAAATCCTAGCATAACCCAAGCAAAAGGTGCCAGTCAGCCGGTTTACCAATCGAAACATAAAAAATTCAGTCTGTCCCCCCGAAAACAAAAACATTAAATCTACCTTATTAATGACCCACTAAACTGAGATGCAAAAGTGCGAGTCTGAAACACGCAATCACTTTTCAAGTAACAAACCCCTCCAGTCCTGAAATGTACTTTAAATACCACAGAACCTTTTTTTTTTTTTTGGTTAAAATACATCCAGTACAGTCGTACATCTGCAAAAAAATGTACTGTACCTCTGAAACAGAATGCAGGCCAAAGTGAGATTGGCTTTGTCTCCTCTCATTCCCAGCTACAGACAGATGCTCACCTGCCTTTCCGTTTGCCTCAGCCAAGTATCCAGTCAAAAAAAAACAGCACTGAAGTAAAGCATGCTTTCAATTATAGCTCACACTTGTAATGCTTTTACTGTTTTAATGCTTTTAATGTTTGTTGAAAGTCAGAACTGCTGTTCCACTCACAAGGCAGCCCACTTGCACAACTGCCTGTCTACTGTCATTCCAACCTAGCCTGCTCACAGAACTGGCACTCTTGACCTAACATACAGCCCAAACTCTCAGATTGTCATGGGGGAGTGGGTTATAAAACCACATGCCTACAATTATTGGTCACATTTGTAATGCTTTTACTGTTTGCTGAAAGTCAGAACTGCTGCTCTGCTCCCAATTCAACCCACTCACACAACTGCCACTCTGCTGTTGTTCCGACCCAGGCCCCTCACAGAACTAGTGCTCCTGGCTACACATATAGCTCAAATTCTCACATTGTCATGGGAGATTATAAAACAATTCTCAAGGTTATCAACAGTGACACATATTGATTGCGCCCCCTTTTGACTTGTCTTACTCACTGCAGGCTCTGTCCCACACTCATATAAAGCAGCCCCATACAACTGGTACCATCTCCCTAGCAACACAGAACTACTTTTTCTGGCACAACAATAAATTCAAATAAAAATAATTTAGAATGCAAAAAAAATTGTAGTATATTTTTGTCGCAAAAAATAAAGGGGGACATTGTATAATTGCAAAAATTCACACCAAGGTGTGGGTTATGCTGGAATTTACCCACTTCTGGTGTGGTTTGCTCACTCGGCCTGCAACCTCATGCCCAAACCACACCAGGCATGGGTAAATCTCAGCATAACCCACACCCTGCCTTGGTTTATTGCTTAAATATCAAACCTTGATGATGAAGAAGAAGCTTACAGTGTAGATGTATCCCTAGCCATAGCAGAGCATACAGTGTAGTTGTGGTGTATGGTCATGGGATCATAGAAATGCAGAATTTGTCAGCAGAAATGGACTGCTTGGCCCACCCATTCTGCCTAGATGTTCCCTGAATAATCTGTCTTCACAGACCTAAACCGGTTTCCAGAAACCCTCCCTCCCTCTTCCCTGCCTATTTTCTAATACACCCTTATGTTTATCCCATGTATGCTTGAAGCCTCCTACTGTTTTCACCTCCACCACTCCTACTGGCAGTCTGTTCAAGGCATCTGCCACCCTTTTAATGAATAAATATTTCCCCGCATATCTCTTAAACTTCCCCCTCTCCAGTTTCATCATATGTGCCCTGGTCCTGGTGCTCCATCTCATTTGAAAGAGACTTTCCTCCTGCATCATGTTCACCCTGTGAAGTACTTGTAGGTCTTTATATGTCAGCTCTCACTTACCTCTCTTTCAGGGTGTTGTGACCCCTCTGTCTCTCCTCATAGGGTTTGTGATGCAACCTCAGCACCATTTTACTTATCCTCCTCTGGACTGCCTCTAACCTATCTATGTCCTTTATGTGGTGCATCCTCCAAAACTGGACACAGTATTCCAGATGTGGCCTCACCAGTGAGCAATACACTGGCAACACCCTAAACAAAATTATTTTCCCTGCTGCTCCTGCCAGAACCACCTGTAACTCAACCAGACCACTACTATGGGTACCCCGCTGCCGGACTTCTCAATATCAAATAACGTTCAGCTACAAAGCCCACTCCTGGACAAATGCGCTCCCTAGTCTAATCACCAACAAAACAAGAATAAGCCCTTTCAAATCTGCTCTAAGTAATCACCTCCAGACCACAAACCGATGTGACTGCCCCTAACCTGTTAAGACCAGTTTCTCGACGATCGCCTGACTGATCTCCGCCAAACTTCCTACTTTGACAAACTGTCTCACTGACTCCTTTGTGGCTGTGCTATAATACTGTATTGCATGCCATCCCTGTCTTCAAGTCAGTCTCTGTACCATGCATGTATTCTGCACTATGATGTTATGTAATGTCCTGAAACTCTGTCAATGTTAGCCCTGTTCCTCTATATGTTTGATGTGGAACCTTTGTAAATGAGTCTTTGACTCAAATGTCTTTCTGAATACCTCAATAAGTAAATAAATAAATGCCACTTCCATTCTCAAACTAGATATATCCCTTCCTATAAACCCCAGCATCCCTGTAACCCTGTCCACTGCTTTGTTACACTACCCTGCCACCTTGAGGTCACCAGATATGATAGCCCCAAGGTTCCTTTCATGTTTATTGACTGTCATTACCTCCTCCCATCTTATACTCAGCACCTGGGTTCCTCTACCTTAGGTGCATGATATTGCACTTTTTGGCATTGAATCCCAACTACTATGCTTTAGACCACTGCTTGAGCTTCCCCAGATCCCTGCTCATTCTCACTATCCTTCCTGAGTTTGATCCATATTGCAGATCTTGGTATCACCTGCAAAATGCATGCCCTTCCTTCCATTTCTTCAGCAATGTCACTTATGAAGACATTGAAGAAGACTGGTCCAGGCACTGGGTCCTGTGGCACCCCCCCCCCGGTCACTCCTCCATAATCAAAGTGAGTGCCATTTACCACCACACCCTGTGTGCTATACACCAATCAGTTTCCAACCCAATTCACCAGTCTGGATCTGACCACCAAGCTTCTTAGTTTCTTTATCAGCCTCTTATGCAACATAGTGTCAAAGGCCAAACTGAAATCCAGATAGGCCACATCCACTGCCGTCCCCTGATACATTTACCTGGACATCCAGTCAACAAAGTCCATCAGATTTGTTCAGCATGACTCCCCCTCCCAAAAAAAAAAAACATGCTACCTGTGGTCTTGCAATTCAATTGATTCAAGATACCCTACCAGTCTTTCTTTTAGCAGGGTTTCCAGTAATCTACCCAAAACTGAAGTAATACTGACCAGCCTATATTTTCTTGCCTCCTCACTGCCACCACTTTCCTGCAGAGGGACCATGCCAGATCCTTTCCAGTCCTCCAGAACCATACCTTTTTCCAGTGAGCTAGCCCTTGAATGTATTCCATCTGGTTCCATAGCTTTGTCCACCTTCAGAGGAGCAAGTCTCTTCCGGTCCTCATCCTCTATAAATGGACTTATGTCCACTTCCCCTTCCCCCTGTTTTTGCTATTCCCTGGCAGTTTATTCTCACTCCCACCACTGTGAAGAGTGAGCAGAATTACCTGTTCAGGATGTCTACTTTTACTTGGTCCTCCTCTGTGGAGTCTCCCCCTCTGCTCTACTGATACTCAATATTCCTCACCTTGTTTTCCTCTTCTCACTTATGTGTCTGAAGAAAGTTTTATTCCCCTTAGTGACCCCTTTGGTGATTTTTCTGTCTGCACCTTTGCACTCCTCACCACATTGTCTGCTTCCCTTTGCTTTCCCTTTGTCCTCACTCTGTGTTTCCTTATTTCTCCTGAATGCCACCTTTTTTCCAGAAAGGATACAGTTGGAGCTGTGAACAAATGCTTCGAACAGCAGCATAACTTCAGGTTATTTATGTATTAGGAAAGAATAGTAACATCTATATTTCACAGCTGTTTTGGATTTCTTGAGATCTGATGATTCAGTCATATGGGCATACATGCAGATAATTTTGTATATAAAGAAAGAGACTGGAAGTGGGGATAGACCATGATCTTCAGCTAACAATCCCACACTACATGGTCTGTACCTCTGTCTGATCAAGTGTAATAACATGGTTTGAAGGAAGTACAGTATATTGCTGCTGACCTTGGAACTCACAATTTATTAGAGATGAGTTACAAGACACATTTGAAGAAAAAGACAAATTTAATAATCTAGCAAGTGGACTGTGACAAAACAGGTTGAAGAATTTTGCATTTCTTTCAGAGTGGGTTTGTCAACTCTTTCAGGAACTTTCCTGTAATTTTTTTTTTTATGGTAAACAACTCTGTAGACCAGCTAGAAAAATAAATACAAAAGGAAGTAAGAATGACATCAATTTTTCAATCAGTCAATCAATCTTTATTTTACCTGGCGAAGCATCATTGAGGTAGACTCATTTCTAAGATGGACCTGGACAAGTATACATAAAAAATAACAACAATGCAAGAGCAACATTGCATGGCATATTATACAACAAGTCACATTTCATAACATACAGTGATGGAGGAGCATACAATTAGTTACATTTTAAAATGAACAGAATAAAAGAAAGACGTAATCGGGAGTTCTTCAAGGAAGAAGGTTAGAAGTAAGGATAGATATGAGACTAGGAGAAGAGATGTGATAGGACATTTATGGGGTAGAAGAGGAACGAGGGAGAAGATAACATTAAGATACTCTGAAACAGTGCATTTGGGGCACAATTGCAGGACTCTGTGAAGGCATGAGCAAACAAGATTTTAAAGGTAGACAATTTTACAGTGGTGGTTAACTGCAGGGTTTTCTAGAGTTTGTTCTACAAGGAGGGAAGAGAATGGCTAATGGATAAGCTGCCAAATCGGGATCTAACTTTGGGGGATGGTAAGAGGCATACTGTATATACGGAAGGCTTCTCAGTGTGTAGCTTCCAAGAAAACAAACAGGAGGGCAGTCTGTAATATATTGGGGAAGTTGTTTTGTAATAGCTCAGTAAGTCCAGAGAGCTGCATTTTTTTGATGTCTGAATTTGAGGGATGTCCATCCTACTAGGGAATAAAGAGAGCAGTGATGTGTGAAGTAAGGTGCACCTGTAATAAATTTTATAGAAACATACAAACATAGACTTTGATGGCAGATAAGGACCACTTGGCCCACCCAGTCTGCCCATTTCCCTACCTATTGGATAAGCTGCAGATTCTAGTTAACCAACAGCCTACTTCCTGCAACCCCCCACTATAATTGCCTTATGTCTGTCCCATGCATGTTTGAATTCCACCACTGTTTTAGACCCCACAACCTCTCCAGGAAGGCGGTTCCATGCATCCACCACTCTCTCCAAGAAAAAGAATTTCCTCATATTACCCCTGAGCCATCCCCCCTCTAACTTTAAATTGTGCCCCCTTGTTCTTACACATCTCTTTTTCTGAAAGATGCTACCCTCCTGGACTTTGTTGATTCCCTTGAGGTACTTAAAAGTTTCTATCATGTCCCCCCTATCCTTCCTTTCATCAAGGGTATACATATTAAGCTCTCTTAGTCTCTCTTCATATGGTTTCTGATGTAGACCCTGCATCATTTTAGTTGCGCTCCTCTGGACTGCTTCCATCCTGTCTATGTCCTGCGTAGATGAGGTCTCCAAAACTGCACGCAGTACTCCAGATGGGGTCTCACCAACTGTCTGTACAGGGGATAACCACTTCCCTTTTTCTACTTGTGATGCCCCTCCCTATGCATCCCAGTATCCCCCTGGCTCTCCTTACTGACTTCTCACATTGCTTACCCACCTTTAGGTCATCTGATATGACTACACCCAGATCCCTTTCCATTACTGTTGCTGTTAGTACCTCCCCTGCTATTGTGTACTCTTCTCCTGGATTTTTATTTCCCAGGTGCATTACTTTGCACTTCTCTGCATTGAATCTAAGTTGCCATATGTCTGACCATTCCTCCAACCTTGCCAAGTCCCTTCTCATCCTTTCTACCCCTCCTTGTGTATCAACTCTGTTACAGATCTTTGTCTCATCTGCAAAGAGGCATACCTTTCCTTCCAGACCCTCTGCAATGTCACCTATAAAGACGTTAAAGAGGACTGCACCCAGTACTGAGCCCTGAGGTACTCCACTAGTAAACCCCCTTTTTTCAGAATGTGTTCCATTCACTATTACTTTCTGTGTCCTGTTGTGCAGCCAGTTTGCTACCCAGCTACCATCCTGGAACCCACTCTCAGGCTGGCTAACTTGATTATTAATCTTTTTTGCGGGACTGTGTTAAATGCCTTGCTAAAGTCTAGGTAGGCCATATCCACAGCTCCTCCCTGGTCTATTACTTTGGTCACCCAGTCAAATAAATCGATTAGATTCATCTGACATGACCTTCCTGTTGTGAGTCCATGCTGCTTTGGGTCCTGTGCCCCGCTGGCTTCTAGGTACTGAATGATTCTATGTTTCAGAAGTGATTCCATCATTTTCCCCACCACTGAGGTCAAACTAACAGGTCTGTAGTTTCCTGCTTCTGCCTTGCTCCCACTTTTGTGAAGGGGAATCACATCTGCCTTCCTGTAGTCCTCAGGTACCACCCCATCTTCCCATGATTTGTTAAAAAGTGTGGTCAGTGGTGTCACTAGGCCCTCCCTTAGCTCTTTTAGGATTCTAGGGTGAGTCCCATCAGGCCCCATTGCTTTGTCCACCTTGAGTTTTAGGAGTTCTTTCAGGACTCTTTCTTCTGTAAATGGACTGGTGTCAACCCCACTACCCAGAGTGCTTCTATTGTTTGGTTTAGGTAACTCCTCATCTTCTTCTTTTGTGAATACTGAGCAAAAGTATTCATTCAGTATCTCTGTATTTTCACTGTCTCCCTCTGCCCACCTCCCCTCTCCTTTATTAATCTTCACTATCCCTCCCTTATCCTTTCTATGCTCCCTAATGTACCTATAAAAGGTTTTATCCCCCTTATTAACTGAGTTGGCTATTTTTTCCTCGGTTTGGGCCTTTGCTTTTCTGACTGCCTTCCCCACTTCTTTCTGCTTTAATTGATACAGTTCCCTGTCATGCCCTTCTGTGATTCCTTATACTTTTGAACGCAGCCTTTTCTCCTTAACCTTCCCTGATATCCTTTTGAGAACCACAGTGGTTTTTACTCTGCTTTGTTTTCTTTATTTGTTTCACACAAAGGCTTGTTGCCTCCATGATGGCAGTTTTGATTTTTCTCCATTGTTCTTCCGCCCCTCCTTTCTGGCCATTTGCTAATGCATTCCTCAGGTATTCACCCATTATGCCAAAGTCAGCCCTTCTAAAGTCCAGTATCCATGTCTTTGTATGGCTTGTCTCCATGGTTGTGTTTATTGTGAAGCACGCTGTGCAGTGGTCGCTTGTTCCCAGATGTCTACTGACTTATAGCATGGTGGTAGAGGGTGTCGAGCTTGGATAAGACTGTATTAGATCCTTGTCCATACAGAATGTCAGCATAATCCAATAGCAGGAGAAAGGTAGCTTGAACAAGTGTGGTTTTAGCTTCCAAGGTGAGTAAGCGCTCATCCAGAAAAAGATGCCGAGTCTCTGTTTAAGTGTTTTGGTTAGTTCCTTAGTGTGGTCAGAGAATGTCATTTTATGGTCTATCCAGATGCCCAGATATTTAAATTTGTGTACGAATTCTAAAGGTTCACCTAGGAGGGTGGTGATTTGAGGCAACGAGCTTGTAGTGGTAGTTTGTGAAGCCTTGGATAAGGGTGAAAGGAACATTGCTTTAGTTTTCTTGGCATTTAGTAATAGCTTTAGTTTATGTAGGTTTAGCTGTAGGTGGTTAAATTCAAGATGTAGGTCCACACAGGTCACTTTAGGAGAGGGCCTGTCAATACAAAGAACAGTGTCATCAGAAAAAAGGTGTATATTTGCTGATTTTATACCAGAATGAATACTGTTTATGTAAATAGGCAAAAAGAAGAGGACCCAGAAAGGATCCCTGTGGTACGCCTCTTGAAAGGGTTTTTAGTGCTGAGAAGTCTCCTTCTGCTTTGAGCTATTGAAGATGACTGATGACACAGCTGTTGAACAATTTCAGGGCAATGGAATCTAGACCAACTTTTTGGCAATTCTGGCTTTTACCTATAGACAGCTTACAGTACATGCTGCAAGCCCATTGGTCGACAAGGTCAACCAATGCTCTTACAGTTGTACAGTACGCTGTCATTCATGGACAGCACAGTTGGTGGGCAGCTGCGGCAGTGTGTGGGTGGGTTGTGCTGCCCACCGGCCGACAGTCCATGCTAGAATGGGGGGAGCAGGATGGGGTGGGGGTGCTAGAGCAGGTGGGGGGTCCACTGGACCACCAGGGATATTTCAGCAGTTAGTATCATGATGCAATTGGGTCAGGGCAGGGAGGGGGTACCACTGTACCAACAGGGCTATATAGTGGGGCTTTACTGCATAATCAAGGATGCAGGCAGGGAGAGGGGGCCATTAGACTACCAGGGGTGTTCTATTTGTGGTCGTACTTCTGTACTTGCAGGGTGCCCAGCACATTCTGTCAGGCACATCTCTGTAAGACTCATGCTAATGGGGCCATAATGACATGCAAATGACCCCATTGCACCTTGCATGCCTAATGACCCCATTTGCATGTCTCTGGCTGTGAATCCCAACCTTGGGCACAGGGTATCTGGAGATGCACTGCCCCATTGGTTTCCCAGCCTGACCAGGGGGTTGCTCTGGTGCATCTCGGGTTGGGCACAATTGTGGTATTCACAGAGGGGATGTGCCAGAAGCATCTTCCGGTGCATCTTTTGTGAATACCACAGTTTGGGCTCGGCGCATCTCATTTGTGCTGGGGCAGCTAAGATGCACCGAGCGCGGAAGGCTTTGTGAATCCTGCCCAAGATCTTTGAGGCCTCAGAAAATTTGAAAACCAGTAGTCCATTTAAATTCAATATCATTAAAATGAAAGACACTTTAATGCAGCTGAAGTCATTTAACCTGGCTAAACCTGGTGGACTTGCTGGCCTTGGCAAGACTGATGAGGGAGTGAGAGGACATTATTGCAGCACCACTAACAAACCTTTTCAGTAGGAGTTTTTTTTCATATTTCTGTTTTATCCACCTCCTATGTTCCTGCCAGAGCCACACTATCGGGAATCACCTATTAAGCCTGTTCCTGCCAGCGCTTTACCTGACCACCCTGGTCCCTCCATCCAGCCTCAGATGCCCCACAGGTGGGGTCAGGGTGGGGGCAGACCCCAGATTCTTGCAATCTTGTCAGGGTCCTGGACTGCAGGCAGGCACTGGCATATCGGGACCTGGCTTGGTGCTCCATCTTCCCAGCTGTGGAGGGTTTTTTCCCTTGTTCTGTGGGACGTTGCATACCGATACGTCATGGCGCATGCACTGACATCCACAACATCCCACCGCTTCTTCCTTGAAGGAGCTGCCCCTTATGCTGACTGGTCCCAGGCCGACACCTCTGACCAATCATACCCCAGTAACTGAGGTGTGCTGTCATGCCCCCAGTCTCCACCAGGGGTCACTGCTTGCTGGATTGAAGTCCCTCCCTCCCCCCTGGAGAAGGCAAGCTGTTGTCGGATGCTCCAGCCTTACTCCCCCCAGCCTACCCCGAGCAGCCTGAGTTCACTCACGAACCCAGGTTGCTGCCGTGGTGCGAAGTGCAGCGTCCAGTGCCTCAACCCTCAGCACCACCAGGCCACCTCAGTAGGATTTTTTTGCTCTGGCTCCTTCTCCAGTCTTGGAAAATAACAAGAATTGTTCCAGCCTTTAAAGGAGGTGATTCATCCATGGCAAATAATTATTTGCCTGTAGCCTTGCTTTCCCTTGATTCCAAGCTATTGGAGAAGGAGATCCACAAGAAATTGTTCACCTATTTCTCAGAAAATTATTTGCTCTCTCCCCAGCAGTCTGGCTTGGGGCCATCACACCCATACCTCTTTGTTGAACTTCATGGACACTGTCTCACATACACTAGGGAAAAACCACCGCTAAATGAAGAAATTGAGAAATTCTGGAGAAGCATTTATAAAGACCCAGTTGAACATAATAGGGAAGCAAAGTGGATACAGGAAATTAAAGACAGCACAAGAAATGGTACTATCAAGAATATGGAGTGGCCTGATGTAACGGCTAAGGAGATAGAAGCGAAGATAAGGAAGGCCTCCAACTGGAAATCCCCATGTCCAGATGTAGTACCCAACTTCTGGCTAAAAGTACTAACATCTTTACACCAAGATTTAGCCGCCTCAAAAAACTATTTATATGCACATCCTGATTTGGCACCCATCTGGTTAAAAACAAGGAATACCACATTTTTTATTAAATCTGAGCCTGCCAATCTCCCCAAGAACTATCGCCCAATTACCTGTTTGCCAACAACATATAAACTATATACTGGAATCGATGCAGACAGAGTCTACAGTCATTTAGATTGCTTACAAACATACGAACATACGTAATTTGCCAGCAGATAAAGGCCTAGAGGTCTATCAAGTCTGCTCGAATATGCAGCTAGCACCCCTTATTCTGCAGCTGCCCCTCCCTTCCACCCTTCCCCTTCATTGACCCTCCCCCTTGTCCTGTACCATCCCCTTTTGAAGCAGTCCACTGTTCTACTGGATACCACTTCTGCAGGTAACGCATTCCACCCAGCCACCACCCTCTCTGTAAAAAAGTGTCTCCTCATCTCCCTCCTGAACCTTCCTCCATCCAGTCTCATATCATGGCCCCTGGTGTCCCTCCCCTCCCTTACTTTGAACAGCCCCTCTGTACCTGTCTTGTTTATTCCTTTCATGTACTTAAAGGTTTCAATCATGTCCCCCCCCTCCTAAAGCAAGTACATGTTCAACTCCCTCAGCCTCCTCTCTTATGATAAGTCCTCCAGCCCCTTGATCATCTTTGTCACCCTGTGCTGCACCCCCTCCAGTAACTTAATGTCCCTCTTCAGATACGGGTGTCAGTACTGCACACAGTACTCCAGGTGCGGTCTAACTAATGACCCATACAGTGGCAGAATCACCTCCTCCCTTCTCGAGGATATACCCTTGCAATACAACCCAGCATTTTGTTGGCCTTGCAGCTGCCTTCCTACTTTGTGCCGCCGAGTTGTTCATTGACCCTGTAATGAGCACCCCAGATCCTTCTCCTCCTCCTCCTCTGTCTGGGCTAGCTGCACTCCCCCCAGCTGGTAACTCCTCCTTGGGTTTTTCATCCCAAAATGCAGCACCTTGCACTTTTTGGCATTAAACCTCAGTTGCCAGGTGTCTGATCAGGTTTCAAGCTTTGCCAGATCATCCTGCAACCCCTGCCATACCCGTAGGTCATCCACCACCGTTCCTACCTTGGTATCATCAGCAAACAGACTGATCTTGCTCTTGATGTCCAATGATATGTCTGCAATGAATATCCCAAACAACACTGGTCCCAACAATGAGCCCTGTGGAACACCGCTCATCACTACCCTTAGGTGTGAGAGCTCCCCACCCACCACCACCCTCTGTTGCCTTCCCTGAAGACAGTTCCCTACCCATCTCACCAGCTTTGCACCTGCCCCTGTGCCTTATAACTTACTTTCCAGCCTTCCATGTGGCACCGAGTAGAATGCCTTACTGAAGTCCAGATACAGGACATCCACTGCATGGCCCCTGTCCAGTTGCCCAGTCATAGAACTCCACCAGGTTGGTTTGGCAGGATCTGCCACATATAAAGCCTTGCTGTCTGCTGTTCTGTAGTCCTTTGGCCTCCAGGAGGGCCACCAGCCTCTCCTTCAGAATAGTCTCCATTAGCTTACCCACGATGGATGTGAGGTTCACTGATCTGTAGTTTCCCGGTTCATTCTTGGGGCCACTCTTGTGGAGGGGCACCTCATGAGCCATCCTCCAGTTCTGAGGTACACACCCTGAATGTAGTGAGGCATTAAATAGGTCTGTTGAACAAAGCCATTATGGAGAGCTGCAAAAAATGCCGAAACCTTAGTGTAGCATGGATCTACTACAAAAAAAGCATTTGACAGCATCCCACACTCCTGGATCACTGAGTGTTTACAGATCTACAGGATACATCACACACTGATAAACTTCATCACAACAACAATGAGAAAGTGGCAAACCACCCTGCAATTAAATCATGAGAAAGGTCAAATCACCATCCCAAATATAAGCATCCAACGAGGAATATTTCAAGATAACTCCCTGTCACCACTTCTGTTTTGCCTTGCCCTCAATCCCTTGAGTAGCTTAATCAACAACCTAGGCTATAGATACAGATTGAACCCCAGAAACAAAAACAATCAACAGCTAACATCTCACCTTCTATTTGTAGATGACCTAAAACTTTATAGTTCATCTGACAAACATTCAAAAGAACAACTACAAATTGTTAAGACCTTATCTGATGACATGCGGATGACGTTTGGCCTAGACAAATGTGCCAAAGCAACATTTGTAGCAGGAAAGTTAACTCATAAAGAAAACATAAAACTGGTAGAGGTTTGTGACATAAAAGAACTTGAGAGCAAGAGGGAGTGTATAAATACTTGGGAATAGATGAAGAAGCAACAGCACAACATGAACAAATGAGAGTAAAAGTAAGCAAGGAATATTTTAGAAGGTTGAATCTCATTCTGAAAACTGCTTTGACAACACAAAATAAAGTGCAAGCTATAAACCAACTCACCCTTCCAGTGGTATCACATGGCTTTGGTGTGATAGACTGGCCACAGAAAGTGTTGAACCAGCTAAATATAAAAACAAGAAAAATGTTTCATGCTCACCAATTAATATACAAAAACCAGTGCATGTCAAGATTATACATTCCAAGGTCAGAGGGAGGCATGGGCCTCATTGAGATTGATTACACATATAGATCCACAATAGTGGGGCTATATACATACATCCTTGGACCCAAATATAGTCAAGGTCTTGCATCATGAAGAAAATAAGCCTAAGATGACTTCACTCATCAAATTAGGAGAAGCTTTCAGAAGGATAGCAGAGATTGATGTCTATCGACAAGTAGATAAGGAACTGTCAGCAACAGAAAATGCAAAGAATCAGAAAAAGGAGTATAAGGACAAAGACCAACAGAAAAGAAAAAACAATTGGAAAGCCCATAATTATAGTGGAAAATACAGGGAGCTACTGGAACAACCGCAGGTCGATCAATCCCTGACCCATGAGTGGTTAAAAAGAGGTGAATTTAGGTCACAAGATGAGAGACTGATAATGGCAGCCCAAGATAGTGGGCTATGCACAAGATGGTTCACAAAATCCATAGAAAAAACAGGAGAAACAGACAAGTGCAGGTTCTGTAGTACAGAATAAGAAACAGTTGCACATCTTGTGGCTGGATGTGAAGTACTCATGGCAGAAGGCCTGTATACCGAAAGACACAATAATGTAGCAAGATTGATCCACTGGAAACTGTGCAAACACTACAACAACACACAGGTAGCAGAGAGACACTGGAAACATGAACCACAAAGAATCACAGAGAATGAAGAAGTAATGATCACATGGGATCGCCCAATACCAACAGCCAAGAAAGTGGAAGTGAGTAAACCTGATATGGTAATACAAGAAAAGAGAACAAGGGTAGCATTGCTGATTGAAATAGCCACCCATAGTGACTACGGTGTCTTGCTTACAGAAATACACAAAATCATGAAATACCAAGATATGCAGTCAGAAACAAAACTGATGTGGAATAAGGACACACAAATTGTTCCAATAGTGCTTGGAGCAACTGGACTAATCAAGAAGAACTTTCAGGCACACTTAAATATGCTACCAATACTTGTGACATCTTATGAACTTCAAAAGGAAGCCATCTTGGGGATGTTGCATGTGCTGAGAAGAGCACTCTCAGCAAACATCAAAGACTAATACAGTACTAGTTTCTTGAGTTTTGAACATGCCCTGGCTAAAGAATGAGGTCCATTCTTGCCACGGTATTAGAAATCCCTAAACATTTGGAGACACTAATCCCGAGAGAATAGAAGATGTATGGTGGTGTTGTGTGGATCTAACAAAAGCTTTCGACATTGTGCATTATTCATGTTTGATAGTTCCTATCATCAGGCTAGATGACAAATAGTGGCAGTCATGGGGGTGGCACCTTCTCTGGTATTAGGGCAGTTGAAAAGGGGGGTCCCACAAGGCCCAATATAGGGTCCCCTTTTACTTGTCTTATTTATCAACAGATTATCAAATTGGTTTCACTCCACTGCCACCAAAATATATGCAAATTATACAATGCTGCTTTTTACAGCCCATGATTAGCATGAAACTGAAAGAACACTTCTGTCAGAATGCAATACATTGGAACACTGGCTTATTCAGAACGAATGGAGTTTTAACAAGAAAGAACTAACTTGATGCTGGTTTGAGTTGGAGTTAAAATTTTATGAGTGTATAAATATTACCTGTTTAAAAGTTTCACAGAAGTTAGGTGCCCTTCGAGGGCATAAGCATTGTATGAAAAAAAGGAACAAGAACAGAAGAGATGATGCAAAGTTTTAATTTGCTTGCAAAGTTCAGTCAAAGTGCTGAAATCCATCTTCACAGATACATTAGTGAATATTTTTCACTGTGTTAAAAATCCTTAAATTTCCAACTTCACCATGTGACTTCATCTTGTGACTTTGCCTTGTAACTTTTCATTTGGTGTTGGCAGGATGAATTTTTGTGAACATGAGGCTTTTGCTAAACAACATGTCTAGAGGTCACATGGAAAAACCTTGGTAGGTCACAGAGTACATCTCTGTACAGTGAGTGCCTGACTTGCTTCCTTATTTTCATTTCCAGTCAGACTGAGAGAGTAGAATGACCCTGTTTTATACAAGAGAAAAACATACTGTATAGATTTTAAATGCTACTTAGAGCAATTTCTTTATCTTTTTGACTTTCCTTTGTTGCATTTTAGTTGGGGAATACTATTTTAATAATTCAACTTTATTTTATATCCCCTTTATAGATCTACTGTATGTGTTAGTTTAATTACCTCATTGTCTTGAATCTTTTCTGTCTCTATTTCTCCCTGGTACTATGCTGTGTATATACTGCCCAACCACTGTTGTTCTGATTCACTTAGTATTAACTGTGCATAAATTGTGCAAACAATAATACCCAAAAGGGTGGGCTGTATTGGGCAGTTCCAGATCACCCAGGGGTGTAATGTGGCCCAACACCACATGCAGAGCCTTATAGCCTCTGGAAGGTCCAGTATTGCCCAATACCACCCAGCCTGGATGTTGTTATTGTGTTTAGAAAATGGGCTTTAATTATTTTTTTATATAATAATGATTTCATATGAAAAAAAGAGTAAAATTCTATTAAAAATAAACAGAAAGGGCAGCTTCTATAAAATAGTCACTTTAGTGGTTTAATTGCCACTAGAGGGTGCTGCTGCTTATGAGGCCTCTTTTTTAGGGTTGTGGGCGGAGCCTACAGCCATTTTGCAAGAGCTCTTTAGCTCTGAAAATGGCCGCTCTCACAACCTCTTCCACTGGAGTTTTGGAAGTATCCTTCCAAAAGCCCAATGGAGCTGAAAACCCTCCACCACAATTGGCATACAGAATAACAGCCACACTATTTCAGCTGTTACTTCTGCATTCCGATGTGTGCACTGCACATGCGCATGAGTCGCGTTCATGTGCCGAGTCATGTGCATGCGCAGTGCTGTGGTGCCACCATGTTGTGTATGGCACTAGGCCATTCACTGTGTTGTGCCCCCCTTCTGAAGTTATGCCCATCTCATGTCACACACTGAGAGCCCACCCCAGTCTGTGGAATTTGTTTTGTTTCAGTAAATTAGAAAATGGTCCCTCGTTGAGTGATTTTTTTCTCCTGCTGTGCCCCCTGCCCACGTCATGCCCGATATCAGGGTGCCCAATTCCCATGTTGGCATTCCTGTAGTACACTGGGAGCCCGCCCCAGTGTGCTAAAATATTTTTTTGTGTCCTTTGCTGTAAATTTGAAAACGGTCCCCGGGTCGGCTCTATGCCTCTTTAAACGAAAACTGACCCTCATCGTTGCTGTGGTCTCTCCCCTCCCCACCCCCACTGTGCACCCACTTCCCACACCCCTTACCCCATACTCACCTCTGGAGGTCGGCGCTGTCATCTTCTCTGGACTGGGACACATCTTCACTCTTTAAAGCCCAACCGTGAACTAAAAAATTAAAGGTAAGCGTGCTATACAGCCATTCAATGGGGTTTTCAACTTATGCTGATATCTCAGTCATGTTTTGGAATTTTTGCCCCAAATTTTCAACATGGGGTACTTGGGACCCCACCTCATGAAAACAGTCACTGTCATTTTGCTACTCTGTCCTGAAAGGTGATTTTGCGGTCATTGCACAGAATTACCTTTCAGGACCAGTTCATGAAATGACAGTGCCACTGTTCATGAGGTGTGGTCCCAAAACACCCATTTTGCAAATTTGGTGAAACAAATCCAAAAAATGACTACGTTATGAGCGTGCACTACGCAGTTTCTACTCACACTCCTAATGTCGCTAATTTTTTAATATTTTCACTCCACTTTTTTAACATTGCCATTGTTGCATACCTTCTTCACAACCATACAGCTGTCATTTTCCACAACCAGCCCAAAATGTGTTTTCGCACCTGTGGTGCAGAATACCGCACTTGCTCTGCGCAATCACCTTTCAGGAAAATTAAACAAAATGATACTGGCACTGTTCATGAGGAGGTATCCAAAAAAGGCCATGTTGAAAATCTGGTGAAAACATTCCAACAAATGACAGCGTTACGAGCTTGCGCTGTGCAGTTTCTATGCATGCTCCTAACATCACTAATATTTAATATTTTCACTTCACATTTTTAACATAGCCATCTTTGTACACCTCCTTCACAACTGTACAGCTGTCATTTTCCACAACCTACCTGAACTGTGTTTTTGCACCTGTGGCACAGAATAGTGTGTTTGGTCTGCGCATTCACATTTCGGGACAATTGAACAAAATAATACTGACACTGTTCATCAGGAGGGGTCCAAAAAAGGCCATGTTGCAAATTTGATGCAACACCTCCAACATATGGCAAAATTACACCTGGGCAATGAATAATTTCTACATACATGTGTAACTTTCATCACTTGGTAGTGCTTCACAGCCCTATCTGCTCTGGCCAGAGCTTAATAGATTGCGGTGTCCCTTTATCATAGTGTTTACTGTCCCCAGGTACCATTCAGATTCATCTCACTCTCTTGGTTCTGAGGTTCTTTAGTCATTTTTGTAACCAAGTCAGAATGGTCTTATTTGTTTAAAATGTTGTTTTCTTTATTCTTTTATCATTGTGTGTCAGCTCATCCCTTCAGACCACAGTTGCCCCCTCATGCCCCAGTTCTTGCCTCTGTTGTTTCTAGAATTGCATCTTTGGCGTCAAGCATTTAAAAGCAATTACTTTTCAGTCACACCCACCCCCCTGATGAGTTTTCTCATTGCACTACAACTAGACACTGGGCCCTACGCATGTCGCAAGTTGCAACCTACGTGGGGTGCAGCTGAGCCAAGGACTCTGTGCCCAATCCTGTAAGGGTCAGGGTTCCCGTGGCTAAGTCCTGCAACTCGTGACAATCCTACAGGTACGCCAAAAGGAGGGCATACCTGAAGGGTTTGCTGCAAGCCACAACCCTGGATGTCATGGGCACAAGTGCCCCCCCCTTCCCCAAGAATAACATAAAAGCTACACAGGGCATGCCCATGCCTTAACCCCCAATAAGGAGTAAAAAGCCCCACAGGGCTTGCCCATGCCCCCGACCCTCAATAATGATTAAAAAGCCCCACAGGATTTGCACATGCCCGCATCCCAGATATGTGGAAATAGCACTGCTGGGCTAGGTCATGCCGCCAACCCACAAAAATGATGAAAGAGCTCTGCAGGGCTTGCTCATGCCCCCCAATCCCCCAAAATGTACAAAAAGCCCTGCAGGGCTACGTCATGCCCCCATCCTGATCCCTAATAGTTTTGCAAAAAACATAGATATATCATTCTCCCTGATAGTCTAGTAACCCTCAGGCTCCCCACCCTGCTCTCCCCAACCTGTTGCAAGCCAGTGACTAGCACAGCCCAACTCTCACCACCATGGATGGCCACTGACTGACCTCCGCCAGAGTGCATACTACTGTACATAGTACATGCTCAATGGATATTCATTTGAGCATGTACTATGTACATTATTCTGTGCTCTGGTGGAGCTCAGTCGGTGGCTGGCCATGGTGGTGAAAGGTGAGTCTGTGCCAGTCACCAACTAGGTAGGGTTGGGGGAGCGGAGTGGTCTGCCACTGCCAGGTTGGGGGGCCACTACACTACCAGGGTTATGGGGTTGCAGTGAAACATGCATGGAGGCTGCAGTTTGTGGGTGGTGGCAATTTGGGGATTGGGGCATTGGGAGTGGGCATGAATAGCCCTGCAGGGCAGTAATGTACATACACTGGGGCTGGTGCATTTGGGGAGGGATGGGGATAGTCATTCTGGGCTTTGACAGGTGCTTTGTGATCGGGGCATGAAGGGGACAGTAATAACTCTGTGGGGCTTTAACCACAACTTTGGGATCAGGGAAGTGGTGGGGGGGGAGGGTGGCATGCCATTGGGTGATGGGCCATCTGCACATACAGGCAACCCCTGGGAATGTAAGTACAGTTGCACCAGCTATATGCTGGTGTAACTTATGTTGTCGGTTGTCCCCGGGGATTGTTTGAGAATAAAGCTCTGGGGAACTTTGTTGCTGCCCTTCCTGAATAGGGCACATCTAAGGCCATAAACCCCCTAGCACCATGTTGCAGGGAGTTTACGGTGTAAATGGTAGCATAAGTACGCTTTGGTGCAAGCAGCCTGTGGCATGTCACAGGCTGCTTTGCAGAATAATAAATGTCAGAACTGCTGGTGTAACTTGCTACTTGTGCCATTTTTTCAGCATAAGCTAGGTGTATTCCTTTCAGAATTGTGGCCATTCTTTTCAAAAAGGAAAAAAAGGTTTTTGTTGTCACACTGTGAGAGAGGAGAGAGTGGGTCAGTGGTGAAGTGAGAATGGCTTGATGTCCATTTCAGATGTGATCGGACAGGGAACATGGAAGTTAGCCGATGAACTCTCCAACTGAGAAAAGAGATTCTTTGATTTTGTGTGAAAATATGACAGTTATTGCTGTAGAGGTGACTTGTCTGTGAGTGATAGTGGAACAGACTCAGAGCACAGCTGGGTTGGGGGTGGTGGTTTGAAATGTATGGCGCAGTGCCTGGAGTGCATCATTTAAAAGAAAAAAAATGTGGCATGCTAAACTCGTGAATAGACAGGTTGTGGTCAGGCAACCACCAGGAGCAGAGAGGTAGACTGAAGCAGAAATGTTTCAGTGGCACCAAAAATGAATTTAAGGTATCAAAATAGCAGTATGAAATGTTGGAACTGCTAAATTTAACATTATGAAAGAATAGTGGGGAGTGCAGAGTGGCGCAACTCTAATGTGTTGTGAGGCTGACTGTGCAGCATTTGCACCAATGTCCATTGATCTCCCACCCTTTGGTAATTCACCCTCCTCTCAACAGTCCCTTAACCCCCATGCCCTTAGCAACTATGTTATTAATCAGTGTTATTTACATTAACAATACAGGATTCAGCCCCTGCACTAAAAAGAAGTGAAAACCCTGCAGCACTTAGATCAATTCTGGAACGCCGCTCCTCCACTTCTGTTGGCTTCCTCCTTCTGTTGTGTACTCCAGCAGCCTGCTCCTTAAGTATCTTGAGAATTACAGCTGCCCTATTGACTGGCTGTAATCACAAGGTCAGTTGAGACCCCCAATGGTGCAGGACAGTGTCTGCCGATCTCCCACCCTCAGCCCACCCTCAGGTGCTTCCCACTCCTCCCAGCAGTCCCTTAATCCCCCTGCCCATAGCACCTATATTATTAATCAGTGTTATTTACATTAACAATACAGGATTCAGCCCCTGCACTACCAAGAAACAAAAACTCTGCAACACTTAGCTCAGCTCTGGAATGCCACTCCTGAAACAGCTTGTTCTGGATATGCAGGTACCTTCGATGGTCATATGGTTTTCTGGAACATGCAAAATGGGCACAGATGCAGTGGAACACCATCAACATGGACATGATTTCAAGATATGATAGAAACCCCTGCACGACTAGATTATGATACTATGCTATGCACAGAACCCTGAGAAACCCACCACCACTAATGCATTTAACCACATTTGAGCTATTATCACTCACAAGAAAACCCTGTTTCAGGTAATGTGGGTGCAGCCGCTCATCAGTCTCAGTCAGGAGTACTGTAGTTCCAACATTTTCTAACCCATGTGTAATCCACTTACACTCTTCATTGCCAGAGTAGCATGCTGGTGAAGATCCAAAAATGTGTTATCACTGCAACTGGGCTTCATACAATTTTTCTCCATTCCAGCACCAAATACTACTCAAGGCACTTGTGCCCAGTGGGTTGTAATACATAGGGAAGAGCAACCAGCTGTTTGGCCACTGGTCTACATATCTGTAATAAGATGTATGTATGGTGATGCTGAATGCTGGAGGGCATGTACTACTATGCATGTCACAGTCATATAAAGTTCAGGAATAGCATAGGTGGGGAAACACAGAATCTGCCATTTTGGACATGCATGCACCCTCAACCTTCAGAATCCTTCATTCACAACAAAAGAAAATGGCAACAGCTCAATGCCAGCATTTCAGTGGTTGCTGTCTTCAGCTCCCTTTTTCAGGTGTTGGGATACCAAACAGATGGACTCTGCACACTGGTGGCATGGCTGGCGGGGTATCACTTGACTCGGGGGTGGAGGGGGCACAGATGCTGAATGAATGAATTATGTGATTTTGTGTTTCATGGACTCTGGTTGATGTGCTTCGATGACTGTGGCTACTACTACTCAAACCACCACTGTGACTATGACACTACTAGGTAATCCGAATTCCTCCTCATCTCTGTAGCAATACTCCACAGTCATTTCTGACTACACTGGAACTGTATCCATGCCACTTTGGCATGCCTTGCACAGTGAGGATGATAAGGGAGAAGGCCCTCCTGCATTGTCTTCCCTTTGTTGCTGAGTCCAGTGTAACATGTGCCTGGACATGAGGTATGTGTAGCCCACCATAGCCTAATTGGCTTCCCTTTTTCTCACAGCTAACACACACTCAACATAGCTGGCAGATAACCAGTGTTTTGTCAGCTGGTTCCAGGATGTAAATATCACAAACTAGGCATTTTGCAGCCCTTGCTTTTATATGACAGTGAACCTGGTATTGGGACATTGGAGGGCTGGCCGTGGGTGTTTTTGGAGGATGATTTCAGCACTGCTATGACAGTAGGTGACTCATTCTGTGTTATTGGTTCAATAGTGCTAACAGCAACAACGGCTGGAGGATGAGTGGCTCTGGTAATTCCCTGAAATAACTGTGGTGTATACAGCACCATAGGTTCAGCAGTATGACCCTATTTTTTTTATTTTCAGGTTTCCAAAGAGGGTCCAGATCATCATCCCTATCCCCACTGAGGCTGATAACCTTCTCCTAAGATCCTGCTCCTCCTCATCCTTTCTTTCTCTGCACTCTGTTTCCTTCTCACCACCCCTGCATGCAGTAGTCAAATCTCTTGCATCAGCCTGTGAGTCATGCTCAGGCTCATCAGCACCATCATCAACAGCAGTCATGGAAACAACATCAGCCACCTCATTGTCCACAATTTACAGAGCAAGACTTTGTGCAGTGTGATTTAAATAGAACAACACAACACAACAATTTACTGAGCTAACAGTAGCTATAATAAAAACAATATAAAAATGTTTTATAAGTTTTTTTCTATGAGAACAATGCACAACAGGGAATGAGGAGACATACAAAAACTGGGATAAAGAAGTTACCATCACTATTACAGTAAAACTGTAATGTCAATAACTAAACAAAATAACCACAATCAATATAGTAAAACCCGACTGACAAAAATAGTTCAATAAAATACACAAAACTTGTTCATAGAAATAAAATAAATCACAGAAAATAAAACAAAAAAAATTAAGAAGAAACACTGATGTAAACAATACCAGTGCTCATAGACTAGGTTATGAGCTGCATTGAGTTTCTGTGGCAGGAGACATCAGCAGCCATAACTACACTTGAAGCAGGCCACATTGGTGATGCGGATCTTCAGCGGCCATTGCTGCAACTCAGAGGAGGCGGCCGTAGCCACAGGAGAATAGGGCAGCACCAGCGGTGGGACCATAGGAGGACAGAGGGGCTCCCACTGGAGCCAGTCACTGCAGGGAGTGCCAAAGGGCACAAATTTTGAACTCGCAGCTGGGCTGTTCAAGCCTGGGACCAGCCACAGACAATATCAAGAAGAGCTGCATTGAGCTTCTGGGCAGTGGACACCAGCGGCTATAGCCACACTTGATGCAGGCCACACTGGCAGCCAGGATCTTCGGTGACTGTTGCCATACTCAGAGGAGGCAGCAGAAGCTGCAGGAAAATGGGGCTGCGTCAGTGGTGGGACTAAATGGTGGCCATTACCGCAACTCAGAGGAGGCGGATGTAGCTGCAAGAGAATGGGGCTGCATCAGCAGCAGGACCAGAGTAAGACAGAGAGGGGCTCCTGCTGGAACCAATCAGTGCAGGGAGCTCCAAAGGATGCAAGCTTTGAACTCATGGCTGGGCTATTTAAGCCTGGGCCCAGCCACAGACAATATCAAGAAGAACCGCATTTGCATTTTTCTCCCACCGATCCACCTCCATGTTAAATAAACTAGCTGAACCACTCCCAGTAGTGGTTTCACCAATTAGGTCAGGACAGGAGATGGAGTAGAACTGGGGGTGGTGACAAGAAGAGTTGTGGAGCAGAGGCTGCTTGGCTGGAGAAGGGGATGTCTTTGGGTGCTGGCAGGGACTTAACCGTGACACTGCAACAACTACAAAGGAGCTGTGACACTTATGCTCATTACTTCAGAACTAAGGTACTGTGACATATATTGGGCATCTGTGGTTATTAAAGGTTCTGTAGAGCTGGGGGGGGAATCACAGTAGATACTGCAGAGGGCCTGGAAGATGAAACCAGGGTAACTGTGACACTGCAACAACTGCAAAGGAGCTGTGTCATTTATGCTACATTTTCACTTATGCTATATTTTATGCTATATTTCTGACTTTGATAGTTTTGTTTGCTTGAGGGTTCTCTTTAGCAGTGTGACATAGTGGCAATCTGACATGGGGGAAGGCTATACAGGATCTTTGAGTATTGTGAATATAGAGGCAAATCACCAGGGGTGCCTGGGTCAGGTTTGCATCTGAAGGGGCTAGGATTCCATTTGCTGCTTCAAAAGGTACAGTGGTTTACAGGGTACTGTGATCCTAGGGTAGTATGATAACTGGTACCTTGAAGTGGAAATCGCTCTAGGGTCTGGAATCTAAAGCCACATGAGCTGGATACTGATACTTTGAATGGAGAAATTACTCTAGGGTCTGTAATCTAAAGCCTCTAGTTTATCAATTATCTATTTAAATGGATTTTAAAGAAGGGTAAAATAGTAAGAGGTACTGTGGATTATAGGGTGCTCAAGAAAGGGGAAGTTGCTCAAGGGTCGGCAGAGAAATAGGCCTGGATTCTGTGGTACTGGGACTGGGGGAGCCACTCTAAGGTCTGTGATATAAATCTTATATGTTGATGTTGTATCAGAACAAAACCAAATGGCTGAAGGCCTTAAAAGGTTAAACTGAGGGGAGCTTTGCCTAAAACAGGCCATAGGGACAGTGGAGGAGCAACCAAATTGGAGGGGCCAATGGAGTAGGGTGTGGTGGGTCTGAGGCATGGTCCCCAGACTGCAAGGGCTGGGGGCATCTTTGGAAGGGTAGTAGGGTGCACTGGTTGAGAGTCAGTCATGGTACTGGATATAGCTTGGAAAATGGGGGGTTGCATGCTATGTAGGCAGCTTGCACAGCTAAGGCAGGAGGTGAGGTGGCTGAGATGGATGCTAAGATGGGCACGGGAGAGGAGTAGAGGGGAGAATAGGAGGGGATCCACTGAGGGAGCAAGATGGGAGTGGGGTAGAAGAGTGATTAAAGGAGGTGCTGTAGGGGGACAAGGAGCAAACACAGCAACAGACAGGGGAAGATGGGATGTGGACTGAAAGAAAACAAAGGAGTAAGCAAGCAAGGAAGGAGGGGTTGTGGAGGGCATAAGGGGGGCTTCAGGGGGCTCAGGTGGAGGTGGCATGGGACACAAGAGGGACCAGAGGGATAGGCAGAAGATAAAGTACAAAGGTCCAAAGCCTGCACAGAAGGGAAGGGATGAGAAAGCAGGGGAGAGAAGCCTCAGGCAGAGGGATACAGGCAGTGGGCTAAGAGCAGAAAAACAGATACGCACCACTAGGGGCACTTAATGGGGGAAAGAATCAGGACAATAGAGTTGAGGAGCACTCAGGGGTAACAGGTGAAGCAAATATGAAGGAAGACTCAGGAGAAAGGGAAAAGGGAGCCACCCCATCAGGTAAGAACACAGAAGGTAGAAAACATAAAGATAAGGGTGCAGGGGTGCTCTCACCCCAGAAAGGGCAAACCCTCGAGGGGGAGACAGTGTGCTCAGGTTTAGAGGGGCTAGAACAAGACAGGAATGGGAAAGAGACCCGATCTCAGGGAATTTCAGTTAGGGCATGGGAAAGTGCATATCAATGGTGAGGAATGGAGCCTGCAGATAGTGGGGCAGGGGTGGGCGGCTTAGCAGAAAATGCCTGTGGGGGTCATGGAGCATGAGGAGTACAGTGGGAAAGCGGTATTCAGGGAGATGAAATGGGCAAAGGGGAAAGTGAGAATAGGGTAAAAATGGGGTTGCAAAGAACTGGGAGAAGGATAGAAGAGAAATATAAGCAGATGGTAAAGGAGAGCAGGGCCTTACTTGTTGGGGATGCTATAATACAAGGAATCAGATGGGGGGTTGGGGGACAAGAGCAATGCAGTATGGTTTGAGTGTCTGCCAGGTATGATGGTGGCGGAGGTAATTCACTACATCCCTTCAAGGGGGAAACAGCCATATGGGAAAACACACCTGATATTCCACCTGGGAACAAATGATCTGGTAGGAAATAACCTGTTGGAGGTGCAGGCAAGATTCAGAGAGCTTGCTAGGTACTGCAGCAGTCTGGGGTTCCAATCTGTGACTTTTTTAGAGGTGTTGCCAGTACCAAAGGCAAGTACTGATAGGAGGCTGAGGATTAAGGGGTTCAATGAATCGCTGATGGGGTGGTGTGAGCAGATGGGGCATGGGTTAGTAGGGGACTGGGGATCAACATGGGGGATAAGAACCTATTTGCCCAGACAGACTGCACCTGAATAGGGAGGGTACAGCAGTACTAAAAGCAAGTTAGAGAGTTCATAGAAGAAACCTATAATTTAAACTAAATCGGGGGTGTTGGGAAAGACTTCACACCACAAGGCAGGAGAAATGGGGGCTACCAGCCTCCCCCAGGATAGAGATAGAATTTTGAGCAAGAGGGAGTCAATTGAAGTGGGGGATAGAGGTTGAACTTAGTGGAATGGCTTAGTAGCCAACACCAGGATCTTAGGAAACAAAATGGTGGACTTGGAGACCATCATGGGGGACGAAGGACTGAGTATGGTAGCAATGAGTGAGACTTAGTGGACAGAGCATCATACCTGGGAAATGACTATTCTGGGCTACAGACTATTTAGAAGGGACTGGGAGGGCAAAAAGTGGGGGGAGTTGCTTTATACATCAGGGACAACAAAAGAGTACCTGAAGGACAAGAGGAAGATGGGGAGACTGAGCTGCTGTGGGTAACACTAGGCAGTAGGACTGGAGAATCCTTGTGACTGGGGGTGATATATAGATCACCTACATAGGGAGAGGTGGAGGATAGACACCTAATTCAGGCAGTCACGAGAGTGGCCCTAAAAGGAGAACTACTACTGGTAGGGGACCTAAACCTCCTGGATATAGACTGGGGAATCCCTGATGCAGCATCGACAAGGAGCATAGAGATCTTAGCTGAGCTGCAGGGGTTATTCCTTCAGCAGCTAGTCAGGGAACCAACAAGGGGCAACAACATGCTAGACATAGTCCTGACAAATGGGGAGAGAGTGGAGGAGGTGCAGGTGGAAGAAGCCTTGGGCACCAGTGATCACAGGGCTATAAGGTTCAGTGTTAGGGTGGAGAGGAAGGTAATAAAACCAGTACTACAGTCATGGACTTCAGACGCATGGACTTTGAGCAAATTAGAAGGATAGCAAGAAAAACAATAGAGGGAATGGAGAATATAGGAGCAGTGGAGGAGTTATGGGAATCAATTAAAGGAGGGGTACTGAAAGCCACAGAAATGTGTATAAAAAAGATTAAGAAGAGTAAAAGGGGAAGGAGACTGCTTTGTTTTACAAAGGAGGTGGCAGAGGCAGTCAGGGAAAGGAGGAAGGCTTTCAGAAAATTTAAGAGGACACTCAGCAAGAAAGATAGGGAAGCTTATAGGGAGAAGTGGAGACTGGCATGGCAAAAGATCAGGAGGGTAAAAGTGGGTACTGAGGAGAAAATAGCCAAAAAGGGGGGATAAAACATTTTTCAGATATGTGAGGGAGAGAAGGAGGGCAAGGCAGGGGATTGCAATGCTGAGGGGGAGGAGGATAAAACTGGAAAGGTATTGCGAAATAGCAGAGGTATTAAATAAGTACTTTTGCTCGGTATTCACGGAGGAGGAAGACGGTAGGGGACCTGAGCTAAAGACTAAGGGGAAGGAGGGCAAATCAATAGATCAGAGCCCATTCATTGTGGATAGGGTTAGGGTAGAGCTAGAAATGTAGAATTTGACGGCAGATAAGGACCGCTTGGCCCACCCAGTCTGCCCATTTTCCTACCTACTGGATAAGCTGCAGATCCTAGTTAACCAGCAGCCTACTTCTTCCTACCCTCACCCCCTAGAATTGCCTTATGACTGTCCCATGCATGCTTGAATTCCACCACTGTTTTTGACTCCACAACCTCCTCCGAAGGCCGCTCCATGCATCCACAACCTCTCTGTAGAAAATACTTTAAATTACCTCTGAGCCGCCCCTCTATCTTCAAATTGTGCCCCTTGTTCTTGCACACTCTCTTTTTTGAAAGATGCTACCTCTTGGACTTTGTTGATTCCCTTGAGGTACTTGAAAGTTTCTATCATGTCCCCACTCTCCCTCATTTCCTCGAGGCTATACATATTAAGCTCCTTAAGTCTCTCTTTATATGTCTTCTGGTGCAG
Organism: Neoceratodus forsteri; assembly: GCA_016271365.2. Classification (NCBI taxonomy): domain Eukaryota; kingdom Metazoa; phylum Chordata; order Ceratodontiformes; family Ceratodontidae; genus Neoceratodus; species Neoceratodus forsteri. The sequence goes on along the minus strand of CM057456.1, from coordinate 1,156,848,947 downwards.
ACCCTGCATCATTTTAGTTGCCTTCCTCTGGACAGCTTCCATCCTGTCTATGTCTTTGTGGAGATTGGGTCTCCAGAACTGCACGCAGTACTCCAGATGGGGTCTCACCAGCTGTCTGTACAGAGGGATAATAACTTCCTGTTTTCTACTGGTGATGCCTCTCCCTATGCATCCCAGTATCCCCCCAGCCCTCCTTGCTGCCCTCTCACATTGCTTGCCCACCTTTAGGTCATCTGATATGACTACCCCAGGTATCTTTCCATTTTTGTTGTTGTTAGTATCTCACCCCCCTTTGTGTACTCTTCCCCTGGGTTTTTGTTTCCCAGGTGCATTACCTTGCACTTCTTAGCATTGAATCTAAGCTGCCATACATTTGACCATTCCTCTAACCTTGCAAGTCCCTTCTCATCCTTTCCACCCCACCTTGTGCATCAACTCTGTTGCAGATCTTTGTGTAATCTGCAAAGAGATATACTTTTCCTCCCAGTCCCTCTGCAATGTCACTTATAAAGACATTGAAGAGGACTGGTCCTTATACTGAACCCTGCAGTACCCCACTAGTAACCCCTTCTTCAGAGTGGACTCCATTTACTATTACTCTGTGTCCTATTCTCCAGCCAATTTTACCCAGGATGTCATCTTGGACTCACTCCCAGGCTGGCTAACTTGTATATTAATCTTTTGTGTGGGACTGTGTCAAATGCCTTCCTAAAGTCTAGGTAGGCCATGTCCACAGCCCTCCCTGATCTACTACTTTGGTCACCCAGTCAAAGAAATCTATCAGATTCATCTGGCATGACCTTCCACTGTGAATCCATGCTGCTTTGGGTCCTGTGCCCCTCTGGCCTCTAGATACTCGACAATTCTTTCCTTCAGAAGTGATTCCATCATTTTCCCTATCACTGAGGTTAAACTAACAGGTCTGTAGTTTCCTGCTTCTGCCTTGCTCCCACTTTTGTGAAGGGGAATCACATCTGCCCTCCTCCAGTCCTTGGGCACCACCCCATCCTCCCATGATTTGTTAAAAGGGTAGTCAGTGGTGTCACTAGTTCTACCCTTAGTTCTTTTAGAATTCTGGGATGAATCCCATCAGGCCCCATTGCTTTGTCCACCTTCAGTTTTAAGAGTTCTTTCATAACCCTTTCTTCTGTAAATGGGCTGGTATCAACTTCTGTATCCAGAGTGTTTCTACTGTTTGTTTTAGGTACCTCCTCTCTTCATTTGTAAATACTGAGTAAAATATTTGTTCAGTATCTCTGCTTTTCACTGTCACCTCTGCCCACCCTCCCTCCCTTTATTAAGCCTCACTATCCCTCCCTTGGTCTTCCTTCGCTCCCTGATGTACCTATAAAAGGTTTTATCCCCCTTCTTAACTGAGTTGGCTATCTTTTCCTTGGTTTGGGCGTTTGCTGTTCTGACTGCCTTTCCAGCTTCCTTTTGCTTTAACTGATACAGTTGTCTGTCCTGCTCCTTCTGTGATTCCTTGTACTTCCTGAATGCTTTCTTTTTCTCTTGAACCTTCACTGCCACTTCCTTTGAGAACCATAGTGGTTTCTTACATCATTTTGTTTGTTTATTTGCTTCACACAAAGGCTTGTTACCCCTGTGATGGCAGTTTTTATTATTCCCCATTGTTCTTCCACCCCTCCTTCCTCACCATTTGCTAGTGAATTCCTTAGGCACTCACCCATTTTGGCAAATTCAGCCCTCCTAAAGTCCAGTACTTTTGCCTTTGTATGGCTTGACTCTATTGCTGTGTTTATTGAGAACCATGCTGTTCGATGGTCTCTAGTTCCCAGATGGCTACCACTTCTACATCTGTGATCCTGTCTCCATCTCCATTTGAGAGAACTGAGGGTGGACAAGGCAATGGGGCTGGATGGGCTACACCCCAGGGTGATCAGGGAACTGAAGGAGGAGTTGGCTGCCCCATTGACAAGGTTCTTCAACTTGTCCCTGGAGGTGGAGAGGGTGCCGGAGGATTGGAAGAGGGCAGACATGGTGCCTTTACACAAGGGAGGAAGTAAGGAGGTGAAGGAGAACTATAGATCTGTCAGCCTCACCTCAGTGGTAGGGAAGGTAATGGAGGCATTAATCAAGGACAGGGTGGTGGACTACCTGGAAGAGAGTGGCTTTCAGGACAGCAGACAGCCTGGCTTCATGAAGGGAAAGTCATGCCAGAAGAATCTGATTGAGTTCTTTGATTGGTGACTCAGGTGATCGACCAGGGAGGGGCGGTGGATGTGGCCTATCTTGACTTCAGTAAGGCCTTTGACACTGTCCCACACAGGAGGCCGGTGAGCAAGCTGGAAAGTCTAGGGGTGGGTGGGAAAATAACAAGGTGGCTGGAGGCCTGGCTAATGGGAAGAACTCAGAGGGTGGTGCTAAATGGGGTGTACTCAAGGATGGTGAGGGTGAAGAGTGGAGTGCCACAGGGGTCAGTTTTGGGTCTGCTTCTTTTTAACATCTACATCAGTGATATTGTAGAAGGTTTATAATAATAATAATAATAACAATCATAAATCTTTATTGGTAAGAAGCACAATTCAACAGATATCAAAGCACTTTTACAGAGACTGACAACTTTAAAAATATAAAACCATAAATATTTAAATCCTCAGTTTAGCATCAATCAAACCAATTATTAATTATCTGAGAAGGACAGCAAAAATAAATACGTTTTCAGAGCTGCTTTGACACTCTCCACAGTTAGGCATCCTCTAACACAATGAGGTATAGACTTCCACAGGGTAGGGGCCACAAATGCAAAAACTTGAACCCCAGAGGTCATTGAATGAACCCTGGGAATCTCCAGCAATCCCTCACTGGCAGAGCAGAGCAGTCAGAGGGGGCAGTAGGGATGCAGGTGATCTTGCAGGTAACTCAGTCCCTGTCTATGTAGGGCTTTATATAGTTGAGCAAACTGACCTTGAAGGTGATCCGCCACTGAACTGGCAGCCAGTGCAGTTTACACAGCACAGGTGTGGTATGGCTAGATTGAGAAAGCCCAGTCAACAACCTGGCCACTGTGTTCTGCACCAGCTGCAAGTGGCAGATATCAACGGTACAGGACATTGCAATAATCAGTTTGAGGGGAGGGTGTGTCTATTTGCTGATGATACAAAGATCTGCAATAGGGTGGACATCCCGAGGGGGTGTGGAGAACATGAGGCAGGACCTGAAGACACTCGAGGAGTGGTCAGAGAAGTGGCAGCTGAAATTTAATGCCAAAAAGTGCACTGTGATGCATGTGGGTAGTAGAAACACAGGAGCAGGATACACCCTAGGAGGGGAGACAATCAAAGTAACAGAACAGGAGAGGGATCTGGGTATCATGGTCTCATCCAAACTTAATGTAGGAATCCAATGTAGCAGGGTGGTGTGGAAGGCCAATGGAATGTTGGCATGCATAGGCAGAGGCATTACTAGTAGAAGGAGGGAGGTAATAATGCTCCTATACAAAGCCATGGTGAGGCCGCATCTGGAGTACAGGTTCCAGTTCTGGAGACCACACCTCTGCAAGGATATAGATGGGATAGAAAGGGTTCAGAGAAGGGCAACCAAGATGGTGCAGGGTATGCAATGGAAGAAATATGAACAGAGGTATATGGAGCTGGATCTGTACACGCTGGAGACAAGGAGGGAAAGATGAGACATGACTGGAACTTTTAAATATGTGAAGGGGCTCAACAAAGTAAGGGAATGGGGTTTACTTAACAAGAGGAGGGGGCCAGAACTAGAGGTCATAGCCTCAGACTGCAGGGTAAAAGATACAATGGCAATGTGAGAGGGTGAATCTTCACAGAGAGGGTGGTGGAGCACTGGAATAGACTATCAGATGAAGTGGTGGGGGCTGAATCAGTGGAAGGATTCAAGAGGGCATAGGACAGGCATATGGAGCTGAGTAGTGGGGGGAAGGTGGAGGCTGGCAGGGTGGGGGAGGTGTAGGGGGAAATGGGGCAGACTAGATGAGCCGCTGTGGTCCTTTTCAGCCATCTAGCTTCTATGATGCTGTGATTCTATGATACCTTGCTTTCTGCTAGCTAACACAGCTCTCCTCTGCCATAGCACTACTTTACTACACAAAAAAGCACAACTTTAAATAAATCAGAAAATATATTTAAATAAATGCTAATCTAGAGACACAAGTCACTTGAAACACTTTTAGGAGTTATTTTGTTCAAAATACTCCGTGTTTAAAGTACTTTTGAAAGGTTTCTGAAAATAGAGATTCAGAACAGGCTTAACATCAATTCTCTCTTTACAAGACTGCACTGAATTCAGTGTACACATGGCAATACAACTCATTGCAGTACCAATGACTTCCAATCCCAAGGGACATTGCAGTCTTCACCTGTGGTCCCTAGTTTGCAGGCACAGTTATCAAATCTGCCATTCACAAGTATTAACTGTGATGTGACTCACAACTTCGCATTGTGGATTAAATTCACAAATTGAGGTAAATTAGTGAATTTCTCTAAGAAGTGAAGTTTTTTAACTTCACACACCTCTATTCAACAGTTCTGCTCGCTATGATTGATTACGGCAGTGTAGTCTGTCATATGGTGAGCCACAGCATTTTGCAGACTACTGTATAGCAACATTTGTTTATGGCTTGGTTGGTTCACCAACAATGACACACCACTCTCTGCTTCTTTTAGAATTTGATTGGACATCTCTTTCAGTTAGAAGAGACAGCTATACAATTTTTTGTACAAAGGTATGGCAGCTTTGTATCATCTTACTTTTTGAATAAGTTGATATCGCACATTTCAGAGTACTTACTTCAGGATGTCACAGTGAGGGACTTGCAAGTCCCAACCAGATCACACTATGGCATGATGTCATTCAGTTAAATAGAAACAGCAGCCTGGAATTCCTTACCTCCCAGGTTATAAAACCTGCCAAGATATAGAAGTTTTAAAACTGTTATTGAAAAAGGGTGTGGGTTTTGATGTCAGTGCACTTAACTGTCGTTTATATTTCATTGTATTTAAATTTATTATATATAAGGTTGTTTTTATCATGAGTTGTTTGTGTAATGGAAGGTCCTGAAAACAGAATCTGCCTGTTACTATACCCTGTTAAAATATGAATAAATGCAATAAATAAATAAATTCAATATCAGATAACAGTAGCATTCCTATTTCAGGTGATTTGGATTGGAATATCTGCTGGGTTTTTACATGATGTGCCCAAAAGTTGGTACCTTGTACTGTGACAAGGACTGCCTCTCCATCCAGATCTGCCATGTGCTGGTAACCAGTATGGTCCTCCTCTTTGATTATGCTCCTCCCTTGCCAAACTGGATACCCTCTGTAATGCCTTCTGCCATTTCACCACAAACTATCCCCTCCACACTCATCACTGCACCCTTTATTTCTCTCCTTCCATCCTCCCCCTCCTTTTACATCCTCTGTCCCACTGTGCCACCTACATCTCCAAATATTGGCTTGGATCCATTCCATTCTACCTATCCTTGCTCATCTCCCTGTTCCATCCTCTTCCTACTCTCTCCACTGCAGGGATTCCCACACCTTTTCCATTCCCCACTCTCACTCATCTGTTGGCCAAGCTTCTTTCTCCTACCGCCTCCCCTCACTTTGGAATGTGCTCCCCTCCCCCTCCACCTCTCCCCTGACGCTCAACCTTTGCATATCAACTAAGGCAACTTCTTGCACCCCTCTGTTTCTGTAAATCCCCTTCCTAATCTCATATCCTCTTCTTTGACCATCTCCTGTCAGTGTCCCTTTGAGGCTTTTTAGCATAGTCCCTGCTAGAGATGGGTGAAGTCAGAAAACTTTGCTCCATGAATTAATTTGCTATTTTTGCACAATTCGTGAATTTCACACAGTTCTCAGAGCATGGATCGATCCACAAAGTGCAGAATTTTGTCGGTGAAGTTCCTCATTTTGTAGAAAAACTTCGTGATTCAGACAAAATCAAAGTTTCTCAGGTCAAAAAAAACTTCATGAAGCTCTGTGAAGTCTGAATTTTCACCACTTCATGCAAATTTCACCAGCGAATTTAAACTTCACGACATCTCTTGTCCCTGCCCCATCATGCCCTATGCACTTTGTTTTGCTTATGTCTGGCCACCATATCATTGTTGTATTTATGCTGCTATTTTATGTTTCCTCTCTATTTACTGCTACCATTATAGTTTTTATGCCTATATCCATATTTTTGATATGTAATTTGTATCTATGTTTTGCAATGTAATGTGTTCCTCCTCATTGCCCTTCCTCCAGGTCGCACCTGGAAATTTGCCTCAGTTCAGTGTGCCTTTCCCGGTTTCCAAATTTTAAATAACTAAATACATAAATGATTATAATGTGTTACATCGTTGTATTGCATTTTGTTTGTGTATGTGTGAATTATTTGTATATTGCAGTTTTAGGAATTTATAAAGCGCTTTAAACATTTTACAGCTTTTTACAAGGAGGTGGTTACACAGTTGGAATGGACTCCACCTCAACAAACGGGATGGACATCTTGGCAAGATGAATATATTGAGTGGGGTGGGAGTGTCAGTGAGGTGAGTGGGTGTTTTTGGGTAGATCAGGGATAATTCCTATGCCCAAAGGAGAAGAAGATAAATATAACAAATGGTAAAATACAGGGAAATGCAATGAGCTGCATTCCATTGAAGGATGGCATATCAGTCAAGCCAAGCAAACAAAAGGGGATGGTTGGTTAAACTAGGGACATGTTTGTATGAATGCAAAGCGTCTCAACAATAAAATGGGTGAGTTAAAAGCCTTACTCCAACCAATGGCATACAAACAGGATACAAATCTAGAGGAGTATACATTATTTAGACGAGATAGATATGGGTGGAGAGAGGGTAGTAGCATTGTAAATTAAACAGGGAGGTCCAGATAATGCCAAATGGTTGCTTCTTCTTCCATTTTAGGATAAGGATTGGGTAGACAGCAGAGATTCCATCAGGGCCATCACCAGAAAACACATTATAAGTAAGTAAAACTGTATTGCAAAATAATATTGTAAAAAATGACAAGGAATTTTCTCAAAGAAAAGGTAGGACAGACAGGAATTCTTAAATGTAATAGGAGACACCTTTTTTATAAATTATATTTTATTAGATTTTTTATACTGTACAGCAAAGTAGAAGCATGTGCTCTACCTTGTGCATATAATATAGTTCAAGTCCATTTCAACAGAGGAAGAAAAGAGTAAGGTAGCAAAACAAGTTCAGTAATATACAATGGTACTTGTGAATCTAGAAAGCTGATTGGCTCACTGGGTCTTTTATCTGTGAGTAAATTCCAGCATAATTCATAGATAAAGACCCACTTAGCCACATCTGCCAAAAAATCAATGCGACCCCTTAAAATAAAAACATCTAAGCCACCATGTTTGATTCTGTGGTAAACTGCCATGGAAAATGGGCAGTTTCAAACAAGGAGTTCACTTAGAAAAACAAGAAACCCCGAATCAGCTTTAAATTGCAGTGGAGCCCAGCTTTTTGTCACATAAAGAATATTTTTTTTCATTTTTTCAGTACCTCACATACTTTATATGTCACCAGTTGGCACCGACACCCACTCACCTATCAGTTGCAATACAGCCCTGTTATCTGTGTATCTCTATCTCCCGCCATTACATCCATGATCTTTCTATCTGTCCCCGCACAAGCACAAAAGTTGACAACTGGAGTAAAGACAGCAGAGCCTTTTACTCACCTAGCTCCCAGTATCAATCCTTGCCTCTGACCACAAACTTTCTCTGGCAACTCTTATGTAAAACTTAAAAGCTGGTTACCATCATGCCTATGGCAAGCACAATGGACCGCTACAGCAACCAGTAGCACCAGCCTTTCTGTCAGCACCACTCAGCACCACTGTCTCTTTCAGAAGCCCCTTGCCAAAAAAAAAGAAATAAAACACTTTAGTAATAATTGAGGAGTAAGACAAGGGTGTATAATAGCCCCTATACTTTTAAATATTTATATAAACTCATTAATAGCTAATTAATAGCTAATTTGGACCATCTGGATTTTTACTTCCCAAAGACTGGTAATAGTAAAATTTCTAGCCTCAGTTATGCAGATGACTTTTTTTTTAATCCACTTCATTATTAGGAATTCAACAGAAAATAACCCACTTTGCTACTCATTGTAAGGAAGACAGTTTGATTATAAACAAAGCTAAGACAAATGTTGTAATATTTGGGAACAGAAACAAAAAGTCCTCTTTTATATATGTTGAATGACAGAAAATTGACACTACAAAATATTATGATTATTTGGGCATCAGATTTTCAGATAATATTTTATAGAGGGATCATTTGAAAGTGCAGAAAATTAAGCTTTTAACAGCCTTTAATGAGTTTAAAATTTTCAATGGAAGAATAAGCGGGAGTTCCGTAGTTGGTTTATTAAGAGTTACAAATGCATAAATAAAATCAAGCATAACGTATGGAACAGAAATTTGGATTCAATATGGTAGTATAAAACCACTAGAAGTGCTGGTTAATAAAATATATAAATATATACTAGAAGTTCCTAAATCTACTCCTGCAGAGATCATTAGGAGAGAACTGGGACAGGAATCCTTGGGAAACATTAACACTAGAAAAGAGGTTAATATTTATAATGAAACTTTTTCTTTTGCCAGAAACTAGACTCCCAAGGATGTGCTTGGAGGAAGCTATTGGATATAATGCTCAGGGTTTTTTGTTCCCAATAATTCAAGACATTAAAGAGCACTTGTTACCCTTAGGAATGGGTCATCTTCTCTACAAGGTCTATACTAGACCAAGTCAAGATATTAAAGCAGATATTAAGCTTAGACTGAGAGATATATTAAGGAATAATGATCATGAACATATAAATAAATTAACATTTTTTCATGTGGTTTAAACTCCTAAAAGATGATCACTCATTGGAGTCATATTTAAAAAATGTGGATAACCCAGATGATTGCAGAATAATAACAAGATATCATATGGAATTATACAATGCTAATTACATCAGTTTTGGTCAAAAGAGATAAGGGGTCTTAACTCAATATTGCAAATGTGGACTGACTCTAGAAAATGACCTAAAACATGTAATCATTCTTTGTCCACTATATGACAAACCAAGGAAAAGATGGCTTTGCCCACTCTTCGAGAAATTTATTCAACCTCCATATCAGATTCTTTTGATGTTGTTTAATGCTAAAGAAAAAACTCAATTACAAACTATTGTTAAGTTTTTAAAAGGTTGTATCTATAATATATGACAAGTATGGGATATTAATGAAATATACAGTAGGAGTGCAGGATGATAAAGAATGGTTTCTTGGCTAGTTTCAAAGATTGTATTTATTCTGTAATTGCAGTTTCCAGGACTATTGAGCTCAATGTCTAATTTTTACTAGTGTCATATATTTTGTACACGGAATCTTGTATTTGATATTTGTGAACTCTGATCATTGATAATTTGTATGTCTGGAATTTGAACACATTGTAATGACTTTGGTCAATTAATAAAAAGAATGATGATGGAGTAATATAGGTGTCTCAGAAATGGACAGAGCAAGCAGTGTGATTTGTTTTTATCCACAAGCAAGAGAGAAAGAGAGCATGCCCAGGAAAATATTGTTTTATTCCCTCTCTCTTCTCACACTTCTATTGAAAAAAAAAATGCAGCTCAGTCTCCCCAATTTCCAGCCCACTCTTTGCTGCCTGATACCAGTTAAATGGTACTTTTTGCTGTGCCTGTCTTTGGCCAACTCTCCCTACAACAACATGGAGACATGAAGAAAACAGCACAAATGAATCCTACCATTCTTGTCCTGGTTCCTCAGTCATCTATTTAACCTAGTGGAAGGATATTTAAAGATGAAGCAATAAAAAATATAAATTTAAGTTTTTCTTTATTTCTTTATATAAAAAAAAATAATAATAATAATAGGGACATTGTTTAATGCAATCAACCACTCCAGGGTATGGGGTATGCTGGGATTTATACACTTCCGATGTGGATTTGGTCACTCTGCCTGCAGCCTCATGACAAAATTACACCAGGCGTGGGTGAATCCCAGCATAACCCATACCCTGTCATGGTTTATTGCTTAAGTATACTGTATTTATACAAGGACACATCTGTTTGAATTTAAGATTTTACAAGCCCAGATAAAAAAATGTAATTTGATAATTCCACTCCAAGTGGTAGCCTATTTGAACAAATAATATATAATTTATTAGAAATCTAAGAGCATCTACAAACTTTACATGAATATAGTATACTGTATCTTATTTATCTAAATAACTAATATTTAAATCTGTATCCACTACAATATTTATATTCATCCATGTTTTCATATATTAGCATCATGCATGCATTGCAAATTTCTGAAAACTAGGTCACAACATGTTAAGGAAAAAAATATTTCTGTAGCTCATGCATTATCTAATGCATTTAATGAAACATAAAGTATGAATTATATATATTTTTTTGCAGTAGAAAAAAATAAGGTACTAACCAAACCTTAAGAAATACTTTAGACAAGACAGGAGATTAAAAGAACAATTATTATAAAACTAGTCTATTAAGTTACTCTGTTTTGGGTCACATTTTTTTTTATTTATTTAGATCTTGGATTACAGATACCTTTGAGCTTAGAGCTCTTTTACAAAGGTTCCACTTCAGTATTGTAATACAACAGGCTAACAGAACAAAAAGTATGGCAAAACAGTATACATAGAGAAAGGAGATCAACAGGTTTACAGACTAAACAGGGTATGGTAAAATAATTGTAAATAAGAAAAGAAAGCAATAGTTGACATTCACAGTGAATTAAAGAATAGGAATGAGTAATGCTAAGCAGTTTCATGTACAGGAATGCATACAGTAAATTGAAAATCAGCTAAAATAAGCTTCGTCAGTTACTGGTAAAATCATAAGGTAAGTTGAAATCAGCCAACAGATCTTGTCAGGACAGATGGGGTGGGGCATTAGGTAGAGGGGAGGAAAGGTGAAGGGGGTAGAGTAGCTGGAGGGAGGGGATGTCAGAGATGGTGCTAAGGAGATTTAACAGTAATTAAGTGCTAGGGTTTTAGATTGCCAAAGAGAGTTTAACAGAAACATTTGCAACTACAGTAACCAGGTCTGACAACATGGGGTAGGGAAATCTATTTCTCCATCTTTTGAAGCACACTTATATTGACCCCTTTTAGCAACCGAAACTTCAACCTTAAAGAACCTAGGGATATTTCCCAGGTGGATTTGTTTCACCTTGGCTAGTGCAAGCATCTAGAACTGAGCCATGCGCCCTAGTATTGCTTGGTGGTATGATAAAAAGTGGCAATGGTGCTACAGGGTAGCATATGAGAAATTGGGATCTATAAATATAAAAACTATGCACCATGTACTCTAGCCTTCCATTGTAGCTAACTGCTTAATGAAGTCTCAATTAGTTTCAAATTTAAAATATCTCATGATGGTGACATTTGTATCCATGGTTGCTGGGCCAATGGAAAGGGTTGTGGAAGATGCTGTAGATAATAGTATAGAATTGTCACTGGAGACAGAAGTTTTTTTTTTTTGGTACACTCGAGGTGGATTGGCTCAGGGAGATCAAACACATTGGTTAACACTTCTTTAACTAAATCATGACAGGTTTAAAAAGCAGTGTCCATAGATAGATGCAGTCCAACAATTCACAAGTTTTTGTAACAAGTTTGATTATCGAGATGTTCTAGCTTTTGAGATGTACCATAGCTCTCATGAATCACATTGGTGGCCATGGCATCCACAGCCTGTGGTTTGCCTGACATTCCATTTATTGTTCTGTATTCTTTTTACCCTGATGTGATACATTATCCAGTTTCTCCACTTAGCGTCATTTTGGAAGAAATTTCGAGCATCAAAACTATGGTCATATTTCTCAATCCATGAGAGACTCTTTTTCATAGAATAACTAATGATTCAGTAGTATCCTTGGACCAAGTGTGACACTGAACAGCAGACTGCAGTGGCTGAGCAATTTCTGCTGACTTTTCTTTTGTGTTGGATAGCTTGTTCTGAACCTTAGCTATTTCGTCTTCTAGCCCTGTTTATGTACCAGCAGACAAATCCTGTGTTTGTTCTCAAGTTAGTTTGCTTGATACTATACATGGATCAAGTGGCAATTGTACCCAGGGGCAGTTACAAGGTCTGGTTAGCCAGGTGACTCCCTCATATCTTCCCTAGCTCTGCACACTGGTTATAGATTTGAATTGTTTCTCAAGTGGTTCTACACAAGGTGAAGCAAAATTTTTCAGATATGAATAAAGAATAAATAAAGAAAGTCTCTGAGAGGAATTATTTTAAAAAAAAACAATGTTATGATCTCAGAGCAAGCAAACAGAGTGGTGAACTGGCAGTCATCTTGTTTTCCCACCAACTTTTTATCATACTATATAGATAAGAGTAACAAAGGGGTGCATATAGTATACTGGATCTAGCTCTGTGTAAAGGGGACATATTTATGGTGTAGACTGCTGTGTGAGCATCTGGGGCCAGTACTCATAATATGGTAACATTTGAAATAATAAGGTGCTAGGGTGGCAACTAAAAAGTCAAGATTGTAAGAGCACAGAATAATAAAGTGAGGATATTGATTGAGAAGAACCTGGATTAAATGGAGGTGGAGTAGAAAGTTGAGGAGATATGGAACTCTGTAAAATGATATTATATAACATGCAGTAGATCACTGGATATTCAGTGGAGTAAAGGGATAAAACAAGGTAATTATCTACTAGGACAGACAAGACCATCACAAAACTGGTGAAGATAAAAAAAAATGCATTTAAAGTACAGAGGAAGAGATACACCCTGAAAACTGGAACCTAATATAATCGGGTACCAACAAATAAAAAAATATCATCAGGCTTGTGAGAAAGAAATTTGAGAGTGTCATGATGAAACACAGTAAAGAAAATAATAACTTAATTCTTATATCTGTTGAAAGAGGGAAAGTAAGGAAAAAAGTAGGATCACTAAGCTCAGAATTGGCAAGGGGAAAAAATATGAGATGGTGCCTTGGCAGAAAAAGTCTAAATTAATATCTCACTTCCGTATTTACTACAGCGGTCTTAAGAGACTTTCTACATTTGCATGAGGCATTCAAGAGATCAGCAGAGCATAACTGCAGCACAATAGATACCAGTGTCAGCTTAGCTGCTGTACAATTAGGTACAGTATATTAGAAGTGAACAGCCACAAGAGCTTATTGGTTTACATGCAAGTGTACTTAACAGGCAAGAGGATGTAACAGCTGGTACACTGGCAATGATTTTTCAGAAGTCTTTGGAAATGGATGAGAATCCTTGGAATTGGGCCTGGTAAAGTCTGACTCATGTTTAAATGGTGAAGTAGAAGTGATCCAGGTAATGATAGGTTACTGAGCCTGACCTCACTTGTAGGAAAAATCATGGAGACAATTATCAGTGTTCAGATTATAGAACATCTGAGCAAATTCCTGCTAATGGAGAATCAATATAAGTCCCTAAGGGAAGTTAGAAGTCTAATTAATTATTCATGATGCCAGTGCCTGCTCTGATTGCCTGCTATACCAGGCATTACTCCCTTATCAATGCCCAATACAGCTCATTGTGGTGTGTGTGTGTGTGTGTGTGTGTGTGTGTGTGTTGTATCATTTTTTTTTTTAAAAGGCCATTTGTTGTAAAACTAACTTGAATGATTAGACTTAGAGGGCAGGATTTTAAAAGGCGTGGATGCAGCAATTACATCCATAGTTCAGAAGTCCCCACAAATGAGTCCAAATGTCTGTGCCTTATTCATAGACAACAGGTCACATTTCTGACAGTCCCTGCAGTTTATGGCAATTTGTGCTGCAACTGTGGAAACTGCATCTGTTTTTCAGATGCAAGTGTGAAATTCCATCCTGGAAGTTAGACCAACTTTTTGTGGTCTAACTTCAAGGATTGATTTTGGCAGCCCTGTCTGAAAAAGGGCATGACTCGTTGAAAATGCTTCCCATAATGACAATGATGCTGTTACAGCCAGGCACTTCAACAGGATTAATATTCTTGTTGGGGTAAATAGTCCTTAGCTCTGAAATATCTGTTAGATATGTATTAACCCCAAGGAAATGTAATCTTGTTTGGGGATTATTGCTTAAATCATACCAATTTTAACTTAGGAACATAGGAATCATGTTGGCAGATGGGGACTGCATTATCCATCTAGTCTGCCTGTGTTTCTGCCCCCCCCGCCCTATTTGGACTGCACCCTGATGTGTCCACAATGTCTGTCCCATGTGAGTTTGAACTCTCGTACTGTCTTGGATTACACCACCTTCTGAGCTAGGCTGTTCCATGGGTCTATGACCCTTTCTGTAAAGAAGTACTTCCTGAGGTTGCTTTTCAACCTGCCTCCAACCAGATGCAAGTTGTGCCCCCTTGTACGTGCATCCCTGTTTTGCTGGAAGAGGTTTCCTGCTTGTGTTGTGTTGATTTCCTTAATGTACTTAAAAGTTTCAATCATGTCCCCTCTGTTTCTTCTCTGCTAAAGGTGTACATATTTAGTTCCCTGAGTCTTGCTTCGTATGGCTCATGCTGCAGTCCATGCACCATCTTTGCAGCCCTTCTCTGTACTGTCTCCAGATGATCTAAGTCTTTTTTGAGGTGGGCCTCCAAAACTGACCACAGTATTCTAAATGTGGTCTCATCAAGGACCTGTAGAGAGGAACAATAACCTCACTCTTTCTGATTGTAATTCCCATACCAGTGCATCCAAGGAAGCCACTCATCCTCTGAACTGCCTTTCCACACTGTTTTCCAACCTTTACGTCATCTGCGATGACTACTTCAAGGTCTCTTTCTGTCTTTGTTTGCTCTAACTGATGCCCTCCCAGTGTATACTTTATCCCTGGGTTTCTTTTTCCTATATTCATAACCTTGCACTTTTTGACATTAAACTTCAACTGCCAATCCCTGGACCATTCCTTGAGTTTTTTCAGATCTGTTTCCATACCTTTCGCTCCCTCCTGCGTGTCTACTCTGTTGCAGAGTTTTGTGTAATCTCCAAACAGGCAAACCTTCCCCTTCAAGTCACTTGCAATATCCCCGATAAATACATTAAAGAGGATAGGTCCCAGCACAGACCCCTGTGGAATGCCACTGGTCACTTTGCCTTCCTTTGATAATGATCCATTGACAAGCACTCTCTGCATCCTATCTTGCAGCCAGTTGGTGATTCAATTCACTATCTTATGACTGACTCCTGTATTCTCTATTATGTTAGCTAGCCTTCTGTGGGGGACAGTGTCAAAGGCTTTGCTGAAGTCCAGGTACACAATGTCCACTGCTCCTTCCTGGTTGACTGCTCTGGTGACCCAGTCAAAAAAATCAGTTGACAAGAGCATCCTGCTGTGAAATCATATCACCTGGGGTCAGTCTTTTTGCTATCCTCCAGGAAATTCACTATCCTCTCCTCTCCTTTAGCAACGACTCCATAATTTTAACTACCACCGAGGTCAAACTGACTGGTCGGTAGTTTCCTGTCTCTTCCCTGCTTCCACTCTTGTGTAAAGGTATTACTGTTGCCCTTTTCCAGTCCTGAGGTATTATTCCACTTTCCAGTGACTTGCTGAAAAGTTCAGCCAGTGGTGTGGTGAGTTCTTCCCGAAGTTCCTTCAGTACCCTAGGGTGGATGCCATCAGGCCCCATTACTTTATCTACCTTGAGTCTATTTAGCTCTTCTAGGACTCTTTCCCTTGTGAAGAGTCTTGTGTCTGCTCCTGTGGTGTTATGTACTGACCTACTTAGTGTAGGACCCTTCCCACTGTCTTCTATGGTGAAGACTGAGCAAAAGAAATCATTTAGTAACCCTGCTTTGTCTTCATCTGTCTCTGCCATCTTGCCTTCCTTTGTTGCTAACTTGACTATTCCCCCGTTACTCTTTCTTTTTTCCTTATATATCTGAAGAAGGTTTTGTCTCTCTTCTTGACTCCTGTGCTAATTTCTCATCTGTCTGCACTTTTAATCTTCTAACTGCCTTTCCTGCCTAACTCAGCTTGTTTTTGTATTCTTCTTTATCTAATTCACTTTTAGTTTGTTTATATTTAGCAAAAGCCCTCCTTTTTTCCTTAATTTTGTTTGCAGCTTCCTTAATGAACCAGAGTGCATTTTTCTTTCATTTGGATTTGGTGATCTGCCTAGTGCATGTAGCTGCAGCTGTATTTAAAGCAGTTTTTAAAGCCTCCCAACAGTCTTCTACATCTTCTGAGTTTCTGCTGTCTAGCATGGATGTGACTATACGTTTGATTTCAGGAAAGTTAGCTCTCTTCAAATCTAGAACCTTGGTTTTAGTGTGACTAGTATCTTCTACCTTGTTTACAGTTAGCTGGATTGTCCTGTGGTCACTGGTTCCTAGATTGACCCCTACTTGTGCATCTGAGACTTTTGTGCTGTTTGTGAGCACCAAGTCCATTATTGCTTTATCTCTGGTGGGGGAATTCACCAGCTGTTGTAAATCTGCTCCTTGCAGTACAAACAGTAAATCTTTGCATCATCTGGAGGATGCTGTGTAAGAGGACCAGTCAACATCTGGCAGACATCATCAAGATGGTCTCCATGAGCTCTTTATCTGTATCAGCTTCCTGGGATGGGGGTCTGTAGATAACTCCGATCCAGATTGGGGCCTTCTTTTCTGACCCTAGGATAATCCAAAGTGCCTCTGCTTTGCTTTGCTTCCTTTGGATTTCTGTTGCATTGATGTCCTCTTTTACATACAATGCTACCCACCCTCCCTTTTTACCTTCTCGATCCTTCCAGAATAGTATGTACCCCAGGATGGTGACATCCCATGTGTGTTTCCTGGTGAACCACGTTTCCATAACTGTGCTTCTGCCATCATGGCCATGAGATCAGGAATTCTGTTCATCAGGCTACAAGCGTTGATGCACATTGCCTTCCAACACTGTTTATTCTGGTTAGTTGAAGGCTTACTTTGGCTCTGTTGCATATGTGTTTTGTGTTGCTTGTGTGTATAATAGGAGCATATGCATGCTGAACTAGATGGTGATGGGGAAGGGCACAAGGCAACCCAGGTGGTGTTAGGGGTGCCTGTGCCACCCCCCCATCCATTAGTTCAACTGACCAACATGGACATCAACCTTTTGCCCAAGCACTCATATACCTTCTTTAGAGAGGTGCAGGCTGTTGAATTTAAAATACTCCCATTCCCTGAAGTCCTACCAATTACCGATATACTGGTGACATTTTTCCTGGCACCAGTTCCTCAGTCAGGTGTTAAATTCAGTGATGTCCTTTTCCCTGATCTTCTGCCTGTTGTCTCCCTTATTCCAGACAGGCAGAATCTCTGAGAAGGTGAGACTGGTTGAAAGAGAAGAAAGTTTGTCGCCCAGCCCGGAGATATTTTGTTTAGTTTCCTCCACTGACCTACTGGCTAGGTCATTTGTACCTATGTGGAGAATGACATGAGTATTGTGGTCCACTGAGCATATGATCCCCTTAATGCAGTTTGTGTCCCTCCATGCTGATGTCCCTGGAAGGCACCTGACTACAACTGAAGCATGGTCCTGCTGGAGGTGAGATTCTATACCCCAGTCATGGAGTTGCCTCTTATTTGAACAGGTTTCTTCTTTTCTGATTTTGCATGATTAGTGGTGCGATGCACCTCCTTGTTCTGGTTTGGATATGGGGAATGTTTGATGCACATTATGCAAGATGGAGCATCATCAACGCCATCTAAGCAAGTCACCCTCAAGATGGTGCGTATCTGTTTGATGTTGAAATAGGATTGGAACTCCCCTTAGCTGAGAATATTTTGGTTGTTCTATGTTTCCTAACCATCTGCCAGCCCCCTTTCCTGTTTTTCCTTTGAGGTAGGGGTGCTTGTGCAGCATGTCTAGGATCTGTAGGTTCTCTGACGTTGCCCAGCAGTAGCTGATGTATGATAGCACAGATTGTATCTCAGCCCTGGCTGCTTGTAGCTGAGATTTAAGGTCCTTGATTGTGAGGCATGTTGGACAGTGCCTCACTCTAAGGATAAAAGCCTTGGTAAACAGTGTGCCACAGCAATTGCAGTTTACAAGATCCATAGTGGCTGTATGACTCTGTATGGGCATTTAGGTGAGAATAGTTGATTGCTTTATAGCAATACTTGGATGAAAGAGAAGTAGATGCAACTTCTGGTTGAGAGCTTTCTATTAGCCAACCACTATTTCAGTAGTGGGTACCTCAGTCCCTGAAGACGAGTGAAGCTCAGCAAACAGTAAAGCTAGGGGCTGGACCGCTCTTGGCGTATGCCTCTGAGGGGAGACCTTTGTGTCTGAGCTGTATGTATGTCCTGCCTTTGTGATTAGGAGAGGCAGGAAGGGGCAGAGTAATGTAGACCCTATAAAGTAGGATGACCAGGGGTGGGTGGGATTACTGGGTAGGGTGGGTGGATAGAACCTTTGTTTCTGCTACCTGTAAAAACAATCAGTGATGTTCTGCCTTTCAGATGTAACAAACTCTTGTTACGTCAACTGCAAATAAACCAAAGTACACACAGAACTGATAGGATGGAAAGGAAACTTGTTTTTATGTTAAGGGGATGTGGAGTAAGTGTTCCAACAGCTCCTTATGCTGAAAGAGCAGCCACTGGCTGGGTCTGAGAAGACCAAGTTGGGAGAGAAGCTGCCTCAGTAAAGAAATGAGTATGACTATGCACTCCAAGGAGGATTCAGGTAGAACTGCTGTCAAGGAATCCTTGCTTCTGCACCTGTTGGAGTCTGCCTTTCCTCCATTAGTGTTCTCTCTCCCAGTTGCTGAAGATCGGTGAAGCTCAGCAGAGAGTAAGGCCTAGGGACTGGACCACAATTGGCGTATGCCTCCTAGGGTTGCCTTTTGTGTCTGAGCTGTTGCTTCTGATTATTTCTGGCTGAGAGCTTTCTATTAGCTGACCACTATTTCAGTAGTGGGTACAGCAGTCGGTGAAGATCAGTAGACAGTATGGCTAGGGGCTGGACTGCTTTTGGCATATGCCTCCTAGGGGTGCCCTTTGTGCCCTTATTGGTCTTTTTTGAGTAACAAAGGAACTAGATAGGAAAAAGGCAATACAGTATATATAATGCAGTTAGAGTTCAATAAAGTATTCCAAACATTTTCCTATGAGAAGCTGGTTCTTAAAATTTGGATTTATAGGAATATACACAATGGATAGAGGGTGTGTTCTCCAATACAGCTCAGAGAGAAGTGGTGCATAGAATGTTGTTCACTGCTGGGATTCCACAGGGGGTCAGTATTGGGAACTCCACTATTTTTATTTATGATCCTGAGTTAGAAGTTTCACCTGGGTCCACTTGGAGTGATGCAGACCTACTGTATGCTGACATGATGGGCTGCATCTGTCCAGGAGGGGAACCAGGATCCTAGGTGATTAGTTTAAATGCTTCATTGGCAAGCATTTAAACTTGCCAAGGGGGAGGCACTGGAAAAGAGAAGGGAAATCCTTGCCCTCCCCCAAAAAGTCAATCTAGTAAGTGAGGTAAACACCAAGATAGAGATGTCAATAGGGAGAAGGGCAGGGGTAAATGGTGAAAGTGACAAAGGCAATAAGGACAGGGATGGGGCAAAAAGGAGTAAGGCCATCAGGAAATGGAGGGTAATGAGTACCAATGCCTGTAGTCTGGGCAACAACCTCCCTGAACTGGTGGCCTTGATGGAAGAGGGATGCCTGGATATCGTAGCAGTCACAGAAGCATGGTAAACGGAGAACCATGACTGGGATGTTAACATACCAGGGTACATAACCTACAGGAGAGACAGGGAGGAGAGAAGAGGGGGAGGAGTAGCTCTCTATGTAAAGGAAGGGATAAAAGCAACTGAACAATAGAGTAAAGAGGGAGGAGATGAGGCACTGTGGGTCACCTTAGAGACTGGAAATGGCACCACAATCCGCACAGGGGGTTGTATAAAGACCCCCATGTCAGGGGGGAGGAATGGACAAGGATATGATAGTAGGCATTCTTAGGATGGCAGAGAAAGGAGAGATACTGTTGATGAGAGACCTGAATATGCCAGATGTTAACTGGAGCACATTTGCTGCAGCCACATCCAAGAGCAGGGCCATTCTCGATGTCCTACAGGTGGCATGCCTCAGACAGCTAGTTTCAGAACCGACTCATGAGGGAGCAATCTTAAACCTCATACTCTAAAATGGGGACAGTGAGAGGATCTCAGATCTAGAAGTGGGTTGCTATCTGGGAACAAGTGACCATCAAACAGTGTGGTTCATGATAAACTCAGCTACAGAGTCAAGCCATACAAAAGTGAGGGTACTGGACTTCAGGAGGGCTGGCTTTGGCAAGATGGGAGAATGCCTTAGAAAAGCACCAGCAAACAGGTTAGAAGGAGGGGTGGGGCAACAATGGGGAAACATAAAAATTGCCATCACAGAGGCAACAAGCCTTTGTGTGAAGCAAATAAACAAATTAAAATGAAAGAAAAAGCCACTATGGTTCTCAAAAGAGGTGGCGGGGGAAGTCAGGGAGAAAAAGATAGCATTCAGGAAGTATAAGGAAACACAGAAGGAACAGGACAGAAAGCTGTACCAGTTAAGGCAGAAGGAAGCAGGGAGGGAAGTCAGAATAACAAAGGCCCAGACTGAGGAAAAAATAGCCAACTCGGTTAAGAAGGGGGATAAAACCTTTTATAGGTATATCAGGGAGCTTAGAAAGACAAAGGGAGGGATAGTGAGGCTGAATAGAATGGACGGTGGGTGGGCAGAGAGGGACAGTGAAAAATCAGGGATACTGAACAAATATTTCTGCTCAGTATTCACAAAAGAGGAGGGGAGGTGCCTAATCCAATTAACAGAAGCACTCTTGATAGGGGGTCAGATCCCAGTCCTTTCATAGAAGAGAGTTGTGGAAGAACTCCTAAAACTGAAGGAGGACAAAACATCCCTGATGGAATTCATTCAGAATTTAAGAAGGGAGAACTAGTGAAACCACTGACTACCCTTTTAACAAATCATGGGAGGATGATGTGGTACCTGAGGACTGGAGGAAGGCGGATGTGATTCCCCTTCACAAAAGTGGGACCAAGACAGAGGCAGGAAACTAAAGACCTGTCAGTTTGACCTCTGTGGTAGGAAAAGTGATGGAATCACTTCTGAAAGAAAGAATTGTTGAGCACCTAGATGCCAGTGGGGCACAGGACCCAAGGCAGCATGGGTTCACAGTGGGAAGGTCATGTCAGATGAATCTAATTGATTTCTTTGACTGGGTGACCAAAGTAGTAGACCAGGGAGGAGCTGTGGACATGGCCTACCTAGACTTTAGCAAGGCATTTGACACAGTCCCACACAAAAGATTAATAGTCAAATTATCCAGCCTGGGAGTGGGTCCCAGGGTGGTAGCCTGGGTAAAACATTGACTGGACAACAGGACACAGAAGATAATTGTAAATGGAGTCCACTCTGAAGAAAGAGGGGTTACTAGTGGGGTACCACAAGGTTCAGTACTGGGTCCAGTCCTTTTTAATGTTTTTATAAGTGACATTGCAGAGGGACTGGAAGGAAAAGTATGCCTCTTTGCAGATGACACAAAGACCTGCAACAGGGTTGATACACAAGGAGGCATGGAAAGGATGAAAAGGGACTTGGCACAGTTGGAGGAATGGTCAGAAGTATGGCAGCTTGGATTCAATTCAAAGAAGGGCAAAATAATGCACCTGGGAAACAAAAACCCAGGGGAAGATTACACAATGGGGTGGGGATGTAGTAACAACAACAAAAATGGAAAGGGACCTGGGGGTATTCATATCAGATGACCTTAAGGTTAGCAAGCAATGTGAGAAGGCAGTAGGGAGGGCTGGGGGTATACTGGGATGTATAGGGGGAAGCATCACCAGCAGAAAACAGGAAGTTGTTATTCCTCTGTACAGACAGTTGGTGAGACCCCATCTGGAGTATTGCGTCCAGTTCTGGAGACCCCATCTCCACAAGGACATAGACAGGATTGAGGCAGTCCAGAGGAGGGCAACTAAAATGGTGCAGGGTCTGCAAGAGAAGCCATACAAGGAGCAACTAAAGGAGCTTAATATGTATACCCTTGAGGAAAGGAGGGAGAGGGGGAACATGAAAGAAACGTTTAAGTACCTCAGTGAAATCAATGAAGTCCAAGAAGGTAGCATCTTTCAGAAAAAGAGATGTGCAAGAACAAGGGGACACAATTTAAAGATAGAGGGCGGGCTGTTCAGAGGCAATGTGAGGAAGTATTTTTTCACAGAAAGGGTGGTGGAGGCATGGAACAGCCTTCCTGAGGAGGTTGTGGGGTCTAAAACTGTGGGAGAATTCAAGAATACATGGGACAGACATAAGGCAATTCTTGTGGGGGTTGAGAAGAAATAGGCTGTTGGTTAACTAGGATCTGCAGCTTATCCTGTAGGTAGGGAAATGGGCAGACTAGGTGGGCCAAGTGTTCCTTATCTGCTGTCAAAGTCTATGTTTCTATGTTTCTATGTTTCAAGTAAGGTAATTAAATTTGTGGATGACATAAAGATAATGAGAGTGGTAGAATCCAGAGGCGAGTAAGATAGTCTTCAGGGGACTTAACTGTACTGACAGAGTGGGCTAACATTGCCCTGTGGCAACTTTTTAAAAAGATTGGATATGGTGAATCAGGAAATGTATGTACACCCTGTAAGGGTGGGAAACATGCTAGAGACCTATAAAGGCCTATAAATACAGTAGATAGGGTGGGCAGTGACAGTGCAGGCTGGGAAAATTGGGCAGACTGGGTTGGCCAAGCAGTCCTTACCTGCCCACAAATTTTATGTATATCAACTTCTAAAGGGCTATAGTATTAGATAATAATGTAACCTAAAATACAAGATTACAACCCTAAAGGCATGCCAGTCTCATTTCTTGAATGTTTTTGGCATTTTACTCTTGGATAACTCAAGAAATACTACATTTTGGAAAAACAAATTTTATATGGAGTGAGGCCAGGGGACTGGATGACTAAGTGTACTGGCAATGAGCTGCAGTTCCTTTAACATTAGGGTCACATGTCCATGTCTGGACCCAGATCTCTCCTCTGAGCATTTGCAAATATACCCTGGTGGTCCAGTGTGTCTCACCCACCCTCCCAAGCACTTCTCCAAGCACTTGTAAATATTTGCTGTTGGTCTAGTGTGCCCCCACCCCACCAATCACTGCTCTGAGTGCTTGTAAATATTTATTGGTGGTCCTGTGTGTCCCCCACTCCCAATCACTCCTCTGAGCACTTGTAAATATACCCTGGTAGCATAGTGGTCCCTTCGATCCATGCTCACTCATCCAAGCACCTGTAAATATTCCCTAGTAGTCCATTGTGTCATCCCCCCCCAATCACCCATTCACACAGTTTAAAAGGAGTCCTTGGCAGTCTGATGGTTCCCCCCTACTTCCCCAGACAGAAACAGATTGCACATCCTGGTGCTTCAGTGGCCCATCCTACAGCACCACCACTCAGCCTGACCTGCCTGCTGACATCCCACCTCCCCACAGCCCCCCTCACCCTGGTGGTTGGCACTCTTTGCTGCTAGATATGGCAACTGGCACAGCCCTTCTCTCACCACTGTGACCTGCTGCCAAAGCTGTTTCTACAGTACACACACTCACTGGCAGGTCATACAACAGCTGGCCATGGAGATTAGAGTAGGACTGTGGCAATCACCATATCTAGTTGGGAGGAGCCCCAGCCAACAGGGTTGAGGGGGTGCAGGAATGTGGGATGTTAGTGGGCAGTTCATGTGGGGGGGTGGCTGTTAGGGGCCATTGGATTACCAGGACATTCAACCTGTTTCTATACTGGGGGAGTAGGGGAATTTTCCAGACCTCCTGTGATGCTTGTTAAACTCTGTGAATGGGTGATCTGGCATGAAGGGACACACTGGACTACCAGGGCATATTTACAAGTGTTTGGAGGAGTGATTGGGGATAGGGGGACCAGTATGTCATCAGGTTATATTTACAACTTCTCAGAAGAGAGAAGGGTGGTGGAGAGACACACACTGGACCACCAAGAAATATTTAAAAGTGCTTGGAGGAGTGATCAGGAGGTGGGGGACACACTGGACCACCAGGGTTTAATAAATGTGCTCAGAGAAGCAATCGGTGGTGGGGGACCACTATGCCACCAGAGTTTACTGTTTACACTGCAAGGGGCATTATGGTGCTGCTGCACCTCATGCAAATGATCCCATAAAGGGCATGCAAATTGTCCTTTAGTGTCTTACATGCCCAATGGGCTCATTTGTATGTTCAAGCTAACTATAGCCCTCAGGGGTCTTAGAGCTATCCTGTTTCATGTAGTGCTTTTCCCTGTTGGCAATATACATGTCAGGTCCATGTCAGGGCAGCACAGTTTCACTTAGCACTCTGCCAACATGGCCCAAGATGCAGTCGGATAGAACCACTTGCTATCCAACTGAATATCACAGCAACCAGGGGCAGTGTAAGGGCAAGTGCAGCACAAAGACTGGTGCTGTGCTTGCACAGGTTTCTGAATATGAGACCCATAATGCTCTGTTTGTGAGATTAGAAACATTTCCACAACAGTTTGTCCTGCCAAAAACAGAATTATGACTTCAGTGGGGGGAACACTAACAGGATGAAGGGATGAAGTCTGAACCAGAGTCAGGTACAATGGACCTAGACAATAGATGTCAGCCATGGCTCAGCAATTGCTATAGCACATAATGACAGAGAGGCACTATTGGTAGCATGGGGCTCTCACACAATTGATTGTAATCAAGTAAGTTAATGAACCACTATTCATGTTAAGCTTGAGAAGTGAAACACTGGTGAGTGGTGTCCTATTCTTCTTCGATTGGATTTTGGTCATAGCAGGCACAACTTTTATCAATGTATATTTAACTCAGTGTTCCCCAGGAGTGGCCAGCCTGCTGGCACAATGGTAGTGCTACTACCTATGGCACTGATGACCTGAGGTCAGAAACAACCTTGGGAGTCTGAAGGTCAGCTGGGGGGAGGATTGAGCATCTGCAGGACTGCTGTCCTCCTCTGGGGAGGAAGGGTTTCAGTGGCTGGTGTCAGCCTGGCCCCTAGTGAGGCTAGGGGCTGGCAGACTGATTCTCTACAGTAGGGGCGGATGTGGGGCAGATGCCTGGCATGCTTTGCACAGGAACATGTGTTGCACCATCTTTAGCATCTTTGCACACCCTTCCTCTGCATCAGGAGAAAACTGGAAAATGGCCTGGTGCTGCCTGGATGATGCCGGCCCTCCCTTGGGCTCCACACCAGAACTGAGGACTCTCCCCTGCTCTGGACCCATGTCATTGGCAGGTGATGTCTGTTGACATACCCTTCCCACCACAGGGGGGCAAAACCATGGGGGAAGGTTGGGCTGAGGCCCCACACATGATCCATGCCTCTGGCAGCAGACTGCCACCTCTGAACCATGCTACAGTGGGTAAGCCTTTGGGGATGAATGTGGGAGGTAAGTCCTTGGGTTCTGGACCCCAGGGCTGGGGGTTGGGTGGTGGAGATTCCAGCAGCACCACAGCAGGTGCATAAAAAATATATATATATATATATATATATATATACACACACACACACACACACACACACACACACACACACACACACACACACACACATATATACACACACATACACACACACACACACACACACACACACACACACACACACACAAAAAGTTCCTCGGGAGAGATTTGGCCAGGCTGGTGTACTTCTTGATACAGTACAAAGATAATACTTTCATGCAAAATCCTCCATAATATGGATGAGGGGGCAGAAATACAGAAAATTTATTTAATGCATGATGAAGTATGACTGAATATCATACTTTAAATGCTTCCCTAGATACTGGAAAAATTATTTAATGGTATGTGTTTTATGCAAGTTCCTGAAGGAAAGAGATAGAACATAGCTACCAATCACTGGCTTCTGATCACCATCTGACCTCAGTTCATGGCAATGAATGACCTATGGAAAAGAGGAAAGGGGAAAAAAAACCTATAGAGGAAATCTTTAGATATTCAGGGACATACTGTAGATGGCCCTGCCTCCAGACATACCGTTATAATTTATTTAAATCTTCAAAACACAAAGCTTTAAATATGCAGCACAGCTTATATAAACCATGGTATAATAGTGCAGGGCTTTGGTAGATGACTGGAAAAATAGTTTGGTGATCCCCTCCTTCAGTCTTGTGATAGAAACTACCACTCCCACGAGACATAATATAGTTCAGCTAATGGCATAAAGCAACTAGTGGAAAGAGTTCAACATACGGCAGTGTTGAAGGAACTCTTATCATGAGGCTAACATAATCTCATTGACAGTGTGGTTATAGAACCCCCAAGAGAAAGAGAGGACCACACCATTGAAAAGGATTGTAGAAAGGATTTGGCTATTCTCCCTCACTATTCTCAAACCAAGACTACCACCTTCAAAGGTGTCACAGAGCTAGAACATATGGCTAAAGTAGGCAACCAAAGAACCAAAGGTATTTGGACAAAGGCTTAAAGAGCAGCTGACAACTTCAGGATAACTTAAACAAAACATAATATTTAGACACAGTTCAGTTTATGTTTCACATTAGTTCTGTATTTTTCCTCCCCATTATTTATTGCTGAGGCCATTTGCATGAAAACAGGAGCTCTGCTCCTGAAGAGTTCATTTATTCCTGTTGGTTCCTCCCCACTTAAGATCATAATGCACTGTTTGTGGCACAGTTTCTCCCATGGCAACAGATTGCAATGTCACAACACAGGATTATGATATGAAGTAGGGAGTAAGCTATAGAGGCAGATGAACTCTAACAGATAAAGATCATGTATTTGTGCACATTTCCTCTGTGATACAACATGGGGCAGAGAAATCTATAGATTATGTTTGGAACACAAGCTGAATTATACCTAATTATTGTGTTTTTCAAAGTTTTCTTCAAGCAATCAGCAGCTTTTTAAAGAACCTTTGGAACTGAGATGGCTGCATCGCATCAGTGAGAGAGGCAGAACAGCTACACCAATGTTTCAATTCTGGAGTAATAAAGTAAGTGAAGGAAAGGTGAAGTAGAAGAAGGGAATGTAAAGCTCCCCTGCCCCAAATAAGGTACAGTGATGCATAAGCATTACAATAAATGAAAGGAGACAGGTGGGCGAGAAGCCTTATGAATGTCGGACTGAAAGCTAGAGTACAGGGGAAAGATGCAATGCAGGAGAGCTGTCTAGAGAGGAAGAGGAAGAAGCACAATAGACACCAAATGGTGCCCAAATCATTCAGGACCACCCAATGGCAGCATGGGAGCAGATTGGATCTCGTGATAGTGTTTATTTGTCACAGTTATATGTTCTTCCCCTCTCGCTCTCTCAGGGAGTACCAGCTATCTTCTTCTAAAGAATTCAAACTCAATAAAAACTCTGTACATAGCAGTTTTGACTAAAGTTTTGTTTTTATTTGATGTATTTTGTATTATTATCCATCCTCTAAGTTTGACAGGAAACATAATTTGCTATGATGGAAAAGAAATATATATTGGCAAATACTCAAATGCTGCAATATCAAAAATGTAAATTTCACTCTATAAAGTAAGATCAGAATGCAACCCTAACATAAGAATTAAATTTCTCATCTAGTGTTTCAGCTTTTGCCATATCTTAACAGAGCTAAGGACCCAAGGCAGGAAGACACATGGCTGTCTTTAAAATGAATCCTCTGTCTGTATCACTTACAAGCTTTAGTTTCACTTCAGACACTATAAAAAGTTTGTATTATGAAGCTACCTTAAACAATAAATGCTAAATTGTGAAGCAGAGATAGGTGGAAAGATTGATAGACATAGATAGACAGATAGATAGACAGATATAGCGATAGATAGATAGAGCAATAGATAGATAAAGACTCATTAAGTTTGTTCAGAAAGAAATGGAAATCCCTTGAACAAGGCTCATTTACACAAGAATCAAAGCAAGTGTAGGTTAAGTGTTACATGTCTACAACAGATGCTGCCAGAATGTTTCAGTGACAGATACAGTAGATAGGTATATATTAAAGAAGACAAGACATGAAAGGGGAAGTGAACAATACACACACATAAACCACTTGGATAAGAAGTTCTAGAAACATCCACTTTTGAAATATGTTCTAAGGTTTGTGATAATATAAAATTACACTTTTATCAGTTTGATCCTACTTCTTTTTTTATAATTTATTTTTATTACTTATCTAAATACATTCATTCAGATACAATATGTATATGAAAATTATGCAGTCAACAAAGAAGAAAAGAAAAAATGGGAATAAACTAAATCTGCACAAAATAATTACAGTCCCCATCTGTGGAGATTCAATTTCATCATTATCCTAGTATAATGGGCTGCACTCAGTAGTTGCTTAAAATAAATGTTAGTTATCACAAGGTCCTAACTTTAGTCTCTACATGTGGGCAATCAGTAGCATTAATAACATTTATGTATATTAACTATCTCAAAATAGGAGAAATTAAAAGAAAATGTTCTGCTTATAAGAGAGACTTATTTAATATTTACAGGTTGGTTATTCAAATAATTCATTTTATTTTCTTTCACTTTCTCTGGCAATACTCCCTTCCATTTCAGAAGCAGCGGCTAACAAATCTGAATCAGAGTCATTTTGGCCAGAACTGAGCGATCATAGAAATTCAGTCACTTGATCGGGGTCAAAAAGATATAGGTCTGACTTTTGTAGATTATTTTTACATTTGCCAGAGATTGTAGGGTGAAATTCATTCCTATAGCCAACAAATCTTCTCTTAAATTTATAAATCATCATCTCCTCAGTTGTGTAGCTATAGCAAAGTCAGGAAATATGGAACATTTAACACCTCTGTACACCATTTTCTTTTGAATATGAGCTAACTTTAGAATTGAGCCCCGATCTGGCTCAAAAGCAAACTGCACAAGTATAGGAGGCTTTACATGATTTGGATTTATTTTCGTCACATCTCTGTAGGCTTTTACAATGATAGATGGGTTTTCCTCTGGTAATTGAAATTTCTGCTTCAGAATGTTTTCCACCAGATCTTTAAGCTCAGAGTAATTGGAATCAATTGAACAAGGAATGCCAAGGATCCTCAGGTTTCTATATCTGTTAGCATGTTCTAAAGCTTCTAGTTTGCAATTAATTGCATTCTGCCCAACTATTGTGGCCATAACTTTAGCGTCCATGATTGTAGTTTTGGATTCACAAATATCAATCCATTTCTTATCCTCACACAGTTCATCTTTAGCTTTTTGGAGCTCAGTTTCTATAACTGTTTTTTTTTTTTGTTGTTTAAATCATGAAGGTTTGTCTCTATATTTGTAAATCTAGTATCCAGTTTCGCTATCCATAGACTCACGTTCTCGAAAGCATGGCTCATCTGTATTTCCTGGATTTTACCAGGTGTCTCTCCCTTCATTAGATTGTGACGAGTTGTTTCACCTAGATTTTCAGGTAATCCACCTATCACTTTCTCCATTATATGTGTTGTTCCAGTTTCTGATTTCAAAAAAGTTTTATATCATTCCATGTCCTGTTTTGAGAGTTGATGTTGATGTTCTCTGATGGTTTGAAGTTTTTCAGTCATATTTTCCTGCTGCAGAGGCTCTGCTGTGTTTGAAGTTGCCATCGGGGGAGAGCAGACAGGCTTTGCTGCAGCCCCAACCTGTGTCTCTTCACATCCCTGGCTCAGTGTACCAACTCTAAAAATCTTGTCCAGCTGATCATATCTCACAAATGAGACATCACTAGGGGAGGGTGTTCCCCTTTCCTTTTGTTATTTGTCCATTTACAATGTTAGTAGTCACCAAAGGAGCAGCTTAAATGCCTACATTTGGAGAATGGTCACAGGCTCTGTTGTGGCTCAGCCTACTCAGCGGTGGCCATATTGAACCTCTGTTTGATCCTACTTCATGCTCTACATCATCTAGAATGAGTTGTTAACACAGATGCTTCCACAGTTGCCATTGTGGACAGTTTCAGAAGCAGGGGACTTCAAATTACAGCTGGCCTTTGTCACTCAGCAAGCATGGAGCAAAGTAGAGTACT
Organism: Neoceratodus forsteri; assembly: GCA_016271365.2. Lineage (NCBI taxonomy): Eukaryota > Metazoa > Chordata > Ceratodontiformes > Ceratodontidae > Neoceratodus > Neoceratodus forsteri. Next base: position 1,156,818,874 of record CM057456.1, on the reverse strand, counting down.
GACTAATCAGTATTAGACAAAAGCTATTACGTGATTAAGCAACTACAGAACACAACAAAGAAATGGCAATCTGCATTTGTTCTCCTTAAGTATTGTACCTTGCAGTCTTGCTTCCTGAGGATCTGCTCTCTGCCATTGTATGTGGTAGGAAACATTTCTACACTGTTTGTTAGGTTAGCTATAACAACAGTATATAGCACTCTATCTTGGGCACCAAAAAAGAAAAGAAAGAAGCAGACTGCAGTCAAATATAAATCTCTTCAGTAAATGGGAACACTTACAGTAGGTCCTTAATGTGGATTAAAGGCACTCTAACTGTTCCTTCTTTGGGCCCTCTTTTCTTTTCAGTTTAACATCTACACATTTCGGTAGATTGAAACCTCTTGTTCCCAGTGTTTTAAGCATGCATATTCTTTACTTCTACTTCAAGAAGTGTATATTACTGTACATGATCAAATAGAAAGCAACACAATTGCTGCTAGACTTTTCAGCAGGTGTAGAGAATCATACCATACCTGCAAAAAATCAAAGCACAGTTTTAAGGATTTCCAGTACTGACTAACATCAACAAGGTAAAAGTTGTATTAAATATAAAAATTATTTTTTACACTGAACATAGCTTTAGCAGTAATATGTATTGCCACAAACCTCTCATCTGTTTTCTCAGTGAGGATCAGTCCATACTTTGCCAGAAATACTAAGGTGTGCAAATGAAACCAGTGGTGGCTCATTGTACACTACTTTCAGTAAGAGTAAAAACAAATGATACTGCTTGGGAGTTTGACAGGATAAAGCTCAATGATTTTCAGCTTGTTACAAATAACAGGTGGAAGGGGGGTGAAGGACCTTGGAAAAACTGGCAGGCAGAGTGATATCAGCTACAAGATACTGGCACCAGAGGTAGTGGAGCTGATCCTAAGCAGCCAGGAGGTAAAAGCAGCTTGTATGGAAGCTTGTGGTGGAATGATGGCATGGCCCATAGGCACTACCAGCCATGGGAGCCTGGAGCAGAAGTTGGCAGAGGAGGAGGAGGAAGCAAGTTGGGACATAGAGCCAGTATTGGTTCAACATATTAGACACTGAGCCATTTTTCTTTTTTAAACATTTTGCTAAAATACTATTTTTTTTTTATTTAGTGTCATCATCAGTTTCAGTGGCTTAGTAGGTAGCATGCTCATCTCTTGGGCCAGAAGATCAGAAGGTCCTGGGTTCTGGTCCCACACCAGACACTTGGAATAATACCCATAACTGACACTATAGTGCATTACAATGGACATGGCCAGCATTCCTCCATTAATAAACACAGGTTCATTCAACCTAGCCCCCAAGGACACACATAGAAGCAAGCAGTCACAGCTTCATGTGCCTTTCCTTGTAAAAATGTACAAAATAATAAATAATTCACCACTCTTGGCTACTACTTTTTTATACTTTAATTTTATTGATTTTTAAATTCATAAATATAACAAAATAGCAACAATGGTAAAGAATAATAATTTTAAACACAAATCTTTCAAGAAACGTATTGTTATTATAAGTGTGTATGGCATATCTAGACCAAACATAGAAAAAAAAGGGGGGACTAAAACAAAGTTTCCATCTGTAGTTTATAACAGCAAAAAATATAATTATTCAGTACTTAAGACATTTTTTTTATATGGTTATTTCTTAACCGCAAAATTTCTTTGCCTCAAAAAGAAATTACATAGCTCATCCTGATTAACGAAATAAGAAATAATTCCCCCTCCATAGCTCCTTTAGCCATTGCATCTTAAGGTATTATATTAAGTCTACAAGTCCAGATCTTTTCTGACTTCATTGACATATTTATCATTTCTTCCTCTGAAGGAGTCAGACAGTCAGTCTCATTGTGCTCCTTTTGTTCATATTGTGCTCAGATGAATTCACTGACTTGATCTATGTCAAAAAATATATTGTATCCCTTTAAACTTAGTATGAAGTTTTCCAGGAGAATGAAGCTGAAACTCAGCCCCCATCTCAAACAGTTCCTGCCTCTATCCAAAAAAGCAATGTCATCTTTGCTGCATAGAAAAGGAATAATCGGAGAAGATTGAAAACCTGTGTGATTTGTATGTCAATGGAGCTTTTATTCTTGATCGTTGCATAACCAAATTCTGGTCTATTTCAAATGCCAGTGTTGTTAAGATAGTTGATTTCCTTTCAGCAGCCAAGTTTGAAGCAGTTTTTTTTTTTGCTGGTATTCTATAGGCGTGTGTTATAAAGGGGAGGTAATCTTCAGGCAATTCCAACACATTTATAAAAAGATCTTTGATCATATCTCATATAGACTGGAAATCTTGATCTGTGGCACAGGGAGACCCACCAATCTCAGATTCCTGTATCTTTCTTGATTTTCTAAGAACTCAGTTTTGCGGGCCATGGTATAGTTATCTTTAATTATGTTTGCAGTTGTTGCCTCTACTCCCATGATTTTACTTGTTGTTTTTTCAATTTACTTTTTATTTAGTTCAACATCGTTAGTTACCATTTCAATTTTTTCCCGATTTTGCTTATTGTCCTTTTGCAAGAATTCAACTTTCTCTGACAAAGCATTACATTTTCTGTCAAAAGTTTGAGTCCAGAGTAATAGTTTTTCCAAGATATCCACAACAGAGTCTATTGTGTATTTTTTCCCCAGCAGTAGTTTCAGTAGCCTTCATGCTTTCCGACAAAGGTTCACTCGATGCAGGCAATGTATCACCTGAGAGGGGAAGTTCCAGTGAAGATGCATGTATAGTAGAAGTCTTAAAGATCGATGACTTTACTGAATCTTTCACAGGTGTAAAGATGCTGGAGCCAGGAGTTGTAACTGTCTTTCCAGGTGAACTTGTTACAAGCTGAGCCTCTGCAGAAACATGTGGCGGGGCATTTAGTGTTCCTATCCCGAACGCAGAGCTTGTCTCTCCAGCTCCCCTGATACCCTCTATGCCAGTATCCACTCTGAAGTATTTTTCTAACAGTTTAATCCTTGGAGAAGCGAACTCTTCTGAAGATGTCGAGGAATACACTTTCCTCTTGTCAGCCATATATTTTTATGCAAAGTTCACTTATGAAATGTAGCTTTTTACTTTTTAAAAGCATCACCATTATGGAGCTCTCCCAAAATGCTGCTAACTTCAGCCAAGTTGACTCCACTCCCCCTGGCTACTATGTTTTTAGCCATGTTAGGTGGTGTCCATTTGAAAAGAAAAGGATAAATGGCTAAATGGCTTAAATGAAAGAGGCCGTGGCAAAAACTAAAATTAGGGGTTAGCTAAATGGCTCAGTATTTTTGTCATCTACTGCTAATACTGTACTTTTCAGAGCCCTAAGGAAATCAGTTCCCAGAAAATGGAAGTGGTAGCAGCTGCCAACTGTGACCTCAGGTCATCAGGATGGTTAATCAGCAGTAGGGAGCTAAGCAGGTAGAGGGTGGGCTGCTTAACAGGATGGCAGTAATGAAGAGGGTTATCCATGGAGTATGCATGTTAGGTGCCCTTTTATTGTTTCTCAAGGGGGAGGGAGATCATGAGTTGCCTGATATACCCCTGAACCATGGAGTAATTAGCATATATGTTATACTATGGGTAACAGGGATGTTCAGTATGGTAAGAGTTAAAGTACTAATGAACAGTAAGTCATTAGTAAAGTCAGCAGTAGTAATTGTCCTAAATCAGTCGATAGAGTTGCAGTGAATTTAAATGTCAGCCAAGTTGGTGTGAAGTTGGGAACGTCTTATTATGTGTAGTGTAGAAAAGTTTTTGACTTTTGGTCTAACTTCATTCAGTGATGTAACCATTGTGTAACCATCTTCTGATCCCCGACTTCCCAGATGTCTAAAATAATTTCACCGGCCACCAGCTATCATCCACCTCCCTCTTCCTCCCACAGTCCTAGCAATGTTCCTTACAATAGGTAAATTGCCAGTGACACCCAATAAAAATCCCTCCACCACTCATACTAGATTCCAAATCAGGTAAACACCCACTTCCCCCTTCAATGTCAAACACCCAGACTCCGTAATTCATTTGATACCTCCACACTACCCAGTCTCTAGCACTCAACCTCCCTCCTCTCCCCAAAGTCCTCAAACTTAAAGGACATGTCAGCACATAGAAATAAAAAAGGAATCCCAGTCCTTTGGAGGAGCAGTCTGCTCTATTCTGTATCATTCAAGACATGTGCTGTATGAGTGATGAAGTCTTCTATAGTAACACCTGATTGGCTGACAATTCATCAAATCATCAGCCACTACAGAACAGCAAAAATCAAATTCAGTAGATGCTCGAACAAAAAGTACAACCCCCCTGGTGGTCACAGGAGTATACAACTCTTCATAGAAACAATAGTGTTCCAAGGAGCAAAGTATCAATTATGGTGTCTCAAGGCTGTTTGCCCTTTTGCAGAAAGCTGTAATCTTTAAAAGGAGATCTGCAAATGACATAATGCAGCAGACTAGGCTCTAACAGGAAATTAGAGGTACATCTACATCAGGGGAGCAATTCTTGTACCTTTTATTGCTGTGCACTCTGCTGGGAGCCCAGTTCAGTAGATCTGTTTTTGTGATGTTGCATATGGTGCAAGTTTGCAAAATATCTACCCAATAAAGCCAAGATGATTTGTAACATACCATTTCCAGTGGTGTCTTGCTACTGCCCAGTTCCAAATATGGGTGTAGTGGAGTTTTATGAGGATATGTGACATGCCCTAGGGCACACAGTGTGTGTTTGTTGGATTGGCATATGACCTATACTCATCCCTGGTGTCAGTGGTCTCTCCTTCCTCACTCTTGGCCCAGGAAATAGTACACAAATTAGAAACAAAATCATTCACTGGCTGTCCTGTGTCCCTCCCCATTCTTATCTTGATAGCTCGCTGTAATAAAGAAAAGCATTCCCTCATCCCTCCTGATCCTGGCAGACCCTCCAGACCCTAAGGTGGTGACCAGCATTTACCCTCTGCCTACTGCCACTGCTGCTCACCATCAAAGTCACACTGGTTCATTCACTTTTCATATCCAAGTCCACTAAATAGATATTGCACTTGCACAGTTATCCTTTATCACTGACATTTGCATGAAAACAGGATCTTCATATCTCGGTTGTTAACTGTTCCTCCTAGTCTAACTTACAATGAGGTCATAATCCCCAGTTAGTGACATCTGGATGTATTGTTGTGGAAATGATTCTGACTAAAGTTGTGTGAGCCTCCTCAGTTTTGAGTATGAAAACTTTCAACACCCAATTAGACAAAGTTTAAAACTGGTTTACCAACTGCATGGACAAAAACAAAAATGACAAAAAAAATTACCCTTCACAGGCAGAACACTCTCCAGGAGGCCAGGGCTAGACCGTTGATCACCCCTTTCCTTTCCCAGTCATCTTCATTCCTTCCGCTCCAGCACATTAAAAAACAAAAGGCTGCTGGCTCATGGCACTGAACCTAGAACAAAGAAGGGATGACAAATTTGTATTCCAGAAATTTTCCAAAATTTGGGACTTTTACCTTGGACTCATCAAATAGGACATTTGGGCCACTTCAGATCAATTTGACCATCAGTCAAATATATATTTAAAAAAACTCTTGCCCTTCCCAGGAGGCCACAGATAGTCCTATGGCCACCTCTCACCCCACCCTAATCATTTTACACCCTTCTCTGCCAATCTCAGACTTTTTTTTAAATAAAATAAAATATTCTGGCTTCTGGAACTGTGCAAGATGCATATTAAAAAAAAACTGACTGGAAGAATGGGGAGGGTGGAAGAGGTTGGCATTGACTTGACTGGGTGAGGGGTGGTGAAAGATTGTCTTTTAACCTCATGTTTCACCTGTTAGACCCCACTACCAAGGACCTGAGAGTCTTTGGTCAAAGTGTTGAAACCAAGCTAAAGACAGATTTTAAATTAAAACCAAACTGAAGCTCCAAAATGTTCTTGTTTGCTCATCCTTAGCCAGGTGCGGACATCCAGTTTTAAATAACTTCTCCTTAGCACAACCCCTGTGCCCCAAAACAAATTTATGTAACAAGTTCCACCCTCTCCCACTGACCCAATCCATGATTTGGGGAGGAACAAAACAAACCAAGTAAACTTAATTATTTCCCCTATCCCGACTCCCCATTCAGTTTAATGCAAAGTTAAATCTTTATTGGTTTCCTGGACCTGAGCCAGGAACCAGCAGCATGTTATATGTCGCCCCCACCCAACTCCACCATGACACCCAATGAACTTTAATTGAAATGGTGTGCCCCCTTGACTCCTGATAGACTATTCAAGGAGAGTTGGCAATGTCCATAATTACAGGCTAAATCAGTTGTCCTGTCCTCCAGCACACCTGCTTCCATTTGGAAAGACTTTTATGAATGAAATGGAGTGGGTGCACTTCAGGGGGTAACTGAGATGACCTAAAATATCAGACACTGTCCCACCATATAATTTTTGAATTGGGGGTCAAGAGGGAGAACAGGGACACAACATTTCAATTAAGGTACTTAGGGTTTTTTTTGGCAGTTTGATAGGGAGCAAGGAGTTGACTATTATCATGCTTCTGGCACATGATTCGGTGCTTGGTATAAACAAAGAAACTCCCATTGCACCATCACTGAATAAAGCTGTGCTTTTCAAAACACAAAGTACAAAAAATACCCACTGGTACAGTTCTTTCTTTGTCCAATAACTGATTAAACCTTTACCACACAGCAACATTGCCTCAGTAATCATCATTTTTGTAGTGTGGTGTTTGCCTGTGTAATCAGTGCTACTGTAGGTAGCCTGAAGAACAACTCTGTGAATCTGGTTTGTTTCATTGTCCCCACCTCAAATCATGGATTGGGGGACAGTGGGGGTGGGAACAACTGTTAAATGAACTTATTTTTGAGAAATGAAGGAGCAGGGTGGGTGATGATAGTGGGTTTCATGTCATAATAGTGATCACAAACCAGCAATCACTATTATGATGAGTGTATATCACCAAAAAGAAAATCGGCAATATACACTTCTTGGCGACAACATTTCTGGATAAACTTAGTGCTTTTGTGAGGGCTGCACCCCTCCTTATTTTGGGTTACCAACTCCAGGGGGGTGCATGTCAAGGAGAGGGCAACACTCCAGTGCAGGAATAGAAAAAAAAAAAAGCAGCCATAAACAGCAGTGAAATTCTTTCCCCTGCTCCTTCCTGAACTCAGTGCCTACTGCACTGGAGCCATCCACCCTCATCACCACACCACAGGGCTGGCTTGGCTGCAGCAGGCACACCCCCCTACCTAAACCCTCTTCTGTACCCTTCCCCTCCTCCTCCTCCCCATCCCTCCCCTTCTGATCGCCGTCCTTGTTATTGCATCGCTGCCTTTGAAGGGTAGCCCAAAATGATAGCGCTGAAAATGAGTCGCTATTTATGTAGTCACTCATTTTTGGTCACTATCATCACTGGATACCATGATGGTGTGACTAAAACAACAGCATCAGCTTCTGGCTCAGTATCAGGAGCAGTCAGCTTTAGTTTCTGTTAATCTGTGATGAATTTGGACTCTCACAACTACTCTCAGAAGCCATTAGGACAGGCCACACAAATCACTCCCTTTGCTCCCTAATTGATGTCATTCTGACAAACAGACTCCATAAAATCACATATGAAGCAGTTTGGCACAACCCCCGGAGTGACCATAATGTTGTAATATGTATCAGAAATCTTCCTAAATTGATAAATCCAAGTAAAATGATAGCTAAAACATCCTTCAGACACTTTCACCCAGCAGAGTTCCTAGCTGACCTGCACGACATTAAATGGCAACAGTTCTACCTAGCCCCATCAGTTACTGAGGCATTGGCCTGCTTTAATTCAATACTTACAGATATCATAGACTCCCATGCATCTGTCAGATCATATAGAGTGAAAAAAGCTGCTTGCCCCTGGTTCAATGCTGATATTAAGTCTATGCTAACAAAAAGAGATAAACTTTGGGCAACTGCCAGATGCACAAAATCACCCACAGAATGGAGAGCATTCAGGATATGCCAAAATGCCTGCACTAAACTGATTAGGCATACTAAAGAAAACTATTGCCTAAGTACCCTAGAGTCAGCCAGTGGTAACCCATCCAAGATTTGGCGCACCTTTAAACTAGTTGAGGGAAGCAATATTCCACCATCTCTCCCCACCATCATTACCTAGCAGGGCACCTCAATTACAGATACATTTGACATACTTGACAAATTAAATGAGCATTTTGCCACAGCGGGTCTTGCATCAGCCAGCCTAAGAATGGGGGGTGGATGTGGCAGCGGTCACGGAAATGTGGGCCAACAAAAACCATGACTGGGACCTAAACGTACGGGGGTACACTACGCTTAGGAAGGATAGAAAGGAGGGCAGAGGGGGTGGAGTGGCTATGTTCATTAGAGATGACATAGAAATTGCTAGGGTAGAAGAGGCAGAGGGAAACGTGGAGGCCTTATGGGTCACCTTACGATCCCCAGCAGGAGATAAGGTCAAGCTGGGTGTAGCATATAGGCCCCCCGGTATGAGTGATGTTCTAGAGGATGGTTTGCTGGACAACATCATTGCCCAGTGTGGACCAAAAGGAGAAGGAGTGGTATTGATGGGGGACCTTAATATGCCAGGTACAAACTGGGGAACCATGTCCTCTAAGGTGGCCAAGGAGCAGAGGCTTCTGGATGGCTTCCAGGATATGTTCTTAACACAGCATGTGATGGAGCCCACAAGGGAGGGGCATGTCCTGGATGTGGTTCTGGCAGATGGGGATCTGGTAAGGGACATGGTTGTACAAGACCCCCTGACTGGGAGCGACCACAATACTGTCTGGTTTCAAATAAGCATGGGGGGAAGGGGGTGAGATCTAGGACACTGGCAGTGGACTTCAGGGGGCAGACTTTATGGGCATGGAAAATATTCTCAAGGATCACTTGAAGGGATTACCTCAATGACAAGTGTGGAAAGGAGATGGGAGGTCATCAAAGGGGACTTCATGAGGCAGTCAGGATCTGCTAAGTTGAAACATAAGGAGCAAGGTCACATAAACCATGCTGGTGGTCCAGTGAGGTACAGGTAGCAGTCAGAGAAAAGAAGGTGGCCTACAAAAATATAAAACAACAAGAGGGATAGGGATAAGAAATGTACCAGCTTGCATCTAGAAAAGTCACCCATATGGTGAGGGAGCAAAGTCCAGTAAAGAGCAGCGGCTGGCACAGGGGATACATGGAGGGGAAAAGGGGTTCTTCCAGTACATTGGGGAGTGGAGAAAAACTAAGGGCCATCTCAGCAGATTGAGATCAGAAGGAGGGTAGGTGGAAGAGGTGAGGGACCAGGCAGAGGTATTTAACGAGTACTTTGCCTCTATGTTCACTAGGGAGGGGGATGGGATATCTACAAAGCAAGGCACAAAGGGATAGAAACGTCAGTAAGTGGGATCAGGGGAGCAACAGAAATGGAGCAAGAGGGAGGGAGAGGTACCCCAGGGGTGTCACATCTGGGCAAGGATAAAAAGGCCAGTAAGGTGGAGGGGACGGATGATGCTATCTCCGCCAAAAGGGTGTGGTTAGCCCTCAAGGCCCTAAAGAAAGACAAATCTCCTGGGCGGATGGAATTAATCCGAGTACTATGGGAATTGGCGGACATACTGGCTGCACCTCTGGCGGAGCTTTTCAGCAGGTCACTTGGAGACAGGGAGGTACTTCTAGGATTGGCAAGAGGCATGTGGTACCAATCCATAAAGGGGGTTGAGGGAAGTACCAGGTAACTATAGACCCATCAGTTTGACTCGTGGTGGGAAATTAATGGAGAGTATCTAAAGGAATGATTGGGGTGTACTTGGAGGAGGTGGGAGGTCTGGATAATCGGCAACATGGGCTTGTGCCAGGTAGATCATGTCAAACCAACCTTGTGGAGTTCTATGAATGGGTAACATCAGAACTGGACAGGGGTAAGCTTGTGGATGTATTATTCTTGGACTTCAGCAAGGCGTTTGACTCTGTCCCCACAATGGTCTGGTGGAGAAACTGATGGGGTTAGGAGTAGGCCTTTTGATGGTCAGATGGATTGAAAACTGGCTAGCTGGATGCACTCAGAGAGTAGTGGTCTGTGGGGAGCTCTGAACCCTAGAGAGGTTGGTAGGGGGTCACGCAGAGGCTCGGTCCTGGGTCCGATCCTGTTTAATGCATACATATCGGACATCAGGGAGGGTATAGGGTGTGAAATGAGTCTCTTCGCGGATGATTCCAAGATGGGAGCGGTAGTTGAGGGAGAAGAGGGGAGGTTGGCCCTTCAAGGGGATCTGGACACCCTGGAAAGCTGGGCTCACACATGGAAATTAAATTTCAATATCACCAAGTGCAAGGTGTTGCATCTTGGTCGGGGAAACCCTAAACACAGGTACACCCTGGGATGGAAGGCGCTGGAGTCCTCAATAGGGGAGAAAGACCTAGGGGTCATGGTGGATGCATGTATGAATAACTCTGAGCAGCGCAGGAGAGCAGCTAGCAAGGCAAACAGGATGTTGGGATGCATCGTAAGGGGGATCACCTCTAGGAGCAAGGAAGTGATTCTGCCACTGTACAATGGACTGGTTAGACCACACCTTGAGTACTGTGTACAGTACTGGAGACCACACTTGAAGAGGGGCATACAGCTCCTGGAGAGGGTACAGAGGAGGGCAAAAAGATGATACGAGGGCTAGGGATTTGACGATGAGGACAGACTTAAGGAGCTCTGCCTGTTTTCATTGGAGGAGAGGAGAGACAGGGGACATGATTGAGGTCTTCAAGTACCTCAAGGAATAAATAGGGTAAACACGGAGGGATCTTTAGACTAAAGCAGGGAGGTATCACCAGAGGGCATGGTTTGAAGTTGGAAGGTGGAAGGGTGAGGGGGGAAAGAGGAGGAGATTTTTCACTGAGAGGGTGGTGGATCCTTGAAATGCACTGCCTGGTGAGCTGGTTCAGAGATCCCCAGTGGAGAGCTTCAAGAGAGGGTGGGACAGACACAGAAAGTTAATGTATTAGATGATGGCCTGTCCCAGGGGGGTGGGGATGGATGATATGGGTTTCTGGAGCACAAGGGATGAGAGGGTCTCGGCACCCAACTAAGGATCTAAGGTTCGAGCAGACTTGATAGACCGTAAGGCCTAATCTGCTGGCAAATAGTATGTTAGTATGTTAAGAACCTCTCTCCTTCACCCACCTGCAGCAACCAACACTCCAACACAGTCACCCTTCTCTTTCTCAACTATCACCTTTAAACAGATGGAAGACCAGCTGCTCAGGTTGGGTGCTAAAAGAGTGGAGATGTGGACAACATTGACCCTTTCTTTTTGAAACTAGGTTATTATTTATTAACTGTCCCTATCACTTATTTATTTAATCTCTCACTACCTGAAAGAATCGTACCTCAAGATTGGAAAGTTGCACACCTCATACCCCTTTTCAAATCTGGTGACCCCAGTGATGTTAATAGCTACCAGCCTATCTCTGTCTTGCCTTCCCTCTCAAAAATTCTGGAGAAACTGGTCAGTATCCAACTTGGATCCTTCCTCAAAAATTCTCAGTTGCTAGCTCCGAAACAATCATGTTTCAGACCCAGTCATAGTACTGGCTCAGCCTTGTCCAAAGTTACTAACGACTGGTTGGTGGCCATAGACAGCAAACATGTCACCAATGTGGTATTTTTGGACCTTAGTAAGGCCTTTAATACCATGGATCATCTCCTGCTGCTTGACAGCTTGAAGTCCCATGGCTTGTAGGATGTTATGGTATCCTGATTTGCCAGTTAACTAGGAAATAGACATCAATGCATTAAGATAAACAGAACCTCCTCGTCACTTTTTCCAGTCGCAAGAGGGGTCCCACAAGGATCCATCCTGGGTCCATTGTTGTTCCTAATCTATGTAAATAATCTGGGCTCGGGCATCACAGACTCCAATATTTATTTATTTGCCAATGATACGGTCCTCTACATATCGAAACCTACAGTTAGTCAAGTATGTTCTGTTCTCCAGTCTGATTTTGTCAGACTTCAGCATAACTTGATAACAGCCAAACTGTTCCTAAATGCAAAAAAAAAACCAAAGGTTATGTTCTTCTATCTCCCTAATGTCCCCTCAGTATGCCCCATGACAAACCATTATGCTCTCTTCACCATCCTATCAGGAGACTCACTCGAAGTGGTGAATCACTTTAAATACTTAGACTTCATACTCAACTCACACCTATCCTTTTCATCACATGTCAAAGCTCTCACAAAAAAACAGAAATTTAGGCTTGGCTTCTTTTTCAGGAACAAATTATTGTTCTCCTGAGACTCCAGAACTAGACTGGTAGAGGCCACCTTTGTGCCTCTTCTTGATTACACTGATATTGTCTATAACAATTGCTCACCCATCTACCTGCATATGTTGGACACGCTCTCTCATCGGGCCATCAATTTCATTATCATTGCCCCAGCCAGAACCCATTATTGTACCTTGTATGAGGCGATGAAGTGGACCTCTTTATCCAGCAGGAAAATGGTGCATATTTATATGTGGACATATAAAGCACTCCTCAATAAGCTACCCCCTCATATATCAGCCTTCTTCTCACACGCAACTAGCACCTACGCCCTCAGAAAATGTGCATATATTACCCTGAGTGTGCCAAATTATCAGACACTGTTTGGGAGGGCATCTATAAGCTTTCCTCTTCCCTGCCTTTGGAATAAGCTTCAAGTAACCCTAAAACTCCATACCCTTATCCCAGTTAGGGCTTCGTTGGTAGGGTACATGAGATCACTGCTGAGGCCTGCAACTGCACTTAGCTTCCCTCGAGGGTCTACCTTCTCCCCATCCCTCTCCTATTGTCTTTGTAGATTCCTGTGTATACTGGCATGCACCCACATTCCTTCCTTCCTTCCTTCCTTCCTTCCTTCCTTCCATCCATTCTGCCTATGTTGTTATCTCCCATATTTATTAGGTGTGGTAAACTTACTGTTAAGTGATGCTTCTAATTTATCTCTATGTATTGCTATAACCAACCTACTCTACATACCATGACATCCCTGCTGTTTTTCTATGATGTTCTACTTGTATTGATTGTCTGTGATGATTTTTATTAGGTGGTGGTAAACTTAATATTATGTGATGCTTTTGCATTTACATATGTGTTACAACCAATCTACTCTATGTACCATGATATACCTACTGTATTACTATGATGTATCCTTGTACTGACTGTCTGTAATGTTTAGTACTTTGTATTAGGGACCTCATTGTGAATGAGAATGCTCAATAGAAGCTGTCCCTACAGAATAAACTGGACTGAACTGAAGCATTTTCTCCTCAACCAGGCCACATCACTCTCCTCAGGTCCTCTGGTAACAACTTAGCCCCATCCACCACTTACCACCCCACTTCTGTGTGTTCTCAAGTTCTTTCCTCCATGGCAAAGGTCATCTTTGGGGGGGGGACTTCAGGTGGGCATCTCCCCCTGTGACTCAGTTCTTTATGTAGGGCATGTAAGGGATTACATGGGATAAGGCTCAATAATGTCAGTCGTGGCCATCTTACTTACAGCGCCTGGCAGTTTTCCAACCATGTGACCGGAAGCTGATTATTCCTGGGCCATACAGCAGAGGTTGCTGCTGCAGAAGCATGGTTCTGACCCTCTCAATTGAGAATGTACTGTCACTGGCAGCACTCCTCTATCAACAGCCACTTGTTTGCCTGGGTCTTTGGCTAGTTCCAGGTCACTGACATGGGAGTGCAACTCACTTTGCACTGGGCAAATGGGAAGCCCATAACGTGTGTGTGTGTGTGTGTGTGTGTGTGTGTAGCAAGACCATGGGATAAATTGGAGAAATAGACTACTGTATTTTTGTGCAAATATCCTCAATAACAAAAAATGAGATGAAATAAGTACAGAAAACAAATGACACCTGACTATATATTATTTTAAAGCATTTTCCTGGATACAGGAAAATCAGTGTAAGAGCTTATGCTGTATAAGAATATAACCTATTTGTAATGGCTAAATAAAACTAATTTGCATTTAAAAACAGGCCAAAACTTGAAACATCACATAATTGTGGGACATTCAATTTATTTATTGAAATGTATTGAACTCAAGCATGCACGCACAGAAGTTCTATAATCTGATTTACAGCTGCTACCTGAGGAAAGTGGTAATGGGGAGATTGCTCAAGTACTAGGTGCAGGAACAACTATGGTAAAGCAAACATTTACAAGTAATTGAAAAGCACAGTGTGTACTGCAAATAATTCATACCTCTGTACAGAAAATGGGTCCTATGCACGAAGCCTATGTGCCATGGAAACTGGCGCGTAGGCATCGTTAAGCATGAATGTTGTGGAGTGGTATCCTCACATCATTCACCAAGGGGCACACACCTGTTATGTGCCTGAACCCCTGACCGTGCCGACAGCAATGTGCCGGGGTGGTGGGGGGCATGCTGGGAGCATGCCAGCACTATGCAGCATGCACAAAGTCGCAATGTGCTGTGCGCATGAGGGCACAGTAGGGTGCAGGTTATGCCAGGGTATACCTTGCAGTAACCCACTGTGCACCCCATGGAAATCACCCACTGTGCATGGCAGGACCTGGAATCGAAACCCCCCCAAGCTGCCTGAGCCCACTGGGCAGAACAGGAGGGCTAGGGCTGCTGATCGGGTGGGTGCCCTTGTGTCCCATAGTGCCATGCTCCCCCAACTCAGGTCAGCCCCATCCATAGACTAGCAGGGAAACACTGGCCCCCCACAGCACCACACTGCCTCATCCCATATTGCAGTAGGCTGATCCCTGCCCCGACCCATCATAGCCCCAACCCCGGTGTTACTCAGGATATCCCCCACTGCACACATAGGTGCCCTGCAGTGTGCAAACATGACACCCCCACCTGGTATCCTGCCAAAACTGTACAGGCCAGTGGGCGGTGGTCCCTCCACCCACCTGGGACATGGGCACACAGGTTCAGGTGCCTGCAGTAGGAATTCACTACCTATGATTCATGACTTGCTGTGTGAGGGATCCACTTTGGGACCCAGGATGGGCATCCCATTGGATGCCCACCTGGGACTGTGACTCCTTTTCCGGCCACCATGTGGAGTACTGTGCACCAGGGGGTGGAGCTGCAGACAGGTGGTGGCTGATGTTGAATGCCAGCCATGCACACCTGTCTGCAGGTGTAGAGCTAAACAGGCAAGATACACACCTCTGGTGTGTATGTTCTGCCCGATCATACACAGGCCCCATAATGACACTGTAAGTAACATAAATATAAAACATATTGTAAGATACAAGTGTGATGAGTAGCAAAATAACACCACAAGTCAAATTAGATACGCCAATGTACTTTGAATGCTTTTTGCATTTTTGGTTCTCTTTTAGGAATTTATTACTTGTACCTTGCTCTTCATTGTTTATGTACATACACGCAATGTTGTAATTTTATTTGTTATTACTGTATCCCCTCCCCCGAGTCATACCTGGAAACATGCTCTGGCTCCATTGCCTATCCCAGCCACCAAGCGTTAAATAAATAAAACAATAAATAGACTCACTTAATCAAATAAATACATGCTATACTAATCTACAGTACAACAGGAGCAAGAGAAGCAGTGTGCATAGTCAGTTTTGATTTTACTGTTTTAAGACAACAGGGGCTGGTGAGAGAAGGGGAGGGGCCATATATGAGCAACGTGTAACAGAAAGCAGCTTGACCTGCTTCTATTTGCAGAGGGAAATATGTAGACTACCAACAAACTGAAGCTGCAGGGGAAGTAAAATTGCTAATGTAGGAATAAAATATGCCAAGCCAAAATGTGTGGCCAAGTACTGTAGGAAGGTATGGAAAAGTTACATATGTTCCAGAGAGACCAGGCTCATTTGGCTGTGCATGGACCAATGGTGAGTTTGGGAGATCAGCTGAGGATGATATGACAGAGGGTGCCCAATTTGTCTAATTGGGCTCAGGGCACTGCCCTGTAGACTACAGTCTAGAGTACAATAGGATGTATTGTTGGAACATCTAACAGGTCTACTGTGCTTTTGAAATTACTTACTTGAAAGAATTGAATATGTTTTCATTTTTATGCAGTATGGTTCATACACACATACTGTGTCTGAAATAGTTTCATGGATCAATGAGTTAGATACCGATAGTGTATGAACTGTATGTACAGTGTATAAATACAACAGATAAGTGCTCAGTAGCATTCACACAAAACAACATCTGTCTTATTATAAAGTGATTGGCAAAGCTTTCAGCAAGTATGTTTATTACCAATATTATTTATTGATATTCACAATATTCCAAATGACTAGCAATACCTGTCAACATTCCATTAGTGGCTTCATCAGACCTAGGGTCCCAACACCATTTATGGCAAATCCTGAAATGTTTAAAACAACCATTTTTTATTACTACATTTGCTCTGTGTAATCACTTATTGTAAACTAAAAATCTTATTCCATTTTAAAATATAAAGTGAGAAGAGCTAATATCTCTTACAGCTTAGTGCAAATCAGCTTTCATATTGCAGTGCAATTTGATAATTTTCATAAGACTCTCTCTTAATAAAAAAATAGACAATGGCATTCTCTAGTCATTGTATTTCCATTAAAACATTGTTCATCATAAGTTGCAGTTTACAATTTGTAATGCCATACAAGATGACTCACCAGAAAGTTTTGTTTGATTTATTCTCCCTCTCAGTGCTACATAGTGTTGTGTCGTTACAAAAGGAAACCCAAATCTCAGTCTCATGCTGCCAGTATTTCTAAAAATATTTTTCAAAAGACTTACCATAAAGAATAAATATTGTGTTCCTCTATGAGTCAGTTCATCTCTCCCAAACTCTTCTTTTGCAACTACTGTAGATGAATGTGCCTTCAGAGAATATACTCTTATTCTTGGAAGTTAGCTGTTTTGCATATATAACTTATTACTGTATCTCCCAATAACTTGGATGTGTTACAATCACCACTACTAGTTTTACATGATTTGGCCAAGATAATCTTGAACCAAAGTTTATTCAGCTTTGAAGAAATTTACTTTTAACAGATTAAGGGGACATCCATGGGCAGCTCCTAATGCCATAGTATGCAAATGTTTTCATTACAGCTTTTGAGAATACATATGTAACTACCCTATGTTCAGGCCATTCCCTAAACACATAAGACATATATGTAGATGTATAGATGACATATTAGTGTTGTTGCAAAATAGCCTAAAAGAACTACAACACTTCAATGAATACCTTAATAATGCAACAGTGTATCTCAAATTTGTATTAGAGGCAGATGAAAATGAGATAGCTTTTTTGGATCTATTATTCACAAGGACAGAAATAAACTTGAAATCATATTATTTAGGATACCAACTGACAGAAGTGTGTTGTTATGTGCTGCCAGCTTTCATCCAAACAGAAAGAAGAAACAATACCCTGCTCACAACTGGTGAGGATGAAAAGGAAATAAAGTAGGCCAGAAAAGAATAGTGGGTATAAACAATATTTTGGGTGTGTTGCTTATCTCCAGACATGTAGCACAGTTTATGATGGTGCAGATAGCAGACTCCTCCCCACTTGGGATATATTACCTGAAAATAGGCAATGTTTTTCTCTAGTGCACCTACCTGGTCAACAAAAACTAATTAACTAACTAACTATAGCTATATTATAGGGACACAGTTGCACCCCTATAGTTAGGGTTCAGTCTTCACTTCTATGTTAAACTCAAAATTTTGCACTTTAATAACTTCACCACTATTCAAGTGATTTGCATAACATTTTGCATAAGACATCAATGGCCAAAAAGATTTCTTAATGCACCAAGTTTCATTCTGGTCGGATATGTGGGTGAGAAAATTACCATTTTTCGTCAGATTCTTTGTCATGCCTCTGCTCAAAAAATGGCTTGGGAGTTTGGTCTGAAATTTTTAGGGTAGAAAGCCTGGGTCACAGATGTGCCTTTTGATGATTTGATGAACAAATATTAATTCATTCAAAAGGCATTACCTTTTAAAGTTTCCTATTATTTCCTTTGGGAATTTCACTTTCCAGTTAGATGTCCCAATCAACAAAGGATTCTTTTTCACAAATGGGCAATACTTTGTTGCAGATGAGTAATCCTTTGTTGCAAATGGGGAATCTTTTTTGCTTGCTGCCCCAATCTTGGTTATTTTCTTAGCAAGGCAAATACAAGTTAAAAACAGAAAGCAATTATGTTTTCTGAAGTGACCAACATATCTGTTCTGCTAATCAGGACCCATTCTATTGATTCTGCTGTTAGTTTTTTTGTAAAATCTCCTGGAAATGCATTTTTTTAACATGCTGAAATCCTTTTTTGCAAACTGCGAGAAAAGAAGTCACAAAAAAGGATCCTGTTTTGCAACTTGCAAAAAAAAATTATTTTTTTCGCAGATTGTGAAAAAGAAGCTTGGAAAAGTATCATGTTTTGCAATTTGTGAAAAAGGATTTTTCGTTTACCGCAAGTAGTGAAAAAGAAACCATGGAAAATGATTCTTTTTAGCAATTTGTGAAAAAATGACTGCTCAGGTGTTCCCTTTCCCCTCCCCTAATGTCCAGTCCCTGTCCCCATATTAAAAAATGTCTTTTCCTGGTAGTCTAGTGATCCCTCCCCCTCCCCTGATCGATGTCCAGTCTCTGTCCCAGTATGCAAAAATATCTATTTCCCTGGCAGTCTGTCCCACCCCCGATGTCTGATCTCCGTCCCCATATACAAATATACTGTATTTACCCAGTAGTCTAGTGATCCCTCCCCCTCTGTCTGATTGCCATTCTGTTACATTACTAATAAAATTCCTTGGTAGTCTAATGGTCCCTACTTCCTCCACTGATGTCCAATTGCCATCCCTTTTTTCCAAAAAAAATGCTCTGGTAGTCTAGTGGTCCCACCCCCCTCTCTGATTGCTAATCATCCTCTGGGTACTGTTTGTTTTTCTCCAAAGTTCTCTGGTAGTCTAGTGGTCTCTCCCTGTCCCTGATCCCAGTCCCATGAAATATGATAAAACATAACCCCATGGTCCAGCGGACCCCCCCCACCCTGTCAGGTAGTGACCCACCACCCCTCTCCTCCAACCCGAAATGGATCCCCAGCTAGAGACAAGCACAGCCTTCCTCTCATCACCATGGCTGGCCACCAACTGAGCTGTGAATGAGTGCATATTGTATACAGTACATAGTCATTCACTGCTCGGTAAGCAGCTAATTGTGGAGGTGAGAGGAGGCTGTGCTGGTCACCGGCTGGGGATTGAGTTGGGGGAGCAGCATGGTGGGTGGGTCACTACCTGACAGGGTGGGTGGGTGGGAATCCACTAGACCCCCAGAGTTATGTTTTTTTTTATTTCATGAGACAGGGATTAGGGGCGGGGAGGAACCACTTGACTACAAGGGAACTCTGGACAAAAAAAAATACCAGGAGGGCAGTCAGTGATCGAGGAAGGTGGTGGGAGCACTAGACTACCAGGGTATATTGTTTTGAATACCGGGAGGAAGAGCGATCAGCAATCGGGGAGGGAGGTGGGAACACTAGACTGCCAGAGTATATTTTTTGGAATAAGGGGATGGTGATCAAAGATCGGAGGGGGGGGAGGACCACTAGACTACCAGGGAAATATACATTTTTATACGGGGATGGAGATCGGCTATCAGGCGAGGGGGGGAGGGACCACTAGACTACCAGGGAAATAGATACTTTTATATACAGGGACAGTGATTGGACATCAGGAGAGGGAGAAGAGACCATTAGACCTCCAGGGAAATATATATTTTTATATCGGGAAGAGGATGGAGATGGGGGAGTGAGGCGATAACACTAGACTACCATGGAATTGAGAAACTAATGTGAATGTGGCTCAATGTATTTCAATCGGGTTTTCAACTTTGATGCAAAACTTTGTTGTTTTTAAAGATTTTGGCACCAAATTTTCAACATATCCTTTATGAGATCCCCTTCTAATGAACAATGTTGGTGTCATTTTCCAAATCCTGCCCAAAAGGTGCTTTCATGGTCAGTTGGCTAAATCACCCTTGCGGCTGGATTTCAAAATGTTCACCATGCTTGTTCCTGAGGTGGGGTCATAAGAAGGATGAAAATTTAGGGTCATAATATATTAAAATGGCAAAGTTCTGTGCAGCTGTTGAAATTTCGCTATGCTCACACCTAACTTTCATAATTTACAGTATTTTCACCCCAAATTTTAGACATAGCCATTTCTTTACATCACCTCATGAACCTGCTGACAGCTGACAGTTTTCAATTCCTGGCCAAAATGTGTTTTCTCACCTCTGGCATGGAATGGCTCTGCGGTGGTGCAGAATGATGTTTCTGCTGACATTTGAAAATTCTCGGCCCATCGTTCATGAGGTGGGGTAATAACAAGGCTATGCTGACAATTTGGTTGCTGTTTTGGCTGAAATGTTGGGCCTTGTGCTCTGACAAGTAAAAAAGGCTATCATAGAATCATAGAAATCTGACAGCAGAAAAGGACCTCTCTGGACTATCGACTCTGCCCCTTACCCCCCCACTCTCCATCCTTGTCAAGGGACCACACACCTTCCTGCCCCAGTCAGCCCCTTATATCTGTCCCACACCCTCTTGAATCCCTCCACTGTTTCAGCCACACCACCTCCTCAGGTAGCTTGTTCCAGGGCTCCACCACCCTCTCCATGAAATAACAGCCCCTCACTTTGCCATTAAATCTTCCTCACTCTAATCTTAGATTATGACCTCTAGTTTTAGCACCCCCTTTCCTTGTAAATAAGCTTCCATCCCTTACCTTATTAATCCACTTCATGTACTTAAATGTTTCTATCATATCCCCACTCTCCCTTCTAGTCTCCGAAGGGTAACAGATCCAAGTCCCTCCACCTTTCCTCATATGTCTTCCTATGCATACTGTGTACCATCTTGGTTGCCCTTCTCTGCATCCTTTCAATCCCATCAATGCCCTTGCATAGGTGCAGTCTCTAGAACTGGATCCCATACTCCAGGTGAGGTCTCACCATGGTTTTATAAAGAGGCATCTACACCTCTCTCTTTCTGCTTGTTATGTCCCTCCCTATGTATGCCAGAATTCTATTTGCCTTGCCCACCACCTTGCTGCATTGGTTACCCACCTTAAGTTTGTTTGTTATTATAATCCCCAAATCCCTCTCCTGCTCAGTTGATGTAATTACCTCCCCCTCTAGTGTGTAAGCACCTTGCAGGTTTTTACGCACCATGTGCATTACTGTACACTTTCTGGCACTGAATTTCAGCTGCCAAGTTTCTGACCACCTTTCCAGAATCTTCAGGCCCTTCCTCATGGACTCCACCCCCCCCGGGTGCCACCTTATTGCAGATTTTTGTATCATCTGCAGATAGGCACACCACTCCAGCCCCACCACTATATCACTGATATAAATATTAAAGAGGATGGATCTCAGTACCAACCCCTGGGGCAACCCACTTGTTACCACCTTTTCTCTGGAATGCACCCCATTTACTACCACCCTTTGGCTTCTGTCGTTCAACCAGTTTTCCACCCACCTAGTTATTTTCATTCCCACCCCTAAGCTTTCCAACTTATTTACCATTATTATGATTATAGTTTCTTAAAAGGTAAAGCAATTCTTTGCAAAAAAAAAAAAACTTTCTTAATGCATCTGTTAGGTTTCCAGCAACAAAAGTTTGGAAATGTGGTGTTAGGGTTTCCAACCCTAACAACCCACCCCCAACCCTACAGGCAGCAACAGGCATGGGGGGCCTGTCTTGGGGTTGTCAACCCTAACGCTCACCCCATTCTCACATGCTGTACCCATCTCAGCTTGCATAGACATGGAATGGGGTCAGTGTTAGAGTTGACAACCCCAAGGAACATGCCCCCACTCCTGTTGCTGCCTGCAGGGCTGGGGGTGGGTTGTTAGGGTTGGAAACCCTAACACCACATTTCCAAACTTTTGTTGTTGGAACCCTAACTGATGCTTTAATTTTTTTTTTGCAAAGAATCAATCTATCTATTGGTCTGTCTATCTGTCTGTCTATCTATATTTAGTTTGGGTTAGTCCCCCCAGAACATCTTCCCTATTGAAAGAGGAAATCCTAGCTAAGGCATTCAGGATTGTAAAAGTGCCAGCAATATCTTTAACTTGCTGCTCATAACCACCGGTAACAAGCAAAGGTGATCTTCATTTTAAAGAGATTTTCCAGTTTTCTGAAACACATCACAGTTCACTTTGGAAAGGCTTATACCTCATAACATAGAATAACAACATAAAAACATTTGAAATTGGGATATTTCATTCTTTATTACAAAAAACAGGCTCTTTGTCTCTTAGTTTTCCTCTGTCCCAGCTGTTTTCCTTACCCGGAAGTCAAAATCCTGAAGAATGATTGGTCAATCTGCCTAGTGTCATCAGTGAGTTAGACTGCTATCTTCTACTGTCTCCCACTGCCCACTGCCTGTGTATGCTAGTGAGCATACTACAGCATTTATTACCTCTACCCTGAAATTATGGCTTGGGGCAGTAGGAGGTCCATGCTGAGATCTTCTTGGGAGACTGGAGCAGTTATGTTATGGGGTCCTAAAAGAAGTTGTAGGCTTCTGGCACAGTGCCAGAAGCTTTTTTTATAAAAATGTTTGGAGACACTAGAGAATGGGGTACCTTGGTGAATCAGTGGTCTGGTGTTTCTTTGGGGTTTACTGATCATGTGAGACAATGTTGGTATTAAAGCTGGCTATGTCTCAACCCAAGCAAGACAGTGGTCATGGTGATTGAGCCAGATCATGGAGGTGTTTCCACTGATGGGAGGTTGCTTGCTGGCATGGGGTCATATTGCTGCAAACAAAAACAGTGATGCAGTCAATGCCTCAAGCAAATCAGCGAGCACCAAAACAAAGTTGGTAAAATCACCAGCCATAACATAAAAAGCACACGCCATTAAAAATAATGGGACTGTCTATTTTTTGTGGGGGGCTTCACCCCCCTTCCCACTCCCTGGACTTCAAATAACAAACTCCTGGGGGGTGTGGACTTTAAGGATGGGGAGAAACTCGGGAGGGGGAAAAATTCAATTTCTAACAAAAAATAAAGTTGCTACACCAGGAGACTTGGGGGGAACTGAACTGTGGTCCCAGGTCTCCATCCCTGCCATTTGCTGGCACCTTAGCCACTCTACCATAGGAGTGGCTCAAACAGGCACTACACACACGGTAACTTAATTTCTTCCAAGTATCAACGCAGAGCAATAGGGGTAGTGGTACTTCCCTACTGCTATTATACCAGTCGCTCTAAATGCTTTCACACTTTATACAGTGCGGTTCTTGCAGTGCTATTCTTGAAGCGCTATATTGACCTGGTACATTGCTCTCCCCAGTAGTTGGTTGGTGACCCCTGTCAGTGGTAAGTGCTGCTAAAGTTCTTGGTGTTTCTCTAGACAACCGACTGATCCTTGAACTACAGGTGTTGCCAGTTGTTTGATCCAGATTCTTCCACCTCTGGAATATTGCCAAGATCTGGTTGTTCTTGACACCTGATGATCTGCCTACTGTCATCCGTGCCATTGTTACCAGTAGACATTATTACTGCAATGCTTTTTACCTAGGAGGATTGATGCGTTGACTGCAGCTAGTGCATTATGCTGCAGCCAAGATGTAGATGGGTACCTCAATGAGGGGTCATGTCACTCCTGTGCTGCATGCTCTGCATTGGCTGCCTGTGAGTTCATGCATCACCTTCAAAATATGTTTGTTAACTTGCAAGGCCTTAAGTGGTTTAGGACTTGACTACTTGGTACTGTATTGACCTATCTGCCCCCTATGCTTTGCCAAGGCTAGCTTGCTTATTGTACCCTCCTCTTGCCTTAAGAGATCGAGTGATAGAGCTTTTAGTACTGCTGCACCATCTCTGTGGAACTGTCTTCCACCTTATATACGTGCAGACACCTCAGTTGAGGCCTTTAAAGCCTCTTTAAAAACCTTTCAGTTTTATTTAGAAAATGTTTTTATCTTAATTCTCAGGAGTGTTTTTACTGTGAAGCGCTCTGAGCCCCTGGATAGGGTGCTATATAGATAAAATTTGCCTTGTCTTGCCTATTAACCTAACATTGACATTTGGCACTCCTTGTCAGATACTGAAAAACATTGACACATCAATTCTTGCGCAGAGGGTGCTAATATGAGGGTAATGCCAATACTGCATTATACACCACTGCTTCATGAAGATTCAAGGGATTTTTAACATAATTTTTCATTTTCCTACTTTGTGTACACTTTTTACTTAACCCTAATAGAAGCATCAACATAGTTTTTGCAATACACACACACACACACACACACACACACACACACACACACACACACACATATATACAGTATATATATTATAGTGGTGCAGTAACACTACTATATTTAGGGTTGAGTAGGCCGTTTAATGTTAAACTCCAAACTTTTCACCTTTTTTTTTTTAATTGCCTAGTGGCCAGATGGTTTGAAATTGTCTTCTGAAATTTTCTGGGTAGAAAGGGCTTTGGCATTGGCACAACACATTTCTGACTCATTTTCCCAAAAACTAACATCAGAATCCACCTCGAAAAGTGCCAATTAGCTGGAGATTATGTATTGGTTTACGAAGAAGACATCATATTTACAGATTTCTAAATTTAAAAAAAGATGGCCACATAAAACTGGAATTTTTCATATGAAAAAGGATTAGTTTCCATGTGAAAAATAATCATTTTTTGAATGGCCAAATTCTTTTTTTGTTTCAAACATCTATCCTAAAGTGCCTACTGAGCATGCTCAGAACTGAAATTTCAAATCTGTATAACTCCGCAGTGGATTTTTTTTTTCAGAGTCACTACTCTGGACCAGACCATTTCTACTCTTAAAATTTTAAACCAAAATTTCAAACCATCTTTGTGCTTGGGGCCAACCAAAAAACAGCCAACAACTCTGATTTTTACACATTTTTCGCTGTCTGGATCTCAGAAGTCGCACATCCACTCAGAACAAAACTTGGTATATCAAGAGACATTGGGCTTTCAATGGTGCGTGCAAAATTTCATGTAAATCTGTTGAACAGATCTGAAATTATTAAAGAGAAAACTTGGGGTTTAACATTTAAATGGTATGCCGACGGAAGGGCGAAATCTCGTCAGAAAAATCACCCAGAGTGCTAATTTTGACAAGTTTCGAAAATGTCACTGTTGGGGAATCACTGGTGAAATTTGGCCCTTTCACCAGCTTTCACCCCCCCTTCATGTTAACTCCGACTGGAGTTATCAATCTGTAGAAGAATGTTGTGGGGGCATAGCCCCCCACGTGGGGGGTTCAGGGGCACAGCCTCCCTATAGAAAACAGACAAATTTATGACAGGCACAGTTTCACCAGTCAACATCAGGGATGTCTCTATGCCAAATGTTGACAACAATGTTGTCCCGACAGCATAGGTAAACCACATTAAACAGCCTGCTCAACCCTAACTGTAGTAGTGTGACCACAACTCTGTAATTCTTACAGTTTTATGTATGTCATCTCCCCCTGTTAGCCCCAGTGTGCAGCAACATGCTGCTCTGTTTTTCTCACATGCTATCAATATGAACCCAATAATGATTTCTTATGAAGAGACATCTGCTAATAATAATCAAAGCTGTTCACCTCACCAAACTCCTTCCATGAAAAACAAATTAAAAAGACACGCTTCTCTGGCTGGTGACATGAACAATAACTTGACAAAATAACTTTATTGGGGATCCAAATTGCCTCTGCATGTTGATACACATAAGTGTCAGCTGGACTGGCATGTCTTATGTCTTGTGTGGCTCTAGCATGCACTGAAGTAGAGGGTATGTAGGTTGGGTTGAGAATTTCCAATTCAAGTTCCAAAAAGGTAACCCTACCCATTTTCTACTGCAATGTTGGCAGATCTGAATAGTGCTACAAAAAGTTAACTAGATTCCCAAATGGTCTTAAGTTTTACAATTGTCTATGTTTACTGTGGTTTAGTATTTTTTAACTGACATCATGCTGATTTTACATAAATCCCTGACAATGTGAATGTATTGCTGGATAGAAAAAAATGGATAGTGTATTTTACTAAACAAAACAGTTTAAAAACAAGAAAGTAATTTTAGTAACCATGACCATAGTTTATTTTTTTATAATTTCTGGTTTTAAATAACCTTCCATTAGCTACCAGAGATAAATACTTTTCATTATTCATTAACTACCTGAGAAATCAGACATTTTGCTACCCACAGGCCTCTAGTTTTAGTTATGTGGTGGACATAAGGCTCTGAGGAGCAGTTATGTCCTAACAGTTAACTTCCACTGCTTCAATCAAGGAGAGAAGTGATTTATCTGCTAAGTTTGCATTTGGGGTTGTAGAAGCTGAATGAAATACGATCACTGCTCACTGTGGTAAACCAAGCTGAAATGTTAGAATTAAAGAGGTTAGAAGTTCTGACAGGATGATGTCAAAACAGATCCATCAGACACAGTCAGTGGCAAACAATATTTCGAGGGCAGAGACTTAACAGCATGAAGAATGAAAATGAACAGAATTCAGCTTTTTCCTCTGCTATCTTCATGCACTGTATTTCAAAGCTCTTTATAGACCAGTGAGGCATCTACTGAGAGTCACAGAACTCTATCTAGAAAAGTATAGTAGTAATTAAGTGAAGAACAACATCTTCACACAGCTCAAGGTTCTTAAAGAACCAGAAAAAGAGACATATATTTAATTATTTATGTAGTTTATAGAAACATAGAAGTTGACGGCAGATAAGGACTGCATGGCCCATCCAGTCTGCCCATTTCTTTTTCTACCTTATAAGTGTGCCATCGGCCTTTGCTCTGTCAGTGGCCTATCTATTCATACTCATTTATATTGCTCCCTTATGCCTACCCATGCCTGTTTGAAGCCCTGCACTGTATTCATAGCCACCACTTCTTGAGGTAGGCCATTCCATGCATCCACCACTCTTTCTGTGAAAAAGAATTTCCTCACATTCCCCCTTAATCAGCCCCCCTCTAATCTCATGCTGTGTCCTCTGGTCCTGCTATTTTTCTTATATTTAAACATGTTAGACTCTTTCACCTTGTTAATGCCCTTAAGGTGTTTGAATGCCTCGATCATATCACCTCTCTCCTCCTTTGCTCAAGGGTATACATATTGAGCTCTGTTAATCTGTCCTCATATGTCTTCTGATGCAGTCCCTGCACCATTTTGGTTGCCCTTCTCTGGACTGCCTCAATTTGGTTAATGTCCTTGTGAAGGTGTGGCCTCCAATACTGCGCATTACTCCAGATGGGGGCCTAACCAGTGTCTTGTAAAGAGGATTATTACCTCCCTCTTACGACTTGTGATACCCTACTAATACACCCTAACATCCCCCTAGCCTTACCTACTGCTTTAGAGGTCTGCTTGGATGATTTCAGGTCATCAGTGATAATGATGCCCAAGTCTCTTTCTTCCTTTGTGACTGCTAGCAACTCCCCTCCCAGCCTATAGGTGGCTTCAGGGTTTCTCTTCCCTATGTGCATGATCTTGCACTTCTTTGCATTAAATCCAGTTGCCACTCTTCTGACCATTTTGCTAGTTTATCAGATCTCTTCTCATTCTGCCCACCCCATCTGGATCATCACTATATGTTGCAGATCTTGGTGTCATCTGCAAACAGACTAGCCTTACCCTCTAGTCCATCTGCAAGGTCACTAATGAAGATGTTGAAGAGGACTGGCCCCAGGACTGATCCCTGAGGTACCCCACTTATGACTTGCATCTCTTCTGACTGTATACCATTTACCAGCACTCTCTGTTTTCTGCCTGTCAACTAGTTTGCCACCCAGTTGACCAACTTCTGATCCACCCCAAGCCTACCCAGCTTATTTATCAATCTTCTATGTGGAACAGTGTCAAAAGCTTTGCTGAAGTCAAGGTAGGTGACATCAACTGCTCCCCCTTGGTCCACCACTCTGGTTACCCAGTCAAAGAAATCTATGAGATTAGTTTGACAGGACCTTCCTTTTGTAAACCCATGCTGTCTTGGATCCTGTGCCCCTATGGATTCCAGGTGTTGCACTATCCTTTCCTTAAGGAGTGCCTCATAATCTTGCCCACTACTGAGGTAAGACTGACTGGTCTGTAGTTCCCTGCCTCCTCCTGCTACCACTGTTGTGGAGCGGGATCACATGAACCCTTCTCAGTCTTCTGGGACCTCTCCTGTGCTCAGAGACTCACTAAACAGTTCTGCTAATGGCTCTGCTAGTTCCACCTTTAGCTCCTTAAATACCCTGGGATGTATGCCATCAGGTCCCATTGCCTTATCCACCCTGAGCTTATGGCTCTTGTAGGACCCTTTCTTTTGTGAAGGGAGTAGTGCTCACCTCCCTCCCCCTGTGTCCATGGTGCTGAGCTGTGGGCCCTGCCCTACCTTCTCTTCAGTAAATACTGAGCAAAGTATCTATTTAGGATAGATGCCTTTGGGGTCCTCCTCCTACATGCTCCCTTTTCTCCATTAAGCTCAGCAATACCCCTCTGGACTTTCTCCTTTCACTAATGTATCTATAGAAAGTCTTGTCACCTTCTTTACTGTTCGTGCTAGTGTTTCCTCAGTTTGGGACTTTGCCTGCCTTACTGCCTTCCCTGCTTCCCTTAGGGCAGTTTGGTATGCCTCCCTATCTTCATCCTGCTGTGTTCCCTTATATTTCCTGAAGGCCAGCCTTTTGGCTCTGACCTTTTCTGCTACTGTATTTGAGAACCAAAGTGGTTTCCTTCTTCTTTTGCACTTCCTTTTCTGTCTAACACAATGGGATGTTGCTTCAAGTATTGCATCCTTAATGCTTGCCCACTTTGCCTGTACCCCCTTACCTGTGTTTCTTTTTGCCAGGGCTAGCTTAACTCTGTTGGCCATCTTATCAAAGTCAGCTCCTCTGAAGTCCCATATGTTTGCCTTGGAATGGGATGATTTAGATGTAGTAGCCAAATTGAACCATACCATGTGATGGTCACTGGCCCCAGGTGACCTTCTACCTGGAGATCTGTGATCCCTTCCTGTTAGTCAGTACTAGATCTAGGATAGCCCTGCCTCTTGTGGGTTGTTGTACCAGTTGTTTGAGGCCCTTCCCCTGCAGGGAATCCACAATATGTCTAGTTCTGGCAGATGTTCCTGCTGGTATTGACCAATCTGTATCTGGCATATTGAAGTCTCCCATTATCAAAACCTCCCCTTTAGCTGTCGTGTTTTGTATATCCTCTAACAGTAATGTGTCTATGCCCTTCCCCTGGTCTGGGGGCCTGTAGACAACCCCAGTTCTTATGGCTGTCCCATTTCCTGTTTCCTGGGTGACCCACAGTTCTTCTGGTTCCTTATGTGTATTCTGAATTTCTGTAGCTTTGATATTTTCATTGACATAAAGGGCCACTCCTCCCCCCCTTTTTGCACCTCGGTCTCTTCTGAACAATACATAGCCAGGTACTGAAGTCTCCCAAGTGTGGTTACTGGTAAACCACGTCTCACTAATTGCTGCTATGTCCAGTTTAGCCTCTGACATTATTGCCTGCAGGTCTGGGATCTTATTTCCCAGGCTGTGAGCATTTGTGTACATGATTTTCCATTGGGCAGATTTCGGTGTGCTAGTTGTTGGGTGAGGTTTGGCATTACCCCTGTGTGTCGTATGGGGAGACAGACCTTTTTTCTTACCTGGTGATGCAAATGAACTGCAAACGTGCTGAATCCCTGTTTGACCACTAGCTGAGGGGGGAGGGGTGTTCTTCCCATTCGATGTATGGGATGCTGCACCCCTCTCCCCATTTGCTAGTTTAAATATTCTGCAAAGACGTCAAAC
The DNA here is from genome assembly GCA_016271365.2 of Neoceratodus forsteri. NCBI lineage: Eukaryota > Metazoa > Chordata > Ceratodontiformes > Ceratodontidae > Neoceratodus > Neoceratodus forsteri. The sequence continues at coordinate 1,156,789,022 of CM057456.1, read as the reverse complement.
TTTTTCCACAATGCACTGACTCCCTCCTTAGTCAGATGCAGTCCATCAAATTTAAAGAACTTTGGCTCCCAGAACTGTTGCCATTATGTATGTATGTATTTATTTTAATTAATTTATCTGGTACAGTAACTGAGGTGGCCTTTGGGCAAAAGGTGCACATACCTTGATTTACAATTTGTTTTTTAATATAGTTGCAAATTTAGGCATGTGCATAGACTAATAAAACTCCTTACTGTTCTGTTTTATTTGGTCACTTTGCAATAATATTTTCTTTTTTATCTGGTTTAAAATGTGTTCAAACAGCAGTATTCCCATTTGATTCAGCCTTTGTTTTACATGGAAATCCAAGGGAGACTGCATTAGTTATTTAAATAAAGTAGTTCCAGTTGGAAGGTTATTACAGTTACTAAGATTCCCATACGTAATTAGGAAATATAGTGTACAAAATATTAAATAGAAAAACTAAACATGTTGCAACATACTGGGATGTTCATACATTACAGAGATATAAGTAGTTGGACAGTTATTGCAGATGCAGTATGAGGCTAGACTTGAAAGATCACAAGAAAGAGAAATGTTTTTCAGTAAGCATGTAACTTATTCCATTGATCTTCTGATATGTTGATGAATACCTACCTGTCAGTATTCCTCCTCACTTTTGGAGTTTTGAAGTGCAAAGCTTTGGATAAATGCAAGTAGCAGATACAATCCAGGGGTCGCAGATGGTAACAGAAGTAATAATAGTAATATGAAATGATATTGTTTTTTTTTCTAATTAATTTCAAATATTTTACCAGGAAAGACAGACTGACCTGGTAACAGCTCATTTCTAGATGCATCCTGGGGGGTGGAGGAGAAGGGCTCAACAGTGCAAAATAGCAATACAATACTGAGGTAAATACAAAACTGAACAAAATAATACATAAAAATAAGTCAAAACATAACACAGAGATCATACATGCAGTACACAGACATGCTCAGATTCAAAATGTCAGTTAATAGTATAGCAAGACTAAGATGGTGGTGTAAATTGTAATGCAAAAACACTTTGGCCCAGATATTCAAACTGCCCCCAAAAAGTGTGCAACAGCAGGAGCAAGCGCAAGTCCATTGCGCCCATGCGCAACAAGCGTGATATTCAAAAACTGCGCAGGCCAAAATGCACCTACGGCCGATGACTGAATATCGCACCACCTGCGCCATAGCGCAACTAGGGAGGTGAAGCTGAGCATATCTGATGCGCCATAGCGTAACAAGGGATGTTCAGCTGAGCAGTCCAGATGCACCATAGTGCAGCCAGGGACGCCCCCCAGCAGCAGGGCAGCAATGCAACAGCATAATCAGGGATGCAGGGGCCCACCACCCATGCCACAGATGGGCAGAGGAACACACAGCAGAACAGACATTGCCCCTCCACACCCCATGCACTGCACAACTGGGGGAGGGCTGGAATAACCACTGGCCCATGGAGACCAGCAACCAACCCACAGCCAGGCCATGGTGCCCCATCACACCCCCTGGCAAGCTGTGACTGGCACACAAGGAGGGCCGACCACCCTGAACCACATCATCCCACAAATGCAGAGTACACCCTGCACCATGATCCCCATACACCCTGCCCAGGAGTAGCACCCAACAGTGCAGGACACCCCATGCATGCCACCACTCCCACTGTGACAATGCAACCCTGTGCACCATGGAGCCATGCAAGGCAGTCCCACCATGGACACCCTGCAGTGGGCGGCAGCAGACAGTGATGCAACAGATGCATACACAGTGCCGCCCTGCACATTCCCCCTGAGGTACAGCTGAGAGACTGACCATGTGTCAGCACACGAGGTACCCCACATGCAACAGAGCATGCCCCAGACCTTACCTCCAGCAGTACAGCACCCTGCACACCCTCCCAAGGACACATCCCATCCCAGCACTGGCCACAGCAGCCACCACTGACACACCAGCAGACCGTGCATATCACAGACATGCAAGGGTGTCAGCTGCACAGGCCATAGACAGTCTGACAGGTGTGCCATTCACACATTGCAGGCCCCATGGACCACTGCACACAGGCATCCAGTGCACAGAGTACAACACACAAACCACAGACAGTGACTGATCCCCCTGCCCACACCATAGGCGGTTCACCTCTGCACACACACATGCCCATGCGTGCATCACCCCTGATGCCATGCACACCACTGCAGCTGAGCACCTGTATCCCGCTGCAAATCAGAGACCACCACAGTTGTTATAACAAAATGTATGTATTAAAATATAACAACTATGTAACATATTTACAAATATATACAAGGGGGGGAAGGGCCACAAACCAGGTGGGGGTGGGCATGGGCCAGGGGTGTAGAAATGGGAGAGGGAAGAAGGAGTGTGAGGGTGGGTCCAGGGGGTATGGTTGTCAGGGGGTCATGGAGGGCCTATGCCCTACCCTGCTCTGCACTCCTGTGGCATCTCCAGGTTCTCCTCCTCCTTCTCCGGACCCCATGTCTCTCCAACCTCTCCAAGGCTGCCAGGGATGCCCTTGCCAGCTGCAGGATTTCCTGTATTGCCTGTTCCAGGGCCATACAGCGTTGTCCACCTAGGACAAGGGAGCAGAGTCAATACGTGTGACTGTCCAGAACCCTGCAGCAAACCCATTGTGCATGGCATACAGCCATGTGCCACACCCCTGTGATGGTGTGCAACCACCCACAGTGACCGTGTACACAAGACCTGCCTACCCAGGCAGCCACAGCCATGTGGTCCACTGCACACACCCACTGCCCATGTCCTGCACAGCACCACTGTGACCATACAGTGACTTGGCTATGCGGTGTGAAGGCAGTGGCACAACCATGTGCCTGGTGCATGCATGGACCACCATTGCCGCACTCCCAGACATGCAGTGCCACTGGACAGTTCTGACTGTAACAAGTTGCATGCATGGCAGTGGTGTCAATGGATGGTGACCATGCCCTGCTGCCCACCCTGTTACAGAGCATGCAATAGTAATCATGGATGTAAGGCACTCACCATCATCAGGCTGGTCCCTGCGCCTCTGTGGACCTTCGCCCCTCCTGGACTGATGGTCCTCCTGCTGGTGCCTCCTCTCCCTCACCAGCCTGCACTCGTCTGGGCCTAAGGTGCAAACATGGAGAGAGGAACATCAGTACAATCCTGTAGCAAAGTCCCCCCGCCCCCATGTGTGTGCAATCCCACACAGCCAGACCCACCAACCCCACACCCTGATAACATCACCACGGCTAACACCGGACACCCCCCCATGTGCCAGACACATGGAACCGTGATACCCATATGGAAGATAAAAGTGTATGGATGTTGCACCTTCCTGGCCATGGCACTGTGCTCCTCCTAGCACATGCCCGCAGGTGGGCAAGCAGGTCTGGGTCCCTCCGCCTCAGGTCCCATATCTCTGGCGGCACTGGTCCGCCATCCGTCCCATACTGGTGGCCTCCTCCAGGGCCTCGACCACCTCCTGCCACACCTGACTCCTGGCCCTGTCCAGGGGTACCTCACCAAATAGTGGGCCAACATGTGGCTCCAAAATGGCAACCAAGTTTGCCAGCTCCACCTGGCTCCACTGTACAGCTCTCCTCCGTGCCATCTCTACTGCTCAGTTAAGTCAAAATGGCACTCTGCAGCGTGGTTCCACCATGTGCAGATGCTGCGTGATACAGCACTGCCATTCCCTATCGCGCTGTCACCGAACAGCGCGATAGTGGTGCACCCATGCCTGATGCATGGCGCCTAGGGGGCAAAGGTCAGGCACAGAGTCAAGGGTCTCTGACGCATGGACAGCCACAGCATGATTGGAACCCAATGCATCTAGCATGACTGGGTGCCTGTGTGCCACCTCCTGTAGCGGCCTACCGCACTGTTGCCCCAGTGCGCCTACCATGCCCCAGTGCCACAGCGCCATATAGGTGAACAGCGCTGTAGCGCCACTGGCACAATGGTGTCCATGCCCTGCATTGCCTCCCGTGCACAGCACGTCAGCAGCGCAGCATGTGCCTGCATCATCAACCCGGGCATGCACAGTTAGGTGTGTACTGCGCATGTCACAGAACTGTGCCCTTGGCTCAGCACGTTCAACACAATTGCGCAAAGCGCAACAGCGCGATATTCAGACGTCATATGCAAATCAGCTAATCAGCCATTCAATGGCGCAGTCACTTCATTTGCATCCACTTAAAGATGTGCCTCACCTCATTTGCATGGGTTGCGCTATAAAAGTGTGACATTGGGCTGCACTGGCCATGGTCAGTTACTAAAGTCTATTGATGAGTTGCATGCTGTTTGGGAGTTTGGACTGTGGAATTTGGGACATGCATGGGACTGCACAGTCACAGGTAACACCTGTCATTCTCACAGGCTGAATCATGACTGAGCGAGTTGTGGAGGAAGAGGAACAGAGTTGTGGGAGGAGGAGGAGGAGGCCAAATTTCATGAAGGCTGAGACGGATGCCCTGTTCAAGGCCTACCTAGACCAGGAGCCGCTTCTCAGTGGATGCCAGGGAACACCACAGGCCCATGCTGCTGCATGGGAGGAGGTGGCGCGTGCTGTAAACCTGCATGGCAGCCACCAGCGCTCCGTGCAGAAGTGCAAGAAGAATAAGATGGGCACAGACAGGAGGAGGATTAAGGAGAAGGTGGCTGCCATCAGAGCAGCACGGTCTGTGACAGGTGGGGGACAGCCGGAGGTGCTACACCTGACCCCATAGGAGGAGAGGGTTGCTGGCAGCATGCAGCATTGTGCCATTGAGGGTGTTCTGGGTGGTGGATTCCAGACAGGTGGTAGCCCGTCACTGCATGGTAGGTCATTGTCTGTCTATTGGGGGGGGACAGGGTAGGTCACATGCAGTAACGCAACTTCATTTTCCCTTACAGCTCCTGAGCGTCTGCATGGGGCAGTGGTGGTGGGCTTCTCCACTGAGGCTGGTTAGATGGAGATGGAGGAGGGCCCATCCACCTCCACAGGAATACGAGGCTCAGGGCAACAGTGGGCCCACTTGGACATCCAGACTGATGTTGTTGGAGCAGGTGTGGAGGACGCCCTGCCCATGTCCCAGCATGCCAGCATCCACGGATGTCGGCATGCTGGGACTCGGGCTGGTGCCAGATCCATCACCGATGATGATGTCGCTAATGTCATGGGCAGTGAGACATGTGTGCCACAGGATGGCCACGCAGCAGGTAACATTGTGGCCATGGCTGTGGGTGGTGCCACCATGGAGGCCTGCATGTCATCACAGTCCCAGCCTGCACCTGTCAACACCGCTGGGGCAGCACTGGTGTGTGTACAGGACAGTGGGACTGTTGTGGCCACTGCAGTGGCACCATTGAGCCCTGGGGAGTGGCAGCCAGAGGGACAGCATCAGCAGTAGGCCAATGGGCTTGGGGGTACAGTGTCAGGGGACGGTGTCAGTGCACCACCCGTGGACATGCCCAGGCCTGGCCCTGGTGTGCAGCACCCACCCTCAAGGGGTGATGAGCATCAGGGCTGTGAACACCCTGAGGGACAGCATGCCAATCAGGCAGATGACCTCTTGGATGAGCACACCCACATACCGCAAGCATCAGTCAATCAGCAGATGTGGCTTGTGATGGCGGTGGATGCACTGAGTGGGCTCTGCAGCAGGCAGAGGAGCGTCGCAGCAGAGAAACCGCTCTGCTCCTGGCAGGGATGGACTGGATGCAGGAGGATGTGACCGCTGCCATTGACAGGCTGACACATACAATCACAGCTGCCATGGCCACAGGGGGCACACAGTTATTTGCCCATGCATCGCAGACATCATACAGTGCAATATCCACCCCCCATTTCTGGCGTCGTGCAACACCATCCTTGTCGACACCGGGTTCAGCTGTGGGTATCCCGAGCATGCCTGGCGCAGGTATGTTTGGTGTGCTGCAGACCCCTGCGCGAGCACAGTTGTGTTCACACAGTGGAACCCCTGGGGGACTATTGGTGCCACCCCATGAGGTCAGTGGTCAGCCTGTCACTTCTAGTGGGTCTTGACGGGGCCACCCATGCATCCGTGGTGGCCGGGGCACTATGGCACATGACTGACCTGTCTCCCAGCATGGCTACTGTCTGATGCTGCCCTGTGTGCATTGTGTCATTCAGCGGGCAATGCACAGGTGGGTACCCAGCACTGCACGCACACACAGTCCATCTGCACACCCTCCCGGCTGCTGTCCGCAGTTGTGTGTGCATAATGATGCCTGCGTTGCACTGTACGCCAATGTGCAATGGTGCCCAGCATCTGACACACACACACAATGACAGGCAGTGGGCATGGTGGTCTGTGGACATATGTGTGGCTAGGGGTGGTGTTCTGGGTCGGTGTGCCTCCTACCCTTTGTGCATGTCTGGTGACTTCTGTGTGTGTGTGTGTGTGTCTGTCTGTGTGCCATGTTAGACCTCACCCATCCCTGGTGGTGTGTGTGGTATCATGCCTGACCACTTCCCTTGATGGCATGCACCCCTTGTGTGTGTCCATGTGTGTTTGTGGGTTGTGCCTTTGCCACTGGTGGTTTCACATGGCCCAATGACTTACCTGGGTTGGCTGAAGTGCTCCTCCGTGATGGTATCCCGGTGCAGCTGTGCCAGCCAGAGCAGTCAGGGGTGCTGTCGCCCAAGGGGGGCTGCCCATCACCATTGTCACCGGCGTCCTCATCGTTCCCATCGCTGTCCCTCTCTTTGACCTGTACGGCTATCCCACATTCGTTGGTCATGTTGTGCAGGATGCAACAGGCCAGGAATAGACCACAGGCCTTTGAGGGGCTGTACTGTAGGGCACCGCCGGAGGTGTCCAAGCAATGGAAACGTGCCTTCAGCATACCTAACACCCGCTCGATCACATTACATATGGTGGCATGTGCCTCATTGTAGCGTTGCTGCGATGGGGTCACGGGCCACTGGTATGGTGTGAGCAGCCAGGGACGGAGTGGGTATCCACTGTCACCTGTGTGTAGAGGGTGGAGGTTAGTTTGGTGATCAGTATTGCCCTGCCCCGGGCCATGTAGGCCACTACCCATGTCACCTCTGACCATGCCCCTCCCAAGCCCTATGTTTGTCCATGTGGTTTGCATACTCACCCACTAAGTGGCCAGTGGGGATGTCCCCACTCTCGAATCTGTGGCACAGTGCCGACTGGTGCCAGATGAAGGCATCGTGTACTCCCCAGGGTGCGTGGCACAGACATTAATTATGCCCCGGCATCACACACCACCTGGCAGTTGATGGTAGCATAGCCCTTGCAATTAATGTATGCGGCCCCCTCAGGGCCAGGTGGTGTGTGGATGGCCACATGGGTGCAGTCTATTGCTCCTAGCATGCCAGGCATACGTGCTACCCTGTGGAACTCCTGTATGTTTGCTGTGCGCTCCGTCGGTGTGCTGGGGAAATGGATGTACTCTGCAGCATGTGGCAGCAGTGCACTGAGGAATTGGGTGAGGTGGCATGACGCGGCTGACTGGGTTATGCCTGTGGTGTCCCCTGTTGGTCTCTGAAAGGTACCCGTGGTGAGCAAGCACATGCAAGCTGTCACTTTAGTCTCCACTGACAGAGCATGGCTCCGTCGTGTGGGTGCCTGCATCACATCACTGCACAGCTCACAGAGCTGCCTCAGAATTGCCCGATTCAGGCGGTATCAGCCCACGATTTCAGTATCACTGTACAGCTCGAAGCTGATGCGGGCTCGGTACTGCCTGTTGGGGGCATACCGCCGACGGGCCCTTCCACGGCCATGCCCCTCTGCTGCCCACCTTCTCACCCCCCTCATTACTGCCTCCATCTGGATGGTGGCACTGGCCATGTCCCTGGCTTGTGTTTGCTCCCCCCGGCAGGTGTTTCTGTGTTCCCCCCACTGTCCTGGCTGCTACTTCCCCTGCACCGGGAACATCTAACTGTGCTGGCCTCAGTGCTGCTTGGCACTTCCCCCTTCTGCACTGTGGCTGTGGCATCCCACACCTTCCCTGAGCCTGTGGGTTCCAGGTGCCCTTTTTCTGTCCTGCCCTGTGTGTGTGTGTGTGTGTGTGTGTGTGTGTGTGTGTGTGTGTGTTGCCTGTGTGGCTGGCTATAGTTCAGCAACATGTGCCTTCCCTGTAGCGTTCTTGCACCTCTCCCTTGTTCCTTTTTATTATGGCTCATTTCCACTATCGCGCAATTTCCGCTTGCTCCCCTATTGCACATGGTGCATGTTGTTGAATATCGCACTGCACCATTTATGCATGGTTCCTCCCCCTTCAGTTGTGCATACATTCATTATCATTGCGCTATTGCTCAGCGTGATTTGGGGGCGCAACTGCCTCCCGCTGAATATCGCAGAATGGTGCATTTTCGGACTTGTGCTGGCGCAACCCTATTGCGCATGGTGCAACCCTTTTGAACATCTGGGCCTTTGAATATAAATGACAAGAATCAATATAAATAGAATATGGTTTTTGGAAGGGTGATTTTAATGTAAGCAATAACTCAAAAAGGGTATAGGTCTCTAGAAGAGTAATACACAACCCAGGTGAAGTGAAATGCATGAAGCCAATGACTGAGTGATTTTCAATGCACACAGGAAGTGCACTAATTCTCTAGAAACTCATTTCCTGTAACAGGTAATTGAGATTATAAAAATGAAAACTATTTTATGGAAAAAAATGTTTTATTTCCTGTAACTATACTGTTACTAGACAGAATATGTAAATTTGGTAATGAAGGCTAAATGCCTTTAAATGATTCTGGGATGTGTATCTGAAGAAATGTGTGCCCCTTTGTGGGTTATTGCAGTAAAAAGCAGAGGCAGATGTTTTTATTTTTACAGAAAAAAAGGACTGATTATCATTTAATTAAGCAGTTACTAGACAGGTTATGGCAGGTTAGTTACACACTGTGCAGTTCATACAAAATTATTTAATGTCAGTGGATGTGTTTTAATTTTGACCAATGATGTTTTTAGATGTTGTCAATTTCTTAAAAATCATTGTATACTTGTATATATATATATATATATATATATATATGGCAGCCTTCCAGGGCTCAGAAAGCCAGAAAAATACAAACTGGATGGTAGAAACATTATTAATAGAGATGGTAGACTCAGCAATCATAAAGAGAATAATTTACAGTATGGGCAGCAGTCATCCCAAGTTTTTTTTTAGACAACCGATGCATATGTGGCTCAATAAACCATTAGAGTGAAGCTTAAGTAGTTTGTAAAGCAGCATCCTGATGTAAAAAAAGGTGTTCTTTTATTTCCCATGTCCATAGTTTTTTTTTTTTATTACTTATTTTGAAACTAAAGGGTCAGTGTTAAACAGCAAGATTCATGCACAATGGGCATCATAAATTTAAAGTCACGAAGAGTTTTTTTGTGTGAGGTACTGGTACTATAGTGTACCATTTTATGGAACCTTGTGATGACAAGCAGGATCAAGGTGTGCTTGACTCTAGCTAAAGACAGCTTGTTTCAGCATAATTTAAAGGGCACCAATTCACTTGATTTTAAAACCCATCCACATCCCCCACTGTAAGTCTACCTATCAAGAACATAAACATTCCTTGTTTGAGAATTTATATATTTAATATTTATGCAGGGGAAGAGATTGAAGATCCTCATATTGAGGAGCAAGTAGCCAGATCTCTTCCCCTTCATGGTACTAAAAGCTATACTTCAAGTTTCATCCCTTTACTGCCCCTGCACTCATATGTTTTGTGACATATGAGTTTGTAGAGCTTTGGAGCACACTGTATTGAATTCAGTGGGGGCAGATTTTAGCTAGCTTTTTTCTGTATTTTACAGTGCCACTGGGTTTAAGTCAATGTTACGATCAACTAACAAAAGCCATGGTAGTTGATCAGTGGCATTGACTTAAACTAAAATATGTAAAATATAGAAAAAAGCATAATTAAAATCTGCCCTGATTGAATTCAATATAGCATGCCCCCATGCCCTACAAACTCATATGTCACAAAACGTATGAGCATGGGGGCAGCATGGCAGGTGGAGCTTTTAGTATAGTGTAACAGGAAGGGGAAGAGAGCTGGCTGCCATCTCCTTGATATGAGGATTTTTGATCCCTTCCCCAGCTTAAATACTAACATATAAAACCTCAAACAAGGACTGTTTAAGTCCTTGATAAGCAGGCTTACTTTGGGGGGACTGAGGATTGCACCTGAACTGGTGCTCTTTAAAAATGCTCCATAAAATAGTGACAAAATGGGTTGCCATGAGGGGCAGCCCCCATTGTTCCAGGCCCTCTTCCTTTTGACCCTAAAAAGAGACTGGTAGTATAACAGGAAGGGGAGGAGGTGGGAGAGGGAAGGAAAGGAAAGGGAGGGCATAAGGAGGGGAGGGGAGGGGAGTGAGGTCATAGGAAAGGGGATGTCCTCATGAGGTCACGAGGCTGTCAGAAAGTGGGTGGGTGAGAAGGACCAATAAGAGAAAAGGAAAGGCTAGGGAGGGGTGGAGCAAGAAAGGAGGTTAGAAAGGGCAACACAGAGGGGCTCTGCCACTTTCTGCTAGGTTTTTGGGTAAGTATTTTTGAGAACCTAGCACATCAGTCGGGAGTTCCTAAGAAGAAGGTAAGAAAGAGTATTTGATAGATTTTAATCAAGCTTAAAAGGTTCATGGTAAATTGCTGTAGTAATACATTCACAGGATAGGAGGATAAGAAAGAACAAGAAGGTAATGCAAAAAAAAAAATGTGTGTATCCACAAACGGAAGGGTATGTATACAGTAACAAACATTTTTAACCAAACTGTGGGGGTGATTTTATAGCATCTGTTGAAGAAATTAGCAGGTTATAGAATCTGTTGGAAAAATAGCAACATGTATTAATATATTTAGGAGGTAGAAAAGGAAAGAAAAAAGAATGTAGCAGGTTACAGCGAGCGAGATAAACGCTCTGGTGGAAGCGACTAAGGTATCTGACTCTGACACTGATGTTTTTAAGCTGGAGCAATGGGACACGATAGGCAGGTCGAGAAATTGGGAGACAAGCTTCAGGCAATGGTCTGAATAATTTAAGTAGCTGGGGCAGAAGGGAATGAGCAGAACGGAAATGGGTGGCACACAAAGGGGGTGTTGACCGGGTCATGGGTTGGCGTGAAAGGAAGTGCGAGTGCAAGAGGTTGGAAGGTGGATGGCTGGTAGCAAGTGCAGGGTACGAGAGGCAGTAACGCTCAAAAAGAAGGAAAATGGTTGTTTTACTAAGCAAAGCAGGCGGCCAGGAAGACAAAAGGATGGTGGAATTGAGCCACGTTGTGAGCAACAGCCAGACGGTGCAGAAGGGGTCCACAAAGGGGGGTGGGGGGTGCAGCCTTTGTTGGTTACAGCATAGCTGGCCTCGGGAAAGGTAGCACAGCTCATTTTACAGCAGGGTTTCATGCACAGGAGGACGAGTGAGTAGAAAAGCGCTAAGGAGACAGGACGAACAGGCGAGGCGGGCGCAAACAAAAGCGAGGAGAAAAGAATGGGCGACCACGTGGGAATGCAAGATGGGAGAGCAAAAGGACTGGACAAACACAAGAGGTATGATTTAGAAACCAGAGAAGGACTGAAATGCGAGTTAAAAAATGAATAGTTTTCGGGAACAGGAATGGGAGTTTTTTTGCTTGTTTAAAAAACAACATTTTTAAACACACGAAGGCAACAAGGACTGGGTGAGAAGGGCTGATTGTGAGCTGGCTGAGGAAGCATTTAGAAGCCATTAGGACACAAGGGAGTCTGGAAGAGCCATCATATTGCACAGAAATCAACGGGCTTGAAAAGAGCCTCCAGCGAGCAATCCCCTTTGCAAGGCTGGAAGGAAGGGGTTAATTGGAGCACCACCTTTCAGAAGCACATGGCTGGCAGCCATTTAAAAAAAAAGAGGGGGCAGCCATCTTGGGAGGGGGGAGCAGGGCAGTTGGTTTCAGAAAAACATGGGAGCCACAAGGAGTATTTCCAAAGGTAGCCAGACAGGATAGATAGTCATCAAAAAGGAGGACCATGGGCTGGCAGCAAATAATGACACAGGCAGTGACAAAGTTTAAAAAAAAAGTATAATAAAAGCTCTACGAGGTAATTAACAATGTATATTTTTGTTATGAGCAGGAAGCAGAGACAAAATGAACACATGGGGATCCAGATTAATGAAGACGGATGCCATGAAAATGATTATGGAGCTGGTGGACAGGGCTCACAAAGTCCTAGATTCAGTGGAAGATACAGAAAGGGGGGAAGGGCCAGCAAGGAAAGGGAAGGTCAGAAAGAAGGGGCAGAGCAGGGCAGGAGGAAAAGGGAAGAAAGCTGGGACCCCAGTGCCAAAACGCCCCAGAACAAGTTCTCCAGGGTGGCAACCGACAACCCATGTGATCCCTGACCCAGTGCCTGCACCCAGTCCGGAGGGGCCGATGCCTGAACTGGAGCCCAGCCCAAGGCAAGAGGTTAGGCCTCACCCAGGACTGGGACCCAGCATTCCCACACCCGAACCTATCCGTCTGGGGGTACCACAGCCAGGCAGAGAGACAACAGAACCCAACCTGCAGGCCCCAACAAGTGGAACACGAGAAGCAGAGCCAGGAGACAAGGCAACAATTGGAACACCAAAGGAACCCCACAGAGAAAAAGGTACAGTGTTAACATTAGAGAGTAGCATGAAGGAATATGTGGAGCAATTATTATTAGGTATGGGGGAGATGGCATTAAGAAGTTACAAAAAGTACTGGGGGAGTTAGAAGAAAAGGATAAAGATGAAAAACAGACTGAAGGGGGAAAAAGAAGAGATAGACCAGAAAAAAGGGGGTGGAGGCGTGCATATAGGAGATTATGTTCCATTAGCAACAAAAGAAAAAATCTGGAATGGAGAATTTGTCAATATTTTTGCCCTGGTAGACAAGAAAACAGCTGAACTGTATGAGGAAAAGGAGAGTTTCAGTAAAAAAGAATTGGCGGCCGCAGTAGTGCTGGTCAAGAAGAGTGAGGAGCAGAAAGGGCCCACATATAAAGGAAAATCATGGGAAGCAGGGACCCTGGGTTTCACATATTTCAGTGTTATAACACAGGAAAAGAAGCCAGAATTGGGCATTCCCCTGTTAGCTTATTCACTGATTATAAGAAATGCATATAAGATGATGGGGGGGGCACTAATTGTATGATGAGAAGTTCAGGACACGGATGGCTAATTACGAGGAGGATTGTCAATGGGATTCAAGACACAATGACCTATGGTGGGAAACCATGATGGTAGTAGGAGGAGGAGGAGGCGAAGGTGAGTGGCAGAAAGGAGGTCTGCGATACCAAAAATTTTGTTAGGGATATAACAGGGCACACTGCTCTTTTCCACACTGCAGATTCAGGCATGCCTGTTCAAAATGTGGGGGAACTCACCCAGACTCTCGATGTAGATCTTATGGCGAAGCCAATCCCGGAGGAAGTCAAGGAAACTATTCCTTTTGGGGGGGGCCACAGGGGAACACAGGGAGAAAATACACGAAGAGGAAGGGGATATACAGCTGGGAGAGGGTACCACCAAGGGTGAAAGTAAAGAAGGTAATTTCCTGTTAGCAAAAACCCCAATTAGAGGTGAAGTAATAGAACAATGGGTGAAGGGGTACCCTAATGAAAAGGCGGGGTTGGAATTAATAGAAGGCTTTCAAAAAGGTTTTAGCTTACAATACCAAGGGAAGAGATTTAGAACATGGGCAAAAGATTTAAACTCGATTAAGGGGAAGGAAACACTGCTAAAAAAGAAAATTGGGAGCGAAAAAGAAGCAGGTAGGATAGAGGGCCCCTTTAAAGAGACCCCTTTCCAGCACCTACGAGTATCTCCATTGGGCCTGGTCCCTAAAAAACAGGTAGGGTAATATCGGGAGATACATCACCTATCCTACCCAGAAAAAGAATCTGTCAATGATCACATTTCAGAAGAGGATAGTAGGGTGTCCTATGGGACTTTAGAGGATGCAGTGGATGTCATCAGGGCAAGACACACCCCGTGGTTAGCAAAGACAGACATCAAGTCTGCCTTCTGGCTATTGCCGGTCCGCAGGGAGGATTGGGAATTGTTGGGTTTCCAGATAGAAGGGGAGTATTATTTTGACAAGGCCATGCCAATAGGTTGTTCAGTGGTATGCTCCATCTTTGAAAAATTCAGCACATGGCTGCAGTGGGTATTCAAAGTCAGGTATGGGCTTACCTGGATGATTTTCTGTTTATAGGGGAAGGAAAAAGAGGGGTATGGGCGATGCTGAGGACTTTCAAGAGTTGTTTGGGGAGTTCGGAGTGCCATTAGCAGGAGAGAAAACGGAGGGCCCCAGGTGTTTGGAATTCTAGGTATAGAGGTGGATGCAGAACAGGGCTTATTCCGCCTGCCCAGCCAAAAAGGTAATTAAGTTAAGGAGAATGTTATTAGAGACAGGAAAAAGTAATGGTGCCCTAATAACCAGCCAACGGTTAATGGGTCACTTGAATTTTGCATGTAGGGACAATAGGGCCAGGAAGCACGTTTACACGACGTCTGGCAAGGGCCATGTATGGGGAAACAAAACCATATCATTGGGTCACACTAGGGAGACAGATCAAGGAAGATCTAAAATTTGGGAACAATTTATAAAAACAGACAAAGGATAGCCATTTGGCAGGAGGAATGGCTATACAACACGGATTTGGAACTTTACACAGATGCTTTGGGGGGATATGGGGTTGGAGCCTACCTCAAAGGAAAATGGGTAGCCTAACCATGGCCACAAGAGTGGGTCAAGGGAGGACTGACAAAGGATATCACTTTTTGGAGATTTTCCCGATTTGGGCAGTGACAAAATGTGGAGATCATGGTTACATAACCAGTGGGTCACATTCTGGTGTGACAATAAGGCAGACATTGACGTGCTAAACAACAGGGGGTCAAGGTCGTCCTGGTACTCTGCATACTACGGCAGCTAGTCCTACAGGGATGAGGCTCAACATGAGTTTCAGGACCAGGCACATTGCAGGAAAAAGAACTCTATTGTTAACAGCCTCTACCGATTACAGATGGTGACGTTTCCGGTGCTAACTCCCAACACACATCCAACGGGAGAGAAGATCCCAGAGGAGCTATGGGAGATTGGCTGGAAGGAGCAGCACATCTCTTTCAAAGCTCATGGGCAGACAACACTTTAAAAGCTCATGAAATCTCATGGAGAGTTTTCCAGGTTTTCAGAACCTGCCACGCCATGGAGGTAAGCGGGTCAGTCACAGAGGAGCAGGTGGGGAGGTTTGTAGTGTCAAGCTGGGAGGAAGGAGTGGTCTACGCCTCTGTTAGAGTACAGCTAGCAGTGGTAGGATGGGTCTGCCGGATGAAAGGTTGGGGGGAGCCCTGCAATAGTATTTTAGTAAGAAGGATGATGATGGGGTGGCAAAGGTTAAAAGGGAAGGGGAGGGATAGAAGAGAACCAGTCTCAGAACACTTGTTAGAAAGGATTCAAAAAATTTTGACAAAAATTTGCTACACCCCATATGAAGTAACGCTATTTAAAGCACTGTTTATGGTGTTACACAAGGAAGCATTCAGAGAGTCAGAAATTGTGAGGCCAAGTACACCCTCTCCAGGGAAGGGTTTACAGTATGAAGATATGCAATGGACAGGGAAGGGGTTCACACTTGAAATTTCAAGCTCAAAGACGGATAAGATAGGAAAAGGTTATAGAGTAAACATTGAACCCATTAAAAACCCAGATCTGTGCCCCTGCCAGCTGATGCGAGGTTACCTCAGGATTAGGCCAAAAAAGGAGGGTCTGTTGTTTATACACAGTGATGGGAAGGAGGTAAAATGGAGTCAAATTTCGGGGGTGTTAAAATGAAGCGTAAAAGAATCAGGGAAAAACCCAGTCAGGTTCTCTTCTCATTCTTTCAGGATTGGGGCAGCATCAGAAGCGGCACAGGGAAAATGTGGGGAGTACATAAAGGCCATAGGGCGATGGTCATCAGACTGCTACAAAAAATACATTAGAAATACAGTACATTAACCTATTGCAATCTTGTCTTCCTACAGGAAAGAGTTAAAAGGATAAGGTACGAGAAGAAAGCCAGTAGAAAGAAAAAAAAAAGGGGGGGATGTTGATGTTGGCTGCTGTCTTCACTGTTTCTTATTGTTGTCATAGAGACAAGGAAAAGGAAGGTCATATGGATGGTGGGACACTCACACATCTATTGGGTGGAAAGGGAGGCAGCACAGAAGATAGGTGGAAGACAGCTGGGTTTTGACCACAATGGAATAAGGATCCTGTGGAAAGGATTACATGGAATGCGATGGGGGCAGCTCCTTCCCTTACTGCTAGAGATGAGGAAGAACAACAAGGACTCAGATCTCCTTATAATACACCTGGGTGGTAATGACCTAGGACATGGCCCATGGATAGAGATTTTTAACAACATACAGAGAGATGTCAGGGTCATGAGAACATGGTGGCCAGGAATAACAATTATGTGATCCAAATGATTCCAAGGATGGTGCGGGCAAGCCAGACAGCATAAGGCCATAGAAAAGGTGAGGAGGTGGATGAACAGTAGGGTGGAGAGCTCTACAAGAGAAAATTAAGCATGAGGAAATAGAGGAGAGGATACATGGGCTACATCGGGTCGATGGGTGCACCCATCCCAGATGGGAAATCACTGTATTTATCATGGAACTGGGTAGGGGCATAGATCAGTGGTTAAAAATAAATGGTCTGGTAGTGGGAAGCTTGCCATCCAGCTCAAGCTGGAGGCAAGCTAGTGGAAGGTAGAAGGAAAGACTGATAAGAAAAGAAAAAGTGAGATGGGGGGTTAGGAAAGAACATAAGGGGAGCAGAAACCGAAAAAGAAGGGTATGGACACCCTGGTAAGTGGACAAGAAAGGGGGAGCAGGAATTGGACCTACCCAGAAAGGAAAGAGATTATAAGACCAGCTCGGGTTTGCACCTGGCAAAGGAGTGGAACAAGACCCCCTCAGGTTTCAATACCTGGGAGAGAGAAAACAAAAAGAAATCAAAGCTTGAAATAAAAGGATTTGAATAAAAATGTGGACATAAGAAAGAAGTATAAGGAACTCAATATTGTGTAAGTGTATATAGTTATACTTTGTAGTGGAATAATAAAAGGCTTTGCCGACTGAGCAGCCAAACCTACAATATTGAGTGTGTGGTCTCTTTTGTGGGAAAAGGAGATCTGAAACAATGTAGTATTAGTACTGAACAGACTTATTCATGTATAGCTCTGCATTGCATCTAGTTACCAGTGAGCTCAGTACCACTTTTAGAAGAACTTTTCGTAGGCACTAAGACTTCTATCAAGTTTAGCTTGTTGCAGAAGTGAAACTGAGTTCTTTATTGATGCTATGGTTAATCTAGTGTGAGAGATAAGATAGTTGTGATAAGTTCCCTAATGCATGAGTCATAATACGCACTTATGTATTAAGGAGTTTGAAAGTGTTCAGTTTTCATGTATTATTTACACTAACCAGTAGCGCTGTGTGGAATGCAGAATTCTGCCAGCGAAATTAGTGCAGAATGACCATTCAGCTGGCAGAATTTCTGCTGGAATTTTGCTGGTTCTTCTACAGAATTCTGCCTTCTGTGATCCATGGAATAATATTCTGCGGAACAGGATTTTTTTCCACAGAAAATCATTCGGCAACTATTTTCTGCCATGGAATTTCATCATTCCATTTCCATCAAAATTCGGTTGAATTTTGTTCTGCTGGAATTTGAAAATTCTGCACAGCACTACTAACCAGTAATTATATGTAGCATAATAAACTAATAATTAATGAAAAAAATCTATTATCTGAATTAAACAAATACAGTGACATTTTGATTGTCCAAACCATTTAATTGACATCAATTTGGTTTGAATAGTTAGGAGCTCTGTAAAGTGGGATGCATATTTCTGATGTGTAATTAAAAAAAAGAACCATAGAAGTCACTCTGATAAGGCGATAATGGAGATGAATTAAAGGTACAGGAACCAAATTGTTAATACTTTGAATGAGAGGATTATGAAAGAAAACTGTAGAACTCATATAGCTAAAGGATGTACCTGTGTATGTTTAGTACTGAAAAATACAGACACAGGTGTCGATAGAAAGCACTGATCACAAATTTAAAGGCACAGGAGCTACATTTCTAAACAGATGAAAAATATATGTGTACTATCCCCACTATTTAGATCTTATCAGGATAAGACATAAGACATTGTTAATACCTAGTATTTTGATTTTAACCCTATAATAAGATCAGTTCATATTTTAAAAAGTAGTCTTTGCTATAAACTTATGAAATACTGCAAAAATGTAGAAAGAGTGGGTTTGCAAGCTAGGCTAGTTCAGACTGCTTTTGCCTATAAATATAAGCAAAACAATAAATTACAGGAGATGATAAAAATGTTTGGGTCTTCTAACTTAAATTTTATAGAGACTGGAATGAATAGTGTCTCTATGGATGTGGCTAGTGTGGGATTGTATAAGGACAGATGAGTTACAAATTGATAGAACATTCAGAAACTGTGACTGAACCTATGTTTTTATGTTATTAGACTAGAACAGCTCTGTGGGCCTCAGGAAGTGGCTAAGACATGAAACATAGCCCATCTCATTGGTGTGAAAAAAACTGAATAAATACTCATACTGAGAGACATTACCTTGCTTGTGTGGAGTTCGTCCTTTCAAGAACTTTTAAACATTGATGCATATTTTTGAACCTACCTTTCATTGAAATTTAGAAAGGCGATTACAGAAAGATACATAGCCCATTTTGTCTGCCCATTGTCCTACTTGAGCTGTACCAACCTATGCTTGGTCGTTCCTATGTGGAATACCCATTGGTAGATTATTCCCTCACCCTTTGCATCCCTTCCACTGTATAAGTTTTCACAAACATCTTATAGCTGTCCTATGTTGTCTCAGAACTTGTCATTATCCTGAGTTTTACTGCCTCCCTTTGGCAAATGGTTCCATTTATTTGCCACCCTTTCTGTAAAGAAGTACTTTCTTACATCATCCCTGAATCTACCCTAACCATTTTATACATGTGCCTTTAGTTGCTCATCCTCACTGTGTTTAAACAAGTCATGACACGTGGCCTTGTTAATCCAATTCAGATACTTAAAGTTTCTATCATGTACACCTCTCTTTCTGGCCTTTAGTGAGTACATGTTTAGACTTGCTAAAGCTCCTCATGATTTTCCTTGCTGACTCTGTATCATCTATGAAACCTCGTGTCCAGACTGATTGTATTCAGTCACTGTCCTTTTCAAGTGTGAACTCTAAAACTGGGCAAAGCACACCAGTGATCTATATAGGAGAATAGTACCTCTTTTCTCCTGCTGAGAAACCTTGCACCTATCCCTTTCAACATCCTGTTTACCTTCCCAGCTACTCTGGTACAGTTGACCATTGATTTAAGGCCATCACTACTAGTGATGATCCCTAAACCTCTTTCCTTGGTGGTCAAACCAATTACTTTACCCCCTTGCCACTAACCAATCTGTGGTTTACCCTTGCCTACAATATGTGCATAACTTTGCACTTCTTTGTACTAAATTCAGCTTCTATATTTTAGACTACCCCTTAGACTTTTCCAGGTCCCTTTTCATGTCCCTGACTCCTTCTTTGGAGTTTATCCTGCTAAAGAGTTTATTGCCATCTGCAAAGAGGCAAATATTTCCATTGATCCCTTCCCTATGGTCATTCTTGGTGCTGTTTGCAGTTCTGGGGATGGTGATGAGTCTGGAGGCAGTATCAATACCAATGTTGTGGCTAGCCTTGAGAATGGCATCAGCCATAGTGAGGATTGAGATCTGCCACAGAGTCTGCTGCTGACCCTAAGACTGGTGCCAAAGGTGGCACTATCCAGGATTCTGGCAGTGGCCCGCAGGTGAGTTTATCCCATGAACCTGTGGCTGATGTTGCCATTTGTGAAAACTGGAGCCACCCCTTGGGACTTGAGCAACTCTGATTTTTTCACCTGAGGGTCTCCCTCTAAGGGCACCAATCAGGTTGCTCCATGGATGTTGGTCAACTCCGCTCATGTGGACCTGTCAGGTCCTCCTCTCAGGACAGATCTCCTGAGCACTCCTATAGCTCTGGCAGAGAGATTGGAGCCTTCAGCTCCTTCTGCACTCCTGGGCCTCTGCTGCCCCTCCCTGAGCTACCAGGTGTCACGGGTACTTCTGATCCTGTCACCTGGTCTCAGTATGGGAGGACAGCTGGTGCCTTACACATTTACCACTTACAGTCCAGCCAGGCACAGTTTAGCCCCATGGTCTTGACACCACCTTCTCCCAATTACAGCTCCTCCATGTGGAAGGGGAATCCTCCTCCATCTGTCCTCTGATTCTGAGTATTATCTATACCACAGGTTCCTTGCAGACATGTTGAGGGCACGGTAATTGGCTCTTTGTACTAAAGATCATAATCCTTGTCCTTGCTACTGAGCCTCTTTGGAATAGTTAAGTGATGACAACTATTTCATTCCTCCTTGGCCTCAGGCCATTAAGGATGCCTCTAGGACAGTTTGACTCATTCCATTCCACAGCTCCAGCCAGGCTGGATGACCAGGTTAGGTGTTGTGCTACCACAGGATATGCAGGAGCCATATCTAATCCCATTTTAGGGATTGAGGTGCTGCAGACCCCACCTGGACCTAAACATCCTTCATGTGCCAGACCTCCCAAGGCTGTCTCTGCACATGTAGATAACGGGAAGGAGGGTTTATACTTCAGCATGCACTCTTTTGGGCATTGCTACGCACCAGACACAACAGGAAGCTTCTAATAAGTGCCTGTGGTCATGGTTAGGTCAGATTCTTGCACTGCATTGCAGCAAATTAACCAGGCAATCCATCTGCCTTTCTGTGCAGGGTCTGGAGTTGATGAGGCACCAGTCAAGGTAACTGTATGATGCAGATGAGGTTGCCTCCAGGTTGGCAGGAGCAGCAGGCTGGCACCTCTGGCCAGGTATAAGGTGATCAACGTGCACTTCAAGGGAGCTTACTTCTTTCCTGCAGGGTCAAGCACAAGTTGCTGGGGTCCCTCCTGCTCCTGAGCTACAGGAGCCTCTGCCTGTCTCCAATCAGTCTCAGGTTCCACTGGATCTGTGAGGAACCTCTGCCCTCAGGTATTCTTCCCCATGCAGAGATCTGAGAGATGTAGTCACCCAGGGTGAGCCAGCTTCTCCCTAATTATGAAGCTTTATACTCTGACCCATAAGTGGGAACAAATGGTGAAGACTGATTCTTGGAAGATATAAAAGTTGTGTACTCACTTTAATTGTTGAGCTTCCAGAATATCTTCACCATTCATTCATATGCCTGCCCAACGTTCCACCATCAGGTAGAGACAGGGCCTCTGGCAGCTTACCCTGTTGTGCTAGTGCATGCTGGTGTTTTTCTTGCCATTCTCATTTAAGAAACATTCTGTTTTTCAACTCACCTATATCTGGAAGGTGGAATATTTTTTCTGTCTCCCTTACAAAAAAAAACTGTGACAACAGTCCTCATAGCATAGCCCTCTAACCCAAAAAAAAATAAATCCCATGGGGACTGAACTTGTTCTCTCCCTGTCCTCCTTATTCCTCCCTATCCTTGCCCAAAGTATATCCCCCATAAGGTATATCCCTGTTGTTGCTAACATGCAACATTGAACTTTAGCTTGTCTATTCTTCCACTGAGTGTTTGCTTGCATGTGGATAGTGCCTGGCAGCTGGGTCAAGGCACAGCTCTCACACATGGTACATTCCTGTGTTTGTAAGGAGAGGCAGGTCAATAGGATTTTCTGTACTATACCCTTGATTGTTGGAATCTGCAAGCTTCACCTTTTCTCATGGTTGACATCTTCTTTCTCAAAGATTGTTTTTCATCATTCCTTGGGAGTGGCAAGAAGACAGTGGTTTTCTCCTGGACTCTGTCCACTTATACTTGTTGGTTTGCTCCTCTGAAGAGGTGTTTGGGGCTTTAAAGACTGGGAGGATGAACTGCTTTGGAATACTCACCATGGTGAGTATCAAAGGGCAATCCCTTGTAAAAAGGCAGAATTCCTGTCCAGGGAGATTGCGACTGGGAGGAACAGACCAGCTCAGCTTTTTTGGGTGGTGAACTGGCTTTTAAATCTGGCTCATCTGAATTCCATGAAGGCTGCATCATCCAAGAAATGTGAGGATTTTTCTTGGTTCTTCTCAGATGGAGTGTCCTCTATCAGGGCTGGGATCTCTTCAACTGGGCAGTCATCACCCAGCTGTGTCAGGTCTGTGTGTCACAAATTCAGTCATTGGTTGTGGGGTGAGTTTCAGTCAGTAATGATTGATGAGGTTGTAAAGGTGATCTTGGGGCTGCAACCAATGTATTGTGAGATGGACACAGGCCTAACACAACTCTTGGTCAGCTGTACTGGGCAGTTGGGCCCAGTGTTTGCTGAGATTATTTGGTGTTCCTAATCATGGGGCATCCTTTTGCATTGAAAAGTGCACCAGTGATATACCTTCTGAAAACAATTACATTAGACCTGGATATCCTGGCAAACTACCAGCTGGTCTCTAACCTGCCTTTTTAAGCAAGTTTATTGAGAAGGCTGTTGCACTGTAGCAGAAGACACACTTT
Source organism: Neoceratodus forsteri (assembly GCA_016271365.2). Classification (NCBI taxonomy): domain Eukaryota; kingdom Metazoa; phylum Chordata; order Ceratodontiformes; family Ceratodontidae; genus Neoceratodus; species Neoceratodus forsteri. The sequence goes on along the minus strand of CM057456.1, from coordinate 1,156,766,418 downwards.
GATCTTTGACATATATGATCCTCTCAGTTGAAATTTAGGTCACAGTTCAGCACTGAGACTGCTCTGGTCAGGGTGCATAATGACTTGCTTAGGACAAGGAATAGAGGAGAATGGTCAATTCTCATTCTCCTAGATCTCTCCTCAGCATTTGACATTGTTGACTATGGACTTTTGTTGGATCTACTCAGGGAGTACATGAGACTCACTGGCAAAGTGATTAGCTGGTTTGAGTCTTATCTTAGGGGCAGGTCTTAGAGGGTGGTGATTGGTAGTTTCTCCTCACACTCAATGGACTTGCACTGTGGTGTATCACAAGGGTCGGACTTTTTTTTGCCCATGTTGTTTTTGGTGTATATGCTGCCCCTGGGCAGGATCTTCAGGCAGTATGGAGCTGGGTTTCACTGCTATGGGGACAATACTCAACTATATCTGTCTTTTGCACAACAGGATCATGAAGCAGTGGATGTACTGAACCAATGTTTAGCTGAGATCCAGGGCTGGAAGTCATTGAGCTGGCTGAGACTTGACCTGGACAAAAATGATGTACTGGTGATTCAGCCAGGTAAGACTGGGGAGTGGTAGCATCAGGTAGGGAAATGGGGCTTTGCCTTGGTACCTCCAGGATGGAGGCAGCTGAGAAGGTGAAGAATCAGGGTGTCATTCTGGAGGAAGGGCTACTATTAGAGGGTCAGGTGTCAGCAGTTGTCTGGAATGGCTTGTACCATGTGAGGAATATTAGTGATTCATTCCCTAATCCCCACTGAGGACTTGCCCTCTCAAGTACATGCTTTTGTGACCTCTGAGAAGGTAAAAGGGAAAAGAAGAGCCGACAAGCAGGGCAGTAGCAGAATTTGGAAGGCCATGTGCACAAATGCTCGAAGTCTGGGAAATATAATCCTGACCTAGTGGCCATTATGGCAGAGGCTGACCTGGACATTGTCGCCATTACCAAGTCATGGTGCAATGAGAACCATGACTGGGACATAGCCATACCAGGCTATACTTTGTTCGGGAAGGGCAGGATGGGTAGGAAAGGGGGAGGAGTTGCTCTTTACATGAGGGATTTTATAAAAGCCACAGAGATACAGGGAACACAGGGAGGGGCAGAGGTACTGTCGATCACCCTAGAGATGAGGAATAGAGCCACTTTTCCCACTGGCATGATCTACAGACCTCCTGCACAGATGGATATGGATCTGGTGGAAGCCATCAAAAAGATGGCAAATATGGGGGAGGTGCTTCTGGTGGGGACGCCAATTTGCCAGATGTAGACTGGAGCATACCAGCTGCAGCTTCAGCTAGGAGAAGGGACATCTTGGACTCCCTGCAGGTGTTCTTCAGACAACTATTTAAGGAGGCAACTTGTGATGGAGCAATATTGGACCTTGTACACTAATAGGTCAATGTTGCAGACATCATGGTGGAGTGCAACTACTGGGGACCAGTGATCAACGTATAGTGTGGTGCAATATAAGAACTGTGGCAGAAGCGAACCACACAAAGGTAAGAGTCCTGACTTCTGAGGCCACATTTACAAACATGACTGAATGATTTCAAGGTGCCCTAGCAGGGGAGAGGACTGGGTGAAGTGGAGAGAACAGTGGGTAAGACTAAAAGTGAGGATAGTGAGGGCAACAAACATCTGCATCAGGCAAGTATGCAAGAGCAAGGGGAAAAGACACATCTATGGTTCCTAAAAGAAGTGACTGGGAAGGTAAGAACAGGGATAGGTTGGAAACAGTGCAGTGCAGAGTAACAAAAATGATTCAGGGCTGGCAGGGCAGACCCTATGAGCAGCACCTCAAAGGGTTCACTAAATATGTAATCACTGGAAACCTGAAAGCAGAGTGGAGACCTTCAAGTTCCTTAAAAGAATTAAAAATATAAACTGTGGAGAATTATTTACCCTGAATGCCAAAGCAAGGTTGTGTGATCTTGAGTGGAAATGAACAGGAGAGAGGTTCAGGAGAGACATGAGGAAGTATTTCTTTTTATTTATTTATTTTTTTTATTTATTCTTTATGCGCCCCCTCCTACCGCCAAGCATCTGCCCCAGTCATGGACCCTCATGGCCTTGGCTCCCCCACATTAGCCACCCTCCCATGACCTCCTGGATTGCCCCCCAGGATGGGGTCATGGCACCATGGCCCAAAGTGCCACAAATGTTGGGATAGGGTGGGAGTCATCCTGGGGGAGCCAATTGTGGCTGGAGGGGCGGGCTTCATAGAGGTGCCAGGTGTGCATGGTTCTCCACCATTTTTGCGGTGGGCGGGAACATGCAATGACACCGGCGTCCATCCCACCCCCTTGGTTCTTGCTGGCGTCAACTGCTTGCAGAACCTCTGGCTTCTGCCAGAGGACCTCTGTGCACTGGTGACACTCACACCCTTCCCCAGGAGAAGGAGAGCAGTCCATGGGATGCTCAATCCATCTCCCCCTGCCTTTCCCTCCAACGACCCAGGTCCATTCCTAAACCCGGGTCGATAGCATCACAAGCGGAAATCCAACCACTGCACCAACGGGCCAGCCATGAGGAAACATAGAAACATAGAATTTGATGGCAGATAAGGAATGCTTGGCCCATCCCGTCTGCCCATTTCCATACCTAATGGATAAGCTGCAGATCCTAGTTAACCAGCAGCCTCATTCTTTCTACCCCCAACCCCTAGAATTACCTTATGACAGTCCCATGCATGCTTGAAGTACTTCTTTATGGAAAGGATGGTGGAACCTTGGAACAGTCTGCCAGCTGAGGTGGGGGGTACAAACGCAGTCAGGGCATTCAAGCAGGCATGGGATAGAATGAAGGGAATTTTGGTCACCTGGGATGACAAGATCAGGGAAGGGAATTGGGGTAGGACAGGGAGGGTTAGTACCCTGAAGGAACAATAGATTCCATGGAAGGTTCCAGGAATTATAGGAATATAGGCAGTCTGATGGACCTCTGATCCTTTTCCACTGTCGGTCTATTGTTTCTATGTAAGGCAAAAGGGCAGCATTCAGGAGCTATAAAGAGACACAGAAGGAGGAGGAGGATAGGGAGATGTATCAAGAGAAGCAGGAGGCAGGAAAGCAGTCAGAGTGCAATGGTGCAAACAGAGGATAAAATAGATCAGGGAGTAAAGAAAGGGACAAGACATTTTCAGGTATTTAACAGAAAGGAGAAAGACCAGTGGAGGGATTGTAAGACTAAGAAGGAAGGAAGGGGGATGTGGAAGGGACAAGCAAAAGCAGACATCCTGAATGAATACTTTAATTCCATGTACATGGAGGAAAAGGAAGGAGAGTGGCTACAGACAAGTGTCAGGGGCATCAAAGGAAGGGAAGTGGACACTAATCCATTTACAGAGGAGAAAGTCCTGAAGGCACTCACAAATCTGAAACTGGACAAGGCAATGGGGCCTGACGGGATACATCCAAGGATATTGAGGGAGCTTAGAGAGGTGCCAGCTGCACCTTTGGTAGTCCTATTCAACCACTCACTGGAGATGGGAGTGAACATGTAGGACTGGAGGAGGGCAGATGTAGTCCCGTTTCAAAAAAGTGGGAGCAGGGAGGAGGCTGGAAATTAGAGGCCAGTTAGCCTGACTTTGGTGGTGGAAAATTAATGGAATCACTACTGAAGGAAAATATTGTGGAATGTCATGAATCCAGTGGCTTACAAGATCCTAGGTAGCAAGGATTCATTGGGGGAGGTCATGTTAAACAAATCTGATAGATTTCTTTTACTGGGTGACCATGGAATTAGATCAGAGTGGAGTGGTGGATGCAGCCTTCCTAGATTTCAGTAATGCCTTCAACACCATTCCACATAGGAGATTCATGCACAAGCTGGGCAGCCTGGGAGTGGGTCCAAAGGTGGTAAACTGAATAAGAAATTGGTTGTGGGATAGGTGACAGAAGGTGGTGGTAAATAGAGTTCACTCTGAGGAAGGGAGGTGACCAGTGGGATGCCACAAGGCTCAGTACTAAAACCGGTCCTCTTTATGTCTTTATTAATGACATTGCAGAAGGGCTAGAAGAGAAGGCATCCCTGTGTGCAGATGACACTAAGATCTGCAGTAGCAAAAACACTCTGGGTATGTGTGAAAAAAAATGAATAAGGATCTAAGAAACTTTGATTTTTATTTATTTACTTACTGAAAAGTTTCACCAGGAAGGCACACTGAACAAGTTGCTTGTCTTCTGGTGCGACCTGGGGGAAGGGGGTTTACAATGAGATGGAAGATGGAAGCCTTTTTCAGATAAAAAGATGCTCAAGAGCAAAAGGTCATGCTATGAGGTTGAAGGGGAGTAGGCTCGGGAGAGATGTAAGGAAGTACTTCTTCACAGAAAAAAAGGTAGATGCCTGGAACAGCCTCCCAGCAGAGATAGTAAGGCAAAAACTAGCGGAATACAAGCAGGCATGGGATAGGCCTAAAGGAACCTTAGCTGTAAGGAAAGGAGGGGAAAAGACAGAAATCAAGTAGGGTCTGCGGTGTTAAAACTGGTAGGCAAATTGGGCAGACTAGGTGGGCCAAGTGGTCCTTATCTGCCATCAGTTTCTATGTTTCTGTTACTCTCAGCTCAATTACAGTAATGACCTCTACCTTGGGGTCAATGAAGGTATGCTTCAACCCCTGCAGCTAGTGCAGAATGCAGCACTGAGGTTGCTGACCAGACTATCAAGAATGAGTCATATTACCCCAGCACTGCAGGAACTGCACTGGCTGCTGGTTAAGTACCATATCTTCTATAAGGCTGACCTACTAACCTATAAGGGTATCTGGTTGATACAGCGTGGACACTATCCCTGTTGCTGTTTTCACCCTAAACATGCCTGGCTGCCACTGTGTCTGAGAAACACCCCCTGCAGGGAGTCCAAGATGTCCCTTCTCCTAGCTGAAGCTGCAGCTGGGATGCTCCAATCTACATCTGGCAAATTGATGTCCCCCACCAGAAGCACCTCCCCCATATTTGCCATCTTTTTGATGGCTTCCACCAGATCCATATCCATCTGTGCAGGAGGTCTGTAGATCATGCCAGTGGGAAAAGTGGCTCCATTCCTCATCTCTAGGGTGATCGACAGTACCTCTGCCCCTCCCTGTGTTCCCTGTATCTCTGCGCCTTTTATACTATCCCTCATGTAAAGAGCAACTCCTCCCCCTTTCCTACCCATCCTGCCCTTCCCGAACAAAGTATAGCCTGGTATGGCTATGTCCCAGTCATGTTTCTCATTGCACCATGACTTGGTAATGGCGACGATGTCCGGGTCAGCCTCTGCCATAATGGCCACAAGGTCGGGATTGTATTTCCCAGACTTCGAGCATTTGTGCACATGGCCTTCCAAATTCTGCTACTGCCCTGCTTGTCAGCTCCTCTTTTCCCTTTTACCTTCTCAGAGGTCACAAAAGCATGTACTAGAGAGGGCAAGTCCTCAGTGGGGATTAGGGAATGAATCACTAATATTCCTCACATGGTACAAGCCATTCCAGACAACTGCTGACACCTGACCCTCTAATAGCAGCCCTTCATCCAGAATGACACCCTGATTCTTCACCTTCTCAGTAGCCTCCATCCTGGAGGTACCAAGGCAAAGCCCCATTTCCCTACCTGATGCTACCACTCCCCAATCCTACCTGGCTGAATCACCAGGTAGAGCCACAGGCTGTGGAGGGTGGTGGTGCCTGCACCATCCTGGGTTCGGTTCTCACTTGCTGCAATTTTTTTTGGGTGGCTGTTTTTTCCTGCTTCACTTGCCCTGTGACCGCTCCACCGTTGCCTTCCATCCCGCAACTACCCCTGTTCCCAAGCTGTTGAGCCCCACCAACTCACCCCTGTCCTCATTCTCCCCAACCCCTTGCAGCCACCATGGAGATCCTGTTCCTTTGCTGCTCATCCACCTGAATGTCGCCCATTCAGCCACATGCGCCTCCTGAGGAATTTGTTATATATTTCTTTGGGGGGGGTTGGGTGGGCAAAGCCCCCCACAAAACAGTAGTTTCGTTAACTTTTCTGCCCAGCACCATTTTGTCCTGCACAGTTTTATCTGTGATACATTGACCTAGACTCACCTATAAGACCCTTACACAGTCAGGATCCGGGCTACCTGTGCAAGCTCCTTCATCCTTACTAGCCTGCTCATCCCCTCTGATTTGCTGTGGAGGGTCTCCTGGTTGTGCCTAGGATCAGACTCAAAATTTCCAAGGACAGGGCCTTTAAAGTTGGTGCTCTACAACTTTGGAGTTTACTCCTGAGGACCCTTAGGAGGACATCTTAGTGGAAGTCTTAAAATGGGGCTTAAACCTATCTTTTGCTCAGGCTTTTGGTGTCTGAATTATGTTATTTATAAGGAACTTATTTACTTGCAAACCTGCTGTTGGTTTATGTAGTTTGGGTGTAGGGTGTAATTTATATTTTATTGTTTGTTTATTATTGTGTTTGAGTAGAAAGTGTTTGCTATTTCCTCTGTATCGGTGCCCTGGGCCTCAGGAAAGGGGTGACATAAATAAATGAAACTACTACTACTACTACTAAGTTGTAATTGTCTTCTTGGGAGTACAAATGTTCTTTTATTACATGTTTCCATTCTGCCATCTTGATTACACTAGAGTCCCTTTTTCAAGTTGCTTTGTTTAAGCCAGAGCCATAGGCCCAGGGTTGCTGCCAATTTTTCTTCATTGCCTCTAAGTTTTCTGTTCAGGTAGGGGGTAATGAGCTCTGGTTCTTCATACCTACTCCTTGTGCCACCCAATAGGCACAACCCTTTATTTTTCTAAGTTGGTAGTTGGGATTTTTTTGATTATTATTTTTATATCCCATATTCTTTTTCTATTCCTTTGGGCAAAGAAGTCTATAGCCCTTCTTTTCTTCCCACTTTTTTCTTCTACTGGCAAACAGAACTGAGGCAGGAACAGGGCTGGTGTTGGTTACTGGCTTACTCACATGCACAAAGCCAGACTGTAGCCCTGTGGGTGGTGGCACCAACAAATGTCAGTCCCCTCCTGGCTGAAAAGACTTTGCTGCCTTGAGGTCCTAGTACCTCTAGCTTAGATCAATAAGTGTGAATGAATGGGGACGATATTCTGGAAGATCAACAATTACAGTGACTATGTAATTTTCATTTCTCCTAACATCAGTCCCCAGTTCAGTTCCCTCTGCCCCTTCTCATAGTCTGCTTACTGCAATTAGGGAAAATGTCCCCCACCTCTTCCATGAATACTGAGTGAAAATACCCATTGATGATGTCAGCCTTCTTGCCATCCTCCTCTACATACATTTTCTGATTTTAGCCTCAAAATACCCTCCTTGGTATATCTTTTCTCCCAGCTAGCTTTAGCTCTGTCTCTGTCATTGCCTTCCTCATGTATGCTTTTCTATTGCCCTTAGATTGATCCAGCTTATAACATGGGATCAGTGAAGTAGTTACAGGGATTGGTTGAAGGGTAGCAGGGAGGCTGTGGTTAAATTCCTATTTAATCCACAGGTGTTCTGCCTGATCTAGTTTGCACAGTGTAAAAGACTGCATGATACCATGGATGGATCTACTGCTACTGCTTAGCTCGCTTTTGCCAACAGCCATTGTAGTTCTCCATGCTAGTGAGCAGTGCAGAGAGTGTCCCCAGCACTGTGCAATGCAAGTGAATTCATCTTGTAGTGAGAGGTGCACAGAATTCTGGCAAGTCATGCTCCCCACACAACCAACCCCGGTACACACATAGTGAGGGCTACAGAACACCACATAAATTGTCACTGTGCAAGGTGCACATTTGCAGTGTCCATTTTCACTGGTTAGTCAGAGTAATCTGGCAGCGGGCACAGTACAGAGAATATGGTCCAGCATCTGCTACACAGCAGAATGCTAGAAAAGACAGGGAGGAACGAGTCCCACACAGTAGAATGGCAAGGACTACAGAACTGACAACACTACACAGTGAGTACTAGGCACATCGGGCTTCACATTTATATAGCAGTCCTGTGCACATGACAGACCGTTGCTGCCACAGTGCAATTACTGCCAATCACCAAGATTGGGTGAGGACATCGTTACCGTTTGCTGCAGTCTCCCTTACCCTCCAGGAAGTGTGTTCCTTTTCCTGATCGGGTGTCACTGCCCGGGTCCCACCCCCGCACTTTCTCTCCCAGCAGCACACAGAAGACATGCCCGATTTCCACGGCTGCTAGTTAAACACAGTAAAGGCACCCAGCTGTGTTTCCTGTTCAGCAGTAACACAGGCACCCCTTAGCAATGTGATCAGGGGTGAAAGAGTATGACGATTGGCAGTGGCTGTCAGATCGCAAAGAGAAGAGCAGCAGCTGACTTCAATGGCAAGACACAGTGATGATTCAAATGCTCCACAGTGTGTGATAGAAAAGCCATATTCCTCGGCATACGATGCAGCCGACAGTGATTCCTGGTGTTCACCTGCAAAGGGGCAGATCAGAAATGTTAGTGGGCGCAGTGTTACCCCCTCTGTCAGAAATTTCACATGTCCTGTGTGCACAGCTTCCAGTAAGTATGCATACTGGAGCAGTCATGGATTAAGATGTCAGTTTAATCCACAGTCAGCAACTGTCCCAGAGGCAGTCACTGTCAGTCCTGTACAGCTGCAATTTTATAGGGATTGACAGCTCAGTGGTATCCACAAGCAATGTGGTATGGTATAATCCATCAGAAATGCCAACAATCATTTGTAAAGTGGAATTGCGAGAGTTTTAACACAATAGAAAGCAACAGAAGGCATCTTTTCTCAGGGACTACTTTCCAAGGTGGAAGGATAAATCCTTTCTGCCATGAAAACAGGAAAAATCTGGTTTTGGAGTTGTACCCTATCCACAACCTAACCCATGTTATAAATTGTGCTAACCCATCGAGGGTTGTGGGGTTATAGGCATTTAATCCATACGGTGGCACTGTGAGGACACTCAGCCTGTGGCCTCATGCCTCACAACATGCCCTGGTTGTGGATAAAATGCCAATAACCCTACATCCTGCTGTGGATTATTGCTAATTTATACTGTACATCTGAATGCAGCCCTATTGTCTTGGACTGTATGTCTTTCTTCCACAGAGCAACACAGTGTTTTTATGTGTTTTGTCTTTAGATACCTGCTTCAGACAGGTTTTATTTACCTGTAATAGACTACTCATAAAGAGCTCTCATATTTCCTGTTCTTCCTCATCCCTTTCCACTCTTCCCTGTTTATCTCAGAAGGTCTTCCCATTCTTTCAAAACCTGTCTTCCTGAAATTAAAGCTCTTAATCCAAGACTTGGTCTTCTCGTTATTCATGACTACAGTGAACTAAACCATGTTGTAATCATTCATCCTTAGGGTTTCCTTTACCTAACCTCTTCCACCATTGCATAGTGAGACAGAACCTGATTACAGATTGTTCCCTCCCTGATGGGTTATTTCACCCACCATAAAGGAAACCCCTTAAAATCAATCTACAGGGGCCTGGCACTTTGCACTTCTAAATGTTAATGTTTCCCAGACCACATCTGGGAGGTAAATACTAGCCACTAGTGCCATGTTCCCTAGGGTAATGATGATTCTGATTGGCTCCCTTAGCTCTCTGTCCCCTCTTCAGACAAGTTTGACAGCCTGTAGGCCACTCCCACATTTAGATAGTGCTCTAGACTTGGGCGAAAGTTAATTTCCACCAGAGAAATTCTGTAGAAAATCCAATTTTGATTCCACAAAATTTTGTGAAATTTCCATGAAAATGTCACAAAATGTTGCCACAATTGTGATTTGCATTAGTTCCATCTAATTTAAAAAATTGCAAAATTGCACCAAAGTTGATGCTCTGATGTTACCAAGGTCCATACTGAAGTATATCAAATTTCATAGCTCTATCTTGAAAGATGACAAGCCTCCAAACCTTTTGAAATGTTAAAATTACATTTTGAAATTATGTAAACTGCAAAATTTTGAGCCCCAATAACTTTAAAACTAGAGATCAGAATATCACCAATTTTGTTAGGTTCATTGACACTAAATATTAGGATTTGCGGCCCCTCATGGCCCAGCAGCAGAGTGTTGTGCTGCCATGCTGATGACCCAGGTTTGGAAGCAAGCTCAGGAAGTCACATCGGGAGACAGGCCATGGTAGAGACAGCTGCTGCTTGGCAGTGCATCTTAGTCAAGGGGGGTTGGTGGTGGGTTCAACCCCGTGGCTGAAACACCTGCCACTCAGCAGTGCATCTTGGTTTGGGAGACTTGGCAGTAGGTTTCTTCAATGCAGTGGAAGCTGTGACTGTGTGAGGCTGACAGATGCACCACCCCCACCAGGAAGATGGGAGGGAACAATATGATCGAGAGAATCCTGGTAGCCAACTGAATTATGGCTGTGTTCTGCCTGATCAGGGTATATCCCTTTGAGATCAGCTGTTGGCTGGTAAAAAGTACAATATGGAAAAAATAGGCTGTGTGTATCAAGCTCTTCAATCTATTGCTGAAAGGCTGGCCAAGTTATAAGTAGCTAAAGATTCCAAAACAACATCAGTAATTAAAGTTGAATTTCATGACGTTTTTTGAAATTGTGAAATGTTTGATACTTTTATTTGAAGTCATGCCCATATGTTTTGCCCAGTCATACACTTGAGTTGCCATTGTAGATGAAGCTAAAAACAGGGTAAAGTGGGATTAAGGTAGAATTCATAGGAGGCTCAATAGTAAAAGTATAGTGGTGCCAAGTGTCAGGTCACTATCTTGAGTTGACAAACCCTGAAGAATAGCCATGGGCATTACTGTTCAGTAACCTAAATTCTTGCAATATGACAGATAACCACTATAGCTCACTGACTTAATGAATTGTGGAAGCATGTAATGTGCAGCCTTGTTTCTATACAATGCAACCTGCTGACTTTTTAACAACTCTGTAGGTAACGATGTATATTTTTACTATTTAAAAACAGTGGCACCATGTTATGCCAAGTCTCACAACTAGTTAAGACATAGGTCATTGTGACAGAAGTGTCTGGATATGTTTAGTTATGATGGAGCTTGATGCTGGGCATCACTGTCACAGGAGTGTTGGATGGGACATGCAGAGCCATGATGCTAGTGCAGATCTTGTGATTCAATTGGAGTAAGTACTTTGTGAAGTTAAATTCCTCAAGTGAATTCTAGTGGCATTACTTATTAGGCGTCAATGAATTTTTGAGTACATATTGCCAATTAGTAATTTCTAACGTATCCACAATGAAGTTTAACTTACTAAACCACATTTATACAGCTTAATTAGATTCAGGACATATATACTGTGGTATGCATGTCAGTTCTTGAGTCTGTACCTGCAATAGCAGTGGGGTTATAAACATGTAAATGTCTCTGACGATAGTCACAGAATTTAAATATAATTAAATTGTGAAATTTGAACTCCGGTAGCTTACAATTTACACAACCAATTATCTCTCTATTTAGCAGTTTCTATGACTCTTCCAAGAAAGTATGCATATAAATTCTCAATTATTAAACTCGAATGGTGCCTAAGTTGTAAGCATAGACATATTTTCAGAAATATTCACATGAATAATAAATTGCCAGATATTGAGCCCCTATAACTTCCATGGGCCTTGTTCAAATGTCACATAACTTAATATCCTCTTGGAGCCTTTCCAAATAGTATGCATGCCAAATTTCAGATGACTAGCTAAAATAATGACCAAGTTACGATCAATTATAGAATTTCAGAAAATGTCACAGAATTTCACAAAAATTCTGTGAAATCGGAATTTGCTAATTTTGCCGAGCTTTCTTCTTTTTTATTTTCAACTACCAGGTGCACCCACATTGTAATTATCCCCCACCCGCTCCCAGATGTGTTGGCTTCCACTGCTTTTATATTGTCTCTAATGTAAATTGTCACACTTCTTCCAGCCTTGATGAGGAGCATTTCTGAACTAGGCAGATCCCAGGATAGTGATGTTCTCCTTATAGTTCTCTGTTTTTGCATGTTTCTGTGACTGTTATTATCTTCTGTTTGGATTCTTACACAACTGCCTGGAGGTCCACAGTTTTTTCCTGAGTCTCCTATTGTTAATCAAAATCACCTTTCATGAGTTAAGTTATTTTCCCCTTGTGAGTTCTGCCCTTCCTTTCTTTCCCTTCTGTGCATTTTCCATATTTGTATGCACCCTCCTGATCTACCCTCCATGTCTGTCATTGCACAAGGGACAGACATTATGTGTGTGTGTGTGTGTGTATAGGAGAGCAACTGTGACTCTGTGTCTGTGTATGATCTGAGACCAGTTTGCAACTGTGTCCCCCTCTCTAGTTTAAAAACCTTCTAATTCATATATGTAACTTCTGACTCGGTGCACTGGTGCCATACCTGTTCAGATGCCCACCATTTCTAACCAGCAACCACCAGTCTTGCCAAAATATTCTCTAGTCCCCAAGAAAAAAGAAAATTACTTTCCCACACCATCCCTTTAACATTGTGTTAAAGCTACCTAATTTTCTCCTCACAAGGCAGCAGGTGGACCTCAGAGAAGTCCACACAAAAGGAAGGCTCCCCTAAGAAGGTGGTGTTAAAATGTATTCCCAGCAAACATCGACAGAATGTATCAGCACACACCTCTCTGCTTAAAGTACAGTACTCTATAAACAAAACATGGCTGGTATAATAGCAGAATGAGTCAAGGATAAAAGCAAATTGATGGTACTAAATGGTGTTGGCTGATCATCTGGCAGCAGGGAGCAAATTTTGCACTTATAATCTGGCACTTCACCTCATCACAATTTATCCTGTATTATGAGCAATTAAAATAAACTGTTTTATTAATTTATTTATTTATTTTTGTTTCTTCTATTCTTATACTGGCCTTCTTTTCTTGGGGTACTTTTAAGCAGATGGAAGTGCTGATATTTGATATGTTTTGTGGATGTGTGGACTTCAGAGAAGGTTATCATCTCTCTGCCTAACCCTCAACTTCCTTCCTTGTTTATAGAAGCTATTCTTTACCCTATTTATGCTGCTGCCTGTTAAGTCATCGATCCCTAAATAAATGGCCATGTCTGGCTTCCCATCCTTACCTTGGTGTACTTCTTCAGACCAGGAAGCTCACTACTCACTATTGCCCCTGCCAAGCAGTGGACAGTTGTCTCATCTCAACTGTTGACACACCCCAATCTCCTCAAACCTCTGACTATAAAGTCTACCAGTACTAGGATCCTCCTCTTCTACTGTCATGTCCCACCTCTTTATGTGTAATCTTCTCCAGTACAGCCTCCTGCCTAGGAATTTCACTGTTGCTTTCTTTTTGAGGTCAGTGGTCTTAATCAGTTCTGCGAGTGGCACAAAGTGGTTCTTGTTTTCTGCCATGGGATTCCCCTTCCCAGTGGTGTACCCCCTCCCTTATCCCATCCAACCACAGTTCATCAACTGCCATTGATGCTAGGGGGGCCTCTAGTGAAGTAGAGATGCAGTTCCCATGACTTCTTGCTGTAAAATGCTCCTCATGAAACTCACTTCACCCATAAAGGTAGTGACCTCATCAGCAAGGGCCCCAATCATCCTATATAATCCCCAACTATACAACTAGAGCACTCTATGGAAGACAGCAACAACACAACCCCTACTACTGACTATCTCACCCTGTCATCTGCCTACTGTACCCACCCAAACATGGTGTTAATGTGTGATATGGATTTGCATAGATGTGGACTACAATGTACATCTCTCAACTGTCCTCCCTCTTCTAGTGCTGTTTTGATATATTTCTTAAACAGTGTGGATGCCCCTGCTAGTCTTCCTCTACATAACTGTTTAAGTCCTTATGGCACTTAGCATTGTGGCACTTCACTGAGTGGCAAATTATTACCTTGCACAACAACCTAAGTAACAATTTTCAAGTACTGGCAAATCATTACTCACAAATCACTACAACTATGTGACGTAGGGTTTATTTATTTATTTATTTGGTATTCAGAAAATAACCCTTGAGCCAAGGCTCTTTTTACAAAGGTTCCACGTCATGTGATCAGAGTATAGACATTCAATCAAGAAGGTTACAGAGTTTTAGGATATTTGAGACACTGAACAGCACAACAATCAGGAAAAGGTTGCAGAGTTTCTTAGACATTTAAAACACTATACAGCATATGGACATTAACTTTAGTTGATTATAAGTGCAGGTAAGGTGCAGAGGCACTAGAGGTTAGGTTAGGTTGGGCAGAGGGTCAGTAAGGACAGGATTTTGTTAGGGGAGGACAGGGGCCTCTAGTAAAAGTGATCAAGGAGGCAGGGCTGCGGCTGGGAGGCAGAGAACCATCCTAGCATGGAGACGGGGGGGAGAGAGGGAGTGAGTGGTGTACAGGAACAGCCCCTTAGAGTGATTCAGAGGCATTGTCAAGGAGCTTGTGGGAGGGTGGCTTCTGTCTTGTGCTGAGAATAGTTGCTGTTAGCCATGCCCTTACATTCTTTATGTCCTAGTGCCTGACAATCTGGAAGTACTGCCCTTCACTTCCTTCCAGGAAACACCTACTGTATGAAAGACTCCTCATCATACTGGGTTCTTATTGGTCAGTACTCTCCACTACAAGGTAAGCAATCGCTCAGAGAAAACACTCAAAACCATTTACTTCTGCTTACTCACCACCTACACTGCCACTTTAAATATCTAATAAAAAAAAACATATTTACTGTAAGCTAGCTTCTCTGTTTTGTCTCTCTCTCTCTCTCTCTCTCTCTGTTTCTCTTTCTGTCTGTCTCTCTCTCACTCTCTCTCAGCCCTCATCTCCCCGTACAGGATCCCATTTTACTAGCCCCTTAAATCTTCTGTCTCTGGAAATTTGATACAGTTCTTCTCCAATTACACCTGTTCATGGGTCATTAACCACTCAACCCACAAAAGGTTGTAATATTCTACACAGCTAGTTTCCCCACTGACAGTGATGGCTAAGAATTAATGAAATTTAAATACCCTCCACCCAAAAAAAAAACACTGACTAAAAGCAATTATAATATCTCAACATATCCAACCACATGTTAAGTTAAAAAGGTAGAACCTTTTCATTCACCATTTCAACTGGGACAACAGTCCCTTCAACTCAGTGAACAGCTATAAATAGCTAGGGTTCTAGGTTGAATCCAATGACACTAAAAATACACCTGATAATGTTTTGGCAAAAGATGTTACAATGAGAATAGGCTTGTTGTCTCAATATAAGAATATCCTCTGCCCAGACTTGATGAAAAAAATAACATAAACACAAGTTACCTTTGTGTAATTAGACAGACATAATTTACAACTACTGCATTATTTCCAAGACAAGCTAAATAAGATTGATGTCTTATATAATAAACTGGCAAGAATTATTTTAGATTGCCCAAAACTTTCTCACCAGTGTGAACTTTTTAAACACTTAGGATGGTTGTCACTAAAGAATTCTAGACAACTGCACAAGATCATATTTGCAGTTAAAAGTGTACATGGGTTAGCACCACAATATTTTATTTATTTGACTGATTGACCCCTTGGAGGAAACAAGTTCCCTCAGGACTGCAGGTCCATTTGAATTGATTGTTCCAAGAATCGGAAGTCAATGAGTCACATAATTCTGTACCTGCTTTGCTCCTTATCTATATAATTCACTTCTGCAGACTTTAGAGTAACTTTAAAGTTATCTCTGGGAGGAAACCACCAGTTAACTATCTCACAAAATGGTTTAAGGGCACTTTGCCCATTTACAACATCTGTTGCACAGAGGCCAAAGGTCTGACATAGCTGCTGATATCTATAATCGCACATAAGTATCTTGTGGTTGTGTAATAACTGGCTTTTTAAATCTTAATTAGTGAATTATTATCTACAATTATTCTTAAAACTGTATTGTATGTTTGCATTTCTTTTTTGTATTGAAATGTTGTTATACTGTTTATGACTATGCTGCTGTGAGGACAACATTGTAAATGAGACTTGTCTCAATGTTTATTCCTTAATAAACTGAACCACGCTACTATAGAATTGTTCAATATACTCCTTATCTCAAGTGATCCCAATGTAATAAAAACAAATGGGGAAATTGTGTTCCTTGGCCATTGGAAAAGGGGGTGTCACTGTACAGTAAGTTAATTTTTTACCTTTGTTATCTCTATGATGGTTAGTTTTATCTCCATGACCATATATATTAATTTTCCCTATATATTTCAATGCTTTCTAAAAGAATAATAGGATTCACTTCTGGTTAAGACAATATCAACAGACTATTTATTGCATAATACTATATTAAGCTATTACCTGTATGCAATGTCATAATGTTTGCTCTTTAGATAGTACTGAGAATTTACTGCAATTTTAATTCTTTAACAATTGAAAAATGAATCAATAAATCAATAAACTGAATCTACAACAACTGTACTGAAACAGTAACTGTTCATCTGCAATGCTCTCTCTCTCCTCAATTCTTTTGAAAACTAAAATTGGTCATAACACTTGATCCTTTGTCCAATGGGCTGCTCTTCCCTGCCTCTTGGATCTGTTTACTCATATTTTGCTGCCTGTTCAATTAGTCATCTGCAATTGTACTGAAACAGTAACTGTTCATCCACAGTACACTGTTCTTTCTCCCTCAGTTCTATTGAAAACTAAAATTGATTGAAACACTTGATACTTTGTGCAATGTCCCACTCATCCCTTCCTTTGGAATCTGCCTACTATTATTTTGCCACCTATTCAGTTGCCTGTTTGTCTGCCTTTCTACTTAGGTCAACTCCTCTCTTCATTTGGCTGCCTGCCATGTGACCTGATGTCTTGTAAACTAGGCATGTTCAGCTGTATTAGGCTTACATGTGCCTCATGTGTGCAGAAGTCCAGTTTTGTCATTCTACAAACATATATGCTGTACCCACTACCAATGTCTTGAACTGTGAACACAGGAGCACTATTGCATATATGATTTTTCCGCTCAGCAGCTATAAGTTGCCACACTGTGCCTCACATTCCTTCAACTTTCAATGCCTGCCATAACTAATAAAATGCATCTCTCCCTAACAGCAAAATCTCAGCACACCACAAAACCTTAGTTCAGCCCATTCTACCATATTAAAAGAATCAATTTAACAGAACAGTAATAGGGAAAACCATCGTGATGTGTCCAGTTTATTAGACAAAGAATTATGATAAATAGGGGTTCAACTCTGGCTAATAATAAGCCCCTTAAAATTAGATAGCGAGATAATCAGCCACATTTCTATAAGGAGTCTGTTCCAAAGACCAGGAGCACTGATTGAGAACAACTGGTCATCTGTACATTTCAACTTTAATAGATAAACAGCAAAGAACCGCTGATTAGCCAAATGGTTAATTCTTGCCAGTGCATTGGGCTCAGGAGCTTATGGAGATGAAGGGGTTCAAGGCCATTTATGGTTTTAAATGTTAACAAGGAACCTGAAAGTTGATCTACTGCTTCACAGGCAGCTAGTGCTGAACAAACAGCAAGAGAGTGATATGAGATAGTTTCCTAGTGTAAGTCAGAATCTTACTGTCATTTTCTGCATAATGTACAGAAGGCAGATATATACACAAGGTCATCATATACAGAATACATTCTAGCAGTGCAAGGGAGTGATTAAAGCATGTGGAAGGGTTTTCTGACTAAAAGACTCCAGATAAAGATGCAGTTTGGTAATATAGTCTTAAGGACGATAAACTGCCTTTGATTACTGCCTATACCTAATACTCTAGTATCGCGTCTCATCAAGACAGCTCTCAGATTTTGAACAATCCTTTCTGCCTCAAACTAAGCTTGCTTGAGAACAAGGAGATTGAGGCTGAACCTAAATGCAGAGAACTGACAATCTGACCTAGCAAGTAGCAGCTCCAAAGTGAAAAGATATCATTTGAGGCTTTACCATAGACACGGTTGTAAAGCGTGGATAACCTGTAAGGGTGTTCATGTTGCAAGGGGCTTACACAACAGAGCTATAAAGTTACCAGTGGTGAATTCTTTAGTTGCATGATACTGTAGTACAGAATGCATAAATTATTATAGAGTAGTTTTACTGATACTTTAATAAATTATATCTCAATAATTATGTGCAGTTCTGGAGACCCAATCGCCACAAGGATATAGACAGGATGCAGGCAGTTCAGAGGAGGGCAACTAAAATGGTGCAGGGTCTGCACCAGAAGACATATGAAGAGAGACTTAAGGAGCTTAATATGCATACTCTCAAGGAAAGGAGGGATGAGGGGATATGATAAAAACTTTCAAGTACCTCAAGGGAATCAACAAAGTCCAAGAGGGTAGCATCTTTCAGAAAAAGAGGTGTGCAAGAACAAGGGGGCACAATTCAAAGATAGAAAGGGGACAGATTAGAGGTAATGTGAGGAAGTATTTTTTCACAGAGAATGTTGTGGATGCATGGAAAGGCTTTCCTGGGGAGGTTGTGGAGTCAAAAATAGTGGGAGAATTCAAGAATTCATGGGACAAACATAAGGCAATTATAGGGGTAGGGGTAGGAGGAAGTAGTTGTTGGTTAACTAGGATCTGCAGTTTATCCATTAAATAGGAAATGGACAGACTGGATGGGCCAAGTGGTCACTATCTGCCGTCAGATTCTATGTTTCTATGATTATAGGAAGAAGGAAGTGTGAGACCACTAGCTTTCTAGTATAGGCACCTAGATAGCATTTAGATTTGTACAGAATACTAGGCTTCATATCTGAAGAAACAAGGATATGCTTTATGTGCTTTTCAAAAGCAAAGTATTGGTTTGATCAAACACTCTGGTATTTAAAGAGGCTAACCTGACCAACAGAGGCATCTGCACCAGTACAGTAGCTAGGAGTCTTTGTTCAAATGAGAAGGAGAACTACAGTAAAGACCACAGTGTATTGGTAATGGGGGTGATGGTGGTGGTGGTAGTAGTAGTAGTAAAAACATTGATTCTTAAGCAAGCTAAAACACTTAGGCCCTGTGACAGACCTATTTACAGGGTATCCTGTGACAAGGGTGACTATAAAGAGGCTAGTACATATGAGCCCCTGCATCATAGCCAGTGCAACTTAGGCTAACAAACAAAAAGTAACACGGAATAACGAAAAAAGTCAGTGGACAAAGATACTGCCTGACCCAGAAGGGCAACACAGTGAACAGTGTCTGCCTCTATAGCATCCAGCAACAGGGCTATTGTAACATGGCGGGTGGCACAAATAGGTGACTGCATCAATAGGGAGTGTCAAGCGGGCTGACATTCACAGGCAGCCACTGTTAAAGGCGACATTCAAAGACAACGACTGTCAGATGGGGTGAAAGTCAATGACAGCGACTAGCATAATAGTGTATAAAGAGTGCAGTGCACAGTCAGCGCCATTGCAACCGTGCAAACCCAATGATCTGGGCGTCAGCAGCAGACTCCGGTGCATACAGAGCCGGACTGAGGGGAGGCAGACCAGCCATGCTGGCCATCTATACACTGGTCTAGAAGATGGTGCACTGCTATTCAGTGTGCCACCGGGTGGTACAGCATACTAAGCCCACATGCAATCTGCATCCCAACCCTGCAGTGCAGTGGGTGTGTGGTTAGAAACCGATCCTCGCCGTGTGTGTGTGTGTGTTTGTGTGAGTGACTCTATGTACCGTCCTCGACTACCATCCACCCTCGCCAGCTACCATCACCACCCACTACCCATCCCATGTCACAGACTCACAGCCACCACTGACCATCGTCCATGGCCACACTACTGGCCAAGCTGTCATGTGCATGCAGCAGCCATATTATTTTTACCCGTTGTCCCACAATGGTGGATGTTGCATACCTGCATGCATGAGTACAGTGCGTACACATTCCACCTGTCATCGCACACCCCCACCCGGCCTACCACAAGACCATGTCTCCATACATGCATCCCTGTCCTGACACCCCACATCTGTCTCTGTGGCCCCCAGACAAGACAGTGTACTGTGGATTGCGCCTATGCAAACTGTGGTGCCAGTACTGTGCGATGCTCAACACCTGGCATGTGCCAACAGTAGATCAGATTTGGGGTGCTCATAGGTCTGGGCATGGCACTAATTGGGCATTGAGTGAACCCCTGAGACACGGCAGCATGGCAGCCACCAGTGACGGTGGAACATCTAACCCTGCCGCCCACCCCATGGATCCCAGCAAAATGGGGATGAGCACCGTAGGACGCAGTATTAGTCAGGAGGTTCATAATCTGTAGGCTCTGCCCATGCTGCAGACAGATGTGCCAGGCTGACCATGTCCATTGTCCAACACTCCACATGTATGGAATGTTGGTAAAGGGCCCGTGCTGACTGGGGCAGCATGGCACACCGCTGTACCAGTTGCCCAACTGCTGTGCCTGTTGTGATGCCACCCACACTGTCCTGTTGGAGCACAACTGGGTGTTGCTGGGGGAGATGGGTAACCAGTGTGCCCTGGTGGTGATGCCATGTGACACCGATGGTAGCTGTGTCAGAGTGGGCAACCATGGTGGGGGTGTGTGATGGGGGGCTCAGTGGATGTCAATGGACACCTACAGCACAGACAGGCCACGTTGGATGCCATAGCATTGCACCAGACAACACCTGGCCTAGTGTCACAGCCTGTGCCATAACGGACAGCCCTGCACCACACTGGGAGTACTGTAGGCAGCACCTCTGGGCTGTACATAAGGGGAGGCCCTCATCGCAACCATATGCAGCTGATGGCCACACAGTCACTGTAATTGCACTGACTGGGTCTCACAGTGTTCCCATCTCCATGTGTCAGTTGGAGTATCCCTGTGCATGGGCACTGTTCATGGGCCCATTCCCCACCCCACACCTCCACGCACACCCTCAACACTGGCAACAGGCCTCCCCAGACACATGAGGCAGTTGCCTTTTGGAGTGGCTTATGACATCACTTACCTGCATTGCTCTGGCATCTCGCATGCTGTGCACCACCTCTGGCAATGTCCCTGTGGCTACACAGCAGCCTGCATACTCAGTCCACACACACACAGCCTGGGGCATTGCCTGTGCAGCATTGGTTGCACTACATGCATGTGCCTCTAGCCAGGTGTTGTTTCTCCCCACTGTGCAGGATCATAAGAGCTGCACCTGCAGTCAACAACAGTGGCATAGTGTACATGCAGCGTTACCGCTCAGACATTCACTTCTGTGGCTTTGCCGACTGTGTGTCACCATACGCCACTGTACAAGGGGTGTGCTGTCTCGGGTGCTGTTAGTGCTCATTCAATGTGACTGTATTTTGGCTGCTGTTACCCGATAGTGCTGCCACATGCCCAGGCTGTCTGCGGTCATCCGCCAGCTTGCCGGCCGTTGTTGCAGCATTGGGCCATGTGCCTGCCTCACGCAAGCCACACAGCCCTGTGTATACTGTGCGCTAGGTCAGTTGATGCCTACGGGTGCTGTTGCTGCTCAGGTGGGAACATTGAGCTGCTAGTGTGTACTGGGCACTGTGCCTGTGTGCTGGACTGGACTGTACCTGGTGATGGCTGTGGAGTTCATACACAGCTAGAAGGGCCACCCACCGCTGCTTCATTAAGGATATCTGTACAGGCAGGACAAGGCACTGGCCAAGAAGACCTATTGGTGTTGCACTGAGTACCACTGCTACCAATGTCTGGCATGGCTGCACACAGTGGAGGATCTTGTGGTATGCACCATAAAAAGCCCCAATCACGTGGTGGATGCTGGGGAGGTGGATGCATGATGTGTGGTGTGTGACATCAGGAAATGTGCACAAGGCAGTGTGGAGAGCACATCACAAGTTGTCATGCAGTGTACCACCGGTGTGCCACAGGCTGTGACTGGATGTCTTGCCTGTGTGTCACTCCTCAAGTGCATGGTGCAGCATGTGCAGCAGGCACACCGAGGGTCTCATGTGTCACCCTTACAGTGCAGGAGCTTGAACTGCCAAACAGGTACTGTGTGATGGATATGGGGAAAAGATTCCTACTCCACAGCAATGGCAAGGAGGCTGATCAGATACTCATCTTTACTAGTGCAGTAACCTGTGACTCCTGGCTGAATCAGAGGACTGGTTCATGGATGGCACCTTCAGGTGTACACTGCCATTCTTACAACAGGTGTACACGGTGCATGGCATGATGGGGGTTGATGTCATACCCACTGTATTTTCCCAAATGTGCTCCTGACAGACACCAACATATGTGCGTGTCTTCACCGGCCTATGGGACACATGTCCAGCCATGATGCCACGCACCGTTATGATGGACTTTGAAAGACCGGCATGGCTGGGCCTGTGAACTGTGTACCCTGATGTGTCAGTGCAGTGGTGCTTCTTCCATTACACACAGGCTGTGTGGCACAAGGTTCAGCAGTGCCCTGCCATCTACGACCATTACGTGTCAGATGCAGAATTTGCTGCTGGCCCTTGCGTTTTTTTCCTGAGGATGCTGTTCTGTACCTGTACGATGAGTTGTGTGGGTGGGACTACTACATATGGATGCAGGCTTTCCTTTGACCATTGCTTGACTATTACAAGGACACGTGGCTTGGGTGTCCTGTGGGCTGTGGTGGACAAGACGTCCACTCTTCCCCCACAGTTTCTGGAACTACTATAGTGGTACCCTTGCTGCCCTTGCCAGGACCAACGCTGTAGAGGGTGGCACAGGGGTTTCAATACTTGTATGGAGCCGCACACCCATGGTTTGGCACTTTATTGACTGCCTCTGACTGAACAGAGGTTCACTGAGCTTCATCTCGATCAGCACGTGTCTGGTGCAGATGCAGCTCCATGCAAGAATAGTTACAAGTACCTCAAGGCACATCTGGTTGGTGTCATGTCTGAATATGCATACCGCACACATATGAATACTTGAGAGGATAGCCTTCACTTTCAACTCCAACTGTAATGCAGTGGTTGCATCGCATGCTGCGTTGCTGTCCAGGCCACCCTGACGGACATTGTGCCACTGTCCATTGCCATGCGGGTTGCACATATGCAGCAGCAGTGGCTGTCGACCTACAACCCTTGGTCACACATGTGTGGTTGAAAGCCTGTTGGGGGGGGTCCCGAGCTGTCCTTTTAGTTTAAGCACCTCTGGGTGAGGCTGTTTCCCTGCTCGGGTGAGTGCGGGGCATTGGGCCTGTAGTGTGTATCCTGACCTGGGCCTTTTTGGGAGGGGTCCTGAGCTGTCCTTTAGTTTAACTGCCTCTGGGAGAGGCTGTTTCCCTGCTCGGGTGGGTGTGGGGCATTGGGCCTGTAGTGTGTGTCCTGACCTGGGCCTGTTGTGGGGTGTTCCGAGCTGTCCTTTTAGTTTAAGTACCTCTGGGTGAGGCTGTTTCCCTGCTCAAGTGGGTGTGGGACATTGGGCCTGTTGTGTGTGTTCTGCATTGGGCCTGTTTGGAGGGGGCAGTGTGCAGCCATTCCCTTCCTCTGTACCCACCCCGGGTTGTGTGTGTTGGTTCCACTCATGTACTGCCTTGCGTGGACTTGTGTCAGGCTGCTCAGCTCTATGCATAATCTTCCATCTGTTTCCACGGCTGGCTGTCTGTGGCATGCTCTGCATGCCTGCCTTCTACCAGGCTTGCATCACCAGGCAGGATGGTGGTTTTGCATCCTGCAGTTGTGGGCCTTTCCTGGAGCTGCTGTGGTTGGTTCATCACTGGTGCCTTTGTACCCCAGTGGCACCTATGTATGTGCCTCTGCTGCATGTAGCCTGTGTGCAGGGGAGCGGGGCCTTGCAGGTCATTGGGGTGTCTGCAGTGCTGCATTGCTGATATTCTACCCTGCTGCAATATCCCCATGATGTGATACACTACCCGTGCCCATACCGTTGCACTTCTGTGGTCCTTGGATGGGTCTGCCCTGCTTGTGTGTTGTCCCTCCCCATTCACCATTGGCACCTGTGTGCCACATTTGTGGTGTTTTCCTCTGTGGTACTGTGCAGCACCCCCAGTTCACAGACCATGTGCCCTTGTCTATGCCCCCCTGCCACTCACCACTGCTGCCTATTGCATGTGTGCTGGCCATTTCCTCCCTGCCTACATTGTTCTGCTGTGCTGCCCTGATTCACTGTTGTTCCCAACTATGCCGCATGTTCCACCGGCCTACCCTGTGTCAGTGTCTGCACCTCCTCCCATGGTGCTGTCTTGTGTCCCCACCCCTCTTTGTCCCATTCTGGCCAACACCTGTGGCTTTGCATTTTATGCCAGTCACTGGCACCGTTGCACCTTTGAACACAGGGGTAGCTGGCCTTCCAGTAGGTGCCTTCTTGTCTTCATCTCTGCCCTCTTGCCCATTGTCATAGTGTCCTTTCCTGTGGGCATCCACCATTCCATACACTCCTTGCTGGTGATGCCTGCACATGGCTGGGGGAGCATGCAGTGGGCAATGGTGGGCACGGCATGCAGTGCTGCTGGTGGGGTTCAATAGGCAGTTCACATCCTGCTGGGATTTTCTTATTTCAACACTGGGCTAGGTCTGTCTGTTGCTTGTCTGTGGCACTGCACAGTGGGTTTGGGTGTGTTGCCTTGCTTTGTGGAGTGTGTGGCTTCATGTGTGCTGGGGGGATTCTCACCTCTGCCATGGGCTGCCTCACTGCTGGGGGCGTAGTGCATCCCATGTGTGCCACCATTGTGTTTTGTGGTGGGGCATACCATATTGTCTGGTCATGCTGCTGTCTGTCTATGCGGGGGGGGGAGACTTTGTGGTGGGTGTCTGTTCATGGGCCCCTCTCTGTCCTTTCCCCTTGCCCATTGGGTGCAGTTTGGGGAGGACACTCGGGGGGGTTATACTGTTGTGGGGTTGCTGTAGCACAGTGTGAGGTTGATGCCGTCTGCTTGCCTCTGCACTGTGGCTTCAGGTGTTTACTCAGTGCATCTCCCTGCTGTGTTCCTCCCTTTGCTGTTGTGTTCGTTGCCATCCTGTTTTCGCCTCCCAGGTCCCGCTTTCTTGCATTCCCCATCTATGTGGTCACTGTTTCGTATTCGCTGTTCTGACATGGAACCATTTACAAGGTTGCCCTGTCTATGAAATGCAATTTTACATATATTACAATATAAACAATTGTGTCAAAGGGCAATATAAGTACAATACATAAAAACATAGGTACTTAGACATCAATTAGACATGGATAGGGCACTGAACAGACCCAACACATATTACATAATCTTCCATGATAAGTTACAGATACATAATTAAGAAATATAAACTGCAGTGCCAGAACCTAAACATTTAGTAAACATGCAATGTAATGGACAATTGCAGGCATATCAAATTAATTGATGTGCATGAACCAAATAGCACTATATCAACTCTCTGATTTATTTACAAAGTGCCCTCTATTTTATCTAGGAGTTGTACCAATTATGTTGTTCAGTCATAGAAAAAAAATGAAGCTTCTCAACTTTCCTCAAATCTGGCTGGAGTTTATTCCATATAACCAGAATTTGGTAATTTAATGTCATCTGGACATAATTATTTCTAATTTTAGGTATCATCTTATAGTACCCTGTCCCCTGTTCTTATGTTGCACCTCTGTGTGCCTTCTTCCTGACCTCCAAAGTGACCCCCTTTATCAAACCATTTACCAGTTTAAGTGTCATAACTGTATATTGTTTATCCCATCTTAACCCTAAAGAATCCCACCCCAATTCCCCATACAATTGATAATGGTGATTTTCCAATGGACATTTTAATATGAATCTAGTTGACTTGTTATACAAAACAAGTCTTTCCTTAAGGTATCTATTAGAAAATCTTAGTACCACATTGCCATACTCTAACATTAGTAAGATGAGATGGTTGATGTTTGAGCCTCTTACTTCCAGTCAGCATTTCAGTAGTTCTGCAGAGATAGCCCATCCTACAATTTATATTTTTTATTGTATGCAAATATGGGTATCAAACCTTAAAAGACTATCAATAAAGACCGCTAGGTATTTATATTCATCATCATTTGACATTTGAACCTGAGCCATTATTCATTACTGTATTTAGTTTTGACATTTTAGAAATTGTATTCTGTTATCAACTAAAGACCATAACTCGGTCTTTGCTTTGGCTTATAACCAGCCCAGATTCCTCAAACTAATGTCCCATCACTTTAAAATCTCATTATAACTTATTTTCCATAACTTAAGGGTTACTATCTATTGATATCAGTATGGTACAACCTGCACCCAGGCTCATATAAGTGTTATTAATAAATTCTGTTAAATCTTATATGTAAATTAATAATAAAACTGGACCTAATATTGATCCTTGAGGAATAACTCTACCCAAGAGTCCTTCTAATGCTGTATAGATTTTAACAACTTTTTGGGTCCTCCTTTAAATAGGAGTCAAACCATTATACTACATTATTGGCAGCCCCTATACTATGTAATCTATCCAACAAATTTTATGACTTACAAGATCAAAAGCCTTTGAGAGGTCAACTAACACTGTACCCAGAGTTCACAGATCTGGTGCTCCTGCAACCAGATTTGTGAACTCTGTGAGTGCAATGCTGGTCAACCTCCCCAAGGTATCCAAAAGTGTTGGTCTTGCCTGAGTTCAGGATTAGCCAGTTTGGGTTGAGCCAGACAATAAACCTATCAACGTCTTTTTCAAGGATTGAGTTGATTTACAAACTGAAAGAGACATTGCAATAGACAATGTCATATGTATATATATGGGTATGCCACTTTACACTTTGCATAGGTAGGTTGTTAATAAATATGGACAGTAGTAGGTAGCCCAGAATGCAGGCTTGGGTGCCCCAATCACACATTCCTAATGTCTGAATTAATAAGGGGATGAGATGTGTTCAAAAACAAGGTACCATACTGCCATAGTGACGTACATTAATAATTTAAGGTAGGGAAGGGCTTGTGGACAATACAGAGTCACATGTTTTTAGGTTGAGTTAGAACTTGAATTATGGGCCTGGTTCAGTATTTTTGGTAAAACATACCTGTCATTTTAAGGTCAAAATGGGTGTGTATTCATTTCTACATCTAGCATAAGATTCAATGCCACCTCAGACCTTGATTAGGAACAGACCTGATGAGTGGTGCTGAATATGCATAAAGAAGTGCATCAAAGAGATCATCAACTTTGCTCAGTGGAAGTTTTTGAAACAAATATAGTGCATGCCAGTTACGGTAGACAGATTCTTGTGTTTCAGTTTTGTCCACTGACTCCAATGTCCATTAAAGCTGTAGTTCTTCACTGTATGTGCAGAGCACGTTCCTGGTAATGCCCGATAAACATGGACACACTGAAACACACAAATCACTCATAGTGAGCAGTGTGGGCTTCATTACTGATGATTATCTGTACTGATGGGGATTGCATAGTGATTGTAGACTTTGAGACAAACACTACTGTATGTGGGGTTTGTGCTTTGTGTGATTCACTCAGAGTGGGCACAGTACTGTAGATGGAACTGGGCAATTACTGACATGGATAGTACTGTATAGCAATGTTAGACTTTTGAGACTTTTGACACTGTACAGGTTTAGTGCCTTGTGTGGACTTGTGCTTGTGCTTGTGATGACTAAAGGCCTTTATTAGTTTCAGGGCAGTAGGTTTCAGTGTGGGTTGTGCTCATTGTGCTTGTAGTGGGGTGGTAAAAACACTTGGTGAAGGTTAAAACTGTTCACTTTATTTATTCCTTTTTAAAGTAGATGATAATTTTTGTTAGTTCATCTTGGACAGTTTTGTATTTCTGCCATGCTCTCTCAGTCTTCAATAGGAGCTCCCATTCCGTTCAATGTCAGTACACTGTGCCATTGCCATGCACAACACTTTCACTGCTTGCCTAACATTGGAAATGGAGACTGGTGGATTTTCAGTCTCATCCTCCTCTCTGCATTCATCAGTAGCCATGGTAGTGCTAGACATTGGCTTCAGGGATTCCCCAACATAAGCAACGTTATCTGTAGTACATCAGGCTCAGGATCATTGTCTCCAAGATGTGACAAGGTCTCAAACTCCACCTCTGCTAATCTGTCAGGTGGGGTAATAATGTCTTCAAGAGGAGGAACATCCTGCAGTTCTTCTTCAGAATCAGTGATAGCGGCAGAGTGGAATTCTGCTTTGGAGAAGTAGTTTACAATAGTCTGAATTGAGACTGTCCCAGGCACTTTTTAGAAGCATGACAGCATTTGGCAGCATTATGCACATAACACAGTTTGCAGCTGTCAGATCAGCTCACTGTCCATCTCAGACAGGACACAACCTCTCATTTCTCAAAAGTAGCGCCACTTTAATGAATGGATGGCTCCCTGATCCAGTGGTTGGATGATAAAGATCATGTTTGGGGCAGAAAATCAAATTGATATTTTGTAGTCAGGCAGATCTGGAAGGCCACTAAATTGTCTAACATAAGTAATATCTCATGATCTCTCAGTTTCCAATCCAAAAGCCTCACCCATTTGGCGAAATTTTCACCAGTCAACCATACCATGTGGTTGTTACAGTATAGCACAGGCAAGTGGCTGACTTATGAAACCACCTTAGCTGGGTAAACTTTCCCACCATGACAAGATCACTTTTTCAGTGCTGGACATTTTGCAGCATATCAAAACAGACACCCTTTCTTTAGGCTTTTTGTCCCTGAAATAGGTCCTCTTAAATATAAGTGTACTATGTCTCATGCAATGGAAGAATATCTCCATATTATCCACATTAAAACTATCAGATGGCCACAGTCTGCAAGTAGATTGCACAAAACATCTGTTATACTGGATCTCACTCAGTGCCATCAGCATTCTGCTTTTCGCCATGGGTTTGGCAAAAGCAGATGTTCTGCCGAATCTTACAGTGTTGGAGCCACCTGCCTGTAGGGTTAAAATTGGGTTTGTCTAGTGCAACAGAAAGTTGTTTAGCTTTCTGCAACAATGAAACATGGCATCAGCCAGAAACAACCAGAAGCAACAGCTCAGACACAAAGGGCAACCCTAGGAAGCATATGCCAAATGCGGTCCAGCCCCAAGGCCTTACTGTCTGCTGAGCTTCACTGGTCTTCATCAACTGGGAGAGAGACCAATCATGGAGGGAAGGCAGGCTCCGACTGGTGCAGAAGTAGGGATTCCTTGTCAGCAGTTCAATCTGAATCCTCCTTGGAATGAACAGTCTGGGCTCCTTTCTCTACTGAGGCAACTTCTCTCCTAGCTCTGCTCAGACCCAGCCAGTGGCTGCTCTCTCAGCATAAGGAGCTGTTGGGATACTTACCCAGAGTTCCTGGCTGCTGTATGTAAATCAGCAGTTGTACTGCTGTACCCACTACTGAAATAGTGGTTAACTAATAGAAAGCTCTCAGCCAGAAGCAACATCTCAGACACAAAGGGCATCCCTAGGAGGCATACGCCAAGTGTGGTCCAGCCCCTAGCTTTAATGTCTACCTCTCAGTCAGATGTCACATATACTTTTCTTTCATCCAAGTATTGCTGTAAAGCAATCAGCTATTCTCACCTAAAAGACTATACAGAGTAACACAGCCACTGTGGATCTTGTAAACTGCAATTGCTCTGGCAGACTGTTTAACAAGGATTTTAGCCTTAGAGTGAAGCACTGTCCAACATGACTCACATTCAAGGACCTTAAATCTCAGCTGCATGCAGCCTGGGCTGAAATACAATACCTCCATGCTATCATACATCAGCGACTGCTGGACAATGTCAGAGAACCTATAGGTCCTAGACACACTGCACAAGCACCCACCTCAAAGGACAAACAGGCCAGGGGCTGGCAGATGGTCAGGAACAATAGAACAACCAAAAAATCCTCTGCTAAGGGGCGTTCCAATCCTATTTTGATATCAAACAGATATGCACCTCTGTCTCCAAGGATGACTTGTGTAGACAGCATTGATGATGCTCCAACTTGTGTAATGGGTGTTATACACTTTCCACATCCAAACCAGCACAAGGAGGTGCACCCCACAGCTAAACATACTAAATCAGAAAAGAAGAAATCTGTACTAATAATAGGCGACTCCATGATTAGGGGTTTTGAACCTCATCTCCAGCAGGACCATGATTCAGTTACTGTCAGATGCCTCCTGGGGACATCAGCATGGAAGGACACAAGCCACATTGAGGGGATCGTATGCACAGTGGACCACAATACTCATGTCATTCTCCACATAGGTACAAATGACTTAGCCAGTAGGTCAGTGGAGGAAACTAAACAAAATATCTCCAGGCTAGGTGACAAACTTTCTTCTCTTTCAACCGGTCTCTCCTTCTCAGGGATTCTACCTGTCTGGAATAAGGGAGACAGCAGGTAGAAGATCAGGGAAAAGGATATCACCAAATTTAATACCTGGCTTAGGAACTGATGCCAGGAAAAATGCCACCAGTATATTGGTAATTGGCAGAACTTCTGGAAATGGGAGCTTTATAAATTTGATGCCCTGCACCTCTCTAAAGAAGGTACATGAGTGCTTGGTCAAAAGGTTGATGTCCATGTTGGTCAGTCAAACTAGTGGACAGGGGTGGCACAGGCACTCCTTACACCACAAGGGTTGCCTTGTGCCACTTCCCATCACCAACTAGTTCAGCACACATATGCTCATATCATACACACAGGCAACAGAAAACACATACATAACAGAGCCAGGGTAAGCCTTCAACTAATCAGAGTAAACAGTGTTGGAATATAATGTGCATCAATGCTCATAGCCTGACAAACAAAATTCCCAATATCACGGCCATGATGGCAAAGGCACAGTTAGACTTGGTCGCCATTATGGAGACATGGTTCACCAGGAATCACACATGGGATGTCACCATCCCAGGGTACATGCTATTCCAGATGGAGCAAGAAGTTAAAAAGGGAGGGGGCAGCATTGTATGTAAAAGAGGACATCAATGCAACAGAAATCCAAAGTAAGCAAAACAAGGCAGAGGCACTTTGGATTTCCCTCAGGGCTGGAGAAAAGGCCCCCAGTCTGGATCAGAGTTATCTATAGACACCCATCCCAGAAAGCTGATACAGATAAAGAGCTCATGGAGACCATCTTGATGATGGCAGACAGGGGAGAGTTGCTGCTGGTAGGGGATTCAATCTGGCAGATGTGGACTGGTCCTCATGCACAGCATCCTCCAAATGAAGCAAAGATTTCCTGTTTGCACTACAAGGAGCAGGTTTACAACAACTGGTGAATTTCCCCACCAGAGACAAAGCAATACTGGACTTCGGCTCACAAACAGTACAAAAGTCTCAGATGTGCAAGTAAGGGTCAGTCTGGGGACCAGTGACCACAGGACAATCCAGCTAACTGTGAAAAAGGTAGAAGATACTAGTCTCACTAAAACCAAGGTTCTAGTTTTCTAGAGAGATAACTTTCCTGAAACGAAATGTATAGTCACATTCATGCTAGATGGCAGAAACTCAGAAGATGTAGAAAACTGTTTGGAGGCCTTAAAAACTGCTTTAAATACAGCTACAGCTACATGCACTTGGGAGATCACCAAATCCAAAATAAAGAAAAATCCACTCTGGTTCAACAAGGAAGTTGCAACCAAAATCAAGGAAAAAAGGAGTGCTTTTGCAAAATATAAACAGACTAAAAGTGAATTAGAGAAGAATACAAAAACAAGCTGAGTGAGACAGGAAAGGCAGTTAGGAGATCAAAAGCACAGATGAAGGAGAAAATATCACAGGGTTCAAGAAGGGAGACAACACCTTCTTCAGATATATAAGGGAAAAAAGAAAGAGTAAGGGGGGAATAGGCAATTTAGCAACAAAGGAAAGCAAGATGGCAGAGACAGATGAAGACAAAGCAGAGTTATTAAATGATTTATTTTGCTCAGTCTTCACCACAGAAGACAGTAGGAAGGGTCCTACACTAAGTAGGTCAGTACACAACACCACAGGAGCAGACACAGAATCTTTACATGGGAAAGGGTCCCAGAAGAGCAGAAGAGGCTCAAGGTAAATAAAGCAATGGGGTCAGATGGCATCCACCCTAGGATACTGAAAGGAGCTTCGGGAATAACTCACCACACCAATGACTGAGCTTTTCAGCAAGTCACTGGAAAGTAAAATAATACCTCAGGACTGGAAAAGGGCAACAGTAGTACCTTTACACAAGAGTGGAAGCAGGGAAGAGGCAAGAAACTACTGACTGGTCAGTTTGACCTCAGTGGTAGAAAGAATTATGGAGTCTTTGCTAAAGCAGAGGATAGTGAAGTACCTGAAGGATAGTAGAAAGATAGACCCCAGGCAACATGGCTTCACAGCAGGATGCTCTTGTCAAACCCATATGATCAACTTTTTCGACTGGGTCACCAAGGCAATTGACCAGGGAGGAGCAGTGGATATTGTCTACCTGGACTTCAATAAAGCCTTTGACACTGTCTCCCACCAAAGGCTAGCTAACAAATTAGAGTGTACAGAAGGTGGTCTTAAGATAGTAAACTGGATCACCTACTGGCTGCAGATAGGATGCAGAGTGCTTGTCAATGGATCATTATCAAGGGAAGGCAAAGTGACCAGTGCCATTCCACAGGGGTTTGTGCTGGGACCTATCCTCTTTAACATATTTATCAGGGATATTGCAAATGACTTGAAGGGAAGGTTTTCCTGTTTGCAGATGACACAAAACTCTACAACAGAGCAGCCACGCAAGAGGGAGTGAAAGGTATGGAATCAAACCTGAAAAAACTCAAGGAATGGTCCAGGGATTGGCAGTTGAAGTTTAATGCCAAGAAGTGTAAGATTATGCATATAGGAAAAAGAAACCCAGGGATAAAGTACACACTTGGAGGGCATCAGTTAGAGCAGACAAAGACAGAAAAAGACCTCAGAGTCACCATCGCAGATGACTTAAAGGTTGGAAAACAGTGTGAAAAGGCAACATAGTGAGTGGCATCCTTGGATGCATTGGTAAGGGAATTACAAGTAGAAAGAGCGAGGTTATCATTCCTCTCTACAGGTCCTTGGTGAGGCTACATTTAGAGTACTGTGGTCAGTTTTGGAGGCCCCACCTCAAAAAAGACATAGATCTCCTGGAGACAGTACAGAGAAGGGCTACAAAGATGGTGCATGGACTGCATCATGAACCATACGAGGCAAGACTCAGGGACCTAAATCTGTACACACTTAAGCAGAGAGGAATCAGAGGGGACATGATCAAAACTTTTAAGTACGTTAAGTGAATCAACACAACACAAGCAGGAAACCTCTTCCAGCAAAACAGGGATGCACGTACAAGGGGGCACAACTTGCATCTGGTGGGAGGCAGGTTCAAAGGCAACCTCAGGAAGTATTTCTTTACAGAAAGGGTCATAGACCTATGGAACAGCCTACATCAGGAGGTGGTGGAATCCAAGACAGTATGTGAGTTCAAATCCTCATGGGACAGATGTAGTGGACACATTAGGGTACAGTCTAAATAGGGAGGTGGCAGAAACACAGAAAGACTAAATGGATCATGCAGTCCCCATCTGCCGACATGATTCTGATATTCCTATATTCCTATGTTCCTATGCTTCCACACCTCAGAGAACCAAATCAGTAGAACCTCCTCTATCTCACCATCTTTCCCCGCCCTCTTCCTTTTTCTTTAGGGATTATGATTGTTGTGCCACTCTGTCAGCAAGTTACCCTTATTGTGGATTAAATCAGATACAGTGGATTTTAGCTGGCAAAGACTGACCACACGATCCTACATAGTGTTCTTCAGCAGACTTTCTATTTGCCAAATCATTTCAACTTTGCAGGAAAGTGGGATAGGAGCACGCTTAGAAGAGGCCATGTTGCAGGAAAGAAATGGTTCCACTACTGCAGCAGCAAGTAGAAAATCTTGGGGTAGGAGAGCCATTACAGGATTAGTACAGCACTACATTAGTGCAAGTAACACCAGCGGACAAGGTGTAAATAGAAAATGCAACAGAATGGCACCATAATTAAAGGGAATCCATACATTTTCTCATGAAATTATTATGAAGCTTACATTGAGGATCCAGTATGTAAATTGCTAGGATATATTTAGAAAATGTTTTCAGTAAGAAAAAAAAATACATTTAAAATGGTGATGTGGATGCATCCGTTTTGTGGACAGGAATGGTGCTGTGATGATGTCACTGTCTCACCAGCTCTACCAATATGCAATTAAGCAGGTTAAAACAAACTGCTCCTACATACAGGGATCCTGTTTCATCCTGAAGGGAAGCACTGGATTCTTTTCTTGCACTCTGTCAGACATAAGATCCTGGGTGTTCTTTAGAATATAACAGAATCCCTGATAGCACAAACTGTTCTCACCTGCTGCACTGCACATTGTTAACACTGGTGAGGCAGTGACATCATCACAACACCCCTCCTGGCAACAAAATGGATGCCTCCACATTCCTATTTAAAAAGCATTGCTCTGTCTTACTGAAGACATTTTCTAAATATAACCCAGGAATTTACATACTGGATCCTCGTAGTAACCTTTACAATAATTTTATAAGGAATTCTACAGATTCCCTCTAAGTGTCTACAATAGGCAGTATATAGAGTTCACTGTAACAGATAATTTTTGCATTGATGCCTATTAGTGTTGTGTGAAATTGAGAAATTTCATTACGCAAAATATTTAGCAAAATTCATGCATTTCACGAAACATTTCTCAGGTGCAAAATGTGAAATTTTGCATGAAAATGCAAAATTTTGCCTTACATTTCACAATTTGCAGGTGAAATTTCACATTTTGTGGCAACATTCTGAAAGTTTGCACCCCATGAAATGTTTCGCAGAATGGCAGAATTTCACAAAATATTTAGGTGGCGAATTTGCCAATTTTGCAGCAATTTCACCAGCAAAATTTTATTTTGCAACATCTCTAATGCCTATCACTGTGATTTGGGCAATGCATGTTTGTCCTCATAAACCAACTGTCCATGTTATCCTTACCCATCTAAAGTGGAGCACACTGTACCCTCTACTGTTTGTTATGAAACCAATGTGAGATAAAATATTTAAAAGATTGCTTTTGTATAATGTATTATTAGGTCTCACATTGTTAAATGCCCATGCTGTTATTGTCACCACTGTGTGACTAGTTTAAAGGGTCTATCCTATTGTATTAGTTTGATGCTCTTGATATGTGTATATCATTACTTGCCTAATTGATGGTATTGGTTTGATTGAACTGGGGCAGAGTTCAAACCCCATTCAGTTGACTTAAGTGAAAATATGTTTCTCAAATATTCCTAGCTGAAATGTAAGCAAAATTCAGCTTAGCCACCTTAACATCTAATGAAGTGAGATGAAAAAGGTTTGCTATATAAAATGTACTATATACATATATGACCATTCCTCTAGAGAGATCATGGTATTGCTTAACATCTAACAATGCCATCAACAATGGTATTCTGAACATCTCATGCCATCATTTTATTCTAAACATCTCATGCCATCAAGAGATGTAGTATGTTTGAACAGCAATACAATTAAGATGGTACTTCAGCATCCAATGCCATCAAGAGATGAGGTATTGCTTAACATCTGATACCACCATCATGTCATCTGGAAGAAATAAATTGTTCTACAGCAATTCAGATTTATGGCACCACAGGAGAAAGGCAACAACATGAAGAATCCTGTGCAGTCTACCATGCCTCAAAATCATGATGTGACAAGTCATTCAAGAACAAGAATCACACCAGCTCCAAACCTTCACACCAGATCAGACCATCAAGGGAAAGAATGCCAGCAAGTGTCACTCTCCCAAACCCCCACTGACTAGGTCAAAAAACGTGTTTGTCAATGACTGCAACTCATTGCCAAATGAACTCCCTAGCTAATGTCACATCTTTTGCAAGAGACTAAAAGGGCTGGAAGTGAGGTTTTACCTGGGGGCTGCAGGTTCATGAAGTGGCTAATGTGTGTGCATGTTTTACTAACAACTATATAAACTGTCATCATCTGGACTGGTTATATATCAATCTGAAGAAAATACCTTTTGCACTGCTCCCCTTTCCAGAGGGAGGACAAAGAAAAAGGACTAACACCAGTGAATTTGTACTCTATAAAAGAGTACAGTATGTACAGTACCAACCTATTTGCAAATGAGTTCTGCCTTGTTGTCAGTTGTATGATTATGCCATCCTACGCTTTACTAATGTAAACTGATTGCATTTTCTTTCAGTCACTTTTGATGTGGAGTGATTGTCATAACACTCACATAATATGCTGCCGAGCATGGTCATAGGATCTCATAACACCCATATATATGGGTGAAGCAAAACGATTGCCAGCAATGTAATATTTTTCTAACAAGAGTGCATTGGTACAAATGTTGCTTAATTACTTGCTAATTGCTTATATACCATCTTTTTGCTTTTCAAGTACATATTGCTTAATGTAAAACCTACTGAATGGTATAGTATGGGTTTCTTTTTATCTGCTTGTCCTGTGAAATTCACAATATTGTAGGATTTATGTGAGGTCCACACTACACTGAGATTAAGATTTGTTCTTGGGCTAGTATAAAGTAAATCAGGTTGCCTACCATAGATTTGATTTCCACGTTTGGGTTTGGGTAACCAAAACCAGGTCATAATACTCACAGAATCCTGGTCAATCATGTAACCTTCAAATCTGACAACTTAAACACTTAGGCCAAGATTCCTAAGCTAAAACAGTAAAAGATGATGGTCCTCTAAGTCAAAAGCATTGGATAGTTCAATGACTAATGCCCCTTAGAGTGTTAATTTTTCTATGGTGACCAATACTGTGTTAACTTTGAGCAGGGTGGAAATAAGAAAGTGCCATTTTCTGAAAACACATTGTACCAGTTACTGTATGTTATGTGGATAAAAGTAGCCTGATAGCTGGTTCTGCATAAATTTCTCCAGTATTTTATGCAATGCTGACAGAATCAATCAATCAAACTTATTTAACCAGGCAGTTACACTGTTGAGCAAGCTCATTTGCAAGATGGTCCTGGGCACAGAGGACAAATTAATTTACAGTATTCAACATCATTTCATAACACAGCAGACACTGAAACAAATTATGTTTAAGTACCAGATCATTAGGTAACTGGGACAAGACTTAGATAATGAGGGCTATATACAAATACAGACAATTCATAATATATGGGTTAGGAGACAGTGGAGGACAGAGGTAGCAGAGGATGACAAAGACACAGTGGAGGACAGAGAGAGAAGAGGGCAAAGACACATGCTGGGAGTGGGGGGGCAGCCTTGCTAGGGTAGAGGCCCCAGGACAGGAGGGAGGGAGGGAGCTAGATGGGGGGTAGTTACACTAAAAAGGAATGCTGGCTGACAGGGGGAATAAGAAGGCCAGGGAGGTCCAGGAGCTAGGGGAATATTCAGTCCATATGCCAGTGATTACCTGAAGCAATCGCACGCAGTCTTCAGGCATTGATAAAGCAGCTGCCTGAGTATGTAGGGGCTAGGCAGAAAGGAAAGTTTAAGTACTTTTTGTGTGTTGTTCCAAAGTGATGGTAGGAAGGAGCTGATGGCAATTGTGCCATGATGTGTCCTCATCCGTGGTAGCTTGAGGAGGTCAAGGAGGAGTTCCATAGGCTGTACGCACCTTTAGATAATTCGAACAGGTTGCAGATATAGGGTGGGAGTTTTTTATAAATAGTCCTGAAGAGCCACATAAGGGTGTTTATTTGCCTCCTCATGAAGAAGGATGACCAATCAATTGCCTGGTACAAAAGGCAGCGGTGAGTCCACAGGGGCATTTCAAGTATGAATCTCAAAGCACGATGGTAGAATGTGTCACGCTTCTGGAGGGCATACTGGAGGCAGTGACTGTAGAGAAAGTCAGTGTAGTCAAGCAGTGGTAGAAAGGTTTTTTCAACCAGCTGCTTCCTAGCTTCAAGAGTGAGTAGATGTCTCATGCGGTAAAATATGCCAAGGCGCTGTCTTAGCTTTTTTGTTAACTCACTTAGGTTCACAATGAAACTGAGTTTGTTATGCAACCAGACTCCCAGATATTTGAATTTATCCACTATTTCCAGAGGTTCACCAAGCAGGGTGATAATCTGGGGGTTACCAGTTGTCCCCATATTGTGGGGGGAGTATGGGGAGATAATCATGGCTTGGTTTTCTTTTGGCATTGAGCAAGAGCTTCAGGCTCAGCAGGTTATGCTGGAGGATGATAAAATCCTGCTGTAAATCCTTGTAATCAAGATCTGGAGAGGGGTTGGTTGTATAAAGGACTGTGTTATCCGTTAAAAGGTGAACATTTCCTGCTAGTATGCCAGCATCTATATGATTGATATAAAGTGCAAAGAGGATAGGCCCCAAGATAGAACCTTGTGGGATGCCTCCAGGCAAAACTTTTAGTGGGGACAGTTCCCCTTGTGCTTTAATTTGTTGTCTTTGATTTGTGAGGTAACAATAGAACCACTTTACTGCAGCAGGGGTTAGACCAATACTACCCAGAGTATCAAGCAGGATGGAGTGATCAACCATGCCAAGGCTTTGCTAAGGTCAAGGAAATGTGCATAGATGTGCTGTTTATTATTCAGGGCTTTTAACCCATCATTAGACACTTTGGTTAGAGCCGACAGGGTACTATGCTTAGGTCTGCACCCTGATTAGGCTGGGTTAAGGATATTTTCACAGTCCAAATACTCCCTCAGTTGTGAGTTGACAATTTTTTCTAGTAGCTTGGATAGTACAGGAAGAAGCGAGATTGGTCTGTAATTATTCAAGTCTGTAGGGTCTCCGAACTTGAACAAAGGGATAATATGTGCAATTTTCCAACTGAGCAGTAGCTCCCCTTGGGTAAGTGAGCTATTAAATAGATGAGTGATAGGTGCTGTCAGATGATGATACCCTGCTTTTAGAAAGAAGGTTTCTAACGAGTTGGCACCAGCACTCTTTTTGGTATCTAGCGAGAGAAGAAGGTCCTCCACCTGTTTAAAGGATACTGGCTGGAAATTAAAGGGAGGGCGGCTGGTACAGGGGACAGAAGCAGGGCTAGTACCTACACTGGTGGCACTTGGGGCACTCACTTTACTAACAGGCTAGGCATCAAATGCGAGGCCTGCAGTAGCAAAGTGGTTATTGAGCTGGTCAAGGATCTCAGACCTATCTGTGTAGGAGTTATTGTTCACTACAATTTTGGCCGGAATTGGGGTAGCAAGGGAGTGTCCTTTGACCTCTCTCAAAATTTGTCAAAACTTGGCAGAGCAATTTATGTTTTCCTCAAGGGCAAACTGAAAGAAACGTGATTTTTCCATCCGGATAAGTTTGGTGCAGGCGTTCCTGGCTACCCTAAAGGAGAGCTAGTCTGAGTCGGGCTGTGACTTCCTTGCCCTTGTCCATAGTACATCTCTGGACCTCAGGGACCTCTTCAGGGATGGGCTGAACCAATCAGGTGCCATTTCCTAGATTTAACCTTTCTTAAAGGTGCATGTTTATTGATCACCCTTAGTAACAGATCCTGGAAGATACAAAAAGCTTGAGACAGAATGAAACTTCACTGAGTGATAGTGATTTAGATCCCATTTTGTGAGTGATATAACCCTTGTAAATATCCATATTCTTTTTTGTGGTGGGGGGTCCTTTATAATGGTAACTTTTCCCTGCTGATATTCATTTTAGTAGTTACTGAGTAGTTCTGGAATCCACATGGTGACTCTGCACTGAAGCTTTTGTATAGCACTTTTAGACTGAACTAATCCATTGATGTTCCATGAATTAATGAGTGCTTGTAAAAATAAATATTATATGGTTAAAAGGCAACATTATCAAAGGACCATAACACAACATGGAACATCAGGATTATATCAAAGTAAGAAAATGAAAACAGGCAGTAGGGGATTAAGAAGTCTACACACATGTTCATATTCTCACATTTTCAAATATAATTTAAGTTAAAGCACAGTTTACTGTATGTTTCCTTTAAGAGAGGACATGTTGATGTTTTCGGGATTTAGCATATCAGTGGTAAAATTTGCTGAACAGGGCAGTGTGTCTGCTTTATGTTTGTTCACTGGTTTCTTTCTGCAGAGCTTGTATTTTTGACGAGGCAGCTGAGCTGATGTTTGCTTAATTGACTTTTCAGCAACCATACATCTTTATGATTTCATTTACAGCCATTCCTCACTACGTTCTGTCTTTAAGTGAAGGTAGAAACTCAGAACATTTTGGAAACAAGTGCATTTACTTGTACAAAGATTACTGGATTTAACATCAGAATTGGCAGGGTGAGACTGCAGACATTCCCTATGTGGGCAGTATATTTTCCTGTGGGATGGAAGAATTTTGAATGCTACCATAAAGTGAAAGCAGTCACTCATGATATGGACACTTGAGATCTATTTTACAGTATCTGGGACAGCCTTTAAAAATAGTTTATTTATTGCATATGGTTTGTGTTCATAAGAAAAAAAATATATATGTATTGATTTGAAACTGTCTTTTAACACAAAGGGACAGTATGGTATATTGAGGTTCTGCCTACCTTTGAAGATAACTTTTACAGTTTGTGTCATTAACATTTTTGAAATTGAGTTACAATCTATTTTTTCTTCTCTGTACCATACATACATAGATACATAGATCGTGTCAGCAGATAAAGGCCTTGTGGTCCATCCAGTCTACCCTACCCCTCTTTCTAATGCTTAAGGTACCATAGATGCTACGACAAGTTCCGCCCCTTTCACCCCAGTTTGATAATTCCATGTGCCTATCCCACACATTCTTGAATCTCTGAACTATGGCCACCCGCACCACTTCCTGGGGGAGACTGTTCCATCTCTCCACCACCCTTTCAGTGAAGTAGAACTTCCTCAAGTTCCCCCTATGTTCCCTTGTTCTGATATTTCCCTTCATGTGAAAGATGTTCCCCTCTGGTACCCTGTTGATCCTCTTCAGATACTTGAAGATCTCTCTCATGTCCCTCCTCTCTCTTCTTTCCTCTAGGGAGTACATATTGAGTGTTCTGAGTCTTTCCTCATATGACTGATGTTGCATCCCAGACACCATTTTTGTTGCCCTCCTCTGTACCATCTCCATCCTGTCTATGTCTTTCTTCAGATGGAGCCTTCAGAACTGAACACAGTACTCCAGATGAGGTCTTACTAGGGAGTTATACAATGGTACTACCACTTCCCTCCTTCTACTTGTTATGCCCCTCCCTATGCACCCTAGCATTCTGTTAGCCTTTCTGACTGCTTTTGTCACACTGTTTAGCCACTTTGAAATTGTATTCTATGACTACACCTAGGTACCTTTCCTCTTTGGTACCCTCCAGTGTTACCCCATCTAGTTCATACTTGACCTTAGGATTCCCTCTCCACAGGTGCATAATCCTATACTTTTTTGCATTGAAACTTAACTGCCATTCCTTGGAACAGTTTTCTAGCCTCTTCAGATATCTCCTCATGTTTTCTATTCCTTTCTGTGTATCTACTCTGTTACATAGCTTTGTATCATCCTCGAACAGGCTATCCCTTTCTTCTAGACCATCTGCAACATCACTTATGAAGACATTGAAAAGCAGTGGTCCCAGCACTGATCTCTGAGGTATGCCACTTGTTATGTGTCTCTCCTGTGAGCTAATTCCATCTACCACCACTATCTGTGTTCTGTTACTCAACCAGTTTCTTACCCATGTGACTACCTCTGTCACCACCCCCAGATTTGCCAGCATGTGGATTAGTCTCCTATGTGGGACTATATTGTAGGCCTTCCTGAAGTCCAGATTGGCCACATCTACTGCTCTGCCCTGGTCTATTTCCTTCATCACTCACTTGAAGAAATCAATCAAGTTGGTCTGGCATGACCTCCCTGTCCTGAATCCATGTTGCCTTGGGTCCAGCAGCCCCCTTGTCTCTAGGTAGTCCTTCAGCCTTTCCTTAAGCAGGGTTTCCATCATTTTACCTACTATTGAGGTCAAACAGACAGGGTGGTAGTTTCCTGACTTCTCCTTGCTACCACTGTTGTGCAGGGGTACCATTTATGCCCTCGTCCACTCCTCTGAAACCACAGCTGTTTCCAGTGATACACTGAACGGCTTAGCCAGAGGTTTAGCCAGTTCCTCCTGGAACTCACTTAGGATCCTTGGGTGTATCCTATCTAGCCCCATAGCTTTATCTACTCTATGGCATTCTAGTCCTCTTTTTACTCTGTCCTCTGAAAAAGGTCTAATGTCCACCCTTCTCCCTGTTTGCCCTTCTTCACTAATGGGGGACCATCCCAATTGCCTTTTTCCAT
Organism: Neoceratodus forsteri; assembly: GCA_016271365.2. Lineage (NCBI taxonomy): Eukaryota > Metazoa > Chordata > Ceratodontiformes > Ceratodontidae > Neoceratodus > Neoceratodus forsteri. The sequence goes on along the minus strand of CM057456.1, from coordinate 1,156,724,316 downwards.
GAAAACGGAGCAGAAGTATTTGTTGAGGATGGACGCCTTGTCAAGGTCTTTCTCCATTACACTACCTTCCTCTTCCCTAGGTCTCACAATCCCTTTCATCTTCCTCCTTTCACTAATATACCTAAAGAATGCCTTCCCTCCTTCTTTCACTGATTTAGCTAGCTTTTCCTCAGTTTTGGCCTTTGCTGCCCTTACTGCCTTCTTTGCTTCCCTTTGGTTTTCAAAGTATACTTGCCTGTCCTCCTTGCTTTGTGTTGCCTTGTACAGTATCTCAGAAATGTCATCTTTTTTCCTCTTACTAGCTCTGCTGCTCCCCTTGAGAACCACAGTGGTTTCCTTTTTCTTCTGCATTTGCTGCAGGGCCTGGTGCAATGGTTTGCTACTAGGTGCTGGGCTTCCTTTATCTTGTCCCACTGTTCCACCACTCCCCTTACATCATCGTATTCTTGCATAGCCTTCCTGAATTTGTCCTTCATCTTATCGAAGTCTGTCCTCCTGAAACCCAGGATTCTAGTCCTTGTGTGGCTAGCCTCCTGTGACATCCTTATGGTGAACCCCACAGCTCGTTGGTCACTAGTTCATAGGTTCTCCCCACTTTTATTTCCTTGTTTTGGCAGACATGTGCTGTGAAAAAAGACCTTAAATGTGTTTTTAAATAGATATTCCTTGAGTTTTTTAAAGTCACATTTATCCAAAAATAAAATGTGGAAAAATCCCTAACTAAACATCTACTCCATGGAAATTTAGAAACCCCTAAAACATAGTGAATAGGCTTAACGGAAATTATTTTTAAAACAGCTGCCAGCACTGTTTTAAGAAGCCACAGTGGTCTTTGTTGCCCTGGTTAGAAGTGTTAATATGGCAATTTTATTCATTAGAAACAAATAACAAATACATTTCAAATGATCAGAAATAGATACTCGCTTTTTTTTTTTTTAATGAAAAGAGATGTTTTATAATTGCACTCTTGGGGTAAAGCATGTAAAGAATGAAACAATAAGTCTGTTCTGTTAAACACATTTTGTTGTAACCAGTTTTTTTTGGGGGGGAGCATGGCTGGTCAAAACAAGAGCACAAGAAGAAACACAAGTCGAAATATACTGCATGTATTGTCAGTTGCTTCCACCGCACTTGGATAGGTGGATATTTTATTGACCTTGTTTAATTTGAGAATGATTTTAACAGTAAATATACTGACCTCCTGACACATCTGTGTATAAGTTGCATTGTGTGTAATGCATGAACAAATAGGTTATAGCAGGGCTTGCCACTAAGTGACTAAAAACATTTGCCTCAGGAAAAGGACAGTTTTAATTTGACAGTCCCTGTTAGAGCATAGCTCTTTGAGGTGGAACTCCAATCATGTATTTTTAGAATTATTCAGAGAGACTACAGTAAATGCATTTCTGTGTGATACCAAAACAATTAAACCCATTGGTTGACATACTGGCCCAGATATTCAAACTGTGCCAGGCTGTGGCGTGAGCCCGGGAGTAGCGCAACTTAGCTGCGCAGGGGTGTTGACTGGGTGATATTCAACTGCCCACTGAATGTGCAGTACGGTATGGGCTGCATGCCCATTGGCTCACGCTGTGGACCAATGGGATTACAGCCCTACCTACGGTGTCAGTTGGCGGGCGGTGGGGCAGAAGGGGGGTGGGGTGCTGCCGCCTGCCACTGTCCGGGAGGACGGGGCGACTCAGTGGGTGGGTGGGGAGGGTACGCTAGACCACCAGGGATATTGGATGTAATTCTTTTTTTATTACAAAAGCCCGAGATTGGGCTGACGGCGGTCCACTGGACCACCAGGGATATTGGAAATCATATTATTGATACTTAAGCCAGCGATCAGGCTGACAGCGGTCTACTGGACCACCAAGGGATGTTGGACATGATTACTTGAACAGATGCCCATGATCGGGCATAGGGGGATGCTACCACAGAGGTGCAGCTGGAGCTTGGGTGGCCACCCACAGGTGGCAGCTGCCATGTTGCACCATGCAATACGGCACCTCACCTGTGGGTGGCCAGCCATTGTTCCTTTTTTTTTTTGGATCAACTTTGTGTGGCGCAAGTAGGGGTTGTGCATGCATGGACTCAGCACATCCCGAGCTGAATATGATGTGCGGGTATGGCGGCACACCACCTGTGCTGCAGCATGCATTAATGATGCGCTACGGTGCATTGGGATTTGTAGGCAAATTCCCGTTTGATTATCACGCCAGGGCGCATCAGTGGGTTCATGGTGCAACACTGTTTCGCCATGCGCAACCCTTTTGAATATCTGGGCCTCTGTATTCAGCTGTCCCCACCATATATACTGTACTTGTATCTTTTTTTGCCTTATCCTCACCAGAAAAAGCCTTTCATCCCTCTGTTTTTCCTTCTGAATCACTTGATTCATACACACCATTACAGTGCTAAGTAAGTTTAGAGGCATGCATAAGCAATTTTACCAAGCTGAATTCAGCTGCGCTTTGAAAATAGTTCATCCAAAAAATAATGAACAGAAGGCTACTCAAGAAGACATGTGCTTAAAAGCATGCACTTATTTTATGAACCAAGTATTGACCTTAATATGAAATGAGTGGATCTTATGAGAAAAAAACAGAATGGGAAACTGAATGATGTTTGCCAGCTAAAATGCCAATTAACATTTAAAAACAAACATGTGCAACCGTAACTGTTTGCTGTTAATCAGGCTCTTAAACTACATATTTGAATTAGTTTTTATTACAGAAACCTTTATGGGAAGATGTTTAATATAATACGTTCTTCTCAAAATAAAGGGAATTTAAGATTTACCACAGGCAAAATCTGCATAGTACCATTTCCTAAAGTACACTGTTAACAAGTGGCTCTAGAGTTGTTTTGATGTAAATAAGTGATGCTGAAGGTTTCATTTGCAAGTGGTTCCCAGATGTTCATGCAGACAAAGGCCTTTTGCTTCTGCTATGATCAATTCTGCAGTTTGTCCCTTTCTTTCATTAACTCTCCCTGACTGGAAGCATGCTATCTTTATTCTTCTCCCAAAAGGCAGTGACCACCTGTTAAAAGTAACTACCACCCCATCTCACTCCTACCTGTCCTAGCCAGACTATCAGAATGCATCACGCTGTCCCTTCCTCAATTCCTTTTCCTTCTTCACTCCTTACCAATTGGGATTCTGGAAGTATCACTCTATGACCACCTTCCTCCTCTGGCTCACTGATTCTATCCTCATGGGTATGGACCAGGGCCTCATCACCTCTGCCATTTTGGTGGATCTGGCTAAAGTGTTTGACACTGTCTCCCACCCCTCCTCCTTTCTAATCTCTCAACTGCTGGCCCCTCAGGAGCTGCCGCCTATTGGTCCTGATCTTACCTGGATGGTCGGACCCAATCTGTTAAAACTGGCATACTCCCTCCCCTCCCCTCCCAATAACCACAGGGGCTCCTCAAGGCTCTGTACTTGGCTCACTGCTGTTTTCCATTTTTCTAAATGACCTCCTTCTGCTTGCTTATCTGCATCCATTCACATGTATGCTGATGACATGGTCCTGTTTTTATCTGGCCTCTCGCCTGCTGATGTGGCATACAGACTCCAGCTCGATTTTGACCATGTTCAGCTCTGGTTATGCTCAAGCCAGCTATTTCTGAATGCCAAGAAGACTGTCTCCATGACTTTTGGCAAGAGGCAGGGACTTTCTAGGCTTACATCCCTTCCCTCTTTCCATACCTTAGATGATTTCCCCCTGGAGAATGTCACCTCCTTCAGGTATCTAGTGGTGTGGCTCAACCAACACCTCAATTTCTCTGATCATGTCAATGCAATTGTAAAAAAATTGCACCCCAAGCTCAGCGCCTTGTACAGGAACTGCAATTGCACATCTCTGCCGACCCACTGTGCAATCATCCAGGAGGTGATCCTCCTAATCCTAGATTACAGTGATGTGGTTTACAGTGATGCCCCTGGTACTTCCATAGCCAGATTGAACACTGTCCAACTCTTTTTGCCACTCTGCACTTGACTGTACTTCTTGTACTCATCACTGTTCTCTGTACCGGTCCATACCTCTCCCCTACCTTGTGGACAGGTGCCATGCCCACTGTGTTAACCTTATTAGCAAATTCAGGTTTGGATTCCTCCCCTGCTACCTCTCAGCCTCCCACTCCCTACCTCCTCCTGCCTCCCATGCCCTTAGAAGCACCAGTGTTCGGACCTTGGCCTTACTCTCCATTTCTACGTACACCAAACAAGTTACCTGCAGCCAGTATTTTCCCAAGCTCTAGAACACCCTCCATCATACCATCAAAAATGCCTCCCCACCTCGTGTCATCTCCTGCCTCCTACATGATCTCACAACCACTTCCTGCAGCTGCTCTTAATTGTTGGCCTTTCCCCTACCTCTACCCCCATCTACTCCACTTCCATTTTCCCCTTTCACATCAGTTTCTCTAATTTTGCCCCTGTGTGCACCACCCTTATTGTAGCCACCCTCTCCCTTTCCCAAACTCCCCACCATTCACCTTTCTTTTTTCCTCCTTTCTCTCTCATCTTTCTCTCACAATCCCTTCTCACCTATTTCCCCTAATCATAGAAATCTCCTAACTCCTAAATCCATTGTATTGAACTTCTCTGTTATCCCAGTTGTACTTCACCAAGCAGTGAAGTACTTACAACTCTGTAATAATCACCATGTAATACCTGTGTTGTTATTGAAAATGTATCTTGTGTTATCCACCTCCCCCTTCCCTAGGACGCATCTGGAAACTAGCAGTTTACTCAGTATGCCTTTCCTGGTGAAAATTTTAAATAAATAAAGCTGTTCTTGGGTATAGAGATCTTTTTTTTTTACTTTAGAAACAAGAAAGGTACTGTATATATTGCAATGTATATACCCCATTGCTTTAGTTCTATCAGTGCTGTAACCAATGGTAACCTGTAATATGGGCAACTCAAATTGAGTGAGTTAACAACAGTGACTCAATTTGAATACCTGCAACAAGAGCAGCAGTGTCATACGAGTGATACTGTCAAAAGAGCGAGGGTGCAAGGAAGGGCGAAGTGGGAACAGTGATGCAAGAGCAAAGTGTGCTAGGGTGCTCAGAGTAATGTGCAGTCTCAGAGCTGGTTATGCTGAGTTAGGGGAGTGTGGGGGCACAAGGATCACAGTCAATACCGCACAACCATAATAGCATGGTTCATTATAGTGCTGATATTTCAGCGCTTGTCAAATACAGTGCTTGTAAAAAATGCTTGGAGCATAAGCAGCACTTGCCGATCACAATCCTGAGTGCACTGCAGGCTAAGGCAGAAACAGCAGGACACTACATAAAAAAATAGTTGTCTGCTTTGTAACACTGTGGCTAACTAGCAAGTAACACTGCAGGCTCAGTAATAAATGTAGCTACAGGATATGTGTCAGTTGGGTATCTGTGACAAAGACCGTGAACATTAGCTGGGCAACATTAAAAGGCGGAGGTGGTACATGCAGACAGGGCTCAAGAAACAACTGGTCACTGACTGATGGCTGGCTCTTCATGTCTCTCTCTCTCTCTCTCCCCCCCCTTCCTCTCTCACTCCCTCGCCTGCTCTCTCTCGCTTGTTCTCTCTCTGCTAAATATTACATACTGCATTTCTATTCATTTTTTTAATTCAATAAACTTTATTAAAATTTTACCTTAACATAAACATCCCAAAAGGTGGGTAACAATTGGGTAACCTGAAGGGCCACCCCATATTACAACATAATACAGTCTAATACAATGGAAATACTCTTAATGGTAACCATAAAGTGAAAAACCTTGATAGTGTTAAGACGGGAGGGGTGTACTCCCTCTCCTAACTTCCCCTCCACCCTGACTCTCCACTCACTAATGTTTCCCCTCCCCCTCACCTAGAGCCAAGTGTTGTTCATGAACCATTCCATTGGGACATTCAAGAAAAAGAAAGAAACTACAGTATTAAGTGATCAGGGCTTCCAAATGGAAAGCAAGGCATCTAGTGACCCCCATCTATTCTGATATGTCTGGGGCCTGTTACGCATTGAGCAGATATGTTTCTCCAAATGGAGCGCCAATAATATCTCCCTATGCCATTCCAGAAAAGGTGGGGATATAGTGTCTAGCCAATGTCTCTTAATTATTAATTTCGCTGTGGCAGAGATCATAGCCATATAAACTTCCCTAGCCTTGAGGGTGCCATGGGGAAAATAATTCAATAAACAGACTTCTGGAGGAAATAAAAGGTCAATGGCCAGTATGGGGTCTAGAGATTGTCTAATCACTTGCCAAAACACCTGCACTTTTGGGCAAAACCACAGCATGTGATACAGGGTATTCTTATTGTCTCCACAACGTGAACAAACGGGTGGATACTCTCCTCAATTTATGGAGTTTCACTGGTGTAAAATACAGGTTGTGCATGATGTTAAATTGGATGAGGTGCAATCTACCTTGCTTAATAAATCTATAAGAATTAAGCCAGATCTTCCTCCAGAGGTTTACATCAGTACTTATGGATAATTCCTGGGTCCAGTAATAGCAGACACCCAGAGGTATATTAGGATTTAGGGATTGTAGTTTTTTATAGACTATGGAAATCGCATGAGGTTGCTTGGCCAATTGTAAAATTGTAAATAGCGCAACAGTAGAGGGCAGAGGATTCTGGACTCTTCCCATATGGGAGACAATAGCTTCTTTAAGTTGTCTGAATTTGAAACTGGTTCTTTCATGCACATTGAATCTTGTTTGAAATTTGGGAAAATAAATTATTTACCCTTTAGAATACAAATCAGAGGCTTTCCTCCCCACCAGGATGTGTCAGGAAGAGGATGGAATAGGTTTGTGTCCAATTTTAATATGGGGATTTCCCAGTATTGGTTGTTCTAAAGAAGTGTGCCAGTTAAGGGAGAGGTGCAACTGCAGCTGGTGTGGAGCTCTGATAGACCAACCTAAAGAGGTGTTCTTTAGGGGTTTAGGGATTGCATGAGGGGTAGTGTACAATAAAGAGGAAAGGGTACATTTGTATTTTGCTGCCAAATATTTCTGAATTCCCAACCACATTGGTGTGTATCCTTGTGAGCAGACAGCCTGCGTCTCCTGTATCCAGTGCGCTAGTCTAACAATGTGGTGGGCACAGTAATATGAAAAAAAAGAAGGGATAGCAAGTCCACCCTGCTCTTTTGGTGCAGTAAGTTTAAGGTACGACCTTCTGACCCCCTTATCTTGCCAGATAAATGTGTTAAACAGGGACTGAAACTTGGCATGCATTTCTATTCTTGCTTCTACCATGATTGCCTCATTTAGGTGTAGCATGTAATTTCCAGGAGGGTCCTAGGGGTAGACGCCATAAGCATTAGCTGGGCAACATGAAAAGGGGGAGCCAGTATGCTCAAACACAGATGTTTTCACCAACAGTAGGCTAGCAGTGCACATAGGGTAAGCATTCAAAAAGGGAGACATGTGGTGGAAGAGAATCTCTCTCTCTCTCTCTCTCTCTCTCTCTCTCTCTCTCTCTCTCTTGCACTCTCTCTCACTCATCTGTCATTATCCCCATGGTCTGTGTCACTCACCAGAGCCAGAACTGAAGCTTCACACTTGAATATGTTCAGTACCAGTAAATCTTCTAGTAATCAAGGTGTTAGCACTGTAAAGCGTAACTGAAGCTTCACAGGACTCTCAGTGTACACTCGCAGCAAACATGTAATGCGCTTTAATGCCAGAGTTGTTCATATATGCAATGCTATTAAGAATGCACATTAAATGGCTGCAGCATTTTAGCTGCTTGATTATCACTGGATACTGGGGCAGTCCCCTGTGGAGGTTGAGGGGGGGCCAAAGTCCGCCCCGCATATCTTGAAGTTTAAGTAGTTCTTCTGTGGGTAATGTGTCTGGGTTGTTTTTGTTCATGGAGCTGATTGATGTGACACTAGGTTGTTTTGGATCACCTGTGGGTGGGCTGTGCTCAGCAGTTGGTAATCATGATCCATTCAGGTGTGTATGATTTACTGTTTTTTTTTCCGTAAAATATTTTTATTGTGAATGCAGAAAGCTCACAGTACATCCAGAACAGCACATACTTAGTAATACAGTACATATAGGAGCCTCTAGGTTATACAATTGATAATGAAAGCAGAGGTTACAAAGAGATTACAGGGACTGCAGACAGTGTCACATACAGACCAAAGGGAGATGGAGTATACATATCTTAATACAGACCTAAATGTACTGGGGTGTCTAGTAATTATACATGGGGTTTAAGCCAGAAAATCTAACAACTGCTGTAGTGATAGGATGTCCCCTTGCAAAAATGAATATTTTAACCCGAACACTAGTCAGGGATAATACCTGCCTCAGCTGCTACCAACCATGATTCCCAAGTTGCCCAGAATTGTGATGTTTTGCCTTGAGCACCTAATTTTGCCCGTTCTGGCATCATACGAGATCTTACATTTTGCACCCATCTTGTAACTGTTGGTGGGTTTGCAGACATCCATAATTGTGCAATGGTTCTCCTAGCATTGATTACTGCAATTGGCCATAGGGGATTGGATAGCCTGCGGCCTGAATGGGAGGGGTCTCCACCCAACAACAATTCCAATGGTGATTTAGATAGGGTATAACCTAATACCTGGGTCATTATATTATGGATCAGGTGCCAGAAGGGGACTACCTTAGGATAGGTCAATGCCAGGTGTACAAAATCTGCCTCACCCATTGTGCACTTAGGACACATTGGCGATCTATTGTCATTAATCTTATGTAGCCACTTAGGGGTCACATATGCCCTGTGTAGAAAGTATAGTTGAATTTATTACAGCTTATTTCTACGCAAGCAATGAAGATAGTGGGTGCAGGACAAACCCCACGTCTTTCGATCAATAGGCAAAGAGAGATCTATACTCCATTTTTCTTGATGGGTTTTGCACAGGTGGCAGGGAGCCATGAAGAACACGATAATAGGTAGCTAGTGGCTTAGCTGCTGGCTGAGGGCAAAATAATTCTGCTTCTACAGGAGAGGGGTCTGACCACTTATTGGTAGCTGTGAGGTTAATGCCACACCTTTGGTGAGTTGTCAGGTAGAGAAAGAAATCTCCTACATGTATATTCCATTGGACAGAAAGTTGCTCAAACCTCTTCATCAAACCACCCTAATAAAATTGGTTGATTACAATGAGACCTTTCTTTCTCCACACCCACAATCTCTGTGCCATCCTGGTGGCACAAATCCCTCTGGGTTGCATGAAGCAATGTATACTCAGGTTAGGAGAATTTCCCCCTACATATCTGATCCATTTATGAGTCCAGGTCCAGATAGCCAGGATAGTAGCAGTAAAGGGGTTATGCAGGCACACTTTACCCAAACCCCTTAAATTCCCAACCAATGTATCATTTCAGAGATTTCCCAAAAGCATATCTTTCTTTAAACCTATCCAAGGGCAATCAATATCTGATTTCCCAATAGGTATGAAAGCCATCTGGGATGCCCAGTAATAAAATTTAAAATTAAGTAACCCCAATCCCCCCTCTCCAGGCTTATTTTGAAGGGTGGCACATGGAATTTTGGTACGGCCTCCCTGCCACAGGAATTTATGCAGGATGGCTTCCAATTGTTTGAAATGGAGTAGTGGCAATATAATGGGGAGGGTTTGGTAAAAGTATAACAGCCTGGGCAATATTGTCATTTTAATAATTCCAACTCTACCTAGCAACGAGATGGGCAAGCTGGTCCACCTCTCACAATCTCCAGCAATCTCGGTCAGCAGAGTTTTCAAATTTTATTTTTATGGGTCCCCAGTGGAAGCTGAGATTTGAACCCCCAGACAACATAACTTCTGAACCAGCTGGAGCCCGCCCAGCTGAGCAATAAGCTTTGCACAGTCTAGCGATCCCACCGGCAACAATTCACTCTTTGACTAATTAACATTATGCCCTGATATGGCTCCAAAAGTCCTCATTAGTTCATGAACCACTGGCAGGTCCGCCGCTGGGTTCTGCAGGTACAACAGTTGGTCATCCCCGTACATTGCAATTTTATGTTCCCTACCCAATCCAGCACCCTCTCATCCCTGTGTGTGCTCTTAATGCAGCCCCCAGGGGTTCTAGAGACAATACATATAGCAGCGGGGAGAACAGGAAACTTTGCCGTGTTCCCCAGCCCAGCTGAAAGAGACTTGATAGCTTGTCCCCAACCATGACTTGTGCCAATGGACCTTGATATAGCTCCAGCACCCAAGAACTAAAATAGGGGCCCACTCCTAGCCTGTGCAAAGTGCTAAACAGATACCCCCATTCTACATGGTCAAAGGCCTTCTCAGCGTCAAGAACCACCACAGCTGCTCCGTGTGACCTCTTAGTTCGTACCCACAGATAGATAATATTTAGGGTGTGCCTGATGTTGTGCTTACCCAAACAGCCTTTAACAAAACCAGATTGATCTAGGTGCACAATGCTTGGAAGCACCACCTCCAGTCTAGCTGCAAGTGCTTTTGCCCAAATTTTATAATCTGCAGTAAGTAGTGAGATCGGCCTATATGAGGAGCACAAGGCAAGTTCTTTACCTGGTTTGGGCAATACTATGATGGTTGCAGACCATGTGGATGGGGATAACTCACCCTTCAGCAGGTCTTCTTCCAGCGCATCAAATAGAGGTTCCACAAGGTGACGCTCAAAAGATTTATAAAAGTCAATAGGGAGACCATCAGGCTTTCCCACTTTTTAGAGACCTCAGGGCAATCTGGATTTCTTGTTGGGTCAGGGGCAAGTCTAGCTTCCCAGCCTCCTCTTCACTAATCCTATGAAGGAGAACCCCATCAAAAAAGTGGTCATAATCCTCCTGAGAGGGGTTACACTCAGAGGTATTTAGGGATTTATAGAAAGTGTCAAAGGTGTCACCTATCTCCCTGGTACCCCGCACTAAGTTCCCACTCGCATCTTAAATTTGGCTGATTGATTTTGCAGACTCTTTTCTTTTCAATTGCCAGGCCAAGTCTTTCCCAGCCCTATCCCCATCAAAATAATGTCCCGCATTGGATAAGAGGATGGCTCTTCCCAATTGCACACTGGATAAAGTGTTGAACTTCCATTTTAGTTTTTGAACAATCACATAGAGGGCTGCTGAGAGGTTCAACATATGCGCCCGTTCACAGGCTGCAATTTTAATTCTAAGAAATTCCAATTCCCTGGTGGCTGTATGCTTGGCATGAGAAGCAAAAGAGATGGACTGTCCTTTCATGAAGGCCTTCAAGGCATCCCAACGTGCACAGTGGGAAGTATCCTCCCCATCGGTTAAATTCCAAAAATTCTTGTAGGCTTGCCCCCATGTATTAGAGAAATTCCTGATTTCTCAAAAGGAGAGGATCCAATTTCCATGCTCTAGGGCCCGGAGGAGTTCCAGCACTTCAAACAGTAATGTAATGGAGTGCATGGTCAAATATGAAGATTGGCAGGTAACCCACATCCCCCAGATGAGTTATAAGGGCACTGGAAAGCAGCAGCCTGTGTATGTGAGCATATGAATTATGGCCATGAGAATAGAAACTATATTCCCACCCCGAGGGGTAGAGGTGATGCCAGGCATCAGTTAGGTAATAATCAGCTTGTTAAACCTCTAGTGCTTTGGCACTGTGGGACTTAGGCACAGGGGTTTTATCTGAATGGTCTAAGAATGTGTCTATGACACAGTTACAGTCAGCTCCCAATATCCAGGGACCCTCCCTGCAGGACATATCCAATGCTAATTTCTGGAAAAAGCCAGAGCACTCCACATTTGGAGCGTATATTGAACCTATCAAAAATGTACCTTTACCCAGAATCTCAACCTTTGCCAGTGCTTAATGGCCATATTGGTCTACCAGCTTGTCCAGTATATGTATGGGTGAGCCCCTAGATATTCAGATGGAAGCACTTCAAGCTTTAGAGGATAAAGTAGAGGACACTCAATTACCTCCCATAAAATCAGCAGTTTTCTGTGACTCAATGTGGGAGAAATGGGTCTCCTGCAATAGGACAATCGACCCCTTATGTCTGCGAATCTCCACCATAACCCTCTTCTGCTTTGTTATAGATTTGAGGCCATTAATGTTCCAGGACAAACAACTGATATCATCCCCCATCATGAAACAACCTCCTAAAGTTAGCTTTCTTTCTGGTACGTAGCATGTAGGCATCCACATTCTTTTCCCCAAATATCACAGCACTCCTCCCGCCCCTCCCAACCAAGGACTGAACCGTATTCCCCCTAAACAAGCCCCCAAAATCCAACCCAAACTTGCAGGTCCAGCAATGGTGCTTTTGAAAGAAGCCCCATCCCAGCATACACCAGGAACAGCAGATGAAGGTGTATCCGAGCAGGTGCCTCCCCTTCTCTCACAAGTACAAAAGGCAGTATGCTAAAAGCCCCTTTAGCCTGATCACACCCACCCCCCGTGTACATGATTCACACCCTCCTCTCCCCCAGAACACCAACAAACCCTCCCTGCATCAGTCCAAATGGGACTGAAGAACCTTTCCCCCTATGAGTAAAAACCCACCAGTATTCCCACTACAAACAATAGGCAGCAATAAGATCTCCTGCCTATAATGCCAGCCATGAAGATGGGAAGGGCAATGGGCCAAATGCAGGAAAAAGCAAACACTATGATTAGCTGAACAACAATTAAAAATAATATTGCATAACATTTTACTTAGTAAAGAAACAGTGCTCTCCAAACAGCAATGTGGTACAATAGATGTAAGTGTCATAGGAGCATGCATAAATCCGCCCTTGAGCAGCCATGTATAGGCCCAGTATTGTGGTACTGACCAAAACAGGGCTACCAAATAAATATCTCGGGCACCAAATGAAGCTGAAGGCAATGGACCCCCAAGGAAACAGGGCGCGGGCCCTCTGCTACCCATACCCCAAGGCACGGTCGGGCATAGTGATCCACACTGAGAAATAAGTTCAGTATGGTCCATAGACCCCTTTAAGGCAAGGGGGGAGAGGGAACCCAGCATCGCCCTCCATGGGTCATAACATAGCCATGCCCTTGATACGAAGAAAGGGATTGAAACAGTACCCTGAGTTCCTCTGGATAGGGAGCATTCCAATGTTCTAAGTACAGAAGCCTCGATTCCCAGAGCAGGTAACCAATCAGATCAGGAGATGCAGTTAGAAAGAATATGGCAAACTCCTCACCTTCCTCACCAAACCCATTGTTACCAGTGTAGGCTTCTCCCCTCTGCTCCGCCCCCTGTTGTAAAGGGAGTCCACGGAAGGAAACCATAATCTAGTCCCACTTAATCCAAATAGGCCAGAGATAAGGTGGTAGATGAGTCCCCAGACCTGGTTGGGGGTGCAAGATGGTACTGCAGCTCCAGCTATAAGACTCTAGCAGGTCAGAGCAACAAGGTATTGTTAGCAAGAGCCCCATCAGCCCTCGAGAAAGAAATAAGAGCCCCAGGTCCATGACAAAGGGAGAGCAATAAAGAATAAACAAAGCAGGCCTAGGCCCTCTGTACACACAGCAACAAAAGCAACGTTAATTTAAGCATGACTCACTCAGCATTAGACCATGCTCCATCCCTCCTGGTCTCCTCCTGCTCGAGCCATTTCTCCACTGTTGTATGGCACGTGAAGAACCGGGGGCTCTGCCCCGGCCTGACTAACCGCAGACAAGCTGGATATGCGAGTGAGAATTTCCATCCCAGCTTATAAAGTTTGCTTTTCACCGAAGTGAACCTTTGGTGCTTCATTTGGAGCTCCTTACTAAAGTCTTGATACACATAAATTGTTGAGTTCTCAGCTTTCATAGGACCAATCTCCTTGGCCTTTTGTAGCACTATTTTTTTGTCCCAAAATCTCAAATATTTAATTAAACAGTGTCGAGGGTGGTTCCCAGGATTAGGTGGTGGGCCCACCTGATGAGCTTGCTCGATTTCAAATTACAACACCTCCTCCAAAAGGCCTAACTGCTTTATGAGCCATCAGTGAATTTCTACATTCTGGTTTCAGCCTTCTAACCCCTTGGGTAGCCCGATAATATGAATATTAGATCTCCAGGAATGATTCTCCTAGTCATCTATATGCTCCAGGAGTTCACCTATCATGATCAACAGCTTATTCCTTTTGGCCATAACCCCCATGTAGGAGTCCTCCAGGTCACTGACTCTCTGCTCTAGCTCACATATTTGAGAAGTGTGGGTGGTGGTAGTTTCTGTCAGGCTGGTAACCACCAACTGCATGTGAGTAAATTGAGTATTCAAATTGTTGAAGCCAGTCTTCATGTCTCACTGCATCTGCAGCAGTGTGTCAGGGAACCCAGCTAGTTAGTTTGTGAGCTCCATCATGCTGTTCCCTAACTGCGCGCCATCTGAACTAGTGCCTGGGGAGGGATGGAGACCTAGAACCACCTGTATCACACTTGCTTTTTCTGGAAGACACAAGAGCCCCAAATTGCAGTTTAGCTTGTTTGTTTTTCAATTTGCCCAAAGCCATCTGCTCAGGGATATCGGAAATCACCAGAGGGGCAACCCAGAGTCAGTTGTTCAGCTAAAAGATGATTTTAGAGCCATTACCCCAGGGAGCTGTGTTAGCAAGCGTCCTCCATGATTACCGGCTAGCCATGCCCCCCCCCCACCATGATTTACTGTTAGCAGGTGATTTTGGCTACTGTGTTGCAGGAACGTAGAAGTGGGGGGACTGTCTGTTGCTCAGTACTGGTGGGTTCAGTTCAGTTGCTGGAGGTGGTTTGCTACTTACCGATATGTCAGTCTAATTTCTTTGCAGCCAAAAAGGTAGACTACTGGTGTTATATGCTGGCTACCTATATTGTAGGGATAAGGAGGTGTCGTCAAAAGTATACTGGCAGAGTGCAGAGTGTCATAGATACAAGTGTCTTTCTTGGCAGCACACAGTGGCAGATCATGTGGTGAGCTTGATTGAGCCTCACAATCACGTCTCTGATGCCAGTGAGGTTGGAGTCCATTGGGTGCTGTGTGACCTGTGGGAGTGGGCTCACACTAGTGGGAGACATCTTCTCAAGACATTCTGCAGTGCACCTCCAAGGTTCCAGATGTCATGGCTGGGCGGCTGCCAGGAGTGTGGCTCATGAAAAGGACTGTCCAGTGCATACGGCAGACTGAGAAGGGATGTCCAGTTCTTCCAACTTCTGTGGAGGGTTTGTTTATTCCAGTCAATTTTCCCTTGACTTTGTCTGGCAATTTCTCTTCTATGACAGTGGTATGGAGTTGAATCGTATGTTGATGTTTGCCACAGAGAGGAATTCATGGTTTCAGGTTCAGTGTGATGACTGGTTCATGGATGGAACTTTTAAGGCATGTCCAGCTCTTTTCAGCCAGCCTTACACAGAGCATAGCATGAGGGCTGGATCTGTCATTCCTGTGGTGTACGTTCTGTTGCCTTCCCGCAAGGTGCACTCCTACGAAAGAGTGTTTACACAACTGAATTCTTTGAGTTTCAGCTTGTGTCCTCAAACAACTCTGATGGACTTTGAACAGGCTGCCTGGAAAACCTTCCCTTCTATGTTTCCTTCTATGCAGGTAAGGGGCTGTTTTTTCCATTTTGCCCAGTCCCTCTGGAGAAAAATTCAACAGTGCCCAAAAGTGCATGCACACTATGCCAGAGACATGGAGTTTGCACATCATATCCATATGTTGCTCTCCTTAGCTTTTGTCCCCATGGCAGATGTGGTGGGCATCTTTGAAGAGGTTAGGGAGTGGGATTTTATGTCCACAATGATGAGGTTCTATAGACCACTGTGGACTATTTTGAGGACACATGGATTGGTCATCCTCTGAGCTGATCAGGACATAGATGACCTGCCTTTGGAGTGTCCTACTGGAATTGTTATGAAAGTACTCAGCTGGGGCTCTCCCATACTAATAATGCTGTGGAGGGCTGTCACAGGGGCTTTAATACCCATCTTGGAGCTTGCCAAACTAGTATACTGTAACTCACTGAATGTTTGAAAAAAGGAACAGCGGCATGGTGAGGTAAAAATGGAGCAGTTGTTTTCCTGAGCAGAGTTGGCAGCAGTAAAGAAAAAATATGTTACTCACTGTTTTAGTTTCACCTTTATCACATAGAACCATAACCAATCTGGTTTATATTTAGAACTCCTTGTAAAAGCAATCCTTTATTTTATTGTCTCTTGTCAGCATTTTTTTTTATTTAGAAAATTTTATTAAACATGGTTGAGACAAGATACATAATACATTAAGGATACATATATGAGTATCCATTATACATATCACTATCCAGAAAAATAATAAAAAAAAAGTATCCAATAATTTTTCCCATTTCTCAACCAAGTTACAGTTATAATTATATCACCCCCCCATATCCCTCCTCCCCATCACCCCCCTCCCCATCTCCAGAATATGAGGTATGACCTGTATCACAAGGATGATATTAATTGTGGCATAGCAATGAAAGCACCAATATACAGTGTAGTACAATTATATTGGAGACCAAGGGTGTGAGATCATCAAGGCAGTCCCTGGAGTTAAACCATAAATGTCAGGTGGCAGAAATACACCCAACCTTCACCCGGGGTTCAATGATAACAGGGTATAAAGAGGTTCCCAAATTTGTTTGTATTTTTTGTATGAGTGTGACATATTAGCAATGGTATGCTCAGCTTGAAGTGCAAATAGAATTTCCTGACACCATTCCATATAGGTAGGGGATAGCTTGGTCCGACCAATGCCGCAGAATCACCTTTTTGGTGCAGGCTGTTATTAAGGCCTTATGTGGTATCTGAATGCCCAGTAAGGTTCTGGCGAAGTTACCTATAATACAGATCTCTGGGGTGAGGGCCTGGTCAAGTCCCAAAAGGGGGTCTATATGACGGCTAATATCCTCCCAGAAGGGTCTAACTTTATCACAGGTCCAAAGAATGTGAAGTAAGGAGCCCCGATCATCCTCACATCTAGTACAAATATCCAAGGCCAGCCTACCCATTCTATTGAGTTGAATGGGAGTGTAGAACATATTATGTAAGATCTGAAATTGCATAAAGTGTTACCTGTCCCATTTTATGTATTTATACACTTCTTTCCAAACACGGGACCAGTCTCGAGGGTGACCCTGATGAGGGAGGGCCTGATTCCAATAATGGTAAAATGCCTGTTCCCTTTCAGCAAGGGTGTCCCAAAGCCGTATGTGAAAAAAAAGATATAATGTGAGAGGTGGGGGTGGGCAATAATAAGGGGAGTAATGTATTGCTGTATTCTCTGGGCCAGTTGCTAGATCCAAAGTAGCTGAATAGCATATGATGAAGTTGTAAGTATTTGAAGCACATAGATATAGGCCAGCAAAATCTCTGCTGTGCTTCCTTAAAGTTAAAAAGCTTATTGGAGTACAGCAGATGCTCGACTGAAAGAAATTCCAGGGAGGGCCAGGCAGACTTGGTCAGTACTTTCCCAGCAATCTTTAAATTCTGATTTTTGAGAATGGGTTGCGTGACATCATGGCAGGAGCTTAGGGTGAGTAGCTGACATAGCTGCTGATAGGCGTAAAGTGAGTATCCAATAGGAGTGGCTCTTAAGGGGTTAGGGATCTTCCTAATAGGGCATACAGTAAAGAGCAAAGATGAAGGCCCAGCTGGTGACTCTGGAACACCTCTATGTCTAGCCATTGAGGAGTGTAGGCAGTATGTGAGATTCCTGAAGTGAGGCAGTTCCAAAGGGAGAGTCAGGAGCGATGCATGGCCAGATAATAAAGGTAGACATTGGGAAATTTTAGGCCCCTGGCTTCCTGAAGACTCATTAATTTAACAAAAGCCCTACAAGGAGGTTTTCCCCTGCAGAGAAAACATGAGAAAATTCTATTGACCTGAAGGAACCATTTATTAGGAAGAGCCAGGACGAGCATGAAAAGGGGGTACAGGATTCTAGGAAGAACATTCATTTTGAGAATGTTCACCTGACCCCATGAAGACAAAGGGAACAAGGACCGATGGTTAAGATAATTTTTTATTTGGAGGAGTACTTGATCCCGATTTTTTTTTTTTTGAGTTTAAGAGTGTCAGTGCTACCCCAAATACTTTAATTTGTTTTTAACCCAAAGACTCAGGTGGTCTACAGTGGTGTGAGGAGCTGAGACATTCAAAGGCATAAGTTCTGCTTTGGATACATTTAATTTGTAATTGTAAAGAACACCAGATTGGGTTATAATATTCAGGGCCTCCAGTATAAAAGTAGACAGGGAGGTGATATGTAAGAGAATGTCATCCACACAAACCGAAAGTTTGTATTATGAGAGGCCTATGGTTATCCCTTGGACCTGTGGAGAGGAGTTGATTTTCCTAATCAGAGGTTCAAGATACAAATTAAACAAAAAGGGAGACAGGGGACACCCTTGGTGGGTTCCTTGCTGCAAGGGAAAAGTGTCAGAGAGAACCACATTACAAAAAATACAAGCTGTGTGTTTAGTGTAGAGAACTTTGATACATGTTACAAATTCACAGGGAAGGGCGTGCCTGAGAAGTAGATAAAACAAATAATCCAAAGAGACTTGATCAAAGGCTTTCTCTGCATCCAGAAATGCCAGAACAGAGGGTGTAGAAGAATCTCTGGATGCAGAGATGAGGTGCAGGATTTTCCTAGTGTGATCAGCTGACAGTCTGCCCAAAACAAAGCCTACTTGTTCTCTGCTAAGGAGACATTCCCAAACTGTGTTCAACCTAGTGGCCAGTATTTTTGCTAAGATCTTTAAGTCCACATTAATTAAAGATATAGGTCTATAGTAGGTCACCAATGAGGAGTCCTGTCCAGGTTTGGGCAGAGTGATTATAGTGGTGGCTGTGAGAGAGGTGTTTGAGAGATCTTTCAGAAAGAAGTATCAAAAGTTCCAGAAGATATGGTGCTAACAAATCTTGGAACTTCTGAAAAAAGTTTGTGGAGAACCCATCCGGGCCAGGGGATTTGTCCAGTGCTAGAGTGTCTATTGCTTTTTTAACTTCTTCAAGGAACAAGGGGACCTTCAGCAAGGTTACCTGAGCTAGACTTAACCTTGGTAGCTCAAGGTTTCAAAGGAAGGCATCTAGTGTGGGGAGATCCAGAGAGGTTGAGGGAGCCATGTAAAGAGAACTGTAAAATTTCTGAAACTGGGAAACAATATATTTAGGTGAGGTGAGCAACTGGACAGTATTTGACCTGATGGATGGGATAATCCAGTCGGCCTGTTGACTGCACAGGTGCAGTGCAAGAAGCTTCCCAGCTTTTTCCCCCCATGTCAAAGTATTGGGTCCTAGTTCTTAGAAGGAGATGTTCAGCTGTCTCCCCTATGACAGCATGATACTTTGCTCTAAGGGCTTCCAGATGCTCCAAGGCTGTTGATGGAGAGGAGTCTAAGAGTTCTCTCTCAGCTGTCCAGATTTGTGATAATAGGGAGGCTGTAGCTTGAGAGAGTTCTCTTTTCCTTCAGGTTGCTAACCTTATCAATTCACTTCTGAGGGCACACTTGAAGGAGCACCAGAAAATATCAAATTTGAACATTGTGGTTAGTTTAAATGAGAAAAATTCAGAGATAAATAGCTGTAACCTCTCAGCTATATTTGGGCATTTTAGTAAGAAGTTATTAATGTGTCAAGTTTTATCTTTTTTAAATAAAGGAGCCAAGTTGATCTGTATAAGAACTGGGTGGTGATCAGATATTGCCTTAGCAATGTAACAGTTGACAAGGACCCCTGGTAGGGCTTCAGTACTCAATAGAAATAAATCAATATGGGAGGAGGAATTATGTGGGACAGAGTGAAAAGAGTACTCAGTTGAGTCCGGATGTATAAGCCTCCAAGGATCTATCAGGCCTAACGAATCCATAAGGTCTCGTAAGGCCAACTGACTCGATATGAGGGGTTGGCCATGTCTGGAAGACTTGTCTAATTTATTGTCCAAGACTATATTCCAGTCCCCAGCAAGTATCATTGGAAGAGAGGCCGACTGGGATAACATAGAGGGAATCTGGAAAAAAAGAAGGGATCCTCTATGCTGGGGCCATAAACTGAACCCAGGATCACCTCCAAGTGGTCCATTAAGGCCCTGACAAATATAAATCTACCATGGGGATTGGTAGTTTCCTGAATAAGACGGAATGGGACAGATCTGGAGACCAGGACAGCCATGCCTCACTTACGGGAGTCCAGACCTGACCCAAATACCTGACCAACCCAGGAACGTCTGAGAAACATCATCTATGTCAGAAGAAGATATGTCTCTTGTAAAAAAGCCATGTCTACCTGCAACTTATGAAGATGAAGTAGAACTTTGGCACATTTTGTGGGTGACTGGGATCCTTTAATATTCCATGAATAATATCTATAGTTATATGCCATGGCTATTTGGATATATACTAGGTATCAAAGGGATAAAAATGTTCCATAAAAAAAACCTCTTCGTGTCAGGCTTCATCCCATTTAGCATCCAGAGAAAACTGAGATGGGCCCCCACATCCTACCCCCCACCCTTAGCCCAAAGAACCCACAATGCACTCAAGTAACGGTGTAACAACAAGAGAACAGGAATAACTGAAACAGACCAAACCCCATCTTTCCCCTCCCAGCATCCCCCTTAAATTGTAAATCTGATATTAACATCCATCCCACCCACCCCTTACCTCCCTCTATCCCATGACTGTAACTATCCCTACCACAAACTAACTGGTGCATGAAGCTCCAACTTATCATAACACCACACTTTTCCTTCCTAGCCCCGCCCCCCACACATGTTAATATGTACTTAATCTGGTACACTACCTTACAACAACTTGTCATAATCTTATAATACCTAACATCCTAAAAACCTTTTAATAACTAGGAAACAAGTATTCAACCTTTTCCAGACTTTTGCAGATTAACAGTAACAATACAATCAAAGGTGCACATTAAACTGTCCATGAACTTCTCATACCCCCGCACACCTTTAATGTGACCAAAAAAAAAAAATCAACCTGAGGAAATCACAAATGTCACATAGTCTTTAAAAGTGTTGGGGACAGAAAGCTAGTTATTTCTGCTACGACAGGCTTGAATGAAATTAAAGGCAGACAGAAAACAAAAGATACCTACTAAGGCATCTATTGCCTAGGTGTTGTGGTCTAGACTTGTAGTCATAAGAATAACAGTGTTCCCCTCCCCTCCCCTTTCCTGTAGCATAGTGGAATCAGAAACCTTTGATTACTGAGTCCTGGGCCCAATAAGCAAGAAGCACCCCCACTCCCCTAAATAACACGAGAGGGGGGTCCACTCACACAGGGTCCCAGGGGTAATAGTTCAGTCATCTAACATATGATGATTCCTGCTCAGACACTAGGAATGCAGCTAGAATAGTTCACGAATGGTAGGCTGGACCAAGGACCCATGACATTCCAAGTGGCCCAGTGGGGAAATCAAAGTGGGAGTTCAGCTTGAAGTAAAACTGAATTAGTGCATCGCTTCAGATTTTACCAGAAATGAGGCAGATAACAGATAATGAAAGCTGAGTAGGCAATCATCTTACTGCTGAGGAAGTCATTGCATGAAATTGGAGATAATTAAAAGCAGGCCCTGCAGTCCAGTTAGAGGAGGGTGAGCAAAATGACCTCCGATGCATGGGAGCAAGTTCTTTGATTGAGAGCCTGGTGGTGAGAAAAAAGAATGTAAACATTCTTGTTGGTTTCCTAAGAGATCCATCACAGACTATGAGAGAATAGCCACTGTAGGTTCCAGTATGGGAATGTAGGAAAGCCTATAATTAGGCCCCAAGTTCACCTGTCTTCATATAGGTCAAGCAGATGTTCCTTGAGGTCCTGTATGGCAAAATCCACCGTGTTGAATGACTGCCAGGTGCCTTGAAGTGAAATCTACAGATGAGCCGGGTAAAGCATACTGAATTTGATCCCTGCAGCTATGAGCTTAGACACCACAGGGTGAAAGGTTGCATGTTTCCTTCTGGTGCCCGCTGGTAGATCTTGGGCAATTCACAGTCTGGAACCTTCCCATAAAATGTCCTTTATGTCTTGGGTTTTTTGTAGAATGTGTTTTTGTCTAAAACCTTCAGTAATTTAAATATGAGGGGGTGAGGATGGGAACTCCCTGGAGGTTTAGGGTGGAGAGATCGATAAGCCCACTCCACGATGTACCTGGGGCCATTTGACGAGGGACCAGCTACCCTTTTCAGGAATTTTTGTGTAAACTGAATCAGTGAGGCTCCCTCTTCTCCTTTAGGAACACCAAAAATAATTAGGTTACTCCTCTGACTTCTCCCCTGTAAGTCCTCCAATTTGGCTTCCAGTTTCCCAAATCGTTGGCACAGAGAGGTAAAGTCCAACTCAGTACGGTCTTTCCATTTCTCTATGAAGTTTTCTTGTATCAATGTCTCCCACCCATCTACGCATATCCTTGAGATCAGAACACAAAGATTTTAATTCTTCTTTGAGCATATTTAGGGAGCCCTTGAAGGGTTCAAACCCTGGAGAAAGCACTCCTCTGATAGCGGGGCAGGCACCACAGTAGTAGTAGGATAGTGACCGGGGCCTGAACTCTGGGCCATCGGGTGTTTTGTTTGCTCATCTGGTGTCTGCAGGAGGGGGGGGTGCTGTGGAGCTGCTCCCAGCTTTTCCGCCGATCGAACCACGGCCGCCGGGCAGTTGGCACTGCAAAAGCCGACACCCAAGATCACAAAGCCGGACACAGCGAGCTGAGAGCCGAGACCCTTCCAGGGCTCCCAGCTCTTCCGCCACTTGAAACGCGGTCACCGGGCGGTCAGCACTGCAGAAGCTGATGCCCGAGACCACAAAGCTGAACACAGTGAGCTGAGAGCCGAAACCTTTCCAGGGCTCCCAGCTCTTCCGCCTCTCGAACCGTGGCCACCAGGCGCTCGGCACTGCAGGAGCCGACACCCGAGACCACAAAGCTGAACACAGTGAGCTGAGAGGTACGGCAAAGCTGCAAACCAATCGGAGCACGAGTGCCTTTTGCTAGGCTGATTCTGATTGGTCCCTTTTTGCTTCACCATTCTTTACTGTCTAGCAGAGCGCAAAGGTGCACTTTTCCTAGCCAAACAGACTGAAATTTATCTACTGTATGTAGACTATTTTTTACTGCCTAACTGCTAGAAATTGTAAAATCTTCACTGAAAAAGCTGTTTTTACCTGCTAAAGTTAACTAGATGTTAGAGTGATTACAGCCCTTTCCTTGAATTGGTACTGCAGCCAGACTCCCAGGCACCAAGGAAATCATCCCAATTCAGGTGGAAATTTCTTCTATCACTGGCTTGTGAGACCCTTTGTCCTCCTCCAGTACTAATTTGGCTCCTCTCTCCTTCCCTCTTCAGCCGAGACCCTTCCAGGGCTCCCAGCTCTTCTGCCGCTCGAACCTAGCCACCGAGCAGTAGGCGCTGCAGAAGCTGACGCCCAAGACCACAAAGCCAGACACAGTGAGCTGAGAGGTATGGCAAGCTACAAATTTTCGCCCACCCGCCCAACCTCCGGCACATTTCTATATAGATCGTCTTGCTCCCCTTATTCCTATTGGCTCCTTATTGGCTATCCTTCCTGTCTTTTGCCCATTCCTACTGATCTATTATTATTCTATCCTGTTAAGAAGTGGGACACCACCTCAGACTAGCTTTCTAAACCAACATAAGGAGCCCTCCTCCTTCTCTAGGAGTGTTACCTGCCTCCCCACACTAATCACTATGACATTATGCTTCCAGATCCTTTCTGCTGTATGTATTCTGCCTATAATAGGGAATTCACTAGACTGGACTTACTCTAGTTAGGAAATCCATCCTGAATCCATACAATGTACACACATCAGTTACATACTCAGCACCTGCAACAATCCTGTAGCATTATACCTCCACCAAATCGGGCGGCACATCAGGTGTGCATCAAGCAGCCTAACTTCAGCCAAATGGTACCAGCTACCCTCCCATAGTAATAATACATTGTGGCAACTCACAGCAATGGTCCTATGCTACATGATGCTAGGTCAACATAAGACCAATAGTATACCCATGCAAACCTACCTGGATACTACATCTACCCGGAAAAGGTCAAAAAATGTCAAGTCTTCCCTTGCGATCCTAAGAAAACTTGTGCTTCTGCTATTACTATGCTCAGGCAATGTAGAGCTCAATCCGGGACCTATGATCGATATCACTTCACCCACAGAATTCTCCAAAATAAAAGGAATTAGCTTCATGCATATTAATGCATGCAGCGTTCTACAAAAATTCTCCTCCATCCAGGCTTGGATCACCCACACTGATCCTGATGTGTTTGTTATATCAGAGTCATGGCTACGGCCAGCCACACTTGATATGGAGATTGGAATACCTAACTGCTTACTATTCAGAACCGACAGACAACCAGGGGCGGTGGAGACGTCATCTATATCAAGGACAAATTCTCAGTCTCTATACTCGATTCCTCCTCGTACGCTGGCACTTATGAATGCTTATACCTAAAAATTGAAATTATCCCTGCGTTAGCCATTGGAATCATTGGCTGCTACAGACCACCCTCAGCTGGAACCCAGTTCCTGACTCATCTATCTTCCATGCTGGACTCCTGCAACCTAGAAACTATAATATTGGGAGACCTTAATTACTACTGGTTAACCAGTGCCTCACTACCTCTCAAATCCCTCTGCGACTCCCATGGACTCTCATAGCTTATTAATGAACCATCACGCGTTAATAAGAAAAACCCAGTGAATAGTACCCTGATAGATGTCCTACTAGTAAACAAACCTTACCTCTACTCACATGCTGGTATCTTCCATGCCGACGTCAGTGACCACTGTTTAATTGCTGAAGGGAGAACAAATCACATGCCCAAAACTATTTTGAAATTCTCCACCAAGAGATCAAAGCGAAACTTAGACCCACATGCCTATGCCAATGACCTTAAGGACTGCCCACTCTGGCAGAGTTTCTACCTTGCCAAACAAGTGAACAATGCGTTCACCATATTCCAAGAAATATTAACACAGGCCCTCAACACCCATGCTCCACTGGTCAAAACTCGTTTAAAGCCTAGAACCCATCACTGGTTTACCCCACTACTTAAAGCTGCATTGCTAAAAAGGGACAAGCTGTGGAAAACCGCTTGTAAATCTCAACTTGACAAAGACTGGTGCCTTTTCAGAGCTGCCAGGAACTCTTGCACAAAGTTGACCAGAAAGGCCAAGTCCAACTACTACTGTACTGAGCTAGATGCCGCTTCAACTTGCCCAACCAAATTTTGTTCAACAATAAAAGACCTTTCTAGTCATACATTAGGAAGCACACTCCCCTCTAAAATCTCCTCCAACAATGTCCTTCTTAGAGACAAAAAGGAAATTTTGCAAGCATTTTTAACAATCACTTCGCCTCAGCCGGACTAGCCTTATATAACTCTCCTGCCTGCAACCAGCACTCTCAGATGCCTGCACCACCACCTGAACCAAATTTAATAGATGCTACCTTCTCCTTCTCACCTGCTTCTCTGAAAGAAGTCGAAGAGTTACTCCTTCACTTGGATACCAAGAAAAGCTCAGGGGCGGACTCGCTAGACCCCTACTTCTTAAAGGTGGCCTGGTATGTATTGGCAGTGCCCATTACACATTTGTTCAACCTATCACTATCCCAGGGATCTCTACCTATCATATGGAAAACTGCCCACATTATCCCATTATTTAAATCTGGGGATCCCTGTGATTTAAACAATTACAGGCCAATTTCATTACTCCCTATACTATCTATACTGTTAGAAAAAATAGTGAATGCACAGATATGAGCCTTCCTGGAAAACTCAAAGTTCCTAAATCCGTTGCAGTCAGGCTTTTGGTCAAAACACAGTACAGTTACAGCACTGGACAAGGTAACAAAAGACTGGCAAAACAACCTTGATAACAAAAAAATCATTTTCGCTGTGTTCCGTGACCTAAGCAAGGCCTTCGACACCGTAGATCACTTCCTACTCTTATCCTCTTTAAAAGCCCTAGGTCTTGACTCTACTTCCCTTGGATGGTTCCAGGACTATCTGACGGACAGGCTCCATCAGGTTAAAGCAGATGGGGAGCTATCACTCTCTAAATCGTTAGTAAGAAGTGTCCCCCAAGGCTCTATCCTGGGTCCAATACTCTTCACCATATACATCAACAGCATAAACCTAGGCATAAAAAAGCTAGTATCCACCTGTTCGCGGATGACACAGTTCTATACCTAAGTTGGTCAACCCCAGGAACTGCCCACACAGACTTGCAACAAGACTTTGACACCCTCCAATACCAGCTACTGGGAAAAAAGCTACTTCTGAACACTAAAAAAACCAAGGCAATGATCCTTTCCCCCGCCAACACTCAGCCATACCTGTCCATTGGCACCTTACCCCCTATCACCACCTTACTGGGGGAAAAACTGGAGTATGTCCCCAAATTCAAATATTTGGGAATTTGGCTACACCACAAACTTTCCTTTGGGGAACACCTGGAGGTCATGGTAAAAAAGCTAAAGCAGAGGCTGGGGCTCTTCTACTGAATAAACCATCTCCTGACACCTGTAGCAAAAAAAGACCACCTTCATCCCCTTGCTAGACTATGCCAACTTCATCTACAGCCACTGCAATACCTCTCTCCTGGACAAACTAGACGTCTTATACCACAGAGCGTTGCGCTTCATTACTGGCCTCCCCTCCTCTACCCACCACTGCTCTCTATACACTGCTGTGGGGTGGAGCTCTCTGTAGTACAGAAGAAAAAGAAATGCCGCAGTTTGGACCTTAAAAGCTATTAACTCAAAACTACCACACTATATCTCTGACTTCTTACCTCTAAGCGATCTTCGAACCTACGCCTCAAGGAACTGCTCACTAATTTCCCTAAAGGTACCCAGGGCCCACACACGCATTGGGAGAGCGGCCGTAAGCATCTCCCTGCCAACCCTCTGGAACGAAATGCAAAAATTACTGAAACTAAAAACCCCAGTAAGTGTCTCATCATTTACAACTTTATATGCAAAACTAATCAAAGAGGTCTGTCATTGCTTCAACCGTCTATGATTTACGACTCCACACCCCGCCAGGGCTCCTTACCCGACCGTCGTACTATGCGCATTTTCCGGGCAGTGGCACCCCTGAAGCCGACGCCTGAGTCCACTAAGCCGGATACAAATTCAGCAGAGTCGTG
Organism: Neoceratodus forsteri; assembly: GCA_016271365.2. Lineage (NCBI taxonomy): Eukaryota > Metazoa > Chordata > Ceratodontiformes > Ceratodontidae > Neoceratodus > Neoceratodus forsteri. The sequence goes on along the minus strand of CM057456.1, from coordinate 1,156,697,179 downwards.
GTAAAGCCGTAAACCACGGGAGGGTGAGTGCCTTTGCCGAGTGCACCCCCAAGTACTCCTGTACTCTAGACTCCACTTGTTCTACACTTCCCTGTCGACCCTCCTAACCTGCTATGCTTATAACTAGTTATTTATACAGATCCTCCTGGATTATAGGGCTGCATTCACCATTTATTTGCATCTTTGTCTGGTTTCTCCCTCTTTTTTACCCAAATGTATTCCTTATTGCATGTAACTATGTGTGGTTTTATTTAGTATGTATGTACTCCTCGCTCATTTCACTGCTGTTCTTCCTATGTATTACATTGTATTATCTCTTCTTTTTTTCCTTTTGTATTGATGTATGATCCTTTGTATCATTTATGACTTGTGAGATGCAGGTCCACCTTGCAAATGAGCTTGCTCATTGGTGTTCGCCTGGATAAATAAAGATTTTGATTGATTGATTGATTGATTGGTCGCATCTCGACTTCCGACATCTCTGCCGGGTTTTTTGGATTTCTTTTGCTCAGCTATGCACCGGAAGCTTCTTGGGTTGTAAGGAAATAATAATCTGTGTGGCAGAAGGTTTAGGACTTCTTAGAAAGGTGAGTTTTAATTCAGAATGTGTGGGGAAAGTGGGAGCCTCCGAAAAGAGCTGCTACTCTGGTGAGATCATCACGTGACTTCCCTTGTCAGCATTCCTTGCTGACATAGAGCAATCTAACAGCCACTGTGCAACACTACCCATCCTTCCCATCAGAAACTTTTCAGCCTCTGTAGAAATCAACAAATTGTCATAGTTCATGCTCTCCAAAATACAGGATGTGTGCATGCTACAGCTAGAATGGATCTTCCTGGCAGAACATATTCTGAATATGCCTTATATTTATTTGTCCTGGGGCTCGCAATCATTTTCATTTTTGTGCCCCATGCAGCCTTTTTTCCTTGTGCAATTACACTCTTCATATAGCAACCCATGCTCTGCTACTAGTTGGTCACAGATGTCCTCTACTGCATAACATGGTTGCAAATAGTCTGGAAAATGTGATAGCATCAGCATATTCTTCCACGAAAAGCAAGCTGCTGTCAACTGTTTTACAGTTGATTAGTCTTCTGTTTCAATTCAACCTGCAGCCCAGTTAATGAAACTAACAACCTACTAGGTTTTTTCACTTTAATTGGTCTTAAAAGTGACATCTTGTGTTCACATCTACAGTATCTGTAACTGGTTAATAAGACTGCATGCCCTTCAGCTACATTCTTGCAGTCGGAAGCATAAGGATTCAAAAGACACACACTACCTTATAGAATCACTCTTAGGGAAACTAACAAAAAATATGAAACCAACATATTCATGTCATGTATACTGTGCTTGTAAATGGACACTATCTCTGTGGATGCAAGTGGCATATGGTACTTGGTCATAGATATGATCTTTGATATTATGTGGTGTGTTCCTCAACATTATGAAATAGTATTTTTTGCCTTTCACTTGAGTGCCATAATTTCTACATTCTTTTACTTTGATCTAAGTAACCTGGACTCTGAAAGGGAGAAACAGTTTTAAACTCAAATGGATTTTCTATCCAAAACTTTTATTTATTTATTTTCATTTGAATTGTTTTGTATTTATAACTTATACAAACATTTATTTACCCAGTGTTTATGAGATCAATTAATCAGTAAGGCCTTTGTACAGGGTGGGCATACTGTATCAATAATAAGACCCTGGTAGAGTGAACATGTGTCTGAGATAAAGGTGAGCACTGTTGCCCTACCAGGAGTACATGTAAGCAATAATACCTGACAGGGTGGGCAATATTGGGCAATACCGGACCACCCAGGGGCGTGATGAGGCCCGATGCCGCAGGTGGAGGGCCTTATAGCCCCTGGAAGGTCCAGTATTGCCCATACCGCCCACCCTGGAGGGTATTATTGCGCTTAGAAAATGGACATCTTAGGCTGTATTTTAGAAAAAAATTGTTAATAACATTTTTAAAATTAGTGTAGATAATTAAATATTTATTAATAAATTAATTTTGTGTAAAGTAGTCCCTTTGATGCTGTTACTGGTGTTCATGGTCACTAGATGGCACTGTTGTATGATTTGCTGAGGTTTTGGATTTCATGCCATGCCTTCACAGCTAGCAGCAGTGTCTACCTTTAGTGTTTTCTACCAGACTGTCACAACACCCCCCCCCCCCACAACCACTTGTGGAGTAGCAATGTTGTTCTTTTTTTAATTTATTCTTACCTTTGTTTTAACACCAGCAGGAGAGGGGTTTTACATGTTCAAGACATCTGGAGCAGAACAGAGACTGACAGGTGAAGTGATGCCAGTGGGCATCATTGACTTTACCAGTATCTGCCTTTTCTGGTATAAAAAAAAAAACTTTCATTATGGTTGATATTTTGAAGCAGAGGGACCAATCGGGGAGGCCCATGAAGCGAGAGTGCAGCATGACTGGAGTAGCAGTATTTTTATTATCTTCCCAATAGCACGATTGTATGACTGGTCAACTAAGCAGCAAAGAACAGGTACAATTGGGCTTTCCTGCATTCTTGCTGTTCCATTTGCAGGGGTGCAAGAATTGAAAAAAAAGACTGGAGCTGGAGAGTTGGGTAGAGCAGTGGTGACGGAGGGCAGGTGAGAGGACGCACTCTGCAGTTAGCGGGGATGGACAGAAGGTCCATGGATTTAGATCAAGGGCACGATACAGTGCTGCTGATCATCTCCCCACCCAGCCCACCAACAACAGCAGAACAGGCACTTTAAGGAGCTTCGGTTTAGCTTTTTCATAAAAAAAAAAAAAAAAAATCAAGAAAAAAAGCAATGAAGTGTGTGTGGGTGATGAAACTGGCACTTCAGTGATGGTCACGGCAGTGCCATTTTGTGTGTTGTGGCTGAGCTGGTGTTTTGTCCTGCTTACCGAGTGGGAACGAATGGCAGTTAGTCTCAAACTAGCACAGGGATGAGGAAAAAAAATGATATTGGGTTGTGGTGGTAGGCTGTCTAAATGGGAGGGGAGATGACTGGAGGATAGGAGGCTGGTGTCAGCTCTCGCAAAGTGAGAGAAAAAAAATGGTCGGTATTTAAAATTGAACATTCTATGGCGACAGTGATACTGGTTAGCTGGTTGGTTAGGACTGGCACTTTGAATACCTGGGCTCTGTTGTCTGATAGATGCCCACCTTTCCAGGGCTATCAGACAATCAGAGCCCTGAAATTTCTTAGCCCATTTTTATTTATTTGGTTTTTCTTGACCGGGTAAGTGCACTAGACAAATCCTGCCTATTTTCAGGCATGACCCGAGGGAGGGGGATGCAGATGAATGCCAGCTGACTTTGAACCAGATTAAGCTGTTAGTGGTATTTTTAGTGAATAGGGGAAATTTGGCCAGGGCACCGGGGAAATTCCCCTGCTCTTTTTCAAGAGGTGCCATGGGATCTTTAACATCCACTTGAACTACCACCAGAACAGGCAGATGGGACCTTGGTTTAACATCTTATCCAAAAGACGGCACCTCAGGAGTGCAACACCCCCCCCCCACGCTGCACTACAGTGTCAGTATTGGGATATTAACCCAAGTACCTGGTGTGTGGATAGAACCCACAGACTACTGATCTCCCAGCCTCAGTGGCAAGTGTGCTACCTGCTGAGCCCACTGACACTGACATTTTCTAACTCACATAAAAACACGTGAATACTTTGGGCCTTGCTGCTATTACATTGATGTTTTACTACACAAAAATAAAAAAAACAATAAAAAACAGATAAAACAATGGCTAGAAATAGAGCATTCTGATTGGTTGATGCACATTCTAAATGAGTCTTGTCATTTACTAGAAACCCTCACGTATTGTGCAAAAAAAGTTTAAATGCAAACTATAAAACCAGATCTTAAAAATCCATTGAACTGTTAGCTTAACAATAGTATTTTTACTCCAAGAGCTGAGTAAACTTCATTAGTCTAACCTAAGAAATATAATGCACTTGGCTTTGCTTCATACCTTATCATGACCCCATAGAACTAGTATCTACCTTTACTGAAAAAAAATATAAGGTTTATGACTCATCTTGCATGATTTAAATAAGAAATAAGAAAATGTAGTTAGTGTCAAATTTACTGTGTGTTCTCTGCATGATGGCAATATTTTTATTGGATACAAAAATTGACATTTTTCTTGCATGAATAAACACAAGTTTATTGCAAGTACACAAAAGGTTTTTGCAAGGTCACAATACAAGTTTTAACACTAGTCAAGAAGTCTGCAAGTTGAAAATGCTGTGTGGTACAAAATAAATATACTTGTAGCTTTCTTGACTAGCGTAAGCACACATGTTTGTAAGAATACTGCATGAAAAAATCATGGATCCGATATTCAAAGGTTTGCGCCGGTGCTATCCAATGGCTGCCCACACAAACTGGGCTTTGAGCTGGAGCCCAATATTCAAAGTTCTCTGTTGCACCGGCAAACAGAAGTATCACCCACGCAAACCTAATGGGGGAAGGGGAATGTAAAGAGTGGGGTGGGGACAGGAATATCAGCACAAGCCAATATTCAGCAGATTTGCATAATGCAAGAGGGTTTGCACAGTCCTTTTTTACTGTGCAAATGCCACAGATGGAAACCAGACGGTTGGCCTCTCGGGGAGTATACCCGCCCCTGTGGTATGGGGCAACTCCCTCTGATCACCAGCCCTGTATTAGAAATGTAATTCCCTGGTGCTAGTGGTCCCCCCTCCCAATCCCAGCCTCATATAATAAAGATCATTCCCTGGTGCTAGTGGTTTCCTACCCTCTGATGCCAAGCTCTGAATTATAAATGCAATTCCCTGGTGTTAGTGGTCCCATCACCCTCTGATGCCCAGCCCTGTATAATAAAGATCATTCCTGATGCCAATGGTCCCCCCCTTCCTTCAATCCCCATCCCCAAGTGTAGAATGATAGTTCCTAGTGCTAGTGGTCCCCCCTCCCCTCCAACCACCAGCCAGAAATTAAATAACAAATCATACCTGGTGTCCAGTGGTTCCCCTGTGTGGCACCAAACAAACCCCCTCCACTCACCATATCTGTGTGCACACTGCCACTGGTGCCTACGCTTGACCAGTACAGCCCTCCTCACACTTTCTCAGCTGGCCACCAAATGTACAGGAATGGAGCGTACCTTGTATTTATAGGACAGGGAATGTCACCCTGTCTTATAAATACGAGGCATGCTCCATGCCTGTACATACGGCAACTGGCAGAGAAGATGTGAGAAAGGCTGTGCCGGTTGCCATAGGCATGCATGGTACCACACATCCAGATACAGTGAGTTGGGGGGGTTGTCTATGCTGCAGGGGAGGACCACTGGACACCAAGGATGGTTTGTTACTTAATTCCTGGTTGGCAGTCGGGGGGGGGGGCATTAGCACCAGGGATTCTCATTCTGCACTTTGGGCTGGGGATCAGAGGGAGGGGGAAACCACTGGCACCAGGGAATGAACTTTATTACACAGAGCTGGGCACTGGAGGGAGGGGGAACCACTAGCACCAGGGAATTATCTTTCTAATATGGGGCTGGGATCAGACAGGGTGGGGGACCACTAGTACCAGGGAATGATCTTTACTATACAGGATTGGGATCAAAGGGAGGGGAGACCACTAACACCAGGGATTCCATTTATACACTTGGGGTTGATGATCAGAGGGAGGGTGGAACAATAGCACCAGGGATAGCTATGGCTATCCTGGCCTGGGGGGATGGTGCCACACTAACTGCCTCTGTTACCCATGCAAATGGGCCCATAATAGGCATGCAAATGTCCCTTTAGCACCTTGCATGTCCAATGAGCTCATTTGCATTGGCCCCTTTGAAAACTGCTAATAATACTACAGCACTATTCACTCTTGGGGCCAACTTCTGCAGCCATGTCAGGGCAGTTCTCCCTGATTTAGCACTGTCCCAATATGGCCCTATATTCAGTCAGGTAATGCCCAACTGAATATAGAATCCTGGGACCCAAGGGCAACTGCAAAGTGCAGTGCAAACATCTGTGCTCCACTTTGCACATTTCTGAATATCGGGCCCCATGAGTTTACACTAGCCGAGAAACATTCAAGCATAAAATTTAATGCTTAAAGATGAATGACACATTGTAACAATTGTACAAGGAAGATTACTCATCATTGTGTATTTTGAAATTTTTGCCTGTAAATAATTCCAGGTTGCCCTTCAAAAAGTTTCATGTGATGAGGGCGACAGCACAAAAGTGACAAACACATGAGAGAGCACACGTCGCCAAAAACAACAACAGTGATGTGCACTACATCGAATACAAAAACAGCGACGATCAGACATGTATTACATTATTTTACATGGAGGGCTTTGCTCCCCGCACACCCCATTATAATTATAATCAACTCCTGGGAGGGGCCTGACACTGGGGTACAGGGGAAACTTCAGGAAGGGGCTACCTGGACTGGAAAAAAAATGAAGCCTCAAACAGCACACAAATAAAATAATGTGCACACAGCTAGCTCTGAACCCGGAGCCTTTCACACCACAGGCATAGTCTCCTGCCACTGCACCAAATGGCCAGTTGGGAACTGCCTGGCCATACTACCTCCAATATCTTGCATAACTATGCCACCCTCTGACAGTCGCCCTATTCTTCACTTCGTGGTTTTTGTCCCTTACACTCACTATTACTGATGTCGCTATCCTTTCTCACTCGATCTAATTGTAGGTGGCCAAATTGAGTAGCTCATATTGAGTCGCTCAATTTGACTCACTCATATCACTGGATACCCCTTGAAAAAAGGACCTTTGGTCTCAGTGGGTCTGCCCAGTTACCAAAATTCAATAAATAAACTGTATACATACTGATAAGAATGCATATCTTCATAGTGCTGGCACAAACCTTTAGGCACAATTTGAGTTGTAAAAGCTTCATGTACCTCACTGAAAATCTTTTTAAAAATGTGCTATTTAGGTACAATTCAGCTGGTATTACATATACAGTATGTTTCTTAGACTTCTCCTTCCTGTCATTACTGAGGAAATTTGTATGAAACCAGGGTCTTGATCCCTTACAGTTTAGCTACCCTAGTTTCTTATTCCCAACTTGAAATCATATACTCTATAAGTACATAATAATTAGTCATGGTAATGGCTGTGATGTTACAATTAGAGTGCAGTTTCATAACCTCAGGTGTTTGCTAATACTGATGTGGAGACTACTCTTAGTGTTCTAGGAGTGGTCTTGTGCATTCACATAAGAAATATGGGGAGCAGAAAGAAGACACTTCCTTTTTTTGTGGGGGTCTTACAAGACCGACATCAGTCAACTGACCCACCCTACCACTACACTACCAAATGCCCTCACCATCTCCCCCTCTTCCCAAGCACCCTGCCCCCCCCGGGGTGGGACTGCTGGCTTCCTGGCAGAACTGCTACTATGGTACCAGGCAGAGGGAGGAGGTTTCTGACACCCCGACTTACCCCCCCCAGGGTGGGGCCACCAGCTTCCCAGTGGTATTTACTGTAAGTGGTACCAGTGGCGAAGGTTGAGGGGTGCATGGAGAGGTCAGGGGCCAACATCATCTAATTGGTGGACCAGTTTTTGGGGGATGTTCTGCTCCTTGAGGAGGCTGGATGGACAATGACATCACAGGCAATGCTGACGTCTGTCCCAGCCCTTGAGTTGTGATGGTACTGACTACAGCCAATCTCCTAGCCTCTGCCAGAGATCAGCAAGACACTTATCACACTACCCTGCCCCCCCCCTGAGAAGGAGAGCTGTCCTTAGGAGACTCATTCCTTCTCCCCCTGGCCAGCCCTCGGACATCATGAGTCCGTTCCCGAACCCAGGTTGTAAGCATTGCAGATGGACGTCCTGCCTCTGAGCCAGTGGACAGGCTTCACTTCCTTTTAATAATGCAAGAAATATGAATTAATTTATCAAAATTGTTGCTTGTGTTTCTGTTGATATGCTATTTTGCAAGACACTTGAACAGCACAGTGTTAGTTTCAAGTTCAAGTTTATTTGATCAGCATCATGCTATTACAATAAAAAAATAAGACACAAAAGATACAAAGGCCTAATGCACAGTTTCACATATCAAAAAGATAAAAAAGGTAAAAAACAATTTCTTTAAACACATACAAACTGTTTAGTTCTTTGTATTCAATATATAATACCAAAATAATTAAAAATGTTATTCACAGTAATGGGCATCATTGACAGTCATTAGGAAAAAAAGAGGGTCCACCGGTAATTCATTTAGGTCAGAAAGCACACTATGGACCCAAGTACTGCAGGGTTTGGAGTACCAGGAACAGATAAACATAACATGCTTTAAGTTTTCAGTGCTTCCCATCTGACAAGAGCATGATGTTTCTGAAGCCTTTGTGATATGAGAGAATCTAGCAACCCTGATGTTACTAGGGAATAGCTCAAACTTATACGTTACATAACTGGCTTTTTTTATGGATTCAGGATATAATCTAGGTATGAACTGTAGCCAAACACTCATTGACAGCATACCATGGGAAGAATCTGAAGTGGGAAATTATATCAATGTCAAGCCCCTGATGAAGGATTCAAATTTTGTTCTTAATGTATCTTTCATACTTCCAACTGATAGTAATACCTTGTTTAAAATAGTTATGAAGGTATCGTAATTTATATTCATTTAGAAGGTTATACAGATGAGATAGCCATGGAAAGTTTTGGATGCCAAGTGTTGCCAATCTTTCCTTTTCTTCTAGGCACATTCTTATCAAGCCCTCAGAAGCAGCCATTGTACATTTGAACAAGTATCCTATAAAAAGCAGGTCCACCAAAGTTTGAAAACTGTCCACTCCTAGTTCTGATCAAACATATGCTGAAGTGGTGGATTTATTCAGTCCCAAGGAGGATTTCAAAAGTTGGATAAGAATTTTTTCTAGATCATTTACCCTATAAGATGCCCATATCTCTGAGGCAAAAAGCACTTGGGAGTTAAGATTAGAGCTAATGGCCTGAATAAGAGGCCTAATACTACATCCTCTATATTTATAGTTACATTTTTTAGGGCCAATAGAAGTTTTTTCTTTTTGCGTTTGGGACAGTATTCAAAACATGTGAGTGCCAGAGGCCACTAGCAGAGAACTTTAAGCCAAGCTTACATACGGTATAGTGGTTAACTGTCTTGAAGTTTGCCTTGCTTCCGATTGGTCCTGCTTCTCCATTGACTTTTGCTATAGCTTGCACTGCTGAAGACTGACCGGGTTTACTGGGTTTATTGTTAATCTCTCAAAAAAGAGCTGTTTTTACAATTTTTTGTTTAAAAATCTATATAAATGTTGTTTTTGTGTAAGGACTAAGTGATACAGTCTTTTGGTGGGATCTCTGTTGGGCCAGGCCTAAGGCGCCGTCCCCACAGTCTTTTGTTGTGCAGGTTTTTAGCACCTAATTTCAGAATTCTTTTATTACTGCAATAGTGCTTTTCTGACTGGCCTCTCCTCTGTCTCCTCCACTGTGGCCGACCCAGCCCTTGAGCACCAGTCAGCGCAGGGCTCCAAGCCCGCCAGGCGGGCGCGCGCTACCACAAAGCCGAGTTGTGGGAACCAGGAGGCCGGGAGAGACAGCCAGCAGGTACTGGAGCTGCGACTAATCGGGAGGCGAGCGCTACATCAGCTCTTTTATTTCCGATTGGTCCTGCTTCTCCATTGACTTTTGCTATAGTTTGCACTGCTGAAGACTGACCGGGTTTACTGGGTTTATTGTTAATCTCTCAAAAAAGAGCTGTTTTTACAATTTTTTGTTTAAAAATCTATATAAATGTTGTTTTTGTGTAAGGACTAAGTGATACAGTCTTTTGGTGGGATCTCTGTTGGGCCAGACACAAAGGTGCTGTCCCCCCCCCCCACAGTCTTTTGTTGTGCAAAGTTTTTTAACACCTAATTGCAGAATTCTTTTTTTATTACTGCAATAGTGCTCTTCTGACTGGCCTCTCCTCTGTCTCCTCCACTGTAGCCGACCCAGCCCTCGAGCACCCAGTCAGCTCAGGGGCTCCGAGCACGCTGGGCGGGCGGGCGGCAACCATAAGCCGAGTTTTGGGAACCAGAGGCCGGAGTGACAGCCAGCAAGTGCACGGAAAGCCTGTAAAATTTTTGCCCCCCCCTTTCCTGGGTGTTTCTTTTATACACACCTTCCCGCCAAATCTCATTTCTCCGCCCTTAGTTCACCTCCTAGCCAATAACCTAGCACCACTCCCCCTATTGCCTTTGGTATTCCTAATCCTAGCTACCAACCATCATGCTGTTGCTCCTGCTATTGCTCTTCTGCCTTTCGCCTATGTCACACCTTGATGATGATGCCGCACCAGCCCTTGACCTAGAGATTATGGCTGCCAGTCAGTCTGACCTCCCTCATGCAACCCTTGTGGATGTCCTTCATTTCCTCAAGTATACCTTACCGTTGCTTTACCAAAATCCTTGGGTATCCCAGAAAAAGGCTCACAACCAGTTTTGCACCTCCTTTACCCCACGCTCCATTCATGGCCCTTCAATGCCCCCCTATTTCTGTCCATCAAGCTGGTACTTTATGATATTATAACAAGCCATAAGGCAGGCCCGTTATTCTCTGATCACTAGACCCGGAGTAAGAAGAGAAAGCCCTCTGTCTGTTCCTTCCTCCTGTCACTTGAAGCACTTACCAAACTATTGTTCTTTCTGCTTATCTGTGCTGGCACTATTGAACTCAATCCTGGACCCCTAGAAGGCTTCTCCTCACCAACAGATCTAGTCTCTATGAAAGGCCTAAGCTTTCTCCACATCAATGTATGCAGCCTTTTAAAAAAGTTCTCACTAATACAAGCCTGGGTTGCCCATACCCTGACAGACTTTCTTGTATTCTCTGAAACGTGGCTTAAACCAGCAACAAGTGACAGTGAAATAAGTATACTTAATTACCAGCTTTTCAGAGCAGACCGTCCATCCAGGGGTGGTGGTGTGGCCATTTATGTTAACTCAAATATCTCTGCTTCCTGCCGCAATATTTCATCTCGGCCTAAAGAATTCGAATGCCTATCCCTTAAAATATCCCTTCCCAACATGTCAGACTTTCGACTGGTTGGCTGCTACAGGCCCCCCTCTGCTGGACTTAAACTCCTTACCCACCTGGGGACTATAACTAAACTGGGTCCTAAGGATACCATTATTCTAGGCGATTTGAATTTTAACTGGCTATCCAATGTTTCTGCACCCCTAGTTTCTTTCTGTGACTCCCATGGCTTTACTCAACTAATAAATGAATCAACAAGGATTAACCTAAAAAACAAGAGTAACAGCACCTTACTTGATGTTGTGTTAGTTAATAAGCCCCATCTATATTCACACGCTGGAGTGCTATTCAGTGATATAAGTGATCACTGCCTCATAGCTGGTATAAGATCTTCAATCAAGCCTGCTAACCCTGCAAAATTCCTCCCAAGAAGGTCTAAAAAGAACTTTAACATTGCAGAGTATCTCCAAAATCTGTGTCAGTCCAAACACTGGCAAGAATTCTACCTCTCAGCTTCTGTGGAGTCAGCACTGCAGGTGCTAAATGACATAATCTTAGGGGCTCTCAATACATATGCACCAGTCACCAGTGTCAGAATTAAACACAAATCTTGTCCCTGGTTCTCTGCTGATCTTAAATCTGCACTGCTTGCTAGAGACAAGCTCTGGAAAAAGGCAAGGAAGACCAAAGATTCAAACGACTGGGTACAATTCAGACAAGCCAGGAACAGCTGCACTAAAAAAGTGAGAGATGCTAAGGCTGCCTTCTATACAGCAGAGCTGGATGCCACCTACCACAACCCAGCCAAATTCTGGGGCACTATCAAGGGAATCTAGGGCAAGACTCTAGCACCTCTTTACCATCTCATGAACCTCAACAATGTGATCATTACTGACAAGTATGGAATTTTAGATGCTTTCAATAATCATTTTACTACAGCAGGCCTAGCTTTTGACTCATCTCCAGCAAACTTGCTGCGCTCAACTTACTCTCCATTCCACTGAAGCTCAGAATGCTACCTCTACATTTTCTTTCAAGCCAATTTTATTAAAACAAGTAGAAGACCTACTGCCCACCTGGATACAACTAAAAGCGCTGGTGCAGACTCTCTGGACCCTTTTCTTTAAAATTGCACTGCATGCCATTGCACCCCTAACTCACCTCTTCAACATGTCCTTATCTACTGGCTCTATTCCTTCTTTGTGGAAGACAGCACAAGTGTTTCCTCCTTAAAGCAGGTGACCCCATGGATCTCAACAACTACAGGCCTATTTCCATCCTTCCAGTGCTGTCCAAGATGTTAGAGAAACTGGTAAGCATCCAACTAAATGACTACCTCAATGCTAACAACCTCCTTAACCCTGCTTCAGTTCGTTCAGAGTTATGCACAGCACCATTTCTGCCTTTAGTAAAGTTAAAATGATCAAGGACTGAACTAGATAAAAATAATATCTGTGCTGTATTTCTGGATTTAAGTAGCATTCGATACTGTGGATCATGATCTTCTAATCTCCTCACTGCACTCCCTAGGCCTAGACCCTATCTCTTAAATGGTTCAAATGCTACCTCTCTGGTAGGGTGCAGCAGGTAAAAGTGAAGGCAACCTTTCTTCTCAAACCACTCTCAAGAGGAGTTCCTCAAGGCTCCATCTTGGGCCTTATCCTCTTTGCCATCTACATCAATAACATTGACTCAGGCCTCACAAATTTAATGTTCACCTTTTGCAGATGACACTGTCCTTTATGTAAGCAATCCATCACCAAAATGCCTATGATCTACTACAAGCTGACTTCTCCTTACTGCAACACAAATTACTTGAAAAGAAGCTTCTATTAAATGCCAAGAAGACTAAAGCTATGTTCATCTCCACCAATACCTACTCACCAACATTCTTCCCCAACTTTCTACCGTCCTTGGTGAGAGCCTTGATTATGTAGATAAATTCAAATATCTGGGGTCTGATTGACAACAGGCTTGATTTCACCCAGCACATTGAAGAGCTCCTGAAAAACTAAGGCAAAGGTTTGCCTATTCTTCAGGATCAAACATTTTCTAAACAAAGAATCTAAGCAGATTAATCCAGGCTTCATTTATATCCCTCCTTGATTACGCAGACTTCCTATATGGCCACTGCCCTGTCCTACCTAAATAAACTGGATACCCTGTACCATAGAGCCTCTAAGGTTCATCACTGACCTTCCTTTCAGTACCACCACTGTTCTCTTATGCTGCAGTTGGCTGGACATCCCTACATCACAGAAGGAACAAAATGCTGCTCTTTGATATACAAAGCTCTGACAAATAAACTACCATCCTACATTTCTGATTGCTTTCTCTTGTTACCCAAGGCCATATGCCCTAAGAAGCAATAACCTCATCTTGCTGAATCTACCTAAGGCATGTACCCGACATGGAAGGGCTGCAATCAATTACTTTCTAGCACACATCTGGAACTCTCTACAAAAGACCCTGAAGCTGAACACTTTCATTCCTGTAGTCTCCTTCAAAAAGCTGTACCTAAATCTTTTCCCAGAGATATGCAATTGCTTCCACAATTCCTAGCCTCTTCAGACCCCTTTTCACCCCTGCCCCCATTAGATTCCCCCTCCCTTATCTGTTCATGCATTCATCCATTAACTTCTATATTATCTACCTCCTAAACCCCTGCTCATTACTTTTTTTTCTATATTTGCTCTGGTGCCCAATACCACTGTTTACTTGCCTTGTATATATGTGTATATTATTGCATTTGCTCATTCTTTGTTGCTTATTCTTAAAAAGTCTTTGTTACTGTACTCATTCTATATTTGTATATTTGTGAGTTTAAACCATTTTGTTGTTTATGACCAATCAGGTCCATCTTGTAAATGAGCTATGCTCAATGATGTTCGACTGAATAAATAAAGATTTTGATTGATTGATTGATTGATTGAATATAATATTCCCCAAATACCATGAGGCTATGGTTCTTGCTCTATTATTGTCAAATACGGTATGACTTATTGACTTTTACTAGGATTACTAGTAAGAGAGGTTTTATGTTTCTGTTATTAGGAGTTGTAGTTTTTTTTCTATGCCATTTTGAGATAAAGATAGCAACACCAAATCATCTGCGTACCCTCATAGAGGGACTTAGAAGGAGTCCATCCTTAGAGAGTCTGAGGCAACACCAGTAAAATCTCTCAGTACCTTATCTAAATATATGTTGAATAGGGTTGGTGCTAGCAGGCACCCATGTCTAACACTTCAATTGATGTCTGTTTTAGTAGAAACAACCCCAGGTTGGCCAATTTGAATTCTGGCCCAGTTACTACTATTGAGGTGGGAGATCACTGTCACTAAGGCATAACCTATATGGTGGTCCAACAACTCCAACCATAGTTTTGTGTTTAATAAGTTTTATTTATTTGACTTATTAAGATGATACAAACATTAAAACAGTCGGATACATAGCAAAGATCTTACAGACTGTTACATATGTCTGTAGAAGCAGAGAATGGAACCTGCTGGCAAATAGTAACAAACTGAATATACTAGCCAGGTAAGCAGTAGGATAATACTCTGTGCCTGGATGTACAACACCTATCCAGCTGGAGATTAACTTTGAAAGTATTAGCAGTTGGTGCATTGCATTATGGCTAACTCATACAAACATATCTTACCTGGCCCCATCCTGCTAGTTTCTGCAGTATTTGACAAAGCATCAGAAATTATGAGAGGTCCAGGGCTGCTGTCCTCTACTTTAAGCCTACAAAATACAAGACATCACACACACAAAGCAAACAGGTCTTCATTGTCAGTGAAAATGCTATTCTTTACTGATATTATACCATGTCATCTGTAGAGCAGGGTCCCCTATAATTCAGTAACAAACTCTCCAGTACTTGCCCCTAAATGCACCATGAGAGGAGACCATTATAGTAGTGTAGTTGTACCTATTTAGCCAATTCCCTCCCTAGGTTTCAAAAACAGAAGGAAGGGAGTCCAGAGGGCAGTATATTTAAAGAGGGTATTGGTCACAGTATGTGATATTCTGGCCCAGTTGGCAACTTGAGCCATGGAGGTAAGTACGTCCCCCAGGGAGGGGATTATCTGGGACCACCATTTGCACAGTAGGAGTCTTTTAACCTGCATGCTGAGTGTCAGAAGTAGTTTCAACTTGGAGAGATGAAGGTGAGGGTCTGGGGTCCGGATTCCTAATAACAGCAACTCAGGGGACTGAGGCACAGGCTTCCTAAGGTAGAAAGGGAACCTCCCCCATCCAGGGAGCACCAGAGCCACCACCACTACCTCAGAGGTTGCAAAGAAAGCACAGCAGTTGGACCACAGTGGGCTCAGGGAGGGTGAGGATGGTGGAACAGAGGCACACTCAGTCAGTTGTTCCACTCCACAATCCATACACCATTCTGGGAGCACAGCTCCCCATGGATGCACCCACAGAGGAGATTAAGGAGGCTGAGGACACCTGTCACAAGGAGGCCCACAGGAAGGAGGCAGAGGACACCACAAGGAAAGGAAGCAGCTCCTGGTGGGGACCCAACTATTAGGGATAGAACTGGGGGAGCAGGAAAACTGCAGTAAGGTGCCTGCCTGGTGCCATGGCTTGGAGGAACAGGAAGAGCATCCCAGGATCACGAGAACAGCTGCACGGAGTTCGAGCTGGATGTCATTGTCCACCTAGGGACAAATGACTTGGCTCAACATGAGACTGAACGGTGCAGAAGGACTTTGTAGAACTGGGGAGGGGCCTAAGACAAGAGCACACACAGTATCCTTCTCAGAGGTGCTGCCTGTCAATGGCATGAGTGAGGCTAAGGGTACTTTGCACCATGCAGTTTAATGAATGGTTGAAAAATGGTGGAGCACAGGGTCTGGCTTCATTGGGGACTGGGGTTCCACCTGGAGGACACTCAGCCTATACTGGCAGGATGGTCTGCATCTGTCCAGGAAGGAACAAGTCTTTTGGGCAATCGGTTTAAATGCTTCATTGGCAAGCTTTTAAACTAGTCAGGGGAGGCACTGATAAGCAGCAGGAAAATCCCAGCCTCCCTACAAAACAGGGTACTAAATGAGAAAAGACTGAGGTAGAAAGGTCAGTGGGGATGCTGCAACAGAAGGTAAAGCGATCAAAAAATGGAAAGCAATGAGTACCAATGCCTGTAGTCTGAGTAACAAGCTTCCTGAATTAGTGGCCTTGATGGAGGAGGAACATCTGGATATCATGGCAGTCACAGAAGCATGGTTCACACAAAACCACGACTGGGATGTAAACATACCAGGATACACTATCTACAGGAGGGACAGAGAGGGTAAAAGAGGAGGAGGAGTAGCTCTTACATAAGGGAAGGAATCAAAGCAACAGAACAAAAGGGAGGAGGAGAAGAAGCACTGTGGTAAATTTGGAGACCGCAATGGCACACACAACTGCACAGGTTAGAGACTTGACCTCTTCTCAGGGGAGGAAATGGACAAGGAAATGATAGAAAGTATACTTAGTATGGCAGAAAAAGGGAGAAATTGCTGATGGGTGATCTGAATATGCCAGATGTTAACTGGAGTGCAGTTGCAGCAGCCACTTCAAGTGGGTTATTCAAGATGCCCCTACAGAGGGCATGCCTAGACAACTAGTATTGGAGCCCACTTGAGAGGAAGCAATCTAGACCTGGTTCTCTCAAATGGAGATGAAGAGATCACAGATGTAGAAGTGGGTAGCCATCTGGGAACTAGCGACTATCGAACAGTATGGTTCACAATAAACACAGCAATAGAGTCAAGCCATACAAAGGCAAGGTACTGGACTTTAGGAGGGCTGACTTTTACAAAATGGGTGAGTGCCTAAGGAATGCACTAGCAAATGGGCAGGAAGGAGGGTGGAAGAACAATGGGGAATAATAACTGCCATCACAAAGGTAACAAGCCTTTGTGTGAAGCAAATAAAAAAATAAACAATGTAAGAAACCACTATGGTTCTCAAAGGAAGTGAAGGTTCAATAGAAAAGAAAGCATTCAGGAAGTACAAGGAATCACAGAAGGAGCAGGACAGAGAACTGTATCAGTAAAGCAAAAGGAAGCTGGGAAGGCAGTCAGAATGGCAAAGGCCCAAACCGAGGAAAAGATAGCCAACTCAGTTAAGAAGGGGATAAAACCTTTTATAGGTACATCAGGGAGCAAAGGAAGACCAAGGGAGGGATAGTGAGGCTTAATAAAGGGGCGGAGGGTGGGCAGAGGGTGACTGTGAAAAGGCAGAGATACTAAACAAATATTTTTGCTCAGTATTTACAAAGGAAGAGGGAAAGGTACCTAAAACAAACAGTAGAAACACTCTGGATACAGAAGTTGATACCAGCCCATTTACAGAAGAAAGGGTTCTGAAAGAACTCTTAAAACTGAAGGTGGACAAAGCAATGGGGCCTGATGGGATTCATCCCAGAATTCTATAAGAACTAAGGGTAGAATTAGTGACACCACTGACTACCCTGTTTAACAAATCATGGGAGGATGGGGTGGTACGATGAGACTGGAGGAGGGCAGATGTGATTCCCTTCACAAAAGTGGGAGCAAGGCAGAAGCAGGAAACTATAGACCTGTTAGTTTAACCTCAGTGGTAGGGAAAATGATGGAATCACTTCTGAAGGAAAGAATTGTCGAGTATCTAGAGGCCAGAGGGGCACAGGACCCAAGGCAGCATGGACACAGCAGGAAGGTCATGCCAGACAAATCTGATAGATTTCTTTGACTGGGTGACCAAAGTAGTAGATCAGGGAGGGGCTGTGGACATGGCCTACCTAGACTTTAGCAAGGCATTTGATACAGTCCCACACAAAAGATTAATATGCAAGATAGCTAGCCTGGGAGTGGGTCCCAAGATGACAGCCTGGGTAAAGAATTGGCTGGAGAATAGGACACAGAGAGTAATAGTAAATGGAGTCCACTCTGAAGAAAGGGGGCTTACTAGTGGGGTACCACAGGGTTCAGTATTAGGACCAGTCCTCTTCAATGTCTTTATAAGCGACATTGCAGAGGGACTGGAAGGAAAAAGTATGTCTTTGCAGATGACACAAAGATCTGCAACAGAGTTGATGCACAAGGTGGGGTAGAAAGGATGAAAAGGGACTTGCAAGGTTAGAGGAATGGTCAATGTATGGCAGCTTAGATTCAATGCTAAGAAGTGCAAGGTAATGCACCTGGGAAACAAAACCCAGGGAAGAGTACACAATGGGGGGAGATACTAACAACAACAAAATGGAAAGAGACCTGGGGTATTGTATCAGATTACCTAAAGGTGGGCAAGCAATGAGAGGGCAGCAAGGAGGGCTGGGGAATACTGGGATGCATAGGAAAGGCATCACCAGTAGAAAACAGGAAGTTATTATCCTCTGTACAGACAGCTGGTCAGACCCCATCTGAGTACTGCATGCAGTTCTGGAGACCCAGTCTTCGCAAAGACATAGACAGGATGGAAGCTGTCCAGAGGAGGGCAACTAAAATGGTGCAGGGTCTGCACCGAAGACATATGAAGAGAGACTTAAGGAGCTTAATATGTATAGCCTTCGAGGAAAGGAGGGAGAGGGGGGACATGATAGAAACTTTCAAGTACCTCAAGGGAATCAACAAAGTCCAAGAGGGTAGCATCTTTCAAAAAAAGAGGTGTGCAAGAACAAGGGGGCACAACTTGAAGATGGGGGGGCAGCTCAGAGGTAATTTAAGGAAGTATTTTTTCACAGAGAGGGTTGTGGATGCATGGAACAGCCTTCCGGAGGAGGTTGTGGAGTCAAAAACAGTGGTGGAATTCAAGCATGCATGGGACAGTCATAAGGCAATTCTAGGGGGTTGGGGTAGGAAGAAGTAGGCTGCTGGTTAACTTGGATCTGCAGCTTATCCAGTAGGCAGGGAAATGGGCAGACTGGGTGGGCTAAGCGATCCTTATCTGCCATCAAATTCTATGTTTCTATGTTTCTTTGGACCCCATCTCACAGGTAGCCTGCCATAGGGGCTGGATCAGCCTGCAGGACCAAAGTATATGGAACAGGTCACCCGGGAGTTCCTGACACCTCCAACACAGGTCAGACTGAACCAGCTTTGCCTTGTTGGGGACTACAGGAGTCCTGTACCAGGAGTGAATTATCTTGTTCTGTATTAATTGACTACTGGTGTCAGGATATGCCCCATCAGCTAGTTTTAGACAAGACTTCCACTCCATGTTCATAATAGGGGCATGCAGTGCTTTCTCCCATTTATGCTTGGATTCCTCTGCTTGGGACGGGATGGTGCTCCGAATGGCCACATATACCCAGCTTGACTGTTCTCTTTCAAGGGCCAGCCATGAATCTACTTGGGAGATTTGTTGCTCTTGGTGCTGCATATGCCTGTACATAAGGATGGTGCTTCTTATTTGAAGGAATTGCCAGAAGTCTTTGGGAGAGATCCCATAACAGCTCCACATGCCCTCAAAGGAATTAAGGGTATCTGTACCAGGAATGAGCATATCTTGAAGCAATGAGATACCACCACGTTCCCATGAGGGCCATTCAATTGGTTGTTTATTGATGGTAATCTCATTATTGCCCCATAGTGGGGTAAGTCTTAAGGGAGATGGGGAGGCACCCAACTTCTTATGCACCTTGGCCCAATATTTCAGAGAGGAACCTATAGTAGGATGAGAATGAGTGCCCTTAGGGGGATGGTTAAATAACAATAGTACCAAGTGAGCATGCTGACATATCTCTCTCTCCATATCCAGCCACTGGGGAGCATTATGTTCAGGGAAAATGAATCATTTTAACATCTGAGCAAGCTGAAAGGCCCATTTATACCCCTCTAACCATGGAAGACCCCAGCCCCCTTCCGACCAATAAGCTCTGAGCTTATTTCTACTGTACCTAGGTTTCTTACCCTCCCACAAAAAGGATCCCATCAGGGAGTCTAACTTAGTAAACCAATATCGAGGTATTTTCAAAGAAATTTTGGAGAGAAGATACATAATTTTTGGTGCAGTTACCATTTTAATTGCAGATATTTTACCTACAAGCGACAGTCAAAGAGATTTCCATCTGTCCAGTTCTGTACGAATGGACACAAAAAGTGGTTTCATATCCAGGTCCAAGATTTTATGCAAATTAGGAGAGATAGTAATGCCCATGTAGGTAATCCCCTCCAGGGTCCATCGGAGCCCATGCTGAGTAACCATTTGAGAGGTACACTTAGAGTTTAAAGGTAGGACCTCCGTCTTGGCCTGGTTAATATTGAGCCCTGAAAATCTAGAGAAATCTGACAAGGCGGACAGTAGGGGAGGGAGGGAGGTGACGATATTGGCTATAGGGATCAACAGGTCATCTGTATACATAAGAGTAGGGTATGCCCATGTTCCCTCCTGGACCCCAGAAATTAGAGGATTTTGCCTAATAGCAGCCACCAGAGGTTCTACTGCCAATACAAAAAGTAGTGGGGAAAGTGGGCAGCCCTGATGGGTACTCCTACCCAGTATGAATGGGGGAGACAGCATCGTATTGGTGAGTATCCATGCAGCTGGGGATGAATATATTGCCCCAATCCAGGCCCAAAACCCCACCCCCAAGCCCATAGTGCAAAGTACTTGTTGGACATAGTCCCACTCCAGGGAATCAAAGGCCTTTTTGAAATCTATTGTAATGGCAGCAGTGGGGGAAGGTAATGTTTGGGCCTTATGGATTAAATTTACCAACGATCTAATATGGTCCGCACTAAAGCGGCTCTTAACAAAGCCTACTTAGGATGGGTGGATAAAACTGGGAAGGAGAGGATTAAGTCTATTAGCTAGTATCTTAGCTAGCACATTGTTATCAGCATTCAATAGTGAAATAGGACAGTAGCTGGAGCTTTAAGAGGGTCTTTACCTTTTTTTGGTAGGATAGTAACAGTCACCTCCCTAAGGGATGAAGAGAGAGACCCTGTTTGCAATGACTCAGTAAATACTTGTTGCAATACCGGAGAGATTATGGGATGCAACAGCTGCCACACTTCAATAAGGAAATCATTCCCTCCTGGGGCCTTTCCATTTTTAAGGGAGAGGATGGTGTCTGCCACCTCCTGGGTTGAGATTGGGGCATCTAGGGCATTAGCCTGGGCTTCCAAAATTTTGGGGAGATGTAGGGACTCCAGAAATGGGTGGACCCCCTGAGGGTCTGGGGCTCTGGAGGATTTATATAACGAGGAGTAAAAATCCATCATTACTTGATTAATACCTTGCGCTGAGGTCTGGGTCCTACCCCCTGCATCCTCTAAAGCCGCTATATGCCTTTCAGCTTGCTGCTTTTTGAGACGGTATGCCAACAGCTTACCCCCCTTTCTCCCTCTTCCCAATATTTATGCTTGAGTCTAATGATTGAAATCTCTGCCTTTCTAGAAACCAGTTCGTTCACTTGCATCTTCAGAGAGTTGACCTTGTAACCTGCCTCTGAGCTAAGGGAAAGGACGCATAGGGCCTTAAAAGCAAGCTCCACTTCTCGGAGTTGTCGTTCAAGCCCCTTCAAATGTTGTTCCCTCCTCTTTTGGTGCTGGCTCGCATACCCCATTATCGCCCTTCTTAGAGTAGATTTGAATGCCTTCCATGCAGTACCCGCAGAGGTATTTGCTATGAGGTTATGTTGAAAAAATTCTGTTGCTTCCTTTTGAAGCCAAGGGCGAAAGTCTGGGTCATGAAGTAGCAATGGGTCCAGCCTCCATGCCACAGACTTAGGGAAAGGGAGACCCCATGTGATGGCAAGATACACAGGGGCATGATCCAAGATAACTAAGGGATGAATAGGGGTATTAACAGTGTTACTAGCAATAGTAGGTGAGGTGAGCCAGAAGTCTATTCTACTAAGAGAACTATGTACTGGGGAATGAAAGGTGTAGTCCCGCTGGGAGGGGTAAAATATTCTCCAGATGTCCGTAAGGTCCAACTCTTGTTGTAATTGAGCCACTGCCATTACAGCCCTGGAGTGGGGCTCAGTATTGGAAGGGGGTCTATCCATGAAAGGGTCCAGAGTAAGATTAAAATCGCTCCCTAATAAAATGGGGGTGTCTTCCGAAGCTATGGATCCCTGCGCCTGGGCCAACTTGTGAAAGAAGGAGGGCGAGTCCTCATTCAGAGCGTACACATTACCCAGGATCAGAGGGCCTTCCCCAGTATCCATGAGTACCACCACTCAGGGTCTCTCACTTGTCTCTGCAATTTCCATTGTAGGTGCTTGTGAAGCAGAATCACCGCCCATCTCTTTCTAAAGGAGGCCGAGGCATGTATGACCTGACCTACCCACTCCCTCTTTAGTCTCTCAGGATCCCCCCTGTAAGTTTGGTCTCCTGCTGGAAGGCGACCCTCGCTGCCAGTCTCTTAAGGTGGCCCAAAACTTGCTTCCTCTTGTTTGGGGTGTTAAGCCCTCTGATGTTCCATGTCAGACAAGTGATACCACCTGTTAGTAATAGGGGGCAAATATTTAATTAAGAGATATATCAAGAACAACCAGCAGATAGGGGGCAAGGACAGCCCAACCAGAAGAGGCACATTTCTATGGAGTGCCATCAGATATGGAGAGAGTGGGTAAAGCCCATATAACCTGCCCCTACCAGATGACATTATACTAACAAATAACAAAACATCTGTGTGTGTGTGTCTTGTGAAACAAACATACATAAACACATTAGCAAACTATATACATTGTGCACAGTATACCATGCAATTTGGGGATATAATGGTGTCTCCTCAGCCGCAGAGCCCTGCTGTAGGCCAGACCCTATTCTCAGGGTATTAGCAAATGGTATCCAACCTTCCTTAGCACTACGGTGAGTGCAGGGGGGGAGATTCCCCACCCTGAGAGAATCAAGCAACCCAACAAGAAGGTTGGACCACATGGCTCATTGCAACCCCAGAGGGTTGAGAGAGCTGCTTCAGTGGTGTAGCTCAGAAGCTGGGGTAGTTAAAGTGGGACTACACAACACTTATAATGAGGTGGGGGTTTGCAGGAAAAAAGGTGGGAGAGAATGGCCCACTATTTCGGCGAGCCTAGGTTTATTGCTGATGGGTGCCAATGTGTTCTCACAACAAAAATCTTGGTGAGATCAGGCTCGTCACACCTATGAAGAGCGTACTGTAAGCCACCCAATGCAGGGGCTGGGAGACCTCCTCTTGATAGAAAAGAATAATAAAAAAAAAAACATACCAGAGGGGCACAGGTCTGTGCCATTCACCACTTAGGGCCTCACGTAAAACATATCCTGGCTACCCATTCAGTGCAACAGTTTACGCCTGCTGACAAATACTTTCATATTATATGACACAGCTTCCCAGCAGACCTCACCCCCACACACACAAGTAAGCGAGGTAGAACCCACAAAAGTTCTGTTGTTTAATCAGATGGTACAAAAAAGGCCTTCTTTCCCATCTAGACGTGCCTGGACCTTTGATCAGGATGTCCACTGAGAGAATGTTGGTAGGCCTCATTGAATCCCTCCTGCTATTGGAGCGAAGCATCTTCTCTGCCATATGGCAGTGCAAGTCGGGGGTCAAGGTTGGGGTGAAGAGGGGCACGAAAGTTCTCATACACGGGTAACACCGAGAAAGGGTAACTGATGGGTCAGCCAAGGAGATTGTCCACTGACAATCAATTCAGACACCCCAAACTCGCCCCATGCCTACAACTTCCTGGGGGAATAAAAGAACAGGAATAGAAAGAAAATAGAAGGATGACTACTTATCTGACCATGCCAGTGGGTTTTCTCTGATTGAGTGCCCTGGAGATGTAGAGCACTCAGGATGGTCCACACTAAAGATGAGATCTCTGCTTGTAGAGGAGGCCTCCCTCCTAGCCTTTGGTGGGCGCTGCCCTCCGCTATCTTTAGCTCCGTTCTGCGGCTGGTGAGGAGTTGCTGACGAGGACAGGGAGCTGGGCTGCAACATAGGAGTAGGCCTGCCTTCCACGGTTGAATCCACAATGCCTGGGTGTTCATCCAGAGAGTTGGGGCATATAGCTTCATATCTATTAGCAGTGTGGTAGGCCTGAAATGGATATGAAGCTACAGTGTCCATGCTTATGGCCTCCTCTATGTCGTCTTGCCCTCTCTCTGAAGGATGCTCCTGGTGGCCATGGTTCATGTTTCTTTGAGGATTGCCTCTTTCAGTGTGCTTTTGGGGGGAGTTCCCAGGTTGCTCCCTGAGGTCTTGCCAAACTGCAAGTCTGCTCACTGATGGAGAGGAGCGGCAATTCAACCCGTTGGTAGTAGTTTTTGCCGAAGGGGCTCCCGGGGTAGTGGTGGTGAATTCTTGTGGCCAGTTGCGCCGTAAAAAAATCCATGAGTGCATCAGAAGATTCAAAACTGTCCAGGACCCCATTATGTATAACCCGCATTATGGCTGGGTAACGCAAGGAGAAGGACAATCCAATACTGTGCATTTTATGCCTTGCCTCAGGGTATGTTCGGCATTTATCTGACAGATCCTTAGAGAAGTCCTGAAAGATGTGGATCCTATTCGATCTCCACACTACATGCTGTAACTCACGAGCTCCAGCTAGAACCTTCTCTTTGTCCCTAAAATCAATAAATCGGGCTATGATAGGTCATGGTCTGTCCTGGACCTGAGACATGGGGGCTAACCTATGGTGTGCGCGTTCCACCTGGAGCGGTATCAATGGGTCCAACAGCAGCATTTCAGTGAAGGCTAATTGTAGAAATCCCTCAGTATCTTTGCCTTCTACATGCTTGGGAAAGCCCAGGAAGTGAAGATTATTATGGCAACCTTGATTCTCAAGGTCATCCATCTTACTGTGCAGCATCTGTATGGTCTGTTGTTGATCTCTTCATTCTGCCCTTAAGTTCTGAACATGTCCCTCCATCACCAAGACCTGCTGTTCGGTATGCAGCATCCTGACTGCTAAATTTTGAACCACTTGGGTGTTTTGATTAGTTGCCACAGTGACTTGTGCCATCTGGGCCATAAGTTGGCCGAACATCACCTCAACTGATGGTTGCTCCCAGGTTTGTGGCAAGCGGCCTTTAGCCATACTTTCAGGCCTACCTCATCCAGGAGGCTCTTCAGTAAAATAGCGATTTCCACATAGCAAATGAAGGCTTTTTGTATCAATTAAGGTAAATTAGTGTAGCTTGAGTATTACCCCTCAAGTTACAGTAGAATGAGGATATAATATCAGCTGGTAGAAAAAGGATTTTAAAGGATGCATTATTTCCCTCGGGGTTGTGTAGCTGATCTTTAAGCTGCCATCCTATTTAGCGCCCCTAGTGGCAGTCTCCAACCATAGTTTATTCCTTTGGCCTCAAATAAGACAATATCTCTCCCAAATATGCCTGAATATATAACAGTTATCTAGGGTAGAGCAATTTGTTTTAAAACCAAATTGAAAGAGCGATAACACTGCTGGTGACTTTAGTTATACCTGTAAACACTCTTGAATAATCTTAAAAAATAGCTTTCCAGATACATCCAGAAGGCTGATGGGGTGGTACATCCTTGGATCAGCTTTATCTCCCTTTTTGAAAATAGGTGCTATGGCTGCCCATTCCATGAGTATGGGGAAAAAAAGTCTGTTATGCAATTATTGAAGAGTACTAGAAGAAAATCTGATCAAAGTAAAGTAGATTCCAGGAAGACTTCTGCAGGGATTTGATCTTGGTCTGGAGCTTTGCCCCTT
The DNA here is from genome assembly GCA_016271365.2 of Neoceratodus forsteri. NCBI lineage: Eukaryota > Metazoa > Chordata > Ceratodontiformes > Ceratodontidae > Neoceratodus > Neoceratodus forsteri. The sequence goes on along the minus strand of CM057456.1, from coordinate 1,156,671,499 downwards.
TTCATGTCTGAGATTGCTAATAAAACATCAAGCAGCCTAATTGGGCAATATACAGTATCTGGAGCACTTGAACATCACAGAAATGTTCATCATAAAATAAGTTAGAAGAGTGCTTAATCCAGCAATGTTCTGGTATATAAGAATCCATAGAATACGATCAATTGGTACAGCCCTTTGCTACCATTCACCAGAATGATCTAGCATCATTCAGATGGAGAATCTTAAGCATTTTATCCCATTGGGCTTTATAGAAGTTCATTTTCTTTTCTTTCAGGAAATTTTTGTATTGCTCCTTAGCTTTATTCAAAACCTTTCAATTCTTCCTTGAAGGATATTTCTTAATATATTTAACTAGATGTAAAAGTTTTGATTTTTCAACCCTACAGTCTTTATGAAACCAGTTATGAGTTTTTTTTTGGAATTGTGCTACTTTCATAATATAAAATAGAACGCAAACTAGTGAACAACCATTCTAATTTGAGTATAGCTCTGAGGCAGTAACCTGTAAGTTTATTTAGCTCATATTTATTTGTAAAAATGGCAAGATCATCTGGATAACAGAGTATTAAAATTCCTCTGTCCAGAACACCCTCTTCCAGTTCCTAATTCCTATGTTAGAGGAGGGACAGTTCTTAGCATGTACATCTTTTTATGGGGGGTGTTTAAGTTGTATCCAACAGCCAGGGGAAAATGATCATTTCTGATCTATTGATCACATACAAAGAGGACCAGATCTCTGAAGGAACATCCCACAAAACATAATCAATAATTGAGGCTCCCTGAATGTAACCTGTCTCGGGTTATCACCCGTTAGCCTTACATTTAAATGAAAAAAAATGTATTCTGACAAAAAAGTAATAAAGTCCTTCCCAGCTCTGTTAATTCTGGAGTCACGTGAACACCTATTCCTCAGCAAAGGAATCATTACATAAAGCTTTGAGTGCCAAGTTCTCTAAGATGCCATCATACTTATCAATTCTAGTGTTGAAGTCACCAAGTATCAGAAGTAGAATATTGGGAAATTCCAGATGTAAAGACTCTAAAAGATCTTCCAAAATGCTCCAAGGATCATTAACCAAAAATGTAGAACCAACTGGAGGAAAATAAACATTAATAAGTATAAATTCAAGATTCCAACTCTTGACCAGCAAAACCAAACTGAATGCCAGGGACCTCATCCATCTGGCAGAACACTTACCATCAAGGCTGATATAACATACTAATTCCCTAGAAGATCTCACCCCAGTACATTTTCTTTCAGGGATCTGGAATAATTTCAGATTATTGAAAGATATATCTTATTCAGCTAAGTGCCAGGTTTCCTGTAGACAAATTATAGAGAAGGATGATACAAAGTCAAACCAATCACTGTCAGCCCATTTAGATTTAAGGCCTCCTGTATTCCAAGATAGCATTTGTAAATGTGCCAATAAAGCTATCTGACCAGTCTGTCCCTGATATAAGCCATTATCCTAGGGCAAGTTGGAATTTAGTCACTGATACCCTGCCAGGATTTGAAATCTATTGGGCAATGGCAATTTGAGATCAATATTATCCTGAATCTCCATGGGTCCAGTAGACTTTGAATCCTGGGAGAACAGGATATCACTTTCAAAAATATAAATGCCAAGAGTATCCAGAAATGGGCAATTTTTCAGTACTCTTTCTGCAATTGCTCGAGATTTAAAGATCACATCTATTTCAGTTCCATCTTGGTAAATCTTTCTCTTGGCCTTAAGAATGCTTCTTGGACCCAATGAAACATGGAGATAATTACCAAAGAATGAGCACACTGATTTTGTTAAGCTAGAGTCTGTTTCTCCAAGGTTTTTTTTAGGCTGAAGATAGACAAGATACAGGGATTATATTATTGAGGATTCACACTATATGTTGAATGAGCAGTCTCTCTATTTATATAGGTTAAAATGCAGTTACTATCCGATAGGTGGTTATTGCTCCAAATATAGTTTGCCACTCTATGGTTTACACAATGGATTTATAGTCAATCCCTATCATTTTCATCACAGATCTGGCTAACTCTAGGGATATCCCCCTCCCCCTTCCCTAAGTGTATCTCTACTTTCAAATTAAAAATGGAAATTATGAAGTTCAGGGGATGATTTATCTTGGTAAAAATCTGTTTCTAGGGAGCCATATAGTCTTAGGATCCCTTGTTCCCAGGAGGCTGTATCAATGTTAGGGGAGACCCTTCTCCAAGAATTAATGTCAATCATGGTTTCCAATTTGAGGGTCATATGACCTCCCAAAGTCTTGAGGTCAGTTCCCATCCTAGGAGCTAAGGAGTTTACTTGACTCTTATTATGTTCCTTTATTAATGTTTTAGATTTACTTGTTTTTGGTGGAGGACTCAGCTGATCTCTAATCTTTATTGGGGAGCAACAGACTGTTCTACATTTTCCACTCTCTCAAGGACTGTGGTGCTTGTTAGATCCCTACTTAGATCTTGGTTGCCCAAAATATTAATACCTGTCGCAAGAGGCAAGTCCCTATGTGGAGAGCCACTTCTTCCCTTCTTACTTTTTAATACTTCAGGCTTTTTATTTTGCCTCTTATTTTTATTATTTTTACTCTTAGTCACTTTCTTAATCATCTTTCTTTGTTTGTTTTTGTTTTGGTTTTGGTGGATACTATTGTTGGATTGTTGTCCTGAAACACTATTGAACTAAAGTCAGGTCTCTTAACTGGTGATCTCAAAAAGAACCTTCCAAATATAGTTCTTGGGAGGGATGTTGAAGAGTACTGGTCACATCTCAAAATGGCTTTAGTACAAACTTCAAATAATTGTATAAAAAGGGTGAGCAAAGCTAAGAAGAAAAGAAAACCCCTCTGGTTCTCTCAGGAAGTAGCCAACAGGGTCAGTGGTAAATGGATTGCTTTCAGAAAATACAAGAAAACTGGATCTGACAAGGAAAGGGATGCCTACATGGACATACTAAATGAAGCAAACAAAGAAATCAGAGCAGCAAATGCATAATTGAAGGAGACGTTAACCAAAGAGATCAAAAAAGGAGACAAAACCTTCTATAGATATATCAGTGAGAAAAGGAAAACAAGAAGCGGTATAGTCAGACTCACCAAGGATGATGGGGAGGACACAGAGGATGATAAGGAAAAAGCAGAAATCCTCAACAGGTATTTCTGCTCCATTTTACCAAGGAGGAGGAAGGTTGTGGACTCTCCCTTACAAACAGAAGCACAGATGGTGGGACCATTTAGAAGGGAAAGAGTCCTAAAGGAACTAAAGAAACTCAAGCTGGATAAAGTCATGGAGCCTGACAAAATACACCCCAGGTACTGAGAGAACAAAGAGAGGAACTAGAAGCTCCCCTGGCTAACCTTTTTAACTTATTGCTGGAACTTTGGGAGGTCCCACAGGATTGAAGAAAGGCCACTGTTATCCCTCTCCACAAAAATGGGAGCACTGACTCCCTCCTTAGTCAGATGCAGTCCATCAAATTAAAAGAGCTTTCACTTCTCAAACTGTTGCTAGTTACCTACAAATGTGTGCCCTTTTTCCTGGCACCAGCCCTTGAGCCACATGTCTAGCTCCCCTAACTCCCCATCTATGACCTTCCATCCATCAGCCCCCCCTCTCCCAGACCAGAAGGATCTCAAAGAATGAGATGCCAGATGAAATGGATGACAGTTTGTCTCCCAGCCTGGTCAGGTGTTCCTTGGTCTCCACAACTGACCGGCTGGTGAGATCATTAGTCCCTATATGTACCAGGACATTGATGTTTTCTCCTGTTTTCTGCATGATTTTAGTAATGCAGTCAGTGTTTCTCCATGCTGATGTACCCAGGAGACATCTGACCATTACTCCCAGATGGAGGTAGGTATCAACCCCCCGAATCATGGAGTCTTCAATGATCAGAAGTGTTTTGGATTTCCTTTTTGCTTTTTTATTTTGTTTTGGTCCCTGTTTTGGGTGAGGTTTGTAGTGGTAGCTCCTGTGCAGCAGTGTCCTGCTCTGCATTGTCCTCTAACCCTTTGTTTGATTTTGGAGATAGAGGCAGATACCTGTTTGTAGTTTTTATATGGTTTGTGGAGGTGATACTTTGGAGAGCACTAAATGAGGGGGCACCCAATTTGCCCCACCTAACTACCTGCTAACCTCCTGGACCAACTGCCTCTGTGGACAAGGTGCTTCAGTTGGATGTTGGTGAAATGGCAGGTGGTTCTTATAATATATTTCCTCCTGAATATGCAATTTGAGGCATGCAATCTCTGCCTATGCTGCCTGGAGCTGAGGCCTTAGATCTGCAGTGGTCCAGTATGTAGGACAGTGTCCTAAATCCCTAACTGCCCTTTTGAAAAGTGTCCTGCAGTGCCTGCATTTAATAATATTCATTCCAGTTGAGCTGCCAAGTTTATAACCTGGTCTGAGTAATTAGAAGGAGGAAAATGAAAGCAAAAGTTTGATTTTTTTTGTATAACTTGTTATAACAAGTTAAATTATTTGTGCCCCTGTAAGTGGGGTCACTGTGTGGATACCCCTCTGATTCTCCCCTTCCTGCTTTGCTACAGAAAAATGTTATGACTGTGCTACTCTATAAAAGGAGTGTAGCATGGGGTGGTTGTAGATGGGGATCGGTGGATGGGCCCTTCCCCTGCCAAAAATGAAGAACCATGGACAAAAGAAACAAGGAGGTAAGAGCAGAAACAATCAACCAACAACAAATGCAGTAGCCCTGAAAGCTTAGCCTAATGATAGATAAAACTGTAAACCCTGTAGGCACCACCTGTAACAATTTCACAGAAGATATACCCTGCAAAAAAACACTTTGCTACAGAGAAAAATAAAGCAGTAACAGAAGATATACCTTGCATAAAACAATTTGAATCAGAGAAGATTACAGCAGTATCATGTAAGCACAAAACAGTAACAAACATAGGCACACCCTGTAATAATGCAGCAGAAAGTATACCCTGCAACAGCAATTTGAATCAGAGAAAATTACAGCAGTAAAGTGTAAGCAAAAATCAGTATCAAATCTTGTGAGCACAAAAGAAAATAGTAACACATGGTAAATCTGCCTAGCAAAAAGAAGCCTTAATCTTTTTCTTTGCTCTGATAATGTTGTTCCTTGCTCTGTCCTTACAAGCAAATCTAGAAGAAAAGAGCTCACGGTGAAGCTAGGTGCATTTGCCAGCAAACCTAGTCTTCTACCAGGGTAGTCTTCTACCAGGGGGAATGACATGAAGCTGGAAGGGGGCAGATTGAAGGGCAACACATGTAAGTTCTTCTTCACCGAGATGGTGGTCAATGCATGGAACTGCCTTCCACAGGAAGTGGTGGATGCAAAAATGGCTGGAACTTTCAAAAATGCATAGGATAGGTACAAGGGCACCATAACACTGAATAGCAGTTAAGGGGGGGGTAGGCATCAGGGCAAATTAGATGGACCATATGGTCCCCATCTACCTTCACTTGCTATGTTTCTATGTTCCATTCATCTCCCTATTCTCCCAATTCTCATGGATGAGGTTTCTCTAAGGGGATGGAATTTATTGAAAGTTCTCATAATGTCATCCATTCTTGCACTGTTAATTGTGAGATCTTCTCGTAGGTTGTCCATTTGTCTGCGAATGAACACCAGCTGTTTCATAATTATCAAATTGGCCACGTAAGGGTGGCTCATATGGTTAATAATGTAGGAACTTAATTATGATGGGAAATATGGTAGTGGATCAACTCTCTCTTCAGAGAAAGACAGTACTGGTAACTCCTTGCTCTTTGAAATATCTTTGTTTGGCTTCAGATCATGATACTCATAATATGTAATTCTAATAGACATTTGTAGAAGATACTCCTTTCCCCTTACTCTCCTCAATGGTAGTATTTTGATTCAATGTTTTAGGCCAATAGCAGTGTTGTGAAAATCTGAAATGACCTTTGATAGAGTATTATTTTATCTTCCTGGTGAGGAGTTTTTTTTTATTGTCCCTGGTATGTACCTCACAACAGTCTGGCAATAATTGAATACTATCATCCAAATTATCATGGGATAAATTTCTACAGCTTTTGTCACTGGGATTCAACTGCATTGAAGACCCTTTACATGTGGTTAAGCTTCAGTTTAAGGCATTTGTAAAACTGTCCTGTAAAATCCCTACAGGTTTCTCATCATAATTTGTTAATAATTCCCTAATTTAGATAAGTCTCCCATAGAAAAGGAAAATTTAGGTGTGGATGTTATTTTTAGCACATCATTAGAATACTTAGGTTCCTTATTTAGTTTGTTTTCTTTATTACTTCACTTGGGAGTGATGTGATCCATAATTTTTAATTGTAAAGATCCATTTTTTTTAAATTTTGTAGATGGTGGACATTCTCTTTTAATGGACACCACCCACTTCCCCCTTCCCCTGCATCTCTTCCTCTGGGAAGGATTTTGGAGATAAGAACAATTTGACGAGATTGTTCCAGTCAGTTCCTCTGTAGGAATAAAATTCACTGTCATTCATTGTGGATTTGTTTGACACAGAGGACATCTGGGCATTAAGTTGGCCTCTCGTGAATACCATCTGTCAGAATGTTTAGTTTTGAAGCAGTGGACTTGCAGAAGAAAAAAACAAACAAGCAGGGGGAGGAATGTAGAGGGAAAGACCAATGACTGTCAATGATGCCCCCTATTAAGAAACAGTGATCACTTCTAATCACTTTTACTGACCAAAAAATTAGTAAACTTGGCAGAAATATTAAAAAGGGCGATTAATCACCTAAAAGGCAGTAACATATTTACAAGGCAACCACATATGTGCTACACATAATATATTCTCAGATCCTACAATAAAAACACACAGAGCTATAAATATTTTAAAAAGGAACTATACCAAGGCAGTAAGATAAATTAGCACTGGGCAAGTTACTGTATCTATTACTTAAAAAAGGAAAGCTCAACATTTGTAAGTGAGAATGATACTAGTAGTTAGTAGATATGTTCTGACCCCAAGCTCTTTTTTTCAAATTTAATAAGTTTTATTGGATAACCACAAAAAAACAAATACAGTGCTCATGACCAATATACAGGTCCTGATAGTACAGGCAAAAAAAGACAGTAAACATTGATAGAAACCAGGGGTATACAGGTTAATTTTATGTTCTGACCCCAAGCTAACCCAAGGTGACCTATAATTTTTTCTCAAAGCTGTTAATGTAGAATGTCTAGGACTGAAGAATAAAAACCTCAGGTGTTTATACAGCATACTGTAACGGTGATGTGTATACTCTTTCCTCCCAGCTAATGAAGTGTTGAATGCAGCTGCTTCAGATATCTAACATCTGAGTCAAAGGATTGTCACACAAAAGTCAGACAATACAATACAATACAATACAATACAATGCAGTTGTCAATTTATACTTCAGTAATATTGAAAAAAAAAGCCCAACACACCACCAAACTGTCTTCAGTTCCCTCTTACACCAAGGAAAGGGGCATAAAGTCAGATTCAATAAGAAGAAAGTTCTGAAATGCAGACTGAGTACTTGCATCTACAATGCCCCATGACCTCCACTGATGTCAAGCCTTGTTCTTCTCATTTCTTTCCCACCAAAAGTCTGAGTCCATCTGAGGTAGACAGACAAGGCTACATATTACAAGAGTCCCAGAACCAAAGAAACATAAATGTGGGGTCTTGTTAACTGGGGCATTCAAGCTGAAGAAAACCCAGGTGGCTTTTCACTGAAGATCTAGCACTCCTAGAACTGATGGGGTTCCAGTGACTGAGCTTCATAATGGTGATCCCGATGAAAATGAAAGCACTTGAAATACACTTAAATTGCAATGTGGTTGCCAAAACTCTCTTCTGACAGGCAACCACTAAGTTTCTCTTTTCATCTAGCATTGGCTCCATTTTAGCTGTATAGTTGGGATGTTTGAAAGATATCCACAAAGTGGTAAAAAAAGGACAACCCTGTGGCACTGAGGTTTGAGGCACTGGATGCCATATCTCATGAAACACCGGCGAGCCATGTTCAGGAATGAGCACTGGTCATCAGGGGTTGGTGGGGATGAGGAAGGATCGAGCGTCCCACGGACTGCTCTCCTTCCTTGGGGAGGGGGTTCAGCACACGCCGGTGCAGCAGTGGCCCCTGGTGGTAGCAGGGGGATTGCAATGCCCAAACAGCAGATGCAGGAGGATTGAGCTATGGCTGACGTCTTTCAGATGTGCATGGTAGTGTGTGCATTCCAAGCAGGATGTCATTGCACATCCGAGCTCTGGGGCTGTAACTCCCAAAATACCTCCCCGACTGTGGATAGGCGAAGTCACCACCTAAGTCCGTGCCATGCTCCTGCCATTGGAGTCACCTCCAGGATCCCCTCTCTCCAGTTCTGGTGCATTGGATTGTAGATAGAACTCCAGGGCAGGTGGCCCTACCTCAGGGGGGCTCAGAGCTGGGGGATCCACTGGACCGGAGTGCCTTCAGGTGAGTTTTACACTGGGAGGTAGTGACTGGCATGGGTGTTTGTTGGAGAGAGTTTCATGGATAGGGGAGCATACAGAGAGTTTATTAAAAAAGTGGTAAAAAAAGACTGTTATGGGGTTGTTGAAACATATTCTCCTTTTTTTTTGGTGCTGTGGTGCATCCCACAGTGTCAGTGGTTCAGTAGGCTGCATTTCCTCCTCTGGAGCCAGAATTTTGTAGGGTCTTGCTCCACATCAGTATGAAAAAAACAATTTGGTATTGCAGTAATCCCACACATAACTTTTCTTGCATCTCATGATATTTGCATGGCATTTTTCTTCCATGGAACAAGGAATTTTTCTAGCATGAATTTTTTTTACACAAGGAAAATATCACAAGCCTTAAATATTCCTTGCGCATAATTCTTACATAAGAACTTACATGAAAAATTGCATGTAGCTTGCATATGCCAGTATATATCCTTGCAAGTTTACTAGTTAAAATACTTACAATGTTCTTGCCTTTGTTTTGGTACGGGTAAACAGGTTTTGTTGTCTCCTATTGTTCCCCAAGTCTTAAAAGCAGTTTATTAGCTTTGTCATACCACAACCACTGGCTTTCTGGCCACCAAATGAGATTCCACAGATGGTGTTTTTCAAAACACTATCCCCCAGCTTTATCTACAGAATACATATGGAAGTATTGCAGCATGTACCAGCACATTTATCATTTTTAATACACATTTACAATTTTTGTTGAGCTTTAACCCCAGTATAGTACATCTATTATTGTTGGGGTGTGATAGAGGCCCTATAGTTAGGGTTGAGTAGGCTGTTTAATGTTAAACTACAGTGTTTACATCATAGTAACTATGGTGTTGTTTGACAAAATAGCAAAAAATTTTGACATGTGCAGTTAGGCTGCCAGAGTTTCAAGAAGTGAAAAGTTTCAAGACGGCATCGTGTTTGCTTTTTGAGATATGGAGTGCCAAATACTAGAAAAAAACATGACTGATTTCCTTATACTTACCATTGGGCATTGTTTGCTTTCATCTACAGCCTACATGGTGTGGTATTTTTTCATGAAATTTTCAGGGTTGAAGGGGCCCTTGCCAAGGGTGTGCCTTTGAAAGATTGTGTGAAAAAATGTTATATGGTTCCAGAGTTTTAATGATTTTAGAGTTAATGTCCTGACATGAACAGAAAAAAAAAAACAATCATGTTTGCTTATTTCTAGGATTTACCTCTTGTACTGAACAAATACTGATCATGTCAGCTGCCATTTTATTTCTCATTTTAGACTCACAAACACTGAAAATGCATAAAAATAATATCTATTGAAAAACAAACACCTGAACCTAACTAAACGGGACCCATTTAGCTAGATTCTGATGTTTTTTTAACTTGACAGAAATATGTTTTCTGGGCATCACAAAATGCAGGGTGCCCAGCTTAGCAAGAGGAGCCATTGAGCCATGTTCTTTGTGTGACAACTGCAGAACTTTCTTGAGTTTTGCAACCACAGCTGGAACTCATGCTGGGGGCTGCACTGAGAACAGTGACCTGCTGATTGACTGTATCCCTGTGATACCTCTCATAGAATCTCAGAACTTGATGGCAGATAAGGACAGCTAGACCCACCCAGTTTGTCCATTTCCCTACCTGCTGCAAAAAATACAGAACGTACTTGATCTCTGGCTTTATTTTATTTCCTATCACTTGGGTTCCCCTATACCTATCCCATGCATTTTTGAATTCCCCTAAGCCCTCACCACCTCTGCTGGGAGGCTGTTCCTTGTGTCCACCACCCTTCCTGTGAAGAAATATTTCCTCATGTTACCCCTTAATCTACCCCTTCCAGCCTCATGTCATGTCCCCTTGTTCTAGAGCATCTCTTTTTCTGAAAGATGCTACACTAATGTACCTAATTTATGCCCCTGAGATATTTGAAGGTCTCTATCAGATCCCCTGTCTCTCTCCTCTCCTCCAGGATATACATATTGAGGTCCTAAAGTCTCTCATCATATGACTTTTGGTGCAGACCCTGCACCATTTTTGTTGCCCTTCTCTGAACTGCTTCTACTCTATGTCCTTAAGGAAATATGGCTTCCAGGCCTGGACACAGTACTCCAGATGGGGTCTCACTAATGATTTGCTCAGTGGTATTACCACCTTTCTTCTGCTGGTGATACTTCTTCCTATGGACCCCAGTACCCCACTGGCTCTCCCCATAGCTTTGGTACATTGTTTGGACACTTTAAGTCATCTGATATGATTACCCCATGATCCCTTTCCTCTTTGGTGGTCATCAGTATTTCTCCTCCTATCTATCCATCTATTTATCTATCTATCTATCTATCTATCTATCTATCTATCTATCTATCTATCTATCCTACCTACCCACCCACCCACCTACCTACCTTGTTATTTGTTAAGCAGAAGGGGTGCCCATCCCAGATACTGCTTCATTCTCCCCCTCCCCACCAGGTCTCCCTTGTGCTATTCACAATGTTTTATTATATTTTTTCTTTTATAAATGGATAGGGATGCCACCGCTGGTACCATTTGTCTTCACCCCCTCCTCTCTAGGTAACCCACCCCCGGTCTTCTTTTCAAAGTTGCAGCACTAGGGTGCCTATGTCCAGTGCTGCCGAACAGTCACCCAACACTGGTGTTCCTGATCCGCAGTATTGGAATGTGAGTGCTAGAATAAAAACAACCCTCATTATTTTTTTTTCTTGCAAAAAAAGAAAACCATTCCTTGATGATTTTTTCATACCTGCAAAAAAGAAAACAATCCCTCGCTGATCTGATCCCCAACCCAGACCTCCTACTCTGCACCAACCACCCCACAGCCTCCCACTCTCCCACACCCCCTCACTCATGTGAACATGTCCTATGATGCAGATCTGCTCTCTGATCAAAGACATATATTGCTGTTGGAACTTCCGACTGTAATATGACAAACTAAAGTAAGTGTGGTTGAATATATTTTTAATTGGGGTTTTGAACTTTGATGCATAACTGTCAGTTTTGCATATTTTGACCCCACATTTTTAACATGGCCTTTTTGGGATCCCACCTCATGACCAATGGCAATGGAACTATACAAATCTGGCCTGAAAGACGATTTCACAGTCCCTTGGTGAAATCACCCTTCAGACAGCATTTGAGAATAATCACCACCCTTCTTCATGAGGTGGGGCCATAAGAAGGTTATGTTGAAAGTTTGGGGTCAAATTATGTTAAAATGGCAAATTTATGTGCATACATTGACATTTTTCTGTGCTCACTCATAACTTTGGTAATTTTAAATATTTTGATCCCAAATTTTCAACATAGCTATTTTTTCACACCATCTCCTGAACATGACAGCTGACATTTTTCAAATCCTGTCCAAAATATGTTTTTACAGCTGTGGTGCGGAATGATGTTTTGGCCGGGATTTGAAAATGTTTTCACCGACTGGGTTCATAAGGTGGGGTAATATGAAGGCTATGCTGAACATGTAGTGTACAAATATGATAAAATGTCTAGGTTATGAGTCAGCATTGCAGTATTTCAACATTCGCTCATAACTTCACTCATTTTTAATATTTTGACTCCATACTTTCAACGTAGCCATTTTTCCCACCACCTCATAAACGTAATTTGTCATTTTTAAAAATCCTGGATGATACATGTTTTCATACTTCTGGAGTGAAATGACATTTCAGCCAGTATACTATAAATGGTACATGCCATGTTTGTAAGGTGAATCATAACATGAATATCTTGAAAATTTGGGGTCAGAATTAACAAACAACAATATAATCAGGGACACTGGTTTACCGGGATTGAGAAAGGGCATATTCCATTTTGCACATTGTAAAAAATGATATTGTCACCGGTGTCTGCTAAGCCAAAAATCCAGTTTTACTGGTATTTGGTTCTGTGTACTTTATTTAACCATTTTAACTCTGCTAACATGCATTTTAGCAATTTTGACCTCCACTATTGCACATCCTTCCATCCTTGTACCAATTTAAAGTTATTTTAGGCACAAGAAGTGATGGCAGCAGCAGCACTACAGCCCCCATCCCTAAGGTGTGATGGAAGCAACACTACGGCCCCATCCCTCAGGTGCAATGGCAGCACCAACAGCACTACAGCCCCCCATCCCTCTGGTGTGATGGCAGTAGCAACAGCACTATGACCTCCCTCCCTCAGGTGTGACAGAAGCAGCAGCACTGTGGCCCCCATCCCTTAGGTGTGAAGACAGCAGTACTACATTTCCCATCCACCAGTGGTGATGGCAGAAGCACTACAGCCCCCACCCCTTCGGTGTGATGGCAGTAGCAACAATGCAGTCCATGTCCCTCTGGGGTGATGGCAGTAGTGACAGTACTATGATCCCCTTTCTTCAACACCCACACCCCACATGCACACGTTACAAATTACTTGGTCTCTTTGCACGTTAGTACTCACATGTGAATTAATCAGAACCACCACCACCGAGGTGGAATACCTTTGTTTTTCCTATCTATAATTTAACTGCCTCAATTGGATTTCTGCCTGTGACACCACTGACCAGGGTTAGGGAACAGATTTGGGTGTTGGGAGGCCAGCTGGTGGGTGAAGGTTTGAGTGTCTAATGACCACTCACCTTCTCCTGGGAGGAGGGTGGGTTCACGGCTCAGCATTTGCTGGCCCCTGGTGGAGGCCAGAGGCACAACAACACATTGGTCCTCACTGCAGGAGGGAGCATGACGAACGTCAGCTTGTGCCTTGACATCATGTGGCCTATCACACTCCCAAGAAAATGGGAAAACACCCGCTGGCCAACCGAAGGATGGTTGCTGGTCCCTCCATAAGCTGGAAGCCCCAGACATGTGTCTGTTCTGACCCCTGCCATGCCCAGGATACACAGGAAACTCTTTGGGGCAATTCTCCTCCCCTGGTAGCCTCCCACAGGGGTAGGGGCCCACTCAATGAAGGGTTACTTTGAGTTACCTGGTAGCACAGCAGTAAGGGGCAGTGGATGGTGGTCGGGACTCAGCAGCGGTGGTAGGGGGCCTTGGAAGGCCTGAAGGAATGGATGGTCAGGGGTAGGAGGAGCAAAAAAAAAATGCTTGAATTTGCTTCTTTGAAATAAAGTATCTTCACCTAAAAAATCTACAACTGATTAGTGGAGGACCTTCAAATGGATTCATGTATCTTCCAGACATGTGGATGCTTTTTTTTTTACTTGGTTTCCATGAAAAAGGTGTCTCCCAGTTTTCATGTCTGAGCTCAGATGTGAATTGAGCATCAATCTGCCCACCAGCATCATACAGCCCCTGGGGTCTTACCTTCTGTATGTCATTGAATGTGCTTTCAAAATCCACTGGCAAACATAAGTACACTTAAATACTTAACATTTGCTTTTTTTTAAGCAATCTATCAGAAAACTTTTTGTTGTCACAGAGACTGAAACAACAGGTGGGAGAAAAGGTGCAAATGATCCAATTCACTAAATGGGGTGCTGACTGTGAAGTCTTTTCGTAAGTAATAAGACAGCTTTTTCCTTGTGAACATACTTTCATTCAGACTAGTTTTCATTCAAACAACTGAGGATTTTGTATGGCCCTGCTGATTATAAACTTGAATAAGCTAGTTGGTAACAGTGATCCTGCGTTTAGCAATCTACAACCTAGATGCTCAAATGCAAAGAATGCAAAAAAAAAAACTGACTAAAATCTAAAAACAAGCTTATAAAACTCATAAAATGTAGTTGAACATTTATCTTTACCTATACAAAATCATTGCAGGCCAAGTAAAACTCAAGAAAATTACATGGTACCCTGACTACTATTCTATGATGTAGTACTAAACATATATTGGTATTCTTTTTTTATATTCTTTGTAAACCAGGTAAGGCCCACTAGGCAGAACTGCATGTTTTCAGGAGTGACCTAGAAGCACTGGGGAGGTTAAGTGACTTGTTATGGGTCTCACAGTATGCAAGTGGAGGCTGTGGGAATCAAACCCATGTCTGCTGGATGTACCCAGTTCAATCATTGTTTGTTATTCTAACCACTAGGCTATACTCCCAGCCATAATAGCACCCATATATAATGTTTTAATATATGATTTTAATAATAGTGCACAGTACTTACAGTACCAATTATGAACATGAAACACTTTACAACATTTTACTAAAACTGAACTATTTGCCACTCCATCTGCTTATTTTTTCTTACACCGGAGCTGGTGAATAGTTGACAGAGCACTGTAAATAGCTTTTGATCAGGCTTCATTATTTTACATCCAGAAACAGATAACATTTGTTTATTCTGGATTTATTTAATATTGATTTTCTGTGGCTCACTAAATAGAATCTAGCACTGTACGAGGCAGATGTTTTTACACTTTGGAAGAGGCAACACATCTTATCCGTTTAGGATTCATGTTAGAAACAGAAATTTTTCTTCATATTTAAAACATATTCAAGTGTCAGTGTATTCATTTAGTAGTTTATGCTGACTAATATATGCTGCAGAAAACAATAAGGATTTATTGTGAAGCACTCAGGATCTATTGAAATCCTGCAATTTTCCAGAAAGTTTTGCAGAAAATCTCTGCAATTTCAGGTTACGTTTCCTGCAATTTTCCAGTGGCCCTGCCCATGTGTGCTGATACTTGTAGACTCTAAGGCACGTACTACATGAAAACTGTGGTTTTAGGAAGGAAAGCAGTCCTCAGGTGATGGAGATGTTGATGGGAAGCATAGGTGGTTAAACTGAATGGCTGATTACAACAAAGCAGTGTGGGTGATTTACTTACTGACTCTATATGCAGCAAAACAGAAAGAATGTAAAGCACATCAGCATTCATTTTAAGATGCTGAAATCTGGGTCGGCCTGCTGGCACTGGGGTAGCAGTACTGCTTGCAATGCCAGTGACCCAGGGTCAGAAGTGAACTCTGGTTGCTGGAGGTCTGGCCAGGGGAGTAGGATCGAGCACCCGTGGGACTGCTTTCCTCCTCCTCCGGGGAGGGTGGGCTGCAGGTCCTGCTGCTTTACCACCACCTGTGTGACCATGGGCGTGGTGCAATGGTGCTGCAGAGTGATCAGGAGGAAAGGATGCTAGCCAAGATCTGGAGCAGTGGCATGTCTCTATGTGACCTACCTCCTTGGATCTCCTCTAGTGCTGGTGCCCTCAGGGACAGAGACCAGAAAAACAGGAACAATCACTCCACATCGGCCACTGGCAGAAGGGACCCAGGTGCCCCAGACTTCATAACCAAGCTCCATGAGGGACCCACTGAGCTACCCAACACACACTAAGGGAGTGTGGAGGGGTGACCTGGGGTCCCATCCCTTCCCACCTGGAGGGGGTACAACCCAGGTGGGAGAGGGGCAGGCCCACAGGAGCTCCTGAGCATTACCTGAGGGTGAAGCTAGGGGATACCCAGCCTAGGGATCTCTGAAAAGTGGATACTGATGCTGTGAGAAGGGGACATAGAAAGGGAAAATAAAAAAATGTAAAAAGATGCTGAAATCTTAGAGATTCTGTGCAGTGCCATGTAATTTCCGTGAGGCACCAGTACAAGAATTCAAAATCCGCAAACCAAGCAGGATTCCGTGATTGTTACCGGTGTTACCAGTAAAAATGGAAAACCAGGGTCCCAGAATATAATTGCTAACAAGCTTTGTCTGTACTGATAGTCTTGGCTCCAGTGGATATGCTTTGTGATGCCATGCTGGTGAGCTGAGTTTGGCAGAGAGCTCAGTGTCTCAGGTGGATGGGGTGAGGTTGGGGTGGTGCTGCTGTTATGCAACACCTCCCAAACCAGGAAATGAAAGGTGTAGTGTTGTCCTCACAGCCCAGGGTACCAAATAGTGAAGACAACTCTCCATTTGGCCTAGGGCTCTGTATCTCTCCACCCATGGGTGGCAGAGGGACCAGTGCTTTAGCTGACAGGTGCACTTTTTGCTCTGTGCATCTGTATCTCCAGCCACATGAAAGCATAGGAACCACTGGGCCCTGCACCTCCAGAGTTCACCAGACAGCTCCATGAATTTTTAACATTTGTCTCTACATGGAACTGCAGGGCCTGCATGGGCCATTCACTTTTATAGATGGATGGGGTCTTCCCTTGGTGCAGGGCATCTGCATCAGTTCAGGAGGATATGATTCCACTATCTCAAAAAGAAAGAAAATTCTTTGCAAAAAGACTTTGTTAATGCACCAGTTAGGGTAACTTAATGGCACACAAATAGGGAAATGCAACATTAGGATTTCCAATCATAACTCCCCACCCCCACCTCCCAAGCTGTAAAAGGAAAAAACATTAGGCTTTTGTGTGGTTCTGGAGTCTTGGTGAATCAGTGGTGGGGTCTTCCTTGGGGTTGTCAACCCTAATTTCCACCCTGTTCCCTAAGCAAACAACATCACACGTGATGTTTTTTCTTCATGCAGGGGCTGCAGGGCTCCACGTGAATTCAGCTACTACAAATTATGTTGGCAACATGCAGCTAGACACATTTCTCTACCTTTGAAGAGTGCATCACTATGAGGCACTGGCTTAGAGAAGTACCTTGTGCTTCAGACAGGAGGAAGTGGGCTTGGGGGAAGGGTGAGCATTAGGGTGACAACCCCAAGGAAGACCCCCACCACTGATTTGTCAAGACTCTGGAGACCCAAAACCCTAATGTTTTTCCCTTTGTTGCTTGGGGGGGTAGGGATGGGGAGATAGGGTTGAAAACCCTAACGTCACATTTCCCTACTTTTGTGGCATAAAGTTACTCTGACTGGTGCATTAACAATGTTTTTATATATATATATATATATATATGGAAGAAAACCAGGCAAAAGGAGAGAGGTCAAGCCACTAATTACCAGATTAGGGATCCACTGTGTACCAGAGTCTTTTCACTAATTGCAGAACCCTGATGTCTAGGCCTGGCCCCTTGCTGAGCCTGTGGCCACTTACTGACTAGGCTTGTCTTAAGTCAGTTGCTGAGCCATGTTTCAGGTCACCTTTTCTAACCAACATATGTATTTTCTCCACTAATCAGGTTCCCCCAGGTTTCTCTCCTCAAATGCACTTGTCCAGGACATCATAATTTCAAGTGGAGAGGTTAAATCTACATTAAAACTGCAGCAAAAGATGGTTTCCCCTTCTGTTTGACCTCTTTATTGTGGAGCTCTTGCTCTTCCTTTTTCCTGCTGACCTGCTAGTTACCCCTTGTAACTAATACAACTTTTGTCTCCTGATAGGCCAAACAGTGCCAGCCACTTCCCCAAAGGCCATCCTATTTTACAATCTGCCAATGGGGCCTTGAGAGATGTCTGTGATGTCATCCATTATGCTTCACCCCCCAGTGTAATGAGCATCTCTGGGGTTTGTCCTGGTCAGGCATGATGTCTGATACTCAACTTGAACTGGCTAGTGCAGCATCAAGATACATGAGTGAAAATGACGTCACTAAATAACAGCCCCACAACTTTTCATCTCTGATTGCCATCTTTTTGTACCTCTTTTAACTACCAAGAGACATTGCTTAGCCTTCATGTGGTGTGGAGGAGGGCAGAACTTCTCCACGTGTAGATGGTAGTGGGCTGGGATAATGTGAAACCAACTTGACTGTCAGTCACCTACTGTATATTTCTTTTTTTACGCTGTAGGACTTACCTGGAAATTATAGCATGAATGACAAGAATCCTCTGATGTGATTGGTCATTTGAGCTATGTGTCTATGCTGTTATCTTTTTACAAAAGTACAAGTCAGAACTTACTGATTAATCAGAAGTGAAAATCATGTCATCTGTAGAATCATGACTGTCACATGCCTCACTGACTAATCTAATTCTTAGCCCAAACCTCACCTCCCTTTAAGCCAGTATATATTGTATCATGAAACAAGTACTGGCAAAGTCAATAATATTTGATTGTTAGTTTTAGAGTAAAATGTAATGCTTCTTAAGTGATGAGAAATTAGTTACAATAGTGTTTACCTGCTCTAATGTATTTTGGGAGTCCTGGGGATATGAGAATAGCAGTAGGGACCTGAAAAGCAAGACATAATAAGGTTAGATTGGCACAAAGGGTTGAAGCTCTTAGAGGAGAGAACAAAAGAGGTAAAGTATACAACAAGCATACATATCTGATCAGGATACATCTCACATCAGGACAGACCTGGGGAAATAAAGGAGACAAAGGTTAAAATAATCAGATAAATTAATAGAGAAGTGAAAGTATAGCAGAGGAGTAGCAGTAATGTACAGAATATTGCACAGAAAAATGTGCAATACAGCGATATTGGCAGATGTCGGAGGGTGTGCTAGCTAGGTCATAATGGCACTGAGTACCATAGATCAAGATGAAGGCCTGAGCCGAGGTCAGATTCTTGATGCCCAGTGCTATTACACTGGTGTACTAACCCTCAAACAGTTATCATTATTGCTGTTCCTGTACATTAAAGTGTGAGAAAAGAAAGCATAAGATTCTTTGCATAACAAAAAATGTATTTTTTTTTTACTAAAGCTCATTTGCATACTTACTTACAAATTCCTCCACTGATCCTAGAGCTGCTACTGTTTTTTGTTTTTTTGGGGTTGCCTTACCTTGAACTGGACAACAAGAAATATGAAAAATCAATACAGCTAAATGCACCATATTAAGTTGCTTTCTCCTGTTAGGTACCCTCTATTTTAATAATGATGCTCACAGCACCAGGAACCCCCTCACTTCTACTCAAAGTATAGTATACTGTCTATATCTGCATTGTCCTCTTGGTACTGACCCCTTGGGTTGTACTACGTCCTCAGAGCATCCTGTGCCAGCCCTCTATTTTCATGCACCAATAAACATTCCTGCCTTAGTGGTAATCCATGTGTTGTCAATCTTTACTCGCTATGCCACCCCTTACCCACCCACACCTAGCACAGCACTCCCTAAATGGCAACAACTATCACTCATCACTCCTCAAGGCAATAATTATTGGGCTCGAGAAACGTATTCTTTTACTGTTGCTCTGCTCTGGGAATGTTGAATTAAACCCTGGTCCCCATACACACATTGAGGCTCCTTCCAACCTAGCTCAGCTAAAAGGCCTCTGCTTTCTACATATTAACACCTACAGTCTATTCAAAAAACAGGACATGATCCACGCCAGGATCTGCCTCACTTAGCCTGATGTGCTGGTGATATCCAAAACATGGATAAGGGTCTCTACCCCGATCATGACTTTAACATTCCCTCATATAGTGTATTCAGGGCCAACAGGACATCTGGGGGGGAGCAATTTATATTCTGGATAAATTCACAGTTTCAGTCATTGACTCCTCCACCATGCTCAAAGAATTTGAAAGCCTTACATTAAAGGTGTCCTTCCCATCTGAGGAGAACATATACATAACAAGTTGTTATGGACCTCCATCACAGGGCATCAGGATATTACCCCACCTTTGCAAGCAATTGGAAGCTACTAATTCAGAATTCATTATTATGGGTGACTTTAACCTTGACTGAAATCCCCCCTGTTTCAAACACTTAAAAGATTTTTGTGACACTCACAGCCTCTCCCAGCTCACTATGGATATTACTCGCCCCAATATCAAAAACCCTGCACATAGCACCCTTCTTGACCTAATCCTGGTCAATAGACCTTGTAATTTTTCACACTATGGGATATTCCATAACAACATTAGTGATCACAGGGCCATTGCATGCATAAGGCTTACATCTAAACTTACTTCCATCTCCCGCTTCAGAATAAAAAGAATCCTCCAAAAATTTAATTATTCATATTTCCTAGCATATTTAAGCCAGATTAGATGGCAAAACTTTTATCTGGCACCCTCAGTCACAGAGGCCTATAATATCTTTCAGAATCCTGTCCTGAGGGTGGTTGATAAACATGCTCCCCTTTTGTCAAAAGTTAGACTAGAAAAATATCCTGCCCTTGGTTCACACCTGCACTAAAAGCAATCTTAAAAAACAGAGAAAGGCAATGGAAAAGGGCCTGTAAAACAAAATTAAACTCAGACTGGGTTGCTTTCAGAACCTCCAGAAAGATTGGCACCAAACTTGTAAGAGTTGACAAAGCTAAATACTTCCAAACTTCTTTTGAAATATTCCAAAACAACACTGCTAAGTTCTGACAGATTCTTAAGGAAATAGAAGGCCATATGCCATCTTCACCATTGCCCTCTAAGATTATCTCTGGAAACAATACCTACACAGACAAGACCAGCAGCCCTGTATGAAAAACCTTTGGCATACCCTTTGAAACAGAAGCTTAAGCTGTGCAGGTTGGGAGAAGGGGGTCCAGGATGAGCACTGGACTTACTAACTTAAAACATAAAACCTGTGCCAGTTTGAAGATGGCGTGTCTAGGATGATCACCAAACTCACTGACATAAAAATAATGGAAACCTGTGTTGAGTGGCAGATAGAAGGTCTCGGATGAGCACTGAACCTGTTGGCTAAAACAAATTCAGCAAACTGTTTTAAATTGGAGATGGTCAGCCAAGGATGTGACCTAGACCTGCTGACTGAAAAAAAATAACAAGCTCAGTGTGGGCCAATGAACTTGCCACCTTGCATGGTCAAGCAAAACTTCAAGGGCTTCCTTTGATGGCACCCCAGTGTGGTAGCACCATCCCCAGAGAGCTCCATGAACTCCAAAAGTGGAGCAGACAACAGCACCCCCAAGCTGCAGCTGTGCCAGTTAGGAGATGGCGGGTCCAGAATAAGCACCATATCCACCAACTTAAAAAATAAAATGTGTGCTGGTTGGATGATGACAGATCTGGGATGAAAACATGACTAACTGACTTCAAAAAAAAAAAAAATTCCCTGAGAGTTCCCTTGGTCCTGTTGCCCAGCACAGCAGCTTGATCCCTGGAGGACTTCCATTAAAGGTGCCTCCCATGTCTGGCTCAGTGGCACTGAGGGTTAAGGTGCTGGATGCCATACCTTATGCCACACCGGGCAACCCGGATTTGAGAACAGATCATTTGGGGGCCAGCTGGGGAGGTAAGGATTGAGCATCACTGCTCTCCTTCCTCGGGGTGGGGGGTCTGTGCCGTGAGCGTCAGCACAGCTAAAGGGGTTCGCCCATGCCCATGGTGCTTGACTGCCTCCATGGAGGCAAACATGGCTGCCACACCCATTGCAGGTTGTGTGGGCACTAGGAGAGAAAAGCAAAGGAAAATGCCAGGACCTGGCAGGACCCATGATGGCCCTGATGGTCCAGAGGATGCACCCCTCTGGGGGGGGGTCATAGCCCCTGCCGGGTCCATGGTGCTGGACAAAAACAGTACCATGATAAAAAAAAGGTGCCTTGCAGGATGGCAGCTTAAGTGTGGAGGTATGTCCTAAAAACACCCTGTGGAGGGCAGGTAGGAGTGCCAGTAAGCCAAGACTGAGTCAAACAAGTGGTTTGGAAATTTGAGGTCTGTGAGGGCCAGCTGAGATGGGAGCAGGGTGAATTTTTAAAATGAGCATAGATTTATAAACTGAGTCTGCCAGTGATTTTCTAGTGGGGGAACTGAAAGTTGATGACATGAAAAGAGGCCAATTAGTGTAATAGCTGTGTAGGTAAACAGCTTTTTGATTGTAAAGGAAAATATGATTTAGCATACAAGCAGAAATGTGACTTAATCAAAGACATTGGCTGTAAAAAAGGTGGAAAATATTCATCTTCCTGTATGTTAATGGCTAAAAATTGGTGGAAAGTGGCTTACTAAAGGCATGTTTATTGACTAGTTGGGACAAAGAAGGTAAGAATTGCATGTTCTAACTCTATGGGTTGCTTATCCGTGCCAAGCCCACAAAGCCCCAAAGAAAGCTGAGTGATACTGTAATAATATGTTTGCTTTATAAAATGGGCTTTGGAATCCCACAAACTTCAACAGTCTAAACACGTCACCTTACGTTTGATTAAGTCCTCTATATACTGTATTTAACATTTTAGTTATTGGATTACATTCTAAAGGTATTAATGACCTCATTATAAAACAATAACATCACTGCACTGCAGTTTCTCAACCTAAACACGTTCCTGACTCACGCTGAAAACAGCTGTTAATTAGCTGCATACAAGTGGTTCTGGGAGTGGCCTAACACTTTGTTAATGAGGTAGCCTGATAGTAAGTGGGTCTGTAGTAAATTAGAACTGCAGATTGGGAACTACTTTATTAAGGGGTCATGCACTTCTTAAGTTTTCAGAAGCTTAACATTATTTCAATATGCATTTCATTATCTTATTAACATATTTCCTCTTTTAAAAATGCAATGAGCCATGTCATACCAGGGGTGTATGGTGAGTAAATGCATGCCCTACTGCAGCTGCATAACGCACTCATCCATTGACTTCATGCTTTACTATGCAACAGGGGTGTGCATTAATTCAGTTTATAAAATGGGCATTAAAAGTCAAGAAATCTGATTGGCTAATAGCACTTCAGAGCCGTGTCCTTATCAAAGCATATCAAGTCAACCGGCACTAATCTGCCCACTGTGACCACATCACAACATCGTATCATTCACCTCTGACCACTGAAAACAAAACTGGACTGCACTCTCAAACTCCACAGTGCTATCACAACCCGACCACAAAACCGGAAGGCAGTCATCAGCACTCACTCGGATAAAGTCTCAAAATCCAACCAACAAAAGTGTTTCACAAACACCATAGAAAGTTAATATGCACCTACTTTTATTGCTATTTTCCACAGCTACTGTTTCTTTGCTCCTCCATTTTACCCCTGCCATTCTCCTTCTCTACACACTCGATTCCCTTACACCCCTTTCAAACTGACAGCAACAGACTTTTTATACTGAACAATCTCTGTCTCTTTTTCTAAGCCTCTCCTGTGTTTTTAAACCTAATTCCCAAATTCCCAACACTACAAAAAGGATCAAATTACAGAGTCGCACCTTCACAAAACTACCGACAAACATCGCTGTGGGTTGCCATGGCAATGCTCGCTCAGACTTGCACCCACTTCTGAACTTCAGACTATCTCCCAGGTGGATTTCAACTCTTGTCACCTTGTTATAAACAAACAAACAAACTAAAGGTAATCCAAAAATTCAACCTTATAAATGAACAGTAACTGAGCGAGTCGAACCATTACAAAACCGTCAAACCTCTGTTTCCATGACAATGCTTGCTCTCGATTATGATGATTTCTGAGCTGTACACTCTATTCCTGTTGCAATTCAGATGTCAGCACCTTCTAAATAAAAAAACTAAACCTAACCCAAATTACAGCTTGTTAAATACATAGGACGTTACCTTAAATATTAGACAGGACTCAGTTACAAGCTAGCTGTCAGTAAAACCTGCAGTCTCTCTCAAGTAAATGGAGGCTCTAAGCGCTTGCACTTAACACACTACAAAACAAAAAAAGAATGTGTGTGTGTGTGTGGGGGGGGGGGCTAATGCTACTAAACCAGCAGAAACATATACTATGAAATACTTAGCCAGCCCTCTACTACTAAGGAAACAGTTTCTAAATGGGACTATTTTTTCAATTTTGCCTATTCAAACTTCCTTTCTAGACTTTTGTTTTTGCTCTCTTCTTTTTTAATCAGTTAGTTGAAGACCCATTAAATAATTACTTGAAGGGCCCATTTTATAAGCCCAATAACACACTCCGATTTGTGAATTATCTCCTGATAAGAGCATGCCCAGGTGCATAAGGCGCTCGGCGCAAGCACCTCATGTCTTATAACACACCTGGGTGTGCTCTTATCAGGAGACAACCCACACCTCATCCTGTGTTGCTGCTTGCATACACCCATGCCCTGTCATGGCTTATTGCCATCATAGCTTTTGCCAAGCAAACATAAAATCTAATTTGCCCTATTTCCCAGCTTTGCAAACTCTCAACTACAGTAAGTAGCAAGAAGACTTCTAAAAAAATTCTAAATCACTCCTGATTCTCAGTTTTGCCAGACCCCCTTTAGCATAAGAATTTTTGTCTTAAAACAAACCCTAATACCAAGTTCCCAGTTTTGAAATTCCATTCAAATTTTTCTGTACCTATGCCAAGTAAAATTTGTCTCTTGTTTGCTTCATCTGTGAAAAAAAGCTACCACTAAAGATTAAATGCACGCATTCCACCTGCACAACTACAAGATTATGTTAAGTTAGATTCAGCAAACCTAAGACACCATTTCTGTGCATTATATAGCTTTTCTATAAGAAAACATGTATAATTCATGGAAATGGTGTCAGGTTTAAGGAAGCCAGTTTAATCCCAACTGAAAAAGGCATCATACATTTTGTTATAGTATTGCATAGGGAGTTTGGTACACTCCTGTACATCTCATAATATATCTGCAATGCAGTTCTTCAGCTTTATAGCAAATTTAACAGTGATCATAAAAGGTGAAGCCATACAGTGACCACAGTTTTATCACTCATTTTCTCCTGCAGGTGTCTCTTGTTCACCTCCTGAAGACAGTCCGGTTACTGCGTCTTCTGCGTCTGCTACAGAAGTTGGATCGTTATTCTCAGCACAGCACAATTGTTCTCACTTTGCTGATGTCAATGTTCGCACTGCTGGCTCACTGGATGGCATGTATCTGGTATGTTATTGGCCGAATGGAGATGGAGAAAAATGATCCTGTTACCTGGGATATTGGTAAGATTTTATTATAAAGCTTTTGACTCACTGCTTTAATTGCATTTAATGTGATAATGGAACTTTCTTCTTCTGCAAGACTAGCTCAGAAATCAAGGATTATAAATTTTAATTTATTCTAGAGGCAAATCTGACTCTGAGAAAAATTAAAAATAACTACAACACGCTGTGGTTGCAGAAAATTCTGTATCCAACATTCTTATGCTCTTTCTCTTCTCTTATATATTTCTTCAAGCATTTCCCCAAACTGAATGCAAAAGGCCCAAATCAAAGTCACAAGTATAGCACTCTAATAGTTTAACACACGCGACTAACAGTGTACTACAAAGTTTGAAAAACTGATTAAAGCAAAATCAGTTAACCTAGTTCATAGCTAGCACATTAGTGCAATGGTAGCAGTATTGCTTGCTATGCCAGTGACCCAGGTATAGGAATGAGTCCGGGTCATTGGGGACTGGCCAAGGTGGAAGATTGAGCATCCCAGAGAATACTCTCATTTCTAGGGAGGGAGCATCTTGTATGCCACTACTATGCTTCCCTATGGATGCAGAGAATGGTAGAGAATGGCATGACTTGGGTTGGAGGAACCATCCTGGCTGGAGGGAATGTCATGCTGGCATGCATACATCCTTTCTGTACTATGCCCGTGTGCATGTGGCTCCTGTGGGTACAGGACAGAAACCATAGAAAATCAGAGCCCTACACTCAATAACAAAGGGCTCCCAGTACCAACTCATCCCCCTTGTCTGGCCAGAGAGGTTGCCTCCTGATGAGACTAACAAATGTTCGAGGGTGTATCCCCTCCACCTGTTCTCACCCCAGGCAAGCTGCAGCTCAGTGGTGGATGGCACCTCAGGAGCTAAGGTAGGGATGGGATTGGTGGTTGAACTTCGGGGACAGGAGAGAGTTCAGGGGAATTGTGAGAAGGGGCAGAAAAATAAATTACAAAAAAAAACTAGTATATGCATAATATGCAAGTATTGAAAAGATTTATGTCAATGCAATGTATTTTTACCATCTCTCCAACTGCTTAAGCATGCTGTGAGGTTACAGTCTTCTAGTTGCAAAATCACAATGGAAGTGCTTGTGATGTTACAAACTCTGGACTGTAACTTCACTTCATGTTTAAGCAATTTAATAGATGAGTTGTGAGGGAGACAGCTCTTGCAGAAAGATAAATATGAATATTTCAAATTAAGTATTAGTTGATGGAGTTTTCATGTTGTATTTTGAATCATTAAAGTAACTATTCTCATTTGCTTGCTGCAAACAATCATTGGTCCTTTTCGCAACACCATTTTCATGGTATTTATACATCAATGAGTACTGTATTTTAAACTCATTAAACTACCTGTCAAAGAAACTTCAACAGCATTAACAACTTCTACATCTAAACCATCCAGTCATCTGAAAAATGTACAACCAGTTTGTTTAATCTGTGTTTTTGCTGGCAAACATGGTGCTAGCTAAACATTCTGAACTTTTTTCAAAACATTTTGTAAAATTCATGAAGTTTTTAAAATAGTGTTGAACTTCATAAAATTGAGAGCCTTTATATTTACATTATCAGACCCATTAGGATACCCAAGAGCATGAATAGTACACTATCCAAATGTGATCACTCTAAGTTGGAAAGTAAGTACAAACAGTGCATTTTCTGACTCTAATCTGAGGATCATAGATCACATGACCCTAACTGCCAGATAATACACAGATACTCACTGCACAACCCCAATAGTTTCTTTTTTCAATTAATTTCATCCTCCTGTCACAATTCCATGCTGCAACTGATTGTCCCTGCCACCCCAACCCCATTACCCCAGCTTTCTGTTGGGACATACCTTGAAGCTTCCTCTGCATGGCCTGAGTGCTCACCAGTGTGGGGCCTGTGAGTGCTCAGAGATGGCCAACTAAAAAGGAGACAGCCTTTTTCCTCCATTTTCTCCACTAGGGGAGTGAGTGTGCAATGTGGTCCAAGCAAGCCCTGCACACCTTCCCATGTGCTGGACAACAGCAATCACCACTTCCCTTGTCCTTGACATAATTCTCCCTGATTGCCTTGCCCCTAGTCATTAATAGGGACAGGCTTGCACTGGGTACCATGCCGTCACTCCATGGGAGAAGAGCGCTGTTCTCTGGATGTTCAATCCTCTCCATCCCAGGTCAACCCTAAGCAACCCTGGTCAGCTCCCTCATCAGGGTCACAAGTGTGGCAGCAGCTGTGGTGTCCAGTGCCTCAGTCGTCTGTACCACTGGGCTGGCAATACAACCCTAATTTTTAACAGTTTCCTCCCTTGAGGTCACTCATCCATTGTGTATGCTGAATTCATATGGTGACTATGTCAGTGCTTGTAGCTCATTTTTATGGCTGCAGTAGGTGGAGCCTGCAGATGTTTTGCATGTACATAAAAGAGTGATGTCATGGTTTCTGTCAGTAGAACTGACAGAAGGTGTAAATAGTTTCCGCCACCTTACCCTCCTCCAAGAAATGTTTTCTGCCCTCAAATAAATATGTTTTCATGTTAGTCAATGATTGCAGGGTACTACTTTCTTTCTTAAATGGGTGGTACAAGAACTGGAACCTGAGTAGTGGGAGGCAGCATTCATTTTTTTGGGGAAGTAAGATCCACACCCACCTCAACCTGAGAAGCTCCTTAAGAGCCACCCACCTTTTTTTGATTCATGTGGGAAGGGCAAGAGGTGGCTCTAGCATGTTGGAACAAGACACACTAGTTTGGGACCTGGAGCAAGCAACACAACAAGTCTGTGGAGTGATTGAGTTGTGCAGCCCCTGCATTTTATTAAGGACTATGAGAACAGAATATACTTAATGCCTTCAAATTGACTTAAAAACCCTCAGAACAAATGATTAACAGAGCCACCTGGGGACTCAGAAGGAAAGAATAATTAAGGCTTGCCTGAAACTACAGCTGCCAAGGAAAACAATAGACACAGCATTCTGATTCAAGTTGAAATAGACACAGGTTTTTCTTAAACATTTATATACTAAAAACATAAAGTTCAGCTTTTGGGATTAACAATATTTGTTTACTATATATATATATATATATATATATATATATATATATATATATATATATATACATATATTAGAGGCAAAAACTCCGTTTAATGCATTAGTTGGGTTGTTCCAGCGACAAAAGTGAAGAATTCGCTGTTAGGGTTGAAAACCCTAACTCCGAATTCACCCCCCCCCAGCACCACACACACACAGACACACACACACACACACATGCAAGTATGGGGGAGGACCAAGTCAACACAACCAATGACAGACATCCAGCAGCAGGTGACAGAAATAACAAATAATTGTCTAATTGTACTATGAGACATCCCCACCCACCTGACCAGGAACTGCATGCTCAGTGGAGATCAACAGCAAAACTGAGGCCATGTATACCAAACGTACACATCCCTGATTGCAGCTGCACACAATGTACCACACTTAGTAGTTGCATGGCCTTACCTACCGATGCCCCACACCAGACCACACCACATGTGGTGGGCCACCTGAGCAATAGAGTTCAGCAAAACCAAGGAGTTGTTAAGGTATAATATCTCTGATTATAACAAGGGTTTGAGAAATGCAGCTTTCTAATTGACTGTAAACATTAACAGCCTTATGTTTAGTTTTTATTAACATACATGTAGACCCTAACCATATGATGAACATGGTTTAATGTTGTTTAAAAACAGTTTTATTATGATAGCAATAAGCCACTCCCAGTTATTATGTTAATGGTCAGTTTATCACTGTCTAGTGACATGTGGCACTAGCTATGCCTCATTCAACATTAAACCCTACAGGGTGATTAACAGACCATTTAACATAACTGTTGGTCATGCCTTATTGCTTAATTGTCTTTATGAGTAGATACTCTCTCTGCTAGGCACTGCAGCAGCTTTAAACACAGTGTCCCACCCAGTTACACCATACACTGTCTAGTTACTGGAGAATGGCTGTGAATATGAACTCATGAAGATGAACAGTGTAACTTGATCATTACAGTCATCGAAACCTTAGTGTAATTATAACTGACAGAGTCAGTGATACAGAATAACCCCTGCTGTCCTAGTACACTTACCCCATTGTGAGTTAAATCAATACTAAAAGACATTCTGTTTATATCTACACCATACCTACTTGATTCCTGTTGTACCACAATTAACATAGTTATCACTTTGATAGCATCAGTGACAGAAGTGCGGCAAACCCAAACACTAGGCATACAGCCTGAGTATGAAACAACTGTTAAAAAAAATTATACTGTGTCCATAAGTGGCATAGATCACTCATTGCAACAATAGTAAATGTATTACTATTTGAATAAGTTAGTCATCACAGATGCAATGAGATTGTCTTTATCAGGTACAACATACTCATTAAGTGCCTACAGGAAAATCTATCCTATATACATCTCCAATACAGGTGCATCATTGTTGCCTCTGTAGTGCTATGATATTTAGAAGTTGCTTGGCCTGATCCATGCAATTTCACTGTTTCTTACAAAGAATATTTACTGCATCTTTAGTATTGAAACACACTGAAGGTCTATGTATGTACATCAGCAGTACACCTTCATCAGTAAGAATGCATCTGATACTGGCAGTACGAATTTCACAGCGTTGAACAGGCAATGCTTTTCCATACGTTTACATCAGCATCTCTATCTTGAGTAAACCGTTGCAGTAAATGTACTACTATGTAAATCACATACTAAATGTAACACTACTTTTATCTTGAGCATGCTAGTGTCTTGTAGTTAATTTATGTACTTCTCTTAATTAATGTATACTCACTAGTGTTAAAACCTTTCTACAACTGTCATCATGCACCTTCAGCATTTATATTGACTAATGGCACAGTACCAGTTGTGGTGTGGTGTGGGGCATCGGTAGGTAAGGCCATGCAACTACTAAGTGTGGTATGTTGTGTGCAGCTGCAATCAGGGATGTGTACGTTTGGTGTACATGGCCTCAGTTTTGCTGTTGATCTCCACTGAGCATGCAGTACCTGGTCAGGTGGGTGGGGATGTCTCGTAGTACAATTAGACAATTGTTTGTTATTTCTGTCACCTGCTGCTGGATGTCTGTCATTGGTTGTGTTGACTTGGTCCTCCCCCATACTTGCATGTGTGTGTGTGTGTGTGTGTGTGTGTGTGTGTGTGTGTGTGTGGTGCTGGGGGTGAATTCAGAGTTAGGGTTTTCAACCCTAACAGCGAATTTCCTCACTTTTGTCGCTGTGGAACAACCCTAACTAATGCATTAAATGGAGTTTTTTGCCTCTAATTTCCCTTCTTTTTGAGAATGATAATGAGAAATAGTGAATGTAATGTGGCGGCGGGAGCGCGGGGCCCTTTGGGCCCTGTGCTCCCGCCACATGATGTCTTGTGGCATAGTAACAGGAAGAGCAATGCAAACAGCAGTGCTAACAGTGGCGCATATGGTAATGCAAGCAAAAATGACAACAGAAAGGGCAACGCACATGGTGGCATAGACGGGAACAGTCTGCCACGTGATGTGTTGTCACATAGTAACATGGTACCTGCAAACAGAAATGTCAATGGTCATGGTGATGCAAAGTGAAACAGAAAGAGAAACAGTACTGTAGGCACAAATGGCAAAAAATAACAGAAACATAAGCGCAAATGAAAACGCAAAGGATAATGCACATGGGGCCCCGCGCTCCCAGCACGTAACGCAGCAGTGGGAGCGCGGGGCCCAAAGGGCCCCGCACTCCCACCACATGATGTCTTGTGGCATAATAACAGGAACTGCAACACAAACAGAAGCGCTAACAGTGGCAGACAAGGTAACGCAAGCGCGAATGAGAACAGAAAGGGTAACAAACACGGTGGCGTAGATGGGAATGGTGTGCCACGTGATGTGTTGTCACATAGTAACATGGTGCATGCAAACAGAAATGTCAATGGGCATGGTGACGCAAAGTGAAACAGAAAGAGAAACAGTACAGTAGACACAAATGGCAAAAAATAACAGAAACGCAGCGCAAATGAAAACGCAAAGGATGACGCACATGGTGGCGTAGATGTCAACGGTAAGTGAAAAGGGCATGGAACCACAAGCGGAAAGGGCAATGGTAACAGTAATGTAAGCGCACAGGCTGGTTTTCCCCAAAAGTTGAATAGAGAAAGACAGTGAGTACAAAGAATGTATGCATAATAATGGGTATCGGAGCAGAAAATGAGGACTTGGAATACTAAATAGGTTATATCTCAGGAACCGTACGACGTAGAAAACAAATTTAAAAGTCGTATGATTTATGACTGTCCTGGCTAGTTTTGTACTTAACTTTTCCGATTTAAAGTCCGTATCTCGCACCATATCCGAGATACGGGCCCTGAAAGGTGCGGCGAATGCCGTAATGTTATCCAAAGGGAAAAAAAGAGAGGTTCGGAGCGCCATAACTTTGCCTCCCTGTAATATTTTTTCACCAAACCACTGAAAGGCACATCTGTGGGCTGTTGGCTGTCAACTCTCCAAATTTCAGAAAAAAAGACCAAACCGTTATTTTGCAGCAGGGTGCCAAAGGATTCCTGTAATGCATTGGGCGCCGTAATGTTATCCTATGGGAAAAAATGTCAACTTTGGAGTGCTGTAAATTTGCTGCCTTGTAATATTTTTTCAATACAACACTGAAAGGCACATCTGTGAGATGTCGGCTGCGTTCCCTCCAAATTTCAGCCCAAAACTCCCAACCGTTCTTTTGCAGTGCAGTGCCAAAGAATTGCTGTCATTTTCCCACAGACTAGAAAATTACTGTTGCAATTTGCGAAAGCTTTCGCAAACATTTGCGACATGCACGAAAGTACTTTGCAAAAGTACTTTTTCCAGAAATCTGAAAAACATATTTCTGGGGTGTTTTACCCCAAAATAAAGACATGGCTAGCATCCTCAGGGTCCGACTAGGTGAATACAAAAAGAATTAGGTTGCTAGAGGGTCCCAAATTTAAATGCCAAGCATTTTTCTAATCACCAACTGAAAACAAAATGGCCGATTTGCAAAAGTAACAGGCCCATTTGCGAAAGTAAAAATGCATTTGCGAAAGTGTTGAACTTTTTGTTAACTTTTCCCATTGACTTATAATGGGAAATTGTTTTTTGAATAACTTTTGAACCGTTTAATATTTTTTCACCAAATCTTCAAAAGGCACATCAGGGACCCTGGCCGCACGTTTCCTGAAGATTTTGCCAATAATGCCAAACCGTGTGACCTGTATGCGCGATCTGTAGAATTCCAGAAAAGCGAAATGGCGAGCAAATCATGCTTAATAACTCAGTAGCCATGTATCCAACTGGTGCAAACTGGTAGATGCCAAGGCCTATGATTCTTGATCATGCATTCCAAATTTCAGCCAAATCTGTCAAGTGGTTGCAAAGTTATTAAGGTACAAAGTTTTGGGGTTTAATATAGAAATGGCTCCTCAACCTAATGTAGCACTACTGCGTTACCATAATATATATATATATATATATATATATATATATATATATATATACACACACACACACACACACACACAATGGGGTGCATGATAAATGAGTGACATAAAACAGTGTATCATCCACTGCAGTGTGATATTTTTAACCCTCTGCTCTACTGTGATGATATCAGCCATTTACACAGACAGGTCACACAAAGGTCACTGACATCATCACTCTAGGCAGATTTCCCCTCAGCATGCAAGAAACACATGTGCTGTTACCATAGACACAAATGCAGAACTACATGAGAGATTTCATTGCTGCCTACAGCTAACTCAGTTAGCATTACAAAACACACCTATTCCCCATTCTAACTTCCAGCTTATTACTGTGATACTCTCAGCTTGACTGCAGCCAGAATTCTAAAGAGCACAGCTTCACAGAACAGTCTGTTCTTCACTGCTGCCCGCAGCTAACTCTATTACCACTGAAACACACTCTTACTTGTTCCTCAAACTCTGACTCTCAGCCCATTACAATTACTGTGATACTCTCAGCTTGACTGCAGCCAGAATTCTAAAGAGCACAGCTTCACAGAACAGTCTGTTCTTCACTGCTGCCCGCAGCTAACTCTATTACCACTGAAACACACTCTTACTTGTTCCTCAAACTCTGACTCTCAGCCCATTACAATTACTGTGATACTCTCAGCTTGACTGCAGCCAGAATTCTAAAGAGCACAGCTTCATAGAACACTGTTCCACACTGCTGCCTGCAGCTAATTCAATTACCACTAAAAACTCTCACCTGTTCTGACATTCTGCCTCTCAGCCCATTATAATTACTGTGATGATCTCAGCTTTACTACAACCACAATTCTAAAGACTACAGCTTTACAAAATAGTCTGTTTCTCACTCCTACCTAAAACTAACTCATTTAGCATTGCAAAACACGCTCATCTGTCTCCCAGAGTTTGCAACACTGCCAGCCCATTCAGAAAAACTCACACAGAATGTGCAAACACATAAACAGGAACAGAACACAAGACAGCATAACAATACTTCTGAAACTCCTGGCCCTATTGTATAAATTGAATACGTGATGTGCAGACCATGTGCTATTGCTAATATTGTCACTCCTGCATCGTGACCTCTGGATATCTCACTCTGCAGGAGTGACAATATTTGCCACATTACACTCATGCCCATCACATATCCTATATATATATAGATATAGATATATATATATATACAGTATATAGTTTGTCTTTTTAGTAGTTTCAAAACTTTGAAAGCATTGGTGTTAGTAATGCATTTAGAAATACATTTCTTAATTGTCTTTACAGTTAAACATGCAGTTTCATGTTAGGGCATATTTTTTCGGGAGGGGATTCAAATTATTTTAATCATGGGCACAGTATTTGGTAAACTCAGCCCTTTGATGATAAAGTGTATTTTTTCTTTTAAGTTTGAGAAGTATGTATGATATATAAGTGTAGTAGTGTTGTAACTGAGTTTATATGTGGTGAGTACAGTAGGCAGGGATAGTGTTTTGAATGTGGCAGTAGGACAGATTTGTTAGGATAAATATATCCTGTCTTGCAAATAAGAAACAATTGTAAGGGATACATTTTGCAAAACAGTGATCTATATCATAGGGTTTTCTTTCATGTATTGTTGGATTGTTCTACAGAGTGTCCTTTGGTTTGATATCTAATAGCCCCTGCAGGAGGCCAGTGTCTTGTTGGAAATGCAGTGTGTACTGAGCCTGTGTGGTTACTGAGTTTTGCTTTTCTGTTTTTAGAATAAGTTGAAGCATGTATTTTTACTTGATAAACATTTGTAAAAGTGTAAACCATATTTGCTAGTGCAAGTGTGAGTTACTTAACTGTTTTTTGTAGACTTGACTCCTGACTTCTTTTCATGACAAGCAGTTAATATTCTTGGAACGGACTTTGCCATTGAAGCTCCTATAAAGTGATGTTTTTATGTCACTGTGTAGTTCCTTACTTTATAGGCACTTCAATGGTAAAACTTTTTCATGCAGGCATGTTTACTGCCTGTCATAAACAGAAATCAGGAGTAAAATCTACCAAACATAGTTAAGCAGTTAGCTTCAAAGCCAAAGCCTGTTTGTGCATGGAAAGATGTTACAGAAACGAAGACATGCGAATATTTCAAGTTTACAAGTTAAGCAACTATTGTTTTTTAAACAGCCTTGGCTCAGCTTACATTCCTATCCAGATCACTCATTTTCACAAATAAATTCTGAGAGATGTAACGTCCCTCCTGCTGGGTATATGTCTTTACAGTTAAACAAGCAGTTTTATGTGAGGGCACTTTTTTGGGGGGGCGTTCAAATTATTTTAATCGTGGGCACAATACTTGGTAAACAAGGGCTTTGATGATAAAATGTATTTTTTTCTTTTAAGTTTGAGAAGTATGTATTATATATAAGTGTAACAGTGTTGTAATTGAGTTTATATGTGACAAGTAGGTAGGGATAGTCTTTTGAATGTGGCAGTAGGACAGATTTGTTAGGATAAATATATGCTGTCTTGCAAATAAGAAAAAATTGTAAAGGATACATTTTGCAAAACAGTGTTATATATCATAGGGTTTTCTTTCATGTATTGTTGGATTGTTCCACAGAGTGCCCTTTGGTTCGATGTCTAATAGCCCCTACAGCAGGCCAGTGTCTTGTTGGAAATGCAGTGTGTACTGAGCTTGTGTGGTTACTGAATTTTGCTTCTCTGTTTTTAGAATAAGTTGAAACATGTCTTTTTACTTGATAAACCTTTGTAAAAGTGTAAACCACATTTGCTAGTGCAACTGTGAGTTACTTAAAGGAAAACTACACCCAAAACTTGAAAAAATATATGCTGTGCAGAGTGTTTTAATTTGCATGTGAAGTTATAGTGTTTCCTTCCCTCTGACTGGTATTAGGAGTTTTTCCTAAACTAGCCTGCTAGCTTTAGGGTAATTTTATGACCCATGGATATCTCCATATCAAGTAGGTTTATTGCATTTCTTTGTCCTACAATGCACCTTGTTTCATGTAATGGTGATGTAGCAGAGCCCATAAATCCAGCAGAAAGCACTGCATTACAATCAGTTCACAACAATAGAGATGGCTATATTTTAAAATCTGTAGAAATCAGCTTGGTGACCACCCTCATTGTAAAGGTTTTACTGTCCTGAAAAACTTTGCTGCTGGTAATTTTTGTGCAGCTTGTAAAGTTTCCAAGATATTTAGTTTGTTTGGCATGCATGTGCTGAATGTTGGGTCTCTCTTACATCACAGTCACATGAGACAAGATGCACTGTGGGAACAAGAAATACAATGACACTATCAGGTATGAAGATCCCCAGTGGTTGTAAAACTAGCATAAAGCTAGCAAGCTAATTTGGGAAAAACTCCTAATACCAGTCAGAGGGAAGGAAACACTAGAACTTCACATACAAATTAAAAAAACTCTGCACAACATATATTTTTTCAAGTTTTGGGTGTAGTTTTCCTTTAACTGTTTTTTGTAGATTTGACTCCTGACTTCTTTTCATGACAGGCAGTTAATATTCATGGAACAGACTTTGCCTTTGAAGCTCCTATAAAGTGATGTTTTTATGTCACTGTGTAGTTTCTCACTTTTAAGGCACTTCAATGGTAAAGTCTTTTCATGCAGGCATGTTTACTGCCTGTCATAAACAGAAATCAGAAGTAAAATCTACCAAACACAGTTAAGCAAGTTAGCTTCAAAGCCAAAGCCTGTTTGTGCATGGAAAGTTGTTACAGAAAGGAAAACATGCAATTATTTCAAGTCTACAAGTTTAGCAACTATTTTTTAACCAGCCTTGGCTCAGCTTACATTCCTATCCTGATCACTCATTTTTACAAATAAATTCTGAGAGTTTTGAAGTCCCTCCTGCTGGGTATATGGTGTTATTCACACTCATCTTCCAACCTTGCCCCCACCACCTTGCTTTGTATTTTGCATCAGCTGTAGCATTTCAGTACAGCAAGAGGCAACGATGTATATTTTTTTCTGGACTTGCAGTGTTAATTGAGCCATCCCCAATCTGTATCCTTTCAAGAACTACTTTATGTGGTGTGCATACCAATGTCGTTGTTTCACTCTTATTTACAGTTTTACACCTTTATCAGTTTTTAACTGCAATTTTTGTGCCCTTTGAATAACAAGGTCTAATACCTATAACTTTTCAGATTCTTTATTATGATCGCATTGATTTCTGAAGACCCCCTTGTAAATGAGGTGCTAAACACAACTTGGTTTTCTTTGTATTTTTTGTGTGTGTAGTTTTATGAAGCTTGTAACCATAGAAACAAGGGTGCAAAGCACATATCTTACAAGTAATGACATATAAAAAACACATCATATACACAGTAAAACCAAAGAAAATATGTACTGATTCCTCCCAGTTCCTGTAAAAAAAAATTCAGTAGACAAGTTGCAGCTACTGAAAAAATGCAAAAACTATAAATAACTGTGTAGTCTGACATCTTCATTTAAACCTATTGGCTGCAAATTGTGACATTCATAAATCCAGTAAGGTTCTCGCTGAAGCTATCTCCTTCCCATGTCTCCTCTCAAACTGTCAAAATCATTTCTTCAATGTGGAATGTCAGGCATTCAAGTTGTTCTCAGATTAAATGTTACTTTCATAATATAGATTTAACATGGGTGTCTTGTAAAGTACTGGTTCATTTAAATGTTAATTGTGGTCATGCTGATATCACATTATTCAGATGTGGTTCAGTATCTAGAAATTCCCATGTTTTGTTTTTTTGTGATCCAAGTTATTTTATGATGCATGTATTTTATGAAAATCCTAGGGCCTCTCTTATTGTTGTGCACAGCTACTAAGCACTCCAACTGTGATTAAAAAACAAGTGTAAAAATAAATAAATTAAAATTAAAATTCATGTAGTTTATTAAGTATAGTAGATTGGTATAGGACCTGTAAAACAACTTGTAATGTACTGAAAGTAAACTCAAAAATAGTTTTAAGATCTTTTCACATCCAGTCATATAGTGGTATAAGGGAAACACAAAGATGTGAATCCCTGGAACCCCACCATCTGAATCAACAGGGAATGCACATTTTATGAAGCATAGTTAAAAAAAAGATGCAACACAAAAATCATAGAAACATGGAAACATAGACTTTGACAGTAGATAAGGGCTGCTTGGCCCACCTAGTCTGCCATATCCCTACCTACTGCATAAGCTGCAGATCCTAGTTAACCAACAGCCTATTTCTTCCTACCCCCCAACAAGAATTGCTTTATGTCTGTACCATGCATTCTTGAATTCCCCTACTAATTGACCTAACAACCTCCTCATGAAGGCCATTCCATGCGTCCACCACCCTCTCTGTGAAAAAATACTTCCTCACATTATCTCTGAGCCAACCCTGCTCTATCTTCAAATTGTGTCCCCTTGTTCTTGCACATCTCTTTTTCTGAAAGATGCCATCCTCTTGGACTTTGTTGATTCCCTTGAGGTACTTAAACGTTTCTATCATGTCTCCCCTCTCCCTTCTTTTCTCAAGGGTATACATATTAAGCTCCTTTATTCTCTCCTCATATGGCTTTTGTTGCAGACCCTGCACATTTTAGTTGCCCTCCTCTGGACTGTCTTAATCCTGTCTATGTCCTTGCAGAGATGGGGTCTCCAGAACTGGATGCAGTACTCCAGATGGGGTCTCACAAACTATCTGTACAGAGGGATAACAACTTCCTGTTTTCTACTGGTGATGCCTCTCCCTATACATCCCAGTATCCCCTAGCCATCCCTACTGCCTTCTCACATTGCTTGCTAATCTTTAGGTCATCTGTTATGATTACCCCCAGGTCCCTTTCCATTTTTGTTGTTGTTACTCTCCCTCCCCCAATTGTGTACTCTTCTCCTGGGTTTTTGTTTCCCAGGTGCATTACTTTGCACTTTTTTGCATTGAATCCAAGCTGCCATACTTCTGACCATTCCTCTAACCTTGCCAAGTCCCTTCTCATCCTTTCCACCTTCTTCTGTGTATCAACCCTGATGCACATCTTTGTGTCTGTAAAGAGGCATAATTTTCCTTCCAGTCCCTCGGCAACCATCACGACGATGAGTTGTGTCTTTGCATGGTATGATCAACCCCCACTTCACAGATGCAGTCCCTATTCTCTACAGTAAGATGGAACATCTTGATGTAATGAGTATGGAATACCAATTTTGTGATTGATAGCATGAGTGTCACTGTTTGTTCTATGCAAAATCCCCCACCTCAAAAAAAGGGATACTATAGAAATATTCCCAAGGTGACATATGCATTGTCATATATTAAATAGCAGTAGCCTAATATCTGAAATTGGACTGATCCAAACTCTGTATTGTAATTCATAGGTACAAGTCTGAGTATAACAGAAACTGGAATAAGTGTTGCTCTGTAAAATAGGAGAACCCATGTGTTATCTGGGAAAAATGTATGTATTATCCTACATTTATTTTTGTTCTAATTGTGCATAGAGGAAAGTGTCACAGTTCTGATGTCAATCACAAAAGTAGCAATCAGTAGTCTATCGATAAAATGTTGCATCTTAATGTAGAGAACAGGGACTGCAACTACAGAACAGGGGTTAGCCATGCCATGCAAGTATAGGCCAACTGAGTCATGATGTTTGGTTTGATTGGCCTCAATATGAATAATGAAATGTGCATTCTTAATTGATTCTTATGGTGGGGTTCCAGGGTTCTGAATCAGTCTGTTTATATCGCTGTGAGTATATGAACATTACACAAAACATTTATTGCTTACCATTCCTTCCATTAAAATCGGCACCTCCATATCTTTTCCAAATAATGTATCTGCCTTCCTTAGAACAGAAAATAAAACAAATCTTACTAGTTAAAAAGCATTGTGTTGTTTCTCCATGTATCCTTCACAATCTCACTAACTTCATTATGCAGCCATGGTGGATCTGACCAGAACATGTTATAATAGGCAACTATGGAGAACCACTCTGATCTACTGACATTAAATTACACAGAAAAGGAAAACAGAGCTCCCATGTATAGCTTCAAAGGTAGTCCCTAAGTGATCACAGTGTCCACTTAATGACTACAGTGATTCTGCACTCACACAATGGTGATTGCTTGCTGTCCATACATAGCTGCAGCACAAATTGAGTCCATGTGGGGAAGGAAGTGTGTCTCAACAACAAATGCCCACAAGGCCATTCACAAAGTATGGTGATCATAGTAATCTCAAGTGCAGACTATAGTGACAATCTATTGTCTGTAGAACTGTTATAGGCAAACAGTGTGGGAATTCCAGAAATGTTAGGATGAACACCACTCATGTATTCCAGTTTCCAATATTTTATTGATCACGAAACACCATCAGATAGCATTTTGTAGCAAATACTACTTTTTTAGACCCAGTAAAGGCTGTGTTCTCCATTTTTACATTGCTTACTGACAGTTTCTCATTTACAGTTCTTTTTTTTACCACTTTCAATCTTTATTGATTTTGTTAACATTACATACAAACACAGGACTTGAACAGTACAAAAATTATATCACATAAACAATAAAACAATACATCACACAAGACATATTTAATCTTAAACATTAGGGCATAATTCAATTAATTTAGTATAATTATCTTTTTTTTAAAAAAAATAGAATGGATCCAAGGCACAGGGCGTACTACCAGTCCTTCCAGAGGCTACCTCACATCATTTGGCATCTTAGAGGAGGGAAGGGGAAAGGGGGCCACTCACAGGCGGATGGGGTGGAAGCCTCCCCAACCTCATCTGGGGCAGTCAAGCCCATTTCAGCCCTTCCCCAGCTCTATGGTCTAGACTTTCTTTTGGGCATGAATTCAGGTCTGATCCAGGATATGTAAAGGATCCACCTTCTCCAAATTATTTCAGAGTTGGTTTGTTTCTTATTTATCATAGCTGTCAGAGCTTCCACCTGATATATAGATATCATTATATCATGCCAAAGTATTATGGATAGTTTTTTATTAGTGAGCCACAGTCTGGTTATTACTTTCTGCCCAGCCAAAATGGCACATTTAAGTAACTTGACACTGTTAGGGTCCCTTTAGCCTCTTGGAACATCAAATTAAAAAAAACAAGAACATAGACAATTGAAATCCTGGTCAAAAAGTGATTGCAAGGCCACTTCCATTTCCTTAAGAAGTTCCTTCAACACTGGACAGTACCACATTATATGATGCAAAGCAACTGGGGCAAATCCACAACCCCTCTAACACAATGCTGTGCTGGCCCCCTGATACTTAGCTTGAATAGCAGGTGTCCTGAAATACCTTATATGCATCTTCCAAGTGAATTCCCTCCATCCAAGATGAGAGATCCCTATATATAGTCGTGTTTGGGCCCAAGCCCATGTTTCCTCCAGAATTCGTGTGCCTAAGTTCTTGGACCATGCGCAGCATATAAGGGCAGTACTATCTCCTTTCCTGGAAATAAGTGCCTGGTACAGATATGAAATTATGTGTAAGGTGGGAGCTTTATTCTATCATGCAGCTTTTAGTATATCCAGAATCTGGGGGGAAGGGGTAATCTCCTCACTTCCCTGAGTAATTAGTAATGCTTTCACATAGTCTCTGAATGAAAATAACGACACCTATCTCTCCAAGAGAGACCATATTTACCCACCAATTCCTGAAAAGATTTAATCTCTTTTCTCTCCAGGAAATGCCCAATTAAATGAAGGCCTTTCTTTTCCCAACCCTGGAATCCAGCATCCCAGCTTGCCAGCCTAAAGACCTCAATGTATGGTACACACAATAGGAGATAGCTCCATCTGCTAAGGGATTTGTCCTCCTTCACTTCCCCTCCATGCTTTAACCATTATTTTTGTGTAGGGGTTTAGTACCTTCTCAACAGGGATTTACCCACCCTCCTCCAGCAAAACCCTATGTAGATTGCCTTTATGTATCTCTGCTAATTGTAATGATTTCCATCTAGCTATATATCCCTATTCAGCAGATATAAAGAGGTCCCTGAGCTGAGCAGCTTTATAATATAGCTTAAAATGAGGAAGGGCCAACCACCCCTCCCCCTCAGGACCTGCAAGACTGCTAGTTTAACCCTCAGTCTCTGCTTACCCCATAAAAAGTGTGAGATTCTTCTATTGAGGGCTCCTATAGTCTGGTATCTGAACCAGGAAGGTCTGGATTAAATATAAGAATCTGGGGAGAACTACCATTTTTATAGTTTGGATTCTCTGTAGTAATGAAATTGGGAGTCCTTGCCAAAATTCCAACTCTTTTATTAAATTATCCATCGTTGGGGAATAATTAAGTTCATACAACTGCCCCGGTTCTATTCCAATCTGCACCCCCAGATATTTTAAATGTGTCAAGTTCCACTTAAATGGAAACCGCTTTTTAATTTCTTCAGCTGGTTCAGAGTTAAACTGCAAAACCTCTGTTTTATTGGAGTTAATTTTATACCCTGCCCTCTGTCCAAATTCCTCTAAAATTTCCCATAGCCTCAGTAATGCTTTGTTTGGGTTTCTCAAGTATACCAACAAATCATCTGCATACAGGGCCAGTTTATGTTCCTCTCCCCAATTTCAATCCCTCTCACCTCCCCATCCTACCTAAGCACACCTGCCAGTGGCTCCAGCTATAATGCAAAGAGAAGAGGTGACAGGGGACACCCCTGCCTCGTACCTCTCCCAAAGGGAAAAGGGGCAGAGGTCCTCTCATTAACCTTAATATAAGCTCTGAGTTTATTATAAATATTATTAATCACTTTTATAAATGCCTCTGAGAATCTAAACTATTTTAATGTCAAACCCAGGAAATTCCAGGCTACCCGGTCGAAGGCCTTCTCAGCATACAAGCTGAGAGTCAGAAGGGGTGACCCCAACCAGGCAGCCTGGACCAAGATATGCAATGTCCTCCTGATATTATCCTGGGTCTGATGTCTGGGTACAAATCCCTTCTGATCA
This sequence comes from Neoceratodus forsteri, assembly GCA_016271365.2. Lineage (NCBI taxonomy): Eukaryota > Metazoa > Chordata > Ceratodontiformes > Ceratodontidae > Neoceratodus > Neoceratodus forsteri. The sequence continues at coordinate 1,156,628,981 of CM057456.1, read as the reverse complement.
AAATTTATAAGAGAGGGAAGAACCAACTCCAACCTTCAGGCTAGGATTTTAGTATATATTTTATCATTTATATTGAGGAGCATTGGGTTGTGTCTTTTCCTGGTTTTGGGATGCTAGAAATAATTGCATAATTCCAGGTGTCTGGGTAATGTTCTCCTAATTGTGCTTCTCTACAGGCAGCCAATAGCGGGCCCACTATCTCTTTTTTAAAAAAATTTAAAGAACTCACCAGAGTACCCATCTGGCCCAGAGGCTTTACCTGATTTCAGTTCCCTAACTGCCTGTTTAAACTCAGCTTGGGTAACTGGTGAATCTAATTGAGTACTAGCCTCCTGATTCAGTGTAGGCAAGTTTATCCAGGAAAGATATGCCTCTATTTGGGCATTATAGGGCAGGGATTCTAGTGTGTTCAGCTTCTGATAATAAGCTCTGAAACTGGTTAAAATCTGATCTGGGGAGCACACTAATTTACCTGACCCCTCTTCATTAATCTGAGAAACCAAAGCTCTCAATTTTTGCTGTCACAAATGATGTGCTAACAATCTAGTTGCCCTCGGTCCCACCTCCCCATATTTCTGACACAGGCATTGAAGGGCAAATTCTGTTTTAATATCAATCTGCTTTTGGATTTGCTGTTTCAGTTCTAAAATTCTATTCCAAACTGTATGATCTCCCCCCGCATGTGGTTCCTGTGCCTCTTTTAATTGTGCACAAAGTGATGTCATCGTGTCCCTCTGTTGTTTCTTAAAGTAGGTTGCAAATTTGGTAACTTCCCCCTTCATCACTGTTTTCCCTGTGTCCCAAAGGACAGTTCTTGAAATTTCTGGGTCATCATTTTCCTCCAAAATCTGTCCCAGTCTGCCCTTAGTCATATCAGTAAATTCTTTAAGATTTAAGAAATAGTTGTTGAATTTCCATAAGGACTGACCCCTTGTGATTTGCCATTGTAGTTTCAGAGATAGTTGTACATGATCCGAGAGGACCGAAGTGGTATGTGTATACTCTAGTATCTGAAATTTGTGTTCCTATGACAATAAAAAGTATTCTATCCAATCATAGGACCCATGTGGTGGGGAATATTTTGTGCATGCTCTCTAACCCACATGTTCTGTACGACAGACATCTACCCATTTGGCAGTCCCCAAGAAACATCTAATCGCTTTACCAGCAGAGGTAGGTTTAAAAGATTTTGACATAGAAGTGTCAATTTTTTCCCAAATCTTATTAAAATCAGCTACCACCACTAATGCCCCTTTATGGTACTCCAAAATCTTATTTAGCATCAGGACTGTGGCCCCTTGGGGAATATACAGCTAGGATTATATAATAATTTTCTACTTGACCCGAAATAATTATTTGGCGGTCTTCTGGATCCACATATTGGTCCTCCAATCTAAAAAGGGAACCCTTGAGTACTAAAATTGCAGTTCCTCTCCTTCTCCCACTGCTATGAGAAAATGCCATCACCTGCGAAAAGCCGAACCTACCCAGCTTCTTATGTTCAGCCCTGCTCAGGTGCATCTCTTGCAGGAGAACAAAGGAAGGCGACTGCCTTCTCAGTGAGGATAAGACCTTATAGTGCTTGATAAAGTTGTTTAAGCCATTCACCTTATGTGATAATATTTTTAAAACCCCTTTGTCATCCATTTTCCCCCCAGAGTGAAGTGCCATATTGAACTGTATTTCCAGTTAACCGATTCTGAGACCCCCCCATTCCCAAATCCCACTCCATACCACCCCTTGGTCCAATCCATACAAATATTGAAGCACCCTTATCACCAACATGATCAATCCAGCATACATATATAACAATAAACAGAAAAGATTGTAACTGTGATTTTACTGCCCCGCAGGATGATCCAACAAACTTGATCTCCTCCTCTAGGCATAAACTATACACATTTTGACCTCCACAAAAGGAGAATCTCATTAGGCATCCCCTAAAGACCCAGAGTAAATCCCCAGGGGTGGAGAGAACGGAACCACTGAAGAAGTTCGGCTCTCCTGGATCCTGACAACATGGGTCATGGCCTGAAGACAAGACCAATACACGTCATCAAGCACCTGCTAGATCTAATCCACAGGGAAAAGAGACCTCTGACTATGACCTTAGGTGGATTAACTCTGTAAGTTAGTGAGGTTCAATAGCAATATAGGGTTCCTTGTGTTTAAAACTTATCTTACCTCTTCCTCTCCCTCTCCCTCCCCCCCCGGAGCCAACATATTCTCTATTTTATGCATCCCATACTCCAAATGCTCAGATCTATTCCTATCCTATAAATGACTAACTACAGCCCCTATTTCCAGTCTTCATTAACTAAACATGATGAGACATTTAATGCCCTTTTAAATTAATTCAACAATAGTCCAACGAACTGTACCCTAGGCTCTAGGCCAGTAGATAAGTGTAAGAGCTTAAACAATTCCCTCTCTGTATTTATCCTGGACCCCCTCCCTTTTCTTAAGCCATCTTGAGGAGGCTTGGGTAAACTGTTACATAGAGCTGTAAGTAGCTGGTGACTAGGAAATCCTGATTTAAAATCTTCATCCTCCCCCATCTATCATTAGGGCCTGGTCAGTAACCCCACTCGCAAGCAACTGTGAAGACCCTTGGTGAGGCAGAGTATTACAAGGGGAACCACAAGGAAAGTGGTCTAAAATAAACTGATCATCTCTCACAAATTCTCCTCAAGTGTCCATGTCTTCTCCCAACTCTCTCTCTCTTCTCTTTGGCACTGTGTAAGCTGTTTCAGGAGGCCCTTAATGTCCCTCATGGTGGTTGGGGCCGAACCCTGCCCAGAGCATCTGTTCTTGTTCAAGAAAATTCTCTGCCAGGCGTATTGTGGTTTAGGGCCCAAGTCTATTTGTTTTGTTGAGTCCATCACATTGTGGACCTTTTCCTCCAGTGCTTTGATTGCTTCTTCTGGTGTGCAGTACAGCTCTGTTCCTTCTTCCCAACGAACACATAGCCAAGCCAGATAAGGTGTTTGAAACCGCACCCCAATCGATTTAAGCTTGTGTAGGATGGGAGCATCGGGCGCACGATTTTGCCGGATCTGAGGGAGGTAATCCTTATCAAAACAAAGGTGGTTTCTGTTATATTCCACTTTCTGCTGCCTCCAGGCTGTTTGAAGGATTGTCTCCTTATCTTTATAGCTGAAAAATTTGGCCACTATAGAATGTGGGTGAGCTGTTGCAGAGGCAGGTTTGGCTGATTAGGACCCTGTGGGCTCTCTCAATTTTAAAGGTAAAGGCCTGAGGTAGGTCTAGAATGTGTTTTAGCATATCGGATAGAAAATCTGACATCTCTCCAACTTCTCTATCCTCCGGAAGGCTGTAGATTCTGAGATTCTCTCTTCTAGCATGCGCTTCCAAATCCAGATACTTGGCAGCTGTAGTTTCTTGCTGTTTGCTAAGTGCTTCAATCACTCAGGTAATCTGAGTGATGCCATCTTCTGCCCCCGAGATATGCTCTTTGGTTATAGACACCCAGGCTTCAAATTTATTAAAATCTGTGTGAAGCTTGCCAAACTCTGATTTGTTTTTGCTGCGAAATTGTTTTATTTCCGACAACAACATTTCTAATCTGGAATGCGACAGAGCCTCCAGCTCCATCTCAGTGTCTCCACTCACCATACTGGATGGGGATTCTCTCCCTTGATCAGGCTGACTCATCCTGGGCAATCCTGTGGACTGAGCATTCTTCTTGGTGTTTTTGGAGTGAGAACAGTTTCGTTATAAGGTCCCATTACTATTTCTACTCATATTTCCTGAGAATCTTGAAGTTTGCTGCTAAATGAGCACCTTTTGTGCTGAGGGTTTAGGGAGCTCCTAATTTAAACTGCCATTGTTTCGGTGACGTCACTGGAAGTCCCTCTCATTCACAGTTCTGCTGTCTCACAGTTTGTACCTTATATGGTCAGACTCCTTACAAGGCCAAATGGCCACATACCTTTATATAGCCTGAATGCTTCATTCTCTAAAGCATTCTTGGGGGTCTCACAACATCCTCCAGCCAACTCCCATGAAAAAAAGGCTTCTTTCTCCATGGGAGTCACCCAGAGGATGACATGAGATCCCTGAGAATGCTCGAGAGAGTGAAGCACTCAGGCTATATAAAGGGTTGTGGCCCTTTGGTCTTGTAAGGAGACTGACCATATAAGGTACAAACTGTGAGACATCAGTATTATGAATGTGGAACTGTTTGTAAACAATGAAAAACTAGATAACACAGCATTTACTGGATCTAACGAAGTAGCATTTGCTTTGAAACATCACCTGATGGTGTTTTGTGAGCAATAAAATATTGGAAACTGGAATACTTGAGTAATGTTCATCCTATCATTTCTAGAATATTTAGAACTTTTCAAGTTTACAACTCAAGACAATGTCTTAATGATTATTCCCAAAGCAGAGAAGGTAGCCTGGACTATTTGCTGAATTTTTTAAGCACTTGGAGTATCCCAAAAATGCAGGGTACTGTAGTAAACAGGAGCCACCAGAGGATATAGATCACTGTAGGAAAGTCATTCAAACAGGATGCCATGTAGAGACCAGACCAAGGAGGGGAGTCCCATTTCCCACCAAGGAGAGATGAGGCTTTGGGGAGTGAAAGGGGGCCACTTGACAAACATGGAAATTTTAATGATGCCACAAACATTCAAAGTTGCCACCAGTCCAGAAGTGGGCCATAAAGTAAAGGTGGAGTAGGTGGGAAGCACTTCTTTGGGTGGCACCATGGACCATATACCGTTAGTGGGGTGACTCAATTTCAACACCACAATTAGGGTGATGGGAAAACATTGTGATTGACAGGGGTGATGTGGATTTTCCAGTGCCCTGCACTCATGAAGTTTTTGCCACTCACACTGTTAACCTCACACCCACACATTCCCGGATATGGAGGTCATTATATTTAGTGTAGAGGGGTGCAGGGTGCCAAGCCCCCCACATTAGGGTGTGTGGAGGCAAATCTCCCCCTCTAAAAGTACCTGTTCTTCATCACCATCCCTTGGCAGTAGCATACGTTGCGGCGGAATGAGTTCCATGTCATAACCGCGATCGCGGAAAGGTGATTGCCGTTTCGGTGAGTGTACATTGCTGAAAATCAATTTCAGGGATGTACACTCCAAGGTGAATCATTCAAAAGGGTGCCAGAGACTTACAATTTTTTTATGCAGGGGTTGCCCCCGCACCCCCTACTAAAGGATTCTCAACTCCAGGGGATGCATGTCGGGGGTGCAAAGACAACAAAACAAATTACCGACCAGTAAAAACGAATGTGTGCCCAGAACTGAACCCAACACCCTCCCAGCCCTAGCCTGCCATCAAACCACACACACCACATGGCCAGGTCGGCAGCCCACCGCCACACTACACCACACAAAACCTCCCTCCTCCTCCCTCCTTCAACCCATCCATGGTGTGATCCCTTCCCCACATGCACATGTATATATAGCAACACCCTGTCGCCATATTCGCCCACCCCCTATCCGGTCACCCTCCCTGCCTGGAAGCCCTGTGCACAGGCACTGTGACTGAGTCGCCCTTTTTGAAAGCACTCTATCATGGTCACCATCATCACAGGCTATCACAGAATATGAGGCTACAGTCTTTGCGACCAACATGTTTCTGGCGCTGTGAATGATGGTGCTCAGATTCATGTCGCACCAAAATGGATGAACCCCATGAATGTACAGGAGCTTGCTGCATAGCATTTCACCATACAATTGGGACCATGCCATGTTTTGACCCCAAGGGAGTTGCTAACAAGTTTGCTAGAAGGAGCAAACACTGTTTATATCCAGTAAACTCTGACTTCCTAATTTACTTCATGACATAGTCCTAGAAACCATTCTTCCACAAGTGACTGTACATCTTCTGTGTACAGCTCTGAAGGGTGGTGAAGTATCAGGCAAATGTTTATACCCCATTTTGTGACGCAACATTTTGCTGCAGAAAGTGGGATGATAGGTTTGTTAATACTGCTTCTTCAAACTATCAACAGAATCATTTTAAAACTGTAACGAGTATTGCTCTGTTCGATTAATTTTATGTCTAAAATTTTAAATAGACCAAAAAATGATAAAAATGTTTGTATGTTTGAGGTTATACAATAGCTCATCTATGCACCCAGTGGCAAGCTTCATTTACTTGATTGTTGTAACCTTGGCTTTTTCTTGCAGTGTTCTGAAATAGTTACATTTAAATAGAATGAATCACATAGGATGATAAGTTACTTGCATTTTAGAATGCACTGAATCTGGGAACTTTGGCAAACCTATAATGCAATGTAATAAAATGGTATTACTTAATTGTATGCAATGAGTGCAATTTTTAAAACATTGCGTTTGTATAATGTAGCTTCTACATTTGCTGGGAAATTCCACTTATTTTAATTACATATCCTACTTGTAAGACATGTTCTTTCTTACAAGTTATACTTTTCAATGCTGTCATCATTATGGTGAAAAAACAAAATGAAAGAGTCTCAGCTAAGAAAACAAATGATTACAATAAAACAAAACTTGTAAATAAGGCAATTAGACTCAGCACTGAAATATAATATTGGAGAAGCAACTAATACCACGATGCACAGAAGAGGTTGTCATAACACTACAGTATGAGAAGAAAAACATTCAGAAGCCCTATGGGATGTCATTAGAGACACCATTTATATATTTAAGGTATACACATCATAGAGTAATACACATGCACTGCATACTGAAACCCATACACTACAGTACAATAGTAAAATACATAGACCATGTAGTGAAAAATAACACAGATGGAGTCATGTGATGTCTGGCTAGCAGAAGCAGCTCACCTGTACCTCTCCTACTCTCCTCACTCTACAGGCTACTCAAAATATAACATATAATCAAGCTTAATTCTTCAGATAACTGGGGAAACAGCATTCTCAAATCCCAGCAGCGCTATGATTTCTAGCAAGAAACTTACTTAACTGCCATCGAGGTCACGATGAAACAGGAGCTCCCGCATCACACTCCACTGCCTTCCCTGGACAAGGCCTCAAAGAAATACAGACAGCAGCCTGCTAAGCCTCCTTCAGTTACCACCAACAAAGCCCCTACCACACTACTCTCGGAGGAGCACTTTCTGGCCAAAATGAAACCACTCTAGGAGGCCCTAACACTGCTCGCTACTGAAATCTCCTCCATTAAAAAAGATCTTGGGGATGTCTCTCATCAGGCGTGGGACACGGAAGCCCAGCCTATATCACTGGAGAAATGGAGGTCTTCTACCAAGCCTGAACTCATGTCTCTAAAACAGCAACTGCACAAAATGGAACTGAAGCTGGAGGATCTCAAGTGGTGCAGCTGACGAAATAACTTAGTGGTGTTGGGGCTCCCGAAAGGTGAGGAAGGGTCCACACCTAACATACTGTATTCATCCAAAAATTGCTAGAGAAAGTAGCTGGGACCTCCCCAAATGGCTCTTCATATGTTGTGGAACGAGCTTACCAGGCATTACGACCCAAACCAACCCCAGGCTCTCCTCCTAGGCCCTTTCTGCTGAAGCTTCTTAACTTTCTGGACAAACAACATGTATTAGCCAAACTTAGAGACATCCAAATAGTAATGTGTGATGGTCACATGATTCGCATTTTGCAGGATTTGCCAGCTTCTGTGAGGCAGAAACAGGGATCCTATCACCCTACGGCGAGTCACCTAATCGCCGCCGGCATACGTATCCGTATGCTTTAGCCCGCTCAACTGCAAGTTAGAGTGCAGGAAAAATGGCACTCCTTCGACTCCAATGAGCAAGCTACACAAGAGCTTCAGTGCCTTCTCCCTGACCTTTTCAAGAAGTGAACCCAGCACCTAACAGGGAAAAGACTGTAAATATAAAGGCTATTGTTGCTGCTCTGCTGTGCGCTCATTAGCTTGGGGTAATCGGAGTGCTGTACATGGGCATTACTTTCCTTTAATTGATATCAGCCCATTTCCCCAGAAATAGTTTCTCCTATGGTATTCTGATTAATATGACTGACACTGGCATGTTTGTTTCATTTGGGTCTCACCTGCAGTAGGGCTTGACTCCCCAAGGCTGGATGGTTCCCCCCAACACTGTGACTCTGTTTTGGATTCAGCAAGGTTGCCAAGTAATGCCCATGGTTTTTGAGGCCTAGCCATGCCTGATTGGTCTCCTGCTGGTGAATTTTGACTGTGTACTCTGGCTGGTATCACAGTTGTGTGCACTATTGAGGAGACCTGCTGCAGCAAACAGAGATGTGCACCGTTTTTGCCACATGATAATGTGCACTACTGTGAAGATCCAGTTGTCAGTGGGACCTGGTGTCTTTGACATTTATTCTTTGGTACATTTTCAGAAGAGTCATGCAAGATATCTGGTGCAACTTTGCAAGTGCAAGGATGCTACAGTTGAGGGGAATAACGCTATTTCTTTCTGTCTCTCTCCATGTACCTTTGAATGGGATGGGGGTGCACTGGCAGTAAGGATTAAGTGCTGGACACAGTGGGGGGTCAATCACCTTAACTTAGTAGTAATTTTTTGTAAGACGTGTCATAGATATTATTGGGATCCAGTTGGAAGTCCCTTTATTTTTATCATGTCTGTCCTTTTTTCCCAGAATTACTGTAATAGTAACTAGATGTTTCAGGGTGCAAACTGAGAGTTTTTTGTTAGTATTTCAACGTTTCTAATAGCTATTTATATTAGAATTTACATAGTCTGTAGGTGTTGGGGGGAGTGGGAGGGGCAGGAATCTTTTCTGTTTTACCTGGCAACATCATATGCTAAATCTAGGGGGGGGGCTTTACCACTTCCAGGAAATCACGGTCCTTGAGACTGTCAATTTCAATCTGGTGGTTCAGCATAGGTATGTTATATTATTTTCCTCATAAGACTCATTTATGGGGCTGGTTGGGTGGGGAGGTGGGAGGGTATTGTAATTTGTTTTTTTGGGGTATTGTAATAGGGAGTGGGGAGGAGGAGATCATTGCCTGGGGGGAGGGTTGCACAACAGCAAACTTTCTTTTCATGGACAATGCATTTTCTGTTGGGTTGTTGGAGTCATCTGGGATTAAACACCTCACTAGTACATTTACCTGTGGGTTATGGCAGCTTTTAACTTCTGCTTTTGGAATGTTAAAGGAGTGCAATCCCCCATGAAAAGGGCTAGGGTTTTATTACACTTGCATAAACTCCACACTGATATTGCCCTTTTGCAGGAAACCCACTTACCCTCCTCTCAGACCCTCCATTTTTGGAGGTCCTGGGTGGGGCAGGTCTTTGGGGTAGGGTTGGATACACGCAAGAGAGGGGTCACTATCTTAATAGCTCAGAAAATCCCCTTTCAGCTCTTGCAGTACTGCTCAGATCCTAATGGCCGTTCATCTTTATACATGCCCTCTTAGCCACTTAGAGGTAGTTTTAGGTGCCATATATCTGAAGTGGGGTGGTGGGGCTCAGTGGGTGGGTAGGGAGAGAGGGGTACCACTAGACCACCAGGGATATTGGTCCTTTCTTTGTGTACAGATGCTCGCGATCGGGCAGAAAGTAGTCCACTGACCACCAGGGATATTGGACGGGGGTTATTTTAATACAGATGCCCACGATCGGGCAGAAAGCGGTCCACTGGACCACCAGGGATATTGGACAGGGGTTTATATTAATACAGATGCCCGATTGAGCAGGAAGCGGTCCACTGGACCACCAGGGATATTGGACCGGGGGGGTTATATTAATACAGATGACCGTGATCGGGCAGAAAGTGGCCCACTGGACCACCAGGGCTATTGGACTATGTTTAATACTACAGATGCCTGCGATTGGGCACATAGCGGTCCCACTGGACCACCAGGGATATAGAACGGTTTTCTATTTTTACACAAGTGCCCACGATCGGGCTGCAGGGGGCATCGGTCCCCAATGGCTGCTGCCTGGCAGGGTGCCAGGAGCAAGTCATTGGGGATTGGCGCACCTGCATGCAAATGGGGCCATAATGACATGCAAATGGCCCCATGTGTGCCTTGCATAAATTGTGGCCCTATTTGCATGTCATCTTTTGAATATCGTGGGTGCTGTGCATGGCGCAATGGAACTTGCACTAGTGCATCTCCATGCTCCACTCTGACCACTTGCGATGGCGCAGTGCCACTGCACCATGCACAGTGGGGGTGGCCAGGGTGTGATATTCAAAGCTGCTGAACCATGGTGCAGCTCCTATGAATATCGCTTAGTCCATGCCCCTGCACAGCCAAGTTGAGCTGCTACCAAGCTTGCGCCACAGCCTGGCGCAGTTTGAATACCTGGGCCAGTGTATCTATTTCATAAGTGTGTAGTGTATACGTTTCAGTGTAGTGTTTAAGCATTCCTTTCTGTGTTATTTTTCTTTTTTTCATATTTAATAAACTTTATTTAGGCTTAAGAAAGTGCAGCGGTGTAAGAAAAATCCATGACAATGATAACATATATGTCATAAAGTCAGTCAATAAGTGTACAGAAAACAAAGCCAAATTGTCTTATCACTGAATAAGACCAACAGATCACAACTGCCTCTGCAATGAAGTTAGACATCTAAAGTGACCTATACCCCTATACCTCCCCACCATCTGCCCACAACCTGACCCCCCGAGCAAGAGTGAAGATAACCAGCAGCTCTTCCATGCCCAAGTCATGTGCATTACTTTGGATTGCAGGATATAAGGGTAATATAAAGGTAAAACTCGTGGAACGTAAATTATGAGGAGGATCAGGCTTAACTATGATCCTACATTGGTAGGGTTAATAGGGTCTGTAATGGTTCCCAAATTCATCTGTATCTGGCAGACTTGCCAGACATGCTTGCTACCAACCTTTCCACCTGAAGTGCAAATAAAATCTCTCTATGCCATTCCAAAAAACTAGGGACCTCTTTATCCAATGAGTGCCATAATATAACTTTCTTTGCACACACTGAGATCAAACCAATATGGGCCTTTTGATTACCTATAAGGGAGTCTGTGAAATCCCCTAATATGCATATCTCTGGAAGGAGTTACCTCTGAAAGACCAAGGAGAGGGTCTAGATGGGAATGAATTACATTCCAGAAAGGGGTGACTTTAGGACAAGTCCAGAGAATGTGTTATAAAGAGTCAGGTTCTTGACCACATCTGGAACATCGATCACTGGGAAGGCGACCCATTTTGTGAAACCTCATTGGAGTATAATAGAGATTATGAAGAATATGGAATAAGGTGATATCGGTTCCATTTTATAAATTGATATATGTGTTTCCAGATGAGTGGCCAGTTCCTGGGTGACTTAACGGGAGGAAGAACCTGGTTCCAGCGATATATATCTGAGTGGTAAAAATAAGATACCAAGTGAGAGAGAGAGGCAGATATGATTATTGGAAGGACCACCGAGCCAAAAGGAATTTGCCCCTGCCAACTCCAAAATATTGTATGAGCATGTGCTGAATCTGGAAGTACTTGTAGCAGTGAGCACTTGTCCAGCAGTGTAGATCCCTAGCTCTTTGGAACAGCAATAGTTTACCATCTACAGTTAAGTCCAGAACAGATTCAACCCCAATGTTAGGCCAAAAAGTCCTGAACAAAGGGTGCCCAGCAATTTGTAGGTTTGGATTCCCCATAAGGGGCTACAGAATATCTTGGGCAGAGGATATTTTAAAAAAAGAGCATAGCTGAGACTGCATTACAAGGGATGAGCCAAGAGGTGTATTCTTTAGGGGAGATGGTAGCCTTGTCCTGGATAAGTAGAGGACTGCCTTATAATCTAAAGCTTGTTTGGAGCAAAGAGAGCATTCTGTATCAACCCATTGAGGAATGTAACTGCTGTTGTCTACTGAATGTACCCAATATGACATCTTGTGTAAGTGAAGAGCTAGATAATACCTGTAGAAATTGGGGACTTCAAGACCACCATCCTGATTGTTTCTCATTAATTTAGTATGCGCCCGATGGAAAGCTTTTCCCTTCCAGAGAAAATACATTAGGACGCTATGTATCTGTGTCAACCAGACTTGAGGTAAGTCCCAATTGTACATTTGTAGGGGATATAAAAGTTGGGGTAGGACATTCATCTTTATAATGTTTAGTCTGCCCCAGAGTGTGAAAGGAAGAAGAGACCATCGCTCCAAGTTGACTTTAACTCAGAGAAATAATGGCATCTAGGTTATATTGTTTGAATTTGTTAGGAAATGTACTAAGAAAAATGCCCAAGTATTTAAGTTTATCTTTCCTCCGGGCCAGACCTAGATGAGCTATGTCTGCTTGATGGGTTCTATTATTGAGGGGCATGATCTCTGTTTTACTAAGGTTGAGTTTGCAATTAGATATGGCCCCAAAATGAGAAATGATCTGCAAGGCAGGAGGTATTGAAGATGCTGGAGAGGCCAAGCACAAGAGAATATCGTCTGCGTTGACGGAGAGTTTATGTTCAGTGTGGTGAATTGGGATACCGACAACTTGTTGAGATGATTTGAGCTTCCTGATGAGAGGCTCCTGAAACAGATTGAATAAAAGTGGGGATAGCGGGCATCCCTGTCGAGTACCCTGATGTAAAGAGAATGACTGGGATAACATACCATTACATAGTACCTGAGCTGTAGGAGAAGAATACAGTACTTCAACCCATTTTATAAATTCAACGTAAATACCGAAAAGGGGTAACAGTGTGAACAGGTAGTCCCAGGAGACTCTGTCGAATGCTTTCTTGGCATCCAGGGATAACAACACTGTGGGGGTATCCAGGTCCCTGGATGTCAAGAAGAGATAAGTGATTTTACGAAGATGGTCTGCAGAGAGCCTCCCTCTGACAAACCCAACCTGTTCCAGACTACGAAGGGAGTCCCGTACAACTGCCAGCCACTCTGTGAGAACCTTAGAGAGAATCTTGAGGTCGATATTAATAAGAGAGATCTGTCTATAGTTAGTGAGCACTGTATGGTCCCAATCTGGTTTAGGAATCACCGCAATGGTGGCTCTGTTCAATGAAAGAGCCGACAAGCTGTTGTCAAAAATATAGTTGTATGTGGGGAGAAGAATGGGAGCTATCTGCACCTTTAGTGCCTTATAAAGATTTGTGGTAAAATCATCCTGACCAGGGCCTTTGTCAGGCACCAGGGGAATTTTTGCCATGGAGATTTCAGTTAACGTTAGAGGTGCCTTTAAGAAACCCTGTTGGGAAGGTGAAAGGGTACAAAAAAAGAGGTCTTGAAGAAAGGAGTGGAACTGTGTATGATCAAACAGGGAAGGTGAGGGAGCATATAACTGCTGATAGAATTTCTGAAAAGCTTCAACAATGTCTCTGGGGGATATGAGGGCTTGTCCAGACTCACTATGAATCGAAGGAACAATTTTGTCTACTGCTTGTGATTTAAGACAGAGAGCCAGTAACTTCCCTGCTTTTTCTCCCTGATCGAAGTATTTCACCTTGGAGTATAAAAGCAGATGTTCCACCTTTTCTCCTAATAAGATATTGTACTGGTACCTGAGTTGTTCTAATCTTTCCCAGTCCGATTGAGGAGAAGAGGAAGAGACATGCTCTTCCAAGTGCTTGATACTAGAGAGCAGAAAGGAAAGCGAAGCTGACATTTGAACTTTACGTTTCGTAGAGAGACGAATAAGTTCACCCCTGAGGGCACACTTTAACGCACCACAGAGCACATCAAGCCTGGAAACAGAGGGGGAATTTTCTGCCATAAAGGTGGTGATAACATTTTGAATATGTTGTGCTGAATCTTCGACTTTTAAGTATTTGGTTATTCAGAATCAAGATCTTATCTCTGGAGAGGGACGGGCTAAAGTTCAATTGAAGAAAAACAGGATGGTGGTCGGAAACAACTTTAGAGGGGTAATAGCACAACGTCACCCCAGAAAGTGAGTGCATGCTCAATGAAAAATAATCAATTCTAGAAAAGGAATTGTGTGGCAAGGAATGAAAGGAAAATTGTTTTACAGCGGGATTAAGAGTGCACCATGGATATTTCATATGATCCATGAGGGCCACCTGACTCAGAGACATGGCCTGATGGGAGGGTCCTGATTTATCTAACCCATTGCACTGAACCAAGTTACAGTCACCACCCAAAATTATTGGTAAAGAACTCCATGAGGTTAAGACTGACATTAGGGTGGTGAAAAAACAGGGTCTTCAGAGTTAGGATTCATTCACATATCTGGAATGTGTACTACAGTATGGGCTGCATGCCCATTGGCTCACGCTGTGAACCAATGGGCATGCAGCCATTCTGAGCTGTCAGTCGGCGGGTGGCGGGGTGGCAGGCAGGTGAGGTGCTGCCACCCACTGGCTGACCGGGGGAGCAGGGTGGTGGGGCTCAGTGGGCGGGTGGGGAGGGGTACCACTAGACCACCAGGGATATTGGTCTTTTCTTTGTGTACAGATGCCCGCGATCGGGCAGAAAGTGGTCCACTGGACCACCAGGGATATTGCATGGGGGGCTTTCATATTAATACAGATGCCCACGGTCGGGCAAAGTGCAGTCCACTGGACCACCAGGGATGTTGGACAACGTCTTATTTTACAAATGCCCATGATCGGGCATGGAGGGCGCCGCCAGGTGCAGCCGGAACTCAGGTGGCCACCCACAGGTGGCAGCTGCTGTGTTGCGCCCAGCAATGCGGCAGCTCACCTATGGGTGGCCATCAGTTGTTCCTTTTTTTTTTGGCTTAACTTTGTGCTGGCACAGGTAGGGGTTGCGCATGCATCGCTCTGCATATCCCGGGCTGAATATCAGGCTGTGCAGGTTATGCATGGGCACGCTCCCCCTACCTGTGCCTGCATACATTACTGATGCACTCCGGCGCATCAGGATTTGTGCCGCGCACTTTTCCCTTTTGAATATCACGCCGGGGCGCATCAGTGGGCTACGCATGGCGCAACACTGTTGTGCCATGCGCAACCCTTTTGAATATCTGGGCCACTGTATAGTGAACTATATGCAAGCATCATAAAGTGAAATGCATGCACTATGTAGTGAAATGCATATATTGTACACCAAAGCTTTTACTATACCCGATATGATAACATTCATAAACTGAATTGTGAAGCACATACAGTACATTATAAAGTGAATTTCACATACTGTATAATGAAATGTATAGTGTAGCATACAGTGAAATTTAAATAGTATATTATAAAATACAAACATTCCATTGAATAATTGTAATATACATTGCATATAGAAATGTGCTGTTTATATTAAGTGGTGAAATGCATACATAATATAATGAAATCTGTCCATACATTATGGGGTGAAATGAATACAGTACTGTATACCACATGCTAAAACACAGGCAATTTATAATTAAACTTATATACTATATACTGAAACACATACACCATATAATAAAAATCTTACAATATATACTGAAACACATTTACTGTATTATAATTAATGGGTTCTGTTTTTTTACATTGACAAAACCGTGTATTAAATACCGTAACACCTGAGTAGGTGTTACTGCATTCACGCGCCCACTTCAAATCGAAAGTACAGTGCGGCTCGAGACTTTCAAAAACATGCTGTCTCTCAAAAAATACACTTAATGACAAACACTCACCTCATCAGCCACTGTAAAACTGAAGCACATTTTCTTCTTCCCGCTGACTATGTAGCTTTCTCCCAAATCTTTCAACTCTCCCCCTTCCTCTGCAGATCACAAGACTCCACTGCCAGGCAACACATAGCAACGGCCGTAGCAATGTAAAAAAAAACCAGCCAGGCGGAAGATTCAAACGGACATCTTTTCTTTCTCTTTGCAGTTAAAGCTAATGAAATTGCAGTTCTAACAGTCAATTTAATATGGCTACTCATAAACAAAGTACTCTGCCTACCGAATAAATAAAATCTATGATGCAAGGTACGACTGTCTATATTTTATTTATCAGATCTCTCAGTGACAAGAAAAAACGAAACCCCTTGAATTATATAAAATAAAATATGGAGTGCAGTGTGTTTAATTCGAATTTAACACACACCTTTGTTGTTGGATGGCTATCATAAACCCCTCGGGCTTCGCCCTCGGGGTTTATGTGCCATCCAACAACTCGGGTGAGTGTTAAATTCTCGTAACACACTGCACCCAATACTTTATCCTATATTTAATTAACAAACTGAAACACATACAGTACATACAGTACATATTGAAACACATATTGTATATCACATATAGAGATGGGTGAAGTGGCCCCAATTCGCTCCGCAAAGTGATTCATGGAGTGAAGGCGAATTTGTGGAGTGCTCCACAACACGAAGTGGAGTGCTTTGTGTTATAATAGGTAATGCGAAGTCCATTGGGAACAATTACTTCACGTTACTCCACCTTCCCAAACCACTACTCCATCAATTCTTAAAGCAAAGTATATTGAAAACCATGTACTGTACTTCGCCTCACTTTGCCTTGTTTTTAAGCTACAAAGGCGAATTATGCAGTGAGTCATGGGATTTCAGGTCGCATGAGCTCTAGATTGTTCTGCACAGCCTCAGTTTGGGGTAGTATTTGTAGGAAGCTGTAGGAGACAGTCTGCTCTGAGAGCTCTCTGTGATTCAAACCTTCTAAAAGCTGTTAAAAAAGCATTTTTGAGTCTTTTTTTGCTGACACTTTAGTTCATCTATTACAGGAAACCCTCTTGTGCTTATATCATTGAGCGTTTATTGTTTGTGTGTGGATTTTGAATGTTAATGTACAACATTCAGTCTGTGTACTGAGAGACACTGGAAGTGTACTTTGGGGGAGGGGCGTATCTGTGGTGCAGGTAGATTAACTTCGAGAAAAAGACAGTGCTTTCTGTTTTGGTGATATTTTTCTTGTTTAACTGTGTTAATGTACACACAGTAATATTTTCAATAATTCTTGCCATTTTTTTGCTGATTGTTGTGGTGCAGCAATGCATAATTTTAGTTTGTTTAATATATGTGGTTATATTACTGAAGTTTCCAATTTGCTATGCATTACTCAGTGTGTGTGTGAGTATGTGTGTGATGCGTGTCATCTAATCAGACACCTTTTATTGTGCCACATAATAATTTCAGCAATGTGAACCTGCTATGCACTGCAGCTGTGTGATTTTTTGTACTTCTTTGTGGTATCTTTACTGGTACTAGTACTAGTGACTGTTACTGCAGCAGTGCAGTACACTGCCCCCACTGTGGCCCGCCCCAACCGGCAAAGGTATTTTTTTCCAGATTTGAATTTCTGATGGTGAGACCGGGTTAGGTGTTGTGTTTTGTGTATGCATTTCTTCAGTGCGCAGCGCACTCTTACTCTGTCTGTGCATTTGCATCTCTTTAGGGCCCAATCTCCATCTGTAACTTAAGTCACAGTTGTTTCTTTGACTTCCCTTCAGAGTACTGGACAGGTGTGGTGCTTAATTCTACCTGAACATTGTACTCATTAATATGCGTTTTTAAGTCAGGACCATCATCACGAATGACTCATGATACAAATCACGTTCTTTATCATCATGGTCACAAATGCAGTCACAAATCACAATTCACAATCACATCACGAATCACAACACTAATTTTTTCACTAGTTACTTGGATGTATTGTAAGCATGTTTTGTAGTATCTCTCCAGGCTTCACCACCCTGCCATTGTACTCATTAATGAGCGTTTTTAAGTCGGGGAGTTTGTGCTAAGCTCATCAGGGAAGTACAGCCATAGGCATTCGCGTTCCCAATATAGTTCCATATTGGTTATCTCAAACTGTTGACACCAAATCACATTCTTCATCCTCATGGTCACAAATGCAGTCACAAATCACAATTCACGATCACGTCATGAATCACAACATTAATTTTTTTACTAGCTACTTGGATATATTTTAAGCATGTTTTGTAGTATCTCCCCAGGCTTCACCACCCTGCCACTGTACTCATTAATGAGCATTTTTAAGTCAGGGAGTTTGTGCTACTGCTCATTAGGGGAAGTACAGCTGTAGTCATTTGCATTCTCAATACAGTTCCATATTGGTTATCTCACATCCTCGACACCGAATCACATTCTTCATCATCACGGTCACAAATGCAGTCACAAATCACAATTCATGATCGTGTCACAAATCACAACATTATTTTTTTTACTGGTTATTTGGATGTATTGTAAGCATGTTTTGTAGCATCTCTCCAGGCTTCACCACTTCACTATTGTACTCATTAATAATCGTTTTTAAATCGGGGAGTTTTATGCTACAGCTCATATGGGAAGCACGGCCATAGGCATTCATGTTCCTTCCCATACAGCATGTGAGTTACTGTACTGTAAGTAGTGTTGGGTGAAGTGGCCCCAGTTTTCTCCTTGAAGTGATTCACTGAATAACGTGGAATCCATGGAGAACTTCACAATGTGAAGCGGAGTACTTCGCTTCATAATGAGGAACGCGAAATCCATTGAAACCAATGACTTTGCATATTCCGCCTCCCCCAAATCACTTCTCCACCAATTTTAAGGTGAAGTACATTGAAATCAATGCAATTCACCTCACTTCGCCCTGTAATTGAGCTCCAAATGAAATTCTGCAGTTATTCATGGGATTGCAGGTCACATGGGCTCTAGATTGTTTGGCACAGCCTCAGTCCTGGCCTGGGTAGTGTGTGTGCAGTGGTAGCCGGAGACAGTTTGCTCTCAGAGCTGTGTAATTCAAAACCTCTAAAAGCTGTTTAACCTTTTTTGAGTAATATTTTTGGCTCACAATTTAGTACATCGATTGTTGGAAACCCTTCTGTGCTCATATCATCGAATGTTTATTGTTGTGTGTGGACTTTGAATGTTAATTTAGAACAGTCAGTCTGTGTACTGTGAAGTGCGCTTTGGGGTGGGGCGTATTTGTGGTGTAGGTAGATTAACTGGGAGGGAAAAAGGCAGTCTCTCTGTTTTGGTTATATTTTTTGTGTATAACTGTGTTAATGTACACAGTAATATTTTCAATAATTCTTGACTTGTTTCACTGATTGTTGTGGTGCAGCAGTGTACAATTTGTCTGTTTAAAACATTGGGTTATATTACTAAAGGTTTTCAATTTGCTTTGCATTACTGGAGTGTGCATGTGAGGGTGTGTGTGATGCAGTCCATTAAATCAGACATCTTTTATTGTGTTACAGAGTAGTTGCAGCAGTGTGAACCTGCTATCCATCACACTTGCATGCATTTTTTATACTGCTTTGTGGTATCTTTACTGATAGTGGATTGTTACTGCCATGCACTAATCCCCAACTGGCAAAATGTATTCCATTCCAGATTTGGATTTGTCACTTGTGAGCACTGGATAGGTGTTGTGCCTTTTTGTATGCATCCCTTGTGCATGCAGCGCAATCTTAATCTGTCTGTGCGTTTGCATGGCACCATTAATTCTGGAAGACTGCACTTCTTGTTACGCTCTCATTTCACTTCATCAGCACTGGGGAATTTTCTGGACACAAGACACTAGCATTTTGCATATGAACATTAATTCTGGTGACTCTGTGTGTGATCTGACCACTGTGCACATCACTGAGTGTGCCTTTAATTGTGGGAGACTTCGCATTTCTTGTTACACTCTCATTTCACTTCATCAGCATTGGGGAGTTTTCAGGACACAAGGCAGTAGCACTTTGGGGATGCACATTCATTCTGGTGACTGTGTGGATGGGATGCTGCCAATACTGTTGTCACTCCACCTTACTTTCCATTTAAGGCGGAATGACGACGCAAAGTAATAATATCAAAGCGAAGTGAGCCTTTCCTATGGGGCACTCCATGTAGCGAAGTGCCAATGCAAAGTGGCCACTTTGCATTCACTTCACTGGCGGATTTTAAATTTGCTGCATCTCTAATCACATACCGGAACACATATACTACATAATGAAATGTCTGTACTGTCTATTGAAATGCACATACCACACAGAAAAAAATAGTACATCGTTTATTAAAACACCTTATACATAATCCCAGTGTCCCATAATTAATACATCTTTCTGGAATGTACTTTCAGAACATTTATTTCCCATCTACCCTAGTGGTGGCCTCAGACTACATAAGATGCCTTCAGTTGCTGAAGTTAAAAAAACAGCTATTTAACAGGTACTAATTTTTTAGCACATTCCCATTTTGCTCTTCTAAATTTAGTTCACTTTCAGTGCAGTCTGCTGAGCAAAAGGATTATACTATTTTATGAGAGAAACAAAAAGAGAATCATTTTGCTGGGTAAAGACAAAGTAAACTGGATAAAGTTTATTAGGCTAATGAAAATGTAAATATGCAAGATGTTGAGGCCTGAATGCCTCTTTGTCAGGTAGATTAATATGTAGGTTGAAGCTGCTAAAATCTGGTTTTGATTAGCAATGCAAGCTAAAAAAGAGAAAAAAAAATGGCAAAGGTCTAGGTAAACTTTGATGTGTTCATTAATATCAAAGCAGTAGGAATAATATCACTATTTACAGTCTAGGTGTTGTCACAGTACAGGAGTTGTTATTTGAAAACGTAGTTGCCTCTGTTTGCTGTTATAGTTTACTGTATTTAAACACATTTGTTGAGGAAGCCCAAACACTGTATGTTATTAAAATATCTCCATCTTACCATTATAAATAATGGTCTGTGTAAGTAATTTTTTTCTGGTACGTAATTGAAGGCGCTTGTTCTGATTTTATATTGCCTAGACATACAAGTTACATACAGTCAGTATCGCTTGGGTTAATGTCAGAGTTATTATATATGTAGTGAAATACAGGAACAACAGCATATCACTTGTTTTACTGAGGGTTTGATACTAGTATATTTTTCCAATATTTTGCCTTCTACTGTAGATCCTGTCCCACACATCAAAATGTTGGAGGCTGGCCTGGCAGCATTCTTCCTATGGCTAACACGGCAGGCAAGCATCTGCCTTCACAGCCAATGCCAATGCAGCTCCATGATTGCTGTAAAGGCCATATGCTACTTCCCCAAGAGATGAACACCTCATCTCTATTACACCTGACACAGAGTCAGCCTTGATTGTGTACCAAACCACCTGGCTGAACTAGTAATACTTTTGCTGACTTGTAAATACAGTATATAATATTTTTTAGTTCTCCGATAGGAGGGTTCCCACTTCAATAATAAAAATAAACACACAATGCTCAGTGGTAGTGTGCTGTGCTGCCATGCCAGCAGTACAGGTTTGGAGTTGGCTGATGAGTTGGTCAGGCAGCCCAGCACCTAGAGGACACTGAAGAAGAATCAGTGAGCTTTGCAACACTGTACAACACTTTCATTTGTACCTTGATGTAACAAGCTGTTTGCAAAGTTGTTTTTCTTATTCAGCAATGCACTCAGAAGTATGCATAACAAACAGATAAATGGTGACCTTCAAGCTCCTTGTGACCGAGCCCCATGTGCACTTTGTCCCCGGACCATACCCCCCCCAAGTAAAATCACTCCACTCTTTTATGGGTGCTCAGTCGGCAGTATTTATTATCCATATGCATGATTACATTCCAAACTTCATACATCTCACATCTCATTTACAGTATTATATATTTGCATAAAGTTGCCATATTACACATTTTAATTTCTCACAAAGTTTCCATTTTCATTTCTCAAATGTATTACAGTATACACATCTCTTCATACAAGCCTATCTCCTCCATTCCCCTCTCTGGGTGTACACCTGGGGGTCCTGGTTTCTTTTATTGCTCATACCCCATGACATTTGCGATACATTATGACACATTATGACACCTGGTAATGTGATACACTATCCTTCATTCCCATATGTACATCTGGGACTATTTTCTTTCATTATCTTTGTTCATCTCCCTTACCCTCAGATGTACATTTGGGGCCACTTTCTTCCACGCTACTCATTCCTTTTCTTTGCTGGGTATGCATGTACACACCTACCCATCTTCTTCCTGGTCTTTGGGGACCTGCTGGGTATAAACCTCAGAGTCCACCCACCGGTCCTCCTGGCCTCGGTGTAAACCCAGGCCATGTTCCACATCTCCCTCTACTTCCCCCCCTTTTCCCCTCTTGTTTACTGTTCCCCCTTCTTCATCTTTTCTTGCTTCCCTTTTCCTTTTTTCTTTACTCATGCCCAGCTAATAGGGATGGTGGGTGGGCAAACCACCAGAACTAGCACAAAGTGAGCTCCTCATCCCTGGGAACTACTTCTTAAACTCCTCTTGCTTGCCCCCTCTCTCTCTTCACCCATCCAGTCCTCTTGCAGCTTGCAACTTGTGCCTCTGCCCCATCCCAGCCACTCAACTTCCCACTGCCCTGCCCTCTCAGGACCGCCTCTTCTGAAGGGATGTACTGGGACAAATAGGTTTGCCCTTTAGCCTGGCAACCCCCCTTGTCCCCGGACTATTCCACCCCAGTAAAATCACTCCTTTATGGGTGCCCAGTTAGCAGTATTTATTATTCAAGTGCATAATTACAGTCCAAACTTCATACATCTCACATCTCATTTACAGTATAATATATCTGCAGAAAGTTGCCATATTACACATTTCCATTTCCAACAAAGTTTCCATTTTCATTTCTCAAACGTATTACAGTATATACATCTCTTCATACAAACCTATCTCCTCCATTCCCCTTCAGGGTGTACACCTGGGGGTCCTGGTTTCCTTTAGTGCTCATACCCCATGACACTTGCGATACATTATGGCACATTATGATACCTAGTAATGTGATACACTGTTCCTCATCCCCAGATGTACATATGGGGCATTTTCTTCCATTATGTTTGTTCATCTCCCATGTCCTCAGACGTACATCTGGAGCCACTTTCTACCACTCTACTCATTCCTTTTCTTTGCTTGGTATGTATGTACACATCTATCCTGCTTCTTCCTGGCCTTTGGGAACCCTCTGTGTATATACCCCAGAGTCCCCCCCCCCCAGTCCTCCTAGCCTGGATGTAAACCCAGGACAGAGTCCACATCTTCCCTCCCCCTACTTCCCCTGTTTTTCCCTCTTCTTTCTCACTAGTCCACCTCCAGCTTTCACCAGATGGTGGGCTTCCCTCCACTTTTTTTTTGCAGCTAAGTAAACTTTATTGGTATTTCAATATAATGCACAAGGAAACATCACTTCTCCTTCCACTTTTACCAGATGGTGCCCCTCCAAGACTTTTATCGGCCTGCTGGGTAGGTGCACCCCCATCTTTATTCTTTCTCCATTGATGTCTGCCATGTCTCTACCACCAGTTCTGTCTCTGCCAAATCCCAAGTCAGAGAGGTGTACCCCATCTGACCAGTAGAAACTCAAATCTCTTTCATCTATAGTTTCATGCCTTATGCGCCTCCCCCCCTCCTGATTGAAGTAAACAGGCCTGCTACCCTCTGGTTCATCTTCTTCCTAGCTTTGTCTCATGCCCTATGATCATGCTCTTGCCTCCACACACTATGGGGTATCATTTCCAACCACATCAGCGTCGTGTTAGGTCACCGCTCTTTAATTGTCTCAATATCCTTTTTTATTTGGAAATAGATATCCAGCCAAAGCCAGGTACCCAAATCATTGCCACCCAAGTGGATGATCAAAAGGTGCAGTTCTGGGTCTGCCATCCACATCTCCTGAAGCAGTGGGAGAAGTTGCACCCACCTCATCCCCTCAGCCCTTTCCACAGCAGCCTCAATCTGCTCCAGTCCTAATATAGTCACCTCCCCCCAGCTCTCAATGCTGCTCTGTGTGCAGCCCAATATATGAATGAGTGTCCACAACCAGACCTCAAGCTTTTCTCCTGGCCCTCTGGCTGGAAACAAAAGAAGGGTGTGAGTTCCAAAATGACACCAACTAGTTCCTTCCTCAAAACCCCCCTCCCCATGCCCCTGTCTCCTCCCCACTGCCCAATCCAAATATACCTTCTTGCAATACTGGCCTCAGGCATTCCTGTAAAAAAGAAAACAGAACAGTCATCAGCAAAGCAGTTTTCTCACATACTTGCAGTAGCAATCAGATGTCCATTTGCCTAAAGTCTTAATCTCCTCCCCTGTACCTCACAGGCTGTTGTCTGTAACACATTGCATATCTGGAAGGAGTGCAATGAGTAGCCCTCTGGATCATCCCCAAGGAAGTCTAAGTACTTCTTGAGTACTGCCCACATTTGGGTGCTTGATGCCCATGTGCCATCCCCATGTAGAAACACAGGCTCCCCTCCCATGTGAATAACTGTGGCATAAGGAAGCAGAGCTCTTACCAGGCATGTAAGTTCCTGCTCACGCTGCAGCAACATGATGCTGGCATCTTTCCCTGTCTGGTCCATCTTGGACCCTAGTAGAAGTAGACCCACTGAATCCCCCCTGCCACTGTATGTCCTCCCACTATAGCCCCCCTTTTTTCGCTCCTTGTTTGTGAACCAGGACCTCACTAACCTGGAAGGACCCATGAAACGTGGTTATGAAGATGGTGCCAAAGGGGCATGCTTCCCTCTTGGTGTAGCAAACCTTCTGGAGGGCTCTCATGAGCCGAATCAACAAGCCCTCCGAGACTGGTCTCCTCTTTTTCCTTTCCCGCCCTTAACACTAAGCCACCCTTGCATCAGTCTCCTAACTAGATTGCATTTTCCTTGGTCCTCCAACCCTTCATGGTGCAGATCATACCAATGGCCGAGAGGTGTACTCTCATGGTGGTGTGGGCCATCCCACTCTACCAGCTATCCACCATGAACTTGGCCACCTGATCATCTGTTACTGTCCCACTTACCTCCATTCATTGGCTCTCTTGGAAGGCCTGGAGCAACTTCCAGGAGGTCTCCTAGGCCTGAAGGTCCTTGGCACCCAGGAGTTTTGAAACAGAAGTTTGAGTCCTTTCAGCCAATCTCGCATGCTGCCACTGGTATTTCAGTTTTTTTCCCTTCTGCACCTGGGGCAATGGCCTGGAGGGACCGGTCCATCTGCAGACTGGAAACGTTATCAGCCACCATATTCTGCACCCCTCAATGTGCTTTGCTCTGAATGACATATTTAGCTTTAAACCCTGCAAAACCAGCTGTCTCATTAACCTCATCACTTTCTTCAACTCCGCTCCTCTTGGTTTAGCACCTCAACCACTGCCCAGTTATCGCACCAAAAAGTAACTTCTTGGTTTCGTAAATCCTTCCTCCAGACCAGCGTGACCACTCAGATAGGGGATATCTCTAAAAAAGGTGATGTATTTTCCCAAACCCCACTGGACCCATTCTTCAGGCCAGGCTTTTGGCATCCACTTCCTCTTGAAGTAAGCTTCCATCCCCAGTCCCCCCAAGGCATCTGTATATAATTTTAAATCTGTGTTAAAGACCCATTCTTCCTGACAAAATGTTACCCTATTGTAGGCTTGCAGGAAAGTCTCCCAGACCACCAGATCTGCCCAAACTCCCTTTGTTTTGTCCACCCAGTGGTCCGACCAGGAGGCCCCACCCTTGTAGATTGAGCCAGGTGGCATGTAAATGCCTACCCTGTGGCTATCGCCTGGCTTGCAAAGATGAAGTGCCCCAATAATTGTTGCACCAACAGGAGCAGCACCCTCCTGCACCCCCTGATGGCCCCCAATAGCTATTTTAGCTTGAGGATTTTGTTCCCTGGTAGCCAAAAGAGATCTGCCCCATGTCAATTTCTAGTCTGGAGAATTCAGTTCGCTGGCTCATGGCATTTTTGGGCCCCACTTCCACAGTAATCTTCACTGGAGTGTGATTGGTGATGGTAGCAGAAGATGAGGCTGAGAAGTGGCTTCAGAGATTCCTCCGACCCAATGGACTGTTTGGATGGCAAAATAGGAGAAACAGCCATATAAAAAACAAGGAAATAGCTTTATTTTAAAATTAGGAAGTGCTTGGTCAGTAGTGTGATCACTATGACATATGAATTGTGTGGATTTTAGATCATCTTAAATGAAATCTGTAATTGCTGCCCTACCCCCAATAAAAACATTGTATGTTCCAGTTTAGGAGCTCTAATCCCATTGCTGGCCCTTCCTTGTGTCTGTAATTCCTCAAAATATAATATGGATTAACTTCTAGTGTTACATAACTTGAGTCCATGAGTATGGGCAGACTAGATAAATTATTGGGTCATTTTCTGGCTTCAAAATGTATGTATCCATCTACGTATCTAAATAAACTGCATATATTGGGTTGCACCCCTATATTAGGGTTAAGTCTTCACTTTTATGTTAAAGTGAAAATTTGGGACTTTAATAACTTTGCAACCATTTAAGCAATTTACATGAAATGTTGCATGCTCCATCAGGAACAAAATATCTCTTGATGTGGCAAGTTTTGCTCCAGTCAGATGTGTGGGTGCAGAGATATGGAGAGTCAAAAAACCTGTAATATACCACCTTTTGTAAAATTCTTTTTCACTGCATTGCATAAAAACTGTGTGGAATTTTGGTCTGAAATGGTTAGTGTATATTAGGTCATGGGTCACTGTGGTGCCTTTTGAAGGTTTGGAGAAAACATATTAAACCGTTTAAAAGTTATTAAATTTTAAGGTTTCCCATTACTTCCCATGGGAAATGTTAGATGGCAGGCTCAGACTAGGACTCTTGATTGCAATTGTGGAATCCTAGTTCGCAAATGTGGAATCCTACTTCGTGTTGCCACCATTTTATTTTCAATTAGCAAGGTAAACAAACCTACATTTCTTAAAAAATAGTGGTTCTTGGTAAACACCGATAATTGTGTTTACCTAATCGGGGCCTGAGGAATCAGATTCTGGGGTAATTTTTTATTAAATATGTCCAGAAATGTGTTTATTTTATCCACAGAATTCTTTAACTGCATATCACAGAAATATTTTACCACAAACAGGATCCTTTTTTGCAGTTTGTGAAAAAGGATTTTTTTTACTGCAAATTGCTGAAAAGGAAGCTTGGTAAAGGATTCTTCTTTGCAATTTGCAAAAAAGGATTTTTTATATAGCTGTTTTTTGTCACTTAATGGCAAAGAAACTGTTTGGAATTTTGGGCTGATATTTTATGGGTACAAAGGGCTTGCTGCACAGATGTGCCTTTTGGTGGTTTGGAAAAATATGTTACTCGGATGAGCAGTTCTGTGGGGTTAAATTTTGCTTTGTTTCCCATATTATAACATTGTAATGGGAGATTTACCCAATTGTTTATTTGTCACTCCACTGTGAAGAAATGGCTTACAATTTTGTTCTGAAATTTATAGAGTAGAAAGGGCTTCACCCACTGATGTGCCTTTTGCTGATTTCATTAAAATATATTAATTTGGAGTTCAGTTACACATCTGTCAGATTTCCCTGTGTTTTCCATGGGATAACATGTAACTGTCAGGTGATTCTTTGGCTGTGCACACTATGGGATGGGAGCACAGGGCCCAGAGGGCCCTGCACTCCTACAGGTAAACATCTTTAGCAGTACACTATCTCAAATATTATGCATGGATGGGAGTGCATGACCCAGAGGGTTCTGCACTCCCACACACAAATACGGGTACCATTAAGGACTTATGTGAGTGCAGGGCCCAGAGGGTGCTGAACTACCACATGTGAATATGTATAGAATTATGGAGTGATAGCTGTGCAGGGCCCTCCAGGCCCTCCACTCCAACAGGAAAATAAAGATACAATTATATCTGAAAAATTATACTAGGCAATAAGTCTATGATTATACTTCCTCAAAAAGTAAGGAAATTCTTTGCAAAAAAATGATGTTAATGCACCATTAGTGTTAAAGCATCAAAAGTAGGGAAATGCAACTTTAGGGTTCCCGAAGCCTAAAACCCCATCCCATTCTGCATGCAGGAAGAGGCATGAGGGAGTGTGTCTTGGGGTTGTGAATCCTAATGCTCACCCCATTTCATAAGTAAAGTAAGATGGTATAGTATAGGAGAATGGGGTGGAGCATTAGGGTTTACAGCCCCAAGACACACCCCTCATGCCTCTTCCTGCATGCAGGGTTGGGGTGGTTTCTTAGGCTTGGGAACCCTAAAGTTCTCTTTCCCCTACCGTACTTTTGATGCTTTAACCCTAATCGTGCATTAACATATTTTTTTTTGCATAGAATACAGTGTGGCTAGATAGATAGATAGATAGACAGACAGACAAACAGCTAGATAGATAGATAGATAGATAGATAGATAGATAGGTATTATAGTGGCATGGTCATGCCACTATAGTTAGGGATGAGCTATGATTTCTATGCTAAACCTCAAATTTTGCACTTTAATAACTATGCAGCCATTGAATAGATTTCCACAATATGTTGCATGTGTGGTCTCGTGAGGTAGATATCTTCACATGTCAACTTTCACTCGAGTAGGATTTGAGAATTCTGAGCTGTACATAGTGAAAAAATGTTAAAAATCACTCTTTTTTGTTCTTGTTTTGTCTTTGCAGTTATTGCGGTTTGTGGTTAAGTTATTTAATTTGAAAGTTTCTAATTCTGAGCATTCTCAGTACAGTCTTTTGGATGGCTTCCTGGAATGAAAAAAGAATTTGATCCTCACAAAAAAATTATTTTTTTCATAAGGGGCCAATCTTTTTCCTGTGTAAAAAATGTCTTTTTCGTGACCCACCATCTTGTTTTTGGTTTAAAACAAGAACACCTTGAAACCCCACAAAAATGAACTCCTCTAGAGACAAGAACACATTTATCTTGGTAGTTGGGACTCTGTTGGGTGGACTCTGAAGTTATCTGGTGGAAAAATTACCCTGCAATTTTTTTTTGTGACTTGCTAATTCTTTTTTTGTGAGTCCTTTTTTGTTCTGACAAAAAAAGATTTCCACTCGCAAAAAAGATTTGGGACCTAGTTTTTTCAAATTCTTTCCTCACAACAACAGATCCTTTTTCGTGAGCTTTTGTTGTTCTCAGAAAAAATAATTTCTACTTGCAAAAAGGATTTGAGACTTTGTTTTTTTTCGATTCTTCTTTAAGGAGAATGGATCCTTTTTTGTTAGCTTTTGTCATTCTCACAAAAAAGGATTTCTACTCTTGAAAAAGGATTTGGGACATAGAAACATAGAATTTGATGGCAGATAAGGACCGCTTGGCCAACATAGTCTGTCCATTTCCCTACCTAATGCATAGTCTGCAAATCCTAGTTAACCAACAGCCTACTTCCGCCTGTCCCTCACTAGAATTACCTTATGTCTGCCCCATGCATTCTTGAATTCCCCCACTGTTTTTGAGTCCACTACCTTCTGAGGTAGGCTGTTCCATGTATCCACAACCCTCTCAATGAAAAAATACTTCCTTACAATACCATTGAGCCATCCCCCCTCTATCTTCAAATTGTGTCCCCTTGTTCTTGCACATTTCTTTTTCTGAAAGATGCTACCATCTTGGACTCTGTTGATTCCCTTGATGTACTTGAAAGTTTCTATTGTGTCCCCCTTCTCCCTCCTCCCCACGAGTGTATACAAATTAAGCTTCTTTAATCTCTCTTTGTATGCCTTTTGGTGCAGACCCTGCACCACTTTAGTTGCCCTCCTCTGGACAGCCTCCATCCTGTCTATGTCCTTGTGGAGATCGGGTTTTCAGAACTGGACACAGAACTCCAGATGGGGTCTCACCAACTGTCTGTACAGAGGGATAACAACTTCCTATTTTCTACTAGTGATGCCTCTCCCTATGCATCCCAATATCCCACCACACTCCTTACTGCCTTCTCAAATTGTTTGCCCACCTTAAGGTCATCTGATATGACAACCCCCAGGTTCCTTTCCATTTCTGTTGTTATCTCACCTCCATTGTGTATTCTTCTCTTGGATATTTGTTTCCTAGGTGCATTACTTTGCACTTCTTTGCATTGAATCTAAGCTGCCATATATTTGACTATTCCTCCAACCTTGCCAAGTCCCTTTGCATCCTCTCTACCCTACCTTATGTATCAACCCTGTTGCAGATCTTTGTGTTGTCTGCAAAGAAAAATACTTTTCCTTTCAGTCCCTCTGCAATGTCACTTATAAAGACATTAAAGAGGACCAGTCCCAGTACTGAACTCTGCAGTACCCCACTAGTAACCTTCCTTACTACAGAGTAAACTCTGTTTAGTGTTACCATTTATATCCTGTTGCCCAGCCAATTTTTAACCTAGGCTACCACCTTGGGACCCACTCCAAGGCTGGCTAACCTGTATATTAATCTTTTGTGTGGGACTGTGTCAAATGCCTTGCTAAAGTCAAGGTAGGCTGTGTCCACTGCCCCTCCCTGGTCCACTACATTGGTCACCCAGTCAAAGAAATCTATTAGATTCATCTGAAATGACCTTCCTGCAGTGAATCCATGCTGCCTTGGGTCCTGTGCCCCACAGGCCTCTAGGAACTCAACAATTTATTCTATTAGAAGTGATTCCATCATTTTCTTCACCGCTGAGGTCAAACTAACAGGTCTATAGTTTTCTGCCTCTGTCTTGCTCCCACTTTTGTGAAGGGGAATCATTTCTGCCCTCCTCCATTCCTCTAGTACTACACCATCCTCCCATGATTTGTTAAAAATGGTAGTCAGTGGTGTCACTAATTCTACCCTTAGTTCTTTTAGAATTTGTGGGTGAATCCCGTCAGGCTCCATTGCTTTGTCCACCTTCAGTTTTAAAAGTTCTTTCAGGACCTTTTCTTCTGTGAATGGAATGGTATTGACCTCCCTATCCAGAGTGCTTCTATTCTTTGATTTTGGTACCTCCCCCTCCTCTTTTTTTGTTAATACTGAGCAGAAGTATTCATTCGGTATCCCTGCTTTTTCACTGTCATCCTCATCCCACCCTCCCTTCCCTTTAGTAAGCCTCACTATCCCTTCCTTCATCTTTCTTTGCTACCTAATGTACCAATAAAAGGTTTCATCCCCCTTCTTAACTGAGTTGTCTATCTTTTCCTCAGTTTGGGCTTTTGCTATTCTGACTGCCTTATCCACTTCCTTCTGCTTTTACTGATACAGTTCTTTGTTCTGCTCCTTCTGTGTTTCCTTATACTTCCTGAATACTACATTTTTCTCCTTAGCCTTCCCCGTCACCTCTTTTGAGAACCATAGTGTCTTTTTCCTTCATTTTGCTTTGTTGATTTGCTTCACACAAAGGCTTGTTGCCTCTGTGATTGCTATTTTGATTTTTTCCATTGTTCCTGCACCCCTTCTTCTTGCCAGTTTGCTATCACTTTTCTGAGGCACTCTCCCATTTTCCCAAAGTCAGCCCTCCTAAAGTCCAACACTCTTGTTTTTGTATGGTTCTACTCTTTGGCTGTGTATATCACGAACCACACTGTTTTATGGTCACATGTTCCCAGATGGCTACTCACTTCTAAATTTGAGATCCTTTCTCTATCCCCATTTGACAGTACCAGGTCTAAGATTTCTCCCTCCCTAGTGGAATCCACCACTAGCTGTCTGAGGCATGCCCCCTGCAGGGCATCAAGAATAAACCTGCTTGTTGATGTGGCTGCAGCCAGGGTGCTTCAGCTAATGTCTGGCATATTCAGGTCCCCCATCAACAATATTCCCCCCCTTTTTCTGCCATTCTAAGCATGCCTTCTATAATTTCCTTATCCTTTGCCTCCCCCTGAGATGGGGGTCTGTTTACCACCCCTGTGCAAATTGTGGTGGCATAACCTGTCTCAAAGGTAACCCACAGTGCCTCTTCTATTCCCTGTTTATCCTTTAGTTCCATTGCTTTGATCCCTTCCCTTACATAGTGAGCTACTCCTCCTCTTTTTTACCCTCCATGTCCCTCCTGTACATTGTGTACCCTGGTATGTTGTCATCCCAATCATGGTTCTCAATGTACCATGTTTCTATGACTGCTGTGATATCCAGATGTCCCTATTCCATCAAGGCCACTAGTTGAGGGAGCTTGTCACACAGACTACGGGCATTGGTACTCATCACCCTTCATTTGTTTGATGGCCTTAGTCTTTTTAGCCCCATCCCTGTCTTTACTGCCTTTTTCTGCATTTACCCCATCCTGCTCCCCATTAAGTTCTCTACCTACATTTTTTTACAGATTTCATTTGAAGTAAGTGGATTTCAATTTATTTCAATGGGGTTTTCAACTTTGATGCATAGCTTTGCCATTTTTTGTATATTTATATACCAAATTTTCATTATGGCTTTTTGCAACCTCCACCTCATGTACAACAACATTGAAATTACACAGTACAGCCCAAAAGGTGATTTTGTGGTTGGTTGGTGAAATGACCATTCAGTTGGGAATTGGACATTTTCACCACCCTTGTTTATGAGGTGGGATCATAAAAGGGGTATGTTGAAAATTTGAGGTCAAAAAGAATTGCACAGTTATGCACATTCAACATACCTATATCACATTGTCAATATGATTGTCTCTACAGTGTTTGTATTTTACCTTTCTGTAAAGACCAATGTCTATACTGTATTTCTATAGGTTGTACATACTGTCTGTAGTTGTTGCTATTACTGTCTGTAACCAAAAATTGTTGTACTTCTGTATACACCTTGTACCTGGATTGCACCTGGAAATGAGCTTCAGCTCAGTGTGCCTTTCCCGGTCACCAATTTTAAATAAATAAATACATATGCACCTAAGGCGGGATGGTAGTGCCGGGTTTAAAAATTATGGATGGATAAGATACACTCTAATAACGAAACAATTATGGGTTGTGGCAGTGCATGGCCCAAGGTCCTTTGGGCCATCTCTCCATAACATAACTGTGCTTCAACAGGCAAATAAGGATATGATTATACTATCTCACAAAGTCAGGAAATTCATTGCAAAAAACTTCTTAATGCACTAGTTAGAGTTAAAGCAACAAAAGCAGGGAAATGTGGCATTAGGGTTTCTAACCCTAACACCCCACCCCCACCCTTCAGGCAACAACAGGCGCGGGTTGTGCCTTGTGATTGTTATCCTTATCACTCACCCCATTCTCTGGCAGGTGTATCTGTGCTGCTACCACATACTTGCAGTGACCCAATTGTTTGAATATGACACATATAAATCAATATTTTGAAAATGTGTACAGACTAAATGTAATTGTATTAGGAAAATATGGCAGCAGTAATGTGTCATCACACTGTGTTAGCAGTATAGAGTCGCTTATACTGTATTTGTGTTTGCATTACATAGTGGTATGTGAAAGTAGTACAGTGCTGGGATTATTGTGCTTACAGATGTGCTGGAGTGGTAAAATTTTGTACAATGTTGCATGAGTCTTGCATATGTGTGCGTGTGTGGGGAGGTTGAGGGGAATGCGACGTTAGAGTTTTGAGGAGTGGGCTTGGGGATGGGGTGGTGGGGTGGTAACCCTAATGTGGAATTTCCACAGTTTTGTTGATGTGGAATCAACCCTAACTGATGCATTAACAAGGTTTCTGCAAACAATTTCCTTTCTTTTTTTAAAAGTGTAATATAAGTAGTAAATGCAATGTCTTGGTGGGAGTGTGGGGCCCTTTGGGCTCTGCGCTCCCACCAAGCTGCCCACTTGTTAATAATGATATGTGTTTGTGGGAGCACAGGCCCTCTGGGCCCTACACTCTCACTTACAGATAAGCATGGAGTCATGCAGCAGCCCTATAAGGCAAGGAGGCCTTGTTACAATAATCTGCCCATATCTCAGGAATTCAAGTGTGGCTGTAATGGTGAGTGTGAGTAGTTCTCACATCATAAAGCTGATCAAATCTGTATCTTGCATCATTTCCAAGATATGGGCACTAAAACACAATGTAAGTGCTAACTCTGAGGGCATAATAGTGGCCCACACACATAAAAGGACCAATTGGAACACTAATTCACAAATTTCTCAGGAACTGTACACACTAGGAAAAAATTAAAATTGCAGAGGTCTTATGGCTTTGTAACCTAGTTCTGTGCTTTGTCCTCCTGTAGGGGGCTAAGTAGTTTTGCAACAAAACGTCCATATCTCGAACCATTTTCGAGATAAGGGCCCTGAAAGGTGCCATGTGTGTCACAGTGTTATCCTATGGGAAAATATGTGAACTTCGCAGTGCTGTAACTATGGCCATGTTCAATGTTTCCGTACCAAACCAGCAAAAGCCTGTAGGGCTAGAGCTTTGCACCTAGGAAAGTTCAGACCAATAACGCAATCCACATTGCCACAATGAAAGGACAAAGAAAACAAGTGCTGCAATGTTATCCTTTGGGGACATTTCTGAACTTTGGAATGCCATAGGTCTGGACCTCTTTAAATTTTCCACTCCAAACCAGTGAAGGGCACATCCATGAAACTAGGGCTTCATACCCTGAAATTTTCAGGCCAATAGCACAATCCACCTTGCCACAATAAAGTGAAAAAGAAAAGAAGCACATAGCAAAATTCTATCTTTATAATGGAAATGTGATATTGATTGAAAAAATGTTACCGCGATCATGTCTGAAGTTGTTGTGAATGTTTTCGCAGTACAAAAAATGTTGTCGTAATCGAAAAATTAAAAATAGTTGGAAAACGTATTTCCAGGCCACCTAGCCACAAACTAATGCCACAGGCATGTTCCTCGAGGCCCGATTAGGTAAACCCAATGATTGTTGTGTTCACAAGTGCAGTATTATTTGAGTTATAAGGTTTTTTCTCCATTGCTAACTGAAAACAAGACGGCAGCAGCATGACAACATTTTAGGGCAAGCTCGATCAAAAAATGTGATTGCATTTGTTTTGCAGTGCACATATACATTTTCCCATAGACTATAATGGGACACTAAAAATGCTATAACTTTTGAATGGAATAAGATTTTTTAATGAACTCTTCAAAAGTCACCACTGCTAGCCAGAACCCATGCAGCCAACTCAATTTAAACCCCATCAAATGCATTCTTTAGTGTATTATGGGTGGACAAAGAAAACACAACATTGGGGATTTTTCACTTTTTTAGCATGTTACAATTCCACAACTGTACATCTGATCGACTCAAAAATTTATAGATCCAGAGATCTATGATACCTCTATCTACTTTCCAAATTCCAGGGAACGCGGACAAATAGTTCAAAAGTTATTAAAGTGCAAATTTTGAGGTTTAACATAGAAATGGCAATGCGGCATTAACTATAGTGGCACTACTGTGCCACTATAATATATGTATATAATCTATATATACATATACATATATATAATATATTAAGGTTATGAAGGCACTTCTATGTTGAACTTGACATTTTGTGCGTTAATAACTTTGGACCCATTCAACGGATGTGCATGAAATTTGGGATGCATGGTGGGAGATGATAGATCTCCTGACTTGCCAAATTTCATTTCAGTCAGACTTACTTTTTTGTAACAAAATACTGAAAAATGCACTTTTTGACAGTTATGTTGGCAGTTTTTCGGATTTTGTCTGTGGTGCTGCATGGCCGTTATGTGGCATGTCACTCTGCCACTTGTCTCATCTGAAAGAGTTTGGTTTAAGGAACATGGCTTTTTTGTTTGGTGAAAAAATATTAATCCATTCAAAAGTTATTAAACTTTTAAGTCCCCATTATAAGTCAATGGGAAAATTGATATGGTTATTTTGCAAAAGAAGAATGGGGTTTTGGCCTTCTGTTCCCTCCTCATGATCAAAGAATTTGCAGGCTCATAATCAAAGAATCTTTGATCGTGAGGAATTCTTTGATCGTGATGGTCGCCATCTTGTTTTTATTTTGCGGTCGGAGAAAAACAAATGTCTCAACTCAGGGGTGACTTCTGAAGTAAAACTATGATGAATTTTGCTCAGGGGTCTTCCATCTATCGAGCCATGTCTGTGGTTTCTTGTAATTCTGTCAAAAAATAGAGTTTCAAAGTTTTAAATTCTTTGATCGTGGTTTGCTAAAGACCTTTGATAGTGAGCCTGCAAATTCTTTAATCGTGAGATTCTTTGATCATGATCTTTGATCATGAGGGAGGGACTAGACGGCCAGATTTAAAAACCAAATATCTCAACCCAGGGGTGACTTATGAAGTCAAACTAGGATGAGTTTTGCTCAGGGAGCTTTGTTCTATCGAGTCAAGCCTCTGGTTTCATGTAGTTCTCTGAAAAAATTTAGTTTTAACATTTTTTAATTCTTTGATCATGAGCCTGCAAATTCTCTGATCATGAACCTGCAAATTATTTGATTGCGAGAGTCTTTGATTGCGATTTTTGTTCATGAGGGAGGGATTAGATGGCCAGATTTGGAGGGACCAGATAGCCCAATTTTCACAACTTTTAAAATTATATATCTCTGAATTGGTTTGGTCTTTTAACTTGAAATTTGGAGGGTGTTGAGGGGATGTCCTGTAGATGTGAATTATCATGTTTAGGTGTCAGAAAATACATTTGTTGTAGAGATGTTGTGTGGCACAGTTTACATTTTGCAGAGAGCATTTTGCATTGTGATAGTAGCTTGAAATTTATAGGGTAGCTAGCATTACTGCCATGAACGTGCTTTTCAGTGGTTAGGTCTGTGAAATATAAACAGGTGTGGAATTATGCCACTACAATGACTGAAAATCTCAAACTTTAAAAGGCAATATCTCGGAAACGGTTTGGTCTTTTAACTTGAAATTTGGAGGGTGTTGAGGGAATGTCCTGTACATGAGAATTATGGTATTTAGGTGTTGGGAAATTAATTTGCTGTGGAGTATAGCATGATGCACTTTAAGTTTTTTTCATACAGCGATTTGCATTCTGGTATTGGCTTCACATATATAGGGTAGCTAGCCTTACTGCCATGGAGGTAATTTTCAGTGGTTATGTGTCTGAAATGTAAACAGGTGCAGAAGTATTGCACTCCAATGAATGAAACTTTGTTTCCTTTCAGGCCAGTGGGAGCGTGGGGCCCTTCACCAATATGCACTCACCACCAATAGATATGATATTTATTTTATTTATTTGTACATCAGTTTACAAACCTTTGAGCCAGAGGCTCATTTTCAAAGGTACCTCGTCACAAAGAGGACAAATACAGTAAAACAAATTTATTACGTCATAACGGAGTACAAGAATTGGTAAAACATGCAGACATATATTGGTTGCAATTTTAAAGTTACAGGATTAACAGAGCACAGGTTGGTACAGATATTTAGTACTTCATAAACAACCAATGGTATGAGCATACAGGCAGAGGGATGTAGAGACTGGAGGAGGTGATAATTGATAGGACAATAGGAAGTGGTTGGTAGTAGGTTGGGTGCAGACACTCAGGGAGCTTTGTCAGAGCATTTGAGCAAGAGCAACTTAGTAACAGTCACAGCTACGCGTATTAAGTAGGTGATTTCAAAGGGAGGTTTTGAAACAGGAGATTGTGGAGGCATCAGAGATAGAGGTGGGGAGTGTGTTGTACCAGGATGGGGCTCTGTAGCAATAGGCCCTTTGACCATGTGTGGTCCTTGCCCTGGGGACTAACAGTGTGGATTTGCAGGAGGTTAGTGTTTGTACTTGCGATTTTGCTTGGTGGATGGAGGCTGTCAACCCTGGTGGGGATAGTCCAAGGAGAGTTTTTTTTTGTTATGAGACAGGTTTGATATCTGAGATGTTCATCTAGGTCAAGCAGCATAGCCTTAGCATATAGTTGGCAGGTATGTGTTAACCTGGGGGCACCTGTAATTAGCCTACAGGCCTTATTTAATGTGAGGTGGATTTTGTTGCGGGCAGTCTGGTCTGCAGCACCATAAACTGGTAATCCATAATCAACAAGGGACAGTATAGAGGATGTGACCGCGAGTCAGAGGGCGTCAGGGGGGAGACAATTTTTGTAGCGGTATAGGATTCCCAGCTGAATATTGGAAGCTGAGGCTAGGGCAGCGATGTGGTCATGGAATGTGAGCACAGGGTCAAAAGAGATTCCAAGGTACTTATACGCGTAGACTTGCTCGAGTGGAAACT
This sequence comes from Neoceratodus forsteri, assembly GCA_016271365.2. Taxonomy (NCBI): domain Eukaryota; kingdom Metazoa; phylum Chordata; order Ceratodontiformes; family Ceratodontidae; genus Neoceratodus; species Neoceratodus forsteri. Next base: position 1,156,591,241 of record CM057456.1, on the reverse strand, counting down.
TGGTGCTAGAGAGGACCTGGAGTAGGAAATTGCTGGCTTTGTTTTGGGGGTGGGCGAAGAGCATGTTTTTTGGTTTTTTGAGATTTATTACAAGTATATGCTCTTTGAACCAGGCTTCAGCATCATTATAAGATATTTGCAAGAAGTCCTGGATGGCAATAGGGTTATGGTCAGAGGCAAGATGATGGCATCATCTGCATACAGCAAAATTTTACCAGTACATGCACCTGGCAGAGTATTGAGGTATAGAGAAAAGAGCAAGGGTCCAAGGATGGAGCCCTGGGGAACACCAGAGTGGATAGGGCAGGTGTTGGAGAGTGTCCCATTAATTCTAACATGCTGAGAGCGGGCAGACATGTAGCTGGAGCAGCAGGAGACAGGCCCAGCGACAAAGCCAGTGTGGCTGAGGGCATCCAGCAGGAGGGGATGGGAAACAGTGTCGAAGGCTTTTGATAAATCAACGAACACTGCCCCCGCCAGAGAGGCTGAGTCCAGAGAAGAGTGTAGAAAATTTGAGAACTCTAAGAGGGCAGTGCTGGTACTGTGATCTATACGGAAACCATGCTGTTCAGGGCAGAGGATGTTGTATTTGGTTAGGTAATCCTTAATTTGAGTGGCCACCACTTTTTCTAAGGCTTTGGAGAGGGGTGAGAGGATGGAGATAGGCCAGTAATTACCAGCTAGGGACCTGTCGCCACCCTTGTGTATGGGTGTGACTGTGGCAATTTTCCAAGCTGAGGGAAATTGCCCCAGGCAGAGGGATTTATTGAGGAAACTAGTGATTGGGGCGAGGACCAGATCCAGTACCCGGCGGAGGAGACAGGGGTCCAGGGAGTCACTGCCAGTACTATTGCTCTTTAGGGCATTGATTAGGTGAGGTCTGACTTCTTGGGCAGTAAACCAGTATTTAGTACTTGTACTGTTATGTTAGGCAGAAATTTGCAAGCTGGTGAGAGTGCGACTTTGTACTTTTCTATGCTTTCTCAAAAGGTTTGGAAAGTCTATGCAAAAAAATGCATTAATGCATCATTTAGGGTTAAAACACAAAAAGGTAAGGAAATGAGACCTTTAGGGTTGCCCCCTCCCTCCCTCATGTACCCCCATCCTCCCGAGATTGACGGATGCCACGGTGTGTCATTGGGATTGTGAGGCCTAAATGTCACCCATTCTTCTTTACTGTGGCTTGGGAATATGATTACACATGGAATGGGGTGACATTTAGGCCTCACAACCCCAATGACACACCCCAGCGTCTGTCAATCTTGGGAGGATGGGGGGTACACAAGGGGGGAGGTGGCAACCCTAAAGGTCTCATTTCCTGACTTTTTGTGTTTTAACCCTAAATGATGCATTAATGCAGTTTTTTTACATATATATATATATATATATATATATATATATTTATATGATACAGAGTCATGCTAAGCACAAAATTACCTCTTCTGGGCTTGGTGGTGCCTTACCTTAGAAATATATACTGTATACAGTACTGAAACATAAAAAGGGCAGCACTCACCTATCCCCACAAAATAGTTCACCTCAACTCAAGGCTATTCGAGAATATTTGTTTTATTTTTGTAGTTAGTTAATTTTCTACATTTCAAATGTTTTACCAGGAATGACATACTGAGCAGGTAGCAGCTTATTTACAGATGTATCCTGTGGGGAGGGGAAGAAAGAGTAAAATGCAATTACAAAATATAATGTTCAGCAAATGCAATAGTATTTATATAAGTGCAACTAAATGAGTAATTCACAGACAATGCTTCTGAGCTGGAAATATGCAATACAATAAAAGTGCAGAAGAACAATATAAGAACAATATGCAGCATGGAACAGTGCAATGCTAAGTAGTGGAAAAAACTGGTGGAGGTAGGGCTATACTAATGTAAGTGTATACAGTCTATAAAAGGATCATCCAGTAGCAAAGGTTTAACACAGGCAAACAAAAGGACACTGAGTAGGTGTTCAAACTCATAACATTTCCTGCTAAGCACTTTGTTGTTTGGGGGTATGTTTTTATGGGGAGAAGTGAGTTCTGCCCTTTTCATGTTTCTGTAACAATACAGTCATTTATAATGTTCTGATTGACACACACTGTTTTCTAGTCCAGTTTGTAAAACTGAGAAAAAAATCAATGCAATAATAGTGTTTATCTCAGCAGTACAATGACAATTACCCAAAGGTAGGGGAGACCACTAAGGGGAGATGACCATATTATGGATGGGGCCTGGGGCTGATAATACTGCAACAGGGGGGTGCTTAACGTGATATCATTATTGCTCAAAGGAGTCAGCCTATGGTACCGGTGACAGGCTTATTGTGCTACTTTACCAAGCAGGAGATTCAAGTTTGTGTCCATTAAGTCAATGTTGAAGGGAGCAATAAATGTTCGGATTATGTCCATCAGTGTAGCAGCTGGATAGTTAATCAGGTTGGATAGGATCTCTGCAGGATTCTCCACTGAACTTTAGTTTGCTAATGTCTTAGAGGGTGCAAAATTAATAGAAATGCATCCAGCGATGTTTGAAGTTCTGTGTCTATCCCTGACCTCAACAGTTCAGCTCTAGTGTGTATGCTCTCTGATGGCTGTGGCAACCTGTTAGTGCCCCATCATGTAGGGAAGTTATTGACAATTTGTGGCAGAAAGCTAGCAGGGCACTTCATTACCTGATGTGAATGAGAGTAGTTACAGGTGAATAAAAAGTACTATATACTGTAAGTAAAAATAAAAACATTGCTGCGGGGCTGTGAGCCTCATACTCCTCCCCCCAGAAACTGGAATTTAGAATGGTGTTAAAGAACATTTCAAGGGTCTACATTTACATGATTTACATATTGCTGCTTTATAGAGTTTGGTATTGTGTACCAAGAGGAGTAATACACTCCAGCAGCTTCGGACATGCATACAGTGCACCACGAAGGAGCAGTGGTGTTGGGTGGATGGAGGGAATCTGTGCTGGACACAAATTAGATCCCTTACTTTATAGCAGAGGGCAATGAGATCTGGTAGTCTGCAGGCGGGGATTGCCTTATTTATATTTATTTATTGAAATTTTTTTAACCAGAAATTAATGAAGTAAGGCAAGAGATGGAATGAAGGTTAAGAGGTACAGTAGGTGAGAGTGGGGGTCTGATCCTATTGGTGATGAAGGGAGGAGCTGCCCAAAGTTCACTTAACCAGCATTTATGAAAAGTGAACTTTCATAAATGAAGTGCCACTTTTCATGAATTTGGGTGAATGCAAACCTCATCAAGTTCACCCAACACTACTCACTATACAATAAACAAGAACTCTTTCCACACACAGATTCTGAGCCCAGTGCCTGCCCTAAGCTCAGTGATGCCTTTATACTGTACTGTACTGTAGCTCTGAGCATGATTGCTCTGACTCAAGCAGTCCTGATCAGAGCTATAGAAGCATCAAGTGCAATCATGCTCAATACTAAATAGATGACACTGAGGCCAGGGCAAGCAGAGATCTCAGAAACTAATTGGAAGTTTTTTTTTTTCTTAGGTGTGCAGTGCAAGGCAAGGGTATGGAAATGGGGATAAGCTCAAGACTCAATTATACAGTACCACCGGGGACTGATATACAGCCAAAGATTGAGGCTCAGGGCAAGTGTACTGCAAGTGTGCATGTGTGTTAGTGGAAGGGGCTGGATGTCAACAAGAAAAGTATGTTACACTGCTAAAATGTAATGACGGAAAAGTATGGTACACTGCTGAAATGTAATGACGGAAAAGTATGGTACACTGCTAAAATGTAATGACGGAAAAGTATGGTACCCTTACAAATGTAAAGATGGAACGATAAATTCTGCTAAAATGTAATGACGGAAAAGTATGGTAATTCTGCCAAATGTAGTGACGAAAAGTATGTTACACTGTTAAAATGTAATGACAGAAAAGTATGGTACCCTGCTAAAATGTAATGACGGAAAAGTATGATACCCTGCTAAAATGTAATGACAGAAAAGTATGTTACACTGCTAAAATGTAATGACAGAAAAGTATGGTACACTGCTAAAATGTAATGACAGAAAAGTATGGTACCCTGCTAAAATGTAATGACGGAAAAGTATGGTACCCTGCTAAAATGTAGTGACAGAAAAGTATGTTACACTGCTAAAATGTAATGACAGAAAAGTATGTTACACTGCTAAAATGTAATGACAGAAAAGTATGGTACACTGCTAAAATGTAATGACGGAAAAGTATGTCACACTGCTAAAATGTAATGACAGAAAAGTATGTCACAGTGCTAAAATGTAATGACGGAAAAGTATGTCACACTGCTAAAATGTAATGACGGAAAAGTATGTCACAGTGCTAAAATGTAATGACAGAAAAGTATGTTACACTGCTAAAATGTAATGACAGAAAAGTATGCCAAAACATGCTGATGCAGTTAAGCCTAGAATATTGGCCTTAAAATTCTGTCTACATCCTGGAGAGATGACTCTCAATGGTCCCAGCTCCAGACAGTGGGAGGGGCAGGACAGGACTTACAGACCTCACTGATCAGCAAGGAAAACTTTCCCTATTAGCACTGGCCAGTAAGAACTACTTGGGTCTGAATTGTCATTCTCTTAAGATCATAAGCTCTTACAAGAGGAGAGCAGATGGCAGTAAATTTTATGGGCCATTGGGGATGGGGGACTAAATAAAACCTTCAGTCTTGTGCTATCTTTGAAGACTAAAAGATGAAATTATCAGATACAAAGTTAGATTATTTTAATACCATACAATATGGATATAATAGTTTGGCATAGGGGTCCAATATGTGATATCGTTAGTGACAAATATATGCACAGAATATTTAAGAACATTGAAATATGTTTTATTAATAATATGCATGTTTTTGCACATACATTTTTGAATAGGAGTGCTTCAATGAGATTAATAGTATGTATTTTTCATGTGTTTGGTATATGGGGGGGCATTTACTATTAGTGGCCACAGTTACTTTATTAACTTTTTAACTAGTTAGGTATAAATTATGTAATGTGACTTTAAATAGGTGATGTAAATAGAACACAGGTAACTGTGAAGTCACGCCTTGACAAAGCATCGTTGGTTATGTGAAAGGTTGGTGGTGAGGGAGCAATGCTTCAGTATTCATCTTTTTAACAATAAATGTAATTTATCAGAGCTATCATATCAGCTATTTTATTTCAGAATACTGTGATACACGACTTTACTACTGTGACTGTATGCGTTTACACATCGTGGCTCCAGTAGTTGTTTTAAGTGGCTGCCTCTTTTGGAGTAAACTGGATTTCAGCAAGAAACTTATAGTACACTACTAAAATATAATGACAAAACAGTGTGCCAAAATATGTTGATGCAGGTAAGCCTAGGATATAGGCCATAAAATTATGTCTACATCCTGGAGAGATGCCCTTCACTGGTCCCAACTTCTGACAGTGGGAGGGGCAGGAGAGGGCTTACAGCCCTCACCCATCAGCAAGATCAGCAAGGAAAACTTTCCCTATTAACATTGGCCAGTAAAAACTCCTTGGGTCTGAATCCTCATTCTCATTTCCCTCTAACAGGAACAGGGAATGGAGGGGGCTCAATTACAACATGATGTTGTTTTGGTTCCCACTTCTCCTTTAAGTCTCTAATATTGACTGTATGTCCCAAGCAGAGTTTTTGAAATAATCTAAGTTAACATTTATTGTAGGGATATGTAAATACCTTCATTTCAATATTTCGCTGAATTTTCATATTTGGTAACCCAAACATTCAGAGACTTGTCATTCATGCTAAATAATGAAAAAAATAGATTTAAATACTGTTTCCCCTCTCCCAAGGCTAGTACATTGCTGCCAACCAACCCCTCAGTGGTCTCCTACACTAACCCATCCTCCTGTACTGTACATGAAAAATAATCAGTTAATTTTGTTTAGCCAGTCCGGCATGGTCAGATCCTGAGCGCAGTTTTCAAGATGCCCGCTCCCTAGACCATTTTTTTCTGGTCTTAAAAGGTTCATTTGTTTACTATTGCCTCACTCCAAATCACTGATCTGGGTTTAGGAGAAAGGCTACTTGACAGATATGGCTACTTTGGGTGCGTAGGAAGCCAGGCTAGAAGGGGTGTTTTAAATGGATGGTATCAGAAGCTGGCACTTTGGTAGCTTGGCTAAAAAATCAACTACTGATTGAAATGTGTGAGAGTATGCTGAAGGTGGTGACGGTTAGGAAACATCTGAAAAAGGTGGGTTATGGTAAAGGGACCAGCCTGCCTCCCTGGGGAGAGGGAAAGGTTTTTTAAAACTTTTTTTCTTCTGTAACAAATAACAGATAACACATATTAGAATTAATGTATTCACTCACTCCTTCCATTAATGTTATCAACGTTATCGGTTGTGCATGAAAATAGTCATTCTACGGCTAGTGCACTTACCCGGTTAACAAAAACTAAATGAAACTAAATAAAATAAATAAATTAGTTTCAGAACAAAGAGCAAACAGTACAAGAGGGCACTGGGGAAGGGGGGGCTATGAATGTAAGGAAGGAATGGACTCATACTTATGAACTCAAACACATTAACTGGAGCCCATGAGAAACACCTCACTTCACACATACATTTGGGGGGGGTGCATGAAAAAGCCAAAAGAGACACTCACACAATGTAAAATGAAGATCCCTAGAATAAGCTCCATAGTTATTACAGGCGATACCAACGTTAAGGGTCATGTAACTCAATGGGGGGCAGCAAGAGCCCCTCATCTACATAAAAGAAACTCACCACCCACCAGTGCTGAGGATGTGACCAATTCCCATACCCTGAACAATTTAACAAAAGCTGAGACATGCTGTATGACCACTTCACGGTAGGTCCTGGACAACAGAAGCAAGGGAAGAGGAAGTGGTGGTTTGAAAGAATATAGGATGGAGTTATTCGAGATGCAAGTGGTGTTAACCTATAGGAAATATCTAACAAGGTCGGGTGTTGGGTCGGGGGCCCTCCCCGATGAACAGGATTGGGGAAGACGAGGGCAAATCCCAACTGTGCCAATTATAAAAGCAAACAGAATTACAGTAGGATCACACCACACAGAACCCACACCTATGTTTCCTAAGCCCTCATTGGAGAGGGAAGTGGGTGCAGCCTGGCAGATTACCACCAGAATCCCCAGGGGTAAACCCACATAACATACATAGATTAGCCAGAGAAGACACACCTCCAACTTCACATGGCTATCCTACGAAACCAGGGAGGAGGGTAGAATAGAGGGAACCTGGGATACCACCTGTCAGACTTGTCCACAGTGGAGACATCCCAAGTGGAACCACAAATCTGATGGCCCTAGCCTTCTCACTAAAAGGATTTAGATGACAGGTCATGTTCCAACCCCACAGCACCCATATGGAATCATAATCTGGATTTATCCAAATTTAACTGGCAGGTTCCCAATCAACCAAACACACTGATTGAATATATTGTAACCACTCTAGCCTCCCAAACTGAACTACTAATCAGAGTGGTCTTTGAGAGGGTTGGGAATTGGCTGACAGAGGTGGTCAGCCACATTATGGTGCTAATTACCAAACCTGACAGCTTAAAATGTTAGATGGTTACTGGAGCCACACAGCAATATAGTGCCTCATGATCTGAAGAACTCCCTCGCAGGAGGTATGCACGGACCAGAAGAAGCAAGGGGTAAGGTCTGTCTGCCATTACCCTAGCAGGTTGAACGCTGGAGGGTAGACCTCACTGACCTCCACCTACTTTATCTACATTTTTAATTTTTCTCTCTCTCTTATTAATGCCCACAAAATCGCCCACCTGATGGCAGCTTCCTGGGATGCCACTCATCCAACCTTCCTAATGTTGCTCGATGATGAAACAGCATTTGACATAGTTTCACAGAAATTTCTGTTTAGCACCATGACTCAATTCAGTTTCCCCACCGCATTCATGGAGTGGATTAAACTCCTATATTCCCAACCCATGGCATCCATTAGATGCAATGGAGTTAACTCACACCCCTTTTTCCTATTTTGGTGGACGCGTCAATGTTGCCCCCTATCTCTGTACCTGTTTAACTTAAACCTGGAACCCCTAACAAGAAAAATATCACAAGAAGACAAAAAAAAGATATACTAAGAGGTAACAAATGATATAAAATATCAACATATGCAGGCAACATACTCCTTCACTTAGAAGATCCAACCCAATAAATCTCAGAAACTTTAAAAATACTACAGGTTTTCGGTAGCTTATCAGGATATAAGCTCAACCTAAACAAAACTAATATCATGCCACTCAAAATAGAATTAACAAGCAAGAGGCCACACAATGGGGTGGTACGTGGTCCCACAATGTCCTTAAATACCTAGGGATCTCTCTTACAACCAGCAAAAGGCAACTATTCTGCAAAACCTAGACTCTCTCCTTTCCCAAATCAGACATGACCTGAACAGATGGATGGCCCTTCCATTAACACTCTGGGCAAGAATTAACATTATAAAAATTAACATTCTACCTAGATTATACCTGATTGGAATGCTGGATCTCTGCATCCCAATGCAGTGGTTCACTAAACTCGGAACTTTTATCACAGCCTTCCTCTGGAACAATAAGAAACCCCACAGGGCCTTTAACAAACTAACTCCCCACAAAACACAAGGGGGTCTTCAGGTCCTGGACATTTACCTGTATTATTTAGCACTGCATGCAGGGAAATTCCTTAGGTGGAAGATCAGTGATCCATCCATCTCTGCTCCCCTCTATGAACCACTGCAGTACCAAATAGAATCTGACCTATGCCATCGGGCTAAGATCAACATCAGAGCAATATTACACATACCTCATGCCCAACTCCCACTCACCTTGAGACACATACCATTAGGCACTTTCCAATTAATTTCTAAACAACTACACATACTCCTAAAAACAAAATCCCATCTGCTCCCAGATCAAGCAGTGTTCAGTAACTCAAACTTCAGAATACAGAACAAATTAATCCCAGCAGACCCCTAAGCATGAAACTAGACCAGCTTATCCATAATGATACCTTTATAACATACAATAACTTCACCACATCACTCTCTACTACCAGTACATCTCCTTTCACCTTCCTTCCGCTGTGTCACGCAATCATACTGAATCTAGGGATGAAGCCCTGGCATCTAACAAACCCCAACCCCTGGGAAGAACTCCTTCCACTAGCAATACAGTGCCACTTCACCTCTCTACTTTACAAAAGACTGCTGTCCCTCATGGCTCCAAAGGACAAGGATAGATGTTCCTACTAGACAGCAAACTACACAGATAATGGTAACACCAGATCTGCCATGTGATGAAACTTATACAAATACCTGAGATTTGACAGACTGTGGCTTATGAAATACAAAATAACCCATAACCTCTACTACACACCATCTAAATTACACAAAATGGGGCACCTACCAACCCCCACATGTACACAATGTAAGCTAGACCAGGGGTCTCTCAAACATATACTATGAGATTGCCCCAAGGTTTTGACTTTCTGGGAAGCAATACAATCTAACATGGACCACTTTTGGGCTTAGAATTTCATTTCACACCACAAGTCTGCCTGCTAGGCCTCGACCTTGACCAGGTCTTTGGCAACAGGAAATACCACATCTCTCTAATAGTGGCCATAGCAAAGAAAATCATTTTAAAGCACTGGATGGACGAGCTACAACCGTCCTACAAAGAGTGGCACAATGCCATACTAGAAGCCCTCAGAATCAAAAAATTGATCAGATCCATGGCAAACTGACCCCAATAATTCTAGCATGGATGGCGTACTCTTGAGACTCTCCTTCTCCTCAGGCAGGGATCTGCTCTCCTGCTCCACCTTCCATAGAAGAGGGGTCCAAAGGTAGAAAAAGCCAATAATCTACGAATTACATACTGTGTGACAGCTCTTGATCATCTAAACTGTGATTGTTTCCCAATTGTATATGGGAATTCTTTGTTGTAACCATTGTTGCTTTGAACATATAGTGTTGTAGTTATAGTTTCAATGTTTGTATGTCCTAATATTCAATAACATTTACCATTTAAAAAAAAAAGATGCAGCCAGTAAAATGGTGCTGTCAAAAAGCGTGTCGGTATAACAGCATGTGAGGTTTTGGAGTATGCTTATATATATTAGCATGGTTTTTCACCCCTCCTGATTTCTGGTGTCTGAGTGGCATGCTTTTTCACCACATCATTTTGATGGTGCTGTTTTGACCTAGACCCCCTGGGAAAGGAGCTTGTGGTTGAAATTCAAATGGCTCAAAGGGCCATTCACTTTGCATTGTGGCCCTTATAACCAATTACACCATTCTAGAGTAACAGTATTTCTTGCTAAATGCAGGCAGCAATAAGAAAAGTGAGCTCACACTCATAAAAACATAGTGGACTGTTAGAGGCCAATGTACAATGGAGGATGGCCTATAATCTGCTGGGACAGAAATGCAGCCTTCTTTCAGGTGATTGCCCTTTGGTATGCACTGTAGTGATTAATCAAGCCAGTTTGTCCTCCAGGGCCTTTTATCTCCTCCAACAAAGCTCTAAACTTCAACCCCTAGACTTAAACTCCCTGAGCTTCCCATCAAACCAAAAGGATATCTGGCATGAGATCTGGGGTCTGATAGAAATTGATGTGACTCAATTGAAGGCTGAGGCAATGGTCCTATTATAGGCCACCACTACCTACTCTGATCTTGATTCACAAGCTGCAATCACACCCAAGACCTCATTACTGCCTGAAATCCCTCTGAATTCAACCATCTTAAAAAGCAGTATTGAAGCATCTCCACAGGGCTGGACTACAGTTGGGGGTTCAGAAGGAGAACTTCACTGTGGAGTGACTCGATCAACTGACCAGATCAATTTTAAGATTACTAATCTTGAGTCCCAGGAAAAAAAAAATAGTCCAAGGTGTGCCTATGTTGGTGTGCCACAGATGTAGCCACTTGTTCTATGCCCTGTGATTCTATCAGAATCAACCGGAAGAAGTCTTATCCAAACTGTGAGAGTTCATCTTCTACCCAGGCATTGAAGTCAGCCAGAACCAACCATCTAGCAGACTCCAACACCCTGTCAGCAGGAAGTCCACCTCATATCCTGGAGGAAGGTGCACAAGTAGGATTCTGCAACCTGAACCTGGACCTCCAGGCACATTCATGCATTCAAACGATGATGTTTCTGCCACTGGTGCACAGTGAAATTCAACTCAGATCTAAAGCAAGAGGCCACCTCCCTCAGTGGGCAGTGTACCATGGAAAATCAGGCTGGGACACTTGCCTCCATGACTTGAATGGTTTCATCACTCAACCATGTCTGTGTGATGCAAACCAGATGAAGTGGGGTACCAGAAATTAAGTCTTTCATAATGGCAGTCTTATTCCTCATTGATCTAGCATTGCAAGGCACCACATGATGATGTATGAAGGCTGCTGACCTAATGGCTTCCTGCTCTCTCAGTCAAATTGGCACCATGGGAATGAGCACCAACCCCCTCTGCCCTAACTCATGATCCCATTGTGCCCCTAGGCACTCCTTGTCCTCACCAGCCCCAGAATGCCCCCCCCAACATGTCACATTTTCACAAACTGAAAGAAAAACATGACAGTTAGAACTATACAGCTGACACCATATTTACTATAAATGAAGGACTTGATAAAATATCTGAACAGAATTTCTAAATAAATCACATTTTCATAGACTGAAATCCCTTAGGAGCCCCAGCAATGTGAACTAAATACCAAACAATGGATAAAACAGTGATTGGGTTGGAAGGCAGAGATTTTATAAAATATTTTAGCTGATCTAAATCCCACAAAAATAAACATATTTCAGTGGCAGAACTATTAGTTAGGTGCTTTAATCTATGCCTAACTACTGCTTCCACTCACTAAGTAGGTGTACATACAGTATGACTAATTGCCACTAATATGGGTGTCAGAGAGGCCCTCACTCTGACAGTACACTTTGTGCAACAAGAGGGACATCAGTTTTTGCGCTAAGATTGTCTGCTGTAAGCTCTGTTACCAGTATAAATTCCCTTTCTTTTTTCTGCTACTGCAACCACTGGGCAAATGACATTTTGTAAAACTATTTAAAACCACAACCGAACACAGAATGCCATTCACTGATCACTACTCACACTGACTGTCACATGCTGGAAGCTAAAAGCATGAGATTTAGGCAAACCTTTATAGGTCATCTACTAGCACCAATAACATTCAGGTGCATCAGGTACTTTTGATTGCTTACCATTTACTGAGTTGTAGTGAGTAGTGAGTTGTGAGGTTTGACAACTTAAGGAGGAGCCAGAGTGCAAACATTTCTTTAAATGGTCATGTTTACAGCTATCAAATTCCATATTCTACGCACATTCATAATTATAATCTAAGAGGCAAGGGGGGAAATAAATATGTGATGCCTAAAATACACAATAAATATGGTGACATGACCTTTGGAATGAAGGTTATTATGCTCTGGGCCCCAATTAATGCAGAAAAGAAGCAAATCTCAAAAACTAAACACTTTATGAGATTGATTGGTTATGACTTAAAAATGGAATACATATGCAATGGATGATATATTTATTCTTGGATGGTCATGTTAGCCTGTAGAGGAATGTTTGTAGAGGTTCTCCCTAAAGTTCTAGGAATATAGTTATAAGTTAAAGTCTGGAACTTAAATTGTGTATTGTATTGTCAATTATATGTTAGAATTGGATTAACTTATTAGCTGTCGAATGCATGTTCTTAATGTATGATGTAACACTAAACTGTTTGTTTAAACTGTTTGTTCATTTGTTAATTTTTTAACCTAAATGTAACAGGTCCATCTTGAAAATGGCTCTAAGACCCAATGATGTAAAACAACTCTGCCTGTATAAAAATAAACTTTTACCTACCTACCTACCTACTTGTGACACTCACTCTAATTGTACTGTGATACTAACAGTACTCAGCAGCCTCAGCCAATCCAAATTGCACAAGCACTACACTATATTATATAAGCAAACAACTACCTTAGTTAATCCACTCTTAGTTACCCACAATGAACCAGTGAAATCACAGAAAAACAAGAGAATTTGTGGTTTGGGGATCAGGTGGAAAATGAAAATGACATACCGTAATTGTTTATCTTTAATATCTTCATCATTCATCACTGGTGGGTTCAAGTCGGAGGCACCAGGAGCCCATGGGAGCTGCCAGGAGTGTGTAGATTAAGACTCTTGGAGTGGTGAGCCAATGTCAGGGATGGTGCTGCTCACAAGAGGGACATATGATGTGGCGCTCATGGACTGGCCAGTAACTGACACCCACTCCCCCTTCTCCTTTGTTCTGTCCAACTAGAGGAAAAAAAGAGTAAGAAGCTAGGAAGTGTGAGGAAAGGGAGCTCAAGGGAGAGGTAAAACAATATAGAATATAAACTATACAAATTAATAAAGACCAAGAAGAAGAAAAAGGAGAAATTCTGGGCAGAAGTACTTATGATTTGCAAGAGTGACCAGGACAGCTGGGCAGGTCAGGAAGGAGAAAGAGAAGAAAGAGAAATTATGGACCCCCTGTTCTTGGCAAGGAAGGATGAAAAGTAGGAAGGCTTGACAAGCCACTGTGACAGGCAAGGTGTAATAAACAAAAGAGGCTTTTCCCAAGTTGGTGGAACAGCTTAGGTGGTGCAAACAAGTGAGTACATCTCTGAGAGTTACATATAGGGGTTCCATGTGAAAATAGTGAATATATAATCATGATTGGAATATGGGCGCAATAATAATGGCGATCGTAAAAACTGCACCATCACATAATCACCGCACACATATTAGCAGCACTGTAATAATCGTGATCTGCTGTTGCACAAACAGTTGGTGCAGTGCTGCACTTTTTAAATAAATTGGTTTTAAATATCAGCAACAGTGTTAAACTAAACTTTACAACTTTGCACTATTCATTCCTAGCACTCTTGGTATTGCCAACTTGGCACATGTTGCTGCTTGTAGCAAAGCCCTTGGACAACTATGTCATGAGGGAACATGACTTCCCCATCATACTTCATGTCAATAGAAGGCATTAGTTTTAACAATCCTGGCAAATCCTTTATATGCCCCTGTGTGTCAGCAGCAAGTTGGAAAATTTGAATGAGGTAGACAGTTGGATTTTACACCTGGCTAAGTGTAAATTACAGTGATATGTGACAGAACTGGATTAGGGTCAGCTACAGTACACAAACTAATTATTTAAACAAATAAATACCGCCCTAGCTGTCCGATCACACTGTTTAAGCCATATGCAAAGAGAAAGCTTTCGCAAGTAAATGTGGTTTACTGTTGATGATCGCATTCCATCTTATTGTGAATTACTATGTATGGGACTAGAACACTGGCAAACGGAATCCGTAGTGGTAGCCAGACCTTTGAGCAGTCAGGTATGTGTACTTGCTATCCCAATCTGGAATGCATTCAGCTATTTGGAGCGTTAGAGTGTTGGTCACCATACATTAACCTGCAGCGCGTCATTCTTTAATAGCTGCAACAAATGGGAATTTGCACACATGTAGCAGTCAGTAAGTGTGTGCTAAACTCACGATTACAAACCCTTGACATTTTTGTTCACCTGTAATCGCTAATATGGTAAAGTGCTTTTTTGTGCATCCTGCTATTCATGTTGTCGCTAATATTAACTTGCGGTTGTGTACTAGCTATTATGTACTCGCTATTATCACGGGTTACCCATATAGGACAACTAGAAGCCCTGAGAAAAGGAAGGGGAGTGCAAATGCCCCCCTAAGCCATGAGGATGAAACTCACTAAGGAGTTGGAATCCCATGTGAATGAGGTGTCATATGGGTAAGACCCAGACTTTGAATCCAAGGCTCAAGAAGGTCAGAGATCAGGCTATAACCATTAAAGCTGACGTTAAAGAGAAGATGTACTCTTGAGTAACAGGTCAAGAAGGGAGGATCGCAACAAGAGCGATTGAGGAAGAATTCACAGGGAACACCATTTGTAGAGAGAGGTGAGACTCTGGGAAACTCTCAAAGGGAGACAAGTGAAAGTGTGAACAGCTAAATAGAGAAATAAGCCTAAGCCGCACAAGAGATTTACTGGATGGTGGGAGACAGATCTTGAAAGAAATGTGGGACACAGGGGGAAGCCATAATTATAAGCTCTGTCTCTCAATCTGTGGAATAAGAACAACTGAAACAAGTAGGGATCCCCTGCATCTAGTAGGAGGGGGACTAGAAAAATTGGAAAAGATGGGTGTCTCTTCTCTGTCTCTGTCTTTCTCTTTGAGGTAGAAGAAGTATACTTTTTTGTTTTTTGTTTTTAAAGATGAGGATAGGAGACCCCACAAAGTAATATTCATGTAGGGGTAAACATACTTGCCTAAGAATGGTCCTCTTCACTCTTGTTTGTTTCAGCAAATGGTGTAGAGGGAGGAGGGCAAGGCTATTAAGGCAGGATTGCCTACTCCCACAAGAAAAAGGACTGAAGAGGAACCCATCAATAAGAGGTGAAGGAAAGGCCAGGTTAGGCAAAATGAGGGAACAATTCCTCCCAGAAGTCTGTGCGTAGATGTCCCCCCCACTTTTTTTATACCATAGGTGAAAAGGGAGAGAGGCCAGGTGAGTAGCTGAGAAGCACCTCTCCTGAGAGAATAATGAAGGGACTGAATGGGAGTCCTGTTAGGAAAAATGTTATGGAAGGGCAGGACAAGCAAGGAGAGGGAACAACTCTCCTCAGGAGTTTGCCCCTATAAAAGAACTCTGTCTCCCCATCTATTTTTTTGTATATAGGGAGGAGGCAGAAGAAGGGAGGAGGTGCTGCCCAGAACCTGGCCACTGTTGAGGGACTGTGCCGGATGCTTGCTCTGGGATTGGACGGGGTGAGCATAGAGGTGGGGCACTGCCTGCCTGGGTGGGAGGGAGGTCCACTAGACCACCATGGACATTTGCTTATCTTAATAAATGAAGATTGGGACTGGTAGGGTCCACTAGACCACCAGGGACATTGGATTTTTTCATACATGGGGATCGGGGCTGGGGGGACCTCTATTCACCAGGGACATTAAATAATTTTATTTGATAGGAGATCAGGGCTGGGAGAGGACTGCTAGTCACCAAGGACCTTGGTTTTTTTTATATTACTAGGGGATCAAGCTGGGGGGATGTTTTCTCCCTGGGACATTGTTCTTTTTTTATATTACAAGGGGATTGGGGCTGGAGGGGGAGGTGCTAGCCACCAGGGACTGCTGTTCATGGTGCTATTGCCACACAGCCACCCCACGGCTTGTGGCAGAGCTTCCAGATGGGCCATCTGTTTGGTGCAGGGCCATGGTTGCCACAAGCCATTGGACTTTGCCACCAGGATCCTACCTGACAGCGAATCGGGTGCAGGGTCCCTAGCACACTGGTGATTGGCACAAGTTTCATTCAGCACAGCTTACACCAACCTTTGTGAATCAAGCCCTATGTCTTCACTACATAGTGAATGCAGTTCACTATATAGCGTATGTTGTACTATATGATGCATAGATTTTGGTCAATGATGTTTGCAATTCTACTATATAGAGCATGTGTTCTACTATATAATGTATGTTTCCTAACATAATGTACATGTTTCACTATATGATAGATATGAATTATGTTTCTATTTATTAGAATTTATTTATTTATTAGAATTTCAGATAAATACATTTGAGCTAATGGCTCTTTTACCAAGGTTCCATGTCAGTTACAAAGATTAGGAGTACAAATTATGTAGTATTAGCAGGCAATCAATCGGAATACAAAAATTCAATACAGGGTAGACCTAAACAAGCTGGAAGCTACAGGTAGAATAATTAACTGTTACTTCAACAATACCAAGCAAACATTTCCGAATGACAAGTCACAGCAAACAATATTTACATTAATGTAATGTAGCCAGAAGGCCTTGTCAAAGGGAAAGGGGAAGTGGAAATAGAGTAGCCACCACCTAGGAAAGGAGGGTAGGAGAGAGTGGGTAAGACAGAAAGGGTGGTTGACCAGGACTAGGGAGGGAGGCAGGGTCAGGAGGGGGGTGAGGAGGGGGGTGGAGGGGACTAGCTGGGGTGGGGATAGTAAAGAGGTGGAGAAAAACAGGGGCGACTAGCAAGGAAATTAAGAGAAACAGTCACAGATGGCCCTGGACACAAGCATTTGACGTAACTTGTTGTTTGAACGAGCAGAGGGTGGCTAAGTTAGTGATTTCACTGCCCAGGGAGTTAAACATCTTAGGAACTCTACCTGCAAAAGACCACTGGCCTTGTGAAGTGTGACAGTGGGGGATAGATAGTGCATAGTTGTCAGCACATCTTGTGTTACGGGAGCAGTTGGCTAGGCTTCGAAGAGACTGGATCCCAGGGGGCAAGAGTCCCATCAAGGACTTTTTCACTAATAGGCACATTTGGTATGTGATCCTTCCCTGCAGTTGCAGCCAGTTTGACTGTTTGTAGAGGTTCATAGAGGTCCTGCTACTGTGAGGGTCTAATGGTATGTCTTATAATGATGCTCAATAACATTCAGATTTAGCTTCCTGTGAACAAGTTTGGAGATGGCAGGCTGTATTGGTATGGCATGAAAAGCAGCAAAGAGTGTAAAAGAGAACAGGGTACTAGAAGGTCTGAGGGCCCTGAGAGAGGACAAAGCACTGGGTCCAGACGGCATACACCCCAGATTGCTAAAGGAGATGGCAGAGGTCCTGGCAGGGCCTCTGTCAGACCTAGTCAACACCTCCATGGAGACTGGATGCATACCCCAGAACTGGAGGATGGTACAGGTGGTGCCCAGCCATAAAAGCAGGCCCAAGGATGAGCCAGGTAATTACAGGCCAGTCAGCCTAACCTCCATCGTGAGGAAGCTCATGGAGTCCATCATCAAGGAGAGGATTGTAGTGTTCCTCAAGGAGAATGGTCTTCAGGACAACAGACGGCATGGATTTGTCTCTGGTAGATCATGTCAGACAAATGTGGTCGACTTGGTAACTGGAGCAGTAGACAAGGATCAAGCAGTGGATGTCCTGTACTTAAACTTTAGCAAGGTCTTTGACTCAGTGCCACATGGGAGGATGATAGGCAAGTTGGGGAACCTGGGAGTGAGAGAGAGGTTAGTGGAGGGGGTCAAAAACTGGCTGAGTGACATGCAGCAGAAAGTTGTCATACAGGGGGAGCACTCATCACCAAGGGTTGTGATGAGTGGGGCTCCACAGGGCTTGGTGCTGGGACCGGTGCTGTTAGGCATATTCATTGCTGACATGTCAGATGGGGTCAGCAATAAGATCAACCTGTTTACTGATGACATGAAGATAGGTGCAGTGGTGGACAACATGGAGGGCTGGCTAGGACTGCAGAAAGACCTGGATAGACTCGTACAGTGGTCAGACATATGGCAGCTGGGTTTCAATGCAAAAATGTGCAAAGTTTTGCACTTGGGTGTCAGGAACTGTAAGTTTAGCTACAGAATGGAGGGATACAGTTGGGCACTTCAGAGGTGGAGAAGGATCTTGGGGTACTTGTAACAGGGCAAATGAATCATTCAGCACAGCGCAGGAAGGCAGCAGCTAAAGCTAACAAGATGCTGGGGTGTATTGCCAGGGGAGTCACCTCAAGGAGGAGGGAGGTTATCCTGCCACTGTACAGGTCACTGATCAGACTGAACCTGGAGTACTACGTGCAGTTCTGGTGTCCCTTCCTAAAGAAGGATATTAGGCTGCTGGAGGGAGTCCAATGCAGAGCAACCAGGATGATAGCAGCAATAGGGGAGAAACCCTATGAGGAAAGACTGAGAGAACTCAATATGTACTCCCTGGAAGAGAGGAGGGATAGAAAGGGTATGATCGAGAGCTTCAAATATATGAAGGGCATACACAGGGTCAGCACAGAGGAGATGTTTAGATTAAAGGGAGGGAGGGTCACTGGGGGCATAGTCTGAGACTGGAGCAGGGCAAGTTCAAGAGGGAGTTGAGAAGACACTACTTCACAGAGAGGGTGGTGGCAGGATGGAATTCACTCCCTGAAGAGGTGGAGTCACTGAAATCGATGAACAATTTTAAGAGGGCATGGGATAGGATCAGGGGGAAGGGAACTGGTGGAATGAGAGGGGGGTCAGCTATGGAGTAAACTTGGATAGCTGCACACTCGAAGAGACTCAGTAGACCTAAGGGCCTGTATCTGCTGGTGTTTTTCATATGTTTGTAAAAGATGTATGTAGTTCTGCAGAATTTTCCAGTAGTAACACAAGTATTTTAAACAACTGACTATGCATCTTCTGTCACACAACATATAACCCCTTTGTTCCTTTTCTCAGTTGGAGACAATCCTGCTTGTTGCCCAATGTAATATGCCTAATATTTTTAATGCAATACCTGTAAAAACTACATAATGGAACATGTACTACATACTGTAGTACGGTGTACGAACATATGAAATTTGCCAGCAGATAAAGGCCTAGAGGTCTATCAAGTCTGCTCGAATGTGCAGCTAGCACCCCTTATTCTGCAGCTGCCCCTCCCTTCCACCCTTCCCCTTCATTAACCCTCCCCCTTGTCCTGTCCCATCCTCGTTTGAAGCAGTCCACTGTTCTACTGCATACCACTTCAGCAGGTAACGCATTCCACCCAGCCACCATCCTCTCTGTAAAAAAGTGTCTCCTCATATCCCTCCTGAACCTTCCTTGCTCCAGTCTCATATCATGGCCCCTGGTGGCCCTCCCCTCCCTTACTTTGAACAGCCCCTCTGTACTCGTCTTGTTTATTCCTTTCATGTATTTAAAGGTTTCAATCATGTCACCCATCTCTCCTCTCCTCCAGTGAGTACATGTTCAACTACTTCAACCTTCTCTCGTATGATAAGTCTCCCAGCCCCTTGATCATCTTTGTCGCTCTGCGCTGCACCCCCTCCAGTAACTTAATGTCCCTCTTCAGATACGGTGTATAGCAGCTGTACATTCTAATGGGCTCCCCATAGACTACAGTGAATCATTGTGCAAGAAAATAAACTATGTTGGCATATTCAGGGCCTTTATACTCAATCACAATAGGCAGTGTCACAATGTTGTTATGACCACTTAGCCCCACCCTGTGGTTTGTGGCCCCATTGACCTGTGTTTAATTGGGCATATAACCCTTCCTCTGCACAGTTACAAAAGTATTCAAAGGGTACAGGGAATGGGCAGTGGTGGCCATGAAAAATTGCCAGCATGACATATTTAGTTCATCTGTGGCCTCTTCATAACCACTCAGTCTTGTGTAATACCATACCTGTAGACCTTTTACAGGCAGACAATAAAGGTGATCACATTGCTGAGACAGGATAAAAAGGCCAGTCGGGGCAACACCTAATGGGTGGAATGCTGCAAAGAAGCAGCTTGCACAGTTGACTGGGGCAAAAGAGAGGAGATACCACTGGATGCTAGAGAGTGGGATGGATCTTTGAGAGCTGGTTGGAGTTTTCCTGGACTGTTAATGACAATGGACATGGGGCATTCATAAGTGGAAGCTGCTGATTCCTAAGGCCATAGGATAAGAGGAGAAACTTTAGAGAGGCATGCCCATTCACATACATTTGGAGTATGGTATATCAAAATGCTGCTGGCCTTATGCCATGATGCAACTCTGTAGACATCACTAATCAGTATGTTAGAAGGCATTCACCTCTACCGAAAATGGAAACATCATCATTATCGTCATTATAATCATCACTGTATTTATTTATGACCTCGGGGAACCCATTCATTGTGCACTGGAATAAAATAACATAAACCAAAGCTTAGAAATTGAGCTACAACCATGTATTCAATAAATGCAAGTCATAAATCACTCAGAAACATCTTGCAGAATGTACTGTCATTAAACGTCACCTATAATAAATCATGAAATCCTCCTGAAAAAGGTGTGTTCCAGCAACCCCTTAAAGTGCCACTGATGCCTCAAGAACTTTAAAAAACATAATATTTGGATGAAAAGTGCTTATTATTCTTATTGGCTCTGTGTTTCTTATCCCCATAGTTTATTACTGAGGTCATATACTTAAAAACAGAAAAGTTATTCCTTGAGGGTTCATCAGCTCCTATTGCTTCCCAACCTGATATCATAATACTCTGCTTGTGACATCAGTTATTCCCTTGACAACAGACTGTGAAGTCACAACAGAACATTATTATTTCAAATAGGGAATAAACTATAGAGGCAGATAAACTCTAAAAGATAAAAAACATGTTTGTGTGGAAATTTCTTTAGTAACAAATAATGGAGAGGGGAAATCTATAGGAGATATATGAAATTCAAGCTGCCTTGTGTCTAAATATTTTCTAAAGTTTTCCCAAAGGCGTCAGCTGCTCTTTAAACTCTGTTATTGAATTTGTCTCAACCTCTGTGTGAGGGAGTTCCAGTGATGTGGTATTGCAGCTTCAAAGGCCCATTTTCCAACTGACTCACGTTTGTGCACAGGGACTTTGAACAGATTTCCAAAGGATAACTTTAACTAGTATTATGGGACACAGAGAACCAGCAATTCAGTAACATATGGGGTGCCATCCCAAGTAGAGCTCTGAAAGCAAACATCAATATTTTGAAGCAGATGCATTTTAGTATGCTAGTATGCGCCATCTTACTGGCAGCCAGTGCAATTCCTTTGACTGGGGACATATGGGCCCTATAACCCACCCCAGTTAATGGCCTGGCATCTGCATTTTGCACCATTTGAAGATGACACAAAATTTCAATGGAAACCCTGTGTGTAGTACATATCATAATCTAGTCTGTACAAACAATTGGTATTGCAGCAAATTCACGTAGTGGCTCATACTTCTGCAACTATTGAGGCAGTCTGCATAAACAGTAGGGCAAAATGATGGCAGCATAATGGAGTGATAGAATATTTCTCCTCAATTTTTCACCAACATCCATTGTGACTGAGGTATGGGAATACAGATTGAATAATCTATGTATGCATCTCTTTGCATGGCTCTGTAATAAACAAATGGCCGGCTTGCTGGCACAAACAGTGTTTTTGTTAAAAATTGCCTGACACATTAAGGGGACAGGACAGAAATAACTTTAAGTGCTCCATTTTACCTCTCAAAAGGATTTCATTTACTTCTGCTATTAGTGAAACTTGGCAAGATATCAAGTAAATACATTTTATAGAGAAGGGTAATGGGTTAATATAGTGCTGTCAAAATAGCGCATGGATTACCGTGATGCAGAAAGCGATAAAGGCAGTACATCGACAAGGGTTTTACAGTGATCGGGAATGACTGCTACCCCAGTCGCTGTATGGTCAACTGGGGAAGTGTTAAGGAGGCAGCCAGGGGGGTGCCTGTACCAGCACTCAGCAGTTTAGGAGATCTGGGGCTGCGGTTCAATTCCTCCCAGGTCTTATAGTGTAGCGGCTTTTTTTTTCTGTCACGGAAATTTTTTGCCTGCAGTGTTTCACCCCATCCTCAAAGTCCACCTCCCCCCTCCACCCCGGAGTTAGTTATATTAATTCCAGTGGGTGTGAGTGGCACAGCCCCCTGCAAAAAAAGAACAGTTCCGATTATAGTCAATGGAATGTTTGCTGTATTTGTATTGTCAGTGTTTTTACTGAGATTATTGTGACTTGCACAGTTTTGCCTGCGACATTTGTTTGCTGTGCGATTTTCTCTGTGGCATTATGACCCCGTGCCATAGACAGCAGATCAGCATGTTCCCCTACATGATTTTTTAAATAAATGGACCCTATTCTCAGTGTCAGAGGGTAGCAGCACAAACTGGGAGACAGACTGTCACCTCATTGCACCACAACCCTTTTGTGCTATACACACAAATGCAGGGGTGAGGGAATCCTCCAGTGATTAAGTTACTATTCAAATCAGACAGCCAAATATTAGTGAGTGTAAATTATGAGATTCCCCCCCTGCTAAATCTGCCACACTGCTCTGCCATTCTATATGCAGATGACATGGTCCTCTGTACTAGCTCTAAGGATATCATCTGTATTAACAGGCACCTTACCTCTGACCTCTGGTCTGTGTAAAATGGGTTGTCTCATAAAAAAAAAAACTGATCCTTAATGTGGCCAAAACATAGTCAATGCTATTCAGGATGCTGTCCCGACTGAGATGATCCCATGCCTCATTATCCCTTGCATACAATGATGGTACTCAAGTCCCCTCAGTCTCCCCATTCACCTACTTTGGTGTCACATTTGACCCCTCACTAAATTTTTCACTGCATATAATGGGTATCTGTAAATTTGTCAAATCCATGCTGGATGTCTCCTACAAAATTGTCAGCAATCTGACTCTTCAATCTTGACTACCTATTGCACATGACATGATTCTTCCCAAACTTCCTATGGAGATTCTGTATTGACTGTGGCCTTGCAAAACATTCTCTTTCTAGATGGGAGGCAGCTTACAATAATATTTACCATTCTGTACTGGAATCCTATAGACTTAAGCATCCCTGCTCCCTCTATGACAGACTTGGTTAGTTTCCTCCATCCCAGTCTCAAAACCTCTCCTTTGGGGGTGTCATCTTTGGCATTCTCCACAGTCTCCTGCCTCTATCCCATGCCTCTCTCCTCCATCTAGTGCAAAGTGCATACCCCTTTAGGTTTGATGGAAATGCCCCATTAAATATCCCCAAACTTAGAACTATGGCCAGGGAATCCTTTACTTACACTGCTCCAAGGTTATGGAATTTCATTCTGTCTGAGACTTGACTTTGTCCTTTAGCAGCCTTGTTTCACAATATGTACCATGAATACCTGCTTAATGATTCCAAGTATTCTTGCCTTTTGATTGAACTGCTTGGTTATGTATTGTTGTTTGCATAATCAGGTAAGCTTACATACCTGTATTGTATGACCATGACTATTTACTCAAAATGTACTCTTCATGTCCCCCATGTATATGATTCTGCATTTGCACTGGTTCTCGATGTCTACTGTAAATGTATGACATACTAGTTTTCTACTTATGCTGTAATGTATGATGATGTATTTGCCAACACTTGTTACTCTGTTTTTGCCTTCTATCATTTTCTGTAAAACATTTGTGTATGTAATCTCCTGGGTCATGCCTGAAAATAGACATTTGCTTGCCTACTGTACTTAGCTGACCAACAAAAAACGTAATTAAATATAAATAAATATTCTAGAGCGGGACTCACATAAAGCTACAGCATGACATAGCACCAGCTGTATGGCATGAGTCTGTATTTCAGAGCACTTCCTTGTGCATGGTTAATTCCACCCAGAAGTCCCACTGCATTTTAGGGACTAATTTTATATTATTAATTAATTTATTTAAACCATATTTTACCAGGTGGGAAAACAGAGTCCAAGAAGGGCTCATTTCCAGTTGCAATCGGTTTAGGGTTGGGGTGATACATGGGGGGAAATGGTGGCATGCAGAGTAATCTATTTACACTTCATAGAATCCTAAAATCTGAAACAGGCATATTGTACATACAGTATGATTTGTATTAAACTATCACAATGATGTGTTGATTTTGCATTGTTTTTCAAAGTTGGCTGTGCATTAGCAACTCTCATTTTGTTTCTCAACACTAAAACAGCACATGAGCAACTTTTATAAAACGTGTTTGCAACTTATATGCAAAGCATCTGCATTTCTGTCATAATGCACTGTAAGGCCCTGTACACACTTTTGACCGGTTTTTTGAAATGGTTTTAAAAACCTTTTAAGCTTACTGTGCTTGTGTGTCCACACTGTAATTCCATTAATCATGTTAGGCTGCAAGAAATGGTTTAAAACATGGTTTTCCCATTCATATTTAAGCTGTAAGTCGCTTCAGAGGTAACTCATTTGTCAGCATGAACAGTGATGTATCCCATAATGCCTAGTGGTCCCAGCATCCTTTGCATTGTTTACAAATGCTTAGGAGACTGAGCTGTCTTCGTAGCACTCCTGTTGACAGCCTTAACACTGCATGGTAGCCTGTGTTTCATTGCTAAGGTGAATTTCCGCATATATCCTCCTTTAGCACCAATACAATTTTTTTTATATTTATAAAGCACCGCCGGAAGCCCATGATTGAGAGTCATGAGGCTTAACGTAATTGCCGTTACTCATTTTTATGGCCCTGTCTGTCATGGGTGTTGTAGGTTGTATGAGGATATGTGAGCAGCAGCATGATAAAATCATACAATGGTTGCCACATCTGTTTGAAGCTGCTGTGTCTGGATATTGCACATTGCATGGTGTCTGATTAGATGTGAAGTGCATATCTTGCTGGCGATTCCTGAAGCTGACAACTGATGCTGTTACAGCATGCAGTCATTACCTCAAGTGCTTTCTGAAGCAGTTTACAAGACTGAGACTGCCCCTTAGCTTCAAAGTACTACTACATTTACCTTTTTCCTGTACGCATGCAAACAGACAGTGAGGCCGCCAAAAAATGTGACCCTGTATTTCTTTATGATTCCACAGTTGCAGATTACTTTATTTTGCCACTGCTTAGCACTCTGCCTACTACAGGTGTGCATAAAGTATACTTGTGCTGTTTTGCACTTTTTAATGTGTCAGATTGCAGTAACCTGTACTGGCTATTGTAATGTACTACAGTGATCTACTGTGGTGTGTACAAATGTGATAAAATATAGAAGCGATATGGCAGCCTTACCTTCATTGTGTTTTACAATTCTATGCTTGATACCTGGTGCTCAGGGTAGGGTTGGGGATACAGCAATGGGCCAACATTCCTTTTTGTTTGGAGGGGGGGGCTGCGTAAACACATAATAATTACATGTGGATATTGCTTATTTGCAGATATTGATCATATGGGAGAAGGTGCTAAGTGCTGTTTTGGTACTGTGGGTGGATGAGTACCTGTATACAGCAATCTGAGGAATAGACCCACAGCAAATGAAAAACAGCTGCAGACAGTTGTGGTTTGAGAAAACTGTTGTTGTCTCCTTGTTGCTCATCCAGTGCACAACCATCTAATCCAGCACTTGCATACCCAGAGTGGCTACTGCACTATTACTAGCCACAATGCTAATTAATTCTGTGCAGATAGCTTTAATAATGGCAGCATTCCGATTTCTTATGCGGCAAAGGATCATGAGACAAAAGCTTAACATGATCCGCAAGCTAGGGTGAACAGACAAAGAACCATTGCCCAACTAACAGTGACATTGGCTCAAAGCTTGTGCTACATACTGAATTTCTTAACAGCCTACTACATGGGTAGTACAGTGCAGTGCACAGTATGGATCGTGGATCACAATGACAGTTGGTGGGAAGAGACTGTTGTTATGATGTGGAGCCATGAACAATGGGTGTTGAATTTTAGAATGTCTAGAGACACATTTAAGTGGATCTGCACAGAGATTGCACCACGGATAGAAAGGCAAAATACCCGACTACAAAAGCCAATTAAAGTTGAGAAGCATGTGGCTATTGTGTTGTGGAGACTGGCCACCAATATAGAATACCATACTCTGAGCCATCTTTTTGGTGTCAGTAGATCAACTGTTTGCCATATTTTGCTGGATGTGTGCACAGCTTTGGTTAAGATTCTTATGCCACGGGTCATAGCTGTACAACATGTGGAAAATGTTGTATCTGGTTTTGAACAAGACTGGGGTTTTCCAAATTGTGGAGGTGCTGTAGATGCAACACATATCCCTGTTATCTGTCCACCATTCAATGCTATGGAGTACTACAATAGGAAATGTTTCTATTCCATAGTGATGCAGGCATTGGTTACTCACATATATCAGTTCCTTGATATAAATGTGGGATGGCCAGGAAAAGTCTACGATGCGTGAGTCTTTAAGAATAGCGCATTATTTGAGAAGGGACAGAAGTGTGCTCTAGTCCCACTGCTGCAACAAATGATTCAAAATGTGCAGGTGCCTACGGTAATCATTGGAGACCAAGCGTATCCTCTATTGCCGTGGCTTATGAAGCCATGCTCAGATTATGATGACACAGTAAAAAGACTGTTTAACTATAGGCTGAGTATGGCTCGCATGGTCGTCGAATGTGCATTTGGTAGATTGAAGGGCAGATAGAGGTGTCTTCTGAAACACAGTGACTTTCACATTGACAATGTGCCAATGATTATATCTGCCTTTTGTTTTCTGCACAACATTTGTGAGGGAAAGGGTGAAGAATTCAATTCTTCCTGGATGGAGTTTGACGATCACGACAGCACTCAGCAGTTGGACCAAGAAGTGTACATCGCTGAGGACCTAACTGTAGCTGCCCAAACAAGACAAGCTATGCTGATAAGAGATGCTCTTGCTCACCACTCTTCTGCTGAAAATGGGCCTTGACTTTGATATCCTGTGCACATATTCTGGAAAATATCCTGTGTGTATATGAGATGGCCATTTGTGGACTTCTATACTTGTATGACACATTAATTGCAGCGTATGTTATGTGTCAACTGTGCCCAATAATTGTCACAAATTACAGCAAACTGTGATTGCCAAAAACAGGACAAGAAAACACATGTACATGCTATTTCACAACCCCAAATATATTGTGTTAATATGTTTACAAACTTGTTTAATGTTACCCTATGTAGTGGGAGACGTGATTTTGCAACCAACAATGCAAGTTATAAGGCATTGACAAACTTTAATTGTTGTACCATATGTTAACCTTAATTTTATTTTTATTTTATTTATTTAGTAAACTCGAGGATTACAGGTACCTTTGAGCAGGGACTGCTGATTTACAAAGGTTCCATGTCAAAGGATGTAGGGGAACAACAATACAAAGGAAGCAATTGATGCATATATGGTTTGCAAAGAGAGACAGCAATAGCCAGTATGAGTAAGTTTTGATGGTGAACTGCATTTGGAGTGGAAAGTGGTAGGAAGGAAAGAGCAGGTGGCGCCAATGTCAGGTAGAAGTGGCGGGTGGCATGAGATTGGTGACGGTGGCTAAGGCCTAATAACACTGTTAAGTATCAAGTCTTAAAAACATATTTATAAAGACCAATATGTTGTAGTCATGTTATACTCAAATTTAAAAACACATGCATTGATCAACATAAAGTTTTAATAAGTAATACAACTGTCCAAGTTTTCATTATTTTATTCTACAACATTCCAATATTTAATTTGAACTTTACTTTTCCATATATCAGTACATGAGTATTGAACAGCATACTGCAAAAACATCAGCAGTATCCCACCTTGGTAAGCAATTAGTTGTAACCAACATGAATATGTGTGATTATGAACTGTTTCTTTTTTCAAAGATCAGTCCAAGTTATACTTTCAGAAAACAGCTCTTCGGTCATGGTTCTAGCTTGTCCACCCACCATGTACCCAGAGTGCTGGTCATGGTTAGAAGCTGCTTGTTGGAAATTATGTGCATGCTGCATGGCACTATGTATGGGTCGTTGCTGGACATTCAACTGCTGCATCGGTTGCTGCTGGGCATTTGACTGCTGATATGGGGTACTCAAGTATGTCTGAGTACCTGTCATTGCCTGACAAACTGTTTGAACTGACTGCTGGACATTACTCTGTGGGCACGTAATTTGTAGCAGCATTTTGAAAAATGCTGCATTTTGTTCAATCTCGTGCTTCCACATTCTTTCCTCCATTTCTCTGTCTGCAGTTGCTCTTTCACACTCCAGTTGCAGAATCTTGTCATACTGCTCCCCAATAAGTTTCCTGGTGGGCTCAAAGGCACCCTCAATGATCTCCTGTATCTGAGACAATTCCTTTTTTTTCTTAAATTAGTTAAGGATTCTGGTACACTTCCTTTTGGAGGATGATGTGACTCTGAACATTAACTGATGGAAGTGGAAGGGCCTGGTTCATCCTCATCCAAATGTTCAGGTGCTGGTACTTCTTCAGAGGAATTATTGACCTGAGGTTTAGTGCTTGTACTTGTATTGGACATGTCATTGTCTGCAACAGCAAAACAGTTATAGCATTAAAGGCTGACACTGATTTAACACACATTTCAATGTTACTTGATGGAAGCATGCTGACAGCAATGTAGGAACTCATAGCTGTTTTCCTTTTAGGTGTACATTGCAATCATGTGCACATTTGTCACCACAATTGCCTGTGATGAGTTTATTCATTAAATGATAAGCAACCCATTACATAGTGATAATGGAAAATGCTGTGATTTCCCTGCACTGCATTTCATGGCACAAATGCTTTGTGTACGTATTGCTACATCAATATATGTTTGCAGGCCATTATATACATCACAACACTTGTATGCCACTATTTTTGTCACCCTGATTACATTGTCCAGACACAAGTGAGACAAATGTAGTCAGCACTGGAGTCCAGAGACAAGCTAGCTCTTTGTACATGATGGTACTCCGATTAAACACTCACCACCTCCATTAAAACATGAAGGTAGTGTGGGACAATGTGTAATGTCAGCAAATCTTCCAGCAAGACAACTATCAAAGCACCCTTTATTTGTATAACAATGAGGGGGGAGGGAGACATCATGACAGACTGAGGGAACAATTGTTGCAAATATTCCGTCACTATCCAGACACCATATTCATTTGAGTGATCTTGGAAAACTTCAGTTCAGGAATATTGAAATGTGAATTCACATCACTTGTGAACATAAGGGTTTAGTGGACTACCTCCAGCAATTCAAGGTGCACAATAATTTCTGCACGAATGAGGCATCAGAGGCACAGCATCAATACAGACAGAATGGCACATCATGCTCTTTCCAGAGTATCATCAGGTGGAGAGTGGGATACTATGAAAATAATTCTGCATACCTTCAGCATATACAACTTCATATGTCACATCTTCAGGACGGGCATGCTGTTCTTCCTCATCAGCATCACCACTCTGTATCACAACAGGTGGCACTGAAGTGGGACGAGTTCCCAAAATTCAGTCTATCTCATCATAAAATGGGCATGTCACTCTACCAGCACCTGACCTACGGTTAGAGTCTTTCACCTTATGTTGCCACATTTTCAACTGCTTTATTTTTTCTCGGCACTGCTTCGCTGACCAATCATGACCATGGGCTACCAGATGAGCAGAGGTTTGCTCAACAATTTTACTATTTCAATGGTAGCTATTCAGCTCCTCTTGCACAGACTGCATTGACCAGTACTCAATCAATATTTTGGTTGCTTCCTCTGACCAGCTTGTGGAAAGATCAGTCAAGATGACTGCTTTGACAGAAACACAAATTTACCGCACTTTCACTTCCACGTTTGACCTCAGCTGATCAGTTGGGAATTGTGGGATACTGAATGACTGGGGCTGCTAGGCTACAACACAGTTTGCGTACACACTGAAAGGAAAAACCGTGCTTCACTTAAAACATTTTAAAAACCGTGATAGAGACTACCTCCTCAGCTGGGTTAAAGAACATTTTTTTTAAACATTTTAAGTTCACTATAAGTATGAACGCAAAGTGGGTTAAGAAGCTTTAAAATGTTTTAAGGCACTTAAAACATTTTAAAAGTGCAAGTGTGTACAGGGCCTAAATCTGGGTTACAAGTCATAAGCAATAGTTTTTGCAATGCTTGTCAAATCACTGGGAACTGCTAAAGTAATTCTTTGTTGCAACAGTTGTAGGTGAATTGTACTGTAGCTAGCAATGCAGTGGAAATGAATGTACACTGAGGCTAATTCTATAAAGTCGTATATGCTTACAACTCTTGAATTGTACAGAACAGGGTCAGTATCAAATGTGGTGCATTCTGTCCTTTCTGCACTGGCAGTTTTAATGTTAGCCTTTTGGTTCTCAGACCCCAAATAGTTTGTGGCCACGTGGAAGTTACATCAAGTTCTACTTTTGGCAGTGGTAGCTAGGAGTTATCCAGATCCCTCCCCTACCTCAACAGCATATTTTA
Organism: Neoceratodus forsteri; assembly: GCA_016271365.2. Classification (NCBI taxonomy): domain Eukaryota; kingdom Metazoa; phylum Chordata; order Ceratodontiformes; family Ceratodontidae; genus Neoceratodus; species Neoceratodus forsteri. The sequence goes on along the minus strand of CM057456.1, from coordinate 1,156,560,398 downwards.
CTAGGAAGACCCCATGACTGGAATGCAGAAGAGTGTCCCAGATAATTCATCTGAACTGCAAGCACCCACACTCAGGGGTCCCTTCAGGCACATCCACATGTTTGGTGCATCATTTTCCTTATTTACAGTATGTGAAAAGATTGCTTTTCTTAACTTGCAGTCTATGCTAGCACTCCTCAGTGAGATGAACTAGGCAATGATAATCAGACAAATACCTAGAATGTGACCGAACTTGCTGGTTCTAAGTTTGAGGAATGTGAGGAGGAATGGTCTGATGAACTTCCATCATACTGTCCTTGTGGTCAGTCAGTATGCCTCTTTCCTGTTAGAAGAGATGGTTATATGTATTTATTTTATTTAAAACACATTCTTTCCAGTTTAAAATTAGAGTACAGTTCGCTTGCTTCCAGTTTTGACCTGGAGGATTACAATGTTATAATCACCCATATGTTTGCAGACTGGCTTAACAGGCCAAGAAAGTTTTGAAAATGAGGCCCTATAACTAAAATGCACAGCATTTTATTGCCAGTGAATCAGAACAATAGTGCATTATACTGTATATCCAGAGTACACCAGTTAAAATACAGTACTTAATTCAGTCAAGGCAGTGGACAAGTAGCTTACAAACTTTAAAGAATGTATAGGCCATTTTCAAAGTACTCAGCAAGCTTTGAGTCATGATACTGACACATTGCTTGTGTTTGGGCTTGAAATTTAGGTGATCTAACTTTTGGGTGGCATTGCCACAATTTGTGTTCAGGAAATTACATGTATGAGAAAAATATTGTAGGCAGCATTTGTTTTGCTCTAAACTGAGAAAACTGTCACAAAGGTGTCACAGCATTTGAAAACAGCATCCAAATACTTGAATGCATTTGTCATTATGCCAGCTCTTTCCAAAAATGGGAATTCTGCTTGCATCTTGCTTTTCGAAATTCCTGCAGCAATTCACTTTTGCTAGCTAAACAGAGATGTTGGGAAGCCTTTCCACCAGCCTGTGAAAAATGAAATCTATTGTGCTGCATGCCTTCTGCAAAGACTGTATCTTCTGTTCAAGTTGAACTAGTCTTTGCTTTACACTGAGCAGATTAGCAGGAGGCCATGAGTCATGATGCTGTTTCTATTAGCTAGGCAATTCTGTCAGATATCATTTGTTTAACAAGAGTACTCAGCAGGCTTGTCTCTCTGCATGTCTGCTGTGACTTCAATATCAACTTTATAGTTCACTTTCGGTCCTGCCTCAGTGGAGGATCAAACTTACTGCCTAGCTACCTGTAAAAAGTAATCATTTTGATGGAACGATTCTCTAAGATCGATCACCAGTGATTAGTGGTGATTGACATATCATTCTAAAATCATAGTGTCAGCCCTGTTTTTCTGTATCTTGTATCAGATGCATGATAGTAGCTGCTTTATATACTTTAAAGTAATTGAATAAACAGGCCCTATTGCACCCATCCTGCTAAATAACTAAGTAGAGACAATTTTAGAGTTAAATGGCCACAGACTTGTTTGTTAAACATTACATCATATGGCATGCCATTCAGAGTGATGTGCACAACCTGGAGTCTCATCCCTGATCCCAGCATGAGGAGGCCCAGTCACATCTGAGGATGATAGTCTTATATTCAGACTGCCCCCCCTCCCGCCAAGTAATACTGGATAACCATTAGGACACTTCCTTCAAGAGCACTGGGGGAGTCCAAAGGCTGATGGTATAGTCTCTTGCCCAGTATGGTAGTGCTCTACAATTTGCAGGTAAATACCCCATTGGGGTGTCTGAGACTAATTTGGACTATATGTGAGCCTCCTGGCCCACCCATATGCTGTCTTAAGGGTACACTATCCACACTGGGTGGAGGCATTTATTCCCCCTGATGTTATCTTGCCTTCAAGAGGCTCCCAGGCCACCACAGGTAGACCATATAGTTATTCTTCAAAACTAATCTTCGTAGAATAATGGAAAGTATTATGCTGTCCCATTTTAGGTGTTGGACTTACAGAACATGCATTTTCTTAAGATAAATATGATCAGGTTATTATTTCGTTATAATGTCAATCAAGGGATCCTGAGTATGAATCCACCACAGTCACACACTAAACACAAGATCAGGTGCAATCCATTTAATCTTACTGTGCCTTAACCCTTCTGGGCTGTAAAGGTGGGAAGAAGCAGGATCCCAATGAATGCAAGATATGGCATATTAGTTGGGCTACCCTTGGGAAATCCATTAGAAAAAAAAAATACTTCCAGATATTTTATTTATACAGTACTGTAACTCTATTATTTCCCAAGAAGATGTGGTGAATAATTTTAATCTCATGCAAGCATATGGAAAAAAAAATATTATTTGGGCTATAACAAATGATTTGCTTAATAGAGAACCAGGATAGATTTCACATTATGATCTAATAAGAATGAATGCAGATCATTTTAAAGTCTATACTAATTCATAATAAACAATGCATCCCAGCAAGCTCATGCTGTAATCAAACTTTATATAAATAAATGAATTAGTATAAATGAAGAAGTAATACATACATTTTTGAAGCAAGTGAATGGACTCAGTCCTCTGTACTTTTTTGGGTTTTTTTTTCCTGCCAGGAGCATACTAGAAGTCTCTTGGATCTATAGGTAGACAGCTGCTAGAAACTGGTGGATGATTCTTTATAGTTCAAAATATATACAGCACATACTAAATAGGAGATACAGTACATAACAAGCTAAACATAATATAATATTTTAATCTTGATTATAATTCTACCTTAAATGGCATTGGAGACAGAGGGGAGGGCTAACAGCGTTGGGGTATTAAATGTATTTAAAATATAAAATTAAAAACAAGGTTTGTTCATTCTGTGTTTTGATTTGATGCTGGAAAATGTGGTGGCCCTGGGTCAAGTGAACACAGCAAATGTTTTACATCCTAACAAAGCCAGATGTTCACAGAAAGGCAAATCCTAGCAATTATCCAGCTCCGCTTTTTCCTGAAAAAAAATGAGAAAAGTTAGACATCAAGTGATCCAGTCATACAGTTTGAAATTATTATTTTTTTTTTTTTTGCACCGTGGTCAATCATTTCTTACTCCTGTATGGAACACCAGATATACTGAAGAGGAACTAACTGGGAAGTGAAAACCAGTCCCCTGGATACCATCCAGATTCTTCAAAAGCTGGCTGCCCTGACACTACCTTTGCCACATTCATCCTCATACTGCAATTTACTTGCACGATGTGCTCTACAATATTAGAGAGTGGGCATTGGAAGTCCAAGCTAACATCCATCCTTGTAATTCTGCTTCTAAAGCTCCAAATAGTATCCAGGGTGTAGGGCATATTCCTCACTTATCAGCGATCATATTGCTCTCTGGTTAAAGCTTACTGCCGATGTTTAGGGGTGGTTAACACTCTGCCAACAGCTTTCTACCTCATTAAAGACATTACATTTTAGTGTGCACTACAGTCTTCTAATTGTCTAATTCTATGGTTCAAGAATTGCACTAACACCTTTTCTCATCATGTTTCAACCAAAATTATTCTGAATTTGTGCATCCTGCAGTTTTAAATGTTGTACTATGAATAGAGAATGTGCAGTAATAAAAAAATGGTATTTCCTTCGTAGTAATGAATGCTGAAATATGCCCAACAATACTGCTTAGTCTACCTTTGCTACATACATAAGACCATTATATCTCCTTACCATATACTGCAGCATGTACTAAAAGGAAATCATTTCTATCATGTGAAAGTATATTAATGTTAGCACAGAAAATTCTATAAGTATATGACAGTTATGTGTTTAATTTTGAGATAATACCACATATCTATTGAAGAGCAATAAGAGATACACAAGCACCTCTACATGGACTAACTTTAGTATAAGTCTCATTCTTGCAACTGCCCTGATCCTAGCAAAATAATGATTTGCAACTGAGAACCCCCAAAATGCTAACAAGCTGTCAGTGTTATATAGTAATGCATATCTAGTTCATGAATTGTTCTTGTCCCTTGAACCCCTCCAGAAATGAAACACACCTCACCACTTTATGGAATCTTTGGATGCTTGCTGGCAAACTTATTTATTAATTAATTTGGCAAAATCTATCCATTGACATCCCAATTGTCATGCCCATCATACAAAACATCATAACATAATTAAATCTTTAACATTCTTCTCCTACTGGCCTCATCTTCCTCCTGATTGGTTCTTTATTCTGTTCTTCTGGGTCCGGACACTGAATCCAGCCCCCTCCACTGTCACTAGAACGAGGCCTGTTCCCTGTTGAACCCGGGCATCCCCTTCCAGGTCGGACACTCTGCATCTGGCACCCAGACCTATTCCCCTCCCCTTTTTACTCCATGCCTGGGCTCCTTGCCCCCAGCCCGTGGTCCTCCCCTCCCCCACCTCTAGCCCCTCCCCCTTTTTATTTCTTCCTCCTCTCTTTTTCTCTCTTCTTCTCCCTCTGTACGATTCCTCCTGTGCTCCTTGCTTGACCTTTTGCCCTTGGGCACACTGTGACCCCCCAGCGGGACTCCACCTAGCCCCCCTGCTTCCAGCTGCTTCTTCACAGCTCCATATGTTTTGCCCACATGACCAGGGTCCGTTGGGCACCATTCTTTGCCCTGCCTACTCAAAACTATGTACCATACCATCCTTCCAAGACCCTTCTTTAACAGGATGGGTGGGAAATTTCCAGCAAAAGTGGGCTAGCTGCTTGGGAGCTCCCCCTAAATAGCCCCTTAGGACCCCAACCAGGATCCCTGTTGGCCCCTCCTCCTAGCCAATCCCCTGGGTCCCTGGGATACCTGTCATATGATGCACCTTTGTATCCCTGCCCCTTCCTGTTGATGTCACTGGCTCCTCCCCTCCTCCCTCCTGTCCCCATGCCTCCCTCCTTCTTCCTTAATTTCTGGAGGGGCCTGGGACAACCTGGCTTGTCCTTTATTTGACAAGCTTAATTGTCCCTTGACCCCCCCCCCCCAGAAATGAAACACACCTCACAACTTTATGGAATCTTTGGATGTTCATTGGCAAACTTATTTATTAATTAATTTAGCACAATCTCTCCATTTACATCCCAATTGTTATGTCTATCATACAAAACATCATAACATAATGTAATCTTTAACATTCTTCTCATTCTGGCCTCACCTTCCTCCTGATTGGTTCTTTATTCTGTTCTTCCAGGTTCTGACAGTGAATCCAGCGCCCTCCTCCATCACCAGAACCAGATCAGTTCCCTGTTGAACCTGAGCCTCCCTTTCCAGGCCCAAACACTCTGCATCTGGCACCCAGACCTATTCCCCCTCCCCCTTTTACTCCATGCCTGGGCTCCAAGCCCCCAGTCCATGATCCTACCCCCCTCCCTCCTTTTTATTTCTTCCACTGCTCTGCCTCCCGCTTGCACTTGGATGGTGGCTCCTCTCTTGTGGGTTAGAACCTCAGACCCTTTTGTGTTATCTTACTCACTAGCTCCTCAATCAGCCTCAGGAACAGGCACATGCTGAATTCTACCACTTGCACCCCATCCGAAGGGTAGACTGCTGCCTGGTCATATGCTATGTCCCTGTGCTGGATGTGCACCCCCATCTCAATTTCCACTCTCGTCACCCTTCTGTTGAGCCACTTTCTTACCTTTTCTATCAGTCTGATGTCCCTTGCCCCCCTCCAAACCCTCCTGGAAGTGATCTCGGACCAGCCGATGGTCACACCTGGCCACCAGCCTTGAATCCTTTCTAAATCCCCCATTATCTGCTGTCCCAGCATCCCCCACAGCATCCCCTCCAAGTCATTACCTCCTAAGTGAATTACTATGCATTCTGGTCTACCCCGCTGCCCTTTCAATTCTTCCAGGAGGGGCAGGAGCTGGGCCCGCTTCATGACCCTGATGCCCCTCCATTGGACCTTCATTCAGGTGGGATCTGAGTGAAGCTGCGTCCCTTTGCCCATTGTGGCTGCAAAACTCTCTGCCCAGTACACAAACGAGTGCCCCATGATCCACACTCCCCGTCTGGTGCCTGCCATGGAGACAAAAGAAAACAATGTAAGGCTCTGTCGTTAATACCTGAAGTATTGCTTATAACAGTTTGACCTCCATTGCCCAATTCCTTTTAGCTCCTCCTCCTCCTCCGACACTCCCCTCTTTGCTGCCTCTGATGATGCCCCAATTCTGAAGGAATGGGGGGCAAAGTCACCTGGTTCCTCCCCTATGAAAGCCAGCGCCTTCCTGAGTACAGCCCCTACCTTGAATGCTGTGACCAGTGTGCCATTCCTGTGCCTGAAAATCACCCCCCCGCCCTACCCCTGTTAATCTCGAATTCCTCCCATGCTGCCACCACACAGTTTGGTGCTCCCGGCTTCCTGTGCAAGGTTACTGTGGTCCCCAACCCCTTCTGGTCTGTTTTGGACCTGCCCAGTTGGATCCTTACCTTGTCTCCCTCCACCTGCATGCCTTAGTGCTGTAGTGCCAGGTCAGGCGCCCCTTTGGGTGGAGCCACCAGCTTCCCAATTCTGAAAGCCCCTGCTGCCATCACCATGAAAACTGCCCAGAATAGGCTTGCCTCTTGTGCCAAGCTGCAAACCATGTGTGTGGCCCCCAGTATTCTATTCAAGAGCTGTCCCCCAATGGGGCACCTGCCATCCTTCCTATTACACTGTCCTCTGTGCCAGCTGGACAGCATCCTCTTAACCACCCTGTCAGCAATGGCATCTGGCCAGCCCTTGTCCTGACACCTCCAGCTCACCTGAGTGAGTGGCACCACTATTGTGGCATGTGCCATACCTTCTTGCCACCTCTCTACCACAAACCTCTTGACCTGCTCACCTGGACCAGTTCCTCTCTGTCTCAGCCCTGTCTTGCTTTAAATTCTTGAAAACTGGCCCACCCACTGTCATACGCCTTCAGGGTGCTGGGTGCCTACAACTCTCATTATACCACCCTGATGGCTACCCTCCAATCTCCCATATCCAGTCTGGGACCCTGGTCCTGTGCGTTGCTGCTCGTGGTGCCAGTCTCTGGAACCTATGGAGCTGTAAACATGAGAGACTATCAGCCAGCTTGTTCTTGATCTCAGGGATGTGCTGTGCTTTGAATGACACGTTCAATCTTAGCACCAGGAGCACCAGCTGTCTCATTATCCTGCCTACTGACTTCCTTGTTCCCATCCTGCTTGTTGATGACTGACACCACCCCTTTGTTATCTCACCAAAACAGGATGCATTTCCTCCTCATCTGTTCACCCCATACCTCAAGTATCACTCATATCGGGAATATTTCCAAGAAGATGATGTTCTTTAGCAAGCCCTGGCCCCACCAATGCCCCAGCCAGGCCTCTGATATCCACTGGCCCTTAAAGTACGCTCCCATCCCAAGTGCCCTAGATGCATTGGTGTACCTTTCCAGGTCCGTATTGTGCTCCCATTCCTCCTGCCAGAACGTCACCCCATTATACTGCCCTAGAAAATCCTCCCAGACCTTGAGATCCTCCTGTACTCCTTTGGAGATGTCCACCCAGTGGTATGACTTCCTTGCCTTCCCTGTGGCCCTCCAGAGTCTCCTAGTAAATGCTCTTCCCAGGCTGATTGTCTTGCATGCAAAATTAAGGTGCCCCAGGAGCTGCTGCACTTGTACCAGTGGCACCCACCTCCTCCTCATTATCTGTGTCAACAGTCCCGTTCATCTGGCCACTTTGTCCCCCAGGAGTCTGAAACACCCCTGCTCAGTGTCCACCTCTATCCCCAGAAACTCGAACTTATGCGCCGGTCCCTCGGTCTTCCCTTGGGCCAGCAGAATGCCAATCCGGCCACACATTGCAGAGAAGTTGCTCAACATTTCCTGCACCTCCGCATGGCTTTTCCCAATGAGCAGGAAGTCATCTAAGTAATGCACCACCCTCCTGTGTCCATAGCTCTCCCCCAAATATCCACTGTACCCAAGAACTGAACAATTTGAAAGTTGAGCATGCCACTGAGCAGCCCATGGGCATGGCTTTATTGATGTATAACCCCCCTTCAAAATGGAAACCCAGCAGGTCCCAATCATCCAGGTTGACCGTCAGCAGCCAAAATGCTGACTCAATGTCCATTTTCACCAACCATGCCCCCTTACTGCCTTGATCAATGCTACTGCCTGGTCTAGTGAGGCATAAGACACTGCCCTGAGGTGGTTTGGTATGCCGTCATTCATGGACTGCCCTTCCGTGTATGACAAGTGGTGGATCAATCAAAATTCCCCCTCTTGCTTCTTGGGCATCACTCCCAATGGGGACATCTGGAAATTGGTGCAGGGAGGTGCCGCCAGCAGCCCCTCAACCCTGTCTGCCTTCACTTCCTTCCTAATTTTCTCCTGGATGACCTCCTTCTCCTTCCCCTTAACTGACCCAAGGTTCTTGGCCCTCATACCAGTTTGCATCCCTTGGAAACCTAGTGGAAAACCCTCCCTGAAACCTGCTCCGAGGCTTTCAGTCCCCTTGACATCCAGGTAGCCTCGGGTCTATGCATCCACCACCTCTCGTATGATGGGTGTGCATGCTAGTGGGTAGCCCCATCTCCCCCTCTTTTCTTCCTGCCAAGTATCCCCATAGCCGGGCCATATCCTGCCCTGTCCCCCATCCTCTGCCTGTGCCCCTCTGCCCTCGAAAGGGGTGGTCCTGCTGTTGTCCGCTCCCCATCCCCCTTTCTCACTCCCTTGTTTGCAGCTCATCACCAGGTGAGACTCCCCCCCCACACCTAGAGCAGACATGGTTGAACTTGCAGTTCGCCTAGTTGCAGGATGCTTTGTTAAATCCCCAACATGTCTTGGCTCCTGCGGTTGCTATGGGCTTCCTCAACGCTTCTGCCCCACTCACAAACCCATACCCTGCCAAGGACATAGTTTTCACCCATAGTTTAGAGTGCGTATTGTCCCAGCTCAGATCCTCCTTGCTGCCATCTACCTTCGAAAAGCCTCATCATACTTGAGCCACCCATACCCAAGCTTGCCCTTGTATGCATCCCTAATGGTCGCCATGTATGTCAGCATTGGAATGGCCAGCTCCAGTCTTTTCTCCAGCACAATGGCACTATGTACTATGAATCCCTCCTGCCAATTGTGAAAGTTTCTCCCTTTCCACTTTGCCTCTTCCTCTTTATGGCCTACTACCGCGAGTGCAACTGCCATTTCAGATTTTGCCACCGACTTCTTCAGCTTGTATTTCTTGTCCTCGTCCACCAGCCTGAATATGTTCACAAATTCCTCTTTCCAAATCCACTCCTTGAGGGAAGCTGGGAAGTGGTCACCCAAAGTGAAACCTGGGGTCCCATTGAACTTCTGGTCCCCCATCTGCCCCACCTCCCCCCCGGCCCCCGCCCTCCTTTTTCCCCCAAATGTCCTGTAGGGCCTTCTCCATTTTGTCTGTCCCTGCCTCCCCCATATCCCTTAAGTGACCTTCCAAATACTCCTTAAGGTCACCTATGTTGAAGACATCCACACAATTCTTACCCCCGTCCAGTCCCTCCTTGTCAGGTTCTGGCTCAGGGCTTGGGACAGCTGCAGGTGTTGGGCTGGTCCATGCTCCCCTCAGCTTCTTTTGTGGCTGCCCCTTCCCTGGCCATTTGTCCTTTTCCTTCCTTTTCCATTGCACCTCCTCTTCCTCTTCCCTCTGCTTTGCCGCCACCATCAGCTCTGACATCTGCCCCATCAGCTTCACAGCCTTCTACATCATCTTTTTGCTGGACATCTGGTTTTTCTTTGGTGCCATGACTTGTGCACTGACTGTGGGAGGAAGAGACACAAGTTAACTACTCACTACTCATCTGTCCTTCTTGGGATTCCTTGGCCTTGGCCTCCCATTAATAAGGCACCTCCAGATGCCGCCTTCTTAGCTATGCTTCTTACCCTGAGCTGGCATCTTTCTCCTCTGTGCCTCTGCCCACTTCCCTCCCCCCCAGGGTTTTTTTTTATCACCCCCTCACCCAACTTGTGAGGTCTCTTGTGGGGTATGCCTCCCCCATTGCTATGGCTGATCCCCACCATCTCAGCTATCACTGTTTCACACTTGCCAATCCAAGCCCCACCGTGTCCACACAAGCACTATTCCCCTTCACCTGCAGACCTCTACCAGTGCACCTTCTACTTTTGCGCCTCCTGTGAGGGGGCATCTCATACCCCTTTCCTTCCTGCCTCTGTGTTTGTTTGTTTTTTTAAGTGCTTGCTTCCACCACCCCAATCTCATTAGCACCTTGCTTCACTGTCTATGGGTGCAGGTAGCATGGCTTGCCTTTGGGCCTAGGCCCGGTGTTTGCCATGCCCTTCTATGGGAGATACTATCCAAGGCCGGATCCCCTCTGGGGACTTCCAGCCCATGTCCACCTTCTTGGCCATCCGGCGAAGTGCCCCCCCATTTGTGGGTGCGCCCTGCACATACTTGCCCACCACTGCCACAGGTGCAATGAGGCTCTTCCTGCTGGGACTGCCCACCTCCCCTTGCTACCAGCCTCTTCCGTACCTTCAAACCCTTTTTCATGGCATAACAGGTCAGCGCCATGCACCTCATTTTTCCTGCCCTCCCTTGAGAATATGATTGGGGGTGCTGCACCGCAGCCTATTGCCCCCAACACCCCCACAGAACCATGGAATAGTGCCTTCTTGTGGGAGTGCTCCCATGTACCCCTGCTTTGCCTTAGATGCTGTGGGGACCTGGCTGTTTGTGCCTCCTCTCCTTCTGCCTGAATCCCTCTCCCCTCGATCACCCACATGGCTGTTCACCACCATCCCGCAGTGGCCCAACAACACCGTTTCCATCGCCTCCACCTTCCCCAGCTTCTCCCAGGCACCCACTCCATCTTGCCACATGCCCACAACAAAAAACAAGCTCTTCCACATACCCGTTGATTGGCTGCTTGCCTGCCACCCAAAGTGCCTCTTCCAACAGGAAAACCCCACCCAGCATGTGGCAGTCAGATTTTCCCCCCACAAGGCCTCTATCCTCTGCGGCTGGCTCCCAGAACCCCATGCCACCCAAAATCTCCCCCAGAGCATTCATAAGCAATGGGCCCCAAAATCTTACCATGCAGTCTACAAAAGCCAACAAAATCCCCCTGCAATCCCCACAAATTCTATTTTTTGAGCACCGCGTGCGTTTGAAAAGTGACTCCTGAGTGGTCCTCCAGTAGACCCTGGCTCCTGCCTCATGGTCGGCTGCCCTGCATCCCCCAGAGCTCTTGGATGTCTCCAGGACCCAAACCGCTTCTGTGCTTGCGTCCATTCAGCACATCTCACCTGTTACCACCACGGGGAGCTCCTTTGTCCTTCTGACTCCCGAAACCACCATAAGCACCATGGAGGGCAGAAAATAAACATCACCATCAAAAGCCCTTGTTCCGTTGGGCTCCCCTCTAGCATCTAAATACCATCAGGGTGTGCTGCCCCTCACAATTTCAATTTCTAACCTTCTGGATTAAATGACTACTAATACCACAGAATTTAAACAACATGAGTTGAAGACTGTCTCGGCATGGCTGGCCCCTTCACTGCACACAATTACCACTGGGCCTAGCCGTGCTACCACCATCTGCCTCATGGCCTGTAAGTGGCCTAGACAAAAAGATTGTGCCTTACCTCCACAATCTGCCAATGATGTGCTGAAAACTGATAGAGTCCCAGCAAAAGAGGGCTAATTGCCTGTGAGCTGCCCTTAAATAACCCCTTAGGACCCCAATCAGGACCCCTGTTGGCCTTTCCCCCTAGCCAACCCCCCAGATCCCTGGGATACCTGTCACATGATGTACCTTTGTAACCCCGCCCCTTCCTGGTGATGTCACTGGCTCCTCCCCCCTTCCTGTCCCCATGCCCCCTCCTTCTTCCTTAATTTCTGGAGGGGCCTGAGACAACCTAGCTTGCCCTTTATTTGGCAAGCTGAATTATCATAGATTCTTTTAGGAATGCCTCTTGATGGCTTCCCTCTGTTAAACTGTACAAAAATGCTACATGGGGAAATATTTGACAAATCTTCCAAGGATGAGATTTCTGGTGCCAGGTTGAATTGCAGGGCTGACATATCCTCCTTGCTGACATTAATCAGGCATGCACTCCTTGAAGTGTTACTCCAAAAGTGAAGCTATTTTTGTTAACCCTTTCTAATTTAGCTGTTGTACTGTACAATGAAATTATTTTTAGGTAATATCTTTTTTCCCAAATCCCACATAATCATGCTATATTGTTTGGTAAAATATGTTTCCCAGTTTGTCAAATGTATTATTATACAACAAATATTTGCCCTCAAGAGCTAGTAACACATGTACCACAGACTCATTTTTTTTTCCTTTTTATTTAGGCTTTTTAGACTTACTTGACATCATAATATTGTACAGTATCATGAAAAACAGATAAGACATGCATTCTAAAACCTTGTTTACAGAGACTTAGGTAGCAACAAGCCAACCAAAACTGAAAAAGTAACAATTATTGATTTCCTCCATTGAGTCTTGCAAAAATAAAGGGTACATTTAGTTAATTCTGGGGTAGTATTCCAAGACTTTATAAATAAAAGTAAACAAAGGCTAATCTTTTTTAATATATTTGTACAACTTGCCAGCAATTGCAGGGTAACGCTGTTTTTAGAAAGATGAATTATATAATATTCTCAGGTTGAAATTCTTTTTCAAAATGCTAAATTAATTTAATAATACTGCAGGCAGAAGGAGAAAGACTGTCTTGCTCATTACAGAAATAACAAATTTGTACAGTTTACTGTTAATGCTATTTGCAGAGAAATTATATTGCAGTCACTGACATGTCCAGATATTTCATTGGAGTTCTGTAATATCTCTAGAGAACCTACAGTACCACCGTAGGGCAGCAGAGAGATTTCTTCTACAAATGTAGTTAATTATCTGAAATATCCAGACAACTTGATGGCTGCAAGTGTAATGGGAGATCAAGGCTTTTTGTTTTTTCTTTTCCTTTTAATTTTTTACTGTGAAACATTCGCATAGCTAAATTAAATACAATGTAAATAAATTAATTTAGATTCTTAAAAGTTTTCCATTATATAAATGCTCATAATCTGTTTACAGACAGCATTTTGAAACTTGACATGCACCATCTCTGTCCTAAAAGTGAAATGCATACTTATTTTCAAAGCAATCAGTTCAGTATTTCATGTTTCAGTATCTGCAATTTATTTACCCCCCCCCCCATATTAATAAGTACACCCATTTAAAGCTTGAAACTTTAATGTTTGTTAGAATAAGGGTCTTATGTATGTTTTGCACTAAAAAAAGTTTGCAGTAAAAGAATGAAATTCGAGGAGAATTTCATGAAGGATGTAAGAAAACAGTTCTTTACAGAAAGTGTTGTAAAAGCACGGAACCAACTGCCAGTCAAAGTTGTAGTGGCTAAAATGGTAAAAGGCTTCAAGCATGCATGGAATGGACACATGAGCATATTAGTACAGAAACAGGGTGGGGATGGTCCCTGGACACCAGTTAAGGTCACAGAGGTAAAATAGTCAGGGAAACCTTGGGCAGACAGAGTGTGCCTAGTGGTTCTTTGTACTGACAATTGTATTTGTTTCTGTGTTTCAAATTTGAAAGTTTTAAGTATTTAAAAAACGCAAAAGCCCATGCATGTACAAATCAGTGTAAAATATTTATCTGTCTATCTGTCTATCTATCTATTGTTCTATGTGTGTAACAGCGATCTAGAAAGGCGATCACCATTATACGAAATGTACATCTGCAAAAATCAATTTTGGAGATGTAGATTCATAGTGCAAACTGAAAGGGTGCCGAAAATATATATTGTTTTGTTTTTGTGAGGTGCTGCACCCCCCATCCCCCCTACTAAAGGATTCTCAGCTCCAGGGGGCTGCATGTGGGGGGGGGTGAAAACAAAAAAAAATAATTTTCACAGACAGGTGCAAAAATCCCGATGCGCCCAGCACCGAACCTGGCACCCTCCCAACCCTAGCCTACTACAAACTCACCATTCCACATGGCCAGCTTGGCAACCCACCATCACGCTACACCTCACAAACCCTCCCTCCCCTTCCACCCATCACACGGCATGCTCTCCCCCCCCGCACATGCATATACTGTACATATAGTGACAGGATGTCGCTGGACCCGTATTCACCCCCCTGTCCATTAGCCCTGTGTACAGGTGCTGCTATTGAGTCACCCTTTTTGTAAGCGCACAATAGCTGATGCCCTTATCACAGGATACCATCTATTTATCTAGCTATATGAAAAAGTGTTATTGTTTCCTTTGTGACTGACTTTCTAGTCAACCACAAATGTAAAAAACAAAACCCATTGTGTTTGCCTCATCTACAGTATTGCTGGAAAGCTACCCCAATCATTAACCATTTTTTATATGGGATTGACTTTTGAGTCACTCATGATGAAAAATGTAAGCTAATCTTGCATTTTCCTTCTCTGTCTGACACTGGGTGCCCAGTTCCAGTGTTGAATAACCTTCCAGGGAAAGGGAGCCTAGGGGTGTGATCCAAAGTAGTGAATTGGGTTAGAAGTTGGTTAATGGATAAGTGACAGAGAATGGTGGTTAATGGCACTCACTCTAATGAAGGGAGCATGACCAGTGGGGTGCCATGGAGTTCTCTACTGGGATTGGTTATCATCAATGTTTCCATAAGAGACATTGTAGAAGAACTGGAAGGCAAATTATGCCTTGTTGCAGATGATCCCAAAATCTGCACTAGGATGGACACTCAGGAGGGGGCGGAGAGAATGTGCATCGATCTTGGGAAACTTGAGGAGTTGTCAAGAGCAAGGCAGTTGGACTCAATGCCAAATAGTGCAATCTACTGCACCAAGATCTTAGGAACCCAGGAACTGAGCATAGGAAGAGGGGAGGCACTGACAGTCACTAAACAAGAAAGGGATATTGGGGCTATCATATCTGGTAACCTCAATGTGGCAGGGCAGTGTAAAAAAGCAGTGGATATGGCTAGTGAGATGCTAGGATGTATAGGGAGGGGTATCTCTAGCAAGAGAGGGGTGGTGGTGTTACCCCTGTATTGCTGGCTGGTGAGACCCCACCTGGAGTACCATATAAAGTTTTTGAGGCCATACCTAAAAAGGACATGGACAGGGTGGAGGCAGTTTAGAGGAGGGTGACTGAAATGGTGAAGGGGTTACATGAGAAGCCTTATGAGGAGAGACTAAGGGACCGGAACATGTGCACCCTGGAGTCAAATGAATAAGAAGACCAACACCATGGGGCACACAATGAAACTGGCGGGGGTGATTAAGAGAGATGAGAACAAACACTTCTTCACTGAAAGGGTGGTAGATGCCCGTATACCATCAGCACAATGAAACTATCACAGCGAAGACCATTACAGCAACATATATCACCAGGTTGCTGTCATGGTCCCAATGTATAGTGGCACTGTTTCTCCAGCCCCACCCTGAAAAAACTCCGACTCGGAGTTTGTTGTTTAAAAAGGGGGGCAAAGCAAGCAAGAAAAAAAAAATTTAATCCTGAAGGCACAATGCTGACTGTCGGCATTGTGCCTGTCGCTATGCCGGATGTCAACAACTATGTTGTAGCTGCAGCTTGGTAGCTCTGTAGATGCCTGGAATTGACTACTAGTGGAAGTGGTGGAGTCAAAAATGGTTGAGACTTCAATCATGTGTGGGATAAACATAGGGTTATGTTAGAAAATAGGCAGGGAGGAGGGAAGGTTGCCAGAAACCAGTTAGGGTCTCCCCCTTGCCAACACCAGTACTGTACCCAGCTCTGTTATTGGGTGCACATTTCTAAATTTTTTTTGTTTCTACTTTCTGCCCCTGGCTCCTGGTCAGCTGAACATCCCGACCGTCCTCCCGGCCTACACTCTGATATCAGGCTGACTTCCCCCATTATCTCTCACAGCTTACCCTCCATGGCAGGGTGTCAGGAGCCCCCCAAACTCAACTCACCAGAACAGATCCGGACCAGGGGAAGCACCATTTGGGGTCAGTGCCGCGCAGGATGGAAGCTTATCCTGCCTGACCAAGAGCCCTTTTTCATTGTTCTTTTGGTGCATGGTCACTAGAGGCAGAGCATACAAGGATGCCAGCAATGGCACTGTGCATACTCCAGTACACACATCCCATCAGGCATCTGCCCCACCTCTTGCCCTAATTGGATGCAGCATTGGTGTGCAAGCCCCCAGCCAATGCTAGGGGCCAGGCATGTACCAACATCTGATCACCACCCTTCCCAGAGAAGGAGAGCTGTCCCTAGGATGCTCAATCCTTCTTCTCCCCTGCTGACCCCCTATGGCCTGTGCTCACTCCTGAACATGGGTCACCAGTGTGGCATGAGGTGTGGCGTCCAGTGCCTCAACCCTCAGTGCCACTGGGCTGACTCGCATGGTTCTACTATTAAAAAAAATTTATTAACATTTCCAGCCATGAGATTCTCACCCTCAGTGGTTCACTTGTCCTGCATCTCCACAAGTTAGATACACCCCCACCATCTGGCATTCATTCCATCCTCCTCTCCCCCTGCCACCACCTCAGAGCAGACTTTTTTAATTAAAGCATTGTCCTTCTGACCATGACCACAATCAGTGCTCATCCCCCGTGGCCACCACTCAGCCCTGTCAACAAGACTAAACCCCAGAAACCAGCTTATTTCACTACCACCATGAGTAACTATTTCACAGCAAGAGCCTTTAGGGGTGGTCACTACCCTCTGGAGTCCAAGCCATTAGAGGTGCTGGTCTGTTGTGCTGGTGGATGGATGTTGCATGATCTGCATGTACCACAAAGCAGGGCTCTTCATCCTCTTTGCCAGCATTTTCCCTGTTCTTTCACCCCGAGAGATGATGGCATAAACTGGCTGTGAGGGTACACAGTTGGATTTCTCGCAGCTAAGCTAGTGTATCTACCCTCCCTAAACTGCCACTCTGCATGCTTCCACCTTTTGAGTTTCACCAGGAGGTGCTGTAAAGGAGAGAGTCAGTTGTTCTCCCACTCTGAAGAGGGGAGCAACCACTGGAATGCTCAGATCTCCCCCCCAATGACCCTCTGGTGCTCCAGGCATGTTCCTGAGCCCAGTTCACAAGCATTGCAAAAGGTAGTGCTACCACTGTGCCACTGGGCTGTGCCCACCCAATACATACCTTAAATGTTGGTCTCATGGTGGACAACTGACACATATAGTATTTTGTAGCCAAATTCAAACCCAATGCTTACATAGTCATGGGGGGTTGATATGTATGCCAACTCTCAAATTAGGGGAAAAATGACAAATATAAAGTTGCCTGCCCATCTGTGCTGCAGTAGTGCTACTACTTTTGACACTGGTGACTAGGGGCCTATGACAGGGTCAGAACTCTGTCTCATTATGACTGTGGGCGGAGCCTACAGGAGTACTGCATGTGCAAAAGGAGTGATGTCATGTTTTCTGTCCGTGGAACTGACTGAAGGTGTAAATAGTCTCCTCCACCTTACCCTCCTCCAAAAAATGTTTTCCAAACTCAAATAAATATGCTTTCATGTTAGTCAATGGTTGCAGGGTACTATTTTCTTTCTTAAATGGGTGGTACAAGAACTTGAACCTGAGTAGTGGGAGGCAGCATTGTTTTTTGGGGGGAAGTAAGGTCCACCCCACCTCCACCCAAAAAGCTCCAAAAGGTCCATCCCACCTCTTTTTTTATTCATGTGGGAGGGGCATTAGGTGGATCTATTATCCTGAAAGAAGACTCACCTGTTCGGGATGTGGACCAAGGAACAGAATAACAAGTCTGGAGTCCCTACATTTTGTTAAGGACTAGAACAGACAATACTTAAAATGCCTTCAAACTGACTTAAAAACCCTTGGAACAAATGATTATGAGTCGCCTGGTGTCTCAAAAGGAAAGACTAAGAGGTGTCTAAAACCTAAGGAAAATAGACAACTTTCAGGTATTTCTTAAACATTTATATGCTAAAAACAAAGTTCAGCTTTTGAGATTAACAATATTTGTTTACCATATAAATTTTTTTTAATTGTCTTTACAGATAAATCATGCATGTTCATGTGAGGGCACATTTTGTGATGAAGTGTATTTTTTCTTTTTAAAGGAGTAGTCCACCCAGAATGTGCAAAAAACATATGTTATGTAGAGTGTTTTGATATGTATGTTAAATCCTAGTGTGTCCTTCCCTTTGTCTGCTATTAGGAGTTTTTCCTAAATTAGCTTCCTAGCTGTATGGTAGTTTTATGACCCCTGGGGATCTCCATAACAAATAGTTTTATTGACTTTCTTTCTCCTACCATGCCCCCTGTCTCATGTGACAGTGATGTAGCCATGCCCTTAGATTTAGCATGTGTACTTCTTTAAAATTAGTTTAGCAACAGCAAAGTCTTGTAACTGTTCTTATCCAGGGAGCACAAATGTCAACAGTTAGTTTAGCAGATACCTGAGAGCAAGCTAATTGGGGTTTCTATAAGACAACAGCTACTAAATAGCTCTAATTCACTATTTTTGTTTTCTCTGTGCATCAGGTCTAGCTAGCAAGAGTGGTTTAACATCAAAAATGCAAATAATGAATTAAAGCTATTTAGCAGCTGTTTTCTTACAGAAACCCCAGTTAGACAGCTTTATATACGTATTACTACCAGTTTTGAGTTTTCACTTCAGTCCAGTGTTTTGTTTCTGCCTAGGCTGTTAGAGGAGTTTTTCTAATTTTCTCTGGGTGTTTTATTATGTCTGGGGGCTGTCATTCAAGTTTGTTTTATTGCATCTTCTCCAAGTTAGTCTTCACAGCATACCCTTTGGTTTGATGTCTAATAGCCCCTATAGCGGGCCAGTGTCTTGTTACAGTATCTTGCTTAGCCACAGCAGAGAAAAAACACTGCAGCCAGGATAAACAGTGCTATACAATATACTATAGAAAGTTACATGTTAAAACACACACACAAACACACACACTCACACACACACAAAGTAGAACACAGCTGGATAAGGTACAAGTATTTAGGAAACTTGTCATCACTAAGCCATATATAGTGTGGTATGGGTAAAACCCAAATCACCAGACCAGGACCAGTGCTGTAAAATCTGTACTTGGCACAGCTTGTACAAATATTGCTGATCCAGTGGATCAAATAAATACATGCAAATAAATAGATAAATACATACTCGGCTTTGCCTCGTGCTTCAACCCACTCCAGGAGTGACATCATTACATAATAACACACCCTGTCATGCCTTTTTGCTTAAATATGCCCTTTCTCAATGTACTATACTTTGATTCAGTTAGTGTATGCAACAGCCTTCATGTGAACACTCTGGGCTTCTCTTTGACTCCTGATGTCTATTTGCCTTAGCTATTGGATATTGTTTGAACTGCTTTGGTCTTCTTGATGTGGTGCCTGTGTGCCTAAACTATGTAATCTGTTTATCTACTGCTACCCATGTATCTCCAGTGAATGATTGTTATAAATGTCTGCTCTCCAAGCCATTGTTTTTGGACTTGTTACCTGTGCTGTCTTTGCATTAGTTTTGATGAGGTGCCTTTGTAAATGAGTCTCTGACTCAAAGGTTTGTAAATCTGATATTTTTTAAATAAATTAATAAATGTTTATGTTTAAGCCCATGAAACACCCTTATCTAGTTAATGCATTCACAGTCGTAGTGGCTCTGCCAGAGTTTGTTTTTTGTATAGGGAAAAGATAACATGTTTTTGAACTCTGAAGGCAGGAAGGGTTTAATGTGTTTTAGTTTTAGTAAAAGATGTTTTTTTCTTACTTGTTTGTTTATCTTAGGACACACAGAAAGTGCAGCTAATTGAGTGTGATGTTCTTTACAATAGAGGCTAGGGAGGTCAGATCCAAACAAAAATCAATAAAAAACAGAGTGCTGTAGTTAGGGACTTTTGACACACGTGATCTCAAATTTCAAAGCCTGGGGAATGACACAAGGTGCCTGCATCAAACATAAATGATGAAATTGGCACCTTGCATCAAAAGATGCAGCATCCACAATTTTCAAATGCTATCTGCATCAAAAAAGGAATCTGCTGCACCAAAGTGTCACTGTGCCAGTTTTGTTCTCCAGACTGGGATGTGCCAGATTGTAAGAGGGTTTGTGCCATGGTGGGGCTGCATCACCCTCTTTTTTTGAATTTTGCAAGCCCCACTATGGATGCAGCAAAGGGCTCCACTTAGAGCAGATAGGAGGTGATCTAAGGGACTTGCATCAGTGCCCCACACTGTGGTGAATGGGGGGATGTGAAATTTGGGGGCTGGGGCAGAAGGGGCATGGGGTGCCCTAAGACTGTGGCTGCCAAACATTTGAGAAGCTGGCTGGTGTTACGTTGTGCTATGTGTTTGTATATACGGAATAGAAAATGGCTCTCTGTACTGTAACTATATGTTTCTCTTAGGTAGATAGAAAACTATTACACTGTAAAAGCTGTTATTTTCTGCACTCCACATTGGTAGCCTGAAATCATACCTGATGGCAATTATATTTGGAGGTGTCATGAAGACAATGGGCACCACCATCGGGTGTCGCATCTCTCCCCATCATGACTTCTGTGGGGCCTTCTGCACCATGACACTTGCTAGGTATAGTTGCCATCAGGTTTGCTAATTATAGGTTACAAATGTGCAGTACAGAACATTACAGTTTTTACAATGTAATAGTTTTCTATCCACCTGAGAGAAACATTTAGTAACAGTACAAAGTGCTGTTTTCTATTCCGGACATACAAACACACAGCACAACAAAACATCAGATAGCTTCTCAAACCTTTGGCAGCCACAGTCCTAGGGCTCCCCATGGCCCTTCTGCCCCCGGTTCCTCCTGACATACAGGCCCCCCAACCCTTGTGGCCCTTGTAATGTTGCACCAGGTGGGAGGCCAGATCCCTGCGGCAATTCTCACAGGTGCATCAACTGTTTGGCATAGGTGTCAGATTGTGGCAAATCCAGGGAGTTTGGTGCTGGGGCCCTGATTTTTATAAAATCAGGCACAGGGTACCTGGCACACTTGGTGTTTGCCGAAGCCCTAGATTGCTGCAAATCTAAGGGCTGTTTGAAAATCAAGCCCACACTCTGAACTCTGAGAAGAAGGCAAAGACTGCCTAAGAAGCTGAGAACAAGTATAACCTAGCCTAGTCAAGCAGGTTAACCTGAAGCAGCAAGGCATTATTTTTTACTGCTTAGAAAGGGAATCAAAAATTTTGACACAGGCAAGACTTAGAGAAAATATGGAGTGCAAAAGACTTTTCTAAACCTTCTGATTATACAGTCATGCCCACTAAAATGCAAACCGCTTAAAAGCAAATCCCGCATAAATGAATATTTTTCCCGTTCTCCGATTCTGTTCCTATACAATTCATTATGCTAGGCCTGATAAAACACATTGTTGCCACCCATATAAATGCATAATTCTCTCAGGGTTTCAGCAATATTTTTCAGTCCACTCCTCCTCCTTTACAGACTGTTGGCAATTACTGGGTGGCAGTGGTAGGAGAATGAGAAGGATACAAAGATGACAAGGAGGGAAATGAAGAGACAGTACAGTTTACCCCAACAAAAAAAGATTTGTGAGAATACTTCTCGCATATCTGCAACTATATCAAACAAACTGAATGCCTGCACTGAAGAAGATTATCAGACTTTTTATCATCTGCACTAGAGCAGCCAAAGAAAGACAATGGCAGTCTAAGATCACCACCGATTTTAAATCACTTGATCACTTGCAAGGCACAAAAATACACTTTGAAGAACAGCTTTTTTTAACAGTTTGAAGCAGAAACACTGATCCCATATGTGCACTCTTACCCTTCCTGAGCACACACACTCCTTTTAACCCAGAAGTAAAAAATAAGGCAAAAACATAAAGTTCAAAGAACAGCCTTTTTTAACAGTTCAAAGCACAATCACTGATCCCATATGAATGCAGTACTTCAACCCTTCCTGACCACCCACTACTTTTAACACAGAAGTACAGTAAAAACAAAATCAAAATCAAGAAATACAGTACAGTTTCTGAAGTCCAATATGCTTCCCATCCTTCTACAAGAACAGCTGTCAGACACGTCACAGCCCATTGTCACCTGGAGCACTGTGAAGCACTAAAAACAGCAAGATTACATAGC
Organism: Neoceratodus forsteri; assembly: GCA_016271365.2. Taxonomy (NCBI): domain Eukaryota; kingdom Metazoa; phylum Chordata; order Ceratodontiformes; family Ceratodontidae; genus Neoceratodus; species Neoceratodus forsteri. Next base: position 1,156,538,310 of record CM057456.1, on the reverse strand, counting down.
TGCATAACCTGCTTTAATGCATAAACCATGGACATCCCGAGGATATGTGTTTAAGTGGGTTTGACTATAGCTGATGTATAGCCACTGCCAATTCAATTTTCAAAGCTGTTTACAATTCTAAAGCTATCTGACATAAGATATTTTTATTGTGTTTTGAATAAATCAATACTTTTTGTACCTTTTTCTGTGGCATGTCTGTACTAGTTGACTCCTGCCTATACCACATGGCTGGCTGGAGAGGGAGGATTAAGTGCCCCAGGAAAAGCTCTCCTTGGGGGGAATGCCCTTGCCTACTAGAGACCCCCACAGGCAAGGCATGACCAATGACAGGAAAACAACCTACAGTAGTACTGTAGATCCTGTGTAAATGGTGGTTAATTGGTAACTTAATGAGAAGTTTTTTTGATGCAGTTGGGTGAGGGGGTGCCACCAGGGCCATGGGACAGCAAGAGGAAAATATGTAGACAAAAATGAAATAAAAAAAAATGTTATTGGTGATTGACCGCCCCAAAGTTAAATCCAAAAAACCTTTTGACCACCAAAATCAAAATCCCCCCTCCCCCAAAAAAACCCTTAAAGTTTTGTTTTTATATATTATGTACTGGTGTGCTGTAATCCCAGCCACAACACCCAAACACACAACTGTACAACTGATAAACTTGCAAGCTATACTATAATCATAACAATTCACTCTAAGGTACATGTGACAGTGAGATGATATTACTCCCCAGTACTGTGATGTGCTTGGCTTTATTTTGTGTCTGATTCCCAGTTGTGCAAAATTGTGGGATGACATCACTTTTTCTGTGCATGATGCACATCCCAATTTTCAGATGACAACACTCAGAGGCACATGATACATCCAGTGTCACCTTGTGCCTCACTTCCCAAGATATCCCATTATTCCACAATAGAACACACACATGGTAAAATTAAAAACTCGTAGATCATTCGTACTTGCAATAAATGCACTTCAGTGTGTGTATGATTTTGAGATGATAATACTTTTTGCATGCCTGATGGACTTTGCTTTGATTTGTGCCTCACTTGCCAATCAGTGCTGGTATCCCACAATAACACACGCCCTATTCTACCTTATTACTTAAATATTGCATATGTGTTTCAACACTGAGATTATGTTTATTACATTTTCTTACCTGAGTCAGTCACCACAATTGACTTGTCCAGTACTTGCTCCTCCCCATATCATCAGAGGGCACTGATCGTCAGTGGCTTGTCTGACACATTTGAGCCCACTGAGAATTGCCCATCCTCTCCATCAACCTCTCCCACTATGACAGGCAATGGCTACTCTGTGGTTTCTGGGGTCATCTGGGAGTTTGCCAAAATGGTGACATGTACCTATCCTCTTCTTCCTCCTACTCCTCTACCAACACCACCTCAGGGGATGAGGTCTTATGCTGTGGGAGTGGCACTGCATGACCTGCAATAAGAAAATGTAATATACTGTAACATTAGTTAAGGTGGCCTGTAATAAGAAAATGTAATGTAACATCTAGTTAATTGTTCTTTCTATACAACTTGTACAGTATCTTCATATAACTATAATAATTAGGTCATGTTTTTTTCCCATAGGAAAAAGCGTTTGTAATTTGCCATTATAAAGGAGTGTTTATAATGGCAAACACATAACATTTGCCTATGAAAAAAGCGCGAGCCACCACAATCCTTGTGACTGAACCAGTGTGTCAGTCTCTCACATCGAGCACTTATCCCAGAGACTGCAGCTGCAGAACATGTATCACACAACCAGTCTTTCTCTAACCTCAGCTTCTTTAATTCTGAGCCACCAGCAAACTCTATAAAATCTCCTCTATTTCAAAAAAAATATTCTCTTCAGCATGCTGTAGCGCTATAACTTTTTACATGCTCCTGAACCTCTCCAGATGTCTGACTTTCTCATTCTCCTCCCTCTACAGGTCACATGCTGCAATTGCCTGAGTGACCAAGAGCACCTAGCAACTATTTTTTTTCCCTCTCAGTCAAGAACTCTCTCAGACCCTTCAACTTCATTTTAGCAACAGTTAATCTTAATATTTTAATGTTAAAATGTTCTTTATTAGCCAACAGTTTCTAGTTCCTCCTAAAAAAATAAATACTTCCAGACCAACAACGAAGTGGCAAATTTCGATCGGACTTTTCAACTATGCTTTATCAATAGTTAATCTTCTTAATATTTTAATATTAAAATTTTCATTGTTGGCCAGCAGTTCCTCCTTCTTAGTGAAAAATAAATATTTCCAGCCCAACAACAAGGTAAGACTATTGCTTCCATCCTTCATCTTTACAGCTACTTTAGGGCTTCCATTCATTCATGTTAACAGGTATTTTATATAATTGTTGTGACGAAAAACATGACCAAGCAATTATATAAAATAAAATATGGGTTGTCGTGTGTAAACTCGAAGTTTACAGACACCCTTGGGGTTAGATGCTTGCACAAACCCCTCGAGCTTCGAGCTCGGGGTTTATATAGCATCTAACCCCTCTGGTGTGTGTAAACTCATTACACACACCTCTCCATACTTTATCCTCTATATTATTAATATCTACAGTATCGAGACCACTTGTCAGTTTCATCCCATCCCTTTTTCCACCCAGAGGAAAATATTGCTAACATTGGTACAGTCAGACCACTTAAATCTATATACTTTCATTTGCCCTAATAAGTGTATGTCATAGAAAGATATATACCGTAGTAACCAGTAACTGTTAAATTTGCCTCTATTACTGTGAAAAAGTTCTTAGGAAAACATTGTTAAAACACACAAAGGAAAGACATTTTACATAGTATTGTGAATAACACATAATAGTGTAGTGCAGTAGTGCTGTTATATATTGTTTATGTGTTTTTAGTCAGTTATTTGTGTTGTTTGTTTTAGGATAGCAGGGGATTGTGAACAGCTCATTATGGAATTTTGGGAGGTCAGTCACACAGACTGATTTATTCTTTAAATGTTAAGGAGTAGAAATGGGAACCTGGACAGCAGGCATTTAAAAGAACACATTTAAAAAGAGTATAAAACTGGAATCCACTGTTGCCCAAATCCTGAAGGGGGGGGGTACTGGAGTAGCCTGCTCCACAGTAGCCCTAGTCTGTAGTTAAATCGCTGGTGATAAGACTCACTCACTAAGAACTCTGCGTTATCACTAATATATTTTTTAAACCAAATAGCATCACATCGTAGTAATGTCAATGAGCCAATGTTTAGAGGAATAAAATCCTCTTCATCAGTCTTATTTCCAGTAATTTGGCACATTTAAAAAGAGGTCAGAAGAATCAGGAGACTGAAGCAGTGAAATTAACTGTGAATGGGCTTGTAAATTACATTATAGTACTGTATTGTTCTTGGCCTGAGCTTCAATTAAACATTGTATTAACAAAACAAGAGAGATAGGGTTTAATTGAAACTGTAGTGCTCGTACAGAATTGAAAAGTCAGCTATACAGATTAAAGAGGTCATTAACACAGGAAAAATTATTTCAGTTATTTGCCTTATGGATGATCAGACATCCGTATAAACAGGGCATGGATTTATCAGGTCTTCCTGCAGCAGTAATTTAAAAATACAGCAAATGTTCCTATTTTTAAACACATGTATACTGTATATACATATTGTACAACTGTTTAACAAAAGGAATTTGAACTGTCTTTGATTTGCAACATTGGTAAATTATATATGGTAGTACATTTTAAGGGGGGATTGCATGCAACACAAAGCAGTAGCCAAATATGCAGCCCTAAACTGTTATGTTAAGTATTTCGGGCCTGATTCCAAGATGACTTACACATGGCACAAGGTGATTTATGCCAAACCCCACTGCAAAAATCGCAGCTTATTGCCATGAGATACACAAGTCACGATTCCAAGTCACGACCTGCGCCATGTCATATGCGGGTTGCGCCAAAGGTGGGTTACACCACCCACTATGCCCGCAACCCACAATGGCATGGTGCAAGAGTGGGTTACAGCAGCAACTATGCCCTGTTTCAAAAGGGTGGCTGCTGTAACCCACATACTATATTCCAGAAGCTGCACTGGTGCAGTGGAGTTAGACCATCAAGGAGATGATCTAAGGGGCATCCATCCATGCCAATCAATGGATGCCCACTCCGCAGCACTGCAGAAGGTACACAGCTGTGCTCCCAATGCCCCCACAACACAGACATGTCCCCCACCACCCGTGAATGTCAGGGACCCCAGGATCCATTTCCTGAAGTGTCCCCTGAATACCAGTGCCACCTGTCCAGTCCCCCCATGCCCCCAGTGCATGTGGTGGTGTTAGGGGAGTGGGGGGCTCTGGGGAGCAGTTCTCAGCAGCCTGGAACTTGCGGCATCCATTTCCATTGCTCCATGCCTGTGGCACTAGCTTGCATCAGTCGCAAGTCACAGAACATAGGTGCCAGAGACCCTGCCTGTCTTGGAATACAGTGCAGGGTCCCTGGCATAGTGCCACATGGTACCACTCACATATACCCATGAGATGTGCCATGCATCTTGGAATTAGGCCTTTCATTTCTAATATTTTTTAACAGCTATTTAATTACATAAAGCCATTTCACTTTTTATAACATAAACTGTAATTTTGTGATATAAAATCCTTACCATGAGTTCTGTCACCCATCTGAAGATACCCTACATCTTCCCACATTGTCACCATAACTGAAAACCACTCAAGGTGGTGGTCTAGAATGGTATGCTGGTTGGAAAGCAGCTTAACATCAACCATCAATATACCTTGTCATGGCATATATAGTCACAGAATGCTGGAAACTATTGATTTACTGAAGTGTTTTGAATATTTAGTATTATGGTCATCCCACCCATATTCCCAGCTGCCTGATGTAAAGCATGTTCACATTACCAAATGGCACCAAACCACCAGTGGAAACTTGTGCATGGATGAGTTTAGTAACATATAAGCAGCATCAGTTTAAGGTGCATGCTTATAGGAGACTGTGAGCTGGGCTTCAGAAAGTAACTCATTTATAAAAATAAGGAGACACTGCTTATAAGTTGATAAACTCATCCATGCATGAATTTGCACTGGTGCTTTGGTGCCATTTGATGATATGGACATGCTTTACATCAGGCAGTCAGGAATATGGACAGGACAACCATAATACTAAATATTCAAAAAAAAACTCAGGAAACAAACATCAGCAAATTAATAGTTTCCAGCATTCTGTGACTATATATGCTATGATAAGGCATACTGATGGCTGAAGGTGTGGTATATTTTGATATTGAGTTAAACAGTCTAGCCCCAAAACTGAGAGTGCCCCTTTAATTGAAATGAGTTGTTAGCTGGTTTGAGTATGAGTTGATTTTGAGCTGGTTAGTGGTTTTAATACAGGTTGTCTGATAAATGAGATACATTTAATCAGTTGTTAGCCAGTTTTCTCTGTTTCTACTGTAAAATTAATGATTATATCACAAAGCTGACAACTGGTTTTCATGTCATTACATATTGAATAAGAACTGTAAACGTTTAGAGTTATCAGCTGATTGAAAATGGATTTATTAAACTGAATAACAACTCATTACCAATAAGCTTATATTAAAGTTTATTGCTGACAGTACTGTATGTTTTTGCATACACAAAAATAGATAAAAAAGATACAGTGGTTCAACCATTCTGTGTTACATATAGTAGGCCCAAATATTCAAAAGGGTTGCGCATGGCACAACACTGTTGCGCCATGCACAACCCACTGATGCGCCCCGGCACAATATTCAAAAGGGAAAAGTCACTACAAATCCCGATGCGCCGGTGCATCAGTAATGTGCTGAGCACAGGTAGGCGTGCCCATGCACTAACCTGCACAGCCCGATATTCAGCCCGGGATGTGCAGAGTCATCATGCGCCAACCCTACCTGCGCCTACTAAAATACTCCACAAAAAAGGAACAAGTGATGGCCACCCACAGGTGAGCTGCCACATTGCAGGGTGCAACACAGCAGCTGCCACCTATGGGTGGCCACCCGGATCCTGCCGCTCCTAGGTGCCCCCATGCCCATGGCAGGCATCTATGTCAGATCCCCAAGTGCAATATCCCTGCTGGTCCAGTGGACCGCACTGAAACCTGATTGCGGGCATCTGTAATCAGACCCCCAAGTCAATATCCCTGGTGGTCAGTGGACGCACTGAGCCCGATCGCGGGCATCAGTACCTCATCAAAGACCCCCTACCCTGGTGGTCTAGTGTACCCCCACCCCACCCACCCACTGAGCCCCCCGCCCCGCTCCCCATCAGCCGGTGGTGGCAGCACCCACTCACCTGCTGCCCTGCAGCCCGCTGACTGACAGCTCAGTGGGGCTGCATGCCCATTGGTTCTCAGCGCGGGCCAATGGTGTGCAGCGCCATACTATACTACTCAGTCAATATGTGATAGATTCATTCACATATCTGGACTGTAATAATAGGATGCACACCCATTGGCTCATGCTGCAGTGAGCCAATGGGCATCAGCCTACCGAGCTGTCAGTTGGCGGCGGCGGGGCAGCAGGTGGTGGTGCTAGCCACCCGCCGCTGGACGGGTGGGGAGCAGGGCGGTGGGGCCCAGTGGGTGGGTGGGTGGGGGGTACACTTAGACCACCAGGGTAGTGGGGGTCTTTAATGAGGTACTGATGCCCGCGATCAGGCTCAGTGTGGTCCACTGGACCACCAGGGATGTTGGACTTGGAGGGATTCGAGTACAGATGCCCGTGATCTGGCTCAGTGCGGTCCACTGGACCACCAGGGATATTGGACTTGGGGGGACTGTACTGATGCCTGAGATCAGGCACATAGGGGTCCACTGGACCACCAGGGATATTGGACGGTTTTTCATTTATATTACAGGAATGCCCCCAATCGGGCTGCAGGGGGTGTCGGTCCCCAATGGCTGCTGCCTGGCAGGGTGCAAGGTGCAAGTCGTCGGGGATCTGCGCACCTGCTTGCTAATGGCATGCAAATGGGGCCGTAATGAGATTCAAATGACCCCCTGTGCACCTTGCATAAATTATGGCCCCATTTGCATGTCCCCATTTGAATATCGCAGGTGCTGTGCATGGCACAATGGCACTTGCGCCAGCGCATCTCCATGCTCCACTCTGGCCACTTGCGCTGGTGTAGTGCCACTGCGCCATGCACAGTGGGGGTGGCCAGGGTGTGATATTCAAAGCTGCTGTGCCATAGCGCAGCACCATTGAATATCATCCAGGCCACTCCCCTGCGCCACAAAAATTGAGCTGCGCCCAGGCTTGCACCACAGCCTGGCACAGTTTGAATATCCGGTCCAGCAGTGTTTACATTGTAGACCAACACTAGTGGGTGCTTCTGTCCTAAATTGTTATTGGGACTGCATTGTTAAGGATAACAGTCACTGCAACACTGTGTACAACTGTATTTTTTGTTTACCTTGTGCACAGGAGTCAGAAGGATTTGGGTAATGAATGCCCAAGCAGTGAGTTGATGGAGGGTGGCTTGGTTCAAGACCTATTGCATTTTATTTTATTTTATTGTAGTTAGTTAGTTGGTTATTGATTTGATACCTGGATAGGTACACTGGTCCAAGGGACCATTTTCAGGAATTACCCAGGCCACCTAGATGTCACTTACATTACATGTGAATCAGCATACATACAGTACTTTACATAAGTAATAACATACAACTGGAAGTGGTGCCTATAGTCAGACAATTCAAATAATTAATCAGTACATTAGAATCAGCATACAAGTGGAGGTGATACAGTCAGACAATAAACATAATTATACCACAGGTATGTACTCTCAGCCAATCAGAACACAGGAAAACTGTAAATTATTCTCCCACAAACTACCACCTACATGCCCACAGTAGTTTATTCACCAATAGCCACACCCACAGTAGTTTATTTATCTTCCCTCAGTAGTTTATTCATCTTAACCATGCCCACAGTTGTTTATCCACATTGCCTTTCTCTCCACTCACACTCCTACACTGAATCTCGTTCACAAACACTCTCAGCCTGTGTAACTAACTTTCAAGCTAACACAAAGTCTTTAATATCTACATTGTGCCCCTGATTTCCATTCAGTATTAAAACAAAATCTCTTACACATCAAATTCAGCTCACAGCGCACGTAATATCTCCTTCGTACATCTGTCACCTCTAATGCTATGGCAGCAAGTAGCAATCGTGTTTCTGACTAACTAATAATTTTGAGCTTGTATTTATGAAAGCAGTAATATGTGAGACTTACTGCCAGATACAACATTTGTAAGTTAGTCCTGTTGAAAAGCCAGCACTAGAACTCTTTTTTTTTTTTGTTTACAAATCGTATCTGTGATTCTGGACATGCGCATTGCCAGCTTTCGTTATGCGCATGTCCAAAATCACAGATTCAATTTGGAAATGGACAATAAAAAGGGTTCTACCACTCGCTTTTGAATGGGACAAACTTTCAAATAATGTATCTGGCAGTAAGTCTTACATATTACTACTTTCAGAAATACAAGCTCAAAATTCGTAGTTTGTCAGAAAGGCGCTTGATACTTGCTGCCGTAGCACTAGAGGTGGCAGATGCATGAAGGAGATATTACTTGTGCTGCTACTTCCATTTCATTTCTACTCAAAAATATATTTTTACCACAAATTCTAGTGGCATAATAGTAATAACATTCAGCTTTGTGATGTATACTCTCAATAACTGGCTTCTGTGGAGATTAAATGCCTCGGTTTCGCCTCGGCATTTAATCATCCACAGAAGCCGGTAATTGCTTCGCATACTTCACAAAACTGAATGTTATCACTTAAATAATAACTAACATGAGGGCATGTGGTTGGCTAACTCAGTCAGGTTGAATGAGAAAGCAAACTAGAACCAAAAACTGGCTAATACATGTTAATTCAGTTTAGAGAAAAATGAACAAATAATGATACTATAGACTTGGGTAGCCTTGACCCCACCCACCCACTATCAGGAAGGGCACTTGCAAACCATGGTGGTTAGGAGGGCATTATTAAAATGAGGTCTGAAGAGGTGGTAAGTAACTAGTAAGTGGAGCATGGCCAGTAAGCAACTCCAGAGACTAGGGGCAGTGATGGAGAAGGATGTCTGACCAGTTTCAGTTGCGGTCAGGGGATAGTTGAGGAGACAATAAGAGCAGGACCTCAGTATGCATGTGTCAGACTTAATACTAAAAAGTCTTGTTAGAAGGGAGCTATCCCCCTCATGAAGGGACTTATTGATTAGGGTACCCATGAGGTAGTCACGGAGGGTCTGAGGAGACATCCAACCATGCGTCGAGTAAAGGTAGCGTGGTGGGTGTAGAACAGGCAAGTGCAACAAGCCTGCAGATGCTGTCGAAGGCTGTGTTGAGTCATGTCAGGTACAGATTTGAGGTCCAGGAGATGACAGCAGAGCAGTAATCTGGGAGGAGCACATGTGTGCCTTGAGCAATGGCTAGATGCACCTTCATTGTCATGAAGTACTTTATGCGGTAGCAGACACCCAGTTTCTGGTTCTTGCACTTGATTACTTGCCTAATGTGATTCATAAGGTTTAGGAAGGGATCAACAGTGACCCCCAAGTATTTTAAATTAGTTACTTGTTCAAGGGAAGACCAATCTGGAGTCAAACTGCTCAGTGAGTTATTTTGCCCTGCATTGCATTTGGTGAGCCTTAGTTTGGACCCAGAAAGCATCACCTTCATATTTTTGGCATTGACAAGTAGTCTGTTAGATGCAGACCATTTCTGGACAGCTCCAAATTCCCTGGAGAGGAAGAGAGATATATTTAATGGTCTTTCATCACTCCTGTAAAGGACAAGATCGTCCACATACATTATCATAGGTTCATAGGTTCTTAGATAAATTCAGTTCCATAAGCTACAATGAGCCATATAAAAGACCAGCCACTAACTCAGTGGACACAGCTCCATTTTTCTTCTCCCATATACCTATACAGTAAGTTCTTAAAACTGGACAAACTATTAGCCTCCACCACCTGCCTAGGGAGATCATTCCAAACATTCACCACCCTCTGATTAAACCACTTCCCTCTTCAACTCGTTCTATATCTCTCACATTTTAACTGTTTATCATGTACTCTTGTGCCCATCCTCACATTCTCCTTCCAGTTTAGTCCTGCTGCCTCACATAGCATACCATCACTTATGGATTTATATACGTAACATAAATCTCCCCTCATCATTCTGTATGTCATTGAATATAGTCCCAGATTCATCAATCTGGAACCATATTCTAATTCAGCCACCACTTCGATTTTTCTGGTGAACCTCCTCTGAACCTGCTCTGCTCTTTTACTTCCCATAACACTCTGCACCAAACAAAAGGGGGCCCCATATTCCAAAATAGGTCTCTCCAGGAATCTGTACTGGGGCACAAGAACCTCTTCCTTCCTACTTCTGATGTTACGTAACAAGTTACCTATAACCCTATTAGCTTGACAAATACAAGTACTATTGTGCTTATCAGAATCTAATTTATCAGTGACAATTACCCCCAGATCTTTCTCACTGTCTGTGGTCATAATTGTCTGTGATTTTAACTTATACTGCACTTTACTATTATTCTGCCCAAAATGCATGATCTCGTATTTTGTGATGTTAAACTCCAATCTATTTTTTTCCGCCCAGTTCTCCAAATGGGTCAATTGCTCCTGAGATGTTATTACAGCATCTTTATTATTTTCTATTGTCCCTATCTTAGCATCATCTGCATATTTGCAGATCCATACTCCTTCAGATACCTGCATGCTGGAAATCAGTACATAAGAAAGCTTTGGCCCCAGTACAGACCCCTGGGGGTCCCCACTAGTCACTCTTACCTCTGTTGATAGGTAGCCTCTAATTTGAACCCGTTGATATCTGTCACATAACCATCAAGCTATCCATTTTCTAAGATAGCTCTCAACTCCCATTTCCTGTAAGATCCCAAGCAGGACATTACAGTATGTGATACACAATCAAAGACCTTCCTATAGTCCACATATACAGCATCAACCGGTAGCCCAACGTTCAGTGCCTGACTCACCGGCTCGAAGAAATGTAACAGATTGGTAGTACATGATTTCCCCCCTGAAAACCCATGCTGGGAAATGTCCAGGTGTTTCAAGACTTTTAAATTATTTTCTAGTAGCTTTTCTATAAAACTCTCCATAATTTTCCCAATAATAGAAGTTATGCTTATTGGTCTATAATTATCAGCTCTAGTCCTGTCACCTGATTTAAAAATGGGTGCAATATTAGTCATCCTCCACTCTTTTAATGTCGCACCCTCCCTCAATGATTTATTAAAAAGAGCAGACAATGGAATAGAAATTTCTTCTGCAAGTTATTTCAGAAAAGCTGGGTGGTAATCATGCAGCAGTCAGTAATATCCTTGAGGAGGTGGTTAATAAAGAAGGAGAATAGGATAGGTCCTAGTATGGAACTTTGTGGGACTCCACTATACACCCCTAAGGTACTGGATGTGCCCTCCCCGGTATAGACACTTTGAGATCTACTGGTCAGGTAGTTCCTGAACTGTGCCATGGTTCTTGTTGAGAAGCAATGGGAGTGGACTTTACCAAGGAAGATGTTGTGATCAACTAAGTCAAAGGCCTTTGAGAGACCTACGAAGATGGCACAAGTAACCTTCTCTTCATCTGACTTCTGAAGGACATGGTCTGTGAAACAGTCCAGAGCAATGGTTGTACTGTGGCCCTTTCCAAAGCCATGCTGGTGAGGGGATAACAGATTATACTTTTGAGACGTGGTCTGAGATTTGCTGGAAGACTATTTTGTCCAGGATTTTACTTAGGTGGCAGAAGATGGGCACTAGCATGTAATTTTTCAGGAGTTTAGGGTCACTTCATTTGAATATTGAGGCAACTCTGGCCCACTTCCCTAGTGAATTGATGGACATGGAGGAAAGGGATAGATTGAGTAAGGTAGCAAGGGGCTTAGCAATGAGGTCAGTTGGCAGTTTAAGGAACTGAGGAGATAGCCTGTCGATTCTGGCACTACCTGAATTTGGGAAGGTCTTGAGGAGATGCCAGACTTATGTGGGGGAAGTAATTTTAAAATGAAAGGCAGGAATACCACACACCTCTGCATTCCCCTCCTCAGGGGCAGGTATGGCATCCTTGGGTGGGAGTTCAGCTAGCACTCAGCTAGGTTAGTGAGTTTGTGGTTCAGAGCCTCTGCAACTTGAGAGGGCTCACTTATGATACTTGCATCAGTGGACAGGTTGAGGGGCTCTGCTTGGTGCTTTGTTTAATTAGGAAATTCACCATGGACCAGAACCTATAAGGGTCACCCAAGTTGTGGGTCTGTTGGTTTTTAATGAAAGATGCCTTAAGGGATTTGGATTCTTGCTTACAGGGGTTCTGGAGCCTTTGATACTTGTTTGAAGTGGCAGGGCAATGGGAGGATTTATAGATCACCCACAAGGCATCCCTCAATTTCATTTTTATAAGGAGATATTTTGTTAGCCATCTGGAATTCCCACCCCTTACTCTCTGGGTGGTAATAATGAATTGTTTTTCCTTGATAGAGCACAGGGCAGCACTGATGAACCCAAGGGCAGAATCCGCATTGGTTTGGGTATAGAGGATGGACCATTTTCCAGCCCTAATGTCCAAATGCAGTTGATCTGTCTTACAGTTGGAGAAATTCCTAAAGGACAAAAACTTGGGTGGGGTATGTGGGCACTAACAGGGCCATGTAGAAAAGTTGGGGAGTGGTCACTACTGCAATCAGACAGCACCCCAACCTGAAGCCTTCAACTCCCCTACCTTTACTCCCCCTTCCCTCTACCTTCCACATCTCCCCCTTTCTATCTTGATCACACCGACTGTGAACACACTTACTGTCTTGTTCTACAGGGCAATGTATGTAATATATTATTATCCAACTTCCGTCCTCATATAGCTCACCCAACTTTTTGTTGTAGACACATTCCTACATTATAAAGGAATTGAACCGCTGTTCTCCAAGTGTTCTCCATTTGTGTCATTGTTAAACTGTTGTGTCTCTGTGACTGTAAGGTATTATTTGGATGTTATGTTGTTGACTGTTTATAAAGTGTATATCCTTCGTTCCTGTTCTAACCAGGTCCATCTTGTAAATGAGCTATGCTCAATGGTGTTCACCTAGATTAATAAAGATTTTGATTGATTGATTGAGTAATTGACTGATTGATTGATTGAAGGATCCTGTTTTTCTGGTCTGTTATACTCCAAACAAAGTGGGAGTGATTGGAGGACTTGAGGTTGAACTGTGTGGGGGAAGAGATAATTTCGGTGAGGTTTAATTGTTTTAGCAACTCTGTACACTCAAGCTACTGTTCATTTAGCCAGATTAGGTTGACATTTCCTACCATTATAAGGTCCCTCGAGGGAGACAGGTAGCTAATGTATTGGGTTAGTTGAGCTAGTCCATTCAGACCAGCTTTTGGAGGATTGTACGTGCAACTTCTGTAAACTTTATTTGCAGACCCAAATGTCAATTCAGTATATACTGTAGATGTTACAAAGTTTTAATTCACAGGCAAAGTTAAGGCAAAGTCACCAAATTCTCCTCCATGGATCACTTCACAAAGATTCTCTATTTAATAGGAAATTTGCTATTGGCCATTTCAACTTGCAACTTCATGAGCCCCAGGTTTGGGAATTAGCCCGGACTGCCAAGGGTCAGCGGAGGGGGGAGAGAGAGGATCGAGCATCCAGAGGACTGCTCTCCTCTCTCTGGGAGGGATCCAGGGGTAGCCTGGTACAGCAGAGGCCCCTAGTGGAGATCGGTGGCATTGCGATGCATGGGGCTCACAAGCGAGGGGAAGACGTCAGGCAGCTGCCTTCCAGACGTGGGTGGGATCACCCATGTCGCGGGCTGGGCAGCAGTGCACATCCCATGCTGGGGGCATAAACATTGTGTAAAATCCCCTCTGACTCATATAGGTGATGTCCCTCCCAGTGCCGTCCTGCCACATGCCCAACACTGGAGCCTTTCCACTGCCTCTTCAATCTCCTCAGGCCCTATGTCCCCCCTAGGGCTCAGGGGGAAAGTAATAACCTTGAAGATGGCAGGGTTCACAGTGAGCAGTAGAGTGGCATGGTGAGTAGAGAGGCCTGAGAGAGTTGTGGTGTCAGGGAGCTACAAAACAGAATTGTAAAAAAAAAAAAACTTGCAACTTCACTTGTAACTTCTCTTTGAGGTACACAGTGGTGAAGTTGGGTCAAAATGGCTTCTGTCAACTAATCTTTTTGTTTTTTTAGGTATAATTCAGACAAATGTCACATTTGCCTGAACTTGGTATGGTTGTAGTTCAAGAGGTGGTGCATATTTAGTGCATTTTTGATGATTATTGGACTTAAATTGTAGATTTGGCACCATGATCAATTTTGGAGGTGATTTGGGGGTGTTTTGCACACCCCATGATTTTTTCTAGGGGTAATATGTATTACTATTGTAGTACACATTGCAACCCTTGTTTGGATGTCCCTAAATCCTCTATGAGCTACAGCTCCTCTGATACTGCAAGGGATCCAGTGAGCATTGACTAGGCCAGGGACCCCTGAATTTCTTGAACTTAAACAGTGGTTCAGAAATTTTCCATGAGCAACAGCTCAGCTGATACTACAAGGTACTAGCCCTGACTTTTGGATTTGGTTCCAGTGGAAGCTGCTCTCCAAGTGGCCCACACTATCTCCTGCTGAACACAATTCTAACTACTGTATCTCCCTCTGTCTCTCTAGTTGAATTTATGTGCCAGGGTTTAATAATTTGTTTAATCCTTAAAATCATTTTAAGTTCTGAGTCGATATTAGAAGTTAATTTTGATACTTGATACTTTTTTTTTGTGCTGACTTTTCCATTAGCAGATTATATCTTCTAGCCAGATACTTTTTTTTTGTGCTGACTTTTCCATTAGCAGATTATATCTTCTAGCCACTAGAGGGCTATAATCTCTGCTAGCAGTGACATTTTCTGTGTCTACTCCACTATTAGCAGGTTACATGCAGCTGTCACGAGGGGCTCCTATCCTATCTGGCACGTCACACACTCTGTTCCCCAGATTTTATCAGCACAATGCTCCTCCCCCAGTGGGCTCTCCTTTTCCTCTCTCTCTCCCTCCTTAAAAGCTAGATAAACCTGCCATCCATTCTCACCTCTAACCACTTGCTTCTAGCTACAATCTCCCTACAGGGGTGTGGTCGTGTGGGTCCCAATAAACAGATCATACAACCAGATAGGATGCATAAAAAATGCATATGTCTGCATTTATCATTTTATTCAAAAAGAAGAAAAAAATACTAAATTTAATATATACAGAAAGGAAAAATAAATGGTGTTAATCCGTCACACCTCTTCAAACATCAGGAGATAATTCTTGCAAAATAAAAC
Organism: Neoceratodus forsteri; assembly: GCA_016271365.2. Lineage (NCBI taxonomy): Eukaryota > Metazoa > Chordata > Ceratodontiformes > Ceratodontidae > Neoceratodus > Neoceratodus forsteri. Next base: position 1,156,522,913 of record CM057456.1, on the reverse strand, counting down.
AATTACAGAATTCCTGAGTTCTTTCCCTTCTCTCAAACAATGTGGAAACTTGCACAATTTCTTCTTAGAACCTTCTCTCTCCTTGGCCAGAACCTTACTGACCACCTATCTCTCTTGGTTCTCCTAGAGGAACCTTTTATAATGCCACAGGGTGACCTCATCAATCATGTGACATCTAATTAAGATGAACAATGGCATTTTCAAGCGTATATATATAAATATATATATATTAAACCAACTAGTATCATTCTAGCACTTCAAGGGTTTACCCCAAAAAAACATTTATTTCTTCACAAGGTCCTAAAACAAAAATATAAACTTAATTATAGGACTATGATGTCAGAGCATTAGCTTAGCTCCTCCCCCTTCTGACATCACTCCTCCTCCTTGAGACCATATAAGCTGCCATTTCATGAGAGTTGCCTGCTCTATAGAAGGACCTCTGCAACTAACATGGGCACTCAGGTAACAGTTATTTTAGTACAATACCTTTATTTGTTCCAGTTTCCCTTAGTTTTACAGCCACTGCTTCTTAACTTACTAGCTGAAGTTGCAGCAGACACTTGCTTCTCAACTCAGCCCTCTGCTGTTAGAGGATCTTTTGTTTACAAATGAAACAGCTCCTTCTTGACATTTGTTTTGGGACACTGAGCTTGTTGGACTGCTTCTCCCAGTAGCCACTGAAGGTTTGCTGAGCATAGCTTTTCAATATACAAGTATTGTTTTTATTTTAACAAGATGCAATTAAGTACTGACAGAAAAGAAAAAAAAGGACAGTAAAGGATAGATAGAAGATTGCCAGGTTGGCCACCCTGACAAGAAAGTATAGGATAGATATTGAAATATAATAGAGGATAGGATAGAGTGAAAAGAAATAATGGGGGGTTATTGCATCTTGAAGTGATTGTTTATATTTCACAACAGGACCCCTGTTACACTCCTCCCAACACAAGAAGGCAACATAATGTTTGTTGTGTTGACTGAAACCCCTCACCCTGTGAAGGGTTGGAACTTCCGCCCACCCACTCCTGAAGTTTCCCCCAGGGACCCTTAAAAATAAACAGGATTCAAAACACTACTCAAAATCAGACAATACTGTTTACAAGTCATACTTTTCCCTGGGGTTGTGCCATCTTGGCACCTTGTGATACACATACAACTCCATTATCTATATCTGGAACAGAGTTACTACCTGGATCAGCACCAAAGCGTGATAAAAAATCAGTGTTCTGATGCTGAGAACCAGCTCTATGTCGTACAGTGAACTTATAAGGTTGTAATGATAAATACCACCTTAAAATGCGGCCATTTTTATCTTTCATCAAATTTAGCTAGCATAAGGGATTATGATCTGTTATAATCGTAAACTGATTTCCCCAAAGATAATATCTCAGGGCTTCTACTGCCCACTTGATGGCCAGACATTCTTTCTCCACTGTGGAATATCTTCTCTCTCTTTCATGTAATTTCCTGCTGAGGTATAAGTTGGGGTGTTCCTCTCCCTGGCAATGCTGGGTCAGTACTGCCCCTATGCCTGTGTCAGAGGCATCCGTCTGTAATTCAAATGGTTTAGTGAAATCAGGGCTACATAACACCGGAGCTGAGCATAGGATGGCCTTGATTTTGTTAAATGCCTTATCACAGGCAGGACTCCACTTTACTTTATTGGGAAAATGTTTTTTGGTCAGATCTGTGAGAGGAGTAGCAATGGTGGAAAAATCCGGGATAAAACGTCTATAATAACTTGCCAGACCAAGGAAAGACCTGACATGGCGCTTTGTCATGGGTAGGGGACTGTTAGCTACAGCTTCAATTTTATCTACTTCTGGCTAATCCTCCATGTCCAATAATGAACCCCAGATAGCGTGTTTCTGTCTTAGCTATAGCGCATTTGGATGGGTTAATGGTCATTCCAGCATCCTGGATGCTTTGTATCACAGCACTAAGCTGTAATAAATGAGTCTCCCAGTCGGGGCTATAGATGACCACATCATCCAAATAAGCAGCACTATAGCCCTTGTGAGGTCTCAAGACATGATCCATGTACCGTTGAAAGGTAGCCGGGGCTCCATGTAGGCCAAAAGGGCATTGTAGTGAACTGATATAGACCAAGAGGGGTGCAGAAGGCAGTTAATTCTTGGGTTTTTGGGGCCAATGGAATCTGCCAATACCCTTTTGTTAAATCTAAGGTGCTAATGTATGTTGCAGACCCAATCTGATCTAGGAGATCATCGATGCATGGCATTGGATAGCCATCAAACTCAGATACTTCATTAATTTTCCTAAAATCTAAGCATAACCTGATGCCCCCTTCCTTTTTATGCACGACCACTAATGGAGAGGACCAAGGACTGCGTGAAGGAACTATCACTCCTGCTTGTTCCATTTGTTTTATCTCAGCCACTACTTCTGGCCTGATCTTTTCTGGTAATCTATATGGCTTCTGATGAATTGGTTTGGTTTGGTTAACTCTGATCTCATGGACTACACCTTTGGCTCTCCCTGGATTCTTTGTGAATGTATGTGCGAAATACTCCAAGAGATGATCAATCTCTAATCTCTGTGCAGGGTTTAAGTCAGGATTGATATGCACTTTAGTGTCAGTAACAGATTTATCAGTCCTGTGATATACTATATCTAGCTCTGCTCTATCAGGATCGGTCTGGATATACAACACTGGGGTTTCTGTTTTTTCTACCCATTTTCTCAGCAGGTTGGCATGGTAAATTCTTTTTCCGGTCTATGCCCTGGCATCTCAATGGCATAGTTTACCTTGCCTACCTGGTGTAAGATCACATATGGTCCTTGCCAATGCATGAGCAATTTATTTTCAGTGGAGGTAACAATAGCAACACTTTTTCCCCAGGTTCAAATGCTTTATGCTTTAAGCCCATATCATAATGTTCTTTCTGTTTGAGTTGTTTCTGGTCAACATTTTGATGGGCTATAGTCACATATTTCACTAGCCTTTTCCTCAATGCAGTCATGTATTCAAGTATATTTTTGCATGCTACATTAGACCCCTGTTCCCAATGCTCCTTTACCACATCTAAGGGACCCCTAGGGTTACGCCCATATAACATGGTAAAGGGGGATAACCCTGTAGTAGCCTGAGGCACCTCTCTATAGGCAAACAGCAAATAGGGCAAAAACTTATCCCAGTCCCGGCCTTCCTCCTGCACATACTTCTGAAGCATACATTTCATTGTCTTGTTAAATCTTTCCACTAACCCATCAGTTTGGGGATGGTATGGGGATGTTCTAACAGCAGATACCCCTAGCAATTTGTATAGTTCTTGCAGCATGATGGAGGAAAAATTACTACCATGGTCTGTCAGGATAACCTTGGGTATTCCCATCCTGCTTAAGACTTTTGCCAGTTCTTCTGCAATACGAGGGGCAGTAACCGTCCTCATTGGTATTGCTTCTGGGTACCTGGTTGTGTAGTCACAAATGACTAAAATATACTGATTCCCCTTAGAACTTTTTAATAAGGGTCCCACCACATCCATTGCCACCCTGTCAAATGGAGTAGTTACATATGGTATAGGTTGTAGGGGCACCATATCTTTCTTCCCTCCCTTGGCAACCAATTGGCACTGGGGACAGGACCTACAATAGGCTGCAACATCCTGGTGGACCCCTGGCCAACTGAATCGAGATAGAATATGTTGTACTGTCCGGTCTCTACCTTCATGACCAGCCATGGGAATATCATGTGCCAAGTGCATTATTTGTTCCCTATATTTACTGGGTACCACTAACTTTTCAAGTTCCTCATTTGTACCAGTCTCTACAACAACTCTATACAGGATATTGTTTTTGATAATAAATCAAGATTGTCCAGGATGTCCAACCTTGTCCACCTGTAAAAATAAAGATGTTAAAGATTCATCGCATTTTTGGTCCTGTACAATATCTTGCACTAGAGTCTCTGGGATATTAAGTTGACCTTTAGCCTGATGATTTTCATTCCAAGTCTTTTTTTCTCTTCGCCTAGTCTTCTTGGACTTTTTGTCCTTACTGACAGTCTCAAAATAACCATGATCAAAAGGAAAGACTTCCTGTAAGTCTTGTGTTTTGGCCTGGGACCTAGTAACCACATTAACAGTTCCTGTAGAAGTCTTCTACTGCTGCATTAAAAGGTCAAAATGAGGAAAGCCTTGCCCAACAATGACAGGTACTGAGAGTCATGGAACAAGGCCTACCAACATGTCATGGCTTTCTTGATTTACAGTTATATTAAGACATGCTGTAGGGTATTGGTGTATGTCCCCATGTACACACCGCACAGTAGTATTTGAATCACTCTGGGGCATATTCAGTGCTAGATCAGCCCTGATCAAAGTTTGTATACTGCCTGAGTCCAGCAAACCCAAAGTCTGTTGTTCCCCAATACCTACAGAGGTCACATACCCAAAATTTGCTAGGGCAAGATGTGCTAAATCAGATATTTTATTTGGAGAGTTCCTTACAATATGCCCTTTTCCAAGACAACCATGGCATATTATTTCTGCATATGGAACTCTCCCACCTCTCTCCCTTCGATAGAACTGTCTCTGGTTAGTAGAAGCATTAAAAGGTGGTCTTACCAGCACATTAGATGGCACTGGATTGCCCTGGTTACCTCTGGCTCGGGTGCTTCTTGCTGCTAGGTAATCTTCAGCCAACTTGTTGGTGTCTTCGGCTGTCTCGGGTTTATGTTCTTTTACCCATAATTGCACTTCCACGGGTAATATCTGGATGAATTGTTCAATTATTATTAGTTCCAAGATTTTGTCTACAGTTTTGGTGGTGGGTTGTAGCCATTTTCCACAATAGTCCTTCAAACGGGCGTAGGTTTCTCTTGGGGTATCCAAGCTTGCCATTTTCTGAGACCGAAATCGTTGCCTATATGTCTCCATGCTGATATTATATCTGCGAAGAATTTCTTCTTTAACTCTGTCATAATTTGAGCTATCAGCTCCACTTAGCTGGCTGTAGACTAGTTGTGCCCATCCCGAGAGGTATGGGACCAAACGAATCACCCATTGTTCTCTGGGCCAGTTGCAGGTTTGGGCCACCCTCTCGAAAGTTGTCAAATAGGCCTCAATATTATCCACCTCTGTCAACTTAGTTAATTTAATGTCTTTAGGAACAGATCTCCCCATCTGCCCCTGGGTCATGTCCTGAATAGCTTTTAAGGTTGCCGTCCATTTTTCATCTTGTCTCTGTCTCTCTTCGGCCTGTATCCTCCGGTCTTCATCCCTCTGTCTCTGGTCTTCTCTCTGGCGCTCCATCTCAAGTTGGCGTAAACAAAGCCATTTGAGTAGTTCACTTGGATCCTCCGGTGCTGGGGTCATCTGACTTTCCTCCTTCTTTGGATTACCAGCCGCAGCTGTGGCTCCTTCTTCCATCTTTCTTTGGTAGCAGGTTCGATCACTGGCAACAACTGGACACCAGTCTTCAATCTGACAGACCTGGTCAGATGTAATGCATTCAACTCCACTTGTTCTGGTTGTTGCATCTGCTAGGGTATTTTCAGTGCAACACCCCCTCTGGAGTACCTTCTGACACCCCAGAGGTTGGAATCCCACTTCTGACATCAGTTGTGGTCATGTGGGTCCCAATAAACAGATCATACAACCAGATAGGATGCATAAAAAATGCATATGTCTGCATTTATCATTTTATTCAAAAAGAAGAAAAAAAATAAATAAAATACTAAATTTAATATATACAGAAAGGAAAAATAAATGGTGTTAATCCGTCACACCTCTTCAAACATCAGGAGATAATTCTATAAATAAATAAAACAATTACAGAATTCCTGAGTTCTTTCCCTTCTCTCAAACAATGTGGAAACTTGCACAATTTCTTCTTAGAACCTTCTCTCTCCTTGGCCAGAACCTTACTGACCACCTATCTCTCTTGGTTCTCCTAGAGGAACCTTTTATAATGCCACAGGGTGACCTCATCAATCATGTGATATCTTAATTAAGATGAACAATGGCATTTTCAAGCTTATATATAAATATATATATATATTAAACCCACTAGTATCATTCTAGTACTTCAAGGGTTTACCTCAAAAAAAACATTTATTTCTTCACAAGGTCCTAAAACAAAAATATAAACTTAATTATAGGACTATGATGTCAGAACATTAGCTTAGCTCCTCCCCCTTCTGACATCACTCCTCCTCCTTGAGACCATATAAGCTGCCATTTCATGAGTTGCCTGCTCTATAGAAGGACCTCTGCAACTAACATGGGCACTCAGGTAACAGTTTATTTTAGTACAATACCTTTTATTTGTTCCAGTTTCCCTTAGTTTTACAGCCACTGCTTAACTTACTAGCTGAAGTTGCAGCAGACACTTGTTTCTCAACTCAGCCCTCTGATGTTTAGAGGCTCTTTTGTTTACAAATGAAACAGCCCTTCTTGACATTTGTTTTGGGACACTGAGCTTGTTGGACTGCTTCTCCCAGTAGCCACTGAAGGTTTGCTGAGCATAGCTTTCAATATACAAGTATTGTTTTATTTTAACAAGATGCAATTAAGTACTGACAGAAAAGAAAAAAAAGGGACAGCAAAGGATAGATAGAAGATTGCCAGGTTGGCCACCCTGACAAGAAAGTATAGGATAGATATTGAAATATAATAGAGGATAGGATAGAGTGAAAAGAAATAATGGGGGGGGGGTTATTGCATCTTGAAGTGATTGTTTATATTTCACAACAGGATCCCCTGTTACAAGGGGTTACATGCAGATGCTCTCCCACCATCTGTAAACACACCTAGGGAATACTTCCTCTGCTGTAGCCCACAATATATTCCTCCTTAGAACCCTCTTTTTCTATCAGTTCTGTTACTGTCCCCCTCTACAGGACAGGAACACACAAAAAGCTCGCCCCAATACAAATATGACCCCATCAAGGATGCATTGCAGAATATCAGGAGGAAATTAATTCTCCACCTCCAGACTGTAGTGCCACAATATCACCACCTGGATAATACTAAAACCACAAATGCGCAGCTGTCAGTAACACTTCACATCATACCCCCCACTACATGGGTCTATATGAGCAGAGAACAGGCTGGCTATCCCATGCTCATACCCCCCACTATATGGGGCTATATGAGCAATGAACAGGCTGGCTATCCCCTCCCTCCACCTGGTAGTGATGTACCCCTAACCTACTCATGTACCATGCCAAAAAAAATCATGTCGCATTACACAATCGCAGGCCCTAACATATCTAAAATGGCAAGCTATAAGGATCACATGGCTGCTCCTACTGATCTCAGGTAATATTCATCCCAACCCAGGCCCGATGACATACACTGCAACAGTTCATAAGAAACAGATTGGACTAACAATAGCATCAATAAATATCTGCAGCCTGCTGTCAAAAATGGACACCCTCCAAGTATGGATCCAGCAGCACCAGCTCGACATTCTTGCAATAGTAGAGACCTGGCTATCATCTAGGGTGCCAGACTCTGCTATACAACTCACAGGATATGCTGCATTCAGACTAGATAGACTCAGTAAAAGAGGAGATGGTTGTATTATATATGTTAAAGACCACATTCAGGGCCAAATACTTGACCCATGTGACAGCAAATGTGGGGCTCAACTGATGGCCATAAAAGTAATACTTGGCAAGAACGGAAAAACCCTAACAATAGTCTCAGCCTATATCCCTCCCAAGGAACAAGCGAACAGTTTCAATTCTGTCATCAACTACCTCTCTGAAGGGGGACCAAACACAGAGCTGATAATGGTTTGGAGACTTTAATAATGACTGGTCCTCCACTGAAGCTGTACACTACAAGGACTCATTAGCCACTCTCAACCTTGTGCAAACCTTGTGTAGATTTCCCCACTCAGTATAACAGCAGAACAGGCAGGGGGTCAATAAACAACTGGGTGGTCACAAATCAGCCAGAAAGAATATCCTCCATCACGGTTCTTCCCGACTCCATCACTGACCACTCCCTGGTAATCTGTAAATGGTCAAATAAGGCACCAGCCAGGAATATTACTGCTAGACTTCTAAAGAAAGGCAAGTTGGGAGCTCTAAGAGCACACCTTAGCCTCCAAGATTGGAGCTCTATTGACCACAAAACAGACTTCAATACTGCCCCAGAATGCTTTATGAGCAAATTCTATGAAGTGTATAATGTCTACGGCCCTACACCAAAGGAAGGATCTGCAACTGTGACAGCCCCTGGATCACGCCACAGCTACTAGCCATCATGAAAAATAGAGACGACTTGTAGTACAAAGCAAGGAACTCCGGTACCCAGACAGACTACCAGAACTATAGAGCTGCATGGAATAAATGCAACTGGGCTATTCACAAGGCCAAAAACACTCATTTTAAAAATGAGATGACAAACTCATGGGGTGACAGTAGATGGTTCTGGGAAAACATCAAGTTCCTAACCGGTAAACCTAATAACCCCCCTCCCCCCACCTTGCTGAACATTGAGGGCCAACCTACGCAGGATCACAGTCGCATAGCAGATGTCTTCAACAAAGCTTTTACTGACCTCAGTGGAGTGTTTCCCCCTAGCTTCCTTCAACACCAATCAGATACTTGCACCGAACAAAACCCATAGACCCAATCAAACTCCCATCTGCCTTTCTACTTCAGGGCTATCACCTTTATGGAAGCAAAAAAGTACATTCTAAAAGTGCTAGGTAATTCCAGAACTAGCTCTGATCAACTTGACCTAAAACTAGTTACCTCACCCTGGACATAACACTCAAACCCCTCACCAAAATCTGAATTCTCTCCTTGGTATCAGGTGAATTCCCAGGATCTGGAAGGCTGCAGTGGTTACCCCTGTTTACAAAAGTGGTGAAAGGACCAACTCAACATATTACCACCCAGTATCTGTTCTTCCTCCACTCTCCAAGGCCCTGGAGTGAATTGTAACTGTCCAACTGATGGAATATCTAGACAAGTATCATTTACAATGCCAGCAACAACATGGATTTTGAAAACAACACAGTACCACAACTGCTTTAGTGGAGTTTACCAGCTTTATCCATAATGTGCTAGACAGAGTGCTCTTGGTGGTGGCAACATATATTGATCTCACCAAGGCCTTCGACACCGTCTGTCACAATCTGCTCCAGGATCAGATCACCAATACCAGCCTCTCCCCTGCAACAGTGACATGGTTCAGAAGCTACCTCTCTGGGATGGTCCAAAAAGTGAAAATCCAGGACACCTTCTCTGACAACCTTAGTGTCAACACAGGCATTCCTCAAGGCTCTATCCTTGGCCCTCTACTGTTCAGCCTGTTCTTGAACAACCTCCCTCAATTGGTAAATTACCAACTACTACTGTATGCAGATGATGAGGTCCTATATTCATGTAATGCTGACCCCTACACACTGGAAAAGCAAATGCAAGCTAATTTCACCACGGCTGAGCTCTGGTTCCTTCAATCAAAACTGCTCCTCAATTATAAAAAAATAAGACTATGTTATTCACATCATCACATAACAAACACTGCACCCACCAACTTTGCATTTGTAACAATCAGAACACTTCCCTGGAGATGGTTTAACATTTAAATACTTAGGATTGACACTGGACCGCACCCTCTCGTTTAACCAACACATAGATGCAGTCACAAAGTTGTCAAATGCAAAACTAGGACTATTGTACAGACACTAAAAAGGTCTGACTTTTGAGGCAATAAAAACTGCTGTAAATAGCTCAGTCCTCTCAGTGATAGACAGTGGTCTAGCAGTATGTGGGGCTGCCTCCTAAACTGCTTTGAAATGTATCAAAACAACACTAAACAAAGTGTGTCGTTTAGCCCTAGGTGTACCCCATCTCACACACACCTGCAAGTTGTACACTCAAATGAACTGGCTCAATCTTGACAGTCACCTCCAGAGTCAAGTATGCATGCTCGCCAAGAAGTCTATGCTAGGACTTACCACCCCAGGCCTGCAAAGCCTTCTTCGCTGACCTAATTACATCAGATGCACTAGGGGTACAAACCACTCAGCCCTCTGCGTCCCTTTCCATAGGACCACGCAAGGCCAACAGTCCTACAAATACTGGGTACCACTTTGGCTTAATGCGCTTGACCTAGACATCATGAAAGAGGACAAAATAGGCCCCCTTAAAGATAAACTCTGAGTGGCCCTTGCCACAAACAGTAACTGTGACTGTGAGACCTGAACCCCCCCACCCACACTCTTCCTTCCTCTTTCCTGCTACCCTCATTCAAACTTGCACCCTTGCTTTCTCCTCTCTTCTTGCTAACTAACACTCCCCTAGTAGGCTCCAGGTCCCCTCCTCAGCACTTCTCCCCCAATTAGTCTAGCCCTCATTTATGACTACACTCTTTAGCACTTAAGACAAAAGAACTGCTGCACATCAAGTTCTTGCCTCCTTGCATATAGTATTAGTTAATTATTTTACAGACTACATCATTCTCTGTTCCCTACCTGATTTGCTGTATTTCCTGTAGATTCTCAAGCTGTTTACTTAAACTTCTTGTCAATCTAGCCTGTTATAAATTATGTATCTTTATATTTATTACTTATGTAATCCCTGTTATTGTAATTATGTAACCTCTGTAACCTGATGTACTCATGTTTTTCTAGGCATGGAACCTCCTTGTATCTGCTTATGTACTTGTAACCATTGTAGATAATGTTATACTCATGTATTACTATGATGTGGAACCTCTGTAAAAGAGCCTTTGGCTCAAAGGTACTTCTTAGAAATAAATAATTAAAATAAGTCCAAAGCCTGGTGGAGTTATGGCTTGTTAAAGTTGCAGCGTTATCCTATTTGACATTAGGGTTAGGGTTAGGATGGTCACTTGCCATCTGTGCAATAAACATGACCCCCAGGGCAAGCAGGGGACCCACATGGGTACTGGGTTTTAACAGGAGTAAACAAATTATCAGCTATTAGCAACAGAAGGCAACACCTACCCATAGAGAATCAGGGATCAGCCATTTGGTTCTACAGGTGCAAAAACACATATTGTAACAGGATGTGAAAAATGACAGCTGTGCTGTTCATGGGGAGGTATAAAAAATGGCAATGTTGAAAATCTGGAGTGAAAATATAAAAAAAAACTGTGAAGGCATGACTGTGCATAGAAACTGCGCAAAGCACATCCATAATGTAATTAGTTTTGGAATTTTTTACAGCAGATTTTCAACACAAGCATTTTGGGACCACCACTCATGAACAGTGTTACTGCGATTTTCTTAATGTGTCCCAAGCACTGATTTACCACAGCGACTGCGCTATTCTGCGCTGGAAGTGCAAAAACACATTTTGCCAGGATGTGAAAAATGACAGCTGTACTGTTCATATGGAGGTGTGGAAAAATGACAATGTTGAAAATCTGGACTGAAAATATTACAAATTTGTGAACTTACGAGGGTGTGTGAAAATTGCGCAATGCACGCTAGTAACACAGTCATTTTATAGACTTTTGTCACCAAATTTTCAACATAGCCATTGTAACACCTCTGCTCATGAACAGTGCCACTGTGATTTTCTTAATCTGTCCCAAACATTGAATTCACACTCTGACTGTGCCACTGTGTGCTCCATGTGCGAAGACACATTTTGGGCAAGATTTGAACAATGACAGCTGTACTGTTCTTAAGGAGGTATGGTAAAATGGCAATGTTGAAAATATGGAGTGAAAATATTAAAAATTCTTGAATTTACGAGCGTGCGTAAGAACTGCAAAGTAATTTTTGGGAATTTCTTCACCAAATTTTCAACATAAGATTTTTGGGGGCCTACCTCGTGAACTGTGACACTGTCTTTTCATTACTCAGTCCTGAAAGGTGGTTGCCTGCAGTGACCACAAAATCGCCTTTCAGGACTGAATAACCAGATGACAGTGACTGAATTCATGAGATGGGGTCCCAAGAACCCAATGTTGAAGTCTGGTGCAAAAACTTAAAAAAATGACCAAGATATGAACCAAAGTTGAAAAAAAACCCTATTTATGCCATTATACAGCTTATCAACATTTCTTCAGCTCGCGGTTGGCTTTGAAGAATGCAGACATGTTCCCGGTCCACTGAAAATCATCGCTTTGGGCTCCAGAGATAAGTATGGGGTGGGGGGGTGGGGGAGGTGTGGTGCATAGATGGTGGGCATGGGTTGGGGGCAAGAGAGTCAATGAGGGACCAGTTTCTTTTGTTACAGAGTTTTTTAAAAGATGATGCAGGACTTTTACCATGCTGGGGTGGGCTCCCAGCATTGGCACCTAAGTTGTTTGTGGGGCAATGGAGCCAACAGGGGTTGGTCACCTGTTGGCCATACGGTGTGGGGGGCATGATGATGTGAGGACTTTTGCCACGCTGGGGTGGGCCCCAGTGTGGCACTTTGAAGTTTGTTTTTGGGTGGGCACTGGCTGATGGGGGATTGGGCATCGGACATGGCAGTGTGTTGGAGGAGGGAGTGTGCATGTGCCAAGGGGATTGGGCACCCGTTCAGCACACAACAAATGGGGGGGGAATCATGCCGGGAGATGCAGTGATGTACAGTTGAAAGAGAACAACTGCTAAGGTGGTGATGTGTAGGCAATTTGCATACTGCTGACGGCACAGCAGTATGCAAATTGTCTACACGTTACCACCGATGATTGTAGTGGTGTTTCTCTTTCAGCTGTATACCACTGCATCTGAACTGCTGTCATAGACAGCTCGGACATTCATTGGTGCCCTGCCTGCAAAAACAATCAGGGCATTGGAAGTGGGGGTGCCACACCTACGAACACTCATATGGTTGCACTATGTTTCTTGCACATGCATGCAAGCAAACATAAAAATGAGAACTTACTCACTACAGATCAGAGTGAGAACACCAAAACATAACACAGATCACCTCCTTAGACAAAAAAGTTCCAGTTCTTTCGGGGCTGCCTTGCTTTACAGTACACCTACCCTCTCCCACACCACTGCTTCACAGAATGACGAAACAGAAACCATTACTTTTAAGTAAATAATCAGTGAAAAAAACACAAATCTAGCAGCACAAGGCCTTCTAGAACAATTTGTGAGCAGTTTGGATTCAAAAAGCTCAGTTGAGAGGTATTTTAAAAGTTTTTTGTTTCTCAGACAAGCACACACAGACTTTTCTCCTACTCTGTCTTCGGAAGACTACACTGAAGACAGCCTCCTCATGGCATACTGCTTGTTTCAGCAGCATGTGACCTCCAATCCCATACTATGTTGCAAACTTCACCGCTGTACTAAACTTCAACACCGAAGTTAACAACTTCACATTTTGCAAATTTACCAGCTTACTGCAAATTTGAACTTGCAATGTGGATTAACTTCACAAAATGAGGTGAATTTATGCATTAATTTCTAAAGTGAAATTTTCCAACTTTGCACATCACTAATTCAGTAATGATCCATTACGGAAGGGAGTCATCAGTGTCACTGCATGAGATAACTGTGGTGTTTAGGTGCTCTTTAACATACAAAAGCACCCCACCACTTTTTTCTTACCCTGTCTGTCCTGCCTGACCATGTCATAGCCCTTGACTAGATTGCTCGAGTCTGGGATGGAGGCCTTCAGCCATGATTCAGTAATGCCAAGAATATCAGGATCATAGAGAGCAGTCCAGGCCTCCAGCTTAGGGATCTTGGAAAGGAGGCTGCATAAATTCATGTATGAAATCTTCAGCCTATGGTAATTGGCCTGATCAGGGGTCAGTGTGATTTGGTGAGGAGGTAAGTGGACCTGGGTTGCTTTCTATGTCACCACCCAGTAGCAGTAGCAATTGGGGGCCCTATAGTGATAGCAACTGTTGTGTGGGACTCAGGGAGAAAATTTAAGTGCCAGAAGACAACAGTGTCTCTTCTCCAAAAAAGTGAGATTTAATAGGGGGTGAGTCAGGGAGGTGTAGGGTGGAGGTAAGTGGTATTTTGCTTAAGCTGCTTGATCCCTGGACAAAATATAGGTGCAAAGGTCACACAGAAAAACGAGGCCTAGAAGGAGAGAGTTTATGTTAGATGAAGTCACTGGTGAGTACATTTCAGGGTGGCACTGCAAGGCCAGCCCAGGGGTAGTTAGCGTAGCCAATGCACCCAACTATGGAGAAAAAGGTGCTAGAGTGATAGTCAGTATACTGTGTGCCCCAGACTGAGGGGACTCAGCAAGGGTACTATAGGCCAACACCTAGGACACAGATGTACAGCACAAACTGGATGGCAATAATGGAGCTATTAGGCAGTATGAACCCCCTCCTTTACCTAACATTATATCTGAAACAAATTACAAAGAAACATTTATTATCAGGAGATTAAGTTAGCAGTAAGCCCCTTCAGAATGATGCTAAGGCATTAGCAATAGCAAATAGGTGGGTTTAGTTCAGTATCCTCAACCACTGTAACACATAAGCAGGCATATACCTGGGCAAAGCATATTACAACTAAAAAAAGCAATAGAAAACTGCCCTATATAATTACTGCAAGTCAGAAAGTTCAGACCACAAAACATGTTCCTACAGGTGTTCCATCAGAGAAGCCAGAAGAATGTTGGGAAGAAGAGGTACAGGTTAACTGCAGTATTGGCAGTAAACAAGCATTAGAGATTATTACAACTAATCCTAGAGTAATTCCCTCCATAGTGGAACTATATGGCAATAATGACTGGCACTAAAGCAGGATATAGCACTCTGATAGTGGATAACAGTTACAAGCAAACAATTGATCACAAGATTTTTCAGCTATTAGCTATTAGGGAGAGCAAGGAAATACAAAGTACCTTTTACTTAGTTCAGTGTTATTGTCCAAATGAGATGCCTCAAGGGGTAGTCCTACATTTGGGAGCCCAAACTCACAGAAAAGTTTTTTTGCTTGTTTTTTGTTTTTGTTTAGCTATGAGCTGGTCTGGCGGTCACTGGGCAGAATCTCTGGCTGACGGCTGTCACTATGGCTGATGCCCATGGTAGACTCCCTCAATCCATGGTCCTTAGCACATCAGCCTACTATGTGGAGGCCCACTTGGAACAAGGGCTGGAAGTTATGAGAGTGGAGTACTGCCCGCAGCCTGCTGATTGGCTGTAGAAGACAATCACTCAGGGGACCATCCCAAGGCTCCTGTTCTGTAGGTGTGGTGATCAGCAGTCAGTGGGGGGGTAGGGGGAGCTGGCAGAACATCCCACCTCTCATCCCCTAGCAGGTCTGGAGCTGCTGACAAAGTGGGCTTCATGACAATTCAATACCAGCAGTTCACTCTCTTCAGAACTCAATAAATATCCCAGGAAAGTTCATGTTTCCTACTGCAAAGTGAGTTATTAATATAGGAGTGTCCAAAAATATAAATGCAATCTTGCTGTGGTATTTCATGTGTGTGTGAGAGAGGGAGAGAATTATCACAGAGTGAATTGCCAGTAACGAAATGATGTGACACCGCCAAAGTCCAAATTGCAGCAGTCTTGTTTTAAACAAATGAAAGTTCCCACTCCACTGAACCCCAGCTGCAAACTGTCCTAATTGGCTGTGGTGGTCAGTCACTCAGGTGACCATCCTGGGGCTCCTGTTCTTCAGGTGCGGTGATTGACAATTGGTAGAAAGGTGTGGGAAGGGAGAGCTGGGAGAAAATTCCACCTCTTGACACATAGCTGGCCTAGAGCTGCTGCTTTAGGTTGAGCAATAAAACTATTCAAATGAAATTTAAGGTATAGTCTTTCAGGCTATTGCTTGGCAACCACCCATGTGATTAGACTGTCCTCTTATGGATAAGAGACTTTCATTGGATTGTTAGGTGTGTGGTCTGTTTTACCACTGATTTAAGGGCCATTTATGAAGAAAGCAGCTTGGTGGTACAAGTCAGTAGAAAGAGAAAATCAGTGTTTCATATTCATTCATGGCAAGGAGGAGTCTGAGCTGGGCTTCTTGAGCACTGAGTAGTATTTTTTTTTTCATTATTCTTTCAGTGCTGTATCTTCACAGCAATTTGTGATGGTGGTGTACTAAACCTGGCATGGGAATTGCGAGTGGTAGTTGTGGGTGTAGGGGGGGTAAATGAGGGAGAAAGGTGGCCAATGGGTGGGGACAGAAGCTTGTGTGTGTAGACAGCTTCAGGAGTAGGAGATGGGTGGCAAACTGAATACACAGGAATAAAGCAGAGTTGGAATGGGAGATGTGTGATTAAGTATTGGGAGAGCATCTCAGCACTGGAAACATCAGAAATATAATGCCTCAGAAATGAGGTAAAAAATATGTTTTTTGTTTGTTTCAAATATTAAGTGACTGTTTATTGTGGCAGTGGGGTGGTGGTTATACTGTACATATGTAGCAGTATGATGTTTTTTTAGACGGGTTGTCTCCTGCCTGTTTTTTGACTGCACAATCTGGATTTTAGGGTCTTTATATGGTCACCTGGTTTTGCTCAAAGGTAGTCTATTTTTAAGACATTTTGAATGCTCACTTACTCTTACACCTAATTATATCAAATCATTCACTATTTTGGCTGCTTGTCCAGATTACAAACAAGTTCTGCTGTTATACAGACCTTTGTTTGTAAAACATGTGAATCTAGGGAGTGTAACATTTGGCTATTTAGACTATTAGCAGTGAATTAGACTAATCCTTTCCACTATGAATTTTAAATATTGCCTTTTACTGTTCTGATAGGAAACAGTTTTATACCTTTATAGGACCTCCTGATTTCATTTTTGTGTCTGTCCAATACTTTGATATATTTTAGACCCTTTTTTGTTCAATTAATAATTTTTACTGCCTTTGCCACCATATGAACCCCTCTCTCATTAGTCCTTAGCACCTTGGTTTTCTTACAACCTGAAATTTCCATGACATCAGTTACACCATTCCAGGCCATGCAGATTAACAGCATGGAATCTCAGCCAAAATTAATGAAAGTTTATCATTACTGATCATGAAAAATCCTAATTGTTAAAGATCATGTTCTAGTATGAACGAGTACCAAAACTCGCATCACTAATAATGAAAGTCCACACACATTAAATGGCCGCCCATCAAAAATTATCAAATTATTGGTCACGATGTGATCATTACATTTTCTGAATTGCTGTAATTTACAAAATACACAATTAATCATTATACAATGGGATCCAAAAATGGCAGGCTCTGATTGGTCAACTGGCACCTGGTGCCTGTTGTAAATCCTGCACAGTACCAATGGGAAGAGGTGCCAACTCCCACGAAGCAGCACCAATGACTCCCCCAAAATCACTCTGACCTCCACAAAGCCAAAACTAGCACAGAGCGAACAGATGCTCACAATCTTCTAATGACCCAATGCCCTCCCAATAAAGCTCACCTGATGAAAAATAAACACTGTCCCATCATACTGTACACACACACGCATGTACCTGTAAATGGCTCTGTTCATCCCAGATAAAATTGTGTTCTCAGTGACTGCTGCTCGCAATTTTAAACCTCCCCACCCACATCGTTAAATGCAGAAAATGAAACCGTACACACTCTCACTTTCAGGACCAGACGGGTACTTTTTTTTTTTCTCGTGGAGCAATAACACCAATTAAAATAATTTTAAATATACAAAAAAAACTCTTTTATTTTTTGAAGCGCAAAAAAAGAATATAGTATAATCGTTCAAGCTTGTCATTAGGTGTGGTCACGTTAGGATTTACAATGGTTAGTGTGATTTGCTCACTTGGCCTATTGGCCTTGTGACCAAACAGCACAACATCCATTGTAAATCCTAGCGTAACCCACACCCTTACCATGGTAAATTGCTTAATAGTAAATCAATATCTTAAGTAATCATAGATCATCATTTTTAATGGCATCATGGTGTTTTTTAATTGTCAATCATTATTAATCATGATCAATGAATACTGGTCACAACTGTTTTACTGGGTCACGATCATTTTTAATCAGTACTTTTGGTGGTGCTAAATCATTATAAATCATGATCGATCAATACCCAAAGCAGTCATAAACGATAACTTTTCTTTGGTTGCTGATGGTGTGTTTTTTTATAAGTCATGATTAATAATAGTTGATCAATACCTGATGCAGGTTATTGGCAGTCAATATGAATTGGCTGCATAGATCACGATTAATCATGCTTGATCATATACTTGTAAGATTTGCCCATGATCAATCATGATTGATGTACCTGGCTCTCATTGGCTGCTCTGCTGTAATTAATTTGCAGAATTTGTCATGTTTAAATAACAGGTGCTTACTTAACCCCCCCCCCAATATACTGTATATGAAAGGTTAACTGGCCCCAAGTTGTCTACAGTATAAATTCCTATTTAATTCTGCCAGGTTTACAAAATCTGTAAGGTTGTATTTGGCTCTGTGGAGCAGAAAGCCCAAATGGTGCTGCTTCCATATTGTGAGACATGCCCCCGTGCTCCCATGTTTTGTAATTTCAGTAAATGGAGAGCATGGGGGTGCGCTCCATAAAAATCATAAGGGTGTTTTTTAAATGCATTTTATTATAATTTCAAGTTCCAAGCATAACAAATCAAGGCTACTGCTTGATTAACAGGGTCCTTGTTAGTCAAGGGTTGACCTTGATTTGTTATAATCATAACTTGAAATCATAATAAAATGCATTTAAAGACAATGAAGATCAAAATCAATTTCTCATGGTCACACAGTGAGAGGATGTGGTGGGGCTTGAATGTGGATATTCTGTTTCACAGCTCTGAGTTATAGTATTATGCTTCATAGTTCCATGTCACAGTATTATGAAGGAAGGGAGGGTACAACTAACCACTATACTACACTGCTTCCTCCATTTCTTATGGCATTTACTTGCTGGTGGTGGGGCTTTCTTCAGAAGGCCGCTGGTGTAATCTCATTTTTGCTCATTGAATTAAAAAAAGGGGAGTCTTCATCATTCTCAAACATTAAACAATTTCTTATAATGTCCTGGGACTTAAATCCTGTATGTGTTAAAAAAACAAAGGTAAATGTCACTTATTATACAATGTATACAATGGGGTCTCTTAATCTGATAGCCTGATTGGTCAGCTTGGGTCTTTACCTGTGGGTAAATCCCAGCAAACCCATGGGTAAAGTTCCAGTCATTCCAGCAGACCACTACACAACAGCAGAAATCACTACCTTAACCAGTGTCAGCTTCGTCTACACGTCTCCACAGGTCTTCAAAAGCAGCTGCACTGGGTCGGCTCCATTCCCCAAAATATCCACAAATCACTATAACGCCCCCCCCCACCCCCCAAATCATACAAAGAAACAAAAAAAAACAGCAACTGGTAGCATCACTACCTTCTGAAAAAGCCAACTAATCACAGAAACCACAAAACAGGGCATAGAGCGTGTCCGAAACTCGTCCTTTCATGATACATGCTTTGAAAGCTTCACACACTTAAAAATCAGTTTTACAGAATCCCATAGTGTCCACAGTAGCACAAAGTCACTGCACTGGTAAAACAAGTGCCAAAATATGTGTAATCCCATTTTTTTTAAAACTGAAGCCATAACTGCAAGCATGCGCATTACCGTTATCACTAGTGCACATGCCTGCAGTATCGGCTTCATATTTCAAACCTAATGGACTGCTCCTGCTTTTCACTACAACTATTACTTTCTTTCTACAGTTGTAACAGCACTTAACACATGTAGACAATTCTGGTCCCTCTGCCGCTTCTCAACTTTTCTCATTTTTACTGTCTCACTCCCACTTCACACTGTCCTGCTCCCAGAAGTACCATCGCCATTCTCGTCTGTCATCATGTGTTACTTCAGTCAAATAGGCAAGCCAGTCACACCATGCTGTCTCCCTGGGCTAACCCCCAGCATCAAAGGGTCTCATAAGGGATACTGCAAATGTTAAAGAATAAAACAGCTATTAAAAAAGCTTCCAGTGACTGTGTGCATCTCAGATTCAACCCAGAAACACAGAACTATTTTATTTAGTGCAGCAACAAATTCTATAAAATTGATTTAAAATGTAAGAAAACTATTTTTCTTTATTTTTTATCTCACAACAACTAAAGGGGGACCTCGTATAATCATAATAAACCACTCCAGCATGTGGGTTATGCTGAGATTTACCCACTTCTGGTGTGGATTTGGTCACTCAGCTGCACCTCGTGACCAAACCACACCAGGTGTAGGTGAATCCCAGCATAACCCACACCATGTCATGGTTTATTGCTTAAGTATAGACCATTTGTAAATTAAATAAAACCTGTATTGGATCACATATTTCTATCATGGATTTAATACCTGCAACTCTGTACCAAAATATATATGTGATGATCAAACAACAAAATTTTTAAAAAGTAATTTAACTGTAGACTTTTTTGTGTTTGCTTGCGTGCTTGTGCAAGAAACACCTTGGGACAGTACAGCATTTGAGAGGTGTGTCACTGTTCTGGCTAATTCAGGCAAAGCTGTCTTGGGCTCATCCTTCAGGCACCAATCAGTTGGCAAGCTGTGTATGACACCAGTCCAAGAGAAATGGTGTCTACTTGAAAGAAAAGTGCCGATGTAATCAGGGACAGTTTTGTCTCTGCAGCTATTTACATGAGTACAGCATCAGTGACTTTCCTTACTCTCCTGTACTTCTTCACTGGCTAGGCACAGCAGCAGTATACGGCAGCCATTGAATTTGCCCGGTAACAGCAAGTAGCGAGTAGTGAGAACAGCAGTAGCAGGTTTTCAACAGTGACTGTCCCTGTTGTTCAGCCAATTTACACTGTACTTTTCATAGCCCATGTTATAACGCTACCTACCCACCCGGCCCATGAATCTTGTACTTTTCTATGCACAGACATTGATTAGCCTCGGTAACACTGAGTAGCAACAGAGCAGGAGAATCCACCGACCCACCCAGTGGATGTTCAACTTTTCCCAGCACATTCAGTAAATTTTTTTTTTTACATCCAGTAAATTTCCCTGCTAACATGAATGGAATTCAAGTTGCAATGCCCTCCCCCTCCCCAACTCCCCAAGCCGATGTACAGTATTCCCTCCTGATGGTCTTGCTCACACCTGTCTGCTTTATACTGGTTCGTGCCCCATATATAATTTTCTGGAGGTCGGCTCACAGGGAGGTTTTCCTATGTGTGATCCTCTTGCCACTGTTCTGTTTTAACCATCCCCTCTGTTCCCAAAGACCTGTGCCATGGTTCAGCTGGATAGTTCACTGAGACAGAGGGACAGCGACAGAGAGAGAGAGAGAGACGAACATGCTATTGTGAACTGTTGCAAGATCCTATCTGTCACTCTCTCCATGGTCCTCTTTGTGTCAGCAGCTACAAGTTCCAAATACAACCTCAGTGGCAAGCTGTCCTGTCCCTCCCAATGCCGCACAGTGTGAGTAGCAAGATGCACTGCTAACAGAGTGACAGGCAGCACATCTTTGCTTCCTTGCAGCGGTCACCAACAGCACATTCATTCCCCTCCATCCCCAGGCCGCCTCTGCCACTGACATCTGCTGCAACAGGGAGAGAGACACAACAACAGAGACTGCAGGATATCTCATCTAGAAACACTGCAGTGTCCTGTCTCTGTTGGCAGGTGTCAAAGCAAACAGTTGGCTCCCCTTGGCAAACATCTGACAGAGAGAGACATAGTGAGCGAGTGAAGGACAGACAGCATGCGGCAGTGATCGGTACCAGAGCAAGACATAGAGAGAGACAGAGACACTAGACAGACAAGTACTCCTCTCCAGAATAGGATGGTTTTGTGTGTGGCAGAAGGAGAAAGGGCAAACAGAAAGTGAGCGAGCAGAAAGGTGCCCCTTCACCTTCAGAGTCACAGCGCGATCAGGACATTGGGCCACTTCTTCAACACTCTTGGGACATGCAGTGCGACAGTTCTGGATAGAGAGGGCGAGACAGAGATTCGCTCATCCAAACCACAATTCCTTTTCTGTCTCTGTGTTTTTGTGAGTGGGAGGTGTATTTAATTGGGAGTGCAGGATGCAGTGTCACTCTCTTTTTGTCTGTCTCTCTCTCTCTCTCTCGGTGTCTCTGCGAGTGAGATTTCAGTGATAGTGAACAGCAGTAAAAGGCAAGTGGTTGTTGATGGCAACTGCAGAAGTCCTAGAGTGCCATGTGCAGTTGTGTGCATGTCTGGTTTGTAGGGGGTGTTAGGAACTATTTTGAAAGGTGGACCAGCATCAAATTAAACCCTCCCACTCCCTCCCATTGCATGCTGGCTGTCCCTCACCCTCCAATCCCCACCAGCACCTGGCATCAAATTGAACCCTCCCACTCCCTCCCACTGCCTGCTGGCCACCCCATACCCTCTTTTCTCCCACCGGCACCCAATCAGAAAATTAAACCCTCCTGCTCCCTCCCTCTGTGTGCTGGCTGCCCCACACCCTCCATTCCCCCACCAGCACCCAGCATCAACAAGCAAGCAAACATATGGCATTGACAAATGCTTATTTTTAGTTAGTCTTATTTCTCCCCTGTGAACTGGCAGCCCCCAACATTCGGGCAATCCAAGCCCTATCACTCCAACATCACCCAGAACTTACTATCCCCCAGAGGCAGCACAGTCTAGGTCATCAGGTGCAGGGTGTGTGGGCAGCCAGAGTCATCCTGCAGCTGGAGCACAAATTTTAATTGTTCTGCTCCTAAAGTGCAGCATGCACCCATGCGCTACACACCTGGCATCTTCCCCTCCTCTTTCTAACTCTGATTGACTCGGCCTGCTTATCCCCAGCCACTGCTAGGATCTGGCAAGTGCTGAGCTATGCACAACACCCCACTCAGAGATAAGCAGTCCAGTAGGCACTCAATCCTCCTCCCTCTTGCTGATCCTCCAACTTCCAAGCTTGCCTTCACACTTGGGTTGTCAGCACAGCAAGCAGTAGTACTATGCTGCTAGAGATGGGCAAGATTAGTAAATTCCGTATTCATGGAATGTTTGCGAAATTATACAAATGTTTGTGAAATGTGAATTTTTGGGGAATTTACTAGAATGTTTTAATTGGCATAGCTCGGTCTATGTTAAAGCTAGTGGTCCGCAGTGTGGAATGCTTATTGTCTAGTACAGGACCTAAAAGCTTTCCAAGCTTTATGATATTTGGATAAAAGGTGGGGAAGTTGCAAGGGCTCAAAGTCTGGCAATTTAATATTCATGTGAACATTTCTGAAAAATATTTCTATGCTTATAACTTAGCCACCTATGGAGCTAAATAACTGACAAATTTAGATGCATACTTTCTTGGAAGATTCATAGAAACTTCCAAATAGAGATTGTAAGGTTCAGCTATAACCTGCCTCCCGACACGACTTCCAGGTGTTTGCTTTCAAACCTGGGTCAGTACCATGGCTGCATAATGTTCTGATGCTGGGCCATGGTGGTTGCCTTAAAGCCTAATATTTAGGGTCAATGAACATAGCAACATTGGTGATATTCTGTTCTCTAGCTTTAAACTTATAAGAGTTTAAAATTCAGAAGTTTACGTAATTGCAAAAGATAATTTTAAAATTTCTGAAAGTTTGGAGGATTATAATTCAGTCACCTTAAAAGCTAGAGAGCTGAAACTTGGTATACTGTATGTATGTATGGGTATGGGCAATGTCACCATACCAAATTTGGTGCAATGTGCACAAACACTTTTAGTTATGATAGTTATGATAGTTATCTTTAATTTTAAAATTTCTGAATGTTTGGGGGCTTCTAACTCAGTCACTTTTAAAGATAGAGATCTGTAACTTGGTGCACATCTATATGGGCACTGGGACATCCAATGTACCATATTTGATGCAAGGTGGACTAATGTATTCTACATTAGCCAGAAATAACCAAAATCCCAATTCTGGCAACATTTCTCGAAATTGTTATGGACATTTCATGAAATTTAATTGAAGCGCAATCAGCATTTCACCAGAATTCTGCTGGCGGGTGATTAAATTTGCCCATCCCTAATGCTGCAGTGGTGGACTGGCTAAGATTTAAGATCTGTGACATGTAATTGGTCTGCATATCCACATGTGTAGAAGTAGGTCCTGTCAACAATTTTTTGTGGCAATATCTGACCTGGTACATTTTTATAAATTGGTAGTTATTGCCCAAGAACCCTCTCAGTCATTAAAAAAAAGAGTCTCTGCATCTGTCCATGTAATTAGGAGTGCCTGAAAAAGGTTTTATTTGTAAACAGAACTGTATCATTTAGTTTTGTTAGAATGTTGTGTGTCTGCCTATAACTGTCAGTTACAGTATTTAGTGGAAGCACAGCTGGAAGAGGGCTGATCAGATTACTTAAAGTAATGTGCCTTGAACTGGGATCAATCAGTATTGCTCAGTGGTATCTCTTCCACCTCTGGGCCAGAAGGTCAGTGTATAAGTCCCACAGCAGAGACTTGGGCTTATGCCCATCACTCACTCAGTATGGCAATGCTAGGGGAGGGTGTGCTCCCCTGTTGGAGGCCAGTGGTTCAAGTGCCCACAAGCAGAGATTTTGGCACACACCTTACATTAACACTGCAGGGCAGAATGTTGCACTGATGCCATACTGTAGGACTGGTTTATATCCTACACCCACTGCTACCGCTACAGGACAGTACTGTAGGTGTTGCCCTGCTGAAGGGCAGGTTCATTTCTCTGTACATAGGGAACGATACACCAAAATGCACCACCACATCATAGTCTTTCGAGGTTTGCAGTCTCATTAAGGCAGGAGGGTGCTGTTGCTGGGTGGCTAGCAGCAGCAGGGAGTCTGTTGGTGGTGCGGGGCCTGCAGCAATTGGGCTTCATCCTGCCAGCTGCTGTTTTTCTATTTTTCATGCCAAACCACTTCTTCTGACACAATGCATGGCCCCATCAGGCCTTGACACGCATGTCAACCCCTTCTGAGGTAAGACTTACTGGTCTGCCATAAGATGTTGCCTGTATGTTAGAACACTGCACTATCCCTCACCAGGCTGTGCCAGTGGCTCAGCAGGTTGCACACTTGCCTCTGGGGCTGGAGGATCAAAAGGTTGTGGGTTCTAGCCCCACTCCAGAAACTTGGGTAAAATCCCAATACTGATACTGTAATGCAGCATGAAGGGGATGCTGCAATCTGTGTCATCTTTCATTTGAGACATTAAACTAATGTTCCATCTGCTTGTTCTGATGCTTGTTCAGGTGAACGTTAAAGATCCCATGTCATTTCTTTAAAAAAAGAGTAGGGAAATTCCCCCTGTGTCCTTGCTACTTCTCAAAAAAAAAAGAGAGTAGAGGAATTTCCCCAGTATCCTTGCCAAATTTCCTCCATCTGCTAGGAAAAAAAAATACCACCAACAGCTTAATCTTGTTCAATTTCAGTTGGTTTCCATCTGTATCCCCCCTCCCACCAGACGAGGCTGAAGGTAAACAGAACTGTCTAGTCCTCTTTTATTGGTCAACAAAAACTAACTAAATAAAAATAAATACAGGCTGAGGCCCACACTACAAGCCACAGCACCGTCCTACCAGCCTCAGCCCATCCAGCTGGTCCACTGAGCTGAGCTCACACCTAAAGTACTATGCTCAGTTCTGGAGTTATCACCTCAGCAAATATAAGGACAGGACACTGGACACCAACGATGCAATGAAGAGTGACCAGGATGATTCAGAGCCAGCAGGGCTGATCTAATCGGGATCAGCTCAAGGCATGTACTCACTGGTGTCCAGACGATGGAGGGGTGACATGACAGAGACCTTCAAGTTCATAAAAGGTATAAACAAAGTGAACTGTGAGGAACAGTAACAGTTGAGTAACAGCTTAATTACTTGGAGGCATGAGTGGAAATCAAAATCTTTATTTATTTATCCAGGCGAACATCATTGAGCAATGCTCATTTGCAAGATGGACCTGGGTGGAACATAGTAAACTTAATAATACAAATTAGTGCATTTGAATGCAATCAGAACAAGAAGGTCAAATATTGAAAACAGGTCAATAAGAAACAATAGAACATAAAAGCCTGTAACAGTTTGAGGCAATAGTACAAAATAAAGGAGCATGTACGTATATTCAACTTGGGCACAATAATAGAGAAGACAAAAAAGAAAAAAGAAAGAAACATGATTAGAGTAATATAGTAGGCTGAATAATAGTTTGGGCAGCAGGAAGTCAGAATAGAGGGGAGTGGTGGGAAGAGGAGATAAGTAGAGGTATAGGGGGAGAAACAGGTGGAGTAGGAGAGGGGTGTGCACGAGGGGTAGTGGTGGAGAACCATTTGGAAAGTAAAAGAATCACAGGGGAAGGGACAAGGAGATAATCTCAACCAGAGGGTACAATCAATTCCTACCCTGTAGATGGGAGACATATACTGAAGATAAGATGGGGAAAACAAATGAGGGAGAGATGGGGATGGAGATGATGGAATGGCTAGGGCTTAAGATGGTGGTGGACAGCACTAGGAGTACTTTGGTTTTGTGTACGGTTCTGACCGGGATGAGGTACCATGACAGACACTGATGTAGATCTTGGGAAAAACCAAAACAGTTGCATACTTCTTTGATTGAGTTTATTCCTTTCTAGCAACCTAGTCTTGAGTTCAGGGGAGAACCATCTACAGTCTTTATTCCTTACGCGGACTTTAGCCAGAGGAGCATTTTTGTTGAGAGCCCCTGACAAGATATCATAGAAGATGTCGTATGTGGAGATAACCATTTTTGCCAGGTAGAAATCCTGCCAACTCAGAGAGTATTTAAGCTCATCAAGGTAAGCAAATAAATTAAAGTTATGTCTTGATCTCTTCATAGAGAACTTTGTTGTGGAAGGGTTTTTTTTGACAGCTCTTACTCCAGCAATGAAGCAATTGTCGCTGATGTCAGAGAAAAAGGTAACAGCATGGGTGAAGAGATGAGGTTTACTCACCATGATAACGTCCAGTAGGGTACTGTTGCTGTGGTTCCTTTTACTGGGGCACATCAGTTCAGCAATAAGTTGTGTTAACCCATGAGCATCACAGAAGGAAGCAAGTGGAGCTGAGGTGTTAGATAACCAACTGAGGTTAAAGTCCCTGGGATGGTTGTTTCAATAGCACCTTGTTCCAACCTCGCACTTAGGTGAGTCAGAAGCTGTAAACCTGTGGATGGAGGTCTATAGCATCCTATTACACAGAGTGTGCTGGTCTGTGTAATCTCCACCTTGAGCGACAAGCGATCGAATTCACTAGCGACAGAGGACGAGTCGATGCAGGTGGCCACAAACTTGTCCTTAACATAAATGGCCACCCTCCACCTCTAGATTGCCTGTCAGCTCTAAACAAGGCATAGTTAGGGATGTTAACCTCCCTGTCCGAGGTGGCTTGTCTAAGCCAGGATTCAGAAACCACCAATACATCAGGAGAGGTGTGGTTCATCCAGGCTTGGATCATAGTAAACTTTTTTAACAAACTGAATATACTAATATGCAAAAAGCTCATGCCTTTGATTCTTACTAGATCAGCTGGCAAGGCTATAGCTTCAAGAGGGCCAGGGTTGAGCCCTACATTGCCTGAGCACAGTAAAAGGATAAGTAATAGTTTTCTAAGAGCTTCAATAGTTAGCTTAAAATTCCTAGGCGTTACACATCTATGAGAGTTGTCAGATCTGAAATGCAGAGCTTTGCCACTGTAGCTATACTGGCCTAGCATTGTAAAAACTAACACTCTAACTGCAAAATGCAGAGGGTTGTCAATGTTTGGCGAAGCAGGAGGAGGACCCTTTAAAGGAAGTTCAGTATATGCCCTACCAAAAGGACTAAGTCGGGTGTAAGGCTGCAGCTGGACATGCTCAAGAACACATAGGCAATTAAAGGATAGGTTACTATGCACACTATGACACAATGGAAAGTTGTAATCTGTGCATGGTGGCAGCTGAGACGGCTGATAAAAACCAACAAGTACCACAGCTAGTAGAGACAGTAAGGGGAGCCACGGAGATCCTCTCAGATGTAACCTTGAGGTAAAGTACTGCCACTTATATGTCTTGAGGACAATGTTAGGCTACTAGGATTTTTGCAGCGCAATATATGCCTGAGTACAGCATGGTCTAGTACTGTAGGTTAGAGATCCAGGGCTGAAGGCAGTTATTGTAAATATTAGCAGTACCACACTAGGGGAAATAATTCCAAGTAGAATTATTAGGCTTAAACAGGGCTCCACCTGGAATATTAGAGGTCCTGAGAATAGCAGAATGAGAAGGGGAAATCAGAAAACTGTACTTTCATAGGAGGAGAGCGATACCAGTAGGCATGGAAAAGTAGGGGGGCATGAAGCTAGTGTATTTAATAAGTGGTGGCCATGGGGGAGAGGTGGGTGGGCAAAAAGGTTGCAGCAGTTGCTGTACCTTTGCAAGCCTTGGATCTGACATTGTGGTCTCGGGCAGCAGCTATGGTAGGGCCGGCCGCCCGGTGGCCGAGTCTCCCTCAGCTTCGATGAGGGAGCCTAGAGAAGTATTCCTTGGCTGGGGAATAGAAGGAGAGCAAGGGTTAATATTGGCCTTCGGACAATAGGGCTGACAAAGCCAGCAGGAAGTCTAGAATTAGCAGCACAAAAGGATGTGGATTGCTTTGGTGCCCAAAGTCTTGAGGCCAGACAGAAAGGACGAGAAGGGGCTGCAATCACTGTTTCCTGCCTAGAAACAGTAAATGTAAACATTTCTAGTAACAGAGGCTTCAATATGCACACATTCCAACTGTTTTTACAGAGAAAATTGCACTTAAAAATAACTTTTCAGTAGGAATTCAAGGGAGAGACTGGCTTAAAGAGCAGGGACCAATCCGAGCGGGGCCCGGAAAAGGCGCACGCGTTCTGATTGTTTGCGGCAGTTGCCATACCTTTGCAAGCCTTGGATCCAATGCTGTGGTCTCGGGCGATGGCTATAGTAGTGCCAGCCACCTGGTGGCCAAGTCTCCTTCGGCTTCTATGAGAGAGCCTGGAGAGATGTTCCTCGCCTTTGCAAGCCTTGGATCTGAAGCTGTGGTCTCAGGCAGCGGCCATGGTAGTACTGCCCACCCAGTGGCCGAGTCTCCCTCAGCTTCGATGAGGGAGCATGAAGAGGTGTTCCTCTGCTTTGCAAGCCTTGGATCCAATGCTGTGGTCTCGGGCGGTGGCTATGGTAGCGCCGTCTGCCCTGTGGCCAAGTCTCCCTCAGCTTCGATGAGGGAGACTAGAGAGATGGGAGGAAAGTTCAAAAATTAGAACCTGGGTGGGGGGGGTGATGGGCACAAGGAAAGAGGAGGGAGGTGTACTGGTGTTGGTGGACTCCATGCTCAAGGGGATCAGATGGGGCAGCAAGGGGAAGAGGTTCAGTCGGATATGGGTAGAGTCCATACCAGGATTAAAGGCAGACATGGAAAGACAGGCAATCCTAAGGTGCATAAAGAGGGATAGGAGGAAATCACACATTGTGGTACATGTGGGGACAAATTACTTAGCAGGGGAAACAGTGGAGGTAACAAGGAAGAGGACTGAGGAAGTGAGAAGGTTGCATGAGGAAACTGGAGAGTCTGTGGCCTTCTCCGAAGTGCTCCCAGTACCCTGCTCAAGCACAGTGAGAAAGGAGAGGATTAGAGAGTTGAACACATGGTTGGTAGAATGGTGTCGAACTAAGGGGTATGGGATTGTGGGTGGCTGGGGCAGTACCTGGGATAATAACAATCTGTTTGTAAGGGATAGGCTGCACCTGAGTGGGGAGGGGGAAGGAGGTATTAAAGCAAGGACTGGGGAGGTATATTGCAACTAGGGTGGATTTAAACTAGATGGGGGGGTGGCAAGTGGATAGCAGGTAGGCAAGGATCCAATAGAGTGGAGTCACAGCCTACCCTCCAGGCTAGCAAGGAATGACTCGGGGCAGCCAAAAAAGGAGGGAGTAGAAGGGAGGAGATGGAGGATAGTGAAGGGAAAGGGAAATTATGGAGGGTGGTCTTATTGAAGGCAAAAAGCCTAGGAAACAAATCCATTGAGCTACAGGCACTCTTAGCAGTGTGGAGGGTGGATATTGCAGCTGTCACAGAAACATGGGCAACTGAGCACCAGAACTGAGATCTGGCAATCCCGGGATACAAATTATACAGGAAGGACCGTAAGGAGGGGAGTGGGGATGGGATGGCAGTCTATGTGAGGGACGGGATCAAATGCACAAGGGTCAAGGGAGAGGAAAGGAGAACAGAGGCAATCTGGCTGCATCTCCTAGACTCAAGGGGTAGGAAATTGAGGTATGGGGTGGTATACAGGCTGCTGTCCCAGTCTGAGGAGCCTGACAGGGAGCTAGTGGGACAAATCAAAAAGGTATGTAGAAAAGGGAAGGTGGTCATCGTGGGGGATTTCAACTTGCCGGGGGTTGACTGGAGCATTCCGGTCACCTTCAGTGCTAGGGAGCAAGTGCTCCTGGACATGATCCAGGAGGGTCTCCAGACACTGTTGGTTACTGTACCTACTAGGATAAAGAACACTTTAGGTCTGGTATTGTTGAATGGGGAGGCAGTGAGGGAAATAAAGGTAGAGGACCCACTAGCTGACAGCGATCTCCAAATGGTGTGGTTTAATGTCACAATGTGCCGGGAGCCAGAAAAATCAGTTACTCGAGTGGTAAACTTCAGGAGGTCGGACTTTGGGAGGATGCACGAAGTATGGAAAGGGAAACTGTAGGAGTCACGTGATGCAGCGTGCTGGGTAAGACTCTTCTTTGTGAGCTCCAACCTCCGGCCCGCTTAAATACTTTATAAACTCCATTTTTTTATGAAGCTTACCACCGAATACACGATATTAAGTTACTTAGCAGCTGGTATTCTTTCAATATAGGTGTGAATGGAGGAAGAGATGAGAAAAACCACATCTAAGCACATTCCTCCGACATCACCGGAGAAGGCCCCAAAGAAAGCCAGGGCCTCCTCTCTGCAGCCATCACAGTCTACTAACTCCAGGAGTGCTGACTCAGATCCCTTCACCCTTTCCAGATTCCTAGAGGAATTTCAGCCTTTAAAGGTTGAAATGCAGAGCATGGCAGAGGAGATAAAATGTATTTCCAATGCTTTGAAGGATCTCTCCAAGAGAACGGCCAACAACAAAGTTTGCATATACTCCATGGAGAGGAAACAGGATAAAGCAGAACTCGATCTGGTGGCCGTTAGGCAATGCCTGTCAAAAATAGAAAACAAGATTAAGGATTTGGAGGGTCGTAGTCACTGCAATAATGTGGTGATCATAGGTCTGCCTGAGAGAGAAGTGGGCCCCGACTCAATCAAGTTCGCCAAGAAGTTTGTTGAAAAGGTGGCAGGTCCCTCTCCTTTTGGTGCAGAATATATTATCGAGAGAGCCCACTGTGCACTGCAACCCTCCCCTCCTGATGGAGCTCCCCCCAGGTCATTCATATTTAGATTTTTGGATTTTCAGGCGCAGCAACACTTCCTGTATAAAGCCAGGGATACGCATGATCTGGAATGGGAAGGCAAAAAGCTGCAGGTGGAGCAAGATTTGCCATTGTCGGTGCGCCAGAAACAAGCCACGTTTCACAAGTTGGTTGTCAAATTGATCGCCGCAGGCATTAAGTTCAGGATGGGTTTCCCTGCAAGGCTCCAGGTTTCCCTAGGTGGCTCCTGGGCGACCTACGAGGATGCGGAGTCAGCAGCGGCTGGGCTCAAAGAAGTGCTTCCTGATTTGTTTAAAACCACCTGAAGATTAGGCTTGGATAGCTTAATATAGTACCCTGTCATCTGGTGTAAGCGGTTCACCTTTACCTAATGTGGTAGACCCCCATATTTTCCTTCGGTATGGTTCTGTAAAAAATATACTGATTGGACACTCCTTGGTAACTGTTAAAGCTCTAAGGAGCGCAGTTTCCACATCCCAAGATGGACAATCTGAACACTATACAAACTGTTAACCCTGGGATTGATTTTATTTTAGACTGTGCATGCCTCTGTTAGTTGTAAGCTTTTCTCTGCTTCTTGGCACAGAAGGGAGGTGCAAGTGAGCGAGCTTTAACCTCTGGTAGACATCAAAACTCATGAAACTTCTGTCAGGCAGATCTCGGGTGCTGAATCTAATTTATATCACCCAAGGCTATCGAGGCTGCAAATTCTTCAACGGGCATTTGTGTTTCACATTATCTGCTAAATTTATTGGAACTTCCTGAGGTGTAACTGCCAGTCCCCTCAGTTGTTTGCATTTTGATTGTAGTGCAGGGATAGCGGGGCGTTTAGGTTAAGCCAGAATTGTAAATGGGGAGATGTTTCAATGCAAGGTCTTGTTTTGGCTCTCATATTAGCTTTGCGATTTTTTTCCTTCTTTCCTTTTTCTTGATTTTATATGCCCGCAAGGGTTTTAGGTAGTTAGCACACTCGTTATGTTGAGTCCTCTAAAGTACAGATGGGGTTAGGTAGCATGATGCTTAAGTGACCCAGTTACTCGATTGAAGACCATACAACTGCAACTCAGGTTTTTGGGGGGGTCCTTTTTCATCATTGTTTTAGATGGTATGAGTTTCCTGCTGGAGTAAAGGTAAGTTGGTACTAATAGTAAAGAGGAGGGACACAAACACGCTTCAATTTGCAGAGGCGGTGCAACTGCTTAACTTACAATATGTCTATTATGTTTTTAGTTTTCGAGTAGCGCCGCTAGAGGGCACCAGAGACTGTCATTCCCAGATAAGGGATTTGAGTTAAACACCCTTTTTGCCCCTTTATCTGCTCCTACTTGGCTCGCTGGATTTGAAAAGGGGAGTACAATCTAAACATAGTGGTTATTTCTACACAGCTCTATTGATTTACAAAAGGGAGTACAAGATATAAAAGTAATAGGGAGAGTTCAAGGTTGTTTGAGAATATTGCTTATCAAGGGAAGTTAAGTGGTCAGTGCACAAAGGGGTAGTATTGAAACAGTTAGTTAAATCGGGGGGCAGGGGGGTTAGATGGAGGGGGACCATTCGGAGTTGCTGTTCATCATGTACCGTACTAAATGGCGGTGGGAGTGGGAGGGGGTTTTTGGGATGTTACTAGGGTGGACTTTCTGGTGGGTTATTATTGGATTAGGGGAGGGAAATGGTAGGGGTGGGGGAGGATAGGAAAGCCCAGAATATATTATATTTGGTGTAGTAAGAATGTTATACATGAGTACAGGTGATATTTTAAAAGGTCTCTGTTGAAAAGGGTAATGGCTAGGAATATTCAGTTCATTAGTTGGAAGGTAAAAGGGGCGAGACATAAGGCTAAAAAATATAAAATCCTGAAGTACTTAAATCATTTGAAAACAGAAATTATGTTTTTACAGGAAACACACTTGCTTAATGGTGAAGCTGACAAAATGAGATGCCAACAAGTGGGGCAGATCTTTGCTGCGGAAGACACTACCCAAAGTAGAGGGGTTATGATCCTTCTGCATAGATCGGTCCCTTTTAGACCTCTCCAAGTTGTCTCTGATCCCTTAGGGAGGTTTTTATTTGTAAAGGGTAGATTGCATACTCTGGATATCATCCTGGGAAGTGTCTATGACCCCAACATAGATACTCCTAGGTTTTTTGTTCAGATAATCGAAGCCCTAACCCCATTTTTGGACATCCCTATGGTTATAGGGGCGACTTTAACCTTGTTTTTGATCAGTCTGTAGACAGGTCGGGTCAATCCCATCAAGGCCTTTCCCCAGCTCAAAGGGCCTTTAGGGACCTGCTGGATTCTGCGGGTCTCCGTGATGTGTGGCGAGTACTTCATCCTAAAATAAGGAAGTATACTTTTGTTTCACAGGTGCATGGAACCTCCTCACGGATTGATTACATTTTAATTTCCCAAACTCTCTTACCCGGGTTTCTAGATTCTAGTATTGTGGCAGGTCAGCCATCAGACCATTCAGCGGTCACTTGTTTATTATCTGTGTCATCTTTACCAAAAAAGGGGAGCAGATGGAAATTGAATAATCAAATATTGAAGGAGCCAAAAATGGTCAAATATACAGCATCCCAAATAGAGCAGTTTACTGTTATAAATAATAGTTCTACTGGGCTGCCCGACATGGAATGGGGGGCTCTTAAAGCTTTCTTGAGAGGGATTATAATTGACCTAACGTCGAGAAAGAAACGAGACAGAAAATCAGGTTTCCTGTCTCCTGTCTCCTGTCTCAAATTCGTGGTATGGAATCCAGCCTCTCTCCAACCTCCACGGAGACTTTCAAGCAAGACTTAGTTAAACTGAGGAATGCTTATTTCAACCTGTTAGGGGAGCAAGCTGAGCTTGCAATCTTGAAAACAAAAGCAGTGTATACCGATCAAGGAGAAAAGGCTGATCAAATGTTAACATTGAGTATTAAGCAACAGGAATCTGCCAGATTTATTGCAGCGGTTCATTCTCCCAAAGATGATTCCCTTAAAACCTCACCTTCAGAGGTAGCTGAAGAATTTACCAATTACTTTTGGGAATTAGATGGTCCCATGGTTATCCCCCCTTCGGAGGAAGAATTGCATGAATACCTGAAGGATTTACAATTACCTTCTCTTACAAAACTTCAACAGAATATACTGGTGTCTGCCATCTCTGAAGATGAGATAGAAAGGGTAATTAAATCTCTTCCATCTGATAAAACCCCTGGCCCAGATGGGTTCACCTCAATTTTTTACAAAGTTTTCTCCAAGCAACTGATTCCCATTCTTTTACCACTTTTTCGATTTCTTCTTTCTGGCCAGGCATCTGATCCTTCCCTTTTTGAGGCCTTGATTGTTCTGTTGCCCAAGCCAGATAAATCACATGATTTGGTCTCAAGTTATAGGCCAATTTCCCTTCTTAATCATGATATTAAAATTTTAGCCAAATTATTGGCCGATTGTATGAATGTAATCCCTCCTTCTCTAATGGGGTGGAGCAGGTAGGTTTCATGAAGGGGAGATCTTCGGTGGACCACCTGAGGACTCTGGCTCATGTCTTCTTGGCCTCCAGGGATGCTGCCCTTTCAATGGTCCTGGTCTCCCTGGACACCGAGAAGGCTTTTGACAGGGTCCACTGGAACTATTTATTTGCAGCAATGGAGGCATTTGGTTTTTCCATGAAGTTTCGGAACTGGGTTAGCTCGCTATGCATATTTCCCTCAGCTAGAATTTCCTGCAATGGGGTAATTTCTATTTCCTTTAAATTGCATGTGGGAACTAGGCAAGGATGTCCCCTGTCTCCCTTGCTCTTTAATATATATTTAGAACCCCTCATTCGGAGGTTAATAAGAGCCCAGGACATATCTGGTATCTTCCTAAGTGAACAGGTAGTTAAAGTGGCAGCATACGCAGATGCCCTCCTGCTGCAGATAGCACACCCAGTTACATCTATCCCTTCTATTCTCAAAACAATAGATGGTTTTAGCAAGGTTTCCAACTACAAACTTAATGTAGGAAAAACATTGTTTTTTCCTCTTAATCACAGGGTTTATAAACAAGAAATTACCGCTTTTGGGCTTGCTAGGAAGTCTGATTCTATTAAATACCTTGGGCTCATTTTAACACAAAATGTAGTTCATCTTAGGCAGTTAAATTTAGATTCTTTGATTTGTAAAATAGATCAAGATCTCCACAGGTGGACCCTACTTCCCCTCTCTCTCTCTGGGGCAGGATTAATTTAATTAAATGAACGTTTTTCCACCTCTGTTTTACCCCCTTAATTTGTTGAATGTCGGGCTTCCTTTGTCTTGGTACAAAAAAGTGCACAGTATGATTTCTACCTTTATATGGGGGTATAAGAAATCAAGAATGGCATTCCATAAATTAGCTGCACCTGAAGCAAAAGGAGGATTAAGGCTTCCACATATTGGGTTGTACTATTGGGCCAGTCAGGCCAACAAATATCTTAGGTGACTGACTGCGGAGCAGCTTTTAGCACAGTCTTCATATACCCCGATCTGATTAGAAGCAGAGTTAGCCACCATAAAAAAATCATGGTTACTCCCCCAGTGCGTTGTTATACACTAAAGTAAGTTCCCTTCCTGAATAATACATAATTCCCCTATAGCAGTCTCAATCAAGGCTCATTTTCAGTTGTGCACATTTCTGAAAGATAAGAACATCAAGGATTTATCCCAACCTATAAGAGGTAATCCCAATTTTCAATTAGATAATAAGCTCCTTTTAGTCAGTTGGCTTCCTCAGATAGGAGATTGTCAGCTTGAAGATTTTACCACACCCGATAGACAATGGTGTTCTTCAGCTGAAATTATGCACAAGTTTATGATACCCCGAATAAATATTTTTAAGATTCTCCAGCTTCATCATCTTTTGATAAAGGTAATAGGATTGATCCCCCCTCCGGCTACCCATATTCATTTTCAGGCTACCTTAACGGAGCTGGCTGGCTTACCTCATGCTGTATCCAAGATATACAGTGCTTTATTTAGTTGGGCCTACCCTGATAATTTTGCCCCTGTCTCCTTTTGGTCTTCTCTTTTTCCAGATAAGGAGTTGAACTGGTCTCTTCTGTGGCAAAACTGTCACAAATTTTTGCTACAGGACAGACTCAGGTTAATGCAATTCAAAATTTGGCATAATATTTATTATTCCCCACAGAAATTGGCTAGATTGGGTATTGTGTCCTCTCCTCTTTGTACAAGATGTCAATTGCATCAAGGGGATCTTCTTCATATTTTCTGGAACTGTTCCAAAGTTGTTCCACTCTGGGCCACTATCAAACAAAGGGATGACCCTCTTTTAGGGCTTTCTGACTTGTTCGCACCTGAAATATATCTTTTGGGGGATTTCTCCTGTATTCCAGTGGTGAACAGGAAATATCATATAGCATTAATTTCATCATCTGTTAAGAAAGTGGTTCTTAGACATTGGAAAGATTCTGATGAATTAACCTATGTTGAATGGCTCCAGGAATTTCTCGCTAATCTTAGAACAGAGAGGACCATCTCAAGTCTCCATAACAAAACTAAGAAGTTCAACAGGATATGGGGCCCATTACAAACCCTGTACTCTTTGCAAGTTTAAGGCATGTTAATACTACACCATAAGATGCAGTCTAGGATGAATAATGCTGTGCTTGGAATTCTGGGGTGGGTTGCGAGGGTGGAGGGAGGGGAGTAGGGTAGGGTAGGGAGAGAATAAATCATCACAATATTTGTATCTGAATTGCTTGTACTATGTTAATAGTGCCGTGGATTTGTTCTCTGTATTGAAAATTTCAATAAAATTTGAATGGAAAAAAAAAGGAAAGGGAAACTGTAGGGCATAAGGCAGGAGATGGACGTGGAGCAGAAATGGGATATTATTAAACAGGGGTTACAGAGGCAACAGAAACCTGCACCAAGGCACAGAGTAAGAAGAGCAGAGCAAGAAAACCATGCTGGTTGAACAACAAGGTTGTGGAGGTAGTGAGGGCAAAACTAGTGGTGCACCACAGGTTTAGGAAGATGGTGAGGAAGTGGACAGGGAGGAATATGTAAGATGGTCCAGGGAGGTGACCAGAAAAGTGAGAGAAGCTAAGGCCCAGAGGGAGCTGAGATTAGCACAGGGAATTAATGGGGGGGAGACTTTTTCAGATACATCAGGGAGAAAAGGAAGTGCAAGAAGACAATAGTGAGGATAAAAAGGGGTGGGCAGTGGATGGAAAAGGGGGAGGAGCAGGTAGGAGTACTGAATGAATGCTTTTGCTCAGTGTTCAAGGAAGAAAGTGGGGGATCGCTACCAGCATGGGCTGGGAGGGTGGGGACAGGGGGAGAGGAGGTGACAGATGGAAGAATTGAGGCAAGTAGTGTCCTAGATGGACTGAGGGCATTAAAGATAGACAATGCACCAGGGCCAGATGGTATCCATCCCAGTGTGCTGAGGGAGATGGCGATGGTGTTGGCGGAGCCACTGGCGGATCTGTACAGAACCTCACTGGAGTCAGGATGTGTGCCACTGGACTAAAGGATGGCACACGTAGTACCATTACACAAGAGTGGGCCAAGGGATGAACCGGGTAATTATCGTCCGGTAAGTCTCACCTCCATAGTGTGCAAACTCATGGAAACAATACTAAAGGAAAGACTGGTATCGTACCTGGAGGACAATGGCTCCAGAATGTGAGCATTAAGGGTTTGTTTCAGGGAAGTCTTGTCAAACCAACCTGATACAATATTATGACTGGGTGACAGGTGAGCTGGATAAGGGTCATGTGATGGATGTTCTTTACTTGGACTTCAGCAAGGCCTTCGATTCTATGCCTCATTGGCGGCTTGCGGAGAAGTTAACTGGTGTAGGGGTAGGGGCAAAAATGATGAATTGAATTACAAGCTAGCTGAATGGCAGGCTGCAACGGGTGGTGGTGAGAGGGGAGCTCTCAACTCCAAGGCTGGTGACAAGTGGGGTGCCACAGGGCTCTGTGTTTGGGCCAGTATTGTTTGGGCCCTTCATATCAGACATTGCACATGGGGTGGTGAGCAAGGTAAGTCTGTTTGCTGATGACACCAAAATTGGAGCAGTGGTGGATGGAGAGAAGGGATGGAAGCTGCTGCAGGGGGGACCTATGCAAGCTAGAGGAGTGGTCA
The DNA here is from genome assembly GCA_016271365.2 of Neoceratodus forsteri. Taxonomy (NCBI): domain Eukaryota; kingdom Metazoa; phylum Chordata; order Ceratodontiformes; family Ceratodontidae; genus Neoceratodus; species Neoceratodus forsteri. Next base: position 1,156,484,499 of record CM057456.1, on the reverse strand, counting down.
GTGAGGTGGCAGGTGGGGTTCAATGCAAAGAAGTGTAAGGTTATGCACTTTGGGGTGAAGAACCCAAGGAGATAGTACTGGCTGGGGGGGTTATGCTGGGGATCACTGAGAAGGAGAAGGACCTAGGGGTAATGATAACAGGGACCATGAATAACACTGCCCAGTGCAGTAAAGCGGCTGCAAAAGCAAACAAAATGCTGGGGTGCATAGCGAGGAGCTTTTCGTCCAGGTGAAAAGAGGTGATCTTGCCCCTCTACAGGTCGCTGGTCAGGCCGTACTTAGAGTATTGTGTGCAGTTTTGGAGGCCATACCTAAAGCATGATATCAGGCTACTGGAGGGGGTGCAGAGGAGGACAACAAAGATGATATGTGGAATGGAGGGGGGAGAGACTATGACAGCAGGCTGGGAGACTTGAATATGTACACCCTGGAGGACAGAAGAGATGGGGGGGGCATGATAGAGACATTAAAGTATCTGAGGGAAATCAATAAGGATGGGACAGATGGGGTCTTTAAGTTAAGGAGGGGGAGTGTCACCAGGGGCATGGGCTAAGAATAGAGGGGGGAAGATTTAGGAAGGAAATGAGGATACACTATTTCACAGAGAGGGTGGTAGCAAATTGAAATGTCCTACCAGAATGGGTGGTATCATGTAAATCTGTGAACAGCTTCAAAAGGCTATGGGACATGGAACAGGGAAGAGTGAGGGTGAGGGTGGAGGAGGTGGGGGTGGCAGTGGGATGACAATGGGGGGTTGGGCAGCTGCAAACTAGGGGTGTTGGCTGCACACTCAAGTAGACTTAGATAGACCGGGTGGTCTGTTTCTGCTGTCACATTCGTATTTTCATATGAAAATATTTTATTTAATGAGTGGTGGAACCATGGAACAGTCTGCCATCTAAGGTGGTGGCCATCAAAACCATAAATGATTACAAGCATGGCTCTGAGACAGCAAAGTGTATAGTTGTTGTTCAAGATGGTAGTAGTAGTAGTAGTAGTAGGGAGGGGAATGGGTGGATGCACAGTGATGCTAGTGTCTTGAGTGGACAAAAGATCCCAGGGTTTGATGGGGAACTATGGGCAGACTGTGTGGACCATTGGTCTTTTTCTGCCGCCATCTTCTATGCTTCTACCAAAACACAGCTCACTTGCTCACTGTTGGACCAGTGGCTGGTGCTGCACGCAACATTTCTACATAACTTTTTGTTTTCAACATTTTGACCCAAAATTTAAATATAGGTGTTTTTTTTTTACTCCTCACTTCTGATCATGACAGGAGTCATTTATAAAAAGAAAGAAAAAAATACTAGCCAAGCTGTCATTTCACACCAGAAATGAGAAAACATGTTTGGGGCAGGATTTCAAAAAACAACACCTGTAATGTTCATGCCCCCTCATGCCAGACACACACACATACACACGCACATGCAGACACAAGCAGACAGAAAGACAGACACACACTGTCATGAATGCTGCCACACCATTACAGTCAACCCACCAAGTATAGGTTACATACAGGGTCAGCTCTGCAGACATACATACACACTGTAATGGATGTGGGTACACCATTAAAAACAACCCACCAAATATGGTTATAAGTCAAGAGTCTCTTATCAAGTACTAGGGAGCCAGAGGTATGAGTCTTTAAGGGATGATGTCTATGGGACCTGTAAAATAAAAAAACTGAAAATGGAGTCACAAAGGATCCTCAGTTCTTAGAGAGTAAATAGAGCACAAAGGTCAAGTTAAGCATAGAATGATACTTATCTGATGGGGAAGGAAGGAGTCAGTATCCTGTCAGACCTGTAAAATAAAGAAAATATGGCTAATAGTACTGTGCAGAATGCAGAAAACAGCTGGCAGAATTAGCATGGAATGGCCATTCCACCGGCAGAATTTCCACTGGAATTTTGCTGGTTCTTCAGTGGAATTCTACCTGCTGTGATATGTGGAAAGCAATTTTTCCACAGAAAAATATTCTGCAACAGCTTTTGTGGAAAATATTGAGATCCACAGAATAATATTCTGTGGAAAAGCATTTTTTTCACCAAAAATCATTCCACAGCTATTTTCTACTGCAGAATTCCACCATTCCACTTTGTAGCGAATTTGGCGGAATTGCAGAATTTGAAAATTCTACAGAATTTCATTGTGCCGGAATGTGAACATTCTGCGCAGCACTAGTGGTTAATATAGAGAAAATACAGTAGCAGGAGCAGAAACAGAGAGCCAAGAGATACAAGAGGTATAGGACAACGCAGAAGTAAGGAAAAAGGGAAATTTATAATTAAAGGTTACAGTTTGGTCAAAGTAGGAAAATAGACATATAGAGAAAGAAAATAAATTAATAAAGATAGAAAAGTGGAATGAATAGAGAAGGTGTTGCTTGGGGAGGGGCTCATCTTAAACCCCTTATTGGAGTGGATGGCCAGGTGGCCAGTATTTTAGAATGGTAGCCCAGGTGGGCTAGTGGATCCTTTTTTTTGGGTGGGGGGGGGGCTAATGGCCCAGCTTTAATGAAACAGGGAAAGGGGAAATTGTTTAACCAGGAAAGGCACACTAAGCCAAAGCTTGTTTCGAGGTGTGACCTGGGAGCACAAGGGAGTTAAGTGACTTGCTCATTAAAGTCTAAATAAATTTAGTCTTTATTTTGTTTCCATCACTAGTATTGAATAACTAATTTTTTTTGCCATTTTAGCATAGTATTTACTAACAGTAAAGAGTCTGCCCATGAGCTGAAATATTTAAAAGAGCTACATATTTGAAGACAAATTTAGTAATAAGTCAGTATTCATTTGGTATTCAGCTAGTTTTTATGGAAATTAGTTCAGTACATTCTGAAGATCAAATGATGACTTCTGAATTGTACAACTAAATACCAATGAAAACAAATGAATACTAGTTCAATGCTTTCAATGGTAATAAAGTAGTATTAAATGTAGTATCCGTATAGGACCCTTTGCACTATACCTACACACTGCATTTATGCAGTATGTAGGCAGCTCTGCTCAGCCATAGATAGTGGTGGGTGCCAGCCCATGGAGGGGAAGGGATGCCTGAGGAGAGACTAGTGCATCATGAGGGGGTACTGGCTATGCCCACAGATACCCTTCTGTAGCCACTACATGCCCCCATCCCACCAGCAGATGGTGCCTGAGGGGCATTCAGATGCCTCTTATTCTTCAACTGCCAGCCTTCCTAATGTGTAGCGAGGTCTAAAGCCTACTGCACAGCACCTGTCCAGAAAGCACAGGACCCTTAAAAAACCATGGTACACTAGTATCCACTATGCCCTGGTCTGCATGGTGCAGGGGATCCATTCTGCCATCAGTGTGGGAATCTAATTGGATGTCCGCTAGTGTATTCCATTCCTCCTGCATCCTACTCCCTGTCTCCACTGTGTTCCTATGCCCATGTAGGGAGGTAGGGCTGACAGGCAGGCTGATAGACCATTTTATGGCACATAAAATGATGTTTGTCCAGCATCTTTAACCACCAAAATGAAAGCCTTTCTAAATAAAAATGAACATAGCTTTATAAACATTTAACCGATTTTAAAGATTACACCAAATGGAGGTTCCAGATGTTTCACTTTGTAGAAACACCTAGAATGGAAAAATAATTATTGAAACTGCACAGGCACATAGCTTATGATAAAATGAGTGATTAATAAAAGGAATGTTTATTTTATTTATTTATTTTATTCTTTGGTAACCATTTGTTAAAACGCTGGTGTGTATTATAGCTTTCTTTGTTAATCTTTACTGAGAAAATATTGCAGTTAATTTACACTTTTCTAAATCCAAGCTTAATCAATGCTTCAGTACTTTTTGCTGAGTCACATGTCAGGGAGGATGTTACCAGACTCGAGGTCAAGCTAACTTGGGTTAGGAGGACCTACTCCTGAACTCAGGGATAACCTAGTCCACCTCAGCTACCTCAAAGGGTGCTGAGAAGGAGCAGGGACTGGACAACAGTGGGCTCAGGGATGGTTAGGGTGGTGGAACTTAGGCACATCCCATGCCACTACAAAATTCCTATGCCACACTGGCAGGGCAGGATTGTCCCACAGAGACACCCAAGGTAGTGGCTGGGACGGATGTGGTGGTCCTCCTTTGTGGAGACCCAAGGGGGGGGTAACAGAAGACCCCAGAGGAGGAAGCGAATCCTGGTGGGGGACTCAATTGTGAGGGAGATTCAGTTGGAGGGAGGGAGGTGGTGAAGGAAGTAAGGTGCCTCCCAAGTGCCATGGCTAGAAGGGATGAAAAGAGAATCCTAGGGATCACTCAGGAAATAGGGAAGGAGAGCTGGATGTCATTGTCCATTTGGGGACAAATGATCTGACATGGGAAGAGCCAGAAGCTGTAAAGGAGATGTTTAGGAGATTGAGGAGGAGTCTTAGGCAAGTAGCTGAATCTGTTACTTTCTTGGAGGTGCTTCCTGTCCATGACAAGGGGGATGACAGGAGTTTTCGCACCAGGAACTTCAACACATGGTTGGAGAAATAGTGTGAAGAAGAGGGATTTGGATTCATTGGTGACTGGGACTCTACCTGGAGGGATAGAGGCCTGTGCAGAGGCAATGGTCTGCATCCATCCAGGAGTGGAAATGTGATCCTTAGTGAACAGTTTAAATGCTACAATGGTAAGCATTTAAACTAGCTGGGGGCAGGCTAAGGCAGAAATACATGGAATGTCCACTCTTACATGCTAACAGGATCAGCAGCAGGAATCCCAAGAATGCAAAATCTCAGGAATAAACAATACAAGTAAGAACACTGGAAATAAATGAAAGGGGAGAGATGAAAGAAAATAGGGGAAGGCAAATGGGCAGGATGAGAGGAGGTGGCAGCAAAATCTGAAGAGCCATATGTGCAAATGCTTCAAGTCTGGGCAACAAAGTTGCAGACCTAGAGGCCAATATGGCAGCAGCAGACCTGGACATAGTCACAATTACTGAGATCTAGTACAATGATAGCGAGGACTGGGATGCGGCCATACCAGGGTATGATCTAGTCAGGAGGGACAGGATAGAAAAAAAGGGAGGAGGAGTTGCTCTTTATGTAGGGGAGAACATAAAAACCATAGAAATACAAGTAGATCAGGGAGAAGCAGAGTTACCATAGGTTAACCTAGAAAAAAGGAAGCAGTCGCTATTAGAATAGGGGTAATCTACAGACCTCCAGCACAGCAGAAGGAGGTAGATAAGGAGATGATAGAGGAAATCCAAGGGATGGCTAATAAGGGGGAGATATTGCTTGTAGGCAACTTCTGTGTGGCAGATGTGGATTGGAGCATTCCAGCTGCAGCTACAGGTATAAGTAGGAAAATCCTAGATTCTTTCCGGGGGCATTCCTCAGACAACTAGTTGGAGAACCCACTCATGGGGGGGGGGGGGTGATACTGCACCCAATGCAATCGAACGGAAACAGTATTGCTAATGTCATGATAGGGAGTCACCTGGGGACAAGCGATCATCATACAGTATGGTTTGATATAAGAAATTGGCTGAAAATAAATCCCACTAAAATGAGTGTCATGGTCTTCAGGTGGGCTGATTTCAAGAAAATGGAAGAGTGCCTATTGAAAGCACTAACAGGAATAAGGAAAATGGAGGGGGTAGAGGAGCAGTGGATGGAAATAAGGAAGGCCATAGAGAAGACAACAAACTTCTGTGTCAGACAGATAACAAAGAGCAACAGAAAAATAAACTGCTATGATTCTCCAAGGAAGCATCAGGGAAAATTAATGCAAAGAAGCTAGCATTCAAAAGGTACAATGCAACACAGAAGGAAGAGGATGCACAGGGTTATCAGGAGAAACAAAGGGAGGCAGCAAAAGCAGTTTGGAGTGCCACAGCACAAACAGAGGAGAAAATTGCCAAGTCAGTAAAACAGGAGGATAAAACATTCTTTCGGTATATACTGTAACCAAAAGGAGAAGAACAAGGCAGGGATTGCAAGACTGAAAGGGAAGGAGGGGAGTGTGTGAAAAAAGATCAGAAGAAAATAGACCTATTGAAAAAGTAATTTTGTTCAGTATTTATGAAGGAAGGGTTAGGAGATGGGCAACAGATATGAGAAAAGGGCCAAAACAGAAGGGAGGTGGACAATAGTCCTTTTACAGAGGGCAGAGTCCTCATGGAACTTGAGCAAATACAAGTAGATAAGATAATGAGGCCAGACAGGGTTCACCACAGGATAATGAGGGAACTAAGGAAGGAGCTCACTACACCTCTGTCAGCTCTGTTGAACCTGTCACTGGACAATGGGGTAGTTCCGGGGGACTGGAGGAAAGATGATGTGGTGCTGCTTCACAAAAGTGGGAATAGGGAGGAGGCAGGGAACTATAGACCTGTAAGCCTGTCTTCAGTGGTGTTATGGAAACACTACTAAAAGAAAGGACTGTGGAATACCTTGTGGCCAATGGATTGCAGGACCTGAGGCAGCATGGGTTCACAGACAGAGGGGAGATTCTGCTAGATTTCTTCAATTGTGTGACCAGGGAAGTGGATCAGGGTGGGGCAGTGGATGTGGCCTACTTAGAATTCTGTAAGGCCTTTGAACTGTTCCCCACAGATAACTGGTAAAAAAGATTGGCAGCCTGGGAGTGGGTCCGAAGATAGTAAAATGGGTACAAAGTTGGCTTATTAACACAAGCCAGAGGGTGGTGGTAAATGGAGTTCACTTGGAAGAAGGCTCGGTAACCAGCAGAGTGTCACAGGGGTCAGTTCTGGGACTGGTCCTCTTCAATGTCTACATTAGCAACATCACAGAGGGGCTGGAAGGAAAAGTATACCTGTCTGCAGATTACACAAAAATCTGCAACAGAGTGGACACAGCTGGTGGCTGGGTAGAAAACATGAGGGAGGATATCAAAATGCTGGAATAATGGTCAAGGATATGACAACTAGGCATTAATGCCAAAAAGTGCAAAATTATGCTCATGGGGCACAGGAACCCAGGGGTAAAGTATCAACTGTGGGAGGGAGGTAACAACAACAAAGCAGGAAAGGGACCTGGGGGTCATCATATGTGATGACCTGAGGGTAGAAAAGCAATGTGAAATAGCAGTAGGAGGGGCTAGTAGAATGCTGAGGTGCATAGGGAGGGATATCACCAGTATAAAGAGTGAGGTAGTGTTACCCCTGTATAGATCAATGGTGAGGCTACACCTGGGGTACTGTATCCAGTACTGGAGGCCCCATCTCAGGGAGGAGATAGATTGGGTGGAGATGGTACAGAGGAGGGCAACCAAAATGGTGCATGGCATGCATCAGAAGCCCTATGAAAAAAGACTCAAGGAATTGAATATGTACTCACCAGAGGATAAAAGAGAAAAGGGAGACATGACAGAAGCATTGAAAAACCTCAGGGATATTAATAAGGTACAGGAGGGTAACATTTGACATAGAAAGAGAAGGTCAAGGACAAGGGGGCATGATTTGAAGCTTGAAGGGAGGAAGCTCAAAGGGGATGTGAGGATGTATTATTTCGCGGAAAGGGTAGTGGACACCTGGAACAAACTCCCAGCAGAAGTGGTGGGTACCAAATGGTAGCAGCTTTCAAACATGCATGGGATAGACACAAGGGAACCGTAGGAAGGGAAGGGGGGCTGGAGATCAAGTAGGGTCTTTGGTAACACATTAGGTAGGGAATTTTAGGGCAGAGTAGGTGGACCAAGGAGTCCTTTTCTGCCAACAACTTCTATGTTTCTATTGCCAAGTGAAACTGTGAAGATTCATTTCTTTTCAGTCCGATATATAGGCCTCACAATACATGTGATATCCCCAAATGTAAATCCAGTGATATGTCCTGTGCATTTACATCTGGGCTTACATCTTACCTTAAAAGGGAACTGTCAGCATTCCATAATTAAAAAACACAGGATCTATAGGCCCCAATTAGCTAACATACAGTAGCTATAATTTTTTTTTATATCCCTGAGGCCACTGAAATCTATGAGTTTAGATGCTTGATCATGCAACACCCCCAACCCCACCCCTCTAGCCATTATTGTCCAGAGTGCCCCCTCAGCCAGCCCTTTGATGAGAAAACTGATGGGCTAAGCTGTGGGGGACTCCTATCTGCCAGTATAGTTGGCAAAAAATTTTAACACATAAGAAGCACATGTTTACACTTCTAATGCTGGTACTGATTAACCAAGCTTTCCTGACCGGAGTCCCCCATGGCTTAGCCCGTCAATTGCATCACTGGATATGGGGTGTCGCAAGATCAATCAGATAAACGTACAGATTTAACAGCCTCAGATATTTTTAAAAAATTACAGCTAATGCATTTTAGCTAACTGGGACCTATATGTCCAATGTTTTTTTAACTATGGAATACTGACAGTTCCCATTTAAAGCTGGCAATTAAAGGTCTGCTCAACTCACTAACATTAAAATAGATGCTTTCCATCCTCTACAGTTACTGGTCAGTAAGCACATTATTGCTGGATATATTTGAAAGTAGTTTTCGGAAAGCAAACTTCATAATAGCAAACTTCACAGCCAAGAAAAATGGCAAATGAGTTCCTTAGTTTCTAACATTGAAATTTAAGGATTAAAAGTATTGAAACAGAAGTTATGAGCTGGGCATTAAAATGTCTGCAGTATTTTTAATCTCTCACAAAACAAATTTAGAAAATTGGCTAAATTAACTCCTTGGGCAGGCAAACAGAATGCACATAAATAAAAATATAGTATGCTGGAATGGGGCGACAAAGCTTGGATTCTGGCTGTTCCAAAAAACAAAAAGAACAACAGGAGATCTGTCTTTGTGGCTCATTTTAGACTCTAACTTTGATGGCAGATAAGGACCACTTGGCCAACCCAGTCTGCCCATTTCCCTATCTACTGGATAAGCTGCAGATTTTAGTTAACCAACAGCCTACTTTCTGCCACCCCCCCACTACAATTGCCTTGTGTCTGTCCCATGCATGTTTGAATTCCCCCACTGTTTTAGCCCCAACAACCTCCCCAGGAAGGCAGTTCCACTCATCCACCACTCTCTTCGTGGAAAAAGATTTCCTCACATTACCCCTGAGCTGTCCCCCCTCTATCTTTAAATTGTGTCACCTTGTTCTTACACATCTCTTTTTCTGAAAGATGCTACCCTCCTGGACTTTGTTGATTCCCTTGAGGTACTTGAACATTTCTATCATGTCCCCCAGTCCCTCCTTTCATCAAGGGTATACATATTAAGCTCTCTCAGTCTCTCTTCATATGATTTCTGATGCAGACCCTGCACCATTTTAGTTACCCTCTTCTGGACTGCCTCCATCCTTTCTATGTCCTTGCATAGATGAGGTCTCCAAAACTGCACACAGTACTCCAGATGGGGTCTCACCAACTGTCTGTACAGAGGGATAACCACTTCCCTTTTTCTACTTGTGATGCCCCTTCCTATGCATCCCAGTATCCCCCTGGCTCTCCTTACTGACTTCTCACATTGCTTACTCACCTTTAGATCATCTGATATGACTACCCCCAAGTCCCATTCCATTTTTGTTGTTGTTAGTACCTCCCCTGCTATTGTGTACTCTTCTCCTGGGTTTTTGTTTCCCAGGTGCATTACTTTGCACTTCCTTGCATTGAATCTAAGTTGCCATATGTCTGACCATTCCTCCAACCTTGCCAAGTCCCTTCTCATCCTTTCTACACCCCCTTGTGTATCAACTCTGTTACAGATCTTTGTATCATCTGCAAAGAGACTTTTACTAACTACATATGGTTAAAGAGCCCCCAACGTCATTGGGACAAGTCTGAAAAAATGTCATATTTAGACACAATTAAGCTTATGTTTTGTATTTCTTTCCGAAAGTACAACTATTATTCCTTAAATTATAAGGGTATTTACAAGCAATTGGGATATCTAACATGCATTTCTGCTCTGGCAGCTTGGCTACACCTGACATCACAATTCTGTTTATGACATAATCTGTTGCGGTGGAGGTAATTATATATAGAATACAGTATAAGTTGGTGTGTTTAATGAGATGTTTACACACACCCGAGGTGTTAGATTCTACATAAATCCTGAGAGCGAAGCTCGAGGGGTTTGTGAAAGCATCTAACATGTAAGCTATAATAGTTTTGTTTTTACAGTGCTCATTTTTGAAGCACAACGATACCTTCAGGGTGGGTGGTATTGTGCTATACCGGACTGCCCAGGGGCGTAATGAGGCCCGACGCCCCTGGAAGGTCCAGCTTCGAAAATGGGCACTGTAAAAAAAAAATAGTTTTATATAAAAGTTAATAAAAAAATTAGTTTAAAATAACTTTTAGATTAAAATAGTTCCTCCACCTGTATGAGCTGATTGTGATCTGGCTGTCATGGTTACCCTTTCCTACACAGTCACATATACAGGCAAAGATCGTGTGGCACACTTTCTTAGTTTTAAAATTATGACTGCCCCCTCAAGAACACATCTACAGGCTGTGATCCCTTTTATTTTTCTTACTAGTATTGGTCTGTTCCACTTCGCCTGAGCTTCTGTTCATTGCCAAAAGGAAATGAGGGGCCAGGACAGAGACAGGTTAGCTTTCATTTTTTTTAATAAAATAAGGTGAAGCCATATGTATTTTCCCCTTTCTGTTTTCTTTGGGAGCAGGGAAAGCAGCAAAAGAAAGGCAGTAATAGCGCAATACAAGGGCATGAGAAACGGATGAGAATACAGATCGAGCAGAAAGATGGAGATGACAAGTATTGGGATAATCAGCAGGCTTTTTTTTTCAGCACCCCTCCATATTAGTCTGTCCTTTTCTTTGTTCTATTTCTGCACCTCATTGTTCCAGTTTCTTTTTTTAATGTCCTGCCAGTGGAACAGGGGAATGCAGAAGTAAGGAAAGGCGTTGCTGCAGAGAAAAATGAAAACATGTACTGGCGCTATTGCTGGAGTGCCCAGTCCCTGATTGGGGTAAGCTATGCACTGCACTAATGTTTGGCTCTACAGAAAGGCTTTAGGAATGTATAAGTTGGGTATAGCAAGGCACTTTGCATAGGCTGTGTTATTCATTTTATTTATTTTTTTTTTTTGTGGGAGGTAGGCACTGTATGTGAGGCAACCAGGCAAGCAGCACTAGGGACTTTATCTGCCATGAAGAGTTGCGTGATGCACTTTGAAATCCACAGTGAGAATGGGCAGTTCAGTGAAGCCAATCACTCGTATTCCTACTTTTCTTTTTCTATGTGTGGCTACTTTTAAATTCTCACAAAACTAAGGCAGGCTGGTGTGGAAATTGGAGGGGGGCTGCCTCCTTCGGTTGACCAGTTTCTATGTGAAGCAGCTTCATTTTCAGAAGCGGGCATATGACTGGCATAGTAAAGAGAGACAGCGCTGGCAGTCATGGAGTCAGAATCAGGGGCATTGGACAAGAGGTAGAGGTGCTGTAATTAAATACAAAAAAAAATGTAGGTAGAAATGAGCAGTAGGGTCAGGTCGCTGTTTTGGGGGGGCCAGTATCTCTCGCTAAGCAAGAGAAAAAAAATGGCATCAATTTCAAATTAAATCGGGTGTTTTTGGCCAATGAAGAAGGGTTGGCACAGGGATACCAAGTGGGTGAAGGGGGAGGCTAGACTGGTACTTTAAATACTCGGGCTCTGTTGTCTGATAGATGCCCACCTTGGCAGGGCTATCAGCCAGTCAGAGCCCAGAGATTTCAATGCCCATTTTCTAATAAGGATGTGTGTAAACTTTGAGTTCAAATACCACCCCATATTTTATTTTATATAATTGCTGGGTTTTCCTTTTTCACCACAGCAATTATATAAAATAACAAGACATACCAGCAGTTGCGATCTGGTGAGGTTTGAGCACGCAGTCCATGGTCACCTTTATTAATTTATTCGAAAGGTTTTTTAATCATTTCTTTCAGTTGGCAGCCAAAATTTACTTTTTTTTATTTCTTGGTACTTGATTTTGTTTTTTTGCAGTCACTTACCACTGAGTCTGAGTGGCAGTTCAGTCTTCGGGTGAAGACAGGGCAGCTAGCGGTCAGAAAGGAAGCGCTGCGGTGGGCGCATGAGCAGAGTGAGGGAAACTGGATGTGTGTTTGCCATTATAAACACTCCTTTAAAATGACAAATTGCACCACGGTTTACCTTTGGGAAAAAGGGAGACCCATTTATCATAATGTCATAAACAGGGGAACAAGCAACCAGAGCAAATAATGTCTGTGTGTTTTTCTTTTCCATATTCTGTTTATCTACTCATCTCCCGAGCTGTCCCCTTCTGACTGAACCCCCCAGCCCTGTCAACCAGCTTCTCCAGGGCTTATCTTACATCAGTGTCCTCTGCCACATGACTGTGGTAGTGCCCAATCACCAGTGCAGTGCCTGCAATGGTTTCGGCTTCTTCTTGCCGCCTGTAGTATTTTTCCTCCTGGTTTTCACCCTGGGGCACACGGACGTGCAGTGGGTGGTATGTATGAGCTCTTCTTCGACAGAGATGCCCCTGGCATCCTGAACATGTGTTCCCCTTCCTTACATGGTGGCATCGTATGTGCTGCCACCCAGCTGCCGCTGAGTAGTAGGCAAGCAGCACACCACACTGACTCCCCCCTCTCCGAGGAAGGAGAGCTGTCCTAGTGACTCTGAATTGATCCTCCCTCCACCGGACCAGAACAACCCAAGTCCATTCCCGATACTGGGACACTGGTGTGGCAGGAGTATGGTATTGTTTTTCTATTAACTATTTAGACCCCTACTCTGGCATCTGACCTCTTCATCTAGTACCCCTAGCTCTGTCATCCCACATCTCAAGGACTTTCCTTGTCCCCCCAGATGCCCCATAGTAAGACCGAATCTGTAATCAGTTGGAACAGTCTGCTCAGTAGGTGAGGGGCCTGTGGAATAAGAGCATCATCCTGCTGCCCTTATGGTTCTTTGCCACAATTTTTACTCCCTTTCATTGGAGTCTGTGGTGTCAACATGCACATGCATACATGCATGCAACAGGCATACACATGTGCAAGATTGCACACTCTCCCACCCTAACTTGGTGGCTACTATGATGCCTCCCACACTACTGTGGGGGGCACTCATGCATAGGCACAGGCAGCTGCCATCTCCTCTGGCCAGCCCTTCACCACCCAGGCTTATTCCCAAATCTAGGTCACTGGCATTGCGAGCGGTAGCGCTACCTCTGCGCTGATGGGTTGGCTGATCCAAACCAGCTTCTTGCAGTATAACTGCAGCCTGCTTCTTGATGGTTCTTGCTTATAACTCAGAAAACATACGCACAGTGGCAGTGCATCACTTTGGACACTAGATCATGGAATGAACTTTGGAGGCTGGTGCTTGGTGACTGGCCACAAGAGATGCTGCTGATTGCAGCACTTCCCAGCAGGGGATGGCTTGGCATACATTCTGTAGCCACATTGACCCCCAGCATTAGGTCATGGAGCTTGCTACTCCAATACGAAGATAGCAGTATGCATGAGAGATGATGTCAAATGCAATGCATCCTAGCATGGGAGGATCTGGTGTACATTCTGCAGCCACAATAACCCCCAGCAGTGGACAGTGGAGCTTGCTACTCCATTAATAGGATAGCATTATGTGCAAGAGATGCTGCCAATTCAACATGTTCCAGCAGGGTAGGGGCTGGTGGTGTATTCTGCAGCTGTTGTGACCCTTTTCATTGAGCCAGGAAGCTTGGACCTCCAATAGGAGAGCAGCAGGAAGTGCAAGAGCTGGCCTCAAGGGGTCACAGGACTTAGCTCAATTGGTAGAAGGGTCTGGGGCAGGTTAAGTTACTGGTGGAGAGGACTGTAGGTTTTCTGACTTTGTTTCATTATTAAAAAAAAAAAAGACGTGATAACCCTACAGTTTCACATTCCCAGTTCATTAAGTTATCCCCCCCGCACCATAAATTGGATGCTTACACATTACAGATATCTATCTTTCTATTTATCGATATGGATAGCCAAACTGAGATACAATATCTCATTTCCAGTGGGGCTCTGCTTCTACATATGTCTGTAGCTGGGTGGACCACAGCACTGGGAGGTTAAGAAAACTGCCCAGAATTACAGTGTAAGTATTTGGCTCTAGCTGGGCAGTTGGGCCAGAGATCTTCTGGTTCCCATGTCAATGCTCAAACCATTAGAAGACCATACTGCCTTACAGCCTCCTAATTCTCTCTTACCACACTGCCTCAGAATTCTTACTGGTTAGAACTCAAGCTTGGGAACTAGTAGCTTAGTTTAAAGGGACACTGTCAACCCCCTTAGGTCTCAAAGTGTCCCTAGTTTAAGAAAACACATTTTATGATTGCCAGCATTCTTTAAAGATTGCTGATATAGCTGGTAGTTTGATTCTGATTCTTTTTTTCCTTTAAAAAGTTAAAAACAGACTGCCCTCCACACTGGTGTTACCACACAAAAACAGGTTTGTTTACATTCCTTTATCAGCTCCAGTTGCATCTTTCCTGGATCTGGGAACACCAGCCAATACAGTCTAGCCACTCATGATGCAGTGTGAGGAGAGGAGCCTACTGAATCACAGTGACTGCACTGTTTGGGGTATTTCTAATGTTCAGGAAGTATGCAGTAAGGAGAGATCCAGGATTGGAAACAAAACAAGGTTGCTTATAAATATACATTAGCATACATTTCAGTTCTGCTAAACAAGGAGATAGCCAAAACAAACAGCAACATCAGTGAGTTCTAGAGAAGGTAAGAAATCATAAAATGTAGTTTTTTTAACTAGAAATAATATGATGAAATTCAGGTTGACAGTGTCCCTTTTAAGTGATGCACATTGGGAAGAGTAACCCAAGAGTGCAATATGAAATGGGTAGAGCGGTGCTGGAAAGCACCACAGAGGAACAGGGCCTAGGGGTCATGATATAGAAGAGCCTAAAAACAGTTCACTGTATTGGAGAAGTGGGCAAAGCAAACAGGATACTGAGGTGATTCTCCCATTGTACTGGTCACTGGTGTGACCACAGCTGGAATACTGCGCAAGGTACTGAAGTGTACACCTGAAGAGAGACTGTGCCAAAGTGGAAGCAGTATAGTGCAGGTCAACCAAGATAGTTTATGGAATAGGAGAAAAGACATCCACTATGAGGAGAGGTTACAGGACTTGAACATGGACACCTTTGAGAAAAGGAAGGAAAGGGGTGACATGATCAAGACATACAAGTACTTGCATGGGACAAATAGGGTGGATGCCAAGGAACTTCTCTCCTTGAGTTTGACTACGGGGGACAACAGGGAACTGCAACCCACAGGTGGGGGTGGGGGGTCAAAATGGACATCTGTAAGTACTTTTTTACATAAAGAGTGGTGGACAGTGAACAAGTTACTGGAGGAAGCAGTATGGGCCAGATCAGTGAATAGCTTCAAGCAGGTATGGGATAGGCATACAGGGTTAGAAAAGGGGGGCAAAACAAAGGGGAGGGATGGCCGCTAGGGCCAGTGCAGAGTTGATAGGTAGGGTGGGCAGACAGGATGGGCTGACAGGCCTTTTTTGCCATCACTGTCTAGGTATCTAGAGTTTGAAACTTGCTAAAGCCAAATGCTCATTGATTGACCAGTGCTCCAGTCCAGCCATATACTGGAATAGGTAGAAATAGGAACCTTCTGGAAGAAATGAGATGTTGCTGTTAAACATGATTAGCCTATGTAAAAAATTGCAAAATTAAAAAAAAAAAAATCAAAATTATTTTACAAAGGATAAAGTCTCTTACCTTGCTAATTCAAGTTGGGGAGCTTATCCTCAAAGTTGATCCTGAAGAGTGGCTGAAGATAAATATAATATATTAAAGGACAAAGGGGAATCTAAACTACATGTAAATCAGATTTAAAAAATACATATACTTATCTGATAGGTATGGTTTTATGTCCTCCAAGACCTGTAAACAAAATATATAAATTAAATAAATGCTTTCTGGGGAAACCAGTTTAAGAAAGACAGAAGTTGTACTGGTGGTGCTGAGGGGAACACAATGCACTACCATGTGGGAGACCTGCTAGTTCAAGTCATAACTCTGGGGAGAAGAAAGTAAGAGAAGAAAATAAAATTGCAAAGCAAAATGTTTTTTTTTGTGTGTGTGTTGTCCATCATAACTGTGTGGTCTAGGAACTTTGAAGGCTGCAAGCATTTAATCTTGAAAAGGAACATTAAAAATGAAAAAAATGTATTCTCTAGTAAACTGTAACATTTGAAACATCTTATTTATGAAAGCACATGCTGAAGTAGGCCATACTGTAGCACTCCAGAATTTCTTCATGCACAATTTTTGTTTATGCTAAAACATGTGGTATATTGACATCAGCATCATGACATTGATGTTCCCATGCTCCTGACCCCATAGTCCTGACAGTCCTGCTCCACTACCCGCTACCACATAGAAACATAGACTTTGATGGCAGATAAGGACCGCTAGGCCCATCTAGTCTGCCCATTTCCCTACCTACAGGATAGGCCGCAGATCCTAGTTAACCAACAGCCTATATCTTCCTGCCCCCCACAAGAATTGCCTTATGTCTGTCCCATGCATTCTTGAATTCTCCCACAGTTTTAGACCCCACAACTTCCTCAGGAAGGCTTGTTCCATGCATCCACTACCCTGTCTGTGAAATAATACTTCTCACATTGCCCCTGAACCGCCCTCCTTCTATCTTTAAATTGTGTCCCCTTGTTTTGCAAGTCTCTTTTTCTGAAAGATGCTACCTCTTGGACTTTGTTGATTCCCTTGAGGTACTTGAAAGTTTCTATCATGTCCCCCTCTCCTTCTTTCCTCAAGGGTATACATATTAAGCTCCTTAGTCTCTCCTCATACGGCTTCTCTTGCAGACCCTGCACCATTTAGTTGCTCTCTCTGACTGCCTCTATCCTGTCTATGTCCTTGCGGAGATGGGGTCTCCAGAACTGGACACAGTATTCCAGATAGGGTCTCACCAACTGTCTGTACAGAGGATAACAACTTCCTGTTTTCTGCTGCTGATGCCTCTCCCTATACATCCCAGTATACCCCCGGCCCTCCCTACTGCCTTCTTACATTGCTTGCTAACCTTAAGGTCATCTGATATGATTACCCCCAGGTCCCTTTCCTGTTTTGTTGTTGTTACCACAATAACTTCAAATTTAACTAAGTAATCAGAAAGTAATAAATGTACAAAAAGAAAATACATTAATTTCTGCTTTGAATTTACTGGTTGGTATGGTTGTTTTTTTTTGTTAGTTTACTTGAGTTCAGGGGGCTGTGCCCCCCTCACACCCCTCTTTTTAAGACAGAGGTGTGGAGGTAGCTTCAACTCAAATAAACAAATAAACAAACTACAGAATATTTATTTTCATTACTTTTTTAGTTATTGGTTATTTAGTTTAGTTTACAGTCATAGCAGTGGGTGGTAGCAAAGTGGTCCATTAGCTAGAAAACAAGCAGGAGTGTATGAGTGTCAAGATCACAATGTGGACACTGACGTCAACATACCATAGCTTTCCATTTCCTTTTTTTTTAAATTACTGTTTATGCCCCTTTCATCACTGGTGCCTCACTACCTTCAGGCACCATGGCCAGCCCCTGAGCTCCCCACCCCATGTGCTCACTTGCCTCTACTGAGTCTTGCCTATGCCCCCCAGGTGGGGTCAGGGCAGGGTCATGGCACCCTGAAATTCCATGTTTCATCAGGTGAGCACAGCAAACTGGTGGGCAATGGAGGTCCAGGGAGCTCCCATGGGCTGTCATCATGGAGGTGCCAGGGCCATTTTATTATTGATGTTATTTATTTAGTTTTTGTTGACCGGGAAAGGAGGACTAGGCAATTCTGTTTATTTTCAGCCTCGTCCCTGGTGAAGGGGGAAGATACAGATGCAAACTGACTTACAGAACCAGATTAAGCTGTTGGTTGTATTTTAGTGAATGTTCCTTCCCATCTTCTTCACAAGGGACATTGTGTGTGTGGTTGTGAACACAGGGTCTGTATACGCCCATGTGTGCATCCCCCCGCCAATGTCAGTGACATCCCTGCCCAACTTTTCACCTACTGGCTGCTGCCACCCGTGGTCTCCCAGGTGGCAGGCTTGCGGAGGAGTCTAGGACTGTTCCCGCCAGAGGAGGTGAGCATCCTCTGGGAGGCTCTAACCTCCTCCCCCGGGCCAGCCCCTGACAACCTGAGTCTGTTTTTCCATTTCCTTTAATGTTAAGAGAAAGGTAGCATAAAGGGGGTCCAGAGTCCTACAGTACTGCCCTGAAGTGCAGAGTTGGTCTTTAAAAAGAGCAGGACACAAGTTATGAACCAATAGAACACAAGTTATAAGCCAATTAATAATAATAAAATCAGATTTCAAACCAAAATGTGTATTGCAGGCAGAACACACATACTGTACCCTTAAGCAAGCAAGCACAAATGACCAACAAAACAGTAAAAAAAATATAATTTTTTCTATTGTACTTTCAGCAATCAGAAATTGTACATCAGATGGTTATGGAATACACTACAAAATTCATACTGAGCACAACACCTTTTATATAAATAGCCACATGGATTCAGAATCAGTTTAAGGCATGCTTTCCAGAAACAAGAAAATACACCAAGCAAACAGGGGCAGAAATTCCTTCACAAGTATACACAAAAGAGATGTTTTCATGATCAACAAAACAATAAAAAATGTACATTGACCCCAGCCTTTTATACTATTTAAGCTAATGTATTTACACATGCAAATGTTTTAATCAAACCAACAAGAAAACACACAGACCCAGGCCCCATACACACATTCAAACACTGTAGCAGTTAGGAAATTTACATACTGTAAAAAAACTTTAAGCATTTAAGATGAGAGACACTACATAACAGATTCAGTTTGAAAAGAGTTTTTGTTTTACATACCTGCAACTTGTGAATCCAGCTAATTCATGTAAAAACTCTCCTAGCCCTCAGATTTCAAAACACAGAGGAAGGTAAACATCTTGAAAAATGTCCCCAAAGGATTTTGTGAGTTGTAGTTTTTCTTATGAGTAGATATTTAAAGTAACAGAAACATATTAATAGGTCAGTTTAAAACATTTCTCTATACATTACGGAAGATTGATGGAAGTGCGTGTGGGGGGGGGGGGGCAAAAATCAATATAGGAGAGCCCTCTTAGAGAAATCACTTGTTTAACCATTTGTCTACCTAAGATAGTCAAACTGAGGCATTTTCAGTTTCTCATATGGGAAACTGGAAGAGACAGCTGACTGTAGTTTTCAGTTATGATTCCATGAGTATTCAAAAAATTGTACATTGAAGAGCATTGCAGATCTATTTCTAATCTTCATTTAGTAATAATTTACTCTTAAACAAATAGTTTATTGCATGCTTCTTAGAATGTAGTATTCTTAAAGGTTGTATTATTCTGTTGATGACCAAAGATGATTACAGAGAACTATAATTAGTCTTTAAAGACAAATTAATGACAGTATTAATACTAAATGTAGTATTTAATTTCAGTGAGGGGGGCCTACACAGTATGTAAGTGGAGGATGAGGGATTCAAACCCAGATCTCCAGGTTTGCAGCTCAGTGCCCTAAACCACAGCGCTATACTGCTGTCCCTGTAATTATGATGGACAGCCCTCATTTTATCTCTCAAAACTGCTCTGTCCCGTCATCAGTCCCTCATGGAAAATATGTTGCTCACACCTGTAAATTTTTATTTTATGGTAGAAACCAGGTGCTAATATGTTTACAAATACAGTGGTTTCCACTGTGGTCTGAGCTTGTATCTCCATGTTTCAGGATGTGTGCCTTATTATGAGAATTTGTGTAGCACCCCAAAGGGTGCACTACAGTAATGGCACCAAAAGGAAAGCCCCCCCAATTTCAGATCATATGGGCTCAGAATAGGGGCCATAGGTAAGAAACACCTCCTTCATCTTTTACAGCAGTTCTTGGGGTTGTACATTTTTTTTAACTGGCTTCTCTCATGCTCTTTTTTTTAATTCTGTCCCAGGCTGCCTGCTTTATTCTAGACCCCTGTCCTGAGAAAGCAGCACAATCCAGGCTGTGGTGGGCATTAGTGAGCCAAGCTGTTGGGTAATGAAGAGCCCAGGGGAGTGCTTTCAGGCACCCTGAGGAAATGTGCAGCTGGGAGTGCTTTCTGGTGCCCAGAAGATGAAAGATGTCCCTTAGCCATGATTTGAGGGAGAGAGGGGACACAGGTCAGTAGCACAGATAAAAAGGCTTGCCTGCTGTCCTCCTCTCATCCCTCAATGCAGGCATCGGGTCCCAGTTGTTGCGGTGGTCCGTAAGTGTGTCAGTCACTCCAGTTTCAAATCTGACCATGGTGTGGGCTCTGTTCAGCCCTATTTATTGTTTTGTGTGTTTTCTTTAAAAAAGGTTTTCCTGGTGGTAGCATGGCCGAGCAGGCGGCTGCAACCTGAAGAGAGAAAAAGTGTCACCTGAGAAACACAGCAAGGCTCCCAAAGACATCCTCTCTACTGCCTGTCTCCTGCCTGAAGCCAGCCTTCCAGCACACATTTCCCCACCTCCTCCTCCTCCTCCTTCTCAAATCATGAAAAATCACAATTAAGAATTTGACAGTTTTAGTATTTTTGACGATCAGATCACTATCCAAGAAGATAATCCAAATCAGACCCCCCCCCCACGGACCACGACGAGGATCCCAGCAGCCAGATCTGAAGCTGGGTTGCGAGGGCTGGAGTCCCTAAGCCCTCCCCACAGTGAAGCAAGACCCCCCCATGGACCATGACGAGGATCCCAGCAACCAGATCTGAAGCTGGGTCACGAGGGCTGGAGTCCCTAAGCCCTCCCCATAGTGAAGCAAGATCCCCCTGTGGACCACGACGAGGATCCCAGCAGCCAGATCTGAAGCTGGGTCACGAGGGCTGGAGTCCCTAAGCCCTCCCCACAGTGAAGCAAGACCCCCCCCACAGACCACAATGAGGATCCCAGCAGCCAGATCTGAAGCTGGGTCATTAGGGCTGGAGTCCCTAAGCCCTCCCCATAGTGAAGCAAGACCCCCCCGTGGACCACGACGAGGATCCCAGCAGCCAGATCTGAAGCTGGGTCACGAGGGCTGGAGTCCCTAAGCCCTCCCCACAGTGAAGCAAGACCCCCCCCATGGACCACAATGAGGATCCCAGTAGCCAGATCTGAAGCTGGGTCATGAGGCCTGGAGTCCCTAAGCCCTCCCCATAGTGAAGCAAGACCCCCCAGGACCACGACGAGGAACCCAGCAGCCAGATCTGAAGCTGGGTCACGAGGGCTGGAGTCCTAAGCCCTCCCACAGTGAAGCAAGACCCCCCCACGGACCACAATGAGGATCGCAGCAGCCAGATCTGAAGCTGGGTCATGAGGGCTGGAGTCCCTAAGCCCTCCCCACAGTGAAGCAAGACCCTTCCCCACGGACCACGATGAGGATCCCAGCAGCCAGGTAGCTAGACTTTTTGCAGCTCCCAACGGTCTGAATAGGAGCTCCACCACGCCACTGATTTTGAACTTGGCGCCTTTTTTTGGGACACAGTACTGACTTTACAATTTATATGGTGGTACACATCGAGCATCTTACAGCACCCTGATTGCAATCTTATCTGCCTAGCTCATTGCGTATAGGCAAGGAATAGTCTGAAATGTGGGAAAAGTGTCTTAGCTGGTGAATGTGGATATATTGTATTTTTACTACTAAACTGCACAAATTAGAAAAAGGCAGGATTGCTTGTAGCAGTTAGGAGTTGCAGTCCTGAGTTAATGAGTTTTAAATCCACGTCAATATTTTGTATTTTTACTACTAAACTGCACAAATTAGAAAAAGGCAGGATTGCTTGTAGCAGTTAAGAGTTGCAGTCCTGAGTAAATGAGTTTTAAAATCCATGCCAATTCCACGCTCTAGGGGATTCTTAATACTATAGTGGGGAGAGGTAAATTTTGAAATAAGACCCCAGGCTTTCAAGCAGCTGCTAGCCACCATGGGTTTCTATCTTACAAGCGGTTGGATGCAAACCTAGACAGCACGCTCCTCCCTCAAGCCACGTACCTGTAATAAAACCAAGCCTTCTGTTTCCGTCCGCAGATCTGAAGCTGGGTCCCGAGGGCTGGAGTCCCTAAGCCCTCCCCACAGTGAAGCAATACCCCCCTCCCGTGGACCACGATGAGGATCCCAGCAGCCAGGTAGCTAGACTTTTTGCAGCTCCCAATGGTCTGAATAGGAGCTCTAGCCCCGCCTGCGCTATGCGCAGGCTCTCCACCGCCCCCACCACCACCCTTGGTCAGCTTTTCTTTATATAGTGGAGCTCCCGAGCTTGTGAACCAATCAGACCTATATTTTCTCACCACTAGAGGCCACTGCAGAGCATACTGACAAATCCTCCTTGCACAAAAGAAACTTACTACCTATAATACAGTCTCTCACTGCAATCATCACTATGCTCTGCATAGCCTCATCCTCCCTCCCACCCTCTGTCAATCCTAGGTTACCAGACCCCTTGCCACTCCACACCCTAACTACCAAGCCTACACCGCAATCCTCCTCGGCACCAGTAAAACACAACCTATACCATGTGCACAACTGGACCCTGGGGGCCTCTATCCTTCCTCCCTCTTTCCACGTTGCAACACCTGTCTTATATCTCCCACTCTTTTCAGTCCCAAAGGCAAACCCAACTCCCTCTAATCACCCCACCCACAGGGGTACACCAGTAAAGATCATGCGATTATTAAGGCATGCCCTGGTATTCCTACTTCTCATAGTAGGGGACATCGAACGGAACCCTGGTCCTCCAACACCCATTACTGCTCAACCAACAGCATCACCCTCACACCTCCCCAAAGGTCTCAAAATTGTCCACCTTAATATATGTAGCATCCTAAATAAAATGGCTGCCCTACAAACAACTGTCCTGACCCTTCGCCCTGATATTATAATCATCACAGAGTCATGGCTGAAGCCCCATCACCGGGACGAGGAATTCTCATTACCCGACTTCTCACTAATCCGCCAGGATAGACAGGGAGAAAGAAGGGTGGCGGTACCGCCATGTATGTCGCCTCATATCTCCAGTTTTCGGTGATCACTCCACCAACACCCTTACCAACCATAGATTCCTCCTGATAAAATCCCCCTGCCCCACTCTATCCCAGTATACATATCTGGGTCATACTGTCCACCGGACACACCACTAACCAGCATCCTTGAACACCTAGGCAACCTGAGGGCCCTTACAGAAGGAGGAGAACTCCACATCCTTGGTGATTTCAATCAGAACTGGCTAGGATGCGCAGCATCAAAGACACGCTGCCAAATCAATGCGCTTAATTTGCACCAGCAAATAGAAGAACCCACCCGCCTAAATCAAAAATCCAATAAACACACACTACTGGACTGGGCTCTCACTACCCACCCACATAGGATACTTAAAGCCGGCCTCCTACCAGAGTCCCTTAGCGACCACCATATGATTTTTATAGTTAGCAAAATCTTCCGTCCCCCGGCCCCTCCACCCCGTTTGCTGTACAGCAGAGCATACAAATTACTGGATCTGCCTGCTCTCCTAAACGACCTTATCTCCATTGACTGGTCTCCCATCCCTAGAGCCTCTGCCATGGACGAGGCCCTGAGCTGTTTCTCTACAAACTTCCTCACTATCTGGGACGTCCATGCCCCACTAAGGAGCTCTAGAGCCAGAGGCTCCCACTTACCCTGGGTGACCTCAAATCTCCTGGAACAACTCCAAGCCAGAGACTGTGCCTGGAAATCCTTCAAGGCCACAGGGTCTACCTGGAACAGCAACAATACCGGGCACTTCAAAATGCCTGCACTAGACTCATATGGCAGTCTAAATCAACCTACTTCAAAGAGGCATTCAACAAAAACCACACCCACCCTTCTCAATTCTGGAAGTCCATCAAATCTCTCCTCACCCACTGACCCCAGCCCCCCACTCTCAACCTCATGAGCAAAATCATCAATAATCCTTGTCAGGTTGCCACTGAGTTTAATACCCACTTCTCACTGCTACTGCCTCCCTAATCTCCTCACGCCTCACCTTTCATTCTTCCCCAAAGTTCCCCTGTTCTCCCAAATGCACCCCGCCACCTTTTCGCTCCGCCCAGTCACTCCAGACCAGGTGATGAAAATTCTACCTCACTAAACACATCCAAAGGTAAATGTCCATCGAGCCTTGATTCTAAAATGCTCCAACTCTCTGCACCAGCTATAGCCCAACCCCTAACCATGCTCTATAATCTGTCTTTTAAATTAGGGGCAGTCCCCACAAAATGGAAACATGCCACAGTCATTCCCCTTCCCAAGGGAAGGGACCTCTCCTCACCATCAAACTATCGGCCTATATCTCTGCTCCGCATCCTAGCCAAATTTCAAGAGAGCCTTGTTCTGTCCCAGCTACACCCATATCTAGACAACATCTCCTTCTTCTCCCCCTTCCAAGCCGGTTTCAGAAAAAATCAGTCCAACACCTCATCCCTCCTTCGCCTCACTAACTCCATTCTCACAGGCATTGACAAAGGGGAAATAACCGCAGCTATTTTCATAGACCTGGCAAAAGCCTTCGACACGGTCTCTCACCCCCTGCTACTGTCCAAACTTGCCCAAACTGGTCTGTCGGTGGCAGCATGCAACTGGTTCCACTCATACCTAACAGGCAGGTCTCAATCAGTTCGCATCAGTATGGCTCTATTCACCCCCTCCCTGTCACCAGTGGCGTACCTCAAGGATCCTTACTTGGCCCACTGCTCTTTTCAATTTTTCTCAATGATTTGCCTGCTGTCTGCACACAAACTGACATCCATATGTACGCGGACGATACGGTGCTGTTCACCTCTGGCCCATCCGGAACCGCTGTGGCAATGCCTCCAGAAGGATTTTGACTCTCCAACGCTGGTTCCCGAGAAACAACTATTCCTGAACCCAAAAACTGTATCCCTCACCTTGGCTCCCGAGCCAAACTAGCCCGGCTTACTGATGCACCCACTTTCTATACCTTGGACAGTACTCCGCTCGAGGCCTGCTCCACATATTGCTATCTTGGCATCTGGCTAGATCAGTACCTTGACTTCTCAGTGCATG
This sequence comes from Neoceratodus forsteri, assembly GCA_016271365.2. Classification (NCBI taxonomy): domain Eukaryota; kingdom Metazoa; phylum Chordata; order Ceratodontiformes; family Ceratodontidae; genus Neoceratodus; species Neoceratodus forsteri. Next base: position 1,156,459,460 of record CM057456.1, on the reverse strand, counting down.
TAGACGCACTGCACAAAAAACTACATCCCATGTTGGGCGCTCTCCATCGCAACAAGTATTGCATCCCTCTACTGACCAGACAAGCAATAGTCCATAAAATGATCCTCTCTATATTGGACTACGGGTGATGTTGTTCACGGTTCCGCCCCCAGGTGTCCTTTCCAGTCAGGCTCTCCCCTACTACTTCTTCTGCCGGGTTCACCTTAGACCCATCTCAATACTCCACCACTGTGACCTTTTACCAGTCACTTGACCTCCCCTCACTCCAAAACTGCCATTGCTGCACAGTGCTAAAATTACTGCTAAGTTCTGGTCTCATACGCTGCCCTCCTACCTATCAACATCCCTAACCGCCATCCCTCCATCTATCTACGAGCTCAGGAACACTGACTCCAGGCTCCTGCACATTCCTCACAGATCAACCCGATCAGGTCAGGTAGCTTTCAGCTTCAGGCTACCCAAATTGTGGAACTCTCTGGCAGCCAACATCAGATTCACCACAAGTATCCCCCAACGTAATGCCCTTCTCAAAGCACATTTCACCACCAACTGCTCATGCTTTCCCCATCTCTAACTTCCCCACATAACCCAAATCAGCTGCACGCAAACCACTCCCATTTTCTGACATCCTCTCATACTCATCTCAAAATGGTCCTATCTGCTGAACCTGCTACTGTTACTGTATTAGTACGCACGTATTACCCATATTGTAAGGAATTCTTAGCTCACACTATGTACCACATCACTGTCTGAACTACTGTGCATTTTGTATGAACCGCCTGTCATCTCAGCTACTGCACCCATCCTACTGGACCACTGTCTTGTAATTATCTGCAAATTATGTATGCACTGTTTTGTCTTGTCTGCAATATTGTTACCCCCTTCCCCAGGGCGCATCTGGAATCGAGCGGTACTCCGCTCAGTATGCCTTTCCTGGTAAATCTCTTAAATAAATAAATGATGATAATTGATGAGTGGAAATGATTGTTCATGTGCATCAACCAAAAATCATGACTCATGATCTACCGATTTGACTGGGATGGCACAACTTATGTTGCAAACTTCTTAGAAATAAGTAAAGAAACTACAGTATCTGCTGGGGTGTAGGGAACACAGTTTAGATTTGAGGGCACCACAAATCAGATAATTAATTTATCAAAAATAGATCAAAACACATCAGAATACATGAGCATATCAGAATATATGACTGAATGGAAAAGAAACTAGCAGAGTATTTAACAATTATTTCATATCACTTTTAAAGTATTCTATGCGATAATAAATGACTTTGTCAGAAGAGTGATGTAGTTATCTGTCATAGAATAGGGCTGGGACTGGGGCAGAGTTTGGGTGTGGTTTAGTATCTGGTTCCCACCTTATCTAAATGTAGTAACTAGTTTTTAGGTGCTGGCAAATAGGAGGGGTTGAGTTTCTTTTCTATACCAACATGGCTGACAGAAATGTTTTAGAAAAATTTCTGGGAAGCATGGATGTCTGGATGCACTCTGTCCTGGTTGCCACAGAAGAACATAGTATATTGGTTGTCACCTTGTAGGGACAGAACTTTGTGAACCCTCTCAGGAAAGCAGGATGTAAACAACTTCCTACCCATTTTATGGGAAGATAAAACATGCCAGGGCATGGTCTGTCTAAAGTTAAAAGAATTAATTTGAAAATGGAAGTGTGTGTGTGTGTGGGGGGGCTTAAACCATATACTGTACAGAACATATTTAAACAAAGGAATTTCACATGCCATATTAGTCTACCAATGACAGAAATTCTGGACCACTAACTTTGCAATGAGCAAAGCCTGATATATTCAAGCTACAAGGGCTAACCAGTATAGGAATCAACATTTTGAAAGCAAATACTAACTTTTTAGTATCAGAGTCATTACAGCCTGTGGACATGATGCTCCCCTCAGACAGTAATGAACGTATGCTGCAGTAGTGAATCTATAGTAAACCAACACTGCTGTATGTGTTACTATAACTCTAGTGCTTACGTGCATGCATTGCTCCACCTCCACATTGAACTTCACCCTGACTCAGTTTATTACAGCTGAGTGAAGGGCATGGTGCTCATGACATGGCACTAGGAGGCTAATAACATCTTGAAACCATTCCATTCTGGTTCTCAGCAATGTCACAGTCCTGAAATTGTCCTGATCAAGGTATGCAATGTTCTCCTCCTGGCAAGGGATTGTGGTAAGATACTGTATCTCTTTTGATCCTGTTCAACCTGTCATCTTCCTTTGCTACAGTGGACCATTGTCCCGGATCCCCCCTTTTTGCCCGCACAAAAGACAAACACTTATATGTTGTTGTGCTCAGATTGGCAATTAACTTATTATATATCATGATTTCATTTACAATTCCCATCATCATTTTAATATTGTCTCTTCCACAATTGTATTTGTATTGCATCCAAATATCAATCTCTACTCATCCTTCTTTCTTCCTCTTCTTCTCGCTTCCTCAGGTGACAACCTGGGTGCCTTCTTCTTCTCTTTTCTGGCAGGTAACGGTGAGAACCGAGACCACTTTTCCTCCTTCAGATTCTTCTTCTTCTCATCAAATTCCTTTTTTCTTCCCTCCTCCCCTCCCCTCCTCCTCCCCTCGCTGCCATCCACCTCTTGCAGTCCTGTAAACATCCTACCGGACAACCTCTGTCATCCATCTCTGACACACCATACCGTCCCCCTCCCCCTTTATCCACCACATGTTCTTGTTTTGATGGGTGGGTGGGAGGTAATAAAACTTCAGCAAAAGTGGTTGAACCACCACTGTGCTGACCCTTATGTACCCCTTTTAGCCCCTCACCTTCCTGTCTGCCTACCTTTTGTCCTGGCCCCACTTGTCCCTCCCCCTGCCTTCCCACCTCCCCCTCTGAGGACACGATCTTTCACATAAGGGGAGGGGTGCACCAGGACGACTTGGTCTGCTCCATAAAAGGGCAAACTCCGTTGTCCCCGATTCCCCCTTTTTCCCCCACAAAAGACAAACACTTGTATGTTGTTGTGCTCAGATTGGCAATTAATTTATTTTATATTATGATTTAATTTACAATTCCCATCATTTTAATATTGTCTCTTTCACAATTGTATTTGTATTGCATCCAAATATCAATCTCTACTCATCCCTCTTTCTTCCTCTTCTTCTCGCTTTCCCAGGTGACAACCTGGGTGCCTTCTTCTTCACTTTTCTGGTAGGTAACGGTGAGAACCGAGACTGCTTTTTCTCCTTCAGATTCTTCTTCTTCTTCTCATCATATTCCTTTTTTCTTCCTCCCCTCTCTCCCCGTTTCCCATAGCCAGTCTCCAGCTTGCATTTGATGGCTGGCCTTCCCCCCTTTTAGGGTACTTCCTCTCCTTTGGTTCTTTTTTTTATTTTATTTTCCTTCCTGTCTCCTCTATGCCACAATAAATCTCATCATTTCTGTGTTAAAGATGTCTATTGCTAAGTCTGACAGGTGCACCCCATCTGATCTGTAAAAATCCTCTACCCATTCTTCCATCCCTCATAGTATTACGTGCCCCCCATATTTCATATCAATGTTCTCACCCTTCTATTCATCTTCCTCCTGGCCCTGTTCATTGCTACATGGCTGTGCTCATGTCTCCATACCCACCTTGGAATCATGTCTGACCAGGCTATGCTCACCCCCAGCCACCACTGCTGTATTTTCTCTAAGTCCCATTTTACCTGCATGTATATGTCCACCCATGGCTTTCCACCAATGTCATTACCCCCCAAATGTATAATAATTAAATCTGGAGTGGGTAATCACTCTTTCCTTTCTTTCAGGGTTGGAAGTGACTGTGCCCATCTCATCCCTCGGATGCCACGCCAAACCAACCTACATTTTATGACATCCTGGTGCAGCTGCTTTTCCCCAGTCTTTTTCTTCGCTCTCTTTTCCGCCCAATAAATGTAGGAGTGCCTGCAGATCCAGACTTCTGTAATCCTCCCTCTACCTATAGAATTTAAGCAAAATATACATCTTAATCTCCTTCTTGACTCTATTTCTTCATTGTATCCCTTTTGTATAACCCCCCCCCGCACCCCCTCACTCTGATTCCATACCTGCAAAACAAAACAACAGATGACATTTTACTCTCAAACCTGCAGGGCCTGAATATACCTCTTGTAGCTGGCAGACCGCCAGCATCCCTTTTCTAGCATACTGGTCACCATCTCCCCTGCTGCTGCCCATTTTGATGCAGCCCCTATTCGAAAAGAGTAAGAAGAATAATTACTCGGGTCCTCCCCTAGGAACTCAATGCCTTTTTTTGAGCATGGCCATTATTTGATAACTTGTCACCTTGTTCCCATCTCCATGCAAAAATAATCTCCCTTTTTTAATCCTTCACTCTGTGGCGTATGCCCACAGAGCTTTTACCAGGCACACTGTCCCGTCTTAGTGAGCCTTCATAGTTATGGCACACCCTTTTCCCCCTTGATCTGTTTTTGACCTTATAATTATAACCTGCATTTCTCTTTGCCCCCAAGTTATGTCTCCCGATTCCAATCCCCTTCTTCATCCTTTCTGCCATGCCTCCCTGCCTCACTCACTCTCAGGGCCCCTGCAAACATTACTAAATAAATTGTGTGAAATAACTGTGCCTCATCTTTGGATCTGCAAATTGCCAGGAGTACACCCTCTAATTTGTCTAGCCAGTGGTCTGCTATTGGGTGCCTCCCATCCTTAGGCCTTTGTTTTAACTGACTACAACCTTGCATCATTCTCCATATCAATATTGACTTTGTTGGGCCCTTCCACCTTTTTACGCTACAAACTAAACTAAGCCCTGCTAGGTACACCCCCATCATGTTGTGAGCCGTTCCTCTCTGCCATTGGTCCACTGTAAACTTCCCTAACTGTTCCTCAGTAAGTGTCCCACTTACCTCCATGTGGTGCACTTCCCTGGATGTTTGTAATGCCTGCCAAGCCCCGTCATAGGCCCTCAACGTCCACAGCGCCCATGAGCTGTGAAACAGCATTTCAGCTCCCTCTTGCCAATGTCCCAGATGTTCATTGGCATGGGTGTTTTTCGATCCTCTGCTATTGGTGCCAGCATCCGGAAATGATCCAGCTGCAGACAGGAAAGGCTGTCAGCTAGGATATTTTTAACCCCATCTATGTGCTTGGCCTTCAATGACATATTCAATTGCAAAGCTGTTAACACTAGCTGTCTCAACACCCGCATGACCATCTCGGACCTGGCTTCCCTGTTGTTTAAAATCTCTACCACTGCCTTGTTATCATACCAAAATGTAACCTTCTGATTCCGTAGTTCCTCCCCCCACACCAGGGTGCAGGCCCAAATGGGCATGATTTCCAACAGTGTGATGTCTTTTACCTTTCCATCTCTTACCCAATTTGCAGGCCATGGTTCCGAGAACCATCTTCCACACAAATAGCCCCCCATACCTAACTCCTCTGCCACATCTGTGTATAATTCAAGATCTGTGTTATACATCCATTCCTCTTGCCAGAAAGAACAGCCATTGTAGCTGCCGAGGAATTCCTCCCACACCTTGAAGTCTTCTTTTACTCCCTTTGTTATGTCTGCCCAGTGGTGCGGTCTGGTTACTCCTGCTGTGGCCCTCGCTAGCCACTTAGTGAAAGCCCTTCCTGGTCCAATTGCCCTACAAGTGAAATTCAGATGCCCCATGACCTGCTGCACCTGTTTCAATTGCACCCTTCTCTTGCTTGTATGTACCTGAATCAACTTCTTCAGCTTCAACACCTTGCTGTCTGGCAACCTAAACACCTCTCCCAGGGTGTCTATTTCAATGCCCAGGAATTCTAGCACCTTACTGGGGCCTTCCATTTTTCCGGTGCCAATGGTACCCCCAGCTCTCTACACAACTCTTGAAAGCTAGCCAGCATTCTTTCTGTCTCTCTCCGACCACTGCCTACTAACAGGAAATCATCCAGGTTATGTATGACCGTCTTGTGCCCTGTTTTTTCCTGAAAGATCCAATGCAAGCAGGTGCTAAATGCTTCGAATGTAGCACATGCTATCGAACATCCCATGGGCATTGCCCCGTCAAAATAGTACTGGTCCCCCACCTTAAAGCCCAATAGGTCCCAATCCTCCCTTCTGACCAGAAGCAATCTGAAAATGGACTCTATATCCGTCTTGGCCATCCAAGCATCTGGAGTCACTCGGATAATCTGTACAGCCTCTTCTAATGTGGCATAGGTTACCTTACTATGTTCCTCACTTATAAAATCATTCACTGAGTCCCCCTCTGGAAATGACAGGTGGTGAATCACCCTGTATTCTCCCTTTTGTTTCTTGGGAACCAAACCCAATGGGGAAATTCTCATATTCTGTAATGGGGGGGGTGGAATACGGCCCTTCTATTCTACCAGCAGCCTTTTCCTTCTCTATTTTCTGCTTCAAGATGTCCTCCTTTCCCTTAACTGTCCCCAAATTGTTTGCCTCTCTTGCCCATCTTGGGCCTTCACACTGTAATGGAAAACCTGTTCTAAATCACTTATTAATTGCCTCCACCACTTCTCTATCTGGGTACCCTTTTAACCATTTCTCCCACACTTTTATCTTGATGGGAGTTCTTGCTCCCTGGAATTGATCTCCTACTGTCTTCCCTTCACTCCTCCTACACCCCCATCACCAAGCCTTTCTTGTTCTCTGCGTTCAGTAAGCCTGGCTCCCCATGCCTGCATACCCTCTACCTCTCGAACCCCTATTCCATGACTGCCCCCATACCCCTGCCCTTTTTGAAAAAGCTGATGGCCTGTTCCTTCCCCCCTGCCCCTTGGATCCCTTGTGTCCATGTTGTCCTGCATCTGCTTGCTGGGTGGGCTCCACCACATTTTGAGCATGCGTGCCGGAACCGGCATTGGGGCCATGAACAAGATGCCCTATTGTAACCCCAACAACACCTCTGGGGAACTCCCCTCTTTTTCCTATTTCTCCATCTAGCGTGGACTGATCAGTTACATAGTCTGTCCACAAATCTAACTGCTTTGTATCCCATCTCACATCCCCATACATCACCATCCTTTGCCAGAACAAAATTCATCATAATATATCCACCCTACTCCTCCTTTTGCCTTAGCCCATCTTATTATCAAAGAGTATGTAATCAGAGGTATACCCAACTCCGGAATCTTTTCCAGCACTATAGTTGAGTACGTGGCAAAACCTACAAACCACCCATCCCATGTCTTCCCTTTTGTAAATTTGTCCTCTTCTTTCTTACCCAGCAAGACTACTGCTGCCGCCATCTCACTCTTCCCAATATTCTCCACTTCCTCATATTTTGCTGCCGATTCCCTGTTCACTAACGCAAAAATGTCTACGTACTCCCCTTTCCATATTTTTTCTTTTGTAGCCAGCAGTACATGCTCCCCTATTCTCATCCCCAGGGATCCTATCTCCCTTGTTCTTTTCCTATGTTTTCTGTCACCATGTCCACCTCCCCTGTCATCTCCTTATCTGACCTAATCTCTGCCAGTGCTGACTCCATCTGGCCCAACCCCCCTTCCCGAGTGCTGCAATAATTTGGCCTATGTATTATTTGATGCTTTCCCTTACTGACCCAGATATATTACCTGTGAGTTTGTCAGCTCCCTGTGGCCTGCTGTCATTGAGATGCCCTGGCCTGTCACCCTGTGACTGGATGGCTGGTTGTGATATTGTCTGAAGAGGAACCACTGTGCTCTGGGGATCTGGTCTGAGTTCCACCGGGGGAACCACCACCTGCTCTTGGGGAGGTATTGATGGGTCTGGTACACAGGGCTGCGGTGATACTGGGCTGACTGCTATGGGCAGCGTCTGACATCACTCCAGGGGCACTCCATTGCTTGCCCTGTTTGAATAGCCCCTTCTTTGCAGGCCCGGTGTCCTGCTTATGTCTTAAATATCTGCTACTAATCATGCCCACTCCAGGCCTAGACTCCCAAGCATTGCCTAGCTCCTCCTCTGCTCCCTGGCCCATCCGCGGTGTCTGACATCACACTGCATGGCCAGGGCCAGTGCCTTCAAGCTTCCAGCTTTTGCCTTTTATAGAAGGCCCCCCCGTGGCCTAGCCAAAACCAGTGTTTTCATCCAGATTCTCCACTCTCTGCTTTGTAAGCCAACAGGCAGCTTCTCTCTAGGCTCATAAACAGCTCCTTGTCTTCTCGCCCTGATTGAGTGTGTAAAATCCACCCCCCCGGAGTTCCTTCATGGGCCTAACTGACCACCAAACCAACACCCTCAACTCAGTCCCTTCGATCTCAGTGTCTGGATGTCCTATTGTGGCCTCCACGCAGGATGCAAGCACACAAAACAGCTTTCGGCACTCATCTCATGCAGCTCCCATAAAATCTATCAGTCTTCAGTTAAATTAACACATGGTGCTCAGCAGCCATAAAGTCTATCAGTCTTCCATTAAATTAACACATGGTGCACAGTGGCCATAAAATCTATCCGTCTTCAGTTAAATTAGCTCTTGGTGCTCAGCGGCCATAAAATCTATCAGTTTATGGTTAAATTAACTCTTGGTGCTCAGTGACCACAACACAAATGCCCCCCACAAACCTGTGCAACAAAAATATCTTCTTATATCTGTCCTGAACAAGACCGCTGTAATTTTTGATCTTGTTGGTTCAACAGATCTGGCTTGCATCACCGAGACCTGGCTGGATGATAATGCGGGCCCAATACTTGAGGCCGTAATTCCAGCTGGGTATACGGTGATGCATCGCCCGAGGTTGGACCACGGGGGGGGGGCTTACGGTCTGTTTCAAGACCGAATTGGCACTCACTAGGGTTTCAGTTGAGGAGACCATCTCTTTTGAATGTGCTGTTGTGGCAGGTGTGGGCTATCGAATTGCTCTCATCTACCGTCCACCAGGAGTTGGGAAGCAATTTCTTAAGGAAGTAGCGGACTTCATCATTGACATGGCTTTTGAGTCTCCCAGGCTGATGGTCCTGGGTGATTTTAATGTCTTTTGCAATTTGGACAACACTTCCTCCAGTTAATGGAGTCACTGGGCCTAACACAGGTGGGTACCACTGCTACCCATAAAGGTGGCCATTCTCTTCATTTGGTCTTCCTTCTGGGGATCAAGGCTTCTGACGTGGGGGTGGAACCAGTCGGCTGGTCCGATCACTACTTTGTAAGATTCAATTTTGGCACTCCACCTTGTAGGCTGACCCCTGTGGAGATGGTCAAGTACCGCCCTTTATGGAATATTTCTTCCGATGGCCTTGCTGCAGTCCTTGACCTATCACAATTTTTTGTGCATTGCAATGATCCAGAGGCATTGGTTTTGGCCTATAATAATGCCATCACCTCTGCCCTGGATTCTATTGCTCCAGTTTGTGTGTGTCCTCTCTCCCGTCGACCTCAGGCTCCATGGTTTGATGGGGCCTTGAGGGAGTTGCGGCCACTAGGATGCAGGTTAGAACATTGTTTGCAGAAATGTGACTTGTATGCCAACCATCTTAGACTGTTAGAACACTATCAATTATATCAGTCAGAAATTTCTCATAAGAAGGCAGAGTTCCTGTCCGGGGAAATTTCTGCTGCCCAGAACCGGCCAGATCAGCTGTTCAGAACTGTGGACAGATTGTGTAACCCAACCTGTCTACAGCTTCCAAGAGTGTTTTCACAATGACAGTGTGACGAGCTTGCTCAGCTCTTCACTGTTTAGGCGATGGACATTAGGTCAGAGATCCACTCAACACATTTTATGTGGGTTGCTAGTGATCAGGATTTGGTCACCACCCCTTCATTTTCCTGGAGTACCTTCAACCGCCAGAAAATCATGGATGTTATGCGGATTGTCCAAGGGATGTGCCTTACATGCTGTAGTTTAGATCCCGGTCCTACATCACTGATTATGGGGTGTGGGGAGTCCATCCTCTTGGTTCTAGCACAGATAGTCTGGTGCTCCCTTGACTCAGGTGAATATCCCTGTTCCTTGAAAGAGGCGGTGGTGACACCCTTGTTGAAGAAAGCTTCTTTGGACCCAGACTGTCTTGTTAACTACAGGCCTATCTTGAACCTCCCCTTTGTGGGGAAGGTGATCGAGAAAGTAGTGGTGGTGGCTCAGTTGGAGAACCACTTGACCATCCATAGCATCTATGAACCTCTTCAATCAGGTTTTTGAAAGAAGCATAGTACCGAGACTGCGCTGGTTCAGGTGCTCAATGATCTCCTGATGGCAAGAGATCAGAGAAAATGGTCCATTTTGGTACTACTAGATCTGTCATCAGCATTTGACACTGTTGACCATGGGGTCTTACTTGAGCACCTGAGATGTATTTGTGGGCTTTCTGGGGTCGCCCTCAGATGGTTCACTTCATACCTCACTGGAAGAACTCAGAGGGTGGTTTCAGGAGTTTTCTCCTCTGATCTCATCTCTTTCTGTTTTGTGGGGTTCCTCAGGGCTCTATATTGTCCCCCATGTTGTTTGTGGTGTATATGCTTCCCCTTGGAAACATTGTGAGACGGTAAGGTCTGAGGTTTCATTGTTAAGCCGATGATACCCAGCTATACCTGTCCTTTGCTCCTGACCAGAAAGGAGCTGTCTCGGTATTTAATAGCTGCCAATGGCAAGAGTGTAGGCAGGCATACTCACTGTACACATTTGTGTACAGTTTTGTTGTGTGCTGGTCACAAACCATATACCTTTCTGTTAACATTTTCATTCTAATCTGTAGGATGTGGGTTAGTGTAGACCACTGAGGAGTGTCTCTGTTTAAACTTCTGTTGTTTAGGAGACAAATACATGTGTAACCTCTTTAGAGAGTAGAGGAATCATCTGACAACAATCTGACTTGTTTGGAAGGGGGTGCCATTTGGAGAGAATGTGTACCTTTCTTATGGGGGGATGTAATTGTTGGAGATTGTGTGCAAAACAGAAATTTCTGGCTATACTCCTGAGCTGCCTCAATGAGATGTAGTATTGGATGAGGTCCAGTTGGCTGAAGTTGAACTCTGGGAAGATAGAGGTGTTGGTTTTGGATCTGGACCGCCAGATAGGGGAACCTGGGGCTGGCTCCCCATCTGGATTGTTTTTTGGGGATGTCAAGCTACAGGTTTCTGAATGGGTGCAAGACCTGGAGGCGATACTGAATGTGGGGCTGACACTTCAGTCCCAGTTGTAAGTGGTGGTTAAGTCATCTTTCTACCATCTAAGAAACATCGCTAGGATCAAGCACCTTGTTCCGTCCGGTGCTCTGCCAACTTTAATCCATGCCTTTGTGACCTTGCACCTAAACTACTGCAACTTGCTTTACTTTGGGCTTCCAGGAGTTGATATCCGCCACCTGCAGCTGGTGCAGAATTCCACAGCACGGTTGTTGGTAGGTATTCCTAGATCTTTCAATATTACACCGGTGCTGCGGGAACTGCACTGGCTACCAGTTCACTAGTGGATCATCTTCAAAGTCGGATTACTGACTTTTAAAGCCCTGTATGAACTGGGCCCTGATTACCTGAAAGAACTCCTGATCCCTTACCACCCTGTGAGATCACTCCGCTCAGCCGATGAGGGGTTGATAGAGAGTCCAAGGGTGACCTTAAAATCTGCAGGGGCTCGTGCTTTTATGTTTGTGGCCCCTTCCCTTTGGAATTCTCTACCCCATCAGATTAAGGAGTGCACGACCATGGGGAGTTTTAAACAGGCTTTGAAATATTTCCTTTGGAAAAAAGCTTTTGGCTGTATTGTTTATTGATCTGTTTCTGTTTTGGTTTTATGATGTTGACTTCATTGTATTTTATTATATTATTGTACTGCTCCTTGATGTCTGAAAAGCACACAATAAATAAAGTATTATTATTATTATTATATGTATGTACATATTATTCTCCTGATATATATATACTGTAAATATATATATATTTTTTTTGGGGGGGAACGTCATAATAACCCACATATTATTGTTCTTACCTTCTTTATATCCTTTAGTGCACAAACCTCAGTCACTGCTCAAGTACCAATCTGACATGTTACAGTTTATCAGTAATAACACTTCAGCAAAAGTGGCTGAACCACCACTGTGCTGACCCTTATGTACCCCTTTTAGCCTCTCCCCTTTCTGTCTGCCTACCTTTTGTCCTGGCCCCATCTGTCCCTCCCCCTGCCTTCCCCCTTCCCCTCTGAGTACACCATCTTTCACATAAGGGGAAGGGTGCACCAGGACAACTTGGTCTGCCCCATAAAAGGGCAAACTCATTGTGTGAAGCTAATAGATTAGGAGAATATGAGTGGACTGGCTTGTCTTGTGTTCACATTGGTCTTGTTTACTTCTCAGGCATGGTGTAGTCAGCGACAATGGGAATTTCTGATTTCTCCCAGTTGTCTAGGACTGTGGAATTCACAAGGGGTCTGTCCTGTTTCTGGTGGGGCTTACTGAGTATAAGCTTTCACTAGGGGAGATCATTAGATAAATAGGTAGTTAAGGATACATATAAACTATGAGTCCATCATTTCTATCCTGTTGTTCCTACAAAATGATTTTTTATGCTGCCTTTTCAGAGTTATACCCACCCCTGCATCCCTTGCGCACCTTGGATTCATGGTGAGAGGCCACATCAAACAAATCTAATAGATTTCTTTGACTGTGTGACCAAGGAATTAGATCAGTGTGGGGCAGTAGATGTGGCCTACCTAGAGTTCAATAATACTTTCAATATTGTTCCATATAGGAGGTTAGAAAGCAAGCTGGGTAGCTTAAAGGATCCTAAGGTGGTAAACTGAGTTAGAAATTGGGTAAGGGATAAGCAACAGAAGGCGGTGGTAAATGGAGTTCTCTAAGAGGAAGGGAAGGTGACCAGCAGGATGCCTAAAGGATCAGTGCTGGGATCAGTCCGCTTTAATGTCTTCATAAGAGATACTGCAGAGGAGCTGGAAGGGAAGGTCTGTCTCTTTGCAGATGCTACCAAAATCTGCAACAGGGTTTGTACTTCAGAGGGGTGGAAAGGATGAGCAGAGATCTGAGAAAACTCAAGGAGTGGTCAAGGGTATGGTAAAAGGGTTTCAACAAAAAATAATGCAAAGTAATGCACTTGGTGCACAGAAATCTAGGGGCAGAGTACAAAATGGGAGAAGTGGTACTGACAACCACGAAGCAGGAAAGAGACCTGGGGGTGCTCATATCAGATAATCTAGTGTGACAAGGCAGTTGGGAGGGCTAGTGGGATACTGGGGTGTACAGGGAAGGGTATCGCCAGCAGAAAGAGGGATATGATATTGCCTCTCTATAGATCACTAGCAAGATCCCACTCAGAGTACTGTCTACAGTTTTGGAGACCACATCTGTGCAAGGACATAGACAGACTAGAAATGATCCAGAGGAGGGCAACTAAAGTGATGCAGGGTCTGCATCAGAAGCCCTTCAAGGAGAGAGAATTAAGGACCTGAATATGTGCACCCTGAAAGAGAGGAGAGAAAGGGGGGATATGATAGAGATCTTAAAATACTTCACAGGGGGTGGGGTAAAAAAGGTAAGGAGGGAAGTATTCTTCAGAAGAAAAGGTGCTTAATGACAAGGGGGCATGATAAGAAGCTGGAGGGGGTAGATTCAGAAGAGATGTGAGAAAGTACTTCTTAACAGAAAGAGTGGTGAATTCCTCAAATAGTCTTCCAGCAGAGGTGGTGGGGGCCAAAACAGTGGCAGGCTTCAAGAATGTATGGGATAGACATAATAGAATCATAATGGGGGGGTGAATGGGCCAAAGATAAAGTAGGATCTGCTGTGATACTATAGCAGGGAAAAATAGGCAGACTAGGTGGGCTAAGTGGTCCTTTTCTGCCAGCTACTTCTATGTATCCCTTTCACTCGTAATTATCCCCTTGAAAATATCCCATTGGGTTATTACACTCCAGGGTAGTACCAGCACTGATCACGTTGCTGGGTAAAATGTTCCACATATCCACTACACATTCCATGAAGAAATACTCTCTGGCATCCTTTTTCAGAGTCCACCCAATTATATCCCTGCTTCCATTTGTAAGTTTGTGTTATATCTCCCCTTCCACAAATCCTCCTGAGAGTACACCTTAAAGAGCAGCTGACTCCTTTGCAAAAATTTTGGACATCATATTTAGACACAATTTAGCTTGTATTTCATACAGCTTCTATAGCTTTCTCCTTTCCGTCATTTATTACTGAAGAAATACCCACAAACACAAGATCTTTAAGAAGCGAGAGGAGCTAATGAACCCTCAAGGAACAACTTGTCCTGTTTTCATGCATATGACCTCAGTTATAAATAATGGGGCATGTGCATTACCCTTTGCATTTTCATATATATTAGAGGCAAAAAAATCCATTTAATGCATTAGTTAAGGTTGTTCCACAGTGACAAAAGCGAGGAAATTCAGTGTTAGGGTTGAAAGAGCCCCTTGGATCCCCCAGCCCATTCACCCAACCGGCATCAGGGTGTGCGAGGGGGTTGCTGGCCCTAACTCTCACCCTATCAGATGTGTGAAGAAGCAGAGGTATAGGAGAATGGGGTAAGAATTAGGACCAACAACCCCAAAGCGCACCTCAATGCCAGTTGGGGGTGTGGGCGGGGGTCCAAGGGGGGCTTTCAACCCTAACACCGAATTTCCTCGCTTTTGTCACTATGGAACAACCCTAGCTAATGCATTAAACAGAGATTTTTGCCTCTAATTTGCCTTATTTTTGAGAAGTATAATGAGAAATAGTGAATGTAATGTGGTGGGGGAGTATGGGGCACAAAGGGCCCCGCGCTCCTGCCACATGATGTCTTGTCACATAGTAACACGGTGCCCGCAAATGCAAATGGTAATGCGCATGGTGAAGCAAAGCAAAACAGAAAGATAAACAGTACTGTAGACAGAAATGGTTAAAATAATGCAAATGCAAGTGCAAATGGAAACACGAAGGGGTACGTACATGGTGCCGTAGACGGGAACAGTAAGTGAAATGGTTATGGAACCGCAAGCAGAAGCGGTAAGGGTAACAGTAATGTAAGCACACAGGCTAGTTTTCCCCAAAAGCTGCATAAAGAAAGAGTGAGTACAAAGAATGTATGCATAATAATGGGTCTCGGAGCAGAAAATGAGGAGCTGGAACAGTAAATTCCTTATATCTCAGGAACCGTACGACACAGAAAAAAAAATTTAAAGTCTTATGATTTATGACTTTCCCAGCTAGTTTTGTATTTAATAGGGGGCTAAGCATTTTTCTGATGAAAAGTCAGCATCTCACACCATTTCGTAGATACGGGCCCTGAAAGGTGCTGCGAACGCCTTAATGTTATCCTATGGAAAAAAAAGAGAAGTTTGGAGTGCCATAACTTTCGCTCCCAGTAATATTTTTTTACCAAACCAGTAAAAGGCACATCTGTGGGATGTTGGCTTTGTTCTCTCCAAATTTCAGCCCAATTTCCTCCAGAAATTTCTTGCTAAGATCGTGGGCCCATCCCCATTAAACCCACAGTACCACATAGAACGGGCTCATCGCTCTCTCAAGGCGAAACCCCCACCTGGATCACCACCACGGCCAATAATAATGAGATTTCTATGCTACCTTGAGAGGCAGCATGTCATTTCTAAATCGAAGGAGCTCCAAGCCATCCTATGGGGTAACGCTAAGTTGAGGATAACTCAGGATCTCCCCTTTGAAACTCGTCAAAAGTGATCAGCATCCCATCCCACGGTCAGCAAGTTAATAGCTGTGAGAATTCTCTTTAAGATGGTCTACCTGACTAAACTGCAGGTGGCACTCGAGGGAGTTTGACACTCCTATGAAAACCCGGAGCAGGCAACCACGGATCTCACAATCAAGCTACCTAATTTATTTAAGACTGGCTGAACTGTTATTTCAAATACCAAAGGCTTTCGGTCCTTAATCTTGTGGGAGTGAATTGTGTACCTGTTTTGGATCCCTTCTCTCTTTCCCTTTTCTCTCTCTTTCTTCTCTCTTCTGCCTCTCTAGAGTTGGTTGCGGAGGGTCGAGGAGATGTCTTGAGACCTAGTAGGCCAAATTCAGCGGCGAACGCCGTGTGTTTCTGAGGAGGGGGAACCTTTGTTTAGCGTATGCTTCGCTGCGCTGCTAGTGGGGATGGTTGTTTTTGTCCCATCGATTTTCAGGTCCCCCAATCACTTCCCTACCCTTCAAGGTGAGAACATTCCCACAGATTTTAGCAAGTTATGTGACAAGGGGATTTTTGGAGACCTCTATCCCCCTGAGGTCTGTTTCACAAATTACGTGGGCTCATCTAGTCTCATCTAGAGCAGCACTCTTGATCTTGAGTAGGTTGGACAAACTACGTCCAGATGGATTTATTTTCACTTTCCTTGGAATTGGATTTATGCTTTCTTTAACAATTCTCCTGAGTCCAACTAACCCATCTAGGGCGTACATTTGTGTTTTTTACTAAGGGGTTGGTGGGTGGGGGGCTTTGGGATGGAGCAAGCTTAGGGAGAACTGCATACCATGCCAGAGAAGGGGGTGAAGGGCAGTCTTCTGGGGAAGCTTAGATAGCATGGTAGATTTTGAATATTTCTGGTATACCTCTTTGAAGTTGTTTCTGGCACCAACGCTCAGACCTGGTATTTATATGGAACTATAGCTTCCCAAGGGAAGGTCACCTACTGGGTTGGGTCCTCTATATTGGATATTAACATACCCAATATTACCTTCAAATGGGGACCTTTTGTACATAGTTTGAGGGGGGTTTGGGGGGAAGGGATTTTATGAATCAGAAACCTTTCCTGACTAGCGCAACGATGGAGATTAAAAGGGAGCAGTTATATCTCTGCATATTCTAAGTTTTACTAACATATAAGGGAAACTACCAAGAAGGGTCTTCTTGTTTCATTATTATCTTTGTTCAAAGGGGAAGGAGGGTAGGGAAGAGGACTGGAGTGTGCCTTTTGGGGTTCTTTTTCCAATCACTGACACATGATTACTGTTTCTTTCAAAAAGATGGTAATGACTTCAGTACCAATTAAAATTGCTACATGGAATGTTAGAGGAGTCAGAGACATGACTAAAAGATATCAGTTCCTCAAAAATTGTGCTCTTTTGAATATAGACATTCTTTTGATGCAGGAAACCCACCTTTTAACTACTGAAACAAATGGGTTACGCAGACAGGGGTTATCCCAAGTTTTTACCACCTGTGGGTCATCTGCAAGCAGGGGGGATGGCAATTCTGGTCGAGAGGCATGTTTCGTTCATAGCAGAAGAAACACTATCAGACCCGGAAGGCAGATTTATTATAGTTAAGGGTACGCTGAATAATGTCATGGTGGTATTGGGTGCAGTTTATGGCCCAGTGGGTGGTAATGCTGAGTTCATTATGTGCTTGGCCAACAAGCTGAGCAGATTTTTGCCCTCCTGGTTAATTATTGGGAAAGATTGGAATATCCCCCCAACACAAGATCTAGATAGAACTTACAGGCCACTAAAGCCCCTACCCCCCCCGCAGCAAGCTCTAAGGGACTTTATGGGATTATTGGGCCTGTGCAATCCATGGTGCCTATTTAACCCCTCTGGTCAGCTTTTCTCGTTTCATTCCCAGGTTCACCAGTCATGGTCTAGGTTGGACTATATCCTAACCAGTACCTCACTCTTAGCTGGCCTTCACCAGATGGGTATTGAACCAATTGTCATATTGGGCCACTCGATGGCATGGCTAGTGATGTCTCTAGACCCGTGCATCCAAAGGGACACTACCTGGAAGTTAAATACACAACTCCTAAAAGAGGAGCGTATAATCTCTCACATTAGGGATGCAATCTTCTCTTTTATGGACACTAATAAGGGCTCCATTAAAAGGGAGGATCAAATATGGTGTTCCTTTAAATGCCACATTAGGGGTGAATTCATTAAGCTAGCTTCCAAATGGAAAAAGCAAAGGGAGGCAAGAATTATTTCTCTGTCAAATCAGATCAAGGTGGCTGAAAATACCCTATCCACATCTTCCCCTTCAGGTCTCTTGTAAACCCTGCTGAAGCTCAGAAACAAATACACACATTTATTAAAAGAAAAGGCAGAATACGCCATCCTAAAAACTAAAGCCCGCTATTTTGACCAAGGCGAGAAGTCGGGGAGAATGCTAGCCCTCTGTCTACGGGAACTAGAGAGCTCAAGGCTCATCCCTTCTATATTAGCTTCAGATGGCTCTATTAAGACTTCCCTATGTGATATCTCTCAGGTTTTTTTAAATTTTTATAAAGATTTATACAGCAAAAATCCTTCACAGGTCACATCCTCACGTATTAAACAATATCGGGATAGCCTTAACCTCCCGTCTCTTCAAGCACAACACCGTCCGAGTCTGTCTTCCCCAATTACCTTGGGGGAGATAGAGGAGGTGATCAAAGGGCTTGCATTAGATAAGTAACCAGGACCTGACGGCTTTCCCTCCAACTTTTACAAAACTTTTTGTAACGAATTAGCCCCCCTTCTCTTAAATTTATTTGAATATATGTTTACTTCGGATACCCTTGATCCCACCTTGTTGGAAGCTATGATAGTTCTCATCCCGAAGCCCGACAAGCCACGTAATTATCCAGCCAGCTATCGCCCAATCTCACTTTTAAACTATGATATCAAAATCTTAACAAAAATCTTGTCTCTCAGAATAAAACGGGTTTGGTCTCATCTGTTGAGCCCTGAGCAGGTGGGATTTGTGCAAGGCTGATCCTCAGCTGATCATCTGCGAACCCTTTCACATATTTTTCAGGTTGCCCAGGACTCCCAGATCCCCATGGCTTTAATCTCATTAGACGCAGAAAAAGCCTTTGACAAAGTAAACTGGGAGTTTCTCTGGACAACTCTTAAGAAAATGGGCTTCCCAACAGCTTTCATTAGTTAGATACAGATGGTTTATCATGCTCCCACTGCCAAAATTTACTGTAATGGCATATTCTCTTCATGGTTCTCTTTATTTACTGGCACCAGACAAGGTTGTCCCTTATCTCCCTTTTTATTTAACTTATACCTGGAACCCCTTTTACTTAGTATTAAGCGCGCCCCTCAGGTTACGGGCTGTTCAGTATGCCAACAGTCTTTAACACTTTCAGTGTACGCTGATGATATTCTCCTTCATTTGGTCTACCCCGATGTATCATTATCACATGCTTTACAAATCATCAGACAGTTTGGACTCGTAGCCAATTATAAATTGAACTTATCGAAAACTGTGATTTTTCCTTTAAATGCCCTTACCCACCAGGCTAGCTTCACTCATCTAGGCATGAAATGGTCCCCTCACTCTATTAAATATTTGGGTATACACCTCACTAATGACCCAGAGACTTTCAGGAAACTTAATCTGGATGACTTAATAACGAACATCCAGCAAGATCTTCAAAGATGGGTAAACCTCCCCCTTTCAATATGGGGTCATATCAGCATTGTTAAAATGAATGTGCTCCCCTGTCTTTTTTATCCCCTAAATTTAATGAATCTCTGGCTCCCATTGTCCTATTTCTGTCATTTGTACTCCGCCCTCTCCAAATTTATTTGGCAGGGCAAACATCCCAGACGCTCTTTATTAAAACTCAGTCTTCCTAAAGAACTAGATGGACTTCGTCTCCCCAATTTCAATTTCTACTACTGGGCGAGCCACCTGTCAAAAATGGAAAGATGGTTCTCAGACACAGATGACGGGCACCTTCCAATCTGGTTACAATTAGAGAGGAAGCTGCTTGGTTTACATGGTCTCAATTCCTCAGGAATATTATTTTCTCCTAGTTCTGCATTGCCAAACTCCATACAAAATTCAGTGATGGAAATCTCCATTAAGGTCTTAGCCCAATGCTGGAACTTTTTTAACATTCCATATAAAAAAGACATGGCTCAACCCCTTCTTTGGAATCCAAATATTAAAATAGGGGGATCACTGCTTTTTCCTGATTGGCTTCCTCAGCTACAGGACGTTTTAGTAGAGGACCTGTTCGGTCAGACCACTCTCCTATCATCCCCTGATATAATAGTTAAATTCAATATTCCTCAGAATATATTTTCAGGGTGTTCCAGCTGAGACACCTTATGGTGTCCAACTTTGGAATTACATTTTCACAATCCCAGGTTAGGCCCTTTTTGGAACAGGTACAGGCATACGCCAGTAAGCCCCATGGAATATCGGTGATTTACTTTTTCCCTCTTGGGAATCAAATTCCAGAATGCCCTCCTGGGTTCTAAAGTTTGAACTTCCCTTCTGGCTGATGTTAGTCCTCTCTGGAGTCAGGTCTGGAAGGACCTGCACAGATATCTTACCCAAGACAGGCATAGACTTATTCAATATCATAGGTTAGGCCCTTTTTGGAACAGGTACAGGCATACGCCAGTAAGCCCCATGGAATATTGGTGATTTGCTCTTTCGTCTTGGGAATCAAATTCCAGAATGCCCTCCTGGGTT
This sequence comes from Neoceratodus forsteri, assembly GCA_016271365.2. Classification (NCBI taxonomy): domain Eukaryota; kingdom Metazoa; phylum Chordata; order Ceratodontiformes; family Ceratodontidae; genus Neoceratodus; species Neoceratodus forsteri. The sequence goes on along the minus strand of CM057456.1, from coordinate 1,156,439,082 downwards.
CTAAAGTTTGGACTTCCTTTCTGACTGATGTTAGTCCTATCTGGAGTCAGGTCTGGAAGGACCTGCACAGATATCTTACCCAAGACAGGCATAGACTTATTCAATATCACATTTTAAATAATATGTATTACACTCCTGTTAAACTAGCCAAACTGGGTAGGCTTCATGTGGCAATCTTTACCAGATGTGGTACATCCAAAGAGAATCTGATTCATATTTTCTGGCATTGTAACAAAGTGGCACCACTCTGGAATCCAATTGAATCCAGCCTAGACCCTCTACTGGGATTGGGAGACTTGTTTACTATAGAGATATGTAGCCTTGGGATGTTTTTGACCATTAAGATTAAGGAGCATAGATTTCACATGGCGCTAATTTCTATTGCAGTCAAAAGATTGGTTCTTAAGCACTGGGTGGACCAATTGGTCATAACACATGAGGAATGGTTGAAGGAAATGTCACTTTGTTTCAATACCGAGAGGTTGATAGCCAGTTCCCAGAACTGTATAGAGGCATTTCATCACAAATGGGGTAAATTATATGCCTTATATTTGAACTGAGATATTGAAAATACATGTCTCTGCATATTTCAGTATTTCAGTTGATATATTTTATTCATTTTTGGCAACTGTTAACTGTTGGTTTCTAATTCTCAACTCTCTTTGTGTTGTTATGTATACTAGGCACATTCAGGGGAGGAGTGGGTGGGGGTGAGACAAGGGGAGGGAGGAGGATTTTGTAGGTGTATTGGTATTGTTATTTTAGTTTTATTTGATCCAGAGACAGACTGGTGTTTGTTATTCCTTGACTATTTTGGCTAGTATTCCTGTATGATTAACCTTGAAACCTCCTTTCTAATCATATGTTATGATGAAAACAATGAAGATGTTGAATTTCAAATTTCAGCCTAAAAGACCAAACCATTATTTTGCAGCAGGGCGGCAAAGGATTCCTGTAATGTGGTGGATGCCGTAATGTTATCCTATGGGAAAAAGTGTCAACTTTGGAGTGCCATAACTGTGTGCCACACTGTAATATTTTTTCACTGAAACAATGAAAGGCACATCTGTGAGATGTTGGCTACGTTCCCTCTAAATTTCATCCCAAAAGACCAAACCGTTGTTTTGCAGCAGGGTGCCAAAAAATTGTTGTCATTTTTACACAGCCTTAAAAAGTACTGTCGAACTTTTGCAAAAGTTTTCACAAATTCATTCGACACTGTCACAAAGTGTGAAAGTACTTATGAAGTACTTTTCCAGAAATCTGAAAACATATTTCTGGGGTGTTTTACCCAAAAATAAAGACATACCTAGCATCCTCAGGGTCCGACTAGGTGAATACAAAAATAATTTGGTTGATAGAGGGTCCCAAATTTAAATGGCAAGCATTTTTCTGATGACCAACTGAAAACAAAATGGCAGATTTGCGACAGTAAAAGGGCCATTTGCGCAAGTTAAAACTGCATTTGCAACACTGTCAAACTTTTTAACTTTTCCCATTGACTTATAATGGGAAATTGTTTTTTGAATAACCTTTGAACCGTTTAATATTTTTTCATGAAATCTGCTATAGGCACATCGGGGACTCTGGCTGCACATTCCCTGAAGATTTTGGACTGGTCACCTAAACCGTGCAACCTCTAGAGATGATCAAAGAATTCCAAAAAAGTGTAATCATGCTTAATAACTCCGCAGCTGTATATCCGAACAGTACAAAAGTTGGCAGATCCCAAGATCTATTGATCTTGATCATGTATTCCAAATTTCAGGCAAATCCGTTGAACAGCTGCAAAGTTATTAAGGTGCAAAATGTTAGGTTTAACATGTAAATGGCTCCTCAACCCCAACAATGGTAGCACTACCGTGCTACCATAATATATATATATATATATATACACACATATATATACAGATCAGTAATTCTATCAATGAGGCAGGAGATGAAGAGCTGTGTTTCTTTGCTGGCCGAGAGTGCAGGCTATTATAAAAAATACAAACAAAGAAATGATGGGAGAAGAAGACTGAAACTTTGTTCCAGAGGAACCTTAAGGGACTGGAGGGGCTCTCCAGGTATTAATTTTAGTTATAAAAGGAAAAAAAGTAATTTTTTTCATAAAAGAAAAAAGGTATAATCTTTCTCACAACCAGACTGATGTAAATGATGCTGGTTGTGAGATGCAGAGGTGTCCCTAGGAGCCAGGTGTGCTCTTTTGGTGGTCAGTGAGCATGCTATATACTCAATGTCTTGAATTCCTGAGTTGTTAAATGAAAGGTAATGCTCGGTAACAATTACATCTCTGTAACACCCTATACTTGTTCAGCCTGCACACGTCACAATAAGCCATGGTGTCAATGTGTTTGTGATTATTTCTGCATGGCCAATTGGGGGAAGGGTTACTAGTACAAGATCATTGGCTTTAGCATAATGGATTATTTTATTTGTTTTTTGTTTGTTTGTTTTTCATTTTTGTTAAATTAACCTGACAAGTTTATTTGTTTGCCTTATATACTGCAGTTAGCAATCATGGCATCCATTTATGTCATTGTAGTATCTAAATGTTACTAGTTTAGTTTATCGATGACATCCATAAACCAAAAGGAACTTTTTTCAGCATAAAGGTTTAAAGTAGTAGTCTGTTTTTGCTGGCAGTTTAAAATCACCATTATGAGAGAACATCACACAGCTTTCAAATGTTGTTAGCACATATAATTGTATCTGGGTATGCCTTCCTTTCTATGGTACAAAAGAAGACAGTTTTCAAATGACTCACAAGTTTCCAGTGGGTCTGCCAAGCAGGTATCACTCCAGGACAATCACCTCTCTACTCATCCCAAGACAATTGTAGTCCCCTAATATAATATTATTAATGAGAAGGCATAATATTGTATTAGAGAACTTTAATTGGCTTTGGGTGACCTGAGACGTGTTCGCCCCAGTCTGATACTCGCTTGGTAAACCCATAGGAAGCTTGCCAGCTGTTTGAATTCTACCTCCTTTTTGAAGACATACACCATTATTACTTTGTATCATGTACGTATGTATGTATGTGTGTACTCTGCCTTGCTACTTTGTATATGTACACTTCTTGCACAGTTTTGCATGTTAGTATCCATTATTAATACGTTTTATCATGAATGTATGTTTACTATCTTGCTACTTTGTATATGTTCCCTAGATATGTCCCAGAACCTCCTTGTGAATGAGTTTGTTCAATGGAGTTATTGCTACAATAAATTTGAACTTGAACATCAGTGAGAATTATGTGGTCCAACAACATTTTAAAGCTGTAACAGTTTAGTCAAAGCACTTCACCTTCAACATGCCATACACCCATTCAATGCTGCCCTTTGCATGTCTGTGTGCATCATCGTGAGTACAACAAGTAATATAAACTAAAGTCCTGTACAGTGTGTATTTATATATGTTTTATGTTTTTATTTCTTATTGTTCCACTTCAGAAAGCAGTTATTTTTAACATGAACCTTTTTTACTGTTTTTGTACTAGTGCTACGATCTTCTGGAATAGCAGTACTCTACAAATAAAGTTTGATTCGTTGATTGAATAACTAACTAATCAACATACTCTGAAAGACCATCTCATTCTTGGGACCATGGGCAACTGCTTTTATGTCTAGTGGTTATTCCAGCTATGAGGAGGAGGGATAGGAGAAAGAGAGACAGAAATAAAAGATCTTGCAGTCAATAAAGACAGATCAATGCAGAGGTGTTAACAAGTTATAGGCCTAGGGAGTTGCATTGTTTTGGGATTTGCAGAGGGTTGTAAAGCAGCTGCAAATTGCTGCCCTCAGAACCCAGAAAGCTAACAAATTCCAGACTAGGTAGTTGACTGCTTTATGCTGTGAGGGAGCAGTTATTCTAATGTGTTTAAAGCTGTATTTACATGGTGGCAGTGCTGTCTCATGTGCACTGCTCTATTCTACTCCCTTCCCAATGCACCAGCTCCATTTTCATTCACACAGCCCACCCTCACAGTGCTGCAGGTCACTGTGAGGAAGGCTGTGAAGTCACCAATTTTGATGAAAAATAATGGCCTTTATAGTGGGACGAATGCAGCAAAGCATTCACATTGTCATTTAATGCGCTCACTCTGCTACTGATCCCACAACTGACTCAGATCTGAAAAATGATCTAATGGGCACATAGTGCGCTCCAGACAGTGTTTACACTGCCAACTTTGCAGCGCATCAGCTGGTGTGCATGGTTTGATGCATTGCAAAGTCGGCAGTGTAAACATTGCTGAAGAATAAATATATAAGCAAAGTGAGCTGTTGGGTAGCTTGTTCTGAGTGTTGTATGAATTAAACTGAAAGAAAGGGAACCACAACTCCCTTTCAAATACAAAAAAATATAAGCATGCCCGTTTTTAAAGCAGCAGTGCAATAATCAAGTGAAAATTTTTACCTATACTTTTTTATGCTATTTTACATTGCCACTTAGCTCCTGACTTGTATGATGCCATTCTTTCCACTATTTGAGTCTGCTTTAGTACTTTTTTCATGTCTGAAACAGCTGCAAATACTGATGAAGACCTGGTCCAAGCCATACTAAAAGGAGTGCTCCTTTTATTTTTTCAGACATGAGAAAAAAGTTCTAAAGCAGACACAAATTGTGAAAAGAAGGGTATCATACAAGTCAGGAGGTAAGTGGCAATCCAAAATAGCATAAACAAGTATAGGTCAAAGTTTTCAACAGATTGTTGCACTGCTGCTTTAATCTTTCCCCATTCTACTAGGCTGGGTTGCACATAAGAGATGAAAGAAGGGAACCTGGGTAGCCGAGCTGTATCACAGGAAAGTTAGTAAACATCAGTACAGGGGCAAAAATGCTGACACTTGTCACTTTGGATTTTGTGACAGTGATTCCCTGGGCATTGTAATTTATAATTATGGGTGTTTTAGAGGTATACTTAACTGTTTATTTATTTATTTGCTTTTGTTAACCAGGTAAGCACTCTAGACATCCAAGTGCCTATTTTCAGGTGTGACCCGGGAGGGTTACAGAGTACATATGAAACATAATACAGAGTCGAGGTAACATACAGGAGCCACAGACTTCGACAAGTGGGTGGTACAGCATATGGTACAACAGGCTTTAAAATGGTTAAGTAGGCAGAATGGCAACAAGATACATAACAGCATTGAGAGGTAGAATAACACCAAATAACATCATGAAAGAGAATAAAATCAAAATAAATGAAAGTACAAGCAGGTATTGATATGACATGAGCACCTATCATGAGAGAGAATGAACATCAAATAACGAAGATAGAAGCAGGTACTGATATGACAAGAGTGCCCCTCCAACAGGAGGGCATAAAGTGCCTTATGCTGCTTATCAGCAGAGATTTAACAGTGGCTGGTATAACGGCTCACAGGTTAGCTCCTTCAGTGAATCGGGGGCGGAGGGAGAGAATATGCTGGGTCTATATGGTACATAGACAGGCAGAGGCAGATTTGAGGAAGCTCCATTGGGATGTTTTGAAGCAGGAATGGGAGGGAGAGGCATGAACTAGGGCAGGAAGGAAGTTCCACAGTCTCGGCTGATGGACGAAGAAGGCCTGGTCTCCTGTGAGGGTGCGGGTCTTAGGATTCAGGTGGACCTGTGCAGCACTGGATCTTAAATGGTAGGCAGGGGTTCCATGTTTGAAATAGAGTTGTCCATACCACTGTTATGGGAATTGGCCAAATTATTTTTAACCTGTGGTAATTCTCCATTGGTGTAACATATAAACCACTAGTTTTATTGTTAATTGTATTTCTTTAAATTCTTTCTCCACCCTTTACATTTCGCATTGATCAGGTTGTTCACTTAATAAAAATATTTATTTTTAGACTTGAGCGATAAATTAAACAGTTCCTTTGCAAAATGATTGTCTCTCCAATAGCAAATAGAAAGAAAGTGCACATGCCTATAGGAACAGACCAAGAAAAACAAAATCAGTAAAGAGCCAGTGAGTTCTAATTCAGTACAATAAGCAGGAACAATTCTCTTTTAATGTATTAAAGTCTTACATGTGCACATTCTTTCTATGTGCCACCAGAAAGACAATCATTTTGCTAATGAACTGTTTAATTTATGGCTCTAGTCTAAAAAGAAATATTTTTATTAAGTGGACAAGCTGGTGATCAAAGTAAAGTTTATATGTTGGAGAAACAATTTAAATGTAGTAAACAAAATTGGAAACAAAATATATGTAGCTAATTAAATACAACATTTTCCCAGTTTGGTGTGGCATTTTTTCAGGAAGCCCAATAAAGAACCTTACTTTTAAACGAGTAGTCCACCCAGAATGTGCAAAAAACATGTTATGTACAGTGTTTTGATATGTATGTTAAATCCCAGTGTGTCCTTCCCACTGTCTGCTATTAGGAGTTTTTCCTAAATTAGCCTGCTGCTGCTGTATGGTAGTTTTACAACCCCTGGAGATTTCCATAACAAATAGATTTATTGGCTGTCTTTCTCCTATGATACCCTCTGTCTCATGTGACATTGATGTAGCCATGCCCTTAAATTTAGTGTATGTACTGCTTTAAAATCAGTTTAGCAACAGCAGAGCCTTGTAACTGTTCTTATCCAGGGAGCACAAATGTAAACAATTAGTTTAGCAGATACCTGAAAGCTATCTAACTGGGGTTTCTGTAAGAAAACAGCTGCTTCATAACTTCAATTCATTATTTGTGTTTTTGATGTAAAAACACTCCTGCTAGCTAGACCTGATGCACACAGGAAACAAAAATAGTGAATTAGAGCTATTTAGTAGCTGTTGTCTTACAGAAACCCCAGTTAGCGTGCTCTCAGGTATCTGCTAAACTGACTGTTGCCATTTGTGCTCCCTGGATAAGAACACTTACAAAGCTCTGCTGTTTCCCAACTGATTTTAAAGCAGTACACATGCTAAATCTAAGGCCATGGCTGCATCACTGTCACATGAGACAGGGGGCATTGTGGGAGAAAGAAAGCCAATAAACCTATTTCTGATGGAGATCCCCAGGGGTCGTAAAACTACCATACAGCTAGTGGGCAATTTAGGAAAAACTCCTAACCTAATAGCAGAAAGAGGGAAGGACACACTAGGACTTAACTAACATATCAAAATACTCTACATGACATATGTTTTTTGCACATTCTGGGTGGACTACTCCTTTAAGTACTGTTGAGAAAGGAGAGATTACTGTAGTCAGGAGGTCGGCTGAGCTCTCTCTCTCTCTCTCTCTCTCTCTCTCTCTCTCTCTCTTCTTCTTTCTTTCCCCGTCACATTCACTCCCTGTCCTAGTTCCCTCGTGCCCTTAGAAAACCTGCAGCTTGCATTTTAAAGTTGGGGAAAAAAAATCCTACCCTAGCTACTTTTTTCACATGTAGCATGGCACATAATTTAGGACAAGATACTGACAGTATCTTGCTGTCACAGTGTAAACTCCTTCTGAAAAGGAAACATCTTAAGCTTTCTGTATTGATACAGTGGATACATTTTTATTAAAATGTGAGAGAAAAACTGAAATTCTATTTGTTTCTCCTATAGCAGCAGAATATCAACTATGTAGACCAGAATAAGAGACTAAGTCAAGAAGTTAAAAGACAGCATATAGTGCTTATTTGTGGTGTTTTGCTGTTCTCTCTCACTTTTTCTCTGTCTCAAATACTCAGTCTTTTGCTTCTTTGCTATTATTTTTTGCAGATGGGTATCAATGTTCTCCCTAAATAAGAGTACCAGTTCAACAAGGACTGGAGACAAGGGTCAATACACTATTTTATTGGTCAAGTGTCATCTTAGACCAGCATTCAGCAAGCATGCCTTTAAAACATAGAATTATTCATTTTGTAGAACATTCAAAATCCTGAATCCACACATAATCATGTTTATCATTTAATAAAGTCATCATAAAGCTGAAATATTAGTGAGTGAGTAGGTGGTCTAAACCTTACATAGATACATAGACAGTGTCGGCAGATAAGGGCCTATGGCCCACCCAGTCTGCCCATTTGAGCTTGTAAGTTCAGTTTGTTTTCCTAGAAGTCTGTTGCCCCTTACCCCTGACCTCCAGAATTCCTTTATGTCTATCCCATGCATTCTTAAATCCCATGATTGTTTCAGCCCCCACCACTTCCTCTGGCAGGGTGTTCCACTTGTCCACCACCCATTCTGTGAAGAAATTCCTTCTCATGTTTCCTCTGAATCGTCCTCCCTCCAACTTCATCCCATGCCCTCTAGTCCTGGAACATCTTTTTCGCTTAAAAATAGTGTTTTCCTGCACCCTGTTCCTCCCTGTAAGATACTTGTATGTCTCTATCATATCCCCTCTCTCCCTCCTCTCCTCCAGGGAGTACATGTTCAATTCCTTCAACCTGTCTTCATAGGACTTGTGATGCAATCCATGCACCATCTTTGTTGCCCTCCTCTGAACCTTCTCTACCCTATCTATGTCCTTACATAGGTATGGTCTCCAGAACTGTACACTGTACTCAAGGTGGGGCCTCACTAGTGTCTTGTATAGCGGAATTATGACCTCCCTTTTCCTGCTGGTGATGCCCCTGCCTATACATCCCAGCATTCTATTTGCTTTACCTGCTGCCTTGTCACACTGTTTCCCTACCTTGAGGTCATCAGAGATGACAACCCCAAGATCCTTTCCTGCTTGGTGCATGCTATATCCTCACCCCCAACTGATATATTGTGCCAGGGTTTTTGTGCCCCATATGCATTATCTTGCACTTCTTTGCATTGAATTTCAACTGCCAAACCCCTGACCATTCTTCAAGTTTCTGCAGGTCCCTTCTCATTCTGTCTACACCCTCTGGTGTGTCTACTCTGTTACAGAGCTTTGTGTCATCAGCGAACAGTGAAATTATGCCTTCTAGGTCCTGCGCAATGTCACTGATGAAGATGTTGAATAGGACCGGTCCCAGCACTGATCCCTGTGGTACCCCACTGGTCACTCTTCCCTCTGTGGAGTGACAGCCATTTATCACCACCCTCTGTGTTCTGCCACCCAGCCAGTTACCTACCCACCACACTACTGTCTTGCCCACACCCATATTCCTCAGTTTGTGTAATAGTCTTCTATGTGGCACAGTGTCAAAGGCCTTGCTGAAGTCCAGATAGGCCATGTCCACTGCCCTCCCCTGATCCACCTCCCTAGTCACCCAGTCAAAAAATTCAACGAGGTTGGTCTGACATGACCTCCCCCTGCTGAAACCATGCTGCCTTGGGTCCTGTAGTCCATTGACAACCAGATGTTCCACCAATCTCTCTTTCAGTAGTGCTTCCATGATCTTCCCCACTACCAAGGTGAGGCTGACTGGTCTGTAGTTCCCTGCTTCCTCTTTGTTCCCACTTTTGTATAAGGGGACTACATCTGCTGTCCTCCAGTCTTTGGGTACCTCCCCTGTTTCCAGTGATCGGCTAAACAGGATAGCCAGAGGTTCAGCCACCACCTCTCTTAGTTCTTTAAGGACCCTGGGGTGCACCCCATCTGGCCCATTGCTTTATCAACTCTTATTACTTCCAGTTCCTTCAGGACCCTTTCTCATGTAAAGGGACTTGTGTCCATTTCTGCACCATTCTCACCCCTTGTACTCCCTTCAGACCCATTACCCTCCTCTTCCTCAGTAAAGACTGAGCAGAAATACCTGTTCAATATGTCAGCTTTACTGTTGTCATCCTCCACGCTGGCCCCCATCCTCCCCTTCAGTCTCACTATCCCTCCCTTTGTCTTTCTTTTTTCACTTATGTACCTGTAAAAGGTTTAGTTTCCTTTACCCACTGATTTTGCAATGTGTTCTTCTGTCTGAGCTTTGGCTTCCCTTACTGACCTCCCTGCCTCCCTTTGCTTCTCCTGGTACTTCTCCCTATCCCTTCTGCCTGTGTCTTTTTGTATTGCCTGAATGCAATCTTTTTGGCTTTCACTTTCTTTGCTACCTCTTTGGAAAACCATAATGGTCTCCTCTTCCTTTTCCTCTTGCTAACCTGCTTAATGCATAATTCTGTTGTTCTTGTAATCCCCATTTTAAATACTGCCCACTGTTCCTCAACCCCTGATTCCTGTCCCATTCTCCTTAATGCCTCTTTCAAGTATCTCCCCATTTTCCCAATGTCTGCCCCCCTAAAATCCAGGATACGTGTTTTTGTGTGGTTTGGTTCTGCTTTTTCTGTGATTTCAAACCACAATGACTGGTGGTCACTGTTTCCCAGGTGCTCCCCACTGTTACCCCCATCACACTGTCCCTGTTTGTGAGCACAAGGTCCAGTATTGCCTTCTGCGAGTTGGTTCCATGACCAGTTGTGTGAGGAAGGCACCCTGAAGAGAGTCCAGGATAAATCTGCTCCTAGTTGATGCTGCTGCTGGGATGCTCCAGTCCACGTCTGGCATATTGAAGTCTCCAACCAGTACTACCTCACCCTTGTCTGCCATCCTTTGGATGGCTAGCATCAGCTCCCTATCTGTTTCTTCCTCCTGGGCTGGTGGTCTATAGACCACACCTGTGCAGATAGCTGTCCCCATTTTCCTTTCCAGCTTAACCCACAGTATCTCTCCCCCATTTTGTTCCTCCTGGATCTCTGTGGCCCTTATGTCATTTTTCACATACAGTGCCACTCCTCCTCCTTCCTGCCTGCTCTGTCTCTTCTGATATGTTGTAGCCAGGTATGGTCATCTCCCAGTTGTGGTTATCATTACACCAGGTTTCAGTGATGGCCACAATGTCCAGGTCTGACTGTACCATGACAGCCTCCAGATCTTCCATCTTGTTGCTAAGGCTCCTGGCATTTGCACACATGGCTTTCCATGATTTGACCTCCCTAGACTGTTTCACTGTTCTACTCCAGCCCCTTACTTGGTTGTCATTTATCCCTGGTTCTCCTTTTCGTTCTTAGTCAGAGAGGTCTAAACCACAGGTTACCTGTGCATACAGGAGTTTGAATATTATACAAGATGAACAATTTTGTGTTTCAAAAGAATGCTTATTGAATGCTGGTGCAAGGTGCCACTTAAACAATAAGTAAGTATTAACCCACAACAGTACGTGGTTCCACTAACTTTAGATTGGTTCAGTACCTCAGAGTGGGACAGATTTTAGGAGACAGTATAGCAAAGTGGGCAGAGCACTGACATAAGAAGCAGGAGATCTTCAGGTTCAAATCTCACCACAGCCATTTACTCATTGTAAACCTTGAGCAAGTCACTTAACCCCCAGTACCACATGCCTCCCAGCTGTTAAACTGGGTATGGAAGCAGGACCATGCAAACAATGGAATGTTTAATCTGTATTTGGTTGCCCTTGCTTAAAGGGACTCTGTCAACCCCCTTAGGCCTCAAACTGTCCCTAGTTGGAAAAAAAAACACACTTCATGATTGTTCACATTCTATAGAGACTGCTGCTGCAGCTGATAGTTTGATTCAAATCCCTTTTTCTCTTGTAAAAAGTGAAAACCTGACTGCCCACCATACGGTGTTACTACAACAAAAAGCATGTTTACCTTTCTTGACAAACCCCCACTGCATCATTTCTGAACTCAGGAACACCCCCAACACAATCTAGTCACTACTAATGCAGTGGAAGTAGAGGACACTGTTGTATCATGAGTGGTGACACTGTTTGAGGGTGTTTCTAATGGTATGAAGTATGCAACAAGAATAGATCAGTGATATGAAAGAAAACAAAGCTGGGCATAGCCATACATTACCCTGCATTGTGGTTCTAATAAGCAAGGAGACAGATAAAACCATCAGCAATGACAATGAATTTTAGAGGACGTAAGCATTCATAAAATGTGGTGCTTTACCTAAAAATAATAATACCCATAAAACCCATAAAAATGAAAATACGCCAGTAGGGGAACACTTTTCTAGACCAGATCACTCCACCAGTGATTTTACTGTCAGAGTGTTAAAAGGGAACTTCAAAAACAGCCAGGATCGGAAAACATTAGAAATGAAAATGATACAATATTTTGATACTAAAGAAAAAGGACTTAAAAATGTTGTTTTTTTAATACACTACCAGTAATTATGCTAAGCAGTGCTTCTGAGTTTCTTTTTAAACTCTCACATCAGCACCCTCTGGCTGTTTTTAACAGGTACCTTCTTAAGACAATGGTATGTACTTTCTTTATCCCTTGACCTTTTAGAAATGTTAATTAATGGTTCAGAGTTGGAATAAAATGAGGTAGCCTTTTGGTCTTACAAATTTCCACCAACAGACACACTCCAGTGAAAATTAGTCTTCCTGTTTGTAAGAGGTGCAAACTGACTGCAATGCTTCGATCTGTAACCTGCTAGTCTGGGCTTCGAATCCACATCCAACCTAATCTGTCACACTGCTCAACTGTTTTTTTCACTTTTGACCCGAGGAAGAGAGTTTCACCTCTCGAAAGCTAGTTTTAAAAATAATTTTGTTAGTCCAATAAAAGATATCACATGCAACATATTTGTTGTATTTTTTTTCTCTACCTAAAAATAATGCAATGCAAAAATGTTTAACAGTAGTGGTATTTGTAAGTATGTGTGTGTGTGTGGGGGGGGTATAGTTACACTGTTTAATAGTTTTGAAATACCACACTATACATTGTAAAATAAAAAAAAAAAATCACTGTTTGACCCTCTACGTTTCTAGTACCTGCCCCAGGACACTTAATTGCACATGCATGACATTCTAGCTGTCCTCTTCTGAACATCACTGTACCAAAACACAACCATGATTTTTGCAAATCATATTTAAAATCTATTAGGTTAATTTATTTTTTTTTTATAGTGGACATGGACTCAAAAATGTTGTATGTGCCCATAAATGTACTGTGTTAATTCTGCCAACATGAAATGCCAGTATTTTGCTTGTATTTATGGAACACAGAAAGGACAAGTTCACTATGCAAAGGAATATGTAGGTTTTGCTCTGACTTTACCAAAAATGGCATTACATAGAAATTAATGGAGAGGGTCTTGGACATTGAAAAACCATCACTTTCAATGCAAGCATAATTTAACAACTGTTTATTAGAGCTCAGCTCACTGTAAGATGTCACTGAAGAAGCAAATATTAGACACGGTACTTCTCCTGTTCCTTAGTGCCTGATTAAAAAATATTATATTGAAGGGAATGTGTGCATTGTTTCCAAGTGAGTAGGCAGCTGAGCTAACCACTAAAGAGAGGAGAGCAGAGATGAGGCAGTTCAGAACTATTATCCATCACATTTTCTGAACCTAGATATACTGTATATGTTGATTTTATCGTTTTGTGTGTATTCATAATTCTTAATGTCCTGTAATCCCACGCTTGTTATTCATGTCTTTTTCTTTGCTGGGCCTGAACTCATAATTAAATGGAGCTTACACAAAAGGAGAAAATCCCGACAGAATGAGAAAGAAACATAACAGTATCTCATATTGATCCATTTATAATACATTACAGACTAGGGAAAAGAAAGGAAGACCACCAAACAGGCATCGCAAGTATAGCTACAATACCCCTTCATGAATTCCATGTGGTTGAAGTGTGGTAGACAAGTTATGGAAACGTAGAACAACCACTTCCCCTCTGCAAAACGTTGCCAATAAGTATTTTTCACTCCTGGCAACCGATTACTGCAAAAGTAGTATGTAGTACGGCACCCACGCTCAGCACAGCGCGGCAGGCATGCTGACAGGACAGTAAAACTGTACTAAAAAAAAAAAACAGGAGAAAGAGGAGCTTCTCAACTACTGAAAAAAATGCACTGTACCACATAAGATTTATGTATATCATCCTGTTTGTCCGCTCTGTTAACTTCTAAGCCATCCTCTGACAGGTTGCTAGAATCATCCGAGGCAGTCAGTCAGTTCAGTCTCAAACTGGTAAGGTGAAATAATACGCTAGTTTGGAAAAGCAATGTGCTCTTCTCTGAGATGGTCCCAATCTTCATATTCACTGTCAACAAGCTCTCCTTTGCTGTCAGAGCTTACTGCTCCCAAATCAGCTTCTGACTTCATGTTGTGTGGAACTACAGATGACAATAACGTCATCAGCTTCCCTACCTATGATGTCAACTTGCTGAAATGCCGGCAGGAGAATTTCTGGCAGGAAAATGGACAGACACAAGAGATACACCTAAAATGACAGTTGCACACCTGAACAATGAGAATTACAGACACACAACAAATCGACATATTGTTCTGACACCATGAAGAAACTAAAAAGCTGCTAAAACATTTCGGGCAAAGTTAATGTCAGGGGCTCTTTAATGTGTTGTGGATGGAGCAGGAAGGGTAATGCAATGATTGGGTTTTAAATTTGTGAAGGAACAGTGCACTTAGTCTGGAAGTAGAAGACACATGCAGTATGTGTGTGTGTGTGTGTGTGTGTGTGTGTGTGTGTGTGCGTGCAAACCACTAAGGCTGTTGCAACTTAGTTCATTGATGGATGTTAGGAGAGGACATCCTGGCTCAGCTGCTGAAGTTGCAACTGCTTTTTCTGACAGGACAGCCACTTATTGCTCCCCGCTGCACTATAGTGGAGGCCACTGGAGCAGGCTATGTAGTCCGGGCCGGCTGTAGCCAAACAGAGAGTGTGTGTGTGTGAGGGAATGTGTTCCAGAGAGTATAGCCCGCAGAGGAAGCCCTTGGTAAAAAGTCATTATTTGTATCATAAGTAACTCACGGCTGGGGAATGGAACCAGAGACACTGTTCTGGGTGGGGGCGGGGAAGGGACAGAAATGGCAGGGATCTTGAATCTTGGGTGTGCGCTGAGAGCACTTGCTGACACTGGAGTTTATTGCTGCGCTGTTTGCCCTGTAGCTCTGGTCCTTAAACTCTTTTTTGTTCATTCATTCCTTCCTGCACTTCATTAATGTGTTGTGGATGGAGCAGGGAGGGTAATGTTTTTTTTTCAATAAATTGACCGGAAGGACTGAAACAGGAAGTATTATTTTACGGTTTAACACAATTTGCAGTACACTGGATGAATAAACAAGATCACACAAATGGTTCAAGAAAAATTTTATTAAAAACGAAGCAAACACACAATGTAAAATCACAAGTGCAATGTGAATACCTGCTCTTTAACAGTAACCATATGGTGCCCACTATTGTTGTTCTTTAAATTAGGAATGTGCCACAGTCTGGCTGTCTGTTATTCATTTGATAGGGGCATTAGCGCATTCCGTTTTCCCAACTGATCTGGTTCGATCTTTATTCCGGGTTGTAGTACCAGTACCCCTAGAACAGGGACCACTACTGCATGGGAGTTATGGTATGGAATGCTTGTCACTCAGGGTGGGCTGAGCTGCTGCAGAAACTGTCATCATCCAATAAAAGATCAATGTCAGCTTGGCAGTAGCAGCAGCTCCAGCCTGAGTCATCCTCCTGACATCGGAAATTACATTGGTTACTTCTCCTACCTTGCTCAGAGAAGCAGGCAGCTGGGGGAAAGCGAGAGACAGAGAGAGCAGGCAGAGGGATGGGAACATGAAATAACAGCAGAGGGACATACAGCTCCTCTAGTCACACTGGCAAGGTTAATTCCCGAAATGGTCGCAGTGTGCCTGATCCAATGCAATGAGCTTTGTTAAGGGGAGGGGACAGAAATACAAAAAAAGCCCATAAAAAAATGCCCACTGTGTTATAGTGCAGTGCTGCAGTCCATAGGGACAACATGGGCGGATTGCTTCTTGGGGGAGGGTCAGGCAGAGGAAAAACAGTTCCACGGATAGAAAACATGTTGTCAGCCCTTTTCTACATGCAAAATGTCTGCAGGGCTCCACCCATGCAGCCGTAAAAATAAATGACTAATTGGGCCCGATTCTGAAAGCGTTGACTTGATCAGCTCAAGCTACATCAAATAGTAGCTTGCGATGATTGCTGGTGTACCAGGGTTCCTACATCCAATTCCTGAATAGGTGGGGTCCCAGTGCTAAACTCCCACAGTTTGCTGTAACTGCACCCATGAATCTCAAGCGAACGGTGCACAGGAGGGCATTGCCGCAGGCTGCGAGGGGGTGTCATTCGGAATGCCACGACAGGACAGCAGATTCAGAAACACTGCCAAACCTGGCAGGGACTGCTAACATATGAATGAGGGGCCCAATGAGAGCAACGGAAAGGAATAAATGGAGTAATGCACCACTTGAATCACCATACTACTGTATAGTGCAGTCTACATGCGTATAGAAAGGCTGTATGCATGCTCACGTAGGCTGCTGCCTACACATGAGAAATCAGTAGCTTAGTGACTGTGAAATGGTTGGGTAGGGCTCTGTCCCATCTATTATGGAGAGAGAGTTAAAAGCAAGGATCTATTCTGTCCTCTCCTATTCTGCCACTTTTTTATCTCTTGCCTGTCTGGTTGTGTAATCAGATTTTCCTTGTGGAGCCTGAGTTGGCTACTCCAACAGTCCCACATTTCTCCCTGTTTTCTCCCTTTCTTCATTTGCTGTTTCTATTCTTTCTTTCTTTCTTTCTTTCTTTCTTTCTTTCTTTCTTTCTTTCTTTCTTTCTTTCTTTCTTTTCTTTCATTCTTTCTTTCTTTCTTTCTTTCCCTGCTTCACTGTGGTTAAAAAATGTATATATGAATCATTATGTGATACTGAGATCTCTTGGTTTACAAATGTGTATAATGATATTGCTGAACTGATTGCAGATTTAGAACTAAGGGAGTTAACCTTGAGATGCAGTTTGACCTCCACAATCTCATTAGCAGAACTGTCAACAGGAGATCAGTTCTGGGATACAGAATTCTATTTTGCAGGAAAGAAATTGACAAAGTTCCGATACTGTTTTGAGAAAAAGGAGATGTATCTTAACAAGCTCAGGATGTAGACGTTAATTGCCAGGAAAAGACATTATATATAAAGAGAACAATCTTTTGTTAAGAGAGTTCTGGAGAGAACCTGAGATTTAGAGATACCCTCAGAGGAAGGACTTTGTTTTGTTTGAACTGCCTGTATAAGAGTGATCCTGCACAATTGTATTTTTTTAATTTTATTGTTACTGTTAACAATAAAATACTACTTACAGATTTTATGATGTCTTCTGGTTTGCCTATGCTTCTAGATGTATGCCTTGACAACAGTGACTAAATATATTAAGTAATTACAGTCTGTTACAAAGCCATATGATGGGCACATGTTATAAATATGTGGGTTATAATATTGGGTTGGAGATGAGGTCATTTAAGGGGTTGTTGGTGATGTTATCTCTGGTAGTGGACATAACAAAGGCTAACCTGCTGTTAAGGGCTGGGGATGTTGAATGTAACCCTGGTCCAATGTGTAATGACTTAGCGGACTTAAATTATTTCACTACTGCTGGTAAAGGCATGCGAATTATACACTTTAATATCCGGAGCCTTATTTCAAAATTTCATGAGGTTGAGGCATGGGTAACAAACTATCAGCCTGATGTTTTGGCAATTAGTGAAACGTGGTTACATGCCCAAATCACTAATGGTCAAATTAACATCCATGGTACACAGTTCACAGAAAGGATAGCTTGATAGGGAATGCAGGTAGAGTTTTATTCTATGTTAGGAATAATTATACTGTACACGAAATTGATATGGTAACCAGTTCTCTTAAATATTGTGAACTTCTGTCCATTCAGATTACCACTGGTATGATTAAGAAATTGACTATATATTGTGTATATACCCCTAAAAGTAGGTACAGAGGGCTTACAGGAGTTCTCTGAGTTACTAGCCCTTAATACCATGGGAGAAACCATTGTGTTGGGTGATTTTAATTCAAATTGGTCTGGGAACAGAGTACCTGGCCTGAAAGATGTTTTGTCTTCAGCAGTTAATTAATATCCCCACAAGATTGAATTTGAGAACAAATTAGCACACTGTGCTTGATTGGCTTCTTACAAACAAAGTAAATCACATTTTAAGTTGTGGCTTATTTTCAGATTCACTTAGTGACCACCACCCTGTATTTTGTCTCTGGAACCATTCATATAGATCTACAATAAAGCCTATGATCTCTTAGTTTAGAAATGTTTCAGGTTTTGATGTTTCTGGATTTAGAGATGGCCTACAGAATATAGATTGATCTTTTCTTGAAATAATACCTAATGTTAATTGTGCTTTGCATTATTTTATTACAGAATTTACTAGGGTATTGGATATGTATGCTCCATTTATTAGAAGATGTGTTAGAGGTAAAGAATCCAAATTGTTAACATCTTCTTTATTTAAACTAATGAAAGAATGGGACAAATTGTGGAAATATTACATGAAAAATCAAACGGCTGTAAACTTACAGAACTATACGTGTTTAAGGAACAGATGTAAGGTTGAGATTAAGAAAGCTAAGGCTCAATACTTGAGGCAACAGCAGACTACAGGATTGACAAATAGTGCAACATTTTGGAAAACTATTAACAATGAGATTGATCCTTGATTTGAATCAAAGTTTCACATGAATAAGGGTGGTGAAAAACTAACAGATCCTCTGACAGTGGCAAATGAATGTAATGTTTTGTTTACTGATTTGGATCACTATAGTGCTCAGTTTGGACCAGCTTTAGTTGATAATAACATAGGGGGCCATATGGATAATCCAAAATTTTATTTAAAGGCAGTCACACACACAGCACACACACAGAAGTGTTTAAACTTCTGAAACAACATTAGAAAGATAAATCCTGTGGCACTGATGGTCTGCCTCCTAAATTGGTACATTTAGCTTCAGCAGAATTAACACACCCTGCCAGCCTGATTTTTAACTTGTCTTTTTGTCTGGGAGAAGTACCTAACCTGTGGAAATATTCTTACGTAATACCAATCCACAAGGCAGGTTCAACTAGTGAATTTATAAATTATAGACCAATCTCTATTCTGTTGGCTTTATCTAAATTACAAGAAAAGATTGTTTTGGGGCAACTGTCTGACTACGTGGAAACACATGGTCTTCTATCACAATGTCAGCATGGTTTCAGGAAGGGGAGGGGTGTTGAGAGTGCCTTGGTTGAGTTCACGAGCGCAGTCCACGAGGGCATGGGAAGGGGATGCCTGGCTGGGGCAGCGTTCATGGACTTGACCAAGGCATTCGATTTGGTGGATCATTCCCTTTTAGTTGAGAGACTTAGTTATATAAGGGTGGGGACTCCAATATTATCCTGGGTATCAAACTATCTTTCAAACAGGTGTCAGATGGTAAAGATTGCAAGTAACTTATCTGATAAGGCTTTGGTCAAGTGCGGAGTCCAACAAGGCTCCATACCAGGGCAAATTTTATTTTCTATTTTTTTTTTATTCAGTTACTTCATCTATTAAGGATGCACATATTGTTACATATTCAGATGGTGCTGTTGTCTTTAGTCAAGGGGGAACATTGTCAGAGCTTAATGTAACTCTGACCAGGGAACTTAAAGCAATGCAAAATTGGCTGATAAATAATAAATTATTATTAAATAAGCAAAAAACAAAAAACATGGTATTTGGTACTCCTGTTAAGTTAAAAGCTATTGGTTCTAGTTTACAAGTAGAGTTGTTGGATGGGGCTTTGTATGAAAATGTAAACAGTTTTAAGTATTTGGGGGTAGTTTTAAATTCAACATTAACATGAGTCACATATACTTGCTATTATATCCAAAATACATTCCAAAATTGCCTTTTTATATAGGTTGCACACTTTTTTTGACAGATGAGATGTGTTTGGCAATAGCTAATCAGTGTCTGTTGCCAATTCTCAACTATGCCTCAATAGTGGTGGATAATACCCCTTATAGTATATTAAGGCTGAAATCTGTATTGTTGCATAAAATAGGAAGATTTGCATTATTAACACCCACAAATGTACATCATTGTACCATACTGGAGACTCTTGGGTGGTTATCAGTTGAATATTATCACAAGCTTGTATTGTCTAAATTTGTTTATAAAACACAACAAACGGGTACCTTTAACATTAAAAAATCAGCTTGTGATTTCTAGTTCTAAATTACATACTAGATTATCAAGGGATCCAACTATGCTAAGAATTCCATTCATGTACACTTCTAGAGGACAGCGATCATTTGCACACGGTGCACCTAAAATATGGAATGATATCCCAGTACACATTAGAGGTATAGGTAGTTATGGGTCATTTTCCATAGCTTTGAAAACACACTTTATGAATTTGTCTAAGTCCAGATGTTATCTAGATTGATATCTTTCTTGACTGGATTTATCAGCTATGGAACTACAGTCTCTGTGATATGGATTTTGCACAATAGTTTGAATTGTGTTAGAGTTTTAAATTAACATTAATGTGCAGACGTGGAACTTATATTCCTATTTAATTATGTTTTTTTAATTTTGTATTACTCTGTCTTATGATGTTTTTGTATGTATCTTTCACTGACCACGGGCCATACCTGCAAAAGGGATTATATCCCAGTGTACTTACTCGTATATAAATCAAATCAAATCAAAAATACAAAAGTAGCAACAATGAGTACATATAGTCATCTGTGACACCATTTGCATCAGTGACATGGCTGCCTGCCCTCACACACACACACACACACACACACACACACACACACACACACACACACACTCTGTCCCCTTATCCCCAGGTAAGTAGCTAGGGTGGTACAGACTGATGCAGAGACTGTGATTGCTCACATGGTGACACTCACCAATCTGGCACACAGAAGGTTGCTTGCAAGCTGAGAATATGCCAAACTGGAGGGACCAGTAAGAAGGCAAGTCGCCATCTCATGCTATCAACGGGCCCACCCTTCTCACCATGACCCATCACAAGTATGTTTTCACTGTACAGTGTGTGCACATAATGCCGTATTGACACTTTTCTGCACACTATCTCAGGGGTCCTTGTCATCCCCACAAAGTCACTAGTGTACCAGGGATACAGCATGTCATCTGTTCTGTGAACTGCCCACATGTGTACCCTATTTAATGGTTGGGGTAAGGATGCAGGTGTCCATGGACCAGGGCCAGATGCTGTTTGCCAATGAAGCCACTTCTGCCCAACTGAGTCAGGACACCTATATCACTTGTGACAGCCAGTGCCACTGAGCCTGTCACTTCATCTCCAACCCAGCAGAGCTATGCATCACTGCCCACCCCTAACCCCACTCAAGGTGACATCAGATGTCACTGGCCTGCCATTGTGTACAGTGCCAGGGTCCCATCCCACTCAACAAGTGGCACACGGGCTGTTTGACCAGCTCCAGACTGGTCTACACTCAACTGCATCCTGCACCCATTGCAGCCCTTTTAAAATCCCCAAAAAGAGAATGTCCCAGCACCACCACTGCACATGTCCCTGTTTGCCAAGCTGCAGCAGTGCCTCTACCACAAGAGTAGTGCAACCTCAGCTGGCTCAGGTGGACCCCCTTGTGGTGCAGTCCATGTCTCTGAATTGGGACTGGTGCAAGGTGTGGCACAAGTTGTTCAATGCACCATTCCTGATTGGTGCATTCACTGTGCGCCAGTCCTGACTGTTTCAGAATTGGGTCCATTGTACCCAGCTGGTTCAAGCAAACAGGCCTAGCTCACAGGCATTCATCCAATTGCTTATTGTTTTGATCTGCTTTAGCATTAATCTTGTTGTGATAACACAGCCAAATTGTATCCTACATCTTAGGTGAAATTCTATTATTATTCAATAAAGTAACAAGTAGTGTACAGTCTGGGAGAGACATGCTCAAATATGGAGTGCTCCAAAAATGTAGTGTCCATAATATGCCTATATCCCCTCTTCCAGGCATGCCCCTTAACTGTATGAAGATGATTCCCAAAACCCAAAGCTTAGTAAAAGTTTATTTCTAATAGATCAGGATCACTTCAGAAGATCATACAACTTTCAGCAATCCAGTTCTTCAAAGATTTAGCCAGGTATTAATACCATACAACACCTAGGTATGTCAGGATTTCTGAGAAGGTAGCAAGAGGGGTCTTAAATTACAGTTAGAAAACATACCACAAAAAATTAGAGTAGGGTTATTCCACCTTACTTAATGGGATAATGCATAATGTTCTGCTTTATGGGATTAAGCTGAGTAACCCAGAGTGCATGGAAAAAAAGTCAGTATGGAAGTTTCAACTTCACTTGCGGGTAGGGGGGCAAATCTGGCTAATATATAAAAAGAAAGGAAGGAATGAATAATGCTTCAATTAAATACACCCACACTGAAAATGGGTTGGAGCATCTTACAAACCAGTAGAAAAATAGCAATCAGAAATAGAACAAAAAGTATGCATAAAACATTTTCACCATGACATGCACTGCTGCTTTAAGTTTTCTAGCAATTTAAGCTGTTTTTGCTGTTATCTGCTGAACCTCTCATTGGCAACATAGGCACACTGAGCATTGAATGTGTGCTTTGCACAGATAAAAGTATCGACCAACTGTACCTACCTTTCTAGTCAGTTTAGGCATTATACACATTTTATGTGTTTCACAGAAAAATAAAGATTAAAAAGTCACTTACGTTATTTATCAGATTGTTCTCTTAAGGTAAATGAGCTGTGGCGATGTGATACATTTCAGACCCTGTACCAGTCCTGGCTACTCTTGTTTGTTCTGTTGAGATAAAAGTACTGTATATATTTTGCCCCAGGACAGCTACCGTAAATATTATTTGAAGCAGCAATGTAATGAAATTGGGCAACACATTTGAACCTACCTTTTTTTGCTATAGAAGATTCCAGGAGCCTTCCAGTTTTATTTGGTAGTAAAATGTTCTAGTACCACCAACATGTGAGTATTTTATAAATTGTTTAATCTACTTTTTTTTTCTGTAGAAAAAATGTGCCCACCAGATTTGGCTTGGAAATTGCATTGCTACCCTGGTGAGGATTAGGATTAAGAGAACAAATACAACTCAGTGCCTAGCATAGTAGATAGCTAAAAAAGTGTATTTGATCAGTATGCTAATAAGTTTATTAATTTTAGCTGAAACTACCTCCCTGGAAAAACATTTTTCACTGCTCTGCTGCTTTAATATTAGGCAAAGTCAGCTAGGGGAGCATAATAGGCTAATAATTACATAGAGTATGCTCAGCCATTTTCACCATTAATTTTAATTAACTGTGGTTCAGAGCTCAGTGCTTATGTTACATACTGTAGCTGGATGCTGTTGGTTGTGCTTGGATACAGATGCCAGACCAGTAAGTAGGACAATGTTTGCAAGACACTAGTATGAAATGATTCGTGCTTAGGTATTTTAGCATAGACATGAGCAAGCCAGTGATTATAGTACATATGAACTGGATAATATATGCAAGGTGCTTAGATGCTTGAACTGATGAGTCACTTGTTATGATTTGATAGTTTTGGCATTTCTCTGTATCCCACCTGTAGGGAGGAAGCTTAGTCCAGTATTATGAGACCCCCCGGTGGGATAAGAGTGCCACAGAAGGAGGAGGTGTCAGGGGAGGATGGTGGGTGGGTGCGACTCACTCTAAGCAGGGCGGTGTGTAGCCTGCTGCTTTAAGTAGGATATGGGGGAGGAGCTCTTCCCCCACCTAACTACGGGCACAGCCCTAAATTTAACTGTGGTTCAGAGCTCAGTGCTTATGTTACATACTGTAGCTGGATGCTGTTGGTTGTGCTTGGATACAGAGGCCAGATCAGTAAGTAGGACAATGTTTGCAAGGTACCAGTATAAAATGATTCGTGCTTAGGTACTTTAGCATAGACATGAGCAAGTCAGTGATTATAGTACATATGAACTGGATAATATATGCAAGGTGCTTAGATGCTTGAACTGATGAGTCACTTGTTATGATTTGATAGTTTTGGCCTTTCTCTGTATCTCACCTGTAGGGAAGAAGCTTAGTCCAGTATTATGAGACCCCCCCAAAAGAATTATAATATCAACGATTATTCTGTATCAGACTGATGAAAGAGTCGAGTAAGAAGACACCCCCAAGAAAGTGTAGCAGTACTATCACCTCCTCCAACTCCGGAGAGTGTGACCAGCAGCATGCGGGAGAGGAAAAACCCCTTGGGGGGAACCTCCAAGGACCCATGACTACTGACCTGCCCATCCTTCTGGGCATACTAAAGGAGAGTAATCCTAAATATCTCAGTCAGCTAATCTGAACCCCAAAGTTTAAGAACCCAATCCAGAGAAACGGAGAACTGAAGACGTATAGAATCGTGACATGTCAGGTGAACAGAGCAAGCATCCATCTAATAAACTCCAGTTTGAGAATCCATGAGCAAGCCAGAATGATAGTAGAGTGGAATCCATGGTCAATATAAAGTCGAGGTGACAAGTTGCAGCGGGAAGCACTGCAGCAAGTGAGGATGACCTCTCAAAGAAAAGCAGGAATCCAAGGCTCAGCACTCATATCCAGAGAAGGAGGACTGTTGGGTCATGGTCTGCTAGGCAAGTTCGCAAGTGAAAGCCATGGTGATGAAGCATGAACTGGTCATGCTGCGTGATGGGAGGATGGAGTAGTAAAACCTCCAAGTGGGAGAGGGGAAGCAAGTAGATAAAGCAGGTAGAGATGGTAATGTGAAAGAGCAACAAGTCGGATGTAGTTACAGCTCATGAGGAATGTAGTAGGTTGTAAAATGTGAAGTCAGTCATGATGACCTCTAGGCCCTGCAAGAGTGAAGCAGGTAGTATGAACAAGCAATGGAAAATAAGCGGACCTGTATGTTGGTCGGTTGTAGTAGCAAGTAAAGCTGCATGACACAGTAGCATGGATTGTAGGATTGCGTAGCTTATGGATGTCAGTGATTATTGTCCACGATGAACTGACAGTACAATAGTGCTGATACTGGAACAATTGAGTCGGTCGGCATAGGTCGATGGTGAGGCTTTACATAATCAACAGCGGCCAGTCCAAGTCTGCAGATGACATATTCAGTGAAACAGTTTGTAGTCAAGATTAAATGTCAAGAACAGGCTTCTGAGTCTTGCATGACCAAAGCAGGTAGTAGTACGAATATGTGCAGCGTCCAGGTAGATAAGCTCCAAGGTGAGCATTGTAGAATATGTCCAATAAGTTCAGGATAGAACTGGAGGCTAGCAAATGATAGATAGGTGGATGGAGAGATCATATCCAGGCTTTGATGCAGGTGAGGCAGGATGAAATAGAAGTAGTTTGACTGTCAGGCTTCTGCTAATAGAGGGCTTATATAATATGTGGAATGGTAGAAGGCTTGCAATGAGACTAGTGACTGATGAACCCAGTTCCTGTAAAGTACGATAGGATTAGAATATATACCTAGGTCATGATATAGAAGGCAGTGACTGTAGAGCTGAGCTAGAATCTTGGCATGCTATAAAGGTAGTAAATATGAAGCACCGATGTGAGGTTAGGAAGCATTCAAGAAGTATAGCAGGGCGAGCCCAATAAGGAAACATATGCGGGATGGCCTGTGTAAGTTAGGAAATGAAGTAGTAAGTAGCAAGTAAATGCACAAAGTTGGTTCGCTAATAAGTAATAGAATGTGGCAGCTAGTCCCTCAGTGAGATGCACAGCTTATCCAACAGCTGGAGAGGTAAGTAGAGAGGCGGCTAGCTCCAGGTAACATGAAAGCGCAGCCAGACCTTCGAGGTCTGCTGGTAGTACTAGAATGTAGCAGGTAGTCGCAACAAGATGCGCAGCTTAACCATCAGCTGGTGAGGTAAATAGAGGCTTGCTCCAGTGACATAAAAGTTCAGCCAGACCTTCTTAGGTCTGCTGGTAGTAATAGAATGTGGCAGGTAGTCCTGGTGAGATGCACAGCTTAACCATCAGCTGGTGAGGTAAGTAGAGAGGCAGCTTGCTCCAGTAACAAGAAGCGCAGCTACTCCTTCGTTGGTCTGCTGGTAAGTAATTAGAGTGGCAAGTCAATAAGTAGCAGAGTTAGGGTTAGGCTCATGTTAGGGCATGTAGCCGGACCTTCATAGGCCAGCTGGTAAAGTAGTAAAGTGGCGACTAGCTCCAAGAAATTATGTAAGCACAGCCAGACCCTACGGGTCTGCTGGTAAGTCAGCATAGTGGCAGCTAGCCTCGTAGGCTAGTGTTCACAGTTGGTCCCCACATAGGTTAGCTGTTTAGCATGAATGACTTGAAGGAACCTCCAGGCTCAGAACTGGGTGCGGCAAGCTGAAAGAAGTATGAACCTCCCGGCCAGTGCGGCACGGGCAAGCATAGTGTACGAATAGTTGAACCCCAAGGCCTGATGAGAGGTAGATATGAGGTAAAGTAAATGAACCTGCAGGCCCAGTTAGGGTGTGGTAGGCTGACAGAGGTCAGAAATCTCGAGGCCCGATGCTGGCAAGGCAGGTGGAATAAGAGAGCAACCCTGGAAGCTGCTGAATAAGCACTGAGCTAATCTAAGAGCGTTTGAGTGTGAGGACCTGCCAATTTTTCATATAGTTAGGAGTTAACAGGCAGCTAGGGAGAGCAAGAGTTGGGAATGCAAATGGCGCATGCCGTAGGTAACGCATTGTAAGCTCAGACCTGCACGTAGGTCGGTAGCGAGTAATAGTAGTAGTAAGGTACATGAAAGCAGGCAAAGTAGCATGGAGTAATTGAATAAAACAAGGTACATAGTGGGAATCACTGAATAGGGAATAGCAGGCAATAAGTCTGATCTTCTTAAAGTCATTTTGATAATCAAGTAGAAAAGCAAAGAGCCAAAACGGGAAGCAACATCCCAGATATCTTAAACAAGGACAAGTCCACAAATGGCCTTATGTAGTAATGATAGTGAATGTGTCTGATGACAGAGTTCATTGATTCAACTTGAGCATTGAGCATTGCTGCACAGTATGAGAAGCTGCAGGAATCTGCAGCTACAAACAAACAAATGTAAAGTCAGAGTTTAATGCCATTCTGGTGCTTGCATGGGGACTTGAACAAGAGAAACGGAGGCTTAGTATGTGTGTCCTGGATAAGAGTGAAAGTCTGCAAGCAGCCTGTTAGGTCTGGTAAACTGTGGTCACTCAGAGTTGCTGTAGCTGCAATAAGCAACACATGAGAAAGTAATCAAGCATATGCACTCAGTCACTAGGTATGGAGAATAGGGAGCAAGCATGAATCCAGGCTATGCGCAGCTGCTAGTTAGAACCGACTGTAGTAATAATAATGATTTGTGGCTCAGACTACTAAAGGAAGGCTCAATTGTCGGTCCCTACGTGCTGTTCTGCAAAGCCACGGCTCGAAATGAGGAGGCATGCTGGTAAACGAGGCAACGTCGGCAGACTCAAGGTAGGGAAACACGTACGTTGCGTGGTCCTGGTAGTGCAGTCTAGCTCATAGAAGAAACGGTGCAAGATGAGGTGGCTGACAGACTTAAGCAGGAGAGTAGGCATTGAGGCAAGCTAGTAGTTTTGGCAGCAACGGATATCTGGAACCCCTCAGACAGCAGGGAACAAAGGAAGCTGCGAGCAGTGAGTGAGTGAAGCGAGGAGTGGTGATGAACTGGCTTGGAGCCAGAGCTGCTTGAGGGAAAGTAACAGAATGAAGAACAGATGAGAGGCTTAAAAGTGAGTGAGAAGGCAGGAAGAAGAGCAGCCCTCAAGTAGTGAGCTAGAGAACCCCCCCCAAAGAAAAATAAAAACAACAAATGGACGAAAAATAGAAAACACAAGGAATGGGATGAGAAGGGAGGCGAGAGAGAGAGAGAGAGACAACAAAATGGGGGGGGGGCAGACAAGAAGCAGCCACGGACCAGCAATGATGCGACAGTGAGTGCAACTCACTCTAAGCAGGGCGGTGCGTAGCCTGCTGCTTTAAGTAGGATGTGGGTGAGGAGCTCTTCCCCCACTTAACTATGGGCATAGTCCTAAATTTGATATAAATATAATTTTAGTTCAACAGGAAAACAGAATCATACACTTTTTGTAACAAGGAAATGTGACTTTGTTTGACGTAACCAAATCACTGCTCATGGGACAGGCATGATGTCTTGTATTCAGTAGATCACAGGAACAAACACTTTGGGGGAGTTTGTAAAATGTGCTCTCCCGGCACATGTCAACTGACTTTATTGAATGTTAAATTACAGAATCCTTCATTGAAAGGCAATCCTGTGTATTGCATACTGAAGTTCCAGTT
This sequence comes from Neoceratodus forsteri, assembly GCA_016271365.2. Classification (NCBI taxonomy): domain Eukaryota; kingdom Metazoa; phylum Chordata; order Ceratodontiformes; family Ceratodontidae; genus Neoceratodus; species Neoceratodus forsteri. The sequence continues at coordinate 1,156,411,076 of CM057456.1, read as the reverse complement.
CAGAACTTGTGATAAAGAGTTGTAACTCAGAGAAACAATCCTCTACCTCTCTAGTGACAGCCTTTAAAGGGAACGTCTCCTTAGCCCATTTTCTGTATAACTGTACTGTTTGGAGGCATGAACAATGAGTCTCTGTCTTTCATCACCCTAATGTCAACCTAATATGAATGAGGTTGCTTTGCTCTGTTTTGCCCTGGTATAAAAACCTGTTTGTCTCCATTGCAAAGGTCATGACCCCTCTCATGCAAGGCATCATGGGAGTTGATGATGCATACACATACAAGCTGCCACAGGTTTTTGTTACATGCCTTGTGAAGTCCTCTTTTATAGACTTTAAATGCATTTTATCTAACTCAGGTACACTTTAACTTGCAGTAAACAGCAGGGCACTTATGGATAATGCCTTGAAAATTGCCATGGCCAGCATAAGACAAGAACATGACAGAAGGAACTAGAAGGGGGACAGGATCAGATCTACAGTACAGTAGCTTCTTGTTTTACATTGTTTTTCGTGGATTCTACGTGGTAGAAGGTTATTTCTTTCCTTTCTTTTTTTTTTTTTGCAAATAACTATATTTTATTTTATCAAACACCAAAACATGAACAAAACAACCCCCCATTCCAATAAGCCCCAATACATCGTGGTACAGTAAAATGCAATAAAACACAATACACAAAACAAACCCACAGCCAAACCCACCCCAAATCCAACCATCCCTCCTAACCCGGCAGCTTTACAAAATAAAAGAAAAAAGGCAAAAGGGAAACCAGATAGCTTAAGAATCAACATACTATAGCGATAAACTGTATCCTGTTTATGAAAATCCTGTTAAACCCATTCGAGGCCTGATTAAAAAAAGGAGATGAAGTAAGAAATAAAACAAAGGAAGGGGGAGGGGGGATAGAGGATGTATTGAGGCAGCCTTATCTATTCTGCAAGGAATAATAGGAGAGGCGGGTGGTACACTAGCCTCTGGGAAAGTAACATAACAGGCTAATCCTGACTACACTAGTAGCCGAATTTGTCCTTCAAGCGCTGGTAAAGATTGCCCCAACATCTAGCAAATTTCTCGCTAGAGTTAAAAACTTTAGCTACGACCCTTTCCGCATTCAAGGCTTCCAAAAATGTATCCCACCATTCCTTGCATGAGGGAATCCCATCCCTCCGCCAGTAATGGAGGAGCAACAACTTTGTCACTAAAGTAATCAAGGCTACTTGGTACTTTTGGATTGTCGAAGGAATGTGAGTGAACCTGCCAAGAATGCAGGCATCAAGATTAAAATAAGGTGTGACATCACAAAGGGGCTATCCATGACCTGACCAAGTCCCAGAACTTAACCACTTTGGGGCACTCCCAAAGTCTGTGCAAGCTGGTGGCCATGGGTTCCACAATCTTTACACTCTGGGAACTAAGTCTATATATGCACGAAAGTTTAGCCGAGAGAGATACAGATTGTGTAAGATGTTAAATTGAAGACCCTCAATCTATCTTGTTTGATACAAGCGTATAAGTCCAGCCAAACCTTTATCCAGATCTCTTCCGACCAGTTCAAGGATAAGTTCACCTTCCAGTAATGTGGAATAGGGGAGGCATCAGAATCTCTCTTTGCTAAAATAAACTTATACATTTTTGAGATTGCATTATTTGATAGTGCCAAGTCTTTTATCTTTCTTATCAATCTTCCAGCCTCCTCGAACCCTGGTCCACCCTCCAGGAAGGAGCAAATACACCTTTGAATTTGGTACAGCTGCAACCTATCCCTCGAGTCAATCATAAATTTTTCTATCAATGCAGAGGGTGGGATAGGGAAGCCATCCGAAACAAAATCCGCTACGCTAGGTTTGTGGGAGAGGTTACCTACACATCTTTTTAATGGCTGGTTGCCAATCAGAAGGTTAGGGTTCTTGATAAGGGGTTGCATCAGGTCTCTTGTATAAGGGATATTCAGAAGTGAATAGAGCTGGTGCAAGGCCCTAATGTCCCAGACGAGCGGGGTACCTTTGAGTTTGGGAGGGACTTTGGACCAGGGAGTAAATAACAGGGACTCCACGTCTAGGTTAACACTCTGGCCCATCAAGCGATCTAGAATACCACTTACAGAGGTCGTTACCGTCTCTGAGGCCCACAGGGCCAATCTTGCCACATGACTGGCCAAGTAGTAAATATAAAAATCCGGTAACTGCAAGCCCCCTTCCTTCCTTAGTCGGGTAAGTTTCTGTGACCTGCAGGGGGGTTTGCCATTCCATAAAAAGTCCGCACAATATTTATGACAAAGGTTAAAAAAGGATTTAGGAAGATACACATTGAGATTGAAGAGAAAATAAAAAATTCTCGGCAAAATCATCATTTTAATTGTGTTAGATCTCCCCGAGAAAGATAAGGGAAGCTTAGTCCATCTTTCTAAATCCTCTTTGATGGATTTAAGCAAGGGCTTAAAATTCAGATCCGGTAACTCGGTTAGGTCTTTAGAAATTTGGATACCCAAATAGGGTAAAGATTTTGTTTGCCAACATAGGCCCAGGGATGAACACCAACTCCTTGCAACTGAGGGGAAAGTGGGTAAACCGTAGTTTTACTTTTGTTCAGTTTGTATCCCGAAAATTCACTAAAGCATGAGATAATTGAAAACAAGTGCGGAAGTGAATCTTGACTATGCCAGGTATGAATTAACAAATCATCTGCAAAGGCAGACAATTTAAACTCAGACTCCCCTATACACACCCCATGAACTCCATTGCCCATCTTGATAGCTCTAATAAGGGGTTCTAAATATAAATTAAATAGAAACTGGGAGAGAGGGCATCCTTGACGGGTGCCCCGCAACAATGGAAAAGGGGCTGAAATCAAATTGTTACAGGAAATCCTCGCTGTGGGACACGTATACAGTATTCGAATATAGTCCATAAACTTATCCAGAATGCCAAATTTAGACAGTACCTCAAACATAAATTCCCATTCCACCCTATCGAATGCCTTTTCTGCGTCTAACGAGACCAGAGATGCTTCCATGTCCAGACTCGCAGACTCCTGAATTAAGTAGAACAACTTTCTAAAGTGGTCCGCAGATGAGCGACCTGCCACAAACCCGACTTGCTCAGGGCTCAACAGCCCTATCCACGCTGCCTTCATTCTAGTGGCCAAAATCTTAGCAAAAATCTTGATATCAATATTTAATAAGGACATTGGTCTGTAGTTGGTCACCAAGTCTAAGGATTTGTCAGGTTTGGGTAAAAGAATTATTCTCGCCTCAAAGAGGGAGTGGTCTTCTATCCCCTGCTCGTGCCAAAAGGTATAAAGTTGTTGCAACAGCGGTATCAGGTGCTCTTTAAAGGTCTTATAAAATAAAGCTGTAAACCCATCTGGCCCTGGTGCTTTGTCCAGCTTCAAAGCATCGATAGATTGGAAATCTCTTCAGATGAAAGAGGAGCCTCTAACATCTGGTTGAAGTCCTGGAGAGTTTAGGAAAGGAATATTCACAGAAATTCCTCATTCTAGTAGCCGCATCTGGCGACAGTGGCACACTTGAGTATAAATTTTTATAAAAGTCAAGAAAAATATTCAGTATGCCCTCTGGATCCGAAATCAAGTCACTCGTCTGCGGGTGTCTCAATGCAGCTACCCACTTTGCCACGGCCCGCTGTTTCAATTGCCATGCTAAAATTTTTCCAGCTTTGCTACCTTGCCCTATATAAGACGCACTCAATCTAGAGGCTGAACTCTCCACCCTCTCTTTCATGGTCTTTCCATACCAAGCCCTAAGAGTAGCAAGTTCGTGCTCTTGGTCGTAAGACCTCGATGTCTCACCTAAGGCATCCAGGGCCTTAATTTTCTCCAAGCAATTAGATGTCAAGCATGCAATTTTCTTTTTACGGATTGATGCCAACCTGATCAACTCACCCCTCCATGTAGCCTTTAAGGCCGCCCACACCCGATCGACTGCCTGTATTGATCCCCAATTGGATTTGATGGAGTAGGACATAAATGCCTGGAAACGGTCCAATAAAGGGGGGTCCTTAAGTAGGCTATTGTTTAGAGACCATGAGTAAGATCTAGGTGGTAGAGATAATGGCTGACACCGAAGGCTAATGGGGGAGTGATCCGAGATTACCCGACTGGAAATAGTAACCTCTTGGATCAAAGTAAGGATCTGGTGGCTAACTAAAAAGAAATCAATCCGAGAGTAGCTTCTATGAACAGGGAAATAGAAGGTAAACTCTCTGGCAGTTGGGTTAAGTAGTCGCCATGGATCGGTTAGGCCTATCGAGGAAGCAAATTCTGACATTGCTCTCTGGGCTGGAGAAGGGAGGAGACCTTTGGACCATGAACGATCCAAGCGATTGGACTGCACCAAATTCCAATCCCCTCCTAAGATTATGGGTTTATCAGCTAAGGGTGCTATAAGTACCACCAGCTGCGTGAAAAAGGACAGTGATTCCGGATTAGGCCCATAAATAGATCCCAGCACTAAACTTGCACCCCCCAACTTCCCGACCACAAAAATGAACCTACCTTCAGGATCGGAAACAACTTCCGATGGGAAAAAGGGAACCTTATTGGCCACTAAAATGGCTACCCCTCTTTTACTTGTAGAAAATACCTGCTCCAAAACCTGTCCCACCCATCTTTTTAGAAAGTGGAGCTGTTCAGGAGCATATGTGTTTCTTGGGAAATACTATTGATGGATCAAGTGCCTAGATGGTTTAAAATAATATACTTCTTCTTATTGTCTCTACCCCTTAATGTTCCATGAGACAATGTTTAGATTAGAAGCCATAAAATAACTCTATACAGGATACATCCTGAACTATTAAGCTGCCGTCTCCTCCCAAAAATCCCTCAAATACCTAAAACTGAAAAGGGAGAAATCCTCCATTGAAAGACCCCCTACCCCAATCCCTACTGTTGTTATGCTTCCGCCCCAGGCCGACTCCAATCTGTTGGTCCGTGTACGCTCGAAGGTGGGGCCTCCTCTTATGAAAAAAATCTATTTGTCATATCCCCACAACTTAGCAAGCCTTGTAAGGCTATTAGTAACCGTACCCATTCTACCATTTTCACGTTTCAGTTAGGTTAACCCTACCCCATCCCCTACGTAGGGTCGTAGGATACAACCTTATTAAATGCAAAATTAGCCATCAACTACCTTCCTATATAATTAAACAATTAAGGTATCCTAACAGTGGGCAAGTCAGAAGTAATTACAGTAAAGCCAGAGGAAGGAGGAAAAGTACCATATCGCCATATATCAACACTAGCTTCCCAGTAATTCAGCCCAGAAAATGCCATAAACCTAGAGCACTTAGGCAAGGCCACTATTCTAAGACCCCACTGGTGGCCTCCAGTTTATAATCGAGGGGTAAATAGTTAGCGGGTCCCAACCCAAAACCGAGTAAGGAAGAAGTAGCCAGGCGAAATGCCAGAGTGCAGTTGTAACTAATTGGGTAAGTAAATAACAAAGCTTCGGCTAGGCCAGACACCCGCCATAACTCTTAGGGGGCTCTAAACGCCATCTGCTCAAAATGGCGACATACCAGGGCTGCCTCTATCATGTGGAAGGGTCCTCCATAAAAACATGACGGAAGCAATCAGGGGTGTCTTTACAACGACCATGTACCTGTTCCCTTTATATAGGAGCCTCCGTCGGGTACCACTCTGAAGACCGAGAGGTCTCCCTCCCACAAGTAGGCAAATACAAGAATAAAGTAAAGTAAAACTTCAAGTAGTAATGAGTCCAATGCCCCAGTAGTATGCCTAGAGGAAGAAATTAACATAAAACAAGTAAACAGTGGCTGTATAAATCCCAACACTCTACAGGTTCGGTGGAAAATTTCACACTTTGCAATTATATATGTCAGTCCAAAAGTCCACTGTATCCCGGAGAACTTCCTCATGGTCAGCCCCTCTCAGCCTTTGGGAAATAAGTCCGGAATAGCCTCTTTAGTGACTTTAGTGCTCATCTGAAGATTCAAAGAGCTTTTTCCATCCTTGAGAGTAACTTCTAATCTGGCTGGGTATAGCATACGGTGTTTCACCCCAGCAGCCCAGAGTTTTGATGTAATGGACGGAAACTGGCTCGAGCCATCCTGTTCTTCACTGTTAAATCTGGCACCACATGTAATTTCTTGCCTTCCCAGAGGATGGCTGAAAGTTCTCGCCCTTTAGTATGTGCTCTCGATCAAGATAATTTAAGAGCTTGAAGATTATAGGCTTTGAGGATCCGGGAGAAGGTTTGCCCTTAAGGCTCGATGTCCCCTTCTATAACATATTCGGCCCATTAGGCGAAGGCCCCACCGTCTTTTTGAGAAACTTTTGCAAAAAAGTAATTGTATTAGTGCCTTCTTCACTCTCCGGGAGCCCCAGCAGTACAAGGTTATTTCGGCGATTCCTTCCTTCAAGGTCATCTAGACGATCTTCTAATTTAGCTAGTGACCTCTTGTACTCAACCATGGCGGGCCTTGCTTCTCTGCACTCCGCTCTAAAGATGAGATCGATTCGAGCCTAAGGCCAGTGACCCGCTGAGCTAGGCTGCGTTAGTGCGGCTTGAAATCGTCAACCTCCTCGATGAGTTTAAATAATGCGTCTTTGTTTGTTGATAGATCTGCATATATCTGAGAGGGCATGAGATCGTCTGGCTGGGCCGCTGGAGAAGAGCTGCGCCGAGGACGTTTCGCCTCCAGTTCTTGCTTCGATTCTTCCATTTTAGCCGGATTGACCAGATAAAATAAACCTCCGGACAGTTCACTATCTTAGAGTAGGATTATCGCAGAAGAAAGCCGTAAAAAATGCGAGGAAAATTCGGTAATTTAAAAACGCGAGAGAGAGACCCTTATGCTAGCTGCTACTCCTTCGAGCGCATCACATGACTCCATTTCTTTCCTTTCTTACTACTAAGGGGCTAGCAGGGTATTGTTTGGGGCTGTTGGAATTTTGAAACCTGTTTTGGTAGCTATAAGTTGGCTCATTTGTATGGTTCACTGTGTGGCAGGGTGCATTTGTAGAAGCCTATTTCTTCTGTTTTAAAACAAAATTGGTGTAATGTAACTGGGTCTGTTTCTTTGAATTGGAGACCTATATCTTCTAATTCCAAGCCTATTTTGATGTGTTGCTGGTGAAGCTGTTTGAATTGGAGTCCTGTTTCTTTGGGTAGCAAACCTATTTGGGGCTTTGAGTAGAATTGTGATTCATTGTTGCTGGCTTCACTAGCTGCAAAGTTTGAGTGTACAGTGGGGAAGGGTGCTAATGGTCTGACCAGAGGCCTCAGCTACCTGATTGTTTCTGGAAGACTTGGCTGGTCCCACCCTCGTCCATTATTCCTTTATACTAGGGTTCTGACATCACTTCCTCAAACAGGCAAAGGATATGCACTTGTCATAGCAAAAGCAGACATCCAGGAAAGGAACAGCAGTAAGTGAAGAGTTGACTGCTCTCTCAGTGGAGGGGAAGTAAATGCAAATCTAGGAGCTTTCATTATTACTTCTTCACATTGATATTGCATTGGGAAAAGGAGGAGTAGGAGTTTGAAGAATGTTGTGCAGTGGCTACTTAAAGTCTCTTTTTGAGTGTGGATAGGAAGGATAGGAATATAAAAAGTAGTTGCTCAATATATCTAAACGTGTGCAACAAAGGAGGTAAGGGAAATAAAGAAAATGTTTTGCACTGATAGAGGGAGGAGAGGGGAGACTTGGGGGAGTGTTTGTCCTGCATCTGAAGGGTGGGGGTCGCAGGCAACGACAGTAATGGGTAGGTGGTAGGCTGCAACAACTGCGCACCAATCTTTCTAAACATTGCCTGGAGTGTGGGAGGATGTTTAGTGTGCAACCACATAGAAAAACTTAGAAAGGATTGAGGGTCTGCAGGAGGAACTAAGACAGGCAAGGCAGATTGGGGTGGGTTTAGCCCAATACTGGCGGGAGGAAGAAGGGGAGATGAGGGAGGGCGATTTCAGCCGACAGTGGTGAGGAGAGGGTCAGAAGAAGGGAAGCAGACACAAAGGGGCCCAGGCCAGGAGGAACGATTGCCGGGGAAACCAGGTTAGGAGACAAAAGACAAATGGAAGGAGGAGAGAGGGACTTGTGAGGTGAGGCGAAGAAGTGGCAAAAGTCATGGAGTGGAAAGGAGAGAACAGGTTACTATGAAGAGAGAGGGAGCGGGCATTTGTGAAGGGTCTTCAGAAAACAGTCTGCACTGCTAGAGAGGAAGAAAGTGGAAGAGGAAATGATGAAATTAGAGGAGTAATTGATAAATGCCTGGACCAAACTGGAGCGGGGAAGTTCTGCTGGGAGAATTGCAACAGGGGTAAAAAGGGAAATAATGTGCAGGAGGAAGAAGAGGAGCTGGAAATGAGAGAGGAGATGAATAGAAGCAATTAGGGAGTAAGAGGGTGGAATCTTAGTGCTGGGGACTCAATACTAAGAGGAGTTAGGTTGGGTAGCAAGGGGGAGAGGCATAGTCGCATTTGGGTGGAGGCCATGCCAGGAATGACAGCGGAAAGGGTGGGACAGTCTGTTCTGAAATATGCTAGAAGGGGTAGGGACAAGCCTCATTTAATTATACATCTTGGGACAAACGACCTGGCTGACAAGACAGTAGATATAGTCCAGAGGAGGTTTGAGGAACTAGCACAATTATGTGAGGGGGCAGGAAGATCAGTAACTTTTTCCGAGATACTTCTGGTGCCAAAGGCAAGCACAACAAGAAAGCTGAGAATAGAGGAATTTAGCGGATGGCTAAAAACCTGGTGTTGTGCTAAAGGGTATGGGCTGTTAGGGGGGTGGGGAGGGATCTGGGAGGACAGTAGTCTCTATGCCAAGGACAGACTACACTTGAGTGAGGAGGGAAAGAAAGTGTTGAAACAGAGGATGGAAGAGTATATAGAGGAAGTTGGGAATTTAAACTAGGAGTGGGGGGTGGCAGTTGGGGAAGAGATATGCAGAGACCACAGGTTGGGGAATCATATGAGCTTAACCCCCATAACAGTGACAAAGGACAAATGGCAAGTACTATTGGTGATGCTAGGAAAGGAGGGCAGGATGGGAGGGGGAAGGGTGGAAGGTGGTTACCCTTAATGCTAGGAGCCTTGGGAGGAAAACTGCAGAGTTACAGGTTCTCATGGCAGAGGGAGAGGTGGACATTGCAGCCATCATGGAAACATGGGCCACCCAATATAATCACTGGGACCTGTCTGTACCAGGGTACAGGTTATTTCTTAGGGACAGGGTGATTGGGAAAGGAGGGGGAGTGGCACTATATGTGAAGGAAGGACTGAAGTGTGTAAGAGAGGAAGGGGAGGAGGGTAGTACAGAGTCACTTTGGGTGCAAATCCAGGATTCCAAGAATAGGATTCTTAGAATGGGAGTGGTGTACAGGCCACCATCTCAGACGGAGGAGTTAGACAGGAACTAGCGGGACAGATCAGGAGGACCTGCGAGAAGGGTAGTGTGGTGATTGTGGGGACTTCAACATGCCAGGAGTGGACTGGAGCACCCCAACAACCAGGAACAGAAGGGAGCAGTTACTGCTGGATGCCTTCCAGGACAGCTTCCTGCAAATGGTCAGTGAACCAACCAGGTTAGGGAATACCTTGACCTTGTGCTGGCAAATGGGGACTTTGTGAGAGAACTTACAGTGGAGGAACCACTGTCAGGGAGTGACCACCACTCAGTATGGCTCACATTGGATATGGGCAAGGAAGGAGTGGAATCTGGCACAAGAGTGCTGGACTTCAGGAGGGCCGACTTTGGGAGGATGGGGGAAGTGGTAAAAGGGTACCTGGCCAGAATTCAATCTAGTATGGATACTGACCAGAGGTGGGAGCTCATAAAGCTGGGGATAGTGGAGGCAACCAAAACCTGCTGCAAAGCCCAGAGCAAGAAGGCTAGGGCTAAGAAACCGAGCTGGTTGAGCAAGGAGGTCATGGAAAAGGTAAGGAGGAAAAGAGCTGCCTTTAGGAAGTACAAGAAAACAGGGAGGGGGGGAGGACAGAGAGGAGTACTTGACAGAATCGAAGGAGGTGACAAGGCAGTAAGGGAGCCAAGCATCTACGGAACTCAGGCTGGCACAAGGCATTAAGAAGGGAGAAGGACTTCTTTAAGTACATCAGGGAGAAAAGGAGCTGTAAGGACCACATAGTAAGGATTAGGAAATGAGGGGTTGGGTGAAGCAGGGTACGATAAGGCGGAAGCACTAAATGAGTACTTCTGCTCAGTATTTACTAAAGAGAAGAGGGGGTGACACTCAAGGTGGGAGAAATGGCAGAAGCAGGTTGGAAGTGGTGACAGATGGGAAATCATGGAGGCAGAGTTCGAGAGGGTTTGAAGGCACTGAGGGTGGACAGGTGCCAGGCCCAGATGGCATCCACCCCAGGGTACTGAAGGAGCTGGCAGAGGTCCTTGCAGGACCTTTGGCAGATCTATTTAATGCCTCACTACATTCGGTGTACAATCAGGACTGGAGGATGGTTTATGGTGCCACTCCACAAGAGGGCCCCAAGGATGAACCGGAAACTACAGACAAGTGAGCCCCTCATCCATCGTGGGTAAGCTGATGGAGACTATCCTGAAGGAGAGGCTGGTGGCCCTCCTAGAGGCCAAAGGACTACAGGACAGCAGACAGCATGGTTTCATACGTGGCAGATCCTGCCAAACCAACCTGGTCGAGTTCTATGACTGGGTAACTAGGCAACTGGACAGGGGCCATGCAGTGGATGTCCTGTATCTGGACTTTAGTAAGGCATTCACTCGGTGCACATGGAAGGCTGGGAAGGAAGTTAGTAGGCACAGGGCGGTGCAAAGCTGGTGAGATGGGTAGGAAACTGGCTGCAGGGAAGGCAACAGAGGGTGGTGGTGGGTGGGGAGCTCTCACACCCAAGGGCAGTGACGAGCGGTGTCCCACAGGGCTCGGTTTTGGGACCAGTGTTGTTTGGGATATTCATTGCAGACATATCATGGGACATCAAGAGCAAGGTCAGTCTGTTTGCTGATGATACCAAGGTTGGCGCGGTGGTGGATGACCTAGGGGGATGGCAGCGGTTGCAGGATGATCTAGCAAAGCTTGAAACCTGGTCAGATACCTGGCAACTGGGCTTTAATACCAAAAAGTGCAAGGTGCTGCATTTTGGGATGAAGAACCCAAGGAGGAGATACCAGCTAGGGGGAGTGCAGCTAGCCCAGACAGAGGAGGAGAAGGATCTGGGTGTGCTCATTACAGGGTCAATGAACAACTCAGCACAATGTAGGAAGGTAGCTGCAAGGCCAACAAAATGCTGGGTTGTATTGCAAGGGTATATCCTCGAGGGAGGAGGTGATTCTGCCACTGTATAGGTCATTAGTTAGACCACACCTGGAGTACTGCGTGCAGTACTGGCGTCCGTATCTGAAGAGGGACATTAAGTTACTGGAGGGGGTGCAGCGCAGGGCGACAAAGATGATCAAGGGGCTGGGGGACTTATCATACGAGAGGAGGTTGAAGGAGTTGAACATGTACTCACTGGAGGAGAGGAGAGACAGGGGTGACATGATTGAAACCTTTAAATACATGAAAGGAATAAACAAGACTGGTACAGAGGGGCTGTTCAAAGTAAGGGAGGGGAGGGCCACCAGGGGCCATGATATGAGACTGGAGTGAGGAAGGTTCAGGAGGGAGATGAGGAGACACTTTTTTACAGAGAGGGTGGTGGCTGGGTGGAATGCATTACCTGCAGAAGTGGTATGCAGTAGAACAGTGGACTGCTTCAAATGAAGATGGGACAGGACAAAGGGAGGGTTAATGAAGGGAAGGGTGGAAGGGAGGGGCAGCTGCAGAATAGGGTGCTAGCTGCACATTCGAGCAGACTTGATAGACCTCTAGGCCTTTATCTGCTGGCAAATTTCGTATGTTCGTAACATAGGGTCTGTAGAAGACAGCAGCAGCACTGACTAATACAGTGTAACTACTGCAGGTTTTAGCACCAAAATATAAAATTCCATGATGCCTTACATGAGCCCGGTCTTGATCTTTGCAAGGGAGTCAGGCAGCTTTTCACACCATGCCCGGTTTTAGACTGGATAATCTGATTTTTAGGTCCTTATTCAGTCATCCAGTTTTGTTTATATGTAGTCCAATTTTGAAACCATTTTGAGTGCTCACATACTTTTAAAACTAATTGTATCAAATCATTCACTATTTTGACTTTATATTCAAGTTACAAAAGAAGTTGTAATATCGCATAGACCTACCTCTGTTGTAAAACCAGTCAGTCTGGGAGGTGTAAAGTATGGCAATTAAGATCATTAGCAGTAAATTTTCCTAATCTTTTCCACTTTGAGATTTAAGTATGGTCTTTTACTGCTGTGATAGGGAACAGCTTTTATAGCTTTAAAAACTTTACAGTGTTCCTTTTTGTTCCCCTTACTGTATATTCTGATGTTTCAGGCTCATTTTTGTTAAAGTAATAACAATCAAAGTTTTATTGTCTTTGTCACTACAATGATTCTCTCTGTCCTGAATCCTTAATAGCTACTACTCTATTTTATCATACTAGTTGGACATTCCATGATATTAGTTATAAAAGTGCAGGACATTCAGATGAATAAGCCTAATACATTCTATTATACTGCAGTAAACAGTAAGTAAAAAAAAAATTTTAATATTCAAAGCACAACTGAGTTGCACCGGTGCAAGTGCGGACTTGCACCAAGGAGCGATATTCAGTGGGAGTCATTGCGGCTCAAGTCCCATTGTGCCAGTGCACAACTATAATGAATGCATGCGCAAGAGCAGGGGGCGTGCCCATAAATATGTGGTGCAGTGCGATTTTCAACCATGGAACAATGGCGCAAGTGCGAGCAAACCCTGGATGTGCCGAGCAGACTTGAGCCTATAAATACAGGGTACAAGCATACAGACAGCACTTGCACACACACACACACACACAGAGAGAGAGAGAGAGAGAGAGAGAGAGAGAGAGAGAGAGAGAGAGAGAGAGAGAGAGAGAGAGAGAGAGAGAGAGAGAGAGAGAGAGAGAGAGAGAGAGAGAGAGAGAGAGAGAGAGAGAGAGAGAGAGAGAGAGAGAGAGAGAGAGAGAGAGAGAGAGAGAGAGAGAGAGAGAGAGAGAGAGAGAGAGAGAGAGAGAGAGAGAGAGAGAGAGAGAGAGGAGAGAAAGTAAAAGAAACAGAGCAAGGGAGAAAGAGCCAGTGAGGGACAGAGTGACTGGCACAGGCAGCCACTGGGGAGTGGTACAGAGGTGGCAGTGGAGAGTGAGCCAGGGGCTAAGAGAGTTAGAGGGAGAGCCAGGCAAAGTGCCATACAGCCTGCAGCAGCTGACCGCCCGGGAGAGACAGGACATCAGGGGCCATGACCAGTGCACCCTTCTTATGGAGGCTGTAATGAGGGGTGTGAGGAGGCAGGAGGAAGAGTGACGTGGCCATGTAAGGGCCCGTCGGTGGTACGGCCAGGACAAGTTGTACCGTGCCCACTCCACCTTCGAGAATTACACAGATACGGAGATTGTGGTCTGGTATCACCTGAACAGGGCCATTCTGAGGCAGCTCTGTGAGCTGTGCAGTGAGGAGATGCAGGCACCCACAAGACAGAGCCACGCAATGTCTGTGGAGACAAAGGTGACAGCAGTCATGTGCCTGCTCACTACAGGCACCTTCCAGAGACCAACAGGGGACACTACAGGCATAACCCAGTCAGCCACGTCCCGCCTTCTCACACAGTTCCACAACACCCTGCTGTCACGTGCTTCAGAATACATCCATTTCCCCAGCACAAAGGCAGAGCGTACATCAACCATGCAGGGCATCCAGAGGGTAGCACACATATCTGGAATGCTTGAGACCATTGACTGCACCCACGTGGGCATCTGCATGCCACCTGGCCCTGAGGGTGTGGCCTTCGTGAACTGGAAGGGGTTCCCAAGTGTAAACTGCCAGGTGGTGTGCGATACCAAGGGGCTCATCAACAATGTCTGTGCCACACGCCCTGGGAGTGCACATGATGCATTCAGCTGGCACAGCTCTGTGCTGTGCCACAGGTTTGAGCATGGGGACATCCCCACAGGCCACGTTGTGGTTGAGTATGGGATGGGATGGGCAAGGGGTGCTGCGTAGAGCAGGGTATGGGATGGGGGAGGGCAGGGAGGGTGCGGTGGTGAGGGTGCCAGCGATTGGCAAGGGGCAAGGTAACAGAGGACACAGGGCTAACCATGTCATCATCCACACAGGTGACAGCAGCTTTCCACTCAGGCCATGGCTGCTTACCCTCTATTGGCACCTGTCGTCCTCAGAAGACGAACGGTACAATAAGGCATATGCCAGCACGCGGAATATCATTGAGTGTGTATTTGGGATGCTGAAGGTATGGTACCATTGCCTAGACAGGTGTGGCTGTGCCCTAAAGTACAGCACCTGAAAGCCTGTGGCCTATTCCTGGCCTGCTGCATACTGCACAACATGGCCATTGACTGTGGGATAGTTGTCGAGGCTGATGAGGGGGATAGTAGTGGGAATGATGAGGGCAATGGGTGGAGGGTGGTGGACAGACCCCCCCTGGGTGGAGGGATCCCCGGCTGCAGAGGATGGCATGCCAGCATAGGGACACCATCGCACAGGAGCACTATGGTGCATGCAGGTAGGTGGTGCCACACCCACACACTGGTCACACACACAAGTACAGCACACAGATAGGGGTGCGCATGGCAATGGGCATGCACATACAGAGGCGTGGTGCTGGGGTGGGGGTGACAGTGCCACACAGCCACACATAACTGCACACAGCAGTGAATGGCAACACACACACACAAACACACACACACACACACACACACATACACACACACACACGGATGTGCCCAGGTGCTGGCATGTGGCAGGGATCAGATGCAGTGCATTGGTCCACAGGTGCAACCTGTGCAAATCTGCTGTCATCACGCCCATGACACATGGGCCAGCAGCTGGCCAGGCATGCACACAGGCAGCATGCGGCATGACACACAGGTGCCACACCTGTGGTATGCACACACACACCGCCCATGCATGCACAGGGTAGTGACAGAAGACTGAAGCCAGGGCAGCATGCACATCAAGTCTGCCACGTGGAACCATGGCCACTGTGGCCATGGGGGCGGCTGCGCCAGGCCAATCGGCAGCCACAGGCTGCACATCAGCCACAGGGAGTGTTTGCAACAGCCCCCCAGGAGTTGTACTGTGGGACCATGGCTGGGTCCACGCGGGTGTGTGTAGGTACCCAAACAGGCCCACCCCAGGTGTGCCTGGGATGCAAAAAGCAGAGTCCGGCATTGACAGGGAGGGTGTCGCTCGATGCTAGGATCGTGGGGTGGACAGTGCACTATGTGGTGTTTGAGGTGGCCGGCCATGCCCTGTGGCAGCCAGCAGTACAAGGCCATCTGTGATCGCATTGGCTACGTGATCTTGGGATGCGGTCTTGTCCTCCTACAAACTCTGTATAGCCTCCAGGAGTTGCACAGTGCCTCTCTTGCACTACTCGGCCTCCTGGCACACCTCCGAGTGCAGTGCATGCACCCCAGCTACCAGAAGCACCTGTTGCTCCATAGAGGCCCACAGCAAACAGGTGTGCTCTGCCAATTGGTCAGCACCCAAGGGAACCTGGGTGGGGCACTGACCCTCTGGTGGTGTGCGACCGCACTGCATAGCCGCCCGCTCAGGTGGATGCTGCACAGTGGGGTTCCCATGGGGTAAGTCCCTATCAGGCACCCCAGCAGTGGGCCCCACGTCCGGCTGCCCTATGGCCCCTGCTGTCTGCTGCTGCTGCCCTTCCAGCCCCTGTACGCTGCCCAGTTCCTGTGCGGCCACACCACCACCACCACATGAAACTGCCATGGCGGTGCACACAGCAGCACCTGCAGTGGTGGCGGGCAGCTGTCCCAGCACTGTCAAGCCACTGGGTACACTGCCTGAAATGGTACCTGGTATGGGCATCTCCCCCACAACATCACCCATGCTGTCCAGGATCATGGTCAGGTCGTCATCGGTGTTGGACCCTGCCCAAATCTGTGTCACCACATAGAGGACACCATGGCTGGCATCCTGCAGAAACACAGCCAGGGCCTTGTCTGACCCCATGCCCAGGACATCCAGCTGGACAGCGGTGGTGAGCTGCAGCTGATCAGGCTCCCGGATGCCCGTGGAGGTGGATGGCTGGTCCTCCATGGATGGGTCTGCCTTCATGGCTGCTGCTGATGCCCCATCATCTGCCTGCAGGCATGCTGGTGCTGAAAGAGAAAACAGTGAGTCAGTGATGCACATCCCCCATCCTCCCCCCAGCCACTGCTTGCTGTGCGTGACCAACATATGTACCATGCTGTGATGGGCTTCCACCCATCTGAAAATCTCCACCCAGCACACCCTCGACAGTGCTGCAGCGCATGGTGGCTGCCAGCAGCTCCTCCTGTGCCCTGAGCTGTGGTACATCAGCAGGCCCCCTCTGGTGGCTGTCCGGGCTGGACGAATGACCACCACCTTCTCCTTGATACACCGTTTATCGGTTCCCACCTTCTAATGGCACTCCTGCACAGACTGCTGGTGACTGCCCTGCTGGTTAACACACGCCGACACATCCTCCCTGGCCACAGCCCTGGCCTGTGGTGTGCCTGTGGCACCACTCAGCAGTGGCTCCATGTCAAGGTAGGCCTCAAACAGGGCATCTGCCTCTGCCTTAGTAAAGTTGGGCCTGTGTTTACGAGCAGGCACATGCTCCTCACTCTCTTCATGCTCTGACATAGTGCTACCTGTGGACATGGACATGTGTGTTAGTGTCAGCAGAAGTCTACTTCATCCACCCTGCTGTGCTGGCTGGGCTCAGCAGCATGCGCAGCTTACCTCAGATGGTTGCAATACCGGTCCGTGGCCTGTGCTGGTTGGTGGAGCTTTTATAGTGCAAGGCATGCAAATGAGTTTTTGCGCAACGGTAATGACACGTTAATTTCTCCAGTGCGCCGTGCATTGGCTGATGACCTCATTTGCATGTGGCAGTTGAATATCATGTACTTGCTCCATGCACAATGGAATTGCTCCAGAGCAAGTCACGGCACAATGTCCAGGCATGTGCAGTGTGCAGGACCGCAGTGCACAGGACCGTAGTACGCATGCGTCAGGTGGTGTGCTACCACCTACTGCACACTGTGCACAATAGGGACCGTGGCACATTGTGCACCATGGCTGCTATTGCGCACCAGTGCACAGTGTGCCGGTTGACCCCTGACCCCTACTGTAACCCTCTGACCCCTTGAGACACCACCATGTGCATGTCAGACCACACCCATGTCACGCATCTTCAGCATTGCACGATTGGCGGACATAACGTTGTGCACATGTGTGCCTCTGACTACCAGTTTGTCTCCACACATCGTTGTCATTACAATGGTGCAGTGGGTAGTTTGCTGGGCCCGTAGCTGGTCAGACATTGAACTGGTCGATGTGATGGCCTGTGTGCAGCCACATGCACCAGGGCTGTTTGCACAGGTGCCCCTGCAACAGCCTCGGATGGAGGTCTGGCAGGGCATCACTGCCAGCCTGGAGCAGAACACTGGGGTGGCCAGAACTGGGAAGCAATACTGCTACCAGTATGGAGACCTCATGAGGCAGGACCCAGAGCACCTAAGACAGCTGCAGGCAGGCATCCGCAGAGGTGATGTGCCACGGCCAGGTAAGTCATCCCATGCTGCATGTGTGCCCTAGTGCTGTACTGTGGTGATGGCTTGGCTGCCTGGCATGCCCTGCAGAGGGGTACACTGTTACTGTGTGCTTTGCGGTGTGGCATTGACAGCCACAGCATGCATTGTGATACAGCCTTGCAGGACATGTCAGGCAGGGGCACATGCTGTGCACGGGGTGGGGGTGGTGGGCACATGCTGTGGGTGTACTCTGATGTGTACCTGCCATTGTTGCATTCCCAGGACCTGAAGACCACTGCAGGGCAAGAGCAGCACTAGCACCAGGGCCAGCCCAGCAGGCTGCAGCAGGACCCAGCAGTGGTGGTGCAGCAGCAGGACTGGCACCAGTGGGGCTGCAGCAGGCAGATAGGCACTGTTTCAGTCATGTGCACACTACAGGGTGGTCGGTGAGGGAGTGGGTGCGGCCATGGCTGCCTGTGCCATGTGTCATGGCAGCTGTGTGTTGCACACTGTGCATGGTGCATGCTACTGTGGGGCATCCATTGCAAATGTGTACAGCTGTAGGTGGGGTGGGTGTGCAGCAGGCTGCCATTGATGTTGCTGTGGTGCTGCTGGTGCCCTGTGCTGTCTGACTGTCGCTGCGCACTCTGGTGGCCACTAGGCAGTGGTGCCCACCTCTGTGCACTGTCATAGTGTGCTGGGTTACTGGCAGGCATTGGCCCACCTCCTGTGGGTGGCCAGGGTGCCACTCTCCAGAGGTGTGTGTTTTCCCACTGCCCATTGTGCACAGTGGGTGGGCATGGTACCTTGGGACCTTGCACTGATCACCTGTCCTGTCCTGTGTCATAGGTATCCAGCGGAATTTGAGGCTGCCCCTGTACTGTAGGCTGCTGTGCCAGATCATCCTTATAACTTCCACCACCATGGAGGCAGTCCAGCAGGAGCATCGGCTGTTGCTGGCTGAACAGCGGTGAAGGAGGCATCAGGCAGTGGCAGGGTGTGGCCGCCCTTAGTTCCAGACCCAGCTTTTCCCCATTTCCCCTGCTGTCCCTCCCCCATCCATCCCATTCCCACTGTTTAGTCCCTGTTCCCTGTCCCCTTCCCCTTCCCTCACTTTTCTACCCTTTCCCACCCCTTGCTGTTGTATATAATTTTCTACATTACACTTATTTTGACTTAACTTCCTGTGTCGGTGTCTGCTTTGTAGCTGGTGTGAGGAGCCATGCTGCAGTGACATGGTGTCTGTATCGTGTGCATGTGTCAGTGTGCAGATCATGCATCTACGGTGCACTGCTGTGTGCTGTGGTGTGTCCCACGGTGATGGTGTCCTGCCCCTTGGTTGGTGGCTGTGCCTTGGGGTGGCCATGGGGTAACTGTCAGGGGTGTGTGGCATGTGTGTGTGCTTGCAGCATGGTCCTGGGTGTGGCGTGCTGGGGTCTGGGTGGGTGGGGCACAACATGCAGCCGGGGGAGTCTCAATGGTGGCCCTCCATTGGCCATTGGTGCCACCTGTTGCCTGCTTTCTGTGTCACTGTTGTGTTCTGGGGTGGGGGTGCCAGGATGCCTGCGTGTGCCCTGCTGGTAGAGGCCACCTGTGGCCTGCCACTGTGCTTCCATGGCACTGTCCCTAGGTCTCTTCCTGTGCTATGCCCTCCTCTGTTACTCTGCTGCTGTGCTCCCACCATTGCCTCTGGTTGCTTTTTGTGTGCCATGGCGCATGTCTGGTTGCACCATGGTGCAGATCTGGGCATGCCATGATGCAAGTCTGGTTGCACCATGCCACATCTCTGCCATATTCAGCCATGTTGTGCTGGTGCATTTCACCATGTACAACCTCTGAATATGGCACTCGTTGCACCGCTGCACATTGGATTTGTGCTGTGCTGGACTTGCGCTGGCCATTGGTGCATTTCTGAATATCTGGCCCAGAGTGCAAATTGGGATCAGCCTCACACTTGGGTGTGAGGCTGTCACTGCTGGCAGTTCCCCTTTAAGAATTTGATCCAAAATAATTCTCTCTAGCATCTTGGACAGGGGGACAATACAGAGGCTGGCCTGTAATTTCCAGAATCATGATGGCTGCTGCCCTTATAAAAATAGGCACAACCTGGGCCTGCTTCCAAATGTCCAGGCTCTCCTGTTAAATCAGTAATAAATTAAACATTTTTGATATTGGAATGCAAGTTCATACATCACTACTTTTATCAGTTTTACATCCAACTTATTAGTACCAACCCGGGTTTTTATATTCAGTTTTCTCAGGTATTTTAGACACTTGACAAGTGATATATTTATAAGATAAAAAGTAGGAACATGGCTGGGAATATTAATAGCACAATCAGCAGTGGTATTTGTTGCATCATTCATACATAAAGAAGTTGATATTTTAACAGTCTCAGACGTAAAGTACTGATAAAATTCATGTGTGATTTTAAAAGGATCAGTAATTTCCTCACCATTAAATATCAGAACATTGGGGTTATTTTACACTTAGCTCCAGTTAAATTATTTGTATCACACCAAAATCTTTAGCTGCCCAAAACATATAATTTTGCCTTTGACAAAAATAACTTGCCTTAGCTCGTGGGATCATCCTTTTGCATTGAGTTCTCAACTTGCGATATTTATGTAACAGAGTGCTATTACCAGTGTGACTAAACTTGTACCATAATTAGGGCTGTAAGTTTTTCACGGTAAATTCAGGTCAATTTCACGGCTCATGCGCGGCTGAAAAACATTAATTTCATGGCACTTCACGGACTGAAGTGGTTGTCATGGACCCCCCCCCCCCCAATAACCCTGTGCCCCTGAGTGCTTTTAAAGATCCATCCCTTTCATTTTCACTTTTTTTTTCCTTTTAAAGAAAACAGTCCTATCGATGTTCTGGCCATGAGATAACAGTCAAACAAAGTCAGCTCACCACATGAAGAGAGCGTGAGAGAGACAGAACGACAGTACACATTGAGTGAGCCCCACATCTGCATAATGTATCCCTCTGCTTCATAAGACACAATAGCTCACTAGTAATCTGTTTTTGACTATAAGCACTGACTCTAATGTTTTTTAAAGGGGTATAAACTTAGGGAGGGCGAACCGGTTCTTTAAATATATGAACAGACCCGAACAAACCAAAGTGTTTGGAAACTAACAGCTTCCAAACACTTTTGGCTGTTTGGATTGGTTCAGGTGGCTCTATCACGCAAATCCAGTGCAAGAAGTGCGAGAGAATAGGAGGAAACCACAGGAGGAACCAAAGTCAAGACTATGGTTCCTCATTGGATGGGTGAGCTGTCCATCTTCCTAAAGTGGCACCTGATGGGGTTTGCTGTAGCAACCCTTGTGGTCCACTTGAGGAGCTGACGCAGTGGAATACAGAACAGAGAAGGAGCAGCATTGTTTACTGGCTGCTCCATGCGTGCTGTTAAACTTGCTGCTTATTTGCTTTTTTTGCCCATTGGGCAACTCACCTGGCTACTAGACAGACTCAATGGACTCTCAAAAAAAATTATTATAGTTATTTTTATTTGAAACAACAAGAACAAACAATTTAGAAAACTTGGGAGTGGGGAAGGGATCTGGGGACTGGGTCTGGGAGTCAGGAAGTGGGGATTGGGGAGTTGGGAGGAGACTTGGAGAGGGGTGGAGGAAGACTAGGGGCAAGTGAATGAGTCAAGTGCCTGTTTTTTTCTTTAATTTTGGCAGCAGAGGGGGTGAACTGTGCCACCCACTATCACTCCCAGCCAAGTTAGCCTTTTTGTTGTATGCTCCCCAACAAGTCAGTCAGCTCTCATTTCCTGCCTGTGCACAGTAGGAATTTACTATTTAGTCTACAAGCTTTGGCTCAGTGGGCATTCCATCACATAGAATAATCCTTGAAAGAATAAGTAAATACATTTTATGTCATAGAGGGTTAGGACAGGTCCCTGAATCTCTGTGGGTAGCAGCACTTGCTAAATGAGCCCTTATAGCCTAGGTGCAGAGTGTGTGTGTGTGTGTGTGTGTGTGTGAAATAAAATCTGACAGCCAGCCAACAGGGCCACTTCTTGCATACTGTCAGTGTGATACTTCTCCCCCCAGCAAGTCAGTCAGCTCTCATATCTTCCTCCCTGTGCCTCGTGGGGTAAATTGACAAGCTTTGACTCAGTGGGCGCTGGGCAGGGCATTCCATCACATCACATGGAATAAATAAAAAAATAATTCTTGAAGGAAAAGTAATGTCAGAGAGGGTTGGGCCATGTCCCTGAATCTTTGTGGGTAGCAGCACCTGCAGCATCAGCCCTTATAGCCTAGGTGCAGTATGTAAACTAGTGTGTGAGTGTATGTGTCAAATAAAATCTGACAGCCAGCCACCAGTGCCACTTCTTGCATACTGTCTGTGTAACCCCCGCCAACAAGTTAGTCAGCTCTCATCTCTTCATCCCTGTGCTCCATATGGAAATTGATGAACTTTGGCTTAATGGGCAGGTCATTCTGTCATATCACATAGAATAAATAAAAAAATAATCCTTGAAGGAAAAGTACTGTGTCAGAGATGGTTAGGCCAGGTCCCCAAATCTCCGTGGGTCACAGGGTAGCAGCACCTGCAGCATCAGCCCTTATACCCTAGGTGTTGTGTGTTAAGTACTGTGTATCGTGTGTGTGTGTGTGAGTGTGAAAAAAATCTGACAGTCAGCCACCAGTGCCACTTCTTACATACTGTCTGTGTGACTCCCCTCCAAACAAGTCAGTCAGCTCTTATCTCTTCCTCCCTGTGCTCCATGGTGTAACATAGAAACACAGAAACATAGAATTTGATGGCAGATAAGGACTGCTTGGCCCACCCAGTCTGCCCATTTCCCTATCTACTGGATAAGCTGCAGATCCTAGTTAACCAGCAGCCTACTTCTTCCTACCTCCACCCCCTAGAATTGCCTTATGACTGTCCCATGCATGCTTGAATTCCACCACTGATTTTGACTCCACAACCTCCTCCAGAAGGCCGCTCCATGCATCCACAACCCTCTGTGAAAAATACTTCCTTAAATTACCTCTGAGCCGCCCCTCTATCTTCAAATTGTGCCCTTGTTCTTGCACACCTCTTTTTGAAAGATGCTACCCTCTTGACTTTGTTGATTCCTTGAGGTACTTGAACGTTTCTATCATGTCCCCCTCTCCTCCTTTCCTCGAGGCTATACATATTAAGCTCCTTATGCTCTCTTCATATGTCTTCTGGTGCAGACCCTGCACCATTTTAGTTGCCTCCTGACAGCTTCCATCCTGTCTATGTCTTTTGCAGAGATTGGGTCTCCAGAACTGCAACAGTACTCCAGATGGGGTCTCACCAGCTGTCTGTACAGAGGGATAACAACTTCCTGTTTTCTACTGGTGATGCCTCTCCCTATGCATCCCAGTATCCCCCAGCCCTCCTTGCTGCCCTCTCACATTGCTTGCCCACCTTTAGTTCATCTGATATGACTACCCACAGGTCCCTTTCCATTTTTGTTGTTGTTAGTATCTCACCCCCCATTGTGTACTCTTCCCCTGGGTTTTTGTTTCCCAGGTGCATTACCTTGCACTTCTTAGCATTGAATCTAAGCTGCCATACATTTGACCATTCCTCTAACCTTGCCAAGTCCCTTCTCATCCTTTCCACCCCACCTTGTGCATCAACTCTGTTGCAGATCTTTGTGTCATCTGCAAAGAGACATACTTTTTCTTCCAGTCCTTCTGCAATGTCGCTTATAAAGACATTGAAGAGGACCGTCCTAATACTGAACCCTGCGGTACCCCACTAGTAACCCTCCTTTCTTCTGAGTGGACTCCATTTACTATTACTCTCTGTGTCCTATTCTCCAGCCAATTTTTTACCCAGGCTGTCATCTTGGGACCCACTCCCAGGCTGGCTAACTTGTATATTAATCTTTTGTGTGGGACTGTGTCAAATGCCTTGCTAAAGTCTAGGTAGGCCATGTCCACAGCCCCTCCCTGATCTACTACTTGGTCACCCAGTCAAAGAAATCTATCAGATCTGTCTGGCATGACCTTCCCACTGTGAATCCATGCTGCCTAGGGTCCCAGCCCTCTGGCCTCTAGATACTCGACAATTCTTTCCTTCAGAAGTGATTCCATCATTTTCCCTATCACTGAGGTTAAACTAACAGGTCTGTAGTTTCCTGCTTCTGCCTTGCTCCCACTTTTGTGAAGGGGAATCACATATGCCCTCCTCCAGTCCTCGGGTACCACCCCATCCTCCCATGATTTGTTAAAGAGGGTAGTCAGTGGTGTCACTAGTTCTACCCTTAGTTCTTTTAGAATTCTGGGATGAATCCCATCAGGCCCCATTGCTTTGTCCACCTTCAGTTTTAAGAGTTCTTTCAGAACCCTTTCTTCTGTAAATGGCTGGTATCAACTTCTGTATCCAGAGTGTTTCTACTGTTTGTTTTATGTACCTCTTCATTTGTAAATACTGAGCAAAAATATTTGTTTAGTATCTCTGCCTTTTCACAGTCTCCTCTGCCCACCCTCCCTCCCTTTATTAAGCCTCACTATCCCTCTCTTGGTCTTCCTTCGCCCCTGATGTACCTATAAAAGGTTTTATCCTTCTTAACTGAGTTGGCTATCTTTTCCTCGGTTTGGGCCTTTGCTGTTCTGACTGCCTTCCCAGCTTCCTTTTGCTTTAACTGATACAGTTCTCTGTCCTGCTCCTTCTGTGATTCCTTGTACTTCCTGAATGCTTTCTTTTTCTCTTGAACTTTCACTGCCACTTCCTTTGAGAACCATAGTGGTTTCTTACATCGTTTTGTTTTGTTTATTTGCTTCACACAAAGGCTCGTTACCTCTGTGATGGCAGTTTTTATTATTCCCCATTGTTCTTCCACCCCTCCTTCCTGCCCATTTGCTAGTGCATTCCTTAGGCACTCACCCATTTTGGCAAAGTCAGCCTCCTAAAGTCCAGTACTTTTGTCTTTGTATGGCTTGACTCTATTGTTGTGTTTGTTGTGAACCATACTGTTCGATGGTCGCTAGTTCCCAGATGGCTACCCACTTCTACATCTGTGATCCTCTCTCCATCTCCATTTGAGAGAATCAAGTCTAATATTGCTCCCTCTCGAGTGGGCTCCAATACTAGTTGTCTAAGGCATGCCCCTGTAGGCATCTAGAATAACTCCACTCTTCAGTGGCAGCTGCAGCTGCACTCCAGTTAACATTCTGGCATATTCAGATCACCCATCAGCAATATCTCCCTTTTTCTGCCTATTCTAAGTATGCTTTCTATCATTTCCTTGTCCATTTCTCTCCTGAGAAGGGGGTCTGTATACAACCCTGTGCAGATTGTGGTGCCATGCCTGTCTCCATATTTACCCACAGTGCTTCTTCTCCTCCTCCCTGTTTACCCTTTTGTTCTGTTGCTTTTATTCCTTCCTTATGTAAAGAGCTACCTCCTCCTCTTTACCCTCCCTGTCCCTCCTGTAGATAGTGTATCCTGGTATGTTTACGTCCCAGTCATGGTTTTGTGTACCATGTTTCTGTGACTGCCACGATATCCAGATGTTCCTCCTCCATCAAGGCCACTAATTCAGGAAGCTTGTTACCAGACTATGGGCATTGGTACTCATTGCTCTCCATTTTTTGATGGCTTTACCTTCTGTTGCAGCATCCCCCACTGACCGTTCTACCTCGGTCTTTTTCTCATTTAGTACCCTGTTTTGTAGGAGAGGCTGGGATTTTCCTGCTGCTTGTCAGTGCCCCTCCCTTGACTAGTTTAAAAGCTTGCCAATGAAGCATTTAAACCGATTGCTCAAAAGACTTGTTCCCTTCCTGGACAGATGCAGATCATCCTGCCAGTATAGGCTGGTGTCCCTCCAGGTGGAACCCCAGTCCCCAATGAAGCCAAACCCCTGTGCTCCACACCATTTTTTCAACCATTCATTAAACTGCATGGTGCTAATTACCCTCGCCTCCCCCATGCCTTTGACAGGCAGCACCTCTGAGAAGGATACTGTGACTGTGACTGAATAAATTGACAAGCTTTGGCTCAGTGGGCAGAGCATTCCGTCACATCACATGGAATAAATGAAAAAAATAATCCTTGAAGGAAAGGAAAGTGCTGTGTCAGAGATGGTTGGGCCAGGTCCATGAATATCTGTGGGAAGCAGCGCCTGCAGCATCAGCTCTTATAGCCTACGTGCAGCTTGTGAACTACTGCATGTGTGTGAAATCAAATCTGACAGCCAGCCACCAATGCCACTTCTTGCATACTGCTTGTGTGACCTCACCCCCTCCAAACAAGTCAGCCAGCTTTGATCCCCTCCCTGTGCTCTGTGGGGTGAATCTACAAGCTTTGGCTCAGTGGGCATTCTGTCATATGGAATAAATAATATTAAAAATAAATAATACCTAAAGGAAAGGAAAGTACTGTGTCAGAGTGGATTAGACCAGGGTCTCTGAATCTCTGGGTGGCAGCCGCAGCACCAGCCCTTGTAGTCTAGGTCCAGTGCATGTGTGTGTGTGTGTGTGTGTGTGACCTGTGTGTGAATCTGACAGTCATCACCACTTGCTTTTGATCCTGAACAAGTTATAGACTGGCATTATGAGTACTCCAAAAAATAGTAAAGCAAAAGCTGGGGGCAAAGGAAGTAAATGTAAAAGTTTATTCAAGAGCCCAGAAAGAAGTGGCCCAAAAAGTAAAATAAAAGCACCACAGTCTGTTGAAGGGGTTGAGCTAAATGCTACTACTATCAATGTGCAGCTAACTCTCAAAATACCAAAAACTCAGCGGGAGGTGGTGGACTGTCTATGTCAGAAGGGTTCAGTACAGCAAACAAAGTTTCAAAAGGTAGTAGCAAGTCATCTGAGAAAAGTGTAGAAACAAACAGTATTCAAATTGTACATAAAGTTAAAGCACTTATGGGTACATCTCACAGTGGAGTTGCTCAATTTGCAACACATGCATATCAAATAACTCAGTCTGCAACTGCAAGTGTTAACTGTACTGAATCTGATCATGAAGATGATGATGACCATGGTCACGGTGAGACTGATGATGGGCTTGACACTTTATCTTTAGCTATGTCTCTTTCTGGTTCTGACAATGACAATGAGGATATAGATAAAGACATCAGTAGAGTGTCAAATGGGAAAAAGAAAAAGTCAAAGGCACAAGTCACACAAACTGAAACAAATTCTGACAGCAGCAGTGATGGCAATAGTGCTGCAGAGGATTCTATGATTGTCTCACCCGATTAACCTGAATCCTCCACTGATATGTTTTCCCCACTTAAACCCCACCTCTCAACTCCTACTGATCTTGTTACTAGACATAGACAGTCCGCCTCTACTGTTTGGAATAATTTTTACATAAACCCTAAGGATGCTTGCCAAGCTGTATGTGTGCATTGCAATACTTCTGTTAGTAGGGAGAAAAATAAAGGGCATCTTGGAACCACAACAATGATGCAACACCTTATGCAACTTCACCCCATCATTATACATGGCTCAAATAAACAGTCTAACATTGGTGCCTGAAAATGTAGCAGGGCTCTCGGTGAACAGGAGCATTCTGCTGAAACAGTGGGAGATGATCACCAGCCAAGATCCAAAAGTCCACTTTCACCTCAGGATACTTCTATAAGGTCCTCTGTCTTACTAGGCATGGCATGTAGTAGTACAACACCCCCAGCCAAATCTAAGTTTACCCCTGATAAGAGGCAATTGGAGTTAAAAGAAGTTTTGAAAGAAAGTCTAACACGAAACCATCCCATAGCACTGGCAATAAATTGCAAAATAACATAAATGATTGTACTTGATTTGCAGACGTACTTTATTGTGGAAGACATGGGTTTCAGAAGGCTTATAGAATACTTAGAGCCACAATATTTATGCCAAGTTGAAAATACATGTACTTCTCAGTAACGGCTGCTGTGCCCAGAATGTGTGACAGCTTAGTACTTCAAGTCAGGCATGCTCTCCGAGAGGCTGAGGACAAGGTAGTTCACTTTACTATTGATATGTGAACCAGCACCAAAACCATTGCCTGTCTTTCTCTTACTGCACGCTGGGTCTCTTTGTGGGCAACTCATCATCATCCTCACATACCAGTCTGTCTGCTATCCCTACCATGTCAACCAGTACTACTACTACCACTACTATCTCCCAGATCTCAAAATAACCTGTCACGTTTTAGAAAATGGCAGTTCTTCATGTATCTCACTTTCAACACACACACATACACACACACACAGCAGAGCACATTCAGCAAGAGCTGAAAAGACTAGTTACTGCATGGGTAACTTCACAGGGTTTGAAAGTTGTTTCTTTTATTGCCGACAATGATTCAAATATTTAAAAAAGTATTTCATGATGGCAACTATGTACATATATACTGTTTTGCACATTGTTTTAACTAATCGCTTGAAGCTTCCTGGATAATGACCGGCAAGTATCAACCATGGTGGGAACAGTGCCCAAAGTATATGGCCACTTCACCATTTAATAAAAGCCGATGACATCCTTGCTGATAACCAGACAGACAAAGGTCTTCCTTGTCTCCAGCTTGTTCAGGATATAGCAACAAGGTGGAATTCAATGTGCTTTATGATTAAATGTATCCTTGAACAAAAGGTAGCTACCATTGAGTATATCATGTACAATGATATTGAGGAGGGTATTGTACTCTATTTTACTCAAGGGTCTCTGCTGGAACAGTTATGTCACATTCTGCAACCATTCAAGAGTGCTACAAAAGATGTCAGTGCAGAAAAGACATCCCTTAGCCAAGTTATTCCACTTATTCTACTTTTCATAAAAAGTTTGGAGAAAATGAGGGAAAAACTTAGATATGAACCAATCTTTAATCAATAACATGCTTACAAGACTTAGCAATGATGACAGATTATCAGTCATGACATGGAGCAAGGAGTATCCCTTAATAACATTGCTAGATCCATATTTCTGGATCAGACACCATCCTGATGAGGTTTCTGAGGATATGGAGGAGTTGAACTACAGGCAACCTTTAATTGATGCAGCAGATGAGGTTTCAATAGCAGAATAGAAAGCAGTACTACTGTACAATGACACCACCTCAAATTCAAAGGACTGTTCCAAAAAACAGTACAGAAGCAGACAATGAGGATAACATTTGGTGCCAGCTGCAGGACATTGACATTCCACAAGGAGAAAATGCATGTTCAGTAGTAAGCACGGTAGATGCATATCTGTCTGATCCCAATGTTAGTATTAAGGATGACTCTTTAGCTTACTGGCAACAGAAAAAAAATTGTGCTGGCCAAAGCTAGCTACCCTGACTTGTAAGTGTATTGGATCTCTACCCTCCAGTGTCTCTTATGAACATTTATTTAGCTCTGCTGGGGATGTTGTGACTGATAAATTAACAAGATTAACACCAGACAATATGGAGAAACTAATGTTCTTGAAAGTTAACTTGCCAAACTTTGGCTACATATGTGATGCTTATCTTGAAGAAGATGACACTGACAGCAGTACCTGTGCTGCATGTGTGGATTATGTGACACAGCAGCTTTCAATTCTGAGACTGGACTGGTTAAAAGTAGAGCTCTGTCATCATCCTAGGAGTGGGTGGGAGGTACAGTCAGCCCAGTACATCACATGATTGTACTCGTAGGAACTGTAGCAGACAAGTCCCTGATCTCACACAAAGTTGCTTTCTCATTCTGAGAAGATAATTTCGCTAAATGCACCTAATAATAATTATTATAACCTTACTTGCAATTTGATACATGCTGCTGGCTCTGTTCCCCCCTCCCCCCCATTAGTAGTGGTAGTAGAAGAGGTGAAGTGGTCACTTTGAACTGCCTGCTGCTCTTCTTTCACATTGTTTCATGTTACGTTCCATACCAAGAGCCATTACTAAACATAATTGCTGGCAAACAAATACACTGTCCCCTTCTACAAAAAATCACACTCAGGAGATTGGTTTTAAAAAAATAGAGATCTGGGACTTGCCTGCCTTTGGACCAAATCATCATCATCCCTGGGGTGAGTGGGAGGTGCAGCCAGTACATCACATGATTGTAGTGTAGCAACTGCAGCAGACAAGTCTTTGATCTCACACACACACAGTCGCTTCCTCATTTTGAGGAGATCATTTAGCTAAATGTACCTAAGAATAATTATTATAACCATGTTGGCAATATGATACATGCTGCTAGCTCTGTTTTTTCCCCCTGATTGTAGAGGTAGTAGCAGTGGTAAAGTGGCCACTTTGGACTGCCTGGTGCTCTTCTTTCACATTGTTTCATGTTGCATTCCATACCAACAGCCGTTACTAAACATAATTGGTGACATACATTACAAACACACGGTCCCCTTCTACAAAACGTCAGACTCAGGAGACTGGTTTTAAAAAAATAGAAATCTGGGACTTACCTGCCTTTTATCCATCATTGTCATCATTCTGGGGGTGGTTGGAGGTGTAGTCAGTACATCACCTGATTGTACTGGTTGCAACCGCAGCAGACAAGTCCCTGACCTCACACACAAAGTCGCTTTCTCATTCTAAGGAGATCATTTAGCTAAATGCATGTAAGAATAATTATTATAACCATATTGGCAATTTGTACATGCTGCTAGCTCTGTTTTTTCCCTCTGATAATAATGGTAGTACAGCAGTGAAATGGTCAGTTTGAACTGCCTGGTGCTCTTCTTTCACATTGCTTCATGTTGTGTTCCATAATGAGAGCCATTGCTAAATATAATTGCTGGCAAACAAACACACTGTCCCCTTCTACAAAAATTCAGACTAAAGAGACTGGTTAAAAAAAAAATCAAGATCTAGGACTTGACTGCCTTTGAACTGCATCATCATCATCCTGGGGGTGGGTGGAGGGTGCATCCAGTACATCATGTGATTGTACTGGTAGCAATTGCGACAGACAAGCACCTGATCTCACACACACAGTCACTTTCTCATTCTCAGGAGATCATTTAGCTAAATGCACCTAATAATAATTAGTATAACTGTATTGATATATGCTGCTAACTCTGTATTTTTCCCCCTGATAGTAGTGGTAGTGGTGAAGTGGTCACTTTGGACTGTCTGGTGCTCTTCTTTCACATTGCTTCATGTTGCATCCCATATTGAGGGTCATTGCTAAAGATAATTGCTGGCAAACAAACACACTGTACCCTTCTACAAAAAGTCAGAGTCAGGAGACTTGTTTAAAAAAAATAGAGGTCTGGGACTTGCCTGCCTTTGGACCAAATCATCGTCATCTTGGGGGTGGGTGGAAGGTGCAGCCAGTATATGACATAATTGTACTGGTAGCAACTGCGGCAGACAAGTCCCTGTTCTCACATAATCACTTTGTCATTCTCAGGAGATCATTTAGCTAAATGCACCTTAACCAGATTCATTTGATTAAAATTTTAAAATGTTGCTTATCTCTGTTTTTTGCCCTGATAGTAGTGGTAGTGGCAATAGTGAAGTGACGACTTTTGGACAGGCTGGTGCTCTGTCTTCTCCCTCATTGTTTAATGTTGTGTTCCATACTGAGTGCCGTTGCTAAACAAAAGCGATGCCAGACATATCCCTCTCTACAAAAAGTCAGACTCAGGATACTGGTTAAAAAAATAGAGATTGCTGACTTGCCTGCCTTTGGATCAAATCATTGCCATACTCCAGTAGGCACAGCACAGTCACATTATTCACTCCTCATCTCATTTCACTAATCATGCTATGCATTACTTAAGCAATAAGGCATGACAGGTGGTGTGTTATGGTGGGATAACGGCCAACCTTGGGGTGGGTTGAAGCCCGATGTGTAGCCGAGGGCTTCCTCCACCCGAGAAGGGCTGTTAGCCCACCATAACACACCCCATGGAGTGCCTTATTGCGATTATGAAATGGGTAATTTTTAGTAATTTTTATGCATTTCTAAACATAATACTTTCAGCTGGGCCATTGTGCTGGGATAATGTCCCAGCTGAAAGCAGATCTCAGCCAATAAGAATTCAGCATTCTTTCTACCCATTTTCATAATGTTAAATAGTGGTTTAACTGCTTTTTTCTATAGATATGTTGATTAAAAGCTGTTTGAAATTATTTTGTCACATACAGTTACCATAAAACAATAATGGCTATGAAAGGTTCGGATAAGGTTCATATAAGCATCCAAACCTTTTTTTGCTTATCAGAACCTTTTAGAACCACATAACCTTTCTGAGGTGCTCCCATCCCTTGTATAAACATTGCAAATTCTATTAAATTCGTTCTTAAAACTATCTAGTACAATATTCAAATTGGGGATTAAATCTCAGTAGGACCAGCTGATGAATTTAATCACTTGACTGAAGTCCTCAGTATTCCCATCAGGCAAGATAAATACTGACTTTAAGCTAGGGTGTGGATTAATACATTTAGCAGACCACTTACACATAACCAGAGAATGATCATTAAGTGAGTCCTGTAAAGCTTCAATGTCCCTTAATTGATCAGATCCAGAAGCAAATGGTTTGATACCTTTTGTTAGATGAACAAAGATGTTACAAAAAGAACAAAATACTTCAGCTTTCAGACCAACCAGGCCCTTCCTCAGAAATTTATGTCATCCATCCAGAAAATCACACACTATTAACACCCAGATCATGCATAAAAAAAAAAAATCTCATTGGTTTAAAATACTCATTTAAACCATAACTGAAGTTTGCATCAGATAAACTGGACAGCACTAGCTTGCCTTAAGCTGAGGAGTCTTTCAATATCAAATGTTACCAGAATAAGATAAGAATACTTCGAGCAGAGAGCTTCATTAACATAAATTATGAATGTCCTAGTGTGTATGAGAATCCAGTCTCATGAAAAGCAAAATCTTTGGATTCAACACTTATTTAAATACATGTTTAGCTGAGGAGCCTTTCAAGGTCAAATATCCCCAGAATCAGATAAGAACACTTCCGGCATAGAGCTCCACTAATATACATTTTTAATGCCCCAGTGTATTTTGAGAATCCAGTCTAATAAAAACAAAACCTATACATTAAATATTAACTTAAATACATAAACCTTAAGGCCTTCATTGCTGTAAGAGGATTGTATACATGATAATGGCAATTGTCAGTATAAGAGCCAAATAAAAAAACAACTAGTCAGAGACCCCCAAGTAAATGAGATCATGCATCCTGATATGTTCAGAGTTCAGTAATGTGTCAGTGTATAATAAAACTACTATATGTACAGAAACAGTCTAAGGAATCTGAATAAAAAACTCAATGGAGTTAATCCTCCCCCCCCCCCCGGGAGGGAGATAACTAGTTAGAAGGAAGTATATATACATTATATTAGTGAATCAAGAGTCCTAATACAACATCATTTACACCAATTACTATAATATTTACTCAGTGGA
The DNA here is from genome assembly GCA_016271365.2 of Neoceratodus forsteri. NCBI lineage: Eukaryota > Metazoa > Chordata > Ceratodontiformes > Ceratodontidae > Neoceratodus > Neoceratodus forsteri. The sequence continues at coordinate 1,156,378,081 of CM057456.1, read as the reverse complement.
ATTAAACCTGTCAAGGACCCCCAAGTAAATAAGATTATGCATTCTAATATGTACGTAATTCAAAAATGTGACAGTATATAATAAAATGGTTTACCTATAGTGGTGTGACATCCACTTCACTGGCATTCCTGACAGCGACACCTGCAATGCTGAGTGTTGGCATTGCACTGTTGGGGATGTCTCATTGTTTTTAACAGGGGGCTGCACCTCCACACCCCCGGTCTGTAAATATACGGGGAGGGTTGCAACACCAGGCGATGCACAGCTGGTGTCTGCATGAACCAGCACAGCGACCTGACGATTTCAGGTGAAATCTGTCACTGTGCTGGTCTTCGAGGTGGCGGTGTCACTCTCCAGTCGATACATCTAATAAAACTACTATATGTACAGTAACAGTCTAAGGAATCTGAATAAAAAACAATGGAATTAACCCCCATTCCCCTTTTTGTGATTCTGTATTGAAGTGTCTACTGATTACTGCATGATATCCCTAATGGTGTATTGTTGTATCTGTAAAAAAACTAGTGGCTTATTCTCTTATGTATTGTATCTGCAAATGTTTTTCCTTTTTGCAACTAACTCTGGGTCGCCCCTGAAAAAGGGACCTTCAGGGCTCAGTGGGTCCACCTAGGTAACAAAATATAAATAAATAAATAAATAAATCTAGTTAGCAGGAAGTAAATACTCACTATGTAAGTTGACTATGACTCCTAGCCACTCTAACACCATTATATCATGTATTAGAATACAAGCCTACCTCAATACAGTATAACTACAACTCCCACACTCACATCCACCATATCCACATAGCACCCCCACACACACACAAAAAAACACACTGTGCTACCCCTCTCACCACACACACACCCACTCTCACATAATACTGAGGTGAGAAACCAGCATGTTGATAGCCAATAAGAAGGGATTATATGAATATAAAAGTAAAAACTTGCTGAAGTCCTATTATATGTCCATCCTATGACACAGAGGTCTGTGTAAGTTTAAGTAGAATAATGCGACATAAAACCCACATCAATGTTCATGCCATCTTCCACCACATTGAGGAAGTAAAATAAGCCTGATCTCGGAAGCCTGTCTCCGTTGTGAACTATTGAAATGTCTTTTCAAGACCATTAGTGACATTTCTAAGACTGAGTGGTCAGCCTGAGAGAACTGTTGTGCTACTGTGTTGTCAGTCTTCTTCATATTAATAGTATTGTATGTCTGTGTGAGTTTATCCTAGTGCAGAGTTGTTGCTTTGTCTCCCACATACCCTGTGTGAGGACATTTCTTGCATTGAATGTAATACTCATTACTTGATGTACATGTGTAATTCCCCTGTATCCTGAATTGTCTGTTTTGTGACGTAATCACACAACCCAAAGTAAAAATGAGCTTACATGTCTTACATCTGAGTTGATTACAGGGTCATGTACCATATGGTGTCATGATATTCTGTTCTGGTTCAAGTTTATTCCTAATAATCAGGTTGGCTAAATTAGATGGCTGTTTAAAAGATAGTAGTGGTAGTTCTTGAAAAATACAATGTAGGGTCTCATCCTCACTAAATATTGTGTGGAGGTCCTTAATAATCTTACATATAAATTCAAGGTCAGGATGATATGTTACTACTAAGGGTATTCTGTTAGTAGTGGTCCTTTCCTTATATTGAAGTAGTTGTTCTCTTGGTACCTGTGTTGTACATTCTACTGCTCTGTCAATTTCTCTGGAAGTGTGTCTTTGTTCAATAAAGGTGTTTGTTCAACATAGCTAAACGTGTATCTCTGTCTTCCTCATTAGAACAGATACATTGATACCAAAGTGCTTGACTCTACGACTGATTTTTTTCATATGGCTCAGGTGATTACCTTTCCTGTGTAAGTATATCTGTCTGTCTGTTGTCTTCCTGTAAATACATGCATGTAGAGTTCCATGCTGGTGGTGACAGTAGTGTCCAGAAAATTAGCACAAGTGGCAGAATATTCCAGGGAAAACTTTATGGTTGGGTGGCGGTTATTAAGTTACTGTTGAAAATCTTTAAGTGTGTCAGTACCCTCTCTCCAAATTATAAACAAATCATCAAAGTAACAGAAATAAGCGAGTGGTTTGTATGTACGGTGCCTTAAAAAGTCCTCCTCCAAATTTGCCATAAAAAGATTGGCATACTGTGGAGCCATCCTGGTGCCCATTACTGTTCCCATAGATTGAACATAATGTTTACCATTAAAGCTGAAGTTGGTATGTGTCAGAATGAATTAAGTAAGTTTCCCCACCACTTCAGGATCGATGTTTTGGTCCAGTCCTTTCTCATGCAGGTATTTAAGGCAGGCTGATATATCATTTGCTTCTGGATCTGTTCTTACACGGACCAAAATGGCACTAAACAATTTGTCGATTTTATAGTGTTGAGAAAACAGGCATGCTGAAAGACGCAGTTCTCTGAGTACAATTTTCTTGACTTATAAATATACTCAAATAATACCATTTAGTGATATTCTTTGTGTTACCGGAACATGGCTGTCAACCAAAATTCCTGACTCGACTCTCTCCATTCCCGACTTCAGTTAATTCTGTCAAGACCAAAGTTAGCATGGTGTAATTGTAGCTTTGTACGTCAGACAGTTTCTCTCCTGCTCCATTACTTTCAAACAATCCTGTACCTCCTCCCACAAACTAATTATTGCCCTATTATCCCTCCCATCTTTGGCTGCTCTCTATATTGGTGCACTCTATGCTCCACCTAAAACTACACCCGACTCCCTAGTCTCCATTATCTCTTCATTCTCCACCCATGCATCAAATTGTGAGCTCCTGCTTCTTGGTGATTTTAACCTAAACTGGCTTGCCCCCTCCTCTAAGTCTACCCTTCTCAGGATCGAGCCTCTCAACCTAACTCAAATGATCTTTGAACCCACCCACATCAACCCCAGCTCCCTTAATCACTCCTTACTTGACTGGGTGCTATCCTCACGACCCCACAGTATCACGTCAGCAGGTATACTACCAGATGCCCTCAGTGATCACTGCATCACATACAGTATTGCATTCATAAGATCCGCTTCCCCAGCTCTGTCCCTAAATACATATGGTCCTGCCCCCTCCATACCTTAGACGTAACTGCCCTGCAACACACTATCTTTATGGCAGATTGGCAACCTGTATTTTCAGCCAAAGATGTTGACTCTTCCCTCGCTCTCTTTTCTGGCATACACAACCACATTTGGAACCTTCAAGAGGGTAGCATCTTTCAAAACAAGAGGTGTGCAAGAACAAGGGGGCACAATTTGAAGATGGGGGGGTGGCTCAGAGGTAATTTAAGGAAGTATTTTTTCACAGAGAGGGTTGTGATTGCATGGAACAGCCTTCCGGAGGAGGTTGTGGAGTCAAAAACAGTGGTGGAATTTAAGCATGCAGGGGACAGTCATAAGGCAAATCTAGGGGGTTGGGGCAGAAAGAAGTAGGCTGCTGGTTAACTAAGATCTGCAGCTTATCCATTAGGTAGGGAAATGGACAGACTGGGTGGGCCAAGCGGTCCTTATCTGCCATCAAATTCTATGTTTCTATGTTCACACCCCCTTTAGAAAGCCAGAGTAAAATGTCACCATCACCCCTGCATTACAGCAGACCTGCTGGCTAAATGCAGAGCCAAGGACAAAGCTTGGTATCACTACAAAGAGTCCTCAACACAGGCAGACTTCCAAGCTTACAAAGCCCTCAGAAATAATTGTACCAAGGCCATTCACCTCACCAAGGCCAAATACTTCTGGTGCCACCTACAGCAAGGTCAAAACACACCATCATCATTTTGGAAAGTACTACACTCTGTACTAGACTACCCCTTCCCAACAGGCCTTCCCAGTTCTCAAAATTGATGGCTCCCTTGTCTCCAAACTCTGCTGCTGTAGTGGAAATTTTCAATAAATTCTTTGTCACTTGTGCTGTCCCCAACATCCCCCCTCCCAACTCCCAACTCCTCATCTATACCACCTAACACACTTGATCCCCCTACTAAGTTTCTCTTCCCCCTCTTTCTCCCCCTTTGAAGTCTACTTGGCCCTCCTCACCCTTATCCCTACCAAGTCCAGCCCCAACTGTCTACACCCCAGGCATCTCCACATCTCAACCCCAGCTATAGCCACTCCCCTAGCCCACATCTTCAACCTCTCCCTCTCTACCTCCACCATCCCTAAGGCCTGGAAATCCACTACAGTGTTATCTCTTCACAAGGGTGGTGGCCCTTCTGCTCCTGGAAACTACCAGCCCATCTCTCTCCTCCTATTCCTCACCAAACTCCAGGAATCTTTTATTCACTCCAGGCTGTCTGAACACCTTGCCACTAACAACACTCTTTCACCCATGCAGTCAGGTTTTAGAAAACAACATTCAACCATCTACTCCCTGCTGCCTGTCACAGGTTCCAATTTATCTGCAATGGACCACAGTCATATTACAGTTAGTGTTGTGTGAAATTGCAATATTTCACCAGGTGAAATATTTCGCTGAATTGGCGTATTACGCAAAATATTTCACCGGGCAAGTTAAATTTCACACCTAGCCAGTGAAATTGTCCCTGTGGGTGAAATTTCACCACTGTGAGCAAAAGTCCACCACTGTTGGTGGAATTTCGCCACTGCAGGTGAAATTCTGCCATTTTTGGCAGAATTTTGCCACTCACAGGTGAAATTTCACCATTGTTGGTGGACTGCTCAGAGGGTGAAAATGCGGGTGAAATTATGCTGCCTTTTCACGAAATATTTCGCGCTACAAAATTTCCAGTTTCACCGGTGAAATTTAATTTTGCTACATCTCTAATTACAGTAGCTATTTAGTGGGGAATAAGGAAAATAAGGTGGAGGAGCCCATGTGGAGTGGAAGGTGCAGACTAGATGGGCAGAAGGGTCCTTTTCTGCTGACAGAATTCTGTGTTTCTATGTTTCAATTTTCATAGAACTGGCAAAGGCATTTGATTCAGTCTCCCATCCTTTCCTGTTACACAAACTTAAATCTGTCAGAATTGCAAAACCTGTTGTTAACTGGTTCCGCTCCTATCTACAGAATAGGCAGCAGTCTTCACAAATAGGCAGTGGCCCCCCTCCCCTCTACCTATCCTTACTGGGGTCTCTCAAGGCTCCATCCTGAGCCCCATCCTCTTCTCCCTATTTATTAATGATCTCCGCTCAGTCTGCAACACTTCCAATATGCATATGTATGCAGTCAATACCATTATATTCACCTCTGGGTCCTCCTCCATCAGTGTGCAATCCCCCCCTCCAGTAAGATTTTAATCAAGTACAGTATTGGCTTCAGAAAAAACAACTGAAACAAAATACTAAAAAAACAGTGTCCATGACATTCAGCTCTAGACAGAAACTGGCCACCCTCCATCTTCCCACAGTTTTCCATACTTTGGATGGCTCCCCCATTGAGCTTGTTCCTGCTTTTAAATACTTAGGGGTCTGGCTGGATAGCCACCTGAACTTCTCTACCCACATACTGTAGATGCCATCTGTTCAAAACTACTGGCTAAGCTAGCAGTCCTCTATCGACACAAAGATAGTCTTCCCCTCCCTACCAGCCGTGAATTGATATCCAAAATGATTCTGCACATCACTGATTATGGTAACATCTATGGCACTGTTCCAGTCATATCCCTCTCCAGACTGGACACACTTCTGAACTCCTTCTGGCATTTTGCTATCACCTCACCTCCACTTATACATCACTATGTCTCTACTCTGCTGTCTCTCTTTCTCCTTTATAACATAGGCAGATGGTTCATTGCACCTCCCTTGTCACTAAATTCTGTCTTGGAAGCCTTCCTACCTATCTTTTCTCCCACCTTTCTCAAGCTGGCACAGGGTCATCATGTCAAAAGACATTATGCCGCATGGCTAAATACAGCGCAATTTCTGCCATGCAGCAAAACTCTTTTTTATTAAGCATGCAACATTATGAACAGGTAGGTCTCAAGCTGACACTTCAAATTACTCCCTCATACACAGAGACCTACACACCTTTTCTATCCCTTGCGCTTATTCTGCGTCCAGTCAGTTTGCCTTCTCATTTAATTTCCCTCTCCCCTGGAATAATTTCCCCTCTGAACTTTGCCAATCCTCCTCCTTTTTCTCCCTCAAAAGACTCCTCAGACCTCTCCCTTCTCCACAGTGCTCACAGTGCTCTCAATCTCCCCCCATCATAGCAGGCCCCCCTAGTATTCAGTACCTCATTGTTCACCAGCCCCTAACTCCCAACACTAACAGTGGGGTGTAGTGGTCATTGTCCTACTTTTAATAGTCAGGGTGTTCCAATACTTTGTGTTCCTGTCTGTCCTACACCAGAACTTAGTTATTTAAAGCAGTATTTCTGCTTGTAATTTCTTTTATTTATTACTGTGCTGTAATCCACTTGTTTTGGGGTCTTGTTACCTTGACCTTCATTGTAAAAATGTGTTCTAATTCTGTATCTCTTCCTATGTACCCTGTCCCTGGGTCGCACCTGGAAATGAGCTCTGGCTCAGTGATGCCTTTCCTGGTTATCAAATTTTAAATAAACAAAAAATAAATAGTGAGAATGGATTATGGTTCTTCTTCATATGCAATAGTATTTGGTGAGAAGTTGGGACAGACTCTAGAAAAGTGGCAAGTTTTGGCAAGAAGTTAGATTTGAGCCCAGCTGAAGTTAGCATTCTTTGAGAACAAACCAGATTAAGAATGAACATAAAATATTCATTTTTCCATTTGTGGTTTGAGAAAATAACATTTACTCTACTGAAAGAACTTTTATAATTAACAAAAACCAGGAAACACTCCATTTCCAGAGCTTCTCATAATCCTGAGCGACTATTGTTTTCTTAAAACAAATGTAATAACGTAAAGGTTTAAGCTTTGCACCAGAAAGCAGAGAATAGGTGAACTATTGCACTGCATACTGCATCTTTGAAGAAGTTGATTTCTTCCTGTGGAATTGTGAACTAGCAAGGATCAACAAGTGATGAACCAATTTGCATGCAACAGTATCAATCAGATACACTACAGCCGTTTACTGAACTCTTTAATACTGAAATGCTATCCTGATAGCCAGTACCTTTGAAGTGACTGATAGAATGATGACTGAACAGCGATCCTCTTACCTCGGAACCTTCACCCCAAAATCCCAGCCTTGAACTGCAGGTTAGCGACAGGGACAGGACAGCAACAGACGCACCTGGGTGAGGTGCGAGCATGCGGCAGGTGCAGCAGGGAACCCACCATCCCAGGATGGCAAACATGCAGCCGACAGGACTGTTGGGGGGGGGAAGCTTGCAGCAATTTTAAAACAAAATCTGGTCAGAGCCTAAATGGCTGCTAATGTGTTCATCTGACAAGTGATATATTTCATTTGAACAGATCATTTTTTCCTCATAAGAATGAAAAAAACGAATTAAAAAAGATCAATTTAAGCAAAAATCGAAACCTAAGTCTAAATTATTTTTTCATTCAAAGGGATACTTTGTCATGAAAATGAAATAAATCACAAAAAAGGATCCATTCAAATGAAAGAAGAAATCTAAGCTCAAATTCCTTTTTCATTTAAAGAGTTCCTTTTTCTTATACTCAAATCCTGAAACATCATGAAATCATGAATGCACTCTGGTTCAGTACTGCATTTTGAGTAAACTAACATCTATTATGACAACACACACATGCACACACAAACACACACACACACACATATATCATGATATCTGGAAGTTAGGTACAAAAATATTTCTTTACATTCCCATTTTTATCTACACACACACGCACACACACACATGCATGCATGTACACACACACACATGCACTAGGAGTGGGGGAGAATGAATCAAGACAAAAGTGATAGCTTGACTGGTGACAAGTCACGAAAGTTACAGCAAGATATCACACTGCGTAACTGTTACTATTGTCACAATGGATATTTTGAAGGCTAGTCTCATCACAACAAATCACATTGGAGTATGAGTACTACACCAGTTAGAGAGCAGCTTTCACACTGTTGACGACATCATAATTCCCTAGCCACAGCATTGATGCCATTAGTTGATAGACAAAAACAGCTATTAACTGATTTTATGTATATCAGAATATGCAAAGGCCTGACTCAGAATATGCAGTATATCATCACTTGTGATGTGCAGAACTCATAGCTCACTGTTGGCATTGCCACTCCTAAGTTATGGTCTTTCTCCCTTACATTGAAAGATAAATTGCAAATTTTGAGTCAGACCATTGCACAGTGTGTGTGTGTGTTTGTATACAGTGCACATACACACACACACACACACACACACACATATCATTGCAAATATTATTTCACCCTAATTATGCTTCATAATTTCAGAACATGTAATTTATTTGAATCTTTCCCTACAAACACATATACAAGCTGAAAATATCTTGATATTTAACATGGTTGTCAAAGCAGAGCTAAAGCTTTAGATACTCATTACTAAAGTGTAAATACTCTTTCAATTGGTACAGTTGTAGCATTGAAGTCTATAGGCATACAATCTCTCATAAATTAGGATTTTAGGATAGCAGAGAGACAATCCTTTTTGTTGTTGCCTTTACTGTCATATCTGTCAGTTTTCATGTATGTAGTACAGTACTTGCATTACTGATTGAAAATGCCCCCAAATATGTGGTCCATAAGTATTTATTGTATCTAGCAGTATCCCTACCTGTGTTGAATGTCTCATGACAAAAAGTCTATGAACTGTGCTTTTTGTTGTGCACTATATAAGGGTCTACAGAGTTACTACTTTAGCCAGTGTTGGCATTTATTTCATAAAACACATAAGTAAATACTGCATGTTTATTCCACTAATTCTCCTTAAGATCTGACACATTAGGACAAAGTATTTTAAATGAACACATGTATGAAACACTTCTTTTTGCAATAAATCCCCCATACTCATCTTTAAAAGGAAAGATTTCTGAGAGCTATAGAATTTACTCTATAAAGTAAGGCCTGCACCTATTCCTGAATATTTTGCAGTTTAATTTGTTCCAGATTTTAGACTTGCAAAAAATACTCAGATAAAAAAAACTGTAAATCACTGCATTGAATTGCCATTATTAGGCAATACATTTATTTATTTATGTACAGTATTTATTATTGCATGTATTGATGGACATAGCCTCCCCAGGATGAGCCCCATTGAGATGTAACCCCAAAGAGTAAAACTGCCCTCTATTCTATTTTTCCAAGTCTCTCCACAGTACCTTATGTTGTGTGGCTGAAAATAATGAAATAAATGTGAAAAGGCTGGCAAGCTCATTTTCATTTGTAAGAAAATAAATGCATGGAAGCTAGCCAACACAGTGTCATTTTGCCCAATGTAAAAACAGATGCTTGGTTTTAATATGTGTATAGTTAAAAGAGAAGCAATTGTGTTTACTGAAATCCTGCACACTGCTCCGAGAAAAAAATCCACCTGTCACAGATAAACCTGCAGTGCTAGAGTCCTCTTAGCAAAGTTAAAAATGGCAGATACAGTTGAATTGGAAATGCATGGTTTAACAATGCTGTTTTTAGCTAGGCTGCTGACTGCTGAAATGCTGTGAAGGAGCAGATCAGTGAGCTATTGTTGAGCTTGACTATACATTTTAAACAATTGTGTGCAGCCCTAGTTTTTTGAGGATGCTACATCATGTCAAAGTCTGTACCCAGGAGCCGTGAGCTGAGAACACAAGAACCATACCAACAGTAGATGGAGGGTGGAGGAAAGAGAAACCATTTAGCCCAGCATTGTGAATGTTCCTTTTTTGATGGTGAAAGTTGCCCATTATAAGATGTTCTAGAGGAAAATAGAAAATCCATTTCCCTCCAAGCTAACTTATTACTGAAATAGGGCATTTTTCATTCTCCCTTGGTAGGCAAAGTATTTAGTTTATTTTTGTTTTAATTATTTAGTCCAGCTGTCTTGCCTGAAATGAGTCATAGAAACATAGACTTTGATGGCAGATAAGGACCACTTGGCCCACCCAGTCTGCCCATTTCCCTTCCTATTGGATAAGCTGCAGATTCTAGTTAACCAACAACCTACTTCCTGCAACCCCCCACTACAATTGCCTTTTGTCTGTCCCATGCATGTTTGAATTCCCCCACTGTTTTAGACCCAATAGCCTCCCCAGGAAGATGGTTCCATGCATCCACCACTCTCTCCATGAAAAAAAATTTCCTCACATTACCCCTGAGCCACCCCCCCCCATTTTTAAATTGTGCCCTTGTTCTTACACATCTCTTTTTCTGAAAGATGCTACCCTCCTGGACTTTGTGGATTCCCTTGAGGTACTTAAAAGTTTCTATCTTGTCCCCCCGTCCCTCCTTTCATCAAGGGTATACATATTAAGCTCTCTTAGTCTCTCTTCTTATGGTTTCTGATGCAGACCCTGCACCATTTTAGTTGCCCTCCTCTGGACTTCTTCCATCCTGTCTATGTCCTTGCATAGATGGGGTCTCCAAAACTACACACAGTATTCCAGATGGGGTCTCACCAACTGTCTGTACAGAGGGATAACCACTTCCCTTTTTCTACTTGTGATGCCCCGTCCTATGCATCCCAGTATCCCCCTGGCTCTCCTTACTGACTTCTCACATTGCTTACCCACCTTTAGGTCATCTGATATGACTGCCCCCAAGTTCCTTTCCAATTTTGTTGTTGTTAGTACCTCCCCTGCTATTGTGTACTCTTCTCCTGGGTTTTTGTTTCCCAGGTGCATTACTTTGCACTTCTTTGCATCGAATCTAAGTTGCCATATGTCTGACCATTCCTCCAACCTTGCCAAGTCCCTTTTCATCCTTTCTACTCCCCCTTGTGCATCAACTCTGTTACAGATCTTTGTGTCATCTGCAAATAGGCATACCTTTCCCTCCAGACCCTCTGCAATGTCAACTATAAAGATGTTAAAGGCAACTGGACCCAGTACTGAGCCCTGAGGTACTCCACTAGTAACCCCTCCTTTCTTTGGAATGTGTTCCATTCACTATTACCTTCTGTGTCCTGTTGTGCAGCCAGTTTGCTACCCAGGTTACCACCCTGGAACCCACTCCCAGGCTGGCTAACTTGATTATTAGTCTTTTGTGTGGGACTGTGTCAAATGCCTTGCTAAAGTCTAGGTAGGCCATATCCACAGCCCCTCCCTGGTCTATTACTTTGGTCACCCAGTCAAAGAAATCAATTAGATTCATCTGACATGACCTTCCTGCTGTTAATCCATGCTGCTTTGGGTCCTGTGCCCCGCTGGCCTCTAGGTACTCAACAATTCTTTCTTTCAGAAGTGATTCTATCATTTTCCCTACCACTGAGGTCAAACTTACTGTAGTCTGTAGCTCTGTAGACTAGAATGTGCTCCCAAGAGTGGAGCGCTTTGAAAAAACAAGTAGTTTGAATGGTAGGCAGTTGCTCTGTTTTGGAGCTCACAAATAAAAGTTTAATGCTAACTGGTCACCCTCCTGGTGGGCTTGAAAGCCCTAAAACAAAGTAGCTGGCTGAAACAAGCAGTTGGGACTCCACACAGCAGTGTTGCGGGACAGGAGAACAGTGAGTGAAAGAGTCACAAAGAATAATACTGTGACATGTCGTGGAATCTCTCTCTCTCTCTCTCTCTCTCTCTCTCCCCTTAGTGTGCAGGGCATGCTGGAATCAGGGAAATGGGCTTCTCTGTGATATATGTGTGCAATATAAGTTATTTAGATAAAAGAAAACAAGGAGCTCAGCCCAGGGAAATGAATGGGCAAAGAACAAGTTCAGAGAGTTCAGCCTGGGACTGAAAGCCAATCAGGCACTCGGTTCTTGGAGCTACCAATGCATTTAAACAGTTTTCTGCTCACTTTCCTTTTGCATTTAAAACCCTAAAATAACCTGTTAGGTAGGAAAAGTATACACTATTCTCTGGGGTGCTGTAGTGAGGACAGTAGGGAACTGAATTGGAGAATTGCATACCTGCTGTAAGGAATCTCTCTCTCTCTCTCTCTCGCAGTCTGAAACAATGGAGAAATTTGTCAATAGGCATAGATATAACAAGATCTTGTGTGCATGTGTGAGAAAGTGGCCATCTTGGGCATGGCATCCTCTTTTGTTTCACCCACAACTGTGGAAATGATGAGCATAATGAAATAGTGGCCCTGCCGGTGGGGAGGACTGTTCGGCCTATGGAGGGGTGGGGTGGCAGAAAACCAATGGCAGTGAACATGACTGCAACACTGTGGAAGCACGCTGGAGAAGTATCTGGTCATGTGTTTCCACAGCCCCTTTTCTCCTCTCCTTAGCAACATGTCTGCAAGGCTCCACCAATGCAGTCATAAACAGAAGCAAGTTAAAACAAATCTTGTGGAATCACTGAGATCAATGTTTGCTAGCACAAAGTCAACACACCCACAAGTCACATGCTAGTGCTGTAACAGGACAAGCCATTTACCACAGCAATGATTGTTCAAGTTATATTGGTACAGAATCTGACACCAGATGGGGAACTTAACTCGAGCCTATAGAAAGATGGGTTCATACAAATATTGTATGGATCTACACTCAAGATATGCTGCTTTGAGGACTTGCTATCTGGGGTAAAACAATCCCTGTCATATCTACACATTCAGCTGCATTCACAAATGGCCCTTAGACCAATGCAAAGCATGTCAAAGAACGACCGTGCATCAAAGTCAGGTGTGACAAATACTGTGCGTCATACTCAGAAAGAACAGCAGTCTCCATTGCAAAATCCCCCAAACTGATGCAAGAGGTCCACTACCTCAAAAATATGATGAATGTGGGGAGAATGCTGCATGCTAAGGTGCAACAGCATAGGGTAGAAATGCCTCTGGGTGAGCCACAAAGGTGATGCAGGTGGGGAAGAATGTTCACATTGAGGCACAATGATGATGCAGAGGCAGAAATTTCCCAAGGTGGGTGAAAACTGAGGAGGGAGGCCTGGAGTGGGAAGTTATGAAAGCTGCATCAAAAAGACAATGTGGTAGACAAGAACTCATGAAAGCTGAGGCAAAAACTGCTGCATGGAGTGAGACCTGTGAAAAGCCATACAGTATATGACATAGCCATGTCATTGGCATGTACAGCCCCCATACCATCCTGCAGGGATGTAAGGGCTGTCTCACCCTACCTGCCTGTGCTAGACCCGCTCTATTCTATGCTACACTTGTTACTCAGCAGAGTCTAGACCAGTGGCAAAACATAACACAGAACCCCTGATGCAGCAAAGATAGTTTATTCCAGAAACTACAGATAAACAGTGTACCTGCTGGGAGTTCAGAAGCCTAGGAACACCATGATGTTGTCATGTTAACTCAGAGAAAAATAGTCTTATACGCAATCTTATACTAGAGATAACAAAGTTTGTTACTAGGTAATTCTATTGGTGGGTTTTGATGGGCAACTAGCACCTAGCTCCTAGGACAGTTAGATCATCCTAGGTTTTGCACATACACATTGATAAATGTATATAGCTGACTAAGGCAAGTTTGGGGTAACAATACAGCAATTCATAAATGGTGCTGACCATTATAGCAGGGCAGATTGCTGTAGGTGATGCACACGCACTTTCAAATAATAATGTTGGATAACAAGGTTCCTAAGCACATAATAGAGAAATATGGATTATACCGTATGCCACAATAATGAGATCAGAAGCATGCATGGGGGTATGTGGACATGTGGGGTGTCCTGTGCAACATATTTCCCGCCTTGTTTCCTTATAAAGAGGTAACACCAATAGGGTAAGTAATATGGGCTAATTCTTGATGGAATGAGCGGCATAAAGAAACTTTAGCTGAGCACAGTGTTGTTGGAGATTGCCGTATAAGCAGCATAAGTGAATAAAAAGGAAAACAATCAAAAAGACTTGAATGATAAAACCTTTGAACATAAATTCTAACCAAGTGTTAGATAATACGGTACATAAATCACAATCATGAAATATTTCATTGAGGGAGTTACCAGCTTTAGTAATATTGTTGCAAATATGATTGAGATGTGTATCCTTTCTATCTAATAAGGATTTGAGAGTCAGGGTGAGTGGGTCGATATGCACATTAAAAACTGGCAAATATTGTTCTATAACATTGACATAGTCAGGGTCAGTATCCATGTAATCAAGTTCTGGGGTGGAAACAGGTTAGATAATAGTATGGCAAATGATAGTGTGTTCATGTGGTACAAAGCAGAAGTTGGGTATGTCAATGCCACAGTTCAGAGGTCTGTAGGAGAAGTTCTTGTGGTTGGTCACAATGCAGTATTGTCCTTAACTTTTGTAGTTAACTCAAACTTGATGAAGGTGCCACTTCGTGAGTTGTGCACGGCAGGTAATGGAGGCATTTGTTATCTAACTGGTGAGACGTTGCATGGCTTCTCATGACATGTGCTGTTCAGAAGATGCTGGAGTAGTTTGAGTAGGTGATGTGACATTGACAGGAGAAGAAGTAGATTCTTAAAGGTCATCATCAAAAGTATATGACTAGTCTATAGAATTCATAGATTAACTGCACACTGGCATAGTTACATCAAAGACCTCACATCGGAACAAATAGTGGTAGCCTTTTATTGTACAGCAGTCAGTATGTGGGGCTACCCTGGTGTCTGGTTGGGAATGAAACACCAGCAAATGAGTAAAGTTGATCCATTCTCAGTAGATACTGCCCTCAAGATGGCCCATAGAGTGGACTTTAGCCAGCTTGTTGAAGACTGAAGAATCCTTGTCAAAGATTGATAGAGACACAGTAAAGGAAACGTACATGGTGTCCATAATGTCACAATGGCATGTCATGTAGCAGGGTCCTTGGTTCAGGTGGGGTGTGACATAACCCAAATTCCTAGCAATAGCTAAACAAAAGAAAATGATTCTGGCCATGCACTTGGTAGTACAGGTCAGAGTTCTACAATATCGGCAGTACCATTGAGCCATACGTTTATCTTGGACTAAATCAGGGATAACACGGATTCCAGATCCCAGAAGAGATTGGTGATAGTATTAATGGCATAACTACCAAAAGCTGAACAGATGATTTCCCTGCCTATGTACTGCTCTTTAGCTTATTTATTATAATAGTGAATCAATTCATTGATTTTGGTTTGTGTCTCATTAAATAAACTTGCCATATCGTGCATGTTATACACAGTGGCTGGGATATTAAGAGCAGTTGCGCGTGGCACAACTGAGTTGCACTGGTGCAAGTGCAGACTTGCACCAAGGAGTGATATTCAGTGGGAGTCAATGCATGGCACAAGTCCCATTGCACCAATGTGCAACTATAATGAATACATGTGCAACAGCAGGGGCATGCCCATGAATATGTGGTGCAGCGCGACATTCAACCCTGGAACCATGGCGCAAGTGTGGAGCAAGTCCTGGATGTGCCAAGCAGAATTGAGCCTATAAATATAGGACTCAAGCACACAGTCAGCACTTGCGCCAGGGGAGAGGGAGAGGGAGAGAGAGAGAGAGAGAGAATGGCAAGAGACGGTTGAGAGACAGAGAAGGAGACAGAGCAAGGGAGACAGAGCCAGTGAGAGGCAGCCACAGGGGTAGAGGACAGAGGTTGCAGTGGTGAGTGAGCCAGGGGCCCAAAGAGTGAGAGGGACAGGCAGGTACGGTGCCACACAGTGCACCAGAGTGGCATACAGCCCACAGCAGCTGACTGCCCAGGGGGACAGGACATCAGGGGCCATGGATAGTGCACCCTTCCTAATGGAGGCTGTAATGAGGAGTGGAAGGAGGCAGGAGGAACAGTGACGTGGCCGTGGAAGGGCCCATTGGCAGTACACATGGAACAGGTGGTACCGTGCCTGCATCACCTTCGAGAATTACACTGATACAGAGATTGAGGGATGGTATTGCCAGAATAGGGCCATTCTGAGGCAGCTCTGTGAGATGTGCAGTGAGGAGATGAAAGCAACCACAAGACAGAGCCATGCAAAATCTGTGGAGACAAAAGTGACAGCTGTCATGTGCCTGCTTGCCACGGGCACCCTCCAGAGACCAACAGGAGACTCCACAGGCATAAACCAGTCAGCCACATCATGCCTCCTCACATTGTTCCTCAGCTCCCTGCTGCCACATGCTTTGAAATACATCCATTTCTGTACAGCAATCATGCAGGACTTCCACAGGGTAGCATGCATGTCTGGAATGCTTGGGGCCATCGACTGCACCCACGTGGGCATCTGCACACCACCTGATCCTGAGGGTGTGGCCTATGTGAATAGGAAGGAAGGGGTTCCCAAGTGTGAGCTGCTAGGTGGTGTGCAATGCCAGGGGGCATATCACCAATGTCTGTGCCACACACCCTGGGAGTGCCACAGATTCAAGCATGGGGACAGCCCCACTGACCACCCGGTGGGTAAGTATGGGACAGGCAAGAAGTGCTGAGCAGAGCAGGCCATGAGATGGGGAGGGCAGGGTGGGTGTGCTGGCAAGGTATCCATGGACAGGCAAGGGGTACAGCAACAGAGGACACAGAGCTAATCATGTCATTATCCACACAGGAGACAGCTCCTTTCCACTGAGGCCCTGGCTGCTCACCCCCTATCGGTGCCAATCATCCCCTGCAGAGGAACGCTTCAATGAGGCACTCACCAGCATGCGAAAACATCATTGATCATGTCTTTGGGATGCTGGGGGCATGGTTCCATTGCCTAGACCAGACTGGCGGTGCCCTACAGTATAGCCCCTTGAAAGCCTGTGGCCTATTCCTGGTCTGCTGCATACTGCACAACATGGCCATTGACTGTGAGATAGCTTTTGAGGCTGATGAGGGTGACAGTTGTGGGGATGATGAGGGAAATGGGCCAGAGGGTAGTGGACAGCCCCCTGGCTGGAGGGATCCCGGCTGCCGAGGATGGCACAGCATCATCGGGACACCATTGTGCAGGAGCACTATGGTGCATGCAGGTAGGTGGTGCCACACCTATGCACTGGCCACACACACAGGTACAGCACACAGGCAGGCATGTGCATGGCAATGTGCATGCACACACAGAGGCATGGTGCAGATTGGGGATGTCAGTGCCACATAGCTGCACACAACACTGAACAGCAACGCACACACACATACATACACATGTGCACAGGTGCTGGCTAGTGGCGGGGAGCAGATGCGTTGCACCGGTGCATAGGCACCACCGGTGCAGAACTGCACTCATCACACCCATGCCACATGGGCCAGCAGCCGGGCAGGCATGCACACAGTCAGCATGTGGTGCGATACACAGATGCCACTCCTGTGGTAAGCGCACACACACACCCCACCCATGCGCGCCACACAGGGCAGTGGCAGCAGACTGCAGCCAGGGTGGCATGCACATCAGGTCCACCATGCAGAACTGTGGCCACCGTGGCCATGTAGGCGGCCACACTGGGGCGAATCAGCAGCCACAGGCTGCTCATTGGCCACAGGGGGTGTTTGCAACAGCTTCCCCAGGTGTTGTACTGTGGGACCCGGGTGTGTAGGCACCCAAACAGGCTCACCCCAGGTGCACCTGGGATGCCAACAGCAGAGCCCGGCATCAACAGGGAGGGTGTTGCCCGACACTGGGATCATGGAGTGGACAGTGCACTATGTGGTGTCCATGGTGGCTGGCCATGCCCTGTGGAAGCCAACAGTGAAAGGCCATCCATGATCGCATTGGCTATGCAATCATGGGATGTGGTCATGTCCTCCTGCAAGTGCTGTATAACCACCAGGAGCTAGGCAGTGCCCCTCTCATGCTGCTCGGCTGCCTGGCACACCTCCGTGCACAGTATATGCACCCCAGCTACAAGCAGCACCTGTTGCTCCAGGGACACCTGCAGCAAACAGGTGTGCTCTGCCAATGTGTCAGCACCGAGGGGACCCTGGGTGGGGCACCGACCCTCCTGTGGTGAATGGCCACACTACACAGCCCCCCACTCAGGTGGATGCTGCACAGTGGGGTCCCTATAGGATAAGTCCCTATCAGGTGCCCCGGCAGTGGTCCCCTGTGTCCAACTGGCTATGGCTCCCACTGCCTTCTGCTGCCCTTCCAGCTGCTGAACGCTGCCCAGCACCTGTGAGGCCACACCACCACCACCACACAGCACTACCATGGCAGTGCACACAGCAGCACCCGCAGTGGTGGCAGGCAGCTGTCTCATCACTGTCAGGCAGCTGGACATGCTGCCTGTGCTGGTAACTGGTATGGGCATCTCCCTCACAATACCAACCATGCTGTCCAGGATCATTGTCAGGTTGTCATTGGAGTCAGACCCCACCACGATCTGTGTCTCCATGCAGAGGACACCATGGTTGGCATCCTGCAGAGATACAGCCAGGGTCTCATCCGACCCTATGCCCAGGACATCCATCTGGATAGTGGTGGTGTGCTGCAGCCAATCAGGCCCCCAGATGCCCATGGAGGTGGATGGCTGGTCATCCAGGGCTGGGCCTACCTCCAAGGCTGCTGCTGGCACCCCATCCTCTGCATGCAGGCATGCTGGTGCTGAAAGAGAAAATAGATTTGTCAGTGATGCAAGGCCTCCGTCTGCCCTCCCCCCCCCAGCCACTGCTTGCTGTGCATGCCCAGCAAATGTACCATGCAGTGATGGGCTTCCACCCATCTGAAAACCTCCACCCAGCAAACCCTCCACAGTGCTGTGGTACATGGTGGCTGCTACCGACTCCTCCTGCACTGTGAGCTGTGGCGCATCAGCAGGCCCCCCTCTGGTGGCTGTCTGAGCTACATGAATGGGCATGACCTTCTCTTTGATGTGCCACTTATCGGTGCTCACCTTCCTGTGGCACTCCTGTGCAGACCGCTGGTGGCTGCCCTGCTGGTTGACACACACTGCCATCTCCTCCCTGTCTGCAGCTCTGGCCTGTGGTACCACTCAGCAGTGGCTCCCTGTTGAGGTAGGCCTCAAACAGGGCTTCTGCCTCTACCTTAGTAAAGTTGGGCCTGCGTTCGTGAGCAGGCACATGCTCCTCACTCTCTTCATGCTCTGACATAGTGCTACCTATGGACATGGACATGTGTGTCAGTGTCAGCAGAAGCCTACTCCATCCACCCTGCTGTGCTGGCTGGGCTCAGCAGCATGCACAACTTACCTCAGATGGTTGCAATACCGGTCCATGGCCTGTGCTGGTCCATGGTGCTTTTATAGCACAACACATGCAAATGAGCATTGGTGCAACAGTAATGACATGTTAATGTCCCCAATGCACCATGCATTGGCTGACGGGCTCATTTGCATATGGCTGCTGAATATCGCCTACTTGCGCCGTGCGAATGGAATTGCTCCAGAGCAAGTCATGGCACAATATCCAGGCATGCGCAGTGCACAGGACTGCAGTGCGCATGTGTCAGGAGGTGTGCTTCTGCCTATTGTGCACTGTGCACCCACTGCGCAATAGGGACCATGGCACACAGTGTGCCATGCCAGCTATTGCGCACCGGCACACTGTGCGCCAGCCATCCCCTGACCCCTAGTGTGACCCCATGAACCCTTGGTATTCTCCTACCATGTGCCAGTCTGGCCACACCCATGTCGTGCATCTCTGGCATTGCGTGATGGGCGGACACAGTGCATGTCTCCACGAGGCACGCATCCCACGCACGTTGTGCACATGTGCACCTCTGGCAGCCTTGTTGCCTCAACACATCATGGGTTGCACAATGGCACAGCAAGGGGTTTGCCAGGCCCATAATTGGACTGATGTGCAGCTGGTGAATCTGGTGGCCTGTGTGCAGCCACATACCCAACAGCTCTTTGTCCAGGTGCCCCTGCAACAGCCACAGACTGATGTCTGACAGTGGATTGCTGCCAGACTGCAGCAGAGTACTGAGATGGATAGATCTGGGGAGCATTGCTGCCATCAGTATGGGGACCTCATGTGGAGGGACCCAGAGTGCCTGCAACAGCTGCAGGCATGTGTCTGGTGAAGGACAGTGCCACAGCCAGGTAAGTCAGCCCATGCTGCATGTGTGCCCTAGTGCTGTACTGTGGTGATGGCTTAACTGCCTGGCATGCCCTGCAGAGGGGTACACTGTCATCATGTGAATTGCAGTATGGCATTGCCAGCCGCAGCTTACATTGTGATACAGCCTTACAGGACATGTTGGGCAGGGTCACAAGTTGTGCACAGGGGTGGGGGTAGTGGGCACATCCTGTGGACGATTCCTGATGTGTACCTGTCTTTGTACTATTCGTAGAACCTGAGGATCATCACAAGGCAAGAGAGGCAAGAGTGCCGGGGGCAGCCTAGCTGGCGCGACATGCTGCGGAGGTGGTGTGGCAGCAGAACCAGCGCCAGTGGGGCTGCAGAGGGAGGGTAGGCACTGTTTTGGTTCTGCGCACAGTACAGGAGGGTTAACAGGGGAGTGGGTGTGGCCATGGCCACCTGTGCCATGTGCCATGGCAGCTGCGTGTGTTGCACTGTTTGTGGTGCATGCCACTGTGGGGTGGCCATTGCACACTTGTGCCAGCTGTTGGTGGGGTGGGTGTGTGCCCGGCTGCCACTGGTGTTGCTGTGGTGCTGCTGGTTCCCTGAGCCATGTCACTGTTGCTGCGCAGTCGGGTGGCCATTGGGAGGTGGTGACCATCTCTGAGCACTGTCCTGGTGTGCTGGATTGCTGGCAGGCATTGATCTACCCCCTGTGGGTGGCCGGGGCACCACTCCAGGGATGTGTGTTCCTACTGCCCATTGCACACAGTGGGTGGGCATAGTACCTTGGGATTTTGCACTGTTCACTTGTCCTGTCCCTTGTCATAGGTATCGGGTGGAGGGGAAGGCTGCCCCTATACTGTTAGCTGCTGTGCCAGATCATACTAATCACATCCACCACCATGGAGGCCATCTGTCAGGTGCACCGGCTTTTGGTGGTGGAACAGTGATGGAGGAGGTGCCAAGAAGCAGCAGGGTGTGGCCACCCTTAGTTCAAGCCCTGACTTTTCCCTGTTTCCCTTGCTCTTCCTCCCTCATCTGTCCCCTTCCCACTGTACAGTTCCTATTCCCTGTCCCCTTCCCTCGCCTTCCTACCCTTTCCCACCCTCTTGCTCTTGTACTTTGTTCTGTTCCATATATATTTTATGACATACCTGCCTGTGTTGGTGTCTGCTTTGCAGCTGGCATGAGGAGCCATTCTGCAGTGGCGCAGTGTCTGTCAGTGTGTTGTGCATGTGTCTGTGCATGTGTCCTGCATCTATGGTGCACTGCTGTGTGCTGTGGTGTGTCCCATTGTGGTGGTATCCTGCCCCTTGGTTGGTGACTGTGCCTTGGGTTGCCCATGGCGTGGCTGTCAGGGGTGTGGGGCATGTGTGTGCTTTGAAGCATGGCCCTGGGTGTGGTTTTCTGGGGTCTGGATAGGTGGGGGAACATCATGCAGCTGGGGTGGACTCCATTGGTGGCCCTCCATTGGCCATTGGTGCCACCTGTTGCCTATGCCACTGTTGTGTTCCAGGGTGGGGATGTCTGGGTGCCTGTGTGCACCCTGCTAGTGGTGGCCACCTGTGGCCTGCCACTGTTCTTCCCTGGCACTGTCCCAGGGTCTGTTTCTGTGCCATTCCCCCCTCTGTTACTCTGCTGTTGTGCTCCAAAGGTTGCTTGGGGCTTCTCTTTCTGTGCCATGGTCCAGGTCTATTTGTGCCATGGTGCATGTTTGGTTGTGCCATGGCACATGTCTGGTTGCACCATGGTGCATGTTTGATTGCACCATGGTGCAAGTCTGGTTGCACAATGGTGCATCTCTGCCATATTTAACCAAGTTGTGCTGGTGCAGTTCTGACATGTGCAACCTCTGAATATGGCACTCGTTGCGCCATGGTGCATCGGATTTGCACTGCACTGGACTTTTGCTGGCCTTTGGCACATTTCTGAATATCTGGCCAAGTGAATCTTTACTCCTAAAATAAACCATCAATACCATATATCATGGGCTGTTTCACCTTTTGAGCTTGTTGCCTGTTAATGTATTTTATATGTCATTGAATTTTTGCCAAATCAGCCCTATTCCAAATTGACGGACCAGAGCCAAACACACCTGTCACTGTACCTGCAATGCCTGCTATGCCCAAACTCCATTTAGGGCTTTTGAAGCAGAACACTCCTCTATGCTCAATAGTGTGTTGCCCAGCTATAGGGTCATGTGCACATGCCTGATATGCTGCAACAATGTCTAGTAACATGGTAGCATAAAATTTAGAAACATTTGTACTGGAGCAATGACCAAACTTGGCTGTGTTCCAGTGAGAGATATTAAAACAACAAGAACATAAGTAAAATTAACATTGTTAAGTGTCCCAGGAATGGAAGTTGCTGCCAGGCCACTGGGTGGACCTGGCTCCATTACAGGGCATTGTAAAGGTTCATCAGGAGAAGCTGCTGTAACTGTAAGGAAAAGAGCAGCAGTTACAATAGATAGGGTTAAACAATCTTGGTTCATGGTTGTGTTAAATTACTTAACACAGAATTCTAGTCCCAATGCTGCTGCAGTGTTGTAGGGTCCTGAATGACAGCTGACTTGGTGTATGCACAAATTTTCACTGGGACAAATACTGGTATTCAGCCAACCTTGAAAGGTTCCTTTGGCAAGGTGGGACACTTGGAGGCCTTGTTGAGTAGAAATACTAATTCTCCATTCAATCTGCACACTGGAGTTTTCTGGAAATACCAACAAGGCTCTAAGATAGGCATCTTTTCCTTCAGTCATGGTCACATGGGTTGATGGAAGCCAGATGGCCACGCCCACATTGGAAGAAGCAGTGACGTGGGTTTCTGGAGGGGTAGTACTCAGGTGTCGTAAGAGGGTCTGGAGATGCTTCAAGACTGGTTCCACACCACTTACTGAAGCACAGAGTAAAATGTAGATTGCGATTTGCAACATTCTAAAAAATAAAACAGAAATAAGTAAAAATACAGATCCTTCCCCATCTGGGGAAGGAGAATTAAACACCTTTGTATAGTTTCACTTGATTGGCATGGTACCATTTTTGTTTGGGCCTCTTTTTGTTCATTAGCTAGACTTGATAGACAGCAGGGCCAAGTTTATTCACAATACAGAAGGGACAAGCCAACTTGTTTGCCAATGAATGGGCTTGTGTACCGTACTGCACTATCATTACTTGGTCACCAACTTGTCAATCAACTTCTTTGACACTTCTGTCAAAAGACATTTTGGACCAAACGAGCAGATGTGAAAGACCATTAGGCCTATTCTGCTGGCATTTTAGTATGTTAGTATTTTTCGTGAGCTTTGCCCATGTTTTGGGCTGTAAAGCAATAAGTTTGGAAAATTGTCTCTCATTTGTTGAATATAAGTATCTGCTGACACTCTGTCCATGGTTGGGGTGTTGAGGTCTCACCTAAAATGTTCTGTCAGTTGCATCTGCCAGCCAGTCATCACCTCAAAGGGTGTGCACTGGGTTCCTGTACTGGGGGTGGCTCTGATTGCCATTAGGAATTAGGGCAACAGAGTATCCCAATTTTTAGCATTTTCATTTACAAATTTACACAGCATCAATTTAATCTGTCTGTTGGCTCTCTGTACTTGTCCAGAAGACTGGAGATGATAGGCTATGTGAAACTTCTGCTTGAGTCCTAGCAATTCCAGGTATTCCTGCATCAATTGTCCAATAAAACCGGCTACCTTATCCGAATCCACCTTGAGCCGTAGGTTCCATCTAGAAAATATCTGATCTTCCCCTTGTCAATCTTCACCATTCATTGCTGCTTGGGTGTCAGCCGGAGGTGCGCACCTGCTACGGGAGTTTTATTTTTTGGGAAAGGAGTCGGCACCGCTGACGCCGACCCCAGAAATGACACACTGCATGGTGCGCGAGGGGGCGGCCGTTAGGTGCTGCAGACTCCTCCTCCATCTTAGTTCTGTTTCTCCTGCCATTGAGGCAATACCTGAAACATGAGCTTACAGTGCTACGCCATTAGGCCTTCTCTGCGACTTCCTCAATGACTCCATCTCAGTTCGCTTTCCTGAACGCCGTGGCTGGTACGATCATTCTTTTCTTTAATATTTTAACGGTGCTGGAAGCTTTTCTGTGTTACAGTTAATTTTGCATCATGTCTGGTTCCGGAGCTAAGTGTAAGTTGAAAGCGGGCCATGTCCCCATGCGTCGGCTCTCCTGTGGCCGGCATTTTTCCGTTATGGACTGACATGATGTCTGCTTTCAGTGCCAGGGATCTAACCATGATGTGGACAGATGTGACACCTGCTTCTTGATGGACTACTGTGTTCTTGAAGTCCGCACGTTCAAAGTTGGCAAGGCTCTGACGACCTCTGGAAGACACCGTCGCTCTCGGGCCTCCCAGGCCAGGTCTCTTGGCTCTTCCTCCAGGTCCCCTCCCAGGCCTATGCAGTCTGGTGAGGAGGAGACCTCCTCATCTTTCAGCCTTGCCGGGGAGGAGGCCTCTTTTGTGGTGCTGGGGAACACCGTGGTCCCTCCCAGGGCCACGGTGGAGACACTGCCTCGGCAGTCACATCTTCGGAGGTGCAGGCTCCCCCAGTATCACTGCCCATGGTTGCTGGGCCCGGCATTGGTGGACCCTCGACACTGCCCTCCGGTGCCGTCTCAGATCCCAGTGCCGCCTGCGGTGCTGGTGATCAGGGCGGTGCTGTATGCAGTGCCGTGTTGGCTCTTGGCACTGCTAGCAGCATTGTGGGTCTGGTCGACTACATGAGAGGCACCGTATTAGGTTCAGGTGCTGCGGTCAGTGCCAAGAACTTGGCCGGAGCCATGGGCAAGGCAAGACCGGGTTCTGGAGCTGTTGGCGATGCAACAGGACCATACGGTGCCGTGCATGGGTCCTTCTGGTTGACTCCTCCTCAGAGGCAGATGACTCGGAAGCTGACCTGACCTGGTTCCCCAATTCTTCGGAATCAGAGTCTTTTCTGGAACGTCGTGTCAGGTGGCTGAGTGTTCTGATTCCATGAATCTCCCCAACTATCTTCCACTGAGGATTCCCAGGCTGGGGGTGGCCTGGAACCCATCGGTGAGGGTGGTTTGGAGATCAGTGACCGGTCTGTCTCCCCAGATGGAGCTGTGGCAGCTGCCATCTCCAGTGCTGCTGCACCTTCTCGGGGTGGACTCAGGGTTCTGTGTCCAGGGGCCCCCTTGGGGGCCTCAGGATCGATGGAGCCTGTTGCTGGGGTCGAGAAGGAGGGCATCCTCAGAGTCTGAGGGGTTGAGGGGTTGAGGGGCCGAGGTGAGGGGTATTGAGTTCCTCCCACCACCCCTTGGGGTGCGGGGGGGGAACCAAAGTGCCAAGCCCCACCAATCCCTCTTAGGCTCTAGGGACCCCTTCAGTGGCATTGCTGTGGGTTGCCCTTCTGGACACTTGCAACCTCAACTGCATCACAGGGGAGATTCCCAGACCAGGCTCTTCCAGAATTCGCATCCACAGGGTACCGTTTTGCAACCTGGTTTGATATCCGGGATCCCGCCAGCTCGGGCACCATTCCCCAGATTTCAGAGCCTAGCAGAGGACAGTTTCCTTCTTGTAAGTGCCCCTCTACCATTCTTCTGCAGCCACCCCCTCTCTTCCAGGCCATGTCGGTCCCATGGGGCCATTATCCTGGGAGACGTTCAGAGGCTCTACGGAGGCCTTCCCATCATATATTAGGTATATGTATGAACAGATTTTTCACCTCTCCCCACCACCACAGGAGCCCTCTGGACGTTCTAGTTCCTCACCTTCCTCGACTCCCTCCTCTGAGGGAGAGGAACCCTCTGCCCACCTTTCATCCGACACTGATTTCATAGAATATCAGCGCTTCCTATTGAGGATGGTTAAGGATCTCAGTATTTCCTTTCTCAGATGAGACAATACCAAGCAGCAGATGAGTGAATTCCTTGGGGAATTCAGTGCCCAACATCTGGTGGTGCCATCCTGGCCTATTCCTTTCCAGGAGGTGTCTATCTGCACCTGGCAGTCTTCAGCCGCTCCTTTTCCAGTACCGGTAGACTGCAGGAGGAGGAATTGTGCCCCTTTGGAATCTCTAGATACACTTCCCAACCCACCCTCAGGAATGCAGTTCCTGGAGACTCCTTCCAGGCATCGCCACCTAGCGCACAATTCCCTACAATTTGACTGGTGGGGGCGAAGAATGTTCTCTTCCTCTCTTGTGATGTTATGCATTGCATCACATCAGGCTCACCATGCTGCCTACAACAGGCATTTATTGCCAATGCTTTCTCAGGTTCTAGCATCTATGCCTGATGCACAGCAATCCAGGCAAGCCATTGCCCTCTCCGCTATAGGCCTGAAGCTGGTAAGGCACCAAGCAAAGGCATCCTATGATGCCAATGAGGTGGCCTCCAGGCTTGTGGGGACAGCGATCTGCATTAGGCGGACGGCATGACTTCATCTATCAAGATTGTCATCCCTGACCAGGCATAGGGTGATTCACTCTGCATTCCGAGGAACCCACTTTTTCTTCACCAGGGCTAGGAGGCTTCTGCAGGGGCTTCCTCCATCTCCTCATCTTCGGGAGACACCTCCTAGCTCTCCTCGGCCTTAGGATTCCTGTCTTGTAAGGCCAGGGTCTCTTCCTTCTGTTTCTCATCGGCAGGAGGCTGAGGGTCTTGTTCCCTCAGGGATATTTCCTGATCCCCCTTCAGGGGGGCTTGGTACTCACCCAAGCAGTAATAAATGGTGAAGATTAACAAGGGATGATATGGAAATTATGTGCCTACCATAATTCTTGATCTTCTCTTGTATCTTCACCATTCACTACTGATACCTGCCCATCTTCCCCTCATGGGCCTCCTTTTTCGGTGTCTCCCCTTCCTGCTCAGTTCCTCCTCCCTCCCTCATGGCCTTAAAGCCTATTTAAAAAAAACTTTTGAGCCTTCCGTTCTTCTCTCCAAGTGTATTCATTAATTGAGGAGGAGGGGGGAACGAGTAGAATTTATCTCTGTCCTAAGGGAACTCTCTCTGATTGCCCCTGGGGGTGACATCTCGGCTCCTTCTTAAGCCATACTGTTCAATTCACAGTCAAGAAAACCATTCCTAAAAAGGTTTGGTTCCTTTTTCTAGGTCTCCTCTGGCATGTCCGAATCTCCTGTTTGTGCCAGCTCCTGTTAGTTAACACTGCCCTGGCTCTCCAGTTCTTGGACTGGTGATTGGCTTGCCTTTCCTTCGAGGGTCAGACTGAATTCCCACTCTTCCTTCCACAAAGGGGTGCCCCTTGTAGGACTTCAAATACCCCCCTTCCCCACACACACATCTGTGTTAGCACATAACAAGGTTCTAGTAGCCTTCCTTCTCCTTCCTAGTTGAGCGCTCTCCTTCGGAACAGATTCTGCCTTGGCAGTCTGTGAGCTCTCAGCTACAGTGTAAGGAGTTAGGGATGCCGGGAGGTGCAGAGAGTCTGCCTTTTGTGTAACAAGCTGTGCAAAAGGTTCAGTTGAACCTTCTTCACCAGTTTTTTTAAATGGGATCCTTCCTCCCTGTCCTTGGTTCTGAGCTTACGAGCCTTCAAGTCAATTCTCACAGTTTGGCAGAATTCCTCCCTCCTCCCAACAGCCCCCTTTCTTTTCCTCTTCTCCTTCCTTCTTCTCTCACTCTCATTTACCTGTTCCTTCCTCAGAGCCACCCCAGGAGTGAGGCCCTGCAGTCCTATAGGGTAGGTTTTGTCTTTCCTGTCCTCTGTTGGCTTATGCCTTTTTCAGTTTATATCTTTTCCTTTACCTATCCTCGGCCGTCTTGCCTCACTCTTCCTTTTTATCTTTATTTTGCCTCTCCGGCCTACAGAACTGAGATGGAGGAGGAGTCTGAGGCACCTAACAGCCACCCCTCACACACCATGCAGTGCGTCATTCTTGGGGGCGCTGTCATCGGCACCGACTCCTCTCCCCAAAAAAAAAAAAAACCTCCTCCGTAGCGGGTGCTCACCTCTGGCTGACACCCAAGCAGTAATGAATGGTGAAGATACAAGAGAAGATCAAGAATTATGGTAGGTACATAATTTCCATTTCTACCAGGATCTTGGCTTGGCTCATCACAAAATCTCACTGTCTTAAATCTCTCTCTGTGATGAGCTTGGCCTTGTGCTATTAGTTAGTGAACCCACAAGGAACAATACCTTTAATTTAGACAATCGCTCCCTTTTAGACATCATATTAACTACTCATCCTCATAAAATTTCACACTCAGCAGTTTTCCACAATGATATGAGTGACCAAGGGGTTGTTGTATGCATAAGATCTTAAACTAAGGCCAGTCAGCAGCCCACATTTATAACAAAACAGTCCTTTTGCAAGTTCAATACAGCTAATTTCCTATCTGACTTAGGTGAGGTCAGATGGCAGGATCTTTACCTTGCCAAAAATGTCAACGAGGCTGTCTCTGTCCTCAATGGCAACCTTGCCATTCTGACAAATAAGCATGCCCCCCCCCCTTATCAAAGTCAGGGTGCATAAAAACTCTAACCCCTGGTTCACCCCAGATCTTAAGGCAGCTCTTACTAACTGAGACAAGATCTGGGCTCAAGCTAGGCAGCCTAAGAGCCCTGCAGATTGGCAGGCCTTTAGAGCTGCTAGGAATGCCTGTGTAAAAAACATTCACACTGCCAAAATCTACTTCTATGTCTCTTCCCTTGAACAGACAAATGGAGACTCTCACAAAATTTGGAGGACACTCAAATCTATTGAAGGGCAGCCCATGGCCCCTCTCCATTCCAACCAAGATACTTATAAATGGCAGGATAGTGGAAAGTAATTCTCAAATTCTCGAAGAACTCAACTCCCATTTTGTCACAGCTGGTCTAGCACTTGACTCCTCACCTTATGCTAGCTATGTGAAGAGCCAGCCTAGCTCCTACTCGACAACCTACACCTCATCCTACCCCTTTCAATTGTGCTCACTTGACTATAAAGAAATAGAAGATTCACTACTTAAACTTGATACCAGAAAGAGTGCAGGGGACGACGGTATTGATCTTTTATTCCTAAGGCTAGGCTATGCCTACCTCACTGCCCTCATTCTCCATATCTTCAACCTCTCCATCACTTCTGCTCTAGTTCTGACCTGTTGGAAATCTACCCACATCCTCCCCCTATTTAAATCAGGTGACCCATGTGATCTGAACAACTATAGGCCTATCTCCATCTTGCCCCATCCTTTTTAAAATCTTCAAAAAATTGGTCTACAACCAATTAAAACTTCACATCAAAACCTTTTCACTCCTTAACCCAGCTCAATCATTTCCGGACAAATCACAGCACTATCACAGCACTGGCTAAAGTAACTAATGACTGGCTCTCCGCCGTCAATGCTAAGATGATTACTGGCGCAGTCTTCTTGGACTTTAGTAAAGCATTGTCACTGTTGATCACAACATCTTAGTCACTTGCCTGTCCAACATAGGTGCCACTCTGTCCACCACTCAGTGGCTCACTAGTTACCTATCAGGGAGAACACAGAAAGTCAAAGTGGATGGCCTTTTCTCTGCCTCTCTACTGGTTGTCAGAGGAGTCCCCCAAGGCTCCATTCTAAGCCCAATCCTGTTCTCTCTGTACATCAATGATCTTGATTGTCACATAGCTAGCTCCAACCTGCATTTCTTCTATGACCCAGCCAATTGGTGTGCTTTTCTGGTACACTCATTTTGATTTTCTACAGTCTTTGCAGAGACATCGCTCTCTGACCTGACTTTTCTAGCTAGTGCAGCCTGTCTGAATTGTACTAATCAAACCAGTTTAGCACAATGTGCCAAGAAACTCTGTGAAGATCTGACTAGAGCAGCCTGGCTGCCTTTGTTTGTCTCAACTGTTAACCTGCCTATTGAAGCTAGACTTATTTTTTCCTTGAATTAATCTGCTTAGTGTTGACTTTATGTTTACTTCTTAACGTTTAATTTCTGACTACTGCTTCCTCTGCCAGCACTAAAATCCTTAAGCTACCTAGTGCAGTATACCTGATTACAATTTTACCCAGTTTTATTTGTTATGCTTCCTGCACGAACTTTACTGCTACTGTCTCTCACCTCTCAGCTCAGCTCACCTCCCTGCCTGCTCTTCTCTATTCCCCCCACCCCAAACTCTCTAACTGCTCGTTCCACTTGTACAGTCTCTGAGCTCATTCACCTTATATCCCTGCCTGCTCTTCTCTGAACCCCACCCCCAGCCCACCCGAACTCTCTAACTACTGGAAAACACATACTAAAGTAAAAAAAATAATAATAAAATAAAATCCTTAACTTTCCATGAGTCACTGAACTTGGCTCGTACTCCCCCGCTCTTAACTCAATTCTTCACCTCAGCTTTCATCTCTACTCACTTCCACCATTGTCATACACTGCTACCCCCACCCATACAATTATTGTTCTGTGACTACTCATTTTAATTGCAGTCTCTACCATCCCCCGCTGACGGTCTGCCACCAGACTCCCCCCCTCTTTTGACACTCAGTCTTCCCCAGCATATTTTAACTGTGGTCCTCTTATTCATTCCCCAGGGCTCTCTCTGCACCTGAGTGGCACAGAAGCATCTGAGCAGCGGATCGCAATGGCTGCTGCCTCCTCGGCCGCCGCCCGCCTAATCCTGCATCCTGTGGCCGCCCTCCTGGTCGTGAGCGCCGGATCCCTCAGAAGGTACAGCTGCAGCGTTTCTTTTCCTCCTTCATCCTATTCTTGGAGCTGGCATACCTCGGCTGCTCCCAATTGGTGCGTCAACCCAGCCCCTGGACTGTGATTGGACCACCAGTGCCTATGACCCAGCTGACTGGTGTGCTGTTCTGGAACACTCATATTGATTTTCTACAGTCTTTGCGGAGACATCGCTCTCTGACCTGACTTTTCTTCCGCCCCCCCACCCCTCCCAGGCCTCCTTTAAATACACAGTCACCCTCCTTTCTTGAATATCACCCATCTCATTGGCTTGTAGTGCCCTGAGTGCATTCACTTACAACTGCACTTCATGAAACCTCAAATAGCATTTCACTGCAGCTCTATCCTGTACATTTTTTTTTGCTGGTGTTCATAGAGCATCCCAGCACCTGTCACTGGATTTCAACTTCTTAATGCCCTGTATAATCCCTAGCTTGGCCAACTGCCCTACACTGCACTATCAACCATGTCATCTCAAACTACATGGTTTGCCTTATCTGTGCTCTCTCTTCTATTAAACAATACACTGCCCCTTGATAATAATAGTGCAGTGACTGCCCCGGCCCCAAACCAACCTATAGGGATGGGCCACCAAATTCTACATCAGTGCCAGGTCTCCCACCGACTGCCATCCTACAGACCACCGGATCACTACCCCTACCTCCTCTGAGAGGCCACTATCTCACTCCACCTCCCGCCATAACTACCATCCCTATAGTAGGCTGCCTGGCACTATGACACCCCCCTTCCCCTCGGCACTCACCTCGCTCCATCAAGCAACTCAGGCTCCTCGCCATCAGATTAGCCTGGTTACTACTGATGCTCTCAGTCAATATCCATCCCAACCCAGGCCCTGGTCACGGTGATGCTACACCACCTGGAAACAGACTCCAGATTTCTATTGCCTCTATCAACATCTGCAGCCTCCTGCCAAAACTAGACCTTCTCCAATCCTGGGTTGCTCAGCATGACACTGATGTCCCGTCTGTAACTGAATCATGGCTTACACCTAGGACCCCAGACAATCAAGTTTTGCTTCATGAGTACACCCATTTTTGTCTCGACAGGTTAGGCTAAAGGGGTGGCGGCTGCATAATCTTTATAAAAAAATCACATCTGGAGAACAGCTCTTGCCCAAATCACTACAGGTAAAAATGTGGAGATGCTCTTTGTGAGGATTACCCTAGGCTCCCTGGGCAAGGACCTTACAATTGTCTCTGTTTATATCCCCCCAAAGAGACAACTGCAGGCTTTACAGTTCTCCACGAACACCTTGCCTTCCTATGGTCCCATAGTGAAGTTATTGTCCTGGGTGACTTCAACATCAATTGGTTAGCATCTGACTCTGCCACCTTCAAGGATGCTACCTCCTCTATCAACTTCCACCAACTTGTCGACCTACCCAACCAAATAAACTACAGAACAGGAACCAGTACCCTTTTAGACTGGGTACTAACAAATCACCCAGAGTGGATATCTGCTCTAAAAGTCTTCCCCTGACTCCCTCAGTGACCACTCGCCCATTATCTTCCACTGGTCTAATAAGGTCCCAAAATCACCTGTGAAGGTTTTAATATCCTGTGTGCTTAAACAGGGCCAGTGCAGATCCTTCAAGCAATACCTCCAGCAATTGAACTGGTCCCCCATCCTAACTACTAATGACATAGACACGGCACTGGAGAATTTCATCAAAATTTTCAATGGTGACTGTGATGTCTTTGCCCTCATTATGAAAAGGAAGTTCAGGGGTTCTCATAAATCTTGGGTTACCCCTCACCTCCTTGATCTGATGCGCACCAGAGATAAGCTTTGGTATAGGTATCAAACCACTAGAACGCCCCACGACATGCAGAGTTATAAAGCAGCAAGAAATAACTGCACCCTCGCAATCCGCCAGGCCAAAGCCAATAGTTTCAAGTCCGAGCTTAATTCCTCCTGGGGTGACGGACGTAGGTTCTGGATTAACATTCATGAAATCACTGGGAAATGTGACACCTCTGAACCCTCAATGCTGAATTTTGAAGGCTCCACCATTCAGGACCCTAAAACCATCGCTGACATCTTTGTCAAAGCTTTCACTGACCTCAGTGCAGTGCTCCCCCCAACTTTCTTAGCCCCACTAGTGTGTCTCAACACACACCACCACAATCACATCCTTCAAATCACACCCCTCTCCCCCACCTCAGAGTACTATCCAAAGCTAAGGCTAAAAAATACATCTCCAAAGTACTGGGGAAGTCCAGGCATAGTGCTGAGGGCCTTGACCTTAAACTAATCTCCCTGGCACTGGATGAATTGCTAACACCTCTAACCAGAATCATCAACCTGTCCCTCTCCTCAGGCTCATTCCCAAAGCTCTGAAAGCAGCAGTCATAACTCCTATCTTCAAAGCAGGTAGTAAGACAAGTCATACCAACTACCGTCCAATTTCAATCCTCCCGCCTATCTCTAAAGCCCTCAAATGGATAGTCTATGATCAGCTGGTGGAGTACCTTGACAAATATCAGTTACAATGCCAGCAGCAACATGGCTTCTGTGAACTCCACAGTACCACCACAGCACTACTGGAGTTCACGAGGTACATACACAATGCCTTTGATCTTGGGCACTTGGTGGGGGCAACCTTCATCTACCTCACCAATGTCTTTGACACTGTCAACCATGACCTCCTCTTAGCCCAGCTCAAGGCAACGGAGCTGTCCCCCAACTTTCTGTCCTGGTTCCGGAGTTACCTCACAGGGCGAGAGCAATGTGTAAAAATAGCTAATATCTTCTCGGTCCCACAGCTTGTATCCATCAGTGTTCCCCAGGGATCCATACTGGGCCCCCTACTATTTAGTCTTTTCCTTAATAACCTACCTCAAGCCTGTCAGCACAATATCCTCCTGCACGCAGATGATGCGGAAATCTACTCCAGCCATTCCGACCCTGTCACCCTTGAACAGCGTCTTCAACAAGACTTTAACAATGTTAAGGATTGGTTTGGACACATTCTGCTGCTTGTCAACCACAAAAAAAAAACCTACTATTCGCCCCCACCCATAACCGTCATAAGTCATACGCCATCAACATTCTTAGTAAACAAAATGGGGCATTAGAAACTGTCCAAAATTTCAAATATCTGGGACTCACTCTTGATAGCTCCCTCTCATTCTCTACCCATGTGGAGAATGTTGCCAGATCAGCTAACCAGAAGCTCAGTTTACTATACCAACACCGTAGCTGCTTAACCAGAAAAGCCCTTCAGTTTGCCATCACCAGCTCCATCCTCTCAACCACCGATTATGGCCTTGTCATTTGCAGTGCAGCACCTGACTGCACCCTAAAATGACTTTCCACTACTCTGAACAAAGCCTGCAGGTTAGGTCTAGGGCCTCCATGCCTAACCCATACCTGTAATCTTTACCTGCAAATGGAATTGCTTAACCTGTTTGAGAGAACCAGCTACCAAATCTGTCTCCTAGCCAAAAAAGTGACACTTGGCCTGCTACCACCAGGATGCAGTTCTTTCCTGCACCAGACTGAACCTACCAGGACTATCAGGTCATCTAATAATCACTCCCTTAAGGTCCCCTTCCGCCGTACCACACAAGGATAAAGATCCTTTGAATACAGAGCCCTGCACTGGTTTGGCATGCTCCCTCCCATGCTTACTACTATCAGCAAACTCAGACTGTTTAAATCAGCACTCAAATCTCACCTGTCTACCCAACAGAAATGCCCCAGCTTCCCCTGACCTCCTCCCCCTGTGATCCGTAATCGCCTACCCTAACACCTGCACTTACCTTTCTGTCCCACCCACAACCACATATGTCCCTGTCCCATCTTCTTCCCTGTTCCCCCCACCTGTTGCCATCTCAACTAGTTCTTCATCCCACCACACTTTCCAAT
This sequence comes from Neoceratodus forsteri, assembly GCA_016271365.2. Classification (NCBI taxonomy): domain Eukaryota; kingdom Metazoa; phylum Chordata; order Ceratodontiformes; family Ceratodontidae; genus Neoceratodus; species Neoceratodus forsteri. The sequence continues at coordinate 1,156,343,586 of CM057456.1, read as the reverse complement.
TATTCACTCTCGCTCCACCCCCCCATGACAAAAGTAACCCCGAGCCTGAGGTTACTGCCTCTTCTTCCATCTATTCCTCTTCCTCTTCCTCTCATTAAGGCCTACTGTGCTGCTTAATTCAAACTCCTTGTAATCGCCTAGAACAAGTATAGTGACTGTAACAATTGTTCTACTTATTGTGATTTGTTTCCCTATTGCTCTCTTTGTGTTTTACTGTTCTATGAATATACTGTGAATTTTATTATTTTCTTTCTGCCTGATGTGGAACCTTTGTAAATGAGCTTGAAGCTCAAAGGTTGTAATCCTAGATTTCAATAAACAATAAACAAACTTCTTTGTGGATGATACTATTCTGTATATACCTGGTTCAACTTTATCAGAAGTCAGGGATATATTACAAGCTGACTTTGCCTAGCTCAAAAATAATCTGATAAAAGCCAAGCTTCTCCTTAATGCTAAGAAAATGAAAGCAATGATTTTCTCTAATACTACCTCCTCTGGTCCCTCCCCATCCTACCAAATGACTTTATTGTTACCTCACCCAGTGAACCTGTGGAAGTCGTTCCTACATTCAAATATCTGGGTATTTGGATAGATAATAAGCTCTCTTTTAATGACCACATTGATGATTTAACCAGGAGGCTCAAAGCAAGATTAGGATTCTTTTTTAGAAATTGGTCTCTTTTCCCCCTTGAGACATGTACCAGGCTCGTCCAGGCCACATTCCTTCCTGTACTTGACTATGATGATTTAAATGTATACTTCGGCTACAATTTCAAGCCTAAGCAATCTGGACATCCTCTATCACTGCACGTTACAATTCATTACCAATTCTCCCTACCGTACTCACCATTGTGATCTGTATGCAGCTGTTCGTTGGACATCTCTCACCATTAGACACCTGTTCCATGCTAGTCTTTGGACCCTTAAGTTGCTCCTGCAGAAATTACCATGTTACCTAACATCTTTAATCTGCATTTCCCCCACGTGCATATTCCCTCAGGAAAACAGACTTTATCATGCTTGATGTACCTAAGACTTGTGCCTCCTTTGGCAAACGAGCTATCTCGCATGCCCTTCCCACTATATGGAACCAACTCCAATCTGTACTAAAACTAACTAGCTCTGTCTCAGTTAACTTTGTCAAAGTGCTAATTGCATCTAAAAGAAAAGATATTTGTAACTGCTACTAAGCACCTCCTCTACCCATGTGTGCTTCTTGACTATCGTCTCCACTGGTACTAGCCTTACTGAGATCTGAAACCTTCTAGCTTGCAAAATGTATTCCATGGCTAACTAAACTATAGGATTTTTCCTATCTGCTCCTATACCCTTTCCTTCCTTAGGCCTTCTATCTATATATATTACCCTTTGCTATACCCTTTCCTACCTTAGGCCTCCTACCTATATATTACCGCTTGCTAATTGACCCTTCCCCCAACCCTGTTCACTCTACTTATCCTATCCTTCCTATCATTTGCTCATTAAGCTTATCTATTGCATCGAACAGTGTTAAAGTTATAAACCTTACCTTGTATTGTCTGTACACTTTATTCAAAATGTTCTTTAACTGTACACATATTTACAATGTTGTACCTCACTATGTAATACCTGTTTCGAACCTTGTGTGCACTTTGAATATTTGGTAACCAAGGTTGCCTTACTATGTAATGTTTCTTTGTCTATGTACAAGCATCAGGACCTCCTTGTGAATGAGCTTGCTCAATTAAGTCTTCCTGCAATAAACTTGAACTTGAACTGAACTTGAACTTGGCTGTAGCCTTCGCAATATTGTTTCTGCCAGCAAAGGTTTCATCCCACTTGGAAAAGAGGTCTGCGATAACAAGTGCATACTTGTTTCTCTTGCTGGTAATAGGTAAGGGCACAATAAAATCGATTTGTACGGCATTCCAGGGACTAGATTACCTTTGTGGCAATAGGTTGGCATTTTTCTTTCCAGGGGTGGGATTGTTTTGGGCACAAGTGATACAGTTGTCTACATAGCATTGTACGTGTGCTGACTGACTAGGTCACAAACCTATGGTTTTCAATCTCTGTAGTTTCTTATTTACACCTTGGTGTCCACCTGTAGGTGAATCATGCCCCTGGTAAATTAACTCTGTCTGGAGCTCTTTGGGGACCACCCACAATTTTGCATCCCCAGAATTGTACAAGACTAACATCTGGTCTGCAGAGAGTATTGGAATTTCCCTTAAAGGGGTTTTCCACTGACATTTCCATCTCTGACTCTTTGGAGAGGTACTTATATACCTCTTTTATTTCTGGGTCTGCCATCTGTGCTGTGGTCAGACTTATTGGGACTGCAGGGGTCCTGTTCTATGTAACTACTTTATGGGCCTCAATCTGGGTCTTGGTAGGGGATGGCATTTTCCATACCCCCCCCGAGTGCCTGCCTTGGCTAAGGTGTCCACATGATCATTGTTCTCATAAAATGGGACTAATCTGGTATGGGCTTTCACCTTTTGGATTTCAAGCTTAAAGGGGAGTTTTTCAGTCAAGAGAGCAATGTTGTGGAATAAATACCTATATTTAACAAGGGGTTCATCTGAGGAAGCACAGTCATTGGTCCTTCAAAAAGGAAGAAACTCAGTCAGAGAGTTACATACCCATGCTGAATCAGAGAAAATGATGGTGTCCTCCTCCTCTTTATCTTGGATGATTTCCAGAGCACAGGCAATAGCTGCTAGTTATGCATACTGTGAGGACTGAGTTGTGCACTGCCTGGATATCTCAGTGGTGCCACCATTTGTGCAGAGGATCAGAACTGCAAAGTCTGCCAGCTCGTATCCTTCTTGGTAAAAGGATGAACCATCAGTGAAGATGTGGCATACTGTATGGCGTGTCTGTCAATACAGTAGCAGTGGTGGACAAAAATGGCTCAGTTCTGGTAGAACAGGTGGTTCCAGGCTGCACTCATGCAGTTGTCCTTGATAAATGAGTCCATATGCCAAGATGAATGACATCTTTGTGGGGTGTACAGTTATGTCTCTGTCTTGTAGGAGGAGTGATCAATGTGTAAGTCTAGTATTAGATACATTACTGTCCTTAACTCTATCTGATAGCAGAACATTGGTAGGGGTATGATTGGTGTGCTGTATCACAGGTGAGAAGCCTATTATGTATGTGAAATGCTTTATGGCCCAAGTCATAGCAAGGAGGTTCCTTTCACAAAGAGAATACTTCTGTTCCACTGGGGATAGGACTTGGGAAGCATAGGTGATAGGTCTCAATGCTCCATGTACCTTCTGTGCCAGTACTGCAGACATTGCTGTGTCTGTGGTGGCTGTTTCCAAATGGAAGGGCAATTCTGGGGTTGGATTGACCAGAGCTAGAGCTGAGGACAAAGCTCACTTCAAGGATGTGACAGCAGTGGTATGTTCTGGTCCCCATGACCAAGAAATGCTGTTTTTCAGTAACTCATACAGGGGTGCGGCCGTCTGTGCAAACTTACAGATAAAATCTTTGGAATAGTTAACCATGCCCAGGAAATGCCTAAGAGGGGAAACACTCATAGGTAAGGATAAGTCTTTGATGCCTTGGACTTTGTCCAAGGTAGGGTTCCTTTCCTCAATGGTAATATGCAGGCCCAAAAAGAAGACTTCCGGGTGGAAAAGTTGTGCCTTTGCTGGATTGCATTTAAGGTCTGCTTTTGCAGAAGTGTGAGAAGTTCCTGTAGGAGTTGTAGGTGTCTCTGATGATCTGCTGTGGTCAATAGGAGGTCATCCACACACTGCAGTAGGCGATCTGGGGAAGCAAACCCCTTCAGGGAATCCTTCATGTGGATGTGAAAGAGGGAGGGCTATTGTGAAATCCCTGTGAGAGGCAGGTCCACGTGTATTGACATCCCTCAAAGGTAAATGCAAACTTGTATAGGCAGTCAGGGGCCAATGGCAGTGACCAAAAGCAACTGGAAATGTCCAGGGCAGTGAACCATCTGTATTCAGGCTTGAGAAACTTGAGCACATCTGGGGCTGATACCACTGTGGGATCACAGCTTGGGGTAACATGATTGAGCCTCCTATAGTCGATGGTTAATCTCCAACTATTGTTAGGTTTTTCCACAGGCCAAAGTGGGAATTTGACAGTGAACACACAAGGTCTGATGACCACTTGCTTCAAAAGAGATTCAACTGTGGCCTTCAGGGAAGCGATGGCCTCTGCTGGAAAAGGATACTGTTTTCACCTTGGTGGGTCCTCACAAGTTACTCATATAAGGGTATCCATTCTACCACAATCATGTTTGTTTTTAGCAATGGCATCTTGGTGCTTTTCCAGTATAGGCCTCAATTCCTCAAGAAAAGGATGTTGTTGAATCATGGAAATGATGTCATATTCTGCTTCACTTACTTTTACTGCTGCCACCACGTGTGAGTCTGAAATGAGCAGTAACTGGTTAAGGCCGGATACCTATAGTAATAGCCTGTTGGCTAGATTCACCACACACCCATATCTCGAGAGTAAATCAGCACCCAAAATACTCTGATGCTTGGGGAGAACTATGATGTTGAAATGGTGCTGCAACTGCAGCATACCGATGCTGATTGGTACTGGCTTGGATTGATAGGTTTTGATCATGGTCCCCACGAAGGTCTGGGCAAAGGCTGCTTTCCCTGAAGACCAGTGAGAGCATTCAAGATCATCCTGATGTAACACTGAGATGGCTGCCCCCATGTCTAGAAGCAATTCAAAATGGCAGCCCCCAACCAGAGCTTCCACACACAGCTGACAAGTCATTGAAAACAAGAGAAGTGAGTATTCGAACCAGTGCCTGACACCATCAGTCCTGGTCTGTCCAGGCCAGTAAGGCATTGTAGAGGGTTTGGTCTAATGCACGGAGCTCCTGTGTGGGATACAGGGTCTTTTGCTACCTGCCCTCCTCAGGATCGGTGTTTGATCTGGGGATGGCTGCTGCAATCTGCCCCGATTCCATTTGGGCCTTATACTCCCAAAGTCATTTCACTTCAGCTTCCAAATCCTTGTAAGAGGGACCTGACTGCTGTCTTTGTCTGTTGTTCCCCTTTTGGTATTTCTTTTTGTACAGATTTTGTTTGCTGGGAATCCTTTGATTTCCCCTCTACCTCGTACTGGGTAAAAGAGTCCACACTTTGCAGCATGGCAGCAATTTTAGACTTTTGGCCCTGGCCCAGGTCCTTAGCATGTACCTGGTACAAGCATTTCATCCTTTCCATGATGTCATGCAGGGTTTTCCATCTGGGGAATATGGTGGCTTCCACCTTTTCACAGATGGTGAGCTGAAGGTTTCTCAAGAATAGGGCCTTGTACACGATTGAATCCCAGCTGGGGTATTCTCCAGCCAGCTTCTTGCCATTACCATATGTGAGCCACAAATGACTCTCATATTGGGCTGGGGTTTCTTTGACATGCTAATTCACCTGGTTCGTTAGCATCACACTACCATATTACGGTCGAGCACCACCAAGAACTGAGCCACAACTCTGTCAAAGGAAGCAGTGATGTCATTATGTATGACTTCTGGGAACTTTGTACACAACATGGTGTCCACAGTTTGCTTTAAAATTTGTACTAGGTACTTAGGCACAAGGCTGAGCATCTGGCAATGTTGCTGCACTTTCTCCAAATGGCAGCTCATATTGTCAGTAGGTGCCATACAGCCATGTTTATCCGCAATATTTTACATGGCCTGTGTAGACTGCAAGGCACTAGAGCCCACTTGTGGCATTCCCTGTGGTACCTACATTATGATGGTTCTGGTGACTGCCTGGGCCATGGCAGTGGCCATGCCCTGAATGAGCATCTGTTGTTCCACCTCCTTCTTCTGTTCATTGCTGACAGCTTGCTTCAACACCTTGGTCTGTGCGTTGGAGACCCCAGCTTTTGAAATCACCTTTGCAGTCAGGGTCTCCATATCTTGCTTATCCTTATTCAAGGCAGCTCCCAGTGGGTGATTCCTCAACCCTCCAGAGTCCCAAGGATCGCCTCCTCATTGCTGTCATCATTGGAAGATAACGTCAACAAGATGGGAAGTGCAAATGGCATCGCTTTCACATGACCCCTTCATTCTTCCAATTGTTGACATAATTTCGTCCCCTTAAGTCTACCCATTGCATGGTCCCCACTGTCTTTACCTTGTGCCTTACTCACATGATCCTGTAAAACTCTATACGTGGCACTTATATCACAAGCTTTCCTATGCTGCTTCTCCAATTCACTCTGGCATCTTTCAAACTCTTGCTCCAACTCAGCATACTTACTTTTCAGTTTGTCATTCATACTCATAAACAAACCATTCAGCTGTGAAATATGTTGCTTATCTTGTGGTAATCTCTCATTCTATTACCTCAACCTATGGATATCTGTACCCTTTTCCTGCCTAACATATTCGAGTTCCTCCTGTTTCTCTTGCTCAAGATTTTCAATTTCTCTTTCCAAATCCCTCTGGCACTTGCCCGCTTCCTGGCATTTGGAACCTAACTCTTTTTTCATAGATAGGACTTCAGTTTCTATTGCCTGTACTAAAGCATACAGGGTGGCTACCATTAACCATTTCTGGTCATGTTTCTTAGACACAGACTTGGTCTCCATATAAAGGCTGCCGACATACTGTACCGGATTAACATACTAACATACTAATTGCCAGCAGATTAGGCCTTACAGTCTATTGAGTCTGCTTGAACCTCAGATCCCTAGTTGGGTGCCGAGACCCTCCCCCCTTGTGTTCCAGAAACCACTATCATCCATCCTCACCCCCCTGGGCCAGGCCATCATCTGATACATCCGCTTTCTGTGTCTGTCCTACCTTCTCTTGAAGCCCTCCTCTGTGGATCTCTGAACCAGCTCACCAGGCAGCGCATTTCAAGGGTCCACCACCCTCTCAGTGAAAAATCTCCTCCTCTTTCCCCTCACCCTTTTACCTTCCAACTTCAAACCATGCCCTCTTGTGAAACCTCCCTGCTTTAGTCTAAAGATCCCCTCCATGTTTACCCTATTTATTCCCTTGAGGTACTTGAAGACCTCAGTCATATCCGCCCTGTCTCTCCTCTCCTCCAATGAAAACAGGCAGAGCTCCTCAAGTCTGTCCTCATACATCAAATCCCCTAGTCCTTGTATCATCTTAGTTGCCTTCTTCTATACCCTCTCCAGGAGCTGTATGTCCCTCTTCAGGTGTGGTCTCCAGTACTGTACACAGTACTCAAGGTGGGGTCTAACCAGTCCATTGTACAGTGGCAGAATCACTTCCCTGCTCCTAGAGGTGATCCCCCTTATGATGCATCCCAACATCCTGTTTGCTTTGCTAGCCGCTCTCCTGAAATGCTCAGAGTTATTCATACATGCATCCACCATGACTCCTAGGTCTTTTTCCCCTGTTGAGGCCTCCAGCACCTCCCCTCCCAGGGTGTACTTTTGTTGAGGGTTTCCCCACCCAAGATGTAACACCTTGCACTTGGTGATATTGAAATTTAATTCCCATGTGTGAGCCCAGCTTTCCAGGGTGTCCAGGTCCCCTTGCAGGGCCAACCTCCCCTCTTCCCCCTCAACTACTGCTCCCATCTTGGAGTCATCAGTGAAGAGACTCATTTCACACCCTATACCCTCCCTGATGTCCGATATGTATGTATTAAACAGGATCAGACCCAGGACCGAGCCCTGCGGTACCCCACTACCGACCTCTCTAGGGTTCGAGAGCTCCCCACCGACCACTACTCTCCGGGTGTGTCCAGCTAGCCATTTTTAATCCATCTGACCATCAAAGGGCCTACTCCCAACCCCATCAGTTTCTTCACCAGACCATTGTGGGGGACAGAGTCTAACGCCTTGCTGAAGTCCAAGAATAATACATCCACAGTCTTTCCCCTGTCCAGTTCTGATGTTACCCATTTGTAGAACTCCACAAGATTGGTTTGACATGATCTACCTGGCACAAACCCATGTTGCCGACTATCCAGACCTCCCACCTCCTCCAAGTACACCCCCAATCATTCCTTTAGTATACTCTCCATTAATTTTCCCACCACTGAGGTCAAACTGATGGGTCTATAGTTACCTTGACCCCCCCCTTTATGGATTGGCAACACATGTGCCTCTCGCCAATCCCTAGGTACCCTCCCTGTCTCAAGTGACCTGTTGAAGAGCTCCACCAGGGGTGCAGCCAGTATGTCCACCAATTCCCATAGTACTCTCAGATGAATGCCATCCGGCCCAGGAGATTTATCTTTCCTTAGGGCCTTGAGGGCTAACCACACTCTTTCGGTGGAGATATCATCATCCGTCCCCACCACCTTACTGGCTTTTTTATCCTTATCCTGATGTGACACCCCTGGTTTACATCTCCTGTCCCTCTTGCTCCATTTCTGTTGCTCCCCTGATCCCACTCACTACTGCTTCTATCCCCTTCATGCCTTGCTTTGTAGATGTCCCATCCCCCTCCCTAGTGAACACAGAGGTGAAGTACTCATTTAATACCTCTGCCTGGTCCCTCGCCTCTTCCACCCACCCTCCTTCTGATCTCAATCTGCTGAGATGGGTCTTAGTTTGTCTCCGCTCCCCAATGTACCAGAAGAACACCTTTTTCCCTCCATGTATCCCCTGTGCCAGCCACTGCTCTTTACTGGACTTTGCCACCCTCACCATCCAGATGACTTTTCTAGATGCAAGATGATACATTTCCTTTTTTTTTTCATTCAAACTTTATTCATTTTTAATCCTTTTACAGAGAGAAGATCTAGGTAACATACATACAAATGACACATGATTAAAGGATAGATGTTAGATCGACTCTCCCCTCTTCCCCATTTCCTCACACAGGATGGAAAAACAGTGGGAGAAAGAAAACGGGGACAAACCTCCGGGATAATTATGGGGAATAAAGTGTCAGCAAGGGGCCCCAAATCTTCTGAAATTTCTGAGATTGGTCGCGAAAATTAGCAATCATATTTTCCAGTCGCAGATTTGCCAGCAACTCCTGTAACCTTTCACTGTAAGCAATATCAGTCGTATATTTCCAATGCTGCAAAACCAGATTTTTAATGGACATGGCTATAAGAGTTATGTGATATTTCCTATTGTTAACTGTAACAGAAGACAAATCCCCCAAAATGCATCTTTCAGGGGTAAAAAGTTCATGTAGCCCTAATAAAGGATCTGCCCTCTGTTGAATCACATGCCAGAGGGGGACTACTTTGGAACATTTCCAGAATATATGTAACAGGTTCTCCTCTTCCTGTTGGCAATGAGTACATATAGCAGATTATAGGAATCCTAATTTAGCCAATTTTGGGAGTGAGTAATAGCAATTATGCAGGATTTTGAACTGCATGAGCTGGAGCTTATCATGTCTGATATATTTGTGACAATTCACCCATAAAAAAGGCCAGTTGATTTCCTGTTGGGAAACAAAAGATCCCTTCAATAAATCATGACCAATATACAAGCAATCAGGAGCTACTTCCAGGCCCCCCAACATATTCCAGGTGAACTGCATTGCATCTTTGCAAGGGGGGTGGATCCTGTAAAGGGGTCCTTCCTCTGAAAAGACTTCCAAGTAGTTTTTGCATGCTCTTGAAAATTAGGAGCAGTTCTAGGAGCTTCTTGCCCCTCACCCCCTGACTCAGCCCAATGAATCGATGCTACACCGTCGTTTTCTGAAATTGAGGACGCTATGACTTTTTTGGGGCTTAATCCAGGCTGGGAAACACTTTCCTGAGCAGAAGTACACTGCTGTGCTAATCCCTGGGCAACAGCTGTAACATTATCAGGTACAGACCCAACTGTACTAGGAGAAGAAGAGTCCCCTGGGATTGGGCAATGGGCTGGAGCTGAGATCCAAATCCCTGCAGTGCCCTGCTTCCAACCTGCAGCAAGTGAGGAGTGCTCCAAAGACAATGGGGAGGATCCTCGAACAGGCTGTGCTGTCAAATCAGCCTCTGTACCTTTCTGTAACCCCAGTGAGGAAACAATTGCAACAGATGACTGTTCAGGAAAACTGATAGGTGTACTTACAGAAGGCGCAGTGTGAGAAAACAAGTCAGAATTCATTGCTTCTGTCAAGGGATTTTGCTGCTGTAACTGAGGAGCATTCACCAGAGGTGACACAGGTGTCTGGAATGAAGGTAGAGTGGCAACCTCGTTAGGGCGAGGCATACCATCCTGAACAGAGTTTTTCACAGCTATCTCTTGCTGTAAGATTAGCTTTGCTGCTTCTTGCATAAACTCAACAGAAACATCCAGGACCTTCTCAGTAGCAGTGTCAGGCATCACGGTTTTTATTATTGCACTTTTTGTAGCAGCACAATACAATTCCTTATTTTGCTGCAGAATATTATTTAACCAACTGTCATCAGAATCAAAACGTCCATGATGTCCTTGTTCTTGGATCTGAGAGGTGGAAAATCATTTCATACTCACTGTATTTGATACATCTAAGTTCTCTAATGTGGTCTCCTGAGCTGGACCTGTGGGCTGGGAGACCTTCTCACCCACAGGTACACCAGCAGAATGATCCTCCAGTATACCTTCCTCCATAGCAGTGGCTCCCCCTACTGACAAACAGTAGGGGAATTTTTATTATCATATTCAGCAAACCAAAATGAATACAAACAGTGTTAAGTCACACAAAAGAATAGATAAATCATAAGATAATAATAAAAAAAAGGTATTACAATCATACATTTTCAGAACAACGTAAAAGGAATTATGCGAAAACAGTCACCCCACCCCCACAAAAAGAGTATGGGAATTTTTATTCCTATCCACAGAAAACATATCAAATGATCAGTAATACATCATAATGAATTAAAAAACAAAATAAAGAATAACCATCAAATACATATTACATTAAATGAAGGGGAAAATAATAAAGCAAATATAAACATCTGAGAATATATAAAGGAATACTTACTCTTTCCAAATCGTAACAATTAGTAAAGTCCTGCATCACAAATTTTACAGAGCAGAACTAAAAAGAAGGAGAAAAAAATACAGATACAATATTCTGATAGACTATACTAAGGAAGCCATTAAAGTTATATCCAATCTATAGAGTCCCATCTAGATTGGCAAATCGATAAAGAAAAGTTGCCATAATATTGTATTTTCAATCTAGAAATAGCATTAGCAACCACACAAAATAATTCATCTTGAGTAAAGTATTGCTGTTGAATGGTAAAACGGCATCTCACATGCCATATATAAAACTTAAAACAGAGCAAAATCAACCACAATGTCACTTTATCATATTTGATTGTGGTTACTGGCAAAATCCCTGTACACAAAATTTCTAAAGTTAAAGGATATAAAGGAAAGGTAGGCCATTTTCATATAACAAGACTCCAAAAATCTATTATAAAGGGACATTCCAAAAATAAATGTTCCAAGGTTTCAACTAACTCAAAACAAGTATCCCTAGGGCAATACTGATCAGTAATCTGCTTATGCTTTAAATTAGCATGAATGTTTAATTTACCATATAAAGATAACCATAGCACATCCCACATATGAGGTGGAATCTGAGGATAGGTTAACATATTGCCAATTGAAAGCTTTATTTGTGATGAATAACAATCAAAAGGAGCAGAATCTTCAAAATATTTTGTAAAATATAAGCATACAGTTCCTTTCTACCAAAATGCAGAAAGGTACGCCTTGATATACCCCATAATTTAATTTTCCCAAAACATAATTTAAGAGATTGTGGGAGATGATTTTTGGACCGTTGTCTTGGAAATATCTCATATTCGGGCCTGAATAAACATAAGTCACCCATAGTATCCAGAAACCATGGTTTCCATTGTGTGTCTCTATCTGTAAATAAAGGTTTAAAATTTATATAGAGAAACACAGTAAAAAAGAAAATCATAGGATGTAACATTTTTAGACCACCATGTTTTTTTTTTTCCCGAAACAACAAACATCTTTTTATGGGATTCAGTCTACTGCCCCAGATACAAGAAAAAAAAAAGCCATATAATTGTGTTTCCAAAGCTAAAGGAAGACTAAACACTGCACTTAAATATAAAAATATGGGCAATAAAAAGGTTTTGACCATTTGAATCCATTTCAATTTAGACAGCCTCCATGTATTCCATAAATCTACTTTATTTTGTGCTTCTTGTAGTTTAAATTTCCAGTTTAAGTATGCTAAATCTCGTGCTCCAAATAAAAGGCCCAAGATTTTACAAGTATCCTTAATCACTGGTATGCCAATAACCTGCGTAAATTGAAAATGCTCTATCCCCAGTGTTATACAGATACATTCATCATAGTTAATTTTAGCACCAGTGAATAATAAAAAAAAATCCTGCAAAACTCTTTTTAAAAAAAGGGCAGAGGTCAGATCCCCGATCAAAAAACACAAATCATCTGCATACGCAATACATTTAACTTCGGGATCAGTACTTGAAAAAGAGAGTCCCCGTATGCTAGTATGACCATACACTCGTCTAATTAATGGATCAATAGTTAATAAATACAAAAGTGCACTAAGGGGACATCCCTGTCACACACCCCGTAATATGGAACATATGGTCTCCAACCAACCATTACAGTATGCTTGAGCAGTAGCTTTAGCATAACAGGTTTGAATCCATTCTATAAAGGTATGAGGTATACCATACCCAGCTAAATAGTCCCATAAATACCCATGTCTTACATTATCAAAGACTTTTGCCTGGTCCAAACTTTAAATCAAACCTGTAATTTCCCCTGTAGATCCCTTGTGAAAAATTTCACGTAAAGTATTAAACTATCTGTTATGTTCTTATTAGGAATGGAACAGGTTTGTGCAGGATGTAAAAGGGAGTGTGCTTGACATAATAGTCTATTGTTTAATATTTTGGTAAACAACTTAAAATCCATATTTAGTAGAGTTATTGGTCTCCAGTTTAACAAATCCCCTCTATCTCCTTTTTTGTACATAAAAACTACTAGCCCCTCATTCATACTTTCAGGCAATATTCCCATTTTAAGTATTTCATTCAAAACTCCAGTAAATTCTTCCAATAACTGTTGCAAAATTATTTTGTAAATTTCATAAGGGATGCCATCATTTCCCAGGGATGTGCCAGCTCTTGTTTGTGAAAGAGCTGCAGAGACCTCTAGTAGTGTAATACGTGCTACTAATATGGATGACCCTGAATGTGATATTTGGGGCAAATTACACCATCCCAACCAAGTGCCATGTGTGTGATGTAAAGGTTCAGTAATACCAAAGAGATTCTGCACATGAGAATCAATAATATGCATAACATCTCTGGGATCAGTACACCAATTCCCTGCCTGGTAAGTAAGTCCCATCATGTGTTTCTGGTGTCTTTGAGCAGCACTAAATTGAAACAAGTTCAAAAAAGCCTTTGTACCCTGGGTACCAAACCGGCGTTCATTATCCAAAGATTTGGAATGATCATATTGTAATTTATTCATTTGTTCTCTTATTTTGTATAACATAGGAAGAACTGAAACTCCGCTATTAGCTGCATGAAAATGCAAATCCAAAAATTCCTTTCTATTATTTATATATGTATCAGTTTTATATTTACCATATAGTCTCCCTATAGTTTGAAAAAAATACTTAATGTAAATTTTAAGAAGTAATAAAGCCAAACTAATCCTCCAATATCCTGGACCTCGTTGCATAGGCATATGACTTGCAACCGTCGCTTCTAAGATTGCATGGTCAGATGAGGTAACAGGCAAAGTTTTAGTATCTATAACCTGCAAGGAGTCAGAAAGAAAACAAAAATCTACACGTGTGGCTTTATTACCTTGAAAAAATGTTTTTGCAGGAGTCCCTTTAAGGGCCATAACATCACTAAGACCTGTTTGACCAAGTAAATTATTAAGGCAAGTAGCATCACAAAGCATTTTAGTAGTTCGACATCCCCTATCCATCCTATATTTACTACAATTAAAATCACCTCCCAAAAATACATACCTAGAAGTGAATAAATATGGTTGAAGTAAGTGAAATATCTCAATTCATGTGAATTTAGTTTGAGGTGCATAAACATTTATAAAACAACACTGTAGGCCACTAATCACTACATCCAACAGCAACACTCGACCAGGAAAAAGATCTACTAATTGTATTACCCATGCAGTAGGATTATTAGGGCAATATCTACACCACTACAGAGGTCTTCACCCACTGACCAGTGCGTAACCCCCATCTCCAGCCAGCAGATGCTAATTCAATATCAAGTTTAGAATGCAGTCTAGTATGCTGCAAGAATACAACATCATAATCCATTTTTTCAAAAAGGGACAGAATCAACACGTTTATTTATTTATTTATTTATTTATTTATTGTTTATTTATTTATTGAAAATGTTTCACCAGGAAAGGCACACTGAGCAAAAAGATGCTCGTCTCACGGTGCGACCTGGGGGGGGTTACAGAGAAGACAGATATACATACAGTAGTTGAACTTACAGTAGCACAATACGGATAATGCACATAATTGGGAGGGATTACATTTGAATATGATACATGGCAGAGCAGTACAGCACAGCAAATACAGGTTGTACAAATCGTGGTTACCCGGTAGGGTAAGAACAGTGCAGAACATGATCGTAGGGATAGTATACAAAGCATGGGTACACATCGAGGCAAAACAAGAAATACATAAGTGCCAGTTTATAGAACAGAGGTAGTAGTAGCAGAACTTAAGAGCCAGTGGCGGAAGTTGAGTTACAGGGAGAAGCATCAAGTAGAAAGGAAGGATTTGGAGAGCAAGAGGGGGGTAGAGTAGGAGGGTGAAGAAGTGTAGATGTATAGGGGAGAGGTTAGGTGAGGAGGGAAGGTGGCTGGGAGCTTAGGTAGGGGGAGAGGGAGGAGAGGTGAGAGTGGGAAATGAGGGAGAGAATAGTCGTGGTAGTATATAAGCATGACAATTAGGGCGATGGCTGGGCCGCTGGTCAGGCACGGGGGAGCAGGGGAGGAGGAGCTAACGGACAGTGGTCAGGGGCAGTAGCAATTAGGTGCAAGGAAGTTAGCGAGGGCATAGGAAAGGGAGAGTTTGGATGAAGAGTGACGGATCTGGGTGGGCAGGCCGTTCCAGAGTTTAGGGAAGAGGTAAGAGAATGTGGATTGGCCAGTGGTGGTCCTACGGTGAGGGATGAATAGTAATCTAGGGTCAGCGGACCTGAGGGCATGTGAGGAGGTACTTGGGGGGGATAGGGCAGATGCAAGATAGGGCGGGAGGGAGCTGAGCCAGAAGTTAGAAGTGAATTTTGCGATATGAATTAGGCGGCGGTTACTCAGAGAAGGTAGAGACAGGGAACGATAAAGCAAGCAGTGATGTGATCGTGGGGGGGCATCAAGGGCAAAGCGGCAGAAAGCATTGAAGAGGGTGTCTAGTCTGGCTAGGGTGGTCTGTGCGGCGGAACTGTAAACTACATCACAGTAATCAAAGGAAGGTAGAATCATTTTCTGAACAATTTCACGTCTGACAGGAGGTGGGAGACTAGTGCGGTTTCTATATTAGGGCACCAAGTTTGGGGCGTAATTTGGAAATGATGGCATTGACATGAGTGGTAAAGGAAAGGTGGCGGTCAAGCCAAACCCCGAGATACCTGAAGGAGGGAACTTCTTCGAGGATGGTGTTATTTAGGGTGTGGAATCTCAGAGGGGAGGAGAGTTTGGATAGGCGCTGTCCGGTGCCAAAAGTCATAGAGTTGGTTTTCTTAGCATTTAGGGAGAGTTGGTTGCTATTGAACCAATGTTGGATTTTGCAGAAGTCGGTTTGAAGTTTGGAGGTGACTTCTTCTGGGGTCCGCCGGAGGTGAAGAGGACTGTGTCGTCTGCAAACATGTGGATGGTGGAGGAGGAGCAGGAATTTGGCAGGTCATTTAGTAGGATGGAGAAGAGGATGGGACCGAGAACTGAGCCTTGGGGTACACCAGTGGTGATAGGGAGGGGGGGGAGATGTGGTCAGCTATTTTAGTTGATTGGGTTCTATTTAGCAGGTAGGCACTGAACCAGTTTACAGCGGATTCAGCTAAACCAGCTCCAGAAAGGCAGAATAGTAGGAGAGAATGGGATACAGTGTTGAAGGCTTTTGCGAGGTCAATGAAGATAGCAGCAGTGATAAGCCCTTTGTCCATCCCAGTGAGGATGTGGTCCGTGAGTCTGAGCAGGGAGGAGGTAGTGGAGTGGTGTTTTCTGAACCTGGACTGTAAAGGGGTGAAGAAGTTAGTTTCAGTGAAGAAATGGGAGAGTTGGGATAGCACAAGGTGTTCCTGGAGTTTTGCGAGGGTGGGGAGGAGGGAGATGGGGTGGTAGTTAGATGTGGAGGTAGTGTTGACGCCTTTAGGGAGGGGTAGAACAGTGGCATGCTTCCATTCAGAGGGCAGTGACTCGGTACTGAAGGAAATGTTTAGTAGGGCTGCAAGGGGGGTAACGATGGTGGGAGCAGATAGGAAGAGGAGTTTGTTGTCAAGGCCATCAGGGGATTTTCCTATGGAGGGGTTTAGGGTGTGAAGGGCATCTAAGGTATCAGTGGGGGAAATGTGTCTAAAGGAGAAGGGGTTAAAGCCGGATGGTTGGGAGTTAGGGGGCTGAGGAGATGGAGTGTTAGCAGGTGGAAGGGCTTCAAGGAGGGCCTGGGCACAGGTAGTGAAATAGGAATTAAACTCGGAGGTGACTTCCAGGGGATCAGAAAGGAAAGTCCCATGGGCAAGGAGAAGAGGAGGAGGGTTAGCTGTTTGGGGGGAGAAAAGGGAGTTAATGACTTTCCAGAAGTTGGAAAGTCTTCCAAGGTTTGCATTAAGTGTGTTATTAAAATATTCAGACTTAGCTAGGCGGGTGGCCTTAGTGCACCTGTTGCTGAGCATGCGATAGGAGGTATGGTCGCCTGGGAGGAGAGAGGATTTGTAGATTCACTAGGCCTTATCATGGGCTTGTTGGCAAGCATCAGTTCAGGGGTGATCCAGGGTAGGTGGGAACCACAGACTCTAGTCCGGCGTAAGGGGGGCGTGTTTGTCCCAGGCGAAGAGGAAGGTGTTGTGAAAGTGCATAAGGGCCGAATCCATATTGGAGTGGCTTGCATTTGGGACCCAGTTAGAGTGGTGAAGATTGTCCAAGAGGGGGGAGAGGTTGAGGGATTCATAAGAACGCTGGAATATAAATTTGGGGGGGGGATTTAATTCTGTGGATTTTGCGGACTAAGTAGATTAGGTGGTGGTCGCTAATGGAATCAGGGAGAAGTCCTGAGCTGATGACACAGTGTGGGTGGGAGGTAAGCGCCCAGTCGAGGAGTGAGTGATTACCAGACTTAAGGTTAGAGCCAGTGGGTTCAGTAATTGTTTGGCTATCAGATAGCATACTATTTAGATTCAAAGAGGCCACCAACATTTTATAGACTGCTAACATCAGAAAAAAATACAAAATCAACCAAATCCGAAGACACATTCTAAACAATCAGCAAACTCAGCATACTATTTTTTCCTAGTCCCTTTCCTCATTCCCAGTCTATTCTTTTTCTTTTTAACAGAATTGGCCTGTGGCAAATTTTGATCCATATCAGATGTATCATCATGTTGTGAGGAATGTACAGAAGCTGAGTCAGACTCAGTACCTGCATCATCCTGTAATGCATGAAAGGAATTATGAGTGGATGTCGTAGGAGGGTCTGTAATCACCATTCTGGTGGTTCCAGATCGAAGCCTATGTCTTCTGGAAGTTACCAGAGTAAAAGCCTCCTCAGGAGGAAGAGGTGCTGGCATTGAAACCATAGTGGCACCAGAAACCTCCACCTGAGAAACAAGGTTTTCTGTCACTGAAAAGGGTGCAGGAACATCAGAAACCATCTGGGTCAAAGGCTCCTTTTGGAGAAGAGCAGATTCATGGTCAACAAGAATGGGTAATTGAGCTTGTCTAGGGGGTGGGGGAAGGATTCTGTGCCTCAATGCAGCTTTAGCCGCTGTATTAATATAAAAATCTTGGATACTATAGTCTCCAGATTTATTTTGAGCAGCCCAAGGGCAATCAACAAAGGAATGTGCTTCTTCACAAAGAGAACACTTACTAGGGTGATGACAATCAGAGACAACATGCCCCAATTCTTCACATTGCACACATTTGATAACTTCACACATTTCACTCGGGTGTCTAGGAAACCCACACTTATGACAATGCCTGGGTTGCCCCGGGTTAAAAATAAACCCCTTATCAAGTCCCAAATAGAAGCAACTAGGTAAGTGTTGTAATCCTTCATCTGTTTGCAAGTTAACCTTATATCTCCACCCTCCATTCCAAAACCCTTCATTGTCTAGTATAGGTTCAGGATTCCCCTGAATAGTACATTTTCTTTCCAACCAGTACATAATATATTCTATGTTCACTCCCTCATTTAGAAAAAGTACAGTTATTACTTTAAATGATTGTTTGGTGAGAGGGATAGCCTGAAAATGTTACCAAGCTGGATTGGTTTTCAAGATTGCATATCTCATCCAAAATTTATTAAGTAGATCTGGAATGCAAAAGCTAATGTCATAAGTATTATCTCCTGGGGTATGTATAAGGGCATACACCTCACTAAGAGAAAAATTCAGCATTTGTTTAATTAGAACTTTCCCTATGTAAAAATGATCTGGCATAACATCCATGGGACCTAGAAACCATAAATGTACTGCATTCCTGCGTTTTGCCAGAGTGACTGTTTTTTTAAACAGGCTAGGAAATGTAGCAGGGAGTTCAGTAAGGACAGGCTGGTCCTGTACTGTATTTAAATCTGAGCCCAAAATGTTTGCATTACCCAGTACCTCAGGAAATTCAGACTGTAATATCATGTGCTCAGGGAACAAGGAGACATCAGCTTGTAAATTATGTATACCAGGTTGAGGGGTCAAATCTAAAGGAGAGTATAAAGTCACAGCAGGAGAAGTCTCAAAACAGTCAGGCCCATAACTAGATACAGCATCCACCAAAACAGATTCAGCCATACCCCCACCTTCCTCGCTTGTTCCAGGCTGAGGAATTACCGGGTCGGCTATCCAGTCTCACTTGTCTGTTTGTATCCAGCCCGCCCCCCCCCCGGAGAGCTTGTTGTGGGGACCAGGACTCGCTAACCGTAAGGTTAGAATCCTGGGGCGGAGTTTCATCATTCGGTAGATCAGGGATAATTGGACCTTTTAAAAAATTAGGAACAGTATCTGGCAGGCCTGAAGGAGAATCCAAAGTGGGCCGTTTCCTTTTTCAATCATCCTCAGCCTGTTGTTGAAGATTTTTAAACTCAGCCATAGCTTCTTCGATAATTTGGCATTTTTTTTTTTTTTATAGAGCATTCATCACATCAGACCCCTGCGATGAGGCCTGGGCTTCACATAGTACTGCAGCCTTTTCACCCACTATCTCTACCGAGATTCCAGGCTCCGCCAAAAGTGCTGGGCTTCTCCCTGACACCACGCTCCCAATGACTTCCGCATCATGCACCATAATTACTGCCCACGGGGATTCCAGTACTCTATGCTGGCCACCACATGGGTGCATCCCAGCCGTACCACTGTCCCAGCACAGAAGGTTGAGGTGCGGATAAGCAGCCGTCCAACCTCCGCTGCTCTCCGCAGCCATCTGAAAATCAAAAAAATGCGCTGACTCTCTAACGGTGCCCCCTCACAGAGTAGGGGAATTTCACTGGTGTCCTGGCCAAATTTCCCTCATTCACTAAAAAAATACCACCAACAGCTTAATCTGGTTCATGGTCAGTTGGCCTTCATCTGTATCCCCCTCTGCCTGGTCATGCTTGAAAATAGGCAGGATTTGTGTAGTGCACTTACCCAGTCAAGAAAAACTAAATAAAAATAAATAAAATAAAAATAATAAGCCCTGAAGCATACATGGGAGTATATGGATATGTGGCATGTCCCATGCAACACATTGACAGTTAGATCAGCTGCACCCTGGTCTAACAGACACCTACTATTATTGGCATAGTGTCATGGCTCCAACCTTTGTGTATCCCCAAAAAGGAGACATTGCATCATTTTTGTGACACAAGCTCTGTTGTGACATGGTGCACTCAGGTTTTGGCGAAAGCCACTTTGTTGCTAGTGGTCCTGGTTTTGATGCAAACGGTGTTGTTGAATCAGACTTGGCACAAACTTTGATGCAAGTTGCAACTTGCATCAAAAAAAATTTTGGGGTGCAGGCACTCTGCATCATTCCCAGCCCTTTGTGAATCCAGCCCATTAGATGTAACCATCATGCAGTACCAAACAACCCAAGGAAGATCAGCAAGTGGACAAAATTGTACTATACTGCATTTGGACTGGTGGTAATTAATATGTACTACATATTATTTTACCGTAAAATGCCATAATTATGTGATACCTTTAGAATTGATAGTGGCAAAAAGAAAGCGGCATGGGTGGTGAATACCTTATTTCAAATATTCAGCTGAACATTTGTATTCAGGGCCCCAAATAATCAGAGCACCAGTATTTGGTTTCATCATTTGTGTACCTGTGTGTGTGGAGGAGTAAAATAACAGAGCCCTCTGCCTCCTGCCCTGCCCAATTGCATTTGAAACAGCCCCATCCCCCCACATTCTGCAAAGAGCCAGACCCACCTTTCTTCTCCACAGTATCTATGATTTGAAGATTAACAAGAAAAAATCTCCCACGATGGAGGACCAGCACAACCTGCCTGCCTCCATTGCCTGCCACCATCCAACGTTGCTATTATTTTAGTTAAATAAATCAAAACCCATCCCCATCCTTCCAACAGCAGCACCCAAATCCCAACCTCCACCCATCCAGCACCCACATTTCATATATTTAGTTAATAGCAAGTACTCACAAGTGTGAGAAGCTGCCCGACACAACCCACCCTCCTCCAAAGCCGACCATCTTCTTGTGAAGGGTGCTGCCACACCTGCTTGCATAGTAAAACAGCTGATCACAGCTGTCACGTGATCGGCTATTTTTCTATGTGAGCAAGCACAAGAGTGCCAGTCACAAGAAGGCAGCCAGCCATGGAAGAGGGTGGGTTATGTTGGTCACCTTCTCACACTTGGGGGGGACATGAGATGAACTAAATTTATGACATTTTCAATCATAAGAGTGTGGTGTGCACATTTGTGGAACACATATAAACAGAAGAGAGAAAAAAGAAAGTGCCTCAGCTGGAACTTGAACCCAATCTACCCAGAATACTGTTCCGGTTGGGTTACCAGCTGTGCCACCAAGGCAACTGAAACTGGGCCATACTGGAGCACATTACTCTTTCTCAAATGCACAGCCTGGTGCTGCACAGATAAGTACATTTTCATTTCCAAGAGTTTGGTGTGCACATTTATGGAACACATAGAAACAGAAGAGAGAAAGAAGTGAGTGCCTCAGCTGAGACTTGAACCCAGGACACCCAGAATACCATTCCGATTGTGCTACCAGCTAGGCAAACAAGGCAACTGCTGCTGCTGGGGTGGAAAAATGGGGTTAATTTATTTAACTAAAATAATGGCAAAACAGGTCAGCGGCTGGTGGTGGAGGTAAATGAGTTGTGCTGGTCACCCCTCATGGGAGTTTTTTCTTGTTAACCTTGCAATAGTGGGTGCTGTGGGGGAGGAGTTGGGAGTGGATTTATTGCAGAGGGTGGGGGATGCGGGTTGTTTTCAACACAATTGGGCTGGGGAGGAGGGTAGAGGGTTGTTTTTTTTTCCATTTTTTTTGTTTCCTGTACATAATAGGCATGAATAGTGCCACTCTGTGTTATTTGGATCCAAATAAAGAATAGTGCATTATTTGTGGTATTCAGGAAATACTGTTCATCCCTTGCACACCCTTAGAGAATAATCCTGCACTTACAGGTCAAAACTGGATTCAGAATGTTAAGCGTTACTGGTCCAAAACACATAATGTCACTTATGAAGTAAAAATGCACAGTTCAAAATATAACTTTGTGTTCAAAGCAGATCTGAGTTTGATTAAATGTATTGAAGGCAAACTGCATGTTTCTGAAAAAGTGGGTACAAAATTGTATTAGGCATGGTCATGAACTGTGCTGGCTGCAAATCCACAACTAAAAAATGGAATAGGAATGCATAATTCCAGCAATAGCTTACAGTGAATGTATAGCACCCATTCCATACTGTATGTTCCTAAAACAGAGAGGGGGTAGAGATTTGTGGAGATTGCAAGGTCACAATAAACCTGTAGCTGGATGTAGACACATCCTATTACTAGACCTCAGTAGTTGTTTTGTATGCTAGCTGGAGGAAATAAATTCATTAAGCCAGACTTGTCATTGCAAGCCTTGCAGCAAGTTACAGTAGATAAAAAAAAAAACAAGCATTTCACATTTAATTGGCAGCATGCCGTCTAGCAGTTTATTGGTTAACTTTTGTGGTAGCAAGTGCTCCTAATGTATTCCAGTAGATTATATACCAGTTATTACAGAGACTGATTGGTGTGGTTTGCTACCTTGATGATATTGTAATTACAAATGGCACTGTAGTCACATTTGCACAATCAAGTAGCTGATTTAACAAACTGCAGAAAACAAGATTGTGTTAATAAATGTACATTTTTCAAGATAGTATAACATAGATGGGACATAGAATCTATGTTGAGGGTTGTTACCCATGGAAGGAAAAAACAAAGATTTTGATCGAGTCACATTATGTCACAGAGACCCGTGATAGACTTAAAGGATAATATAAGGGACAGAAAGTGTGTTTTAATTTTCAGGGGAAGGGGATTTTGTGTCTTAAATAGAATATATAGGTTATAAAGAGGTACATGAAGTTATTTATCAAAGCATTCTCTTCAAATTAATGAGCTTTGGAACTGTGACAGATTTCACATTCTGCATCTTGACCATCTGAGACACCTGTGCATGCCTTGTTTGACAGCTATTAAATAAGAGTCTCTGTATTACAGAGTCACATAGTAACACAGTCATTTAAAGGATACCTAAACCATCCTTTTTACAATTTTTTTTTGTAAACTACTCCATAGGCTTGTAAAGGAGAGGCTGTTGTTTATATTTATACTGAAACTGCATTTATTAAAGTAGGATAAATGCAGTTTCATAGAATTTGAAAATTGTAAACAAAACCTCTTCTGATTCAAAAATCCTGCTGTCAGAATTCTAAAATGGCTTCCATGATGACATCACTCAAGACAAAGCTGACAGTTGTGTTCTAGCTCTTCTAACTGTTTTCAAATGCAAATAACTTTAAAATGAAAAATGATAGCCTGGAACTGTAAGCATGAAAGTTGTTCAGCACAAAAATAGCTACAAAAAGAGTGCTGTTTCATATATAGATAACTTTTAGTTTTTTTAAAGATTCCAATTGTAGAAATGGAAAGAAACGTGTGACTACTAACTGGATTTGAACACAGGGACCTTGCCATTCTGTAGCATGCTCTTAACCACTTGAGCCATAGGAGCCCCAAGTCATTAAGCTTCCTGAGTTTTCCCTTGAAACACACACATTCCTTTCATAGTGTTGCGAAATGGCAACTAGTCACTCTCTCAAGACTCAAATTACTTCCTATTTTTTTATCTCCATTCAGTTAATAAGCCACTGTGAGGCAATTTTGAAAATCCAATTTTAGAAATGAAAGGAAAGTGTGACTCCTACCAGGAACAGCGTTTTTTTTATCAAAGAATATATCAGGGATATGCTACTCCCCTACTGAAAATATTGTTGATATGTTTTGTTAGATTGCCAATTGACCCGATGACATCATGAGTGGTGAAACCACAAGTGATGTCATCAGGTCAATCAGCATGAGAACAAAAAGTGTCAACAATATTTCCAGTAGGGAGGTAGCATAATCCAGTTATGCCATCTCACCAAAAAAGTGAAAAAAAACAAACATTGAATTTGCTGCTATTTTTTTGCTGATTAAGAAAAATCTAAATGGTATCTATAAATGAAACACCACTCATTTGGTAGATATTTTTGTACTGAACAACTTTTGAGCTCAAAGTACCATGCTGTCATTTTTGTTTTAAAGCTGTTTGCATTTGTTTGTTGCAAAATGTGAAAAAAAAGAATTTTCTGATGTTTCTTGCTAATTATAAATAAACTAAAAGGTATATATAAATGATACACCACTCATTTTGTAGATATTTTTGTGCTGAACAAATTATGTGCTCACAGTACCATGCTATTGTTTTTTTCTTTTAAAGTTATTTGCATTTGTTTGTTGAAAAAGTGACAAACAATTGCATTTTCTGCTGCCTATTTTGCTAATTAAAAAAACAAAACTAAAAGGTATGTATAAATGAAACACCACCCATTTTGTAGATATTTTTGTGCTGAACAACTTTTGTGCTCACAGTACCATGCTATAATTTTTCATTTTAAAGTTATTCACATTTGAATACAGTTAGAAGAGCAAGAACTCAGCTGTCATCTATGTCAAGAGTGACAACATCATTGATGCCATTTTAAAATTCTGAGAGCAGGATTTTTTAATCAAAAGAGGCTGTGTTTACAATTTTCAAATGCATGAAACTGCATTTATCCTACTTTAATAAATGTACTTTTATGATAAATGTAAACAGCAGCTTCTCCTTAACAAGCCTATGGAGTAATTTGCAAAAAAAAAAACAAATGTGTGAAAAAGATGGTTTATGTATCCCTTAAGGTCAGCAGGGACTCCAAGTTCATTAGGTTTACCTTTCTGCTTCTTAAGCAGGGGTGAATTAGCATGCTGGTCAAAGATATACTAATTTGTATGGATTCTCTAATCATGTTACTACTGAGACTATCTTGTACTTCTTTTTGATAAACAAACATTCGTCCAAGCTTGCCTTGAAGGCCTGTACTGCCATCACATCCACTGCATCCACTGTTTGGCTGTTTCCAAGGTTCACCACCCTCTGGAAGAAGTATCTACTAATATTACCTATGAATTTTCCACCTCAGAGTTTCAAGGTGTTTCCCATATACTACTGGAGGACACTAGGTCAAACTTCTGTCTGCTGCATGTTGTCAATGACCATGAGTATGTAGAAGACAAATATAATTCCCCCCTCAATCATTTATGCTCAAAGATGATCATGTTAAAGGCCACCCCTTTCCTCTGTTAAGAAATCAGTTGATACTAAAGATTTGTTTCCTGCATAATTTTATGACTCTAAATTCTAGGAGACTTTAAATTAAACTGGATCTTCCCTTCTCACACCAAAATCTGTAACAACATTGCATCCCTAAATCTGTCCCAAGTAATCACTAAGCCCACTCACCTAAATCTCAAATCCCACAATGTTACCCTCTTGGACTGTACTCTTACCTCTCACCTGCCCCATGTTATTGATGCTCATATTCTTCCAGATGTCGTCAGTGACCATCACATGATCTATTGCATATATAAAATCCACCATCCCAAGGCTCCCCCAAAACTCCTATCGATCTGATCATTTAGATCCTTAGACCTGGCTCCCCTCCTCGATGACCTGGTAAATGCTGACTGGTCACCTATTCACTCTGCCTCCTCTATTGATTCAGCCCTCAGCTATTTCAACTCTATATTCTTGAACATCTGGAATCAGCATGTTCCCCTCAGGAGAACCAGCATGGAGGGGCCCAC
The DNA here is from genome assembly GCA_016271365.2 of Neoceratodus forsteri. Classification (NCBI taxonomy): domain Eukaryota; kingdom Metazoa; phylum Chordata; order Ceratodontiformes; family Ceratodontidae; genus Neoceratodus; species Neoceratodus forsteri. Next base: position 1,156,318,048 of record CM057456.1, on the reverse strand, counting down.
TTACCCTGGATCTCAGCAGAACAACTGACCTGCCTTTGTGCACATGATCAGGCATGGAAGGCGCACAAGACCACTGGCTCCCCTGTGGACTTCCACAGTTACTGCTGTCTTTGAAACACATGCACCAAGGCTAATAGACCCGCCAAAGCTGAGTACTTTTCTTCCTCCTTCAAAGCAAACATCAACCATACTTCCAGGTTCTGAAAAGTTGCCAAATCCCTCTTCTCCCCACCTGTTCAACCTCCCATACTTGTCCTCAGTGTGGGCAACACCTCCAGATTAGACTCCCTCTCTGTAGTTACTGAATTTAATACCTTCCTCACTTCCTGCACTTCCTCCCTTCTCTCCTCTCTCCCCCTCCACTGTATTATTCCCCCATTTCTCCTCCTCATCCATTCCCTTCTTTCCTTTTCCTATCCCTGTCAGACACGTTCAAGACCATTCTGGCCCTAAACCCTACCTAGGTTAAGAGCCCTGATGGGCTTGACCCCAAACTTCATCTCTCTGCCCTTGCTATCACCTACCTTCTTGCCTCCCTCCTAAACCTCTCTTTCTCTCTAGCTTCTGTTCTGGCTGCATGGAAGCATGCCATGGTCATACCTATTCCTAAAGGTGGTGACCAATTCAGTCCTGGGGATTACTGTCCTATCTCTTTACTTCGCATCATCGCAAATCACCAGGAGCACATACTGTAGTTCTGTCCCAGATCTCCCCTTACCTTGACTCCTTATCCTTTTTCACCCCTTTCCAGTATGGTTTCCATAAATTCCATTCCACCTCTACCTCCCTCCTATGGCTTACAGACTCCATGCTCTCAAGTATGGACAAGGGCCTTATTACTACTGGGATCTTTATTGACCTTGCAAAGGCAGTCAACACAGTATGACATCTCTTCCTACTTTATAAACTCACAGCAACAGGGTTATCTTCCACCACCACTAGCTGGTTCTGTTCTTACCAAGAGGGTAGGACACAATTAGTTAGGATAGATGACTCTCTTCCCCCCCCACACCCATCAACACTGGTGTCCTCCAATGCTTCATCCTCTGTCCAGTTCTCTTCTCTGTCTTCTAAAATGACCTCTCTGCTGTTTGCTCCTCTGCAGCCATTCACATTTACATGGATGACACTGTCCTGTACACCTCTGGCCCCTCCCTGCAGAGGTGGGGACCATACTCCAGCTGGACTTTGACAAAGTTCAGCTTTGACTGGACTCAAATCAGCTGTTTCTAAATACCAGGAAGACTGCCTCCATGTCCTTTGGCACTAGGCAGAGACTCTCTAGACTTTCACCCCTCCCTTCTTTTCACACTCTTGACCAAGCTATGATAGAGGACATGAAATCCTTCTGGTATCTTGGGGTTTGACTCAAGCAATACCTCAACTTTTCTAGGCACATGGATGCCATCCACAAGAAACTGCACCCCAAGCTTGGTGCACTATACAGAAACCCTGGTTGCATCCCCTTGCCAGCCCACCATGAGCTTGTCCAGAAATGATCTTCCCTGTATTTGACTATGGAGATATAGTCTACAGAGCCACCTGAAAGTCCTTCCTTGACAGACTGGACACTTTTTCACTTGTTCTGTTACTTCACTCTAGACTGTCCACCCCATATTCACCACTGTAATCTCTATAAATCCCTCTCCTTCCCCTCTCTTGAGGATAGGCACCTTTCCCACTGTTCTAGCTTCATTGCCAAACACTGGTTAGGGTCTCTTCCCCTTTACCTCACTGCTGCTCTCTCCTGTTCCCCCCCACCTGGCATCCTCCTACTCACTTCGCAACCTTGGACTGTGAACCTTTGCTCTCCCTCCTAAAACCTCATCTGCTGGCCAGGCTGCCTTCTCTTATTGCTTGCCTAGACTCTGGAATGCCCTTCCCCTGGCAATCCAAACTTCCCCTCCTCATTGCCTCTCTGACCTCCTCCAGAACCTCATCTCCCCCTCCTGCAACTGCCTCTAATTCTTGTCCAACCATCAGTCCCCTACCCCTATTGTAGCACTTGTTGTCTTTGACTAATGTCTTAACATTGTATTGACCATTGAACTTGCTGTGCTTAACTTATCTGACTGTATTCTGATCTCCCTTTACTCAAATGCCACCTGAGTGTTACATATCCTTACTGCATGGATTTGACCTGTAAAAATGTGATTCTATACTACAGTGTAATTCTGTATTATTATTTGCTCCCTCTTCTCCAACCCCCAAGGCATCAGGAAATGAACAATTTAGTGCTCAGAATGCCTTTCCTAGTGAAACTTTTAAATAAATAAGTAAATAAATAAATAATTTGGCTTATCAATCAATATAAAAAAAAATCATGTTTTGTGCAGAAGAACTATGGCTCTAAGAGACATAGAATATGTTGCAGAAAGATACAGCCTGACCCACACAGTTTGCTCAGATGGTCCCTGCATAGTTTGACTCTGCAGACCTTAACTGGTCTCTGGCAACCCTTCCTCCCTCCCTCCTCCCTGCCTCTTTACTGTTATTCCTGTGTGTATCACAAGAATGCTTGAAGCCCCCTGCTGTTTTCGCCTCCACCACTTCCACTGATAGTCTATATCAGGTGTCTACCACTCTTTCAGTAAAGTAGTACTTCCTCACATCCCTCTTAAACTCCCCCCTCCAGTGTCATAACATTCCCTCTGATCCTAGTGCTGTTCTGTGTTTGAAAGGGACTCCCTTCCTACACCCTTTTCACTCCTGTGAGGTACTTGTAGGTCTCTATAATGTCCCCTCTCAATCTCTTGTCTTCCAGCGTGTACATGCTGAGATCTCAAAGTCTCTTCTCATAGGGTGTTTGCTGCAGCACCTGCACCATTTTAGTTGCCCTCCTCTGGACTGCTCTACCCTGTCTTTGTAATTTCTAAGGTGTGGTTTCCAGAACTGGGCACAATACTTCAAGTGGAGTCTCACCAGTGAGCAATACAGTGGCAACACCACCTCCCTCCACTTGCTGGAAATACCACTCCCTGTGCATCCCAGAATCCCACTGGCCCTGCCCACTGCATTATCACACTGCCGTGCTATTTTGAGATCATCAGATCTCACAGCCCCAAGGTCCCTTTTCTGATTTGTGGCTGTCAGCATCTCCACCCATCCTATACTCATCTACTGGGTTCCTGTGCCCTAGGTACATGATTTTGCACTTTTTGGCAATGAACCCCAACTACCAAGCTCTTGACCACTCCTTGAGTTTTTCAAGATCCTTATGCATTTTTTGATCCCTCCTGAACATTTGCCCTATTACAGATTTTGGTGTCATCTGCAGAAAGGCATTCTAGTTCTTCTGCAGTTTCATTTATGAAGACATTGAAGAAGACCAGTCCTAGTACTGAGCCCTGCGGCACCCCACTGGTAACTCTCCCATCATTAAACTGAGTGTCATTTACCACCACCCCCTGTCAGTTGTTCATTAACCATTTTCTAACCCAGTTCACCACATTTTGATCCCACCTCTAGGCTGCTCAATTTCTTTATTAGTCTCCATTGTAGCATAGTGTTGAAAGCCATGCTAAAGTCTAGATAGGCCACATCCATGTCATCCCCTGATCTATTTCTCTGGTCACCAAGTCAAAGAAACCAATCAGATTTGTCTGGCATGTCCCCCCCCCGGTGAATCCTAGTTGCCATTGATCTTGCAGCCCAATTCATTCAAGATCGCTTTCCATTAGTTTCCCCACCACTGAGGTGAGACTAACCAACCTACTTCTAGCCTCTTTCCTACTGCCACTGTTATGTAGAGGGCCACATTTTTTCTCCTCCACTCCTCCAGAACCATACCTCATTCCATTGAACTCCTCTTCATATACAACAAAGGTGTCTTGATGATACACATATTCAATGGTGCTCCCTAGAGGTTCAGCATCCCTCACACTGCTTATCCTTCTCTGTCAAATATTGACTTGCCATTGCTCCCACTTACCTCTCTTCTCTCATTAACTCTACCATCCCATCCTCTTACTCCCTTTGATCCTCTGAGGCTTGCTCCTTTCTTTTTTCCCACTGTGAATCTTTAACAGGCCAGTCTGCTTTCTTTATCTGCCTTCCAGCACTGTGGAATGACCTCCCTCTGTCCATGTCACCCTCATTCTCCCTAAACTCTCTCCACACATAAAACAGTCATTACTTTTTTTCCTACCACCAGCACAGAAGTGTGCTTACCCCTCTCTGGTACTTCCTATGGCTTCTTTTCACTTGGGCCTGGCTCCCCTGCTCAGTATTAACACAGAAACAGCCATCAGTGAGAGAAATCCTTTTTTCTTAAATTAGCACTGCCGCAAAAACTATCTTATCAGTTTTCTGGAGTTGGTCCTGGTCTTGCATCATGGCTGCTCTACTAATGGACATTGTCACCAGTGGGTAAGGCAGGTGACCATGATAGTTTCTGATAGAATTGTTTTTTTTTTTATTAAACTCTAGGATTACAAATACCTTTGAGCAGGAACTGCTCATTTACAAAGGTTCCACATTAAAGGATGTAGAGTAACATACATACAAAGGTCAACAATGGTTACAGTCTTAAAAACACAAAGATGTCTAAGCATTTATTATATAGCCAAAAATGGAGAGAGACAACATAAGCCGGCTTCAGGCAAGTTTCAGGCTGAACAGTATATAGTTAGTATAGGGTAGGAGGGAATAAGGAAGAAGTAGGCAGGCTAAAGGGCCATTGTTGGTGGGTAGAGATGGGTGGCAAAAGTGTGAGGTGGATGGGCTGGAGGGCCCCATATCTGAAAGTGCCATTAGAGAGTGGAGGGGGTGGGTGAGGCATTGTGGTGTAGGAGGGTCAGGGGTGAGAGTGGGGGAAACTAGTGCCAAAAAAGTGGAGCTCTAGGGGACTTTACAGGACACCTATGACTAGGGTAAAAATGAGGAGGCAGTTACTGAGGAGAGGCAGTCACATTGAGTGGTAGAGGCAAGGAATAATCACAGTTTCCTTTTAAAGGGACCAAACATTGCAGTTGTAAGTGTTTCTTTGTTAAGGGTATTGTACCACTGAGGAGCCGTGTGTGTGAATGACCTCTGACCCAGTGTGATCTGGGATCTGGGGACCTGGAAGGTTTAATACAGAGCACTGCGTATAAGCTGGGTACTGCTGTTGGCAGTAAGGAGCTTTGCCATTCCTGATGGCATGAACCCAAGGATAACTTTTTGGGTTAACACGCAGGTCTGATATTGTATTCTACTAAGGAGTAGTAGCCATCTGGCCTGGGCGTACAGGTCACAGGTGTGTGTTAGGTGGGCGGCACCCCATTAGAAGCCTATAGGCCTTGTTGAGTGTCACTGATATCATCCGGAGGGCAGTAGGGGAGGCAGAGCCATAGATGACTAGACTGTAGTCAACAATGGAGGTGATGGAGCGGTTGATGGCCAGTCTAAGGGCATCAGTGGTCATGCAATGTTTGTGCTTGTGGAGCAGGCCAATACATATGTTGGTGGCCTTAGCTACATTGTCAGTGTGCTGTGTGTAAGAAAGAGAACTGTCCAAGGAGATGCTGAGATATTTAAACTCAGGAACATGTTCAAGTCAAGTCCCCATGTGGTTCTTGATGGTGAGGGACAGAGGTTTATACTTGCTCCATGCATTGCAGAATGTCATGACCTTAATTTTGCTGTAGTTCAGGATGAGTTTATGTGAACTAAACCACTCTTCAGTATGCCTGAAATCACACTGCAACTGACTCTCATGTTGTTTAGAGTCTTGGTTGCTAGTAAACAGTACTGCATCATCTGCATAGAGTAATATTCTCTTTTGGCAGATGCTAGGGAGACTGTTCAGGAAGAGAGAAAACAGTAATGACCCCAGTATAGACCCCTGCAGGACACCTGAGAGGACTGGTTTTTCATCAGAGGTGATGTCAGCAATTCTAACATGTTGGATCCTTCCCCTGAGGTAGCTAGCAAACCAGGGCAGTGCATCCTTGGAGAGCCCAAGAGTGGTCAGTTGCCTGAGTAGGTGTGGGTGGTTAACAGTATCAAGGGCCTTTGTCAGGTCAATGAATACTGTCCCCCCACAGATTCCTTTGTTGAGGGTGTCGTGGATGAATCCGGTAAATTCCAACAGTGCAGTGGTGCTACTATGCCCTTTTCAGAAGCCATGCTGTTCTGGGCACTGGATTTCATATTTGTCCAGGAACTCATCATGCTGTTCCGAGACTATTCATTCCAGAGCTTTAGATAAGGGGAGGATGGAGATGGGCCTATAGTTAGTGTGCAGTGACTTGTCTCCATTTTTGTATACAGGTGTGATAGTCGCCAGTTTCCAGAGTGATGGGAATTGACCCAATTTTAGGGAAAGGTTGAAGATCTTTGTCAGGGGTTCAAGGATTTCATCTAGGACTAGTACAAGCAACTTCAGGTTGAGTGAGTCACCACTATAGCCAGTTTTGTGGATGGCCTTGCATATATAGGTTCTGGCTAAGTGCATTGGGATCTCTTTGAAAAAGAACTGTGGAGCTGTGTGTACTTGGGACACAGTGTCAAAGGGGGAATTGATGGTGGGGGCATTTAAAAAATCAGGTGGAAGGACACTGCCAAGGATGGAGAACACATTGTTAAACATGTTGGAGATGGTACCTAGGTCTAGTTAGGTGCTCCATCAATGTTGAGCATGGTGGATGGTACCTTAGTATCCTTGCCTGTGAGGTCCATCAAGTTCTTCCAGAATATTTTCCCATCACCCCAGGAGTTGGAGAGTGCCTCCCTAAAATATTTGCTTTTAGCCTTCCGTATAGCTCTGGTACAGCAATTTCTTGCAGATTTGTATTTTTGAATGTTCCCTTGTGCTGATGTGTCTTGAGCACAGTACCAGAGGTGGTCCCTTTGTTTGAGCCATGCTACAAGCTCAGAATTTATCCATGGGTTAGACCTGCCTTTAACCTTCATCTTTTTAAGTGGCGAATGGATATCACAGATTGCCGTAAAGTGGCTGATGAACAGTTCCAAGGTTTTGTTTACATCATTGAATGAGTGAATTATTGACCAGTTCAGCCTGCTTAGATGTGATTTTAGCAGCTCAATGTGCCCCTGCTTGAGTACCCTGGTGTGATTATTTTAGGAAGGGGATTGGTGAATTTGTTAGCCTAAAAGCAGATAACAGGTGAGTTGTCACTTAAAGTATCAGGGAGTACAGATATCTTAGAGATTCTTTCAGGGCAGTTTGACAGTATTTAATCAAGTAGATGGTCGGTCCCAATCCTATAGTTGCACCTAGTGGGGGTAGGGACAAGCTGTGTGAGGTGTTGTGCTGTGACAGCATCCTTGTAGATCCAGGCCTCAGGTGAAAGCCAGTTTATGCTAAAATCACCCAGAATTATGGTCTCCAAATTATGGTGTAGTCCCATGAGGTATTCCATGATGCTGTTGAAACCACTGGCCTGGTCCATTGGGGGTATGTATACAGAGACTATAGTAAGATTTTTATTATGGGCCCCTAGGAGAATTTTAATGGTGAGGACCTGAGATGGGGATCCCGGGTTAGAAAATGGGATGACATGTCCCATGAGGGTATTTCTCAGGTAGATGGCACAGCCACACTCCATTCTGAAATCCTGTCCTGCCTGAAGATAGAGTATCCGGAAATTGTGACCACGGTGTCAGGGATCTTAAGGTGTAGCCAAGTTTCAACAACTGACAGGATGTCAGGATTGTGTTGTTGAATCCAGGTTTGGAGGTTATCAAGTTTACTGAGGAGGCTACAGACATTGATTGACACCAATGTGAGGGACCCCACCCTCCTATTTTGGGGGAGTGTGGGTCATCCCAACTGATCCTGGGTTGGGCTGTACATTTCCAGAAAGCAGAAGTAGCATCAAAATAATTCTCAGGAGAGAGGTTTTAAGTATTTTGAAAGCTTGCTTGTTTGTTAGGCGTCTGTGCACCTTGGTGCTATGGTACAGGGGTTGTCCAGCCTTGTTGCAGAGAACTGCTAATACTTGTAGGTTCCTCAGAAGGCTGAATGCTTGTAGCTTCAGAAGGTAACCAGTGTGCCAGATAGGGGTGCAGTGGGCCATGGTATCATTGTGTTGGATCCCCGTGGTCATACCTAGTGCATAATGCAGGGCAGAGGGTGGCATTGGTTGGCAGGTAGATTAAGAGGAGGTGACCTCAGGAGAAATGGGACAGTGCAGCACTATCATCACCACTACTAGCAATGTGGAATGCAGGTTTAAAACAGCCATGATTTGGTTTCAGGAAGGAGACATGGTTTGGCTGAGAATGGGCACTGTTAAAGGCTAAAAAATAGCAGTTACAAGGGAGGAGAAGGATCGGATTTCAAATTTGGGATTCCTTTTGTGCATCAGCCTATGAGAAGAGCGCTTATAACCCATGTGTTGAGACTCAGAGTGCTGTAAGAAGGTGTGATAGATAATAGCAGTTTGTCAATTGAGTGATACCTGGTAGTTAAGTCAAAAGCCAAAAGAAATGATCAACAGCTGAGGTCCAGAGTCACATAATGTGTTAAAATTCCTGAAGGTGATTAACTGTGCGTGCGCATATGCAGGATGTGAAATCCTTATGTCTGTAGTGGCGATGGTAGTGTTGTACTGTCCCATTTCTCCTGAGGTCACTGCCTATCAATCTACCTGCAGGGAAATCCTAGTCCCCCCCCAAAAAAAATCAGGGTACTAAGTGAGGTAGACACCAACATAGAGATGTTGATAGGGAGAAGCGTAGGGGTAAATGGAGAAAGTGACAAATGCAATAAGAACAGGGATGGGGCAAAAAGGGGTTAGGCCATCAAGAAATGGAGGGTAATGAGTACCAATGCCCGTAGTCTGGGCAACAAGCTCCCTTTACTAATGGCTTTGATGGAAGAGGGATGCCTGGATATTGTAGTAGTCACAGAAACGTACACAGAGAACCATGACTGGGATGTTAACATACCAGGGTGCACAACCTACAGGAGAGACAGGAAGGGGAGAAGAGGGGGTGGAGTAGCTCTCTATGTAAGGGAAGGGATAAAAGCAACTGAACAAAAAAGTAAACAGGGAGGAGAGGAGGCACTGTGGGTCACCTTAGAGACTGGAATGGCACCAAATCTGCACAGGGGTTGTATACAGACCCCCATGTCAGGGGAGGGAATGGACAAGGATATGATAGAAGGCATACTTAGGATGGCAGAGAAAGGGGAGATACTGTTGATGGGGACCTTAATATGCCGGATGTCAACTGGAGCACTTTTGCTGCAGCCACATACAAAAGCAGGACCATTCTTGATGCCCTTCAGATGGCATGCCTCAGACAGCTAGTTTTGGAACCTACTCATGAGGGAGCAATCTTAGACCTCGTACTCTCAAATGGGGACAGTGAGAGGATCTCAGATCTAGAAGTGGGTAGCCATGTGGGAACAAGTGACCACCAAACAGTGTGGTTCACGATAAACTCAGCTACAGAGTCAAGCCATACAAAAGTGAGGGTTCTGGACTTCAGGAAGGCTGACTTTGGCAAGATGGGAGAGTGCCTTAGAAAAGCACTAGCAAACAGGCTAGAAGGAGGGGTGGAGCAACAATGGGGGAAATATCAAAACTGCCATCACAGAGGCCACAAGACTTTATGTGAAGCAAATAAACAAATCAAAATGAAAGAAAAAGTCACTATGGTTCTCAAAAGAGGTGGTGGTGAAGGTTAGGGAAAAAAAGATAGCATTTAGGTAGTATAAGGAAACACAGAAGGAGCAGGACAGAGAACTGTACCAGTTAAGGCAGAAGGAAGCAGGGAGGGTAGTCAGAATAGCAAAGGCCCAAACTGAGGAAAAGATAGCCAACTCGGTTAAGAAGGGTGATAAAACCTTTTTATAGGTATATCAGGGAGTGTAGAAAGACAAAGGGAGGGATAATGAGGCCAAATAGAATAGACGGTGGGTGGGCAGAGAGGGACAGTGGAAAAGCAGGGATACTGAATGAATACTTCTGTTCAGTGTTCACAAATGAAGAGGTGGGGGAGGTGCCTAATCCAATTAACAGAAGCACTCTGGATAGCGGGGTCGATCCCAGTCCTTTCACAGAAGAAAGGGTTCTGAAAGAACTCCTAAAACTGAAGGTGGACAAAGCAATGGGACCAGATGGAATTCACCCCAGAATTCTAAAAGAATTAAGTAGAGAACTAGTGACACCACTGACTACCATTTTTAACAAATCATGGGAGGATGGTGTGGTACCTGAGGACTGGATGATGGCAGATATGATTCCCCTTCACAAAAGTGAGAGCAAGACAGAGGCAGGAAACTACAGACCTGTCAGTTTGACCTCTGTGGTAGGGAAAGTGATGGAATCACTTCTGAAGGAAAGAATTGTTGAGTACCTAGAGGCCAGTGGGGTACAGGACCCAAGGCAGCATGGGTTCACAGCGGGAAGGTCATGTCAGACGAATCTAATTGAGTTCTTTGACTGAGTGACCAAAGTAGTAGACCAGGGAGGGGCTGTGGACATGGCCTACCAAGACTTTAGCAAGGCATTTGACACAGTCCCACACAAAAGATTAATAGTCAAATTAACTACCCTGGGAGTGGGTCCCAGGGTGGTAGCCTGGGTAAAGCATTGGCTGGACAAAAGGACACAGAAAGTAATTGTAAATGGAGTGCACTCTGAAGAAAGAAGGGTTACTAGTGGGGTACCGCAAGGTTCAGTACTGGGTTCAGTCCTTTTTAATGTCTTTATAAGTGACATTGCAGAGGGACTGGAAGGAAAAGTACAGTATGCCTCTTTGCAGATGACACAAAGATCTGCAACAGGGTTGATACACAAGGAGGCATGGAAAGGTTGAGAAGGGACTTGACAAGGTTAGAGGAATGGTCAGAAGTATGGCAGCTTGGATTCAATGCAAAGAAGTGCAAAATAATGCACCTTTTAAACAAAAACCCAAGGGAAGATTACACAATGGGTGGAGATAGTAACAACAATGAAAATGGAAAGGGACCTGGGGGCAATCATATCAGATTACCTTAAGGTTGGCAAGAAATGTAAGAAGGCAGTAGGGAGGGCTGGGGAGATACTGGGGTGAATAGGGAGAGGCATCACCAGCAGAAAACAGGAAGTTGTTATCCCCCTGTACAGACAGTTGTTGAGACCCCATCTGGAGTACTGGATCCAGTTCTGGAGAAACCATCTCTGCAAGAACATAGACAGGATGGAGGCAGTTCAGAGGACGGCAACTAAAATGGTGCCGGGTCTGCAGGAGAAGCCATACGAGGAATGACTAAAGGAATTTAATATGTATACCCTTGAGGAAAGGAGGGAGAGGGAGGACATGATAGAAATGTTTAAGTACCTCAGTGGAATCAACAAAGTCCAAGAGGGTAGCATCTTTTAGAAAAAGAGATGTGCCAAAACAAGGGGACACAATTTGAAGATAGAGGGGGGGATGGCTCAGGAGCAATGTGAGGAAGTATTTTTTCACAGAGAGGGTAGTTAAATCATCCTTCAATAAACATGAAATCACTTTCACTGCACTTTACCCATCCCCTTGCAAAGCAATCTTTGTGACTGTGACCATGAAAGGAAGCAAAACTCTCCATACTGTCTTTATTTATAATTAACCAAATATGGCACTATCTGCTCTATTCTCTGTGACCAGTTGCCTAATTGATCAAGCTATAGGGGAACGAATTCTGGTGGGAGGCTATAATATTAATTGGCTGAACAATAGTCACAAAGGGAGTAAATTTGCCTTATCTGACTTCCACGAATCTCAAATTATTTTGAAACCCACCAGAATCAACACAGGAACTGACAATCACTTTTTCCTGAACTGGATTTTAGTAAATAGACCAGACAAGATCAGTCCGGCTGGAATCCTCAGAGACTCCCTCAGTGACCACGCCTCTGTGTCTGCATTTGGAAGAGTAATGCTCCTAACCCACCCTCATGACACATTAAGGCCAGAGACTGCTTTAATTTTAATGTGAATTCCTTCTTAACCAGCCTAAAGAAAATAAACTGTGGGACCATAAATGACTTCCCTAAAGTTTTATTAAGAATTTCTAATCATGGCCCACAAGGAAATTGCTCTTGCCATAGCATATGTTACTGTATGTTGCACTTCTGTACAGACCATTTCATTATAGGGCTTCAAACCCCATAGTACATTCCCACCATGGAGCATACCCCAACCTCTGCTTTGACTCTCTAAACAGCAGAGGGATACTTTCTGACCATCATCATTCTGCATGGCTAGAGTAGTGGTAAGGGGCACTATATAGCTTCACCAATATAGGGTGCCAGTAGCAACCATGCAGGTTGCCAGGATATTATAAATTCCTTACCAGGTAGGGAGTTGGTAATCTGTGGCTAAGAAACTAGTAATGGGTAAATAAGTGAGACCCCATCCGGAGTATTGCGTGCAGTTCTGGAGACCCAATCTCCACAAAGACATAGACAGGATGGAGGCAGTCCAGAGGAGGGCAACTAAAATGGTGCAGTCTCTGCACCAGAAGACACATCAAGAGAGACTTAAGGATCTTAATATGTATAGCCTTAAGGAGAGGAGGGAGAGGGGGGACATGATTGAAACTTTCAAATACCTCAAGGGAATCAACAAAGTCCATGGGGGTAGAATATTTCAGAAAAATAGGTGTGCAATAACAAGGGGGCACAATCTGAAGCTAGAGGGGGATGGTTCAGAGGTAATGTGAGGAAGTATTTTTTCACAGAGAGGGTTGTGGATGCATGGAACAGCCTTCCTGAAGAGGTTGTAGAGTCAAAACAGTGGTGGAATTCAAGGATACATGGGACAGACATAAGGCAATTCTCAGGGGGTGGAGGTTGAAAGAAGTAGGCTGTTGGTTAGCTAGGATCTGCCACTTATCTATTAGGTAGGGAAATGGGAAGACTGGGTGGGCCAAGCGATCCTTATCTAACGTCAAATTCTATGTTTCTATATTGGCAGTGCCCTTGATTTCTTCATCAATAGCTTCACCAGTGTAGTCAATAAACATACCTCCTTAAAATAGCAAAGGGCTAAAGGCCACTGTTCTTGGTAGATGGGTAGTGACCTTCATATTGTAATGTGACAGAGCGATAAAGAATTGAGAAAATACAAAAATATGGGCTTAGTATCTTATTGTAATTCCTACCAAAGCTGAAAAAATGCCTGCAAGATGAAACTTAAAAGTGCCAAAAGGGAATGCTTCCAAAACCTCCAGGTCAAAATTTATCCAACCCTAAGAACTTCTGGGCACAAATAAATACCTCTTAAAGGGTTGTTCTAGCACTACTACTCACAACATCATTGTCAATGCCCAAAATAAAATAGAAAACAACCTCTTGGCAACTTTCTTCAACAAATTTTTTACAGAGTTGGATAGACTCAAATCCCCTCTGAATGTAAACCCCAAAGGTCAACATACCCCTTCTTAACCCTCAGTCCAGTGAACTAACCCAAATTCCATTTCAGATTAGTAAATAGGAAGGAAGCATGGCAGCAATTATGCAATTTTTATACTGCACAACTGCTGGCATACTTCCTTCCTGTTTACCAACCCACATTTTATTTCAGATTGGGAAATAGGAAGGAAGTATGCCAGCAGTAATGCATACAAAAATGGAGGGCTACCCTGGATACTATACCCTGGAACCCCAATTCCCATGTATTATGGCTCCTGTCATTGCCACTCCCCTAACAGTTCTTATCAATAAGTCCCTCCTCCATGGTGTCACTCGAGAGAAATGGAAAACAACCACTCTGGTCCTTCTCCATAAAGGGAGACTAGACAGCCTGTTGAAAATTACAGGACCATCTCCCTTTTTATGTACCCTAGGGAAAATACAAAAAAAGACTGTCTTTGAACCAATTACACAATCACCTGTTTTTTTACTCTTTTTTTAGGTAGAAAAATGTATTTGTTTGATGAAGGTCTTTACAAAATTCAGATAAAATTCACATAAATATTTCATACAAAATTAACAAATTTCACAAGTATAAAACTTCGTAATATTGTTCATACATAATTGCTGGAATTATAGCTAACTCATTTATCAAAAGACACATTTTTATGTCTAATATTCAACGAGCATACTAAAGATTCAAGGATTTCAGATATCTATACAATTTATCCAATACATTCATATATTCACTGTCAAGTAAATATTTAACAAGTTGATCTGAGGGAAGACTAAGGGCTGCTAATATCGGAGCCAACAACTTTCTTCTCTTTATTTTAAATTGTTGACAAAGTAATAATATATGTTTAAGATCATCTGGTTCTTTCATGTATCAGCAACTGTTTGGGCTACTAATACATGAGTTTTTTTTTGATCAAAGAAAATATATCAAGCTTTATAAAGCTCAAACCTGTATCTAGTGAGCACTCTCCTTTGTTCAGGGTTTCTAACAATGGTTAAATATGGTTCTAGTTTATGTTTTGTTTTTATTTTCTTATACTATTTGAAATGGCACAATTTATTGATTCTTGCCAGATCTTGTTAGATAATATTATCTCTTAATCTAGTCTGTACCGTTTGTTTTATTTGGTGAAAGGGAAGTTTATATATTTTGCATAGTATACTTCCAAGCCGCAGTGGAAGAATATAATCATGTATGGTTTCAATTGTATTGGATGTACATCCCGTGGCATGATACTTTATTTGTTCTTCAAGACACATACGAGGAAGTCAATTATCATGAAGAAGAAATAACCATAATATGAATATGATTCTTCTTTCAATAGCCAAGGTATTTAAGGGAAACTAGCCCAATTCTCTTCTTAAGATTTCTACAGGCACTGACTGCTGAACTTTCAGAAGATATACATATATACATATATATATATAATTTTTTTATTTATACTTCTAAAGATGTTATATTAGAAGGACTCCAGATTTTGATAGCATATGGTATTCCAGCCTTTATCTTAGCATAAATTACCGTGATCAATCCAAAAATGGAAGATCGTCCCATTCTCCTGTGGAATGTTTTAAATGCCATGAAAGATGATTTAAATTTTTGTAGCATAGTTTTAACATGCAAAATCCATAGTAAATTGTTCGCAAATCTTAATCCTAGGTAATCATAATATACTGTCATGAAAACTTTTGTTCTCTCGATGTATAAAGTATACTGCTTACTTAACCTATTCTCAAATACAACCATATTTGTTTTACCCATATTTATTACCAATTTATCCTTTTTACTTTCATCTGCAAAATAAGTAACCTTTCTTTAGAGACCCAACAAGGAAGTCGAAATTAGAACCACATCATCTGCATAAGCTAGTGGAGTAATTGCATGATGACCTATTTTTGGTGAGTGGAAATCAGGGTTATCCAAAGACTTAAGAATCAAATTATATATATATATATATATATATATATATATATATATTAAACAAAGATGAAGCTATCAAACATCCCTGCTACACTCCTAAATTTGTATCAATTTTGGATGTTAAATTCCCATCATGATCATATTTAACCATTAACCAAGTCCTATTGTGAAGTCTTATTAGTATATATAATAGATCACAAGGGATTTTGTGACTTTCTAACTTTCTCCATAATATCTTCCTGCTTTATGGAGTTAAAGGCTGATCTTAAATCAATAAAACAGCAGAATAATTTTGATTTTTTTAATTGTAACATACTTCTACATGAGATGATTTAAAACAAAACAATGTTGTGTAGTTGAACGGTTCACTCTAAAACCATTTTGTGTATCAGTTAACAAATTGCTAGTTTCAGCCCATTGCTGTAATTGGTCTAAAATAATTTGACAAAGGTTATTTTGGGAAGCATCAGGAAGGCTTATAGGCCTTATACATGGCTGGATCATTTGTGTTTTCCTTTTTGAAAATAGGACAAATTATACAACCCTTCCAAGAATCAGAGATATATTGTGCCTGCATACAGTGGTTATAAAATGTATGCAAAACAGGGAGCCACCAATAATTGAATGTTTTATATTTATCGGCCAGGATTCCATCAGGGTCAGGAGCTTTATTAGTTGAGACTTTAAAATATTTTCTATTTCGATCTTGTTTATATAGAATGCTTTAGGATAATCTTTATCCCCGTCATTTTGTTAATAAACTGCCTATCTTCTTCCTCTTGAGAGAAATATAATTTTCTGAAGTGAGCTTCCCAAGTTGATGGGGCAATAGCTGCCTCAATTTTGTCTGCATATTTATCATAGCCTTTGCTCACCAGAGTCCAAAACTGTTTGATATCATTCTTTTATATTGCTTTCCTTAAGTTTTCCCACATGACCACATAATATTTTGTTCTTTCCTATTCCAAAAGTTTTTTGTAATCTTTCCTAGCTTTGTTTAGTATTTTATTGATGTCCTTAAGTCCCAGTTGTTTTTTTCTTTTGCCAGATTAAACCATTTAATTTCCTCTTTGCTTTGTTACAATTAAAATTAAACCAAGTGTTGTTCTTCTTTTTTTGTAACAAAGCTGTATAGAAAAAATGTTTTATATAGGTTTAAATCATTCCATAATCCTGAAATCTATCTGTAGTCTGTCTCTATTAAATTATTTTTGAGGTTTAATAAGTATTCTGCATTTGATATTTCTTAAAATTTCATAATTTCAGTTACTTGCCATTGTATTATTTTAATGTTAATAATCTCTAATCCTGGTGTGTTTAATATAGCATTTTGGTTATCTTCAAAATATCCCAAGTCACAAGTTGTTATTACAGATAAATGAGAAGATTCTGTTCTTATTTGAATTTCTAAATCCAATAAATTGGCTGAAGCTTCCAAGTTGCCCAGTACAAAGTCTATGCAAGATGAGACTAAGGGTCCTATAAAAGTGTAGTCACCTTCTATATCGCTATTTGTTCTCCCATTATAAACACAATACTTTTGGTCCGTCATAATTTCTGATAATGATTTCCCATTTTGATTGGCTATTTTGTCATGTGAATTCCTTTTACAGGATAGATTTTGATTAATGACATTTATTCCTTTTATATAATCACAGTCAGCATATCCTCTTGAGGTATTATGAGAACCTCTAGCATTAAAATCCCCTTGTATTATTACTGGAAATTTCTCATATGTACCTGTGATTTCCTCTATCATCATTGTAAACCATATCCAATAATCTCCTCTCTTATTTTTTCTTTTAGGTGAGATATAGATGTTAACTAAAATAAGTTTCAAAGTATCATTTAAAATCTTAAGAACTTGACAGCTCTCTAAATGAACCTTTAGCTCTGTAACTAAACAATTAAGAGCTGTTTTTGTGAATGTGACCAGACCTGCCGTAGTTCTTCCATTTTGTATTGTGTTTTATTGCAGAAATTTCATAACTGAAGTATCCTGGTAATAATGGAGTATTGTCTGCCATCATCTACATCTCTTGCAGACATAGTACATCTATTTTCATAAGGAACTGTTTAAGTTCCTGGTCTGCAAACTTTGAAATCAGACCCTCTACATTCCATGTTAATATAATCATTTTTTTCCGCTTATTTGTGTTCTTATATGTCAATCTGTTTTTAAATGTTCTAATGTGCAGAATCTGTTGTACATTTTCAGCGGTGGGTTCTCTCTTATAACTGACTTTTTGGTTTGAGATTTATTACCGAAAACTGACTGTATGTTAGTCAAATATACTACATACTCATCCAAGACATGTGATGCCTGCAATGCTAAAGCCGCAATTTGGCTTGAGTGAAAAGTAATGTCAGTTTGTGGGTGATTCACAGTAGTTGAATGAACATCAACATGAATATATTTTATTGAACTTCTGTTAATGTTCACCTTCAGGGCACAGGAAAGAAAATCACCTATACCGCTCTTGATATAGCCTATGGGCTGTTTCCTTTCAATCTCCCACCCAATAAGTGATAGAGTCTTTGAATCGCAAACCTTGGTTATTTTTGCATTTTACTCATCAATTACTTTAATAACATTTTGTAACCATTCATTATATTTTTCTTTTCATTAGGTTTCCTTTTGTGTGAGCTAAATTGGAATTAACAGTGGAAATAGGAAATGGGACCACTTGCAAAGAATAAACATAAATACCCTTATCATATGATAACCTTTCTTGGTTCCAAATTCCCTGAGCTGTTTGATAAGACTGGCAATATAACAGAACACATTTTTTAAACTCCTGGTTTGGAGGTCTCATGACAAATATCTCATTAGCTTGATCATTCAGATGCAATGAATTTAATACCCAATCTGTTAGTCTGGGTCTTGATTCAAGACCCAAGCTATGAATGCCATACATCTCAGTTACATATTCTTCCCTGGGAGCTATAACTGTGTTTGTTGGGCTTTGAGTAATTTCATTTTCCTGACTTTGTTGCTCCTCAATCAGTGGCTCCAATAAAAGATCCTTGGTCTCCCCTCTATCTGGTTCCATTGTTCCAATACATACACCCTTACAAACTAAGGGATTAATAGCATTAGCACCTACTTATATTTGGGGAGGATTTTGAACCACCTGAATCTTAGTCTTTTCCCTTTTTATTTTTATCTATCACAGTTTTATTTTTATCATTATTCCTTCTTTTACATTTATAATTGGATATGTTTGGTTTCTTTGGATAATTTTCTTCTTAATTTTTTGAGCTAATGCATTTAATTCTATTATGGACTCTGTTCCCTTTTGAAAAGATGGAGTTAATTGAGTTGATTTGCTTTATTTTTTTTTTCTGTTGTCCATTATCATAGAGGGTATCTTGAATTATTATTAAATCAGTAGTATATATACTTCATTTCAAGTTAAGGATGTCCAAAACTGCCTTATTATAGACTACTTCACCACTCAAATTCTCAATCTCCCCTTTTAAAATCCATGCATTTTCCAATAATATAACATTTGCCAGATATTGATGTTTAACCACCTCTAATAGTTCTGAGGCTAGAACTGAATTCATGACACCATCCCTAGGAACTGTGCTATCCTTCCCCCACCAATTCTAAATTTGGAACAATAACATGCCCCACTGTTAACTGGCCAGAGGAGGGAGATAATTGGGGCATGGATGACAAAGCACTTAAGGAATCATTAGTTACAACAAGTTGATTAATGTTTTGTAAAGTTTGTTCCAGTTCTTTTAATGTGTTACTGGATTTTTGGTCATTTATTTCCTTGACTGTGCCTTCCCTAAACAACCTAGCATCTTTATTCTGTGGTTCCTTATGTTCTGCAATGTATTCCCTAGTACTTAAAATGTATTTTTTCACCTCAAATCCACAGGGTTCCACTACTTTAGGATCATTGGGCTGAGGTTTAGTTGGTGAATTTGATGATGTGTCCATCTCATTGACTGAGTCAAGATCTGGATCAAATCAAACCACTGGCATCAATGGTTGTACATATGGCTCCACTGAATTAGTAGTCTCATCAGTCCAGCTGTTAACATTATATTCTACTAGTGAAGCCGCTGAGCTAATGGACTCCCTCAGTCCAGCTATTAACACTATATTGATCCAGTGTGATCATTTGTTGGTCAGTTTCAGTTAATAGTTGGGGAACACAATTCCCCTTTTACATCATCTTGTTTATTTTTCTCCAGGGCCTCTTCAAATGCATTATACTTGGCTGAAATTACAGGGGTTGAGCTATTTCTGTTAATATGGGGGTACCTTCTGAAAAAAGAAGTGATTTTAAGTTCATTTTTTTATTGCCTTTTTAGTATATCTCTTTATTTCGGGTGCTTCTAGCTAATCCATTTTACTATTATTTTTGCCTTTGGTATTCCTCTTGGATCTTTGTTTTGGTTGCACTACCAATCCACTTCTTATATTCACCATTATAAAGCCCCCTAGTATCAATTAGGTGCAACTAAAGGTGTATAGAAAAAAAATAGATTGATTTAAATGAAACCCAATTTACTTATCAAACTTATTCTGGTTTCAAACTTAATCTAGTGTATTTTATCTTAAAAACAAAAAGTAACCAGAGAAAAGAAGTTAAGATAGATACAATGTACCATGGCCCCAGGTCCAGTATTTATTTATTTATTTAGCTTTTGTTGGCCAGGTAGGTACACTAGAAAAGTTATATACCTATTTTCAGGTATGACCAGGGAGAGTACAATGAAAATACAGGTTCAGACAGGGTACATAACAACAAAAGGGGCAATGTACAGAGTCACAAAAGAGCCAGGTGAACATAGACAGTAATAACAGTAAGCAGTAATAGGTAATATATATATATACATACAGAATAAATAGGCTAAGACATTCAATGGCAATTGCTTTGTATGAGTGACCCTTTTACCAGAGCCACAGAAACAGATAATTCCTGAGCAGATAAACAAGCAAATCACATGCTTCTCAGAGTTACAGGATGGAAGGCAGCATCTTTAGAGCCTACAAGAGGGATCCCAGGGTTGGGTGAGTCCAATTTAGAGACCTGGTTAAGGTGGCTTGGGACACCCACACGCAGATGTCAGCTTCAAGTGCTCCCACAGGGAATTCTGGAGGCTCAGGTGGGAGGGGGAGGAACAAATGTGGTCAGGAAGAGAGTTCCATAGCCTTGGAGCACATGTAGCAATGTCAATATCCCCCATTAGGGTATGAGTATAAGGAACTTTGAGCACCCCAGGACCCTGAGACCTGCGGGAGTAGAAGGAGGATTCAGCAGTCTTGAGAAGCTGTGCCAGCCCTGGAGAGGTGCCAGTTCTGACCACCTTTCCTACAAAGCAGCCCAACCCATAGTTCAAGTGATTGGCTGGGGAAAGCCAGCCCAGTTTGTCATATAGTTTATAATGATGGGTGAGGTATGGAGCTGCCAGGGCAAAGTGACAGATGTTGTTGTAGGTCATGTTCAACCAAATGAGGTGGACCTTGGAAGTGCTAGTGAATAGGAGAAGGCCATAGCTAAGTGAAGGGTGCAGCACACCTCTGGCCAATGCCAAGCGAGCGGCAGATGTCAGATTTTTCTTTGCCCTGTAGGCAAGACCCAGTTTACAGTTTACGGCTCTGCAAACATTTAGGATGTGACACCCCAGGTTGAATTGGGGTCAAGTGTCACCCCAAGTTATTTTATAGAAACTGTGGTTAGGAGGGGAGCACCGTCCACACCACTGACACACAGAGGGGCAGGGGAGGCCTTGATCTTGGCTACTGACCCAAAAAGCATGGCCTGAGCTTTTTTTAGGTTGAGGACCAGCTTGTGAGACGTTACCCAGGATTGAATATTCTTAAAGTCCTCACTCAGCTGAAGATCGAGAACCCCAATGTCCCAGGACTGTGCAAGGATGACTAGATCATCTGCATAAAAGGTGGCACTACAGTTGGAAGCAGCAGCAGGGAGGTTGCTGACAAATGCAGAAAAGAGAAGGGGCCCCAGAACTGATTTCTGTGGGACACCAGAGGTCACCAGAGTGGGTTCAGAGAGGATCTTGTTGAATTTGGTCTGTTGCAGTCTGCCCTAGAGGTAGTTTCTAAGCCAACTCAAGGCAGGAGGGGACAGGCCAAGGGACTGCATCTGTGAGCAAAGTACTGCATGGTCCACAATGTCAAAGGCCTTGGATAGGTCAATGAAAATGGCCCCAGAGAGTTTGCCCCGGTCCATGGCCATCCTAATGCTAGTTGAGACAGAGACAAGGGCTGTGGATGTGCCATCCCCTTTTTTATAGCCATGCTGTACAGGGGACAGCAGCTTATGAATGTACTCCGTGAGCTGTTCAGCCACAACTTTCTCTAGGAGTTTGCTAATGGCTGATAGGATGGCAATTGGGTGGTAGTTGTCCAGGACTTTGGGGTTACCTTGCTTCAGAATGGGGACAATCTTCACCACTTTCCAAATGTCAGGGATAACTCCAGTGGCAAGGGACAGGTTGAAGATATGTGCCACTGGGAAGGCAATGTGGGGAGCACCCAGATTCAGAAGCTTGGGCTCCATGTTATCATGGCCAGCACTGGAGTGTGGGGAAAGACCAGAGAGAAGTCTCTGCATCTCCATGATAGACACAGCCCTGAGATTAAATAATGAGTGAGAGGAGTGTACCTCCTAAAGGACAGAGGCCGAGGGGCCACTGATATTCTCTACAGTAGGGAAAAGGGAGGTAAGCGCGGACAAGTCCAAAAAGTGGGAATTAAAAGCATTTGCAGTCGTAAGTGGATTATTACAACTTGACCCACCAATGATCATATCAGATGCCCCAGAGGTGGAGGAGCCACTAAGTTTTTTATGTTTCTCCAGAACCTTCGTGGGTCTCTAGCAGAGCTAAGCAGGGAGGATTTACAGTATTCACTTTTTCCACACTGATGGCTTTTTGCACTCACTTTTGAGCTTCCTATACTGTTGGAAGATGGACTGATCCAACGTACCTTTGAAGCAAGCCCAGCTCTTGTCTCTTGCATGCATGAGAGTTAAGAGGCTCCCATGCAACCATTTTGTGGCAGACCCACTTACTCTCCACCTAATAAGGGGGGGCATGCTTGTCCTGCAGGGCACCAAAAACAGTGAGAAACTGGGAGACAGCAGTAGAGGGGTCATGGGCACTAAGCACCTCGACCAGTCAGTGATCATCAGATCCTCATGGAATGACCCCAGATCAAACCTAGAGAAATCTCTAACATGAATGATTTTGTGGGGAATTTTTGGTGAGGGGACTTTCCACACACAAAACACTGGGGTGTGATCTGAGATGGAGTCAGGTAGGATTCCATCAGAGCTGATCCTCTTGGTACGATTTGATAGGACCCAGTCCAGTAGGGAGTTAGTTCCACCATTTGCAGACCATCTAGTGGTCTCCTGGATAAGCTGAGTCAGGGCGAGACTTGCCAGCAGAGTTTCAAACTGCTTGGAATTACTTCCATTCCAGTTTAAGTTCACATCTCCCAGGACCAAAACCTCATTATCCCCAACATAAGGACCAATGGTATCCAGGAGGTGGGTAAGCTCAGACAGACCACCCTTGGTGGGATTGTACAGTATGTGCATACAACATGCAGCTTCTTTGTATTTCCAAGTAACAACAGAGTGTGCAGCAGCTTATAGGAACACAGGGAGGACTGCTGATGAGTTATCACAGACACTCTAAGATGACTATTATAGTAAATGAGAATACCACATCCCACTTTTTTCCCAGCCGATCCTGTCTAATAAACTCATAGCCAGGGAGTGCACAGGCCATGTCAGGTATTGAGGGTTTCAGCCAGGTCGCTGTAATGCCTAGTATGTCAGGCTTACAGTGCATGGCCCAGGCAGAAAGTTCATCAAGGTTGGGCAATAGACTGGGAATGTTAAGGTGAGCAATTTTTATCCCCTTGCTCAACTTCCAACACAAAGGGAGTGAAGAAGACTGATAGGCGGGACCTGGGTTTAGCTCAGTGTCACCAGCAAGGGCCAGTATCACCAGGAAGAACCAGAGGAGATACTTTATGGGGAGAGGGGTACCTCTGACCAAGGGCCTACAGGTTGGTTGTCTTCTCACCATGGCAGTACACAGAAGGCATCTGATGTCAAGACAGCAGGTAGGACAGGGAGGCAGTCTATCTTGAGCTAGGAGGTTAGAGAAGGTGAAATCAAACACCTCATGGGGGACAGTCATACCCCAATGGTCCGCAGACAACTGAGAAGAGTCAATGACCATTAGGGAGAGAAAAAGGCCAGAGAGGAGACCAATGGAGAGGACAGCACGAGGTGAGGAGGGCATGGCACCTTCCCTAGTAGGCCTGGGAGTCTCCATTTCAGATTTGAGCTCAGCAGTGGCCAGTGGCACCCAACTCAAAGTGACAGCAGGGACCGGTGGGTAAACATGAGAGGAGTCAAGCCAGAGTTCATAGTGCTCTAGTACAGCTAGTAAGGACAGGGTCTGCTTGAGAGTGTATAGGCGTTCAGTGTAGACAGTCAAACAGTGACCCAGAAGTAACTGCAAAACACTCACCCTGGAGATTACAGACAGTTAGGTATATGCTAGCAGGAAACCCAGAGAACACTAACTTTTGTTGCTGATAGCACAGTAAACACTGAAAGCAACATTTCAGGGTAATTTAAGAGAGTAGGCAGGAGTATGCAATAATCAAATGGTACAGGAAAAAGTAAGCAGCATGATGCAACAAACCCCATGCAATGTGAGATATCAAAAGCTAATGAAAAAAGTCAGACAGTAAACTGATTTTCTAGCCACACCCATCCTTCTAATAGGGTCCGTAGTCATTTAAGGGAGGGGCTTACAAGCATTTAAGGGGAGGAGAAGAGGAGGAGGGACTGGGATGGGCGGGCAGGAAGAAAATTGTCCACCTTTCTATCTCTCCGCGGTCTGATTCCACATAGCAGGAGCCCCACAGGAGAGTGCAGCACCAAGTCTGTATCTGAAAAGGGGAAGGAGGGGGTCCCAGTGAGGACCAGTCCACACCTCCAATCCTGATGCCAAAAATCCAACTGCCATGACTGGGGCTGAAGTGCTGCTATTTAAACTGCACCAGCAGTTTAAAAGTTGGTGCCTTTTTTTTCTTTTTGAAACCTCTCTCTGCGGTCAGACTCCACGTAGCAGGAGCCCCATGGGAGAATGCAGCGCCATGTCCGTATCTGAATTGGGGAAGGAGGGGGTCCCAGTGAGGACCAGTCCACACCTCCAACTCCCAATGCCAAAAATCCTCTCCAATTTCTGGCAAAAGATTATACAAAATACAGAAGGACACAATTAAATGTCCATTAATTTATATTCAAAAATAACTGTAAGCTATAAATAGCTATGTAAGGTTTTTAAGAATTTGTGGTTAAAAAACAGTTAAAAATGAGATATCCTACATATCCTGTATATTATTCCTTGAGAATGTCCACTGTTGTCCACTGTTATCCCAAGAATTTCGAAGGTTTCAAATCAAATCACTGTGCTTTTCTAGGCCTCCTTAGGATAGGAAGCAAATTGGGACAATGGACCTGAATATTAAAACTATGTGTGTCCAGATGTCCGTATATCCAAATATCCAGATGTCCAAATAAAATCTAAGTCCAAGACAGACTAGAGATACAACAAGATGTGATCCTAATTTGAAGTAATGATATCTCCACAACCTGAAGACCACTTTTGTTAACACTGGATAACTTTAGCTGCATACAGAGCTCATAACAGGGAAAAACATACACTAAAATAAAATAGAAACAGCTGATAAAATTTGCTCCTACTATTGCACTTAATACAGTTAGAACTTCTAGGAATGAATTACATATACAGAACAATCTTTCTGTTAAAACTAGAATCTGTTGCATCTAACAGGACCTGTGATACAATGACAAGTTAACCTGATTATATAATGTGCTAAAAACAGAATTTACTAAGCAGAACACAGTTTATATCTTCTGAAACGTTTGCACATTATATATATATATATATATATATATATATATATATATATATATATACATATAAAACAGACCGCAAGTACAGCAGCTGTATGAAATATAAACTTTTGACAAAGGTATAAAAATCACTTGATGGTTTCCATGTAGATCCTGCAGATAAGACGGGACTGTTTTTTTCCAAGTTTAGCCAGTCTGAGATATGGCATATATAGTACAACCAAAGTACTTAGCTGTGTTTAGCCATTAACCATTGAGCTACTAGGCCAACAACTTATTAGGTAACAGTAAGTGACCAGGCAGTAGCAAAAATAGTAAAGCGACGGAAAAGAAGCCTGAACAAATCTCTACAGGACCTTGGTTAACTGTAACCCATAATCCCAAGCATGTTTGCTAAACTAAATTCACGCTGTTCAGACTACCAGCTCTCAAATAATATAGCTGTTTTCTTAGCGCAAAGGCATCACTGAGTTAAATCAAATAAGTTAGAGAGATACTTTCACTAACCCAGAGAAAAAAACTGTGACCTCCTCTCTCTGTAGCTGTAGCTGTAGTCCAAATACTGGCATCAAGTTCCTGAGAGAAAACAGAAATTTTTATCAGGGTCAAGTCTGTGTAAAACGTGCACTTCAGTCAACTTATTCAATTAACTATCAATGATTGATCAAATAATCAGCACTAGGTAGAGAGAAGCACCTGGAGGGACTAATTATCAAATAAGTAATATGCTCCAGCAGGTACACTTACATAGACATACCTCCATGGGTAATAGTCACCTGTTGCTGCACTGCTCTCTCACTCGGTGACAACCTGGGTTCAGAATGGGTCATGATACTGACACTGCTCTGGTCAGGTTGACAACTACCATATTAGAAGTTGCTAAGCTTAGTAAGGCCATTGGTGCAATTTTTATTCACCTCACCAAGGTCTTTCACCTGGTGAACCATGTGCTGTTGCTTGACAAACTTAGAGCTACTGGTCTAGATGATCTGCCTTACCACTGGATCAGTCATCACCTGACTAACTATACACAACTAGACCAATGGCAGTGCTGTCTCTGAAACTAGAGACAATGGATTGCATACAGCAAGATTCTATTCTAGACCTCATCCTTTTCACACTTGTCATTAATAATATGCCTGATAATTGTGTGTGTGTGTGTGTGTGTGTGTGTGTGTGGGCTCCCTGCAGCTATATGCACATGGGTCGGTACTCTACAGGTCCCCTGCTGACATCAGCTGGATAAATGCACAACTAGGGAATGATTTCAGTCAACTGGAGACCTGGCTATTGAGAAACAAGTTAGTATTTAATGTGAAAAAAAAGCTGTGTTGTTTGACCAAAAACACTAGGCACTGAGAGGATGACTCTTCTTAAACTGGTTACTGCGGGGGGGGGGGGGAAGTGCTCACCTTGGGATTTTGTGCTCTCAAGTACCTGGGTGTTAACTATAACCTATCATACAATGTTTATGTCACACTATATCTAAAACATTACACCAGAAACTGTGCATATTGTATAGACTGTTCCCCTACCTCTCTAAGGATGCTAGACTAGCTATATCTAATACACTTCTGCCATTTCATATGTATGGTGCCCTAATCTTACAATCCCTTCAGGCCACAGAACTTAACAAACTCAACTTTCTTTATAAAAAGATCAGTCACTTTGCAGCTGGTGCCTGTTCAAGGAGCACCACTGTGTAGTCCTAGCTGCCCTTGGGTGGCCATCTTTTACTACACAGTTGGAGCTCCCTCTCCTCTGATAAAAGTCTTTACCCCACCCTGCCTTGAGGGCATCCTTAAGTGCAAGCCCTATGTAGGAAAACTTCTCCCCAGCTCCGGCTCACTGATTGAAATCCCAAGGGCTACTAATGTGCCAGGTAGGCGGGCTTTCCTCTTCACAGACCCATCACGTTGGAACAATCTCCCAAGTGAGTTTCTGAACTATTCTACACTTATTGCTTTTAAAAAAAAGTTAAAAGATCACCCTGCAATAGTGAATCACTGTAGATATAACAGTTGAGGCTCAACCCTCTACCTCACTCCTATTTGTATAATTGTTGTGCGAATGACTTGGTTAGTTTTGTGATTTTAGGGGTAATTGGTTTAGGATTAGGTGGGTTATTTGTTTTGTGGGGGTGATTGTTCTTTATTTTAACTGTTGAGTGATCTTCTCTTCCACGTGTTTAACCAAGCTTATTTAGTCTATTCCATGGAAGAGCTGTGGGAGTGGCACCCCTTCTGGGGGGGTTCCCTTGTACCCTGCATGCAGCTGGGCTCAACCATTGTGGGCTGTTGTGGATTCTCCAGGGGTGCTGCTCAAAATGTAGATCTGCTCCACGGGTAGACTTTGGGGGTAGGATCAGAAGCATGGTATCCAGGAGTAGATGGTTTCAGGAAAGGGGTACTCTCTGTCTAATCTCTGTTCTCCAGGCTCCTGAGCTTCCCACTCAGCAGGTAGCTAAGGGACCAGCTGACTCAGCTCCTCCCCTTTAGGCAGTTCTTTGCAACACCAGGTCTCTTCGGAATAATGGAGGCATTCATTGCGGATGCCTCTGCAAAGTTGATATGTGTCATGGAGACTTGGCTGGGGGATGACTTGGGTCATGTGTGTGAATCGTCCATTCTACCAGGTGTTTCTGTGGTGCATTGCCCTAGGCAGGAACCTGGGGGGGCAGGGTAGCCATCTCTTTTAGGTCATCCCTGGGACTGACAGCATACCCCCTTGGGACAGGCCAGGTAATTCAAATGTGTGGCTGTAAAAGGTGGGCCTGGTACAAGTTGCAGGGTCATGCTCATATACCAGCCCCCCAGTTGTGGGTACGAATTCCTGAAGGAACTAGAGACTTTCATTGCTGATATGTGGTTGGGGTCACCCAAACTTTGGTTTTGGGTGACTTTAACACCTTCGTTGATGATGAGACATCTCTTTTCGGAATACAGTTCCTCCAGGTGATGTCATCCCTGGGCTACATACGGAAGGTTGCCACTGGCACCCACCAGCATAGCCATACCTTACATCTGGTCTTCTCAATGTGTCTTGACATCTGTAATGTAAGGGTTGATCAGGTCATTTGGTCAGATCATCATGTCATTCAGTTCTTCTATGGGGCTCCCCATCTAATCTCCCCTGTGGAGATGGTCAGATATCGCTGTTTTAAAGATCTGGAGCCTCAGAGCATCCTGGCAGTACTGGACACCTCTAGTATGAAGACTGCTTGCAGAATTGGAGTTGAGGCAGCTGTGGAGGGTTATAATTTAGTCCTCTCATCTGCTGTTGACTCCCTAGTGCCATTCTACAAACAGCCCTTGACCTCCTGCCTTAGGTCACCCTGGTGTGATACTGACCTGAGGCGGTTGAAGACTAAGGGGCAGAGGTTAGAGCATTGTTGGTGGAGGTCTCACTTGGAGGAGGACAAATTGGCACTGAGAACCCACTATGATGAGTATCAGGAGGTGATAACCCTGAAAAAGTCAGTGTTCCTGTCATGGGTGATTGTTTTTGGAAAGAACAGGCCAGCTCAGCTCTCCAACACTGTGGACAGACTAATAAATCCAGTCTGTCTGCAGTCCTGCAGAGCTTTTTTTCTTGAGAAGTGTGAGGAGTTTAACCAGTTCTTCCTAGACAAGGTGCTCACCATTCAGGCTGAGATATCCCTGAGCAGCCTGTCATTGGCTAACAGTGTCTGATCTTCACTGGATGTAGGCTCTCCATTTTGTATGGGCTGAATCTGAACCAGTCTCTGTGAACAATGTCTCCAGCATGATATTCTGTTGCATCACACCTTCTGTGCATTGGTCTCTGGACTGAGCAGACTTGTTTTGAATGCTGGGATTTGCTCAGTCCAATTGTAATGGAGATCATTAGATGCTCCTTTCATGAGGGTGTTTTTCCATCCACCCTTAAAAAGGCTGTCGTGAGGCCTCTCCTTAAGAAAGCTTCCCTGAACCCTGATGATCTATCCAACTACAGACCTGTCTCAAACCTTTTTTTTTTTTTATTTATTATGCTTTTTGTTGCGAGCTGCCTCTTCTGATGATCCCCCTGGCCAGGTTATTCAAATGTGTGGCTGTAAAAGGTGGGCCTGGTACAAGTTGCAGGGTCATGCTCATATACCAGCCCTCTGGCTTGCCCCCAAGGGAGGGGCTGTCAAGCAGACACAGACCCTCACAATGTTGGTACAAAGATGCTGGCAGGGATCAGCTACCAGTACTGCTTTCCTGGATTACTTCCCCGCCAGGGCAGTGCATGGAGTTGGGTCATACCAGATAGACGATGGCACTAGGTCACTGTTAGACTGCCATGGTGGGTGATTGGGGCCAGAGGAGTGGGGTGTCATTAATGGCATCTGCTGTTTGTAGAGCAAGGGACCCCATGGGGCACATGGCATGCAATGATGTGAGGCACCAAAGTGCCAACATCAAACACACACCCCAAAACATCTAGGCATTGGTAGATGCTGATCCCCAGCCTCCACCAGGTGTCAGACATGCACAGAGTGCTCTCCCACCCTTCCTCTGGAGGAGGAGAGCAGTCCAGGGGATGCTCAATCCTCCTCACCCAGGCTGGCCCTCCAACTCTTAGGTCCGTTCCCAAACCTGGGATGTCGGTGTCAAGAGTGGAAATCTTCCTGCTGTGCTGGCATGTTAGCCTGAACCTTCCTTTTCTTGGGAATTTGATTGAGAAGGTGGTGGCAGTGCAACTAGAACAACACCCAGACACCTATAACATTTAAAAAACCTTTCCAATCTGGATTCCAGCCTCTCCGTAGTACAGAAACTGCCTTAGTCTGTATGCACCAGGATCTTCTCCTAGTGAGGGATAGCAGACAGCTTTACATTCTTTTCCTGCTTGATGTCTCTTTGGCATTTGACACGGTGGATCATTGGGCACTCTTGGATTGCCTTAAATACTATGTGGGACTCTCGGGAACAGTGTTGCAGTGGTTTGAGTCCTACATGTTTTGCAGAATGCAGCAGGTGACACTTGGCTCCTTTAAATCTAGCAGTTCTGCACTCTGCTGTGGTATGCCTCAGGAAGGGCTTCTGGCCTCCCATGCTATTTGCAACATACATGTTGCAATTAGGAGAGATCATTAGATGCTATGGCTTGGTGTTTCATTGCTATGCAGATGACACCCAGTTGTATGTGTTTTGTGTCCCTGATGATAGTGCAGCTGTCCTGGAACTGAGTGAGTGCCTCAGTGAAATCCAAGATTGAATAGTGACTAGTTTGCTTAGGCTTAATCCATCATAGATGGAGGTGTTTCTGGTGGAACCAGGCTGGTCAGGTTCAGTGGCAATACATGATAGCACAGCCCTTCCTCTGTTACACAGTGTGGCCTTTTGCACTGCAGATTGAGTGAAGAATCCAGGTGTTATTGTGGATTCCAAGCTGCCTCCAGCATTCCAGGTGTTGGCTCTTGTCCACAGTGGCTTTTACCACCTCCATAACATCACCAGTATCAAACCCTGTCTTGAACCAACTGATCCGAAAACACTGGTGAACTTCTTCGTAACATCTAAGTTGCATTGCTATAACGCTCTCTACCTTGGGTTATTTGCAAGGCTGAAGCATCACCTGCATCTAGTTCAGATTGCAGCAGTGCATCTGGTTGTTGGCTTCTCCCATTTGAGCACATCACACCAGTTCTTCATGCTCTCCACTGGCTGCCAGTTCAGTGCTGCATTAGCTTCAATGTGTGTTTATTGACATACAAAGCACTGCATGAACTGGGTTCAGGCTATCTGCAAGACCTCCTGGTGCCATACAGTCCTGGTCACACATTCCCATCAGTGGAGGCAGACCTCCTGTCTGTACCTAGATCTCAGCTAAAATCCTTGGGTGATAGGGCGTTCGGTGTAGCAGCCCTGAGTCTTTGTAACACTCTTCCCTCAGAGGTAAGAGGTGCCCCTTCACTGGCTGCTTTTAAAAGATCCTTAAAAAAACACTTCTTTAATTTAGGTTTTGGCATGAATTCCTGGTTTTAAATTATTTACACCCTTGTTATTTAATGTTGTTCATTTTACTTGTATTTATTATTAGGTGTCCAGAGCCTTCGGGTCAGGGTGCCACATAAATAAAACCACCTTGCCCTTGCCTTGCCTTGCCTTGCCTTGCCTATGGGTTTTTACTGTCCCTACTGGTAGAGTATGATACTCCATCTACTACAATGTACAATATTTATGACTTACAAATCCTGAACTCTTTGGATTTGATTCTCAAAAGCCTGAATCTGATTCTAGGTGCCTGCATTACACAGCTGTGGTGCAAGGGGCACCTTGAATCAAAAATTGCAGATTTCATGATTCTCAGAAGACCCCTGCACCAATCCTGGACCCAGTGTGCCACACTGGCACATCGCCAGGTCTGCACCAAGCTGCTGGGTGAGCCAGGGTGCTAGGGGGCTTGTGGCAGATGCAAGCTGCCATATCCCTAACATTGGGATTCTGTAAACCTTCCCAGAGGGCACACCTCCAAGTACCCTTAGACCAGCCAGAGCTGGTCTAACAATCCTTGTGCCACCCCCAGAGGGGGAGGGAATTTGTACCACTGCCCCCATAACAGCAAGGTATGTGCACTGGCCTAGTGCACCAACCCAGATAACAGAAATGAACAAATGGAATCAAGCTTAACCCCTATATGATGCAGTGCCCACAGTGCTCCCCCCATGGTGCCCAGCATGCGGGCACACCAAAACACTGGCACAGCAGCAGCCCTTTAATGGACCCATCAGGGTGCTCGTGCCACCTCTCCCATCCCTCATATGTATCCCCCCAGCCCTCCCCATGCACTTCCCCATCCCCACAACCCCAGCAGCCTCACAGTGGGTCTCTGTCCATGGGTGCAGATGCCTCCTGACCACCCTGCAGCTTGCAGCAAACCTTTCAGGTGTGCTGTCTGTTTGCCACACAGCCACATTTGCCACAATATGCAGGACTTTGGCACCTGGACCCTACCCGATAGCGAATTGAGCACAAGGTCCCTGGTGCACTGGTAATCTGCACAAGCTGCAGTTGTTGCAGCTTGCACTGCCCTTTGAAAATTGAGTCCTTCATGTTCTCAATTCTTATAATCAATGTACTGTATGTATTATTCTGTTTATTATTTAAATAATATGTCATTACCTAATGTATTATGTTTCTGTTAGGCAACTGTATAATACTAGCTTGTAATTAACCAGTGACACTGTGCTTTCCTCTCCTACAAACAACCAGTGTGGAATTTTACCCACTAAATACACACACTATGTACGTAATGTGCAATCTCTCCTACTGTTTGTACACTGAATGTAATTATCTCCAGGTCACCCCTGAAAAAGGGACATGCTGTCTCATTGGGCCAACCTGGTTATCAAAACTGAAATAAACATGGAAGTGTAAGTATTCTTCAATAGAATGTGCCAATTTGCTAAAACACTTTTTGAAAACTGCTTTAATACAGATGTACACTTCTCCTTCCAGCATCTAAACACCACGATATTCTGAGTTTGAGCACACACACACACACATACACACACACACACACAGTATATAGAATAGAAACAGTGGCCAAATGTGAGTTACACTGTGATAATTCAATAGAGAGGTTTATGCAACTTAATAGTCCACAATGCAAAAGACTGAGACCCTTTTGCAGACCCTTCATACACATTTACAAATCATTTTGGAAATTCACCAGGGATTGGGGTGGGGGGTTCAGCATGCAATATCTCAAAGCAATAGTGACCCTCCCTTTTGTGGTCACAACTTTAGCAGCACTCCTTGACTGTAGAACTATAATAGGGAGGCAGTAGGTTAATTTATGCAGTGCAACAATGAACCATGGGGCTGGAGGAGTTCAGAGTTCGGTGAGGGACCACAGCAATAGATACAGTCCTAGGGGAAGAGAACTAAGAAGCAGGTTCAATGAGATGCTAGGGACAGTATTTGGGATAGGGATTTGAAGAGCGTCTGGACCACCAAGTGGGCCTTGAGAAACCTGTGACAAATACAAATACCACAGTCCAGATGCAGACCAGAAAGAGCCAAGTGAATGGGTGGGAGAATGACCAAGATGGTGGCACCTTGGTTCACAGCCTCTGCCCATGACATATAGTGCCATGCAGCTAGCACGGTGCAATACACAAAAGTCTGTGAGTGTCATCCTTCAGGTGTTAGCATGCACAAACCCTGTTTGTGAACAATAACAACTGGTAACCCTTAGCATGGAAAAATCTTCCTGCAATAACTAATGCAGACTTTCATGTATAGTAACAAAGTGTGAGTTACTACTGGGAGGCTGTTTGTCCCTAGTTTTATAACTATACACACTGTGACATTGAAACATATCCATCATATTTATCCATGTAAATTCTTATTTTGTGGCATGCATGCTTTTAAAAATGTATCATATTCTGTAATGTGCTGCATATTAATATGAGAAACATAATTTTCAAAAACTAGAAAGGAATCTCTATTTTTAAGCAGAACAACCACTAATATCTTTTGACCATTTCTAAAAATATTTTTATGATAGTTCATAAGACTCTGAATTATGTTTTGAAAGATATAACTTTCAAATTGTCAGGTTTAGAAACGTGTTTTTTAAGAAGTGAAAGTTTTTAGTCTATTCAACACAATATAGTTTTCAGTGCCAATACATGTCTATTCATGTAGATACAATGCATTGTTTAAAATAACAGGATTTTAACAATTTGTAACCATGTTGTTGGTATGTATTGCTATATTGAAGATGCAGCAACATCATGTGTCACTTTAGTAACTTATCTTACTCAAAGCTTTTATTTAAAAAGCATAGGCTTCTTGCCCTAATGGTTCCAACATGATCTTATTTAAAAGAAACTAGAGGCCCAGTGGTGTAGAGGGTTGAGGCACTGGCACCTTACCTCTTCCAACGCCGATGACCCAGGCTCGGGAACGGATTTGGGTCGTCGGGGGTCGGCAGGGGGGGAGGATGGGATGGAGCATCCAACGGACTGCTCTCCTATCCTAGGGAGGGTTAGAGATTGCCTCGCTTATGTAGCAGCCCCCAGTGGAGACTGGGGGCACTACAGGAAGCAGTGCACTAGAGGGAACCAGAAAAAACATAAAATCTGTGCCAGAAGTCTAGCCGGATGCCAGCTGCTGGCCCCAGGCATCCCTGAAGACTCCCCAAGAAGCCACAGAATGCCTCAGCAGCTCCTGGGACTGCAAGAAAAAAATAGTGTGCTGGTGCCTCCTCCCCGCTGGTGCCTTCCCCCTCAGAGGAGCGGGGACCCACCCGGTGAAGGGTTACACTGGGGCTACTCCGTGGATGGCTGCAAATATGAGGTAAGGTGGTCGAAGGGGGGATAGTAGGGAGAATGCCTGTGGATCTTGGAAGCCAGAAGGAGAGGCAGCTCAGGCGCATGCAGGGGCGATAAAAAGATTAACCAAAAAAAAAGAAACTAGAAAGGTCTATCTTTGGAACTGTTAGAGCTAGAAATTTATTTTTTTTAAAGAAGACATGGACTCCATTTGTTACGATCCTATCCTGTTAATACTGATATGTCAGCACTATTCTATATGTATTGATACCATCATGAACTTATTTTTGAGTGTATTCTGAAAAGATGTTTTGTACAGTAGTGAGACATGCAAAAAATGGATCAGTACTATGTTTTGTATTGACAGAATGTATCAATTCTATTAATTGTATGGACACATGAAATGACATGACCATTCAAAAAAATATATAAAATTCTATACACTATGTAATTAGAAACTGAGTAGTTTGCAACTTTCATTCATTTTAGGCCCTGAATCATGCTATGAACTTTCTACTCTCCCATCTAGCAACCCTGTACTCTCACAAGATCATACATATTATTCTTTACAATGTCTGGGACTGAGTTTGAAAACTTTGTTTCACACCCATCTTTGATAATATGTCAAATGCATTTTATATGTAGAATTAGAATGTAAGATTTTCAAAGTCAGATTTAATAAATGTGATTAAAATATGTGCAAAAATTTATACTTTTATATATAGTTGACATACTGTGGAAAACATTAGCTATGGAAAATATTATTTTCCAGTAAAGGAGAACCACACCATTTACTTAGTTTAGGTTAGAGAAAAAAAGTATGAGAGGGTTCATGTGTCCCAGATACAACAAACTCTAGCCAGAGCCAATAGGGCTGTGAAGAGCTGCCAAATGACAAATGTAATTTTCTTGTTGGTGCCATAGAGTGCTGTTTAGTCACAATCATCACAGTGCTCCCAGATCCAAATAATCATTTTCCTGTAACAAGCCCTCATTTTTCCTGTATTTTCCCTGTAGAGGCAGCATCAAATCCCTGTATAAATTCCTGTGTATTTTTTCCATAAGCCACTAGTTCCTTATTTTTGACTGTGTTGTTTATTTAAATGTAATATGTTGGTAGCATTTTATCAGGAAAAGGGCTCTGATTTCCTGTTAGGTATTAAAATTATATGTCAAGATGGCCTTGGAATGATTTGGATCTATGTGGAATTCATAAGGCATAATGTGGGAATTAATTTATTTGTTGGATTTTGTTGACTGGGTAGGCCCACTAAGACTAGAAGTCCCTTTTTTAGAAGTGACCCGGGGGGGGGGGGTACAGATGGTAACCAACTGAAATTGTATTACGGCAAAAATCCTTACTTGAACCAGATTAAGCTGTTGGTATTTTTAGTGAATTGGGGAAATTTTACCAGGACACCATAGAAATTCCCCTAATCTTTCTGAGAAGTGACATAGGATCTTTAACATCCACCTGAAAAGGCAACTAGAAAAGACAGGAGAACCCCTGCCCCCCATGCTGCACTACAGTGTCAGTATTGGGATTTAAAGAGCTAGTGGAGCCAAACCAGGCAGACAGGAAAATAATATAAATTTTAAGAAGTAGTTATATAATTTTATATCTGAAGTACCTTTCTTTTACCTTTTGCCCATCAGAGAGTCTTCCATGTCATAATGTTGTGGTGGATGTGTGGAACAGCTCTTAGCATAGCAGCTGACATATCTAGCTCTACTGCCCCTCACTATATCATCAGCATTTTGACTTCGCTGACAGTGAAATCACAGGGGAATGTCCTGGCAGTCACTGAATTGCTGTTCCTAAGTAGCAGTGATGTCATAGTCAGTGAGGTCACAATGCTGGTGATGTAGTGGGGGCAGTAAAGTTAGCTATGTCAGCTGTCACACAGAGTGCTGTTCCACACATCACACATATTAACATCACATAAACAATCTACTAATTAAACAAAGGGAAAAGATAAAGTACCTCAAATATAAAAGGTAATGGCTGACTGCTTTTAAAATGTAATATTAGTTTTAGGCAGTACACAAGCTCTTTAATCCACATGCCTAGTGTGGGGATAGAACCCACAGCCTTCTGATCTTCCATTCTCCAGTGTACATGCTATTTTTTGCATCTTTCATTTGTTAGTTTTTACACAAATTCTCTGAGCCTTTTTTCTGACTACCTGATGGAATCTTGAATGAGTTACATAAATGTTATTATTTTCTTCAAGACCCTGACCTGCAACTAAATGCACACTCAGTAGATCATATTATAAAATGAGAAAAAAACAGTCTTCTGTTTTCAGTGCTTGCCTTCAACCTGTCCTGCGGAAAGGAATGTCAGGCACCTAACAAACTGCAATTCCAGTCTGTAATCTGACACTGAGACTGACTTTCATTTTTACAAAAAACAAGAGGAAATGAGTTAACCCCTTGGTTGCTGAAAGAAATAGAACAAATCTGTTTGACTGAGCTGGACAGATGATAGAAACAGCAGTTTAAAAAGTTTATTTTGTTAATATCCTGAGAAGTTCTGTGGTACAATACAGTAGCATCCCCCTTCCCCTTTAGATGCCTTTAACATAGAGCAACCAATAGCAAAAATCAGAGGGGGAGTGCACTACTTTGCAGCTGTGGAGGAATACATACAAATGTATAAAAAGGAAGTTCTAGGAAAAGCCGTTTTAGAGCTACAGATTACAGAAGGGCTGTAGGCTCCACCCACAGTCTTAAAAAGGAATAGATGGGAATAGTTGGATGGAGCATGTACTTCAACTGCAATGTCTCCCAGGACTGCCCAGGCCAGAAGAAGTGTTTGGGTTTTTCCATCTTCAAGCTACTGCTCCTTTAATTATCCCATCCCAGAAATTCAGCTAATCATGGGTTGCTCTTCTGTAGTCCACAATGCCTGAGGCATGGGGTGTATCAATAGAGAATCAGTGTTAGGACAAGGAGATCAGAAATTCACACCCCAATGGAGTAAAATACTCCTGTGTGACATTGGGCAAGACATATGACCTCTCAGTACATCCAGCTGCCACAACGGGAAGAAGCAGGGCCCTATTCAAAATGAGTTTTTGCATTTCAGCTGGGATATTATTAGTAAATAAATTGCAAAAAAAAAAAAAAATAATAATAAATGCTGCCCTTATAGAATGTCATGACCATGAACTGTTGAAAGTACTGGGTAATCTGTTAAAACACTGGATTTTTCATCTCCCTTAAGTGAAAGGTTACATGGTCCTAGCTCTCCTTGCTGCACACACAGCAGAAAGGGCTCTCTAGTCAATATGCCAGCTATTAGTCCAGACAGATGCAGCCAGTACACCTAGGGGCAACATACTTTAACTGCATGATCTGGACCACCATAAGAATCTTCCAGGAGATTTCAGGTAACTGTTTATTGACTATTGTTTAGATGCCTGGAGTAGAGCTACATATGCCTTTCACCCTCATCAGCAAGGCATAGAAGACTCAAGAAAGGCCTAAGTTGGTATTTCATGTGAATGAGGTAATAATATAAAGCAATGGTGTGCAGCCAGTTTTAGGGGCTAAACTCCAAGGTGTTGTAAGCCCTTTGTCCTGTCAGCCTCTGTAGATTGCAGCCCATGGGGGAGTGCCCCCTTTCCA
Organism: Neoceratodus forsteri; assembly: GCA_016271365.2. Lineage (NCBI taxonomy): Eukaryota > Metazoa > Chordata > Ceratodontiformes > Ceratodontidae > Neoceratodus > Neoceratodus forsteri. Next base: position 1,156,279,900 of record CM057456.1, on the reverse strand, counting down.
ACTGACCAGGGTGTAATCAGAGGAGTAGGATGGATCACATGAGCAGGACTTACTGTAGCAATGCAGGAGCGTTCAGTCATTTGCATTTCACAGAGCTGTAGGCAGCCATAGGCCAGTACCATCACAATTGAGCCAATGAGGGTGTTCCCCTCTTTTTCACTGTTCCTCCTCATAGTAAAGGTGCACATAATCAAGATTAGAGTGCAAGAGGGTACTTGTTAATCCTTCCTATCAGTAGAACCACCAATACACCCCTAGGTGTTAATACAAGAGTGGCATTATGGAGTCACTAAACCTTGGTGGACAGCATCATCACAGGCACTCATAAGCCTCCCCTCTGACCTCCAATCATTCAATCACAGGCTCGAAGTTTGCATCCAAGTTCCCAGTGTGTAGCCAGCTTCTGGAGGAAGCATGTTAATGCAGAATATCACTGCAACTGGGATACAAAGAGGAGTAAGGAAAGGTCCTAGATGCACTGCACTATGTCTAAAACAGTGTTCTGGTGGGTCCCTTCCATGTGTTTAATATGCCTGTTAACTTTTGGGTCTGGTACTGCAACAATCCAAGATGCAAAAAAAAAAAAGAAAGAACACCTGCCACACTGACAACAGGAACTATATTCCAAAGTCTTTATTATTTATCAAACAAAGATCCCCCAGACCATGCCAAACATTTCACCCAAACTTGGACTTCCTCAGAGGAGAGGATTGACGTTCAAATAATAAATTGGAAGAATTACCATAATATTCTAAATAGGATTTCAGCTTGCATCAAAGCTCTTGAGTAAACTACTTGATCTACAAGGTAACAATATGACCCGATATTTCCCATACCATTACTTTCATTCTAGTAATTAATTATTAAGTGAGCAGGTTACTATGTAATTTCAAAATTTAAAAAACTTAAAATAGAGTTTGCCACAACTTAATATGCTCCTAACAAATATTATTTTGCTTTTCAAAATGCACCAGAAATAATACCCATGCAGCCGTGTTTGTAGTCACCATATTTGTGACATATTCTGTGAATAGCACGTGCTCAATAAACACCAACATTTCAATAGGTATAGGAATACAGTGTAAACATAGTCCCTGTGTAGTGGTCACACATAGTTCAGGTAATAATGTTAGAGTTTGTTATGTACAGATACTCCATGCGTAACATCAGAATTAAACTTATATATATTAAAGCTCATATTAAAGCACATGCAGAGTCACTTGATATACCTGAAGTAACAGGCCTGACTTCCCTCACCACCTGCTCTTGTTTTGGTTCTCGATAAAATTGATGTTTTAGCCTAATAATTCTAAAAAATCTGTGCAAGTCTGTTATTAGATTAAATTTATTAGGGGATTTGAAAGGTGAGTATAAAAGTCCTTTGTTAGAAGATCAACAGTTTATCTAAGTTAAGAGATCTGTCACTAATATTAAACATCACTAAATCCTCTACCTCCACGTAGTCCACTCCCCCACCCCTTCCTCCTCTTACTCTGCCTCCTCTGCTTCTCCCTCCTCCTCTTGGCTGGTGATAGTAGTCTGCTTAATGTTCATATACAGGCCCTTGAGCCCTTGTATGGTATCTGTGTGATCTTTCTTACAATGTTTCTTATTGTGGTTCATCCCTGGGTTGTTCCTGGTCTTAAAACATCCTAGGGTGTTCCTGGCTGTATTCAGTGTTCCTATCTTTTCTTCTTGCATAATTACCAGAGCTGTCTAAGTTGCTCTGTTCATCCCTCTTCCACCTGTATGATATGTATACTCTCCAATTATAGACCCTATTGAGATGGTAATCGTTAGTGTCACATTTGAATGTTTTGATTTTTTTCTTTTTTTATGTCCTTTTCAAAGTGTTTTAATTTTTTTCTTAATTCATTTCAATGTTTTCTCATACTGATCCTCTTCTATTTTGAGTTTAAGTTGATCCTGTAATTTAGTAATGTTCTCTGTTAATATATGTCTCACTTCTAATACTGCCTCTATCAATGCGTACATGATTTGCTTATATGAAAATTGGTGATCTGGAAAGGCACAGTGAGCTGAGACTCTTTTCCAGGCATGCATTGGGGGAAGGGAATAAGGGATACAAAATACAAACCAAAGACACAATTCACAGTTAAAATAAAGAGCAATCAATGAACACAAATTAATTACAGGGGTACATGCAAACTGAGCAATCAAGGTAGAAACACCAAAATAAGACATTTCAGCCACCCCTATAGCAAGGTAGGAGGCACATACAAAGGGAACAGTCAAGTAGGAGAGCGGGGGAAGGAAAGAGTTTCAGCTGATAACTGAGGGAGCCAGGGGAGGCAGTGAAGTGGAGGGAAGAGGATAGTAGGTTCCAAAGTCATGGGAAACAATAGGAAATGGCTGATTGCTCAGCAGAGGAGCAAGGATGAAGAATGACAAAGGTGCAAGGATCACTGGAGCTGTGGGAGCAGGAGGTAGAGGGAATGAGGGAGAGAAGTAATGAAAGGTTAAGATGGAAGGGATCCAAACCAGTATTTGGATGTGAATGAGGCACAGTGGATATGGTGATGTGAGAGTAGAGGGAGAATGGCTAAAGAGGAATAAAGTAAGCAGTGATGAGTACAGGAGGGGGAGTTGATCATAAAGTAGCAGAAGGAGTTGCAGAGAGTGTCCAGTCTGGCCAGGGAGGTTTAGGGAGTGGTACCATAGACCATATCTACACAGTCAAAGATCAGGAGCGCCATTTTGGTGACAAGCTCATGGTGGACCTGCAGAGACAGACAAAGTTACTTGCAGTATAAGGCAACACGTTTAGGGTGGAGCTTGGCATGGATGATGTTAATGTGGGCAGAGAAGTCAAGTTTTGCTGTCCAGCCAGACACCAATCTACTTGAAGCATTGACACACTTCTAGACAGTTGCCATCCAATATGGAGAATATAGACAGAGCTGGGAGTCTGGCCAATTCTTGCTGGTGCCAAGAGTCATAGACAATGTTTTATTAGTGTTGATCCAGAGCTAGTTTGATTTGAACCAGCACAGGACATTGTGGAAGTCATGCTGCAGCAGACCTTCCACAGCTGTGGTAGAGGAACTAGAAGTGTAGATGACTATGTCATCTACATACATGTGTACATGTGGGTTGGCACAAGGCAAGGTGAGATCATTATAGAAGAAGGAAAGCAGGATGGGCTCTGGAATGGAGCCCTGTGGTGCCCCCACATGGATGGGAAGTGGAGGTAACAATGCACTACTAACCTGTACTGACTACAGGGGGACCTGAGAGGTATGACTGGAACTAGTCGACACTAGAGGCTAAGAGACTAGCACAATTCAGCTTATCCAGAAGTGGCTGGGATACTGAGTCAAAAGCCTTGGCCAGACTGATAAAAATGGTAGCCACAATATGCTCCTATTCCATCTGTGAGAAGACAGACTCAGTTATACACAACAGAGAGAAGATGGTGGTGTGATGCTTACAGAAGTCAGACTGGAACAGGAAGAGGAAAGCAGTGGAGAATAGGAAATTGGAGAGTCTAGTGTAGACAAGCTTCTCTTGCAGCTTAACAAGGGAAGGGAGGAGGAGGAAGATTGACCAGAAGTTACCCGAGTAGGAAGGGTCCTTCCCTTTGTGGAGTGAACTGTGGTCAACTTCAAGGAGTGAGGGACAGCACCAAGGGAGAAAGAGAGGCTGAGTAGGTGAGTCAAAGGATCTGCTATGGCGGGAGCAGAGATATGGAGTAAATTAAGATCCAGCCCTTCGGGGCTGAATTTGCATAGGTTAAGGGAGTAAAGGTCCATCAGAGTTTCCCTGGTAATAACAGGGGGAAAGATGAAATCCTTGGAGGGGAGAGGAGAATGAATCTGATGTGGAACAGTGGAGGCTGGAGGGTGGGTAGAAGGGATAGCACAAGTGGTGAAGAACTCATTGGAGTGAGCAGCAACAGAAGAGGCATCAGATACTGGTGAACCATTTACCAGGTGGACAGGAGGGGCAGACCAGGTGGGAGGGTCAAAGAGTGAGTTAATTGCTTTTGACACTTATGGGGTGTTAAGGTTGTTTTGAAGGTTGGCCTTAAAATATTGCAATTTTGCAGCCCAGATAGCCTTTGTACAGGAGCTCCTGATAGTCCTCTATAGGAGGAGGTTAGGAAAGGAATTAACTAATTTGTATAATACCCAAACAAAATCTCAGGAATTGCACTGTTCAATGATTTTGGGGGATAAATCCAGGGGCGATGGTGAATTTTGACCCCAGATTTCCTGAGCAGGAGTTCTGGTCCCAAATTGAGGAGAATTTGAAGTGAAACGTGAAGAGGGCAATGTCAATATCAGTTGTGGAGGGTATGGCTGACCAGTCTGCAACAGCAAGATCATGCAAAACAGCAGAGGTCTGGTCTAGATGTATATGCGAGGGAGGGTGGATGCTGGCTCTTCCTGATGCAGAACATCATGCAGTGGTCACTGAAAGAGTCCAGCAAGATACCTGCTGCAACAGTATAGTGGGGCTGGGAGGAAAGAATCCAGTCCAGGAGGGAATGATTGTGAGAGCGGGGGTTGAGCCGGGAGGGTTCAGTGATAATTTGTGTGCGCTTAAGGGACTCAACCTTGTGGGTGGTCAGCCTGGAGGTCAGGGAGAGCCAATTAATACTGAAATCCCCCAGCAGGATGTGATCATCAGAAAAGGCATAGGAGGTTATATGGTGGAAAGAGAATATCAGCCATTGAGGAAGATATTTTTGGTGAGGTATAGAAAATCCTAGTGAAGACTGGTACAGCAGAGGGGAATGATAGCCTGACAACAAGGAATTCATGTAAGGAAGATGTGATTGTGACCTCTTTGAGATCCATGGTGCAAGAGAGGCTGTGGCAGGCATAGATGACCATCCCCCTGTTTTCTCCTGTCCTGCCGGAAAAGATGATAGTCAGGAACGAAAATGCTAGAGTCTGGGATCCTGGAAGGGAAACAGGACTCAGAGATACAGATTATCATGCATTACAAACCTCCTTTGTTTTTATGAAAAAATAAGTGCTATTCTAGATCAAGGTGGAGCAGCAGATATAATTTTATTGGATTTATGTAGGGTATTTGATACTGTCCCACATTGAACAACAGAGGAAAAATTAAAAAGAAACAAAGGATTGACTATGCTCTTGTCAGATGGATTGCAAATTGTTAACCAATCGCATGAAAGAGTCTTCATAAACAGTTTCCTGTCAAATGTGGGAGGTGTAACGAGTGGTGTACCCCAGGGATCTGTGTTGGGACCAATTTTGTTTCAGCTATTTATATCTGACTTACATAATAACACCAACAATTTAAAAATATGAGGATGATACAAAGATTGGTGGATCATCATGTACCCCAGAACAAACAGCTAGTGCAAGAAAGCAGCAACAAAGGCAAACAAGATGCTGGGATGCATATCTAGGGGGATCAGTAGTAGGAGACAGGAGGTTATACTGCCCTTGTACAGGTCACTGGTAAGGCCACATCTAGAATAGGGAGTTCAGTACTGGTGCCCACACCTCAAAAAGGACATTAACCTGCTGGAGAAGGTCCAGAGGAGGGCTACAAAATGTTAGCGGGTCAGCAGGGTAAGGCATATGAGGAGAAGATTAGGGCACTGAACCTGTACTAGCTGAAAGACAGGAGAGAGAGAGAGCGAGGTGACATGATTGGGACCTTCAAGTACCTGAAAGGGATAAATAAGGTTGATAAGGAGAGTCTCTTTAAGCTGAGTGGCAACCTAACACGAGGGGCACAGTCTTAAGCTGGAGGGTGGGAGGTTTAGGAGGGAGGTCAAGAAGCACTTCTTCACAGAGGGTGGTGGACACTTAGAATGCATTGCCGGAAGAGGTGATCTCATTGAAGACAGTGGGCAGCCTTCAGAGAGGCTGGGATAAACATGGGGAGAAGGTAAGGATCATGGGTAGGGAGGATGGTAGGAGTGTGGAGGGAGGGCAGGGACATTATCTCAAGCTATGGACCCTGGAATATGAGCAGACTTTATAGACCAAATGGCTTTCTTCTGCTGACTTCTTTGTATGTATGTACAGTATGTATGTATGTATATTTAGATACAGTTACCATCTGGACTTTTAAATAGGGCATGTCCTTTGATCTGGACAAGTGTAATTTCTCCATCTGGACAGACATAATCCACAGAATCAATAAGTAATAATATCTTAAAATCAACTACATCCGAAAAAGATCTAGGTGTAATCATTGATAACACATAAAACTTCAAGGAACAGTGTACTGCTGCAGTATCTGAGGCTAACAAAGTGATGGGAACCATCAAATGAAACATTAAGGTGTTGAAACACAAAAGTAATTATGCCACTATACAAATCATGCATAGTACCACATCTGGATTATTGCAGTCAGCTGTGGTGTCCTTATAGGAAAATTGAAATTAATAAGGTAAAGAAGATGCAGTAATGAGCTACCAAAATATTAATAGAACACAAAGACTACCCATACACAGAGATTAAAAGATTTGAAACTTTACTCCTTAGACGATCATAGTAAGACAGGTGTTCTGCTGATGTTCTTTGATGTGCATGATCCATATCTGATGGAACAGCTAAACATAAGTAAGAAACATAACAAAAATATTATGTGTGGTCATCCTCTGCAAATACAGATTACAACATTTAAGTTGGATAAAAGAAAATATTTTTACATGCAAAGGATGGTTAACCTCTGGAACAACCTGCCTGAAAACGTTACTAGTGAGACAAAGGGAGTCTTTAAAAACAGGCTAGACAGATATATGACAAATGGTGGCAATCTGCAGCATTACTCTAAATTCTGATAAGCTAATTAATTGGCTATCACCTTATCAGCTCCTGAAGATCATTACTGTGATACAGACTATGTCGAAGGTGCTGTGGAATCCAGACAGACGGCGGTCATGTTTTGTAAAAAGGATCTGGGCACTAAGGTGAATAGTGCTTTGGCCTTTAGCAGTTGGGGAGGTGGAGAAGGAGGGAGGTGAGGGTCCAGGGTTGGACTCCATGTTGCCAGATAAGAGACAGAGTAGGAACAGGAGCAAGAGGATGGAGAGGGATTTCCAACCCCTTAGAGTGGTGGGGGGGCAGAATAAAGAGGCGGTGAAAGAAAAGGAGGGTGTAGTGGAAAATCTCAAAGTTAAGGAAGGGGGAAAAGAGAAAAGCAGGGAGGATAAGAAGGCAGAAAGGTAAAGGGGATGAAAGAGGGATGGATGGGTGGAGGTAAAGGTAAAAGAGGTGAGATAGGTGAAATGGGGGAGGAGGAGGGGGAAGAGAAGAGGAAGGGATACGGTAGAGAAGAGTACTATACACTGTGAAGAGGAAGAGAGATGCAATAGCTATCAGTTATACAGTACCAAAGCTGATAGCAGGTGGTGCTGACAACATGGGTTCTCAGGTGCTGGAGCACCCACAAAGTTCAAGTGAGCACCCTCAAACCATGAACCAGAGGTAATATTAAAATTCCCTGAATTGCAGCCCCAGTCAGCCCACAGCAACTCACTATCACTGCCATTTCTTCAGCTTCCACCTCTGTCTCCACCTCTCATCAATGACTCCACCCAGCAGCCTGATCATGAATCTCTGCCATGCGCTCTGCTAGCATTTCAAGCTGCTGCCTGTTGTCTGCATCTTTCAGGCCTCCTTTCGCATCCATTCAGTAATCAGCAAATAACTCAGTTAGTCCAAACTTCCAAGGAAAACATGCCCAATCCTGCTGCAGTCTGGACCCACACACCACATGATCAGACAACGGGCAGGTCATGTGATGCAGACACTCTCTCTAGCTGTGATTCAGTCTACTCTGTTCAGTGGCAGCTGAATAAGAGAACATTCAATTGTATTTTCTGTCACAGCGCCAATGGAGGGTTATTCCGCTGAATTTTTTTCCAAATCCAAATGCAATTTCTAATCAAAGCACTTAAAAATATGAACAGTAGATCATCAGTTGCCTAGCTAGTATTAGGGAGGTAAAAAGACTTGATTTTTACAACTTCTTTTACCTAGTCGAGTGTGTGCACTGTGGGGGGAGGAGAAGGGCAGAAGGGCTGCTGACTGAAGTGTTTGCTGACTGACAGGCTGCCATAGTCCTCCAGTCCAGAAGTGTCCACACCATGCTAACCTAAAAAAACTTAAACTGAGTACGATTGGGGGATAAAAAAAATTGGCACTGTATGGAAGTGGTCTATGGCTGTGTCCTGTGTGTGAGGGTAAGTCATTAAGAGTCTTCCTGTCCAGAAGAGTCCTCCTAACCCACCAAAAATAAAAAAAATAAAAACTCAGTTTGGGGATTAAAAAAAGGAAATAACACTGGAAGAGGTCTCATCTGGCTGTGTGTGAGGCATTGTGGACAGGAAGTGTGATGGAAAACTGGGGAAGGGTTGCTCGCCACTTGCCTGCATCCTAAAAAAACGGTCAGTGAGGGACTTGCTTGCCTTGATATATTCCAGGTACTGTAGTCAACTACCAGGGCAGGTTTGATGTTCAGTGGCTGCATCATGGTACACATGTACCTTTTGTTTTAATTTCTTTACATTATCTCTGTCCGGCAACTGGGATCTCTCTGGGAATGGATGCTGGTGAAAAGGCTGAAGCCTTCAGATTTTTCACCAGCATTCATTCTGTTCTCCTAAGGCCCCTCTAGTAGGAGCACTGTGCTCCCAGTCCACCTGCGACTCACTGTTAGGTAATTTTCTCCTGGCTCACACCCCTGAGACAAGGTTGCTTGCAGCTCCTTGGTGACTCCCCTCTCCATCATGTCAACCCAATGGCAGAGGTGAAGGCCAGGGAAAATCCAGGCCCAAGTAGTAGAGGCCAAAAAGTGGATGTGGGGGCAAGGTGTGGCATCACCTCTCAGTCAGTGGCTTTTTCCTTTTTCTGCCCCCAGGATGAGTGGATGTGCAGTAATGTTATTGACATCGCTATGCACGCTCCTGTGCACAACACTTTGATGTCCATAACTCCTCCAATCAATGTGTGATGGTCACAAGTGCCATCAGTTAGGGGTCAGGCAGATACCAGGATCCACATTTCTCCCTCCACAGAAGAAGAGGGGAGGAGAGCTGTCTCTCCAATGCTCAGTCCTCTTTCCCCTGGCTGGCCCTCTGGCTCTCCAGTCTTGTTCATGAACCCAGGTCATTAGCCCTGCAGCTGTAGCACTACAGTTGTGCTGGTGGGTTGACTTGTAAACATTTACCTTATGGTGCAACTGATGCTACTATCACTAAACAATAGGGACTGAGAAGCACAAAATTATGTCAAACATGAAAGGTACTAGACCACCTGGTGGTCCAGCTGAAGCCCATCTGGTTCTGTGATGGCAACCAGTTTTGTGTGTGGATATGAGGAGTTGGGATTGGGTGCAGCAAGAGCTGAAGCATGCTACCGAGAATAGCATGAGCCTGCCTGAGGATGATAGCATTACAACTACAGGCACAACAATTCCTTACGGTGAGCTGGGGAGTCTGCTCACTGATGAGGATCTGTGCACATTGCAATGCGTCTGGTAAGGCTGACAAGGTCTAATCCTGATGCTTGAGTAGTAGCAGAGAAGGAAAAACAAGGGGTGAAAACACTCATGTCATTGGGATTATGGTTTTCAGTATATATATGGGTGTTACACCCTGTGGATCCCCACTAGTGAAAGTGATAGAGCTAGTGTAGGATGGGGCTGCTCTGTCACCATTAGAGTACAAGGGCAAGAGTGGTGTCCACTGGTTCCATCATGCCTACCCCTGTCACTGTGGGCCCCCCCCCCAATGAGCCCCATCCCCTCCAGTGGCCCTTTGGTGAATAGTGAAGCGAAGTACAGAATTCAGTAAGCAACTCAACCATCATCTCCAACTCTCTCATAAGTTTTTCCACCCCCACCCTCGTTTTCAAGGGCACAATAGCCTTTCACCTTAGAAACAAAGAAACATAGAAGATGATGGCTGAAGGGGGATGCAAGGTCCATCTAGTCTGCCCAAGGTTTATCAGTTTCTACCCCCTTCCTATATGCTCTTCTCGATAATGATATCTTTGTGTCTGTCCCAAGCTATCATGAACCTTCTGACCACTTTGGCACCCACGGCCTCTGGAGGCAGGCTGTTCCAGGTGTCCACCACCCTCTCCATGAAGAAGAACTTCCTAGTATGGGTCCCAAATTTTCCCCCCTTCAGCCTCAGATCATGCCCCCTTGTTCTACTCTCTTCCTTGACATGAAAGAGATCCTGCATATACTGTAGGTACTGTATTTAAACCCTTGATGTACTTATAATAGTGATAATAAATCTTTATTTATATGGTGCCTTTCTATAACCAAGGCACCTAACAAACAGAACAAATAATCATAAAATCAGTCATTATAAATACTTAAAAACAAATATTACAGTTAAAATCAGACTATAAATCAGTCACCGAATGCTTTCGTCCACAAATAAGTTTTAAGAGCCTGTTTAAATCCCTCCACGATCGTGCATTCCCATAGCTGATGGGGTAGAGATTTCCAGAGGGTAGGGGCCATGTGCATGAATGTGCAGGCACCAGAAGATTTTAAACAAATCCCCGGACTCTCTAGCAACCCCTCATCAGCCGAGTGCAGCGATCGCCCAGGCGAGTAAGGGACCAGAAGCTCTTTCAGGTAGTCCGGGCCCAGTCCATGTAGGGCTTTACAAGTCAGAAGTCTGACTTCAAAGGTAGTCCACCACTGTACCGGCAGCCAGTGCAGTTCACACAGCACCGGAGAGATATGACAGGACCGAGAAGTTTCTGTCGATAAATGGGCCGCAGCATTCTGCACCAGCTGCAGGCAGTGGATATCCACCTCAGGTAGCCCTAGGTAAAGGGAATTGCAGAAATCCAGGCATGAGGACACAAAGGCATGGACCAATGTGGGGAGCTCACAGGACAGGACAAGATGCTTAACACTGGAGATAGTCCTCAGATGATAGAAAGAGGATTTGATGACTGCTGACACCTGCGAGCACAGTGTCAGCCCTTCGTCAAAAATGACCCCCATGTTTCGCACCTGTTCAGAGGTTGGGAGTGATAAGCACCCAAGAAAAAGACCCAAGGGCAAACCTACCCCCAACCCCCCTATCCGGTGCCCCGGGTCCACAACCAACACCTGTCTTTTCCGAGTTCAACTTCAACCAGCTCAAATTCATTCAGTCCTGGATTTCGGTGAGGCAGTTATTAAATGCTGAGAGAGCTCTGTCCTGGTCAGGTGTGAAAGAAAGTTAGAGCTGGATATCATCAGCATAGCAGTGAAACCTCAGCCCATACTTTATTACAATGTCTCCCAGGGGAAGCATGTACACTGCGGACAACATGGGGGACAACACCAATCTCTGAGGCACCCCACATGACAGAGGAACTGGGTCAGAGGAATAAATCCCCAACACCACCCTCTGAGTTCTTCCAGTGAGGAAAGATGTAATTGAAAATCTTGATCATGTCACCCCTCTCCCTCCTCTGATCCAGGGAGTACATGTTTAATTCCCTCAACCTATTCTCATATGTCATCTGGTGTAATCCCTGTATCATTTTTGTTGCCTGTCTTTGCACCGTCTCTATCCTATCAATGTTCTTTCTTAGGTGTGGCCTCCAAAACTGCATGCAGTACTCCTGGTGGGGGCTTTACGTACTGGAAGATGCCTTTGCCATTGACTGTAGCTCCTTTTGCTATCCTGTTTTGCAGCTCTTCCTTGGATTTCTGACATCTAGTTTTGCAATCCTTCAGTGCTGCTCTGTACTCCTCTGGACTGTGCAGTATTTGTGGTGGTGTGGTGGCATACTCATTCTAAAATATGTCAAAATACCCCCAGAATGCACCACAAATCATGAAAAATCCTGTAGCTTCTGGGAGCCTAGGTGGCCCCCAGACTGCTAGCCTTTATAATTCCCTGAGCACCCACAACTTTTTTCAAAACTTGGCATGCCTGGTTAACAGAATGAATTCATGTTTTCTTGAAGTACAAAACCATAGTCATGTGATAACTGGCCTATGCTGTAACTAGACTGGCATAACAACAGGCAGGTGAGAGCTTTGACAGATTGTACACAGTAGATCTGTGGCTAATCTGAACAAGTAAAAATAGCTGGGGGAAGCACTAATGGATGTACTTCACACAGAAAACTACAACACCTAAAAAGAACAAGCATTTGTCAATGCCAAGTGTTGCTTGCTGTCATTAGCAGTGGAAGTGCAGGAGTTAGACAGATGCAGTATAGGAATGGCAGTGAAGTATTAAGCTGATGCCAACTCCACCCCCACCCTGCAGAGATGGACAGGCATTGGGTTGTGCCTTTGGATCATCGCCCATAACGGTCACAACATTTCACTTCACTCTACCCTACAGACACTTACAAGTGTTGAGGTGTGCTTTCCAGTGTTCAGGCTTTACACTCACCTCATTCCATAAGGAAATACACTGAAATGGATGCAGTATAGGAGAATGGGTTGAACTCTGGGACCAAAGGGTCCAAGGCACACCTCGATGTCTGCCACTGACTGCAGGGTGGGGGTGGAATGGCATGAGCATTACTGTCGACAATCCCAAGTCACACTGCTGATGCCTATCAGTCCCTACAGGGTAGGGCATTATGGTCGAAACCCCTAACACCCTGGGTGTTTCTTGGTATTTTTACTCCAAGTTTTCAACATGGGCTTTTTGTGATCCCACCGCATGAACAGTGACACTATCAGTTCATTAGCTGAAAGGTGATTTTGCACAGTGACTGTGCCATTTGGCACCACAGGTGTGAAAACACATTTTGAACAGGATGTGAGAAATGACAGGTGTACTGTTCATGAGGAGATCTAAAAAAATGGCAATGTTGAAAATCTGGAGTGAAAATATAAAAAAACTGGTGAAGTCACGAGTGTGTGTAGAAACTGCGCAACACACACCCATGGTGTAATTAGTTTTGGGGTTTTTTAAAGCAGATTTTCAACATAGGCATTTTGGGATTTCCGCTCATGAACAGTGTCACTGTGATTTTCTTAATCTATCCCAGACACTGATTTTCCACAGCGACCATGCTATTCTGCGCTGGAAGTGTGAAACACATTTCGGCCAGGGTATGAAAAATAACAGCTGTACTGTTCATAAGGAGGTGTGGAAAAATGCCAGTGTTGAAAATCTGGGCTGAAAAGATTACAAATTTGTGAACTTATGAGGGTGCATGGAGATTTCACAATGCACACTCGTAACACAGTCATTTTAAGGACTTTTGTCACCAAATTTTTAACATAGCCAGTTTAAGACCTCTGCTCATGAATAGTGTCACTGTGATTTTCTTAATCTGTCCCAAACATTAATTTCGCACACCGACCACACCACTGTGTGCTACATGTGCAAAAACACATTTTGGGTGAGATGTAAAAAATGACACTTATACTGTTCATAAGGAGGTGTGGTAAAATGGCAATGCTGAAAATTTGGAGTGAAAATATTAAAATTGCTCAAAGTTATGAGCGTGCATAGGAACTGCACAACGCATGCTTGTAAAACAGTCATTTTGGGGAATTATTTTACCAAATATTAAACATAGGGCTTTGGGGAGACTACCTCATGAACTGTGACACTGTCATTTCATTAATAGGTCCCGAAAGGTGGTTCCACGCAGTGACCACAAAATCACCTTTTGGGACCGAATAACAAAATGGCAGTGACTGAGTTCATGAGGTGGGGTCCCAAAAACCCCTTGTTGAAAATTTGGTGAAAAAATTCCCCAAAATGGCTGAGATACAGTATGCACCACAGTTGAAAAAACCCATTTATGCCATTATACAGCTTACCGTCATTTCTTCAATTCACCATCAGTTTTGAAGAGTGCAGAAGTGTTCCTTGTCCACCGAAGATCATCGCACTAGGCTCCGGAGGTAAGTATGGGTTGAGGTGGGGGTGAGGGGAGGTGGGGTATGCAGAGGGTGGGCGTGGGTTTAGGGAGGGGGCAAGACAATCAACTAGGTCTTTTTATTTTAAAGACGACGGGGAACTTTTGCCATGCTGGGGTGGGCTCCCAGCATGGCACCAGGTAGTTTGTTTGGGGGGGCAGTGGAGCCAATGGGAGATTGGGCACCACTGTTGGCCAAGGAGACTTTTGCCATGCTGAGGTGGGCTCCCAACGTGGCAGATGGAAGTTTGTTTGGGGGGGAAGTGGAGCCAGTGGGAGATTGGGAACCCCCATCGGCCATACAGTGTCTTGGGGAAGGATGCATGAGCCATGGAGGAGTGCATTATACCCATGGGGATTGGGCACCCCGTTGGCTTTTTTTTCTTTATTTATTGAAATGTTTCACCAGGAAGGCACACTGAATGGAGGGCAGTGGCTTTCTGTTGGCTTCCTGGGGACTGTGAGAGGCTGACGGAGAAGCCGTTGCCATGGGGATACCACACAATCAGCTGTTTAGGTGGCTTGTAATGCACCAAAACAGCTGATTGATGCATTGTGGCATGCTCCCTAACTGCTGAAGCAATATGTTTCTTGCACATGCATGCAAGCCACACAAAAATTAGTAAAATACATGATTAAGCTAAGTGGGCTAGACAAGACACAGAAACAGGGCCTGAAATAGCTAACTTGGCCAATAGATTGCAGCAGAAAACATTATTCAGAGAATGAGATAAAATGAATACCAAAAAGTGTAGGCAGGTGAAACCAGTCCTGTAAACTAAAACACCTTACATCGGAGATAAGGAAGGGAAATGTGCAGTTTTTGTTGAAGGCTGTAATGGCTGGAGAAAGAAATAACATAAGTCTCGATGGTAGAGAGCAGTTGTTAATAGCCATGTGGGGTGGATGAGGCTTGCAGGTCAGTGATAGCTGGGTGGTGACCCCCAATTCAGAATGCCTAAGCCATGCAGGGGCAAGGTGTGGAGCCTGGAGTTGTAGATGAACCATACATAAAGTCAATGGAGCATTTATTACGTATTCCTTCCCAATGCTCATCTGGTTTCTTGGACTCAGTTGTGCTTGATTAGTAGCCTAAGTCCCCTCCCCCCCAGTATGCATTTAAAATGAATGTACTCTCCCAGTGTTATACCATGCCATTCCAATGTGGCATCCTTTTTTTTCTTACCTTTGTTTTGCCAGGAAAGACACACTAAGCTGAAAGCTTGTTCACAGGTGCAACCTGGGAGCACAAGGAAGTTAAGTGACTTACTCAAGGTCACACAGTATGCAAGTGGGGGCTGTGGGATTCAAACCCATGTCTCCAGGTTTGCAGCTCAGAGCCTTAAACCACTGCACTATACTGCCTCCTTCTTTCTAAGCCGTTAAGTTTTTAATAATAATTTATTTTCCGTAGTCCCTACTTTCAAATTTTTCTTAGCTTTTATTTCAAAGAAAAGTTTCTTCTGTTCACTTTTGCTAAACCAAATAGTAGGGTGCCTATATTCCAAACTGATACCAATCTCAGCAAAGCTTTCTACTCCTCTGCAAGACACAGAATGAAAAAGCACAAACATACTCAATGTGTGAATGCAGATATATTGCAGATATATAGTTAGTTTATAAATAAACAGTAACAAATGGGGTTACCATATCATAATGCTGAACCAGGAAAGAAAAGATTTACAAATGTCCAACTTGTAGCTAAATATCTGACTTTGGGCAAAATATCCTCTTAATATCTTTGCTAAATGATGGAGTTCACTCAACCAGGCAGGGTATTTGCAAGTACCCCAAGCAAGCAATTCCTAAGCAGTGTTGTAATATGCTTGTTAACTTTTGGGGCTGTGGCCAGCCCGGTGGCACTGAGGGTTGAGGCACTGGACACCACAATTCACACCATGCTGGTGACCCAGGTTCAGAAATGGACTCGGGCTACTGGGGGTCAGAGGGGAGGGAAGAGATTGAGTATCCAGATGACTGCTGTCCCTTCCTGGGGAGGGATCCGGGCTTAGCACCACACATTGGTTACCGCTGGTGGAAATTGGGGGCAGCACAGGGAACATGCGGTGCTGTGATCAAGGGGTGGAGCAGCGGTGGATGTCGGCACATTAGTGCCCGGACATCATTGCACATCTGCGTTTCGGAGGGGAAACCACCATGAAAAATACCCCAGGAGGATTGGGGAGGCAATGAGGGCTCCAGGGACCTCACCTGCATCCCAAATGCCAGACCATTCCTTCAACAGTTCTGCACAACCCTCGGCCAGGACGGATCCTCTAATTTCAGAAAGGCCACCAGGTAGGTGAGGCAGGCCCTCCAGGAGGATGGAAAGTCCTGGTTGGGGGTACTGAAGGAGGGAGGTCTTGGTGGGGAGTAGAGGTGATGGTCACATGGGCACCTCTGAGAGATACCCTGGTCTATCGGGAGAATAAATAGAATGTACAAAACAAACAAAAAAATTTTCAGGGCTTGTACTGTGATAGTCTAAAATGCAAAAACATAGAACACCGACCACACTGACAGCAGGAACTATATTTTAAAGTTTTAATAATTTATTATCAATCAAGCAAAGATCCTTCAGACCACACCCATTGTTTTGCTGAAACATGGGCTTACTCTGGGGGAAAGATCTGCATTCAAAATAATAAATTGGCAGAACTACCAAGATATTCTAAATAGGATTACAACATGTATCAAACCTCTTTAGTAAACTACTCCGATCTGCAAGTTAACATTGTGATCCTATATTTTCTATACCATTACTTTCATTATAACAATTCATTATTAATTGAGCAGGTTACCATGTACTGTAATAACAAAATTTCAAACACTCATACAGAGTGTGCCACAACTTAATTACAGCATACCCATAATTGATATTATTTTGTTTTTCAATGTGCATCCAAAGTAATAGTCATACAGCTGTGTTTAAGTCAGCATATGTTTGATATATACTGTGAGTAGCACATGCTCAATAAACACCAAAGTTTCAATAGGTATAGCCATGCTGTGTAAACATAGCCCCTGTGGAGCTGGCCTGGTGGTGCTGAGGGTTGAGGTGCTGGATGCCATACCTCACACCATGCTGGTGACCCGGATTCAGGAACAAGCTTGGGTTGTTGGGTGTTCAGCTAAGGGGAGGGCAGGAGCTGGATTGTGCAGCAGCACCCCAACCCCCCCACACACACACATACGTGGCTCTGACATCTGGTTAATTCTGCCATAAATTTTAAACCAATATTTATTTACAAAACTTATTTGGTTGATCCTGCCATTTTCAAACCATCTTCCAGCACAAGCACTTTCACTTCTCTTCCCAAATGTAGTGACGAGCGTTATCAATTCACGATAAATGATGTGTGGACATAAAATAATGCACTTTTTCCTCAAAAATAAGAAAAATGTGTTTTCCATCTTAAGACTACTTAGTTTTGTTGCAAAGAAGCTGCTGACTGTAGAGAGATGTGAGTGAGTGAGTGAGTTGGTGGCTTCAAAAAAGTGGACGGAAGCCAAAGCGACTGGTGCTATAGCAAAATGTGCTTACATTTGATTCTACTCTTCTGAAGCTGACAACTCTCTCACTCTCCTCTCTTTACAGTTGTCAGCTTCTTTGCAACAAAACTAAGTAGTCTTAAGAACATTTTTCTTTTTCTTTTTTTTAATGAGGAGAGAGTGTGTTATTTTAAGTGTCTGCCAGCACATCATTTACCGCAACTGATAGCACTCAGCCACACTACCTTAGGGGAAGAAAAGGGAAATTGTGTGTTTGGAAAGATGGTTTGAAAATGGCAGAATCAACCAACTTTTCTAACTCACATATGCTGTATGTTATGTTGGGGGGATATAGGGGTTGTGTTGGGGGGCAAAACAGATGTTCTATAAAGTACTTCCATATGTGTTAGTCTCTTCTATGCAGGGGATTTTTTTTGAGGGGGATGTGGGGGATTATGTTGGGGGGCCCATAACATATGTTGTATAAACAGAACATAACATGTCCTGAATGAGCATATCATATTTATCTTCACTCGAGGCCAGTGACAGCAACATATCTCACTCATGGCTTTGCCATTCATGAGATATCATGATATCATTGACCTTTCATGAAGATAAATATGATATCTTCAGTCAGGCTATGTCATATCTCCTATATATACTAAAGTGCCTGAAGAGTCACTAGACAGTTTCCTGAATTAGCAGGCTTAACTTGGTTTAACTTGATAATGTAGGACGAAAGAAGGCTAGAAGTCCATTGAGATTGTCTCCCACATTATGTGGGCTATTGATCCCTTGCTAGGTTTGTTGTTAACCAGATGTCTAGACCCTTTTTAAATGAATTAAAGCTCTCAGAATCAACTAATTCTTGGGGCAGGGTATTCCAAACTCTAGGTGCTCTTATGAAAAAAAAATGTCCCATTTGTTTTTGCTTGCATAACCTCAAGCTGTTTGTTGTGTAACCTAGGGACAATGCAGCTTTAAAAATAGGTAAGTCCTCACTGATGCATAAGTTCCGGAGATTGTATTATTTTATGCAAGAAGAGAATATCACCCCTACACCTTCTAATGTATAGTGAGTGAAGGCCCATTTCCTGTAATCTGCAAGGATAGTCTTTGGTTGCTAAACATGAGACCATTTTCATGGCATGCCTCTGTATCTGTTCTAGACATGTAACATTGCCTTTAAGGTACGAGTTCCAGAAGGGAGACCCATAGTCTGCATAAGTTCTAACGTAAGCCCTGTACAGCGGAATTAAACATTGCACCATCCTGGTTACAAAGGTTTTGTGCATTTGTTTAAGTATCCCATTAGACATATGAGTGACCTTCGTGCAGTGATCTGTGGAAGATAGTCAATTGTTCACAAGGATGCCAAGATCTTGCTCGCTGCTTGATGCCTTGAGTGGGGTGTTATTAAGCTGGTAGATATTATTGGGGCATTTTCTCCCAAAGTACAAGACAGCACATTTATCAGAATTAAATAACATGCTATTGTAAGGTGCCCAATGCTCACTGGATCTTAAGTCGGAAGCTAATATTGCAGTGTTACAAGAGCTATCCACCCCCCCTCCCAGTTTAATATCATCAGCACATTTAGAGAGAGCATTGTGTGATCCTATTTGCATGTTACTAGTAAATATGTTAAACAGTGTGGGTCCCAGGACTGAGCTCTGGGGCACCCACTTGTGACCAATCTTGAGTTAGATAGAGTACCATTAATTCTTACTCTCTGAGATCTATTGGAGAGCAATTTCTCAACCCAATTGATTAGGAAGGTGGAAATACCTAGTGATGTTAATTTATAGCTTGCCATGAGAGACTTAATCGAAAGCACGGCTATAATCTAACAGAATTACATCCATAGGGATGTTGCTGTCAAGACCCTGTCTTATATGATTATAGAAGGCTATGAAGTAAGTTGTACGCAAGTATTCTTGCCTGAATCCGTGTTGGTTAGAGTCTGAGATGTTAAGTGCTATGATTTCATTTTCCAAATATGATTTGATAATTCTTTCCATTAGTTTACAAATGATGGAAGTTAAACTAATTGGGCGGTAGTTTTGGATGTTAGATCTATTGCCCTTCTTGAATATAGGTGTTACTATCACTTGAAGCCAATCTGATGGAATTGTGTTCTCATTTAGAGATTTATTAAAGAGTATTGATAAGGAAAGGGCTACTGATTCAGTATTTTCAATTAGGAATCTAGAATTGATATCGTCTGGACCTAGACTAGTTGTCTTTTTTAATGTTTTTAAAGCTGAGACAATATCAGAAGTTTTAATATTATATGAGGGATTAGGGTCTTTTCTGAGGAATGGGAAGGACTGGGGTATCAATTTTAGAAAAAGCAGAACAGAAGTAACCATTGAAGTGGTTTGCTGTGTCCACATCTGTTTTTAAGTTGATGCCATTATGGGCTAGAGGACCAATTTTCCAATAGTTACCCTTCTTGTTATTTAAGTAAGAAAATAAAGGCTTATGGCAGTTTGTTGAGTGAGCTAACCTAAATTCAAAGTTACTTTTAGAATACTTGATCATGTGTTTCAAGGTTGTAACTGCTGTTTTATATTTTGTGTGAATCATATTTCTATCCTTGCTACCACAGGATTTAAGTCTTGTGTATAGCTTTTTTAAAGTTAATTTGGGATTTAATTGATTTATTTAACCAGATGGGGATTGTTCCCTTCTTGTTACATATTTTTTTTAATTGGTACATATGTTTTTTTCAAGTTTATGAATAATTGTTTTGAGTTTTGTCAAAGCTTCTTCCATGGTAAGATGGGACAGTGTATTTTCCCAATGAATTCTGGACAAAAAAGTATTTATTTCATCAAACTTGGCTTTATTGTAGTTTTTGTATGTTCAATGATTTGTTGGGCATTTCTGTTTACATACTGTGTTAAAGAGAATGGAACTGTGACCACTATTGCCTAGTTGTTCCATAATTTGGAGACTGGAAATGTTATTCTCTATGTTGGTAATGAGCAGATCTAGAATATTATCACCCCAAGTTGGCTAATAAATAAGCTGATCAAAACCTGCGTCAATGAGAGTTGAAACCAGGCATTTGTCCTGCTTGCTACTGCCTGTTAAGGTGTTCCAATTAATGTTGGACATGTTGAAATCACCCAAAATAAAAACGTCCCCATTGTCAGATAGGTTTTATAATATCAAGTAAGAGGTTAGATGTGTATTCTAAGTCAGCTGGTGGAGGTCTGTATCAGTTTCCTATAGTAATCTGAGGCTGCCCTTTGAACTGTGCATTCACCCATATGCTTTCTGTGGGACATAAGTGCTGGAGTTCATAGTAAGGTATATCCTGGCTGACATATATACAAACCCTGCCCACTAATGAGTCTGTTCTAGCTTCATGATGGAGTTTATATCCTGGGCTGTCCCTGAACCAGGAAGAGGTTGAGTCCTACCATGTTTCAGTGATGGCTATTATACCAATATCTGAGCTTATGCATTTTGCCTCAAGTTCTACCATTTTAATGAGGTTTAATGATCTAGCTTTTAATGCAAGTATTTCATAAGGAGTTGGTTTGTTTAGAGTGGACACCAAAGACAGAGACTTGGGTACATGCCCATTCTTTCCCTCCCTTTTTATTTAGTTTAAATGTTGATTGATACATGATTCAAGCCTTCTACCAAGTGTGGTACTGCCCCTCCTGCTGAGGTGGAGGCCATCCCAGCAGTAAAAAGAACTGTCATGGAAGTTTCCCCAATGGGTAATGCATGTTACCACCTGTTTAATGCACCTTTTTCTGAGTCATTTGTTGAATAATTTGATATTGCAAGTTATTGAGTCGCTGGCTCTAGGTACGGGCAAAATTGCAGAGAAGCAAATGGTACACTCCCCTTCTACCAATAAATTGCTCAAGGCCAAAAAATCCTGTTTTACTTGGTCCAGATCAGTATGATTAATATCACTGGTACCTGCATGTATAATGACATGGGGATTTTGTCCTGCATTTTGTAGTATGCTTTAACTATTGCTGTAATCTCATCAACCCTTACTCCTCTAAAGCTTGAACTGGTTCGATTTACCTTGTCGAGGTTGCAGGTGATTCTATTGATATGCTTAGCAATAGAGTCTCATAGCACAAACACTTGCCTAAATGAAATTGATGGGTTATGAACTGGGTTTGAGTTGGGAGCTATGCAGGGAGAAGGCTTAGAAAATTTAGATACGACATCATCTACTGCTCTATGTGCAATATTCCCTTGGTTATTTTCAAGGTGATTCAGGGATTTACTGTCATTAGGGGGTGTTAGATGCATACTAGCATTACAATCCTCTATTTTGGGATGCAAGGAGGTTTTAGACTGAGTAACTCTAGTCTTAAAGTGGGTTCCTTTGGGGGAGGTACTTGCAGATGCTATATGGGTAGTTAACCCATGGGACATTGGATCTTCTTCTGAGATGCTTTGGGGTCTAGATTTGCTAATATTTCATATTTGTTATGTAGTAACACTGGGGCATTGTTTAAAATCTGCCCCCTCCCCCTTTGTTTCTTTGTGTTTTTGGTTACAGTTGCCCATTCTTCTATTTCCAGATGAGGCTGTGATTGAACTTGTTTAATCATGGTTATACTTTGATCAATGGAGGTGTTTGGGGAAGTGGGTCTAGTTTCCAGTTGGCTCACAATGTGGTCTATGTAGTTTTCAAGGGTCTCTATTTCAGCAACAACTTCCTCCCTATTTAGTAGCCTTGTTATTTCATCCTGAAGGATATTGATCAATAGACACTTGTCACAGATGAAGTCAGTGATTTGGTTACCAAAGCAAAACATTTGACAATGACTGCAAACATTCATAGGGTTCTCCATAACTAACAACCTGTTTAGCTTAGATTTTGGCAAAAGTAAGTCTGAGAATTAATGTGCTAAGTAGTTACTTACTCAACAGGATATCTTTCTTGGAATACTTTGGAAGAATATTGACCCCGAGTCCCAGCATCCCCAGCGGACACAGTTGACATATGCAAGACGCGTGTGTCTCTGCACACATCTCTGTGCAGCTCCATGCACGCTCACCCCGCTCGCTGCACCAGGGTTTAAATTTGGCCAAAACAGGAAGTGTTAAATATCATCATCCGGTATGGCGCTGATGTGAATTTCAATGCTTGGCTGTGCTTTTAGCCAAGAAACAAGCCTATCTCATACGTGGGATCTTGTAACTTAGACTCAATGCACAGCTGCTTCCCAATAAAAGATTTTAAAACAGCACATATGCCCTCTAATGAAAAGGGATAGCCTCTGGTATCCCACAATGCCTTGTGCTGCAACAAAGAAGTGTGACAGAGAAGAGAGTACACCTCACCCAATACCTCCCCTGCCCTTGAGTAAAATGAATGATTTTGTCAAAATAAAGGTGCTAAGGCATAGCTTTGACCTCCTTTCTCCAGAGGAATGCTTACTTCACTGCTGCTGGTAGTCTCCAGGCTTGATTTAAAACAAAAGTTTTAAAGAATCACACAGTTGCGCACAGTACTACATTGGCTTATGGATAGTTATCAAGTGCTTTGGAAACTTCTAGCACTTAAAGTGGAAGATATTTCCATTTTTCCAATGTCCTTGCTGACATCTGATCCCCTTCTTCGGTGAATCCCACTCCTGATCCATATACTGCTGCTGAAACTTTTGTTCTCATCTGCCTCAGTACCTTACCCATGGAAACATGCTGTGGTACTTCCCCTTGCTAAAGAAAGTGACCCCACCTCCCCTGGCAACTATTTCCCTATCGCTCTCTCTCCTTCCTACCCTAGCCAAACTCCAGGAACACCTAGCCCTCTCCCAGCTTATCTCATATCTAACCAACTCCTCCTCCTTCTTCACTCCTTACCAATCTGGTTTCAGGAGAAAATCACTCCACCACCACCTTCCTTCTTCAGCTCACTGACTCTATCCTTATGGAGATGGACAATGGCAAAATCACCTCAGCCATTTTTGTTGACCTGGCCAAAGCCTTCAACACTATCTCCCACTCCCTTCTCCATGATTTCCTCTCAACAGCTGGGCTATCCCCCTCAGCCACAGACTGGTTCAAGGCATACCTGACTGGTAGAACTCAATCAGTTAAGATCTCTGATGCCATTTCCCCACCCCTCCCCTCCTGATTTGAACTGGTGTCCCTCAGGGATTAGTGTGAGGCCTCTTACTAGTCTTCATTTTTTTAAATGATCTCCCGTCCACCTGCTAACTCTTCTCCTCTATACACATGTACACTGATGATATGGTTCTGTATGCATCTGGCTCCAGCCCTGCCAAGGTTACATCCAGCTTGCAGCATGCCTTTAACAATACTCAGTATTGGTTTGCTTACAACCAACTTTCTCTTAATGTCAAAAAAACTTTCTCCATGACTTTGGCACTCTGCAGAGACTCTCCAGACTTACCTCCCTGTCCACCTTCCATACCTCTGAAGGGACTCTACTCGAGGACACATCTTCCTTCAGGCATTTAGGTGTCTGGCTGGATAAACACCTGAACTTCTCTGGACATATCGATGCAATCCAGAAAAAATTGTGCCCCAGGATTAGCGCCCTGTTCAGGAACCGTGCCTGCTTCCCTCTTATTGCGAGGCATGAGCTTGTCCAGAAGATGATCTAACCTGTCTTCGGGTACTGTGATGTAGTCTACGGTGCCATTCCTAAGCCCTCCCTGGCCAGATTGGATACCCTCTTCAAATCCTTCTGCCACTTTGCCCTCAGTGCTTTCCCTTCCACCCATCACTGTGATCTTTACCATGCCCTATCCTTCCCCTCCTTTACAAACAGACATCTCTCTTACTGCACCAAACTTACCTCCAAGCACTGGTTGGGTAAGCTACCTTCCTACCTCTTCCTCTTTTTTAACCCCCTCTTCCCAATCCCTAAGATCAACTGATTCTTGAACTCTGGTTGTCCCAGACCGCGCCACCCTCATCCATCAATTGGGTTATTCCTATCACCTTCCAAAAACATGGAATTCTCTTCCCCCTCAAATTCATCACTCATTATCCTGCTATTCCATTAGCTCTGCCCTGTGCCTGCCATGATGCTCCCTAATCTTCTTCCACTAAGACCCTATAAGTCCTCTAAACACCCATCTCCCAACAAATCTACCTCCCCCTCTTCTTTCACCCTGTTTCCCTCTCCACTAACCTTCCCTTGCTCTCCACTAATTTGCTTCTAAATCATCCAGGGCTGATATCTGTGCTTGCCCTAACTCTCCCCCTATGCCTTCCATCCCTCACCCCCCACCACCCTCTTGTTATTCTGCACAGGGCCAGGTCCCACACAGGGCTAGATCTTTGCTCCTCTCCTCTCTCACCCCATTATCACCAAATGCTTGCTCCCTATTACTGCCTGCTTCCCTCTGATTGTGCTCTTCCTAGATGCCTACTTTTCCTCCTCCAATGAGCTCTCCATCTCCCTTTTTTCCTCATGTACCCTAACTGTCACTACCTAGAATCAACTCCTCTTCTGTTGTGCTTGACCACTGCCTTGTACAGGCAGGGTCCATAGCGCACGATGAGGAAACGTCCACCCCCCTTTTCCCTTTCTTTCCTGCTTCTGTACCCAAACTCTTGCTGCCTACCTCCTGCTCCCCTCAGTAGCTGCTAGACCACTGCCTTGTGCAGGCAGGGTCCTCAGCACACTGGTGGGTTGCTACCTCTCCACCCCTTTTGTCTTCCCCTCTTATTTCATTATGCACAATAACTCTCACTGCCTATAACCTGCTTCCTTTCAGTCATGCTTGACCACTGCCTTGTGCAGGCAAGGTCACCAGCATACTGTTGAGAACAACTCCCCCCTTCCCCATACATCACTCCCTCTTCACCCCCTGCTATCCCCTACTTTCCTGCTGCTGTACCTGAACTCTCACTGCTTACTTCTTGCTCCCCTTCAGTCAATGCTAGACCACTGGCTTGTGCAGGCAGGGTCACCCTTCTACAACATCACTCAGTTTTCACCTCCTGCATGCTACCTCCCCTTCCCTTTAATCTAGTCATAGTTACTGGCCTACCCCAAACTCTCAAATATGCACTTATAGTTCACCCTGTTGTTTCTGTTCACCTGCAAATTGTGTCCAGTCTTCCCCTGCTATCCCTTCCTACAACATCACTCACTCTTCACCCCCCTGCACCCTTCCTTCCTTCCCTTCCCTTTAAACTAACCACAGTTACTGGCCTGCCTCAAACTCTCAATTATGCATTTATAGTTCACCCTGCTGTTTCTGTTCACCTGCAAATTGTGTTCTGTCTGTGTCTCTCCATGAAATTCCTTTACCTATTTCAAATCTTGCTCTCTCTACTCCAATCATTTTAAATCTTCAAAAATGATGTCTCACCAAAGGTTTACCAATTATTATTGTGTTATCATATCTATTATAGTTTTAAAATGCTAGCATTGTAGCCAACTAGAGCATACCTGAAAATCCTTCCCTTTTATCACTTCTAATAACCTGTTTTCACTGTATGAATGTAATCAAATTGTATTCCTACATTATAACAAATCTCTTTATTCTATCCCCTTGTTGCCTACCCCACAGGTTGCACCGGGAGATGAGCAACTTGTTGCTCAGTGTGCCTTCCTGGTGAAACATTTCAATAAATAAAAAATAAATAAACAAATATTGGGAACATATCCTTGCTAATATGCAAACAGTAACCTCCTCTCCTTTCTGGCACAAATTCTCGTGGAAGACACTTTTAAGATTTTTTATTACCCCAGCCAGACAGGTTAAATATTTTCCTCATAATGCAGCATACTGTTGGAGGGGCTGCAGTCACTCCTCTGCAGGCTTCAGTCATATTCTGTGGTTTTGCCCTATTTTGGCACCTTTTTTCTGTGAACATAAATTAGCATTGTGGGAAATATGGGGCCTGGAATTGCAACTCACAGCTACACTTTTTCTTTTTTCGATACTCAACAAGTATTGGGGGTTCCTGATAAATTATCACATATTCTATTACTGGTGGCTCATAAAACTATAACTAAAAGTTGGCTATCCCCATAAGTTCCCTCGTTAAACTTGTGACATAATTTAGTCTGTAATATTTACTGCATGGAAAAAATTATGGCTAGGTTACATAATAGGCTTCCCTCCATTGTGCTTAGAAGGCGGAAATGGGTTCTGTATATTCTGAAGAAGAAACCTGACTTTGTACCTTGATATTCTTATTCCAAGGCCCCCGATGTCTCTATATTTTTATTAGATACTTATTACTGTTTTCTATTTAGTTTATTTTAACATTTTCTATCATGTTTAAAGATGTTTTTTTTATTGAGTATACAGCTAGCTATGATTGCACTGCATTTCTCTTTTGAAATTTCTTGTGAATTTGTATTGGTGGCTCATGTTTGTTATTTAAAATTTGTTATTTATATTCTCATATTTTTTCAATAAAGATTTAACAGAGGAAAGAGTAAGTATTCCAAACAACAGTTAGGGGGCCAGAAAAAAGACATGATGGGAGTGGTGCAGTGCAGTGGCTGTGGAGCAGCAGTCTTCCGGGAGACGTTCTGGAGGATGCAGTGTTGTCCCATCTGCAGGCACCTCTCAGGGCTGAGGGAGGAGGTTGCTCATCTCCAGGCTGAGTTGGCCAGGATTTGTGGGACCTCTTCTCACACCCAGGGACCACCAGGGTCACTGCCATTGCCTCAGAGGTTGCCAAGAAAGAGGAGTGGTTGGACCACAGTTGGCTCAGGGAGGGTGAAGGTGGTGGAACAGAGGTGCATCCCTCCAGATGTACTGCTCCACAATTTCTATACCATTCTGGAAAAGTGTGGTTCCTCTATGGAGGCACCCACAGTGGAGACCAAGAAGGATGCAGGGAACCTCCACAAAGGAGACCCACAGGAGGGTGGCATGGGACCCCACAGGGGAAGGAAACAACTCCTGGTGAGGGACTCCATTGTTAGGAAGGTAGAACTGGGGGGGGAAGGGGTGAGAGAGGTAAGGTGCCTGCCTGGCGCCATGGCTTGGAGGGACAGGGAACAAATCCTCAGGATCACAGGAGCAGCTGCACAGGGGAGGGAGCTGGATGTCATTGTCCACCTAGGGACAAATGACTTGGCTAAGAAAGGGATCAGAGCAGTGCAAGAAGTGTTTGTGGAGATGGGGATGGGCCTTAGACAAACAGCACACACAGTAGCATTCTCGGAGGTGTTGCCTGTCTATGGCACAGATGAGGCTAGGGTACTCCACACCATGGGATTCAATCAATGGTTGAAAAACTGGTGCAGAGCTCAGGGATTTGGATTCATTGAGGACTGGGGGTCCACCTGGATGGATGCAGACCTATACTGGTGTGATGGTATGCATCTGTCCAGGAGGGGAACCAGGATCCTAGGTGATAGGTTTAAATACTTCATTGGCAAGCATTTAAACTAGCCAAGGGGGGGCACTGGAAAGGAGCAGGGAAATCCTAGCCCCCCCCCAAAAAAAATCAGGGTACTAAGTGAGGTAGACACCAACATAGGGATGTCAATAGGGAGAAGTGCAGGGGTAATTGGAGAAAGTGAAAATGCAATAAGGACAGGGATGGGGCAAAAAGGGGTAAGGCCATTGAGAAATGGAGGGTAATGAGTACCAAGCCCATAGTCTGGGCAACAAGCTCCCTGAACTGGTGGCCTTGATGGAAGAGGGATGCCTTGATATCATAGCAGTCACAGAAACTTGGTACACAGAGAACCATGACTGGGATGTTAACATACCAGGGTACACAACCTACAGGAGAGACAGGGAGGGCAGAAGGGGGGGAGTAGCTCTCTATGTAAGGGAAGGGATAAAAGCAACTGAACAAAAAAGTAAACAGGGAGGACAGGAGGCACTGTGGATCACCTTAGAGACTGGAAATGGCACCACAATCCGCACTGGGGTTGTATACAGACCCCCATGTCAGGGAAGGGAATGGACAAGGATATGATGGAAGGCATACTTAGAATGGCAGAGAAAGGGGAGATAATGTTGATGGGGGACCTTAATATGCCAGATGTTAACTGGAGCACCTTTGCTGCAGCCACATCCAAAAGCAGGGCCATTCTTGATGCCCTTCAGGTGGCATGTCTCAGACAGCTAGTTTTGGAACCTACTCATGAGGGAGCAATCTTAGACCTCGTACTCTCAAATGGGGATAGTGACAGGATCTCAGATCTGGACATGGGTAGCCATTTGGGAACAAGTGACCATCAAACAGTGTGGTTCATGATAAACTCAGCTACAGAGTCAAGCCATACAAAAGTGAGGGTTCTGGACTTCAGGATGGCTGACTTTGGCAAGATGGGAGAGTGCCTTAGAAAAGCACTAGCAAACAGGCTAGAAGGAGGGGTGGAGCAACAATGGGGAAATATCAAAACTGCCATAACAGAGGCAACAAGCCTTTGTGTGAAGCAAATAAACAAATCAAAAGGAAAGAAAAAGCCACTATGGTTCTCAAAAGATGTGGCGGTGAAGGTTAGGGAGAAAAAGATAGCATTTAGGAAGCATAAGGAAACACAGAAGGAGCAGGACAGAGAACTGTACCGGTTAAGGCAGAAGGAAGCAGGAGGTAGTTAGAATAGCAAAGGCACAAACTGAGGAAAAGATAGCTAACTTCGGTTAAGAAGGGGATAAAACCTTTATAGGTATATCAGGAGCATAGAAAAGACAAAGGAGGATAGTGAGGCTGAATAGAATGGATGGTGGGTGGGCAGAGAGTGACAGTGAAAAAGCAGGGATACTGAATGAATACTTCTGCTCAGTATTCACAAAAGAGGAAGTGGGGGAGGTGCCTAATCAAATTAACAGAAGCACTCTGGAGAGGGGGGTCGATCACAGTCCTTTCACAGAAGAAAGGGTTCTGAAAGAACTCCTAAAACTGAAGGTGGACAAAACAATGGGGCCAGATGTAATTCACCCCAGAATTCTAAAAGAATTAAGCAGAGAACTAGTGACACCACTGACTACCCTTTATAACAAATCATGGGAGAATGGTGTGGTACCTGAGGACTGGAAGAAGGCTGATGTGATTCCCCTTCACAAAAGTGGGAGCAAGACAGAGGCAGGAAACTACAGACCTGTTAGTTTGACCTCTGTGGTAGGAATGCGATGGAATCACTTCTGAAGGAAAGAATTGAGTACCTAGAGACCAGTGGGACACAGGACCCAAGGCAGCATGGATTCACAGTGGGAAGGTCATGTCAGATGAATCTAATTTATTTATTGAATTTTGTTGACCGGGTAGGCCCACTGGGCCCCTGAGGTCCCTTTTTCATGGGCGACCCGGGGGTAAAATATAACATACAGGTAAGCAGAAAATACATACAGGTAAACAGAGCAGTACATATTGGTAACATACAGGTAAGCAGAAAGTACATACAGGTAAACAGAGCAGTACATATTGGGTAAATTACATATTGTCTAACAGTGAAAGCCACGAGGGCAAAAACAGATAACTTTTTTTTTTTTTACGGGTAGATGGGAGGGGAAAGACTACTCACCTCCCTGTGAGGGGGCCTGCCATAAGGTCAGATCCTAAGGCATTGGCAAGTGCTCCTGTCGAGCAGGTGTGCTTTGAGCTTAGACCGGAAGCAGGGGCCCCGATCCTGCCTCCCGTACCTCCAGCGGGAGTTTGTTCCAGAAGGAAGGGGCTGAGAAAGCAAAGGACCTGGACCCAGCTTTGGTCTTTGTTTTGGGGACCACAAGGAGATTTTGATCTGAGGAACGAAGACACCTCAGATTGGATTTTACCCTAACTATTCCTTTGAGACTAGGGGGAGATGTGGGCCCCAGAAGCTTGAATGTGAGGCATAGTGTTGGGTAGATGAGGCGGGCTTCCAATGACGGCCAGCTGAGCTTAGATTGAGCCTCTCAGTGGTGGGTCCTGGGGTGTGATACTGTGGCAAATCAGACAATCTTATTGTATAGGGTCTGGAGCCTGCCAAGTACCGTAGAGGCAACACGCCTTGGAGAACAGGTGCCACATAAGTGAGCTTAGGGAGAAGGACACTAGTTGCGATGGCAACTCTGGCTTCAGGGATAATCTGGTCCTTTAATCTGTAGAGGATACTGAGTTTCCCATGTATAGTTTTGGTGAGTTGGTCAACATGATTTTTTAGGGTGAAGCCTTGGTCCAGGGTTAGCCCCAGGTATTTAGTGGAGGTAACCACCTCAAGTTTAGCACCCCCTCTGGACTGCAGCTGGAGGAGCAGCGACCTCTTGGTTTCCAAGGATCTGGGCCCGAACAACATCGCCTTAGTTTTGCTGGTATTTAATACCATTTTGTTCTGGGTAAGCCAGTCCTCCATCTGAAGGATGTCCTCTTGAAGGGCATGCTTCAGTTCTCCTAAGTTAGGGGAGGCTTGGTAAATGACAGCATCGTCCGCGTATTGGATGACGCTGCTGCTCCCGCAGTGTAAGTGCAGATCATTTATAAACAGAGTAAAGAGAAGGGGGCCAAGTATTGAACCCTGAGGTACCCCTTCTTTGAGCGGTGCCGACTGGGAGACATAGTCTTTCCACTTGACCCTCTGGGTATGGCCCATGAGGTAACTCGTAAACCATCCTAGGGCATGTGTGTCCAGGCCAAGAGAGCCCATTTTTTGTAAAAGGAGGTTGTGGTTTACCAGGTCAAACGCTTTAGAGAGGTCTATGAAGACCGTGCCTGTGCTAACCCCTGAGTCATTATTGCACAGGATTTCTACCGGAAATTTGGTTAGTGCAGTGTCGGTCCCATGCTTGGCTCTGAAGCCGTGCTGAGACGAAGAGATTATCTGGTGTGTTTCCAGATACTCACGTAGTTGGGAGAAGACTAGCTTATCTTGTATTTTTGCTATAGCGCACAACAATGAGATAGGCCTATAGTTCCCAATAGGTTCGGTAGACCCTCCCTTGTGAATGGGGATCACTAGGGCCTGCTTCCAAGGCTCAGGGACAGACCCCTCTGTAATGGACCAGTTTATCAGCCAAGTTAGAGGCTTGGCTAATGCTGGGGCACCCTCCTTGAGGATTCGAGTCTGGATCCCATCAGGACCCCCAGAGCCTCTCGCCCGCAGGGATTTAAGGCTGAGCAGAACCTCCCTAACCCTAACCAGCTGCAGATGAAACAGAGGGCGGTCAGGTTGACAGGGCAGGGGCAAGTAAGGCTCGATCCTGTTATCTAAGGGTCCCGCCTTGTATGCATCAAGATTTGTGAAGTTCCCATTTAGGGCCTCTGCTATGAGTGGCGCCTCTTCGAGTAGTTACCCGTTCGCAAGAATCGGGCCAGTTGTTGTTTTCGTATGTCCTTATTAATTTCCTAATTCCCGTATGTCCTAATTGATTTCTTTGACTGGGTGACCAAAGTAGTAGACCAGGGAGGGGCTGTGGACATGGCCTACCTAGACTTTAGCAAGGCATTTGACACAGTCCCACACAAAAGATTAGTCGTCAAATTAACCAGCCTTGGAGTGGGTCCCAGGGTGGTAGCCTGGGTAAAACATTGGCTGAACAACAGGACACAGAAGGTAATTGTAAATGGAGTCCACTCTGAAGAAAGAGGGGTTACTAGTGGGGTACTGCAGGGTTCAGTACTGGGTCCAGTCCTTTTTAATGTCTTTATAAGTGACATTGCAGAGGGACTGGAAGGAAAAGTATGCCTCTTTGCAGATGACACAAAGATCTGCAACAGGGTTGATACACAAGGAGGCATAGAAAGGATGAGAAGGGACTTGGCAAGGTTGGAGGAATGGTCAGAAGTATGGCAGCTTGGATTCAATGCAAAGAAGTGCAAAGTAATGCACCTGGCAAACAAAAACCCAGGGAAGATTACACAATGGGGGGGTAAACAACAACAAAAATGGAAAGGGATCTGGGGGTAATCATATCAGATGACCTTAAGGTTGGCAAGCAATATGAGAAGGTGGTAGGGAGGGCTTGGGGGATACTGGGATGCATAGGGAGAGGCATCACAAACAGAAAACAGGAAGTTGTTTTCCCCCTGTACAGACAGTTGGTGAGACCCCATCTGGAGTACTGTGTCCAGTTCTGGAGACCCCATCTGTGCAAGGACATAGACAGGATGGAGGCAGTTCAGAGGAGGGCAACTAAAATGGTGCAGGGTCTGCAAGAGAAGCCATACGAGGAGAGGTTAAAGGAGCTTAATATGTATACCCTTGAGGAAAGGAGGGAGAGGGGGAACATGATAGAAACTTTAAGTACCTCAGTGGAATCAACAAAGTCCAAGAGGGTAGCATCTTTCAGAAAAAGAGATGTGCAAGAACAAGGGGACACAATTTGAAGATAGAGGGGGGACTGTTCAGAGGCAATGTGAGGAAGTATTTTTTTCACAGAGAGGGTGGTGGATGCATGGAACAGCCTTCCTGAGCAGGTTGCGGGGTCTAAAACTGTGGGAGAATTCAAGATTGCATGGGACAGACATAAGGCAATTTTTGTGGGGGGTAGGAAGAAATAGGCTGTTGGTTAAATAGGATCTGCAGCTTATCCTCTAGGTAGGGAAATGGGCAGACTAGGTGGGCCAAGCAGTCCTTATCTGCCATCAAAGTCTATGTTTCTATGTTTAAAATGGAAAAAAGTTTTAAAGAATCTCTTAGTCACATCTGTATAATAAAGAATTCAGAATCGTTTTTCACAAATCAGAAAGATGGATTCAGTATTGTGAAATACATTAAAAGTTTCAATAGGCATAGCCATAGAATATAAACATAGGGCCCAATTCTAGAAGGTTGGCACAAGTCATCGCCAAATGTGACTTGCGCCAATCACAACTGCGACATTGACCCTACGCCCTATTCTAGAAGGGGCTGGGTCTCCGCGCCTAAGTCCTGCAATTTGCAACATGCGGTCAGGTTTGCCGAACAGAGGGTGCACCTGGCGATCATATCACAAGACTCAACGCAGGTCACAAGTGCCCTTCCCATGCCAAGCAAGGCATTAGGTGCCCTTGAGGTTGCCCATCCTGCTCCCCGACACTTCCATTATGTGCCCGTAGACTACCCACCAACTGCCTCGAATCTCATTACCTGCCCCACAGGGCTGCCCACACCAACTGCCCCTGAAGCATTCAGCAGTGACCTGCAGGCTGTCCACTACCTCTGTCCCTGAATCCACCACCACTATGCCCAGCAGGGTGGCACAGTCAATCCTCACCCATGCCCTGGAGCTCGAAGTTCGCCGTCAAGAATGGAGCAACAGCCTGAACCCGGCAGTCTAGTGGCCCCTCACCTGTCATGCCAGCACTAGCACTTCACTCCATCTCTCAGCTGGTGACTGGCATAGCCCACCTTTCACATTTTCCATGGCTAGTCGAGGTTCAGTTGAGGCGTAGCTGAAAAGACACGCCAGAAATTACTTTCTGAGTGTGTCTTTTCAGCACGCACTCCAACTGACTCAGCCAGTGGTGGCTGTGGAGGTGGAGGTGGGTGTGTCCGTCACCTGCTGAGGATTGGTGGGGGTGCTGGGTGGACTGGCATGGATGGGGTGGGGTGCAGGACACTAGACTACCAGGGCTGGGCTGTGTATGCTGCATTTGGCGCCGTGAGTTGGGATCGCATGGTGGGGAGTTGTTCGCGATCACCCTGTGGGTGTATCAATGGTGGATTCAGGAGACAGAGGTGTGGCATTCCTGCAGGGCACTTTATTTGACACTTTGGGAGCAGTTGGTGTGCATCAGGGCAGTTAATGTAGGATTCGGGGCAGGGGGTGTGGGCAGCCCTGCAGAGAACCCACTGGGGTATGGTGGTCGTGGGAGGAAGGAAACTGTGGAATGACTGCTGACTGCTGACAGATCTAAAGGACCCCCAGGAGGCATCCATAAGTTACAACAGCTAAAAGCAGGTGTAACTTACATTGCCAGTTCTCCTCCGGGGATTCTTGTAGAATCCCGACATTGGGGACTTTGTTGCTGGCCTTCTGGAATGGGCCACAACTGCTGCCATAAATCCCCTAGCACCATGTCACAGGGGGTTTATGGCACAACTGCCAGCATAACAGCTGTTCAGCGCAAATGGCCTGTGCCATGTCACAGGCCACATTGTAAAATTGCACATGTCACAACTGCCGCCGTAAGTTGCTAGATGCACCATTCTACTTCGGGCAAGTGCTGTTACACCAGGCGTAACAGTACTAGAATCAGGGCCCTAGTCTCTGTGTAGTCTCTGTGTAGTTACCCTATTTAATTCTGTGAATATTATTAGAAATTTGTTATATTCAAATACTCCATACTTAACATCAGAATTAAAATTATATAGGCAGGATTCTCAAAGGAATTGCGCTCAGCACATCTCAGATGCCACAGCACAAATGAGGTGCACCAAGCACCAATTGTGGTATTCACAGAAGATGCATCAGGGATGCTGCAGGTGCATCCCCTCTGTGACTACCACAGTTGTGCCCTGCCCTTGATGTGCCGGCACATCCCCCCTGGTTGGGATGGGGAAAACAATAGGGCAGTTGCACCCAAAGTTGCCATTCACAGCCAACAGCATGCAAATGGGGCTATTAGGCTTGCACGGTGCAATGGGGCCATTAGCATGTCATTATAGCCCCATTTGCATGTGCCATGCAGGGATGTGCCTGGCAGAATGAGCTGTGTACCCTGCAATGACTATGGGCCACACACATAGCCCCAGGGAGGCAAGTTGCACCCCCCATCCATTCCGTTCACTGGCTGTGAGGACATCAATGAAGGAGCCCCAGTGGTCCAGTGGTTCCCCCTCCCTGCCCAAACCCCTGTTTTGTATGCCACACCCTGTGGTGAAATATCTATGTACAAAGAAACCCCCTTCTCTGCCAGAACCCCCATTATGTATGCTGCTCCCTGCTGTGGCAGATCCTTGTACTAAGAAACCCCTCTCCCTGCCTGAAGCCCTGTTTCAAAACCACACACTGCGGTGATGGATCCTTGTACAAAGAAACCCCCATCCCGACATGCACACACCACTGACGGCACTCCAAATGACCCTCCCATCAGTCCAGTACTGTAGATGTGTACAAAGACATGAATGACAGAGTACAATAATCACTCCAAGCCCATTGGTAGACAGGATCCACCAATGGGCTTTCAGTAGTACAGTAGCTGTCATTCATGGACAGCTCTGTTGGCAGACAGCCGTGGTATGCGGGTAGGTTGTGCTGCCCACTGAACATCAGGACCTGCTGGGATGGGGGAAGTGGGGTGGGGAGTGGGTGCCAGAGTAAGTGGGGGGGTGGGGGTCTGCTGGACCGAGAGGGCGGTAATTTGGAGTGCCATCAGTGGTGCATGCATGTCAGGTTGTGGAGGGGGAGTTCTTTGTACAAGGATCTACTGCCACAATGTGTGGTTTTGAAATGGGGCTGTAGGCGGGGGGGTTCTTTGTACATGGATATACTGCTGGACTCGCAGGGTGGCAGGCTACTGTGTTGCTCTCTGCAGTACGGCAGCCTGCCTGTGGGTGGCCACCCACTTATGTCTACTTGATGTAGACTTATCTCTTTGAGGTGCATCTCCAGACTTGCTACAGGGATGCACCGCCAGGATGGGTTGAGAATGGGGCTGCACACCGTATGCACCATATGCATGGGCATGCCCCCTGCATAACCCCTCCAGATGAGCCACATATCATTATGGGTGGTGTCAGGCACATCTGTGATGTGTTGGTGCATCAGGGATGTGCCGGCACATCAGACCCCTTTCAGAATCGCACTGGTGCACAAGTTGGGGATGCACCAGTGCATCCTGGATGTACTGGCTGCATCACTTTTGAGAATCCTGCCCTATATATTCATACTGAAATGCCTGCAGTCACTAGACATACCTGAATTATTAGACTTGACTTAAAAAAGTTTTAAAGAATGCTTTAGTAGCACCAAAGTAGAAATTTATTTTAAAACAAGAAGAATTCAGAATATTTTTTTACAAATCAAAAAGAGTGTATTTAGTATTATGGAATACATTCAAGACAGTATATTATTTTCAGATATACCTTATTTCTTATAAGCTTTTCTGTTATTATATACATTAGGTAGTCATTCAACTGTCACGTAAAAAATTTCTCATAGCCTGTGAAATCTGTGACACCACAAATACTAAGTTCATTTGAGGGGTGTATAGAGCTGTGCAGAATGGAAAAATTCCAAATTTATGAAATTTTGTGAACTTTTGCTGAATTTCATCAATATTTTGTAGATTTTTTTTAAATTTATTAATTTGGTCATCACTCAGCTGTCTATTGAGCTACAGCTATGAAATTTGTCATGCTTACTTTCCGGGAGCTCTAGTGACATGCTGAATATATTGACATTAGGGTGGCTTGTCTAAAAAGTATAGGTGCTCAACGTCTTTCATTTTATTTTATTTTTTTGTGGGAAATTTCATGAAAATGTTCATCTGCATAGACCATGGCCATCTATTGGGCCAGAGATCTTAAATTTGACTTGATGATAGATGTTCTTACAGTGTGTCAGATGCAATGGAATTAGAATGGATTTTCTAAAAATTATAGGTGCTCAGAATCTGTCATTTTATTTTCTGTGGCCAATTTCATGAAAATTGGTATCTGGATATACCTCAGCTCTCTCTTGG
This sequence comes from Neoceratodus forsteri, assembly GCA_016271365.2. Taxonomy (NCBI): domain Eukaryota; kingdom Metazoa; phylum Chordata; order Ceratodontiformes; family Ceratodontidae; genus Neoceratodus; species Neoceratodus forsteri. The sequence continues at coordinate 1,156,243,007 of CM057456.1, read as the reverse complement.
GCTGGACATCTTAAGTTTGGCATCTTTACTTGAAGATAGGTGTTCTAAAAATGTTCTACATTTTATGATATTAGGGTACATTGTCTCAAAATAATATGTGTCCGAAATGTATCATTTCATTTTTTTTTTTTTTGTGGGCAATTCAATGAAACATTTTAACAGCATATAACTCAGGCACCTTTGGAGCTAGACATGTGTAAATAAGCATGCATAACCTTTTTGTAATAGTTATACAATAGTTATAGAATTGTCTAAAGATGGAGAGAATTGGATTAGAGATTTTTAAGTTACAGGGGTTCCAAATTTTTCTATGTAAATATTTGCAAAATTTTGTGAAAACTCTCAAAAATGTGGATGTTTGTAACTAGAGCTGTGTGAAAAGAAGATCCACCAGTGGAGTTCCATGAAAGTCAGACTTTTGCTTCCACAAAAAATCTGAAATCTCTTTAGCAACTTGTGCAGAAATTCCAACTTTTCACCATCACCCTTAATATTAAATCCCTGGTGTCTAACGGTGGCAACCCCCCCCCAGTTGCTGATTGCCACCCGATAAAAATAGATTTCCCTGGTGTCTAGTGGCACCCCCCTCTGTTCACTGATTGCCACCCAGTAAAACTCGGGTAGAGTGTGACCCCCCATTCCTGATCCCCAGTATGTGAAGCTAATCCCTGGTGGCCTAGTGCACCATTGACCCCCCCACCCTGGCAGGTAGTGTCCCACCACCCCGTTCCCCCATCCCAATACCCCGTATAGTCATACGTAAACATTTCCTTTATGGTCTAATGAACTCCCCCTCCCTAGTCCTGATCCCCAGTACCTGAAGCTATTCCCTGATGGTCTAGTGCACCCCTCATCCCCTCACTCATTCATTACATAGAAACATAGAAGTTGATGGCAGATAAGGACCACAAGGCTCATCCAGTCTGCCCATTTTTTCTACCTTATGAATGTTCCATAGTCCTTTACTCTGTCAATGGTCTATCTATTCATACTCATCTGTATTGCTCCCTTATGCCTATCCCATGCCTGTATGAAGCCCTGCACTGTATTCATATCCACCACTTCCTGAGGTAGGCCATTCCATGCATCCACCACCTTTCTGTGAAAAATAACTTCCTCCCATTACCTCTTAATCAGCCTACCTCTAATCTCATGCTGTGTCCTCTTGTCCTGTTATTTTTCTTACATTGAAACCTGTTCCTTAAAATGGCAGAAAAAGGGGAGATATTGTTGATGGGGGACCTGAATATGCCAGATGTTAACTGGAGTACCTTTGCTGCAGGCACATCCAAGAGCAGGGACATTCTTGATGCCCTACAGGTGGAATGCCTCAGACAGCTAGTGTTGGAACCCACTTGGGAGGGAGCAAACTTAGACCTGGTACTCTCAAATGGGAACAGAGAAAGGATCTCGGATCTAGAAGTGGGTAGCTATCTGGAAACAAGTGACCACCAAACAGTGCAGTTCACAATAAACATAGCCATAGAGTCAAGCCATACAAAAACCAGAGTATTGGACTTTTGGAGGATTGACTTTGGGAAACTGAGAGAGTGCCTCAGAAAAGCACTAGCAAATGGGCAAGAAGGAGTGGTGGAGGAACAATGGGAAATTATTAAAACAGCCATCACAGAGGCAACAAGCCTTTGTGTGAAGCAAATCAACAAAACAAAGGAAAAAAACACGATGGTTCTCAAAAGAGGTGGAAGGGAAGGTTAAGGAGAAAAGAATAGCATTCAGGAAATATAAGGAAACATAGAAGAAGCAGGACAGAGAACATTATCAGTTAAAGCAGAAGGAGGCAGGGAAGGCAGTCAGAATAGCAAAGGCATAAACTGAGGAAAAGATAGCCAACTCAGTTAAGAAGGGGGATAAAACCTTTTATAGGTACATTAGGGAGTGAAGAAAGACCAAGGGAGGGATACAGAGACTTAATAAAGGAGAGGGAATGTAGGCAGAGGGTGACAGTGAAAAAGCAGGTATACTGAACAAACATTTCTGCTCAGTATTCACAAAGGAAGAGGATGGGGAGGTACCTAAACCAAACAAGAGAAACACTCTGAATTAGGGGGGTCAATACCAGTCCATTCATGGAAGAAAGTGTTCTGAAAGAACTCTTGAAACTGAGGGTGGACAAAGCAATGGAGCCTGATGGGATTCACCCCACAATTCTAAAAGATCTAAGGGTAGAACTAGTAACGCCACGGGCTACTCTCTTTAACAAATCATGGCAGGATGGGGTGGTACCTGAGGATTGGAGGAGGGCAGATGTGATTCCACTTCACAAAAGTGGGAGCAGGGCAGAGGCAGGAAACTACAGACCAGTTAGTTTGACCTCAGTGGTAGGGAAAATGATGGAATCACTTCTGAAGGAAATAATTGTTGAGTACCTAGAGGCCAGAGGGGCACAGGACCCAAGACAGCATGGTTTCAGAGCAGAAAGGTCATGTCAGATGAACCTACTAGATTTCCTTGACTGGGTGACCAAAGTAGTAGACCAGGGAGGGGCTTTGGATATGGCATACCTAGATTTTAGCAAGGCATTTGACACAGTCTCACACAAAAGATTAATATACACGTTAGCCAGCCTTGGAGTGGGACCCAAGGTGGTAGCCTGGATAAAAAACTGACTGGGCAACAGGACACAGAGGGTAATAGAAAATGGAGTCCACAGTGAAGAAAGGAGGGTAACTAGTGGGGTATCACAGGGTTCGGTACTGGGACTGGTCCTCTTTAATGTCTTCATAAGTGACATTGGAGAACATCTGGAAGGAAAAGTATGTCTCTTTGCAAACAACACAAAGATCTTCAACAGGGTTGATACACAAGGTGGGGTGGAAAGGATGAAAAGGGGCTTGGCAAGGTTGGAGGAATGGTCAAATATATGGCAGCTCAGATTCTATGCAAAGAAGTGCAAGATAATGCATCTGGGAAACAAAAACATAGGGGAAGAGTACACAATGGAGGGTGAGATAATAACAACAACAAAAATTGTAAGAGACCTAGGAGGAATTATATCAGATGACCTAAAGATGGGCAAGAATGTGAGAAGGCAGTAAGGAGGGCTGGGGGGATACTGGGATGCATAGTGAGAGACTTCAACAGTAGAAAACAAGAAGTTGTTATCCCTCTGTACAGACAGCTGGTGAGACCCCATCTGGAGTACTGCGTGCAATTCTGGAGACCTCATCTCCGTAAAGACATAGACAGAGTGGAGGCTGTTCAGAGGAGGGCAAGCAAAATGGTGCAGGGTCTGCACCAGAAGACATAAGAGGAGAGACTAAAGCAGCTTAATATGTATACCCTTGAGAAAAGGAGGGAGAGGGGCACATGATAGAAACTTTCAAGTATCTTAAGGGAATTAACAAAGTACAAGAGGATAGCATCTTTCAGAAAACGAGATGTGCAAGAACAAGGGGGCACAATTTAAAGCTAGAGGGGGGATGGCTCAGAGGTATGTTAGAAAGTATTTTTTCATGGAGAGGGTTGCGGATGCATGGAACAGCATTCCTGAGGAGGTTATAGAGTCAGGAACAGTGGGAGAATTCAAGAATGCATGGGACAGACATAAGGCAATTCTAGTGGGGGGTAGGAGGAAGTAAGCTGTTGACTAACTAGAATCTGCAGCTTATCCATCAGGTAGGGAAATGGGCAGACTAGCTGGGCCAAGTGGTCCTTATCTGCTGTCAAATTCTATGTTTCTATTTTAGACTCTTTCACCTTGTTAAAGCCCTTACGATGTTTGAATGTTTCTATCATATCACCTCTCTCCCTCCTTTGCTCTAGGGTATATATATTGAGCTCCATTAATCTGTCCTCATATGTTTTCTGATGCAGTTCCTGCACTATTTTGGTTGTCCTTCTCTGGACTGCCTCTGTTTTGTTAATGTCCTTGTGCACATGTGGCCTCCAGTACTGCACATAGTACTCCAGATGGGGTCTAACCAGTGTCTAGTAAAGAGGAATTATTACCTCCTTCTTAGAACTTGTGATACCCCTACTGATACACTCCAACATCCCTCTAGCCTTACCTACTGCTTTAGTGGTCTGCTTGAATGATTTCAGGTCATCTGTGATGATGGCGCCCAAGTTTCTTTCTTCCCTCGTGATTGCCAGCAACTTCCCTCCCAACCTATAGGTGGCATCAGGGTTTCTCTTCCCTATTTGCATGATCTTGCACTTCTTTGCATTAAACCCCAGTTGCCACTCTTCTGAGCACTGACAGCTCAGTGGGCAGAGTGGAGGGCTGTGCCAGTCACCTACTTGGGTTTGGGATGGGGGGAGTGGGGAGATGAGACACTACCTGTTGGGGTAGGGGGATTCACTAGACCATCATGGAATAGCTTCAGGTATCAGGGATTGGGGATAGGGAGTGAGGTTCACTATTGGGATTGGGATGGGGGAGAGGGGTGGTGGGACACTACCTGCTAGGGTGGGGGGGCAGGAGGTGCATTAGACCTTCAGGGAATAGCTTCAGGTACTGAAGATCAAGGATAGGTAGGGGGTTCACTAGACAACCAGGGATTAGCTTCAGGTGCTGGGGATGAAGGATAAGGAGGGAGTTCACTAGACCACCAGGGAAATGTTCAGACTATACAAGAGATTGGGATGGGGGAGCAGGGTAGTGGGACATGGTATGCCGACGTTACCTCAACAGTTCAAGAGCAATTGACACTACAGTGACAACAGTGCCAGATCACTGTAGTGTCAACGTGGGACCCTGCCACTACTTTCCGGGGGTATTGCACCCCTCCTCAAAATCACTCTGACTCGGAGTTGATTATTTTGGTAGGGTTGGGAGCAAAGCCCCCAGAAGAAAACAATCTGTCCTGTGACTCAATTTATGCTGACCGTAAATGCAGTCGAGATAAGGGAGTCACTGTAACGTTGGCCGACAAATAATTTGTCAACTGACTGTCATGGATCCATGGGACATGGTTCCACCATAACAGTTCAGCATCGATATTGTCAACCGACACTACATCAGTAGCACAATGCTGATAGTGACCATGTCACTCGACAATTGAGCCACCTGACCGCCATTGTGGCAATGCACCAGTTACATTTTGACTGTTTGTGGTGGCTTGACCTCCCACACCCCCACCACAGGGGGCTTCACCCACCACACCCCCCGGACTATAAGATAATCACCTCCAGGTTGGAGGTGTAGGGGGGAATGAGCACAACACCCCTGTGATGGCAAAACAGTGGGCGCTGTAAAATAATGATCAAAGAAATGACTGTCGATCGGGTTGCAGCACCCACATTGCTGTCACTGTAAGGGTTTCGCTGTGCAAAGGGCACACTGTTGGACACTACCTGCTGGGGGTAGGGGGCATAGGGTGCACTAGACCACTAGGGAATAGCTTCAGGTACTGGGGATCAGTGATGGGGGCTCACGAATTGCAATTTAGTTTTATCAGGGGGTGATCAGTGACTGGTGGGGGTGGGTGGGTACTGGACACCAGGTGACATTGTTTTTTTCAAGTGGAACAGGATGAAAATTCACCAGAAACATACAGAAGATTTCCAGTGTGCCACAGGTGGAAGTTCAGAAACTTATGCAAAAGTTGCAAAATGACACGGACATTCCGCTAATGCAGACTTCACAACTTTCACGCAGTTCTATTTGTAACTTCTCTGCTCTTGCAGGCATAGACTTAACATTTGGCATGCATATCCAATGTCAGTGTGTCCTGGTGTCCAACACAGCTAGATAAACTGATTTAGCAGTTTTAAATTTACAGCGGAAAAAGCAAAAAACAAAAAATGATTGGTAACATTTTTACAAATATTTATGGTAGCATATAGATAAGGCACCCATAATTATTTTTCTGGAATTTAACATTCACAGTGCACATATCACTACCTGTACTTCATTTGATAAGCTGGGCTCAGCTTTTTTCAGTCCTGATGTTCCTTTTTGGGTGGCATTCCCCCCCAACCCTCTCTCAGCATAGCCAGATTGACTCAGTAGGACTACTGATCCAACTGATATTCTCTTTGTTCTTCACAGTGACAAAACCCTTTAAAATGAGAGCCTCCTGCTCCCTTACTTATCAACCTTTCCTTTTGGAATAGCCATAATTCTTCCTTCCTGGTGCCGCAGACATTGTCTTGCCCCAGTACATCTCTTTGCTTACCTTTAAGTCCCAGGCTTGCACATATGTCAGGCTTCCTGAATCATGAATTTACTGAGTGTGATCCTTATATACTGTAGAATTTATTTATTTCACTGTACAAAAAAGTCTTGCTATGTTCGCTGTAGAAAGAAATCTGCTAAATTACTTAAACAGCTAAGTTAGTTATCTATGTCAGACTATACAGAAGACCAGGACAGTGAACTTTAACTGCAGCTAACAGCTCGCATAGCCTTGGACAGCTAAATTAAATGAATGCACTACTTTTCAGTTCTACAGTATCCTGCATTCAGGTTGGAATTTTTAATACTCTGTGCTTCCTTGCTCCAACCTGGGGGGGGGGGTCTACCACTTTTGTGCTACCTATCTCAGCTGTATATTTGTTGGTGAAACTATGCATCTAGCTCCTGAACTTGGTGACCCCACGCATTACCTGCCTCTCATACCCTGATCGTTTAATTTGAATCATCCAGATAAGGCTGCATGAAATTAGCACATTCCAGTGTTATGGAATTTTCATGAAATTCCACAGTTTTTACAAAGACTCATGGAATTTGACTTTAAGGACAGATATTATTTTGCAATTCCTAGCAGCAAGCAATTAGTAAAACTGGCATGCACAATCTCCTTGTAAGGTCTAAGAACCTGTCAAATTTAATGGCATTGCATTTTCTAGTTTTAAAATTTCATGGGTTTATAAATTTGCAGTTTACATTCTTGCAAAAGGTAATTTTCAAATGTTATAAAAGTGTGACTACTTTTAATTCAGTCTCATTTAAAGCTGCAAATATGATCTTTGCCAGAAATTACCATGTGGTAAAGTAGTTTAAATGTTTCAAATCTGGCTAAATTTGGATATGTTGTTTTAAAATTAGAGGGAAATAATTTATATTTAAATTTGGGCAACATGTTTGCCAGGCTATAATGTAGTCCCATTTGAAGCTAGAAATATGAAGCTATGTACACGTATAAATGTAGTGATAACTTGTATGTCTGTAAACTTTTATAAAATTTCAATGAATACTATCAAAAATGATACCAAAATAACAGAAGTCTAAATGTTGGCACAGTGTTTGGCTACTTATACCTCAGCCTCATCTGAAGATTGAGACCTAAAACATGGTGCGCATACCCATTTTGTAAGTTTCTCTAAATCCTGAAACTGTGGAAAAATATTGTTAAGAAATGTAAAAATTAGATCGAAATAACTTAAAATTAAATTTTGGTTAAACTTTGGCCACCCATAACTCTTCTCCCATTTAGTCTATGACTCTGTCATTTGGTACACTCATGAAAGTTATTGCTTTGCACATAAAAAAGGTGGTGTCAGTTGGATGTATATTTTTAAAATTAGAGCAGAATAACTGAAATTTAAAATTTGGCAAAATTCCTCAGAATTTTTACATATGTTTCTTGGAATTCCAGGACATCAGAATGATAGGTTCGCAGCCATTCTGTGGGTGGATTTTTTTTTAATGCTGCATAGCACTGGGGTATGTACTCCTTGAGATTTAAAATAATGTTAGTTTCCTCTATAAGTATGTCAGATAATCTCTAATACCCTTAAATGCAGGTGCAGGTGCAGCATTATATAGGAATTTTCTTTAATATGCCTTATTTGTTGCGTTTACCTCTGTTAACACCACCCTCCCCCCCCCCATATATCTATAACAACTTTAGAATATAGAATAGACTTTAAAATATATTTCCTTTTGTCAGTGTGGAAAGCGTTGTATATTTTTTTGCATCTTACTCTGCACTATTGCCACATGGAGTACATCAATTTGAATTGCATCTGAATTCTCTTAATATTTGAATGTTTGATTATAAAAATGCAAAGCAGAAAATCTATTTGTATGATTTTATTGTATGTGCTAAATCAATGGCTAATATCATCTCCTTTGCATGAGAAACTCTTCTCATAGTCTATACATTTGAATAGTCTCTCTCCGACTTCAAATCTGAGATTTGTGCTTATACTCTAGACATTTTTAAATAGTGCAATCACTGCCCCATTTACTGCCGAGCAGATAATTCCAAAATTGCCCAGACTGGGTAACATGGAATAAATGGTTATTTCTAACTGAGCAGATACCAGTTATCTGTTTAAACAATCCTTAATATCTGGTAGTGTGCAATAGATATAGAAACTACAAATTCTGTTTCCTTGTCCTCTAAAAGAATGGAGGCATTCCATCCCTCATTCTCCCCTTCAAGTCTTAGAAAACTTAACTCAATGATATGACACCCACCAACATCAGTGTCTCCTTGTAATCCTTGCTATATTTATTTCCCAGTACTTACCACTTCCATCATGGAGATGGACTACCCCAAAGCACACAGCTCTTAAATTTATAAAGTGCACATCCTAATAGCCCTCTGTCACATTGCATTGTACTATCTCCAGATAAGCTTAATTCTATATGAATGTTTTAAACAGTTATTCATACAAGGTACATTTTTCTTATTACACTCTTATTACCATACATTTATTTCTGTTGGACAGTTTTTTTTCATCATATTATACTATCAAGTTTTAATCTGGTCATTTATGGTATTAAATCTAAGGGTCTTGCTTTTAATTTTGATTGTATTCTTCTAACACACACATCCATTAATCATTTTAGTTACAGACTTTGCCTGCTTGAATGTTGAGCTTATCTATGAGTTTGACCTTGAAAAGATTCTCATTAATAGCAAGCTAAAGGGATGCTATTCATTCCATTTAAACTTTCGATGTTTTGAAAGAGGTACTTCTAACCAATGACATTTTTTTCTGTTTTTTTTATGTATGATCTGGATGTTAATAGATTGTGACTCTCTGAACAATTGTCATAAGTCTCAGAGGAAGGACTTGGCTGGTCTAAAAGCTTAGACATTGTTTTCTTTTTGCAACATTTATGTTGGTCCAATAAAAGGTATCAAACCATTTGCTTTTGGATCTGCACAGTACATCTAATTTAACATCTTCCAGTAGTGACAGACTCAGTCTCCTTCATAGCTGGCTGTATGATGATTGACAGAATTATGACCAGACACTATAACAGTATGGGGGAGGCTGCAGTTCAGCTTGCCTTGTCTGTACTTGTGTGAAGTCTTGTAAGTTCCTTTCTTTTCAGTGACAGCTCTTTCCCAGGTCAATACAATTAAATGTTTTCACTCAGGGTAATGTTTCCAAATGAGGCTGTTTTCTTTAACACTGAGCAGAATGATTCATAGCTTGCACTTTGCAGTGTGTTGGAAGACTTGTTTTCGATATAGTACAATAACAGCTTCAGCTTTCTGAGATATTCCTCCTTGCTGAACATATGCCTCAAAGTTTTGTTTTGTATTGTTGCACTTTGTCAAGTATTTGAGTACTTGCTCATGTCTACATTCTTCTGTGCTTCAGCCTCATCCAAGTGGATCTTTACAGTGAGGGTAAACTTTTCTTTAATAAAATATTGCTCTGGCACTTTTACCTAGCCTACATACCCTCCAGATGTCATTAGGAAAGGCCTTTACCAGTTTAAGAGGGGCTTTCTCTGATTGCCTTCTTCCCTCCCAGTTCTCTGTATTTTTCCTTTATCCCACAACTGTGTGTTATAATCGTTGCCTTTTATTTTACTAACACCAGTTGTACTAGTACTGTATTGTTTTGCTTCAAAATTATTTAATTCTACTGTTGAGCAAAAATAAAAGTCTGCCAGCAGCATTACCTCCAGACTTGCAATTTTGCTTCTGCAAAATTTTGAAATGCACTTTGCAATTTTTGCAAACTTCTCACATAGAATAGTGGAATGAATGTAGGAATAGCAGATTACTGCAATAAACTGTGGAGAGGAGTTCCATAAAACTGATCACCAAACTGCAGAATGACTGCATGTACCACAGATTTGTACATTTCTATGAATTTGGAATTTTCAGTTTTCACCCACCACTATTTAATTGTGTATCTCTTTGAACTCTAAATGTTTTACTACCTATATGGAGCTATATTGTTATTAAGTTATATATTGAAGTTTTATGTCTAGTAATGCTTGTAAAGAATAAAGGAAACAACATGTATATCAGACCTTAATTTTTTTTTTATTTTAGTCTGTTGCAACAGCTCATTTTTGTATACCTCCCCCCTTCTTTTCCTTCTGTAACCTTCCTCTTTCTAATATAGGCTGGCCACCTATATTCTCTTTCTTCCTAACCCCTTTTGTAGTTCATGGTCCTGATATATATGCATGTAATTATATAGTCCAGGTATAATAGGACCCCCCCCCAAGTGATGCAATTGAGTGTTAGAATTGCACAAGTTTGAATTTATCAAAAGATGCTGTCAGAGTGTAGACTCTGAGATTTATTGCGATATAGGACCCCCCCCTTGTTGTTGTGCCTCCGCGGGTTCATTTGCATAATTCAAGGAACCCAAAATATTGTTTTAAACCCTTGGTTTCTTCTTTAAATGTGCTGAATTATTGGCCAGAGGAAAACCCTCTAAAAATAAACCGACTCCCTTGAAGAATGTATGCTGCTAGGCGCCTTTACTGACGGAGTAATTCTTTTGCTGTGGTATTTTGCCCTCCTCGAATGTCTTACGCTTCAAAGGCATTTAGCTATATATTTCTCTCGAGCTTTCCTCTGCCCAAAAAACCATGGTTTTGTTAAGCACATACCTCCGGATCCGTATTGGGGCATTCTTATGTCGATTCTAGGCACTTGATAAACGAGCATTTTCTGCACAATGTTTATCAAATCAGGATTTTCTGCTGCAGCCCTTTCCTTAGGAGCTGACCGGCCTCAATGTGATACTTTTATATCTCTAAAAGGGAGGTGGTGCTTTCAGATGCCAGAACTTCGAAGTAAATCCTTAAAAAAGGTATAAAAATCATTGTTAAGATTGTGTATGTGTTATCTCACTGATTTAAAGGGATATGATTTTTGTGAATAAATTAAATCTTTGGGAAATAGAAATATAAAGTTAAACATAAAGTACAGGGGTGGAGTTAGGTAGTCACCTGACCATTTTTTGGTATATAATCCAGGTACCTGGATTAGTTAGTTAGATAGCCTGGGAGGTACAGACCTAGTCTGACCTCGAAGTGTGTTACACTAGCCCATTCTAGTGTTTCAAGAGACTGTTGTTATATTTCCTGAATTTATGTTCTTTTGGTATTGCGTCCTAAAGTCCGGCTGGTCTTAATTTTTGTTTTGTAAAATAAATTTCCTCTGGTGCATCTACAACTACGAGCAAGTGTCCTCTTTTATATCCCACGCCTCACACGTGGTGGCAGTGGTGGGATTTGAACAATACTGCTCCGAGTATTGGAAGAGAGCTCGCATGTTCCAAGAGGAGAGACCCGCTGGAGTGTTGACCTGAATGATGACAGACAAATTGGGACAACCTTTAATGTCTGGTTTACCATATGTCCGACGCAAAACCACTAAGTTGGAGGAAGACGGTGCGATTGGTGGGACCTTAGACGCTGGTGAAGAAGAGGAGGTGGCAGAAGGTCCCCCTAGTGGAGATGCCCAGGATTTGCTACAATGGTTGTGCTTGCAACAAGTAGCCTGGGAGAAGCAAAGAGTGAGAGAGATGCAATGAAATGAGGCCAGATGGGCAGACACTTTGAGAGCTATCCGGGACCTGGGTGTTAGCAGGCCATCTCCATCGAGTGATAACCCTAAGGATATCAAGCTTACAAAATTAAGTGAAACGGATGATATAGAAACTTACTTGACTACATTCGAACGGATTGCCCGAGCTTGTCAGTGGCCCAGAGGACAATGGGTGATACGTCTTGGCCCCTATCTAACAGGAAAGGCTCAGCTGGCCTATGGTCATGTGGACAGCTCCATGAGTGAAGATTATAATACTGTAAAAGAGGCTATTTTAAAATGATATGGCATATGCTTAGAAACATTTAGACAGAGGTTCCGAGCCCTAAGGTTCCAGTCCTCAGATATCCCACAGGATGCTTATACAAGGTTAAGGGACCTATGCCACAAATGGTTGCAACCCACCAAAAACACCAAAGAACAGATGCTGGAGGCTGTTGTTCTTGCACAGTTTATAGGTATATTACCACAGGACGCTCAAATGTGGGTTCGGGAACATCGCCCCGGAGACAGCTGAGAAAGCAGTGCAATTGGCAGAAGATTACCTAGCTGCAAGGCCGAATAGGCATAAAGGACACTCTGGAATTGGCACAACTTTCCCTACGGTAAGATCTTCATCTTCTACAATAACTGTATCTAGTGGAACTGCTAAAAACACAAATATTCCTAGACCCCATAGTTCAGAGATTGTGTGCCACTTTTGTCAAGGGAAAGGACATATTGCTAGGTTTTGCCTGAAGAAGAAAACTACTTCCTACCCACTTGGTCCTGGCTAACTGGGGTCAGTATATTACGCCAGTCAAAATCAATGGGAAAACCATGATTGGACTATTAGATTCTGGTAGTCGGCAAACCTTAGTCAAAGCCTCTATGTTACCCAATACCTGTGAATCCCCAGATGAGACACATGTGACTTGTATCCATGGTGATACCCATACATATCTGATGCAACAAGTCGAGGTTCAAGTACAGTCCAATACCAGAAGTATGAAGGTTGGTGTGGTATCACAGCTACCAGTACCTGTTATAATAGGACATGACCATCCAGACTTTACCCATCTATTAGCAGCTGCTACAAACCTAGGTGCCATAACTACTAGAGCCCAAGGAAAAAAAGATGTTGAATTGCAACGTGTATTTTCATTTGACGATGATTTATTTGAGTCACCTGGTAAAACAAGAAAGACTAAGAATGAAAAACGTCAAGATAAACAAACATGGCATCAAATCCATCGGAACTCTAAAGACACTGTCAGTTTAGAAAACTTTAAAGTACAATCAGATTTTGGGTTAGCACAAGTAAATGATGAGTCTTTAAAACCTTTCTTTTTACAGGTGGGCAACAAAAATGATAAAGGACATAAATTGATATTACATAAGGGACTGTTATATAGGCAATGTGACAATCCAAAAACTGGGGAATGTGTGCTACAGTTGATGGTACCCATTGTTTACAGGGAATGATTATCTCTTGCTCATGATATACCATTTGCTGGTCATCAAGGAAGGAACGACACTGCAGAGATTGTTGTATTTTATTGGCCTGGTATACAGGACCAAGTAATGGAACATTGTAAGTCCTGTGTACAATGCCAGAAAGTGGCCCCAATGGTAAGAAAGGATAAGGTACCCCTACAGCCTTTACCTGTAGTAAACACCCCTTTCGAACATATTGCCATGGATATAGTAGGACCCCTACCCAAAAGTGCAAAGGGAAATCATTTTATTCTAATCCTATGTGACTACTTTACCAAATACACTGAAGCTATACCCATGCATACAGTTACTGCTGAAAAAATAGCCGAAGAGCTAGTAAAGGTCTTCTCTAGGATGGGCATCCCCAAAGAAATCCTGGCCGATAGAGGCAGTAATTTTTGTTCACAGATTTTACAGCGTCTCTATCATACTTTAGGCATACATTCTATACATAAGTCCCCATACCATCCTCAAACTGACGGATTGGTGGAACGATTCAATAAAACATTAAAACAGATGTTAAAAAAATTTACACAGGACGAAGGCAAGCAATGGGATAGATATTTACCCTATCTTGTGTTTGCCTATTGTGAGGTTCCACAGTCATCTACAGGATATTCCCAGTTTGAATTATTGTTTTGGAAAAACCCGAGAGGAATATTAGATGTGGTAAAGGAGAATTGGGAGGGTACAAAACAAATCACTGTACCTATACCTTTGATAGAATATGTTACCACACTGAGACAGAAATTAGCAAAATATTCTAAGAAAGCCCAACTTAGTAATATAGAACATCAGAAAGTCCAAAAAACAACATTATGACAAAAGGGTGGGCACTAAATCCTTTCAACCAAGGGATAAAGTTCTTTTATTACCCTGTATGGAAAATAAGCTACTAATGAAATGGCAGGGACCGTACACCATACACAAACGAGTTGGCCCTGTTAATTATGAGATCATATGTCCAGAGAAAAGACAAAAATATAAAATCTACCATGCCAATTTTTTAAAGGCATGGCATGATAGACATAAGTCAGTATGTTTTGTTCACCCTGAACCAGTTACAAGTGAACTGGATGAAGCATATGAACGCCTGAATACAAAAGGTGAAATAGAGGACATACAAATCAATGATAAATTAAGTTTTGAACAATTGAGAGAATTGAAAGATGTTTTAAGTACTTTCAAAAATAGTTTTACAATGATACCTGGGAAGGTTGAGGGGAATTGTTCACCGTATAGAACTAAATTCCACGGTACCCATTAGACAAAAGCCCTACCGGCTACCAGAACGTTTAAGAGAAGAGGTGATTGAAGAAATAAAAAAAATGCAACAATTAGGGGTTATTAAACCTTCCACAAGTCCATGGTGTTTTCCAATGGTTGTAGTTAATAAAAAAGACGGTGGAATAAGAGTCTGTATAGACTTCCGTAAACTTAATGCAATCTCCCAATTTGATGGGTACCTGATGCCCCGTATTGATGATATTATAGATCGCCTCGGTAACGCACAGTGTATAAGTACATTGGATTTATCAAAAGGGTATTGGCAGATTCCCCTAGATCCAGAGTCACAGAGTAAAACCACCTTTAGTACTCCTTTGGGATTGTTTCAATTCACTAAAATGCCTTTTGGTCTGCATGGTGCCCTGGCAACTTTTCAAAGATGTATGGACCATCTACTACATCCTTATATGGAGTACAGTGCTGCATACCTGGATGATGTCATCATTTTTAGTCCATCCTGGGAAGAACATATGGTGCACCTAAAAAATGTATTAACTACTATAAAGGAGGCAGGCTTAACCATAAATCCTACCAAATGCTCACTGGGTATGCAAGAAACTAAGTACCTGGGGTTTATAATTGGACAGGGCAAAATAAAACTTGCAATTGATAAGGTTGATGTTATAGCAAATAGCACCCAGCCACAAACAAAAAAACAGGTAAGAGCCTTTTTAGGGATGGCTGGTTACTATCGTCATTTCGTGTCCAATTTTGCAGACATTGCTAGTCCATTGACTGAACTTACAAAAAAAATTAAACCAGACAAGGTCTGTTGGACCAAACAGTGTGAAGAGGCCTTCACATTATTGAAAGTTAAATTATGTTCTCACTCTATTTTACATAGTCCAGACTTTCAAAAACCCTTTTTGGTACAAACAGACGCCTGAAATCAAGGTATTGGGGCTGTTTTGTCCCAAATGGATGGAGAGGAGGAACACCCTATCATATACATTAGTCGGAAACTGCATGAAAGAGAAGTTAAATATTCTACAATAGAGAAGGAGTGTTTAGCCATCCGGTGGGCCATCAATGCCCTAAAATTTTATTTGTGGGGTAGAGAATTTGTAGTGATTACAGATCATAATCCCCTGTGTTGGCTACATATTATGAAGGACAAAACCCTCGAATTTTGCTATGGTATTTAACCCTTCAACCCTACAAATTTACAGTACAACACAAATCAGGCAAAAAACACTTTAACGCTGATTACTTATCGCATTATGGTGCAGATGACAGTTATAAATTGACATCAGACTCCAGGGTGAAAGTGAAGTAATGATCAAATAACTGTTTATTTTATTTCTTTTTGTGTTTTCTTCTTTTCCTTCATTTCTACATACATAAAGTATGTATAAACCACTTATGGAATTATATACTTAAAAGGGACCCTGGAGTGGAGTTTTAGGAATGGGAGGGCTAAAACTCCATCTCCCCTTTTGTATCGTAAGGGAGATCTGATATGTATTCAACATCAGAGTAGCAGGAAACCAATGGTAACTAATTGCTATTGGTTCCCTCTTGAGGTGGGAGGAGTGTAAAGAATAAAGGAAACATCATGTATATCAGACCTTATTTATTTTTTTTATTTTAGTCTGTTGCAACAGCTCATTTTTGTATACCCCCCTTCTTTTCCTTCTGTAACCTTCCTCTTTCTAATATAGGCTGGCCACCTATATTCTCTTTATTCCTAACCCGTTTTGTAGTTTATGGTCCTGATATATATGCATGTAATTATATAGTCCAGGTATAATAGGACCCCCCCCAAGTGATGCAATTGAGTGTTAGAATTGCACAAGTTTGAATTTATCAAAAGATGCTGTCAGAGTGTAGACTCTGAGATTTATTGCGATATAGGACCCCCCCTCGTTGTTGTGCCTCCGCAGGTTCATTTGCGTAATTCAAGGAACCCAAAATATTGTTTTAAACCCTTGGTTTCTTCTTTAAATGTGCTGAATTATTGGCCAGAGGAAAACCCTCTAAAAATAAACTGACTCCCTTGAAGAACGTACGCTGCTAGGTGCCTTTGCAAACGGAGTAATTCTTTTGCTTTGTGGTATTTTGCCCCCTCGAATGTGTGCACGTTCGCAAAGGCATTTAGCTGTATATTTCGGCTCGGAGCGTTCCCCTCTGCCCAAAAACAACGGTTTTGTTAAGCACATACCTCCCGGATCTGTATTGGGGCATTCTTATGTTGATTCTAGGCACTTGATAAAACGAGCATTTTTCTGCACAATGTTTATCAAATCAGGATTCTTTCTGCTGCAGCCCTTTCCTTAGGAGCTGACCGGCCTCAATGTGGATACTTTTATATCTCTAAAAGGGAGGTGGTGCTTTCAGATGCCAGAACTTCGAAGTAAATCCTTAAAAAAGGTATAAAATTCATTGTTAAGATTGTGTATGTGTTATCTCACTGATTTAAAGGGATATGATTTTTGTGAATAAATTAAATCTTTGGGAAATAGAAATATAAAGTTAAACATAAAGTACAGGGGTGGAGTTAGGTAGTCACCTGACCATTTTTTGGTATATAATCCAGGTACCTGAATCAGTTAGTTAGATAGCCTGGGAGGTACAGACCTAGTCTGACCTAGAAGTGTGTTACACTAGCCCATTCTAGTGTTTCAAGAGACTGTTGTTATATTTCCTGAATTTATGTTTTTTTGGTATTGCGTCCTAAAGTCCGGCTGGTCTTAATTTTTGTTTTGTAAAATAAATTTCCTCTGGTGCATCTACAACTATGAGCAAGTGTCCTCTTTTATATCCCATGCCTCACAATGCTTTAAACTTGTCCATTGATTTGAATATACTATGTTTATCACTGATCTTCATCACTCTATGTGTTTAATGACTCTTTTTTTCTCCATATGTCTGTAATGTTGCACATGTTGTTGTATGCAGAAAAGCTCAATAAACCATTTTAAATAAAAAAGAAAAAGCCTTGACAGAACGTAACTGCTATTTGAGGGGTAATTAAATGAACTTCAGGTAATTAACTAATAAGAGGTTGATTATTGTTTTGTGATCCCTGGGGTTTCTAGAGTTCAAGTTGGACCCATCACCCAAGCTGCTGATAAAACAATTTAATGTATTGCATAAGAGTAGAACTAAAGTGGTGAAAATGAGACTTCCACAAATATTTCACACTGAATCTTTAATTTGAAATTATGCTGTGGCTTTTATCATGATTCAGACTTAGGGCGATCCGTCATATTTTCATTGTGATCCTGAAGAAGCTGATAAGAGCTGGGTGGTTTCTGCATATTTAAATATTCAAGAACTCAAACATATAGGATACTATATAAGATGCCTTTTTGTGGTCTATCCATGTAATGCCAAGGTTGCAGTCTTTCATGCAGCTTTCAATGATGGTTTTATTTAGCTTAAGTCAATCACTGGTTGCACATGTTTTTCTTCCATTGTATTTTTGTTCTACTGCCATGCAGTTGGTTGAGTCTAAATGATTATAGGCTATGCCTATTCCTATTAAAGTATATAGGTTACATTTTGTAGGTTAGCATGTTATTGGAAGACAGTTCTTGAGGAGACTCATAGGTTCTGATTACATGAGAAAGAATGTGTTGCATGTCATTAAATAGGTGGGTATTAATCAGAACACTCAAACTGTGGATTTTTACTGTAAGCTAAGAACAAGTAAAGGGATGTTTCAGTTAGGCACTGGGCAAAGTATTGCACCTGGAAGGTGATATTTTCAAAAAGCCCCTAGAGTGCCACAACATATGGCGATCTAAAGGCATCACCATATTCCAGCTACATCAGGGACCCTGTGCCATATGCAAAAAGAGCATGGCCCCAGCATCAGAAATCCAACATTTGCCACACCTATAAGCATGTAACAAAGTGAGTGGTGCATCTATGGATCATGCCACAGGGATCTGGCTGCCCCCCCATTGGCACAATGGAAGAAGTGCTGGGATGGCTGGACATTGGGGGTACACATGGCTGGCAAGGGGGTGTGGGGCAGCATGGACATGAGATAATATTGTGGCATTTGGGGAATGAGTGGGTGATCATGTCATTGTGGTTGCACCCAGTGGGGGTTCCACATATGGCACAGTACTGGCATGGACTCCACACAGAGAATAGGTGGTATAATGACACACAGTGTCAGGGCCCCACATTAGCATGGCCCTGGCAGCAGTCCCCAGGGCTGTGCTCACATGGGGCCATTGCACTGTGCATTGCTGTACCCCCCATTCTCCGTGTGGCATCTGTGCCAGTACTTTGCCATGTGCAGAACCCCACCGGGTGCAGACACCATGACATGCTCACCCACCCCTTCCTCAAATGCCACAATACCATCCTGTGCCCATGCTGCCCCCTACATGCCCATTAGGGCCCCCTACCCACACATCGCCCCAGCCTCGGTAGTGCCACAAGGGGATTAGACCAGAATTTCACTTGTCTATCTCCAGCTTCTTGCTGCGACCATGGTGGGGCTTCTTGAATCCCATACAAGGGGATGTTGCAGCCACACCATGGCACACCCTCAAATTTGTCGCAAGGGGTGATGTGCCGGCATGCCACAATGGGTCCCAATTCAGATGCAGACCATGTTTCTGAATCAGGACTACCACATCCTTTGCTGCATCATGCAAGTTTTGACCGATCCCTTTACCACAAGCACTTTGCAGCATTTGTTGGGCTTTGAAAATCCAGCCCAGAGTGTTTAAGTTGGGACCCTCTTGAGTTTAACATTCATCTCTTTAGGTGTTACATGTTTCTATCATGGTGGTAATGTCTCCAGATGTGGGGTTTCTGAGTACTACTCATAAGCATATGTAAAGCTGAGCATAGTTTCAGTGCACATATGCTTTTTCTTCTCTTTAAAAGAGTTTATGAACATGTTATTATTCACAAACGTCAGCATTTTCTAGTAAAAGTAGTGCAGCTGATAAAAGTGCATTTGGCATTTTAAAATTATGCATATGCCTTAATTTTAATGAAAGTTCCCCCATAAGTTTATACTCTGTATATTAATGCAATAAATACAATTATAAAATGCAGTGGGAATTTCCTGTTTCACAAATGGCTGAATAAATTCCAAGACCCATATGCTAATTCCTTATAAATGCAAAGGCTGGGTCAAGTTCAGGCAGTGAGATTTCAAAATTGGGCAAATGAGATACAGAACTCATGACACACTTCACTCATTCCAATTTCCATCCAGAGTATGGCTGCCAAATTTTCTCACTGAAAATGTTCACCAAGGTCAAATAAAGTAAAACTCCCTTAATTAAAAAAAAAATGAAACATTCTTTCTTTTTATGTCCCCCCTTCCCTTTACACACACAAACAAATTCAAAAAGTTAAGGGCAATTCACTTGCATGTATTCCATAATAAACAAACATCCCATCTACTTAATGTGTGGAAAAACAGATGATTGAATTATTGGGAGGGACTACTTTTAACCAGTTACATTTTACAAAAGAAAATACCTGTATTTATTAAAAAAGTTAACTTTTCTTGGTTTTTAAACTGCTTTTGAGAGTGTCCATTTTATAGGTGCAATAACACAGTCCTGTTTGTTGGTTGTCTGAAACTATAAAAATGGATAGGGAATTTCCTGTCACAAACAGTACATCTACGCAGTCTGTGCGATTGCATTCTGTGGCTGGCTGTAGTGACGTGAGGAGGGCTTTGCCAGCCATGGATGCATGTTGGGGATTGGGGGAGTGGGGTGGGTGATCACCTGAGCTCTTTCCTTCTAAGACTGCTTGAAAGGCAGAGTAGAGAAACTTACCAGAGCAAGGGAAAAGGATTAAGACTTATTTTGGCTAAACAGATTTACTGTGTGGTGTTGTTTTTAATTTTTACTCACAGGGATTGCTACTGTTTGTTGCTAACATTTCATTGCTTTATTTTTCTCTGTAGCAAAGGGTTTCTTACAGCGTATAGCTTCTCTGAAATTATTACAGGTGGTGCTTTACAGGTTTTACAGTTTTATCTAACATTAGGATAAGCTTTCAGGGTTACTGCATTGGTTGTTGACTGATTGTTTCTGCTCTTACCTCCTTGTTCTTTCGTCCGTGGTTCTTCTTTTTCGGCAGGGGAAGGGCCCAGCCACCAACCCCCATCCCCAACCACCCCACACTACACTCCTTTTATAGGGTACCACAGTTGTGACATTTCCTGTGGCAGAGCAGGAAGGGGTGGATCAGTGGGGCCTCCACAAGGTGAGCTCATTTACAGGGGCACTAGTAATTTAACTTGTTATAATAAGTTAAACGAAACACAATCAAACCATTACTTGCATTTTTTCCTTTTTTTCCTTCTAATTACTCTGACTAGGTTATAAACCCAGCAACTTATCTGGAATGGATATCATTAACTGCAGGTACTGTGGAACAATTTTCAGAAGGACAGTCTTACAGGATTTAGGACACTGTCCTACATGCTGGGCCTTTGGAGATCTTAGGGCTCAGCTCCGGGCAGCATGGGCAGAGACTGCACACCTCAAATTTCATATTCAAGAGGAAATACATTATAAGAACCACCTACCATTTCCCCAGCATCCAACAGAAAACCTCGACCACAGAGGGTAGTTGGTCCAGGAGGTTGGCAGGTGGTTAGAGGGCAAATCGGGTGCCCCATCACTCTGCTTTCCAACATATTACCTCCAAAACCATATAAACACGACAAACAGGTATCTGCCTCTATCTCTGAAATCAAACAAAGAGGCAGAAGACACTGCAGAGCAGAACACTGCAGCACAGGAGCTAGCACAACAAAAACTCACCCAAATCAGGAACCAAAACAAAAAAGCAAAAGGAAACCAAAAACTTCTGATCATAGGAGACTCCATGATTCGGGAGTTGATACCCATCTCCAGCCAGGGGTAATGGTCAGATGTCTCCCAGGTACATCAGCATGGAGAGACACTGACCGCATTGCTAAAATTGTTCACAAAGCAGGAGAAAACATTGATGTCCTAGTACACATAGGGACTAATGATCTCGCCAGCCAGTCAGTTGTGGAGACCAAGGAACACCTGACCAGACTGGGTGCCAAACTATCATCTATTTCATTCGGCATCTCCTTCTCTGAGATCCTGCCAGTCTGGGAGAGGGAAGCAGATGGACAGAAGGTCAGAGAAGGGGAGATGGGGAGCTAAACATGTGGCTCAAGGGCTGGTGCCAGGAAAAAGGACACAGATGTGTAGGGAACTGGCAACAGTTCTGGGAACGAAAGTTCTTTAAATTTGATGGACTGCATCTGACTAAGGAGGGAGTCAATGCATTGGGGCAGAAGTTTGACGTCTTTGCAGAATATTTAAACTAGCAAATGGGGAGAGGGGTGCAGCACCCCATACGTCGAATGGGAAGAACACCCCTCCCCCCTCAGATAGTGGTCAAACAGGGATTCAGCATGTTTGCAGTTCATTTGTATCACCAGGTAAGAAAAAAGGTTTGTCTCCCCATACGACGCACAGGGGTAATGCCAAACCTCACCCAACAACTAACACACCAAAATCTGGCCAATGGAAAATCATGTACACAAATGCTCACAGCCTGGGAAATAAGATCCCAGACCTGCAGGGAATAATGTCAGAGGCTAAACTGGACATAGTAGCAATTAGTGAGACGTGGTTTACCAGTAACCACACTTGGGAGACTTCAGTACCTGGCTATGTATTGTTCAGAAGAGACCAGGGTGCAAAAAGGGGGGGAGGAGTGGCCTTGTATGTCAATGAAAATATCAAAGCTACAGAAATTCAGAATACACATAAGGAGCCAGAAGAACTGTGGGTCACCCTGGAAACAGGAAATGGGACAGCCATAAGAACTGGGGTTGTCTACAGGCCCCAGACCAGGGGAGGACATAGACACATTACTGTTAGAAGATATACAAAACATGACAGCTAAAGGGAGGTTCTGATAATGGGAGACTTCAACATGCCGGATACAGATTGGTCAATACCAGCAGGAACATCTGCCAGAACTAGACACATAGTGGATTCCCTGCAGGGGAGGGCCTCAAACAACTGGTACAGCAACCCACAAGAGACAGGGCTATCCTAGATCTAGTACTGACTAACAAGGAAGGGATCACAGATCTCCAGGTAGAAGGTCACCTGGGGGCCAGTGACCATCACATGGTATGGTTCAATTTGGCTACTACATCTAAATCATCCCATTCCAAGGCAAAAATATGGGACTTCAGAGGAGCTGACTTTGATAAGATGGCCAACAGAGTTAAGCTAGCCCTGGCAAAAGAAACACAGGTGAGGGGTACAGGCAAAGTGGGCAAGCATTAAGGATGCAATACTTGAAGCAACATCCCATTGTGTTAGACAGAAAAGGAAGTGCAAAAGGAAACCACTTTGGTTCTCAAATACAGTAGCAGAAAACGTCAGAGCCAAAAGGCTGGCCTTCAGGAAATATAAGGGAACACAGCGGGATAAAGATAGGGAGGCATACCAAACTGCCCTACAGGAAGCAGGGAAGGCAGCAAGGCAGGCAAAGTCCCAAACTGAGGAAACACTAGCACGAACAGTAAAAGAAGGTGACAAGACTTTCTATAGATACATTAGTGAAAGGAGAAAGTCCAGAGGGGGTATTGCTAAGCTTAATGGAGAAAAGGGAGCATGGGAGGAGGAGGACCCTGTAAAGGCATCTATCCTAAATAGATACTTTTGCTCAGTATTTACTGAAGAGAAGGTAGGGCAGGGCCCACAGCTCAGCATCATGGACACAGGGGGGAGGGAGGTGAGCACTACTCCTTTCACAAAAGAAAGGTTCCTACAAAAGCTTGCTAAGATCAGGGTGGATAAGGCAATGGGACCTGATGGCATACATCCCAGGGTACTTAAGGAGCTAAAGGTGGAACTAGCAGAGCCATTAGCAGAACTGTTTAGTGAGTCTCTGAGCACAGAAGAGGTCCCAGAAGACTGGAGAAGGGCTCATGTGATCCCACTCCACAAGAGTGGTAGCAGGGAGGAGGCGGGGAACTACAGACCAGTCAGTCTTACCTCAGTAGTGGGCAAGATTATGGAGGCACTCCTTAAGGAAAGGATAGTGCAACACCTGGAATCCATAGGGGCACAGGATCCAAGACAGCATGGGTTTACAAAAGGAAGGTCCTGTCAAACTAATCTCATTGATTTCTTTGACTGGGTAACCAGAGTGGTGGACCAAGGGGAGTTGTTGATGTCGCCTACCTTGACTTCAGCAAAGCTTTGACACTGTTCCACATAGAAGATTGATAAATAAACTGGGTAGGCTCGGGTGGTCAGAAGTTGGTCAACTGGGTGGCAAACTGGTTGACGGGCAGAAAACAGAGAGTGGTGGTAAATGGTAAACAGTCAGAAGAGATGCAAGTCACAAGTGGGTACTTCAGGGATCAGTCCTGTGGCCAGTCCTCTTCAACATCTTCATTAGTGACCTTGCAGATGGACTAGAGGGTAAGGCTTGTCTGTTTGCAGATGACACCAAGATCTGCAACAGAGTAGATGATCCAGATGGGGTGGGCAGAATGAGAAGAGATCTGGATAAACTAGCAAAATGGTCAGAAGAGTGGCAACTGATTTAATGCAAAGAAGTGCAAAATCATGCACATAGGGAAGCAAACCTGAAGCCACCTATAGGCTGGGAGGAGTTGCTAGCAGTCACAAAGGAAGAAAGAGACTTGGGCATCATCATCACTGATGACCTGAAATCATCCAACAGACCTCTAAAGCAGTAGGTAAGGCTAGGGGGTGTTAGAATTGTGTTAATGCAGGTATCACAAGTCGTGAGGGAGGTAATAATCTCTCTTTACAAGACTCTGGTTAGGCCCCATCTGAGTACTGCGGCAGTATTGGAGGCCACACCTTCACAAGGACATTAACTAAATTGAGGCAGTCCAGAGAAGGGCAACTAAATGGTGCAGGGACTGCATCAGAAGACATATGAGGACAGATTAACAGAGCTCAATATGTATACCCTTGAGCAAAGGAGGAGAGAGGTGATATGATCGAGGCATTCAAACACCTTAAGGGCATCAACAAGGTGAAAGAGTCTAACATGTTTAAATATAAGAAAATAGCAGGACAAGAGGACACAGCATGAGATTAGAGGGGCCGATTAAGGGGGAATGTGAGGAAATTCTTTTTCACAGAAAGGGTGGTGGATGCATGGAATGGCTTACCACAAGAAGTGGTGGCTATGAATACAGTGCAGGGCTTCAAACAGGCATGGGATAGGCATAAGGGAGCAATACAAATGACTGAATAGATAGGCCACTGACAGAGCAAAGGCCGATGGCACATTTATAAGGTAGAAAAAGAAATGGGCAGACTGGATGGACCTTGCAGTCCTTATCTGCCGTCAACTTCTATGTTTCTATGTTTCTATGTTTCTATGATCACTGCCTCTCAGGGTGGGGAGGATGGGGGACCACTAGACCACCAGTGAGTATAACCAGGACTTGTGTTTGTTGTTTTTGGTTGCTTGGGGATTGGAGCTTGGTGGGGGCACTATACCACCAATGGACAATGCCCATGACGGGGCTTGGCAGGGGTTTAGTGTAGCCTGGCATGGCTAGGACAACACCATGGTGGCACAGGGGCACTGGGAATGAACAGGGCCTCTGCTCTATTGTGGCTACATGTCCCATGCCACAGCCTTACAGAGTCTGACCCTTTTGTGCCCAGGTTCTGGGTGCTCCTTGAGGCACCTCCACTGCCTCCTGCCCACTTGTCCAGAGATGCATCCTGGCCCTGCATCATAGCCTCTGACTGAGCCCCTGTTCCTGGTGCAAGGCCGCATGTTGAGACTATTCCAGAAACTTTGCCACAAGTGGCAGTAAACTTTCTAGAATAGTGACTTTTGCATGTTCCACAACTGCGCTGGAAGCAGACCCCTTTTCTGCTACAAGTTGAGTCTAATGTAGGCAACTTCTAGAATCAGCCCCCAAGTGTTTTGGACCAGTAGGTAGCGTACGTGCTTTAGATTCACTGGTTATAGACTTTTTGGTGGTTTGACAGAATTTTGCTCATAACAGTATGAAAGAAGTATACACATTATTTTATTATGTTTTATTTAGAAACAACACCAACCACCTTGAGGAAAGGATATATGGACACCCCGAAACATTGCTGCATTTGTGGTGTATTTCCTTGACTTGAAATAAATAAATAAATGTATAAATAGATGTAGATATATTTTACTCTACAACTGGTGAGCGGCCGTTAGTTCCTATGCACACTGCAGGATTTCCTAAGGAGACCATAGGACTTGACTACTACCTGATTTGAGTCTACTTTGTGCCTAGGGAAGGTACAGACTTCCTTGGAGAAAAAAAAAATGACTTTGCCCTTATTCTTGATTATTATGATTGAGGTGTGTTGCATAATATCTGGAGTGTTTGTGCTCATTTAGCAATGATAACCATGAAGAATTTGAAAGGAGATGAATTGTTAATAACAACTAAGTCTTGGGCTATGCAAGCAATGAATAATAATTACAGGTGACCCCTTTTATCAAACTGTTTTCAAGGCTCTTCAAAATGCAGTAATAACTCAAAAATGAGTTATTACAGCATTTGTGAAACTTTCTTTCACCGCCTGTCTCCTTTGTGTGTCACTCGTCTGTATTCAGCCTTTTCGTTGGCTTGTGCTCCGTGCATAGGTGGGCTGAATAGCATAAACAAATGGTGGCTCATTTTTCCACTTGCTGACAAGCCATTTTTATTCGATACCCTCCCCATCTTTATTTGATTTTGTATTGTTTTATCTGGTTGATCCCACCTTCCAAATATAAAAGGACTATCTGGTTGATCCCGCCGTGTCTCCAGATTGGGAGATGCCGTCGCCGACTTCAAGTTGAATGCTGGATGGACCCCAGTACCAGTCAACAGCTGACAGTTTAAAAAAAAATAAAAGGTCAGTCTGAGAGATCAAGGGAGAAAGAGAATGTGTGTGTGTGTGTGTGTGTGTGTGTGTGTGTGTGTGTGTGTGTGTGTGTGTGTGTGAGAGAGAGAGAGTGTCTGTGAGACAGTGTGTGTGTTTATAAATAGCAGATACTGTATACCGAGACACAGAGCAAACTCTGCACCAGTAATTATAAAAAATAAAAAATAAGCAACTGTGTGTATATGGATTTTTTTTAACATACCCTCGGGGTGAAGGGGGTAAGCCATGGCAGAATGAGTATGATAAGTCCAGGGAGAAGCTGGCTGATTGGGCTAAGGGGGTTGTTGTGAGTCAGGGAAGCTAGGACAGGGGAGCATAAATAGAGCAAGTAAAATAAATAAAATTCAATTTAAAAGACAGTTACCTCCTCCCTGCTAGATAGGGCCACCAAACCTACTCTCAGTGTCACCCAGGATCATGCTGTGTGAGAGCTGGCACAGTGCCAACTCTTAATTAACCAGACATACCACATGCCCAGAATGGCCACTCAAGGCAAGAATTATCCAGATCACTAGTCAACATTTTGGAAAGTGGTAATAGTAAGCAAATATCCTTTAAAGGCTCAGTGGTCCCCGTCCATACCCACAGCACACATATAAAAACTGCTACAGTATGAAGTTGCAACAGCCACGAGTGTGGAAGAACTCCATCAATCACCACATGATGTTTAGCTGCCTTAGCAGTTTTGTGGTGAAAAAATTGGACCTTCCTAAATGATGGATGCTTCAACTTCATTCCACTTTATGTATGCATAAGTTGATTTTTCTGTTGCTGCATTATGTTTTAGGAATGCACATTTTGCATTTTATTACAGTGTTCCCTTGCTGTTATTTTGACAAGGACATACATTGTCTTGACAAGGACAGTGGGTTTAGAGCTGTTGTTATCTCTATTAATTATTTTTAAGTATACATTTAAAACAGCATGCCAGATACTGTAACTGGAAACTTACTGTACATTGATTTTCACAAATGTCACAGTGACTTGGGTGACTTTTTACCTCTTTGATATCTTTATTTTTTTAAATTACAGGCTGGCTACATGAACTAGGGAAACGTCTAGAGGCTCCATATTATGGGAATAACACTATAGGTGGCCCCACTATCAGAAGTGCCTACATTGCTGCCCTGTATTTCACACTCAGCAGCCTTACCAGTGTTGGGTTTGGAAATGTCTCAGCCAATACTGATACAGAGAAGATCTTCTCCATCTGCACAATGTTGATAGGCGGTATGTAAATAATATGTTCTTTCTCATAAATCAAATCCCAAAGCAATTGTTCAACAAATACAGGTATTACATAATCAGAATCAAAATTCATTTTTCAATATATGAATCAGTTCTAAGCTTTACTTGTAATCAGTCATAATTTAGAAGAAAGGATGAAAAAACTGTAATATGATGTTTTACGTTCAGATGGTTTGGGGATAGTCTGTAAATATATAACTCTCCATATATACACGTTCTGTCATTCTGTGGTGTAAGGTGTCAAATAATGAAACAGTAAAAACAAACATACATTTTAGTCAGTAAATATTCACTGCCAGTATGGATCCTATATTCATGTATGTATGGCTTTATTGATTAACTAATAAGGAGCTTGGATGTCAGAATACAATATATAATACTAGTTGGAACAGAGAACAATAACTAGAGAGATGGAGATATAGAGCAGACTAGATGCAGGGAAGGATGGAGAACTGGAAGAACACTGAGCACTAGGTTCAAACACAGACTTAAATCATTCATTTGTTAAAAAAAAATACTAAAACCCAGTTTACACCTGTAATTAATTCATTGCAGCATTGCTATATTAAGTCCTCTGGGATCACAAATGCACATGTAATTGAGTTACCATCTTATAGCAAAAGAGGCAGAGACCTCATCTGACTTTGGAAAAGTCAATTCACAAACATGTTAGCCCATGAACTGTAGTGTGATGGTAAAAAAAGCAAAAAAAAAAAAACACATTTGAGGGACTAACCTACAGAGCCCTATATGCCCCTTTGAGGGCCAGTACATGCCAAGGTCCAGCTCTGCAGTTGTGAATGTGTACACATCCATGAACATCAGAGTGCATGTCTCAGACATACTCCACAAATGTGCATACTACAGTAAATAGGGTCCCTGGAGGGCACAGAGAAACATCTTTTTGCCCAGCTCTCTGATACAGCATAGATGGCTGGGGGGCAATTTTTATCATTATTAAAGTTTTGTCTAAGGGTATATAGCAGACCAAGTGAACTGTCCTATCCCACATTACCCTGGTCTGCATCAGGTAGGGAATGAATTCTCCATCTAACCAAGCCTCTGATTTGAGTGTCCAGCCCAGCTGTACTATTCAGAATGCCACTTTTTTCTACTTCAACCTCCAGGATAACAGATCAAGGTGGTCAGGTTCTAAGAATTCCAGCATTTGTGGAATAGAATTGGGGGTGCAGCTGCATGAGCCAGTAACATGCATATTTTGTAAATGCTGATCCAGCTGTTGAATGGGCCCTAATTCTTTTTGTACCCACTAGACCACCAGGGTAGATTGTGTTTTCAAACTGCTACAGGACTGTGTAGACCAAATTTTAAATCATGGTGCAGGATTTTCTAAACCTTTCATGGGCTTTGTGGCATTTTTTTACCACATTATTTGACTGATTGAGTGGTATGATTGATTGATTGATGTATTTATTTATTTATTGATTAATTTATTGTTTAATTTTTGGTAACCACTAAGCACTCTTGGTCAAAGGCCTATTTTCAGGAACAACCCAAAACAAGAAGTACAGGATACAAACATTCACAGAGAATTATCTACATGTAAATCGAACAACATAAAATAAAATTAAAATAACAGTTAAAATAGAATACAAACGAAGCACATTCACATTTAAACTGAGCAAGTAAATGGATCGTTAACTTTGTCTTGAAGCTATAATGGGTAAGTCACTGTCTTATTTCTAAATGTACATAGTTCCAGTAATGAGACATTGAAGAGGCAAAGAGCATTTGACTCATTTTACTACTAAGAAACACTTCAATGGTAAAATAAAATCAGTGAACAACTGGAACAGATTTTAGATAAACTGACAAAGAGTCAAGTTCCTGATTATGAGTTACATTAAAAATGAAGCATCCTGGACTTCCGGTGATGTGACTGATAGTGGCAGATGTGGGAGAGTTAGCTTTGGGTTTGATCACACTCAAACACTAACATTTTTATAACAATCCCATTTTTTTTTTCTACCGATATATTACATACCAACTGACTCGCTGCAGTGCTTATCAGTGGCCACTACTCAAATTATGGCCCAAAAAGTAAAACAGGATGTGTTACAGCTTATCCCACTACTTCTGAGTCACAACCATTCCCAGGCCCCAAAGTTCCACAAGTAGGATCTTGGCAAGGAAGCATCCCCAATTCTGGCTGAAGGACGGAATTCCTACATAGTAGACTTTGTCTCTATTAAATCATTACTCACAGAGATAGTGAGTGATGTTAAAACCATTAATGCTTCCTTGGATTGTCTTACTACCAGTTTGGGAGATTGGACCTGGGAGACCAGCCCACACTGATGAATGGGAACACATCTCCCTCTGGAGGAGAGTGACCAGGTTGGAGGAAAAACTGGATGATGACCAGGAAAACAGGAACAGATGGAATAACCTGCTTCTTCTAGGGACTCCAGAGAGGGCAGAGGGCTCCAATCTTATCAAGTTTGTTAATGAACTTTTTCTACAACATGCCAGACTGCCTTATGGTGGGCAGAGTTATGTCATTGAGAGGGCTCACAGAGCCCTCTGACCTGTGCCACAGCCTGAAGAACATCTGAGAGACCTTATTTGCAAATTATTAAACTTTCAAGGCAAATTATGAATCCAGCAGGCTGCAAGAGTTCACCCCTCACTACACTGGCAAAATCACTGTTAACTTTATTTTCAGCAACTTAAGTTAGACAGTGTGGGGGAAAAAAGCCTCATAGACACATTAAGCAAAAACTTCATAAAGGCAGTATTATATTTCAGGTGCAGTTTGCCACAAAACTTGTGTTACTGCTTTCCCATGGTGCATTCAGTTTGGACTCTACAGAATTCAACAAACAGTTGCTTCACACAATCCTGCCTTAACTATTTGATAAACCTCAGACTAAAACTTACTCAAAGTGGATCACTGAAACAGTGACAGTCTGATTTACCCTAGACAAGCTACTCTGCAATTTCATTTGTTTTCTTTTGCGCTGTTCTCCGGGCTGATAGAGCACCAGTTCATGACTGGCTGGAGGCTTCTTGGCAGATCAGCTATTGTCAGTTTTATCAATGGTTTATTATACATTGCCCACAGACTTCCCTACCTTAGGCTTGTTCAATCACCACTTGAGGAGATATTATGAAGCAATGTTACACACTGTTGGATTATCTCAGCAAGTACAGTGTGCTGCCCTCCCACAGGACTGTTTTTTTGAAAGGAGGCAGGGCTCCACCCGGAGTGGATACTGATGACATGGATGGACATGATGACAAAAGCTGCAGGAAAAGCACCAACTACATGGATTGCCCAGGCACATTAAGTTATCTTGTAGTGCCCTGAGGGGTAGAACTAGGCTCCAGGGTTACATTTCCTTTATCATACTCCCTGCACTTTGCTGGCCAAGAAAGCATTAATTCCCTTAGCTTAGACTGGGATTTTTTTTTTTTACCAAATGGGCCTTTTATGCCTCTGGTACTGTTTCAGCTGCACAGTCTGTGAGGACAGGAGGGCCTGTCCTCCCCTTGTAGATGAACTGTGGAGATCTTCTCCACAGCCCAAGCCTACAGACTTGTAGCATTCACATACTGTTTTCTTTGTTATATTTGGCAGGGTTTCTTTATTGGGGGCATTGGTTATTTAATGTTATGATGGTGGTTATTCTACTTCATTCACATGTTCTAAAACATTTTTTTGGCACTTACAGTTATTACACACTATGATGTTGTACTGTTCATAGATGAAGGTTTGTTTTGCACATATTTTTGTGATCTCCGGCTTTACAAATCCACAGTAGCCCTCAGATGGATCTACCCAGGTTGCAACTTGAGGGGTGGGATTTACAAGCACAGCAGCAGCATCATTTTGGAAACTGTGAGAGGGTCAAAAGGGGGAGTGTTATATGAATGTTCTTTAACGGGAAGGGGGCAGTGTGAATACCCACTACTGCTTACAGGGATATTTTCGAAGGAGGGATGCAGGTACAGTACAAACTTAATCCTGGCAGAGGGTTTATCACTTGGCTCAGTTTGGTTTGGTCTATGGCTCCCAGTTTTTAACCCTTGGACCTTTTTATCCATGGAGCAGCTGAGGGCCCACGTTTCTTCTCTTCTAAAATGGTGATAATTGGCAGTTACTGTTTATTGACTTTCAATATTAAAGAGGTGAACTTGCCACAGAAAATATCTCAGGTCTTGATGCACCTTACAAAATGTTTCCCCACAGTGGTCTTCCTCCAAGAGACACATTTACTCACTGCAGACCTGCACCTAATCAGCCATAATTGAGTAGGTCAAGTCTTTGGGGTAGATGTGGATAAAAAGAAAGCAGGGTTTGCAAATCTGTTTGCCAGACAAACAGCGTTTACTTTACATCAGACAATATTGGATAATAAGGGCAGATATACTGTAGTTTATTAAGTGGCACCCTGGACAGAATGGGGATTATCCTTGCCAACTTTTATGGACCTAATATGGATGACCCACAGCTTTTCACAGGATTTTCTGACCACCAGGCAACCTGGCAAGATTTACTGGTAACAGGGATTGGAATTCTCCACTGGACAAAGATCTGGATAGATCTGGTAAAGCAGACTACTTTGTTACTCCCAATCAAGGAGCCCTACAAGACCTCATTGATACCCATAAACCTGTTGGATCCCTAGAGGACACTATACCCACAGCAAAGAAATTTACTTTTTTCTTCACCCCATGATACCCACTCTAGGTTGGATTATTTTTTAATCATTCCATCCTTACCACAAGGTTTGAAGATGGCAGAAATCATGCCCCGGGTTATTTCAGAGCACTCCACAGTTAGGAGCTCCCTATTACTCGACCCTCTAGTACTGGTAGATAAAATCGGGCAGATAAATAAAAACCTACTTAGGGATGCCAAATTGGTTAATCACCTGAAGGAATTTACAGACTTCTTCTTTCAGGAAAACCAAGACTCTGTACCCAAGTCTAATACCATTTGGGGAGTATGCAAATGTGCAGTATTTCAATAAATTATTAGGCTTGCATCCAAGGTCAAAAAATTGAAGCAGGTCAAATCTAGAGCTTCTCACTCAAATAAGATCTCTGGAACTGCATCTTGATGAGATTTCCTCAGAGCAGTTACTATTGCAACTTAATAAGGTTAGGGTTAATGATACCATGAAATCAATAGGAATAAAGCAGAGTTGGCTTTGTTCAAAGCCAAAATGACTTACGTCTCCTCTCGGGAAAAAGCAGGTACTTATTAGCCCTACCATTAAAAAAGCAAGAAGCCTCTCAGTTTATTAAACATCTCCGGCAACAAGATTCTCAGACCACTATATCGCATGCTAGGCAGATAGCAGAAGAATTCCAAGTTATTAAAACCCCACTAAGGGATAGGCAGCCAGGGAGTAAACACAGAAGACATGGATAGCTACCTCAGTCAGGTGGACCATTCTTAACTTGAGGATGAAGCCCAGGCTATTCTTAAAGGTCCTATTACAGTAGCAGAGTTTTAAACCTTCCTGTAAGCAATGGCTTTGGATAAAGCCCTGGGTCCCGATGGACTCATCACAATTTTTTATAAAGCTTTACAAGCCGAGGTTCTTCCTAAGTTAGTAACAGTATTCAATGAACTTATGAAACTGGCAGGCTGGATGCTACTGTCAACAAGTTTTATTTTTGTTTTTCCCAAACCAGGCAGAGATGAGAGTAGAAGTTTTAATTATCGAAAATGTATCATTAAATGTGGCCCTCAAACTTTTTACCAAAGTTCTAGTCTCCAGACTCCATTGGGTATGGTTACAATTTACAGGTCCTGAGTTGAGATGTGCCAAAGTTTAATTTCACCTGCAAAGTCAGCAGTTTCACTGTGTGAAATATTTTGCAAAATGTGAGCAATCCACAAAATATTTAGCAGTTGCGAATTTGAGAAATTCCACCCTTGAAATGTGGAATTTCGTCTGTGAAGTGGGGAATTTTGCCCGTGAATGGTAGAATTTCACTCACAAAGAGTGGGATTCTTCACTTTGTGGGTGAAATTCCACATTTTGAGGGTGGAATTTTGCACTTCACATCTGTGACATATTATGCAAAATGCATGAAATTCACAAAATATTTCACAGATTTTCCCTGACTTTGCCCATCTCTAGTCCTGAGTAAGCAGGGCTTATGATGTGCAGGCTTTCATCAGACCATTTAAGGAATCTCCAACATATTATTTCTGCCTCCAGGGAGGATCAAAGCCCCAGAGGGTTGGCCTCCCTGGGCATAGAAAAAGCATTTGATAGGGCCTCATTTTGTTATTTGTTTAGCATATTTGGAAAATATCACATTCCAGAACAGTATATATATGCTGGGTGAAGTTACTGTATTCCTATCCCACAGCATGGATGCGGTGCAACAGGGTCCTGTCATTTGGTTTCTCTCTCTCTGACAAATTGTAGTCGGCAAGGATGTCCACTTCCCCAATTCTCTTTAGTCTCTATCCAGAGCCAATAGTACATTGTATTCTGCATAACCCATCCATAATTGGTGTACCATTTGAAACCCAGCAATTTAAAATATCGGAATATGCAAATGATATTTTACTCTGTGTAAGAAACCCAGCCTCATCCTCTTCCGGCTGCTCTAGCAGAGAAAAAAGATTTTGAAGAAATCTTCTACAAACTAAATACTGTATTAGGAAAACTCAAGTCCTACTTCTAAATACTTCCACCAGATGAGGGGACTTTGCATATCTAGAACTGTGCTGGGTCAATAAAGAAATCACTTACCTAGGTATCAAAGTGACTACATCCAGGACAAGTTTGATCCAGAAAAATTTTACTGACCTCTTTTGTGTCATAAAACAAGAACTAGACCACTGGACAGGCTTACTCTTGTTGCTTTTGGGCCATATTAGTATGGTTTAAATGAACATCTTACCCCACCTATGATATCCACTTCATGTCAGCTTCTGACACACTGTTGTAAATGTTAAAGCAGTAGAACCGTGAGAATTGCCTAATAAAGAATTATGTTTCAACAGTAAATGAGCAAGAGATATTTGTTCTAAGGGTGTGTGGGCTCTATGAGTTTTCTGTTGCCAGGGAGCCACAATGAGGGAGGTATGGATTTGCAGTTTCCAAGTGAGATTTGGAACTACACAAACGGTGCTCGAGAGTTAAGAATGGAACTGTGCAATTGTTTTTATACCTGTGGCTGGGTAGCTACTATTTTATATCGAACAGGGGATTTTCACCGGAGCTTTAAACATTTTTAAACCTTAATTTATGTGGTAACCTAGCATGTGGTCACGTGGTCACCAGTACCTTCCAAGTCCCGAGCCCTTAAAACCTAACCCATTAGTGAGCGGGCGAGTGCACGCTGGTGAGCATGCATGGAGATGCACACAGACACGCACAGTTTACTATGCATGTGTCTTGTGTGTCAGGCAGGACAGATGGGACTATGTGGCCAGGTACCTTGCTGAAACTTTTTTGTACTGAAATTTATTGCAAAACTACTTGGCTGTCACCACTTGTATTGCAGTGTTCCTTTTACTGGTACTATATTTACTGCTGCCTCTTAAGTGCAGTTTACTGTCATTTATTGTTAAAGCCTGTGTAGCTGTGAAACTGTGATTAGCGCAGTCTCTGTCATATGATTAACTAATAATTATTACTGTAGAATCGAGGGCTCACATGGGGCATTAGGTATTCAATTAAGTAATTGGGCTTGACTAGTGTATACTGTTCACATATTTTAATTTAGCAATATCTAATTCTGTGTACTGCGAGGGCAGGTGATGTCACGTCTGGGTAGGACACTATTTCTGGGATGCCTCTGGGTGGGGCTATCCTAGAAGCTATTGTTTTAGAATCCTAAAAACTGGAAACATTCTAGTGGAATGTGTTTTAACTTATGTGGGTACTGAGCACTATCTGCATCTGAGAGCTGCCTGTTTTACTTTGGGAAACCTCCAACCCCACTGACAGTAAAGGGACACTACAATATATAGTATTATAGTGAAGAGCCACTTGTGCACTTCTAGGGGACCTCATCTGTCTTTTTAAAGATAGACCCATGACCTGTAGCTTACTTTTACATATTTTAAATCAGTAATAACTGATTTTGTGTACCAGGAGGGCAAGTGATGTCACTCCAGGGTAGGACACTACTCCTGGGATGCCTGTGTATGTGGAGACAATTTTTGGGTGGACCCAGGTCAGTCAGAAAATTCTGCTCATAGAAATAAATACATAAAAGGAATTCATTTCTTCTATTCCTTTTGAAAGGTGTGTGGTTTCTTAGGTTATACATTCACAATCGAGGCATGGACCTAAACTTTGTAACACTCATAGGTGACAAGATTGGGTTAAAATGCATTGGCTGTAACAAACTTAGTGTTGAAGTCAACAAAGACTTTACACTCAATGGACCCTATGCACGATGCCAACACATCACGTATACTGGACATGTTGGCATCGATACGCCCAAATGCCACAGAGCAGGGTCCCATGGATCCCACTCAGCAATCATGAATGGGGTGCAAGGCAGGTAAGTAGTCACTCCCCAGGCCGTGCAGACTGCAGTGCACTGGGGGCATTCCAGAGGCATGCCGGCACTAAATGGTATGTACTAAACTGTGTAGTGCTGGCTGCATAGGTGCAGAGATGGGCATAGGCTATGGCAGCCAGGACCCTGCCATAACCCACTGTGTGCCCCCATGGAATTCACCTGCTGAATGCAACAGGATCAGGATGCGGCACTTCATGCTGCCCCAGCCCACTGCACAGCCAAGGAGGGCTGGGGCAGCTGATTGGGTGAGTGCCCACACATCCTAGCACCTGTGGACCCCCATTGCAGACCTGCACCATGGTGGTGTGTCTGTCCCTAGTTCCTGAACATACCAAATGCCCACCTACAACACATGGGTTCCTCTGCAGGATAAGGCATCATGGCACCCCATCATGGTGCCCTGTCCCCAGTCAACAGGATTGTCACCCCCCAGGGTGTAGTGCAGCTCTGAGACACCTCCCCATCCCATCTGCAAGAGGGCAGCCCCATAGCACACTGAGCCACCCCCGTCCTCACAGCAAATGTGCAGCACCCCACCCAGCAGTGCCCCCTGCCCCAGACAGCATGGCAGTACCACCCCATCCCACTAGTGAGGCTGCCCTTGCAATGCTGTGTGCCCCAATGCCCTGCAAACAAAATGAGCCTCATGCTGCCCCACAGAACTGATTCCACCTCCTTTCCATCTACCCACATGCCGGTGCTACTCCATGGGACGGCCAGTGGCACAGTCCTCCACATACTGCCACTGACCATCTGACATACAGCGGTGCATGCAGCCAATGCAAGCCCAAATAT
Organism: Neoceratodus forsteri; assembly: GCA_016271365.2. Taxonomy (NCBI): domain Eukaryota; kingdom Metazoa; phylum Chordata; order Ceratodontiformes; family Ceratodontidae; genus Neoceratodus; species Neoceratodus forsteri. The sequence continues at coordinate 1,156,206,034 of CM057456.1, read as the reverse complement.
GTCAGATGGCTAGTGGACGAGGAGGTGTGGGGAGGACTGTGCCACTGGCTTCTCATGGAGTGGTACCAGCATGCATGTACGGGGAAGGGGGGGCAGTGTCAGTGCTGCAGAGAGGGGGGACACTGGGTAGATAGATGACTGTGGCAACCATAAGCCATGATGGTCACCCCATGCCTGTACAGTGTGGTTCTTGGACTGCCGCTGACCGGGCAGGTGGGGGAGCAGCCATCACAAGATGGAGCCCTGCATTGTGGTGAGGGGGGGCAATAGACAGCAGCACAGTGAGGCATGGGTGCACAGGTCCAGGTGCCTGTTGTAGGCATGAATGCACACAGTCCTGCGCCACTGCATACATGGGATCCACTTTTGCCCCAGGACAGGCATCCGATTGAGTGCTTGCCTTGGACTGCAGCCCCACCCCTCAGCTGCCCTGCAGAGTTCTTTATGCTGGGAGGGTGAGGATGCGGGCAGGTGCGCACCTGTGGTGCATACCTCCTGGTGCGCACCTATCCGCAGGTGCAGATCTATGCGGGTGGGATAAGCCCCTCCGGTGCATAATTCCCACCCATTCATGCATAGGGACCTATATGTGTAAACAATGCATGGAATTAAAAGAGCTCAGGATTAAAAATATTGGACTTGAGCTTGAGGTTAAAAATCTGAGAAATCAGGGGCCAGATATTCAAGACTTTGCCCAGGGACTAAATTAGTACTGCCCGGCTAAAAATAAACATGGAGAAAAGACTATGCCATCAGGCTGCAAAATACTGGAACATCTTATCACATTTAGCACGTTCATTCCCAGTGTATAACCTGTTTCTTCAGGAGCTATCCATATCAAATTCCTTTTATTGTTTATGTTATAGTTAATAAGGCATGGATACATTGTTCAAGAACTAATGTTTGTTATTGGTAAGGGATGTGTCTTATTATGTCTGATATCTGTACTGTTATGCCTGTCTTGTCATTATCGTGGTTAGTAATTTTATTTTATTTTAATGTATAGGCAATGAGTAGAAACATGACTGTCTTGTAAACTAGGCCAACAGGCCTAAAGTCATGTTTTCTCCTGTATAAAAATAAAGTTTTTACTACTACTACTAAATTAGCCTGGAATCAATATCCCACTATATTCAAAATTGATAGCCCCGGTGCTAAACCTGTTGAATACAGCATGCTAAAGAAGCTGGGAAAACTGGGCTGGGAGTGCAGTGCAAAAATAGCCCAGAAAATAAGACAACTCTGAATATAACAACCAGGAAGTGCACCCCAGAACAGCTGCCCAGTGCACAGCAACATAAAGGAAGGTAAAGGTGAACCATGTTGCCAATGTTTGTGCTAGCAAAGGAGTGAATTCATTAAAGCTGCAAGCACTAGACCATGTGAAATTCTGCAGAACTGTATCATGTTTCCAAAATGTTTGCACAGTGCAAAAGACGTTTGCACAGTACAAATGTTTGTCCTGGGCAAAAATTAGCTATATTCAAAAATGACATGCAAATGAGCCAACTTAGGCAGTCTCTGGGCAAACGTCCACATTAGCATCTCATTCTGTCCTGATTTGCATGCAATTTGCCCAGCACTATTGCAGGGTCCCACAACTCCACCTGTAGGTCAGTCTGGAAGTACAGGGGCTGGCTGGGTCTACACAAAGCTCCACCTGTAGGTCAGTCTGGAAGTGCATGGTGGTAGCTGCAGGCTACATTTGTACAGAACTGCATAGAATATTGTGGCCCAGGGGACTACGCAGCACAGGTACAGTTGGTGGTGCTGCATGCAATTGTCAATCTGTAGTTCCTACTACAGTGCACAGCAGACACTACAGTTACACGGGGGCCTGTAGTGTGAGGTACACATCGATGCCTATTGTGTGTAGGGCATCATTGACTGCTGCACATTACACACTGACTGGCCCATCTTGCAGGTGTGTACTGACAGTGGACACTACTGTTATGCTGTTGTGAGACCCACAGATGCTGCAACACTGGCATGGGATACTCACGGTGACATATACTTAGCTGGCTGTGCATGCTGAGATGTCTGTAAAGATGTGTGGTATGTGGCCGGGGGGGGGGGGCACATAGCACAGACAAGCACACTGGTGTTGGGATATTCCCAACACTGGACCAGTTGCACTGAGTGGAGTGTCCCAGCCTTGTGGCAGCACCAAGTATGTGGTGCAGACTGGCCATCTGTACACTCTCCCCTCAACACCCTCCATGCCCTCAGTGCTGCATGTGTGTGCTGGATTCTGTTGGTGTCCACCAAATGGTGGTCTGCAGGTGTGTGCTGTATAGACACACTACCATGCTGTCCACTGGGCCCTGGGCCACCACTTACTGCCTGGCATGGCTGGGACTGGTGGCAGATGATGGCATTATAGGAAGTGCCATCCATGTGCTGCATGTTTCTTCCATGTCCGGTTCCTTTCTATGTTTACTATTTACTGGTTAGGGTCATGCAAAGTTGTGCAAAAGTCGTGCAAAGCTGTGCCAAGCCACAAAGTTGCACAAAGCTGGTTTCCTTAGATTTAAGTCTACCTTTACCTGGGTGGCATCCTCACCACACAAAGTGTTGTGCTAAGTCACACAAAAACACTTTGCATGGCACTAGTGCACTGAATATAGTATTGCATCTGTTTTCATGTACATGCCCCCTCTTTTTGCCCCTTGCGTACATTATACTTTTGCCTGGTGCTAATGCAGTTTGCCCGTGCTATTTGACCTTTTGAATATAGCAGACTCACACAAATCTGGCACAAATGGTTTGTGCCCAGCACAACGTCTTGAATATCTAGCCCAGATGTTTAATAAAAGAATGGACAATGAGAGTGTTTTTAATATTAAAACAGAGGAACCAAATAATGAAGGAGCTTCAAAAAGGCAGAGGGAAAATAAAGAGGGGGAGGATTGGAGTATCATGGAAGTAAATAAAAACAGAAAAAGGATAGGAGTATAATGGAATTCGATAGGTAACTTGGAGGACCAATCCCAGGCACTTTTGGATATGGCAAATGATATAGACATCCAGGGAGAATAGAAAATACACTTGATATCAGGATGGATACTGAAACTATTCAATCCCCACAGAAACAGGTTTATATTTTGTGAGACTCTATAACAAAGTACATGGAAAAATATACCACAAAAGACAGGAAAGAATATGTGACAAGTAGCAGTTTTCCTGGAGCAGGATTAAGTGACATCAGATCTCTAGTACCTAGTATAATTAAGCAAGGACACACTAAACAACTTGTAATCCATGCTGGTACTAATGATATAAAAAAAGACTGAAAGTAAAATCTTTAATGATTTCAAATCAATATATGCTGATTGAATAATTTAAATTGTGAGGTCATGCTATCAGAGATTCTTCCAATATCAAGAGTGAACTACAGTGTGACTAAGAAAATAGATTAAATAACTAGCTAAGACAATAGTGCCAAATAAAGTGTATAAATTGCATAAACACCTGGGAAACATTCAACTGGAGAAGGGATCTATATTGCTGTGTTGGGCTGCACCTGAATAGAAGTGGAAGCAAGCTCTTAGGAGAGAGAATTTGTACACATATCAACAAGATGACTTTAAAGTAGACGCAGTGGGGAAAAGGGAAATCTCCAAGATAAAAGGTGTGTGAGGAAAGGAAAAGGCAAGAACAGCTTAACAAGTGTTGGCATGCGTTTAATCAAGCCTGGTCATGATGGTGTAACAAATAATATTCCTGCTGACTTAAAAACTTTGCTAATAAATACAGGAAGCTTGGGAAATAAGAAAGGCAAGCTTGAGATATTATTACTTAAGGAAGAGATTCAAATATGTTCCATCACCCAAACCTGATGGAGGGCAGATGAATGGGGTAAAGATATACAAGGGTATAATCTTATCCACAAAGATCATAATGACAAAAGGGGTGGAGGTGTGGCCCTTCTTATCTCTGACAGAATAAAAGCTAAATAAGCTGATTTTCAAAATCATGTTGAAAATGATGTTGAGCAAATTTGATCCAGTTATGTCATACTGAAAAAACAGCAACCTAGGAGTATGCTACATGTCCCCAAACTTTAATAGAGAAGAAATAACTTATTTGTGGAAACTACTGGGAATATGGAAATAGAAGGTAGAACTATACTTATGGGTAAATTTAATTTATTACATATACATTTGAATAACCACACAGGAACACATCCTCTAGATAATAAATCAGTTGATATAATCATAGATAAAAATTTAGAGGACCATGTACAGCAAAGAATTAGAGGGCCCAATATTCTAGACCTAGCTTTTAGCAATCTTGAAAATGAAATAACAGATTGCAAGTTAAGAGAGCCACTATGGGACAGTGACCACAACATGGTCCAATTTACTGTTAGAGGAAACTGCAGGCCACATAAAGGAGTAACAAATATTAAATGTTACAATAAGACAAACTACATGGGTATGAAATCATACTTTAAAAATTTGAATTGGAAAAACAGACCTGTAAGGGATAAGACTAGTACAGAAACTGAATAAAATATATTTATTTATTTATTAAACTGTGGTAATCAGGTAGGCCCACTGGGCCCCAGAGGTCCCTTTTTCAGGGGCGACCCGAAGTTAGTTACATAGAGTTGAGTAGGTACAAACAGATAATGCAGGGGTAGGACATAGCATACAGGAAGTTCATTGACAGAATACATATTTCATAACATGGGGTATACCAGCAGTGAGTCCTGCAAGGCTTATTCCAATAGATTGAGAAGTATAGACATATAGTACACATAATACAATAAGCAAAACAGGCATTATAAGCAAGCAGAACAACGAACTATGTAGCTGCTACCATTTAGAACATAATCAGTACAGAGTAGAACATAAGGTAAGGTTAGCATATGAGAGGTTGTAGAAGTGCAGGGAGGTAGTACAGCATCGTATAGAAGCAATTTGGTATAGGACGTTGGGAGGGGGTTACATTGGTAGAGACCGGTTTCATAGACAAACTCAGCTGTGGCAGCCTTCTGTCAGCTAGGGCAAGGTAGATTGTTTTGTAGCTTGACTATAGAGGGTGGGTTTAGCTATCCTTCAGGACAGGAGCAGGAGCAGGAGCAGGAGCTGAGGTTTAGAAGGCAAGCACGTAATCCTGTCTGAAAAGTCACTAGGGAAGGGGCTTCCTGGAGTTGACAGGGGAGCTTGTTCCACAGTGTAGGGGCTGTGTGGGCAAAGCATTTACTGACTGCTGCAGATCTGGTCCTGGGCACCTCTAGTAGTGTTTTGCCCGAAGTGCGGAGAGGCCTGCTGGTCCGCTTTGGGGCAAGTAGCCCGATGAGCCCTGCAGGAGGGTCATCAGAGAGAAGCTTACAGGTCCAGCTTCACAGGGAGTACTGGAGCCTAAGGTTCAGGGTGGGCCATTTGAGAGAGGCGAGGGCTTCGCAGTGATGGGTCCTTGGGTGGGCATTTGTGGCAAATTGCACAATTTTGTGGTACAAGATCTGCAGTCTGCCCTGCTCAAGTTTTGCTATGCTGAGTAGGGTTGGGGCTGCATAGGTGAGAGTAGGTAGGAGGATACTCTGAGAGACTGTCAGTCGTTTCTCTGGTATCATGCTAGTGCTTAGACGGCAGAGCAGCCCGAGTTTTTGGTGGATGTTTTTTGTCACCTGATCCACATGCTGCTTTAGGGTGAGTCCCTGGTCTAGGGTAAGACCCAGGTATCTAAAGGACTGTACCACCTCGATTGTGGAGCCAGTCGCAGTGGCCAATGGCAGGAGATGTGCCCAGGATGGACCCAAGGATTTCGGACCAAACAGGAGTGCTTTTGTCTTGCTTGGGTTGTGGACCAATCAATTCTAGACCAGCCAAGTTTCTCCCTGAGAGAGTTCTGACTGGAGCAGGGGTCCAAGATCATCCAGGTGTGCCGCTGTTCTGTAGAGTACTGCATTGTCAGTGTACTGCACCATGTAGTTGCTGCCGCAGTGGTGGCGGAGGTCGTTGACGAACAGGGAGAACAGGAGAGGGCCCAGGATGGATCCTTGAGGTACCCCCTCATTTAAAAGTAGAGGGTTGGAGGTTGCACCTCTCCATTTGACCTGCTGGGAGCTGCCAGTCAGGTAGTTGCAGAACCAGCTCAGGGAGTGTTGATCAAATCCAAGTGTGCTCAGCTTAGCTAGTAAGAGTGGGTGGTCAACACCTTGAATTTTGTATTAATAAGTATGTACAAAAAAAACACAAATATGGTAAGTATGAAAGAATTCCCAACTAGTTCAACAAAAAAATATAGAGCATAATAAGGAAGCAAACAAGAGCCTACAAGAAGTATAAAAGAAATTATACAATGGCAAGAAAGAATCTTGGACTGTGATTGGTCAGTTTGGGGCTGGACCAATGGTGTTATCTCAGCACGATGCCACAGGTCTACTCTCAGCACTGTAAACCAATGCAGATGACATTTTGGACTACCAGCATATTCTTTTTTTTTCATCTTCTCTTAAGAAACAAAAATATTTTTTCACACTAATAAAAACATTCTTTAAAATTCATTTTTTTTAATATACTGTATATAACAACAAACCATTGTATAATAGGAATAATGCACTCCAGGGTGTGTGTCGTTTGGGATAACTCCACGCCTGGGGCATTGGACGCACATGGCCTGTGGCCTCGTGCCCAACTCCCCCAGACATGGCGTTATCCCAGCACGACACACACCCTGTCATGCATTATACCTTTATTGAACACCGGAACATTGGGCTGTTTACAATAGAAAACATACATACTGCCAGAATATGGAATGCATTGCCTAATCAAATAGATATGCTCCTACATTAAACATTTTTTAAAAGTGTTTGGATGAATTTCTATTGTGAAATGAAGATGGGAAATAAACCCACTATGAATGGAAGACAATTTAATGGGCACTTAGCCTACTTTGTCTTACAACACCAAGTTATACAAAGTTATCAGTCTGTCGTGTCTGTTCGTGCCTCAGGACCCCATTTGGGTGCTGAGGTCTTCCCCCTTATCCCTTTTCTGTTTCTCCTGCCATCCATCCTGGGCCCACTGTGCCAGGCCCACCCTTGCTTCATCCCCATTCTGTACCTGTCCCACCCTCTCTTGAACCCCTCCACTGTATAAGCCAGAATCAGCTTACCAGGCAGTGCATTCCAAGGTTCCACCACCCTCTCAGTGAAATACTTCCTCCTCTTTCCCCTTATCCTTCCTCCGTCCAACTTCAAATCATGCCGTCTAGTGATACCCCCTCCCTTAATCTAAAGATCCCCTCCTTGTTTACCCTATTAATTCCCTTGAGGTACTTGAAGACCTCAATCATGTCCTCACCGGTCCCTTCTCTCCTCCTTTGAAAACAGGCCGAGCTCCTCCAGTCTCTCCTCATATGTCAAATATCCTAGACCCCATATCATCTTAGTTGCCCTCCTCTGGACCCTTTTCAGGAGCTGTATGTCCCTCTCAAGTGCAGTCTCCAGAACTGCATACAGTACTAAAGGTGTGGTCTAACCAGACCATTGTACAGTGGCAGAATCACTTCCCTACTTCTTGAGGTGACACCCCCTTGCGATGCATCCCGACATCCTATTTGCCTTGACTGCCACCCTCCTGCATTGCTTGGACTTATTCATATTTGGATCCACTAGGACCCCTAGATCTTTTTCCCATGCTGTGGCCTCCAACACCTCCCCACCCAGGGTGTACTCGTGCTTGGGGTTCCCTCTCCCAAGATGTAACACTTTGCACTTGGAGGGCTTAAAATTTAATTTCCAGATGTGACACCACCTATCCAGGGTCTCCAGGTCCCCTTGCAGGGCCATCCTCCCCTCCTCCCCCCCAACCACTGCCCCCAGCTTGGGGTCATCAGCAAAGAGACTCATTTCACACTCTATACCCTCCCTGATATCTGAGATGTATGCATTAAACAAGGTCAGCCCCCTATCTATAAAAACGGAATAAAACGTGATGTCAACAATTACAGACCAATTAGCTGACATCCATATTAGGAAAATTAATGGAGGAATAAATAAAAAAAAATAGTAGAACGTTGTTTGTTGGAAAAAGGGATGGAATACATAACTCAACATGGTTTCAGGCAACATAAGTCATGTCTTATGAACTTACTGCAATTGTTTTGAGCCAATTAGTAGTGCACTTGACAATGGCCTTCCTGTAGTCATAGTATACCTGTACTACACCAAGGCCTTTAACCTAGTTCCTCACAAAGAACTTTTACACAGACTGATCTAGTTAGAATTCCATCCAAATATTATCAAGTTGATTGGGGCATGGCTTCATAACAGAAGACAAAGATATGCATCTGAAGATACTACTCAGATTGGGGTTACATGACAAGTGGTATCCCACAGGGATTAGTACTGGGACCTACACTATTCAACATATTCATATCCTCAATGCAGACTTTCACCAAGTCATGGCTATGTAAGTTTGCTGACGACACTAAGCTGGAGGCAATTGTAAACTGTAATGATGACATTATGCAATTTTAAAATGATTTACATCATCTAGAAAATTGGTCCAGAGATCATAGATTAAGGTTCAATGAGGATAAATGCAAGCTTATACATTTTGGACATAAAGATAAATTAGACAAGTATATGTTGAATGGTGAAGAACTAGATACAGTACAAGTCACATTAAACTGTTCCGCCAATGAGTTGTTTTTGCATTTCTGACTGAGTTGCATAAGTGTTGATGGATCCAATGCAAAGCCATGTACAAACTGTTTCTTAAGAGTTAAAACTCAGATTTGCATTGCATTGTGACTGGACTGCTGATGCAATCCAAATGACTTGCAAAAAGATTTTACAAACATGGCTCTTGAGCTGATTAAGCATTGGCAAACAATGCAATATGAGTTGCTAGTGCAAAACAGTACTAAATCAACTCATTGATGGAACAGTTTAATACGACTTGTACTGTGCCACCTTCAGGGAGAAGGACCTCAAAATTATTATAACAAGTAATCTCCCCTTTGATAATCATACTAGCGAGATAGTGAAAAGGGGAAACAAAACCCTGGGCTGCATTTTTAGACATATAAGAAGCAGGGATGTCAATGTTATAATGTCATTGCATTCTGTATTGGTTAGGCCACATTTGGAGTACTGTATGCCTTTTTGCACATCACACAATATAGGCAACATCAAATTAATAGACGGCACAAAGGAGAGCCACTGTAGGAATTAGTAATTTAAAGGATTTTACATTTGAGGAAAGATTAGATGAATTGAATTTGTACTCTCTGGAATATAGGTGACTAAGAGGTGACTTTCACCTTGTATATAAAGCATTTAATGATGACAAATTGTGTGAATGTGTAGGGTTAAACAAAAAAAATAATCAATAGAAATACTAGATCTCATAGTTGCCGATTAAGAGGAGAAATCAATAAAACAAATAATGGAGGTAGATGGTTAAATCAATGAGTTGTGCCCATGTGGAATTCTCTCCTGGATTCAGTGATGTGTAGCACAGCAATGGTTACCTTCAAAAAATCTCTAGACACCTTCATTGGTAGTATATGTACTAGACAATACCACTGATATATGGGGAGTCAACGTTGGTGTATGCTGACTGACTCAGATACCCTCTATGAAATTAAAAAAACACGTTCATGCTATGTTTTCCACCTTGCTTTGGAAAGGTCAGAGACCAAAAGCAAAATATCTTAAACTTGCAGTATAGAAACTGATGGAGTGGGGTACAAACTTAACTGATTTTCTGGACATTGTCACATAGCCCAAGGCACAAAACATTTCTGCTGGTTTATCTTTTCCTATATCCCACAATGACTGGACATTGAGCAAGTGTTCTGTCAATCCTGTGGCGTCAGCCTCCAAGCTCAGCTTTATACTACCTGATCAGCTGTCCCAAAAGAGCTTTGCCATACTTCAAGTGACCCTTTGCTTATGGTATACAACCAGCTGGTTAGAATTCTAAAATTCTCTCTGAGCATCCCATTTTGCAGCACTTTTGGCACAACCCGGATTTTAAACTAGATAGCAAACCTTTGTATAATGCCTGCTGGTAGAGTAAAAGCATTTTCCACATGCACCACCAAAGGGATGAGGAAAGATAGGTCACATTCCAGATGCTTCAGTGGAAATATACCCTTGAAAATAAAGATGTATTTTATACTATCAAATCTACCACATGCTCCTTACTACCTTGGGCAAACCCACAATTTTAGAAGCTCTGGCTGTATCTTTTAATACTCTAGGGAAGATAAGCAAAGAGAGACACAGTATTTCAAATATTTACCATGCCCTTACCCAGGTCATGCCATATTGATATGGCCTATGACCTAAATATTGCCTGGAATCATTGGCATGGAGACCAGACCCTAAACAACAGGAGGTGGTATGAGAGGTATTTAAAATATATTAAATTTGATGGCTATAGCTTGATACAGTTCATAATTATGAATGTTATGTGCCATACATCTGCCAAATCATACAAATAGGGGATTTGACTTATTTCTTATGTACTAGATGTGGTAAAGAAGGAGGCACTCTTCTGCATATCTTATGGGATTGCTTTTAAGCTCCACCCCTATGGCAAGTGGCCCAAAATGTTTTAGACCCCTTCTTAGGCATGACAGATTTTTTAAGAAAAAAAGAAGCCTTCTTTGATTAGACACACGGACACTTATTGGCACCAGGCATTACCACTTTATTCTTATAAGCATAGTGACTGAAAAAATAATTTTAAGGCTCTGGATAAATCAGGCTATACCTTTTTTCCATCCTAGAATGGAATCCAGAGCTTTTAGGAATCCTTGGAATTAAACGTATATTAGCTTCCATGCAGCTTAACTACCCTGCTTATAACAAATGCTGGGGCCCTCTACATGCTTGGCTGTCTACTCTAGCTAAAGTTATGTTTTATTCTGAGCTTGCTTTGATTATACCTGCATGGTTTCTGTTTATATTGTATCCCTCTTAACACATAGTTGTCTATTGTAGGCTGGACGGGATGGGTGGGTTGGTTTGCAATGCCATGTGAGAAGTACCTGTCACATTGCTTCAAGTTGGTTACTTGTTCTTTGTAAAAATTCAATAAAGTATACTCAATATAAAAGAAAATGAAGCATGCCAGATCATTAGACTGCTTAGCAGCAGAAGATAGCCAAGACAAGTCAATATACAAATTGCAGTGTTGTTTGAACTGGTTACATTAAGAGAAAAACTCACTTCCCAAACCAGGCCGAGACCCTCTTAAAGTTTCAAATTACAGACCAATTTCACTCATTAATGTGGACATTAAAATTCTAGCTGAAATATTGGCAAATAGGTTAAAATTGGCCTGGGAGCCATTGATTAGTAGGGGACAAGTTGGATTTGTAACGGGTAGACTCTCGGTCGATCATTTCAGGAAATTATCTTGTCTTTGCTCTGCCTCCAGGGACTCCTCGGTACCCACTGCCTTGGTTTCCCTGGATGCAGAGAAGGCATTTGGTGGGGTTTTGTGGGACTACCTCTTTTCCATTTCACCAAGATTCGGTATTTCCGAAGCATATATTCATTGGGTGAGAATATTATACACCTCTCCAATGGCAAGGGTTTCATGTAATGGTTCTCTATCTTCATGCTTCTCTCTCTATCAAGGCACACAACAGGATTGTCCACTCTCCCTGTACCTGTTCAATATGTTTCTTGAACCACTGATCCTCAAACTTAATACATCGCCAATCATTACTGGCATACACATTGTTGACATGGAATACAGGTTGTCAGTGTATGTGGACAATATCCTAATGCATATCTCGTCACCAGCTACATCAATACCTGTTGCCTTGCAGCTGATATCTCAGTTTAGTATGCTTTCTAATTACAGGCTGAATCTCCATAAAACTGAAATCATGCCAATTAATAAATATACTAATAGAGCTTATCTGCAGCACCTGGGGTTTCTCTAGGTAAAGAATAAATTGAAATATTTAGGGATACTCCTCAGTACGTCTCCACAGAAAATCAAACACAACAACTTGGACTCTGTAATGACAACCATTAAATAAGACTTAAATGGATGGAAGTTATTACTCATATCTCCATGGGGTAGACTCAGTGTCATTAAGATGAACATTTTACCAGGTTTATTATACCCTCTCCAGATGTTTAATGGTTCCCTACCTCAGATCTGGTTCTCTCAAATTAATAAAGTCCATGCCTCATTTTTGTGGCAAGACAAAAAGGCCAGATGGGCCTATATTAAACTAATGAGGCATAAGAGGGAGGGAGGACTCCAAGCGCCCAGCTTCTATTGTTACTATGTAGCCATACATTTAGCTAGGTCCACACACTGGTATAAGTATTTCCCAGCCCCAACACCAGGCCCATACCATCCCCTTTGGACAGACATTGAGGGAGCACTTTGTTCTAAGTTGGGTCTAGAACTAGCTATACTACCTTATCTCTCAAGGAAACAATTGACGGGCACCAGCAAGCTATTCCTTTAGAAGCAGCTCTAATCTCTCAGATGCAGCTGACTAACTTCCTGAAAATCTCTTCAAAACATGACATTTCTCAGCCACTATTTGGAAACCTGAACTTCAAGATCTTGGGAAAACTCCTATCGAAAGAAAAGTTCTGGCCTAACATGGGAGTGGAAATGGTGGAGGACTTGATAGCACAACAAAAGCTAATGACATTCCAAGAAGCGAGCTAAATTCATGGTTGGTCCCCCCATTTAGTGTTTAAGTTTTTTCAAATTTCTCACATGCTTCATGCTATATTGGTCAATGGTCATTGGTTAAAACCACTTTACATGGTCATTTCTTCTTACCTAAGTACCATTCCCAATACCCACTTAACCTCTTATTTATATCACTTCCTACACTCCATTTCAGAAGGCAAGGGAGAGTTATTGTTCTACTGGTCAGACCAGGTGCTTCCCCATACTGGCCTCTTGAGAGATTCGTCCAGGATATGGAAGCACTTGTACCCTATGATACACTGGGACCACTATCGGTTTATGCAATTTCAGATTAACCATAACCTTTACTGCACCCCCGTCAAACTGCATAAAATTGACTGCTTACTGAATAAAATTGACTGCTTACTGAATAAAATTGACTGCTTACCTGCAGACACCTGCACTAAATGTGGTAAGGAACATGAAACTCTATTACATATATTATGGTCATGCGGAACTGTAACTCCCTTCTGGACAGCTATTCAGAATAAACTTGACCCCTGTTAGGCCTAGCTCACACATTTAATGCTGCAGCTTGTGTCATAGGAGAGTATACAGATCAATTGGTTGGTAATCAATGCTTCCACATAGCACTTATATCAGCTTGCACCAAACAAGTGATCTTACAACACTGGAAAGACCAGCTTACCCCATGTTATATAGAGTGGTATAGGGAAATCATGTTTGCTTTACAGGCGGAGAGAACAATAATGAGTATGTCTAACAAATTGCATAGATTCATGAAGATATGGGAACCTTTATATACTCTTTTGTCTATACAATTAAAGTTATGGAAACATCAAGTAGTCCACAGAGGACTCCTCTACTGGTTTTTCACTCCAAGGTGGGTATCTGTTTAGGGGTCCCAAATGGGGCATATCTGTTTTACTGTGTCTTTAATAATTCTCCGGTGGATGGAAGGGGGGATATGGGGGGTAGGGGAGCAGGTGGTGTAGATTAGGAACTGTATTAACACATAAAATGTAATTAATGTTTTTTTTTTATGTATTGAACCTCATGTTACCCATTTACTATGTTTGGGCAATGTATATTGTGTCACCTGCTCACTTAAATATTAATAAAGTATACTAAATATTAAAAAAAGAGACAAACTCACAAATTACGTTGTAACTAACATTTAATTATTTTTGAAACTGTGGCTTTAGCATTATAATATATAGAACCAAAGAACATTAAGAGAGATTCAGAAGCAGTAGATCACAAGCCATAGCCATCATTTCCTGAGAGATCAACTGCTGTTAGACTCTGTAGGCATACGCACATTTAATAATATTTTTACAAACCCCTGCCACATGAGAAGTAAAATTCAATGAGGGGATCAAGCGTGATCCCAAATACAGTTTTTAAAGATGTGCACTTCTTCAAGTATAATGCCATTCTGATATGTGTTTAGTAAACTGTCGTGTACATATTTTAACTTAGGTTTACAATTGAAAAGCATTGTCTTGCATTTTTTATGGTCAGGACGATGTTAAAAACACACACAAGCCAATGCAAAATCAAAGGTCAAGTCCTGATTATTTCAGCTATAGTATTGAAATTATACATATATATATATATATATATATATATATATATATATATATATATATACCATGGATGTGAGAGCTTTATCAGTAGAATATCCTGTGCTATTTCCACTGGAGTGAGGATAAATCCTGATGACATCAGCAGAGTGAGGATATATGCCATTTATCCACACACTGCTGATGTCACCAGAGTGAGGATATCTTCACTGCAGCCTGCATTCAAAATGAAACTGCTTCAGTAAACAGTCTCTCTTTCTCACTGAAGCTGCAACTTGCTCAATCAGCTTTGCAAAACACACTCGCCTGTGTCTCATTGTGTTTCTAACACTCCTAGCCCATTACTGTGCTGATCTCAGCTTCAAAACAGCCTGAATTCTAAATGAAACTCCTTCACACAGCAGTTTCTCTTTCTCAGTGCTATCTGCAACAGTTTCTCTTTCTCAATGAATCCTACAACTTACTCAATTAGCTTTGCAAAACTCACTCACCTGTACCCCACTGTGTTTCTGACTCCCAGTGCTTTCAGAGCAACACACACACATATGCACAGAATGAGCAGAAAAAACACAGAAACAGAACAAAATGTTCCTAAAGCACTCACTCCCATGGTATAACTCACACAAATGCTGTGCAGATCATGGGATATGAAAAATATGTTCAGTCTTGCAGAGTGAGTTGTGCATTCTCACACATGCTTTTCATAATAATAATAATAATACATTTTATTTGATATAGCGCCTTTCACACATTAAGGCACTGCACAATCAGATAAAACAAAACACAATAAATACAGATAAAATCAAGGGAATTCAGGGTAAGCTTTCCCCCACAAGAAGGTCTTCAGTGCCTGCTTGAAGCACCCCACTGTCCTTCACTCCCATAGCTGATGGTGCAGAGAATTCCAGAGGGTAGATGCAACAAACCTGAAGGCACGCACACCAGATGACTTTAAACTTACCCTCGGAATCTCCAGCAACCCCTCATCAGCCGAGCGGAGCTGTCACAGAGGGGTGTAAGGAACCAGGAGCTCTTTCAAGTATTCATGACCCAGTCTGTGTAGGGCTTTGTAAGTCAATAGACCTACCTTAAAGGTGATCCACCACTGAATAGGCAGCCAGTGCAGATCGCGCAGCACAGGGGTGAAATGAATTCTCCTGGATGCCCCAGTCGGCAAATGTGCTGCAGCATTCTGCACTAGCTGCAAGCAGCAGATATCAACCCCAGGAAGCCCTAGGTAGAGGGAGTTGCAGTAGTCAAGGTGCAACGTCACAAATGCATGGACCAAAACAGGCAGGTCGTTGGATGGAACAAGGTGCTTGATACTAGCAATATTCCTAAGATGGTAAAAGGCCAGATTGATGACTGCCGACACCTGGTGACGAAGAGTCAGGCCATCATCAAGCATCACTCCCAGGTCACGCACCCATTCAGAGGTAAGAATCTGGGCCCCCCCAGGAATAAACCAGAGGGGAGCTCAGTCCTCAACCCCTCTGTTCTATGACCCGGGTCCACAACCAAAACCTCAGACTTTCCTGGGTTCAACTTTAAACCACTGGCACTCATCCAATCTTGGATCTCTACGAGGCAGCTGTTCAGTACTGAGATAGCACTGACCTGGTCAGGGGCAAAAGACAGGTAGAGCTGGGTGTCAGCGTAGCAGTGAAACCTCAGCCCATACCATCTTACAGTGTCTCCGAGGGGCAGCATATACACTGCAAATAACATGGGAGACAGTACCGAGCCCTGAGGTACCCTGCAAGGCAGAGAGAAAGCCTCAGAAGAAAATATTTCCAAGACAACTCTCTACATTCTACTGGCAAGGAAAGATGTAAACCATCTGAGAACTGACCCTGACAGCCCACAGATGGACCTCAAATGCTTAAGCAGAACCCCATGATCCACAGTGTCAAAAGCTTATGATAAATCAAGGAGAACCAAGATAGAATGGTGTCACCGATCTCTCACCATCAGAAGATCATTGAGCACCCGAACTAGAGCAGTCTCAGTACTATGCCTCTTATGAAAACCCAATTGGAAAGGTTCATATAAATTATGGATGGTTAAATGGTTTTCCAGTTGAGCTGCCACAACTTTCTCAATAACCTTCCCCACAAAAGGAAGGTTAGAGTTAGGCCTGTAGTTTGCTAGGTTCTCCAGGTGTAAAGAAGCTTTCTTCAGGAGGGGTGTCACCACCCCCACCTTCAGAGAGCTAGGAAACTCACCTGAGTCCAAAGAGCACCGGGCAATCCAAGCTAAGACCGGGCCTATGATGTCACTACAACCCAAAATCAGGGAGGTAGGGCCTGGGTCTAAACTACAGCAAGTGGGATGCATCCCCTGGATAATCCTCATAATATCCATGAACTTCGGCAGATCAAAGGTACTCCATGAAACTCCGGGCTCTTTGAAAAGCATTGACCAACAGCATCCCCCATAGAGCGAAGCTGGCAACAATCCTGTCTGATGTCAGCCACCTTATTCGCAATGAAACGAGCAATCTCATCACACTCATTTTGAGAAAAAACTCGATGGAACTGCAGACAGGTTGGGTTGTACAGCCTGTCAACAGTTCTGAAGAGTTGAGCCAGTTGGTTCCATGTGACAGCTATTTCCCTGGATAGGAATTCTGCCTTCTTATGGGAAATTTCTGTTTGATAGAGTTTATAATGCTCTAACAAAATAAGGTGGTCGTCGTCCAAGACTGTCCTCCGCCAGCACTGCTCTAGCCTATGCCCCAGCCTCTGCAATTCCCTGACAGTCCCATCAAACCATGGTGCCCCAGGGTGAAGCAGGAGGTGTTGAACTTGGACAGAAGCAATCAGATCGAGAACTGAAGAAATGGTCCTATTATAGGCCATAACTAACTGCTCAGGATCTGTGCTAGTCTCGACCAACAGCGAGAGGTCCATCACCGCCATCAGGTCTTCAGGGACCACATCCTACAAAGGGTATTATTGACCATCTCCACAGGGGTCAACCTACCCAGGAGGGATGAAAAATTTAACCCAATAGTGTAGTGATTGGACCAACTGACAAGTTCCACCACCAAGTTGGTAGCCTCGATCCCCAGGAGGAAGACCAAATCAAGAGAGTGACCACCATTGTGAGTAGCTGAGGAAACAACCTGTGTGAAGCCCAGAAATGTCATCACCTGGAGGAAGTGTTGACCAAAAAGTGAGGATTCGTCATCAGCCCAGGCATTGAATCCACCCAGAACCATCAGTCTGCGCTACTCCAATGCCAAGTCAGCAGCGAAGTCTGCTACCTCTTGCAGGAACAGCTTCTCATCACCTGGTGGATGGTAGATGAGAGCTATCCTGCACCCCACACCAGCTACCATTGTACACTCAAATGTCCTGGCCTCCTCAACTGGTACACCAGTTAGGCCCAATTCAGTCTTGAAACAGACCGCAACCCTCCCCCGCAGTCCAATCTTGGGCGATGTATAACCAAGTACCCAGTGGGGATAGCTGCCTCCAAAATAGGGGCAGTGTTCCCATCTAACAAGGTCTTGGTAATGCAAACCAGATCTGCTGTATCAACAAAATCTGCAATAAGAGCAGTCTTATTGCAAACAGATCTGGCAATGCATAACAGCGCCCCGAGTTGGATGGAGTTGAGGAGCCGTCCCAACTACTTGCCCTCCCAAAACAGAGGTGCCCTTGGGTATGGGAACCAAAACAGGATCACCATGTTCCAGATACCATTACGGCCCAGGGCATCTTCTGGTCCTAACTTCCCCAATGGGAGAGTGCCACTCATTCGGGCTCCACTGTCCACAACCCCCCGCCCATCTCTGACTCCCACCCCTGTGAGTAATTCCCAGTGCTCGACAGCACTGATAAATAGAAGCAGGCAGCAGGGGAGAAGAGAACGGGTGGAGGGTGTGGGGAGTGGAAGCCGAATAGCACAGAACAGGGGTGGAGCAAGCAGGCACATTCCACTAATAATTATAGCAAAACAATAGGGAAAGCACACAAAACTCCAAGTTCCTAAATCCAAAACAGAGCTGCAGACAATTAGAATTCCTAAAAACCCCAAAGCAATAATAACTTAAACAGTAATCCCAACCCAACAAAACATATAGAACTACCCTACTCCCACTATTGGATGATTTAACCCAGAAAAAAATAAAAATAAAAATAATACAATCCCCTCTCACAGGATATAACATACACACACAAATATAAATTCACCCCCTCCCACAGCCTTCTCACAGCCGAGGAAAAGGGGAAATCTCAGCACTTCCCACTGCCCAGAATAAACAAATTAATCAAACACCAACTGAAATAAACATGAACATCAAAATAAAATAATAAAAATAAAACAAAATGTGGACACCGTGGTCCTCTCACCACCAGGAGACCATAAAGCAAATTAAAAAGAATCTGGGAGAAAAGTCATCCAACCGTAAGTAAAGCCATGAAATAAATCCAAATCAATGTAGGTCCGAACAGAAGCTTCCAGTAATCCAACAGAGGTGTTTAAATCCAAATGAATATGTCAAAAAAGGAATGAACGACAAGGATCCAATAAATAAAGAGCTGCAAAACTTTGTAAGGCCTGAAAAGCTCTGCAACCTAAAGGACCCCCCGACAGCGGATACTACTGTACCACCATGACCCCTTGAACTGGTCAAACAAATAACCAGACCCAGGAATCTAGGGGCTCTCTGGGATCCCCAGTCAGCTTCCTGACTGCCGATCCCCCTCGCCCCCGTGAGATAGCAGACTCTGGCCAAGAGATCCCCTGCAGACTCAGAATAGTACCACAAATGCTGGTCCCAGGCCACTCACAGCAGAATCCAGGCTGACCTACATTTCAGGAATCCAAACTCTTAGTATGTCCTGATTACAATGAGCTTCCCGGTATGGTCAGTCTGGCTCTCACATTTCTCACTTTCCAAGTTTGTCAAATAGAACCCCACTGATTGCTCCAAAAAGAAAGCACCCGTAATGCACTCCAGCCAGGACCTCTGAACTTGAAGGTGAATCCAGTCTCATAAAACCTCACCCAGGTCAGTTACAATGCTGGTTTTAATGATGTAGACTGAAAAAAATTCATTAAGGCAACAGTGAAAGCGCCATAACAATGTGATGCTCACATAGAATTAAGGTGAGCACTTTCCGGCTACTAGCAGTTGCACCCAGACACACCGCTGCCACGGCAAGCAGCAACCAGAAGACTGGGACAAGTCAACCGAACAAGTGAGGGAAATTACCCGACTCACACTCCCGATAATCCAGTACCGACACACTGAAACGGCAGATCAAGGTAAACAAACATGAGCAATAAAACGACAAAACACAAAAGAAGCCAGAAACAACTGAGTAAAGCTTCTAACTCAGAGCCTCTGACATATAGCTTGTATCACGCCCAGCCTGGCGGCCATCTTAGAACTTAGAAATGTAATAACACCTGTGGCACTTGTGAGAATACAGAGTTCATGCTGCAGGAGTTAGAATATTTTCCATATCCCAATCCAGCCTATCATGTATCCCTTATTTATATATATATGTCTATATCTATATCTATCTATATATATATACACACATATATATATATATATATATATATATATATATATTACAAAATGATAAGCATATAATTTAGTATTGCATTTAGTAGTAACTACAGGTAAATGGTTTATGAAAGGTGAAAAAAACATGGAACTTAGAATGGATCCTTCCAGGACCCCAGCAGTAAAACAAATTACATCAGACTTAATACGCCACAGTTTTACTTTTTGTCAGCAGCTTTATAGATAACCCCTAACCCAACGAAGGGCAGTATGAGAGACACCTATAAGTAATCCTGTCAGCAATATGTTGTTATTGACTAAATCAAAGTCCTTGGTATGGTCCAGAAAGACAATGCCAGTTACATTACCAGAACATATGGCTTTGTACACATCATCTGTGAACCTGACCAAAGCTGTCAAGGTCTCATGATAAGCATTGAGGCTGTCTTGATAAGGGTAAATAAGATTGTACTTTAACATATATTTAGAGAGTCGATCGTAAGCCAACCTCGACAATATTTTTTTAAAGGTGACAGTGTACTGTATAAATAACCCGGTAATTTTCCAGTTGTTCAGGTCTACGATTATTAAAAGAAGGTACTAAAATTGCCAGTTTCCAAACATTGGGAATAGTGCCTGGTGTAAAAAGATTAGATAAATACAACAATGGATCCACTATATATTCAACAGTAAGGTTTAGAAGTTTTGCCTCCAGTCGATCAAAGTCAAGTTTTTTTGACCTCCATAATTTAACAAATACAGTACTTTGAGAACTTAGTGTCTTTACATAACAAAAAACAAACAAAACAGGCCTATTAGAGGCATTTGCTGGTTAAATACTGTACATTTGTTAAATGGTTTCAATTAATGTTCATCAGTATAGAGTCAGATCGGTGAACTTGTTTCTGTGGGCATTTGCAATCTCCAAATCATTTGTCAAGGAATTACCACTAATGGCAAAATCAGCAATACATTTATAAGTATCAGCTCATAGGAGATCTCTAATTGAGTTCCAAAATTGCGTAGAGTATCCTAATGAGTTTGTTACATATTCTGTGCAGTAATCACTTTTATTTATTTATATTAGCCCTTTACAGTTGTTTCAAAGCTATATTTTATAAAATCAGTTAAGGATTTCCATTGCTTGTCCCTGAGCTTAATTCATTTTAACAAATCACTGCAAATGAAAGCAGCAGAACATCATTTTAGTCCCCAAGGTGCCTGTTTATCTTTTATGGTGTACATTTTGGGCCCCATATTCAAAAGATTCAGGCTTCATCGTGCAAGTGCCTACACCGCGAAGCTGAGATGCACCATCACAAAATAGTGGTATGTTCAGAAGATGCGCCATGAAATGCGATCACACATGTGTGGCTGAATATCTCAAACATGTGCGATTGTGCAGTGGGAGATATGCAGCAGGTGACCAGAGCCGTATGTGGAGCATAGGGAAATGCACGATAGGCAGCCACATGCGCAGTGCACAAAATTCCAATATTGAGCCAGGATATGTGAATGGCCTCATTGCACATTCTGAGCTCAATCCCCACATGCACAGCACATTATTGGAATGATTCAGGCCATTTGCATACCCCAAGCATGCACAGTTCCAGCATTGCAGGGCTGCGCCACCACCCCATCAGGTGAACAGGAGATATTGCAGCCTAGCAGGCAGATGTGATGGAATGTGCAAGTAAATTTTTGTGTTGCCTTTGAGTTGTGCATTTGAGAAAGAGTAATGTGCTGGGGGACAGCCCATGTTCCAGTTGTCTCGGTATCGCAGCCAGTTAGCACAATCAGAATGGTATTCTATGTGGCCTGGGTTCAAGTCCCAACTGAGGCATTTATTCCTTCTCACCTCTGTTTGTAGATGTGATGGAATGTTTGTGTGTGTGTGTGGGTGGGTGGACTGCATTGGCCTGGGTACAGTACTGTTACCCATAGCCATGTAAAAGGTTGCACTGGGGTACAGTGGACCCACCTGGACAGTGGCCGCAAGGGCCCACCTGGACAAGCAACAGGGGAGAACACAGGGTGACACAGTCTGATTGGTATACCACATGCATGTGATACATCAGCTCCATATGCAGCATACAGTCACCTGCAGTGCCCCCCCGTATAAGAGGCACATGGTGATAACTGCAAGGAATGGCAATGTGCTGAGGGTGACCAGGCACCCCAATGGGTGAGTCCCACCATTGTGCACCTATGGTGTACCACTGTGGGTGTGTGCCACAGGTCAGTCCCTGGCCCATGACAGGCTGCCACTCATACCATCAGGCTACCTGGTCACTGTTGCCCCAGACATCTCCCTGGGTGCATGCCACCACAGGGTGGTGCCCTGCAGGTCACATGGGTGCAGGCCATGGCCCCATGGTACATGTGCTGCAGTATGGCCATCTGCTCCTTTGGTGTGCTAAGGGGGCACTTGACAGCACTGGCATGTGGCAGTTGGGTGTCTACATCCTGGGTGCGGTGTGGGGAATGGCTCTTTGGGTGGTGCCCATGGTATGCTGGCACCTGTGGCTTTGGGTACTTCTGTCCTGGCATGACTGCTGTGTATGGGTGCCTGGAGCACATTGTGGTGCACCTCCAAGGGCTATCTCAGGATGGCCTATCTGCAGTTCAATGGCTTTCCTGTGGGTGGCTGGCCAATTTAGGCCATCCTTTTGTCTGCCTAACTTTATTTATTTATTGAATTTTGGCAACCGGGTAAGCCCACTGAGACATGGTAGTCCCTTTTTCAGGGACGACGGGGGAGAAGCAGTACACTGATAATGCAGCAATTGATACAATAATTATACAGAGTAACAAAATAAAGCAAAATGAGTTCAACCAGTCAACTGTTAATGCAGTAAGTTAACACATGGGTTAAACAGCAATACACAAGGTACAGGCCGAACAGGTAACAAACTTATTTATACATGGTTTTCAATATACTCTGTGGGAGTTCACAAAGCTAAGCAAGAGATAGGAAGCCATTACACTTAAAAGAGGAGAGCTGGTAAACTCTAGGGTTACTGAAAGCAGTAACATGGGGAGGGGGGCAGCAAGGTGTAATATTTGAGAGCTTTGAAACTGTGAGATGGAGGTGCAGGCCAGGATTGGAGGAGGCAGCGGGTTTCGAGATCAGGTCTAGTACATTACACTACACCTGAAAGTTAGACTACCTCAGAAGTGTCTTACTTTCAGGCACAGTGTCTAACTTTGTGCGGCACACTTCTGGGATGCATTGCAGATGCACTGCACATTTTGGCTGAATACATGGATGTGCGGCATATTCATGTACCCGCCCCCCTTTTTTGTGCCACATACATTATTTCTGCACCATTGCTCATTCAGAAATGCACGATTCATCTCTCCCTTTTGAATATCATGTATCCACGCATTCTCAGATGTGAGCCGCCCATCTCCATTTTGGGCAGTGCATCTCCTTTGAATAAAAGGGCTTTATAATAAAAATATTTAAGGCTATGTTAACATCAGTGGTCTCCTCAAAAAAAGATCAGTCTGTACAATGAACATAACTGGGGAAAAGAAAATAAACCAAGTTTAGAGAAATCCTTAAGTAAGATTATTTTAAAGGGAGGGCACTTACTTTTAAACCTCCATGCACAAAAAAAATTAAATTGTAGTCACTTATAGCATTGGGAAATGTGCCAGTGGTAAGAATATGATCAGGTCTAGTACACTCCACTACACCTGAAACTTAGACTACCTCAGAAGTGTCTTACTTTCAGGCACAGTTGCTGCACTTTGAGGCACTGAAAATAATGCATGCATCAAAATAATGACACATGTATCATTTTGTTACACAAATTGCTGTAAATCAGTAAACTGTAGCAAATATAAGCAAATAGTTGAAAATACATTCAAATTTGTTCAGGTATCTCAGAGAAGTCATACTCAGCCCAGAATTGTTCACTGTTCCTTTGACCATTTTGAAAATCCAGCCCATTATATCTAAATATAGAAGAGGAAAGAGATTACTTGGTCCTCTGCTCATGGCTCCGTTAATTAGAGCAGTCCATTTTAAAAGCATGTTTTTGCTCTGTGATTTCAAGGCGGTGTGCTGTTATGGCAACATTTCTGTATGCTTTCATTCTCTTTTATGCCACCCTTTATCTCTTGTCTTACATGATGCTTTCTGGCCCCATTTTGAGTCTCCTTTAGCATTTTAAGCAGATGTTAAATAATGGTGAGCATCATTAATTATGGATTTCACAATATTTTTCACAACATTCTCAGCTGTATTTGAACACCTACAGTTTAACATCTCTTTTCTTGTGACTAATAATAACTAACACAAACTGCTGATTTAATGAATAATCATGAAGACACTTATGTACCTTTTGAAAAAACTGGACATCTGAGCCCAATATTCAAAACTTTGACTGGCAGGCAAAGTGTTTGCACCCCATTTCCCCAGGGGTTGCACCAGGCTGTACTATTCAAAAAATGTAGTTGCACATGTTAAATGAGTTAGTGCACACCCAAAAAAATAATGTACGCAGGTGGGCAAAGGTAGTGATGGAAACAAGAATACCCGTGCAACAAAGTATTTAGCACAGTAGCACTGTGCAAAAGGCATAGCATAAGTCACTTTGCACAAGGCTATTACCCTGTACAAAACCCTTATTTACTTTGGGAAGCCCTAGCAGCTGCCAGAGCTACTGCAGCCACCAACAAGTTGGTGATGTGGGAGCACTCCTGCCCCCTGGTGGTCTATGTTTCTCCCATCCTCTGATCCCATTCCCATTTGTAATACATAAAATCCCTGGTGGTCTGTGATCCCCATCCTCGGATCACCATCCCGTAGTTTTAAAAAGTGTGCCCTGAACCTAGCAGTCTGCTCCATCCTTCGATTGCCATTCTGCATTTAAAAAAAATATTCCCTGGTGCCTAATGGTCCATCTTCCCTCCAATGACTATCCTGTAATAAGCTGTCAATGTCTCTGGTGCCTAGTGGTCCCCCCCCCACCCTCTGATCACTGTCCCTTAAAATGTTTGACACTTTCCTAGTGGTCTGCAGTCCCTCTACCCTCTGATAGCCATCCCCATAGTCATACAATCCCCAGGATTACTTCTGAATTACTAGCCTGTCACAGAGCCAGAGATTGGGCCTGGAAATGGCACAAAGTCTCCCAGCTTCCAAGTGACTTTCTAATTTACTGAAAACTCCGTAATGCCTGCACCCGGGCTACCAGGCTAGCCAAAACAGAGTACTTCATATCTACCTTCGTGACAGTCATCAATTCCCCCTCCAAGTTCTGGAGAGTGGTTCATGGTCTCTTTACTCCCCCCATCCTCTCCACCCACCCCTACACTTAACTCATTGCCTCCACAGGAGCTCTCTGATGTTGCACCACTTGTCTCCTGTATACTGTTAACAGTAAATCCTGGGCCTTTCTAAGCAAAATCAAACTATAGGCAGCATGCCACAAACAAATCCTAATAGCTCAAGAACTGTAAGTGCTAGACACAAAGTATGAGTGGTAAAGTTATTCAGCACAAAATTACCTTTAAAATGGTGGTATGCAAATAATAATATGTAATTTTGGTTTTTTTCTATGCTGGTTGAAACAGCAAAAAAAATATGTTTTTCACTAAAACAGGCAACATAAGCCATACACACCATACCATAAACAAATGCAAATAACTCCTAAAGTATACATGATATACACAAAATCTCAGCGGCAAAGTTGTTCAGCATAAAATTACCTTTCCAATGGTGCTATGCAGTCAAATATATATTATATTCTGTTACACGGTATATTAAAATATATAAGTGACTTCCCCAGACGTTGCAAGGGCACACTGGGAGTCAGTAGCCAACTTCTTCAGGCATCCTCAGGACACACCAGTGTATTTTACTGATGACTACAGGCATCTGTTAGGAGGCAATGAGTTAAGATAAATGCCACCCTCCTTTCCGATCCAGTTGCAGTAGCTACTGAATTCAACTGCTAATACACCACCTGTGCTGATGAGCTACTCCAATCCTTCCCAAACTATACCCCTCCCTCTCCACTACCTATTGCCTATGAATGACTCCACTCCAATTCCCCCTTCTCCTTGGCTACCATCTCCCCAAATAACACCCTAAATGCCCTGCTAGCAATCAACCCTTCAAAAGGCTCCTCCCCAGATGGCCTTGACCCTAATCTATTATCCCTCTCTGACCCAGCCATCGCCTACCCACTCTCTATTATCCTAAACCTCTCTTTCTCAACCACCTCAGTACCTTCCCCTAGGAAACATGCAGTGGTCCTTCCCCTCCCCAAAAGGCAGAGATCCCACCTCCCCTCGCAACTACTACCCCATCTCTCTTCTCCCTACCCTTGCCAAACTTCAGGAACACTTAGCCCTCTCCCAGCTCACTGCTTACCTCAATGACTCCTCCTCCTTCTTCACCCCTTATCAATTTGACTTCAGGAAAAATCACTACACCACCACTTCCCTTCTTCAGCTCACTGATTCTGTCCTCATGGGAATGGACAATGGCCAAATCACCTCAGACATTTTTGTCAATCTGGCCAAAGCCTTTGACACAGTCTCCCACTCCCTTCTCCTTGACACTCTATCAACAGCTGGGCTATTCCCCTTAGCCACAGACTGCTTCAAGGAATGCCTTACTGGGAGAACCCAATCAGTCAAGATCTCTGACACAATTTCCCCATCTCTCCCAATAAGAACTGGCATCCCCCAGGGATCAGTGTTAGCCCCATACTATTCTCTATTTTTCTAAACCATCTCTTGCCCACCTGCTCTCCATTCTCCTCCATTCACATGTACGCTGATGATATAGTCTTGTATGCATCTGGCTCCTGCCCCACCGAGGTTGCATCCAACTTCCAGCATGACTTCGACAAAGTTCAGCATTGGTTTTCAAACCACCAACTATCTCTCAATGCCAACAAAACAGTCTCCATGACCTTTGGCACCAGGCAGAGACTTACCAGGTTTTCCTCTCTACCCTCCTTCCACACCTTTGATGGGACTTTACTCAAGGATACATCCTCCTTCAGGTATTTAGGTGTCTGGCTGGACCAACACAGGAACGTCGCTGGTCACATCGATGCCAATCAGAAAAAAGTGCGTCCCAAGCTCAGTGCCTTATATAGGAACCGTGCCTGCATCCCACCCACGGCTAGATGTGAGAGTGTCCAGAAGATGATACTACATATCTTCGGCTACTGTGATGTAGTCTATGGTGCTGCCCCTAAGTCCTCCTGGTAGCCTGTGACATAGGCTACTGAGGAAGGGCCACTAGCAGAACGGTTCTGCACACAAGGCGACTGTGAGAAGGGAGACTGTGGAATAAGGGAGACTGTGGAATAAGGGTGACTGTGGAATAAGGGCGACTGGGGAATAAGGGCAACTAGCCAAAATGGCAACCTCCCAGGTTTTGCATGCACATGCACACACGCATGCATGCAGCCGACGTTGATGGCCACACAACATAGCAGACGTACTGTCCACAGCATTGAACCCCCCCCAGCACCACCATGGATCATCTATGGCCCCCCAGCATGCACTGCAATGGACAGGGGAAGAGTAGGGGAGGGCAGGCTGCAGGCAAGCTGCTGTCGTGGCATGCACCAGTACAGTGCCGCCTTCGGTGCCTCCTAGGACAGCCGCTGTGGGTTTGAACCCCATGGCTGGCACACACAGCATAACAGTCAGGCAGAGTAGGGAAGTAGACCAGGAGAAAAGTAACCACTCACCTCAGCAGCACAGTCCTGTCATCATTACAGCCACCACACACCTCAATGCCACTGCAGCACGGATGCAGCGGGGGATACTGCTGGACATGCTGGGCCGATACCGTACAATGTTTACATGCTTTCAGGCACTCACACACACTTTTTTTACTTCCCTGACTGCCACGACAGCTGAGGTGCAAAGGGGGCGGTAATGCCGTTGGAACATCCATATGCCAGCACTGGGGATGGGCCATAGGTGTGGCAGATGGCCATGGGACCACACAGCTGGCCCTTAAGGGGGCATGGGGTGCAACACATGCCTGTCACGCAAGACCAGCCTGTGAGGGATGGAGATAGCAACATATCTCACGAGCCAGAAAGGGAGACTGCTCCTATCCCACCATGGGTATGTGTACCGCAGGGATAAGGAGAAGCTAGGAAAGGTGTACTGGAGGTGAGTGCAGGGCCACAGGCATGCATGCCCATGGTGGGCACACACCATCACCAACCATGTGGTGTACACTGGCCGGCCACACAACCACGTCCCAGATCCAGTGGAGGTTGGCATCCAGGGCATGATGGTGGGTGTGCTGGAACATGCACAGATGAGCCTGGAGACCACAACCCAGGTCATAGTGCAGGCCACTGGGGGGGTGACTGATGCCATAGCCGGCAAGCTGCCCACCGTGACCCTGTTGCACCACACAGTGCAGCATGTGCGGCAAGCTGCACGGGGCTGTCCTGCCACACCGGGCAGCATGGCTGACCTCGCACCGTCCCAAGCATACACCGTCACACCTGGTGGGAAATGTTCCTGCAGTATGACAGTGGCCCTGCAGGGGACCGTACAATGCTAATCACCATGCAGCGTGACCTTACATTCCTGACTGGTGCCAGGACTGATTCCTGGATGGCACCTTTTGTGCCACACTGCCACACTTCAGGCAACTCTATACAGTCCATGGCCTGTGGTCCGGGACAGTCCTGCCAGCTCTGTGCATCCTGATGTGTACACAGACTGAGCGCACCTACGCAAGGGCATTCACTGAGTTGTGTAGGCTACTGTGCAGTGCCCAGTCACAGTCTGCCCTCATGGACTTTGAGCGGGCTGCCTGGCATGCCTTTGAAACTGTCTTTGAGGGCTCTGTCCTGCGTGGGTGCTTCTACAACTTCTGCCAGGCAGTGTGGCGGTGGGTGCAGGGTAATCTGGCACTGCTCGAGCGCTACTTCATGGATGCGGAGTGTGCCTTGCCGGTCCACATGCTCCTTGCGCTCACCATTGTGCCACCAGATGATGTGGCGATGGTGTATGGGGAGTTGGTGGACATGCCCTATTATCAGGCACATGACACACTCCTGTGTCGGCTGCTGGACTACATAGAGGACACCTGGGTCAGGCTCCTAGTGGGGCATATGGCATGGAGCTGGCCACTGTTCCACACAGCCATGTGGAACATGTATGAGCCGGTATGCTATGGCAGGCACGTATGAACAATGTGGTGGAGGGCTGGCACCGGGCGTTCAACACCCGGCACAGTGCCTGCCACCCGAACATCTGGCGGTTCCTGGACTGCCTCATGGAGGAGCAGTGGCTCACCGCTGTGTGCATGGAGCAGCTCGTCTCCAGCGCTGAGGCCACCACACCAAAGAGGCAGTGCAGGGACTTCAGATGCTGCATTGGGGCCATCATGGCGGAGTATGGAGTCTGCAGTATGGTGGACTACCTCTGGGGACTTGCACACAACTTGCAGATGCAAGAGTAGTCCTCCTAGGTGCCCTGGGCCTCCAGACCACCCTATCATCTGGTTATTGCCGCCTGCTCTGTCTGCCACCGTGCTGACACCCACTCACGCTAGTTGTTCTCCTATCCACTGTATGCCCCCCACCCATGCACTGCCCCAGTGGCCAGCCCTGTGCCCAAGGGCCCCCTGCACCAATCACCCTGGTGTTCTGGCCGCCAGGCCTGCACTGTGTACGGCCTCTGGTACCACCTGCCTGCACATCACAGGCCACTCTGCATGTGGCCTCATGCACCCTAAGTGCCTCTCGCCTGTGCTGGCCCACCTGCCCACAACTGTGCCATGGCCCCCCCCAGCCTTGCCGTGGGCAGTCATGGCTGTCAATGTCCTGCTGTGCCTGTCGGTGTCCCCCACCCCACACCATCATTGTCTCCAATGTCTGCAGTCCCACTGTGTGTGTGCACTACTCCCTGACCCCCATCCCTCATCATGCCAGCCAAGTCCTTTGTGCATCCTCCATTGTTCCCTGTTCCCCTGTGGTGGTGTGGTAGCATTTTATTTTTAAATCCCCCTGGTCACTGTTCTGACGTCTGCCGCACTTGCATGAGTGTCATTCTGGCAGTTGCCTGGTTGCTGTTGCCCTTCTGCGGGTCACCCTTCTGCAGTCACCCATATCACATAGAACCAGTCCTCCCTGGTCAGATTAGATACCCTCTTCACCTCCTTTTGCCATATTGCCCTTGATGCCCCCTCCACACTCATCATTATGATCTCTACCATGCCCTATCCTTCCCTTCCTTGACAAACTGACGTCTCTTTCACTGTGCAAAATTCACCTCCAAGCACTGGTTGGGTGAATTTCCCTCCTATCTCTCCCTGCCTTTACAACTGCCCACCCACTCCTTCCCACTCCCTAAGATCTACTGACTTATGAACCCTGGTGGTCCCACACCACTCCACCCTTATTGGCCAATCAGGTTATTTTTATTGCCTCCCAAAAATCTGGAATTCACTTTCCCCTGAAATTCACCACTCATGCTCATGCTACTCCATTAACTCTGCCCTCTAGAACTTCCTTGACCCTTCCTGTGTCTGCCATGACCCTCCTTAATTCCCCACCATCTCCCTTAAGCCCATATTACCATATGCCTACCTCCCCACCACTCCTGTTTCCCTCTGATTGTGCTCCTCCTTGTCCTATACTCTCACTCCTCCTAAAGTGTTCCTCCCCCTTCTTTCTCTACCCTTAATCTATCTCCCTCCAGTGAGCTAGATCACTGCCTTGTGCAGGCAGGATCTATAGCACACAATGGGCAACAACTTTACTCCCTTTCCCATATTTCTGCTTTTACTGCACCCCTCAGTCACTGCTAGATCACTGCCTTGTGCAGGCAGGGTCATCCACCACACTGGTGGGGTACTAACCCCCCGTACTATAGTTAACCTCTGCTCAGGCTCATATGCCTACTCCCCACCACTCCTGTTTCCCTCTGATTGTGCTCCTCCTTGTCCCCAACTCTCCCTTTTCCTAAAGTGTTCCTCCCAATTCTTTCTCTGCCCTTAATCTATCTCCCTCCTGTGAGCTCAATCACTGCCTTGTGCAGGTAGGATCTATAGCACACAGTGGGCAACAACTTTACCCCTTTCCTCTATTTCTCCTTTTACTGCACCCCTCAGCCACTGCTAGATCACCTTCTTGTGCAGGCAGGGTCACCCAGCACACTGGTGGGGTACCCCACTACTATAGTTGACCTTTGCTACCCCCTCCCCAATGCCCCTTCCCCAGCGCCCCCTCTCTCGCATCGCTATATATAAATAACTCTCATCACCTATAACCAGTGTCCTAA
Organism: Neoceratodus forsteri; assembly: GCA_016271365.2. Classification (NCBI taxonomy): domain Eukaryota; kingdom Metazoa; phylum Chordata; order Ceratodontiformes; family Ceratodontidae; genus Neoceratodus; species Neoceratodus forsteri. The sequence goes on along the minus strand of CM057456.1, from coordinate 1,156,174,973 downwards.
TAGTATGGATGGCCACTGCTCTGTCCAGATAGGGATAACAGGACACTGTTGAATTTCAATTCCCCCCTTCCTCCCCTTGGATACCTTCCACCTACAATACCTCTCTCTCATCACCCTGCCACACTCTACCTCTCCTCTCCTTTCCTCCTACCCCCTTCTGGTTGACGTAGCCTAACACTGGCCTACCTCTACACTCAATTAACCACTTATAACCAACCTCTATACCCCTCTTATATGCACTTTAGTCCACCCTGTCATCGCTGTTTACCTAGAAAATTGTGTTCTGTCTGTGTCTCTCCACAAATTTCCTTTCCTTTCTTCCATTCTACCCTACGAAATTTTTAGTACCCTCCTTCAATTCTTTCTCTCTTTACTCCAATCACTGTAAATCTTGAATATTTATGTTACACTAGTGGCTACCAATTACTATTAGATCACCTTACCATCTAGTGCTACATACTGTTGCCAAGTTATTACATGTGTTCCAGTGTTACCAACTGTCACCAACTGTTGACGATTTGCTGTATGTGTCTTCATATCTACTATACAGTAGGACCTCAGAGTTACAGACACCATGGGAATGCACAGTGTTCATAATTCTGAAAAGTTCGTATCTGTGAAACACTATCTACAGAAGCAATACATAAGCAATAATACACGGTACAGCTCATGGTAATACAGTAGTATAGTATTTTATTGAGTAGTACAAAAGTTTTAAAATGTAATGTTGTGTGGTGCATTTAAAATGTGCAGTCTTGCAGTGTGTTTTCTCAGTCTTCTAGCACTCTGTTAATCCATGATCGCTGGTAGGTATGAAGATTTTTTTAATTGAACTCTGCTTTAGTGGGTTAAAACATTTCTTAGCAGCCAAGCTATAGAGGTCTTGCAGCATCATCAAGTTCATAGGTGTTGCCTCTGCTTGCTGTTCCAGCCACTGCATACAGACTTGGAAGCACTCCTCTGCCTTGTTGTGCGGTACACTTTGAATCTCTCTCTCCTCCTCTCCCTCCACGTCACTATCAGTCTCAGTTTCTTTACCTGTTGTTTTCCTTGCCATGTTGAATAGCTCCTGGTCAGTGAACATCTGGTGACCATTAACTGTTGCATTGTTAGCCAATGTTATCCACCTGTGATCCCTCCTGCTCTCATTGTATGCAAGTAAGCAAATTGTATTCCAACATTGTAATATTTCTTTGTAGTCTATCCCATTGTTCCCTACCCCCCCAAGGTCACACTGGGAGATGAGCAACTTGTTGCTCAGAATGCCTTTCTGGTGAAACATTTCAATAAATAAATACAAGGAGTTTCTAGGATCTAGTTGTCCCCCCAGTCTCCAATCCCTGGCCCCATAAAAAAGCATACTCCCTGGTGTCCAGGGGTCCCCCAGGTGTCTGATCTCTGTCCATGTAAAACACAGCATACTCCATAGTAGTTAGCGGTCAGTGGTCCCCTTCCCTGGTCCAGGAGGGCAGTAGTTGTGCTATGTCCTTTCCTGAAACCATGTTGTTGTTGACACAGTAGGTGATGTGAGTCCAAGTATTCAGTAAGTTGATCAGCAAGAATTTTTACTAACGCTTTTGAGAGGGGAGGAAGGATGGAAATGGGTCTATAGTTACTACTAGAGGTACGATTGGCATTTTTGTGTACTGGAGTAATAACCGCCCATTTCCACTGTGAAGGGAACTGCACTAGAAACAGAGACATATTGAAGGTTTTAGTAAGGGGTGTTAGTACTGCTTCAAGCATTAAGGAGAGCAGCTTTGCATCAAGGGAGTCACCACTCTGTCTGGTTTTCCCAAGGAATTTGGAGAGATAGGTGCAGGCAGTGCTAGGGGAGATTGTCCTAAAGTGAAAAGGTGGAGCGCTGGGGGTGGGGTTGGGAACTGACCAGTAAATGCAGAGAAGAAGTCAGGGGGGAGGATGGAACTGAGGTCAGAGAAAGCTGCATTAAAAGTGTTCAATATCTTGCCGGGGTCTTGGGTGGGAGTCCCATCAATAATCAGCATGGAAGGGGGAGGGGAGGGGGACTTATCACTTAGTTCCTTAATATTCTCCCAGAACCTTTCTCTGTTTCCCCAGGTTGCAGTGAGTTTGGCCTGATAATAGGCCACCTTAAGAACAAAGAATATATGGCACACAGGAACAGGGTGCAACTAGTTTGATTTATTATGGCACACTTGCCAAATTTATGCAATCGCCGGCCCCAAAATACAGCAAATATTTGGACAGAAAAATGAACCCCGGCGCTTCGACTCTAAACAACAGTCTTCATCAAGGGATATGGCATGTACTAAAAAACTACCCTTAAGTACGTATCAACTTTAATTAACACAGGTGAAGACACTTGAAAATACATGCACATTTAATCCAAATACCATTCATCTTATTAACTAAATACAAAAAGATTTGATCCATTCTCAATTAGCTAGATGCACTATGGAACGTCTTCATTATTATTTCTCCCATTTCAAAATAAACTTTGTTTACTATGAGCAGCTTATTTAGCCTTCAATAGTTCAAAGGGAATCCAAGTGCATTGCAAATGAGATATTTTTACTTTAAAAAAAAACAATCTAGGGAAAGATAAATTGTAGCAGTTGTTCAAACACCAACTATCTTTACACACAAGTTGCAGCACATTTATATTTGATCTTTGTTTCATGCAGGATTTGTCCTGAAAAAAGAAACAATTTATAAAAAGAAATAGTTAATTAAAGTTGATACTTATTTAAGGGTAGTTTTTTAGTACATGCCATACCCCCTGATGAAGACTGGTGTTTAGGTCAAAGCACCGGGGTTCATTTGTCTGTTCATATATTTGCTGTATTTTGGGGATGGGGATTGCATAAATTTGGCAAGTGTGCCATAATAAATCAAACTCATCGCACCCTGTTCCTGTGTGCCATATATTCTTTGTTCTTATGTTTAATTGGGTCTGGCTGGCATATAATATGTGCACCGATCTCCTGCATTCCAGCTTGCACACTTCACCAGAGAATTAATAGGCCACCTTAGCCTGGTGGATAGCCCATGTGCAGGAGTTTCAAGCAGCATGGTAGAGTTGGCGATCAGAAGAGCAACCAGACTCCAAGGCACGGTGCCATAGATTATCACGGGCCCTCATTTGGTCAAGCAAGGACTGACTTATCAATGGAGAGGACTGATTTTTTACAATCCACTTCACAAATGCTGAGACAGAGAGAGTGAGAAAGCAGCCACAGCTTCCTTGAATCAAGGAGGTTATTTTCTAAACTACACTGAACTGAATTATTACTTTTTGGACCTGTGTAAGTAACTAGTATTGATTCTATTTTGGGGTTGACTTTTCTTAGTTTTAACTTTAATTTGCCAGGGAGGAACTGTAGCTGGGAGATATTTACAGTCATTTGTGACTAGACCTGTTACTTAACCTCTGTGAAATAGGTGTCTGTTAAGGAGAGGAGCTGAAAGGGGCCTAGTTGAATCGAGGATTTATAACAGGAGTTGTTTGTGGTCTCTGTCTGCTGAGACTGAGACAGAGAGAGTGAGAAAGCACCCACAGCTTCCTTGAATCATGGAGGTTATTTTCTAGACTACACTAAACTGAATTATTACTTTTTGGACCTGTGTAAGTAACTAGTATTGATTCTGTTTTTGGGGTTGACTTTTCTTAGATTTAACTATAATTGCCAAGGAGGAACTGTAGCTTGGAGATATTTCCAGTTGTTTGTGACTAGACCTGTTACCTAACCTCTGCGAAATAGGTGTCTGTTAAGGGAAGGAGCTGAAAGGGGTCTAGTTGAACTGAGGATTTATAACAGGAGTTGTTTGTGGTCTCTGTCTGCTGAGACTGAAACAGAGAGAATGAGAAAGCAGCCACAGCTTCCTTGAATCAAGGAGGTTATTTTCTAGACTACACTGAACTGAATTATTACTTTTTGGACCTGTGTAAGTAACTAGTATTGATTCTGTTTTTGGGGTTGACTTTTCTTAGATTTAACTATAATTGCCAAGGAGGAACTGTAGCTTGGAGATATTTCCAGTTGTTTGTGACTAGACCTGTTACCTAACCTCTCCGAAATAGGTGTCTGTTAAGGGAAGGAGTTGAAAGGGGTCTAGTTGAACTGAGGATTTATAACAGGAGTTGTTTGTGGTCTCTGTCTGCTGAGACTGAAACAGAGAGAATGAGAAAGCAGCCACAGCTTCCTTGAATCAAGGAGGTTATTTTCTAGACTACACTGAACTGAATTATTACTTTTTGGACCTGTTGTAAGTAACTAGTATTGATTCTGTTTTTGGGGTTGACTTTTCTTAGTTTTAACTTTAATTTGCCAGAAAAGAACTGTAGCTGGGAGATATTTGAAGTCATTTGTGACTAGACCTGTTACTTAACCTCTATGAAATAGGTGTATGTTAAGGGGAGGAGCTGAAATGGGCCTAGTTGAACTGAGGATTTATAACAGGAGTTGTTTGTGGTCTCTGTCTGTTGAGACTGAGACAGAGAGAGTCAGAAAGCAGCCACAGCTTCCTTGAATCAAGAAGGTTATTTTCCAGACTACATTGAACTGAATTATTACTTTTTGGACCTGTGTAAGTAACTAGTATTGATTCTGTTTTAGGGGTTGACTTTTCTTAGTTTTAACTTTAATTTGGCAGGGAGGAACTGTAGCTGGAAGATATTTGCAGTCATTTGTGACTAGACCTGTTACTTAACCTCTGTGAAATAGGCGTCTGAAAGGAAGGAAGGCACTCCTTTTTTGGAGGGTCAGAGTTGTAGTTGATTGTTTCTGGAGGGCACAGGTTTACTCCACCACCATGCCCCTCACCTCACCTGCCCCAAGCACATAACTTCCTTTATAGCAGGGGTTCTGACATCACTTCCCCAAAACTGCTAACAACATACACCTGTTCATATCCTTAGAGGCACAGCACACTGAATAGGGAGTAGAGACACTCACAAGCTTGCACACACTAAAACAAGAACAAGAAAAACAACAAAAGAAAAGCATCTGTAACTGGAAGGGACACAGACATGTGCGGAGTGGTGCAATGCACTGGCTGTGGAGCAGCAGTCTTCTGGGAGACATTCTGGATACTGCATTGCTGGCCTATTTGCAAGCACATCTCTGGTCTGAGGGAGGAGGTTGTTCATCTTCATGCTGACCTGGCAAGGATTTGGGAAACCTGCTCACCCACCCAGGGACCACCCAGACCACTGCCACTACCTCAGAGGTTGCCAAGAAAGAGGAGTGGTTTGACCATGGTGGGCTCAGGGAGGATGAGGGTGGTGGAACAGAGGTGCATCTCTCCAGTTGTGCCTCTCTGCAGTTCATTCACCACTCTGGTGGAGCATGGTTCCTCTATGGAAGCACCCACAGTGGATACCAAGGAACCTCCACAATGGAGACCCACAGGAGGAGGCACTGGACCCCAGAGAGGAAGGAAACAACTCCTTTTGGGGGACTCAATTGTTAGGGGTAGAACTGGAGGAGGGAGGGGAAAGGGAGGTAAGGTGCCTACCCAGTGCCATTGCGTGGAGGGACAGGACATGAATCCTCAGGATCATGGGAGCAGCTGCAAGGGAGCTGGATGTCATTATCCACCTAGGGACAAATGACCTGGCTGAGAATGGGATCAGAGCAGTGCAACTGGAGTTTGTGGTGTTGGGGAGGGGTCTTAGACAAGTAGCACACATGGTAACTTTCTCAGAAGTGCTACCTGTCTATGGCATGGATGAAGCTAGGGTACTCTGCACCATGGAATTCAATGACTGGTTGAAAAACTAGTGCAGAGCTCAAGGATTTGGCTTCACTGGGAACTGGGGCTCCACCTGGAGGGATGCAGGCCTATACAGGTGTGATGGTCTGCATATATCCAGGAGGGGAACCAGGATCCTAGGTGATAGGTTTAAATGCTTCATTGGCAAGCATTTATGCTAGTCAAGGGGGGGAGACACTGAAAAGGAGAAGGAAATACTAGCCCCCCCCAAAAAATCAGGGTAATTAGTGAGGTAAAAACCAAGACAGAACAGTCGATAGGGAGAAGGGCAAGGGTAAATGGAGAAAAAGACAAAGGCAGTAAGGACAGAGATGGGGCAAAAATAAATAAAACCATAAAAAAAAGAGGATAATGAGTACTAATGCCCGCAGTCTAGGTAAACAGCTCCCTGAAATAGTGGTCTTGATGGAAGAGGGATGCCTGGATATTGTGGCAGTCACAGAAACATGGTACACAGAGAACCATGACTGGGATGTCAACATACCAGGGTACACAATCTACAGGAGTGACAGGGAGAGAAGAAGAGGAGGAAGAGTAGCTCTCTATGTAAGGGAAGGGATCAAAGCAACAGAACTAAAGGGTAAACAGGAAGGAGAGGAGGCACTGTGGGTCACCCTGGAGACTGGAAATGGCTCCACAATCCACACACAGATTGTATACAGACCCCATCTCGGGGCAGAAAATGGACAAGGAAATGATAGAAGGCATCCTTGGGATGGCAGAGAAAGGGGATATATTGCTGATGGGGAACCAGAATATGCCAGATGTTAACTGGAGCACCTTTGCTGCAGCCACATCCAAGAGCAGGGCCATTCCTGATGCCCTACGAGGGGCATGCCTCAGACAGCTAGTGTTGGAACTGACTCAGGAGGGAGCAATCTTAGACTTGGTACTCTCAAATGGGGATGGAGAGAGGATCTCTGATCTGGAAGTGGGTAGCCATCTGGGAACAAGTGCCCACCAAACAGTGTGGTTCATCATAAACTTAGCTGTAGCATCAAGCAACACAAAAGTGAAGGTACTGGACTTCAGGAGGGCTGATTTTGTCAAAATGGAAGAGTGCCTCAGAAAAGCACTAGCAAACAGGCAAGAAGGTGGGGTGGAGCAGCAATGGGGAAACATCAAAACCGCCATCACAGAGGCAATAAGCCTTTGTGTGAAGCAGATAAACAAATCAAAATGAAAGAAAAAAAACACTATGGTTCTCAAAAGAAGTGATGGGGAAGGTAAGGGAGAAAAAGATAGCATTCAGGAAGTATAAGGAAACACAGAAGGAGCAGGACAGAGAACTGTACCAGTTAAAGCAGAAGGAAGAGTGGAAGGCAGTCAGAATAGCAAAGGCCCAAACTGAGGAAAAGATAGCCAGCTCGGTTAAGAAAGGGGATAAAACCTTTCATAGGTACATTAGGGAGCAAAGAAAGAATAAGGCAGGGATACTGAGGCTGAATAAAGAGGAAGGTGGCTGGGCAGAGAGAGACAGTGAAAAAGTAGGGATACTGAACGTATACTTCTGCTCAATAGTCACAATGGAAAAGCAGGGGGAGATACCTAATCCAGTCAATAGAAGCACTCTAGATAGGGGGGTTGATATTAGTCCTTTCACAGAAGAAAGGATTCTGAAAGAACTCTTAAAACTGAAGGCAGATAAAACAATGGGGCCTGATGGGATTCACCCAAGAATTCTAAAAGAACTAAGGGAAGAACTGGTAACACTACTGACTACCCTTTTTAATAAATCATGGGAGGATGGTGAGGTACCTGAGGACTGGAGGAGGGCAGATACATAGATGTGATTTCCCTTCACACAAGTGGGAGCAAGACAGAGGCAGGAAACTACAGACCTGTCAGTTTGACCTTAGTGGTAGGGAAAATGATGGAATCACTTCTGAAGGAAAGAATTGTTGAGTACCTAGAGGCCAGTGGGGCACAGTACCCAAGGTAGCATGGATTCACAATGGGAAGGTCATGTCTGATAAATCTAATTGATTTCTTTGACTGGGTGACCAAAGTAGTAGACCAGGGAAGGGCTGTGAACATGGCTTACCTAAACTTTAGCAAGGCATTTGACACAGTCCAGCACAAAAGATTAATAAACAAATTTGCCAGCCTGGTAGTGGGTCCCAGGGTGGTAGCCTGGGTAAAACACTGGCTGGACAACAGGACACAGTGGGTAATAGTAAATGGAGTCCACAGTGAAGAAAGCAGGGTTACTAGTGGGGTACCACAGGGTTCAGTACTGGGGCCGGTCTCTTTTAATATCTTTATAAGTGACATTGCAGAGGGACTGGAAGGGAAAGTATGTCTCTTTGCAGATGACACAATTATCTGCAGCAGGGTTGATACACAAGATGGGGTGGAAAGGATGAAAAGGGACTTGGCAAGGTTGGAGGAAAGGTCAAATGTATGGCATCTTAGATTCAATGCAAAGAAGGGCAAAGTAATGCATCTGGGAAACAAAAACCCAGGGGAAGAGTACACAGTGGTAGGTGAGATACTGACAACAACAAAATTGGAACGGGATCTGGGGGTAGTTATATCAGATGACCTGAAGGTGTGCCAGCAATGTTAGAAGGCTGTAAGGAGGGCTGGGGGGATACTGGGATGCATAGGGACAGGCATCACCAGTAGAAAACAAGAAGTTGTTGGCCCTCTGTACAGACAGTTGGTAAGACCACATCTGGAGTACTGTGTACAATTCTGGAGCATCATCAAGTTCATAGGTGTTGCCTCTGCTTGCTGTTCCAGCCACTGCATACAGACTTGGAAGCACTCCTCTGCCTTGTTGTGCGGTACACTTTGAATCTCTCTCTCTCTCCTCCTCTCCCTCCGTGTCACTATCAGTCTCAGTTTCTTTACCCCATCTCCACAAAGACATAGACAGGGTGGAAGCTGTCTAGAGGAGGGCAACCAAAATGGTGCAGGGTCTACACCAGAAGACATATGAAGAAAGACTAAAGAAGGTTAAGATGTATAGCCTCAAGAAAAGGAGGGAGAGGGGGGACAAGATAGAAACTTTCAAATACCTAAAGGGAATCAACAAAGTCCAAGAGGGTAGCATGTTTCAGAAAAAGAGATGTGCAAGAACAAGGGGGCACAATTTGAAGATATAGGGGGGAACGGCTCAGAGGTAATGTGAGGAAGTATTTCTTCACAGAAATGGTTGTGTATGCATGGAACAGCCTTCTTGAGGAGGTCATAGAGCCAAAAACAGTGGGGGAATTCAAGAATGCATGGGACAGACATAAGGCAATTCTAGTGGGAGGTAGGAGGAAGTAGGCTGTTGGTTAACTAGGATCTGCAGCTTATCCATTAGATAGGGAAATGGGCAGACTAGGTGGGCCAAGCGGTCCTTATCTGCTGTCAAATTCTATGCTTCTATGTTTAAATGGGGCAAAGATATCACAGGCAATTTGGAATGAGCTAATGAAGAAGGACAGAGTAGCATCCACTGAGGACTGGTGATCGAGAAGGGACCAGTTGAGATTTAGGAGGTGGTTGCGTAGATGTACTAGGGATCCTTTCTTTAGCTGGCAGTGCCTAGAGATCCTTGGGGGGGAGGATTGCCAGCTGTTTGGTCAGCGGCAGATGACCGAGGAATGATCACTGAGTGAATCTGGGAGGACCTGGACATCATGTATTCGCTCGGGATGATTTGTGAAGATGAGATCAATGACGGAACTAGAGCCCCTGTAGTAGTTTACCCTGGTAGGGGTGAGTACCATCTGAGATATATTTTGGGGGGAAGCTGCATCCCTGTGACAGGACATCTGAGGAGCAAGACAGTAGGTACTGAAATCATCGAGAACAATAATTTCTGACTTTTTGGGGAGCTGGGCGATGATGGGTACCTGAAGCACCAGTGCCATGGGAGCCCATACAGCGAGGCAGTGCTCCCCTCTCACTTCCTCATGTGACCACTGTATGGAAAGTCAGAGAGCATGCATCCTATGTATTGTACAGGGTGTGTGCCCTCTGTAATGTACATGGAGTCTGTGGCCTGCGTGCTGTACAAGAAGCACACAAGAAGCACCCATGGCACTGATGCCTCAGGTAAGGGGGGGTTGGCAGGGTGAGCGGTTGGTTTCCACAGTGCGGGAGGCCACTAGACACCAACAAGTACTGTCTTGCTATGAGAATGGTGAACAGAGGGTGGTAGGAACCACCTATATGACATATCAAAATACACAAAAGTTGAAATATTGTATTTTTAACAGGGCCAGAGATCAGAGACCAGGGGGACAACTAGCCACCAGAGAGTATGTTGTCTTTTACAGTGCTGGGGATCAGAGACTTGGGGGCAGGTGCCACTAGATACCAGGGGGTATGTTTTTTTTTATGGGGCCATGTCAAAACAAAAACTTGCTTTTAATGTCAGGGCCAGGATCGAAGGGGTGGGGACAACTAGATGTCCGAGACTCCTTGTATGACTACAGGGATGGTGATTGAAGGGTAGGGGGACCACCAGGGAAGTGTCATCCATATTACTGGATGGTGATTAGAGGGCAGAGGGACCACTAGGCACCAGGGAATATTTTTTAAACTACAGGATTGCAGTTGGAGAATGGGGAACAATGCACCACCAGGGAATACTCATTTAAATTATGGGACAGTGATTGGAGGATGGGGAACCACTAGGCACCAAGGACACTGACAATTTATTATGCAACAGTGTTCAGGGGCCAGGGACCACAAGACACCAGGGAATATTTGTAAAGTATGGGACACTGATTGGAGGGCAGGGGGACCACTGGAAACTGGGGACTTGCTTTTTATAATGGGATGTGCAATTGGAGTGGGGGTGGGGCTGGTTCCAGAAGCACAAACCTGCCACCACTTTCCAGCAAAAAAGACCATAATGGGCATGCAAATGGTCCATTTGCACCTTGCAAGCCCAATGGGCTCATTTGAATGAGGTTATCTGAATATCACTCCCAAAGCTACCAGTGCAGTAAGGTCTGGAGGTGCTATTCTCCACACTGCTGGGATCCATATTGGGGCAGTGCTATTTGACTTAGAACTGCACTGACATGCCCTTATATTCAGTTAGATAGCAGTGGTGTGCTATCTGACTGAATATAGCATTCTCGGGGTCCTGTGCAGTAACAAGAACAGCACCAAACTTTATCTTCCTCTTTATTCATTTTTGAATATCGGGCCCCTTGAATTTAGGTTGCAAAAAGGTCATTTGTGTTTTTTGTCAAAATGTTTCCTTGACCAGAGGGGCCTTTCTGTGCTTTGCATATTTCACATTAGGCTCAATTCTTGAAACTCCGATTGTGATGCAAGGGGCCTGCATCAAACAGAAGTGTTGAAGGGGCACCTAGCATCACCACATAAGGAGTTTGTGATTCAGAAAGGGCAGCTGTGGCACAGAGGGGACCCCGTGTAGCAGACCGGCAATACACGAGGCTTACACCAAGGTCAGGTGTGCAGCTGCAATATCCACTTAAATAGTATTCCGACAGCCAGTGGGACATGCCAGTACTTGGACCACCTAACAGGTGGTTTAAGCTGGCCTGGTGGCACTGAGAGTTGAGACGCTGGATGCCACACCTTGTACTATGCCAGCTACCTGGGTTTGGGAATGGACTCAGGTCAATCAGGGGTCAGCCGGGGGTGGTAAGGATTGAGCGTCCAGAGGACTGCTCTCCTTCCTTGGGGAGGGGGGGTTTGTGCTGCATGTGTCAGCACAACAAGAGGGGTTCAGACCATGCCCAGGGTGCTTGGTTTCCTCCGCAGAGGTGGAGACACTTGCTGTACCCATTGCAAGGGTGAGGGGGAGAAAAACAAAGGAAAATACTGGGACCCTGCAGGACCAATGATGGCCCAAATGTGCCAGAGGACATACCCCTCCAATGGGGGTCATAGCCCCTGCCAGGTCCACGGAGGTGGTGAAAAATGATGTTGTGATAAAAATAACAGGTGGTCTAAGGGCCCTTGTGCCACACCTGGAGCCTTGGCAAGGTGAGGGAACCTGTGCCACTGTCCAACTGTGGTATCCATGCCCCACAACACCTGGAGCACTCAAACCCAATTGTGCAGTGCCCATAGGCCCCCCCATGGTGCCAGGCATGAGATGATCACCCCCCATTGGACAGCATAGGCACAGCTGCATCTTGTAATGTTCCCTTTGGGGACCTATTGGCTCCACTGGCATCCATCATTGCCTTACCTGACCTCCCCAAACCCCATCCCCATCCAGCCTGACACTGCAAGCCTCCAGGCTGGTGTCCATTACTGGGCGCAGATGCCACCTGACAGCCCCTCAGCTTGCAACTACCCTCTCCTGTGCTCCTTGCCTTTGATGCAGAGAAACATTTGCAGTAAGCTGCAGGACTTTGGCAGCAAGACCCCACCCATTTGTGAATCAGTTGCAGGGCCCTGGTGTAGCAGTGATCAGCACAAGCTGCTGTTGGCACAGCTTGTGTCAATCTTTGTAAATTGAGCCTATTCTGTCTAAGTGCCTGTACTTGTCTGTTTAGTAGCTAAGACATAACAGTTTGCAACCAGCAATCAGTTTGCATCATGCTCCTTCGGCACCTGCTACCCCCCCCCTCCCCAACTCACAGTCCCATGAATTTCCCTTACAGTCACAACTAATGCAGACTGCCTGACCATGCCCCCTCACACCTCACCATTTACTCTAGCATGTCTTCTCTGCTCAGCCTCCCCTCACCCCACCATTTCTCCCTATACCTTATCGCCCATCTTCCCCCACCCTTCACCTCCACCTCAGTATATACCTCTCTCTCTCGTGCTTCCTTTCTTCACCCCACTGCCAGCTATCTCCATCCCCCTGAAGTACTGACAAGGCACTTTGTAGCTGCTTATCCCCCCCACCCTCATAAAGTGTTTTTGTTGTTATTTTAACTTGCACCTATGTTTTGAGTTATTCTGTAAGTTCTGAATCCAAGCTGTATCATTCATTATAATGTACCTTTGCTTTCTCCTATTGTACTTTATTTTGCAATCTATGATGTGGAACCTTTGTAAAAGAGCTTGCGTGCAAAGGACTTTTAAGAAAGAAAGAGGATCTAAGCTGGAGCCTTTTTTTTAGAAAAAGCTATGCTTAAATATGTAGAGTTCTACTGACTCAATAATGTTATTAAACAATCTTGTTTTGTGAGAAATAACTATGGATTTTCTTCTTACACAGCACTGCTAAAGGCATTATTCATTTAATATTCTGTAGAACAGGTTACTTTGAAAATAGCCATGAGATAAAACAGATGGTACATTTTAGTTTGACTGTAAGACAATGGTTTGGTAGAAGAACATCTATAGCATTTTTCTCACTCTAGGCAATTAAACGGTAATGACCAAACTTTGTACATATGGGTTGTGGGATGCTGTGCAGGGTACTGCACATTAAGGAACCCTGTCATAATTTGTATGCATCCCTGCTGCAAAACATAAGTGATAGAGCTCTGATCAGTAAATCAACAGTGTTCCCTAGTCATTCAGTTGGGGGTTGAGAAAGGGAAATGAGCACCACTTAGAAATATAATTTTATTAAAATTATTTACTTCGCCTGAGGAGATAAGTTGGTCCCAGCAAAGGCAAGGCAAGGCACATTTTATGTGTATGGCACCCATTCCTGGAGGCTCTGGGTGCCTGGCAATACAGCAGTACAAATAACAGTAATAGAAACAAGAAATAAATAAAGAATAATATTCATATCACAGTTTTTTAAAATATATCCATAAGCTGTGACTCATATGGTCGGGCAAGAGCAGTTAGTCCAGGTAGGCCAGATGGAAGAGGTTGGCCTTGAGACTCAGTTTGAGCACCCCAATCGAGGGGTCCTCCCAGACTGTAGCTGGTAGTGAATTCCACAAGGTCGGCCCAACGACACTAAATGCTCGCTCATCTGATGTCTTGAGCCAAACCCTGGGAATATCCAGGAGGCCACTTGAAGAGGAGTAGAGGGAGCTGACAGAAGTTGAAAATATCAGGAGCTCCAACACATACCCAGGGCCAAAGTCTTATAGGGTCTTAAAGGTGAGCAAGCCCACCTTGAAAAGGACCCTCCACCTGACAGGCTGCAAGTGCAGGGCACGCAGGACTGGGATCACATGACTGGACCTTGGCAGGCCAGTCAGTAACCGGGCCTCTGCATTCTGCACCAGCTGCAGTCTGCGGAAGGTCCCTCCCATGACCCTGAAGAATAGAGAGTTACAGTAGTCAAGACTAGAGGTAGCACAAGCATGTACTAGAGTTGGCAGATCTTTAAGTGGAATGAGGGGCTTGATCCTGGCGATGTTCCTCAAGTGGAAAAAAAAAACACTTTAGACTACAGACAATTCCTAATCTTCAAAGGTCAATCTGTGGTCCAGGATCACACCAAGATAGTGAACCCTTGGGGACGCAACTAACAGTGCAGACCCCCAGGAAAAGACATGTGTTGGCTCCAGGAGATGACCCATCACCAGTTCCTTAATCTTAATTCAGTCAGCTGGAAGACATCCAGTCATTGATTTTAGCCAAACAGGTGTTAAGCATGTCTACAACAATGGGTGTTCTGGGTACAAATGATAGATACAGCTAGGTATCATCTGCATAGCAGTGAAACTCCACACTGAACTGCTAAATGATCTCACCCAGGGGCAGCATGTACACTGCAAACATCATCGGCAACAAGATTGAGCCCTGCGGAACTCCACATGACAGGGGCATTGGGGAGGAGGAGAAATTCCCCATCACCTCCCGCTGCACCCTATCAGAAATATAGGACTCAAATCACTTGATGACAATACTGGCGAGTCCACAATACTCACAGAGCTGATCAAGAAGCACGAAGTGATCCACAGTGTCAAAGGCTGAGGAGAGACCGAGGAGCACAAGAATTGACTTGTCTCCTCTAGCTGACACATCTCACAATCCCTTGCTTAGTTTGAAGCCTGGATTCTGTCCAGGCTCTGTTCCTCTGTTATTTCCCTCCCCCTAAGCCCACATAAGAGAGCAGAAAACTATAGCCTGTGAACCATTATCAATCACACGGCTGAGAAGTTCCTCTATATGTGAACTGAACAGTAGGGCATGAGAGTGTGTATTTTAGTGGGATAATGGCTAGTCTTGAGTGAGTTGGGGCAGGAAGCACAGCTCAGGGCTTCCAACCACCTAAGAATTGCTGTTAACCCACCACAACACACCCCCTGGACTTTCTTACTGTGAATATGAAATGGATGTGTCTGGAATGTTAAAGAAACAATTTTTTAATAAGCAGGTTTTTTTTTCCAATTTTAATTGATACAAAGAAAAGTATCAAAGAAAGAAATTAGTCCTTCAGTGCTGGTGTTCAGTGAGTAGGTAGCCCCAACACTGCATGTAAGTTGTGATTCTTTTTGACCCCAGCCAAGTAAGGGCAATATTGTGTGCAGAAGCTTCAGAGAGGCTGGTGGGCTCTGTATGCTTACATGAGTGTGGTAATGATTTGGAAGAAGATGCAGAAAATTATGACTTTGCTCTGGAGCTGGAGCTTGAGGCCTGATTGGGGCTTTATAAAACAGCTGCAGGAAACAGCAGTTGGAGGATTCCATGTTGTTGGAACAGCCACTGTCAATCATGATAATGTAGGTGCCATAATGGTCTGCACTGGTAACTGAGAGGAGAGTTGTCTTGCTTGGCTTCAATAGGTTTGTGTAGTTGGAGAAAAGAGCCATTGTAGATAGGAAAAGCTGGGTCAGTCAGTTTTGGTATCCATCTCATAATTGCTCATACAGTATACTGTACAGTACCAGCCAGCCACATGAACAGTGCCCAGTTTGATTATAACTGATGGTAATCAACTATCATACGTACTATTTTGCTAGTCAACTTGTTAAAATGTTAATTACAATTTTAATTGGTAAAATGAAATGCTTCTAGAAGTAATACGTTGCACACTTTCTTTGTAACCATTAAATGAATGTTGATAAAACCTGCAAGCTACTTGTATCTCCTTAATCAAATCATATCTTGACATCTCTTCAGCACAAACCATACAGGCATTGATCACCTCCTACTTTGCTTACTAAAATGTAATTCTTCTAGGCCTGCCAAACTCCCTTATCCATAGTCTAAGCTGTACATCCGAAATGCTGCAGCTTTCTTTCTTTCAAGGAAATGTAGGCAGGATCACTGAATTCCCATCCTCCATGCCCTTCATAGGTCCACAGTCCTGAAGAGCATATGCTGCAAAGTTGCCCTACAGACTGTACCATGGCCTTGCTGCCTCTTACCCTTCCAAAGTCCTGACAGAAGGTTTGAGTCTGTGAGCAAAGTCAAGAATACCAGGAGATTTTTTTGTCGAGAACACTGCTACTGTTCAATGATTTTGACATTAAAGGCAAGTTTTTATTTTGACCAGGTATGCCAGCTACACTTTCATGAACTGCACAAACCCGCAGTCTTTATTTTCACTTGCAGTTCTGCTATGTTCACATTTGTCTTTCTCTGTTTTCGTATTGAGGGTGAGAGTCTGGGTGGCAAGGAGTAGGGCAGAATAGTGAATGGGTTTTATATCTTTTATTCATACTTATCCATTGCTGTTCATGCTTATTCTCACTTCATATTTACTATGCTTGTTGTTTTCCTAGAGGGCTGTATTTCTGATTGTGAATGCTCATGAATGCTTATGAAGTTTTCATGGTAACTGTCTGGGTTAAACAAATTATTCAGTTTGTGTCAGCACTTACACTTGTACTTGCAGAACACTTTAGCAAGAAAAGTTATTTTTTGAGCTCTTTTAGCTTTTTGTTTCATGTTACCCCAAATCTACAATTTACGGCCCAACAAATGTCTAGCCCTCCATTTCTGTTTCCATTGTATCATTTTATGTAACCACTCCCACCCAAAAAGAGTGAGACTACATCTGTATGATACAACCTGAGCACAGCCTGTAAAGCCTTCGGGTGAATGGTGCCTGGGCATGATTGGTATTGTAGGTAATACAAAGTGGTGTGGTGCTTCCACATATAGAGGTCCTTTTGACAGATGGCCGGCAAGGTACTGCCTCACAGGAAATAAGTGCAACCCTTACCCACATGGCAGGGGAACCCTTATGATCATACACAACCCTCCACTTTTATTCTATGCATGCAAACACAAGAATATGCAAAATACAATAAATTGTAATTCAACACAAGAGACATTTATTTGTGGGACAGAAACAGTTTCTGGATGAAGAAATGGAATGGACTGAATGCAGTGAAATGGTTCTGAGACTACTCTTCCAAATCATACCACCCTCTGGTGAGTACCCATGCAGTATTTATTGTTTCCATCTACTGATGCACCACTACCCCTAAGTCCCTTGTGAGTGCCCAATTGCAGTCCAATAATTGAGTGCACATAGTGGGCAGTTTCAGGCCCAATGTTGGACCAAAATGTGGTACTAATTGAAGGCTGATGGTTGGGGATCACAAACAAATTATTTAACACAAATGCTAGTTGCTCCTTCCTATTGTTGTTCCATAAATGGGCTTTGAGTAATAATCACGTAAAAATGTCAGGCAGTTACTGTTATCTGTTCCTGACAAACAGAAGAATTGGAGAGGTAGTGATGCAGAATTTACAACCTCAGCAGGCTCTACAGACTGACTCTGTCAGGATGTCTCACTCAGGGTTGTAGATACAAACAATAGGACATGTGCGGAGGCCCCAAAGCACTTCCAGGTTGCAAGGGGAGTGGGCCATGCTGGTCCCTAATGTCCTCTTCACTTCAGAAGGGACTTGCTTTTACCAACCCCCAAGGATGCTGCTTCCAAATACCAGACAATGCTGTAGTTCAGACTGGAGTGGTACAGCTAGATGGAGATGGCTACTTCAGACTAATCTCTGACTACCAGATTCTGCTGCACTCTAGGGAAGATAGTACAGGTCCATACAAAAGCTGTAGTGCTGTTAAATTTTACTCATGCCCACTGATACACATATCACAATTTTATCACAGTTGGACTAGTACTGCCAAACGGTATGCACACCAGACAGCGACAGTTCAGCAGTGGGGTCCCCTACAGTGACAACAGTGCCATGGCACTGTAGGGAACCCGCTGGAACCCAGCAATGTCTGTTGGGGGTCTTGCACCCCCCCTTCCTGAATCAGCTCTGACCTGGAGGTCAGAATGTTAAGTTGAGGGGTGTGGAGGCACAGCCCCTGTGTGGGGTTGGGGGTGATGCCCCCCCAAAGAGAACACTTCTGCGGCACAGAAACTGGCAGATGACTGCAAACTGTGGTTGACCTGCCAGTTTCACTGTCTGGTTGTTCGACAAAAGTTTTGTCGATGACCAGTCGTGGATCCCTGACAAACACCATGGAAATAATTTCCATGTGTGTTTGGCAGCACTCTTTCAACTGTGATAAACTTGTGATATGTGTATCAGTGGGCACAAATAAAAGTTAACAGCACTACAGCTTTTGTGTAGACTTGCACTATTTCCTCTGGAGTCCAGTGGAATTTGGTAGCCCCACCCCCAAACAGTAGGCAGTCACTCAGGGCCTCAGCCAACTTAAAACCTCTGTCTGTACAAGTCATGATAGCTCACAAAGCCCAGGCAGGAGCTTTGGTGTTGATCCTGGTGGAAACAGAATTATTTTGCACAGGTTCCTTAAACAACTTTACTTCCAAACTTGTGCTTGACTGCTGACTTTACTCACAGCTCTTTCTCCTTCTGTCTTACAGAAAAATCTACTCTATTGCACGTGTCTCCCTTGAGCAGAAATCAAGAAATCAAATATCAGTGGCTAGCATCTCATGAATTATTCATTATGCTAAACCCCTAATCCAATTAACAGAAGCACTCTTGATGGGGGGGGGGGGTCGATCCCAGTCCTATCACAGAAGAAAGGGTTCTACAGGAACTCCTAAAACTGAAGGTGGACAAAGCAATGGGGCCAAATGGAATTCACAGCAGAATTCTAAAAGAATTAAGTGGGGAACTAGTGAAACCACTGGCAACTCTTTTTAATAAGTCATGGGAGGATGGTCTGGTACCCGAGGACTGGAGGAAGGCGGATGTGATTCCCCTTCACAAAAGTGGGACCAAAACAGAGGCAGGAAACTACAGACCTGTCAGTCTGACCTCTGTGGTAGGGAAAGTGATGGAGTCACTTCTGAAGGAAAGAATAGTTGAGTACCTAGAGGCCAGTGGGCACAGGACCCAAGGCAGCATGGGTTCACAGCGGAAGGTCATGTCAGATGAATCTAATAGATTTCTTTGACTGGGTGACCAAAGTAGTAGACCAGGGAGGGGCTGTAGACATGGCCTACCTAGACTTTAGCAAGGCATTTGACACAGTCCCACACAAAGAATTAATAGTCAAATTAACCAGCCTGGGAGTGGGTCCCAGGGTGGTAGCCTGGGTAAAACATTGGCTGGACAACAGGACACAGAAGGTAATTGTAAATGGAGTCCACTCTGAAGAAAGAGGGGTTACTAGTGGGGTACCAGCAGGGTTCAGTATAGGGTCCAGTCCTTTTTAATGTCTTCATAAGTGACATTGCAGAGGGACTGGAAGGAAAAGTATGTCTCTTTGTAGATGACACAAAGATCTGCAACAGAGTTGATACACAAGGAGGCGTGGAAAGGATGAGAAGGGACTTGGCAAGGTTGGAGGAATGGTCAGAAATATGGAAGCTAGGATTCAATGCAAAGAAGTGCAAAATAATGCACCTGGGAAACAAGAACCCAGTGGAAGAATACACAATGGGGGGTGAGGTAATAACAACAACAAAAAAGGAAAGGGACCTGGGGGTAATCATATCAGATAACCTTAAGGTTAGCAAGCAATGTGAGAAGGCAGTAGGGAGGGCTGGGGGTATACTGGGATGCATAGGGAGAGGCATCAGCAGCAGAAAACAGGAAGTTGTTATCCCTCTGTGCAGACAGTTGGTGAGACCCCATCTGGAGTACTGTGTCCAGTTAAGGAGACCTCATCTCCACAAGGACATAGACAGGATAGAGGCAGTCCAGAGGAGGGTAACTAAAATGGTGCAGGATCTGCAAGAGAAGCCATATGAGGAGAGAATAAAGGAGCTTAATATGTATACCCTTGAGGAAAGAAGGGAGAGGGGGGACATGATAGAAACTTTTAAGTACCTCAGTGGAATCAACAAAGTCCAAGAGGGTAGCATCTTTCAGAAAAAGAGACGTGCAAGAACAAGAGGACACAATTTAAAGATGGGAGGGCAGTTCAGGGGTAATGTGAGGAAGTATTATTTCACAGAGAGGGTAGTGGATGCATGGAACAGCCTTCCTGAGGAGGTTGTGTGGTCTAAAACTGTGGGAGAATTCAAGAATACATGGGACAGACATAAGGCAATTCTTGTGGGGGGTAGGAAGAAATAGGCTGTTGGTTAACTAGGATCTGCAGCCTATCCTGTAGATAGGGAAATGGGCAGACTAGATGGGCCAAGCGGTCCTTATCTGCCATCAAAGTCTCTGTTTCTATGTTTCTATGTTTCTATGTTTCCTGGCTCTCAGTGGCTGTCAGTTCTGGGGGAAAAGCATGCATACAAGTCCTTAGCCAACTTGCAATTTAGGTGTTTTACACAGCTGAGCTGGAGCTCCAAATTGATACCAGTTTCACAGTAAGAGTGTACTAATTTAGTTGTTTTGCAGAGCTAAAGTAAACTCCAAATTGTTGTCAGTTTCAGGGGGGGATACAATGTACTAATTTAAGTCTTTTGTGCAGCTGAGGTAGTTTGCTGGAGGCTAGTTCTGGAAAGCTAAACATAGGAACACCGGACATCCCCAGCAAGTTGTGTGTCCTGTGACCCCTTTTCAGTAGTCTTGGGGTTAGAGAAACTACAAATATGGCGGCTTTCGTAGTCTTTCACTTTATCGTCTGTTCAGAGCAGTCCATCTAATACACCTTCATCCTGACTAAAAGACAACATTATTCAACATGAACACAGGGCATGCATTTGAATTTTACTGTCTTCCCCAACTGGTATGTCTGCAATTCCCAAAGATGACATTGGGGCATTACAAGGGCAGAAGCAACAAAGGATTGGCAGCAGGTTTATTCTTTTATGCACTGCATTTATGGGAAGTTGGTAGAGACACTAGGGGCATCATAAGGGGGCTTCACAGGCTGCTTGATTTCTCTTCCAGATTGGTGAGGTGCAAATGGCTCTTCTGCAATGACTTGAACACGGTTATTGTAGGGTTCTACATTTAGCACAGGAATGGGTTCAAAAAGTTAGGTATCACTATATTCTCTGGTAGTGCTACATCCAAGTGTGCTCCATCATTCTCTACAATAGTAGCTGTGTTAGTAGCTTCGGGCCTAAAGTTTTGTGGTGCAAAATGTGCAGCTGCTGGATTTAAAGTACCAATAATATTGGTACTACTTTTTCACTATGCTGGTTGGTGCAAGTCCAAAGGGTGTGTGTGGCTGGCCTGAATACGGGAGTGTAAGGACATACATACTGATCTCCCTTATCAGAGCTGGTGTAGTCCACATCAGACCGTGTCACAGGATTTGCAACTGGTGGTTAAGACTGAGAAGTACAGTTTGTCCTTTTCCATGTCTCATTCCCAGTGATTTGGCTTTTAAGTGAAGAAGAAGGAGCTTGTCTCACAGGATCAGGTAACAATTGGCTAATGGGCAATAAATGATTTCAGTGAAGTGTCTTTCTAACAGTGTTACCACTCTCCAATTGTAGATGATACACCGGCAGATTGGGAAGCTGTTCATGAATGACACATGGTTCTGATCTCCAATGATCAACTAGCTTATGCTTACCTGGGATACAAAGATTTCTGATTAGGACTCTGTTTCCAGGCAGTAGAGCTTGTGGTCTTAAAAGTGTCTCCTATTTGGTCTTGTTGTTCTCATTAGCTTTTCTCGCTGCTTCCTGAATCACCCTATATGCATCAATAACTTGTTGTCTTAATCTCTTGGTACAGTATATTCAAGATAAATGTCTGGTAGGGTATCACTGCTGATACTCCAAAACAGAGGTCCTTGGCAGTTCAGTTTCCTGTCCACACATGAGGTAATAAAGGAGGAATCTTGTAGGCTAATTCTTGGTGCAGTTGTATGCATAATGAGAAACTACACTTGCTAGCTCTACTTGGACTTGTTTGCTGAGTCCAAAGTTCCAAGCATGTTCAAAAGTGTCTGACTGAATCTCTCAGGCTGAGGTTCACCTTGTGGATGGTTGGGAGTGGTATGACACTTGGCAATACCAATCAGTTCAGTGAGCTGTTTGAGGAGATGACTCTCAAACTGTCTTCCTTGGTCAGAGTGGAGGTGCTTTTGGAATCCATACTGCACAAAATATTTCTCCCACAACACTTTTGCTACTTGTTGCTTTCTAATCTGTTGTAGGGCTGTCCTATGCATACTAAATGCAGTGGTCGGTCACCACTAAGATGTTGCTGATTCCCTTCTTGTCTGGCTCCAGTAATAGAAAGTCCATGCAGACAAGATCCAATGGCACATTGCTCCAAATGTTGATAAAAGGTGTCACCCATTTTGGCAGAGTCTTTTGTGAGTGGCTACACATTTTGCAATGGCATTCTACTTCTGCTGCCAGGCAAGGCTAGCAGAATTGTGTTCTCACTAGGTCCAGTGCTTTGTCATATCTCAGATGAGCTATAGGTGCATGTAGGCTCTCAAAATCATTTTCCTGTCCTTGGTGGGCAGAACCAGTTGTTTTTGGGGAAAGGGGTCTGCCGCTGTGTGATTCAATATAACAGTCCATTTTTTAGGACCAGCTTGTTCCACTCTGAGAGCATAAGTGGCACATCGGGGTGGTTTGACTCCACATTGTCTGACTCAGGACCCTTTTCCAAAGTCAAATGACATCCTTCAAGCAGGGGTCTGTCCTCTGAGCTTGTCTCATGTCTGTAGGGCTGAGATGCAGCAGAGAGGTGTTATGCAAAGTGGTTAGATTGGCATGCATCTCCAACACAGCATTAGGATGCACTCCAAGAAGATCTGCTGCTCTATTTGGATTGGCTAGGATAGGCCAGTCCTCAAGCACTAGCAGCTGGCAAATATATTATACCACATCTTCTGAAATGTTGGTCCAAAGTCCCTCCATTGGTTGTATATGACGGGGGCATCTAGACAAAGCATCTGCATCAGTATTGTTCCTTCTGGGTACTCTAGTTGGAAATTGTAAGATGACAAGGCAGTGATTTACCTATGCCCAGTGGCATCCAGCTTGATGGTAGTCAAGACATATGTCAGTGGGTTGTTGCCTATTAACACAACAAATCTGGCCCCATAGTCCATGGAACTGGTCCACCAAGGCCCATTTCAAAGCAAGAAATTCCAATTTGTGGATTGGGTAGTTTTTCCTCTGATGTACTACAGCTTTGACTGGCATGTGCTACAGGTCTCATGCCACTGTCATGCTCCTGGTACAACAAAGCTTCTAGGTCACTGAGGCAGGCACCAGTATGAAGGATGTATGGCCTAGTGATGTCATAAGAATCCCACAGGGGCCTCCATCAGACACAATATGATCTCTCTGCATGACCCTTCACACTTCTCTGTCCACTGGTCACCAAACAGTATGTTAACCTTGTGGTATTCGCTGCAGGCTTGTTGATAGTTTTCTGAGAGGGTGGATAGCCTCAGATCAGATTTGTTAAGGGCCTCACCACAGAAGAAAAGCCTTTAATGAATCATTGGTAATAGGCACAGAATCCAAAAAATGACTGTAACGTTTTCAATATGGTCGGCTTTGGCTAGGTGGTAAGGGCTTCCACTTTACTAAGATGTTTAATGATTCCTTTGTCCAAAATGGTATGTCCCAGATACTTCACAGCCATCTGGCAGAGCTGGCACTTGTCTAGGGATAATTTGAAGCCATAGTCTACCAGGCAGTCCAGAACCTTCGTAAGTTGGGCTTATTGCTCTCCAAGTGTCTGCCCAATCACTGTGAGGTCATCCAGGTGAACTAGAACTTCCAGGAGGTTCATGTCTTCAACTAACTTTCCATCAGGAGAGGGAACATTGCTGGGGCACCAGAGATTCCCCATGGCATCTTCTCAAGCTGATAAAACCCCAGTGAACAGATAAAATTGGTCTTCTCTTATCCACATCTGCCATTGGTATCTGGTAGTATCTGCTGCATAAGTAGAGCACATTTGCTCCCAGTAAGACTGTCCAAGGCATCGTGTACCAGAGGCATAGTATACTGCTCAGGCACAGTCTTATGATTTAAAGCCTGATGTTCTATACACAGTCTCATGGTGCCATTTATCTCATGAGTCACCACTATTGGTGAAGCATAGAGCTCTGAGACTCCTTAATTATCCCTGTTTCTGGAAGTTGCTGCAGGTATCATCTAACATCTTTAGTGTCAGCTGCTTCCAGTCTTCTGGATCTCTCCCTGAAAAGTCTTTATTCATGTAGATGAATCTGTTTTCCAGAGGCACACCCCACATTCCACTCATTGTGTGAGAAAGCAGATACTTTGTCCACTAGTTGGTGTTGCATGTTCTACTTCCAGAGAAGAGGGATGAGAGATTATCCACAGTTGAATACCTCCTCCTATAGTTGAGGGATCTTCCCTTGATGTGATGGGTCACCATAATGTCAGCACTGTACACGTTGGCAAGCATGGTGCCAGGCTACACAGTTATTTCATTATGCATCTCATTCATTTTTTCAGGGTTATTGTCATTACCAGAGCTTTGGTAAAAGGCAATATTCCACGTTGTACAATCAGCCCTCTTGGTGGGCTGTTGTCTGAGGACTCCACAATAACTGTCTGATTGGTCAGAAGACAATGGCACTCCACAGATCCTTCCAGTAAGCATTCTAATTCAGCAGACACAATTACACCTTCCATTCTCTTCAATCTTACCATTCCCAATATCTTCTCAGAAACACTGCAGAGCTGGGCCTTCTTCCACACTTGTGCAGTGCACACTATTTCATGGATTGGGACTGTCTGGTAATTCCCCTTTCCAGACATTTGTAAGCATGCATGAGCTAAGCATCCCAAAATATGGGCATTGGTTTCTATCAGTACTGGGGTTTTGCCCAGAATCTGGGTGTCATTACAGATAAGAGTCAAAGTTTCAATCTTCTGCAGGACTCCAACAAAGGTGTCAGGAAATTTGATCTGTGCTTCCATATATCCATTGTAGTGCTAACTGCTATTACTCAGACCCTGTATGGCAAGTCCTTCCAAGGGTTGCAAAGGCAAGTGTCCAGGATACATTTGGCAGAAGGAATGGTAGATGACGGTCACCTGCACTGTCCATGAATACTTGACAAGGATAACCTTTAATGGCAATCTATATGTGCACTAGCAAACTCAGTAATCTAGGGGGCATCTAGTTATCTGTTGCCAGTTGTATTATGTTCCATTTGACAGAGCTGTTCATGCACAGAGTCCCAGTGCGCTCCCTTGCTTGCCTCTGCTGTTGTTTCCCTGTGGCTGGGACTGCTTCCTTTCAGGCTACAAATGGTGGGTTCTCTGGATTGCCACATCCACAAGCAAAGTATCCAGCCTCACTGCAGTGATAAAAATTACTGTCCTGGGGCAGAGTTGTGAATCAGGACCTGACCAATGGGACAGAAGAAGGGTACAGGCATGTTCTTGTCCCAGTGGCATGGATGCAGCTCATTGCTGGGGTCCCATGTCATTTGTAATACTCTTATAAATTCAGTCAGTTCCTTCAGCTGCACCCCCACATCTGATGCGGCAGGCTTTCCTTTGGGTCTGGTATGCTAGGGTTACAAGGGGTTGTCTTTCCTTGAGGTCACCAACAATGAATCAGCTATGGCCTCTTATGACTCTGCCTCCCTCATCTTATCAAGCAACTGGTGGAAGAATGGAATGTTCCTCATTCCTTTAGTCTCAGAGAAATCAACGTCAGTCAGAAGTAAATGAATCCTATCAAAATCTGGTCCATTCATAGTTGTGCAGCCAGAGCAAGAGTAGCTCTCCCAACTTCTATAATGCATCAGATCACAGTCTGTACACAGGTCATATAATGTGACAGTTTCTCTATCTTTTTCAGATGCTGCTCACAATAGGAACATGAGGTCCCTTCCACTCTCTATGACTCCAAAAGTACCCTTAGACATGGCTAAATGGTCCTGCAGTATACTCTGAGCTGGCTGGTATGCAAGGATCTGATCACATCCAAGGTCATACCATGTAGGCTCTCAATTACTCATTTGTATTGCTCATCCTTGGAGCATCTCCACACTTCAGCCATCTGAGTGGCCTGCCTCATCCAGCTTTCATAGTCATCCTCCCCAACAGGAGCTGGGGTGGTGCCAGAGAAAGTTCACAGTCTCCAGTACTGACTAGACCCAAAACTCAAAGGTGGGTGTGAGGTATGCCCCTGTTCACCTGGGGGGGAGGTTCCTGCGGGTGGCACAGGTGGTGCCTGCTCCTCTCCTCATCACAGAAGGACTCTTTCACATCACTAACAGTTTTTCCCTGACTTGATAGGAATAATTTCAGCTTTTTCTCAAACTCTTTTTCCTATTTGGGTCCCTTGGGAGGAGGGTCTGGACACTCTTGTGTCACAATATACCAGAGTGAGCTTCCCTTCTTAAGTTATTTGGTCAGGTACTTTGGGCAGTTCTACAAGATCATCTCATTATAGTACCACAGATAGTTATTTTACAGGCAGAATCATACAATCTCCCCTGAATGGTAACTTTACCCAAAATCTTGATGACAACAAGTACGCTATCTATACACTCTCTATTGGTCCCAGTGAGGATCCTCTGGACAAGGATGGTTTTGGCAGTGTCTGGGATTTCACCCTTGCACCAATCAAGCAGCTTGCTTTGATCCATCTCAACTCCAAAAATTGGGAGAGGGTACCAATACAGTTCCTGCACCAAGGTGTGGTGTTGCAGAATATTCTAGAACAATCCCAGTGGTTCCCCAACTTGTAATTTCTCCAACAAAGTGTGAGACTATGCCTATCTGATACTACTTGGGCACTGTCTATAAGTCCTTTGGGTGAATGGTGCCTGGGCTTGATTGGTATTAGACATAATAACAAAGTTGTGGGGTGCCTCCACCTATAGGGACCCTTTCCATAGATGGCTGCCAGCATACTGTCCCATAGGACATGAATGCAACTCTAACCATCATGACAGGGAACCTTCATGATTATACACAACCCCTGAACTTGTATTCCAAGGGATATTTATTAGGGGGACAGGAACAGACTCTGGATTGGGAAAAGAATAGGATTACATGCAGAGAAACAGTTTTGAGATCACTCCCATAATCCCACCACCATTTTGTGAGTACCCACATAGTGTTTACTGTTCCCCCTACTGGTGAACCAGTACCCAAAGTCCTTTGGTAGCTCCTAAAGCAGTCCATTAAGTGTCAGTTTCAGGGCTGATGCTGGACATTGGCGTGGTACCAATGGAAGACTGGTGGTTCAGGATGACAATCAAACAATTTAACACAAATGCTAGCTGATTCTGGCTGTTTAAATTCTATAAATGTATTCATTTTATTTATTTGGGTTTTGGTAACTGGGTAGGAACGCTGGCGCTGGACAACTGAGTGCCTATTTTCAGCAACGACCTGGAAGAATGAATTGCACAAAAAAACAACAGGTCAAAAGCACAAGTACAATAGGTCAGGCAAGACACAAGTACATTAAAGTCGAACAAGATACAGTTAGGAATATTACAAGGTGACAAGTAATTAGCATGATGAACATTTGAGAAAAGGCAAGTTCAAAAGCTTAATGTCAAGAACAGTGCAATGTCAACATATAACAAACAGACAAATAATTAGGTCATAAATTTGTGGGAGAATGAACGCAATCATAAGGTGCAGGAATTAGATTATGCAATGAACAAGCAGCTCTGGTGAGGGGTTTGGAAACAGCTGCAGGTCATGGATTGGGTGAGGTATGACTTAAAGGTGGATTTGAAAGAGAAGGAGGTGGTGGAGCAGTGGACATTTGAGGGGAGGGAGTTCCAGTACTTGGGAGCAAATGAGGAAAATGCCAGCTCACTCATCTTGGTTGAACATTTGGGTGCAGTGAGCAAGGTAGAGTCTTAAGACCTAAGGAAGTAGGTGGAGTGGGAGCTGGAAAGTAGTGGAATGTTTGTGGCTGGTGGGTAAGCCTGGAGTTGCCTGTGAGTGAAACAACCAAGGGCCTAGGCTTGGGAGGTGAAGGCAATAGCCACATTAAGGAGGAGTAGAGAGCACAATGGTGCATGAGACATGGAGGTGAGAGGGTCAAGCAGCAGATATTGTTGTAGATGCTGTTCCATTTGTGTAAAGAAGTTGATGGGGCATTTCTGTAGAGTAGTGATCCATATTGTAGTCAGGGGAGAACAGCCTGGGTGATGCCCAAGCAGGCCTTGGGGGTAAACAAATGCTAGACGTGGTAGACTTGGCTGATTTGAGAATTTGTAGCCTTACACTAATTTGATATGTGGAGGTGAAAGTCTAGTCCTGGGTAGAGGGTGACATGTAAATACTTGAATTTTTTGACTACAGTGAGTGGAGAACCATTTAGACACTTGATGTCCAGTAGATGAGGGCAGGATGATCTGCACGCCCAAAAGCCAAATAGCATTACTTGAGATTTGGATGCATTCATTACAAGCTTGTTGTCCTCTAGCCAGTTTTGAAAATAGGTGAAATCCTTAGATAGTTGAGTGATGATGTGTTGGAAGCTTTGAGCACTGTGATTTAGGGTGATATCATCAACATACATTATTGCTGAGCAGGAGGTGGAGACATACGGGAGGTGGTTGATGAAGACTGGGAGTGGGCTGAGGATTGACCACTGAGGGACACCATGGGTGACAGGCACTTGGTGTGAAGAGGCAGTACCACACTTGATGAATTTGCGCCATATGGACAGATAGTTGGAAAACCAGTCATTGTTATGAGGACAGACCCAGAGGGTTGCTAATTTTTGAGTTGTGAAAGAGTGGTCAGCAAGGTTGAAAGCCTTGGATAGGTCAATGAAGACGGTACCAGTGAAAGAGCATTTATCCATGGTGGACTTAATATCATAAGTAAACTTAATGAAGGCCATGTTGATGCTATGGTCCTTACAGAATCCATGCTACCAAGGGGTAGGGAGGCTGTGAGTTTGCAGGTATTCTGTAAGCTGGGAAGCAACTATTTTTTCAAGTTGCTTACTGAGTGGGGAGTCACGTGATGCGCTGCAGCTAGAGGACATGCCTCTGGGTTTCTTCAGATTCTTCTATGTTAATTTAACCTAATTTCTGTACTCAAGTCAGTTTTTAGTGGACTCCTACCTGCTCCACAGCGTAACTGCTCTTGATCTGGTTTCTGGGCATTTTTTTCTTTTTCTGCAGCCACAAATAGATTCTGAAATGTGATACGCTCTCCCATGGCATACACCACTGCCCACCCTAGAGAGAGAGAGAAAAAGGTGCCAAGCAGAAAAAGCCCCAGGCCATGGCTGTGAGTCACTCCTCTTCTACATCTGTAGCACTCACTGAAGAAAGCTTTTTGCAAGAATTTGCCCCTTTGGAGACCTTGCAACTTTTGACAGAGGAACTGAATGTTCTCTGCCTATCGACAGATGCTTTGTCTCACCAGGTGGGGGACAATGAAGTGCCCATTAGCTCACTAGATGACTGGAGGGACCACCTAGAGCCTGATATCTACTCTCTTCATCAGAAAATTTCCAAACTGGAGGATGGGTTGGGGGATATCAAAGCTCGAAGCCATGGGAATCATGTAATCATCCTGGGGCTGCCTGAATGGACAGAGGTCCCCAACTAGAGATGCAGCAAAGTTTTAATTCACTGGTGAAGTTTTGGTGAAGTCGAGAAATTTACCTCCATGGAGCATTCCATGAATTCATACATCTAATTTCGCCATTTCACATGCAAATTTTCACCTTGAAGTGACAAATTGTTGCCACAAAGTGCAGAATTTCATCTGTGAAGGGGGGAATTTCACCCCAAATGGCAGAATTTCATCACTCAATTCCGCACTTTCATGGGCAAAATTCTGCACTTTGTGAGCTGAACTTCGCAATTAGCAGCTGCGGGATTATTTTGCGAATTGCATGAAATTTGCAGATTGATTCACGTAGGTAATTTTGTGGATTTCACCCATCACTAGCCCTAATGCAATTTCATTTGCTCAGAAGCTCTGCAAAAAGTTAAATGGGCCTTCCCCCAATGGGCCTGTATATACTGCTGAATGCGCAAGGGTGGTGAACCCCCCCCCCGCCCCTTTATTTTCAAATTCTTGAACTACCTGGATTGGCAGTTTGTTTTAAGAAAGATTCAGGAGCTACAGACTATCACTTGGGAGGCTCCCCTATCTGTCTAGTTCAGGATCTGCCCCACTCAGTCAGGAAATGCCATGCAGCATACCATCCCTTGATTACAAAACTAATTGCAGCTAATGTGAAGTTCAAAATTTTATATCCAGCACCCCTGCAAATCTCTAGAGATGGTGCCACCAGAGCCTATGAATTAGAAGAGCAAGCCTTAAAGTATCTGCTGCAGCAGTTCCCCAATTTAATTACAGCCCCTTGACTTGCTTCTGAGGCTCAGTACTTGCAGTTTCCTGTTTTTTCTGAATTGAGGTACTTCAAGCTATTTTTGTCATGGGGACTGGTCGGTTATGGTTGCATTCATTTGCTATTGCCACTCAGCTCCTTTCTACTTTTACCTGACCTGAACCTTTGCCAGGTGTTGTTTAGTTGTTTATTATAAGTTGAATTCACTACTGAGGAGTACCGGAGCAGTCGGCACCTTTACTGGATTTCCTACATTAGACAGTAATAATATCCTGGCAGGACTGTGTTGGCCAGTACTAGTGTCATCATTATGAATATGCTAGTACTTTGATCTATGTTTCCTCTGGGTCCCTCAACCAGTCTCATGTTTGGGGACTTAGCTGAATGCCTTTCTTATTGAAGATTATGTTTTCCACCTGTTTGCTGCTATTTTTCCTCTGATTGTAGCTGCAATTGTTTTGGTGGATCAGCCTTGCCCTTAAAGGTTTTTTTTTTCCTTTGGGATGTTGCGGACTGTAATTCAAAGCACCTAGAGGGACTATTATTTATTTCTTTAGGCACTTCCAAAATTAAAATCAAGAGTGCCTAAACTGGATGTGCTGACCATGTGTTTGGTTGGATTTCTGTCTGGTAGTTGCACTGGGCTTTTTTCCTATGCCAGTGTAAGATTCCCCTGTGATGTCTGCAGTCATGTAATGGTCATCTGTACCATTGCATCATGCATCATTGCAACTTGTTTTAGGTGACTTAATTTTTCTCTGGCTCTACTCCCCAGTGGACTACACCAATCATCTGAATGGGTAAGCTTTATTTTCTGGAACTCCAATGACTACTGTAGTTGTTACTTTTTTTTCTCAGTGTTTTGATTTGTATACTTCATTGTTTATGGGACAATTGGGGGGGTCTGTCTTTAGTAATGGGTTTAGCTGTTACATAGTGGTTTATTGGTTATCTAGGGGCATATGTTAATCTGACTATTGGCTCTATATGAATTGTATTATGTTTAGCCTATTACATGTGTGCAGGGGGATCACTACCGTTTTTGGTGCATAATGTTTAATATTCATCTTGTTCAGAAAGGATATACTATGATATCACTAAACTCGGCATACCGAGTAAAACTGCTTGAATTGCACAGCCCCAAATCACTGATATGCCCGACATAGGAATTTCAGGTGTTTCAGGAAAATAAAGTGTAAAATGCGGAGGGCATTGCCCCCTGCACCCTGCATGTGGAGGGCTCTGCCCTCACACTCCCGTAACAAAAATAGCCAACTCCGAGGGGGAGCGGATCCCGGAGTAAAATGTTAACAGTTACAGGGGGTGCAATGTGTAAAATGACGTTACCTGGACCAGAATTGGAGTCAAGCACTGTAGATCGGCCTAGCTACTGGTGGTGTTCCCCTCCACACCACCTGGGCAGCTTGGCCAGCAACCCCATCCAGCCATCCTTTTCTGAGGATCACATGGGGTAATGTAGCATTCCATCACATTTGCTACCTTACCCCATCAGGAGCAATAGCATTTGGTGTAGCAGTGTTGGGCTATCTCCTGTATCTGGCAAATCTGACCTGGGTACTGCATGTCAGGATTGTGAGCTTCCAGATAGCGTAAGCATTTCTTCAGAAATGGTTTGTTATACTGTTGATGGATTTATTACTGTTGTTGGGTACTTGGGGGAGACCTTTGGGGGAATTCTCTGCACATATCATGAACCTGGTGTTTTTGGGAGAGGGTTTTTTTATATTATTGCCTCATTGTTGGGGTTTTGTTGTTGGGATTAGTATGTTTTAGAGCTTATCTTATTGATGGGGCTTTCGGGGGGGAATCCCAGAGCACTTTCAATCTGGCTGGTGATGGTGGAGCTTCTTTCACTGTTTATATGGCCTTTATTCTTTGTTTGATTACTTTATAAATGGGTATCATTTATAAGTTTATCTCATGTAATATTAAAGGAGCCTATAATAAAAGGAAAAGATACATAGTGTTGCGGCATTTAAAGAGGCTTCAGCCTGTTTTTTTTTTTTTGCAGAAGACCCATTTGCACCAGGAAGTTATTACTTATTTCTGGAGGGAATGGGTAGGGCACATTTTCAGGGAGGGTCATAGTAATAAGAAGGGAGGTGTAGCTATTTTGGTTGCTAGACTATCCTTTTGAATGCTCTAAGAATACTGGGATCCTCAGGGGTGCTTTTTTCCCCATGGGCAATTGGGTGTTTCTGAAGTATTATTGGGCTTGGTATATGGGCCCAATGTGGGTACCCTCCAGTTTTTTACTGATCTTATACAGCACTTTGGTCCTTTTGTCCACTTACCCTTATTCATTGGGGTGGATTGGAACACTGTTTTTCAAACTGATTTGGATAAGTCCAGTTCCCTAAGGAAGGGCCTATCACTGGTGCAACGAGGATTGAGGGACCTAATAGATAACTAGGGTCTAGTGGACCCCTGGCATACCCTTCATCCTACAGTAAAGCAGTTTACTTTTCACTTTGTCCCTCACTCCTCACAGCCCCATATTGATTATTTTCTGATTAGTAAGGAGGGTCTATCGGGACTTCTGACTTGTGACATCCTGCCTATGGTCCTTTCTGATCATGCTCCAGTCTCTCTGGAGCACTCTATCAGTGGGCTGCAGGTGTAGGACAGAACCTGGAGGTTGAATTCTCACCTCCTTAAGGATCTCACCTTTCTTTCAGCTATTCAGAGCTTTCTGTCTCAATCTTTCCAAGATAAGGAGTGGTCTATGCAAGCATTGGATGTTTTATGGGGGCAGCAAAGAGTGCAGTTAAGGCAAATGTATTCGCTTAGCAACTAAAGCCAAGAAAACAGTGCACTGAGAGTGTTGATGTCTTGCTCCACCAAATACGTCTGCTGGAAAGTCATTTGTCTCCCAAAATGGATACTGCCATCGTATCTCAGCTGAATACATCAATACTATGGCATTTTAGCTGACAATGCTGACCTGGCTCTGCAACGCATGAAAATGTGTTACCTTAAATCAGGTGAGCTTTTGGCATTGAGGCATACATGAATGGACTCTTTAAGGACAATATCCGGCCTACAGCCCAATCCAGGGAACGGGATACTTACCCACCTGCATGACATTGTGGAAGCTTTCTGCTCCTTTTATAGTTCACTATATAGCTTTGACTTCACTTCACAGACTCTTCAAGGGCAGATAAATAATTATTTAGACCTGCTCCCTGATCCACAACTTACAGTGCAGCAGCAAGACCTTCTGAAGG
This sequence comes from Neoceratodus forsteri, assembly GCA_016271365.2. Taxonomy (NCBI): domain Eukaryota; kingdom Metazoa; phylum Chordata; order Ceratodontiformes; family Ceratodontidae; genus Neoceratodus; species Neoceratodus forsteri. Next base: position 1,156,141,500 of record CM057456.1, on the reverse strand, counting down.
CACCCATCACTATCTCAGAGGTCCGCCGGGCCATTAAAAGTTGCCAAAGGACAAAGCCCCTGGACTGGATGGCTTCATTAACAATTTTATATTGCATGTATTGACAATTTAGCTCCCTTCTTAACCTGTCTCTTTAATTATCTGCTTACCCATGACTTTTACAATTTTTCTTTTACCTGGGCTTGGATTACCCTTATCCATAAACTGGGTAACCTGGAACTGTTGCCTGGGAGTTATCATCCCATCTCTTTGTTAAATTCACATTTAAAAATCCTCAACAAAATATTGGCCAACTGTCTTCTGCAGGTTTGGAGTGGTCTCATTAGTCCAACGCAGGTTGGTTTTGTAGCTGGTCTAACCTCCAGTTACCACCTCCAAAAATTGCTGCATCTGATCTCCACGTCTGGGTAGGGCAGGACCCCTGTGGCTCTGGTCTCCCTAAATGTGGAAAAAACATTCAGTCAGGTATCATGTCCCTTCTTATTTGCTACTTTTTAGTGATAACTCTTTCAGGAGATTTTTCCTTGAGCGGGTGGTCTGCTGCAAGTTTGTTTATTTGATTGTTGAATTTTGTTGACGCAGTAAGCCCACTGGGCCTAGAAGTCCCTTTTTCAGGGGCGACCGGGGAGGGGGGGATACAGATGCTAAGCAATTGAATTTGAACCAGATTAAGCTGTTAGTGGTATTTAAGTGAATGAAGGAAATTTGGCCAGGACACCGGGGAAATTCCCCTACTCCTTCCGGCGGCGGGTTTCCTGCTGCTGAGATGGAGGATTCGGTCGAAGTCCAGCGATGCTCTGGTGAGCAGCTTACCTTCACGATGCCGATGTTACCGGCGATGCTGCCTGCTTGCACGACTACCCGGGAGACTGTTTTGGAAGCTCCTGCAATGCGGACCTCTTTACCGATTGAATGTGCTGCTGTGGTGACTGAAACAGCGACGACCGACTTACACAACCATATGGAATGCACTGATGCTGTTTCCTGTACTACATCTCCTTCAGCATCTCGATTGGAAACTTCGGGGATCTCAGTACGTCCTAGGAGGATGGAACCTTCTGCTCTGGTGCTTGCCGGTACGGCGCCTTGTCTTCCCCCTGTTATTTCCAGAGCTTGTTTCTCTGATCATAACATGGATACCGGCTTACAGTCGAAAGCAGTAAGGGATATGGATTTTGCACTTGGCTCCCACTTGCTTGCTACTCCGCTCCCAGTGCCGAAAACAGCGAGTACTGCTTCTGTTTCTACCTCCTCATTGATTTGTACACGTTTTGGTATTGGCAATGGCCACACTATAGTGAACCCTCATGGTCAGTCTCTTCGGCTCTCACTCAAGCTGGTTGATTCAAATGGACTCGATTCTGGACACCGGTCCACGCGATGCCGATAAACACGGGTTCTCTTCTCCACACAGGTCTGCACCTACCACCATGAGAGCTCCACCGAGGTACCTAACTCTGCAGCTGCTGTAATGACTGATTGTATTGTTTCCACCCCTGTTACATTATCTACTCATGCTACTCATGGGACTACATGGGGGGATATGATGGATTCTACAGATCCATGTAGTGTGTCTGTGACTGTTCTGCATAAACGTGATTCTACTGTTTATAGTGACATCCCTGATGCTCATCCTGATCTGTTATTACAGGAGAGTGATACTTCTAGGCCTCAGATATCTACTGGTACCCTTCCTATGCCTTCTGGCACCCCCTCCCTCCCTGATCTTCCTTCCTCTTCCTCCCCACTGGGTTTTTCCAGAAAGCACAACAATCCAGCACTGGCTTATCTACTTCAGACCTTTCAGGCCTAACTCATTCTGTAGTTAATGTGTCTACTCCCAGTTCAGGTCCGTCTCCTGCTCTCAGTTCATCCCCCTCCATACTAGCACCAGTTACACCACTTGTTATGGATCCGGGAGAAGGAACTTCCTCTCTTCCAACTCCCCCATTGCAACCTGGTATAGCATCTGACAAAGGTCCTATCTTGTCTGATTTATTTAAAAATAAGTTAGATCAGGCCCCCAGACATCATGCAGTACGTCTACGTTATAAAGGAGGCCTCTCTGTGTTTCCTGACCGGTATTATGTAGCCCGAAACTTATTGAAAGATGATATGCATTTTCAGGCATCTGATATTTATGCTTTAATACATATTTCCAGGGAGGAAACCTTTGATATTAGCTTTAAACATGCTAGTGGTTTAGATAAATTTTGGAATAAATACGCCACACTGAAAACTTCTCCTCCATGGGTCCCTTTTTCAGTCATTCCCCTCACCAAACCAGCAGTTCGAACTGTAACTATCATGTTTCGCAACGAGGGAGTTAGCATCAGTGATATTTATCATTGGCTACAGAATAGATGTACAGTCTTATCCCCTCCTGAAGCTGTTATAGATGAGGAAGGTCTTTGGACAGGTAGCTGGAAGTTTTGTGTAAAGCTGTTTCAAGTCAATTCTGAAGTTGTTCACCTTCCCAACAGCTTTTTTTTGGGTAAAGATAGAGGGGTATGTTTTTATGGAGGTCAACCCAGGGCCTGTTATAAATGTGGCTCCCGCATGCATCTCAGTAGCACCTGTGACTTGCTAAAATGTAGCTTATGTGGGGGTTTTGGACATCCTAGTGTTTCTTGCACGAAGGTATTCCAGTGCAGCTTATGTGACAAGAAAGGGCACGTGTATCATCAATGCCCTTGGGCTAGCAAGAATAGACAGGAGGGGTGGGATTCCACTGTCCTGGTTCAAAAAGCACAGGAGAAAGCTCAAGATCAATCTATGAATCTGATATCACTGTCTGATGTACCTGAGTTGCCTGCGCCCCCCCCCAATATGCTTGATGCCTCTGTTACCAATACACCTGCACGAGACCCTCCTATGGATGTAGAGCTTATTCCCACTGATCAGGTATTGGCTACACATACTCTACCCTCTTTATCTACTCAATCCACGAGTACTCCCTTGTTGGACTCAGATGGTTTTCAGATTAGCAGGAGAATAACCAGGGCAGCATCTCGCAAATCACTGAAGCCACCTGAAGTTTCCCTTTCTAACTCCTTTGAATGTTTGAGAGATGGAAGGGAGGACTCGGAAGGTGATTCAGAAACATCTGTCTTACCTTCGGATATGGATATTACTATACCTAAGCCTCCTGATGTTTCTCGTAAAAAAATGACTAAGACCAATAAAGGAAGTAAAAAACACAAAAATATGACTGTCATGGAAGGAAGTGGTTGATTGCTTATTCTCCACACTAGTTCTTCTTCGCTTAGCTTCCTTCAATGTTTGTAGCCTGAAGAGCTACAAACGGAGACTGTTTTTTTTCCATCTTGCCGCATCTCTCTCCTTGGATGTACTCTTTTTACAAGAAACACATCTCACCTCGCTTGCTGAAGTACAGCTTCTTAAATGGGGTTGGTATAAAGGTCCCTCATACTGGACTTTTGGAGATGATTATGCTGATGGCATAGCTATTTTATTTTTTCTACGACGGTTTCGATTACACGCGTTCTGGACATTCATCCTGGTAGGGTTTTAATCCTTGATTGTACTTTTCAGGGACATCCTATACGCCTCATAAATTTTTATGGTCCCCAATCGAAGCGTGCTCGGATACAGTTACTAGATCTTGTCACTCCTTTTCTCTGTACCAGGAAACATCTTATGTGGGGTGGTGATTTTAATTGTTCTTTGGACATTTCTTGTAGGACGGATGCCGGAAAAAAGGTTTATTGTGATTCTACTGCTCTCTCTCATATTGTTAAACAAGCTAGTTTACATGATGCTTACCGATATTTACATAAAGATCCTGGCTAAACATACCATAGATCCATATATCACACCCGTATAGATTATCTCTTTTCCTCTAGATATTGTATTCCATTGGCAGTTTCCATTAGCCCGACTGAACTTTCAGATCACTTCTTATTGACCTGTAAGTTTTCCTTAGATAATGACACCTTACCCATTATGTCCCCAACACCTCAGTGGAAATTGAATAATACCTTATTGACCAAGCCTGTGGTTCAAGCACAAGTTAGATCCTTTTTCCAGACTCGAATCACTGTTCTTTGTTGTTATGATTCAGTCTGGGAATGGTGGTCAGATACGAAACATGATCTACGTACGCTTTTTCAAAAGATTGGACGTTGTCTGGCACGTGATTCTTACCTTACCTATTTGGATTTTCGGAATCAACTATATTACTTAATGTCTCTTTCGGTATCTTCCTCGATAGACTATTCCTCACAAATTGCTAAGGTTAAATGTCATTTGTTTGCACATCAATATAAGAGTGCTCGTTTCTTGGATTTTCTTATGAGAGTGGGGACATCAGTGTCCCCTTCAGCTAACTCATTTTCCACTCATGCTTCTAGACTTCAGGCTACTGTCCTGCATGGTCTTTTTGATGGCTCAGGATGCGTTGTTTCAGATGTTTCTGGTATGCTCTCGATTGTTCATGATCATTTAATTTCTCAATTTTATACTATACCTCCTCGCATTCCTGAATTATCTTAGATTTTTACGGCCCCTGCTCCACAACTTCCATTACACCTTGTTGAAGAGCTTATTGCTCCCATTTCTCAGGAAGAAGTTATTTCGGCTATTTCTCATCTTAAATTGCAGGTGGCGCTGGGACCTGATGGTCTTACACATGAATGTTATAAATTTTTTCAGGAGGACTTGGCGGAAATATTGACCCAAGTTTACAACTACGTTCTACGAGACTCCTCTCCGATAACGAATTTTGGTATTTCTTTTCTCAAATTTATATTCAAAAAAGGTAACAAGCGCTCACTACTGAATTGGAGACCTCTTCACCTTCTGAACACTGATTTTAAAATTTTAACACGTATACTTAGTACACGTCTACAGCGAATGGCTCCAGATCTCATAGACCCTGCTCAGTCTTGTGCTATGCCTGGGAGATCCATCAATACAAATCTATTTCTTTTACGTGAAATTTTTGAGGCGAAACACCACAATGACATTTAGGGATTTGTATTATCCCTGGATCAGGCTAAAGCTTTTGATTCAGTGTATCATTTGTATCTCTTTCAGGTTTTACGCTTATATGGTATTCCAACAGCTTTTATACAATGGATTGCCCATATTTTTTCCTTTGCATATTTTTCCCCACTGGTTAACGGCTTCATTGGTGAACCTTTACTTCAGAAGGTTGGGGTGCGACAAGGGTGCCCATTTAGTCCACTGTTATATGTTTTCGCCTTAGATCCCATTATACGACAAATTAATTGGGATTCCCAAATTATAGGCTTAGCACCCCATTACTCCCTTCCCAAGGTTAAGATCGCAGCTTATGCAGATGATGTTGTTTTATTTATGCAAGATATTTTCTCTGGTAATAAAGCTGTTCAAGTATTTCACGATTTTTCTATTTTTCAGGAGGCAGATTGAACCTTCAAAATGTGTCTCAATCCCTTTGGATGCAGACTCTGCTACTGTTGCTACGGTTGCTGGTATTAGTATATCCATCTCCCTCAGAAAATTTGGGAATTTGGTTTAACGTAGATGAGGCTGCCACTTATAATTGGGAACAACGCTCATATAGGTGAAAGTAAAGTGGGTATTTGGAAATCATGGAAATTAGGCAAAAGGAAGAGAGTTTAGTTGTTAAAAGTTTATCCTCCCTGTCTTTTGTTTCTCAGTCATATTTATGCCCCTCCTAAACAATTAGAAACCTGTATTTTTAATGTGTGTTTTCAGATGGTTTGGGGTAGCAGACTTAACCCCATTAAACGAGATGTTACATACTTGTCGATTTCTCAGGGTGGACTTGGTATGATACATCCTATAGCGTTTTTTCTTTCTTTTTTTCCTTTTCACCTGTTTCAAAGCATTAAATATACATCTAACATTAGTAATGCTTGGATTGACTTTGCACTACATTCAGCTATGGAGAAATGGGACTTACTCCCGTCTATACCATCTCGTCATACATGTTATCCCACATATGCTGTAGACAGCTTTCGTAAGTTAAGGATCTGGAAACTTTGTAAATCCTCAATATTAGCATTATCCAGAAAACAACTATATAAGGCCTTTCTAGTTATTACTAGACCAGTGTTACACTTTCTCTTACTGCTCCTTTCTAGGCAAATTGTGCTCTGTCTATCCTTACTGATAAAGAATACCACTTCATATGTGGGATGTGTCTTGGCTGTGTTGTCATGCAAGCTCCAAGTTAAGGGAATCTTAAACATAAATCTTCTCAAGAACGATTTTGCCCTAAACCTGCCTGTGTACATATTGTTGAAACTATGTCACATTTCTTTTTTGAATGTCAAGATGCTTTATTATTTTGGAAATCTTTGGCAAATAAGTGGAAATGGCCTTTTCTTAGCAGAATAACATATCAGGTCCTGATATTGGGGGAATTTTCAGATGTTTGGAACAGATTTCACCCTAGTACCCTTAGACTTATTTTTACGATATGCAAATATTATATGTGGCAAGCTCGATGCCAATTTGTATTACAGCAAATTATGACTGTACCAACTGTTATTATACAGCATATCGAACATGCTCTCTTGACTATTATGGAATCTGAACGTCAGAGACTTCCGTTGCATCGATTTCACACTTTATGGAAGTCTATTACTTTCTTGTTATAATTTTTTATGTGTTTTCTTATATTGTTTCTTGCTTTGTTTGCATTATTTTTTTTCTCTTTTTGGATTACATGATTGTATTTTCTTTATACATACTTGACTGTTGTATGGCCTTTGTGATTTTTGTTCTGTATGCCTATGCATGATGTTATGATTTATTTCCTAATAAAATTCCCCTACTCCTGCTTCCTGTAAGCAGGGGGGACCCATTTTCCTGTGGGACCAAGATGGCAGCTCCTATGGACTCTGGTGGTGGAGGTGGTCATGAGCTGGCTGTGAGTGCAGGGGAACTTGTCTCTTTCTCTGTACCTAATCTCTATGAGGCTTCTTCTGTCTCTGAGATGATGGAAGTGGATTTAAAGATACCTGCTGTGGATTTAACCCTGCCTAGCTGTGAGGAGTCGTTCATTTTTATGGTACATGACTCTCTGTCTTCTAATGTTTCTAGTGCTTTTCCTAAGTTGCCTAACCTTTTGGTTCACCCAAAGGACTTGCAATCTGGTCCCCTGTTTCTAAAAAGGAGCGATTTTCTGTGGCCGCTTTTGGCTGAGGAGGAGCACCACGAGTCCCAAGCTGAGGTGCATAGCCCTGTGAGTGGCTTATCTTTAGAGACTGGGTCACTACCTCTGAAGGCTCTTCTTCCTGAAATATGTTCCAGTTTATCTCCTACAGTACACTGCAGCCTTGATATGGTGCGCCTCCTGTGCAGGCTGCTTACCTTTTGTCTGACTGGACTGCTACTCCTTCCAGCTCACAGGAAAGTACCAATAACATTTTTTCTACTGTGACTTCATGTACTGTTCTGGAATTGGGGGGTGTTCAACAGGACCTTGAGTTTAATGGGCAGGAGTCACGGAATTCACCCGAGGTTTCTGTTCCTCAACCACTGCCGACTGAAACAGGGGATGCTGTTTTTCAGGATGGTCCTGATTATGACCAGAATGTTTTAGTGACTGGTCACATGGTGGCTGAGGCCTTGCAGGCTACTGGGTGGGTTAAGCCTGGTCCTAGTCACCCTTGGGTGTTGCCTACTAGGCCGAGCGTTAATTCAGCTGACCCTTTGGAACCCCTTCATTTTTGGACTTTTGTGATTCCCCAGTTTTATTTCCTGCTGCCAAATTACTGTCCTTGCCTGTTTCTTCTGCAGTAGCTTCCATTGTGTATAGTAACCCCCCTGTACATTCAATACCAGACTCTGTGCACATTCCTCCTGAGCCTACTCCTGATCATCTAGCCCTCCTCCCCCTCGTCCTCCCTCAGGGGGTCCTGGGCCTCAGGATAACTCTGGCCGGGGCTCTTCTCATAGATCTTATACGGGCCTTTTTCATGAACCCCCTGTTTCTGCTAAATGTAGAAATGCAGTACGTATCAAATATAAAGGGGGTCTAGATGTATATCCTTACCGTGTCTATGTGGGTCATACCCTCTTGAAGGATAGTATGGGCTTTTCAGCTCATGAAATTTATGCCTTGATACACACCTCCAGTGACCCCAACTTTGATGCCAGTTTTAAGACTGCTGGTGGCCTGGAGTTGTTTTGGGAGCATTACCAGGGGGTTCGTAATAATCCTGAGTGGAAGACTTTTGTTGTTATTCCTTTGACTAAACCAGCTTTCAGGACTATTACTGTGTTATTTAAAAATGAGGGGGTAGCTATCTCAGATATTTTGTTCTGGTTGCAGATGAAATGCACTGTTCTGGGTCTCCCTGATCCTATTATGGATTCTGAAGATATGTGGACTGGGGAATGGTGGATTCAAGTGAAATTGCCTCAAGACAGGGGCAGTATTCAGCATCTGCCTAGCTGTTTCTATCTTGGATGAGATAGGGGCTTTATTTTTTATGCAGGTCAACCTCGATCCTGTTTTAGGTGTGGGGCATGCATCCACTTGAGCAATGCCTGTGACAAAATTAAGTGCTTCCTTTGTGGAGGTATTGGTCATGTAGCTTTCGCATGTCAGACCCCGGTGATGTGTAACCTGTGTGATGATCTCACCCACACATTCAAGGATTGTTCCTGGGCCTCTCACAATACAGAAGGACTGGTTTCTGATGATAATGTTGAGGTTTATCCTCCACAGTCTGAGGAACAGTCTGGTCCTGACCTTTCTACTCGCCCATGTCCGCCCCTGTCTTCTGGCCTGGTTTCCCCCCCGTACCTTCCCCTGCAGGGTCGGTGGTCCCTTCTTCTGTATCTAATGACTGCCCTTTTAAAGGACTTTGGCTTTCTGATGGAGTTATCCAGGCACCTGTGGAAACCCCTGGGGCATCATCTCCTCCTGAATCTGATGTATTGCTCTGTACCTCTAATGTGCTGCCAGGCCCTTCTTCACTCCCTATTTCTCGGATGCCCCCCTTGACAGATGAATGGGAATTGCAGAAATCTAAATGGCTGACATGCAGTGCTTCTCAGAAACTGAGTAAGAGTATTTGTGCGGAGAGTGATACAGGCTTTAGTGTGTCCAATCGATTTCTCCCTCTCACTAAGCGAAAACAATGGGAGGATGAGGAGGCCGATTCAGATTCCTCCTCCTTGATTTCATCTCAACCTGAGTATGTGACTGACACTGATACTCCCCTGGTTTCTAAGAAAGGTGGAGTTAAGAAGAAGAAAAAGTCAAAGCGCGCTACTGCTATAACTACGACATCTGTGGTATCTAAAGTCCCGGTTGCTTCTGACATTTGACCATGGAGTGGTGCCTATCTGTGGGATCCCTGAACATTAATAGTATTAAAAATCGGAAAAAAAAATTAACCACTTTTTCTATCCTTGCAGGTCATCGACTGGATGTTTGCCTGGTGCAGGATACTCGCTTGCATACCAACCGAGAAACCTACCAGGCATCTAAAAATTGGTTGTGGGGTTCTTCTTTTTGGTCCTTGGGTGGGAATCCATGTTCAGGGGTGGGATTTCTAATCTTGAATCCTGATTTTCATGTTTCTCGCATTATTGATTTGGTTCCTGGGAGAGCATGTATTTTAGATGCTAGACTTGGGACTCATGATATGCATTTCATTAATGTTTATAATTTTCAGACTAAGTTTCAGAGGATTGCTTTACTACAGAAAATACAGCCTTATTTATATACCACCAGATCTGTGTTTTTGGGGGGAGACTTTAATTGTATCATCTCTTTTTCAGATAAGACTGGCAGGACGCAAAAGCTATACTCTGATTCTAACTTTTTGAACAAAATGTATATTCAAGCTAGGCTTAAAGATTGTGCAGTGGGTTTTTCCAGGTTACCAGAGCATACATATTCTAGAGGTCATTTGTCAACACGAATTGACTTCTGGTTTGCCTCTCATTGGGTCCCGGTACGGTCTTTCTCAGTTTTTCCGGTTGAAACCTCTGACCACAGATTAATTATAACAGTTGTGGGACGTCCTTTAAATAAACCTGGCCCTAATCCTGTTTGGAGGATGAATTCCACCTTATTATCAGATAAGGCTGCCTGGGCTACCATTAAGGAGGAATTGGATACCGGATTTTCTGTATATGAATTATATGATAATTCCCTGTTTTGGTGGCAGGATACCAAACGAGTCTTGAAAACTTTATTCAGTTCTTTGTCCAAAACAGCCACAAGTAATAGATATCTTACTTGTTTGTATTTCCGAGATAAGCTTCAGCAGCTTTTATCTCAGTCGGTTGAAACTGGGGAAGACCTTGCTGAGGACATTCGAGCTGTTAAGGTGGAAATGTGTCGGTTTCAATATGATATGGCCCATTCTCTCTTTTTGGAACAAAAATTTTGTATGCAAGGTAAATCACAGACTGTGAATCCTTATGATTGTTGTGCTAGATGGGTGGAGTCTAAGTATATGGAAGCATTAAAAACTGATTCTGGTATGCTTGTGGACACTGGGGAAGGAATTGAAGGCATTGTTACTGACTTTGTGGAAACTTCCTATAGCGATAGTTCTACCCCTTTGGCTGGTATTGCTGACTTTCTAAGTCAATTGGATGTGCCTGAATTATTAGAGGCTGATAAGCAAAAATTGATTTCACCTATATCTCAGCAGGAGGTTGTAGCAGTGATTGGTACATTACATAATGGGTCTTCTCCTGGTCCTGATGGTATACCTGGAGAATTCTATAAAAAAGTGGTAGGCCTTATAAGTAAATTTTTGGTTTTCTCATTTTTAATGATGTTTTGTCTGGTACTGCTGCATTTCCTAAAGTACTTGAAGACAGTCTTTTGATTTTTTTGCATTAAAAGGGAGACAAAGTTGACCTTCGAAACTGGCGTCCTATTAGTATTCTGAATGTAGATTGGAAAATTTTGTGTAAAATTTTGTGTAACTGTCTATCTTGGGTGGCTCAGGATATTATCTCCCCTGGGCAGACCTGTGCTATTCCACAGAGGGGTATGGGAGATGTGGCTAAGCTGCTACGTGAGGTTTTTGATGGGCCTGGGTCCTAAGTGTATCTGATTTTGCTAGATCAGGCTAAGGCCTTTGATGAAGTGCCTCATATCTTTCTGTTCCAGGTGCTAGAATATTATGGTATCCCTCTTGTTTTTGTTAATTGGTTACAGATTATTTATCAATATGCCTCTTCTCAGACCCTAGTAAATGGTAGATTGGGGAAGTCAGTTTTGATTCGGAGAGGAGTTCTTCAAGGGTGCCCATTAAGCCAGCTTCTCTATGTTTTTTCTTTGGACTCTTTATTGAGGAAGTTGAATGCTGTACAGGATATTTCGCCCATGGTGGGAATAGGGAGTAGTTCATTTCCAGTTGCCTTTGCATATGCTGGTGACACCTCCATTTTAGTTGTTGATCCAGTCTCAGGGGTTTATGCTATGAGGGTAGTGGATTATTTTTCTGTGATCTCTGGTTCTAGAATTAATAGACAAAAGAGTAAGGTTTTGGGTATTCATGTTTCTGGTATTGTTCTGCATGAGATCAGAGGTATCCCTATATCTGATCCCCCTATTAAAATTTTGGGGTTTTGGTTTGGTGCCCCTGATTCGGCTTTTTTGAATTGGGACCTTGCCTTATCTCAGGCAGCTGAAAAGGTGGATAGATGGAAGGGTTACCCCATGACAAAAAAGAAAAGAGTTTATATGTATAAAACTTTTATTTTGCCTTTATTCTTGAATGTGAGCCATCTTTACCCTTTGCCAGTAAAGTTGGAAGTAAAAATGTACAGTGTGGCCTTTCAATTACTCTAGGGGAGCCTGCTTAACCCTATTAAAAGACACAGTACTTACCTGCCTATTAGTGAGGGTGGTCTCAATATGGTAAACCCCGTGCTTTTTCTTTTTACCATGTTTCTCTATGCCAGTTTTGTGCCCATTTTAATGAAGAAACAACTCCCTTGGGTGCCCCTGTTCTAGGACTGATGCCAATATTTTTGGAACAGATGGGGTACTCAGTCATTGGGTGTGTTTCGAAATATTCCACCTGATTTATCACCTTATCTTTTGGAGGTATGTAAGAAATTAAAACTCTGGCGTATTACCTCTTATGATCTTTTGCACAATACTAGGGAGGCAGAATACCGATCCCTTTTGCATTCTGTTTGTTTTACTACCCCATCTTGTTTTACCAGACAAGGTGGTCCTTTCTGATGTTCTTCATCAGCTGATGGACCCCAGGATCCCTCCTAAAGTATAGGACTTAGTTTGGCTCTGTTGCCATTCCAGATTAAATGTTCGAGGAAACCATTTTCATAAATGTATACAGGATAGATCTTGTCTGAGGGAGGGTTGTGGGTTGGAGGTGGAAATGATGGCACATTTTTTTTTCCCTCTCCCTTTATTATAGGTTTCTGGCCCTTGTTGGCATCCTCTTGGTGCGTACCACAATTGCAGAACATGGATTATAATACTTTGATTTATGGGCAGTATGATGTGCAATGTTGGGGTGGTTTTCATGTGGGGGACAACTCGGGTTATTTCTGCTCTTATTAAATGGATTATCTGGCAAACTAGGTGTAAGTTCGTGTTACAACAGAAACAGCTATCTTTATTTGGTATGAAACTTAAACTTGAACAGGCAATTCATAGAGTGTTTCACAAGGACAGACTTGTTCTTTCTGACTCCTCCTTCCGTTCTTGGTGGAAGGGTTGGGGTCTTTTTCCTTTTTTATGAACTATTGATTATTTGTTCGGGAAAATTCTTTTGCCCCTTTATTTTTGGCCTTCGTTTTCTAGTTCAATAAGGAGGGGGGGGGGATGGGATTAGATGGCTGTTTCTGGACCTTATGTGTTTTTTTTGTTTTACTTTTGGTGTAATGCTCTGCTATATTTTAAGCTATTACTTCTTTCTGTTCTTTTGTATTCTTGTTTCCTTCATGTGGAATTTTGGTACCATATGTGTTTTCTCTTGTTTATCCTAGTGGTTTTAGTTTCTTGCATTATTGTTTTTGTATTTTGTTTGCTTATTTTTCCTGTATAATTTTCCCTGTTTTGCCTTGCAGTTTTGTCCAATAAAAAATTCCCCTACTCTTTTCGATAAGTGCCATGGGATCTTTAACATCCACCTGAACTACCATCAATCCAGGCAGATGGGACCTCGGTTTAACGTCTCATCCAAAAGACGGCACCTCAGAAATGCAGCACCCCTCTCATGCTGCACTACATTGTCAGTATTGGGATATTAACCCAAGTGCCAGATGTGGGAACTGAACCCACAACACTCTGATCTCCCGGCCTCATAGGCGAGTGTGCTACCTACTGAGCCAGTGGACTGGCCCTGAACAGAGCTGGCTGCGAAAATTCTTCTGCCCACCCGCCCATACTCAGGAGATTCGCCCTTGAGTGGGTGCTCTGCTGCAAGCTGACCAGCCCTTAACCAAGCTGGCCATAAACATTCTTCTGCCCTTCCGCCCAGACTCAGGTATAGCCTCAGACTACCCCAGAAGCCCTTCCTCAGTAGTCTGAATCACAGTCAGCAGCCTTAGCCTGGGCTCGACACCTTATTAACAAGCTCCCATCTTTGTTCTCTCCTGATTGGTTCACCTTTCATCCCTCACTTAAGTGCAGATTTTAAAACTGTAACTTGGATTTTCAAACCATGAATTTTCTATTTTGGACTCACACCACTTGCTAACTGTATAATTTGCTAACAAATAATGTCTGATGCTAGATTTTACTTCAGCTTTATAGAAATGGCTTAGAGAAATTTGTTTGTAAGGCCTGTGGAACGTGCTAGCTCTTTTGGGCAAATTTAAAGTTTAAGTGAAGTTCTCCTGTTTGCTCTCTCCTCTCTCCTACTCCTCTCTGCTGAAAGCAGTAGCTCCCATTGTGGCAAGAGACTGTCAGCTCCTCCTGAATTAACTTCTCTCTCTCTCTCTCTCTCTCTCCAGTCCCCTATCTTCCCCATCCCCCCTTCAGTTCTAACCCTCCTTGTCTTTTGTCTAGCTGTACTCCTAATGCCACTGTTCTAGTGCCCCCCACCCCCACTTACACCTCCCCTCTGGCAGCTCCTTAACTGCTTTTTCTCTCTCCCGCCTCCTTTTCTCACTTCACTCCCCTTCCCCTTTGTTCCACTCTGAGGACTGCACCTGTTTCAGCTTCTGGCCCTGCCAGCACTAACTTTATCTAACCCTCAATCTCTCCGCTCTCTCTTTCAGCAGATTCACCCTTGAGTGGGCACTCTGCCACATGCAGACCGGCCCTGAACCGAGCCAGCTGCAAACACTCTTCTGCCTGCACACGCGGACTCAGGTATAGCCTCAGACTACCTCAGAAGACCGTTCTCCCTAGCTTGAATCACGGTTGGCAGCCTAAGGCTGGACTCAACTCCTTATTGGCTAGCTCCCCTTCTTGTTCTCACCAGATTGGCTTGCCTTTCTTCCCTGTCTTCAGCACAGATTTTCAAACTCTAACATGTATTTTCAAACTGTAACTTTTCTATTTTTGCCTTGCACTGCTTGCTAAGTGTGTAATTTAACCTGCCCCCCGTGCACCCCTGGCCCCAACCTCTATTAAATACACTTTGGCTCTGCCCTCAAGGACCACTCCAACTTTGTTCACTGTGTATAGTCCTGCCCTGAAGGGAACTGTTCTAAACTCTTCCCCTCCTCCTCTACTCTTATTGCTCTCCCCTCTCAGACAAATAGTTTTCATACTGAACACAACACCTATTCTCCCTCCTCAAAAATACTAACCCTCTTCTTCTTTCTTCCCCCTTCTTGGTTCTGACCTTCATCTCCCCTTTCCCCACCACACCCACTTATACATCTTTGCACCCTCCTCCTCTCCCTGCTGCCTCCTTCATCCTTGCAATCACCTCCACCTCCCCTTTCAAAACATGGTCCTATTTTTCTCTCTCTTCCCTCCTGCTTCAATTTTTTCTCTTCCTAATCACTTTGCCTATCTTTGTCTCCTTATCTCCTTCTCTCCTACCCCCTCTTCCTCATCCTCCCTAATTCCTAACTTTCTATACAAAAGTCCTAAACTACACTGCTTCATCCTTGCCTTCCTCCTTCTCTCATCAGGGAACATCCATCCCAACCCTGGCCCCCTCTATTCACTCCCCTCAGCTGTTTCCCCCAACTCCATTACACCTAACTCCACAACCCCTACGATTATCCCCAATCGGTTGAAACTTTTTTACTTGAACCTCTGCAGCCTGTTACCTAAAACTGATTTCATCCAAACTCTCAAGGTATCATATATTCCAGACATTTTAATTATAACTCAGACCTGGCTCAAAAAAAAGCATCCCAGACAGTGCCATTGCTATCCCTGGGTATTCCCTCTCCAGACAAGACCAGACAGGTTGGAGGTGCAGTTCACATGTATATCCTGTACTTATTGCAATTTACAATGATCCTATCTTGTTCTGTCCCAACTACTTACGAGGCCCTTATCTCCCACATTACTCTTCCTTACTCAGTCTCTATTTTTGTAGCTGGTATCAATTGTCACCCAAACATCTAACCCTTGGTTGCAGCAGAACTCTTATCCTCCATTACTTCTATCTTGCAATCTGGAGAGCTGTTCATACTGGGTGACCTGAATCTAAATTGGTTGTCTCCCAAGTTGAATGAGCTATGGAACGATATTGCTGCACTAAACCTCACTCAACTTATACTTGAGCCCACATGTCCAAATCATAAAAAGCAAAATCATACCCTACTTGACTAGGCACTCACTACACATCCACACCATCAAGTCAGGTATCCTCCCAGATGACCTTAGTGACCACAGCCCTATTTTCATGGCTCGCAAGGTTCATCACCCCAAATCCCCTACCCAAATCAGGGTACTAAGTGAGGTAGACACCAACATAGAGATGTCGATAGGGAGAAGTGCATGGATAAATGGAGAAAGTGACAAATGCAATAAGGACAGTGATGGGGCAAAAAGGGGTAAGGCTATCAAGAAATGGAGGGTAATGAGTACCAATGCCTGTAGTCTGGGTAACAAGCTCCCTGAACTGGTGGCCTTGAGGGAAGAGGGATGCATGGGTATCGTAGCAGTCACAGAAACATGGTACACAGAGAACCATGGCTGGGATGTTAACATACCAGGGTACACAACCTACAGTACAGGAGAGACAGGAAGGGGGGGAAGAGGGGTGGAATAGCTCTCTATGTAAGGGAAGGGAAGGGATAAAAGCAACTGAGCAAAAGAGTAAACAGAGAGATGAAGAGGCACTGTGGGTCACCTTACAGACTGGAAATGGCACCACAATCTGCACATGGGTTGTATACAAACCCCCATGTCAGGGGGAGGGAATGGAAAAGGATTTGATAGAAGGCATACTTAGGATAGCAGAGAAAGGGGAGATACTGTTGATGGGGGACCTTAATATGCCAGATGTTAACTGGAGCACCTTTGTTGCAGCCACATCCAAAAGCAGGGCCATTCTTGATGCCCTTCAGGTGGCATGCCTCAGACAGCTAGTTTTGGACCTACCCATGAGGGAACAATCTTAGACCTTGTACTCTCAAATGGGGACAGTGAGAGAATTTCAGATCTAGAAGTGGGTAGCCATTAGGGAACAAGTGACCACCAAACAGTGTGGTTCACGATAAACTCAGATACAGAGTCAAGCCATATAAAAGTGAGGGTTCTGGACTTCAGAAGGGCTGACTTTGGCAAGATGCGAGAGTGCCTTAGAAAATCACTAGCAAACAGGCTAGAAGAAGGGGTGGAGCAACAATGGGGAAACATCAAAACTGCTATCGCAGAGGCAACAAGCCTTTGCATGAAGCAAATAAACAAATCAAAATGAAAGAAAAAAAACAGCATGGTTCTCAAAAGAGGTGGCGGTGAAGATTAGGGAGAAAAGATAGCATTTAGGAAGTATAAGGAAACACAGAAGGAGCAGGACAGAAACTGTACCAGTTAAGGCAGAAGAAAGCAGGAGTGTAGTCAGAATAGCAAAGGCCCCAACTGAGGAAAAGATAGCCAACTCAGTTAAGAAGGGGGATAAAACCTTTCATACAGTAGGTATATCAGGGAGTGTAGACAGACAAAGGGAGGGATGGTGAGGCTGAATAAAATAGACGGTGGGTGGGCAGAGAGGGACAGTGAAAAAGCAGGGATACTGAACAAATACTTCTGTTCAATATTCACAAAAGAGGAGGTGGGGGAGATGCCTAATCCAATTAACAGAAGAATTCTGGGTAGGGGGTCGATTCTAGTCCTTTCACAGAAGAAAGGGTTCTGAAAGAACTCTTAAAACTGAAGGTGGACAAAGCAATGGGGCCAAATGGAATTCACACCAGAATTCTAAAAGAATTAAGCAGAGAACTAGTGTTACCACTGACTACCCTTTTTAATAAATCATGGGAGGATGGTGTGGTACCTGAAGAATGGAGGAAGGCAGATGTGATTCCCCTTCACAAAAGTGGGACCAAGACAGAGGCAGAAAACTACTGACCTGTCAGTTTGACCTCTGTGGTAGGGAAAGTGATGGAATCACTTCTGAAGGAAAGAATTGTTGAGTACCTAGAGGCCAGTGGGGCACAGGACCCAAGGCATCATGGGTTCACAGTGGGAAGGTCATGTTAGACAAATCTAATTGATTTCTTTGACTGGGTGACTAAAGTAGTAGACCAGGGAGGGGCTGTGGACATGGTCTACCTAGACTTTAGCAAGGCATTTGACACAGTCCCACACAAAAGATTAATAGTCAAATTAACCAGCCTGGGAGTGGGTCCCAGGGTGGTAGCCTGGGTAAAACATTGGCTGGACAACAGGACACAGAAGGTAATTGTAAATGGAGTCCACTCTAAAGAAAGAGGGGTTACTAGTGGGGTACCGCAGGGTTCAGTACTGGGTCCAGTCCTTTTTAATGTCTTTATAAGTGATATTGCAGAGGGCCTGGAAGGAAAAGTATGCCTCTTTGCAGATGCAGAAAGATCTGCAACAGGGTTGCTACACAAGGAGGCATGAAAAGGATGAGAAGGGACTTGGCAAGGTTGGAGGAATGGTCAGAAGTATGGCAGCATGGATTCAATGCAAAGAAGTGCAAAAAATGCACCTGGGAAACAAAAACCCAGGGGAAGATTACACAATGGGTGGAGCTGAAGGGGACCTGGGGGTAGTCATATCAGATGACCTTAAGGTTGGAAAGCAATGTGAGGAGGCAGTAGGGAGGGCTGGGGGGATACTGGGATGTATAGGGAGAGGCATCACCAGCAGAAAACAGAAAGTTGTTATCCCCCTGTACAGACAGTTGGTGAGACCCCATCTGGAGTACTGCATCTAGTTCTGGAGACCCCATCTCCACAGGGACATAGACAGGATGGAGGCATTTAGAGGAGGGCAACTAAAATGGTGCAGGGTCTGCAAGCGAAACCATATGAGGAGAGACTAAAGGAGCTTAATATGTATACCCTTGAGGAAAGGAGGGAGAGGGGGACATGATAGAAACATTTAAGTACCTCAGTGGAATCAAAAAAGTCCAAGAGGGTAGCATCTTTCAAAAAAAGAGATGTGCAAGAACAAGGGGACACAATTTGAAGATAGAGGGGGGACGGCCCTGGGGCAATGTGAGGAGGAATTTTTTTCACAGCGAGGGTAGTGGACGCATGGAACAACCTTCCTGAAGAGCTTGTGGGGTCAAAAACTGTGGGAGAATTCAAAAATGCATGGGACAGACATAAGGCAATTTTTGTGGGGGGTAGGAAGAAATAGGCTGTTGGTTAAATAGGATCTGCAGCTTATCCTCTAGGTAGGGAAATGAGCAGACTAGGTGGGCCAAGTTGTCCTTATCTGCCGTCAAAGTCTATGTTTCTATGTTTTTATGTTTCTCCTTCTTCCCCATCTGCCCTGATGAAGTTTTAAGTGCTCTCCTCTATCTTAGCCCCTTAAGAGGTTCCTTTCCAGATGATCTTGATCTTAAACTTCTCTACCTCTCTGCCCCTGCTATTGCTTATCCTATCTCTTTAATCTTAAACCTCTCCTTTACATTTGTTCAGGTTCTCACCTCCTGGAAACATGCTGTTGTCCTTTTCCTCCCCAAGGGCAGCGACCCAGCCATTCCTGGTAACTATCACCCTATTTCTCTCCTTCCTACCCTTGCTAAATTCCAAGAACACCTGTTTCTCTCCCAAATTTCCTCCTTCGTCACTAATTCCTCCTTCTTCACCTCACTCCAATCTGGTTTTTGGAAGAAACATTTGACAACCACCTCCCTCCTCAGGCTCACTGGTTCCATCCTTACTGGAATGGATGATAGCCTGATCTCCTCAGCCATCTTTGTCAACCTAGCCAAAGCTTTTTACACTTTCTCCCATACTCTGCTTCTTGACTCCCTTTCTGCAGCAGGCCTTGCCTCACCTGCTACAAACTGGTTTAAATCCTACCTCATCGGTAGGACCCAATCTGTAAAAATCTCTGATTCCACCTCCCCTCCACTCCCTATCAACACTGGAGTCCATCAGGGCTCTGTGCTCGGTCCCCTGCTTTTCTCCATATTCCTAAATGACCTTCCCACAGCCTGATCCACCTCCTCCATCCATATGTATGCCGATGTTATTGTCTTGTACAGTTCCAGCAAAACCCCTGCTGCTGTGGAAACCAGCTTACAGCATGATTTCAACCAAGTTCAGCTCCTGTTTGCCTCCAACCAGCTCTTCATCAATGCTAAGAAGACAGTCTGTATGACCTTTGGCACCTGGCAGAGACTCTCTAGGCTCACTAACCTGCCCTACTTCCACACTCTTGATGGGACAACCCTTGAGGACACACCCTCATTTAGATATCTTGGAGTTTGATTGGACCAACACCTCAACTTCTCTGTGCATATCAACACCATCCTGAAGGAACTGCACCCCAAGCTTGGTGCCCTATACAGGAATCACAGTTCCATCCCACTGACTGTGAGGCACGAACTTGTCTAAAAGATGATACTCCCCATCTTTGACTACTGTGACCTAGTATATGGTGCTGCTCCCAAATCTTGCCTAACCAAGTTAGACACACTCTTTAACATCTTCTGCTCTCTGCCCTTGTCTCTCCCTCTTGTACCCATCACTGTGCACTCTATCACTCCCTTGCCTTCCCTCCACTATCTAACAAGTGCCTCTCCCACTGTGCCAAACTAACCTCTAAATTCTGGCTTGGTGAACTCCCTCCCTACCTCTAATCCTCTCTGTCCAACCATCCCCCTCCCTCCTATTCCCTCAGATCTAGTGACATGTGCACCTTGGTGGTCCCACACCATTCCACCATCATCAGCCAGACTGGTTTTGCCCATCGCTTCCCTAAAATCTGGAATTCCCTCCTCCTGAAATACACCACTCCTCTTCCACCTATTCCCTTAACAGTGCCCTCCACAATTTCCTCTCTCTCCCAGCTCTTCCTGCTTTAATCCTCCTTAATTACCTTTATCCCTAGTTCCTGCCCACCAACTCCTTACCCATGTGCAGAGTTTACAGCATCCTGAAGGGGAAACAGGGTTTTGTTGCCCCCTCCCCCCAGCTCCCAGCTCCCCTTGCAGGGTTCCTCATCATCCTGAAGGGGTTACTGGTTTAGCTGCCTCCCCTTCCCCACCCTCCTGCCTTTCCACTTCCCCTCTTCAGCGCTTATTAGCTACTCCCCTCCTTAGTCCTACTACAGCACTTGTACTACCTTGAGCCTGCTCTTGGTATATCATCACACTATGATTGTTCTGTTTGCATTATTTATTCTGCTTGTTATACCGTATCCTAATCTGTGGGCTCCTATTATTGTATTTTTTTGCAAGCTGTAATTTGTCTGTACCGCGCCCTATAGTTGCATTGTTTTGTCTGCCTGCTCCTACATAACTTGTAACTGCTCTTCAATCCATTAATTGTATAATCTCTGTTTTTTTATCCACATGTAACCTCTTCCCCCCAGGTAGCACCTTGAGACAAGCAACTTGTTGTTCAGTGTGCTCTCCTGGTGGAATATTTCAATAAATAAATGAATAAATAAAATGTTTCAGTTTCTCTTTAATTTTTTGTGACCGGCTGACAGTCCTATATTGTCATCCATCTACCAGAATTAGACATAATGGAGTTTTGTCTGCACCCTTCCTGCTTCAACTGGGGACTAGGTAGGGGTACCCCCTTTCCTTTTTTGTTTGACATATCTGGAACCCTTACTCTATAATATTCAACAAAATCCTGATATTCAAGGAATTCTGGTGTGGGGTCCCAGATATAAGATTTCTGCATACACAGATGATTTTCTTTTACATGGGAAGAACCCCATGACTTCTATTCCCGTGGTGCTTGAGGAGATCCAAAAATTCTCTCTGGTGGCAGGGTATAAATTAAGTTTAGATTAAACCGAGCTTCTTCCCTTGAATACCTTAGTACCTAATCAACAGATTATTGAATTGAGACTGGCTTGGGAATTTAAAGTCATTATATACCTAGGGATCTGGGTTACTTGTACCCTTTTTGAGTTGTTTAAAGTAAACCTACTTCCCTTATGTCAGGAGATTAAAACAGATCTTCAATGGTGTATGACCCTACCTCTCTCCTTGTGGGGGGGGGGATGAATGTCATCAAGATGAATATCTTGCAATGGTTGTTGTATCCACTTGGTGTGCTGGGGTTGTTTCTTCCTAAAGTGTGGTTTACTAGTTTCCACAGTATACTCTCTGATTTACTGTGGAAGAAAGGTGCACTCCATTGTGCATATCTTACACTTGCCATCCCCAAGGAGAGAGGTGGCCTAAAGTTGTCTAACTTCTTTTTATACAACTGCACCTTGCATAGCAGTAAGCTGTTCCAATAGGGTCACCCCTAAATATCCCCGAGGATCTGACTTATTGCTCTCTTTGTCTTTCCCTTAAGAGTCAGTTGTGTAAGAAGTATTGGTTACACCTTTGTAGCCTTCTGTATCTGACACCAACTCACTTACCGTGGCAGCTGTGTACTACCACTTTAATGTGGTCCCTTAAAGTATCAGGCAGATGGCTATTTATTTGAAGATGGATTGGAGCAAGGACCTGTCACAGCGGTCCTTGGCAACCCAAAATTTTTAGTTGCCAACCACCTGATTCCCTTTAAATTTTTTCCATCTCTTCAAGAGGCCTCCTTAGCTTCGATGGTTGAGGATGGTAACTTTCTTCCAGCAGGCGTATTGCAAGAGCATTTCTCTATTCCACAATACCACCTTTTCAAGCACTTACAGCTTACCAGGGTGGTGGCTTGTTATTTAGGTACAGGTCCATGGGCTTCACAATCTGATCCCTATCTACATGATTTCTTATGTTTGGCAGAACAACCCACTCTGTCTCTCAGTTCTATAGTCTCCTTCCCAAATTAGACCCTGGGAGTGTGACTAGGATTTGTTTCTATTGACAGCAGGCCTTAGATCTTTGTCTAGAGGCCAGTGACTGGCAGGCGATTTTGAGGAGTTTATTTAAGTTTATTAAACAAGATCATTACTGTCTTTCGCAATTTTGTATTTTGTACAATTTATATTATACCCCCCTTAGACTGTTCAGAATGGGTAAGCTTGCCTCTGCAATCTGCTCCCACTGTGGTCTTATGGAGGGTACTCTTAGACACATTCTTTGGGGTTGTGTCAAACTGATATCCTTCTGGGATGCCATTCAGAGGTCTTTAGATCCCCTTCTTGGGTTGGACTCTTTCTTTATGCCACATATTTGCTTAGTTAGGCATTATCCAGTGGAACTGTTTGGACCTCGCAGGGCCTATGACTCTGATATCTATTACTGCTAAGATGATAATTATGTGTCACTGGCTGGATGAATCCACGCCTTCTTTTTGGGAGTGGCATCAAAAGATTTTACAAGCTCTTGAAACTGAAAAACATATTGCCTTCCATTAGGATCAGTATCCCAGTTTTAGTTCTCACTGGGGGCCTCTATTTGCTGAAATCTCTATCTTAGCGGCTCCTTAGAGCAGAGCAGATTGGACTGGTTGGTGTTGCCATTTGGTTTATGCCTCTTCTTGCCAGTGAATTTATATCTCAGCTTTACTCTCAGAAGCTCTTTCTTTTGTGCTCTGGCTGGGGTGGTCTTGGAGGGGATATGAGGCTTGAAATATTTTGTGTTTATTTGTATGTTCGTTGGAGTGTTGTTGTTTGTGCTGAGTTTATTGTTATATTTGTTTCTTGTTCTTGGATGGTAGTCATATCAGATGACCTAAAGGTGGGCCAGCAATGTAAGAAGGCAGTAAGGAGGGCTGGGGATACTGGGATGCATAGGGAGAGACATCACCAGTAGAAAACAGGAAGTTGTTGGCCCTCTGTACAGACAGTTGGTAAAACCACATCTGGAGTACTCTACAGTTCTGGAGACCCCATCTTCACAAAGTCATAGACAGAGTGGAGGCTGTCCAGAGGAGGGCAACCAAAATGGTGCAGGATCTGCACCAGAAGACATATGAAGAAAGACTAAAGGAGCTTAAGATGTGTAGCCTCGAGGAAAGGAGGGAGAGGGGGAACATGATAGAAACTTTCAAATACCTCAAGGGAATCAACAAAGGGGGTAGCTTTGTTCAGAAAAAGAGATGTGCCAGAACAAAGGGGCACAATTTGAAGATAGAGTGGGGACGGCTCAGAGGTAATGTGAAGAAGTATTCCTTCACAGAGATGGTTGTAGATGCATAGAACAGCCTTGGTGAGGAGGTTGTAGAATCAAAAACAGTATGGGAATACAAGAATGCATGGGACAGACATAAAGAAATTCTAGTGGGGGGTAGGAGGAAGTAGGCTGTTGGTTAACTAGGATCTGCAGCTTATCCATTAGGTAGGGAAATGGGCAGACTAGGTGGGCCAAGAGGTCCTTATCTGCCATAAAAGTTTATGTTTCTATCTTTTTCTTTTTCAGAAAACCAATAGAGCATATTAAATAAAAAAAAGTAGCTTATTGAGTATGGGCAGGAGAGTAATGGGATGGTATTATTAGATGTCTTTGGGTTCACTCTTTTTGGGTACTGGGACTATTTTGGTGACTTTCCAAAGAGATAGAACAGCAGATCTAAGAGTTAAGTTGAAGGTTTGGGTGATGGGGATGGAGAGAATGTCTTCAGTTGGACACTTCTTTATGCCATTGTTCATCCATTGTTTTCTGCTTCCTCTGTGAAGACTGAGCAGAAGTACTCACTGAGTGCCTCTGCCTTCTCCCTGTCTTGCTCTGTGGTTTGTCCATCTATTTTCGTGGTTCTAACAATGTCTCCTTTTGTCTTGATATTTTCACGTATGTACCTGTAGAAGGTTTTGTTACCCTTTTTATGTTGATTGTGCACATGCGCAAGAAACATATTACAGCAGCTTTCCAGAAGCAGGTTGTGGAGGCGCGGCACTGTTGTGGCCAATTCCCCCACAGCCTTTAAAGGCTTGGCCCACTTTACCCAATGCTGTGGCACGCTGCTGCTGACACTAGTTCAGCCAGTGTGGCACCACTTTGAAACGTTTCAGCCACTGCAATCAGAGGCCACCTCGTTATTGCAGCATCAGCCATTCACTGCAATGAGGGAGCGACCCATCATTGCTGGGCAGAACTTTGCCAAGTGTAATATTGTTTGTGAACATGGCGGTGGCTTGCTGCCCTTTTTACAAACAATATTAAGCAATCCCCAGTGCTGAGGGGGTGCCCAA
Source organism: Neoceratodus forsteri (assembly GCA_016271365.2). Lineage (NCBI taxonomy): Eukaryota > Metazoa > Chordata > Ceratodontiformes > Ceratodontidae > Neoceratodus > Neoceratodus forsteri. The sequence continues at coordinate 1,156,116,857 of CM057456.1, read as the reverse complement.
TCCTCCTCGGCAGCATGCAACCCCTGAACAGTTTTTGTTTGCTGATGGGGGCCCCAATCCCCATTGGCTTCAGTGCCCCTGCCCTGTATTTTGATGTTGTTGACAGGGGGTGCCCACTCCCTGTCGGCATTATGTCCCACCCTCACAGTTTCATGTGCTGACGGTGGAGCCCACTCCCCATCAACATAATGCCTCCCACAAACACCCAGTAGATTTGTACTGAGGTGCCTAATCTTCGGGTTTTGTGCCCCTTTGTTGGTGTCTAACCTGTCAGCGCAGCTTCTTCCCCAACAAAACACTCTGTTGGCATGCTGGGAGCCCACCCCAGCATGCAACATGCCCTATAAAAAAAAAGTCCTACAATTGTTGTTTTTGTTTTTAACCTGTGGAAAAGAAACAGTCCCTAGTGGTCTCCCTGCCCCCCTCCCACAACCCGCGCCCACCCACTATGTACCCTGCCTCCCCACACCCCCCTCACCCCATACTTACCTCCAGAGTTTGGCGCGATGATCTTTGGTGCACTGGGAACACATCTGCACTCTTCAAAGCTGAACGCGAACTGAGGAAATGCCGGTAGGCTGTATAATGGTATAAAGAGGGTTTTTCCAACTTTGATGCATATCTGAGGCATTTTTTGGAATTTTGGCACAGCATTTTCAACATGGGTTTTTTGGGACCCCTACTTATGAATTCTGCCACTGTCATGGTGTTATTCGGTCTCGAAAGGTGATTTTATGGTAACTGCGTGGAATCACCTCTCGCGATCACTGTGCGGAATCACCTTTCAGGACTGATTAATGAAATGACAGGGCCAGTGTTCATGAGGTGGGCTCTCAAAAAGCCTATGTTGCAAATTTGGTGGAAAAAATAAAACAAATGACTGTTTTACAAGTGTGCATTGCACAGTTGCTACGCACACTCGTAACTTCGCGAATTTGCAATATTTTCATGCCAGAACTTCAACATTGGCATTTTTTCACATCTTCTTGTGAACAGTATAGTTGTCATTGTTCACATCCTGGCCAAAATGTGTTTTCACACTTCCGGTGCAGAATAGCGTGGTCACTGTGGGAAATCAGTGTTCAGGACAGATTAAGAAAATGACAGTGGCACTGTTCATGAGAAAAGGTCCTAAAATGTCTATGTTGAAAATTTGATGACGATACTCCATAAAATGACTGTGTTACCAGCGTGCGTTACACCGTTTGTACACAGTTTGTAACTTCACAAATTTATAATATTTTCACTCCAGATTTTCAACATTGCCATTTTCCCACACCTACTTATGAACAGTACAGCTGTCATTTTTTCCCATCCTGGCCAAAATGTGTTTTGGCACTTCCGGCTCAGAATAGTGCGGTCGCTATTGGAAATCACTGTTCTGTACAGATTAAGAAACTGACAGTGATACTATTCATGAGCAGAGGTCCTAAAATGCCTATATTGAAAATTTGCTGATGATAGCCCATTAAATGACTGTGTTACAAGTCTGCATTGTGAACTTTCCACGTACCCTTGTAATATCGCAGATTTTTAATATTGTCATGCCAGATTTTCAACACTGGCATTTTTTCCCACCTCCTTGTGAACCATACAGCTGTCATTTTTTTTACATCCTGACCAAAATGTGTTTTCGCACTTCCGGCGCAGAATAACAAGGTCACTGTGGGAAATCAGTGTTCAGGACAGATTAAGAAAATTACAGTGACACTGTTCATGAGCAGAGGTCCTAAAATCCCTATCTTGAAAATTTGGTGACGAAACACTATAAAATGACTGTGTTATAAGTGTGCATTGAACTGTTTCCATGCACCCTTGTAACTTCGAAAATGTGTAATATTTTCATGCCACATTTTCAACACTGGCATTTTTTCACACCTCCTTATGAACAGTACAGCTGTCATTTTTCACATCCTGGCCAAAATATGTGTTTGCACTCCTGCTGCAGAATAGCACGGTCACTGTGGGAAATCAGTGTTTTGGACACATTAAGATTGAGCAAGTGAAAGAGGGGAGTGGCCAAGCTCTGCTGAGCTCTGTCAGGACTGCTTCAGATTTCTTTGTGGGCAGAAAAAGGCCCCAAAGCAGGAGCCCAGTACAAAAGGGCAGCCTGCAGCACTGGGAGAAACAGAATAAGAGAGTTAGTGAGGGAGGAGGAGTGAGCGAACTCAACGGAGCACTGTTGGGACTGCTGTGGTTTTCTTTGTGGACAGAAAAAGGCATCAATGCAGGCAGGGGCTCAATACAAAAGGGCAGCCTGCAGCGGTGGGAGAAACAGTATGAGTGAGTGAGATAGGGGAACTGAGTGAGCTCAACGGAGCTCTATCAGAACTGCTGCAGATATCGTTGTGGGCAGAAAAAGGCGCCAATGCAGGCAGGAGCCCAGTACAAAAGGGCAGGCTGCAGCACCAGGAGAAACAGAATGAGCGAGTGAGACGGGGAGTGAGCGAGCTCAATGGAGATCTCTCAGGACTGCAGCGGATTTCTTTGTGGGCAGAAAAAGGCACCAACAGAGGCAGGAGCCCAGTACAAAAGGCCAGCCTGCAGCACTGGCAGAAACAGAATGAGTGAGTGAGACAGGGGGAGTAAGCAAGCTCAATGGAGCTGTGTTGGGACTGCTGCAGATTTCTTTGTGGGCAGAAAAGGCTGCCAACACAAGCAGGAGCCCAGTACAACAGGGCAGCCTGCAGCGGCAGGAGACACAGAATGAGTGAGTGAGGGAGGGGGAGTGCGTGAGCTCAATGGAGCTCTGTTGGGACTGCTGTGGATTTCTTTGTGGGCAGACAAAGGTGCCAACACATCCAGGAGCCCCGTACAAAAGCGCAGCCTGCAGCACCAAGAGAAACAGAATGAGAGAGTGACAAAGCAGGAGTGAGCGAGCTCAATAGAGCTCTATCGTGACTGCTGCAGATTTCTTTGTGGGCAGAAAAGGCTGCCAACACAGGCAGGAGCCCAGTACAAAAGGGCAGCCTACAGTGGTGGGAGACAGAATGAACGAGTGAGGGAGGGGGAGGGAGTGAGTGAGCTCAACGGAGCTCTGTTGGGACTGCTGTGGATTTCTTTGTGGGCAGAAAAAGGCAGCAATGCACACAGGGGCCCAGTACAAAAGTGCAGCCTGCAGCGGTGGGAGAAATAGAATGAGCGAGTGAGAGGGGAGAGTGAGCAAGCTCAGTGGAGCTCTATCAAGACTGCTGCAGATTTCTTTGTGGGTAGAAGAAGGTGGCAACACAGGCAGGAGCCAGTACAAAAGGGCAGTCTGCAGTACTGGCAGAAATGGAACGAGCGAGTGAGAGAGGAGGAGTGAGCAAGCTCAACAGAGCTCTGTCAGGACTGCTGCAGATTTCTTTGTGGGCAGAAAAAGGCACAAGCAGAGGCAGGAGAAACAGAATGAGATAGTGAGAGAAGGGAAGTAAGCAACCTTAAAGGATCTCTGTCGGGACAGCTGCGGATTTCTTTGTGGGCAGAAAAAGGTGCCAATGCAGGCAAGAGCCCACTACAAAAGTGCAGCCTGCAGCTCCGGGAAAAGCACAATGAGCGAGTGAGAAAGGGGGTGTGAGCAACCTCAACGGTGATCTATCGTAACTGCTGCAGATTTCTTTGTTTGCAGAAAAAGGTGGCAAGACAGGCAGGAGCCCAGTACAAAAGGCCAGCCTGCAGCCCTGGCAGAAATGGAACGAGAAAGAGTGAGAGAGGGGGAGTGAGCAAGCTCAACGGAGCTGTGTTGGGACTGCTGCAGTTTTCTTTGTGGACAGAAAAAGCCACCAACAGAGGCAAGAGCCCAGAACAAAAGGGCAGCCTGCAGCGCAAGGAGAAACAGAATGAGCGAGTCAGAGAGGAGGAGTGAGCCACCTCCACGGAGCTCTGTCGGGACAGCTGCAGATTTCTTTGTGGGCAGAAAAAGGTGCCAATACAGGCAGGAGCCCCATACAAAACAGCAGCCTGCAGCACCAGGAGAAACAGAATGAGCGAGTGACATGGGCAGTGAGCGAGCTCAACGGACCAACACAATCAACATTCAGCATTGACAAATGCTTTTTTTACTTCCTGAGCTGTCCTAACCTCTGTTTGAGCCTTGCATTTCTTATCACTTTGCCTGTTTCTTTTAGTTTCTGTTTATATTCTGTTTTGTCCACCTTGTCCCCCAACTCCTTGTACTTTCTGAAGGTTATGCATTTTTCTGACCATGGTTGCCACCTCCTTGGAAAACCAAAGTGGGGTTTTTCTCCTTTGTTCTTACTAACCTGAATGGGCACACTGTGATGTGACCATGGTTATTGCATCCTTCAATCTTGTCCAATATTCCTTAGCGCTCCCTTCTGTCGAGTTACTAAGGTTGGCTGTTAGGCAGGCCTTCATGTTGGTGAAGTCTGCCCTCCTGAAGTCAAGGACATTCAGTTTGGAGTGTGTGTAGTCTACAGTCCTTTTTACCCTGAACCATACCACGTTATGATCACTGTTGCCCAGGTGGTTCCCTACTTTGACACACATAACCATATCACTATTTGTGAATATCAGATCTAGAACCACATTACCCCTTGTGCGATGTCACTAGCTGACTTAGGCCTGCTTCAAGTAGTGTGATTAGGAATCCCCTGCTCTTCTGTGATGCCACCGTGCGGGTATTCCAATCTATGTCTGGCAGATTGACATCCCCCACCAGCACCATGCCCCCTTTGCCTGAGATCTGGAGGATGGTTTGCAGGATGTCCTTATCCATGGCTTTCTCCTGATTTGGGGGTCTGTAGAGTATTCCTACCTGAATGGGTTTCCAGCTTTCAGCCCCCTATTGTGATCCATAGATACTCTGTTTCCCCTAGTGTCTTCTGCATTTCTGTAGCATTGATGGTATCCTTAACACAAATAGCAACCCCACCTCACTTTTTCCCAGTGCTATCTCTCCTAAACAAGTTGTACCCTGGGATAGTCACCTCCCAACCATGATTATTTGTGAACCATGTTTCGGTCATGGCCACCCAGTCAAGTCCTGCCTCAGCTATTGTGGCAGTGGGGTCAATCATCTTGTTAGCCAGACTGCATGCATTGAGGCATAGTACTGACCACTCTTGGTGTGTCACTTTGTTTGTTATGCCTCCCTTGATCTTATTGTTCATCCCTTTGTAGTTTTCCCTGTTTATGGTTCCTCCCTTTCCATTGTGATGGTCAATGCCAGAGCCAGAAAGGGTTTTATGTTCTGGGCTATCTGCTTTTACTATCCTGGAGTGTATAGATTTGGTGCTAGCTGGAGGGGGAGAGACAGCAGGCTGTATGTGTACCTCTCCTACAGCTACTGTCATCTCCCCTCCTGCTAGTTTAAATGTCCTACATGAATTTCAAATTTCTGACCCAGTGATCTGACTCCCTCTTTAGTCAGGTGGAGGCCATCAAATTTGAAGAACTCCCTTTCCCAGAAGTTGCCCCAGTTTCCGATGAAGTGGTGCCTCTTTATGTGGCACCAGTCCTTGAGCCATGCATTGAACTCACTTATCTCTTTCTCTCTGATTTTCTGCCTCTTCTTCCCCTTGGAGGAAGGGAAGAAAAGGCATCATGTCTGGTGCCACTTTTCATAGCTAAAATAATATTCTCAGCATCCTAAACCAAGAACTCCTGCAGCATGAGCCACTCACACATACATGTGGCTAGCCTAACTGAGTAACTAATGACTTCACTGGAGGGATAGGGCAAGATAGATGTTATTGCAGTGCACTGCCACTCTCCATTTATGAAAAAGCAGTTCCAAAAAAGAACACCAAAAATGGCATGAGGAGACTAAATCTTAATGGAAAAGGCAGAGGTGCTGGCAGATACCCAAGTGCAGATGAAAATACAAAATATACAAAGTATAACATTTATAGATGTACCTACCTTTGACACTTCCCAGAGCTCTGCTGATGTTTTACCCTGCACTGCTCGTTCACCCCATAACAGTTCAAACTTCAGCTGCAGGACCTGGGGCAGCAATGGACATTGTCATTTGTTCTGTGGGCATGTTCAGTGTCCTTCTTACTGTGGCTGGTGTGCCACAACCTCTCTTTGCTCAACTGTCTTTGGACTGCCTTCAGGTCACAGATCAGGTCACAGATCCCACAACAAGGAGATTACTCAGTTTCAAGCACCTCTCAAAGCTGCACAGAATGCAAAACCACTCCTTCCCTGGGAGAAGGAAATTTGGGGATACTCAGCAGTGCTTCATTTCCACCAAGTCACTCCTCAGCCCCACCAGATTGCAACAAGGACAGGGATGTATTGATCTTCATGGTCAGAAGCCACATCAAGGGACATAAACATGTTAACATAAAACATAAAGTGAAAGACTACAAAAGCATTGGTGTTTGTAGCTTCTCTGATACTGAAAAGGAGTCAAAAGACATACAACCTGACTGGGAATGTTGGATGTTCCTATGTAAACTTTGCAGAGCTGATCTGCAGCAGAGTAGCTCATCTGTCTAAACAGCTAAATTAGTACATCCTGTCCCTGTGAAACTGACATCAATTTAACGCTCCAACCCAGCTCTACAAATGAGCTAAATTGCAAGATGGCTAAGGACTTGTATGTGTGCTTTTCTTCTGGAACCGACGGCCACTGTGAGCCAGGGGTTCAGCATATTGCATAATGCATGAGATGCTAGCCACTGATATTTGATCCATGGATTTCTGCAAAAGGGAGACGCATGCAACAGAACAGATTTGTCTGGGAAACAGAAGCAGAAAGAGCTATGATTAATAACAGTAGTCAGCCACAAAGTTGGAAGAAAAGTTGTCTGAAAAATAAGCTGTTTAAAGAATCCTTGCAAAAAGGAGTCCTTCCTCAAGGAATAACACCAAAGATCCTGCTTGGGCTTTGTGAGCTATCAGGACTTCTTCTGACCCAGGATCTAAGTCACCTGAGACACTGAGTGACTGCTTACTCCTTGGGTGTGGGTCAAGTTAAGTTAAGTCAAGTCCCTTGTGGGGGAAGAGAACATCAGAGACCAGCATAGCCTTTACCCCTTGCCATCTGGAAAAGTGTTGGCTGCACTGTACCTCTACCATCACCTGCATCTGTAACTCGGAGGGAGACATATCTCGATAGAGCCAGCCTGCAGAGTCTGCAAAGGTCATGAGTAGTGGGTCAGTACACCTCTAATTCTTTTGCTATTCAGGAACAGATAAGAGTACCTGTTGGGCATTTCTGCACATTTATTATTCAAAGCCCACACTATTTTTGTCTGCCTACCCTATAGTTGCTACCAATGACTCTGCTCCACCATCCCTGTATCACTAGCAATTCTAGCTATGTATGCACCAGCAGCCCAGTAGGCCTTTGCCATCTTCCTATTGCTTGATCTATTAGCGCTACTACTTTCACTGGTAGACTCATTGCATACACCCCAGGACCAAGCAGAACATCTCTCATTTTTGCCCCCTAATGATTTTAGCTACTCTAACCAGTTACTAGCTACCCATTGACCATCTAACCCCAATGCACTCCTAAGCCTAAAACTGAAGCTCCTGGTGATGCCACTTACCAGAAGGAAATCCTCCCTGGCCACTCCAATCTGACATGGTATAAAAAATCTTACTCCTTTATGGACCTTACCTCTGTATCTCTGCCTGGCAGGCACATTGAAACCAACCCTGGTCCCCTCACCCTCCCACCCTGAACAGGCTAAAAATGACCTAAAATTGCCCATCTTAATATCCATAGCCATCTGGTTAACAAGCCTGACCTAGAGGCCTGGACATCCCACTACTCCACTGACATACTAGGAATCTCTGAATCCTGGCTCAAACTGAGCATCCCAGACTTCCTCTGCAACATAAACAACTGCTCCTTTCTCTGAATTGACCACACTTCCTCCAAAAATGAGGTAGGCCTATATATTTATTACACCTCCTATCTCAGTCTGTCCCTGATTTTGCACCCTACCAGCACTGGCACTGATTGCAAAATAGTTCATGCCTCACTCACTATTGGCTACACCAAAAAGCTTCATATCCTATGTCTTTACAATCCCACAAAATGTTGTGTTACAGGATTAACTGCTATAATTGGCTCCATTCTACCCTCAGGCAGCCAAAATGAAATAATTATCATGAGAAACTTCAACCTTGTCTGGCTAAGTACAAATTCAAGGACCTATGAATCTCTCATTAGTAAAGCCTGTCTCTCACAAATTGTTTCTAGTCCAATCCACCCCTTCCCCATGGATCCTCCTCTTCTCTTATTGATTGGATGCTCACCAACAGGTCTGATAAGATCCCAGCCTCTGGCATACTCCCTGACTCCATTAATTATTGCTCCCCCACTTAGTGCTTTTAGAAAGGTCATATTCAATAAATCCCCCACAAGGATACTAACCATAAGAAATTTGTATTATCTTTACCCCTTAACTCTTAACGCTGGGCTCTCCCTCCTAGACTGGTCACCAATCTTAGCCTCCACTGATATAAACCTTGCCTTGGACATCTTCCAGTCCCACATCTCCCTCCCTTCTCTAAAAAATATTAATTCCCAACACAAAGAGGAGAGTTCAAGGCTCTGCCACCCTACAGCTGAGCAGTGACCTTTTCTCTCTCTTTGAAAAAGGAGACAGATGCTTGGCCTCCTATGAAGCCTCCTCAAATCTGCAAGATTGGCTCAACTACAGGACTCTTTGAAACCTTTGCAAAAAGGTGATGCACAGCCAAAAGCTCCTTCTGCAAGGAGCAACTCACTGCCTCTGGTGGCGCTCCAAGTTGATTCTGGGGATACATCAAAGAGCTCCTGGTTGCTCCTTGCTACTCCTCACATAAGGACATAATTATTAATGGGACTCACTGCAACAAGCCACTCACTATTGCTAATGTGTTCAACTCCCAAATGCTTTTGGTTGCTCGGGAGCAGCAAGATGGGTGGAGTGCTGCTCCATTCCTTGCAGCTCAGCTTCTGTTGCTCATGGACCAAGAGTCTGAGAAAGCTCAAGGCAAGTTGTCTTTAATGAAACTTATGTTATTTTAAATTATAGCCTCTGAATAAGTGCTTTTGTAGTTGATAAAAAAGCTGCAAATTGTTTTTGGCTCCAGAATATCTGCACTGACTGTCAGTTTTCAGTGTTCTGTCTGATATTCACTGAGTTGCAATGAAAGAGGCAAGAAACACAAAACAAATTATTTTCTAAAATTATATTACTGCTGTCTTCCTGAGCATTAAACTAAATGAGCATTCCGAGAAACTCTGGACAGAGGCGTAGGAGCCTTGGGAACTTTGGTTTTTAAGGAAGGAAGAAAGAAAGAAAGAGAGAAAGAAAGAAAGAAAGAAAGAAAGAAAGAAAGAAAGAAAGAAAGAAAGAAAGAAAGACGGGCAGGCCAGAGAAATGGACGCTGATAGTACTCCTGCTGTGATGCAATGCTGCTGAATGAGACAAGCCTGTAGTGCTTGTGAGTACAAATGTATTTATTAAATCCTCAAAAGGTGATTGTGATTGCACTCACAGAGAACTTCAAGAGCAAAGATGGCTGGAGTTTTAATGTACTTGAATAAATAGGAGTTTGGGGAAGAACAATGATTTTGACCATGGAGTGGCTCAATGAGGATATTTCTGATAACGATGTATTGCAGTTATTATAGTGTCTGTGAACTTCATAATGGAAATGAAGTCCTGTGACGATAGTTTAAAAAAATAAAAGTGACTCCATTTGTCTGACTCAGCAACAGAGCCATGGAAAGTCAACTATCATAGAATCTGTATTCTCAAAAATCTTTTCAGCTGGACTCCTTTATTTATTTATTTAAGGAACAGTGTGCTGATTTTGTCTGCTTAGAAGCATTCATATGACCAAAAACCAGAGCGGTATTATGTTAATTTTGATGTGCACTTCAAAGTGACTCCATTGAACTGAGCTTACAACAGAGCCATGGAATGTAATTTATTTAATTAGTTATTTATTTATATATTTATGTATTTGTTGACCGGGTAAGTACACTGGTATGGTGGACCTTTTTCAGGCACAACCTGGGCCATCAAGGTGGCACACAAAGTGCACAATACAAAACAATATAAGCAGTGGTACATCACAATAGAAGTTGCGATTCTACACTGGTACATACAGAGATAGCGCATAAAGTTACAACCATCAACTTTCAACATTTAACCCTTGCACAGGAAAACAAATAGAGCACCCCAATCTCATCAGGTAGCTCCAGGATAAGCAATATTATAACCCTAAACAGTTGGTCAGCTGTCTTACTGTATCAACAGTAACTTTGAGCATAGAAGTGTATATTAAACCTTTTATTTATTTCCCATAGAGGAACTCTGAGGCATTTTCCTGCTATTCTTTATGACAGGCAACATTTTCTAATAATTTTTACATAACTGCTTTTTCATATCATTTTTATGGATCCATAGTACTATGGTGTCTTGATGTGGTTTGGGCATTTTATGTTTAAAAAAACGTTGTTGTCTTTTGCCACTTAAACATTTAATTGTCCTTCCACTGAACTGGATAAATGTCCACTGTCTACATTTAAAATTGAACTGGACCTGCCTACTGGTTATTTGAATATGTGCTTTCAATGTCTATCAGCCGGACCCCTCCAATTGAGGAACAGTGTTGATGATTTGGTTTATTTAGCAGTGCTTTTATGAATGACAATTGGAGTAGCTTAGTGACTGTCTAGATGTGCATGCATGATAGCTTTTAGCAGGACTCTTTTATACAATATATAGGGTTGATGACTTTTAATGCCCATAATAGATTTGGGAGTATTTTCCTTTTTCCTTTTAGTGGAGAAGTGCATGAATAGCTGGTATTTAATTTTAAGGTACTGTATGTTATAAATAACTGTTAGTAAGATATCTTTACCGTGTGTATAATTTTTATAGTCAGATTTTAGGGACATAGAATTCAGGGTAACTGACAATGCTTGTTTATAATAAAGTTCTTTCCTTTATTTTTATCCCATAAACTGAGCAAAATAAATAAATCCTTAATAGGGATGCCGTTTAACGGCAGGCAGTTTAGATTCATAATCCTTGATAATCAATAGCCATTAACCAGTGTATACAGGTGAAATAATCTGATTAACATTCAGGGTTGTAAGTACCATTAGGGAGCTTACTTAATGTTTTCTCATTTGGAAAAAAGCTGTACACTTGCACCGAAAACTATTAATTCTGTGAAAATCTTATTTAACAGGTGGGATGGACCAGAATAAAAACCTGCACTTCATTGTTCAATAGCCCTATCTATATGAACAGCTCTGAGTAGATTTTTTTTTGGTGGAGTATTGTTAATGGCCTTAAAGGAACCCTGTATGGCCCATTGTAGCTAGCTTGTATTTTGGCTGAAGTCAATGTACCTATGATTAACCAAATGAGAGGCTACAATTTTGAGGATTTCTTTAGCGAGAAGTGGGTTGGTAATCTGGAGTATCTCCAGTTTATGGCAAGCTTGTTATTTAATAGTTTACTGGAGTGGATATTTACAAGCCCAATAATTTGGTGCAACACACATATTTTATGAGTAAAGTCCTTTCTCAATGACAGGGTATAATTAAATAAGCACCCAAATTAGAATTGGGTTTTTATATTTTTCTTCCACTCCACTATTGTATTCATGCTATATTTAACTATTTTAGTGGCATATGCATTCAACTTTTTCTCTATGTAATGAATGTTACTTCTCCTTAGCATCCCAATACATATTGGTATTTGTGAAGTGCTTGTTGCTATCTGTTATTTATGATATAATGTCCATTTTTCTGTAGACTTTATGTGTTTAATCTTGATAAAATGTAAGGACTTATCATCGAACAATAAACTTCTACTTGACTACTTAACACTAGTGCTAATGCATTCAGCTCCCAATTCACTGACCTCTCCCCCTTCCCTAATCGCACTCCCCCCATCCAGGACTTCAATCCAGCCATATCTACCCTCACTTACCTTCCCATCTATCTGAAGTTAGTCAATAGGAAAGAAGTTTAATACCTCCTCAGCTCCCTCCATCTTGGCACAGCTTCTAGTCCAGACAGGATCAAATCTAAGCTACTTAAGCTTGTGTCTCACACACATGGGTCCCTTCACAGAGGAAAGGGTCCTGGAAGAAATAGACAAGTTAGAGGTAGATAAAGCTATGAGGCCAGATGGGATACACCCAGGAATACTGAAAGAACTAGGGAGGGAAGTGGCAGCCCCCTTAGCAGTGCTCTTCAACAAATCATTAAGGAGCAGGGAGGTTCCAGAGGATTGGAAGGGTGCAACAGTATTACCACTCCACAAGAGTGGAAGCAAGGAACCGCCAGATAACTACCGTCCAGTTAATCTAACATCAGTCATGGGAAAACTGATTGAGTCCCTGCTGAAGGAAAGAATCACTGCTTTTTTGGAGCAAACTGGTCAGCTCTACAAAAATCAAACACGGTTTCAAGCAAGGAGGTCCTGCCATACAAACCTGGTTGATTTTTTCAATTGGGTCACCAAAACAGTGGATTAGGGTGGGGCAGTGGATGTGGTTTTCCAGGACTTCGGCAAAGCTTTTGACTCTGTTCCATACAGGAGACTAGTCAAAAAACTGGAGAACATGGGAACTGGGCCTGAGGTTACAAACTGGGTCAGAAACTGGTTACATGGGAGAACTCAGAGAGTATTAATAAATGGCACTCTGTCTGTGGAGGGGAGGGTGACTAGTGGGGTCCCAGAGGGTTCAGTTCTGGGGCCAGTCCTCTTCAACATATTTATCAGTGACATTGTGGATGAACTGGAGGGATAGGTGTGCCTGTTTGCAGATGGCACCAAAATTAGCAACAGTGTAGACATAGCAGAGGAACAGCAAAGCATGGAAGCTAATCTCTGAAAACTGGAAGTGTGGTCAAAGACCTGGCAATTGAAATTCAGTGCCAAAGAATGCAAGGTCATGCACCTGGGAAAGCATAACCCAGGGAAACTGTACACAATGGGAGGGGAACAGCTGGTGGCTACCAGGCAGGAGCGAGACTAGGGGTGATCATATCAGATGACCTCAAGGTCAGTAGACAATGTGAAAAGGCAGCACTAAAGACTAGTGGTATCCTGGGATGTATAGGGAGGGTCATCACGAGCAGAAGGCATGAAGTAATCATGCCCCTGTATCACTCCCTGGTCAGGCCTCACCTGGAGTACTGTGTCCAGTTCTGAAGGCCACACCTCAGGAAGTACATAGGATGGAGACGGTACAGAGAAGAGCAACAAAGATGGTGCAGAGCTTGCATCAGAAACTGTACAAGGCAAGACAGGATGACCTCAAATTATACTCCCTAGAACAATGCAGGAATCATGGGGACATAATAGAAACATTCACATAACTTAATCAATAACAGTGTGCACGTGTAGAACCTCTTTCAGATAAAGGACTACAGCAGGACTAGAAGGTACAACCTTCGACTTATGGGAGGAAAGTTCAGAAGCAATATGAGGAAATTCTTTTTCACAAAGCATGTTGTGGAACCATGGAATAGCCTGCTGGAGGGGGTGGCTGGAGCCAAGAGAGTGGGAGAATTTCAAGTGGGCATGGGACAGACACTGTAGGATACACTGTGATAGTATTGGAAGGCCCCCCTCAGTTTCAGGTACCAGTTTGGGCATCCTATTTCTTTTCCTTCTTTTTAATTTTTAAAGGCTACTGCCGTAGCATCTCTCATTTCTTTCTTCTATACCTTTGTTTCCTTTTCTACTTCAGTGGTTCAACCACCCACTGGGGTATCTCTGCATACTGCACTATCCCCACTTTCCTTTCTCTTTCATCCTGTCTGATGGCCTGAAAGCCCTTTAGGCACCTGTTGTGCCTTGTAGTATAATGGTAAAATCGGTAAAATAAGCAAACTACCAAACAGGCTCTTCAGTAAAGGAGCCTTTGTGACTGTTCTATGGCTCTACAAGTAAGAGCCTTGTAAAATAAGTAAGCACTATTTTTATTTTGAGTTCAGACTGGAGCCTGGTGCCCTTGGTGGTGTCCCTGTCTAGAGACTCGCTCTTTCTAGTTACAACTCCACGCTGTGGTGTGAGTAAAGGAAAAGCCATAAGTCATGGTTATGTTCATTGTCACTTGGCTCCCCTAGTGCTATTGTAAATAGCTTGTATGAAGAGTCTTTCTACTCTCCACATACCTTGTTGTGAGTACATCCACCCAGTTTCTCTGAATCCTTGCTGGTCACACTTCATAATAGTGCTAGTAGAAACACTGCAGACTGCAGCTCTAGAAAGCTCCATAACAGGAGCACTCACAGTTTGGTCAGAGCTAAATATTTGCCTTGCTTTATTTCAAGGTTTGCGCCAACCAAAAGCTTTACTGAAGTATGCAGTTTGTGTAACTTTCTTCTCCCCCTCCCCAACCAAGGGGGCACACTGGCTGTGGAGTGCCTATGTGCTGGACATACATGGCGCATAGGCTGGTTTTTGATTGGTGCAGAGCACCCATTGTTTGAAATGAATGGCCTTATCTGATGATGAGGGGCTGGGCTGAGTCTAGCAACTTGAGTGATCTCTCTTTCCCCCAGGCTTGCCCCTTGCTATCAGCCTCCCATCCCCCTGCTGTGCGAGAGCATGGGACCTGTGAAGTGAAGTCCACATGCATCTGATGGTGGATGGCAATTCTTCAGCATTAAAGCCTGTGCTGCATTTGGATGAGGCATTAGATCATGTGCGTTTTTTGGCATTGGTATCTGGGATGACTTCTGAGTGTGTGTGTGTTTAGGGTGGGATGAGCCTACCACTGGCACTGCCCCTGCCCTTGCCATGTCACTGAGCTGTGTAAGTGCCTCTGGACGTACTTGGCATTAGGTTCTCATCTGTTACAGTTGGCTGTGCACCCCCTGTAGGTAGATGTGATTTGTTGGTTATGGTGGCGTGCTTGATGGTGTTGTGGTTCTGGTGTATAACATATGGGGATTTGGGGGTTGGCTTCCATGTACTGGATATGAATGGGAAACATCATCATGCTGTAGGGTAGTGATAATGATTTCCATGCCATTGTCTGAGGTCACAGACAGGTTGCAGAACTCTTGTTACATGTCAAGTCTGTGGGCTGTGATGTCACTGTATATGCCCTGTATTTCATGCAGCTGTTCCTGCTGAGCCTTACCCTCCCTGCTTCAACAATCTCAGTTCAGGGTACATGCAGATAAAACATTCATGACCTGGTATATATCCTGTGTCAATGTTGAGCCTTGAGGGGACCCCCTCAGTGGGTCCTGTGTATCAGTTCCATTCTCTGGCATGGATGGTCTGTGTATGTGTCTGCTGTGTGACAGACACATATACCTTCAGGCTGGTGTTTTGTATGCCCTTCTCGCTGCCTTCTATGTATGACTGTGTAGTACACTGTCGGGGGGGGGCAGCGTCTTCTGTTCAAGTTGCAAGGTAACAAGTGCAATGCCTGCTTCAATGATAGCTGACTGTACTCAAGAGAAGTGGTATGTAGTCAGATGTTTGAAGGGTGGCTAGAATGGGATTTTTTGCTTTAGTTTTGACAATTTTTTTTAAAAGAAAATAAAAAGTAGTTATTTTGATAGTGATGTTGGTTGTTTGTAGCAAGTCATAGAAAGGCTTTATAAGCAGCCAAATAGTCTCAAAATGACCCTCAAAATGCACTAGAATGCATCTAAAATCTGAAAGCTTCTGGGGTCCTAGGTGGCACCCAGACCCTCGGCCTGTGCGGGTTGGGGACATTGAAGTTCATGGAAACCCCATACTTCTAAATTTAGCTCTATACCACTGCCTGTTGGTCAAAATCGAGTTTGCAATGGGGCTGCATTGCTCCTACAAACATTCAGATTACACTTCTGTCTCTCTCCCAACAGTATATGTTTGTGTGTGTGTGTGTGTGTGTGTGTGTGTGTGTCAATGTACAATGATTTACTGCTGTCTGTAGGGTGTGTTAACCCTTTCAGGGCCAATCTAAGACTAAATAATAACTAGGACTCCGCCATTCCTCCACCTCCTCCTCCCTTCCCCCTCAGAACCAGACTTATACAAGGAAACGCTGAAAGGTGAAGCTGATCAAACATGATAACTTTCTTGACTTTTTTGTCAACTTAAACTTTTATATTATTTCCCAGCCTTTTACAAATAAAGCTTACTATGTACACTGAATAGAGGCTGATGGCTTGGATAAAAAAATATGTATTTCTGAAATCACTGACTGTAAACTACAGAATATATATGTAATAACCATCACTGCTGGGATTGATGGAGTGCATAGTACTGTATGGCACATGTATTTAATTTGTTTTTAGTTTTGTTTGATCCTCAAGCCCAGATTTCCTTACCCCTCCCCCCAAGAACCACTACACACATTTGTATCTAAACTTGCTCTGTAAACCAACTGCATAACTGCAAAACTGTAACAGCTGTGTGCCTTATCCATTTGAATCACATAACCTGTCATACATAGAAATGTAACCCTCTGTCCCTGTGTCTAGGGGTATGGATGGAATATATCTGTGGGAAGGGGGCACCCACAAAATCAGAAACACTTCCAGTGGCCACTTTACCAAGGTCCAGATGTCACACATAGGGTCCCTTTTCCTCGTTGGTCCTGGATGAAAACAACAGGTTAATTCATATTAAACAGTTCCTTTCAATAAAGGAATGTCCACACAGAACTTGAAGAAACAACAGGGATCCCAAATTCTTTAAACATATTCACACATAGCTTCGGGTAGCATAAGTTAATGAATAGGGAACACATTCAGCATTCACATGACCGGTATGGCCAATATATCAGCTTTTACCTGGACCGAGAAGGTCACACATTCTTTAGGGCAGTATTAATTCTGTACTGCTATGGTCAGAAAAGTCCCGTAACAGGTCATAGTGCCTAACAGCCCATTATTCTTCACAGGCACCCAAACTCTCAATGATACTAATCTGTCTGACTCTCTCTCCACACTGGCTCAGTGGGTCCCCCTCAGGACATGCAGTCCTCGCAGCTTGGGGATTTGCAGGTTCTGTCATGACCCCTGCATCCTTTCCCAGAACTGTCAGCAACTGTCCACCAATTGAGAAGGAGGACATGTCCCATGGAACTTCAAGGCAATTTGCTCTCTGGACACTATACTCCCTGCCACATTCTTGCCCACTGGAACCCTACACGAATTGGCACAGGCTGCCACAGCACTCTGTGACTTGCGGTAGCTGGCTCCCCTCTTGACTTTAGCTGCCCTCCAAGATACTGTGCAGCATGTGGAAACAGGTTCCCACTTCTTCCTCTGTGTCTCCCAAGTGCCACTGGCTGGGAGCCAGAGTGGGCAATAGCCCCCGGCCGACCCTGACTCACATTCACACTCACTCCCTCGCCACTTATTCCTCCAACTGGAGCTCCCTCTCCCACCTAAACTGCTGGGCTTTATACCCCTATGCACCTGTGGTGACCTACCAACCCACAGGAAGCTCCACCAGTGTGCTGAAAAGAATTATCCCTTTTCCCTACTGGGCCTAATTAGGAAACAAAAACCCAGGGAAGGCCAAATAGACTAGTAATCTCCCAAGGGGGGGGTGTTTTTACAAACATAGAAACTGATGGCATATAATGACCACTGGTCCCATCTAGTCTGCCCCGTTTTATCTTATGAATGAATACTTTTGCTGCAGATCCACCTTGCCCTATAGCACTGTCTTTTCCACCTTCCACTCCCTTCCCTCCTCCTAGAATTCCATTGTTCCTGTCCCAGGCATTTTTGAAACCCACCACTGGTTTCACCTCCACTGCCTCCCATGGAAGGCTGTTCAAGGAATCTACCACCCTTTCTGTAAAGAACTACTTCATCACATCTCTCCTGAATCTACCTTCTTCCAGCTTCATATCTTGACTCCTTGTTCTACAGCACCTTTTTTCTCTGAAACATATCTCCCTCCTGTACTTTATTAACCTTCAAGGGGTATTTAAAGGTTTCCATAACATCCCCACTCTCCTTTCTCTCCTCCACGGTGTACATATTGAACTCTTTCAGTCTCTCGTCATAGGGTTTCTGATGCAGGCCTTGCACCATTTTGATATCCCTCACCTCTCTTCTTGCCGCTTTCTCCGATTCCCAATTATTCCCCCTTCCACACCTTTCTCCTTTGACTTCTCCTTTTCCCCCTTCTTCCTTTGCTAACTCCCTGCTTCCTTCAATAACTTACATCCTGGTGGGACTCTCTCCCCTTGGGCTGTCCCTACTCTCTGTTTCAGCTTGCATTGGCCCACTTTCTGCCTCCTCTATTTCTTCCATTACCCCCCTCCAGCTACTTTAAATGTCTATCAAAGTAACATTTGAATCATTCACTGAGGACTGTGGTTGCCTCCTGCATGAATGCAGGTCATCACCTCAGTACAGGCTATTATCCTTCTAGCTTAGCCCACAATTCCCAATGTACACACACCTCTCCTCCCTGCACCATTCCTTCTACCATTACTTGAAGGCCTTGCTGTGGAGCTCCCTCTCCTTCCACATATAGTACAACATGCACTAGTGACTCACATTTAAACACATGGGAAACACAGGCTCAACCAGAGAAATGATCTACCTTTACCAAAAATGAAATTTAAACACAGAGCTAACTACGGCAATTCATATTGATGTTTAAGCATGAAACACCCTTATCTAGTTAATGTATTAGTAGCCATAGTGTCTCTGACCAGAGTTTGTTTTGATTGTTGTGACATATTTAGCCATTTGTGTATTTACTGAAAGGGACACTGTCAGCTTTTTTGAACTTTTGTAAAGCCTTCTTTACCAGTCATGTATCTGCCTATTTAAGAACACACCCTACATAACTGACAATAGATTTACATAGTAAGGCCATTTGTTTTGTAATAAAAAAAAAATTGTAAGTGGTCCACTCTGAAAGACCTGCTAGCATGTCCATGCAATTATATGGTGCCGAACTGTAGGTAAACTCATGCATGAGTGAGTTTTGAACATTTCAAAGTGCATAGCTTTTCAAGCATGTGGGGCATATACATAGGGGGACATTAGTAAACTGGCAGGGAGAAGGGAAGATCTGCAGAGACAGACTAGGCAGGGACCATATGGGCAGACTGGGTTGGTCAAGCATTTTTTCTGCCAACAAATTCTGTGTTTCATAAGCAAAATATGGTGCCCATTTCTATGCTCTGTTCTGAATGTGTAAAAGTGATTAAAGTACAGCTCCAATTTAACAAACCTCAATAATACAAACCACCCTGTCTAATGAACTGAGGTCTTGTCTCCATCTTTTACAGAGCTTTTCCCCTCAAACAGCAAATTTCTCAAGTGAACAGCTGATTCTGAGATGTAACACAATTGCATGTCATTCTTTGTAAATTTCCACTGCCACTGCCTGCCTATTCACTTCTTCTCTGTATACAGTGGATACTAAACATAGAAGAAATTAGTTTACTGTGGCACAGAAACTCATGTGTTTGGTAGGCTGGAGAATGGTGAATGGATTGTAAGTCTAGTTGCTGAATATGGTGTTGGCAAATCAGCTATATCGGATATTAAGGAGGCTAAGGTAAAGCTGTGTCAGTTTGTGTTGACCATGAAGGGGACCTATGGCACAGAGAACCAGCGAAGAATGAAAATGGGTGCTGGTGATGAACATGTTGCTTCAATTTATTTATGGTTTAAACAGGAGCACAGGAAGAACATTTCAATTTCTGGCATTGTTGTATAATAAAATGTACTGCAGATTCATGCAAAGCTTGGCAACAGTGGTGAGTTTGTAGCAAGTGACAGATGGCTACACCGCTTTAAGAAGCATTACGTTATACAGCAGCTTCTTCTGTGTTGCAAAAGGTAAATGCTGCTGATAAAGGTGTGTAGCCATTCATATAACAGATTAGTCTGGTGACAGAGGCAAAGAATCTCACCCCTGCCCAGTTCTATAATGCCAGTGAGACTGGCCTTTAATGGCACTGCCTCCCTGACAAAACTCTGGCTCATGGATCTCTAAAAAAAGTGCTGGGCTTCAGAAAAGCCAAAGACTGTGTCATTGTCCTGGGGTTTGTAAAGTCAGCCAGCACACACAAACTTCCACTCCTGCAATTTGGGAAATCTCGGGAGTCAAAGTGCTTCAAGCACATGAATGTGGACAACTTCCTCACACTGTTATGACCATCAGTGGAGTGCCTGGATGGATGGCATGATGTTTGAGTGATGGTACACAAATTAATTTGTACCAAATGTGAAATGGTTTCTTCACTCCAAGCAGCTTGTGCTCGAGACCATACCCTTGCTGAATAATTCACCAGCACACCATGAGATGCCATCTGTTTAAAAAAAAGAGATGGCACCATATGATGCTTGTCCTGTCCCCCAAACACAACATCAAAACTGCAACCTTGTGATCAAGGCATATTATTAATTTTAAAACAAAACTACAGAAAAAAAAACTTCTGCAGACAGTCCTTGATAAAAAAAAAATGATTAGAGCCAGTTGTAGGATATCAAAGCCCTGACTTTGAAGGATGCAGTCTACATGCTAGCAGCAGTGTGGGAGGAGGTCAGAGAGGAAACAATGAAAAAAGCATGGCCAAAATCAGGCATGGGGCATTGGCATGCTGCACCAGAAAACCCAGGGATGGACATAGTCTTGGAAAATATTAGGTACCATGCACCAGAGGAGGGGGCTGGTGCAGTGGGTGACTTTGAGCTCCTTGACAAAGCTGATCTTGATGACCTAAATGAGATTACAGAGCTTCCTACTAAACTTATTATTGAAAGAATGGAGCAAGACTTACATGAGTGGATCACATGCAATGCTGGAGAAGATGGTCGGGAGTATTTTGAGTTGAGAATGCTATCACTGGTAATATTAGAGAGATTAAGATCTCTGATGATGCCAAGTTGGAGCAAAGTAAAGACGAACTGTGCCAAAACCATTGCCTAGCAATGCCAAAGCCAAGAGAGTGTTCAACAACTTTCTCACCTGGCTCAAGGACCAACCCAAATGCAACCTACTTCCCTTCCTGGTGCTTCATAATCTGAAGGCAAAAGCTAAATGCAGAAAAGTGGCATCACTACAGCAGAAAACTACAAAAGATTATTTCGCTCAACAGAGCTGAGTGCTGTGAAGGAAATCTCTGAAGAAAATCAAGCAGTATTTTGTACCTGTAATCACAATGGGACCTATACATGAAAGTGCGGGTCACATACATGCCACACATTTGAGGCGTGTAGTCAACTCTATGACCTTGAGCCATGCATTGGGGGTCCAGCATATCCCCCACATCATGCAAAGAAGGAACACATATCCCTTCTGAACCTGATCCCCCTGGCCGATCATGCAGCTATGCATGCAACTGGTCTTTGGGCATGTCTGTGGGAGTGCCTATACTCCACATCTTTCACAAAGGCATGGAGTGCCATGCAAGTGTGGTGCAGGATATGTCAGCAAGGTCCTTGCTGTTTCCTTTACATGTCCCCTCAATGACACCTACCAGCTGCAGCAGAACAGGACATCCATCCACCGTGTTGTCCCAGCTACCAGGCTGACATTGAGAGCTGGGGGCAGCTATTTCTGCTCTTGCTCATAGATATCAAATCAACTGGTCCTGCACCATCCCAGCATTCCCTGCTTATGTAGAGTGGGGGATCCGCTGTGAGACCCAGGATGGGCATCCAATTTGATGCACTCCTGTGTCCCTCAAACTGCCTCAGCGCAGCTGTGCACAGGGGATCAGGGTTGTGGACAGGCATCCTGCAGTTGTGCATAGTTGTGCATATTGTGCACCTTGCACCTGTCCTGGGTGTGTAGGTATGTGGACCAGGTTTGCTTAAATCACTTGTACCCTGCCACAACTTTGTGCATTGACTCCAATAAGCATAACTTGAGGAACACTAACAGCAGCATAAAAAAATATGAAAGGCACAATTCCCCATGTATAAATATCCCAAACCATGATTAAACACAAAAGCAGGTAAAAAACAAGCAAACAGTGACTGTTTAGTGTATTTAGCCTGTTACATAAGCAAGCACAGCTTCTATTCAGTGAATGGAAATCATGGTTAACCAAAGGCCCAATTATCCAGACTAAACTGGTGTACCCCAGGTGGTTCAGATAATCAAGGCTGCACTTTACCTTTTAAAATGAGAGCTCTAGCCTAGTTTATTTTCCATTTGAAAATTGAGGTCATGACTCAGGACATGCACATTAGCATTTGGGGACAGGTGCAATCTGCAATCATCTACCCACTCACTGCTGTTCTCTGTTTAATGGACCCCCCACCCCATGCAGGGGTCTACAGGAGATGACAGCCCATGCTGGTACTCTGTAGGTTGCCATATTTCCTTCACCAAATTCCCAAACATTGACATTGTGACCTTACAGTGGCAAAGAGACCCCTAGCCCCATACCTATGATCCTGGGGCTGGGGGTTGGTGGGGAGTAGGCTATCCATGCACTGTTGGTGATGGGGTAGCCAGGCAGAGAGGTGCATGTAGCCAATATGGCAACCCCTATGGATGCAAAGCAGAGAGGGTCATGTAGCTTCTATAGCAGCCTTTAGAATCATGTGGCATGCAACTTCTTTGTCGGCCATGCTCACTGCCTTGGTAACACCTAGGATCATGCAGATGTCTGCCCCTGGTTTGATATGGAATAGAGATAATAGCACGTGCAGCATCGGGCATGATATTGGCATGCAGTCATAGCTGTGGGTACTGCAGGGTGCCCCATAGGTATGCATCCTGCACATAGGGCCAATGTGTGACTGTCCACTACCCTTTGAGTGTGCAGAGTGGCTGTGCAACTTTTGTAGATCTTGCTGTACACCTCGATCTTTTTTCTATTGTGATTTCAAATAAAGCCTTTTGCCCTTTTCAGTAATGAAGGGACTCACTTCTCTGATAAAATTGTAACAATTAGCCCCCGAATCTCCTTTCCCATAATTATTGATAAGAGGTACAGTTGAAGGTCTAAAATCACCAACAGATTTATTGAGCTAGAAACCTTCAATTCATTCTGATCATGAAAATGACAGTTGCTTTCCTGAATTTTCTTGTAATTGTATTGATCCTCAAATTGAATCTTGTGTACAACTTGTTACCTCTATAAATCCTAAAATAGTTGAATTATGTCCTCTCATCAACAATTCATTTAATCTCCTATGCTCAGACTTGCCCTACAAATATTTTAAATGACAATCTATTTTTTGAATGAAAATCCAAATTTCAGGCAAATAAGCTGATCTATTAGCAATTGCTAACTGTAAGAGAATAGGTGTATTTCTTTAAGAAAAAAATACAGCAACTACAGTGAGATTGCAGAAAATAAGAAGCTATTAAAAAACTAACATTTTCATGGGGGCTTCTACTTTCCTCTCTCCTAAAATTGGGGGCTGTGTACAAATGTGTGCAATTTATGTGTGATTCACACATAACTCGCTTGTGCACCTACATGGTCTCAGACTGGTACAGGGTGCACAGATTCATGACTGCAAGCACCTGAGGGGCACCTGTCCATGGCCCCACCCCCTTGGTGCACAGGATTGTGGGAGGAAGGTGGGAGAGGAGCAGTGGACCAAGGCAGGCAGACAGTCGGATGCCTGACTCAGGGCCAGAAGTCAATCCCCTATACTGTGGGAGCAGGGGAGTGTGGGATGGCATGGGTCAGGAATGTGGGAATGTATGGGCAAACACCCAAATGGCTGCCCCCAACCCTCCCTTTCTGCTCACCAGCCTGGTGCATCATGGAAGGTTGAATCCCTGTCCCACCCCAGCCAGTGGGTGACATCCATGGAGGTGCACAACAGGTTAAGGAAGGTTCCCCCAGGAATAGCTTATGCAACCCGGTGTGTGGCACTCCATGCCTTTGTGCATTGCTCAGAGTGTGGGCACTCCCTTGACACACCCCTGGGCAAGATCAGTTGCAAAGCAGCATGATTGGCTGGGGTTCTAGTGCACAACTGGCAGGTGCAA
Source organism: Neoceratodus forsteri (assembly GCA_016271365.2). Classification (NCBI taxonomy): domain Eukaryota; kingdom Metazoa; phylum Chordata; order Ceratodontiformes; family Ceratodontidae; genus Neoceratodus; species Neoceratodus forsteri. The sequence goes on along the minus strand of CM057456.1, from coordinate 1,156,092,978 downwards.
CATTAGTGCATGCCACAGGACCTCCACTCACATAATTGACACATAGTGCTGCCTACGTGCCACAGATACACAACACATAGGCACTACACACATTTGTGCATTTGAGCTCATTTATACTAGATGTAAGGAACAAGTGATATCTACTCTTAAAATGTATCTTACTAAATGGATAATTAGGCCCAGATTTCTTCCTGTAATTATTCTTTTGTCTAATCTTTCTAAAAGCTCCAAAGTACTGTAAATTGAAATTAAAAAGGAACGGAATGGTATGAAGTTTAAGAAAATCTATAATGTACTCATTACATGTTAGCATGGTTCATTTTGAAAATCATTCAAGGGATGTTTGTTCTACTGTTCCCTATTTTATGTTAATGCATGAGAGAGAGGTAACCATGAATATTAAGAAAATGTTAGATCAGCCTTGTGCTAATGACTCTATGATGACATTCTCTCTATAGATGAGCAGAATTGACTTGCTAATGAACAACCGGATTATGAGGCTTTTGCTTTGTCTGGTATCTGCACAACTGGCCATGCCATCTTTTCTGTGAACCCGCCAAGCCTGCAAAAGATATCAGTTTAGTAAAGATTTTCAATAACACCAAAAGGCTTATGAATCAAGAAATTCAGGCAGTATAAGACTATTTAATGAAGATCTGGGTTTCTCCCTACAAGGTTTCTCAAACCTTAGGGTCAATGTGGCACAAAGGCCTTAATTGCAGAATCAGTTTAGCTTCAGTTTGATTCAAATGATATTTTTCTCCAACTGAACCAAAAGCAGAATTCTTAAAAAATAAGAATTTGAATACTGAGCTATCATTCACTTCATTTAATATGAATTCTACCTCTAAGCAATAGCCCAATAGAGGCAAGGTTTTTAAAAACTGGTTAATTATGACATGATGGATCATTAAAGGGACACTTCAACCCCCCTTTGGCCTCAAAGTTTTCCTAGTTCAAAAAACATATTTTGTGACTGGTCACATTCTTCACAGACTGCAGATGTAGCTGATAGATTGATTCTGGTTCATTTTTGTTTTTAAAAGTGAAAAACAGACTGCCCACCACACTAGTGTTAATACACTAAAACATGTTTTTACATTCCTTGATCATCTCCAACTGCATATTCCCTGGACTTGAAACATCCTGAACACAGTCTAGTCACTCATGTTGCAGTGGCAGGAGAGGAAACTATTGCACCATGAGTAACTGCACTGCTTTGGGTTGTTCCAAATCCCCAGAAAGTATGTTATAAGAGTAGATCAAGGATTTGAAACAAAACACGGTAGGGTATAATCACACCATTAGCATGCATTTCAATTCTACCTAGAAAGGAAACAGATAAATCACCCACTAACATCAATGTCTTTTAGAGAATGTAAGCAATCATAAAATGTGTGCTTTCAACTAGAGATGATATAATGCAAAAGTGGTGAGCAGTGTCCCTATATGCAAAAGAGACAGCATCTTAAATTAATGTTGTATGCTCAGGCTTTGAACTGCTGATCTCCCCAAGGCAGACAGGGCATTCCTTGTAAGACAGATATGTAACTTCCATAAGAATATTGTGGGTATTCCTTTGGCCTGAAAAGGGATTTTGAGTGCTAAACATGGAGAGCCCAGTAACTCAGATTGATTATAGTGTTTGGGAAACTGGGGTGGATTTTCAAATAATTGTGGCATGTCTGTTAGGCCACAAACTAGCTGCTCCCACTTCATTCTGTATGTTGGGCATCAAAAATGACATATGCATCAAAATAATAACACATTCGTAATTTTTATGTTGTAAAGTGCAATGTGACCACCAAGCAGCCCAACTTAGAACTGTCATGTATTGGTTGGATCAAACATATGAGGCTAGATGGAAGGATATAGAGCTGGGGAGGGGGGGGCCTGGAGGATCTCAACCTGGCCCTGCTCTCACAAAAGAGGGCTAGAGACCTAGGGGAGGAGAGAAACCCACATACGGAAGCCACCCTAAATAGTTGGTATAACATCCTCTTGGACTCAAAGGCCAAAGGATGGAGGTACTAATGCTGTCGGTGCCCTACCTGACATCCTTCACCCCAGTCAAGTGGACAAGGTTTCAAAAATGGGAAGAGAAAAATTGCACTTATGGCATTTCTTGAGGGGATGAGATTATGGACTTTCAGACTTTAGTTGTCAGATATGATATATCATGGAAAGATAGATTCAGATACTTCCAGATAAGAGCATATATTAGATCGCTGCAGGCACAGTTGCCCCCGGATTAAGTCCTCCCCCTCAGATTGCGAAAATATTAAAATCAGCTATAGAGGGCAAACCGCCTAAGGAGCATATAATTTCAATTATATACAGCCTTATCAATTGGAAAGGAGATACTATTCAGAGTACCAAAGAGACCTGGGAGAGGGATTTGGGTATTAGGATACAAGAAGAGCAATGGAAATGGGCACTACAAAGAACACAGTGGGGGACTTCGGCGGTCAGTTGGAAGGAGTTTGCTTGGAAAATGTTAGTGAGATTTTTTAAGACCCCTGCGATTCAAGGGAAATATCAAGGGGAGGAAGCTTCAAGGTGTTGGAGGAAGTGCGGATATTCCCAAGCAATGATGGGTCATATATTCTGGAGTTGCCCAAAAGTCCAAAGTTTTCTAAAGGACCTACAGCAGACCTTACAGAGTATAATTGATCCGAATTTACAACTCGCCCCTTCCCTTTTTTTCTTTATGGATTATCCCAGGGGATGCAGGGATCCTAACACAGGTAAATTCTTAAAAATGGCATGCCTAGCAGCACAAAAAATAATTACAAAAAATTGGCTTTCTCAGAAGGAGATTAACATCCAGGGGTGGCATGACATAATGATCAAACTATATAGATTAGAGGCACTCACAGCCTTACTTAATAAGAAGCTCACCAAATTTGAGTTGATTTGGAGAAGATGGGTGCTTTATATGGTAAATGGACCCTGGAATTTTATTCCTTAAAATCTAAAATATTTAACATCTGAGGGATTTGATTGTACCCTTGGGGAAGCTGAGGTCCTTGGGCTACAGTTTAAACTATGACAGAGCGCAGACAAAAGGAATATGCAAATTAAAGATATGTCGTACTGAAAAGGAGAGAGAAAAGTATGTATTAGGAAGAAATATACCCTCACACAGATTGATGATGAATGTATAATTAATGCGACACGGTATCCTCTCAGAACCATCATGTACCTGGAAAATTTGTCACTCTTATACTTTTGTTTGTAAGTGTGGTCTCCATGGGATGGGGTATGGAAAAAAAAAGAAAATATACATAAATAAATAAAGTTTAAAAAAAAGTAAAGTGCAATGTGTCACAAAGGAATTGTAATGTCTGAAAATGCCCAAAGAGTAATTTGGTACATTTTCTGTGATTTTTTATTATTTATTTATTTATTTAGTTTTTGTTGACCGGTAAGTGCACTAGACAAATCCTGCCTATTTTCAGGCATGACCCAGGGGAGAGGGATACAGATGAATGCCAACTGACCTTGAACCAGATTAAGCTTTTGGTGGTATTTTTAGTGAATGAGGGAAATTTGGCCAGGCACTGGGAAAATTCCCCTACTCTGTTGGTAGGAGGCTTTGCTGTCTGCTGCAGAGTCAGTCTCTGCTTGTTTGGTCATGGAGAAGGACGTGGAGGAGTGTGGTGCACTGGCTGTACCGCTTGTGCCTGAAGTTGTTTCAATGGAGATGATTCCTGTTGTGGATACTAACTTAAGGGCTGCTGTAGTGCTCTCTAAGCCCGTTTCAGATCGGGTTGCTGTTACGATGCTGGAGGAGTTGGATTCAAGACCTCCTTTCTCTCCTGTGCAAGACGCTGCAAGTACTGATGTCACTTCTACGCCATCTCAGGCTGCTGTTTCTGCCATATGACCCATAACAGGGGAATTGCCTTTTACAACACTCCCGAGTGTACCGGGAGGTCTTTCGGAGTCTGGCGGGAGTTGTCAGGTTACACTGACAGACCAGAATACTCCCACGTCGGGTGTGGCAGCGGAACGCTCAGGAGCTGCTTTCATGCAAACACCAGTGATCTTTCAAACTGAACCCTAAAACAGGATGGTGTTTCAACATTTTCTTTTGCTGCTCCTCAACATACTTTTAAACTGGCAGTCCCGCGGAAGGGATGGGCGGACTCGGTTCCAGATGACATGGAGCAGTGGTCGGTGGATCATTCTCTCAGGGCGGCCAGATGGGTGCGTTCACCTGTCTCCCAGCAATGGACCTCAGGATTTGCCCTGATATGTATTTCAGGAGTGAAAATTACTGCGAAATCCCTGCTTCCTACTCCTGTGATCTCTCAGACTGTGCAGGGTTCCTCGGGTGGATGTATCTGACTTGCATTTCGATACTGATTTGGAATTGACCCCGATCCTAAAATTGTTTTTCCTTTACAGGCTGTATTACCTCCTCAGGATCCTAAGTGTACTGCTTCTTTGTCCCCTGCTCTTTTGGGTGGTTGCCCTCCGGGGTTCCCCCCTTTACCTCCTGCTACATCTTCCACCCATTCTTCGGGGGGTGATAACGTGACCTCTTCAGGGGGTGACAATGCTAGCTCTTCTAAAATGTATACTTCCTTTTTTAAGAAAAAGGTGCTTCCAGCTAAACGTCATAATGCTGTTCATATTGTGTATAAGGGTGGCCTTGATGTATTTCCAGATAAAGAATATGTGGGGAAAATGCTGCTTAAACATAGTTTGCAATTTTTAGCCACTGAATTGTATGCTCTCATACATGTCTCTGGAGAGCGTTCCTTTGACGTCAGCTTTAAATTACAGGCCGATTTAGAGGCCTTTTGGACCAGGTATGGGACGGTGCAGAATACTCCGCTGTGGGCCCCATTTGAAGTCATCCCTCTTACCAGACCTGCTCAGAAGTCTGTCACAGTCCTCTTTCATAATGAGGGTGTGTGTGACTGACTTACTTTTTGCTTAAACAACGGTGTACTGTTTTGGAGCCCTGAGGCTATTTTTGATAGTGAAAACATTTGGATGGGGGGTTGGAAGATTAGGGTTATTCTTCAGGAATTGAATGGTTCTTTACAACATTTGCCAAATTCCTTTTTCTTGGGGGTGACCGTGGTGTTTTGTTTTACCCAGACCAGCCCAAGTCTTGTTATAAATGTGGTGCTCCAGGACACCTTAGTAGTGTCTGTGACAAAATCCGTTGCTCCCTGTGTGGTAAACTGGGTCATATGTCCATGCATTGTTCAGAAACTGTCAGTTGTAATTTGTGTGGCCTTTCTGGTCATTCCTATGGTGAATGCAAACAAGCTGCTTCTTCCAAATCTGGTTCTGGGGATTTGGAGGAACAGAGATAGATGGTAGCACTTGCTCAGAGGGTGCATGTATGGTCTGGGGATACCCCCTTGCCATCAGATCCTCAACCATCTTCTGATCTGTCAATGTTGCCCCCCCTCCTGAATTCCATTCCGACCCTCCTCCTGTAGTTCAGGTGCCTCAGGAGGCCCCTGTATCAGTGGAGACTGCTGAGATCTCTCCTATCTCTTTGGCCCTTCCATTGCAGAGGCCAAAGACTTTGCTTGTCCCTTCTTCTCCTGACGTGCCACCACCACTCCCTCCCAAAGACCCGGTTGTCGACCCCGAACAACAGGTAACACACTGCTGGAGTTGAAGGCAGCCAGCCCCCAAGGTTCATAAAATCTCAGAAACCCAAACTTCCAATTGCTGTCAACCATTGCTTTTGGAATCTGATTTCCTCGATAAAAGCTCTGAAGTCTCGTTGGAGGGTTCTCACTGTGCTGACCTCTGCTCTGATTCTGAATCCAGTGAATTAGGTGATGTTCATGAGAAGGTTGCGTGCCCCCTGAAAGGGAAGCCTACCCCTAAAGGGAGGAAGAAACTGACCTCTGGTGCTGGCAAATCTAAGTCACTTAAACCCCCTTGATGTCTTTAAATGAGCCTTTCCAAACAGCTCACATTTTTGACAATTAATGTCAATAGTATTAAAAATCCACAGAAACGTGGTGGAGTCTTTTCCCACTTAATGTCCACCCATGCAGATGTTATTTTTCTGCAGGACACTAGATTGCACACAGCCCTTGAGGTTAGCCATGCTAAACATGACTGGTACAGGGGTCCTTCTTACTGGTCTATTGGTTTGGATGCATGTACTGGGGTTGGGATTCTATTTAGTTTACCTTTTCAGCTCATAAAATTGATAGATTTGGTGCCAGGGAGGGTTCTTTTGTTAGATGTTAAGATGCGTAACACCTATCTTTGTTTCATTAACGTTTATGCACCGCAACTGAAAGTTCACAGAGTAGACATTTTTCTTCAGCTTCAGCCTTTTCTTTTCTCTGCACAAGCTGTGCTTTGGGGCCGTGACTTTAATTGCGATCTCACGCTTCAAGATCGTGGTAGTGGCACCTCTACCAAAAATATTTTTTGTGACGTGTCAGCTTTACAGTCTATGGTTCACTTAGCTCACTTAAAAGATGTCTATAAATCACTTCACTCTAGGGAGATACCAACATTCCAGAGGGGAACACATGCAACCCGAATAGACTTTTTTTTTCTCAGTAAACGGATTCCTGTACTAGATGCCCAGGCGGACTGTGTGGCTTATTCTGATCACAAGACTCTTTCCATGGTATTGGGTGCATGGGACCCCCCCCCCCACAGCCTGGGCCTTTGGAAATTTAATACATTATTACTCTTCAGGGGTTCGATACACCAGCAGATATTATATTTGATAGGTGGGAAACAGACTTTATTTCAGTTATTTGATAATCCTTTTCTCTGGTGGGATAGTCTTAAATCTGATTTATGGACACTTTTATTATGTGAGAGCAAACATGTCTCGGATTCAGAGAAGTTGAGATATCAGATGCTCAGACAGCAGCTGCAGCAATTGATGAGTTTAGCATATACAACCAAACATGATTATGGGGATCAGATTCGGCTTATTAAGCAGCAAATGCAGGAATTTCATGAGAAGCAAATGGCATCCTTGACTATGCAACAGCATTTTGGTACACAGGGGTCTTTGGCGGAGGTTTGCCCTTTTTTTAGTTGCTCTTCCCGAATTCAGCATAAAACCATGTCAGCTGTATGGGATTCTGATATGTCGACTGTTACAAAACAATCGGATATTATATCAGTAGTGTCTAAGCATTTGGGGCAGCAGTTTGATACACAGCTTACTGATGCTGCTTCTTTCTCCCACTGGTTTCCTTTCTTAGATATTCCTGCCCTCTCCGGGTCTGCGGTCGCTGCCCTTACCTCAGCTATTTCTCCCGCAGAGGTCTTAGAGGCAGTTGCTGCATTATCCAAATGGAAGGTGCCAGGCCTGGATGGTCTTCCATCAGAATTATATGCATTAATTATTCCTCATATTTTTCAGGAATTGGCCCAGGTTTATAATTTTATGTTACATAAGGGATATTTTCCCATTCACACAACTATGGGAGTGGTAACCTTATTATATAAGAAAGGTGCTCGGGAAGATTTAGATAATTGGAGGCCAATTTGCTTGTTAAATGTTGATTTTAAAATTCTTATGAAGGTATTGGTCCTCCGCTTATCTGTGGCTGCAACTTGTGTTATTTCCTGTACCCAATCTTGTGCTATCCCAGGCAAGGTGATAACGGACCAACTTATAGTACTGATGGAAGATTTTGAATCTGGCTCATTTGCCTCTACCACTGGCTTGGTGGTATCTTTAGATCAGAGAAAGGCTTTTGATTCTGTGGAATATGGGTTTTTATGGATGACTCTCCGCTGATATGGTATTCCAGATTCCTTTATTGCTTGATTGCAGGCTATTTATCATTGCATCATTATTAAACCACTGGTGAATGGGTTTTTGGAGCCTTTGGTTCCGGTTAAAAGGGATGTCCATCAGGAGTGTCCCTTAAGCCCTTTGTTATTTATTTTTTGTATTGACCCTTTACTTCGGTTATTAAATGACATTCAGGTTTTTACTCCGGTTCTGATTTCTAGTCATTACGCCCCATGGACTGTCGCTGCTTATGCAGATGACATTTGTCTACTTCTGAAATCGGCCACTGATTTGGATAGAGTGCTCAAGTTTTGTACTCTTTATGGTACTGCTTCTGGTATACGTCTGGATAAAGACAAATATGTCATCAAATGTTTAGGATTGGCTCTTTCTGCCACTCATATGGCTGGTATACCAGTGACGAAGGGTTCTATCTCTATTTTAGGGATCGCCTTCAATACTGGTAGACAGGATCTTGTTAATTGGGATTTGAAGCTTGCACAAGGGAAGGCATTGGTAGAAGGTTGGAATAAGTGCACTATGGGGAAGCTTAAACGGGTACACTTGATCAGGACTTATTTGTTGCCTTTATTTTTATATGTGAGTATGATTTTTCCTCCTCCTAAAGAGTGAGATGCTACTCTTTCTGGTTTATTTTTCCAAGCAATTTGGCGTAGTAGATTGAACTCTATTAAACGTAACATATTGTACCTCAGGGTGGCGGATGTCGGTTTGAACATGATTAATCCGATTCTATTTTTGTTTATTCAAATTTTGTTTACTAATCTTCATCCTATTTGTAGTGAGCAGATTACTGGTTGGTCACCTTTTTTTAAAAACCAGATTCGACCCGGTGTGGTGGTTGGGTTTCAACTACAATGAAAGTTTTTAAATCAGTTCCCTTTTCTCCTGCTTATTATAGACTTATTTTTCTGCGCCCTAAAAGTTGGGGTATTACATCTCAACTTCTATTGCATTATTCAAAAGAAACTGCTGCACTCTGTGGTGCAGGACAAACATTTTAGGGAGCCCATTACTCTGCCTTTATGCCCCCTGTCTTTGACACCTGATGTTATGTGATTGTTTCGTAACAACCGAGTGCCTTGTAAATTCTAGGATGTTCAGAGGCTTTGCTGCCATGAAAAGTTAAATATTAAAGCTAATCAGAAACATAAAGCTGTAGATCAAAGATTTTGTAGTAGGCCTCAGTGTTTGGCACAATCTGAGACCATGTTTCATTTATTTTTTATGTGTTCCTTTATTCACTCCTTTTGGTCTTATGTGGCAACGTGTTGGACTATGTTACCTTTTCAGACGGTCTCTTATGAGACATTGATTTATGGTACCTATGGCAGAGAATGGTCTCCTTGGGACTCTGGTACCTTATCTGTGTTATTCTCCATTATCAAATGGTATATTTGGAACGCTCATTGTTTGTTCACACTACAACAAAAATTACTGACACATGATGATATTGTGGGGAGTGTTTGTAAGGAGATGCGCTGTTTGTATCATAAAGAAAAAGCTTACCAAACTGCTATGTATATTCAAACTGTATGGCACAACCTTCCTTGGATAACTGATTCAGATGTTCCTGTTACGTGAAGTTGTGATTTTGTGTTTTATTCTTGTTTTTGTATATGCTTTTTGTTGTGATGATGTACAATACTTAATAAAAACAAAATTCCCCTACTCTTTTCGTTAAGTGCCATGAGATCTTTAACAACCACCTGAACTACCACCAATCCAGGAAGATGGGACCTCTGTTTTAACGTCTCATTTGAAAGACGGCACCTCAGAAGTGCAGCACCCCTCTTATGCTGCACTACAGTGTCAGTACTGGGATATTAATCCAAGTACCAGATGTGGGAACTGAACCCACAGCCCTCTAATCTCCCAGTCTCAGAGGCGAGTGTGCTACCTACTGAGCCACTGACACTGTTATAAATGCAGCTGTGGCAGACAAACTGCAGCAACCTATGTATCAGTAGTATTGAAAATCATGTCTCATAACCTGGCATACCAGATTATGTCTGTGGCTGAACAGACTTGACTCATTAGGTTGCCATAAAGTCAGTTATAATCATCTTTCCAGCTATGCTTGTATGATAGTGAAGAGACTAATAAAAAGGAGACACAGAGTTTTAAGATACATTTTTCTCATATTATCCACCTTCAAATTATTCAAGGATATTGATCTGGAAAATTGCTGCCTTATATTACAAATTACAAATTAAGGAATTCAGGAAGTATGTTGAAATACCACTTTCTCTCAGTACAGTTTAACCCCTGCAAGGTATACATTTTTTTTAAATCAAGGATGGAAATGAGAAAGGAAAAGTGTGGCCTACTGGGATTCGAACCTCAGATCTCTGGTATGCTGTTCCAGCGCTCTAACCATTAAGCTACAGGCTCACTGATCAAAGCGTCTGAGGAATTTCCTTACAGCCACACACACTCATTCCTTTCTCTAGTGTTGCACAATTATGCAACTATGAACCAATGTTAGAAATACCACTTTCTCTCAGTGCAGTTTAACCCCTGCAAGGTATACATATTTTTTAATCCAGGATGAATGAGAAGGGAGTGTACCATTGAGTTTACTCCGATCTGCATGCTATTCCCGCCTAACCACAGTTAGCTCACTGATCAGCATTTGAGACCCCTGCAGCTGTTATTGCTCCTTTCTCTGTCAGCAACATAATTAGAACCAATGTTAGAAATGCCACTTTCTCTCAGTGGCCACGGAATGGCATACCAGAGAGATCTGAGGTTCCGAATCCCAGCAGGCTGCTACTTTTACCTTTCTCATTTCCATCCTTGATTTAAAAAAAATGTATACCTTGCAGGAGTTAAACTGCACTGAGAGAAAGTGGTATTTCTAACATTGATTCCTAGTTGCATAATTATGCAACACTAGAGAAAGGAATGTGTGTGTGTGGCTGTAAGGAAATTCCTCAGACACTTTGATCAGTGAGCCTGTAGCTTAATTGTTCGAGCGCCAGAATGGCATACCAGAGATCTGAGGTTTGAATCCCAGTAGGCCACACTTTTCCTTTCTCATTTCCATCCTGGAAGTATGTTGAGTCATTTGCTATTCTATAGCCTTCAACATAGAGAGAGCAGGGGGCAGTGCTATGCCAGGGCATCTGATCTGGTGCTAAATCATACCAAAAAGAATTGCGTAAAGAAAGTGTGAAATGTACTTTACCCGAAAATAGAAATCCCATATGAAGAACATTATTTAAGATGACTGGGAGGGCAGAGGAACTGAATATGCATTTCAGGATAAGACAAAAATATATATATGTGTGTGTGTGTGTGTGTGTGTGTGTGTATATATATATATATATATATATATATATATATATAATACCAGTGTTACCCTGAAGAAGAAGTGTTCTCTGAAACATTGGTGATGGTTAGCCTATAGCTACTGTAAGAGAAACACTGGTTTCTCTATTTGAAAACTGCATAAATAAGTTCATTTAAAACTGATTTGCTGTGACAGGGAGGTGGAGCTTAGCCGTCATGAAGAATGGCTGAGCAGTGCTGCATACTTCCCCCTGCATGCTGGTGAGCATGCACCAGCTGTTTGCTCGTGAAATATGGTGTGTTTAACTTGAATTTTAAATGAATGTTCACCTTACTTCAGAATTCTTGCAGGAGAAAAGAGACAACATAGAGAAAAAAGCATCCAAATCATATCAAGAATTTTGACTAAAATTGATGCCAAGGAAAGCTCAATCTAATGCTGCACATATGAGTAAAAGTAGTAAGTCAGCCAGACAAACCGCAACGCAAACCTGACTAAAAGCAGGTAAATCAAAAAATGTGATGAAAAGCCGTATGTTGGGACTGTCTGCTGGAAATACCGATTTTTCAACTGAAAATATGACACAATCAAGTGAGGCCTCGAAAACTACCATGGCCCCAATGTTTCTAATGAAATCTCATTCTGCCATCTCTAGAGAACAGGAGAAGGAAGTGCACCCTACATTTCCCAGTGGACAGCTGGCTTTTGAAGAAGGAGACTCAGGAAGAGCAATAGATAACTTGCAGGCATGACACCTTTCCTCTGAAGCCTCAAGTATCCTGATTTGGATGGGAATTCTGGCCTATCCCCCCTAGACATTGACCATGCCAAGCCAAGATGGCCCCCCACAAGTTGGTAAAATACCAGTGATGCCAGAGGTATCAAAGGGAGCACTACCAGACCCAACACTCAAACCGATATTCAGATGTAATTTTCAAGACCCAAAGCTTAGTGGAACTTCTGATGTGGCAAAAGCTGGGGAACTGCAGACACCAGGCCAGAGTGAGACAGCAGTGTTCGGTGCACGCAGTGGAGTGGGACAGCCACAAGCTAATCTCGATACGGATACTGTCTATAACATCTCCATTATGGCAACTGCTATTCAGGAGTCTGAGGAGGAGTTAAACCCTAGTTCTAGGGTTAATACATTGCGAAGCTTCTCAATGTCTTTATTCCAAAGATTACCAACAAAAGGAATCACTGGTAGACTTCTTTAAAGTTTCTGAGGGAGCACAACGATGTTAGAAAAAATTAATAAATGGGACATATACTGCATATACAAAATATAGATCCTCTGGAAGAAAAAAATTATCATTATAACAAAACTGTGCAGCAACTCATCTCAGAGAACTCTCAAATCAAAAATGATCGTAAACCTGCACAACAAAGAATCTCTGACCTAGAAGACAAGTTAAAACCTTATGAGGAACTTATAAAAAAATTTGAAGCATTTTAACTAGTCATAAAAGGCAAAACGGTAAACTTTGAGGCAAGGGCAAGAAGGCAAAATGTCCATGTTCTGGGAGTCCCAGAGTCCTGGGACTCACAAAAAGGGATGAAAGAATCCTTTTCTCAGATTGTAGCTGCCTACCTGGATATGGACCATGTGGACATCAAATTTGATATAGATAGAATTCACAGGGTTTACCAACCAAATAAAATCCATGGCCAAACCCAGGGGCCCCTACATCCCATAGTAGCTAAATTGTTCTACTCTGAGCAAAAAGATCAATTGATGCAGGTTGTTTACATAAAGAAATGACTCAGTTTAATGGGTGCCTCTATATCTATTTATAATGATTTGCCTATAGACATATCAAGGAGAGAAGGAAATATGCACTCATGAGGAAAAAATTATGGGAAAGCAACTTTCAAACAAACATTCTGTATCCTGCTCTTTATTAATGATGTTGGTTATACTTTCAATTCACAAGAAGAAACCAACAAGGAATTGCAGAGACAGCTTCCAAATATATTTAATTAATACTGATCAATGCCAATATTTCCTAACAATGTTAAATAGTACAGATGGAACCATGTTACTTTGATGGTCAGGGCTGGGGGTGCTAAGGGAAGTTCAAAACTGTTACTCTAAAATCTGACTATCCAATTTATATTGTAGGATTGACTTGGTTATGGGGCCTTAGACAACCATGCTCTGTTGTTTTCTTTTCTCTTTTCTGTTAAAGATTGGAGTGAACAACCGGGAGGAGGGAAGGTGGTAATTAATGAGGGGTAACATAGTCCTCCAAGTGTTTTTTGGTTTTTGATCCCAACAACAGTTTAAAGGGGGGGGGGGGGCAGGATAGAGGAATATTCAGGCTGGGTTTGATTTTTGGATATAATATGAGGATTCAAGCAATGTTAAGGAGTGCTACTATGAAAAAATGGGATAGGCCTCAAAACATTTGCTGGTGGGAATACTTAGGCTCACATCAAGCATTGGCCACAAGTGTGTTTGTAACTCTCAACTTCATTTTTTGCAAGATTTCAGGGCCATCTCTGAATAATATAGATATGAACAACCATTTCAATGGCATATGGTGAAATAGATGGATGTGTCACATTTAACATGATTGGTATTAACTCACCAACTAAAAGATCCCAGATTTTGGTATTTTTAAATAAATTAAAAGCTGACCTAATTGCCTTATAGGAGACACATTTGTACAACCAAGAAATAAAAAAAAAAACTGTCCAGTAACTGGAATTCGCACAATTTCTTTTTTGACAGGAATCACAAAGTTTACAGGAGTTTCTATTTCGTTAAGGAAAAAAACTAAAATTCCGACTCCAAGACAAATGGTTGGACTTGAAAGGAAGAATCTCCCTGATTAAAGGTATAATCAATAATACTACACCAATCACAATATGCTCAGTGAACAGTCCATTTGTTAACTATGCAGAATGTACTGCTGCGTTCACACAAAATTAATAAATTACAGTCTCAGAATACAATACTAATGGGAGACTTTGACTCTCTTAATGACCCTTACTTAGATAAAAACAAAAATATTGCACATCAAAACAAAAAGTCTGCCAAATGTTTAAAATCCTTTTTAGAAGAAAATAATTTAATTGACACTTGGAGAATCTATAATCCCCAAAGTAAAGATTTCACCTTTCACAATCAAAGAAATAAAAGCTTTTCTAGATTGGACTATATATTTATATCAAAAAATTTGCTCCCTAACATCATATTCAACAAAATTCATACAGTAACAATATCTGACAATGCACTGGTTGAAATGCATGTTAACCTAACACAAAAGAAAAATGTCAATTTTAGATCTTGGGCATTCAATAATGATCTGCTGGAAGACACAAATGCTGTCAATAAAATTACTACTGCTATCCAGAAATACTGGTATTATAATTATACAGGATAGCAGCCCATTTCATCTTTATGGGACACCCTTAATGCCATGATAAGGGGAATATGTATTTCCCACCAGAAATGTCCGAATAAAACTAAAGTTGACAAACAAAAACATATACAGTCCATATTAATAAAAGCTTGAAACACTAATATTGCTAGATTATGATAAATTTGCACTGGAATGGTTTGAACTTAGAGTGAAATGGCAACATAAAATAGCCAAGGAATAAGAACATAACTTAAAAAGGATAAAACAGGCAAGATTTTTACAAGGTGACAAAATAGGCAAACTGCTAGCCCATTTATTAAAAAAAAAGGAAAGAGGATAATATAATTGTAGCCTTAAAGAATGTATCTAATCAAATAAAAATGGACTGGGGGAACTTGGTGACAAGTATGTTAGTATACTTTATAAAAATATAAAAATATCCCTATTAAGAACCCTGATGCAATGGAGTCTTTTATAATAAATAGTAAAATAAAACCATTGAATATGCCAGAAGACCAATTTGCTATAGAGGAAATAAAATTGGCCATAAGAAAATTACCCAGTAAAAAAAGCCCTGGCCCAGATGGCTTAATGAATGAATTATTTAAAGCATTTGGTGACCGGTTGTCCCCTGGTTATTCAGGATGATGCAGGAATGGGTGGATGGGAAGGGGTCCATCCCTGAATCAATGTTAAAAGCCAAATTAATCCTACTACATAAAGAAAATAAACCCAAGGACTTATCTAGCAGTTATCATCATTTAGCCTTACTAAATAGTGATTATAAAATTATAGCATAAGTTATTGTTAACAGATTATTACCAGTGATTCCCCTTCACATCCACCCAGACCAAAAGGGTTTTATTCCTGGTTGAACTGCATCCTCAACAATTAAAAAGGTCCAATTATGCATTGAGTATGTCCAGGGACTACAAAATACTTATCATGCACTGGCACTAGATGCCAGTAAGGTATTTGATTTGATTAACACAGAATACATGCTATTTGTTCTGAAGAAGTGGAACATCCCTAACAATATTCAATTGATTATGCAAACCCTATACAGTAATCCTACAGCTAATATTTTAATCAATGGCATGCCATCACTGGAAATCTCTATGGGGGCTGGGGTATGCCAGGGATGTCTTTTGTCACCTTTAATTTTCATTTTATGTTTGGAAACACTATTGAATACAATAAGAGATTGTCCAGTGATCACAGGGGTAAATATATCAGGTTGAGATATCGAAGTCAGCATGTTTGCTCATGACACCTTGTTAATCCTTTCTGACTTGAATAAATCAGTTGAACCCTTACTAAAAATTTTAGATGCAGTTTCTAGCTTTTCTAGTTATCAATTAAATGAGCAAACATCTATGATAATGCAATTAAATGGGAAACCAAAAAGCCCAGAATTTATTGCACTAAATAAATTCAATAAAGTAGATCAAATAAAATATTTAGGGATCATATTAACCAACAAAACATCTACAAGTATACAACTTCATTATCAAATGGGCAGAGAAAAAAATTAAGAATAAGCAGGACATAATGGGCAAACTATCATTGTCATTTTGGGGTCGGATTCAAACAATAAAAATTATGGTATTACCATATTTCATCTTTGTGCTTTAATCTATCTTAGGTTCTCTGAGTACAAAATGGTTTTCTGACATTAAAAGAATCTCTTCTAAGTTTTTGTGGGGGGGGGAGAGATCCTAGAATAGCATGGCTGATAATGACTAAGCCTGTTAAAGAGGGAGGTTTTGGTTGCCCAGACCCTTGGTCATACATGCTAGCCCAAATGGTTGCTACTATGTGTGAATGGTCTTTTTGCCACAATCTGAGACTCAGTTATTACAAAAGTTATTAAAAAACATAAATACACAATTGTCAACAAATAAACTTCTGTTCCTGCCTAATTATAAAAATGTTAGAGGCCAGGGGTATTTACTCCAATTATATGAATGTGCAACAAAAGTTAAAGATAGTATTAAAATAAAGTGGCTGCCTAGATTATATGCACCTTATAATAGCTCTCTGAAACAAAAAAACTGATTATGTGACTATTCAGAAGGAATTTAAAACATTATGTGCAGTCCATAAAATTAAATTAGCTAATTTAAGTGAAAATATTTGAGAAGAAGAAGAAGAAATAATAAAAGCCTTCCAAAATAAAAGGTGGTCTATGTTTTATAAACTAATTGTCTCAGGTCAGGAAGTGCATAAAACAAAACAAGATCTCTCTTGCAAAAAATATACTAATATTCATTTACAAATTAACCAGTGGAGCACTATAAAAATTGGAGAAAACAAAAATATTGTATCAGCAAAAAATTGAAGTATACAACAGAAAATTATTAATAGAGCATATATCACCCCAGCTGGTTATTCAAAATAAATTTGTCCAACTCAGATAAATGCTGGCATGGTTGCAATGCAAGAGGTACATTAAGTCATAATTTATGGGAATGCCCAACCATTAAAAATTGGTGGGAAGAACAAGCAAAAGGTTTATCCAAGAGGTTAGGGAAAAATGTCCCATGTACCATAGTAGTTTTGATCTTTAACCTGTATGACCTAAGTGGGCTGGACCATGTCCAACAGAAAATTGTTACATTAGAAACATAGAACATAGAATTTGATGGCAGATAAGGACCGCTTGGCCCACCTAGTCTGCCCATTTCCCTACCTAATGGATAAGCTGCAGATCCTAGTTAACCAACAGCCTACTTCTTCCTACCCCCACTAGAATTGCCTTATGTCTGTCCCATGCATTCTTGAATTCCCCCCACTGTTTTTGACTCTACGACCTCCTCAGGAAGAATGTTCCACGTATCCACAACCCTCTCTGTGAAGAAATACTTCCTCACCTTACCTCTGAGCTGTCCCCCCCTCTATCTTCAAATTGTGCCCCCTTGTTTTTGCACATCTCTTTTTCTGAAAGATGCTACCCTCTTGGACTTTGTTGATTGCCTTGAGGTATTTGAAAGTTTCTATCATGTCCCCCCCCTCCCTCCTTTCCTTTAAGCTATACATCTTTAGTTCCTTTAGTCTTTCTTCATATGTTTTCTGATGCAGACCTTGCATCATTTTGGTTGCCCTCCTCTGGACATCCTCCACCCTGTCTATGTCTTTGCAGAGATGGGGTCTCCAGAACCATACACAGTACTCCAGATGTGGTCTTACTGACTGTCTGTACAGAGGGCCAACAACTTCCTGTTTTATACTGGTGATGCCTCTCTCTATGCATCCCAGTTTCCCCCCCCAGCCCTCCATACTGCCTTCTCACATTGCTGGCCTACCTTTAGGTCATCTGATATGACTACCCCCAGGTCCCTTTCCATTTTTGTTGTTGTCAGTATCTCACCCCCCATTGTGTACTCTTCCTCTGGGTTTTTGTTTCCCATTTGCGTTACTTCACACTTCTTTGCATTGAATCTAAGCTGCCATACATTTGACCATTCCTCCAACCTTGTCAAGTCCCTTTTCATGCTTTCCACCCCACCTTGTGTATCAACCCTGTTGCAGATCTTTGTGTCATCTGCAAAGAGACATATTTTTCCTCCCAGTCCTTCTGCAATGTAGCTTATAAAGACATTGGGCTCTTTAGCATGCAAGGGGATGATCTTGAAAAATTGAAACAACCAAAGCCTTCCAAAAATGGTCAAAAATGAATGGATGTATATCTTAAGGGAAACAATCATATTTGAAAAACCTGGATACATAACTTAAGAATTAGACGAGCTCGAAAAGGATAGTTGGCCTAATCTTATGGCTATATTTCCATCTTTACTGAAAATTTAGCAATCCTTTTGGAATGAATGGGGAAGGAGGGGGACGAGTATGGGATTCCATGCATTGTTTTTCTTTGTCTTCTGCGTCTGTTCCTAATTACTTATTTATATATTCTGGATTACTTATCAAATTGTTCTATAGAGACATACAACAGCACCTGTTAATGAATAGACTTGTAGCTTTCAGCTTGTATTTCCAAAGGGAAGGTTTTTACATCCCTGACTAGGCTGTACATGTTATCTGTTATGTGTTTCTCTTATGCTTATGGCATTTTAAAAGATATAAACTAAAAATATTTTTGGAAAAAAAAATAAATTCATTTAAAACTAATCCTGGATGAAAGGGCCTGTGTTTTTCTAATCTGGTTTGATTTGATATTCTGTGTTAGCAAGGCAGTATAGCACAGTGGTTTAAGGCTTTGAGCTACAAATCTGGAAACCTAGGTTTGAATCCCACAGCCCCCACTTGCATATTGTGTGACCCTGATCAAGTCACTTAATTTCTCTGTGCTCCCAGGTCACACCTATAAACAAGCTATCAGCTTAGTGTGCCACTCCTGGTTAAACAATTGCAAAAAAATAAACCTTTGGGTCCTTTGAGGGATTCAGCTTTCAATGATCATTCCTTTTTTATTTATATACTAAAGCAAACACATTTAAGGCATATGGTAGCTACAGTATATTGGAGGTTGTCTGGCAAGTTTTAAGATTTGTTCATTAATGACCCCCTTACAGAGTCTTTATGGAACAGATAATTATTTATTTATTTGTTTTGATTCAAATGGGCAACACACAATGCATTATTGGAAATATCTATGCACTACCAACTAATACACAGTATTTTTTACAGTATTTTTCATGAACTAACATCCACTCTGAGCTCCTTATATGTGAAATGCCCTGGTGTTCAGGGTTTACTTTTAGATGACTTCAAAGCCAAGAAAGGTGTTTTAGATCCTGTTTTGTCTTATGATATTGTTTTAACTAAGAATGATCAGGAAATATATCAATGCACAGCAGTGCCAGCCAGGCTGCAATGGTATCTAGTGATATGGGAGACTCAAATAGAGTGTCTCAATATGAGTGACTCAGTTTGAGTGCCTGTAAGAAGAGCGATTAGTGCAGCATAGTGAGAGGCAGTAACAGCTCCGTTTAGAGAACAAAACAGCGAAAGGATGAATGCAGTGAGTGGATGCATGCACTGACTCTGCTAGGGAGTTATTTTGTGGCAGGATATAGGAGGGCATTTGGTCAAGCACTGTCAAGGTGGTTGTGTGGTGTAGTGGAGTCAGTGGATTCCTGTGGTGCAGCAGGACCTGGGTTTGTAACCAGGTGGGGAGCAATATTATTTTTTGTATCCTGTTGCAGTACTTGTATGTTTTTTTACAGATCGCATTCATTGAGCTCCTAGAATGGCCCCCTCCCAACTATTCTCCTGCACCCCTGTGTCAGGCTCCCCCTCAAAGCTGATTATTTTTATAACAGGGTTTGGGGGCAGAGCTATAGCCCCCTGCATAAAAATAATTACAATGTTGTCTCCTGGTAGCCTGTTATTGCTCATTGCTGTTGTTGGTTTCAGTGCAGTGAGCATTGCTGTTGTAGTCGGTGATGATCACTTGCTGTTATTGTAGTCGCTCTCAAATCATCTCTCTTATGATGTAGAACTGGTTGCAACACAGTACCTTGCAGTATTACTGCAAAATGCTGCAGTATACTGCAGGAAACAGCGTAATTCAATGTCAATTAGAGAGGGATTCTGGACAAAAGTGCTACTTTGCAGAATTAGAATAAGCATATCCTCAATAAATCACATACCAAAAATTAGGTTTCTGTTTTACTTCATTTTAAAGTTATGAGCTATTTTGTAACCCTGATTTCACTACCTGTTCAAAAAAGTCAGTTTCAGTGAAGAGCTGCTGCTGATGTCATCTCCAGAATTCACAGTCTAGTCTTCGCTGTCAGCAAGCTTACAGGACCTGTTTCTCCAAAGTTTAAAAACCAGTGCAATGGTTTTTACAAGTAAAAGAGGTGGCAACATTCAAAAAACATTTCTATAAAAACTATGTGTGTTTCAGGTTGTGGAATAAAGTTGACAAATTCATATTTTAATGCCTTTTTGATGTGGTTTATCTTTCCAGGGTTGCTGAATGCTGAGTCAGCATGCCTCCAGGCTGCTGATACCATTTGGGGTGCTATTCTACTGTGTCTATTAGGAAGTTGTATTGTTACTAGCATTGCATAATGTTGGTAACTTCACTGCTGTTTGTCAGTGTCTGCTTTATAACAAGTTTTAAAGATGACCTTTCCCAGTCCTTTTGACTTTCTTGCATAAATTACCCCTTCTTGCATTGATTCTGGAATTGTATTTCATTACTGCCCTCTGCAGTTAGTTTTTGCAAAATGAATGAAATGCAATTCTAGAATCAGTGCAAGAAGTGGTAATATATGCATGAAAGTCAAAAAAAACTAGGAAATGTGCTCTACATCTCAATCTGTATCTCTCAAGTAAATATTGCTCTGTTTTATAAGATGCCTTTTCCTAGCAGTTGAAACTCACCCTCCTGTTCTTGTAAGTTTCATGTCCTGACTTTCACAAAATGGTGTAATTTTTGCATGAAAGTCAAAAGGACTTGAAAAGATGCTGACAGCAACTCTATCTTCTCTCAGTCCCCATGCTTTATTAACAAGGCAAAAAAAAGTCAATTTTACAAAGACATAATACTGACAAGGCATTTGGATTTTGGCATAATGCATAGCTAACAGGTTGTATTGGGGAAGGGGAACATAGCATGTACAGTGAATCCTGGTAGTTTTCCCTTGCAAAAGTGCTGTGACTGCTCTGTACTACACAGTGCACCCAACAGTGATGCCATCAGAAGCCAGCAGCCCAGCAGCTGAACAGCAAAGGTAAGTGCAGCAGGGCTAAAGCAGGGCTCAAAAACAAATCCAAATTATAGAAGGCAGAGTAAACCTTGGCCAGCAATAGCAAATGAACACACTCTTTCAGGTCTAGTATGGCATATAATGACTACAAGATGTAACTTTTTGGACCATCATGAAAGGTGCTGTTTAACAGGGGCCTAATATGTGTTAATTCCTGCTAGTGGCAGAAGCATTAGCCCTGGTAAAATTTTCATTTTAATGTGGAAGACAACATAGATGAGTTTGAATGTAGGTTAAGTAACAACCTGTCAGGGAGAAAACACTAGGGGCCAGATATTTAAAACTTTGGGCCTGGTGCAAATCTATTGCACCACGACTGCGCCAGAGTGCTATTTTTAAAAGACCACATAGCGCCAGTGCAACATGGTAGTGCCAACGCTATGAGATAATGTATGCATGGCAGAAAGTGAGGGGCGAGGACATGCATACAGGCGCAATGGTATATTCAAAAGTATAGAGCCATGCAACATGCGTTAGTGCAACATGTAGCAGGCACAAATTACCATACATAAAATGGTTGTCTCAATGCCAGGCAAACCCAGGATGGGGAGTGTGGACACAGCTGCAACAGGGAACAACACTGTATGTATCCAATGAGGAGGCAGTGTTGGCGGACGGCCACCCTGGGCCACTTCATATGAACAGGTACACAAACTGTGGAATGCAGTGCCCCAACAGTGTTGTGAAGTGAACACTCATGTAAATGTTACAACTGAGCTAGAACACCACTTGCAGTAACAAAGTATTTGTATGGTATTGTAATATATTGTAATGTGTACCTAATGTGATATTTGTGTATTGTGTTGTTGTGCATGGTATGTCTTTATTGTACACCATTGCATCTCAGCCATGTAGTTAGTGTCTCTGGGTCATTCCTGATGCCAAGGCCCAGTGTACTTACCTGGTGAACAAGGTGATAAAAAACAATGACCAGAACACATACATGGCAAAGACATGCTGCACATAGACAGCACTGCACATGTCACTGTCATCTGGCAATGGTCCTAACCCTGCCAGGCATTAGTGAGTGCCTCAGCACCCAGTGGACACCATGGCTGTGTGTTCGTGCAGCACACATCTCCAGTTCCCTCATTGGGGTACACCAACACAACCCAGCAGACACATGCTGCACTGGAGGAATGGAGAGTGTTGAGGGGAGGGTGTACAGGTGGCCAGGCTGCACCACATAGTAAGTACTGCCACACAGCTGGGGCCATCCACACAGTGCCATGTTCCACTGATGGGACTGCTTCTGGCAGCAGTGTGCCAGTAAGGTGGTATGTGTGGCCCCCCCGGGGCTCATACCCTACAGCTGTCTGGGATCCCTGCACACATGGACAGCCATGTGTATGGTAGTGTGGGGATCCCGTACCACTGGTGCAGCACATGAGGGTCACAGGACAGTATGACTGTGGTGTCCACTGTCAGAGCACACCTTCCAGCTGTGCTTGTCACTGTGTGGATAGCACCAGTCACTGTTGTCTGACACACTGTAGGCATTGCTGTGTACCTCACAGTATTGCCTGCTGTGGTACTGGACTGTCTGATAAACACTGTGGCAGGAACAATGATTTTCCTCTGGCATGCAGCACAACCACCCATTCCTGTAGTGCTACTCACCTGGGTCACATTAGACTTTGCATCTGTGTCCAAACCAAGACTGCGGCTAATGTTCTGAGAGTTGTGAGCACACAATGAATTTGACAACTGACCTGTAATACCAGTCAAATGTACAGGTGGAGCTGTGAGCACAGAAAGAAATGTGGCTACTGACCTGTAATTCCAGTCAGACCTCCAGGTGGAGTTGTGTGCACCATGGTATAGCACCTGGCAATCCACATGCAAAGTAGGCTGTTGTTTGCCATGGATTGCCTGAGTAGACTCATTTGCATTGCAGTTTCAAATATAGCAAATTTTTGCACTGGGCAAATGGGATTGCGCCTAGAAAATGTGTCAGCACCCGCGCAAATGTGTTAGCACCACACAATACTTTAATGTTCCATTACATGGTTCTGCAGTATTTGGCCTGCACTGTTGTTTGCAATTGTTGTGCCTGACTGCTTTGCTAGCACACATGTTGCCCACATTGTTCAGCTTTACCTCACTTCACCTCTGTGTGCACTGGGCAGCTGTTGCAGTTTGCACTGCTCTCAGTTGCTATATTCAGTGCTGTCTTATTTGCTGGGCTATTGTTGCACTGCATTTTTAGCCCTGTTTGAATGCCTTCATTTGCATGCTATATTCAACACATTTAACCTTTGAATATTGTGTGCAAATGGTTCCAGGCTAATTTTGCCCACCTTGCAGAGCTAATTTTGCCCTGGGGCAAAGTTTTGAATGTCTGGCCCTAGGTTGGCTGTGTTTGCTACTGCATAGAAACTCATAGTGAGGTTTCAAACCAGCATTACCTCTCCCACCCCCCATTTACAGGGAGGTAGAGTAATTGTTTTAAAATTGCCATCCTGAAAAATCACATCAATTGAATGACAGGTGTGAATGATCACAGCCTTCCACCACACCAAAAAAGTATTCAGTCTGCAAACCTCACCAGTGAAAACAGGAAATTTTGCTCACATGCTATTTCAGTATAAAAAAATAAACTAAAACTAAATCTCACTGCAGTGTGCTATGATTCAGCATTCACCAAACCTGGAGAAAAGGATCACAATATAAAGGCACCAAAATAAATAAATGAAAAAGAATACACATTTGTCAACTTTTTTACAAAACATGAAATACGCAGTTTTTAAAGCAATATTTTTTGAATGTTGCTGCCTGTTTTACTTGTGAAAACTATTGCACATGAACTCCAGCCTTTGAAGAAACAGGTTCTATAAGCTTGCTGACTGGGAAGACTAGACTTTGAGGGCCGGATATGAAGAGGCCAATGCAGGACGCAAGGCAACTTGCATCAGAAAATAAGGTGCAAGTTGCACTTGCGTCCTGTGTTACGTCCCCGTGGGATTCACATAGGCAGCCTGCGACATGTGGCAGGCTGCCTGTGACCAACAGCACCTATGCACCTGAAACCTCCTTATGACACAGCAGAAGGGGGTTTCTGGCAGCATTTTCACCCTGTTCAGGTAGGGTGGCCACTACATCCACTGATGGGATTCAGAGACAACCACCAGAGAACATCTGTCAAAGACAAGTTACTCCAACAAATAAGTGGTCTAACTGGTCTTTGCTGTTCACTGGAAGTTGCTACTGTGCCACAGCCCCACAACCCCTGTGGGTTGTGGACCCCCCTTGGCTCTAGGTCCCAGGCATGGCACGTACGGTGCCAGGTAGGGTGTGTGGCACACCCCCAATGCCCAGACCCACATACACACATTGTGAGCCCCACATGCCTTGGGGCATGATCCCCCACATTCCCAATAACCCACTGTTAGTCTAGTGTACCCCGCCCCACAGTGCAAGCCCCCCCAAACCCCCAATACCCCACCGGTGACTGGCACAGCCCTCACTCACCACCAGGGCCAGTTGCCAAAGCACCTGCCAGGTGTGTGTTTTGGGGGAGACCACTGGGCCACCAGGGCAGGTATGGGTCCGTGTTCTGGGGGGGTCCATGGCAAGGGGGGCTTGGGGCTGGCATCTACACCATAGGGGGCCTTGGAGCTGTGCATGGGGGTATCATGGTGGCCCTTGCCCATCGCAACTGCTGTCCTGCAACCTGCAGCATTCCCAGTGCTGCACCCTACCTTGCGCAGCCACCACAAGTTGCAGGATGCAGACCACTACACCCGCTCCAATGCTGAATCGGCTGCATGGGCCAGGCGCAGGGCAGATAGACACAAGCTGCCATTGCCATAGCTTGTGGTGGACCTCTCTGAATCCAGTCCTGAGTTCTGAAGATGACATCATCAGCAGCTCTTCAGTGAAACTGGCTTTTTTGAACAGACAGTGAATTTAGGGTTGTAAAATGACTTGTAACTTTTAAATAGAGTAACTTAAAGATCTCATTTTTGGCACGAGGCTAATTGGGACTATACGGATCCAAATTCTGAAATTTATTGATGCCAGAAATTTTGACTGTAGTCCCTCTTTAAGCCTTTTTTGCCATGCAATATTATGTGACATGTCATTCAGTGCAAGTTACTGCATTGCATTCTAACTGGTGCCACTGTACTTCACAGGGCAATTAATGTAATTATAATGATGAACTGCGTATACAGTTGATAGAAGATTGCAACATGGTGGTTCTTAATGTAAATTTTAGCAGACAAGCAGGGGTCACCTTCCTTCTTGACTCATAATTTAGTAAGAGTATAGTATTATGCATTACTATTTTATGATGATGAGAATTACCATGCCTTAGTATCCTTTCTTCCTTTGAGAGTAATCACAACCCTGTGGTCATTATTAGCAACTCTCCTGATACTGTGGTGTGCCTGCTGCATCTTTGATCAAATACTCTTGTCTCACATCATGTGACATTGTGTGATCCTGAGCAAGTCACTTAACTTCCTTGTGCTCCAAAGTCACATCTGGAAACAAGCTTCAGCTTAGTGTGCTACTCCTGGTTAAACAATGTTTCCTTTCTCCTTTTCCCATCAAAATCTTAATTACAAAATAATAAGAGGGAATGCTACATGTTGGAAGTTCTTTGTGCTTCTGAAATTTACTTTAGTCTTGTAAGCTCCATTATTGCAAACTCAGCTAAAGATTTGTGTGTATTGTTTGTGAAAATGTTTTAACTGATAATATCTGATTCATATTCAGATCCCCCACAGTCAGGTTCTGACTCTTGGTTTGAACTTAAGTGCAGGAGAACTAAGTTGATGTTAAATTGTCAAATTAAATATACTAAAAGGAATCTCTCCAGATCAAATCTAATGTTATTGAACAAATGCTGGACAGACCATAAATGATTTTTAAAAGCACGGAAAGTCCAATACATAATGTGTAATGGGAATTGATGGAATAGGCTGTATGTACAATCAGACCTGCTTATAATGGACACCTCTGCGCATGCTGTTTTTGTCTGGTATAGGAGGTGTCCATTATAACTTCTATGGACAAATTTGATACTTGCCCACCCACCCATAACTGCTGTAACAGTGCAGTAGTTCTATTCCACCCACCCCTTTGTAGGTGCAACACATGCTTCCTTTGGAAGGAATCTTGTCTGCTTGCTTCAGTTAATTTAGTTCAACATCTGCTGTATGTGACAGACTTCACACTTGAAGTTTGTTGATCCAGTCTGATTGCCCTCATATCTGCAACAGTTGCAGAACCTCCTTCAGTGCAGTAGCTGCAGTCTCAGAGTTTCCACCATTGCCTGCCCTCATGTGGCTGCAACAGTTTAGTTCAACATCTGTAGTTTGGGGAAGTTTATGTTGGCTAGCAGCAGGGGGAAGGAGGTAATTATGAGTGGCAGAGAGAATAATGTTGGCTATTAGTGGGGGAAGGAAGGTGATATTGAGCAGCAGAGTGATAATGAAGGCATTAGTGCCCTCAGTCATCAACTATAGATGAATGGCTTAATCCTTCATAATCAAATGGACTATCATTGTCACTTGTGACAATGGCTTTTGGCAAACTGGCTTTGTCCCGACAAAGCAAGAGTGCAGTTTAAATGTGTCCGATATAAGTGGTCTGCACTGTAACAGGAAGGCTGCAGATTTTTTGTCACCTGTTGCCAAGGGAAATAAAAATGTGTCCTCAGTCGGCAGCTCTTATATTGACCCTGAGTAATTTGTCATTTTAAGGACCTTATTTTTTGATGCAGCTGCAGATCCTGCAGATAGAGAATATTCATTGGGCATTCACAGCTATCAAATCTAATAAAGCCTCTGGTAGTGACTAAAAAAACTGTTGATTTCTATAACGTTGATCCTCCTTTATGGATCTCGACGCTTACCAATTTCTTTTAATTTATGTTTTTTTCTGAAAATAATATACCAGATTACTGGTGGGGGAATATCATATACCTGGTAAAAAAGGAAACTAAAAATGGTTATCCTTTAATTACCACCCAATACGTCTATCTGATAACCTGGTCAAGTTATTTTATAAGATAATTTGTTTTAAATTAGAGGATTTGGTGGTTTTATATGGGGTCATTGTTGAATATACATCTGGATTTAAGAAATCCAGTTAAATGGTAGATACTCTTATAGTGTCCTTTTCCATCTATTATCCAAATACTGTAAGTGACAGTTCACAAGCAATGATTGAATAGTACTTGGCATTAGTGCTGTGTGAAAAATTCTGCTGGCAAAATTACCATGTATGTCAGAATTTCACTTTAATGAAATTGCAGAGTACACTTTGGCAACCTTTCTGAAATTCTGACTTAGAGCTGTGGAATGTATGTACAGTATGAATTGTGAAATAATAACAGTATGAATTGTGGATTAATGTACTAAACAGTGGAAAACAAATTCCACATAACTGATTACTGAACTTCGGAATGATTGCAAGTATTGCACACTGAATTTTGCAGAAATGATATTCCATAGTTCATGTGTATAACTCCATAATTCAACCAAAAAATTTCACAGAATGATGTGAAAATTCACCATACACATTTAGAGGATTCAGATTTTGCATAAATCAGAATCTCAAATCTTTGCAAATTTGGAATTCACAATTTCTGCCCAGGACTATTTAGCATACATTGATTTCTCAGCTGCCTTTAATTCCATACCTAGGTTGGTATTGTGGGAAATGCTTTGTTCCCTTGAATCTTTATAATTATTTGCTCAATATCATAGTTAATCTCTAGATTAACACTTTGTCTCAGATGAGCTATTTTAGTGATTGCTGTCTTCTTCTTCCTTTACAAGCTAAGGTTGCCTTCTTGCCCCATTATTGTTCAAAATTTATATGTGATCCTCCTACAGCATTGGAGATCTCCTGCTCAAATTCTCTAGGTATTGTGGGAAACCTATACCTGTTCTAGCTTATGCAGACAACCATGTTCTATTTTTACTTTCACTTATAGGTCTGCAAAAAAAATCTTTCTTTAAAGTCTTTGTGCAGTTAGTTAAATGAAAGATAAATATTAGTAAGAATAAAATAATTATATTTGGGAAAGGTACAGTATCTTGGGTTTTATCTGGAGGCTGGAAGGTGGTGCTAGATTACATAAGCAACTATGCAGATGACATCCTACTCCACTTGGCCTATCCCAATAAATTGGTATCACATGCATTGCAAATTATCAGACAGTTCGGACTCGTATCTAATTATAAGTTCAATTTGTTGAAACTCGTAGTTTTTCCTCTAAATGCTCTTACCCACCAGGCTAATTTTATCCATCTAGACATGAAGTGGTCCCCTCACTCTATTAAATATGTACCTGTGCTGTATGCTACCCCATGTATTATTCCATGTAATTCTCCGGGTCGCCCCTGAAAAAGGGACCTTCGGGGCTCAGCGGGCTTACCTGGTAATCAAAATTTAATAAATAAATAAATAAATATCTTGGCATTCATTTCACCAAAGACTCAGAGACTCTTAGGAAGCTTAATTTAGATGACTTAATAACAAATACTCAACAAGACCTTCAAAGATGGGAGAGCCTCCCCCTCTCAATTTAGGGTCATATCAGTATTTCTAAAATGAACGTCCTCCCTCGTCTCTTTTATCCCCTAAATGTATTCAATCTCTTGCTCTCATTGTCCTATTTTCATCAGTTTCATTCTGTTCTCTCTAAATTTATCTGACGAGGTAAATTTCCCAGGCGCTCTTTTACTAAACTCAGCCTCCCCAAGGAATTAGGGGGGCTTCGTCTCCCTAATTTCAACTTTTATTATTGGGTGAGCCATCTGTCAAAAATGAGAAGATGGTTTTCAGACACAAGTGATGGTTACTTACCTATCTGGCTACAATTAGAAAGTAAACTTCTCACTTTTCACGGCTTTAATTCCACAGGAATATTTTTCTCTCCTTGTTCTGCGTTACCAAACTCCATACAAGATTCGGTGGTGGGAGTCTCCATTAAGGTTTTAGTGCAATGCTGGAATTTTTTTAATATCTCACATAAAAAAGATATGGCTCAACCCCTTTTTCAGAATCCAAATATTAAAATTGGGGGTTCATTACTTTTGCCGGATTGGCTCCCTCAGTTACAGGAAGTCTCAGTAAAGGACTTATATGGTCAAACCGCTCTCCTGCCATCCCCAAACATAATAGCTAAATTCAACATCCCTCAGAAATGTATTTTCAAAGTGTTTCAGTTGAGACACCTTATGGTGTCCAATTTTGGAGTCGTACTATCACAATCTCAAGTTAAGCCCTTTCTGGAACAGGTACAGAGACACGCCAGTAAATCCCATGGTATATCGGCTATTTATTCTTTTCTTTTCGGAATCAATTTCCCGAATGCTCTTCCGGGTTCTAAAGTTTGGGCTTCCCTTCTGACTGAAGTTAGTCCCAATTGGAGTCAGGTTTGGAAGGACCTACATAGGTATCTTACCCAAGACAGACACAGACTTAATCAGTACCATATTTTATATAATATGTATTACACTCCGGTTAGGCTAGCCAAGTTGGGTAGGCTTCCTGTGGCAACCTGTACCAGATGTGGTTTAGCTGAAGGGAACCTAATTCACATTTTCTGGCATTGTAGCAAAGTGGCTCCACTTTGGAATGCTATTCAATCTGACCTAGCCCCTTTATTGGGATTAGGAGATCTATTTACTATAGAGATATGTATCTTTGGGATGCTCTCAACCATTAATATTAAAGAACATAGATTTCACATGGCCTTAATTTCTATTGTGGTTAAAAGACTAGTTCTCAAGCATTGGGTGGATCAACTAGTTATAACACATGAAGAATGGTTGAAGGAGATGTCACTTTGCTTCAATACTGAGAGATTGATAGCCAGTTCCCAGAACTGTATGGAGGTATTTAACCACAAATGAGGTAAATTATATGCCCTATACTTAAATTGAAATATGGGAGGTACATGTCTCTGTTTATCTTAATTGGTTGGTCTTATTCATCTCTGGTAAATGCTGACTGTTACTCTGTAATTCATGACTTCTTTTGAGATGTTATGTTTATGAGGCACACTCCAGGGGGAGGGGGAGTAAAGAGGGGAGGGGGTTTATATGGGTATGGGTATTGTTTTGGTTTTATTGGACCCGGAAACAATCTGATGTATGCTACTTTGTATCTATACTGGCCAATTTTGTGTACAGTTACTCATGTAGCTTTTTTTCTGGATATGTGGAATGTAAATTCAATAAAATATTGAATTTAAAAAAAAGGATTACATAAGCAACAACATACAAAGGGGTGTGGTTTATTCTGGATAAATGCACACCTGGGGTGTAGGAAGGCACGCAGCCACAGGCTGAGTGCCATACTGCCACTAGAGGTGCATTTACCCAGAAGAAAACACACCCCAGAGTCTGTTATTGTGCTTATAAAATGAGTGGATGTTCAGAAATATTGTAACTTTTAAAAACTTAAAAAAAAAAGTATTAAATGTTTTTCTGTTTTTAAATAAAATAGTCTCTCCACTTAGTTCTCACTAGGGGTGCTGGAGAGCAAGACTACCTTCCAACTTCTGTCTGCTGACCCTTTTTTATTTATTCTGTTCGGGTTTTTGTCTCCAACCCTCCATTCCCTTTTATTCATGATTCAGGTGACTCCCACCCACTTTTCTGACTACTATAGAGCTTGACCATGGCAGGTGCTACACCACTGGCAAGACCACAATTTCATTGTGGTCTTGCTGGCAGTAGGCTTCCATCTGTGGTAGCATATTTTATAGAAGTACCAGCAGTCTCAATCTCTGCTAATAGAATCTGAGAGCAAGAGACCACTGGTGACTTTGGTGAACATATTCATTTGGGTCTGGAATAAGGCATTCCTTTCTCTCTTTTTTTTGGTACATACTTATTTTTTTGTAGTTTGAGTGTGACAGCATGCCTTCACAACCAACACACTCCCCCTGAGGTCTCTTCCACCTGGGATGCTCCTCTCTTCACTGCTGCTGCCTGTGTCCTCCTCCTTGGTGTCCTTCCATGGCCACTCCACCTTCCTCAGCACCAGTTGCCACACTGGCCCCCTGTAATGCTGTGGCGAGAAAGGAAACAGTTAGAACACTGCATCCAGCCATGCACCACACACACACACACACACACACACACACACACACACACAAACACATATATGCATGCCCTGGGCCACAGCATGGCATGGGCCATACTTGGGTCCCCCAACCCCTTTGCAGGCCACCATGACTTAGGTCCTGCCAGATCTGTGTTGGACCACGCAAACATGGGCTGCACTGCCCGTCCTGTCCCACTGCACCCATGTAGCCATGGCACATGACTGGCCACACACTGGGACAGGTGGATGGTAGCAGTGGCCAAAACAATTAATCAGCAGGTGCAAACACCATCCCAGCACTTGGCGGTGCAAGGCGCATGCTGAACACTTACCCTGGATAGCACAGTGGGCCACCACAGTGTACATGGCTTGGCATCCCCCATCTCCCACTGCTGTACTTCCTCGGCTGCCTGAGATGGACCTGTTGGGGAGAGAGGGGGTTTGTTTACTGTACTGAAGTGTGTCCTGTGGCTGTATCCTCACTGTGCATCACCCCTACTCACCTGTGCTGTCATCATCCTGCATGAGTCCATGCCGTGAGTCACCTGCTGTTTGTGGCTGACCCCCTGCCACAGCACTTGCTGTGGGTCTGCAATCCCTGGCATGCTCTGCTGGGAAAAAACATTACCATTAGTCCCTTCACTGTTCACGTGCAACAGTTGGCATGCGTGGTGTGTGTGTGTGTGTGTGTGTGCAACTTAGTGTAAGTGGCTCAGTATTAGTGTCAGTGGCTCAGTAGGTAGCACACTTGCCTCTGAGGCCGGGAGATCAGAGGGCTGTGGGTTCAGTTCCCACGTCTGGCACTTGGGTTAATATCCCAGTACTGACACTGTAGTGCAGCATGAGAGGTGCTGCACTTCTGAGGTGCCATCTTTCAGATGAGACGTTAAACCGAGGTCCCATCTACCTGGATTGGTGGTAGTTCAGGTGGATGTTAGAGATCCCATGGCACTTATCGAAAAAAAGAAGTGGAATTTCCCCGGTGTCCTGGCCAAATTCCCCTCATTCACTAATAATACCACCAACAGCTTCATCTGGTTCAAGGTCAGTTGGCATTCATCTGTATCCCCCTCCCCCGGGTCGTGCCTGAAAATAGGCAGAATTTGTCTAGTGCACTTACCCGGTCAACAAAAACTAAAAAAACAAAACAAAAAAAACCCAGACTTACCAGACAGTGTGTCCACACCCTCCACCTTCCCATGTATGCTGACGGTGGTGATGGTGTCTGCCACCATGTGGTCTACAGGTGTCAGTTAGCTGTCTGGGGTGGGCGACCCACTTCCCATGCCCCTCTGGGTGCATGTTTCCACAGCCACCTTCCCTTCATGGCCATGCATAGGCCCCTGCACTTGTGTTTAATTTCCATCAGGGTACGGGCATCCAGCCCTGTGGTTTTCACAGAGGCCTGGATGTCCGGCCAGATCCATGCCTTTACCTCAGCAGGTGGTAGATAGAGCCAGTGCACTGTATAGCTGTGCATGGTTGGCACTAATCTCACTGACCATCACTGCCACTTATGCCCCCATAAAGTTGTAGGACCATGACCAGCCTTTGCCATGGCCCACACCAGGGGCCTGCCTGCTGCCTGATGCTTGTTCCTGGGTGCCACTTGGCTGTGCATGCCCATCTCTGCAGAGCCCCTTGGATCTGCCATACTCACTCCACCTGGCCTACGCTCATTGTTTATTTCTTCTTGTGCATAGATGGCAGCATCTTTGCCCATATATGGTGGGGTCATGGGACAGAGCCATATTGCCTGGGCCTGCCTGTGTCACCTATGCACTATGCTGCACACCATCCATTGGCATGCCCACTAGCGATGCGCAGTGAGCAGATCATTTTGTGCATGCTGTGCTGTTGGCTGGTCCTGCATGCTGTGCATGTCTGCACCATGTGTATATCAAATTTCTGTGGAATTTATTCCCATTCGTGCATAGGACCCATTTTATGCAGCTGAATTCTTGGGGAAGGCAAATATTGCACCTTTGTAACTAGTGACTAACAAGCACTATAGTGCCCTTTCTCCATGAATACCTACTGTAACCCCTACAGCCAAACTAGGACAGTGTTCTTTAAGAACCCATATTGATTCTAGAACTTTTAGTTATTGTCTATGAATAACAAGCATGTTTCCATCTCATCTACCACATCTTCTGTTTTGGGAAAAGAAAACACTATTAGACTTAAATTGCCCCTCTCCTTGCACAACTGGACTTTTATTTGTCTTGGCTTCCATACGCGTATCTTTTTCTGGATGTTGCACTTACAGAAAACTAGATAAAATAATGTTATAATTTAGTGTGAAATGAAATATTAAATGATCTTGCTGTTAGGAAGCTTGGCCAGGACATGCTTTATTGAATGGTTGTCCTTAATATAAATTGAGTCATTCACTGTATATGAGCCTTATCTTGATGATCCAATTCATCCAAATCATAGAAGAGCCTTCACTAGCCTTCATTTACAGACAAACAGGTCAAATTTTACTTCTGATAGATTTGCTAAGACTTTAAGTAATACATTGATGAGTCTATATAATTGTAATCTGAAGCAAAAGGATGATATTTTTCATTAATGAGCTGCCCCACATTTGCAATTTTTAGACTTAAATATTCAAGCAAATTATTGGAGTCCATTCGATTGCAATCCAGTTCTCAACTAAACAGGTAGACTCTCTCAAACAAGACTTATATAAAATTTCTGATTGGGCAAACCACTTGGAAATACAGTTCAAGACAGAGAAGTACGAAGTAATGTACATAGGGGCAAGTAACAAGAAAGCTTATTATACTTTATGTGATACCATATTACAAGAAACAGCATTAGAGAGAGACATTGGTGGCATGGTATTGGCAGACTTCAAACTACATAAACAATGCAATGAAATAAGAAAAATGTCTATTAAACTACAATGGTCACTTAAAAGAAATAATAAATCTAGAAACCACAAAGTATTCTTCCTATTGCACATTGCATATATTTTTCTCTCCCTTCTTCTATTTCTTGCTGGTAACATTGAATTCAGCTCCGGCCCCTCCTCTTCCTGCTTTCCCCCTGCTCTACCCAAATACATCACTTTCTTCCACCTCAATGCAAGAAGTCTCCTCCCAAAGCTGGACTCCCTTAAAGGCTGAGTCTCCCAATACTCCCCTGATATCTTGTGCATCACTGAAACCTGAGTGTCCTCTAGGGTGCCTGACTTCAGTTTAGCTTTTCTTTTCTTTCACTTCTTTCATCAGGACTGAGGCAAGCGTGATGGTGGCATTGTCCTCTACTGTATGTCCAACAAACCCTCTCCTGCACCATTTCTTTCTGTGAGTCACTCCTTTCCTCACATGAGCTCCTGCTAGCAAAGCTATCCCTACCCTCAACCCTCCTCATCCTTCTTGGTGTTAACTATGCTTCACCCAAGCTCTCTCCCCCCCTTCCCTAGCAAACTCCCTCTCATCTCTCGTTTCACATGCTGCCTCCAGTGAGCTCATCTTCCTTGGTGACTTCAACCTAAATTGGCCTTCCCCTGCTTCCAATCCCACTCTTCACAAGACTGAGGCCTTGTACCTCACCCAACTAATCACTGAACCCACCCATCTCAATCCACACTCCTCAAACCACTCCCTACTGGACTGGGTACTCTTCTCCAACCCACACCATATTATAGCTGCAGGCATTATCCCAAATGCCTTCAGCAACCACTGCCAAACCTATTGTTTTTTTTTTAATTAGGTATGCTTTTTTGGAAGTTTTCAGAGAAACACAATTACAAAAAACCAACACAAAATAACAATTAATATACAACCCCTAATACCACCACAATATGTTCAAAATATACAGAAAAAGCAAGATTTACTGCCCTTACCCTTCTCTGACCTAATACTCTTCCCCCCAGGTACTCCAGAGAAAAAAAATTGTTCTATGCACAACCAACATGTGAAAAAAGGAAAATATTTTACATTACTGGAACATACATCATAGGGAAGGGCATTAAGAGTATGAAAGCAAAGATGGTGCACTATAAAGACTCCTCATCAAACACAACAAACTCACTCCTGGGAAATAATTAGTAAATTCATGTCTCCTGAAGACAGAGAGTAAAACATATAAAGGTTCTCATATTTTCTTATAAATCGTTAAATGATTTGTCACACTGGCAACCATTTTTTTCTACCTGTAATGCAAACAGAATATCTTTGTACCATTCCAAATATGTCAGAGTGGTTTGATCACACCAGTGCCTCAAACTAATTTTCTTGGCGCAGGCTAAGATCAGAGCCATATGGTAACATTAGTTTCCAATTAGGTTTCCCTCAAAGATGCCCAATAAACAAACTTCTGGAGAAAATGCAGACTCCAGTCCCAGGAGGGGATCTAAATGTTGATGAATGGAGTCCCACAAGGGCACTGTCATATCACATTCCCAAAAAGATATGAATCAAGGTGCAGTACCAATACCTTGCCACATTTTGTACAGCTATAATGCACCATTCTGCCCATTATATGCAATTCAACAGGGGTATAGTAAAGATTATGGAATTTATAACATTGAATGTGATGGTATCTGTCCTACTTAATAAACTTATACAAGCTGACCCATAAACAGGGCCAATCATACAGTTTTCCAAATGAAGGCAAGGCATTGTCCCAATATGTGGCAGTACCTGTTATCTTAAAAGGAAGCAACTCATAAAGGTGACTATATAAAAAGGAGATAGCATGAGATGTACAAGTTTTGTGGACTTAAGTAAGCATTGTCAAGCCATAAATGTTAGACCATGTTTCTTGACCGAAATGGCTATACAATAAATGCAGCACTTGGAAAAATTTTAAACAATGCCTAGTGAAAATGTGGAATTTTTGTTGTGCTTCATGAAATGTCATCATGCTACAATTTTTAAGAAGGTGCTCCACTGAGTTAACCTCTAGGTAGGGCCAGAAAGCAGAATTGAGAGTTTGCATTGCAATTCTAAAATTAAGGTTCCCTAGCAAAGATTGTGACACCTCCTTCTTCAGGTCAAGATGGGGAATGGCATATAATTGTTCATGGACACAGATTGCAGAAGTGATTGGAGTATCATGCAAAGATTGGGGAAGCTGACTGAAAGAAATATGCAATAATGCTTTAATATTTAAGTATAGTTGGATACAGTAAAATTGCTCTATCTCCAACCATTGAGGGGTATACTCCGACATATTAGCTGCCAAAGAATTCCTATACCATTGGAGAAAATGAATAGTTTGAATTGCTAGATAGTATAAGTAAAAGTTGGGGAGACAGATGCCCTCTTCCTTTTCAGGTGCTGTTAGCTTGCTAAAGGTTCTCCTGGGTGGTTTATCTTGCCAAAGAAAAGAAGATAATATGCAGTGCAAATTATTAAACCAATACAGGGGAATAACAACATTAAGCATAATAAGTGGGTATAAAATCTGGGGTAACACTTTCATCTTAATAACGTTCACTCTCCCCCAAAAAGAGATAGGCAAGAGAGTCCATCTATTTAAATTATGAATTGTCCAAAATAGGTCGGCACCTCATAACCATCTGTTCTCTGATATATGATCCACATTGTATAAGGTAAAGGTGAGGTTTAAAGGCAACGTTATACTCTCATAAGTAAACTATATCCCATATTAAAAAATTGCCATAAACAACTCGTTGTGATGCGAAAACGTTTGGTTCCGTGGGGAGGGGCAAGGTGTATCGAGCTCACATCTTGAATGTTTGCTGACTATTTTGCCTATTTTGAAAATAAAAGGCTTTTATCCTAACACATCGAATGTGGATCACATATCAGAGAACAGATGGCTATGAGGTGCCAACCTATTCTGGACAATTCGTGAGCACCTTTTGGATTTGGTTTTGGCCCCATCTCTGTGGTGTTTGTAGCCACCTATGTATGCTTGTGTGACTATCTATTTAAATCAATTTAATCCATTTAAATAAGGGGTCTAAATTATAATGTTTCATTTTGTCCGGGGATGTGCTGATCTATATACCCAGGTATTTAAGCTTGTCTTTAACCCATATCAGACCTAAGCAGTCAAAATCTGCTTTATTAGTTAATCCATTTAAGGGCATAGTCTCAGTTTTACCAAGTTTAATTTGTAAAGTGTCCCAAATTGGGTAATTATCTCCAAGGCAGCAGACAGGGATGCGGCAGGATGAATTAAGTGTAATAAAATGTCATCTGCATAAACTGGCATTTTATATTGATATGGTCCCACAGGTATTCCTCTTACCTGTGGAGCATTATTCAATTTTCTAATTAAGGGTTCCAAGAAAAAGATTGAGAGAAAAGGAGTTAAAGGGCATCCCTGCCTGGTGCCCCTCTTTAAATAAATAGGATGAGAAAACATACCATTACATAATACCCGGGCCAAGGAGTTAGAATATAAAAGCTTAACCCATTGTAAGAACTCTGGTATCCAATACCTGTGGAGCAAGTAAAACAAGAAGTTCCATGAGACCCTATCAAAAGCTTTCTCTGCATCCAGAGAGACCAATGTTGTCGGTATAAGTGACTCTCTGGATGCAGAGATCAAATGCATTAACTTCTGGTGATGGTTGGTAGACACTCTCTCATGTACAAACCCCACCTGCTCCATACTAATCAAATTACCACACACCTGATTTACTCAGGTGGCCAGAATTTCGGGCAATATTTTAAGATCTAAATTAATAAGAGATATGAACCGATAACTAGTTACTTTTAATGGGTCTTTCCCAGGTTTTAACAAAATGACAATCAAGGTTTCTATTAAGAAAGGGTCGAATAAGCCATGTGAGTAAATATAAAGATGTTTAACAACACCATGGCTAATAGATCTTTAAAGTATTTGTAAAAATTTGACATATAGCTGTCCAGATCTGGTGCACTTTCAGATGAGATGGGGTCAATAGCAACTTTTATTTCCTGTAGAGATGGCAGGGACTTCAAAATTTCCACTTGAGCCTCCTGTAACTTGGACAAGTCTAGATTTTGGAAGAAGGACTCAAGCTGAGAGAGGGTAGGTACTTCCGGATCAGGAGTATATAAAGCTTGATAATATTCTTTAAATTGAGCCACTATATCTCAAGGAGAGGAGAATAAATGATCGGAGTCAGAACAAATAGAAGTAATTATCTGATCCATAGCGTGGGTCTTAAAACGAAGAACAAGAAACTTGCCAGCTCTCTCACCTTGATTGAAATATGGGCTTTAGTACACAATAAAAAAAGTTCTGCTTTTTCACTTAGAAGCTCACTATACTTGGCCATAAGGGTTTATAACTGCACCCAAACCTATTCAGGGGAGTCCAGTGAAAACTGGACTTCTAACTGTCTGATCTGACTCAATAAATCAGCAATAAGTTGAGTACATTGTTTTTTTCTGTTTAGAGGAAATACATATAATACATATACTCTCTCCCCGAAGAGTACATTTCAGGGCACACCATAACATGTCTCCTCAAGGCATAGAGGGGAAGTTAGTTTTAAGGAAAGATTGACTAAATTTGTTACGATGCTCCGAAACTCAGAAGAGTTCAGGAGCTGGTTGTTAAAACACCAAGATTTTTCTAGATTTATAGACAAGCAAAAACGTAGCTGGAGTAGGACTGGATGATTGTCTGAAATGACTTTAATGCAATATTGACAAAATTGAATACCCTGAAGGTGCCCAACTCCCAACAGAAAAATATCAGTTATGTGAGGTAGAGTAGAAGGGGTACTCCCACTTGGAGGGATTGACGACTCTCCACAGATCCACTAGTCCTAAGGAGTCCATCAGCTTTCGGAGGGCCAGTTGGCTCAGTGTCAAGTTCAGTCATTCTTGATCCAGACCTGTCCAAATCACTGTTGAGCACTAAATTCCAGTCCCCAGCCAGTAAGATGGGGTGGGACATCCAAGGCAGCAAGAGGTTTAATATATTCCCACAAAAGCTAGGATTGTCTATTGTGGGACTGTATATAACCCCAAAACTACTTCAGTATGCCCCAGTAAGGCTCTGAGTAGTATATATCTCTACCTTGATTGTCAGACACCTGTTGTAATAATTAAAAGGGGACCCACTGTGCCACTAAGACAGCTACTCCCCACTTGCAGGTGTCTAGCCCTGTACCAAAAACCTGACCCACCCATGATCTACAACATAAAGATAACTGGGATATGGGCAAATGAGTTTCCTGAAGGAGGGCAATATCAGTTTGCAACCTATTAAGGTGGATGAAAATGTTATATCTTTTCAGTGGGGATTGGGCACCTTTAACATTCCAAGAACTAAAATGATAACCTTGTAATGCCATATTCTATACAATTACTATTGTGTCCTGTTCCACTTTCCTATATAAGATTAATGACAGTTGTAATAGAAGCAGAAAAAAAGCCATCTTTGGAGTAATTCCATTCCCCACCCCCTAACCCTCATGTTTAATACCACCCAACCAACCAATAGAGCCTGTATGTCCAACTTCCCATCTCCCCCCACCAGTCCCTTGAACAAGAAAATTGAAATCCAGTCTAGCCCCTCACATCCCTCAAACACAAACCTAAACATAGAAACTGTTACCCTGAAGGGGATGAAACAAACAGTCTCATATGGGGACATCATAACAGTATGTAAGAAAAAAATAATGCCCTAAACCAATAGAGGCAAAAATGTACATCATAAGCAACAGAATAATCCCCAACAAGTATCCCCCCAAGAATAAGACAAGAAACCATGTCCCCCAAAATCCACCACATCATCCAGTGCATGATGACCTCCGATCTTGTAGCTGCTACCCTCCTGACTCCCCTCCCATCCCCCTCCACTTCCCTCTCTCCATAACCCAAGAAGGTTATCCAGTAGGCTGGTACATCAAAACATAATAATCACACTGCTGTTAGGCTGTATCTTCTATGTACAATGAATACTAGCAAGATACATATTGCTCATATAAAACAGAGGATAAAGTAAATACTGAAAAAAGCATATAAACTACTAAAATCAAAACTGAAAATGTAATTAAATAAAATATTAGCTTTCCCATGCACTGGGTATGTCAATCAAATTAATGTTCTCATAAAAATATAATAAAAAGTCTATAGAAGTATCCAGCTCTACTCTCTCGTAGCAGCAAGGAAATAGGTGTTCAAACTAACAGATCCCGATATGTCAAGTCTCTACACAGACAACTACATAGAAACTTCAGTCTGAATGAGAAAAGCTATAACCTAAATATATGAGCTGATCAGGCGTACTCTTGGTTAAGAGTCTAAAAACCTCAAGGTTGTCCAGCAAACAGGTTACACAGTTACCACCAGCTGAACTAATGGCAAATCACAGTTATTGAGAAACGAAACAATATGTCCAACACAAAGAGGGACATCTGATTATAAACTCAGTAAGTAGCCCCATCGTCACCAATATCCAAGGAAAATGGAACCTCCAGTAGTACAAACTCCAAGTCACTCTGGAACTACAAGGCAAAAAATTAAGTACATTGTTTTTGCTAACTAAAAGAAAATACAGGGAGTTCCCGAGCAAAAGATTAAATAAAAAAATATACACAGATGTAACCAAATATGGTGGAAAGATGGAGAACTTTCCAGATCAGAAAAAAATTAAAAACAGCCTGAATATGGCATTATTGGTCCAATTAAGCAGCCATCACTAAACAAAAGTGATATACTAATTGAATTTGTCAAATCCAAATTTGTTGCAGGACACAAAAACTAAAGGAGCAAAATAAGGATTCCATCCACTGAGTTAAGGGAACTGGCCATCCTCAACATTTCAGTCCATCAGCCCAATAGAGATAGGGACTCTCTGAGACAAAAAATAACCTTTGCAGAGGCCGATAACCTGAAAATCTAATACAGGAGATCTGCAGCTAGAAATCAAGAGTTCACTAATGGATTAGCTCTTCACCATCTCTCCATAATGAAGTAGGATTAATACAGTAATGACATTCTACTGATAAGTGAATTACTCACATAAAGCAAACAGAGCCACAGTTCAGTCATTGGTCCATAAAAAAAGGTCTGGAAACAGCTCTTTTAATTCCACAGTATCTCGTTCTGCTGTTTCAAAGGACTGCCAAACACCCTGAACCAACACTTGTAAACAGGCCAGGTAAAGAACTCTAAAGCGTATCCTGGCAGTGATCAGCTTTGTAACTGCTGGGTGATAGGTGGCCCATTTCTGATGGACCAAACTTGGCAGATCTTAAATAATTCTAAGCTTCATTTCCTCCCTGGACACTTCACGAATATCCCATACCTTCTGGAACACATGCTACTTATCCAAGTAATTTTAAAATTTTAACTTAAAAGGTCTCGGGGATGAACCCTCAGAGGTCATTGGGTGGAGGGAGTGGTGCTTTCACTCTATTATGTATGAGGGACCTTTTGGTGAAGTACTGGCTATTTTAACCAACTTCTGCACAAAAATTACAGGAGAAGATCCTTCTACTATTCCGGGGAGACCGAAGATAAGAATATTGTTTCTTCGGCTCCTCCCTTCTAAATCCTCTAATTTATTCACCAGATGAGCCATTTTTTGTCTGAGATTACAAATTTCAAGGTCTGTTTTGTCACACCACTGCTCTAAGGAATAGGATCTAGCGTCTGCATCTCCAATCCGACAACTGAGGTCCCCAATTTCCAATCTTAAGGATCTCAGCTCTTTAGTGAGTTCCTGAAGGGTCCCCTTGAAAGGACTGAATTCACTGAGAAAGCGCTCTTCTGATAGAGGGGTAGACACTGGACTTATAGTAGTTGAGCAACCTGCAGATGTCCCCTGGGCCTAGGAGTGCTTAGCAAATTTATCCAGAGTGGAAGGCGACATATGTTTCGGTGGAGCTTGCCACATTTCTGCATTCATCCAGGCAGTTCAGTCAAATAAACTCTATACACGGCCGAAGTAAGACTTTCTAAGCAACAGGAATCAATAGTTAAATATAGCAAATTTAACCATAAACTAGCTTAAAACTTATTTAAATGGTGGAAGGAGTGGGAACCGAGTCAAGATGCTGCTACTTAGCTCGATGCATCACATGACTCAATCTGCCTAACCTATTGTGTCTGGAAAATGCATCTTCCTCAGTCTGCCCCCAAGTACATCTGGTTTAGGCCTCTCAGGTCATTAGACACTGATGCCCTCCTAAATGACCTTGCAGCCTCTTACTGGCCCCATATACTCAGCCCCTGATATTGATTCAGTCCGATCTCTCTCCATCACTGTTTTCAATAATATTTGGAGCATCCATGCTCCCTTCAGAAAGGCCAAGGTTAGAAGCTCCCACCACCTGTGGGTCACAGCTGACTTTACTGACTTGTACAAG
Source organism: Neoceratodus forsteri (assembly GCA_016271365.2). Taxonomy (NCBI): domain Eukaryota; kingdom Metazoa; phylum Chordata; order Ceratodontiformes; family Ceratodontidae; genus Neoceratodus; species Neoceratodus forsteri. The sequence goes on along the minus strand of CM057456.1, from coordinate 1,156,050,422 downwards.
TTACAAGAGATTGTGTGGGCACACTTTATAGCCTTCCAATCCCAGGCTGACCACCAGTCTTACAGGGCACTCAGAAACACCTGCACAAAGGCTGTTCACACCACTAAGGCCCACTATTTCAAGGCTAACCTCCAGTCAAATTTATCCTCCCCCTCAAACCTTTGAAACGTAATTCACTCCCTATTCAGTCCCCCAGCCAAATCCACCCCTCCCACCCTTCTAGTGGATGAATCACTGGTCTCTGCCCCTTCCTCTGTATCAGCTCTTTTTAACAAATTATTCACTATCTGTGTGCTACACTGTCACCCTCCACCAGACACAACTGTTCCACCCCTATTCTAACCATTTGAAGGCTTCCACTTCCCTCCTGTCCCCCACAAGGAAGCCTGCCTAGCCCTTATGTTACTCAACCCCTCCAAGTCCAGTTCTCATGGTCTGGACTCCCAAATCCTCTGAATTTCTGCTCCCACCATTGACCTCCCTCTCTCACCTTCTTAACCTATCCTTTTTCTTGGTGCTGTTCCTCAGGCCTGGAAATTTGCTAAGGTTCTTAATCTGCATAAAGTGGGTGACCCTCCAGCAACTGTAGGTCAATGTCACTACTCCCCTCTCTTGCTAACTTCAAGAATCTATTGTCAACACTAGGCTTGCTGACTTCCTTACTACCTCTAGTCGTCTCTCTCCATTCCAGTCTGATTTTAGGAAAAAACGTTCCACCATGTCATCCCTGCTGTGTGTAACTAATGCTGTCCTCACTGGGAGGGAACAGGGACACATCACTGCAGCCATTTTCATTGATTTTTGCCAAGGCCTTTGACTCAGTGTCCCACCCACTCCTACTGAACAAGCTATGCTCAACTAGCCTGTCTGCATCTGCTGTGGCCTGGTTCTGCTCGTACCTCACGGACCATCAACAGTCTGCTCAGGTGGGTGGTGTTCGATCCCCCAGTCCTAGTAGTTGTCTCACAGGGCTCCATCCTAGGCCCAATCCATTTTTCTATCTTCCTGAATGACCTCCCTTTAGCTTGTGTCACCTCACACATCCACTGACTCCTCAACCACAGCAGTGGAGATCCCACTACAGCATGACTTCCACAACATGCTGTGCTGGTTCCAGGGTAAGCTGCTCAAGGTAAACATTAAGAAAACTGTGTCCATAACCTTCAACACCAGCCAGAAATTGGCAAGGCTTTCACTTTCCCCGTCTTCTCCAGTTTTTGTTTTTTAATATTAATCTTTATTAAGTTTCCAATCTTTTTTTTTCAGACGAGACATACATACATCATCCCGGCTAAAGCCAGGATCCACAAACCCAAAACTGGTTGTGTAACTTATATACAATCAAAACTATATACACACACAGCAATGGGGTTGACCCTCCATTGCTCTCAACACAAGCTGACTATCACTTTGTTACAGATAATTATGTCCAAAAACAAAATAAGGAAGAAGAAAAAGAAAACAATAAGGGAGGAACCGATAAAAAAGAAACCCCTTAAACCCAAAGATATGGTCCCATCAATTAGAGTCCTCCCCAACAGCCAGATATAATACAGTTTATGTAGCAGCTTGTAAACCTAAACAAACTGAAGGAAAAACCCCACTGTGTCCCCTGGAAGAGAAAGAGCCCACCCCCGTCTTCTCCAGTTTGGATGGCACCCCTATTGACGCAGTCCCCGCTTTCAAATACTCCGAGGTCTGGCTTGATAGCAAGCAAGCTTGATTTTTCTGCCTTCATTAATGCCATCCATACCAAACTTCACCCCAAGCTATGCACCTTGTACCATAACAAGAACTGCTTCTCTCCCCAGATCCACCAGGAGTTGGTTACTAAAATGATCCTTCCAGTGTTTGACTATGTGGACGTAGTCTATGGCACAGCTTCGACCTCTTCCCTAGCCAGACTGGACACCCTCTACAATGCCTTCTATCATTTTGCCACCAACTCCACACCCCACACTCACCATTGCTTTATTTATTCATCCCTTTTCATCCTCCTTCTATCTCAATGTAGACTGTCCCACTGCACCTCCTATATTACCAAATACTGGTTTGGCTCCCTTCCTTCTTACCTTTCCTCACTCATCTCCCCTGCCCTCTCCTCCTTTTACTCTCTACACACCAGAAACTCCAGAATCTTTGCCATTCCTTACCCTCACTCATGCGTTGGGCAAGCTGCCTTCTCTTAACTGCTCCACCCCCTCTGGAACCAGCTCCCGTTTCCTTTTGCCTATCTCCATCCTTCCATGCCTTTAGATGCTTGCAAAGATCTAATCCTGCCCCCATTCCTGTCACCCCCTCTGATGAATCCTTCAGCACTCCCTCCTCTCAGCCTCTCCTGCCTACATTTGATTACTCACCTACCTGGGCCTGCTGTGCTCTTGGCTCCCTGCCGGCTCCTTATTATTTTGGTACTCCATTTTTGTTGCTTTCTAGCACAAATTGTTCACTGCAATCATGTATCTTACTACCAAACCTGTTTCCAAGTGTTGCTCTTACTGATCATTCAATTGTTTGTTTTTACTGCCTAAGAAATTTATAGTTTTGTATGTAGCACATTGTATGCTAACAACGATTCTTTGTTGGGTATGCTATTTGAACAGTAACAATTCCAGATCAAACTACATTACAGTGACAATTAACTGTTGCTGCTGTAATGTTGCTGTGGGACCCAGCACTGCTGTCTGAGAGTCTTGCACCCCTTCCCCGAATCAACTCTGACTCAGAGTTTATCATCTATATTACGGGGGGGGGGGGTGAAGGGGCAGAAAGTAACTTTCTTTGAACAGGTTTATGCCAATCACAATTGCATCAACATAAATCCATCACTGCAATGTTGGGTGACAACTTTGTTGTCACACCGGCATCATGGATCCTCTTTATTGTATGTACTGTCACTTTTCCCCTATCCCTGAGTTGCACCTGGAAATGTGCCACAGCTCCTTGTGCCTTTCCTGGGTATCACATTTTAAATAAATAAATAAATATTAGACCACATCTTGATTACAGAAATCAATTTTGGAATCCATACAGACAAACAGACATAAAATGAATAGAAGGAGTGCAAAGAGCAGCAACAAAAAAGTATAATTACATTTAGGAACAATGAAAGACTGCATGATGTAAACTTAATGTCATTTGAAATAAGGAGGAAGAGAGGAGCTTTATTATTAATGTACACCATAATTTAAGATATTGCACTTTTTTGTGATCTAAATCTAGAATACAAACAAAATCATACTGGTACTAGAGGCCACCCACTTCAATTAACAGCAAATCATTTTAAAACCATGAGTTGCAAATATTCCACACAAAGGGTAATTAACATGTGAAATTCCCTTCCAATACATATAATTATAAGTACGTTTCAAAATTATTTCAAAGCAAGATTAAATAGATGTATGTAATGTAGGCTGAATTCTCAGTCTTTAAATAAACAAACTATTTTTCCAGCAGTGTGATTCAAGTGAAAGATAAATGATGTTATTCATCCATTGGGCAAATAACACCATTTATTTTTCTCTTGCCTGCATCACACTCACACCAAAATGTCAGTCAACTTGACTGACACCTTATTCTGGCCAATCACAAAATTAATGTATTCCAAAGTTTAGTCAATAGCAGTCTGCAGTGTAAAATGAAAACTCTGTCTCATCACCAACTTGCTTTCCTGCTTCCTTACTTCTGCCAATGTTAAACTGAGATTTAAAAACTAAATTGCCATACTTTCATTTTTTTTAGTATTATTAAAACCGCAGGGCTAGCATGCATGTCACCTCAGTCCATAGCACCAGGAGTTAGAAGGCTGAATGTTGGTCACACGGGTCACCTCATTCTTGTCACCACTGCTTGTATTGCAGCTGAAGTATCCACAGTAAGTCTCTCACACAGGGAATCAGCTGGTTGAATTTTCAACCTGAACAGCCACACATCTCAAACTGGCTTAATTTGCATCCATTCATAATGCGGCCAAGATACTGTGACAGACCTGGAGCTGGTGACCCGGCACCCTGGTTTTCTCACTCCCTCAGACATATTTGCAGTCAGACAATAAAGAGGGCTACATGAAGGTAACTACACATTTCAATGTAAAAGAAAAAGATAGAAATCACATCATGTTTAGGACGGGGCCACTGCAGTTCTTTACAGCAGGAGAGATGAAGGGCAGCACAGTGTTGATGGTGTGTGTCTGGAGGGGGGGAAGTAGAACCATTTTATAGCAGTGGAACTACAAGCACTACAGTATTAATGATGTGGGGGGGGACAACATAGAGCACACACACACACACACACACACACTTAAAAAATATTCATCATGGTGTACATTGAACATACAATTACTTGTGTTCAAATATGCCATTTATTTCCATTTGTGAGGGGGTGGGACTTTCATAACTCACTCATGAAAATAAATAGCATATCTGAACACAAATAATTGTATATCCCCCTATATATTCTAGTGGTTTGGTAGCGCCACTAGAGTTAGGGTTGAGCAGGCACTTTAATGTTAAACATCAAAATTTGCACTTCCTTACCTGCTTACCAAAGACTAAAATAAAAAAAATAGCTTTGCAATCATTCAACAGAGTTGCACAACATTTTGCACTTGTAGTCTCCTTGGGCAGATTTCTTGATGTTCCAGGTTTCGTTCTGGTCAGATTTGTGGATTCTGAGATCTGGATAATGAAAAAAATGGAAAATTCACCACTTTATGCATTTTTGTTTTCTCATTGTGCTGCGCACAGACGGTATTGAATTTTGGTCTGAATTTTTTATAGTAGAAGGAGCTTGGGCACAGAACAGGCCAGCATTTATTTGGTGAAAGAATATTAATCTGTTCCAAAGTTATCACATTTTTAAAACACCATTATTTTCAATGGGATTTTTAATTTTCAGGATAGCTGCACGGAATGAAAAATGATTTTGCTCTGACGAACAAGGATCCTTTTCCTTGAGGGGGTCAATCCTTGCTTGCCAGAAAAAAATCCTTTTTTGTGAGTTACCATGTTGTTTTTTGGTTTTGTCCCGCTAAAAACTATCATAACTCTGCCCAGGGATGTCTGTTTAAGACATTGAAGTATACATCTTGCTCATCGGGAGTTAATGTGCTGTTGTTAGTGGTTTCCAACCTTTGTAGGCCCCAAGAATTTGTTTCTTTTACCAATTTAAATTCTTGCTCATCACTCACTAAATTCCTTTTTTGCCACTCTTTTTCATCATGGCAAAAAAAGAAATAAGCTGGTGAACAAGGATTACCCCTTTTCATGACCAGATGGCCAGACTGGGAATCCTTGTTCACCAGCCGATTTCCTTATTCACCATGATGAAAAAGGATTGCAAAAAAGGAATTTCTGTGGAGAAAAAGGATTCCCAGTCTGGTCATCTGGTCATGAAAAGGGGTTATCCTTGTTCGCCGGCCGATTTTTCTTTTTTTGCCATAACAAAAATGGATGGTGAAAATGAAAATTGGATGGTGAATAAGGATTCTTGGTTTGGTCATCTCATAATCAAAAAAGGTTTTTCTGCCATCTCTTCAAGAGAAATGAAGCCACCTGGTTGGGAAAATGGAGAACTTTCGCCAGTTGGATTCCTTTACCACCACCACAGGAAAGGATTGGCAGAAAAGGATCTTGCATGGCAGAAAAGGATCCCTTCTGATGAAAAAAAATCCTTCTGTTGTTGCCTTTTTTAATTTTTTATGTGACCCCCCTCAACTGGAAAAATCCTTACTGTCTACTGGCACCCTCCCACCCTGTATGTATGTGTGTATATCTATATCTATCTATATATATATGTATATATATATATATATATATATATATATATATATATATATATGTGTGTATATTTATAAGACAGATAAACCACTCTGTGGTGTGCGGTCATGCTTGATATACACACGCCTTGGGCGGATGACGCACTCGGCCTGCAGCCTCATGCATACAATGCACACCAAGGTGTGCGTATATCAGAGCACAACCATACACCTCAGAGTGGTTTATCTATTACATATATATATATATATATATATATATATATAGATAGAGAGAGAGAGAGAGAGAGAGAGAGAGAGAGAGAGATCTATATGTAATTTATTTATTTTTTCATTTTTATGTAAATTATAAATTGATATGTATTACTTTTCATTTATTTTTTTAACCCCAGTCCCATTTTTTGGCGAGGGTCACAATGTGCCTGGCTTTTATCTCTGGTGTCTAGTTGTACCCCCACCCTCAAATACTCTGTTTCTCATTGGCGGTAGTGGTATTCCTCCCACCCTCCCTTTTGTATTTTTTATTTAGCTGAAATTTAAAAAATGACTCTTCGATTTCTTTTTTAAGTTTGCATTAAACCTGAAAAAAGGTCCATCACCGATCATGTCTGCACCTCCCACCTGATCACCCACTGTGCACCCACCTTGCCACACCCCCATGATGTCCCCAGAGACTGCCACTCACTTATGGTGGTCCCAGGTTCAAGACCTGCTCTGCTGATCAAAGACACATCTTGCTGCAGAAACCGGTGACTGCAATATGAACTAAGATAAATGAGCTTCAATGGGGGGGGTTCCACTTTTATGCATAACTCAGCTGCTTTTCATCATTTTGACCCCATATTTTCAACATGTTTTTTGGGGGACCCCTCCTCATAAACAATATGACTGTCATCAGGCAACTCCCACCAGAAAGGTGATTTTGTGGTTGGTTAGCAAAATCATCTTTCCAGTTGGATTTGTGTAATGACAGTCATATTGTTCATGAGATGGGGTCATAAGAAGGCAGTGCTGAAAATATGTGGTCAAAATTTGAGAAAAGACTGCATTATGACTATTACTTGCAATCTCACTACACATGCTCATTACTTTGGAAATTTTCAATATTTTTACCCCATATTTTCAACATAACCTTGTTATTACCCCACTTCATGTATGTGACAGCTGTCATTTTTCAAATCCTGGCCAAAATGTGTTTTCACACCTGTGGTGCAGAATGGTATTGCAGTTGTGCAGAATTAGTTTTGGCTGGGATTTGCAAATTTTCTCAACTGGGTACATGTGGTGAGGTCATAAGAAGGCTATGTTGAAAATTTGGTGTCAAAATGATTAAAAATGGCAGAGTTATGACTATTTGTCACAATTTCGCTACACCTGCTTGTAACTTTGGGAATTTTAAATATTTTTTGCCCAAATCTTCAACACAGCCTTCTTATTATACTACCTCATGTATGTCACAGCTGTCATTTTTTAAATCCTGTCCAAACTGTGTTTTTGCACCTGCACTGTGGATTGGCATTGTGCTTGTGTGGCATTATGCTTTGGAAGGGATTGACAATGTTTCTACACTGTGATCATGAGGTGGGGTAGTAACATGACTATGGTGACAATTTGGTGACTATTGTGCTATAACTGGAAGTGCCGGAGCTGGAGGTCCCTTTGTCTCAACAACTAGATACATATATGCATCTATGGGGGTTATGGGAGTGCAGGATCCAAAGGACCCTGTTCTCCCACAGTAAAATAAGGATATGATTATACCATCTCAAAAAGCAAGGAAATAAATTACAAAAACTTTGTTTATGCATCAGTTAGGGTTAAAGCAACAAACGTAAGGAAATGTGGCATTAGGGTTTCTAACTCTAACAGCCCATTACCCACCTTGCATAGACCCACAGGTGGGGGGGGCTGTCTTGGGGCCATCAGTCCTAATGCTCACCCCATTCTCCTATACTGTGCCCATGTCACTGTCCTTTTCATTTTTTGTACTCTATTTTTATAAGTTTCAATACTATGCATCATAGTAACAAAATTCTTTATCCATGACAAAATCAAGTCCAGTAATAACCACCAAGGGATGCAGACCCCTTAATCAAAGGAAAAATGTATCATAGCTATATTGATATCACATATGGGGCTAAAACAAAATGTAACAAATAGAATGCTAAAACATATGCTGTAATTACAAGCACATGAGCAGTATGACTTAATTCAGATATCTAAAGTCCTGTAAACAAAAGGAATGGGGTGAATATTAAGGTTGATTGCCCTAAGATGGCCACCCTCACCTGTGGGTCTGTGCAGAGTGGGGAATGAGGTGTTAGGGTTGGAAACCCTAATGCCACATTTCCCTGCTTTTGTCGCTTTAACCCTAACTGATGCATTAACAAAGTTTTTTGCAATGTATATATTAAAGGGACATAAACTGCAATAGTACACAAACTATTGGGAGCTATTCATGGGTAAATTTGCTCTTTCAGCTCTAAAATCTCCACAGTATGAATCATAGTGTGATTGGAGCTAGAGTAGGGATTACCCTAAGAAGCACAGGTCAGTGGGTTGAAACTATTGTGTGGAAGCTGCTGATGCACAATCAGCAAATGCATAGTGGATTTCTTGGAGTTGCATGGCCTACATGACAAAAAGCAGCATGGTTTTATTAGGATCAAGTCATATCTGACAAATGAGATTTCTCCAATGTAGTTGCATAGGCAATGGACAGAAGGCAAGCAATGGGTGTCCGTTATCAGGGTTTCAGTAAAATCTTTGATACTATGTCACAAGAGAGACTGGTTTAAAAGTTGGAGGACCTGGAGATAGGAGAAAATGTACAGGGTGGTTAGAGAGGAGGAGGCAGCAACTAAAGCAAATTGCTGGAGCCACAGTGAAAGAAACACTCAACAAAGCAAAAAATGGGCTAACTACTCTAATCCAAAAGATTATGCTTCACGTTGAAGGTGGATATTTTTTTTTGTAAAACAGCAATAAGAGCAGCACTCACCCTACCATAGTATGTCAAAGTTTCATGCTGACATGTGCTTTTTCAAGGCTTGCTCTTTGTCTACAAGTCCATGCCTCATATATCCCCAGGTGTATAAGTTTACATGACAACTATTTAAAATGATCCCAGGTATTAAATTAGTAGACATTCCCACAAACAGTAAAGCCTATAAACTATGATAAATACACACAGGGCTTGATTTTCAAAGTGTCCTTAGAGTTACGCAAGTTGCGTCACTCTAGGGCTGTGGCGAACTCTGGGTGCGTCAGGGACCCTGTGCCTAATTTTACAAAAGAGTGGGTCCCTGTGCCAAAAATCCAGGAGTTGCCACAGCCACAGGCTATCGACAAACACATGGCACACCTGTGGGAATTGCTGCTGGGATCCGGTCCCACCTACCGGCACAACACAAGAGAGTCTAGAATGGTTGGGGGAGTGGTGTATCTGATGGACAATAGGGGGCTGGGGCAGAAGGGCACAGAAGGTGGCATGTGGGGAGTCCGGTTGACAGCTGGGCATGAAATGGAGTGATGTGGCACTCAGCAGATTGCATTTGCTTTTGTATTTATTGTATTAATTTTTGTAATGTCCATCAATTCCTATGGGAGAGATGGCACAACAGCGCTGAGGGTTGAGGCACTCGATGCCACACCTTGAGCCACACCGGTGACCCAGGTTCGGGAATGGACTAGGGTCGTCAGGGTTCAGCAGGGGAGGGAAGGGATTGAGTGTCCCAAGGACTGCTCTCCCTTCCCGGGGAAGGATTGAGACTTGTGCCACTCCTGTGCACCCCCTGGTGGAGACCGGGAGCAGCACCAGGAATTTGAGCTGCTACATTGAAGGAAGGAGTGATGGCGGATGTTGGGTGGACGTCATTGCATGTCCGCACTCCTGGAACCAAAAAGAAGAAAAATCCTCACTTGATTAGGAAGGCGACGGCTCTAGGGACATCACCCACATCCCCAGTACTGGGTCATCTCTCTACCAGTCCCCCTGGCTTTCCAGCAGACCAACCCTCTAATACCAGAAAGGCCACCTGGAAGGTGAGGTGGGCCTTCTCCCGGGGGTCATCTGGGGGGCTGGAAGGTTCTGGTGGGGGGTCCCAGGAAGAGAGAGACTTCATGTGGGGAGTAGTGGTGACTGTCAAGTGGGCATCTCTGAGAGATGCCCCGTCCTGAGAGAGATAAATAAAGTTAAAAAAAAAAATTCCTATTGGATTACCACAAAGTACTGTACCTATTAATTATACTGTATGGAAAGGGGTTCCAGGGACAGAATGTAACATGGCACCAGGTAGGCACAGCCCTGGCAGCTGCACTTTCTGTCCCTGGAACCCCCCATACAGTACAGTACACTTAATACTGTATGTACAGTACTTTGTGGCAAATATCATAGGAATTGATAGACATTAGAAAAATAAATATAAAAGCAAACACACCCTGCCAGTTGCCACATCACTCCCTTTCATGCCCAGCTGTCTCCCATAATCCTCTATGCAACCCCCTGTGCTCCTTCAGCTACCAGCAACCCAGTGTCAGATCCTGTCCCCTTTTGCCACAGTGTGTGGTACTGATGCATGACACTTAGATCACCTTCTGGCTGATGTAAGTGGAGCCCCTTGCAGCATCCATGGTAGGGCTTCTAAAATCACAAAAAAGAGGATGTTGCATCCCCGCCATGGTGCAAGCCCCCTTGTAACCTAGCACACCCCACTGCATGGCACAAGACTGGCACTGTGCCACTTTGTTGCAATGGCTACCCTTTTCTTTTTTTAGACTATTTTATCACATTCCTAACAGTGCCCCCTTCAGCCCAATTGCCCCCCCAGCCCTGACTTTCTGGAATCACCAGAGCTTACCTTATGCCCAGCCCATGAGTGGAACCTGCGGAGGGTCAGGCATCATCCTGTGGCCGGTGGATCAATTTTTCTCCAGTTTTCTCCCACTTTTACCCCAGGGCCCCAGGAATAGAGACACATGTGTGTGGAAGTGCACATGTGTACTACAGCCCCAGTGACTGCCCCTTCCACCCACCCATCAGCCTAGTGCCTGGCACTCCTTCTGGCCTGCACTGTCCCTGGCCTCCACCATAAGACAGGCAAGAGCTGAGGGATACCACCTTCCCTCCCCAGAGAGGACAGCTGCCTCTTAGCAGCTTCATCCATCTCTGCACCCTTCCCCCCTTGACCTCCGATGGCCCATGCTCATTCCCAAACATGGGTTGTTGGCATAGCATGATGTAAGGCATCCAGTGCCTTAGCCCTTGGCAACACTGGGCTGGCCAAACAGCTACCCTTTTCAACACAGATCACATTCAAAAATTGGGATTGCTGCACCTTTTGATGCAAGGTGCCACTTGCATCATTTATATTTGATGCAGGTACCTTTCATCATTCCCTGGGCTTTGAAAATTGAAGCCACAATATCTACAATACACAACCATATATATATACGTATGTACATATGTCACTTTTAATTCATCACTTTTTTAACCTAATGATTCACTCAACTATATAAGAAAAGACTGGAGAGAAAATAAATCATTCAGTCCTGGTGGTTTTTCAGCCAATAATTCATATTGCCAAAAACATTCTCTCTAGAACAATTTTGTTTCCAACCCCCCGGCCCTTGACAGTGTTACTATTTCAATACCGCTAAATTTAAAAGCAATTGTTAAACACGCACTAGTTTTGTCACATTTCACTATACTGCAATATTGTTCCTAAACTGTGGTTTTAAAATGTATCTAAGTCTTGTCAACATAAAACGCACTGCATTTACACTGGGCCAAATAAATAAGATTTATGCTGTTACAGTTTATAAAACCTTTGATGTTGTAACTTTTTCCACTGGGATCATGTGTACATTTTTCTCCAATCTGCATGGCAGTGCAAAAAGTACAGTATTTTAGCAATGTTGTCAGTTCTGTTCTCTCATTTCAACATAGGCACCTAGTGGTTGCCAATCTAAAAAGGTTCCATGCCATAATAGCGATCACAAAATAGTGATCAATATTATGGCAAGTGTATATCACCAAAAAGCAAATCGGCAGTATACACTCCCAGGTAACCAGACATCTGGAAAATGAAAAAAGTTTTTTAGCAGAAGGGCTGTGCCTCCCCCCTACATCCACCTGAATCAGTCCAGAAGAGTTTGACAAAGACATTCGGCAATCATCAGGGCAGCACATATGATAAAACATTAGAGATCCAGCTAGCCCAATGGTGTAGATGTCTGAAGCATTAGTCACCTTAGCCCTTACCATGTTGGGGACCAGATTTTGGGAAAAATCTTGAGTTGTCTGGGGTTGGCTGGGTGGGACTGGGAGAGGATTGAGCAGCTGGTTGGCAGCTCTTCTCTCCCAAATTAGGGAGGCAACCCTCCAGGCTCTTGGCTGCCACCAAGTGGAAGCTTGGTGGTAGCATCAAGCAAATGGGGGGGCTGGCATTGGGCAGGGTGGGTGGAGTGGATTCATGGGTTCTGGAGCATGTGCGTGCCTCAAAGCTCATGCATTTCTGTGTTTCTGAGGGCCAGGGGAGTAATGCGGAGAAAAAAATGAAAACAATATATCACCCGGTGCCGTATATGATGGCTCTCAGGAACTCTCTGATCCTGCGCTGTGCCTAACTTCATCAGCAGGATCAGCTGGGGGAGCAGATGACAGGAATGAAGGTGCTCAAGACATTGCTCAAAGTATAGTGTGAGATGGCAATGGTAAGATAAAAAGATCTGTGAAAATAAATAAGTAAAAGGTTATAGATTCTGAACATGTACTCACTGAAACTTGGAGGAAGGGATATGACATAGAAACATACACGTTTCTGTGTAGGGTTAACAGGGTGGAAATGGCATAGTTATTTAGAATGAAAAGACCACAGTCACTACCCTTACAGAAATAATTATATGAAATGTTTTCATGCTGCACACATAAAACTACCCAAGTGATATGCTTGCTGCAAGTATGACTTAAATGTTAAACTGGAACTGATTGCATGCATGTGGCATGCATGCAGCAAGCAAGTGTGCAAACCATGACTTTTATGTTGAATTGGGAAAGACTGCATGCATGTGGCATGAGTGCAGAAAGCAAGTGGTCACTGATAACTTCACACGTAAAAGTTAAGTGACTTGCTCAGGATCACACCATACACAAGTAAGGGTTGATGAGATTCAAACCCCAGTCTTTATGCCTCCAAATCTTTTGACTTGCAGTTCAGTGTCTCTAACCAGTAAGCAAAACTGTCTGCACACATATGGCTCACTTGTGCTTCAATACATACTGTACTTGTAATCTATTTTTTTTGTTTCTTTCTTTTTTTAGTTGTTTGTGTATTATGCTTTTTCATGTATGTATAGTGTTTGTATTTGTATGTATTTAAAAATGAAATTGAAACTGATGAACTGATATTCTTTTGTACAGTAGGACCCCATTGTAAATTAGCTGATGCTAAATTGGGTTTTATCCTGTTTCTGATATCAGAAATAAACTTTTTACTACTACTACTACTACTATCTGAGTACATCTGCATGCATGTGACATGCTTGTAGCCACTGTTATGCTTTTCAGTTTTCTTCTCTCCCTCATCTCATTTTCACAGTTGAACAGTAGCACACATTCCTTTGGAAACACATGCACACACACTGAAGTGGGTACGGCCATGCTGCTATAGCCAATCCACCTAGTATAGATATAAGATACAAGTAAAAGGTTTCTTAATTGAGTACTAGAGAGCCAGAGGCAGGAGACTTTAAGAGATGATGTCCATGGGTCAGAATGCTGGGGCGAACACCCTTGAAATGAATAGAGTTATTTTCTGTTACTATCTTTTACATTCTGATGGTGAGTTGGAGAATAATGAAGGCCACTGTTCTACTAACAAGCCCCTTGTTAGTCGAGCGGTGACCTTCATTAATCGCCAATTCTCCATCAGTAATGTATAAAATAGTGATAAAAAATACCCCCATTCATTTCAATGGTGCACACCCCTGCAGTCTCCTTTGCCTTTTGTCATAATGTGCCTCAGCATGGGGGTGTGGAGGTCAGCTTCTTTTGGGGGGGCATGAGCCTGACTACAGTGGGGCTACAATAGTCAGTGCATACCATACTACTCAACTGTCTGTGAATGCAAGGGACAGCTCTAAAATGTATGTAACATCTCTAAAAGGTACAACTTATTTATTTTGACTGAAAAATGATATGCACATCAGGAAAAAAATCAAATGTATAATATTCATCTGTATATGCCCTGGAGCAATGCATCAGATTTGAGTTTAAACCCACCCAGTTACTAACCAATTTTTTCCTGGCTGAAGTTCTGCACCCCCCCCCCACCCTCAAAAAAAGAACGTTGTCCCAATTTTTATCCTCGACTCCATTCCATTCAATACCCATTCCCTATGGGTCATGAAGCCACCCAAAGGTGAAGAAACATGAAAATACCATCAATATTTCAGTCCTTCCCCCTTCCCCAATCTCCCTGTAAAAAAAATTATTTACTTTTACTTACCCGGCCAAATGGCCAGAACCTACAGCCTGGCATAGTGTGTCACCAGCCCAGTTTTCATTCTGCTCCCTCTCTCTCATTCCACCAGAAGCTGGATGCTAGAACCGACCATCACGGGTCCCCAACATGGTCCCTGACCAAGTCACCTCATCAACTGAACCCACCCAACCTGGGTTGCTTGCTTCTTGCTTGGTTGCTGCTGTGGCTGCTGCTGCACTGCACTGATCAATGTATATGAAGGCCACCCATACTGCTGTCACCACTGCTGTTAAGCCTAGCTTGCTGCCATGAAGGTCTGTACTGTTTTTTTTTTTTTTGCAAGGCAAGCCTAGTAGAGTAAGTAGGTAGCCTAGTCTTGAGTTAGCTTCTAGCTCACCTTTTGGCCCTTCAGCCAGCAAAGGAGATGGAGACTCACTAAGAGTAGAACAACAAAAATATGCTGCCACAACACTGCTATTGAGAGTTCAGTGCTCACTGACTCCTCCAAGCTGTAGTGTGCAGTTTGTCTACTCTGTGGCGAAAAAGACAATGTCACACTTGCAAGGCTCATGCGCTCTTTCTTTGTTGGAGCTCATCTACATCAGATGTGATTGTGCCACCGCTAACAGGTGGAGAGAGTGGACAACACAATATAGACATAAATGGCACCTTTGCTTTATGGTAGAAATTCATTCTCAAGTGCTAATGCAATGGTTTCCATTGTGTTCTGAGGTACCATATCTCCATGTTTCATGATGCATCCTGATCATCATGTGGGTTAGTGTCCATGTCCCTCATTTCAGTGACAAAATGTGAGGTATGGTGTATGCTTCCAAGACCCTACTCAGCACAAATAGTGTTAAGCATGGCCATATTGTATATGCTCAATACAGAATGACAAAGTGAAAGTAAGTGAGATGAAACAGTCATGGAGAAACAGATTTGTAGCACTAAATATGCATAAGGGATTTGCATGGTGCAAAACAAAAAGAATAGGCTTCACAACACAGAGGCCCCTCTTAATACATTTGGAATGGGGGATGTTGACTGGCTATATCCTAGGCATTTAACATAGTAAGCAAACAATACATTACAAATTAATGGTGATTTAATGACAAAAATCAAAAGCCATTAAACAACTTGCAAAAGAATCAGAATTAATGAGTATACCTAATTTTTATGGGAATTCAAATAAAAATGTATGTTAATGATTCTAATTGCTAGCAGTAGTATAAGAAATAGAAACTGATATGTTTTTTTAGATGAGATTTGCACCAGCTTAGCCGCTGCACACATGGCAAGTGTGCCACATGTGAACCTGAGATAATGTTAAATGATGTTTACACCAGCTTAACTGCTGCACTCATGTCAAGCTTGCAACACACGAACCTGATGTAATTTTCAGAAGATGTTCACACCAGCATACCTGCTGTACATATGTCAAGCTTGAGGCATGCAAACCTGGTTTATTTTTTAACCTGGTTCGCTTAGAATCATTTTGTGTATGCAAGCCGCATGCAAACATTGCACAATTAAGCATGTGGCAATCATTCTGCATGTACACAACACACCAACATTTCTGTAAGGGCAGGGCAACAACAGTAAGTTCAAACAGGGTCAGAAAATCCGTAAGGAAGTCCTTCTTCACAGAGTCGGTAGTGGAGGGTTGGAATGGCTTGTCTAGTGAGGTGATAAATAATGATCACATGGTGCCTTCATGTGGGGTGGTATAGATTCATGGGAGTGTTTAGTGGTTCAGGGAAATCTGTCCTGGAGTAGCTGGCTGGTGTATTTAGTCAATATGTACAGACTGGATGGGCCTTGAGCCTATTTCTGTCCTCAGAAGTCTATGTTTCTATGTCTTTAAAACAAAATTCCAACATACAGTGATACCAGCCAGGATGCAGTGCAGTAATGCTGCAGTATAGCACACAATTTTGTAGCATACTGCAGAGATTTGTGTAATTCAGTGGTAATTAAGCCCTTTTGTAATGCAGTATTTTATGACACATCAATTACTGGAAGTAACTGTGTCGCATTACTTATTGCTGGCTGTGCTGTAAATGTAATTTCAGATGAAAAGAAATGTCACCTGACAATTAATGCTCATGGTATTGAGATAAGTACATTGAAACTTGCAGTCCAATATTTTTCAAAATGTGAGAAAACAGAGGCTGGCCATCAGTGCAGATGCTGACTTACAGCTCGCAATGCCAGCAGTCCAGCTTCAGAAAAAAACTGGGATGTCAAGGGCAAGTCAGGAGAGAGGTGAAACATTGAGCATCCCAGCAAATGCTTTTTTGCTCTAGGGAGAGAGGGTTGCACTCTCTGTTACCTCAATGACACCTAGGTGATCACAGGTGGTGGTGCAAGTGAAGAGTTATGAGGGTGGGAGGTATGCAGCCTGTCTTCGGTGTGTGGTCACATGTATACAGTACATGGAAATCTGCACATTGGAGTCCTAGCCAGCTGCATCTTTGAGCAAGAAATGCAAGGAGAAAAAACCCTGCTATTTGGCTGAATGCCTTCAGCACTCTCAGGCCCTACTGTTCCCTAGACCCGAATGCCTATCAGTCCAGTACCCACCATGCCCAAAAGAGTTCATGAATGATGGCACTCTTGCAGGGAGCTCACCACACAAGGGGAAATGCTCTCATCACAGGAAATACCCCAGTGGACCTTCTGGGACTGAATAAGTTACAGAGATGGTACTGTAGGTGGATGGGGCTGCATGGTGTTCATGCTGAGAAAAAAGCAGTATCACTAGCAGAGAGAAAAAGAATCAATTAAAAAACATGAAAAAACAGCATGGCCTAGTGAAGAGAGTAATGAACTGTGAAGCACACCTTGTTTGACTTGAATCCCACCAGAGTCGCTGATTCACTATCTAATCTCGAGCAAGTTACTTGACTGCACATGTTAAAATCCTCATGGCTGTCAAACTGGTCAGAAGTATGCTCCCATTAAAAATGTGATGATGTACATTAGTTGGCCTATCCCGGGTGAAATAAACACCAAAAATAAATTAAACAAACATAGCTTGAATCTTCTAATGTGATTTTATGTACCTTTAAAAAGCCTTTCACATCTCTGAAACATTGAACAGACATATTGTTTGCTCATAATTCTGCCTATATATTGGGGAGCTTTAAAAGGGTTAGATGCAGATGCAAATGCATGCTGTCCTTGCATCTACTGTATGTTCAACCACTAGTGTCCAGGCAGTCCTGCTGCTATTTTCAGAAAGTATCTGTTTATGGTAAAACAGCACCATTTGAAGCATGAAACTGATACAATTCAAGTTGTATCTAGTTTATATACCCTTGCATCTTATTTTGGACCAGAACTTCTGGCACTGGCAAATCAGCTAATGGATTGTCTAAAAGGTCTGAATGCATTTCTAATTTATAAATAGTCACGGATGCACTTTGGATGGATCCTTTTGAAAATTCAGCCATTTAAAGTATTTGTCTTCCCTCTGTCTTTATTACTAAGGACAACTACATGAAAATGGGCTTTTTGTTCCTCAGACTGCATCTATTCCTATGTTTTGTCTACACATATAATCATCAGTTAAAGAATTACAATTGGTTGCCATGAGAATTATAATGTTTTCAAAGGCAGGGGATTTAGACACCACAGGCAGCATTTTCAAAGTCTCACATCCAACTACCACTGTACATTATCCCAGGTTAGTATCTAATACATCTTGTGTACTATAGTTGGATTTTTTGCGTAAACTACTTCTTTTTCACCCTCTAGCTCTGATGCATGCCTTGGTGTTTGGCAATGTGACTGCTATAATTCAGCGCATGTACTCCAGATGGTCCCTGTATCACACCAGAACAAAAGATCTAAAAGACTTCATACGGGTCTATCATCTGCCACAGCAGTTAAAGCAACGGATGCTGGAATATTTCCAAACAACCTGGTCTGTCAATAATGGAATAGATTCTAATGAGGTACTCAACTTTAACAGTCTCTCTCTCTCTCTCTCTCTTTCCATTATTTTTAAAAATAAATTTGTTAGCGTGTCAGCAAATGATACAAATAAACATATTTCAGTGGATGTTTGCTTTACAGAATGGACTGATATTTCTTGTCAGAATTTTATAAAAAACTTTTGCAACCATATTGACTATTAGTAGCCTACTAATAAATGAAACTAAACAAATGTAAACTTGTAAGTTTGAAAATATCTTGCAGGTGAATTACTTTACAAGTGAATAGAGTAAATGTTTATATATTAATTATCAGTGGTACAGGTGGTAATTCAACTGTATCATATACTGTACAGTATTTCAGCCAGAAAAGTAATTGACTGACAGTAAAGGTTTATTACTGGAATAAAAATTAATTCCCATCAATGAAAGAAAAAAAAACATGGGTGGTTTGGTGGTAGGATTTAGTACAGAACCCACATTCTCTAAAACCCCAAAAAGTACCTCAAGCTGCATTTGGATTTTACACCTAAGAGCCATAGTTATAGCCCTTTAAAAGTTGTAGGCATGTTTGGAGCACAACTAACTCTGGTATCAATGTTGGCTATTTGAGAGAAACATTTTCCCATCAGGAGTCCCTTAGGGGTGGGATGGGGAATGCTGCAAATTGCAAGGCTCTTATCAATTACAAACCTCATGAAACATTGAGTGTAGGATCACATGTTGTCACTTTTTCCACCAATGGTCCTTATCCCACACTGTAGGTAGTGGATTACTAGTGTAAATAAAACTGTTGGAGTGCTTCCCATTATGGGAATGAACATTCAATGTGTGCAATTCTTCAACTGTTTTGAAATGAAAATAATATAATTTTTGCATTCATTTTATTTAACCTCCCCATTAGATCTATAATTGCAATACAGACCTCACTATCTCATCCTCTCCTTATACTACTGATAAAGGACTGATGTAGAAGTCATTGAACAGTAAAATAAAGACAGGTTGAGATAGTGAAGGGTTCTCAGTAAAGCCAGAAGCACTGATACCCTACTGATGCTTATTCTATTACTAAGGAAACAACATGAAAATCTGTATTGCTTAAATCATCCACTGAGGGTGAGCCTAGCAGGAGAATTACATTTTTGCAAAGTTCCTGAGTGCACAGACCATTAAAACATCAATATATTATTTTTTAACACTTACTTTATTGGAAAATCACTTTACTGCATAATGAGTCATTCTAGAAATACAGCAATGATGGGCTTAGCCAAAGCTGGACCTTCCATGTCACTGAACATGCTACTCCTGATGACAGCTACTGATGAGTCCCCAGCCGCCCCTGGGTTTTTACAGAGAGCAGTCAATTTGCTAACACAGTTAGTGCAGAAAATTCATTAAAAACTTGATTGTTACACAGAGCGACTGGTTACTGCAGAGTTTGTTGTGGAAGGGATCATTGTTAAGGTTGATGACTCCACTAGAATGGCCAGTAAGGCACTGACGATGACTGCTACTTCCCACACAGAACAGGGTATCATGGAATCTTAAATTTGAGCAATTGGAGAACCTAGTAAGGGTAGTGAATGTGAGGGTGTTGTGCATCCCAGAGGACTCAGAGGGGGGGATGACCCAGTCAGCTTCATGGACTCCTGGTTATCTGAAGCAATCAGGTTGGGGTTAGCACCCTGCATAATGAGAGCCTACCACATTACTCCCAGGTAGGTCCACTTGCAGGTTGAGGGCCCGAACATCATTTTCCTGGTGACAGATGAAAATATTACTCACTACAGTAATGCTGTTTCTTCCAAAGTGATCCCTCACTATGCTTAACAACTGCAGTCATCCACCTGGAATGAGCTTCCCCAGAGCTTATAATTTTATGCTAATTAGAGAATGTTAGAATGAAATTCAAAACTCTGATGTGTGGTCACTCTCATCCCTGCTTTCTAATGGCAAATTTATTTCTAAAGCTAAGGGAGAGCAGTGACCACCTAACTACCTAACTTGCTACCAAAAGCATATTAAAAAAAGACAAATTAAAAAGTTTTCAAAACCCTTTCAATTGGGCAGAACAATTTCTGTCAAAATGTAATAAAAGACTAAAAGGTTTAGATCACTGAGTATCAATTGTAAGGCGCCATAACAAGTAATGCTCAATCAACAGAAAGAACTGATTCTTGTATGAACTTTTTCCAGGTTCTGGATGAGGAGGTACAGCTGGAATTGTTAAGCATAGTGAGGGATCCCTTTTGGAAGAAACAACATTATAATGAGTATATTTTTCTTCAAACCCCAGGAATCCCTCACTTATGCTTAACAAATGCAGATTGCATGACAGTACCATGGGAGGCTGGGTACAGAACCTATTTATGGAAAAGGCTCTGCAAAACTAGCATCCCTTCTGGACTGTAGGCTCAAGCAGTAGTGCTTTGTGAAAGTATGTACTGTTTTTCAGGAAGCTGCTTTACAAATTTCCTGCAGAGAAACACCTCTTGATGCTGCCACATAGGCAGAGGTTCCCTTTGTGGAGTGCACCCTAAGGCCTTCAGTTGGCAGTTTGCCAACTTTGTCACAAGATAACTGAATGCAGGAAACTATCTAATAAGTAATGGTTCTTTTGAATGCTGTTTTTTCCTTCCCTGTTTCATTGTAGGTGACAAACAGTTGAGTGCTAGTAGACCTTAAATCCTTTGTGCGGTCCAAGCACTAAATCAGTTTTCTTTTGACATCCAGACTATGGAGTGTGTGTCTTTTACTTAGCTGGATTTTGCTGTGAAGAATACTGAAGGTGTAATTGACTGATTCAGATGGAATTCAGACACCACTTTTGGGAGGAATGTTATATTAGTTCGTAAGACTACCTTGTCTTTGTGGAATACAATATAGTTAGGATCAATGCAGAAGGCTTGCAGCTCACGTACCCTCCTGGCAGATGTGAGTGCCACCAGGAAAACTGCTTTCCAGGTGACATGCTTCGGAGTAGCAGTAACCATAGGCTCAAAAGGAGCCTCTACCTGCTGGGAAATGCACTGATTCAGGTCCCATGGAGGGATATAATCCTTTTCAGGAGAGTACTGGTGATTGAGGCCTTTAAGGAATCATTTGAAAATGGATTGTGAAGCCACTGATCAGTCTTTGAAAGCTGAGGCATATGTTAACACTGCTGCCATATGAACCTTCATTTTGAGGGCCAGAGGACCAAGGACTGTAGGTGGAACAGGTAGTCCAGGACTAAAGAATGACTCAGTTGCAAAGGACTGAACTGTCTAGTGAAACACCAGTTTAAAAATATTCTCCACTTTGAGCCATAGATGTTCGTTGTTGCTGGTTTCTTGGAAACTTTAAACACTTCTCTAACCTTTTCAGAAAAAATTAATCCAGAAAACACTAGCTCTTCAAGTACCATGCTGTGAGATGCAGAATTTTCAGATATGGAAATGTTATCCTGCCCTGAGAAAAAGCCATCAGATTGTATCTCAGGAGAAGATTTCTTGGATGTTTAGTGGAGAGGGACAGGAGCAAATAATACCAAATCTACCTGGCACAGTCTGCAGCTATGAGAATCATTGTTGCTGTCTCCATTCTCAGTTTTAACAGTGCTGTCAGCAAAAGTGGGAAAGGAGGAAAGACATAAAGGAACTTCCTTGACCAGTTGAAGACTAGAGCATCCTCTGGGACTATACCCATAAATAAGGGTCTGCAACAGAACAGTGGTATCTGGCTGTTTTCATAGGATGCAACCCGGTGTATCTGTGGAATACCCTATCTTATGAACACTGTCTCCAGCACTTGCTGATTCAGGGTCCATTCATGATTCCCCTGGCTGATTCTGCCCAGGGAGTCTGCCAGCACATTGTCCTTCCCTGGCAGATTTACTGCCGAGAGTTGGACCTCCAAAGAGTATGCTACTTTTTAGATCTTCATTGCTTCTGTGCGCAGCTTTAAAGATCTTGTTCCTCTTTCCTCCCTGTTTGTTTATGTAATACATAGTAGTGGTATTGTCTGTCCTGATCTAGACAGACTGACTTCTGATGTGGGAGGAAAAGGCTTGCATTGCCAGGTACACTTCCCTGAGCTCCAGGAGGTTTATGTGTTTCTGAGTCTCCTCTGTGCTCCACAAATCATTTATAGTAATGTCCCTAGGTGAGTGCTCCAGCCCAGGAGGGAAGCATATGTTGTGAATATAGCTATAGGTGATTGCTGAAGAAAGAGAGAGAGAACCCCATCTCTGATGTTGTAGTCTGCCTTCCACCACTCCATTGCCCTTAACAGACACCTTGTGACAGGCACTAGTTTTGAAAGTAGATCCCACCCCTGTGACCAAGTACTCCGTAGGTGATATGGGATATTTTTTTATTTGGAACCTGGCATCTGGTGCTACTGTGGTAGATGATGCCATGTGCTCTAGCAAATACAGAAAATCCCTTGCAGGTCTGGTCTTACCTGCCATAAATGATTTTGCAACAGTGATCAGATGTAGTACCCTTTCCCAGGGAAGGAATGCCTTCCCTTGTAGGGTATGTAGCTCTGTACCTGTAAAGTGAAGAACTTCAATTCATTCTGTTTGTGACTTTTGAACATTGATAAGGAAGCCCACATCCTTCAAAGTGCCTTTTGTGAGAAGGAGGGAGGACTTAGCCTCATTGTGTGACTTTCTTGTGACTAGCCAGTCACCCACATTGGGAAAAAACTTACCCCTTATCTTCTCAAATATGCTGCCACTGTGGCCAATTCCTTACCCTGAATCTGAGGTGCATTTCATGACTGGGCCTGACTGGTATGTAAAAATAGGCATCTTTCAGATCCAGTGACCCCAACCAGTCTCCATTCTGAAGTGATGCAATCACAGATCCTAGTGTTACCATCTTGAACCTTCCCTTATTTAAATATTTGTTCATGTATCTCAGGTCTAAAATGGGCCACCACTCCCCATTTGTCTTGTGGATCAGGAAGTATCTTGAGTAAAGTCCCTTTCCCACTGTGAGGGAGGAACTTTTTGCACCATGTTTGCTTGCAGTAATTTTCTTACCTCCATCTCCAGCAACAGTTTTTCTCTTGGAGTATGAGAACAGAAAGTTTTGTGGCTTTGCAGTTTTGGGAAATTTTTTGAACTGCAAGGACAGACCCTGATTCACTATTTCATGGTCCCACTTGTTTGTGGGTATTTTTACCCATTCCTGAAAATAGTGAGTCAGCCTTCCCCACTGGCAATGGTTGAGTGACTTTTGCACATTTGTCAGGAGTTTTCTTTTACTTAGGATCTGGGTAAGGGATGTGCCAAATTTCATTAGAGAAACATTCTGTGAAATTCCGCCATTCTGAGAAATATTTTGAGGGAGCGAAATTTGAAATTTCACCTGTGGAACGTGAAATTTTGCCCATGAAATGCAAGATTTCACCTGTGGAATGGCACAATTCTGGATAAATTTAGCCATTTTAGGTGAAAGTGTGCATTTTGCAGTGAAAGTCTGTATTTTGCAGGAAACATTTCACAACTTTATACCCGGAAAAAACTTTTGCAGAATGGCTGAATTTCATGAAATGTTTTGTAAGGCAAAATTGCCGATTTTGCAGCAATTTTGCCAGTGAAATTAAATTTCACAACATCTCTGTTTGGGAGCTGGCATTGTATCTGCATGCTTGAGGCCTCTTCTACCCCTCACCCTAAAAAAAAAACTCTGTTGGGGATATTCATAAGTAATATATCATGGGGGAAGTATCCACTCCCTCTACTTCCCCTTCCAGAAGGCCCACAGAAGGTGAATGCATGTTTCTTTTCAGTGTTACTCTTATAGATGGTATTGTATCCACCCATCTTTTTCATGTAAGCCTCTGTCTTGTCACCAAACAGTGAATTTCCCTCACTGGTAAAATCCATTTGTTTTCTTTGAGTTTCCTGGGAAAGGGTTGTGGTTCTAAGCCAGGCAAACATTCTTAGTGACACTGCATGTGCCACAATCCACTGGTGTCCATTTCCATGTGGAACTGGTAATTAGTGGCATCCATTGCAGTAGTTGCTGTGTCAGCCAAATCCTATGCCCGATCAACAGTAGCTTTGTCGCTCATTGCCAAAATGGAGCTCCAGAGGGTTTTTATTACTGAGTTATGCAGGCCAATATGTTGCTTGCTTTGATAGCAGAGAAGCTAAGGTGTAACCTTTTTTTGCCTATGCTATCCAGTTCCTTGGAGTCTTTCAAAGGAGGCTGAGAAGAAAGGTGCACCTTCGCCTTATCACATGTGGCAGTCTGAACCACTACCTCTTGACCAGAGTAAAACTATAAGCTCTGTTTTTCCTCTTAATACTTTTTCTCAATTTTCTTATTTATGCCTGCAGCTGAAGTGGGTGCTTGCATGATTTTACAAGTGGATTTCTTGAGGGATTTGTGAATGAGCAACAACAACCTTTTTGTGGAAGTTAAGTTCATCATATCCATACATTCCACCTCATCCTCATCTTCAGCAGTCTCCTGTGATGAGATGTTGAGGATGTTCACCATTTGCCTAACAAAAGTAAAATGTGAGGCATAGTCATTCAGGAGTATAGGGAAGGGAATCAAACTCTTGTTCAGGAGAACCATCAGGATCTATGGGTTCTCTTTCACCCTCTTCCTCCTCA
This sequence comes from Neoceratodus forsteri, assembly GCA_016271365.2. NCBI lineage: Eukaryota > Metazoa > Chordata > Ceratodontiformes > Ceratodontidae > Neoceratodus > Neoceratodus forsteri. The sequence goes on along the minus strand of CM057456.1, from coordinate 1,156,025,609 downwards.
TAGTAAAATTCATCCTTCTCTCCAAAGGCACTAGGAATGAAACTGGAGCCTGGGAGGACAGGGGGCAGGTAGATTCATGAAACTCCTCATATCCTGGAAAGAAGTATGCTGACACCACAGCGACAATTTGATAGCGAAGCACATTACAGTGGCAAGTTGATGTTGCCATTGTAATGTACCTGTGGGCACCTAGCACTGCTTTCTCTGGGGTTTTTCCCCTTCCCGAATCAACTCTGACCTGGATTTTATAATCCTTAGTTACAGGGGGTACAGGGGGCAGAGCATCCCACATGGGGGGTTTGGGGAGCACAGCCACAGCCCCCTGAAAAAAGCAGCCAGTTTACCAATGGATTTATGCTGAATGCAACTTGTGGTTGATAAAAATCCATCACTGTAGTATTGCATCGGAAAAAAGTTGTTTCCGACATGTCATGGTTCCCCTTGAAAGCCTGGAGGAATTGCCATGCCTTCATCTTGTCTTCTATTGAGGGCATTCTGTTTGTGTCTACTGGCGTCTCCTTTCTTTCTTCTGGAGGAGGGATTTTGACATGTTTTACTTTTTGGTTTTTTCTTACAAGGCACTGTCTCCAGTGTCTGCTCAGAGGCTCTTTTATTATTTTTTTTATGCACGTTTTTCTCCCTTGGCAGTGTGGATGGGCTTTCAACCCCATCTCTGCCTACTCTCAGCTGGCACTTTCTGCACTGGACCACCCTGCCTGAGACCCCTAATGGAGTTCCCCCCACAATGGGTCTGGGAAGGGGAGGGCCATCTTCCACCAGCTGGTGACACACATCCAGACAGGGCAGGGTAATTGACTGATGGTGCTGGGCAGAGGCAGGTTGACAGGATTTCATGTAGCCCACACCAACCCAATTTTCTGTGTTCTGCCTGATTCTCCTGCCATGACAGCAAGTCAGAACATGTGCATGGAGGCCTTCAAGTTGCTAATTTCTGTAGTACCATCAGGCTCCCACCATTTGACAGTCAAGGGCTGAATCAGCAGGCCACCCCTACCTGGGACAGCAGAACAGTCCCTGGGATACTTGATCCTACCACAACTCACCAACCCCAAGCAAACCTTGCTTGATCCTGAACATGGGTCACTGGTGTGGCAGGATGTAAGGCAATCAATGCCTCTGCCCTCCGCAGCACTGAGCTGGCAAGCTTTTTTAATTTTACTGGATTCGTGATTCCCCCATTCAGACACACTGACTTCTGAACCATCTCTTGCAGCCTTTTCTTGTTGTTTTCTGCTTTCATAGAGGGGCTGGACTCCTCAGCTGAGCCTCTGGTGATGCTGAGGGAGACTGAAAAGCCATAATGTCTTTTAATTATTTAGCACTTTTCTCTTGTGTTATACAGCAGAACATAATACAGAACTCACACTTGGCAAAATTGTGATTTGAACCCAGGCACCTCAAACACAACTCATGGCAGTCTGCCTTAGTAAGGACCTGGAAAGAGATTTTACAATTTTTAAAACTTGTGGATCCTGTTGTCCTTTTGGGCTTGCCAGTCATGCTAAAACACTGATGATCCAAAGAAGATGTTATGTTTCCCAAAAAATTACACTAGCAGTTAGAAAAATTAAGTAAAAAAACAAATGTAAAATGTCCAGCATATTATGTTGGTTCTGAAGAAAGGAACCCGGAAAATAAAATGAAAACAACACAAAGTGGTATCCTTTTTAAACATTTTACACTTTTTTTACACATAAATTTAAGCAGTTCCCTGAGGGCAGGAACCATGCCACAAAATGTCCTTCTTCAGTTCCTGTGAACCAGTGTGGAACCAGATAAGTTACAAATATACACAAATAAAACACTTTAACTACACAGAGTTTCAAAAATGTAACTTCTTTTCAAGAAAGAACCATATAATTAATCATACTTGGTTGATGTGAAGAGAAGGCTTTGGGGGGACTGCCTTCTTCAGCAGGAAAAATAAATTTGCCATTAGAATGCAGTGGTGAGCATGAGCATACAGCAGAGTTTTAAATTTCATTTTAACATTCTCTATGGAAAGAAAGATGGCCAACACAAGTTGCTTTTCACAGGGCCTTACTTTGACTATCCTAATCTCTCAATGATCACTTTTAGCAGTGCCCCTATTAATAATTGCTCCCCTATATGTACTTTCCCAGCACCCATATTAATAGATCATGGCCCTCCTGATTTACTTATGGAAACACTCCCAACAGAAAATCAGCTGTGGATACAAATCCATCTTCAGATATGTGAACAGCTATTTGTTTTGGGTGATTCGATGATCAAACATTTAGATAGGGCTATACGTAATGGTGATAAACAAAATTGAACCTGTTCTTCCTTTAGGGGAGCCTTGATATCTGATATTACCAAAATCACACATGATATTCTGCAAAATTCTGGTGAAAATCCAATGGTAATAGTCCATGCTGGAACAAATGATCTTTTTAGTAATTCAATACATTCAATAAATGAAGAATACATTGATTTAAGAAATAAATTGATATCTCTTGAATGTGACATTTATATTTCTGAAATTTAACCATGTCCTGCAGCCCCCAGACTTCATAAATGATAAAATTCCATGCCTAAATGAATGGCTTCGGAAATGGTGTTTGTGCCAAGATATTAAATGTATTACTTACTGGGAGGAATTTATAGGCAGGTATGAGTTATTCTGTGCTGACGGGCTACATCTGAGTAAAAGAGGAAACTCCCTTATGGGTAAAAAGATATCTGACATCATTGATCTAAGTTTAAACTAAGTAATGGGGGGAAGGTTATTCATACAATATGCCCTTCACTTGTAACCCTATAAAAGACTGTCAAAATATTTGAAACCACTTAAATGTGTTGATTCTAAATGTCAATTAACTTACAACTAGAATGGCATTAGTAGATGCAAATATTGTTTCAATCATGGACACATGGTGGGATAATAGATCTGAATGGGACCCTGTTATTCAGGGCTTTGATGTATTTTCCCTTAAACGGGAAGGAAAAAAGGGAGGTGGTGTAGCTCTTTTTCTCAATAAATGCTTAAATTGCATTGATATATCTGACCAAATTAAAAAAACATGATTTCATAACTGAATCCATCTGGGATAAATTATCAATTAAAAATATGGCACCTATAGTTGTGGGGACTTGTTATAGGCCACCAAACTCCTCTGTAGCCTATTTTGAGACTACATTAGGTGAAATGGAAACAGCGTGTGAAATAGGTAACATCTTAATAATGGGTGATCTAAATTTTGCTGATATAAATTGGCAGGATAATTTAGCATATACTTCAAATAGTAAAAAACTTTTGGCAATGTGTGCCCAACTTCAACTGAAGCAGAGTGTTCTTCCCCCAACTAGAAGCAATCATTTATTAGATACAGTGTTGCATGGTGATAACCTTGATGTTTATGATGTCTTTATTGAAGCTCCACTTGGAAACAGTGACCATAATGTAACGTCCTTTAAGTTAAAATGTTCATGGGAAATTGACTCTGAACCAGTCTCAATCTATGTGTATGAAAAAGAAAATATTTTGGGCATGGACAAAGTCTTTGGACTGATAGATTGAATAAAAGAACATGCTGCTAGTACATTACAGGAATATCGGGAGCTTTTATATGATACCCTAATATATGTCAAAGAGGAGTTCATACCATGTAAAACTAAACATAAAAAAGTAAATTACTGCCTAAATGGGTGACCAAATCTATTAAGAAATTGATTAAGCAAAAAAATAAAAAGTATGCCAATTATCTTAAATCAAAATCTGTTTATAACGGGTCAAATTATATTAAGGCACAAAAACATTGCAAAACTGCTATTAAGAAGTCAAAAAAAATAATAATTGGCTCTGGCTAAAATGCAAAGAAGTCAAACAGTAAACAGTTCTTCTCTTACACAAACTTCTTAAAAAAAGAAATGTAAGGTGGGTTCCATTCAAGTGGAAAACCAAATAATTCATAATTCAAAGGAAATAGCTGATATGTTTAATAGTGTTTTTTTGCAAGAGCTATACTATCTCACATATACCTGTGTTTCATCAACTGGATACTAGTTCAGATCCCATTGACTTTACAACCACAGACATTACTAATAAATTAAAATTACAAAAAGGGAAAACATCAATGGGGGCCAAACCATATCTCAGGGCAATTATTATTTCTACTTAAGGATTGCTTAGTGATTCCCCTAAAATTACTTTTTGAGTCATGTCTGTTACAAGGCTTTGTCCCCGTGCAATGGAAAACTGCTAATGCTGTCCTTCTATATAAAAAAAAGTGTTAAAATCAGACTGTTCAAATTATTGTCTAATTAGAATCATGTCCCTGATCTGTAAAATCCTTGAAAGTTTAATTAAGGATGTACTTAGTCACATTTTGAATAATGCAGATACGGAACAGCATGGATTTAAAAAAGGTAGAGGCTGCCAGTCAAATCTGATGATCTTTTCTGAAGGCATCAGTTTATTAGCAGATAGTAGAATACCTTGTGATGTTATTTTCTTGAATTTTAGCAAAGCATTTATCGCTATGCCACACTGGGCCCTAGAAATAGTTACAAAACTTAAAAATTAATATATACATCATTGCACAGATTGAAAATTGGTTATCAAATCGTATGCAGCAAGTTTGTATAAATGGATATTTATCATACATTGGCTATGTTACCAATGGAATCCCTCAGGGCTCAGTGCTTGGTCCATACTTATTTCAGGCTTTTATATCTGACCAACATCAAATTGCCAATCAATGTCTATTAAATATGCAGATGATATAAAGATTGGTGGTCCATGTTTAAATGAGAAGGACTCGGACATAATCCAGCAGGATTTAGATAACATCTGTGAATGGGTTGCCTTGTGGGGTATGAAATTAAACAACTTCAAATGCAAGGTTATGCATCTGGGCCATACTAACCCATCTAAGATATATATGATAGGACAATACCAGCTCAATGTAACTATTGATGAAAGAGACCTAGGCATAATTATTTATAATAACATGGATTTCTCTAACCATATAAATGAATCTGTAAATAAACTAACAGGGTTGTCTGGTCCATTAAATGTAATGTCTCCTCTAAAGACCCAAAAGTCTTGATGCCATTGTTTAGAGCATATGTTAGGCCTCACTTGGAATATGTGTCTCAGCTATGGTGCCCTTACAAGAAAACCGATATAAACCAAATTGAAAAAAGTACAGTGCAAATTTACTAAGCACTTGAGAGGCTCATGCCATCTTCCCTATGAAGCTAGACTTTATAATTTGAATCTGTTATCTTTAGAGACTCGTAGGCTACGTGGAGACCTATTATTTTTATATGATGTTGTCCAGGACCCAGAGCTAATGGTTGACTTTGAGATTAAGGTTTAAGGATTCTGACTATAACACTAGAGGGCACCCCCTTCAATTGATAGGTAAATCTTTTAATTATATCTGGAGAAAAATACTTCTTCACCTTAAGGGTGATTAAGCCTTGGAATAATCTACCCATACAAGTTATTATTAATAAGGATAAAGAACAATTTAAAGTGAAATTGGACAAATATTTACTTTCTGTTAAACCATTGACATATTATTGATTCAAGATTAGTTTGTGAGCACTTATGAGCCTTTAGGCTCTCTTGCTTTCTATGTACCTTAGTTAGTATGAACCTTTTAATTTGAATGCTAAGGCCTTGTGTCTTTAAACAACCCCCCCGAAAAAAAATCTTCATCCTTTGGTTGTAGGCAAGGAAGTTAATATGATACTGAAATGTAAGTCTGCTATTTACTGTAGGTGTATACTGTACTTATATATTTAGAGCATGGGGCAGGGCATTATTAAGCTGAACATTGCTTGTTGTAGACAGGAGAGGACTAGAAAAGTGAGTGGGGCAATGATTACTGTTGGAAAATAGCACCCATAGTGATTTTTTTAACATCACACAATGAGCATAAATCCAGCAGGATACTCATCTTGCAGAAGTCTGACTGAAGGTGGGAGATAGAAGCTGTGACAGATTTAAAGGAGTAGAGAATAGTTTCATCAGCACAGAGCAGAATAGTGGAGGTAAGAACAGAACTGGGGAGGTCTTTGATGTGGAGTGAGAACAGAAGTGGCCCTCTTTGGAACAGAGAACCCTCTTCCCTAACACTGAGCCCCACAGGACACCTTTATCAATGGTTAGGACATTTGATATGATGTTACCTGTGCAAGCACACTGAGACTTTCCTGAAATATAGCTTCAGAACTACAGAAGCACCTGAAAAATGTGTCTGCTGATACAGATATTGCAGTCAGCAGTGTCAAATGCTTTCATAAGGTCATGAATTTCTTATTTTAAAATGAAATTATAATATCATTCACAATATTAATAATGGTATGGTAAGTACTGTGACCCAGGTTAAGTCCTGATTGATACAGTGAGTGAAGCTTATGGGAATTCAAATAATGCAGTAGTAAGGTAGGCAAAGACAAGTTTTCATAGAATCAAGAAGGCAGACGAGATAAAAATTGAGCTGTAGCAGTTAGGGACAGAGACAGTGTAATCCTTAAGGACAGAGGCGATTGATGTGGTTTTCCAATCCTTTGGTAGGGCCTCTTTCTGTGATGGAGAGAGTAAACAAGTACTTCACATTATGTGAGGTGTTTAGTGATGAAAGGATGAACACGACAAAACCAGGCATCTCACCTCCACAAAACATACTGAACACCACAGATAAATAAAAAAAGACTTTATTGTAAAAACATGCCTGACACATTTCTGGTCTTACTCGACCCTTTACCTTAGTGATGAAAGAAGCAGTCAGTTTAAGGAAGAAAGTATGTAGCATATCTTGGCTGGGGGTCTTTTTACAACTAAGACCAGCCAATGCTTTATTGACGTCATATTGAGTGAAAGTCTTGAATGTGAAGTTTGGACATATGCAAGAGGGCAATTGAGAATGGCCATGGAAGGGGCAGGTAACTTAGGTTGGCCAGTATCAAAAGCCGCACCTGCCTTTGTGAATGTGACTTAAAAGCATCAATAATTTGCTGTTTGTCTCAGAATACTACATTGCCAAATTGCATGGATACTACCAATCATTGTCATCCTCTTTCTGATGCCATTCATTAATCCACCAGTATTTACAGGGGTCATTGTTATCTGAAGTAAGTTGGGACTGTTTGAACTGCCTCTTAGCATTTCTTATAGAAGCAGTATATCGGTTGTGAAGTATATCCATTGTGGTTGAGAAGCATTTCCTCCACTAAGGTGCTAGACTTTAGGAAGACAGATTTTAGGAGGATGACAGAAATTGTGAGGAAGGAATTAGAAGTGAAGGAGAATGTGAAGGATGTGGAGGAGCTGTGGGGGGGGGTCAAGGGTGAAATATTGAAGGCAGCAGAACTATGCGTTAGGATGGTGAGCAAAAAAAGAAGGGGAGGAAACCACTTTGGTTCATGAAGAAGATGGGGGTAGCAATTAGGGAGAAAAGGAGGGCATTCAGGCATATATTGCCTCTCAGAATGAGACAGACAGGGAGGTATATAAGGAGAAACAGAGGGAAATGGAAAAATAATCAGAAGAGTGAAGTCGAATACAGAGGAGAACAAAGTGAGGAAGGCGAAGAGGAGGGATAAGAAGTATTTTAGATATGTAAGTGACAGAAGGAAGGGGAAGATGGGGATTATTAGACTCAAAGGGGAAGAGGGGTAATGACAGAAGGGGACATGGGCAATGCAGATGTTCTGAATGATTACTTCACATCAGTCTTCACAGTGGAGGATGGGATAGGGCCAGAGTTGGAAGTCAAAGAAAGGGATGGCAGGGAAGTGGACTTGGGTCTATTCACAGAAGACAGAATATTGGAAGAACTGTCAAAACTACAGAAGAATGAGGCAATGAGCCCAGACAGAATTCACCCAAAAGTGCTCAAAGAGCTGAGGGAGGAGTTGGCCGCACCACTCACAAGATTGTTTAATCTGTCTCTGGACAAGAGAAGGGTTCCTGGGGATTGGAAAAGAGCTGAGGTGGTGCCATTGTGTAAAGGGGGGAGGAAGGGAGGAACTGGAAAACTGCCACCCAGTTAGCCTTACCTCCATGATAGGTAAACTAATGGAGACCCTCATTAAGCAAAAGCTAAGCAAATATCTGGAGGCAGAGTGCCTCCTGGATGGCAACCAGCATGGATTTATAGGTGGTACATCCTACCAGACCAACCTGATTGAACGTTTTGGCAGGGTTACAGAGATATGGTACCAGGGAGAGGTGGTGGACATGGCCTACCTGGACTTCAGGAAGGCCTTTGACATTGTCCCCCACAGGAGACTAGTAAACAAAGTAGGTAGCTTGGGAGAGGGAAGCAAGTTCATGAACTGGGTTGAACATTGGATAAAGGGAAGGATGCAGGGTGTTCTGGTAAATGAGGTGCACTCAAAGGATGAAAAGGTGATGAGTGAGATTCCCCAGGGGTCAGTGCTGGGACCCATACTCCTCAACATTTACACTGGGGACATTACGGAGGGTCTGCATGGGAAGGTGAGTCTATTTGCAGGTGACGTGAAAGTATTTAATAGTGTGAATATGATAGGGGGAGTGTAACGTATGAGAGAGGATCTGGCAATGTTTGAAGAGTGGTCAGAAAGATGGCAGCTGCAATTTAATGCAAATAAATGCAGAATTTTGCATATAGGGAATAGAAACCCGAAGGCAAAGTATTGGATTGGAGGGGGGAACTGGAGGCAACAGGAAAAGAAGGGGACCTGAGGCTCACTATTTTGGGCAGCCTGAAGGTTCAGAGTCAGTGTGACATGGCAGCAGGGAAGGCACTCAGAATGTTGGCATGCATTGGGTGGGGCTTTACAAGCAGAAGAAGGGAGATGATCATGCCACTATACAAGACCATGGTCATACTGCACCTGGAATATGGGGTACAGTTCTGGAGGCCATACTTACAAGGGGATAAGGACAGGCTGGAGAGAGTCCAGAGAAGTGCTACCAGAATGGTAAGCAGGCTGCAGGAGAAGACATTCATGGAGAGACTGGGTGAGCTGGGCCTGTACACACTGGAAGAGAGGAGGGAGAGGGGGTACATGGTAGAAACATTCAAGTACTTGAAAGGCATAAATGGGGTAAGGGTTGAAAATATCTTCAGTTTGAGTGAGAACAAATCCACTAGGGAGCATGCGTTAAAACTCAAGGGTGGCAGATTTAAAGGTGACATTGGGGGAAATTCTTTACTGAGAGGGTGGTGGGGTCATGGAACAGACTGACAAATTGGGTGGTGGGGGTTGATACAGTGGGCAAATTTAAAAAAGACAGGGGTACATACATGGGACTACGTAGCAGGGAGCAGACAGAAAATGGAGGGCAGAGGTCTTCCGGGGGGAGGGGGGACTTGGGCAGACTGGATGGACCATGGGGTCTTTTTCTGCCAACACATTTCTATGTTTCTGTGTTTCTATATGTAACTGTAGCCATTCAGCTTCCAGCTTGGACTTCTTGACAGCATTCAAGGTTTTCTTTTGTGTATTTATTAATAGAGGCAACTTTAGACTTAAACCAGGGATAGTACTGATTATTTACTCTAGAACATTTTATGGGGGCATGTCTATTAATAATAGACAAGAAGAGAGTGTTTACACAAATCCTAGGCTTCATGGATGGGTGTGCTGTTAGTGGGGCAGCATCATTAGGGCACCATAATGTGGGTGAAGAAACCTGTTTGCAGGTCATTATCATGCTCAGGATGTTGCAGCATCAACATTATATGCAACTCCAAATGTGTGCCCAATCCATCAATTTCTTCTCTGCACACATTTTGCATGGGCATGAAGGTGATTATAATTATTTTATAAGGGGTTCGGGAGTTTTGCTTCAAGTGCATGGTGGCACAATATTCTGCCATGCTTAAGGTCACTGATATTTTTCTGGTGTTCTTATTTACGGCGACTGTATCTCCGGTGCACTGACATGGGTGAACCTCACAGATGAAGGGGCAGAGGTACATTTGATGCCAGTCCTGCCACATAACAGAAAGGCCCATTAAATTATTTTTTTAGGTTACATTTGAGGGTAACTTCTATTTGATGCTACTGGACAAGGGCTGCACCGAGTGCAAGTGATGTAGCAATTATCCCTAGCATCCTGGCAAAAGAACACTGGTGAGTACTTTTGGGGGAACAGAAGGAGGATTAGGTGAATTATATAGCTCCTGGAAGGATTTTAAGGATTGACTCTGATGTTCTTAAGTCCTCTTTGTCTGCAATGACCATGGACAAAAGGAATCAGACCCTGGTTAGTCTGTAAACTTTTATTTTTGTCCATTTTTATATGCAATAAAAATATATGTAGAAACCAGGCACCAACCAGAGGGTTTATTTTTATACACCTTATTAGAAAGTTGAAGAGTGTGAAAATACAGTGCTGAGCATTTAAAACATTTTGTTTCATTTTCTTAACCATTTATCAATGTGTAATTAGTGGTGTAATTTTTTATCAATGGGAATACTCAGTTGATATTCCCCGTAATCACTAGTCGGTTTTTATGACTTTCACGTGCATACAGCAGTTCAGCATCAGCATTCCAGCCACTCCACAATAAACAGTAAGGGAGAACTTGCCGTAGCTGCCAGATCTGTCGGGGGTGCAGCCTTTAATTTCAGGCTGTATATTCCTCAACCTGAATAGTGCCCAAGGACTGCAAAGGAATCTCCAATACAAGCAGAAGCCTCTTCTAACAATCTTTGCACAAACTGTGTGATTTCATCAGGGAGCGTCCAGCAACATTTTTCATGCACCTTCAGAAGAAAGTGGCTGGAACAAATGAAGACATCCAGTAATTTAGTCAAATTCTGATTAGAAGTGAGTTGGCAGTGAGATAAGAATGGATAATTAGTAATTTGTTGCCTCCCTGCATGCCAAAATCATAATAAAATAACTAATTTAACTCTTTTCTCCAGAGCTCCCTATTTGTCAAGTAGGTAATTTTAAGACTGTCCCTTAACTCAAGGCACTGCATAAGATGGACCTCTGTAACCATTTCCATGAACTGAACTGTCCTGCTGTAACTGAAAGTGAGCACACGGAAATATAAAGCTGACACTGGTCTCACAGCTAGTTATTTTTTTGGGTTTTTGACCACTGTAAAGTTATTAAGAAGTTTGTTTTGGGCTCTGAATACTGACAACAATGTTTCAGCAGAGTGCAGCATACAAGGGAAAATGTCTCATTTATTTCAGTGTTTTTTTGTCTTGTTTTTCTTATTAAAATAGCCAGTGTATGTCATAATGTTATGCAGTTCTTTTAAGGTAAAACTGCTCCTATTTTTTCTGCTTGTGTTTATAAGCTTGTGTGTTCAGTTGGCTAAATTAAAAAAAAAGCTTATTAAGTTCTCAAACTGTGGTGTTGTGCAACATGATTTTGAATAGTTTGAGTGTAGAAATGTAACTCTCTGGCTGGAAAAAAATTTTACCTCAATAATTATAAAAAATAAGACACGGAGGTGTACATTATGAAAATTTAATGCAAACCCTCAGTGAGGGATGCATTGTTAAACCCCTCGAGCTTCGCTCTCGGGGTTTAATGATGCATCCCTCACCTTGAGTGTGCATTACATTTTCATAACGTTCCCCTCCCTATGCATGATTCTCTATTCTCTATGTAGCTAATGCTTAGCTTGATTTAAAGTAATAAAAGGTTTTATTTTTTGCTAAGACGTTTCTGCCCCTTTTATATGCACATTTTTTTAAAATATCCAAAACACAGTCCACAAGGTTCTATGCTGCTTCTGGGGTTTTTGATACCGGTAAGAGCAGAGAATCAGTTTTTCAATTTACAGCCAAAGTGATCTTCTCAGTTAGCAGAGGCTAGCAACAGAACTTTCAGCCAAGGTTCACAGCTGTTGAGTGGCTGAGTTATGACTGGAGTGGGAAAAGGAACACTTTGGGAACAGGAGCTAGACTGAATGGGGCAGCACTTTGAGAACTGGCACAGCAGGTAAGCAGCTGAAGCTGAGATACTGCTGGGTAGGAGAGGTGGCAGGGGGGAATATTCTTTAATAAAGGTGACAGAGAACAATTATTTACACATCTAGAGACCCCCTGTTTTCCTTTTAGTGTGTATCCTATATTCTGACATGTTCCGAAGTTTTTGTTAAATTAAGAATCTAATTTTTGTATTTGTAACTACTCTGAATCATTTTATCCTCAGCAGTTGTTGTTTTCTCTTTTTAAACTTCTTGAACATTCTATGACATCAGTAACACCATTTTAGGCCATTCGAATGAATAACGTAACATGGTGTCACTGACGCCACAGAATGTCTTAGAAATATGAAAAGAAAGAGCAGAAGCTAGTGAAGAAAGTAGAACTCTATCTATATCTGAGGGTACCCCAAAGCTAGGTTATTTATCACAAAAAAATTGTCACTGCATTTCAGAATACATAACTGACATGGAAAGTAAAATAGGAGGGCACTTAACTATCTAAAAGTAATTTCTTATCACCATTAACTGGCCAGATGGGAGACTGCCATGAACCCTTTCATTGCACCTGAAATGGATTATCCATGTCAAAATGAATGGAAATAGTAGTCTCAGTACTCTGAACACAAGATTTAGATTCACAAACAGAGGTGTCTGTACTAAAGAGAAAATTAACAATGCAAAAAAAATCAGTTGCAGGGTTGCCCTGTTCAGGTAATCATATAGCCATACTAATAAGACTAGGATTAACCAGGTCTGTCTATATTTAACTGTTTTTTTTTTATTTTACTTCTCTTTTCTTTCTTGTACCTGAAAAAGAGAAGTGCAGGGACTTACTGTAACCGTAAGTGTTCAAAAGAATCCTCTCCCCTGAGCCACAGTTTTGGAACTGTAAGCCATTGGTGTGATAGTTACTCAGAAATGTTTGCTAGAGGGCATGGTTTGAAGTTGGAAGGTGGAAGGGTAAGGGGAGAAAAGAGGAGGAGGTTTTTCACTGAGAGGGTGGTGGACCCTTGGAATGCACTGCCTGGTGAGCTAGTTCAGAGATCCACAGTGGAGGGCTTCAAGAGAGGATGGGACAGACACAGAAAGTGGATGTATCAGATGATGTCCTGTCCCAGGGGGGTGGGGATGGATGATATGGGTTTCTGGAGCACAAGGGATGGGAGGGTCTTGGCACCCAACTAAGGATCTAAAGTTCGAGCAGACTCGATAGACCGTAAGGCCTAATCTGATTGCAAATAGTATGTTAGTATGTTAGCTTGGGGGCCACCCACATTGACATATGTCATCTCAACCTATATGACATGGTTAGCCCCTCCTCTCCTCAGTTCAATGCCAGAGACATCTTAGAGGATATCCAACCCAAAGTGGCTGGGAAACCAGAACCAAAATCAGGTACACTGCTGAGGTGACAGACTGAAAGACAAAGCCAGTATTGGTGACAGAGAAAAATGCTACTACAGGCATAGTAGTAAGCTGGCTGTCACAAGCCTCCAGAATAAAGAAGATGATATGTCCAAGAATATTGTGAAAAAGTAATAGCATTGCAGCTATGCAAGCCTAGAAACAAATCAAAGGAACAAGAACAAAAATCTATAGATGGAGTGAGTTCATAATAACAGATCAAGCTGACCACCTTGGGCCTTGAGAAAGTGGGCCAGAGTGCCATGAAATGTTGGGCTTATTTTGGTGATAAGGGGACTAACCAATAATATACACAAAAATATTAAAGCATTGAATAAGGAGTATTGAGTCAGCCTCAACTCTTACAAAAAGTAGCTCATGTCTGCGCCCCTGAGGCCAGACTCCTCTGAATTATCTAAATTCTTACATGCTTATACAGTAGGTTTTAATGTCAGAAGACATCCAGACACACACACTCCCCCATAAATAAAGAACAATATCCCATATAAAACTGCAGGTAGTACTGCCAGCAACTGTGTTATTCAGAAAGTAGACTAAGGGGTAAAGAGGGACGGTGAGCTGTGGCTCAATGAAGGAGATTCTCGCAAAGATCTACTGTTACAGTAAGTAACTGCACTGTTGTCTTCAAAGACATCTCCCCCATTGAGCCACACCTTTGGAACTATTCCCAAGCAGCACAAAAGGTACCTAGGGATGAGGATGGCATCCTGCATTATGACTTTATGACAAACGCCTTGAGGAATAGCAAGGCCAAAGCTGGCACATATGCAGGAGATTATGTTCAGACTGTAATGTATAGTGAAGGTAAGAACAGTTTTTTAGGTAGCAGCAGTGCAGAAGTCAGCGGCAGAAACATTATGAAAACATGCTACAGATGTGGCCATGCCAAGCATGGAATTACCACCGTGAGTCACAGGAAGCTCCTTAAAGTGCTTCTTGTAACATAAAGAAATACAAGGTGCTAATCATTTGTACAGGCATTGTTAAGAAATAGGGGATCCTTCCTTACTGAAGGTGAAAAATAAAAAATGTTGATAGGACTTTCTACATTCCTTAGTACAATCTAAAAAAAAATAATGCTCTATAGACTTCCGATGTAACCATGATTCACTCTTATTTGAAGGGAAAGGAGCATAAACAGGAGATGAACTGTCTGATTAAATGTGAAATCAGAGAGACAACATTACACAAGAAGTGAGGATTGGTTCTTAAAGAAATCCAGTCCTAGTAAAAAAATAAATAAATAAGGAGACACAGATGCCACAGCCTTTGAAGTCAGAAAGTCTGCAAGTAGAGGTAATGGCCACAAGGCAATTGCTTTCCAGGATAGGAAATACATACTTTATCACATGTGGTTTCAGGTTCAAATGGAACACATGACAGTTTCTCCAAAATGAAATTAAGATCCCACACAAGAACCAGTTTATGGATTGGGGGACAAATATGCAGAAGCCCTTTAAGCAATCTGTGGAACCCTTCCATTGTGCCACCAATTTGCTATTGATAAGGGCATGAAATACTAATACAGCTATCAGACTCATCTTCACCAAAGAGTGCTGAAGACCAGTGTGCAATAAGGATAGGAGGTAATCCATAAAAGAGTTCAGAGAGCAAGTGTAAGTCTAAAAAATAGTAAGCACACCAAATGGAAGTCTTTCCATTTTACAGAATATGTCTGACCTGCAGACAGTTTGCAAGCTGCTAAGAGAAAATCGTGCACTTTAGGAGAAACTCTAAAGTGGGAGATTTCTATGTCCTCAGGAGCCATGCATGGAAGTGCAGGCACCTGAGATATGGATGTGCTAGAGAGTCCTGGTCCTACAGGAGTCACATCATTAGAGGAATGGGTAAAAAGGGTACACTGCAAAGGAAGTCAGATCTGTCTGGGGCAGAAGGAGGCCACCAGTACTTGGGACGTGGGCTTTTTCTCAAGGCTTGATCAATATCCACTGTTTCAGAAGGATTGGAGGAAAAGCATGACGGCATCTCTCTTCCCAAGGGAGGAACACAGTGTCTCTCAAAAGAGTGCACAAAGGACAACAGTACTGCAGAGAGGCAATAAGGTCCAACTCAGGATAATCCAAATAGGTCATCCACCATGGAGTCTAAAAGTTCCTAGTCATGACTCAGGCCGTAAGACTCACTCAGCCAGTCTGCCAAGATGTTTGGAGAGCCTTTGAAAAACACAGCTGTCTGAAACACCCTGCACCCCTGCCCAATCCCAGTGCCACACTCACATTGGTTCTCCGCATTTTGGATGAAAATGTGTACCCCCATGTTTGTTTACATAATGCATTACACTAACATGATCCAAGTGAATAAGGAAAGGACAGCCCCTGATGTGAACCATAAAGGCTGCTAGGCCATGAAGAACAACCTTAATCTCCAGACTATCGATGCGAAGATAGCTTTCCATCTGGGACCAGAGATCCTGTATTTGGATAGGACACATACGTGCACCCCATCTTGAACCAGGTATATCCATAGTTCAGACTTGTAGAGGTGTCGACCAAAACCAGTGAGAACCTATCATGAGATTTGAACTAGCCATCCACCAGTGGAGGTCACAGCACAAAGGGGATATCATGACAGCTTTCTGACACAGCTCATCCAAGGGCCAACTCAGTTAGAAAGGACTCTAGACCTTGTGCTGGATAATGGAAGAGCTGTAAGGAATCTGGAAGTAGAGGAACCACTGGCTGGGAGTGACCACTATTAGGTGTGGTTCATGCTTAACATAAGCAGGGAAACAGGGGGAACGGGTACAAGGGTGATTGAGTTTAGTGGGGTGGGCTTTAAGAAGATGGGGGAATTTTGAGCAGGCACCTGGCAGGAAAGCAATCACTCAAGGATGCAGATCAGAAATGGGACATCATTAAGGAAGGGCTGGCGAAGGCAATTGAGTCTTGCACTAGGAAGAAAAGCAATAAGGGATGGGCTTGGCCCACCCAGTCTGCCATTTCCCTATTTACTGGATTAGCTGCAGATCATAGTTAACCAACAGCCTATTTCTTCCTACCCCCCACAAGAATTGTCTTATGTCTGTCCTTGCATTCTTAAATTCTCCCTCAGTTTTAGACCCCACAACCTTCTCAGGAAGGTGGTTCCATGCATCCACCACCCTCTCTGTGAAAAAAAATATTTTCTCACATTGCCCCTGAGCCATCCCCCTCTATTTTCAAATTGTGTCCTCTTGTTCTTGCACATCTCTTTTTCTGAAAGATGCTACTCTCTTGGACTTTGTTGATTCCACTGATGTACTTAACAGTTTCTATCATGTCCCCCTCTCTCTCCTTTCCTCAAGGGTATACATATTAAGCTCCTTTAGTCTCTGCTCATATGGCTTCTCTTGCAGACCCTGCACCATTTTAGTTGCCCTTGTCTGGACTGCCTCCATCCTGTCTATGTCCTTGTGGAGATGGAGTCTCCAGAACTGGACACAGTACTCCAGATGTTGTCTCATCAACTGTCTTTACAGAGGGATAACAACTTCCTTTTTTTGTTGATGATGCCTCTCCCTATACATCCCAGTATCTCCCCAGCCCTCCCTAATGTCTTATCACATTGCTTGCCAACCCTAAGGTCATCTGATATGATTATCCCCCAGGTCCCTTTCCATTTTTGTTGTTATTACTACCCCCCATTGTGTACTCTTCCCCTGGGTTTTTGTTTCCCAGGTGCATTATTTTGCACTTCTTTGCATTGAATCCAAGCTGCCATACTTCTGACCATTCCTCCAACCTTGACAAGTCCCTTCTCATCCTTTCCACACCCCCTTGTGTATCAAGATTGTTACAGATCTTTGTGTCATCCACAAAGAGGCATACTTTTCCTTTCAGTCCATCTGCAGTGTCACTTATAAAGACATTAAAAAGGACTGGACCCAGTACTGAACCCTGCAGTACCCCACTAGTAACCCCCCTTTCTTCAGAGTGGACTCCATTTACTATTACCTTCTGTGTCCTGCTGTCCAGCCAATGTTTTACCCAACCTACCACCCTGGGACCCTCTCCAAGGCTGGCTAATTTATTTATCAATCTTTTGAGTGACACTTTGTTAAATGCCTTACTAAAGTCTAGATAGACCATGTCCACAGCTCCTCCCTGGTCTACTACTTTGGTCACCCAGTCAAAGAAATCAATTAGATTCATCTGACATGACCTTCCAGCTGTGAATCCATGCTGCCTTGCATCCTGTGCCTCACTGGCCTCTAGGTACTCAACAAATGTTTCCTTCAGAAGAAATTCCATCATTTTCCCTAACACAGAGGTCAAACTGACAAGTCTGTAGTTTTCTGCCTCTGTCTTGCTCCCACTTTTGTGAAGGGGAATCACATCCACCCTCCTCCAGTCCTCAGGTACCACACCATCCCCCTTCTTAACTGAATTGGCTATGTTTTCCTCAGTGTGGGCCTTTGCTATTGTGACTGCCTTTCCTGCTTCCTTCTGCCTTAACTGGTACAGTTCTCTGTCCTGCTCCTTCTGCATTTCCTTATACTTCCTAAATGATATCTTCTTCTCCCCCTAACTTTCCCTGCCACCTCTTTTGAGAACCATAGTGGCTTTTTTTTTCATTTTGTTTTGTTTATTTGCTTCACACAAAGGCTTGTTGCCTCTGTGATGGCAGTTTTAATGTTTCCCCATTGTTGCTCCACCCCTCCTTCTTGCCTGTTTGCTAGTGCTTTTCTAAGGTGCTCTCCCATTTTGCCAAAGTCAGCCTTCCTGAAGTCCAGTACCCTCACTTTTGTATGGCCTGACTCTGCAGTTGAGTTTATTGAATCACACTGCTTGGTGGTCACTTATTACCAGATGGCTACCCATTTCTAGATCTGAGATCCTCTAGCTGTCCCCATTTGAGAGTAAAAGGCCTAAGATTGCTCCCTCCTGAGTGGGTTCCAACACTAGCTATCTGAGGCATCGAGAATTGCCCTGCTCTTTGATGTGGCTGCGGCAAAGATGCTCCAGTTAACATCTGGCATATTCTGGTCCCCCATCAACAGTATCTTCCCTTTCTCTGCCATCCTAAGGATGCCTTCTATCATATCCTTGTCCATTCCCTCCCCTCCCCCTGAGATGGGGTCTGTATACAACCCCTGTGCAGATTGTGGTGCCATTTCCAGTCTCTAAGGTGATCCACAGTGCCTCCTCTCCTCCCTGTTTACTCTTTTGTTCCATTGGTTTTATCCCTTCCCTTACATAGAGAGCTACTCCTCCCCCTCTTCTACCCTCCCTGTCCCTCCTGTAGGTTGTGTACTCTGGTATGTTAACATTCCAGTCATGGTTCTCTGCGTGCCATGTTTCTGTGACTGCCACAGTATCCAGGAATCTCTCTCCCATCAAGGCCACCAGTTCAGGGAGCTTGCTACCCAGACTACGGGCATTGGTTCTCATTAACCTCCATTTCTTGATGGCCTTAACCCTTTTTGCCCCATCCCTGTGTTTATTGGCTTTGACATTTTCTTAATTTGCCCTGCCCTTCTTCCTATCAATGTCTCTATCTTGGTGTTTACCTCCTTAACTATCTTGATTTTTTTTTGGGGGGGACTTAGAATTCCCTGCTCCTTTCCAGGGCCTCCCTCTTTGGCTAGTTTAAATGCTTGCCAAACATAAAAACATTGAAGTTGGATGGCAGATAAGGACCGCAAGGCTCACAGAGTCTGCCCATTTCTCTTTCTACCTTATGAATGTGCCATCTGCCTTCACTCTGTCAATGGCCTATCTATTTATACTCATCTGTATTGCTCCCTTATGACTATCCCATGCCTGTTTGAAGCCCTGCACTGTATTCATATCCACAACTTCCTGAGGTAGGCCATTCCATGCATCCACCAGCCTTTCTGTGAAAAAGAACTTCCTCACATTACCCTTTAATTAGCCTCACTTTAATCTCCTGCTGTGTCCTCTTGCCCTGCTATTTTTCTTATATTGAAACATGTTAGACTCTTTCAGCTTGTTAATGCCCTTAAGGTGTTTGAATGTTTCGATCATATCACCTCTCTCCCTCCTTTACTCTAGGGTATACATATTGAGCTTCGTTAATATGTCCTCATAAGTTTTCTGATGCATTCCCTGCACCATTTTGGTTGCCCTTCTCTAGACTGCCTCAGTTTGGTTAATGCCCTTGTGAAGGTGTGGCCTCCAGTACTGCACGCAGTATTCCAGATGGGGCCTAACCAGCGTCTTGTAAAGAGGTATTATTACCTCCCTCTTCTGACTTGTGATACCCCTACTAATACGCCCTAACATCCTCCTAGCCTTATCTACTGCTTTAGTGGTCTGCTTGGATGATTTCAGGTCATCGGTGATGATGATGCCCAAGTCTCTTTCTTCACTTGTGACTGCCAGAAACTCCCCTCCCAGCCTATAGGTGTCTTCAGGATTTCTCTGTCCTATGTGCATGATATTGCACTTCTTTGCATTAAACTCCAGTTGCCACTCTTTTGACCATTTTGCTAGTTTATCCAAATCTCTTCTCATTATGCCCACCCCATCTGGATCATCTACTGTGTTGCAGATCTTGGTGTCATCTTCAAACAGACAAGCCTTACCCTCCAGTCCATCTGCAATGTCACTGATGAAGATATTGAAGAGGACTTGCCCCAGGACTGATCCCTGAGGTATCCCACTTGTGACTTGCATCTCTTCTGACAGTATTCCGTTTACCACCACTCTCTGATTTCTGCCCGTAAACCAGTTTTCCAACCAGTTGACCAACTTCTGAGCCACTCTGAGCCTACCCAGCTTGTTAATCAATCGTCTATGTGGAACAGTATCGAAAGCTTTGCTGAAGTCAAGGTAGGCAACATCAACTGCCTCCCCTTGGTCCACCACTCTGGTTAGCCAGTCAAAGAAATCAATGAGATTAGTTTGACAGGACCTTCCTTTTGTAAACCCATGCTGTCTTGGATCCTATGCTCCTATGGATTCCAGGTGTTGCACTATCCTTTCCTTAAGGAGTGTCTCCATAATCTTACCCACTACTGAGGTAATACTGACTAGTCTGTAGTTCCCTGCCTCCTCCCTGCTACCACTGTTGTGGAGTGGGATCACATGAGCCCTTCTCCAGTCTTCTGGGACCTCTCCTGTGCTCAGAGACTCAGTAAACAGTTCTGGTAATGGCTCTACTAGTTCAGCCCTTAGCTCTTTTAGTACCCTGGGATGTATGCCATCAGGTCCCATTGCCTTGTGCACCCTGAGCTTATCCAACTCTTGTAGGACCCTTTCTTTTGTGAAGGGACTAGTGCATACCTCCCTCCCCCCTGTGTCCATGGTTCTGAGGTGTGGGTCCTGCCCTACTTTCTCTTCAGTAAATACTGCACAGAAGTATCCATTTAGGATAGAAGCTTTTAGATAGATAGAGCTGTCTCAAATGCCCTCCCAAACATTTGGAACCAACTACAAGCCATGCTGAAGCTAACCAGCATCGTATCAATTAACTCCTACAAAACAATAGCTATCTCTAAATTAAAAGACATATGTAGGTGCTACTAGGCCCCCAATGCAAAATCAACTTCATAGGTACCAAACTGGCCCTCTACTTATTAAACTGAAATGTGTTGTATAATTTAGGGCAAGGCTAAAGCTGGAATGTACTACATATACTGTATAGCATAAGGACTTCTATTGTGTATACCTCTTGTATTATATATTTTTTTTCTTTGTTGTTCTACATTTTATATCTCCTGTCTATGTAATTGCGAACTGTATGTGTATGTGTCTCAGGACCTCTTTGTGAATGAGCTTGCTCAACAGAGTTATTCCTGCAATAAACTTGAACTTGAGCTTGAACTTGAACATGGTCCTCCTCCTTACATTCCCCCTTATCCCCTTTGATCTTAGCAGTACCCCCTCTGGCCTTTCTACTTTCACTAATGTATCTGTAGAAAGACTTGTCACCTTCTTTTACTGTTTGTGCTAGTGTTTCCTCAGTTTGGGCCTTTACCTGTCTTACTGCCTTCCCTGCTTCCCTTAGGGAAGTTTGATATGCCTCCCTATCTTCATTCCACTGTGTTCCCTTATATTTCTTGAAGGCCAGCCTTTGGCTCTGGACTTTTCTGCTACTGTTTTTGAGAACCAAAGTGGTTTCCTTCTTCTTTTGTACTTCCTTTTCTCTCCAACACAATGGGATGTTGCTTCAAGTATTGTATCCTTAATGCTTGCCCACTTTGCCTGTACCCCCTCACCTGTATTTCTTTTTGCCAGGGCTAACTTAACTCTGTTGGCCATCTTATCAAAGTCAGCTCCTCTGAAGTCCCATATTTTTGCCTTGGATTGGGATGATTTAATTCTAGTAGTCAAAGTGAACCAAACCATGTGATGGTCATTGGCCCCAGGTGACCTTCTTCCTGGAGATCTGTGATCCTTTCCCCGTTAGCCAGTACTAGATCTAGGATAGCCCTGTCTCTTGTGGGTTTTTTTACCAGTTGTTTGAGTCCTTACCCCTGCAGGGAAGCCACCCTGTGTCTAGTTCTGGCAGATATTTCTGCTGGTATTGACCAATCTGTATCTGGCATGAATGAAGCATTTAAATCTATCACCAAGGATCCTGGTTCCCCTCTTGGACAGATGCAGACTCTCATGCCAGTATAGGCCTGCATCACTCCAGGTGAACCCTCAGTCCCCAATGAAGCTAAACCCCTGAGCTCTGCACAAGGTTTTCAACCACTAATTGAATCCCATGGTGTGGAGTACCCTAGCCTCACCCATGCCATAGACAGGGAGCACCTCCGAGAAGATTACCATGTGTGCTGCTTGTTAAAGGCTCTTCCCTAACTCCACAAACTCTTTCTGCACTGCTCTGATCCCTTTCCCAGCCAGGTCATTTGTCCCTATGTGGACAATGACATCCAGCTCCTTCCCCCATGCAGCTGCTCCCATGATCCTGAGGATTTGCTCCCTGTTTGTCCAAGCCATGGTGCCAGGCAGGCACCTTACCTCCCTCTCCCTTTCCTCCCCTAGTTCTGCCCTCCAAACAATGGAGTTCCCCACCAGGAGTTGTTTCCTTCCCCTGTGGGGTCCCATGCCACCATCCTGTGGGTCTCCTTTATGGCATTTCCCAGCATCCTCCTTGTTCTCCACTGCAGGTGCCTCCATAGAGGAACCACACTTTGCCAGAATGACACATGAATTGTGGAGAAGTACAATTGGAGGGATGCACCTCTGTTCCACCACCCTCACCCTCCCTGAGCCCACTGTGTTCCAACCTCTTTTCTTTTTTGGCAACCTCTGAGGCAATGGCGGTGGCACTGGTTATCCCTGGGTGTGGGAGGAAGTCCTCAAATCCTGGCCAACTCAACCTGGAGATGGGCAACCTCCTCCCTCAGCCCAGAGAGGTGCCTGCTGATGGGACAACACTGCATCCTCCAGATGGTCTCCTGGAAGACTGCTTCTCCACAGCCACTGCACTGCACCATCATGTCTTATTTCTTACCCCTTTAACTGTTGTTTTGAATACTTACTCTTTCCTCTTTTTATTTATTTATTTTATTTAATTTTTTAATTAATTTTTTTTTTTGCTCACTACTTACCTACTGCCCCCATGCCCTTTAAGCTCCTGATCTTCCTATTCTGAGACAAGAAGTTCATATATTTCTAAGTAGTTTCCTTACTTGCTCAGAGTCAGACCTCTAGCAGCAAGGCGGGGATGGAGAGATACTCTTTTCCTTCTAGGATGGTGACTCTTTCATGGCTCTGTGATCACTCGCTTCCTGCTTCCAAACAGGAAGTTCCTGTTGTCAGTCAAATCCTGTTCCTATAAAAGTATAACTAGCTAAAGGTGGGAAGGAGGGCAATATAGTCTCAGTAGAGAAGTATAGTTATAACAGCAGCTCCTTCCTTTGGCTGTTCTCTGCTTGTTCTCTGCAAGAAGCTATCTAGGTCAGTTTTTAAATCCAACACACCTGGCTTCCTTCTAGATAAGCAACTCCCCCTACTTTACAGGTCCTTCTACACCTAGATAGTTGCACAGATAACAAGTCTATTCAGCCATCTCAGACAAATACCTAGATAACTGCAAAGATAACAGTTCACTTTAGCCAACTCAGACAAACACACTAACTCTTTTTTTTTGTTTTGTTTTTATCCTAAATTGAAGGTCCCAGTAGAAGAGTTCTAGTTCTTTAGTCTCAGTAGAGCAGTATAGTTATAACAGCAGCTCCTTTCATGTGGCTTGTTTCTGCTGGTAAGTTCATCTGTTCATATATGACTAGTTTAAGTTGGTCTAGATTGTCTGGCATCTGGTAAGGATGTACAAGGCTTTCAACTCTTCAGCAGACAGAGAACCAGCCACAGAGGAGGAGGTGTAGCAATATATTCTAGGGGAAAACATTGAGTGTCAATTGCAGGAAACAAATAATATCTGTCAGGATAGAAGTATCAAGGTTCAAAGGACATGTTTTTACCCTTGGAACATTCTATAGAACCGCCAATAACAACACACAGTCCACAAACTTATTAGTAGAGCAATTCTCAAAAATCACTGAAAAAGGGGACATAATCATAGTAGATTGAAATTTGCCGAATGTAAACTGGTCAGAACATTGGGCAAACAGTGCACAGAACCAGAAAATCCTAGATACCCTAGACTCTCTTGAGCTACTCCAATTGGTAACTGATCCAACTAGCGGTAATAATATACATGATGTTATACTAACTAATATCCCAATGGATATTTTTATTTTTATTTTTTATTTTCTTGAAATCTAGGATTACAAATACCTTTCAGCAGGAACTGCTCATTTACAAAGGTTCCACATCAAAGGAATGGGGGGTATACATACATACATACAAAGGTCAACATAATAATACATAGTTACACAATAAAAAGAAGTAAGAGACTGAGGCTTAGGAAATTCCAGTAATTCAAAATGTGCCAAATGTTAGGTAGCATGACATACCAGCCAAGGGTAATCTTAGAGATAAGCACTGCAGGTGAGAGGAAAGGGGGTATGCAGGCAGGAAGGCCATTGTTGGAGGTAGAGGTGAGGTAAGAGCTCTAAAGGGAGGGTGGGGAGGATAAAAGTCAGAAAATGCTGGGGAGGAGAGGAGAGGGGCAATGGGGTAGGCAGGTAGAAGGGGCAAGGCGAGGAGAGGTAGCTGTCAAGACTGAAGTGGAGGGCAGTGAGCAGTGGGCCCCTGATTAGGCGAGGCAGTCACAATGACTAGTTGAAATGAGATGAAGTCAGAGTTGTCTCTTAAAAGGGCCAAGAGCAGCAGCAGTAAGAGTTTCTTTGTTGAGAGTATTGTACCACTGTGGTGCTCTGTGGGCAAAGGCCCTCTGGCCCATGGTAGTCCAGCATCTGGGGACAAGGAAGGTTAGTTGTTGAGAACTTCTAGTTTGCTGGGTGCTGTGGTGGTCAATGAGGAGCTTTTCAATGCCTGGTGGCATGACCCCGAGGAGGACTTTTTTGGCTAAGAGGCAGATTTGATACTGTATCCAGCTGATGAGAGGAAGCCATCCTGCCTGAGTGTATAGGTCACAAGTGTGTGTAAGTCAGTCAGTCCCAGTTAGCAGTCTGCATGCTTTGTTGAGTGCAACTGTAATTCTGCGGAGGGCAGAGGTGGAGGCAGAGCCATAAATTGCTAGCCCATAATTGATGATGGAGGTGACAGAGCTGTTAATAGCCAACCGGAGAGTGTCAGGAGTCATGCAGTGTTTGTGCCTGTAAAGCAGGCCTATACGGATGTTGGTGGCTTTGGCGACAGAATCTATGTGCCGATGGTAGGAGAGTGAGCTGTCCAATGTGACACCTAGGTATCTAAAATCAGGAACATGTTCAAGTAAGGTCCCTGTTTGGTTTAGGATGGTAAGGTCACAGGATTTGTACTTACTCTTGGTGTTGTAGAAGATGATAACCTTTGTTTTGCTGTAGTTCATGACCAGTTTGTGTGACTTGAACCATTCTTCGATGCACATGAATTTAAGCTGTAATTGTTTCTCGAGGAGCTCTGCATTTTGGTGGTTGGTGAACATGACTGCGTCATCGGCATAGAGCAGTAATTTCTGGTGGCAGACACTGGGAAGGTCATTGAGGAAGAGGCTGAAGAGTAGTGGCCCCAGGATGGACCCCTGTGGAACCCCTGAAAGGACTGGCTTTTCTTCCGAGGTGACACCGGCAATCCTAACCTACTGGACCCTCTCCCCAAGGTAGCTTGAAAACCAGAGCAGCGCTTCATTGGAGAGCCCAATGTTTGATAATTGCTTGAGTAGGAGTGGGTGGTTCACAGTATCAAAGGCTTTTGTAAGGTCGATGAATACTGCCCCTACACAGTTTCCTTGATCGATTGTGGTATGGATGAAGCCAGTGAATTCTAATAGTGCAGTGGTGGTACTGTGCCCTTTTTGGAAACCATGTTGCTCAGGACACTGAATGTTGTATTTTTCCAGGTACTTGACTAGTTGGTCTAAGGCAATGCGCTCCAGGGCCTTAGACAATGGAGGGAGGATGGAGATAGGTCTGTAGTTGGAGTGCAGTGATTTGTCTCCACTTTTGTGTACTGGTGTGATGGTCACCTGTTTCCAGCGAGATGGGAACTGGGACATCCTTTGTGATAGGTTGAGAACCTTTGTCAGGGGTTCAAGGACTTCTTCAAGGACAAGTGCTAACAACTTCAGGTCAAGGGAGTCACCACTGTAGCCTGTGTTGTGAATGTCCTTCCAAATATAGGTTCTGGCTTCATGCACTGGGATCTCCTTGAAGTAGAATTGTGGAGCAGGGTGTAGGAGAGGAGTAGTTGCAGGAGAGTTACTACCAGAGGGGGCATCAAAGAAATTAGAAGGGAGGACACTATCCAAGTTGGAGAACGCATTGTTAAAGGTGTTGATGATTGTGTACAGGTCAGATGTTGGTGTTCCATTTATGTTAAGCATGGTGGGTGGTGACTTAGGGTTCTTGCCTGTAAGGTCTTTTAAGTTACTCCAAATTTTTTTTCTGTCACCCCAGGAGTTGGAGAGAGCTTCTTTGAAGTATTTGCATTTGGCACTCCTAACTGCCCACGTGCACTCATTTCTGGCAGCTTTATATTTCTGAATATCCCCAGGTTTGGATGTTGCATGGGCAGAGTGCCAGAGATGATCCCTATGTTTGAGTAACGTGATTAGATCAGGGGTTATCCAAGGGTTAGCTCTGCCCCTAACCTTCAGCTTTTTGAGAGGTGCAAAGATATTGCAGGCCACAGTGAAGTGGCTGATGAAAAGGTCTAAGGCTTGGTTTACATCAATGGCAGAGTCGATTGGTGTCCAGTCCAGGTGGCTTAGGTGTATCTTTAGTAGCTCAAGGTACCCCTGCTTTAACACTGTGGTGTAGATTGTTTTAGGAGGGGGCTTAATGAATTTGTTTGTCCAGGTACATGTGACCGGTGAGTGGTCACTGATCCCATCAGCGAGCACTGAGACTTTTGAGATTCATTCAGGGTGATTAGTAAGGATCCAGTCCAGAAGTGTGTGCCACCCTGTCCTATAGTTACATCTTGTGGGGGTGGTAACAAGCTGAGTGAGGTTCTGTGACATGACAGCATCCTTGTAATTTCTGGCCTCCAGCGATAGCCAATTTATGTTGAAGTCGCCTGGTACTATGAGTTCAGAGTTATGGTGTAATCCCTGTATACTTTCCAATATGCTCATAAATCCATTGGGCTGATCTTTAGGGAGTAGGTACACAGAGGCAATGGTGAGCTCCTTGTTGTGCACCCAAGTAGAACTTTAATAGCGAGAACCTGCGAGGTGGTTTAGGGTTTGAAGCAGGGAAGACTTGACCCAGATAGGAATTCCTCAGGTAGATGGCACAGCCCCACCTTGTTTGAAACCCTGTCCTGCCTGAATATAGAGTATCCAGGGATGGTGACTGCAGCATCTGGTATCTTGGGGTTAAGCCACGTTTCGACAACAGAGAGTACATCAGGGCTATGTTGCTGGACCCAGGTTTGCAAGATGTCAAGTTTGTTAAGGAGGCTGCAGACACTGATTGAGGCTAATGTGAGGGAACCCTCCCAACTGTTTGTGGCATGGGGTGCTAGGCCGCTAGGCCCCGGGTTAGGATGAACATTTCCAGATATCAGAAGTAGCATAAGTAGTATCCTAAGAAGGTACACTTTAATCATTTTGCAGACTAGTTTTGTTGTAGGGCATCTAGTCCTCTTGGCCTTGCTGGTCTGTGTTTGCCCCGTGATATTGCAGAGCACAATATATAAAGCCATGTTCTCAGAGGTGCCACGTGATTGATGATTCCACAGGAATATAAATATCAATGCCCCACTGTCTAACAGTGATCACAATACTGTATCTTTTACATTAAACAAGGAAAAGAAATATACCAGGGGATCAACAGTCATTTCTAATTACCACAAAGTCAACTGGAAAGCTATAAAGTATATACTTCACAAAATGAACTTGCCACAAAAAATGGCAACATTAAATGCAGAAAATGCATGATCACTATTGGTACAAACAATGAGTATACTTGAGGATAAATTCATTCCAAAAAGGAAAATGATATAACAATAGTGGAAAAAACCCACTACGGTTCAGTAACAAAATAAAAAGAATAATAAAAAAAGATTACTGTATATCTTCGATTTGTAGCTGCCCTCCAACAGAAGCCACCCTCTAACATGAGCAGAGGATAAATCTTAAACTAGCTAATACAAGCCACCTTCCAATATAAACCCCGGCCGTTAAAAGTTGCATTTTGCATCCTCACCTAAAAGACGCCAATGTTTTTACCACATGTACCAGTAATTTCAGGAAGCTGTGTAGTAATGCTGCCACTTTAATCTTACCTTCCTAATTACTAGTACAACCTCTAGCAACACTCTCAGGTTATTGTTTCTCATTTTACAAAAGCTTTAAAGCCCCAAAATAAAAAAATTGTCAGACCCATGAACTGAGTCAGATGCCCTGATTGTTTGTTTCACCAGTATCTGGAAGTTTAATACCCGAAAGTCAGCAAGACTACAGTACCATAGTTGTGAGAGTTAAACAAATGCTAAATTCATTTTTGTGCACAGTGAGCTGTACATTTTTAGTTTTTAATCAAGCTCTGATTCACTGCCACAGTCAATTTTGGAGTCAGAATAACTTTGTAAGCTCTTGTGACAGAATATCACTCTCAGAGCTAGCACCACGCAACTCCCACTTCTCACACCAGCTGGCACCTCTCAAATGCTAAGCCACTAATTTCAGCCTTTTAGATCATGGCAAGTCAGTGAGTAAGTGAATACATGATAAGCAGCTATCCCATTAGTCCATTATTTATCATAGCTGCCAACAGGCAATCGCTAACATAAGCCACCCTCGATAATAAGTCACCCTCAAAGATAAGCCGCATCGCTGAGTACCCATTTGCTAATATAAACCATGGCATCAAATCAAAGAAATATGGTATTCGTGGTCATGAAGAAGTCCCAAGCAACAACAAATGTGAGGAAATATAAAAAGTCACTGAAGCTATTGAAATCTACCATTAAAAAAGCATGCAATGACACTGAATTTAGACTGGCCCACTCAAAGGACAATATGAAAGCTTTTTACTCCTATATAAATAGAAAGAGAGGATCCTCGAGAGTTATCAGCCCCCTAAAACTAAATGGCACTCAATACAACAAACCAGAAGATATGGCATGCATATTTAAGGACTGTTTTTGCTTGGTATACTGTACATTAAAAACAATGACATACTGAATAATCTGAGTAGAGATATACCAAGTCACAGTCAGAACTACATAGTTATTATTAGATATAATAATATTGTAAAAGACAAACTCTCCACACTTGACTGTAATAAATCACACGGGCCTGATGGTTTGCACCCAAGAATTTTGAAAGAACTGGCTGAGGAATTATCAATACTAATAACAATAATTGGAAATAAAACTATTATAGAAGGAACTGTCCGGTATGCCAATTGCACGGCAAAACACGCACAGCAAAATCCCCCACAGTGACAAACTCAACAGGTTTCAAGATTGTTGCTGTGGGGGTCTCACGGGCAGAATTTCACCCTTTTGCTAACTTTCAACCCCCCCTTCAAAATAACTCCAACTCGGAGTTAGGAATCCTTAGAAGGGGGACATGGGGGCATGGGGGCACAGCCCCCGCAGGGGGTTTTGGCGGGGGCACAGTCCCCCGATAGAAAACACACCAATGTCTGACAGGTGAAATTTCACTTGTCAGCAATAGGGATGCAGAACCTTGACAACAGTACTGTCAATTTGGCATAGGTAAACCAAACTTTCTTTAGGCATTAGAAGAATAGTTGTTCCTATACACAAAAATGGAAGTAAGAATTCACCACCTAATTACTGTCACATAAGCCTGATTTCACTAGTAAGTAGAATCATAGAAGGAATAATATAGGATGAAATCATGGCTGACGTAAAACAACGGGGATGTGTAGATAAAACCCAACATGGGGTTACCAAAATCAAGAGCTGCAACACAAATCTAATAAGCTTTTACAACTTAGTTACAAAACACCAAGATCAAAATAAACCATTTGGCATGATTTTTTTTGATTTCCAAAAGGCATTTGACTCATTGCCACATAGGAGCATAATCAATAAAGTAACAGAACTGAAAATGAATGGTAGAATAGTACAATGGATTGTTGCATGGCTCTCAGATAGAACACAAAAGAGCCAGGGTAAATGGTTCCCAATATGGGGATAGAGGTGTTACTAGTGGGGTCCCCCAGGGATCAATTCTTGGACCCCTATTGTTTAATGACATGATGCTGTGAATGAAAGCTTACAGTACACACTGCAAGCCTATTGGTCGATAGTGTCACCAATGGGCTTCCAGTGTGTACAGTAAGCTGTCATTCACTGACAGCTCAGTCAGTGGGCAGCCATGGCATTGTGTGGAGGGATGTGCTGCCTGCCAGCTCCATCGGCAACTGGCCTTGCTGTGTTGGGGGAGCAGGGTGGGATGTGGGTTCCTCAGTGTGTGTGGGGGGTGAGGGGTTCACTGGACCACCATAGATGCTGGAATGGGTGTTTTAACTATATGATTGGGTTCAGGGAAGGGAGGGGGAGTTGCACTAGACTACCAGGGATATGAGGGATGGAATTTATTTTTATACATGAATAGGGATGTGAGGGGTGTACCACTAGACTACCTTGGATACAAGGGATGGAATTTATTGTTATACATGGACAGGATGGGAGGGGGTACCACTAGACTACCAGGGGGTTGTGGAGTGCTATCATAAAACTAGGAGGCTGCAAGGGCACCAGACACTTTCTGCTAGGTGCTTCCCTGCCCCAGACATACAAATAGGGCAATAATGACATGCAAATGGCCCCATTTGTGCCCTGCATGGCTAATGGCCCCATTTGCATGTTTCAATCTGAATATCTGGAATTTGCGCTCCGCCCATCCGAAAATGTGTCGTGCATCCCCATTCCAGGTATTCAGACTGAGCAGGGGGATGCACCAGAGCATCGGCAGCAGCCCCCATTTGCACCACAGGCATTTTTTTTTACCATATTCAGATGAGATGAGCAGTAGTGCATCTCGTCTGAATATAGCACTTTTGCCCTCCGCCTCAACCCAGTTGCGCGGAGCAACCACTTTCGTCCTTTCTGGGAGCAGTTTGAATATCTGGGCCATAATATGCAAATACAGGACTCTGTAGCAAGAACCAACATGAGGAATACTGCCTTTCTGCATAGAACAATCAGATTATGGAACCAACTACCGGATGAGACAGTAAGAGAAAAAACATTTAGCAGATTGAAATCAAAATTAGATGTATTTTTAATGACAGCAGCTTATACAGTTGCAACCACTGAAAAGTGGGGATAGAAAATAATGGGCATTATAGCCTTCTGCTATCCTAAAACCATAGTATAAGCCATAGTATCTGGTCTCTATGAGCAAGAAACAGCCACTGAGGGATGTGCATGTGGTGGTGTGCAAAGGGAACCATGATAATCGAAACTGCCATCAGACCCAGAAGTCTCAATATTGATCTTGTTGCTACATATGAGCTATGTGACACCAGACAAGCCTGAGCAATCAGTGTCCACTCAGTCCTCTGGTAGGAAGGTTCTTGCCACAGATGTCTCCAGCACTTCTCCTACCACATATACTAGAGACGTTGACAAATGAAGCAGAATTGATTTTGGTTTGTTCACCATGATGCCTAACTGCTCGAACAGCTAATAGATCCTGAGCAGATTGTTACCTATGACTTTCCTGGATGGAGCCTTGAGGACCCAGTCATCCAGCAAAGGGAAGACATACAGAGTTTCCTTCCTGAGGGTTGTGGCCATTATTGCCAGTCACTGGGAGATGTTCCATGGTGCCAAGGAAAAGTCAAAGAGCAAGACATGAAATTGTAAATGCTAATCCTTCGGCATGAAGTGTAGATATTGCCTGTGACAATGACAGACCTTGATATGAAGGTGTGCATCCTTCATGTCCAGAGCACACATCCAATCCTCTTGTTGCAACAGGGGGTTGAGGGACTGTAGAGAGACCATGGAAAATTTCTTGTATTCAAGTAACTCATTCAGACCCCTTAGATCCAGGACAGGATATACGTTACAAGTTCATTTTGGGACTAGAAAGTAGTAGGAATAAAAACCCTAATTAATTTCTGAAACAGGACTGTGTTCAATAGCACATTTTGAAAGTAGAGATTGAACTTCTGTTAGCAGAAAGGGCAAATGCCCTGTATGGTAATGGCATGAAGGAAGAGAATAATGCACTGGAGGAGATAACAGTAACTTCAATGCTTGACCCAGTTTAATGTTCTCCAGAATCTACTCATCTGTTGTGATCTACCTCCATTTTGGCAGAAAGGGGTCTGACCTGAAGAAGGCATCTCTAATATAGCACTTGTCATCGCCTGTGGGCTAAGCCTGCAGCTAAAAGCCAGCAGTCAGCTTCAGTGTTGGAACTCCCCTCCCTCTCCCCTGAGCACCATTCATGAGCTTGTGAACTGAAAAAGTGGGCAGAGCAGAACTGAATGAAACACCAAGTGCTTTTGAAATCTGCTGCTCTTCACCAGCAGTCTCTTGCAGCTGAAGGAGCCTGTGTACCTCAGGGGTCAGTCAGACACTAATGACCAGAAGGGATCTTTAATACAGCACTTCTCATTGTCTGTGGACTAAGCCTGAAGCTAAAATAAAACAGCAGTCTTCAGTGTTGGAACTCCCCCATCCCCTAAGCTCCAGTCAGGAGCTTATGAACTGGAAAAGGGGAAGAGCAGCACTACTGTACTTTTAGACTTTGGCGTAGTGTTCCTCCACTGTTGTCTTTAAGCTAAGGGCTGTAGCATAAGGGTGACACACTGGGGACAACAACATGGGGTGGCAGTTGGCTGGAGGTGCTTCACTTTTGGTGTGTCACCCCTGAGTACACTTGATTTTATCTTTAAGTGTTAAGTGTATTGTACTGATAAGGGCAATAGGTAAAAGGTAAGCCAAAACTGGGAATAGAAGTGACAACCTATCTAGAGTAAGTGTTAAAACTGTGTTGTGACTACCTATCTAGGGATTAAAACATCTTTTCTACTGTAGGTGTTCAAGGGAAATAACAAACACCAGTAGGGAAACACTAAAACACCTTATCAGGGGTAAAGGTGCATAAATAGTGAGTGGAAAGTAAAGTTTGGCTAAAATAAGGAATAGAAGCAACACTCTATCTAGGCTAGATGTACAAGGGGCATAACAAAAACACAAGGGGAAAAACATTAACAGGGGTAGGGGTACATAAGAATTTTCAAATATCACAGGGAAGTGAAGAAACTGAGAATGCTGGGAGTAGTGTGGTTCAGTGGCTGAGGGGCAGCAGTTTTCAAAGAGACCTTCAGAAGACTGTGGTGCTGCCCCAACTGCATGCACTTCTCTGGGATGAGGGAAGAGGCTTCTAGATTCCAGGCCTAGTTGGCTACAATGTGCGCAACCTCTTCTCTACCCCAAGGGTGCTAAGCAAACACTGTTTCCTCAGAGAATGCCTAGGAGGAGGAGGAGGAGCAGCTGGACTATAGTGGGCTCTTGAAGGGTGGGGGCGGAGGGTTAGAGGCATATTTCTCAGCTGGTACCAGTACATGATTCCTATGCTACTGTTGCAGAGAAGGACTGCTGAGAAGAGGCACCCATGGCAGGGACCAGGACCCCAAGAAGGGTGGTAGAAGACCCTGGAGGTGGAGGAAGCAACATCTGCTTTGGACACAATTGTGAGGGGGCTAGATATGGGATTAGGAAATCGCAGTCGGTCATTCCTGATGAAATGATTATAAATGGGGCACATTGTAATGACCCTAGGACCATCTCAAACAGTTTTAACAATCTTTTCTCTGATCTTTCATACTATACCTTGGCTTTACAACCTAGTGGATTGCACTCCAATCTACCTACCACACTACCATCAGACAACCATACTGCCCTATCGTATGATGCTCCTCCAGCACCACCATTCTATTTCAAGGCTATATCAAGAGCTGAAGTTCTGAAATTACTGAGATCCATATCTGCCAATACCAGCTCTGGTTCTGACTCACTGGAACCTCATCTTCTTAAGCTGGCTGCTCCACTCATTGCCTCTCCGATTGCCAGAATCTACACTTTATCCCTTATCCATAGCACTGTGCCAGACCTATGGAAATCTGCAAGAGTAATGCATGTCTTTAAAAAAGGTGACCCAAAGGACATGGCCAATTACAGATCTATAACAAGTCTCTCTGTCCTTAACAAGATCCAAGAGAAAATAGTTGCATCACAGATCATTGACTACCTTACATGCTACAATCTCCTCTCAGACATTCAGCATGGTGTCAGAAAAGGTCATAGCACCACCACGGCTCTTCTTCAACTAACTACTGATATTCTGTCCAACATGGACTCTGGAAAACTCACAGGTGCCATCTTTATTGACCTCACTAAGGCTTTAGACCTTGTTGACCATCCCCTGCCTCTCTCCACTCTCCATAAATTCCATTTCTCTACCCCTGTTGTGGACTGGTTCTGTAGCTAGCTGTCAAACAGGTCGCAAGCTGTCAAATTTAACTCCTCCCTGTCCAACACATCTACTATCAACCTTGGGGTCCCCCAGGGCTCTATCCTTGGGCCCCTTCTGTTCTAAATTTTTATCAACAATGCAGCTGAGGTCCTGGAATCCTACTCAGCTATTCTCTATGCTGATGACCTGATCATCTGCACTAGTTCATCTAATATTGCCTGCATAAACACATCACTTACTTCAGGCTTCAATAAGGTCTTAGACTGGCTACTAGACTGTAAGCTTGTACTAAATGAAAAGAAAATGAAAGCCATGCTCCTAGATTCTGCACCGAAGATTAAGACCTGTTCTAGTTTGCTGTAGGTTCTTCACCCAGGAGGATTTCCACTTGAAAATGTTACTTCCTTCAAGTACCTTGGGATCCTCCTGGACCAGTCCCTGGATTTTAATCTTCACATTCAGTCCTTGTGCAAAGCTGTAAACTCGAAACTAGGAGTAGCTTACAAAACAAGCTACAAGCTTACACCCTCGGCCAAATTAGCACTTGCCCAAGGTATTCTGCTCCCAACCCTTACTTATGGTGCCTCTATTCTTACCACTGCCCATTAAACCTCCCTACTAAAATGGGACACAACTTATAACAATATATGCCGATTTGCCTCTTGGTCGCCTCGACTCAAACATCACTGCCTTCTTTATAAGGCTCTGAATTGGCTCTCACCCTCTGCCAGTAGACAATACTAACCTACTAACATACTATTTGCTAGCAGTTTAGGCCTTACAGTCTATCGAGTCTGCTCGAACCTCAGATCCCTAGTTGGGTGCCGAGGACCTCCCCCCCTTGTGTTCCAGAAACCCCTATCATCCATCCCCACCCCCCTGGGACAGGCCATCATCTGATACATCCACTTTCTGTGTCTGTCCCACCCTCTCTTGAAGCCCTTCACTGTGGATCTCTGAACTAGCTCACCAGGCAGTGCATTCCAAGGGTCCACCACCTCTCAGTGAAAAACCTCCTCCTCTTTCCCTCACCCTTCCACCTTCCAACTTCAAACCATGCCTCTGGTGATACCTCCATGCTTAGTCTAAAGATCCCTCCATGTTTACCCTATTTATTCCCTTAAGTACTTGAGAACCTCAATCATGTCCCCCTGTCTCTCCTCTCCTCCAATGAAAACAGGCAGTGCTCCTCAAGTCTGTCCTCATCGTCAAATCCCTAGCCCTCGTATCATCTTTGTTGCCCTCCTCTGTACCCTCTCCAGGAGCTGTATGTCCCTCTTCAAGTGTGGTCTCCAGTACTGTACACAGTACTCAAGGTGTGGTCTAACCAGTCCATTGTACAGCGGCAGAATCACTTCCTTGCTCCTACAGGTGATCCCCCTTACGATGCATCCCAACATCCTGTTTGCCTTGCTAGCCGCTCTCCTGGACTGCTCAGAGTTATTCATACATGCATCCACCATGACCCCTAGGTCTTTTTCCCCTATTGAGTCCTCCAGCACCTCCCCTCCCAGAAAACTCTGGAGAATGCGGGCATCGATCCCACTACCTCTCACATGCTAAGCGAGCGCTCTACCATTTCAGCTAATTCCCCGATTTGCTAAAAAAAAAAAAAAGGCTCCCCCAAGAGGGAGGTGCACCATTCCTGGAAGTACTGCAATACCAGGGCGATGCGTGGAGTTGACGGAGCAAGCCCCCTATTCCATCTCCCTGTTCCAAAAATCAATTTAATATATGGTCCCCAGATAGGGGACGTATCAGATATTAAACTGATAAGAACAGATACTACACTTGATCTTAGCCAAAAGGCCGAGATCACCTTGGATCACTAATGAACTCGGTCATCTGGGAAAAAACCCATCCCAGCTGGCGGCGTTGCTGGTCCCTCAACCATCCTCCCATGGTCTGCGATCAGCTGACAAATTCTTGCTCTATGTTCCGAGATGTCGGATGACTAAAGGCACAGGGGCCTTCCAATTCTCTGCTCCCAGGCTATGGAATGCTCTTCCACTCAACCTCCGGCTGTCTCAGTCTCACTTTGGATTTAAAAGTGAATATCATCGTTACCTATCCTTAGCTGATGCTTGTACATGTTTTGACCCAACCTGAAGCTCCTGAGACTTACCAGTAATGCCACCCCTGCTCTAATACAGCTCCAAGACTGTCTCCTCTTCCCCTACCATATTTTTTCCTCTCTTTGTAAATAACTTCTTGACTACTAGCTCTCTTCCTTCTTGAACCTTGTTGCTGACCATCCACTGTTGTTTTGCCAATTACCACCCCTGACCTTCCTTCTGTCAGTCTTTCTTGTTATGTTTGATCATTCCTCCCATTTCTCTCTATATAACCTTACTATCTTATTAACCCTTTCACTCCACAGGTCGGGTCCATGGTTTCTGCACTTATTATATATCTTACTGCCATTATCTGTATAAGGCTTGCCATTATTTTTTGTTGTTTCTACCCATTGTATTTTTGTAGCACTGCTGTACTGTTCCTCTATTTGTATTATTGTACCCATGTTGCTGTTGTTCAACTGTTCTCCTTTTGTTGTAATCTTCCGGGTCGTGCCTGAAAATAGTCATTTTATGGCTAGTGCACCTACCCGGTTAACAAAAACTAAATAAAATAAATAAATAAATAAAGTAAAATAGGGAGGTTAGGTGCCTACATGGCACCACAGCCTTGAGGGATAGGAAGCAGGTGCAGAAGATAGCTAAGGCAACAGGAAGGGAGGCAGAACTGGATGTCATTACCCACCTGAGGACTAATTACTTGGCTAGGTATGGGGCAGGAGGAGTGATTGGAACTGGAAAGAGGTCTTAGACAGGTAGCAGGTTCAGTGGCTTTCACAGAGATGATGCCTGTCTATGAAGGGGGAAGGAGAGGGATCACCACTTCTGGAGATTTAACTCATATTTGAAGGAATGGTACAGAGAGGAGGGGATCAGCTACACTGGAGGCTGGGGTTCAACCTTGAGGGATAAGGGCCTTTACAGGGGGTGATGGTCTGCATTTATCTGGGAAGGGAACCACAGTCCTCAAAGGACTTCTTTAATCTTACATCAAGGAACATTTAAACTATCTGAAGGGGTGGCAGAAGAGATTGGGGAAGTAGTAACTGCCCCACTGCCCAGGTTATAGTTTCATTTAATTTTCATTTATTTCATTTATTCTTTGTTTACCGGGTTGGGACACTGGACCAATGGTCCCATTTCAGATCACAGTCTCCTGAAGGTCTGTTTTAGTAAGAAGTAGAGTGAACCTGAGGGGAGAAAAGTATCTCAAAGTGCAAATTTTTAAAGGAATCAGTGTCATAGACATGAAAGAGAATTGAAACGGGAGCAGTAAACACAGAAGAGAAAGGAAGAACTAAAAGGAAGAAAGAGGGGAAATAATTAGAGTGGTAACCAAATCTGTAAGGCCTTGTGTGCAAATACTAGTAGTCTAGGAAATAAGATTCCAGACCTAGAGTATGTCATGTCAGAAGCTGTCCTGGATTTTGTGGCCATTACTGAGTCATTGAAAACCTACCAGGTCACTATCTCCTATGCTCTACAGCGCATGTCAAAACCACACAACAGGAACAGCATGGTGGGGATGAGCGAGAGGGTGCAAAACCTTGAAAAGGAGTATTCACGGTAATGCACCCTTTCACTCTTACCAGGTAGAGGATAAGACCTCTGCTGGGACAAGGGGTCGACAAGCAGCTGCTGTGGCTTGATGGGATGAGCCACAGGCAACAATGGAGGCAATGCGTCTGTGGACTGGGTTTTGATTCCCAGTCCAGAAGCATAGAATGTTTTTATTTTTTGCACTTTGTGTGAATTTAAGTGTTACCCCCCCCGGAGTTGGTTATTTAAGTTGGGGGAGCTGGAGGGCACAGACCCCCACAAAACATGCAGTTTTAAAGTTGGTAATATACCGCACTATATTGGCAGCACAGTGTATTGCTGCACTGTAATGTCTTGTGACATTATGAGCCCATGTCCACTGAAAACTATGACTAGGACATGGCCATACCAAGCTATACTCTGTTCAGGATGGACAGGGTGGGAAAAAGGGGGGGTGCTTTATGAGAAGGAAAGCATAAAAGCGACAGAGATATTGGGAATACTGGGGGAGCAGAGGAACTGTTCTCACTGATATGATCTACAGACCTCCAGCACAGAGGGAGGAGTTAGATAAGGTATTGGTGGAAGCCATTAGCAAGATGCCAGAAAAGGGAGAGGTGCTGCTAATGTGGGAATTGCAGTCTCCCGGATGTAGCTGTGGTTTCAACTAGAAGCAGGGACATCCTCGACTCCCTGTAGGGGACATACGTCAGGCAACTAATCAGCAAACCCACTTATGGTGGAGCAATACTGGACTTGGTACCCACTAACAGGGACAGCATTGCAGATGTTAAGGTGGGCGGCCACCTGGGGACCAGTGGTAACTGTAAAGTGTGATTCAATATAAGGACAGCTGAGGAATAGAACCACACAAAGGCAAAAGTCCTGGATTTCAGGTGGGCAGATTTTATAAAGATGGGTGAATGTGTGAGGGAGGACCTGGCAGGGGTGGATTACCTGATTGGGGTGAAGGAATAGTGGGTGAAGCTAAAAATGGGCATACTGAAGGCAACAGACCTCTATGTCAAACAAGACTGGGATGAAGTTATTTAAGTTGTTTTTGTCGAGATAACCTCTAATTTGGACATTTACCAATTTCTCATTTAGTTTCGATAGCAAGGGACAAATGGATATGAGGCGGTAGTCATTTAGGTCCGTGGGATTGCCTGACTTAAATAGAGAAAGTACCTGGGCAGTTTTCCATGGGTCAAGCACAGTGCTAGAGCAGATGGACATATTAAGCAAGTGCAGTATGGGGGCTGTTAGGTACAGGATGCTAGCTTTGATGAAGTAAGGGCTTATTCCATCAACACCAGCACTTTTCTTTTTTTTTTCCATTTAAAGTTTATTAAGTTTTTCTTTTAATAACACAACAAAACAAACAAAAAACATACAATAAAATGTGAAAGGATCCAGCAGAGCATTGCAAGTGTCACAATAATAAGAGTACCTTGAACAGGAGCCATTCTCATGTTCCCCCTCCTCCCCCTCCATAACATGTCCCAAACAGACAACCACAAAAAGAAAAGAAAAGAAAATGAAAAAAAAAAACAGATTAAAAAAAACAAAAATCCTCTCCCCCCTTCCCCTTGCAACACAGCTCGGTCATATAGATGAATAATGGATATCTTAGAGTGAAAACAATATATGCAGTGATTCCCATCTTTTCTTGTATCTCTCAGGCTTATTATTAAGACTGGCAATTGTTTTCTCCATCCTCAAACTGGCAAGTAGTTCTTTAAGCCATTCAGAATAAGCAATGTCCTCACTATCTTTCCAATGCCATAAAATTGCTTTCTTAACAGTCATAGAGATGAGGGCCATATGATATCGTCTGATAGGCACGGTAATTTTACTGTAATCGCCTAATACACAAATTTCAGGAGTAAATAAATCATTACGACCTAACAAAGGGTCCGTATGTTGTTGAATATTGGCCCACAGAACTGTAGCTTTAGGGCAAGTCCAGAAAATATGATATATAGAGCCTTCTTCTTTACGGCATCGGTTACAGGAAGGAACAGCTAAGAGACCAAATTTAAATAGTTGTTGCGGGGTATAATATAAATTATGTAATATATGAAATTGAGTAAGACATAATCTATCTTAGGAGACATATTTATGGCAGTTCTTCCATAGAGTTTCCCATTGTAATTCGTGTGTAGGGAAAAAGGAAGTCCAATAATCTGAGGGAGCAAAGTACTTTGGATTAGACCAATTGTATAAAATTTTATCACATTTAGAGACCATTTGTTAAGAGCCTGTTAAGATGCCCAGTTCACTCCTAAAAGCTACTGAGTGTGTTTGAGGGGGAGAAATACCAAATACCTTTACAATAAGATGTCT
Organism: Neoceratodus forsteri; assembly: GCA_016271365.2. Lineage (NCBI taxonomy): Eukaryota > Metazoa > Chordata > Ceratodontiformes > Ceratodontidae > Neoceratodus > Neoceratodus forsteri. The sequence continues at coordinate 1,155,985,318 of CM057456.1, read as the reverse complement.
TAATTGATAAATTTTAAAGATACATTTTATAGGTAACTTCAGAGTAGATAACATCTCGGTGGGAGAGAGCCAAATATGCTCCTTTGAAATTAAGGAAGCGGGGAATAAGTCATTAATAGGCACCAGCCATTTGGTAGAGAGTAGGTAATTATTTATTTTCAAATTGGGATTTCCTCCAATCGGTTGCATTAAGTCCCGTGTATGATTATATTTGAGAAAGTTACATAACTGTGAGTGAACTTTAATGGAAGTTGCTATAGGTGTGACTTTCAACTGTGCTGGTAATGAGCTAGCCTTGATATGAAAAAGTGCTTCAGGATTTAAGCCATGGGGCAGCAATAAGGGATAATTCAATTTTAAGCCAAAGAGAGGCAAAGAAAGATGAAAAAACTTCTTCCCTAGGTGAGAGCCAATGAGGTATTTGGAAATGTGCCCGGCCCAATAACAAAAAGTAAGATGAGGAAGGCATAGACCTCCTTTGTCTTTAGGAGCAGCCAGTTTAAAATAGGCCAATCTAGGCTGCTTATTAAGCCATATAAATTAGGTAATAATTTCATGTACTTTACGGAACCAAGAGAGAGGTAGCCAGATGTTAAGTAGATTAAGGGGGTAGAAAAGCCTTGGGAAAACATTCATCTTAATTAAGTTAATTCTCCCCCATAAAGAAATAGGGAGTTTAGACCATCTGTCAAGGTCCGTTTCAATAATTCTAACTAAGAAATCCAGGTTCAGCTTCTGTAGAAGAACAGGATTTCTAGAAATAGAAATGCCTAAGTATTTTAAAGTTTCTTGTTCCCAGGATAAACCAAAAGCCCTAACCAAACTTTTGAGAACTTTATGATTGAGGGGAAATATTACAGTCTTATCTACGTTTAATTTATAATTGGATAGATGACTATATTCTTCAATCATAGTAAGCATGGGAGGAATCAAGTTCTCTGGGTGGGATAGTCGTAAAAGAAGATCATCAGCATATGCCGAGACTTTGATTTCTTGATCGTGAACCAGGATGCATTTAATCCGTGAGCACCCTATTAAACAGTGAATCAGAGGTTCCAGATATAAATTGAAAAGTAGGGGAGATAGGGGGCACCCTTGTCTGGTACCAGATTCTAGTGGAAAAAGGGTTGACATCACTCCATTAGCAGTAATTCGTGCAGAGGGAGCATGGTATAGAGCCTTTATCCAGTGTTGAAACATAAGAGGGAAATTATAAGCCTTAAGAGTACAAAACAGGAAATTCAAGTCCACACTATCAAAAGCTTTCTCTGCGTCCAGACAGATAAGAGCTGCCAGGAAATGAGTATCCCTTGAAGTGGATAAAACATGTAAAAGTGTTTGAAAATGATCCACAGATGAGCATCCTTTCATGAAGCCTGCTTGCTCTGGTCCAATAAGAGACGGCAATACCATATTAAGACATGTAGCTATTCATTTAGTCAAAATTTTAATATCCTGATTTAACAAAGATATAGGTCGATAGCTGGTAGTTAATTCCGGGTTGCGACTGGTTTTAAGTAATACGACAATCAAACCCTCTAACAGTGTAGGATCTACCTCGGCACCCATTAGAATGTATTGAAATAGTGTCAACAATAAAGGGGCTAATTGTTTCTGAAATTGTTTGTAAAAATTAGGTGAAAACCCATCTGGGCCTGGTGATTTATCGGAGGATAAACTGTCACTAGCCCCTACTATCTCTTCAGAGGAGATAGGAACAATAAGTGTCTGTTGTATAATAGAAAGGGTTGGTAAGTTGGCAGACATTAGGCAAGAATCCACTTCTTGGAGAGGTGGTTAGTTCAACCTTGAACTTTATAGTTTGGAATAATAGGTCTTAAATTCTGAAACTATATCAGACGGTGATGTTTTTAGCGTACCATCTTTCAGAGATAGAATAGAGGGAATATATGTAGCAGACTCCAGTTGTTTAATTCTGAGTCCTAAAAGGCACCCTGCTTTTTCCCACTGATCTATCTAAGAAGCTTTAGTCTTTAGTATAGCGAATTCTGCCTTTTCCCTTAGAATTTCCAAGTAACTGTCTTTTAATTTAGATAGTTTTAGTCTTACTTCTTCCGAAGAGGAAGGAGTCAATTGAGCTTCCAAAATACATATTTGTGTAAGCAGGATACCTGAGTCCTGCTCCTTTTTCCTTTTCCTTTGAGAGGAAAGACTAATCAGAACCCCTCTCATGTAGGCTTTAAATGCACACCATAACAAATCAGACCTAGTTATGGATCCAATATTAAATTCAATAAACTGCTCAATATGTTTAGTAATAGTGCTGACCATTGCTTTACCTTTCAACAGCTGATTGTCAATTTTCCACCGTGCCATTCTACCAGGAGTAACGGCTATGGACAAGTGGCAAGTTACCAATGAGTGATCAGAAGGAGGGCCTGGCTGAATAGATGTCTCTAGAACTCCACTCAAAAGTATTTTAGAGATAAATATATAATCTATTTGAGAGGCTGTCTTGTGAACAGGGGAAGTAAAGGTATAGCCCCTATTGACAGGATTAAGGACTCGCCATACATCACATAGACCTAAATTATCAATGAATTCTCGGAAGGCCCTTTGTGCTGGTGAGAGTCTTCTATTGTGTCCCAAAGTACGATCCATCATGGGATCAAATACTATGTTCATATCACCCCCCAGAATCATGGGTAATGATAAAAATGGAGATAAAACATTAACCAGTTGCATAAAAAATCCTGGGGAATCACTGTTAGGTCCGTACATACTTCCTAACATTAGTTCAGTAGAATATAAACGACAGTGAATGAAGACATATCTGCCCTGCGGATCATTAAGTATTTGAATATGTGTAAAGGGAATCTTTCTAGATATCAATATTAGGACTTCACAGCTTTGAGTTGTGCCTCCATAGAAGAAAACATAATTTATTTGTTGTCTCCGCATACGGAGAGCCTCAGAGTCCATTAGGTGAGATTCTTGGATAAACATAATTTCAGAGTCTAATAGTGCCAAATGTTTAAGGACTTTATACTGTTTCAATTGTTGCCTAAGTCCTTTCACATTCCAAGAGGCAAACTTGATTGAGCCCATCATGGTGGTTCAGCCTGAGTAGGAACAAATGAAATGTATGGGGGTATCTTAATGATCCACTGTTTTATCATAACAAAGAACATCCACATCACTGTGTTGCAAGTAGCCCACCCCAATCCTCCCAACCCCTTACCCACCTCGTCCTTACAATACCAGTAACTCTTTGAAAAAACATTTACTTGTAATCCGATTTTTTACAATCCCAACCCACCCACCCCTCCCTTACTATTACAGCCCCAGCCAACAGCTAACTAAGCAGCAACTATCCCCCCAATCGATCTAACCACCCAACTATATTTGTAATCTTAATTTAGATACCCAGACTATAATATAATATCATTAAAAATCAAAATTTAACCCGAGTCCTGGTATCTCTATATATATCATACATTAAGAATGAGAAGCAAACAGGCCCCACAATTATGCTAGTATTTTAATAACTTACTACGAGAAACCCCCACGAAAGTAGGTTAATTTAGAGTTGGAACTTCCGAATTTTTTAGCAATGAGCATCCTGATGTATCGGCTCTCAGTATGGTAAAAATCAATAAGAAGTGGGTATAGGAAGAAATAGGGAGGGGAAAATGAAGTGGGTAAAGATAGAAATATAAACAGTTAAGCCTGGGTTCCCAGTTGAAACCGTGATTTTACATCCATAACCCTATTATAAGCTACCTTATGTAAAGTGACTTGAAAGACCATAGAATTACCTATTACATCTCTTGTGAGCAAGACATAACAATCTGCAGTTATAAATTCTAATCCCAAATGCAATTTGTATGTATAAAGCAACAATAGACAATGTCCATATACCAGTCTGTGGTTCCCTCTAGTGGCCAAAAGTGGGATTCACGGATATCACTCTCCTTTTTGTTTTTCCCGCTCGAGAAGGCAAATTCCTTTGTTCTGTGTCTTCTTGACAGGGACATTGGCCATGAGATCATCAAAGGCAAACATAACAGATATTTAGATAGAAAATATTGCAGTTCTCCTAGCTTGTAGCTAGAGTAAGTATTCCCTCCAGACATATGAATCTTCCTGGCCAGCAAAGAAATGTCTCCTTTTGAATATGAGTAAAGCATTTGCGACCATTAGGTACTGATATAAGAATTAACCAATAAGTCAGGCAAGTCCTTAGCTTTCCCACATCATTTGCAACCCCTTCCTCCAGGGTATTAACAGAAATAGTCAACGATCATGGAACAACTCTGGAAAATAAATTTTTAAATTAGTTGCAGCAGAATCCGCATCTTCGAAAGTGGTCCAGCTCCCGGCTATTAGAACCTGAAATCTCACAGGATAGCCCATCCGGAATTTAATTCCAGCAGCAATTAGTTTAGTCACCAGCTGGTGAAATGAAGCTCTTCTTTGTCTTACTGAAAGTGGCAAATCCTGGGCCACTCGGACTTTCATATCAGCCCATCTGATTTCTTGAAGCCCTTTTACTTTGACAATAAAATGCTGACATTCCTGGTAGTTGAGGAAACGAAAAATAAATGTACAAGGAGGGGACCCCAGAGGTGGTGGTGGGCAAAGAGCTCGGTGGGCACGCTCAATGATGTATTTATCTCCAAAGGGAGATGGCCTAGCAACAGATTCAATAAACTTTTGGGCAAAGCCGATGGCATCCGGACCTTCCTCCTTCTCTGGCAACCCAATTAAAACAGCATTATTGCACTGACTTCGGTCCTCCAAGTCTTCCACTTTATTTTCCAAGCTTTTTATTTGTTGTCATGTAGAAATCAATTCCATTTCCATTTTCTGTTGTTTTCATTCACTTGAGGACAACCAGGCTTCATTATCCAAAGTATGAGAAGCCACGTCTTCTAAAGCCTGGAACATCGATTTTATTTCTTCTAAGATCAGCCGGAGCTCCAATCGGAAAGGCTTAAATTCTTCCAAAAATCGGGATAGAGTGAACTGTTCCGTTTCAGGATCCACATGTATAGCACTCGCTGAGCTGGCCATTCAGGTGGCCCTTGACTTCTTGGCAGCCTTTTCTGGGGTGGATGGTGGCGTATGCTTAAGCGCTGATTTCTTCATTCCTTCTTCCATCCAATAATATATTGTGCGATATCCAGGAGGAGAGAATATTTAGATAAGCAAAAATGTTCAGTTGCACTCAAATAAATTTGATTTTGGAAGTCTTTAAACCGAAATAGGTGATCTGATGGCTGGAACAAGCTCGGGAGGCTGCTACTCAGATAGCTGCATCACGTGGTCTCCAAGCACTTTTCTTAATATCTAGTTGAAATAAGTGGTCTTCTACTTCTTTGAATTGGAAGGGAGTGAAGGAGAAGATGCTGTTTGTCGGTAGAGGTGAATGTCTGGGTACGTTGGATGCTAGAGCAGCTGCTTTTGAAGTACCAAAAGCAAAGCCAGTGGTGGAGAAGTGGTTGTTAATGCTGTGTTGTATGCTAAGTTTATCAGAAAGGGCCTGACCATTAAGAAAGATCTTACCGGGCAGTGTGGAGGAAGGTTTATTGTGTTCCACCACTTTAATGATACGCCAGAATTTGCTTGAGTTTCCCTTTGCAGCATCAAAAGCAGCAAGGAAGTAGGAAGCTTTTGTGGCCCTGATTTGTTTTGTGCACCTATTTCGGCAGGTTTTGAAGACTGTCCAGTCCTCTGGGAGTTTGATCCTTCTGGCTGTAGCCCAGAGATGATTTCTTGCATTTAATGCAGCCTTTAGGTCAGCAATGAACCACAGGCAAGAATGTTTCTGAGTTCTACATTTTAACATAGTGGTGTGTTCATTGTTGATAGAGCCTAATGTGTTGATGAAGAGGGCAGTTGCATCACTGATGTTTGTGGTTGGACAAAAGTTGGTCCAGTCTATGCCTCTAAGGTCTGCTAGATAATGAGATAGACTGAACTTGTGGAAGCCCCTTTTCTAAATGAATCTATTTACTGACTTGAGTGGTTGCTGCCCTCTGACACATTCCACAGCACAGTGGTCACTGACATCTTTGTAGAACACTGATAAGTGTGTGAACTTATGGGGTCTGCTTGTAAGAATGAGGTCAATCAGCAACCCATTTGCAGGTGTTTTAGGGTTTGGATGAGTGTACTCTGATATCAGCTGAGCAATGCCAGACTCGTCGCAAAAGTCGTTGAGTTGTGGGCATTTGTTGTAGGCTTTGTGCCAGTCGAGATTAATAGCACCTAGGATGATTATCTCATTCTGTCTTGAGTCAGACATAGTGCACAGATGATTTAGGAGTTCCAGATCCCCAGAAGGTGACCAGCAACAACCTATTACCATTAAAGTTTCCTTGGAGAATAAGGATAGGTTTATCAGAATGGATTCAAATTCCTTTGGTATAGTGGTTGGAGTGATGTCTGAGACACTAAATTTGCCTTTGACATAAATAAGTACACCTTCTCCCCTGGTTGGTCTATCACTATGATAGATGTTTTCGGAGGGGAAAGATACTGCAGTGTCAGGGGTGGAGTTTTTAGCCATGTTTCCATTAAGACAAGGATATCTGGGTCTGTGAGGGAGATCCAGGTCTGGCTAAGATCAACCTTTTCCAGTAGGCTGCACACATTAATATGCAGACACTTGAAACCCTTGGCATCAGCAAAGGCAGCTGGTGAGATTAGGGTTTGTGGTGGCCCAGGGTTTAATTCAACATTCCCCATGCAGATTAGCAGCAGGATGATTATATTACTGATCTATCTATAGGGCAGTTTAACTTTGGAGGATTTATGGTGCCTACATATGGTATAGGCAGGTGGCACATATGTACCAGTATAGTGAAGGTATGAGGGACACAGAGCGTAGAATAACTGTAAGACCCAGAATGATCTGGAATGGGGGCTGTAAGCAGAGCCACCAATATGGAAGTATGGGGGTTCCATAAGGTGGGTAGGTAAAGATGGGGGAATGTGGTGGGAACATGAGGAAAGAACTGAATGGTTCAGTAAGGTGCTCAAACTCAGAGCAGCTAGAGGGTGATGCTGAATAGTAGGCTGGACTAGGCTGGTAGGACTGTAGGTGCGGAGAATAGTGCACAGAGAAGGAGAACACTGGGGAGTGAGACCAAGGTTAGGTAGGGGGTGTGTCTCAACATCGTAAGATATCTGTTTTGACTGGCCTAGCATGAAGCACTAGAAAGTGTGCACACATAGCGGAATATCCAAGGAGAAATCTTAGTTACAGGCTTTATGCTACTGTGCAATCAAATAGACTATGGCAGCACTTAAATGTCAAAACAAGAGATTTATGCTATTGCATCACTTAGATGACAGTTGCAATTGTTTTAGGCTATGGCAGCACTTAAAACTATTGTAAAGATTTAAGTAGTCCCTTGAAGGTGTGCCAGAATAGAAGTGGACTAGAATATAACTTAAGTATATAAATGAATGTGAAAAATGGTAGTACCTAGAACTATAGTTAGGGACAATAATTTGGAGGGGAAAGGTGGTGGTGATGAATAGAAATGTCAGTTGTTATGAAGGCAGAGTGAAAGCAGCTAGAATGCAGAGTAATAGACTGAAGCAGGGCCAGTGGGTGATGAAATGTTAACTACGGGTGGAGTCAAAGTGTATTTAATAGAGGCCGGGGTCAGGGGGTGGATGGGTGGGACAAAATACTAAATTAAAAATAATACTAGATTTAAAATAAGCCACTCATAGCAGAATAGGTAATATAGCGCAGTGGTTTAAGGTTCTGAGCTGCAAATCTGGTGACATCCAGCAGACCAGACCTGGGTTTGCATCTCATAGCTTCCACTTGCATAGTGTGTGACCCTGAGCAAGTCACTTAACTTCCCAGTGCTCACAGGTCACACCTATAAAAAAGCTTTCAGCTTAGTATGCCACTCCTGGTTAAACAACTGAAAAAAAACTAGCACAATGGCTTGTGGAGCCAATGGCAGGGAGAGAGGTATAAGGAACTGCCAATCGGAATCTGTCTTAAGCTAAGAGAGTCCAATCACAAACATGGGCTTCAAGCTCTGATAAGGTCTGTACCTCGGGAATAGCTGTTGTGGCAGGTGGGGATGGAGAGCTGGCTGCTGGTAAGGCCCCGAGCCACAGCCGCTGCATGTCTGAAAAGCCCGATCACGGGTTGCGTACTGGAAGAGAAGAAGAAGGAATCAGTTTCAGGTTGTGAAGAATTATATATTTTTGATTTGAGAGGAGGATATTGTTTATTATACAATGGCAAGAAAGAATCCTAGACTATGTTTGGTCAGTGTATGCCTGAGAGAGTGATGTTATTACACATTAACATCACTGTATGGATGAGCATATGCTTGAGCCATTTTTTTTAAGAAACAAAGATATTCTGCCACACTAAAAATCTACTAAAAACATTTTTTTAAATGTTTTTTATTTTGTATAACAATGAGCCATTGTATAATAGCAATAAGGCACTCCAATGTGTATGTGTTATTGTGTAATAACGTCACTCCTAGGGTGGTGGAAGCACTCGTCTTTGCCTCGTGCTTCAACCCACCCCAGGAGTGATGTTATTACACAATAACACACACCCTGTCATGCCTTATTGCTTAATTCACCTTCTTAGAGACAGCAAGTAAAGTGATATGCCTATGCCATGCAACCCTGGCAGTATCCTCTAATGCTGGAAAAATAGGAGGAATAACAATGGAGTGTATTGTAGTCATCTCCAATTATTCGAAAAGGTGATGCTTAAAGGAATTATCCTTCTCAGCAGTAAACCCCATCTGTTTTAAAAGGCCCTGGGAAGATGCATCCTCAGGAAGCGATCTGGAAGTAAACATGATAGTATTCTCACTGGTAGAGGAAAAAGTGGAACTAGAACCAATACCTTCAGGCAGTTCCAGATCCCCTCATTATCTTCAAAATCATGCTCTATATTCAGGAGCAGGACTGTATTCCTTTTCTCATCATTTGGATGAGGAAGAGGGACCACCACAAGCAAAGCCAAAACTGATGACTGAGAAGTGGGCAGAAAGATTTTAATCCCTGTCAAAGTACTGACAGACATTGATGGAGTAAATGGAGACAGTACTGTTAATGATGATGCCTTGATCCACAGGTAACGTAGGCAGCAGGCACAAAACTAATTTTCTTACCATAATAAGCAAAACTTTTATGTCAACGACACATCTGCACACCTTGCCATCAACAGGACAGTGTCCAATTATGGAGCTGAAATCTGCTGTGATCAAAAGAGCCACACCTCAACCTTGCCATCTCTTTGATGGTCAGGGGGGCAGAAGTCAAGGTCATAGCAGCAGCCTTAGATTTAGACACCATCTGAGGAGCCCGGACAATGCAAAGATCTGGAATGAGTGGGGTGCCAGGCACCTTTTCATTGTGCTTGGAATGTTCTCATTCAGACAGTGACAATTTAGAACTATTGTCCTTAGATTTTGATGACCTTTGCAGGGACACCATCACCAGTCTTCAAGGGGAGTGGTGAGCATTAATGCTCAAGGACCTGGAAGGAGAAGTCAGAGCGTAGGCTAGAGTCTAATGAGAGGCACTTTTTGTCTGAGCCAGAAATGTCTCTAGCACATTCTGAGAGTGTCTCCACATGGCCTTGTTGAATCCCTGGTAGGTGCTATGGTCCTGTACATTAAGGGCTGGGCCCAAACAGCAAGCACAGATGGAATGAGCATCATCTTTAAAAACTGTCTACCTGACAGAACCGGAATAACAGCTCCTTCAACCATCGCACACAAGCATGGAAAAAGTAAAAACAAAAAAAGAAAGTAGTAAAGTCAGGAAATTGTTGGTGCGATTTATCAGCATGAAGTAACTAGTATTTGATGGTGGGAGAAAGAACAAAGAATAGGAAGGGTTGTCCATATCATGTAGGTGGCATTGTTGCACATCAAAGTGGACTGTCCCCAGCTAACAAACTTTTCTGAGTGATCCTGATGCTGATGGCTTACAGTTCCAAAGGTTTGGCTCAATGGAAGGAGATATCCTTGAAGCAGATACATATATATTTTTCATTGTGTTAACCAGTGAGCTATTTTCTTCAATAAAGATGACTGAATTCCCAGAGGATGTGAGTAATTCTTCCACACAGCTGTCCCAGACTCAGATGTGGACTCAGACTGCTGCACTCAGATGACCGCCACTCAGATGAGTGCTGCCTATGGTAGTGTCCAAGCCTGGGAAGAGAGGTATCAATACCCACTACCACTGAGACCCCAAACAGTGGACCTGAGAGCTAGCTCTCCTCTAAAGGGGGTAGGACCTGTTGCTGACACTGCATTTGATGAGGCCCAAATGTATCTATAATGGAGCTGAGGGTGGAGGGCAGTGAATAGAACAATGTTCTGTGAACAAAAGACCTACAACCAACTGGCATTTTCAGGTGCCAAGCCATAAGCCTCTGGAAATTTCTGTGGGGCCAGGGGATCACTGTCAGTTCCACCATGGGAGATACACCCTGGAGGACTCTGGCAGCAAGCTAGTAGTTTGGGGGCTGGGAGTTTGCTGGGACAGGTGGGAGCTGGAGGCATGAGTGGAGCAAAAGCTGTATAAAAAAAACAATATGAGTGTTATTTTGTATGAAGTCAGTTGCAGTTCATGACATGAAATTTCAAATTTCATTTGAATTTGCTGTCATAATGTGGCCAAGAAAATAGAACTATTTTATTCAATTACAGTATGAGAATATTTAAAAGCCATTTGCATTTAACAGCTATTCATGAATTAGGTTCCGCTTATCAGTGGATGATAAGGCACAAATTGTCTCAAAGGCCTGTGAAAAATATCAGTCATATGTATCATGATCTAAAACATGATTTCACAGTCTTGGCCTTTTATGTCAGTCCTCTTTCTTACGGCAGACCCCCAAAGAGCTCTTGCTGGGAGTAAAGCTGGTAGCCATGAATGCTAAAGGCTGCAGCTCTATTGATGTTTGTTAAAGAGGAATTTCCTTTTTCTAGAAAATTAGATTGCTGTCCATTTTTGTTTTGCTGTCAGCTTTTATTATAATTTTTTTGCCACTACAGTGCGATAATATTACTATCCATCAACACTGTATAGTGAAAATCTGTTATTACTGAATCTCAGAGGACACCCAGGTGATGTTCTTAGTTACAGATTGTTTTTCCACTTAAAAATGTCCAAAATGATTTATGTAACAAATTCAGACAAGGGGACACCCTCAGGAATGTAGCACATTAGCCACAGCACAACTACATGAAACCAGAAAAAGGTACACACTCAGCCTACTTATAAAACACACACACACGAAAACACCTGCATCAGATTTATGGTAATAAGCGATTTATTACTTACAACTTTTAGATACAGTATACTTGTGCCTAGCATATAACCCAAAGGGGTTCTCTCACAACCTCAAGAACCTTCCAATGCATTTTATGTAGTGACCTACACTTTCTTAAGGGCAAAGATTGAAACATAGTCACATGCTTTTTATACTAACTAAAAAATGACATCATTATAACATTATATTAAAATGCAGGAATACTAAATCACAGTGTTTACATACAAAAGTGCTAAATATTAAAGTGCTGAGATGCAAAACTGATAAATAACTTGGTGAACCCCACTATTTCATTATACTAAACAAAGTTAATGCCCTTTATCTTGTATAAATTCAAAATGGATTACCTGGTAAACAATTACATGGTGGTCCCTTTAGAGTTCATATTGCACTGAGATGAGCTTGCAAAGTTCAGAGTCCAGACGTTTCAATGTTACATAAAGAGTCTCGTAGATGTGAACAAGTATTCAAGATGCTGGTTGTTCTTTACAACGTTGTTTCATGATTTCATTTTTGCATTTATTCCTGGCAGTTCAATTCAGTTAAACTCACTTTATTTTTAAAAAGGTGCTATTCCAGATGATCATAGCACCTGTACACTAAAATTCCATAAATAAATATTCAGCCATAAAATCAACAGAACATAGACTCATTCTAATAATTAGTCAGGGAAGGCAAGTTTGGACATATGAGTTTTAAAGCAGTTTTAAAGCCCTCCACAGTCAGGCACCCTCGTATCCAATGAGGTAGAGTTCCACAGGGTAGGGGCCATGAACTCAAAAGCACGAGCCCCAGATGTCTTCAGCCGAACCCTGGGAACCTCTAACAGTCCCTTGTCAGTGGAGCGGAGTAGTTGGAGGGGGCAGTAAGGATGAAGGAGCTTTTGCAGGTAACTTGGATCCTGTCCGTGTAGGGCTTTATAGGTCAGCAAACTGACCTTGAAGGTGATCTGCTACTGAACTGCCAGCCAGTGCAGTGCAGGTGTAACATGACTGGATCAAGATGACCCAGTCGGCAACCATTCTGCACCAGCTGCAAGATGTGGATATCAATCCATGGCAGCCCTAAGTACAGAGTGTTACAGTAATTAAGATGGGAGGTCACAAAGGTGAGGTCCAAAGTTGGAAAGTTGTTGGACGGAACAAGGTGCTTAATCCAGGCAATATTCCTCAGATGATTAAAAAATGTTTTGACGATGGCCAACACCTGAGAACATAGCATCAGCCTATAGTCAAAAATAACACCCAGATTCCATGCCTGCTCAGAGGCCATATGTACACATTTTCCATTTACCTGCAAATATCCCAAGCAAGGGCATCACATAATGGAGGGAACACTATATACAATATACGAAAATGAGAAAATTAATAGAAATTTGTAACATAATACAAGTTGCTAAGTTTTGAATCAGTTTTGCACCTTAGCATTTTAATATTTAGCACTTTTATATGTAAATACTGTTAGTATTTTTGCACTTTTATATGACATTATAATGACATCAATTCATAGTCAGTTTAAAAAGGGTGTGACTATGCTTGAACATTTGCAGGTCACAGCTCAAAAAGCTTTGGGAGGTTCTTGTGGCTGTGGGGAAGCTACTTTTGGTTATATGCTAGGCATGAGTGTTTCTACAAATTGTGAGTAATAATCCTCTTATTACCTTATATCTGGTACTGGAGAGTTTTTTTGTTAAGTAGGTTGAGTGTGTAGCCTTTTCTGGTTTCACATGCTGTAATTGTTTTCTTTTGCATGCTCACCAGAGTTCAGGATAATGGCTTTAATTACTGTAAAACTAGTTATTTTCATGTAAAGTCATTTAGCGCAAGCACAAATGCAACCATAATTGTGTAAAGTTAATTTAGCGCAAAGTCACAATCACCACATTCACTATAATGTTAAAAGTGCTAAATAGCACACATTTATTTTAGCGCTAATTAGTGCTTTGGTGAATATAGTCAAAATGATTTGACAGTGAAAATTTCTAGTTTTACAGTATGGAGTTTGTACCCACTGTGCCCCAATTGTGTTTTGCATGCAAGTGAAGCAACTACTATAAACACAGTACCCATTAGTGGGGAGGGGGGGTATTGCAGCATAAACCTTGACCAAGTCTGCACTTATTCAATATTATTCTCTAGTGTTTGCAAAAGGAGCTTGATTCCCAACGGAAAATATATTTAAACAGCCCCTTATCTCATCAAGGAAACATTGGAAAAACATAGGGCTTGATTTTCAAAACCACAGGAATGATGTGCAGTGCTTACGTCATAAAGAAATGATGCAAGAGATACCTTGCACCACACTGTGTGCCATTCCTGCTTTTAGTACACATGCTATTCCATAAGGGGGGCCACTTGTACCACTTGAATTTGCACTGTACTAGTAGTGGATGTACAGGTGTGCCTCGTTGGACAAGGGCTTGCACCAAAACAATGGAGTAGCATCATCTAATTCCCAATTTTTGAAGAACCCCCAATGGCTCAGGGCTCACAGAGACTTACCACCAGCCAGAGCTGATCTAACAGCCCATGCTTCATCAGTACTGGGACAGGTGGGACTTCTGAAAGGATCCTGCAGCATTGGTAGGCAACCACAGTTCTGACTGGGTAACCCAGGACTGATACTATGCTCCCAGGGGGCATCACCACCTTTGGGCATGGCCACAGTCTGATATCCCCTGTAACAGACACATTCCATCTCTGGTCCACGTAGCTGGGGCATGTACCATGGCACATGTTATCTACTGCACCCCCCCCCCCCATTGCACATAGCCAACAGCCAGCTGCATCACAGAATCATGCTGGCAGTGTGATGGTCTGCTGTGCAGAGCCTGGTGTACTTTTTAACATGGCAGATGTTCCTGTGGGGTATACCAGACGGCACTGGAAGTCCCAGGGCTCCAGGAAACACTTGTTGTTTTCCTTTGCATGCTCACAAGAGTTCTGGATAATGACTTTAATTATGGAGTTTGTACTCTCTGTGCCCCAATTGTGTTTTGCATGCACTGCACACCTTGACTGCATTTCCCCAACCTATCCAACAGCACTGGGCAACACCTAGTGACACTTGAACGGCAACTTGAGTCCCACATGCCAGCCCCCTGTTTGTTTGGCCACAGCAGTATGCAGGATGATGGGGCATGAGGTCTAGGTGGGCATCCAGGAAGGCACTCAGACACACTGATGCACTAGTCCACACAACAGTGGAGCAAGCAGCATGGCATGTTTTTGGAGATACACACGTCCATCCAATTGGGGCTGTGCACCATCAAACAGCAGGTCCCCATGAGTGTGTACCAGTATTGTCATCCGCTCCCTGCCATCTGTGCCACAGGGGACAGCTTTGCACAGGTATACTTCATTGCAAGCTCTATAGCCTCCGTATGAATTCTTCATAATAGTGAATCAGGACAGTTTATACTACATATGAGTGTCCCACCTGGCTGCAACCTGCATGAAGCCTGACACTTGACCTGCATCAGGCCTGGTTGTATCTCATACTCACATTGACCATTGTCATTCAGGCCCTCCCTCCACAACCAGCAGCACTGTCCCACTAGTATAGCAGCACCTCCAATGCACTGGGTCAGTCAGGTACATGGCACATACCAAGCTACTGTCAGTGTATGGATATGGACTGTTCACAGTGCCAGTCTGCAGTACTAGACTGGTGTGAGTCATATGTCAGGGACACATAGGAGTTCTGCTGAGCATGACCTTAAGACCCTCCCCACGGCCACAGGAATGTGACAGTGCTATTGTGCCACCTGTCTGGCATTTGTGGACTTCTAATTCTGTCAATGTGTAATGTACTTTATTTCCAGCTGTTATCAGCATAGTTTGTTCTGTACTCTGGCATAATCTTTCTAGGGGATCAAAAGGGTTTGCTTGTCTGTCGCTGTAGTCAGTACTGTCACATGTTGTATAAACCTTTCCCACTCACACTTCCTTCCGAGCACAACCTTTCACTGCTACTCACAGTGCTGCAATGGATGGCTACCAACCCTGCACACTGCCCATTGCCTAGTCCCATTGTGCTTGTACCTCCTGTGCACAGACATTGTGCTGCTACCTGGCTACTTCTGCTGCCAACCAATGTCTTCCTGACTGAGTTTCCATGGCATCGCTAGATTCCCAGCTTCCAAAACCATGGCAGTTGTGTATGTGCAGACAGCTATGTCCATATGCATCATCAACAGTGTGGCACAGTGGAGTCGTGGGCTGCTGTTCACAAGACAGGGGCAGATGGACACCTCTGTCAATCCCCCCCCCCATGCGCCATTTCTTTGACACACAGCCATGGTTGTGGCAACCCAGTGGAGTTTGGTGCCAAGACTCCACCTGTACCAAAATCTGCTGTTGGGTCCCTGGTGCACTGGACTTCAATGCAAGCTGCCATCTGTCCCAGCTTGCATCAGTCTAAGGGCCCTTTGAAAACAGAGACCATAATTTTTAAGCATATTTCTGCTTCTATTTAACATATTCTCTGTATTTAGCTTTCTGTTTTTCTTTACATTGATGTATCTAGGAAGTATATAATAGATTTGCAGTAAAAAAAAAACATCTCTACTAGTGAGAGGTGAGACTCATAACTCATGGGTGGCAAAGCTTGCAACCCAGTTTGCATTTGATATATACAGGACTACAAAACAACAAGAACAGGTGGCTACAAAATGCCAATTGTGGGGCCAAAACCAAAAATCAGTACTCACAGGACACAAATAGGTCAGCACCTCATCACTGTCCAAGCTTTCAATTAAACTCCACAGCAGATTTATTTATTTAGCTTTTGTTGACCGGGTAAGTGCACTAGACAAATCCTGCCTATTTTCAGGCATGACCCAGGGGAAGGGGGATACAGATGAATGCCAACTGACCTTGAACCAGATTAAGCTGTTGGTGGTATTTTTTTAGGGAATGAGGGAAATTTGGCCAGGACACCGGGGAAATTCCCCTACTCTTTTCGATAAGTGCCATGGGATCTTTAACATCCACCTAAACTACCACCAATCCAGGCAGATGGGACCTCGGTTTAACGTCTCATCCGAAAGACGGCACCTCAGAAGTGCAGCACTCCTCTCATGCTGCACTACAGTGTCAGTACTGGGATATTAACCCAAGTGCCAGATGTGGGAGCTGAACCTACAGCCCTCTGATCTGCCGGCCTCAGAGGCGAGTGTGCTACCTATTGAGCCACTGACACTGTGTAGATGTAGAAGGATAAAAGCCAATTTGTAATCCAAAAGCAGGCAAGCCAGTAAGGCAGGATACATGGCACCCCTCCCCAAAACTGAGCCAAACATTTTTGTGTCACAAATGCACTTTCTCAAGGCTCACTTGTTAATGATATATTACTGTTTTAGCTTAAAACTGCCTTTTCCATTGTAAACCCTGTTGCTAAGCCATTGTGCTTTGTGTTTCATTTCCTTATTGCAAGTAAAACTAAAATGTTCTAAGTGCAATAACATGTGTTCTAAGTGCAATAATATGAGTTTTAAGTGAAAATAAATACAGTATTTAACCCTAAATAAAATGATTTATTTTCCCAATTTATTCATCACTGCTGTGGTATAAATAAACATGAAAACAGGATAACCATCAGTTCAATGTGACAGCTGACCACGTATGTGGTTGTGCGTAAATGCTTAGAAACATTACTTAGACTTTTCTCTCTTTCTCTCTTCAAATACCACCCTCACTAGAGGTGCAGAGGAAAGGGACATTAAGGCTAACTGAAATGACAGAGACTGCAGAGGCCCACAGTGAGAGAGAGAGAGAGAGAGAGAGAGAGAGAGAGAGAACACTGGAGGAGGAGGAGGGGAGGAGGGGAGGGGAGGTAGACACCAAATGCTGGGCATTTTTTTAGTGCAGTAGGGCAGATATAGGCCCACTGCCCCATTGAACTGCAAGCAAACCTTTAATTTAATGTGGCAACAGGCTATGTATGGTGTTCTATGTAAGAGCTTAGAAACACAGGCAGTGATAGCAGAAAATCTGTCGATATTACTCTATTATACTCTGGGATTTGTTGTCTCCATGGAGTCTACACTTACCCTGTTCCTCCTTTTGTTCTCAATGTTTCTGCTTCATTCATTCTGCTGATTACTTATTATACTCTTAGCTTTATCTTAGCTGTATTTAAAGCCATTTATGGTTCTGGCACCCAACAACTCTGCTGCATACAATTCCATGGCTCAACCACTCTTTCTATAAAATAATATTTCCACACATCCTTTTTACACCTCCCCCATTAATCTCCCCTTTCAACCCCTTATCCTAGCTTCTGTGTTCCTTGTAAATAGCTCTTCACAATTTACCTTGTTACCTTTAGGAACTTGAAGGTCTGTATCATATACCACCCACCCATCTGGCTTTGAGTGAATACATGTTCGGAGCCTTCAGCATATCCTCATATGATGAGCCTTTCTGGCCCTGAATCATCTGATCACCCTGCATTGTACTGTGTCTAGCCTGTCCCTGTCCTTTTTTAGGAGTAGACTCCAGAACTGAGCTAATACTCCAGGTGTGGCCTTAGCTGTGACCTATACAGAGGTAACAGTACATCTTGCTTCCTACTGTCAAACCCTCTCCCAATGCACCCTAGCATCACATTAGCCTTACCGAAGGCCTTGTTATGCTGGCTTGGTGACATTACTTTGGCCTTGTTCTCGCTGGAATTTCCACCCTTGTTACAGGTACCAAAATAATGGATCTCAAGTCTAAAAGAAATCATGGAGACTACTTGAGACCCAAAATATCTCTGGACAAAGCAGCAACCACCTCCTCCAACTTACAGAGGGAGGACTCAATGCAATTTGGAGAGGAAAAAATAAATCTATGTTGGAAACCTCTGGGGAACCATGACATAGGATCTGTTCTGTCTCACAGGAGATGAGGTGATAAGCATGTAGGCATCCTGTGCCTGGAGTTCTGATGTATGATTCATAACAGGATGATGACCAGTGGCCCAGGAGTTTGATGATGTGACCAGGATTAGTATGTCTTGACGTAGTAGTGGATTCACAAATGTTTAAGGAATGGACAGGGTGGTTTGGGGGCCTGTATCCAGATGAGAGAGGAGGATCCTTAAGTGGTTATGAACCACAAAGTAGTCATGATGGTCAACTTTTCTGTTGGAGTAGTGGTAAGGCATGATGAAGAAACACAATAGGCTGTTAAGTGATCCAGAAGGGTACCAGGTCAATATGTTGCTATCTGAACAGTGCAGCAAAAACTGCACTGCAGATAACGCTAAACCTTGTACAGCAAAAGGGGTTTTACAGCATTTGGGAATAACTGCTGCTCCTGTTGCTGTATGCTCAGATGGCAGAGTGCTTAAGTGGCTGCTGGTGTGGTACCTGGTCTAGCCACTCCCATGGCGGAGTGGCTAAGGCACCAGCACACGGCAGCATTGGAGACCTGGAACCATGGTTCAGTTCCCTCCTGGTGTTGAAACTTTTTTTTATTTAAAAAAAGAATTTTCCCTCTCCATAGTTTCTCCCCATCCCCGAAATCCACACCCCCTCAGAGTTGCTTAATTTTAGTCCTGGCAGTGTGGGGTCTCACAATGGGTCTGCGCTGTGTTTTTATTGTTGGTGTTTTACCCGACTTTATTTCTGTGCACAGCATTATGCTTGCAGCACTCATTGCCACACTGTTTTTGTTAGCAGCGATGTGAGCCGCATGCCATCCAGAAGGTGGATGGGACGCCACTAATTGTCGGTAAGATAATATTTGATATGAATGCCTTGAGAAAAGTGATCCATTTTGAAGGATTTGAGTAGTAAGATATAGGTGTCTGCAGATTTCCAATGGCTGGCTGTTGACATGTTGGTGAAGTAAGTTGTTAAAGGGGAAAGGGAACATTGTTTAACCAGGAATAGCACACTAAGCCAAAGCTTGTTTCCAGATGCGACCTGGGAACACAAGGAAGTTAAGTGACTTTTTTAGGATCACACAGTATGCACCTAGGCAGCTGTGGAATTCAAACCCAGGGCTCCAGATCTACAGCTCAGAGCCTTAACCCACTGCACTATACTGCCTCCTAAAGAAGTGGAGAAGCTGCCTGGCCATAAGAAACCACTAAATGCTAAAGTTATGGCTGTTTACAAAATTAGGTCTGTGACAGGTGTAGAGAGGTCAAATTGGAGCAAAGCAGCAGGTTTATGGAATATATTAATGTCAATAGGTTGTCTTCTGTTTGGATTTATAAGAGCACTTTTTTGAGGCTATAGAGGAATGGCTTTATAGGGGGACTATACAGAAACAATGGATCAGTAAAAGATATAAAGATACTTGGAATTGAATGAAAGAAACAGATAACTGCTTGAAATGAGTGGGTTAAACTGTTGTTGTGCACAGAATTAACAAAACAAACTAATTTTTGGACCAGACAATTCTGTATGATTGATAAGTGGATGAAGCTAGAGCATACCAACTTACAGTATGAGCTTGAGATATATAGAAGTCTACATCATTATCCATTCTTTATAGAATCATAGAAATTTGTCAACAGAAAAGGACCCCATTGGCCCATCTAGTCTGCCCTTGTTCCCTCTCCATAGGTAGCCCTGATTCTACCACCCTACAACCCCACTTTTGTGCCCCCATAGATTCCCTGCCCCTCTTTCTCATCAGGGTATCTATCCCTCCCTCTCTTATTTAAATCCATGTAGTTATCCAATGCACTCTTGAATCCCCCCCCACTGTTGATGTCTTAACCATCACCTTCAGTAGTCCATTCCAGGTGCCCATCACCCTTTCAGTAAAGTAGTGCTCTCTCTTATGTCCTATGAATTGTCCACCCTCCAGCTTCAAGCTGTGTCCCCTAGTTCTTGGATTGTCTTTCATCTTGAATATACTCCCTTCCCTCAACTTGTTAATTCCCTTCAGGGATTTAAAAGTTTCCATCATATCCCCCCTCTCTTTCCTGATTTCCAGTGGATATAGGTCAAGCTCCTCCATCCTCTTCTCATATGTCCTATGTTGCATACCATGCACCATTTTGGTTGCCCTCCTCTGGACTCTTTCCACCCTATCAATATCCCTCTGTTGGTGAGGCCTCCAGAACTGTACCCTATACTCTAAGTGGGTCAGACCATTGACCTGTATAGGGGCATTATCACTTCCCATTTCCTGCTTGTGACACCCCTCCCTATACATGGCAGCATACCGCTTGTCTTTCCAACCACTTTGTTGCACTGGTTTACCACCTTAAAGTTGTCTAAAATAATAATCCCTAGATCCCTCTCCTGCTCCATTTCCACAACATCCTCTCCCACTAGTGTGTACACGGTCCCTGGGTTCTTGTGCCCTATGTACATTATTCTAAATTTTTTGACATTAAATCTCAGTTGCCAACTCTCTGACCACCCGTCCAGCTTTAACAGGTCCTCTGTCATGCTCTCCACCCCCCTGTGTATCTACTCTATTGCAGATATTTTTACTGTCTGCAAACAGGCACACTTTCCCATTTAGTCCCTCTGCTATATCCCCAATGTAAATGTTAAAGAGTATTGGCTCCATTACTTACCTGTGGGGTACTCCACTTGCCACTTTTTCCTCCCTGGAATGCACCCCATTTACAACCACTCTTTGACTCCTGTCACCAAGCCAGTTTTCCACCCAATCTGATATTTTCTCCCCTTCCCCTCTACTGCCCATCTTGCTCACCAGCATCCTGTGAGGGCAGTGTCAAAGACCTTACTGAAGTCCAGATAGGCCACATCCACCACCACCCCTTCCATGATTGCACTCTCTTGTCACCCAGTCAAAGAATTTGATGTGGTTCATCTGGCATGACCTTCCTCCTGTGAACTCATGCTGCCTGTCATCCTGTAGCCCATTTTCTACCAGGTATGCCACTTTTCTCTCCATTAGGAATCATTTTTATTCATCATGTAATGAAATGTTGGCCATGTGATGATTTGCTGATTGACATAGTTGTTTGAAAGTGTCAGTCTTTAAGAAAGTTCATAATTGCTAAGAATAAGGGACAGCTTTTGATAACAAGAGCTACTGTGGCTTGTTTGTCAGAGGTAATGGTAATGGAGGGATTGAAAAATAGGGGTCCCCATGTAGCAGCTCCAGTGCCTATAAGTTAAATTTCAAAAAGTGATGAAGTTGTATGAAAATGAAGTAGGGTAGTCATGGTGGGTATCCATGGTGCCGCAAGCCAAGCATTATCATACAGAGCAGCATAAATGTAGGAAGGCGTAGCATCAGAGAAGACTTCATGGTGAATAGCTGGGCTAGGATCCTGGTAACACAATGAGATGCCATTAACAATTTCAGAAAGTAAGATTACATGAATAGGTCTGAGTTAGCAGCAGCTGTGGAGGTGATATGAGTATCTAGGGAGGAGATGGATGATGCAGTGACTAGTAAGTACACTGAAGGTTCTGCCTTGATACATGATAGGTATGGTAAAAATTGAGGTAACCTGGCCATGACTGAGAATAATTGTGTTTTCATATAGGATGATCAGGAGGAAAACAAAGTCATGAGAGTCGTGATGAGAGTTGACTTGTCATGAGGCAGTCTTGTTTTCATTCAACTGGAGTCCAATTCTATGACTAGAAACTGCAGAGAAGTGGGTTTATTCACCAAGTAACAAGATCTGGACATCACACAACACCTGAACAGGTAGTAGGTGTCTATGTGCTTCAACTAAGCAGGTCTTCTTTGGGTGGCTCTGTTTGTAGTAACTATTAGTTGTACCTGGATGATTGCCAGATGGGACTTCAGTTAGAAGTGGCAGAAAAAGTTAGACCTGTTGAGTACGATTTTCAGTAGGACTGCCAGAGTTAGTACAGGTGGGGGTATGCTTGGAGAAGAAGGCTGAGGCATACATTTGGATTCTGCATAGGAATGGGAGATGATGTAGGAGGCTGACCAAAGCTGACATCAGTTTTAGGAAGGTCCAGTCTGTAACTGCGTACTGGGTCATCAAAGAAGCTCACCTGTCTCAGAGTAGGAGACTGTATGTGAACTAAAGGGACTGATTCTGCATCTTTTTTGTGATGATGTAGTGATGACAAGCCTGGTCAGACTGAGATGCAGCCAGGAGAAAAATGGGATCTAGATTAGACTGAGATGGAATGAGAGTAAAACTGAAACTGTAGTGTGGACAGGACTGCACATCATTTATAACTGCTTCCCAAGCATTCCTACTAGTTCAGAATGCCTAAAGGAACACAAAACAGCAGCACACAGCAGGAAAACCCAATGCTTCACTTCATAAATGCCCCCTGATTAAGCCTCCCATTAACAAGGTTAAGTGCTGGGGCATAGTGTTGTGCTCTCAATAAACTTCATTTTTGAAGACTATTATTGCCTTGTTTGTTATTTTTCCTGCAGTGTATTGCCGTTTTGTGTTCCTTTTCTTGAGCATTTGCTTTGGCTGGCACTTTCCCACTAATGAGTATGGGGTGTTTGTGTTTTCTAGTTTAGCATGATCCCAGCATCCTAAGTGTGGCTTTGGGGAATTAACAAAGTCTTTTTTTTCATATTCTGTTTTTGCTACCTGGCTGAGGTAGGCTTGGCTCCCTTCTGCTCTGCCCCACTGCCCCTACCATCCATCCCCTTGCAAGACTCACCTGATTAGGCCGGTGCCTCCATGGATTGCCCACCCCTATGGTGGGGTCAGGAAGGGGAAGGCTGTACTCCCCTGAAGTCATTATCTACTAGGCCAGCAGGTACTCCTGCTGTGAAGTGGCGGGGGGTTCCATGTGCAGAGCACCATTGACACCTTGCCCCACCATGTTTTTCCTCCCTTCTTTCTCCTTCACCAGGCCATGGTGAACTTCGGTTGTGCATGTGTGTGGAGGCAGAAATGCATCCCAGAATCATGGCATCTCCTGCCCTGACTCACTAATGCTACATCTACATTATCGCTACCTCCAGGCCTCCACCTGTGGCAGCCAAGAGCTAAGATAATACAACACCCTGATCCAGGAGAGTTGCCAGGCAGCATGTTAATCCTCCCATAGCCCTCCCTCCCTTCCCACTGACTCATAGTGACCCAAGCTCATTCCCGAACTCAGGTCACCAGCATGACAAGAGGTGAGGCGGACTGCACCTCATACCCTTTGAACCAATGGGCTGACTGTAGTAACCAAGTTTACAGCAGGTGGTGACTAGATGCTGGAGCATGATATGACAAAGAGGTTCATCCTAGTGCATCTGCAACACCAATATGACTCAGATCACCTGCGACCATCAAGAAGGAGTTGATGGAGGCTGACTAAGGAGACCAGCTAAAAATAGCTACTGATTGTGGATTAGAAGGTCTGTTGGGGTCTGGCCACCTTAAAAAATCCCACTGTGTAATGAAAGTTTGTTCAGTCAACACAGGTACGCCTGTCTAGACAATTAGACATGCAAGTAAGATAAGAACAGACTGCCACTGTGGACTTGTTATGAATGGCTGTGGATTGAAAAAATTGTGAGATCATTAGGCTTTGTGGTGCTGTGATCAGAAGGCCAAGGAGTATGGGTTCTGGATGGTTGAAGATTGAAGAAGCTATGAGATATTTAGGTTTGGTGGTGCTGTAGTCAGAAAACACAGAAGTAGGAAGAATATCAATACAAGGAAAACAGACTACAGTTTCTTTAAAGAATGGAGAGAGCTGAAATAAGTAGAAACTTCTGATGAGAGATGGAGCCCTGCTGAATGCAGAAATTCCCAGAAGCATGGGTTTTAGAGCTAGGGAAATTTAATGAGAAGGAATGCACTGGGACTGAGAAAAAAGTTTGCAGATGTATTTGGCATTGTATGGACAGCAGGTAGAACAACAGGCTGAATAAACACAAGCTGCATGAATGGAGATACAGTAAGCAATAGGTGATTGATGAGGACCTGCAGGAGTGATGTGAAGAGAGACCTGCTGACTGGAGGACGATGGCAAGCAGCTGTTGTAGGAGAGAACACTAGAAGAGAATTCACAGCTTGGGCAGGTCAGAATGCTGCTGAAGCCATGTATATGGATGGAGTCAGAAAACAGGGGCTGAAACAATGAGAGGGACAGAGCAAGAGGAAAATCACATAGAAAACACATAGGCAGAAGACAAGAGAGTCAGAAGACAGCCAAAGTGACATGCAGCAACCACACAAAACAGCTAAGGCTGGTGGGCACTAAATGCTGTGAGTTTTTATAATGAGGGAGCTTACAAGTCATCACAGTGGGCAGGGCTTTGTCTGTGGGCAGGTACTGAGTAAAACCTGGGTGGGCGGTAGGGAGGTAGTCACCCTCAAGGGGTGTTGGGGGGGACATGATATTGCTCCAGTTCTTTCTCTGTCCTAGTATATTTAAGTTGGGGGCTGGGAACAAGATATCATAAAGGACAAACAGTCCAAATCCAGTTACACCATCCACTATATAGTCTTTAATTCATTTATTAGAATTCAGTGACAATGATCCTGTAACCAGTACCTGATGTTTTCCCCAATTAGGTGCTTCATCACGGATGGATCTACATTAAAACAAATATTTAAAAAAAAAGTTGTTTACATGAAATTTCATAAAATAGGTATTTAACACTTCTGAAAGCCATATGTTTGAAGGTCACATGCATTATTACTTGGTATTACTTGGTATGAAAGAACAGAAGAAGGCCAGAGCCCATCGAGACTGTTCCCCACACTATGTCAGACAGTATTTATCTGTTATCCCTCAACCAAACATCTAATTTATTTTTAAAGACAGTGGCACTAGTTGCCTCTACCAATTCTTGTATCAAGGTGTTCCATACAATGGATGCTCTTACTGGAAAAAAGTTTCCCCTTTTGCTGGTTTTATAAGTTTTTACTTCAAAGCTGTTTATTATGCAGTCTCGGAACATGTCTCCTTTTGGAACGTGTTAGACCACATTTTTCCATTAGATCTGGTGAATTTATTAAATTAAAAACCATAAGCATATCACCTCTTAATCTTCTAGTTTGAAGAGAGAAGAGACCAGTAGCTTTAAATCTGTTCTGATAATCCAAGTTTGTTAATCTTGGAATCATTCTAGTTACTCTCCTTTGAACCTGTTCAAGAATTGCTATATCTTTTTCTTGGTTTGGATTCCAGAAAGGGGAGCCATAGTCTAGATACGGTCTAATGTATGCCCTATATAATGGAATAAGGCATTGTTCAGTGCGATTAACAAAAGTGCGTTTTATTTGCCTCAAATGTCTGTTGGTCATGCAAGCAGTTCTAACACAGTGATCATTTGATGTAAGTTTATTATTAACATATATCCCTAAATCTTTTTCACAGTTTGATGAGTGAAGTGGTAGTCCGTTTATATGATATATCATTTTTGGATTATTTACACCGAAATGCACTACTAAACATTTGTCTTGATTAAACTGCATATGATTTTCATTTGCCCAAAGTGTTAATTTTTCCAAATCCTTCTTTAATGCAGAAATATTTTCTTGATTATTAACCTTGCCCTCCAATTTAGTATCATCTGCAAATTTAACCATGAAGCTATTTGGCCCTGTTTGTAAATCACTGATAAAGAGGTTAAACAATGTTGGTCCCAAGACCGTCCCCTGTGGTACACCACTTGTCACACTACCAGAATCAGACAAGATATCATTAATTCTGACTCTCTGAGAATGTTTTCTCAACCAGTTTAAAGTCCAGTTGACAATATCAGATGACAAACCTAGATTGTGCATTTTAGTAATGAGTTTTTCATGTGAATCTTTATAGAAAGCTCTACTAAAGTCCAAAAGAATTACCTCAGTAGGGATACCCACATCTAGTAGAGTACTTATATTATTGTAAAAAGATATCAGATTGGTGGTGCAGGAATACTTGGGAGTAAACCCATGCTGATTTGAATCATAAATTCCTAATTTTTCACAATCTTGATCTATTAGAGACTTCATTACTCATTCCATTAATTTACCAGCCACTGAGGTCAGGCTAATTGGATGATAATTTTGCACAGAACCTCTATTGCCTTTTTTAAATATGGGAGTAACTACTACTGAATGCCAATCATTTGGCACAATTCTTTCTTGTAAGGATTTATTGAAACTAATTGGCAAAGGTATAGAAATATTTATAGAGGTTTCAATCAGAAACCATGGATGAATGCCGTCTGGGCCCGGACTAGTATTTTATTTTAGTATTTTGATAGCCTGTATAATGTCAGTTGGATAGAACCTATGACAATCTATGTGGTGAACTTTAAATGTACTAATAGGTGATTTTTGAGAGAAGACAGAACCAAAGTACTTATTAAAGAGATTCAAGGTTTCTATATCAGACAGAGAAGAGCCATTGGTTATAATGGGACCAATGGTCCTTGATACACCTTTTTACTATTTATATAGGAGAAAAGAGATTTGTGACAGTCTTTTGTGTGAGCTAGTTTAAATTCCAGCTTATTTTTTGCCAATTTAATAGATTTTTTTAAGTTTTTCACAGATAGTCTGTATTTATATAACAGAGTAGTTTTAAATGGAACAGAACTATTCTTAAGTTTCCTAAAAAGTTTAATTTTTATTTTAATCTGATTTTTAATTGTCTTGTTGAACCTTTATTATTAAATTTCCTCTTAGATGGAATAAAGGTATTTTCCAAATAATGTACAATGTTTTTAAAAAAGTTCCAAGCTTGTTGTGTTGTACAATTAAGATTAGTCTCCCAGTTTATGTTTTGTGAGTATTCATTGATTTTTGGAAAAATTTGCTTTGTTATAGTTTTTTGTATAGTATAACTTCCTTTGTGTAGTTTTAAACTGTTGAATTTCAAAAAGAATAGAAGAATGATCACTGGTCCCAAAGTGGATCCCAAATTTGTAAATTGCTAATTTGTTGCTCTATGTTAGTAAATAATAGATCCAAAATATTAGGACCTTGAGTGGGTTCAGTAACAAGTTGTTGTAACCCAGTAATAACTATCACATCTATTAGTCCTTTCTTGGCATAGGACTATCCTGAGAATGAGTCCCAGTTAATATGAGGGAGGTTAAAGTCACCAAATATTACAGTGTCTTGAGATTCTGAAAAATGTGTAATTTCTTTAAACATATCAGTTGAGTAATCTGAATTTGCAGATGGAGGTCGATAGATGTTACCAATAGTTATATAGGACTGTTCCTTCAATAAGATTTTAACCCATATACTTTCCAAAGGAAAGGGAGAACACACTTCAAAAGAAGGAATATCATTTCATATGTACATACAAACTCCACTGCCTTGCTTACCTAATCTGTTTTTATGATATAACTTATAACCTGGAATTTCTCTGGACCAAATTGAGGGTGCGTCCCACCAAGTTTCAGTTACTCCCACCACACCTACATTTAAAGTTTTACATTTGGCTTTGAGTTCTGCTAATTTGAGTTGGTTTAAAGATCTTGCATTCAAAGCTAGGAATTTACATTTAGTTGTAATAATATTTTGGTAAGTATTCAGAGACTTGGGAATAGATCCATTCTTCCCCATTTCCTTTAGTCCAATCTAATATTTTTCAATCCAACTTTTTAAATATAAGTTTTTAACTTTCATTTTTCATTTTATTACAACCTCCTATGCTGCTTATACTTTTCTATAATGTAAGTAATTAGGATTACAAAAACACTCCTAGTATGTACATGCTACTGTCAAGTTGGAGTTCTCTGTTTGTACAAAGCACACCATGATACCCTTCTTGGTATTTACCATTGTACTAGCCATTTACACCATGATCTCAGATCTATAACAACTTATAGATGACAATAGTTAATACATATAGAAAATTATAATTTCTCTACCTGTGTTATTTTTAAAAGTTTTTGATCTGTGCTTCTTAAGTCTCCATTATATTGTGTATGAAAATAAACAGATTTCTATTAGCTGCCCACACATTAAAAGACATTTATTTTTAATTTTTTGCAATCTAATAAACTTTATTAAAAGATTTAACAAGCAACAAAGACAAGAAAAGAAAGACAAAAGGCAAATGGGTATATAAATTGGGAGCCATAAAAGTCGCAATGAAGTTGTCATCTTATAAACAATAGCACCCCACTTGCCCCTCCCCTCTGGTGCATTGGTCTAATGCATCCCTCCGGATGACCACTATTTACCACTCCCCCTAGCCCTTTTATCACCAGTCCTCCCCTCACACCACCCATACTCACTCCTCAAATGCACTATGGGCACATTATTAGAGATGATAAAATAAATTCAATCAAGACAAACATGAGTAGGAATCATGGATATGACAATACTTTTAGTCACACATATTACTAAAAGGGAACACTTAAGAGAAAGACATATACCTCACTGCCAGTAAAAAAGAAATGAATCCTTTCATTTCCGAGCTAAAAATTTTAAAAATAGCTCCCATCTCTCATTAAATGATGTCAGAGTATGATATTGAACTGCAATGGCTCTTTCTGCATTGAGTGCTGTGTACATTTCTTGATGCCATTCTCTCATCAGCAGAAGAGAGACTTGGAGCCAATGTCTCATGATAATAAGCAAGGAAACTGTTGAAATTAATGCCATGTAAAACTTGTAAGTTGATGATTTAATAGCTGAAAATGTACTGATTACATACTATAGATGTCTAAGGTAAAATAGTTAAGGCCTCCAAAAATTGGGCCAAAAAATTGCATAACTTCCTGCCAAAATAATCATACCTTAGGACAGGTCCAGATCATGTGCAGCACTGAGTCCTCCTCCAGTTGACACTTGTGGCATTTAGGATAATGTTGTTTACCCATACAATAAAGCCTAATTGGAGTATAGTACACATTGTGCAGAACATTAAATCTAATAAGCAGTAGTCTGCCTTGTTTTATAAATCTATAAATATCTGATCATACTGATTTCCATATATTAGAATCATATGAAAGACTAAATGCATGCTGCCAATAATAGGCAGTCGGTGAGTGGTCTAGTCCAGCTCCAGCAACCAGCCTGTGATAGAATTGTGAAATAGGTCTGGGCTGCATTGCATAAGCAACTAAGTCTAAGATGAACCGGGATGCCTTGGAGGACCAAGGAGAGACTCCAAGGACTGAGGACACACAATGTTTAATCTGCATGTATTTAAAGACTGGGAAATCTGGGAGGTGAAAGGATTGTTTGAAATCAGCTAAGGTTAAAACTTTGCCCCCACTTAACCAGATATGATAGGGCAGTAATACTGAGGTTTTTCCAAGATTCCAGGGTAATCACATTGTTAGCTATTAATATATTTAAGTTTTTGAAGAATGATTGCCCCACATCTTGTTTGCTGTTGAACTTGTGAAAATGACATAACTGCATATGGGCCTTTACCACCCAGCCAATTGGAAAAATCCTGAGGGGGGATAGCAGTTTATTGAAGGGTGTATACAATAAAGAAGGAGAGAGATATTCCATTTATCTTCTATCAACCATTCAATAGTTAACCAAGGTGTAATGGAGGTATCCTTTTCCTGAATATCAAGCCAGTGCAGATATTTGCATCCCTGGAAAGCAAAATAGTGTAGTAATAAATGAGGGACATTTAGACCTCCCATCGCTTTCTTTCTGAAAAGTTTAACTAAGGATCTCCTAGGGCATTTTCCTAGCCATAAGAATGTAGACCAGATGGAGTTTATTTTTTGGAACCAGACTCATGGAAGGGTAAGGTTCAATATTGAAAGTGGGTACATTAGTCTCGGAAATCATTAAAAGAAATTTGTAATAGTCGTAAATGTATAGAGCTTTTTTGGGGGCCAAAATTGTAGACCTCTGTTTGCGTATGGCAATCATCATCTTGCCCTTTTAATCCTCAGTTATAAAATACGCCGAAGTTATGACACTGGCTGAAGTATTCAAACTTATATTAAAAAATAATAGTTACATGTATATCTCATCATTCTGCAATACAAATGGAACAAGGTGCTCTGAATAAGTAGAGAACTCACTCAGATATAGTGGAAGTTGTCTGCATTCCAAGCAGCGCTCAGTATAAGTGACACACTGAACACTGCAGGAACTGTGTTTTTGTATTGCCAGGCAGGGGGCTGAGAAATGCTTTATCCAATCATCACTCAGCACTATCTGATGTCACATGATGTCACAACACCTGGTAGACTGACCTGACTGCCAAAACTCGCCGTTACTAAGCAATGGTGTTATGCATTTGGGCCAGGAGATTCACAGGGATGGACAATGCATCGCCAGTTCCTGGATGCATGCTATCAGCCCCTTGATTCCAGCAGCAAGTACTAAAGTAAAAAGAGGGGAGCTGTGTAAGGTGGATATGTAACAGTGCTGGAAAATAAGCTTTGTTGCTTTCAGATGAGGTGGCAATTCATCATATCATTTTTTGATACACCTATTTAAGCAGAAGCTCATATTTTCAAATCAGCACCCATGAAATATTTGTGCAATAATAAAAACAGATTATTAGTAACTTTTCAAACCATATTTAAATCAGTAAGCTTGCCAAAGACTTAATTCAAACATCACATATTTTTTCAAACTAAGAGACAATTAACACTAGTTGTATAACCAGAGTGTTTTCAGTTTTAGCCCGTGTAACCTATTATTTTTCTAAAAACTACAGTGTAACCACCATAGGCACTTTTCACCCTTAGATGTACTCCATAATGCTTAAGTATGACTAGGACATAGCAAATTGGTGGGGATAACACAAGAGATGGCAGTTGGGGGATTACCAAACTGGATGGGGGTGGGGTATTTCCAAACCAGAGTGGGACAGGTACATAAAATATA
This sequence comes from Neoceratodus forsteri, assembly GCA_016271365.2. Lineage (NCBI taxonomy): Eukaryota > Metazoa > Chordata > Ceratodontiformes > Ceratodontidae > Neoceratodus > Neoceratodus forsteri. Next base: position 1,155,954,306 of record CM057456.1, on the reverse strand, counting down.
TTACCAGCATGTTTGCCAATTTTAATATGGTTTGAAAAGTAGCTGATGTATCTGCTTTTATTATTGCACAACTATTTGATAGGTGCTGATTTGAAAATATGTGCTTCTGTTTAAATAGGTATATCAAACATAGAAATACGATAAATGACTGCTTTGTATGGAAACAACAAAGATTATTTTCCAGCATTGTTACGTGTCCACTTTACACAGCCTCCTATCTTTTACTTTAGTACTTGCTGCTGGAATCAGGGGTCTGTTTGCATGCATCCAGGAAACAGAGATTTGTAGTCCTTTGCTTTAAATCTTCTGGCCCAAATGCTTAACGTGATTGCTTATCAACAGGAAACCTTGGTAGTCAGGTTGGTCTACTGGATGATATGACATCATGTGACATTTGATAGTTCTTGGTGATGACTGGCTAAAGCATCTCTCAATCCCCTGCCCACAATATAAAAATGCAGTTCTCACAGTGTTCAGTGTCACTCATACTTAGCTGTGTTTGGAACACAAGCAACCACTCATACACAAAGGGCAACCCTAGGAGGCATACATCAAGTGCAGTCCAACCCCAGCCTTACAGTCTGCTGAGCTTCACTGATCTTAACTGACTGGAAGAGAGACCAATCACAGAGGGAAGGCAGACTCCGACAGGTGCAGAATCAGGGATTCCTTGACAGCAGTTCTACCTGGCTGAATCCCCCTCTAAGTGCACAGTCTGGGCTCCAATCTCTGCTGAGGTGACTTCTCTCCTTGATCGCTCTGCTCAGACCCAGTCAGCGGCTGCTTTCTCAGCATAAGGATTCATTGGAACACTTACCCAGAATTCCTGGCTGCAGCATGTAAATCAGCATTTGTACTGCTGTACCACTACTGAAATAGTGGTTGACTAATGGAAAGCTCTCAGCTGGAATCAACAGCTCAGACACAAAGGGCACCCCTAGGAAGCATATGCCAAGAGTGGTCCAACCCTTAGCCTTACTGTCTGCTGTGCCCACTACTGAAATAGTAGTCAGCTATTAGAAAGCTCTCAGACAGAAACAACCAGAAGCAACAGCTCAGACACAAAGGGCAACCCTAAGAGGCATACACCAAGTGCTGTTCAACCCCTAGCCTTACTGTCTGCTGAGCTTCACTGATCTTCACCAACTGGGAGATACACCTCCTCTCTTCCAGTCTCTAGTTGTGCTTCTTAGTGGCAGACCTTAACAAACTGATTTTTTTTTAGCAGGAAAGAGAAACAAAGGCAGGGTTTTTTACTGCAAGCAGCAGGGACACCACAGACCTGTTCTGAACTAAAGAGCAGAACAACTGAACTTGTAACCAGATTCCTTCTTACCTTGCAGGAGTACAAGCTAGATCTCATCTGTTCAACAGCTACCTGATTGTTTTCTACAACATACAGGGAACAGTTGGATATGCCCACCCACCATCCCCCTAATCCCACCCTCCCATGAGTGCTCTTGCTTTATAGGCATGTAGTGCCACCCACAACACCTGATAGTAGGTGTGAAGGTACAAAAAAAAAAAAAAAAAAGAGCCTCACTGTTCTGTTTTCTTTTTCATCCACATTTCCTGCCATGAAACAGGAGTCAACACTATCTCTCAACTAAAACAAACCAAAACAAATGGACCTATGGTGCACTGTACAATAGGATCTACAAATGGCAACCAGGACCCTGCCATGCATGCTACACCATAGCAGATCTTACAGCCCAACTACAGGATGCCTGGACTATAATATACAGCCTCCAATACAGGGAACTCTATAGCACACCTCCTCAACCCCCCCATTACTAATACCAGCATGTCAGCCAGGGGACAGGACTCAAGGCAGGACCCAGTGACTGGCAGGTGGTAAGAAAAAAGAGGCATCATAGGAGACTTGGGAAGGAAGCCAAAAACCAGGAGCATTTCCTAGCCATCCAAATCAAAAACAGGTTTGCTCCACTGCTACCATACACACACAAAGTAATACAAGGTAAAGAAATCAAAACACCATGAAAGTCTAACATGCCAATTAAAACCAATACAAACTATGATAAAAACAAAAATTTTAATACTCAAAATATAACCAACAACAATACCAAAACCAAATGTAGTAACAACAAAAATACTAATACTCAAAATAAAAAACAACACAAATATAAACAAAAGCAGAATTCTCATAATTGGAGATTCCATGATCCAAGGAGTGGAACACCAACTAACACAAAATGTTAAAAGTGACATTGTGGTAAATTGTCTACCAGAAGCCTCTGCAAGTAGGGACACTAACTGCATAAGGACAATTGTGCAGGAATCAGGGGATGTTACATATATAACAATACACCTAGGTACCAATGACTTGGCAAATCACACAGTTCAGGAGGCCAAGAAACACTTTGAGGACCTGGCTAACAAACTTTCTTTCCTTCCATCCAAGTTAGCCTTCTCAGAAGTGCTGCCAGTGTGGGAAAAGGAAAAAGCACCAAGCGAGTCAGAGAGATTGAAGTAGGTGAATTCAACTCATGGCTGCTTGATTGGTGCAAAGATAAGGGATACCACTACATAGGGAACTTGCACAACATTTGGGAAAAACTCTTTTTAAATACAACAGATTGCACCTAAACTGAGAAGGTGTGTGACCACTTGGACAAAGATTCAATGTTTATACAGGTAGTTTAAACAAATAAAGGGGAGTATGACGCATCTCACACCTCTGCTGTTGGTGGGCTGGTCATCACTCCTGAAAATGCCAAATGTGTGCATACATCCTCAAAAAACAAATCAGTGCCAACATCCACCTGCACCAGCAACCTCCATAATCTCTTGGCAGGAAAGAGCAAACTGGAGCAGTTCAGGAAGAGGGTACAATCTCGCGTCAAAGAGGAAGTACATTCCAGGAAAGCAATGGTTGCAAATACTAGAAGCCTAACCACCAAATGTCCAGAACTCACAGCCATCTTGGAAACAGAAAGGTTGGACTGGGTGGCTGTAACAGAAATGTGGTTCATGGAAAACCACAGATGGGATATGGCCATTCCTGGTTACAGTCTGTTCAGGAAAGATAGGCAGGGAAAAAAAGAGAGGGGATAGCTATTTACATGCAGGAGGGCATAAAAGCCACGGAAGTAAAAGGACAACCTGGGGACTTTGAGTCTCTGTGGTTAACAGTAGACATGGGCAAGGGAAAACCCTTCAGAATTGGCATTGTGTACTTGCCCCTAAATCGGGAAGATAAAGGAGACAAAAACCTAATAGAGGAAATCCACAAAATGTCTGATAAAGGTGAAGTAATACTGGTGGAGGACTTCACCCTACCAGATATTAACTGAAGCACACTAATGGCAGCAACAACAAGAAGTAGGGACTTCTTATTGTCACTACAATGTGCGAGACTGTGCCAGATTGTTAAAACCCCAACAATGGGAGATGCCATTCTCGATCATGTCTTCTCAAACTCGGAAAGGATCAAGGACATCGAAGTGGGATGCCATATGGGCAACAGTGACCATCGCATGGTAAGCTTTAATGTAAACATAGCACAGGACACCAGCCACTCAAAGATAAAGGTGTTAGATTTCAGGAAGGCTGACTTCCAAAAAATGAGGAACAACATAAATAGCCAGTTAATGGAAACAGAGGTTGAGAAAGTAGAGGTCATGTGGGGGAGACTCAAGAGAGCAATAATGACTGCCACAGATCAATGTGCCAGATGGGTCAGCAAAGCAAAAAGGAAAAGAAATCCTCTATGGTTTTCCAAGGAAGTGGCTACCACAGTCAAAGAAAAAAAGGCGTACAGCATATGCAAGGAAACCAAAACTGAGAAAGACTGGGAGTCGTACAAGGGAAAAATGAGAGTCTAACAAACAAATTAGAAAGGCAAAAGCCCAGACAGAGGAAAAGATAGCAGAAGGGGCAAAGAGAGGAGACAAATAATGTTTTAGATACATTAGGGAATGTAGGAAGGCAAAAGGGGGGCTAGTAAATATTGCTACTGAAGAAGGGGAATGCACCAAACATGACCCAGAGAAAGCTGAAATTCTCAAAAAATACTTCTGCTCGGTGTTTACCAAAGAGGACCCAGGGAATAACCCAGATCTGAAACAACACAACACCCAAGAACCAGGGGTAGACTTGAATCCCTTTACAGAAGCTGAAGTACAGGAGGTGCTAAATACACTAAAAGCAGACAAAGACATGGGACCAGACAAGATGCACCACAGAATCCTTAAGGAACTAGGGGCAGAATTAGCAGCCCCTCTGGCACTTCTTCTTTTTTTTTTCAATTCAAATTTTATTCAGTTGTATACCATTACAGAGAGAAGATCTGTTGTTACAGACAGAAAGAGATACAGGGATACATGTTAAAACAGAAAGATCAACTCCCCCCCCAACCAGCCCTATTCCCCAATTCACACAAAGCACACTTACATCATATAAAATTATCTATCAAGAAAGAAAAGAGAGAAACCTTTAGGGCTTCTGGAGAGAATATCGAGTGACAAGAGGGCCCCATATTTAAGAAATTTCTGGGATTGATTATGTAAACCAGAAATTGTCCTTTCCATTCTCAGATTGGCCAACAGTTCTTGCAACCATTCACTAAAAGAGATGTCAGCTATATGTTTCCAGTGTTGCAAGACTAGTTTCTTAACCAACTTGGCAATGAGGGTTATGTGATGATATTTTCTGTTAGTAACAACAACAGAGGAAAAGTCTCCCAACATGCAGATCTCGGCAGTAAATAGATCCGATAGACCTAATAGAGGGTCGACCTGCTGTTTGATGGCTTCCCAAAGGGGGGCAATCCTGGGACAGGCCCAGAAAATATGCAGTAAATTACCTTCAGTCTGAAGACATTGAGTACATGTGGGTGAAGGAAGAAGTCCCAATTTAGCCATTTTCAGGGGTGAATAATAGAGATTATGCAGGATTTTGAATTGCGTTAATCGGAGTCTGTCTTGTATGACGAATCTGTGACAACTTTGCCACAAGGAGGGCCAGATGATTTCTTGACTGGAAAAAAGGGAAGCCCAGCAGAAGTGAGTTGGACCAAAACTGTTGGGCCATTTCTAGTTATGGATTACTCCATACATCTTGGAAACCGCATGCAAAAGGCCTGCAAGCGAAATCAATTCTGTTAGATAGGACAAACTGGTACATATGGGTGAAACTGTACCAAAGAATTTTACTATTAAGTGTCACAATTGGAATTTTAAAGATAGCAGAGTTTGGGATATGGGCTTTATTTAAAATTTCAGGTAAGGTTAGGCATGAGCCGTCAGTCTTCAGAAAAAAGTTAAGGGGGTGGTCCCCTAATTGCTGGATCCATTGTAATTGGAGAGGTTTACCATCTATTGTAAGATTAAGGTTCCCCCACCAAGGTTGAGATGGGTCTATAGTATGCTTATATTTCAAAAAAGAGCAAAGCTGGAAATTAATTCTGATTGATAATGCAATGGGGTTGCCTTCGAATACTGGGGGCAAAGATTTTGAATTAACATATAAGAGAGTAGCCGAGGATAGTCCATGCATTCATATAAAGGAACTTTCTATTTTAAGCCATATAGGAGTAAAAGGACTTGAAGATAGGAGTGGATCTGGCATTAGCCACCTCAGATACTTACTTGCATGACTGGCCCAGTAATAAAGACCAAGGTGTGGAAGCCATAGTCCTCCTTTCATTTTTGGCGCCAAGAGCGTGTCATAGGCTATCTGGGGTTTCTTATCATTCCAGATAAAGTCTGATAGTATATGTTGTATTTTTGTAAATCATACCAAAGGCAACCAGACATTAGAAAGATTTATTGGATAAAATAACCGTTGGAAAACATTCATTTTAATTATATTGATTTTTCCCCAGAGAGAGAAAAAGGCAGTAATGCCCATCTCTTTAGGTCCTGCCTGATTATTAAGATTAATGGGTCAAGATTCAACTTGATAAATTTGTTTGGGTCTCTAGACAGGTTAATTCCCAAGTATCTTCAGGAATTGGTCTGCCAAGAGAAACCCAAGGTTGAGGCATCTATCTTCATTGCTTTATAATTCAGGGGGAAAACCACTGTCTTGTCTCTATTTAATTTATAATTGGACAAGGAACTAAATTCATCCAAAACAGTGATTAGGGCAGGTATAGATGTATTCTGATGAGATAGCTGGAGGAGCAAGTCATCCACATAGGCCGAAACTTTAACTATTTGCTGGTGGATATCGATACCTCTGATCTCCAGTTTCGCTTAATCCTACGGATAAGGGGTTCCAAATAGATGTTAAACAATAAGGGGGATAAAAAACAGCCTTGCCTAGTTCCGGCATGTAACGTGAAGGAATCAGACATAATACCATTGCAGACTACCCTTGCTGCTGGGAATCTGTATACAACTCTTATCCATTTTATGAACAGAGGGGGAAAACCAAATGCTGCCAACGAGTGAAACAAAAAGTTCCAATCAACCCTATCAAATGCCTTCTCAGCATCCAGGAAGACCAATGTGGTGGGAAAAATCAGCATCCCTGTAAGCTGAGAAAATGTGCAACAGGGATCTGAGGTGATCAACTGAGGATCTGCCCATCATGAAACCTACCTGTTCCGGACCTATAATCTCCACTATGATGGGGCTTAGCCAGTCTGCAAGAAGCTTCTTTAAAATTTTAAGGTCTTGATTCAGGAGGGAGATCAGCCTTTAACTTTGGACCCTGTCCGAGGGTTTACCTTCCTTGAGTATTAAAGTAATTAAAGCTTCAAACAAAGACCTCTCTGAACTTTGTCCAGAAGGAATATGTTGAAATAGGGAGAGAAAGGATGGTGCTAGTTGATGGGCGAAAACGTTATAAAAATTCGAAGAGATGCCATCTGGACCAGATGTTTTGTCTGAGGGCAAATCTTTGATAATGCCAATTATCTCCCCCACAGTGATGGGAGCAACCAGGGAAACTTTCTGCCCTCTGGCACTTCTAGTCAAGAAATCCTTGAAGAGCGATGTGGTACCTGAAGACTGGAAAAAGCAATAGTGGTTCCACTTCACTAATCAGGCAGTTGTGAAGAGGCTAGTGATTACAGACCAGTGAGCCTCACGTCTCTAGTAGGGAAACTAATGGAGACACTACTCAAACAGAGGATCATTGCATTCCTCGAAACTAGCATCCGACAAAACCCTAAACAACATGGTTTCACAGCAAGTAGGTCATGCCAGAAAAATCTGGTCTAGTTTTTTGACTATGCTACAAAAATAATGGATGACAGTGGGGCAGTAAATGTCTACCTAGACTTTAGTAAAGCCTTCAACTTGGTTCCACACAGAAGGCTGGTGAAGACGTTTGACCACACAGGGGCTGGTCCAGAAGTAGTCAGATGGGTACAAAACTGGTTACAAGGCAGAACTCAAAGGGTACAGGTTAATGGAATGCAATCGACGGGAGGCAGGGTGACCAGCGGGGTGCCCCAGTGCTCAGTGCTGATGCCTCTTCTCTTCAATGTTTTCATAGCAGACATTGCTGACAGACTGTAAGGGAAGGTGTGTCTATTTGCAGATGACACCAAGATACGTAACAGGGTGGACACCTCAGAAGGAGTGAGCAAGATAAAACCTGACCTCAAGAAACTAGAAGAATGGTCTGGAGTTTGGCAGCTGAGATTTAACACCAAAAAGTGCAAGGTCATACACATAGGAAAGAAAAATCCAAGAAAGGAGTATTACCTAGGAAGCAAAAGAGTGGCAGCCTCAAACCAGGAATGAGATCTGGGAATCATAATCTCAGATGACTTGAAGGTTAGTAAGCAGTGTGAGAAGGCAACATTGAAGGCCAACAGAATACTGGGCTGCATTGGGAGGGGAATCACAAGCAGAAGAAGAGAGGTGGAACTACCATTGCATAGATCACTCATCAGGCCTCACCTGGAATACACAGTCCAATTCTGGAGGCCTCACCTCAGAAAGGACATTGACCGCATGGAAACAGTACAGAGAAAGGCAACAAAAATGATTCAGGGTCTGCAGTACATGTCCTATGATGAAAGACTTAGGGAACCGAATATGTACTCCCTGGAGCAGAGAAGAGAGAGAGAGAGGGGACATGATTGAAACATTCAAGTACATAAAAGGCATTAACAACGTACAGGCACAGGAACTTTTTCACTTAAAGAAGGGCTCCAGGACCAGGGGACATGACATCAGGCTGCAAGAAGGGAGGTTCTCTACCAACACCAGGAAGTTTTTCTTCACAGAAAGAGTGGTGGATGCCTGGAACAGCCTGTCTCAAGAGGTTGTGGGGGCCAACACCATGGATGGATTAAAGAATGCATGGGATAGACACAAGGGAGCCCTGACTACAAAGGGCAACTAGAGTGTCAAAATAGGTCTAAAACAAATGGGCAGATTAGATGGACCTAGTGGTCTCCTTCTGCCATCAACTTCTATGTTTCTGTATAACTTCCACTATATCTGCATGAGTTCTGTATTTCTTCAGAGCACCAAGTTCCATTTGTATCAGGGAATGAGGTGTGAATGAGCTTGATACATCCAGCAGACCAGACCTGAGTTTGATTCTCACAATCTCCACTTCCATACTGTGTGACTCTGAGCAAGTCACTTAACTGCCCAGTGCACCCAGGTCACCCCTGAAAACAGGCACTTGTGCCTAGTGGGCCTTACTCGGTTACCAAAGGCTAAAATAAAAATAAACATAAAATGAGGGAATGATGAGATACACATGTAAATATTATTTTTTAATATAGGTTTCAACACTTGAGCGGGAGTAATCGGCACATTTCATAATTGAGTATTAAAAGGGCAAGATAAGGATTGCCATATGGAAACAGAGGTAATCAATTTTGCCCCACCCAGAAAAGCTCTAGACATTTTCTATATATACATGACTCTTATAAATTTATTTTATTTTAATGTGCAGGCTGCTGTTAGAAACATGTTTATTTTCATACAGAACATAGTGGAGACTTAAGAATATATATATATCTGAAAGCACAAATTGCAGATACCCCAATAATGCAAAGCATGAAATCTGTACATTGTTATAGATCCTGAGACCATGGTGTAAATGGCTAGCATAATGGTAAATACTAAGAAAGGTATCATGGGGTGCTTTACAGAAATGGAGAACTCCCACTGTGTACATAGTAGCAGTGTTTTTTTGTAAACCTAATTACTTGTGTTATAGAAAAGTATAAGAAGCACAGGAGGCTGTAATACAATGAAAAATGAAAATTTAAAATTGATATTTAAAAAGATGAATTGAAATATTACTCTGGACTAAAGGTAATGGGATAATAGAACATATAAACACAGGCACCAATAAATTGTTAGCAGAAAAGGACCTCTTGACCTAATCTGCTCTAAAATGACCTACCTAACAGAGATCCAGTGAAGTTAAATTCCACCCGTGAAGTAGATGCAAAGTAGCCCACTTCGCTTTATTTTCAGGCTACGTGAACATTAAAAACTGCTACTTCGCCACTTTGCCACTTCGCCTTGTAATAATGCTGATAATGACTTTGCGTTGCTCACTTCACCTTACTTCGCTTTATATGCAATTTCCTTTAGTTTCTCTTTGTCTGGCTTCATTCTGGTGCATACCCTTTAACATTTTAGTTGTCCTCCTTTGTACAGCCTCCATCCCATGTATATCCTTGCAGAGATATGCTCTCATCACTGCACGCTGAACCCAAGATGAGGTCTTACCAAATACATGTACCGACAAATGAGAACATCCATTTTTAGACTCCATTTTTATGTGATGGCTCCAAATGCATCCCAGTATGCCCCCAGCCTTCTTACTGCCTTCTCGCATTTCTTGCATACCTTTAAGTCATCTGACACAGGTCACTGTCCATTTTTGTTGTTGTTAGTCTCTCCCCCATTGTGCACTGTTATGTGTATAATGTTAAGTGTGTGTTCTGTCTTTCTTTCATATAACTTTGTTTACTTCCCAGAAATGGTAAGAACCATGCCCCAAAACAACTGAAATAAAATAAAGTACAAAAGAGGTGTCCTTGCCCTCATTATAGTCCTACTTAACCAAACCAGAAAGCCAGCACTCCAGTCAAATAAATGCCAAGAAAAAATGTTCACTGCTAGTGCAAATTTATTAATGGAAAAACAAGCCACACAAATCACCCCTGCACTTCAGTGGTTAGGCCTTCATTAGGGAGCCCTTCTAAAATGGTTAACCAGTCAGAAGTGGAACTTGGGGCAGCAATACTCATGCCAGCAGCAACTGTACTAACACCACCAGTGGGGACATCATCTCCTCCAACTATCAGTGAAGCAACAGATTGTGCTGTAAAACACATTGATGGAGAAATACCTTTACTGACATCAGCAAAGCACTTCTGCGTGCTACCACAGCCAATCTTGCCACAGGCAGCAGTGCGATGGCCAGAAACAGTTTGCTTGCACGTCTCATTGCAGGCATTTTTGGGGATCACCAAGAAAATTCTAAACAAATTTAGATTTATGAACTTTCAGCCTGGGCCAGTGGATGGGAAGCCAAAAAACAACTGTGGTTTGTAGATGGAGATTGGGCACTAAACAGATGCAAACACACAGACAGATTAAGATTGCACTGTGCACGCAAGAGATACAGACGCAAAGGCACAACAACACCTTGTCCCTGGATCCCCACCCAGAAATAACTCAGGCTACTGTGTCACTTTTGGGTGCTCACTGGCAATATTTATTAAAAGGCACAATTATATATTTACATCCCAATTCCATTTCTAACAATCAATATTTACATTTTAGACATATTAGTCCAATATCATTTTATAGGACATTGCAGTACTGTCTTCCCTCTTGTGGTTCTTCCTTCTTGTTCTCTTCCTCATTCGAGGTTGCTTCTCGGGGTCTGGACACTGTGATCTGGCCCCCCCATCACATAACCGGTCACCACACTTACCCGGACCTCTCCCTATAGGTGCGGACACAGTGATCCACCCCAGCTCTATATCCCACCCTGCCTCTCTACTCCCAAGCCTGGGTTCCTTTTTCCCCAGCCCATGGTGCCTACCCTCCCCTCTCTACCTGCGCCCCTTTTTCCCCTTGCTCCCAACCCTTTCTCCCCTTTTTCTTTCATCTCCCTCCACCTTATGTCTGCCGGTGAGACTCCACCTAGCCCCCCAGCCACTGGCCGCCCATCTGCGGCACACCTGGCCCATGCCGGGCCCACTGTGAAGTCCACCATCCTTCCTTTTGCCTCCCCTTACCAAGTGCCTATTTCAGGTTCCCACCTCTTTCTTGCAGGGAGGGTGGGTGGAGAAATTTACAGCAAGAAAGAGGGCTCCCAGAGGGTTGCAGGCTGTTATGAAGCCCTTAAGGACCCCAATTAGTACCCCATGTGGCCCCTCCCCCAGTCAATGTCCAGCGAGCTTCAAGCCCTGGTCAAATGACACACATGTGAGGTCATAGCCCATCCCTCTTTTTCTCTGTCTCCTCCCTCTCCCTCCCCCTCCTCCCTCCCCCTTCTTGATCCTTTCTGGTTGGGCCCTGGGACAACCTGGCCTGCCTTTTAGTGGCAAGCTTAATTGTCCTTGAATCCCCACCCAGAAATAACTCAGGCTACTGCTTTGTCACTTTTGGATGCTAGCTGGCAATATGTATCAAAAGGCACAATTATATATTTATATCCCAATTTCATTTCTAACAATCAATATTTACATTTTAGACATATCAGTCCAATATCATTATATAGGACATAGCAGTCCTGTCTCCCCTCCTGTGGTTCTTCCTTCTTGTTCTCTTCTTTGTTCAAGGTTGCTTTTCATGGTCTGGAAACTGTGATCTGGCCTTCCCCTCCATCACCATAACCGGGTTACCACACTTATTTGGACCTCTTCCCCACCAGGTGGGAACACAGTGATCCATCCCTAGTTCTATATCCCTCCCCCTCATCCATTACTCCCATGCCTGGGTTCCTTTGTCCCCAGCCCATGGTGCCTACCCTCCTCCCCCCCTCTGTCTGCCCCCCCTTTTTCACCTTGCTCCCAACAATTTCCACTGACCCATCTCCAGCTTGCGATGGAAGATGGGGCTCCCCCCTTGTGGATTAAAATCTCAGGCCTTTTTTATTAGTTTCCCACACTAGCTCCCCAAAGGGCCACAGGAACAGGCACATGCCAAACTCAGTCAGTTGCACCTCATCCAACTGGTACACATTGGCCTGCTCATATGAGATGCTGGATGTGCACACCCCATTTCCATTACTGCCCTAGCCACCTTCCTGTTCAGGTACTTCCGAGCCACCTCCACTACCTTAACCCCATTTGCTCCTCTCCACACCCTCTGGGATGTGATCTCGGACTAGCTGATCACCACCTCTGGCCACCAGCTCTTTATCCTCTCCAAAGCCAAGATCATGTCCCTCATCAGAGAACCCCATGGCAACACCCCCACATCATTGCCCCCCAGATGGACAATGATATAGTCAGATCTGGCCCAGCCCACCTGCAACTCTTCCGCAGGGGAAGCAACTCACGACCACCTCATGTCCTCAACCCTTCCACCACACTTTGGTGTGCTCTGCCTCCAGGTGCAACTGCGTCCCTCTCCTTGTGGTGGCTGCTAACCTTACTGCCCAGTAGACAAACGAGTGCCCCACGATCCACACCTGTCTCTTGCAGCCCACTGTGGAAAGAGAAAAGGAACACAAATTAGCCATGTCAGCACCTCACATATCTCCTGTAACATTTGGATTTCCATCTCCCCACCTGTTTGAACTCGTCCTCCACTGCCCCCTTAGCGGCCACCTCTAACGCCGCACCTATCCTGAATGAGTGCTGGGTGAATGCATTGGGGTTCTCCACCCATGAATGCCAATGCTTTTTCAGCATTGCTCCTACTTGGAACCCCATTACAGGGGACCCATCCCTTTGTAAGAGCCATGTCCCCTTCATCGGGCCTCTTTCCCTGCCATAGTCCCCCATGGCCTGGACTGCACACACTCCTGCCCCCAGATGCCTGTGCACCTCCACTGAGGTGCCCTTTCTCTGCTGGTCTATCTTGGACCTCCACAGCCAGATGACCACCCTATCCCCATCCAATCCCACATTCTCCCCTAGTAAACCCATGGCAACTGCCCCCTTTCTGGGTGCCATGACCTCTCTGACCCTGAAAGCACTCCTGACCATGATTGCAAAAATGGCCCTGAATAAGCAGGCTTCTTTTGCTGAACTGCAAACATGGTCCAATGACCCCACTACCTTCGTGAGTAAAGGTTCCATTGTGGGCCTTTTCTTGTCCTGCCTTGTGCCCTGCCCCCTCTACCAACCCATGACCATCTGCCTGATGGCCCGTCCTCCTGACCACCCCTGGTCCCTACACATCCAGCTGATACCCACCAGCTGGACCACCATGGTGGTGTAAGCCAACCCTTCCTTCCATTTCTCCACTACGTACTGCATCACCTGTTCTTCTTGGACTGGCTCTGCTATATCCCAACCCATTCTGGACTGAAATGCTTAGAAGCCTGCCCAAGACCCCTCATAGACTCTCAGGGTGTTAGCTGACCATGACCTTCTGTACAGGGCCCTGACTTTCTCCCTCCAATCTCCCACAAGCAGTCCAGGACATTGGTCCAGGCAGGTGTGGCATGTGGCACCAGCTCCTGGAACCACTCCATCTGAAAATGAGAAAGACAGTCAGCCACCTCATTTTGTATCCCTTAAATGTGCTGTGCCCTAAAGGACAGGTTCAAATGCAGCCCAAACAGCACCATGTGCCTTAGGACATGCCCCATCCACCTACTCCGTATGTCCACCTGTCTATTAATCACCTCTACTACACCCTTATTGTTGCAACAAAATAGAATGCACCACCCTGTCATCCTGTGTCCCCACAACTCCAAAGCTATCCATATAGTGAAGATCTCCAGGAATGTGATGTCCTTGGTCCACCCCCACTCATGGCATTGTGCTGGCCACGCCTCAGAGATCCACTCTCTGTGGAAGTAAGCCCCCATCCCAAAACCCCTGGCCACGTCCGTGTACAGCTTCATGTTTCTATTGTAGGCCCACTCCTCCTGCCAGAACATCACCCCATTGTACGACTCCAGAAAGATCTCCCACACCTGGAGATCCTCCCTCACCCCTTTGTTGATGTCCACCCAGTGGTGGGGCTGCTTCACCTTCCCCATAGCCCTACACAATCTCCTTGTAAATGCCCTGCCCGGGCCTATGGCCTTACAGGCAAAATTAAGGTGCCCCAGCAGCTGTTGTACCTGTACCAGCGGCACCCTCCTCCTCCCACCCACTAGAGCTAACAGCCCTTTTAGTCATGCCACCTTGTCTCTGGGCAGCCAAAAACACTCCTGCTCAGAGTCTACCTTGATTACTAGGAACTCCAGCCTGCGGGCTGGGCCCTCCATCTTTTCTGCTGCCAGGGGGATCCCCACGGTGCTGCACATGTCCTGGAAGTCCCTCAACATTGCTTGGGTCTCCGCCTGCCTGGCCCCAATCAACAAGAATTCGTCCAGGTAGTAGACCACCCTCCTGTGCCCATACTGGTTCCCAAATACCCATTGCAGCCATGAACTGGAAGTCTCGAATGTCACACACACCACTGAGCAGCCCATAGGCATGGCCCTGTCAAAGTACAACCTGCCTTCAAACTAGAAACCTAGCAGATTCCAATCTGATGGCCAGACCAGCAACAAATGAAATGTGGACTCAATATCCGTCTTCGCCAGCCAGGTCCCCTGCACTGCCCATATCAACTCCACCACCTGATCCAGTGAGGAGTAAGAGACCATGCTCAATGACTCCGGGATCCCCTCATTTACTGATCCCATGTATGGGTAGGACAAATGGTGTATGAGCCTGACCCCCCCTGCCGGCTTCTTGAGAACCACCCCTAGGGGTGACACCCAGAAATGCCTGCAAGGGGGGGGCTCTTGCAGTGGCCCCTCCACCCTATCCACCCTGATTTCCTTCTGAATCTTCACCTGGACTATAACTTCCATCCCTTTCATGGAACCCAAGTTCTTTGCCCACATCCCCACCCATTCACCCTCAAAACCCAGTGGGAAACCTACCTGAAAACCCTCCCTCAGCAGCCCAGCTCCTCTCTTATTGGGGTATCCTTCTGTCCATGCCTCTACCACCTCTAGCTTGATGGGAGTGTGTGCCAGGGTGTAGCCCCACTTCCCGCCAGCTGGTCCCTGCCTAATTCCATCCATAGCTTGAATTATATCCCCCTCTCCCAGGCCCCTCCAGCCCCTCCTCGATTCCCCCTCCACCTTGAAAGGGCTGTTCGTGGAGTTGCTTCCCGATTGCCCAGCTTTGTCACCTCCCTGCCTACAGGTCATTGCCGGGTGTGACCCCCGCAAATGTGCCTGAACTTGCAACTAGGCCACATGCACAATGCCCTATTAAAGGCCCAATAGGCCTTGGCTCCCTGGGCCAGTGCAACCCTTTTTGTCTGCTCCACTACCTGTTCCACCACTGGTCCCAAGAGGGTCCTTACCCACAACTCTGAGTGGGTCCAATCCCACCTCAGGTCCCCTTTCACCGCCATTCTCCTCCAAAATGCCTCATCGTATTTAAGCCACCCAAAACCCAGTTTCATTTTATACACATCCCTGATGATTGCCTTATAAGTCAAAAGCAGGATTGCCAGATCTGGCTGTTTCTCCAGCACCAGTGCACTATATATCAGGAAACCAGCTTATCATGTGTCAATGCTCTTCCCTTTGAACTTCACCTCCTCTGCTTTGTGTCCTACCACCGCCAAAGCCACTGCCATCTCTGACTTGTCCACTGACTCCTTTTGCTCATATTTTTTGGCCGTCTCCTCATCAACCAAACCGAAAATGTCAACATACTCTCCTTTCCATATTTTTTCCTTTATCGAGGCTGGCACTTGGTCACCCAGCGTGAAACCTGGCTCTCCATCATACAGCTTCTGCACCCCCCATGCCCCCACCACATCACCCTTTTTGCCTCTATCCTTAATGGCCTGCAAGGCTCGTTCCATTTTCTTAACTCCTTCCTCCCCATGTCTCCCAACAAAACCTCAATATACTCCTTTAAATCTGCTTCATTGTTAACATTCACTTCATCCTTATCACTATCTGGCAGCTGCCCAACTGGGACTGGGATCGGCTCGACTCCCACCTTGGGTGCCACTGGCAGGCTGGGCCCCACCCTCTTCAGCCTCTTATTTGCCTTCCCTGCACCTGCCGTCTTGTCATGCTTCTTCTGCTTCTTCTGAGCTTCCTCCTCCACCTCCCTTCTCTTTGCTGCCTCCACCAGCTCCGTCATCTGGGTCATCAGTTTCGCAGCTTCTGCCATCATTTTAGTACTGGACACTGCAGCTCTCTTGGGTGCCATCTCCTCTGCCTTGTGATTAGATTATACAACAAGCACAACTGAAACACAGTGAAACATGCAGCCTGCAGCTCTCCACTCCTTGAGGGCTCTAACCCCTTAATTTCTGATCCCCCCCCTTGTACTGCATGAAGGGGTCCCACTCTGCCACCTGGTCTTCCCTTATACATGCAGTGGCTTCACTGCATCTATGCCTCATCTCACCCAGTGCTCCTGTGCAGCCACCTGTGCCTGTGCCAGCCCAGCCTGCTGCTGGGCCACCAGGCTTGGCCACTCATGGCATCACCTTGCCTCATCCAGGCTCCCCAATTTGCCACCTGGTCCCATGCTGGTGCCCCAAGGTAACTCCCCTCTGACAAGGGACCTCCCTGTGCCCTCCCCCCCTTGGTGCTCTCCCACTCTATCCCTGTGCCATGCTTCTGGCATGCGGTATATGCCCATGCTGTGGGACCTGCTGGCAGCCGCCGTCCCTGCCATATGCCAAGCCAACCCTCTGCCATGCACAGCCATGCTCCTGCCATCCAGCTCCTCCCATCCTTGGGTTCAACCCCTTTGCCTTCCTGCCCTTGCAGACACAGCACCATGTGCCCTGGCACCCCAGCCCCAACATGGCAGCTGCGACATGTGGCTAGGCCCCGGCATGCCCCCCCGGCCTACTGGCCCACCTGTCCCTGTGGGGTGGGTGACAGTGCCCCAAATGGTGACCGGGTACCCTTTTGGGCCTCGGTGACCCCATGCTCCTTCTTCTGGCTGAAATGGCCCCCAAAACTCTTCTCCCTCACCATCCAATGCCTTTGGACAGCCTTCCAGTCCAAAATGGTGGCTGCGCCACGCTGCTAGGTCTCTGCGGCCTCCCGGTGCATCCTCTGGCCTGCTGGTCCTTGGCCCTCTTTAAGGAAATAACAGTCACACTACTTTAATTCCCAGATTGGTCTCATTGACATTATATTCCTTATATCGCTGTATACATTTTTCTGTTTCTTTTTCCTTTTTTTTGTTGGAGAAAACCCCATTGAGCAAACCCTCCTTTGCACAGGGTCTGGACATTTGATATGCCTGTTCACCAATGTAGCAGAGCAACAATGAAACTTCAGGCATCTTTAGTACCCTTATTTAAATTGACTATGCAGTTAGGCTCTTCCCTCATCGAGCTCACTGGCTGAAATGGCCCTAAAATATCTCCTTCATTGCACCCACCATCTTGGGGTGGTCCCATGGACCCAAAATGGTGGCCGCACCACACAGTTGGGCCTCTGTGGACCCTGGCCTGCTTCTAGGCCTCCTGTTCCAAATGCATTTGTTGCTGCCACCTCGTGAGGCAGGCAACATGCAGGAATCTGCAAAAAATGGCCTTGGGGTCCCACAACCCATGCTCAGTTCTTACACCTCATTGCCCAACACACGAATGCCATCTGGCCCTGCTGAGCACCACAGACCAGCCATGCTGTCCTAGCAATTCCACGTGGTGTCACAACTTGCTGCCCTGCCCCCCAGCCTTGACAATCCGGTGCTAGTTCTCAGTGCTGCTGCAAGTCTTTTTTGCTGTTGCACAAACAGACTTCTTATGGGCACCCCAAGCCAAACCATGCTGCTAAAAAAAAAACACCACGTGGTACTACAAACACGCTGCCCTGCCAGCAGCCTCTACAGTCCAGCACTAGCTCTCCGCGACACAACAAGCCTTCTGGCTTGCTTCCAAAAACACCCTTCCCCTCAAACATTGTGGCCTTTCCTTGGGCCTCCTTACTGAACAGCAAATACAGCAAAACTCTGACCCTGCTCCCAGCAGCCCTTCCCTGCCATAACACAACCGTGTTTGTTTATAAAGTTCAGCCTAGTTGCTTCCAGGAATCAGACCAAAACCCTGTGCATGAAAGATTAGTTACTATCCATCTGAGCCACAATCTTCAGCTGCCATCTCAGCTGTACAAAAACTCCTTACTCCACCTACAGTCAATCCTGACCTCACTGTTCCTATATGAAAACTTTCTCTTCTCTTTACCTCTTTTTTTGAAACAGCCACTAACATGTCCCTTCCATTTCAGCTAAGCATCTAAGCTACAACAAACTCTACCATATTAAAAGCCCACACTTCTTGCCTGTTGCCTTTCCAGAAGGCCCCAGACCCTCAGTGCCTTACATCAGATTGCCAACGATGTGCTGTAGATCAAGCTCTGAAATTTACAGCAAGAAAGAGGGCTCCCAGAGTGCTGCAAGCCCTTATGAAGCCCCTAAAGACCCCAATCAGGACCCCATGTGGCCCTTCCCCTGGCCAATGGCCAGTGAGCTCCAAGCCCTAGTCAAATGACACACCTGTGAGGTCATAACCCCTTCCCTTTTTTCTGGCTCCTCCCTCCCTCTCCCTCTCCCTCCCCCTTTTTGTCCCTTTCTGGCTTGGCCCTGGGACAACCTGGCCTGCCTTTTAGTGGCAAGCTTAATTAACTAATGCTCACAAGTCACAAATCCAAATCTGGAAAAGAATACCTTTTGCCGGTTGGGGGGGGGCAGTGCACTGCAGTAACAGTCCACTACCAAGATACTACAAAGCAGTACAAAACAACACAGATGGATAGCAGTTTCACAGTGCTGCAACTACTTTGTGGCACAATAAGATGCCTGATTTGATGGCATGCTTCACACACACACACACACACACACACTCACACACACACTACAGGTAATGTGCAACAAATTTAAAACTTCAGTAATATAACCAAATCTTTAAAAAAAAATTGAAATTATGCACTTCCCCACAACAATCAGCAAATAAATGTAAAATATTACTGAAAATATTACTGTGTGTACATGAACACAGTTATACAAGAAAAATATAACCAAAACAGAAAGACTGCCTTTCTCTCAGCTAATCTATCTCCACCACAGATATGCCCCTTCCCCAAGCACACTTCAGGTGTCTGTCAGTACACAGACTGAATGTTCTAAATAAACATTCAAAATCCACACACAAACAAGAAACACTTGATGATATGAGCACAGGAGGGTTTCCATAAATCGATGTACTAACCTTTGAACAATAAAAATGGCTCAAAAAAGCTTTTTGAATGTTTTTTAGAGGGTTTGACTCTCAGAATTCTGAGAGTAAACTGTCTCCAGCTACTACTACACACACACTGCACAGAACTGAGGCTGTGCGGCACAATCTAGAGCCCATGTGACCTGCAATCCCATGAATCACTGCAAAATTCGCCTTGGGGCTCCCCAACAAGGTGAAGTGAAACAAAGTACATTGATTTAAATGTACTACACATTAAAATTGGTGTAGAAATGATTGTGGACAGGCAAAGTCATTGTTTCCAATGGACTTCATGATCCTAGTTATAAGGCTAAGTACTCTGCTTCAAATTGTAGATTACTTCGCGGATTCTACCTTAATATGCGAATTGCTTCGCATAGCAGATTTTGGCCACTTCGCCCACCTCTACTACCTACTGTCTAACCACAGATCCTACTCGATCTCCAACCCTCTCTCCTGCCCTTCTACTAAGATTAATGCAGGATAATGCATGTGACCTTCAAACTTATGGCTTTTGGAACTGTTAACTACCTATTTTATGAAATTTCATGTAAACAACTTTTTAATTTAAATATTTCTGTTTGGTTTTGATGCAGAACCCTCTGTGATGAAGCCAATAATAGGGTGAAATGTTGAATATTGGATATGGGATTGTTGTCACTGGATTCTAATAAATGAGTGAATGATTATATAGTGGTTGGTGTGGCTGGATTTGGATTATTTGACCTTGTGGAGGACTAGGGTTTGGATTATTTGACCTTGTGGAGGACTAGGGCTGGCCACCTGGGGCTAGATTCTTGTTTTAAATTTACTGGCCAAAGAGTTATAATTACCGCTGAAGTACCCACAGACTTTGGATATCCCCCTAGCCAGAGCCCAAAGTGTCAGTTTTTAGTGGTTCCACTAAACTCAGCTATGGCATCAGCTCACCCTTTCTCCTCTGTGGGAAAACCATGGCAACACTGTTCCACCAAAATATGAAAACTTTCTGTGTCTATCATCATCCACCACCATGAAACTACTTTTTGAAAACAAACAAACAAACGAACAAACAAAAAAATATTTTATAAGTTCCCCCTGCTGCAGCCGGTCTGTCCCCTCTAACTGGAATGTGGAAACCTGCTGTCAGTGGTGTTCCTATTTTTCCCTAATTTGGTGAAATCTATTTGCACTCATGCTCATACCCATGCCTTCAGAGATATGGCATAAGATGAAATGAAGCGTTGCTAGGTCATACAGCATCAGGAAAGCAGTTTCCAGTGTGAAGTAATATGCTTCATGCGAAACAATTATTTTTTTTTTACTTACCTAAGTAGTGTAATGCTGCCCAAAGAGATGACAGTACAGTAGAAGAGTCAGAACAGCATATTGAAAGGGGTCAGATCTCACTAAAAAAAAAACCACTAAAAAACAATAAGGAAACTTTTTATTACGTTCTTGTCATTTGATGTTGCAGGCTTTTTTAACATGAGATAACTCTTTCACCATGTAAAACTTTGTTTGAAAATTGTTCCTCCCATTTTTGCGCCTGTGGCAGAAATCTTTTGAAAATAGGGCTGTAGACTGCTCATATGTTTATTTATTAGAAGAGTTTTACTAGGAACAACCTACTGAACTGAAAACAGCTTGCTCCAGAGGCATTCTGGGAATGGGTACACAGGGAAACACATACAGCCATTTGAAACATAACATAACGTAACGTAACATAAAGTAACATATAACAAATAGAATAATACATAGGAGTGTATGCATTACAAGGGAGTAATCCCATTGAGAGGTTCTGGGGACATGGGAACCTCGAGAGCGAAGCTCGAGACGTTCGCATGTCCCCAGAACCTCGAGATGGGGAGTACCCCTTTGTAATGCATACACCCCTTTGTGTTATTTTTTATAATATATGGAGCCAAATTCCATATAAAATTGTGTTTGTATGATTTTTGTTCTCTGCACAGCCTGTGAAAATGTCTGCCAAAGCACTGCAGTGAAAACTCGCTGGCTGGTTCTCTGCTGCCGCACAGCTGCTCTGCCCCTACACTCGCTAGCAAGTCCTCGCTCATTATGAAGCCCTACCTGTTTTTTCTCCATCTAAATGCAGGCTCAATGAGGTACTATTGTCTTGTGGGGTAAAAAAAGTCCAGGGGGAAGTAAAGATGCCAAGTTCTGTGGGTATGAGTTACTCTCGCTAAGCGAGAGATAGCCGCCATTTTTTTTGAAAGTATTCTGTCCTCTCAGAGACAAAAGGCAGCCAACCACGAAGCACGGTTTAGAAATGTCACGTCCTCAGCCTAGCGACTGCATTTGGCTGCTTAGCAACCAGCTCTGAGTCTTGGGCTTGCACTGTTCTGTTTAACTGATAATACTAATGTTCAGAGCAGCAGCGATAGTGTTATCACTTCTGAATGATAGTATCAGTTTGGAACGATGGTATTATCACTTTCAGTTCTGTGGTATTACAAGACATTTTTTGTATGGGATGAGATGGTATTATTAGGCTATCTCCATATATTACATAATAATAATATAACATAAAACATACCATGACAAGACATGACTATTTCACCCCCTCTGAAACCTTGATTCCAAAATTATTTATTGGAAGAGTTTTACCAGGAAAAGCCTGCTGAGCCTTTCTTGGTAAGGAACCTAGATGTGCAGCAAGGGTTTGGGGGACAGCATTGGGAGGGGAGGGATGTAGCCCATCAGGGAAGAAGGATGGTGGGTTGAGGTAGTATAGTAAGGGCAGACTTGATGGGCCTTTGGTCTTTTGTCTTAAAATTTTATATTTCTGTTTCTAGCAGCAGACTGAAATTTATTACCAATAAGTAGCGGTAGTGTATAATACAGGCAGTTGGAACTGTGCAACAGTTAAAAATACTTTAAATACTACCAAAAGGCATTTTGATAGCACACTGAACAAATTTATATATAATGAGTAGCAACAGTTAAAATGAATTCTAGTGGTAAGAAGAGATGATATCCATTTGTTAGCCTCCAAACTCGGCTAACCAAACCATGCATGCTACAATAAAGTGCTACTCTGTAGAGGTTAACCTTTTGGATTCATGGCTTCAATCATAGGTAGGATATTCCAACCTTCATTTTAAAATTAAGATTATACAATGGCAAGAAGGAATGCTGGTCCCTAGTTGATCAGTCTGGGTCTGGACCTGTGATGTTATCCCAGCATAACATCACAGATCTAGTCCCAGCACAGAGTAAACTGCATCAAATGAAAAAATAAATCATTCCACACGGCCTCGCTGGTCTCGTCGGCCCTGTTCATTGTTTCCCGCTGTCAAGATGCTAACAGTATCCCAGGCTCACTTGCCACCACACACACACTAACAACAATCCACACACATACAGTATTCCCCCAAACATCTTTTTTTTTGAACATCCCCTGAGACAGCATTTCATCCTGCTTCACTCTGACGATGCAGCGCGAGTGCTTTTACTGGCTTCACAGCCATGCTGTCTGCCCACTAGACAGACGGCTCACATACTGAAGAAAACAGCTACAGCCAGAGCTCCTTTTTGTCATCACTTTGACTTTTAAAGTCAAACAACAACAAAAAAACATCAAAAGCGGGACTGAGTGACTTACAATCACCTGTGAAGCCAAAGTCTCTCGCTCCCCGCAAGTCAGTCGGCCACTCAGCACTCCGTTTTGCGATCGGGACTCCACATAAAAAAGCATTCACTCAGCTGAACTAATGGCAGGAACAAAACCCCAGCCAACTTAAAAAGAAAAAGAGATGAAGGTGTAGAACACAGAGACTGGCGGGGGGAGGGGGGAGACACAGGCAGACAGAAAAACTCTGACAAATAAGAATGCTGTACCACTTACTGGCCAAAACCCGGAACATCAGGACTTATTTTTTAAACTGTATAATTACACTTACAAAAAAAATATATATATCTTTTAAAACTGCATTTTTGTAATCTTTTTTCCTTTTTTTAATAAAACAGAACCATTGTATAATAGGAATAATGCATTCCAGGGTGTGTGTCATGCTGGGATAACATCACTTCTAGGATAATTAGTCACACTCAGCCTGCGGCCTCGTGCCTAATCACCCCAGGCATGCCGTCATCCCAGCATGACACACACCCTGTCATGCATTATTCCTTTAGTAATAAACTGTGTTGCATCTGTATATGCTCCACTGTAAATATAAGTTAACACTACTTCTGCTATCATACATTTATTTTTTTTTTTAAACTAGCATCCCCCACAATCCCTAACATTTCTAAGTTCCTTTTCTCTTATATATCACTGATTCATTAAGGGAACTGATGTACTTTTAGCTTTTATATGTGTTTCACCTTGCCTCCAGTGTGAGGAGGGTTACATGCAGTCAACACCAGATACAGTAGATATAAATCCAACCTTTGGATATGTTTTGACATGTCAGTCTTTGTCCAGAAAGTGGAAAACTGGGCAAACACATATAACATGAAAATGGGTGTAAGGAGGAAAAAAGGAAAAATGTAAGCGCCTCTTTACTAGGTTACTGGTGATTAAGGCATGAGAAGGCCAAGGACCATCAAGGATGCCTCCCACATCTATGTGGGTATATCTTTTACTGTCTTATACCCATTTTAGGTGAGAATCGAGTTTAGCTTTGAAATTTTCAAAATCAGTGGCTTCCACTACATGCTGGAGGAGGCAATTCCATTGCCTGGTTGCTCTTATAAGGAAGAAGTTGCCTCTCTTTTGAGTATTTACTCTTGGAATAATTATCTGGAACTTGTGGCTTCATAGGTTTGCATTACATACTGCATATCCTGTTCCACATTGTGATTTTAGTTCTGGGCCTTGCAAAATCCTATAAAGCTACAAGAGGTCAGCTCTTTTTCTCTTCTCCCCAAGATTTACTATGCCTGTTTTTTGTAATCTGTCATTATATGGTAAGTGTCTTAAATTTGGGATTATTTTTTTTGCTCAATGTTGGACTTGTTCAATCAAATTGATAACCTTTTTTAGATAAGGGTTCCAAAAAGGGGAACAGAAATCCAGATGGGGCCTGATGTAGGATCTATACAGGGGTACAACGATGTGTTCAGCTTTGTTGACAAAGGAACGCTTGATAAATTTAAGAGCCTATTAAATGTTTGGGCTATTTTCTTGCAATGTCTGCTGTCAGAAAGTGATTTAATAATAATGATCCCTAAGTCCCTGTCTTTTGTCACTGCAGTCAGATTTTGGTTGTCTAATGTGTATTTTAGGTGAGGATTGTTGTTTCCCATATATAGGACAATGCATTTGGTGGTATTAAGTATCATCTTGTTCTCCTTCACCCATTTAACTATTGCCTCAAGATTGTTTGCTAGTGATATTTGTTTTTTCAGCTGTATCAACCTCTCCCCCTAGCTTGGAGTCATCAGCAAATTTAACAAGGTGTTTTTTTTATACCTTTGCCTGTGTCACTTACAAATCAGTTGAACAAAATTGGTCCAAGGACCAATCCCTGTGGGACACCACTACTGACATCTCCAAAGGAGGAAAGATGACTTTCGGCTCTCACATGCTTACTCCTGTTCCTTAACCAGTTCTCAATCCATACTGCTAACTGGAAGCTTAGCCCCATGGTTTTAAGTTTGTTTATTAGTTCTGTGTGATGGACCTTTTCAAAGGCCTTACCGAAGTCCAATAGGATGACATTTACTGGGGGGGTTTTTGATCAAGACTATAGCTAAAGTGATTATAGAAGGTGATCAAGTTTGTAGTACAGGAGCAGCCCCTGGTACATCCATGCTGAAATTTGTCACAGTAGTCCAATGTTTCTAATTCTACTTCAACTCTGTTTTTTATTAGTTGCTCCATTGTTTTGCTTAGGATTGAGGTCAGGCTAACAGGTTTATTATTAGCTAGGTTTCCCTTACTCCTTTTTTAAGGTCACTCTTGAGCATCAAACTTCTTGCGATGAGTGGCTTTTGAGGGGTGTGACAAAGTCTGTCCAATGCAGAGTGCTCTGCAAGGGGTTCGACAGTATCACACCAATCATCAGCCAGGCTGATTATGATGCTGTTTTGCCTGAAGTGGTCTGCCCTTGCAAAGAAAAAGCTGCAGCAATCATGTGGCAGCTTTTTCCTTTCATCTGCAGGTCACCGCCCAGCAAATAGCTGTTTGCATCCCAATCAGCTTGGCTGATGTCTCCACCCCCCTGGTCCCTTCCCTCTCCAGCTCTTGCATCCCTGGCTGACACCTTAAGCCATGTAGGGCATAAATAAATTTATAATAGGGCCACCAGAGTGGCGAATCTGGAAGGTGGGAGGAGGCGCTTTCCTCCCCGCTTCCTCCACTTCCTGCTGACTCCATTTGCTCCTCTTCTCCCACCCATGTGTAGTAGGCCACTGCCTAAGCTCTGTATTGGCTGAGAGTTAACAGTGCTTGAAGGCATTTTTACTTAATTGGCTAGTGGGGCTGGCTGCAACTGCAGCCCACCATGAAAGACAGGAGGTTGAACAACAGGCTTAAAGAGCTAGTGGACATCGAGGTGCTTAGTCCCCATGTCAGCATGTACACCTTCTTAACCCATTAATGAGGCACACTAGGAGCCCACCCCGTGTGCCAAAAAATTACCTCTTTGACATTTCCAACACTGGGTGTCCACAACTGGTGTCATATATGCCGCCCCCCATGCCCCTATGTTCTCAGCCGACCTCGGGGTGCCCAATCACCAGGTTGGCATTGATCCCCCCTAGTACTCTGGCACACTGGGAGCCCATCCCAGTGTGACAAAATCTGTTTTATTAATATTTCCCCTGTAAAAAAGAAAACAGTCCCACAAGGTCTTTTTTTATTTAACTTGAAAAAAAAGTGATCATTTGTCATTCCCACTGGCCCCCTCCCACAGCCTGCACCCTCCCTCTGTGCATCCCCACCTTCCCATATCTCCCCACCGATACTTATCTCTGGAGGTCAGAAGCAGTGATCTTCTGTGGACCAGGAACATGTGTACACTCTTCAATGACCAACCAGGAATTGAAGAAATGATGTTAAGCCCTATAATGGCAGTCAATGGGATATGGTATGGTATGGTTCAGTTTGGCCACTCCAACTAAATCATCCCATTCCAAAGCAAAAATACGGGTCTTCAGAGGTGCTGACTTTGATAAGATGGTGAACAGTTAAGCTAGCCCTGGTGAAAAGAAATACAGGTGAGGGGCTACAGGCAAAGTGGGCAAGCATTAAGGATGCAATACTTGAAGCAACATCCCATTGTGTTAGAGAGAAAAGGAAGTTCAAAAGAAGAAGGAAACCACTTTGGTTCTCAAAAACAGTAGCAGAAAAGGTCAGAGCCAAAAGGCTGGCCATCAGGAAATATAAGGGAACACAGCGGGATGAAGATAGGGAGGCATACCAAACTTCCCTAACAGAAGCAGGGAAGGCGGTAAGGCAGGCAAAGGCCCAAACCAAGGAAACACTAGCACAGACAGTAAAAGAAGGTCACAAGGCTTTCTATAGATACATTAGAGAAAGGAGAAAGTCCAGAGGGGTATTGCTAAGATCAAAGGAGATAAGGGGGCGTCTGAGGAGGAGGACCATATAAAAGCATCTATCCTAAATAGATACTTCTGCTCAGTATTTACTGAAGAAAAGGTAGGGCAGGACCCACAGCTCAGCACCATAGATACGGGGGGGGGAGGGAGGTGAGCACTAGTCCCTTCACAAAAGAAAGGGTCCTAGAAGAGCTCAATAAGCTCAGGGTGGACAAGGCAATGTGACCTGATGGCATATATCCCAGGGTACTAAAGGAGCTAAGGGTGGAACTAGCAGAGCCATTATCAGAACTGTTTAGTGAGTCTCTAAACACAGAAGAGGTCCCAGAAGACTGGAGAAGGGCTCAAGTAATCCCACTCCACAAGAGTGGCAGCAGGGAGGAGGCAGGGAACTACAGACCAGTCAGTCTTACCTCAGTAGTGGGCAAGATTATGGAGGCACTCCTTAAGGAAAGGATAGTGCAACACCTGGAATCCATAGGAGCACAGGATCCAAGACAGCATGGCCCAGATATTCAAAAGGGTTGTGCATGGTGCAGTGTTGCACCATGCGCTACCCACTGATGCACCCAGCACGATATTCAAATGAGAATTGCACCTGGCACAAATCCCGATGCTCCGGAGCACATCAGTAATATATGCAGGTGCAGGTGGGGGGCCCTGCAAATGCATACTCTGCACAGCCTGATATTCAGCCTGGGATGTGCGGAACCATGCATGTGCAACCCCTACTGGTGCCAGCACAAAGTTGATCCAAAAAAAAAAAGGAACAATGGAAAGGCCACCCACAGGTGAGCTGCTGCATTGCAGGGTGCAACATGGCAGCTGCCACCTGTGGGCGGCCACCCAAGCTCTGGCTGCACCTCCGTGGTGGTGACCCCCCATGCCCAATTGTGGGAATCAGTAAAAAAAGATTAATCCTAAATCCCTGGTGGTTCAGTGGACTGCTTCCCACCCGATTGTGGGCTTAAGTGTGAAAAAAAGATAACTTCTATATCCCTGGTGGTCCAGTGGACTGCTGCCTGCCCAATCGTGGGCTTAAGTGTGAGAAAAAGATAACTCCTATATCCCTGGTGGTCCAGTGGACCTCTGTCCACCTGATTCCGGGCTTAAGTGTGAAAAAATATTACTCCTACATCCCTGGTGGTCCAGTGGACTGAAGTCTGCTCAATTGCAGGCTTAAGTGTGAAAAAAAGAAAACTCCTACATCCCTGGTGGTCCAGTGGATTGAAGTCTGCCTGATCGCAGGCTTAAGTGAACTAGTACTGACCCCCATATCCCTGGTGGTCCAGCGGACCCCCCTTCCTACCCGTACACTGTTCCTCAATGCCCCGCTTCCCCAGGTCAGTAGTTTGGCGGTAGCACTTCACCCACCTGTTACCTCGCCGTCACGACCGACACCATCAGTAGGGCTGTATGCCCATTGGTCCACAGCGTGAGTCAATGGGCGTAGCCGATACCATATTACTACATTCCAGATATGTGAATGGATTCATTCACATATCTGGAATGTAGTATGATGAGTCTGCATGCCCATTGGCTCACACTGTGGACCAATGGGCACAGCCCTACTGATGGTGTCAGGCTGCGGGCGGCAGTGCAGCAGGCGGTGGGTGTTGCAGCCTGCCACTGACCTGGGGGAGGGGCAGTGGAGATCAATGGGTGGGTGGGAGGGGGATCCGCTGACCACCAGAGACATGGGGGTCGGTACTAGTTCACTTAAGCCCGTGATTGGGAAGACTTCGATCCACTGGACCACCAGGGATGTAGGAGTAATATTTTTTCCACATGTAAGCCCACAATCAGGCAGACTTCTGTCCACTGGACCACCAGGGATATAAGAGTTACCTTTGTTTCACACTTAAACCCGCGATCAGGCAGACTTCGGTCCACTGGACCACCAGGGATGTAGGAGTAATATTTTTTTCATACTTAAGCCCACAATCTGGCAGACTTCGGTCCACTGGACCACCAGGGATTTAGGAGTTATCTTTTTTACTAAAGCCCACGATCGGGCGGTGGGGCACATTGCCGCACTGCAGGGGGTGTCGGTAACCGATGGCTGCTGCCAGGTAGGGAGCCAGGTGCAAGTCGTCGGGAATCGGCACACCCACATGCAAATGGGGCCATAATTACATGCAAATGGCCCCATTTGTGCCTTGCATACATTATGGCCCCATTTACATGTCAGCTTTTGAATATCATGGTTGTTGCGCCTAGCACAATGGAACTTGTGCTAGTGCATCCCCATGCTCCACTCTGGCCACTGGTGCTGGTGCAGTGCCATTGTGCCATGTGCATTGCAGTTGACCAGGGTGCGATATTCAATGATGCTGAGCCATGGCACAGCTCCGTTGAATATCAATCAGTCCACGCCCCTGCGCAGCCAAGATGAGCTGCGCCCAGGCTTGCACCACAGCCTGGCGCAGTTTGAATATCTGGGCCCATGGGTTTACAAAAGGAAGGTCCTGTCAAACTAATCTCATAGATTTCTTTGACTGGGTAACCAAAGTGGTGGACTAAGGGGGAGCAGTTGATGTCACCTACCTTGACTTGAGCAAAGTTTTCAGTACTGTTCCACACAGAAGATTGATTAATAAGCTGGGTAGGCTCGGGGTGGGTCAGAAGTTGATCAACTGGGTGGCAAACTGGTTGAAGGGCAGAAAATAGAGAGTGGTGATAAATGGTATACAGTCAGAAGAGATGCAAGTCACAAGTGGGGTACCTCAGAGATCAGTTCTGGGGCCAGTCCTCTTCAATATCTTCATCAGTGACATTGCAGATGGACTGGAGGGTAAGGTTTGTCTGTTTGTAGATGACTCCAAGATCTGCAACAGAGTAGATGATCCAGATGGGATGGGAAGAATGAGAAGAGATCTAGATAAACTAGCAAAATGGTCGGAAGAGTGGCAACTGGGGTTTAATGCAAAGAAGTGCAAGATCATGCACATAGGGAAGAGAAACCCTGAAGCTACCTATAGACTGGGAGGGGAGTTGCTGGCAATCACAAGGGAAGAAAGAGACTTGGGCATCATCATCACCGATGACCTAAAATCATCCAAGCAGACCACTAAAGCAGTAGGTAAGGCTAGGGGGATGTTAGGGTGTATTAGTAGGGGTATCACAAGTTGGAAGAGGGAGGTAATAATCCGTCTTTACAAGACACTGGCTAGGCCCCAACTGGAGTACTGCATGCAGTACTGTAGGCCACACCTTCACAAGGACATTAACCAAACTGAGGCAGTCCAGAGAAGGGCAACCAAAATGGTGCAGGGACTGCATCAGAAAACATATGAGGACAGATTAATGGAGCTCAATATGTATACCCTAGAGCAAAGGAGGGAGATAGGTGATCTGATTGAAACATTCAAACACCTTAAGGGCATTAAAAAGGTGAAAGAGTCTAACATGTTTCAATATAAGAAAAATAGCAGGACAAGAGGATACAGCAGGAGATTAGAGTGAGGCCAATTAAAGGGTAATGTGAGGAAGTTATTTTTCACAGAAAGGGTGGTGGATGCATGGAACAGCCTAACTCAGGAAGTGGTGGATATGAATACAGTGCAGGGTTTCAAAAAGGCATGGCATAGGCATAAGGGAGCAATACAGATGAGTATGAATAGATAGACCATTGATAGAGCAAAGGCTGATAGCACATTTATAAGGTAGAAAAAGAAATGGGCAGACTGGATGAGCCTTGTGGTCCTTATCTGCCGTCAGTTTCTATGTTTCTATGTTTTTCAATTTCGGTTGATATCTCGGCCAATTTTTGGAGTTTTGGTCCCAGATTTTCAACATGGGGTTCTTGGGACCCCACCTTGTGAAGACTGTCACTGTCATTTTTAATTTCTTGGTCTCAAAGGTGATTTCGTGGTTGCTGCGTGGAATCACCTTTCAGGACCAATTGATGAAATGATAGTGCCACTGTTCATGAGGTGGGGTCGCAAAAAGCCCTTGTTGCAAATTTGGTGAACAAACTCCAAAAAATGACAGCGTTATGAGCGTTCAATACACAATTTCTATGCATGCTCACAAGTTTAGCAATCTTAATATTTTCCCTCCAAACTTTCAACATTGCCATTTTTTTCACACACCCTTATGAACAGAACAGCTGTCATGTTTTGCATCCTTCCTGAAATGTGTTTTTGCACCTGTGGCACAGAATGGTGCGGTTGCTGTACAAAATCAACTTTTGGGACATATTAACAAAATCTCAGTGCCACTGTTCATGAGGGGAGGTCCCAAAAAGGCCATGTTGAAAATTTGGTGAAAACATTCCAAAAAATGACTGTGTTATGAAGGTGTGTTGCACAGTTTCTACTCACACTTGAAACGTTGCCACTTTTTCATATTTTCACTCCAGATTTTAAACATTGCCATTTCTTCACACCTCCTCATGAACATGTACAGCTTTCATTTTTCACATCCTGCTTGAAATGCATTTTTGCACTTGTGGCACCGAATGGCACACTCGCTGTGCAAAATCACCTTTTGGGATTGAGCAATGAAATGACATTGCCACTGTTCATGAGGTGGGGTCCCAAAAAGTCCACGTTGAAAATTTGGAGCAAAAATACCAACAAACACCAAGGGCATTAGGGTTTCCAACTGTAATGCCCACCCTGTACAGACTGACAAGCATTGGGGGTGTGACTAGGGGTTGTCATCTGTAATGCTCACCCCATTCAACCCCCACCCTCACCGTGCAGCCCCTGACAGGCATTGAGGTGTGCCTTGGGGTCTTCAGCCCTAACGTTCACCCCATTATCCTATACTGCACCCATCTCAGCTTGTTTCCTTATGGAATGGGGTGAGCGTAAGGGCTGAAGACCTCAAGGCACACTGCAACACCTGTTGGTGTCTGCAGGGTGGAGTGAGGTGGAATGGCATGAGTGTTATGGTCGATGACCCAAAGCTGGGGGTTGAATGGTCGATGACCCAAAGGCACACCCCCAATGTCTGTCAGTCTCTGCAGGGTGGGGGTTGGGGTTTGCGTTACTTCAATATTTCATTGCCATACCTGTTATGCATCTCTTTAACTCCTACACTATCAATACCAATACCAACAAGCAAACGTTTGTCATTGACAAATGCTTGTTAAATATTGTAATAGTTTTGTACATTGCTGGCTTGTGGAGCAGTATCACCTAAGAAACTGAAAGTGAGTCCAGGGAGGAAAAGATCCCAGACCAGATCATGTTACTTAGTTACTTGGGTGGCTTTTTCTGTGCAAAGCAAAGCCAGTCGAGCTTTTTTCTGTTATGCGGGTGTTCAGATTTTTATTTTGTTTCCTACTGAAAGAGAATGAGGTTTGCCCGATTTGGCTCCCAATCTCAAATGCCCATGTAACCTTCCTCTTCTCATATTTCTCTTAGCTGTCTGCCCATAGTCCTGACTCCCCCAAAAAACACAGAAGCTACACAAGCCTTCCCTCTCCATCTACAGCACATGGCTTTGCTTGATGTGTCCCTGAGATAGCTAACTGCGTAAGTGGCCAGAGATTGTAGCCAGCAGTGCTCTTGGTGGAAGTTGGGACTTAAGTTTAAAGCGGCTTCCATGGCAGTGTGCAGTCCTGGATCCTGACAGCAGTAGCTAGCTGCCAAGCAGTATACAACAAAAGCTACTGCAGTAAATGAGGGTACCACCTTTAGAAACTGCAGACTGGATTTGTATAGGAGGTTTGAGAGACGGTCTGCTTTCTTGACCGCAATGCCAGACAGCAGTGGTGGGGATCTGCATTAACGAAAAAAGGGCACACTAGAGAACAGAAATACCATAACTCAGTTGCAGCTAATGATGAAATGCTGTGCAAGCTTATTTGAAACATGCTGAGGTTTCAAATAAACTTGCACACCATTAATTGACTTGTATGCATGGTTACATTTTTCCAGGAGGATATTCAACGTGACTCAAATCATTATCTTTTGTGTTCTCCAATTTAGATGTCCACCACTGCTATCTGGCACCATGGTCAAGAAAGCAGTTTGTCTCTCAAAGCCAATACACAAATCCCTATCTCCAGTTTCCTATCCATGCCACTACAGTGAAGAGAAGAGAGAGAGAGATGACACTGCTTGCAGCTCATTCCATCAAGAAAGCTGCTTGTCTTTTTAAACCCACTGCTGCCGGTGTTCTTATGAAATTGCCGCTACTCTGATGAAGAGAATGTCCCATTGCACATTTAGCGTTTCAGGCTTGTTAGCACTAAGATATCATCGAGACTAGTGAACAGTGCTGTGCTCACATTAAACAGATGCTGCAAAACCACAATCAGCTTTCGCTTGATGCCTTAGAGGGGTGAGTTAAATGTGTAGGAGCATATGGGACCTAGTGTGAGGAGGGAAGGGGGTGAGTCATGATCAATCGGACTGTTGGGAGGAGGATAGCATGGACATTTAGTTCCCTGGCCATAGAACTTCGATGCTGTGTACTGGGATTCAAAAATACCAGGCAGCTTGAGCCCACTATGTTACTTCCTGTCTACAGGCTAGTGCTCAAGACCAACAGTACTTGCTAGAGCCAAGACCAATACTTGCAACTTGGGGGTTGGTTCGTGTGTTAGAACCAAAATATCAACAAACAAAAAATTAAATAACACTGAGAACAGAAGTAACTCAATACTCCAGTAAGCTCAAAGTGGTTAGAAATGTTTGACACACCAGCTCTTTAAGGTCCTACAGACAGTGAGTGAATGAAGGCAGTAGGATGGAAATAAATGCTCTGCAGGTTCACTTCTCTGTGCTCTAACCACTATACTTCACTGCCTCACCCCTCATGTAAGTAATAACCCAATCAGCATAGAACTGCTGAAGTGTGAAACCCCCTTGCCCCAATCTGTTTACTTATTTCTTGTACGTTGTTAAACATTAATGAAGAAATAAAGCACTTTACTTTCCATCATATGTAGTAATGGAGGTATGATTCTTTAAAATAATTTTTTTTTCCAGCATATGTTATACATTATTGTAATAATAACTAATTTACTGGAACCAAACCACCCTCACAAAAAAAATAATCTTCTGGTGTTTGTGGACCAGGCCACATTTGCAGTTGCTTTCATTTATGGTAGTGCCTTCTAACACTATTTACTAATTCTGGTATCAGCAGAAATCTCACAAGTCATGGATTTTTAGAGTGGATTCATTTGGTTTCAAGGCAATTATTTTACATTCAGCTAAGTATCCTAAAACTGGTATTTCTGATTGTTGCTGTACTGGTCTGAAGGCTAATTCAGCATGTAGTTGAGACTAATGAGTGCTTTTTAAGTTCGCTGTGAATGCACACACAATGAATTTCTTGAAATGAGTTGCTTTTGAGTGGGTGTGACATTGTCTGTTGAATGCAGAGTTCTCTGCAAGGGGCTCAATTGTGTCACACCAATCATCAGCCAGGCTGATCGCGAACATGTTTTGTCTGAGATGGTCTGCACTTGAAAAGAAAAAGCTGCACTGATCATGTGGTGGCTTTTTCCTTTCATCTGCAGGTCACTGCCCAGCAAACAGCTGTTTGCATCCTGATCTGCCTGGCTAACATCCCCCCACCAGTCTCTTCCCTCACAAGTCTGGCCTTTTCAGCTCTCGCTGCTGCCTCCTTACTTCACTCTCACCATCATGGGGGGACAACCATGACTTTTGTCCTGGACCCTGAGCTCTGAGGGTCCACTCGAGAAGCCAGTGTTTCTTTTTCTTCATTCTGGCTGTCCCCCCCCCACATTACCTGATACTCCAGCCTAAAAGCCCAGAGGGGGGCATTTATTCCTATATTCATGGTACAACCCCCCCCACCTGCCTTGCCAATGCAGTACCCCGAACTTAGGGGCTCTAAAACAAAATTAGGACTCTCTCCCCGACATGGCATTTTCCTTCTTCTGTGTCTCCCTACCTTCCAGTCCCTTGCCTGCAGTCCCTCAGATCCCCTCCTCTGTCTCTTTGTTCACTTTTGTGCCGTTCAGCACTGAGAAAGAGGGCCACAGGCAAGACACCTTCCCTCCCAAGTTTTGATGCCTGATTCTCAGGGCTGCCTAGTGGGACCTCTCCTGCCCTACAAAAGAGCTGTGGAGGGACTACAAGGAGAAGTTGGCACCTGAGCATGGAGGGTTGAGGACATGGGGAGCACAGAAAATAGAAAGTCACCTGGGGAATATATAAAAACCTTGCATAGCTGGTGAGAAATGATGCTACTCAACTGCATGTAAATAAGCCTATGTTGGAACCTATAGCCCTGCCCCACCTGGTACAATACTAATATATGTACCAATAGTGAACTTTGGCATTGACAAATGCTTGTTGTATAATGGTACCACTATGGAGGTTTTACAATCCAGTGGAACCTGACCTGATGTGATGGATTTATTGAAAATTAGTGTGACTGGATTTGTTAGACTTGTGCCATTTTCCTTAATCATCCTTGGAGTTATTTTGTCTGGGCCAGTGGATGTGCTCACCTGGACTTTGGTTACCGCAATTGGAATTTCCTCTTTGGAGAAAAGAATAGTGAGGTGGATTGTACACAAGTTGCTGTCGATGGTGTCTTTTTTACTAAAAACAGAGCAAAAGTAGTTGTTACATTCATGAGCAATTTCACTTTCATTGGTTGTAATGATGCCAGTTTTTCTATTGGACCCATGTCAGTTTTAGTATTCTTTTTCCAGTTTACATATGAAAACAAGGATTTGTTATTGTATCTGGCATGTGTGATCCTGAATTCCAGTTTGACGTTTTCTTATTTTATCAAATATTTTAAATTTTTTTAACCTCAGCCCTGTATCTATTATAGTTGTCTGTGCTGTTGTTCTTTTTATGTTGGCTTGCGTGCTTGTGCAAGCAACATCCTGCGGTAGTACAGGTTTGGGGAGCTCGGCCACTGTTGGGCGAATACAGGGCACACATCAGTAGGTGCATCCCTCATTCCCCAATCAGCTTGCATGCCAGTGCCACACCATGCATGTGTAATGGGGCGAGCACATCTAAGCAAAGGTCTGCTGCAATCCGAGCAAAGCTCATCATACGTAGTGGTCCTTTGCTTGCCGTGCTCACCACCAGTATGAGCATGGTCAGTGAGTGGCTCAGGCCTGCCGACATTGGGGGTGCCCAATCCCCCTGTTGGTAATCCCTCCGCTGTGTTAGTGTGTGACGGGGGAGCCCATTCCCTGTCGGCATGCTCCCCCCAAATGTTGAATTGCCAAGGGGGTGTCCAATCCCCCTCGCTCATGCGCCCCCATCTTTTGTACACCTTCTGTCTCGTACTCGGACGGGGAGCCCACTGTCTGTCGGCATCACTTCAATTGTTGAATACCGAGTGGGTGCCCAATCTTCCTCGGTTTTGCCTCTACTGTCATTGTGTGCCGATGGGGGTGCCCACTCCCCGTCAGCATACATTCACCCCCCCATTGTCAGCCGATGAGGGTGCCCAATCCCTCGTCGGCTGCAGCACCTCCCCAAAACAGTTAGGTGGCACACTGGATGCCCACCCCAGCGTGCCAAGTTCCCTGAAAAAACCAAAACTGTCCCGCGATGTCATTTTTTTACTTTCCTGCAACAAAAAAAGGTCCATCTTAGTCTCCTGCCCCCCACCTGCACCCATCCACTGTGCACCCTGACTCCCCACACCCTTTCACCCCATACTTACCTCCGGAGTCCAGCGTGACAATCTTCGGTGGACTGGGAACACATCTGCACTCTTCAAAGCCGACCGCGAACTGAGGAAATGCTGGTAAGCTGTATAATGGAATGAATAGGGTTTTTTCAACTTTGCTACATATCTCTAGCATTTCTTGGAATTTTGGCACCAAATTTTCAACATGGGGTTTTTGGAGCCCCACCTCATGAATTCTATCACTATCATGGTGTTAATCAGCCTCAAAAGGTGAATTCGCAGTCACTACGCAAAATCACCTTTCAGGACCCATTAATGAAATGACAGTGCCAGTGTTCATGAGGTGGCCTCTCAAAAAGCCTATGTTCCAAATTTGGTGGGAAAAATCCAACAAATGCCTGTTTTATGTGCGTGTGTTGCACAGTTGCTATGCAGGTTCGTAACTTCGCGCATTCCCAATATTTTAATGGCAGATTTTCAGCATTGGCATTTTTGTACACCTCCTTGTGAACAGTACAGCTGTCATTTCCCACATCCTGCCCAAAATGTGTTTCCGCACTTCCGGCGCACAATAACGCAGTCGCTGAGGGAAATCAATGTTTGGGACAGATTATGAAAATGACAGTAACACAGTTCATGAGCAGAGATCCTAAAATGCCTATGTTGAAAATGTGGTGCTGATACTCCATAAAATGACTGTGTTACGAGCGTGCATTGGCAGATTGCACGCACGCTCATGCCGTCATGCATTCGTGATATTTTCACTCTGGATTTTCACTGTTGCCATTTTTCCACACCTCTTGATGAACAGTACAGCCATCATTTCACATACCCTGCCCAAAATGTGTTTTCGCACTTCTGGCACAGAATAACGTGGACGCTGTGAGAAAATACTTCTTGGGACACTTTGAGGAAATGACAGCAACACTGTACATGAGCAGAGGTGCTCAAATGCCTATGTTGAAAATTTGGTACCGAACACCCATAAAATGGCAGTGTTGCAAGCGTGCATTGCATATTTCCCATGCACCCTTGTAACTCTGCACATTTTGTATATTTGTATGCCACATTTTCAACACTGACATTTTTTTTAAACCTTCTTATGAACTGTGCAGCTGTCATTTTTCACATCCTGCTCAGCACGTTTTCCCTCACTGCACTACCAAACACCCAAAGGGACACCCTAATGCCTGTCACTCTCTGCGGGGTGGGGGTGGGTTGGCATCAGTTCACTACTTGACTGCCATTCCTATGCTGCATCTCTCTAACTCCTGCACTCCCAATGGCAGCAGGCCAACATTCGACATTGACAAATGCTTGTCTAGTTTGGAGTAAGAATTTTCTTTGATCCTTATTTGTTTTTTAACTGCTCCAGTTAGCCAAAAGGAATTCTCCCTTTTGTGTTGTTTTTCTGAATTAAGGGAACAAATTTGTTTTCAGCAGTTCGTATATGATTTTTTAGAATAGCCCAGCTATTTTCCACTGAAATATCTTTCATCAGTGCGTCCCAGACTACATTGTTGAAGTATCTGTTGATGCTGTGAAAATCGGCTCTGTTGTAGTTTTGAATTTTTTGTATTGATGTTGAATTGTGAGTGGTATTATTAATGCTATAAGTAATGGTGGCATGGTCACTTCCCCCTAATGGGCATTTGGCCTTGATGTTGTTTTATTAAACTGTCATCATTTGTTAAGATTAAATCTGGGATATTGTCTCCTCTAGTAGGAAATGTTGTTAGTTGGCTTATACTCATTGATGCTAAGGAATCAAGGAAGGAATGTTCTGATTTATTTGTGGCAGTCATTAATTCCCAGTTAAAACCCAGAAAATTTAAAGCCCCCATAATGACAAATGTTCTTGAGTCAGCAAGATTAATGATCTCTTTTGTCAGAGTTTCATTGTACTCGTGAGTTGAATTTGGAGGCCTGTGGCAGGTTCCCAGCGTAATGTTTTGCTAGGCTTTATTTAACATAATCCGAACCCACACACTTTCCACTTCAAAATCCATGGTGTTTAAAAGGAATATTTGGCAGTATTTAATGTTGTTTTTTATGAAAATGCATGGTTCCACACCTTTTTTTGTTTCCTAGTATGCAAAAATATTTTAAATGCTCTAATCTAATTAAATCAGGCACTTGAATCATCCCACCATGTTTCATTAACTGCAACGATATCAATTTTATCTCTCAGTATCACTGATTCAAGTTATACGATCTTCACAGATTTCAGGTTACATGCACTAAAGAACATAATTTTTGATTTGTGCATGATGTTAGTATATGGAGTGATGCAATTTTCACTAGGACATTTTGTTCCCAAGTCCCTCTTCTGTGCTAGTTTAAAGTTGTTTCAATGTATGATTTAATTTGTTTCCCTAGTTTAAAGTTTTTTCCTGCTTGCTCATGTGCAGACCATCCCAAGAAAATAGGTTGTATCTATTTTCAGACTCCTCCCAATGAGTTAGACAGCTATAATTTTTTTGCAGTGTCCATTTTCATATACATTCATTGATTTTTTTAATTTTTTTGGTTTTTATGATACCCAGCCTGGGGTACTGGCAGTATTTCCAAAATGCATAATGTACAGCCCTTTGTTTCTAGTTTACTACATAAGTTTGCAAAGTCTATTTGAATAGTCTCGATAGTAAAGGAGCTGATATTGTTGGTACCGGCGTGGAGTACAACTAAAGGGTTAGTATCGGCATTATACCAAATTTTGTTCCCCATGTTAGTGATATCATGAATCATGGCACCTCTAAAGCTACAGCTTGAACAATTGGCTTTATCATTGCCACATATAGTTTTGTCGATGAATTTTGTCATCGAATCCCCCAGTACATATATTTGTCAAGGGGAGGTTTCTGGCACAGTTAAAGGTACATTGTCTTGTTGAGCAGAAGTAGCTGCAGCATTATCTGCACCATTTGTAGTAGTTTGGGGGCTCATAGGTGGAAATGTTAGTTTACCTTCAGTATTGTTTCTTGGTGTGTCATTGATGATAGGTAGGGCAGTGGTGGGAGGGTCTTGGTCCTGCTGTGACTGGTCTTAATGGCAGTTTGTACTTTCAATTTCCATATCCATATCCATGTTATTTGGTAATAAAATCATTTATTTATTTTATTTTATTTATTTATTCATAACAAGGATTACAAATACCTTTGATCCAGGGGTTCTTTTATAAAGGTTCCACATCAAGGAGAAACAAACAATGTATACGCAGATGTAAACTTAACAGTAGGGTAGCAACAGAGTAGGGTTACAGTGACATTCAATGATACAGAAAATGTTACAACTGGTAAAACGGCTTAAAACACATACAATCAAATAAACAGACACGAAGCAGAATGGTAGACTTTGTCTATCTAAGTCCTAACAAGGATAAAAATTGGAATGGAAGAGATGCAGCAGGGGGAGTGGGGAGAGAAGTGGGAATGAAGAGGTAGAAAGCTGGAGGTTTCAACCAGTGGACAGGATAGTGGGGAAATGGAAGAAGAGGAGGTGAACACTAGGTAGGCCTGAAAAACGAAGTGAGCAGCAGACAGAATCTATAGGGCACAGTCACATTGACTCAGGGTTGTAAGGTGTCGGTGGAGATTGGGTTTAAAGGTGCTCAATTTGGATTCTGAAAGGACTACAGTGGGCAGTTCATTTAGCCAAGTTGGCACCATGTAGCTAAACGTTCGCTGGACTTGTGAGATACAGCGACAAGAAATGAGGAAAACCTGCTTAGCTGCACTACGTGTGTGATGTTGGCTTGCCATTGGAAGCAGCAGTGACTGGGTGTTTGGAGGAAGTAAGACCAGGCATATTTTTTTTTTGCTGAAAGGCAGGTTTGATATTTAATTCTACACTGAAGAAGGAGCCATTCAGTTTGCTCGTAGAGGTCACAGATATGAGTGTGTTTATCAGGCCATGTTATTAACCTGCAAGCCTTATTTAGCAAGATAGTCAGCCGTTTAAGAGTATCAGTGGCAGCACTGTAAATTATCAGGCCGTAATCTATGATGGACAGAACTGAGATGGTAACTGCTAATTTTAAGGCCGCAGGAGTGAGGTAGTGCTTAAGTCTGTAAAGGACCCCCCGTCTACTGTTTACCAACTTAGATATATGATTGACACGTAGGGCAAATGATAGTGAGCTATCAAGCATAATTCCTAGGTATTTAAATTCATGAACCATCTCCATGTATTGGTCAAGGTTATTAGAGATAGTTAGGTGGGTGAATTTGAATTTGTTATGATGGCTTGCAAAAAGCATTGTTTTTGTCTTTTTTAGTTCATTAAAAGTTTGTGATTGGCAAATCAGGACTTGACTTTTGTAAAGTTAAGTTGGAGGTCATTTGTGAGGGTGAGGAGGTCAGTGTGGCTGGAGAAAAGGACAGCATCATCAGCTTAGTGGACTGAGTTGCTGTCACAGGCTTTGGGTAGGGTTTTTAAGAAAAGGCTGAAAAGTAAGGGCCCGAGGATGGATGCTTGTGTGACTCCAGAGCAGACTAGGAGACTACTCGATAAAGAATCAGCTATTTTGACCTGCTGCATTCTGGTTTCAAGGTAACTTTTGAACCAGTTAGCCACAGTGGCAGAAAGGCCCAAGGAAAGGTGGGAATTTAGAAGGATGGGATAATTAACAGTATCAAAATCCTTGGTCAGGTCAATGTAAATTGATCCAACTATGTGCCCACAGTTCAGGGCTTTGTGAATGTAATCTGTGAATTCCAGTTGGGCTGTGGTAGTACTATGGGCCATACGGAAACCATGCTGCTAAGGGCATTGAATGTTATATTTGGTTAGAAATCAGTTGTTCTAGCAGCATTAGACTCATGAAGGGGGGTTGGGATAATCAGGGATTATGTCATTTAGGGATAAGTAATGGTTGTTTAATGGTATTTCAAATTCCATAGCTCGCCAACCCTTTTTGTGTTTGTGTTTGGGACCTACTTCTGGCCAATAAGAAACACTCTGGACTTCATCATCCCTGTTCCTTTTCTGCCCTGGGTTTCAGTTGGTTATGTTTGTTTTAACTGAAGAACAAGTGGCATCAGTGTTAGGGGCAGAGTTTCTACCAAAAGAGACATGCCCGGGGGGTGGGGGTGGCAGTAGTGCTATCATTAAGTTTCAGTATTTTTTGTTTCATTTCTTGTTCGTTAGATGCAATCATGTTCATTTTGTTATTTATTGAAACAATCTGATCTTCAAGTTTTCAGATATATAGACATTTGTGCAGGGCCGCAGTAATGGGGGGGTAAGTGGGGAAGTTGTCCGGGGCCCCGAGCTCAGGAGGGGCCCTCCTGAGGAGCTGGCATTACCTCTGTCATTAGCTGGTTTGGGAAACGGGGGCCCATTCCAAGTGACTTGTCTGGGGCCCCAGGATTCATAGCTGCAGCCCTGCATTTGTGGCAGGTAAAAGAGTCTATTTATTTGAACAGTGTTATAAAGATACATGTTACATCTACAGCATCTAATGCCAATATCCCCATTTAGAGATTTTATTTTATCATCCATGTTATGGGCCTAGGTACACCCTGTCAGTGCAGAATACCAGACAGATGAAGCTTGGCACTGGTTGCTTGTAACTGTTTTTTTTTTTACTTCCTCTCACTCCCTCTGTCACTGGTTCCCTAGTAGGTAGTTCCAGGTATGACTGTTACACAGGGTATTGCCACCTTAGTCAAACAAATATGCAATAAATTTACTCACTTCTTGTGTGTTTGCAGGCTTAGGTGCCAGAGAAGACTTTCGCAAACTGCGGTGGATTCAAATGCCCTGATTGCTTACAGATGTCTGTGCACCTAAGACCCCAGGGACCTGACAAACACACCATACATGCACTGACTGCATGTATCTCAGCATGTATCTCCACATGCTCGCCCTGCTCGAACTTACCATGCTCGCTCGGGGCAAGCAGATTTATACAGCGGACCCGGAAGTACTCCGGAGGTCACCACCACACTTACAGTCTAAAAGAGCTCCTGGCAGAGTTTAAAGTATAATTGCACAATAACACTGTGCATTGCTAAATGTAAAACCAAGTGTTAGAAGCTCCTAATAAAAACTGCAGCTGTCACTTATTGCAATACTAGAACGGGGACTACCCTGAGGAATACAAATGCCTCCCTCTTTCTGTAGTCCTAACCTGGTAGTACAGGGACCCCACAAGACCCTAACAAACAGCAAGTCAGATGTTTACTCAATAAATCAATAAATTTGTGGAGTAAAACAACATGTACTGTTGCCCAGCTTCCATGTCTGGCTCACAGTGATGCTAGTAGAAAAGTTTATCTGGCCGCTTGCTGAGCGAGTATTTTTTTTTTTCAATTCAATATATTTTATTAAGATTTTAACAACAGAGAAACAAACCATCAGGCAACAGCTGATACATTACATAGATCAGGAGAACAGCTACAAGAACATAAAAACTATAATCATCAATCAATCAATCACTTTATTTAACCAGGCATAAACACGGTTGAGCAAGCTCATTTTCAAGGTGGTCCTGGACGGAAACATTACAATACAGTACATACAATACAATAAGTAATTGGTCAGAGATAAGTATACAAAAATGTGCAGTATACTGGCCAGAGAAGGATGTTACAGGCCAGCATTTACTGAATGCCCAAATTTCAGTGACATGTAATTCATAGACAATAATATATAACAATGTATAGAAGAGTCATCGATTCCAATTTACTACCTAATATTAGTGGAAAAAATGAAGAAGGGAAATAGTGGGGGACATGAGTAGGGGAGGGGGGAGACAGAGCGAGGAGGGCAAGTGGACAAGCAAGCAGACTGCAATTAATGGTTGTCCCCTGTGGGAAGGCAGTGTGGGAAGTTCTAACTTAAAAGCTAGTAAGGCAGGTTGGGTTAGTAGTGTTTCTACGTTTTCTGAGGCAGTTACACATTTCGTTCAGCACTGCGGCTATCATCTCTTTGAATGTGGGAAGGCTGGGAAGGGAGGACAATATTAGTGTGTTTTGCATGGTGTTCCGTAGAGACAGAAGTGTAAAGCTGATTGCTGAAGAGCCATAGTTAGTTTTTGCTCTTGGAATCTGGAAGTAGAGCAATGAGAAACGTCTCAATCCATAAGAGCCCTTAGCTTGCTTAAACAAGCTTGATATATATGTAGGAAGATTGTTAGAGGGTGCTCTGTAAAGCCAGAGAAGAGCATTTCTTTTCCTCCTACTAGAGAGTGAAGGGCATCCCACTTCCTGGTAAAGTCGGCAATGGTGAGTTTGTAAGGGTAGGTTGAGGATAAATCTAAGGGCCCGGTGGTATAAAGTGTCAAGTTTGCTAAGCAACGTTAAAGGACAGTGCGTGTAGATAAAGTCAGCATAATCTAGTACAGGCAAGAATGTAGATGGTACTAATCTCTTCCTAGCCTCTAAGGTTAGTAGATGTTTAATTCGGTAGAATAGGCCTAACCATTGCTGTACCTAATCATAAACACAACAGTAAGATCAAATACTAAAAACAATAATAACAAACATCCCAGACAGCCCCTCCTCCCCTCACCCAATCCCCTGAGCCTTCCCTTGCCCCCCCCAGAACAATAAGGAGCAAAATCCCATAGAAGAGAGAAAAAACTACATAAAAAATAAACCAAAAGGGGGAGATAATATGGGAGCTGGATGCCTCCACCCCCTTCAACTAGAAGTGGGTGAAAGTTGCGAATTCTGCTTTCTAAGAACTTCCATGAAATTTCAGACATTTTGTGGAAATTTTGGAATTTTCACCATTGGCGAAACTGGGATGTTCTGAAGATTTTTGCTGAGTTCTGTGGACTTTTTTGTGAACTGTGGAAGATGCATATAACCTGCAGAATTTATTCTATCCACAGTTTAATGAACTGTCAGTGAATGAGCACGTGCTTGTACAACCATGCGGTCATTCACTGACATTTCAGTAGGCCACCAGTAGTGGAGTTGAGAGGAGGGCTGCACCAGTGACCCACTCAGGGGCAGGGTGGAGGGGAGTGGGGTGGTGATGGATGAACTGTCAGGGTGGGAGGGTCGGGGTCCACTATTCACCAGGGAAAATGGATTACTTTTTTATAAGGGATCAGAAATGGGGAGGTCCACCAGACACCAGAGAATACTGGAAATAGAGCGGATGAGTTGGTGGACTGCCATGCTTTTTGTGCATTAAGG
The DNA here is from genome assembly GCA_016271365.2 of Neoceratodus forsteri. Lineage (NCBI taxonomy): Eukaryota > Metazoa > Chordata > Ceratodontiformes > Ceratodontidae > Neoceratodus > Neoceratodus forsteri. The sequence continues at coordinate 1,155,909,707 of CM057456.1, read as the reverse complement.
AATCCAGGATAGGAGGTCCACTGGACACCAAGGAAATAAAATGTTTTTGGGGGCCATGATAGGTGGGTGGGGGGCCACGAGACCCCAGGAGGGTCCAAGGGAGGGATTAGAGGTATTTATTTGTTTACTGGGACCCCTGATCAGTGGGGAGTGGATTAATGAATTAAACTGCAGTTAAAAAAAGCCTCAGAACTGACCACTGGCAGTGATCTGTTCTGCAGATTTTTTCCCGCAGTTTAATAAATTAACCCACAGTTTGTATATTTATTCTGCAGTTTTAAGGTGGAATTTCTGCAGTACTTGTGAAAATGATTTCTGAACTTTCACAGAAGCAAAATTCGCACTTTTGCAGAAATTCTGCCAGCGGAATTTTTTTTCACACACCCCTACCTCCAACAGGAGGAGGAGTCAGCTGCCTTCCAAATCTCAACAACACCCCTAGGGAACCTGTAATATGGGTAAAAGGGCTAACCGGGTACCCCATACATCCCTTCTGACAAGCCTGTCTGTGAGCAATATGTTTCTCCATTTCAAGAACATGGAGTACTTCTGAATGACATTCTCTAAGGGAGGGAATTGAGTTATCCAGCCAGTGATAGACAATGATTAGTTTAACAACACCCAAGATCAAGGATAGAAAAGCCTTATGACAACCAGCCATATCTGCCGGAAAATGGTCCACCAGGCAGATCTGGGGGATAAAATATGGATCCAGTCCCAGGAGCAGACCTAAAGAATCCTAGATTGCTTACCAGAATGGGGCTACCAGGGGGCAATCCCAGAGAATATGTTTTAGGGTCCCCTTGAAGCATCCACACTTGATACAGGTTGGCGATGCAGATCTACCCATTCTATAAAGCCTAGATGGAGTAAAATACAGGTTATGTAGGACATGGTATTATAAGAAGCAAAGATTATCCTGCTTAACGTATTGATATAAATGCTGCCAAACCTGCTGTCACGCTCTCTCATCCAAACCAAGTTCCAATTCTTGTTGCCAATAAAAACAGATCCCTTTAGGGCTTCTTGGATCCCACTGCTGAAGTAAACTGTAGAATTTGGAGACAGGTTGAGGTTGAACTGCAGTGTCTATGAACGTTTGCAACAGGGGGCTAGAATCCCCTCGCCATGGTGGAGGCCCCAAAAAGGAAGAGATTTCCCTAGCCTGCTACAAATATTTAAAAAGGATGATAGAGGGGGATTCCAAATAGATCCTGGATTTTGACAGCAGGAAAGAACCTTCCCTCATTGATTAAGGAGGCCACTGAAACCCGTTGAAGCTGTGGGCACAGCATAGGGGGTATCGGGTAATCTGCTATACAAAAGTGCAGGTTACTCATGAGTGGTTGAACAGAATCTTTGCTAGGATCCAGACCCAGGTAGAAATAAATCTGCTGGAGGGCCTTGAAGGACCAAAACAGAGGGGAGGCCCGAAGTGGTTTAGAAACTTGGATGGCTTGGCATACAGTAAGCTACCTACGGTGAGACCATGCTGATGACAGAACCACTGTTCTTAGGATAGCCAGAGGGTGTAAAAGTGGTCAGAAGGAGTCTGAATCACAAAACCCCAACAAAACAGTTTTCTACAGTGTATGGCACAGTAGTATAGAAAAAAGTTAGGCGCACGTAGATCCCTCGAGCTCCTTCTGAATAAAAAACTTATAATAGGCCCTATGAGTGGCCTTCCCATTCCATAAGAAGTCAGAGAGATAGCTCTGAAGATGTGAGAAACAGATTTTTGGAAATAGGGGCTGACCACCCCCAATGAGTATAAGATCTGAGGTAATATGCTCATTTTTTAACATATTCACTCACCCCCACAGAGAAAGAGGGAGAGAACTCCATTGCTGCAAGTCCAACTTGATTTCTTGACAAAGAGGGGAGAGGTTGAGCTTGGCCAGTCCAGAAATAGATCTGGGGACTTTAATCTCTAAGAAGGTAAGAAACTTAGGTTCCCAGGAAAGACAAAGTTCATCTACCCACTGTTTATGCACATGTGCATTCATTGGCATGACCTTGGATTTATCCAGGTTTAACTTGTAATACACTACCCAAGGAAACCTGTCAATCTCCTTCAGAGCAACTGGAATGGACATCTGTGGATCCGCCACATGCAAAAGGAGATCATCCGCATATGCAAAAATGTTATATCCTACTCCCCCATCTGGATACTGCTAACTCCCGGATTGACTTGAATAGAGCAAAGAAGAGACTCCAGATATAAGTTAAACAAAAACAAAGAAAGGGGGAAACCTTGCCTCATAGCTAATAACAGGGAAAAAGGAGAAGAAAACATTCCATTACAGCGAATCCTGGCTGAGGGGTGATGGCAGATGACCTTGAGTCAGTCACAGAAAGGGGAAGGAAAACTGAACCGACGAAGTGTGGCAAATAAAAAAGGACAAGACACCTGGTCAAAAGCTTTTTCCACATCTAGGGAGACCAGGACCACCAGTATCCTACTCTCCCTAGATGTGGAAATCTGAAATAACACCTTATGAAAATAATCAGACAATAAATGATGGGCCACAAAACCAACCTGTGTAGGACTAATAAGTCCCTCCCAGGTCAGTAACAAGCGGTTCGCCAATACCTTGGCCAATATTTTTATATATGAGTTTAGTATGGAGATAGGATGATAACTCGCTGGGAGAAGTTCAGATTTACCAGCCTTAAGAATCAAAGTTATCCAGGCTTGTGAGAATGAACTGTCAGCAAGTCCAGAGGTATGAAGGTGATTGAATAGCTGGGTTAAGATCGGTGAGTAGATTTATTCGGTGGGACCTGGAAGCGCTCCAGAGGTCACCGCCACATGTACAGTCTAAAACAGGTCCTGGTAGGGTTTAAAGTACAATTACACAGTAACACTGTGCATTACTTAGTATAAAACTGAGTGGTAGAAGCTCCTTTAAAAACTGCAGCCGTCACTCATTGCAGTAGTTGAATGGGGGCTACCCTGAGGACTACTTAGTGTTGCTAGTAGAACAATTAATCTGGCCGCTCACTTGGGGTGAGTAGATTTATACAGTGGAACCCAGAAGTGCTCCAGATGTCACCACCACATGTGCAGTCTAAAACAGCTCCTGGCAGGGTTTAAAGTATTATTGCAGAGTTATGCTCTGCATTACTTGGTGTAAAGCTGAGTGGTAGAAGCTCCTAATAAAAACTACAGCCATCACTCATTGCAATAGTTGAATGGGGACTACCCCAAGGACTACAAATGCCTCCCTGTTCCTGTGGTCCTAACCTGGAAGTACAGGAACCCCAGATGACCCTGACACACAGCAAGTCAGACATTCACTCAATAAATCAATAAGTCTGTGGAGTAAAACAACATACAGTGTTTCCCATCTTCCACGTCTGGCTCACAGTGATGCTAGTAGAACAATTAATCTGGCATCTCACTCTGGGTGAGTAGGTTTATACAGCGGGACCTGGAAGTGCTCCGGAGATCACCACCGCACCTACAGTCTAAAACAGCTCCTGAAAGGATTTAAAGTATAACTGCCCAGTAACACTAGATGTGATTGTTTTAAATGTTGGAGTGTCTCAAACATTTAATTTTAATTTAGTGGCTTGTTGCAGACTCTCCTCTGCTCCTTCTGATACTTTACAAACATTTCTAACTATGTTAGTCCCCTATTTAGACCAAGAAGTTGTGGTGATAGGTGACTTGAACTGGGACCTACTGAGACCATCTGATAAATTAATTAATCAATTGGCTGCTCTCAATCTTACATAAATTACTGATATTCCAACATGGCCTAATAAGCTTTCCCCAGATAGAGATACTCTTCTTGATTTGATCATGACTGCTACCCCATATAGATATGTATGTTCTGTATTTGATGCTGATATAAGTGATCATTGCTATTTAGCATGTATCAGACATCAAATTAAATCTGTTAAGACACCTCATGTTATAAATATTAGGAATTATTCTAAGTTTTGTGAACAAGCCTTCTGTCAGGAGCTGAATAAGGTCAATTGGGTACAAATTTATTGTTGCCCTGACATCTATATTGCTTGGACCTATTTCAAAAATTATTTTTAGAAGTAATTAATAAGCTTGCTCCGATAACTAAAAGAAGAATTAGGTCACAACCTGCACCTTGGTTTATAGTCATTTAAAGAAATTAATTACAGTTAAGGATCAACTCTGGATAAAGGCTAGAAGTACCAGACTGGGACTGGATATGCAGAACTATAGAACTATAAGAAGTAAATGTGCCAGGGAGATATGACAGGCAAAAAGTAATTATTATAGTCAACAATTTACAAATGTATCTAGTAATAAAAAGAAAATATGGGATGGAATAAAGCAAGTCCAAGGTAAATCACAGACTGCTAAGCTTCCAAAAATATTGCACTATAAGGATGTTTTTATATGTAAACCTTTAGAACAAGTTAGGGCTTTCAATAAATATTTCAATGAAGCAGGATGCACTTTTGATAAGAAACTTCCTAATCAACTAATGATTGAATTAGATAGTAATTTTACTGAACAGGTTAAAGGATCATTATTTTCCTTTAAACAGATTAATGAGCAGGATGTTACAACTGAATTAAATAAGTTGAAGGTAAAAAAAGGGTCAGGTTTAGATACTATTGATCCTATATTTTACAAGATTGGGGCTCCAGTTATAGCTAGGTATATAGCTTATGTGTTTAACTTACCTTTAAGTACTAGTGACATCCCAGATGACTGGAAAACAGCTTGTGTCATTCCTGTTTTTAAAGAGGGAGATGATTCTGACCCATGATGTTATAGACCTTTATCCATTTTGACACCTATTACTAAAGTTTGGGAAAAGTTAGTACATGGACAGCTTATAAAATACTTAGATAAAAATGGAATATTGACAAAAAGTCAAACTGGTTTTCATAAAGGGCATAATACCATTTATGCAGTATCAAAGGTAGTGGATGACATTTATACTGCCTTTGATAAGGGTTATTCGGTTCCTGCAGTTTTTTTTTTTGATTTAGCAAAGGTGTTTGATTCTGTTGATCATAATTTGTTATTGAATAAACTAAACATTTCGGAAATGGGTACTTTATTTTGGTTTTTTGTCTATTTGTCTTCTCGAATGCAGTTTGTTAAGGTGGGGGATTGTTGCTCTGACCTAGTTATGATTAACAAGGGGATACCCCAGTGATCACTACCAGGACCCCTATTGTTTCTCATTTATATAAATGATTTGTCTGAAGGTGTGTCAGCTGATACTAATATTCTTTTATCTGCTGACGACACTATTTTATATTGTCAGAGCAGGGATCCGCTAGAAGCCATTGGCACTCTGCAGAAAGATTTTGATATTATTCAGCAAACCTTAATTAATTCATGTTTATTGATAAATGTAAATAAAACTCAAGGGACTTTATTTACTGGGAAACCTAAGGTAGATACATTGCTACAGCCTTAGTATTAAAGCATTGGATGGGACTAACCTAATTACAATTTCTTTGTATAAGTATTTAGGCATTATGCTACATGACTCTATGAAATTTGAATCACACATTCATATGCTTTCTAGAAAACTTAAGATACTATTATCATTTTTCTATAGGAATAAATCATGCCTTAGTATTAAAATTTGTAAACAGTTGGTAAATTCTTTGTTTATATCACAAATTGATTATGGTGACTTTATTTACATGAGAACAATTGATGTAATTTTGAATTTATTGGATGCTCTTTGTCATAGTGCATTAAGATTCACCACTGGGTTTCCATGGCAGACTTATCATTGCAGTCTTTATTCTGAATCAGATTGGCAATCATTATCTGACCACAGACATACTCATTGGCTGTTTTATGTGTATAAATTTGTTTTGGATAAATTACCTCCATATTTGCAAAGTTCAGTTATTATTAAATAATATAACAAACATTCTCTGAGATCTGCTGACCTTCCTCAGTATTTTATACCAAGATATAAAACCAGATTTGGTGGTTATAGGTTGGCTGTAGCTGTTCCTATGACTTGGATATCTATCCAAAAAAAACTTAAATTGACATTTATTATTACAATGTCATACTTTAAATGATTGCTTCTTAGATTTATGATTTGTGTATGTGGCTGTTTTAAGTGAGTTATAACTGCACAATCTGTGAACTCATGTAACTTAAGTATGTTTACTGTATATGTGTACATGTATGTGTGTTTTATCCTGATGGATGCATTTGTAAATGAGAGGATTTTCTCTCAATTTTGCTTTCCAATAAATTGATGATGATAATGATGAACACTGTGCCTTCTAAGTATAAAACTGAGCATTCAAAGCTCCTAATAAAAACTGCAGCAGCAGCTTAGAGCAGACAATATCCAAATATAACTCCTTCCCACCCAAATGCATTTAAAGATATTGGGGCAGATTTCTGAAAAAGTACTGTAATGTCTAACCCCGAAGTATTGGTGGACTGTCAGGCAGTTCTGGGCCCAGTGGTTACATTGCTTGTCTGGTGTTCTTTGTAGGAGCGGTGATTGCTCTTGGCCCTGAAAAGGGTGATGGTAAGAACCCTCCTAAGGAAACCATCACTGGACTAAGATTTCTTTTGCAAATTATACAGAAGGCCTGTCTAAAATCCTCCCTTTTTGGTGAAGATGATGAAGAAGGTAGCAGTAGCATAGCTTGATGCAATCCTTGAAAAATACAATCTATAAGCTATTCCAGTCAGGTGTCAGGTCTTGGCATAGTACAGACTACTCTGGCAAGGTGTTTAATGACCTCTTGGTAATACATGCAGGGGAATGCTCTATTTTAATTCTCCTTGATCTCTTATAAGCATTCAATACAATGGTTCATGTTATTTTGACAGGTCACCTAAGGCAATGTGGGAGTCCACAGGAACAGCTCATAGGTGGTTTGAGTCATTCTTATGAGGCAGACCTCAGCAGGTGATGGTGAGAATGTTCTCACTTGGTCCTGCTGCGATCAGCTGTGGTGTGCCTCAGAGGCCAATTCTGTCCCCTTGTTATTTATTGACACATGTTGCTGCTAGGAGAGCTCATTAAGGAATACATGTTGTAGTTTTACTTCTATACAGATTATACTTAACTATACATGTCCTTTTCACCAGATGAGTACGATGCCATTATTGTGTTAGATCAATGCCTAAATGAAATGTATGATTGGATGGCTTCCAACCGACTGAGCATAAATACAGAAAAGAATGAGGTGCTGCTAATAGAACTAGTTCTCTTGGTTTCACAATGACTAGTAGCTCACTACTCTGTCCATTGTTAAATGGTGTTCTTTTTGAGGAACTAATAAGGTTTAGAATCTGGGTGTAATTATGGAACACAGGCTGTTACTGGAACATCAAAGGGTCACTGTGGTCCATCGTGGATATTTTCAACTAAGGACTATCACCTGCATCAAGACTTATCTATTCATGATAACATGGTGATTTTGGTGTATGATTTTGCAATGTCTAGACTTGATTACTGCAATGCTCTATATCTTGAAATGTCTGGAAAGTTGGTTTATTGCCTGCAGGTGGTGCAGAATGCTGCACCCAGATTCATCACCAGAGTTTGTCTCTCTGGTCATATCACTCATGTGCTGTGCTAACTGCACTAGCTGTTGGTTCAGGGGCACACCACTTTCAACATTGTGCAGTTAATGTACAAAGCACTATGCAGACTAGGTCTCAGTTACCTTAAAGCACCATCTTATAGCAGGAAACATTCATCATATAGTCTTTTTATGTTGTCTTGCATGCACAGCGCAGGCAACATATTGTGGTTGCTTGGAGTGGAAAAGCAGGTTTTGGAGGCACGGTCCTGCTGCAGCCAATGCTTTTTCTGGCCAGGCTCTGTGGCACCAATGACATAGCACACTGTCTATGACAGCAGTTGAGAAACCTGGAAGCAACTTGAAAGAAATTCACTGCTGCAACAAGGGAGCACCCTGAGGTGGTCCCTGATTGCAGTGGAGAATTACTGCTTGCCTTGTCTGGTGTCCCCTTTCAAGAAACATGATGGCAGCTTCACGGCCCGCTTCTCACAGTCACCTGGGAAGCCGACAGACAGCCGCCACCTATCACAGTCCCCCTGTAAGCTGACAGTGGTGCCCAATCCCCCTGTCAGCATGCTCTCTCCAAAGTTAATTTGCTGATGGGGGTGCCCAATCCCCGTTGGCATAAGGTACCCCCCATTTCTTGTGTGACAAGGGGGGCCCAATCCCCCTCAGTTCATGAGCCCCTCCCCACTGTGTATGTGCTGATGGGGGTGCCCAATTCCCAAAGGCTACAGATCCCCCCATCAAACACTCAGGTGGCATGCTGGGAGCCCCCCCCAGCATGAGAAAGTACCAGTAAAAATGAAAAACTTTCCTGCATTTTTTTTACCTGTAAAATAAAAAAAATGGCCCTTCATTGAGTTTGTTTCCCCCTCTGACAACCCTCTGCACAAGACACTCCTCACCCCCTCACCTCATACTTGCCTCTTGAGCCCAGCATGATGACCTTCAGTGGACCGGGAACACGTCTGCACTCTTCAAAGCCGGCTGTGAACTGAAGAAATGCCGGTAAGCTGTATGATGGTACACATGTTTTTTTTTTCAACTAATGTGGATATTGCGGCCATTTTGTTTACTTTTGGCACCAAATTTTCAACTTGGGGTTCTTGGGACCCCTCCTCATGAATTCAGTCACTGTCATGGCATTATTCAGTTCCGAAAGGAGATTTTGCTGTCACTGTATGGAATCACCTTTTGGGACTAAGAAACAAAATAACAGTGCCACTGTTCATGAGGTGGCCTCCCAAGAAAGCCTATGTTGCTAATTTGGTGAAAAAATTCCAATAAATGACTGTCACTAGAGTGCATTGTGCAGTTTCCACGCACACTCATAACTTTGCAAATTTGTAATACTTTCACTCCAGATTTTTAACATTGCCATTTTTTCACATATCCTCATGAACAGTAGAACTGTCATTTTTCACATCCTGGCTGAAATGTGTTTTTGCACTACCGGTGCAGAATAGCGTGGTCGCTGTGGGAAATCAGTGTTCAGGACAGATTAAGAAAATTACAGTGACAGTGTTCATGAGCAATGGTTCTAAAATTCCTATGTTGAAAATTTGGTGACAAATGTCCATAAGATTACTATGTTACAAGCATGTGTTGAACAGTTTCCATGCACACTCGTAACTTTGAGAATTTGTAATATTTTTACTCAACATTTTCAACATTGTCAGTTTTGCACACCTCCTTATGAACAGTACAGCTGTAATTTTTCAAATCCTGCCCAAGATGTGTTTTCACACAATTGGGGCACAATGACGCAGTCGCTGTGGGAAATCAATGTTTGGGACAGATGAAGAAAATCATAGTGACAGTATTCATGAGCAGAGGTCCAAAAATGCCTATGTTGAAAATTTGGTGAAATAATTCCACTAAATGACCGTGTTATGAGTGTGCATTGCACTGTTTCCACGTACGCTCATAAATATGAGCATTTTTAATATTTTCTCTCAAGATTTTCAGCACTGCCATCTCTTCACACCTACCTATGAATGGTACAGCTGTCATTTTTCACATCCTGCCCGAACTGTGTTTTCCCACATCTGGCACAGAATGACATGGTCTTTGTGAGAAATTAACGTTTGGGACAGATTAATAAAATCACAGTGCCACTATTCATAAGCAGAGGTCCCAAACACTTTCATAAGGTGGGGGGCACTAAAAGGCAGTGTAGCAAATTTGTAGTGCAAATACCAACAAACGCCTGGGGCATCATGCTTTCTAACCATAACATCCCACCCTGTACAGACTGACAGGCATCAGGGGTGTGCCTTTGGAATGCCAGCTATAATGCTCATGCCATGCCACCACTCCCACCCTCAAGCCAGTGACAGGCATCGAGGTGTGTCTTAGACTCTTTGGCCCCAGAGCTCACCCCATTCTCCTATACTGCACCCATTTCAGCATATGTCCCTTATGAAATGGGGTGACTCTAAAGCCGAACACCCCAAGGCACACCTCGACACTTTTTGGTATCTGCAGGATAGGGTGAGGTGAACTGCCATCAGCATTATAGGCAAATAAGGGGAACATAAGGCCCGAGGACCCCAAGGCACAATGTGATACTTGTCATAGTCTCTAGGGTGGGGTGAGCTGAAATGACATGAACATTATGGCCGATGCCCAAAGGCACACCTCAGTGCCTGCCAGTCTCTGTAGGGTGGTGTGGGGTTGGCATCACTTCCATACTGCACTGCCATTCCTGTTATGCATCTCTTTAACTCCTGCACTATCAATGCCAATGTCAGCAAGACAACATTCGGCATTGACAAATGCTTGTTTATGTATGTCTGGTAAAACAATATATCCTTTTTTACTTTCATTTCATTTCATTTCATTCATGAACTGAAATATGTGGTTTTAAAGATTTTAAATGTGTTTTCTTACTTGCCTTGTCCACCCTGAATGAATTAAAACATATTGACGTGATAGTGTACTGTTTACCACCAGAAATGTGTGCTAGTGACATCCTAATACATCCACAGTAGGAATTGAGGCTGCACAGCCAAAAAGTAACCACAATGAAAGATTTTTTTTAAGTTGACCATGGCAACCATGTCTATTGATTTGAGTCAATAGTTACACAATTCTTAATAAAAGATGCTTTTAATACATAGGAAGAAATTAAAAATGCACTGATGATAAATCTAAGGAGGCCATAAATATTTTTTTTTTGCAAAAACCTTATAAGCTGAAATGTTTTGCCAACAAACAGATATTGCTGCTTTGAAGATCTCTTGGCCTTATACTGCATGTTCTAGACAGCCTACTCCAGTCCACTGAGGTACTGTACTTTGTTATATGTACAATGTTCATGGCTGAAGCAGTCTCAGGCAGAGCTTTTACCATTGTAGAAAAAAATGATATAGAATGCCCTGCCTGTGATTTTGAAAATTTCCCCTCTGTTTTACCTCTGGGAGCCAGTCATTTAGATTGTTTGTTCATTTTAAAGCAGCAGTGCAACTAAAAATGTTTTTGCAAAAAGCTAATTTCAGTTATAATTAATAAAAAATATTAGCATGCCTGTAAAATCTACATTTCTATATACAACCTATGCTGTGCACCGTTTTTTTTTCTTTTCTCAGCCCTAACTCTCATAAGGTCTAAAAAGGTATTTCTAAGCCAAATGTCACAGTCATCTATTTTTCTTGAGGGAAAAAAACAACTAATTTAACATTTATAAAGTACTCAGGTTTCGGTGGAACTGTAACAGTTTACCCCCAAATAACACTGGAAGATTCCTGGACTCTTTCATAGTGGAAAATATAGGGTCAATATATTTGCTCAGTTTCATTGCACTGCTGCATTAATACAATATTTTACTACATCTAAACGTCCATGTATTATGTATATATCTATGTTAAGTTGTTGGATCTTGCTTAATTGTTATATGTTACTTGTATATCTGTTGTTTAACGCTACAGCACATAGAATGTAATGCATTAGTTGCTATATAAATAAAGTTGCAGTGCCTTGCAAAATGTTTGGATTTTCCACCAAAGGACCACAACAGCAGCACTTTTTAGTCACTACTGTGGCCCTTTTCACCATAAGTAAACCATGTCTAACAGGCATTATTCATTTTTATTTCACATATAATGAAAACATACTATGCATGATAAAACGTAGTAATGTACTAAAATGGAAGCCACTCTTCAAGTATTGTAACATTTGTCTGAAAACAACAGTAACATATTTATTTATACAGTATACAGCACATTTGGCTTAAGGAACAAACCATTTTATGTGGGCTGTACATATTCTATAGGTCCTGGTGCAGTAACAGATTTCAATCACACAAAGAATTCATACAGTGAAAACTGTATAACATTTTAAATAAGTGTATGTAGATTTGGGATAAGTCACATTAAGTTAAGATTGCCATGATTTCTAAATACATGTGATGTACAACCAGGTGTTCTACTCCTTAAATAAATCAAATGCACATGGTGCTTAGAATGGGATTTACTCACCTGGTAAAGGTGATTTTACCTGCAACCTTTATGGTGCTCAGGAACTACTCACCAGTGAGTTATCCTCCATCCATCCTATTGGCTGATGCACGATCCAATCAAATTTGAACTGGCTGGAGGCCAGACCCCCAGCCATCAATACCTTCCCCAGTGAGGTACTTCCCTAGCAGAGAAAGAAGGAGAGGAAATGAGCAAGGAGACAAGAATGACAAATAGACAGTTACCTGTATGGGTTGCAGCAGTAATTTAATGGAACATATCAAAAGAACACATTTCTCACAATGACAAATCTTATCTCACAAGAAATTTCCCTCAGAGTACACAATGAAGAGAACACACAGTCTCTTTTATTTTTAAGCTGTTTAGTGACCATTGGCAAGAGGATGTTGATGTCTGACTTGCCCTGCAACAACCAGGGGAAAGATTGTTTTTAGTGATTCTGGCTGTTTGGGTTTTGCATTCTCCATGATTGGGAAGGACTCTGAGCAATATTAAGGTTGTATTAAGGTTGTAGGTATAATCACCTTTACCAGACAAGTAAATCCCATTATCCCCCGCACCTTTATTATAATATTTCACTTTAGTTGCTTCATACAGGATTGCTGGTTTTAGGAATGACTGGACACCGTAAGTAACTTCTAACAGCTCTGAGGTTTATTCAACAAACATACATTAGATAGATCAGCAGGCCTCAGCAGAACCACTACTACAATCTGCTCGTGCAGTTTCTAAAACCCAGTTTCCACCCAAGACATACCATTAGCCCAAAACTGCAGGAGGATGTGGACTAAACCATTCTACACTGTTACTAGGGTAAGTTACCATGTACTACATCTCCCCTTCTAGTAAAAGAAAGCAATTACCTTGATTTTGGTTTGCATATCAATGACAAATAATTACCAAGCACTATTAACATAATGGTTAAGTCTTACTTTGTGATGAGTTAGGGTCTAAAGTCACTGGTACTAAGCTCTGTTGAAATAAGTCTTTACCATTGACTTAAGTCATAACAAAATCTCTGAATCTCTCAGGAACTTTAAGCAGACGCCCTCTTCTGGTCATTCGAGTAGACTGCACACTGGGTACAGCCTCAGGACTTTCTGGCAAAGTGTCATTGAAAACAACAGGTTCCATCTCAGGTTGCTCATACTCTTGACAAGTGTCCTGTTCCTGGCTGTTGTCCCTGGAGTCCACTGTTTGTGACAATATGGATTCAGTTGACTCATCTGCCTGTTGCTCTTCAGCCTCCAAAGCAACTGTTCGGTCTCTCCTCAGGTGTCTTCTGTTCCTGCAGTATCGCTGTCCTGCAGGTGTAATCACACTATAGGATCCTGGCTCATCACGGATTCTTTCCACTGTAGCAGGTTGCTACCCACTAGAAGTCTCTATGCATACCCTTTCCCCTTCTCTGAATGGAGTAAGTGGAGCTGCATTCCTGTCATAATACTGTTTCTGTCTTTTCTGTAGTCTTTTCAGACATTTATGTGCATCCTTTGATATTTCAGGTCACAGTGCCCTTGCACTTGCGGGTAATGTTGTCCTCAACATTCTGCCCATTAACAATTGAGAAGGTGTAAAGTTCAGTCCTGTGACTGGTGTATTTCTAAGACTGAGCAATGCGAGTTGTGGATTGGTCTGACCTTGCATAGGCTTCAGAAAGTTTCTTTTTACTTCTAGATCATTCTTTCAGCTAAACCGTTAGATTGTGGGTATCCTGGGCTGGAATGAGTTCTTTTGAACTCCCACAACTTTGCAAATTCTTCATTTCATGACTTGCAAATGGTACATGATCCGCTACCAGTTCTTTTGGAATTCCATGTCTTGCAAATATAGCTTTCAATTTTGTAATAACTGCAGCTGCTGTCTTGTCAGGCATTCTGAGAACCTGAGGGTATTTTGAAAAATAATCCACTACTATTAAGTAGGAGTGTCCCTTAAAGTCAAAAATGTCTGCACCAAGCTTTAACCATGGCATGTCAGGTATTTCATGTGGACACATTGGCTCTTTATGATTGCTGGGTAAGAGTTCCTGACAAGGTCCACATGCTTCAACCATCATTTCTACTTCTCAATTCATGCCTGGCCAATACATTACAGCTCTGGCTTGTGCCTTCGACCTTTGTATTCCTTGATGTGCTGCATGAAGTCTTTGTAGCATATCTGTTCTCAGCTCTTTGGGTATGATAATTCTTTTACTCACCATTATGAGTTCATTTTTTATGTATATATTGTGTCTCATGGGCCAATAGTGCTGAAGTTTGATGCTGACTTGTTTTTCCTGTTAGGCCATCCTTTGAGGTGCATTTCTTTAAGCAACTGTAACTCACTGTCCCTCTGTGTGGCCTGTTTTAGCCCCTCTAACATGCTGTCAGGCAGTGTCTCTGTTGCTTGGATTGAGTATATGACCTTTTCACAGCTTAGATCAATGTTTCCTTCTGCTGGTTTTCTTGGTACTGCCCTGGACAGAGTGTCTGCAATCAGAATATCTTTTCCTGGAGTATAGGTTACCTCTATGTCATATTTCTGTATCTGTAGCAGCATCCACTGCAATCTTGCTGGAGCCTTTCCAATTGGTTTGTTCAGTATGGACTGTAGTGGCTTGTGATCTGATTGTACTTTCACTGACCTTCCATAAACATACTGATGAAATTTCTGTAGCGAGAACACAATTGCTAGCAACTCTTTTTCTATCTGTGCATAGTTTCTTCCAGCACTGGACAATGACCTAGATGCATAAGCTATTGATCTGTTTCTTTGTAGTAGACAAGCACCTAGTCTGTCCTTAGATGCATCTGCTTGGATTTCAATGTCCTCTTTTGGATCAAAGAATTTTAATACTGGTACACAAGAAATAGCATCTTTCAGCTTTTGTAAGGCTTCTTAATGTGCTGGCTGCCACTGCCACATGACATCTTTTTTGAGTAGCTGCCTTAGTGGTGCAGTGAGGGTTGCTTCATTCGGAATGTACTGTGCCAAGTATCGAGTCATTCCTAACAGCCTCTGTAGTGCTTTTTTATCTTCGGGAGGGGACATCTCAGCTATTGCTTCTACTTTGGCTTCATCAGGCCGTAGCCCATTTTCAGTTATGATGTACCCCATGTATTTCACCTCACTCACCAAATACTGTATTTTGTCACTATTGAACTTTACATTGAGTTCCACTGCTCTGTCCATTACTTTTCTCAGAATATTGTCATGCTCTTCCTTGGTAGCTGTGGCTATAAGCATATCATCAGCTATTACAAAAACACCTGGTATGTCTCCGAAGTGTTCAGCATTTCTCTGCTGGAATACTTCACTCGCAGAACGTATACCAAAAGGAAGTCTGTGAAATTTGTACCTTCCCCGTGGACTGTTGAATGTACATAGGTCTGCAGAATCATCATCTAATTTGATCTGCCAATTCCCATCTTTTTCATCTAGAATTGTAAAAAACTTTTTACCTGCAAGCTTACTCTGAATGTCCTCCAATGTGGGGATGGAGAAGTGATGTCTTCTGATAGCTTTATTTAAGTCTCTAGGGTCCAAACACACCCTGATCTCACCATTTTTCTTTTCAGTAATTACAAGGCTATTTACCCATGTTGTAGGTTTTCTTACCTTGCTAATCACCCCAATTTGCTCCAGCTGTTCCAGTGTCTGTTTTAGTCTGTCGGTAATTGCATATGGGACTTTCCTGCACCCATGTATCACAGGAGTAACATTTGGGTCAGTATATATGTGGTAAACTCCTGGAAATTCTCCTAGGCCTTCAAACACTGTTTTATATTGTGCAAGAAGTTCCTCTTTTGTGCTTGGTGGCTTGGTTTTAAGCACCTTTACTTTGTGAATCAGATCCAGGATGACACATGCCTATTGACCCAGTAGGGAAGCTCCCGATGTGTTAGTGACATAAAACTGCAGATTGGCCTCTCTGTCTTGTGTCTTACACTTTAGCGTCTCTTCCCCTTCAGGATTAATTTGTGCTTCTCCATATGCCATTAGGATAGTACTGGTCAGCTTGATTTGTACCTTGCATGGAAACTGCGCAATCACTTCTTTAGTCAGTATATTGACTTCAGCTCCAGTGTCCAACTTGAACTTAACTGGCTGTCCCATTATCTTCAAGGTAGTGTACCACCCTTCATCTGGTACTTGTGTCCGCACCGTTTCTTGTTTTCTTTTTACAGCACCCACAACTAGTGCTTCTACCCCTTTGGTCATTTTCTCATGAGGTTTGTTGGACTTTTTGGACCTGCACATTTTTGCATAATGGTTGAGGCCACCACATTTACGACATTCTTGTGCATACGCCGGACAAACCTTTGGCGCATGTCCCTTGCCACACCTCCCACGCATGTTTGATTTTTGTGCACATCTCTCACGTGTTGGCAGCTGGCGGTCTGGTTTTTGGCCTGTATTACCATCCTGCCTTGAACAATAATTCTTAAATGCTTCCATAACCTTAGCTGCTTTTTTAGCTTGTGGGTCAGCATACGTTATATTGAGGGTATTGTACACCTCAAGGGCCTCATCCCCAATCGTGTATAGCAGGACTGCAATTTTCATTGCCTCTGACTTATCATCTAATCCCATGGCAATGAAGTACAGACTTAATCTCTGTGCCCACCTTCTCCAGTTTTCTGCAGGATTTCCGGTCAACAATAGTGGTGGAGGTGGCTTAAATTGCTCCATACTGCCAAAAATACTTTGTTATACAGTCTTTTAGTAAGCTTTAGGTACTCACAAATACTGTCTTTTGTTTCTTTTCTTGGCAGCACAAACTTTTCTTCTTTCTTGCAACTGCAGCACTGCAGGTTCACTTCTGACACCATATAATATTTCACTTTAGTTGCTTCTTACAGGATTGCTGGTTTTAGGAATGACTGGACACCATAAGTAACTTCTAACAGCTCTGAGGTTTATTCAGCAAACATACATTAGATAGATCAGCAGGCCTCAGTAGAACCACTACTACAATCTGCTTGTGCAGTTTCTAAAACCCAGTTTCCACCCAAGACATACCATTAGCCCCAAACTGCAGGGGGATGTGGACCAAACCATTCTACACTGTTACTAGGGTAAGTTACCATATACTACATTTATAGTGCTCAGGAATTTCTCACCAAATGGACTTTTGTAGCAGTACCAAGACTATTAGGGAGGGAAGAGCTGGAAACTAAGTCAGGTGGAATCTGATGCTGCCTGAAACACAGCCTTGCCAAAATTAGCCCTGTCTGCTGATGGCATATCCAGTCTATTATGCCTGACAAATGGGTGACTGAGGACCAGGTAACTGCTGAACAGATATCCTGGATTGCAGCCCCCCACACCCATGAAGCTGACATTGCCCTATTTGAATGTGCTGTAATGCCTGAGGTGGGGGTTAGGCCCAACCCCGATAGACTGCTATGATAGTTGCCCATATCCATCTAGCTATGAATTCCTTAGATGAGCTTGCCCTGATTTCTTTCCAGAACAAGGGACAAATAGTCTGTCAGTCTTGCGAAAGCTTTCAGTTATGAGTAGATATTTTTTCAGCTGAGATATCTTGTCCAGGGGATGAGGGTCCATATACAGCTGACCTCGTTCCAAGAGGAAGAAAGGTAGATTAATTTTTTGTTCCTTGTAGAATGGTGATATCACCTTTAGTTTGAAGGATGGGACCATCCTACAGGAGACTCTGTCATTGTGGAAGGTGAGAAATGGTTCTTGACATGACAGTGCCTGTAATTTGCCCACTCTTCTGACTGAACACATAGCCATCAGGAAGACTGTCCTGAGGATTGTCCAGTACAGGCAGTCTGGTAGGAACTGGGTCTTGTGGAAACCATCCAGGACATGGTTAAAATTCCATGGAGTGCTGGGTTATTCTGGTATGGGGAGAGGTGATCTGTACCACCCTTAGTAGCTGGACCACATATGGGTGGGAAACTACCTGACACACTCCTGGGAAATGGTCTGTCTTGGCAGATATAGCCAGTGCCTGTACTCCTACAGAAGAGTGAGAGAATCATTTGTCCACCCCATCATTAAGAAAGTCTAGGATTTGGGGAAGCCCTGTCACCAAGGAAGACAAGCCTTTGGACATACACAACTTGCAGAAAATCTGCCAGTGTCTTTGGTAAGTCTTAGTTGTCTATTGTCTTCCAGACTGAAGTAGTCGATCACCACTTGAGGAAGGTAACCAGTCTCTAACAATCTTTTCCTTTCTCCATTCTTATTTTCAGTTTTAGTATCTTGGGGTTGTGATGCAGGATGGGGCCTTGGCCGAAGAGATTAGGGCAGTTAGGGAGGTGCCATGGGGTATTGATTAGCATTGCTTTGAACATGGAATACCATGGTCTCTGCTGCCAATCGAGAGCTATTACTATCA
The DNA here is from genome assembly GCA_016271365.2 of Neoceratodus forsteri. Taxonomy (NCBI): domain Eukaryota; kingdom Metazoa; phylum Chordata; order Ceratodontiformes; family Ceratodontidae; genus Neoceratodus; species Neoceratodus forsteri. Next base: position 1,155,891,347 of record CM057456.1, on the reverse strand, counting down.
CTGTGACTTTGGTGTTTCTGATCTTGAGAAGTACTTTTGGGGTCATGGGGGTGAAATGGGAGATGTAGGCCCTGTTGAATTTCCATGGGGCTGACAGCATGTTGACCTCCGCTACCTCAGGATCTTGGAAGCACAAATGGAATTGAGTCAGCTAAGTGTTGCTGTGGAATGCCATTAGATCCACTTGGAATGGTCCCCATCTCTTGTTGAGTTTCTGAAACACCTTGGGGTGTAGGTGCCACTCTGCCAGGTGACATGTGACTCTGCTGAGCCTATCTGCTTAAGACTTAATTTTCCCTGCTAAATAGATGGCCAAGATCACCAGCAGGTTCCATTCTGCCCAGCATAGTGTCTTTAGTACCTCACAGATCATTGTCCTGATTCCGGTTCCACTTACTTTGTTTATGTAGGTCATAGTGACATGGTTTTGCATTATTGTGAGGACAGCCTGGCCTGATACCTGAGGGGCAAAGAACAGGAGGTCTCAATATACTACCCTCATCTCCATCACATTTATAGGGAAGCGTGACTCAAGTGACGACCACTTGCCTTGAGTGACTTGGTGACCCAGCATGGCTTCCCAGCCTTGAAGACTTGCATGTGTTGTAGTCATCACTGTGGGCATTATTAACAGAGGCATGCCTCTAGTGAGACTGTGTTTGTTTGTCCACCACAGCAGGCCATCTAGAACATCTAAGCTGGGATTGATTCTGTAGTCAAAGTCTTGGGTCACCTGGTTTCATGCATCTAGAATGTATCTTTGGAGATGGTGCATGTGTAGCTGGGCCCATGGTACTATGACTATCATTGCTGTCATGAGACCCAGAATCTGTAGGTAGTATCACAGCAGCCTGTTGGGTTTTGCTTGTATCAAGCCGATGAGTTGCATTATGCTGTGAATTTTTTCCTCCATTGGCATCACTACTTTGAAGTGTGTGTTGATCTTTGCACCTAGGTGGGTAATCTCCTGGCTGGGGAAGTAATTGGCTCTTGTCCCAGTTTATGATTCAACTGTGCTGTTGGAAACATCGGATCACTAGCTTTGTGTCCCTTTGTGCTTGAGAGGAGGACCTTGCTCATACTGTATGAGCCAATCGTCCAGGTATGGTATGGCATGCACTCCCTTCTTGTGGAGTGCTGTGGCCAGCACAACCAGAGTTGTTGTGAACACCCTTGGGGCAGAGGACAGCCTGAATGGGAGCCATGTGTACTGAAAATGTTGACTGTTGACATTAAACCTGAGATACTTATGTGGCTGAGAAAAATTGGTATGTGGAGATATGAATCTTTCAGGTCAAATGAGGTGAGGAAATCACCTGGCTGAATCACCAGTAATGTGGACTTGAGTGTCTCCATCTTGAATTTCTTGTAAGTGATGTACTGCTTGAGGAATCTGAGGTCTTGCAGGGGGCAGAACCCACCTCACTTTTTGGAGACCATAAAGAACATGGAGTGTGACCCCAAGTTCTGCTCATGTTGTAGCATGGGTGCATTGGCTCTGTTGATGGAAAGGTTGGCAATGGCTTGGTGGACCACCTCAGCCTTGTCATGGGATAGTGGTAAAGGAGACTCCACTGGTCTTTGCAGAACTGTTTCTTTTTCAAATTCTATTGCATACCCATGGGTCACAAGCTCCCTGACCCACCTGTCTGTTCTGGTCTAGGCCCATTGTGTGGTGAACAGTTGGAGCCATCCCCCCACCATAAGGTTGTTCACCTGGGCCCACCTCATCTCATTGGCTTTTGCTGCTGGTACCCGACTTCTTGTTAGGTGAGCTAGGTTCCCTACTGGAGGAGCCTCTGTTTCTAATCTGGGATGGATGGGAGTAGAAACAGGGTTTGAAGAATGATCCTTGTGAGGTTTGACTGTTTTATGGTGTAGTCTGACCACACATGCTCTTGAACTTAGGTTGAAAGGACCACCCTGATGAAAGATAGAAGTCCTTATCTGCTGCATTGTGCTTGGCACCTGATCTGTCCTTCAGGAAGGGAGTGAGAATTTCTCCAAACCAGTGTCCCTCTCTGAAAGAAAGCTTTAGGACAGCATTTTTGAATTTGCCATCTGTCTGCAACAGCTTTTGCCACAGAACTCTCCTAGTCCAGTTGGCAAGGACTGTTTTTCTGGTGCTGAACTTCAGGATCCCCTAGGAAGCATCAACTATGTAGGGAGCTGCTAGATGGTGCAGTCAGCATTGCCAGCCAGTGTGGAGGAATCAGGAATAGTGTCCACTATAGATTCCACCAAATGGAATAGGGCTGTACTGGTGTACCACACTTCAGTATCTACTGATAATAACATCCCAGCAACCTCATGCACCTTCTTCAAGTGCTCCTCTCTCTTTTTGTCCATGGCATCTTTAAGAGCCGCTATGCTCTAAATGGGAATAGTGGTCCTCTTTGAAAGGTTGGAGATGGGTGGTCCACCTCAGGGGTGAGAACAAGACTGTCTTTCAGGATCCCGTGAGCAGGTAGGTTTTATCAATAGCCTGCTTCTCTGGGATCCTGATCAGTTCTGCTGCTTCATGTTCCTTTTGTAAAATGGCATCAAGGGCTTCGCATGTGGGAAAATGAGGTCTTGTAGAGCTGTGGTGTACCTTGAGTAGGTGGTCCACAGAGGAATGGGGTCTTTCCAGCTCCTCCAAAATTTTGAGTACCTCTGTAATCATCTTCACTAATTCATCTACATCTTCTTCAGGGGACAGCCTTTCAGAGGAGCTCTCAGATTCCTGGCCTGAGCTGTCATCTTCGGCAAAATCATCATCTACTTCTGCCTGCCTGCATTGTTTCTTCAAAGTCTGCTGATCTGAGAGTCTTCTGGTTTTTATTTGGAGAGGTGGACATGGGTTGTCAAGAGGCTAGGTTTGCAGCTTCTCCAGGAGTTGGAACAGCAGTTCAGCTTGCATGGCGTTTAGCATAACTGGAGCCATTGGAGGGGAACAGTCTCTAACATTGGAAACGGTGCTGAGACCAGTGGCTTGAGAGGTCCCACTTTCTGAAATTGTGCAGACTGCGCACAGGGAATCCCCTATGTGAGTCTTCAACAACTTGGTACCACATTCCAGCCAGGCAGGCAGGCATGGCAAGGAGCTAAGTGTCAGTCAGTAATCTGTGGGGAACAGACAGAAACAAATGATCATCTGCATATAAAAAAGTAGTGTAGGCCTTTTCGCCAATTTGTATACCCCAATATTAAGAGAAGATCTAATGGCTATTGCAAGGAGTTCCAGTGCTAGTATAAAAAGTAGGGAAGATAATGGGCACCCCTGCCTAGTACCCTACCCGAGAGGGAAAGGATCAGACAGTGTGGCATTTGTGAAGACCTATGCCATGGGTTGATTATACAAAGCAGTGACCCAGGCCCAAAAGTGGGGTCCAAATCCCATGAATTCTAGCACCTGCAGCAAGAAATCCAATTCAAGGGAGTCAAAGGCCTTCTCTAAGTCTATTGCCACTGCTGTGGCACGGGTTGTACCAATTTGAGCAAAAACCATAATGTTAATCATAGAATGGATATGATCCCTACGGAGTCTCCCCAGGACAAAATCCACCTGAGAGGGATGGACTAGGGAAGTAATTAGGGGGCTTGGATGAGTTGCCATAATTTTTGCAAATATTTTGCTGTCGGAATTTATTAGGGAGATAGGCAGATAATTAGAAGGTTTTGTTGGGTCCTTTCCTTTCTTAGGAAAAACTGTAATAATTGCTTCTCGAAGGGTACTGGGAAAGGAGCCAGTGATTTTTGCTGAATTAAAGAGGGTCACCAATATTGGGGCTATTTGCGGGGCTACAATACTCCAAAGTTCAGGGGGGGATCCCATCTCCTTCTGGTGCTTTGCCTGTGTTTAAGGCCTTTAACGTTGCTGTTTCCCCCAGTGATGTGATGGGGGCTTTCAGGGCCATAGTCTGCTGCAGGGACAGCCAGGGAACAGAGAGTGAGCAGAGAAATCGGCTTACTATCATGGGGTCAATAGTTCTCAAAGATGTGTATAATTCCCTGTAAAAGTTCACCAACATTACTGAGTCACCTGTATTATTCTACCTGGGTCTGTAAGGCCAGAGATGTAGCTCTCCACTCTCTGTTTTCGTAGTCTATTTGCTAAAACTTTCCCCCCTTTTCCACCTCCCACCCAATACTTATGCTTTAAGCGAAGGATGGCCAACTCTGCCTTTCTAGCAAGAAAGCCGTTAACATCTGAGGGAAGGTGTATCATTTCAAGATAGCAGGGAGAAGGTCTAGAGTTGCACGGGGGGGTGAAGTTTACAAGTGGCTTCTAATACTGCCAAGCGTTGCTTCAGCATTCTAAGGTGCTGCTCCCTCTGCTGCCTACGGGCAACAGCATAGGCCATTATAGCACCCCTAATTGTGACTTTCATAGCTTCCCACAAGCATGCCAAATCTGTTAGGTTAAGGGGGTTGTCCTGCAACAAAAGTTTAACTTGGGTAGCCAACCGACCAGGGAAGTCTGGATCCCACAATAGGAGAGGGTCTAGTTTCCAGGTATGGGATAGTCTAGCCTCTGGGCCCCATGTTAAGAGCAGTCAGACAGGAGCATGATCCAATATCACTATTGGAAATATCTGAGTATCAAATACTATGATCATCTGAAATGGGGAGACCAACCAATAGTCCAAACAAGAATAAGTTTTGTGAACTGGGGAAAAATATGTGTACTCTCTTTCTTTTGGATGAAGAACTCTCCAAGCATCTTGTAGCTCCATATCAGACATAAGCTGCTGCAGTGCCCTTCTGGTCTTTGGGTGCCTATCTGGAGTGTTTGTGTTCCTATCAGCACTCAGATCTAAGGGGACGTTAAGATCACCCCCAGGACCACCGGTATATTTTCTCTCGCAATGGAGGAGAGAGACTGTGCCAGAGCATGGAAACAATCCGGTAGGTCCTCATTAGGGCCATATATATTTACAACCACTAGGGCGCTTTTCTATCTATTGAAGAGAGCTATTATCCATCAGCCAGACTTATCCCATTTGGACTTAACCAGTGACCAGTGGAGATCCTTGTACACAAGGATGGTAACTCCTCTCTTGTGCGTAGAGGCAGAGGATGACACAACTTGACCCACCTATGCCCGTTTCAGGCTATCATTATCTGCTTATCTGAGTTTAGTCTCCTGGAGTAAAATGACATCCGCTCTCAGACTTTTGAGGTGTCCCAAGACCTGTGAATGCTTCACCAGGGTATTAAGGCCCCTCACATTCCAGGTAATTAAATTTATATCAACAATTATCCAAGATTCTTGTGAAAGCAGACCTAATGTTCCAAATATAATGTAGACAAAAGGCTGAGAGGAGGAAGAGCCCCTTCCAAGATATTATAGAGCAACTGACCATCATAGATTCTGACCCTGCATTATAATCTTGTAATCTGACAACTTGCAAAGGATATTGTAATAAACAATCAGAAAGCAAACATAACAACCATAACTATATACATCCAGCCTATATACGGCCAGGGGGAGGCCCCATGGAACAAGGCCAGCAGCATTGCTATAAGGCCTCCATGCGCATCCTAGGGGGTATAGGAGAGGGAAATGCCTTACCCTGCAGTGTATAGGAGAGGTCGATGTCTCTCAGCTATAAAGGGGAGTAAGTTAGGATTGTGGATTCTGTTTAAGAGGAGCTCATGTTGTGTGCCTTACTAGGCCACCATCAGGGGTATCTTGAGAGAGTATAGGGAGGAAGTCTGGAGAAAAGTTAATTAGAAGGAGCTGGGGGGGAAGGGAATGGGAGAAGAAGAGAAAAAGGAAATATAAATAACATATCTTGGGGGGGGTAAACCATTTCTTCAGATCAGATACCCCAGTTTAGATAATAGAGAGAGAGACCCACCACTTATCTAACAGTCCTTCATGTAATATTGTCAGAATAAGTCCTTGATCGAGCTTCTTCAGTCACAGTATGCTCAAGAGATTAGCCATTCACACCAGCTGCTGAGGGTGAAGTGGAGCTTGTTCGTGGGCTCGAAGGAGAGGCCACGATGTCTGCACATGATTTGCTTTGCCCTGTACTGGTGGCCTTTCTGTTTTCTGACCACGATGCTGCATCCCCCGTTGATTTCTCCTTGCAAATCTGGACTGTCCATTTGCAACAGTGCATATGGATTTGGCATAAAATATGCCCATAGGTCTGGGCCCAGGTGGGTTCCTTGCCGATGATCATGTTGGGGACTTGTCGAAGTGGCCCGTATTCTAGGATGTTGATGTTTGGGGCGATGGGCCATAGGCTGTCTCTTCCTTGATCTGGGAGGTAGAATAGCCTCAAAATTTCTGATCTGCTTGGACCAGATGCATCCATCGCAGCCTGTGAAGTTTCTTCCATCTCTGGTGGTTCTGTCACTGTCTGGGTGGCCATATAAGCCCCTTGTTCTCAAAAGCCTGCTGGATGCTGGACTCTAAGAAAGTCCATCAAGTTTTCAGGAGATGCAAACATTAGTGGCACTCCATTGTGTATTACCCTCATGATGGCTGGATAGTGTAGGGACAAGGAGTAGCTATGCGCATGAAGAATATTCCTTGCCGGGCCATACTCTTTCCTGCCATCTGACAGTTCCTTCGAATAATCCTGGAAAATGTGTATTCTGTGTCCTTGCCATGTTAGGTTGCTGATTTCTCTGGCTGCTCCTATAATAGTCTCTTTTTGTCTAAAGTCCCAAAATTTAGCCAGCAGCAGCCTGGGCCTTTCACCCAGTTTGGGAGGTGGGGCTAAGAAATGATGAGCCCACTCTATCTGGGGCCTAAAATCATCTGGAAGGCCTAATAAAGCAGGAAGGGCTTGTTGTAGGAAGGAGACCACATTAGCTTGTTCTGTCCCTTCTAGGAATCCTATGAATCTGAGATCATTTCACCGTCTCCAATTTTCAAGTTTATCGACTTTTTTCTGAAGGAGGTGAATTAGTTTTGCTTGCTCCCGCATGTTTGCTGATATATCTTGTATAGCTGCATCTTTCAATCCCAGTCTCCACTCAGTGTGAAATAGATGGACTTTGATTCCTTTCAACGTTTGGGTAGTCACATTAGCAGTGGTTGTAAGTTGTTCCATTTGTGTTAAGATTTGTGTGAACATCTGCTCCATGTGGGAGCTCTCCCCAGACATAGTGGCATTGCAGGCCATGCTGAGAGTTTGGGCCCAGTGCTAGATTAAGAGCACTAATGTTAATATGCTAGTATGAGCAGTTTGCAGTGAGCTCAGCAGTTCTCTCGCGAAATATAGTAGCCCGACGTATTCACCCAGCATTAGCACTATTAATCAAGTCGAACAAAGATCCCCAATGCCGGATTTAGTCAGAGTTTGTCCCCTTAGCTGAAGAGCTAAGCAATTAGGCAGCCATCACTGTCCATGGTTGGCCACACACCACCATGAAACCCACTTTTAAAGCACTCTGCTGTATACTGCAGCAGACCTACTGAATAAAGCAATATAATTTCAATGGCAATCATTTCCCTTTGTCATGCAGGAAACTGTCGAATTCACCTCATCCTAGAAGTGTCACAATTTCCTGAATGACAATAGGGACTAATTGCCATTGAAATTACATTGATTTATTCAGTGGGTCTGCTGCAACATTCTGCAGAGTGCTGCAAAAATGCTGTAAAATTAGGTTTCATCTTGGGGGACGCCACCTGTATAAACTGTGTGTTAACATGTCCCCTAAATTAGTACCTCTGCAGTATGAAATTCTGGGATTATCTCCTACATTTTCCCTCAAATCTGGATCCCCCTGTAGAACCCATCCCCCCAATGTTTGATTACTATTTCAGAAACCTGAATAGAAATTCTATCGAACTCAGTCACAGACATAATGTGTTGGTCATTCTCTGATTGCTCTTATATCACTTTGGGTTTTAAAAGTATTTTCCTTTTTGAGTTTTGAGCTCTCTCGTGTACCCTTTCCACACATTTGATGGAATAACCCCTGCTTAAAAATATTTTTTTCAGGATTTCACATTCTTTCTCAAAATCCAGTAAATCTGAACAATTATGTCTCACTCGAATGAACTGACCATTTGAAATTCCTTTCTTAACATGTCTAAGGTGAGCACTAGGTGTGTGTAGAAGCATATTAGTAGAAGTGGGTTTTCAGTAGGTGCTTGTAACTACCAGCACTCCCTCAGTAGCCTTCAATGCAAGATCAAGAAATGAAATCTCTGAGACATTAGTATCAAATGTGAAATTTAAACCAACATCATTAGTATTGACAAAGCACACAAATTGAGCAGCTGTAAGATAATTCCCTTCCAAACCACCAAAAGATCATCAATAAACCTTCCTCATAAGAAAATATTATCCAAAAAATGGGTTCCTTCTTTTATTAAAAATCAGAGCCTCCTCTCACCAAGACATAAACAAATTGGCGTATGATGCCCCCCTTTCTTTTTCTGCCTAAGTTCTTTAGCTTTTTTAGATGTTTTTTGCTTTTTCATTTTTTTTATATTCAAGATGTATGTGCATATATCTGATTTTAATTGTTGGTATATAACCACTTATAAATTAATGGCTATTTAGCCTCTTTATATATTTCTGAGGATTTAAAAAAGTATAAGCAAAAATGTCTCCTATCCAGAATTTTCCCTCAACATTTTTAGGCTAATTCATACATTTTCTCACTTGGGGTACACATTTTTCACTAGGGCCTGGGTATTCAGAAATGCGCCAAGGCCTGGTACAAGTCCAGTGCAGCACAAATCCAATGCTCCATGGCACAACTGGAGCCATATTCAGAGGCTGCACAGGCCAAACAGCTCCAGCACAATGTGGCTGAATATGGTAGAGTTGCGCCATGGTGCAAATAAAGTTGAGCCATGGTGCAAACAGAGATGCACCATGGTGTAAACAGAGATGCCACAAAGCACCCATGGCAGCAGGAGCAAAACAGCAATGGGGGGGCAAGACACAGAGAACAGACCCAGGGACAGATCCATGGAAGCACAGTGACAGGCCACAGGAGGCCTCCACCAGCAGGGCACACACAGGCATCCAGACACTGGAGCCCAGAACACAGCAGTGGCATGGATAGCAGGTGACAGGAGGTGCCAACAGCCAATGGAGGGCCACCAAGGGAGCCCCCCCTGACAGGCTGCTGGCCATGACCCCCTGAGACTATGGCAGGCCATACCCAGGACCATGCAGCCAAGCACACACATGCCACACAGGCACACAGGGAGCCCACACAGTGGGCACTGAATGGGCTGGGTTGCAGGCAGCATGGCAGACCACATGGTACAGGCCACCCAGTGCCAAGCAGAGGAACCCAAAACAGTGTGCAGACAGTACCTGACCAATGACCATGTGCCACCACCACGCACACACCCACCACACACCCCTGACTGCTGGCCCATGGGCACCCCAATGCACAGCCACTAACCCAGGGGATGGACACCACCACAATGGGACAAACCACAACACACAGCAAGGAACCACGGAAGCACAACATGCACCCCATCACATGCACACAACATGGACAGACACTGGGCCACTGGAGCATGGCTCCTCATGCCACCTGCAAAGCAGACACAGACACAGACAGGTATGGCAGGAAATATTTATATATACAAAAACTATTTACAAAGACAGCAGGATCTGGGGAAGGATAGGTACAGTGAGGGAAGGGGACAAGGAACAGGGAACAAGGACTGTACAGTGGGAGGGGGGACTGTAGGGGAAGGTGCAACAGGGGAAACAGGGGAAAACAGGTGCAACTCTAGCAACAGCCCCATCCAGCCACCCTGGCAAGCCTTCGCTCCCTCCTCTCCACCACCATCATCCTATGCATGGCTACCACATCTCCAAGAATGCTCGATACGATGAACAAGGTCTGCCACATCAGCCAGCTCAGCATCCATCATTTTGGTCTCCGCACTGGATGCTGCACACCTATAGCAAGGGACAGGACAGGTGATCAGTGCATTGTCCCAAGGAACCATGCCCCCCCCCACAGTGTGCAATGGGCAGTGGGACCACACACCCTGGAGGGCCCGGAACAGTGGGCCAACACCAGCCAGCAACACGGTGGACCATGATGTTGCACAGAGGTGGTCCTTGCCATACAATGGCCACATGACTGTGCAGTGACAGTCACATGGCACAGTGCACTGGTAGCACAAGAGCAACAATGGTGGCATCTGGGCAAATGCCCACCCCACCAACAGCCAGCACACATGTCCAATGGATGTGCCACAGTGTCATGCACCATGCACAGTGTGACACACACAGCTGCCATGGAACATGGCACAAGTGGCCATGCCTGCACCCACAGCACAGAGCCACCCCCATGTACAGTTCAAAGGACCATAACAGTGCTTACCTGCCCTCTGCAGTGCTACTGGTGCAGATCCTCCAGCATCAGGGCACATTGGCCCATCGCATGCCACTGCAGCCCTGGCCCCCTGTGGTCCTTCAGCCCTGGAATGGAAAGAAGACAGGTGCACATCAGTAACTGACTGCAGCAGCTTCCCCCCACAGACTTCTGTGCACAGGGTGTGCTCCTGCCCGACATGTCCTGCATGGCTACAGTGCAACACAAGCAGCAGCTGGCAATGCCACACTGTGATGCACACGATGACAGCGTACCCCACCGCAGGGTGTGTCAGGCAGCAAAGCCAACACCACAGTAAAGTATCAGGGCAGACATGCAACATGGGATGCCTTACCTGGCTGTGGCACTGCACCATGCGTGGTGTGTGCCTGAAGCCTCTGTAGGTGGTCAGGGTCCCTGCGCGTGAGGTCACCGTACTGGTGCCTACACTGTTCTGCAGTCCTGGGCACCCCGGTCCTCTGCTCCAGACTGCCAGCAAGAGCCTGCCACACACTGCCTCATGTCTGCTGCAAGGGCACCTGGCCAAACAGCTGTGGGCTATGGAGCTCCACACAGGCCACCAGGTTGGCAAACTCCACATCTGACCAGTTATGGGCACAGCATCCCCTACCTTGCACCATTGCACTTGCTCTGGATCAGCCATGAAAATGGTGGGAGCAGGCACACGTGTTCACCACAGGTGCCGGGTGCACGATGGGTGGGAGACTGCGCAGTGCCCACCCATCGTGCAGTGCTGGAAATGCACAGTGGGAGTGGCTAGGTGGGGTCACAGGGTCATGGTGAAGACCCAGGGGTCAGGGGTCAGCAGTTTAGTGCACAGTGCTCATGTGCACGATAGGGAACATGCCATCATGCTCAAAGTGCATGTTGCTGGCCATGCACAGCTTGTGCAGTGCCGATATATTGTAATGTTCACACGTCTTGCGTGATTGACACCATGACAGTGCAGTGCACATGTGCACTGCAGGCCCAAGCACCACACATGCGAGGGCATTGCACCGCTGCTTGCTCTGGTGCAATATCAATGTGCACGGCACAATATCTTGATATTCAGAAGCTGCATGCAAATCAGTCAATGCATGGTGTAGTGGGGTGCATTAGCATATCATTACCATTGTGCACAACCTCATTTGCATGCGTTGCACCTCATAAGTGCCACGGAATAGCAAAGACCATGTACTAGTATTGCAACCTTGATAGGTAAGTGGTGGATGCCGCAGCAGCACACTGAGGACAGACAGCACTGCAGGGTGGGACAGACCAGGGAGACGCTGCCACTCTCACACACTGTGCTGTCCATGTCCACAGGGGGCAACATGTCAGAACAAGAGGAGGTCAAGGAGTGGGGGGCCTGCACAGAAACGCAGACTTAACTTCACAAAGGGTGAGACAGATGCCCTGTGTGAGCCCTACCTTGACAGGGAGGCCCTGTTGAGTGATGCCACAGGCACACTGTAGGCCAGGACTGATGCATGGGAGGAGGTGGCATCCTATGTGAACCAGCACAGCAGCCACCAGCAGTAGGTGCAGGAGTGCCGTAAGAAGGTCGGGACCGACAGGTGGCACATTAAGGAGAAGGTGGCAGCCATCAGGGCATGACCATGCACAGGAAATCTACCACAGTGTGCTGTCCACCCCATGGATCCAGCATTAGGTGACCTTTTCACAGTCGACACTGGACTCAGATGTAGGCATCCCAGGCACTCCCAGGGTGGACCTGTTGGGGCGTCTGCACACCCCCACAAGGACATGGTTACAGTCCCATGCTTCCACCGATGGGGGGCTGTTGAACACCCCCCTGGCTGATGCGCAGCCTGTGGCTGCTGATTGGCCCTGGCGCTGCTGCCCCTGTGGATATAGTGGCTATGGTATTGTGCAGCCACCCTGATCTGCATGCTGCCCTGACCACAGTCTGTGGCTGATGCCCTGTGCACCCATGGGCAGTGTATGTGCACCATACAGATTGTGGTGTGCCTGTGTGATGCACCACATGCTGCCTGTGTGTGTGTGTGCATGCCCGGCCACTGGACCAGGTGGCATGGGCATGATGAGGGCAGTCTAGCACCAGTTGCACCTGTGAATCTGTGCCATGAATCTGATCCATGCCACAGAACAATGCCTGGGTGGGTAGGTGCATAAGTGTGTGTGTGTGTGTTGCTGTGTGTGGGTGAGTGCCACTGACTCCTCTCCATCTTCATCACACCTCTGTGTGTGCATACCCTTTGCCATACACGTCCCTGTATGTGTGTTGTACCTGTCTGTGTGGCCCATGCATGTGTACTGCACTACTTACCTGTGTTCACCAAAGTGTTCCTGTGTGACAGTGCCACAGTGGTATCTTGTCTTCTGCAGCAGACAGGGGTCCCTCTGTCCAGGGGTGGCTGTCCACCACCCTCCAGCCCATTGCCTCTGTCATCCCCACTACTGTTGCCCTCATCAGCCTAGACAGCTATCCAACGGTCAATGGCCATATTGTGCAATATGTAGCGGGCCAGGAATAAGCCACAGACTTTTGGGGTGATGTACTGTAGGGCACTGCCTGACCTGTCTAGACAACAGAAACATGCCTTCAGCATGTCAAGGTCGCGCTAGATGATGTTGCGCATACTGGCATGTGCCTGATTGTACCGTTCCCTCTGTTGGGGACGATGGGCACCAGTAGGGGGTGAGCATCCAGGGGTTCAGTGGGTATGCACTGTCACCTGTGTGGATAATGACATGGTTAGCCCTCTGTTATGCTGCACTGTGCCCCTTGCCTGTCCCTAGCACCCATGCCACTATGCATTCCATGCCCACCCCATCCCCAGGACGTTTCTACCTATTGCACCTTGCCCATGCCATACTCACTCACTAGGTGGCCTGTTGGGATGTCCCCATGTTAAAATCAGTGGCACAGAGCAGAGCTGTGCCCGATGAATATGTCATGTGCACTCCCAGGGTGTGTGGTGCACACATTAGTGATGTACCCCATGGCATCACACACCACCTAGCAGTTGATGCTCAGGCTCCCCTTCCTGTTTAAATATGCCAGTCCCTCAGGGTCAGGTGGCATGTGGATGCCCATGTGGGTGCAGTCAATGGGCCCAATCACATCAGGCATGCGTGCCACCCTGTGGAAGTCCTGTTAATTGCTGTACGCTCTCCTCCTGTGTGTTGGGGAAATGTATGAATTCTGAAGCATGTGGCAGCAGATCATTGAGGAAATGTCTGAGAAGACAGGACATGGCCAACTGGGTGATGCCCATGGTGTCCCCTGTTGGTCTTTGGAAGGTGCCGTGGTGAGCAGGCACATGACAGCTGTCACCTTTGACTCCACAGACATGGCATTGCTCTGTCTGGTGGGTGCCTGCATCTCCTTACTGCACAGCTTGCAGAGCTGCCTCAGAATGGCACTGTTCAGTGTTCAGGTGGTGCTGGCCCACAATCTCTGTGTCACTATAATTCTCAAAGGTGATGCAGGCATGGTACCACCTGTGTTGGGTATACTGCTGATGGACCCTTTGATGGCCACATAGCTGTTCCTCCTGCCTCCTCACACCCCTCATTACTGCCTCCATGATGAAAGGCACACTCTCCATGTCTCCTGCTGTCCACTGTCCCACTGGGTGGTTGGCTGCTGGTTGTGTGGCATCCTGGTACACAGGTTTTGTGTGTGTGTGTGTGTCTCCCTCTCTCTCTCACTCTCTCTCTGCCCCTTTCTCACTCTCCCATGCCACCTCTCTGTCCCTCTCTCTCTGTGTATGGTGTTGTGGCTGTCTGTCTGTCTGTCTGTATCTCTCTATCTCTCACTCTCACTCTTGGTGCAACTGCTGCCTGCATGTTTGTGCCCTGTTTTTATAGAGACAAGTATGGTCGGTGCATCTTCGATTTGCTCCACACTTGTGCCATGATTTCACGATTGAATATGCCATTGCACTGGATATTCATGGGAACGCCCCTGAACTTGCTCCACATACATTATAGTTGTGCATTGGCATAATGGATTTTACTCTGTGCCATGGCTACCGCTGATATGTCTCCTTGGCACAATTCTGTACTTGCACTGGTGCAAGCGCAACTTCTCTGAACATCCGGGCCACAATGTATAAATTAAGACAAGGCCTGCACTGATGTATTTGTGGTGCATGAGTGTATACTGTGTGTTTTTTTATTTCATATTTTGCACTTTTCACTTTAAGAATCCTAAATAAACATCAGTACGGTGGCAACCAGGCCACACACTCCTGATGAAGAGCCATGCCTTGGACTTGAAACATTGGGGTTAGGAGCTGTGGGTGCCTCACATTTTGAAACCATTTTTCTGGTCTGGCTTGAATTATTTGTTTCTTTATCTCTCTCGAGTGTTACTAGTCTGTGTTTTTGTTTGCTTGTTCCTTTTTGTGGTATACATCGACTCTGTTCCCTGAGATGCTCCATTCACCAGTTTGTTTTTGTGCATGGAGACCTATATTCTCATCTGTTCATTTGGAGTAGAGAGGCAGCGAATTAAAACTTTGCTGGCGAAGTGCCCGCAAAGTGGGAATTTCATGTCACTCTGCTACGTGGAGTGGCCAATACAAAAAGGCTCACTTTACCTTCTAATTATTACTTTGTGTTGTCATTCCACCTTAACGTGAAGTAAGGCAAAGTGACAACAATATTGGCAACCCCTCACACACACACAGTCACCAGAATTAATGTGCATCCTGAAAATGCTACTGTCTTGTGTCCAGAAAACTCCCCAGTGCTGACAAAGTGAAATGAGAGCACAACAAGAAATGCAAAGTCTCCCAGAATTAATGGCATACTCAGTCATGTGCACAGTGGTCACACACAGTCATCAGAATTAATTTGCATGCACAAAATGCTACTGTATTGTGTCCAGAAAATTCCCCAGTGCTGCCAAAGTGAAATGAGAGGGTAACAAAACATGCAAAGTCTCCCAAAATTAATGGTGCACTCCAGCATGCAAGCAGTGGTCACACACAGTCACCAGAAATTAATGTGCATCCCCAAAATGCTACTGTCTTGTGTCCAGAAAGTCCCCCAGTGTTGACAAAGTTAAATGAGAGGGTAACAAAAAATACAAAGGCTCCTGGAATTAATGACACTCTCCGTCATGCATGCAGTGGTCACACACAGTCACCAGAATTAGTTTGCATTCCCAAAATGCTGCTGTCTTGTGTCCATAAAATTTCCCAGTGCTGATAAAGTGAAATGAGAGGGTAACAAAAAATGCAAAGTCTCCCAGAATTAATGGTGCACTCTGTCATGCACGCAGTGGTCACACGCAGTCACCAGAATTAATGTGCATCCCCGAAATGCTACTGCTTTGTGTCCAGAAAATTCCCCAGTGCTGACAAAGTGAAATGAGAGGGTAACAAAAAATGCAAAGTCTCCCAGAATTAATGGTGCACTCCATCATGCATGCAGTGGTCACACGCAGTCACCAGAATTAATGTGCATCCCCGAAATGCTACTGCTTTGTGTCCAGAAAATTCCCCAGTGCTGACAAAGTGAAATGAGACCATAATAAGAAATACAAAGTCTCCCAGAATTAATGGTGTACTGCAAATACACAGACAGATTAAGATCGTGATGCACACTCAAGAGATGCAGACGCAAAGGCACAACACCACCTAACCAGTGCTCACAAGTCACAAATCCAAATCTGGAAAAGAATACCTTTTACCAGTCGTGGGGCTAGTGCACAGCAGTAACAGTCCATTACCAGTAAAGATACCACAAATCAGTATAAAAAATTCATGCAGGTGCAGTGGATAGCAGGTTCACACTGCTGCAATTACTCTGTGGCACAATAAAAGGTGTCTGATTTAGTGGCATGCATCGCACATACACTCAAACACACACTACAAGTAATGCATAGCAAATTGAAAACCTTTAGTGATATAACCAAATTTTATAAATAAACTTAAATTATACATTGCTGCAACACAACAATCAGCAAATAAATGTCAAAAATTACTGAAAATATTACTGTGTGTACATTAACATAATTATACAAGAAAAATACAACCAAAACAGAAAGACTGCCTTTTTCTCCCAGTTAATCTACACCACAGATACGCCCCTCTCCCAAAGCACACTTCACAGTACACAGACTGACTGTATTAAATTAACATTCAAAATCCACACACTAACAATAAACACTTAATGATATGAGCACAGGAGGGTTTCCTACAATCCATGTACTAAATTTTGAGCAAATAAAATGGCTCAAAAAGGCTTTTTTTAACAGCATTTAGAGGATTTGAATCACAGAGCTCTGAGAGGAAATTGTCTCTATCTTCCACTACACACACTATACAGAACTGAGGATGTGCAGAACAATCTAGAACTCATGCGACCTACAATCCCATGAAGCACTGCAAATTCACCTTGGAGCTCAATAGCAAGGTAAAGTGATGTGAAGTACATTGATTTCAATGTACTTCACCTTAAATTTGGTGGAGAAGTGGTTTAGGGAAGGCAAAATAATGCAAAGTCATTGGTTTCAAAAGACTTTGCATTCCTCATCATGATGGGAAGTACTCTGCTTTGTGTTGCGGAGTACTTTGCGGATTCCATGTTACTCCATGAATCACTTAGACAAGCAAATTTCGGCCACTTCACCCACCACTAATTTGGAGCTGCTGGGCTCACTACATTTGAGTGAATAGAGTAAATATGGGATTTTTTGACCAGAGCTACTATGAACCAAATACGTCTTATTGTTTTGTTTGCTCTATTAGTTGGAATCATTTGCTTCAACTTGCCATCCACTCACCTGAGGATGCAAAACAACAGCGATGCTTCACTGCCAACAGAGGAGGACTTAGAGTAGCCATATTTTCCATGCTTGGAGTCTGAGGCTGCATCAGTCAGATGCCATTTTCAGAGTGATCTGCAACAGCCGGGTAATGCACATGAATCAGACTTTCAACTTAAATCCTTATTCTAGCAGTTAGAAAAGTTAAAATTGAAGGAAGTTAATATATATTACAACAAACACTTCCTTACCTGCTTTTCAAAAACTATGAAATAAACCTGAGAAAAAACTTTAGGCCCATGAAAAAGAGGTTGCAGAAAGGAAAGACATTAAAACACTAAGAGTTGCAAAAGACCATGAATTGAATGAAGATTTCATGGCAAAGACAGCCTAAACAAGGCAACAGAAGTAATTCAAGGGGTCATTCACAATCAAGAGGGAGATGAAAAAGTAGAAGCAGAGGCAATAGCAGTAATAAACACTCAAATTGAAGCCAACAGAATAATAATAATAATAATAATAAAAAACGTCACAACCTGATACCCGCCCTGACCCTCAAACCAAACAGGTTACATTTGCAAACAAAACAAAAGTGTCCCACAGAAAGGGAGGACGATCCAACAAGGTAGGATGGGGAGCGGCATCGGGAAGAATTATGGAGAATTTGAGAAGCAGGGCAGTGAAATTGTGAACCTTTCAAATGTCAAACTAAATGACTCCCATCTTAGCCTACTAAAGAAAGGAATATCATTTGTACCACAACCAAAAGTCAGTGAATTTAACATCTGTATAGATACAAAAAAACTCATCAGAAAACTCTGTTTAAAAACTCTTTTAACAGAAGGGCCAATATGGGCAGGAATATTCTTGACCAAACACAAGAACAGATTGTGGACATTAGTCATGTGGATACAAATGATACTCTTGGTGCCTTGGAAGAACTTTGGAATGAAGCCACTGGAGTATATATTACTGCTTCAGCATCACAGACAGAAAATACCAAAAATGTAACTGCTACTGATATTGCTAATGACACTCACACTGAAACTAACTTTAAGCAAAAGTTGACCTTCAACACTCCCCCTCCATATCACCAGCCATAGTGACTAATGAGTCTTTGGTGCTCCTTGATTTTAAAAAAAACCTTTTTCTTCAAAGTGTCACAATTTCCACAATAATCTTTCCATGATTGCACAAAAAGCACTGGATGAATAAAAAACTATGAAGAATATGGAAATCAAAGAAGCCGATAAGGGTGGAAAGATTATTATTTTGAATAAAGACCACTATGAGAATGAGATTTACAGGCAACTAGATGACAGAAATAGCTACAGGAGACTTAATGAAAACCCAACAAGAACAATCAAGACAAAATTGGACCTCTTCCTAGATGAAGCAGTATGTAATGTGTACATTACTGAAAAAGACAGAGATTATGTGATTGATTTTCCTGTCACTTCTACCATATATGTCTTACCTAAAATTCATAAGGACCAGACCAACCCCCAGGGTGACCCATCATTTCAGGGGTGGGATCACTAACTGAAAAATTATCCACTTTTGTGGACCACTACTTAAACCAGTTAGTGGTTTTGCAACTATCCTATCTACATGAGACCATGGATGTTCTTGCTAAACTTGGGAGGGAGTTAGTCTGGTCCTCCAAATATATATGGTTAACTATTGATGTTACAAGTTTATATACAAGCATCAATCATGATATGGGTATTTCAGCACTTGAACACCATTTATATAATAATTCTGTTGCCTCAGACTTTCCTAAAAAATTTCATTTTGGAAGATACTGAATTCATTTTGCATAATAATTATTTTATTTTTGATCATAAATGCTATCCACAGACAACTGGCACTGCCGTGGGGACCACAATGGCCCCATCATATGCCAATTTGTTTACTTCTGGGTGGGAGGAGACTGATTTTTAAAGAAAGAAGCAACCCATTTTGAATAATATTTTCTTTTGGGGAAGGTTTATTGATGATCAGTTGGTGGTTTGGAAGAGGATTCACTCACAGCTGTTCAATTTCTGGACTTTATCAATACTAATGATGTTGGTTTACATTTTACATTTGATACTAATGTCTCAGAGATTTAATTTCTTGATCTTGCACTGAAGGCTGCTGAGGGAGAGTTGGTAGTTACACGCACCAACAGAAAACCCACTTCAGGTAACATGCTTCTCTACATAGCTAGTGCTCACCCTAGGCATGTTAAGAAAGGAATTCTGTATGGTCAATTTATTTGAGTGAGACATAATTGTTCAAATTTACTGGATTCTGAGAATGAAAATGAAAATCTGAAAAAAAAAATGAAGCAGAGGTTATTCCATTGAATGGGTGGAAAGGGCATATGAGAGAGCTAAAAACTCAAAAAGGGAAATACTTTTAAAACCCAAAGTGATACAAGAAAAATCAGAGAATGACCAACTCATTACATTTGTGACTCAGCTCAAGAGAATTTCTAGTCAGGTTTCTGAAATAGTAGCCAAACATTGGGGGGGGGTTCTACAGGGGGATCCAGATTTGAGGGAATTTGTGGGAGATAAACCCAGAATTTCATACCACAGAGGTACTAATTTAGGGGACATGATAACACACAGTTTATATGTAAAATCTCAACAGACCAACAATTCTTGGCTCCACCCGATCCCCAAAGGTTGCTTTATCTGTGGCCACTGTAGCATTTGTAAATTCTATCAGCAAGGTGACACTTTCTCACATCCTTCCATAGATAATAAGAAAGCTTAAATCAAAAATGTAATCAACTGTTCCACCACATTCATTGTTTATATAGTACATTGTATATGTCCACTTTGTTTGTGGGAAGGACAAAAAGAACATTACATGAGAGAATGCAGGAACATATTCATGCCATTAATACATTTGAACCAAACACATTAATTGGGGTACATTTTGAACAGTGCAACAGCAAAAGCATCAAGGATTTAAAATGTATGGGAGTTGACTATATTGTTGAAACCCAGAGAAGTGGTGATAGACTTAATAAACTTTCAGAATGTGAACAAAAGTGGATCTTATTTTTATTTTGTTTTTCAATTGTTTAACCAGGAGTGGCACACTAAGCTGAAAGCTTGTTTACAGGTGC
The DNA here is from genome assembly GCA_016271365.2 of Neoceratodus forsteri. Taxonomy (NCBI): domain Eukaryota; kingdom Metazoa; phylum Chordata; order Ceratodontiformes; family Ceratodontidae; genus Neoceratodus; species Neoceratodus forsteri. Next base: position 1,155,871,146 of record CM057456.1, on the reverse strand, counting down.
GATCTGGGAGCACAGGGAAGTTAAATGACTTGCTCAGGGTCACACAGCATGCAAGTGGGGCCTGAGGGATTCAAACCCAGGTCTCCAGATTTATCCAGATTTATACAATGTGAGCTCCTTCTCCTCTGGGATTAAATGATTGCTTAGATATTACAGTATTTTTGTAATATATCATATTTGTTTGTAGTTATTATGTGTCCTTTCCCCCTTCCCCTTACCTCTCTTTCCCTTAGCTTTTTTAGCTTTTTTTGGCTTTTTCATTTTTGAGTATTCAATACATCCATACAATATCTGGTTTTCATTGTTGGTATATAGCCACTTATAAATTAATGGCTATTTAGCCACTTTATATATTTCTGAGGATTTTAAAAAGTATAAGTGAAAAATTTCTCCTACCTGGATTTTTCCCTCTTTAATTTATAGGCCAATTAATGCATTTTTTCACTTGGGGTACACATTTTTTACTAGATGTATAAATTAAGACAGTGTCTGCACCAATATATTTGTGGTGCATGAGTGTATACTATGTGTGTATTTATTTCTTATTTTGCACTTGTCACTTTAAGAATCCAAAATAAAAATCAGTATGGTAGCACCCAGTCCCCACACTCCTGCTGAAGAGTCATGCCTTAGAATCGAAGCACTGAGGTTAGTAGTCATGGGCTCCTTGTATTTGGAAACCATTTCTCTGATCTGGCCTGAACTGTTTCTTTATCTCTCCCGAGTGCTGCTCACCTATGTTTTTGTTTACTCCATAGAGTACTATGTAATAAACAGTGTTAGGAAAGAACAGAAAGTGTGTCTTGGGTTGTTATATGACAGAATAGTGAGGCAGAACAGAATGGGAGAGAAAAAAATATGAAAACTGGGGAAAATAAAGGAAAACATACCTTAAGGTGTGGAAGCAATGCAGATCATGACCAGCTTCAAGGAATGCAAAGTAAACTGGGGAAGGTATTGCTGGCTGGGGGTTCTGGCCTCAGCCAGTTCAAATTTGATTGAATCATGCATCAGCCAACAGGATGGATGAAGGACAACCAATTGGTGAGCAGTTCCTGAGCACTATAAAGGTTGGAGTGGATAATGTCATATAGTGAAACCGTATAGTGACTGAGATTTGAAGGATTCTTATGACTGTCTGGGAGTGAGTTATATTCCTTTGGAACTGCAAAGATATATTTTAGCACTGCTTAGATACAATATCTAATTTCCAATGGGTTCCTTCTTCTTACCATTTCCACAGCTGGGTGATCTGGAGCACTGGGAGGTTACATGACTTACCAAAGGTCAGACAGTGAATCATTGGCTCTAATGAGGTTTGAACCTGCAATCTCCTGGTTCCCAAGCCTGTGCTTTATCCACTAGATCATACTATAGCTGACTGATTGATTGATTGATTGATTGACTGATTGACTGATAATGATTTTGCCTGCATGTCACCTCAAGTGACTTTACAGTGATACAGAATAAAAACAACAACCTGAGATGGATTGGTGGAAACAATTTCTGCAGGTGGCCATAAATAAACCATGAATTTTGCGGAGAATAGCAGTGGAATTAGACAATTTGTTATGATTCTTCTACTAACTACTTTATGGTTTTACAAGAATAAGTACTTGCAACATAATCTGCAGTCTTTTGTCCCAAACTGAAAAACCCACATGCATACAGTAGATTGCCAGTATTTACTAAAAAAGAAATAGTGGCCTTATATGAAAAAAGGTTACATAATGGGAGGGGGGGGGCAACAGGATTGATAAATTATATTGCAAAATCACACAAAGTTTATTATTTATGATTGTTATTTTAACACTATCAAAAATGACATTTTTCTATGAAATATTTTAACCTTGCATTAACTTGTTCCCCTTTCTTGACAGCTTTTAAAGGATTTCCCAGATGAGCTGCGCTCAGATATTACCATGCACTTAAACAAGGAGATTCTACAGCTGTCTCTGTTTGAGTCTGCCAGCCAGGGCTGCCTCAGGTCCCTTTCACTGCATATCAAAACCTCCTTCTGTGCTCCTGGGGAGTACCTCCTACGGCAGGGAGATGCCTTGCAAGCTATCTACTTGGTCTGCTCAGGTTCTATGGAAGTCCTAAAAAACAGCATGGTGCTGGCCATCCTTGGTATGTGTTTGACAATTAATTGAAATAAGCTAAATGTTTCACAAAATATTTATTTTTCTTTCATTCTTAAACTGTAATTAGCAAGTAGTATCTCATAAAGATTCTAGTTCTCTGTATGTTGGTCCATTCTGTTAAGCAGACTTACAACAAACCTTGGCAGGGATCAAAGGACAGGGGATAGAATTTAAAAGAGGACCATACATGGCCAGCCCGGTGGAGCTGAGGGTTGAGGCGCTAGACGCCACACCTTGCACTCCACTGGTGACCCGGGTTCAGATGCAAGCCCGGGCAGCCAGGGGTCAGCAGCGGAGGAAAAGGATGGAGCATCCGGAGGACTACTATCCTATCCAGGGAGGGATCCAGGGTTCCATCACTCTGTAGCAGCTCCTGGTGATGACTGGGGAATGCTACCAGAGTGGTGTAGAGAGAGGGGGTGGAGTACAGCAGACATTGGCTATGCCCCTAGATGTCACCACATGCCAGTATCCGCAGGGAGGAAACAGTGGAAAATCAGGCTCCAGGTCGGGCAGCATGAGCTTCTGACCCCACTGGCTGACCTGAATGGTGCCTCCTCATCTGGATCTTGTTCAGTGAGTTGAGCGGGGGTAGCTCCTCACCACCTCACCATGGGGGGGGGTAATCCATGGGGGTTTGAGGAGGATGGCCTAATCTCGGTGTTTGGGCTGGGGGTGTCAGTTAGGATGTATCACCGACTGAAACCCGGGGGGGGAGGGGAAAGTATAACAAAAAAAAAGGGGACCATTCATAAATGCATGTTGTGCCTACATCTACATAAATGTTTCTGTGCAGCCTTACTGGCATTTTCAAAAGATACATCCATGGGCAACAAAATGTCACAAATTGTGGTAAGAAACTAAAACAAATGGAGTTTGCATAATTTCTGACAGCATTTGCATCTTTTTGCGTCTCATAATCTGGACACTGTAAGATCATTTATGAGATGATCTAACAGTTGAAATTGATTTGCCATTTGAAAGTAGTGGAGGGTGGATTTCAAGTGAATCTTTTTAAATATCTTGCTCCTGAACTCTAACCATTCTGCTAAGAAGAGATTCCCATAAGCATGGAGGTTAGACTGAGCATTGAACTTTCTATTACTGTCCATCTTTCACTCTATGGGTTGCTGCTGCTATGTACCAGTTCTCAACAGTATATTGTACTAGTATTGCAATTTGTCTTGACATCCAGAGTAGAGCTGTAAGTTTTGTTCTTCAGGAGACTCAAACAAGTTGCACTTTTATAACACAGACTGGCAGACCTGAACAGAAATAGTTCAGCTATCTATATTTGAATCTACTGTATGTGGCTGCCTCTCACAGTGTATCAAAACCTCCTTCTCTGCTCCTGGGGAGTACTTTCTTTGCCAAGACAATGCCTTGCAAGCTATCTACTTGGTCTGCTCAGGTTGTATGGGAGTCCTAAAAAACTGTATGGGGCTGACCATCCTTGCTATGTGTTTGGTAAACAATTGAATTAAGGTAAATGTTTCACAAACATATTTTCTTCTATAGCCAGCCCGGCGGCACTGAGGGCTGAGGGCTGAGGTGCTGGATGCCTTACCTCACACCACACCGGTGACCCGGATTTTAGGAACAACCTCGGGCCGCTGGGGAGCTGACTTGGGGGGGGAGGGTTGGAGCGGGATTGAGGTGCTATTCAGCTCTCCCCTCCTGGGGTGGCAGCCCACTCCCCCATAGCTCCGTTCCCACTGGGTGGAGGTCTGGTGGGAGTGTAGGTGAGATGGAGCAGCGATGTAAGTCTGGGTGGGGTGGAAGGGGCCGTCAGATCCTCATGTGCCTGCGTGCCTCCACATGTATGCATGCATGCATACACCATAGTCCTGACAGGGTGCAAAAATACAAAGTTAATCAAAGAGAAATATGGAAAAAAATATTTTCTTCTTTCAATCTTAAACTGTAATTAGCAAGCAATAATCTGTGATATATCAATTCTTTGCACGTTGTTCCCTTCTGTTAGGCAGACATACAACATGCCTTGGCAGACAGCAAAGGACAGGGGGTAGTATTTTAAAAGGCCATCCATACATAAATGCATGCTGTGCCTGCAGCTGCACAAAGGTGGCCGAGCATTCTTGCTAGGCTTTTCAAAAGGCACATCCATTTGTGACAGAAAATCATGAACTCCGGTAAAAAAATTTTAAAAAAATGAGATTTTCATTATTTTTGCTGCTGTTACATTTTTTCATTACAAAGTTTAGACACCAGAAGACCATTTATGAGGTGGTTTAACAACTGAAACAGATTTGCCTTTTCAAAGTAGTGGTGGGCAGATCTCAGGTGGATCCTTTTCAGATCTTGCCCCAGAGCTCTAACCATTCTGCTTAGAGGAGATTTCCATAAGCAGGGAAGTTAGACGGGGCATTTAACTTTTTATTACTATCAGTCTTTTTTCTCACTGGGGGTGCTGCAGCTACCATTCTACTATTCTTCAACATTACTATGTACTAGTATTGCAACTCATCTTAACATCCAGAGTAGAGATGCACATTTGGTTCTTCAAAAGAATCAAACAGGCTGCACTTTGGCTGTTTGACCCTTTTGGATCAAATCAAACTTTGGGATAACACAGCACACTAGTGTTCCATCTGGTTTAAGCTGGGAGAAGTAATCAAAATGGGTTCCATTTTAGATTATATGTTTGATTGCAAGTTAGATTCATCTGGTTGAAAATAACAGGATTACTCTCTAGTCCCTGTGGTCCAATGTGATATGAGCAAATGCAAAAGGGCAACGCCATAAGAGTAAGGGTAAATGAGCAAGGCATCAAAGGACAACCATTAATAAACGGTGATCACTGAAAGGGTGACAAACACTGTTTCACGTTTTTGCGGGTGGCTTCACCACATAAGACCCCCATGTGGGGAGCTTTGCCCCCCACCTTCAATTCTATATATAATCAACCCTGTGGGGGGAAAAACTTGGGGAGCGATGAAAGCCATATGTTGCTATTTCAGCGATCAATATGGATATTCTACGGGAGACTGAAACTGGTTAGCCTAACACCCATAATCCTAAAACCAAGATGCCGACATCGAAAACCCCTACAGTGGGATATTGCCCATGGCAGACTATTTCTTGATGTTTTGGGGGGTTTCACCCCCCACAACTCCCCCCTCCTCATAATTATTATAACTAACTTCGGACTGGGTAAAATCCCACTTTCAGAATTTTTGGTGTCAGGATTTTGGTCTCAGGCTTAGGGATGTTGGGCAGACAGGTTTCAGTTTTCTGTAATGATACCATCGCTATTATTCCAGGTCACTCTGTTGTGTTCTTCATTTTGCCATCGCTGCAATGACAATCACAGTTCTACAATTGCTCTTATCATGGGACATCATCCTGGTTAACCACAAAAACAAAGAAACAAACCAAAATAAATGAGAAAATAGCCCCACACTCTGACTCCCAAACAGTAGTCTCAGTTCCTGCACACTTACAATACTTGTGAGTTTCAGGTTCCCTTGAATCCAGCTTCCCGGTCACTACCTCACACGATGGGGGGCATCTCAACTCCCCTGTCGCTCCTTTCCTTTCCTCTGCATATTCTGATGGAGATTTTCACTGAACACCCCATCCCACTCAATACAGTGTCAGTGTGCATCTAGATTCAGGAAGCAGAAGACACTCCAGCTAAAGTGTGTGTTTGGTGGTATGAGGAGTTGGGAGTCAGGGGATGGAGACTGTTTATTTTTAACCCTTTTATTTACAGCTGCAAATGCAACTATGAGTAAAGGAGGTATATCTTTCACACTGAACAATCAAACTCAAACATAATTTCAGACTTTGCTGTGCTTAATGCTTAAAGTTCGTGAAGTCAGATCCTGAGAGGTTTACATGGTTCTAATCGTTATATGACTGTTATTCACATATTCAACACTTTCACTTGAAATTAAGTGTTGTTCAAACTCCTCCTCAGTCAGAATATAGGAAAAAAAGCTTCCTTTGGACGATGGTATTAAATTAAGCAAAGGTTCACATTTTCTATTTGTCTGACTTATATAGGCACCATAGCCTCTGGTGTGGTATTCCTGCTCCCTGTCTTGAATTTAATGCTCACGTGTGACCAGCAAATCCCTTGTTTATGTACTTAGAAAAGGGTTTGAATAAGTGTGCATCCACTGGACTTCTGCTAGTAAGTCATTTTTAAAACTGGACCTAAATGGACTTGCGGTGGGGGAAGAGTAACACAGTAGCTTACTTCTTTGTAGGGCATGAGTAACATTTTGCCAAGCTTACAGTATCAATTTCAATATTTACAGTTGAGTGAATATGGTACTTAAGCTATTGTGTTCCATAATCCCTAGTTGTATGTTCCCTGCACCCTGTCCTTGCATCAAACGACACATGATAGAAGAACACATGATAAGGGGTGAAAAATGCAAAACAAACAAGTGCGGCATGTAGTTTATGCAAAGAGAGGTCAAAGTATGAAATGAACTGCCACATGCAGTAGTACACTATAAAACACAGGGCACTTTCAGACAAAACCCTGAAAGAATACTCCACCGCCAAAAAGAAATATGGTTACTACCACTGAGAAATGGCAAGCCAATATAGGCAAATTGGCTGCTGGCTTGAATAAGTCCTATGGTTTCTATGATAAGGACTAAACTAATCTGAAACAAACTTCAAATATTTTCAATCCCATAGATTTGAATTGAATCAAACGTTTAAGCTCAGCATCATGTCAAGACAACTCTGATACCGTAGCTGTGATCTAAAGTTCTCTAAGATTCTGTTATTCAGATTATAACAATAACAGGGAACAAATCTGGCTGAGAGAGGGATGCAGTTTCTTTTGTTTATTTATTTATTTGTGTGTATGTATGTATGTGTGCATGTATGCATGGATGTATTTATTTATTTATTTAAAATTTGCTGAATTGGTAAGGCACCCTGAGCTAAAACTCATTTTCAGGTGCACCTAAGGAGGGGGTAACAAAGAACGTACATAGCAGAGAGTAAAACAAAGTGTCAAAAAATGCAATGAACTGCCATGAATAAAATTAAAATAAAAAAAGGAGAAAATGGATGTACAGGGTTATAAACAAATATAACAAGGCATCATCATAACAAAATACTAGAAATGCAAATGAGTGCCAGTGAGGAGGATGCAATTATGACAACCCATGGAGGGAGAAGGGAGCAGAGGAGGATGGCTAGGCATAAATGCAGTCTTTGAATTTGAAATCCAGTGTTTAGCTTGGATTGTTCCTATGTACCTCCTAAACATGTTGTGGGACATGTTGTGGAACACTTTCATACTGTGTGACCCGGAGCAAGTCACCTGACTTCCTTATACTTCCAGGTCACACATGTAAACAAGCTTCAGCTTAGTGTGTCTCTCCTGGTTAAAAGAAAAAAAAAAGAAATGATCCCAACTGAAGAAGAAAAGGGATGAGTTGATAATCTTTTCACATTCAGGCCCACAGAAATGTTCTGCACTATGAAACAGGGTCCTAACTTGTTAAAGGTGTTTTATTTTCTCTATTTCTCTCTACAAAAACTAAATAATTTTCTAAGGTTAGGAAAGTGGTTTATTTCAAAGCATTGTGGTCAGTATGTATTACTTTTTTTAAAATGAAAGAAATATGTGTATACTGTATTTACATTATATATATATATATATATATATACTGTACTGGTGTGACAGAGTTAGTATAGTCAGGGTTCATACTGGGTTTTAATGTTTAACCTAAATGTTTGCACCTTAATAACTTTGGCAGTGTTCAGCAAAATAGAGATGGATTCTTACCCTGTGTATCTGCATCCACTACCCCATGGAAGTGCAGGAGCCAAAAGGCTTCCACATTCCACCAGACAGACCCATGAATTCTTGACATCTGTTGGTGCTGGCAGATGGACGCTTCCCTTAGCACAAGGCTCAGAGGGCCCAGAACTTTTGCATCTGCTCACTCAGACTGTGAAAGGATCTATGTGAATGAGGAAACAATTACACTATTTTAAAAAGAAAAAAAAAAATCTTGGCAAAAAAACTGTGTTGATGCACCAGTTAGGGTTCAAGTTAGTGCCAGAAAAGTAGGGAAGTGTGACATTAGGGTTTTGTATCCTAATTCTCCACCATCTCCCACCCCCACCCCCAGCAGAAAAAGGGAAAAAAATAGTGCTTTGGTTCTCCAGAGTTTTGGTGACTCAATGGTGGGGTCTTCCATGGGGATGTCAACCCTACTGCTTATCCTTCCCCCAGCCCATAGCTTGCTGTCTGAAGCACAAGACACAGCTCCAGGCCAGTGCCTTATAGTGATACACTCTTCAAAGGCACATAAGTATGCCTCACCACATGTTGCCAACAGAATCTGTTGTAGCTTTCTTTAAACATGACCCTGCAAGACTTGTGTGAGAAAAAGTGATCATGTCTCACCATGTTTACTCAGATGATGGGGTGATCATTGAGGTTGACTTCTGATTCCCCAAGACTCCGGAGACCAAAAACCCTAGTGTTTTTTCCCTTTTGCTGTTTGGGGGGTTGGAGTAGGGGAGTAAGGGCTAGCAACCTAACACCACTTTTCTTTACTTTTTGTGGAATTAACTTGAACCCTAATTGATGCATTAATGCATTTTTTTGGCTAAGAATACATAGTTAGGTTTCAGTCTTAACTTCTATGTTAAAGTCAAAATTTTACACTTTAATAACTTTGCAACTTTTCAAACAATTCATATGAAATTTTGCATGAACCATCAGGGACTAATGCTCTATTACTGTGGCAAGTTTAATTCCAAGTGGATGTGTGGGTGTGGAGATACATAGTGTAAAACAAATGTGAAAATTATAGTTTTTGGTAAAATTCTTTTCGTCATGCCACTACTCAAAAACAGTGTGGAACTGTGGTCTGAACTTTTTAGGGTAGCAAGACCTTGTGTCACAGATGTGCCTTTTGAAGATTTGGTGAAAAAATATTAATTTGTCCCAAAGTTATTACATTTCAAAGTTTCACATTGCTTCCTATGGGACCAGTTAGAGTTCCACTCGAAAAATAATTCTTTATCTCAAATATGGAATCCTTTTTCACAAACTCAGGATCTTTTTCCACAAATGTGCAATCATTTTCCATGCTGCTACCATCTTGCTTTCAGTTAGCAGTGACAACAAAATTAAATACCTTAAGAAATACACAGGTTAAGTAGATAACAACAGTTGCCTTTACCTAATTGGGACCCGCACAATCTGATTCTGGGGTTAGTTTTTTGATAACCTCATTCATTTCATTTCATTTTTATTTTTATACTGATAGGTTTGTGGGACAAGCCCATTTTCACAAACGACCAGTTTTTACAAAAAACATAACATATCAAACTTTACAAGACAGTTTACAATCAATAAATATACATTATGTAAAACATTTGCAAATTTAATTCAGTAACAAATTGTTTCTAAGAGCTGTCTTAAAAATTGATAATTGCTTTTGACTAGTAACATTACAAGGAAGATAATTATACATCCTAACAGTAGCAAAATTCAATGAGTTTTGGCCAAAGGATGTGTGAAAAAAAGGAACCAGAAAACCCTCTCTACTCCGTAATCTTGTACTACCCGATTTTATATTCCTATGAAATAAACTAAGGATACTTTGTGGCAAAATACCTAGCAGAACCCTATGTAAAAACATCAGGGATCTAAAGTTAAAATGCCCCACTAAAGACAAACAGCCAAAATATTTATAAAGAGAACAATGATGTGTTAACCTTGATTGGCCAGTTTCAAAACATATTACAGAGTGATAAGTAGCCTGAAGTTTAGATAGAATTCTATCAGAAGTATAAGAATATACCACGGACCCATAATCAATTAAAGAAAATAGTAAACTGTGTGTAAGTAAAGACCTAATATCAACTGTACAGTTACTTCTAATTCAATAGAGAACCCCAATATTTAATGTACTCTATTAATTAAATCCAAAACATGGGACTCAAATGTTAAATGACAATCAATTAATATGCCCAAGTATTTAAACAATCTAACCTGTTCTATTACCCAAGTTATTAAAAATAGTAAGATCCGGAGTTTGTGATCTCCTAGGATGAGAAAATGCCGTTGTCTTGGTTTTTGCAGAATTTAACACCAGTTTATGTTTATCAAACCAGTAATGTAACACATTAAAATCATGTTGTAAAGTATTTTGAAGAATAGACAGATTAGAACCAGAACAAAAAAGAACCGCATCATCTGCATATACTAATAACTCAGTATTTGAAAAATTAACCGATAAAGAATTAACAAATAAAGAAAAAATCAAAAGACCAAATATAGAGCCCTGAGGGCCTCCACATCTTAGCAATGCTGGCTCAGATAATGTTCCATTTATTAGTGTCTTCTGATTCCTATTAGATAAATAATCACCAAACCAGGAGATCACCCCATCTGATAACTGTATAGCAGATAACTGCTTCAAAAGTACATCATGATCCACAAGATCGAAAGCCTTGGTGAGGTCCACAAAGGCCGCTGCAACAAGATCTCCATTATCTATTGTTTGGTAACTTGACTGGTGAACCTCACCATGGCTGTCTCAGAATTGTGGTTAGGCCTAAAACCATGCTGTGAATCTGACCAAAGATTATATTTTATAAGATGTTCAGTCAACTGAACTGAAACTATCTTTAAATAATCTTAGAAAGGGGAGCTAACAAAGAAATTAGACAGTAATTATTAAGGTTAAATCTTAACCCTGACTTAAAAATAAGCTTTACAACTGCACTTTTCCACACATTTGGAAAAGTTCCTTGACAAAGGTAATAATTAAACAATTTTGTTAACAGACTAGCTGTACTATTTATAACCCTTTTCAAAAATCCTATAACCAATATTATCTGACCCATTACTAGGCATTGGATTCAATTTTGAAACAAAATCAACTACATCCTTAATATGTAAATAGCGAAAGCAAAATTTTGGAATATTATGACCATTGGCAAAATTATCACCATTTGAATGCAAAGAGTATTCATATGGCTCCAGGAACTTTCCATATTGCCCACAGTAGAACTGTACTTCCCCAGATTAGTGAAATGTGGATTAAAGGCTTCTGCCACAGTTTTAGGTTCAACAATTATATTACCATCTTTTTCTATTACATAATCTTCACTCTCTTTAGATTTACCCATTAAGAAATTAAGTGTATTCCAGGTTGTATGTAAATACTTACTTAGAAATGTATTTTTTTAAGACCACTAAAAAAGAACCTTGAAATAGGATCCTATTTCTCAATTTGTGAAAAGGGATTTTCTTTTTCCTCAGATTGTGAAAAGAGAACCATGGAAAAGGATTCTTTTTTTGCAATTTACAAAAAAGGAATTTTAAGACAGCTGTATCTTTGCCATTCCACACTTCACAAACAGCTGTTGATTCTGGTCTGAAATTTTCTGGGTACAAAGGAATTGTCCCACAGATGTGACTTCTGCTGGTTTAGTGAACATATGCTACTTTTCTGTGGAGTTCTGCAGGTTTAAAATGTGTTTCATTTCCCATAGGATAACATTGTAATGTGAGGTTTACACAGTCATTTTATTATGCTGTAAAGAATGTGTTTACAATTTTGCTCTGAAAATGTCAAGGTACAAAGGGTTTGTGCCTCAGATGTGCCTTTTGCTGGTTTCATGAAAATATATTAAGTTTTTGTTGAGTTACAAAGGTTTATAATTGTCCTGTGTTTTCTATAGGATTTCTATAGAAGTAGGCAGTATAGCACAGTGGTTAAAGGTTCTGAGCTGAAAACCTGGAGACCTGGGTTTGAATCCCACAGCCCCCAGTTGCATACTGTGTGATGCTAAGCAAGTCACTTACCTTTCCTGTGCTCCCAGGTCACACCTGTAAAAAAGCTTTCAGTTTAGTGTGTCTCTCCTGGTAAAAAAAAAATTGCAATGAGGGTTTTTTTTTTTTTTTGCTGCTTCCATAGGCAAATAAGGATAGCACTACACTATCTTAAAAATGATGCATGGATGGGAGGTGCCACACACAAATATGGATACAAATACAATATCTCAAAAATAATCGATGGATGGCACTGATGGCACTGTGCGATCCCTTACACAAATATGAATGCCATTATGCAGTGATGGGTGGTAGATGGCAGCACAGGGCCCTCTGGACCATGCACTCCCATAGACAAATATGCATAAGATTATGGAGTGATGTAAGTGTAGGCACTCCCACAGGGAAATAAGGATGCAATTATAATCTCTCTAAAATGATGGATGGATGGTAGTGCATGGTCTAGAGAGCCCTGCACTGCCATAAGCAAATAAGGATATGATTATATTATCTCAAAAAGTAAGGAAATTCTTGGCAAAAAAATGTTAACATATCAGCTAATATTACAACAACAAAAGTTAGGAAATGTAGTGTTAGGGTTTCCAACCCTAACACTCCACCTCCTCCCTACATGCACAGTCATCAAGGGTGCACTTTGGGGTTGTCAGCCCTAATGCTCATCCCTCTCTCCTATACTGTACCCATCTCAGCTTATTCACTCATAGAATGGGATGAGTGTTTTGTCTAACAACTTCAAGGCAAATGCTCAACACCTGTTGATGTATGCAGGGTTGGGGTGAAGTGTTAGGGTTGGAAACCATGACACCCCATTTCCAAATGTTTGTTACTGGAACCTAACTGATGCATTAACAAAGTTTTTTTGCCAAGAATTTATATATATATATATATATATATATATATATATATATATATATATATATATATATATATACTTTGTTAATGCACCAGTTAGGTTAAAGTGACAAAAGTAAGGAATTGTGGCATTAGGTTTCCAACCCCTAACTTTTCACCCCTACACTAAAGGCAATAACAGGTGTGGGGTGTGTTTTAGGGTTGTCATCCCTAATGCTCTCCCCATTCCATGAGTAAATAAGCTGAGATGGGTACAGTATAAGAGAATGTAGTGAGCACTAGGGTTGAAAACCCCAAAGCACGCCTCATGCCTGTTGCTGCCTGTAGGGTAGGTGTGGGGTGTTAGAGTTGGAAATCCTAATGACACATTTCTATACTTTCATTGCTTCATCCTTAACTGATACATTAACAAAGTGTTTTTGCAATGAATTTTCTTACTTTTTGAGAAGTATAATTGCATCCTAATTTGCCTATGGGAGAACAGTGCCCTCTGGGCTCTGCACTCCTATCCATTGATACTTTTTTGAGATAGTGTAATCATATCCTTATTTGCCTTTAGGCCCTGTGCTCCCAGTTGTGAAAAACTGCAACCAAATTGTCACCATAGACTTCTTGTTAACCCACCTCATGAATCTGGTACTAAACATTTCCAAATCCCACCAAAATGTGATTCCACACCATCGCAATGTCATTCCATGCCACAGGTGTGAAAAGACAGTTTTGCCAGGATTTGAAAAATGACAGCTGCCACTTTCATGAGGTGGTGTAAAAATATGTCTATGTTGAAAGTGTTGTGTGAAAACATTAAAAATTACCAGAGTTACGAGCATGTATAGCAAAATGTCAATGCATGCTCATAACTTTGCCATTTTTACATATTTTGACCACAAATTATCAGCATAGCCTTCTTATGACCCCACTTCATGACCAAAGGCAGGGAAATCTTTCAAATCCTGCCAGAAAGGTGATTTCACCAAGAGACTGTGAAATCTCCTTTTGGGATGGATTTGCAGAATTCCACTGACATTGTTGATGAGGTGGGATCCCAAAAAAGTCATGTTAAAAATGTGGTGTCAAAATATGCAAACATGCTTAAATTATGAATCAGACTTGAAAACTCCATTCAGATACATTGAACCATATTTACCTTTGTTTCTCATATTGCAGTCAGTGGTTCCAGCAGCAAAATATGTCTCTGATGTAGATCTTTAGCCAGCAAACTGCTCAGGTGAGTAAGGGTGTGTGGGGGATGAGGGTGAAGGGCTGTAGTTGCTCAGTGGAAGGTCAGTTTTGGGGTCAGATCAGCAAGGAACCATTTTACAAGTTTAAAAAAAGACATTGAAGGATTGTTTTCTTTTTTACAGGTCTAACAAAGAGGGAATTGGAGGGTTGGGGCACCACTGAACACCAATGAGAAAAGCAAATACTAGGGAGGCAGTGAACCTAAGTGATCCCACCTCATGATACTAAAGGAAAGACTGGTGTCTTACCTGGAGGACAATGGCCTCCTGGATGTGAGGCAGCATGGGTTAATTTCAGGGAAGTCTTGTCAAACCAGCTTGATACAATATTATGATTGGGTGACTGCTGAGCTGGATAAGGGTCATGTGGTGGATGTTCTTTACTTGGACTTCAGAAAATCTTTCAATTTGGTGCATCATGGGTGGCTTGGGGAAGCTAACTGGTGTAGGGGTAGGGGCAAAAATGATGAACTGGATTACAAGCTGGCTGAGTGGGAGGCTGCAATGGGTTTTGGTGAGAGGGAGCTCTCGTCTCCAAGGCTAGTGATGAGTGGGGGTGCCACAGGGCTCTGTGCTGGGTCCAGTATTATTTGGTCTCTTCATATCAGACATTGCACACGGGGTGGTGAGCAAGGTAAGTCTGTTCGCTGATGACACCTAAATCAGAGCAGTGGTGGCTGGAGGGGAGGGATGGAAGCAGGTGCAGAGAGACCTAAGCAAGTCAGAGGAGTGGTCAGAGAGGTGGCAGCAGGGGTTCAATACAAAGAAGTGTAAGGTTATGCACTTTGGGGTGAAGAATCCAAGGAGAGAATACTGGCTGGGGGGTTAAGCTGGGGATCACTGAGGAGGAGAAGGACCTAGGTAATAATAACAGGGACCATGAAGAACACTGCCCAGTACAGGAGAGTGGCTGCAAAAGCTAACAAAATGCTGGGGTGCATAGCGTGGGGGTTTTCATCCAGGCAAAGAGAGGTGATCTTGCCCCTCTACAGGTCACTGGTAAGGCCACACTTAAAGTACTGTGTGCAGTTTTGGAGGCCATACCTAAAGTGTGATATCAGGATACTGGAAAAGGTGCAGAGGAAGGCAACAAAGATGATATGAGGAATGGAGGGGAGAAGCTATGAGAGCAGACTGGGAGACCTGAATATGTACACTCTGGAGGATAGAACGGGCAGGGGAACATGATAGAGACATCCAAGTATCAGAGGGGAATCAATAAGGATCAGATAGATGGGGTCTTTAAGCTAAGGAGGAGGAGGGACACCAGGGGGCATGGGCTAAGAATAGAGGGGGAAGGTTTATGAGGGAAATGAGGTGACACTATTTCAAAGAGAGGGTGGTAGCAAAACAGAACACACAACCAGAATGGGTGGTATCATGTAAATCTGTGAACAGCTTCAAAAGGGCATGGGACAGGGAACAGGGGATAGTGAGGGTGGGGAAGGTGGGGGTAGCAGTGGGATGACAAAGGGGAGGGGGTGGGGCAGCTGCAAACTAGGGGTGCTAGCTGCACACTCAAGCAGACTTAGATAGCCCGGATGTTCTGTTTCTGCTGACACATTTGTATGTTCATATGATCAGAGCATGGGGGGAGGCACTGAACACCAGGGATCATAAAGAAACATATTATGGGGATGAAGATGGCAGGGTGTGGGGCACCACTATGCACCAGGGAAATACAGTAAATAATTATGGGGGAGGCGAACAGAGTGTGGGTGGGTGTCACTAGACACCAGGGAAATAACCAATAAATACATGGATGGTGATCAGATGGTAGAGAAGCCACTAGATGCATGGAATAATGAAAAAAAAAATACAGGAACAGCAATCAGAGGGTGGGTGTTGCCACTAGACACTAGGGAAATATATTGGTATTACAGAGGTATCGATCATAGGGTGGGGTGCCACTAGACACCATGGAACAGATGCCAGCAAAAGAAAAAGATGTTTCCCTCACAAGAAAAGGATATTTTTTCATGACTTGAGATACAAAAAATAATCCCTTTTTATATCACGAGTCAGAGAAAAATATTTACAATCTTAAAAAACAACATGTCAAGGGCATTTCTCCTATGGTTAAGTGCAGAATGCAGCTTAGGGATGCCACATAAGCAAGCTATATATATGTGTTGGTTGCTCTGCAAAATGTGATTTTTGTAGTTTTCCAAATAGAATTTTTACAAGAACATGGAAAACAAGATGGTGGCCATACAAAGAAAAACAAACAAACGAAAAAACATATGAAAAAGGGTTCTCATATGAAAACATCATACAGCTATTTTGAGGTACTGACTAAGCATGCTCAGAACCAACATTTTTAAAATTTATTAACTTTAGAACTGATAAATATTTTTTCACCTAACTAGTGTAAGGCACATCTGTGGGCCAAGCCCTTTGAACCCTGAAAATTTCAGAACAAAATACAAAACCATCTGTGCACAAGGGGATGACAACAAACATCAATTTTATTTTACATATGTTTGCTATCCACATCTTGGAATTTGCACATCTAACTGGAATGAAACTTAGCACATCAAGAGATCTACCCAATGAGACTATGCATGCAAAAGTTCTTGCAAATCTGTTGAATAATTGCAAGGGTAATAAAGTGCAAAATTTTAGGTGTAACACAAACATCACTGCTCAACCCACACTGTAATGGCACTGCCACTCAAATATAATTAATAGCTTCACCCCTGTTCAATGGAATTGCACTAAATTTTGCTTGCATAGTCTGGGGGGGGGGGGGAAAGTGTCTTGATTTGTCAAGTTTCATTCCAGTAGAATGTGAGGATTCCATGACATGGATACTGCATTATTAGGAAACACATTTTTTTTTGTCACCTACAGCCCAGTTTGTTTGGAATTTTGGTCTACAAATTTCAGCGTGGAAAGGGTATGTCACAGAATGATGCCTTTCACTGGATTGGTGAAAAAATATGAATCCATTCCCAAGTTGTAAGCATTTGAAATTTTTGTTCTAAGCATGCTCAGTAGGACATAAAACTTCTATCCAAAAGGCCCTACTAAGCATGCTCAGAATCAAAATTTCTAATTCTTATAACTTGACAACAGGTTAATATTTTTTCACCAAACCAGCAAAAGGCTCATCTGTGGCAAAGTCCTTTCTACCCTGAAAATTTCAGACCTAATTCCAAACCATCTAAACACTAGATACTAGATGCTAACAAAAAACAGCAGCAAATGGCAATTTTTTAATTTTTTTTTTTTTTTGCTATTCAGATCTCAGAATTTGCACATGCATACAGAAGGGAACTAGGCAAATCAAGTGATCTACCTTCCAAGACTGAGCATGCAACATTTTGTGCAAATCCGTTGAATGCTTGTGAAGATATTAAAGTGCAAAAATGGTGTCTCATGAAAAATAATTTTTTTCTCACAAAAAAAGGTTTGGCCCCACACAACAAAGAATCCTTTTTTCCAAGACAAAATTATTTTGCCATTCCAGGAAGCCATCCAAAAGACTGAACTGAGCGTGCTCAGAACTCAAAACTTTCAAATTAAATAACTTTGGAACTGAATAATATTTTTTTACCAAACCAGTGAAAGGCACTTCTTTAAGACAAGCCCATTTGACCCTGAAAATGTCAGATCAAAATTCTAAACTGTCTGGGTGCAGCAAGATGACAAAATGGTGCAAGAAACAACCATTTTTAATGTTTTGGCACTATGCACAGCTCGAAATCTGCAAATCTGACTGAAATGAAACATGGCATGTCAAGAGACCTACCATACAAGACTGTGCATGCAGAAGCTTCATGCAAATCTGTTGAACTGTTTCAAACTTATTAAATAGCAAAGTTTGAGGATTAACATAGAAACCCCTACTTAACCCAAACTATAGTGGTGCTACCTCACCACTATAATATAAGGGATGTAGGACTCAGTTGTCCTGAATATTCAGAGAAATATTCTACTCAGGCCCCAAATATTGTAATATTTGGTATTCATATTCATAATTTGGTGTTTTTTTTTTAATAAAGAAGCAGTCACGACCCTCCTACTTAGCCCAGATCCTTTGAAATACTGTATGTAAGTCCCCCATCCCCATCTCGGTTAGATCCTAAATTCCCTCACCTCCCTTTTAGCATCCACAAATTGCTGGCTGCCATCTTTTAATGTTTTTTTTTGCATTTTAAGAAAAAAATTAGTCTCCCTCTCTGGCAGCAACACCCTCTTCCTACCCTTCACCCCCCAGCATCCAATTCTGAAGTGTTGATAAAAGAACACAGAAGGTGACTGACTCAACCCACCCTATGCGAGCAAGTGATTTCAATTATTAGAAAGTGGACAGCCACAGAGCAGAGTGGGCTGAGTTAGTCACTTTCTTTGTTTTTTCATTGCTCCTTCAGAATTGGAGACAGAGGCAGCTACTGCTGCCAGGGTGGTGGGGTTGGAGGACATATTTGTTTTCACTGCAAATACAAAACAAGTAATAACAAATGGTGTCTGGCTATGGAGGGGGGCACGTTATGCCGGACAACCATCACTGGAATTTTTTTTCAGCAATATACTTTTTTATAAAATTGTGATTTCACAGGGAGTAGGATGGGATTGGGGTTTTAATTGATGGTGGGTAGATAGGTGACTTGCATAGTTAAAGAGATCCGATTCAGGTAGGGGGTTGGGGTGTGTGTTTATTTTTCTTTCTTTTTTTAAATATACCAAACATGAATAGGAGGTGAACTGTGCCACTATCTGTTCTTTATATCTGAATAACAAATTGCACATTATTAGTAGTATTTGGGAAATACTACAGTATACATTTCATGCATACTCCATATAATTATAGGGGTTCTGTTGTGCCCCATAGTTAGGGTTAAGTAGACACGTCAATGTTAAATCCCAAATTTTGTACTTTAATAACTTCACAACTGTTAAATGGATATGCATCAAAATTTGCATGCTCCATTGCCAAGGACAGATCTCTGGATGTGGCAAGTTACCTTCTGGTGTGCTATGCAGTTTCCGAGTTCCAGAAAGGTGACAAAATCATTTTTTTGCTCATTGACTTTGCTGTTTTTTTCTTTGAACCAGCCTTCAGCCCAGATGATTTGGGATCTTGGTCTGAAATGTTCAGAGCAGAAAAGGACTAGGCCACAGTTGTGCCTTTTGCTAGTCTGTTGAAAAATAATAAGCCATTTGAAAGTTATTTCATTTTTAACATCTGAAAAAAGATTTCTGAGCATGTTCAGTAAGCACTTCAGGATAGCTGAATGAAATGAAAAAGGAATCCTGTTTCATATTGGAATATTCCTTTTTGTTGCACCCATTTTGTGTCCATTTTTTCAAAAATGCATAAATAAAATAAAATAAAAAGTTATAAAACTGGCATCATTTAGAGACAACACATCTTTCTAGATGATCAGGACCCCCTTAGGTGTAATCTGCACTTCACAGTTGGAGACATGCCATGGAAATGTTTTTTTTTTCACTATTATGAATTATTTTTCTTGACCGCATGATACAAAAAAAGAATACATTTTTTGCATCATGAGTCACAAAAAAGGATCCTTTTTGTAACTCAAGAATCCTTGCTTGTATTTCTGATTGTGGTCCTCTGTACTATAATGTTTTTCCCTAGTGCCTAGTGGCACCCCACACTCTAATATCTGTATCCCTTCATTTTCCTGTTGTCTAGTGGCACCCCCACCCTCCAATGTCTATTTCCCTGAATGTTTTTCTTTTCATGGTGTCTAGTGGCACCTCCCACTCATCAATCATGGTCCCCATTATAGAACAATATTTACCTGGTATCTAGTGCATCTGCCATCCTCTGATCTTTATTCCTGAATTTGTTTTTGTTTCTCTGGTGTCTAGTGGCACCCCTCACCTGCTGATCATGGTCCCCATTAAAGAAGATTTATTTCCCCAGTGCTTAGTGGCTCCTCCCACCCACCGATCCCTGTCCCCCTTCAATAAATAAATTGTTCTGGTGCCTAGTAGTAACCCTCCACCCACAAATGCTGTGTCAGTAACCTGAAATAAATAAAACTGTTCTCAATGTTTTTTTTAACACATAAAATGGTCCCTTGCTGATCAGCCCCCACCACCACCTCCCACTCAGCACCTGCCACCCCACACCCCTACACACCCTCACTCACCTGAACAGGTCCCAGGTTTGAGAGCCACTCTATTATTGAAGGTACTTCTTTCTGTTAGAACCAGCCACTGCACTATGAGAAACTAAGGCAAATGTGGTTCAATGTATTTCAATGGGAGTTTCAACTTTTATGCATAACTTAGCCATTTTTTTACATTTTGACACCAACTTTTCAACATTGCCTTTTGGGGCCCCCATCTCATGAATAATATGACTGTCATTATGCAACTCCCACCCAAAAGATGATTTTGTGGATGCTTCGCAAATTCACCTTTTGAGTGGGATTTGCATAATGACCGTCATATTGTTCATGAGGAGGGGTCATAAGAAGGCTATGTTGAAAATTTGGGGTCAAAATATGTAAAAATAGAAACATAGAAACATAGACTTTGAAGGCAGATAAGGACCGCTTGGCCCACCCAGTCTGCCCATTTCCCTACCTATTGGATAAGCTGCAGATCCTAGTTAACCAACAGCCTACTTCCTCCTACCCCCCACTAGAATTGCTTTATGTCTGTCCCATGCATTCTTGAATTCCCCCACTGTTTTTGACCCCACAAAATCCTCAAGAAGACTGTTCCATGCATCCAACACCCTCTCCCTGTAAAAAATACTTCCTTATATTGCCCCTGAGCCATCCCCCTCTATCTTCAAATTGTGCCCCCCATTTCTTGCATATCTTTTTCTGAAATATGCTACCCTCTTGGACATTGTTGATTCCCTTGAGGTACTTAAATGTTTCTATCATGTCCCCCCTCTCCCTCCTTTCCTTAAGGGTATACATATTAAGCTCCTTTAGTCTCTCTTCATATCGCTTCTGGTGCAGACCCTGCACCATTTTACTTGCCCTCCTCTGGACTGACTCCATCCTGTCTATCTCCATGCAGAGATGGGGTCTCCAGAACTGCGTGCAGTTCTGGGGTCTCCAGAACTGCATGCAGTATTCCAGATGGGGTCTCACCAACTGTCTGTACAGAGAGATAACAACTTCTTGTTTTCTACTGGTGATGCCTCTCCCTATGCATCCCAGTATCCACCTAGCCCTCATTACTGCCTTCTCACATTGCTTGCCTACCTTTAGGTCATCTGATATGACTACCCCAAGGTCCCTTTCAATTTTTGTTGTTAGTACCTCCCCCCACCTCCCCCTGCAATGACAAAGTTATGGCCATTCATTGCAACACATGCTCATAACTTAGGACATTTTTTATATTTTGACACCAAATTTTCAGCAAAGACATCTTATTACCCTACCTCATGCATGTCATAGCTGTCATTTTTCAAATCCTGGCCAAAATGTGTCTTCATGCCTGTAATGTGGGATGGTGTTGCATTTGCACGGAAGTATATTTTGGTGGGGGTTCAAAAAATTTCTGTTCTAGGTACATGAGGTGGGATACTAAAATGGCTATGCTGGCTATTTGGTCACTGTTGTCCTATGAATGGAAGCGCAGGGCCCTTCCACAGCAACTTACATATATGCATCTATGGAGGGATGGGAGTGCAGGGTCTGGAAGGCACTGTGCTCCCACAAGCAAATAATGATATGATTACTCTGTCTCAAAAACTGTAGACACCTGGGAGCACAGGGACCTGTGCTGTCACAGGCAAATAAGGCTATGATTACACTATCTCAAAAAGTAAGAAAATTCTTTGCAAAACAACTATGTTAATGCATCAGTTAGGGTTGATATCAAACCATAAAAAAGGAGAGAAATATGATGTTATGGTTTCCAATCCTAACACCCTACCACCACTTTATACACATCAACAGGCATCACAGGTGAGCCTTGGGGTTGTCAGCCATAACACTCACCCCATTCTCCTATACTGTACCCACCTCAGCTTATTTACTGATGGAATGGGGTGAGCATTATGGCTGTCCACCACAAAGCACACCCCCGACACACCCAAAATCCTCTTTTTTATGGTGTTTTTTCCTGCCTCTGGCTCTTTTATGAGATGGTTACTGCACTTTATTTCAAATAAATGGTGAAGAATGTATTTACCACATGGTCTCTGCTTTTGCAGTGGGTGCACATATTTTTGCCTCTTTTGTTGACTTAATTTTTTTTTTGCACCACTGCTTAGTTCAGTTTCATGCTAAAATCATTACTGCATAATAGTGACTGAAACAACCATGAATTAAAAACAGAGACCAGCAAGTTCACAACCAAGCATTATAGCGTGCATCTATTGCTAATGCATCAAAATCATGCTTACCTATGCATAGGTCTCTATTGAGTACTAACCTTATTAGTACTTTTGTCCCAAAAATCCACATCTTGTTTTGCTCAAACCACTTCCTAGTACCCATAATTCTATGCTCCCTATCTGCACCTTAGCCCAATGGTCATTTAAAGGAACACTTCTGATCCCCTTCAGCTTAAGCATGTATTTTGATTTGGTGATCAGCCAGAAAGGTAAGCCCTTGGCCGTGTACTGTGGGTACACCAACAGAAAAAATAAAGAGAAGGTATACTGGCATTGTGCAGATGCACATAAGTTTAGCTGCCTTGCCAGAATTCACACTGATGCAAATAAGTGCTTATTCAGGTAAAGGAACACACACATGTTCCTGATGCTGGTGATGTGGGAGTGCACAAGGTCATGGCCGGTGTTAGAAAATGAGCTCTATCAAGTGTAGAGTCCACCACACAGGTACTTGTGCAGTGTACTACATCTGCACCTGATGTAACTGGGCATCTGCCTGCTGTGCCACTTATGAAGAGGACAATACAAAGGATAAGGCAGGTACAGCATGATTTCCCAGCCACCCCTGCTTCTGTTGATGTGCTTGAAATACCTGAAGAGTTCCATATTACATTTGCAGGACAGCCATTCCTAGTTTTTGACACTGACAAGGAAAAGGATAGACTGTTAGTCTTTGCAACAGCTAATAACTTAAAAATGTTGCAGGATACTTGTGAATGTTGCTATCACTTGCTTTTGCCCCAACAGAAGATGTGATTTGTACCTTCAATACAATGCTGGAGTGGGAATTTTTTCAACCAATGCAGAAATATTACAGCCTTTGCTAGACTACTTTGAACCTACGGGGGTTGGGAAATGCAGGGGCAGGTCTGGATGAAGAACTGCAGCATTCCTACCTGAACAATAGAATTGTTATGATACCACCTTGAGGGGGCTTGCAAGAACTAACAATGCTGTTGAGGGGTGGCATCGCGGATTTAACTGTCACATAGGAGCCTGTCACCACAGTATCTGGAAACTGATCCAGTGCCTAAAGGATGAACAGCGCCTAACAGAGAAGATGGTGGAGCAAATGGTGTCAGGGGCTGCAGCAGTGCCAAAAAAAACAGAAAGTACAAGGACATGAATGAAAGGGTATGCTCAACTGTGAGTGAATACCCACAGAGGAGTAGCAACGATTACCTCCGAGGACTTACCTACAATTTACAGTTTCAAGTTTGAAAACATTTGTCAACAAAGCAGAAAAATCACCAATTCCACCTATTCTTATCACAATAATAAAAGGTTAAGTGCTGAATAGCACTGAATTGCAGCATTGAGAAAAGTTGCTATTTTGACATCCTGTACTGTGACCGATTGTGCTCTCGTTGTCATGGTAGTGAGTTATGATGTGGTAAGCTGTGACTTTTTCAGCTAGGGCTGAGAGGTCTGTTAGATTACTTGTCGCTATTTGGTAGTGGTGACTGGCTGTGCGAGTTAAATGCGGTGCTCTTCGGTGGTTCTTTTGTCACTATTTTGACGTCTTGCACTGGTGACTGGTTTTCATGACTGGTGAGTTTGTTAGATTACTAACTTGATTGCTAATCTGGCAGTCATGATATTTGTATTCAGAATGGCAGTTTGATTCACTGTTATGGCTGATCCACTGTTGTTTCAAGTCGCTCATCATGTACTCGCTGTTTTGTAGTCAAGTTTTTTTTTCCGTCGCCATTATAAAGTCACGATTATCACAGGATACCGTTAGTTCCTGGTGCTTGTTCTACCCTGTGTGATTATTTCTACTTGCTAATATGAAGTTGCTTGTCCCTTGTAAATTTCTTTGTAAGCTTTATCATTACGTAGTAATATATGCTCCCTTTTTCCAGTATCTTTATTGATTTTTTCTTTGAAATATGTTAAAACAGTAGTGTGAAAAAATATTTTGATGTACGTAATATAGAGCCATGTATCACATCACAATAAAAAGAAGAGAATAAAGAAAAATAAAAAGAAACTATACCTTACATTTTTATAAGCGTACATAGAAGTTAATCAATTTCTCTCCATTTTATGCTCATTAAATCAATTGATTTTTTAAAACCATTAATTTTTCCATTCTTACAGTATCCTTAAAGTTGACCAGTCATTTATGTTTATTGAAGGGTTTATTTCCCAATTCAACAATATCAAGTGTTTTGGGGCTATTGTGGCTAGAATCTCAATTTTGCATTCTATTTTCATCAAAGTTGTTTTAGAATAATCATTCAATAAAAAATAATGAAGGGAATCTGTATATTTATAAATTTTTTTATCTATTCTTGAGTTTGCCTCCACCATCCTTGAACCATTGTGCATGACAAAATTGATAATGGAAAGATCCTGTTTGCCTACATCTATGCTAACGATAACACTCCTGTTTCATCCCCATTTTGTAAAGTTTGCAATGATATAGTATGATCCTGTGATGATATTATGCTAAATGGATTTATTTTATGTATTATTATTATCTTTATTGGCTATTTTAAAAGGTCTGGACGAAGAGTATGTTGTAATTTTACCACAATCAACTTCCCATTTCCCTTGAAGTGTTTCTGTCATTTCTTTATGTTTTATATTTATAAACTCCCAAATCTCAAAATAAGCATTTGTCATAGTCTTAATGCTAAATATTTACATATATTTTCCTCTTTATCTCTTACAATTTGCCAGTCAATATTAAGCTTATTTTTGGATGTCATGATAGTATTCCTGGCCTTATGTTTTGCAGTCATGAGGACAAAACATTACTATACTGTATGCAGATTACCTTCTTTTGCTTATGAAATATGCATCCAGTGTCCTAGACTCTTTCCTGGAAAGTCTGAGTCACTTCTCTAAGATCTCTAGCCTTAGGGTCAACCCCAATAAGATCAAAGTCATGTCCCTCTGCCACTGTTGTCCAGAGGCCCCCTTCCAAGCACACGGCATAAAATGGGCCCAAAGAGCATTACTTACATAGGCATTTAGATCCTCCAGAACCCTTCTCAGTGGTCCTCAGCCAAACTTACCCCTCTGATAGCCAAGCTCAAGGTGGAGGTTGAGAGATGGAAGCTACTCAAACTGCCAATGGCAGGCAAAATAGTTATTCTTAAAATGGTGTCAGTGCCAAATCTCCTACATTGCCTCTCCCACATGCTAGTGACCATCAAGAAACTTTGATTGGCAAAAATAGACAGCTTGTTAGTGTCCTCCTTTATGAAGAGAAGCCCCTCAGGTATAACAGATTTAAGCTACATACACACTGGATGACAGATGGGTGGGGACACCTTTGGATGCTCTCTTTCCATCACACTTTCCTGAGCATCCAAATGGTACACTGGTTGACAACTCTGTCCCCTAGAGTCCCCCCCAGTGGGGACACATCTGGAGATGGCAGTCATAGATAAGGTCCCACTTGGGACTCTCTTGTACATGAAAAAAGTGCCCCTTCACAAACTCTCTCAGCCCATATAAGGGTCCGTCCATGCCTGGCACACACTAGTTAAACTCCTAAAATCCCCCTACTAGGCCCTCCCTTAAGCTCATTGTGGGATATCCCACTGATATAGATAGACCACATGAACTTGAACTGGCCATTTTGGAAAGACAGTGCATTGTCTGTTAATGCTAGGCTTCCTACAGATTGACTCTTTCCAGAACCAGCAAGACAGATTCCAGCTACCTAAACAAGACTTCCAGTGGTATTTGCAAGTCAGAGGTTCTGTCAATCTCTTTTTTAAGAAATCAAGGGCCCAGCGTTCACCCCAAAGCAGCTTGTCAATGGTACAACACTGCTGCAGACTAAAGAAGGGAGGGGGCAGGAGCCATTTACAGAGAAATTCAGGAATCCCTTCATGACCAGTCCCTGCAAGCAAGAGTCAAGTGGGAAATTCAGCTGTCCACTACAACATCACAGGCCCAATGGGCAGACAGCTGGAGGTTCACTCTTGAAGCATTGTACTGAAGGTATAGTCCTTCTGATCTAATGCAAAGTAATACACCTATGGTACAGGATGCTGACCCAGCTCAAATCTATGCAGCTCCTCCCCACAGATCTTTGCTGGAGATGAGGCAGCTCAGAGGGTAACCTGGCCCATTTTCTCTGGGCCTATCCCCAGGTTATCTCTTTTTGAAGCAAGGTCATATCCTTTTGTTCCAGGATATTGAACTTTCCCTTGCCTAGCCTACCAGATCTCTGGCTGTTTAGAATTGCCCCTCCCACCTTCTCTCTCTAAACCCCAGTTCAGTTGGCTGCTTGTGGCATCAGTGGAGGCCAAGAGGCTGATTTTATAAAGGTGGTGCTCTGCAGACATTCCCCTCAGTGGAGCAGTGGAAGGCCTCTATGGGGAGGCTAGCTAATTTTGAGAGAATGTCCCACTTCCCTTGTGGCACTTTGGAGCAGTGAAAAGCATCAATGGGTAGGCTAGCTATCTTTGCGAGAATGTACCACTTTGCTTGTTGCACTTTGGAGCAGTGAAGGGCTTCTATGGGGAAGCTAGCTAACTTTGAGAGAATGTACCTCTTTGCTGGTTGCACTTTTTCAAGTATAACAAGACCTGGGCTCCCTTTAAGTCATCACTCTGGGGTATCCCCTCTTGCAAAAGGACTACTAGACTAGTTCATCCACCCTCAGCCCAAGGGCCCACCACACCTCCCATAAGGTGGCAAGCCCCCCAACCTCTGTTATTTACTCAGTACATAGAAACATAGACTTTTGACAGCAGATAAGGACCACTTGGCCCACCCAGTCTGCCCATTTCCCTACCTACCTACTGGATAAGCTGCAGATTCTAGTTAACCAACAGCCTACTTCCTGCAACCCCCCACTATAATTGCCTTAAGTAAAGAGCTCCTTCCCCAATGGGTGGCAGCAAAATCTTCAGGATCTACCTCATACATGCCCCTTCTCAAGCTCCCTATGTGGTATCGCACATGACACTACTGCAATATATTTCATACTCATACCATAGCCGTGTGTTGTTTTTCATACTCATACTGTAGCTCGTGTGTTGTACTTTGCACTAATTTTTCTAGCTAGTATGTTACACATTTGTTAGACTATTTAGTTTAAGGCACTGGTTTCATATTTCTGCATATGTAGGTTCTCTCTTGTAACATCGCTTCTCACCCCAGGGATTCTTCAGCATGTTTGACAGGTGCAGTATGCCAGCTGGGTTCAGCTGCCCCAGAGGTGCAGTGAATGTAAATGAAGTTTGCACATTGGCCATCAGAAGAGAGAGAGAAATGGTGTGCTGCCTGAAGTCAGCCTTGCGAGCTTCAGGATTATGTCTCTGCTGACTGAACAACACTGTCCCAGAGTGCCCTCTTTTCTCAATGCTTGAAGAAATTAATTTGCTTTAAAAAGTGCTGTTTTTTTGTGCTTC
Organism: Neoceratodus forsteri; assembly: GCA_016271365.2. Lineage (NCBI taxonomy): Eukaryota > Metazoa > Chordata > Ceratodontiformes > Ceratodontidae > Neoceratodus > Neoceratodus forsteri. Next base: position 1,155,843,370 of record CM057456.1, on the reverse strand, counting down.
CTTCAGTTATTTTTAAGTGTTTTTACTGCATTTGCAATATTTTTTAGCATTTTTTCTACTATTTTTAGCACAACAATGAAATTTACTTTTCCCAGTTTTTCTGCAGTAAAAAATACCATGCCTGAGGTAAAAATCTTGTGGAAAAAAGATTTTTTACCATTTTTCAGCACTTGCAGTTCTTTTCTCTGCAAAAAACTGCATTTTAATATATTTTGCTTTATTAATTTTACTGCGGCTGTGACCTTTTTTCCCAGCATCTTTCCTGAGCTGGGGGACATTTTGTCTTTTTCTGTCCCTATATTGGGAAACACCAGTTTCAGGATTTTTCTGAGATTTTTGCAAGTCAGAGAAGCCAAACAGAAGAACTGGACCAACAGAACTTAAAACCTGTTTAAGGTGCTCTGAGGTCCTGTCTAAGGCAGACAGCCATGACCTTTGTTTAAATTGTTTAGGTCCAGACCATTCCTATGAAACTTACTCAAAATTTTCAAAGAAAGCAGCCCTTAAAAAGGGCTAAAGATTTGAAATCCATGGCCACTCAGTCTTCCACCCCTCCTTTAAAATCACTGAGGAGGGTATCTCATCTTAATGTAAAAATAAAGATAAGTCCTCTAAGGACTCTAATGAAATTAAGTCTGACAAAAGTAACAATTCTGGCCAAATCTCAAAAGTACAAAGTGAACAGGGTTCTGATTCAGTCACTACTAAAAATAATAGAAAAGAAAAACATACCACTGCCCCTCCCACTGAAAGGCAAGGGGAGGTGCCAGTGGCAAACAAAGATATGCCTCCTGCTACAGAAATGGCTAAGGCTTGGCATATATAACAGACTTTACAATCTATGGACAACTTTTCAGGGGCCCTGCAGGTCCTGCTGTTCCACTCTCCTAAGATGCTGGCTATGTCCAGGGCTTTTATTATGAGGAGGAGTAAGAAAATAAACCAGAGGACAAGGCTTTAGAGCATGATGGGTCCCCTGACCAAGAATTGGGTAACCCCTCTAATGGTCAGGAGGATTTCTCATCTCATTTGACTTTAGTTAAACACATGGTGGACATCCTGGGCCTTTTTTATTTAGGAGAACACTTATGAGGAAGAGGAGGAAGACTATATAGAAATGATGGGTCTCCCTCCATCTAGAAAGTTAATCCTGCTGATTCATAATACCCTAAAAAGGGCAACTATGAAAATACTGCAGAACCCAACTTCTGTCACTGGAGAAGAACGAAAGACTGAAAAGAAATATCAGCTAAATAAAACAAATGCTGATTTTCTTTATATACACCAGACCACAAGGGAGTGGTACAGGCTGCTGCCTGTGACAAGGCTAATGTGTCTCTTACTTCTCAGCCTCTTGAAAAGGAGTCAAGAAAATTAGATGCTATGGGCAAGAAAACTTACACAACAGCTTCTTTGCTGCTGCCCCTTTCTTCATACATGGCATACTGTATGCTGCTCATTACCAGAAAGCTCTCTGGAACTCTATTTTGGCCATAGTGCAACAGGGGAGAGACACTGTGGTTCTGGATATCACTGAAACAGTAAAGAGTGCCACAGAGACCACCAAGTACCAGTTCCGTATGCCTGTGGATAATAATAACAACACAGCTTCCAGAGCCATGGCCCAAGCCATTTCCCTTAGATGGTATGCCAGGCTAAGAACCACCAGTCTCTCACAGGACTTCCAGTCCCATGTTATGGATTTCTCCTGTGAGAATAATTATCTCTTTGGAGAGAGAACTAAAGCTTACATGAAAAATGTGGAGGAATACAAAGTCACCTACAAAAGCAGTGCAGCTAATGGAAAGCCCTCCACATCTCAGAAATCCCAAAGCAGAGGAGGCAGGGGAAGAGGGTACTTTCCCAGGGCCTTTTATCCTATGTCAGTGCCCATAGATTTTTCACAGATGAGGGGATTTTTCAGAGGAAGAGGGAGAAGAGGCCAGAGAAGGCCCAAGTCTACTCCCACTTCCTCTGCCCAAACTAAACAGCAATATTTCTGACTGCTTTCAGGTTGCCTCCCCACCTCCAGTAGGGAACAAGCTATCCCACTACCTCCACCAATGGCAACTCATCACCTTGGATAAGTGGGAAATGGAGGAGGTGGTGGGCCTGGGCCTCTCCTTGTAGTTCAAAGTTTCCCTCTCTTCAGGGCCCCAAGCTTTCAAAACCCCTGACTCCAACAGAAAAGTTGTTGGAGTTGGAGGTGAAAAATTACTTGACAGTTCAAGCTCTGGAAAAAACTACCCTCCTCTCAGTGGGGAAAGGGCCTTTATTCCAGATATTTCCTCACTTTGAAGAAAAATTGGGGTGGCAACCTATTCTCAGCCTAATGTACCTGAACAGGCACTTGCTAAAGCCAAGATTCAAAATGGTCACTCGCATCCAGATGATACAGTCTCTGCAGCAGAGAGACTGGCTAGTCTCCCTGGATCTCAAGGACGCCTACTTTCATATCCCCATAAGTCCATCCCACAGAAAGTTTCTCAGATTCAAGCTGCCATTGGGCCATTAGCAGTTTGCAGCTCTACTATTCAGACTCACTTCAGCTCCCAGAGTCTTCACAAAATGCCTAGCAGATGTTGCAGCTCATTTAAGGAGATGTAAAGTATCTGCCTTCCCTAATTTGGACAATTTTCTGATAATGGGCAAGTCAAAAGAAGAAGTTACAGAAGCCCCAAGCCTGACAAGAAACACCAATGAGTCTCTAGGCTTCATCATCAAGAAAGAGAAGTCCCACTTCGATCCAATTCAAATACTTGACTTCATTGGAGCAGAACTCAACAACCTACAAGGAAAGGCATTCCTCCATGTTGACAGGGTGCACATTTTTCTGAGCTTGGTAAATTCCTTTGTCCTGGACCAGACAAGGCCATCCAGACATTTTTTCAGACTTCTAGGCCACATGGAATCAATGACAGCAATGATACCAGGTGCCAGATTCCAATTGAGGGACATTCAGATTCACCTCAGTGCTTACTGGTTCCAGAAAAGGGATTAATTTTCAAGGTTAGTTCCAGTCACCAAAACACTCCTTCGGGCTCTAGACTGGTGGAAAGACAATGAGAATCTCAGAGAAGGAGTTGCCTTTCAGCTAAGGCAACCTTCCAGAGTGCTCACAACAGATGCCTCCCTCCTAGGTTGGGAAGTCCACCTTCAGGATCAGCCAATAAGTGGCACATGGACTCCAAAGTAGTCCACTTTCCACATCAGTCTACTCCAGCTCAGAGCAGACTACCTAGCCATCAAGGCCTTTGCTCCACAGTTAAAATGGCACTCTGTTCAAGTGAGAACAGACAACACCACTGCCATATTCTGCATCAACAAGCAAGGTGGCACAGGGTCAACCAAACTCTGCACATAGGCAATGAGAATTTGGAACTTAGCCTATTCCCTGGATATGAACATGTCAGCCTTTCACCTTCAACCCCCACTGAGGGAGCCTATCCTTCCCTTGGACTTGAACCTCTGTATAGCCAAGCTCATGGAGCCACCCTTTGAGCCCATGGCTACTGCTGAGTTGAAGTATGTTACTTGGAAAATGGTATTTCTTGTTGCCATCACTTCTGCCAAAAGGATTTCAGAACTGCAGGTGATGTGTACTGAATCTAATTACACCATTGCCCACATGGACAAGCTAGTCCTTAGGACAAACAGAAAGTTCCACCCACAGGTGGTCTCTGATTTCCACCTCAATAAATCCATCACATTTCCTGTGTTTCTTGCAGAAAAATCCTCTACAGGCAAATACAGGCTACATAGCCTGGATGTTAAAAGGGCTCTGATCTACTATTTGAAACATACCAAGCAGTTCAGGCAAGATCATGCTCAACTTTTCCTCACCTACAGAGAAGGAGGCAGAGGAAGACCAGCTACCAGGAGAACTATATCTGCTGGATTGTCTCTTGCATCCAGTTCTTCTACAGCAAAGCTAGCAAACAGCCCCTCAGGGTCTTAGGGCCCTCTCTACCAGGGGCACTGCTGCCACAGTAGCAGCTGCAAGGGATAGTCCCTTGCTTGATGTCTACAAAGCAGCCACATGGAAGACTGTACACACAATCACAAAGCATTACTGCCTTGATGTACAGTCCAGATCAGATGCGAGATATGGCACAGCAGTGCTGCAGAGCCTTTTTCCTAAATAAGTTCTGTATCCACCTCCCAACTGCACTGCTTTGTAGTCTGCACTTATCAAGCATACTGAAGAATCCCTGGGGTAAGAAGAAACAAAATTACTCACCATAGTAATATTGTTTCTTCCAAGGAATTCTTCAGTATGCTTGACCTCCCACCCATCTTAAATAATCTAATAGGACATGACTCTGCTTTCCAGTTCTTAGCCAAATTTTTTGTGCATCTTTTTACAAGGCAGCTGTTTCACAGTTGTTGTTCTGGTTTTTACATTGTTAGGTTAGCTGTTGTTATATTTTTGATTCCTGCTGGAATAGTTTTTCTCTCATGGGAAAAGTTTTTACCCTTTTTCAGTGTTGAAATAATTCTGAACCCCTCAAGGCTGACTGCAGGCAGCACACCCCTTCTCTTTCTTTTCTCCACTGTTTTGTGTGTATGTGTCTGACTGCAGGATGAAACTCAGCTCTGTACAATTGACCCTGTTGGAGTTGCACAAATAGAAATTATTAACTGAAAAAAAATTATAGTACCATAATTCCATTTAATAAAATCATTATGTAGAAATGTGAGCAGTTCATAATAAATACAATTTAGAGGACTATTCATAGTATGGAGCTACTGTGGTGATAACAAATCAGAGTATCAAATGTCTCCATGTATACTGCAAAATCCAACTTTTTTATTCAAATACTCATATTTGAGTTAAAAATTAACAAGTCTCATCCTTATTTTTGGCATAAACAGGACATGGATATTTCTATTATTCTTGTGTAGATGACCTATCACAATACACTTCATTAACTACAATATTTTTAATATGTTTATATGACTTGGGTGAGACTATAAACTGATTAATTTCTAAGTACTTCCTTAGTATAATACAGTTTGTTATTAATATTATCCCTGCTGTCTTTTTGTATAGCCCACTGCCAAGCTAATGACATTTTTGTGCCATCTATTAAAAAAATCAGGACAGCCCATATCATCCATAATTCTTGGCCTTGTAATAGTCTCCTACGCAATTCTGTGGGTGTCACTAGGGGTGGGTGAAAGTGTGATTTTTCACCATGTGTAACTTCCGCAAAAATAAAGAAACTTTTTGAGGAAGTGTCTGAACCGTCACCTGTGGTGGAGTAGAAAACTTCTGCAAAGTTATGGGTGAAATTTCACCCATAGAAAAAAAACCCTGGTGGCTAAAGGCACATCCCCCCCAACCACCCCACAGGTACACAACATTAAATCCCTGGTGATTAGCAACCCCCCCAACTGGATCACCCGCTGGCCACAAGACTTAGAAAAAAAATCATCTGTAGTTAGAATTTTTTTTTTAATTCCCTGGTGGTCTAGTGGCTGCTTTCCCAGTAACTCTCCCCCTCCCTATCCCCGGTCTGCCCACTGAGCTTTAATGTACAGGAACACGCTTGTTCATTAAAGCTTAGTGGGAAGACTGGCCATGGAGGAGGAGAAGAGGGATGTTCCGGTCTGCCCGGCACCCACAGTGGGATTTAATATGGGGATGGGAGAGGGGTGGTTGAATGCCTACTGGGTTGGGGGGAGGGGGGCACTAGATCACCAGGGAGGGATTTGGCAATTGGACTGGCATAGGGAGGGGGAGAGCTATTGGGGAAGCAGCTGCTAGACCACCAGGGAACTTGTTCTTTTTTTTAGCTACAGAGACAGACATGGAAGGGGGGGTTACTATCACTATACACAAGGGGTGGATGGGAGGGACCACTAACCACCAAGGCATAAAGACATTTGGGCTGTGTGGATATGGGCACTGGGCACTGTCAGGTGGGAAGTTATTTATAAGTTATAGAAACATATAGAATTTGAAGGCAGATAAGGACCGCTTAGCCACCCAGTCTTCCCATTTCCCTACCTAATGGATAAGCTGCAGATCCTAGTTAACCAGTAGCCTACTTCTTCTTCCTACCCCCACCCCCTAGAATTGCCTTATGACTGTCCCATGCATGCTTGAATTCCACCACTATTTTTGACTCCACGTATGATTTTTTTCAAGTCTTGTAGCCAGCAGGTGATCTGGTGGGAGGAAGCGACCACTCGTCGCCAGTGATTTAATCTGCACCTGTGAGGCAGGAGGTGGGGAGGGACCACTAGCCACCAGTGATTACAGCCAGGTGGAATTTGGATTTAGGAGAGGTGGAATTTCCACGAAAGTTTGGAAATGGATTTCCAAACTTTCATGGAAGCGAAAGTCTAACTTTTGCTTCAGTTCCTGTGGTGTACATTTTTTTTCACACACCCCAGGTGCCACCCATTTATAAAAATGTCTTAAAAATATGATTGATACTATCAATGAAGTCTTTCAATATTGAATACACAATAGCCTTGAACATATGCAGAAGATGTGGCATAGAAAGCAGTTTTAGGGTGTCCAGTCTGCACTACAAAGAGACTGAGAGTCTCTCCCACTTCTTAAGCTATAGTTTTAAATTATCTTCCACGGTTAACCATATTTTTTTTTTATGGTGTCTATTATTTGCTGTTAATGTTATTCCTAATTAATTACTAGTATACCATCATATCATTTGTAAATAACTCCTTAGTTGAATCATGCGGCTTAATGTACCAAGTGGCAAAATGATAGTTCTTTCCTTAATCAGTTTATAGCAGATATCAGGGACAACATCTCAGTCTCTGTCAATAAAGCTGGGAAAGATACCAATGCATCATCAATAAAAATTATTAAATTGTCCATGTATGCATTCATTTTATATGCATTATGTTGTGTCTTGATAGAAATAATTTCCCTATTATGTCTAAGATGTTCAAGATGGGTTCCATAGCAATAATAAACAAAATGGGGGTTGGAAGTAAACAGCTTTACCATAAACAAGTGCTACAGGTTAATAAAATGGATGTATAATATTCAAAAGTGGTCCAGGGATACAGTATCACATTTCTGCAAACAGATAAACATATAGAAACATGGAAACATAAGACTATGATAGCAGGAAAAGACCATGGGTCCATCCAGTCTGCTCATATTTTTTATAATTCCTGGAACCTTCCTTAGAACCTTTTGTTCCTCCAGGGTACTAACCCTCCCCATCATATCCCCATTCTCCTCCCTGGTCTTGTTGCCCCGGGCAACCACTATTTCCTTCACTCTATCCCATGCCTGCTTGAAACCTCCTACTGTGTTTGCACCCACCTCCTTAGCCAACAGACTGTTCCAAGGTTCCACCACCCTTTCAACAATAAAGTACTTCCTCACGTCCCTCCTGAACCTCCCTCCTGTTAATTTCCACTCGCGTCCATGTGACCTTGAGTTGGTGTTCAGGGTAAATAATTCTCCACAGTTTACCTTGTTAATTAATTTAAGTAACTTGAAGGTTTCTATCGTATCTCCCTTCTGGTTTCCAGTGAGTACATATTTAGTGCCTTAAGGTGCTCTTCATAGGATCTATCCTGCCATTGCAGCATATTAAAAGCATCGGAGGCATCCAGAGCAATAGCCACCTTTCCAATATTATTTTATTAGCCAAGTATATTTCACAGTATATTGTAATTTGTGTAATCCCTGAAATATTCTACAATCTTTCATGTACCCTGACTGGTCATGATGTAACCATGAGGAGAGTTTTGCTTTAATACATTTGATAATTAATTTATGCAGGCCCACCAGCACAATACTTGTGCTACTGCTTGAGACACTGGAATCCTGGATTCAGGAATGAGCCCAAAGCATTAGATGGTGGCAGGGGGGAGGTTAGATGACCATCCTATGGACACCTCTCCACCTCTGGGGTGGGGGGGCCATGCAATCCTGGCACATGAATGACACCCAATGGAGACTTGGTGCCTGATTCACAAAGGTCAGTGCCAGCTGCACTTAAGGCAGCTGGTGCCAATCATCAGTGTGTCAGGGACCCTGTGTCTGATTCACTATTGGGTAGGGTACCAGCAGCAAAGTCCCACAGCCCCTATACCAAACATAAAGCACATCTGGAAGGTGAGCCACAAGCTGTGGGGTACCTGTGCAGCAATAGAATAATGATAAGCAGTCCTTGGTGGCAAGTTGCCTCCCCCAGCCTGATCCCCATCTTAATAAAATTAGATACATCTCTGGTGGTCCAGTGGACCCCCCCCAGTCCCAATATGCCCATGTAATAAAATATTTCCCTGGTGGACTAGTGGTCCCCCAGCCCCAATTCCCATTTATCACAAAACTCACATCCCTGGTGATCTGGAAGACACCCCCATCTCCAATCTGCCCATATAAAAAATAATTCCCTGGTAGTCTAGTGGTCCCACCTCCCTATTTCTGATGTGCCCATATCATTCAAATATGTATTTCTCTGGTGGTCTAGTGGCCTCCCCACCACAGCAGGCAGTACTGTCCCTCCCTCCATCCCATCCCTGAGCCCCCAACTGGCACTGCTCTCTTCTCTCCACCATGGCCAGCCATGGACTGAACTGTCAAGGAGTGTGTACTGTATACAGTACATGCTCAATGACTGATGATCAATTAATGAGTGCATCCTGTATACTGTATGTACTCCTTGACAGCTCAGTCTGTGGCTGGCTGTGGTAGGAGTAGAGGGCTGTGCCAGTAACAGGCTCAGGGATGGGATGGGGGAGCAGGGTGGTGGGGCACTGCCTACTGGGTTGGGGGTTGGGGATCTAGTAGACCACCAGGGAAATATATATTTATATGATATAGGCACATCAGAAATAGGGAGAGTGGTCTGCTAGACCACCAGGGAATGATATTTTTTTTATCTGGGCAGATCTGGGCTGGTGGGGGTCAACTACATCACCACCAACATGGGTTTTGTGATAAATAGGGATTGGGGCTGGGGGGACTACTAGACCACCAGGGAAATATTTTATTATACAAGCATATCTGGACTAGGGGTCCACTCAACCACCAGGGACATATCTTATTTTTTTAAGATGGGGATTGCAGCTGGGAGGGCTGCTAGATCACCAGGGATGTGATTTTCTTTGATGACAAGGGATCGGGGCTGGAGAGGGAGGATTGCAGCACATTGTCACAATGCTCAACATCCTTCCAGATGACACACTTCTAAGTACCCTTAGACCAGCCATGGTTGGTGTAATGGCTCTTAAAATGTCATCGTCTGGGAGGGTTTTGTGAATTTCAGTTTAGGGTATATGGCAGCTTGCTTATCCTGCTGGCTTATCCACCATGCCACAGCCCATTTTGTGGCACAAGGCTGGCACAAGCCCCCTTTTGTGCACGCAGCCTGATTTTGACATGGGCTGCTTTTGTGAATTGCTCCCAGCATATTTTGTGGTGCAAGCTGCACTTTTTGCCATTTCTTGTGGTGCAAGCCTCTTGCACCATTCAAGGGAGTTTTGTGAATTGGGACCCTGGTGTACACCAGCTGTGACCATGTACAGTAGGGCGGAGATGTGGCAGATGTATGTGGGATGTGCATGGGAACATACACGCCCATGTGGTGATGTCATTGCACATCTGTACTTTCAGGGGAAACAGCAAACAGAAAACCCTTGGGGACAGCATCAGGATGATGCTCTCTGGCCACCCTCATGATTGATGCCCCAGGTGCAGCCTCAGCTGGGGACTGTGGTTGATTTTGGTCTCTCCCCTACCACTAGGGAGCCTTGCTGCAGGGGGCAAACTGTGGTCCACCCAATCTGGATGGCTTGGGGACGATGCCAGGTGGGCTAGCCCAAGCGCCAAATGTGGGGAACATCTCCACCTGAACCAGAGTGATAATTAGAGTTGAAAAAATATTTGCCTATTAACTTATACTTGAAATTTCAAAAGGTATGTTGGTCTGTAGCTATCCATCAGGTCCAGATCTTTATTCTGTTTTAAAATGTACACTACCAGACCTCCTGACAAGGATTTTGATGTATTATTACCTTCCATAATTATTTATTTATTAATAGATTTAACTAAGGTAACAGTGTTTTTGGAAAAGTCTAAAGAAATTTACTTCTAAAAGCCTTTTTACCAGGTGATTTGGATTTTCAAGGTTTTAGTCTATTAGCTATCAACTCCCCTGCTTTAACCCCCTTATAATATGAACTATGGTAGTTTTAAACATATTTCTTTCTATTTGAGCATTATAATATTGCTGGATTTGTTTTTCTTTAATATCCATTTTACATTTCCAATCTATCTGGCCTTCCCCAGTTTTCCTATCCAAATCTCAAGTTCATTTTGCAATACTCTAATCTTCTGTTCTTGCTTTTTTTTATTATGCACAATTTCATAACTCAATATACAGTATGTCTCCTCAGGATCACCTCAAAGGCATCTTATAATGTTACTATCTTCTGGAACCCTTCATAGTTAAATAACTAGAATTTCCTAATTACATCAGTTGTTTTAGTTATAAAATCATCATAACACAATAACACTATAGGATTAAGCCTCCACTGTTTAAAGAATGTCTTTTCCCAGTTGGGAATTTCCTTGCCGGTCCCTACTGCATGATCACTAAATATAATCAGTCTAATTTTACCTACTATAACATCCCCAAAAAATGAACTTTGACAGTATAGTATAATCCTATCATGAAATTGGATTACATGGATTTCAATAATGGGTATATAGTTTGTATCCTGATTTTTTTCCCTCAATAAAGCAACTAGTATATGTTCTGCTAAAAAGTCACTGAACATTTGTATGTGTCTCTTCACTGTTTCTGTTGGTTTTGTGATCTTATCTAATATATGGTTAGCACAAATATTAAAATCCCCCCAATTAAGATATGAACATACAAATTAGCCTGCTCTAGAGATTTCAGTGGGTAACAGTCTCTCCCTACAAACCATGATCTCCCCCTTCACCCTGTCTCACCAGTTCTTGAATCCCCTTCCACCATATTCTGATTGATTACCTCCGATGGGAACTGATTCCACCCTAACACCACCCATTCTGTACAGACATGTCTCCTGACCGCCTTCTTGAACCTTCCCCTACCAGTTTGTAACAGTATACCCTTGTGGTCATGTTATTACCAAAATGGAAAAGATCCCCAATAGGGATGTGTGAAAACAAATTTCACTGGTGGAATTTCAGCAAAAGTGTGAATTTCACTTCCGCAGAAGTTCGAAAATCATTTTCGGAAGTTTTGTGGAAATTCCACCTTAAAACTGTGTAAAAAATGTAAAAAACCTGCAGGTTAATTTATTAAACTGTGGGAAAAAAAATCCACAGAAAGGATCACTGCCTGTGGTCATTTCTGAGGCTTTTTTTTTAACTACAGTTTAATTCATTAATCCACCCCCCACTGATCAGGGGTCCTAGTAAATACCTCCAATCCCTCCCTTGGACCCTAATGGTTTCTAGTGGCCCCCACCCACTGATCATGGCCCCCAAAAACATTTTATTTCCCTTATGTCTAGTGGACCCCCCTCCCTATCCTAGATTCCCTAATCCACAAATAAAATAGCCGGCAGTCCACCAACTCATCCCCCACTGTTCCCAGTATTCCCTGGTGTCTAGTAGACCTCCCCATCCACAATCCCTTATAAAAAAATAATCCCAATTCCCTGGTGTCTATTGGAACCCCCCCAATCACCACCCTGACAGTTCATCTGCCACCATCCCACTCCCCTCACCACCCTGCCCCTGAGCGGGCCACCAGCGCAGCACTCCTCTCTCCACTACCTGTAGCCCACTGAATTGTTAGTGAATGACTGCATGGTTGTACAAGCAGGCACTCATTCACTGACAGTTCAATAAACTGTGGATAGAATAAATTCTGCAGTTTATATGCAGTTTTCTACAGTTCACAAAAAAAGTCCACAGAACTTAACGAAAATCCACAGAAAATCCCAGTTTCGCCAATGGCGAAAGTTCTGCAATTTCTGCAAAATTTCTGAAATTTTGTGGAAGTTCCATGAAAGTGGAATGCACAACTTTCGCCCACCCCAATCCCCAATACTCATCTAGTTATTCCTTTCAGGTACTTGAACGTTTCAATCATGTCCACTCTTCCCCTCCTCTCCTCAGGTGAGTACATTTTGAATTCCTGCACTCTGTCCTCATTAGTCTTGTCACAATGTCTCTGAACCATGTTTGTGATCCGCTTACACATTGCCTCAAGCTGGTACATATCCTTTCTCATGTAGGGACTCCAATACTGCACACCAGACTCCAAATGCAGTCACACCAGTGATTTGTACAATGGCAGGACAATCTTCTCCCTTCTGCTTGTGCACCATTCCATTGGCTTTGACTGCAACCTTTGTACACTGCATAGACTGCTTTAGATCACTGGTAAAGGCTATCCTCAAGTTCTTTTTGTCCTCCAATACAGTGCTCTTGACCCACTCAAACTGTACTAAGCCCGCAGGTTCTCTCTTCCTATGTGCATGGCCTTGTACTTTTTGGCAATGAACTCCAGCTGTCAAATGCCAGACCACCTCTCATGATTCATAGGTCCTCCCTTAGGTCCTTTACCCCTTCATACATGTCCATCCTCCCACATAGCTTAGTGTCATCCACAAAGAGGAAGATTTTCCCTTTGATGCAGTCTCCAGTGTCATAAATGAACACATTGAGAAACACTGGGCTGAACATTGACCACTGTGGGCTCACTAGTTATGTCCTTCATACACGACAGCTCCCTCACCCCACCACCCTTTGAGTCTATTCTCTGAATCAATTCACCATCCACTTTATTAATTTATGTACCACCCCTTGGTCTTCTAATTTCCTGATCAGTCTCTTATGAAACACCAAGTTGAAGCATTTGCTGAAAACAAAGTACAGAATGTCAACCACCAAGCCCTTGTCTGCCGCCTTCACTACCCAGTCTAAGATACTGATCAGTAGGGCCAGCAAATTCCAGTGATCACCAAAACTGAGGAATTAAGGAAGTTTTGCTGAAATTACAGTCTGGATCTAAAATTGCAAGTTTTGCTCACTTGCCTTCTAAAAATGTGGTGCCCTGCTTCACTGCAGAGTTGTCATGGAGAAAAAGCCATATAGTGGCCATTAGGAAAGCATAAATATTTATTTACATGAGTTTGGGGCTGTAGAAAATTAGAAACCTTCAACGTGTTGTTTTCTGTGCTCCTAGAGTGTCATGCACTGAACCAGACAGTTTAATAGCTGCATCTCATGTTCAAGTTAGTTAAGTTCCCAAGCACATCCTGTATGAAAGCAGCCCTCCCTTCAGATTCCACAAAATGCAATAAAAATTAAAGAAATATAAATAAAAGAAATACAGAGGGGCACATTTATGTATTGTTTGTAATTTGTGGTGTATTTTTGCTGGTGAGGATGGGTTAGGGATGGTGTGAGTATGATGGTCAGGGAGGTTAAGATCCAGAAATCAGGAGCACACCATTTAACAGTATGGTGCCACATGGCAAACTGGCGCTTTACAAAATAAACCAGTCCAGCCAGGTTTTATTTTCTCTGTGGTGGTGGTGGGGGTTGACTAAGTTCAGCACAGTGCAGCAGTAGCATAATGTACATACATTATGGGGCATTATTAAACAATTATAGTACTAGCTCAGCAAATCTTGAAATTAGGATTAGAAGATCAGCAGGTTGAAAAAGTTAATCAATCTAGTCAGGCTTTCTTTTCAGAGATAACCACAGAGGCAGCAAGTAGGACATTTAATTCAGACAACAAACAGCAGGGCACAGAATATTGGCAGGTAAGGATTCTGTTTTGGACATGCAAAGGCAGTAAATGAATTGAATAAAATTAATGAACGTTTTCACTGTAAAACTAAAATATTTGTGCATTGAAAATTTGCAGTTCCACTGTATATTCTAAATGGTATCCAGAATTGACTAAAATTAGCAATGTTTAACCATCAGAATTGGTATAATTCCATTTCCAGAAAATGCTGGCCATACTGATAAGGTTGGTTGACAGGATTTCCTTAACATCATGTCATGTTTCTTTCATCCTGCAGCCTAATTTCTTCAAGGAACATGACTAACCTTTCATAAGAGCATAAAAGCATAGAATTTGACTACAGATAAGGGCCGCTTGCCCCACTCAATTTGCCCATTTTTTTCCCTGACCATACTGTTACCATATGATCTCTGTCTCCTTCCCCCCGGCTTCCCACAACCATTCCATTGTTCCTATCCCACACATGCTTGAAGCCCACCACTGTTTTTGCCCCCACCATCTCCACTGGAAGACTGTATTAGGCATTCATCACTCTTTCAATGAAGTACTTCTTCTCATCTCTCTTGAATTTACCCCCTTATAGCTTAATTGCATGTCCCCTTGTTCTAGTGCATCTTTTCCTCTGAAAAATACTCACCTATTTCACCTTATTTATCCCTGCAAGATATGTATAGATCTATATCATATTCACCCTCATTTTACTCTCTTCCAGGGTGTATCATAGGTATCATAGGTCAATACAAGGCAAGTGGTCTAGGCCCATATTGGCTTGCCAAAAATCAAGATAAATAGCCCATGAAATTATTCTTAATGCAGTAATCATCCAGCTTTTTCTTTAAAACATTCATACTTCCACTTCCCACTCTCTTCACTGTTAAGGAGTTCCACAAGCTGACCACCCTCTGACTAAACCAGAAGGTTCTTTTTTGGGGTACAACACGAATTCCTTCTTAGCTGCAAGCTATGCAACAGAGTATCGTAATATTAGTCTCTTGTCCTAAGAACCATACAGTCCCATAAATCGGAATTTAAAAAAGCACAGTACACTAGGCAGAGATTTTCTCAAAGTCTTCTATATTCAAATGAGTATAGTTCCAAGCTCTCAATTATCCCACTGTAATATAGGTGATCTAGGGTGTTTATCATCCTAGCAGGTTTGTGTTGGATTTTTTTCCCAAAGCTTTTATTTCTATCTTTCTACTTGGAGAACAAAACTGGACACCTTACTCAAGATGAGGTCTCACCAGTGATATGTACAAGAGCAATATAACTCTTTTGTCCTGACTCTGGATATGTCTCCTGCTATTTGTTAATATCATATGAGCCCTTTTTGTCACTATATGACAATAGTTTTTAATTCCAAATTATTGGATATTAAAATCCAAGATCCCTTTCCTCCTCAGTTACACTTAGAGTTTTTCCATTCAGTGTGTATTTATTCATTGCCCAAGTGTATCACTGCACATTTCTCAGTGTTAAGATCTAAATTGCTTCTTATTGAGCAACATTCTATTGGAGATAATGCCGTCTGTAAACTGGCAATCTCCTCCTCAGCTCCAGCTACTGCCTCTTATTTGAAGTCATCAGCAAATTTGGATAAATTTATGTTATCAAATTTAGGTACCATTTACATATACAGTATAATTTAAACAGACATGGACCCAAGGCTGATCCCTATGGCACCCCACTTCTGACATCTGCCAAACCTGATGAATATCCACAGACATCCACTCTCTGTCTTGAGTCAGTAAGCCACAAATTAATCCACTGCATGATTTTATTATCCATTCCTATATTTATTAATCTTTCTATCAATTGATCATGAAGGACCATGTCAACGGCCTTACTCAGGTCCATATAAACCACATCTACAGATTGAGCATCATCCAGTGTCCTACTAACATCATCATAAAACTCAAACAGATCTGTTTGGCACAATCTGCCTGGACTGAATCCATGTTGTGATGTATCCAGTCCCTTTCTCCTTATGAAATCCTCAGTCCACTCCTTTATCACCCCCTCAATGACCTTTCCCAGCATGGATGTCAAACTGATTTGATCTTTTTTTGAAAATGGGTATAACTGTGACCTCCATTCAGGATGTAATAACTTTTTATCAAGTGTTTCTTTAAAAATAATATAACCGGGTCTGCCAACTGATCTGCTAACTCCTTTACTACCCTTGTATAGATCCTGTAAGGGTCAGGTGATGTATTTGGATTTTTTCTCTGTAGCCTTAATTTGACATCCCTTACATCCAGAATTAGGCATGCACCACTGATGCTGCTATTTCTCAAAGACAAGTGTACATATTGAGGTCTTTCAGTCTCTTTTTGTAGAGCTTCTAATGCAGACCATGCACCATTTTAGTTACCCTCCTGTGGACTGCCTCCACTCTGTCTGTGTCCTTCCTGAGATGTGATCTCTAGAACTGGACACAGTACTCCAGGTGGGATCTCACCAGTGATCTATACAGTAGAAACACCACCTCCATCCTTCTGCTGGTGATACCCCTTCCTATGCACCCCGATATTACAGTAGCCCAGTGCATTGCCTTGTCGCACTGCCTCACCACCTTGAGATGATCAAATATGATTACTTCCAGGTCCCTTTAATGTTTGGTAACTATCAATACCTCTTCTCCCATATTGTACTCCACCTGTCAAATATGATTACTTCCAGGTCCCTTTAATGTTTGGTAACTATCAATACCTCTTCTCCCATAGTGTACTCCACCTGTGAAATTCTGTGCCCTAATTTCATGATTTTGCACTTTTTGTTTTGCACTGGATCCCTTGACCATGCCTCACATTTTCAAAGGTCTCTGCACATTCTTTCCAACCCCTCTGGACAGTCCACCTTATTGCAGATTTTTGTGTCATCCACAAAGAGGCAGACCTTCCTTTCCAGTTTATCTGCAATGTCACTAATAAAGACATTAAAAATGACTGGTCCCAGTACTGAGACAGTTGGCACCCCACTGGTCACTCTCCCTTCCCCGAAGCAAACTCTTTTGACCACCACCCTCTTTTGCCTGTCCCTTAATCAACTTGTCATCCAGTTTACAGACCTTTGAACCCACCCTTAAGCTGCCCAGTTTCCATATGAGCTTTCTATGTGGAATAGTATCGAAAGACTTACAGAAATTTAAGTAGGCCACATCTACCACCCCACTCTGATGTATTTCCCTAGTCACCAAGTCACAGAAATCTATTGAATTTGCCATGAATCTATGTTTCCTTGGGTCTTGTAACCTGTTGGATTCAAGATACTCCACAATCCTTTCCTTTAAAAGTGACTCCATTACCTTCCCCACCACTGATGTCAGGTTGACTGGCCAATAGTTCCACTTTTATGAAGCAGGACTATATCTGCCCTCCTCTAGTACTGTAGAGCAAGTCGTGTTTCCAGTCAGTATTTAAAAAGGACTGTCAGGGATGCAGCCAATACCTCCATGAGTTCCCTGAGTACCCTTGGATGTGTAGGAAAAAAACTTTGTTATAAAAAAATATTTTATGATAGTATTATTTTGCATTATTTTATAATTACCATTTTTTATTCTTTATAAATACTTAATTATTAAGTAAGGTAACTGGGAGTTCATACTAAGACATCTGGTCAAAACTGCTGTCTATATGAGCTTTCCAAGCAAGAAGAAAAATAAACTGCTTAAATGAACTCTGAAAAGAAAAAAAATGGCCTACTGTAGTTCTAAAACTTTTTTCCAGTTCATCCTGCCTAAATAAAAAGGGACATATCATCTGACTTGCCATTTAAGGTAGGGCAAGATATCCTGACACTAGCCCCTTGACAGAGCTTCTACAAATTTAGGTTTTGATTTTGAGTTTCAGCTCAGAGATAGTTATCATGAAAACTTGACAGGTAACGAATTGCAGGTGGTCTCTCTGTGTCAGCCTGAAGCTGGTACCACACTAGTGCCTGAAGTAAACTGCTCTGTGTTTCGATATAAAAGAAAGACTTTTGGTTCTTGCACAACTAACTTTGATCCTGCCAGAATAAAATTTACGCAGTTAGTAAAGAACATTACAACTTGTTGACTGGCTAAATTGTGTAAATATAGTTGATGGTGGACCAGACCAACCCACCAGTGCAATGGCAGGACATCTGCATGTGGTGCCAAGATCCCAGGTTTGGTGACAGACTCAGGTGTCTGAGGGCAGGCTGGGGTAAGAAGGATCAAGTATCCTGGGAACTGCTGTCCTTCTCTGAGAGGGTAGTGTCTGACACTTTATGGACTGCTGGTGGAGGCCAGGGGTACTGCTACAGATGATGCCATTGTCTGGGGGATGGGGCAGACGCTGGACATCATTGCACGTCCCCGCTCCTGGGGATCTAGCTTTCGCAAAAAAGCTGGCCATCAGTCATGATGCCTTGCTGTGCCACTGTCTTCACTGCTTCCATCACCTGCCAGAGGGATCCCGCTCCTATGGCCCCAACCTGGGGGGTATGCCAGGGCTTGCCTACAGTGTCCATAGGGGGGTAGCCCACCCAGGGGGTCAAACCTGGGCATTGAGGGATGGCAGACAGGACAGGATTGACCTCCAAATGGAAGACTGGGGTGGCAGGGCAAAACCAAATGCAAAATAAAAAAAAAAGCTGATGGGGGATCAGAGTTATCTTCATGAATGTCCTGGAACAATAATATTCAATGTAATCATATCGAGTGTAATCTTAAATTGAAGATGATGTCATGACAAATCTAGAAATATGATTTTTGGATAGTGCATGGATGCAGGATAGCATCACACTGACTGGGTGATTTCTTTAACAATTTGTAGCAAGCATGGCTTCAGGGTTGACTGACCATGAACAAAAGCACAGCTCTTTGCAAAGGAATCTGATGCTTTTGAGGACAGTATAGAACTTGGATGTGAGAGAAACCTGCTTAGTTCTGGAGCCTAAAACATGAAAAACAGAAGTACCACCTTGTTTTTAAAAGACTTTACTGGAAAATGAAGTTATAATCACTATTAACTTATCCCAGGAAATACTTGTCCTATGAACACAAAATACAACTTAAAATACTCCGGATTCTACACAAAATCCAAAAATGTTTGTTTGCAAACTGTATATTGTGACATCCAAAAGTTAAAAGAAAACAAAGTTTGAGCTTGAGACTTTACTTTCTAAGCAAGTGGTAAAGACTCTGAAAGAAATAAAAAATCATTCCCCTCCTGTGCAAGAACCAATCAGAACTGGAGCAACAATGGCCTAGCAAGGAGGTGGCATCACTCTGGAGCAGAAGTAATAAAGCCAAGCCCCAAAATATCCGTCCAGTCTTCTTCCAACTGAAATACTAGAAGGATCTGCTGCTGATGTGGAAATTTGTTTGTTGTCTTACTGTTTGAAGTTCCTGCAAAAACCTGAACAAAGGATTTGAGATGCCCACTGATGTCTAAACTAGAAGAAGCAAACTTGCACTCCTGTTTTGATGCCAGAGGAGTTCAAAGTCCAGGGTTCGAGTGTGTGGAGTAAAAACAAACTAAAACAAGGTCCAACCACTGGGAGAACTTTTATCGTCCAGAAGGAAAAGAACTCAGCAAGATGTTAAAGTTAAAAGAAAGAAGACCAAGCCTCTACTAATAACCAGATGTCTGAGTATCATCTTTAATAATTTTTTATAATATTTTAATTATGCTTAGCTGAGTAGGCGGTATGGTAAATTTAACTTTTTAAATACAGGATTTTGGATATATGGTTAAGCTTGTGCTCATCATAAAGATATAAATATTTTGCAGGCTATAAAGTATTGAAATAAGTTTTATAGAGAACTGTAATCTGAGACACTAATGTAAAGAGTTTGCAAGTTCTTATACAAGAAGGTTATGCTATACAACAGCATGCTGAAGGCATAGTATATAGCTAATATCATTCATTGTGTTGAATATTGCTATCTCTTCTTTGTTTTGCTTATTTTTTGAAATATTTGTTTTGTTTTGTTTCATTTTCTGAAGTATTTGTTCTATGTTTACATAATTTTTGTATGTTTACAAAGTTTTCTATCTATGCAAGTTGTTAGTAATTAAATAAATTGTACAGGAATAAATAAAATCTATTTTTTTTACATACCACATCTGGGTGTGACAAAAACATTTTTCAAATTATACAGGACTTAGATACTATACAGTAGGTATAAAATAACATTTGAGGCAGTCTTAAAATAATTAATATAATTTAGGCAAATTTGGTGACATGGGGCTTAGCTAAGTGCCCATGATAAAAATTTATATTCTGACCTATTACTGTGACAGGTGAACACCATCTGGCACCGTAGATTTGTCTACTTTAAGATCTGTGAGTCCCTGCAGGACTCTCCTCTGTAAAGGAACTTGTATCTATCTGCCCCTCCCCAGTGCCCCTGTTGCCTTTATATGGTTCATCCCCTTCCCCTTCTGTGAAGACTGAACAAAAGTATTTGTTCAGGATATCTGCTTTCTTCCTGATCCACCTCTGCACAGTTCCCACCTGCCCTTCTTAACCTCACAATCGATCTCCTTATCTTCTTCTTTTTACTTGTGCCTAAAAAATCTCTTATCTCCTTTCATTACCCTCTGAGCTCTTCTTGCCTCATTCTGCACCTTTGTGCTCCTCACTGCTTTCCCTGCCTCCCTTTGTGTATCCTGTTACACATTCCTGTCCTGTCCCCCTCTGCATTTCTTTACATCCCCCGAAAGCCCTTTTTTAGCCTTTGCCTTTTCGATCAGTTCCTTCAAGAACCATAACAGTCTTTTTTTCTCTTGTTTTTGCTCACATCAGGGCCTAAGCACAATGGTGCAGGAAATACACACCTGAGGTTTGTATCCCACTTGTATAACTCCACGGGCACAGACAGCACAGGGTGTTCAGTATGCACAACCACAAACACCAGTGGGGCACCTGTCTATGGTCCTTCCTCCATGGTGTGCAGAACCATGCAGGGATGCTGGGGCGGAGTGGCGGACCCAGCCAGGCATCCAATCAGATGCCCAAATGAGGTACCATAGTAGATCACCTATATGGGTCAGTGCAGGTCCAGGTGCAGAATAACCATTTCGGGCACCCGGACCATGCAACTCTTCCCCTATGTCCACAGCCCTTGACATACTCCCCTTCCCCACCACATAGCACTGCACTACCCCAGCAATGTGTGCCCCTGACACAGTATGACAGCAGCCCCATGAATGCAGCCCCCCACCCGAATATGACCACCCAGTCCCCGTAACATGGAACCATCCACCCCGGTATGGCCACTCTCCATTGCACTCTTGGACATCCCCCCCTCCACACATACATGCCCGGTCCTCAGTGTCCGAGAGTATGATGAACTCTACCCCCACACACACACATGCGCCCTACCTTTTGGGGCACCACATATGCCAATCTGCCCCTGCCACACAACCCCGAGCCCTGAACCTACTACCCCGGGTCATCATTTGTGTACAGTGATCCCCCCATCCACTGTAGCACCGGTGACCTCCCCCTACCCAATATCTGACCGTTGGTGCCATGGCTTTGGATGGCCAGTGGCACTGCCTTCCTCACACCTCCATGGCCACTGGCCATCTGACAGATGATGGGAGAGCACCCCTATTGATTGGCAGTGCACTCCCCGCAGTGATTAGATGGCCAGCAGCTGTGGAGGTGTGAGGATTGCAGTGCTACTGGCCATCCAAAGCCATGGCACCGACAGTCAGGTATTGGGTAAGGGGGTCACCGGTGCCATGGGGGGGATCACTGTACATAGATGATGTTGCTGTGGGGTTGGATCAGGGCTTTGCGGGGTTGGGCAGACAGGCAGTGCTGTTCTGGATGGTCTGGTAGGACTGGGCTCTGGTGGGGGTTTCAGCACCCATGGTGATGGGTCCCAGATGGGTATAGGGATGGGCCTCAGATTTTCATGGGGGGCATATGTGTGTGAGAAGGGGTCTGCACTGACTATGGGTGGCCAGGTCAGACATGTGTATGGGGTGTGGGATGTAATTGGCCCTGATGGTGTGGGGACAGATGTGTATTGGGGGGCTTGGTCAGCATGCAGGGACAGAGCAAACAAGTGTACCTGTCTGGTGCAGTTCTGTGATGGAACGCTGCCCACATAAATGCACATGTGCCCATGCAGTCACCCCAGCCCTCCCTGTCAATTTTGTAGGCTGGAGCGGCTTAGTTGGTAGGGTTCCAGTGCTGCCATGACTGGCCGGTGTAGTGCAGGGGGGTGAGCAGTGAGTTACAGCAGGGTCCCACCTGAGGTAACTGACACTCTCTGACACCCCCCAGTGTGCAGCACTATGTGCCTTGGGGCATGGCACATAGTGCAGGCATGCCCCCTCAACTTGCCCTGGTGCACTGCTATCTGCACAGATGGGGGATTGGTTGCATAGGGGCTGCACGCCCATGTTCGGGCATACCATGCAGGGTGGCACAATGGGTGTGGAGTGGCTTTGTACCACAGATACATGGTGTATAGCCACTCCACCCATTCATGCATAGTCCCCACCCTTTGCTCAGAGGTTTGTTGCCTTCACTATGTCTTTCCTTAGCTTAGCCCACTGTTCCCCTACCCCAACTAGTCATCCCCCCGGCTAGGGCATCTCTGATGCATTCACCCATCTTTTAAAAATTAAGCCTTTCTGAAGTTGAGGACCTCTTATTCTCATGTGGTTCACTTCCACTATCATCCTTATGTTGAACTTCCCCGTAGGTTAATCATTGGACCCCAGGTAGCCTCCCATCTTGATGCCTACAATACTGTCCTTGTTAGTGAGCTCTTGATCAGTACTGCCCCTTCACAAGTGAACTCCCTGACTAGTTGCCTGAGAAATGCCCCCTGTATGTAGTCCAGGCTCTCTCTGCTTCCAGCTGAAGCTGTGACAGGGGGCTGCAGTCTTCATCCATCTGTTCTTTTCGGTCTCTTCCACTGTGACATAGAACATGATTTGTCCATCTACATGACCTTTAAATCAGCTGGGTGTACCATAAATGCCCTGATTTCATTTTTCCAAATTTAGTTCATAGGAGGTCAAATTTATTCCATGCAGTAACAATTTCTGTTGGTCAATCATTGCAGAAAGCAATTTTAGTGCCAAACAGGTCAGTCTTTTTTTCTATAAACATGTTGGATCAAGACTTCTTTATCACAACTTTTTGAAAAATTGTGCAACTGTCTGTCTGGTTTTCCATAATCAAGTTTTTGACTTGGTGTTCTGTATATTCTATCTAGTTTGGTCATGTTTTGTTCTTCCTGTTCACCTATATACATGTTGAAGATTTTCTGGACAGTTTTTTTTTTCCAGTTTGGTATCACTACCTAGTTATTCAGGAATGCCTGTTATGCAGATGTTTAATCTTCTTGACTGGGCTTCCAAATCCTGCAATTCGGTTTCATTTTCTTGCAGCTGATTTTCTTTTTGTTTAATGCCTCTCTGTGTGACTATGGCATCATTCTCTGTCACATAGATTCTAGCTTCTGCTTCTGAAGTTTGTTCTTTAACCTCTTTAGTGGCAAGAATGGACTCAGTTACTTTTTTATTAAGATCAGCTATGTAAGATTGAATTTTGACACTATGCTCCATTTTGATATTAATGTCCTGAATATCATGCAGTAAGCCATTGAGCCATGCATATCATGTTCAAGAAATATAGCCTTGTGCAATGCAAGAATAGTACTGTTAAAAATGCATTAAGGCAATGGCTGAGAATGACATTTCTGCACTTTAATACAAGAGAACGTTTGCTGCTCTGTTTCATTAGCCATTAAAGTGCTGGTGACAGGTTCAGGAGAACTTTAGCAAAACATAATATCACAGTTACTCCCATGGCAACAGATTGTGATGTCAAAACTGACAATTATGACTTGAAGTAGGGAATAAGCTATAGAGGCAGATGGACTCTAAAGGAACTCTAAGGGATAAAGACCATATATTCAAGAAAATTTCCTTAGTAATAAATAATGGGGAGAGGAAATACTGTATATAAAATATAAATGGTATGCAGGCAAAATTGTACCTCATAATTATGTTTTTAAAAGTTTTCTTTGAGGTGTCAGTAGCTCTTTAAAATGCCATTATCAACAGCCTTCTGTATAGCTAATCTCTCTTCTTGGTTATGAACAGTCACTGAATCAAGCCTTTCCATCACTTCTTTGCTCTCCTGCTCATCTCGTTTTCCTTTTTTGTTATATTCATTTGGTTCAGAGCCTTACAGTTGTCTGTGCTTATATGCATTTTTTTGAGGGGGGGGAATTAATCTCTTGGGCAACATTATTAGGCCTGATCCTCAATGCCCTAAGTGTGACACAAGGTGCCTGTGCCAAACATAAATGGCGCAAGTGGCACCTTGCATCAAAAACTGCCCCAGAGCTATTCACAAAGACAGTCTGTGTCAACCACAGGAAGCCTGCTCCAAACAGGGCTTGCACTGCCCCTATGCCCAAAACTGGGCTGCAACTTGGCACTCTGGGGCATGTGGCAGAAGCAAGTTGCCACATCTCTGAATGTAGCATTCTCAGAACTCTCACAGAGGGAAAATTTCTAAGTACCCTAAGAATAGCCAGGGCTGGTCTAAGGTACTTAGAAAACTCTCTTCTAGGAGAGTTGTCTGAGTGTGGCAATGTGCTGGACTGTCCCCAATGATACAAAATTATGTAAAATGCACCCATATAGATGTAGCTGTCCCCCTTCCCCACTCCAAGATGCTGCCATAATCTTTGCTTAATATAATGCCTCCCTCCCCAAACCCCAATGCTGCCATAATTATTAATTAATAAAACGTCCCCCTCCCTGAACCACGATGCAGCCTTAATCATTTCTTAATAAAATGCCCCCTCCCCGAACCCTGATGCTGCCATAATCATTAACTAATATAATGTCCCCCCTCCCTGAACCCCCGATGCTGCCATAATCTTTAAGTAATAAAATGTCCCTCCTCCCTGATGCTGTCTAGCTATGAACATATCCCCTCACATGGTGGTATGGTAGCCCCCACCCCCAACCTGCCAGGTGGTGCCCACCACCCCTCCCCATCCTGTAACAGAGCTGGCACCGGCACTGGCACAGCCTCCTTTCACTCTGTGGCTCGCAACAACTGAACTGTTGAGTTGTGCTGTATAGTGTATGCGCTCTGCATACACTATACATTACAACACTCAAATGATAGTTCAGATGGCACCTGCCATGGATGTGAGAGGGCTGTGATGGTGTCAGCTCTGTTACAGGATGGGGGAGTAGGGTGGTGGGCACTACCTGCTAGAGATGGGGGCTTTTCCCCACCATGACAGGGGATATGTTCTTAACTAGGAATGGGGCAGCATCGGGGATCAGGGAGGGGGGACAGTTTGTTAATAAATGATTATGGCAGCATTGCGGTTTGGGAGGGGGAACATTTTATTAATTAATAATTATGGCAGCATCATGGTTTGGGGCACACTAGACCACCTGGGAAGGGGTTTATTTAATGTACTTGGGAATCGGTGATGGGGGACACTTGCATTTGCCACAGGGGGCATGCAGCTGACTCTTCCAATGCACTGGGTGTTTGCTGCATGGGAGGGGTTGCTGCAAGTGTAGAGACGTAGGCACTGGGACCCCTCCTATACCAGAATCTGGTGTAGGGTCCCTGGTACACCAGGCATTGGTGCAAACTGCCATTTGCCACAGCTTGTGCCAATCCTAGCAATAATTCTAGTGAGGGGTAGGAGGAAATAGGCTGCTGGTTAACTTGGATCTGCAGCTTATCCATTAGGTAGGGGAAATGGGCAGACTAGGTGGGCCAAGTGGTCCTTATCTGCCGTCAAATTCTATATTTCTATGTTTCTAGCCCTTTTTGAGAATCAGGACCCCTTGTTTTTCAGATTTTCCTTCTCTCCTCCATACACATGTTTTTAATTGCTCATAATTTATAGTTGCTTTCTGATTACTCTCATTGAAAGATTCAAATACCTCTTTTTCTCCACATCTACTTACCACCACATTCAAATCTGGATATGGTGCTGTGTCACTGCTTTATCCTTTCAGACTACTTGCTCAACTCTTGTAACATTGCTGCACCAGACATTACTTTTTCTTACTACTCGCTCACAGAGTCAGAGTTGCAACATTGTGACTCAAAGTCATTTTTTTCTATTTTTGGCTGTTGTGCAATTTTCTGTGGGAGAGTTATTTCAGCTGCATTCTTACTTGGCATCTCCAGAGTTACATTTTTATTTTTAATTTCTGAAAAATTAGATTTACTTTTTTTACTGCCAGCAGCACAAGTACTATGAAGTACCACTGGGGATTTCTGAGTGCTCAACACTTTTTATAATGGGAAGACTACATGTCATCAAGGAAAATGTTTAGAGTATCCCTCTTTTTAGCAATAATTTCCACTTACTGTAACTGTAGCTTGCTGTAGCTTTTTTAGCCAACTACTGCTTAGAAACTGATTAGCTCCATTGTCCAACATGGGAGCATGTATGGCATTCGAGAGGGGGAACAAACATGACAGTTACCTCTTTTTGGAACATCATTGCTTGATGTACACATGAAAAACCATGTGGAGTTGAAGAACTCAAATGTAGAAACATTCAAATGTGACATCTCCATTTGTTCACAGGTAGTTTAAAGTTTGTTCAAAATCTGGATTTCAAACAAGCCACTCAGTAAAATAAAACATACTGATTTTGTTCAGTTTAACAGAGGGGTTCTTGGTGCTCCTCCAGAAGCTGCATCTCACTCCTCACACCTCTCCACTGCCATCTTCTTCAGTTAATATTTTATCTAATAAGTGATTCAGAATGCAGATAGTATTATCAACCAAGAAAAAACATCTTCAACATGCTGTCCTCATGTCTATTTATGTTGCAATGGAGTTAACTTTCTTTCCCCAGCTAGGTTTAATTTAGCTCTTCTGTGCAGTCCATTTATTCCTGCTACAAAACGGACCTGACTGAGACCCATAGTTTGAAAGATGACTAATTTCATACCCAGGAGAGATGTTTCTCAGTTCATTGGTAAATATGTGCAGTCAATTGATGGGCATATACACTTGTATCTTTTTTTGTCAATGTCAAACATTTGTTCTCACCCCGACCCACACCCAGCATTATTAAAATCAAGTCCAATCAAACTATTATTTCAGTACACATTTTCTTACATGATAATAAGCAACAAATTAAGCCTCTTAAAGCAGCAGTATTTGGTAGTTAGAAAAAAGTCATCATTATAGTTTATTAGTAAGAATGTACTTGTGAGTTCTTTAGATTCAGCAGTGGTGTATTTCTATTTTCCATAAATTTGTTTGAAACAGCTTTAATACTAAATTTGTAATTAATGACACATTAATAAATATATCCATCATTGTCCATTTTTTATTAAAACTGTTTTGGTAAGGTTACTTTTGACTATAGACTAGATGAATATTGTGAATGCCTTAGGATTGTGCTACCTCTTGTCACTGGTGGTAAGCAGGATTGCACCACACCAAGATGTTTAATTTATGTATGGTGGTCATGGCAAGTGAGCAGAGAGTTTTAAAAACTTCAAAACCCTATATCTTAGAAAATGAATTAAACAGAATCCAAAGAAAATTCGATAGAGTGAGTCTTTTGTGAGAAATACATTATTACTAAAAAAAACTATATGATGGTATTTTTTGCAGCTAACAGATACTGCAGCTCTAAATGGGTTTGCAACAGTGGGTAACTGTCATGTAGGAAAGGCTAGCCATTGAGACATGAAAGGTATGAGACTAATGTACCATCTGAGTCGGACACTTGTGAAGGTTTCCACTGATTTGAAGGGAGGAGGCAGACAAAAGACTTGCCATCTCTCACAAATGTTGATGAGTTACTATCTCCTGAGAGAAACACTGAGAGCAATGGGGGACCTTGTCTGAAAGAGGTCTCCTATGAACTTGGTGGAGCAGCCTAATAAAGGCTAACTTCATTAGCCTAATGACTCTGAACAGGCTTTAAATTGGTGAGTAGGAGGTCAGATTGCTTTTTGGGCTTTGTAAACTAGTGCTCAATTCCACCTCCTGACCAGAACATGTGTGTGCACACACACACACTCTCACACACACACACACACACGTGCACATAGTTTAGAAACTAGGGTACAATACTTATTTATTAAGCATTGCCAACGAGTTTGTTAAGTACATCAGAACTTGATACATGGCAGCTGGCCAATGGGTGTGAATCTTGATGCCAGCGTGCATGGGCATGGTTCTTTTTTTACATCATTTTTATTTATTTAGTTTTTGTTGACCGGGTAAGTGCACTAGACAATTCCTGCCTATTTTCAGGCACATCCCGGTGGAGGGGGATACAGATGAATGCCACCTGATCTTGAACCAGATTAAGCTGTTGGTGGTATTTTTAGTGAATTAGGGAAATTTGGCCAGGACACTGGGGAAATTCCCCTACTCTTTTTGATAAGTGCCATGGGATCTTTAACATCCACCTGAACTACCACCAATCCAGGCAGATGGGACCTTGGTTTAATGTCTCATCCAAAAGACGGCACCTCAGAAGTGCAGCATCCCTTTCATGCTGCACTACAGTGTCAGTACTGGGATATTAACCCAAGTGCCAGATGTAGGAACTGAACCCACAGCCCTCTGATCTCCCGGCCTCAGAGTGTGCTATCTACTGAGCCACTGACACTGATCATCTCAGGCCACTCACCTAATTTATCTGCACAAGATGGGCTACTGTACTGTAGTACCTGTGGAATCAGCTAAAAAGGTAACAGTGCTAATACACAGATGATCCCTTTGAAATGTTCAAAACTCACAAAAATGACATCCTGGACAGACACCAACACTTGTATCTTGGTCATCAGGACCCTGTTAGGTGGATGATGCACTTAACTGTTGGAAAAATTACCCCCAAATGTGTTTTTTATTTCATCTTAAAATCATTTTTTGTGACTAATTCCCATGCTCTCATATGACCATATGAAAAAATAATTCATCCATATGAAAAATAATCCTTTCATATGAAAAAAGACTCTTTTTTTTTACATCTTAAAATTGCTTTTTGTGACTCTCTTCCATTTTGTCATATGACCATATAAAAAAGAATTTGGCAAAATAATCCTTTCATATGAAAAAAGAATCTGGAAAAAACTATGCCCAAATATTTTTTTAGTATGAGGGCATCCCTTTTCATATGAATTAAAAACGCTTACAAAAAAAGATCCCTTCATATAAACAAAAGTCCTACTTCTTTTTTAGTATGAAGGGATCCTTTTTCGTGAGCTTTTTTTATTCATATAAAAAAGGATGCATTCATATGAAAAAAATTGGGACTTAGTTTTTTTAGACTCTTCTTCATATGAAGGAATACTTTTTCATGAGCTTTTTTCATTCATACAAGAAAGGATGCCTTCATACGAAAAAAGAATTTGGACTAAATTTTTTTTTCTGTTTCTTTTTTTGTATGGAGGAATTTTTTTTGTAATGGTGTTTAGTTTGATGCAAAAAAGAATGTCTTCATATGAAAAAAATATTTTAAGCTTAGTCTTTCCCTACATTTGAAATTTAAAAACCCATAATTCCCTCAATATTTGGACTTAAGGGACACTCTTTATATACAAACAAAGATCTTAATGAGTCCTACAAGAATAACATCTACCCCCACCCTAAAAAATAGGACCCACATTAAAAAAACATAAAAATTAAGAAATGAAAATTCTCGTAAGATAACATTGAAATTTTAAGAAGCCATAACTCTTTCAGTATTTGGACTTTAGAGACAATCTCTATATCAAAACAAAGGTCTTTATAAATACTACAAGAATAAAACATAATCTTCCCATAACATTTGGGGGCCAATATGAACAAAAATTAAAAAAAATAAATTTCCCATAGGATAACATTGGAGTTTCAACAGGCCATAACTCCCTCAATAGTTGGACTTCAGGGACAATGTGTATATAAAAAAAAAGGTGTTAATAAGTACTATGAGAATAACATATACATCCCCCAAACATTTAAGGGTAATATTAAAAAAAATGAAAATTTTCATAGGATAACACTGGAACTTCAACAAGCCATAACTTCCTCAGTATCTGGACATATGGGATTATCTTAATATCAAAGCAAAGGTCTTAATGGTTACTACAGGAATACCTCCCCCCAAATATGTAGCAGCAATATAAAAATATGAAAATTCCCATAGAATAACATTGGAACTTCAACAAGCCATAGTTCCATCAGTATTTTGACTTAAGGGACAATCTGTACATCTAAACAATGGTCTGAATGAGTACTAGAAAAATGGCACATATCCCCTGTACACATTTAAAGGCAATATAAAAAAAAGCATAAAAAAATGCAAATTCCCTTAGGATAACATTGGAATTTCAGCAAGCCATAAATCCTTCAGAATTTGTACTTAAGGGACAATCTACTTATCAAAAGCAAGGTCTTAATGAGTACTACATGAATAACATACATTCTCCTATAAACATTTTCAACAATGTAAAGGAAAGCATAAGAAATAAAAAAATGCAAATTTCCATAGGATAATATCAGAACTTTAACTAGCCATATAATGAAGGAAAGAAATTGCTGTGTTGGAAAACTGAAAGTGCAGGGCCCTGTGCTTCCACATCAACATACATGTATGTATCTATGAAGGAATGGAAGTGCAGGCCCAACAGGCAAATGAGGAAAGGATTGTACTATCTCAAAAAGTAAGAACATCATTGCAAAAAACTTTGTTATTGCACCAGTTAGGATTAAACTGACAAAAGTAGTGACGTCTTGTTAGAGTTCCCAACCCTAACACCCCACCCCCAGCCTGCAGGAAGCAACATGAAAAACCATTACAATTTGACATCTCCTACATCTTAACAAATCAGGCGGGAGGTGTGCCTTGTGGTTGTCAGTCCTAATTCTCACACAGTTCTCATATACTGTACACATCTCTGCTTATTTACTGATAGAATGGGGTGAGCATTAGAGTTAGGATTGGAAACCTTAACCCCACAAGTTCCTTCTTTTGTTAGTTTAAACATAACTAGTGCATTAACTAAGTCTTTTGCAATACTTTATTTATGCAGAAGCATTACTAATTAGGTCATGGTTTAGGAAG
This sequence comes from Neoceratodus forsteri, assembly GCA_016271365.2. NCBI lineage: Eukaryota > Metazoa > Chordata > Ceratodontiformes > Ceratodontidae > Neoceratodus > Neoceratodus forsteri. The sequence continues at coordinate 1,155,812,536 of CM057456.1, read as the reverse complement.
TTGAAGAAAATATGTAGACAGGACCACAACCTGTCACTTCTGCTCCAGCTGCAAAAGTACACTGTATCACAATACCTCATTAAAATGTAGAAGTGATTATACGTTTACTTTAATTTATTGATTGTCAAGCTTTTAATTAATCATGGCCAGCTAGACATGCCAAAACATTATTTGTGCTTTAGAAAAAACAACACTACTATAAGAGCATCAAATCTTTTTGTTCAGAATTATGTACATTTCCCACCATCAAAGTTTTGGGCAGTGTTCAGGCTGCCATAGAGACCTTCTCACAGGCTGCTTGTTAGAAGCACAGAGCAGAAAAAAGGACCATGCTCTGTGCAAGGATGTTCATAGTGCAGCTAGAAAGGGATGGTGTCTGCAGCACCCTGTTAGATTTAAATGGTGTCATTCTGGCTAGTAGCCTGACCCATGATGAAGACCACTTGTTGTAGCACTGGTGCATCTAGTCTACAGTTCCAGTTTCTGCTGTTGTCTTTGGCTTGCCAATTAGGCAAATAATCTATTAAACCACTGAACTTGTTGCCTTAGTCTCTTCATATTGTGGTAGTTGTTCTGCTGGAGTTGCCTAGAAGAGGTCTGCTACTGTGGATGTGGTCATAAAACAGGCTGAAAGAAAATATATGGCTCTTAATTCTAAACCCACACATCACTCCTCCAATTCCATTGTTATGCTTACTGAAAATGACAAGGTTGTTGTGCCAAGGGACATCACTGTGATCAGGAGTCATGCAAAGTGGACACCATGGGCAAGTGTGTCTATGCCTCAGCTACTCTGGACATGAGAATAGCTAGCTGCTAAGGTCACTTCTCCAACTATGAGTATGTCCTATGGTCTAAGCTTAAAACTCTGGCATAGAGCCTGTCAGACACAGAGGCCAAATAACAAATGCTGTTAACTGTAAAGCAGGAGACTGGCACTAAAAGTCATCAGCTCTAAGCTTCTATGTATTCCATAGATACAGCAGCCTGCAATGTGGCTTCAGGTATGTGTATCAGAAGGCATTTCTGGTTGCAGACTGCCTGCTTCACCCAGATGTTCAACAACAGATTATGAATGTGCTCTTTGATGGAACTTATCTATTTGTTCAACAGGTGGAACAGGTTCTTAAAGAGTCTAGTGAAACTAAAAGGACTCTTAAGACTTCTACACCAAATACATACATCCCACAGAGTGGTGGAGGATGTGACTCCTACAATAATAATCAGTTATTTTGATCCAGGGGGCTGAGGAGGCTCTCAAAATAGATCAAGCCACTTCATCACCATAAGAAAGCATAAATGAAGGCACAGGTACTGCAAGCACTCAGTGCCACCATCTGAAGTTCTGGCCAAGGCCCATTTCAGCTGTATGAGGTGACCCACACCTCCCTGGTGGGGGGGGAGTATGGTACCTCACACTGTTCTTTCATCAGTTGATATCAATTGTGACAGACAATTGGGTTTTAAGGATCATCCAAGAAGGGTACTCCCTGGAGTAGCAAAAGTACATACTAAAGGGAATAGGAGCATAGATGACATATGTCCATTGATAGCTCCTCCCCTGTTCAGTGGAAGTATTTTAAAGTCCCTCCATTTTGCCTATAATGTCCATTTTATTTTCAAATTCCAGTTTAGTTCTGCTGTTTATGATTATAGTGAGTAGTGAATTCCTGGGATTTGTAATTCTTAGAGTTAAAAAAGTGTTTCCTTTTGGTTGTGTTAAGTTGTTTCACCATTATTTGTAAGGGGTGCTTTCTAGTAGCTGTGTTGTTTTGTTTGTATTTCATGTTCATATTGCAAATCAGTTGTCGGTCAATGACAATATTAAACATTACCACTGTAGTACAACTCTCATTCTGCATGAGTATAGTCATAACATTTAATTCTGATAGTCTGGTGTCACTTTTCTTTGAACCTTTGCAATTTTATTTATATTCTGTTTTTGTAGAGGCACCAAAACTGGCTGGTAAAGTCCAGATGGGGCCATAGGTACAGCATGCTTCATAAAGAGGAAGTATGAACTCCCTCTTATCTGTGCAGATGTTTCTCCTGGTGGACCACAGTACTTTATTTGCCTTTGAAATTACTTCACTGCATTGTTTATCTTGCTCAAGAGTGTGAGTGATAATTACCCAAAGGTTATTTCTCTTACAGTAGAATTAAGGTTTGTATTACATAATGTGTATTGCTTTTTACAATTCGTATGACACAGGTGCAATGTACAACATTTTTTCAAGTCAAATCTCATCTACCATGTGTTTTCCCAGGTGGTGATTCTTATCCAAATCAGTCTAGATTTCTTTAAGCTGTTCAGCAGTGCCACCCAGTCCCCATAGTTTGGTATCATCTATGTTTTTAGTGGATCAGTTTAACACCTCCTTGGTCATATCATAAAAAAAAAAACTGTAATATTCTTAGAACAAGCACAGAACCATGAGGTGCCCAACTGGTAGCATTGCCTAGTGTTGATATGTGGCCATTATCACACATTGTGTTCTATTGGTTAATCTGTTGTTTATCCAATTTATTAATAGGGGTCAATTAATACATTTGACATCTTTTTATTACAACCCAATCTGGGACAAGGCTGAACGCCTTACAAAAATCTTAGTGCATTATGTCTACAGGTGTTCTGTTGTCTAATTCACAGCTCACCTTTTCATAAAAGCAGATTACATTTCTGGTACATAGCCTGCCAGCAATGAATACCATTCAGGTTAGCAATGTGTTCAGTAATCTTGTCCTTGATTATCTCTTTTAGAATTTTGCCTGCAATGAATATAAGACTAATATACCTATAATTTTAACATCCTATTTATTGCCTTTTTGTGAATGGGGACTGTATTTGCTGATCGCCAATCATTCGGCATCAGCCCTTCCCTTACTGATTTTTCATAGATGGTTTTCAATGGTACAGAAATGCATTCTCCCATAAGTTTTTAACATCTGGAAAGAAATTAAGCCAGAGCCTGGGGACATACCAGGTCATAATGTCGTACACTTAATAGTGTATGACATTATGAGTGAACCCTGGATCTGTGCACTCTCTGTGTTGGACCCCCAGAGTTAGAATCCATAGTGGGGGTGCTCCAAGGGGCACAGCCACCCCATAACAGGGGGTGTGGGGATGGAGCTCCCCACAAAAAAAATTTCATTAAATCATGCACTCGATTATTTCGCATGACATTCTGCCATGCACAGTGTTGACCCCATGCCCTGAGGAATGGTCTTTGTTTAAGTTTGTTTATATATTTTATTTCATATGTCTGATAGATACAGTAGTAGCCACAGACATTGCCAACTATTTCCTGAAATTTCTGTAATATTTCTGGAGAAATCTCCTGCTTTCTGCATTTCTACAGAAGGGGCAGCAGAGAGAAACTCTTTAGAAATTTCACAAAATATCTGAAATAGCTGGCAATGTCTGTCGCTACTACTGTATGTTTTTATGAATTATTTATGTCAATGCTACAAGGGTTTCTATCCCTAATGGAAAATACAGAACCAAAGGAATTGCTTAATGCATTTGCCATATTTAATGGGTCTAAATCTAAATCTAAAGCATCTAAATTATAACTGCATAATACAGTCAGCTCTGAGACATGCTGCAAGGTAGGAGACAGAAAATTAGCTCAGAAAATCAATGCATTTATTCAAGACTTAGCAAGAAATAAATTACTGTAAGGGACAGCTCAGCAGACTATAGTTTGCTGTACATTGATTGTTGGGGTAGTCTGTTTCAAGCATGGTAGTCCCTTGATTGGCAGGTTAATCTGGTATCCACCCAGGGCTCCTCATGGTTGGTTCCTATATGGTAGAGGGAGGGAGAAGCGGGCATTTAACAGCAGGAGGGAACGGGGCGGGTGGGAGGGAAATTTTCAAAAGTTCAGTCCCATAGTCAGCTCTTTCATCGGGAGAGGTCCACCTGGCATGGAGCAACTAGCCAGTGCCTCACCCCAAGGTACAATTCTGCTTTTCATTAAGGAAGGGGGGAGACCACTTCAGGAGCTCGCCCTCACCACCCTGGATGATCCACAACTATCCAGATGGGAGCACTCTTCTGGTGCTCAGTGCAGCCTTATGTCCAAGGCTAGCCTGCATCACTTTGTGTCAGGACCAATAAGGCACTTCTGCCTTGTCTGAAATTTTGAGCCCAATGAAGCTGCAACAACGTGCTGGCACAATGACTGCATGCCCAGCCCAATAGTTCTGGGATTTCTAAGTTCAGTCCCACAGTCGGCTCTTTCATCGGGGAAGGTCCTCCCAGCATGGAGCAACTAACTCCTCACCCTGAGGTACGAATCCACTTTTCGTTAAGGAAGGGGGGGAGACCACTTCAGGAGCTCACCCTTGCTGCCCAGGATGATTCACAACTGTCCAAATGGCACTCTGCCAGACTCCATCAGTGACCACTGGCCAGTTTTCTGCATCAGGAATGCCCATACTCAGAAACTCTCTCACAAAAAGATACTAGTCAGAGATTTCTCTAAACTGAATCATGGACCCCTAAATGCTGAATTACACCCGAAAGACTAGTTCCCCCTATATCAGACATCCAATATTGACAATGCTCTTACATTCTTTGTCACTACTCTTCCAATCCTACAAGAAAACCATGTTCCTCTCATAAAGCATAAGGTCAGTGGGGCAGTGACAAGATGGCTGCACAGGGATCTGCTTATTTTTTTTTAATTAAAAGTTTATTGATTTTCCTCACACATCTATATCACAGTTGTTATACGTTGACAGGATACAGAAGTAAAAATCTCCCCCACCCCCTTCCTTATCTTCCTCCTACCCCCCTCCACTGGTGCCAGTGAGACTAAAGACAAAAGGTAATACAAGATAATAAAGACATATCAGGTTTAGCTGGTTTTAAATCTATCTCTTACATTACAGGGTGTACAAGACATGTAAACGTTTCCACTTCTTTCTGTAAACTCCCAAGCAATTGGAGAGACAAGCCATTATTTTCTCAATCCTTAAATTATGAAGGAGCTCTTGTAACCATTCCATATATGAGGGTTGGAGAGAGTCCTTCCAATGTTTTAGCATCACCTTCTTGACTGACACTGCAATCATCATGATGTGATAGTTTCTAACCATTGATGGGCAACCTGTAAAATCCCCTAGCAGGCATACTTCAGGAGTAAGGTATTCCTGCAGGCCAAGTAAGGGGTCAACCTTGGCTTTAATGGGATCCCACAATGGGGAGATTTTAGTACATTCCCAGAACAATGGGAACAAGGTACCTGTACCATCACTGCATCTGTTACGTATTGGAGTCTCAGTCCTTTCCATTTTATGCATTTTGTAAGGGGTCAGATACATGTAATTGAGGAATTGCAATTGCATTAATCATAGTCTGTCCTGTGTAATGTATTTATGACAGGTTTCCCAGATTTTAGGCCATCTAGAGGAGGATTTAGGGTTAAGATTGTTCCAATAGCTGGGAATGCCATCCACATTTGGAAAGACCAATGGATAGAGAATGGTATACAATGAGGAGACAGCGTGTGGAGCTAAAACTAGAAGTCTGCCTGCAGGGACCCAATCACTGAGGTTGTCCGGGTTAGCTTTCTTTTTATAGTAGGATAAAAGCATATGGCGAATCTGATAGACTTGAAAGGCCCATTTATGTGCCAAGCCAAATTTAGCTAAGAGTTTGGATGTGGTCAACCAATCATGGCTTTGACTACAGAAATTTCTTACCACGCATTGCTGCATTTGTGGGATCCAGTTGAAGGGTTTTAATTTCTCACCCAGCCGAAAGTTGGGGTTTTGAAAGACAGGTTGGGAAAGGTCATATGTATTGTTGCACTTCAGGGTGGTACATAACTGGGAGTGTGTGCGGACCAAATGTCCTACCCGGGTTATAAGAGAGAGTGGGGGTAATGTCCTTAATTTCAAGAAAAGTAGGGCTGCAGGATTTATCTCCTCTGAAGCTATTAATTACTTTTCTACTCTAAGCCATGAGGAGACAGAGTTTGATGATTCCAGGGGAACAGATGGTGCCACCCAGTGGAGATATTTGCTTAGGTGGCTGGCACAGTGACATAAACTGAAGTGCAGACATTTTAGTACTCCTAGAGATTTGGGAGTAGCCAAGTTGTGGAATGCTCATCTCGGGGGCATACCGTTCCAGAGAAAATTGGAAAGACACAAATGGATTGATTTAAACCCAGCTTAAGGAAGCAATGTATTTAAGAGGTTCAAGGGATAAAAGAGATGTGGGAGGACATTCATCTTGATGATGTTCACATGTCCCCATAGGGTTGGGGAAGATCTTGCCAAAGTTTTAAATCTTACTGCACTTTTTTAAACAGTGCTTCAAGATTCAGCTTGTGCAACTGATAATAACTGGTTGAGAGGCATAGATCTAAATATTTTATGGATTTAGGAGCTCAATTAAGACCCAACTCCATAACATCCTGTTTGAGCACTTTGGGGTTGAGTGGGAAGACAGAGGTTTTTTCTGTGTTGATCTTAAAGTTGGCGAGGGAGCTATATTCCCATATTAATTGCAAATGATTTTGTATAGAGGGTTTAATTTGGGTGATATGTAACAGGATATCATCTGCATATACCACTATCTTGTCTTGTACCTAATCTAATTCCCTGTATCCCCAGGGATTTCTGTATGGAGACTATAAGGGGCTCTAAGTATAGGTTGAATAGAAGGGGAGATAGGAGGCATCCTTGTCTGGTTCCTGCCACTAACGGGAAGTTAGAGGAGAGAATTCCATTACAGAAAATCTGAGCTGTAGGGGCAGAATAAATAACTTGCAACCATGAAATAAACCTGGGAGGGAAGCAAAATCTGTTAAGGGTCCTGAACAAAAACTGCCAGTCAACTCTGTTGAAGGCCTTTTCTGCATCCAGGGAGACCAGAGCCATGGCTTGGGGTGTGTCCTGGGATGTGGAGAAGACGTGAGATAGGCGATGGATGTGGTCTACTGAGGACCTACCCTTCATGAAGCCAACTTTATCGGAGCTAATAATGGAGGGGAGTACCTATTCTAGTCTATGGGCTAGTAGTTTGGCAAGAATTTTTAGGTCGCAATTGAGGAGAGATATGGACTGGTAATTGGAAATCTGTGTCGGGTCCCTTCCAGGTTTAGGGAGGATAACAATGGTTGCCTCTAACATCCTGGGGTCTAGACCTTCCACATTTAATATGTTTTGAAAGAGTGCCAGTAATCATGGTGCCAGCTGGGTGGCAAACTTTTAATAAAAATTAGGTGAGTACCCTTCCGGCCTGGAGGCTTTGTCTGAGGGTAGATCTTTGATAACTTGGATAATGTCCTCTTCAGTAAAAGGTGTAAATAGTCCCTCAACTTGTGTGGGGGAGACAGTAGGAAGGGGGAGACTATCTAGATAATGATCTACCTTATTCTGGGATGGGCGGTTGGGCATTTGGGCATACAGCTTCTTGTAATATTTTTTGAATTCATTAGCAATATCTTTGGCCTGAATTAAAAGACATCCTTGAGGGTCACTTTGTATTGCAGCTATGCATTTTGAAGATTCAGTTTTTTTAAGTCAGAGGGCCAAAAGTCACCCAGCCATTTCCCCTTGTTCAGGATAAGTAGCCTGTGACTTTAAAACTGCTCATTCGGCCTTTTATCTGAGTAATTCTGAGTATCTGTCCTGTACCCTTATTAGTGCCTCTTTTTCAGAATCGGTGGTTCTAGTGGATGAATAATTCTCCTTATCTCTAATTTGATCAAAGAGTAGATTAGTCTGTTGAGCTTCTCTCTGCTTTTTAATTGCTGACAATTTAACAAATTCCCCCCGAAGGATGCATTTTAGTGCTCCCCACTCGATGAATGGGAAGTGGGTGGTGCCCCAATTAGTAATTTTGAATCATTCCAGGAAGCTAATATGTTTTCTATGACCTTTTGTCCTTCCATAATTGATTATTTAATCTTCCTTGTTTATCTGATCCCCAGTTAGAGAGAGAGAGAGAGAGACAGGTTACTATAGAGTGATCTGAGCCTACCCCGGCTCCAATCTGCTGTCCATTAGCCCTTGTAACAGGGATTTACTCAACCAGAAGTAGGTGATTTGAGATGCTGAGCCTTGGACAGCAGAACAGAATGTATATTACCTTTCTTTAGGATGTAGTACCCTCCAAGGGTCACAAGGTCCCATATGCAAGCAATAATATCCTACGGGGTGGGTGGTATTGAGCAATAACTGACCTCCTAGGGGTGTAATGATGCCCAATGTCGCAGGCTAAGGGCCTTATAGCCCCTGGAAGGTCCAGTATTGCCCATACCGTAGACCCTGGAGGACATTATTGCATTTAGAAAATGTGCTACCTGTGGTGGTTTTATGTCGGATTTTAAAAAGTTAAGGGAAAAAATACAAACATTAAAAAATAATGAAGTTTAAGTTCCCTGGTTGTAAAGTAGTCCCATGTTTCCATGATAGTCCATCTCTTCTTGTCTTCCCCTGTATAGAGACATTCTCTTGTACTTTTGCCCTCCTCCTGCTACCACCTCTGGAACACATTTTCCCAGCTAGCAGACTACTGTCCTCATTACTGTCTAGAAAACCCCAAGCAGCCATCTGTTTTGTGCCATTCTTTAAACATTTTTTTTCAGCTTCGGAACTTGCGGCAGTTAGGAAGAGCGCAACCCTATTTGAACCTGCATGTAAAAGCAGGAAATGTATTCTGTGGTATGCTGCTTGTCCTGGGGATTTTAAGTAATGCTTTTCTTATGAGTTTCCCAGTCCTCGCTGCCTATCCTGAGGACTGGGACTCGGCAACTGCTGTTTTTTTCTTTTTCCTTTTTTGTTGTGTTGCTGTTTTCCGGTTCCCAGTCCTCACTGCTTGCCCTGAGGACCGGGAGTGTGAAGACGAGCACCGTTTGCTGCTGCTATTCAGCCTGTCTACGGAGGTAGAGACCTGGAGGAGCTAGAAAGAGAAACAGACCTGACTGAAGATCAAAAATGTTGGGTCGTGTTTTTGTATGAGAAGATTTTTTTTTTTTGCTTTTTAAAACAGGTGGGGAGATCGGGGGATAGTACTGTTGGGGAGGCGTGTGCTGGGGAATGGGCACGTCTGGTCTATCACTCCATCATCGAGTGGAAGAGAAAGAACAACAGTAAAAAAATGTTTTATTTGTTTTCTATTTTTACTGCTGTCATTTTTTAAATCACATGTTACTGGGTCTACTGCCTAGGCTGAGGACTGAAGTGGGGAGGGGCTCTCCCAAGGCTAAGCGAGGGGAAAAATGGTGCTGATTTTAAATTAAAATTAGATGTGTTAGCCAATTAGGAAGTAGGAGTGGGCAGTAAGATATTTCAGTGAGTGAAAGGGCAGCGTAGGCTGACACTTTTTATTTCCTGGGCATCTATTGAAAGTTAATGTACTTCCCCGGCAAGGGTACTAGCCAATCAGATGCCAGGAAATAAAAAGCCAATTTTCTAAGGTCCACTAGATCCCTGACAGCTGTTTGGGCAAAGGAGAGACCCCCAGTCCTGGAGCCCATTGATTTGTCTAAAAGGGGATTGAAAGGGATGTTCCAGTCCCCCCCCAAAAGCATCAGTGTATCTGAAAAGGGAGTTAGCATGGAGAGAAGTTCCATGAAAAAAGAGGGTGAGCCGGCATTGGGATCATAGATGCTTGCTAACAGTATAATAAATGACTGGATTTTGCCTTTAACCAGTATGTATCTGCCGTTTTTATCTCTTATACACTGCTCACATGTGAAGGGAAAAGCCCTGGTAAGCAGAACAGCTACCCCTTTACTATTTTGAGAATCACCTGCAGCAAAGACCTGTCCCACCTGCTGTCTCCTCAATAAGGGTCCTTCAGCTTCTAGTAGATGGGTTTCTTGTAACAATATCACATCACAATGCAAGATTCCTAAATGTTTAAGCAGCTTCATTCATTTAAGAGGGTGTCTTGCCCCTTTTACATTCCATGTGCAAAACTTAAAATATTGCACCATATGCATAGAATACAAGTTTTAAAACCAGTACCTGTATTTCTAAAAAAAATAACCAACTGGTATACTTCATTTGAATTCTAGATCAGCACCATCCCACCCACTTTTTAAGAAATAAAGATAATGATGACAATGATGACTCCTCCCCCTAGCCTCCCTTTAAATCCCTCGATTTCCCCCCAATTCCCACCCGACACAGTGAGTAATGTAGCAAGAAGAGATTTAGTAACTATACTACAATTCTTACCCAGATTCCTATATTGCAACCTTAAACCTGTAGTGCAATAGTAAGAACTTCCCTCCCCCCAAAGGACTTGCCCATGGCGATCACCAGACTGATGGCACCCCCCTGCTCACCCAACTGCCCTGAAAGATATTTTATTTAAATCATTAATAAAAATGAGAAATGTAGAATATAGAATATCCCCCTTTGAGAGTTATCATTAACTACTTGAGCCTAGCGAGGGCAAGCCCAGCAAAAAACATGCAGGCTAATACTAAGACAAACAATTGGTCTCCAAAGTAGAGAGCGATAAAGAAAAAAAAAATTAAATGTTCTACATCTCCCAAAGTACCTAGACAAATTTGATCTCATTTGATCTATTAAAATAGCTTGATCTCTTTAACATCAAGAGTCTTATATGGGACAACGATCACCCCTTATGAACTAGTAAAAGGACAATAAAGAAATAAAATTCAGGCAGAAACCACAGTGGACTGAGGGAGTGGTTGTTTCTGTCAGGTGCTCTCCACATTGATAATGATAAAGTCTCAGTGTCTTTGACCAAGGGTGACCCCCTGGGCTGTGGAGAGATTGGTAAAGTACAACTCCCTAAGTCATAACAGTATAGTGTCATGAGGCCTGTAAACAGAGAGAATCCCAATTGGCCCAATGCAATCTCTTAGGCAGTGCAAATAAAAATGGAAAGTAAATTAAATGATTTTAAATTCCAAGAGAAGCCTTGGCCCCCAAAATAACAGTGATATCCACCACACGATGAAAATTACATTAACAGTCAGATGCTGATATCACAACGGAGGACAGTATATGAATGTAAATCGGGTGGAAATCCTGTGTGCCGACCAATAAGAAAGTAAAATTTTCACTTGCCCAGCTGTCTTGTAGCCAAAAATGTGACACTGAAATTGTATTTAACCAAAGTCTCCCGTAAAGAAAGGCTTTCTGTTTCAGCCATGTGTTAACTTGATGAAAGCGCCTTGCAGCGTGGAACCATGTAAATTAATGAACAAATTAGGTAGGTTATTATGCAAGATTAAGTAGAATGGTAAGTCCATGATTGAATGACTTTAAACCTTCTATTCTTCACCAAAGGATAGTGCATGTAGACATCTGAACCTTCTCAGCAGTTGGATAATAGAGCAGGTCACTTCTGTTTGAAGAAATCCATTGCTGGGTCCACCTCTTCGAACGAAGACCAGGATCCATCTAGGTAAATTTGCAGCTTTGCAGGGTATACCATGCAAAATTTTATTCCAGAGGCTAAGTATCTGGTTACTATCAGGTGAAATGATGTCCAGTGCTGGTGGACAGTTGCTGGCAGGTCCTGTGTTATTCAGATCTTTTGTCCTTCCCATAAAACTTCTTGTATTTCCCTCTGCTTCTGCAATACATGCTGTTTCTCCTGGAAATTAAGAAAGCAGAATAGCAGGGGTCTGGGTTCGGCATTAGGTGGAGGCATGGGCCTGAGCGCTCGATGTGCTCTCTCGAGGATGTAGGTAGGCCCAAAGGGGGAAAGCCCTGCTAGTTTGTTCAGCAGTTTTTGTATGAATAAGATGGTGTCCAAACCTTCCGCCCTTTCTGGTATGCCAATTACCACTACATTATTACGTTGACTTCTACCTCCTAAGTCTTCGATTTTATTTTCTAATTTTTTAATAGTCTGGTGATTTGTAGTGATGAGCAAGTCCATTCTATCTTCCCACTTCTCCACAGAGATAATGTGGGCCTCATTGTCCGAAGTACATCTAGTAGTGTCTTCTAATGCATCGGAGATCACCTTCACATGAGATACTAAGGAATGGATCTCATTCTTGAAGGGTTGGAACTCTAATAGAAATCATTTCAAGGTAAGCAGAGTTGGTTTTGTGGCTGTAGTAGGAGAAGCCAAAGCTGTTTGTGAGCGGCCTGTAGTGGAAGGGTTTGCCCTGGGTTTCTTCGGCAGTTTCTCTGGTATGATAGGCAGCATATGCCGAGGAGTAACCTGTCGCATCTCTGCTTCCATTTTAAGCCAAAGTTCACTTTCTGAGAACTGGGTAGCCTTCTGAAAGCAATGGGACACCGATTTCAAGCTGATTGTTGCTGAAATTATGAATAAAAGTTTAAAAGGTGAGTTGGGTGAGTGGAGCACAGACGGAGCATGTCCTATTCAGCTAGCTGCATCACATGACTCCCCAGGGATCTGCTTAGATCACTTAAATCCAGTGACAAAGCCTAGGCTAGATTTAAAACAAACAAATAAACTAAGTCTAATTCTGACTGGGTCGAATACAGGTGGAAAAGGAATAAATATAAAAAGTCACCACATATTGCTGAAAGTAATAACTACAAACAGCTCCTCCAGACATCTGTTAAGGACCCACATAACGTCTGGAGCCACATAAAGGTTTTCATTGAGCAGGACACTAAACCTTCCTTATCTGACATGACACTGAAAGGTATTAACTGTAATAATGTTGAAACCATTGCAAATGCTTTCAACTCACATTTCTCTGACCTCTCCAAGTACCTTATGCAGACTGGTACTGTTCCTGATCCTTACACTCTGGAAGAGCTACTAGGACCCCCTCCCCTTAAATTTAGGACTGTCACTAAGGCTGAGGTATCACTCCTCTTGAAGACAATACTAGCATGTGGCACTGCAGGGCATGACAATCTTGTACCACGGTTCCTCAGAATTGCTTCACCTCACTTGGCTGCTCCAGTTCCAAGGCTATTTATCCTGTCACTTTCCACTGGGGTTGTACATAAACTCTGGAAGGTTGCCAGAGTGGTGTATATTCACAGAAAGAGATACACCAAGAGTATAGATAATTACCAACCCATTGCTATCCTGTCTGTGCTAGATAAGCTCCTGGAGAAACTCATGGCCTTCCAAGTAACAGAACACCTCCAGCTGCACAATCTATTATCCCCAGCACAGCATTGTTTTAGGAAGGCCCATAATATTTTCAACTGGCTTCAACATGCCAGGAGTGGACTGGAGTACCTCAATAACCAGGAACAGAAGGGAGCAGATACTGCTGGATGCCTTCCAGGACAGCTTCCTGCTGCAAATGGTCAGTGAACCAACCAGGTTAGGGAATACCCTTGACCTTGTGCTGGCAAATGGGGACTTTGTGAGAGAACTTACAGTAGAGGAACCACTGTCAGGGAGTGACCACCACTCAGTATGGCTCACATTGGATATGGGCAAGGAAGGAGTGGAATCTGGCACAAGATTGCTGGACTTCATGAGGGCTGACTTTGGGAGGATGGGGGAAGTGGTAAAAGGGTACCTGGCCAGAATTCAATCTAGTGCGGACACTAACCAGAGGTGAGAGCTCATAAAGCTGGGTATAGTGGAGGCAACCAAAACCTGCTGCAAGGCCCAGAGCAAGAAGACTAGGGCTGGGAAACTGAGCTGGTTGAGCAAGGAGATCATGGAAAAGGTAAGGAGGAAAAGAGCTGCCTTTAGGAGGTACAAGAAAACAGGGAGGACAGGGAGGAGTACTTGATGGAATCGAAGAAGGTGACAAGGGCAGTAAGGGGAGCCAAGGCATCTACGGAACTCAGACTGGCACAAGTCATTAAGAAGGGGGAGAAGGACTTCTTTAGGTACATCAGGGAGAAAAGGAGCTGTAAGGACCACTTAGTAAGGATTAGGAAGGATGGGGATTGAGTGGTAGCAGGGTGCGGTAAGGCAGAAGCACTAAATGATTACTTCTGCTCGGTATTTACTAAGGAGAAGAGGGGGTGACACCCAAGGGGGGAGGAATGGCAGAAACAGGGGGGAGGGGGTGACAGATGGGGAAATAATGGAGGGTAGAGTTCAGGAGGGTTTGAAGACACTGAGGGTGGACAAGGTGCCAGGCCCAGATGGCATCCACCCCAGAGTACTGAAGGAGCTGGCAGAGGTCATTGCAGGACCTTTGGCAGACCTATTTAATGCCTCACTACATTCGGGGTGTGTACGTCAGGACTGAAGGATGGCTCAAATGGTGCTCCTCCACAAGAGTGGCCCCAAGGATGAACTGGGAAACTACAGACCAGTGAGCCTCACATCCATCGTGGGTAAGCTAATGGAGACTATCCTGAAGGAAAGGCTGGTGGCCTCCTAGAGTCCAAAGGACTACAGAACAGCAGACAGCATGGCTTCATATGCGGCAGATCCTACCAAACCCACCAGGTGGAGTTCTATGACTGGGTAACTAGGCAACTGGACAGAGGCCATGCAGTTGATGTCCTGTATCTGGACTTCAGTAAGGCATTTGACTCAGTGCCACATGGAAGGCTGGGAAGTAAGCTAGAAGGCACAGGGGTGGGTGCAAAGCTGGTGAGATGGGTAGGGAACTGGCTTCAGGGAAGGCAACAGAGGGTAGTGGTGGGTGGAGAGCTCTCACACCCAAGGATAGTGATGAGCGATGTTCCACAGTGCTCGGTGTTGGGACCAGTGTTGTTTGGGATATTCATTGGGCATCAAGAGCAAGATCAGTCTGTTTGCTGATGATACCAAGGTAGGAGAGGTGGTGGATGACCTAGAGGGGATGGCAGGGGTTGCAGGATGATCTGGAAAAGCTTGAAACCTGGCCAGACACCTAGCAACTGGGATTTAATGCCAAAAAGTGTGAGGTGCTGCATTTTGGGATGAAGAACCCAAGGAGGAGTTACCAGCTTGGGGGGAGTGCAGCTAGCCCAGACAGAGGAGGAGAAGGATCTGGGGGTGCTCATTACAGGGTCAATGAACAACTCGGCACAATGTAGGAAGGCAGCTGCAAAGGTCAACAAAATGCTGGGTTGTATTGCAAGGGATATATTCTCGAGGAGGGAGGAGGTGATTCTGCCACTGTATAGGTCATTAGTTAGACTGCACCTGGAGTACTGCATGCAGTACTGGCACCAGTATCTGAAGAGAGACATTAAGTTACTGGAGTGGGTACAGCGCAGGGTGACAAAGATGATCAAGGGGCTGGGGACTTATCATACGAGAGGAGGCTGAGGGAGTTGAACATGTACTAGCTGGAGGAGAGGAGGGACAGGGGACATGATTGAAACCTTTAAGTACATGAAAGGAATAAACAAGACAGGTACAGAGGGGCTGTTCAAAGTAAGGGAGGGGAGGGACACCAGGGACCATGATATGCGACTGAAGTGAGGAAGGTTTAGGATGGAGATGAGGAGACACTTTTTTACAGAGAGGGTGGTGGCTGGGTGGAATGCGTTACCTGAAGAAGTGGTATCCAGTAGAACAGTGGACTGCTTCAAAAGGGGATGGGACAGGACAAGAGGGAGGATCAATGAAGAGGAAGGGTGGAAGGGAGGGGCAACTGCAGAATAAGGGGTGCTAGCTGCACATTTGAGCAGACTTAATAGACCTCTAGGCCTTTATCTGCTGGCAAATTTCATATGTTCGTAGTACATCCACTGTCCTCAATCAGTTTACCAATGATGTTAAAATGGCCATGGATAAGGGGATGCTCACTGGGGCTGTCTTCACTAACATCACCAAGGCATTCACCTTGTTGACCACACCCTTCTTCTATCCAAACTGTCTACTCTGGGCTTCTTATCTGCTGCTACTATCTGGTTTGCTAGCTAGCTTAGTGAGTGACAGCAGTTTGTACAAAAATCAAGTCAAATCCAACCTATCCCCCATTAACACTAGTGTCCCTGAAGGATCCATACTGTTTTTACCAATAACCTTCCCACTTCTGCTGCATCCTGCTCTACTCTATGCCCTGACATGGTCCTGTACACTATTACTGTAGATATATCAAATGTCAACTTGAGGCTGAATGTAAATTTTGGATGTATAAAGACCATGTTAGCTCAGAACAGACTCCTTGTGGACACCAAAAAAAACATATGCTATGCATTTTGGTTCTGCTCCCAAAACCAGGGTCTGTTCCTCTGCCCTTGCCACCTGCTATTTAGATGGCTCTCTCTAGCTGTACTCAGCTCCTTCAAATACTTTGGAGTCATTTAAGACCCTGCCCTTTACTTTAATCTGCACCTACTGTATCTACAACCTGCAAGATGGCAAATATGAAGCTAGGTCTCACATATAAAATCAGGCATGCTCTAACCTCAGCCACTAGGCTGGCCATAGCCCAGGCTGTCCTGTGACCTAGTTTCTCCCTTGGGCTGGTACTGTACCTGGAGGCAAACAAAGGGGTCTGATATTAATGGAACATTTGCTACAACAACATTTGTCCCTTTGCACTTTCTGTGCCCAGGCTGACCCATCACTGCACCCTGTACTCGGGTCTGGGTTGGCTCTCCCTGCCATCTTACCACCTTTTCATTGCTGGTTGTAGCATTGATAATATTGTCAGAACAGGTACATCTGCTTCCCTAGTTGACATGCTAAAGAGAGCTACACAGGCTTACCCATCAAGGTCTAAAGATAGGTCACTTCTGGTTTTCCCAAAATGCACTTCCTAGATGGGTGAACAGGCCTTCTCAGCATTTTCCCCCTAGCTCTGGAACTCTTTTCCAATGTCTTTAAGATGCTTTGAGGCTCACCCAGCTGTCAAAAATAAACTCCAAAAGGTTTTCCTATCTAATGATAAATGCATGTCGAAATTATTCCTTTTATTGTATTTATATCATGCTTACTCTATTAACTCACTGCAGACGCAATTGCTTCTGCTGGTGCATCACTTCTGCAGTATGTTTGCTGATGCTCATGAGGTGCCAGGCTTTTAATATGGCAGACCAGAAGTGTCATGCAGCAGTACGTCTGATTTTTCCCAGTGTGCAAAAAATATTAAAAATTGCTTTCCCAAGGCACAAACACATAATACAAGGTGTTTGTACAAGTATATACAGTTTATAACTCCAGCTAGTCCCTTAAATGGCTACAATGTCTGGTCTATGTACTAGAGGAAGTGGATTAACCTCCAGTATCCCATGATACTTAGTTCAACCCTAGTGAGTCTATTTGTAATGACAGACAATAGACACAACAGAGATTTTTCTTAATATTTCTTATTTATTGAGCTGGATATACATAGCAAACAGTTAAAAATAACTACAAATCACCAGCCAGCCATATCTCAGCTTTCAGGGTTCCTAACTAAGAACAAATTGCACTCACAAGACACCAGTCTTTTAATGCTTATAAAGACATTCCATGAGGGGTATTTTCAGTTTCACCAGAAGTGTTTAAAATATTAAAAAGTGCTCTCCCAATGTACAAGCAGCTATCAAAAGGTGTTTGTACAAGTATATAGAGCTTATACATCTTTATAGTCTCTTAAATAACTAAAATTTCTGGTCTGAGTACTAAAGGAAGTTGACTAACCTCCAGTAACCCACAATGCTTACAGTACCTCAACCCTAGTGAGTCTGTTCCAAATGACAGTGTGTAGCCACAACATACAGATAGAGATGTGTCTATTATTTTTCATTCTTAGAGCAGTACATACATAGGAAACAATTAAAATTAATTACAAATTACCAGTCAGCCAGCCGTAGCTCAGCCTAGTTGTTGGAACCCTTGCTGGACAATTCACCCAAGAGACAATTCCCCTTGTCAACTCACATTCTGGAGCTGCTAAAAAACAGGACAGTAGAAATAGTGACAGAGTCAGAACAGAACAACCTGTTCTACTCCCACTACTTCCCAGTACCCAAGAAATCAGGGGCCATATCCCCATTCTCGATCTCTGAAAAATGGACAAACATATGGATCACAAAATGTACAGGATGGTTTTTCTGGTGTCCTTGCTTCCACACCTAAAACCAAAGGAATGCTAGTTTCTCTGGACATGCAGGATGCATGCCAGCATATATTGGTGCACCCACACAACCACATGTACCAGTGATTATGTGTGGAGGGGAAGCACCAGATCAGAATCCTTCCCTTTGGGCTTTCCTCAGTACCTAGTCACTTTATAAAGTGTTGTAGTACTCATAGTGCACCTCAGGAAAGAAAAAACTACAGGTGTTCAGATGAGACTCTAAACTGAGGTCCATCTGCCTGTTCTGGTGGTAGTTCAGGTGGATGTTAAAGATCCCATGGCACTTCTCAAAAAGAGTAGGGAAACATTTTATTTGAGAAACTGAACAATATATAATTGAAGAAACATCATACAATAACTTCAAATAATATAACTTGAGGGAGGAAAAAAATTCATACAGATATTCTACAATTTCTGAAATAAAATAGAAAGAAGGAAAAAACAATCAATTTTATCTTTCATAAATGGGGCATTATTCCATCGAATTGCCCAAACTTCATGATACATATGTTGTTTCTCAAACAAACATTTAATAATTCCTGCAGAATAATACAAATAATAGTTCCAGAATCCTGATACTTCTGCTGCAAAACAAACTTGCAATGCGATTGCCATAAAATGAACTTTATGAATGCAAATATAAGCCTAAGCAATCCCCCATCCAGCCTCATCCTCCCCAGGCTAAAACCCCCAACCACTTCCTGATATGTTACAGTCTTACAACATGAGTTGGCCCATTTTAGTGCCAACTGTGACCACTTCTCCTGAACAAAAGGAAACTGAATGAGAAAATGCATCATGGTTTCTTCCTGTGTGATACAACTAACTCTAGAACACATGCGTTCTTCCTGAATTTTGTGCATGGCATTCCCCTTTACATATAGCTTTCCATGGGAACAAAGCCACATAACATCCCACAACCTTGGTGGGATATAGGGATCCTTCAATGAATCCAACACCCTAACTTGATAATTATGGGAAAATCAACCTGAGTGATACACGCCTGTGCTTGTATTGTATCATACACAGTTTTACTGATTAGTATTTGTGGGATGTGAAGTGCCAATTTCCATTTTTTTAGTTTGATCAAAGCTGATCAAAAGAAAACACAATCTGTCCTAACCTGAGGCAGTAATGTCCCCTGATTATCCCACATCTGATAAAGAGGGTTGAGCCATTACTTTGCAAATAGGGTCCATATAGCCATACTAGGCTTGGAAAAATCTGTCAGATTTTTATGGAAAAACAAAACACTATAATAAAAAGCTACAGGGTTTAACAAATTCAGCCCCCCTTTATCAACTAGTAAATATAAAGTCTTCTTCCTAATTGTATTCAAATGATTCCCCCAAATTACTTGAAAAACTAAACTTGAAAGAGAAGTTTCCAAAGCCACCGGAACAGGGTATATAGAACTAATAAATAAAAAAATCAGGAAGAAAATTTTTTTTACCACAGCTACTTTTTTTTCTTTTTGGATTGTTGCCAATTTTTCCAGAGGACAATTTTGGAAGAAGCTACCTCCATTATCTCTGACCAGTTTAACATCCCATTATCACCCATCTCAAACCAGAGCCCTCAAACCTTAAACAGATCTTTAGACACTTTTATCCCTTGTAAACCTCTTACCTGTGGAGTATTTTCACCAAGGAGATAAAATATACTCGTCCCCTTATTTACCCTAGCTCCAGTTATTTTTGAATACTGCTCAACCAATTCCAAAACCAGAACTCCCGACCCCTGATTAGCTACAAATGTACAAATGTTATCTGCATAGGCTGCAACTCTGGCTTCCAAAGCCCCTCCAATGGGTTTAATATTCCTTATATGCTCATCTTGTTGGAGGAGCCTTAACAAGGGGTCCAAACAAAATACATACAACAGGAGGCTAAATGGACACCCCGTCTCACCTCCCTTGTAATATTAATATATGACCCTAAGCCCCCATTTACTAATGGAATTGCTGTAGTCTTCCCATAAATTAATTCAATCCATGCAACAAACTGTGGTGGAATGCATAACTTTTTAACACAGAGGAAATAAACTGAAGAGGAACCCTGTCAAAGGCCTTCTCTTGATCCAACGACATGATATACACAATAAGGGACTCTTCCTCTTCTTGTTCAAAAAGTTCTCTCACTAGCAACAGATTCTGCTGAATTGAGTGATCTGGCACTGAACAAGTCTGGGCCACAGAAATTAAAACAGGAGCTGTATTTACTAGCCCGTTTGTAAAAATTCTCATATGGATTTTATAATCAACATTCAATAGGCTCAAAGACCTCCAATTGTCTAAATCAGACCTATCCCCACATTTATGTAAAAGAATTTGCACTGCAATGCAAAAGTGAAAATCCACTTCCAAATGGTCCAGTACCCAATTGAAAACTACCACCAATATATCCCTTATTATGTCTATAAAAGTTTTATAAAATTCTGAGGGTAGTTCAGGTGCAGTAGCCCCTTTTAACTTACTGATTGCAGGATCAACCTCTTTTTTAGTAATGGGATCCATAAGAACAGGTACACATGATTCTGAAATATCAGGAATATTGAGAGATAGAAGAAATTCTTTCACTGCATGCTCTTCCATACAGGGGGCAGTATACATTTCTGCTAGATACAGAGTTACAGTGTCCAGAATTTCTAGACCAGTGGAAACCTGGAGTCCATTTACATTCTTTGTAGTTGTCAAAAACCTATCCAAGACTGTTTGTGTACAACATTTAAAAACATCTCCAAATCCTGTTTTGCCAGGAGAGCAGATTCTATGCTCATTCAGCAAGAACGTGGCTCGAGAGTATTCTAATACTTCTATCTCTTTTTGGAGGTTATTAACTTGAGCTGTTAAATTAATATTCTGTGTGTTGATTACAGAATACACTTTTGCTAATTGAGCTTGAAGACTGAGATACTTTTTATAAGTATTTGTCCTAACACATGTAGAGAACCCCTGAAATAAATATTGTAGTCCCCTTTTAGTCACCACCTACCAAAAACTAAGGTCCTCCACCAACCCAGCAGTGGACATCCTTGTCATTAAAAATGTGTTGGTGCGTCTAACTAAAATATCTTCCTTTAATAATGAGGTGTTGAGCTTCCAATAACCCCTCTCATACTGAGGACCAATTACTCCTCCTAACTCCACCACAAGTATTACATGATCCAATGTTTCTAGAGGAATTGTGTCTGCTTTGTGTATGGTGATACAAGGAAATACAAAATCACACATGCCCACACAATACAAGGCTTCATGGGCTGCATATGCAAATCACTACAGAATATTATGCTGATTCAACTTTAAGCAGAATTGCATGGTGCCGAAAGGCCTCTCACACAGTTTGCAAAGGGTGCTAACAGATGATATAGACATGTGTTTCATCCTAGCAGGACTCATCAGTATGCCTCATCTGTTTGACACCCCAGTGGAAGGAACCAGCTACCCTAAGATGGTCTGTCTGGGTTATGTTGTGGTGAACCCCATTAAAACAAAAAAATATTTAAAAGACAAAGAACCTCTGTGCGCAAACACTGCGGCAATGGTTACCCCAAAGGGCATTTGGCTGGGAAGCCAAGTTTCAAGGAAATACAAAATCACACATGACCACACAATGCAAAGCTTCATGGGCCGCATATGCAAATCATCACAGAATATAATGCTGGTTCAACATTAAGCAGAATTGCATGGTGCCGAAAGACCATTACACAGTTTGCAAAGGGTGCTAACAGATGACATAGTCATGTGTTTCATCCTACCAGGTCTCATCAGTATGCCTTGTCTGTTTGGCACCCCAGCGGAATGAACCAGCTACCCTAAGATGGTCAGCCTATCACAAAACAACTTACAGTAGATGTAACTGCCCCTCTATCCTGCCTAGACACCACACAATTGAAATCACCGCCCCATAGCACCTGTTTAGTTGTGAACAAAAAGGGTTTGATCTCATTAAAGAGTCTACTCTATCTTTTTTTCTTACAGGGGCATATAAGGTTATAAGTCTCCAGGCCTAATTTGTGTACAAAAAATCCAACAATAAGGCCCTCCCTGGCATAATATTCACTAATTTGGAAATTGTAAACCCATCACCCCGAAACAAAATTTCAACCCCTTCACACACATCAATCCCAAAGGAAAAAAAAAAGAAGGGACCTAATACCATAGTTTCTGAGCTGCTTTAACCAAAGAATTAGTATTAAGCCTAGTGTCTTGTAGAAGCTATATATCACAGTGTAAATCATATAGAACCATAAGGGTAACCAGCCTTCTTCTTGCATTTCTAATACTATTAACATTGATAGTAGCAATTTTTAGTTTTGTACTAGACCCTTGGCTGGAAGACAGGAGATATCATCTAGGGAGTTTTTTTAAATCTGGTACTCCTCCTAGTCCTGACACTTAATTTCTTCCTTCTTTCCTCATTTGATATGGTACACTGAGAGTCTTCCTGTGACTCAGAGGAGAGAGGGGCCAGTGAGGAGGCTTCAGAATCCCCACCCTGCTCTGACTCTTGGGAACTCCTGGTCAAAATTTAATATTTATTTGCCAGAGGTATCTCCCCTTCCAAGCACACAGGCTTTAGTCACTTTAGATCGAGGTCTAGACTGACTGGTACCTCTTTTCTTTGACAGGCTCTTAACAGCATGAGGGGGGCATATCTACATGTTCCTTCCCTGCATCAGGGGATACATTGGGGGCTCCTGCTGTATTGACATCTTCATGTGGAACAACAGGCACCTCAGGAATAACACTAGTGTCCTCTGGTTCAGAAACAATGCTTACTACTGGAGGAGAGGGGGGTGGGGGGAGAGGTGGAGGGAGCTGGATCTGCTGGGGCCCGGTCAGGATGAGCTTTTTTATGACTGACCTGCAGAGGCTTTTCATGAAGCCATATCCTTCTTCTAGGCTTCTCTAATGATGGTGTCCTGACACATATGATCAGTGCGGTTATGTGTGGCCCAGGGGCAGGCTTATAAAGCATGCCCTTCCTCCACACATAAATTACATTTCAGTTCCTCACAGCAATCTGCACTATTGTGCCCAAATGTAAGACATAAGTTGCACCTCAGCCTATCACAGGCAGAGTTGAGATGCATATAGGCCCCACAGCTAAAACAGCCTTTGGCTGACCTACATAAAAACAGTGCCATGCTTTCTCTTCCCAAAAACAAACTATTAGGCAAATGCACAGGACCCAAACTATTGTTTCTGAAACACAATTTGTACTTCCAACCCCCATTCCATATGTGCTCATCATCAAATATTGGCTGGGAAAGACCTAATACATCACACCTCTGCTGCATCAAATAAGTAATGTCATGCACAGACAGTTTCATTTAAAAATAACACAGTAGCATACTTAATAGTAGGTTTAGTTAAAGTAATAGCTCTAGAAGGTAACCACATTTCTGTATACTTTAACACTTCATGTTTGGACCAAAAATGATCCAAGTCTTGGGGAGTATTAAAACTGATATCATAATAACTTGCCCCAGAAATATGAATCAAAGTGTGTATCTCATTAGAAAAAAAAACAAAGAGGCTTTCAGTAAGTTTCTGCCCACATATAGACGGTCTGGTACAACCTCGAGCCCTCCTAAATATTCCAAATGAACAGCATTGCATCTCTGCAAAGGGGGGGGGCCCAAAAAAAGGATATTTTTTCTAAATTCTCCCCATTTTGTCTTAGACTGCTCCCTAAAGTCCGAGTTCAGCAGTGGAGGAACCTGTTCAGCTTCAGTTCTATCTCTCCAGTCTGTCTGCTGATTACAAGTGTCATCATTTTCAGATGAAGAGGTAGTCTCTGAATAAACAGACAGTTCTTTGTCCTTAACTTCCTGCTTCCCCTCCTGTTGAACTGTCTCATTTACTATATTCTCAACATTAATCTTCTTACTACCAACCTCCCTATTTGTAGTGCCACAGCTGATATATTGGCCAGGTATTGGGCTGTGAGCAGCGTCAGGGATCCAGATTCCAGCCTCTCTCCTCTTCCTCCCTGCCTTTAACAGTGAACAAGGGGATCTCCCCTGTCATTTAGGGAGTGCAGATTCTCTCTCTCTCTCTCCCCCTTTGTGTAAAGTGAATCCTGCATTTTCAGAGTGTTCCATAGTATTTGGGGAAAAATGTTCAGTACTTACGATGCTAACTTCAGCTCCCACACCAGGGAGCATTTCTGACTCTGATTCAAGTAAAACCTCATCTGAAATTTCTTTCCCTGCTGGCATTGACTCAGGCATAAAGAATGCCTTTGATGAATGTGCGTCACAGGGTGTTAACACAGGAGCCGCATCTACAGTCGGCATACCGCCTTGCTCTTCGGCCAATTCCATTAACAAACATGCTGCATTTCTTACTGTTTGTGGATCCAACAGCTCCGTGACTTCAATGGGTTTGTGTGACTCTTCAGAGCCAGCTTCTGGGTTAATATTCAACAACTCATGTCCCAATGCTCTGTTTTGTAACAACAAATGCTCCAACCAGACCTTATCTGCAGAGAATAATCCAGTAGGTGTACTTGCTTTTTCAATAGCAGTTTCAGTCACCGTTTCTCCAAACTCCATATTTTCCTCAGTCTCCTGTGCTGGACCTGTGGGTTGGGAGACCAGCACACCCACAGGTACACCAGCAGAATGAACATGCAAAGTGTCCTCCTCCATGGAAACAGCACCCCTTCACAAAGAGATGGAGAATTTCCCCAGTGTCCTGGCCAAATTTCCTCCATTCACAAAAAATATCACTAACAATTAATCTGGTTCAAGGTCAGTTGGCATTCATCTGTATCCTCCTCCCCCAGGTCATGCCGGAAAATAGGCAAAATTTGTCTAGTGCACTTACCCGGTCAACAAAAACGAAATAAAATAAAATTAAAAAAAAATACCTCTATGATTGGCCCTTGACAGACTTTGCCAGACAGCAGAGAGAGCAGGAAGTGGCCACTCCCACACAGTTTTTAACATCAGTGGGAGTCTGCTAAACCCTTTCAAGGCTCAGGTGAAGGACTTTATGATGCCGGTTCAGCAACACTTTCATCGACTGACATCACAGTGACAGGATTTATGTCAACTGCAAGTTGTGGTTGGCATGAATCCAGATTGTCTCCTGGTCCATTTTTTCATTGGGGGCAAAGGGGGGGCTCTGCCCCCATACTATTGATTATAAACTCTGAGTTGGAGTTGATTTGGGAGAGGGGTGCAGGACCAGGAGACAGTGTGCCCCTGTGTCAGGTGCACCAACACAGTGAACTGTCAATTTTGTTGACAGGGATGTAGGTCACTGTGTTGGTGTAGCTGACCATGGCACATACCCAGCTGAAGCCCTCCCAGTTACTCCTCTTCATAGGAGCTGTTCATTCCCAGAGCTGGACTTTCCTTTCAGACAGTGGAGTACAAGCAATCTGCAGATGGCATGCTTTATCATGGAATGCAGGTTGGTACCAGCTCATTCCATGCAGTGATGCTGGGGCTCATGGCTTTATTGGTGTTTACAGTCCATCTAGCCAGGTTGCACATGAGAATGACTTGGTGGATGCAGAGTACCCACCGATCCCATGCTTCACACCATTGAAACTACCCCATTAAGCTGACAAAATCCCTAGTTAGGTGTTTGTCATGATGGTTTGCATAGGAGAATCTTCACCAGTGCTTCCCCTTCTCCTCAGCAGAGATATAGGTGACCACCATCATGGATACCTCCTTAGTGAGTTGGTGGGCACACTGTCAAAGTCTTAAGACGCAAGCAATCAGGGACACATCAGAGGCTCATGTCCCCATTAATGTGCTTGAGTTATAAGCAATTCATTATGGCCTACAAACCTTATTGGAGTCGGTCAGCCAAAAGACAATCTTCCAGACAGACAACAAATCCCTCATGAACTGTGTTAACAGACACAGAGGAACACATTGTTACCCCTCTGCAGGGAAGAAATGAGGGTTTGGAAATGGTGTCTGGGGGAGGAGATTCAGTTCCAAGCCATCAATCTGATCAGTGTCTGTGGCTCAGCAGGTAGTACACTCACCTCTGAGGTCAGGAGATCAGAAGGCTGTGGGTTCTATCCACACACCAGGCACCTGAGTTAAATCCCAATAATGACACTGTAGTGCAGCATGAGGGGTGTGCTGCACTCCTGAAGTGCCATCTTTCAGATGAAATGTTAAACCAAGGTCCCATCTGCCTGTTCTTGTGGTAGTTCAGGTGGATGTTAAAGATCACATGGTACTTCTTGAAAAAAGTAGGGGAATTTTTTATTCAAACAAGTCTAAGAATAATCACAATATATACAATATATACAAAAGCAGTTTAAGATAACTCAAAAATCATATCAAATTCTGTTAACAGAAACAAAATAATAATCACTTTAAGTAACAGGAGCATCAGAGTCTGTAATCCATGGTAGATTTTTCTATCTTTCCCTTAAGACACGTCTTTGTATAACTTTACATTCAGCATAGTAAATCTTTCTGATATCATGTTCAATTTTCCCCAAAAGTTCATAATGTGAAATATGGATTTGTTGAAGAGTGACTAAGCAACGTGCTGTCCAAATATGCCATTTAAAAACTGTGAACATTACATTCAAAGTGTCCTTATTCTAGTGCTGGGAAGAATTTTCAAATTTTGGCAGAACAAAATTCCATGGAATATTCAAAATTGCACTGAAATTCTGCCGAATTCTACCGGAAATGAAATGGTGGAATTCCGCAGCATACAATAGCTGCAGAATGTTTTCTCAATATATTCTGCGGAAATTGTTATGGAATAATTTTCAGCAGAAAAAATACTGTTCCCTGGAATATTATTCTGTGGATCACTGTAGGTAGAATTCCGCAGGCAAAAAAGCAAAGTTCCGGCAGAAATTCTGCCTGCGGAATGGTCATTCTGCATTAATTCCTATGGTGGAAGTCTGCATTCTGCACAGCACTACTTATTCAATTTTTGCCAAGCAACATCAAATTTCCCATACATTATATTAACATAAGAAACTGCAGAAAAAATTGGTTCTTCCCAAGTCATGCCCACCAAATCCCCAAAACTCTGTATAAAGGAACAAAGAAAAAACAGATGGTCAATTGTTTCTAGTTTCTGGACACATTTTACTCTGCCACACATTCTTTCTGATTTTTTTTTTGTGTTTCTGATTGTTTTTTATGTTAACCTTTCATGGCAGCTAAGTCAATGTAGACCCCACATATGTGCATAAATTCTAGAGTTCTGTAATAAATGTAATATTGTTGGTCTATGTTCTGCAGGTCATTTTTGAAACACTATAGTTATGTTAAAGATGTGCTCTACTAAGTGTTTATATAAAGTTTTCCTATGGAGTGTCATAATCATAGTACAATTAATCTGACATTGCTTCAATCTACTGAAGGTATCTCTTATCTATCTGGGGCTACCAGGGACATTTTTAATTAATCTTTAGGGTGTTTAACTCCCATTGTCTAAGCCAGGGCTCACAGGTGTCATAAAATCAAGGTTCCCAACCTTTGCCCATGTTTACCAGTAATGGTTTTATGTTGGTCATAAAAAAAATACAATTAAAAATGAATAAGGGGTGGACCATATTCAGACCTCCTTATGATACTGGAAAATACAGTATATAGTATCTCACTTAATTGGGTTAAGTTGTCTGCCCAACAGGGCTTGAAAAAATATACTAAAAAGTCTGGTTTCCAGGTTTTATTTTTGAGGTGGGATATAGATGATATAAAGGAATAGTGGGATCAAATGAGCTTTTATTAGATATACTCTTTTCTTTTTCCCCAGCTTCCATAAGGTCCCAATTTGTCACTCTATGTTGTCCTTGCATAATCTTAGAGTTGCAGTTCAAAATGTTTAACCGGCTATCATCAAACTGTACACCTAGGATAGTAATGGGTTCTGTACTAATATGTATTCCACTGATATTTCTTGTAGAGCCCTGGGGGGTGTTTCCTAGTTGTTTATCAATCCATTTTCGATAGGTTTAAAGCAGCTCCTGAAATGTCACCAAATATTTGACATAAATCAACAGCTTCTGTTACAGAAGCCTCATTTGATACCAATAAATTCATGGCATATGCAAATGCCAACATTTTATACTGTATAGTACTGTTATTGGGAGTATAGTATTTGATGTATGTATTTGTCTTAGTAAAGGATCCCAAAAGAAAACATATAGGATGGGGCTCAGAGGACACCCCTGCCTGACCACTCTTTTTATACTAATCATTGGGCCTCTCCATCCATTAGTGATGGGAACCACTGTTGCTGTATTATACATGCCTTTAATCCAGTTTATTACTTCAAAAGTTTGCTTCTGATCCAGTGATATGGGAAACCCTGATAACAGTCCAATATTTCCTTTTTCCACTATCTCTCTTATGCTTATGAGAATTAAATTGTCGATGATACTGCGGCCTGGTAATGAACAGGATTGTGCTTCTGAAATATTAATTTTGCTATCTACTGTATGTTAATCATTTTGAAATGATTTTTGCTAACATCTTGAAGTCCGTATTTAAAAGACTTATTGGTCTCCAATTTTGTAACAATTTTATTCCCTTTTTTTATGATTGTAAGTCAGACCTCCCATATTCATTTCTACTGGCATGGATGAATGCTCTAATGTATAATTGTATACTTGCATTAGTTCTGCACTCAAATCAGGTTCTAAGAGTTTAAATATTTAATTGGGAAGATCATCTTATCCAGGTGCTGTTCCAGTTTTTAAGGATACTATTACTTCACTTATCTTGTGCTGTATCTGTTGTTGTACTGTATTTTTTATATTTTCAGGAATGTCTGGCACATCCACTTGAGATAAATACCATGGTGCTAAAGCTATGTTTGACTGTATTGGACCATACATTTTATTTGTGTAGACTACTACACATTTTTGTATACTTCTGTTATCTGTTTGTAAGTTTTGTTGGTCATCATATATTTCAACCATTTGTTTTAATATTTTTCTGACAACTGACATAGGGACATATTGTGTCAAAGCATCCTACAGTTCCATAGCTTTGCTGATGGTGAAGCAAAATTGCTTTCTGTGAAAGATATTCCATTAATTATTTTTTATTACACTTATTTGATTGGAATAATCTTCTCCTGTAGTAATTGTTAGTGTTATTAATTTATGTAATTGTTAATGTTTTTCTAAATACTGTATATATTGTGTATTACACTGATTTTTTACTGAGATATTTTAATCATTTATGTAATTCCAGTTTTGTGTCAGTCCACCGTGTCTGTGGATTGTTGTAAAGAATAAACACAGATTTTCTAGCAGCTAGAAATTGTTAAATATTGGATAATATAACTTTCTTCTGTAGTAAGGAGGTAATAATCTCCAACAACCTGGTCCTTTCACTAATGGGTTATCCTGTCCTGTAGTGATAGTTAAGATACTATGGCCTGAAAATTCAGCTTTTGTAACTTTAAGTGCAACCACTGGTAGATGTTGGGAAGTGAAAAAAAAATCTATTTGAGTAATTAAAGAGCCTTTCTGAAATGTGTGTGTGTGTGGGGGTGGGGGGGGGGTGAATTTTGGCTATATTTAAGTATGTGTCCCTTAGTCTGGCTGTTTTTATTAAGGATGTCAGAAAGTTGAAATCACAAAACATTTTTGTAATTTTGGTACAGTATGTTCTGACCTGTCTTTAACTAACAGGCCACAGTTGAAGTCTTCACCAAACACAACATATTGGGAGGTGTGTAGGCATGGTTGAATTTGTTGTAATAAGGCAACCCTGAGTGCTTTATTTTGTGGGGAGTAAATATTAACCATTCTGTAAGCAATAGTGTAAATGTTAACATCCATAATAAGAACCCTACCTGGTACCAAGTCAATCAATTTAGTAACTTCAATATTCAAAGTGAAAACAAAATGCCTTTACCTGAAAAAGCCTCCTGTCCAAAGGATCAAAAGGAGGGGCCCATGTACCATGCCCTTTTCACTTGGATTACTTTATGGAGAGTATGGAATCTTATATCTTGAAGAAAAATAATACCCTTAGTAACCTGTGATAAAAAAGGAAAATGCCATTTCTCTCTTTGCCTTATTCCTTATACTGTTGACATTAACAGTATGAAAGGCAAAGCTGGGATACACATTGAACATTTATTGTTTTAGCACCATGCATACTTTATTTGTTTGTCACCTTGGTCTACCTTCTTCTGGGTATCTGTTCCCTATGTTTCAATTTAGCTTTGGCTTTCCTTTTTTGTGGGCCTGAGGTTCCCTGTGACATTTCTGTGTCTGTGGTGTGTTCAGGTTGAGAGAAAAGGAGAGAGGAGGTGTCTGAATTATCCCCTGATTCATCTGAGATTTCCTAAAGAATTTCATGCTTGTTTTCCAAAGTAATTTTGAAAGCCTTCAGAATAGGGGTGCCAACAGTGTCCCTGCATCTGTTAGGCCTCAATACCCTTGTTTCTTTAGGTGGTGGTGGGGGGTCTCATTTCTGTGTTCATTTGTGATTCAGATAAAGTACTATTATCTGTATTGACACTGTCTCTACCTTCTTCAGCTTCTGTGAATGGAAGCACTGCCAACTCCTGGAGTGAGGGGGCAGAGGGATAGTACTTCAGTATTCTGGGCTTCAGGTTGTCTTTCATCAGAATTGTCATTTGGTCTGTCTGGGACATCTGGACTTCCTTAGGTATGTCCTGTTGGGAGTGGGGTCTGATCTACATCTTCTGTAGATTTTTTGGGGGACAAGATTTTTGTTCTTTGGGCCAGGGAGATAAGTAGTCTTTGCTCAGCTCCATCTGCTAAATCAGGAGTATTATGGGCTGCCCAGGGACATTGTTGTAACATGTGCCTTGTTTCCTCACATAATGAGCATCTAGGTTCTTCTACACATTGTTCAACAGAATGCCCTACAATCCCACATACTGCACATTTTACCCTGTCACACACACTACTTAAATGATTTATTGACCCACATTTATAACAGGCCTTTGGCTGACCTGGATAAAAAAAAGTCCCCTCTATCCCTACCTAGCCAAAAACTATTTGGTAAGTGTTGAATCCCACAGTCCCAGGATTTTAACAATACTCATACCCTCCATCCCCAGGCCCAAATGTTCTCAGAGTCTAAGATGGCTTCGGGGTCAGTGAGCACAGTACAATGTTGTTTTAACCATACAACAAGATCATTTATGCTGACCCCCTCACTATGAAAATGTACAGTTAACGGGATGTTGTTCTGGTGTTGTCAATGGAATCGCAGTGAATGGAGACCATAGAGGGGTATTTTTTAACTTGTTGTATCTGATCCAAAACCATTCCAGTTTATTTAAGGCCTTAAAACTTACATCAAAGGTGGTATCATTTTAGATGTGTATTAAAATGTAAATTTCATATGCAAAAAATGTAATTGAATCTTTAAAGAGTGTTCTTGCCACAAAGTATCTGCCTGGTGCTTCTTCCATACCCCTCAGATATCTCATAAGCACTGCATTATGGTGTTTTGCTTGCTGTAAGGTAGTAGAAAAAAAAAGAGGCATATGATCTTCCCCTAGAAGCATTCAGAAGTTTGCCTGCAGAAGATTGGTTATTTTGTTCTTTTTGAGAGCTAGTACCAGAGCTCTGGGTTTGATTATTGTGATGTTGCTCGGTTTGATTTTATGAAATTTCTGCATTCTCACTTTGTAGCTGCAGTTGATGATTTTGTGTCAAGTTCAATTCAGAAAGTGGAGATATATCAAACTGACAGTTTTGGTTCCCAGCAGTGAAGGCTGTCATGATCAAAGGCTCTGCTTCACTGACAATCAGCTGTGATGAGTCATTATGCATTACTTGTTGTGGCATATGCAACCTGGCTGTAATTTCCTTTTTCCTTTTAAAAGATTGTTGTTCCTCAAATGCTAACAGTTTTTTTTTTACATCAGAATCTGTATCAGAAAAAGTCTGTACCTCTGAGTTTGAAGCTGCTTTTTGTTGGACAGCCTTATCTCAGCACTCCTTAGTAACCATAGCACCATTTGTAGTTTCCGTCAGCAGTTCTGGACAATATTGTTCACACTCCATCTCTTGTACCTCATATTCTTTCAAATAGCAACACCTTCCATTGTCATCTCTAGCAGTGCCAATGTAGGGGAGGAGACCATCTCCCACGCCTCCACAACAGACCCAGGAACAGCCATCTTGGCAGAATGCCAGGATGTCAAAGGTTCCCCTACAAGTGAGAGGGGAAATTTTTTATTCATAACTTGAAAGAACACATCAATAAATCAGTATTATATCATACAAATCATAAAAAGGAAAGACATAATCGCAAAAGTATTACTGCATACTTTAAAACCCAAACATAATTGAAATCTTGTACATATACCCCCCCCCACTAAAAGAGTAGGGCAATTTCTCTAAACTGAAAAAAAAGTATATAAATAAATTAGTATTACTTCATACAGAAAATAATGGAAAAAAATAGGAAACATAATAATATTACTTCATACTTTTTTCCTAAACCTACAGTAGCCCCCTGTGTATCCTTCCTCCAATTCAGTAAAGAGTGGGGAAAAACACCCTGTCTTCCCCGCCCCCTTTTTTTTTTGAAAAGTTAATGGAAAACAGTATGACATCCTACAAGAACTATGGATACAGAAAATCAAATGCTACCCTAAGCATCATAAACATACATCTCACATGTGACATCAAAAAATAGTAAATCAAACCCTCCACCTATCTAATGGTGGGGGGGTGATATTTTTTCCTTTTTTTTTAAATCTGCATACCCTCTAATCATCAAACAATACAAATGTTAACCAGTATCCAACCAGTCAATATTATCCCACCACTTCTTATATACTCATGGTGGGACTGTAAGCTTTCGTTCATCTTAAACACTTTCAAATTTTTATGGATAATCCATAAAAGGTTTTCAGGAGTCACATATTGTTGTCTCAAGGACCACTGACATCTAATCTGCCAAATGTGATATTTAAAAAAATTAAGAATTAAATATATTGTCCCTGCATTGTATTTCTGCCATTCCTTCAGTAATATCCCCAAGAATAAAATATCCGAAGTCAGTGTGTGAAAGGGAGAGTGGACCCAATATTTATCAACCTGACCCCAGAATTGAAATATGAAAGGACAGTAAAAAAAAAAAACAAGCGACTCATCACTTCCAACTGTTGACTACAAAAATGTTGTCTTGGGCATATTCTCTCCCTCATATCTTTGTGCTTCAAATTACCTTTGACATTCAATTTACCATGAGGCTGAGCCACAGAACATCCCACATGAAAACTGGCATCCGAGATTGAGTCAACATTTGTAGAGTTTGTCTAATCTCCATGTCTGTATGAGTTCCAAAATGTGGTTTATTCCAAAAAAATCTCTTTACTAATAAAGTATACTGTTCTTTCCATGACAGGAAGCAACATTCAGACTTAGTTAAATTGCATAATTTCAGCTTTAAAATCAGTTTTGTAGATATACTGGCAATCCTATAATGGGCTTTGTCTTGGAATTCCTTTATGGAGTTCCCAAGAATTTAACCACGGCTCTACATTGTCCAGAATCCAAGGGGCCCAAAACTTATCTTTCTTTTGTAAAAGAGGTTTTATGTTATTATGAAAAAATATACTAAAGAAAAATAATACAGGGTTTATCATCCCCAGTCCTCCCTTTGCAATAGGCAAATAAAGCACTTCTCTTTTAATAATGTTAAGGTGGCTACCCCAAATACCTTGAAGAAAAATACTATAAACCCTTATTTCCATTTGTTTGGGCAACATGTAGACTGCACTAATATGTAAAAACATGCTTAATACAAATGTTTTTAGCATGCATACCCTCTTTTCTTTGAGAGAAACCACTTATTCCAGTATGTCACTTTCCTCTGGGCTTCTACAAGTAAAATATCCCAGTTGACAAAACCCATATCAGCATTTCCAAAATAAACCCCCAATATTTTACAATGGGAAAATGTAATAGGTATGCCTAATAAAGAATGATGTTACTTAGATACTGACCCTATGGACATGCACTTTACTTTTGTAGAAATTTATTCTACAACCTGTTTCTGGGGTGAAGTTGTACAGCAACATTCCCAACACTCCACCAGAGGGAAAATCTGCCAAAGTAAAACACAAGCCATCAGCATATGCGATGTATTTAATTTCTCTAGCTTCACTAGACACCGGTACTCCTTGAATAGTATTCTCTAAACAAACTTTGTGCAACAAAGGTTCCAAAGTCAAGATATATAACATCAGACTCAAAGGGCAGCCCTGTCTGACCCCTCTCTTCAATGCACAACTAGAACCTAACCACCCATTAATGTATGGAATTATGGAAGTATTTTAATCTAGTTAATAAAAAGCATAGGAAATTTAAATTTATGTAGGCATTTCCAGACATAACTATGTGCCACCCTATTGAATGCCTTCGTTTGATCCAAACTAACCAGAAAGCCCATTAATTCCTGAGATCTTCCCTTTTCTTTAATCTCCCTTAACGAGATTAGACCATCCATGATCTGGCTCCCAGGAACTGAACAAAACTGTGTAGGTAGAATAATGTCTTGAAGGACCAAACTCATTCTAGTACTAAGCAGTTTGGTGAGAATTTTAAAATCTGTATTTAAAAGGGAAATTGGTCTCCAGTTCTTCAAAGCATTCCTGTCTCCACTTTTATACAGTAAAATTAATAAGTCAACGTTCATCTTATCTGGGATAAAGTTACAATTAAGACATTCATTATAAACCTGGACCAACTCTGTCCCCAGGTGATGACCCAAATAAGAATAAATCTCATTTGGTAATCCATCTTCCCCTGGTGCTTTCCTATGGGAAGATTTGCTATTACACTTCTTAATTCCTGACTTGAAATAGGAGTTATTAATGAGAGAAGATAGTGTTCCGGGACCGGTGGGAGATCAATGTCTTGCAACCATTCTTCTAGCTGTTTCCTGTACTTCAGAACCCTTCTGAAACATGGCTGAAATAAAACCTTATATTTCTTGTAAGATATCTTTATTATTGGTTAAGATAGTCCCATCTTCCTTTTTAATTTGTTTAATCTCCTTCTGGTGTCTCCGGGCATTACAACTATCAAAGGGGTTAATAAAAGCTTGCTTTCCCTGCATCCCAAATCTTTGTTCTCTCTCCAGTGATTGCATCCTATTATACTGGAGTTGAGTCAATTCTGCCTTAAGTGTTGCTATTTGGTCCTGGTAACGTCTGCTACCCTTCAGTTGTAATGACTGAAGTAGACAGAGTTGTTCCCTTAAATCCCTACACTTATCATTCTGTTGTTTTCCCATTAATTTCCCCATCTTCTGAAAACACTCCCTTATATGTTTCTTACTGTCTTCCCACCAAGAACAACATGACTCATATAAAAAGAAAACCAATCTCCTTGCATCTAAAATGGAAAGAAACCCTTCCAGAATCTCCGAGTTGTCAAGCAATGAGAGATTCAACCTCCAGTAACCTGGACATTTCATCGTATCCTGGAAACTAGATACAGTCATTGTCAGCAACCCATGATCCGAAGTGGCCACAGTTTGAACTTTTTGATGTATAAAAATCAAGGTTGGAGTGATGAAAAAATAATCTATTCTTGTAGCCTTTTTTCCCCTGAAAAAAGTCCTGGAATTATGTTGTGGTTCTTTATTAAATACATCCTGAAGCCCTGTTTGTTGAAATAAAGTTTTTAAAAATCCCATATCACAAAACACTTTCTTAGTTTTACCTGTTTTATTGGAGGGGAATCTACTGATTTTAAAATCATCCCCTAAAATCACATTCTTACTGGTATATAAGAAGGGTCTTATTAATTTCAGTAATTCACTATGGGAGGTCTTGCCTTGTGGAGCACATATGTTAATAAGCCTAAAATCCACTCCCTTTAGCCAAATATCCAACATCATAGCCCTCCCTGGAAAAATATCGACAAAATGCATATTGATAAATTCTGAGAATGAAAAAGAGATACCCACACCACAACAAAGATCCCCCCAACCAAAATGGGCCCCATAGCCATGCAGCTGAGGCTGTCTCAAAATCCTGCACATCATACGGCCTAGTATCCTGTAAAAAACAGTATCAGTTTTACCATCTACTGTGATTAATTATGTGATTTCTGGATTTTATTATGTTTTTACTACTGTTGTTTTATTTATTTTATACTTTGTAATGCGTCTTGATATTTCAAAGGTGCAAAATAAATAAAGATTATTATTATTATATTATTATAAAATAATGAAACAGTGGCTAAACGTTTCTGTTCTGTATGAATACTATTTACATTAAGGCTGGCAAATGTCAAATCATACGACCTTAAATCAGGCAGCAAAGTATCAAGTCCTTAGGTTTTTTTCCTAGTACTCTTCCTGGGACCCATACTTTTTTTTTTGTTGGAGCCTTTACTGGGTCTACTGAAGAGTCTAGATCGGACAAGACATCCTTCTGTGAGGATGTACCTGAGGCAGCATCAGAATCTGTCTACTCTTCCATCTGCAATACCGCAAAAGGATTAGTCAAAGAAATATCATCCTGAGTATCTTTTGGGGCAATCAACGTAGATTTCTTCCCTTTATAAGGGATGATTTGAAAATCCTTAGAAGGTACAGGTGGAGGAGGCATTGAGGTGGGAGGCTCAGACATTTTTGAAGAGACTTCGTCTACTCCTATAGTGAGCCCTTCTTCTGTTACTACCACCGTTTCTGTTTGGCTCAGTTCTGTAACCAGTACATGTCCAGAAGCTGTAGATGGCCCACTTTTTGCTGCCTCCACATATGTCTGTCCCACAGACAAGAAGCTTCTGGGGTGAGGCTCTGGTGGGATTAGAGTGTAAGACCTAGGGGTCACAGATCTGGCAGATTTAGCCAAATAATAATCTTGAATACCAAAATCAGCTTCATCTGTATTGTGAGGCACCTTTGGGCAGTCAGTAAACACATGTCCTTCTCCCTGACAAAGAGAACATTTTGGGGGGGTTTCACAGTGGAAACCAGAGTGACCTGGCTCTCCACAATAAGAGCACAATAGAACAGTACATGATGTGCTGATACGTCTAGCAGACCCACAATGGTAGCATCTGTGTGGTTGTCCCAGATTAAAAATTAAACCCTTGTCCCTACCAATAAAATGACAGTTTGGTAGATGTTTAAAATCCTGTCTATCCTGAAACAATTTAATCTTCACCATCCAGCCTCCATTCCAGAATCCCTCATTATCCATAATGGGGTCTGGTGTACCCAGCACTTCACATCGTTGCTCCAACCAGAATAATACATCTACAATGTTGACCCCTTCACTTTGAAAAACAACAGTAATGACACGAAATGCTTGTTTAGTAGGGGGAGTTTCAGTAATGCGTGCTTAACCCAAAAATGCTCTAACAGATCTGCTGTCCAGAAGCTAATATCGAAAGTATGCTCCCCAGAAATATGTATAAAGGCATAAATATCAGTGGGGGTAAACCTCAGGGATTGCTTGGTTAGAACCTGCCCCACATATTGTCTTCCAGGGGTATCTGTCATCCCTGTCAGGTATCTTAAATGAATGGCATGTCTCCTTTTAGCTAGGTCAATTTGCTTCCTTATTTGTCCTGAAAAAATGTGTCTGGGTCTTGGAGGGGAAGTCTGAGATGTAACCTCCTTTTCTTTGTGACCCTCACCCTCCTGCCCTTGTTCAGAGTCACCCTGCTGTGCATCAAAAAAAAGATCTAATTGAGATCCCAATGGCAAAAAATTCACCTTACCTGAATCTCCCCCGGTGTCAACCCTTGTTAAAAAGGAACCAAGGTATCTGAGATATTATGCACTTCTCGTTGAGAATGGGGTGATGTTTGTACAGAATCCTGGGTTGGAGTATGGGATGAACCTGGCCCAGTCATAGTTGTCTGCCCACCTTCAGGTGCTTTAGGCGTTCCATTATGCAGCTCACTCGTAGAATCTGAAATCCATTTCCCCATCGGTGCCCTAATCTAGCCCGTGTTTTCTAGCACAGCCTCTGGTGTCCATTTCAGCAGAGTAGCATCCTGAACTGCTGGCTGCATGCTTTCCTCTGCAGCCTGAAACATCCCTGGCTTTATAACCTCCTTCGGGTGTCCAAAAACAAAAACCTTGGCAGTGGGTGACACAGACTGACTTGGTGAGTTATCCAAGTCTCGTTTCCTTTTACCTTGCTCTTCTTGACCACCGTTCACTTTAGCCAGTGGGAGCTCCACGGTCCAAATCTCTGATTGTAGAATATCCTTTTTCTGTCTTCTAAAGACAGCATCGATTCCATTTGAGAAACGGACCTCTAATCTGGGGTTTGCTGCCTGTATCCCTTGATTGCTCTGTAATGGCTGCTATTTCAGAGTCTCCAGTGCCCAGCACTCGCATCGCAGTACCTTCCTCCTCAGTCGCACAGTTCACACTGACCTTCTCCATCTCTCTCGCAGTGTAGCAGTGCCACCTAGCGAAAGAGTAGGGGAGTTTTTATTGATAAATAAACATACATCATAACTCATCAAATCCAAATTCACAGTAAGATCACAGCACAATCAAAAACAAAGCTCTTCAATGTAAACTCTAAAAGTTCTTCAGTAATAAATATTATAGGTGTGGAATTCTACCAGACCCCTTCATTTAAACTTAATCATATGTGAAAATCCATTCCACCATTTCATTACTTTGCTAGAATTATACATTTTCAAAATCCTTTAGATATAGATTATACATTTCATTGGCCACCATTTGGCAGAACTCCTCATATGGTACTCTCTTTTGATAAATTACCCATTGACACCTCACCTGCCATAAAAACCCCCGCAAACATCCAAAAAACACTGCTAGAGTGTTTTTGTTAAGGTGGGCAAGACTTGGGGGATAAATACCTAAAACCAAAATATCATAGTTTATATTTTTTAACCATGCAAAATTCCATTTCATGGCTGCATAAACCCATAATTGTTTTACATAAGAGCAGTATAAAAAAATGCTCTGTAGTTTCTTCTTGATTTAAACAATCTGGGTAAGGACAATTCCTTTCTTCTTTCGCTTTATATTTTGCTTTGCCTCCAACCTTTAATCTACCATACATCATTAGCCATTGCATTTCCCACATAAAAGCAGGCATTCTAGCATTATTCAGTTGGTCTAACATATAGGAGTTATGCACTGTGGGGCAATTTTTAAAACTTGGTTCAGTAGGGTAGGTTAAACTCATGATCACCTTATATAAAGTGTTTACCGTGTTAGAAATGGTAATTTGTTTAGTAATTTTCCACGCTGGTTTAAAATATACTGGAGTGTGAATATGTGGGTTTAATTTAGGAGCCAAATTAACCCAAGCTTTAAGATATCGATCCAGTACTATCGCTGTCCAAATACCTTCTCTACTATCTGGTCTCAAAATGATGTTTTTAATGGATTGAGTTAAAAAAAGGGAGTGAAAAAAAATAATAGGGTCAATCATTCCTAACTCTCCTTTTGAAATGTCCAGATAAGTGAAACATCTTTTAACTGGATTTAACCTATTTCCCCATAATAACTGGAAACAACAACTGTAAAGTTTGGTCTCATACTGGCTTGGTAGAGGGAAACGCATCGCTACATATTGTAAACAGGGAATAATAAACTGTTTAATGATTTGAATACGTTTGGATTTAGAGAATCCGTTCACATATCACAACTGTGTACTACAGTACAGTCTGCATGCCCATTGGCCCACGCTCTGGACCAATGGGCATGCAGCCGTACTGTATTCTGTCAGTCCGTGGGCGGCTGGGTGTGGTGCTGCTGCCTGCCGCTGATCCGGGAGGAGCGGGGTGGTGGGAAAGGGTGGGTGGGCTGGGAGGGGATATGGGTACCGCTGGACCACCAGGAGTGTTTTTAATATTACAGTCCACGATCAGGCATGGAGATAGGTCCACTGGACCACCAGGGAGGTTAGATATTATTACAGCCCACGATCGGGCATGGAGATAGGTCCACTGGACCACCAGGGAGGTTAGATATTATTACAGCCCATGATCGGGCATGGAGGTGGGTCCACTGGACCACCAAGGAGGTTCTTTATTATTACAGCCTGCGATCGGGCATGGGGGGCACTACACCACCGGACAGTGCCACCAGATCTCGGGTGGCCACCCACAGCTGGCAGCTGCCATGTTGCGCCCTGCATTACGGCAGCTCTCCTGTGGGTGGCCAGCTGTTGCTCCATTATTTTATGGCATAACTGTGTGTGGTGCATGTAGGGGTTGCACCTACATATTCTCAGCACATTCCAGTCTGAATATTGGGATGTGCAGGATATTCAAGAGCATGCCTCCCTTACCTGCGTCGCATATATTACTGATGCACCCAGGCACATGGGGATTTGTGCTGTGCATATTCCCCCATTGAATATCTCACTGGAGTGCATCAGTGGATTCCACATTGTGCAACTCTGTTGCGCCATGTGCAACCTGTTTGAATATTCCACCCAAAATGTACAAAAGGGGACTTAGTGGACATCCCTGATGGACTCCTACTTTTAAAGTAAACCCCTTAGTTTGAACTCCTTTAATAAAGGGGTACATTACAGCTGAAGAATACAATGATTTAATGATATTGATCATCCCCTGTGGTAAACCAAAAAAGTGTAAGACTGTAAATAAATAGGTATGATCTACCGTAGCAAATGCTTTCTCAAGATCAGCCGATATTAAATAGCCAGTTTTACCTTCTAATGAAAGGTGCTCTATTACATCTCTTATAATCATAAGGGCCGATTCTATGCATCTGTGAGGAATACTACAGTACAATATTGATAGGGTGAAATTATTTTTTCTACATAAATTTTCATTCTGTTATTTAACAACAACATGCATATTTTATAACCAGAATTCAAAAGTGTTATGGGTCTCCAATTTTTTATCTCCCCTTTACCTCCAGTTTTATAAATATGAATAATTAAACCATCCATAAAAGTCAAAGATACCCCCTTACCCATCATAGTAAATTGAAAAACTAAGTGTAAACAAGCATAAAGTTCAGTTTTAAAAGCTTTATACAATGAATTAGGAGGTCTGTCCACTCCTGGGAAACACCCTCTTTCAGATTCTGTATTATGACTTTGATTTCTGACACTAATAAGGGGTCAAGGAGTTTATTAGCTTAGTTTGGTAAAAATGGAGAAGTAATTGTATTTAAATACATACCAATTTTTTCTAGCTGAATAGGTGAGGAAGGATACAGGGATTCATAATGGGTTTCTATAATAGGACTTATATCCCTCTCTGCTACCACTTTCTTACCTTCTGATATTAAGAACTCCATTGGTGTAGCTTCTTTAAAGTTTCTGCACATTTCGAAAGGGTCTCATAGTTTTGATTTTTGAGAATGGTTAGAAAACAAGGCCTGCAATGTTTTTGCTCTATCATATTGCACCTGCTTCATTTCATTTTTAATATTCTCTATTTATTCTGAGTAATCTGAGAGGTATTAGCATTTATAACTAGATACTGAAATTGCTTTCTGAGCTTTAAGTATGAGAAGATTTTTTTTTCTGTAATGAATCATATCTCTTAAACCATCTGCTTAAGTCTGTTTTAGTTTCCATCCACCATGCACCTAAATCAGAGTATAAAACAGTTACTGATAATCTGTCTTTTAAAAGACTTGACACTAAACACTGCACATAACTATTACTAAGGATACAAGTGTTTAGTTTCCATCTAAGAGTCCTTTTTGGTACTGTAGTCAAGACCACAAATGAATAAATTAAAAGTAAGTGATCTGAAAATTCAACTGGCATTATTTGAAATGTTCCGGTAGGGACTTCTGTAGAGATTAACAAATAATCAAGAATGGTTTTTAATTTACCTTTCATATAGGTATAACTAGGCCCAGAATACCTAGACTGAAAACAATTGCTGAGTCCTGCAGTTTTAACTATTGTATCTAGCGCATGTGACTCACAATACATTTTTTCATTAGTTTGCCATTTTAATACCAGGCTACAATTAAAATCTCCTCCCCAGAGGATTACTCTTGAAGTAATTAAATATGGTTGTACTGCTTTCATGCAATTAATTATTTCTGCTTTTGTTTGTGGGTAGTAAATGTTAATAAATTTACACTCCAAATTATCCAATTTTCCATCTAAAATTAATACCCATCCTGGAATTATATCTATCAATCTATCCAGCAAAAAAAGAAAGGAATTGAACAAGATACCTACTCCGTCTGAGCTATCCCTTCCAAAAGACCAATACAAGGGTCCCCATGGCCAATCTCTTTTAAAAGAGGCAATTTGCTCTATGGAATACATCCATGTTTCTTGTAAAAAGCATACAGAGATATTATCATCATGTACTACCTGAAACAGAGCTTGCCATTTGGTAGAATTCAGAATACTATGAGTAGTCAATGACCCCCATTTTTGTGTTATCATTACTGATAAAGTATGCCTAACACACAATTTATTTTTTCCTTTCTATCTTTTTCTTTCCTTTATATTCTTCTGCTGTTAAACCACCAGTTTCAGGCACAGGTTTCTGTGACTCAGAATCCACAATATCTATTTCAGAATCACCCCAGTTGGTAAATAATGCCGCATAGGAGTTCTGAGTCTCAATACTAGTGTTAGAAGTTTTGAGTCTGAGGTTCCAAGAGGATCTCCTTGGTGGTAAAGGAGAAAGGGGGATGTTTCCAGTAGGGAGTTCTTCAGGTTTTTCAGGGTCTCTATAACAAACAGGAACTAAGGTTTCTGGAGTTAGAAGACTTTCCTCCAATTCTCCTTTTTTTCTTCCTGTTCTATCTCATTACTCAATGAAACAACATCTACTGAATCTACCATAGTGGGGGTTGGAGGGTTGGTCTTAGTAGGTGGCATGCTGTTGTTAACCTCTTGTTGTTGAACAGTAGCCACACCTTGAGGGGCCTTCTCCTGTTTAGAAGAGGCTTCCTGGGCCTGCTGAATCAGTAAATCTGGGCTGATACAGGTCACTTTATTCTTTGTGGCCCAGGGGCATTCTCGAAAAACATGACCATACCCTTCACACAGGTCACATTTAGTGTGGTTTGCACATTGCATCGTTATATGTCCTACTTCCCCACAATTATCACACCTTGGTTGGTCACAAATACTAGACAAATGAGTTCTAGATCTGCTTTTGTAAAATGCCCTTGGTTGACCTCCATAAAAACAGACCCCCCCCCATCTCTCCCTAACAGGAAGGAATTGGGGATGTGCTCTATCCCAGTGTCAGATTGTCTCAATTTTATTTTATACTTCCACCCTCCCATCCAAAATTGTTCTGTATCTAGATAGGTTCTGGGTCACTTCGAATCTCGCACTTCTGAGCCAGCCAGTAAGTTATATCCTCCACATGGACTCCCTCATTTCTAAACATAACTGTAACAAATTTGATCAAAGATTTTGTTAGGGGAATCTCTAAAAAGGGAGTCCATGTGGGGGAAAATTGACCTGATTATAGCATTCCCAGAAAAGATCTAACGCGTATGATGTTCTAAATCTTATGTCATAATTATCTTCCCCTGAAACATTTATAAATGCAAAGATATCCCTTGGTGAAAAGTGGAGAGAGAATCCTTTATTATACATTTTCCCACATAATACCTATCAGAGTGGTCAGTTAATCCCCCTTTATAGCGAAAGCGCACCACATTTCTTCTTAGGGCAGCTTCCCTTTTAGAATGTGCAAAAAGATCTGACATGAAAGGTTTCTGTGGACACGAAGGGTAAGGTTCATTATTACTATTACTGGGGCCTTCCACTTTACTAAGGTTTTCTTTGACATGCACTAGACCTATAGTATTGGCTTTGGTTGAATATATTACAGGTTTAATGTAATTGCATGCCCTCCTGTCTCAGCCCTAGGCAAATTAACGTGAGGCAGCTTTGAAAAGGTCCATATCTTTTACATTTGGTTTCCAGTCCAGTGAAGAGTTTTTTAAATTAAATGAGGGATCTCACAATGGGTCTGGAGTCCAAGAACCTGTGGCTGTCTTCTCCCAGCCTGCCACTAGGAGCGCTTTTTCTGGTGACCAAGTTTCATCATGAAAAACTGCTTTTTCTGATCCTTTTGGAACTCGGCCTGGTGTTGCGCCTATATCCAGGTTCTGCATCTTTGTATCCCCAAATCCTCTGATATTAATGATTTCTGAGTCAGCTTTAGTCATGTTGACTCGATGAGAAAAACTAAATTCAGTCACCCCCGATTGTTGGTTGCCATCCCTTTGGAAAGAGACTGGGCTGTCAGATGCAGGGGGTTGTTCACATTTAACTGGCATTTTAAACATTAAGCCAGCCT
Source organism: Neoceratodus forsteri (assembly GCA_016271365.2). Classification (NCBI taxonomy): domain Eukaryota; kingdom Metazoa; phylum Chordata; order Ceratodontiformes; family Ceratodontidae; genus Neoceratodus; species Neoceratodus forsteri. The sequence continues at coordinate 1,155,768,369 of CM057456.1, read as the reverse complement.
CTTTTGTTAATTTCACCTGTATGTCAAAAGGTTTTCCATTCACATACTTAGAATTTTTCTGAGTCCTCAGACTGACTTTCAGATTTCAAGTGAGGGTTGGTTTTGTTTGGGACAGCATTCTTGTTTGTTAGTATGGGTTTTAGGCATTCGCTCTCATTCACGATTTTTCTGCCAGCCGAGCAACAAGGCCCCATACTGATTTCAGTAGCTTTTGACAAGACAAGTTGTGTCAGCTCTCCCTCCATTCGTGAGCTCACCATGAGATTTTGACACACATTGCTGCTGTTAAAATTAACTCCTGGTCTGTCAGATATGTCAGCTATTGTCTTGGGGCTCTGACGGATCATTTCAAATTGTAAGTCATTATCTTGTGATGTTATTTCAGTCTCAGTAAATAAAGCATCTTTTCCATTTAAATCACTCTGATATTGGAAAATATTATGCTCACTGTTTTGATGATAATCCTCTGAAAAACCTATCATTTCATGAAAGATATCTTCTTGGTCCATTTCCAATTCACCAACTTGACTGGCCTCTGCTTGTGCTGCCGTAGAAGGTGATACCTTCCCTTCCACCAGACACACAACCTCCTTCTCTTGTGACTCTCCAAAAATGGCCATCCTGCTCACTGATAGCCCATCCACTTACAGGAGAGTAGGGGAATTTCCCCAGTGTCCTAGCCAAATTTCCCCCCATTCACTAAAAATACCAACAGTTTAATCTGGTTCAAGGTCAGTTGGCATTCATCTGTATCCCCCTCCCACAGGCCGTGCCTGAAAATGGATAGAATTTGTCTAGTTCACTTATCCAATCAACAAAAATAAATAAAATAAATAAATAAAATAAATCTGCTAGGGGTTAAAAATATTCTGGCAGATGAATGCAGTAAAACAGCAGCAGATTCTCATGAGTGGTCACTAGTTCCAGACATCATGATACCACTATTTTATGAGTTAATAACCCCCAGACATGAACCTCTTTGCATCCCCACTCAATGTCAAACTACTGTGAATGTGATCCAGAAACCCAGGCTCTGGCATTTTCTGTCAGGATGCATTCAGACTACAGTGGCATTATCTGTTTCTGAATGAATTTCTCCTAATCTCTCTAATTCAGACAGTATTACTCAGTCTGGAAGCACATGGTGGAAATATGATTGTAGTGGCCCCCTGCTGGTCTTAACAAATATGGTTTCCTGTGTTGAACTGACTATCAGTCATCAAACTAAGAACTCCTCTACTCTAGATGGAACCGCTGTCTCAAGTTCAGGGCCATCTAGTTAACCCCAAAATATGCACCCTTCATCTTCAGGCCTGGCTCCTGAAGAAATACTAAAGTGAACCGGTTTGAGTTACCTCAAAGGAGCTCTGAAATACAGTTGGCTGCTCATAAACCATCCACTAGGAAAGCCTGCACAGCCAAATGGAAAATGTTTTCCATCTGCTGCTCCAGAACCCCAATGTATCACTTTAAGTGTCCACATGTAAAGGTTTTGGAATACCAATTGGACCTTTCTAATGCAGGACTACAATATTCCAGTCAAGGTCCATTTGTCCACTATCTCAGTATACAATGAACCTGTATGTACCCTGTCACTGGCACAGCTGCCACTGTTCAAGAGGTACCTCAGGGATATTTTGCACATGAGGACCCCAATCAAGAAGCTGGTGGTTCCTTGGAACCTCAGTCTTGTGCTCGATATGCTCATTTGTAAGCCAATTGAGCCTACTGTGACTTGTGACTTGAGACATGAAATATATGACTAGGAAAGCAACATTTTTGGTGGCAATCACTTCTGCATGTAGTTTCTGAAATCCATTCTTTGGTCACAAATCCTCTGTATACTGTTTTCCATAAGGACAAAGTCTTTCTCCATACACACCACATGTTCCTTATCAAGGTGGTGTCAGAGTTCCATTGAAATCAGTCCCTTATCTTGCCTACCCACTCTGCCAATTTTCTGAAAGAGGGAGAAAAAAACGTTGCCCTCTCTTGATATTAAAAAGGTCCCTAGGATTTATCTGGACAGAACCATGGACTACAGAAAGGCAAACCATATTTTTGGTTCTTTCAACCCCAATCAAAAGGAGGTGCTTGTCACAATCAAATACATTTCCTCTTGGATTGTGAATTTGTTTCATAACTACTGTACTATTGCAGGGGCAAAGGCTGTAACATGGAGCCCAATGCACCTTTAGCAAGCACTGTGCCCTGGATGTTCATGGCAGGCTTGGAACTCTGACCCATTAGTAGGAATCTATGAAAAAGATTGATTCTCGGAAGATATTAAAGTTATGTACTTAACATAGCTGTAGATCTTCCTGAATATCTTCTCCATAGATTACCATGCCCAGTCACCATCCTATCAACTCACTGCAGAGTTGTTGTGCTGTTGTCTTCCCCCCTTTTATGTTGGTTTGGACTGTGAAGACACTATCTTACTGAAATTGTTGGCCACTCTTACACAGGCCACTAGGGCTATCTTTTGCCTTTAATTATTGCATAGGACCCTCATTAGGGTTCATAGAAACAGAGGAACATAGAAGACTGCCGTCAGATAAGGACCGCTAGGCCTATCCAGTCTGCCCATGTTCCCTACTTGCATGAGTTGATGTTGACCCTGTATGGTCATTTGTCTAGCCCTCCCTCTCTTCCCTTATCTAGTGTTCTTTTATGCCTATCCCATGCATGTTTGAAACCCTGCACTGTGCTTGCCTTCACCACCCACCCCATGGCAGGCTATTCCAGGCATCCATCACCCTTTCAATGAAAAAAACCTTCCTCCCATTCCCCCTCTCTCCAATCTCATTTTATGTCCTCTTGTTCTTGCCCCTTTTCTATACTGAAACATGTCCCCCACCTTTATCTTATTTATGCCTTTAAGATACTTTAAGGTCTCAAATGTGTCACTGTGTTCTCTCCTCTCTTCCAGTATATACAGTACGTGTTAAGGTCCTTCAATCTCTCCTCATATGTTTTCTGGAGCAAGCCCTGTACTATCTTAGTTGCCCTTCTCTGTGAATGTCCTTATGAAGATGCAGCCTCCAGAACTGTATACTGTACTCCAGATGAGGCTTCACCAGCATTTTGTACAGTGGCATGACCACCTCCCTTCTCCTGCTTGTGATGCCCCTACCTATGCACCCCAATATGCTACAGCCTTTCCCTACTGCCATTGTACACTGCCTGGACACTTTAAGGTCATCTGTGATGATAATCCCCAAGTCTCTTTCTTCCCCGGTGACTGCTAGCAGTCACCCCCACCCCCATCCTGTAGCTCTCTGCAGGGTTTTTTCACCTCCAACTGCATGATTCTGCACTTTTATGCATTGAACTTATCCTGCCACATTTTGTGCCACTCTTCCAGCTTTCCCAGGTCCCTCCACATATTATCCACCCCATCTGGTGTGTGTACACTATTGCAGTTCTTGGTGTCATCTGAAAATAAAGTAGGCAAACCTTTCCTACCAGCCCTTCTGCAATGTTGCTAATGAAGACATTGAAAAGGACTGGCCCTAGAACCAATCCCTGAGGTACCTCACTGGTTACTCAACTTTACTTGGATTGGATTCTATTTACCAACACCCTCAGCTTCCTATCCTCCAGACAGTTCCTTACCCAGGTCACTGCTTTTTGTCCCACCCCCAGGTTAGCTGGCTTGTTCATCAGCCTTGCATGTGGTATGGTGTTGAAGGCCTTGCTGAAATCAAGGTTGGCAACATCCACCACTCCTCCCTCATACACAACTTTTGTTACCCAGTCAAAAAAAACTATCAGATTTGTTTGACATGACCTTCCTGTTGTGAACCCATGCTGCCTAGGATCTTCAACTTCATTGGCTTTCAAGTGGTCCACAATTCCACCCTTAAGCAGTCCCTCTATAATCTTACCTACCACTGAGGTGAGGCTTACTGGCCTATAGTTTTCTATCATTTCCTTGCTCCCACTCTTGTGCTGGGGCACTACATGTGCCCTCCAGTCCTGTGGGATCACCCCAGTAATGAGGGACTCACTGAACAGGGCTGCCTGTTGCGCTGCTAGTTCCATCCTTAGTTCCTGTAGTATCGTAGGATGAATGCCATCTGGTCCCATTGCCTTGTCCACCTTCAGTTTAGTGAGCTCCCTCAGAAACCTCTCTTCTGTAAAAGGACTGATGTCTACATTTTCCCTCCACCCACACCTGTTTCTTAGCTCGTGGTCCCTGACCCTTTCCTTATATAGTGAATACTGAACAGAAGTATTCATTCAGTATTTCTGCCTTTTCCTGGTCCCCCACTACACAATCCCCTTCACCCCTTTTGAGCCTTACTATCCCTCCCCTGGACTTCCTCCATTCACTGATGTACCTAAAGAATGTTTCATTGCACTTTTTTACTGTCTGGACTAGTCTTTCTTCAGTTTGAGGCTTTGCTATCCTTACTGCTTTCCCAGCATCTCTCAGTATAGGTACCCTATGCTGTCCTCTTCTTTCTGAGTCTCTTTATATTTCCTGAAACCCAGTCTTTTTGCTGTAACCTTCTTTGCTACATCTCTCGTGAACCATAGTGGTTTCCTCCTTCTCTTGCCCTTACTTTTCAGCCTAATACACTGATTTGTTGCCTCCGCTATGGCTCCCTTTAATTGTGTCGACTGCTCCTCAATTCCTCCTCCTCCCTCCCTCATTGCTAGAGCTTCTTTGATGTATTTCTCCATTTTAGCAACATCTGCCCTCCTGAAATCCAAAGCCCTTGCCTTGGTATGGCTTGTCTCTGACCCTGTGCCTATATTAAACCACACTGTGTGGTGGTTAGTGGACCCAAGGTGACCGTCCACTCTGACCTCCATGACTTTATCCCCATTTATGAATACTAGGTCCAGTATTACTTTGTTCCTAGTAGGTTCTAGCACTAGCTGCTTGAGGTCTGCCCTCTGCAGGGAGTCCAAGATGTCTCGGCTCCTCACTGTGGCAGCTGCTGGGATGGTCCAATCTATGTCTGTAATATTTAGATCACTCAGCAGTAGTACCTTCCCTTTTGCTGCCATCTCTTGTATTTCCTCAGCTAGAGTCTTATCCACCTCTTCCTCCTGGAATGGAGGCCTGTAGATCACCCCTGTGTGCATTGTTGTGCCATTGCCTGGTTCAAGGGTGACCCAGAGTACCTCAGTCTTACCCTGTCTACCTTGTCCTGTTGTTGATTTTATACCCTTCCTCAAGTACAGAGCTACCCCATTGCCTTTTTTTAACCTCTCAGTCCCTCCTGAATACAGAATAGCCTGGTACATTAACGTCCCAGCCATGATTTGTGGTGTACCATGACTCTGTTATGGCTGCTAGGTCCAGGTTTGTCTCTGTCATCAAGGCCACCAGGTCTGGGATTTTATTTCCTAGGCTGCAGGCATTTATAACCATGGCCTTCCACATTTCACTGCCTGCCTTCCTTCCTTTTCTGCTTCTTCCTTTCTGTTTCCTTTTTATCCCTTCTAATTTCTACTCTGTGCCCATTTCCTATTTCACCTACTTTTTACTGACCTGTTCCACTTGTAACTTGATTTCTTGTGATGTTTTACCATCCTTATTTCTGACCTGTTCCACTTGTAACTCGGTTCCATGGGATGTTTTGCCATCCCTCTCCCTACAATCTCAGATATGTTTTGGGGGTGGACATACTTTTTGATTTCCTCCTAGTTTCCCCCCCTCCTCTCATTGGCTACCACCTCAGTAAAAAGATACTGAGGCAGTTGGAGGCTGGTGCCACTGTATACCAGTGGTTGCAGGCGATGTCAGTGCATGTACATGGTGGCTATTCCCACAACCAGCACCCACCATAAAAGTTCAGGATGCCGGCCCATTGGCGCAGTGGTTGGATTTCCGTCTGTGACGCCGGCGACCCAGGTTCAGAAACGGACTTGCGTTGCCGGAGGGCTGGCTGGGGGGAGAAGGATGGGCATCCAGGGACAGCTCTCGCCCTCAGGGGAGGGGAGGGATGCACACCTGCATAGGCTGACTCCTGGTGGAGGCGGGGGTGCAACAGTACAACGGGGCTCATTGTCAAGAGGCGGTCACAGACATTGGTGTATGCGCCTTGGCGTCAAGCGTCACTTCCCACAGGAAAGCGGAAAGGGCTGCCTGGTCTGCCGGATGATGGCTGCTGACTCCCTGCCACCTTAGATGCCCTGATGCCCCGGAATCTGCCTCAGCAGCACCCAGGGGCTGATCAGAGAGTGCGCAGGCACCTCCCCTCCTGGCGCCTTCCCACTCGGAAGAGAGGGACCCATCCAGCGAAGGGTTACGCCAGGCCACCCCTGGGTTGGCTGTGATCTGAGGCGAGAAGGAAGGGGGTCGGGTTGAGGAGGTGGGGGGTCTTGTGCAACCGGAAGGAGTGGCAGGCCAGGGGTCAAGTAAGGTGGCAAAAATACATAATGCAAAAAAAAAAAAAAAGTTCAGGATCTTGTTATTCTATCACCCAGATCAGATCCATTACTAGTGATCTATGGAGAATATATTTAGGAAGATCAACAGTTATGGTACATATGTAAATTTAATTTCTTCCCTTAGTATGGTCTCCATGATGTTGCCAACTATAGAACCCAGTTCTAGTTTCCGTCTGCTTTTATGCTGAGGGACCACGTCAGACATCCTCTAGTCCCTGGGGACTACTCCCTGTCCAACACGGAGTTAAAATTACTGTATGTAGAACCTCTATTTGCTATGTAAGTCTCTTAAAGGCTGCAAACAATGATTCTTACATAAAAGCCTATTTTTATTATGCTAATCATCCTTTGTGTCCCATTAATATGGCACTGCTGTTGAAAAAAGCCCAGCTTGGACTAGCAATCAAAAAAGTTTCTTTTGTTTTGCTGGGGGAGTCCACTAAGCAGCCAGTAGTTTGTTTTAAGTGCCCTGATCGCATGATTTATTCCATTTGTGAGCTAGAAGGGAGCCCTGGAGTGCGACATTTTAGGAGCTGATAGCAGATAAAGGCTGCATGGCCCATCCAGTCTGCCTTTTTTGTTGCACCACTTACAATGTAGACCCCTTCAGGTCTATGGCACTTTCTCTGCCATCCCTTTATCTATCCCTTATGCCTTGTTTGTGTGTATCTCAGGCTTTTTTGAATCCCACCACTGTTTTTGGCCCCACAACCTCCACTGGAAGGCCTTTTCAGGCATCCACCACCCTTTCTGTGAAGAAGTATTTCCTCACATCTCTCCTAAACCTACTCCCCTCTAGCTTCATATTGTGGCCTCTTGTTCTGGAGCATGCTTTCCTCTGAAAAATACCTCCCAGCTCACCTTATTCACTCCCATGAGGTATTTATAGGTCTCAATCATATCCCCCTCTCCCTCTCCCTCCTCCTCCTCTCCACCAGGGTGCACAAGTCTAATTCCTTTAGCCTTTCCTCACAGGACATTTGATGTGACCCTGTACCATCTTAGTAGCCCACCTTTGGATGATCTCCATCCTGTCTATGTCCTTCCTGAGATGTGGCCTCCAAAACTGGAGACAATACTCCAGGTGGCATCTTATTAAAGATCTATATAGTGGCAACACCACTTCCCTCTTCCTTCTGGTAATACCAGTATCTACACATCCCAGCATCCCAATAGCTCTCCAGATTGCTTGGTTGCATTATCTGGCCACCTTCAGACCATCTAATATGATTATCTCTAGGTCTCGCTCCTGCTTGATTGCTGCTAGTATCTCTCCCCCATTTTGTACTGTACCCCAGGTTTCTGTGACCCAAGTACATTGTTTTGCACTTTTTTTACATTAAACATTAGCTGCCAAACTTTTGACCACTCCTCCAGTCATTTCAAGTCTCTTTCCATCCTTTGCACCCCCTCCAAAGTGTCCACCCTGTTGCAGATCTTGGTGTCATCCACAAAGGGGCAAACCTTCCCTTCCAGTTCCTCTGCTATGTTCCTAATGAAGACAATTAAGAGGACTGGTGCCAGTACTGACCACTGCAGTACCTCGCTGGTGACTTCCCCTCTTCAGAGTGAACTCCATTTACCACCACCCTCTGCCTCCAATCACCTAACCAGTTTCTTGCCCAGGTTACCACATTATTGCCTACCCTCATGTGACCCAACTTGTTTACCAACCTCCTATATGGAACGATGTCAAAGGTCTTGCTGAATTGCAAGAGGGCCATATCCACTGCCCCCCTCCCAATCCAACACCCTGGTTATCCAGTCAAAAAAATCTATCAGGTTTGTTTGGCATGACCTCCCCTCTGTAAAACAATGCTGCCTCAGGTCATGCAGTCCATTGGATTCCAGATGTTCCATGACTCTTTCCTTTAATAGTGTTTCCATCAGTTTTCCTACTACAGATGTCAGGCTGACAGGCCTGTAATTTCCCACCTCCTGCTTGCTACCACTTTTGTAAAGTGGGACTATGTCTGCCCTTCTGCAGTCCTCTGGGACCAAACCAGTCTCCAGTGAACTGTTAAACAAGTCTATCAGGGTGCAGCTAGCAACTCCTTGAGTTCTTTTAACACTCTTGGATGCACCCTGTCTGGTGCTATGGCTTTGTCCACCCTCAGATTAGCGAATGCTTTCTTGACCCTCTCCTCAGAAAAGAAACTGGTGTCCATTTCCCTCTCCCCTCATCTGTTGGTGCTTATTTGCAACCTCTCCCCTTTCCCCTCAGCTGTGATTACAATGCAGAAATATTTGTTAAAGATATTTGCCTTTTCTTTATCCTCCTCATTATAGCCCCATGCCTCCTTTATTAACTATGTAATCCCTCCTTTGGTCTTCCTTTTCTCACTGAAATACCTGGAAAATGCCTTGCTCCCATTAGATACTGTCTGGGCTACTTTTTCCTCAGCTTGCGCTTTTGCACTTCTTACTGCCTTACCTGTCTCCATCCATTTCTACAGATATACTTCTCTGTCCTCCTCTCTCTGGGTCTCCTTATACCTTCTGAATGACATTGTTTTTGCCCTTACCTTTTCTGCCACTTCCCTCGAGAATCATAAAGGCTGCCTCCTTCTTGTGTTTTTGCGTCTTTGTCTGATGTACAAGTTTGTTGCCTTTACTATGCTCTCTTTTATTCTGGCCTATTTTCCCTCCCCCCCTCAACATCTCCCTTTGGAAGGTCTTCTCGGATGCATTCCCCCATCTTTGTAAAGTTAGCCCTTCTGAAATCCAGGACACTCCCCCTTGTACAACTCGCTTCTGCTGTTGTTCTTATATTAAACCATACTGTGTGATGGTCACTGGTCCCCAGATGACTCCCCACTCTGATGCCCACCACACTGTCCCTGTTCATAGGTACCAGGTCCAATATTACCCCACGCCAAGTGGGTTTACTGACCAGCTGCCTGAGGAATACCCCCTGCAGGGAGTCCAAGATGTCTCTACTCCTAGCTGATGCTGCAGCAGGTAGGCTCCACTATACATCAGGCAGATTAAAGTCCCGTACCAGCACCACCAGCCCCTTCCTAACCATTTTACCTATGTCTTACAATGTGTTTTTGTCTATATCCTGTCCCTGGGTCAGAGGCCTGTATACCACTCCCATGTGAATGGTGGCTCCATTTCCAGACTTGCAGTTGACCCACATCACCTCAACCCCCCGTCCTCCCTGTACCTCCCTTGCTTTGATGTTTTCCATAACATAAAGTACCACTACCCCACCTTTCCTTCCTACCATGTCCCTTCTAAACATTGTGTAGATGGCTATGACCATTTTCCAGTCATGGTTGTTTATGTAAATTGTTTCAATGATGACCACAATATTAAGGCCTGCCTCAGCAATTGTGGTCTCCAGTTCTGGTATACTATTTCTCAGACCTCTAGCATTGGCAAGCATGTCTGTCCAGATTTTGTTAGTCCTACTCTTGTCTCTTCTCCTGTTGTCTAGTTGTTCCACCTTCTTCTCGTTTGCATACTGGCTTCTTCTGTTTCCCCCTTCATCCCATACTGATCCCTTGCACTCTTCATTGTCCTTTGGTGTCCTGGGAATCCTGTCCTGTCTCCCTGAAATTCTTTACCTCCATCACAGCGTGGGGGGGCATTTTCTTTCACCCACCCAAGGCTAGTTTAAATACCCAAAATAACACTTGAACCATTTACTGTGGACTGCCTCTCCCTTCCTGGATGAATGCAGGCTGTCCCCCATTACAAGCTCTGATCCCTCCAGGTGGAGCCCCAATCAACAATGTAGCCATACTCTTCCTCTCTGTGGCATTCCTTCAACCATAAGTTGAATACCTTAGCATAGCGCTCCCTCTCCTTCCCCCTGTTGTAGACAGGCAGCACTTCTGAGAAAGGCTACAGTGACTGCTACCTGACTAAGACCCTTCCCCAGCTCCATAAACTGCTCCTGCACTGCCCCTGTCTGTTTCAGACCTAGACCATTGTTTCCCAGGTTGACAATGACATCCATTTCTGCCCTTCCTTCCTATAGCCCTCATTATCCATTGGATACTCTTTCCATCCCTCTGTGTCAATGCATCAGATAGGCATTTAACCTCCCTCTCTACCCCCTTTCCAGCCCCCAGCTCTGTCCCCCTGACTATAGACTCCACCACTAGAAGTTACCTCCTCCTTCTCTGGTGATCTCCTTCCCACTCCTGGGGATTCAGTTTGGGCATTCTCCCATATCCACTTCATCCACCACTTTGGGTGCCCCTTCATGGCAGTTCTGCTCTTCCAGAATGGTGTAGGAGTTTCTTAGTTGCACTGGATGAGGTGTTTGCCTGTTAACCACCCCCCAGTCTTCCTGATCCTACCACCCCTGCCCTTTTCGAGCCCACCTTTATCCAACCACTCCTTCCTTCAGGCAATCTTTGTAGTAGTGGTGTCTGGCTATGTGGTCCATGGGCATGAAAGATGGTCCATGGGCTCTTTGCCAATGTGACTTTGATTTTAAATGATAAATTGAATTGGACTCATGGATAAGCCAGGATGGAGCTCTGCAGTATAACCAAGGGGGGTATCTATTTTTTTGGAACAAGGTTTGGGAGGTATGTCTATAGAAGGGCACCCTAATTGGTAACAGTGAGGGCACATTTTGTATCCTGTCAGTGGAAATGAGTCCCACAATGACAGCAGGGTATTTTTTGTGACAAGGGTTGGGGTCTAGGAGAAGCCATGAGATGGGATCATGGAGGGTATCTTTTTTAAATAATGGTCAGTTCTGGAAGGAAGCCCTATGAAGGGGGAGAGGGTATCTTTTTTTTTCAAACAAGGGTCAGGTTCTGGGAAGCAGCCATGAAATGGGTGCTGGGAAAGTATCTTTTATTAAAAAGAGTTGGGGTCTGGTAAGGAGCATGGAGATACTGTAGAAGCTGGAAGGGTATCCTATTTAACCAATGGTTAGGATCTGAGAGAGAGTCCTGAGATGAAAATGAGAAGGGAATATATTTTTTGACAAGGGTTGGGGTCTGAGAGGGTGTGCTGCGATAAGTGCTGGATAGATATCTTTTACTAAAAATAATGATAAGGGTGTAGGAGAGAGCCCTGATATTGGTGCAGCAATGATCTCCTTCTTGAAACAAGTGTATGGATCTGGGAGGAAGTGCTGTGGTAACAGCAGGGTTGATCTCTTTTTTAATCAAGTGTTGGGGACTGGAAGGGAGTGCTGAGATGGGTGCAGGAAGGGTATATTTTTATTTAAACACCAAAAATGTTTTTCAATTGTAATCACAAATGATTGCCTTCCTAAATCAATGTCATTCTAGACCAAAGTGTTTTGTTTCTTTAAAAAGAGATATGATATGATATGATAAATACTTTTACTTGCAGTGGAAATTACTTCATGCTTCCCCATCCTCATTTTTATTTAATGAATCAATCAATCATTTTTTTTATTTAAAAAGGTGCCTTTCTAAGGCTGCCTAAACATCATAAAACAAACATATACAAATTTAAAACATATTTCCAAATACATAAAATTACAAACTCCTTAAAATACAATATAACCAACGTACTTAAAAGCCACAATGTTCTTAAAATATTCTGATCAATTAAAGTTATCTGGAAATAGCAAGCTAAAAAAGAGCATTTTAAGTGCTGTTTAAAACTCTGGATAGTCATGCACTCTCTTACCCAGCGAGGTAGAGAATTCCACGGGGTAGGGTCCACAAAAGCAAAAGATTAGGGCCCAGATGTTTTCAGTCGCACTCTGGGAATCTCTAGCAATCCCTCATTGGTGGATTGGAGTGGTTGGGAGAGGCAGTGAGGGTGGAGGAGATCTTGCAGGTAGTGGGGTCCCTGTTCATGTAGGGCTTTATAGGTCAGCAAGCTGAACTTGAAGGTGATTCGCCATTGCTCTGGCAGCCAGTGCAGTACATGAAGCACATGCAAAATATGACTGGTCCTAGATGTCCCAGTCACAAGCTTAGTCCTGCACCACCTGCAGGCAGTGAATATCAACCCCCTAGTAGTCCTAGGTATGGGGCATTGCAGTTGTCAAGGCGAGTGGTCACGAAGACATGGACCAGTGTTGAGAGATCATCAGGATGGACCAGGTACTTCACCCAGGTGATATTCCACTGATGGAAAAATGAGGTCTTGACAATGGCTGACACCTGTGATCTTAGGGTTAGATTGCCATCAAGAATAATGCCCAGGTTGCTCACCCGATCAGAGGTAGACAGCTGAACACCCCCATGCCAAAGCCCAGAGGGTTGTCCTGCTGAAAGACCTACCTCCCGGTGATCTGGATCCACCAGCAACACCTCAGTTTTCATTGGGTTCAACTGCAGTCAGCTAGTGCTCATCTGCTCCTGGTTCTCAGAGAGGCAGATGTTAAACACAAAGAGAACGTCTCCTCGCTCGGTTACAAAGGACATGTACAGCTGAGTATCATCTGCATAGCAGTGAAAACTCAAGCCAGACTGCCTAATAATGTGCCCTAATGGCAGCATATACACTGTGAACAACATGGGTGTCAAAATGGAGCCCTGCGGTACCGATCAGGATAGGGGGAGAGAATCAGAGGAATAAATTTCAGAGACCACTCTCTGAGTCCTACCCTTCAGGAAAGATCAAAACCATCTGAGAACCATACCAGATAGTCCACAGATGAACCAAAGGCACTCCAATAGCACCTCATGGTCTGTAGTATCAAATGCCACCGAGAGATCAAGGAGGACCAAGATGGAATGAGACCTCCAATCTCTTGCTATTAGGAGATCATTTAGCACCCAAACAAGGGCCATCTTAGTGCTATGCCTCTTCCTAAATCTGGATGGGAGAGAATCATAGATGTTGTGGGTAGATAGCATCCAGTTGCAGCACAACCACCTTCTCAATAACCTTACACACAAAGGTCAGGTTAGAGACAGGTCTGTAGTTGGTCAGACAGTCCAGGTAAAGTGAGGGTTTTTTCAGGAGCAGTCACACAACTGCCCCTTAAGGGGACCGGGTAAGACCCATCTCTCCAATGACCTCCAGACTATCTCAGTCAGGACTGGGCCAATCTCATCAACGCACCCCACAAGGAGTAGTATTGGGCCTGGATCCAAACTACAGCTGGTAGCCACAAAGTCTGTATAATCCTCACAACGTCCATGAGGTCCGGCCGGCTGAAGTCAGACCAGGTAAGCCAGGCACTTGCAACCACCAACTGACCTCCACCACACCCATTAGAGGGGGCCGTGCAAATCCCAGATCTGATGATGGCAACTGCATTGGCGAAAAAACGAGTAAACTCATCACACTTCTCTTGTGACAAGGCTCCACCAGACTGAAGACAGATTGAATTGTACAATCTGTTGACAGTCTGAAAGAGCTGAGCTGGTCGATCTTGTGCAGCGGCAATCTCCCTGGACAGGAATTCTGCCTTCTTACAGGTGATGGTTGATTGACAGACTGTATAATGTTTCATCAGTCTAAACCTGTCAACCTCCAGGTCAGATTTCCACCAGGCCTTCTCTAACCTTCAGCCCACTCTCCTCAACTCCTTCAAGGTCCCATCAAGCCATTGGAATCCTGGGCAAAGAGTGAGAGGTTAAACACAAACAGGAGCAATGGAATCCAGGGCCCCTGTCACCACCTTATTATTGGTGAGTACCAGGTCTCCCAGATCCAGGCGTTCACTTGATGAACTCGATAGGTCCAGCACCACCATTAGGCCATCTGGGGTAACTCCCCTCAAAGGGCAGTACCAGACCATCTCCGTAGGTGCAGGTCTATTTGGTGGAGCCACAAAGCTGAACCGTATGGTGTGATGGTCAGACCAACTGACTGGTTCCACCACCACATTGGAGGTCTCCATCCCCAGGTGGAACACCATGCCCAATGAGTGACCACAAATATGGGTAGCCGAGGTAACTACCTGTGTGAGGCCCAATGAAGTCATAAGCTGGAGGAAGTCTTGACCAAAGTGCGAGAGTTCATCATTGACCCAGGCATTGAAATCCCCAAGAATTAACCATCTGGAGGATTCCAATCCCACATCAACAGTGAAGTCCGTGCCTTCCTGCAGGAATTCTTTCCAATCACTGGGTGGAAAGTAGAGAAGCAGTATTCTGCACCCCACACCTGCACCCATGATACACTCAAAGGATCTGGTGGGCCCCACTGGAACCTCCACAAGGCCCACTTCCACCTAAAACAGATGGCTACACCCCCACTCCTATGATCCTTCCTCGGGCGGTGTATCACAGAGTACCCATCTGGAATTGCTGAGGCCAATATTGGGCCGGCATTATTGTCCAACCAGGTCTTGGTAATGCATGCCAGATCAGATGTACCAACAAGATCTGCAATTATAGCAGTCTTGTTTTTAATATACCTGGCTATACACAACACCACTCAAGTAGGATGAGCAGTCAGGGAAGACCGTGCCACCTGCCTTCACACAGCAGAGCCCTTGAATATGGGAACAAGACAGGGAAGCCCCTGTCCTGGTCCTATTTCACCCCAGGGCATCTCCTTGTCCTCACTATACCAATCCAGCTGCCCCTTTCTATTCCCCTGCCAGGCCCAGTCCCCCCTCCCTCTCCTGACTATCCCGAGAGCACGACATCTCCTATATGTCACAACTGGTAAAGGGGGACAGTCAAAAGGGCAGAGGTCCCTGAGCCTGCAGCAGGAATAGTTCCTGACTATCTTATTACCCTCCCAACACATCTCAGCAGCAGCAGTCGACTAATAAACAAAACCACAACCAAACACTCCAAAATTCCACACACACTACAAACACTAACTGCAACTAATCAAACCACCTCAGTCACATGCACCATACATACAAAGAACCCACACCAACTCCCCTACCAATCCAACCTCCCTAACCAAAACAACCCCCCATAAACCCAAAATAATAATGAAATATTTAACAATATTGTATGGCAGCATGGAATAGACTACTGTCCAAAACAGCAGTCACTTAAAATCTCTTAATATAGAGTTTTGAACCTGATAAGCTCCCACCTGTTCTGGAATAGCCAAAAAGATTTTCTTCAACTCTACCTCTCTCTCTTAGGTAGGGGGAATCAACAAATATTTACATGGAAGTCACAGTTTAAGGCACTCTCACTGCCCCCAAAGTTCAAATGTGGTCCCAAAAGAAAGGAAAGGAAATCTGACCAGCTAGATGGATACACTGAGGTCCAGCTTCACAGTTCACCTTCAGTTTGCAAAGAAATGGTCTAGTCTGGATGAACAAAAACTCACTCTGTCATGCCCCTTGAGATGGCTGAACTCCCATCCATGTCAGGAATACACAACAGGAACTCCAGATTGGGTGAGCAGGGAAGCCCTGACTATATACATCCAGGAGATCACCTAGAGGTCTCTGTGGACACTACTATGACCCCTGGCTTTAGTCTGCCCACCAGCCCACTCCCCAGGAAACCTAGGAATGACCCAGCACACTACTGTTCACACTGCAGTAGGTGCTATACCCAGCTTCCTGTGCGTCTCCAGCAGCTGCCCCCAGGCAAACTGAAGGGAACCACCCCACACAACTCCAGTAGCCCCTGGAACAACTGCAATAACTCCTTGCATTGCTTGATAACTCCAAGAAAAAGGACTGATAGGGAATTCCAGTCATAGTTCAACTTCCTCACTTAGCCTCTGGCTCACAGGATCCTCACCACAATGGTTTTAGTGAAGAAGATGATTATTGGACTCCTGACTCCCTCTAGGCACTCAGAACTTCCTCCTTTCTTTCTCTCTATGTCAACCACATCAACCATCACATCACTTGGCCAGGTAGGAAGAGCACCTTACTCAGGTGTTAGAATTGATCAGGGTCCTCATAGAGAAATAATGAAACAGAAATTTTGCTCAGCAAATACTGAGTCATTAAAATCTGTGCATGGAAATAACATAAGCAACTCTGTGTATTTCAACTGCTAGCTTCCTACACCCCAAAAATGCTCCTATCTAACTTACTCACTAACAGGCCCTCTCTCAACTGCCACTAAACTTCACTAAGCAAAAAAATAAAACTAATGATAAACAAACAGAACAAACAAAAAAGTACAAATCACATAACATCAACTAAAATAAAACAAACTCTCTGCTGCTTCTAATGGCTAGCCCAGCGTGGTTAATTAATACTAATCTTTTATATGCAGGATATGCAAGGAAGTATTCTGAGCCATTAACTCTTGTTTAAAGAACTGACAAAACTGTAACATTAACAATTTATAAAGAAATATGAAGCATAGGAGAAACACTCCAGTTCTCACAAAATACTCATAACCATATGTGCACTAAATTATAAGACACACAACATCAGCAGCTCCCCCAAGCCCAGTGAGTACTTACTAAATGTCCCTCCCCATCTTCAAAAGCCCAACCATGATATCTCCGCATTCTGGGTTCAGTTGGAGCATTACTGATATTCATAATATTCATGGCACACCAGGAACACTGCTTGCTCTCTGCTGAGAACTCCATATATCCTGGGAGCATCATCATCATGCAGTCTGAAAATGGAGAACAGATAATCGAGTTTATTTGTGATTAGTATTCAGTTAGTCAATCAATCAAGCAATCAATAAGCTTTATTTTACCAGGTGAAACATCATTGAGAGACAATCCCATTTGCAGGATGGACCTGGGTAACAACTAAAGACAAAATGAATAACAGACAGTGGGCTAAAATTACACAAAGTAGCTAGTAAAGCCAAAAAAAGTGGTGCTGTAGGGAATACTGATATGTAATATGCAAACAAAATACAAGATACATGTACATAGTTCACTCTGTTCACACAGAAAGTGTGTAAGAAAAAAAAGAGGGGATAACTAATCCATAGTATACAAGGCTAACTAAGACCAGATATACACAGTATTAACAGGTGATCTTGATCCCCTCACCACCTGAACAGCTCAACTTAACTGATCGTGGTCCTTTGGCATTATTATTAACAACACCTACTTGTTGATAAATCTAAGATGCCAGGTCTGAAATGAAAGCATTTTTTTTTCTGGGGGGGTGGGAGTTAGGCATGTGGGTCTGCTGGGAGAAACTGCCACGTTAGTATTTGGGAACTGATTTTTTTTTTTAACTAGGTTAAGGATCTGGAAGTTGGGGGGGTGAGTCAGGAGAGGGAAGTATATATTTTCTTTAACAAAGGTTATAGTCTGAATGGGCACACTGAGATTATTGCACAGTAGGTATCTTTTGTTAAAAAACATGGTTCTGAATCTGGAAGAGAGAGCTCAGATTTGAACTGGGATGATCTCTTTGATTCAAACAAGTTTGGAGGTTTGTGAGAAAATGCTGAGATGGGAGCAGGCTGGATCTCTTTTTTTATGGCTTCAGTGGGCGTAGCCCTGCAGACACTTTACTATGACAGTAGAGAAAAGGAGCTCTCCAGAAACCCAATGGACTAGATACATAGATACATAGATACATAGACAGTGTCGGCAGATAAGGGCCTATGGCCCACCCAGTCTGCCCATTTGAGCTTGTAACTTCAGTTTATTTTCCTAGAAGTCTGTTGCCCCTTTCCCCTGACCTCCAGAATTCCTTTATGTCTATCCCATGCATTCTTAAATCCCGTGATTGTTTCAGCCCCCACCACTTCCTCTGGCAGGGTGTTCCACTTGTCCACCACCCGTTCTGTGATGAAATAGTTTCTTATGTTTCCTCTGAATCGTCCTCCCTCCAACTTCATCCCATGCCCTCTAGTCCTGGAACATCTTTTTCACTTAAAAATAGTGTTTTCCTGCACCCTGTTTCTCCCTGTAAGATACTTGTATGTCTCTATCATATCCCCTCTCTCCCTTCTCTCCTCCAGGGAGTACATGTTCAGTTCTATCAACCTGTTTTCATAGGACTTGTGATGCAATCCATGCACCATCTTTGTTGCCCTCCTCTGAACCTTCTCTACCCTGTCTATGTCCTTACGTAGGTATGGTCTCCAGAACCGTACACTGTACTCAGGTGGGGCCTCACTAGTGTCTTGTATAAGCGGAATTATGACCTCCCTTTTCCTGCTGGTGATGCCCCTGCCTATACATCCCAGCATCCTATTTGCTTTACCTGCTGCCTTTTCACACTGTTTCCCTACCTTGAGGTCATCAAGGATGATAACCCCAAGATCTCTTTCCTGCTTGGTGCATGCTATATCCTCACTCCCCAACTGATATATTGTGCAGGGTTTTGTGCCCCATATGCATTATCTTGCACTTTTGCATTGAATTTCAACTGCCAAACCCCTGACCATTCTTCAAGTTTCTGCAGGTCCCTTCTCATTCTGTCTACACCTTCTGGTGTGTCTACTCTGTTACAGAGCTTTGTGTCATCAGCGAACAGTGAAATTCTGCCTTCTAGGTCCTGCGCCATGTCACTGTTGAAGATGTTGAATAGGACCGGTCCCAGCACTGATCCCTGTGGTACCCCACTGGTCACTCTTCCCTCTGTGGAGTGACAGACATTTACCACCACCCTCTGTGTCCTGCCACCCAGCCAGTTACCTACCCACCACACTACTGTCCTGCCCACACCCATATTCCCCAGTTTGTGTAATAGTCTTCTATGTGGCACAGTGTCAAAGGCCTTGCCACATAGATGCTATTGGAGGTTTTGTAGAATCACTGCACTAACTTGAATTGAGCTGAGCAGTCTTGAAACCACTATTTGGCTCCTAAACATGTCAGCTTAATCAGCCTTTCGACTGTAATAAAGAGTGATATCTCTCTTTCTAACTTTTCCTCTTGCCTGTATTGCCCTGAGATTCGCAGAACAGTTGATTTCATAGCAGGCCTTCTCAAAAAAGAAAAAAAATGTAATGCTATACATGAATGCCAAAGTTTTAGTGAAATAATTAGCTGGGAAGCACAGCACTAGAGATACGCTGTGGCAATCTGAAAGTCAAAAGCCACAAAACGAATGTTATGCAGATACTGTATACACAGTCATAAAACCTCCAAGTGTTAAAGTCTGGAAGGCTACAGAAACTGAGATACATGTTTCAATTGCATTTCCAATGCTGGCACTGTGTACTTATATTTCTGCCTGTAACTATGTGTTTATTTGTCAATACTATTTGTGAATATTCAAGTTTGCACTATTTAAACATGTTCTGTCTATAACTTTGTGTTGCACTGAAAACTTAATATCTGATCTATATGGTTTTCTCTCTCCCATTAAAGAGCTAGTGTACCTCCTAAAACTAATATTAGATTTTAAAAACAGCCAACCATTACCTTTTATATCTGAGGTACTTTTTCTTTTCCCTTTGTTTAATTAGAAGATTGTTTACCTGATGTTAGTAGGTGTAATGTGTGGAACAGCTCTTAGCCTTGCAGCTGACATCTTGCTCTACTGCCCCACACTACATCATCAGCATTGTGACCTCACTGACTGTGACATCACTGCCACTTTGGAACTGCAAGTGCATAACTGCCAGGTCATTCAACTCTGATGTCCCTGTCAGTGACATCATAATGCTGATGATGTAGTGGGGGGCAGTAGAGTTAGATATGTCAGCTGCCAGGTTAAGAGCTGTTCCACATATCCAGCACAATATTATTACATAGATGACTTTCTGATGAAAAAAAGGAAAATGAAAAAATACCTCAGAAATAAAAAGTTACACTGACTACTACTCAGATTTGTATTAGTTTGCTGTCTGCCTGTTTTGGCTCCACTAGTTCTTTAATACCATATAACTGTAAGTCTGCTATGTATTTCTTTCATATTACCATCAAGATATGGTCTACACAAAACTGATTTTATTATCACACCTACATTGATCTTGCACCTCTTTGCATTGAATCCCAGATGCTATTCTTCAGACCATTTCTTCAAATTTTTTGTCTTCCCTCATTCTTTCAACCCTCCTGGCATGTCCACCCTATTACATACCTTTGTATCATCTGCAAAGAGGCATACCTTCCCCCATCCCTCTGCAATGTCCCCAATAAAGTTCAGATAGGCCACATCCACTGCACCTCCCAGGTTCTCTACCTTGGTAACCCAGTTGTGCCATAGATTAGTACAATGAGTTAGTGCAAAACACAGTGCTTATCATAAATGCAGTAAAAGTTAGGGTTACATGTATATTAACAATAACCCATGACATGGTATGGGGTTATAGGCATTTAATCCATGCCTCACGTGCATTGTGAGGCATGAGACTGCTGACCGAGTGGCCTCACAGCACCTGAGGTATGAATTAAATGCCTATAACCCCATACCCTGGAATGGATTATTGCACGTATAACATGGGTTCTGTGCAAAACATGGAAACATGCCCTGAAAGGGGAATTTTCCCTATTGAAAGACCAAAAAAGGTAATGTATCCTGCCACCCTGAAAAATAGTCTGGAACAAAGGCTGTGTATCTTATTATTGTTATGCACATAGACATGTCACAAATACACTACAGAGAAGATTTGTGACATTTGTTGTGCACAACATAGTGTGTGACACTTCACACAGCTGCTACTGTACTATGCCCCCCCACACACACAAAAGGAATGCAATGACAACTGTGCAGGGCTTCACAATAGTGGCTAGCTGTAACTCTGTAGTACATAGTGCTCCTTGCAGCTTGACACACAGGTTGCCCCATGTCACATGGATGCAGATTGGCACTGAGGGTGCTGCTGTTTCAACCCCCCCCCACCCCCACACACACACACAGAACTCAGCAACTGCTACACTTCTCAGAGTGTGTGTGGGTGTGTGTGTGTGTGTGTGTGTGTGTCTCTCTCTCTCTCTCCTGCACTTTTCTGTGAGTAGCTCAATTCCAAATTGCCAGCCAGCAACACTGACAGAGACAGAGAAGCCCCCGTCACAAGAACACTGCAGCAGCAAATAAGTGTGCTTGTCGGTGTCTTCATCACTACCGGCCAGAGAGGAACTCTATGTCAGGAACACCACTGCAACCCTTTCTGTGTCTCTAAGTTGCGTGTTATGCTCCTCCCTCACCATTACCACAAGCTAGCATTCCCGATCTATCACTCACTCTGTTACTGCTTGGTGTGCTGGTCACTTCCCACTGTTTCACTCTCTCACTCTTGTTCTGCCCAATCTGTCTGTGTGCACAAGCTCTGTCTGTCTTGCTGAACCATGCAATGCACTCCTGTACTAACAGGACTGCTGAGAAACTGAGGGTAAAGCAATGGGAGCTGCTTGCAATGACAGCAGCAAGCAGCCACAGTTGTCCATTTCTGTACAGAGCTGCTATTGGCATCTCTGAAGAGAATGGACAGCACACTGTGTATTGTGGAAGCAGGGGTTTGGAGAGGGAGTTGGGTACTAGACAGCCTGATATTAGAAATGTCAACTGCTTGTCTCTCACTTCAGTACACTGTCTTGTTGGGGGGGGCTGTGGGACTGCCACGATGGAGCACAGTGTGCTCCATCTCTACTGCACCTCCATGTGTGTGTTTCTCTCTCTCCCTGTCTCTCACTCTCTTTCTCTTTCTCTCTCTCACTTGTAAACAGCTCTGTAGTGTATGGGCAGGCTAGTCAGGACAGTTTAAATAGGATTCCACTCTAGCAGCTGCTGAACATTGCCTCCTGGTCACAGCACCACCTGTCCATACCACATATGTCTGAGCTTCAGCAAACTGCTGCATGTCACTTGAGCTATAGACACTGATAGAGAGAGAGAGACATATATACACACACACACACACACACACACGCAGTGACAGTACAGTGCAGCAATGCTGAATTAAATGTCATGGTGTGACTTTGCAGTTAGTCTCTCTGTCTCTTACTGTTGCCCAACGTTTAATGGCTTCCATTTTCCTTTCACTTCTGCAACACCTAATGAGAGCCAACTCTGCATGGGGATATGTCTTGGATAACTTCACAGCAACCGTGGATTAAATAGTGAATTTAATTTGCGGTCAGGTGATGCACTTTAACCAATTAGGTTGCCTGCTCTTCTGAACCCATGTTATAAAAGTAAATAAATGACATGTAAGGCAGTGCGTGAGTGTGTGTGTGTGTGGCTATGCTCTGTGTGTGTAGACAGTGCACTGCTATGCTATACTGGAATATATATGCATATATTTGTATATGCATTAGTCAGTGAGTGTGTATATCACAACAATTAGAAAGTGCAGTTACATGGCTCAGTGGTTAGTACAAAAATTGTTAGTCTACATTCCCCTGTTATCTAGATGAGCTTCAGCCTTATGCATATTATTGCTGATTTAAATGAGGTGTCTAGTGGTGCTCCCCCACCCTCTGATGTCCACTGGAGCCTAAAAAGAAGAAAATAGTTTCTCAATGTCTTTTTTAATCTGTAAACATGTGTGTAGACAGTGCACTGCTATGTTATACTGGGATATATATGCATATATGTATTAGTAGGACCAAATAAAAACTAGCAACTCTCCCAACTGAAAGTACAAAATGGAGAGCAGACTACTGTGTGCATTCAATGGCATCTTTTTATTATACTTTTGGATAAAGCACACTGATAAGATAAATTACAAAGATGCCACCCCTGTCTTAAAGCCTGATGGCGTTTCACTCCTTACCAGGAGATTTGTAATTTATCTTATCAGTGTGCTTTATCAGAAAATATAATAAAATTATACCTTTAAATGCACACAGCAGTCTGCACTCTATTTGTACCTTCATTTGGGAGAGTTGTTAGGTTTTTGTGGTTCTGCTTACATTGATCTAACTGTTTGCAACTGCAGCCGGAGAATGACCTCTTTTTGCTCTGGACTGGGGTATATGTATTAGTTAGTGTGTGTATATCACACCAGTTAGAAAGTGCAGTTTGGGACTGTTGGTGCAGTGGCTGGAATTCCGCTCCCGATGCCGATGACCTAGGTTTGGGAACAGACCCAGCAGTCAGAGAGCCGGCCAGGGGGAGAAGGATTGAGCATCCATGGGACTGCTCTCTTTCTCCAGGGGGAGGGGGAAGAGTGTCTGGCACTTCATTGCCCCTAGCAGAAGCTGGGGTTGCCGCGTGGCCAGTGCCAGAGTGTATGGGGGCAGGGCAGATGCTGGTTGTCATTGCACATCCCCACTCCCAGGGTATCAGCATGCAAACAATTGCTGGCCCCTATCATGACACCCCTGCATTACTGCCATCCCCAACTGTCTTTCATGTCTGCTGGGGGGGTCCCTGTCCTGTGGCCCTGACCCGGAAGGGGCTAATCCAGGGCTAGCATATAATTACCATTCGGGATGGAAGCGCCCCAGTGGTTCCATCCAGGGGGGTAAGCCTGGGCATGGGGGGTGCAGATGGGACATGGGCAGGCCTCTGAAGGGAGGTATAAGGGGATAGGCCTCACCCTCCAAAAAAGTGCAGTTAGGTGGCTCAGTAGCTAGTGCAGAAATTGATAGTTTACTGATTTCTCACTCTCTACAATACAATTTATTTTGCAGCCATATTGGCTCTTGCTGGAGGCTGTTAAAATGTGAGTGGGGTCTGGGAGTAAGCAATGAGATGGGTAGATAAAAGGAATCTTATTTTATTTAAACAATGACAAAAAAAAGGTTTTATAGTAATACTTGCTAATGCAAACCCTACCTAATTGCTGTTACTCTAATCCAAAGATTTTTGCTTCTTTAAACTAAGGTATGAGAAGGCAGTTACTTTTGATTGCAATGAAAACTACTTTATGCCTCCCAGAGCTAACGGTTTTAAAATACCTAATCTATCACATGTAAGGGGATGCAAGAATGTATCCAAAGCCATGACTCCTTTTTACAGCTGCAGTGGGCATATCCCTGCAGACATCTTGTTTCAATAATGACCAAAACTCTAAATTATCAATTGGATAAGACGCACTGTGTCAGCAAAGCTCCCCGACTTCCAGAAAATAAGTACTATATGACCCTTCCCCATCTTTAAAAGTAAAGCCATGATGACTTAGTCTATTGAGTGTAACCGGAGCATTGCTGATAGCCATAATATGCATGGCACACTAGGGACACTGATGGCTTCTTTGCTAAGAAACCTGCATATCCTTGGAGCATCATCATCATGCAGTCTACAGATGATGAACAGATATGCAATTGGGTCTATTTGCAATTAGTATTAGCAGGTCATCTTTATCTCCCTCACCACCTAAACAGCTAACCTTTACTGATTGGGGGATTTTGCAGTTATTATTAACACCAACTACTCGGTTATCAATGCAGGTGCTGGATGTGAAATGAAAGCAGTTTTTCAGCTGGAGATAGGGGCCTGTGGGCATGTTGGGAGGAATCAGACAGACACACTGTTGCACAGTCTGCACAGGGGGCAAAATGTGTGGACTGTGTGCCAGTGTAGCTATCCAATTTGGTTATCAAAGAAGTTAATTTTGCATTACTTTTGATACAGCCTCTTTTTGTTAACCAAACTTTGGGAGTGAGAACCAAGTTCTTGTCTTTTATTTGGGCTGAGATATGAGTTGGAATGGTATATTTTTTAAACAAGGGTTGAAGTCTAAGAGGGAGCACTGAAATGGGTTCAGACTGGCCATCTTTGGCTTAAAACATGACTCAGGGTCTGGAAGAGAGTCCTCAGATGGGAGCAGAAAGGATCTAATTTTTAAAACGTGTTTTGGGATCTTGGAGAGAGTGCTAAGATTGGAGCAGAGGGGATCTCTTTTTGTTGTGAAAAACAATTATGTAACTCATCAAAGTCCTTCTGCAAGGAATATTTAGCTGAGAAATGCTAAGATCACTGGAAAACAAAATCACAACCTCATCAGCGTACAATATCGCAGTGTCTTTACAGAGGGCAGGGCATTTAAAAATAAACTAAAAAGAAGGTGACCGAAAATGGAGCCTTGTGGCATTCAAATGTTCAAAGGGATAACTGGGGAGAAACATTTGAAATCTTAGTACAGTATGTCTCAATGTGTCTGATAGACAATTAGTAAACCAATGAATTAACTCTCTAGATAAAAATGATGTGGTCAAAAAAGACAGCAAAATTGTGTGGTTCACCAAGCCTAAGGCTTTTATGAGGTCCATAAAAAGAGCCACAACACAATCTCCAACTTGCTTTGTAAATCAGGGGTGATTTGCTGCTCTTGCATAAGACACTAAAAAACCCTAGTTCAATGGAACAAATTGGATTATCCTTCTCTAAAAAACTGTACAGTAGGAAGACTACATAACAAACAATTAAATATAGTATGGGCAAATACTACTAAAAGGGATAATTACTTTAATATCAGGACCCCGAAGATATGGAACACCCTTCCACAGTATATAATTGATTCTAATAATATGGATACTTTCAAATTAAATTTAGATACTTGGCTAACTCATCTAAATGTTTAATGACCCACTATTGAGGGGGACCATCTTGAGGGGCCTTGGCCTGCTTTTGTCCCAATTTATCCAGTAAATCCAGTAAATTATCTATGTGAGCCTCACCAAGGCTCTCATGGTATTATGTCTGGGCCAGAAACCATGCTAGGCAGGAGTTAGGATATTGTAATTACTGAAATATTGAAAAAGCTGATCAAACAAAATACAGTCCAATATTTAGAGAGAATGGATAATAAAGACACAGGGCAATACTTATTATGTTTTGTCAAATCTCCAGCCTTGAAACTACAAACAGCTGCTGCCTGTTTCCAAATGGAAGGAAACACACCTGCAAAGAGTAAAAGAATAAACAGTTTGCCCATAGGGGCTACAAGCACATTAGTTGCTCACCTTTAGTTTCTGAAGTAGCTCTAGGATAACCCACTCTTGTTTGTCCCCTTTCTGGAGATGCCTGTGAAGGAAAGTAAACTGATTGTATAATACAATGAAACCCATACTGAAAACAAGAAATCCTTCTCTGCATCATTGATCTTATCAATAAATGACCAGTCACGGGCTGACAATTCATTAAAGAACAAGGGGATATTGAATTAATTAAAATTATGTGAAAAATTAAAACTGGGATGGGAGATGACAGCTTTCCTGGCACTTCAGTTGAAGAAAAACTACTGCTGTCACTAAGATCATCTGGCAGCAATCCAGAGCTTCCAACTTTTGAAGGATGTGAAACAAGAATCCAATTGTCAGTCATTTAAGAGTCTGATTTGTAATTGGTTCTTGTCAGGATCCTAATATGAGTAAGTTGCAAAAGACGGTACCACATTATTCCCCAGTTCACAATAAATTATGAATACCCCTTCCCCCAATCCATGTTAAAAAATGAGGAGAAATGTTCCACAAGACACATTTTCTTTTTGCCAGAATTGTAATCTACTCACAGAGTTTTTCACAGATTTTCACAACCTATCTTAACCCTGTTCTTTACCCTGTAAAAACATTTCTGTGTAGTGTGCCAATTAATGAGATTTTTCTGCATCAACTGAGCTTTGGTGGAGGAGGATCATGTCCATTTATTTATTTATTTATTGAAACATCAGTTTAAAACCTTTGAGCCAGAGGCTCATTTACAAAGGTACCTCGTCGCAGTGAGGACAAACAGTACAGACATGCTTATACAATACCATCATTTACAAAATAGGGAGAGACATGTAAACATATAGTGGTTACAATTTGCGGACACAAGGTCAAAACAAGACCCAGGTAGGTTCAGAATAAATTTATACATCAGGCAAGCAGTCATGGACTATACATTGCTACACATTATAGGTACATACAGCGAGGTGGAAGACCCTAGATAGCACTAGGAAAAGGTAGGGAGTAGCCATTCAGGGAGTTTTGTCAGAGCAATTGGGCAGGAACAGACTTAGATACAGCCACAGCGGCAGGAGGTGATTAGGTGATTATGGAGAGAGGTTTTAAAGCTGGAGATTGTGGGAGCATTAGTGATACTAGTAGGGAGGGAGTTATACCAGGATGGGGCTCTGTAACTGAAGGATCATTGTCCCCGTGAGGTTCTAGCCCTCGGTACTGACAGTGTGGCTTTACTGGAAGATCGAGTAAGTAATAGTGGGTTTGCTAGGTGGATAGAGGCAGTCAACGCAGGTGGGGACATACCAAGGAGAGTTTTTTTAGTAAGGAGGCCGATTTGCTACCTGAGACATTCATCTAGGTTGAGTAGATTAGCTTGGGCATATAAATGGCAAGTATGGGTTAGTCTGGGAGCCCCAGTGATTAACCTACAAGCTTTATTTAAGGTGAGGTGGATTTTGTTTAGGGAAGTGTGGTCAGCAACCCCATAAACTGGCAAACCATAGTCTACTAAGGATAGTATGGAGGATGTGACCGCGAGTCTAAGGGCGTCGGGGGGAGACAGTTTTTATGACAGTAAAGCATACCCAGCTGCATATTAGAGGCAGAGGCTAGGGCTGAAATATGGAAATGGAATGTAAGGGCGGGGTCGAAGGATATCTCAAGGTACTTGTACGAGTAGACTTGCTCGAGTGGTACCTTGGAACTGGCGAGGACCTGAAGACGGAATTTACTAGCTTTGTTTTGGGGGTGGGCAAAGAGCATATTTTTTTTTTTTTTAAGATTTATTACAAGTCGGTGCTCTTTAAACCAGGCTTCAGCATTTCATAGAGCTCTGCTCAAATCTCCCATAAGGATGTTCAGCCAATAAGCATGTGACCTCAAAGTGAGAGGGTTAAAATTGTAGTCATACTAAAATATACATTATACATCTAATTAATTATTCACTGATTGGCTGCAATGCTGGTCTGAAATCTATTAGAATTTCCTGGCATGGCAGAGATACTCAACTAATCGCTCGAACCACTCTGCTTTAACCCTTAAGAAATTTAAAAAATATAAATGGTAAAAAAGAAAATTGGTATTGAGATTAGATTTATAACCACATTAGCACCCTCAAAGCAGGTAATTTCCTTGGATTAATGAATGGTCATTAATCCATTGGAAATCACTGGCTTCCTGGTTGTTATTGCTTAAGTATGAAAGTATTGTATTTGCCCAGTGCTCAGCCTGTCGGTGCAGTAGTAGGGCTGCTACCCCAATGCTGGTAACCCTCACTAGCAAGCCAGGGTCACACAAAGCCAGCCAAAGCAGGAAAATTAAGAATCCCACAGTATGCTTTCTTCCTCTTGAGAAGATGGGCACTAAGTCCCACTACAATACCACTCCTGAGTGATCACTGGTGAAGTGCAGTTAGGGACAATCTGGGAGGGGGAGGAATGTTGCTGTCATTGATGTGTGCATACACACAGTAGGTGCACATTTGGATGTCCCTGTGCATGTCATCCTCCAGAAAATTGGGAGAGAACCATGCAGAATGATGGCTTTCCCATTGTGCACACAAACCTCACACCTGCCAACTCAAGCTCTCTCCCCAGACAAATGACCGAGGTATATTTGATTCTAGAGGGTTGTCCTGCCCTGAAGCTGTACTCAAGAATAGTCCATCAGGTTCACATTCCCTGAAGGCCTCACTGTGGAGAGTTACAGAATAGTGGTTTATACAGGAGGAGATAAGTCTCCTGAGAGATGGTGGGGTTATTAGGCTGTGGTATCACAGGGAATCTGAGTAAGGACTAAGGGCCAGGTGAAAGAGGAAGCATAAAAAGAAAGAAAAAACAGTATTTGCCATATGCTGTGTATGCCTTAGCTGAAAACATAATACCATGTCTGAAAATAAATTAACCATTTATAATGCAAACAAATAACCAGTTTTACAATACTCCCTTAGCTACTACAGCATATACTGATTCATTTATTTAGCATTCTTACAACATATTGTGTCACCTATAAAGTACCCCCCCTTCCCCAGTTCGCACCATGAGACGAGCATCTTGTTACTCAGTGTGCCTCTCCTGGTGAAACATTTTCAATAAATAAAATAAATAAATAAATATCTAGAAAAGATGTGTCATTCCTTATTAGAGCATAAACTAGTATTTTCCAACATTCATGTTTTGTTGTACAGTATCTCTGTCTCCCACACATCCCTTTTCTGCTTGGTTACAATGAGTATTAAGAATTTTGACATTAAAATGAGTAAGGGCAGAATGAATGACATTCAAAGGAAACTTTAAATATTATCATCACAGTAATCGCAATTCAGTTCCCTTGCCATGGCAATGTATTCTCCACAATTGTATTGCTGAAGTGTTTTAGTGCTTGTGCTCATACCTGAGTGAGATGAATGCCTGAACTTGTATGCACTGCAACTGGAACACTGCCTACATAGCACTCTCACTTTTATTCACTATTCATTTAAAATCATGGAGTCAGGTTGCAGCACTCCTGAATAAATTCAGTCACTTACTCCTGTCCATTCTTAGGTGGGGCCGAACTCATAACTAAATAAATACAGTACATAAAATATAACACATGACCATTTATACATTGTGCCAGATTAATATAACCATGTGATTGGTTCTGCTTCATGCCTAAAAGCACTAGGTTTTGGGGTACAGTAATTTAGTACAATGTGCCAGCCTAGAAGAGTGTTATTCTGCTTACAACACAAGTAATAAAAAAGAAAAACAAAAACACACAGAAACATGCTTTTTTCAGTTATACTGGTTTCATATATTTGTAAAATATATTTGGTTGTCAGAATACAATGTAGACACCTGCAATGGGGAGAACAAATTATTTCAGTAGGATATTGAACTTTAGAAGGCTGAAGTTGTTCTAATTATATGTCAGTCTTATCATAACAATTGGTACTGCACTGTTTAAACCAATGCATTGCTCTGGGCTAACACAAACTACAATCACCTGGAACCATGTTCCAAAGACATTTTGTAAACTGTATTATAAAATAGGTACATAGAAATATAAAAGTTGTCCGCGTATAAGAACCTCTTGGCCCACCTAGTCTGCCCAGTTTTCTCTGCCTACTGTGCCACTGCAGACCCTACTCGATCCCCGGTCATCTCCTCCCTTTGCCTTACTACCAAGGTACCCTTGTATCTTTCACATGTATGCTTAAATCCTGTCAACATTTTGGCACCCACCATCTCCACTGGAAAGCTGTTCCAGGGTCTAACACCCTCTCCTCAAAGAAGTATTTCCTCAGATTTCCTCTGAGCCCTCCTCCAACTTCATAATGTGACCCCTTATCCTTGAGCTTCATTTTCTATGGAAAATGTTACCTTCCTGTACCTTATTAATACCTGTTAGGCATCTGAATCTTTCTATCATATCCCTCCTTCCCCTTCTCACCTCCAGAGAGTACATATTCAGTTCTTTGAGTCTCTCCTCGTAGGACTTTTGATACAGGTCCTGTACCATTTTGGTAGCCCTCTTATGTAATGCCTCCACCTTATCAATGTCCTTCTGGAGGTGGGGACTTCATAACTGGACACAGTACTTGAGGTGGGATCTTACCATTTATAAGTACAGGGGTAATATTACCTTATTCTTACTACTGGTGGTACCCCTCTTTATGCGCTCTAGCATCCTACTAGCCTTCCCTAGTTCCCCATTGGGCCTTATTACAATGCTTGGCTGCATTCAAGTTAACAGAAATGATTATCTCCAAGTCCCTTTTCTGTTTGGTGGTTGCCAGTACTTCCCCTCCCAAATGGAATTATGATGATCCAGCCACTACTGTATTAACCTCTGGCCACAGATGTGACCATTCCACACATAGATAAGTGACATCATGGATTTTTTGTTCCTTCCCCTGTGACAATCGTTTCCCCAGTTGGGTACTACCTGAGTACAATACCTTACCTCCCCAGCTGGAGTAGCTAAAAACAGCCAAGAGTAGGGAAATCTGCACCAGACTGACCTGGAGACCTTCAGGAATATGAGCCAATGGTATTACAAGTAAGGAGTCTGATGCTTGGGTAGTTGAGCAAAAAGGTAAAAGTTTACTGAAAATGTTAGAGACATTCTTGTCATCTTCATCATGTTTATTGGTTTAGCTTAAAAAAGCTGTTACAATTAAAATACATCACACACAATCCATACTCAGTATAAATTGTCAAACTAATATAAAATTCATACAGTCATAAAAATACATCTTAATTTTACAATTCAAGAGTATCCAGGATGCTTACTATATTGCACAGACAAATTCTATAACATAATTTTTTTTCTTTATATTATTAATTATCTGAAAGTAATTTGCGACGTTAATAACAGTTCACGTATCTTCAGTATTTATTAAGATATTGGTTAGGAGACCTTTTATCTATCTGATAATGTTTTCTTATATATGGAGACAATCAATATGCTCTAGGCTTAGTATACTACAAGCAATACCACAGTACATGCTCAAGATCTTCGATGCCTCCCTGGTTACAATCATATCTTCTAGAGAGTACACCATCTTTTTTATATTTACAGAGCAGCACATTACTTATAAATTGCTCAAATTTATAGTTAGAAAATAGGGATCTCAATTTAGGGTCTGATAAAATCTCTAAATACAGTTTAAACTCAAAAAAGAAGTTATTTTGTGCAAACCACTTTGAGTATTTTGATCCAGCTATCTGTTGCAGGTCCTTATCATTCCAAAAATTATTTATTTTATTAGACACATACTTTTATATGTGTTGCTTAATGTAATCCCTCGATCAACAGCCATTTTCTGATTCTTAAGTTTATGTTTCTCCCAAAAGGAAACAAGGGCTATATACCATAACACATCCCTGTACCCTATATTAAACTATTCTTCTTTTTCTTTCAAACACTGTTTTGCTAAGGTATCTTCTGTTAATTTAGTTAACGTTAGCCAATAATTAATTCCGCAAGATTCCATAATTGCTTTAATATTTGTAAATCCTAACTCTGATCTAGCATATGCTTCTGGGCAGGAGTGGCCCAATTTCAGAATATTTCGAAAAAGCTTAAACACTGGAGACGTAAGCATGTTCACTTGTTCAATGTCCCATATTTCTGCTCCGTATAACTTTGCCTCAAATTTGGCTTTAATGACTTTGATAAAAGGTTTAACAGTCATTCCACCAAATTTCACATTAAATCTAACCAACCCTGTCAGAGTGCTTTTCAGTTTATTTACCAAAAAGTCTTTATGGGAATTCTAATGAGTATTACTCTGAAACATAATTCCTAAGTAGAGATATTTATCCAATAACTCCAACTTTTCTCCCCCTAAATAACATGCACCATTAGTATGTTTTTTACTAAAAATCACTATTTCTGTCTTGTTTAGATTCATTTTTAGATTTAGTTGCTCCGACCTCTGGTAGATATATTTCAGCTTGGTCTGTAGCCCTTTTTTTGTCAATGACAACAAAATAATGTTATCTGCATATGCCAAACTTGAGCAAGATGATGATTTAATTTTAAGAGAGTAGGGATTTGATGTGTCAATTTCCAAGAGCATCTTCTCCAAGTATAAAAAGAACAAACCCTTGTCTCACACCTCTGTTTATACTAAACTGAGTAGACAAATGATCTTTGTTACCTAATCTTACTTTGGCCCATGTTCCCGAGTATAATTCCGCAATAATTGCAACTAGTGAGTAATTAATGCCCCTTTCAATCAATAATGCCCAGAAGATGCTTCTAGAAATATAATCAAATGCTGAAGAATAATCAGTAAAGACAGCAAAAACCTTCTGTTTCCTAATTTTCACATTTTTTTTTATAATATGTCCAAGTACATATATATGATCACATGTAGAGTAATTTGACCTAAAACCAGCTTAATAATTAGATAAACCACCAGTTCTGGAAATCTCAGCATTAAGCCTCTCCAGCAGTATTCTGCTAGATTGTTTTAGGTTTACATCTAGTAAACTAATAGGCCGATACATTGCTGGATTATATAGATCTCTTTTTTTATGTATTGGAATCAGATTAGCCCCTTTCCACGATGCTGGGTATGTACTAAATGTTGTACATTTATTAAAAAAGATAGTTAGGAACTTACCCCACAATAATGGGGCAGAAAGATGAACTTCAGCAGGAATACCATCTGGTACTGCAGCTTTATGTTTTTGAAGAGAATGTATAGCTAAATAAACTTCATCTAAGTTTATAGTAACATAGGAATTGTGTATTTTTGAGACTTCAGTAAACTATGTTCTTTCAGAGGGATCAAAAAAGATGCTACAGAAGTGCTTAAGCCATTTCTCTTCCAAAATATATATGTCTATCTCCATTTTATACTTATCCGTGCCCTTCACTACAAGGATCCAGAATAATTTGGAATCTTTATTTTGTACTGCCTGTAACATAATCAGCCATTGGGCATAAAAATTAAAACCCTTTTTCTTCACCTTAAGAAGATTCTTATATTGCTTTCTTTCAATATTAATTTGTTTCAATAATTGTCTGTTCCCACCTTTCCTGTAAATAGTATACAGTTTTCTGATATAACTTTTCTTTTTTTGACAGTATTTATCAAACCATGTATTAGTGGATAATCTATTTCTATTTTTAACAGATTTTTCTATTCTATTCCTAATAATTCCAATTAGATTATTAAATTCTACCATCAGTGTATCATGATCAGTTCTCCTTAGGTCCTTTACTTCCTCTACCAAAATAGAGTTCATTAAAATAGGCATTATCTCAGCATGGGAATTCTAATTCCAGATAATTTTCTTTGAGGATCTTATCTCTGAATATCACTGAATAAGGGATATTCCTTAGAGAAGCAGAACTCTGATTTGTAGCCTCTAATATAAGCAGGAAATGGTCACTATCCCCAGCTGTCATAATATTCAAATTTCTCCATCTATTAGTAGGGCCATTCCAAAAAACATAATCCACTGTGGCAGAACCTGTGGTCGAAACAAAGGTGAATTCACCTTCTATACCCCCTTGGTATCTGCCATTTAATGAGTAAAGGTTAAAATCCTTTAACAAATACTTAAGTTGTTTCCCAGAATTATTCAACTTTATATCCTTTAATTTTCTTAATAAAAGATTTTCCTTTATACCCGTGTGGAGATATCTTGGGTTATCTACTAGAACATCATAAAGCCCTATTTGGGCATTAAAATCTCCCATATGCATAATATCTGCACTGTGAGATTCTAGTGTTATATCCATCAATACATTGGTATGGTCTGTCCATATTGAAGGAGTGTAAAAATTAGAAATATCTGGGGGAACGTAACAATTAACAATTGCAATTTCTTGCAGATCATCCTTAACAAGGACCACAACATAGTTACTATTAATTTTCCCAACTGTTACTTTTTGAAAGATACCTATTTTAACAAAGGTTATAACACCTCCAGAGCATCTACCATATTTAGTCAATCTTGAGCCTGTACTGTGGAATGCTTCATATCAACTTAATTCAATAATATCATTATCCATGTGCCAAGTTTCTTGTAAACATAATGTATCATGGTCCAATAAAAAATGCTAAATTCAGTATCTACTGATTTATTTGTACAGCCTGCTATGTTCCAAGAAAGGTAAAGTACACCACTTACTTTTCCCCTGGGCCTTCTTGGAGCAACGCCCTGCCTAGAACTAAGTCAATTGTTATACCCAGCCATTAATCTTAGTCTGTCAGACAATACCAGCCGATCTCTATTTAATGCCTTATCAGTAGATCTTTTCACATCTATTTCTTGTAGCACAATAATGTAAAGGCCAAGACAATCTAACATATCTGCCTTATTAAAAATACAATTTACTATCTTTAAATGAGTCACCTCTAAGTCAATTTGGCTATTGATTTGATGGTTATCATAAGTTTGTTTGGATGAAATATGACCCATTTCTTCTATGGTTATATGTAAGAAGTTTGTCAAGAGATCTTTGATTGCTTTAGTTAATATATATTCATCTTTATTACTTATAGGTCTAATTCCAAACAAACTCAATATCACAGAATTAGTTTGAATATCTCTATTCCCATTCATGTCTTTTTTGAACAGTGCTTTATTAGGAAATGTTAAAATCAGTTCTTTCTCCTGTTTCAACCAGCTATTTACCCAAACAGAATTGCCAACCTTGGTGAAACAAACAGTATATTGATTAATGTAGCTGCTGGAATAGGAATATTCCTAATTTCTACAATGTCATCCTCTATTAATTGAATTTATAAAATGGGCATACAAATTGCAGAAACCTGATTGGCTAAAACAGGGTTTCAACCGTGTCCTTGTCAGGACATATCATTGCAAGTGGCACTAATTGTGCCAAGCTAAACGCAGCACATGTAAAAATCACTGTGTGCCATCCTTCTCCTTCTGCAGCTTGTCAACGAGAATCCAAGGGAAGTGGGAAAGCAGTGGTAAAGAAATGTTTTTGGGCAGTTCTCCAGGTAACAAGCATGGAAACACACTGAATTTTAAATGCCAGTCTGACCTTCATTTTTCTTTCCTTCAGGAAACTTCCTGTTACCCAGCCAATCCATAGCTGCTGCTATCAACTCAGCAGCTTGACTACAAATACCCACTCCATTTCTTGACTTCTCCTGGGTTACTGGTACATTCCTTGACAATAGTTCAACCCACCCCCCCGCTGTAACATAATGCAGGGTCGGTTGTTTCCACCGTGTATAGTCATTGTTCCCAACCCTACCAGCTACCCCTCTACATCAATGAGAGGACAAACAGAATAAAATTTAAAATCATCTATGTGTCACAGCACCACACAGCAGAACTTACTGTTTGAAACCAGGGTTTGAAAATACGCGAATCAAAAGGCAGATTGTACAGGGGGTGAGAAGGGACACATTCACTTTCACACGTAAGCGAATGATAGTAAAAGAAATTGAAATAATTAAAAAACAAAATCTATCTGTGTTGAGGAAAGAGGAGATTTTAGAGGAGAGACACAGACACCATCACCCTATACTCACTCCATATGATGTGCTGAATGTAGCCTGCAACTAATTGCAACTTAACAACCCCCCCAAAAAAAGTAGAGTAAATAAAAAAATAAAAGAAGTCTTTCTCTATTGAGGGAGAGAAAGAGTTGGGAAAAAGAGACACCAACACCAATGCCCTCTACTCAGTCCATGATACAGTATACAATGTGCAGCTCTGCAGTACTGATGAGACTATTTTGTCTCTTTTCTATATTAAACACTTTTCAGCATATTTTTTTTAATAATAATAATTTATTTATTTCTTACTAACGTTTTTATGAAGGGGTGCCCATTTTATAAGCGCAATAAGACACTCTCAGGTGTGGGTTATGGCCTGATAAGAGCACTTCCCAAGTGCTAAAGGCACTCAGTGCAAGTGCTTCGTGCCTCATAATGCACTTGGGGCATGCTCTTATCAGGACATAACCCACACCTTGTTGTGTCTTACTTCTGGCATCTAGTTCATTACTTAAATATTCCAACAATTGAATTTCAAAATTACAGGGGTCAAAATTCCCCTAATTCACAGGACCGTATATTCTAATAAGAGGATGGGTATCTGCCCAGTTTCTAGGTGGTCCATTATCTGATGGGTAATTATCAGGCAGACCAACTTTTGCTATCTCATTATACATAGGTTTATAGGTGACATCTTTTATTGGTTGTGCAGTATATGCAGTTTCTCAATGTCCCTTTCATAGTAATCTAAGGGGATATCTAATTAATTAGCCAGAGGGGTTTTACCAACTTATTGGGTTAATTTTACCATTTCCTGTTCCAGATTACCCAACTGAGTCAGCAAAGAAAACTCTGGCACATTAGAAGGGCATGCTTCAGCAGGAAAATTGTATTTTTCTACCTCTACTAACATTTTCTTTGTCACGGCACAATATTCCTTGCTCCTTTCCTTATCCATTTTACTGAGTTCTCCAGTGCATTTTACCTCAGTGGTATGGGATTGTTTAGGACTTTTAATCGTTGTAGACTTAGTTCTATTTTTTCCTTGTCTTTTAATATTTTTATTCTTTTTCAATTTGTTAGGGATTACAGAGGGGTCTGGAAACTCAATAATACTCAAATCTGGTCTGATCATCATATTTCCCTGGTATTGTGCTGACCCATGTGATTGATTTTCTACCTTAGTTAGATTTTTTTCATTGAGGTAATCCTGCTTCGCTCTATTATAGGCTATCTCTTCTCTCATGGCTTCTATGATATTCTTGTTTATCGCTAAATGTTCCATAATTGATAAATGTGCTTGATGAGAGTTACTTAATAAATTTTATCATATCATCATTTAATCATAAGGGCCTGTATTGAATTTTATTTTGTCTTAATCTGTCCACTTCTTCTCATTGTTGTGCTCCGCAATTATTACAGAACCTGATTTAAGGTGAACAGATCTTAGCTTCAATTAATGTAAAGCCCTGTATCATTGTATGTAAATCCTGCATCACACTTTCCAGTTCTAAATTATTTCTTGATTTTGGGTCACTTACACTATTTAAACTTGGAGCAGTACTCTTACTATCTATACTATTTTCTGGAAAATCTTGCCCCCATTTTCTCGTGAGTGTCATAAGTCCCATAGTTTTGGAGATTTTTCCAGATCTGGTGATAGTACATAATTCTCAAACACACTTCTAGTATCATTAGAGTGTTCAGAATCTGTCTTAGTACTTAAGTCCAATACCTGTGAGTCACTAATCAGATTAGTGGCATCTGTATTTAACTTAGTGGTCTGAAATCGTCCATCTATAAAAGAGGCATTGGAAAACAACTCAGAATTTCCTGCCTTACATATACTATTATCTGTTGCCTGTGTAGTCCATATTTGTGATAACTCGGCTTGTGATGCAACTCTTAATGAAGGAGCTGAAGTCTTATTACATGGAATTAGGTGCTCAGTAATTTTGGATTGTCTACTGTAACTCTCTTTTTTAGCAATCAGTAATTCTTGTAAAGGAGACATATTAATGCGCTTTTGCCTTTGCTGTCTTTTATGTACCACACTGGGTTTGAAATCTATCAATTAACAGCTGCTTTTCACCTTGAATACCTAATTCTTAACTGCATCAGTAAGATAAAGGGTTAAAATACAATCTGTAGCCATCTAGTACAAATGTTATTGTAAGAGCCACACTTTAGACCATTAATACACTACAAGTTCACAGTAATAAAATGACAGTTATATCCCAAATATGAATATCAGTCTGGAGAGATTCTATCCAGGTCTCATTATTTCCAGATCTTGAGTTCAAAAGTCCTTAAGAAGATTTAGGCCTGTTCCCAACAGTCCTCCTAAATAATAATAATCCTAATAATAATAATAATCCTAATCCTAATAATCCTCCTGATAGCAGTAGAAGTACAGAAAAGGAACACTCCCAACTAGTTGACAAACTAGTAGAAGAG
The DNA here is from genome assembly GCA_016271365.2 of Neoceratodus forsteri. Lineage (NCBI taxonomy): Eukaryota > Metazoa > Chordata > Ceratodontiformes > Ceratodontidae > Neoceratodus > Neoceratodus forsteri. The sequence goes on along the minus strand of CM057456.1, from coordinate 1,155,729,914 downwards.
CCTTCAATTTAGATAGTAATTATATTGTCTCTAAATGTATCATGGAAGAGGAAACCAGTTCACAGTTCAGAGTTCACTAGTTCCAGATTTAAAGTTCCAAAGTTCCCAACAGTAAAGAACTGGTTTTTGATGGTTAATTCCAGTTAACTTCTACTAATTCCACTGTTGCCTCTTTATGTTTCTGTTTTTCAGTCTGTACTTCTTGATCCACCCAGCCCCAAATAGAATCTACAGTTGTACTAGAAAACAATGGAATAGTATCTTAAGTTTTTAGGCTGCTAGTAGAATATTTATCAGCTGTTATATTAGATATATTTACCCATTAAACAAGCTAAAAAACAGGCTAAAAATACTCGGACTGTATACAAAATCAAGGTCATCTTTGTTAAAATAATGCAGTTTGATCTGCAATATGCAATAAAGAAGTTTAAGGCAAAAGAAAAAAATATCATATAAATTAGCATTAAATTTTCAATAAAAACAGACACTTACATAATCATGGTGGAAACGTTATATGCATAAATCTCACTATCCAATAAAAAGAGCTGGAACTGGCCAGTAAATCCTACTCACAAACGTCTGCTTTATAACACACTTAAAATCGCAGACCGAGTGGCAAAACAGACTCCAAGTAAGTTGATTTATTTCTGCTTCTGGTGTTTGCTCACCAGAGAATCCGCTCAGCTCATAAACGACAAACACACTCTCGAACTGCAGTTACAAAGTAATCTGGTTGGAACACAGCACATGTGTCCCTATAAGATAGGGGCCATGTATGTGAAACTAACCAACTGGAAGGTTTACAATTATTTTAAAAACTTTTAAATTTTACAAAATAATATCAACACTCAGTATTAATAATGGGATATGTATGTGGAAAATAAAACTATTGCACAATCAGGAGTAAAATCTCTCTGGAAAGAAAAGAAAAAACAAACTTCCCTTCACTTTTCACATAGCGTTTCACAACTCTGTTCTCCGGTCTCTGTTCTCTTTTCACCTCGCCACCTCAGCACTTTGATTTTTCTTTAGTAGGTCATGTTTTTTTGTTTTTTACTCTCCTACTTTCCTTCACACAGCCTATCAGACTATCAGTAACTATTGTTGTGCAAATTCCATTTTTTTTAAGGCAGTAGCATGACATCAGAGTAGCAGCTCCTGAAAATACTCTGGCTTTCCTTTTGCAGCTTCCCATGGAGTTTCCAACTCCTCTCCCTTAGAAGAGGACCTCTCCAACTGATAGACTGTCCTACCTGTGGCTGAAAACAAAGGACAAAGCAAAGCCAGAAGAAAAATCTGAAGCACGAAATGGTCTGGAAAGGATCTGACCATACAATTAGTGTAGAGCAAGCACCTGCTATACAGACAGTGGTAACAGTGTGCGAACACACACACACACACACACACTGCCAACAATCCAACCACAGATAAGCTGTAAAAAAAACTGTGGTAAGCACTGTCCAAAATAAACAATGGCAATGGTGATATATTGATTATAAAATGTATGAGAGCATGTCAGGTCTCTGCTGAGTACTCCTTGAGCTCAGCATGCAGCTTCCTCCACTGTTGAATGTCAAGTAACAGCCACAAATGGCACAGTTAAAAATCAGATAACTACAACAATTTATATGCATCCATCACTTTTCTTATACTCTATGTATCCCAGCAGGGTGCCTCTACCCCACTATTCACTTTTGCAATTACCCCTGGAGACTGCAAGTACTCACCTCCGACCAGCCCTCCAGATATCACACCTTCTCAGGATAAGTGTCCACCCAGGCCTTCATCCCTAATCTTTCTGTACTGTAGAACTAAGGCAATCGGTGACTACTGGGCCACATCTACAAGCAGTCAGTCCCCTGACCCATTCTGCCAGATATGATCCCTTGTATCCAATTACTGTGTACACTGTATTTTATAATTAAGGCAATCAGTGACTACTGGGCCATACCTCTGATCAGTCAGTCCACTGAATCCTTCTGCATGATACCCCCAGTATCCAAATATATTCACTTTACTGTATCTTATACTCTAAAATCAATTAAATCAGTTAACATTTTCACATATTCATTTCTTGGCACATTAAAATTAAGTAATGGCATTAAACAATGTTGCATACTGGTACATTAAAAGTTGTGACAGAATCCCCCCTCAGTCAACAGGTTGAGTCCTTCATATTGACAGAGTCTCTTAAATTCCAAAGGATTGAGGTAAATTCTCTGTAAAACAGTGTCATTGTGATTTTTGTAGTAGTCCCTGATTTTGTATCAAAAAGGTTTCTCTATACCACACTCCTTTGGAAAAACTGAATAAATTCTGTAGAGATGGTGCAGCTTGATATAGTTGGAGGGCCCTCTTTTAAGTTAACAGGTTACAGAAGTGTTGAGGAGAATTATGGTTTCTTCAGATTTATAGATTATTCTCTGTGAGGAAACTGGTTACACAGGAACAATAGGCACTTAAACAACAGGCTTTCTACACTAGGGCCCCCTGTTCTCACTTATTGTCCTGTACTGTCCCGATTCTGGGATACAAGTGATCTCTATCCTTACACTGTATTTAAATTAAACTGGTTCTGTCATGCTTTTTTCTTCAGTAGGCCTCTTCAGACAGATACCCTTTGGCATGGGCACCTTCCTTGCTGGTCACTCTCCCTGTTCAGATTGACTGCACACTGGCTGTGCAGCTGTTTTCATAGCCAAAATCTCATTAGCATATTCAAATTCATGGTCACTAAGTGAACACTGACCTGTCCAGCAGCTCAGCACCAATCAAATTCCTCCCTGCAGCAGCATAAGCCACAATGCAATTCTCAGTTTTGAAGCTCAACTACCCTCCTGTACATTCTAAGGCTTCCCCTGTTTTTTTCTACTTGTGGTCATTTTAAAATACATTTTCTTTGTCATTCAAAATGAACATTTTCTCAAGGGTCAAGCACTTTTGCACTATAATAATTGGACAGCTGACTTCCAAAGCATTCTTCTGATTTTTTTCTGTTCACAATAACCCTTAGGAAAGCAAAGTCACTTCTATCAGAGACTTCTATCATTTGAAAACTGAAGCACTTAAATAATGACTTCTGAACGCTTTCCTATGCTTTTCCCTGTCAAAATTGTAATTTCCCCTTTTATTGTGCTGATCACAAGTTTTTTTTTTCTCTCAGACATTAGTTATGCATTTTCCTACACTAAGCTCCACCTCTAGTGTAACTGCCTGCATGGAGTTAGCTTTACCAAGGACCACTCTCCCTTCAAAGTTTAGTGACTCCCTTATTTTAAATTCTAACCAACTCAAGCTATTTTCCTCATGTGTAGGACATTATTCTGAACATGTGTGCCAAGTTTGGTTCAGTTTCATTTAAATTCAGCTCAGCAGTGCATGTCTGAATATATAAAATGTGTTCTGACTTTGTGCTTCATGTTCTGACTGTCTCTATATTAAAAGTGCTCCATTCTGGATTCTGTACATATTCTGAAGTAGTCAGTGCTTGTGTGCTATGTCCAGAACTCCTCTAGTCCCCACATGCTCTTTCATTTATTTATTTTTAGTGTGTTTTTAATGCATGTGAAGCCATGCTGTCCAGTGCTCAATTACACCAATTTTATGCACAAAAAATGGTTACTATGACCTTTCATTTATACTGTGTGTATTTTTTGCACCATGGAGACTCCGTGAGCCTCAATTCTCAGACTGTGCTCTTTTACCATATATTTTATTTATTCCTTAGAGCCAATCTCTACTGTCCACATTCCCTGGTGTTTTTTGCTATGCCAACTATATTGTAAGGGAATTGGTTATCTGGTTGATCCTGCCATGAGAGGAGCACATCATGCTGCATCCTCTTTACACTTTGAGAAGCATGGCACCTCTACTAGACCAACGCCTACTCTCCATACATCTGCAGAGTGAGGCAGCTGCCCAAGGCAAGCCTAGGATTTCTTACTTGAGCGTACTGCGCTATGCTGTGGGACTAACACTCAGTCTCTCACTCTCCACTGTCACTCAAGTTTTGATACCAGTAGCACCCGCAGCTGCCACTCTGCATTCACTTATTTCTTTCCTTATTTCAATCCAGAGCAGCAATACTTTTTTTACAGGAGCAATTGTCTACTGAAATAAAATACAGTTACTATAAAATCATCACAGGCAACTCCAACAGTCCAATTCTACACTGGCTGTCCAATGCTTGTGTCACTAGCCAGGGTGATCCTTTTACTAGCCTACTGGCCATCTGCATATTGATTCTCTATTTTACCATTACAATTTTTTCACAAAAACAATGCCAATTGCTACTCTTTTGTATAAAGAAAATGAATGTGTGTGAGAAACAGCAAACCAGGAGTCCTTTCTTCTTCCTCCCTGAGCTGCATTCCACTGTAATCGAGTAATAATATGCTCACAGCAATTGTTATTATCAAACTCATTTTAAACTGCTATTTTTTACTATATGACAATTATAGAGGCTAAGTCTAGTCATTGTATCACTGCAGAGACTGCCCCAAGTAGCACTGGCAGCTCCTACCTATTCTGGGTTTTGAACCTGTGTCCTTAATTACTGATTTTATGACTACTATGAATTTAATAGGCTTCCCCTATTCTCTTGGTGGAACAGGCTAGCTGAGGCTGGCTGTTACAGTATGTAGCCCCTGTGTTTCTGTGCTCCAGCTGCATGATTTTGCACTTTTTTGCATTGAAATCCAGTTGCCAAACCCTTGACCATTCTTCCAACTTTTTCAATTTGTACCTCACCCTCACCCTCCCAGTGTGAGTACTCCGTTTCAGATCATTGCGTCATCATGAACAGGTATACTTTCCCTTCTAGTCCTTCTGCAATGTTGCTAATAAGGATATTGAAGAGGACCAGGCCTAGTACTGAGCCTTAAGGCACCCTGCTGGTCACCTTGCCTTCTCCAGAGTTGACACCATTTGCCACCATCCTCTGACTCCTGTAGTTTATCCAACTTTTTACCCAGTTTACAACTTTTTGACCCACTCCAAGACAGGCCAGGTTGTTCACCAGTTTTCTTTGTGGAATGGCATAGAAGGCCTTATTGAAATCCAGCTAGGCCACATCTACCACTCCTCCCTGATCCACTATGTTAAATGAGTTGGGTATGACAATTAAAACCACCTGATTGACTAATAGGCACCATAATGACACACCTGAGGACTGGGTCATTCCAGTAGGTACACCACAATAAACAAGTCAATACTCCTATAACCAAAAATGACCTGCCATCAAAAACATGGTTGACACTTTAATTTACTATAAATCTTCAATTAAGCCTTAAAATTAAGATTTGCTTTAAAAAACAAAATTAAACACTGTTGTGTTGTTATCATGCTTTCCATACACATGTTTACAAATGATAAAAAATGAAGTGCTGCTCTTAGTTTTTATTTCTTGTGTTTCATTATTGGCCATGAGAAATCTCCCTCCTGTCCTTATCTGCTTACCAGGGAAACTTCTCTTCTCTGCTGCTTACTCTGATACAGTTAAAATAGAGGCCCTGGTTGCACATTATGGTGTGTGTGTGTGTGTGTGTGTGTGTGTGTGTGTGTGTGTGTGTGTGTGTGTGTGTGTGTGTGTGTGTGTGTGTGTGTTAAGGAATCATGCTCCTCCAGGTCACTGGTTCAAATCCAGCATAGGACAGTAGTGGCTGACAGTCATTACCACCTGACGGCTGTTCAATGACCTATGTGAAATGAGTTGTGGTGGTCTCAGTCCATTTCCCAGTTGGCAGGTGTCCATATCACAAAACCACCAACACAGTTAGCATTAATTGGCACCCTTGTTGGCAGTCTCACATGAGAGGCAAAGGACTGAATGGGCATGGAGTCTGAACTATTTTCTCACTCATACAGTGGTCCCTGCATGGCAGAGTTGAAAACATTGGTGGTGCAGTGTGGGGAAACTTGCACTGTAATCGTCCATGCTATACCTATTATGTGGAAAAGCAGAGAACTTCAGATACCAGTGCTGTCAATCCAGCACCGTGTGTGTGTGTGTGTGTGTGTGTGTGTGTGTGTGTGTGTGTGTGTGTGTGAGAAAGTTCACCCAGTGGAATTGTGCAGAATTTTGAATTCTTATATGCCATGTTAAATGTTTCATTTATTGAATTTGGGAAATAGACAAAGAAAAAAGAAACAGGATGGGGAAGGGATTCACTTATATAAAGAAAGAGAGAAATAGAGAGGTTGGAAAACAATAGATTGAAGCAAACCAATAACCACTTAAATTGTTTTTCAATTTTTCAAAAAAAAAAAAACTTGTAGTTGGAATCAGCAAGATTTTTGTTTTTTAAATCCTTAAAAAAAAATCATCCATCAAAGCCTTTTATAGAAACATAGAATTTGACGGCAGATAAGGACCGATTGGCCCAACCAGTCTGCCCATTTCCCTACCTAATGGATAAGCTGCAGATCCTAGTTAACCAACAGCCTACTTCTTTCTGCCCCCACCCCCTAGAATTGCCTTATGACTGTCCCATGCATGCTTGAATTCCACCACTGTTTCTGACTCCACAACCTCCTCCAGAAGGCCGTTCCATGCATCCACAACCCTCTCTGTGAAAAAATACTTCCTTAAATTACCTCTGAGCCACCCCCTCTATCTTCAAATTGTGCCCCCTTGTTCTTGCACACCTCTTGTTTTGAAAGATGCTACCCTCTTGGACTTTGTTAATTCCCTTGAGGTACTTGAAAGTTTCTATCATGTACCCCTCTCCCTCCTTTCCTTGAGGCTATACATATTCAGCTCCTTAAGTCTCTCTTCATATGTCTTCCGGTGCAGACCCTACACCATTTTAGTTGCCCTCCTCTGGACAGCTTCCATCCTGTCTATGTCTTTGCGGAGACTGGGTCTCCAGAACTGCATGCAGTACTCCAGATGGGGTCTGACCAGCTGTCTGTACAGAGGGATAATAACTTCCTGTTTTCTACTGGTGATGCCTCTCCCTATGCATCCCAGTATCCCCTCAGCAGATTTTGTCCCCTCAACTGACTCGCTCACTCAGAACCCACCACCCCCCAAGCCCTTACTTACCCATCGAGGGTCCAATGCCATAATCCTCTCCAGACTGCAGACATGTCTTCACTCATCATTGCTGGACCACAAACTGAGGAAATCAGGTATGTGGGTCAATGTATTTCAATGGGATTTTGAACTTAGTAGCATAACTAAGCCATGCTTCAATATGTTTGCCCCAAATTTTCAATATATCTTTTTGGGGACTCCACATCATGGACAATGCAAATGACATTAGGAAAATTTATCCTGAAAGGTGATTTTGCAATCACTGCACAAAATCACCTTTTAAGCAGGAGTTGAAAATTTTCTCCACTGTTGTTCATGGAGTGTAATCATAAGACGGCTATGTTGAAAATTTGGTGTAAAAATATTAAGAAGCCTACATTGCATTTTATGAATGAATGATTGTAATTTTAGTAATTTGCAATATTTTTAACTCAAATTTACAATATAGGCATATGTTTATAGCACCTCATAAATGGGACAGCTGTCATTTTTCAAATTCTGGCCTACATGTTTTTTGTACATCCTGAAAGGTGATTTTGTGGGGCCTGCACGAAATCCCCTTTTGGGCAGGAATTGAAATTTTTCTCTGCCCTTGTTCATAAGGTGCAGTCATAAGAAAGTGATATTAAAAATATGGTGTAAAAATATTAAAAAAACAAAGTTATGAGTCTACAGTACATTGAATTTTGCAAATGCAGGCTCATAATTTTGGTAATATTCAATGTTTTTACCCAATATTTTCAACATAGCCATTTCTTTACAGCACCTCACGAATGTGACAGCTATCATATTTTAACTCCTGCCCATAATGTGTTTCTGCATCCTGAAAGTTGATTTCACAGTCCCTGCACAAAATAATTTTTGAGCCAGGAGTTGAACATTTTTTCTGCCCTTTTTCATAAGACAGCGTCATAACAAGGCTATGTTGAAAATTTGGTGTAAAAATATTAAGAAACAACAAAGTTATGAGCCTATATTGCATTTTGTGAATGCAGGGTTGTAACTTTGGAACTAACATACTAAAATGCCAGCAGAATAGGCCTAACAGTCTTTCGCTTCTGCTCGTTTTGTCAGCCCCCACCCTGGGAGCTGACCTTGCTGCCCCCCTTGCCTTCTTTGGCTTCTCCCTTCCCAGTTCCGGATATTCTCGCTGCATTGGATTTTGCTTCCAGAACCCTTCCCCTGTACCTGTCCCACCCCCTCCACTGTCTCTGCCTCCACCAGTCCCCTAGGCAGCACATTGCATGGCTACACCACCCTCTCAGTGAAGTAGCACCTCCTCCTTTCTCCCCTGAATCTTCCCCCCTCCAGCTTCCACCCATGCCTTCTAGTAGCCCCCTCCTCCTTCCATCGAAGCACCTTGACTGTTCCTCCCCTATTTACCCCCTTCATGTACCTGAAGACCTCTATCATGTCCCCCCGGTCCCTCCTCTCTTCCAATGTGTACATATATAGCTCTTCGAGCCTCTCCTCATAGATCCTGTCCCCAAGCCCCAAATCATTTTGCTTGCCCTCCTCTGGACCCTCTCCAGGGTTTAATGTCCCTCTTTAAGTGTGGCCTCCAAAACTGCACACATTGCAGAGTTTGCAGCCTCACCAAGCAGTTATACAGAGGGGTATCACTTCCCTCCTTCTGGAGGTGATCCCCCTAGCAATACATCCCAGCATCCTGTTGGCCTTGGATGCTGCCCTCCTACAAGTCTCCGAGTTGTTCATCTTGACATCCACCACCACCCCTAGGTCCCTCTCAGCCATCGAGACTTGTAGCATTCCCCCCCAAGGGGTACACTTGGCCCAGGTTTCTGACCCCCAGGTGCAGCACCTTGCATTTCCCCTGCATTGAACCTCAGCTTCCACTTTCTAGACCATCTTTCCAGAGCCTCCAGGTCCCCCTGTAGGGCCACCCTCCCCTCCTCCCCATCCATCACTGCCCCCAGTTTTGAGTCATCCACAAAGAGACTCATCTCACCCCTGATACCTGTCCTTATGTCAGAGATGTAGGCATTGAACAGGAGGGGCCCAAGGACTGATCCCTGTGGGACCCCACTAATGACCCTCCTTGGGGATGAGATTATCCCAACTACGACCCTCTGGGTCTGGTCCTGGAGCCAATTGCCTATCCATCTGATCATCTGGTTCCCCACCCCCATTTCTCCCAGCTTATCCAACAGGCCCACGTGAGGAACAGAGTCAAATGCCTTGCTGAAGTCTAGAAAGGGGATGTCCACTGGTCTACCCAGGTCCAAGGCACTCATCACCCAGTCATAGAACTCCACAAGTTTTGTCTGACATGATTTCCCTGGGACGAATCCATGCTGTCTATCGTCCAGGCACCCTGACTTTTCCAGGTCCCCCCCAGCCTCTCCTTGACAATGTCCTCCATCACCTTGCCCACCACCGATGTCAGGCTGACAGGCCTGTAGTTCCCTGCCACCTCCCTTGATCCTCCCTTGTGGATAGGCACTATATGGGACACCTTCCAGTCCTGGGGCACCCAACCTGTCCTCAGAGAGATGGTGTAAAGCTCTGCCAGGGGTTTCGCCAGGACATCCACAAGTTCCTTCGGCACTCTGGGATGTAATTTATCTGGCCCCGGTGCTTTCTCCGTCTTAAGGAACCTGAGTGCTTCCCTCACTCTCTCTGCTGTGATTTCCACTTCCATTACCTCTTCACCAGGCTTAGCCTTCCCCCCACCTGCCAGTGATGCCTCCTCCTCTCCCCAGACCTGCCGATTGGTAAGGGCCCCCCTCCTCAGTATCATTGTCTCCTCCCATGTATGATGCAGCAACTCCATTTTCCTTGTTGAAAACTGAGGTGAAGTACTCATTTAGTACCTCAGCCTGCTCCCCCGGGTCTTGCGCCCATCTCTTCCCTGTTTTAATCCTGCTAATCTTCCCCTTCACCCTTTGTTTTTCCCCAATGTATCTAAGAACCCCTTGTTCCCTCTCTTAATTTTCCTGGCCAGGTTCTGCTCCTTCCTTGCCTTAGCCACCCTCACCACCCTAGAGGCCCTTCTAGCCATCAGCTCATACTCCCCTCGATCCTTTTCACTCTTTGAGCACTTGAGTTGCCTATAGGCTGCCCTCTTTCCCTGCACCACCTCCTTGACCTCCTTGGTCCACCAGCAGGGTTTTCAGGCCCTACCGCATTTTCATCTTACTCTTGCACAGGTGCTGGTAGCATCCTGCACCCCTCTCCTGATGATTTCCCACCTACTATCAGCGTCCATGGCTGACCCAATCCCATCCAAATGCTCCTTAAGGATCCTTCCCATTTCCTTAAAATCTGCCCCCCTGAAGTCAGTTACCTCCATCTTTGTGCAGCCTTCTACCCCTCCTTGGTCCAGGCAGAACCAGACCATGGCATGGTCACTCCCTGCCAATGGGTCCTTTACCTCCAGGCCCCCAATCTGATCACTGTCTGCCAGAACAACATCCAGTACCCATGCCTCCCTGGTCGGTTCCCCCACCTGCTGAGTTAGGAATGCGCCTTGAAAGACATCCAACAACCTCTGTTCCCTGGTCACCGAGGATGTCATAGTCTCCCAGTCTGTTTCTGGCATGTTTAAGTCCCCCAACACCACCACCCTTCCCCTGCCTAGTCTGCAGTGTCTCCCAAAACATCTGCCACCAGACTTTCCTCCAGCTCCTCCGGCAGTGCAGGGGGTCTATACACCACTCCTATTTTTACTCTCTTGCCCCCCCTTGTTATCAAGCTGACCCAAATCACCTCCACTGTTCCCTCCACCTCCTCTACTCCCCCTATGCCAATGCAGGTTTTTGACCATCATTGCTACCCCTCCTCCTCTTCCCCCCCCCGTCCTTCCTGAACATAGTGTAACCCTCCAGGTTCAGGTCCCAGTCGAGTGCTGCTGTGGCCCAGGTCTCAGTGACCGCTGCCACATCCTCCGCTCCCTCAGTTAGCATCACCTGGAACTCAGGCATTTTATTGCCCAAGCTCCTGGCATTTAGCAGGACTACCTTCCATCCTTTCTCTATACTTCCATTTCCCCTGCTCATGTTCCCATGGGGATTCTGTTTTCCCCTGGTCTGCACTTTACCAGTTGGCCTTTTCCCACAATCCTCCAGCTCCCCAGGGGGATGGAGACAGAGTGTCTACTTTATTGGCACCCCCTCGACAGCCTTTTCTCCCATCCCTCCCCCCTTCACAAGTTTAAACCCCACTTTTCACCAATGATCCCCACTATTTTCAACTTAAGGATTCCCCTCCCCTTCAAATTGAGATGGAGCCTATCTCTAGCATACAGCTCCTTATCCTCCCTGATCTCCCCCCAGTCCCTCATCAACCCATACCCTCTGGCCTCACACCACTCCCTGAGCCACTTGTTTATCTCCCTAATCTTCCTTTTGTGTTCCCCACTAGCCCTTGGCACTGGCAAGATTTCTGAGAAGGAAACTGTGCATCTTATGTCATGACAGACCCTGGCAAGCTCCCTGAATCTTGCCTGTATCTCTAGCTCGCTATTTCCCTCAATGTCATTTGTACCCAGGTGGACCAGTATTTCTGGGGAAACCCCACAATCCTTTGCCAGCTGATATACCTCATGCTTGGCCCTGTGCACCGTTAGTCCAGGGAAGTGTTTTGTTCTAACTCTCCAGGCTTCTCCCTCCCTATCCCATTTGATATCTCTGATCATAGAATCCCCCAACAGGAGCACTCTGACCACTCCTTTTCCTCCATTTCCCTCCTTTCCATGTCCTTCATCCTTTCTACCAGCCCCTCCACCCAGCCGGCTCCTTGTTCCTCCCCTAGCTGGGTGCCACATGCTGCCCCATCCTTATTTACCCTGGCCACCCCCTCCCCTCTGATCCTATGCCTCTCCTCCTCCCAAGTATCCTTCTCTACCTAACTAACTCCCCCCTCACTGCTCACGACTGGCCCTTCTCCCCCATCCGCTAAACTAGCCTGGCTCGTCCTCCCTTACTTCCTGTCTCCTTTTAGTCCCTCCTTGCTTGTCGTGCTCCCCTGGCCTAAACCCTCAGCTCCCTTTACTGTGTCCTCCTTGTACTTCTGGTCCTTCTCCTTGCCCTTTCCTGCCAACTGGTCCTTCTCCTTGTGCTTTCCTCCCTCTTCCCCCTGCTCCTCCTGCTCTGATTCACTGCTCCCCCCATTTTCCTGCATTCCAGGTTGCCCCCATTCCTCCTGCTATCTGGCCCCCACCTCCTTCCCCCCACTCCCTTTCCATCTCTAACCACCCCTGTCATGGCTACATCACCCTCCTCATCCTCAAGCAGAAGAAGAGAATTGAAGTGGTTACTGAGCGTAAGGTCAGATCCACCTCCCTGCCTGGCTTCCTTCTGTCCAGCCCCGGCCATCTGCCTACTTCCCTGAGAATGTTGTCCCTCTGTCCCTCCTTTGTGAGGGTCCCCAGTTACCTACCTGCTTCCTTGGTAGTGTCCTCCTTTTGGGCCCCCTCTGCCAGGGTCCCTATGTGACACCCAAGTATTCTCCTGCACTCCTTTCCCTATGTCCCTGCTCCCAGTGCTTGGTGCAACCCCGTGGGAAATCCCCTGCCCCCTTCCCCAACCATACCTCCCCCCTTCCCCAGCTGTCTCCTAATCCCCGCAACCTCTTCCCTAAGCTGTGCCAGCTGACAGCACACTGGGCAATCATAAACTTCCAAGCCCAGTCCAGTATCATGGCTACTCCACACCTTGTGCACCCCACCACCCTCCCAAAGATGCTGGCCCTAATGACGTGTGGTCCCATCCCCCTCCAAGTAGGTTTCCTTGAGTGAGCCACCAGGTTCCCCACTAGTTCAAGATACACCCCTACTGCCTAATCAGGTCACCCACTAATCCTAGATACAGTTCCACAGTAAACTGGTAACCCTGTTACTAGGTGCAGTACAGCACAGTAAACTTATTAGGGAAATGAACAACTCCCTAATCTCCTCTCTCTCAGCCTTAAAATCCAACCCCCAGTGGCTCGAACTACATGAGCTGCACCTGCAGCCTTTTCCTCCAATTGCAGAGCAGGTGTTCCCCTAAAAATTAGCGGAACTCTGGGGAGGGAGGGTGGGGAGGGTGGTCTTGGGCCTACACCCGACTCACAAGAGCCTTGTGTCTGCCCCTTCAAGCTCGGCAGCCAAAGAACCAGCCCCCCAAAAATCCCACCAAATAGGTTTTAAATCAGAAGAAATAGGCCTCCACCAATGCAGCCTGTTACACAGTGAAACATCCAACAAATGAGCCCACTTACAGCCACAAAATCAGCTTTCAAACTTCCAACAGCCCCCAAAACATACCCTGCTAGCCCCTTAGAAGTAAGAAAGAAAAGAAATAACCTTTTACCAAGTAAAATCCACAAGAAACCCTGCGAAAACAACAAGAAGCAGCTACTGTGCTGGAACACAACTGATCCTGTCCCCTTCCAGTTTCTTCTGAGAAGCCAAAGCAGCTAACACCACAAACCTGATTCAGCTCTGCCTCCAGTCAATTAGCTGAGTGAGATCTGGCCAGACCATTAACCCCTTCCCCACTATGCACTAACCTTTGCAGCTAGTGAAGTCAGCAGAAGGAATCAAAATTCAACTCAAAGCCCCAAAATATGTTTGCTGCCAAGGAAACAGGTCTCTAATTAATCAACTTCACTAACAACACATCAAAATAGGCTTGAAATTTACAGATATAGGTCTCACTTCAAATAACCAGCCCCAAGCAAATGCCACCAAATAGGTTTTAAATCAGAAGAAATAGGCCTCCACCAAGCATGGCCTGTTACACAGTGAAACATCCAACAAATGAGCCCACTTACAGCCACCAAACCAGTTTTCAAACTTCCAACAGTCCCCAAAACAATACCCTGCTAGCCCCTTAGAAGTAAGAAAGAAAAGAAATAATCTTCTTCCAAGTAAAATCCACAAGAAACCCTGTGAAAACAACAAGAAGCAGCTACTGTGCTGGAACACAACTGATCCTGTCCCCTTCCAGTTCGTTCTGTGGTAATTTTCAATATTTTTAACCCAAATTTACAATATAGCCATATGTTTATAGCACCTCAAGAATGTAACAGCTGTCATTTTTCAAATCCTGGCCTAATGTTTTTGTACATCCCAAATGGTGATTTTGCAGTGCCTGCATGTAATCATCTTTTGGGCATGAATTGAAAATTTTCTCTGCCCTTGTTCATAAGGAGGGGTCATAAGAAAGATATATTGAAAATATGGTGTAAAAATATTAAAAAAACACAGTTATGAGCCTACATTGAATTTTGAAAATGAAGGCTCATAACTTTGATAATATTCAATATTTTTACCCAATATTTTCAACATAGGTTTTTCTATACAGCACCTCATGAATGTGACAGCTGTCATTTTTTAACTGTTGTACACAATGTGTTTCTGCATCCTGAAAGTTGATTACACAGTCCCCGCTTAAAATCATTTTTAGGCTAGGAGTTGATCATTTTCTCTGCCCTTCTTCATGAGGCAGGGTCATAACAAGGCTATGTTGAAAATTTGGTGTAACAATATTAAAATATCAATTTTCAACACTTTGATCCCAAATTCCTTTCGGCTCTGGCCAGAGTATGTTTATTTTAAAGACATCTCTGTGAAAATAGTCTCTTTGACTCTTACACTTAATCTGTTCCTGCTGCTTTTGTTGCAGTTGAGTCAGTGTCCCCCAAATCCCCCCCAGGAATGATGGACACCACACCAATTTACTTGTTGGCTGCTCATTGGCAAATTTATTCATGGCACAAAGGACTATATTTACAAACCATATAACTTTGAATTTACAATTCAATTTACATCAACATTCATACAAATTTTTCTGACTCCAGCCTCTGTCCTTCTGGTCTTTTCTTCCATCTTGCTTTCAGGGCCCGGACACTGTGAATCCAGCATCCTCCTCCACACCAGAACCAGGCCTTTCTACTTCCCCGGTCTTTCACCCTCCAGGCCCGGACACTTCTGAATCCAGTGCCTGGACCTATCCCCCTTCCTGCCTTACCACAACATCTGGGTTCTTTGTCCCCAGCCCATGTATCCTACCCCCCTTCTCCCCTGCTCCCCCTTTTCCTTACTTCCACTGCCCTCCTCCAGCTTGTGACTGAGGGGCTTCCCACTTGCAGGCTAGTATTTAAGCCTTTTCCTGGCCATCTAGTGCACTAGCTCCCCAATAGGTCATAGGAACAGACACATGTCAAACCCAACAGGTGGATGCCATCTGACCTGAACACTGCAGGTTGGTTGAAGAAAACATCCCTGTTCTGCACGTGAACTCCCCCCATCTCTATTACCATCCTGGCTATACTTCCTGACCTTTTCAATCAGCCTAACATCCTGCACCCCCCTCTCCATACCCTCTGGGAGGTGATATTGGACCAACCGATCGACACCCTTGGCCACCACCCTTTCAATCTCTCCAAGTCTCCCGTGATGTTCTGTCCCAATACCCCCCATAGCAGGCTCCCTAAATCTTTCCTCCCAGGTGTATCACAATGCAATTCGGAATGCCCCATTGCAATTTCAATTCCCCCATCAAAGGCATGAGCTGTGCCCACTTCATACCCCTAATGCCTTTCCATAACACCCTTGTATGCTCCGTGTTATATCTCAACTCTGCTCCTCTGGAGGTGGCTACTGCAAATCTCTTAGCCCAGTATATGAAGGAATGCCCCACTATCCAGATTTTCCTCTTGGAACCTGCCATGAAAACAAAATACGCAGTGTGAGTTGTTATTATTTTCTCACATACCTATTATGGCTGCTGGCACTCCAATACCCCACCCTTTGTAGCGCCACCACTGCAGCCCCTCTGTCTGCTGCCTCCATGGCTGCCCTGATCCTGAATGAATGTGGGGCGAAGTTACTGGGATCCTCACCCAAAAATGCCAGCACCCTCCTGAGGACCACCCCTACTTGAAAACCCGTGACCTGAGAACCATCCCCATGTCAGAACAGCATCCCCCTGCCCTCTCCCGAGCACTCTTGTACTCCTCCAGCACACTTACGATGCAGCTGGCTGACTGCGGTTTCCTTACCAGTGACACGTGTCCCCCTCCCTCTCTGGTCCATCTTAGACCTGGCCAGGATGATGACCACCCTGTCATGTCACCACAGAACATCCTCATGTTGCAACACCTGCTCTGAGGCTGTTTTCTTTGGGGCCACCACTTCCCCCTCCTGGAATGCCCCTGCAGCGATCACTGCAAACACGGCCCAGAATAGAACCCCTTCCTGGGCTGATGTGCATACCTTCTGGGTGGTCTCCAAGACCCTTACCAGCAATTCCCTTCTTAATGGTTGCCATCCATCCATCCTGACCCCTTGCCCCCTACGCCACCCTGCTACCATGCATTTTATGATCCTAGTGGCCCCTACATCGGGCTGACCCATGTCCTGGCATACCCAGCTGATGCCAGCTAAGTGCACAACCATTGTGGTGTGGGCCAGCCCTTCCTCCCACAGCTCCACCATGAACCTCCTTACCAGCTTGTCCCGGGCTGGTTCATCCTTGTTCCACCTGTGCTTCAACCTGCAGCCCTGGAACTTTGCCCAACCTGCTTCATAGGGCCTCAGCATGTTCTCTGCCCAGGAGCCTCGGTACCATGCCCTGGCTGTGCTCCTCTAACCTCCCATGACTGGTCTGGGATCCTGGACCTGTGTGGCACCACCTGTGGCTTCAGGTTCCAAAACCTGTCCAGCTGCAAAAGGGACAGACTGTCAGCCACCTCGTTCCTCAAACCTTCAATATGCTGTGCTTTAAAAGACAGGTTGAGCTGCAGTCCCAGTAAGACCATACATCTGAGCAGCCTGACCACCATCTCCATCCTCCCCCCGCCTATTAATCACCTCTACTACCCCTTTGTTATCACACCAAAACAAGATGCATTTCCCCTTTATCCTATCCCCCTATACTTCCAGGGTCACCCATATTGGGAAGATCTCCAGGAAAGTGATGTCCTTCAGTGTCCCCCCTTCTGCCCAAGCTGCCAGCCATGGTTCTGACATCCATTCCCCCTGAAAGTATGCCCCCATTCCCAGGATGCCTGAGGCATCCGTGAACAGCTCCAGGTCCGTGTTCTGCTCCCACTCATCCTGCCAGAATATCACCCCATTATAGCTGTTGAGAAACTCCTCCCATACCCAGAAGTCTTCCCGAGCCCCTTTAGATATGTCCACCCAATGGTGTGGCCACTTGGTTTTTCCCATGGCCCTCCCCAGCCTTCTTGTAAAAGTTCTGCCTGGGCTGATGGCCTTACAGGTGAAGTTAAGGTGCTGCAGCAGCTGCTGTATTTGTGCCAGTGGCACCCTCCTCCTTCCCATTACCTGGGCCAATAAACAATTTAGCCATGCTACCTTGTTCCTGATCACCCGAAAACAACCCTTCTCGATGTCCACTTCAATGCCCAAGAATTTCAACCTCTGAGCAGGGCCCTCCATCTTGTTCTGTGCCACGTGGATCCCTATCCACTGGCACATGCTTTCAATATCCCTGGCATTTTCTCTGCCTCGGTCTCATTTCCCAAAGAAAAGGAAGTCATCTAAGTAATGAATGATCCTCCTGTGCCCATACTTTGCCCCAAAAATCTACTGTATCCAGGTGCTGAACATCTCAAATGTGGAGCAGGCCACTGAACACCCTTATAGGCATGGATTTGTCAAAATATATCTGTCTTTGGAATTGAAAACCTAGCAGGTCCCAATCTGCTGGCCTGACTTGCAAGAGCCAAAATGCTGACTCAGTGTACATCTTAACCAGCCATGCCCACCCGATTACCTTAATTAGTGCTGTTGCCTGCTCCAATGAGGCATACAACACCGCCCTAAGGTGGTCTGGAATGCCATTGTTCACCGAGGAACCTTCCGGGTACGATAAATGATGAATCAAGTGGAATTCCCCTTCTGCCTTCTTGGGCACCACGCCCAATGGGGATATACGGAAATGTGTGCATGGGGGGGCCCTCCAATGGGCCTTCCACCTGGGCCACTGTGATTTCCTTCTCTATCTTGGCCCTCACAATCCCTTCCTTCCCTTTCACTGACCCCAGGTTCTTGGCCCATGTTCTTTCCCACCCCCCCGAAACCCCAGTGGGAAACCCATCTGAAAACCTTCCTGAAGCAGCTCCCCTGCCCCTTTATTTGGGAATTCCATGGTCCACTCCTCCACTTCTGCTAGGGAAATGGGAGTACGCAGCAGTGCATATCCCCACTGCCTGTCCCTCGGTGACCCGCTACTGCCATCCCCTGGGGTGCTATGCTGTCCCCTGTGACTGCCTCACAGCCCATGCTCTGTATACCCTGGGCACCCTGAAAGGACTTCTCACAAAAGTGTCTCCCATTCTGCTCTTCTCTGTCTCCATTCTGCCAGCAGCTGGAGGCCAGGTGCGATCCCTTGCATTTTGAGCAGACATGTCTGAACATACAGCTGCCCCATATGCAGGTGGCCTTGTTGTATCCCCAACATGCCTTTTCCCCTGTGACCAGAGTGTTCTTTCTTGCTTGGTCTCCTACTGTTCCCCCCCTTCCCCAGAGAGGGTCCTCACTTACAATTCCGAATGGGTGCAATCCCATCTCAGGTCCCCTCTTACTGCCATTCGCTTCAGGAAAGCCTCATCATACTTGAACCATCTGTACCTGACTTTTGCCTTGTACACCTCCTAATAATGGACATGTATGTCAGCAAAGGGACTTGAGGTTCTGGCTGCTTCTCAATGCATCTATATATTATGAAACCTGCTTGCCAGTTCTCTGTGGTCTTCCCCTTATACTTTGCTTCCTCCATTTTGTGGCCTACCACCACCAATGCCACCACCATTTCTGATTTCCCCACTGACTCCTTCTGCTCATGCTTCATGGCTGTGTCCTCATCCATGAGCCCAAAGATGTCAATATACTCCCCTTTCCAGATTTTTTCTTTGATTGAGGAGGGCATGTGGTGCCCAATTGAACAATGCGGTGGTCCCTCACACAACTTCTTGTTAGCTTTGCCCCCTCCCTTTTACTGGCCCGGCTCCCTTGTCCTTTAAGGCCTACACAGCCCACTCTGCTTTCTCTAATCCTGTGTCCCTCATGCTGCCCAACAGCCCCTCAAGGTAATCCTTTAAACCATTCTCATCTGTGAGGTCCACATCATTCTTACCCCCATCCAGGTTCTCCTTGTCTGGTTCCGGTGTGGCAGGGGCACTGGTATTGGAACCGGATGAGGAACCCCCTGCCTGGGTCTCTTATCTCCTCTGCCCCTACCAGGGCATTTCTCCCACTCCTTGCACTTTCTCTGTGCTTCTTCCTCTGTTTCTGTCTTCTTTGCTGCTGGCAATAGCTCCGACATCTGCCGCATCAACACAGATGCCTCTTGCAACATCTTCTCGCTAATCAGCTGGGCTTGCTTCGGTGCCATGCCTGCTTCTTGGTGCCTGCAGTCTGAGGGGCGAAGGATTACAACATTCAGCCTGGCACTTTCAAATCGACCCTTTTTTCCCAGGTGGGATGGGCCTGCAGGCTTCCAAGCCCCATGCTCCACTAGACCGCTCCCAAGACCTACTCTGGGCAGATTACTCCCCGCGTATGCTCTTTCCCATCCTGTAGTGAGCCCTCCTGTTTTTTGTGTGTTTTTTTGTGTCCCCTAGCTACTGCCTTTCCAGCAGCAGCATCCCCCCAGCATCCTGATGTGGTGTGCCCCTCCCCTGAGGCCCCTTTTTCCCCACCGCAACACCAGCTATTCCTATTGGTTACCAAGGCAAGCAACCCCCCCAGTGGCCCGTTGTTGTCTTCTGTTGTCCTTTTTTTAAAACAAACCCCACCCCTCCATCCCAGTGCCTCGGAATGTGTGGTCCTCTCTAATGGCCTTTGCCACCCCCCAAGTGCTGTCCCTCTTTTTCACCACTGGCCATGGCCTGCACCTGCTCTGTGTCATGCAGTGTAGCCATAACACTTGCACTTGGCCTGCTGTACACCCTGCTGAGCTGCCACACCTTTCTTGCCTTGTGCCCATTGGTAGAATTGCACACGTGGCTGTGGATGCCTGGGGCTCAGCCTCCTCCTCGAGGCAAGAGGCCCACTTCATCCCCTGACTCTGGCCTTTTAGACTGGCCACTGGGCCATGGCCCCTTGCACCACTCCAAATCCCCCCTGCCAAACCAACCACAAGCGGCCCACCCTGTCCCAGCCTGCCATGTTGCAGGCCCCCCCACGGTGGCCCGGCACCATGATTCCACCTGTCAGCCCCATGGATCCTTGGCACCACCGAGTGCTCTTCTGCCTGCCTCTCCCTCATGATGCACAGCCCCACAAAACCTCTACTTTTGCCCCTTTCCATGGGCAACCCACGTAATGGCACCAGTCCCAACCATGGCCCTATGCCACTCATACCATGCGGCTTCATCCCTGCCTGCTGAAAATTGAGAAAACCAGGAGTAAATGAAGCAGCAACAAAACCCACACAGGAACCAGCGGGTGGTGCCGTGTCATCCTCTTTTCTTGTAGACTGAGCCCCTCAGTCTCCTTAGTGTCTGCCCCATTCACCACCTGAGCCAACTGGAAGGCCTTCCTCTGCACACCCACAGACCATCGCCCACCCACTGACCTTCGCACCCCTGTCCTTCTCTTGCACTTTGGGACTACTGGCACATTCCTGCCCAAAACCTTCTTTGCTTTTCTTGAGACACCACCAATACCACTGCGGCTGGCTTTCCACATTACAATTTCAGTGCGCTTGTGAATTCAGCGACCCCACCACCTGGCCTGTCCCTATGCTCTCCCTGGCCACCATGCACATGCAGTATTGCATATTCTGTGGCCTTAGACACTTGCTATCTCACCAGAATGCACTGTCCACTCCTAGTCATGCTGCTAACCCCACCATGCCTCTTCCTCTGCCACTGTTTTCTTCATCTCATTTTCATCCTTTTTTTTTGAACTTACGCGAACCACGCATCAGCTGAAAAACAGCCACCCGCATGGATGCAGGACCAGCAATGCTGAGTAGGCGCAGCATCTCCACCATCAGCTTTTCCCCAAACCAATGCCACACAATAAGGGCCCACCATGCTGCCCTGCCCCACATTTGTCATTTTAAAACATTGACTTCAAGCAAACAACCTCTCCAGCCACAACCAATGGTCCCAAACTGCCAATGCTAAAATTATCTGGCATTAACATTTTTGTTCAAACTTCCTCCTTTCACCATCTGACTAACAAGGACATCTCCTGGCTATCTGCGTATCGCTCTCCACCCCAAACAAGCTTCTTGGACTGACTTTTTAACCATTACACATAAACAGATTAAATTAAATGAAACAGCACACCCACTAAATCAACCGCTCCAATGAGCCATGTTAATCTTGCTCTCTAATTTTCACCATGTTATGCAAAACCATCTGCAGTAAAAGTTCTCAAAGGGCCCATGATGCCTACCAGGCCTAGTCATCCCATGTTCCTTACCTAGACTTTTGCCAATGAAGTACTGAGATCTTCAGTATGAAAAATTCCCAGCAAAAGAGGTCATCCAGCCTGAGCCCTGGCTTATTAGACCCCTAATAGGCCCCTGGTCAGGACTCCCTTTGGGTTCCACCCCTCAGCCAATCCCTGGGGCTCTGGCTTGCTCTTGCCATATTACCCTTTTCTGACTGGTGATGTCATCATGCCCCTTCCCAACCCTCTGTTCCCTTCCCCTTCCTCTCCAATGTACCTCTTCCTGGTAGGGATCACTGGACAACCTGACCTGCCCTTTAATGGCAAACCCTATTATGTTCTGCTTAGAACATCACAGTCATTTCTGTTGCAACATGTTGTGATGTCGTAAGCAGAGGACTGTGACAGTCTGACTTGTGTAAGCCACATTTATTTATTTAAGAGTTTGACCAGGAAGGCATGCTGAGCAGTCTACTGCTCGATTCCAGATGGTTCCTGGGTGGGAGGGTAGTGAAGAAATGCACCACGGTACATTACAATCTAGGAACAAGTCAGTACATATTCAGAACATGAGTACACACAGGTACAGTAGCATATTCTGGGATGCAGCCCAGGACTGTAAAGTGATAGCAATACACAGACAAAGCAATTAGGCAAATAACATTGGAAACACTAAAATACAAGTGAGAACCTACTCGAAAGATACTGGTTTAATGGAGATAGCTAGTTATGTCTTGTGAGGTCAGAGGTTAGTTGCATGTGCAGGTGGAGGAAAAGTGTGCTAGAAAGAGGGAGTTGTGGTGTAGAGAGGGTGCGGCAAGCCTAATGCTCGCAGGGAGTTTGTTCCATAGTTTAGGCAAGCTGTACCTGAAAGCCGACTGACCAGTATAGGTAGACACGTGAGGAATGGCCAAAACAGAGGAGTCTTTTTTTCTGAGTGAGTATGCAGGGAGGTTGGCTGATGTTATGGCACATAAAATGATGAAGTTTAGATGAGAAGTCATTGTTTTAAAAAAATGTCTGTAATAATAAAAAATAGAAAAGGTCTTAAAATTCAAATGTTTTGTGAAATTTAGTATAACTAAATTCTGCTGATGCCATCTCAGAATTTTTTGCAGGAAAACAGAAAATGTGTTAACAGAAGAATCCTGAAGTTGTAATAAGCATGTGTATGGGCACCAGTAATTGGGGAAGGTATACTGGAGAAATCTACAATGCCCCGAATCCCCTTCTGGCAGGTTCAACAATTTTGAACACCTTAGTGTTTCCATTAAAAACACCTTTTCTTGATTTGAACAGAAAATTAGGTAACCAGTATACTGTACATTTATAAAACTTAACTGCCACACACAGTTGTCATTGTCTTTTGTTATTTTACAGTTGCAGCCATTCCATGGTTAGATATTTTCTGAAATGTCTATGATTTCTCTAGAGAAATTCCTGCATGCCTGCAAAACCATATTATAGTCTTCTTTGTTCTAATTTAAAAATAATTTAGACACAGTAGAATGTGTCATCATGGAGAGATAATTGCATGTTCTCAGGTACATTCAATGCCACTTGGCTGTGCACTGTGCGTAGCAATGCACCTGGGGCAGGTGACTATCTCTCCCTAATTAAATGCTAAGTCATGTTTCACTAACTACTGTATGTGTGTGGGGGAGGGGTTATAATAACATGTTCAATGAGTTACTTATTTAAATTGTGGTGACTTGGATAGGCGCACTGACTCGAAGCTCATTTCTAGGTATGAGCTGGTGGAGAGACTACAGCATGAAGTGAAACATGGACTACAAAAAATAGTAACAACAACTGTTGCATGTACATTAACGATAAAAGCAAGGTAAAAGTAATAACTTCTAGCAAAAGAAAAAAAAACAATGTAGAAAGTGTACAAAGTACATCAGTTATGGAGGTAGCAAGGATACAAATAGAGAAGCATGCTTCCTACATGTGGTAATATATTTATAACTGCATCACTGTGTTGTAAAATTCATATTAGAAAGTACAACTGAGTTTTATGCTATTCAACAGGGTAAGAAAAATGGATAAATAGTGAAGGTGGTGCTGAATAGGGCTGGGTTGTTTTTATACAAAGAGAAGAGGAAGATGGCTAGTGGCAGGTGTATACTTTTGAGAAGTGTGCTGTAAGAGTGGCTTAAGAGAGTGCAGAGAGGATGAGAGATGGAAGGCAGAAACAGAAAATATACTGACCTGCTACAGGTTTACTGCAAGGGATATGAAAGGAATGAAAGCAGTTGTTTTGAAGGAATAGAAGGACAAGATGGCAGGATTAAGGAAAGAGGAGTGGTATGTAGAAACAGAAATAAACCATTATTTGGTCAGGAAGGAGAAACGGAGTAAGACACATTGGACCTCTAGGAACCTTAGTGAGTGAAAGACAGAGCACGAAGGTAAAATTATACAAGGAAAAAAAAGGGAGTCCAGTCTGGCAAGTATAAGGTTTGGGGCAGCACTACAGACTACATCTGCTTTTTCAAACACTAGCAAGGTCATCTTGAAGACAGTTTCTTGGTAGATCAAGAAAGAAAAGCAAGTTTTGCTTCCTGACAACACACCAGACTTAGGGCAGAGTTTCTTATGCATGGTGGCAATGTGGGAGGAAATGGTGTAGTTATGTTCCAGCCTCATCCCTAACTACTTGAAGTGATGTACCTCTTTAAGCAGGTTACTTCCCAGAGTCTTGAAAACAGATATGCTGGAGCCTTGCTAGTCTCAGTATATTGTCATAAGTCTGGAAGACTGTCTTTTTTGCATTTAACAAGAGCTGATTTGAGCAGAACCAGTATTAGATATTGTCAGCTTCATATTAGAATGATGATGATTCCAGCCAAGAGAGTAAACCACCAGCAGTAAATAAAACGGAGTCATTTGCATATATGTGTACCGTATGTGTGAGAAGACACAAGTGGAGAGTCATTTAAACAGATTTAGAAAAAGGATTGGGCTGAGGATGAAGCCCTGGGGGCACCAGACTTGATGGAAAGGGGGATAGGGCGTAACCAACCTGGACAGACTGGAGCCGATCTGAAAACTAGAACCACCAAATTGCCAAGCTAGCTAGCCATGCAGCACCTGGGTAATAGAATCAAAGACCTTTGCTAGGCCTGTGAAAACTACTGCTGTGAACAGGTCCTGGTTCATACCTTTTAGCTTGGAGGAAGTGATCTGGAGGAGGGAGGAGATGGTGGAATGGTGTTTGCGGAATCCTGACTAAAAAGGAGAGAGGAAAGAAGATGAGTCAAGGTAGGTGGATAGCTGAGGGACTACAAGGTTTTCGTAGAACTTAACCAGGGAGTAGATGCACGAGATGGACAACTGATTTGCTAGGAAGAAAGTCACCCTCTCTGAAGAGAGGGAGAACATTAGTCTGCTTCAGGACTTGGGGATGGACTCAAGTTGGAAAGAAAGACTGTACAGGGAGACAAGAGGGGTAGCGATGGCCATCACAGAGAGATGAAATAGATTAGTACCTGCTGTAGCTAATCTGGGCTGTTCTTTTTAACGGAATTAAGGGAGAGTAAAGCACCAAAGGTGGTCTCAGAGGAGACTGGGGAACAAGAGTGGACAGGGCCTGGACTACTCAGAAGAGCTTCTGGTACCTTACTACCCAAGGCAATCACTCCGCTTGGCAGATATGGGGTTGCTAGAGATTCCAAGGGTTTCCTTAAAATCTTCAGGGGCCTGTGCTTTTATGTACGTGGCCCCTGCCCTCTGGAATTCTCTACCCTGTCCACTTCGGCAATGTGCATCCATGGAGGAATTTAAAAAGGCCTTAAAGACCCATTTATGGTCAAAGGCTTACCCTGATGATGATTTTATTTTATTTTATGAACACTGCTGTAATGGGATTTGTGTTTATTTTACTGTTTTATGTGTAGTTGCTGTAAAGGCGCCTTGGTTTTAAGAAAGGCATGGTATAAATAACGTTTGGTTATTATTAAGAAAAAGGCGCTGAGGTAGAAGTTGAGAATGGTGGCATTTTGGGGGTGACCAGCCAGAGAAGGAGAGTTTTGTCATGTTCTGCAGTATAATTGATGGAGATTTGGGGAGGGTATTGCTAAACTGAGCATTCCTCAATATGTAGCAGGATGCTGATGATTCTGTTTTGTATATCATACATCTTCTGATTTTTGGCCCAATTTCAGCATACACAAGCAGATTCTATGTAAATTTAGTGTAATTTCAATTAAATATCATGTGCCCTATATTCAAAGGTGGAGGTCTGCACTTTGCTAAACCCTTCTGCTAGCACTCTTTTGCACTATGCACAAGAGAATTCATTTTCATATAAGCACAGAACATACTGTGATTGTGCAAAGCATATGTAAATATACCCTTAAAGCACAATGAAAAGCAAGGCACTAACAGGTCAGTCCAGTCACAAAGCACAACACCATGTTGGTTAATAACTGAATACTGAACATGCAGCCTGGTAGCAAAGTATCTGCACATCACAAACAGAGAAATATAGAACTTGATGGCAGAAAAATACCAAGGGTCCATTGAGGCTGCCCAATGTTTCCCATGGTCAGGTATCAATCCAGGGTACTATCCCTTCCCCTTCTACTCTTTCTTCCCTTCACTCATTGCTGTGCCCTTACTCTGTCCTACCTGTGTTTGAAACCCTCCACAGTCTTTGCATCCACCATCTCACCAGGAAGACTGTTCCATGGCTCCGACAATCCTTTCAGTACAGTAGTACTTCCTCACATCTCTCTTCAAGCTCCCACCACACAGTTTCCATTCATGCCCATGTGTCATTGAACTGGTGCTCTGATAGAATAGCTCTGTGAGTGGCACTTTATGTATGCCTTTCAGAAACGTAATAGTCTCAATCATTTCTCCCCCTTGTCTAACATGATGGTCAAAGGTGCAATATTCAAACAACCCCATACCAATAAATATTTTCCACATTCAAGGCACTAAGGGGTCATGACTAGTTCATTATGTAGCTATATGAATCTATTTAAGAGGATTTTGCTTCTTCGAGTGTGGAGAGGAGGGCCAGAGCCAATTTTAATAGATGGCTTAGGAGTTGCAATACTGCAAGCCCACCACTTCAGAGGTAGTGCTACTGCTTGAGACATCAACAACCCATGTTTGGGAATGAGCCAGGGCACTAAAAGTGTCAACCAGTGGGAGGAGGATTGAGCATCCCAGCGGATGCTCTCCTCCCCTGGAGAGGAAGGATTTTCTGTTCCACTGCTGTATCACCACCTGTGTGACCACAAGTGGCTGTACAGGGGGAAGTATTGGAGTGAGAGTATGGCGTGGACATTGAGTCATCTTGGAGCATTGGTGTGCCGACACCTAATGACAATACATGCTCCTGGGGGGGAGGGAAGGGAAGAACAACAAAGGGAAAATGGTGCAGGATTGGGAGGATGAAGCCTTCGACAGCCCACCACGTCTCACACTGGACTCGAGCCACCATCTCCCAAAGATAGCATCAGGTTTACCTTCACCATGGGTGGCCAGATTGAAGCAGAGAAGAAATGCTGTGGAGCTGAAGGTGTACCCAGCCCTGGGGGACAATCCAAGAGAGCAGCACACTAATGATTCATGGCTGGGCAAGAGGTGCCAGGAGGATGGTTAGCTGAGTCTCAATCTGATGGGAGCGGAACACATTGGCAGAAGGTGAAATGAGGTCCCACCTGTGACAGAAGCGTAAACAAAGTAAGAAAAAAAAAAGAAGTTGAAGTACAACACTGTTATTTGTAGCACTGCAGCACAGTTAATAATGTTCTGGGTTTGCAGTGCAGTTTATGCTTGTGACTGCATTTTTGTCTGTCATTTCAGTTTGACATGACTGTGTTTAGTGGTATTATAGCCCTAATCTGATTGTACACAACTTGCAATACCCCATTCACATAAACATCCTCTTTGCAGGTAGGACTAGCACAGACAAACATATGTCTGGGACTTGTCATGTATTCTGAGCCTCAAATGGCATCTTTGGGATATCTGAAAGTGTCCTCTGTGCCTTGTGCACAGTTAAAACATTTTTTGCAAAGCTGTAATTTGTACTGCAAAATCCTCCACTTAGTGGCAGGCTAAAGCTTTAAATATAGCATTTTCATTATATGCAGGTCCACCCCACTCATTTGCATGTGAGCAAACTGTAACTATGTGATGCTATGCAGATCACTTTGAGCTGCAGAAACAGGTTTTAGATAAATTGAGAATCATTCTATGTCCAGATTCAAGGCACTAACCTCTGTTTGCATGATACAAAGGAACTCTTCATGGAGCTAAAGCTTTGAATACCTAGCTTTGTATCACTAAGTGTTTCACATACATATCAGCTTGCCTCAAATAATGGCATTTAAATACTAAAATAACAAGCTGCAGATTCTGTTGGTTAGCTTGAACATGGAATACAGGTGAATTAATAATCTACTACAACATTAGTACTTCTGAAATTTTGGTGTTCAGTTTGATAGGTTGATGACAAAAGAAAACTTAAGTAAGAATTTCATCTCGGAGTTTCTGTTCCAGTTGTTTCTAATTGCTACCATAGTGCTCACTTATGCTTAGGTAACACTTCGTAAAAAAGGCTCTGACTAATACTGTCCCCTGGGGTTTTCACGATAATTTCTTCCTGAGGAGAAAAATGTCTATGCAATCTAGGTCAGGAGACAGCTATAATGAGTTCATTTTTCAACAGTGTATAAATGCATAAAAGTCCATTGTACACTTTTAACACCAGCATTTTAAGCTCGTTAAGTGGTTCTCCAAATAACGTATCACAGGATAGGATGTGGTAGAGTGCAGATAACTGCAGTACTGTTAAGAAAGATTGTTTTGTGCAGAGCTGGAGAATACTTCCTTATGGAAGACATTTCTTCTTACCAGAAAAATGCAGATGTTGATTAGTTCAACAGTATCTGCCTTTTCATATGAGTACATACAAAATGAAGAATATAATTAGCACCAAGTATTTTTTTTAAGTTGTATGTTTCCTGATGGAATATTTCCTTATAAAGGGATCTTTGCATATATGAAAGCATGTATAGCACATCATCCATGTATAATATATTTTTATAATGTTCAGTATAACTGTTAGTATACCGCTAAGATTTGACTGAGGCCTCTTTTGCATTGGCGACCTAGATATTATGGATCTGTGAATAATGACTATTAATTACCAAATGCAACAGTAATATTCATGATCAATTTCTGCATTCACATTTGAGGATTGATTTGCAAAGTAAAAACAATAGAACAAACCATTCCCCTTTCCCCAGGTAACCAGGAATGTTTCTGTAACCGCCCTCAGTCATCCTCTGCCCTTTAACCTTGTCCTCCCATTGCCTAAAATGACCACCAAAAACTATCTATCATCCTGCTTGCCCTTTCCCCACCAAACTCTGTTTCTTACAGGTACCCCAAAACTCAAACTCTGTCCCCCTGAGTCTCTTATTTGTTTTGTATATTAACTCTAATATTGTGGACAGAGAGTTTTTTTTTATTTTATTTTTATAAAAGGGAGGGAGATGCACCATTTTATTCTTTTTATTTTCAGGAATTGCATACAGAACTGTAATCAGGTCATTTTAAAATGTGTCCTGGGAACACATGAAAGTACATTTTTGAAATGTGTCCAGGGAGAAGGGATACATGCAATTACATACAAAATACTACATAGCAAGAACAATTTACCTAAATTTTAGGCATGTTTTAGCCAGGAGTATAGTTTGATTTTAGAGTAACAGCCTCAGGGATAAAATACTAAACATAACAACACCACCAAGCAAAATCGTGCATCATAAAATACACAATTAGAATGAGCAGAGTAGGCAAGTGCTACTCACAGTGAAAGGTAGGGCTGACCAAATCCTTGAGCTGGACTTTTAGTGCATATACCAAGGTAGCTGAATATACCTCAGCAGGAATATCATTACAACAATTTGTAGATCTATAAAAGAAACCTACTTTTGTCAATTGCTTTGGTGCTGTACATTTAAGACTTTGGAAAGACCAGTGTGACTGACATCTGAAGGCATACGTAAATAGGCAAATATGGAAGAGAAAGCAGTGGAGATCTGGGACCCAATATTTGAATAGGAAGGGAGCCCCAGGTATGTGTTATTGCCCATGCAATGGTGACCCATTTAGGGTGATATTAAGGGAGATGGGGACAGGAGGGCAGTCAAGGGAAAAATGGTAAAAGAGCTAAACAGGGTGTCAAGCTTTTTCCAGGATGGTTTATGTACAGAACCATAGAACAGGTAAGAAAATGGGTTAGATACATCCTCAAACCTGACTGGATGGCAACCCATTCCACCTGGTCCAGTATCAGATATCAGAGACCAGCAAATGAATAGTGCCACTGCACCCTGCCTTTTTATGATTATCCATGTGCCACATAAAATAAAAAAAAATAAAATGGCCATTTTTTTGGACTGCTTACGGACTCACCCTTTCTTTCCCACTCTCAGTCTTGGCATCCCCCCACTGTCACTGTGGCACTAACAACCTGAAGCAGTTAAAAAAAAAACTGTATCCCTAGCACTATCACTTTCCTTGTCTCACCTGCTTTCTAAATTAAAGAACTGCTCTTCCCAACCGCATACTCTGTTCCCTGACTTGACTTCCATGCCAGCTTGCAGAGCCTGTGTCATTTTGTGTTGGTGGTGGGACAGGAGCTGCTTCAGTTACTTTTAATCTCCCCACCTGTAGTATTTGCTACAGATTCAGTATTGGTCTATCTAGTTATACTCACTTTAGCCCCAAGGCTGCTCCTGTTTTTTTATCCCACCTGCTGGCTCCTCAGCTAATATCTGTAGTAACTGAGCCCAATGACTGGCTACATGATGCTGCTCCGCTCACTCCTCCTCTGGACGATCAGTGCCTCAAAGTCTTCTCAAGTCTTGCACACAGCAGCCACTTATCCAGCCTGGCAGCGGCAAAGGAAGGGGGCTGGGGCTCACTTAATAAAGAAAAAAATTTAATTTATATGAAATTACTGTAAACATGTTGATGTGAAAAGTAACACTGTGGTTGCATGCTTACCTTAGTGCTGGGCACTCGCTCTACAGATGGCAGCACTGTACAACAGCTCCATAATTAAAAAAAAAAATTCTGGGTTACAGTCGAACAGAAAAAAGAAACTGAACACTTTTCACCACTCACTTTTTACAGCACTTAGTGGAGGGTCCCAATCACAACAAGAGGGGGAAACAAACAAAAACAGGGAATAACTGCAGCACCTTCTATTGACAAGTGTACCAGTAGAGGGACTACTTAACAACTAAATGATTTATTTTGGGAGGGCTTTAAGCCCAAGGTTTGATGGCTGGAGCAATAACGTCACTCCCCCATCAAGCTTAAAAGGTTACACATCCTGGGCTTAGTCTGGATTCAATTTTTGTTGCAGCCAGAGGTGCTGCTGTCCTCCACCTATTTGAACTTCTGCTGCGTTTCCCTCTCCTGCAGCTTACTCCGGCTGCCCATTTGTTTGTCTCTGCCTTCTTTGGCTTGTATTCTTCATACCTCCCAATATGGAATCGAGGTTATCTGCTTAGTTTTGTATTCCATTCTTATTTCTGTTAATTATTTATTCTAAACTCCTATCTCTCCCACTGCTCATGTGGCTTCCTTTCTGTTGGCTGGCTCACTCTACTGGCTGTCTCTCTCTCTCTCTCTCTCTCTCTCTCTCCCCCCTGTCCTTTCTGAGTTTTGTGGTGCTGCCCCTCCTCAAGATCGCTCACTCGCTGCCTTTTCTATTCACCTGCTGCATCATGCTCTGGTTACCTCTGTGACGCTCCCAGCTCATCTCTGCCCATTCCCTGCTGGATCTTTCTAGTGTTGTCATTTCTGCTTGCCTGTTGTCACTCCATCTGGGCCGGCACCTCTGGGGTGTGCATTCCCGCCATGCCAGCTTTCAGCTCTACATCAATGCTCATCTCTCATTTTGCTCCACATGGACTTGTTGCTGCTATCCATTTCTGCTCCCCCTTCACAGCGGCAGCTTGTACCTCTGAGAGCTGTGACTCCTCCCTGAGCTCTTTGTTTTGGCTGCCATTGGGGTCCCATCCTGTACATCACTAATAAGCTGCATCTCTTTGCTTCACAGTCAGTTTCTTTCGGTTCGTGTAACACTACTCACTTTTCTTGCCTTTCAGATCTATGATAGATTCCTTTCCTTACTCAATTCTTGCCGCCATTCCATACCCTACCATTCATGGAGTCAAGGTAATACATTTCGGGGTATCTTTCATTCTTGGAAACCAGCACAAAACCTCATGTTTTGGCAGGTGAGGCATTCAAACAGCAGTAATGACCTGCACTTC
This sequence comes from Neoceratodus forsteri, assembly GCA_016271365.2. NCBI lineage: Eukaryota > Metazoa > Chordata > Ceratodontiformes > Ceratodontidae > Neoceratodus > Neoceratodus forsteri. The sequence continues at coordinate 1,155,698,179 of CM057456.1, read as the reverse complement.
AAATACATTGGAGACCTTACTAACTTTCTGTGCTGTTGTGGATCTCTCTTAACAACCATTCTGACCACCTGTCAGTGTGCCAGGGTTACCATTGTGTCTTATCGAATTCTTCATTCCTTCTACAGTTATGGCTCTTCTTTATGTGGTTATTCCACTAAAATAAAAAAAATAAAAATGTTCACTTTACCGGGGGTCAGACAAAAATAGTTTCGTACTTCATACGTCTGCTGTGCAGACGGTTCACATCCGCAGAATGGGGGTACCACTCATAGCAGCACTCTCCCTCTCCACTTGTGGGGTTAAGCTAAGCTTCAGGTCGGAAGGTTATGAGGTGTCTCGAGTCACCCTTACTTTAGCCCCTGCATTATTTACTTTTTCTCTTGGTGCTTCACTTTGATGCTAGCGCTTTGTTTAACCCTATCACTAGCCCTCTCGGGGGTGGGGAGGCTCTAGGGTGTGGCGCTGCAGTTGCCGGTTGAGCTGCATCGTGGCATCAGGGATTGGCTAGTGGCTGGGGTGGCTGAGGTACCGGGTTCGGGTCCAGGCGCTGGTGTGATTTTTATTGCACCCAGCCCAAACCTTTTTATTTTTACTGCTTTCACACCCCCGGACACCCCAGTTGAGAATCCTTAAGTAGGGGTACTGGGGGCAAAAGCCCCACCTGTGAGAGGGGTGTAGAGGCACTGCCCCACAGAAAGCAGTAAAAATATGTCCTGGCACCATTATGCTGGTGCACCGGGGTTGTCAGAGTGCTGAAAATGTGATCGCTTTAGGTGTTAGCCATTATCACATAGACCCTATACTCTGTAACTGGTAGAATCATCTTTGAGGTATTTACTCTCTGGCCACCAAAGGGAGGCCAGCTTTATGATGGTCCAAAACACCATGATGGCAGAGGAGAATCTCAATATGGGGACATACATGAAGGTGACTGTTTAGCCAGATTTCCAGGCATTTGAACCTTTCAGGCTATGGTATTGGGGGGGTTCTCCAATGCCATAAGAAAAGGTGTAGTGATGACTGTGTTTGTGCCAAGAACCACAGGTCATGGCAACAGTTTATTTGGTATTAAACAAGAGACAAATGGACTAAAGTCACTGCTAAACTGTGTCATTGTCTTTTTGTAAGGAAAGGGAAATGGTAAAAATGCAGGTAGTCTAGAGATAAAAATGGTTGTGTGAGCAGAATACATGTGTATGCATGACGACAGGCAGATGAATGTGAGGAAATATACATCATGGAAAAGAGAGTAGGGCCTTGGAGGAAACTACATAAGCAGTCTTCAAAAAGTGATCAGTCATATTATTTGTTTTTATATGAGTGATAGTGTGAGGCATGGTGGGGTTGACAGTATCCCATTAAGCCTTTTGGAATGCTATTATCATACAAGACACAGAACCACAAACTTGAAACAGTTGTAGGTTAAGAATATCACAGAGTTGAGGTGCTTTACTACTTGACTGAAAAGGTATGGGTCAGTTGGTAGTCACTCACAGCACTAGGTGATAACGTAGAAAACAAATACATCGCGGTCAAACACCGAGCATGAAAAATGGCACTTTCAAATATAGTGTTCAACAAAAACACTGACTGCGATGATGAAGCCAATGGCTGTGCTCCAGAAACACATGGATCACTACCATGGCTACACCTACTGTACATAACTACATTGAGATTTTGAAGGGGCTCCGCTCCCTGCACCGCCTGAACTTAAAATAATCAACTCCACAGGGGTTACAGCTCGGGAACAGGGAGGAACCTGGGGGGGTCATTGGAGGGCATAACTCATAGAGGAAGGGGGAACTGGGTAGGACAACTGGGAGTGGGGGCAAAAAGTGCAGGGTTGGGGTGGACAAATTAAAAAGAAAGGTTGGGAGGGGGAAAAAACAAAAATATAACAAAAACAGTAAAAGTGCTGTGTCCGGACCAGGAATTGAACCCCAGTCCAGCACATGTTCCACCTCTCCTCACTGCCTGTGCCCCTATCCTCTACATCACAATGACACCTTGGCAGCACCCCCTGCAGCAGAGCCTTTCTCCACTTTTTCCCAGCTGTCAACACTTACAGGGACAGTGGTAACATACCTGTGTTATACTATCCCTGTAGCTGTGTTGTCAGACTCTATTTTCTACAGCATGGATTGTCCTAGGCTATTACTCCTGTGTTATATTCACTGGGTAGGGTCACTCACCCCCTGACAGGTGTTAGCTGTTAATTGAGCAATAACACCTACAATACCAGTCAGAGGAAGGGTATTACCAACTTAGTACAATTCGCATGAGGGCAAGAAGAAAAAAGAAATTGAGGAAAAAATAAAATAATAGTAAACACAAATACAAATAAAATGGAGCCATTCAACCAAAGGTACAAGAGACTCAGTTTCAACTTTTTTATTTGTATTTTCTACACCTGATAGGACCCCCCTCTCACCCCATGTACTAATGAACTACATATAGAGCAAATAATATTATTCAATGAGAAAATGCCTGGGATCATATGAGCAGTAAAAGCTGCCTGTGGCCCACAGATGCTCTTAGTGTCATCTGACATAATGTTTCCAATGTCAGTGCTTCATCACCTTCAATAAAGTGTTAATATGCAAAACATAATGTCAGGTGATGCAGAATGATTCTGTGGGCCACAGTGACCACTGGCAGTTTGCATGAGCATGAGAACTTTATTATGGAAAAAATCAAGTGATTATTTGCAATTATTGAGGACCACAGTGTTCACTGGTAGTTCGGGGTCCTCCTCTTATTTTTAGACTGAAGCTTTATTCTAAGGTGAGGTATCACAGAGACCATTGAACATTCTTTTCTTTTCATTACTGTATTACTATATGAAATCTACTTATTCAAAAGAAACAAGGAAATGAAAGCAAAAGATATAGCATCTGATGTTTGACTGATATAACCTTTATCACATACCTTTGAAAAATTCTTCATTGTCCAGCAGATAGAATCCAGGTCCAATTGTTTTTTTAATTTTTTCGTGTGTATAAAAGTAAAATACAGTCTGAGCATTTGGGGAAAGAACTGAACTCAATTATAAATATAAAACTGTTGAGGAAAAAAGTACATTATTCATGCATACTCAGGAAGATATCAACTAGATTGGAAGAAGTCTGTTATTGGAAACAGAGCACACAGGTTATAAAAGTAACACATGAGAGCAATCAAGGTTCTTTTCAATTTACAGTACCATAAATATTACCTAGTCTTAAGGATAAACTATAAGTATAGGCAAGGGAGGGAGCCATGAATGTTTTTGCTTTAACATTCAATCAGAACATCACCAGGAACAGTAGAATTTACATTTGAATTAGCAAATTTATTTTTAACTTCCTGCGGTGTCCTGGCTGTTATGCATCGTGCAGGTCATGAAGCATCTTACATAAGACTTGCTGAAGCACACCTGAAAATCTGCCCGCCCACCCCATCCTCACCCACTAGGTTGGTGACTGTATTGAAACACCACCAGTAAAGGTTTAGGTCAGTATATGTTTTGAATTTTCATCAAGTTTTGCTTGCAGGAACAGAATGTCTTTGTTAAAGTAAGCTGAGTAAATTTCATCCTTCCTGTATGTTTTACAGCTAAGGCTTGAGTGGACAGAATATTGGTTAACCTCCCCCCATGAACCGGATTGTGACCTTGAAAATCTCCATGAAATGTGTGCTAAAATTAGATTTCAAGAGGATTTTCTCCAGTCACCAGTTAAAAGAAAACATCATAGTTGAAATCAACGGTCATAATTATCCAACTTTCCAAAATAAAACCAAGATCTTAATTTCTTTATTAAAGACAATCTAAGTATGAAAATATAACCCTAAGGGCAGGATTCACAAAGACCTTACACTCGGTGCATCTCAGATGCCCCGGTGCAAATGAGATGCACAGAGCACCAACTGTGGTATTCACAGAAGATGAACCGGGGCATGCTCCCGGTGCATCCCCTCTGTGAAGACCACAGTTGCGCCTAGCCCTGGATACAGCAGTGCAACTCCCTGTTTGGGCTGGGAATCTAATGGGGCAGTGCATCTCATGATGCACTGTGGGTAAAGTTGCAATTCAGAGCCAACAACATGCAAATGGGGCCATTAGGCATGCAAGGTGCAATGGGGCCATTTGCATGTCATTATGGCCCCATTTGCATGCACCATGCAGGGATGCACCCCGTGGAATGCGCCAGGTGCCCTTTATGTGCAGCAGTACCACCACATACCCAGCCCCACTGTCAGGTCATTGCCACCCCCCGCCCAAGTCCCCGTTAGTATGCCACACACTGCAGTGGCAGACATATGTACTCAAATCCCCCCCCCCGCCTACCTGTGTCTCTAGTAGTATCCCGCACACTCTGCGGTAGTGAAATAATCCAAGAACCCCCCCTCCCTGACTGCATCCCTGTTAATATGCTGCACACTGAATTGAACCCCCCTTCCCACCCTGACCCAATCACATAGTAAACAGAACCCCAGATATATCCCTGGTGGCCAGTGGACCTCTCCTGTCCCCAAACCCTGTCCGTATAATACCCAAACAGAATACCATGATAGTCTAGTGGTGCCCCCTGCCCTGATCATAATATAGACTTACATCCCACCTTTCCCTGGTAGTCCAGTGGACTCCCTAACCTCCAACCACTCAGGCATCCCCAACCCAACCAGCTCCCCCTGTCCCAGCAGGTTCTGATGATCGATGGGCATCACAATCCTTGTAAATGACAGAGTACTGTACACACTGAAAGCCCATTGGTTGACAGGGTTCACCAACTGGCTTACAGTAGTACTGTGGCTGTCATTCACAGACAGCTCTGTCAGTGGCACCTGTGGTGGAATGCAGGTGGGTTGTGCTGCCTGATGATCACTGGGACCTGCTGGGATGGGGGGAGTAGGGTGGGTTGGGCACACCTGAGTGGGTGGGAGGTCCACTGGACTACCAGGGAAAAGTGGTATGTAAGTCTATATATGATCAGGGCTGGTGGGGCACCACTAGACTACTAGGGTGTTCTGTTGAGGTATTGTACAGATGGGGTTCAGGGATAAGAGGGGTCCACTGGACTATCAGGGATATATCCGGGGATCTGTTCACTATGTGATTGGGTCAGGGTTGGGGGGTTCATTTAATTGTAAATTTCCACCACAGTGTGCAGCATACTAACAGGGATGCAGCCAGGGAAGGATGGTTCTGAGTTCATTTCTCTACCGCCACAGTGTGTGGCATTCTAAAGGAGACTTGGGCAGGGAGAGGGGGCTCACTGGACTGCCAGGGTGGGCAGTCTGCTGTGCTGCTGTCAACAGTACAGCAGCCAGCCTGTGGGTGACCACCCACTTACGTCTACTTGTTATAGACTTATGTTTTGGTGGCACATTTCCGGACTTGCTCAGGGAATGCACCTCCAAGTTGGGCTGTGAATGTGGCTGTGCATCATATACATGGGCACGCCCCCTGCACAACCCCTCCAGATGAGCTGCATATTATTAATGCTGGCACATCAGACCACTTCCAGAATCATGCTAGTGCACTACTCAGGGATACGTTGGCACATCTCAGATGCGCTGGGTGCATCCCTTTTGTGAATCCTGCCCTTAATATTTACAGTTCAGTTTGTAGTGATGCCATTAAGAGGACAGGGCCATAGTTATCTGCTTGTACTGTAACTTCCAATGTGCTACTTTAGAACTGATTGTGATATCGCAGGTAGACCTCGCCACTCCTTACTCACAACAGAGCAAAATGAACTATAATGTGCAGGTTTTGTGTTCTTCTGACCATTCATTTTTCTTCAAGGAGTAGAATGATTTAACATTTTATGCTCAGAGCATTGTTGTGTGATTGAGATTGGCTAATGCTGTGATTTCTTTACCAGAGTCTTGTGACCCTTTTAAAATGTACATGACATATGGGGGAAACTTGTGGAAAACATAATTTTAAGGCACAGTTCTACTCCTATTTCACATACTGTACTCTCTACAGCATTTTCAAGATAACAAATTGCTGCACTACCATAAAAAAGAACCACTGTCCCTCAACCTTCAACTTATCTGGCTGCTCATCTACACCTAATATTATATTCTGTTGCAAGGGGAATGATTTTGATATTAAAAACAGATAAACAGAGAACTAAGTTGTCAGAGATACACAAGCAGCCAGAGCACATGATGCCTATCTAGGGGGCCAGTGATTTTGCTTTTATGGAAATGTACCTAATCATAAAGTAGAAAGGGATGCTAAATATAAAAAAAATACATAAGATGCAATCTGCCTGAAATGTAATTTTCTTCCAAAGTTCCCCATGATACATGTGGGGCTCTTTGGTTACATTCATTTAGATCAGCTTATTTGCTATAATCTGAAGAGAAACCTTTCCCTCTCTCTTAAGCTTAGTGAGTTGACTCTCCACTATTTATCTCAATAGGTAGAGAATGGATCCAGACTTTTAAAATGTGGTGATGGCCTTTGTATACACCATTACATTTGCCCTTACTTCTTGATGCATACAATACTTGTGCAGAGTTAAAACTTTCAGTATATAAATTATATTATCCACTGGTGTCAGTGTTCCCAACTTTCCCAATTCCTTATTTTAGTGCAGCAGGCCACCACACTGTATATTTATACCACTGCACTAATGTTTTTACTACCACCCTATATTTGTTTACCATCACTCTGGTGTTTTCCATCACCTTCTATTTTGGGCAGTTTTCCAAATTTATATTAATACAATAATCCAAAAATATCCATTACTATCTATCTTTATTGCACTACTGACATGAAGTTGATATTAATGAACTTAACCTTATTTAAAACAAAATTATGAACATATACAGTACTGTGCATAGAGAGCCATTCCTGTAATCAATAAAAACAAAAAAACAAATAAATACATCAACACATATTGATGGCCCAATAATCATATGCAGTGGACAACCTTGGATATAAATAAATCTTACTTTGAGGAAAGCCCTTGCAGCAAGCCACACAGGTAGCATCAAGTTGTCAGGGGCCATGACAACACAGAAACCTTCTAGGTCACAGTCTACCATGGAGAACCACCCATTGCTGAAATCACCAGCTGACATCAGCCTATCCAATAAAGGTGGGCAGTCCCCTACACCTATCTCAGTTTTTTCCCTCCATCGACCCACTCACATCGGACATTAGCAGACACTGCAGCTACAGTTGACCATCGTTAACCTCGCTTGCCGTGATTTTTTTTTTATTTTCCTTTTTTTCTTTAGTGTTCTCCAGTGCTGTCTCCAGGTGCCTGGACTGTTGAACAATTCAAGCCATGATGAATTGAAATGCCCAGATGGAAGCTGTACACTGCTGAGCTGAGGAGTAGCTAAAAAAGCAAGATTACTTAATGTGTTTATTTCTTTTTGAAAAGGTAAACCACCATTGCCTAAACAAATCTTGTGCTTCCATCAGGATTGGCTATTTCTCTTGAGGTGTTCTTCTGTGTACCTCAAGAGGACAGCTTCAGTGGTAGCGGGACAGGAGATATGGAAGAACCCTTCCAAAAGTTTCAAACTTGTGGAGGACTGGCCTAATAGAGGCTTGTCATAAATCCATGCTTTGGAGAACTGAATATGAGGAAAGGATGAAAAAGATGAAAGGTTTAAGCAATAAGACACAAAGGAGAGGAGAAGGAGTAAGAGGAAGCAAAGAAAGACATTTGGAGAAAAGAGCATTATTACTTCCCCACATCTCATGCAGTCTGAATGTTTTTTCCCTTTTTCTATGTGCACTGTGTTATGTCCCTCAGACTGTTTTTGCTATTTTTTTAGTTTTAAAACGTAATTTTAATGTCTCTTTTTTAAACTAAGCACCTGTAACAGAGGACCCTGGGTCACTTGTTGCTAGTTGTAATAAATACACGTGTGGCATCCTAAACTCATAGATCGCCATTTTCTGGGGAACACGCTGTGCAGGAGGGCTGCTGTTCATCTGTGACTTTTATTGCTGCAAGCGATCATTGCTTAGTAAAGCTAGTGGGTTGTATTTGTGCTGTTGGACTTTAGAAAAAGTAATGAGTTTTCATTTGTTTTTCTGAAGCCCGCTGGTTTTATTTTTTGATCTGAATAGCATAATTGGAGCATTATATCGGGACCTTGCAGAGAGTCTATAGTCAGCTCTCTTATTTTTTGTTCTTTTTTATTTTATACTTTCTAGATGCTGAAGATTTTCTTTTTTACATATAGTTTATTTTCTCCTCTGTCCCTGGGTGGCTCTCCATCATGCCTGATCCCCCAGCCCTGTTTCCCACTCACAGCCTACCTTTTGCTTTCCTCCCTGGCTTGCCCCCAAGAAGCGGTGATGGGGATCCCTCAACCCACTGGAACGGCTCCAGTGTGGAGGTTACTGCCTGTTCATAGGAGCAGGACCTGTGGGGATTGGCATTCATCCTGCACACCAGGGACACTTTTTCCTCCCTTTTCTGCCCCTTAGGAGAGGAGGTGTGCAATAACACCCTATGGAGAAAGAGCGCACATGTCCACATGTGCTCCTCCAAGTGTCTGCCTCCTATCCTCCCTTTCTGGACCATCACTGCACTGTCTCCCAGCTGCCACTAGGGGGGCAGTGAAGCACTAACAGCTGATGACCCCCCCTTCCCATAGAAGGAGAGCAGTCCCTTGGATGCTGGATCCTTCTCCTCCCTTCCTGCTGGCCCCTGGCAGCCCATGCTCATTCCCAAACACAGGTCACCGACATATCACAAAGTAAGGCATCCAGCGCCTCAGCCCTCAGTGCCACCAGGCTGGCTGGATGCTGATCATTTTCCAACTAAAGAAGTGGCTTCTTAATACTTGTAAGTAGATTTAGGGACTCTGGAACATGGTGTTTTTGGAACCTTATTTGTTGCTCTGAGGTATTTTTGCCATTAACGGTCGGTTATCTTTCGATAATAGTTTGGTAATTTGCATTACCGATTAGTTTTAATGGCCTCTGTAGTATAAATATAATTAGTTAGTGGATGTTTTTAGCCTCCCTCTTTTTTTAAGGATATACCTCAAACTTAAATTTCCTGAAACACGTGTCTATGTCATCTGTTAGCACCCTTTGCAAACTGTATGAGAGGCCTTTCGGCACCATGCAATTCTGCTTAAAGTTGAACCAACATAACATTCTGTGGTGATTTGCATATACAGCCCATGATACTTTGCATTGTGTGGGCATGTGTGATTTTGTATTTTCTTGAAGCTTGGCTTCCCAGCCAAATGCCCTTTGGGATAACCCTTGCCTCAATGTTTGTGCACAGAGGTTCTTTGTCTTTTATATATATATATATATATATACACACACATATATATGTATATATATATACACACACACACACATATATATATATAGAGGGCAAACAACTCCATTTAATGCATTAGTTAGGGTTGTTCCACAGCGAAAAAAGTGAGGAAACTCACTGTTAGGGTTGAAAACCCCTTGGACCCCCGCCCCACCCCCAACCGGCATTGGGGTGCGCATTGGGATCGTCAGCCCTAACTCACCCCATGACATGTGTGAAAGCAGCAGAAGTATAGGAGAATGGGGTGAGAGTTAGGACCCAATCCCAATAAGCCCCAATACCCGGTTGAAAGAATATCAGCATCAACAACTGAGCAATTCTCACTTTTGTCGCTATGGAATTAACTAACGTCATTAAATGAGTTTTACCTCTAATTTCCTTCTTTGAGAATGATAACGAGAAATAGTGAATGTAATGCAGCGGGGCGCCGGGGCCCACATGATGTTTTGTGGCATACTAACAGGGACAGCAACGCAAACAGAAATGCTAACAGTGGCGCACATGGTAACACAAGCACAAATGAGAACAGAAAGGGTAACACACATGGTGGCGTAGACGGGAATGGTCTGCCACGTGATGTGTTGTCACATAGTAACATGGTGCCTGCAAACAGAAATGTCAATGGGCATGGTGATGTAAAGTGAAACAGTATAATAAACAGTATTGTAGACAGAAATGGCAAAATAACAGAAGCGTGGCGCCAAATGAAAGCGTAAAGGATAGCATGGTGGCGAGGCGTCAATGGTAAGTGAAGCGGGTATGTGGATCCACAAGCGGAAAGGGCAACAGTAACAGTAATGTAAGGGCACAGGCTGGTTTTCTCCAAAACCTGCATTGAGAAAGACAGTGAGTACAAATAATGTATGCAAAATAATGAGTATCGGCGCGGAAAATGAGATCTTGGAATACTAAATACATTATATCTCAGGAACCGTACAACGTAGAAAAAAATTTAAAAGTCATATTATTTACAACTGTCCTGGCTAATTTGGATCTTAGCCCCATTAGGGGGCTAAGAATTTTGGATCTTAGCCCCATTACGGGGCTAAGAATTTTTTCGACGAAAAGTCCGTATCTCGCACCGTTTCCGAGATACGGCCCTGGCGCGCTCGCTAACGCCGTAATGTTATCCTATGGGAAAAAAGAAAAGTTCGAGCGCCATAACTTTGCTCTCTCTGTAATGTTTTTCACCAAACTACTGAAAGGCACATCTGTGGGCTGTTGGCTGTCTTCCTCAAATTTCAGGAAAAAAGACCAAACCGTTATTTTGCAGCAGGGCTCCAAATGATTTCTGTTAAGTGTCGAGGCGCCGTATTGTTATCCTATGGGAAAACCGTCAATTTTGGAGTGCCGTAACTTTGCCGCCATGTGATATTTTTCACCAAACTACTGAAAGGCACATCTGTGTACTGCTGGCTGTCTTCCTCCAAATTTCAGGAAAAAGACCAAACAGTTATTTTGCAGCAGGGTGCCAAAGGATTCCTGTAATGCTTGAGCGCCGTAATGTTATCCTATGGGAAAAACTGTCAACTTTGAGTGCCATAACTTTGCCGCCGTGTAATATTTTTTCAATACAACACTGAAAGGCATATCTGTGAGATATAAGACATGCGTTCCTCAAATTTCAGCCCAAAACTCCAACGGTTATTTTGCAGTGCAGTGCCAAAGAATTGCTGTCATTTTCCCACAGACTAGAAAATTACTGTCGCAATTTGCGCAAGCTTTCGCAAAAATTTGCGACACTTTCATGAGCACGAAAGTAATTTGCGAAAGTACTTTTTCCAGAAATTTGAAAAACATATTTCTGGGGTGTTTTTACCACAAAATAAAGACATAGCAAGCATCCTCAGAGCCCGACTAGGTGAATACAAAAAAAATTAGGTTGCTAGAGGGTCCCAAATTTAAATGCCAACCATTTTTCTGATCACCAACTGAAAACAAAATGGCCGATTTGCGAAATTAACAGGCCCATTTGCGAAAGTAAAAATGCATTTGCGAAAGTGTTGAACTTTTTGTTAACTTTTCCCATTGACTTATAATGGGAAACTGTTTTTTGAATAACTTTTGAACCGTTTAATATTTTTTCACGAAATCTTCAAAAGGCACATCAGGGACCCTGGCTGCACATTCCCTGAAGATTTTGGGCTGGTCACGCAAACCGTACGACCTGTAGGTGCGACCACAGACTTCCAGAAAAGCGTAAATGCGCGCACAGATCACACTTAATAACTCCGCAGCCGTATATCCAACCAGTACAAACTTGGCAGATCCCAAGGCCTATGGTTCTTGATCATAAATTCCAAACTTCAGGCAAATCCATCAAACTGTTGCAAAGTTATTAAGGTGCAAAGTTTTGGGGTTTAACATAGAAATGGCTCCTCAACCCTAACTATGGTAGCACTATGGTGCTACCATAATATATACACACACATATATATATATATATATATATATATATATATATATATATATATATATATAGATACCTTTATTGTAGCTGATAACTGCTTTTTGCACATTCTACTGATTGGAAGATTCTAGCACACCCATAAATAACAGATGCAAGTAACACTACCTCAGTTGTGGAAGTTGGAAGAGCCTGAAAGATTTTGCATATGCTGAGCTAAATGAACTCTGTGTGAGGACATTCCCTGATTTACTTGAAGCTCACTTTAAGGACTTTTAGGGACTTTGGGGTGTCTACTTTTCTTTCTTATGCATTATTGTTTACTTTGCTTACTGGTACAGTTAGAAATATTTATTTATTTATTTTTTATTTAGTTGTTTAACTAGGAGTGGCATACTAAGCTGAAAGCTTTTTTATAGGTGCGACCTAGAAGCACAGGGAAGTTAAGTGACTTGCTCAGTGTCACACAGTATGCAAGTGGAAGCTGTGGGATTCAAACCCAGCTCTGGTCTGCTGGATGTCACCAGATTTGCAGCTCAGAGCCTTAAACCACTGCACTATACTGCCTCCCCAATATTGCTTACTATGTTATTTGTATCTGTACTAGGATTTATACTTTTCCTTCCCAAATTGTTTCTGGTGTCCAATAGGCCTTAGAGGTATACCCGAATAATTATATAAATGGCAGCTACTACACAGAGCAAAAAAAAAACCATGAAATTATCTCCAGCCTGAGAGAAAAGATCAGAAACTAAACAGAATAGAAAAGAGGGCAGAAAGGGAAGAAGTCTATCTCTAAAGGTCCTATAGGATCTATGGGAGTTTCTGATAAAGTAAGAGAACAAAATGGAAATAAGGCTCACAAGCAAACAGCCTTGAATCAGTTTATTCACACCTCTACCCCTCGCATTCCAATAAATAATGTTTCAAGAGTAGGTAAACAGAATGTAAAAGTTAAAGGGGTTGTTAGATCCTCTGTATCTCTACCCATAACAATAAGTAAAGAGTTTGATTCCCCTGGGTCAAATAAACAGATCATTTTATCACCACCTGCCCCAACCGAATATGAATGGGAACCATATCCAGAGTCTGTTACTAAAATTGATGTTTATCTTAAATCACTGGAAAACGTAATTGAGAAATCATTGGAAAAATCCCCAGACTTATCCCTGGTACAGGAACCAGTAAATAGGTAGTCAGGAACAAAAGAAGGCATTTGTGATAACTGGTCAGAGAGAGTTAAAATCTATCCTACATCATTTATTCCACATTTATCAGATGCTCTTAATGAGCAACATATGGATAATTTATTATTATTTGAACAGTTATGTATTACTAGAGATGAACTTTTGGATATTAAAGCCACTATAGCATTCCATGAAAATCTGATTAGGGAATTTGCTAAGGCAGAATTAAGTATTGATTTAAATTCAATGAATTCAGACATCTCAGAATCAATTGCTGGTTCTGCTGGGGCAAATTCACTGAATCAGGAAATGAATTTACCACAGCGGGGTGCAAAGTTTAAAGAAAAGAGGGAAAGGAAAAGGAAAAGAAATAACAAAAGAAATAATAAAATCAGAGAGAGAAATATCAAAGGGAGATAAATACAGTTTGAGAAGCAAATAAACAATCTGAGGTGTCTCAAGGGTCAAATCAGTTAATTATTGAGCAACATGTTTCTAATAAAGAGTTGAGAATAGTGACCCATCAAGAATCAACTTCCCAATCTCAAGGTTTAAAAAATGAAGACGGTAAAGAACCCTTAGTGAACAAGTATGTTGCCCAGAAACATAATATACTGTACAGATTGAAGGAGCAACTGATAGAGCTCCTAAGGTAATTGGATCCAATTATGTGGGTCTTGTCTCTTATTCTGATTCATTGACCCAAGTAATTAAAGCAGATATTGGTTCCTGGTTGTCAGGGAATGAAGCCATTATTTCCCTATTTAGCATTAATCAGAATGTGATCAAAACTGATGAAACCTTACTATTTAAGGTGCAACATCTATTGGAAGTAGATTTACAAATTGCTAGAGATAGGAATAATGTAATATTTGTATCCAGAGATAAAAGATCTAGAGAAGGAATAGTGCAAAATGTTTTGCCAGATATGGAGCTGGCTAAAGATGTATGGAAAAAATATTAACCTCCCCACATTTAGGGGTCTATGCAGATGCTCCCATAACTTTATCAGTATTTCTGAATGAACCAAAAAAGAATATTGAACAATGGAAATTCTGCCTGAAAGTGTCCTTGATAACTGCTTGACTAAGAAAGACTGGGGTAACAAGGGTAACAAAGTGCAGGAGTCACAGTGAAAAAAAGACCTACTTATTTTGCATGCAATGGTACAAACCCTGGATGAAACACAGCAGTCTTTAATGCAATTGGTCTGTTATACACTTCAAAACCTCCTTGGGGTGAAATTAGGTTTAAAGGTGTGAAATGGGTTAAAAGATAAAATAGCGTTACAAATCAAGGCCACATAACTATGGAGGTGAGAGATTGTGTTTTATACAGTTGGATTTTGAAAGAAGCCCACAGGCTGGATGAACTAGGTATTGTATTGTGTGAATGCCCATACCCTGTTGAACAAGTGGTTGTTAAGAAATCATTCTCAACTAGTGTTCTTAACAGAAACACAAATTGTTATTGTACTTTATCACAGAGAAAAAATGCAAAATGGTATGGATACTACTCTTATAAATGTCTCTGCACAAAACAGATTTCAGTGTTTAGCTGATATAAATGAGTTGGTGACTAATTTCACCTCTGAAAGATACTACTATGATATGCTCAGCCGATTTATAGGCTACAGAAACAACACAAAATGATGGATTAAGTTAGTCTAATGTTGAAAGTGTTGATCAGACTGAAAGTATAATTTCCTGGAACACTGCTGGATTTTATAAGAACATAGTGGATAATCAAGTAAAATCATTTTCATCACAGCATGTTATTATCTGTTTGCAGGAAATGTGGGCTTTAGATGAATTAAGTCTAGAAGGATATACCAGCTTTTCATCAACTACAAGTAGGTGTTTAAAAATGGGAAGCCCCAAGGGAGGTATTGCAACATTTATAAAGGTTAGACAAGATATCAATATATTAAATGCAGCTATAACATCTCCTAATTTTGCATGTGTTAGTCTTATGTGGAACACATATCTGGTGCTATTAGTAAACCATTACATCTCCCTGCCAATTCTAATTATTATAACTCTGGTGTCTGGCAAGAATTAGAAAATCTTATTGATGATGCATTGGTTAAAAATCCATTTTTAGGTATAATTTTTCTGACAGGTTTTAATGCCGGAATTGGTTATTAAAGACCCAGTGGTGCCCCAGATTTTATAACTGACAAAAATCTGTGGATAAGGTTATACATATTCATGGAAGATATTTTTTAAATATGCTAGAGAAAGGGTATGATAGTCCTGAATGGAACTTTGGAAGGGACAAATTGTTATTGTTATACTGTACCTTTTCAACAAAATGTGATACTAGTACTGTTGATTATATTTGTATCCTCCCATGGCAGTTATTGTCAAGTAAATTCTTTAACATTATTTTAAGACCAGAAGGTGATCATTACCCCATTAGGCTTAATGTAAATAAAAATCATAAAGTAACAGGAACAATTGAAACAGAAATGATCCACTTACCAAGTACTAAACTTAGAAATCACAAAAGAGTTATGATATCCAGTGAATTAGAGGACAAGATAAAAGAACATTTCTTTGACTTAGAGACTCAACTTAGTATTAGCCTAATGATTCAACAACTACAAGTTAAAGAAATATATGATAAGGTGTATGAAACCTGTCAAAAACACTTTCTCTAATTTATGTACCACACATAAAGGTTCGAGTACAACTCATTCCTTGTTTGATAATGATTGTAGGAAATATAAATCATATCTATTTATCTAAACTTATAAGGGATGTGAAAAATAATCCATCTACAGAATGATACAGGGAAATTAAGAAATCTGGAAAGGACTACAAAACATCTTTAAGGAATAAATAATGTGTATTTCAGATGAAAAAACTGGGAAAAGATGTTAAATGTAATTAAATCTAAGGATGATAAACATTTTTGGCAATTAGTGGCCCAAGAAGTGGGAGGTTATAGCCCAGATATTGAAGCTTATGTTACCCCCTTTGAACTGGACTGCTTATTTTGAAAAGGTATTCTTTAGTATAGAAAGAGAACAGGTTGAAAATATATTTTCAGAAAATGAGTTTTTCCCTCCAATTAATATTACACCTATGGAAATTGAAGCAACAATAATGAGTATGAAATCAAATATAGCCCCAGGACCTAATATGATCACTGCTGGTATTTATAAAATTGAAATCATATGGTGGAGTAGTAGATTGGATATTTTATTTAATAAAATGATAGTTGAAAATTTCATCCCTGAAAGTTGGATGGGTAACATTATTATACCAATACATAAAACGGGCAGTTTATCATCCCCAGAAAATTATTGGCCTATCAGTTTAACTGATTGTTTAAGTAACATTTTACAAAAAAAAAATTCTTCTCAGATTAAATATATGGTTAGATGTATCAGGTTGTCTGAATAAATTTCAAGCTGGTTTTAGAAAAGGTTTCTCCATGGTGAATCAAATTTTCATTTTACATCATATCTTAGAAAAATATTATGTAAGGAAAAAGATGTCAGTTTACATCGCATTTGTTGATTTTAAAAGTGCGTTTGACAAAATTAATATAAATCTATTGTGGAAAAAATTATACAATATGCATATGCAACCCACTATATTAAGAATAATAATAAATCCGTATTCTGAAAATTGGACAAAGATTAGATACGGTTTACAGGGTAGACTTACAAAATCTTTTAGAATGAATCAAGGGGTGAAACATGGGTGTATTCTGGCACCATTACCATGTAATTTATTTATAAATGACTTATCAACCCACTTTCCAATGGAAAACTCACACTCACCAGCTGTAAAGCGTATTTCCATTCCTTTGTTGTTATATGCAGATGACTTAGCCTTGATTTCTATCTCACCAATTGGCTTAAAACATATCTAGAAATTTTCCATAAATACTGTGAGTTAAATCAGCTGGTTACTAATATTCCTAAAACAAAAAAAAAATAATGATTGGTAAACATGCAACTGAGACATCTTTGAAAATTGTTAATAATGTTCTTGAAGTTGTAAAATCTTTCTGTTATCTGGGATATCATTTTTCTTTTAATATGAAAATTAATACTCACATGGCCTTTATTGATAAAAAATTGACTCAGTCCAGAAATGCCTTGTTAAGATTCAATTCACAGTTTGGTGGGTCAACGGTCCTTCCAATGTTAAGAGTGATTGAAGCACAGATGATGCCTAGCACCCTATATGATGTTGAAGTGTGGCATACTAAGAGATTTGAGTCTATAGAAAGTAGTGCTGTGCAGAATGTGGAATTCCACCAGTGGAATTAGTGCAGAATGGCCATTCCACAGGCAGAATTTCTGCTGGAATTTTGCTGGTTCTTTGGTGGAATTCTGCCTACTGTGATCAGCGTAAAAATAAGCAATGTTTCTACAGAAAATTATTCCACAATGATTTCCACTAAAAATATTGAGATCCACAGAATAATATTCTATGGAACAGCATTTTTTCTGTGGAAAATAATTCCACATCTGTTTTCTGCTGTGGAATATTGCCATTCCATTTGTGGTGAAATTTGGCAGAATTTCGGTGGAAATTTGAAAATTCCGTGGAATATCGTTCTGCTGAAATTTGAAAATTCTGCACAGCACTAATAGAAAGGCATTTTTCTTTCCTGTATTGAACTATTTTGCAATTACCTAAAAGTATAGCAGTGAATGTTGTAAGGGCTAGTGCTGTGCAGAATTTTCAGATTCCAATGGAATGAAATTCCACTGAATTTTCAAAATTCTGCTGAATTTTGCCACAAACCAAATGGTGAAATTCCATGGTAGACAATAGTTGTGGAATGATTTTACTTGGAAGAAAAATGCTGTTCTGTGGATCTCAATATTTTCTGCAGAAATTGTTGTGGAATCATTTTCTATGGAATATTATTCTGCAGATCACAGTAGGTGGAATTCTGCTGAAGAACCAGTGAAATGCCGGTGGAAATTCTGCTGGTGGAATGGCCATTCCATGCTAATTCTACTGGCAGAATTCTGCATTCTGCACAGCACTAGTAAGGGCCAAATTAGGAAGAATCCAGTTGAATTATTCAGCAAAAGCATCTGATGTTTCCTATTGGAACACATTATTAGCCCAGAATGATTCTAAATTAACTAGTGTTGTCCTAAAGGAGAAAATATATTGATACAATGGGGGTTATGTCTCTATTTGGTTAATTGATCTTTTAGACACTTTGGAAAGATCAAATTCTATCCACTTGTAGAAGGACTCACTTAAGGGTATAAAAAGTTTAGTGGAATATTCTAAAGTTGTAAAAAATAATGTTAAGCATATTTCAATTAATGGAGACATGAATAAAGTTGGTCCTCACATCTTCATAAGTGGTTTTCTGTAAATAAACTAAATCATGTCTTGGAACCATACTTATTAATTTTACATGATAAAAAGGAGAGACAGATATTTACAAAGTTCTGTCTGGAAATATATCCTTCCAGATATTGAATTATATTTACTCAAATACTGTGATGCAAAGTGAGGACTAATATTGTGATTGTGGGCTAGGGGAATTTGAATCACTTACTCATATTATGTTATATTGTTCTATATATAAACATATTACTGAATATATAATGTTACAGTATATGTTTTGTGAATATTTGTCCAAGGCAGAGTTAATCAAATTACTAATGCACTCACAGACTATAGGATGTGCTAGGGATATGCTCATGCTATTAAAAAAAAATATTTGCTATGTTTATAAAT
The DNA here is from genome assembly GCA_016271365.2 of Neoceratodus forsteri. NCBI lineage: Eukaryota > Metazoa > Chordata > Ceratodontiformes > Ceratodontidae > Neoceratodus > Neoceratodus forsteri. The sequence goes on along the minus strand of CM057456.1, from coordinate 1,155,679,554 downwards.
AAGGATAACTTACCCAAATAATTTATTCTCTTATGGCCTTGATTGTAATTGTGATGGGGAATTGATGGCCTTTTTATAACTATGTATTATGTGTATTGGTATGTAGATGCTTGTTTCATAATGTAATTTTTAAATGTTTTGTGAAGGCTCAAGCTGATCAATGAAGTGCTTTTGAACTTGAACTTTAGTATTCAGCATCAGATTTTCGGTGTTTTTGTCGATGAGTTTATGTCTTCTCCACTAGCCTCATCTTCCAGCCACTTCACTGAGTGTGCAGACAGATTCCTGAAAAAGATGGCCACTCTGCATGTCTCACCTGCCTAGCAGCCACAACACAGAAGCTTGCCAGATTTGCCAGAGATTCCATCAGGCCACTCAGAGACCTCATCTAAAGACTCTGGAGAGCCATCTTTTGAAGCAGAAGTTGATCATAATGGAAAAGGAGCTGTAGGCCAGGAGCTCTTTGGCCTCATCAGCACAGCCTTCCAGGGCCTCTTCTTCTTCTCAGAAATCCAGTGGGAAGCACAAGCACCAGGACAAACACCAGGACTAGGACCGGGACTGGTCTTCTTCCTGTTCATGGTTGCCTCACAATCCCTCAACTGCAATGGGGTCACTCTCTAATGGCCCCTTAAGCCCCACCATCCCTTTCTTCTTCTGGGCTCCTGGTGGCTCAGTCACCCGCCCTCATTTCTATTTTTTGCAGTGGCTGCATGGGGCAGGGGACTTCATCTCCTGCTCCTGAGCCCCTGACACTCAGGCCCATATCTTCCATGGGCTGTCAGCCAGGTGGTTTGGCCTGTGTTGGTGTCTCAGGCATTGGTTCCTCTACCATTGCCCACCCAGCCATGGAGCTGCCATTGTCAGTCGCTACCTCAGGAGCCGATGCAAGTCCTTCCAGGCAGTGCCTGCAGTAGGCTACCACTGCTTCTTCTTCTACGGCATCACCTCTCCCAAGGGGGTCTCCTTCCCCCAGGTGCCTGCTTCTCTGGTTATGCCTGCACCAGTGAACCCATCCCTTGGATGCTCCTGTCCTCCACCTGCTGGGCTGCCACCATTACTGTTGCTGCCTCAGCCTATGGGCCCAGTGCTGGCATCACCCCTGCCACAACCCATGCTGCAGCTGATGCCCACTGGCCAACATCAGATCCTCAGCTAGCGCTGGGTGAATCTATCCCTGGGTACCCAACACCAGCGCCACCGCTGTTTTACCCATACCCAGACCTTTCCTTTCCCTACCCACTGCTGTATAATGTACTAGTACTGGTTGCTTGTAACACGCTATATTTAGCATGGTGGTCCTTTGTCCAGAGGCAGACCTTCAGCTGCTCAAGGGCAAACCTCAGCATCCCCCAGTGTCTGCCCAAGTACCCGCCACCACTGCATCTGTGCTGGGCTGGCCCTAGTGAACCCCAAACATTGGGGTCTTCTGGGTCTCAACCTGACATTGGCTCTGGCCAACACTGAGATGAGTGTATGCCACTGACTTCAGACCCAGATAGCGAGATCAATGAGGATGACTTGGACTGTTTCGGGCCTTCCTCCTCATGCAGGGAGTCTTGGGATGGAGAATGGAGAGGATCCTCCTAGGGAGGTCCCTAAATACCCCCCAATGATCCTACATTTATGGATGTTATGTGCCACATGCTGTCCATTATGGGCTGGAGAAATAGGAACCTGAACACCATTCCCTGGCCATATATTTAAGGCAGTGGGACGTCCTCCTGGTGGTAGTGCCACCCCTGATTGACTCCTATGAGAATGTCACAAGGGCCACATGGAATCACCCATCTTCTACCCGTCCCTTGCCCAAGAAGGTGGACTGCCTTTACCATGCCCCACTGGAAGGCCCTTCTTAGGAAGTCTCCCCAAGGTCCATTCTGTGGTCATAAATGCATGGTATGACCATACCAAAAAGCCCAAGCACCTTAGTGCCCTTCTCTTAGACAGGGAGTCTCTGCTGCTGGACCACCTTGTTAAGTGTGTGTTCATGTCTACTACCCTGGCTATCCAGGCCAATAATTACCTTACCCATGTGATTCAATTGTATAGTGCAATATCAGAATGTCTTCTGGGAACAGGCCAGGGACCTGGTGCAGGCATTGCCAGAAGACCCCACTAAGATGCAGCTCACAGAACTCTTGAAGTCAGGATCAGACATTGGCAACCACATTCTCTGGGCTGCTTATGATGCTGTGGATGCCTCTGAGCACTGAGTGGCTGCTGGGTCCTGCCTCTGGCACCATTCCTGGCTCTGGGTCTCCAGCTTTGCCTAGGATGCACAAGCTAGCATCTTGAATGCCCCCTTCCGGGGCTCTGTCCTGTTTGGGGGAGATGTCCAGGTCATCATTTCCATCCTGAAGGAGTTGGGGTGAGCCCTTATATTAATTCACTCTATAACACTTAGCCTAGAGTGGGCCATCAGTTCTTTCATCAGTCCTCTTGCAAGCCCTCCCAAAACCAGTCTGCCAAGGGCCAGAACAAGTGAAAGGCCACAGCAGCCATGGCAGCTGCCGCTGAAACAGCCCCTGGAGCACCTGTAGCCACCTTGCCAGCTCCTTCCCCCACCTCTTGACTCCTTAACTGCCCCCCTGCCATGGCTCTGGAGGAGGCACTCAGGAGTTGGTTCTCCCTCACCTGGATGGGTGGTGGGGAGGGACCACAGACAATTGGGTACTCTAGATCATAGAGCTTGGGCGCATGTTGGAGTTTATAGAATGGCCTCCAAAACATTCTCCAGTAAACTTCTCTTACCTCCATAACCCATCGACCCTCATCTGAGAGGAAATTCAGGCTGTCCTACAAAAAAGAACCATAAGGCCCTTCCCTCTAGCTCAATGTGGAAGGGGAATTTACTCCCACTTCTTCTTTATCCCCAAAAAGACTGAGGACCTTTGGCCTGTCCTGGGCCTGAGCCATTTGAATATGTACATCTAGTACAAACACTTCAGATGGTCACTCTCCAGGGACTGTTACCCCTTTTGCACCAGGGAGATTGGCTCTGTTCTTTGTGTATGCTGGATGCTTACCTGCATATTCTGATCTTTCCTGCCCATCATCGCTTCCTCCGCTTCCATTTCCAGGGAGCCCATTTTCAATTCCAGGCCCTCCCTTTCTGATTTTTCTTCAGCCTCCAGGGTGTTTACCATGTGCCTGGCAGTCATGGTAGTGGCTATGAGGTGGCAGGGCTTCTATGTGTGTCCTTATCTGGATGATTAGCTGCTATCAGCCTCCTCCAGGGACTGCCTGGTTCAGACTCTGAACAACATCTTTCACCTATTCCAGAGCGTGGGGATCACTGTCAATCTACCAAAGTCCTGCCTATCTCCTTGCCAGCACCTTCAAGACATAGGAACAATCCTAGACAATTCCCAGGGTAAGGCTGTTTTGTCCATGGACAGGGTAGAGTGGCTGATTGAGAAGGCCTGTCTGGTTTCCTCCAGTCAAAAGCTCCTTGTCAGAGTTTTCCCTATGCCTTCTGGCAGCAGCTGTTGCCATGGTTCCCTCTGCCCCACCTGCACATGAGAGTTCCTCAGTGGATCTTGTGGGTCCAGGTGGAACAACGCATGGATGACCTGGACCAGTTTGTCCTGGTTTCCAACACAGCAGTCCAGAAGGTTCTGTCATGGTGGCTGAATCCAGCCAACCTCCTTCATGAAGCCCCTTTCCAGCTCTTGACCCCCCCATAAGATTCTCATGACAGACACATCCAACCTGGGATGGGATGCTCATCTGGCAAATCACCAGACCCAGGGTACCTGAACAGAATTTGAACAAGGTCCCCATATTAATGTCCTGAAGATGTGGGTGGTCCTTTATGCCCTGCAGGCCTTTCAGACTCATCTCCTCATCGGTCCACTGCTGGTACAAATGGACAATGTTTGTGTGGTGTATTACATCAGTAAAGGGAGGATCCATTCTTACCCACTGTGTCCAGAAGCAATAAGGGTCTGGTACTGGGCAATAGAGCATCTGGAGCTCACAGCTGTACATGTTCTAGGTGTCCAAAATGTCTTGGCCAACAGTCTCAGCCACTCCAGGGCATGGGCTCATCAGTGGGAGCTTCTAGCCTCAGCGGCGAAAGAACTCTTTGACAGGTGGGGTCATCCAGAGTTGGACCTTTTTGCATCCCCACTCAATGCAAAACTTTAACTTTTCTGCTCACTTAGTCCCAGGCCTAGAGTTTTCTGGTGAGATGCATTGTCCCTCTCATGGAAGGGGAGGTTTCTGTATGCCTTTCCTCCCTTCCTGCTTCTACAGAGGGTTCTGCTCAAGCTCCATTTGTGTGGAGATGATTCTCATAGCTCCCTTCTGGCTGTATCAGATTTGGTTCCCCCTGCTGCAGCAGCTGGTGGTGGAACCTCTGATGCCACTGCCCCTGTGCACTGACTTGCTTTTCCAGGACCAGGGCACCCTAGTCCATCTGGACCACAAGTCCCTGCATCTCCATGAGTGGTTCCTGCAGACCTAGTTGTTGCCCGCTTTGGAGTGTCATCTAGAAACATAGAAACATAGACTTTGATGGCAGATAAGGACAGCTTGGCCCACCTAGTCTGCCCATTTCCCTACCTACCGGATAAGCTGCAGATCCTAGTTAACCAACAGCCTATTTCTTCTTAGCCCCCACAAGAATTGCCTTATGTCTGTCCCATGTATTCTTGGATTTTCCCACAGTTTTAGACCCCACAACCTCCTCAGGAAGGCTGTTCCATACGTCCACCACCCTCTCTGTGAAAAAATACTTCCTCACATTGCCCCTGAACTGCCCCCCCATCTTTAAATTGTGCCATCTTGTTCTTGCACATCTCTTTTTCTGAAAGATGCTACTCTCTTGGACTTTGTTGATTCCACTGAGGTACTTAAAAGTTTCTATCATGTCCACCCCCCCTTTCCTCAGTGGTATACATATTAAGCTCCTTTAGTCTCTCCTCGTATGGTTTCTCTTAAAAACCCTGCACCATTTTAGTTGCCCTCCTCTGGACTGCCTCTATACTGTCCATGTCCTTGTGGAGATGGGGTCTCCAGAACTGGACGCAGTACTCTAGATGGGGTCTCACCAACTGTCTGTACAGAGGGATAACAACTTCCTGTTTTCTGCTGGTGATGCCTCTCCCTATACAGCCCACTATGCCCCCAGCCCTCCCTACTGCCTTCTCACATAGCTTGCTAACCTTAAAGTCATCTGATATGATTACCCCTGGGTCCCTTTCCATTTTTGTTGTTGTTACTTCCTCCCCCCCATTGTGTAATCTTCCCCTGGGTTTTTGTTTCCCAGGTGCATTATTTTGCACTTCATAGCATTGAATCCAAGTGGCCATACTTCTGACCATTCCTCCAACATTGCCAAGTCCCTTTTCATCCTTTTCATGCCTCCTTGTGTATCAACCCTGTTGCATATCTTTGTGTCATCTGCAAAGAGGCATACTTTTCCTTCCAGTCCCTCTACAATGTCACTTATAAAGACATTAAAAAGGACTGGACCCAGTACTGAACCCTATGGTACCCCACTAGTTACCCATCTTTCTTCAGAGTGGACTCCATTTACAATTACCTTCTGTGTCCTGCTGTTCAGCCAATGTTTTACCCAGGCTACCACCCTGGGTCCCACTCCCTGGCTAGTTAATTTGACTATTAATCTTTTGTGTGGGACTGTGTCAAATGCCTTGCTAAAGTCTAGGTAGGCCATGTCCACAGCCCCTCCCTGGTCTACTACTTTGGTCATCCAGTCGAAGAAATCAGTTAGATTCATCTGACATGACCTTCCTGCTGTGAACCCATGCTGCCTTGGGTCCCTGTGCCCCACTGTCTTCTAGGTACTCAACAATTCTTTCCTTCAAAAGTGATTCCATCATTTTCCCTACCACAGATCTGTTGTTTCCTACCTCTGTCTTGGTCCCACTTTTGTAAAGGGGAATCACATCCGCCTTCTTCCAGTCCTCAGGTACCACACCTTCCTCCCATGATTTGTTAAAAAGGGTAGTCAGTGGTTTCACTAGTTCTCCCCTTAATTCTTTTAGAATTCTGAGGTGAATTCCATCAGGCCCCATTGCTTTGTCCACCTTCAGTTTTAGGAATTCTTTCGGAACCCTCTCTTCTGTGAAAGGACTGGGATTGACCCCCCCCCAACAAGAGTACTTCTGTTAATTGGATTATGCACCTTTCCCTCCTCCTCTTTTGTGAATACTGAGCAGAAATATTCATTCAGTATCCCTGCTTTTTCACTGTCCCTCTCTGCTCACCCACCATCTATTTTATTCAGCCTCACTATCCCTCCCTTTGTCTTTCTAGGCTCCCTGATGTACCTATAAAAAGTTTTATCCCCCTTCTTAACCGAGTTGGCTATCTTTTCCTCAGTTTGGGCCTTTGCTATTCTGACTTCCCTCCCTGCTTCCTTCTGCCTTAACTGGAACAGTTCTCTGTCCTGCTCCTTCTGTTTCCTTATACTTCCTAAATGCTATCTTTTTCTCCCTGACCTTTCCCACCACCTCTTTTAAGAACCATAGTGGCTTTTTCTTTTGTTTTGATTTGTTTATTTGCTTCATACAAAGGCTTGTTGCCTCTGTGATTGCAGTTTTGATGTGTCCCCATTGTTGCTTCCCCTCTCCTTCTAGTCTGTTTGCTAGTGCTTTTCTAAGGCACTCTCCCATCTTGTGAAATTCAGCCCTCCTGAAGTCCAGTACCCTCACTTTTGTATGGCTTGACTCTGTAGCTGAGTTTATCGTGAGCCACACTGTTTGATGGTCACTTGTTCCCAGATGGCAACCCACTTCTGAATCTGACATCCTCTCACTGTCCCCATTTGAGAGTACGAGGTCTAAGGTTGCTCCCTCACAAGTGGGTTCCAAAACTAGCTGTCTGAGGCATGCCACCTGTAAGGCATCGAGAGTGGCCCTGCTCTTGAATGTGACTGCAGCAAATGTGCTCCAGTTAACTTCTGGCATATTCAGGTCGCCCATCAACAGTATCTCCCCTTTCTCTGCCATCCTAAGTATGCCTTCTATCATTTCCTTGTCCATTCCCTCCCCCTGACATGGGGATCTGTATACAGCCCCTGTGCAGATTGTGGTGCCATTTCCAGTCTCTAAGGTGACCCACAGTGCCTCCTCTCTTCCCTGTTTACTCTTTTCTTCATTTGCTTTCATTTCTTCCTTTACATAGAGAGCTACTCCTCCCCCTCTTCTCCCCTCCCTATCTCTTCTGTAGGTTATGTACCCTGGTATGTTAACATCCCAGTCATGGTTCTCTGTGTACCATGTTTCTGTGACTGCTACAATATGCAGGCATCCCTCTTCCATCAAGGCCACCAGTTCACAGAGCTTGTTGCCCAGACTACAGGCATTGGTACTCATTACCCAGCATTTCCTGATGGTCTTACTCCTATTTTCCCCATCCCTGTCCTTATTGCCTTTGTCACTTTCTCCATTTACCCCTGTCCGTTTTCCTATCGACATCTCTGTCTTGGTGATTACCTCACTTACTACCCTGACTTTTGGGAGGGCTAGAATTTCCCTGCTCCTTTTTAGTGCCTCCCCCTTGGATAGTTTAAATGATTGCCAATTAAGCATTTAAACCTATCACCTAAGATCCTGGTTCCCCTCCTGGATAGATGCAGCCCATCATGCCAGTGTAGGCCTGCATCACTCTGGGTGCACTGCCAGTCCCCAATGAAGCCAAATCCCTGAGCTCTGCACCAGTTTTTCAACCACTGATTGAATCCCATGGTTTGGCGCACCATAGCTTCACTTACGCCATAGACAGGCAGCACCTCCAAGATGGTTACTGTGCATGCTACTTGTCTAAGGCCCCTCCCCAACTCCACAAACTCTTCCTGCACTGCTCTGATCCCTTTCTTAGCCAGGTCATTTGTCCCTAGATGGGCAATGACATGCAGCTCCCTCCCCTGTGCAGCTGCTCCAGAGATCCTAAGGATTCTCTCCCTGTCCCTCCAAGCCATTGCACCAGGCAGGCACCTTACCTCCCTCTCCTCTTCCTCCCTCAATTCTACCTTCCTAACAATGGAGTCCCCACCAGGAGTTGTTTCCTTCCTTTGTGGTGTCCCATGCCACCCTCCTGTGGGTCTCCATTGTGGAGGTTCCCAGCATTCTCCTTGGTCTCCACTGTGGGTGCCTCCATAGAGGAACCACACTTTGCCAGAATGGCATAGGAATTGTGGAGAGGTACAACTGGAGGGATGTGCCTCTGTCCACCACCCTCACCCTCCCTGAGCCCAGTGTGGTCCAACTGCTTCTCTTTCTTGGCAACCTCCGAGGCAACAGCAGTGGCCCTGGTGGTCCCTGGATGGAAGAGGAGGTCCAACAAATCCTGGCCAACTCAGTCTGGGGATGAGCAACCTCCTCCCTCAGCCCAGAGAGGTGCCTGCAGATGGGACAACACTGCATCCTCCAGAACATCTTTCAGAAGACTGCTGCTCTATAGCCATTGCACTGCACCACTTCCATCATGTCTTTTTTCTGGCCACTTCATTGTTGTTTGGAATCTTTACTCTTTCCTCTGTTTTTTTTTTCTTCTCTCCCTACTTACTTACTGCCTCTGTGCCCTTTAAGCTCCTGATCATCCTGTTCTGAGACAAGCAGATCCTATATTTCTCAGCAGACCCCTTACTTGCTCAGAGGTAGATCTCCAGCAGCTAGTGGAAGCCAGAGAGCTACTCTTGCCCTTCTAGGATGGTGAGTCTTTGGTGGCTCTGTGATCACTTACTTCCTGCTCCCAAACAGGAAGTTTCTATTGCCAGTCAAATCCTGTGCCTATAAAAGTAGAACTAGCTTTGGGTGGGAGGTTGGAAGGGTGGGAAGGAGTGCAATACAGGCCCAGTAGAAAAGTCCAGTCACACAGCACTCCTTCCTCCTGGTGTTCTCTGCCAAGCCTCTGGCAGAATCTATCTAGGGCAGTGTTTAAATCTAGCTTCCTTCTAGCTAAGCCACTCCCCCCTCTTAATAAATATTTCTACATGTAATTAAATTGCACAGATAACAATCCCCTTCAGCCACCTGAGATTTACACCTAGATAACTGCTCAGATAACCATTCACCTCAACCTACTCAGACAAACACACTAACTTTTTTTTGTTTGTGTTTTTCTACCCTAAATTGAAGGTCCCAGTAGAAGAGTTCTACTTCTTTAGTCCCAGTAGAGGGACACAGACATCCTGGTGGCTGCTAGAAATGCCCAGCACCAGAGCCACTTACACAACAAAATTTAAGTGTTTCTCCCTTTGGACTGCTGCTCACTAACTGGATCCTTTCACCTGCCTGGTGAATCAGGTGTTGAAGCAACTTCCTTCCATTTCAGACTCTGGCTTGGGGTACTCCTCATTCAAGGTGCATTTTTCAGCCATCTCTGTGTACCATGCACCTATCAAGGGCAAAACTGTTACCCAGCTTGGTGCGTCCCTAACCTTCCTGAGGAACATCTTATTTATTTATTTATATAGTTATTGAAGTTTGTTAACCAGGTAGGCCCACTGAGACTGGAAGTCCCTTTTCCAAGAGCGACCTGGGGGTACAGGTGGTAACTAACTGAAATTGAACCTGATTAAGCTGTTGGTGGTATTCTTAGTGAATGGGGGAAATTTAGCCAGGACACCGGGGACATTCTCCTACTCTTCAATGGGGGTCCCTAAGCTGTTTGGCTGCATGCCAAGATGGCTGTTGTGCTGGTCGCTCTGAGCATCAATGTGTTGGATTCAGGGGTGCTGCCTCCCCCCATATCTGCTTCTCAAGAGGCCTCTTAAAAGTACCTTTTTGGATCCAAAACTACTGAACACTCTGCAGTATTTTCAACAATGGGTTCTGAATCAAACCCTTCTGTTCCCCTGACCACCTGGAACTTGGATTTATTGAATGCAGAACACCACATCAAATTGAACTTTGTGGAAAGGAAATGGCTCCTGTTACAAATGATGACTGAAGAAGAAACTGCATACTTTTTACAGAAACATCAGATGCTCACCCCCACATCCTGCCTGTCCTGAACATCTGCAAGCCCAGCAGCTGCCGCTGAAGTTACACCAAATACATCTCCACTTGAGGACTCAGAGACATAGGTTGTGGCTCCCCCTTTGGTGCCAATGTCCTTTGATTTGCTGGGGCATTCTGCAAAACCTGCACTGGACATTCCTATGGATGAGGTTTTGCTCCACAGTATGGATCTGCTGTTTACTGCTTCTTCCTCCACCCCTCAAACTGATATATTGCCAGGCCAAGTTCCTTGAGATGAACAGGGTGAGCTGCATTTGGAACTGACACCCCACTCAGTTTTGAGCTAGATGAACTTGATGGCTGCTACCTCTGACATGCTTGCTACTTCTGCAGCAGGCTCTACTCTCCTGATCCTGGATTCAAACTCCCAACCACAAACTGATGCTATTGACCTGATGGGCACTATGCAGCTCTCCAGGAACCCCACTGTTGCTTGTTGTTTACTTCCATTTCTGCCAGGAAGCAATTGAGAAAACGATCCACTGTAGCTGCACTCCTTGCTGCAGGCTGGAGAAAAGTGGAGAATGGTGTGTCATGGCTCCCAGTAGAGCCATATGAATCTGGTGACTCTTATTCCTCTTAGCAACTGGGCCCTTTGATGGACACTCACCTCCTCAGTTGACAATCAGCCTGAATCCTCCTGTGTCGGTCTACCCAAGGACTCTACCTCATCTTCTCATGGCCACCCCTCCTTACCTAGACCCCCCCAGAGAAGCCTGGAACCTGTCTGCAACTCCACTCCTGGCTCTGTTCTGCACCCTATCACCCAGACTAGAGAGACTGGCACTTGTAAACTGGCTGATCTATTTTATCAATCCAGGAAACTCATTCAGAGGCAGAATGTCATCCAGATCCGATAAAGAGGGGGGCTAGACTTACCCCCAGATAGAACTTATGTAATCCAAAAACATCTGAAAGAGTTCTTGGGCTTCCTGGCAGCAGACTTATATGCTGTCATTAATATCCCTTGAGAGGAGACTTTTGACATCAGTTTTTGCACATCTGCTACACTGGACCGGTTCTCACTTAAATACAAGAAGCTTAAGGACACTCCTTTATGGTTCCCCTTCCTGGTCATCCCACTGTTCAAACCCACTTACAAGATCACCACCTTACAGTTCTGCAATGAAAGTGTCAACATCATGAATGTCCTATATTGGCTCCATAAACATTGCAAAGTCTTCGACACTCCCACCCCTATAATTGACAGCGAGCAGGTCTGGATGGGAGGGTGGAGGGTGAAGGTCCCATTCTGACAGATGGCTACTGGTATTTCCCATTTGCCAGGTAACATTTATACAGGCTGCAACAAGTGTATCTGGTACTACCCAGGACAGCCTAAAACATGCCACAAGTGTGGGTCATATACCCATCTTAATTCTGTTTGCGATCCAGCCCACTGCAGCAGCTGCCAGAAATATGGCCACATCCTCCCATCCTGTCCCAACCCTAATAGATACAATCTTTGTGAAGAACTGGGTCACACCTTTCACACTGCCCCTGGGTTTCCCACAATTGGACCGACAGTCTGAACCAGGATGCCCTAATAGTGCATGACCAAGGTTTAGTGACTCCTGTGGATGATGATCTCCCTCCTCACTCCCCAGCTGAAAACCCAGATTCATCAAGCCTCCCTGATAGTATCCCCACCATTGACATCCCCATCCCCATCCAGGACAAACTGGCAGTGGCTTTTTCAGATCCCATTGAGTCTTCACAGTCTGGCATACCTCCTCCCCTATCAGTCAAGGTGCCTTCACCTCTCCCACCCGCCTGCTTCCTCCCTCTACTTCTACGCCTATGGATGCAGATGAGTCCCACCTTCCAACACACAAAAAATAAGGCAGAAAAGTAGTTGGTAAGGTTAAATCTATAAAGGAGTCTAATCCTACCCTCCACAATGCTTATGCAGCATTGGCCTCCTCCTCCCCATGGGGAAACATGGAAGATGAGGGTGGCAGCCCTGACACCTCCATCCACTCTTCCAATAGGAGTGCATTCTCAGAGTTGGATGATGCCACAAATGAGCAACCCACTAAATGGGAGTGGAATAGGACCCTCTCCCAAAAGGGGAAAGGTGGGGGTGTTCTCCCTTAACCCCCCAAGCTCCATCATCAGGTGCAGCTGGCTGTGTTGACTATAAATGTCAACAGCATTAAATCACATGAGAAACAGATGCTTACCTTTTCTGTCATTGACTCTCTCCCTGAAGATACAGTATCTTATTTGTTCAGGATATGTATCTTAAACTACCTATGAGTTATTAGTCTCTAAAAATCATTGGCCACTTGGTCTGTCCTATTGGTCCCAGGGGTTGGATATGCGTGATAGGGTGGGTTTCATTTTCCAGGCTTTTGATTTCAAGGTACAAAGACCCATGGACACACAACCCAGTACAGCTTTGCTCCAGGATTTGCAGTTGGGGCCTTATTCCTTCTGAGTCTTCAATGTTTATGCTACCCAGCTCAAATCCGAGAGGGTTAAACTGTTTGCTGAGGTACAACCCTTTCTTTACACCACTAAGAATGTTATACTAATGGTGACTTTAATTGTGGGTTAGGTCTTTCTGACCACGGTAGACTTACATCAAAGGTGTTTTGTGATTCCACCTTTTTGAATGCAATGGTTTCTATTGCTCACTTACAGGACAGCCAATGAGCCTCACAAATGCCCCCCTTCCCTACGTTTGTGACAGGTCCGTTGAAAACCCACATTGACTTCTTATTTCTGTCCCCCCCTCTTCAGATATTGTATTCCTGGGTTTTGCCAGTAGAAACTTCACATGGCAGATTCCTGTTCAATTGTCATAGGATCCTCATCTATTCCCCCTCACTGGCCCTGGAGGCTGAACACTTCTATACTGCCTGACACCTCAGGCTTTCCTGGACAGGTGGATGGTTTAGGGGGCCTACAAGGATTTTGGAGTGTGGTGGGATGACTCCAAAAGGGAATTTTGATCTTTCTTCCAATGCTGAGCCAAGCATCTTAGCACAACTCACTACTTTTGATGCATGGCTCTCCACTCCCATCTTCAGAATTTGATTTCATGCATGCATATATTGGAGAGTGACCTCACTACAGACATTCTGCAAGTCAAATTCCAAACCCAACACCAGTACAACAGGGCCGCTTTCTTAGTATATGAGAGCAAGTTTGGCACACAGAGCTGTGTGCAATCCATGGATATGTTTAAGGCATGTGCTAACCATCTTAGAAGTCACCATATGTGGTTGCTCCACTGGTTGTCCCAGAATCCCTTTCTTACAGACCTGGGGGAAATGCTACTCCTGGAGCAAAGCCACAATAAACATGCGTTTGGAATTCCATGCGCCCCTGTACCCCATTCTGCTCCTTTGCCCATCTCCACCCTCACCTGAACATATTATAGCTTTAAAGCATCACCTGGTCCTATTTCCTGAGGTTGTTACAGCAATTCGAGGTTTGCCCATGAGCATCGCCCCTGGCACAAATGGTCTTCCCACAGAATTTTATAAAACATTTTTAGGCTACCTTGGCGACATTGTTTAATCAAATTTTACATTTGGAGTTCCTTCCTCCTACTTTGTACAAGGCCCTCATCATTTTCTTATATAAAAAGGATGATATATAACTCTCCTGATTAACTGGAGGCCCTTGTGCCTCCTTAACATGGATTACAAGATTTTAGCTCGATCATTGGCTGCCTGCCTTTCACCAGCTGCAGCAATACTAATATCTCCTTTCCAATGTTGCTCTGTCTCCACACATATGGTTTCTGACTACTTAATTGTTGTATGCAAACTCTTTGAGAAAGGCCACCACAGACAATGCCATAGTTATGTGCTTTTCCTGGACCAGGAGAAGACATTTATCTGCATAGTACATGAATACCTGTTTAAAGTTCTCTGTCAGTATGGGTTTTCCCAGTGGTTTGTTTCATGGATACACCTTTTCTATACCTTGGCTCTTTTCACTCCCTATATCAATTCCTATATGGGACTACCCATTCCACTCTGAAGGGACACCAGGCAAGGTTGCCCCCTAAGCCCCCTATTATACATTTTTTTCCATTGACCCCTTGTTGTGCCTTCTGCACCTACAACCTGAACCCTCAATTTTATGATTTAAGTATGCTGGCATATGCAGATGATATATCCATTATGATACAGGAAAATTTCAAGAGGACATCATCTCTGCTCTACTCCTCTTCTTCTCCTCCTCCTGACTTTCCAGCTCCTTGATTAATTATGATAACAGAGTGGCCATCCCTGTTGGCTTTCCTACGTGTGAGTTTTCTTCCCACATTGGGGGCATCCCTGTCTGAGATGCACCTATTAAACTGTTAGGGATTTACTATAACAGTCCCACTGCTGACATTTTTAACTGGGAAACTTGTCTATCTAAGACAGAGAGAAAACTTTTAGATTGTAAACACAAAGCACTGGCAAAGTTAAAGCATGTTTATTTAATCAAGACCCTGTTGCTCCCTTGTTTCACCTATCTAAGTTGTCTGCTCCCACCTTCCCCTTCTTCTGATACCAAATTGCTTAGTTTATTTTTTCAGGGATTGTGGGGCTCCCAATTTAACCTAATCAAACAGGATGCCACCTACCTTACCCTTTCTTTTTTGGGGGGGTATTATTTTTCTCTCCTCCAGAGCTCCAGCTATGACCCCCGCCCTCCGTTGTTCCCCCCAGCGCCATCCCCGAACATCAGACCCCCTTCCTTATGCACCCCATGACTTACCCTTCATGGCAGGGTGGTGGGGAGTGACTCAACCCACCCCAATGGATCCATGCAAGGGAAGCGCCCTTCCAGGAATGGTGCCACGGGGGAACAACTTCATGCTGCTGGGCTCACTTTTTCACTGTTTTCCTCCTGGCGGGTCATGGCATGCAATGACACCAGTGACTGGGTGCACGACGCCTCCAGTGCATGCCCCAACTGCCGCCTGCCATGAACTGCCTCAAGCTTGTAGGCTACATGCTGTCTACCCCCAGCCTCCACTAAGGGTCAGACAAGCCCTGGCCACCCAAATCCCCCCTCCCCAGAGATGGAGAGCAGTTCCTTGGATGCTCAATCCATCTCCTCCCCGCCGACCCAAGGCAACCCATGCCCATTCCCGAACATGGGTCGCCGGCCTGGCACGAGGTGTGGTGACCAGCGCCTCAACCCTCAGCGCCACCAGGCCGGCACCTTACCCTTTCTAATGGGGGTCTCCACATGGTTAATCCCTTGGAATTTTTTCATTGTGCATTTTTTCCACCAATCTTACCCCTCTTTTTCACCCAGATACCTCCACCTTGACTCCTTTAGTATCTGACTGAATAGTGCTACTGCTTACCTTTTCTTCACCAGCCCACATTTGTACTGTACTGTTGGCTGAGGATACAGCCTTGAGATCCCAACCCATATACTTTCTTCAGTTAAATACCTATTTGCTTGGCACTTGTCATTTGATGAGTGTACTCGCCTTTCACATCCTATGGCTATCAAGTACTGTCCCTCCACCCAAATACAGTGAGCTTTGTCCCAGTGAACCAACCTTAAGATTCCCCACCATATGTGGGATATTTTGTAGCTGATCCTTGCTTTTTTTAATTGTCGTTGAAATTTTAAAGCTATGTTGATGTGATTTAAGTGGGGCTGTTATTTCCTTGCTGTCTTTACCTGAAGTTAAAAATTTGAAACCTATTTTGGTGTGATTCAAGTGGAACTGTTATGTCCTTACTGTTTTTACTTGCTTTTGAAAATATGGAACCTATTTTTGTGTGATTTAAGTGGGATTGTTATTTCCTTGCTGTTTTTACTTGATGTTGACAATTTTAAACCTCCTTTTGGTGTGATTTAAGTGGGGCTGCTATTTCCTTGATGTTTTTACTTGCTTATTATTGATTTCACTTAGACTACTGTTCTGCTTATCTTGTTTTTTTAATCCAGTAACATTATAATGATTATAATGCAGGAACTGATTTTCATCTAGCCCTGTAGCTTGGGAGAGGGGTGAGAGGGGTGCTAGCTGTTTGGCCTTAGACCTCAGCTATATGATAACTGGAGGCAGGGCTGAGTCAGATTTGTGGTAGCAGGTTGCTTTTTGGCTTCTCATAAGAGGCTAGAAAGGGAAGGAATCAGATTCATTTCAGTTCAGTAACTGCTCATTGCTGCATTTATTGTTTCTTTTACTGCTTATTGTTAATATCTCTTGGTAGCAGGTTTATGTTTTGTCTTCTTATAAGGGACTAACATGGAATTGTTTTGAGGCTGTTAACAGGAGTCAAGCACAGGGAATAGCAAGGGCTGTGGAGTAGGAGGGGCATTAGGTGGAGTAAGCCCACCCTTGGTGCAATAAGTTGCAGTAACATAGAAGAGCAGTCAGCTTGTGGGCTACCATAGCGTAAATTGCAAAAAAAAAAAAAAAATGACATCAAGTAAAACTACTTCCAAAAAAAACCAAACACAGGGACCTAGAAGGAGAGCTACACATCTAGGGGGAACTAGAAGGAGGGCTTCAGAAACAAACAACCTGTGTAATAGCTAACAAATAGTGTAATTACACAAATAGTGTAATAGCTGTATAAATGCAGAATAATGTGGGGAGTGGTGCAATGCAGTGGATGCAGGGCAGCCGTATTCAGGCTGACCTTCTGGATGCTAAGGTGCTTTCCTATTTGCAGGCATTTCTCTGGACTGTGGGACAAGGTATCCAGACTCAGAGTGGAGGTAAACTGGGTCAGGAGTACCTTCACACCCATCCAGAGACAAACCAGTTCAATGCAGCTGCCTCAAGGGATGCCAAGAATGAGGAGCACTTGGATAATGGTGGACTTGGGGAGGGTTAGAATGGTCAGGCAGAGGCACATCCCAGATCCTATTCCACTCCAGAACTCATGCCACACTGGAAAATGGGGACAACCAGACAGAGATCCCCAGAGAAGTAGAAGCGAAGGATGTGGAGGTCAACCGAGGAGGTAACCTCAGTGGGGGGGGGGGGGCAATGGATTCCAGAGGAAGAGGAAGTGAATCCTGGTGAGGGACTATATCGTACAGGGGATTGAGCCAGGAGCATGTGAGGGGGACGACAGGAAGGTGAAGTGCCTACAAGGTGACACGGCATGGAGGGATGGGAGGAAGATCCTGGGGATCACTGGAAAGGCAAGAGAGCAGGGAGAGCTGGATATCATTATCCACCTAGGAACTAATGACCTGGCAAACAGGGAACCTAAGGAAGTTCAGGAAGAGTTTAGAAAATTGGGGAGGGGTCTCAAGTAAGTAGCTACATTCAGCACCTTCTCAGAAGTATTACATGTGAGAGGAATGGGAGAGCGAAGGGGTACATGCACCAGGAACTTTGATACATGGGTGAAGAAATGGTGCTGTGAGGAAGGGTTCAGATTCATTGGTGACTGGGGACCCACCTGGAGGGATGGGGGATTTTTCAAGCCTGATGGCCTGCACCCATCCTGGAGGGGAATCAAAGCACTCAATGAAAAGTTTAAATGCTACATGGACAAGCATTTAAACTAGCCAAGGGGGTGGCAGGTCAGCAAAGAGAGTATCTAATTGCCCACCCCCCATAGCTAGTAGTGGAAACAGAGAACAGCAGGAGGAAATATCACTACAAAGCAGTGTGCAAAAGATGGAGAAAGGCACCCAAGGGGTAGACTGGTAAAAAAAAGGACAAAATACTATGGAAGGGAAGACAGCAGGGAGAACCAGAGCTAGAGGGAAACCAGGGTGTGTCTGGAGTAGAACAGCAAAACAGACCAGGGAGGTCACATTATGGAAAACCATATGTGCCAATGCCAGGAACCTTAGCAACAAGATGGATGATATGGAGGCTGCTATGGTGCAGTCAGACCTGGACATTGTGGCCATCACAGAGACCTGGTGTAATGATAATCATGACCGGGAGATGGCCATACCCAGCTACAATGTATTCAGAAGAGACAGGACAGTCAGGAAGGGAGGAGGACTGGCACTTTATGTGAATGATGGCATAAAGGCCACAGAGATCCAGGAAGAACAAAATGGAAATATACTGTGGGTTTAGCAGGAACAGAAAACAGGATCAGTCATCCACACAGAGGTGGTCCACAGACTACTAACCCAGGAGGAAGAGACAGAAGGAGTTAATGCTAGCCATCTAAAGGATGGCAGACAAGGGGGAGATGGTGCTGGTTGAAGACTTCAGTATTCTAGACGTTGACTGGAGCCTCCCAGCAGCAGCATCAACTAGGAGCAGATTTATCCTGGAATCCATTCAGGGTTCCTTCCATAAGCAACTGGTAATGGAACCAACTTGGCAGAAGTCAATACTGGCCCTTGTGCTCATAAACCAGGACAGTGTGATGGGGTAACAGTGGGGGAGCACCTGGGGAATAGTGACCACCGGTCACTGTGGTTTGAAATAACAGAAGGAGCAGAACCAAACCACACAAAAACATGTATCCTGGATTTTAGTAGGGCAGATTTTAGGAAAATGGGAACATGCTTGAAAGAAGCATTAATATGAATGGGGAGGGAATTGAGTGTGGAGGAACAGTGGGCAATATTTAAAACAGGGATAACAAGAGCAACACAATTATGCATTGAGCAGGTTAGCAAGGGGGAAAGGAAGAGGAGGCCATTATGATTTTTCAAGGAGGTAGCAGAGAAAGTGAAAGCCAAAAAGACTGCATTCAGGAAATACAAAATGACACAGGCAGAAGGGATAAGGAGAAGTACCAGGGGCAGCAAAGGGAGGTCAGTAAGGGAAGCCAGTGATTGCGTAGTTTGTCGGACCAGCGATGGAGCTGCGCTTAATGCGTAACTGACAATGAGCAAGCATCATGTTGCGTACCTATGAGCAGAGATAGCCCAAACTTGGGGGGGGGGTGCGGGGGGCACAGCCTCCTGATGAAAGGTTAAATACATTGATTAAGTCTGCTAGTATGTTTATTTTTTACACTTTTTCATGATAATTTATTTTATTTGTGGTAGTTGGAACTGTTGACACGCGTGTCTCATTACGTAAGTTATGCTAAGCTTATGTTTACAGCTGAAAGCGGCGTGCGATTCCCGTAGCTTTTGCACTATGCAACCTGGGTGGTCCGACTCTCTACACAATCTCCGGGAAGCCAAAGCTCAGATAGAAGATCACATCACTAAATCAGTGGTTAGAGAGGACAAAACCTTTTACAGATACATAAGTGAAAAAAGAAGGGCCAAGGGTGGGATAGTGAGACTGAAGGGGGAGAACGGGGGGAAGCGTGGAGGATGACAACAGTAAAGATGACATACAGAACAGATATTTCTGCTCAGTCTTTACTGAGGAAGGGGAGGGTAATGGGCCTGAAAGGAGTACAAGGGGTTGGAAAGGCATGGAAATGGGACACATGTCCCTTTACATGGGAAAGGATCCTAAAGGAATTGGAGTGAATAAGAGTCAATAAAGCAATGGGGCGAGATGGGGTGCAACCCAGGGTCCTAAAGGAACTAAGACTGGTGGTGGCTGAACCTCTGGCAATCCTGTTTAGCCAATCACTGGAAATGGGAGATACCCAGAGACTAGAGAACAGCAGATGTAGTCCTCTTATACAAAAGCGGGAACAAAGAGGAAGCGGAGAACTACAGACCAGTCAGCCTGTCCTCGGTAACTGGGAAGATCATGGAAGCACCACTGAAGGAGAGATTGGTGGAACATCTGTTTGCCAACAGACTACAGGACTCAAGGCAGCATGGTTTCACTGGGGGGAGTTCATGTCTGACCAGCCTCACGGAATTTTTCAACTGGGTGACAAGCAGGTGGATCAGAGGAGGGTAGTGGATGTGACCTACCTGGATTTCAGCAAGGCCTTTGATACTGTGCCACATAGAAGGCTGTTAAACAAACTGGAGAATATGAAAGTGGGCAGGACAGTAGTGTGGTGGATGGGTAATTGGCTGGGTAGCAGGACACAGAGGGTGGTGGTAAATAGCTGTCACTCCACAGAGGGAAGAATGATCAGTGGGGTGTTGCAGGGATCAGTGCTGGGGTTGGTCCTGTTCAGCATCTTCATCAGCAACATTACACAGGACCTAGAAGGCAGAATTTCCCTGTTCGCTGATGACACGAAGCTCTGTAACAGAGTAGACATGCCAGAGGGTGTAGACAGAATGAGGAGGGACCTGCAGAAGCTTGAAGAATGGTCAAGGGTTTGGCAGTTGAAATGTAATGCAAAAAAGTGCAAAATAATGCATATGGGGCACAAAAACCCTGGAACAACATATCAGTTGGGGGGTGGAGGATATAACATTCACCAAGCAGGAAAGGGCCTTGAGATTATCATCTCTGATGACCTCAAGGTTGGGAAACAGTGCAACAAGGCAGCAGGTAAAGCAAATAGGATGTTGGGATGCATAGGCAGGGACATAACCAGCAGGAAAAGAGAGGTCATTATTCCACTATACAAGACACTACTGAGGCCCTACCTGGAGTACAGTGTCCAGTTCTGGAGCCCTTACCTATGAAAGGACATAGACAGGGTGGAGAAGGTTCAGAGGAGGGCAACAAAGATGGCATAGGGATTGCATCACAAGTTCTATGAGGACAGGCAGAAGGACTTGAATATGTACTCCCTGGAGGAGAGAAGAGAGAGAGGGGATATGATAGAGACATACAAGTACCTTATGAGAAGGAAAAGAGTGCAGGAAAATACTGTTTTACAGCAAAAAAGATGTTCCAGGACTAGAGGGCATAGTGTGAAGTTGGAGGGAGGGTGATTCAGAGGAAACATGAGGAAGAATTTCTTCACAGAATGAGTGGTGGACAAGTGGAACACCTTGCCTGAGGAAGTGGTTAGGGCTGAAACAGTCATGAGATTTAAGAATGCATGGGCTAGACATAAGGGAGTCCTGGAGGTCAGGGATAAGGGGCAACTGACTTCTAGAAAAACTTAAAGTGATCTTACAAGCTCAATGGGCATACTGGGTGGGCCATTGGCCCTTATCTGCTGACAGTATCTATGTATCTATGTAGCCTTCATGGGAAGATGTCAGTTTAAGACTCTCTCAAACACAAAGCTGTGTTGGAAAGTTATTACTGCTGCCCATCTTGCCTCAATATTGTTGAAACACAATCTCATTTTCTTTCTGACTGACCCACTAGTTCAGCTTTTTGACAAGTCAGCAACATGTGATACTTTCCTACTTCTTCTGCCATAACATATGAAATAGTAATATTAATTATCTTTCCTCCTATATGGAACTGCTACTCTCCACAAATATTACAGGTCTGTTTTGCAGCATGGAAATATTACCTATGGCTGGCGCGATGCACCTTTACAATTAAGCAAAAAGTGATGTCTCCTATTGCAGTGGCCCTTATGGTTACTAATAGTATTCTGTGCCAATATAATGCTGATAAACACCTTCTTCACCCTGCTGTCTTCCACAGATTGTGGTCAGGATTCCACAGTGTGTTGGCTTGGTTTTTGTGTTTAAGTTTCTTGTATTTTTGATTGATCTGTAATGACTTATTTGCTTTCTTTACCAATAAAATTGCCCTACTCTTTTCTAGAAGTGCAATGGGATCTTTAACATCCACCTGAACCACCACCAGAATAGGCAGACAGGACCTTGGTTTAATGTCTTATCTGAAAAACAGTACCTTAGGAGTGTAGCATCCCCCTCGTGATGCACTGCACTGCAGTGTCTATTGGGATTTACCCCAAATGACTTGTCTGGGACTAGAACCCACAACCTTTCGATCATCCAGCCTCAGAGGCGAGTGTGCAACCTGCTGAGCCACTGACACCTCCCATTCAGGACCCGGTTCCTCCATGAGACCTCAACTTTATGCTGCAGAAACTCATTTTACCTCCCTTTGAGCCAGCCTTGAGTTGTGAGCTGTGCTTTCTGTCATGGAAAGCCTTCTTTTCAGTTGCTGTTACTTCTGCTCGAAGGATTTCTAAACTCCAGGTTTTTATGTGTAAGGGGCCTTATTTGTTTTTTCACAAAGACAGAGTGTCTTTGCATACTAATCTTAAGTTTCTGCCCAAGGTGGTGTCGGAGTTTACTTTGATTCAATCCAACCACCATCCACCATCCAGTTTATTTTCCTGAGCATTCCAATCAGGAGGAGGTTTTGCTCCGTGCTTTGGACATACATAGGATTTTGCAGTACTATACGAACTGCACCAAACCTTTATGGAAATTGGATTAGTTGTTTGCCTCATTCACCCCAAGAGAGAGGGTGTTTCTGGTTCCAAACATTGTTTGTTTAAGCAGTTAGCAAACTGCATTGTCTATTGCTACCACAAGTACAGCAAGGCCCTTCTGGGAGTGGTTAAGGGCTGTTCCACCAGGGGTATGGCCTCTTCTATGGCTTCTTTCAGACATGTGTCTGCTGCAGACATCTGTGCAGCTGCCACCTGGAGTTTTGTCCACACCGTCACCAAGCATTACAGTCTGGACATCTCCACTAGGTGCAGGGCCAGCTTCAGCCTAGCTGTATTTCAGGGCCTTCTCTCCTGAACTCTTGGCTGCTGATCTGTCCTCCTCACAGTGTTGTTCTCCTGGTGATACCCAGTACTGCCTGGGACTCAGTCCTACCGGTGCTGCCTGCTGCAAGAGCCTTCCTCGAAATAAAATACTACAGTTACATAAGAACTTACCGTAACAATAGATCTTCAAAAGAAGCTCTTGCAGCAGGCCTTGCTTTCCCTCCATCCTTTCCACTGTTGCTCTCTGTTCCTCTCACACTGCTTCTGCCTTTCTTTTGGCTCTCAATAACACCTCAGTTCTCCTTTTGCTGCCCATTTGGGGTCTCCAGCAGGAGAACTTAGGTAGTTGTGGGGGGGCTGCCCGCCTTTATGGGAGAGGCTGACATAAGCAGCTGACATCGGCAGTAGGTGGTCGTCTGTGACAGACTGCTAGCTAGAAGTTTTCTGTGAGGTCCTGGTGTATGACAGCTTGGTCCTACCGGTGTGGCCTACTGCAAGAGCTTCTCTTAAAGATCTACTGTTACAGTAAGTTCTCACGTAACTGTACTATATTATGATACCACAATAACTTTTGCTCAGTATTCACAGTTGAGGATAATGGGCCTCTACTGGGGAGCATGATCAAGGCAGCCACACAGTGATGTGGAAATGGTGTGGTAGTGACCATGGCTGAATGTGTGAAGAAAGGGTTTGAAGCTCTAATGTAGCTAATGGGCCAGGCATGGATGGGCTGCACATGAGGGCACCAAGGGAACTGACTTCAGAACTAGCTGAACCCTTCATTTTTTTGGTGTTGTGCAATTGGGATTGGTTAATGATGCAATTTATTTACTGGTGCCCAGTGACTTTCTTTAATGGGACATGATATATGGGACAAATGTTTGAAAAAATTATACTTTTAGAAACGTTGCTACTCATATTTCACATGCTGCACTTTCTGCCTTTTTTTTATCATGACAAATCTTTGCATTACCAAAAGAAAACAGGACCATTGTCTCTTAGACATCAACTTATCTGGCTTCTTGTCTACAACTGACATCACAGTATGTTACTGTGGACATTAGTTTGATATTATAAACAGATAAACCGAGGACTAAGATGTCAGATATACACAAGCAGCAAGAGCAGCAGCCAGAGCAGATGAAGTTTAGGGGGCCTGTGTTCTTGCTTTTATGGGAATGCACATAGTCATAAAGTAGAAAGTGATACTTAATACAGAAAATATATGAAATATAAGATGAAATATGTCTGAATTTTATTTTTTTCAAAGTTCCCCAAGATGCCGTTGAGGATCTTTAAGATTATATTCATTTGGATCAGCTTATTTGCTATTGTCTGAATAGATATAGTTCCCTCTCAAACTTCACTCAATGCATAGGAAATGGTTAAGACACATAAAATGTGTTGATGGCCTTTGTATATACCATCAAATTTGCCTTTACTTCTTGATGCATACAGTACCTCTGCAAAGTTGAAACCTTCAGTATAGCCGTTCTATTATCCATTGATATCGGTGTTCCCAACTTTCCCAATTCCTTATTTATACAGTGGACCACCACGCTGTACAGTATATTCGTACCACTGCTATAAATATATTTACCACCAACCTATATTTCTTTACCACCCTTCTATATTTTTTTCCACCACCTTATATTTTTGGCCATTTTCCTAGTTTAGCCCAAAAATGTCTGTTACTACCTGCCACCATTGCAACACTGACACCAAATTGATATCAGTGCTCTTTGCATTATTTAAAAAAAAACTTATGAACATATACTGTGCATATGCAGCCATTCCAGTTATCAATAAAAACAAACAAACAAATACATTTTTGATGTCCGATATATGGGAGGGCTGAAGCCCAAGGTTCAGTGTGGGGAAACAGCTCCTCCCACATTCTGCATAAAAGCAGCCTACTCCTTACAGTCCTTGCTTAGAGTGGTTCGTCACACACTAGGCTGCTGCGTGGTCTATGTGACTGTGCTTGCTTGTTTTCCCTGCTGCTTGCCTTTACCAGATAGAGATTATACCAGCTACCCTTTTATCATGTTGACTATAACAATCGTCTTGAGTCCTCCAATACTGAAACAAATAATGGGAAAATTAAAAAAAAATTTAGATTCCCAAACTCCCAGAAGGGAAAATCCATAAAATCATTGCAGTCACAAGAGAAATGGTTAGGTATCCTTATTTAGATTAGACCATAACTAAGCTTATTGCTGAGCAACTTGTAAAACTTAAAAGAAAAGTGCTATAACTTTTCCTATGAGAAAACAGTAATTGCTAACCTTCATTCTAATTTAGAGGCAGTACTTTCCAAGAATACACACAGGCAGCACTTATTGTCAGCAAGGCTACATAAAGTCTGAAATGTCCAAAAGAATATAGCTGTAGGGGTTAAATGGGCTGTGTCCACACTTGTAATAAACTGAAGAAATTATTCAAGTCCCACAAACAGCTAAAGAAGACGTGCTTCTTCAGTCCCCACAGACCCGAAGCATACATTACCAGTCTTGCTGACTGCTTTAATCTGCATCCGAGGAGGAACCCTCATCATCCTCTGCAATCTCCATTTGCAGCCTACCAATCAGCTTCTAAGCCTCCCTCACCTCATTAAACAGGTACTGTTTCCCCTTCCATATGATGTGAAGCTTAGCAGGCAGCAACAATTGATGGGATATTTTCTGTAGTCTCAGCCATCCTCTAAGCTCATCAAAGGCTTTGGGCCAGTGACGGGTGCTATAGGAAAAGTCTGGGAACATCTGCAAAGTGTCCTCACCATATTTTAAGGATCTGTGGCATCTAGCAACTCCCGAAGCCCGATCCCTATCCCCGATGCCAGTGCAGATAATTAGAAAAGTTTGTGCAACTGTAGAATTGACTGCCACATGGTGGGGAGTAATACATTAAGATTTTTCTAGATGTAGAGGGGGACTGGACTCATCTAGCCCCAGGATAGCCAGTAACATAGTTGTGACAAAGGCCAGAGGATCATTGTCTTCAGCCTCCTCTGACAGGCCAATAATTCTCAGATTCTTTTCCCTCGCCTGGTTTTCAACTGTCTCCAGGCACTGTCAGAGAAGCAAATTCTCTTTAATAAGCTTTGTGGTAGCATCAATGGTTTTAAGTACAGATGTCTCAGATCTATGTGTAGTTGCTTCACATTGTCCCATTTGAGATTCTAATGCTGACTCCCGAGGTGTAAGGGTGTCAAACTTCTTGTCGAGTTCCTGGACAGTTTTAACCAACTGATGCAAGGCAGATAGAATGTTGGTTAGTGAAGCCTCCTTCACTGGTTCAGAAGCTGAGGCCGAAGCTGCACCACACTGTACAGGCCTCTCCTCTTGATTCTGCCTGCTCAGAAGGAAGAAATCGCCTGCTGCAGTCACTGCTCCTTTATTTTTACCCATTTTAGTGCTTCTCAGAACAGATTTGTGTTTTACAACTCTACGATCATTTCAGCAGAGAAATTTTAATACGGAAAAATTAGTTTATTTAATTTATAACAATTTTCTCAAGGGAGCTCGGTCTAAGTGCTGCTTCCTGCTAGGCTACTCAGCAGTGCCCCAGCATTTCCATGTTTAATGTGCTCTGTTGCCTGGCTTGAAGCTACACTACCCCTTTTTAATGGGCAACCTCTCATCACTGCAATTCCTAGCACTGGCTTTACAATACTTCAGACCACTTGGCTAGAATGTGTAGCACTGTTTCAGTTGAATGATACCATGTCTAAGATCGTAGGCCCTTATCTTTCACTTTAAGAAATGTTTTTATTAAGTTAATTTAATGTTTGCATAGTCTCTGTGTCCAGTAATAGCCCTCACATTGTGTGGAACATTGGTTAACCTTTACACAGCAAGAATTAAATTGTGTATACAGTCATAAGGCTATGCAATAGTCATAATAGTTGAGAGATATGCTCCCAATTTCCTCTCTTTGTGCCTTCTCCACCTCTTCAGTGTGTTCATTCTATGTAGTCCCGCTTCCTTCATTTCTTGTGCCCACTTCCTACATTGTTTACTCCTCAATTCCACTTCCTGCCTGTTAATCCTTTTCTGTTGTCCCTCTAGCCTGCTTCTCCTATGCAGCAGCTGCTGATCTTTCCTTCCCAGCCCTCACCAGCAGTTCACAGCAGTTTTCCAGTCTCCCTCTCTAACTCATGCCTCTGTGGTATTAGAGTGCAGGTAGGCTTGCCCTGTCTGCCAGAGAGGGGAGTCTCTTGCTAATCATGCAATGCAGCTCTCACCAGCAGTTCTCTGCTGTCTTTCAGTCTCCATCTCTAACCCATACCTTCTGAGGTATTAGACTACAGTAGGGCTTGCCCTGTCTACCCGAGTTGGTAGTTCTGTTGCTACTCAACTGCTGTACAACCACCATATTTGTGCATCATTACTCAGCTCACCAGCAGTTATTTGCTGTTTTCCAGTCTCCATCTCTAACTTGTACCTTCTGAAGTATTTGAGTGAAGATATTCTACAGTATGTGGACTCACCCAATCTAAGAGAGATGGGAGTTTTGTTGCTCCTCATTCAACCACTCTGCATGTACCACAATACATACTCGCATATTGGTGTTTTGGTATCAGCCAGCTACTGACTCTCTGCATTGCAATATGCAGCCGTGTATTGGCGTTTTGGCATTGGCCAAGCTGCCAATTATCTGCATCTACTGCAATACGCAATCACATATTGGTGTTTTGGCATCTGCTATGCTACGGACACACTGCATCTACCACAATACGCATATGCGTATTGGCATTTTGGCATCTGCTGCACTATGGACACTCTGCATCTACTGCAATGCACATTTATGTAATGGCATTTTGGCACCTGCTACGCAACTGACATTCTGCATCTACCACAATATGCAGCCACATATTACCATTTCCTTAGGTTTGGGCCCCTTCTGTACAATATTCTTAAGGGCTTCTCAAAAATTAACTTAAGGGGATGTAGACCTCTAAGAACTGGTACATTTTTCTTTACAATCTCAATATGTTCCTTAGTGCTGCCCCAATAAGTTGTGACAAAAGTGGTATTGGGTTCTGTAGTTTCAGCTCTGGATCTTGTACTGGGACAAAGCAATGATGCTCTGAGTGTGTTATAAACCTATGTATTTATGTCACACTTTCTGTACCCCCTTGCTCTAAGTTTTTCTGTGAGTTCTTGGGCACTCTTCTCATAATGCTCAGTAGTGCTACGGTTTCTAAATAACCTCATATACTGACCTGTAGGGAGGTTTTGTGTAACATGACTTGGGTGGCAAATAGTGATCATGAGCAAGCTATTCCTGTCAGTTGGTTTAGTATATAGGTCAGTTATTAGGGTCCCATCATTCTGCTTGATTATAGACAGATCATGGAAGTGAATTGTGAACCTGAGGTTGTGATTGGAATTTTCAAGATGACACACAAATGCATCCAGTTCTTCTCTGTTACCTCTCCAGATGAGTACAGTATCATCAATAAAATGCTTAAACCAATCAGTCTTATCATAAAATGAGTTGACATCAGAATTGACACAATTTCTTCCTCCCATCTGGTTAGGTATAAATTTGCTAAGCTTGGGCCACTGTGGCACCCATAGCAGTACCTTAAACTTGTTTGAAGATTTTATCCTGGAACATAAACATGTTGTTTTTGAGCACTATTTCCACCATGTCCACTACCATGTTAATCTTAGTTTGTGGTAAGTTAGTAAATTTAAAGAGACTGTATTCTACTGCATCTAGCCCCCCTGCTGGGAGATGTTAGTGTACAGTGCATCTACATCAAGAGTGACTTGCCACCATTCTTGTTCTAGCTGAATTTTTTGCAGGATATTAAGCACATGTGTGGTGTCCCTAATATAGCTTCTGGTCTGTGGTACTAATGGACATGAAAAACTGTCTGCAAAGTGTGAAATGGGTTCTGTGACCCACCCTATACCAAATACAATAGGGCGGCCCTGGGTTGCAGTCTGGTGTTTATATATTTTGGGAAGTGTGTACAATGCAGGTTGTTTGGGGTTTTGCACTGAAAGGTAGTAGAGTTCATTAGTACTGAAGAGGTTATTACTGAACAGATCCAGTAGAATGGTTTCTATCTCCTTTTGTATTTTTGAGGTAGAATCTGATGTAAGACACTTGTAAAATGTAGTGTCTGACAGTTGTCTATTAATCTTCTCAGTGTACTGTTTCGTGTTCTGTACTACAATGTTACCCCTGTCCCCGTCCACTGGTTTTATGGTTAAGTGTTTGTTATTAGCCATACTACAGATTGCATCCCTTTCTGCATTACTTATATAGGAAAATGGGAGTCTGGGTGTAGTTGTAAATGTCTGTATAGGAGAACCATAAAGGTATAGCAGTGGGTGGGTTGGAAACAGTAATCTACTACAAGGGCTTACAGGCAGACTAGATGGGCCAGGTGGTCATTATCTGCCAACAATTTCTGTGTTTCTATATGTTAAAGAAAGCATAGTGGTCTACATAGACAGCAGAAGCTGCAAGATGAGAAGCAATATGGGTTTATGTCAGGGTATGTCATGAAAGACCAGCCTGATACTGTTTAAAGGGCAGGTGGTAGATTTGCTCAACTTCAGCAAAGACTTTGATTTGGTGCCACACAGAAAGCTGATGAAAAAGTGGAAGGATTTAGGAGTGGAGAAGAATTTAGTCAGGTAGGTGAGGAACTGTCTTGGGGAAGGCAACTGAGGGTGGTAGTAAGCAGGGCCAAAACTGGAGACAGTGGGGTCATGAGCATGTTACCACAGGGATCAGTCTAAGGACCTGCCCTATTCAATATGCTTTTTTGTGATATAAGGGAGGGTATTCAGGGAAAGATGTGTCTCTTTGTTAATGATGCAAAGTTATGTGTCAGGGTAGATAGCAAGCAGGAGGTAAGAGAACTTCAGAAGAACCTAGAGAAGCTTGGATGGTGGTCACAGATCTGGCTGTTAAGATTCTGTACCATGATGAGCAAGGTAATGCACTTAGAGAAAAGGTACCCACGCATGGAATATTGGCTAGGAGGAGGTCAGACTGGTCAGTGTAACAGAGAAGAGATCTGGGCGTCATCATCAGTAGTGACTCACTGAAATAAATCAGCCAGTGTAATAAAGCGTAGAGTAAGGCATCAAGGATGCTGGTGTCTATTGGGAGAGGTTTTGATAGCAGGAGAAGCAAAGGGATAATGCCCGTATTCAGATTTCTGGTGAGGCCACAGCTGGAGTATTGTACCCAGTTCTGGAGTCATCACCGTAGAAAGGACATAGACAGGCTAGAGCCAGTGCAGAGGAGGTACACTAAAAGGATATAGGGCCAACAAGGCAGATCCTATGAGGAATGGCTGGTGGCCCTGAACATGTTCTAGCCGGAATCCAGATGGGAGAGAGGGGACATGATCAGGACATGCACGTTTCTGAAGGGTATAAACAAGGTGAAAGTGAAGGTCTGTTTGTTAGAAAACAGGACACAGTCACAAGAAAGCATGATTGGTGGTTATTGGGGGAAAATTCAGGAGTGATGCGAGGAAACTCCATTCACTGAGAGGGTAGTGAAGCTGTGGAAAAGAGTTTGTCAGTAAAAGTGTTGGGGGCAGGTACCCTAAATGGCTTCAAACATTGCTGAGACAGAGTCATAGTTCCAGTAAGGGGGATCCGGGGGAGTGTTGTTGGTGGGTGGGAGAAGGGGGAAAATGCCTCAGACACTAGATCTAGGGTTGATGTGGCCAGACTTGGTGGACCACCAGTCTCTTTTAGCTGTCTGCTCCTATGTAACTAATAAGACCTGACAATGTGTCAGGTATTGGTGGAAATCCATATGTCCAGGGACGTTATGAGGCCCAACATTGCAGGAAATGGGTTGGATAATTAAAAAAAATCTTTAGAACACTTAAAAGCTGCTCCTGGGTCTTCTGAGAGCTGTCAAACTAACCATATTAAACAAACAAAAAAGAGGCCCTCTCACAACCTCCCTTTTACATGTTTTGTTTTTCTCCAACTGATAGACTGCCCTGGCCCAAGATACATTTAAAAATATATTTACTAAACATAGAGAGATTGTGTAACTCACGTAAGCAGCATCAGCAGCAGCAGCACAAGATGTGGTCAGTGTAATAGCTTGCCAAACCTAACATTTCACGCCAGGTGGTGCTTCATCAGAGGTTTCGTAAGCAAACAATCCTGTACATAATTGTAGTGCAATCAATTAATTAATTTACAACACATGAAAATATATACAAAAGGCAATTAGGATATAATCATATTAAGCCATGTAAACATAGATGGTCATTAAAAACAGTTACAATATTTCAGATTTTAACACACATATCAAAACTCCAACAGTAGCAAAAGATAAAAAGTTCATATTTATGCAAAGGGGTTTCCCCAGCTGGTAATATCCTTAAGTAGGTCTAAATGGGCAAAATTGCTTAAACTCACTTTGTGCTGAAATTTTCAAACTTTCAACTTCACTTTGCTGACAAAAACAACTCGTGTAGCTAGTCATATGGTGAGTTAGCTAAATTCACATTGAAAATTTAAATTAATTGGTAATTTGCACAAAAATTAGGTGATTTATGTAGTTCACCATGTGAACTTGTACAATTCACAGACAAAACACTACGCAAATTGTGGTCATTACATGTCTCTATCTAAAACTCTACTGTAAAGAAATACCTCCCCCTACTGACTGTGTTGTAATACTGCCCCATATCACTTGCCAAAACATTTTATAGTCATATACCCCCCTCACATCAACCACATGCACCCTCCTCCCTCCCCACTCTGTACCCTGGTGAATTTAAACTCTTTAGACACTGGCCCAGATATTCAAACTGTGCCCAAAAAGAGCGCAATAGCAGGAGCAAGTGCAAGTCTATTGCACCCATGCACAAGAGACGTGATATTCAAAAAAGGAGCAGGCCAAATTGCGCCTACAGCCAACAACTGAATAACGCACCACCTGCGCCATAGCACAACTAGGGAGGGGAAGCAGAGCAGATCTGATGTGCCATAGCGCAACAAGGGATGTTCAGTTGAGCAGTCCAGAGGTGCCATAGCGCAACCAGGGAGCCCCCCAGCTGCAGAGAAATGTAACTGCACAATCAGGGAGGTAAAGGCCCATGACCCATGCCACAGATGGGCACAGGAACACACAGCAGAACAGACGTTGTCCCCCCACACCCCAAGCACAGTACAACCAGGGGAAGGCTGGAATAACCACTGGTCCATGGAGACAAGCAACCAATCCACAGCCTGGCCATGGTGCCCCATCACACCTACCGGCAAGCTGTGACTGGCACACAAGGAGGGCAGACCACCCTGTGCCACACCATCCCTCCCAGTGCACAGCACACCCTGCACCATGACTCCCAGACACCCCCCCCATGAGCAGTGACCACCACTGCAGGAAACCCCATGTGTACCACCACCCCCACTGTGTCAATGCAACCCTGTGCACCACAGAACCATGCAAGCCAGCCCCACCATGAGCACCCATCAGCAGGTTGCAGCACATGGCAATGCAACAACAGCAGACACAGTGCCACCACGCACAGTCCCCCGAGGTACTGCTGAGAGACCGACCATGCGTTGGCACAAGAGGTACCCCAAATGGGATGGTCATGTCCTTCACACCACCACCAGTGGTACAGCGCTCTGCACAGTATTCCAGTGACACACCCTGGCCTACCACTGGCCACAACAGACAGCACAGACACCCACAGTGGTGCATGGAAGCATGCACCACACCAGATGCAACACAGGGTCTGGACAGACACCCACCCATACGCAAGGGCACACCAACAAAGGGATACAGTGGTGGGGCAACCAAGCCCCCATTGCGGGCCCATGTAAGCTGTGTACACACAATCTGCAGTCCACCATGGCACTGGAGTGCTAGCCACCCTGTGCAGGCACCGTGGACCCATACACCACCAGTAGTCTCCCGGAGCACAAGCCACAGACAGTGGGGCACATCCCCTGCAACACACACAAGCCACAGCATGGAGGTGGGACAATGACCGTATCGCCCACAGTGCCACCTGAGCCAGGCATGCACCACACCAGTGACATGGGCAACCCAGCAAAGTGACAGGTACAGTGTCCTCCCTGCAGGGAATGCCACCACTGACATGCCAGCAGACCGTGCAGGTCACAGACAGGCATGTGTGTCGGCTGCACAGGCCATGGACGGGCTGGTGGGAGCGCCATGGACACAGAGCACGTGCTATGGACCACTGCACACAGTCATCCAGTGCACAGGGAACAACACACACAACACAGACACTGACTGATATCTACCCCCACACCATAGTCACCTCCACACGGACACACACATACCCATGACTGCACCACTCCTGATGCCATGCACACCACTGCAGCTGAGCACCTATAGCCCGCTGCAAATCAGAGACCACCACAATATTCGTATAAAATTCAAATGTATTGTAAAAATATAAAACTTAACTATATACAATAATAAAAACTATTTACAAGCTTGGGGTGGGGATACAAACAAGGGGTTGGGCAGGGGAAGGGGTGACAAATGGGATAGGATAGGAGGGTATGAGGGTGGGTCCAGGGGTAGAGGAGTCAGGGACCAAGGGACTGTTAAAGGGACCGCCGTTCCTGGCTCTGGGTCTGCCTTGCTTTGTGGCCCCGCAGTACTCCCGACTCATCCAGCCTCCTCAGTATCTCCACCATCTTGCAGGCCAGATTCAGGAGCGCCCTCATGGTGTCCCAAATTTCCCTTAGATGTCTTGCACCTAGGACAAGGGAGCACAGTCAACAGGTGTGAATGCACAACCCCATACAGCCCACCCACTGTGCTTGGCATACGGCCATGAGACATACCACTGTGATGGTGTGTGAAGACCCACAGTGATCACATCCACAGAACCTGCTCACCCAGGCGCATACAGCCATGCAGAATGCTGCACACACCCACCGGCCAAGTCATGCACAGCACCACCGTGGCTGTTTAGTGACATGGCTATGTGGTGCAAAGGCAGTGGCACAGCCATGCACCTGGGGCATGCATGGACCACCAGTGACGCACACCCAGACATGCATTGCCACTGGACAGTGTTGACTGTAACAAGTGGCGTGCATGATAGTGAAGTCAATGAATGGTGGCCATGCCCCGCTGCCCACCTTGTCACACAGCATGCAGTACTAATCATGGAGGTCTGGCACTCACCCTCATTGGGCCGGTCAGGTGGGCGTTGCTGGTCCTCGGCCCACCTGGCTGCGGTTTCCACACCCCTCTGCTGCTCTGCCACACCCTGCATAGCTCTTCTGGGTCTGTGGGGACAAAAAAGAGAGAGGAACATCAGTACATTCCCAAAGCAAAGTCCCCCTGCCCTAAGGTGTCTGCCTCCCACCCAGCCAGACCCACCCACCCCACACCCTGTGAACACCGCCACGGCCAACCTCATACAGTCCCTCCCCTATGTGCTGGACACATACAACACTGTAACTCATATGAACAATAAAAGTGTGTTGATGGAACCCCTACCTGGATGTGGCACCATGCCCCTCCTGGCACGTGACCACAGTTGGGCCAGTAGCTCCAGCTCCCTCCTGCACAGGTCACCATAGCGGTGCCTGCACTGCTCAGCCAAACGCCCCCAGCCTGTTGCCTCATCCAGGGCAGTGGCCACCTCCTGCCACCCCTGGGTCCTTGCCCTATCCAGGGGGCCTCCCCAAAGAGAGGCCCATGGCGTGGCTTGACTATGGCCACCAGATTGGTCAACTCAATGGCACTCCATGGAGCAGCTCTTCTACGCGCCAATCCAATAGCTATAGTAGGCAATACAGCACTCTACAGCGTGGCTCCCCACGTGCAGTGCTGCGTGTTACAGTGCTGCCATTCCCTATTGTACTGTTACCGAACAGCGCGATAGAGGTGCACCTATGCGTGATGCATGGCGCCAAGGGACAAAGGTCAGGCACAGGGTCAAGGGTCTCTGGCAGAAGGTCACACACAGCGCCATCGGATGACAATGCATGTAGTGCAGTTGGCTGCCTGTGTGCCAGCGCCACAGCGGACTATCGGGCAGTTGGGCCATTGCACCTATGAAGGCCCAGTGCTACAGCGCCATGTAGTGACCATCACTATAGCACCACTGGCACAATGGTGGCCATGCCCTGCATTGCCTACCATGCACAGCACATCATCAGCTCGGAAGACGCCTGTGTCAGCAACCCAGACATGCGCAGTGAGGTGTACTACGCATGCCACAGAACTGCGCCATTGGCTCAGCACGTTTAACACAACTGTGCAAAGCACAACAGCGCAATATTCAGCCATCATATGCAAATCATCCGATCAGCCATTCAGTGGTGCAGCACTGCAATTTGCATCTAATTAAAGTTGCTCCTCGACTCATTTGCATGGATTGTGCTATAAAGGTGCGACAATCTGCTGCAGTGGCCATAGTTGGTTACTGCAGTTTATTGGTGAGTTGCATGATGTTTGGGAGTGTGGACTGTGGATTCAGGGACATGCATGGGACTGCACAGTCACAGGTAACAACTGCCATTCTTACATTCTACATAATGACTGAGAGAATTCTTGGAGAGGAGGACAACAGTGGTGGGAGGAGGAGGAGGAGGAGGCCGAATTTTACTAAGGCCGAAACCGAGGCCCTTTTCGAGGCCTACCTGGATCAAGAGCCACTGCTCAGTGGACAGTGGGGCACCCCTCAGGCCCGTGCTGCTGCATGGGAGGAGGTGGCACGTGCTGTGAACCTGCATGGCAGCCACCAGCACTCTGTGCAGGAGTGTAAGAAGAAGATGGGCACACACAGGAGGAGGGAAAAGGAGAAGGTGGCTGCTATCAGGGCAGCATGTGCTGCAACAGGTGGGGGACAGCTGGAGGTGGTACAACTCACCCCAGCGGAGGACAGGCTTGCTGGAAGCATGCACTGAAGTGCCATTGAGGGTGCTCTGGGTGGTGGCTTACAGACGGGTGGTGGCCCATCACTGCATGGAAAGTCATGGTCTGTCTGGGGGGGGCAGGGTAGGTCATATGCAGTAACACGACTTTGCTTTCCCTAACAGATCCTGAGCATCTACATGGGTC
The DNA here is from genome assembly GCA_016271365.2 of Neoceratodus forsteri. NCBI lineage: Eukaryota > Metazoa > Chordata > Ceratodontiformes > Ceratodontidae > Neoceratodus > Neoceratodus forsteri. The sequence goes on along the minus strand of CM057456.1, from coordinate 1,155,644,048 downwards.
AGCGGTGGTGGGCCTGTCCACTGTGGACAGTTGGATGGAGTCGGAGGTGGGACCATCCACCTTCATAGGTATTTGTGGATCAGTATGACAGTGGAGCTGCCTGGCTGTCCACACTGATGTCGTTGAGACAGGTGTGGAGGAAGCCCTACCTGTGTCCCAGCATGCTGGTATGTACGGATGCCAGCACACTGTGGCTGTGGCCGGGGCAGAGTCCAGCACCAGTGATGATGACATGACCATCTTGGGCAGTGACACGTGTGTGCCACAGGATGGACACACAGCAGGGCAATTCCCGCCCATGGCTGCGGGCGGTGCCACCGTGGGGGTCTGCGTGTCAGCACAGTCCCAGGCTGTGCCTGTCAGCACCAGTGGGGCAGCACTGGTGTCTGTTCAGGACAGTGGGACTGTTGTGGACACTGCGGCAGCACCACTGAACCCTGGGGTATGGCAGCCATTGGGGCAGCATCAGCAGTCACCCACTGGGCTTGGGGGTACAGGGTTCAGCGGCGGCGTCTGTACACCGCCTGTGGACATGCCCAGACCTGGTCCTGGTGCACAGCACCCACCCTCAAGGAGTGCTGAACATCAGGGCCTTGCACACCCTGAGGGACAGGATGCCGAGGAGGCTGATGACCTCTTGGAGGAGCACACCCGCCTACTGGGAGCATTGGTCCAGCAGCAGATGCAGCTTGCAACATCCGTGGAAGCACTGTGTGTGGCTCTGGAGTTGGCAGAGGAGCGTTGCAGCAGGGACACCGAACAGATCTTGGCATGGATGGACCATTTATGGGAGGATGTGACCGCTGCCATTGACAGGCATGCACAGGTGTTCATTGCTGTCATGGCCACAATGGGCACATAGTCAGGTGCCCATGCATCGTGGACACCATGCAGTGCACTATCCACCCCCCATTCCCAGTGTTGTGCGACTCCCACCCTGTTGATGCCAGGTTCAGCTGTGGGCATCCCAAGCACTCCTGGTGCAGGCATGTTCAGTGTGCTGCAGAACCCTGCATGGGCACGGTCACGTTCACGCAGTGGAACCCCTGGGGGACTATCGGTGCCACCCCATGAGGCCAGTGGTCAGCCTGCCAGTGCTGGCGGGTCTCAGCGGGGCCGCCCACACATCCGTGGTGGCCGTGGCATTGTGTCACGGGACTGACCTGTCTCCCAGCGTGGCTATTGTCTGGTGCTGCCCTGTGTGCATTGTGTGTGTCAGTGGGCAGTGCACAGGTGGGTACCCGGCCCAGCATGCAGACACACAGTCCACCTGCACACCCTCCCGGCTGCTGTCTGCAGTTGCGTGTGTATGATGAGGCCTGCATTACGCTGTACACCAATGTGCAATTTTGCTCAGCATCTGACACACGCACATGGACAGGCAGTGGGTGTGGTGACCTGTGGACAAGTGTGTTGCTAGGGTGTGCGTTCTGGGTCAGTGTGCCTTCTGCCCTCTATGCACGTTTGTTACATTGTGTGTGTGTGTGTGTGTGTCCTTCAGCATGGCATGTTAATCCTCACCCATCCCTGGCTGTGTGTGTGCCTCTATGCCCTGCCACTTCCCTTGACAGCATGCACCCCCAGTGTGGGTTCCTGCGTGTTTGTGGGTTGTGCCTTGGCCACTGGTGGTTGTGCATGGCCCCATGACTTACCTGAGTTGGCTGAAGTGCTCCTCTGTGATGGTGTCCCAGTGCAGATGTGCCAGCTGGAGCAGTCGGGGATCCCCTTGGCCAAGGGGGGCTGCCCATCACCATCGTCACTGGCGTCCGCATCCTCCCCATTGCTGTCCCCCTCTTCAACCTGTATGGCTATCCCACATTCGTTGGCCATGTTGTGCAGGATGCAACAGGCCAGGAATATCCCACAGGCCTTTGAGGGGCTATACAGTAGGGCACCGCCAGAGGTGCCCAGGCAATGGAAACATGCCTTCAGCATCCTGAACGCCCGCTCGATGACATTACGTGAGGTGGCGTGTGCCTCATTGTAGCACTGCTGCAATGGGGTCATGGGCCCGCCGGTAGGGTGTGAGCAGCCAGGGATGGAGTGGGTATCCACTGTCACCTGTGTGTAGAGTGTGGAGGTTAGTTTGGTGATCAGCATTGCCCTGTCCCAGGCCATGTAGGCCACTACCCATGCCACCTCTGGCCTTGCCCCCCCAGGCCCTATATTTGTCCATGTGGTTTGCATACTCACCCACTAGCTGGCCAGTGGGGGATGTTCCCACTCTTGAATCTGTGACACAGTGCCGACTGTTGCCAGATGAAGGCATCGTGTGCTCCCCCAGGGTGCATGGCACAGACACTGATGATGTGCCCCCTGGCATCGCACACCACCTGGCAGTTGATGCTGGCATAGCCCTTTCAATTTATGTATGCAGCCCCCTTGGAGCCAGGTGGTGTGTGTATGGCCACATGGGTGCAGTCTATTGCCCCTAGCACACCAGGCATATGTGCTACCCCGCGGAACTCCTGTATGTTTGCTGTGTGCTCCACCACTGTGCTGGGGAAATGGATGTACTCCTCAGCATGTGGCAGCAGTGCGCTGAGGAATTGGGTGAGGTGGCATGACGTGGCTGACTGGGTTATGCCTGTGGTGTCCCCAGTTGGTCTCTGGAAGGTACCCGTGGCGAGCAAGCACATGCAGGCTGTTACCTTGGTCTCCACTGACAGGTCATGGCTCCGTCATGTGGGTGCCTGCATCACATCACTGCACAGCTTACAGAGCTGCCTCAGAATTGTCCTGTTCAGGCGGTACCAGCCCACAATCTCAGTATCTGTGTACAGCTCAATGCTGGTGCAGGCTCGGTACTGCCTGCTGGGGGCATACCGCTGACGAACCCTTCCACGGCCATGCCCCCCTGCCACATGCCTTCTCATCCCCTCATTACAGCCTCCATGTGGAAGGTGGCACTGGCCATGTCCCTGGCTTGCGTTCACCCCCCCGGCAGCTGTTGCTGTATTCCCCCCACTGTCCTGGCTGCTACCTCCCCTGCACCAGGTACACCTGCCTGTGCTGGCCTCTGTGCTGTGTGGCTCCCCACAGCTTCCCTGTGCCTGGCTGTTCACTGTGGCCTTTCTCTGGCCTGCCCTGTTCATGCCACCTGCCCTGTCTGTCTGCCTCTGCCTCTGTCTCATGTGGCTTCCCTGTAGCGTTCTTGTACCTCTTCCTTGCTCCTTTTTATTTTGGCTTAATTCCACTATGGCGCAACTTCCGCTTGCTCCACTGTTGTGCATTGCTCAAGTCTTTGAATATCACACTGCACCATTTATGCATGGTTCCTCCCCCTTCGGTTGCAAATGCCTTCATTATCATTGCATTGTTGCTCAGCATGATTTCGGGGGTGCAACTGCCTCCTGCTGAATATCACAAAATGGTGCAATTTCAGACTTGCCTAGGCGCAACCCTATTGCGCATGGCTCAACTCTTTTGAATATCTAGGCCACTGTCTGTAAGCATCAAACTAGTCTGCAACACACACAAGTGAATATTAAATTTGATTTAACTAAGTTCTATATACCCTTCCCCCTCTTGTATGCCAAACCCGCTCCTCTGCTTCCCACTCCTGAATCCCATCACTAGTTTCATGAGTTTTAAAACCCCACACACAGCCATCCTCTGGTTCCCCACCAGTCTTATTTACCCACCAGCACCAAGAAAGAAATGTGACCTGTAATAAAGAAACTGTCCCCCACTAATTGAGGCTTTTTTTTGCCTGTCTTATATCCAACAACGAGTTGGGTGGAGGATGCTTAATAACCTAAAATGATGTAATGATATAATTTCTGAACCTCATTTAAAGAAAAAAAAAAAGAAACTGTTCCCTGGTGCAGAGTGAACGTTCTGTTCAGTGCTCATTTTCGTAATGGGCCTCACATAAATGAATACTGACATGGGGTCTATTCACAAATATATGGCTTGCCTATGTGCTGTGTATCTGAGGTGTATAAGCAACCCTACAGTAAGTCTGAATGTCACACAGTGAGGGTTCAGTGGTGGTGGACTGGGAACACCCTCCAGATTGCTACCCCAGCCCACTGGGAAGACAGGGGCGGTGGGGACAGCCAGTCAGGCACATGCGCATGGTGTCCTATATAGAGATGGGCCTGATGGCCCCAATTCACTCCACAAAGTGGGCATGAATGGCGAATTCTGAAATTGCTCCATAGCCTTGAAGTGGAATACTTGACGTTGATAATAGTAACGAAATCCATTGAAAACAATTACTTCACATTACCTGCCCTTCCAAACCACTACTCTGCTTAATTTACATGGGTACATTGAAAACAATGTACTTTGCCTTACTTCTCTTATTTTTAAGCTCCAAAGGTGAATTTTGCAGTGATTCATGGGATTTCGGGTACATAGGCTCTAGATTTTTCTGCACAGCCTCAGTTTAGGGTAGTGTGTGTAGGAAACTGTAGGAGACAATCTGCTCTGAGAGCTCTCTGTGATTCAAACCTTCTAAAAGCTGTTAAAAAAGTATTTTTGAGTCATTTTTTTGCTGAAACTTTAGTTCATTGATTATAGGAAACCCTCCTGTGCTCATATCATCAAGCACTTATTGTTTGTGTGTGTATTTTGAATGTTAATGTACAACATTCAGTCTGTGTACTGAGACACAGTGGAAGTGTGCTTTGGGGGAAGGGCGTATCTGTGGTGTAGGTAGATTAACTTGGAGAAAAAGGCAGTGCTTTCTGTTTCGGTGATATTTCTTGTATAACTGTGTTAATGTACACACAGTAATATTTTCAATAATTCTTGCCATTTCTTTGCTAATTGTAGTGGTGCAGCAATGCATAATTTTAGTTTGCTTAAAATATATGGTTATATTACTGAAGTTTTCAATTTGCTAAGCATTACTTATTGTGTGTGTGAGTATGTGTGTGATGCATGTCATCAAATCAGACACCTTTTATTGTGCCACATAATTTCAGCATTGTGAACCTGCTATCTACTGCAGCTGTGTAATTTTTTGTACTTCTTTGTGGTATCTTTACTGGTACTCGTACTAGTGACTCTTACTGCAGCAGTGCAGTGCAGTACACTGCCCCCCCCCACAGCCTGCCCCAACCGGCAAAGATATTCTTTTCCAGATTTTAATTTCTGATGGTGAGCACTGGTTAGGTGTTGTGCCTTTGCATCTGCATCTCTTCAGTGCGCAGCACAACCTTAATCTGTCTGTACATTTGCATCTCTTTAGGGTCCAATCTCCATCTCTAACTTAAGTCACAGTTGTTTCTTTGGCTTCCCTTCAGAGTACTGGAGAGGTGTGGTACATAATTCAGCATGAACTTAGTACTCGGTAATATGCGTTTTTAAGTCAGGACCATCATCAGGAGTCACTCACTATACAAATCACGTTCTTCATCATCAAGGTCACAAATGCAGTCACAAATTATGATTTACGATCATGTCACGAATCACAACAGTAATTTTTTTTACTAGTTACTTGGATGTATTGTAAGCCTGTTTTGTAATATCACTCCATGCTTCACCAGCCCACCACTGTACTCATTAATAAGTGTTTTTAAGTCAGGGAATTTTGTGCCACACATCATCGGGGCCCGGGGAAGTACAGCGGTAGGCATTTGCATTTCTTTATCATCATGGTCACAAATGCAGTCACAAATCATGATTTATGATTACGTCACGAATCACAACATTAATATTTTTACTAGTTACTTGGATGTATTGTAAGCCTGTTTTGTAGTCTCTCTCCAGGCTTCACCACCCCACCATTGTACTCATTAATAAGTGTTTTCAAGTCAGGGAGTTGTACAGTGTCTGCAGTACATACACAGACTGGAAGGAAAACTGCACCCATGCAGTTTAGCACAGGATACTTCCACTGCTCAGAATACATATGGAAGACAACAAAAAAAAGGCATCATTACATACAAGGGTCAGGGATGGTGGAGGAATACATTTTATAACACAACAAGGAAGGTGTCGGTGGGGCACGTGATGTGAGGAAAAAAAAACTAATGTGGGATCCCATGGTGATCCAGCAGCAGTTCCAGTACAGAGATAATTTGCAACTGATGTCCCTCCATGTAAGAAAAATGAAATTTACAGAAAGAAAAATTAAGTAAAAAAGAGTACAGACAGAAAAGACAAAAACATTTTGCTTTTAAGAAAGATGATGGGTCTAAATCAAAGTTTAAATCTCCTTCTCATTCTGATCTCAAAGTATCAGCAGTCACAAAACACACTCCTCTTCTCTCTCTCTCTCTCTCTCTCTCTCTCTCTCTCTCTCTCTCTCGCTCTCCGTCTGCACAGGAGAAAGTAAAAGTGTCTGCTTGTATGATTCACTTTCTTCCTGCCTAGCTAAAAAGCATGTGACTTACAGTACTGTAAGCCATGTGATGTGTGGGGGGGATGCCAAATCTGAAACACCAAGTGGATCACTTAGAATCATAATGAGGAATGCAAAGTCCATTAAAAACAATGACTTTGCCTTACTTCGCATTGCCATTCCACCTTATCGTGAAGTGGTAATGACAAGGCGGAGTGAGCACTTTGCATTGCCCATTCTGCAATGTGAAGTGCCCACTTCGCGTTCACTTAGCTGGTGGAATTTAAATTCGCTGCATCTCTAGTCCTATATATTTTGAGTCCCATGGCTTCTTAGGATCCCCTACATGCTTGCAGCAGGAGATCCACTGTGGGACTCTGGACAGGAATCCTAGTGGACACCCGCCAGTGCCCCACAATCTACCAAATGCAGCTGTGTTCCACCTCCTCACAGCTGCATGCTTGGGGGCGGGGCTGTGGGTAGGTGTCCTGTGGGTGCTCACAGTACTGAATGCCATGCACCCTGTGCCCTCTCTGGGGACTGTGTAGCTAAGTGGGCCTTATATGTTCATTTCACATGTATAACCCACATGTTAGTGAATAGGCCATATAGTTTGCTTCTAGTAAATCCTGATCAGCTGATCAGGTCTTACTAGGAGCAAACTACATCAGCATTCACTCATTCTGGGCCTGTTACTGAGATGGGCACTGAACAGAGCAATCACTCTTAACTGAGGGACTGTTTTTTGTATTACTGGTCACATCTTTTCAGGGTGCTGGTTGTAGGAGCCGGGTGGTGGGGACCAGAGGTGGGGTTGGGTGGGGGTTTTATTGGTCATGGGTCTGTTGGTGGGACTCAGTTGGGAGGAGGCTTAGGGAGTGTTTTTGGCACATGAGTGGGGGATAGCATAACTTGAACTTAGATCATATTTGATATACACTTGCTTGTATTGCAGACTAGTCTGACACTTACAGACAGTGTCTAGAGAGTTGAACTTCACCAGGGCACAGGAGGAGTTGGAAGAGGGTACCAGCAGGGGAAGGAGTGTATAGAACTATAAAGTTTTTTGCAGGTGGTAGGGGAGGCATTACAGCTCAGTGGGTGGGAGTTTTTTTTATTTCTGCTTTTAGGGCTTAAAGAAAAATTGCATGGTGAAGTTGTTGTGGCAACTAGGAATTTCATGTAAATTTGTGAATTGTGAATTTCCTGATTTCACATCAATTTTTCTGGTGAATTTAAGATTTGCTGCATCTATAGGATGTTCAAGATTTTTTTTTTAATTCTGTTTTTCACCCCTACCTCCGAACTCTCTCCTGTGACCTCCTGGATCTGCAGTCTCTACTTCCCCATGTGGCTCGGCTTGACCCCATTAGCTCCTTTCCAGTACTGGGCATCCCTGGGGTCTACCCTCTGGGGAAGAGCTGCCTCTGCCCAGGGTGCTCTTTTTTTATATTGTACTAAGAGTACTAAGTGAGGTAGACACCAACATAGAGATGTCGATAGGGAGAAGTGCAGGGGTAAATGGAGAAAGTGACAAATGCAATAAGGACAGGAATGGGGCAAAAAGGGGTATGGCCATCAAGAAATGGAGGGTAATGAGTATGAACACCTGTAGTCTGGGCAACAAGCTCCCTGAACTGGTGGCCTTGATGGAAGAGGGATGCCTGGATATCGTAGCAGTCACAGAAACATGGTACACAGAGAACCATGACTGGGATGTTAACATACCAGGGTACACAACCTACAGAAGAGACAGGGAAGGGAGAAGAGGGGGTGGAGTAGCTCTCCTTGTAAAGGAAAGGATAAAAGCAACTGAACCAAAGAGTAAACAGGGAAGAGAGGAGGCACTGTGGGTCACCTTAGAGACTGGAAATGGCACCACAATCTGTACAGGGGTTGTACACAGATCCCCATGTCAGGGGGAGGGATTGGACAAGGATATGATAGAAGGCATACTTAGGATAGCAGAGAAAGGGGAGATACTGTTGATGGGGGACATTAATATGCCAGATGTCGACTGGAGCACCTTTGCTGCAGCCACATCCAAAAGCAGGGCCATTCTCGATGCTCTTCAGGTGGCATGCCTCAGACAACTAGTTTTGGAATCTACTTGTGAGGGAGCAATCTTAGACCTTATACTCTCAAATTGGGACAGTGAGAGGATCTCAGATCTAAAAGTGGGTAGCCATTTGGGAACAAGTGACCACCAAACAGTGTGGTTCATGGTAAACTCAGCTACAGAAGTCAAGCCATACAAAAGTCAGGGTTCTGAACTTCAGGAGGGCTGACTTTGGCAAGATGGGAGAGTGCCTTAGAAATGCACTAGCAAACAGGCTAGAAGGAGGGGTGGAGCAACAATGGGGAAATATCAAACCTGCCATCACAGAGGCAACAAGCCTTTGTGTGAAGCAAATAAACAAATCAAAATGAAAGAAAAAGCCACTATGGTTCTCATAAGAGGTGGCGGAGGAGGTTAGGGAGACAAAGATAGCATTTAGGAAGTATAAGGAACACAGAAGGAGCAGGACTGAGAACTGTACCAGTTAGGGCAGAAGGAAGCAGGGAGGGTAGTCAGAATAGCAAAGGCCCAAACTGAGGAAAAGATAGCCAACTCAGTTAAGAAGGGGGATAAAACCTTTTATAGGTATAACCCCTGGACCCCTGCCTTTTGGCAAAATGACAGGTGGTATGCTGTTGAAACTGACAGCAGTACCTGGTGAGGACTGGGTTCAGGGAAGACTAGGTTACTCGGCACAAGGGGCCTAGGTTTGGCTACTCTGCACAGGGGCATCCAAGTAAATCCAAACACAGGAAACAATAACTGTAATGTCCAATACCAGGAATGGGATTCTAAAGTGTGGCTTTTATTCACATCCAAACTGAACAAACAAAGAATAGATGGACCCCCACAGGGCTATATTCCTGGTAATGCAGTTAAGAGCAACAGAACACTTCTTCACTATTTCAGCCCTCAGGCTCTGAACCCACCAGGCACACAGTCCAGACTTGCACACAGCTTTGGATACACAGCCCAACTTGTACACTATTTGAGTTTTTCCCAGCCCAGCTCCCCCGCCGGCCTCTCAATCCTAGTCCATATGTCAGTGAGCCAGATTTTCTGTTGGCGGCTCTTCAAACCACCTTAGAGCCTTTGACTCCTTAAGGGAAATTTCCTTCCGATCCCATGTCTGGGTACTTCCCTCATCACTGGCCAAGTGCATGAGGCAAAGTAGAAATCCACAAATCAAATCTGTAGAGGTGGACCTGGTTACTAAAGGTGGGGGGTCTCCCACCTCCAGTTCCCACAATCCATACCAGGCCATTTCTCTGGACATTAAACAACTCTTTTGAAAGCTTGGCAATGTAGATTACAGGGTAGACGTATGGCACATCTCCTCTACATGTCTTGACTTTCCCCTTGTGCTGGACTTGAACATACTTTTACTTTGGCTAAGCCTACTCCTCTAGGCCTCCCACTAATTCAGCAGTCCAATCCACACTTTAACACAGTTCAGGTGAAATATAGGCCCTTTGAAAAGAGCAGAACTCACCCTTTGGTTGCAGGTGCCCCATAGGCAAATCTTGACAAATTCTGGTACCAAATACACTTGGAAAAAATAAGGCAGCTTCTTCTCTAGCAGTAGCCAGGGGGCTTCCCCTGGAATAGCAGGCAAACCTTCCACCCCCATACCTTCAGGGATGGGGCACAGGGACCAGTAACTGCAGTCTCCACCACTTCAAGAACAGCTTACTGTTTTCCTCATTAGGTGGAAACACACACCTTTCCCTAGAAGTAGCTCTACATCAGAGCTTAGGCTCCAAGAGCCTGTGCACAGACTGCTGTGCTCCTCTCTTCTTCACTGCTCACACAACACTCTCCAACTGACTGTTCAAAACTCCCAACATTCTAATCTAACTCCCTTCTTCAGATTCCAAAATGGCTCATGCAGCTGCGATAGTTCTATGGTGATGTCATCCCTCAGTCTCAGCTGAGACTGAGAACAGAATGAGGCAGTGTGAAATCCATTTAACTGGAGTTTCACAAGCTGCCTTCCCTGCCTACCACTAGGTCTTACTGGGATTCTAGTAACCCCAGGTAACAGGGGGGTTACATAGGTATATCAGGGAGCTTAGAAAGACAAAGGGAGGGATGGTGAGGCTGAATAGAATGGACAGTGGGTGGGCAGAGAGGGACAGTGAAAAAACAGGGATACTGAATGAATACTTCTGTTCAGTATTCACAAAAGAGGTGATGGGGGAGGTGCCTAAACCAATTAATCCAATTAACAGAAGCACTCTAGATAGGGGGGTCAATCCCAGTCATTTCACAGAAGAAAGGGTTCTGAAAGAACTCCTAAAACTGAAGGTGGGCAAAGCAATGGGGCCAGAAGGAATTCATCCCAGAATTCTAAAAGAATTAAGCAGAGAACTAGTGACACCACTGGCTACCCTTTTTAACAAATCATGGGAGGATGGTATGGTACCTGTTAACTCGAGGAAGGCAGATGTGATTGCCCTTCACAAAAGTGGGACCAAGACAGAGGCAGGAAACTATAGACCTGTCAGTTTGAACTCTGTGGTAGGGAAAGTGATGGAATCACTTCTGAAGGAAAGAATTGTTGAGTACCTAGAGGCCAGTGGGGCACAGGACCCAAGGCAGCATGGGTTCACAGTGAGAAGATCATGTCAGACAAATCTAATTGCTTTCTTTGACTGGGTGACCATAGTAGCAGACCAGGGAGGGGCTGTGGACATGGCCTACCTAGACTTTTGCAAGGTATTTGACACAGTCCCACACAAAAGATTAATAGTCAAATTAACCAGCCTTGGAGTGGGACCCAGGGTGGTAGCCTTGGTAAAACATTGGCTGGATAACAGGACACAGAATGTAATTGTAAATGGAGTCCACTCTGAAGAAAGAGTGGAGTACCGCAGGGTTCAGTACTGGGTCAAGTCCTTTTTAATGTCTTTATAAGTGACATTGCAGAGGGACTGGAAGGAAAAGTATGCCTCTTTGCAGATGACACAAAGATCTGCAACAGGGTTGATACACAAGGAGGCGTGGAAAGGATGAGAAGGGACTTGGCAAGGTTGGAGGAATGGTCAGAAGTATGGCAGCTTGGATTCAATGCAAAGAAGTGCAAAATAACACACCTGGGAAACAAAAACCCAGGGGAAGATTACACAATGGGGGGGGTAGGAACAACAACAAAAATGGAAAGGGACCTGGGTTAGACCCTGGAGTCAGTTGAAAAACTAATTATGACTGACTTATCACACATTATGACGGATTTTTTCAACTAGTTTAACATTTCTGACTTCAACTAACTAAAGAAAATCCAACCAATTTTTCAATTTTCGCCATCATTGAATTTTATTATGTAGCAGTGTGTCATACTTTTTAACTTTGAAGGATTTTTTTAATTAAAATTTCGACTATAAAAGTTAATAAAATGTATGGAAAAGTCCCCCCCTTTGAAATCAATGGCATCTTTACAATAGCCTTCTGACATCACAAAATGAGGTTGCTTGTGCCTACGTGGGGGTGTGTTGGTGGGTTAAGGTCAGGAAGCAGCTCCATTTTTAGCATTTGGGATTTAGCAGCATTACAACTTCATAAATGGTCAGAAACAAAAAGAATTATTTATGCCCCTCTACTCTAGCGCAGGTGAGGTATTGCATATGTTGGAGGGAACAGCAGCTAGTCAGCAGCAGCTAAGGAACTGGCTGCTCTTTAAAATGCAAATACAAAATGCAGTGAAACAAATCCCCTCACAGTAGGGATCCACTAAAGCACAATAACCAGTCAAAACAACAACAAAATATATTGAGTTCCTGAAAGTAACAAGTTGAAGCAGGGCAGTAAAACAGTATATGGTCTAGAAAAATAAGCAGCAGTAATACTAGTTATTTAGAAAAAGAACCGTGAGTCTAAAATACAGTATAGGTAGGCCTCTTAAGCACCCCACAGAATCTAGAAGGTACCTTTTTGCAAACAGAGCTAACCATCAATATATGTTAGTTTACTAGTAGTCGTAGAATCTGTTAGACTAAAAACAGTTTAAGGGAGTACCCCTAGAAATACCTCCTGTATGGTATACCAGAATTGAGACGTATCCATAGTTTAAATTTAAAGCTAAAAAAAAATCATATATATTAAAAAAGCATTTTATCACACAGTTTCTGAACTTATTTTGGCTTTCAGCATGTACACTGTGATTTTTAAATTTTATTCATCTTGCCGTGAGGACTTTAATATTTAGTCTATCCGATTCCTACAGTGGCAAACAACAAACATTTTGTTCATTGGATCCTACTGTCCATTCTCCGCATTCTGGCCTATGGGTCCGGTAACTCATAAACTGACCATGTGCGCCTGGCCTGCTCCAAGACCATGTGGGAAGTCTGACTTACTCACAATGCCACCTCAGCCAAAGAGAGCCCAGCTGGGCCGCTAACAGTAGATCGATGATGATTGATCGCCTTGGCTTTTCAAGTTGGGCCCCCCAGACCCCACAACCCCCAAGCCCTCAACCAGTCAGACAAGTCAGCCCAGCACACAGCAGACACACAGACAGACTGAGTAGTCTGTGAGAGACCATTCTCCTCCTTCCTACTGCCCACTGCCCAGCCCTGGCAGGCCTTACATACATATCCCATACAGTACCTTGCTCACTATAGTAGCCTGTTGCCAGTTCGGTCAGGTGTCGGGTGATGATTCAGTTGTCGGCGTCAGGTGGCTCCATGGCTCAGTCTGCCGCTGCTGCCATACTCGGCGGTGGTGCTGGTGTGTTTTTTGAGCTGTTTGCTCCCTCCTCCCAACCCACATAGTCAGTACCCAACTCAGACCCACGTCCCCACTCTGGTACTCCACGCAATGGAACTAGTGCACAAACCATTCCTCCTCCTCACCGACTCTGAAGACCTGACAGAGACTGAGTGAGAGTCGCCTGATATGGTCATGGGCTGATCCCGATGATGACTAGACCACTGACTTGCTGCCTTCACATGATTGCTGCCTGGCTTTGCTGGAGGACTGAGACCTGCACAGCCACACACACTAATCTCTCTCTGGGCACCAGACATGTTAGGACAGTGGACACAGTTAACTTATTTTTAAATTAAAAGCCCAACCACCAAACTTCAACCCTGCAGAAAAATGTTGCTCACTCCGTTGCCCACACACCTACAGAGATGCCTCCTTTCCTGACAGTCTCCTCTCCTACCTAGGCACACTCTCCCTGCCACCTAGTGCAGCCAGTCACAGACACTCTCAAGCTCCTCCTTCTAGCTACCCTAATTGGTGGATGCTTCGTGTCCAGGAGCCATGGATGCATTTTATTGGCTGTAAGGTTTGATGCCAGCATTTAGGACCGTTAGATATTTTCAGCCCTAGTGGCCCACCTCCCTCCCCCAGAAAGAAAAAAAGAGAAAACTCACTGCAGTTCACCACAAAAACAAACCTGGATGGGTAACGGAATCATCAACTGCAGTGGATTTCAACTCCACTGTTTTATGACTGCAATCCAATGCAATTGCAACTGATTGCAACTGCACTGAATTGCAACTGACTATTTCAACTACCGAGGACTGCTCTGGGGTCTAACCTGGGGGTAATCATATCAAATGACCTTAAGGTTGGCAAGCAATGTGAGAAGGCAGTAGGGAGGGCTGGGGGATACTTGGATGTATAGGGAGAGGCATCGCCAGCAGAAAACAGGAAGTTGTTATCCCCCTGTACAGACAGTTGGTGAGACCACATCTGGAGTACTGCATCCAGTTCTGGAGACTCCATCTCCACAAGGACATAGACAGGATGGAGGCAGTTCAGAGGAGGGCAGCTAAAATGGTGCAGGGTCTGCAAGAGCAGCCATATGAGGAGAGACTAAAGGAGCTTAATATGTATACCCTTGAGGAAAGGAGGGAGAGGGGGGACATGATAGAAACATTTAAGTACCTCAGTGGAATCAACAAAGTCCAAGAGGGTAGCATCTTTCAGAAAAAGAGATGTGCAAGAACAAGGGGACTCAGTTTGAAGATGGGGGGGTGGCTCAGGGGCAATGTAAGGAAGTATTTTTTCACAGAGAGGGTGGTGGATGCATTGAACAGCCTTCCTGAGGAGGTTGTGGGGTCTAAAGCTGTGGGAGAATTCAAGAATGCATGGGACAGACATAAGACCATTTTTGTGGGGGATAGGAAGAAATAGGCTGTTGGTTAAATAGGATCTACAGCTTAGCCTCTAGGTAGGGAATTGGGCAGACTAGGTGAGGCAAGCGATCCTTATCTGCCATCAAAGTCTCCGTTTCTATGTTTCTATGTTGAGACACTGGGCTGCGGGGGACAGCTTAGGAGACGAGTCCGTGTCTGGGAGTGTGGGCTACGGAGGGAGGTACCTTCAGCTATCGGAGGTGAGGTTTTCCTTTATGTGTTTTTATGCTCCTGTGGAGCCCGGCTGCTAAGGCGATGCACTGCCGTGGCTCCACCCTCTGGCAAATGCCACGACGCTGCTTTCAGCCACCTCTAGCCTCCGCCAGAGGTCGCTCCTTGACCAGTCGTTACCCTAACCCTTCCCTGTGGAAGACAGAGCCATCCTCTGGTCTGTTCCCGAACCCGGGTCGCCAGCGTGGCAAAAGGTGTGGCATCCAGTGCCTTAACCCTCTGCGCCACTGGGCCGGTGAGGATGTTCAAGATGCCAGATGAAAAAATTAATTACCATAGTAATATTGTTCCTTCCTAGGTATCCTTCACTATGCTTAACTTGTGAAATCACCTTGGAAGGTTGAGCTGCCCCGAAGACAGTGGAATTTATGCTAATGGTGGAACTCAGAATGCATTTTCAAACTCTGTCTTGTGGTGGTGCTGCATTCTGCAGTCCAAAGTCAGATTTATTTTGGAGCCAAAAAGGCCAATAGCCACGAATCTTACTACCCTATCCTGAACTGTACTTAAAACAAGAAACTACCAAAAATGCAATAGAAGATTGGCCTCCCAAGCCAAGCTATGGCAGACTAAAGCAAAACCCACTGCAAAAAACTAATTTTAAATGAACAACAAGTAATGCTCAAGCAAGTGGAAACTAGAGAAACACTAATTCTTGTAGAACCTTTTCAGGTTCTGGAAGGGGAGGCAAGGAGGGAGGTTTAAGCACAGTGAGAGATCCCTTGGAAGAAACAGTATTACAGTACTATGGTAAGTATTTTTTCTTCAAACCCCAGGAATCCCTCACTATGCCTGACTTGTGCAGACTACAAACCACCACCTGGAGAAGTGACACAGGGGAAAACACAGTGGACCATCGGGGACCCTTACCCTGGGGATGCATGCCAGCAGTGGGTGGCCAGCATAGGGCCTGAATCATGATGTGACATGTATCAGGTGGCATAGTCACTATGGACCTCACCCAGCACAAGACAAGGCCATGCCACCACACACAGCAGCAGCACTCTTGTGGCTGGCAGCCACAACTTAGGCATCTGCATGTCCCACAGCCCCCACCCTAGCCAATGTGTGGACAGGCACTGCCCTTGGAAGCCCACATACATTTCTGGTCCCCATACAACAACATGTGGAACAATAGTGTGTTTTGCCATGTCATGTGACAGGTAGTAATACTCACATGGTGTTGTAGAGGATGGTTTCCATCTGTCAGGCTCCATCCTGGCACATCCTACCATATCCTAGGTCCTAGGATGGCCCCTGTGAACATAAGGAAAAAAAAAACACCTGCACATGTGGCCCTTGACACCGCCCTGGCCTACTGAATCATATTATGTATGCACAGTCCTATTATGAGCCCAGCCCTGGTACTCATATATATATATATATATATATATATATATATATATATATATATAGGGGATATGATATAGCCTGACTGAAGATATCATATTTATCTTCACGAGAGGCCAGTGATATCTTGATGTCACTGGCCTCGAGGAAGATAAATATGATATCTTCAGTCAGGCAACGCTATATTCCTGTTTATACAATGTATGTTTTGCCTCAAACGAACCCGCCACATATCTTCTCAATGCAATGCTACATAAAGGTGATGGTCTAGCAATACAACTCTTACAGGAATGCTACAAACAACAGATGTCATTTGTTGTTTAAAACATTTCTGATGGAGCTTGCTATTTATAGTTATTTTAAAAACCTTATCTGGTTTATCCTGCCATGGCCCCCAACACAGTCCCCCCATGCCCCCCAGCCCCAAGACAACAAATGGATAAAGTATTGAAATATCTGGTTGATCCTGTTTGTTTAAAGTTATTTAAAAAAATTATCTGGTTGATCCTGCCATTATTTTTGACGAAATTCATATTTTAAATGCTTATCTGGTTGATCCTGTCATTATTTTCGACGAAATTCATATTTTAAATGCTTATCTGGTTGATCCTGCCACTCTGAGAACTTTCACTTTCTGTGTAATGTACCGAGGTCGAGCGCTATTCTCACTGATGAGCGCTGTATTCTCTGAGGTGTTCTAGTAGTTGGAAAGGTCAGAAAGCGCTGTTTTATGCACAGCTAGTGTCTTCTTTCAGTGAGTAAAAGCCGTCTACTAGGCTGGAAGTGAGTGAATTTGTGTTGAACACTCAGAGGGCACGAGTGTCTGCCCGTGCTTCCCTCTAGTGTTCCAAAACTGAACTATTCACAGTATACCTGGCATGGGCATGGTTGGTGGCGTAGCACGCCCCAAGGCATGGTGGCTGCATGGTGCTCCACAGTGGCCAAACCACAGCCCCTCACCCTACTAAAGCCCCACCAACAGTACCCCACACCCACCACAACCACCACCACCAATATCATGTGGGTGCAGACCCACACCCGCACACAGCACCCACAGCACCGAAACTGCGACGAGCCACTTACATCTACACACGAGGCCCAGTACACAGATTTGCAGTGGTGACATGCATAATGGTCCACCTTGGGCATCACAACAAAGGCCATGCACTGCCACTACACAGTGCGATGTACAACGTATTGCATGCCCCTGGCCTGCTGCCCCTGCGGGCATGGAAGTCACCCTGTTCTTGGCCTCTGCAATGCTGCCTACCACAAATGGATTGGGATGCATGTCACATGGCCAGGACTGGCCCTTCTTGCCCGCCTATATCCCGAAGTGGTGGTCATTACCTGCATGCATGCCCAGTGCTGCATCTGCTATGGGTGGGGTGGCATGTGTGACTGGTGTGACCTGTCCTGGGCCACTGTGAACACCCATACCCCACCCACAACTTGCACACTGCTACAACACATTAATGAACACAGTATTCACCTCTTGGTGGCAGCTGCCTGCTACGCACCACCTGCTGGAGCACTGCTGGGTGTCTGGGCTCATAGTAACATAGACAGTGATGGCAAAGACCAGAGATCCACCCAGGCTTGTGCCTGGCTAGGTCATCATACCAATGATGACACTGGTCACCAGTTCATTCTCAACCAGTTCTGCTTCAGAGCTGGTGCCCCACCACCTCCCACTCTGCTCCCCTTGTCCTGCCCTGTGGGTCCTGGGCAGTGCCCAGGATCCTACCCTCCCTGGCCATGACCAAGGCCACCGGGTAGACCAGTGCACCCCTGGTCCTCCTGGTGTCATGCTTCCTACTGCTGGCTCTATCTTCCCTGCCTGTCATCTTCACTGCTGCTCTTCCCAGGGCTGTGCAGGGCTAATGGGGGGTGATGTGACACATGGGTGTTGCCCAGAACATTTGGACAGCACCATGTTCTATTGCATGGCACTAACACTGAGTACTGCTGCGCAATGGCATTGTTGATTATGAGGGTCATATGCACAACACACTGCCAGACATATGAGTGGATTGCCCCCATAGTGCCTGTGCAATCATGGCATGTAGTCAGTGACATCATCGTGCAGGGTCCTGTGCAGTGCTATGATATATGCCTTACACAGCACAATGATGAATGATGTATGCTGTATACTGCACAAATGTCATACTAACCTGCCACAGGGGCATGGCCCAGGAACAGAAGCAGACCTAAAAGGACATTACAGAGGTCATTAATGGCCAGGGCCAGGGCCACCTGTGCCGGACCCCGCAAGAATGCTGGAAGTGAACTAGTGGCCTGCACATATGGACCAAGGAAAAGTTGGCCAGGGCCTGGGCCACTATGCTGGCCACAGGTGGGGTTCCAGCCAGGCTTCAACAGCTAACACATCAGGAGGAGCTGATGGGCTCCACCCTCTGACATGTGGCTATCCAGGGTGTATATGGAGGGGGTTTGAAATACAAATGAGCCCATCCCAGCAGTGTAAGTATCCCTGTTGCATGCAACACACTGTTTGCTAGGGTGTGTCAGGTGTTTATAGTTGTATCACCCGCACTGGTGGAGGGGCACTGTGTTGGCACCATTGAGATGCTACTGTGTGTGTGCCCATGCTACAGTGCGGTGCGTTCATTTGCATTGCCTGTACTGTCCTTCAATTGTGCTGCCATCCCTGTGTGGTGGAGACCAGGCAAATCATGTTCCTTCATGCACACATACATGTGTCTGTGAGTGCCTCATGTCCAATTGACAGTGCAGTACTGACTGTGCTTTTTCTTCTTTCTCCACAGTACCATCTCTCCTTGGGCCAGGTGATGGCCTGCCAGGACCATCCACCAGTTGGCCTGCCCAGGATATGGTGTCTGCTGTTGAGGCCACTGTGGACCACGGTTGTGGGGTTTCGCATTCTGGGGGAAATGAAAGATGATGATGATGATGATGGGAATGTCTCCCTGTGTGGTGGGGACCTACTACCTGATGCAAAGGTCCTCTCCCTTGAATGGGGTGATAGCAGCAGACCACTCATAGCCAGCATTGATACCGCATCCTCCCATGAGCTGCAGGTCACCCTTTTGGCCATCATCTAGGGCCAGCCCCTGTGCAGCAACAGGACCGCAATGGCCAGGTGGCTACTGCTCAGCAACAGGGCAATATTATATGGCCTGCTCATGCGCAATGATAGGGCCAGAGTTCTTAGCACTCATGTTGGTCTGTGCAAGATACCCTGCCACAGCCTGAAAAAGTACTGGATCAGGCACCACCATCCCATGTTGTCCATGCATGTGGTCCATCTCCACTGTCCCCCAGGCAATCATGCAGGTATCACATGCTTTGTCACCTGCACATCTGCCACCACAGGCAACCCCTCCTCAGTGGCAAGCAGCACCCATCCCGCCACACATGCCTGAGGACCCACAGCTTGCCACCCACATGTGGGTTTTGAGGGTCACTGTGGAGGGTCAAGTGTCTGCACATGAAGTGTAGCAGGGGGGTGCGTGCACAGATGCAATTGCAAGATGAGTGGGCCATGGTCCACCATGCAGAGCTAATGGGGGATCTTTTCAGCATATGGGTGGAGCTGGCAGTGGGGTTCACAGGGATCACGGTAGCCATATGGGCTTCACCACTGCCCCACTGCATGTGATGTTTGACCAGCTGTGGTCCCACATGTCACACATGCCAGGGGAAGCACCACCCATGGTAGTGTGGGGCAGAAAATCCCCTCCACCCCACCACACACCCTGCATCTCATCCCAAGGATTGGCACTTACTCCCACCCCTGGGCATGGCGCTTATTTCACCATACAGACCTCTCCCATGGGCCATGCATGGACACATGGGCTACTCCCTCCAGGGTGGGTGGCCACCCAAAAGTAGGCTGGCTGTCACCACTGCAGCCGACCACAGCACACAGCCACTGCACCCCATGTATCCATGGCAGCCATGGGTGTAGCACCTGAAGTGGTCTGGGCCCTACATGGCATGCCCATGACACCCGCAACCTGCCTAAAATGTCCCTTCTTGATCCAACCTTGTATTGGTGACCCCTCTGGGCCATGCGCAGGTCCCTCCTGTCAAGCTGCTTCTGCACCCCCTCATCTGGTTTCTCCAAGACCTCTGCATTGTCACCCTCCAGGTCTTTGACCACTGCTCCACAGTCTATTGCCATGTTGTGTAGGATACAACAGGCAAGGAATAATTCACAGGCTTTGTGAGGACTATATTGCACAGCACCACCAGATCTGTCTAGACATCTGAACAGCATTTTCAGCATGCCAAAGACACACTCAGTGATATAGGTGGGCATGTATGCCTCATTGGATCTTTATTCTGCATCAGATGTGGACCAGAGCATGGGTGCTAGCATCCTTGGATGCATGGGGTATGTGCTGTGTGGAGATAAGTGACAAGTTAGTACCCACTGTGGCATGTCAGCATAGTGCTGCTGTCTGTGCTTGCACTCAGCCATGAGGTGCCCACTAGATGTATTCCCTGCCTTGAATCTCTGGCACAGGATGGATTGTTGACAGATGTAGGCATGGTGGGCACTCATGGGGAACCATGACAGGACTTTGATCATGCACCCTTTGGCATCACACATCATCTGGCAGTTGATGGAGTGCTAGTCCTTCCTGTTGATGTAGATCTCCTTCACCTTGCCAGGTGGTGTCAGGATGGCCACATAGGTACATACAATGGCACCTAAGATAGTGGGTAGGTGTGCAACCTTGTAGAATTGCTACATGATTGAAATACACTCTGCTGGTGTGCTAGGAAATCAGATGAACCTCCTTGGATGGGGCAGAAGAGCTTTGAGAAACTGCTTCAAGAGGCATGAGGTGGCAGACTGTGAGATACCGGTGGTGTCGCCCACTTTTATCTGGAAGGTTACATTTGCCAGGAAGCACAGTGCTGCTGTCAGCTTGAGCTCTGCAGACATGGCATAGCTGTGTTGTATTGGTGCCTGTAGCTCCTCATGCTGCAGCCCATAGAGCTGCATGAACACTGCCCTGTTGAGCCTGTACTGGTCCATGATCTGTGCGTCACTGAGGCCTTCGAATGTTACTCATGGCTGGTACCATCTGTGTGCAGCATTTCTCCAGTGTGCCCTTTGTTGTGCTCCCTGGGGGCACTGGATGGTCTCACCCTTCTTAGGTCAGCCATTACAGTATCCATATGGAATGCTATGTAGGCCATCCCTGTAGTACTGCAGCCATCCTGTGTGTTTGCACAGCGATAAGAGCTTCCTTTTATAAATATAATTTTGCACACCACAATTCTGCACTGAATGGTGTCTGCACTGCGCTATTGTTCTAAATATTTCTGTGTGCAACATATGCAGGGAATGTCCCCCATTTTTGCGCTGCATACATTACTTTTGTGCTGCTGTGCTATTGCTGTGTGCACACATTGATCCCCTTTGAATATCATGCTGATGCACTATTTCCTCACCGTGCCACACAACTCACCTTTCTGCCATACTATCCTTCTGAATGTGGGGCCCAGTATTTAAACAGGTATAGAGGGCATCACAAAAATGTAGTATTTCTGTTGCAGAATTATTTATTTATGTTTTTGATAACCAGGTGAGCAAACTGATCCGGAGGACCATTTTCAGTCACAACCTGGGCCACCAAGGTGGCAAACATAACAAACATCAATACAATACAGAGATACAATTAGAACAAAACAGGACTGCTGAATACACTTGGTATAAGGTCAAATTACATAGTAAAAATATTTCAGAGAAATCAGTACGTACTGGTGTAGTGACATACATTAAGTGGCTATGCAATATAAAAGGCTTAACGTGTTCATTACGGTAAAGTAGTACATTCAATGTACAGTACATACAGTCACTAAGGAGCCAAGGAAATAAATAGTTACAATTAAGGTTTAATCTGTCACCAGAAGTGGTATAGGCACAAGTCATAGGCCAAAATGAAAATTAAGTTAAGTCCTAGCCAGTGTCTGGCCACTGCATTAATAATCCCCAAACTTTCCCTTTTAGTCAGTTTATTTTCCCCATCCCCATCTTGCTGACTGTGGGTTATTTTTCCCAATCACACAAAGTGGTACTTGCGTTTTGCCTTATCTCTATGGCAGTTAAAATGTCTTACAAAGGCATATAAAGGATTGTTTTTTATTTAGCGCTTATGTTTTGCTATTCTGTGCTTCCACTCCCTTTTTTAATAAACATATTTGAGATTTTCTTTGAGTCAAATGTCCACTACATCTACTAGGAAGGCACACTGTGGCTGGGACTGGCTCATCATTAGAGTCGGTCTCACAGTTTTTTATAGTTTTGAACTTAATCACAGTGTAGAGACACCAAAATGTCCTGTCCAAAATAACATCTGAACTACTAATTACCTAAATTTATTTGTCAACAAAAAAAAATCTGTATCAAACAACATTATTCATAGACAAAAAAATTATAAAGAAAACTACATTCTCAAATAATATCCATGCATTGTGTAATTTATCAAAATGTAGATGTCCTGTAAGCACAATCCTGTTGCCACAACATAAAACAGCATAAAACACAAATGAGTTTGCTTTTTTCCCCAAGTTTCCAATTACATTCTTCACAACATTTAAAGTGCCACCGAAATTGCTAATGTTGCACTCCAAATATCTTTTTCAGGGCAGGTCTGCCTCATTTTTTCTTATGCAAGAATTCAGTCTGGCCAGGCAAGAAAATAAGCACTCTCAGTGAACTTCATCATCATGGTGCATTTTAACGCTTACCATAAGCCTGTTATGACACTCTATTCCTTTTCCTGAGAAAGGCAAAGTTCCAATTAAAGTGATGATTTGCTCACATGACGAGATGCAAATCGATTTTTTTTAATATCTTTATTCATATGAGACATATTTACAATTTCAAACATAAAGTGGGAAGTTTTCAATAACATAGGTATATAAACATAGTTTAATTAATGATGGTCATTTTGTACATACAGATAATGGCACTTTTATCTCCAGTTACAACCTCCTGGTTGATATTTTTGGTTATAACTGGGAGGCTGTAATCAGCACCTGTCAATCAAGTGCCGCTACAGAAAGCTAATTGGTGTGTAATTTCTCTGTGGGCTGGCTGGACATCTTTCCCAACATGACGGCTCCATTACTAAGCACCTGTACCATCACCGTCACTTAAGCTGTGCCTCATACTGTTAAGGCAAGTAAGATTTTAAATATTTTTAAATATCTATCAAGTTGATCCTGCCTTGAAAATGAAAAAACTCAGTTTGGTTGGTCCTGCTGCTCATATCCTTCGAGCACGTCTTACAGACTCCTCAGCTGTGGCAACAGACTGTGACTTTCCGGAATGCCATTCCCACCATAATATAAAAAAAAAAAAAAGAAAGAAAGAAAGAAAAAAAAGAGAGAGACAGGCAGTGTGTGTCTATCTCTGACAGAAGTGGTGCACTAACTGAACTGTGCAGAAAGGGAAAAAAATGATCACCATTAATTAAATAAAATAATACGTGTGTGTGTGTAAAACCAGAATTTTACACTCACCCTTGGTGTAGGATACTTTTATAAATCCCTTGGGCTTCAGCCTTAGGATTTATATAGCATCCCACACCTCAGGCGTGTATAACATTCTGGTTACACACACCCACCCATATAGTATTCTATTTATCATACATCAATTATCATACCAGTCCTTAATCTTTATCCTTGAGGCCTGTATTCTTTGAAATGGCTTTATTGTTATTTATAATGTTATTTGGAGCTGTGATTTATCTCAAATCATGAGACACGCTGTTCCAATCTGCCTTCAGTACTGCATTCTTAAAGGGTTGCCATGTCTTATCAAAGGGTTGTGATATCTTGTCAAACATCTTGGTATTGTCCCTTAAGAAATAATGTATTCATTCTATTTTTTATAAGTCCATCATTAAGTTAAGTTATAAATATATATTAGGTGGACTGGTGTCTTCCCAACACATCAGAATATATATATATATATTTTTTTTGCAGATAGGTCTCCTAAGGAAATTAGCTTATTTTTTTGCTCATGAGTTCCTTCTTCATCTGATGGGTTGCTTCCCAGTAAAATTGAAAATTTGTTATTTTTTTATATTTAGTGTAGTAGCTCATTTTAATATGAACATAATTATTTCCCAATGTTTTGAAAGTTTTTTTGCAAGTAAGGAACATATGTGTTAATGATCCAGAATTATTAAGGCATATTGATATTGCTGTCAACTTTATGTAATCTGGTAGGCATAAAATAATTCCTGTGAATGATATTAAATTGAATTTGATGCCTCTTGGAGGCATGGAATTCCTTTGCTATGTATCTTATAATACTTTCTCATACACTATCTTTAATTATAAATTATAGATGTAGCTCCCATTTGCCCTTCAGGTGCATTAAAGTATTCTGAATTGTGTTTTAAAAGGCACCTGTAAATAGCCAAGATTACTTTCTAGTTTGGGTTATGGTTTCACAGAAGTATCTAAATAAGAGAGATATCTGGGACAAGATCATTTTTAAAGCTGCATGGGCGGAGCCATGCAGAAGTATTGCTGTCATCAGAAAAAAGGTCTGAATTGCTAATGCAGTATGCCCTTGTTGTTACACAGGAGATGAATGAAGTCAAGTCCCTGATTTCTGCAGTAACTAAACTGGGTTTTCTGCCCCCTCTTCCCCCAGCGAGGGGTTGTTAGGAGGAAGTGAAATCCCTCCATATTCAACAGATCTGCTGCCTGAGTTGGGTGTGGAGTGGTAGATGTCACTGAAAGAAACATAAGTTCCTTTTCAAAAAGCATCAAACGTAACCATTGATCTTTCAAACACACACACATACACACACACTGACTGATTTTCATCAGAAACTCCGCAATCCATAAAAAAGGCAACATTTCAAATTACCCTACTGAGCTAATAGGGTGGTAAAACAAATTGACAGCCTCCTGTTTTAACCTCCATAAATCATCCGAGTACCCCCAAAAATAACCTTTTACTTTAGAAGAATCATGAAATGATGAAACTCTTGCTCTGCTCACTTTAGACAACTTCATGAAATAAGACATACTATTTGAGAGTCACAAAAACAGATATGAAAACAAACATTCATCAATACTGAATGTTCGTGGCTTGCATTGCTATTGTACGAGGTCCTGCCTTTACACATTTTACTATATATTAACCTAAGATAGACCAGATATGATGTAATATAATTTGCAATGGCCTCCTGATTTTACACAGTTTTATACTGCATTTAGCTGGTACGGTAGAGGTGAGATGCAGCATCTCAATTTTAGTGTGGTCCTGGTTTTATAATGTCTTTTTCTAGGACAGATCGTTTTAGATGAAACTGCTCCTTTCAGTGAGGTTCTGCTGTATGGTTATATGTTTTACACAGTTTTGCAGTACATTTGCCCAGGATAACACAGCTGAGATGCAATATCTCTTGTTCAGTGTGGTCCTGTATTCACACATTTTTATTGCATTTAGTTAGGATAAGACAGCTCAGATGCTATCTTGTTTTCAGTGGGATCCTGCTTTCCCCAGCTATTACTCTGTATTTACTAGAATATGGAGCCTAGTTTGGGGCTCAGTTTATTACAAAAATGTACTGTTTGCTCATCCTAAAGGAGCACTGCACTAAAATTGTAAGTCATGTTTTAAATATTGGTTCCAAGTTTTTGCTGAAGCATGTGGGACTACAGAGAAGCTATCAGTAAGGTGTGCCTGGAGAAAGAAGCTTTAGATTTTCAGGGAAAACAAAGCATGCCTTGTTTATGTTAGTGCATGAACTTAGCAATAGCTGTTTGTATTCACATGAAAAAGAATACATGTTTTAAAATAAAACAGTTATCAGCCATTCCTTTAAGTCTGTTAAATGTGATGTGGGTTACTGCTGATTTTTGTACAACTTGTCTTATTGTGATCACATATTTATGACAAGCATGTTTTTGTTTTGATTATTAAGCAAAAATAGATAAATCCTGTAATATGCTGTTGCTGGACTCATGATGAGAGTGAGAGATTCAAATTATTTTGTCTGATGTAGTTAGGAATAGATTTCTTGGATTGTGTGACCAGGGATGTAGATCAGGGAAGGGCAGTAGCTGTGGTTTACCTCGATTTCGGTAAGGCCTTCGACACCCTCCCACATAGGAGGTTGGTAAATAAGTTGGGCAGCCTGGGAGTGGGTCCCAAGGAGGTAATCTGGGTTAGAAACTGGTTGAGTGACAGGACACAGAGGGTGGTGGTAAATGGCATTTAGTCCAAGGAGAGGGGGGTGATCAGTGGGGTGCCACAGGGAGCTGTGCTGGGGCCAGTCCTCTTTAGTGTCTTCGTAAGTGACATTGCAGAGGGGCTGGAGGGGAATGTATGCCTCTTTGCAGAAAACATTAAGTTCTGCAATAGGATCAACACTCCGGGGGTGGTGGAAAAAATGAGAAAGGACCTAAAACTGCTTGAGGAGTGGTGGAGAGCATGGCAGCGAAGATGCAATGCAAAGAAGTGCAAAATCATGCATTTGGGGCACAGAAATCCAAGGCAGGAGTACAAGATGGGGGGAGAGGTATAGATAGTTACCAATCAAGAAAGGGACCTGGGGGTAATCATATCTGATGACATAAAGGTTACCGAACAATGTGAGAAGGCTGTGGGGAGAGCCAATAGGGTGCTAGGGTACATAGGGAGAGGTATCACCAGCAGAAAAAAGGAGATGGTTATGCCACTGAACAGATCACTAGTGAAACCCTATCTGGAGTACTGTGCCCAGTTCTGCAGGCTGCATCTCCAGAAGGACATAGACAAAATAGAGGCAGTCCAGAGAAGGGCAACAGAAATGGTGCAAGGACTGCACCAAAAGTCATATGAGGAAAGACTAGAGGACCTCAATATGTATTCCCTGGAGATGGGGGGGTAATATAGAGACATTCAAGTACCTCAGGGGTATAAACAAGGTACAGGAGGATAGCATCTTTCAGAAAAGAAAGTGTACAAGAACAATTGGGCATGATATGAGGCTGAGGAGGGCAGGCTCAGTGGCAATGTGAAGAAATAATTTTTCACAGAAAGAGAAGTGGATGCTTAGAACAGACTCCCTGCGGAGGTGATGGTATAAATGATAGGGGAATTCAAGAATGCATGGGATAGACATAAGAATACTCTTGCAATAGGGAAGAGAGGATAAGTGGCAGATCAACTAGGGTCTGCGATATTGCATTAGGTAAGGAAAAGGGGAAGACTAGGTGGTCCACATGGTCCTTATCTGCTGTCACCTTATATGTTTCTATGTTTCTTAACAGAAACATTGTTTCTCTATATGAACTTCTGATGGTTTGCATAGCTCATGATTTCCTAGTGTGAAAATGTCAAGCTGCAAAGTTCAAACTGACGAATATCCTTTATTTTAACCAGCAGTTCAATCTATCTCTCTACGACGAAACTGATCATAAGTGGTTCATATGCTCTGTTCCCTGAATGGATGATGATGCTCAATTCAACTATGGGATCATTGTATACTAATAAAACTGTATTACATTCATGCAGTTGTCTACTGGTGCAACAGTAGTTGCATTTATTCAGAAGCTGGGTGCAATGGGATTTGAACCTGTGATTCATGGAAATTTATGCCAGCTGGTGTTAGATTAGAATATGGATTAATTGAATGTTTTCAGTTGGTAGGTGAAAGGTATTATGGCAACTTTTTTTTCACCTTTGTTTCGCTCCGGTCACTGGCTGGTGAAGCCCCATCAGTCAGCTCCCCGCCTGATCCCTCCCTCTGAGATCCCTCCTGCCTGCTACTCTCACTTCTCCATCCTGTCAACTGCAGGTTACCCCTGGTCATTACCTCTCAGAGCAGGGCTACCATCTACTACTTGGCACTTTATGTAATCCAATGACCTGCAAGGCAAGGGGTGGGGAGACTTGACAGAGACAGGCGAGGTCCAGGAGGACGATGTCTGGTGGTCGGAGTGGTGCCAGTGGAGCAACATCTCCCCTCTATGAATCTGGTTGTTTCCTGATTTACTTTGCCCCAGGAGGCACAGAAATGACACCATTGAGATATTTGAATGTTTCTATCATGTCTCCCCTTCCCCTCCTTTCCTCTAGATAGTACATACAGTATTTAACTTCCTGAGTTTTTCCTCATAGGGCTTATTGCCCTTTTTCATTGGTAATTAGAATTATCAAGCATTCTAGCGCCACTGTTTTACTATTTGTTACTCATTGGCTAGTGGCACATACAGTACCATGCTCCCATCTCCACAGCAGGCCACTGAATGTCAGTTTACAATCACCTGCATACCGCAGCAGCTGTTTTAATATGCAGATGATAGTAAGCTGTCATTCAGCAGCCAGCCAGGGAGATGAGAATAGTATATGTGCCAGTCATTGCATGAAAGGCTGCAGTCAAATTGGGTAGCATCTTATAATGACACAATTTTTTGTATTAGTATAAGTGGCAACTCGTGCTAGCTGTATGTTTTCTTTTGCTGGTAGTGGTGAAATTTGAGCAAGCTGTTTCTGAAAATATGTTCTCTATGTAGTGGGGTTTGGAAATGGATTTAGCAATTGTTATGGTTGGATGGTGGGTGGGAGATTAACAATTGCACAGCATTGTTTAGGTTTAATTTACTTTTTTAACACATTAGCCACTGTCTGTGACTACTTACCTTACATACTTTTTTTATTTATAATTGCTGTGATTTTAAGGGGGATTTATTGTGCTAGTGTGTTTATATGTTGGGGTGATTGCAGTGTATATAGGGATGCAAGCCTTTTTTATTAAGTTATTTTAAAACATGTGTGGAGAGCACTTGGGGTAATAATAAAATTACTGGCCCATGACCATACAGTTCAACAGGTAATTAAATGCAAAAATGTAAATCCACAATGAAGGGTGTATTAAAAAAAAACATTTACTTTCAACTCAGCCATTTGCTGATTGCTGGCAGCAGGTTGTGAAAGTAATACATTTATCTTAAATACAGCCTTCGTTGTGGATTTGCATTTGTGCAATAAATTACCCAGTTGGACTGTATGGTCATAGTCTACCCTGAATGCTCTCCACACTTGGATTTTTGTGACTATTTTGAGTTACAGTATGGCCAGCCTCCAAAGAGCACCACCCGTGCACCACAGTGCAAAAGCCTTCTTTGCTTTTTTGGTAGTACATGACACTATTTATGTAAAAACATTATGTTTTAGAACACAAACACTGACAAAATCAAAACAAAAATCATCAGTAGAATTAGCGTGTGACAGGGAGATTTTTTTAAAAAAAAAGCTCCACAGTGACAATTGATGACTCTTTCAGAGGTGTGCCAGTGTGAGCAAGTTTTGTAAAAAAAAAAAAAAAGTAGCAGTCCCTATATTATTTTTTTATTGTGTATGTCTGTGTTCATGAAACAGAGTACTTTTACATACAGTATATAGCCCACATAGCTATACAAGGAGAAGGGGGGATTCATTCCCTTGAAATCTCAGCTAATCTTCTTGGCCAGTTTCACATGTGTTTAACTGACAGTGATATACACAACCACACTGAATAATCTAACAGGCGGATGCCACTTTTTGTTAGGCAGTGAAACCATGAATCAATGTGCAATTTTTTTTATTTTAAATAACTGCACATGTTATCACTCAACCTATTATGAGTGATCCAGCTGTCCTACAGAGAAACCACTTTTGTGCACTGCAGTGAGAATGCCACCTATGCAGAACAGCTGATTGCTTTTGCCAATGTTTATGTGCAGCCAAAGGGAAGAAATTCCCATTCTAGTCTCAATTACTTCTGTGTTCAGCTACACATTAACCCGTATGCAGAAGTACAGATGTCTAAGCCCCATACCTGCACACTAGTCTAGAACTGGGACTGCACTTGGTAACAGATAGGAGAACTGACCTCAGGAGAGGTGTCCATGTCTAAGCTCTGCCTCCTGATCAACCCTCACAGTTATCCTCAGCAGGGCACCCTGTCTAGCCTTTCCAGGAGTAATTTTATCAGTGGTCCAAATTCCACTGAGCTGTCTGCTCAATGGACTCAGAAGTTCCTTGCAGTAGTTCCTCACTTCCCCCAGCAGTTTTGAACAGAGACCACTTTGAAATGGTATTTACAGAAGTGTAGAGAAAATGCAAAATATACAAACTTAGTACATTTTTAATCATGTGTGCACCTAATGTGTGCCTAGCATGCCATCAGAGAATTGAAAGTCTCTATCAAGTTTATCTTTGGCTGTTTTTGAGGTATTCTACCAGCCTGTGTTGGTGATGCAATTGTGTATTTTTCCCATGCATATGTCTTCTGGTCAAATTCCACACTCGACTTGGTCATCACCCTGTCATTGGTCATCTCCTCATCCACACCTGAGAAAAAATAAGTGACCCCAACCCAGATCTTGTCCTTCTCGATGCCAGTGGGGTCCTCCATGGAATGCTCACTATAATTTAGGTAGGTGATCTGATCCAGCTGATCTCCCATCAAAGACACGGCACAAGGGAAGTCAAGAGGAGGCAGCCAATCTAGAATCTTAATGTACAAAATGCTTCATGCCTGAAACACTGGAGTGTTGTGTTTGGTTTATCAATTGCAGACAGAGCACCTACAACTACACAGAGCCACAGCCCCTAGGAGTATTATTATAAGGACCATGTGGGGAAGGGCAAAAGGGTCAAATTGCCAATGTATGCAAAAACATGATAACCCTTGGAAACCTGGGTACAGATGTTTGTGACACCCTGCTTATGGAACTGTTACTGGTGAGTGATAGGGGTGTCTCAGAAGCAGTGACTAAGAACAGAGGAGCTGTTGGGTATATCAGGACCATCTCTGGACAGTGTGATGTGATACATTTTAGGGGTCCAGCCCCAGAGCTATTGTTCCAATATGTAGAGGTTAAGTTGCAACACCAGATGGTTATCAATGTTTTGCAGAGCCTGATGTCTGACAGTAAATTGTGCATACATCAATGTATGACCATTGTATTATTGTATATGGGGAATTGAAGGAGGCAGATTTGCAAATATGTTTGAGGGAGTAGATTTGTATTGCTGCTGCTGTAAAGCTGTGGATATCCCCATATACAATGTAACAGTAGTCACACATCAGTGCATACACAATTTACCATCAGAGGTCAAGCCTGCAAAACATTGATAGCCAGGTGGTGTTGTTCCTAAACCTATGCAAAATGGATGAAATAGCTCTGGGGTTGCACCCCTAAAATGTAACAAATAACACTTCAATAAAACCAGCCAAAGTAGACTATATCAATTAAAGTATTAAATGTTTTGAAGGACTTCTGTAACAAAAGAAAAAAAAACTCAAACTTTGTTTCATGTTAATGTACCATAGCCATGTTGGCGCTGGCCATAGTTTGTTGCAAATGTAATCTTTCAGTTGAAGAAAGCTATAAAATTGCTGTTTCTGCAAACCAAATTTAAGTTGTGTTTGCTGGAATGAAATATAGGTATTATTGTCCAAAATATATTTTTGTTTTGATCCCTTGTTTTTCCCAAATTTGAAAACCACTGTCAGTATATGATGGTTGAAAACTGAAGTTTCTATATATTGAGGTAAAATAGGATTTTTTATCTTTCCAATATATTATATAACAGGCCTTTTTCAAACAAGTACACGTGGTTTGTGTCCCAATCATTTTTATTCTGTCCGCTTGTGGATTTTTGAATTGTATATAGTATATTGAGTGTAAAAGACTCCTTATATTGCCATATTCATGTACTGGAGTACTGTTCATGGAGTCAAGCAGTGAAAAAGACCCAAGGCAGCATGGACTCACTGAGGTAAGGTCCTGTCAGACTAATCTTATTGATTTATTTGACTGGGTGATCAGGGTGGTGTATCTAGGAGAGGCGGTGGATGTGGTATACCTGGATTTCAACAAGGCCTTTGACAATTTTCCACATAGAAGGTTACTTAAAAAATTGGGAAATCTGGGTGTGGGCTCTAAAGTGGTAAAATGGGTTGGAAACTGGCAAGAAGGCAGGACTCAGAGAGTGGTAGTAAATGGCATAAAATACGAAGAGGGGGAGGTGACCAACGAGGTGCTACAGGGATCGGTGCTGGGTCCAATCCTATTTACTGCTTTCATAAGTGACATTGCAGAGAGACTGGAGGGGAAAGTATGCCTGTTCACAGATGACACCAAGATCTGTAACATAGTCGATACACAGGAGGGGCTAGATAAAATGAGAAACAACCTATGACTACTTAAGGAATGGTCAAGGGTTTGTCAGTTGGGTTTCAATGCTAAGAAGTGCCAGATAATACACCTGGGAGACAGAAACCCAAGAGAGGAATACAGGATGGGGGACAGGTTCCAACCACCACAAGTCAGGAGAGAGACCTAGGGGTTATCATATCTGATGACCTGAAAGTCATCCAAACAATACTAAAAAGCAGTGGGGAAAGCAAATAGAATGCTGGAGTGCATAGGAAGGGGCATAACCAGTAGGAGGAGTGAAGTGGTGATGCCACTGCATAGATCACTGGTGAGGCCTCATCTGGAACACTGTGTCCAACTCTGGAGACTACATCTCAGAAAGGACATTGACAGAATGGAAGCAGTCAAGAGAAGAGCAACAAAAATGATACATGCACTGCACCACAAGCCTTATGAGGAAAGACTCAAGGAACTTAACATCTATTCACTGAAAGAGAGAAGGGAGAGAGGTGATATGAAAGAAACTTTCAAATACCTTAGAGGAATAAACAGGGTACAGGAAGGGAGCATATTTCAGAGAAGAAAGTGCACAAGGAAAAGGGAAATAACATGAGGCTGGAAGGAGGGAGGGAGGCTTATGGGGAATTCTAGGAAGTATTTTTTCACAGATAGCATGGTGGATCCATGGAACAGCCTGCCATTGGAGGTGGTAGAAGCAAAAACAGTACAGGAATTCAAAAGTGCATGGGATAAGCATAAAGGCACCCTGCTGTTCAGCAAAGCGAGGAAAAGGCAGTCCAGATAAGAGTAGGGATTGTCAAAACAAGTAGAGAAATAGGCAGACTAGGTGGGCTGTATGGTCCTTATCAGCTGGCAGATTCTATGTTTCTATGTTACTTTCTGCTCTATTATTTTACTAATAGAGGTTTTGTTATTAAACCAGTCCTCTCCATGGGATAATTGTGCTGGCAGACAGAACCATCTGAAGTTTGGCAATGCCAATTCATCCTGTTCTTTGGACATCCAAAGTTTATTCATACTTAACCTGTTTTTTTTATCTTTCCAAAGGAATTGGGAATTTTTTTTTCCCAAATTCTTAAAGTGGTCTTGTCCCACCATTGTTGGGAGGGTTTGAAAGACAAATACTGTAGTTATCTAACAAGAATGTTAATTTTTACAGCATTACATCTACCTACTAATGTTAAAGGAAGTATTTTCCATTTTCCAAGTCCACTTTTATTCAGGTAAATATTTGTTAGTTGTTTTTATGGTACAGTTGTTGCATATCCCTTCTAATGTCAACCCACAGGTATTTAAAGTAATTTACCACCTTATTCTGAAGAAATGTTGGTAAAGACTCATTTGGGCAAGTTGCTAAGAGCATGACTTCAGGCTTGCCACACTGATCATATATCTTGAGGCTTCTAAGCATTCCTGAACCGAACTCTAGGGGTTAGATAAAACTAACAAGGTGTCATCTGTGTAAAGACTTAGTCTATGTTCCTCTGAACCTGTTTTAATGCCTCTTAGTTTATCACTGGTACTAATGGCTATTGCCAGTTGTTTGATTGCCAATGCAAAAATAAGTAGTGAAAGCAGGCATCCTTGTCTCATGCCCTGGAATAGGGCCAGGTTTTGTGATACATTTCTATTTGTTTCTATGACCACTCTTGGGTTTTTGATAAAGAATTTTTATCCAATTGATAAATCTACATTGAAAACCGTATTTGTCATGCACTGTAAAGATAAAATCCCACTCCAACCTATCAAATGCTTTTCCCGCATCTAAGGTGAGTATGAGTGCTACCTCCTGTTTACATGTTTCTATTATGTTTATAACCCTTCTTATGTTTGTTCCTACCTTTGTTCCTTTTATGAATCTGTTTTGGTCTGTGTCGATAATGTGTGGTAATACTTTTTCAAACCTTTTGGATAAAATGTTTGCCAGAATGTTCATATCCACTTTAAGTAGTGAGATTAGTCTATAAGATGAAACCAGTTCTGGCTGTCTTTTTAAGGAATACTGATATTCTAGCATCATAATATGAGGTTGCAAGTGTTCCTGTTTCCAAACTGTGGTTATACAGTGTCAGTAATGGGTCCACCGGTTGCTTCATGAAGAGTGTATAAAACTCTGAGAGTAGGTCATCTAGTCACGAGGCTTTACCTGAAAGTAGTGATTTAATAGCATTTATAAATGTGTCTAGTTTAATAGGTTGGTCTAAAGAATTAGTCTCTTCATTTGATATATTAGGAATGGCGATTCCAGTTAGAAATTCCTGTATAGTCTGTGGGTGTTTTGATCTTTCTGAAGTATATAGCTTCTCATAATAGCCTAGAAATACCTTATTGATTTCTTTTGGGTCTAATGTTCCAAGATTTGGGTTATTAGGGTTGTTTTTAATCTCGAAAATTGCCTGTTCCAGCCTCTCTTTCTGTGATTGGTATACCATAATTCTATCTGGCTTGTCAAGAGGTGCATAGTATTTAGCTCTTGTCATTATACTTACTTTTTGCTGGTTGTGCTAATATTTTATTATGTAGCCCCCTCTTCCCTCAACTTGCGTAGTGGTCCCATTGAAAAAAAATGAGGGGGAGAGGGCCCAGAACCTGATTACTCCAGCAAGTAACACACAGCTTCAGAGATAATCAAATAGCAGGCCTTACCTGACCAGTGGAACTTTAAACACTAAATGATGTCACCTCATCAGGCTGATGCTGACCCAAACATCATAGCAGCCCTCTGCTGGGCTTCAGGAGGGACAAGGAGATAGGAAAAAACCTTCTTGGGAGGGATCAATTTGGTTAGTTTGTTAAATAATCCAGTACCACCATGTAAAAGGAAATATAAGAACATTTAATTTGAAGTTATTAATAATTTACAACAATAAATATATGGAGCAGCTCCATAGGGCTGGGAGAATACGACAAAATTTGACGTCACACAGGTACTGGAAAAAAAACCTCAGAACAGCTGGATCACCAGGCCTAGAAAAGTAGACCCGAAACAGGCTCCACACATAGATATGCAAGCCAGAATCAAGGTTCACACCTGCCAACTGCATTTTTCAAAACCACCCTTTCCCGGAAGAAGTGCCTAACTCCCCAGCACCACCTGACCTTCTAGAACTGGGGCCTAATGCAGCCTAATTTCATATCATGGCCAATCCATTTCCCTTTTCCCAGAGCCAAAAACAAATGCTGTCCCCACTTCTGTTTAAGGTCTCACAGTAGTTTATAACAGTGAAGCACTCCCTCCTTTTGTTACAGCATTCCCGATGCACTCCTTCATGGGTCTGACATGGGTTCTGCCCCAGACACGAGCATGGCAGACCCGATAAAGTGAACCCCAGAGGGAAGAGCCACCAAGCTTATCTCCAGTAGTGTGTCACTTGGGAAATTACCTCCTTGAAGCTGCCACCTCCAAGGGGCACTGTCATAGCCTTGCCACCACCACAACAGCCCCACTGCCATTCCATCCCAGATTTGTGAGGTACAGGGGACCCCAGCATCTTGATGACCCAACTTTGTTGCCACCTCCAATCTTCTACCCACCACAACAGTGGTTCTCCCCTGACCCATTGGTCACCAACTCTTGCCACACTCCCCCATAGAGATGCCACCCCAGGCACCACTGCTGTTCATGCTGGTACCTCTGGGCTGGGGGAGGTTAAGCCATGGCCACATGTGACCTGCCAAACCCACCATCTCTCCACCCTTCTCTCCTGCACTCTACGTATACAGGCAAGAACACCACCTCCTAGGGGTAGGACATGGGGAAATGCCCAAAACTAACACCTATTGGGGGGAAGAAGGAAAAAGTACCAGAATAGTAAACCCACTCCAAGAGGGGGGGCTTACACTCTCCCCCCATTTAAACCATTTTCTCCTGGAAATGAGGCAGAGAGCCCTTCTGGGGGGAACCCAACCAGGGTGGGTATGTACACTCCCCAGCCAACCAGGAATCTCCCCTGAGCACACCCAAAACTCAAACCTCCCGGGCCCATTTACCCTATACTACCCTGTGCAGCCAGTTTGGCACAGAGGCGTCTCAAACTTTTAAACTAAAGTTAACTTAGAGCAATACTCTTATGGCTAGACTGTCCAAAAAGTTAACCATCCAAACTGTTAAAATTTGAAACATGCCAACAATTACTATCCTAATAAAAATTGGTCTCATACACCATTCTCTCATCCATTCACACAACACATTTGTACTGTCAGCATTCATATTTGAGGTAGAGATGGTACAATTAAACATATTTTTTAAATGGATCATTTGGAGGTTGTTTCAATGGGAGCAATGAAATAGGAACACCCTTTTTTTGCAACCTTCGGCCACAACATCTCAACAGTTTTAGTCCAACAGTCCCAATCCCCTAGGCAGGGATAGCCTGGAGCGACCTCCACTGGGCACAAAATTCTTTTAAATATGAGAATTTTACTGAACAGCTTCACTTAAACATGAGATTCCTGACAAATCACAATGATGCTGAGCATTCCCTCTTCAGATGGCATGCCCTCCACCATAGGAATAGTAATAATCTGGATCCAGCTTGGTGGTCTCATCAGCAAAGGAATTTATAGATATCACATAGTACCTCATCTGACACCCGGCAACAACTTGCACAAGGACAAAATTCATGAAGAATGTGAGTCCAGCCCAAGGCATGGAGAAACACACGGTTCTCACCTTCTGGATGGCTTTCTGAGTTGGCTGGTCAGAGGTCCCAGGGCACTGATGAAGCTTTTGCACCATGTCCCAGAACACCCAGTCTGACTGCATTTCCTCATTTATGTCCCAAACACAGTAAGAAACATAGGGGTATTCAGTGATGGGGCATACCAGATGAATCCTCTATCTCACCCACCTTTCTGCCTGTGACTACTGGGGCAGGTCTCGTACGCTGGTACATCTGGCTGCTCCTTGCTCCAGCCACACCTGAGTCCACTACTTGATGTTCTTAGGGTCATTACTCAGCAAGCCATCCATCTTCACTCAAAGGGCCTTTCACAGCGCTGGAAGGCATGGGGTGATGTCAGGCAACTTTATCACAGGCCACTCATAAGACTGAGGGATGTCTCTGTACACTTCATGATCGGCTTAAAGTCCTGTCCCAGGGGCAATGAAACTGGCACCTCCCATACAGCCTCATCCCCAGCTCCCTCCTCCTTTACACATCCAAGAGTACACAAGTATAAGGTTTCCTCCCTCAAGGCACCAGACAAGCCACCTTCACCAGATAGAGAGTCTGTGGCAGCCCCCCTGGGCCCTGGGGGGGTCACATGATGCTGACCCATGTCCTCTGCCTCCCCCTCTGCCACAGGAATAGTAAACAGCAGCCAGCACTGTGGGACTGGGCAGACATCTGTGTTCCACAGCACCCTCACTGGTGGCTTCCTCCATGACTTCTGCCATGCCATCTAGGGCCTCCATCTCAGGTTCTGGCTTGGGCTCTGTGGTTGGGGCAAATGGGCATGCCTCTGCACCTAAATCCAAGCTTCTCTGAGAGAATAATGAAACAAAGCACACAGACATTCCAGCTTGGTAGGGCCAAGCATAAACAAAGTGGGTACCTTCCCCGAGTCCTGCAGGTGACCCACTGGAACAGACCAAGCTCAGCTGCAGCCACACCACTCTCTCACCTCATTAACCACATCAAACACATTTTTCTTTGGCCACACCTCTTCCTGATGTCTTCCACAGCCAGGTCAGCAAAGAAGTGGGGATGATAGTGAGGGGTTCCTGTAAAGGGACCTTTTCAGCCATTTTAGATAGATTTTCACCAGTTGTGTCTTTGTCCACCACAAGCTCAAGGTAAAAATGGCACCACCTTCTCATACCTCCCAACAAGACCAACAGGGAGACAATCCCAGGCACTGCCTAACCCCACCTGACCACCACTTCCAGACAACAGGAGCCTTACTAGATACACTAGGCTGGAAAATGCACCAACCTCCTAATGGCAACCTGCAAGGTTGCATCAGACTCAACTAGGTCCACTGCTGCAGCCAAACTCCCAAATCCTTGCAATCCACTCTGCGGCATTGAACTTGTAAACACTGCTGTTGTATCCTGGATGAGTCCCCACATATGTAACCCCCTCCTCCCTCAACTTGTCTAGTGGTCCCAATGATACAAACGAGGGGGCCCAGAACCTGACTACTCCAGCAAGTAACACACAGCTTCAGAGATAACCAAACTGCAGGGCTTACCTGGCCAGTGGAACTTCAAGCACTAAATGGTCTCACCTCACCAGGTTGATCCTGACTCACATGCCATCACACCCCTCAGCTGGACTTTGGGAGAGACAAGTAGATAGTAAAAAACCCTTCTTGGGAGGGATCAATTTGGTTAGTTCATTAAATAACCCAGAACCACCATGTAAAAGGAAATATAATAACATATAACTTGAAGTTATTAATGATTCACAACAATAAATATATGGAGCAGCACACAGATACTGGAAAAAAGAAACAGAACAGCTGGATTACCAAGGCCTAGAAAAGTAAACCAGAAACAGACTCCATGTATAGATCTGCAAGCCGGAATCAAGGCTTACACCTGCCAACTGCATTTTTTGAAACCACCCTTTTATAGGAGGAGTACCTAACTCCCCACCACCTCCGGACCTTCTAGAACTGGGGTCTAATGCAGCCTAATTCCATACCATGGCTGCTCTGTTTCCCTTTTCCCAGAGTCAAAACCAAATGTTCTTCCCACCCCCATTTTGGGTTGCACAGTGGCATATAACAGTGAAGCTGGACAACAGTTCCCTCTTTTTGATACAGCATTCCCCCTGCAGGCCTTCATGGATCTGACACGGGTCCTGCCCCATACACAGGCATGGCAGGCCCAATAAAATGAATCCCAGAGGGAAGAGCCCTCCAAGCCTACCTCCAGCAGTGAGCCACATGAGAAATGACCTTCTTGAAGCTGCCACCTCCAAGGGGCCCTGTCATGGCCCTGCCACCACAACAGCACCACTGCCATTCCATCTCAGAATATTGAGGTACGGGGGACCACAGCATCCTGAATGACCAAACGTTGCTTCCATCTCCAATCTCCTACCCACTACAATGGCAACAAGTCCCCTGACCCCATCGGTCACCAACCCCTTCGACCCTCCCCCACAAAGATGCTATTTGGCACACTAGTGCTTTTCTGGATGGTACCTCAGGGCCATGGGGCTTTAGGTCCTGGCCACACTTACCCTGCCAAACCCACTGTCTTTCCACTCTTCTCTTCTGCACCCTACCTATATAGCAGGCAAGAACATTACCCCTAGGGGCAGAACACAGGAAATAAATACCAGAAACTAGCATCTAATGGGAGGGGGAAGAAGGAAAAAGAACCAGAATATAAAGCCTGTCCCACTTGGGAGGCTTACAGTTATACTCTTCTTTAGCTAATACTAAGTTTTTGAATAAGACAGGGTCATGATTTACCATATGTAATGATTCCATGCTGTTTATATAGTTTTCTAATTCTCTGAATCACTCCCTCTGTCTCTTTTTTATCTGCTGAATAGCTAGTTGCAGCACCCCTTATTACCACTTTAATGGCATCCCATTAAGTATTATGCGAGGTTTGCATAGCTTTATAGTGTATGGTGGAATGTTATACTAGCTTGAAATGCCACCGTACTGAAACACTGTTCATCCACAGTCACAAGAATGAATGGAATGCTGTATTGAGCATATGTGCAGAACAGCATTCCATTCATTTAGATTTAGAAACTCGAGCCCTGTTTTTAAAGAGCAAATGGAAAACTGCTACATGCCAATATTTCTCTTAACACACTGAAAATGGCCTCGGTGGTTTGTCAGACAAGGGATCAGTTAATTACTCACAACTTGAAAAGCTGAATCAATCAGATTTTATGGAAAAAATAGTTTTAACTTACAAGTTTCAAAAGATGATCCGTTCCTTTCATCACTAAGTGAGATGTCCAGCTGCCATATTCTTTTTTTATGTTTAATTCTGCCCACAGAGAATTGCAGCCATTGGGAGTGTGCAGTGCTAACATAGGGACAACCAGTCCCTAGCAGCTACACGACTCACTATATTAACAAACAGGAGTCAATATTTTGTTTTTTGTATGGGGCAAAAAATACATTTTAAAAGCCAAAAAGGGGCACCATACACTATAAAAAATACAGGATGGGTAACCCCATGCAGAACCATGTGTTCTGCAACCTTGGGGTATGGTTCCCAAGGACCTCTCGAGCTTCGCTCTCAAGGTCACAGGGAATCATGCCCCTTTGTGGCAGAACATGCTGGTTCTGCATGGTTACCCCATCCAGTATTCTCTCTATTTTGCTCAAAATATTCTTTGATTGATGCTTTTAATTTTTGAATGCAAAACTTATCTATTAATAGGGTTGGGTCAAGCGACCATAATTTTACTGGTATTTATACTTAATTCCATATAGGCACAATCTGAAATTATTATATTAATATATTGTACTAAGTAAGTATATTATTTCAGCATTTGTGATATAAGAAACAGGCCTAGTCTAGTGTAACACTGATGAGGTACAAATAAAAAGGAGTACTGTTGTATAGTGGATTTTGTTCTCTCAATACATCCACTAACTTAAGGTCTTCCATATGTCTGTGTAGCTGCTAATACCTGCCATGCTAGCTAAGAAAGAAGAGGATTTGTCCAAGCTGATATTTATGGTTAGATAATAATCCCCTACTATAATATATGGCCCTGCCTAGGATTACAAGATTTGAGAAAAAAGTGCTGTAGAATTTAGAGTCATATATATTTGGGGTATAGATATTGACTATGGTAAACATCCCTTCTATAGTTCTAATCTCTGATACTGTAAACCTGCCCTCTGTGTCAGTGATGGTCCTACTGAATCTAATAGATTTTTTTTATATAAAAATCACTGTACCTCTTTCTGAGTTAGAGTAGTTAGAGAATCTGCCTTCACCCCATTTTTTAGCATGAAAAGTTGCCTCCTTCACACAGAAGTGAGTTTCTTGCATCAATAAAATATCCATTTAGTTATTATTGGCAGAACTAATAATTGTTTGGCTTTACTTCTGTCTCTGACTAGTGGTGTGCAAAATTGGAATATTTTGCTTGGCAAAATATTTTGTGTAATTCCGCAATTACATTAAATTTTTCACCTAGCTGAAAGGACATTTCGCCTGGTTTTCCAATTTCACGTAATAGCAAAATTACACGTAAAATGCTTTGGTTGGCCAGTTTTGCCCATTAATGCTTAAAATGTCACCTTGTGGTGAAAATTTTGCAGGCTTAACTTTTGATTTCACTTGCAAAATGTTGCTCCAAAAGCAAAATCTGCAATGCATTGTGGGTAAATAGGTCAAATATCTTGTGCAGCTTGTTTACAGCTAATTCTGCTGTGTGTTGAACCAGAGAGCAGTCTGTTGTGGTGCATCGGAGCCAATAAAGCCTTTTACACCCGTTTTAAAACTTCCTTTTGATAGCTAATTGCTCCAAAATATAATGTTTTCCTAGTGTTGCTAGGGAATATTTTCTATTTTTGTGGATTTTTGCATAATACTTACTTTAATTAGGTTTTGTTTTTGTCTGTGTCTTTGAAGGAGTTGAGTGGGGCAGGGAGTAGGGTAAATGAGTGCAGGCTATTTCTAGCCTTTTACAAACAGATTACTCATAAATTGTGAGTTATTTTTTACTGTTATTTCTTATTAATTTTATGTTTTGACAATTTTGTTTCTCTGAAAAGTTACTCTGTCCTGTCTGAGAGTTCCTGCCACTGTTAGCTTGCATTATATATACCATTCTTCCACTTTTAGTTGTGATTGTGAATTCTAAAGTTTTAAACACACAGAGTTGATCCATTATTTTATTTGTTGTTTTTTTTTTTTGGTTTGTGGTTAGTTGTTTGCTGGAGCGTTAACTTGTGTCACTTAAACTGTGAAAACCAACAGTTCTATATTTTTTGTATGGAAACTTAAGTACTTTTACTTGATCACTTGAACTTGTCCATTTACAGTTTCACTGCTTTGTTGAAATGCTCCCCTGTATTTTATTGCTGGAGCTTACCTCTGCACATTGTGCAGTGTTCCTCTTTTAGTTGACTTCCTTTCCCTTTCTCTGTTACAGCATTGTTTAACACCTGATGCACGCAGTACAACAAAACTATATATTAATATAATAGTTTTCAAGAGATTTCTTGCTGATCCCTCCCATCCAGACCACTACCATATTGTGGTACTCACCTTTGTCAATGTTTTATGGCTGTCTCTGTCCTTATATAATAATACAAAAAATGTGGTATTAACTAAGTAATAACACATTACAGTACTTCAGTTGTCCAGACACAGGTGATCTGTATTTAAAGTTGATCACTTGTGCCCTTTTTCCCTGTGTGTGTTTTGCTTTAACTCCCATTTGGAGAAATAAAAAAGTTACCTTTTTGTTTTTACTAGAATAGGATACCTACCATATACAGTATTAGTTGTACTCCAAGTGCTGCTACTGGTCCTGATTGTGTTTGGACTTGTAAAGAAGCCAGTACTGTAGGTGTGACATGTGAGGTGTTATTCACACAGTTAATAGTACATCCTTTCTTGATATACTCCCAGAGAAAGGCAAAGCTTTGAAGCAGCAGCCAACAGAAATGCCTGCTGAGAGATGGCCCAGTACAGGGGGGGATGAGGGAGCTAAGAATTCTACTGAAAGGAGTACAACTTCAGTTCCAGGTCCCACTCCCCATAGCAGTGAAAGCACATGTACTGTATATCTGCATCAGTGTCTTCTGTTGTGGGGTCTGGTGGTGCAGCAGGTACCAACAAAGGAGTTGTTGGAAGTACTGGCATACCTGTATCTTACTATTTTAAGGCTCAAACTGTTGCATCTATGCAGGTGGAGTATGATGACAGTGAGAAGAAGGGATTGGGAGGCACTGACACCAGCACAGGATGGGAGGCACTGACACCAGCATGGAAACAGTGGTCCAGGAGGGTGATAAATCTGTTGGTGTGACTGTCCCTGTTCCTGCAGGAGTTGGTGATGATAGAGTTCAACCAGAGTCTGATAATCCTGGAGATAGGGATAGTCATACCCTGAGATGGTTGTAGAGAAAGAAAAAAAGTGCTGAGCTGCAAGAAGATGGTAATAGGGAGGAGGAGGAGGAGGATAAGGACATCATTGCTATTGGTGGTGATGATGACAACTGGGATGATCCCACATGGGAGCCTGACCTTAAAAAAGGTCAAGGATGATGTAGGCCATTTACATACACAGAGCGTGGGTCAGTCTGTCACCAAGTCTATAAGCAAACCCCCAAGCAGTCACGTAACCCCCCCCAAAAGTTGTCTTATGGAAGTGAGGAGAGCAGCCCAAAAAACACACACTTCCACACCTGTTTCTGAATTATCCCAGTCCCAGAAGCATCTGAAGTCTAGAGGTCAAACATCCTTAGTTTGGGACTTTTATGTATTTAATCCTGCAGATGAGACCATAGCAATATGCCAGCTTTGTCAAGCACTTGTTAGGTGGGGGAAAAGGGAAGCCACATAGGCAGTGGTGGTCAACAAACCCACCTGAAAAACAAGCACCCTTTGAGATAGCAGCAACACTAGAAGGATGCAAATCTGTTGGTGGCATCTCCCTCAGCAAGTTAAATATAGTAGAGCAAGAGCAGGAAGAGGGAGGGCAGAGTGAGTCAGTGATGGAGGAGGAGGGTGAGCAATCCTTTGATCTCTTGAGTAGTGGGCATAGCAGTGGATGAGCCAGTCCCAGTCCCTTGAGACAGAAAAGTACACCACCACATCCACAAACAACCAAAATAACTGGTTACTTGTGGTCTATACAGCTCCAAGAGTCAAGTGTTACCCCTTAAAGGACATCATTGCTGCCACAAGTACAGCGTTCTAGTTCAACAGCCCCAAAGATGCAGCCCACTGTAAAGACCATCTTTGAGCAGCACACAAAGTCCCCCCCAGTCATGCTGCTGCATGAGAGTTAAATTCTGCCACTACTGAAATGCTGGCCATTGATCTGTTGCCATTCTCGTTCTTGGAGAATGCTCGTTTCCGTATATTGATGGCCCGTGCCTGTCCCAAATGGCAGGTCCCATTGCAAGCCTATTTTTCTATGCGTGCCATGTCTTAGTTGAACAGTAGAGTGCCTGATTCCATTAGACATGCATTGAACCATAGTCAATCAGAATATATCCATCTTAGCATGGATATACAGACAAGTGGACAAACAGCAGCAAGCTTGTATCTATGCATAACAGCACACTGGGCACAGCTGCCTGGGGTGGTACTTGATTTTGGGTCTGGCAAAACCTGCAGAAAGCAAAATTATGGTGGTA
The DNA here is from genome assembly GCA_016271365.2 of Neoceratodus forsteri. Taxonomy (NCBI): domain Eukaryota; kingdom Metazoa; phylum Chordata; order Ceratodontiformes; family Ceratodontidae; genus Neoceratodus; species Neoceratodus forsteri. Next base: position 1,155,599,473 of record CM057456.1, on the reverse strand, counting down.
GTAACACATCTGGTATCCGGCAGTATGCGACCCTGAGTATGACAAGTGTTACTGGTTCTCTGTTCTGCTGTCAGAAATTGATGGGTGGCTTCACACACAGTCACTCACAGCAGGATTCATCTCAAGTGATAATGGCTCCAATGTAGTGAAGTGCATTGATGATGGTGTTTTCCTTATGGTGCCTTGCCTGGCACACTGCCTTAATCTTGTTGTACACCAGTTTCTCAACCATGTGGACATTAAGAGGAAACAGTTACTGCCGTATGTCTCATCTGTGTAGACTTTGCCAGTTCTGCAAAGGCCTGTGACCATCTATGCGAGCTACAGTGCAGTAACCATCTGCCTCAGTACTGGATGAATCCAGATGTTGTGACCAGGTGGAACTCCACACTGTATAGGCTTGAGTGGCTGTATGAAAAGTATAAGGGTGTATCACAATACCTGCTGGTGCACACCACCTGTGACAGTGTTGGAGTGTCCATCGCTCTAACAACAGAGCAGTGGCACCAAATGGATGGGCTAATATGCATTCTCCATCCATTTGAGCATGTTACACAGGCAGTGAGTGGGGACACTGCTTGTATAAGTCAATCCATACCGCTCATACGTGTGCTGAAGCAGAAACTAGTTAATGTGTGACACCAGATGGAGAAAGTGGGGATCATGGCAGTTGTGATGTAATGAATCACATGCTCCACGTGTTGGACACAAATACCCATGTATCCGGCAATTTATAGTTGGCTGACTTTGCAGTCACCACCATGCTGGATCCATGCTACAAATGTGTCCTGCCTTCTGTAATTGAAGGAGGTCGTCAGTGAGTTAAAAAGTTGACAGAGAACCTCATTAGAATGGTATATGCTGCACACATGAAAAAGGCATGCACTGCGGTGAAAATGGGTGTTGCTACCACCACCAGCAGCTCACAGACAACCCAATCAGAGAAAATGGGCAAGGCAGAGCAGAAAACATCAAGCAATCCCATTTGGGATGTTCTCTTTCAGGTGGGAGTGGAAGATATGGAGGAAAAGGAGGAGGAGACAGAAGAGGCAGCTGAACTCATGGCAGCAGAACTAATGGTGGAGGCCTACATGGGGGATCCAAAGCACCTTACCATTACTGATGAGCCACTGCTGTACTGGAGCAGCAAAATGACTGACTGGCCAGCACTAACATTGGTTGCTGTGAAATATCTAAGCTGCCTACCATCCAGTGTTAGTGAATGTGAGTGACTGTAGGACCAATTTGTCATCCAAGAATGTGTCCATACTAGCATTTATCAAAATGTACGAAAGGCACATTCCACACAACATAGTGATGTCCCTAGTGTTGCCACAGGAACTGTGTCTCAGTGATGAGGATGATGACAATCCCTTGATTAAAGCATCCACCAGCAATGAGGTGGATGAAGCAGCAATGGTGAGAAAATTCCAACCTGGTGACAACTCCAGTCTTGAGGACTGTGAGGGGTGCTTTTTGGATGATGTGGAAGTGGAAAAAGTCTGAGGTTACTCAAAGGCCACCGGCCCCAACCACTTTCAGCTCAGTATAGTGTTATAACTTATTTTTAGTAATGTACCATTGTATTGGTTATGGTTATGTCTTATCTGTTGCAGTGTGAATCACTTTTGTTTGATCACCCTTTGCTGTAAACTGTGGTTTGGTCCCCAGTCCCGCAGCCTATATAAAGCACCAGCAATATATAACCATAAACCTTAAAGATTTTGCATGATTACAGTTATTATGTTTCGCTGCCAAAATATCAAGATACATAAGTTACTTTTCATTTTGACTATTAACCCCATCTTACAGCAAGATACATTGTCTTGATGTCCTTAAAAGTGCCCTTGATGGCACATGCCACACTGACCCCCGCTCCTCCTTCCCACTTCCTGACACACCCATGCACTCCATGTGACCAAAAAAATATTTTCTGTCACTTACTATTCATGACATGTTGAAGAACCCTGGCTCCTAGTACAAGTAGCATATGAATGTAAAATGCTCATTCAACCACAAGATAAACAAATTTTGAGAAATGGTGAATGGCAGACAACTTTAATGATGCTAGACATTAATTACAAATGTAATCATGAAAGGGCTTAGCAACTTACAACATCCAATTACACCAAAAAGGTTACTTATGCTAAACTACCAGGTTAATGTTCTTGTACCAGAACTGTGATGGTTCCTAGGGGGTCAGGGGAGGGTAGGGAGAGGTGTATGCTGCCCTCAGTTTGAATTCCAAATTTTCATGATTACTGCAGCTCTGCCACCTCAAATGATTAGACAATACATTAGCCCTCTCCTTCTAATTATATACTAAACAACATCTCAACCATCCATTTCAACATATAGGTCGTCCCTGGATGTGGGTGGTGTTTACTCGTTAATGGTATAGACACCAGTGGCCAACGTCACAGTTCAAGCAACATTCTCTGGCTTGCATGCAATACAGTTTCTGCAGGGTCTGGATGGATGTAGTCATCACACAAAGATAGGATGAAACCTCCACAGAGGAAAATCACCTAAGCAAGACCAAAGATAATGAAAAATGACAAATACTCGTCAATCCGTATACCTGGCAAGCAAATTAGAACAAGCATAGAAAGAAACTGTATACTTACCATACCCAGTGATGTCACTAAACTATGGAAATTGCCCCCAGAAGGAACTTGCTGGATGGGGCACATGATTCTGGACCATGATGAAGCACACTAGCAGGCATTCCCCTTTCCCTAATGGTACTGCATACCTGGAAATAAGATTAAAAAAAAGAACAAATTTTGAGCATTGTAAAAAGTTCCAATCCCCCCACCAGCATCCTCCCAGTCCCCCAACAAAAGACCGTATTAAATGAAGAAATGCTTACCTCAGGGACTATGAAACTGGAAGCATTGCACAATTAAATAAATCCCCCAGATGTTATTGAGCAGCAGCAGTAGCAGCAGGAGCAGGAGTTTAAGTTCACCGGAATTCCTGGTGTTGACAAAAGCAAAAAAGAACACAGTTACTATCAAACTAAGACATTCAGATGGCAGTGACAGACATACCACACTAGTAATAAAAAATGAAATACTTACCGTCTGCGTTGGAAAATGCGGTGCATTCCAACATCCCTAGATCCTAATCCCAGCCTGGCATGAGGATGTCATCCACAGTAAACTGAAAAATAATATAAAAGCAGTACAAACATATTAGAATTTGAGAAGCCACAATACAAACCCACCAGCACCCTTACCTTGCACAAGAAAAAAAAAAAGACAGATTCTTACGTGTACAGCAGCAGCAGTATGGACTCTATGAAGATGATCCAACATCAACCTTCCAAAACAATACTTCATGTGGCAACTTGGCAATTAATAGTCAGAGACAGCAGCAAGCAGCAAGCTACAGTGCCACAAAATGTCATTCACTCCCCACCACCAGGCAAGTTACAACCACAGAGTCAGTCAACAGTCAATCAGGACAGCAGCATAGGGAAATGATAATTCTACATTTCTATTTCAATCAATTGAAAAAGTAGCAGGAGGAGGAAACAACTGCAAGTAGCAGCAGCATTTTGCAGGAGGAATTCATTTTCTCTGCATGGCACCCCTTTTTAGGCCCCTGAGGTGGTGGCACAGCAAGTAACATCAGGAGTGACACCAGATTTCAGTGTCAATTTGAGGTAACATTTTTTTGGAAACATTTCTGGACTTGTAGGCCCTGTTTGGCACCAGCAGCACTGAGATTCAGTCTGAAATCCTTGACAAACAGGGCCCAAAACAACAATTTAATGTCTGGGTGGTGGTGGGGGCACCACATCACATCATGACTGAGACCATATTTCTGTCTCAACTTTATGTACCAGTTTTCCTGTAACATTTCTGGATATGTACGGCCTGTGCTGCTCTCGTAGAAACAAGATGCAGCCTAAAACCAGCTGCAAACAGGGGCCAAAACAGCATTTTAATGTCTGGGTGTTGGAGGGCACCATAAAATATCATGGCTGAGACCAGATTTCTGTCTGAATTTAATGTACCATTTTTAGGAAACATTTCTGGACTTGAAGGGCCTCTTGGCCACTAGCAGCACCAAGATTCATCCTGAAACCATTGATAACAGTGGCAAAAGCTTCATTTTCAGGTCTGTGAGGTGGGGGACACCATAAAACACCAGGCCTGAGACCAGATTTCTCTCTGAATTTATTTTATAATTTTTCCTGTAAAATTTCTGGACAAGTACGGTCTGTTCGGCACACCATGGAGGCAAGAGGCTGTGTTAAACTGTGGCCCAAGTGCACATTTTGGATTGAATCGGGTGGTGGTAGGGCACTATAGAAAATATCATCACCAGAGGGGAAGGACACCAAGTTAACATTTGTGACAACTAAGCCCAGGGGACTTGTGTTGTTAGCACACAAATCATATTTATGTTTAACTTCACAATAAAAGTGCTGCTTATTTAGGTTTCTATGTTGTGTACATATTTGAACTGATGCTGCAGCTACACACAGCAAAAACAACTGTCACATCACATAGCTTTGGGAAAAAGATTTTGTTCATATGAAGAAATTACAATACTTGACATTTGTGGATAGGAAAAGGATTAACATAAAACAAGAAGAAAGGTACAGTGTTTATAGGTAAGGCACAGACTAAGTGACTGACAGTAACATACAAGATGGGGGATATGCAGGGTAGTAAGTGCAAGGGTATTCATAACTGAGAGGGGAATGAGAGGGAGCATAAATAATATATAACACATAAAATGCTGGACAAGAAAAAGAAACAAGAGGATTTAGAAAGAGGACAAAAGATTTTTTTTTGGTATCTTTTTTTTTTTTGTATTTTTTGGGGGGTGCAGATGAGGGAAGAGTGATAGTAGGAAAGCAAGGACAGGAAAAGGGAAAAGAAAATTCAGTTGCTGTGCTCACTGCCTGCCTCACTTGCAAGCACATTATGGACTGCGTTATTACACGGCACCAGCACCAGGAACCGATTCTGCCCTGCCACCACCACCACCACCACAAAGCTCCACCAGAAGGTCCAAAACTTTATGCTGGTCCTCCATCAGTTTTCTTGTGTCCCCCTGACCTCCTGGAGGATCTTGTCAAAATCTTGACACAGAGCTGATACCTTTTGCTGCACTACCACCAGGTCTTCTTGGCTCACAGGAGTCATGGGAGGACCATCTGGGGCTGTTGCAGGCTGTCCATGTTCACCTCCAACATGAACTTGGTGCCTCCACTGGCTGTGGGGTGTGGTGGATGGGGGTACTGCTGCTGCCTAATGCTGTTGATTTCTCTGGCACTTACAGAGACTTCCAGGCTGTTGCTGAGCCCTGGCCCCTTCCTCCTGCTGGACCCCTTCCCCTTGGGCCCCACTGCCTCCTGCTGCTGCCAACTCATTTTGCTTTTGGAGCAACTCTGCAGTGTGGTGGTGTTGCAGACAGCTCCTTTGGCCACCAGTTCCAAAATGGCTGCTTTGCTTGCCCCTTCACACAGATCTGCTGCACAACTTGCAGATCACAACACTGCTGTCAGTGGTGTTTATAGTGAGAAAACACCACACGGCAGACTCTTTATGCTGGGCGGAGGCAGGGGGCACATGCTTCTGCTGGGGGCTTTATTCTGTGGCTGCTGTTGTGGGGTGGGGGTCACATGCTCCTTCTGCTGCTTATGGTCCTGTGGGCTACGGGAAGATTTTGCTTCTGGGTGGTGGATGTGGAGGGGGGCCACATCATTCTCATGCTGCTGTGGAGGGGGGACAATGGGCTCATGCTGCTGCTGTTGGGGAGTGGTGGTCATGAGCTCTTGATGGGAGGGGGTCCTCAGCTAACCTAAATACCCACCTGTCGAGATGGACAGTGGGTGCCTTCCCTCAGTCCCCTTGTCCTTACCTTTCCCTTCCATTATTTTACAAAAAAAAAAGGTTTCCTAACAGAAAGGGAGAGAGGGAGTTACACACACATGCACACACACACACACACACACACACACACATACAATCTATTCTACACAGACACCTAACAGAAATTATCAACAAACAACGCAAACGCAATCAAAATATATTATTTATAAACAAAAACTGTATAAAAAACACACAATGGATCCAGACCAGTACACTGTCTGAAACTGAAAGGCTCTGCTACTGGCTGACTGTTTGTCCTCCAAGTCTCCAGCTACACAGAAGGGAAATTAATCACTCACTTCCTACCTATATATAGTCACCCATGTGACCTGCAGAGAGTAGGTCATGTGAAAAGCCTAATTTCACCAGATTTCACCTTATTTTGCAGAATAGAAATGCAAGCGAAATCTAAGGCATAATTTGCCAGCTAAATTTCACCGCAACAGCATAATTACGCAAAATATTACGTGTAACAAAATTTGTGATTTCGCCAACATTTCACAGCATCTCTATCCCCGAGTCCCTGAATGTTCCATGTTAATTTAGAGTTATATACATTTGGGGTATAGATATTGACTGTGGTAAATATCCCTTCTATGGTTCTAATCTCTGCTACTGTTAACCTGCCTTTTGTATCAGTGATGGTCCTACCCGAATCTAATAGATTTCTTTTATAAAAATCACTCTATCTCTTGCTGAGTTAGAATAGTTAGAAAATCTGCCTTCACCCAATTTTTTAGCATGAAAAGTTGTCTCCTTCACACACAAGTGAGTTTCTTACATCAATAAAATATCCATGGTTGTATTATCAGCAAAATTAATACTTTTTTTGACTTTGCTTCTGTGCCTGAGTCCCTGAACATTCCATGTTAATATTTTAATCATTTTTTAAATTCTATAAATCTGTTTTCTAAGATTTTACTTATAAGAATCTCATGGATCTCCCCAAGTTGTATCTGCTTCATATGAATTTTTCTTCACTCATTTGTTCCCCTTTTTTATCTCCTAATAGCCAGGTCTTAAATTCTCATGAAAATACATTTTATACATACTCCCTCAATCCCATTCCTCCCCCTTTCTCGTTTGTAATTTACCTATGAGATCCCATGATTTGTATGGTAAACATTCCTCCCCCTTCTATGACATTGTATATTCTCCCTCCCTCCAAGGAGAAAAAAATCTTCCACCTTTCCCATTAAGCCAACAAAAGACAGCTTGGGTGAACATCCTTCCTCCTGAACTCAGAGGATGTGTGTGGACTCCCATCCTCTACATGTACTGTCAAATACAAGACATACAAGAGATAAAGCCATTACCTGTAAAACAAGGCATATATGGATGCAGCTTCATATGCACTTGTCCACAAAGTAGCATATATCAAGACAACTGCCTGTTTAGGAATAGAGAAAGAAAGGAGACAGTGTCAAACATACAGTAGTTAATACCACATCCCTACTATATAATCTTACTTGTTAATCAATTATATACATCACTCCTAATAGTTTAAAGGTCTTATAATGCCCTTATATTTTATAGTTAAACCTTATCTTTTTCATTACAATGTGAATCTATAGTCCTTAATGCAAATCTGGTTCAGAACTCCTGTGAGGTCCCTTCCTGGGCCCTCCTACTTGGTTTTCATTCCTTCATGTGTCTGAAACTTGGGAAAAACTATTTTTCAGATAACGCTTGCTGAAATAAAATTGGAACCCCCAAAAAGAATTGTCAGTGAGGGGTTGATGAGACATGAGTTGTGGGGGATGATTCTCATTTTCATTCTGGAGTCATGCTGCTTCTTTTGGGTCCAGAAAATATATAATTTTGCCTTTGTAGAAAAATCTTAGTTTATCAGGAGGAAGCAGTGCACATTTTATTCCTCTGGCCCATAGGGTTTCTATCACCTGGCCAAATGATTTCTTTTCATTGAGTGTTTCTGTGCTAAAGTCTGGGAAAACCTGGAATTTAAACCCATTATCTGTTAACACCTTTTCTGTTCTAGCTTTTTGAAGCATTAATTCCTTGTCCTGACATTTGTGGGGTTTAATGTACACAGATCATAGCAATTCAGAATTTAATTGTCTTTTTTGGGTTCCTGCCCCATGGGCTTTATCCAGAGCTATTTTTTGACTAGGATAGTATTAACATGGAATGTTCAGGGACTCAGTCACAGAAGTAAAGTCAAAAAAGTATTATGTAGGGAGAAAAAAATAGCATTTAGGAAGTATAAAGAAACACAGAAGGAGCAGGACAGAGAAAAGTACCAGTTAGGGCAAAAAGAAGAAGGGAGGGTAGTCAGAATAGCAAAGGCCCTAACCGAGGAAAAGATAGCCAACTTGGTTAAGAAGGGGGATAAAACCTTTTATAGGTATATCAGGGAGCTTAGAAAGACAAAGGGAGGGATAGTGAGGCTGAATAGAATAGACGGTGGGTGGGCAGAGAAGGACAGTGAAAAATCAGGGATACTGAATGAATACTTCTGTTCAGGATTCACAAAAGAGGAGGTGGGGGAGGTGCCTAATCCAATTAATCCAATTAACAGAAGCACTCTAAATAGGGGGGTCGATCCCAGTCCTTTTACAGAAGAAAGGGTTCTGAAAGAACTCCTAAAACTGAAGGTAGACAAAGCAATGGGGCCAGATGGAATTCACCCCAGAATTCTAAAAGAATTAATCAGAGAACTAGTAACACCACTGACTACCCTTTTTAACAAATCATGGGAGGATGGTGTAGTACCTGAGGACTGGAGGAAAGCAGATGTGATTCCCCTTCACAAAAGTGGGACCAAGACAGAGGCAGGAAACTACAGACCTGTCAGTTTGACCTCTGTGGTAGGGAAAGTGATGGAATCACTTATGCATCAAATAATTGTTGAGTACCTAGAGGCCAGTGGGGCACAGGACCCAAGGCAGCATGGGTTCACAGCAGGAAGGTCATGTCAGATGAAGCTAATTGATTTCTTTGACTGGGTGGCCAAAGTAGTAGACCAAGGAGGGGCTGTGGACATGGCCTACCTAGACTTTAGCAAGGCATTTGACACAGTCCCACACAAAAGATTAATAGTCAAATTAACCAGCCTGGGAGTGGGTCCCAGGGTGGTAGCCTGGGTAAAACATTGGCTAGACAACAGGACACAGAAAGTAATTGTAAATGGAGTCCACTCTGAAGAAAGAGGGGTTACTAGTGGGGTACCGCAGGGTTCAGTACTGGGTCCAGTCCTTTTTAATGTCTTTATAAGTGACATTGCAGAGGGACTGGAAGGAAAAGTATGCCTCTTTGCAGATGATACAAAGATCTGCAACAGGGTTGATACACAAGGAGGCATGGTAAGGATGAGAAGGGACTTAGCAAGGTTGAAGGAATGGTCAGAAGTATGGCAGCTTGGATTCAATGCAAAGAAGTGCAAAATAATGCACCTGGGAAACAAAAACCCAGTGGAAGATTACATAATGGGGGGGAGGTAGTAACAACAACAAAAATGGAAAGGGATCTGGGGATAATCATATCAGATGACCTTAAGGTTAGCAAGCAATGTGAGAAGGTGGTAGAGAGGGCTGGGGGAAACTGGGATGTATAGGGAGAGGCATCACCAGCAGAAAACAGAAAGTTGTTGTCCCCCTGTACAGACAGTTGGTGAGACCCCATTTGGAGTACTGCGTCCAGTTCTGGAGACCCCATCTCCACAAGGACATACACAGGATGGAGGCAGTTCAGAGGAGGGCAACTAAAATGGTGCAGGGTCTGCAAGAGAAGCCATACGAGGAGAGACTAAAGGAGCTTAATATGTATACCCTTGAGGAAAGGAGGGAGAAGGGGGACATGATAGAAATGTTTAAGCACCTTAGAGGAATCAACAAAGTCCAAGAGGGTAGCATCTTTCAGAAAAAGAGATGTGCCAGAAAAGGTGACACAATTTGAAGACAGAGGGGAATGGCTCAGGGCAATGTGATGAAGTATTTTTTCACAGAGAGGGTGGTGGATGCATGGAACAGCCTTCCTGAGGAGGTTGTGGGGGTTAAAACTCTGGGAGAATTCAAGAATGCATGGGACAGACATAAGGTAATTTTTGTGGGGGGTAGGAAGAAATAGGCTGTTGGTTAAACAGGATCTGCAGCTTATCCTCTAGGCAGGGGAAATGGGCAGACTAGGTGGCCCAAGCAGTCCTTATCTGCCGTCAAAGTCTATGTTTCAATGTTTCCATGTTTTTAAGCCTACTATTTCAGTCAACAGTTCCTGAAAGAATGGGAGGGGATTATCTGGCCCCTTGGCCCCATCAGGGATATGGCCCAATTTTAGATTGCCCCTCCATGCTCTATCTTTCTGGTCTTGGATTTTCTTTATCAAATACTCTAGTTATGTGTACACTGAGCTACTGAGCTTCTTAGGGGAGCCATAGAGTCTTCCAGATCACTCACCCTATTTTCTACTTCTGTTGTTCTAATGGCAATGCCTCCAGCTTGCTACTAATTCCTGCAACAGCTTATGTTAAGTACCCCAAAGACTTCTGTACATTGCTGATAGCTAATAAAATATCTCTTTGGAAGTCAAATGACAATGATACCTGTGTCTGCAGTGCATGGAATCCCTTATTTTCATCTTTATGACTCTGGAGCTTAATTTACATAGAAAACATAGACTTTGATGGTAGATAAGGACTGCTTGGCCCACCCAGTCTACCCATTTCCATACCTATTGGATAGGCTGCAGATCCAAGTTAACCAACAGCCTACTTCCTCCTACCCCTCAGTAGAATTGCTTTATGTCTGTCCCATGCATTCTTAAATTCTCCCACTGTTTTTGACACCACAATCTCCTCAGGAAGGCTGTTCCATGCATCCACCATCCTCTCTGTGAAAACATACTTCCTCAGGTTGTCCCTGAGCTCCCCATCTTCAAATTGTGCCCCCTTGTTCTTGCACATCTCTTTTTCTGAAAGATGCTACCATCTTGGACTTGTTGATTCCTTTGAGCTACTTGAAAGTTTCTATCATGTCCCTCTTTTCCCTCCTTTCCTCGAGGGTATACATACTAAGCTCTTTTAATCTCTCTTCATATGGCTTCTCGTGCAGACCCTGCACCATTTTAGTTTATCAGTTTTAATCTGTTCCCTTGAGTCTGTCATGTCTGCTGGCTGCATTTGTGGTAAGTCTGCACTGGCCAAGTCATGAGTGTCTTAGGTATCCTGTCTTTGTTCGGGGGGTTAATTCAGTCTCTTCTGATGAAACTTTTGCTGTTGCTGGATTTTGCTGGATTTTTCCTTTGCTCATTGCTATTTCCACACTTATGGTTAGATCAGTTTGAGAGCTAGTTGAGTCTGTTTGATTGCCTTTAGCAGTGTTGTGAGCCACACTGCATGCTACCTTCATTGCTGCTATTGTAACATTGCTTCTACCCGAGCTCTCAGCTGGGTCAGGTTCAGCTGGCTCCTGGCTTCAGCTGAAGCCAGGATTGCCTTTTTTTCCTTACCCGCCATCATTTCAACAATTGTAAGTTGCTGACTGCTATGTGCAGATGTGGTCAGCAGACAGCGAAGAAGGTAAGCTTTTAGTTTTGGCTTTCAAAAGATCTGGTGAAGATACAAGAAAATGCTTTGTCCTTGGCAACAGAGTTCTCCTCCTTCTTCGAATTGGGCTTTCTGTAATTGGGTTCTCACTTAGTGGTTTTGCTCTTCCTGATTCTTTTTGACATATTCTCATTCTGCCTTGTTTAAGCAGAATAGTAGATTTTACTGTCTTTCATAGAGGTGTTTATTCATGGTACTGCGGGAGCTCACTGCCCTCCTTGCTCTGGTCTTCCCTTTTCCGCCATCTTTGATCAACCACAAATAAGTCTGATAAATTAAAAAAATATATATTTCTTGACTTGCAGCTTTCTGTACTCATTTGATACAATTTTTCTGAACTCATATAAGTTTACTTAATCAAAACTCTCATTAATATGGCAGAGTAATTAAGTTAATTAGTAGTGGTTCAGACATTATTTTGGACAGAAAATTTGAAACACTTTTGGGATTACTATACTGTGATGAAGCTCTTTCTTATGTGACTAAGATCTTCTGTACAGGATACTGTACAACATATATGCTTGGAGTACTGGATGAAATGCAACTACAGGATGGTTGCATAATGGTGACTCTTGATGCACAGTGGCTCTGCACAGACATCCTACACTGAAGGATTGCTAGCCCTAGAATACTATCTGAATAAATTAAAGTATGTTAATTCACCCCTATTGAGTTTTTATTACATTTATCTAGACAGATACTAACTGAAAACTATTTCCAGTTCAACAGTGAGTATTTTCTAAAAGTTAATGGAACCTCCATGGGTGCACCATTTGCACCAACCTTTGCTAACATATTTCTAGAGATATGGGTGGAGGAAAAATCTGTAATAGTGAATGCACCCTGTATTTTGAAAAAAGCAATTGATCTATACCATTGCAATGTTGATGGTCTATTCTTTTAATATGGCACAGTTCAGAGCAAAAGCATATGGAATTCAAGCATTGCTTAAAAATCAACAACATAAATTTGCATTTCAAATTGAACTGGAGCAGAACTAAAAGCATTTTTTTTAACTTGAATATTAGGACAGAAACAAGATCCTACATGCATGCCAGTCAGTGTTGCCAAACAGTTTGAACAAAAGCTGTGATTGCTTCACCTGATGACAACTTGATTTTACTGTAAGTGTTAGATGTCATTTTAGTCATGATGTTTTATATTGTTAGTGGATTCATATGTTTTGTTATGTTTATAGTTGTACAGGGCATTTGTTGTAAAAATGGATTCATCCCTAACAATTGTTCCAGTATATAAAATAAATAAAAGTGTATCTATCTGTCTATCTATCTATCTATCTATCTATCTATCTATCTATCTATCTATCTATCTCTAATAATTCCAGTCCTGTATTGCTAGTCATGCTATATAAATACTCTAAGGGTTGATAGTTGTCATCCATTGCATGTTAATAAAATGCTTCTGAAGGGACAGTTCTTTTGTACAAGACAAAACTGCAGCATAGAACAACTGTACCAGGACAGAGCAGATGAATTAAATTAAGCAATCATGCATAACAGGGTGTGTGTTGTGCTGGGATAATGTCATGCCTGGGGTGATTAGGCACGTGGCTGCAGGCCGAGTGCGACTAATCACCCCAGAAGTGACGTTATCCAAGCACAACACACACCCTGGAGTGCATTATTGCTATTATAGAATGGCTTGGGTATAAAGAGAAAAAGAAAGAACATTAAATCTATATTTTTAAAGACATTTTCAGTTAATTTTTAGAGGGGGAGGTATACATATTAAAAAAAAGTTCTGTTTCACTGTTCCTGTAAGCAGGAATAGCAAGAGTTTGCTGAATTGTGCTGAACTCTTGTGTACCCCTTCCCAAACACACACACACACACTACAGGAAGCTGGGACTCTGGAGAATGTGACTTCTTTCACTTTTTTTCTTATGATGGGCTGCCGTTGCTTTTGGGAACAGAGCAGGTGGAGCTGCATTCATGGTACTGCGGAGCTCAGCAGAGCAGATATGTTGTAAAGCTACGTTTACTGCGAGTGAGCTGAAAGAGTGCAACATGAAGAAATTCATGGAAAAATAGGAGTGATCAGGTTCACAACCACAGTAAAAGAGAAAGAGTCTACATGTGTGTCTGTGAAAACAATCGCTGTGACGGCATAGTCAGATTTTTTTTAAGCGCTGCTTCAGTTCTGCTGAATAATGTAGACGAAAATGAAGTCAGTCAGAACTATGATAACATTATTTTAAAAAATGCAATCTACCACAGTGACAGGATGGGAATGGGTATTTTAAATATGCATCATGACAGTGCGGTGTCAGTGAACCGAGTGACCGGCAGTTACAGTCTCCACGGTTCACTGAAGCTGCTGGTTAAGAAATTCAGAGAAAAATAGGAGCGATCAGCTTCACAACCACAGTAAAAGAGAAGGAGTCTACATTTGTGGCTGTGAAAGCAATCACCCTGACGGCTTAGTATGCACCATGACAGAGCGGTGTCAGTGAACCGCGTGACCGGCAGTTACAGTCTCCGCGGTTCACTGAAGCCGCTGGTTTCGGGAAGTAAGTAAACAGGCATACAATTCATGTTGTGGTGGAGTAAAGTATCTGACTTGGTGTGAAGGAGGTTTATATTTTAAATTATAAAGAAGAAGGGAGCCCTCAGCCAAAGCTTGTGAATGGGAATCACTAACATAGTTTTACCCATCAGAATGGGGATCGCTGAGGCAGGCTGCATGGAGTGATTTGGAAAACAGTTGATGTGGTCATGTCTGTGTTGGGACTAGATCTGTGATGTTGTACTGAGATAACATCAGGGTCCAGTCCAACACTGACCAATCAGTGTCCAGGATTCTTTCATGCCATTGTATAATATACATTTACAAATGATGTGGCAGTAATTAGAATACATAGAACAGGGACATGAATCAGCACATCAAAGGGAACATAGTCAGCTGTTGTATGTGTGAAAGTTACAAGAAATGGCGTGAGACTTAGATTCATCACCACTTGCACCCCTAGAGTACTGGAGGTAGGAAAACTTATTCAAAAGTATTGGAATATTCTCCAATTGTGTGGAAGATGCAACCAATGTGAAGATTTTGAATGTTGAGACATTTATGAGCCAGAAAAATGACAGGGAATATGAAATCTATGCATGGTGTAATTTACATGATACTATGTGAATGTGGTACCTTCTACAAATGAAGAACAAAAAGTGAGGAGAAGCACAGGATAACAGATAGAGGTGTATGAAAAAAACTTCTGTCAATGGAATTTCCATGGAAGTCAGATTTTTGCTTCCGTGAATGTGAATAATTGAAATTAGCAACTTTCACAGAAATTCTGACTTAAAACTGTGGAAAAATTTATAAATTGCAGATTGTTGTATTAAACTGCAGAGAAAAAAGCAGAACTCATCACTAAACTGCAGAATAGTTATATGTACTGAGCAATAATTCATTAAACTGTGGAAAAAAAATCCTCAGAACTTTTATTCCACAGTTCATATGTATTATTCCGCAGTTCAGCCAAACAATTCCACAGAACAGGGAGAAAATCTGTTAAACACAGTCGGCAGATTCCGCTCTTGCAAATGGCAGAAGTTTGGAAAATTCCACAAAATTTTCAAATTTCCATGAAAGATCAGCAAAAGCAGAATTCACAACTTTTGCCCAACTCTAATAACTGAACATGAAAAGGCAATACAAAACAGCGATCAATCATATGCCTTTGCAAGAAATATTAACTGCTTGAGTGACGAAACAAAACACATATGCCACTTTGTGGGGTTAATAAAATACAACACAGTCATCCATAAAAATGTTGAAGTGAATGTAATACATTAGAATTTGAGTAGATTTGTTAATTACTAATTACGGGGTGTGCCTTGGGGTCATCGGTCCTAACTCTCACCCCATTCTATGTGTGACAAAGCTTACATGATATAGTATAGGAGAATGGGGTAAGAGTTGGGCCTGATGATCCCAAGGCACACCCTGTCACCTGTTTATCTGTGGTGGATGGGGTGGTGGGGGGGAGGTGTCAACCCTAATGCATCATTTCCCTACTTTTGTCACTTCAACCCTAACTGATGCATTAATAATGATTTTTGCAATGAATTTCCTTACTTTTTGAGAAAGTGTAATGTAATTGGCAACTGGCATGAGTTGGTGGGAGCACAGGCCCTTTCTTCAAACTTCCTATTTTTTATGTGCCATCTTAAATAATTGTCACCCCAAATGTTCAACATAACCTTCATATCACCTCACCACATGTACCCAGTACAGAAACTTTCAAATTCCTCTTGTAATGTAATTCTGCACAACCGTAACACTGTTTTGCACCACAGGTGCGGAAAAACATTTTTGGCAGGATTTTAAAAATTACAGCTGTAGTGTTCATGAGGTGGTGTGAAAAAATAGTAAATGTGACAATCTGGAGTGAAAATATGCAAAAATTGGGGAAATTATAAGCATCCGAAGATACTGTGCAACACACACTTGTAAAATGGTCATTTGTTGAATTTTTTAAAATAATTTTCAACATGGACTTTTTGGGACCTCCCCTCATGAACAGTGGCACACTGATTTTGTTAATCCATCCTGAAAGTCGATTTTGCACAGCGACTGTGCCATTCTATATCACAGGTGCAAAAACATGTTTCAGGCAGGATGTGAAAAATAATAGCTGTACTGTTCATAAGGAGATGTGAAAACTGGCAATGTTGAAAATCTGGAGTGAAAATATTAAAAACTGTGAAGTTACAAGCATGCATGGAAACTGCACAATGCATGCTCGTAACAGTCATTTTGGGGAATTTTTTCACCAAATTTGTGTGCCAGTTTTGCCACTTTGCTACCCCCCCTTTACTAAAATTCTATGTGCACCACAGGACTCTACTCTAACCCCTTTTTTCTAGTCTACTGCAGTAGCAAATCTCCACTTTGGGGTCTGCCTTGACCCTTTTCTCTTTTTCCAGATACAAGGGGGTGGTCTTCCTTTGTAGTCCTCTATTCTATTCTATACCACTATATTTCTTCTTTACCTGGTGGTGTACAGTTCAGGACCTGATGTTGAATGATCCATAGAAACTGTAAAACAAGTGGGGATTGCAGTCTAAAATGCACCCACTGTAAGTAAAATGCAAGGCTTAGTAATGAAAGAAGAGAAGCATTTGAAATAAAGGGGTATTTGTTGAGAATACAGGGACGCCTGTATGAGACAAAATAATGACCCCTTAGTTGTAGTCAGAAAAAGGTGCCACATAGTTATTGCCTGAAAGGTGACCGCCCCCGTAGGAAGCTGTAAATAAATAAAGAAAGCAGGCTACTATCATGAACTGCTTCAGGTGCTTGTTTTGGGATTTTGGAAATAAATAAACATAACACTCCAACCCCTCCTTGTAGCGCTTACTGCTAAGAAGACGCAAGTCTCTTGTAAAGTTAATGTGGAGCTCTGAGGTTGAAATGAGCACAGAAGGAGGGGCTAGAAAGGGAAAGTGGTGTGATGAAAAGTTTCCAATTGGCTGATAATTTCAGCCGAGAAAGTAAACAGAACCAGTACTTTTCTTCCCAGAAATAAAACATATGAGATCTCAATGAGTTGCTAAAGATAATGGCACAAAAAGGGAGTGTTTTTTTACAGATAAGCAGGATGTTACCTTCTCATTTCAGAATGTTCAAATAAAATATTCTTTAGCTACAGATATTTCAGACAGGTAAGATGGAATAAAATAACCCTTACAATACAACCTGGATTAAAGGCAAGATCCGAAACATTGGTAGAAACCCTTTTTAAATATATTTAGCTACAGATATTTCAGACAGGTGCATAAGGTTATTAAGTAAGATGGAATAAAGTAACCCTTATAAAACAACCTGAATTAAAGGCAAGGTCTGAAACAAGGGCAAACGTCCTACATAAATACCTGCTCCCAGTAGCTCCATTCAGTAAGTGGTAGGCTCTTTAGAGCCAGCAGGCCCAAACTAAGCCATATTTGTAGTAAGGATCATGGGTGATGTCACCAGAAGAGGGAGGGGCTTAAGCCCTTAAGTGGCCTTTAAATGATATAACACTACTATTAATGTTTTAAAGTCCCTAGATTGTGGCAGGAGGATGAAACCTTATTTATGTAAATATATGAATGTTTGTGGTTAAGCTGAACCCCAAATGTTTGTATTAGATTAGCTATACTTTGTACTACAATTAGGGTGGGTCATCTGACCAGATGATGTTACCAGGTATCACTATATAAACTCTGCCTAAACCTTTAAAAGTCAAGACTAGGAAATTACACAGAAGATTGAGAAATTATGGTTTAGTATCCATTTTCACTCTGTGGCAGCTTTGTTGGGGCAGAATATTGCTGGAGCTCGGGAGAGCTAGTATTTTCTTTATTTAAGTTTATGATTTATTTTTCTTGTTTTTAATTTATTTGGATTATTTATTCTGAAGTCAAGAATATATCCAGTGAAAAATGAATATCACACAAAAGTTTTGTGTGCTTTACATTCGTACCACTGTGCTAGTGTTGTTTATTCCCACACCCACCTACAAATTGGTGTCAGAAGTGGGGTACTGGTTGTCCATTGGATAGTGGGGGAAACTGGTAATAGATATCAGCCCTGATATCTAGACAAACACTTAACAATGGCTGAAGGTGGAGATGACAAGAAGCTCAGAACAGTGACCAGATCGGAGACCAGAAGGACGGGAGAACCTCTAAACCCAGGGCTGGCTAGCAATGTTCAATCGAAGGTGCAGAAGGAGAAATATGAGAATGAGGAAGAAGAGGAGCCTGAGCCTAGGGGGAGACAACGGGAGACCAGAGAGGGACCACCAGAGGATTTAGGAGACCTACTACGATGGCTGGCGGTCCGCCAGGTAGAAATCAAGAGGCAACAGCATATTGCTGCCTTGGAGAGGGATTGAGAATGGAGGCGACAAGATCTCAGGTGGGCTGAAACAATGCAGGCATTTAGAGACTTAAGGGCAGGTCAAGGAACCAATGGGAGTGAAACCAGAATTAATCCCAAAGACATTAAAATATCAAAAATGTTAGCTACTGATGATATAGAAGAATACCGTACCACCTTCAAGAGGGTGGAAAAAGCATGCAGGTGGCCACAGATGCAGTGGGTAATGTGCTTGGTACCACATTTCTCAGGAGTAGCACAATTGGCTTACGGAAACATGGATTCAAGACTGGTGGATGACTGATCTAGTCAAACAGGAAATCCTTAAGAGATATGATATTAATGCCGAGACTTACTGTATAGGCAATGGTTCCATGACCTTAAACATTATGCCCATGACCCACCTAGAGAGACTTATACCAGGCTAAGGGAGCTTTGTCTAAAGTGGATCCAACCAGAGGGAAAGTCCAGAAATGATATTATTGAACTATTTGTGATGGAACAATTTCTGCAGATATTACCACTAGATATGCAGATATGGGTGAAAGAACATAACCCTGAGACTGTGGAAATTGCAGTAACATTGGCTGAGGATTTCCTTTCAGCTCACCAGCCATACAAAAATTGTGGACAGCAGACACCTGACTCCCCAGTCGTGAAACCATCTAGTCAACCGGTAAGACCTCCACAGACTGCACAATCGAAGATATGAAAACACGAGTGGGTTAGGTGGAAGAACTTTTCCTCTAGACATTATATGTAGTAATTGCAAAGGGTTGGGACATATTGCCCATTTCTGCCCTACTAGGAAGGCAGAAATTACTCATTTAGCACTGTTAAATCCTAGAAATTTTACTATGCCTGTATGTTTAGGAGAACAAACAGTATTGGGACTAATTGACATGGTAGTAAAAATACCTTGTTAAGAACTGATTTAGTTACCAAGGCTAACCAAGGGCCTGTAATGAAAGTGGTTTGTGTGCATGGGGATACTCACCAATACCCAACCACTAATATTAACTTTGGGGTAGAAGGTAAAGAATTGATGGTCACTGCTGGAATGTTAGCAAAGTTACCTGTTCCCATTGTTATAGGTCATGATTTTCCTGAGTTTAACTCACTGATTAGGAATCAGGATGCCATGTCTCTAGTGACCACCCATTCCCAAAGTAACAAAGAAGTGGAGTTGGGGGAGTTTTTTTCCTTTCAAAGGAGAAGTGATAGGCTCACCCGGAAAGACCCCCAAAACCTTGAATGCCAAAAAGAAAGTCCAAAGGCAGTGGCAGAATAAGCAACAAGGGATGCTGCTTAATGATAATACTGTGTTTATAAAAGCTGACATGCATGAAAGACAGGTATCTGATGAAACACTGAAACCTTTTGTTCAACAGGTTGCAAAGCACCTAAACCCAGTGCCCCAGAAATTATTACTATACAAAGATTGTTATATAGTGTTTGTACTCACCCAGAGACAGGGGAAAAGGTAGAGCAATTTCTGGTGCCCCAAAGTTACAGATGAGCTATCATGTCTTTAGGGCATGACATACCCTTTGCAGGACATGCTGGGCGGGATAAAACCCTAAGCAGAATTTTGCAACACTTCTTTTAGCCTGGTATCCATGAAGAAGTGACAAAATATTGTCAAACATGCCCTAAGTGTCAGTTAACAGCCCAGATAGGGAAGAAAGAAGTAGTTCCCTTGATGTCCATACCATTGGTCACCACTCCATTCAAATGTATAGGGATGGACTTTGTAGGACCCCGTGACAAGAACTCAAAGGGCAATAGATATAGTCTGGTGGTGTGTGACTATGCCACCAATTACCCAGAGGTCATACCCATGAGGACCACTACTACCTCAAGAATTGCAGAAGAATTGGTGAAACTGTTCAGTAGGGTAGGAATCCTGAAAGAAATTCTGATGCATAGAGGAAGTAATTTTAATTCATCCCTTTTAAAAGAACTGTACAAGCTATTAGGAACTGTGGCAGTATGTACATCCCCCTACCACCCCCAGATAGACGGACTAGTTGAGCGGTTCAACCAGACACTAAAGTGGATGATAAAAAAGTTTATAAGTGAGGAGGGGAAGGACTGGGACAAATATCTGCCTTTCTTATTATTTGCTTATGGGGAGGTTCACCAGGACTCAACTGGTCATTCCCCTTTTTCTTTGTTGTTTGTTCGAACACCCAGAGGGCCTCTAGATGTGGTCAAAGAATACTGGGAGGAGGGATGAAAGATGAAATCTCCAGGCCTAGCCTTTTATTTAACAAATTTACAACAGAGGTTGGTGTTGTACACAGAGAAGGCTCATGAGGCAGGGATACAAGCACAACAGATTCAGAAAGAGGGCTATGATAAAGAAGCTGCTAGTGAAAATAAATTTATTGATGGAGATCAGGTCCCGTTGCTGTTACCCACTTCAACTCATAAATTACATATGAAGTGGCAGGGCCGTTATAAAGTAATAAAACAAACTGGACCAGTCACTTATGAGATTGAGACCCCAGATAAAAGGCAGAACAGAAACATCTACAATGCAAACTTATTAAAGAAGTGGTACGATAGAGAACCACCAGGTCTGGGTATGATAATGTTCCCTAAAGTAAGCCTACTATGCATGAACTGCTTCAGGTGCTCATTTTGGGATTTTGGAAATAAATAAACATAACACTCCAATCCCTCCTTGTAGTGCTTACCGCTAAGAAGGTGCAGGGCTGTTGTAAAGTTAAGTGGAGCTCTGAGGTTGAAATGAGCACAGAAGGAGGGGCTAGAAAGGGAAAGTGGTCTGATGAAAAGTTTCCCGACTGCTGATAGTTTCAGCCGAGAAAGTAAACAGAACCAGTACTTTCCTTCCCAGAAATAAAATGTATGAGATCTCTATGAGCTGCTACTGATACTAGCACACAAAGGGAGTGTTTTTATACAGATAAGCAGGATGTTACCTTATCATTTCAGAATGTTCAAATAAAATATTCTTTAGCTACAGATATTTCAGACAGGTGCATAAGGTTATTAAGTAAGATGGAATAAAGTAACCCTTATAAAACAACCTGAATTAAAGGCAAGGTCTGAAACAAGGGCAAACACCCTACATAAATACCTGCTCCCAGTAGCTCCATTCAGTAAGTGGTAGGCTCTTTAGAGCCATCAGGCCCAAACTAAGCCATATTTGTAGTAAGGAACATGGGTGATGTCACCAGAAGAGGGAGGGGCTTAAACCCTTAAGTGGCTCTTAAACTATATAACACTACTATTAATGTTTTAAAGCCCCTAGATTGTGGCAGGAAGATGAAACCTTATTGATGTAAAGATATGAATGTTTGTGGTTAAGCTGAACCCCCAAATGTTTGTATTAGATTAGATATACTTTGTACTACAATTATGTTGGGTCAGCTGACCAGAAGATGTCACCAGGTATCACTATATAAACCCTGCCTAAACCTCTAAAAGTAAGTAGAGCTGGGGGAGTTATACTGAGAAGAGGTATGACTAGGAAACTACACAGAAGATTGTGAAATTACGGTTTAGTATTTATTTTCACTCTGTGGCAGCTTTGTTGGGTCAGAACATTGCTGGAGCTCAGGAGAGCTAGTATTTTCTTTGTTTAAGTTTATGATTTATTTTTCTTGTTTTTGATTTGTTTGGATTATGAATTCTGAAGTCAAGAATATATCCATTGAAAAATAAATATCACACAAAGGTTTTGTGTATTTTACATTCATACCACTGTGTTAGTGTTGTCTTTTCCCACACCCTCCTACAATTTACATCACAGTTTTTTTGGTACCCCACCTCATGAACAGTGGCAGTGTCATTAACTGGTTCTGAAAGGTGTATCTGATAGCTTAAGTATCTGATTACAAACTTGATTTCGGGAAAATTGTATGAGCCTAGTTAAAGGTAGTGGGTGGGGTATTATATTAATAACTAGTAGTTACTAGATTTAGACAGGATTGTGGTAGACTGTACATAATAAGGAGTATCTTACATTGTTAAAGATATTTTAAGTAAAATGAAGGTACTTTGTAGGGGTGCTGATTTATTGTATTATAACCTGTGCATTGTATGGGAAAATTTCAAACCCAACCCTAACAGAGACATCAAGTGTGTTAGCATTGGAAATTGGGCCCCCCTTTTGCTCTGGGAGAGTATTCATTTGCAAAGAGGTTACCATTAAATGTAGAAGTAGAAATCATTTTTTTTAAATCGAGTTCAATTGAGTAGAAGACCTCATACAGTACATATTGGGAGCCATTGTCCCTATAAGTTGAGGAATTGTTTGATGATATCATTACTTTTGGGGGGAGATGTAGAACTTAATCTGGCCCTAAAAATAATAATGAATTGAAAATTATCCATGACAATGCAAAGAGCTTAAAAAATAAAATTGATTTGTTTAAGGCATGGATAGAAACCAAAACTCCAGAAATAGTAGCATTGACAGAGACCTCGTTAAATAAGAACACTGAAACTAATGAAGTTGAACTAAGGGAATTTTTAGTCATCATTTGGATAGGGTAGGCTGTAAGGGAAGAGGGTTTCTATTGTGCACTAAATGGGATTCAACACAAGCAAGATTTATATACTGTGGCCAGATTGGGCCCTTGGATTGCCTTTTGGTTAAACTATCTTAATTGGCACTAACTATAGGAGTCATTTATGCACCTCCTAAAATAAAAATAGGTGAATTTGAAAATTTGGCATAAGTTATACAAAATCATTCACTGGGTTGTGATTTCATTCTAATAGGTGACTTTAATGCAGCATGGGGAAAACTGCGTGGACAAGCATTAGAGAGTAGTTTTAAAGGACTGGATGTAACTCAAAAAATTATTACTCCCACTAGGAAATCTTCACAACTTAGCCCAGGAAACATACTGGACCTAATGTTTGTAACAGCCAAAATTAGGGCTATAGATATAAAAGTAAATCAACCTATTTTGGGAGACCATTGTTCAATAAGTTGTATATTTAAAGTTGATGAATGTTCATGGGACTCTGTGGGGTATACCCCAGTAAAAACCAAATGTAGGGATTTAAAAAATTATAATAAAGAAGCCTTTTTGGATAGATTAGCTATCATTAGATGGGATAGATTGTTCTTAATGCCTTCACTTGATCTAACAGTTCAAGAGTTCACTAAATGGTTTACGGAAATTTGTAATAAATTGGCCCTTTTTAAAACTTGCATGCAAAGAAAATCTCATGTATGCTGGATATCAGAGAAATTAAAGAAACAAATCAGTGTAAATAATAGGTTTTGGAAAAAAGCAATAAAATCATTAAACCCAGTAGACTGGGAAAAGTATAAGAAGGCTAGAAATGCTTTAAGATTTCAGATTAGAAAATCAAAACAAAAGTATTATGAAACTAAAACTACTGAAACTACAGATACAAAAAAATTCTGGTAATTTATAAAATTGTTTGATACTCCAGTGACCCATAAACCCCCATTCAAATGTTAAGTAAAGGTATTTTATAATCTCCCAAACAGTCCGCAAATATATTAAACAACTATTTTGTAAATTTGCCTGATGTAGATATTCCAAGCCCAACCTCTAAAAATGTAAATCTGAATAATGCAAACACAAGGATACCAGATTTTAGATTCAAATGTATAACCTGTAGACAAGTTAAGGATGAATTAAATAAACTTAAAGTGAGAAAAGCTTCTGTCTTAGACCAAATAGAAAATTGTTTTCTAAAAGACTCCATTCAAGTGATTGCTCCAGTTTTAACTAAATTGTACAACTGGAGGTTGATGGAAGATATTTTCCTCAGAGATGGAGAAATGCAAAAATTATTCCAGTTTATAAAGGGGGGGATACTTTCAAACCAACAAACTATAGACCTGTTGCTTTGTTGTCTGTGATTTCTAAGGTGTTCGAAAGATTAGTGCAGGTTCAACTTACTGACTATCTGGAGAAATATTCTGTACTATCTAGGTATCAGTCTGGTTTTCACAAGGGTTTTTCCATGAGCACTGCACTCACCGACATGGTGATATTATAGCTTTGAAGTTGGAGGATGACCTGTCAGTGGGTGTGGTGTTCATTAATTTATCAAAGGTCTTTGATCCTGTTGCTCATGTGCAACTGGTGGAGCAATTGGCTGATATTGGATTATTTAGGGAATCATGTCACAGGTTTGCTTCTTATTTACATAATAGAACCCAACAGGTGTTTGTTGATGGTTATTTATCTGACAAAGCTATGGTTCAAAGAGGGGTGTCCCAAGGCTCCATTTTCTGGCCAACATTGTTTTTAATATATGTAAACCATTTGGTGAACATTGTAAATCACTCTGATATATGTTTATATGCTGATGACACCCTACTAATTGCTAGTGGAAAAACCCTAAGATTACAGAAGTAAAATTACAGGCAGATTTTGGAGAACTATGTACATGGTTGACCAATTCAGGACTGGTAGTAAACAGTAAAAAAACAAAATGTATGTTATTTAGTAAAGGTGGCAAAAAATCTGAAAAAAAATGAACATGTAGTGAAAATAAAAACAGTAAAAAATGAAGTTTTAGCCCAAGTATCAGAATATAAATACCTGGGTGTATGGATAAATGAAAATTTAAGGTTTGATTATCATATAAATGATACAATATCAAAAATAAACAAAAGACTGGGGGCATTTAGACAATCAAGTTTTTGTGAGAACAAACATATGAGGAAAACTATAGTAAACCAACTTCTTCTCCCAGTCCTTGAATATGGGAACCATGTACATGGCTTTGCCACTAAAAGCATGTTAACAAAAATTGATACTTTATATAATTGTTTTACCCAATTTATACTTAGGAAGGATTATTGTGTACATCACTGTGAACTTTATGAGGAACTTGTATTGCTTAAACAAGAAAGTAAAAGAAAAATAGCATGGGCTGCACAGATTTGAAGGGCCATATATTCAAAACTTTGCACTGACTGTAAACCATTTGCATAGGTGTAGCGTGGGATTAGCATGGGTTTGCTATATTCAAAAGGCCAAATAGCATGTGCAAACTGCATTAGCACCGGGTAAAATCATAATGTATGCAAGGGGCAAACTGAGGGGATATGTACATGAATACAGGCACAATGCTATATTCAGCGACTAGCACTGTGCAAAGTGGTTTTGCACAACGTAGCACAACACTTAGCACAGTTCACATTACCACTCAGGAAAAGGAAGTCTTAACCCTGGGCAATCAGCTTTGTGTGACATTTTGGCTTTGCGTGGTGTTTGCATGGCTTTTGCATGGCTTTGCGTGACCCTAACAAATAAATACGACACATAGACAAAGCCAGACATACATGAAACATGCTGCTCACTGATGGCATCCTAATGAAGCCATCATCTGCCACCAGTCCCAGCCATGCCAGGAAGTAAGTGGTGATCCTGCCACCAGTGGACAGCATGGCAGTGTGGCCATACAGCACACACCTGCGGACCACTCTTCTATGGACACCAACAGATGCCAGCACACACATGCAACATTGTGGGCATGGAGGATGTTGTGGAGAGAGTGTATGGATGGCCAGGCTGTGCCACAGGCCAAGTATGGCCACAAGGCTGGGACACATCACACAGTGCACATGGACCAGTATTGGGAATACCCCAACACCAGTGTGCCTTTCTGATATTATATGCCCTCCCAGTCACATACTGCACAGCTGTACAACTGCCACTGCACACAAAGCTGGACATGTATATGTCACTGTGAGCATCCCATGCCAGAGGTGCAGCATCTGTGGGTCACACAACAGTGTAACAGTAATGTCCACTGTCAGTAAACACCTGCATGTTGGGCCTGTCACTGTGCATAATGCAATCATCATCACTGCTCTATACACCATAGGCAGTGCTGCGTCCACACACTACTGGCCCCCTTGCTACTGTAGTATCTGCTGTGCACTGTAGCATGACCTACAGTGTGACAGTTGCATGCAGCACCACCACCATCTGTGCCTATGCTGTGTTGTCCCCTGAGGTACAATATTCTATGCTATTCTGTACTGTTTACATGTAGTCTACAGCTATCATCATGCACTGCCAGACTGATGTACAGGTGGAGCTGCGGTCAGACCTGGCCAGCCCCAGTACTTCCAGACTGACCTACAGATGGAGTTGTGGGACCCTGCAGTAACGCTGGGCATGCTACATACAAATCAAGGCATAATGAGATGCTAATCTAGATATTTTCCCAAAGACTACCTAAGTAGGCTCATTTGCATGTCACTTTTGAATATGGCAAAGTTTAGCACCAGGCAAACTGTTTAGCTCCACGCTAAACCCGTGCAAACTTGTTAGTGCTGTGCAAACAGTTTGGGGAATATTATACAGTTCTGAACACTGTACTTTCACATGCACTGCTGCCTGCAGATGTACTGGGTCCACATATTTGCTGGCACACACATTGACCACATAGTTTACCTCCACCTACCTTCAAGTCACTGTGCACTGTGTTGCTGTTGTGGTTTGCACTTCCTGGTTGCTATTTTCAGAGCTGTCTTATTCCAGGGCTAAGTTTGCCCTGCACTCCCAGCCAAGTTTGCCCAGCCTCATTCCCATCTATATTCAGAAGCTGTTTGCCTCGGGCTATTCACTTTGAATATAGCTTGCTTTTTGCTCTGGGCTAAGTTTGCCCACCGAGCAGTGCTAATTTAACCCCGGGGCAAAGTTTTGAATATCTGGCCCATAGAGTTTTGAATTTAAATCAGCCAAGTTATCGTTACGATAAATTGGAAACTAAATCATATCACCAGAACTTGTGAGGTATAAACTTGAGAAACTTTGTACGTCCCAAGTTTAAAAATAAATACAGTAATATGTGGTTTCCATTAATTACTATTAGGTTTGGGAATGCTATAAAATCTGTGACTCATAAAATATACAAAGATATAAAATCTTTTATAATTGATATACAATTAGAATTTAGTGCTCTCTGTGAGAGCTATGTCTAGATAAATAGGGCTGAACACTGGCACTAATTGGGTTTGAGTAGATAGGGTGTTGGGTTTTGTATACTATGAACTGTTAGATGAAGGATATTTCAGGGGGCTTGTTCATGTATAAAATTGTACTATGCATTTTAAATGATTATTGTAGTATGTTGAATATTGATGAGTATTTGAGTTTGTATAGTAAATTGATATACTGTTTAAAACTGTAGTTTGTACTTAAACGTATTATATTGCATGGTTGTAAACTGTTGAATCCCTTTTGTACAGGACCATCTTGTAAATAGGACTATGTCCTAATGATATGCTATTCCATCTATTTCCTGTCTAAAAATAAAGATTTTTACTACTTACTATTCTCTGCAGCAACCATAAAATCACCTTCCAGGAATGAGTAATGAAATGACATTGCCAGTGTTCATGAGGTGGGGTCCCAAGAACCCCATGTTGAAAATTTTGGACCAAAATTCCCAAAAATGGCAGTATCCTCAACCTAAGTTGAACCCCGCATTGTTTGCCATTATACAACACTTAACTTTGATTCTTCAGTTTGTGGTTCGCTTTGAAGAGTGCAGACATTTCCCGGTTAGAGAAGATCGCTGCTGCTGACCTCCAGAAGTAAGTATGGGGTAAGGGATGTGGCTGCTAAGTGGGAGGGTGGGGGATGGGGAGGGCACTGGGGAGTCAATGAGGGACCATTTTCTTTTTTTCAGGTTTAAAAAAAAATAAAAGAACTTCTGTGGACAGTTTTCTTTATTTACAGTTATTTTTCTACATTTAGTTATTTTGGCACACTGGGGTGTACTCCCAGTGTGCCATATTAGTGTGGGGGCAGGGGGACACATGCTGAAACAAGGACTTGGCACCCTGTCTCGGCAATTGAACTGTACCGCTTTCGTGGGGGGAGGCATCATCTGACACTGGGAGTGGGCATCCTGGTTTCTCGAGCAATTAATCTTTATTAAAAAATATATATTTGGCACGATGGGGTGGGCTCCCAGTGTGCCATATTAGTGCTGTGGGGGGCATAACATACATGCCAACATGGGGATTGGGCACCCCAATGTAAAACATTTAATTTCAACAATAAGTGATCCACCATTGTGGGTCCCTGTTACGGAGGACATCCCGTTCATGAGGTGGGATGAGGACCACATCTTATGTGAGCATCTGGTCTTCATCTCACAAATGTGGATTTTGACACCTCACGAATGAGGATTTGGACTGCTGGTAAAAGATAATTGAAAAAAAAAATCCCCTTTCGTGAGTTGTCAAAATCCCCTTTTGCCAGACGATCCCCTTTGTAAGGTGACAAAATCCCTGTTCGTGAGCAAATCCTTGTTCATGAGAAAGGGATATCTGGTTCTGAAATCATGATCAAGGATTTTGGCAGCTTGTGAACAAGGATCAGCTTGCGAAAAGGGATTTTGACAGCTTGTGAAAGGGTATTCAAAAAACCGGTCCCCTTTCGTGAGCTGTCAAAATCCCCTTTCGCAAACCAATCCCTTTTGTGAGCTGACAAAATCTCTGTTGGTGAGATGATCCCTGTTTGCAAGATAAGGCCATCTGGTCCCAAAATTGCAATCAAAGATTTTGACAGCTCACAAACAAGAATTGGCTTGCGATCAAGGATTTTGTCACCTCATGAACAAAGATCGTTAGTGACTGACGATCAAAGATTTTTTAAATTTTAAACAGCTGTTTTAGACAAAAACAAAGAAAGCCAAAGGCATGGTTTTGTAGAGGGCATCTCCCTGAATAAAACCCATACTAGCAATGCCACACAAGACACCTGTGGGAGAAATTAGACCATTCTATTTGTGGTGGAAACTGAAAACAAGATAGCTCACAAAAGGAGATTTTTTTTCTCATGAACAGGGATTTAAGAAATCCCCATTTGTAAGGTGACAAAATCCTTGATCATAAGCCCAATCCCCTTTCACAAAACATACATATAAATCTGAGACTGAACTAAGCATGCTCAGAACCCGGAAATTCTAAATTAAATAACTTTTGAAAGGATTAATATTTTTTCACCAAACCAACCCTGGATTGTTCTTTGGGCAAATCTCTTTCTACCCTGAAATTTCAGACCAAACTTCCAAATGGTACAGCTGCAGCGCAATGGGAAAAAATCAGAAAAAAATGAGTAAAAAAAGTGAAAAAAAACACTTTTTTGCACTGCGCTGCACAAAAAATGCAAATTCAATCGAAATGTAATTTGGCAAATTAAGAGTTCTACCATCCAAGACCATGCATTCTGAATTTCAGGCAAATCTGTTGAACGGTTGCAAAGTTATTAATGTGCAACATTTGGGGTTTAACATTAAACTGTCTACTCAATCCCAATTATAGGGGCATGACCGCTCTCCTATAATTAATATGTTCTCATTGTCTTTTCTTTATAAACATTAAAAGACGCATGTGGTGATTTGCTATTTATTTCATGATTTGTAAATATGGAATAGGGCAACATGTTAAGTAATTCTATTAGGCTTAATCCCTGGTAGTACACTGTGATGCTGTGGATCAGACATAAGGCTTGATGGTATAAGGATCAATGGATCAATACTCGCTGTATGAATGTACAGTACATATTTTCAAGAAAACCTTTTGTGAAATTGCTTTCAGAATATGATGACATTCTAAGCAACTCTAGTCTGCTTGATTTTTAATAGAACACTGTGTCACTGTGTGTTAAACATGTCTTGATTGTACAAGGGTTGATAGCTGAATCCTACTGTGTGCATATATATTTTGAAGTAAACATTTTGTGAGATGGCTTCCTTAATATATATCTCTTTGTACTAGTATCAATATGTTAGTTGGATGAATAAATAATATGCAAACATTGGGCACTATGCACGAATGCAGCACACTGCACCTAAGCCCACACAGCACAGAATACAACAACCAGCCACACCGGCATACACAGTGCAGCATGCACAGCGTGCATGCAGCGGACATATGTGCAGCCAAGTGTGGGGTATACACGTAGACTAACCACAGGAGCATGAAGACAGAAACACATGTGTTAAATAGATTCATGCGACATGTACTGACACAAATACTACATGTACACGCAGGTCCAGGGGTGCACAGCTACACCAGGTAGAGGTTGCTGTAAAGATATATGCCTAGGAGGGCATGGGCCAGTACAGAGCCCCCCACCCTGGGGAACACCCAACATGTACTGTGCCACACCAAGGCATGCCAGTACAAAAGGCAGACAACACCACAGACCATAGTGAGCACCATGGCCATGCCACCACTGTAGGGTGTACCAGCCAGGCAGGAAAACCCCTGTGGGCAAAGCACAGTGGGCAGACATGTCATATGGCATGTCCCCATACACAGGGCATGCTATACAGCCCATCCTTGAACACAGGGCACACCATACCACATGTCCCTGTTCACAGGGCACACCATACGACATGTACCTGAACACAGGGCATGCTGTACAGCATATCCCTGTACCCAGGGCATGCTACATGGGACATCCCTGTACACAGGGCACACTGACCGACATGTCCCCATATGCAAGGCATGCCATACAACATGTACCCAAACAGAGAGCATGCCATATGACAAATCATTGAACACAAGTCACATCGTACGACATGTCCCCATATGCAGTGTGTGCCATACCCACATCCCGCATGCACATGCCGCTGTGCTGCATGTGACCACAGGGCACAGTACATGGTGAACATGATGCCATACGGGACAGGCACATGCACTGCACTAGCCGTACTGGTGTTGCACATGTGAATTCCACACACATGCCCATACACAAACACTCTGGGGTGGTGCACTGGACATGCAAGCCCCCCAGGGTGCACTGGCCATTGAAGGCACATGGCTGCATCACCCTGACTGGACCCCTGCCCCCATGTGGCATGGTTAAATGATTTATTACACCAAAGCAGTCAGCACAACACCAAGTTCATGCCCACCCCACCAGCAGTACAGCATCAACAGGTTACCCCTAGTCCAACAGCAGGTCCTCACCACCAGAACAACAGCAGATGCAGGCCACCAACCCACCACTCTGGCAACAAATATAAACAGCCCCCACCCCTGAAACTGTCCATCCAAGTGCTGAGGTACTAAATAATGTCCTGCCCCATCTGCAACACGATCCCTCAGTCACACTCAGGCTGGCCCCATGGCTGGTCATTGCTTCTGCTGGTGGTGCAGGTGTCCCCCTCTGGTTGCAGTGCTGGCTGTCCAAGATTTCCCAACATGATTCACCTCACCAGGCCCTGTAGTACTACAAGAAAAGGGCACAGGTCAATGGCTACACAGCATCCCAACCATGCTTCCCACAGGCATAGCATGCCCATGCCCATATCACCATGCCAGATGTACTGACCAGAGATGGTATGTAGACCTCCCAACACCTGTCACCTGTGTCCTCATAGTACACCATGCTGCCCTCCCCCTTGAGCATCAGGTAGTTTGGGTACCGGAGACGGTACCTCCGCAGATGCTGACCAGGGGCACAGATGTAGCAGAGGGTGCTGTACGGCTGTTTCTGCAGGTGCAGCTCCATACACTGTGGCCATTTGCATGGGTCCTGCATGGGAGACAAGGGGAGAGTCATTGAGTCACATGGCCCACATAGACAATGTCGCAGGACTGCACACAAGGGACATGCTGTACTCACCTGGCCAAAGCCACAGACCTGCCACAGGTCCCCTGCACTCCAGTTGTTGGTGTAGATCTCCTCCAACACCCTGAAGAGGTGCCAGGGCAATATTGCCAGCCTGTCCACCACCATGTATGCCATTGTAGTCCTTGGAACAGTCACACCACAGGCATGTGCATGTGTCTGGGCACTTGACATGTGTTGGAGGGCAAGCCATAGGTGTGCTGATGGCAGAAAGTGCCACACCCACATAACGAGTGACTGGTGCCCACAACACATCTTAAGGATGAGCGCATTCTGAGTTGCACCCTTGGAGGAGAAGGTGTAACAGTCGTACAGGATGTGCCGAGGCATGGATATGCATCTGTATCTGATGGAGGCAATTGACTGTAGACAAAGGAACAGGCTACCATGTTCCAGAGTGTTCCCTCAAAGGGTCAATGCCAAAATATGGTGGGACATGCACTGCCTGGAATGTTTCAGATTCCCATGGCTGATCATCATACAGCTGTGTGACATGGTCAACACGGCCATGGCTTACATGACATGGCACTCCAGGGCTATGGCAGTGGAGACCCAGGTCATGTGTGCCCTCTCCTACTATGCAAGTGGGTCATTTCAGCATGTTACCAGTGACATACTCAGCATTAGCCAGTCTTCTGTGTCCTGTGCCGTGACCCAGGTGACTGATTCTCTGCTGCACACCTGCGGGACTACATCTACATGCCCAGGACAGAGCAGGAGCTGTGCAACATGAAGCAGGCATTCTATGCCATGCACGGTATGCCCAGTGTGTACGGGACAATTGACGGTATACACATCACCATCCTGATGCCCCCTAAGAATGAGGAGACATACCAGAACAGAAAGGGATTCCACAGTATTAACTGTCAGGACTTGTTTGATGCCAATGGCATGTTCACAGATACATTCTGGATGCCTCCAGCCTTGGTGCAATGCTGTGTGATAGGCCGATTGATGGGTGATTACTGGGTGAGTACACAGCCATGTCCTGCACCTCCACCTGTCATAGGGTTATGGGGCATGGCACTCAAACTATCCTGTTTTTCTATGCAGGTGACAGCAGATACCCTGTGTGGACCTACTTCATGACCCCAATACAGGCTCTGGGGACACAGGCGGAGGAGGCATACAACACCGCCCATAGGAGACCAGGGTCATTGTCAAGAGGACCATTGGATTACTCAAAATGTGCTTCCAGTGCCTGGACCACTCAGGGGGCACAGTCATGCTGTCATCCACAAAGGCATGCAGTGTGTTTGCCATGTGCTACTCATTGCACAATATCGCCAAGTGTACCACCGTGCCACAGCCGATGGTGCCACCACTTGATCCCCATGAATGATGATGATGCTGATGGCAATGGTGTCATTGCTGTGCCCCCAGAGAGCATGGCACAGCTAGCAGATGCGTGGAATGGTGCGCACTTGCGGCAGGTACATTCACATGGTGGTGGTGCTGCACATCATGTATTGTGCAGCTCACACTTGTCAGTCACTGCAGGGATGTTACGCAGATGCAGTTGGTGTGTTGTGTGCTGGGGTGGTCGGCCAGTGTCACCATCAGGGAGGCGGTCACAATGATAATGCCTATAGCTGAGTGGTTTTCTGTGTGGAGGTGTGGGGGACGGTCCTCTGTGTCAGTGTGCATCTGTGTGCTGTGCTGTTGCTTTCACAGTTCTGTTCCATCTGGTTGTGACTGCAGCCTTGACGATGCCTGTGTGCCCTGGTTCCTGGGTGCTGCACATGCACGTGGCTCGCTGTGACCCCTGTATCTGTCATGGCCCAGGTGCCAGTACTGCACAGCAGTGTACTGGTATTACGTGTGTCCTGGCTGGTGTTGACAGAAACATCAGTGTTGCCCCCACTCAGCAGCACCCTTTGGGCATGGTGGTGTGGACATTACAGTGGTGCATGTGTCCA
Organism: Neoceratodus forsteri; assembly: GCA_016271365.2. NCBI lineage: Eukaryota > Metazoa > Chordata > Ceratodontiformes > Ceratodontidae > Neoceratodus > Neoceratodus forsteri. Next base: position 1,155,565,581 of record CM057456.1, on the reverse strand, counting down.
GCACAGGTGGCACATCACAACACATGGCCTGTTCATGGCCAGAGTCTGTGCAGGTGGCCTGGATGGCCACTGTAGAGGTGCATGGACATTGCTCAGGGGGGATTGCAGCTGGGGGTGCAGCAGTTGAGGTCCGTACATGCTGTAGGATCAGCTCTTGTGCTATGGTGCCCCATGTGATGCTGTTGCAGATGGCCTTGTTGGCCTCAATCAGGGCAGCATTGGTGGCTGTGGTGTTCCTCTGTTCCACCAGCCAGTCCCTCTCCAGCTGCTGGAGCATGCAGTATTGTTCCATCTGGTAGGGGTTGTGCTGGGGTGCCCACTGGCATCTGGCTGTGCCTATGGAGGGGCCCTCATTGCCGCTGTTGACAGGGTCCATGGCTCTGTTCGCACCTATTGGTGGTGTGAGTTGCTTGATAATGGGAGCTGATTCAGTGTCCCTGCTTGATGGGGGGTTCAGTGCCCTATGGTGTCAACTGGTGACAAGGCCATCCATGGCCTCTTCATCCTGATGGCTGTCACTCCCGGAGGTGGTGTCCACATCTTCCATGTGGGTGATGGTCAGCTCCATGTTGCTGTCACTGTCCTACTGGGTATTGGTGTCCATCTCTGTCCCTGTTGAGACATAAGCAGTTTGTGTCAGTACACCATTTAGTCCCACATACTGGGCAGTGCTTCGCACAACAATGACCACTAATACTTATCCAACGGTGCCTCATGTTGCACAGCTGTGGCACAGAGGCTCACATTGACTGTATCCTGCAGGATGCTGTATTCCGAGGTGTGCTGGACATATCTGGGGGAGAGGGCAACACTGCAGGGATGGTGTTGCGTTAACATACTGTCCAACCCCCTGTTCCCACCACTTGGACTGTACCTACCTGTCTGTGTGTCCACCCCTCCATCCTCGCCGTGGACCATCACCTTTGAGAGGATCTCCACCCCCAGTTGCTCTATGGGTGACTGTTAGTTCTCCTGTGCCGGGGGACCCTCCACCCATGCCTTGCCACCCACATGTGCAAGCTGCCAGCTTCTGCTTGATGGCTGCACGGAAGACACACTATTTGTGTTTTATGGCTGTCAGTGTTCTTGCCTTCACACCCACAGCATTGAAGCTGGTCTGAATATCCAGCCAGATCTGGGCCTTCACCCCAGGGGCTGTGGTGAGTGCCAGGACCCCATACAATCTGGCATAGTTGTGTTGGATGTCTGTGACCATAACCATGACCTGCCTGCTGCTGAAATTGGTGGACCATGATCCTGTGCCACCACCATGCCACCCACTTCTCCCTTCATGCCTCCACTACCACCTTCTCCATCCACCTCGGCAGGTCCTTCCACATCCTCCCATCATTCCACATCCTCCCATCATTCCACCATTGTACTCTCACTCTACTGTGTGCAGCATTCACAGCCCTATTGCTGTGTAGTGTGGCCACCATTGCCTTATATGGTGGGATCAAGAGGCAGTTTTGCATATCAGGGCCATGCCCACTTGCTCTCCACATGTCGTTTCACATGGCCATGGTTCACGCCCCCTTTGTGTGTGTACCGTGCACATTTTTTCATGCATACTGCATGTCAGCCTTGCCCTGCATACTGAATAGGTTTGCACAGCATTTATGACCACTTGACACATATTCCAGGACACTTCGTGCATAGTGCCCAATCACCACAAGTAGCAAGAATAGAAAATTACTCCCTGTAGTAATGTTGTTTCTTCTTAAATAATCCCTCAGTATGTTTACACTTTCTGTAGTCATCTCAGTTGAAAGTAACACCCCACAGATACTACCTATGCAAATTATTGCAATTGGAATGTTGAATTATTGTTAACAGTGGGTTATAACTCAGCATGGGGACAAAAATGAGGAAATGCACTAGACACAAGTTTCAGACCCATGAACTTAAAACAAATTATTGTAAACCCCAATAGAAAAAGCTTAATTACAAACCAGGGAAACATATGGACCTTGTTTTCATTTTATCAAATATCAAACCATTGTCAATACAAACAGAACAACCCATCTTAGAAGATCATAACACAATAAAACTTATTTTTCAAATACTATAACAAGAAATTCAGCAAATGGGTTTAGGTATTATTAACAAGAAAACAAGTTACTTCAAAAATTACACAAAGGAAAAATTGTTAGCTGAATTAGCTGAAGTAAATTGGAACATCTAAGAAAACAAAACTAATTACAATAACAAGGACAAATGAGGTTCTGGAACAAGTTAGTGTATACAGATATATAGGGATTAGGGTGGATGGACCCTGAGTTTTGAACATCATATAAATAATTTGATTGGAAAAATAGACATTAGATTATGAGTCTTCAGAAGAACTTGATAATTTAAATTATGAAATGGGGGAGTCTGTTGTACTTCAATTTATAATCCCTATCTTGGACTATGGGGACCATATATACACTCTAACAAACACAGCCAAACTTATTAAAACTAGATAGATTATATAATCAAATGGCAAGATTTATTCTGAAATGCTACTACCTTACGCAGCACTGTACAATGTATACAAATCTAAATTGGTTAAACTCAGAAAATAAAAGAACATGAAAACGGAGATGTCTGATACACAAAACATTAAAATCAGGAATGCCTGAGTACTTACTTGATAAACTAAATAAAAGAGAAAATAACTATAACCTCAGAAATAATAACGCAAATTCATTTTTACTTCAAAAGGTCAACAACAAATAGGGAACTATGACTTTTTCATATAATGTAAATAAACATTGGCCCTTAATTAAGTACTATGTTGATGACCTAAAGATGCATCCAATAACTTTTCCTGTACATGTTAAAAGGGATTTAACATCAGATTGTTCCTGTTATTAGATTAGTCTACTGGTATGAGTGTTTGAAACTGTTTCCCCCAAATTTTACTGTCACCATTAGCATGTGGAAACTCTCTACTACTATAGCTCACTTAAAGACTAGTAGAATGGTGGCATATGTTTTAACTATAGTAAACAACTCTTTCTTACTCTGAAAAAGTGTTTAATTGTTTTAATGTTTTCTTTTTTAGTATTTGAGTGGTATGTATTTTAAATTATACCTGCACTGTAAGTGTGCAAATGTGATACATTTCTTAATTGTAGTTTAAACCATTTAAACAGGAACACATTGAAATCGAGACCCCAGTCCTAATGGCTGTATTTCCATCTTCCTGTATAAAAATAAAGATTTTAACTAACTAATCAGCTAACTAAAAAGGTTCAAACTCTGCATCTGTGCTTCACTCTGACTTATGCTCAGATCTGTTTTCAAGTCAGAATCCAGCAGCAGCTAATGAAACTAGCAAGAAGTCTACCAGAAAAACTTTAGAAAAATTTTCATAAAATAAAAAAAAAATTGAAAGCAGACATGTGAAAATTTGTCATGTAAACCATAACAACAAACATACAGTTGTAGTAACTGCAATGTAATGATCAAGCAACCTCAATGAAAAAAGTACCTGTTTTTGTGTGAACTTGTTTCAGATTCTGGAAGTGGAGGCAGGGTTAGAGAGTGTAAACATAGTGAGGGATCCCTTATGAAAAAAAAAACACTACTATGGTGAGTTATGTTTCCTTCTAACCTCAGGAACCCTTCACTTAAATGTTTACACTTTATGCAGACTCAGTAAAATTACCTTGCAAGGCTGGATCCAGAACCTAATTAGGGAAACAGCAATCAAGACAGCAGTTCCATGGCTGACAACCTTTCTGGACTGTATGTCCAAACAGCAGTGTTTTGTGAAGGTGTGCACTGATTTCCAGGTAGCTGCTTTGCAAATTTCTAATAATGGGATGTCCCTTGAGGATGCAACAGAGGCAGAGGTACCCCTCATTGAGTGTGCCCTAAATCTGCTTGCTGTCATTTTTCTATCTTTCTCATAGCAGAACTGAATGCAAGAGATAATCCAGCAATAGACAGATCTCTTTATAGTGTATGGTTGAATGTTGTTATGGATAGAAATCCATAACTAGAATGGAGTTGTTATGCTGCACTAGCTATGTCACCACTACAGCATAACAACTTGGACTGCTGCCACATAGTTGCTTTTCTCAATCCAGTTAAGCTGGAAGTTACTGGTTTTTTAAACTTGAACTTGCAGAAACATCTGCTGCAAACTCTGTCAGTTAAAACAAAAAGAAAATGTTAAAATTTCTGTTCTCTGTTGTCTTCTCCAGCTGGTTTTGTGTGATTTTCTATGCTGTGACTGCCCATACACTATAAAAGATTGTGTATGAGCAGTCATACACAAACACTGATATTCTTGCATCTCAGGGTTCCCTTGGTAACAGAGCACCTCTCGAGGTCATCTGTTACCAAGGCAACCTCTCGATACAAGAATATCCTTATTATGTATGACTGCTCATACACAATCCTCTACTGTATGTAACTGACTTGCCTATGCCAGCCTCACCATAGGTAACATAAATCTGGGTACTCTGATGTCTTTTGTCTGGTCCATGTAGATAGTCAGGACTCACTTAAGGATCAGGCTATGCAACTTTTCCTCACCTGGACTTAAATGCTCTGGACAAAGTTCAGGGAGAGTCATTGACTGATTCAGGTGGAATTCAGATACCACCTTAGTAAGGAAGCTTCTGTTGCTTCTAAGAATGAATTTATCTCTGTTGTAAAATATGTAATTTGTCTTTGTGCAGAGTGCTTGCAATTCACTTACCTAACAGAGGTCATTGCAACCAAGAATATGGTTCTCCATGTGACATACTTCAGACTAACAGTTTCCATAGTCTCAAAGGGAGCCATCATAAGCTGAGTAAGGCATATATTGAGTTCCCAGGATGGATCAGAATCCCTCACTGGTGGGTACAAGTTGCTTAGATCTTTAAAAAAATATAAAATGGGTTGTGAGACTTGCCAGCTAATATGCATGCTGATATTACTCTTAAGTGCACCTTTAAAGTTGAAGTCCTTTGGCCTAATACTGAACTTGTACTAGGTATTGCAGAATTATAGGCAACTCTGCCTCTATTAGGTTTATTTTTCTGGGGGAACACCAGTAAGAAAACTGTTTCAATTTAGAGGAATAATCTTTCCTGGTAGCAGGTTTTCCTGAAACCCTAAGCACCTTCAGAACTTCTTATGATGAGAGATCCAATATGGAAAATTCTAACTCCTCAAGAACCATGTCCTCAGGCATAGGGTCTTGGGGTTTGGAAATGTTATTCTGCCTTGGGACAAAATCAACAGATTGTGACTGAATGACAGGCTGATTGGATTCTTGTTGAACAGAACAAGGAGAACTGAGTATCCAACCTGCCTGGCACAGTCTGAAACTATTATTATCATTGCTGCAGTTTCCCTCCTGAGTTTCAGGAGTACTTTCTGAATGAGCATAAAGGGTGGAAAGGCATATGGAAACTTCCCTGACCAATCCAGTACCAAGGCATTTTCTGGGACTGTTCCTCTGGTGGGTGGCCTGCAACAAATTTGTTATAACTGGTAGTTCTCTCAAGTTGCAAACAGGTCTATATTGGGAGTGCCCCACCTTCTTAACACTGTGGCAAGAACCTACTGGTTTATGATCCCTTCATGATTTCCCTGGCTAATTCTGCTTAGGAAATCTACCAGAACATTGCCTTTGCTGGGCAGATGCACTGCAGATATGTTTGCTTCCATGGAGTATGCCAGGTCCCATATCTTACTTGCCTTCCTATATAGTTTTGAAGATCTTGCTCATCCCTACTTAGTTATGTAGTACATTGTCAAAGTGTTGTCTGTCCTGATTTAGACAGTCTGGCCCTGTAGCTGTGAGGAGAAAGATTGCACTGCTAGCAGTACCACTCTTAGCTCCAGGAGGTTTATGTCTTTGAGTGACTCCTGTGGGCTCCATGTGCCACTCACAATGAGGTCCTAGAGGAGGGTGCCACATTCCAGGATTAAGGCATCTATATTAAGAATACTTGTTGGTGAGTGCTGAAGGAAGTGAATGCCCTCTCTTTCTTTCTTCATTCCACCCATCTAATGACTCCACTAGTACTTTTGTAACTGGCACTAACTTTGAATGTGGATCCCATTTGTAGGCTCAGTTGTCCCTTAGGTGGTACTGGGTATTTCTCATTTGGAACCTGGCCAATGGAACCACAGCTGTGGATGCAGCCATGTGCCCTGTTAACTGCATGAAGTCTTGCATGTCTTGGCAGACCAGTTGTGAAAGACTCTGTTGTTGCTATCTAAACTGTAACTCTGGGGGGTGCATACGCACATGACTGGAGATGGCTGACTGAGAAAGAGCCTCTGCCAAACCGCGACTTATTTTGTTACTTTTTAGCTGCTTTCTGCTAATTCTTCTTGTTACTTTGAGTTGGTCTATAAAGCATAATGATAAATCTCTACTGGTTTTCAGTCAGAGCTGAGGAATGATTTGGCTACCGGCACTGCTCCTAGAGGTGCTGCATCATTACCTGGTATGGAACTGCCCGGCATTCAGATATGATGACTACTTCAGGAACACATGTTGCTGTAGGTTTGGAGGACTTATCGAATATTAGGTCAATGCTTGGATCACTTACTCAGGATATCCCTAACATGGCAGTGCTTGGCTAACACAATATAATGATGACATCAGTTCCATCTGTGAGGAGCTGAGCAAGATGCCAGGTATGCTGTGGCTAGGTGTGATGGCATCAGAATTCAAGTAGCTATTTATTCTTCAACCCTAACATATGACAACAATGAATCAACACAAGAAGGAGCGATTTGAAGAATCTGTATAACAATGAGAAGGAAAGATTTATGTACCGGTAAACTCGAGTGCTGTTGTTCTTATAGTGTCCTTTGGTGCTTTATGTAGCCGAAGATAGTTGATGCACGTTTTATTTTTCGGTTGAGCCCAAAGGTGCGAGCTAACTCGAGTGGGAATATCTCTGGCATATAGGTTATGTTGCACATAATATCCAAAACGATCTGCAGTGTTAGAGAGGTTACTAGACAATGGAACAAGTTCAGGAAATTGGAAGACACCAAACAAAATTCCACCGGCCCTCATGAAACAGCAGAACAGGCTGCTTTCTCCCCCAGTTTTTCAAATGTTGGTATGGTTAGCAATGAGCCATTGTCTCTGATTCCTGATTCCCTGGTAAGTGTGAAGTACAACTTAATTGTGCTAGGCAAAATTCTTTTTTACTGCAAACAAAGAGAAGTCCTCGATATTGAAGGTGATCAAATATTTAATGTAATGCCCGCAAAGAAATCTAGCGCCAAACCACAGGAGGGGGATTAATAAGCTCCCCACAGAGAAAAACGTAGCATCAATGATGTCTGAAGCAACCCAGAATACTGCAGAGGGAGAAATGGAAGTAATGGAAAAAATGATACAGTCTTGCCTCATGTACAGGAAGGGAATAGAAACAAGACTGGTAGTGAGTTTGTGCTAGCTTTAGAAACACAAAAGCAGCAGCAAGAAGAAGAAGAAGAATCAGCATTTGTATAGCACTTTTCATACACAATGTATCCCAAAGCACTTTACAAGCAATGCTAGACTGGTAGTGAAGTGACTGAATGTGTAGGGGCAGCCATATCGCACATCAACACCCACACACAGCAAGTCAAAGCCCCAGAAAATTCTGAAATCTTGAAAGCAGTTACTTCCTTCAGAGAAGAAATGATGAAAGCACTGGGTGAAATCAATGTATCTATCAAAGGTATCTCAGAATCAGTTAACACCCTGTCTGAGAAATTAGCAGGGTTGCCAATTTGCACACAAAATTTAGAAGAGCGGGTATCTCAGATAGAAGATCTCAAAGGCCCTTTACTTAAAACCCAGACAATACGTGATAAACAGTTTCAAAATATAATGCAAAAAGTTGCTGAAATGGAGGATAGATCAAGAAGGGGAACATAAGAATTTGTAATGTTACAGAGGGTTAGGAGGATACGGGGATCCTATGCTATTTATTGAGAAAATGTTAACAGAATCAATGGGAAGAAATTACCCAGATCAAAAAATAGCCCTGGATAGCACACAGAGAGCAGGATCACGCTTTACAAATGTATCACAGAGCTATCCAAGGGCCATATATGCGAAATCCAACAGATATCAGGATAAAGAGGCCATACTGCAGAAGACAAGGTCAGAAAGGGGACTTATGTTTCAAAATGGCAGTCTTAATGCATATCCTGACCTTTCAACAGAAACAGTGAATAAACAAAAACGTTTTAACCCTGTAAAAATAAAAACATTTATGATTTGGGTATTAGATTCACAATGATGTATCCAGCAAAATTGTGCTTTGTGGTTAGCAGAAAACGGTGTACTTTTGATGATCACGAAGAAGCTTTTGAATGGTGTTATAATAAGAACTCACACCAGCAGGCAAACCTTCCCCAAGGCAAGTGAGACAGCATCCTTATCAAAATCAGAACACCACAAGCGTGGAGATATATGTTTTATGTACTGTATTACAGAAAGAAGAGCAGAAAGTAAAGTGGGAGAACATAAAAATGGAAGGGGGTAAAAAAGAAGAGAAAAGTACCCTCATCATAAATCTTCATTTCCTCTATATTAACAGCTACCTCCTTCTATATATTGTGAGAAACCTAAAAAGAAGATTGGCAACAAGCAAAAAGAGAAGAGAAGAATGGCAACAGATATATGAAGATGTGGAAAGGAAAGAAAAAAAGGAGAATGAAAGAAAAACATAAAGGATGGAAACGAAATTTTTCCCTTTTGCATACCTGTAATTTTTCCTGTGAGACAGCCATTTCCTTGTATTATTCTCAGCACTATTCTAAGAAACCCTCCCCCCAACATGTCTTAATGGATTTCTAGCTTTAAAAAAAATCTAAAAAGGGTGCTAAGAAGGGACACCTCCTTACCTTCTCACTATTTATTTGGGTATACCTTATTGTTCCTTCTTAATTGTGATAAATATTGAATTACAAAACAAAACAAAAAGGACCTTGGCGACATCTTGCTGGTGCAAGAGATGGCTTTCTGTCCATCTCGGCTAATAGAAGGGGTGGTTAGGGAGAAAACGCTTTTCTCCCTTAGGGGCTTAGGGGCACTTGAGTGTTGTGTGTCGGTTGATTGGGAGCACAAAAACAGCTAAAATTCAGAAAATATAGAAAGAAAAAGAAAAAAAATAATAATAAAAAGGGCTATAGGCTCCAGGATTTAGTGTTTTTATACAAGAGTAGTTAAAACAATTGCTGAAATAAAACAAAAATGAAAAAACATCTTGAAAATTGCATCTTGGAATATTAAAGGCATAAGAAAGAGAGTAAAAATGAATACAATAATCAATTTCCTTGAGAAAAAACAAATAAACTGTGTCTTACTACAAGAAACCCACTATTTAGAAAAGGATTTTCAATGGTTTCAAAAGCAATGGGGTCAAGGGATATTCTCATCTTTTAATTCAAACTCTGGAGGTGTAGCAATATTTTTTCATAAGTATAGCATGAGACTGCGAATTGTTAGAAAAATTATAGACCGAAATAGAAGGTACATAATTCTGGAAGTGAACTGGGGTCTAATAATTTCTCTTTAGCCACAATATATGGACCAAATTGCAATAGTCCAACTTTTTTTTTGGATTTTTTTTTTTACAAATAACTAACTTAAGGCTTCACACATATTCTACAGTTCATCAATCATACTCACAAATTGATTATTTCTTGATTTCTGAAACACTAAGCTATAGAATGAAAAAAAGTAAATTACCCTGGCATTATGATCTCTGACCATTCAACCTGCTTTCTAGATATAGAACTATTGGATGAATATTCTATATCAAATAGTTTGAAAATGGATATTACTTCATTAAAACTCCAAGAAATAAGTGAATCATTGGCTCAAGATATTACAGACTTTTTCTATTAGAAATACATAACAAGAGCCAGCCTGGTGATGCTGAGGGTTGAGACACTGGACACCATGCCTCACGCCACTCTGGTGTCCTGGGTTCAGGAACTGATTTGGATCATTCAGGGGATCAGTTTGAGAAGTAAGGACTGAGCCTCCAAACTGCTTTCCTTCTTCAAGTGGGGGATTTGTGCTGTGTGTGTCAGCACAACTAGAGGGGTTTGGCCCATGCCCAGGGTGCTTGGCTGCCTCTGTGGAGGTGGAGATAGCTGCTGCACCCATTGTAAAGTGTGTGGGTGCAAGGGGAGAAAACAGAGGAAAATACTGAGGCCTGGCATGACCCATGATGGCCCTGATGAGCTGGAGGACATACCCCTCTGAGGGGGTGGTTGTAGCCCCTGCCGGGTCCACAGCGGCTGGACAAAACTAATGTCATGATAAAAAAAAAAGAAATACAGAACAAGATACTAACATATAAATTATGTGGGATGCATTCAAAGTCTGGCTCTGGGGTAAACTACAAAAATTAAAGAGCAATAGAAAGAGAAGATAGAATCAACAACAAAAGCAGGTAGAAAGGGATTTTTTTTTATTGGAACAAATATGTACTACAACGTTAGACAAAAAGATATTGTATTTAACCAACTAACACCGAAAAAGGAGACCTATTTTGCACTGTTAACAGAAACAGAAGAAAAACAAATTTTATAGGCTAGATCCAATTATTATATTAACTCAGAAAAACCTTTAAAATTAATAGCATGACTATTAAAAAAAGATCAAGAAAACAATAATATCACAATGATAAGAGATAAACATGGTAAAGAATATAAAAATGCAAAATAAATGAGTAAGTTATTTGCAAAATTTTATATAGATCTTTACATAACATAAAACTCATCAGATAATGATGCTGCTAAAAAATATTTAGAGAATTTAAGTTTCAATCAAATATCACCAGCACTGAAAATGTCATTGGATAGTCCCATAATAGACTTAAAAGTAGAAATTGCTATAGAAGAATTTAAAATAGGGAAAGCACCAGGGCCAGATGGCTTCCAAGCTGAGTTTTTTTCTTAAATATAAAGATTTTCTAGTCCCAGTACTTACAAAGTTGTTTAATGAAATATATACCCTTAATGAAGCTCATCAACCTGTTATGAAGCCCATATTCATTTGTTTCATAAGCAGGGCAAGGACCCAGACCAATGCAAATGATATAGACCTATACAGTATCTTTACTTAATGTAGACTATAAAATACTGTATTTCATCATTTTTGTAGCCACCATCAATTTCTAGCCGTCCTCGAATTGTAGCCCACCACAAAAATAAACTTTGTAATTGAAGCCGTTCACATTTATTAGCTGAAAAACCGACACCTCGTATTAACACCAGACTCACACAAATTAGCACCCCCCACCCTCAAGTACAATTCAGAGTCAGACTTTGTTTAAAATATAACTTTTACTAGCTTGAATGAAGATTAGACAATATAGGTATGTCAACACAAATTTCAGAGAAACACAATTCATTTCAGACACACGACATATGGTACATTATTAATCTAGTTCGCAATCACTGTCTGGTTCTGCATAATCTGAACCACAGTCACTTTCATTTGCAAACATGTTACATTGGGTATCTGTACCTTCAGCAAAGTTCAGTAGCCTACTCCTCTGAATCAGTTGAGGTAATGCTGCAAACTTCAAACTACTTAACAATCACTTCTCTTGAAACTACAGCCCAGGACAGCTTCACCCATTTAGCAATTACTGGACGTTAAGGTGCACAAGGGTTACCTGCCTTTGTCAGCTCTCTGTTCCCATTCATCAGCCACTCATCATACAGCTCCCAATATCTGGATTTAAAGGAAGCATTCCACGATACATTGGCTGGTTGGAGCAACTTGGTACACCTCCCCCTTCGGAATAGCTTCCATTACCATTATTTTTTCTGCAAACCACTTTTATCTCTGGGCAAATATGACAGTGAAAAGTGTCCCAAACAAGCAATATTTTCCCAAAAGATATTCCTCCCCACATTGTTTTCAACCACATGTCTGTAATTTCAGTGTTCATCCATCCATTTATGGACATTGCTACAACTACACCTGTAACACCTGCAATGCCCTTGAGGATCCCCTTCCTCTTTACCAAAAGTAGTGTGGGCAATTTTCTTCTGTCTACCATTAGAGCTAAGCAAACAGTGATCCTTTGCTTCTTGTGGCCAGTGGTGAGTAGTGGGACTGATTTAGCACTGATTTGCTTAATGGTTCGATCACCAGGCATGTAGGCCCATATGGCCATTTTGTCCATATTTCCAATGCTAGATTTAAGTAGATTGTGCTGCTGTATTTGTTTGGCACAGAATGAAATTAAGTCTGTCACCTTTGGAACATAATCTTTAGGCAACTTCTGACCAACAGTGGTCTTTTGGAGTATAGTGAAGCCACCTCTTGAAAGAAATCGATCTACCCAGCCTATGCTTGCCTGGAAATCTGGGTTTGTTATCAGTGATGAGGGTTTAAGGGCAACTGTCTTTCTGGTTACATGAAGATGCCCTTCCCTCTGTTGTGCTACCCAGGTAGCAAGGTTTGACTCCTCAACTGGGAATGCTGCATGTCTGCCAGCTCCATCCAGATGCCAACGCTTACGATTGTTGCTGGTACACACCTCCTCACAGAGCTTTTCTTCCAGCTTGCTGATATTCTTCCTCCATTCTGGAATCTTTTTTTCATTGACACGGAGTGCCCATGCCACAGGTCAGTTCCCCTCTGTTTCAGCATGCTTAGCAACATGCAATTTAGATTCTAAATCGTATGACATTTGTTTCAGCATATAGGCAGTGTATTCTATCTCGGAGTTGCAGTTGCTGATAGAAAACCATCTACTGTCCCAGAACAGCTGTTTAAATTTGTGGCCGCCTTCATTTAGACACCGCCCACAAATTAAAGCCTAAGGATAATTACAAAATATGCAATTAAAGTTGTGGCTACAAAATGATGAAATACGGTATACACAAAGGTCTTGGCTAAAAGACTTGAGGTGGTGCTCCCTGCCCTAATCAACCAAGATCAAAATGGCTTTATTAAAGAAGGGGAATAACAGAAAATATCAGATGTACAATAAACATAATGTCTAATAAAAGTAATCATGATGCTATTCTTCTCACAGTTGATGCCAAAAAGGCATTTGACAGAGTAGAGTGGAACTTTATAATTTTAACAAAACAAAAAATGAACTTTGGAGAAAAACTCATTAAATGGATTAAAATTATATATCAGAAACCAACACAGAAGCATAGAAACATAGACTTTGACAGCAGATAAGGACAGCACAGATCAAAACAAATAATATAATATCTGCTCCATTTAAACTCTCCAGGGGCACAAGGCAGGGCTACCCACTCTTGCCTCTGATCTTTGCCCTGGTTATGGCACCTCTAGAAGAGGCAGTTAGAATAAACCCACAAATTATAAGTGTTGAAAAAAATTGCTCAGTGCATAAAATAAACTTATATGCAGATGATGCATTATTATACTTGAAACATGCCCATAAATCAATAAAATAATGTATACGTATATCAGTAGAATATGGTAAAGTATCAGGATATAAGATCAATTGTCAGAAATCACTAATTCTAAAACTAGATAAGAATTCAAATTTTCAATTACCCAACAATTGTCCCTGCCCTATAGTAGACATGTTTAAATATCTGGGAATTATGCTCACTAATAATTTAGGAGACTTGTATCCCTATAATTTAGAACAATTGCTATAAGAAATAAAAAAAAAAGATACTGATAGGTGGCACTCTCTTCCATTAACTTTAATAGGAAGAGTAAGTGTTATAAAAATGCAAGTATTACCAACATTTATATATATATGCTGTATTTCAAACCCTTCTGATAATGGTACCGAGTATATTTTTTAAAACATTTAAAAAAAAATAGTCACAAACTTTACATAGCAAAATAAAAACCCAAGAATTTCCAGTGATAAGCTGGTCCTACCTAAAGAAAGAGGTGGGCTGGCACTACCTGACATCTAAAAAATATTATTTGGTGTCCCAAATTACCTTTATCTGGAAATGGCTTAATCCTTCTCAGAATTTGTATTTATTTATTAGATTTTGGTAACCGGGTAAGTGCATTAGGCATTAGTCCTGTCTATTTTCAAGCATGACCCGGGAGGGTACAGTAACAATCAATAACGATCAATAAGAACACATACAAACAGTTGTCAGTTGCAGGCCTGCAAATAGCCAGGTGAATAAATTCATACAAGAAATAGAACAGATACAAAATGGTCAGAAAGAATATCAATAGTGACCACCTCGGAGAGAGTCACAGTGTAACAACAAGCAGGAACCATCCACGCAGGGATGGAAAACTAGTACATTTGATACAGTCAGACAACACAGTTCAGTTAGGAAAACCCAGAGGAGCTGGGAAGGGAAGGCAGGAAGCAGAGTTCAGTGGGGTTAGGTACATACACAGAAGTCAAGTGCTTGGAGGTGGGAAAAAGTGCAGATTTAAAGTCAGGGTGAGATGAGGAGCCCTTTAAGATGGCCAGTAAAGTGTTTCAGAATTTGGAGGCGAAATGGGAGAAAGCATTTTCCCCCATTTTGGTTGAGCAGTGGGGGACAGAGAACAGGTGTGAGTTGGAGGACCTCAGAGTATGGGACTGAATCACAGGGGTAAGCATGGCCCCAATGTAGTCAGGGCGAGGGGATCTGTTCATGGATTCAATAAGACAACCCAGAGAGAAGAAGCACTGGGCTTTAGGGGGCAGACAGTTCAATGTGGGGCATAGTATGCAATGATGGGTAAGGTGAGGAACAGAGAGTGCAAATCTGCAGATGTTGTTATATGTGGTGTCCCAGTTATGGAGGATACCAACATTGGTATGAGAGAGAATAAGGAGAATATACAGAAGTCTGGGAAGCAGTACACCCCACACTACAGAGATTCTGGCAGTAGGAGTTAGGGAATGATGCACACGGTAGGAAGCTCCTAACTGGATGTTAACTGATCTGCAAACCTTGTTGATGTGTGAAGAGAAATCAAGGACAGGATCAAGAATCACATCTAGTTATTTGAAGGAGCTAGTAGACTTCATTACCGAACCATCACAGCTGACCACACGGAGCTTGGTAGCCTCAGCTGAGACTTTCCTAGTGGACCCAAAAAGCATGGCCTGGGTCTTAGGTAGGTTGAATAGGAGTGAGTTGGAGGATAGCCAGAGTTGAATCTGTTGGAACACAAAAGAGAGGTAGGAGTTAATGTCCAGGAGAGAACGAAAGGCAGCATAGAGTACTAGGTTGTCAGCATACTTGATGGACCAACAGTGGGGAAAGGATGAGGGAGCATCGTTGACAAAGATGGAAAAGAGTAGATGTCCCAGAATGGAGACTTGGGGTACACCACAGAAGATAGTAGCAGGGGATGAGAGAACTTTGCCAAAGGAGATGGGTTGGGATTGATTAGTGAGATAGCTAATGAACCATGATAGGGTGGGTCCACAGGTGCCTATAGAATGTAGTTTATGCAGGAGCAGAGGATGGTTTACTAGGTCAAATGCCTTGGTGAGATCTATGAACACGGCACCAGTGAGTAAACAATTTTATGCAATAGGCATGGACTCAGAAGCTATTGAATAAATCCATTTATCTTCACAGCCATTGAATAAATAAAATTTATCCATATAGTAGCTATGTCACAATCACTCTGGAACTCATTTAGAATGTTCGGCCTCAGTAGCAGTACTTCCCACATTCAAATGCGAATAACTTTAAAACGAAAAAAGATAGCATGGTACTGTGAGCATGAAAGTTGTTCAGCACAAAATTATCTACAAAATAAGTGGGGTTTCATTTATATATATCTTATAGATGTTTTCATAATTAGCAAAAAAGAGCAGAAAATGCAATTTCTTGTTCACTTTTTTGACAAACATATGCAAAAACGATAAGCAATCAAAAGCAAATGTCCCTGCACTGACAGAAATAATCTATATTGCATAAGTGAAATATACAATGGTGAGCTGTCAGATAAATGATTTATCTACACTTGTGCTGTTTGACCTCGGACACCTCACTTGTGGCATACGCCATTCGTGAGGTTACCCAAGGTCAAACAGCACTTGTGTAGATAAATCATTTATCTTACAGCTCTCCGTTGTATATCCCATATGTCCATGTTGGACTTAACCTCACTGGTGAATAAAGTGAGGGCAGTGGTGGTGCTATGTCCTGCCCTGAAACCATGTTGAGCAGGTGACTGAAGATGAAAGTTCAATAGATGAGTTGAGACCTGGTGATGAATAAGTTTCTCTAAGATCTTACTGAGGGTTGGTAGTAAGGCTATGGGCCAATTATTAATAAGGGCTTTAGGGTCACCTTTTTTGAAGACTGGAATAACCCTGGCAGCCTTCCAGGTTGCAGGCACCATTGAAGTATAGATGGACAGATTGAACAGCCTAGTGATTGGGGTGGTGAGGAGATGAGCCCCAATTCTAAGTATCTGAAGTTCAATTCCATCAGGACCTGGGCTCCCACATGGTGGAATGAACTGAAGTACCCTGAGAACATCCAACCGAGCAGTGCAAGTGAGGACAAGTGGCAGAGGAGCAGAAGAGGGGGAGATGGGGCCATGAGATGCCTGAGGGGAGATTTTAGTAGATTCAGTAAAAAGGGAGTTAAAAGCGCTGGCTATAGTACGGGGTTTGTTGCACTGAGTATCATTAATTGGCATCTCGTTGGGGGCCATAGGTTTGGTGAACCCCAAGATTTCATTGATCTGGCTCCAATACTTCTTGGGGTCAGAGGCCGAGGACTGGAAGAGTTTTCGGTAATAGCTGTTCTTTGCAGCCCGAACCTCCTTCTTGCAGGAGTTACATGGTTTTAGGCACAAAGTCAGTCTGAAAAGAGGATGTTTTCCATTTGGTCCACAGTCTGTCACGTTCCTTGAGTAGTTGCAGGAGAAGCCACTTCAGCAATTTGGTCACCTTCCCTCTGACCCTGAGCATAGAGACTTGGATATGTTTAGCCTGTAGGGATATCAGAGTGGCATTGAAGTGATTAGTAGCCAAGCTGATGTCATTGGTGTGAAATAGTGGTGACCAGTCGGCTTGTTTTAGATCATGAAGGAATGCAGTGGTGTCCAGATTGTAAAAGTTAGCAAAGGACAGTACTTTAGGAGGAGGTGTGACAGAGGAGGGGTTCCTAATACAGTAGACAGGGCAATGGTTACTGATAGTGTAGGGTACAACCCAATAGGGGAGTAGCAGTCCTTGCCATTGGTAAGGGTCCAGTCAATCAGAGAGTGATTGAGTTGTTCTTAGTTATCCGAGTGTGGGTAGAGATGAGTTGCTCAAGGTTAGCCTTGCTGACTATAGAAGCAAATGAAGAAGAGTTGGGACCAAGCCAATCCAGACTAAAGTCACCCAGACAGATCACCTCATTGTTCTTAGGGCAGGTATCAGTCTGGTGAGCTCCTTAAGACCAAGTTTACTATTATGGGGAGGGGAATATACCCCAAATATGTGCAACTTCTTGGCTCCCCTAAGGATCAAGAGAGAGTGCAGTACCTCAGTGTTGTTTAGGCAGGGGAGTGGCATCAGAGTGACATTCAGGTGAGACTTATAATACAGACCTAAGACAGTAGATATGGAAACAAGGATGTACGACTATGAAAAACCAATTAATATACTGTTCTTGGGATATTATTTGAAGGAAGATAATAGAAATAAAGGTAATCAGGCAACATATATTGCAATTAGAAGTTGGTATGAAATACATAAGATTTTAAAATATATAATGGGGTTACTCACTATTCACCTATATACAATAATTATTATTTTCCCCCATCAATAAATGATGGAGCATATAAAAAGTGGGGGACATTAGGACTATATGAATGTGGTCAGATATTTTCTAAAAAACAATTTAAATCTTGTGAGCAGCTTAAAAAATCAGTGTAATATTCCTGATAGTCATTACTATAAATACTTACAAATAAGGATCTTTATCATAAAAACCAATAGTAACTTGAAACTACTATCTACACTCATTATGGATATATTTATAGAACAGAAAGAAAATAAAGCTCTACTATCAAAACTATATGGCAGTTTATTTCCTATAATAACTAATGGCATACTGACATTAAAACTTAAATGGGCAAGAGATCTGGGTATTGAGATATCAGAAGAACTATGCTCATCAGTCCCCTTTATAAACATTAAGACATGCAAAATGCAACAAATTCAGTATAATATACTACATAGTGTATTTTATACTCCATGGAAATCACATAAGATGAATAATGTCCTTTCTGATAAATGCCCTAGATGATCAAAAACAACAAGAACCTTGATTCATCTCATCCATCAACACATTCTGATGTGGTATTTTTCAGATAATAAATAAAATGTTGAATAAACAAATACATTTTCCTTAACAATCATCCTATTTGCATTTGAAGATGAGACCACGGGTATTAATCAATATCAGTAAATATTTTGACAACAGCAATGACATTAGCAAAAAAATTCATATTGGCTAATGGAAGGATTCAAACCCACCAGTTCTGGAAACTTGGATACATTTTATTTTAGATTCTATGAAACTAGAAATAGTACAATATATGCAATTGGATAAAGATGAACTCTGAAGAAATATGGAAACCTTTTAAAATCCAAATACATAAAGGAGTACAATATTTAAAAATATCTTATATATATATTAAAAAAATTGATAGTATAAATATTCATAAAATCTTTACAAAATATGAAACAAAAATTAATTTAAAATAAGAATCCTGGATCAGTAGTACAGTGTAGTGTAGGAGGTTATGATGATGTAACAATAAGGGTTCATGTCAACTGATACTATTATATATCAGAAATATCATATCCCTTAAGATAAAGCTTATAGCTGAACCTCAAAAAAAAAGGTATGGGGTCATAATGTTGCAAGACATTATGCCACATGATAAAATCGTGCTGCCAATACAACGCGATATTGCACATGCATAAGTTTTTTTCTAGGGGGTCACCTACACACCCCATTAAGGCTGCACCTCCCAGATCCCCCCACTAAAGATTCTCAACTCTGGGGGTTCCAACTTGGGATCGCACAAATAGTGGACAAGAATAACATGTCTGGGACCTGGAATCGCCCCGGTCCAAGACGTAGCGCCTGGGTTCCTGCTGCTGTAGCTCAGTCCAGTGAGCCATGGCAGCTGCTCGGCAGAACCCACTCCCAGCAGAGGTCTTATCCTCTGCCTGGGAGTGTGCAAATGGTGAAATACAGCGTACAGCAGTATATACGGTATTGCACCATTCACTGTCCTGGGCTGTGCTCTTTCTGGTTAGCTATGATGTCGTACGCTATTAAGCGTATGACATTGTGACCCAATAGGATAAAAAAGGATATCCCTAAAATTTAAAACTTCTGTTTCCCAGCTAAACAAATGAGTGGAGGCAGCTGAACAACACATTGCCAAAAATTAACTTTTTGCTATGAAAGTTGGGTTGGACAATGTTCATTACACTGAACAGATTACATGATCAGAACAACAGTTGAAGCAAGCCTGGGATAAAATCAAAGATTTAGAAAACAGAGGATGGAGAAATAATTTGCACATAATGGGAGCCTAGGAGGGACTGAGGGCCCCAATATGTCAGCATTTCTACAGCACCTCATTCCATAGGCAGTAGATTTCTATTGGGACTCACCCTTAGAAATAGAAAGGGCCTACTGATCGTTGGGTTCCCATTCTGCAAGACAGATGCCCTCAGTCTGATCATAGCCTACTTCTTAAGGTTTTCCATAAAAGAGCTATTCTGAAGTTGGCTCATGAGAAGGGACTGTTATAATGGAATGGTCATACCATTCATATTTTTCAAGATTACTCGAATAATGTAGCTGCTTGGTGAAAGGCTTTCACCCCTTTGAGGAACTGAGTTGGCTTCACATAAACTGCAACATTCTCTAAGATACCCTGCCATTTTATCCATCCTATGGGAGGGTCATTGGTTATGATTTGAGACTTTTCAGGATACTCAACGATTTTTGAAGGAGAATGATAAACCCTCACCTACTGCATCTCCTCCTTTCTCAATGCAAGTTCCATCTGGGAAACATGTAGGAATCACAGTGAAGGCTTACTCTAGGACTGATTGTCTGATTATCTCTACAGTGGATCTGGACAACCCTTCTAAGCCCCTTTCTAAAAAACCCTCTGCTGTTGCTACAAAGGGGAGAGCTCTCTAGTACCAAAGCCAAAAGGACAAAGAGATTCCCAGCGATTGCCTGGAACCAATTGATCACCACCATGTTGAGAGTCAGAGAATCTTACACTAGCAGGGCATACTACCACATTAGAGACTTCCACATTTTCCACTCATTAAGGGTGGTCAGAGATCCTGATCCCAAACATTCAAGACTGTCACTGATGGTGGATTTGGAGAATATGCAGGAAGGATCTATGGATTGTGTAGATTATTTGGAGGATGAATTACTGGCTTCACTCCCTCAGGTCAAACAATGCCATGGCTGACCCCATCAGCTGCTGTGAACCCTACTTTTGATTGGCCAGAGGGTGTGATATCAGGTTCCATTCCTGCTGACTGCTCTATCTCTTCTTAACTCTTTGTTATTTTCGTCATACGCAGTTGAACTGGTTCAGCGTATTTAACTTGGGGAACCCTTAAGCAAAAATGGGATGATCAGGACAACTCAGAGACTTAAACATCTTGGCTTTTTTGTAATATCCTGGTGCACAGTATTTTGTTATCAGAGAGGTGGGGGATATTTGTCTGATATTGTTTATAAGGGAAGGTGTACAAGTTGGATTTTCTTAGTCTAGGATTATCTGGCATGGGATTTCTATACTATGTATTTTTTGTATCTCTAGTTCCCCCTCTCTTTTTCCTTCCACAACTGGTTTTTCACTTCCCTAATCTGACCCTATATTGTGGTTCCATCTTTCTGGTTGGGGAAATCATTTTTCTTATGATCTCTTATAGTAGGCCATCCTAGCAGGTTTTCATAAGTGCAGTATCTATCCATTATTTTAATGTAAGGTTTGGGCAGTGAGAGTTTTACCGCAGCAATGTAAGGACCCAGGTTAGTGTTGGGTTAGCATGCCCAGTTCTATGCCTGCTGGGGAATGGAAGGGCTTGGACAGGTTGTTATTGTCTTCTCCTTTTATCCCATACCCTAAGCTCTTTATAATTCATTTACTAGTCTATATGTCCCTGTCTATTAGTCTCTACATCTCTTTGGTACTTCCTATGTGATGAGGTGAGTATAAATGTTTAATGGTTATTTCTAGAGTTTCACTATATGGTTGTATGAATATTCATTATGTGTGTACACTTGTTTTTTGGGGGTGGTTCTGTATTTTTACAAAGTTGCTACTGTTCTGGTTGGTGTTGGGACTATTTGATGTTTTTATTAACTACAGGTTTCTTAATTATTGGGTTGGGAAACAGCTGTAGTTCTCATTGTTTGTTCTTTTCTTCTAGTTATCTATAGTCTACGTATAAGTATTTGGTATAGTGTATACATAGCACCATCTTATTTTTATTGTATAGCCTTTCGCCCTTTTTTAAGCCTGCTTTATATTATTTCTGTACAATTTTACGTACTACTTTAAAATGTCAGCTATAAGACTAATTATTTGGAATGTTCAGGATATGAATGACCCTATAAAACAGAAAAGATATTATCATATCTGGGTTCCAAAATATGTGATATAGCATTCCTTCAAGAAACTCATCTTCTAAAGGCTACGGGGTCTAAGTTGGTGAGAGGGTGGGTTGGCAGGGCATTCTTTAGTACTTGTAATATTAAAAAGTGTCGGTCTTGATACTCATTAAGAAGGGTTGCCCTTTTCAGGTGTACTGCACATCCTTGGATGAGGAGGGGCATATTATTCTTCTGTCGGGATTCCTTTTTGGTGTTCAACTGTTACTAGTTAATATATATGCCCCCAATGTGGATACTCCTGTTTTTTTTCCCCTCCCAATTGGCACAAAAAAATAGCAGATTACCACCAACCCCAGATGTGTGTTTTAATCAGGGGAACATTAATTTGGCTTTGGATCCCTTTGTAGATAGAACCCTACCAGTTAAGGGCACCCTCTCACACCAATGCTCTACAGCATTTTTGCTTCAGATGTGCACAGTTCAATTTGGCTGATTATTAAAGATTATTACACCCCAGAGGTAGGGTTTCATCTTTCGCTACAACAGGTTCTGTATGTGCTGTAGGTTGGATTTTTTCCTAGGTAGTTCCCCTTTGTTTTCAGATGTATTGGAGGTGGTTATTTTCCCAATTATAACTTCTGATCATGCCCCTGTGAGTTTAGTCTGGGTGCCAAAAGGGAGCATCCCTTAATCTCCTCAATGGCCCTTTAACCCCATCCTTTTATGTTCTGTAGGGTTTCAAGAGTGGCTTACATCTGAGATTGGTTTTTATTTTCAAACAAATGAGGCCTCCAACCTATCCCCTTTTACCCTTGGAATGCTTTTAAAAGTGTTCCTTAAAGGCCAGATTATTGCCTATGGCTCCATAGAAAATTAAATGCGGAAGCAGGATATCCTTATTTTAACTACAAATGTTAAATTGTTAAAGGATGTTATTTACCAAAAGCCTTTGGATAGTTCCAAGAAGGTACAAGAACTTCTTGAACTTAAAATCAGGCTGAATACTATTTACCAGCAGCAGGCCTCAAGAGACTTGTTTTTTTGTACGTTAATCCTGTTTGATAATCAGGGGATAAGTGCAGAAAATTATTGGCCTACCAGCTGAAGAAAAGAAATCTAAGGAAACAGAAATTCCTTTTCGTAGGACTGACATGGGGACCGGATAGTTGTAAACCCTTTACAGATTTCTAATTTGTTTAGAGATTACTATCAGGCCCTTTATACTTCCAGCATTTCCTCTTCCCAGGATGACTTTGATTTCTTGTTTGCAGAGTTGATTTTGTCACATTTACCACTGGACAGGCTTTGGATGAGGATATTGCCCTGGCTGATATTCAATTGGATATGAAGCAACTGATCACAGGCAAGGCTTTGGGACCTGATGGCCTCAGTACAGATTTTTATCAAGCCTTTCAGGGGGTATTAACACCTCACCTCCATGCTCTTTATTGGTACATAAAAGAAGCTGGCACTTTGTCTCTGTCTATGCAGGAGGCTACTATCACTGTTCTGCCTAAGTCCAATACAGATCCAATGCTTCATGCGAACTATAGGCCCATTTCCTTATTAAATATTGACTGTAAGATTTTAGCTAACATTTTGGCCACATTGTTGGAAATGGCTCTCCCACATCTGATCCATAAGTCTCAGGCTGGTTTTATGAAGGGCAGGCAGGGCAGTGATAACATCTGTGCCATGTTAGACCTTATTTAAATTGCTACTACGGGTCTGGAGTCAGTGGCCATTGTTGAAATTGATGCCGAGAAGGCTTTTGATTCCATCAAATGTAATTACTAATTTTATACTCTTTTGGCAATGGAGGTTGGCCCAGTGTTTCATGGCTGCGTTTATCTGTTTATACTCGTCTCCTAGAGCCAGAGTAATTGCCAATGGTATATTGTCAGAATCCTTTAGTTTATTTTGTGGCACTAGGCAAGGGTGTCCATTAAGTCCCTTGTTGTTTTTATTAGCTATGGAACCCCTGAATGCAGCTCTAAGACAACACCCGGCTGTCCAGGGCATTAAAGTTGGTTCTCAGTCCTTCTTTTCATTATTATATGCTGATGACATGTTGTTGCTACTTTCCAAGGTTGAAATTTCACTCCCTATTGCCTGGGCCATTTTGGATTCACTTAATGCCATATTGGGCCTCAGGGTCAACTGGGCCAAAATGGAACTTCTCCCCATCTATCGGGATGATCCTAAATGGGTGTTCTTATGTACTCATCCTTCAAATGGTCTCCAGATGGTATTAGCTACTTAGGCATGTTTATTTCTAAAGATGTGCATGAAATGGTTGCTAGAAATATTATGGCATTATTGGCCGACTCTCCCAAGAAGGGTAGTGGCTTTTAAGTTAATGGACTTCCCTAAGCTATTTTATTGCTTGAGCAACTTGCTTTTATTAATTTCCCCGAGCCCATGAGATAAAATCAATAGGTAACTTTTTAATTTTATTTGGGAAAGGAGATCCCCGAGGTTTGCAAGGAAATCCCTGTGGGCACCTGGTCAGAAAGGGGGTTGGATCATGCCTTGGCCTTGGGCATATCATGTAGGTTTGGGTATGAAACATGCTTATACTTGGTTATCTTCCCCTTCATAGAAGTCTCCGCTTTGGGGTGACATCAAACAGGCCCTAGTGGGGATTTACTGTTTTCAGTTATCCTCAGAGACCCACAACTGGCCCTTAATAAGCTCCACCCCCTATTATATTTACTCAACAATGTTAGAGAAAGTTGTTGAAGCTGTCCAAATGGAATCCTGCTTTTCTGAGTCCCTTTGAATCCCTATGGAAGAACTCTAGGATCCAGATAGATGGCTTTCAGATTTATTAGGCTTGGTGGGCTGTGAAAGGGATTTTTGTGGTGTGTGATCTCTTTGACCCAGGGACAGGAGTATTTAAGGGTTTCACTCATCTGCAGCAAGAATACTCTCTGCCCCCTTCCTGGATTTCTGGAGGTATCTGCAGCTGCACCATGTCTTTTGACTGTGGCATAACAAAGATTATACTTTAAAACAATCAAACTTGGTTAAACAGCTGCAGATATGGACTCAGCTTCCCAAGGGTCAAATAAGCCACATTTATAAATAACTCTTTGCTTTATTCTTGTTCAATTGGGAAATCCGTACCTCTAAATAGTAATCTGAGCTGCAGACCCCGATCACAGATGACAGCTGAGTGCATTGTTGGGTCGAATTTCGTTGGGCAGTACCCAATCCACAGTTACAGCTCATACAAAAGAAGATTTTAAGTCACTGGTATAGAACCCCATATCAGCTGGTTTTCAATTGGTATGAGTAGCTTGAATGTCTATTGGAAGTGTGCTGCAGAGCCAGGGACTCTTTGTCACATATAATGGGAATGTTTCTTAGTTGGGGGAGGGGGAGAAAATTGTACATTTTATTTAAAGTATCCTTAAAATGCCCATACCATGCTTCCACAGCTTCTGGATCCTAGGACATTCCTATTTACTTAGCCATTCAGCCTCAAAGCACAAACTGCTGTTGTGCTGGGCCGCATTAGAGGCCAAAAGATTAATTTTGCATAATTGGTTATCCACTTCCTCCTCTACATTTGTGACCTGGCAGCAGACCATGTCTAAGACTGCCTCCTATCACCGTGTTGTTTTGGAGAAAGAAAAAATCTGCATTTTTTTACTCTGAATGGGATCCTTGGTTTGTATCAGTCAGGGTAGCTGACTCTAAACCCTTGTATTCTCTATGGGTGGTTAGGTGTTTCTTCCTTTGAATGACTTTTTACTTCCTTGTTATATGTATTGGATGAGTTGTAGCAAGCTTTTTCTTCAGTTTATTAAGGTTGCCTTATTGGTGGGGTGTTTGCACTTTTTGATGAGATGTTACCATGGCCTTCCAATATTCTTCTGTACATTATTCTTTATTACAGAACAGTTTTTTTGATGGTTTCCTCAATTTTGGGTTTATTAGTAGGTGAATTCCTCTTGTCTGAGATCTTGCTGAACTAGAACTTTCTGGCCAATTGCATCTTATTGAGAATGTTATTTTCTTATAGTCTCTCAGTTGGATGTGTGACACAGCTTTCATTGTTGCATTTCTCTGTACTTTATTGCTGTACAATATTTGATTGTTTTGATGTGTAATATTAATAAAAAATTTATATACAAAATAAAAGCTGCAATTCCAGCCTGTGGGAGGAAAGCTTTTCCCTGCAGGGTGTTAAGCTCTGCTTCTATGAAGTCCAGTACTTGAACAGGCTCTTAACTGGGACTTCTGTAGGTTTTTATCAAGAATCCCAGGATCTCCAAGGTGCTTTTTACCAACTGAACTGACCATCTTGCTTCTTGTTTTGTTTCCCTAATACTAACCAGTCATCCAGGAAGGGCAAAACCACCACATCTTGTTTTCTCAGATGTGCTGCCACCAGAGCCAGGCACTTTGTGAAAATGCTTGGGGCTGAGGTGAGACCAAATAGCACAGCTATGAATTGGTATTGGCAGTTCCCCTGTTTGAATCTGAGGTATTTTCTCTGAAATTGTCTGATTGGGATAGAAAAATTGGTGTCTTTCAGATCTAGGAATCCAGCCAATGACCTTTCTGCAAAGATGGTATCACTGTCCTTAGTATGACCATCTTGAATGTTTCTCTTTTCGAATGCTTGTTCAGAAATCTGAGGTTTAAAATGGATTGCCACTCCCCATTTTTCTTGTGGTCAGGAAGTATCTTGAGTATAGTCCCTCACCCCACTGGGAGGCAAAGACTTTTTCTATAGCTTGTGATACTAACAGTTTTTTTTTACTTCCATTTCCAGCAGGCTTTTTTTCTGTGGGAGAATGAGCTGGAAAACTTCTGTGTTTCTGCAGGTCTAGAAAGTGTTTGAACTACAGACACAACCCCTGGTCCACTACTACCAGTACATGCTTTTCTGTGATAACTTGTAATGGTTGGGCACTTGTAATGGTTTGGCAACCTGAGTAAAATTGTCATGGGGTTTGTTTTGACTGGGGCTTAGGCACTGACACTGCAGAATTATGCCTGGAAGCCCTTTTTCACCTTCCCCTATAGTAACCTCTTTGTGATTGGTACTCATAGGAGGTGTAAGGGATGTGGGCTCTTGGGAAGTACCTCTGCCTCTTCCTACTCTTTCTCATGACCTGTAGAAGGTAGAGGCCTTTTTCTTCTCATTGTTACTTTTGAAAGTGGTTTTGTATTCATCCACTGTTTTCATGTAGACATCTGTTTTGTCACCAAATAATGAATCTCCCTCAAAGGAGAAATCCATGGCCTTGTTTTGAGAATCCTGGGACAAGATGATAGTCCTCAGCCAGTAAAACCTTCTCAAGGACACAGCATGAGCCAAACCTTTTGCAGCAGTGTCATTAGTGTCCAGTGCCATGTGAAACTGATATTTTGTAGCATATAGGGCTGATCATGCAGTTGCAATCAGATCCCCTGTATCTGCTGTTTCTGCCAGTGCCAGAATTGTGTTCCAAAGTGCTTTCTGATGCTGTGCTGTATGTGCCAAATAAGCTGCCTGCCTGATGAGCAGGAAAGCTGGTCAGTAAAATATTTTTGCTGTACTATCCAATTTCTTTTAGAGTTCTTTTCAGTGGGCTGCACAGAGTGATTTTTGCTCTCTCACAAGTGGCCTGGACTACTCAATGATGATGAGGATGGTCATACAAATATTACTCTGTCCGTTTGCCAGCCTGATAATTTTCTTTCAGTTTTCTTATCTATAGCAGCAGATGAGGTGGTTGCAGATATGACTGGCTTTTTAAGTGGTTTATGTATGAGAAATAGCATTCTTCTTCATGGAACTACATCCAACATGTCCATCCTCCTCTCATTCATTATCCTCTGTCTCCAGTGGGGAATGTTGAGGGTATCTACCATTTGTCTGATAAATACAGAAAAAGATGAGTAGTCCTCATTATGCCTTGGAGGAGGTTCAAAATGTTGTTCAGGTGCACCCTCTAATTTCATGGGGTCACCTTTCTCCTTTTGTAATTATCTTCTACCTCCTCCCCCACAGAAAGATAGGTTGAAGCTCTAGCCGGGGGTGGCTGGCATCTTATTAAATTTTCCCATGGCATGGATCATCTACAAAACATTTCACATTTCTGTCATGTCCTCTGATGATGGCATTTTATTCTCTGTGCTCCTTTCTCTGTACAGGAGTGGCAGCGGCATTATTTTCCGTTAATTTGTTTTTTGCAGACACCTTTTGCAGTGCCTGCTCTAAGGCTGTTTTATTTTTGGTTTTACCATCACTGGATCCAGAGTTTTCCCTTTCCGACACCCTGATATCTGAACCATCTTTACCAAGCCTTTCTGGTGGCGTTGCAGGTATGTCTTATTTGTTGTCACCTTTTACATTACTTGCTGCTGTACATGAGGAGATGGACCCTTCTGATGTGTGTTTTCCACCATCATTTCAAGTACCCTCAGAGCCTTTTTCATTATTTTTAGGTGGCACAGAAACATACTGAGAAGACGTGCTTCTTTTTAAAATTGTTACCCTTTTACATGTGATTTTTACACAAAGAAATATGACAGGACGTACAATTTATAAAATTGTATTGTGAACCTAAACACTTTAAATGAAGCTTGTAACAGTCTGCTCTTGCCAGGAGCTGAACGATAAATTGTACAGTTTGTTGATGGTCCACAAGGCCTGTCTGACATACCAATTTAAAAATAATTAAAACAATTCCCAAAAAACAATGCAGTACAAGAGCCCAATAGTAACAATTGGCTGTGGTACTGAAGAAACAGTGCCAAAGTTCACATGGTGCCTCTTGTAAAAGGAACCAATTAATTAAGGTGCAAGGGCACAGACAGAAAATGAAAGTGAAAATGCTACCTTCTCTGTAAATTGGATAGTTTAAAATAGTAAACCACTTAACAGTATACTTTTTAAAATAAACTGCTAAATAAAACACCCGACTGGAGAAAAGGCCATTACCAAATTTCACTGCTTTCTTCATGTTGAGAAATAAATCTGAGCAGTGTCCAGAGTGGAGCATGGATGCAGTGTTTGAACATACATTCGAAAATCTAAAATTTGCATAGGTTTTGTTTACAGGGTGTCATTCTCGGCCAAGTTAACTGCATAAAGTGTAAACATGTAAGTGATGGATTCCTGGGGTTAGAATGTTCAGTATCTGACATCTTGAGATTCCTATATAAGGACATTGCTAACTGACGAAGTCCCCTAAAATAAATATTAACTTTTTCTACCATCAGAGTTTTGATGTATCTGTAAAAATCCCCCCCCCAAAATATTGAAATATTATATCAGTTTGTAACATTCATGTATGTTTGTATGTATGTTTAAGTGGCTTAATATGGTTATATCTTAATTGCTATTTGTGCAGAGTTTCACATGTTGTAAATTACTAATTGATTGTGCTATAAATATGTACAGTATTGTTTGCTCACCAAACCTCTGATGAAGCAACCTCTGGAGCAAATGGTTAGGTTTGGTGTGCTATAATACTGACTACTTATTGTTCTGCTGCTTATGTGAGTGATACAGTCTATTTATCTATGTTTAATAAATATATTTTTTAAACATAGCTTGGGCCTGAACAGTGTACTGTACGTATCAGGGGAAAATCCCCCTTTAAAAGGGAGATTGTGAGAGTGCCTCTCTTTTTTTTAACAAATTTCTAAAAGATAAAAAAGACCCATAGATAAAATAAAATTTTGCTTCAAACTGGTTACAGTATGAGGGTGACTTTTCATGGCCATCAAAGAAACTCCAGAAATGAAAACTTTGAATAATGAACGATTTTTTACATTTGTTATGTGTGTAAGGACGGGATCATGAGTGAAAGGAACATCCGATTATTTATTTACATTTTTTTAACTTCAGGGAGTTTTATTTTTACATAGATGCATTAATGCATATATACTGTGCATGGACACTGTCAGCATAAAAACACCTACCAACCCATCCAGTCTGCCCATTCTACCTCACTGTGCTACTCTGACCATAATGGCCATCCGGCTCTTTAGTTTCTGATTCCCCCCAACTTCTGACTAAGCCCATCTGCCTTTACCAAACCTGTTTGGAATGAGTGGTTAAACTGGAAATGTTTAGGTGGAGAACTCTTATATCTAGATTTCTTGGCAGTGGGAATATCATTTTAAGAGGGTGGTGGAATACTCTATAGTAGTCAATGGAGAAAGATGACAGAGGTAGTGGAACTGTCATACTGTTTTTTTAAATAGCGGTGGAACTGAGTTCCTGAGGGTTCCTGCCCAATTTAATCCCACTTTAAAACAGTTTACCAGTTTAGCGCTTTCCTTCCTGTAACTTTTCTACATGTCTACCACTCTTTCACTGAAAAAGTGTTAATGGAGATCTTTCCTGAAATTCTCACAGTTAATTTAAGTGATTTCCCCCTTGTCCCCGTATTTGAACTGAAGGGGGAAAAAACTTAATGTCCACCCTGGTTATCCCATGCAGGTACTTAAATGTTTCTATTATGTCATTCCTTTCCCTTCTCTTTTCAAGGGTGTGCATGCACATGACATGTAGCCTCTCTTGCTATAGCTTGTCCCCTAGTCCCTTGACCATCTTGGTTGCCTTGTGCTGTACTGCCTCAGCTTTGTTGCAGTATTTTCTGAGGTGTGGACTCCAGTATATTGCACAGTACTCAAGATGTGATCTCCCAAGTGACCTGCACAGTGGGAGGATTACCTTCCTACTTTTGTTATTTATCCCCTCTCTATACATCCAATCATCCTGTCTGCCTTTCCCACAGCTCTGTAACAGTGTGCTGTGGATTTTATACTCACTGGTATCATCATCCCTAGGTTATTTTCCTCATTTGTGCTTTGCTGTACCACCTCCATATTTCATATTGCACCCTAGGGTTAATTTTCCCAATGTACATCACCTTACATTTTTTTTATAGAAATAACACAGCACATATCCCCATAATGCAAAGTACCATGGGATGTGTAGGCAAATCACCATGAAAAGCAAGGCTTGTTCTGCTTTAAACATTTTTTTCACGTGAAAGCAAAACATAATAGGGCCTTTTGGACAGTGTAGGGACACAGGAAGTGTGTGCTATGACAGCCAATGCAGCTGAGCTTGCAAGAGGTGTGTAAGTCAACACCCAATGCTGACCAGGCTTCTGCTGATGTTGCTTTAGTGGCTGATGGGTGGAAACTATTCACATATGAAAGGATCATGCTGCACCTGTCACAATGTATCTGCATCCTTTCACATCTCTGCCATGAGGCAGTGAGGCAGCTTCCCCCTCTCACTTGACAGCTTTATCAAAACTCCAGTGGTCAGTTGCCCAACCCCACCACCAGTGAACTGTGCTGTCAGCTCCTCTCCACCTCAAACGTCTGGCAGTTGGGTGCCCAACCTTGCCCCTGGAGAACTCTTCTTTAAGGCTTAGTTGAAGGTTTCTATGTAGCAGTAAATGTTGCAGACATGTTTGTGATGAAAATGAGAAATGCATGAAGTGACTCATGAATTCTGTATGTGATTTGTCCAAATTCCAACTCATAAAGTTAGACATGTTTCTTTACAGGGCGCTACTGGCACATAAACATTTACCCATGGAATGGTAACAACCATTCAGATTACAATTTACTTGCCCATTTTCTAAATAATCAATAAGACCTGACAGGGTGTGGGGTATTGTTGGAAACCCACCAATCCACAGGTGAGATGAGGCCCAGTGCCACAGGTGAAAGGCCTTAGAGCCCCTGGAAATGCAAGTTTTTCACCAATACCCCTCACCATGTAAGGTGGGTGTTACCATGCTTAGAAAATGAGTTGGACAAATAAAAAAAAATGATCTATAAAAGATAAAAATACACTAAAGTATAATAAACTATTGCTTAGAAAGTTTCAACTTGTTCCTCACAGATTATTTTTACCTTTCAGTCATCTACCTTTCTAAATATTCAATAAATGGTTTGATTGTTCTCAATGAGATTTAAGAATTCCATAGTCTGCAGTATTCCTCTCATAGAATGCTTAGCCCCCCCCCCAACACATACACACACACAAAAGCATGGAATGTTACATTGGAATGCATGAATTCAAAATTCTGCAGTATCCCAATGGCATGAACTCTCAAATGCATAGGCATCACATTGAGTGAGAGCTTCAGTTTTATCTAGGACAGTGTTAACAGCAGACCTTTTTCTGCCAAGATGATTGAGATATGAAGATAATTTTTCATGGTCATCACGGAAACAACAGAAATGACAAATCTGAACAGTGCATGATTTTTTTATATATATATTGAGTGGAAGGAGGGGATCATGAATGGAAGGAACATTCAATGATTATTTTTTTAATTGAAGGGAGTTTTATTTTTAGGGCCTAGCTGAAGGTTTGTATATACTATAAGAGTAAAGGTGGTAGCCATGTTTGTGATGGAAGTCAGGAATACGTGAAGTGGCTCATGAAGTTTGTATGTGATTTGTCCCAATTCCAGATCACATGGCTGGACCTGTTCCTTTACAGGATAGTATTGACACATACACATATGCTCATGGAATAGCAACAGCCAATCTATTCCCCTTGCCCACTTTCTAAGCTTCTATGTTTCTACCATTTCATGTGTGTGCCTATAAAAAACTCTGATCTAGTAAAGATGGCTCATCACCATGTGTATATTTTTTGGTAATATAATCATTTACCCCATTTTACAATTTTTACAGCAGACCCTAGCATTCTGCATCATGATTTTCCATAGAGTCTGTTTGCCATAATCCCCACTGAATAGGCCACAAGGACTACCTTGTAATGTAGCTTGTTCTGATGTTCCATGAAAATGTTACCATAGCAGCACTTTGTTGCTACAGTTGCATCAATTTGGTATGAGTAAATCTGAGTTAAAGTTATTTAACAGTTACCCATTTATAGTTTAAGAAACATTTTACCACTTATGCTATGAATTATTGCATACGTGGAAGGTTGCTTGGGATTCTGACACAGACTGTAGCTCCTTTTTTTATTTTGTTCCATTACCAAGAGAAATGGAGTGTTTTTGGCCAAGCTTCAGGGCAAAAGGTTCCAGGAAGCAAGCAGTACAGAAGAACTATAAAATCTAATTTATTAATTATGACAAGTGGAAGAATCCCATAATGGAATCCCAAGACCTTGAGGCAAAAATGGAAAATCTGGCCTCTAGTGACTAAATGTTGTGCAGATGATTAAAACATCTACACCACAGAGGGATACTGTGTGCAGTTCTGGTGCCCATTCCTGAAGAAGGACATCAGATTGCAGGAGGGTGTACAGTGTAGGGTGACAAGGATGATCCAGGGAATAGAGGGATACTCCTATGAGGAGAGGCTGGGCCAGTTGAACATGTTTTCCCTGATGGAGAGGAGGGATGGGAGGACATGATTGAAACCTTTAAATAACTAAAGGGGATAAACAAGACTCATACAGAAGGGATTTTCCAGATCAGAAGGGGAAGGGTCATGATTGGACACCAGCTGAGATTGGAGGGAGAAGATTCAGGAGGGAAGTCAGGAGACATTATTTCACAGAGAGAGTGGTGGACAGGTGGAATATTCTGCCTAAGGAGGTAGTAGCCTGTAGCATGGTAGATGGCTTTAAGAGGGGATGGTACAGAGTGAGGGGGTAATTATGAAGAGGGGAGGGGTGGAACAGCTGCAAGGTGAGGGGCTAGCTGCACAATCGAGCAAACTCGATAGACTGTGAGGCCTGTATCTGCTGGCATTTTCATATGTTCTTATAGCTGGAAGGTTGCAGTTTTATACAGTATATTTGAACTTTTCATTCTATGCAACATTCTTTGGGATGATCATTACAGCCATTCTGATATCAATTTGCATTTCAACTACTTTCTAAAACATTCAAATACAAATACAGTTCATCTCAAACACATGCATGCTGCTACATGTGAAAGACTACATCTGGGCTTTTCAAATGAAGATTAAAATGTATTTTGAACATATATCCCTTTACATATGGTTCAGATCTTTACACTCATCTGGGACAGACAACCACAGATGTCAGATTCCAGGCTAACAAGCTCCAGCATCTCTGGTCTAAGTACAGTACAGTACAGTACGTCTCAAGGATCTATTTGTCCTTCTTTTCTGATCTGTAGAACAACAGTTCACCAAGAATGTACTCTTTCCACATCCCGTTTAGCTCTGCATCTTAAACTTGTATACCACTAAAGAAGAAAATTTCTCACCGTAGTAGTGTCGTTTTTTTCCAACGTGATCACTCACTGTGTTTAACAATTGCAATAATTCTCCTGAAATGAAATGCCCCGGAACATAGAATTTTATGCCGATTAGAGAATCTTAGAATGAAATTCAAAACTCTGCTGTGTAGCCACCCTCACCCTCACTTTCTTATGGCAGATTTATTTCTAAAGCTAGGGTGAGCTGTGACCACTAAACTAGCTAAATGGCTACCAAAAACATATAAAAAATACTTTAATTTGTTTTTAATTTTCAACACAGCAGAGCAATTTAAAATGTTATGAATAATTTAAAACCTCAGATTACAGAGTATCATTTGTAAAGGTACTGTAACAAGTAATGCTCAAGCAAACAGAAAGACGTGATTCTTGCATGAACCTTTTCTCATATTCTGGTACGGCAATGGTCACGTGATGACTGTCTGCTAGGATGTACCTGCTGTAGCTCCTCTCTCCCCATCAAGAAATTTACCTCTTTTCAGCTTCCTAACTCTCTCACTGGTGGATGTTGTAGGCTCCTAAAGTACCTCTGCAGCTGCTGCAATCATTTCGAGCAGATAATTGTCCTCTACAAAGGATGCAGACATGAAACAAAGCTCTCCCCAAGCACACCCCGCTGTCAACGCCGGAATGGAAAAAAATCCTTGAAGCGCACCAAAGGGCAAGGAGCTGGGGCATCATCTAATTCTGACTCCCAGGCTGCTTTTACAGAGGCAAAATTTTTGGAAGAACTTACTCCTTTGAAAGACACCCTGAAACTACTTGTCAATGACTTACAAGGAATGTGGGCTTCACTGGATAAGTTGACTCTGCACACCAGCGATAATGAAGCCCACATTTTCTCTTTGGACGATTGGAGAGCCCAAGCAGATTCTGAAATGGTCACCCTGTGGCAGTGTGTTACAAAAATGGAAACCCGCTTAGAAGATCTCAAAGGGAGATCCAGATGCAACAACCTACTGGTTCTAGGGCTTCCAGAGGGAGAATAGAGTTCCAGCATCTATCACCTTTGCTAAGAAACTAGGCAAAAAACTGGTATGCCCCTCTCTGAAAGGGCCCACTTACATTGTGGAGCTGGCGCACCACTCACTATGTCCAGCGCTCCAGCCGGGCTGTCCCCCAAGACCCTTCATTTTCCACCTACTAAACTATCTGGATAAACAATTTGTTCTGGACAAACTTTGGGACATCAAAGCGCTTCAGTGGGAAAGGAGGAAAATTCGACTGGTGCAAGATCTCTTATGTACCGTGAAGCAGAGAAGAACAGCACTACACCCATTGGTAACTAAACTAATAGCTGCAGGGATCTGTTATTGGGTATGCTATCCCACTATGCTTCAGGTTAACAAAGATGGTCACTGGCTCTCCTTTCAGACTTTAGAAGCTGTAACGAGTGAACTCAAGAAACTATATCCCGATCTCATCAAGTAAGTATATTTGAACTGGCGCATGGTAATGTCAAGTATCCAGCTCTACTGTTCAATATTACATTTCTTATGGCTTGAGACACCATTTTAGCATAGAGTTATGCCACTGAATTCATTGTTTTGTGGGGAGGAGTACCAGTTTTGGTCCCTGATTCACTGTCCTCACCTCTATCTACCTGCTTATCTCCAGTATTGACTCTACTGTTGAGGAGTGCTGCTGTGTTCTGAAAACTCCTTGGTTTTCCCTTTCTCTCATCACATGTAGCGGCTGGAAGCAGGACCTTTGGAAGAGCTTTGACTTGAAGGAGATGTTGGAGGCTGACAGATGCCTTAACTGAATATTCGACGATCAGTGAAACCCCAGACTGCCTATTTCCTTCTCCTGCTTTTGGACTGGTAACTCTGGGTAGTAGAAGGAGCAGCAGAGTTGCACCTCGAAGATGACAAATATGCTTCCTCATGACTTCGTAGACTGAAGCAGCTAAGTGTTCTACTGATTCTCCTCTGCTATCTGTTGACTAAATAATCTGCTGGAAATCTGAGTAACTGAACTTGGACCTCCATTTGTTCTTAAAGACTGGAAGTCTAGCTGACAATGCCATAACATGAGACTTTCTGCAGTTACTTCATTTGAGCCACTGTTTAACATTACTGTTAATATGCTGGTTGTGCTTTATTATTCTCTTATGCATTTTGTATTCGCTTAATGTGGCTCAGTGTCTTAATTTTTTCCTAGGTAATATTCTGTATTGTGCATAGCTCTTATATCTTTGTTAATTGCTAGTTCTAATTTTTGAGTGTTGGGGAGTGTTATATTTGTTTGGTTTGAGCACCAGAGGGAGGGGGAGCTTATAGCAGGCAGTAAAAATTTTATCATGGCCTGAGACGTGGTGGGAGGTCAGTCGTTAGCACTGGGGGTGACGGATCTGTATTTATGTGGTGGGATTGGATGGTGGGGGATGGGGAAGGGGTTAATGGGTACGGTGTGGAGGGGGAAGGGTCCCAAATTCTCCCTCTCCTTTCTTACTTGTTGTTGCCTTACCTATTGTGTGATACGGGAGGGGAAGGGGGATGTGATCTACATGATCCCACCAATCAGGAATTCTATGTCTGGCAGGATTACTTCTCTGTTGTTACAGATTATATATGCTGTTCTGCCAGGTTACTTTGTTTCCCAGCTACATTGTTGGGGTGGGTGGAGGAATGTGGGTGTCTGCCTGGTCAGTTGGGGTGGGCGGGTTTTTTGGAGAACCTTATTTATCAACTCTTCTGGGTCTACATCTCCATTAGAGGTTAAGTATCAAAATTTGTGGCTTGAATTAGTTACCAGCTATGAGATATATATATATATATATATATATCTTGGAATGTTAAAGGTGCCTGCTTGAGGGTGAAGAGGTACCAGATCCTGAAGTGTCTTAACTTGATGCACTGCCATATTGAATTTCTTCAGGAGATACATTTGCTTGCCTCAGAGGGGTCCCTTTACAGATGGCAGTTTATTGGGCAGGTCTTTGTGGCTGGCAACTCTACTTCCCAAAGGGGTGCCGCAATCCTGGTAGCCAGCAGAGTACAATTTCAGGCACTGCAATGCACTGAAGACCCGCAAGGGTGTTATCTCCTCCTATGGGAGATGTTGGACCACTCAGAGGTTCTTCTAGGTTCAATATATGGACCCAATAAAGATCTTCATCACCTTATCTATTTCCCTGGCTCCTTTTCTCCACTTATCCATTATTTTGGCTGGTGAATGGAACCTCTTGTGTACCCTTGCCTTAGACAGATCCACCCAGCATAGTGGAGGGCTTTCACCTGCCCAGAAATCTCTCCATGAATTTGTAGAGTCGGTAGGCCTCAGTGACCCCAGGTGACTCCTGAATCCTGCTGTTTGGGAATACACTTTCTACTCCCCCTTCCATAAGTCCCTTTCCTGTATTCCTTGTTTTTTGGTCACTAGCACAGTACTCTCTGGTATTGTGAGTAGTGGCATTGTGCTGAGAGTCCTCTTGGATCATTCGCCTATCTGGTTGGAAGGCTCGTTATTACCTAATGTTCAAAGAGATAGCGTCTGGAAATTAAATACCCAATTACTTAAAGAAGAGGGAGTCCTAACATGAATTAAAGAAGTCATAGCTCAGTTTGTCTCCCATAATGCTGGGTCTATTCCAGAAGTAGACAAGTTCTGGTGTTCCTTAAAATGTGTCCTAAGAGGTGAATTTATCTGGTTGTCTTCCACACTGAAGCACAAACAGGAGTCTTTTTCATACTGTTTTCTTAATTGTTTAAAAGCAAAGGTAGTTACCCTCACCCCAAACTCATCAGAAGCAGACTCAGTGGCACTGGGAGTGCTCAAAGACCAATATGTGGAGAGCCTGTGGGAAAAAACAGAATATGCTCTACTCAAAACTCATGTCCGTTATGTAGAGCAGGGCAATAAAGCTAGTCGTCTTCTTGCCTTGTGGCTCAAGAAACAGGAGGAATATCGTCTGGTGTTAGCTTTATCTTCCCTCACAGATGACTCTGTCATTACTAGTCCTAGGGACATTGCTCAGGAATTTGAGTCTTATTATCGTTAGCTATATGGCTCCCCTGCACAGGCACCATCTGCTGCAGAAACTCAAGCTTACCTAGATGAGATTCTTCTCTCCCACCTAACACCTGTACAACATATCCTTCTCACTAGGCCCATTTTGTCCCAGGAAATAGCAGATGCCATTGGATCCTTTCCCTCAGATAAAGCTCTGGGGCCTGACGGTTTCTCACCAAACTTTTATAAGGTTTTTGCAAAGAGCTAATTCCCTTGCTATATCAGCTTTACACTTATTTTTGCAATTCTGGACTCTCTGACCCCACTTTATTAGAGGCCCTGATAGTGGTTTTGCCAAAGCCAGGTAAACTCCAAGATAGAGTGATCAACTATGGCTTTATCTCTCTTATGAATTCTGATATTAAATTGTTTACTAAAATATTGACTGTAAGAGTGGCACAAGTCTGGGAAGGCCTAGTTAGTCAGGAACAAGTTGGATTTATGGGAGGCCATTCCTCATCAGATCACTTAAGGAAACTTTCTCATATTTTCTCCATATCCAGGGATGCTTCCCGACTTATGGCGTTGGTCTCCCTGGATGTGGAGAAGGCTTTTGATAGGGTTAACTGGACTTGCATGTTTGAAGTACTGGATAAATTTGATTTCCCCCCAATTTCATTTAGTGGATTCGGATTTTGTATTCGAAGCCTAGTGTGAAGGTCTATTTTAATGAAATAGTTTCTTCCACTTTCCCTTTATGTTCAGAAACTCGTCAGAGCTGCCTGCTTTCTCCGTTACTATTTAATTTATATCTAGAGCCCCTGCATTATTGTCTTAACACTTTCCCTTTGCCTAAAAGTATTCCAGTTGGCCCTTTCAGCCTCAGGCTCTCTGCATATACAGATGATATTCTGCTTCATATTTCTGATCTAGTGGACTCTATCCCAATGCCATTGTCTATTATTGGGGAGTTTGGGAAATTTTCCAATTATAAGTTAAACTTGGATATGATGGTAGTGACGCCTTTAAATTCTCAAGTGTTTAAACCAGATATTATGGCTCTTCATTTAACCTGGGCTACTCAGTTTAAATATTTGGGCATAACCTTTGCTCCAATAATGGCCCAGTTGAAAAAGCTGAACCTTGATGACCTTCTCACTGCAATACACCAGGGTTTAGACAGGTGGTCCCCTCCTCTTTATCTTTCCCTTCAAGGGAGAAGTAGTGTAATTAAAATGGATGTCCTTCCCCATTTGTTTTATCCCCTGCATATGCTGAATCTTTTTTTTCCCCTTAGTTGGTTTAAAAAGATTCATGATCTTATCTCCATGTTTCTTTGGTGCAGGAAGCCTCTGGGGCACTCATTCACTCGATTAGGAGCCCTGAAAAGAAATGGTGGCCTCAAGCTGCTCAGTTTCTGTCACTACAATTTAGCCAGTCACATGGCCAAGTACTTTAGATGGACTGAGGCTCCTTCATCCCTGGAGAAACCTAAGAATCTCCCTTTATGGTTGCAGCTTGAAAGTACAATATTTGCCGAATTGGCCACTTCTCCTGTTAGCCTTCTTTATGTTGCCCCTAAGACACTACCACTACTCCTCCATTCCTCAGTTATGTTCACACCTTTGAAGGTACATGCCCAATTTGTCAGGACTCTCAAATATGATAATATAACAGATGTTTTCCAACCATTGTGTTGTAATCCCAAATTTAGGCTGGGGGGCAAATGTTGTCTCTTGGAGGAATGCTTCCCCTTGAAAGGACTTAGAGTTTGTGATTTGACTACTAACAGGCAGCTTAGCACTACCCCAGATCTTCAGGCCAAATTCCAGCTTCCTCCCATCTGAACATTTAGTATTTACCAGATTCAGCACTTGTTGATAAGTTGATTTGGTCTATCTGCTTGGCATAATGATCTAAGTGACTTTCTCCACATGCTTCAGACCTTAGCCTAGCAACCTCATCCCATATCTAGAATTACATCAGCGCTATTCCCAAAGTTTTTTCCCTGAGGTGATTGGGCATTCCCTTTATTGGTCTTCTGCTCTCCCTGCTAATGCCTTCTGATGGGATCGTATCTGGCAGGATCTCTATTCCTACACCTCTAATGACAGACTCCATCTCATCCACTTTTATAGTCTACATAACATTTATTTTACTCCCTCCAAACTGGCTGTGATGGGGAAACTGTCTTCTTTTCTATGCTATAGATGTGGGCAGAAATCTGAATCTTTGTTCCATGTTCTGTGGGAATGCTCCCAAATTGCCCCTTTCTGGGGCAAATCAGGTCAAAGGCCAATCCTCTTTTGGGCCTGGAAGACCTTTTTCACCCCTGAAATCTGCCTTGTGTGAGATTCCTCACAGATACGGGTTGAGGAATGGAGATATTATATGTTGCTCATCTCCCTCTCAGTGAGGCATGTGGTGTTGTGTCACTGGAAGGACCAACAATTCATTTCATATACTGAATGGCTTAAAGAACTTTTGGCCAGTCTTCATATGGAAAAAATGATGGCCAGTCTCCGGAGCCAGTTATCTGTTTATCTCAAAAGATGGGGCAAGCTGCATGCTCTGTTTTTGATTTCCTCTAGCCCCTGAGCAGGGTATTGATGCTTTTCCCTTATTTCCTGGCTGGTATGCCCATGAGACTGGACTATCTATTGTAATACTCTGCTATCTCATAGACAGGATGGATATATATATACTGTACCTCAGGTTATTTTCTTCAGTGCTTGGGTCCCTTTGAGTAGACCTGACAATCCATTTTTTTTTTCTCTTCCATTGTACTTTAGGTTCTCTGTGGGGAGGGAGGGAGGTGGGAGGGGTTGGCCTTAGGGGGGAGAAGGGGGTTCTTTCTTTTTCTTTTTCTTCTGACTGTGGGTAATGTTGTTGTGTTATTAGGTATATACTGTTCATTTGCTGTACATGTTGGTTGATGTTCTTGGTGAAAAATTTAGTAAAGCATATTAAATAAAAAAAATGTTCTGATACAGCAGGTAGAGATTGACATTGTTAAGCATACAGAGGGATCCCTTTTTAAAAAACAACATTACTATGATGAGTAATTATTTTCTTCAAACCCCAGGAACCCTCATTTATGCTCAACTGCAGACTCCATAGCAGTACCTTGGGTTGCTGGGTACAGAACCTATTTAGGGAACATGTTCTGCAAGATAGCAGTGACACACCTGGCATTCCTTCTGGACTGTATGTCCAAACAGCAGTGAATTGTGAAAGTGTATATTATTTTCCAGGTAGCTGCTTTATACATTTCCTGCAGGAAACACCTTTTGAACCCTAAGGCCTTCAGGTGGCAGCTTGCCAGCTTTGCTATAACAGAACTGTGTGCAGGAAACTATCCTATGAAAAATGGTTCTCTTGAATGCTGGTTTACCCTTCCCACTTCACCATAGGTGACAAATAACTGAATATTGTAAACTGTACATCCATTGTATGGTCCAGGTAGTTGCCCAACGCTCACCTAACATCCAGACTGTGAAGCTTTTGTTCTCCTGAGCTGGATTTAAGACAGGAAGTGTAACTGACTGATTCAGATGAAATTTAGACACCACTTTATTGAAGAATTTTCTAGTAGTTCTTAAAACTATCTTGTCCCTATGAAACATGATATAGCAAAGATTTATGCAGAGTGCTTTCAGCTCACTCACCCTTCTATCAGATGTCAGTACCAGAAGGAAAACTGCTTTCCAGGTGGCATACCTCAAAGCAGCAGTTACCATATTCTTGAAAGGAGCCTCCATCAGCAGGCAGTGCACATATTCAGGTCCCATGGGGTACAGGATCCCCTACTGGAGGGTTCAGGTGATTAAGATCTTTAAAATGGGCTGTCAGGCAACTTACCTGTGCCAAAGTGTATGCTGACACTGCTGCCAAATTAACCTTCAGGGTTGAGTGCCTGAGGCCCAGGGAATGGAGGTGGACCACGTAGTCCAGGATTGAAGATAGACTTGCCCACAGTGGGCTTAGCTGTCTAGAATAACACCAAAGGGAAAATATTTTCCACTTTAAGATGTATGATTTCCTTGCTGCTGATTTCCTGGAAACCTTACACACTTTCATAACCTTTTTTGAAAGAGTTAATCTTTAGAATGCTAGCTCTTCAAGTACAGTGCACTATATAATTGCTGATTCTTTTCTTCTTCTTCTTCTTCTCCTTCTTCTTCCTCTTCCTCTTCTTTTTCTTCTCCTCCTCCAAGATCTGGAAATGTCATCCTGTCCTGAGACAATGTCACCAGATTGTAATTCAGAGGCGGGTTGATAGAATGTCTGCTGGAGACAGAAAGGAGCAGGGAATACCAAATCTTCCTGGCCAAATCCTGAGCTATGTGAATCATTATTGCTGATTCCCTTCTCAGTTTTGGAAGTATGTTCAGTAACAGTTGGAAGCGTGGGAAGGCGTACAGAAATTATCCTGGCCAGTTGAGGATTAGCGCATCCCCTGGGGCTGTACCCACCAATGAATGCCTGCAACAAAAGAGTGGGAGCTGGTTGTTTTCTCAATATGCAAACCGGTCTACCTCTCGTGTATCCCACCTTCTGAACACTGTCGCTAGCACCAGCTGGTTCAGTGTCCACTCATGATTTCCTCAATTGATCCTGCTCAGGGGATTTTTCAGCATATTGTCCTTCCCTTGCAGGTGTACTGTCAAAAGCTTGATTTCTAGGCAGCATGCCAGTTTCTAAATTTTCATTGCCTTTGTGCACAGTTCTGAAGATCTTGTTCCTTTCAGTGTGTCTATGGAATACATAGTTGTGATATTGTCTGTCCTGATCTGGGCAGATTGACCTCTGATGTGAGAGAAAAAGGCTTGCATTCCTAAGTATACTTGCTAAGAGCTCCAGTAGATTTGTATGTGTTCCTGAGTCTCATGCTCCACATGTCACTTATATTGAGGTCCTCCAGATGGGCACCCCAGCCCAGGAGGGAGGCATCTGTTGTGAGTATGACTGTAGGTGATTGCTGAAGAAAGGGAACCCCCTTTCTGAGGTAGCGTTCCTCTTTCCACCATACCAGTGACTGTAGCAGGGATTTTATGAATGGAACTAGCTTTGAAAGAGGTTCTCACCTTTAGGACCAATGGTTCCCCAGGTGGTATTGGATGTCTCTCATTTGTAACTTGGCACCGCTGTGGTGGATGATGCCATGTGGCATAGAAAGCACAGGAAATCACTTGCAGGTCTGGACTGACCTTCCTTGAAGGATTTTGGAGTTGTAACCAGATTTGCCACTATTGCATGGGAAGGAATGCTTTCCCTTGCAGGGCATTTTGCACCTATAAGGTTTAGAATCTGAACAGGGTCTGATTAGGAATGTTGTACATTTGTGAGGAAGCCCAGGTCCTCCAGGGTGACTTGTGTCAGAAGAAGAGAGGACTTTGCCTCCTGGTAAGATTTTCCTGAAACTAGCCAGTCATCCTGATAGGGAAAAACTACCACCCATCATCTCTGCAAATATGCTG
The DNA here is from genome assembly GCA_016271365.2 of Neoceratodus forsteri. NCBI lineage: Eukaryota > Metazoa > Chordata > Ceratodontiformes > Ceratodontidae > Neoceratodus > Neoceratodus forsteri. The sequence continues at coordinate 1,155,522,380 of CM057456.1, read as the reverse complement.
CATCTATGGCTATGCTTGGTGCTGAGGATAGGCCAGAGGGAAGGGCTGTGAACTGATAATGGCAATTTTGTAATCTGAATCTGAGATACTTTCTGTGATTGGACCTGGCTGGTATGTGAAAATAAGTGTGTCTCAGATCCAGTGATTCCATCCAGTCTCGTTTGTTCAGTGATAGAATCACTGAGTTCGGTGATATCATCTTGTACTTTTTCTTATGTTTGTTCTGATATCTAAGGTCTAAAATAGATCACCACTCCTCATTTTTTTCGTGAGTCGGGAAGTATCTTGATTAAAGTTCCTTTCCCCATTGTGAGGGAGGTACCTTTTGCATTGCATTTGCTTGCAGCATTTTTTTAACCTCCATCTCCAATATGATTCTATCTACTGGAGTATGAGGGTGAAAACCTTTGTGATTCTGGAGTCCTGTGAATTTTCTGAACTGCAGCAAAAAACCCTGACTCACTATTTTCAGAATCCATTTGTTTGTGGTAATTTTTGACCAGCTTGACCGGTTCTGAAAATAGTAAATCAATCTTCCCCTCACTGGCAGTGGATGGGCAACCTGTGCACACTTGTCAGCAGTTTTGCTTACCCTGAGCCTTGGGAGCCAATCTTTCAACTACATACCCAGTGGTCCTTCTATCCCAACTGTTGAAGAAACCCCTCTATGGAAGGAAGTGTAAGGTAATGTAGACATAGGGAAAGTGTGCCTACCTCTACCTCTCCTGCAGAAGGCCTATAGGAAGTGGAGATCTATTCCTTCTCAATACTGAACATGTAGATGGGTTTGTACTCATCCGCCTTTTAAATGTAAGCCTCTTATCATTGAACAGTGAATTTCCCTCACAGGGAATATCCATTGCTTTTGTCTGAATGTCCTGGCATATCTAAGTAGTTCTAAGTCAGGCAAACCTTATTAATGACAGTTCATGGGTCATGACCCTGGATGCAGTGTAATTTTGTCAACTGCTATATGGAACTGGTATTTTGCAGCATCAATAGATGCTTTTGCAGTGTTAGCCAAATCTTATGCCAAGTTACCAGTAGCCTTCTTGCTCATTTCCAATACTGAGCTCCAGAGGGCTTTGTGGTATTGAGCTGTGTAGACCAACTATGCTGCCTGATTTAATAGCAAGGAAGCTGAAGTATAAACTTTGTTGCCCACACTGTCCAGCTTCCTGGAAAATGTTTCAGCGGGATGAGAGGTAAGGGGAATATTTGCCTTGTGACAGGCAGCAGCCTGGACCACTCCCTTTTGAACAATGAAAGGATGAAGTTACCCTGTTTATCCACCTGTTACTTTTTCGCAATTTTCTTATCTATGGTAGCAACTGAAGTGGGTACTGCCATGATTCTATAAGTGATCTTCTTTAGGGACTTGTGAATAGGCAATAACCACGTTTTTGGAAATTAAACCCATCATATTCAAAAATTCCACCTCATCCTCTTCAGTTCCCTGTGAGGTGATGTTGAGGATATTTATCATATTCCTCACAAAAGTATAGTGTGAGGTATAGTCATCAGAGGGTCTAGGACAGGAGTCAAACTTTCATTCTAGAGAATGGCCTGGCACTATGGGTTCTCCTTCATTCTGCTCCTCCTCAAAATACAATTCAGCCTCCTACTCCACATGCACTGGGAATGGAACTGGAGCCTGGGGAAGGGGGGTAGAAATTCTCATGAAATTCCCCATAGCCTGCAATGCCTGGAGGAATTGCCAGGCCTTAGTCATGTCCTCTGTTGAGGGCATTTTATTTGCATCTGTTGGCAGCTTCTTTTTCTTCAGGAGGAAGAGGGACAGCAACATGTTTTTCTTTTTGGTTTTTTCTTGGCAGGTATCTGCTCAGAGGCTTTTTTATTTTTATTCTACTCAGGGTTCCCTTGTTCAGAAACCCTGATTTCTGAACCATCCTTAGCAGTCTTTTCTTTCTTATTTGTCCCCTTTGACAGAGACTGCTGCCTGCCTTGAGGGGCTGGACCGACATCTGAGCCTTGGAGGTAGACTGAGTAGCCATAATGTCTTCTAATATTTTTAGCCTTTTTCTTTTGCATTTTGGGGCAAAACATAATACAGAGCTCACAACTGTCAAAATTGTGATCACCACCCAGGCACCTTAAATGTAACTCATGTCAGTTTGCTTTAACCAGGAGCTGAAAGCAAACTTTACAATTTGTAAAGCCTGTTGGCCCCTTCTTTTTCGTGGGCCTGTCAGTCATGCCAAACACTGACAAGAGGGGAAGACATTTTGGTTCCCAAAAATCCAGATTCCCAGATGCAAAAAACAAACAAACATGTAGGTAGTTGGGATTTAAAAAAAGAAAATGTATCTTGGTTCCTTTTAAAAGATGAAGCACGAAGTAGAATAACACCCAATGGTGCTAACAAAAGCAAATAAGGCCAATTATCACCTTGGTTCCTGAAATCAGGGAACAGAGAATAGTTATAGCAAAATACCACAAAATAATTAAATGTAACAGTAAAAATATTTTTTTTAAATAAAGTGGTTCCCTAAAGCTGGAACCATGTCACAAGACAGTCCTCTCCAATTTCTGGGAACTGATGCAGAATCAGAGAAAGAGACATATTTTTATAAAGTGCACCCCAACTATTGCAGAGTATCAATACATTTTCTATAGAAAGCTAAAACTAAGAATAAATAAAATGATAAACTGTAGTAGGTCTGAAGTATAGAGAGAAGACTTTGAGGTGACTTCTTTCAGAGTAATAAATCTGTGTAATAATATGAGAGTGAGTATGACCACACAGCAGAGTTCTGAATTTCATTCTAAGATCCTCTAATTAGCATACAGTTCAAAGTTCTGGGCTGGCTCATTCCAGGGGAATGAGTGCAGTTGTTAAAAGGGATTCCTGGGGTTTGAATCATGGTTTGACCTTTCCAAGGAAGCTAGAAACATAGAAAAGAGAACAGAAAAAGACCTGCACAGTTAATCCAGTACATGCAATTTTCACTAATCAGAGAAGCATTCCACTTTATCAGAGCTGAGAATAATGGAAAACAATCTAGTATGACTTCTTCATTCTGATATGTTGTACAGTATATGTAAAGTTTTGCAGCTGACCCCTGAGCTCTCTACCATGTACTGGGTGCATATACCAATCAATTTTTAGAATGCATACTAAACAAAAAAACAGTCCAAGTTATATGTATTTACCATGATTTTCTTAAATGAGTCACATAAGCACTTGACAAAAGTTAAGGTGAATAACCCTCTACAGACTATCTCTGAGGAATCAGGACTTGAGTTATTCATAAAAACTCTATGAAACCAGACAACATTTTTTTTTCAAAATAATGTAGATTGTTTCACATGTTTCTGAGCATTAGCTGATAGTTTTGCAGACCATTAGGGAACTTTCTGGGTTCTGAAAATGCCTAAAAACAAAACACCAGTAATAGGATGCCTTTTTACTAATTTTAAGAAATTTAACTACTTAAGGTTCTCGAAAGTGACAGGGACTGATAAGAAGGCTTATCCACATAAAATGACGCATGAGAATATTTCTAGAGTGAGTGCACCTTCAGTTAATGATTTGCATGCCCTTTTGAAATATAAACAGATTATAAGAAACAATTTTCCTTGATGCACATCGGAATGATTTAAACTACAGAAATACAGAGACAGTGTACTGGAGAAGGCAGAGAAAAAAAATCAACCTTTTGGTAAAATGATCATAGGGCTGCTGGGAACAGATATTTAAAGGAAATTAGGAAGAGAACAAAAACCAATATTACAAAACCAACTGTGCAGAGTGAATGACCCCCAACCATGAGACTTCCCCTCGTTGTTGAATATTAATGGTCATGACACGTGACGTTAAGCAGATTGGAGATGCCTTTAATAAGTAGCATACTGAAGTGGGCAGATGCAATGAGGATCATGGTGTACTGAATTATCATCAGTTACAAAATGTAAGGGAGAAAATCTCTAAATATCACCTCAGTATTAGAGAATGTTGGGTGGGAGAGGTACCCAAAGAATTATTATCACTAAATCCCCATAAGTCTAGTGGGCTGGATGACATCTGTAGTAAAATACTCAAGCATGCCACTGCTGTTATTAGTGAATTCTAGATGCATTCATTTCATTTCATATGTAGAATTTCGAGATAAATGGAAGCAAGGCCTAAGTTGTGCCAGTTTTTAAATCTGGAGCAAGGAACCTATTAACCAGCTATGGACACATCTTCATTTCATCAGTGGTGTTGAAGGTCCTGGAGAGGTTCGTAGCAAAGCAAATGGTTAACTTTTTGGAAAAAAAAGTTACTGAACAAAAGACAATTAGAGCCTTTCGCACTACCACAGCTGTGACATTAAAAGTTGCTAGTGATCTGCGTCTAGCAGTGAAAAAGGTGTAAGATGGTAGGTACTGTTTTAATCAACCTCTCTAGGGAGTTTAAACACCATAAAACATAGAAACATAGAAACATAGACTTTGACGGCAGAAAAAGACCACTTGGCCCACCCAGTCTGCCCATTTCCCTACCTAATGGATAAGCTGCAGATTCTAGTTAACCAACAACCTGCTTCCTGCAACCCCGCATTATAATTGCTTTGTGTCTGTCCCAAGCATGTTTGAATTCCCCCACTGTTTTAGACCAACGACCTCCTCAGGAAGGCTGTTCCATGTATCACCACTCTCTCCATGAAAAAATTTCCTCACATTACCCTAGGCCGTCCCGCCTCTATCTTTAAACTGTGCCCCTTGTTCTTACATCTCTTTTTCTGAAAGATGCTACCTCCTGGACTTTGTTGATTCCTTTGAGGTACTTGAACATTTCTATCATGTCCCCGCTGTCCCTCCTTTCATCAAGGGTATACATATTAAGCTCTCTCAGTCTCTCTTCATATGGTTTCTGATGTAGACCCTGCACCATTTTAGTTCCCTCTGGACTGCTTCCATCCTGTCTATGTCCTTGTGAGATGAGGTCTCCAAACTGCACACAGTACTCAGATGGGGTCTCACCAACTGTCTTTATAGAGGGATAATCACTTCCTTTTTCTACTTGTGATGCCCCTTCCTATGCATCCCAGTATCCCTTGGCTCTCCTTACTGACTTCTCACATTGCTTACCCACCTTTAGGTCATCTATGACTACTCCCAGGTCCCTTTCCATTTTTGTTGTTGTTAGTACCTCCCTGCTATTGTGTACTCTTCTCCTGGGTTTTGTTTCCAGGTGCATTACTTTGCACTTCTTTGCATTGAATCTAAGTTGCCATATGTCTGACCATTCCTCCAACCTTGCCAAGTCCTTCTCATCTTTCTACCCCTCTTGTGTATCAACTCTGTTACAGATCTTGTGTCATCTGCAAAGAGGCATACCTTTCCTCCAGACCCTCTGCAATGTCACTTATAAAGATGTTAAAGAGGATTGGACCCAGTACTGAGCACTGAGGTACTCCACTAGTAACCCCTTTCTTGAGGAATGTGTTCCATTCCTGTACCTTCTGTGTCCTGTTGTGCAGCCAGTTACACTACAGGCTACCACCCTGGGACCCACTCCCAGGCTGGCTAACTTGATTATTAATCTTTTGTGCAGGACTGTGTCAAATGCCTTGCTAAAGTCTAGGTAGGCCATATCCACAGCCCCTCCCTGGTCTATTACTTTGGTCACCTAGTCAAAGAAATCAATTAGATTAGTCTGACATGACCTTCCTGCTGTAAATCCATGTTGCTTTGGGTCATGTGCCCCGCTGGCCTCTAGGTGCTCAACAATTCTTTCTTTCAGAAGTGATTCCATCATTTTCCCTACCACTGAGGTCAAACTTACAGGTCTGTAGTTTCCTGCTTCTGCCTTGCTCCCACTTTTGTAAAGGGGAATCACATCTGCCCTCCTCCAGTCCTCAGGTACCACCCCATCCTGCCATGATTTGTTAAAAAGTGTGGTCAGTGGTGTCACTAGGTCCCCCCTTAGTTCTTTTAGGATTCTGGGGTGAATCCCGTCAGGCCCCATTGCTTTGTCCACCTTGAGTTTTAGGAGTTCTTTCAGGACTCTTTCTTCTGTGAATGGACTGGTATCAACCCCCCTACCCAGAGTGCTTCTATTGTCTGGTTTAGGTAACTGCTCCTCATCTTCTTTTGTGAATACTGAGCAAAAGTATTCATTCAGTATCTCTGCCTTTTCACTGTCTCCCTCTGCCCACCTCCCCCTCTCCTTTATTAATCTTCACTATCCCTCCCTTAACCTTTCTATGCTCCCTAATGTACCTATAAAAGGTTTTATCCCCCTTTTTGACTGAGTTGGCTATTTTTTCCTCGGTTTGTGCTTTTGCTATTCTGACTGCCTTTCCTACTTCTTTCTGCTTTAATTGATACAGTTTCCTGTCCTGCTCCCTCTGTGATTCCTTATACTTTTTGAATGCAGCCTTTTTCTCCTTAACTTTCCCTGCCACCTCTTTTGAGAACCATAGTGGTTTTTTACTCTGCTTTGTTTTCTTTATTTGTTTTACACAAAGACTTGTTGCCTCTATGATGGCAGTTTTGATTTTTCTCCATTGTTCTTCCACCCCTCCTATTTGGCCATTTGCTGAGTGCATTCTTCAGATGTTCACCCATTTTGCCAAAGTCAGCCCTTCTAAAGTCCAGTATCCTTGTTTTTGTATGGCTTATCTCCATGGTTGTGCTCATTGCGGGCACACTGTGCAGTGGTCGCTTGTTCCCAGATGACTACTGACTTCTAAATTTGTGATCCTCTATCCATTTGAGAGTACCAGGTCTAGTATTGCTCCCTCCCGAGTGGGTTCCAACACTAGCTGTCTAAGGTCTGCCCCCTGCAGGGCATCGAGAATGACCCTGCTCTTGGATGTGGCTGCAGTACATGTCCTCCAGTTAACATCTGGCATATTCAGGTCCCCCATCAACAGTATCTCCCCTTTTTCAGCCATTTTGAGAATGTCCTCTATCATTTTCTTGTTCATTTCCTCCCCTTGAGACGGGGGTCTGTATACAACCCCTGTGCGGATTGCGATGTCATTCCCCATCTCCAAGGTATCCCAGAGTGCCTCTTGTCCTCCCCTTTACTTTTTAGTTCTGTAGCTTTGATCCCTTCCTTATGTATGAGAGCTACTCCACCTCCTCTTTTGCCTTCCTGTCCCTTCTGTAGATTGTGTACCCTGGTATGTTGACATCCCATTCATGGTTCTCGGTGTACCATGTTTCTGTGACTGCCACAAAATCCAATTGTTCATCTTCCATCAAAGCTACTAGCTCAGAAAGCTTGTTTCCCAGACTATGGGCATTAGTAGTCATTGCCCTCCATTTAATGTTGGCTTGATCCTTTTTCCCCCATCCCTGCTCTTATTGCTCTTATCTATTTTACCATTTACCCCCATCCTGCCCTGTGTTGAGCTCTGTACCTCAGTGTTTCACCTACTACCCACCCTGTTTTGTGGGGGAGGCTTGACTTTCCTGCCTTTTATCAGTACCTCCCCCTTATCTAGTTTAAAAGCTTGCCAGGAAGCATTTAAACCTGTCACCTAGAGCTTGGTCCCTTTGTGGACAAATGCAGACCGTCATACCAGTATAGACCTTTATCTCTCCAGGTGGACCCCCAGTCCCCAATGAAGCCAAAGCCTTGTGCTCTGCACCAGTTTGCAACCATTCATTAAACTGCATGGTGTGCAGTACCCTAGCCTCATTCCTGCCATGGACTGGTAGCACCTCTGAGAAGGTTACTGTGCTTGCTACCCATCTGAGGCCCCTCCCCAACTCCACAAATTCATTCTGCACTGCACTGATCCCATGCTTAGCTAGGTCATTTGTCCCAAGGTGGACAATGATATCTAGTTCTCTCTCCTGTGATGCTGCTTCTACAATTGTGAGGATTTGCTTCTTGTCCCTCCAAGCCATGGCACCAGGCAGGCAGCTTACTTCCTTCTCTCCCTTCCCCAGTTCTACTCCCCTAACAATTGAGTCCCCTATCAGTAGCTGTTTCCTTCCCCTGTGGTGTCCCTTGCCACCCTTGTGTGGGTCTCCCTTGTGGATGTCCTCAGCATTCTTCTGGGTCTCCACTGAGGGTGCCATCATAGAGGAACCTTGCTCTGCCAGAATGGCATCTGATATGTGTAGAGGTACAACTGGGGGGCTTCGCCTCTGGTCCACCACCCGCACCCTCCCAGAACCCACTGTGGTCCTACTGCTCTTCATACTCTGAAACCTCTGACTCAGTGGTTGTGGCAGTGGTGCTCTTTGGGAGGGGGAGGCCTCCTTAGTCCTTGCTAGTTCAGCCTGGAGGTGGGCAGCCTCTCTCCAGAGCTGACAGTTGCCTACAAATGGGACAACAACGCAGTTTCCAGAATGTTTCCCGGAGAACTGCTGCCCCACAGCCAGTGCATTGCACCACTCCCACATGTCCTCCTTATTCTATACAATATGTAATTATATATGTATTATTATTTGTTTTGTGTAACTACTCTTTATGCGTTGCAGGGTTATTAGGAATATGACAGTTCTGCCCCAAGACCTGTTGAGGAAGTGATGTCAGAACTGTGGCTATAAAGGAAATGCCACGCCTGGGGGTGGGGGTGGGAAGGGTGGGTGGGTAGTGCACAGCCACTGGTGACTGTTAGAAACAATCAGATAAACAACTGCTCCACCATCCTGGTGAGTACTGTCCTTATAGTAATACAACTAACACCACAATTTACTAGACCACGGCCCAACACAAACCACTCTACTGAGTCCAGGGATAAAATGAACTCACTCCTCAGCCAGCAGGACACTTAAAATGTTACAAAAATATCCTTCCAACTGCTAGGTCTCAACCCCCGCACTCAAGCAAATTCAGTTGTATCTTACTCTGGTTATACAATTATTACCTTTTAAAGGAATCCTGCAATTCTCTGCTTAATGCCAATAAGGAAAAATATAAATAAAACTTTTTGTAGAAAGTGTATCTCCCTTCTTACCCAGTGCTCTGCAGTATTATGCCTTAATCAGGTTTCCAGGTCCTAAATGGAGTTGCAGTTTGTTCTTTGCAGTAAGTTTGAGCTTCCAACAGACACTTTAAAGTCAGTGTGACTGGCTTCTAACTCTGAAGGATGTCTAAGATAAGCACAGTGCTGAAACCCCACCCAGAGCTAATTGATTGACTAGTGACACCTGTGATGTAAGCAGGCCTTTTCAATGCAGGCAGACTGCTATGTCTGATTCCAATACACAAAACCTTTCAGTGAAACCAGGGCTAAAAAATTAACTTCTCAGCCAGCAGGACACTTAAAATGCTACAAAAATATCCTTCCAACTGCTAGGTCTCAACCCCCGCACTCAAGCAAATTCAGTTGTATCTCCTCTGGTTATAAAATTACTACCCTTTAAAGGAATCCTGCAATTCTCTGCTTAATGCCAATAAGGAAAAATACAAATAAAACTTTTTGTAGAAAGTGTATCTCCCTTCTTACCCAGTGCTCTGCAGTATTATGCCTTAATCAGGTTTCCAGGTCCTAAATGGAGTTGCAGTTTGTTCTTTGCAGTAAGTCTGAGCTTCCAACAGACACTTTAAAGTCAGTGTGACTGGCTTCTAACTCTGAAGGATGTCTAAGGTAAGCACAGTGCTGAAACCCCACCCAGAGCCAATTGATTGATTAGTGACACCTGTGATGTAAGCAGGCCTTTTCAATGCAGGCAGACTGCTATGTCTGATTCCAATACACAAAACCTTTCAGTGAAACCAGGGCTAAAAAATTAACTTCTCAGCCAGCAGGACACTTAAAATGTTACAAAAATATCCTTCCAACTGCTAGGTCTCAACCCTTGCACTCAAGCAAATTCAGTTGTATCTCCCTCTGGTTATAAAATTACTACCCTTTTAAAGGAATCTTGCAATTCTCTGCTTAATGCCAATAAGGAAAAATACAAAAAACTTTTTGTAGAAAGTGTATCTCCCTTCTTACCCAGTGCTCTGCAGTATTATGCCTTAGTCAGGTTTCCAGGTCCTAAATGGAGTTGCAGTTTGTTCTTTGCAGTAAGTTTGAGCTTCCAACAGACACTGTAAAGTCAGTGTGACTCCTGATAAGCAGATTATACGAAATGGGATTTTAGTTGATTGGTTTACTAGGTTTTTGGCTAATAGGAAACAGAAGATAGAATTTTGTAGGTTTAAGTCAGAGGTTATGAATATTTTAAATGGTATTCCACAAGGGTTGGTTCTAGGATCACTCCTATTCTCACTGTTTTATATGATATTGACAGAGATCTTACAGCACTAACATTCTTTTACATGCTGGTGGCTCAGTATAGTAATGTGACAGCAAAAACAGGAGCTTGGCCCTGAGCTTCCTTCAAGCAACTTTTGGCATAGTACATGACTATTTCTCTAAGATTAAACTAATTTTGAATTCAAAGAAAACACAGACCATGTTATTTGACTCACATAAAACTTCAACATTCTTCTCAGCCACATGTCCCACAGGATTCACTCAGTGATTCTAGAGCTCAAGAACTCCTCATGCTGCACATACCTCAGTTTAGTACCATTTCCTGCACTCTCTTGTCTAAGAAGGGTGTGGCTCCTGAGAGCTCATTTCTTTGTCAAAAGAGTGATTTCTGATCAGAAAAGTTCTATAATATCAGGGAATCATGAGTTATCATTCTAGTTAACTGTAGTTACACGCAGACAAGGACGTAAAATCATGTGCTACTGCAGATAAGAGTGCAGTGTGTGCTTGCTGCAGCAAGGACAGTGATTTAACTGAAAGTGAAAGGGGTGGGGAATTGAAGCTGTTATTTGACAAATACTTCTTTATTACCATGACTGCTGGTGGTGTAGTGCATAGTATCAGTCTTTTTATTTTTTTAATGCTGTGTGTGACTGTGCGCTAGCAAACCAGTCAGGCAGTCAGACTCAGTGAGTAAAAAGTGAAGTAGGTAGCCGGGTGAGACACTAGGGGCCCACTTTTCAAAGAGCCCTTAGAAGGGCTGTGGTGAACTCTGGGTTCATCAGGGACCCTGTGCCCAGTTTTATAAAAGGGGGGTCCTTGCACCCAAAACCCAGGAGGTGCTACAGTCACAGGCTTGCACCTAGCATTTGGAGCACCTGCAGGAATGGACACAGGGATCTGGCACCCCATCTGTTGGAACATTAGAGTGGCTGCGAATGAGGGAGGGGCATGATTGTGCATATCAGGAAGGGTCAGGAGGTAGTTGGAATATGGGGAGATGCCCTAGGGGTGTGAAGGAGACAGAGGAAGTTCAGGGAGGTAATTTGGCACCTGGCCAGGGTGTATTGTGGAATGCCATGCAGCTGATTGACTGGCAGTCCTTGGAGGTTTGGCAGGGGGGGAAGTGGTCCTGGCCCCAGATGGGCACTGCTGTGGCACCTGCATCAGAGCTGCCATGATCAAGAGGCACATATACAGGAGTCAACCTGTCACAATGCTGGTGGAGGATGAGTGCCAGAGGACTGTAGTGGTGCCCAGAGAATGTTCCCCTTCAGCACTAACCACTCTCACCCTGCACCAATAGTAATATACAACAATGTAAAAATAAACAACAGGAAATAAATATAGCAAATTTAAATTAGTAAGACTAAAAAATGTAAAAGATTGAAATAAAATGTTGCCATTAAAGTTAATATAAGGAAAAAGCCTCCTTAAATAGATAGGATTTCAGACCCCCTTTAAAGGCTTCCAATGAGGGGGCCTCTCTCACAGACCTTTGGAGTGAGTTCCACATGGTCAGGCCAGCTACTGCAAAAGCTCACTCATCAGATGACTTCATCTGAACCCTGGGAACCACTAGGATGCCCTCCTCAGAGGACTGGAGAGGATGAAGGGTTTGGTAAGGAGACAGTAGGTCACGCAGGTAGCTAGGCCCCAGCCGAGTAGGTCTTTATAGGACAGCAATTTGACCTTGAAGGCAATCTGCCACCTCACCAGCAGCCAGTTCAGATTGCGTAAGATTAGTGTTATGTGGCAGGACCTAGGAAGGCCCTCCAACAGTCTGGCTGCAGCATCCAGCACTAGCTGCAGGCAATGCAATGCACCTCCATTTAGCCACAAGTACAGGGCATTGCAGTAATCAAACCTGGATGTCACAACAGCATGTATCAGTGAGGGCAGGTTATCAGATGGGAGGAAAGGTTTTATCCGGGTGTTATTCCTCAAGTGGTAAAATCCACTTTGGATAACAGCCAACAACTGAGCCTTTTGAGTCAGATCACTGTCAAGGGTCACAGCCAGATTTTTAACCTTCTCAGAAGTGGTCAAATGGGAGTCACCAAGTACAAGACCAGAGACCTCCCTTGCTGGCTTGGCATCCCACTGATGTCCAGGCTCAATCACCAATACCTTCATCTTTTTGGGTTAAGCTTTAGCCAGTTGGGGGACATCCAGTCCTGAATCCAAGCCATGCAGGAGTGAAATACAGAGACTGCACCCTGTAGTCCTGGTACTAAACACATGTATGACTTTGCGCCATCTGCATAGCAGTGAAAGCCCAACTGAAACATCCAATAATATCTCCTAGGGTCAGCATGTATACCGCAAACAAGATGGGCAACAGGATGAAACCCTTTGGAACTCCACAGGACAGGGCATCGGGTGGAAGGAATAGATTCCCATGACCACTGTTTGTGTCCTACCTGTGAGAAAGGACTCAAAGCAGCTGATGACTGTGCCAGAAAGTCTGCAACATTCTCTAAGGCTATTCAATAACACCCCATGATCTACAGTATCAGATACCACAGAGAGATCAAGGAGAACAAGAACAGACTATTAATCTCTGTCTCTCACCGAAAGGAGATTGTTTTGCACTTTGGCAAGTGCAGTCTCCATACTATGTTTAGATCTGCATCCAGACTGGATCAGCTCAAAGATATCAAAGGCAGTAAGACATACCTCGAGCTGTATGGTCACCACTTTCTCAATAATCTTCGAGAAAAAGTGAAGGTTAGAGACAGGTCTGTAATTCACCAGACAATCTGAGTCCAATGAAGGCTTTTTCAAGAGAGACTTCATGAAAGCGTCTTTCAAGGATCCAGAGAAAACTCCCCCCAAGAGAGAACAGCAGACTTTTTTTGCAAATACTGTCCCAATGAACTCAATACAGTCTACCAGGAGGCATGTTCAGTCCATGTATAGATCACAGTTTGTCAGCCGCAGCTTCAAGGCAATCCTACTTACCATTTCCACCCCACACTGGATCGAACTCACTCCAGATTTGAGGAGAGCCTCTGTTAGTCTCAGACCTGATACCACACCCAACTGTGAGACCCCTGAGGAGATACCTGACCTGACAGAGCACACTTTATCAATGAAGAACAGGAAAGCTTATCATATCAAGTGGGTGACAAAGCTCTAACCAGCTGAAGACAGGACAGAAGAAGTAGCCTGTCCACAGTCTGGAAGAGCTGAGCTAGTCTGTTCTTCGCTGCAGCAGTCTCCCTGGACAGGAACACTGCCTTCTTATGGGAGCTTGTCCTTTGATATTCCCTAAAATGGGATTTTAAAACAATTTGTTCTCATCAGTCCGGGATCTCTGCCAGCAGAACTCCAACCTCTGAACCTTTGACTTCAGCTCCCTCAGCTCCACATCATACCATGTGGATCTCAAGTACAAAGACACTGGTCATACACTGATGAGTGCTACAGAATTGAGGGCCAAGGTAGTGGCCATATTATAGGTCATCAACACCTCCCCTAGTTCTGTCTCACATGCAGTCATCACACTTGATAGGTCCAATGCTGCCTGGAGCCCTGATGGTGTCAAACCCCCTAGGGTGGTAATGAACAATCTCTGCAGGGAGGGGATTGTCAGGGGGCCCCAAATGTGAACTTCACTGTGTAATGATCCTATAAAATGACCGGATCAATCTCAGGATTATCGATCTCAAGACCCATTGTGAATATCAGGTCCAGGGTGTGACCACGTGATTGGGTTGCAGAGGTGATTTCCTGTGACAGGCCCAGCAATTCCATAGACTGGAGAAAGTTCTGACCAAAAGATGAGAGTTTATCATCAACCCAGGTATAGAAATTGCCCAGAATTAACCATCTGGGCAATTCCAACACTAGGCCTGCCATGAAGTCTGTGACTTCCTGCAGGAATTCTCACTCATGGCTCAAAGGTCAGTACATATTGAGGATCCTGCAGTCTGTACCTGGACCCCCTCAGATGGCCACACACTCAAACAACATGGTAGGTCCCACCAGGAGCATGTAGAAGTTCAAACTGGGTCTAAATCAAATAGTCACTCTGCCTGGTTGCCATATAGTGAAGAAAACTGTCCTCTTGGCATAGGGCCCTGTACCCCTCCATCCATGAGTTGTAGACAGCCCTGTGCATTGGCTGACAGATGCAGTCTTTGCCCTGTGCATCTGTATCTGCAGCCACATGGAAATGCAAGGACCTCAAGGTCCTATACTTCCACATCTCACCGGAAAGCCCCATGAATTCTTCACATCTGTCCCCCAAGGGCCCTGTACTTCTGTAGCTGAACAGAATCATCCCTTGGTTTAGGATATCTGCATCTGTTCATGGAGGTCCCAAAGGGACCTGCTGAGGATACGAATATCTAAAAAAGAAAGGAAATTCTTTGCAAAGAACCTTTGTTAATGCTCCAGTTAGGGTAACTTAATGACAAAAAGTAAGGAAATGTGGTGTTAGGGTTTCCAACCCTCACTCACAGCCCTGACCACTGAAGCAGTAAAAGGAAAAATAAGTTAGGGTTTTGGATCTCTAGAGTCTTGGTGAATCAGTAGTGGGGTCTTCCTTTGGGTTGTTAATCATAATGTCTACCCTGTTCCCTGAGCAAACAATATCAGACATGCCAGCCCTGCATGAAGAAAAGCACAACAAATTGTGTTTCCCTCATGTGGTGACACATTTGAAGAGTGTATCACCATGCAACACTGGCTTGAAGCTGTACCTTATGCTTCAGACAGGAGGATATGGGCTGGGAGGAGGGGGATCATCAGGGTTGACTACCCCAAGGAAGACCTGACTACTGATTAGTCAAGACTCAGGAGACCCAAAACCCCAATTTTTTTTTTCATTTTGCTGCTTGGAGGGTGAGGGTGGGGAGTTAGGGCTGGAAACTCTAAGAACACATGTCCTTACTTTTTTGACATTAAGTTACCCTAACTGGTACATTTATTAAGTTGTTTGCAAAGTATATAGATATATGTTTTGTGATATAAAGAGAAATAAAAACTACTATCTGAGGCAGGCAGTGGAGATATCACTGATATGTCCATGTTCCTATATGTCATACACAAAATCCTCTAAAATTCTTTTTGTTATACCTACATAAAGAGTTCAGTTTCTATTACAGTATTCGTGCCATCTTGTAGATTTTCAACTAGAGTAACAGATGTAAGTGCCATCTCCGGGTAGCAGTGAACACACACTCACAAACAAAACAAAATCCCTAACAAAAGGTTTCACAATTCTCTAAAGGGATTTTAAAAAATCCTTAAAAATCCCTTGACTAATTCGGTGCTACTACTGAGTGATATCTCCATGTTCCTGTATGCCATGGTGATATCACCATGTTCTCATCTGTCATACTTAAATTTTTCTGGCTGATCCTGCTATTGTCAGACTGCATTAGGAAACACTTTCACTTTTATTCCTGTTAAGGTAGCATGACAGAGCACTGTCAAGTCCATTAAATGACATGTTAGCAATCATAGAAAATAAGTCTCGCACTATTAAAAATGTTACTCAACTCACTGAACTCAGTTTTTGATCTTCAGTTTAGGTGGCTATAAACTTATCTGGTTGATCCTGCCATTGTCAGCCTTCATAAGCTAAGAAATAGTTTCACTTTTCTTCATGTATTGTGGTGTGACCAAGCCCTGTCAAAATGGGTTTCATGATGTGCTAGCAAAAATACAAAATAAAGCACACCCTGTCTGTATGAAAAGTAAGAAAAGCTGTTTTTTGTATCTTCAGTTTACTTTGCTTACTTAAAAAGAAGCTGCTGACTGCAGAGAGATGAGAGAGAGTCAGGAGCATTAGGAAAAGTAGATGCAAGCTTCAGCGAGTGTTGCTATAGCAACGGTTGCTCAACCTTCCGTCTATTTTTCCTGAAGTTGCTGACTCAGTCTCATCTCTCTATAGTCAGCAGCTACTTTTTAAGTAAGCAAAGTAAACTGAAGATACAAAAAACAGCTTTTCTTACTTTTCATACAGACAGGGTATGCTTTATTTTGTATTTATGCTAGCACATCATGAAACCCATTTTGACAGCGCTTGGTCACGCTACAATACAAGAAGAAAAGGGAACCTACTTCTTAGGTTATGGAGGGTGATAATGGCAGGATCAACCAGTTAAGTTTATAGCCACCTAAACTAAAGATAAAAAAACTGAATAGTGTAACATTTTTAACAGGGTTAGCCTTATTTTTCATGTTTGCTAGCATGTCACTTAATGGAATTGACAGCACTTGGTCAAGCTGTCTTAACAGGAGTAAAAGTTAAAGTGTTTCCTAACGCAGTCTGACAAAGGCAGGATCAACTAAATAATATTTTTGAAAGACATATGGTTTACGTTGTGATGGGGATACAGGGTGCTGTGAGGGGGCAAAAGGTACAATATGTGCAGCTCAATCTGTATGTGGAGGATTGTGTTGAGGACAAAATCTGGAGGGGTGTATTGAGAGCAGGGTGCAGGGCAGGCAAAACATAATATTGTATAAACAGAACAGGACATGACCTGACTGAAGATATCATGTGTGTGTGTGTGTGTGTATATATATATATATATATATATATATATATATATATATATATATATATATATATGTATATACACACACACACACACTCACTATGTACGTATATCATATATATATATATATATATATATATATATTCTTTTTAATGTACTAGTTAGGTTGAAGTCACAAAAGCAGGGAAATGTGACTTTAGGGTTTCCAACCCTAACATCAGTCCTGCAAGCAGCAACAGGTATTGGGAATGTGCCTTCAAGTTCTCAGCACTAACACTCACCCCATTCCATGAGTAAATAAGCTGAGATGTGTACAGTATATGAGAATGGTGTGAGCTTTAGGGTTGACAACCCCAAAGCACACCCCTACGACTGTTGCTGCCTGAAGGGTGGTAGTGGGGTGTTAGGGTTGGCCCTAATGCCACATTTCCCTACTTTTGTAGCTTCAACCCTAACTAGTGCATTAACAAAGTTTTTTTGCAAAGAATGTTGTTACTTTTTAAGATACTATACCCATCCATAATGTTTGAGATATTGTAATGGTATCCTTTTTTCTCTGTGGGAGTGCAGAGCCCATCCATAATGGTATCCGTATTTGTGTGTGGGAGCATGGGACCCTCTGGTCACTGTGCTCCTATCCTTGCATATTTTTTGAGATAGTGCAAGCATATCCTTACCTGCAGGCCCTGCACTTTCATCCCGTGGTGCACAGCACCGAAGAAACATCTCACAGTGCAATGTTATCCTATGGGAAACAAAGCAAAATTTGGAAACTGTGTAATGCCACACCAAATGAATATATTTTCACCAAACCAGAAATAGGTACAGCTATCAGGCAAGCCCTTTGTACCCTGAAAATTTCAGACCAAAATTTTAAACCATGTCGTCACAGCAGAGTGACCATAAAAGGACTGGGTACATCTCACATTACAATGTTATCCTATGGGAAACAAAGGAAAATTGAAACCCCCAGAACTACAGAGCAAAGTAATCTGATTTCACCAAACCAGCAAAGGGCACATCTGTGGAGCAAGCCCTTTGTACTCTGAGAATTTCAGACCAAAATTCCTAACAGCTTCTTCAGTGTAAAGTGACAAAAAAAGTTTTTAAAATTTGTTTTTTCAAATTGTAAAACAGGATCCTGTTTTGCATTTCATTTTTTGCAATTTTCAGAAAAAGAAAAATCCTTCTTTTAAATTGCGAAACAGGATTCTGTTTCATGTTTCTTTTTTGCAATTTGTGAAAAAGATTTTTGGCATGTTCAGAAAACACATTTCCAGGTGATTGATCGAAAAACTAACAGCTGAATCTGAGAGAACGGGTCCCAATTAACAAAACATGTGTTGGTTACTTTAGAAAGCATCATTTTTTTCAGGTTTTTTAATTTTGTTTGCCTTGCTAAGAAAAAACAAGATGGTGGCAGCATGGAAAAAGATTCCCCATTTGCAACAAAGGATTACCCATTTGCGACAAAGAATCCTTTGTCGAGGCTCACATCTAAATGGAAAGTGAAATTCCCATAGGAAATAATGGGAAACTTTTAAATGTAATAACTTTGGAATGGATTAATTTTTTTCTGCAAATCTTAAAAAGACAAATCTGCAAACCAAGACCTATATACACTAAACACTTCAGACCAAAATTCAAAACATTTTTTGCATAGTGGCATTACAAAGTAATGAAAAAAAAAGGTAATTTTCACATTTTTTCACACTCCATATCTCTGCACCCACATATAAAACTGAAATGAGAATTGCCACGTCAAGAGATCCTTGGTTCCTGATGGCACATGTAAAATGTTGTGCAAATCGCTTGAGTGGTTGTGAAGTTATTAAAGTGCAAGATTTCAGGTTTAACATAGAAGTCACCATTCAACCCTACTGTAAGTATACTTACACGGCCACACTAGTAAAATATATAGATATATATATATTCTTTGCAAAAAACTATGTTAATGCACCAGTTAGGGTAACGTAATACCACAAATATAGGTAAATGTGGCATTAGGGGTTTCCACCCTAACACCCCCATCCCCAACCCCCAAGCAGCTAAAGGAAAAAACTTAAGGGTTTTGGGTTTCGAGAATCTAGGCCAATCAGTGATGGGGTCTTTCTTGGGGATTGTCAGCGCTAATGTTTATCCCATTCCATGAGCAAACAATGTCATACATAAGGTCCTTTCTTCACGCAGTGCCCACAGGGGGGAGGGGGGAGCATTAGGGTTGACAACCCCCAAGGAAGACCCCACCACTGATTTGCCAAGACTTTGGAGACCCTAAACCCTAATGTTTTTTCCTTTTGCTGCTTGGTGGGGGGGGTAGGATGGGCAACCCCCAATGACACATTTCCCTACTTGTGTGGCTTTATGTTACCCCAACCAGTGAACTAACAGTTTTTTGAAAATAATTTTCTTACTTTTTTAGAATTAATAATCAAATCCTCTTTTGCCTGTAGTAGTGCAGGGCTTCTGGGCCCTGCACTCCCATCCCTCAATAGATGTATACATGTATTTTGCCATGGAAGCTCAGGGCACTTGCATTTCCGTCATAACAGCAACCAAATTGTCAGCATAGCCTTATTACCCCACCTTCTGAATGCTGTGCTGTCAATCTTCAAATCCCCACCATAACATCATTCCATGCCATACATTTTGGCCAGGATTTGAAAAATGACAGTTGTCACATTCATGAGGTGGTGTAAAAAATGGCCATGTTGAAAATGTGGGGTCAAAATATTTAAAATCACTAAAGTTATGAGTGAGTGTAATAAAATTTCAATGCATGCACATACCTTTGCCATTTTTTTATATTTTGACCCAAATTTTCAACATAGCCTTCTTATGACCCCACCTCATGAACAAGGGTAGTAAAAATGTACAAATCTCACCCAAAATGTGATTTCACCAAGCAACCACAAAATCATCTTTCAGGACAGAGTAGCATAATTCCACTACAATTGTTCATGAGGTGAGGTCCGCAAAAGGCCATGTTGAAAATTTGGTATTAAAATATGCAAAAATGGCAATATTATGCATCAAAGTTGAAAACCCCTTTGAAATACATTAAATCTCATTTACGTTAGTCTCTCATATTGCAGTTAATGTTTCTGCCAGCAAGATGTATCTTCAATCAGAGAGTGGATCTTTGCTCTGTGATCTGCTCAAGTGAGTTAGGGTGCGTGGGAGTATACTGGAGGTGAGGGGTGGTGGATGCTAAGTGGGAGATGGGGTGGGGGGGTAGATCAGCAAAGGTCCATCTTCTTTTTTGCAGCTTTAAAATGACAAAAAAAAACACATTGAGAGAGAGAATTTTCTATTTTGCAGAAAGGCAGGGACAGCGATCAGAGAGTGAGGGTTGCCAATAGACACCAGGGAAAGAATAATTATTTAAGAGAACAGTGATCAGAAGGTGGAGGGATGCCACTAGACACCATGGAAAGATTAATTATTTACAGGGACCAGGGACAGGGATCAGAGGATGGGGGAGTGCCACTAGACCCCCAGGAAAGGTAGCTCACTGCTCTCACTGCAGTCCACAGAATGAGTTCCAGCTGCAGCTGCAAAAGCCAAGAAAGTACCACTGTTCTCATACACAGAATATTGGTGAACAGCTCCTCTCAATAAGCTGGGCACACTGGATTTTGGGTGTCCAGAAAAGGTATTTCTGGCAACTTTGCAAACAAACAAACAAATAAACACCAGAATCTAACTACACATGGCCCATTTAGCTAGGTTCTGATGTTTTCTTGTTTAAAATAATGGCATTTTTATGTATTTTTCATGCTTGTTTGTTCGTGAAAAAAAGCAACAAAATGATGGTTCTCATGGCACAAAAAAAATGTTTGGTGCTGTGCCAAGCAAGTGGTGAGAAACCAAAAAGGGGTTCTATGACATCCAATTTTTTTGCACCAGAACACTAACTTAAAAACCCTACTGCACATACTCAGAATGTGAAAACACAAAACTTTAAAGCCTTATAACTCTGTAACCATTTAATATTTTTTCAGTAGACCTTTCGAAGACACTGCTTTAGCACATTACAAGTGTGCCTTGCAAGCTTGGGGAAAAAAAATCCATTCCATGTAGGTTGTATGTGAGTGAAAGAAAAACAAACATTTTAAGTATAGGAAAAAAATCAGACATTTACAGAAAATGACATACGCGGATCTCAGACACCGCACAGGCTGTCATCACAAAACTTTCCACAGATCAGGACCTTGCCTACTAGACAACATATGCAAAATGTTAGCTGATTTCATCAAACGGTGCCACTGACCCTATGTGACCAATGACTTTTCATCACTCCCTCTTCTCTCAAGGTTCCCTTGTGCCTTTCCCAGGCAAGCTTGAACCCCTCCACTGTGCTTGCCCTCACTACCTCATGTGACAGACTATTCTAAGCATCGACTACTCTTTCTGTGTAGAAAAACTTCCTCATATTACCTCTTAATCTACCCCTCTCCAATTTCATATCATGCCCCTTATTCTAGTACTTTTTCTAGATTGGAAAAGGTTCCCCACTGCACCTTGTTTATGCCCTTGAGGTACTTGAAAGTTTCAGTCATGTCCTCCCACTCTCTTTTCTCCTCCAGTGAGTACATATTGAGGTCCCTTAGTCTCTCTTCATATGTTTTGTGGTGCAAGTCCTACATTTCCTTTGTCACCCTGCTCTGGATAGTCTCCACCTTGTTTATGTCCTTGCACAGGTGTGGCTTCCAGAACTGCACGCAGAACTCCAGGTGAGGCCTTACCAATCTTTTATACAGTGGCATCACCACCTCCCACCTCCTGCTAGTGATAACCCTGCCTGTGCAACCCAGCATGCCAGTGGCCCTCTCTGCTGCCTTTGCACATTGTTTTGATACCTTAAGGTCATCAGAGATGATGACCCCTAGGTCCCTTTCCTCCTGTCAGCTCCTCCCCTCCGCAACCTGTAGCTCTCCACAGGGTTCTCTCTATTCAGGTGCATTATTTTGCAGTTTTTTGCATTGAACCTCAGTTGCCGTATTTCCGACCATCTTTTAGTCTTCTTCAGGTCCCTCTTCAATTTCTGCACCCCTTTCTGGAGTATCCACTCTGTTGAAGATCTTGGTGTTATCTGCAAACAAGTAGACCTTTCCTTCCAGTCCCTCTGCAATGTCACTAATGAAGACATTGAACAGGACTTGTCCCAGTACTGATCCCTGCATTACTCTGCTGGTCACTGGGGTACCACAGGATACTCATTACATCCAATTGAGGTGTATCCTCTTAGCGAGCTACTATAAATCTTGAAGGCAAACTACCTGCCAGCTGCCCCTCAGTACGTGAAAAGGGACAGGATCAGTACACTACTTTATCAAAAACTGGTAAGATCACTCCAATACTGTCCCTCCCAAGTTCTGCTGTCCTGCCTATATTTTAAGAATATGCACTTACAGATGCCTTTCTGTAAGGACTTACTCACCTTTTCACCTTTTCCACAATTGCCCTTCATGAGGTGCACTGGAATAGGAGGATGATGGCCTCAAGTCAATGAACTGTTGGGTGGAGCTCCTCTTTCTCTCATTAAAAAGATCTACACTAAAGGTACCCGTGGTAGTACACTGGTACCTACTTAAAGGATCTCCCAGGGCCCAGGCTGTCCTTACTACTCATTGTCAAATATTGATTCTCATATGGTTATGTTTGTTCCTCTGGTTGGCTGTGTTCTAACCTTGGAAGCTTCAGTTCCTCTGTTTCCGTATACTCAGGCAAGCCTGGATGGTTATCCATCTGGAGTTGTAGCAAAACCTCCAGCAATTTGCTGGATCCTATTATTTATTTATTTATTTATTTATTTATTTATTTCAGTTTGGGATTAAATACATTTGAACCAAGGCTCATTTACAAAGGTTCCAAGTCAGACAAGGTACAAGACATAATAGACCAGCAATAACATTAAATACATGGGTACAAACAGATACAGTGAGAGTACAGAATTACATTTACATACAAAGGGTTATAAAGGTTTCAGATTGCTCAGGTTACTTGATACAGGAAAATCTTCATTATTTGGTTTGTTATATTTCAGATTCCATCAGCTAGAAATTCACAAGATAATTTCACCATCAGTATAGAAAGTGGGAGGATAGTAATGAAAGGCTGCAGGAGAGGACAGCTCTGTGCTAGGTGCACTGTCAATAAGGGAGCAAGGGATATTGCAGGGGGGTTGAAGTGTGTAAGGCAACTTGAGAGAGGCTTTATTCTGGAAGTGTAGGAGTGGTAGCCAGAAGAGGCTTTGTTCAAGAGGGTCAAAGGGGTGAGAAAGGGGTAGAGGGATTAGCTTAGTTGTACCTTCATAAGGAGAAATAGGGCAATTAGGGCAGGTCATTTGCTAGAGGTAAGGTCAGCCAGTGTTAGGACACTCACAGACCTGAGAGAGAGCTAAGTGCGATCGAAGCCCAGTTTTGAATTTACCTACCTTGCTGCATTCAAGGAGGTCGGTAGGAAGGTAATTTGTCCACTTGGATCCTCTATAAGACAGAAATCTTTGTGCAGTTGAGGTATGCTTGAGAGGTACCATGAACCCACATCTGGAAGACCTCCGGGCATTAACTGTAGATTGATCTAAACTGAAAAGATGCGAGGTGGTTTCAGGAGTTAACCCAAGCATGGCTTTCTTTGCCAGTATGCAGGCCTGGAATTGGGCCCTGAGGTAAACGGGTAGCCATCCAGTAGCATTATAGAGATCACATGAGTGTGTCCAGTGATCTGCTCCCTGGACCAGTTGGCATGCCTCATTGAGATGAGATTTTAAACTTTTTAGGGCGGTGTCAGTACCTGTGCTGTAGATTATGAGGCTGTAGTCTATGATAGACAGTACGGAACAGCAGGTGACAAGTTTTAAGGCATCAGAGGACATGTAGTGGTGGTGTCAATAGAGAACACGTAGTTTTGCATTAGCTGATTTGACAATATGGTCCACACGTGTTGTGAAGGAGAGGGCGTTGTCTAGATAAATCCCTAGGTATTTAAAGGAATCAACCTGCTCCAATATAGCCCCTTTACAACTCTGTATCAGTAGTTTTTCGCATCTTATTCTGTTCTGCAGTAGCGAGAAGAGCATGCTCTTGTTTTTTTTATAATTGAGCAGTAGTTTATTGACAGACAATCATGCTTCTAGCTTGTGGAAGTTAGCTTTAAGTTTACTGGTGATGGTGTGTAGGTTTTTCCCAGTTACGGAGATGACTGCATCATTTGCATAAAGCACGATATGGGCTTGGCAGACTGAGGGCAGATGGTTAATGAAGAAGCTAAAATGGAGCAGGCCCAATATTGAGCCTTGTGGGACTCCAAGAGTCACCTCCATAGGTTTAGATAAAGTGCCATTGATTTTGACGCATTGTGTCCTGAAAGAGAGGTAGTTCTTGAACCAGATAACTGTGTCCATGGACAAGCCAACAGAGTGCAGGAAGTGGAAGAGGATTTGATGGTTGATGGTATCAAAAGCCTGTGTGAGGTCTATAAAGATAGACCCCACTGCAAGGCCATCATCAAAGGAATCATATATTTGGGTGGTGAAGTCAACCAAGGCAGTAATGATGGAGTAATAATTCTGAAACCCATGTTTCTGAGTGCAGAGTAGGTTGTACTTCAGTAGGTGATCTGTGAGCTGGTCGGAGACAATTCGTTCCAGTGCTTTGATCAGGGGAGAGAGACTGGAGATAGGCCTGTAGTTGGTAAGACTGATAGCATCACCTGCTTTGAGGACAGGGGCGACAAGTGCCTTTTTCCATTTGTCAGAGAACACTCCTGACCTGAGGGAGGCATTGAAAACTTTGGTTAGCAGTTCCGCCAACTCATTTACTGTAAGTGCCACCAACTTCATGTCTACAAGGTCACTCCCCATCCTTGTCTTCCTTAGAACTCATTTTACTTACTTGATAGTGTCATTTCTAGACACCTGCTTAAAGTAGAAAGGGAGGGGGGAACTGTCCTTGGCCCTGGGATGCAAGGATGAGGTGTTTTTGTGTATTGGAGATGGGGGGGGGTCAGGTCATCACTGGGAAGTACAGTACTTAGATCAGTGAAGGCCCAATTGAAAGCAGTTGCAATGTCTACTGGCTCCTGCAGTGTACCGGCCACAGTTACTATTAGCCCTGGTTGGGTTTATGGGGTCTTTACCAGTGAGTGATTTTACCGATTCCCAGAACTCCTTCCCACGCCCCCAGCTCCTTTTTAGTAGTTTGTTGTAGAAGGCTTCCTTAGCTTGATGGATGAGCTTGGTACAGTTGTTTCTTGTAGCCTTATACTTGATGAGATCTGCTTCATTACAAGTGGTTTTGGCCCTATGCCACAGATTATCCCTCTCCCACATTAGCTCAAGGAGGGAGCCTGTGAGTCAAGGGTTGGTGGCCCCTTGTATTTTCCTAGTTTTATAGGGGGTAAATATACTGCAGGTTTTGGTAAAGGTAGCGATGAAGAAGTTGAGGGCTTGGTTCCCGTCCTTGGCTCTGTCAAGTGGCGACCACTCCACAAGCTGTAGATATTGTCTGAAGGAGTCCAGTAACCAAGATCTCAGGGATCAATTTCGTGAGACCCTGGGAGCACTACTATTGGTCTCATTCGACCATGTGCACATTACTGGAGAATGATCACATAGGGTGTTAGGAAGGACAGTGACCTCAGAGATGTGCTCTGGACAGCTTGCCAAAATCCAGTTGATTAGCATGATGTGCCAGTTTTGTAATTAAGACTGGTGGCTTGTGACACTAGTTCTGTGAGGTAGAGCCCAGATACCTGATCCTGAAATGTTTGGGTGTCATTAGACAGCCAGTTGGTGTTGAAATCGCCAACAATGATGTGCTCCCTGTTGTTACTGAGCTGCCCCAGGTTGCTTAGTTCTTGCTGGACACCAGTTTTGAGAGTCCCGGGAGGTATATACACTGTGGATTGTAACAGCACTTTGTGTTGCTTACCCAGGGAGAGTTTTAGGCTCAGGGTTTGCTCCTCCTTGGTTTGGAAACTACTAAGTAGAATTTGAGCTTTAGTCTCATTTTTCAGATATACTAGGCAGCCTTCACCCCAATTGGACAATCTGTTCTGCCGGAATACTGTGTAACTGTCTAGGTCAATAGAGTCATCACTGGCTTTTGGTGATAGCCAGTTTTTGGTAAGAGCTATAACATCTGGTTGAAGTAGCTCCACCCATGCCTGGAACTGCGATAGTTTGTTAAGGAGACTGTATGTTTAATGAGACTATCTTAAGGTGACCCAGCCTCGGGTGCTGTCTGGCATGAGGTGGCCCAGGGTTCGGATGGACATCTCCAGAGATTAGTAGTAGCAATAGTAGCAATTTTCTTAGTATGTATGCCCAGTGTACCCAGTGTAGTCTTTTTGCTTTCACCCAGTGTGGCTCATGGGTATTGGAGGCAACCATGGTGTTACGGGAGCATAGGAGGGCTGCTATATTTGGTTTTGTGGGGCACTGGCAGTAAGTAGACTTTAGGTGGGATTCCAAAAGCCTGATTTGGACATGCCTCTGTGCTGGTACCTGTAGTCTGAGGTCTGATGTGGTGGAGGGTGAAGCAAGGACTGGGGACAGGGTTCATCCTGCATCCAGCAGGTGTCCAGCCTGTCTTCATCATGAGGTAGGGGATAAGAAGGATTAGTAACCCCATACTAATTCCTGATAGCATTTTATGGGATGTGCAGGAAGTAGAGAAGCAGCAGCAATAGTCAGAAGCAATTTTGACCTCCCTACTTTGGTATTGTTGGTGGTCCTCCAACTGCAATGATGGGGGAAGCTTGGCTAGGCAGCTAAAACCTTTACCACTGCTACAGAGAAGTGCATTGGGGATACGTAGAGTAAGTCTGGTTGGGGGCAGGCTGTAGAGCCCTCAAGGTGAATGCGATTCTTGGTCCTGCCTGGGAGGGAGCAGGGGGAGCTAACCCAAGGGGGATGTAGGTAGTGTAACTGGATGAAACTGGAGGGGGGAATTGAAGCGGGATCATGTATAAGGAGCTGGTAGGACTTTATCCTAAAGAGGATGATGGCAGTGCAGTTGGGGAAGTGTGAGATGGGGGTTAAGGGTGGGGATGGGTGACAAGTAAGAGGAGGCTAGACCAGAACCTACCTTATGTGACATGAATGCGCAAAATGCTTCTCTCAGATGGCGAGCTGAGCTGACAATTGTATGATGCCAGAAGCTGATGAAAAATATTTCTGCATCTTTGGGGGGCTTTGTGACAGCCATTATAGTGAGGAGCCAGGGGCTGACTCAAATCATAGACTGGGGAGGGAGGGAGGGGTATTTGATGCTCACCTCCGATACCCACTCCTTTGCCTGGCTTACAAGCTACTCTGCCCATCCACTCCACCTAGCCTGGAAGTTACTATCACCACCAAAAATAACCATCAAACCCTGAGGACCTCAGGATGTAAGCTGCTAGAACCCCCCAGGATCCGGACCAATGTGGGAGGCAAGTCATTTGCCTTCTCAGCCCCCTATCTGTGGAACAAGTGCCCACCCATAGTACAGGAAGCATCCACACTCCCGAACTTCTGCACCAGGCTCAAGGCCCACATGCTTGAGGCCAGCACCTGTCACTGTCAGAACACTTGAAAGTCCCACCCCCTCCCTCTTCACTCAACCCCCATACTTGTACAACCTCGGTTTCAGATTGCCTCTAAACGCATTAGATAACCAATGTACTATGGTCTCTGTCTGGTTTCATAACAACTTACACCTGGTACTCCATATACTCTGTAATCTATGCCAAGAATGACTGTAATCTACAATTTGCCTATATATGCTCCATAATCTCTTCTCTGCTTGTACTGCTCCATATAATGTCTGTCCAGGTCACCCCCAAAAAAGGGACCTTCAGGGGTCAGTGGGCCTACCCGGTCATCAAAATTTAACAAATAAATAATAGAGGCCAGGGTCAGGGAAGGTGGACAGGATAAATACATTGGTAATAATTACAGCTAGGTAGCAAACGATTTATACTGGTGATAAAAACAGCTTGCCCCACAAAAAGTTAAGAAAAGCTGCCTAGACAGTCTCATCCAACGGCAGGCTGGCTAGGAGGGAGAGTGTCCAATTGTGGGCCTGCTCCAAGTTGGTGGAGCCAATCAGTTCAGCAGCATTCAAGCCGCAGCTCCTCAGAGGACAAGCATACCTGTGAGCTGCTGGGCTGGTGGGCTAGCAGGCCAGGGGCTGAGGAAGGCCACCAGAGTTTTCTGGGCAGCGTCAATATCCACGCTGGCAGCGGGCTTGAGAGGCAGAAGACTGGAAGTGGCCGCTGGGGTTTGAAGGTGGTGGTGCTGCCTGCTCAGGCAGTGATCTGGAAGAGAGGGAGAGATAAGAAAAAAGTCAGGCTAGATAAGGTCTAACCAGAGGGTGGTCCTGGGGCTGTGAACAAAAGCTATGGGCATGAAGTGACAAAACTGGGTGGTTAGTGGATTACGCTGAGCAGGTAGAGACAGGGAAAGGCATTTAGAGAAGTTCGGGGAGGGTTGTGGTGTGGGACAGGCACTAGAAGGTCAGAGCAGAACAATGACAGGGAGTGGGGAGAAGGAAGACAAAACTAAAGGGTAAGAAATTATAATAATATATCTGAGGGTTGGCGCCAAGTGCAGCCATGGGGAGAGATAGTTAGATTTGAGAAAAGATTTACTGAAATAGGACTTGGGGTTGGCTCCGAGTGCAGTCGAGGGAGTAGTAGGAGACAGAGTAGGGTTTGAGCTGTGTGGTGAGAGAACAGGGTGGACAATGTGCAGGCACCAAGAGTTTCAGTGATGGCACAACACCAAGGGGAGGAGAGGAAAGAAAGAGACAGATTAGTTAGAAGCAGTGCAGAGAGCATCCGCA
Organism: Neoceratodus forsteri; assembly: GCA_016271365.2. Lineage (NCBI taxonomy): Eukaryota > Metazoa > Chordata > Ceratodontiformes > Ceratodontidae > Neoceratodus > Neoceratodus forsteri. The sequence goes on along the minus strand of CM057456.1, from coordinate 1,155,493,856 downwards.
GAGCACAGTTTTCAACAAAAAACTTTACAATGTCTAGTTCTAGCCTAACTTGCTATCTTACTGTACTCTAATTAAGAGAACTACATGGAAGACTTAGCAGCTAACATTAGCAATGGACAGAAAAATCTGGACAAATACACTGGTAATACTTACAGATAGGTAGTAAACAGCTAATACTGGTGATAAAAAAAGCTTGCTCCACAAAAAGTCAAAAAAAGCCATTGAGACAGTCTCGTCCAATGGCTGGCTGGATAGGAGAGGGAGTGTCCAATCGTGGGCCTGCTCCTAGCTGGTGGAGCCAATCAGTTCAGCGGCATTCAAGCCATGGCTTCTCGGAGGACAAGCATACCTGTGAGCTGCTGGGCTGGTGGACTGGTGGGCCGGGGGCCGAAGAAGACCACCGGAGTTTCCTGGGCAGCGGTGCTACCCATGCCAGCAGCATGCTTTGGAGGCAGAAGACTGGAAGCGGCTGCCAGGGTTTGAAGGCAGTGGCGCTGCCCAGTTGGGCAGCAATCTGTGAGCTGGTGGGCTGGCAAGCTGGGGGCTGAAGAAGGCCACCAGAGTTTCCTGAGCAGCGGCGCTACCCATGCTGGCAGCAGCTTGGGAGGCAGAAGACTGGAAGTGGCCGCCGGAGTTTGCAGGTGGCCAGATATCAATTTGTATGTTATGGTTGTTATTTGAATGTATCTTTTTGAATTTATGTCAGACTTGTCCATTGTAACACAAACACAGGGTTCCAGTAATGCTCTACGATGGTTATCAAAAGGTCAGAGATTTGAGTCAGCCCTGTAATAACATTATTTTTTGGTATCACTGGGATTCAACAAACCTTTCATTCCACCTCATGAGTCCCAGGGTTCCTTTTATATTTAAAGTAGATTCTCCATTCCAATTTAAAAACAGTAAAATATGTGGGGAATGAGAACAAATCGGAATGCCAATGGTACAGTCAAAAAGAGCTCCCACACAACCTCCATAAAGAACAAGCCAATAATAAGACTTATAACAGTAGTGATTTTATTGAATCCACTATCTTCATTATAGCATATTTTCTATTTGCTCCAAACCATTTTATAATGTATATTATGAACTGAGGATCGTAAATAGAGGAATCTGATTGGCTGAGAACTCTTTGAAGCTGTGATGTTATCGGACTACATCTTCACTGCATCAGAACAGTTCTGGTGTCACCAGCCTCCTTGCTCTCTACTGTCTGAGAACTATTTTTTCAAAATGTACTTCTACACCATCCAAAAACTCATTTACAAAACATTTTAAAACATGTTTCTTTTATTTTTTTTTATTTAAAAAAACAGAAACTCAGTTCATAAGAGCAATAAGTCACTCCAGGGTGTGGTATATCATGGGATATCATCACTTCTTGGGTGGTTGGACGCACTCGACCTCTGGCCTCGTGCCCAACCACCCAAGCCGTGATGATATCTCATGATATGCCACACCCTGTCATGCCTTATTGCTTAATTGTGACATTTCAAAACTACAAATGTTCCTTCCTCAGACAAAGGATCTTTCCATTATAAACACTAGTTCAAGCAAAATAGTATCTTTTTAAATCTGAAAGCAAAAGAAAAATAATTTTTATATACTTTGCTTTTCCCTCAAAATGCTTCAAAATAATATGTGTACTGCTTTAAAAAGGAACCAAATGAACAGGGGGAACACACCTGTATCCAAAATATACCATCTGAGTCCCCGACCAGTATAAGTAAATTTTCACATAACCAATTCACATTAATCAGATCAGAAAAATCAGGGGTGGGGGTTGGGGTGAGGATGCTGCCCATCTATCAAAAGAGCATTTTAAAGAAAGAATTAATAGTCTTAGTGCCAAACCTTAGGCGAATACAATCAAAAATGCTTTCAAACCAGGAAATTATTTTAGAATCAAACAAATCAGACCTGTATTACAAACAGGCACTATCAGCTGCAGATAGAATCTCACTTCAGCGCATGTATCGCCTAAGGAAAAAGACATAGAAATAATCCATTCTAGCAGCATTCCACTATTGCTTTTGAAAGGGCTTCCAAACAGCCAAAATTAGCTAGTAATTACCTTTACAAAAAATGTTTCTTCATGCTTTAAAATTTGGGTTGCCATGCTACTAGAAAATCCAGTGAAAGAAATTTTATATGCCAAATTACGGTCTAGGCAGCACACACACCAACTAATCCACCGAGAAGCAAAGCGAACTGCTGTGACAACACTGAGAAAGTGTTTAAATCTTTTTTGCGCACTCAAAGAGCTTCCAGAAGGAGGAATGGGCCAGGCCAAGGGTAAGTGGTGTTTATAATGGAAAGCTTCTTTGTCTGAGGAAGGAACATTTGTAGTTCTGAAATATCGCAATATACTTTATAAAATGGTTTGGAGCGAATAGAAAATATGCTATAATGAAGATAGTGGATTCAATAAAATCACCACTGTTATAGATTCACCAAACCTTGCCATGTTTCAAAATTCAAGGTACTCATGACCTCAGTATATAGCATCACCTGGAACATTAGGGGCTTGAACTCTCCTATCAAAAGGAAGAGAATACTTGCTGGCTTAAAATCTATGAAGGCACAAATAGCACTATTGTAAGAAAGTAAACTTAGTACTGTGGAAGCTTTCAAGTTATGTAAGGAATGGGTGGGGATATAAGTTCATTGTTTTTCTTCTTTTTCCAAAACCAGAGTGTCCATTTTAGTACATGAACAGCTAAAATGGAAACTCCATTGGCATATATTGCATACCAGTGGGAGATGGATGGAATCCCATTTTGACACCCCTGAGGATCCAGTTCTACTGGCAAATGCTTATGGCCATAATTCTGACACCCAAGCACTGTTTACTGAATTGAGCCAGAAGATGTCAGGCATATGGGACCCTTATATCCCCTTATTGATAGATGACTTTATTGTAACTCTTGAGGCCAATATGGATTAATCCACAGGAGTCCCAGAACCACACACTAGTGTTCTAGCAGTGCTGTGAGATATGATGGAGGAGTTTCCTTAATGGATATTTGGTGGCTACATCACCCTCAAGATTTGTATTACACATGCCTCTGTGCCACTTATTTTACCTGAAGCAGAATAGAAATCTGACTCTCATTACCCAAGCTGCTGTGTCCTCCCACATTGCCCCACTTTACCTGTCACATCATGCTTCAGTTATGTTGACACTGATCTGGGGAACGGATGGCCAGCGATCAACCTCCTGGAGACTATATCCTTTACTATTTCAGGACTTTGAGTGTGAATTAAGAAGGAGGAAATCACCTAATTCAAGATTAATTATACAAGAGGCACTGCTGCTGCTTAAGTGTGCAAGGCCTTTAAAGCCAACGTGCAAGGCTGTGGATAATTAGATATGCAACACATTGTAGGTGCCAAAGGGAGGATAAATAGAAGAAGCTGGAGACCCATATGACTGCCAAGGAGTAAAAATGAAAGATAGGACATAACCAACACACAAATAAACCCCGTATTGAGGAAATCAGGATCCCTCAAATGCAGTTAAATTCCCTCGCCTCTAGAAAGGCTGAGCTAGCTATTCAACAAACCAAACACCGATATTGGGATGGTGTGGAGAAGGCCAGGAAGATGCTATCTTACAGCTTCCAAAAACAACAGGCAAAGAGACATATTCAGGCAGTGCAAGATAACTAGCTCTGTCTCCAAGCTAATCCTGAAATAATCAGAGCATACCCAAATGCTATGAAAAGTTATAAAAGTACAAGGGCCAACTTGACCTGGCCCAATTGGAGACTTTTCTCTATGGACTACCCTTACTGCAGTTGACCAAATCTCAGAAACTCAGCTTGAAATCTCTTCTCTCCACATAAATCCTCAGGCAGCAATGGCTTTCCAGTAGATTTCTACCAACTACTAGGAGATGTATGGACCTCCATTGCTCACAAATTATACACTATTGGGCACCAACAGGCCATACTCCCCCCTCAAAACAGGAAGCAATAGTTACAGTTCTCACCAGGAGGGTAAGGATGCCAAATAAGCAGCTAGTTATTGACCCATATTGCTGATTAATGCATAAGCCAAAATATTGGTGAAGGTATTAGCCAACAGAATGGAGATAATCCTTACCTCCCTGATCCCAGCATCCCAGGCAGACTTTGATAAGGGCTGACTCAGTACAGACCAGTTCAGGTCCTTGATATCACTCCTTACTGTTGCCAGATCTGCCTCCACTCCAGCCAATGCAGTAGTAACAGATTTTGAGAAAACATTAAATTTGGTGGAGTAGGGGTAGCTGCACTTGATCATGTCCAAGATGGTATTTGGCCCAGAGCTTGGGGGGAGGGTTGAGATGATCTGCACTTAGCCATCAGTGAGGGTGCTAACCAATTTGACCTTGTCCCTGCCATTTCCCCTATTGCAAGGCACCTGACAGGGATTTCACCACTCCCCTCTGTTGTTCATTCTTGCCATACAGCCCCCACCCTAGACATAAGACACCACCCAACACTTCAAGGTATCCATGTTGGCTCAGCAGAAATCAGATCCAACCTGTGTGTGATTGATTGTCATCTGCTGCCACTGCTGCTAAAAGATACTCATGCAAACACCCCTCATCTTGTCACCATATTTGGAGTCTTCCAAGAAATATCAGGGCTTAAAACAAGCCCCAGCAAAACTGAGGCACTACCCCTGAACACATACTGCACACTGGGATCACTGTCTCAACTGGGGCTGAAACTGTTGCCTAAAGGTATCAAGTACCTCACGGTATGGATTTCTAAGAAAGGAATGTGAACAGTGGAAACCCTTGCATCTGTCTCTTTCTGGGAAGATATCAGCAATCAGAACAACATACTCAACAATCCTTGCACTGCTTGGCCCACCTAGAAGTGAATATTCCTCATCATTGGTTTCAAAAGATGGATGCCCTTGTAGGTGACTTCTTGTGGGAAACGAAACCTCCACTGTATAACAGAATCAAGGTGTGGGTAACTGGAGCAAAATGAGCTGGAACCTGACATAATTTCAAGCTTAAGGCCTGGTGGGACTGAGGGTTGAGGCACTGGATGCCACACCTCGCTCCACACCAGCGACCCAGGTTTGAGAACAGATTTGGGTCACTGAGTGTCAGCCAAGGAGGAGAAGACTGAGCATTCAGAGAACTGCTCAACTGTCCTGGGGAGGGTTGGGGTATTGGGGCTCGCTATCCTAGTGACCCCAGTGGAGACTGGGTGAGCAGTACTCAGTGGGCACCTGGCATTAGGCAGTGGTGGACATCCTGCAGGCATGCATGGGAGCATGCTCAATGTGAGCTGGATGTCACTGCATGTCCGTGCCCTAGGGGAACCAGTAAGAACAAAAAAAACCTCAAGGCAAGCAGCATGGCACCACAGACGGACGACAGTCCTTCAGGCCAAACAAAGCCCAGCGTAAGACAGGGCAGGGACTCAAGAGTGATGCAGTCTCCTCCCCTGTTCTGCCCTCTGCTGAGGGCCCCTCCATGGGGGGGAAGCCATGGTCCTCCCCTTCCTGCAGCTGAGGTGGAGGCTGACTAAAGCAGGATCATTGAGCATCCATGTAACCGGCTGATGCGGTAAGTACTCCCCAATTTGCCTGTAAGAGCAAAAATAGAGCATGCAAAAAAAAATTCAAGATTACTTTGTGGCATTCTGGGTGCAAAATGATTCAGTGGCTTGAACAGTCACCTAATGCTATTCTGCTCTGGCTCACACAGGAGAAAGTGTTGCTTGCTGGTGTGTCAGTAGCAGTGTGTTTATACATGCCCACTCCCAAGCCTCTGCAAGTATGGTCCACCATCACAGCCTCTATAAAGACCTGAAAAAAGAAAGTATGTGGACAAAAGAACATTTTACATCTCGCTGAGTAATGAACACCATTGTTGTGAAATCCTGTACTTCATGTAAGAGGGAGAACATTGACTTGGGTTCCTGAGAGGTGCATGGAATTATTCTTGTAAAATATCTATTCCAACCCCAGACCACCTACATAGATTCATTTGAGAATCTGCAAAAGCGATATAGACTGCCCCACACAAACTTCAGGAGGTTGAAGGAAAGGCTCTCTAGAACCAATTGCATCTGGTCCCCATTACTCTATTCCTGCTGAAAAATGAGGAAGGGGAAAACTAAGAAATTGTACAAAACAATCATAAAGAATATTCCTGATCCATCAAATGGAGCCAAACTTAAGTGTGAACACTCTTTGCAAATAACAATACAGGAGGAGGAATGGTCATGAATATGGAAGTTAGCTCACATAGCCCACCTGGACAGCAGGAGTCTCCTTATTCAGAACAAGATGCTGCACTACTGGTACCAAACCCCTGCCCAGCTTAAGGCCTTAGGCCTGCTCACTCATGATGCATGCTTGAGGTGCAGTACCTCTAACGCTGACCTCATCCACATCTTCAGGGTGTGCCCCAAGCTTCAGAATTTCAAGGGAAAAGTTCACAGGTGCTGTATGCAAATACTAGGAGCAAATTACTCCGTCTATCTTCAGCTCTATTTCTTGGGATTATATCCCATAAATACTTACATCACAGATCATTCACTGAGATGGTTACTTATGGTGGGAATATAAGCCACACAGCTAATCTTCCAGTGATGGAAATCTGAGGACATCTCCTCATTTAAAAAATGACTAACAGCTGCTAGGCAACTAGCCACTCTAACTAATTTGTCCGACTTTGCCCAGAAGATCACATCCATGAATAACAAAATCTCGGCCCCTTTCTGAACTCTTCTTTCACTACCTCAGATTCTGTGCAGGGAATACAGAGAGGGAAGGATGCATTGAGGCTCCTTTGATCCACCCCCCCTTTATTACTACCCCCCAAGATTAACTACTTAGTGAACCCCCAACATCTCCTTCACTGCTCCGAGTAAGTGCCCTACAAATATTATCCCATCCCCTACATTCCACTTTTTTCTGTATGAGAAGGAACTGAGGTGCCTTATTCCTTCAGCATTAATGTTAACATATGTAATTTACCCTGTTATGAACTGCAATGGATTTCTATGCTTCTGCTCATGACTCCTTGGCTAGTCCACCAGCACAACGGTAGTGCTACTGTTTGCAATGCTGGTGACCTGGATTCAGGAATGAGCCAGATGTGTCAGAGCGTGAGCCATGGGGAGATAGGATGAGTGTTCCATGGACAGCTCTCCTACTTCAACAACGGGTGGATGATGGTGACTGGCACTTGAGTGATTCTTAGTGGAGGCTGAGAGTACATTTGCTGGAACAATAGAGATATGGCTGATGTCTGTGGGTCATACATGGGAGCAAGCATGTCTGTGCGCTGACTTTATTGCAGATCTGTGCGCCTCCAGTGGCAACCTATGCAAGAAAACCCTCTGTGGCTGTGCAGTGTGATGTTGATCCTTGGAGACTTTCACTGACCAAAGTGACACTCTGCATCCACTCATCAGGGTCCAAGGGTTGATCTCAGTCTCTTCCCTAGCCCCCCCAAGGGAGCCCCACCATGAGGAGTAAGTCATGGGCCTCCTCAAGCAGGCTGGCAAAGAAGATGCTGGGTGGGGGGGGGACTATAGGGGACAAGAGCTGATGATGGGGTACATCCCCAGCCACACATGAAAGAGATAAACAGAACTGATTTAACAAAAAAATAGGAACAAACTTCATGACTCCTTAAATCATGAAATTTCACCTGCAAATTGTGAAATTTCACATTTTGCAGTGCAATTTTGCCATTTGCATGTGAAATTTCACAATCTTCAGGTATAATTTTGCAATTATGAGTGAAATTTCAAAATGTTTGAGTGAAATTTCACAATTTCTGGTGAAATATTTCAATTTTGGGTGAAAGTTTGCAATTTTGCAGGCAAAATTTCACATTTTGCACCCACAAAATATTTTGAGAAATGCACGAATTTCATAAAATATTTTGCATAATGAAATTTTGCAATTTCACACAACACTAATTGTGATGTTTTTTGTTGTATGGTTTATTATTTTTTTATCTTTGAATATCAAATAAAATGAATTAACTGGAAAAAAACATTGGTTTCATCACTAGCCAAAGTCAGGCCCATCATATGCCACACAACTGGCACTGGTGCCAAATTTGTTGTAAGAAAAAAAACTACACTTCCTAAGTCATTAAAAGCCAAACATTAAACTGCCAAATATCCACCCACATTCTGTACAAATCACACAAATCACTAGGGGAGTTTAGGTCCCTTGATAATCATCATTTCTGCCTAGTGGAAGGCACTGACCTTTAAAGACTCTTGCAGGAAGTGAAGACAAAATATCACATTCCATCACACTTCATGTTTACTCAGCATGGTATATAGGCACTATTTATGAGACAGTATGCAGGCAGTGTGACATTTTTGAAGGTGTGAAGGGGGCATCATGTGCATTTCACTAGCAACATCGGGAACAGTAGGGCAAACCAAAGCTTCCCACATCTCAATTCGAACTGGGTTATGTCCAAATCAAGTACCACCACCAGTCAGAAACATACAAACATAGAAGGTGTGAGCAGAAAAGGACCTCCTGGCCCACCTAGTCTGCCCCAAGGTCCCTACCTACTGTACTGCCATAGACTCTTGTTCATCTCAAGTGTTACCCCCCAGCCCTTTTACTAAGGTCCCCCTGAGTCTATCCCATGCATGTTCCAAACCTGTCATCATTTCAGTTACCACAACCTCTGGTGGGAGGCTGTTAAAGACATCCACCATCCTTTCCATAAATATGTATTTCTTCACATTCCCTCTTAGTCTCCCCCTTCCAGCTTCATATCATGTTCCCTTGTCCTTGGGCATCTATCTCTGTGTAAAATGCCATCCTCCTGCACCTTATTGACACCTTTCAAGTATTTGAACATTTCTATTATGTCTCCCCTTTCCCTCCTTTCCTCTAGAGGGCACATATTTAACTGCCTGAGTCTTTCCTCATAGGGCTTCTGATGTACCGTAGGTCATGCACCATCTGGTTGCCCTTCTCTGTACTGCCTCCTATGTCATTCTTGAGATGGGGCCTCCAGAATGGGACACAGTATTCCAATTGGGGCTCTCACCATTGATCTATACAAGGGTATTACTAACTCCCTCTTTGTGCTGGTTATACCCCTCCCTGTGCCTCCCCCCCCCCGCATTCTACTAGCCTTTCCCACTACTTTGTCACAATACCTTGCTACCTTCAGGTCATCAGATATGATGACTCCCAGATCCCTATCCTGTTTTGTGTTTGCTAACACCTCCTCCCCTATATGATACTCTCCATGCCCTTGGGTTCCTGTGCCCAATGTGCATAATTTTGTACTTTTTAGCACTGAAGCCCAGTTGCCAAACCCTTGACCAGTCTTCCTGCTTTTTCAGATCTTCCCTCATTCCCCCCATGTGTCCACTCTGTTGCAGATTTTTAAATCATCCACAAATAGGCATACCTTTTCTTCCAACTCCCTACTATGTTGCTAATGAAGACATTAAAGAGGACTGGTCCCAGTATTGACCCTTGAGGAACCCTGCTGGTTACCTTACCTTCTTCTGAGTGAACTCCATTTACCACCACCCTCTGAGTTCTGTCACCTAACTGTTGGCAGGAGAATGCTAGACCTGTTGGTGAAACACAACACGGAGCCTAGGATATGGCAGGAGTGAAAAGAGTTTATTAAAAGAAAACACAATATACAGCAGAATACCTGCTGGGAGCCAGGAACAGTACCCCAGATATCATGCTATCACTCTAAACTGGATTCCAACTCAGTAAAAACAGCTTCAGTATAATTCTTATACTCTTAGATAAGAAATGAATGTTAGTAGATAACAGTCTCCCAAATATGGTAAAATCTCAAAATACAGAAATCTAATTGGTTGAAGGTCAGCACAGAGGACAGTTAGCATATCACTCTCTCTGCACATACTCTTTGATAATAGTAAAATTAGTTAAAACTAGTTTTGGATAACAAATACAACAATACTTTGCATTGTATAATATTAGCAGCTGCATAGCAAGCAAAAATAAAATGTGCTGCAAGGCCTGCATAAGCAATGCTAATACTATTAGGGCCAGAGGTTACAAGCACATAGCCCTGTTGTGATCTGATCTTTGCCACCAGTCCATGTTACAATCATATGCACATGTTTTATAACCATATCACATAGTACTACACTATATCCTACCCAACTAAGCATATAATGAATGTACCATATGCTGCACTAAGTATAAGGTTGTGGGGGTGTCCAGGTCTATATATTCTTCCCCTTGTTTCCTGCTAAACTGGCAACAGAAGATGGTTAGTTAGGATAGAAACTTTTGTTGTTGGCAGTATAAAGAATGCATAGCTGTCTTTGATGAGGCTCAGGGGTAGAGTGTAAGCAGCAAATGGTAACAATAAGAATAAAAACCAAAATAGCTTGCAAAATGACAACAGTTGTAAAATAATTCTCTAGTAAAGTATCAGTAAAAACAAGATATAAATCACCATTGTGTATTAAATGATTTAAATCCTTTTCAGCTTTTTGAATAGTATTACTGATATGTATGAGGTTTTTTTTTATATATCTAACAAGGATTTGAGATTCAGGGTGAGTTGACCGATATTCATGTTAAAAACTGGTATATACTGGTGAATAACATCCAGATAGTCAGGGTCATTGTCAAAGTAATCTTGTTCAGTAGTGTTGTGTGGAATGCAGAATTCTGCTGTCAGAATTAGTGTGGAATGACCATTTTGCTGGCAGAATTTCCACTGGAAATTCATTTGTTTGACTGTGGAATTCTGCCTACTGTGATCCGTGGACTAATACTCTGTGGAACATAAATTTTTTTCACAGAAAATTATTCTACAACAATTTCCACAGAAAATATTGAGATCCACGGAACAAAATTCAATGAAACAGTGATTTTTCTGCAGAAGATCATTCTGCAACTATTTTATGCTGCAGAACTCCACCATTCCATTTCTGGTGGAATCTGGTGGAATTTTAAATATTCCATGGAATTCCGTTCCACTAGAATTTGAAAATTCCACACAGCACTATTGTTCAGGTGTGTGCACAGGGCTGATCACAGATTGGCCAATAATGATATGTTCATGAGGCATAAAGCAGAATTAAGAATGTCAACATCACAAGTGATGTGTCTATAAGAAAAGTTCTTTAGGGTTGTCACAGTGCAATATTGTCTATTCATATTATATGTAACCTTGACTTGAGGAAGGCGCCACTTGATAAGCTGTACGGGGCACATGATAAACGTGGTTATCTGATGGTATCCGGGTTGTTGGACACTGGATGGCTGGGTCTCTTGCATAGCATTTGTTGTTTCAGTGGCATTTTCAGTAGATGCAGTGAAATTGTGTTAATCAGGTCAGTCAAAGAAATAGCCACACACCAGCGCAGCTACGTCAAAAACATCATACCTGCCAGGTAAGGATATCCCTTCACTGAACAACAGTCTGTATGAGGCACCAGCCAGGCTTGCAGTTGAGGGTGGAACACCGGCAGTGGAGGAAGGTCAATACATTCCTTTTAGATGTGTCCCTTCAAGTATCCCACTAAGTGAACATGTGCCATTCTGTTGAAGATCAAAGAATCCTTATTGAACACTGGTAAGGACACTGTAAATGAAACATACACAGTATCCTTGATTGAGTAGCGGTGAGTTGAGTAGCAAGGTCCTTGATTTGGATGTGGTGTGACAAAACCTAAGTTTCTGGCTGTTGTGAGGGAAAAAGTGAGGGACTCAGCCATACATTTGGAGGTGCAGGCCAAGGTCCAACAATGAGGACAATACTATCTGGCCATCCATGAATCCCTGACAATGTCAGGGATATACCCTGCTTCCAGATCTCTTAACAGGTTAGTGACACTGGCTAAAATGTAGCCACCATAGGTGGCACAAATAATTTCCCTACCTATGTGTTGTTGTCTGGCCTCTGTATTATTGGTGGTAATTAACTTGTTAATCTTGGCCTGAGTTTTTTTTAAATTAGCATGCAATATTGTGCATGTTATGCACCATGAATCTTTCCTCCATTGCTAAGCTATCAAAACAGTGTAACATGGGTTTCAGTACATTTTCAGCTTGTTGATTTTGAAAATAACTAATATGTCTATTAATTTGTTCAGTGTCTCCCCTATTCCAGATTGACATTCCCGATCGAATAAACCTGGTATACTCCCCACCAGGTCTTTTATACTCAGGTCACATTTAGGGTGCCAAGGGCAAATGATCACTTGATGTGGAGCAGTTTTCAGCCCAGCTATAGGGTCTTGAGCTCATGCTTGATAAACTGTGACAGTATCTAGTAACATAGTAGCATGAAACCAAGCTACATTAGTTGTGGAAAAGTGGCCATATTCTGCAATGTTCCAATGTGATATATTCAAAACAACAGGAACATGCATAAATTGAACATTATTAATAAGTATCCCAGGAATGGAGGTTGCAGTCAGGCCACTAGGTGGACCTGGCTCCAGGGTAGGGCACTGTAAACGCTGTAGTGGGGAAGCGATAGTCTCAGAATATATGAAAACAGTCATATTGAGCACAGTGGTGGGAGAAGTTGTAGAAGCTGAGTACAAGATTAAGTTTGTGGAACCAGACACCAGTGTAGTTTTTTTATATTCAGGAAGTTGCATAATGATTTCAAAACTCCATGTCCTTTGATCTTGTTGTTTTATATCTTTATTAAGAGGAAACCATTTGGGAATCCCACCACTCTGTTTTTGTAGACTTCAGAATGGCCTGGCTGTCCCTTCTGCCAGGCATAATGGTCTGTATTAGTGGGTCCCATCCAGGATATGCCATAGGGAACCATGGCACCCCTAATATGAATTATCTTGAGGATCTCATCTGTGCCTGGGAAGGCATATGTTTTTGACCAGGTTGTCAATGGCCATTTTCCTTTGTGGACTTGGAAGTCTTCTGCAGTGCTCAGGAGAGAGCAGTGGAGAACCACCACTAGTAACAACATTCTGAAACAAAATAAAAGAAATAGTTTGGAATATAACCCCTTCCCCCTGAGCTTTGGTAAGTTACTTACTAAGAGCTGTCAGAACCCTTGAGTAGTTTGAGTTGATTGGTATGAAACCACTTGTCAGTAGGTTTCTTGCAGTTCTGCACCCGCACCTGATAGACAGAGGGGCTGAATTTGTTCACAGTGTCAAAAGGACCAGCCCATTTGTTGGATAAGGAGTGGGCAGGTGTTGAGTACTGCAACACTATGACTTTCACCCGTGTACCAATCGACCTGTTTGGCATCCTTGTCAAAATACATGTTGGACTTCTGTTGGGCATTGCCCAAGCTTCAAACAGCAAAGCAGTGGATTTCAATCAAATTTTCTTGCTATTGCTTTACATAGGTGTCAGCTGACACTCCGTCTATGGTGGGAGTGTGGACATCCAACCATAAGTGTTGTGACAATCTCATTTACTGACCAGTCATCACCGCGAAAGGCGTGTACTGAATAGTTGCTGATGGGGTAGCGCCGTTTGCCATTCAGAGAAAGGGCAACAGAGTATCACAATTCTTCACATTTTCATTGATGAAATTTGACAACGTTGTCTTAATCTGCCAATTGGTTCTTTCTACAGTACTAGAGGACTGAGGATGGTAAGCTATGTGGAACAACTGCATTACTGCTAACATGTTAAGAACTTCTTGCACAACCTGGCCAGCAAAGCTTGTCCCCTTATTGGAGTCTATCTTAAGATGTAGGCCCTATCTGGTGAATACTTGTTCTACCAAAGGTTTTGCAGTAGCTTTGGCAGTATTAGTCTTACAGGGGAAGGCTTCAACCCATTTGGAGAATAGATCAGTAATGACAAATGCATACCTGTTGTTTCTGCTAGTGGTTGGCAAAGGTCCAATGAAATCCATTTGAACTGCATTCCAAGGACCTGATTGTCTCTGTGGAAGCAACCTGATGTTGTTCTTGCCAGGTATTGGGTTGTTTTGAGCACAGGTGATGCAATTGTCCAGGTAATGTTGGAAGTCTATTGTTTGACCAGACCACCACTGTATTGTTCTCAGTCTCTGCAGGGTCTTGTCAACATCCTGATGTCCACCTGTAGGTGTGTCATGAACATGGTGGATGAATTCTGACTGAAGGTCTTTTAGGACAACCAACAATGTGGTGTTAACCTGGTGATACAAAACCAGCTTTTGATCTGGGGATAGATAGAGGTGGTTAAGGTGTCTCTTTAAGGGGTTGTCACCCAACACCTCTTTCTTCTACACAAGGAGGTTGTATACCTCTTTTATTTCTGGGTCTCCCATTTGAACTATGGCCAAATGCAATGGGATGGCTTGTTTTCTCCTTTGGGTGGCCACCGGCTGTACCTCTGCAAGTGCTAGCATTACCTAATCCCCCCCATGAGCTTTCTCTGGCCAATGTATCTGCCCAGTCATTCTGCTAATGAAAAGGGGCTGACCAAGATTGGGCCTTCACTTTGTGGATATACAGCTTAAAGAGAACTTTTTCTGCCAAAATATTGATGTATTGGAACAGATCTCAGTACTTGACTGGGGTACCTTCCGAAGAAGCATAACTATGGGTCTTCCAAAAGGGCAGAAAATCTGTAACAGAGTAGCACACCCAGGAAGAGTTCAAAAAGAGGGTAGTGTCCCCCTCTTGTTCCTCCTGTATCAGTTCCATTGCATGTGCAATGCCTACTAATTCCACGTATTGGGCCCTATGCACTACGCATATGCACAATGGAAACCGGGCACATAGGCATAGCTACGTGGGAATGCCATGCAGTTGGGTCCTGCAGACCCCTGGCGGCATTCCCAAATGGCAGAGATTGCAGTTACACACCCGATCCCCCGGCCGCTCAGACAGCAACACACTGGGAGTGAGTGGGGGAATGGCTACACTACGTGCCATTCACAAAGGCCAGTAGTGCAGGTCACAGAGGGGTGTAGGGCTGAGCAGGATATGTCAGGTAGGACCCTGCCATAACAGCAATACATGACCAGGCCCATGCATTCACAGAGTCCCCTCCTCCAGTCATGGCAACATGTGTGCAGCACCTCCCTACACACCAAGACCCCCCGGCATCATGGAGCCACCTCTCACAGCAGAGCCATGGCCCAAGTCAGCAAAGCCTCCCCAGTCCCCAGCACATGTCTGACCAGTCCCCATAAAAGGCACTAACACCCCCTAAATCACAGCCCCATCCATGGTGTAGTACAAGAATCCCCCCTGGTTCCCAGTCCACACAACCCCGAGTCATGATCCCAGTGCCCCAGCAGTAGCATTGGTGTTGAGTAGATCCCCCATCCACCCATGGCACTGACAGCCCCAAAACCAAAACATGCTAGTTGGTGCCATGGCCAAGATGACCAGCGGCACTGCCCTCCACACACCTCCATGGCCACCAACCATTTGATTGCTGTAGGGAACACATCACCTAAATGCAGAGGCATGCTCCCTGCAACTGTCAGATGGTCAGTGGGCATGGAGGTGTGTGGAGGGCTGTGCTGCTGGCCACCATGAGTGTTGGCACCGACATGCAGGTACAGGGTATAGGGGGTGCTGTCAGTGCCACAGAGGGTGGGAGGACCACTGGCTACCAATGTACACCCAGAGGAGCCTGGATCACAGATCTGGGGTGGCTGGGTATGTTGGCAATGGAAGCGTGCCACACAGCAGGGCTCAGGTTGGGGGGTATGTCTCCTATGGGGATGCATACCTCCATACCCCCTGCCTTACAAATCAGGGAGAATGCATACAATAATCAGGGACAAAGGACTGCTTTCAGGGACATATGTTGGAAATGGGCAATAGCTACATAGGACCCCAGTGGATCAAGGGGCTTAGTGTACATCGGCATTCCATGTCAAATACTAAGGCTGCATGTCCCATAGCTGACAGTGATATATGATTATGGTCCTCACTGTGCAGTCCCAAACCCACCATCTGTAGGAGGAACATAGGTAAATACAGTGGCACTGTCAGGGATATACCTGCCTGTCTGGGACTGGTGAGGGATATGTAGGGACAGGGCACAGAGGAGAGGGGGGAGACAGGGGCAGTACATATGGTGTCAGGGACCCACTGTATGTGTGTGGGGGTGGTTCTCCCTTACAGTGGCTGAGCACTGTTGTGAGGTGGTGGACCTACTCTGTGCCGGATGTGCAGGGTTACCACAGTGGGTAGGTATGGGCTGGGGGTCCACTTGCCAGGGTGTTTTATGCTCACACATTGTCCAGGTGCCTGTGAGTGCTATACATGCATCTGATCCCTTGCCCTGCTGAGCAGGGGATCCACTGTAAGACCCAGGATGGGTATCCCAATGGATGCCCACCTGGGTCTGCAACACCTCCCCCAGCCAGCCTGTGCATTTCTGTGTGCCAGTGGGGCAGGGCAGTGGACAGGTGGCCAGTAATAGTGCATACCAGCATGGGTGTACCTGTCCATGGGCACATAGCTACACAGGTGAGGTGTACACCTCAGGCACATACTGTACTTTCCATCTGTTGGTGCATAGTCACCATTGTGAGGATCTGACAGTACACTGTCTCGATTCCTCCACTGTCTCCTCCCCACAAGCAGAGGACCAAAAGATTCTGACTCCTGCTGCCTGGTGTCCTTCACGGTAAAAAGAGGAACCATC
The DNA here is from genome assembly GCA_016271365.2 of Neoceratodus forsteri. Lineage (NCBI taxonomy): Eukaryota > Metazoa > Chordata > Ceratodontiformes > Ceratodontidae > Neoceratodus > Neoceratodus forsteri. The sequence continues at coordinate 1,155,477,257 of CM057456.1, read as the reverse complement.
CATGAAAACATGGTGTGTCTGGGGGTCCACCAAGACAGTGTCAGTGGCAGGTAGAAATGGACTGGGTTCCAGAAGGGAAGGATGATCCAGTCCTCACTAATGGGGGTCTGCATTATAAAAGAGCCCATTGGCCAAAATGGAGGGGGTTTTGTTGAGGTATACAGTAACATCCCAATCCTGTAAAACTAGTGACCAGTGAGTGAATTTTGCATTGTAATCATTGCCATCGTTTACTCTGATAACAAGAAATTGGTAGGAGTGAGATTGGTGTGCAGCACAATGGGGTGGAGTCCAATAATGTAAGTAAAGTGCTTTACAGCCCAAGCTGGAACCAGTGGGTTCCTCCCACAGAGAGAGTATTTTTGTTCCACTGGCAAAATAATTTGGGATGCACAGGCTATAGGCCTGAGGCATCCATGCACCTTCTGTGCCAAGACCGCAGACATAGCCATATCAGAGATGGCAGTTTAGTGATGGAAGGGCAAATCTGGGTTTGGGTTAACCAAAGCAGGGGCTGAGGCTCAGGCCTATTTTAAAGCAGTGACTGCCATGGTATGTTCCAGGCTCCAGCACCAAGGGGCATTCTTTTTCAGCAAATCATACAATGGTGCTGCTATTGTGCAAAATCGGGGATTAAATCCCTTGAATAATTTGCCATGCCCAGGAAATGTCTGAGAGTGGACACACTGGTGAGTAGTGATAAGTCATGAATACCTAGTACCTTGTCAAGGGTGGGCTCCTCCCTTCTGCAGTTACCGGCATGCCCAAGAAGGACACTTCAGGGTGGCAAATTTGGTCCTTGGCAGGGATACATTTTAGATGCACAGGCTGCAGGTGCTCAAGAAGTTTGGCAAGCTACTGCAGATGCTGCTTTTGGTCTACAGTGGTCAAGAGGAGATTATCCAATTATTGTAGGAGACATTCAGGTATGAAGAAGTCCTGTATGGCGTCTCACATATGGATGTGAAAGAGGGAAGGGCTATTAAGAAAACCTTGTGGGAGTTAGGTCCGAGTGTACTGACATCCTTCAAAGGTGAAGGCAAACTTGTATTGGCTCTCTAGGGCCAATGACAGTGACCAAAAGTCATTGGAAATGTTCAAAGTATTTGTCCACTTGTGTTCAGACTTTAAATGTTTTAGCACATCTTGGGCCAAAACCATGGTCGGAGCTCAGTTGGAGGTCACCCGGTTAAGCCTTCTATAGTCAGTTGTTAATCTGTAGGTATTATTGGGTTTCCTCACAGGCCAAATCTGAGAATTAACTGTGGAGACACAAGGTCTAATGACCTCTTGCTTTAAGAGCAATTTAATAGTAGCCCTGAGGAATGGAGTTGCCTCTGCTCGGCTTTTGATGTGGTGGGTCCCCATCAGTAACCCATATGAGAGTGTCCATTCTTCTGCAGTCATGCTTATGCTTAGCAAAGACATCCCTGTATTGCTCCAAATAGGCTTCATCCTATCAAAAAGGGGATGGTGCTTGAACATGACAATAACATCATATTCCACATCATTTGCCTGTATGGCTGCTTCAACATGTGAATCAGAAATGAGCAACATGTGATAGAGACCTGATGCCTGGAGGAGCAGTCAGTTGGCTAGGTCCACCACGCACCCATGTTGAAGAGAAAATCTATTCCCCAGGATGCTCTGATCATGGGGAAACAGCATAAGATCGAAGCAGTGTTTTGTCTCCATGGTTCCATTGATGACTGGTACAGCATTTGACTGATAGGTTGTCACTATGGTTCCCTTGAAGGTCTGAGTGAAGTAGATTTCCTAGTACACCATGAAAAATGTTGGGGGATGCTCTGCTGTAAGACTGAAATGGACGATCCTGTGTCTAGAAGCATTTTGAGCTGGCAGCCTCTGACTGGTACATCCACACATGGGTGACCAGAGTCAGCAGTCACCAAAGAGGTTAGTATGTGGACTGGAGCCTGACACCATCATGCTGAGTACTCACAATTTTAAACGGCATTGAAAAGTGTCAGGGCCATGTCATAGAGCATTTGTCTAACCTTGGAAAACAGGGTTGTTGGCTAGTTGCCCTCTCCTGAGTCAGGATTCAATCTGGGGATGGCTGCCACAACCTTTGCTGATTTGGCTTTGGACTTGCATACACCCACAACTGCCCTATCTCAGCTAGCAAATCGTTGCACGAAGGTCCAGACCACTGTTTTTGTCCTCTATTTCCTTTCGTGTCTTGTTGGTTCGACTTTCTTCGATTTTACTTTTTGTATGAGTATGAGGGTCTGTTTTGTTGAGGGTCTTTTGGGTTTCCTTTCCACCTCATACTGAGTAGATTGCTCTGTGCCATTTTGCACAGCAGTGACTTTGGACATAGAGCCTAAGCCAAGGTCCTTTGCATGGATCTGGTAGATGTGTTCTACCCACTAGAGAATTTGGTCCCATTTAGGGAAGACTGCAGCTTCTACCCTTTCCTGAATAGCTGGGAGAAGATTCCACATGAAGATATTTTTACTCCATTGAGTCACTGTCTGCCTCCTCCTTTGAGCGTGTTTTGCCAATATAGTAAGCAAAAAATCATCGGCCTTCATACTGGGGGGGGCACTTCCTTTTTACACTGTTTCACCTGCGTAGCCATCATTATGTCAACCAAATTTGGATCATGGGCTGCCAACAGGTGGGTAGTGAACACATTGAAAGAGGCCTTGGTGTCACTCCAGACCTCTTTCAGTAGTTTTGCCCACAACATGGGTTCCATGGTTTGCTTGAGGACCTGGACCTGATGCTCTGGCAGTAAGCTAAGCATTTGGCAGTGTTGTTGCACTTTCTGTAGGTGGCAACTCAAATTGTCACCCAGGGCCATATGGCCAATTTTGTCCCTGATGTTTTGAATAGCCTGCATGGACTGAAGGGCACTGTGGCTCAACTGGAGATCAGAGCTCTAGGAGATGATGCTTTTAGCAACTGCCTCTGCCACGGCAGTAGCCATGCCCTAGATAAGTGTCTGTTTTTGCACTTCCTTTTTCAGAGCATCAGCTACTGCCTTTTGTAATGCTTTTGCCTGTTTCTTAGACAGCTTGCTTTCCCCTATCACCATAGAAATTAGGCCCTCTACCTCAGTTTTATCTTCTGTGGTCAGGGTGACTACTGGTGGGTGGCACCTATATCCTCCAGTTTCTCAAGGAGCATCATCACCATCATCATCCTCTTCAGAGGATAAGATGATGGGTGATGCCGATGGCATCACTCTCACATGACCCTTTTGGATCGTAAGCTACTGATGTAACTTTTCAATCTGCTGTCTACACTTCACATGATCCACACCTCCATGAAACTTTTCCTTAGTAACATTATCCTGCAACACCCTGTAGAAGGTGCTTACATCATGGTTTTGCTCCATATCCTTCCCTAACTCTGACAACTTTCAAACTCTTCTTCCAGCTCCTCACACTTACTTTTTAGCGGCTCATTCATGCTTGTAAGCACACCATTCAACTGTAACATCTGTGCCTTATCCTGCTGCAACCTTTCATTCTCCTCCTGCAGCTTATTATTTTCCTTGTCTTTCTCTTCCTTGATCTTCTTAATCTCTTCCCGTAATGTGTATGCCTCATTGGATTTAGATTTTAACTCATTATTCAGAGTCAGAAGCTTAAATTCCAATGTCTGACACAAAATATGCAAAGCACCAACCATTACACCCTTCTGGTCATGTTTCTTACTTTTAGACTTGACCTCAGTATATAGCTTTCCTGCGTACTGTACCAGGTCTGTCTGTTATTCCACATTAGATGCAAAATCTTTCCAACCTCCATGAGAGGTAAGATACTGTAGGGCATCCAAGTTGAGCTCAGAATTGTTGGCCATTGTACTGGAGTTGTCCCTTTGTAAACTGTATTGATCAGAGATCTACTGTAAAGTGTGTCGACCCACCTCAATCTCAGCAGTCAGACAGCTGTGTGTTCTGGCAGCAGAGGCCACTAATGACTGTCCAGATAACCAAAGAGGGGCAAAGGTTCTTAACACCTGTCACTATCCCACCCTTATACTGCGATAGCCTGGTGTTGGTTCTGTCCAAACAGATCCTACCCCAGTCACCACTTGTTGGCAGGAGAAATCTAGACTTGTTGGCAAAACATGACACAGAGACAAGGATATGGCAGGACCGAAATAGTTTATTACCAGAAAACATAATACACAGCAAAATACCTGCTGGGAGTCAAGAACAGGACCACAGATATCATGATATCACTCCAAACTGGATTAAAACTCAGCAAAAAACAGCTTTGGTGTCGCTCTTATACTCTTAGTTAAGAACGTATGCTACTAGGTAATGGTCTGCCAAATAAGGTAAAATCACAAAACACAGAAATCTCATTTGTAGAAGTTCAGCATAGTGGATGGTTAGATCATCACTCACTCTGCACACACGCATGCACTGATAAGAGTAAAACTAGCTAAAACTAGTTTTGGATAACAAATACAAAAATGCTTAGTATTGTATAATAATAGCAGCTACATAGCACAGAAAAAAAAGAACTGTGCTACAAGGCCTGCTTAAGCAATGCTAATACTGTTGGGGCCAGAGGTTACAAGCACATAGCCCTTTTGGGATATGGTCTTTACCTCCAGTCCATGCTACAACCATATGCAAATGTATTATTACTTTATCACATAGTACTACACTGTATCCTACCCCACTAAGTATATCATGAATATACCATATGCTGCACTAAGTATGGGGTTGTGGGGTGTGTCTAGGTATACATAGCCAAATCTGTACCCATTTTACTATCGTTGGACCCACTCCCAGGCTGCTCGACTTGTTTTCCATTCTTCTGTGTGGAACAGTGTTAAAGGCCTTACTGAAATCCTGGTAGGCCACATCCACCACTCCTGCTTGATCTACCTCCCTGATAACCTAGTCAAAGAACTCTAACAGGTTTGTTTGGCAAGCTCTCCCCCTGTGAACCCATGCTGCCTCAGATCCTGCAATCCACTGGTTTTACAGTTTTCCAGGTCTTAACTCCTCCACCACCAGCCCCCAAAGGAGTTGTATTAAAGCAGACAGTTTCACAGAAGTATAGAAATAGGGGAAGTATATTAGTTAATGTGTCAGTAATGGAAAGGACGCACAATGGGGGGAAAAATTCAGTGGTTCATCCAGTTACTATTAGACATCTAGATATACCCTTATTGCCTGATGTTTGGCATCTTTTTGATGGCTAGTAACAGTAACATGATGAAGGTGATGAATGATGATGTGGAGTTCTATCATGCACCTTGTTTTTCACAAAGAGGCAGATATTCAGACTGCGCCAGGCAATGGTGCAAGAATGGGTGGAGTGCATCTTGGATGCACCGGGGCCAGAACCAGGTGATATTCAACGGCAATGCACTATGGCACAGCACCATTGAATATGGAATGGACTGCACACAGCACAGTGACAATGCACCGGCGCAAGCCACAGATAAGGAGCATGGGGATGCGCCAGTGCAAATTCAGTTGCACTGGGCACAGCACCCACGATATTCAGAAGAGGGCATGCAAATGGGGCCATAATATATGCATGACTCAAATGGGGCCATTAGCATGTAATTATGACCCCATTTGCATGCATTGCACAGAGTAGCCTGGCAAAGTTGTGCCTGGCACCCTGCGTAACTGCCTGAAGCAGGTATTTACCTGGTGGGCTAGTGCACCCCCTTCCCATATGCCCTTTCGAGGGCTTATGCAACAGAAATTATAACCAGGTGGTCTAATGGTTCCCCCCCCATCATGCCTATCATGGGCATCAGTGACTTAAAAGCCTACCTGGTGGTCTAGTGGTCCCCCTCCCTCCATCATGCCCGATTGTGGGCTTAGTACAGGAATCCCATTACCTGGTGGTCCAGTGGTACCCCCTCCCCTCCCACACTCAGAGGACCCCCTGGCCACCCAGCTCCTCCCCAGTCATTGGCGGACAGCAGCACCCCACCCCTCATACCACCTGACCGCCCGCCGAATTATAGTGTACAGTATGTTCTGTATGCTATGCCTATTGGTCCACAGTGTGGACCAATGGGCCTGCAGACCATACTGCACTACACAGGCATGAATATGTGAATAAACGTTCATTCACACATTCATGCCTGTGTAGTACAGTATGGTCTGCAGGCCCATTGGTCCACACTGTGGACCAATAGGCATACAACACATACTGTATGCTGTCATTCAGTGGACAGCCAGGTGGTATGGAGGTGGGGAGCTGCAGCCCACCAATGATTGGGTGGGGAGCTGAGTGGCCAGGGGGTCCTCTGAGTGTGGGATGGGAGGGGGGACCACTGGACCACCAGGTAATGGGATTTCTGTACTGATTCCCATGATCAGGTATGATGGGGCAGACCGCTAGACCACCAGGTTATTATTGCTTGTACATAAGCCCACAATCAGGCATACTGGGGGTGGGTCACATAGGGCAATGGGGAGTGTGTGTTCTACAGGACAGTGTCCCTGCTGGGCGGGAGGCTACCCAATGCTGGCAGGTGCTGCATTGCACCCTGCAATGCAGCAGCCCACCTGTGGGTGCCCTGGATTTGTTCCTCCTTTTCATGGGCTCAACATTGCGCCCCCATATGCAGTGCACATCAAGGTTGTCCCAGCATATGCAACGCACATCCCTGGCTGAATATTGGGATGTGCCACATATGCATGGGCACACCCCCTGCATTTGCACTGCATACATTACCAATGTGCCCCGGTGCATCAGGATTTGTGCAGCTCAACTTGCCCCTTTGAATATTGTGCCGGGGTGCATTGGGGGGGGTTGTACCATGCGCAACCGCTTTGAAATCTGGGCCCACGACTATAGTAAATCCAGTATGTTGAGTCATGGGTTTACAAAGATGCAGAGTTGAAAGAAACACTTGATACTGTACAAGGCATTCCTAAATATTTCCATAATTTCCCCAAACATACCATATCCTCTGTAATTACCAGCAGAAGCACAATGGTCTTCAGTATTGCTTAACTAAAGACACTTTCACATGATGGAGCTTTGTCGTTATATGGCGGAAAGGTTGATGAAAAACAAAGCTGTGTCATGAGCTATGGGACTTGAGAATGTGAAGTGTGAAGATATTAGTCATAGGTGCAGTAGTGTGTTCTGCAAAAGTTCACTACATTAGTGCAACCAAGGCCACCAAAGATTTCATTGTAGAATCAGAAAATTGTAGCATTAGCTTTTCCATGCTGAGTTAAATTCCACACATGCCATTCTTCATGATCCTCTTTAGCAACCCAGTGAAGCAGAGCCTGTGGTCATTGTGGCAGCACTGGTGGTGGTACTGACTATGACTGTGATGATTGTAGTTGAGGAAGTGACACCACTAGTTCACATGAGTAATCTATGCAGCACCAACAGCAGGAGCAGCAGGATACAATACTCATTAATGAAGGCCTGCAGTTCTGTTTCTTACAGGATTTGAAGACAGATTTGACATAATTTGACCAGGGATGTGATTAAGCATGACAACACTACAGGATGCAATGCAAACTACTGAAAAATTTTGCAGAGTTAACTCAGAAAATAAGGCAATATCAATGGCCATTCATCCATTTTGTCATGTAGGAATCAGTAACACTGCTGCATCCTGGGAGCTCCACTGTAACAGTGAGTTGAGGCTAAGGAAGTTCCAAATTTTGGTGCCAGGAGAATGTAGGTGCATACAGCATCCCATGGATGTAGACTGCTACCATTTCAAAACATAATGCCTGTCAGACAAGTTTATTGTAGCTGGCCAAATGTCCAGGTTCAACAGCCCACATGGCAGACTGCCACTGTTTTAAACAAATTCTGGCCAGAGCCAATAGGGTGGCAGTCGAGGAATTTGGGGTAAAAATACTGAAAATTACCAAAGTTACAAGATCGCATTAGTAAAATGTAATGTAGGCTCATGAATTTGTTGTTTTGCAATATTTGACCACCAAATTTTCAACATAGCCGTGTTATGACCCTGACTCATGAAGAAGGGCAGAGAAAAATATTAACTCCTGGCCTAAAGGTAATTTTGTTCAAGGACTGCTAAATCAACTTTCAAGATGCAAAAACACATTTTCAGCAGGAGTTGAAAATTGATTGCTGTCACATTCACAAGGTGCTGTAAAGAAATGGCTATGTTTAAAATGTGGGGTAAAATTACTGAATATTACCAAACTTACGAGCCTGCGTTTGCAAAATTCAGCATAGCCTCATATTTATTTTTGTAAAATATTTTTACACCAGATTTAGAACAGAGTCTTCTTATGACCCCACCTCATGAACAATGGCAGAGAAAATTTTCAACTCCTGCTCAAAAGGTAATTTCGCAAAGGGATCGCAAAATCACCTTTCAGGATGTAAAAAAAAATTTTGGCTAGAATTTTACAAATGACAGTTGTCACATTCACAAGGTGCTGTAAAGATATGGCCATGTTGTAAATCTGGAGTAAAAATATAGAACATTAACAAAGTTCTGAGCCTGTGTTCACAAAATTCAATGTAGGCTCATAATTGTTTTTTTTCATATATTTTACACCAACTTTTCAACATAGCCTTCTTGTGACCCCACCTCATGAACAAGGGCAGATAAAATTTTCAACTCCTGCCCAAAAAGAGATTTCTTGCAGGGACAAAGAAAAATCACCTTTTGGGACAGATTTTGCCTAAAGTCAGTGCCGTTGTTCATGAGGTGGTGTCCCAAAAAAGGCATGTTGAAAATTTGGACCAAAAATATTCAAAAATGCCCACGTTATGCCACTAAGTTCAAAACACTATTGAAATGCATTGAACCACATACCTGTTTCTTCAGTTCACAGTCTGGCTTTGAAGAGTGAAGACATGTCTGTGGTCCACAGAAGATTTCTATGTTGGACCCTTGATGGGTAAGTAAGGGCTTGGTGGGGAGCAGTGTGGTGGGTGCTGAGTGGAAGGGTCAGGTAGGAGGACAGAAACTACCACAAATACACTGATGGACAATTTTCTTTTTCCTGGGTAAAAAAAAAAGGACCAAGGATCTGTGATCCGACAATGGAGATTCTGCACTGCCAGTGTCCCTGTTACATTTCTTGGGGGTGCTGAGAGGGAGGGGGTTGGGTGGGTGGGAGGAAAACTATAAACACACACACACATATGTATATATATATATATATATATACATATATATATATAAAAATAACCACACATAAGCAGTAGCGGATGGAGGATGGAGGAGGAACATTAAAAAATAAGACCACAAAGACTGAGGATTCCTGATCACACAACTGGAGGACTGGGCACCCCAGTGTCACTGTTATGTTTCTGGGGGAAGGGTTGGGTGGTGGATGCTGAAAGGGAAGGTTGAGTGGGCAGGAGGCAAAAATGTTTTAAGATGCAGATAGTGGAGCGCGTCAAGGATGTAGAGGTGACTGTGGTGCAACTCCAACAAGTTGTTCAGTTGGAAGGAATGTGCTGAGCCCTTTTTTAGTAGCAAGAGGTATGCAGGGCTATGCCCATTGCAGCCCTAGAAATATGTTTGTCTGACATCTTTATGGATGGGATTTCCCTTGTGAAATGACCACTCTACACACTTAATCTTGGGTGCTCAATTAGCTTAATAATTTATTAAATATTCAATATTTGTGCATTCCACTTCTTCGACATTCCATTCATTTTTCCTTTTATTTATAGATCATTATCACCATGCCATTAAATCAGTCATGTAACACATTCATTTATTTAGACATTTCCATTTCCTAATAATCACTATCCCCTTTCTGCATCCCAAAACCAAGTCCCCCTCTTTATCTTCTTTCTCCGGCTTGGACGTGTGCCTGACACCCCTCTTCTATCAGCAAAACCCAGTTTCTCCATTATTCCTCTTATCTGGGCTCAGATGTCTAACCTGACCCCCCCCAGTTCTGAATCCCTGGGGTGACAACTCCATAAGGTGCCCAACATGGCTGGTTGTCAACCCAGCCCATGCATAGCCTTTACTACCCTGTACCCCCTGCACCCCTTAAGTCCTCTCCCAGTGACTTGCCCCCTCCATCCTTCTTCCTCCTCCTTCCTCTGACAACCTGTTACCCTCTGTTGACAATCCAATTCTTTTTGCATGCTCATGCCCCCCTACTTGTTGTCCTCTTCCAGCAACCTACAATTCTTCCCTTCCCACACTTCCCTCACCCTCTTCTAGTGACCCAAAACTGACTTATTTCTTCCCTTAGTTACCCTTCTACTATCAGTGCCCCCACGCTCCTCATCTCCTGGGTGCATAGGTGGGCAATTCCAAAATCTAGCAAATGAAGGGCTCTGCTCTGGCAAGTAGACTCTTATATACCCCCTCTAACTCCTCTCCTTCTTTTGCCCATCAGCCAATCATCTATCCCCTTCCCCTTACCCATGACCCTCTGTGTCTCCTTCCCCAGACCTCCTCCTCCTCATCATCCTTGCTTTGCCCTCCCCCAATCCCTGCATTTCAGTTCTGGAAACCTCCAACAATCAAGGCTTCCCTTTATTGGGAAACCCCTTTTGCTAATGGGGATTTCCCTTGTGAAATGACCACTCTACACACGTGATCTTGGGTGATCAGATGGTTTAATAATTTATTAAACATGCAATATTTGGCCTGGCCCACTGGCTCTGATGACTGAGGCACTGGATGTCTTACTTTGCGCTACGCTGATGACCCATGTTTGGGAGTGAGCACTGGTGGTTGTCGGTCAGCAGGGAGGAGAAGGATTGAGTGTCTAATGGACTGTCCTCCTTCTTAAGGGAGGAGGGCACCAGCTGTCGGTGTTCCACTGGCCCCCGCCGGTGACTGAGAGGCAGTGCACTGACACTGCAGAAGGGGAGGAGATGGGGCAGACACTTGTAGGAGCCTGTGCGAATGCGTGTGCTCTCTCTCCATGGGCGTCATTGCATGCCCCACCTCCTAAAGGGAAGAAAAGTGTAAAATGGTCCTAGCTGCTTGTATGAAGCTGTACCTCGCAGGTGATGCCTCCGAGAAGGCACCTTCCTGGCTGGATCCGAGTTGGGTGGGTTGAGATGCTCCCCACCACCCTACCATGAAGGGTAAGTCATGGGGGCTCAAGGGAGGGGGGGTTGATCCTTTGGGGACAGTGGATTGGGTGTAGGAGTGCCAGCCAGGACAAGGAAGAAATACCAGATTAAAAAAAAAATGCAATATTTGTACATTCCACTTCTTCATTCCATTAATTTTTCATTTTATTTATAGATCATTATCATCATGCTACCAAATCAATCTTGCAATACATTCTTGAGTAATAAGGCATGACCAAGGGTTATGTTAATGGTCTGTTAATCACCTTCTAGGGGTGTACTGTGGCACAAGGTGTAGCCGAGTGCCACATGCCCCTAGAGGGTGATTAGCTGACCATTAACATAATCCTTGGGAGTGCCTTATTGCTATTATAATAATACATGTTTTCAAACAGTGTTAAACCTTGTTCAGCATATGGTTAAGCTTCTACATGTAAGTTAATAAAAGATTAACATAATGCTGTTAGAATGTTTGCAGCCAATCAGAAAGCTCCATTTCTCAGACCCTTTTTACAAATTTATTTGTACATTTCAGTTCTCTAAGAATCGCTGTCTCCTTCCTGTATCTCACCACCAAATCCAGCTCCTCATCTTATTTCACTGGTCTGGACACATGTCCAACACCCCTCTTCTGTCAGCAAAACCCAGTCTCTCCATTCTTCTTATCTGGGCTCAGATGTCTAACTTGACCCCCCAGTTTCAGATCCCTGGGGTGACAACCCCAGGAGGTGCAAAACATGGCTGGATGTCATCCCAGCCCATGTCTAGCCTTTACCACCCCCATGCCCCCTGTGCCCCCTAAGTCCTCTCCCAGTGCCTCTTCCCCTCCTCTCCTCTCCTTCCCTTCTTTCTTCTCCTTCCACTAGCCCATCTCCCACCCTTATGATGAACAATGAGCTTCCCCAATCCTACTCGCTCTCTTCTCTTACCCCTCTATTGCTTCCTTTAGTCATAGATTGAATAGGGTAATGCCTACTTCTGATAAATACACCCTGTCCTATCTATAGCACCCTTCACAATTGTAAGAAATATTGTTGTTGGACACAGATATGTACTGTATATATATATATATATATATATATATATATATATATATATATATATATATACCCACTTCTCTTATAAATGCTGCCATTTTTCTAGTGAGTCTTTTCTTGGCCTTCTCAATTGTTTTAATGTCCCTAGCCTGTCTCCATCACCTTCTTGGTATTACCTCTGACCAGTCTAACATCACCCCAGCCACCAAGATCGCACTGCCTCCATATCCCACCTAATTTTGTGTAGCAATTCTACCCATGGTCATTCTCCTAAATCATTACTCCCCAAATGCAATAATAAAACATCAGGCCTCTGCCACTTTATTTTGAGTTCCTCCATCACTAGTAAGTTGCACCCATCTCATCCCCCTCATCCCTTTCCAGAATAATCTGACATTGTCTACTGGCTGCCTCAGTTGTCTCTCTTCAGGCATTGCTGCTGCTGCTGCTGCTTGCCTCTCTGCCCACTATATGAATGCATGCATCATGATCCACACATTCCTCCTATGTGCTGTATCTTTGGGAAAAGCAGAAAACATTATTACCTCATTTTCTGATATATTTTTTATAGCAGTTTGACAGCCACCTACCCGCTTCTTTAATTTCCATCACTGACCCACTTTACGCTTCCAGTTCTGAGGTCGCGCTGATACAAAATGACTGTGAGGAAAAACTCCTTGTTCCTTCAACTATGAACTCCATTCTGTTCTTCAAAATGGCCACCAACTGGTAGCAGGGGACCGAGGAGCAGTCTATGTGCACGAACAAGCCCCATGTCATCACTGGTCTAATTTCCTTGCATTTTTCTAACACCTGTATCAAACAGATGCTCCTGTTTTGCCCTGCTCTTCAGCACCACCTGTGTCCCTTGGCCCATCTGGTCTGTTTTATATCTTCATAAGCAAATTACTATGCCCCCGTTACCCCATTTCATATCCCCCCACTTTAATCCCCCAGTATCATCCTTCTTATTCAGAGCGACCATCTCACTGACCCTGAACCCTCCCCATTGCATCACCAAAAACAATGCCCTGAATAAACACACCTCATAAGCCGAACTTCACACACTCCTTAAACTCATTAGCAGCTGCTCCAGCAGTTTCCCTGCTACCAGCCTCCTGCTGTCTGCTATCCTCTCCTGCAGCCTCTGCCAACAGTGCAACATTCTCCTGACCACTGGTGCTCTACCGGGTTCCCTACCCCTGTAAGTTGCACACCAGGCCTATCCTGGAGAACAGACAGAACACCAATAGGAAGGAGCATTCTCCTGGCAGGTGCCTTGGGGACCAATGACCTAAACCTATCCAATTGAAGATGGTAAAGACTGTCAGCAACTGCATTTTTAACACCCTCAATGTCTCAACTTGAAAGATAGATTCAACCTCAACCCCATTAGTACCAGTTGCCTTACCACCCTCGTGACCATCTTTGTTGACCCCCTCTGTCTATTTAATACCCTACCACTGCCCGAATATTGCACAAGAAAACTATCCTCCAATTTTTCAATCTCTCACCCCAAATGGTTAGTGCTGCCCATATCAGAAAGATTTCTTAAAAAGTAATGTCCCTCAGCAAATCCCTGAGTGCCCATTCTACTGGGCACTTTTCTGATATCCAGTCCCCTCTAAATTATGCCCCCATTCCCAATGCCCCTGTTGCATCGGTATGCAGCTCCAAATCCATATTAAATTAACAATTCTCCTACCAAAATTTGACACCATTGTACTGCTGCAAAAATTGCTCCCAAACCTCAAGATCCTGCTGCACCCCCTGTGTAATATCCACCCAATGCTGAGGAAGCCTAGCCCTACTTGTGACCCTGGCCAACCTGCAGGTAAACACTCTCCTCGGGGAACTGCCCTACATGTGAAAATTAAATGCCCCCAGCAAGTGTTGTATCATTGACAATTGCACTCCCCCTGCTCTTGACCCATGTAATTAATTAATTCAGCGTCTCCACTTTATTGGGAGGAAGCTGGAATACCCCGATCTCTGTATTGATCTCTATTCCCAGGAATTCTAACTTGCAAGAAGATCTCTCTGTCTTTTCCTTGGTCAACAACACTCCCAGAGTGCTACACATCTCCCGAAAATCCCTCAGCATCTCCACTACCTCTTCCTTCTCTTGGCCTATCAGCAAAAATCATCTTGTTAGTGGATAACCACTTTGTGCCCATATCTGTCCCCAACTACCCACTGCAGCCAGGTGCTAAATGTCTCAAAGGTGATGAATGCTAGTGAAAAAATCATTGTCATTGCCTTGTCAAAGTAGTACCTGTCCTTAAACTTGAAACCAAGGAGATCCCAATCCTCTGCCATAATTGGCAATAGCCAGGAAGTGACTTCAGTGTCTGTTTTTTGCCAGCTACACCCCTTCCACTGTGCTAATCATCTCCACTGCTTGTTCCAGTGTTACGTATGACACCACCCTTTGGTCTTCTGAAATTGCGTCATTCACCAACTCCCCTTTCAGATATGATAGGTGATGAATCAGCCTATACTCCCCTGGTTGTTTTTTGGATACTAGCCCCAATGGGTACACTCTAAGTTCTGGAAAAGGGAGCACTTTGAAAGGAGTATCTTCCCTACCGGCTTTTATTTCCTTCTCTATATTCCTTTGGACCACATCCTCCTTACCTTTCATGATTGCCAAGTACATCAGCAGTGATATGGCCAATTCAAGTTGTTTTTGCAACAATATTGCACTAAAGTACGTGAAGCCAGCCACCCATGCAACAGGATTTTTTTCCCTTGTAGCTCCTATTCTATTAGATTTTTCCACCAATGCCAATGCCATGGCCATCTCTGATTTCCCCACTGTCTCCCTTTGCTCATATTTTTTAGCCATTTTCTTTTCCACCAATGCAAATATATCAACATATTCACTTTTCCAGATTTTCTCTTGTTAGAATGCACCAGACTCCATTTCAGCTGTGCACACCTATGTTCTTGATTTGTTGTACTCCCGTTCCTTGCCCTTGTCCCACTGCCCCGTTGCCCTTTAGTTCTCGGAGCACCTTTTCCATCTCCTTCCAGCCTTTCTCTCCCCTTTCCTCAATGATACCTGCTAGATATTCTTTCAGGCTCCCATTGACAGTCAAATTGACCAGTGGGTTCTTACCCCCATGATTCTTGGTTCCCCCAGTCCCTGGGTTGTTGGTCCACTTTCTTCCCTTGCCAGTCTTCCCATCATCCTCTGGGGTCATCCTTTTCTCACCTTTCTTTGCCTTCTCCTCTGATTTCCTTGTCTCCTTGAGAAAGGCTTGCACCTGTGCAGTAAGATCTGTCATCTGCTTCACCAGCTGTCCTTTGCCTGCTCCCTCCTTATTTGTATTCTTTCTCAGTGCCATTCCTGTCAAAACTCATAGAAGAATATATTGTTAGAAACTGTGCCACATTCATAATCCAGAGGCAAGAAATGATTAACCCTGGCAGGATATGAACTACCAATCCTTTGCTTGCTAAACCAACACATCTTCAGTGAGACACTGTGCAACAGGTAAGCACTGTCGTGTGCCAGCACATAGCAGATACTGAGTATTCCTTTAAAGTTAACCATGTCCATTACATCAAAAAATAGCCTCAAACTGCCAACCTTTGAAAGTGTAAGCTGCTTCCTATGATGCTTGTCCCCTTTTACCCTGTGATGGAGAACTTAATGACCCTCAGCCTGCTGCATCCTTCCACATGAGCTGTCTATGTGCCCCATCAATATCCAGTGACTTGCTTCATTTCCAATTAATGTTGAACCTAATTGACAGTTACCCACTGAACTGAATTAATTCCCAAAACTGCACAGTTGCTAGGATATGCCTGTCCATATTTCACAAGTGAAAGCAACCTAAAACTCTGTATGCAGCAGCATCGCTGGATCGATTGGCCTGTAAGCTAAACTATGGCAACTGATCCACCCCTAATCTCATCCAGCATCTATTCCAGCAGCTCTATCTAGCAGCCCCCTAAGCTTGCAGTCACTCCATATTTACCCCTGCGTCTTTCAGGCTGCTCCTTGTTCCCAACTCCAATTTTGCCATTCTTGCACTAGTGTGCCTGTGTTTTATTTACTGTAGAGTGCCTGTATATCCTTCTTCCCGTCTGCCCTCCAAACCCATGCCCACGGCCACCATCTTGTGGTCCACTCTCAGACACATGGCATCATGACAAAAATGGCCGCCATGTACCACCTCAACTTCTTACTTCCAGCCACCCCTCATGGAATGCCTTTTCCTTTTGTTTTTCCTAATTTTCCACAAAAACTCTCTCCTTCCAGTTAGATCTCCACTTTTGTTATTGCCTCTGCAGTGCATCAAGAAACCTCATACGACCATGTCACAGCTACCCTTTTCTCCGAGAATGTAGCCAAGATGGTGGCTCATCCATGACATCAGACACCAACCCTCATGGCTCAAATCGTGGGCCGACATCTGTTGAACTCTGATTCTCCCTCTTCTCTTAATTTTTTACCCACCTTCTGAGCTTGGTAACTCTGTGAGGGGAAGCCCCTGTCTGTAATTAATTTTCTTTCTTTTTCTCTATCTTTTTTCCTTATCTGCTCTTTCACTGTCACCAACCTGTCCCAAACCTTGCCAGCTCTTGCAACATCTGTCCTCCTGAGAAAACCCATCAGCCTCTTGCCATCCTTCTCTACTCCCTCTCCCAGCCAACATATGGCCCAACTAACCCCCCTGATGCCTTCTGCCTAAGAACAAACCCCTCTCTGCTCCTGGCCTGCCATGCCACCCAGCCCCCCCCACCTGTTCTGACTCTCAGCAATGCTAGGTTTGCAAAGTTTGCTTCCCCTTCAATGCTGAGCTTTTCCAGCTGCTGGTATGCCAATGGTGTTCCCTGCTGACACAAAACCACCACTCCCCTCTCCCCTACTGGCTTCGGCTTACCATCCCAGTGCTAGGCGAGCCACCTGATTCATCTCTCTCCAATTCCACTGGTAACCTAAGAAAGCTTTGCAATCTGGCTCCAAAACCAGCCAACCCAACCTTCAAATGACCCCATCAATATTAACTGCCTGAAACATCATCTGAAAAAGACCTAGTTCTCTGCTCTGCCTTTCACAGACCCAACCACTAAAACTTGCACAAAACAATGCTCCTAAATGTGGAAAACTTCACCCAACCTCCTGATTTTCTGCTCTGTCCACCACGTGTTTCCCGTAATCACCCAGTGATGTGCTAGATTTGTCAGTTCCAAAATCTAGCAAAAGAAGGGCTCTGCTCTGGCAAGGTTCCCCTTATATACCACCTCTAAACCCTTCCCATGTTTTCTCCATCAGCCAATCATCTATCTTCTCCCCTAACAATGAACCTTTATTTTCCATTTTTCCCCCAGATCCCCCTCCTTGTCCTCCTAGATCTGCCCACCTCTCCCCCACTCTCTGCATTTCAGTTTGGGAAACCCCCCAACAATCAAGACTGCCCTTTACTGGACAACCCCTTTTGTTGTTGCCTGCAGAATAGTAGTTACAGCAGCTTACTAGGCAAGCTGCCATTGTTTAAGAAGATTGTGCTTGTCTGACATGTTTAATGTTGGTGGCAGAAAAGAAGGCTCATCAGCTTATGTAGCAAGCCCATGTTTTTCCAAAAATGAAGCCTGACTAGCATGTATGGAGGAGCCAACTTGCAGTGGCTTAAGGTAGATGCAGTACAGTAAGCACTGGAGGATGAGAAGGGGGAGCAGGCTTGCAATGACTGACACTAGGCCCACTGCCTGAAGAGGATGAGCTTTCTTTGCAGTTTTCTATGTATAGTTTTAAGATTGTTGGGCCAATAGACTCACTACTCAAAGGTGGTTTCATCCAACATGCTATCCTTTTCTTTCTAATGGAACCTCCTACTCTATCTTTGACATCTGAATTGCAACCAGATAGGAATTCAGGCAAGGCCTCTGACCCAGAATCTTTCTTAGTCTGTGGCTACAGATCTGTGATGCTGAGTGGCATTAGGTGACTATTCATTTTTTTGAATGTGAGTCTAGTAACATTTTGGTGTGACAGATTTGTGTATTTATCAGTAACAATGTCCCATGATGAACTTTATCCTCTTCTGGAACTGGTATTGGATGGTGCGCAGCTCAAATAGCATATTCCACAGACGACAATGACAGTACATTTGACCAAAATTAGCCATTGAAAAATTTAGTTTATCTTTGATTTAGCACTCCACTTTGGTTCAGCTATGATACTTTAGCTGAAACATGTCTGGCCTTTGGTGTGGGTACCTAGCAGGCTTCACACAGAGGTATATGACACCCCTCCACTCATCTTCTCCATTCTTCCAGACTATTTTTTTGTAAAAGAAAACAAATGCCATCTATTGGGCTGGCACTGTGCCAGGAGGTAACATTTTCTTTTTTTCTACAAACACAGTCTGTGGGAATAGGGCAGGATGTGGAAGTGACTCTTGTTATTGTGTGGCCACGGGACTAGCCAGGGTCACCTAGAAGGGCTGTAGTAATTTTTTCATCAACTTGCTGAAAGATCAAAGATACCTAAAGTGCTCCAAAACTTTGTAAGCACATTAACCAAATACATGTTCAGCATTGGATTACCCTTAAATAACAGCCCATTCTGAACCATTCTTGCCCAGTATAAAAGTGGCTCCTTATCAGTGTTTAAGTTCTTTGAGTCAGTCAAGTATTCCTCTACCATACATACCATACATTATTAAGACTTATGGCTGATGCCGTTCTTTTACTCCTCCTCCTTATTCTCCTTCTCAGGACCCAGCTGTGATTATACTACCAACAGTCAGTAGGTGCTGCTGCTACTAGGGTGACCATTATAGGCAGTGGTGCTGGAGATACTGGTGTCCACAGTGTCCATTGATGATTCATTGTCAAAGTCACTATTGGGATTATTTTTAAGTGAATGGTGTTTCTTTGGATTTGATCTCATCCTTGTATAGTATTGTTTAGTTTTGCTGTCAGTTGTGATCTCTACACCTTTCATTTAAATGATTTTTCACCAGCTGGAATTCTTTTAGCCCCCTTTAGATGTGCTAAAAGACAAAGTCCATGTTTGTACTGTGAGTCTAATAAGGTGGAAAATCATTACTCTGTTGCTTCTTGGATGGATTGTAGGAGAACATTGTTATCAAGTAGTCTCTCTATGTGTTCCATGAGTGAAGTGCAAGCAAAATTAGGACTTATAGAGGGTGTAGTTCCACTGTGTGACCACCTCTTGCTTCATGTGGTGCTAAAGTTGGTTATTTTTCATTTGTAGCTTTTGCAGTGGTCACCTTGACCTAAATGAGAGTGAAAACTGGTAAAAAAAATAAAATGCTGTGACACATACAATAACTCTTTGATATCTGTTTGGCTGAGTCAGTCCTGGACTACTACGATAATATAATCTGCCAATTACGAAACTTTGCAGAATTTCTTTTTCTCTATCACTTTAGCCACATTTGACCCATAACTGTTTGCTATGAAGACTACTTTTAGGGATAATGGGAGCTACCAAGTAATTATTTTGTACAACAGCTTAATAAAGGCATTAGACACAATGCATGCTTGGGGCATGAAGCTAATGGATAAAGTTACTGGTGGAGCACTTCAGGGCTAGGGGTGAGGATGCAATTCCAATATTTTGTATGTGCTGTGACAGGTAACCTCACACTGTGCCTAGTTGGTAATTATGCACAAGAAAGTCACAGAAGATAATTCACCACTCAGCATATCAGTGGCCATGCTTATCCTAAAAGTAGCTGGTTAAACAAAACTGAACTTGAGAGTTGCCTCTCCTCTCCTCTCCCATACCAGATTCAGGTCACATATACACACACACACACATGCACAGATAATAAGCAGGATAAAACTGCACAAAATATGTGCTAAAAGCATTTCCTAGATATATATAAAACCCCAAGCCCTTCTACAAAGTCTCAGCACTCAATCATAGCAAATATTTTTTCAGTAACTGCATTTTTTTTTTTTGCAATCAGAAAAATACAACAACTTCCTCCATCTTTCATTCTCTTACTGTGCAATCAAGTACCCTGTGGGGGAAACATTCTATAGTAGCATGCACCATAAGGCAATTCTTTTGGATATGAAAGCACATGTGTGATCCACTCTCTGTGTCCACATCAAGAAGCATATTACACTTCACTGGTGAAGTTTTGCCATCATGAGACTACATGAAACTTCAATTCATCTGACTTGCAACAAGGACTATGTACAAAAAAATGATTTTACTTTGCCATGAAGACAACAGAAAGTATGGCAGAGGGATGTCCTTCATCCCAATGTGGAAGGCAAGCAGGATTTGAAATTTTTTTAGTGACTCTTGTGTTCTTGTTTGTACATCTTATGGGTGAATAGTGGCATGGTGCAATAACTGTTGCTTTGTCATTTGTTTTGTTAAAAGTAAATGTAGTGCTTCATTTTTTGTTATTGTTTTGTAGACAAGAGAGTATAAATAGCCCTTTTTGTACACAACTGAGAAATGAAAATTTGATATATATTCACCACCTAATGTTCTCAAGGAAAACAACACCTTGCAATAGCAAAGGATCACTATCATAATAATTGCAGCAACCACTATGCCTGAGTACGGCAATCACCATCTATCAGAATTAATTGCCATAGGTTGATGTGTTGGTGCATACTATTGAATATAGTGCATCACATTGCTGTCTACCAGGATAAAGCACTTAGTATGAGATTTCACAGTTTACTGCATTACAAACTGGAGTACTTGTCATTGGTTTCTATTTTGCTCCTGCAGTGTCCTTCAAGATATCACATCAAAAACTGTGATAAACATAGGCATGTGACAGACAGTAAGAGTTCTGAACAGTCAGTCTGGTTTGTCCTAAGATTCCTTACTTGGAAATGATTTAGTCTCCACCCTCCCTTCCTCCCTGTCACCCTTTCTCTCCTCTATTTCCCATCTGCTAAATCTTCTATGTGTCCCATGTCATCTTAAATCCTACTCTAGTCTTTGCCTCCGCAACCTTGCCAGGAAGTTTGTTCCACTCATCCACCACCCTTTCTATAAAGTAATGCTTTCTAATGATCTTTTGAACCTTCCCCATTCCAAGGGTGATAAGAATGCTAGATCCTAGTAGACAGCACTCTGTAGGGGTATTGTTTATGGAGAGTGCTTTATACTAACTGCATTTTGCCTCTCAAATATGTAGTCTCAAAATACTGTAAATGCTTTAAAATGAAACTTGTAACAGGATTTTCTTTTTCTGAACAAGTTATCTATATAGCACATACAGAACATTAAAATTCATAGTACGATTATTATCATTCTTTGATTTGTACACCACATAATAGCTTGTCTCAACAAAGATGAACGTGACATTAAAGAATGGGTCTGTTTATTTGTAATCAGGTGGAACCATAAACATTTGATTGTCAGTCATTCAAAAAGCTTTATTGGCAGGCTGTGACTTACAACACAGCTTGATAATTCAGAACTCAGCAGATGTTGATTCCAAGTACTAATACTAAGGAGGGTTTGGAGCCAGAGTGATGTTTGGATCTTTACTTTATAAAGCACTAAAGGTCTGTTAAAGACATTTTACAGGTTTGAATTGCAATAATTCTATTTGGAGTGTACTTGCTTTCTCAGCTAATATCTTTAGCATTCATTAAATACACATTAGCTAACAAGACAGCCAACTCCAAATAGAATTACAGCTTATCTGCATGGAAATGCACATATTTTTGGCACCTTATGTCACACTTTTGAAAAATCAATAGCATATTTATTCTCAAGTGTGTTTTTTAAAAAAAAAGCATTACATTTATTAATGTGTGCTTCTGACATAAGGAAAAACAAAATAATTTGTGCCACATTTAGCTTTGAAAAATAACTTTCTTTTGTTGTTTTTAACATTACAGTGACATGCAAACTTGATGAGAGAGATGCATACTTAAACAGACATTGCCTACATATGTTAAGCTGATTACAGTATTTTTCATTCAGTAACAAAGGTTTGATTTCCCCCATAAACAAAGAATTCCAGAATGAGTAGAACTTTATACTGAAATAATTTATGTTCAAATGTATTTTACATTTACTGACTCATGCTCTGGCTTTATTAAAAGATAAACTGGAAATTATGCATCCTCAGTATACCTGACTAAGTAAATTGGCTTTATATAGTATAAATATGGCAGCACGCTCAATTTTAACACAGAACTGAATTCTACTTTCAACATAAAATCAAATTTCTGGTTTAGTTTAAGAATGGTGTAACTGACCACATGGGGGTTACTATTAAAAATACCATGATATTCAAGGACTTGCATAACCTAGGTTAACATAACATTGTACTGTGGTAACAGAAAGAACTTAAGGTCCATCTTGTCTTTCCATTGGCAGTTGCCATATCAAGTTTGACTATGAGCACATGTCCAGTCCTCTCAGCCAGACTGCTACCCTTACTCATAATGTGTAACCTTCAATGTAATTCTCTCTAAAAGCAATATGTATAGAAAACATAGTGTAAGCCATGGGTTGCAATACAGACTTGTAAATCAGGAGACCTAGATTTAATGTCCACTATAGCTACTGGTTTATAGTGTGACCTTGAACATGTCACCTGATTTCCTTTTGTTTCAGTTCCCACAGCAGAGGTTTAATACTGGGTAGAAGCATGGCCCTACATAATTAAGGCAACCAGCCTCTGTGTGAAGGAAGTGAGTAAAAGCAGAAGGAACAAAATCTAGCAAGAGCCAATACAGCTGCAAAAGTATGTATTGTGGGGAGTGAGAAATGTGTAAACTAGCAATTTTTGCACTAACCACTGATCCACCTGTCTGCAGTGTCTCATTGTTGTACAGTTATACTCATTCTGTTTTTGTCTGTAGCTATTAAAAAAGGATCTAGTTGGGTAAGGGAGGAAACCCTATGCTGGGAGGGATGGTTAGTTTAATAAAATAAAAATAAAATGGAGATCATTCAAAAAGAGGGAGAGGATGCTGAGCTGGGGGATCAACAATTAAATACCTGGGATGGACTAGAGTGAAGGAAGCCAGCCTTGGGGTGGGGGGGGGGCTCTTACCATATAAAAAAAAGCAAGCAAGCAAACCAAACTTGTGTCCTTAGCACTTTCTCACTGAGCAAACCTGGTTATGCTCACTTTGTTTTTGTCTTCAGCTGGTTAAAAAATGGATCCAGCAGGAGAAAGGAGGATATCCTATTGTGGAAGGGTTGGATAGTTTAATAAAACAAAACAAAAAAAACAGAGATCAGTCAAGGACAAGGGGAGGCTCCTAAGCTGGGTGGGATGTATAATTAAATTACTGGAATGAACAAGAGTGAGGGATGACATGGGGAGGTGAGTTACTATTAAAAACAAAAAAACAAAAAAGCAAGCAAGTAAGCAAATCAAACTTGTGTCCTTAGCACTTTCACACTGAACACACTCAGTTATCCTCACTTGGTTTTCATCTGGTTGCCAGAGTGAAAGAGACAATTTCAAGTAAGAAAAACTAAATAAAAAACAAGCATCCATTCAGTCTCAGTCTGGCTGTGCTCTGCTTCTCTGGCCCTCAATTTGCTGTCACAGTGCAATTGTAAAAAAGGGGATCCAGCAGGATGAGGGAAGCTATTCTATATTGGGTGAGGTTGATAGTTTAATAAAAGTTAACAAAAAAGAAAAAGAAGAAATGGAGATCTGTCAGGGAGAGGGAGCAGAGCAGATACTGGTTTGTGTGTGGGGGGGCAGTGATATCATTAAATAACTGGGATCCTCAGGGTTCAGGGCAGTGCTGTGTGTTCAAGGAGAGGGAGAGGTTCCTGAACTGGGTGGGGTCTATAATTACATGACTGGGTTGAGCAGGGTTAGGCAAGACATGGGGGGAGGAGTTACTCTTTTTAAAAAAGCAAGCAAATAAATTAAACTTGTTGAAGTGACGGGCAGGGACCCCACATATTCTCCACACAGCAATCCCATGACTGTATGGTTCAAGCATTTTGTTGCTCTCAGGAAAATGTTGCATGATGATGTCTTTTTTCTTTTTTATTGCCAGCCCCAATGCCAAAGATCTCATGATTCCCATGAGCTGTAGACGATGGTGTGCAATTATTTGAAAAATACTGCTTAAAAACTCAAGGACAGAGGTGGTTAGTTTAATAATATAGAAAATGAGATCAGTGAGGGAGAGGATCTTCAGCTAGTGGGGGGTTCTATAATTAAATTAAATAAGGCAATCAGTCAACATAGTGAGAGCATCCTATGCTGGGAGGGGTGGCTAGGTTAATAAAATAAAAACAAACCAGAGATCAGTTAAGGAAAGAAAGAGAATCTTGAGCTGGGGTTTTGTACATAATTTCATAATGAGTATCAGCCAGAGTGGCAGAAGCCAGCCTTGGTATTACTGTCACAAAAATAAATAAATAAAAATTTTAAAAAAGAAAGCAGGGATGGTCTGGTGGTTCTGAGGGCTGAGGCATCTACCTTACCTCATGCCATGCCGGTAACTCGGTTCGGAAACAATCCCGGGGAGCCAGTGGTCAGTCAGGGAGAAAAGAATTGAGCATCTGATGGACTGCTCTCCTTTCCTCTCCTTTCCTTGGAGGGAGGGAGGGGGGTTCCCAATCCCGTGACACTAGTGGTGCCCAGTGGAGAATGGGTGCACTGCGGTTGGGGACCTTGAAAGGGGATGTATCAGGCATCCATCCTGCAGATTTGGGTGGTAGCGCGCACATCACACACTGGATGGCATTGCATGTCCTGCATCTGGGGGGGACCAGAAAAGTGGAAAACCCTAGTGCTGTGGAGGCAATGGTGGAACACCAGTGGCCGAGCCCACACACCCAGTGCCAGCTCCGACCTCAACTTGACTCTCTGTGGTCCTCACTTCCTCCCATAAGGGCCAGCAGGACAGAGGGGACCCAGCACCTGATTCCTTTGTCAGGGGAGGGTTTCCAGGGGCAGTGGAGGCAAGGTTGAGTAGGTCCACCTGAGAGATGCCTTGGTCACCAGAGAGAAGGAGGGATAAAGTAAGTTAAAAAAAATGCAAGCAACCAAACCAAGTTTGTGGCCTTAGCACTTTCACACTAAGCACACTTGGTTGTGATGGTTCAGTTTTTGTCTGGCTAGCAGGGTGAAAGGAGCATTTTCAAGTAAGAATAACTAAATAAAAAGCAGGTGTCCACTCAATCTTAGTCTGACTTTGTTCCACTTCTCTTGCTCTCTATCTGTTGTTGTGATGCAACTGGAATCCAGCAGGATAAGGGAGGGCATCCTATGCTGGGAGGAGTGCTTTGTTTAATACAATTAAAAAAATAGAGATCAATCAGAGGGATAGTGAGAGAGGATCCTGAGTTAGAAGGAGGGGGCAAGCTCTATAATTAAATAACTGTGATGCACCTGGGTGCAGAGAAGTGCCATCTGTTCATGAAGAGGGAAAGTCTCCTGAGCAGGGTGTGATCTATAATTAACTGTGATGGACCAGAATGAGAAAAGGCATCCTGGAGGGAGTTACTATTAAAAAAATAATAAAAGAAAAATAAAAGAAAAAGCAAGAAAAACAAACTTGTTTTTCTGAAGTCTCAATCAAGGTCCATGCACATTTTCCACAATGGAAGCCCATGGCTGTAGGGTTCAAACATTTTGCTGCTCTCAGGAAAGTATTATATGACGATGATGATGATTATGATTGATAGTTTAATTTTGAAAATGAGGTGTGGGATTGAAGTCAGGATTCCATGAGCAACAGAAGGGTCTGAAGAAAGATTTTCTGTAAACCAGAAAGTAACCAGTGTGCTTGCTTGCTAACCTTACAGATATGGACATCAACAAGGTTGTAGTCAGACTTGTACCTACTGACAAAACAGTACCCAAACAGTAAAAAGAAACTTTTTTATTTACAGGTAGTGCATTTTTAAATCATAATGTGGTACCAGTAGATGTTTATCATCCTTTTTACTCTCTACATACTGTTTTGACACCAGGCTAAACACAGTTACTACAAACTATGATTTGTGGTATCACTGCATCCCTCAGGGGTCCACTGCTTTAGTGGATACATGCTTTGGAGCTGGACACCAACACAGAAAGAAAAAAAAGGCCAGAAATCAACAAGATGAAACTCAAGCAAAAAAAAAAAAAAACAGTGCAATCATGGAGAACATACATCCATATGAAGCAGGCACTTTGTTCCTGGTTAGTTCCATTTGCTCAGTCAAACAGGCTACTGCAGCGGTGTCTCTGGAAAAGAAGCTACTATCCACAGCTCAGTGTTTTTTTTTCTTGTGCTCAAATATTTCAAATATATCAATTAAACTGTGTCAAGTGTAGTCTTTGTTTTTTTTTAATTCAAATTTTATTAACAAATTTTCACATTAAGAGGCAATTAGTATAAAAGACAAGAATACAGCATCTTATTATGTTATAACTGCCCTCTCTCCCTCCCCTCCACCCACAGCAGTAACATATCAGTAAGTCACATAGGCTCAAATCCATTATACAGGAATATACAAGGCTGTTTGCTCTAAAGCACTGCTAAGTCTGAGCAGCTAAAATTAGAGAATGAAGGGGATCCCATATTTGAGTATAAACAGATAGTTTGTTATGAAGGCTAGCAATTGCCTTTTCTGTACGCAGGTTAGCAAGGATTTCATTCACCCATTCCTGTAATGTCAGAGTAGACTTGTCTTTCCAATGGCGTAAAATAAGCTTCTTAACTGATAGAGCTATCATAGAAATATGAAACCTTCTTGCTTTAACCCTAATAGAGGACATGTCCCCAAGGAGACAAACGTCAGGTGTGAAGTGCTCCTGCAAACCCAATATAGGGTCCAGGGAGGCTTTAACAGAGTCCCACAAAAGGGAGATTTTGGGACAGGACCAAAATATGTGAAGGAGTGTTCCCTCCTCCTGAGAACATCTAACACATGTGTTTGAGTCCAACAGACCCCACTTCTTTAACTTAACTGGAGTATAATACATTTTATGCAAGATATGATATTGCATAAGATGCAGCCTATCTTGGGAAACAAATTTATGGCAGGACCTCCACAAGGCCTGCCAATTAGGTAAATATTGAGGAAGTAAGGAACTCCAGAACCTCGTCGGTCCAAAAGTGTCCCCATATTTTTTATGAAACAAAACCTGGTATAATTTGGATACAATACCCAAAGACCCAAGTAAGGAAGAAAATTCTGGGATCATGGCCCCAACTGTCTGATTGGGAGGGATACTACCAATCACTATTGAGAGTAGGTGTCTTATCTGTACTACTTTAAAATGTGAAAATGTCGGGATACTAAATTTCCGAATAAGACCACCCCCCGACAGCCATTGCCCTCCTCATCCACAAAAGAAAGTATTATCCCATCGCCCAATTGGGGCAACCAAGTGCCGGGAATCTGCTGCTTATTCATAGTGAAAGATGGGAGTTCCAGATGGATTGGGCCAGATCTAACTGAGGAGTATATCAGAAGAAAGAGCAAAGTATACATATACTTTAAAGAAGTGGCAACTGTGGGACATTTTCAGCAACCTGTACCTGGGACATTTTTACATAAAACAAAGTTAGGGGATCCAAGTTCATAGACCGAATTGAGTCCAATTCTGTTCTAAGCCATGTCGGCTGCATCTTTTCAGGGCCTGGAATTACCCATTTCAGACATTTTGCCAAATGGCTAGCCCAATAATATATAGCCAAATGGGGAATCCGCAGGCCCCCTTCAAATTTTGGAGCAGCCAATTTATAGTAAGCCAGCTGGGGGTATTTGTCAGACCAGATAAATTTGGTAAAAATACCATGCAATTTCTTAAACCAGGATAACGGGATAAAAGCACTGAGAAGAGATAAAGGGTAGAAAATTCTTGGGAAAATGTTCATCTTGATTATGTTAATCCAGCCCCAAAGTGAGATAGGGAGCTTAGACCATCTGTCAAGATCCTGAGTTATAAGTTGAGAAAGGGGGTCCAGATTTTCCCTAAACCATATCGTGGGATTACAAGTCAGTTTAATGCCCAAATATTTTAATGACCTGGGGGACCAACATAAACCTAAGGGGATAATATCAGTCTTGAATGTCTTGTGGTTTAAAGGGAAAAAGGAGGATTTGTTAGCATTTAATTTATAGTTGGATAAAGCACTAAATTTAGCAATTTCACCCAGAAAAACTGGAACAGAAGATACCGGGTGAGATAAATACACAAGGAGATCATCTGGTAAGCAGTGACCCTAACCTTATGATGCCCCACCCAGATACCTTGTATTTCTGTATTATTGAGAATATTTTGAATGAGAGGTTCGAGATACAGGTTAAACAAAAGGGGAGAAAGGGGGCAACCCTGTCTGGTACCTGAGCGTAGCGAAAAGGACTTGGAAAATGCACCATTTCCAGAAATCTTTGCTGTAGGAGCTTTGTATAATGCAACAATACAGGATATAAAGACAGGCGGAAACTGGTAGGCCTCAAGAACTTGGAACAGAAATTTCCAGTTCACATGATCAAATGCCTTCTCGGCATCCAGGGAGACCAACCCAGCTGGAAATGCAGCATCCCTGGAGACCGAGAAGACATGAGAAAGGGTACATAAATGGTCAGATGACGAACGTCCCTTCATGAATCCAACCTGCGCCATACCTATTAGATCAGGGAGGACTACAGTTAACCTGTCTGCCAATATCTTCAACAGATTTTAATATCTTGATTTAAAAGAGATATGAGCCTGTAACTTTGAACTAACTCAGGATCCTTATCTGGTTTAGGGAGAAGGACAATAAGGGCTTTGAGCAGGTAAGGGTCTGCCTCTGCCCCAGATAAGATGTACTGAAATAGGCGATAGAGTACTGGCAATAAGAGATCATGAAAAACTTTGTAAAATAGAGAGGAGAACCCATCCGGTCCTGGGATCTTGTCAGAGGGTAGCCCCCTGATAGCCTCAGAGATTGCCTCTTGGGATATGGAAGAAGCTAGAAAACCCTTGTGTTGTTCCGATAGGGAGGGCAAGTGGGAATCTCTCAGGTACTCCTCAAGAATCCCAGGACAAGGAGGATTCTCCATATCCCTGTACAGTTTTTCGTAATATAAAGCAAACTCCTGCACTATCTCAGTAGGGGATACTCTTAAAGACCTATCTGCCATAGCCCGAATTGGCGGGATAAATCTTGTGGATTCCTGTTGTTTTAAGCGTAATGCAAGCAGGCGCCCTGCTTTCTCTCCCTGATCCGTGTAACTGGCTCTGGTTTGGATTATAGCTGGTTCTGCCTTTTCCCTTAATAACTCTAGATATCTATCTTTGACCACCATGAGTCTCTTTTGGTCCTCATTAGAGAAGTTAATCGAGAGGTTCACTTCAAGGGACAGAATTTGGGATAATAATGATAATAGCTCTTCCTCCTGTACCCTTTTCCTTTTGGCTGCTATACTGATAAGAAACCCCCTCATGTATGCTTTAAAGGCCCCCCATAGAATGTCCAGCTTTGCACTGTCTAATTGGTTAGATGAGAAGAAGAACTCAATTTGCTCTCTTATAAGTTTACAATACTTGGCATCCTTCAGGAGCTGCTCATTGAGCTTCCACCTGGTCTCCCTTTTAAGTGAATTAAGGAATGTCAAGTTACATACCACAAGGGAGTAGTCTGAGATAGGGCCTGTTCGGATCGAGGCAGACTTGACCCCGGGCAAGAGAACCTGAGAGATAAATATGTAGTCAATGCTAGACTGTGAGCCGTGCACCATTGAATTGAAAGTGAACTCCTTGGAATCCGGATGCAACACATGGCAGACATCACAGAGCCTGCACTGATCTAACAAATCCTTAAGTGCCCTCTGCCCCGGAGACATTCCCCTCTGCCCACTACTTGACCTATCCAAATTAGAATCTATAACCTGGTTGAAATCACCCCCCATAATGATCCTGATGGGAAGCATTGGAAGCATAATAGATATCAGCCTCGTAGAAAACCCTGGGTCGTCAGTATTGGGTCCATATACACTACCAAGTAAAAGTGGCACTGACCAAAGAATGCCTTTGACTAAGACAAATCTGACCCCTGGATCCTTGATAACCTGCGTGGAAACGGAAGGAATGCCTCTCTTAATGATTAGCATGATCCCACAACTTTTAGTGGAGCCCTGAGCATCATAGATCTGACCCACCTGTTGTCTCCTTAATTGTAAACTTCAGATTCTAGCAAATGAGATTCCTGCAAAAATGCTATCTGAGAACGCAATAAACTTAAATGTTTCAGCACCTGATATTGTTTGGATTTTTTCCTGATCCACTTAACATTCCAGGTAGCAAAAGTCACATCATTGGCCATCTAACTAAGATTAACGAGCTTAATAACCTCAGCCCTGTATGAAAATATCGAGAAACATTCGACCAGATTCCCATTGTTACTGCTGTATAGTCCCCTCCCCATCCCCTCCACAATTATCCCTTCCCCCTTCCCCTCAACATCTCTCCTACCACTTGACGTAAAACACACCAATTTAATAACTCTCACACCCCCCTTGCTGTCACAAGCAGTGTTCAGCACAGTACTTGGTTCCTTCCTCACCCCCAGCCTCCCAAGGTAACCCCCCTGTCACAAGCATCATGACAGTCCTCCCATATGATTGGATGGTCTCAAATCCTGAGAAGGAAGAGACAAATTAAAGTGCATTAATAATCCCCAATAGCTTACAAGGAGCGTTAGGCCATAAACAAAAGCATATCTCACTTGTGAGATCTTGAAATAGAGAGATAAGGCACCTAGAAAAGTGTGACCAGGTGCCAAGAGACCCCAAGAAGTGAGAAGGGAAGTGGGTCTCCAGTGCCCCTATAGAGAGGACTCCTGCCACATAGCAGACCAGACGAGAAATTGTACAGAAGGGAAAGGAAAATTGCCCTTTCGAACCGAAGTTCAGTGTCCTGCTTAACAAATTGGACCCCAACACCTTGGAACTGGTGCATTAAGTTAGATTTGGCTTCAGACATCGTTATGACGGCACCGTGTCAGACAAGCGCCCAAAGGGACAAAATCGAGATATACGCTGTCCCCAGCCAAAACAGGGAGCACACTCACCAGGCGGTCATCCCTTTGGTTCCCCTATCATTGCCCTGGCTTTTATGCATGCTGAGCTCCCTCTTGTGGATACTAAACCACCACACTGCATGTATGTTTAAGAGCGAGGGGTTAACCAAGCACAGGCCCAAAACTCAGCCATTCTAAATATGAAATGCTACATCAACAACTCGGGGTATTCCTTCCCTCATTTATAGAAGCCTGCTCTTTTGGCAAAATTAAAATGTGAAGAACCCCTCTTCCCTCTGACTAGCAAAATGAACTTTTCCACAGAACATTGAACAAGATTACATGCACAGTTCAAATAAACTAAAACTTGAATGTCCCAAACACTTGACCCTTCATCATATAGGTATGTCCGTTGAGATAACCGGAGTTTTCCAGAAGCAAACCGTCATTCCAGATGTTTTAAAAATAGTTGAATGACAGTTCCAACATAGCAACATGAGACTCCTTTCACCAGAGAAATAGGCCTTGTCATGGATCCCGGAATAAATCAGGCATAGCGAGCTTCAGGCCAGAGAGAGTGGCTTCAGGATCTTCATAGGTGAGCCAAGAACCATTCACAAACACCTGCAGCCTGGCCGGATACCCCATCCTGAACTTGAACCCTGCGGCAATAATTTTAGACACAATGGGGTGAAATGCTGCACGTTTCAGCCTTATTGATCCTGGCAAGTCCTGTGCAAGTCTCAGCTTGGAATTTTCCCAATGCACATCTTGTACTGCTCTTACTTTTTCCAGAAAGTGTTGCCTTTCTAAAAAATTCAGGAAGCGGCATATAATGGGACGAGGGGCAGGCCCCGGTGGTGGCTAAGGCCATAACGATCTATGCGCTCGCTCTATGGTGTATGCAGGGCTGAAGGGAGAGGGACCAGCAACCCGTTCCACCAGCTTTTGCATGAAAACCACTGCATTCTGGCTCTCTTCCTCTTCAGGTAGCCCTAAGATGACCACGTTGTTTCTACGGCTGCAGCCCTCAAGATCTTCTAATTTGGCCTCCACCCGGGTAAGCTTCTGACTGATCACCGCTAATCCGATGTCCACCTTGTCTAAACGATGCTCCAGGGAGACTATGCGAGCTGTGTTATCCAATGCCATCACCGAGACCTCATCCAACTTTTTAGATAGAGCTTTCAGATCAGTCGCCATCTCTTTCACTTCTTCCCGAAAAGGCTTGAACTCTTCCAGGAACCTGTTTAAGGTTAGGGTTTCCTGCTCCGTTGCTTGACTGAGATAATCAGGCCTATCAGGCCCACTTGATGCCTGGGATTTCTTTGGGTCCTTCTCAGGGGTGACTGGAGGCATATGCTTTTGTGGGGCTTTTTTCATATAAGCTTCCATCAGTGCTCGAATTTTGCTCTTCTGAAGGTCTGGAGCTTTAGATAACTGGATCCTTGCAGAACAGAGGGTTTTAAGCGACTTTGGTGTCAGAAAGTACCGATTATAAAATTGGGAGGCTGGAGCAATGCGGAGGAGCTGCTACTCAGCACTCTGCATCACGTGATCTCCCAAGTGTAGTCTTTGTATAGCAGGTCTGCCACAAAGACCTCAAAGTTGTACAGTTGTCTCAAAATTTTATAAGCCACATTAAACCTAACATGGTAAAAAGGGAATAAGATTTGGTTTTATTCAGCACCTTTTATACACACTGTATCTCAAAGCAATGAGATGGCTATACTGGTTATCTCTGCCACTATATATAAACCACAGAGCCATCCATAGCAGACTCAATAACAACACAGATACATACCGAGATAACTGCATTAGAACCTATGAAACTAAGTAAAGATATTTTGGTAATAAGGGGCCAGAGTATTCTGTTAGCATAACAAATATGGCACAATCCAGTTATGCCACCACTCTGCTTTGATGGGGAGGGGGTGAATTTATGTCCAGCTGAGACCTGCCCCATTTACAGACTGCAACTCTTTACCTTACTACTTAAAAAAGAAGTGTGTCCTGCCTTAGCCTTTTCTACAGTATGCCTCTATAATGAGATCACTGAACAGTACAACTAGGAGGTGGATTGCCCATTTGATCAATTTCATTCTTTGGCCTTGATACCATATTTCAGTCTAGAAAACATAGCATTAGCAAACGGTCTAAAATTAAACTCCACTTTGAGATAATAATGATCAGATGAAGACTGAACATGTGGCAGAGTACATACAGTAAAGGTCAACTTTAGGCTATCAGCCAATACCATACATGGCTTCAGTACTGTATAAAATTGCAGAATATAAACAAATCTCTCCAGCTATGTATACCGTAATTTACCGGGGGAAGGGATTAAAAAGCCACATTAAACTGCCAAACAGCATGCAGCATATTCCCACCAACAACAATGTCCCCACGTGACACTGCTTATTCCTCTAGCTACTGTATGTATAACATAATTTATGGCCATTGGGGTTGAGAGCCACAACAAACCACCACATGGCATTCTGCATATGACCACTGCCAGTGTTCTTAGCCAGACGCTGCTGATCCCAGACTAAAACCAGACCAGCTACATTTAGCTGCTGCAGTAACCAACTACCACACTTGCTTAGTTCACTGCCACCAGTGATTATCAAACTTGCTTATTGCCAAGTGAATCCTATTTGATGAGACTCAGACAATACTAATCATTTACATGGAATTTACAGCTACAGGCTAAATAGCAGTCACAGCAAAAACAAAGCATGCAAATAATGCATGATGTGATGAAATGGAGGCAATAGTGGAATGTTAACCTACAAAAAAAGTTGATGTTGACAGACTTTCGGCGGGGATTAAATTTAAGTTACAGTCTTTGTTTTGTAGTGTAACCTATATGCAAGGCCCCTGGTATTCTGCGATTCTGCGGTTGTGGAATTTTCTGCAGAATTTGCATCATGCCGTAGAATATACATAGTACCGCAGAATTCATTGTTTTTGGTGAATTTTCATTAAAATATACTGTTTTTCCGTAGTGTCAGGCTTTCTTTCCCATCTTGTTTATCCTGAAGCCCCTCCTCTATGCTCAGCATATGATGACATCACAACATGTTTAGCCAATGACAGGACCGCATTCTGCCAGAGAACTGAATAAATCATGCCACAGAAATCAGAAAATGCTGCCGCAGAAGCCAAGGAGCCCTGCCACAGAAAATAGAAAATTCTGCTGCAGAGCACTAGGGGCCCTGCCTACATGTTATCCAATCCACATGTGCAGTATCATTTGCAACTCACTGGCAATGAAGCAGGTCTAGGACAACATATCATTAGCTTCATTTAACTGGTAGTAAGGCAGTCAGAAACTGTATATAAATAATAAATAAAAAGAAAACAAACACAGGTGGCTGAGCTATTCTGTGCCTATGAAACTGTGCTAATGTGTCAAACAGATTTAGATAAAACTTAAATAAATAAGTAAAAACTCTTGTTACAACCTACCCCCCCCCCAACATCAAGCAAACTTGACACCTATTACAAGAACCACACATGTGTGTGCAGCTGCTGGTCATTTACAAGATAAGACAGCCTGCTTCAACATGTGTTAAACTGTCACACTAATAGCCAAACATATGCACATTCTACATATACTCAAATACATAAGACAAACAGGATCACAGTGCTTGCAAGTGCTCGGATCAAGATGAGCAGAATGGAGGAACAAAACTAAAAGATATCAGTAAGATATTGGGATGAATGAACTGTGAAATAAAAATGACTGAGGCATGAAAGTTACTGTGTGTATAAGTGTCAGTGTGTGGTGGAAGAGAAAGAGTTTGGGGGAAACTGACAGTTTGCCTTGCAGTTTTACAAAAATTGTAGATCAGGCATTTTACTCTGTATTCTGCTTTTGCAGTGGCCAATTGAAACCTCTGCATTAAATTGACTTGAGAATTGTTTCTATATTTCTCTTAATGCTGAATATTTACAGTGTGGCAGATCCCCCAAGCCTTTACTTAAGCAATAAGGCACGACAAGGTGTGTGTTATCATGTAATAACATCACTCCTGGGGTAGGTTGAACCACGAGGCAAAGCCAAGTGCTTCCACCACCCCAGGAGTGACATTATTACACAATAACAAACACCTTGGAGTGCCTTATTGCAATTATAAAATGGCTCAATGTTATACAAAATAAAAAAAATATTTAAAAAAGGTTTTAGTAGATCTTTAGTGTAGCAATATATCTTTGTTTCTGAAAGAGGCATCCAAACAACAATCCAAAAAATCAATACAGTGATGTTATTGTGTAATAACTTCACTGTCTCAGGCATACACTGACCAATCAGAGCCCTGGAAATTTTTGGTAGCTCGTTTTTTTTAGATGCTGCAAAACAGCTGCAGACTCCACCCATGTAGCAGTAAAAAGAGACCGTTGTGGTTCTCTAAGGAAGTGGCCAAGGTGGTGAAGGAAAAAAGGGTGTCATCAGGAGGTATAAGGAAACCAGAGGGGGGGAACAGGGAAATGTACCAAGCAAAAGAGAGGCAAACAGGAAAGGCAGTGAAAGCAGCAAAGGTGCAGACAGAGGAAAGGAGAGCCAAGGGGATTCACAAAGCACATCTTCTTGACCTGGAAGGAGATGACTACTTTATTCAGCTGTGAGTTGTGTGGGAAATTCTATATTGCACTTGATATCTGCAACAATGTGCACTTTTGCTCAATTCTGTGGGAGGTGAAACTAACTACTCTTGGTAATTGCTTTTTATTTACATATTTATTTAGTGTTTAACCAAGAAGGGGCTTACAAACTCTGTTTATCTTGTGAGTAACTTCAGAAGGATTTAAATACTATATTTGGGTTGACTCTTGGAGGTAGCTAGATTGTCGAGTAGGATTTTCTGACAGTTAAACTATTTTTAAATATATTGCACGTGGCTGAGGAGTTGAATAAGGAGCTTGCAAACTCTGCTTATCTTGGAAGTAACTTCATAAGGATTTAAATACTGCATTTTGGTTGTCCCTTGGGCGTAGCTGGATTGACTACTAGGATTTTGGGACAGAAACTATTTTTAAATAATTTACTGGTGCGTAGGATTTTGTGATAGATAAACTATTTTTAAATAAGTTACTGGCGGTTAGTTGAATTACTATAAAGGGCAGTACTCACCAGGGTGGTGGAGCAGTGCGGTGTATTTGATTGTTTCTAACAATCACCAGTGGTTGTGGACTACCCACCCCCTTCCCCCATCCCACCCCCAGGCATGGCATTTCCTTTATAGCCAAAGTTCTGACAACACTTCCTAAACAGGTCTTGGGGCAGAACTGTCATATTCTTAATAACCCAGCACAGTGCATAAAGGGTAAGTACACACCACAAAAAAAAACATTTATATATATATATATATATATATATATATATATATATATTGTATATTATAAGGCAGAGGGACATGGGGAGTGATGCAGTGCACAGGCTGTGGGGAAGCAGTTTTCTGGGAGACATTCTGGAAACTGCATTGCTGTCCTATTTGCAGGCAACTGTCATCTCTGAGGGAGGAGGTTGCCCACCTCCAGACTGAACTGGCAAGAACTAAGAAGGCCTCCCCCACCCAAAGAGCACCACTGCCACAACCATTGCCTCAGAGGTTGCCAAGTATGAAGAGCAGTTGGACCACAGTGGGCTCTGGGAGGGTGCGGGTGGTGGAACAGAGGCAAAGCCCCCTAGTTGTACCACTACACAACTCATACACCAGTCTGGCAGAGCAAGGTTTCTCTATGATGGCACCCTCAGTGGAGACCAAGAAGAATGCTGAGGACATCCACAAGGGAGACCCACAAAAGGGTGGCAAGGGACACCACAGGGGAAGGAAACAGCTTCTGATAGGGGACTCAATTGTTAGGGGGGTAGACCTGGGGAAGGGAGAGAAGAGGAAAGTAAGGTGCCTGCCTGGTGCCATGGCTTGGAGGAACAAGAAGTGAATCCTCAGGATTGCAGAAGTAGCATCATAGGCGAGGGAACTAGATATCATTGTCCACCTTGGAACAAATGACCTAGCTAGGCATGGGATCAGTGCAGTGCAGGATGAATTTGTGGAGTTGGGGAGGGGCCTCAGACAGGTAGCAAGCATGGTTACCTTCTCAGAGGTGCTGCCAGTCCATGGCAGGGGTAAGGCTAGGGTACTGCACACAATGCAGTTTACTGAATAGTTGCAAAACTGGTGCAGAGCACAGGGCTTTGGCTTCATTGGGGACTGGGGATATACCTGGAGAGATGAAGGTCTATACTGGCACGATGGTCTGCATCTGTCCACGAAGGGAACCAAGCTCCTAAGTGATAAGTTTAAATGCTTACTTGGTAAATTTTAAACTAGCCAAGGGGGGAGGTGCTGAAAAGAGGCAGGACATTTCAAGCCTCCCCCCACAAAACATTGCAGGTAGTAAGGTTAACACTGATGTACAGATCTCAGCAGAGGGCAGGACAGGGGTAAATGGAAAAACAGACAAGGGCAAAAAGGGCAGGGATGGGGAAAAAAAGGATAAAGCCAACATTAAATGGAAGGCAATGAGTAACAATGCCTGTAGTCTGGGAAATAATCTTCCTGAGCTAGTAGCCCTAATGGAAGATGAACAATTGGATATTGTGGCAGTCATGGAAACATGGTACATAGAGAACCATGACTTGGATGTCAACATACTGGAGTACACAGTCTATAGAAAGGACAGGGAGGGGAAAAGAGAAGGTGGAGTAGCTCTATACATAAGGGAAGAGATCAAAGCTACAGAACTAAAAAGTAAAGGGGGAGGACAAGAGGCACTCTGGGTCACCTTGGAGACAGGGAATGGCATCACAATCCGCACAGGGGTTGTATATAGACCCCCGCCTCAAGGGGAGGAAATGGACAAGAAAATGATAGAGGACATTCTCAAAATGGCTGAAAAAGGGGAGCTACTGTTGATGGGGGACCTGAATATGCCAGATGTTAACTGGATGACATGTACTGCAGCCACATCCAAGAGTAGAGTCATTCTCAATGCCCTGCAGGGGGCAGGCCTTAGACAGCTAGTGTTGGAACCCACTCAGGAGGGAGCAATACTAGACCTGGTACTTTCAAATGGAGAGAGGATCACAAATTTAGAAGTCAGTAGACATCTGGGA
Organism: Neoceratodus forsteri; assembly: GCA_016271365.2. Classification (NCBI taxonomy): domain Eukaryota; kingdom Metazoa; phylum Chordata; order Ceratodontiformes; family Ceratodontidae; genus Neoceratodus; species Neoceratodus forsteri. The sequence goes on along the minus strand of CM057456.1, from coordinate 1,155,439,113 downwards.
ACAAGTGGCCACTGCACAGTGTGCTTCACAATAAGCACAACCATGGAGACAAGCCATACAAAAACAAGGATACTGGACATTAGAAGGGCTCACTTTGGCAAAATGGGTGAATACCTGAGGAATGCACTAGCAAATGGCCAAAAAGGAGGGGTTGGAGAACAATGGAGAAAAATCTAAACTGCCATCATAGAGGCAACAAGCATTTGTGTTAAACAAATAAAGAAAACAAAGCGGAGTAAAAAACTACTATGCTTCTCAAAAGAGGTGGCAGGGAAGGTTAAGGAGAAAAAGCTGCATTCAGAAAGTATAAGGAATCACAGAAGGAGCATGACAGGAAACTGTATCAATTAAAGCAGAAAGAAGTGGGGAAGGCAGTCAGTATAGCAAAGGCCTAAACCGAGGAAAATATAGCCAACTCAGTTAAGAAGAGGGATAAAACCTTTTATAGGTACATTAGGGAGCATAGAAAGGTTAAGGGAGGGATAGTGAAGATTAATAAACGAGAGGGGAGGTGGGTGGAGGGAGACTGTGAAAAGGCAGAGATACTGAATGAATACTTTTGCTCAGTATTCATGAAAGAAGATGAGGAGGAGTTACCTAAACCAGACAATAGAAGCACTCTGGGTAGGGGGATTGACACCAGTCTATTTGCAGAAGAAAGAGTCCTTAAAGAACTCCTAAAACTCAAGGTGGACAAAGCAATGGAGCCTGACGGGATTCACCCCAGAATCCTAAAAGAACTAAGGGAGGACCAAGTGACACCACTGACCACACTTTTTAACAAATCATGGGAGGATGGGGTGTTACCTGAGGACTGGAGGAGGGCAGATGTGATTCCCCTTCACAAAAGTGGGAGCAAGGCAGAAGCAGGAAACTACAGACCTGTAAGTTTGACCTCAGTGGTAGGAAAAATGATGGAATCACTTCTGAAGAAAGAATTGTTGAGTACCTAGAGGCCAGCAGGGCACAGGACCCAAAGCAGCATGGATTTACAGCAGGAAGGTCATGTCAGATGAATCTAATTGATTTCTTTGACTGGGTGACCAAAGTAATAAACCAGGGAGGGGCTGTGGATATGGCCTACCTAGACTTTAAGCAAGGCATTAGACATAGTCCCCACAAAGGTTAATAATCAAGTTAGCCAGCCTGGGAGTGGGTCCCAGGGTGGTAGCCTGGGTAGCAAACTGGCTGCACAACAGGACACAGAAGGTAATAGTAAATGGAACACATTCTGATGAAAGGGGGTTACTAGTGGAGTATCTCAGGGCTCAGTACTGGGTCCAGTCCTCTTTAACATCTTTATAGGTGACAGTGCAGAGGGTCTGGAGGGAAAGGTATGCCTCTTTGCAGATGACACAAAGATCTGTAACAGAGTTGCTACACAAGGGAAGGTAGAAAGGATGAGAAGGGACTTGACAAGGTTGGAGGAATGGTCAGACATATGGCAACTTAGATTCAATGCAAAGAAGTGCAAAGTAATGCACCTGGGAAACAAAAACCCAGGAGAAGAGTACAGAATAGCAGGTGAGGTACTAACAACAATACAAATGGAAAGGGACCTCGGGGTAGTCATATCAGATGACCTAAAGGTGGGTAAGCAATGTGAAAAGTCAGTAAGGAAAGCCAGGGGGATGCTGGGATGCATAGGAAGGGGCATCACAAGTAGAAAAAATGAAGTGGTTATCCCTCTATACATACAGTTGGTGAGACCCCATCTGGAGTACTGTGTACAGTTTTGGAGACCTCATCTACACAAGGACATAGACAGGATGGAAGCAGTCCAGAGGAGGCAACTAAAATGGTGCAGGGTCTGCATGAGAAACCATGTGAAGAGAAACTGAGAGAGCTTAATACGCATACTCTTGATGAAAGGAGGGACGGGGGGACATGATAGAAACTTTCAAGTACCTCAAGGGAATCAACAAAGTCCAGGAGGGTAGCATCTTTCAGAAAAAGAGATGTGTAAGAACAAGTGGGCACAATTTAAAGATAGAGGGGGGACGGCTCGGGGTAATGTGAGGAAATTATTTTTCACGGAGAGAGTGCTGGATGCATGAAACCGCCTTCCTGGGGAGGTTGTTGGGTCTAAAACAGTGGGGGAATTCAAACATGCATGGGACAGAAATAAGGCAATTGTAGTGGAGGGTGGCAGGAAGCAGGCTGTTTGTTAACTAGAATCTGCAGCTTATCCAGTAGGTAGGGAAATGGGCAGACTGGGTGGGCCAAGTGGTCCTTATCTGCCATCAAAGTCTATGTTTCTGTGGATAGCCAAAGGGGATAAGACTTTCTCGAAGTACATTGAGGCAGTCTAATGTAATGGTTAAGAGCACAGTGCTGCAAATTTGGAGAACTGGGTTCCAATTCCACAGCCACAACTTGCATGCTGTGTCACCAAAAGCAAGTCACTTAACCTACCTGTGCACCCAGGATGCATCTGGAAACAAGACTTGGCTTAGTGCATCTTTTCTGACCAAAAAATGAAAAAAAAATACAAAAGAAAAAAAAATATGTCAGAAGGAGAAGGCAAGGGGAGGAATAGTGAGCACAATGAGGGTGGTGGTGGTGGGGGAGTGTGCAGAAGAGGACCAATAAAAAGAAGTCATCCTGAATAGATACTTCTGCTCAGTCTTCATAGTAGGGGTGCAGACCACCAGGGAGCAGCAGCAACAAGGGTGAGCAGGACACAAGGTAAAACAAGTCCAAATGAAGTTCCACAAACAAAAAGCGGAAAGAAACAAGCCATGTAGCTCCTCAGACGAGGTAGCAAGCCTTACAAATACATAATCCAGAAAGTAGAGGAGTACAACAATACTTTACTCACCAGTTGTAAACAAAATATAGTGGAGAAAAGATTCCAAGCAGTCGTAGCTAGTTCCCAAACAGTGCAGGGACTGTCATTCATTATTGAATAAACTCAGAAAACTCCACTTGCATAACAGAAGGTAACCCTGGTAAGAACAGGAACTCTGTGAAGACACAAAACACCCCTAGCACTTCTACTCTCATGAGTCTTCAGAGGGGGTGAAGCATCTAAGCAATCAGATTCTTTTTAAGGTAATTACCTCATGAATATGTATAAACCCTCATTAAAGCATCACAGTGACACAATTGCATCAGGTCTTATACTGTAATACATACCATAGCAAAAAAGTATAAAATACCACATATCATACATTAAGTTATATACAAAAATATCAAAAAGACTTTTAAATCATTTGAATGGTTTAAATAAATTGAACCTGATCTTTGAACTGCATTTCATGATCACTGGTCCATTCTAAAGTTTCAAGCACATTTATTTGCACATTTAAACAGGATCCAATAGAAGCAGTCTCTGTATCAAAAATCAGCAAAGTCCTAATAAAGGGAGAAAGAAGAAAGAAAAGGAAATGAGAATAAGCAGAGAAATCTCACAAACTGAAACAACAACAGAATAAACACGAATGAATAGGATGCTAAAAACATTCCAAGCAATTATAAAGACACTCGGTCAGGACATTTTTAGTCATAACAATTTAAAGCCTGGTAGCACAAAAAAAGAGACAAAGTGTCTTAAACAGGGCAAATTTGGAACCTTTTAGGTCTTTCATTTCTTTAGGAATGGTTTTACATCCCATTTTTCATTTAACCCATTGGGTCTCACACTGTTCATTTTAAAAATCCACATGCATTCTTGTTTCAACAATTTATTAGATCTATCCCCACCAAAAGGTAAGGGGAGGCAGGACCTGTTCAATTCCCATAAACCTTAAATCATCTGCTGATGAATTATGGTGAAGGGCAAAATGAGTACCTACTGGGGTATCCTCTCTGGCATTAATGATGGACCTAACATGTTCCTGAATCCTTACTTTTAAAGGTCTAATGGGTTTCCCCACATACAAAAGATCACAGGTATACCATAACACATACACTACATGAGGAGTGTCACACGTTATAAGTTCTCTAATTTCATTTTCCTTACAATGATCTCCTGAATCTTTAAAAGTACCTCCAGGGTTCCCATGTTTACAGATGTTACACCTTTTACATGTGAAGAAGCCTTTAGTCTTCTTAGGGAGCCAATTATGTGTTTCCACTTTTTCAACCTCTTTTTCTCTACTGTTCACTACATTATCTCTGATGATCTGAGTTCTACAGAATGAAATCCGAGGTTTATCTCCTTCTGCTTTCTTTACCTGTTCGTCCCCTAGTAGTATAGGCCAATTTCAGAAAATAATATTTCCTGCCATACAGTTATATATCGTGACAAAGGTGCATAAGATGTTAGTTCCTTCTTTATTGTCTCTTTCCTTTAAAATATGTCCTCTGTCTAAAGTTTTGACTTTCCCAAGGGCGTCACTTAATAGGTTTCTATCATAACCCCTAGTTTCAAATCTCTTTATCAAATCTTCTGATTGCTTTTCAAAATCTATATTGGAACTACAGTTTCTTCTGATTCATAATAGTTGTGTATAAGGGATGGATTTCTTCAAGTTAGGTGGGTGGGCACTCAGCATGCAAAACTGAATTTGTAGCAGTTTCTTTTCTAAAGGTTTTTGTCCTAATCTGATAATGACCTGACCCATCAAAGTCAACACACAGACTAAGATCCAAGAAATGTAACCTTTTCTTATCGAAAACATGAGTAAATCTTAAATTTAAATTATTGCTGTTTAAAAATTCCATGAAACCAAATGCTTCACTTTCACTCCCTTTCCATAGACAAATGATGCATCAATAAAGCGATACCATGTAACAATGTTCTTAAGGAAGGGGTTACTTACTTCATTAAACACCCAGATATTTTCCCAAGATCCTAGGAACAAATTGGCATAACTTGGTGCCATAGAGGCACCCATAGCAGTGCCACATTCTTGTTCGAAAAATTCACCTCCAAATTCAAAATAATTATGTCTTAGGATGAATTCCAAATCACTCAAAATAAATTATTTTGGTACATTGCCTGTTTTCTGGTATAGGTCTAAATGTTCCCTAGTGGTCCTAAGACCATCCACATGATGGATACTAATGTACCGGGATTCTACATCTATTCCCCACCAGTTATATTCATCTCTCCATTCAACTTCTTTAATTTTCCTTAATAGATCAGAAGTGTCTCGAATATGAGAAGTAAGATTTTTTACTAGGGGATGTAGAAAAAAATCTACAAATTTACCAAAATTCTGGGTTAGAGATCCTACCCCTGAAACAATAGGACGTCCTGGTGGTTTCCTACTATCTTTATGGACCTTAGGTAGAGCATAAGAGCTAGGTACCCTGGGAAACTCTGTCCACAAAAAGCCAAATTCTGTCTCAGATATTTGATTATTAGTAACAGCATCCCTAAGAAACATACTCAGGTACTTGTGATAATCTGCTGTGGGGTTAAAACTCAGTTCCTTATAGTTCAACTCGTTCAATAATAAATCCCAAACCATTCCTCTATATTGTTCACTACTCAATACCACAATATTCCCACCTTTATCGGCTGGTTTAATAACTATTGAGGTGTCTGCACCTAAACACTTTAAAGCCTTCCTTTCCTTCCATGTAAGATTGTGTTTTTTAACAGGGACATCATTATTTAATAAGTCCTGAACTTGTTTTGTCACAGTTTTTTCAAAAGCGCAAATGGTGCTGTTATATGTCTAGGGCAAAATTCAGAAACAGGGTGAAACACAGCCTTTCTAAATCTTTTAAGATCAAGTCCAATATTAAATATTTTATCACCTCTTCCACTGTTGGTATTAGTGGAGTTCAACAGAGGTGGACACAAGTCCATTTTCAGAGAAAAGAGTCTTGAAGGGACTTGCAGCTCTGGAAGAGAACAAGGCTATGGGAATGGATGGGATACACCCAAGGGTAAGGAACTTAGAGGTGCTAACTGTCCCACTGATAGCCTTATTCAATTGCTCTCTGGAAACAGGCTTGATTCCAGAGGACTGGAGAAGAGCAGACATAGTCCATCTACATAAGAGAACAGGGAGAAGGCTAGAAACTATAGGCTAGTCTATCTCACCTCAGTGGTGGGGAAATTAATTTAAAATGCTGTTAAAAGAAAGGGTGCTAGAGTATCTTGAATCCAACAGGCTGCAAGACCACAGGCAGCATGGATTCATATGTGCGTATGTGTGTGTGTGTGTGTGTGTGTGTGTGTGTATGGGGGGGTCATGCCAGATGAATCTGATTGATTTCTTTGGGTGACCAGGGAAATAAATTAGGGGAAGGCAGTGGATGCACCCTATCTGGACTTTAACAAGGCCTTCAACATTGTGCCACACATGAGACAGATAAAGAAATTGGGCAGCATAGGGGTGGGATCCAAGGTGGTGAACTGGGTTAGAAACTGGTTAACGGATAGAAGATAGAGGATGGTGGTTAATGTCACTCCCTCCTATGAATGAAGAGTCACCTGCAGGGTGCCACAGGGCTTATGGAAACAGAGAAACATAGAATCTGAAGGCAGCTAAGGACCGACAGGCCCATCCAGTCTATCCCTATACCTACCTTTACTTAGCTGTCACTGACCCTACTGGTCCACTGCTGCTGCCTCTCCTTCCCCCCTCTAGGGTTCCCTTATGTCTGTCCCATGCCTGTTTAAATCCTCCCAGTGTGTTTGCCCCACCACCTCCTGGAGCAGGCCATTCCAAGCATCCACCACCCTTTCCATGAAAAAGTACTTCCTCACATTGCCCTCAGTTTCCCCCATTCCAGTCTCATGTCATGCCCTCTTGTTTTAGGGCAGCTTCTCTTCCAAAAGATGCTGCCCTCCTGTACCTTGTTAACTGCATGTTACCCCCGGCCTAACAGGGGGAGAATCCTATGTCTTGCTCTCATTTTATGTACACTATGAAATATGAGATGGAAAGTTGTTATTGCCCCAAGAATACATGATGTTACCTATCTGTTAACTATCTTATGTCCTAGTCTATGTACCCTATATAAATATCAGATTGAAAGTGGTTATAGCATGGAATGCATGCTTGTTCCCTATCTTATGTTCTACTTTGTTTCATATTGTTACTATCCCAACTTGTTATTGTTACTACTGATGATACCACTGTCGGTAAATTGTTTAATGACCAATACTTGTGGAATGCTTAGTTTCCCCGGGTCCCCACTGAAAAAGGGACTGTCTTGTCTCAGTTGAGCCTTTCCAGTCATCAAAATTCAAATAAATAAATAAAAAAATTCCCTTGAGGTACTTGAAGGTCTCTAGCATGTCTCCCTTTTCTCTCCTCTCCTCTCTTCCAGGGTGTACATATTGAGTTCCTGTAGTATCTCCTTGTATGACATGTGGTGCAGGCCCTGTGCCATTTTATGCTGCCCTTCTCTGGACTGTCTTCACCCTGTCTATGTCTTTCCTGAGATGAGGCCTCCAGAATTGGACACAGTACTCTAGAAGAGGTGTCACCAATGATCTGTATAGTGGTATTATGACTTCTTTTTTCCTGCTGTTGATACCTCTCCCAATGCACCTCAGCATCCCACTAGCTTTTCCCACTGCCTTGGCACATTGTTTAGCCACCTTTAAGTCATCAGATATGATGACCCCTATATATCTTTCCTGCGTTGTGGCTGCTAATATCTCCCCCTTCATCATATAGTTCTCCCCTGGGTTCCAGCACCCCAAGTGTATAATTTTGCACTTCTTCACATTGAATCCTAGTTGCCACAGTCTAGATCTATCTTCCATTTTAGCTAGGTCCCTCCTCATTCTCTCCACCCCTCCTGTTGCATTCACTCTATTGAAGATCTTTGTGTCCTCTGCAAAGAGGCATACCTTCCCCTCCAGCCCCTCTGCAATGTCACTGATGTAGATATTAAACAGCACTGGTCCAAGAACTGGCCCCTGTGGCACCTGTTGGTCACCCTCCCTACTTCAGACTTAACTGCATTTACCACCACCCTCTGTGTCCAACCTTTCACCAGTTTCCAACCCAGTTTACCATCTTGTGTCACAGCTCCAGGCTGCCCATCTTGTTTACAAGCCTTTTATGTAGAACGGTGTTGAATGCCTTGCTGAAGTCAACGTTGGCCACATCCATCACTCCCCCAATCCACTTCCCTAGTGACTCAGTCACTGAAATCAATGAGATTAGTTTGACATGACTTTCCTGCCGTGAATCTGTGTTGCTTCAGATCTTGTGCTCAACTGGATTCAAGGTGCTCTGCTATCCTTTCCTTTAGCAGAGATTCCATAATTATACCCAACACTGAGGTCAGCTGACAGGTTTATAGTTTGCAGCCTCCTCCCCATTCTCACTTTTGTGGAGAGGGACCATGTCCACCCTTCTCCAGTACTCCGGAACCTCCCCTGTGTCCAGTGACTTATTGAAAAGGACTGCCAGTGGTGCCACCAGTATCTCCCCAATTCCTTTAATATTCTAGGGTGAATCCCATCTGGTCCCATTCCTTTGTCCACCCTCAGTTTTTTAAGTTCTTTCAAGACTCTCTCCTCTTTGAATTGGTCCTGCCACCACCTCTGTCTACCTAATTCCTAGCTGTGGTCCCTCCCCATTCATCTTCCTCCTTGAAAACTGAAGGGAATATTTGTTCAGGATTTATGCTTTTTCCTCGTCTCCCACCACTCCCTCTCTTTCCTCCCCCTTCAGACTTACAATCCCTCCCCTGGGCCTTCTCTTTTAATGTATCTATAGAAGGTCTTATTCCCCTTTTTAACTTCATGTGCTATATTTTCCTCTGTCCTTGCCTTGGCACCCCTGACTTCCTCCCCTGCCTCCATCTGTTTTTCTAGATACACTGCTCTGTCCTCCTCCTCCATTTGCATCTCCTTATATCTCCTGAAGGCTAACTTTTTTGCCCTTACTTTTCCTGCCCCCTCCTGTGAGAACCACAGTGGTTTTCCTTTCCTTCTACCCTTCTCAATTTGTCTGATACAAAGGTTTATTGCCTCCGTTATGGCTTCATTTAGATGTGCCCACTGTCCTTCAACTTCCCCTTTTCCCCCTCCCTCCCCTAGGGCCTCATTGAGACATATCCCCATCCTACTGAAGTCTGCTCTCCTGAAGTCCAGAACCCTTGCTTTCATGTGACATGTCCCTGTAGTTTTAACATCAAACCACAACGTGTGATTGTCATTGGATCCCAGGTGTTCTCCTACCCTAACATCTGTAGTTCTGTTCCCATTGGTTAGTACTAGGTCCAGAATTGCTTACGCCTAGGTCAGCTCCAGCACGAGCTGCTTAAGGCATATCCCCTGCCTGGAGTCAAAAAAGTTTCTGCCCCTGGCTGTTGTAGCCTCTTGGGTGCTCCAGTCAACCTCTGGTAAGTTGATGTCACCCATCAGCAACACCTCCACCTTGGCTACCATCACATGGAAGGCTTCCAGGAGATCCCTGTCCATTTCCTTACTTTGTGCTGGGGGTCTCTATAGTGCTCCTGTGCAAATAGCTATGCCATTGCCTGCTTCCAGGGTGACCCAATGGCTCAGTACTGGGAGTGGTCCTCTTCAATGTCTTCATAAGTGACATTGCAGATTACCTGAAAGGGAGAGAATTTTTGCAGACGATTCCAACATTTGTATTAAGGTGCACAATAAGGAAAGGGTGAAAAGAATGCATAGGGATCTATGGAAACTTAAGAAGTGGTCAGAAGTGTTACAGTGGTGGCTCAATGCAAAAAGTGCAAAATCATGCACCTATGGTATATGAGCCCAAGGAATGAGTATAGGATGGGTGAGAGGTACTGTCAGTCATGAAGCAGGAGCAGTATCTTGAGGTTATCATATCTGATAACCTCAAAGAGGCAGGGCAGTGAGTCAAAGCATTGGATAGGGCCAGTGGAATACTGGGATGCATAGGGAGAGGTATCTCCAGCAGGAAGAGAGAGGTGGTGTTGCCACTGTGTAGTTCATTGATGAGACCCCACCTGGACTATTTCATCCAGTTCTGGAAGCCCCACCTCAGAAAGAACATTGACAGTGTGGTGGGCAGTCCAGAAGAGGTGAATAAACTGGTTGCAGGGGTTGCACCAAGTGTTCTATGAGGACAGACTGTGGGATCTCACATTGTACATCCTGGATGAGTGGAGAGAGAGAGAGGAGACATAATAGAGATCACAAGTACCTCTCAGGGTTAACTAGGCTGCAGTTGGGGAGTCTCATTCAAATGAAAAGAGTACCAGGACCAAAGGGTATGTGATGAAGCTGAGGAGAGAGTTTAAGATGGATGTGAGGAAATACTACTTCACTGAGAGTTGTAGATGCTTGGAAAAGACTTCCAGCAGAAGTGATGGAAGCAAAAACAGTAGGGGATTTCAATCATGCATGGGATAGACATATAGTGGGAGATAACTAATAAGCAGGTAGAGAGGAGGGAAGGATGCTGGAGACCATTTAAGGTCTGCAAAGACAGACTAGGTCCCTACAGGCTAGGAAGAGAAAATCTGGGTAGACTGAGTGGGCCAAGCAGTCCTTTTCATCCAACCAGTTCTATGTTTCTGTGATTCTATACAGCAAATACTGCATCTCAGTTAGACTAGTTCTGTTAAATGCATTGTATAGTTACCAATGTCAAAAGACAAGCTGCACTTATCAAATCTTGATTGACTGAATTTTCAGGCAATCAGGTTTTACTAGGAGCAAAGACACCACTGTTTAACGTTCATGCATGTGATTGCATCATTATTTACTGGTACACTGGTTTACTGCCACTGGTGCATGCAATACTGGCACCTGTACTTAAAGGAATATGTTAGATTACTGGAAGGAGTCCAGAGCAGAGCAACAAGGATGATCCTGGGATTGAAAGATAACCCCCTATGATAGAGGCCGAGGGAGCTTAACATGAACCCCCTGGAGGAGAGGCAGGATGGGGGAAATGACTGAGACCTTTAAATATATGAAGGGTATAAACAAGACTGGTGCAGAAGTGATTTTTAAGTTATGAGGCAGGAGGGACACAAGGGGGCATGGACTGAGATTGGAGGGTGGAAGATTCAGGAGAGAAATGAGAAGGCACTTTTTCATGGAAAAACTGGTATCTATGTGGAACGTGCTACCGGAGGAGGTGGTATCCTGTAAGTCAGTGGGCAGTTTTAAAAGGAGATGGGACAAAGTGAGGGGGTCACAGTTAGGGGGAGGGGAGGGGCAGCTGCAGTGTAATGGATTGCTAGCTGCACACTCAAGCAGACTTGATAGACCATATGGCCTGTATCTCCTGCCAGTTTTGTTTGTTCATATGTACACTAACCAGAGCAGACACTCTGCACTGGGGGAGTGTGATATCTTTTACATCATTACATTATAAGACATTTTCTAGTGCTGGAGGGGGAAGGATGGTGTTGGAGACCATAGTGGGGTTGGGATGAGGGATCCTTGTAAAATAGAGTCTGGTCAGGGGGAGGATGAGGGAGTGTGTTTGCATGTGGGTTGCAGAATGGTATATTTATATAAGTGATATGTGATATATATAATTTCACTAGGGTGGGGAGAGGAGGAGGGTGCTTGTGGGGGGATTGGAGGGAAGTTAAAAAATGTCATTGTGTTTGGGATGTGAAGAGGAGGTAATTACACCCCAGTGGGTGGGGGAAAGGTTTTTATATAATTTAAAGACCTCAATTTTCTTATTTGTGACAGGCAAATTGCACAAATCCATGCAGCGGAATAACACAAATCGCTCAATTCATCCACAAATTGACAATTTGTGTAGTTTCTCTGTGCACATATAGGCAATTTGTTGGGTGAATAAATATATAAACTGCAGTTGTCTTCAAAGCAAATTTGACAAAATTCACAGACTTTGTGAATTACAGCAACTTTACACAACTCTATCACGCGTATGCTATACTGTTAGGGTGTGCCATAAATTTGGATGAGACAATCAGCTATGGTTCCTTCTGCCATTCTGTGTTGCTGTCCTGGTGGATGTCTAGAAGAAAGTAAAAGAACCCAAGGTAGTTTTCATAAGAATAATGGATTTAACATGGGGTACTGGCCAAAATTCGCCATACCATAAAATCAGTTCATGCAATTGTCCAAGGCTGTTTGGCGATGTTGATGTGCAAGATGGCTGCCACAGCATATTTACAGTCACTTCATTTCTGGTCTCTCACTATTTGCAAAGTGCTTTGGGATACAATGTTTATGAAAAGCACAATAGTAATGCTAATTCACCTTCTTCATCATCTCGTCACACAAGTAAATGTTGACTGATGAACCAAAGGATTCTGTTATCGTCTTCAATCTTCCTTCTCCCTCCCCCTCCCTTGATGCCAGGGCCTTCACCCACTGTGCCTCTTTCATATCTAAATTGTTGCTTGGCTCCCTCCCTACCTATGTTTTCTCTCTCCTCTTGCCTCCCCCCTTCACCCTACCCTGTCAGCAATGCTGTTTTCCATTATATCCCCCCCCCAGTAAATCTACTGCTGTCCAAACAATCTTCTTATATCATTTCTTTAAACTCTGGGCTTATCATACTTTGTCCAACTGTCAAGCCTTTTCCCCCTGCTTTCTTAAGTATCTTCTTCATGATTTTATGTCTCCCTCCTACAAATGTTCCTGACTCTTGACTTTAGTGCAGTCCTCCACCCATGACTTGCACAATTGTGCTGCTATGCTATGTGCTCCAAGACCGCCCTAGTTACTAGGTTGCTCAGTGCTATTGATCATGTGCAATATACCAATATACCTTTGGCACTTTGTTGAATGTTTTTATGTTACACTGTATATTGGTTCTGCACACACTTTTTATGTACTGTACATATTAGTTTATTTGGACTGCTTTACTTGGCATGGATTATTTTGGTTGCCCAAATGTTAATGTTTGCTTACTCCTTCACCTATTGTACTGCTTACTTATCCACCACGCACCCCAAGATGCATCTGGAAATTAGCTGATACCAGCTCAGTATGTTGTTCCTGGTAAAACTAAAGAAAGAGAGAGAGAGAGAAACTGAAAAAGAAAGAAAGAAAGAAAGAAAGAAATATAAATAGAAAAAGAAAGAAAGAAAAAAGAAAGAAACTGGAAACTCAGTTTGTGCTTGTGTGTGTTAATGTTTGCCTTGGTGCTCTGTGTACTGTTTATGGATAGTTTAATATTGCTATGATTATTATTACTAATATATTTACTAGTTAGGGTCAATAAACCACTGTGGGCATGACCCTAGCAAACTCCATAATTCACACTTGTGAATTACAGAGTTCCATAAACCACAGTCCTATGTAGCGCAAAGTCATGCAAAGCTGTGCAAAGACACGCAAAGGTGCGTTAAGTCAAGCAGAGTCACTTTGCACAGCACTAACCATCAGTAAATATAAAAAATCAAATATGGGAAAGTGTTCTGGAAACTCAGATTTTATGCACACCCTCAGTGTGTGATACCCAGATAAACCCCTCGGGCTTTGCCCTCAGGGTTTATGGGACATCGCACATCTTGGGTGTGCATAAAATCCTCGTTATCCACACTTCCCCATGTATTATTCTTTATATTATTAGTATTTGTGTCGTCAGTGTTATTATTGTTATTATTATGTTGGTTTGTCTAGTTACATGATGCATTTTATGAAGTATTATCTATTTTGCTGTATTATTTTCTATGAAGTGCTCAGAGCCATAGGAATAAGGTGCTATACAAATCAAATTGTCTTTCCTTGTCCTGAAGATTTCAGGCCTCAGTGTCTATGTGTTGTGGAGTATTTCAATCTAGTGTATAATAGGCAATTTCTGGATGAATTTTTAGTTGCACAACAAAACTAGTGTACCCAGGAGCTTTTATATATTTACCTTGATTGGTTAAAAATCTCAACATGGTCTTCATTTCACTATTCAGTCTTTCTTGGGATGGTGAACTGACTGTGTCCCAAGTCAGTTGTGGCCTGTATCTGCAAAAATGACTCAGTTCAAGTTTAGTTTAATGTATTAGAATAATAATTGCAGCCAAACTTAGAACCCAGAAGTTTAAAGTTCATACAATACAAATACTTTGCATACTGTACATGGTTGTCTATAAGCCTAAAAGAATAATTTCAAATACTTCTCTAATATATTTATTTAGTTATTTAAAAGTTTCATGAGGAAAGACATACTGAGCTAAAAGCTGGTTTCCAGGTGCGTCCTTAGGGGGAGGTAGATAGAAACATAGAAACTTAGAAGTTGATGGCAGATAAGGACCGCAAGGCCCATCCAGTCTGCCCATTTATTTTTCTACCTTATGAATGTGCCATTGGCCTTTGTTCTGTCAATGGCCTAACTGTTCATACTCATCTGTATTGCTCCCTTATGCCTATCCCATGCCTGTTTGAAGCCCTGCACTGTATTCATATCCACCACTTCCGGAGGCAGGCCGTTCCATGCATCCACCACCCTTTCTGTGAAAAAGAACTTCCTCGCCATTAAACCTTAATCGGCCTCCCTCTAATCTCATGCTGTGTCCTCTTGTCCTGCTATTTTTCTTATATTGAAATATGTTGGACTCTTTCACCTTGTTAATTCGCTTAAGGTGCTTGAATGTTTCAATCATATCACCTCTCTCCCTCCTTTGTGCTAGGGTATACATATTGAGCTCAGTTAATCTGTCCTCATATGTTTTCTGATGCAGTCCCTGCACCATTTTGGTTGCCCTTCTCTGGACTGCCTCAATTTGGTTAATGTCCTTGTGAAAGTGTGGCCTCCAGTACTGTACGCAGTACTCCAGATGGTGCCTAACGAATGACTTGTAAAGAGGGATTATTACCTCCCTCTTCTGACTTGTGATACCCCTACTAATACACCCACTACATACATACATACACTAGAGTATGTAGCTAAATTCAAATATCTAGGAGTTTGGCTCGATCATAAACTTTCCTTCGGCGACCATCTCGAAGAACTACAGAAGAAACTAAGGCAGAGATTAAGACTGTTTTACAGAATTAACCACCTGCTCACAAAGGAGACCAAGATTCAACTGGTTCAAGCTACCTTCCTATATTTAATAGATTACACGGACCTGCTCTACAGCCACTGCACTACCTCTGCACTGGCTAAGCTGGACACCCTCTACCACAGAGCTATCAGGTTCATTACTGGCCTTCCACTTTCCACACACCACTGCTCCCTGTATGCATCATTAGGCTGGACTTCCCTTCACTATAGAAGGAATAGAAACCCCACCTTATAGGCCTTCAGAGCAGTGACCAACAAGCTCCCCTCATATGTCTCAGATTGTACTGCCTGGAGTGTGTTAGGCACCTACGCTCTAAGGAGCTATTCCCTAATTGCCCTCCAAGTTCCAAGGGTCAAAACTCATTTTGGCAAAGCTGCTCTAAGCTTCTCTTTACCCACATTGTGGAACAGTTTACAAAGGAACTTGAAGCTGAGCTGCCCCGTTAGCCTGAATATCTTCAAGGCGCTCTACGATCAATACATGAAAGCACCTTGCAAATGTTTTCCTCACCGCTAGCCCACTAATTCCGCAACTCCCCCTTTCCATCCTTATGCTCGCCATGTTTCTACCCCTGGCTCTCACTCTTTCCCTATTAACTCTTCCTGCTGCACCCACCCTTCCCTGTCTGCTCCAGCCTGGCTAAAATCCCACCCCATCCATAGTAGTGTCCCAATTATCTACCTCTCCTCCGTCATTATCATAATAAACAAGTACACGACAGCCATCGTCACTTTCTGTGATTTTAGCCCAATTTTTCCCCCAGTCATCGGTAATATATCCCTCCTCTTCTTTACCTCTCTAACCTGCCACCCCATACATGGCCTCTTTCCTCTATATGTGTAGTTGCCGGCTGTCTCACTCAAAAGATCTCTGCTTATAACCCCTGTATGCCTATGGTTGATTGCACATATGCTGACTTCTTCAATTGTAAAATATTGCAGTTTTTTTTATTTATTTCAACCTTGTACTGTACTGTATACACTGTATATACTTTTTCTTCCTTGTATATTATTGCTTTTTGTATACCGGCTTCTGTACTGTACTTTGATGTATTCATGACCAGGTCCATCTTGCAAATGAGCCTTGCTCAATGGTGCCCACCTAGATAAATAAAGATTTTGATTGAATGATTGATTGATTGATTGATTGATTGATTGATTGATACCCCAACATCCCTCTAGCCTTACCTACTGCTTTAGTGGTTGCTTGGATGATTTCAGGTCATCGGTGATGATAATGCCCCAAGTCTCTTTCTTCCCTTGTGACTGCCAGCAACTCCCATCCCAACCTATAGGTGGCTTCAGGGTTTCTCTTCCCTATGTGCGTGATTTTGCACTTCTTTGCATTAAACCCCAGTTGCCACTCTTCTGACCATTTTATTAGTTTATCCAGATCTCTTCTCATTCTGACCACCCCATCTGGATCATCTACTCTGTTGCAGATCTTGGTGTCATCTGCAAACAGACAAAGCTTACCCTCCAGTCCATCTGCAATGTCACTGATGCAGATATTGAAGAGGACTGGCCCCAGGACTGATCCCTGAGGTAGCCCACTTGTGACTTGCATCTCTTCTGACTGTATACCATTTACCACCACTCTCTGTTTTCTGCCCATCAACCAGTTTGCCACCCAGTTGACCAATGTCTGACCCATCCCAAACCTACCCAGCTTATTAATCAATCTTCTATTTGGAACAATACTGAAAGCTTTGCTGAAGTCAAGGTAGGCAACATCAACTGCTCCCCCTTGGTCCACCATTTTAGTTACCCAGTCAAAGAAATCTATGAGATTAGTTTGACAGGACCTTCCTTTTGTAAACCCATGCTGTCTTAAGATCCTGTGCTCCTATGGATTCCAGGTGTTGCACTATCCTTTCCTTAAGGAGTGTCTCCATAATCTTGCCCACTATTGAGGTAAGACTGACTGGTTTGTAGTTCCCTGCCTCCACCCTGCTACCACCTCTGTGGAGCGGGATCACATGAGCCCTTCTCCAGTCTTCTGGGACCTCTCCTGTGCTCAGAGACTCACTAAACAGTTCTGATAATGGCTCTGCTAATTTCACCCTTAGCTTAGAAACTACAATTCAAGTAATTGTGGACAGTACAAGCATTCAGTTACAAAACAGCATTATAAGAATTTTGTGAGCAATACAGGCATAGTCGATCACAATTAAGCTGAGTAGGCCCCATTTAGGGGAAAAAGGTCAATATCTAAATCTGAAGAGGACCACAGGCTTAGGTACAGACAACTGATCTGTGAACTAATTAGAATTCTAGCCAATATCTTCACCTCAGTGGTTCATTTACCACATCAGTCTGAGGCAACCTGACTTGCAGGAGCCACATTTGATTTCCACCCAGTTTTCCCAGTCCCAAATCATTCCACAGATATTGTGGGTAAAATTTTCAGAGGAGAGGATGCAGGCACAAGTCCCAGTTAAGAAATATGCCTGCATCTTCCCAGATGTGGCAAAACTCCCTTATTTTATTCTTAAGTAATCAGAGTTAAGACAAATGGCCAAAATTTGCAGTAGTTTGCATACAAAGTTTCACATGCATCACTTTTTTGCCACAAACTGTACTTGAAGTATGGCAAATCAAAGGAATTGTGCCCTAATGTTACAGTCTATCTTCCACGTGTAGTTTGCAGGGGTGCAGTAAAAACATGATGCATCTTATAGTTTTGAAACTCCTGATATGTAAGTCTGTCGGGCCACTATTGCTTTCAGCTCTAATATTAGGTCACAGCTGGCTTTGTCAGTGAGATGTTTTATTTTACATGGGTAATGATTAATAAATAAATTATTGAGCTAATGACACCTTAAATGTAACTGTTATATTTGGACACAATTGAGCTTATATTTCATTTCAATGCTGAGTTGCAATCGTGGATAAAAGCGCATCCTCCTGATTTACAGTACTCACTACTACTGAATGGTGGCTGATTTCATCTATAGCCGACTATGATAGTTACATAGGAGAATATAACATAATTTTGTATGGACCATGTAAGCAAAAAAAATTGACGAGGGTTACTTTATGTAAGAAAAAGTACTGATTTATGCACAAACTGAGAGTTGTTTTTAATCTGGTTCTGCAATTACTCAGAATAAAACAATTGCTCATGAGGTGAACTTAAATGAAACCATAACCTCTCTTTTCAGAATTAAATCAGACTATAACCTCTCTTTCTAGAATGAACCAAAAGGTGAATAAAACTGATAGCATGCAGCTGGAAGGGCATTTTTCTGATTCAGTAAGTGGTCATAACCATCTACTGTATTTGGTGTTTTGACTGCCACCTAAAATAATTAAATTTTGAAATATTGATTAATTTATACTTTCAGAATCTTGGATGATCTCTGTAAGGTGGACTAGTCTTATACTGAAGACGTTAGATGTTGATTTTGCTTTTATTTTCTTTGTGAATTTAATGTTAAATTGTTTATTGGTATTTGTCCAACTCTGCTACATACAAACACAATAACACACACATTTAATACAATCTGTGTAAAAGGTTGAGCATTTTGAAAGTACATACTGATACTAGTTATAACATATATCATAATATACTTGTCAAACTTACTAATCCTACATTTGTCCTTCAGCAGATAAAACAAATTAGAATTATGCATACTCCATGTGCCAGGCATCATACACAAGGCACCACTAAGAAATGGATGAACCCCTCTGCAGTATCACTAATTAAAGAACACAATTTAGCCTGGATGCACAGAGAACATTACAATGCAGAGCAAAATTCTTTGATGGGGCAAGTAGTCCTTATCTGCCATCAAAGTCTATGTTTCTATATTTTCTATGTAAAATTGGATGCTTAATCTTTATTTACATAATTTATGCAACCAGGTGGTTTGACTTTCAAAAAATTGATTCTTTAAAAAATCAGCAGCAAGCAAATTTTAGAACCATAGGAAATTATAGGCAAAATTTATAAAAGCTAATGATCCAGTCAGTGAGACTAGAAAATATAATATTAATGATTTTATCTTATTAGGCTCAGAATAAGCAAAAACTCAATTATGAGATAGGTCACAAGGAAACCCCAAAATCACTACCTACAGCTGTACAATTTTTTTCATCATAACCCCAATTTCTTGTCTCTGCCCTGTACACCCCCAAAAGCTAAATCATATTTAAACAATTAATGAAAGCTGCCAAATAGTGTTACATTTTGAATTTGGTTTCATACATGTAATGCAATTTTTCTATCTTGGAGCTCTCAACTATGACAGCTGACCATTTAGCTAAACGGGGCAGAAATATCTTTCCAGTGTGTTGTACAGGAACTTTCTTTGCATTGATAACAGCTAAATTTATGATTTTTGTTTTGTTATGCTCCTTCTCTGAACCCTCAACCAGCCACTCCTTCTGGCCACCAAGTCTCTCACCACTGCCTATGATCCCTGTGCACCATCCACCACCCCTTTCAGATGTAGTCTCTTTCTCAGATAACCCAATGTAACTCTTCATTGGGACGGCCCCTACCCCTGTGGGGGCAACCAGGGGAGGAGATTCACCACATAGAACTTTCACATACCCCGAGCATGGCAGGACTCAGTATGAACACACTGTCTGGGCCATCATGGTTCATGGAGGTACTGGCAGCTATCATCTAGTCAGCCAGGAGCATTTTTCACTTTTCTCCTGTTCTGCCAATCCTCCACCCACAGTGGTAGCATGCTTGTGGCATTCTGGCTGGGTGCACAGCAGCACATGTTCACCCATGCTGCAACATGCATCACCCCAATAGGCCACAAGGAGCTACTCTACAGTGGTGCCAGCTCTCACCCCCCCCGGGAGGAGAGCATCTATTGGACTTTCTGAACCCTCCCTTACAGCATCCACCCCTGTCATCCCAGGCTCTTTGTTAACGTAAAATCTTTCTGAATCTGTCATCACAGTTCCTAAAAGGAGAATCCCTGGATCAAAAGGGAAATCTACCCCCAGAATACAGCCCAATCTTGCCAAGATAGCATTTCAGTAATCTCTTATACTAGGACCTAGTAACATATGTGACAAAGGACCTTTGTTTACTAAGCACCTTTGACATTTATCCAGTAAATTTGATAACAATATATGTAATTTGGCAGATGTATGATAGATTCTATGCAATATATTATATTGAATTTGTTTAAACTTTAAGCATTTGCATATAGTTGTTGGTAAGCAAATTAGGGCTACCCATTTGTCTTAATGTAGAGATACATTTAGCTCCTTTTCCCAAGTATTAGACAACATGTCCCTCCCATATGGATAATATTAATGACGGCAAAAATGTTTACACTTATCTAAAGATGACATCCATTTTACTGTAATCAGTTATTTGTTGATCTTGATCAGTACCGTTAAAAATGTTGAAATTACATGGGAAAGGAGTTGCCTGGGAGTCTTTCATTAGAGTAACATCAATTTTGTAGTACTATTAAAGGTTTTTAAAGGTCTCATTATTCAGATTATTTGGGGGAATTTTGGGTCTGGGGAGTGATATGTTGGAACCTAAATTCTTGAGAATGGCTGCTCTAGAAAGTTTGGCTTCATGAAAAAAGATTTATAATGTGTCTTTTATTATTGGGCACCTCAGGAAACTGGCTAATGTGAGATCATTTATTTAAGAAGTGGGAAGTGAAAAATCAGGTTGAAAGCTACAGACCCATTTCGATACTCTACTGTCTTGCAAAATTAAAAAAAAAATTTGTACTGTATATGACCAGTTATTCAAATATATTTAAGGTTCTACTGAGGATATGCATGGTTGTCCCTGAAGAACAAGGTGGTAATTTCATTGAGTAAAGATGAGGGCAAAATGAGTCACAATTCCTTTATCCTTGCAGAAACTAACAAGATAAAATTACCATTGAGTGATTCACAGACATCCACATCCATTGGATTATATTACATGGTTTGGAAGACACACATTTAGAAAATAGAGTGTTGGATATTAGAGAAATGCAGCAGATACCAAAATTCAGTTTAAGTTTTACCAAGGACATTACATAATGAATCCATGTTGGTTAATTTTGCTCCAGTTTCCTCTGTGCTGCTGGATCCAGATGTTCTGGAAAGCAGCCTGTGTTTTTTTTTTCTGCAATCATGAACGTTTCCTTTTTTCTTAAGAAAATAGAGCTATTTATTTGAAAACTGCTGGAGTGTCATCTTGGGGTAATTGGTTTAGGTCAGGTATGCAACAATTACATTTTTTTATTTACAGGGTTACTGATTAATTTGTTTAATTTTGTTGACAATAATGCTGAGCAGAATCTGTGTATCCCAAATTTGTGAAAATGTCAAGAAATGTTTGTAAATTTTGCAGAATTTTCAAAAATTATTATGTGAAATCTAAATCTTCTGAATGTGTTTGATGAATTCCTGCCTTGTTCCACAAATGTTTTTGGCTGAACTGCAGAATAATATGCATGAATTGTGGAATGACAGTTCTGAGGAATTGTATTCCATAGTTTAATGCATCATTTTGCAATACATGTAATAATTCCACAGTTCAGTGATCAGTTCTTCAGAATTTCTTTTGCAGTATAACAGATTAATCCACTATTCATACATTCATTCTGCAGTTCAGTGACTCTTTGAACTGTGGAATAAATGTATGAATTGCAGATTAATGTATTAAACTGCGGAATGAAATTCTGAAGAACTGATCACTGGTGGTGATCAGTTCTGCATAATTTCTTTCTGCAGTTTAATGCATTAGTCCATATTCATGCATTTGTTCCACAGTTATAACTCTGAATTTCCATGAAATTTGCCAAAGTGCATTCAAATATTTTGTGGAAGTGAAATTCTGACTTTTGTGGAAATTCTTCCAGCATAATTTTATTTTTGAACAGACCAAGTTGACAACCATTTGCTGATTGAATGTATTCAGACCTTTCTACAAAATAGAGTCTCGTATTTTTTTTTATTGTTTAATTTCCCAATGGAGTTTTGTTTTATGTTCATGCCAGTTTTAGTTTCTAGCAATATTTTGTTCTGATATTTTTCATAACTGTCTCTTTCTTTTTGTTTACTGTAGCTATGTTGGGGGCAGTGCTACATTTGTTGTGTTGCAAGCAAGTCATTTTACTTTGGTTTTTCAAGTAGGTAAAAGAATGTGTGACACCACTATAGCAGACAACAGCATGTGATTTGAGCTGCAAATAACCATTATGGTGTGTGGTAGAGCATTGCTTTGTATAGAATTCCATCACTTTCAAAATGCTGTTGTACCACAGTTCAAAGGTCTTGGAATATGATGGTAGCCTTCTGTGGTACAACAGCATTCTGAAACCTCTGTAGACTGTACATGTCAGTTTTGTTCTGAAAGTGAAACTACCATCACACAAGCATGTCACATGATACTATACAGTATAAAAAATACAGGATGACAAACTTTATGCACAAGTGGTGTGTTCTGCCACCTCTGGGTTCTGAGTCCCATAGACATCTTGAGCTTCAATCTTAAGGTCAGAGGGAATCAGAACACTTCTGTGGCAGAACACACTGGGGCCCAGATATTCAAAAGGGTTGCACATGGGGTCACGTGATGGCAGCTTGAGAGCAGACAGTGTACTCCCATAGCTCCGC
Source organism: Neoceratodus forsteri (assembly GCA_016271365.2). Taxonomy (NCBI): domain Eukaryota; kingdom Metazoa; phylum Chordata; order Ceratodontiformes; family Ceratodontidae; genus Neoceratodus; species Neoceratodus forsteri. The sequence goes on along the minus strand of CM057456.1, from coordinate 1,155,416,647 downwards.
AGTTAACCTCTTCATTTTGGCCTTTTATAGCGGTATTCCTATAGCCAAATCATCTCAAAATGAGTGGTGCACTTGTGGTCTGTGATCCGGAGTCTGAATTCAGTTAGCGAATGGAAATTTATATGAAGAAGGTGCCGCCGAGGCATTCGCCTCCCCGGACACCAGAGAAAGAGAAGGCCACAAAGCGGGCCAAACAGCAGGCTGCTAGTCTTTCTAAGCTACCCATATCTGACACTCCCTTGTCGGAAACCAGATTCTTGGAAATCATGCAGCCTCTCCAGATGACCGTTGCGTCTATTTCAGAAGACTTGCAAGATATTAAAAAAGCGGTGGATGTTTTGTCTAGAAGGGTCGGGGACACAGAAGTCAAGATTACTTCCTTGGAAAATAAGTAAGACAGGAACAAAACAGAATTAGTCAGTGTAAAACGGAGAATGAAGAAACTAGAAGATAAGTTAGAGGATTTAGAAGGCCGCAGTAGAAGGAATAACCTAATAGTTATCGGGATACCAGAAAAGGAAGAAGGAAACGCAGTAATTACTTTTCTTCAGAAATTTTGCCACAAAATAGCTGGCACTCCCCCGGGGGGGGAGAGTATGTTATCGAGAGAGCCCACTGAGCCTTGCGCCCACCACCTGCCCAGGGCCAGCCACCCAGGCCACTAATTTTGAGGTTCTTGAATTATTTAGATAATCAGCATGTTCTCGGCAAAGCAAGGGATGTGAAGGAGCTATTATGGGAGGGCAAGAAGATTCGTATCGTCCAGGATTTACCTCACTCGGTGAGAGTACAAAGACAGGAATTGCACCCGATTGTTTCTAAGCTGGTGGCAGCATCTAAGCCATATAAGGTTAAATACCCTGCAATCCTGCTGGTAAAACACTAGGAGAAGTGGCTATCATTCGAATCTTATGCACAAGTAATGCAAGAGTTGAAGGTCATTTTTCCGGATCTCTTTAAGTGAATATACTTAGTGATCTCTCTCTAGTTTTGAACTCTGCATTTGGCGATCTTACTGTTTCAGTTGAGAATCCTGATGGCCTCAGTGAATAAATAATTAGCCCCTCTGGGGGATATACCAAGAAGTCCTAAATATGATACTTGGGGCAGTCGGAGGAGTTATATGCCTCGCCCCTGGTGGCGGTCTGCGGTTATGCATGACAGAATCTTTATGTTGCTTATCGGTGTTCCTAATGTGGGCAAGGTTGACCTATATTATTTTTTACTATGCGGCTAAGTCACTGTGTGATTCTGGGTACTTCTGAGTTCACTAACTCCTTCATCTCGGGTCGCTGGCATTTTAGGCTGAAGATATGACTCAGATTAGCCCCGGTAGTTTTTTTTTGGGGGGGGCTGGCCACCTATCAGGGAGGGACCCTACATGAGACCACAGCGTGCAGTATTAACCCCATTCTATGGGGGAGTTGGAATGAGTGGAGACTTGGGACCGGCATTGGTTGACGTTGCGATCCATCGATTTTTGAGTGCCTGCCACTGGAGTTGCTAAAAGGCGAACTGTAGAGCTTCATATTGAACTCTCCAAATTAACTCTGTATAGTGTGCAACTTCATGTGGCCTGGACTTAGCTGCAGGATTTGAATTTGATGGACTTTCCTCTCCGCCTTTCCTCCTTCCCCCCTTTTTTTTTTTTTTATATAGAGAAGTCACTGGACATTCCAAGGGAGCTGGCATGAGTGGAAGCCTGGGATCGACATTGGCCAGTGCAAGGAACCATTGAACTTGAGCACCCAGCACTGTGATGGCTAAATAGGAGAATTGCAGTGTCTCATAATAGTTCTTCTGAATTAATTTTTTATATTATGTGACTTCATGTGTTTTGGACTTGTCTCCAGGATCAGAATACGAAGGATTTTCTTTGATTTTTTCCTCTTCCCCCTTTCCCCCCCCTTTTTTTTTACATACATATGTACAAGGAGTCAGTGTTCACTTGGGTGCTAATTAATTTTGGTATTGGTCTATTAAGACCACCCGAAGAGGATCAGCTAATGCTTTAAGTTAATTTTCGGACAGTAGCTGGCACTAGTTTGTTGGGGTTAATCTTTATACAGTTAAGGCACAAGATCCCTGTAATGAGGTTAGTTCGATATCACAGAGTAGTTGTATTGTAGTGGGTTTCATTGGAGAGGGGGAGCTCCGGGGGGAGGGGTCAAGCAGATCGGGCTGTTTGGAGGTGAATCATGTGGTGTGTTATTTTTAGGAGGGCAGTTCTTTGGAACTGGGGTACGATGCATTGTTTCAGGGTGGGAGGCTTCGTTGAGGTGATTTTCATAAGGGGGATGGGTTGCTCAAAGGGATGTGGCTCGATTTGGAGCATTGGGGTGGGATACCAAGGTTACATTTTGACTGAGCCTAACTTTGATGTATTGAGTCAGGGAGCTTGCAATACTCTTAAGGAGTGTTGTGGCACAGCCTACCGAGACATTCTGTATGCATCTCTCCTTTAATTATACAATTGAGCTTAATGAGCAATTTATACAAGTTTATAAGCTGGAACGTTAAAGGAGCCAAGGATAGGGTCAAAAGACAAATTATATTAAGACACCTACGTCAATTGGGAGCACAAATTGTGTTTCTTCAAGAGACACAATTAAAAAGAAGTGACATCTATTACTTCAGAAGGGCGTGGGTAGCGCAAGTTTTTGGGGAAGGGATATCCACAATGGGGGTTGCCATCCTTATCACTAGGAACGTTCCTTTTAAATTGGTGAATGAGATTTGGGACCCTGAAGGTAGATACGTTATTGTACATGGTCTGCTTGAATCACAGCTGATTTTATTGGGCTCTATATACGGCCCCAATTGTGACTCCCCAGCTTTTTTCATGAAATTGCTGCGTCTGGTGGTATCCGATCCCGAAAAGCTTACGGTATTGGGGGGAGATTGGAACTTAGTTCTTCAGAACGACCTAGATAGATCGTGTAAAGAAAGGCAAGGCTTATCCCCTGCACAAAGGGCCTTGAAGGATCTCATCAACAAGGCCGCCTTGGTTGATGCTTGGCACATAATTAATCCTGTGTTGCGGCTATACACCTTTTTCTCTCCGGTACATAAGACTTATTCACGAATAGATTACATTCTGGCCAGCTCATCTGCGATGCCCGGTATAACTCAGGCGGATATATTTGCTAGAGTAATATCTGACCATGCGTCGGTTAGTTTGGTATACAGGATAGCCCTGGGGTGTAGACGCTCCCCGCAATGGAGACTAAACTGTTAGATGCTGAAGAAAGAATCCTCCCTGAGGCACATTGAAGAGTTTATCAAGCGCTTCTTGGAAGATAACCAAGGATCAGTAGTCCAGAGGGACCTAATTTGGGCTGCCTTAAAATGCTCCTTAAGGGGAGAGCTGATTAAGATAGCCTCTAGAAAGAAACGTGCTCAGAGGGAGAAATTGGACTCCCTACTAACTCCGATCAGGGACGTAGAGAATAGTCTATCCCATTTCTCGACCGAGGCAAATTGGGCAAGGCTCCATCAGTTGCAAGCTCAATACTGTGGTTTAATATTGCAGCAGGCGGAACTGGCCCTTTTGCGGACGAGGCTCCAATATCTGGATATAGGGGAGAAAGCCGGGAAGTTACTCGCCATGCGAATCCGTCATTTAGACTCAGTTCATTTCATAGCTGGCATTCGTATGGGGCAGGGTGACCAGGTCTGCACGGACCCGGGGGAAATGTCGAAGGCCTTTGTGGTGTATTTCCAGAGGTTATATATGGTAGATCCGGAATCCAAACCTTCAACAGATGATATTTCCTCATATCTCAGTTCAGTTGCACTGCCAAAGTTAGCTGAGGAGGATATGGCCTTTTTGGGTGCCCCAATCTCGGTTCTAGAGATCCATCAACGTATCCAACAGATGCCCTTGGACAAGTCCCCTGGCCCTGATGGGTTCCCCAGCAGTTTTTACAAGGTAAGTCTCCCATTAGTATCCCCAATCTTGTTGGAAGTCTTCCAATATTGGTTTGACAATGGACTATCTGACCCAAGTTTCCAAGAGGCGACAATTTCATAAATTTTGAAGCAGGGAAGGATCCCTTTAGTATGGACAGTTATCACTCTATATCTCTTCTAAATACGGACATTAACATTTGGTGAAAATTTCTAACAGGTTGTCCAAAGTTATGGACAAACTGGTCAGCAGGGAACAAGTGGGTTTTATGGTGGGGAGATCACCCCAAGATCACCTGAGGAAACTATTACACCTTATCGCGGAGGTCAAAGAGTCCAAAACCCCAGCAGTACTTGTCTCTTTGGATGCCGAAAAGGCATTCGACAGAGTGTCCTGGGATTACCTATTTGCTACTCTGTCGGCCTTTGGTTTACCAGAGGTTTTCTTGAGATGGGTGCAAATTTTATATTCCTTTCCCTCTGCTAGAGTTAAGTGCAACGGGATATTGTCACCAGTAATAAAGTTAGAGCGAGGCACGAGGCAAGGATATCCCTTGTCCCCGCTATTATTTAACTTATACCTAGAGCCATTCTTGCACAGATTGGCAGGAAATCCACTCATTAAAGGTATACAGGTGGGGGAAACCAACTATATACACTCAGTTTATGCTGATGATGTGTTACTACACATTGAAAATCCGGAGACTTCACTCCCAGCTATCTTGGACGAAATCGATTCTTTCTCCAAGGTATCCTACTATAAGTTAAATCGAGTAAAGACTAAGATCCTTCCGTTAAATCATAATGTTATAAAGGCAGACTTGTTGACTTTGGCTTTGCTGGGAGGCAAAATCATTAACATACTTGGGTATCAACATTAGCACAAACCTGAGCATGATGATTAGGAACAATTTAGGCAGCCTAGTTCAAACCATATCGGGAGATTTGGACAGGTGGCGATTGCTCTCTTTGTCCCTTTGGGGTAGGTTGAACATCTTAAAAATGAATATTTTGCCTAGATTATTATACCCCCTGGGTATGCTTGGGGTGTACCTTTCGAGAAGGTGGTTTTCTAATTTACAGAGGATGTTTAATTCCTTTCTATGGCAGGGGAAAAGTATCCGCAGATCTTATCTTAAGCTGACAACCCCAAAGCTAAAGGGTGGCTTAGCTGCTCCTTCTCTTTTCCTATATTATGCGGCACAGCACGTTTGTAAATTGTGCTTTTGGAGTGATTGGAGTAGGCACTCAGCCTATCTACCTTTATGGCTGGACATCGAGCATGGTCTAGCGAAGAGAGTGAAGAGCTCTTTACAGACCTTGCTATTTGTTTCCCCATAAGCTACCCCTAAACCTCTGAAAAATAACCCTATGGGATGGTCGTTAAAGGCATTTCAACAATTGCAACACCAGCTTGGGTCCAAATGGTATCTATCAGACAGCCAACCTATTTTTGAAAACCCGCATATTAAGGTGGGGGGTGCTACTGTGGCCACGGCCTTTTGGCCCCAGATAAGTCACTTTACAGTCTCGGACTTCTGGGCGCATGGTAGCTCGCTACCCTTCGATCACTTGATGAAGTCTCATGGTGTTGCGGACCGAGATTTGTTTAAGTGGCTGCAACTTAGTAAGGCTCTAGCTCCGGTTTTCCCTCAGACATCCCCAGCTGACTATGGGGTCAAGGATATCAACGCCCTTCTAGCTATAGCTGTACAACCGCGCGCAGTTTCCAAAGTTTACAAGTTACTTCAGGATTGGGATCATAGGCTCCCCTCAGGGGTCTGTTACTACTGGGTAAGGGAGTTAGGCATCCCAGACACTCCTGACCTTTGGAAAAAGCTCTGGAGTACAATGTATAAATGCATAAAACAAGATAGACTCAGGATGGTGCATTTCAACATAATGCATCATTTGTATCTAACTCCATCTCGTCTATGTAGGCATGGGGTAAAGGACACGTCTTTTTGCTGGAAATGCAAGAAGGAGGACGGCACTATATATCATATTCTATGGTCATGTCCTGTAATGCGGGACCTTTGGAGTGCCATTAATAGTCGCTTAGACCCTATCCTTGGCTTAACTAATATGTTCACCCCTGAGACATGTTTGCTGTGTCTTTTTCCAGCAGGCACCCCCAAGATTAGAAAGGCACAAATGTCGCTTGTTTCAGCTGTGGCGAAATTGTTAATTTTAAGACACTGGTCGACTGATAAGCCCCCATCTCTGATGGAGTGGTACCGTGAATGCACCTTAGCTTGCAGTTGGAGAAACATATTGCATATATGCAAGGCAGGCAGAAGTCATATATGCGCTCGGAGCCTTTTAGAAACACCTTATGGCTTGGAAACCCGCCCTAGAATGCCTTTGGGTAGATAATTAAGCTCCTTTCTTTCCGAACCTTGGGTGGGGGATGAGAGGGGAGGGAGGATGTTTCATATTCAACTGAAAGTGTGAAGTTAGCAATTGGGTGTTTTGTGTGACTCTATTCTGCACTTTCAGCTCAGTACTTCATCTTCTGTTTATGTGGTTGGGATGTTTGTGAAAACAATAAAGATGATTAATTTAAAAAAAAAGGGTTGCACATGGCGCAACAGTGTTGCACCATGCGCAATCCACTGATATGCCCTGGCGCAATATTCAAAAGGGAAAAGTGCGTTGCACAAATCCCGATGTGCCAGAGCGCATCAGTAATGTATGCAGGCACAGGTGGGGGGGTGTGCCCATGCATACTCTGCACAGCCCGATATTAAGCCGGGGATATGCAGAGCCATGCATGCGCAACTCCTACCTGCACCAGCACAAAGTTGATCAAAAAAAAAAAAGGAAAAACTGATGGCCACCCAGAGGTGAGCTGCCACATTGCGGGGTGCAACACGGCAGCTGCCACCTGTAAGTGGCCACCCGAGTTCTGGCTGCACCTGCCAGTGCCCCCCCATGCTCAATCATGGGCATTTGTAATAAAAAAAATGAATTCCTCAATATCCCTGGTGGTCCAGTGGACTGCTGCCTGCTCAATCGCGGGTATTTGTAAAACAAATTTATGTCCTATATCCCTGGTGGTCCAGTGGACTGCTATCTGGCTGATCGCAGACATTTGTAAAAAAAAACATGTCCAATATCCCTGGTGGTCTATGGTAACCCCTCCCACCCACCCACTGAGCCCCACTGCCCCACTCCCCGGTCAGCCGGCAGGCGGCAGCACCCCACCCGCCTGCCGCCTGCCACCCGCCAACTGACACCGGCTGGTAGGGCTGTATGCCGTTTGGTTCAGAGCGTGAGCCAACGGGCATGCAGCCTGTACTATACTACATTCCAGATATATGAATGATTGGCTCACGCTGAACTATCGGGCCCTACCGACAGTGTCAGTCTGGGCGGCGGCAGGGCTGCAGGTGGGTGGGGTGCTGCCACCTGCCAGCTGACTGGGGGAAGCGAGGCAGTGGGGCTCAGTGGGCAGGTGGGGAGGGTGGTACGCTAGACCACCAGGGATATTGGACTTGTGTTTTTTTTTCACAAATGCCCACGATCAGGCAGATAGCAGTTCACTGGACCACTAGGGATATTGGAATTATTTATTTTTATATACAAATGCCCACAATCAGGCTGTGGAGCACATTGCCAGCTGCAGGTGACGTCGGTCCCCAATGGCTGCTGCCTGGCGGGGCATGCATGAAGTCATCGGGATCGCGCACCTGCATGCAATAGGGATGAGACATGCAAATGGCCCCATTTGTGCCTTACATACATTATGGCCCCATTTGCATGTCAAGTTTTGAATATCGCGGTTGCTGTGCATAGCACAATGGAACTTGCACTAGCGCATCCCCATGCTCCACTCTGGCCACTTGCACTGGTGCAGTGCCACTGCACCATGCACACTGAAGGTGGCCAGGGTGCGATATTCAATGCTGCTGAGCCATGGCACTGCTCCATTGAATATCCACACCCCTGCGCAGCCAAGTTGAGCTGCACCCAAGCTTGCGCCACAGCCTGGCGCAGTTTAAATATCTGGGCCTGGTTGTGCATAGTTGCCTATCTAGTATTGTCTATACTCACAGGAGTGTAAACAGAGGTGAGAAGCAATTCACATTTCACTGGAATCTGTGGATAATAAGGGTAAGCCGCAGACTATAATATTCTTACTCCTAACCAAAACAGACTCAGAAAACAAATAACACTTGGCTGCTTTAGTCAGGTTCATAAATAACATGTACCGAGTTATGAAATCTAGAATGTTGATTGTTGTAGTATTTGTATACCTGAGCATTTAATCTAGATGACCATCATTTAATGAGGGACCATGAAATGAGTGCTGATCTATTAGCTTGTTTTGCTAGTCATCCTAACAACTACAGTATATACAGGTGGTAAGGTTGAATGGCATTTGGGGTATTTTCTTTTATGTTCAGTGAAGTATAGAGTTTTACTGGGTTTACTCCTGGGCCCCTGTTCTTTACATTGTTCATTAACTGTACACGGATGTGTGATAAATCAAGCATTTTATTATGTGTGAACAAAGTTTTCCATTATTCAAATGCAAATAACATATTTTATCTATGATAAATGAGAATTTGAATGTAGATTTTAAAAATATACACAAGTGGCTATTGTCAAATAGATTTCTGCTAGATGAGGACAAAAGACAAACATTGTGTTATTATACACTAAACCAAGGCTGCTTTATGTGAGGTCCACTTTCCAGCCCAAAAAATTACTGTTGGCATCATCAGGTCACAAATCCTTTTACATTCCAAAACAATTACAATTTAAGGCATTCCATTCATTTTTTACTAAACATTTTAGTATGCAGTCAGATTATTTGTTTCTTCAATTGTCCCTGCTGCTTTTCCCACTCAGAAATCATAATCTCATGTTCTTGGCATCAGAATAATTTCCATGGCAGCAGGTAATGATGTCAGAAGCAGAGGTTTATGAATTTGAGGCAGTGATAAACAACATAAACCAAAATATTCATACTGTATCTCCTGAATGATATAATAGAAGATCCTGTAATTAGAATGCTGGGATTTGTTTGTGTAACTCAGCTCTGCTTTGCCAACAGTGATTTATTTTACTGGAAACTGGAAGCTCTCATTAAAAATAAAGGTATGCTTAATATTACAGTTCTGAAAGGACCTGAACTAGCATTGGTTGGCAGTTTTAAATATATGGGAGTCCACTCAGATTCTAATCTCTATTTTGATACACATTTGAACAAGTTTACTCAATTGGTGCATCAAATGTAAGTGCTCTACTTGGTATAATGAATTTTATTAAAAAAATGCTAAAACACTAGCTGCCTGCTTCGTTTGGTTCCTACATAACATAAAACAGAATAGCTCCAGGATCACTAGAGATTTTAAAGGGCAGACCATGTTCTGTAAGTTGATGGAGACTACTTCCAGTGCAATGCAACTAATCAATTCTGAGAAAGGAAGTCTTGACTCCTATATTTTTGAATTAGATATATTTATTCCATCTACCTAGTACAAACCAACAGTTTATAAAAAAAAACTTCCTCAAGGAAGCAGTGGTTGCTGAAGTATGTATTGAAGCTATGTACATAGCATGTATGTATTGAAGCTATGTACACTCATGAACCATACTTCCTAAAGATAGCATGCCACGTATTGGCAGTGCATATTACTCATTTATTCAACCTGTCCCTCACACAATGAACCCTCCCTCAAACATGGAAGATCGCACATGTTATCCCGCTAGTTAAATCTGGAGACCCTTGCGACCTTAATAACTATAGGCCAATTTCTCTCCTACCCACACTCTCGAAGCTACTGGAAAAAATAGTAAATGACCAACTAAGATCCTTCATCAACAGAGAAAAATTACTAAACCCCCTTCAATCCAGATTTAGAGCCAACCACAGTACAGTCTCAGCATTAGCTAAAGTAACCAATGACTGGCAACTGGAGTTGGAGCATAAAAAGTCAGTATGTGCTGTGTTTCTTGATCTCAGCAAAGCATTCGACACAGTCGACCATGACCTGCTCCTCGACTCACTAAAAACACTATGACTGGATGCTACTTCTCTAAACAGGTTCTCTGAATATCTGACAGACAGATACCAGCAGGTGAAAGCAGATGGCGAACTATCTGCCCTAAAACTCTTACAAAGAGGTATCCCTCAGGGATCCATATTAGGTCGCCTCCTCTTCGCAGTGTATATCAACAACATTGATGAGGGAATCAAGGATACAATTGTTCACTTATTCACGGATGACACAGTGCTGTACCTGAGTCGTCCCACACCAAATGAAGCTTGTACTGACCTACAAAAAGATTTCAACCTCCTGCAACTTCAACCAATCAATAAAAAACTGCTATTAAATGCTAAGAAAACTAAAGCCAAGTTATTTTCCCCCGCAAACTACACAAGTGCTACTGACTCCCTCCCCCCAATAACCATGATGCTGGGAGAGTGCTTAGAGTACATTCTGAAATTCAGATATCTTGGGGTCTGGATTGACTGTAAACTCTCCTTCACTGACCACGTGGAAGACTTGCTAAAAAAATTAAGGCAAAGACTTGGCCTTTTTTACAGGATAAGAAGACTTCTTACAGCAGCCACAAAGAAATGACTAGTCCAAGCCATGTTCCTGTCCTTAATTGACTACGCAGACATCATATACAGTAGCTGTGTGGCTTCGTATCTTGGAAAATTGGATACGCTGTACCACAGAGCTATACGCTTCATCACTGAGCTCCCCTTCTCTACCCATCATTGAGCACTATATGTTGCCACGGGCTGGACTTCACTTCACTACAGGTGCAACTTTAATGCAGCACCCTGGACACTTAGAGCCCTCAGTGGCAAACTCCCTCAATACATCGTCGACTGTCTGTCTCCGATTGTGCCCAGGAATTATTCCCTTAGAAGCTGCTCACAACTCCTGCGTATATACCCAGGGCACTCACATGAGTCGGGAGAGCAGCCTTTGGATTCTCACTCCCATCAATATGGAATAAAACCCCAAAAATACTTAAGCTGAAAACCCCAGTAAGTACCCTTTTGTTCAAAAGGCTTTACCGTGATGGCATTACGGAAATTTGCAACTGCTTTACTAGACACTAACTAACCTGCCTCCCTTAAATGGTGGCCCGCAAATGGTGGTCCCCCAGCTGAAATGTGTGCCTCTGCCTCTAGCATGCCCACCAACAGATCCACAGGATTTATTGCCAAACTCCCATATCTTATTCTTTGATGCTCTGAACAGCTGCAGCCTGATTCTAGCACATGCTATCGCACTTGGGGATAATTATCGTCTTTCGGCCCCAAAAATATTCAGTCCCTCATCCATCCAACACCTCCCTCCCCAACCTCCAGGACCTGGCAGTTACGCCCCTGCTACTATATTCCTCCTCTTGCACTTAGTACAATGACAGCTTTTCTCCTCCATATGTTGCCTCGTTTTGGGGCAAAAATCACTCTGTCGCCTTTCATATGGTCCTACACCCTCCCAATCCCTCACTCTACTCTAACAACTGGGTCCTCTTCACTTGCGCCCCTATTCCCTACCTCTCCTTACATTATGAGCTTGATATCTTCTAGCTGGAATGCCTACTCTCTCCCTAACATTTACTACTACATAATGCACAGTTTTTGGGCTTGGATCCAGCACAAGTTCATTATCCACGACTCCTTGTAGTTCTGTGTTCAATGTATATTACCTGTAAATATGCATTTTTACTATAATAGCAGCTATTTTTACTGTTTGTACTATTGTAACTTGTCTTTCTGTATTATTACTGTAGGACCACAGGTCCACCTTGTAAATGAGCTTGCTCAATGGTGCCCACCTGGATAAATAAAGATATTGATTGATTGATTAATTGATTGATTGATTGATAGCAGAACTATCTCCTGGAATTTATGATGTGCTGTCAGGGTAGGAGTCAATCCCCTTCCAGTTGGTACACTATATATACTGTACCTAAACTTGGACACAGTGGCCCAGATATTCAAACTGCGCCCAAAAAGTGCGCAACAGCAGGAGCAAGCACAAGTCCATTGCGCCCATACACAAGAAGTGTGATATTCAAAAACTGCGCAGGCCAAGATGTGCCTATGGCCGATGACTGAATATCACACCACCTGTACCATAGCGCAACTAGGGAGGTGAAGCTGAGCATATCTGATGCGCCATAGCGCAACAAGGGATGTTCAGCTGAGCAGTCCAGATGCGCCATAACACAACCAGGGAAGCCCTCCAGCAGCAGGGCAGCAATGCAACAGCACAACCAGGGATGTAGGGGCCCACCACCCATGCCACAGATGGGCAGAGGAACACACAGCAGCACAGACATCATCCCCCCACACCCCATGCACTGCACAACTAGGAGAGGGCAGGAATAACCACTGGTCCATGGAGACCAGCAACCAACCTACAGCCGGGCCATGGTTCCCCATCACACCCCCTGGCAAGCTGTGACCGGCACACAAGGAGGGCTGACCACCCTGTGCCACACCATCCCACAAATGCAGAGCACACCCTGCACCATGATCCCCATACACCCTGCCCAGGAGTAGCACCCAACAGTGCAGAACACCCCATGCATGCCACCACCTCCACTGTGACAATGCAACCCTGTGCACCATGGAGCCATGCAAGGCAGCTCCACCATGGACACACTGCAACAGGTGGCAACAGACAGTGATGCAACAGATGCATACACAGTGCCACCCTGCATGTCCCCCCTGAGGTACAGCTGAGAGACCGACCATGTGTCAGCACACGAGGTACCCCACATGTGACAGGGCATGCCCCGGACCCCACCTCCAGCAGTACAGCACCCTGCACACCCTCCCAAGGACACATCCCATCCCAGTACTGGCCACAGCAGCCACCACTGACACGTCAGCAGACCGTGCATATCACAGACATGTAAGGGTGTCAGCTGCACAGGCCATGGATGGTCTGACAGGGGTGCCATGCACACAGTGCAGGCCCCATGGACCACCGAACACAGGCATCCAGTGCACAGAGTACAACACACAAACCACAGACAGTGACTGATCCCCCTGCCCACACCATAGGTGGTTCACCTCTGCAAACACACACACATGCCCATGCGTGTACCACCACTGATGCCATGCACACCACTGCAGCTGAGCACCTGTAGCCTGCTGCAAATCAGAGACCACCACAGTTGTTATAACAAAATGTATGTATTAAAATATAACAACTATGTAGCATATTTACAAATATATACAAGGGGTGAAAGGGCCACAAACCAGGTGGGGGCAGGCATGGGGCAGGGGTGTACAAATGGGAGAGGGAAGAAGGGGTGTGAGGGTGGATCCAGGGGGTATGGTTGTCAGGGAATCATGGACGGGCTATTCCCTGCCGTGCTCTGCACTCCTGTGGCACCTTTGGGTTCTCCTCCTCCGGACCCCATGTCTCTCTAACCTCTCCAAGGCTGCCAGGGATGCCCGTGCCAGCTGCAGAATTTCTTGAATTGCCCATTCCAAGGCCATCCAGCGTTGTCCATCTAGGACAAGGGAGCAGAGTCAATACATGTGACTGTCCAGTCCCCTGAGCAAACCCATTGTGCATGGCATACAGCCATGTGCCACACCCCTGTGATGGTGTGCGACCACCCACACTGACCGTGTCCACAAGACCTGCCTACCCAGGCAGCCACAGCCATGTGGACCACTGCACACCCCACCACCGCCCATGTCCTGCACAGCACCACCGTAGCAGTACAGTGACTTGGCTATGTGGTGTGAAGGCAGTGGCACAGCCATGTGCCCCGAGCATGCATGGACCACCATTGACACACTCCCAGACATGCAGTGCAACTGGACAGTGCTGACTGTAACAAGTTGTATGCATGGCAGTGGTGTCAATGGATGGTGGCCATGCCCCTCTGCCCGCCCTGTTACACAGCATGCAATAGTAATCATGGATGTAAGGCACTCACCATCATCAGGCTGGTCCCTGCACCTCTGTGGACCTTCGGCCCTCCCGGCCTGATGGTCCTCCTGGTGGCGCCTCCTCTCCCCTCACCAGGTCTACACTCGTCTGGGCCTAAGGTGCAAACATGGAGAGAGGAACATCAGTACAATCCCCCCAACCCCATGTGTGCACAATCCCACACAGCCAGACCCACCCACCCCACACCCTGATAACACCACCACGGCCAACACTGGATGGCCCCCCCCATGTGCTGGACACATGCAACCTTGATACCCGTATAGAAGATAAAAGTGTATGGATGTTGCACCTACCTGGCCATGGCACCGTGCCCCTCCTGGCATGTGCCTGCAGGCGGGCAAGCAGGTCTGGGTCCCTCCGCCTCAGGTCCCCATATCTGTGGTGGCACTGCTCTGCCATCCACCTCATACCGGTGGCCTCCTCCAGGTCGTAGGCCACCTCCTGCCACACCTGACTCCTGGCCCTGTCCAGAGGTGCCTCACCAAATAGTGGGCCAACATGTGGCTCCACAATGGCAACAAGGTTTTCCAGCTCCACCTGGCTCCACTGTACAGCTCTCCTCTGTGCCATCTCTACTGCTCAATTAAGTCAAAATAGTGCTTTGCAGCATGGTTCCACCACGTGCAGATCCTGCACGGTACAGCGCTGCCATTCCCTATTGTGCTGTCACCGAACAGTGCGATAGTGGTGCACCCATGCCTGACGCATGGCACCTGGGAGCAAAGGTCGGGCACAGGGTCAAGGGTCTCTGGCACATGGACAGCCACAGTGTGATTGGAATCCAATGCATCTAGTGCGATTGGGTGCCTATGTGCCACCTTCTGTAGCAGCCTACCGCACTGTTGCCCCAGTGCGCCTACGATGCCCCAGTGCCACAGCACCACATAGGTGAACAGCGCTGTAGCGCCACTGGCACAATGGTGGCCATGCCCTCCATTGCCTCCCATGCACAGCATGTCAGCAGCGCGGCAGGTGCCTGCATCATCAACCCATGCATGCGCAATTAGGTGTGTACTGCGCATGTCACAAAACTGCGCCCTTGGCTCAGCACGTTCAACACAATTGCGCAAAGCGCAACAGCATGATTTTCAGCTGTCATATGCAAATCAGCTAATCAGCCATTCAATGGTGCAGTCACTGCATTTGCATCCACTTAAAGATGCGCCTCACCTCATTTGCATGGGTTGCGCTATAAAAGTGCAACATTGGGCTGCACTGGCCATAGTCGGTTACTGCAGTCTATTGGTGAGTTGCATGCTGTTTGGGAGTGTGGACTGTGGATTTTGGGACATGCATGGTTCTGCACAGTCACAGGTAACACCTGTCATTCTCACAGGCTGAATCATGACCGAGCGAGTTGTGGAGGAAGAGGAACAGAGTTGTGGGAGGAGGAGGCCAAATTTCATGAAGACTGAGACAGATGCCTTGTTTGAGGCCTACCTAGACCAGGAACTGCTTCTCAGCGGATGCCAGGGTACACCACAGGCCCATGCTGCTGCATGGGAAGAGGTGATGTGTTCTGTAAACCTGCATGGCAGCCACCAGCACTCCATGCAGGAGTGCAAGAAGAAGATGGGCACAGACAGAAGGAGGATTAAGAAGAAGGTGGCTGCCATCAGGGCAGCATGGTCTGCGACAGGTGGGGGACAGCTGGAGGTGCTATGCATGACCCCACAGGAGGAGAGGGTTGCTGGCAGCATGCAGCGTTGCACCATTGAGGGTGTTCTTGGTGGTGGATTCCAGACGGGTGGTAGCCCGTCACTGCATGGTAGGTCATGGTCTGTCTATTGGGGGGGGCAGGGTAGGTCACATGCAGTAACGTGTCTATGTTTTCCCTTACAGCTCCTGAGTGTCTGCATGGGTCAGCGGTGGTGGGCTTCTCCACTGAGGTTGGTCAGATGGAGATGGAGGAGGTCCCATCGACCTCCACAGGAATACGTGGCTCAGGGCAACAGTGGGCCCGCCTGGACATCCAGACTGATGTTGCTGGAGCAGGTGCAGAGGAGGCCCTGCCCATGTCCCAGCATGCCAGCGTCCACAGATGCCAGCATGCTGGGAGTTGGGCTGGTGCCGGGTCCATTACCAATGATGATGTCACTAACGTCATGGGCAGTGACACGTGTGTGCCATAGGATGGCCACACAGCAGGCAACATCGCAGCCTTGGCTGTGGGTGGTGTCGCTGTGGAGGCCTGAGTGTCATCACAGTCCCAGCCAGTGCCTGTCAGCACCGGTGGGGCAGCACTGGTGTGTGTACATGACAGTGGGACTGTTGCGGCCACTGCAGTGGCACCATTGATCCCTGGGGAGTGGCAGCCAGAGGGGCAGCATCAGCAGTCGGCCAGTGGGCTTGGAGGTACAGTGTCAGGGGGTGGCATCAGTGCACTGCCTGTGGACATGCCCAGGCCTGGCCCTGGTGTGCAGCACCCACCCTCAAGGGGTGATGAGCATCAGGGCCGTGAACACCCTGAGGGACAGCATACCGATCAGGCAGATGACCTCTTGGATGAGGACACCCGCATACTGCAAGCATCAGTCAATCAGAAGATGCGGCTTGTGATGGCGGTGGATGCACTGAGTGTAGCTCTGCACCAGGCAGAGGAGCTTCACAGCAGAAAAACAGCTCTACTCCTGGCAGGGATGGACCGGATGCGGGAGGATGTGACCTGTGCCATTGAGAGGCTGACACAGACAATCACAGCTGCCATGGCCAAAGGGGGCACACAGTTATTTGCCCATGCGTCACAGACACCGTGCAGTGCAATGTCCACCCCCTGTTCCTGGCATCGTGTGACACCATCCTTGTCAAAACTGGGTTCAGCTGTGGGCATCCCGAGCACGCCTGGTGCAGGCATGTTCGGTGTGCTGCAGACCCCTGCACAAGCATGGTCATGTTCACAGAGTGGATCCCTGGGGGACCATCGGTGCCACCCCATGAAGCCAGTGGTCAGCCTCTCACTGCTGGTGGGTCTCTGCAGGGCCACTCATGCATCCGTGGAGGCCAGGGCACAGTGGCGCATGACTGACCTGTCTCCCAGCATGGCTACTGTCTGATGCTGCCCTGTGTGCATTGTGTCATCCAGTGGGCAATGCACAAGTGGGTACCCAGCCCTGCACGCACACACACACAGTCCATCTGCAAACCCTCCCGGCTACTGTCCGCAGTTGCGTGTGCATGATGATGTCTGCATTGCGCTGTACGCCAATGTGCAAGGGTGCCCAGCTTCTGACACACGTACAATGACAGGCAGTGGGCATGGTGGTCTGTGGACATGTGTGTGGCTAGGGGTGGCATTCTGGGTCGGCATGCCTCCTACCCTTTGTGCATGTCTGGTGAGTTTTGTGTGTGTGTGTGTGTGTGTATGTGTCTGTCCACGTGCCATGTTAGACCTCACCCATCCCTGGCGGTGTGTGTGGTTCCATGTCTGGCCACTTCCCTTGACGGCATGCACCACTGGTGTGTGTCCATGCGTGTTTGTGGGTTGTGCCTTTGCCACTGGTGGTTGCACATGGCCCCATGACTTACCTGGGTTGGCTGAAGTGCTCTTCCGTGATGGTGTCCTGGTGCAGCTGTGCCAGCCGAAGCAGTCGGGGGTCCCATCACCCAAGGGGGGGCTGTCCATCACCAGTGTCACTGGCATCCTCATCATCCCCATCACTGTCCCCCTCTTCGACCTGTACGGCTATCCCACATTTGTTGGCCATGTTGTGCAGGATGCAACAGGCCAGGAATAGCCTGCAGGCTTTTGAGGGACTGTACTGTAGGGCACTGCTGGAGGTGTCCAGGCAATGGAAATGTGCCTTCAGCATACCAGACACCCACTCGATGACATTATGTGTGGTGGCATGTGCCTCATTGTAGCATTGCTGTGATGGGGTCGCAGGCCACCGGTATGGTGTGAGCAGTCAGGGACGGAGTGGGTATCCACTGTCACCTGTGTGTAGAGGGTGGAGGTTAGTTTGGTGATCAGCATCACCCTGCCCCGGGCCATGTAGGCCACTATCCATGTCAACTATGACCATGCCCTTCCCAAGCCCTAAGTTTGTCCGTGTGGGTTGCATACTCACCCACTAACTGGCCAGTGGGGATGTCCCCACTCTCAAATCTGTGGCACAGTGCCGACTGGTGCCAGATGAAGGCATCATGTGCTCCTTCAGGGTGCGTGGCACAGACATTGATTATGTGTCCCCTGGCATCGTACACCACCTGGCAGTTGATGCTAGCATAGCCCTTGTGATTAATGTATGCGGCCCCCTCGGGGCCAGGTGGTGTGCGGATGGCCACATGGGTGCAGTCTATTGCCCCTACAACACCAGGCATATGTGCTACCCTGTGGAACTCCTGTATGTTTGCTGTGTGCTCTGCCGGTGTGCTGGGGAAATGGATGTACTCCACAGCATGTGGTAGCAGTGTACTGAGGAATTTGGTGAGGTGGCATGACGCGGCCGACTGGGTTATGCCTGTGGTGTCCCCTGTTGGTCTCTGGAAGGTACCATGGTGAGCAAGCACATGCAAGCTGTCACTTTAGTCTCCACTGACAGAGCATGGCTCCGTCGTGTGGGTGCCTGCATCACATCACTGCACAGCTCACAGAGCCACCTCAGAATTGCCCGATTCAGGCGGTACCAGCCCACAATCTCAGTATCACTGTACAGCTCGAAGCTGGTGAGGGCTCGGTACTGCCTGTTGGGGGCATACCCTGACAGGGCCCTTCCACGGCAGCGCCCCACTGCTGCCTGCCTTCTCACCCCCTCATTACTGCCTCCATCTGGATGGTGGCACTGACCATGTCCCTGGCTTGTGTCTCTCCCCCAGCAGCTGTTTCTGTGTTCCCCCCACTGTCCTGGCTGCTACTTCCCCTGCACTGGGAACACCTAACTGTGCTGGCCTCAGTGCTGTGTGGCACTTTCCCCTTCTGCACTGTGGCTGTGGCTCCCCACACCTTCCCTGAGCCTGTGGGTTCCAGGTGCCCTTTCTCTGTCCTGCCCTGTGTGTGGTGTGTGTTGCCTGTGTGGCTGGCTATAGTTCAGCAACATGTGCCTTCCCTTTTATTTTGGCTCATTTCCACTATGGCGCAACTTCCGCTTGCTCCCCTATTGCACATGGTGCATGTTGTTGAATATCGCACTATGCCATTTATGCATGGTTCCTCCCCCTTCAGTTGCGCATACATTCATTATCATTGCGCTATTGCTCAGTGTGATTTGGGGGGGCACAACTGCCTTCTGCTGAATATTGCAGAATGGTGCATTTTCGGGCTTGCGCTGGTGCAACCCTATTGCGCATGGCACAACCTTTTTGAATATCTGGGCCAATATGTACAGTAGATATGACTGATTTATGAATTAATGATCCTAGGAGGGTCCAATAAAGTTATTACTTGCATTATAGATTGAGGGCACTCCTTTCCCTGCGTGTGAGACACTCTTATTCTGTGAATAGTGTTTCATGTGCAGATACCCTGAAATGGGCACATTCAGGACAGTTTTAAATAACATTGAGCACTCCATCAATCTATAATATAGTAATACATCCACAATCACCACTCATTGTGGTTAAGAGTGGTTTCACTTGCATTCTGCTCGAGCCAGAACTGCTCAGCTTTGCTTCACTGTTCTCTCCGGAACAGAACCACTCTTATCCCACAATGAGTGGCTCCAGGGATTGTGTTAACATATAGAGTATAAGGTAATATTATGGATGTGTTTGCCTTCTTATTATGAGTTAAAATAAATCAGTTTCAGCAGCTACCACTTTACTGAGGAATTGGTATTTTGTTACAAAATGTTGGCATGCACAAGGTGAATGGAATAAAATATAAGTATATGTATGCCAAATTCAGACATGTAGGAGTTGTGCCTTCTTTTCTTGGAATAGGAAACATTTTGTTACCAACCCTTTAATTTAGCTCATTAATGTGAAAAATTGCTTCAGCCAAGGTGAAACATCAAAATGCTATCTTGAATAATTAGTGAATTTGCTTTATCAGCAGGAAGTAGGGAACATTATTGCAGTCTTTTTGTCAAAACTAGATTAGCTGGCAACAGATTACAGTGAATATATTTTCTGAACATAGACATCATCGTGCACAATATGTTATTTGGAGGAGACCTCCTCCTCCCATCTTTTGATTGATACATTGCCCCAGATGAATCTAAAACTTAACTTGCAGTCTATAAATACAAATTTAGTGAACATTGCATTTATGAAATCAAATATTGGCCAGAAGCCCTTCTAATAGTATGTTGGAAAATATCGCATATGTTGTTGAATATCGCACCTGGCAGTTGATGCTAGCATAGCCCTTGCGATTAATGTATGCGGCCCCCTCGGGGCCAGGTAGTGTGCGGATGGCCACATGGGTGCAGTCTATTGCCCCTACAACACCAGGCATATGTGCTACCCTGTGGAGCTCCTTTATGTTTGCTGTGTGCTCTGCCGGTGTGCTGGGGAAATGGATGTACTCCACAGCATGTGGTAGCAGTGTACTGAGGAATTGGGTGAGGTGGCATGATGCGGCCGACTAGGTTATGCCTGTGGTGTCCCCTGTTGGTCTCTGGAAGGTACCATGGTGAGCAAGCACATGCAAGCTGTCACTTTAGTCTCCACTGACAGAGCATGGCTCCGTCGTGTGGGTGCCTGCATCACATCACTGCACAGCTCACAGAGCCACCTCAGAATTGCCTGATTCAGGCGGTACCAGCCCACAATCTCAGTATCACTGTACAGCTCGAAGCTGGTGAGGGCTCGGTACTGCCTGTTGGGGGCATACCGCTGATGGGCCCTTCCACGGCCGCGCCCCACTGCTGCCTGCCTTCTCACCCCCCTCATTACTGCCTCCATCTGGATGGTGGCACTGACCATGTCCCTGGCTTGTGTTCACCCCCAGCAGCTGTTTCTGTGTTCCCCCCACTGTCCTGGCTGCTACTTCCCCTGCACTGGGAACACCTAACTGTGCTGGCCTCAGTGCTGTGTGGCACTTTCCCTTCTGCACTGTGGCTGTGGCTCCCCACACCTTCCCTGAGCCTGTGGGTTCCAGGTGCCCTTTCTCTGTCCTGCCCTGTGTGTGTGTGTGTGTGTGTTGCCTGTGTGGCTGGCTATAGTTCAGCAACATGTGCCTTCCCTTTTATTTTGGCTCATTTCCACTATGGCGCAACTTCCGCTTGCTCCCCTATTGCACATGGTGCATGTTGTTGAATATCGCACTATGCCATTTATGCATGGTTCCTCCCCCTTCAGTTGCACATACATTCATTATCATTGCACTATTGCTCAGTGTGATTTGGGGGGGCGCAACTGCCTTCTGCTGAATATTGCAGAATGGTGCATTTTCGGGCTTGCGCTGGTGCAACCCTATTGCGCATGGCACAACCTTTTTGAATATCTGGGCCAATATGTACAGTAGATATGACTGATTTATGAATTAATGATCCTAGGAGGGTCCAATAAAGTTATTACTTGCATTATAGATTGAGGGAGCACTCCTTTCCCCTGCGTGTGAGACACTCTTATTCTGTGAATAGTGTTTCATGTGCAGATACCCTGGAAATGGGCACATTCCAGGATAGTTTTTTTTAAATAACATTGAGCACTCCATCAATCTATAATATAGTAATACATCCACAATCACCACTCATTGTGGTTAAGAGTGGTTTCACTTGCATTCTGCTCGAGCCAGAACTGCTCAGCTTTGCTTCACTGTTCTCTCCGGAGCAGAACCACTCTTATCCCACAATGAGTGGCTCCAGGGATTGTGTTAACATATAGAGTATAAGGTAATATTATGGATGTGTTTGCCTTCTTATTATGAGTTAAAATAAATCAGTTTCAGCAGCTACCACTTTACTGAGGAACTGGTATTTTGTTACAAAATGTTGGCATGCACAAGGTGAATGGAATAAAATATAAGTATATGTATGCCAAATTCAGACATGTAGGAGTTGTGCCTTCTTTTCTTGGAATAGGAAACATTTTGTTACCAACCCTTTAATTTAGCTCATTAATGTGAAAAATTGCTTCAGCCAAGGTGAAACATCAAAATGCTATCTTGAATAATTAGCAATTTACTTTATCAGCGGAAGTAGGGAACATTATTGCAGTCTTTTGTCAAAACTAGATTAGCTGGCAACAGATTACAGTGAATATATTTTCTGAACATAGACATCATCGTGCACAATATGTTATTTGGAGGAGACCTCCTCCTCCCATCTTTTGATTGATACATTGCCCCAGATGAATCTAAAACTTAACTTGCAGTCTATAAATACAAATTTAGTGAACATTGCATTTATGAAATCAAATATTGGCCAGAAGCCCTTCTAATAGTATGTTGGAAAACAATTGGAATGAGTTACTTTCAGACGTGAAACAAATCCCTTTCTTTACCTTTTTCACATACAGTTTGAAGGACTAGTTAAGTTCTTTTCCAAAATGTGCATGATTTGCTTGATTCATAAAGAAAACCTCACTACTTGTTCATTTTTATTATGCTCATCAGTAGTAATTGTCTGTGTTGATTTTGTATTGCCATTTCATTGCATGCTGTGTTGAGGTTGCAATTAAAAGATCTATGCAGGGTATAGCACTAATCACATAGAACAATGTCATGCACAGACCACCTTGTCACTAGTGCTACTGTGACAGTCTTCCTCCCATCATCCTCATACCTTTAGACTTGCTTCGAGTTAAAAGTGACAACTATATTTCTTGGCTTCTGGCCAGGGGCAGAGTACAAAATGAGTGGAGTGATACTGATGACAACCAAGCAGGACAGAGTCCAAAGGGTAATCATATCAGATAACCTAAAGGTGGCCAGGCAGTGTGACAAGACAGCTGAGAGGGCTATTGGGATGTCAGGGTGAATAGGAAGAGGTATCATGAGCAGAAAGAGGGAGGTGTTGCCCCTGTATAGATCGCTGGTAAGACCCCCACCTTCAGCATTGTGTCCAGTTCTGGAGACCACATATCTGGAAGAACACAGATAGGGTGGAGGCAGTCCAGAGAAGGGCAAATAAAATGATGCTGGGTCAGCATCAAAAGCCTTAACAGGAAAGAATGAAGGACCTCAATATGTACACCCTGGAAGAGAGGAGTGAGAGGGGGATATGATACAGAACTTTAAATACCTCACAGAGGTAAGTCAAGGTATGCTGATGCTACCATGACAATTCGACAGTGACTGACACTACAGTGGCAACAGCGCCAGGCTGCTGTAGTGTCAGTGCGGGACCCCGCCACTGCTTTCTTGGGGTATTGCACCCCATGTCCAAAACAACTCCTACTCAGAGTTGATTATTTTAGTGGTGGGGGTGTGAGGAGGCAGAGCCCCCCACATGGGAGGTTCGAGGAATGAAGCCCACTGAAGAAAACAATATGTCCTGTGACTCCCTTCATGCCGACTGCAAATGCGGTCGACATAAGGGAGTTGCTGTAACATTGATTGACAAATAATTTGTTGCTTGACTGTCATGGATCCATAAATTAGGCACAAGAGGGAATTATGTTTCAGAAAAAATGTGCTCAAGAACAAGGGGACATGATATGAAGCTGAACAGGAGTAGTTTCAGGAGAAATGTGAGGAAGTACTCCTTCTCAGAAAGAGTAGTGAATTCCTGGAACATCCTTCTAGCAGAGGTGGTGGGGCTGAATATAGGGAAAGGTTTCAAGAATGCATGAGACAGTCATAAGGAAATGTTAGTGAAAAATAGGGGAGGGACAAAGAGCTGTAGATCAGGTAGGGTCTGCGGTGAGAATATAGGTTGGGAAATGGGCAGAGTGGGTGTGCCAGGAGGCCCTTATCTGCTGTCAGATTCTATATTTTTATGCTGATGATACATTTTAGTGGTCCAGTGGTCCACCACCACACTACACTCCATCTTTCCCTGATGTTCAGTGGAACCCCTCATTCAGGCAAGTTGCCCTGCACCAGTGTGTGTGTCTACTGCTTCCACAATTTCCACCTCCCTGTCAGCTCCACTCTGAGCTGCCATGGAGTTGACATACCCTTACTGCCCACCTTTAGTATTCACTATGCATGACTGGGGCACTTAGCTGTGACTGGCATGTGAGTTTCTGACCACTTAGTGATAACCCTTATGACTAAGAATGGGGCTCCATGTGCAGATATGCAGCAGGAGAAGATGAAGCTGAAGGGACAATGGTCCTGTTTACATACAAGTAATCACTGCAGTAAATAATGATGGAAAGAATCTAGGGCAGGCAGAAAGAAGGCCGCACTACCAAAAAGAATATCCTCCCACCCAGACTACCCTGAAGTCGACATGGCTTCAGATTCCCCTGCTCACAAATGGCTATTTCAAGCATTGGTCACAGCTCCACGTCACCGCCCCAGCTGTTCCAGTGAACACTGCCCCAGTCAAAGGACAGAGTACCATTTCCCCAACCTGTCCCTTGCTCTTCCATTGAACTAGCAGTAAAGTTTTTCATCATCCCGTTTTGTAGAGTAAACATTTTTCTGTAAACTGCTGCTGCATGCAGCTGAATTACTTCTGTTAGAGCACGTGTGGTCATGCATTGATCACAGCTCCATATTCCCACCCCTTGCTCTTCCAGTGAACACTGCCCCAGTCAAAGGACACAACTCTACTTCCCCGCCCGGTCTCTTGCTATTCCTGTGAAGAAGCACTAAAATTTCTCTCCAGCCCATTTTTTAAACTAAAGTAAAGGTTTTCTCCAAACTGCTGCTGTATGTGTCTGAATCACTTCAATTAGAGTGCGTGCAGTCGCCCATCATTAACTGAGAAGCCGCATGTAGTGGCTGTATGTAAAAAGTAAAACACTTTTATTTTCTTTTTTTGTGTGACACAGTTCCTTCTGTGGCATGAAACCCACCTCCTCATCTCAGTATGCTCTCCAATATGGGCTCCCCACTGAACATCCATTCCAGTGCTCAGCGATTGGGTCAGCATGGGCACACATGAAAACTACTGTGATCCATCAACACACTACTCAGCTCCTGAAAACAATGGTTGCAATAACAGGAACTGGGTAGTTTCTTTCAGTACACAATCAAGGTTCCTCACACTGCACCAGGAGAAACAGAAATGGTGATGGGGGCGGGGGACCATGAGCTGTAGGGAGGGAATATGTTCACTGCACCACTTCCTGGACAAAACAAAAACAGTTCACTATTTTTAGTTTTTGTTAGTATACCTTAACATAACACAATGTAGTTAAAACTAAATTAAAACATTATGCAAATATTATAATTTGTAAACTTTTCTAGAACATATCAATAGTTCTTTAGGTACTTTTCAAATTTATATTTATGCTCCTTTAGTGGCCCTCAGCCTGCTTCAGCCTCATACCCAGCCCCATTATTCAATTTTTCTGTGACTTACCTGGAACTCCCATGGCTTACCCCCATTAGGGTGCATGGATCAAGCCCCTCAGGAGTCTCAATCCAGTTTGTGCAGGTGTGCCCAGTCACCAATATGAGGCTTGTGGTGACTGAGCATCATCCTGCGGAGCAGCCAATATTTCATCTGTTCCAGTTCTCCCTCCCTGGAATGCTAGCAAAATGTGCCTCTAATGTCTGCATGCAATGGGCATACACAGAGCTGACAAAACATTCCTCCCTTCCTCCCTTGCTGGATTGTTATTAGCTATACCCTCGTGGAAACTAGGTGCCATGTATGGAGTGAGTCCCAGAGGGGATGAGCATCTACTGGGATGCTTAACCATTCTCCCTCTGCCATCCCTCTGTAGTCTTGGGCTCATTCCTGAACCCACATCAACAGGTCTGCAATCAGCAGTGCAGTAACTATGCTATTGTCAGGCACTCTTTAGGTTCTTTATTAAAATAACTTCTGCAAAGCTGTCTTCAAATATAGGCATACTGGTGAGAACTAACAGGAGGTTCATGTATCATTTTTGATACACAGCTTTTTACAAATAAAAATCAAGCGTGGACATACACCAAAAAAACAAACATTTTCTAATTCTGCTTAATTCTTCTCATAAACTAGAGTGGTTTGCAAACACTGAATTATCATCAATGGGCCTCAGAATTGCTGTGTTTGTGATGTAATGTTGTGTTTTCTTTTCACATAAAGCACTGCAATGAAACATACAGTATGCACTGTGAGGTCAGAATACCCACACTTCTTTTTAATACAGATTTTCGAAAACATTGGCAAAAATATGACACACAGTAAAGTAAGTCATTGGAAAATTGTGTTTGGAGAGTCCATGTTAACCAGCCAGAAACACAGATCTAGCTAAATATCTTAGGTAGGGGTGATGGAGTCTGTATTTTTAGAGAATCACATCACATTTGTAATGCAACTGCACAACTTGAGACATTGTAGTAAGACAACAAAAATAGTTGTCTAACTTTGCACCGCAAGTTGAGTAATGAAAATAATGCATGCATAAAAAAGGTGCATCCATAATTTTTCTGCCTTAATGTGTGACAATTGTTTCAAATGTGTCAAAACATTTGACAATAGCCTGAAAATATTTTGACACAGTTGTAGTGCTGCAGACATCACCCAGAATCAGTTGTCCCTGTGTCACTTCCTTTGAAAAGCTATCCCAACATCTTTATTATTCCAAGTCATGGTTCAGATAGAGAAACATGTCTTAAGACCTCTAACATGACAAGAGAGATTTGAGAAGCATTTCTTTGATCAAAAATTTAAAAAAGAAATCTTAAAAAACTGTAGTAGCTGAATAATACAGTACATATCAATAGTTATACTGAAGCCGAAGCCCGAATCAGATGTTAAAAAATGTACCCATAAGAGAGCTTAGAAAGCTTAATAGTGTCAAGATTTAAAAAAAAATAAAATTTGACGGCAGATAAAGGACACTTGGCCCACCCAATCTGCCCATTTTTTCCCCTTCAATACTGACAATGCAGACCCTACTTGATCTCTGACTCACGCCTTCCCATGCTTTCCACTAAGATTCCCTTTTGCCTGTCCCATGCATTCTTGAATCCCACCATAGTTTTCATCCCCACCACCTCTGATGGAAGACTGTTCCAGGCATCCATCACTCTTTCAGTGAAGAAGTACTTCCTCACATCTATCTTGAATTTACCCTCTTCCAGCTGCAATGCACATCCCCTTCTTCTTGTACTGTACATCTTTTCCTCTGAAAAAATACTCCCTTCCTGTACTGTATTTACCCCTGTGTGGTATTTATAGGCCTCTTTCATGTCCTCTCTCTCTCCTCTTTCAGGGTGTACATATTGAAGTTCTTCAGTCTCTCCTCACAGGGCTTTTGTTACAGATCCAACATCAGTTTAGTTGCCTTTCTCTTCACAGTCTCCACTCTGCCTATGTCCTTCTTGAGATGTGGTCACCAGAACTGAACACAGTGCCAGTGAAAATGGGCATTTTATGCTCGCTGGTTATTCAGTATAAAAATAAAACAAGCAAATAAACAACTCCATGTGGGTTGTTAGGAGCAATATATACAGTGGCAACACTGCCTCCCTCCTTCTGCTGGTGATACCCCTCACTATGCACCCCAAAATCCCACTAGCCCTACCAACTGTCTTGGCACACTATCTCCTCACCTTGAGGTCATCAGACATGAGTACTTCCTCATCGCTATCATTTTGTACTCCACCTCTGTGCTTCTGTGTCCTAAGTGCATAATTTTGCACATTTTCACATTAAACCCAGCTGCCATGCACTTTACCACTTCTTAAGTTTTCTCAAGTCTCTGCATGTTCTTGCCACCCCTTCTGGAGTGTGCACCCCTATTGCAGATTTTGGTGTCATTCACAATAGGGCATACCTTTCCTTCACATTCATCTGCAGTGTCACTTATAAAGATATTAAAGAGGACTATCAGTCAAAGTCAAACTTTATTTATATAAAGGCGCATTTCAGAAACCAAAGCGCCTGTACAAATTTCTAAAACTAGATCTGGTTAAAATTCTAAAACAAAGCTATTTCATTAAACACTAATAATAAAATTCAGAATGAGTCAGGGTAAGCCAATTCAAATAAATATGTTTTAATGAAGACTTAAAGGACTCAGTGGACAGGCACTCTCCCACCCTACAAGGTAAAGAGTTCCACAGGGTCGGGGCCACAAATGCAAAAGCTCTGGCCCCAGAAATCTTCAAATGGACCCTGAGAACCTCCAGCAATCCCTCACCAGTGGAACAAAACAATCAGAGGGGGTGCTAGGGACAGAAGAGGTCTTGCAGATAGCACGGTCCCTGTTCATGTAGGGCCCTATAGGTCAGCAGTGCGACCTTGAAGGTCATTCTCCACTGCACCGGCAGCCAGTGAAGTTCACGGAACGCAGGCGTAATATGACTGGCTCTTGATGACCTAGGCAATAGCCTGGCTTCCGCGTTCTGCACCAGCTGTAGGTGGAGGATCTCCACCTCCAGAAGCCCTAAGTAGAGAGCATTGCAATAGTCAATGCAGGAGGACACAAAGGCATGGGCAAGTATGGGAAGGTCTTCCAGCGGAACAAGGTGTTTCACCTGGGCTAGGTTCCTCAGGTGGTAAAATCAGGTCTTGACAACAGCTGACACCTGAGCTTTAAATGTCAGCTCTGAGTCATGAACAATGCCCAGGTTAAGCACCTGATGAGAGGCCCTCAACTGGATGCCACCAAGTATAATACCAGGAGGACAACCAGTAGGAAGCCCCTCTACCCGATAACCTGGGTCCACAACCAACACCTCAGTCTTCTCCGGGTTCAATCTCAGACAGCTGGCACTCATCCAGTCCTGGATCTCAGAAAGGCAGTTATTAAAGACCGAGATAGCATCACTTTGCTCAGGTACAAAGGACATGTACAGCTGAGTATCATCTTGCTAGCAGTGAAAACTCAGCCTGTACTTCCTTATAATGCCTCCCAATGGCAGCATGTACACAGCGAACAACATGGGGGACAAAACAGAGCCCTGCTGTTCCCCACATGACAGGGGAAGAGGGGCCAAGGAAAAAATTCCTGACATCACTCTTTGAGACCTACCTGTGAGAAAAGAGTGGAACCATCTGAGGACCGTTCCCAACAATCCACAGATCACCCGCAGACACTCCAATAGTAACCCATGGTCCACAGTGTCAAATGCCACTGAGAGATCTAGGAGAACCAAGACTGAATGGCTCTTCTGATCTCTTGCCATAAGGAGATCATTTAGCACCTGAACAAGGGCAGTCTCAGTACTATGTCTCTTCTGGAATCTGGACTGAAAATGATCATAGACCTTGTGGATGGTGAGATGGTCTTCATGCTGCAGTGTGACTACCTTCTCAATAACCTTGCCTAAAAAAGGCAGGTTAGAGACCGGCCTGTAGTTAAAGAGACAGTCCAGGTCAAGGGAGGGGTTTCTTTAAAAAGGGTGTCACCACTGCCTCCTTCAAGGAGTCTGGGAATACACCCTTCTCCAATGAACAGCAGACAATCTCAGCAAGGACCGGGCCAATGATATCCAAGCACTCCACAAGGAAGCGATTTGGACCCAGATCCAAACTACAACAAGTCAGCTGCAAGCTCTGCACAATCTTCACTATATTAGTGATCGTCAGCCGGTTGAAATCACCCCAGACAGCCTGGGTGCCTGTGCCCTCCCACCAACTGTCGCAACACTAAACAGAATGCACTGGTTGGATCTCTGACCTGATGGTGGCAATCTTATCAGCAAAGAATTGAGCAAACCCCTCACACTTCAACTGTAAAAAAGCTCTCCAATTCTGCAGGCAGGATGGATTGCACAGCCTTTCCACAGTATGGAAGAGCTGAGCCAATCAATTCCTTGCTACAGAAATCTCTCTGGACAGGAACTTTGCCTTCTTATGAAAGATTTCTGATTTATAGAACTTGTAATAAGCCATCAGTCTAAGCTTGTCCCCCTCAAGGCAGGATTTCCACCAGCACCATTCTAACCTTTGACCCACTCATCTCAACTCTCTCAAGTCCCCGTCAAACCACAGGGATTGATGGTGCAGAGTGAATGGACGAACATGAACAGGAGCTATGGAATCCAGGGCCCCTGATACTGCACTATTATAGTACTGTACAAGTTACCCTGGATCCATGCATTCCCTCGGCCTACTCAATAGGTCCAACACCACCAGCAGACCATCAGGGGTCCCACCCCTTAAAGGGTGATACTGGATCATCTCCAAGGGGGCAGGTCTATTGATGGAGCCATGAAACTGAAACCTACGGTGTGATGGTAAGACCATCTGAACAGTTCCACCACCAGGTCAGAGATCTCCATCACCAGGAGGAACACCACATCCAAGGAGTGACCCTGATTATGGGTCACAGTGGTAACAACCTATGTGAAGCCCAACAAGCTCATTAGTTGGAGGAAGTCTTGTCCAAGCTGTGAGAGTTCATTGTCGACCTAGGCATAGAAGTCCCCCAGAACCAATCGCCTTGGGGACTCCAACACCATGTCGACCATGAAGTCTGCGACTTCCTGGAGGAATACTTTCTCATTCTCTGGTGGAAGGTAGATGAGAAGTACCCAGCAGTCCACACCTGCACCCATGATAAACTCAAAGGATCTGGTGCTCCCCACTGGTATCTCTGTAAGCTCCAGTTCCATTTTAAAAACAAATGGCTACACCCCCGCCCCTCCAAGTTAATCTCAAGCGATGTACCACTGAGTACCCCGCTGGAATTACTGACTCCAAAACTGGGCCAGCAGTTCCATCCAGCCAGGTGTCGGTGATGCAAGCCAGGTCAGATGTTCAAACACTTGCCCCCTTGGGCAGCGGTCACGATCCAGCCATAGCACCTCCATGGTGCAAGGACCCTGATCCACCTACCCCCCAAAGAAATAGATAAGGTGCCACTTGCCCCCTCGGGCAGTGGTCACGATCCAGCCATAGCACCTCCATGGTGCAAGGAGCCTGATCCACCTACCCCCCAAAGAGATAGATAAGGTACGACGCTTGAAAAATTGCCACGATTTCTCTGGGCTGTGTGAACGCTGAACCGGATCATCACTTGCAATTTGCTGTTTTCAATTTCAGCGTCTTCTCAGGGTAGCGCTATTGGCTTCACGCCTGTGTAAAGCTCCCCGATTGGCTGGTCTCACTCACCTGAGACAGGAGCACCCGAGACGTGTGGCTTAATGTAAGCCTGCATCCCTGTACTCGGCTTCTAATTTATATATTTTAATTTAGCCTGCTCTGCTCGGCCTGTGTAAAGTAAATTACCATTCCCCCCCCCCGCTACAGTTTATCTCCAAATGTATGTGCACTGATTCAGTGCTAGCTCTTCAAACTTACCCTTGATTTTTCGTCCCCCCCCCCAAGGCCTCCTTTAAATGCACGAGTCTCCACCACTCCTATCTGATGTTTCAATTTATTTGGTTACTTACCATCAACAACTGCAATTCCTCCCATCCCCTTTTTGCAACTAAGCATTCTACCAGCCTTATCTCATTCTGTCTTGCTGAGGCATACTATTTTGGTACTTTAGGTTTGCTTATTGCTGACAAGCATATCCTGTCCTGCTGACTAGCATATTCTGTCTTGCTAAGGCACTGTTTTACTTGAAACATCCCTTTTACTGAAAAAAACAAATTACTGAACTATGACTGATTCGCCAAAAAACTGTGTTTATTGTCTAAGAATGTTCCCAGCAACCAAGTGTTACAGCCCCTTCGTGACTTTGTAGCTCTCTCCAGACTGCAAGGCGCCAAGGAAATCGCAGACCTTTCAGTTGCTAATTGAGCTGTTTTCGCTCAGACTGCTAACCTTTGTGTTGCCCCATTATTAATTCAAGCTACTCTCTCCCTTCTCTAGCCGAGGGCGGTATACATTTATTATGCATAACTCCATTTTTAAACTTCCCCAAACAAGTCACATACGGAACAACGACCCATGGGACCTATATAATCTTCCACTGGCCCACTCCACTCTGCACAGGCACCTCTATCAGCCCCCACTGTAGAAATATATCTCTTGTAATCCAGACATTTTCCTTCCTCCTGTCCATTCTCCTTCCCTTAACGAGGAACCCACATCAAATAAATTTTGTTCAGAGACGTGCCACTGTCAGGGCTACTCTTAGATCCCCTTTTAGTGCATACTGACCCCTATCATACCACAGCAGTAACTACCCATACAACAAATTTGGGGACCTAAAGACTCTGGTTAGCAGCTCCCATGATAGTACACTCCACTTTATTTTATTTATTTCTAAGAATCAGTTTACAACCTTTGAGCCAGAGGCTCGTTTCCAAAGATACTTCGTCACATAAAGACATACATTGTGTTTTTGGTTACATAGCAAAGATTTGCAAAACAATAGGCGTTCAACAGAGGCGCCACGTCACACTGTGGTCAGACAAATACAATTGGGTACAGGGTACATGTAATTGATAACAGGTGTTACACAAGTTTGTATCAAGTGAGCAATCTGGTTGGTAGACACTGGGACAGCTGGCACTGGCCAGGTTAAACATAGGCACGGTGTACAGGGAAGTGGTGGAGGAGATGGTTAGGTGGAGAGCTGCCCGGGGGGATTGTCAAGAGAAGCAGAGGTGGAGGCTATGTTCAGAGACAGGAGCAGTTATGAGTGCAGAAGATGTGGTTCTGAAGGGTGGTTTTGAACTTGGCGATGGTGGTGGCATTGGCGATGGGGGCAGGGAGAGAGTTAAACCAGGTTGGGGCTCTATAGCAGAAGGACCTCTGGCAACGGCTGGTTCTTGATCTGGGGACCTTTAGAGTGGTCTTGTAGGAAGATCGTGTTGCAATAGTGGGAGGGCTCTGGTGGATGGATGCCGTTACCCCGGGGGGGAGAGCCCGATTAGGGTTTTTTTTGTGAGGAGAGAGGTTTGGTATTGGAGCCGTTCATCCAGGGTAAGCAGGTTAGCCTCAACATACAGCTGACAGGTGTGTGTGAGCCTGGGGGCACCAGTAATCAATCTGCAGGCTTTATTCAGGGTTAGGTGAATTTTGTTGAGTGCAGTGGTGTCGGCAGCACCATATACTGGTAGACCATAGTCTACAAGGGACAGAACGGATGATGTAACAGCTAGCCGGAGAGCATTTGGGGGAAGGCAGGTTCTATGGCGGAATAGGATGCCAAGCCATGTGTTAGTGGCGGATGTTAGGGCGTTGATGTGGTTGTGAAATGTGAGGGCTGAGTCGAAGGTAACCTCAAGGTATTTGTAGGAGCAGACTTGTTCCAGTGGCTGATTGGTACTTGGAAGGATATAGAGTGGGTGGTTGCTAGCTTTGTTTTGGGGGTGGGAAAAGAGCATAGCTTTGGTTTTATTAAGATTGATGACGAGTCTGCGCTCCTTAAACCAAGCCTCGGCACTGTTGAAAGACTGCTGTGGGGAGTCCTGTAGGGAGATGGGATTGCGGTGGGTGGCAAAAAGGACAGCGTCATCTGCATACAGTAGAATTTTGCCAGGGCATGCACTGGGCAGGGTGTTCAGATAGAGCGAGAAGAGAAGGGGGCCCAGGATGGAGCCTTGGGGGGACCCCAGAGAGAATGGGATGGGTATCGGAGAGTGTGCTATTAATTTTTACACACTGAGATCGAGTGTCAAGATAGCTAGTGCACCATGCCAGGGGGCCAGCTGAGAGACCAGTGTGGTAGAGTGCATTCAGCAGAAGTGGATGGGAGACAGTGTCGAAAGCCTTTGAGAGGTCGATGAACACTGCACCAGCTAGGGAGCTGGTATCCAAGGAGGAGTGTAGAAAGTTGGAGAATTCAATAAGGGTAGTGCTGGTACTGTGACCCGCATGGAAGCCATGTTGCTCTGGGCATAAAATGTTATGCTTAGCCAGATAATAAGCTACCATGGCAGGTCTCGGCTGGCTTTACTTACTAGCCTGCATTTCCCTGATACCTAATATTAGTGGACCCCTGACAGATCTGACTCTAATAAAGGGACATGCCCTACACCACTAGGACATCCACATAATAAGACTATGTATTCATTATGCTGCCCCTAGTTGGCCCTGATTCAGTCAAATTGTGTTGAATCCACTCAAAGGGGGGGGCTGCAAACTACTCAGCTATGCATGGCCCCAAACCCCAACCATCCATACGCTGCATAGTTGGGTGTTACTCTGCATGGACCTTAATCTACATATTGGCAGGGCAACACAAGAGGTCAACTCGGTCCCTGGATCCCTGCAATCTAACCTACACAAACGCAACAAGGCCCTTGCTTTTAAACATCTCCTTGCCAATCTGAGAAGTATCATGCTCCTCCTACTGCTGTGCTTAGGAGACGTCGAGCTCAATCCTGGCCCCACAAAGCTGATTTCATCTCCAACTGAAATTACTACCCTAAAAGGAATCAGTTTTCTGCATGCCAATGTCTGCAGCCTTCTAAAGAAGTTGGGTTCTCTCCAGGCCTGGATTATCCACACTGCCCCAAACATACTTGTGATCTCGGAATCCTGGCTTCGGGCATCCACACCTGACAGTGAGGTTAATATCCCCAACTACCTCCTCTTCAGAGCAGATAGAAAGACTGGGGGGGGAGGAGTAGCCATTTATGTTAAAAACAAATTTACAGTATCTATATTAGATGCTACTTCCATTGCAGGGGGCTTTGAATGCCTGTCTCTGGGGTCGAACCGTCTCAATCTGTGGCACTCCGCATAATTGGTTGCTATAGACCCCCAGCAGCAGGACCACAGCTCCTGGCTCATCTGTCTTCATAAATGGACATGACACCTCTGGAAACAATTATATTAAGTGACCTTAACTATGACTGGATAGCGAACAGATCGCTACCCCTAAAACAATTCTACAACTCCCACGGGTTCACCCAAATGATTACAGAACCAACGCGCATCTACAAGAAAAATCCAATGAGAAGCACACTTCTGGACGTTCTTCTTGTCAACAAACCACACTACTTTTCCCATGCTGGTAACCTTCAAACAGATGTTAGTGACCACTGTCTCATAGCTGGCATAAGAACCGTCTCGAACCCACTATCTACATCAAAGTTTTCTACTAAAAGATCCAGATGCAACTTTGATCCTCTGGCCTACATACAAGAACTAAAAAAACTCCTTGCTCTGGCAGACTTTCTACCTCGCTAAATCAGTGGGTGATGCCTATAATGTTCTCCATGAAATCATAGCCAGTGCCCTAAACAACCTTGCTCCTCTAGTTAAAGCATGAATAAAAACCAGAACCTGCAGTTGGTTTTCACCGGATCTGAAGAATGCTTTACTCAAAAGGGACCAGCTATGGAAAAAGGCCCGGAAATCGCAGGCCGATGCAGACTGGTGTCTCTTTAGGACAGCTAGAAATGCCTGCATGAAAATGGTCAGAGAGGCCAAGGCCAATTATTATCAAAATTAATTACTATCCGCATCCAACAGCCCAACCAAATTCTGGTCCACCATAAAGGAACTGTCTGGACACTCCCCAGGTAGTGCACTACCTTCCAAAATCACCATCGACAATGTCACTATCAGTGATAAATCTGAAATTCTTCAAGCCTTCAACAACCACTTTGACACTGCAGGCATGCATTCGATAATGCACCAGTAAGTAGTCTCCGTCCACAGCTCACCGCCCAGCCTCCAGACCAAAGTAACAAAGATACGATCTTCTCCTTTTCCCCAACCACCATAAAAGAAGCTGAAGACCTTATGCTATGGCTAGATACCTGAAAAAGTGCAGGAGCTGAGTCCTTCAACCCATACTTTCTGAAAATAGCATACCACATACTTGCCTCACCTATATCACACTTATTCAACCTGTCCCTAGCCCAGGGCTCTATCCCCGTGGAATGGAAAACCACTCATGTTATCCTCCTATTTAAAGCAGGGGACCGATGCGACCTGAACAATTATAGGCCAATCTCTCTTCTACCTATACTCTCAAAAATGCTGGAAAAAGTCATGGATTTACAGCTGAGATCGTTTCTAGACAACTCTACATTGCTTAACCCCATGCAGTCTGGCTTTAGAGCAAAGCATAGCACCGTTACGGCACTGGCCAAAGTCACTAATGACTGGCAACGGGACCTTGACCACAAAAAATTTGTTTGTGCTGTGTTTTTAGACCTCAGCAAGACCTTCGATACCATCAACCACTGCCTACTTCTCTCCACCTTAAAAACCATAGGTATGGATTCAACCTCACTGGACTGGTTCTAGGATTATCTCTCTGATAGGCAGCAACAAATTAAGGCCGAAGGTGAGCTCTCTCCTCTCGAACCAATAAAAAGAGGAGTCCCACAGGGTTCCATACTGGGCCCTCTACTGTTCACCATCTACATTAGCAACTTGGACCTAGGCATTACAGAATCCAGTATCCACTTGTTTGCCGATGATACGGTGCTCTGTCTAAGCCGTGACTCCCCTGGAGCCGCATGCACAGATCTACAAACTGAATTCAATACGCTGCAGCATCAACTTCTCAGCAAAAAGCTACTGCTAAATGCAAAAAAAAACTAAGGCCATGCTCTTTACCCCATCTAGCACTAGGGCCTACTCTGCTGCTGCTGGTACCCTTCCTCCCATAACTACCCTTCTAGGCGAAGATCTTGAGTTTGTGCCTAAATTCAAATATTTGCGTATATGGCTGGACAGCAAACTCTCCTTTGCAGAGCACACAGAAGAACTGATGAAAAAGCTTAGGCAGAGGCTTGGCCTCTTCTTCAGAATTAAACACCTTCTGACCACAGACGCAAGAAGATAGCTTGTTCAATCAACTTTCCTCTCATTAATCGACTATGCCAACATTATCTGTGGCCAATGCTCTGGCTCACACCTTGCAAAACTGGATGTCCTGTACCACAGAGTGCTAAGATTTATAACTGGTCTCCCATACTCCACACATCACTGCTCTTTATATGCAGCCGTAGGGTGGCATTCCCTTCAATACAGGTGGTGTAGAAATGCAGCACTCTGAACATTTTGAGCCCTTACCAACAAACTCCCAGATTACATTGTTGCCTGCCTCCCCCTGAGCCCAGTCAGTAGCTATGCACTAAGAAGCCACTTGCTAATTTCTCTGAAAATTCCCAGGATCAGTACCCACTTTGGCAGGGCTGCCATAAGCCACGCTTTGCCAATGCTCTGGAACAGGGTACAAAGATCCTTGAGACTCAGCTCTCCTGTCAGTTTTACCCTGTTTAGGATCATTTATGACAAAACGTTCACTGAAATCTGTAAGTGTTTCCATAGTTCCTAGCTGTCCTGCTGACGGTTCACTCCCTATCCTTACCACATCCAGCCACGAACCTAGTTCCTTCCCTACCTATTTTAATCAAGTCCACTAGTCAGTTGCCATAGTGGCCCTTGGCACCCAAGGCACCACTTCTCCCATATTACTCTCCTCTCACCATTTAAGCAGAACATACAGACCTCATTAGGGGCCCCTATGCAGCCCAGGACCCTCACCCAAGTATAGTAAACAGTCACTGAGGGCTGAAATGCCAAGAATTGTACCCTTTGATGGAGGCTTGACTAAGAATGACTAAACATACCACCTCAACTTCTGCATACATGGAGTCTGTATATACCGCAGCAAAGTTGAGTGATGCATGTATGTTCCTACAAGAACGCTTTGGAATGTATATCATGCACCTACCACTTTTCTGTAAATTTGTTTGTAACTCTTTGCACATGTTGTACTTTGTATTCTCAATCTATGTATGTATAACTGTCTTGGACAACAGCAGGTCCATCTTGTAAATGAACTTGCTCAATGATGATCGCCTGGATAAATAAAAATTCGATTTGAGTTGAACAAAATCAGCAATTATTGCTGTCTTGTTCTTTATTGACCTGGCATTGACTGGTCCCAGTACTGATTCCTGAGGCACACTGCCTGTCATCCTCCCTTTCCTGGAGTGAACTGTTGTTAACACCACACTTTGCATACCTCTTAACCAATTTCTTACCCAGTTTACTACCTTAGGATCCACAACTAAGCTGCACAGTTTCCTTATGAGTCTCCTATATGGAATGGTGCTGAACACCTGATAGATATCTAAGTAGGTCACATCCACCATCGCACCCTGATCTATTTCCCTGATCAACCAGTCAAATAAATCTGTCAGAATAGTCTGACATACCACCCCCCCCCATGAATCTGTGCTGCCTAGGGTCTTGTAAACCCCTGGATTTGAGATACTCCACAGTCCTATCCTTTAGCAGTGAACCCCTTAACTTTCCCACTACCAATGTCAGGTTGACTGGCCTATAGATGTCAGTCTCCTCCCTGCTACCACTTTTATGAAGCAGTACTACATCTGCCCTCCTCCAGTCCTCCACAGCAGATGCACTTGGCAGAAAACACAATCCCCTACTGACCACAAAGAAGCATGTGCCTGTACTTCCCATAGAAGCTGTCAAGGAGCAAAATCAGTGAGGCCAACAAAAACCTGTCAGCACTTTTGTACTAACTTGAGATATTCAAATGTTCCCATGTAAATTACTTCTTTGCCCTTACAATGTGCTCAGTGGCCATTGGCATCCCATTATGACTTCATTAACTACTGAGGCAACCCCAACTGCTCCTAGGATTGTGTAGAGGCCTGTCCCTCCTGCAGTGTGTTATCATGCCCATCTCCCCCATCTAAACAGTTTATTTGTGAAGAAAAAAGTTATTTATTTACTCCATGGTGTTCAGTGGGTCCCTACCCTATCCTCTTACTTTTCAGTAACCTCACCACCCCTTCTCCTCCCAAGGAAGCTCCTTAGCTTACCCTTCATGTTCTGAGGAACTCAGCAGCACCAGCAGACTCCAGAGTGTCAAAATCTTTTCTTTTGAGGGGGAGCACAAGAAAAATCTGTGGTACTCAACAATGTCAGCGTAAGTTTGCTGTGCAGGTTTATTGTGTACCCCACTCCACTGTACAGTCTGTGGGGTAGGGGAGCAAAGATCTTGAGGGCCTGTTGATCCATAGGCACATTGATGTTCCAGAAGAGCCGGTGGTGCATGCTCCTCACCCCACTGCTGGAATGCTTCTTGAGACAGGGGAGCAAAAAAAATATGCAGCTATTCTGACCACTGAGAGGTGGCATGCTGTCTCTTCTCTGGCCCAAATTTGCTGAGTTCAGAAGGGACTCCAAGAATGGACTCTTTGAGTGTCTCATTCTCCATAGATGAACTTGATGCTACTGAGCACCTGCTGATTTTTCCTGTGATCCATGGCCCAAATGCAGCTCGTGGAGGACCAGGGGGGAGTAAAGGCACAAGCAGCTGCTTGCCACAAAAGAAAGGATTTTGGTGCTTCAGAGGTGGATGGTGTTTCTGAGCTCCACAGGGTATGAATAGTAAGCTAGAGTAAGGAGCTTTCTTGAGAAAAGAGGTGACAGCGTGGTCACACTAAAGCAAGAAGATAGGGTGGGGACCCACTGGACACCAAAGAGGGAATAAAAAATTAACTTTTTTTTTACAGCTGAACTGTTTAGATAATTTAGGATTTGTGCATGATTTGTATGTCAAGTGATCAAGGATGAAATGGGGGGGCATCTGTATCAGTCAACAGAGGGTAAGGTGGTGTGAGTGGGGGGTCCTTTTTAGCAGTGTAGTATGGCATCAGCCTTTAGTGAAGGTCCTGAGGCAGTTAACAATCCAGCATGCACGCTATAGCTAACTGAATGCTGTATCTGGATTCAGTGACATGAACATTTCAAAACTTGACTTGTGCTGACTCCTGATACCAAAACACAGAGGCCCAGATATTCAAATTGCACCAAGCTGTGGCACAAGCTTGGGCGCAGCGCAACTTAGCTACGCAGGGGTGTGGACTGGGTGATATTCAACGGAGCTGCACCATGGCTCCGCAGCTTTGAATATCGCACCCTGGCCACCCCCAGTGTGCATGGCACAGTAGCACTGCGCCAGTGCAAGTAGCCAGAGTGGAGCATGGGGATGCGCTAGTGCAAGTTCCATTGCGCTATGCACAGCAACCGCGATATTCAAAACTTGACATGCAAATGGGGCCATAATGTATGCAAGGCACAAATGGGGCCATTTGCATGTCATTATGGCCCCATTTGCATGCAGGTGCACCGATCCCCAATGACTTGCGCCTGGCGCCCTGCCAGGCAGCAGCTGTCGGGGACCGATGCCCCCTGCAGCCCGATCGTGGGCATCTGTATACAAGAGAAATATTCCCAGTATCCTTGGTGGTCCAGTGGACCGCTATCTGCCAGATCATGGACAACTGTATAAAAGAAAGACAAATCTGTCCAATATCTCTGGTGGTCCAGTGGACCGCTATCTGCCCGACTCACGGACATTTGTAAAAAAAATTCCATTATCCCTGGTGGTCTGGTGGTACCCCTC
Organism: Neoceratodus forsteri; assembly: GCA_016271365.2. Classification (NCBI taxonomy): domain Eukaryota; kingdom Metazoa; phylum Chordata; order Ceratodontiformes; family Ceratodontidae; genus Neoceratodus; species Neoceratodus forsteri. The sequence continues at coordinate 1,155,376,532 of CM057456.1, read as the reverse complement.
CACCCGCCCACTGAGCCCCTGCCACTCCCCTGGTCAGCCGGTGGGTGGCAGCACCCACCTGCCTGCCCCCGCCCGGCGCTGACACCTCAGTAGGGCTGCACACCTAATGGTTCAGGCGTGAGCCAATGGGTGTACCCCTCATACTACACATTCCAGATATGTGAATGAATCATTCACATATCTGGAATGTCTCTAATAAGGGCTCATTCACATATCTGGAATGTGTGAGTACGGTAGGGCTGCGCCCATTGGCTCACGCCAGAACCAATCAGCGTGCAGCCCTACCGAGGTGTCAGTCGGTGGGCGGCGGGGCGGCAGGCAGTTGGGGTGTTGCCATCCACTGGCTGACCGGTTGGGGAGTGGGGCGGTGGGGCTCAGTGGGCAGGTGGAGGTGGTACCACTAGACCACCAGGGATATTGGAATTTTTTTTTTTTACAAATGCCCGTGATTGGGCAGATAGAGGTCCACTGGACCACCAGGAATGTAGGACGGATTTGTCTTTCTTTTATACAGATGCCCGCAATCAGGCAGATAGCGGTCCACTGGACCACCAGGGATATAGGACGAATTCTTCTTTTTCTATTACAAATGCCCTCGATCAGGCAGATAGTGGTCCATTGGACCAGTAGGGATATAGGACGAATTCTTCTTTTTCTATTACAAATGCCCACGATCGAGCTTATAGCAGTCCACTGGACCACCAGGGATGTTGGAATTCATGTTTTTTTTTCACAAATACCCGTGATCGGGCATGGAGGGGCACCGCCAGGTGCAGCCGGAACTCGGGTGGCCACCCACAGGTGGCAGCTGCCGTGTTGCGCCCTGCAATGTGGCAGCTCACCTGTGGGTGGCCATCAGTTGTTCCTTTTTTTGGGGGCGTAACATTGTGCAGGCACAGGTAGGGGTTGCACATGCATGGCTCTGCACATCCTGGGCTGAATATCGGGCTGTGCAGAGTATGCATCGGCACGCCCCCCCCCCACCTGTGCCTGCATACATTACTGATGCGCTCTGGCGCATCGGGATTTGTGCCGCGCACTTTTCTCTTTTGAATATCTGGGCCAGACTGTCAAGCTGATGGTCATTTTAACATAATTAAATGCACATTCTTAACATTTTAAATACAACACACACAGTGGCCATTGTTTGTTTTAAATATCATTTATTTAACGGTTAGTAACAATAGAAAATAACGTCCTATTTCCTTTAAAGAGCCAGTGGAGCCAAAACAGGCAAACAGGAAAATAATACAAATTTTAAGTAGTAGTCTGTTGCAACTTTTTATTTTTGAAGTATTTTTATTTTTAATTTTTCTCACCAAAGAGTATTCTATGTGATAATATTGTGCTGGATGTGTGGAACAGCTCTTAGCCTGGCAGCTAACATATCTAACTCTACTGCCCCACACTACATCATCAGCATTATGATCTCACTGACTGTGACATCACAGGCAAACATCCTGGCAGTCTTGCTGTTCCTAAGTAGCAGTGATGTCACAGTCAGTGAGGTCATAATGCTGATGATGTGATGTGGGGGAGTAGAGCAAGATATGTCAGCTGCCAGTCTTAGAGCTGTTCCCCACTTCACACCTAATAACATCAGGGAAACAATCTTCTAATTAAACAAAGAGAAAAGAAAAAGCATCTGAGATATAAAAGGTAATGGCTGGCTGCTTTTAAAATGCAATATTACTTTTAGGCAGTACACTTGCTCTTTAAGTATTATGGTGCACACGCCTGTTTTGTTCTGATCCTAACTGTGACTAACAATGGAGATCCAGATCTCTATTCATTTCATAAAAAGGTACAATGTGTAGTTTGTGTTTCAAACTCAAACCAGAGGCAGTTAAAAGCAATTCTATTTTGGATGTTGGAAACTACATGTTCTCCAGTATTTGTAGTTTCAGTGGTGGAAAATACTGCCATAAATTAAACTGCTGTTTTTCTTTGCACTGATGGGAACATTTATATTGTTTTTCAGGAAAAGGAGACCTGATTGGGGCAAATCTGTCAATTAAGGATCAAGTTATAAAAACCAATGCAGATGTCAAAGCACTGACATACTGTGACCTTCAGTGTATAAACCTTAAAGGACTTTATGAAGTGCTGGACCTTTACCCAGAGTATGCACATAAATTTGTAGAAAATATTCAGCATGATCTCACATATAATCTTCGAGAAGGCCATGAGGGTGATGTAAGTATTATCACAGTTGAATATACCTGCATGACCAGTAAAATGATTGTCTATTCATACTAAAGGCATGATAATTAATATTTAGCACTATAGGCCTGATGGGCGTTATACAACCTGATTGGAAAAAACAGTGCGTTGTTACTATAAAACTTGATACTTATAATCAGACATGCAGTACTGTATGGTGCCCTTCAATATTCAGCTCTTAAAGGGAACATAAACCCTGTTGTCTGTATGATTTAGTATAATTTAAATGGTGGCATTTGCGATGTCGGTTTAATAACATTAGTGTATTGCTTTGTGTGTGTTTGAAACAGTCTTATTATTTTCTTATTTTGGGTCCCTTTCTAATCCAGTCTTTTCCTATCAAATGTCCAATGTTTAATTAGGTAGCAGTTCCTGAACCCAGCTGCATCATTTGGTCAAGAAACATGGATGGGGAGCTTCACTGAAAGCTTCAGTTAATACTACATGGGGCTAAATACTTTAACTGTGGAGCTGATTTTACCTCGCTCTCTCCCCCACCCAGTTGGCTGGAAATTGAATACTCACTGGCCAAGCACTATGCTATATCATTATATTCCTTGCTTTATACCCCTTACTGTAAACTCCCCAGAGCTCTGCGTTTTTCTCCCGTGGGGTGGAGTGTAAGGGCTCAGTCCCAGTTGTGCCAGTTCTTAAAAGGGACCCAAACCAAAGCATTGACAGAGCCTCTGTTTAATAACCTAAACTTCTGCATTGCTGGGAAACCTATTCCATCATCCTTTTGGCCCACCTTGTCTACCCTTACACTAAAAGATATGGTTTCAGACAATAAGGTCAAATCTTTCCCGCACTTGACGCAGTCTTCCAGATTCAATCTAGTACCTTTTATAAATACATGCAGCTCAATCAGTGTATTAAACAATGTATGGGGCCATCTCCTTGACAGCATGATTCTAACCTTCCCATTAAGGAGTATGTCCAATTAGCTGGTAAAAGAAAAAACAATTTCTAGTCTATATAAAGCTCTGGTAGCACACAACTGCGCCTTGGTTTCCCCAGTGACCAACTATTACGCAATCTACTGGACCTTAACTGGGCCAACTCACATTGGCACACAGTTTGGACTTCTACTTACCACTATATTGAGCAAGATAGGCTAAGATTACTGCAATTTAACATCTTGCACAGCCTATTTCAGAACCCCCATGCCCTATTTCAGATGAAAAAGCTGTCTTCCCCAATCTGTACTAGCTGCGAATTGCTAGAAGGCGTGCTGTTTCATAAATTGTGGGAATGCCCACCAGCCAAGCTCCTGTGGTCCAAGGTTAGCAGCAGAATGTCCCCCTTGTTTAGCTCAAACAGCTATTTTGTCCCGGAGGTAAATCTCTTGGGGGATTACTCAGTAATTAGCATTACTGAGCATAGGCACTACATGGTTTTAGTATACCTAGTTGCCAAGCTGATTATAGTCAGACATTGGCTTGGCAATTGTTTTCCATCCCTTTCAGAATGAATGCAGAAGTGTTTGACAGCTGTTTCAGCCAAGAAGGCCAGAGGAAATTTTTCCTTCCCAATATAAATGCCAGGATGTGCTGGACAGAGCTTTATTCCTTGCTTTCTCAGTAAATTTGTAATTCCTCTTTTGTTTTACTACTGATGGCTGAGGTGCATGTACTGGGGAGGGTAGGGTGGGTATAAGAGGGGAAGGAGTCATATGGATTTGTGTGGTTCTGTTTTTTTTTTTTGCATGCTGAAACCTTTCTTTTTTTATTGTTTTGTTACTGTTTCATTGAAAAAGTTATCGACAAAGCACATTCAGTCACAAAAAAATGTTTCAGTTCAACAAATAGCACTGGGTTTGGGTACACATAGGTAATTAAAGAAATAATATTAGGTGGATGAAAAAGCAGCATTATCAAGGGACCCTAACACAGGACAAAAAATAGTATTGCAAAAGAAATACCTAAGCAATACATTGCAGTAATTAAACAGACTTCACACATTGCCAATATTAACAATTACATTATAAAATGTAAACAATGGTGTTTAGTTCCCCTTTAAAGCACATTTTGAAGTGTTTGATAGTTTCTCGCTCTCCATTCAAGTGTGTAGAATAGTCAACATGGTGTCATGTACTGTCTATGAGAGATGATGAAAATTAATTTGAAGAGGTTTATGAAAATATGATTTTCTGACCTCAAATAGCCTTGAATTGCACTTCTTATAAAATTTGTATTTATTTTCATTTGGCACATTAGAAGCAGCTGTGTTATCATTACATGAATATATTAAAGCTCACAACACTTCATATGATTGTCTACTTAATTACATTAATTATTGATTTCTTAATCTAAGTTTCTTCTTTCCCAGATTAGGAAAGGATGATTTTATTAATGATCTCCATTAAGTAGATTTTTGTGTCATGCATTTTCATTTATGTGCATATCAATTATGTTACATGAAGCAGGTCACTCGGAGAGTTTTAATTTTTTTTTCTGATATTTTGAATACTTAGGGTCCGTGTATTAATTTCACTGTTCGTGTGATATTATGCCATGATGTATTTATAAAAATGACTTCAGTACCACAGAATGTTTTAGCAGTAGTGTTTTTTCTATATGGATGATGGCTCTAAAATTATATTACTTTAGCTGAAATTCAAAAGATAATTACAAGTGTGTAAGGATTTAGAAATTGGAAACCTTTTCAACGTTTGACTCTGGAGGCCTTAGTTCATGTGTAGCAGTTGCTACTTTTACTCAGTGGTAGGCTATAAGTTTGAAACCTAAAGTTGCTGGTTTGCTTCACACTTTCTTTACAATAATTTTATGTGGGGTTGTAATTGTTAACAGGGTAGCACAGTTCATGGGGCTTGTTCAAATGTCATCTGAAGTAATTCAGTAAACCTTAAAAAGTATGAGGGAAGACAACAAGGTCCCCTCTTGGCCAACAGATGTCCCTGCAAACAACATTACTTCATTCTTTTTATGACTTCATCTTCTGAACCTTACAGGAGTTATTTAATAAAATACTGGGCAAAATGTAATTTTGCACCAAAAGTGAAAATTGGCATTTTGTCCAGGATTTGAAAAATGACAGTGGTCACATTCATGAAGTGGTATGAAAAAATGGCATAGTTGAAAATTTGAGGTAACAATACTGAAAATTGCCAACATTATGAGCGTGTGTAGAAAAATTGCAACATACCTTCATAAATGTGTTTTGTTTTTTAATATTTTGTGCCCATATTATCAACATAATCTTATGACCCCACCTCATGAACCTGAGAATACAATTTCAATATCAGAAAAAGAAGGGAAATTCATTGCAAAAAATCTGTGTTAATGCATACATTAGGATTGAAGAATGCAAGGCACACAAAACAGAGAAATGAAAAAATGCTATGGCTTTGGATCTCCAGAGTATTGGCAAATCAGTGGTGGGGTCTTCCTTGGGGTTGTTAGCTCTAATGCCCCCTCCCTGAGCAAACATGGTCAGACATGATCCATTTTCTTTATGCAGGGCCCTACACTTCTCTGCCTTTAAAGAATGTATCACTATCAGGCAATGGTTTGGAACTGTACTGTGTGCTTTGGACAGGAGGCTAAAGGCAAGCAGGTGAACGGGTGGGCATTGGGGTTCACAACCTCAAGGAAGACCACACTAGTGATTTGTCAATACTCTGGAAAAGCAAAACCATAATGTTTTTCATTTCCTTCGCACTTTGCATTCTTCAACCCTAATGTGTGCATTAATGTAGTTTTGTTATAATTAATTTCCTTTCTTTTTCTGAGGGTGGAATTGTACCCTCATTTGCACAGATCCCTTTGTGGCCTGCACAAAATGAAACATATGAAATACTAGAGATAGTTCTGATCCAGTGAATGGACTCATCAGGCCTCGACATGCATGCCAACACTTTGTGAGGGAAGGCTCCCTCGCCCACCAGGAAGTGCTGTGTGTGCACCAGAACACTGATCCATCCCTCCTTAGGCCAGTGCTGGTGCTGCATGGTGCAGCACATTCCCCCCCACCCCAGCCTTTGCCCATTAAGACTCTCTCTGAGCTCACACCCAAACTCAGGTCACCAGCAATGTGGTTTATACTGGGTCAACTGATGTCACTACAAACAAAATAACTTCATTATTTTTATAATTCTCCTATACTGTACCATGTCAGGTTCCTTACAGATGGAATGGGGTGAGCATTAGGGTCCACAACCATAAGGCACACCTCAATGCTTGTTGGTGTGTGGAGGGTGGGGTGGTGTTGTGATGGTAGGGTTGGGTGGGGTGGGGTGGGACACATGACCCTAAGTCACACCTTGATGCTTATTGGTGTGTGGAGGGTAGGGGGTGGCTTCAATGGTAGGGTTTGGTGGGGGAGGGGTATAACAGTTGTAAACCCTAGCATCCAATTTTCTGACTTGTATCACTTTAGTTGAAGACCTATGTGTAGAACACTAACTTTCTTTTAAACAAAGTTTTTGTTTATTAATTTCCTTACTTTTTAAGATAGTATAACAGTATCCCAGTTTTGTGAGTTTTTTTTGGTATTTTCGCTGCAAATTTTTAACATGGCCTTTTTGGGACCCCGCCTCATGAACACTGACACTTTCATTTCGTTATTCAGTCCCAAAAGGTGATTTTGAGCAGCAACTGCGCCATTTCGCACCACCACTGCTGCATAAATACATTTTGGGCAAGATGTTAGAAAGGACAGGTGTATTGTTCATGAGGTGATGTGAATAACTGTCAATGCTGAATATGTGGACTGAAAATACTAATACCTGTAAAAGTTAAGCATGTGCGTCATGAAATTTCAATGACCGAGTGTAACTCAGGCGTTTTTATGTATTTTCACACCAAATTTTCAACATGGCATTTTTGGGACCCCACCTAATGAACAGTACTGATTTCATTAATACATCCCCAAAGTTGATCTCACACAGCGACTACACCATTCTGCACCAGAGCTGTGAAAACACATTTCAGGCAGGATGTGGAAAATGTCAGCTGCACTGTTCATGAGGAGGTATGAAAAAATCTCAATGTTGAAAATCTGGAGTGAAAATATTAAAAACTGGTGAAGTTATGAATATGCATAGAAACTGTGCAACGCATACTCGTGACACAGTCATTTTGGGGAATTTTTGCACCAAATTTTCAACATTGCCTTTTTGGGACCTCACATAATGAAAAGTGGCACTGTGATTTCATTAGTACATCCCAAAAGTTGATTTCACAGAGCGACTGTGCCATTCTTTGCCAGAGCTGCAAACACATTTTCTGCATGATGTGAAAAATTACAGCTGCACTGTTCATGAGAAGGTATGAAATAAATCTCAATGTTGAAAATCTGAAGTGAAAATATTAAAAATTGGTGCAGTTATGAATCTGGGTAGAAGCTGCACAATGCACACTCATAACACAGTCATTTTTGGGAATTTTTGCTCCAAATGTTCAGCATGGGCTTTTTGAAACCTCTCCTCATGAACACTGGCACTGTCATTTCATTAATCCATCCAGAAAGGTGATTCCACATAGTGACCACAAAATCATCTTTCGGGACCAAATAACGAATCGACAGTGACAGTGTTCATGAGTTGGGGTCCCAAGAACCCCGTGCAGAAAATTTGTGGTACAAATGACTAAAAATTGCTGTGATATCAACCTAAGTTGAAAACCCCATTGAGAGCCATAATATGAGCCTACCTTGATTCCTCAGTTTGGGGTTGGGCTTTGAAGAGTTCAAATGTGTCCCAGTCCAGAGAAGATCGCTGCTCCCTACTTCTAGAGGTATGTATGGGTAAGGGGGTTGTGAGGAGGTGGGTACTCAGTGGGAGGGTGGGGATGTGGTACTGGGAAGATGATGAGGGACTGTTTCCTTTATTACAGATGTTAAAAAAAAGACATTGGGACAGTTTTCTTTATTTACTGGAAAAGCTAAAGTAAATGTGGGCACACTGGGGTGGGCTCCCAGTATGCCACATGAGTTGAGGGGGCACATAATGCTGACTGAGGAATTGGGCACTCCCGTTGACAATGGAAGTGGGCTCAGGGAGACATCTGACACCAGGAGTCGGCATCCCGATGTCATAAAAATAGTAATTTAATTATTTCAGCACACTGGGGGTGAGCTTCCCAGTGTGCCACAGTAGTGGGGGGGGAGTATAAATGCTGACTCGGGGATTGGACACCCTGATGTCAGCAAAAGCTAGCACTTCGATGCAGGATTCTGCATTGAAGTTAAAAAAATTACGTCGGGGAACTGTTTTCCTTTTTTTTAGGTTCACAAAACAGTGCCTTTTACAGGCTTATAATAGAGCTGTGGTGGGTGCTATGGACACTATAGCTACTGTCCAAGTTCGTCCTCTCACACTTTGCCCTCAGTCCCCATGGTTTGATGGAACCTTGAGAGATTTGTGACGAGTTGGCACCTTTTTCTGCCCACAAAGAAATCCACAGCTTCCCTGACAGAGCTCCATTGAGGTCGCTCACTCCACCTGTGTCACTCACTCATTCTTTTTCTCCTGGCACTGCAACCTGCCCTTTTGTACTGGGCTCCTGCCTCTGTTGGCACCTTTTTCTGCCCACAAAGAAATCTGCAGCAGTCCCGACAATGCTTTGTTGAGCTCACTCAGTCCCCTTCTCTCACTTGCTCATTCCGATTCAGGTGGCATTGCAGGCTGGCCTTTTCTATTGGGCTCCTGCCTGCGTTGCTGCCATTTGCAGCAGTTACAATACAGCTCCATTGAGCTCACTCACTCCCCCTGTCTCACTCGCTCATTCTGGTTTTCCTGCCACTGCAGGCTGCCATTTTGTACTGGGCCCCTGTGTGCATTGCTGCCTTTTTTCTGCCCACAAACAAACCTGCAGCAGTCCCAACAGAGCTCCGTTGAGCTCACTCACTCCCCCTCCCTCACTTGCTCATTCTGTGTCTCCTGCCGCTGCAGGCTGCCCTTTTGTACTGGTCTCCTGCCTGCATTGGTGGCTTGTTCTGGCCAGAAAAATATCTGAAGCACTCCCGACACAGCTCCATTGAGCTCGCTTACACCCCCTCTCTCACTCACTCATTCCGTTTCTGCCGGCGCTGCAAGTTGGCCTTCTGTACTGGGCTCCTGCCTGCATTGCTGCATTTTCTGCCCACAAAGAAATCCACAGCAGTCACAGTAGAGCTCTGTTGAGCTCTTACACTACTGCTCTGTCACTCATTCATTCTGTTTCTCTTGGTGCTGCTGGCTGCGCTTGTGTATGGGGTTCCTGGCTGTGTTGGCACCTTTGTCTGTCCACAAAGAAATCGGCAGCTGTACCGACAAAGCTCTGTTGAGGTCACTCAGTCTCCCTCTGTCACGCACTCATTCCGTTTGTCATGGCACTGCAAGCGGCCCTTTTGTGCGGGTCTCCTGCCTGCATTGGAGCCTTTTTCTGTCAACAAAGAAATCTGCAGCAGTCCTGATAGAACTCCACTGAGCTCACTCAGTCCCCCTGTCTCACTCACTCGTACTGTTTCTCCCACCACTGCAGGCTGGCCTTTTCTACTGGGCCCCTGCCTGCATTGACACCTTTCTCTGTCCACAAAGAAATCTGCAGCAGTCCTGACAGTGCTCCGGTGAGTTTGCTCACTCCCCCTCCCTCACTCGCTCTCTAGTTCTGTTTCTCCCAGTGCTGCAGGCTGTCCTTTTGTACTGGCCTCTTGCATTGGTGCCTTTTTCTGCCCACAAACAAATCCAGAGCAGTCCCGACAGAGCTCAGTTGAGCTTGGTCATTCCCCCTCTCACTAATTCTATCTTAATCTGTCCCAAACACTGATGTCCCACAGCGACCGTGCTATTCTCCGTCAGGAGTGCAAAAACTTATTTTAGCCAGGATGTGAAAAATGACAGCTGTACTGCTCATAAGGAGGTGTGAAAGAATGCCACTGTTGAAAATGTGGCGTGAAAATATTACAAATTTGCAAAGTTACAAGGGTGCATGGAAACAGTTGAACGCACGCTTCTAACACAGTCATGTTATGGAGTTTTGTCAGCAAATTTTCAGCATAAGGATTTGAGGACCTCTGCTCATGAACAGTGCCACCGTCATTTTCTTAATTTGTCCCGAACATTGATTTCCCACAGCGACCATGTTATTCTGTGCAACAGCTGTGAAACCACATTTCACTCAGGATGTGAAAAATGACAGTTGTACTGCTCATAAGGAGGTGTGAAAAATGCCATTGTTGAAAATGTGGCATGACAATATTACGAATCTGCAAAGTTACAAGGGTGTGTGGAAAGTGTGCAACGTACACCTGTAACGCACTCATTTGATGGGCTATCATCACCAAATTTTCAACATAGGCATTTTAGGACCTCTGCTCATGAACAGTATCACTGTCATTTTATCAATCTGTCCCAGACAGTGATTTCCCACAGTGACCTCTTTATTCTGCACTTGAACTGTGAAAACACATTTTGGCCAGGATGGAAAAAATGACAGCTGCACTGTTCATAAGTAGGTGTGGGAAAATGGCAATGTTGAAAATCTGGAGTGAAAATATTATAAAGTCGTGAAGTTATGAGCGTGCGTGCAAACTGCGCAATGCACTCTCATAACACAATCATTTTATGGAGTATCATTACCAAATTTTCAACATAGCCATTTCAAGACCTCTACTCATGAACAGTGTCAGGGTCATTTTCTTAATCTGTCCCAAACACTGATTTCTGACAGCAAACGCACTATTCTGTGCTGGAAGTGTGACAACACATTTCCGCCAGGATGTGAATAATGACAGCTATACTGTTAACAAGGAGGTGTGACAAAATGCCAGTGTTGAAAATCTGGCATCAAAATATTGTAAATTCACGAAGTTACGTGCGTGCGTAGCAACTGCACAGTGCAAGCTGGTAAAACGGTCATTTGGGGGATTTTTTCCACCAAATTTGCAAAATAGTCTTATTGAGAGCCCACCTCATGAACACTGGCACTGCCATTTTGTTAATCAGCCCCCAAAGATGATTCCACGCACTGACCACAAAATCACCTTTCAGGGCTGATTAACACCATGACAGTTCAAGCGTTAATGAGGAGGGTCCCAAAAACCTCATGTTGAAAATTTGGTGAATAAATTCCAAAAAATGTCTGAGTTATGCACTAAAGTTGAAAACACCCTATTCATTACATTACATTATACAGCTTACCAGCATTTCCTCAGTTCATGGTAGGCTTTGAAGAGTGCAGACATGTTCCCGGTCCACCGAAGATCATCGCGCCAGACTCTGGAGGTAAGTATGGGGTGAGGGGGGTGTGAGGAGGCAGGGTGTGCAGTGGGTGGGTGCAGGGTTGTGGGAGGGGAGCAGGCAGACTACAAGGGACCATTTCCTTTTTTTCAGGTGAAAAAAAAAGCTGCAGGACCATTATTTCCCCTTACAGAGCAATGTGGCATGCTGGGGTGGGCTCCCAGCATGCCAAAGGAGTCTTTGTTTGGGGAGGACAGCAGTAGCCGATGGGGGATTGGGCATCCCCATCAGCACACAACAGAAGGGAGGGTCAGATTATGCCAACGGGGATTGGGCACCCCATCGGCAGAAAATTAAAGTGGGGGGTTTACAGAATGCCAACGGGGAGTGGTCTTCCCCATTGGCAAAATCAACACCGGGGCACCGAAGCTGATGGGGATTGCAGGCCCCATCAGCACATAAATGGGGGGGCAGTGATCTTGTTTGTGAACAGGGTAGCATCCCGCCACCATATTCACAAACAATATCAGGCTTGCTAGATCCCGACCTGTAATGATGGGTCACTCCCTCATTGCAGCAGATGGCTGACACTGCAATGACAAGGTGGCCCCTGATTGCAGAGGTTGATTTGTCACAAGTTGGTGCAAATGTTCCAAACTTGTGTCGCCAGCAGCCTATAGCGGCACTGGGGGAAGCGGGACAAGCCTTTGCAGGCTGTGGGGACACTGGCCACAACAGTGCCCCGCCTCCACAGCCTGCTTCTCAGCAAGCTGTCCCAATATGTTTCTTGCGCTGTGCACAATCAACATAAAAATGACAAAGTTTGAGTATAAATTCAAAAATACATTGAAAATACATTGACAGCACTTACCTTGTTTCTTCAATGAGGAGGATGTCTTTTTTGGTGAGATTGGATCTATGCCAAGAGACCCCTCTGTAGGTGAGTGAGAGCATGTGGGGTGGTGGGTTCAGAGTGGGGGATTAGGGTGGGACTGGCAGGGATCAGAGATTGACAAGCAGACATTTTCTTATTTTCAAGCTGAATGGGTAATGGGGAAAGTGATCAGGAATGGGGCGGGCTATATGACAGTGGACGGGATTTTTTTTTCTGGACGGGGCATCATTGTGCCCTTAATTCTTCATGTCTGGAGTTTAAATATCATGTCAAATTTATACAGATCATAGCTGCCCTTTCAAATACTGCTTCACAATCACTAAATACTGCTGAATTCCATACTACTACTACTAAAGTACCCTAACTCTTCCTAGTATAGGTGCTCATTTCTGTCCCTTTTAAGTAAAAGTCAAGAATTCTCTTGCATAACAACTTTAAATGGCCCCCTGGCTCAGCTGGGCATCCAGGATTTTTTAAGTGCCCAGAAACATATTTCTGGGCCATTTTAAAAACAATAAACACCAGAATGTAGCTAAATGGTCCCTGTTTAACTAAGTTAGGTTTTTTTTAAGTCATAATTTTTATATATTTTCCTACTTTTTTGTTTAAAAAAACAAGATGGCAATCGTCACACCTCAATATTTTTGTCTAGCAACATGAAAAATATTAACTTTGTAAATGTAAAATGCTCACAACAGCAACATTTTGGTGTCATATCAGAGAGTTACTGTATCTTAAAATCCGAATGAGCATGCTCAGTAGACAAATTTGAAAACCTTGTAACTCTGGGACCAATTGATATATTTGCACAAAACTGTCAAATGGCACACCCTTGGTGCAAACCCCTTCAGTCCTGAAAGTTTTGAAACACAATTTCAAACCAACTAGGCTGTAAGTGAGAGCAAACAAACTGCGGAAAAGGGCCAAAAGTGATGTTTTTTTTTTTTTCTGTATTCACAACACATCTGGATCTCAGAATCCAGATACAGGTAAAAGCCCATCACTGAACTTCACATGTCTTGAAAACATGCTACCCAGACAATGCATGCCAAATTTTGAGCAATTTTGTTGTACACCGACAAAGTTATTAAGGTGCAAAGTTAGGGGTTTAACATGGAGACATGCACTCAGTCCTAACTATTACTGTGCTATCTTGCAAGTATATTATAAATAATACATGGATGGGAACTTCTTCCCATAGAAAGGCCACCATTTATTTCCTGTATACCTGTGACTAATTTATCAATTAAAAGTATATACCAGCACTAATTAAACTATTACTTAAGAAATAATACTCAACAGTGTAAACAGTATTGGGCAATACCGGACCACCCAGGGGCATAATGAGGTCTGATGCCACAGGCAGAGACCCTTATAGCCCCTGGATAGTCCAGTATTACCCATACCACCCACCCTGGAGGGTATTATTACACTTAGAAAATGGATACTGTATTGTATCTGTTTGGAAAAAGAATAATTTCCATATTAAATTACTAAAATGGTTAAGTATTTTATTTATTTTGTTAAAATATAGTTCCTCCACCTGTATGACAATACTTTCTGAGCTAGAAACATTTGATTTAGTTGACCTTCTGTGGTTTTTCCTCTTGGTGTTAGTTGTCATGGTTATCACCCCCCACACACACACACACATAGACAGTCACTGGGCTTAAAATTAAGCTTTTGATGTATAGTATGTATTTGTGGTTGCAGCCTGTTCTTTTTTATTTACTTATTTATTCAAGTGCTGTACTCGGGAAGATGTAGCTGATACTGGAACTGGCATCTCATGCCTGCTCAGGTGAGGTGTCTCCCCAGAAGTCCAGTATGGAGGAACGGGGAAGATTTGACAGACCGCTATTTTTTTAAATTTTAATATTGAAGTCGAGTCTTGCCATTTATTTTCCCATGTTATAGAGTGGGTGGTGTGTGTGACTGGGAGATTGGTGGTGGGATATCAGCAGTGGCACTGAGTACAATATCATCAGCAGTGCCAGTGTTCATCAGGGGAATGAAAGTTCCAAGATAAAATTAATTTTATTTCTGTTATCTGAATTAGCATGTTTGACTCGTAAAATGTAGTCGATTCAAGGATGAAGCTGGGGATTCAATAGAGAGAATGTCGATCCAAAAATCTGTGTCAGAAGTGAGTGCGAGGACACCAGGAGAAAGTGAGACACTTCCTTGAAGCTAACGGGCTTTACATTAGGAGCACGCAGTCTATGGAGAGCTGCAGGGCTTTGACAATTAAAAAACTCTTTTTTTTACTTAAAAACAAAGAATTTGAAGGTGGCATTTTGGGATATTTTGCAAGTGTAGTACAGGACTGCATTTGGGAGAGATTTGTGTGCATGCTGTGAGAGACCGAGAATTGACAATTTAAAAAAACACGCTGAGAAAGACAGAGGGAAAGTGAATGCACCATCGGACACACAAAAAAAAAATTGTGCAGCTAGAAATGAACTCAGGTGAGGTTGTGTTAGGTTTCACAAGGCAGCTGGAACTGAACTATGGAGCCATTTGGGTCAGTTTCTTTTGCTAAGTGACAGACAAAAAATGGTGGCAATTTGAAATTCAATTCTGTGCTTTTGGCCAATCAGAAAAGCAGGTGGGGCACAAAGATACCTCAATGGGTGAAAGGGCACTGGGGTTGGCACTTTTTATTTCCTAGGTATCTATTGCAAGTTACTGTTCCCCCCTGACAGAGGTACCAGCCAATCAGAGACCAGGAAATAAAAAGCCCATTTTCTAAAGATATATACCTACACTAATTAAACCTTTATACCTACACTAATTAAACAATTGAAAGTATATACCTACTAGAGATGTTGCAAAGTTTTAATTTGCTGGTGAAATTAAGGCCAGGTTGCCAAATTGGCCTCCATGGATAATTTTGTAAAGTTTTTCTATTTAATAGAAAATCCGCCATTGCCAACTTTGCCTTGCAACTTCACCTATAACTTCTCTTTGGGGTACACTAAAGCAAAGTTGGGTTAAAATGAAGCTACTGATACACAAAGGTCTCAAGGTAAGCAGCCCCCTGTCCCCCCACTCTGCAGCCTGAAGACCCTGTGCCACACCACCCCTGTAGCATTTATTTATTTTATTTATTTATTGAAATGTTTCACCAGGAAGGCACACTGAGCAACACATTGCTGATCTCCTGGTGCAACCTGGAGGGAGGGGGTACAATGAGGATGGAGCAGTAATACATACATTCAAGTTACATAAGTCAACATTTACATACATTTGTATAATACAGGTGTTATATACAGTGTACCGTACAATAAGGGGCACTGAGAGAGCATGCATCTTCATAAGATAGGTGATGCATACATTGTACAGTACAATAAGGTTAATTTGAGAGAACACTCATAAGTGCAAGGGGAGGTAGGAGGAACACTCATAAGTGGAAGGGGAAGTAGGGGGAAGGGCAGCACAGATATGGACAGACATGGAAAAAGTAAGCAAAGGGGGAAAGAGTTTAGCTGCTAGGAAAAAGGAAAGAAAGGCACAGCAGAGAGAGACAACAATTGTAGATCATTCAGGGAAGAGTAAAAAGGTACAATAAGTGCAAGAGGGACAGGTGGATATAAATGTGTGTGTGGGCAAAACAAAATGTTAATTTGGGGAAAAAGAAGTAAGTGAACAAGCTCAGTTGTGAGGAGGAAAGGTGAATTGAGGAAGAGGGGAGACACCTAGTCCCTAAGGGATCCCCTCATGATGCTGAGAACCCTGCATAGGGACTGAGAGGGCTAGAGTGAAAAGGGGGGGGGAAGATGGCAGAAGGAATTTAGAGAGGGTAGGGAGAGTGGGATGAAGTGTGGATTAACAACTGAGAGAGGAATAGGACCACAGCTCTCAAACATTCATCCCCCAAATGTGGAACACTGCCTCTCAAAATGTGGAACAAAAAGGCAAAATGTGGGACACCTTGTCAAATCATTGAGACAGAAGCCTAGAACACTATAGCAATGTATGTTTTCATGTTTACAAAGTTTGCTGTTCATTGAACAATGCATTTTTCACATTTATTGTTTGGATTTTTTCTTTAAAATTTTAGCATACAATGTGGGACAGGCCATTTCAATGTGGAACAGAGGGCTTTTGTGAGGCAAAATGAGGAACTGTTCCTAGTAATGTGGGACAGCTGAGAGGTATGAATAGGACCAACCCAAAGGAACCCTTCAGGATGCTGAGAACCCTGCAAGGGGGTGGGGAAGGCCAGTGGAGGTGAGTGAAGGTGGGAGAGAAAGGGAAGCCTAATCCCGGGAGTACCCATTCAGGATGCAGAGGACCCTGCAAGGGGACTGAGTGGGCTAAAGAGATGGAAGGGGAGAGCTGGGTTTAGGAATATGGAGAGGCTAGAGGAGAGAGGGAGAAATGAGAGCTAAAAACTAGGAGAGGCTAGGGCCAAGCCCATGAGGCAACTTCAGGATGCTGAGAATCACATTATGAGTGCAGGGAGGGCCAGCAGGGTAGGGAAAGGGGGGTACAGAAAAGGAGTGTTGGAATCTAAGGAGGAGGGGTGTGGGACTACCAGGGTGCAGGAGTCAGTTGATCTAAGGGAGTGGGAGGGTGGGGGGTGTTATAAATGAGGAGGAGAGGTTGGAAGGGAGCTCTCCCAGCCAGTGCTTGTTGGTGAATTTAGTGCAGTGGGAGAGTCACCTATTTGTAAGAGAGGAAAAAGACAGGGCATGATAAAGATCTCAATGGTGAGTGTGAGAGGGAGCATCCAGGGCAAAGTGGCAGAAGGAACTGAAGAGGGTATTCAACCTGTACCACCACTGCTGGCTGCATCTGCTCATCAGTCTAAGACAGGAAAAATTCTAACATTTTCTGACCGGTGTCTGGGATCCAGCTACACTATTCAGTGACAGTGTGACATGTTGGCAAATACCCAGAATTACTACCACTGCAGTTGGTCTTAGTACAGTTAATACCCCCAGCCTGAGTTGAATGCTACCCCAATTACCTGTGCCCAGTGTGCTGTAATGCATAGAAAGAAGATACATTACCAGCAGTTTGATCACAGGTCCACATATATCCATACAGGGGACCTATTATTCAGATCAATCTCAGTGTCACCACACTGCCTGCAGTCAAGGGTACACCAGCAGCTTCCTCATTGAGCACTGTTCCTGAGCCAGGGATTTTGCTACTTCTCAGAATGATCCTCTTGTTGCCACTTCCCCCAGCACCCACCCACAGTAATGCCACAAATGTGGCAGAGAATATTTTGGCAACATGAATGCCACCACTGCACTTCCACCAACTAATTACTTCTTTGGGGACTTCTAGACATAACTCAGTCATTTTGTGTCAAATTTGTCTGCAATTTGGTATGGCTATAGTCCAAATGGAGATGAACATCTGGTGCATTTGTAATTATTATCAGACTTGAAGTATGGATTTAGCACCTTGGAAAATTTGGGAGGTAATTTTAGAGTGCTGTGCATACCCCATGAATTTTTCTGGGAGTATTATGTGGTACTATTGTAGTACTAATTGTGACATTTGTTTTGATATAAAGAGTATCCCTTAACTCCAAAGACTGACAGAGCTATAGCTTGTTAAAGTTGCAGTGTTTTCCTATGGGACATTAGGGTTAGGACTAGGGTTAGGGTTAGAGCTAGGTTTAGTGTGATCACGTGCAATCTGAGCAATAAATATGTCCTCTGGGGCAAGCAGGGGACCCACGTAGGTACTGGGATGTAAAGAAGAAGGAAGTGGTGAGTGGGGATTGTGGAGGTGGTGGCCTGTCCACTCCAGCAACAGTTTGTGTATGACTTAAGGGAGGTTCCTGTGCCAAAATGGGGCAGCGGGCACACCCTGTGAAAGTGGCAGCACCCTCTGTCGAAATTCAAGCGCCTCCTGAACCAGCAACACCAGCAGCACCTGAACTGCCACCAGTTTTTTTTACACAAACAATACACAACAGGGATTTCAAAGACTAAGTGGACACACTCAAGATGCAACAACTCAGGTAATTGCAATGACGTTACTGTGTTTACAAAAAAATGCTAATGTTAATCAATAAGCAAAAATAAAATCAAAATAGCCAAACTACAGTGACATAAATCATGCAGCAAAACACACCTAACTTTTCAACAAAACTAACATTACAAACCAAAGAAAACAGGAAAGAAAATCACACAAAACACTGATTACAACAACACTAGTACTGCTAAGACAGAAAAGGCTGCCTAACCTGCTCTTTTTCATGCTGGAAGTTTCTGTAGCTAAGCTCCCCTTCCCCACCCCACTGCATTGCCTTACTTCACAATACAAGAAATGACACCATACCTCTCAACCTTTTGTCCCCCAAATGTGGAACTCTGCCTCTCAAAATGTGGAACAAATTAACAAAATGTGGAACAGTTAATCAAATCTTTACCTAAGAAGCTCAGAACGCTGTTAAAATGTTTGCATTTATGTTCAGAAAGTCTGTTATTAATTGAATAATATATTTTTTGCATCATTTACTATAGATTTTTGTTTTAAAATGTTTACACTGAATGCAGGACAAGTCTTCACAATGTGGAACAGGGAGCTTTCGTGAAGTAAAATGAGGAACATTCCTCATAATGTGGTACAGTTGAGAGGTATGAATGACATGACTACTTTCAGCTAACTTAATCACAACAAATACCACAAACAACTGGTGATCTAGAGGCACAAAGCACTGTATACACTTAATGGAGTAATTTGTTGGAAGAAACTGTGTGTTTTGCATGCTTCCCAAAGGTTTTTAGACACAAAGATATAGAGCACACTTAACATCAACTGTGTCTTCCTCACACTGCACTAAATTCAGTCTAACAATGGCAATACAGCTCACTGCATTACCATGTGTCCGTTAATTAGTTAATTACATTTATTCATTTCAGTATATGTCATTATGATGCAAAAAAGAATAACATTTACAGTCTTCAAAAGATAAAACATACAGAATACAGATACAGATACAGCTTTCAATCAGCCACTGGGAAATACTATACACAGTATGAATCAGTCTAACTCAGAACTTTTAAAATATTTCATAATGCTATCTGTAATTAGCTTTAAAAAAGTAAAATTTGGATGAACTGGTAAACAGTGTAACAATCTGTGCACCCAAAATAAGCAAGGTATCTCCTCAGAATGATTATCTGGAATCTCTCTAAATTTATATGGTTAATACTTTATAGTGAAATAAATTACAACATGATTATCTAAATTAAGGGCATTTTGATAAACCTACAAATAGCAAACTTGTAAAATAAAATACATTACACTATCCTATAATAAAGACTGACACCAAAAACTGGTCACTTTATTTCCCTCCAGTGAATACTAATAAGCATCATTGTTGAGTCTCTGAACTCACAATCAAAACCATCCACTCCCTTGGGAGAAACTGGCAATGGCTCCAGACCCCAAACAATCAAGGATCCAACTCTGTGACTTTTCAGTTCCACACAAATTCTGCAGCACAGCAATCCCCATCCCATGGACAAGTAAGAATAATGTCCAAAGGTAAGGTCTCAAGCTATTCTTGTCTTTTATTAGTATGGATGTCTGTCTCACACTTATGACCTCTATTCTCAAGTCAAAGCCAAACCACTACTCAGATTTAATATTTTAGAAGCAATATGGAAGGGTGCATGATCAGATCACAGCAGATACATTCAGGTGTTACATGGATTATTTGTTGTGCCTTAGAATCGTTTAGCCAAATAACAGATTTGCTAGACTTATCATGTTTGAATTCTAAAGAATTCTAGATTCTATATATTGTTGTTATCATTAAAAAATATCTTCATATAAGGAGATAACTTTATAAACTCTCTAGAAGGTGCATAGCTAATATGATAAAAACTACTTAGTAGAAATAATTAATTACATTCTGAACATTCGGCCCTTAATGTGAAGACATTTGAAAACAGGAAAGACTACAATATCATAACCTTACACAGTTCTGTACCTTCTGGGGACCTCTTTTGAGATACTTGGCCAGGAGGTAAAACACGATGGTTGGACAGAACCTTACTCTTACCCCCTTAGTGGTCAGATGGAGCTACTCTGTGGATGATTTATGGCTACCTTTTCTTTCTTCTTGGTTTTTATATACTAGATGGATACATTGCACATCTCCTGATTACACATACAAGGTTCAATTTCCTTACCGGGGGGGGGGAATTAGAGGGGGCTGGGTGGTGGTGGTGGTGGTGGGGAAGGGATTTATTGATTCCATTCCCTACTCAATAACAGTCTAAGAGGTGTGGTGGAAGGGTGGGAAGGTCAGTGTTTTTCAGTTCCAGTGTTTTTTTAAGCTTTGTTTTCTTTGTTGTTGTTTTTCTTTGTAAGGTTTACTACTCACTGACTGTATTGGATGTCACTAATGTATTGGTTACTGTATGAACATTTTTAATAAAGTTTATTTAATTGCAAAAAAAAAGAAAGAAAGCAGGAAAGACATTTTATCTGCAGCTAATATAATTCTACCAGCTAAACAATCTAGGCTATAATTTCTTAGTAAAAATGTGCACTTATTTGAAACAGAGTTACAGCTCAAAATCAATTTGCAGTATATTAAAATGATTTGGGACATTTGTAGCTTCAGTATGCCTCAAGATTTTTGAACCAAGTATTCTAGGCTCCATAACACAGGAGTCCATAAATTAATGTATGAAACTAAAAATTCTGTTGATGGTCCAGAGTCCATCAAATTGTCAGCAAATTATAAATTGAAGCAGAGACAAATAAAGGTAGAAGGCCCTGTCCAAATGATCACCCCCAGTTGCTAAACCAGTGTCTCCATTCAGTAAAATGAAGGAGAATCCCCATACATAAATGAAAATGATAATTAATATTTTGAGTTCCAAGCCTTTTTAAGGCTAGTAGGCTAATAAGTTCATTCTTATGTTCCCGTATGATTCAATGAAATTCAAAAGACAATCTGGGTTCATTCCAAAAATGAGTAAAATAGAGTTAGTTAAGTATGTCAGCAAATCTTGAAGCATTTGAAAGAGCTTGATCATTTTGAAACAGCCTATAAGGCCCTGGCAATCACCAACAAGGAGTGCCACAGGCCGTATCACCAAATAGCAACAAATAGCTTTAAAATGTTCTGGTTTCATTGGCAACGATTTCTCAGTTGAAAATGAATAATATAAACTTATCATACCTCTTTCCACACACTCCTGACCTCTTGGGCAGCTTAAATTTTAAAAAGGCATACCTTGTGGAGTTATTTCAGATCTTATAACCCAAATGGGCCCACAGCTATTCATATAAATCACCAATCACAGTAACAGTTTACCGGTCTGACCATAACCAGCAAGCTCCATTGAGGTGTGAAAACTTTATGTATATATAGTTAACTAGAAGGCTCCATTTTAGTATTGGAGTCCTTCTTTTTAGTTTAACATTTATTTTTTGTTTTAAACTGTGAAACTTGTATACTTAATAAAGGAAGAAGATTACTGCCAGAAAACTTCCAGTATTCAAAAATATAAATAGCAGTCAGGAGTACATGTTCCTTAGTGCAAGTTCTGACCCCATATTACTCAGTCATTTAAGCTACGTAAGCTGAATGTCCAATTCTGAGATGGAAAAAAGAATAAATCAATATATCCTGGGGGAAATTACCCCATGGCAGATCTTCTCCTATCGTTAGAAAGCATCTTAATGGAAGCTCAGAAAGGAGGATTACTGGGAGCAAATCTCAAACGTGGCTCCATTTCTCAAACCAGCGTCCAGGATCCAATCTCAATCGATGCACATTTCAAAACACCCAATTCCTCTTTTTCAAAATAATTATTTTCTCCACTGTAGTAAAGCTTCTCAGGACATCATACAGGGTGTAGCACATGTGATTCCTTCCTGGAAAGATGGTTCATCTGAAATAGAATAAAATAAAAAGCTCCTCTGAGCATAGTATTCTCTTTTAGTTGAAAGAACAGCAACTGCTCCCGTCATACAATATTGGCATACCTTTTAAAAAAATAAAAAGCACCTTCAGTGCTAAAAGCTCAAACAGACTGCCTGTCGAGCTCTCTCACCGACAGGTGCACTCCCATTCCATCTCCTACAGCAACTCCAAATCTCTACTCCTTTGAATATCAGTCATCCATTCAGTTACTTTTCACTTACTGTGTCCAAAGCATTTTATCAGCATTCTGGCATTTATTTAATTCCATAATACTTCTGCAGAGACACTCCAGCTTTAAAATCACATTTAAGCAACAGCTGCCCCGTTGTAAAGTAACCAACAACAAAACCTACAAATTCTGCATATAACAACCAGTAGTATGTCTCCAGTGAGGACAATGAACTCCCATTGGCAATCCATTCAAACATTCAATGCCGCTAGCCAAACATTTAATTAAGTTAAAATAACTGGAGTTTCATTGAGCAAATTTTAAAAAATGCAGCAAATAACACATTTTATGGAAAAAATAAAGGCATTAAATGCCAAATCTAGTGTGGAGGAGCAGGGAGTGGAGCAGCATTGTAGCCATCTTGGTGCTCCTCCCCCACATTACCATGTGACCTTTAATCCCATGGATCTTTGCAAACTTCACCTTAGAGATAAAATTCACAAGTGAAGTTCACAATTTTGCCATTCATGAAATTCTTCTTTAAAGTGAAGTAGCACATCGCCTTAAAGGAGATCTTCATGAACTGGGTAAAAGTCACAAATTCCTCTGCAAAGTGAAGTTTTTTAACTTCACCCACCTTTAAAATCTATGATGATAAAAACTATATACATACACTAGATTAAACATCATTGAACAATACTAATAAAACAACAAACACATCACTAGGAAGCTACCCAAACCAAATAACCAGCCTCAAAAGAACCTGGAAAAAAGGCACGCAAAGCCCTCCCAAATAAAGAAATCCTTTAAACTTCTACCTGCACTCACTGCACACCATTCAATACTTGCTGCAAGAGATCATCAGGTGCAGAACATGATCACAAATGCAATTTTCATAACAATAAACATCCCAATGTATTATATGCAACAAACAATGGTTAAGGGTGGAACACTCGGAAGTATACCCATCTTGGGGCTAAGTAGGGCAATAAAGCAATGTGCCCTTTGAGTTTGTGGCCTTATAGCCCCAATAAGCCCTCTTGAGGGGGTATTCATCCTTCTATACTACCCTCCCCATTATATAGATATCAACATATCTATCTATCTATCTATTTATCTATCTATCTATCTATCTATCTATCTATCTATCTATCTATCTAGCCATCTTCTTTGCAAAAAACTTTATTAATGTTCCAGTTAGGGTAACTTAATGCCACACAAGTAGGGGATTATGGTGTTAGGGTTTTCCACCCTAACACACCCCAACCCTGAAGCAGCAAAAGGAAAAAACATTATGGTTTTGGGTCTCCGAAGTCTTGTTAAATCAGTGGTGGGGTCTTCCTTGGGGGTTGTCAACCCTAATGCCTTGGGAGGTTGGGGGTTGGTGTTAGGGTGGGAACCCTGACACCACATTTCCCTACTTTTTTGATATTAAGTTACCATAACTGGTGCACTAACACAGTTTTTTGCAAAGAATGTTCTTACTTTCTGGATAGTATAATTGAGTCCTCATTTGCCTGTTGGACCACAGGGCCCTTTGGGTCCTGTGCATCCATCCCTCCATAAATGCATACATGTATGTTGCTGTGGAAGTGTAGGACCCAAAATGACAACCAGATTGTCTGTGCCCTATTATTCCTATCCACAGCCATATCATTCCCTCACCTCATGAATGTCATGCTGATAACCTTCAAATCCCTGCTGAAACATCATTCTGTGCCACTGCAACATCATTCCTTGCCACAGGTGTGAAAACACATTTTGGCCAGAATTTGAAAAATGACAGCTGTCACGTTCATGAGGTAGTGTGAAAAATGGCCATGTTGAAACTTTGAGGTGAAATTATTTAAAACTGCCAAAGCTATGAGCAAGTGTAGTAGAATTTCAACACATGCACATAACTTTGCCATTTACATATATTGCAACCCCAGATTTTGAGCATAGTCTTCGTATGACCTCACCTTATGAACAAGGACAGTGACAATTGTCAAATGACACCTGAAAAGTGATTTTGCCAAGCAAACATGAAATTGCCTTTCAGGACAGATTTGCAGAATTCCACAAATTTTGTGTCAAAATATGCAAATATGGCTGAGTTATGCATCATAGTAGAAAACCCCTATGAAATATATTAAACTGCACTTTCCTTAGTTTGCCATATTGCAGTCGCTGGTTTCAGCAGCAAGACATGTCTTTGATTGGAGAGTGGAGCTTCACCGTGCTACCTGTTCAAATGAGGTGAAAGTGTGTGGGGGTGTACTCTGGGGTGTGGGGTGGGGGTGCTGAGTGGGGTGGGGGTGGGGGTCTAATCAGTGAGGAACCTTTTTTTGCAGGTTTAGAAAAACATCAAGGGGACCATTTTCTTTATTTCAGATTGGAGACATGATTTGAGTGTGGAGATGCCACTAGAGACCAGGGAAAGACAATTAAACTATGGGAACAGTGATCAAAGGGTAGGGGGTGCCACTAGATACTAGGGAAAGATTATTAAACTATGGTGAGGCAATTGGAAGGTGGGGGTGCCACCAGACCGCAGGGAAGGATCAGTAAACTATGGAGACATGATCGGAGAGAGGAGGGTGCCTCTAGACACCAGGAAAAGATCAAGAAACTACAAAGAT
This sequence comes from Neoceratodus forsteri, assembly GCA_016271365.2. Classification (NCBI taxonomy): domain Eukaryota; kingdom Metazoa; phylum Chordata; order Ceratodontiformes; family Ceratodontidae; genus Neoceratodus; species Neoceratodus forsteri. The sequence continues at coordinate 1,155,351,527 of CM057456.1, read as the reverse complement.
TGTGAACAGAGTGTGGGGGGTGTCACTAGACACCTGGGAAAGATCAATAAACTACAGGGATGTTGATTGGAGGGCGGGGCTGCCACTTGACACCAGGGAAAGATTTTTAAACTAAGGGGAGGCAATCAGAGGGTAGGGGTGCTACTATACACCAGGAAAATATCAGTAAGCTACAGGGACATGATCGGAGGGTGGCAGGTGCCATTAGACACCAAGGAAAGTTCAAGAAACTACAGGGACAGTGATCAGAGGGTGGGGGGTAGAGATGTGCTGAAGTTTCATTTCACAGGTGAAGTTCAGGTAAAGTTGACAATTTCACCGTGTAAAATATTTTGTAAATTTTTGAGTGATCTATGAAATATTTTGTGGGTGGGAATTTGTGAAATTCCACCCGCAAAATGTGGAATTCCACCCACGAATGGCAGAATTGTGTCCACAAACAGAGGGATTTTGCCCTTGAGTGGCAAAATTCCACCATTTGGGGGTGAAATTCTGCATTTCATGGGTGAAAGTCCACATTTCATGGGTGGAATTTCACACTTCGCTTTCACAAAATATTTCATGAAATGAGTGAAATTTGTAAAATATTTTGCAGAGTGGAGTTTTCTGACTTCGCCCATCATGACACTAGACAACAGGGAAAGATCAATAAACTATAAGGATGGCAATCAGAGGGTGGGAGGTGCCACTAGACACCAGGGAAAATTAATAAACTATGGTGACCATGACCAGAGGGTGGAAGGAGCCACTAGACAGCAGAGAAAGATCAATGAACTACAGGGACAGTGTTTAGAGGGTGGGGGTGCAAATAGACATCAAGGAAACACAACAAAATAATGGGGAGGGTGATCAGAGGGTGGGGGAGTACCTCTAGACCCCTTGGAAAGATTAATTCACTACAGGGATGGCAATGGGTAGGCACTACTAGACAACAGAGAAACGATGGATCACTGCTGTCACAGCAGCCTACAACATGAGTTCCAGCTACATAAGTCAAGAAATTCCTACTGTTCTCATACAGAGAATGCAGGTCAATGGATCCTCTCACTGCGCAGGGTACCCAGGATATTTGATATCCAGAAAACATATTTCTGTCAACTGTAATAATAAACAAACACCAGGATCTAGCTAAACATGTCTTGTTTAGCTATCATCGGGTATTTGTTTTTCTTAAAAGCTCTAATTTGTATGTATTTTAAATCTGTGTAAGTTTAAAATGGTCAAAAAAATGGTGGCCATGTTGACTGTCTTTTTCCAACAAGTAAATCATACAAAAAAAATGTTATAAATATGTTTATTTACCTTTCATGATAGCCTTTTTTAACCATTGGCATTAGAACATTAACTCAGAAATCATAACTTTAAATGGTTGAATATTTTTTCACCAAATCTCCCAAAGGCACACCCTTGGCATTGATCCCTTCTACCCTGAAAATGTTATGATAAAATTCCACACAGTCTAGGCCTTAAGTGTGAGAAAAAAATTCCCAGAGTTAAGTACAGAAAACCAACTGTGTTTTTCTTTTCTGTTTTTTAACACTCCATATCTCAAAAACTGTACAAAATGCCATCATAAAATTTTCCTCGCCTTGAGATTTTTTCAGCCTGATTGCACATGATAAAATTTTGGGCTGCTTCATCCAATCATGCAAAAGTTATTAAGGTGCAACAAACATGGTTTAACATTAAAAAGGCTACTCAACCCTAACTATAGTGGTGTGGCCATGACCCTATAATATATATAAAGCATATACAACAGGGAGCTATGGAATACATGATTTATTTTCACTAGTGCTGTTTGACCTTGGGTAACCTCACAAGTGGTGCAAGCCACAACTGATGTGCCCAAGGTCAAACAGCACAAGTGAAAATAAATTATGTATTCCACAAGATCCCTGCTGTGTATTTTATTTATACAATAGGCAGTGACCTTGTGACTGTGTCTGTTTAAAAGTTTTGTTTTTTGTTTGTTTTTTTATTTTAAAAGTTATGTGTTTTTTTGTGAAAGAAAACTGAGAAGGCAGTAAGGATACTGGGATGCATAGGGAGAGGCATCAACAGTAGAAAATAGGAAGTTGTTACCCCTCTGTACAGACAGTTGATGAGACACCATCTGAAGTACTGTGTGCAGTTCTGGATACCCCATCTCTGCAAAGACATAGACAGAGTGGAGGCTGTCCAGAGGAGGGCAACCACAATGGTGCAGGATCTGAACCAGAAGACATATGAAGAGAGACTAAAGGAGCTTAATATGTATACCCTCAAGGAAAGAATGGAGAAGGGGGACATGATAGAAACTTTCAAGTACCTCAAGGGGATCAACAAAGTCCAAGAGGGTAGTATCTTTCAGAAAAAGAGATGTGCAAGAACAAGGAGGGACAATTTGAAGATAGAGGAGGGACGGCTCAGAGGTAATATGAGGAAGTATTTTTTCATGGAGAGGGTTGTGGATGCATGGATCAGCCTTCCTGAGGAGGTCATGGAGTCAAGAACAGTGGGGGAATTCAAGAATGCATGGGACAGACATAAGGCAGATCTAGTGGGGGGTAGGAGGAGGTAGGCTATTGGTTAACTAGCATCTGCAGCTTATCCATCAGGTAGGAAAATAGGCAGACTATGTGGGTAAAGCGGTCCTTATCTGCCATCAAATTCTATGTTTCTGTGTAACTCCTTCACTTTGGAGGAGTGCTGTTGCCACAGCCATTGTCATGCAGCTGGTGTCATGATACTCCACTGATATTGTGGTGTCACCATTGATTGGTTTAGAGAGGGTTTTTCTAAAAAAAAAACTTGAAGAAACATGGCATTTGCCATTAGCAAGGAAGTGAGCAAGGCGGATGACATTGTCGAATTAGGTGACTATGAAAGTTATTTCTGCAGTTTTGCTTTGTATTTTTATTTATTTATTTGTTATGTGGGGGAATGATTTGCTTCCTGTATTGGTGCTATGGAAGAAGTGAGCAGCACCAAAGATTGAGTCTTCTGGACAAAGGTAAATGTGCCAGTGGTTCTGGAGCCAAGGAAATTATATTTTAAAATAAGGCACTACACTACTTAATTTTTGTATTTTTGGAGAGTGGCAAAATGATGTGAAGGGAGTGGGTGGGCAGCCAGGGCTGTAAGGTGGTGGTTTATGTTTTAGATACAAAAAATGCATTTGTTTTTGTCTGGAGGAGTGAAGTGTTTGAAGATTCTGAAGTGAGCACTAAGGGTGGTTGAACTGTTGGCAGTTTTGGAGTAGAGGCAGAAATAAGGGTACTGTACAAAAAAATATTTCTTTTTTATGTTCAGCAAAGGTTTTGGTAGGAAGGCAGTAAATGGAGCTGGAAAGATACCTGAAGTTCATGGACTGGCGGGTGGTGAGGAGGAAAAGAACAGCTAGCAGTGTAAAATGAAAATGATTTTTTTTAGAAAGGTGTCTTTGTTTATAGTCAAGTCTGGTGGATGCTGCCTGTGTAAATTAGTGTGTGTAACATAGTGGCAGCTTCTTTGGCTAGTGCTGTTGGTGTGAGTTTGTGTGACAGAATGAAAGTAGGGAAGCAGTGCTGGCCCTTTGAGACAGCTGAGAGTGTTGAAGGGGAGCAAAGCACAGTTTACAGTTTCCAAGGCAACACAGGAAGAGTGGGGTCCTGTAGTTACTCCTGGAGAACTCCTGCGACTACAGTGTGTTATTCTAACAATATTTGTAGCAAACTTTCTGTCCTGACAGTCAAGAGAATGGCTGAGGTGACAGTGAGAGGTATTCATTGTTATTTTTAGTGTTTTAATATTTATTAAACACATGGTGGGAGGCAGGGATGGAGTCTTACCACAAAAGCTACTTCTGGGTCATAGGGTACTTTAGGACTCACCCCTCAGAGAGCCACCATTTTGACATCTTTTGGTAGGGCTGTGAGACAACAGCTTGTTGTGAGATAGCCAGCAAGCTGAGTGACGACAAAAGAAAAGAAAATACATTTCTGAGAGAGCTGAGTGCGCTAAAAGGGAGCAAAGCGCAGTTTACAGTCTCCCAGGCAACCAAGGAAGGGCAGGATCCTGTAGTTACTCCAGTAGAGCCCCAGGGACTACATTGTGTTTTTTTAACAATATTTGTAGGAGACTTGCTGTCCTGACAGTTGAGAGAATGGCTGAGGTGACAGTGAGAGGTATTCACTGTTATTTTCAGTGTTTTAATATTTATTACACACACAGTGGGAGGCAGGGATAAAGTCTGACCCTGAAAGCTCCTTCTGGGTTGTGAGGTACTTTAGGACTCATCCCTCAGTGAGTGGTGCACATGCATCATCATGCTCAGAGACACCTTCTGAGGCAAGTGGATCAGTGCATGTCAGCTGGTGTCTGCAGGGACTGCAGGCATTTCAGACCCAGGGCATTATCTTCAAATCTTTAAGACATAAGTAGCGATTACAACTAGAATCAGTATTTATCCAGTTCTTATAGCACAAGTAATTGTAAGTAAGTGCAAGAACTCTGTGGGTGGTAGTCAGCACAAAGAAATTAGAACAATCTTATCCTTCCGGATAAAATGTATTCATGGACTGTGAAACTTGTAGTGTGCTTATTATATCTATAACAAATTACTTGACTTCACGTTATTGGCATATTATAAAGGGATTGCAGGGTTTTTCTTGACAGAACAAAAACAAAAAATAAAAACTTTACAGCATGGACAACACTATAGTAGCACTCACAAATGGAAAATTAGGAATCATATGCATCCAATGTGATAAGTTTATTATTGAACCATGTGTAGGTTTTGGCTCTTTTACATGTGCCCAATGTTTAGAGATTAAATAATTGAAAACAAAAATATTTGGTTTAGAATTAGAGATCAAACTTTAAAGAAAAAGAGGATGATAATAAGTTACATGATCAGAATGAAATAATACAAAATGGGCCAGTAAATGAAAACACAAGTAAACGATCATGAGGCAGTGAGGGAAGTGATGACTGGTGCTGTGTGAATATCGATAGAGCAGAAAAATAGAAAAGGAAGGAATGAAGGGAAAGAGAATTTGCATGGGAAGAAGAAAATCAATTTGCACTCTGTGGACAACCTAGAAGAACATACAAATGATATACTGAGACTGGTAAATGAAAAGGAAACAACAAAGGAGAACAATAAAGAACCAACCATTGACGTGGAAACTGACGATGATACAAAATAATCCTAGGCAAGTATTGTATATCTCTCTTAGGAGACTCAATGATCAAACATACTGATCATTTCACAACAAAAGGGAACAAAGAAAATGTAGCCAGTTGTAGTTTTCTGGGACTACCATAAAGGATATTGGGAAAATGACAACCAACATATTAAAGAGCAACTTTGCATTTCAACATGTGTTTGCAGAAATAAAATATTTCTGCTGTTACAATTTACTAGAGAATACATTTTTTTTCATTTTCAACATTCCTTTCCAAGATTTATAACACATTTTGGTAGTCCATCTAAAATGTCTATATAGAAAATGTCTGAAAACTCATGCCTCTTCCCTGTTAACCTCACAGTGCCTTTGTTTATGACACCATAGTGCTCACCATGACAACAGACTGTGATGTCGCAAACAGCAATTGTGTGGTCAGCAGGTTAGAGCCAGACACATTTGGAAAGACTCAGTGAAATAACTGTTGCATTATCTACAATATTTAGTCAACCAACATGAGGGAAGTAACTAAAAATAGCAAATAACTAGAAAACAATAAAGCTAAAATACAATTGGTGTAAATCTAGTGTTTATTGAGAGTTGCTCTTTAAAATCTGCAGGAGACAATCCACTAATACTCCTTCATGCAGGAATCAATAATATTAGAAAATAGAATGTATATGGAATAATCAATGAGTATAAGCAATATATATAAATCATGGACTGATAGAGGCTGTGAGACTATTATGTCAGAAATTTTACCAGTACCATGTGCTGCACATAGTTAAAAAATCAAAGTGGTAAATAACAATTTAGACAATAGTGTCTAAAGGAAAACATTAGATGCATTAAATTATAGGAAACTTTTGATGGAAGATAGTCTCTTTGCTTATGATGGATTACATCTTGGCAAGAAGGGAAGTAGGATTCTAGCCAATATCTTCCACAATGAAATTTCAAAAATGACTTTAAACCAATGAATGACTGGAGAGGGGTATGTGATCCAAAAGTACAACCAGTATACAATATGTATGTAGCAATGCCTGCCAATAGAACTGGAACTACAGAGGTTAAAAATACGAGTGAGAAAACTAAAAAAAAATTAAAAAACAGACAAAACTGAGATAAAGGTATTATTAGCTAATGCCAGAAGCTTGATAAATAAAAGGGAAGAACTAGAACTCCTTCTATATCAGGAAAACATAGGGATATGTGCAGTCACAGAAACCTGGTGGCAAAATGGTGACTGGGGTCAGAATATTTCTTGACATAGTATATTTAACATAAGCTGTACTAACAAAAGACATGGAGGAGTAGCACTTCTGATTAAAGATAGCATCACTGCTCATGAACTTGAACCAAAATCAGAGCAAGGGAATCAAGTTGAACAAGTTTGGGTTAAGCTATTACAACCTGGTAACAAAAAATCACAATAGTTGTATGTTAAGGCCAAATCTCTCTGTGATGCATTTGGCCTTGTACAGCTTGTTAGTGAACCAATAAAGAATAATACATTGAACCTTGCCAACAGTTCACTCCTAGATGTCATATTAACCACTCATCCACATAAAATGCTATGCTCTGCAGTGTTTTACAATGATATGAGTGACCATGGGGTTGTTGTATGCATAAGATTGCATGCCAAGAATTGACACCAGCCTAAGTTCATAACTAAACGGTCTTTTCATAAAATTAAGGCAGGAAATTACCTATCTAACTTAGGCAAGGTTAGATGGCAAGATCTTTATCTTGCCAAAGCAGCAGATGAGGCTGTCTCTGTCCTCAATAACAACCTTGTTACACTGGCAAATAAGCATGCCCCCTTTATTAAGGTCAAAGTGCGCCACACCTCTCACCCCTGGTTAACTCCAAGTCTTAAGGTTGCACTCACTAACAGGGACAAGTTCTGGGCTCTGACCAGGTGTACCAAGAGCCATGCAGATTGGCAGGCATTTAGAGCAGCTAGGAATGTGTGTGTAAAAAACATTCACTCTGCCAAAGCACACTATTATGTTTCCACCCTAGAACAGGCCAAAGGGAACTCACAAAAAATTTGGAGGACACTTAATTCCATTGAAGGATGGCCTAGTGCCCCCTCCATTCCAGCCAAGATCCTTACCAATGGCAGGACTATTGAAGGTAATTCCCAAATCTTGGAAGAACTCAACTTCCATTTTGTCACTGCTGGCCTAGTCTTTGACTCCTCACTTTATGCAGGTCGAGGGGTTAATCAAGCCAGTTCTAGCCATACTCCCCGTACCTCAACGTGTCCCTTCCAGCTGTTTTCACTTAACTACAAAGAAGCAGAAGACTCACTACTTAACCTTGATACTAATAAAAGTGCTGGGGAGGATGGTCTTGAACCTTTTTTCCTAAAAATAGATTATTCTTATCTCACGGCCCCCATTATTCATATTCTCAATCTCTCCACCTCTTCTGCCACAGTTCCATCTTGTTGGAAATCTGCCTATATCCTTCTCTTATTCAAATCAGGAGACCCATGCAATCTAAATAATTACAGGCCTATCTCAATTTTGCCTGTTCTCTCTAAAGTTTTTGAAAAACTGATCTACAATCAATTAAAACTTCATATTGAAACCTTCTCACTTTTAAACCCAGCTCAATCTGGTTTCTGGTCTAAGCACAGCACTATCACAGCACTGGTTAAAGTTACTAATGACTGAATCACTGCTATGGATACCAAAAAGATCACTGCTGCAGTCTTCTTAGATCTAAGTAAAGCTTTTGATACCATTGACCACAACTTACTAATCACCACCCTTACTAAACTAGGTGCCACTCCCTCCACTGCTCAATGGTTCACCAGTTAACTCACAGGGAGGACCCAGAAAGTGAAAGCAGATGGCTTATTCTCAGCCTTTCCTTGCTGATTGTCAGGGGAGTCCCTCAAGACTCCATCCTAGGCCCTATCTTTTTTTCCTTGTACATCAATGATCTTGACTCTCACATTATCAAATCCAACCTACACTTCTTTGCGGATAACACAATACTGTATACTTCTGGCTCTACATTGTCTGAAGTAAGGGACGTACTGCAAGCTGACTTTGCTTAGCTAGAAACTACCCTCATTAATGCTAAGCTTCTTCTTAATGCTAAGAAAACTAAGACTATGATTTTTACTCCTAGTAAGTCATCTACCACCCCTCCAGTCTACCGAAGGACTTTGTTGTCACCTCGCTAGGCGAACCCTTGGAAATTGTCCCCAAATTTAAATATCTCGGCATTTGGCTAGGCAACAAACTTTCTTTCAATGATCATTTTGAGGACCTTTCCAGAAGGCTAAAAGCCAAGTTAGATTTATTTTTCAGAAACAAGTCTCTCTTTCTGAATGAAACTAGAATCAGGCTGGTGCAGGCCATATTCCTTTCCTTGCTTGATTATGGGACCTAATTTACAACTCCTCTGCAATCTCAAACCTAAGTAAATTGGACTTACTTTACCACCGTGACCCACGGTTCATCACCAAATCCCTATACCAAACCCACCATTGTGACCTTTATGCAGCTGTTGGCTGGACATCACTTACCACTAGATGTCTGCTCCATGCTGGTATTTGGACAATCAAGTTACTCCTGAACAAACTTCCGAGCTATCTCACATTCCTCATCAGTATTTTCCACTGTGTATATTCTCTCAGGAAATCTGACTTCATCTTCCTTGATGTGCCTAGGACTCGCACCACCTTTGGTAAATGTGCTATCTCATATGCTCTTCCAACAATCTGGAACCGACTCCAAACCACCCTGAAACTATCCAGTATGGTCTTGGTTAATTTCTTCAAAGAGATAATCACATCCAAATTAAAAGATATCTGTAGCTGCTTTTAAGCCTCTTCCCGGCCCTTATATCCTTAAGACCATTCACAAAAAACCTGCACTTGCCAGAACATGAAACCAATCAGTTAACCACAAAACCTTCTCCTACCCTTGCCTTCTTTATCTATATCCTCTTCCCCCTACTCTCCCTAGCCCTTTTCCTCCACTCATATCTCATTTTTGACCCCTCCTTCTTAATCCACTACTCTCTCCTGTTATTTTTAACCTCTCCCTCTTACTTAACTGGTCTCTCCTGTCACAGTACACTCCCTACATTTTCAGCTCCCCACTATCGTATGGTAATAATCTCTACCTTGCACTGTTGAAATTGAGCACCAGGTATTATATGAACCTTACTGTACCTCATTTTGCTAGGATGCACTTATATGAATTGATGCATATTAATCTTATGTGTATATTGTTTCATCTTGCCTTTTATACATTTCCTTTTTATGCAAAGTCTCCTGACTGTTTATATGATCTAGGACCTCCTTATGAATGAGCTTGCTCAATGGAGTTTTCCTGCAATAAACTTGAACTTGAACTTATAGAGCACCAATCTTAAAAACAGATGACAATATGAAGTTCCTTGATGCTATTGATAACATACAATTAAGTGGCTGATCATTAATAATGGGTGATTTTAATTTATGGTAACAAAAAACAAGCAGAGCACTCACACCTCAAATACGACAAAGGGCACCAGTTTTCTGATAGAAAATATTATAATTTATTACATAGGCAAATAAAAGAGCAACCTGACGTGTTTCTGATGACTGCTCATCCTTTATCAAAGGTAATAAAATATTTTCACCACTTGTGACAATTAAATAGCCCATTCATAGTGATGTCACTAATGAAATCCCAATTCTCATAGGTTAAAAACAAACATTAAACAAGTTTCAATCCATTTGCATGAAGCAATTGCAAGTGGCAATTACAACAATTACACAGTATAACATATAATTTAAAATAACAAGGTGCAAACATTACAAAAATTAACCCCTTATAACAAAACAATAAAAGTAAAAAAGTTAAGGGGGTGAGGACAAGGAAGGTAAAAAGAAATAAAATAATAAAGAGGAGAGAAAAGAAAGGGGGGAAGGAAAACAAAGAAAAAACAAACACAAGAAAAAGAGGGGGATTTGTAAAATCCAGCAACACACATTTAATAAGGGGAAACAGTAAAAAAAGCCATATCACCATTTCTTTCTTTTCTTTAGAAATGGCTTCACTGCAAAACCTGTATTTAGGCCCTTATTTTTAGTAGCCTCCATGTTAATGATCCAAAAGGCTTCTCTTTTCAGTAGTAAATCATTAAAGTTACCACCACATGGTTTTTGACATACCTTATCTATCCCTACAAAGCTAAACTGATGTTCACCACTATTCTGTAACATAGTTAAGTGTGCTGCAGTAGCATAACTTAAGTCTTTCTTTTCAATTGCCCTAAAGTGTTCCCTAACACGGATTTTGAATGCCCTTTTTGTTTTTCCAATATAAAATGCACTGCAGCTACAGATGACCATGTAAATAATTATCTCAGTATCACATGTGATTAACTGGTCTATATTATACTTATGACTAGTAGCCTGGTTAATAAATTCCTTACTTTGTTTAATATATGTGCATGCATTGCATCTCTTACAAGGAAAGCAACCAATAGCTGCTCTATTTAACCAAGTACTTGAATCAGACTCCTTATCAACAAAGTGGCTATGCATAAGCTTATCACCTAAGGTCGGTGCCTTTTTAAAAACCATACGTGGAGAGACTGACACCACATGTAACAACCCTGTATCACTTGTCAGTACTTTCCAATGTTCCTTAATGATTTTTTCAATCTGACTAGACTGTGCAGAATAAGTCATAACCATATTAAATCTTTCCTGAACAACATCTTGAGTCTCATTGGTTTTATATTCTAAAAGTTCCCTCCTATCCTGATGGCTTGCAGAACCTCTCCCATCATTTATATCATGTCTACTGTAACTCCTCTCTTTAAGACGGAGGCTCAGGTCCTCTGTGTTCATCTCCAAATCCCTATTTTCACTACAATTACATTGTATTCGTAAAAACTGACCTTTAGGTATATTGTTTGCTATATGTCTCGGATGGCAAGTATCCACACGTAATATTGCGTTACCATCAATCAATTTTCTAAAAGTCTCCATTTTAACAATAGTCAGATCTTTTTTCTGATTTTTAAATCCAAAAAATTGACACTGTCATGAGAAGCCTGATAAGAAAATGTTAAGTTCCCATCAGAGTTCCCTAAATAAGTGACAAATTCCTGAAATTCGATCTCACTTCCTTCCCAAATCAAAAACAAATCATCAATATAATGTTTCCAAAGATGAATTTTTTTCAAAAAAAGGATTCCTATGTCCATTGAGCACAAATTCATTTTCCCAAGCCCCCATATATAGATTGGCTACCGACGGGGCACACGTGTCCCCCATTGCTGTCCCTTTGACCTGCAAATAAACATCTTTATTAAATAAAAACACATTGTCTTTCAAAACATATTACAACAATTTTAACAAAAAAGCAGTACCAGGTTTTACCCCCTTCCCTCTAGAATTCAAAAATAAAGCAACAGCATCTAAAGCCCCCTCATGGGGAATGTTTGTATATAATGCTTCAACGTCCATCGTAACAAGGAAACAGCTCTCTTTCAGATGTAAATGTTCCAAGATTTTCAAAATATCCATTGTGTCCTGCAAATAAGAAGGCAAACAACTTACAAAAGGACGTAAATGGAAATCCACAAATTGCAAGAAACTTTCAGTTACGGAGCCGACCCCACTAACAATGGGACAGCCTGGAGGATTAACTAATGACTTGTGGATCTTCTGGAGAAGATAAAATGTATCCCGAATAGGATTTTCAGTGATCGGGAATTCCATATCTTTCTTACTTATGTCCCCATGTCTATAGGCATATTTAATACAATCATCTATGCACCTTTTAAATTCATTTGTTTGAAATGCATTTTAATTTACCCCATATCAACTGGGAATGTCCTGTGATAATGTCAGACTTTGAAAACAGACTAATGGATACCCTGGTAATTAATAATTTAGAACAACATGTACACCAAAATACTACAGGACAAAACAAGTTAGATCTTGTCTTTAGTAATGTGGAAGATGAAACTGGTGAATGTAGGGTAAGAGAACAGCTTGGCTCAAGTGACCACAATATGGTAGAATGTACAATATTGTATGACTGTAAAAATTGGTAAAAGAAAGTACAGTTATGTAAGAACTTTCCATAACAGTAGATCTTCAAGAAGAACTCTTGAAGCAGGCATTAACTGTTAGGACTAAGCCACCAGGACCCCACAGAAACCTTCTAGCTAGCAGTCTTAAGCGGGGACCACCCTCAACATCAGCTCTGCCCAACACCAGCCAATGGTACAAAAGGGGCATTCCCCAGCCCCTCCTCAGATCTCTTGCTGGAGTCCCGGAGTATAGGATGGAAGAAGAACCGGGCAGGTTCTTTGACAAAACTTAGCAGCAGAAAGAAAGCCGGGGAAGGGGGAGGGAAAGCAACATCTGCTGCAAAAGTTCTTGTCAAAGATTTACTGTTATGGTAAGTTCTTATGTTACTGTACTATCTTACTTAGAGTTGGAGCTCTTGCAGCAGGCAATAACTGTTAGGACTGAGTCCCAAGCAATAAAAGGATAAGAACTAGGAAAGTCTGGGTGGAGGCTGAAAAAACTGCCAACTAAGGACTTAGGAGAGAAGGCCCTGGAGGACCACCAACCAAACCCGTTCCTATGTCTGGAAGCCACGTCCAAGCTGTAATGCTTGACAAAGGTGTGAACAGAACTCCTGGTAGCCGCTGCACAGATGTCTGCTGCAGAGGTGTTTCAAAGAGAAGCAAAGGAGGTAGCCGCCCCCCTGGTGGAATGGCCTCTTATAAAAAAGAACACAGTTAACCAACCATTTGGACATGGTCTGTTTGGAAACTGGTGCCCTCTGAGATATTAGAGCAAATGAAACAAATAACTGATTCATTTTCTGAAAAGAAGTAGTATGGTTCAGATAATAATGAAGCACTCTGTGGACTTCTAGAGTATGCAACACCACTTCCCCCCAATTAGATTGCTTGGTATAGTAGACTGGCTGTGGATGTCTTGATTTAGAGTAAACTCTGACACCACCTTGGGGAAAAACTTAGGATTTATATGTAAGGACATCCTGTTCTTATGAAAAACCAAATAGGGCTCTTTACACCAGAGCCTAAAGCTCCAACATTCTTCTGATAGAAGTAACTGCAACCAAAAACAATCCTTTCCATGACAGAAAGCGTAGCTCACAATCCATGGCTGGTTCAAATGGGGGGAGCATGAGCTCTTCCAACATTAAAAGGACATCCCATGGAGGAATGGGATCTCAGATAAGAGGCTTTAAGTGTAAGATGTCCCTCAAAAAAGTACAGGACACATCCAGCTGAGCAAGGGTTTTTCCTTCCTCTGGTGCATGATATGCTGAACTGGCAGACAGATGCACCTTAATGGAGGAATAGTTCAGGCCCTGCTCTAATAGAAAAAGGAGATACTTGAAGATGGAGTTGGGGGGGGAGAAAAGGGATTAACCTGACATGTTGTAGCCCACATGCAAAATCTGGGAAAGCAAGTGCAAGCTCAGAGGCAGGGGAATTGGAGGTTCCACTGCCAGCTGTTGAAGTAGTGGGAACCAAATCTGCTGAGGCCACAAGGGTGCTATGAGACTCATCTCTGATCTCTCTGCCTGAAGCTTCAGAAGTACCCTCTGTAGAATGGGAAAGGGAAAAAAGGCATTGAGGAACCTCTCTGTCCAGAACATGGACAATGTGTCTCCCCCAGAAATCTCCAGGCCCTGGATCTGGTAAGCAGAAACTGGCAGTTTGAAATTGAGTGGGAATGCAAAAAGGTCCAACTCTGGTCATCCCCATCTGTCGAACAGCTGGTCTACTACCAACTGAAGGAGCTCCCACACATGAGCGTTGGACTAAGACCTGCTTAGACTGTCAGCCAAGATGTTTTGGATGCCTGGAACATGAACGGCGGTGAGTTCAAGGTGATGATCCAGCACCCAATACCAGACCCTCATTGCCTCCCTAAAGAGGGGGTAGGAATGAGTCCCCACTTGCTTGTTGATGTAAAACACTACAGACATGTTGTCCTTCTGAATGAGAAGAGGGCCTGGAGATAAGTCCACTTGAAAGGCCTGTAAGGTGTTCTGGACTGCTCGCATATCCAGAATGTTAATGTGGAGTGATTGCCTGTCTGGTGACCAGGAACCCTTGGTCTGCCTGTTCTCCAGATGAGCACCTCAACTGAGACACGAGGTGTCCATAGTCAGAACTCATCTCAGGGGCTCTTGCCAGAAGAGACCCCCCCTGCAAGAGGTTAAGTGGGTCCATCCACGAGGTGAGTGTCCTGCAAACTGGGTCAGAGACTAGGATCACCTGCTGCAGGTCATCCAACCTCTGGTCCCATTGAACCCTGAGCATTCATTGAGGGGCCCTCATATGGAGGCAAGCCATGGAAACATTGGGATGGCTGCCGCTATGTGGCCAAGGAGCCTTAAATAGGTTCTGGCCAGGATATGAGGAGCTGATGATACCATCTGGGCCTGATCCTGAAAGTGATCCTCCTGTTTGCGTGGAGGAAGGCCTTGCCCCGAACCATGTCCAGGGCCACCCTGATGAACTGGAGTCTCTGATTGGGCCAGATAACTTGGGAATATCCAGGGTGATCCCCAGCTCTCAGAAGAGTGTAAAGCTGTCTCTAAGACTGCAGACTTGCTGTTCCCTCGTGGGAGTGGCCAGAAGCCAGTCTACTAGATAGGGAAAGATGTAATGGCCCTGGCACTGCAGAGCCATAGTTACCACCACTAGGAACTTTGTGAAGACTCTGGGAGTGGAGGAGAGGCTGAATGGTGAGGCTCAAAACTGGTAATGCTGGCCCTGAAAGAGGAACTGCAGGAACCTCCTGTGGGGTGGAAAAATTGGAATGTGCAGGTATGCATCCTGCATATCTAGATAACAGAGTCAGTCCCCCTTGGTGCAGGAGGAGAATTCAATATGGTGGTTTGACCATCCTGAACCTCTTGTATCTGATGAACTTGTTCAGGGAGCTGAGATCCAGGATGGCCCAAAGTGCCCTGTCTTTCTTGAAACTAGGAACAAGTGTGAATAATACCCTTTTCCTTGTTGAGTTGGGGAACTGGCCCTATAGCCTGCTTTTGCAGGAAAGTCTGAATTTTCCCTTCAATCAGGGGGACATGAAAAGGAGGATAGTGGGAGGACACTGGTGGAGCATCCAGAGATATGTGCTCGAACTCCAGAGTATGACCTCTCTCTATGAGCTGTAAAACCCAGAGGTCTGATGTTATTTTGCTCTAACCCTCGAGATGGAGGGAGAAGCGGCCCCCTAGCACTTCACTCACTGACTCCACTGGAGGATGGGGGGTCTGGCAAGGAGTCATTGGGATGCTCTGCTGGTGGACAGAGGGGCTTGGGAGGACTTTGAGTTTTGAGAGGCAGAGCTTCCAGGAGTGTGGGAGGTGGCCTTTCTTTTGAATCTACCCCTCTGCTGAGGCTGGCTTCAGGGTTGTTGTCCTGAGGGCTTCCAAAATGGCCATGTTCTGAAAGGTTTTTAGTCCCCTTTGTACATTTTTGGACAGACCAAATGGACTTCCCAGACTCCTGGAGGTGATAAATCAGTTTTTCTGTCTCATCTCTGAAAAGGACCAAGCCCTTAAAGGGGAGGTCCAGGATGCCCAACAGCAGATCCTGGGAGGATCCTGAGATCCTAAGCTGGGCATGTCACCTGAGACAAATACTGGAGGCCACTGCTCTGTCTGCCATATCTGCAGTCTCATATGAGGCATGAAAGACATGGATGCCTACATCTGACTCCAAATTTTAGGAGGTCTTGGAGCATTTTTTTTTGTGCCGAGTCTGGGAGGGCCTGTGCTATTTTGATACCTTTCATCTACAGGTCATTCTGATACTGCACCATGCATGTGAGAAAGCTGAGGGACCTGATGGAGCAAGTGGAGAATGAATAGACCTTTTTGCCCATCTGGTCAATGTATCTGAACTTCTGGTCGGGTGGCTGAGTGCTTAAGTGTTTAGGCTTCTTTGATGTGTCATGAGCAGCTGTGATCACCATCAAGTCTGCCATAGGTGTTTGACCAAGAAAGTCTCTTCCTTAGGGGTTCTGTGTAGCCTATCTGACTTCTTGGAGATTGTGGAGGAGGTGGAAGGATGCTTTCAGGTTAACCTTGTCAGGACTTGGAAGGTTTCTATTAAAGGAGGCACCACTAGAGGCTTGGGCTCCTTCTGCCTCAGATATTTAGCCAACCTCCAGGTATTTCTGCTCAGTCTTTACTGAGGAAGAGGAGGGTAATGGGTCTGAAGGGAGTACAAGGGGTGAGAATGGTGCAGAAATGGACACAAGTCCCTTTACAGGAGAAAGGGTCCTGAAGGAACTAGAAGTAATAAGAGCTGATAAAGCAATGAGGCCAGATGGGGTGCACCCCAGGGTCCTTAAAGAACTAAGAGAGGTAGTGGCTGAACCTCTGGCTATCCTGTTTAGCTTATCACTGGAAATTGGGGAGGTACCCAAAGACTGGAGGACAGCAGATGTAGTCCCCTTATACAAAAGTGGGAACAAAGAGGAAGTGGGGAACTACAGACCAGTCAGCCTCACCTCAGTAGTGGGGAAGATCATGGAAGCACTACTGAAGGAGAGATTGGCAGAACATCTGGTTGTCAATGGACTACAGGACCCAAGGCAGCATGGTTTCACCAGGAGGAGGTCATGTCAGACCAACCTCATTGAATTTTTGACTGGGTGACTAGGGAGGTGGATCAGTGAGGGCAGTGGGCATGGTCTATCTGGACTTCAGCAAGGCCTTTGACACTGTGCCACATAGAAGACTATTACACAAACTGGGGAATATGGGTGTGGGCAGGACAGTATGGTGGTGGGTTGCTAACTGGCTGGGCGGCAGGACACAGAGGGTGGTGGTAAATGGGTGTCACTCTACAGAGGGAAGAGTGACCAGTGGGGTACAAAAGGGTCAGTGCTGGGACCGGTCCTATTCAACATCTTCATCAGTGACATTGTGCAGGACCTAGAAGGCAGAATTTCACTGTTCGCTGATGACACAAAGCTCTGTAACAGAGTAGACACACCAGAGGGTGTAGACAGAATGAGAAGGGACCTGCAGAAACTTGAAGAATGGTCAGGGATTTGGCAGTTGAAATTCAATGCAAAGAAGTGCAAGATAATGCATATGGGACACAAAAACCCTGGCACAATATATCAGTTGGGGGTGAGGATATAGCATGTACCAAGCAGGAAAAGGATCTTGGGGTTATCATCTCTGATGACCTCAAGATAGGGAAACAGTGTGACAAGGTAGCAGGAAAAGCAAATAGGATGCTGGGATGCATAGTCAGGGGCATCACCAGCAGGAAAATGGAGGTCATAATTCCACTATGCAAGACACTAGTGAGGCCCCACCTGGAGTACAGTGTACAGTTCTGGAGATCTTACCTACGTAAGGACATAGACAGGGTAGAGAAGGTTCAGAGGAGGGCAATAAAGATGGTACATGGATTGCATCACAGTCCTATGAGAACAGTTTGGAAGAATTGAATATGTACTCCCTGGAGGAGAGGAGAGAGAGGAGACATGATAGAGACATACAAGTATCTTACAGGGAGGAACAGGGTGCAGGAATACACTATTTTTAAGCAAAAAAGATGTTCCAGGACTAGAGGGCATGGGATGAAGTTGAAGGGAGGATGATTCAGAGGAAACATGAGGAAGAATTTCTTCACAGAACGGGTGGTGGACAAGTGGAACACCTTGTCAGAGGAAGTGGTGGGGGCTGAAACAATCATGGGATTTAAGAATGCATGGGATAGACATAAAGGAATTCTAGAGGTCAGGGGTAAGGGGCAACAGTCTTCTAGGAAAACATAAACTGAACTTACAAGCTCAAATGGGTAGACTGGGTGGGCCATAGGCCCTTATCTACTGACACTGTCTATGTATCTATGCATCTATGTCTCTAGGTCCAGGTCTTCTGTCTCCCATCCATTGGAAGCCTGGATGTGCCTCATGATGTCCATGAATGTTGGATCATCAGGAGGTGACCTGGGGGTGTCCTTGTTATCCGGTTAAGAAGGGCAACCCCTAGGATCTGAATGGTCCAGTCCTGAGGACACAGAACTACTTCTGGAGTCCACCAAAGAGGAGGATGAATAGCTAGAGCATCATCAGCTATGGAACCGGAGATGGCTATGGGACAGGTGTCTGCTGTGGGAAGACCGGCAGCAGTGGTGACAAGAGGAATAGGAGCTTCTGTGGTGATGCTGTTCTTTGTGCCAGGGTCTACTGCAGTGATCTTCAGGTCTTAGACAGCAGCTCTTAGGGGGAGGAGTGGTTGCTTAGGCTCCTGACCCCTGCTTCAGTTCCAGTTCCAGTTCAATATTGACCAGTTCCTTAGGGTGGAGCAGGTCCCCTTTGACCTGATTCCACCAAAAGGAGAAAAGCCTCCTGGATCTGGTCTTTGGAGAACTGTGGGGCCGATGGACAGACTGGTGTCTGTGGAGCTGGTGTCGGTTTACCCACCATCAGAGAACCCAACATCAGGGTGTCCAGCATCAGAGGCAGCAGCAGAGACGGGGACCTGATAAGTTGATTTGGTGTCTTGTCCCATCCAAGATCTTCAATTGGTGAAGAGTGGCTGGTGAGGAGGAGGGCGAAGCCCGATCTGATGTCTGAGAAGGTGTGCCCACAGCAGATGGCTGCTCAGTGGTGTCCGGTAGGGAAGCAGCCGACAGCTTGGCCAGAGCCTGGGGTGGCAGTGATGAGTCTGATGCCTGCCCCTGATGATGGAGTGTCTTATCCAAGGTTTTGGATGAGATTGTCATCTAGACTGTTTTGTCAGGTGCCAGAGTGTTGCTGTACATCTTTTAGCTGGTCTCAGCCCCTAAGGTGGAGGGTGAACCTGCTGGTGTGGCCTTCACCTTAAAAGGTGTCAGGGTAGGGCCTGAAGACCCTGACACTGATTTTCCTCTGCCTGATGTCAGGATGACAGTAGAGAGTTTGGTTACTAACTGCTCAGAGGAGCCATGGGCTGGCCAGAAAGAGTGGTCAGAGCCCCTGTGGGATAAGGAACTGGACAAAGACTTTTTATGCAGTGGAGACCTGAAGCAGGAGTGACCCCAGTACTTTTCCCAGTCTTTCTCCCCGGTGTCTGTGCTTCCCTGAATCCTTTTTCTTCTTGTGCAGCTTAGAAGTAGAGGAGATGGAAACCGATGAGGATGAAGAAGGTCTCTTCCCCACTGGCTGTCTCTGCATCTCGGAAAGCTGCTTTTCTAGGAGGTGCACCTTGAGTACCTTCTGTTGGTGGATCCTTGTCCAGGAGTCAAATGCTTGGCAGTGCTCTCAGGTCGCAATGTCATGATTTGTGCCTAGGCAGAAGAAGCATGCTGTGTGGCCATCCTTCGACAGTAGCTGCTTGCCTTAGGCACACTTAGATGTTTTACAATACATGAATGAAATGGATGAAGTCAGAGAAGAAGACATGCAGAAAGGAAACAAATTTCAGAAATGTCACCAAAAAAAGCAAAGAAAATGCTGAAGGTGCAAAAGCAGTCGTAACTATTGTGAAAAGGTATCTGAGGAGCCAATGTGAATGGGTTGATGGTGGGAAAAGAACTGAGGTGGGGTTGGGGACTGCCCCTTTTGTACCATTGGCTGATGTCAGGTGGAGCCAACGTTGGGGGTGGTCCCCACTGAAGGCTGCTTTCTAGAAGGTTTCCATGGGGTCCTGGACCTGACGGTTTAGTCCTAATGGTTATTACCTGTTGCAAGAGCTCCAACTCGGAGTAAGATCAACTAAGACTAGATGTTTAAACAAAGCAAATTTTACAGGCATGAGGAATCATTTGATGAAATGGGATTGGAAAACAGAAATAAAAAAAAATCAAGTGCACATGAAATTTAGGAAAATATTAGAAGCAAACTGTATTGACTTGTTTATACCAGTAAGAACTAAATATAATCAAAATGGGAAAATCACATTTTGGTTTAATAATACAATAAAGTGGAGGATATGAAGAAAAAAGGCGTACTTTAAGTATAAAAGAAATTAAACATCTGACAAAGGGCATATATTCAAGGAAAGAGCTAAGAAGTGTAAATTTAAATCAATAAAGCAAAAAGGAAAGAAGAAGAAAGTAGCAGCCAAAGCTAAAGACAATTAGAAGGTTTTTTTTCAGTTATATAAATAGCCAAAAAAGTACTACATATAATATTGTACCATTACAAGTAGGTGAGTGTTTAACAATGGATGAACAACACATGATGGATAATTTCAATAAACACTTCTTAAGTATAACACAATGAAATGATGAACAATGCTACACTAAAGTTGGTAGATGAACATAGTAATAATATAAATTTTGAAGTTTATAGTGTCAAGAACAAATTAAGTAATCTGAAGGTAGATAGATGACCGGTACCAGATGGTTTCCACCCTTGAGTACTATGGAAGTTGTCAGAAGAATTGGCAGAGCCCATAACATTGTTTTACAATCAATCTTTAAAAGAAGGTTATGTACCAAATAACTGGAGAACTGCAAATGTGAAATGCATACTTAAGAAAGGAAAAAAGAGTGATGTTAAGAATTACAGACCAGTCAGTTCACTTTGTATAATAAGCAAAATAATGGAACAGTATATCAAAGAACATCTTGGAATATATTTACAAGAAAATGGCAAGACAACATTTTTTCAATCAAGTAAGCATGGCCTTAGAGGAGAGCTTGCCTGTGGATGCTGTCCATCTTGATTTTGCAAAGGTCTTCAACCTTGTCCTACATCAGGAGCTAATTGATAGGCTATATGAACTGAGTATTGACCCAAAGATTATAAGGTAGATTACAGCTTGGTTAAGAGCAAGAAAACAGAGGGTATGCATTAGAGGGTACACATCAGAATGGGGAAGTGTTATGAGTGGAGAGCCCCAGGGATCTGTCCTGGACCCTACCCTCTTTAATGTTTATATATCATCACCACCAACATAAAAAACTTCATGGATGAGTAAATTTGCAGATGACTACAAAATAGGTGCCATAGTAAATAAGCAAACAAAGCAACATATCCAGAAAGATCTCAATGCCATCGGAGCTTGGGCACAACAGCATAAGATGACCATAAGAAGCATAAAACTTCCCCATTCTGATGTGTACCCTCTAATGCATACCCTCTGTCTTCTTGCTCTTAACCAAGCTGTAACTTACCTTAACCTTGATACATGCAGTATCATGCATTTTGGCAAAAAATAAGATACACAAATACTACCGTGCCTGTATAATATTTTCTTTCCAAAAGAACTGCATTAATGCAACATTTAGGGTTTAGCCTAAAGTGACAAAAGTAGGGAAATGTGGTTTTAGAGTTTCCAAGCCTAAAACCCCACCCCTATCACAAAAGCAAGTCAGGGGTGCAGTCTTCCTTGGGGTTGTCAACCCTAAAGCTCAAACCATTACAATATCAAGAATGCTCAAATGTGATTTACACAGGTGTGTATGTTTCAAGAGTGTATAGAATGGGGAGAGGATTAGGGTTGACAACCCCAAGGAATCATGCACCCCTGATTTGATTAAAGAGTGGAGGTGGGATTTTAGGGTTGGAAACCTAAAAAAACACATTTCCCTACTGTTGTTGCTTTAGGCTGAACCCTAAATGTTGCATTAATGCAGTTTTTTTTTAAAGAAAATATTATACTGGCATGGAAGTGCCTGTATATTAGGGCTCAGAAAGCAGTTTATTGTTAAACCCCAGTTTGTGCACCTTAATAACTTTTCCCCCCTTCCACCAGATTTATATGATATTTGGAAAGCACAACCTTTGTGTCAGGATCTCTTGATGCTGAGAATTTCATGTAGATCAGTTCAGTGAGGGCAAAGTGACAGAGGTGCAAAAAAAATATATATATCACCATTTAAAAAAATGTTCAGACTTTTTTTTCCCCTGATAACTGAAAAAAATGTGAAGATCTGAAAGCTGAAACGCTCAGGTTTGATAGAGCTGTGTCCAATGTACATGCTGTTGTAGTTTTCTTATTTCAGCTCTAGTAGTTTTTAAATTATATAAGAAAAATGTTCTGTTTGTGAGCATGTGCAGTTTAAAAAAACAAACATCCTATGGATAGCTGAATTTTCATGAAGGCGTGATATCCTGTCATCGTATATTGTTATGTGTGTCATATCATATACTGTGGTGTGTCATATAGCAGAATGCCACAGTATATGATATGACATACAGTACAGTACATAATGGAAAAAGCAACCCTGAGATGTGAGAACCTTTTCCCTGGTGGCTAGTGGTCCCTCCCCCCCCACCACCATATTAATTAATAATGCTTTTCCTGGTGTCCAGTGGTTGATGATAGAAGGCATCCTTGGAAAGGCAGAGAAAGGGGAGATATTGCTGATGGGGGACCTGAATATGCCAGATGTTGACTAAAGCACCTTTGCTGCTGCCACATCCAAGAGCAGGGCTATTCTTGATGCCCTACAGAGGGCATGCCTCAGACAGCTAGTTTTAGAACCCACTAAGGAGAGAGCAATCTTAGACCTAGTACTCTCAAATGAGGATGGAGGAAGGATCTCTGATCTTGAAGTGGGCAGCCATCTGGGAACAATCGACCACCAAACAGTGTGGTTCACGATAAACTTAGCTGTAGAGTCAAGCCACACAAAAGTGAAGATACTGGACTTCAGGAGGGCTGATTTTGTCAAAATGGGAGAGTGTCTCAGAAAACCAATAGCAAACAGGCAAGAAGGTGGGGTGGAGCAACAATGGGGAAACATCAAAACAGCCATCACAGAGGCAACAAATCTTTGTGTGAAGCAAATAAACAAATCAAAATGAAAGAAAAAAAAACTATGGTTCTCAAAAGAAGTGGCGGGGAAGGTAAGGGTAAAAAAGATAGCATTCAGGATGTATAAGGAAAGACAGAAGGAGCAGGACAGAGAACTGTACCAGTTAAAGCAGAAGGAAGCGGGTAAGGCAGTCAGAATAGCAAAGGCCCAAACCGAGGAAAAGATAGTCAACTCGGTTAAGAAGGGGGATAAAACCTTTTATAAGGGATATAACCTTTTTTTTTTAGGTATATTAGGTAGCAAAGAAAGACTAAGACAGGGATACTGAAACTGAACAAAGAGGAAGGTGGTTGGGCAGAGAGCAACAGTGAAAAAGCAGGGATACTGAATGAATACTTCTGCTCAGTATTCACAATAGAAAAGCAGAGGGAAATACCTAATCTGGTCAATAGAAGCACTCTGGATAGGGGGGTTGATATTAGTCCTTTCACAGAAGAAAAGTTCTGAAAGAACTCTTAAAACTGAAGGTGGATAAAGCAATGGGGCCTGATGGGATTCACCCCAGAATTTTAAAAGAACTAAGCGAAGAACTAGTAACACCACTGACTACCCTTTTAATAAATCATGGGAGGATGGGGTGGTACCTGAGGACTGGAGAAGGGTGTTGTGATTCCCCTTCACAAAAGTGGGAGCAAGACAGAGGCAGGAAACTACAGACCTGTCAGTTTGACCTCAGTGGTAGGGAAAATGATGGAATCACTTCTGAAGGAAAGAATTGTTGAGTACCTAGAGGCCAGTGGGACACAGGACCCAAGGCAGCATGGATTCACAGTGGGAAGATCATGTCAGACAAATATTACTGATTTCTTTGACTGGGTGACCAAAGCAGTAGACCAGGGAGGGGCTGTGAACATGGCCTACCTAGACTTTAGCAAGACATTTGACACAGTCCCACACAAAAGATTAATAAATAAATTAGCCAGCCTGGGAGTGGGTCCTAGGGTGGTAGCCTGGGTAAAACACTGGTTGGACAACGGGACACAGTGGGTAATAGTAAATGGAGTCCATAGTGAAGAAAGGAGGGTTACTAGTGGGGTACTGCAGGGTTCAGTACTGGGGCCACTCCTTTTTAATGTCTTTATAAGTGACATTGCAGAGGGACTGGAAGGAAAAGTATGTCTCTTTGCTGATGACACAAAGATCTGCAACAGGGTTGATACACAAGGTGGGGTGGAAAGGATGAAAAGGGACTTGGCAAGGTTGGAGGAATGGTCAAATGTATGGCAGCTTAGATTCAATGCAAAGAAGTGCAAAGTAATGCACCTGGGAAACAAAAACCCAGGGGAAGAGTACACAATGGGGGTGAGATAGTGACAACAACAAAAATGGAATGGTACCTTGGGGTAGTCATATCAGATGACCTAAAGGTGGGCCAGCAATGTGAGAAGGCAGTAAGGAGGGCTGGGGGAATACTGGGATGCATAGGGAGAGGCATCACCAGTAGAAAACAGGAAGTTGTTGGCCCTCTATATGGACAATTGGTAAGACCACATCTGGAGTACTGTGTACAGTTCTGGAGACCCCATCTCCGCAAAGACATAGACAGGGTGGAGACTGTCCAGAGGAGGACAACCAACATGATGCAGTGTCTGCATCAGAAGACATATGAAGAAAGACTAAAGGAACTAAAGATGTATAGCCTCAAGGAAAGGAGGGAGAAGGGGAGCATGATAGAAACTTTCAAATACCTCAAGGGAATCAACAAAGTCCAAGAGGGTAGCATCTTTCAGAAAAAGAGAAGTGCAAAAACAAGGTGGCACAATTTGAAGATAGAGGAGGGATTGCTCAGAGGTAATGTGAGGAAGTATTTCTTCACAAAGAGGGTTGTGGATACATGGAACAGCCTTCCTCAGGAGGTCGTAGAGTCAAAAACAGTGGGGGAATTCAAGAATGCATGGGACAGACATAAGGCAATTCTAATGGGGGGTAGGAGAAAGTAGGCTGTTGGTTAACTAGGATCTGCAGCTTATCTGTTAGGTAGGGAAATGGGCAGACTAGGTGGGCCAAGTGGTCCTTATCTGCTGTCAAATTCTATGTTTCTATGTTCCTCCCACCACCTCATCACCTACACAATATGTAATACAGTTTTCCGTGGTGGCTAGCGGTCCCTCCTCCCACCCAATCACCCTCCCGTTATGTCCTGTTGTCGTATTTCAATTGTGTGTTGTATCATATGCTGTGGTGTTTTGGATAGCAGAACACCACTGTATGTGATACCGCATACATAGCCAAAATGCAAGCCCCATATCTAATAATGTTTTCCCTCCCTCCCCCAACCGATCACCTACCAGATATGTAAGCAAATTTTCTCTTGTGTCTAGTGGCACCCCCCAAACTCTACAATTGCTGTCCCCATTTGTTTTCCCCAATTTTCTGATGTTTAGTTTAACCCCCACCCTCCAATTGCTGTCCTCAGTTTTATTTCCCATTTCCCTGGTATCTAGTGGCACCCCCACCCTCTGATTTCTGTCCCTATTGTTTTCATCATTTCCATGGTGTCTAGTGACACCTCTTACCCTCTGATTGCTGTCTTCAGTTTTATTTCCCATTTCTCTTGTGTCTAGTGGCATTCCCTACCCTCTGATTACTGTCACCATTGTTTCTTCATTTCCCTGGTGTCATGTGGTACCCGCGCACTCTCTGATGGGTGTATGTAATAAAAGTAAACCATCCCACATTGTCTTTTTTTTACCCTAAAGAAAGAAAATGGTTCCTCAACACCACCGCTGTCCCCCTCCCCATACTGACTCTCCCACTGAGCACCAACCACCTCACACTCCCCACTTACCCTATACTTAGCCAAGATCAAACGCTATCACCCTCTGTGGACTGAGACATGTCTGCTCTCTTCAAAGCCGAACTGTGAACTGAGGAATACAGGTAAGTGCCATATAATGTATTTCAATAATGTTTTGAACTTATGTTCATACCTTTGTCATTTTTGGGGAAATTTTTCACCAAATTTTCAACATGGCCTTTTTTGGACCCCACCTCACAAAAACAGTTGGTCAAATTTCATTAATTGGGCCTGGAAGGTGATTTCACAGTCACTGCATAAAATCACCTTTTGGGACTGAATAATGAAATTTCACTGCCAGTGTTCATGCGGTGGGATCCCAAAAAGGCCATGTTCAAAATCTGATGAACAAATTCCAAAAATAGCCAAGTCACAAGCATTTGTTGATATTTTTCAATGCATACACATAACTTTGGTAATTTTCAATATTTTGACTCCAAATTTTCAACATAGCCATTTCCTCACACCACCTCATGAACGTTACAGCTGTCATTTTTCACATCCTGGAAGTGTGTTTTCACACCTGTGGCATGGAATTGCATTTCAGTGAGGATTTAAAAATGACCACCTACTGGATTAATGAGGTGAGGTCATTAGAAGACTATGTTGAAAGTTTGGGGTCAACATATTAAAATACAATGAATTTATTAAGTTTACAGGGATGTCCATTGTACCACTTGCAACCATGTTGCCTTATGGTGCCAGTGATCTGAGTTCAGGTGTGAACTCAGTGAGCCAGTTTAATGGACAAGGCTGATGGGGAATATGCTGTAGCATGAAGCAGCAGCCCTGGCCTGGGTAGGGATGGAGAAGTATTTTGGGACAGACACAACACCCTGTGTTGGGTCAGAGAACCTTCTCTACAAGGTACTGACATGTGTCCCGATGCCTGCTGGGCCCATGCACTTGGTCAGAACTGTTTGCAGTATTGTATTTATCTCATTTGGACAGGTCACAATTCCTCTATCAGAAAAAGAAGGGAAATTCATTGCAAAAAATGTTAATCCAGACATTAGGGTTTAAGAACGTAAAGCGCACGAAGGGAAATGAAAAAAAAACATTAGGGCTTTGGGTCTCTGGAATATTGTTGAATCAGTGGTGGGGTTTTCATTGGGGTTGTCAACCCTAATATCTACCCCCTCCCCTGATCAAACAAGGTGAGATGTGATGTTTTTGTAGAAAGCTATGACAGATCATTTTGGCCATAATGTATCACTATGCGGTACTAGCCTGGAGCTATACCTTGTGCTTCAGAAAGGAGGCTATAGGCTGGGGGGGGTGGGCATTAGGTAGACCCCGCCACTGATTCCCACATATCTCAGTAACCGTACATGGTAGAAAAAAATTAAAATGTCATGGTTTTCATGGCTTTCCAACCTACTTCTATACTTTTGTGATGAAAAATCTGTATTTCGATCCTTTTTTGAGATACAGGCCCTAAAAGGCATCACAGGTGCTGCACTGTTATCCTATGGGAACATTTCTGAACTTCAGAATGCTGTAAATTTGGGCCCCTATAAGGTTTTGACACCAAACCACCAAAAGGCATATCTGTGGGACGAGGGCTTGTCGCCCTGCAAATTTCAGCCCGAAAGACCCAACTGTTTTGTTGCAGAAGGATAGCAAAGATTTCCAGTTATTTTGAGAATACATTTGCAAACTACTTTCGCAAATCACGAAAGTTTCGCAAAATAAATCACGAAACTTTCACATTTGCGAAAGTATTTTGTGAAAGTACTTTTTCCTTGAAGTTGGAAAAGCCATTTCTGGGGGTTTAATCCCCCCAAAAAGATTGGGCTTGCATCCTCAGGACCCCACTAGGTAAACACAACAATCAGTGTTTACCTAGATCATCCCAATTTTAAACACCAGGCATTTTTCTGTGTCACTAACTGCAAACAAGATGGCCAAATCACGAAAGTAAAAGGGCCATTTGTGAAAGTAAAAATGCCATTTGCAAAAGTTTTGTGGTTTTTGCTAACTTTTCCCGTTGACTATAATGGGAAATTTGTTTTTTGAATAACTTTTGAACAGTTTAATATTTTTACACCAAATGTTTAAAAGACACATCAGTGACCAAGACTGCATCTGACCTGAACATTTCGGACTGAGCAGACAAACCACGCGGGCTGTGAGCGCAAGCAAAAAAATGCAGAAAAAGTCAGGTTTTTTTGCATTCTGCAGCTCTGCAACCATATATGCGACCATAACATAACTTACCAGATCCAGAGATCTATGGTACCAGACTGCACATGCAAAACTTCAGGCAAATCCATCATACGGTGGCAAAGTTATCAAGGTGAAAATTTGAAGCTTAACATTAAAGTGCTTACTCAACCCTAACTATATTGCCACTATAATCTATATGTATGTGTGTATATATATATATATATATATATATAATAAAACTTTATTTACATTGCGCCTTCTTAAAACAATAAATAAAACACAACTACATTAGTACTAATACATAAAATATGTTAAAACATCATCAATAAGACAGCATCAATAAGAAAACGCTGACAACCACAAATGGGTCTTTAAGGCACGTTTAAATTTCTCCACAGAAGTGCACTCCCGAAGCGGACGGGGTAGAGAACTCCAAAGGGTTGGAGCCACGTTAATAAAAGCACGGGCCCCCCGAAGATTTCAATGAAACCCTCAGAACCTCTAGCAACCCCTCATTCACAGGGTGGAGTGATCACTTAGGGCAGTAGGGTACAAGAAGCTCTTTCAAGTAGACTGGGCCCAGTCCGTGTAGGGCTTTATAAGTAAGAAGGCTGACTTTAAAGGTGATCCGCCACTGTACTGGCAGCCAATGCAGTTCACACAGCACCGAAGAAATATGACAGGTACAAGGAGTACCCATCAATAACTGGGCCACAGCACTTTGCACGAGCTGCAAGTGGCGGATATCAACCCCAGGTAACCCTAAAAAAAGGGAGTTGCAATAGTCAAGGTGTGAGGTCACAAAGGAGTGAACCAATGTAGGCAAGTCACTGGATGGAACTAGGTGCTTGATCCTGGAGATGTTTCTCAGATGGTAAAAGGCCGATTTGATGACTGCTAACACCTACGATCATAATGTCAGCCCATCGACAAAAATCACCCCCATATTCTGCACCTGTTCAGAGGTTGGGAGCTGGGAGCCACCAAGAAATAATCCTGAGGGCAAACCAGCTCCCACCCCCTCTATACTGTGACCTGGGTCCACAACCATTACCTCTGTCTTCTCCAAGTTCAACCTCAGCCAGCTCGAATTCATTCAGTTCTGGATTTCGGTGAGGCAGTTGTTTAATACTGAGAGCGCTCTATCCTGGTTGGGCTTGAAAGACAGGTAGAGCTGGGTATTATCAACATAGCAGTGAAACCTCAGCCCATACCTTCTTACAATGTCTCCGACAGGCAGCATGTACACTGAGAACAACATGGGAGACAACACTGACCCCTGAGGGACCTCACATAACAGTGAGACTGGTCAGAGGAATTCATCCCTGACACCACCCTCTGAGTTCTGCCACTGAGGAACAATTTAAACCACATGAGGAATGTACTAGACAGTCTGCAGATGAACCTCAGGCATTCAAGAAGTATCCCATGGTCCAGAGTGTCAAACGCTGAAGAGAGATAGAGAAGAACCAAGTTAGAATGGCTCTTTTGATCTCTTTCCATCAAGAGATCATTGAGAACCCGAACCAGCGCAGTCTCAGTACTATGCCTCTTTCAAAAACCAGACTGGAATGATTCATAGATGTCATGGATGGTCAAGTGGTTCTCCAGTTGTACGGCCACTACTTTCTCAATCAACTTCCCCACAAAGGGAAGACTGGAGATCGGTCTGTAGTTAGCACGGCAGTCTGGGTCTAAAGAAGCTTTCTTCAGGAGGAGCGTTACCACCGCCTCCTTCAGGGAGCTAGGAAACTCACCTGTCTCCAAGGAGCACCAGACTATCCGTGATAGGACCGGGCTGATAACATCATAACAACCCTTTATCAGGGAAGTTGGGCCCAGATCCAAACTGCAGGATGTAGGATGCATACTCTGGACAATCCGCATGACATCAATGAACTCCGTCCGGTCAAAGGAATTCCAGGAGGGACTAAAGGCAGTGACCAAGTGCTGATCCATCGCTTCTCCCATAGAAGATGCAGGTTGGAGTGATGCCCTGATGTCAGCCACCTTAGCCACAAAGAAGCGAGCAAGCTCTTCACATTCCACTTGAGAAAAAGCTCTTCAAACCTGCAGGCAGACTGGGTTACACAGTATGTCTACAGTTTGAAAGAGCTGAGTCGGTCAGTTCTGAGTGGCTGCAATCCCCACAGACAGGAACTCTGCCTTCTTTATTGGAGATTGTGGAATGATAGACCTGGTAATGTTCCATCAATATAAGATGGTCAGCATCAAAGGTGGATCTCCACCAGCAGTGCTCTAATCTTTGTCCTTGTCGCTGCATCACCCTCAAGGTCCCATCAAACCATGGAGACCGAGGGAAAAGGGGGAGAGGACGAAAGCAGTCTGGGGCAATGCTATCCAGAGCTGAGGAGATGGCCTTATTATAGGCCAGGACCAAGGCATCCAGATCACTGCTCAGACCCTGAAGCTCCGATAGGTCAAGCACCATCACCAGGCCCTCAGAGCTTACATCTCGCAAGGGGCGTACTGGACCATTTCCACAGGGGTAAGGCTATAAAGGGGGGCACAAGAACGAAATCCCACTGTGCAATAATCGGATCATCTGACAGGTTCCACCTCCAAATCAAAGGCTTTGATCCCAAGGAGGAAGACCAAGTCAATGGGAGTGACCACCTTTATGAGTGGCAAAAGTAACAACTTGTGTAAGGCCCAATGAAGTCATCAACTGGAGGAAGTGATGTCCAAATTGCATTGAAGTTACCCAGGACCATCAGCCTGGATGACTCAAATGGCATGTCGATGATGAAGTCCGCTATTTCCTGAAAGAACCGCTTCTCATCACCTGGTGGATGGTAGAGGAGAGCGATCCTACAACCTTCACCTGCCACAACAGTACAATCGAATGAATTAGCCTCCTCAACTGGTACACACGTGAGGCCCAGTTTGGTCTTAAAACAGACTGCAACCCCTACATGGTCCAAACTTGGATGGTGTAACACCGAGTACCCAGCTGGAATAGCGGCCTCTAATATAGGGCCGACATTCATATCCAGCCAGGTCTCAGTAATGCATGCCAGATCCACCGACACGACAAGATCTGCAATAACTGCAGTCTTATTTTTGATGGATCTGGCATTACACAACACTGCTCAGGTAAGACAGGCCTCTAGAGCTGCTCAAGCTACTTGCCCCCCAATATTGGAGGTGCCCTTGGGTATGGAGAGAAGACATGAAGTACCATGTTCCTGACTCCATTTCTCCCCAAGGCATCTTCTGGATCCCACTACCCCAATATGATGGCCCGCTCTTCCATCCTCCACTGTTTGCACCCCCAACTCTCCTCTTCCCCCTATGAACAATACCCATAGCTCTACAGTGCTGGTATATCGACAACTGCAATGGAGGGGGGAAGAGTGGAGGGCATGAAGGGCAGAGGGTGGATAGCACACGACTGTGTAAACAGACCTCCTATACATCCCAAGGACTTCAATAACAACACAGTACCCCCATTGGAGTCCCCAATTAGTTAAGTTAACTAAATTTCCAAAAATTAAACAAAATCAAACCCCAAAATAAAATTAATACAATAAAATAAACAAAACATAAATAGTCAAACACATTAAATCTCCTAAATTACCACTCCCCCCTTCTCTCTCACAAAGGGGAGAAATGTCACTAATATATCAAATCAAACCTAAATACTCCCATAATTAAACAACAAAATACAATAAAACTCCTCCCCATACACTCTTACTATCACTCTCTGAAATATGAAACCTTATTTCAGTATCAGTGTAAAATAATCCAGCAGTCCTCCACTGCAAATCTTTGGTAAATAGGCCAAGAGAAGCTCCCAACTCCCCTGGCCAACTGTACAAAAGCTTCCCAGTCCCAGACTCTGCTCTCACCAAGAGTCTGAGGGACAAGCAGACAGTAACAAAAAATGAAGATCCCAAAAGTAATGTAGTTATAAAGGTGGACACGCTGCAATATCAATTAGTGATCCCAAATTAATCCAGTTGGGTTACCGCACAAACAGAACTCAGTTGGCAAAACTGTAGTCCCAAACACATTCAAGGTCCAGCCCAGGAGATCTTCAACACAGCGCAGGGGCTGGGGAGTGCAGCTAAATCCCAAGGAGGCCCCCCTCCCAATACACCAGTTTTCAGGCCTTGAGACCCAACCACCAATGACCCACAGCTGCAGACCCTCTGGGGGCAAGCTACAAGGCTCGTCCCACAAAAGGCTTAGGAGAAAAACCCAACCAGCACTCCAGCTTCCCAGAAAGCATAGAGAGAACTCCTGCTTGGTCGCAAAAGCACAGTCGAAACTAGCCCCAGGCACAGGAAGAGCCCCCCCCACCTAGCACAGCTCCCAAACCACACCACTCCTCTTGTCTCAAAATCCAGGTAACACAGGGCAGTACATCTCTCCAGAGTCTTTAATGCTACTCACAGTTATACAGATTCCCCAAGCTTCCAAAACCGTGAAAAACACAGCACTAGCCTGTAATAATCCAGATCCAGATAAATTTCCAACCACGAGACCCAGTGTGGTATCTCCAGCAATCCACTGCATGCTACGAGCAGCAGCAGCAGCCCTGAGACCAGTAGATTTGGGATCCAATCACAACTCCCAAAAACTAAATGTCCCTCGAGTTGCACACAGGTCGTTCATGAGTCCACAGACACGCAACTCCAAACACCAAACACTGACTCTGAAACCGCGACAAAAACAGCACAAACGGAGAGGCAACAGAGCGTAAGTGGGAGAAAAAAACCAAAATGAATAAAATAATGAACAAAACAAACCAAAAAGTTTTACAAACGGGAGACTCCTGACAGCTGGCTCAGCATAGCTGCCATGTTTTTTTCTTTGCTGATGACACCAAGATCTGTGAGAGAGAGAGAGAGAGAGAGAATAAATGCTAGGAAAGTGTCATATGTGAGGATATAATGCCATCAAGGGGGCTAATTAGCCAATAACCCATCAGCCCAAAGGGTGAGTGGTTTATTAGGCTACTTAGCACCCAAAATGGCATTATATCATCATTTATGATACTTTTCTTGCATTTGTTTTATATAATACATTAGGATGTTTGAAATATAGAGGCAAAGACATATATTCAATTTAGTAGTATTTATTGTTTTATTTGCACATCAATTATTTTCATTGATGGCTGCCTAGATAGTTAGTTTTAGTGATTAACATGTTGCTTTTATTGCTCATTTACTTTCAGTTACTGGTTTTTGTTTGCTTTGTCACTTTAATTCATTAGTCACAACTTGAGTTAAACATACTCAGCTCTCAAAGAGTTAATCAGACTCAATGCTTGAGTCAATAATTCTGTTGGTCGTTGACTTTCGTTTTTGAGGTTGTATGTTGTAGATTTTCACTGCCATGTTGTGAATAGTGCAGTTGTTTATTGTTAATCAAGTTTATTGTGCTTTCATTTGTTTTTAAATCAAGACTTGCAGTTGTTTGAGAGCTTGAGTAATGTTGCTCCGTTTTGTTGGATGTGATCAGGTTTTCTGAGTTCCTGGGGTTTGGAACACCGCTTGTTTTGCTTGTATTCCTGTTTATATAAATTAGAGGTGGGATTTCATTGCTTTCATTCATGCTTATGTAAATCAGAGGTGGGATTTCCTTGTGTACACTGTAGTAGGTATGTGGCATTTGGGCTGTTTTCATCCCATATGGTGTCATCATGTATGTGTGCTGCTGGGACTGCAATATTTGCATGAGTATCGTGGAAGCTGTTGGAGGGTTTCGTTTTACATTTTTCTTCTGGACATTTTTATTGGCCATTTCTTCAGGTAGGTTTGTTTCTTTGGGTGTTTGAGTTTCCAATATCAATTCAAACTGCAGCTCAGGATGAAAACATTTAAGCAATTCAGCTGTGGTTGTTCCTATAGTAGCAATTTGTCTTGTACAGTTGGCCTTCGCGTGGCTGCTGAATTCCTCAAGGCTGGCATTTTGGGGAGCTGCAGCACATTTTTATGTTTTTTGTTCCAGTACAGGCTTTGATTTAATCTTGTTTTTAATAGTAAGGGAGATGTTTCGTGGAGTTACTGTCTGTTCTTATTTTTTATCTGGTATACGCATTGGTAGTGACCTATTTTTAATGCTCAATTTATTAATTCTTGCTTGTTTCTCTTTTTTGTTGTTATAGTTTAGCCAGGGTTGTCTTCATTCTGCTAGGCTGGTCAGGCTGTGTTTTTGTGTCTAGTAAGTTCAGTAGATCTTCATTTAGGGGTATTTCTGTGTCCCAGAGTGAGTCATATGCTGTTATTTCAGATTTGGTCATTGAAGGAATACAGTATGTTGTTTCTGTTTGTTTTCAGGTTCTGTTTTTGGTATGAAATGTTTGTTGTAAATATATTGGCTATAACTTGTCTCTGTTTTCAGAGGGCATGGCATATGTATTTATGGACTGCAGGGTTTTATGTCCAGAGATGTGTGCAGTTTCAGTTGGTTGGAAGTTTTAATCCATTAGCATTTGAACTGATGTTTTTCCTTGTACTGTGATTGGTTATTCTTTCATTTTCTGGTAGTTCTGCAGATTGTTTTATTGTTTTCATTATGTTCCATCGTTTATTTTCACCTATTTTCATGTTTCTGAACCAGGGGAATTGTGAGGTGTATTTCATAATTGAGGTTAGGTAGAATGGTGCATTGCTGTTGTTCATTGCTTCTGGGCTGCTTTTGGCATATTTTTCATAAGCTACAAGTGGATCGCATTCTGGACTTTGAATATTTTGGTACATTTTGGGTTTTGTTGCTCTGCTATCTCATGGGTTGATTCTGGTCCTGGTTTTGTCTGTCTTTCTGTGTATTTGATGTATTTATGTCCTGTAGCATATATTTTAGTAGTATGTCAGGCCATTTCAAGTTATTTTTCTACTGTTCATAGTGCAAAGTGTACT
Organism: Neoceratodus forsteri; assembly: GCA_016271365.2. Classification (NCBI taxonomy): domain Eukaryota; kingdom Metazoa; phylum Chordata; order Ceratodontiformes; family Ceratodontidae; genus Neoceratodus; species Neoceratodus forsteri. The sequence continues at coordinate 1,155,316,716 of CM057456.1, read as the reverse complement.
CCAATACTGAAGAAGATCATATGTAGTAGTGCTGTTGGTGAGTGTAGTCCTATGGTTCCCGTGTTGTAAAGCATGTCAGTTTCTGTATTGGTTTGAGGTTCACAGGGATGCCAATAGAAATTCCTAGGCTTGGGACACACTTTTAGGACTGGGCCACCCTTAGCCTCACATCCCCTGTTACAGGTCCTCCTATAGGACCTCCTACGGGCCCCCCTGAGCCACTGGGCCTGGGTCAGTTGTCCCCCCCTGCCTCCCCCGTCTGCTCGGCTTTGTTAGGTCTGTTTTCTTTGCCTTCTTTTTTGAGATATTTTTGCTTTGCAATCATTGTCTTGATGGTTTCTATAAGTATTGTGCTTTTGTATTGGTAAATCCTGTATGGGTAATATTCTCTGACAAAGTATTGGTCCAGGCTTTGTAGTATTCCTGGTATTGTTCCTGGTTCGTAGTCTGATGCATCTGTTTTTTTTTTTTGTATGTACGGATGACATTTTTTAGCAGTTTGCCTGGTTCTTTCAGTGGACTGTCTAGTAGGGCTCAGTTTTCTCTGTGATTTGAATGGTAGGTTTGAATTATTTTGACATCAAAGTTTTTTTTTGTTTTAATTGTATTTTATTTTCTTGCTGCTTTATACATTCCAAGTGGTCTTGATCAATGTAACTTTCAGCCATTATGCTTACAGTTTGTAACTTATCAAAGTTGGTTTGGGTACTGTGGATGTTTAATAGGGATTGATTGGGTACTAGTTTTGGTTAATTGGTGTTGTCTAGAAGTAGGTGTTTAAGATTTTGTGTGTGTGATTTTTGGTTTTGGTGAGGTTTTTAATTTTAGTGCATGATTTAATTGCTGTGGTATTTTAGTTTAATTGCCATCATATTTAACTTTGACTGGTGTCACATATGGAGAAATAAATGATGGTTTTCATAATGGGAACCAGATCACATCCATGTATATAGTAGCATGATAGTGCCACTATATTTAGAGTTTAGTAGGGTGTTTATTGCTACACCCACAATTTTGCAGTTTACTAGCTTTGCCCCCATTCTATTGAATTGCATAAAACTTTGCATGTGAAATCCTCCTGTGTGAGCAGATCTCTTGATGTGCCAACTTTCGTTCCACTCAACTGTGCAGATTCTGAGATCTGGATAGAGAAAAATGTTTTTTTTTCGGGGTTTTTTTGCTACTTTTTTGTCACCTCTAGCACCCAGATGGTTTGGAAAATTGGTCTGACATTTTCAGCGTAGAAAGGGCTTGGCCCATATATGTCATGTTTTCTAGTTTGGTGAAAAAATACTAATTCATTCCAAAGTTATTGATTTTTAAAATGTTGGTTCTGAGCATGATCAGTAGACACTTTCCGGTTAGCTGCAGAGAGCAGAACAAGAATTGGGTCATACAAAAAATGATTTTTTTTTCATATTGGTTAATCCTCTTTCATGAGAAAACATCTTTTTTCATATGCCTCCATCTTGCTTACCATTTTTTCCAAAAAATAAAATTTCAAATCCCAGAGAAATGACATTGTTAAGAGACACCAACACATGTATCTTGCTCATTGAGACCCCATTAGTTGGATTCTGCATTTAGTGTGTATAAAAATGACCCCCAAGTGTGTGTGTGTGTGTGTGTGTTTTATACTTTTTTGTGACTCACTTCCACTATTTCCATAAGGCCAAATGAAAAAGAATTTGGCTATATGGAAACAGATCCTGAGACATAGTGCCCTCCTTTCCCTGGTGTCCAGTGGTGCCCCCACACTTCAATTGTCCTCCCCATATCTTACAATATTTCCCTGGTTTCTAGTGACACCACTCACCCCTCTGATTGCTGTCCCTGTACTCAGTAAAGTTTTCCTGGTGTCTAGTGGCACACCCCACCCCTCTGATGGCCATCCTTCTTTATTTTACTGTTTCCCTGGTATCTAGTGGCACTCCCCAACCCTCCAATCACTGTCCACATATATTTGAATCTTTCTTTGGTGTCTAGTGGCACCCAACCACCAGCTGATCACCATCCCCCTTGAGCTATGTCTTTTCCCTGGTGTCTAGTGGTACCCCCACCCTCTGATCACCCTACTCTCTTAAATAAGGAAAAAAGTCCCTTGATGTGCTTTGTTTTTTTTAAAACCTGTAAAGAAAGAAAATGTTCACTCACTGATCTGACCCCCCACCCCAACCTCCCGATCAGCACTCACCACCCAACACCCCGCAGACACCCTCACTCATTTGAACAGGTTTCAGGGTGAAGAGCAACTCTCTGATTGAAGGTACATCTTGCTACTGGAAATGCTGACTGCAGTATGAGAAAGTATGGTAAATCCAGTTCAATGTATTTCAGTGGGGTTTTAACTCTGGTGCATAACTATGTCATCTTTGAATATTTCCACACCAAATTTTTCAGCAAGGCCTTTTTGAGACTCCACCTCATCAACAATGGTGGTGGAATTACGCAAATTAGGCTCAAAATGCAATTTTGCAATCTCTTGGTGAAATCACCTTTTGGGAAGGATTTCAACATTTGTACTGCCTTTGTTCATGCGGTGGGGTCATAAGAAGGCAATGTTGAAAATGTGGGGTAACAATATGTAAAAATGGCAACGTCATTGAAATTTTGCTACACTTGCTCATAACTGTGGCAATTTTAAATATTTTGACCCACAGTTTTCAACACAACCATCTTTTTACACCACTTCATGAACATGAGTTTGGAACTGGCTAACAGACAGGAAGCAGAGGGTGGTGGTAAATGGGATCCAATCAGGGGGCAGATGGTCACCAGCGAGGTACCACAGGGATCATTCCTTGGGCCAGTGTTGTTTAGTGTCTTCATTAGTGACATTGCTTTAGGACTGGAGGAAAAGGTCCTCCTGTCTGGAGATGACACCAAGACCTACAACAGAGTGGATACTCTGGATGGGGTGGTCAGAATGAGGAGGGACCTGGGGAAGCTTGAAAAATGGTCTGAGGCATGGCAACTGAGGTTCAATTCCAAGAAGTACAACATAATGCACCGGAGAAGAGGGAACCCTGGTGAGAGGTACAGGATGGTGGGATAGTTGCTAATGATCTCCAAGGAAAAATGGACCTGGGATTTATCATTTCTGAGGACCTAAAGGTGTCTAAGCAAAGTACAAAGGCTGCAGCAAGGACCAGTGGCACTCAGGGGTGCATAGGCAGAGGTATGACTAGCAGAAGTTAGGAGGTCTTGATGCCATTGTACAAAATGCTAGTGAGGCCTCATCTGGAGCACTCTGTGCAATTCTGGAGGCCGCACTTTCATAAGGGCATTGACAGTGTGGAGGCAGTCCAGAGAAGGGTGACTAAAATGTTACAGGACATGCACCAGAAAACATATGAGGAGAGAGAAAATGACTTCAATATGTACTTGCTGGTGGAGAGAAGGGATCTGGGGGAGATAATAGAAACATTCAAGCACCTTAAGGGCATAAACAAGGTGCAGGGGGGAGACATCTTCCAATAGAGGAGATGTACAAAAACGAGGGGGTATGATATGAAATTGGAAGGTGGCAGGCTGAAGGGAAATGTTAGGAAGTTTTTATTCACAAAGAGGGTGGTGGACATATGGAATAGATTGCCACAGGAGGTGGTGGAAGTGAGCACAGTGGAGTGTTTTAAACATGCATGGGACAGGCATAAGGGTACCTTAGAGGTGGGAAGGTGGGGTGAAAGCCATTGACCAGTTAGGATCAGAGGCCACAAACTAGTGTAGGGCTTTTGAGCAGACTGGATGGGCCTGGCGGTCCTTATCTGCTGGCAATTTCTATGTTTCTATGACAGCTGTCATTTATCAAACCCTGGCCAAACTGTGTTTTTGCTCCTGTGGCGCGCAGTGGCATTGTGGTAGTGCGGAATTACATTTCAGTGGGGAGTTCAAAATTTTCATTACTGGGTTCATGAGGTGGGGTAATAAGAAGGCTATGCTGACAATTTAAGTCCTGTTTTAATGTACAAATCTAAGGAGGAATATGAGTGCAGGGCACAAGACAAATGAAGATACAATTATACTATCTCAAAAACTAAGGATATTCTTTGCAAACGTCTGTGTTAATGCAATATTTAGGGTACAAGCTACAGCCACAAAAGTAGGGAACTTTGGCTTTAGGGTTTTCAACCCTAAAACCCCACCAAATCAGGGGTGCAGTCTTCCTTGCAGTTGTCAACCCTAATGCTTACTCCATGTTATATACACCAGAAAAATACACACCTAATGGGGTGAGCTTTAGGGTTGATATCCCAAAGATAAACTGCATCCCTGATTTGCTACAGAGGTGGGGGTGGGATTTTTGGGTTGGAGCTCTTAAAGCCACATGTCCTACTTTTATGGCTGTAGCCTGCACCCTATATGTTGCATTAATGCAGTGATAGATATATGATAGATAGATAGATAGATAGATAGATAGATAGATAGATAGATAGATAGATAGATAGTAGATAGATGGATAGATAGATAGATAGATAGATAGATAGATAGATAGATAGATAGATAGATAGATATACACCATGGGAGTAGAAATACATTTGGAAGATGAAAACTGTTGCAGTATCATCTCAATCAAATGAACCCCATTATACAGACATCCCTATCTAATGAATACCTCTCAAGTGAATAAACTATGAATGCATTAATCCCAGTGTCATGAACTTCCCATTATCTGAACTAGAGTGATGTCTCCCCAGCAGTTTGGATTATTGAGATTGCACTGTATTTGCACTGAAGATATAGCTACTGTGCAAATAACATTTGAAATCATGTTACTTGCACAGTAGCTATGTTATTTGCATAGTAGCAACAACCCTTGTTTTTCATATGAACTGGCTCCCTGTGAGCACCAACATCAAACAGGGGAGCTGACACATTAGCCATAAAGGTAAAAGGCTCACCTTAGCATCATTTATAAGGTGGGAAAAAAAGAAAAACTCAAAAAAGATACTTTGTTTACATAACACATCAAGTTTTTCACCTGCAATAGAAAACAAAAGTGGGACTCCCTTGGCATACATGGCTGTGCCACTCCAGCAAGTGTGCAGTAACACAAACATTCCAAATCAAATAACATACAGATTTGAAGCTACATCAGTGGAGATACCCTTGATATAAATATATATATATATATATTTATATATACTGTCTATATATATATATATAGAAAGAATAGTGGTGCGGTAGCACCAATATAGTTAAGCAATAAGGTACTACTAGGAGTTATGTTAATGTTCTAGTTATTCCCCCCCGGGGGTGTAATGTGGCATGAGGCACAGTCGAGTACCATATTTCCCCCTGGGGTTGATTAACTTGAACATTAACATAACCCCTGGGAGTACCTCATTGCTATTATACAAATATATATCATGAATGTGTTAAATAATAATTTCATCTTATGTTTTTTAATTAATAAAGTGTATTTTAAGTAAAAATAGTCCATCCACCAACAGTAGAATATAAAGCATCACTATAGGCACGTTCATGTCAGAGGGAGTCAACGGGCATTGCTGTTCTACTTAGTTTTTTACTCAGATTGGTTACAACTGTCCCTCTGGTCCGTGTGACTGTTTACAGACATTCCATTATGTTAAATGTAAAAGCAGGCTTACCAAGATGAGATTGGGAGGTGGTTCACTTTATTTATTTATTTGAAATTTGGTTACCAGGAAGAGCACACTGAGCCAAGGCTTGTTTCCATGTAATGGTAAACAGAACAAAAAGTACAAAATGCAGAATAAAAATGAAGCATGCACAAAATAATATATATTAAGTTCACTTACTGATCATTTGTACAACGGCTAACTAGAACAACAAAACTTGTTAGGGCTAAAGTAACAGGGAGGCTGTTGTAAGTGTGAAAGGGGCAGAGGAGAAAACAGGGCTATTAGTCATAGGAAGTAAGCTGGTACAGCAGAAGCTGTAACTGAGGGTGGGAGAGGAGATACTTATGAGCAGGACTGGCAGAGGAGAGGAAGGCTGACGGGGCATGAAATCCAAAGGGTGGGATAGTGTGACAAGAGGAGGGCTGGTATGAGCTGGAGGACATATCACAAGGGAAAGAGGAAGAGTAGAAGTTTATTGACAAGGGGCAGGGGGAGGCTAACTATAAGGGATGGAAGGTAATTCTAAAAAAGCAGCAGAAAGTGCAAGATGGATAAGACAGATTCTGAGAAGAGAGATGAGCAGTACAGCAGGAAGAGGTAAACAACTGGAACATTAGGGTGGAGCAGAGAGGGGACACTGGGAAAAAAGTGTGGGAGGAGGGAGGAGTCTGAGAAGTCTTTTCAGTTGGAATGGGGAGGGGAATAGGTGAAGGTCAGAAGGCAATTTATTCCAGAGAGAGGGAAAGCAGAAGGAGAAGGCAGAATTACCAGAAGCAGAGTGAGGATGGGGAGAGAGAAAGTTTGAGGGTCTCTGTGATGAAGAGAGTAGTTAGAGGTGGCCGCCTGGGAGGGGTGGAAGGAGAGGTAAGAGGGGAGGGTACCAAACCATAATTTAGCAGTAAAAGATGCACAGCCACAGTACAGCTCAAGCAAGATTACTGGCAGTGCTGGTTTGAGACCGGGGGGAGTCAATTTTTAACAGTGGTACTGTGCAGTTTATGTTGTGAATCTCCTCACAATCATTAAAATATTTCCATTATCATCCGTGCTCTAGCACAGATTTTTCATTTGTTTGCAGTAATGGTATGAACTGGGTGACTGGACGAGTCCATGGTTGCGATGACAATGTTCAGTAACAGAAGTGAGGTTTTCTTTACGAACATATATACTATCACGCTTAAGTGAAAAAGTAAAAAAAGGAAACCACTGTAGAGCTGTGAACAGTTTAATTATAATACTGAGCTGATGAACCAAACTTGTTCTGTGAGCTTTTTACTTTGAACTGGTAGCTGCTGGCTCCTGTGCTTAGTGCACTCTGTCAACACTGGGTCTCACAGCAATTCTGAGGATCAGACAATGCTTGCTCTGCCCTGTCAGCTAACAACGTGTGTGAGAGGATTGGAGATGAGAGGTGGGCTCTTTCTTGGATTTGTTTTTGTGATTGTTTTTTTAATTTTCACTTAATGGCCTTGGCAATAGTGTAGGCACTGACTGTAATGGTGGCTATTAATTCCATAAATAGAATCCTGATAAAGATGATTCATTGTATTGCTGCACTGGTAAGGTGGCTGTAGTAATGTATTAATTTAAGATTAGCATAGGGCTGTTGGAATCGTATCAGCCAATCTCAACCCTGATTTTCACAGTCCCTTTTTAGGGCTGCAGTGGTTGGAACCCTGCAGACCTCTTGCTTTGAGTAAAAAAGCACTCCCACATTCCTTCTGAACCAACAACATGATGAATTTACCAAAGTCACATCCACAGTTGCGTCTCTGGAACACTCTGTGCTCAGTCGCACTATTTTTTTTCTTATTATTTTCGGCAGTCCGTGACTGCTGAAAAACATAACCCCCCCACTCAACCCTCCTTCTTAGCATCAACCACCCACACCACTGAAAAACAATAGTGACACTGGGGTGCCAAATCCCCCAGTGTCTCGATCGCAACTACTCACTGCCCCATCCCCTATCATCCAATTTCTGTTTTTTTTACACCAGTCAGCTTCCTTCATCCATCACTAGCTTGTTTCCTTTGCCTTCATGCAGCTCACACCATTTTTGTTAGCTTTCAAAAAGCAGTACCATTTGTTCTTTCCATGGAAGCAGTTCAATGTACCTTCATATGCACACTTGATATGCTTCTGTCACCAAACAAAACTCACAACCTTGACTTAGCCCATTTACCTGTATGCTGTATACACAATACACATGTTCCCTTTTGCTGCAGGATGAGATTGCTAATGCTGCTACATTCGCTGTGCCTGGTCACTGCTTCACAGAATGCCAGTCAACTTCTTTCATCCATTGCTAGCTACTGGGTTAAAACAAAAAACTAAGAAAGGCTACAAACGTGATTTTACAGAAGAACCAACTTCCACAATGACTAAAAAAATGTCTTTCCCCCTCTGTCAATTGTAGCAGTAGCTTTTTTGTTTCACAGTTCTGTTTTTCTTGATATACTGTACTGACACACTTTCCATTACCTCCCCACAGAGCACAGAAACTTCCCCACAGACCTCTCAGCAAAAGTCATGCTTTCAGTAAAAGTTCCCCCCAAATTAAATCACTCAGCAAATGAAAAAGTGAAGGCCGCTGGGTTTCTTTTTTTTTTCTTTCTCTGCCTTCATGTAGCTCAAACCATTTGTGTTAGCTTTGCAAAAAGCAGCTCTGTTTGCCCATCCCATTGATCAGTTCCATTTGCCCTTATGCCCTAGTGCCCTACACACTTTCCCATTACCTCCCCCAGAGTCAGACCACTAAATAAACTCTCAGCTTTCACTTAATTTGTTGTGCATCATTGATTGCAGACTGACTAAAAAGCATACATATCAGTACCTTCCTTGTTTTACTTTTGATTAGGTAGGGGCAGGGTACAGCACAACAAACTAAAAAAAAAACACATATGCAGAGTATGGTCAGTTTTAACTTATTCTCCCAACCACCCACCCACACTGAACACATTTGACAGTGGGTGGCACTGCAAAGATTATGTGCACTACAGTGATTCCATGTCTTTCAGTTTAATTTATACAGCAGTCATATATATTTATTCAAAAACACATTACAACATATGGCTCTCTTACAACACAAAGCAGTTAGCTGGCTAGTCTGTAATTTGAAAAGTTTCTGAAGGTGACAATTTGCAGCTGATTAACAACCCTCCCCCAATTCCAAAACAATACAACTCCCTAGCCCCACACCTTGTTAACACCTCTGCTTTAATCTGTCTTTACTGACAGGATGCTCTTTTATTGTGCTCTCTCTCTCTCTCTCTCTCTCTCTCTCTCTCTCTCCCTCTTTCTCTCCTTCCCTCCCTTCTCTCATTCTCCTGGCTGTCTATCTTTTTTTGCAGCTGGAGATGGAGGGCAAGGAGTTAATGGTACTCCACTGTTGCCTGATTCAGCAGACTGTACAGTCAGCAATTTTGTCTTTTTGTCTTTTGGAGAGTGATGCTTCCTTGGTCTTTCAAGAGGCAGATTAACCATTGGACATAACCGGCAGTTGTCCAGGGTCCCAAGTATGATAGGGGGCTTTCACTCTAATTATATGTGCTTAGCACAAGTGGTGAGAGTGTGGTTTCCTAGATCTGTAATTATGTAAAGAAGTAAATGTTCTTTTCCCTCACTTTGTTTTTATAATCTTTCATCACACTCAGAAAAATATCATTACTATTTCCCCATTCAAATCATGTGCTCCACTTAAAATTTTATACTAAAACATAAAATAAAATTGATGCAAACATACACATTCAAAAGGTGTGCTTTCTCTTTTCTGCATTAGACATTGAATTTCACCCTCCCCCCCGGGTATTTCTCATGTCTAAAGTGAACACTGTAACGTGAACTCATTTCAGTTCCCATTTCCTATTATTTCCCTCCATTCATATACCCTCTAGCTTGTATTTCTAGTCATGGATTTGTGCTCACCTTGCATCTATGCATGCAACTCTTGCTTTCTCTCTTATTGCAATTTACTTCCAATTTGCTTTCCGCTTATTTTTTCTTATTCTTTAAGACTGCAATAAAAATGCACACCTTTTACACATGGCTCCTGATGTTCAGCAAATCAGATCTGGATTTTACATTACAGTGTTCACATTAGGCATGAAAAATGCCCAAAGGGAAATGAAACTCAGTGCCTAATACAGAAAACAGAAAGCATGTCGTTTGAAGGTATATGTTTGAATCAATCTTAAGGTTCAGTATATCATTTTATGTGGAGCACATGATTTGAATGGGGAAATAGTACTGATATTTTTGTGCCCGATATTTGCTTTTCAATAATAACATATTTGAAATCATAATGCATAAATACACAGTATTCCTGATGAGTAAGTCAGGAATACATAATGACATAACCAGTATGCCCTATTTTTTGCAAAAGGAAATCATATGCAGGTACTAATTCTGGTGTAATTCGGTGGAAGTAGTATCATGTGTTGTAAAATGTTACTCTTGTTTCAGCAACAAGATGTTTTGAGTTTAAAGATGTACCTGCATACAGCACTGTATGTTATGCAGGTTTCAGAATTACAAGAAGGATACCCAGGTACTGAATATAAAAGTTGCAACAGTTTTAAAAGGTGAAATACCCTAGCTTCCAACAGACTAGTTATCTATAACTGATTTAAGTTTCTGCTTTGACTCAAATAGCATTGCAATCATTTTTTTTTACAATCAATTTGCTACAGTACTAATTAACCACTCCTACAGGCTTCCATTGCTATAATTTATGTGTGTATTTAATTATTTCAAGATCCTGTATTTAGTATAGGAATGTTAATTGTCTGCATATAATATGGTACTTTGTCTTTTATAGGAAAGTGGTGTACTGTTGATAAATAAGGAGAATAGCAAAACCCCTACCATAGAGCTCTATGAGACCCATGTGCTTACATTTAAAACATCAGGGGAATGATAAGTAATTGGTGAACCAGTTTAAAATGACAGAAAATAACCTAATATCTGACATTGTCCCCTTCCCAGATGCTGTACTTAGCAGACCCACTATTTCCTTAAATGTCTTCTTTCTTCAGACATAACAATTTTTTTTCATTTTTTTACTGTTGTCTTAAACGTTTTTTACTATGACACTCTCACATTTCTTTTTTGATAATTTAACATCTTTTTTAAATGTTTTAGTGCCTGTTTACTGTATATTTGCCCGTATTCGACATGGTGTTTTCCTCTTTGCCATAATGCTTTTTTTTCTTTCACCAGCTCTAAAGTTTGCCTTAGCAATGAAACTGTTTGAATTAAAAGAAATCAAATGATTGAAAATGAAAGTGCTATACTTTATTTCTATACTGTTGAAGTGCAACACTTCACCTCGCTGCACATTTTGAGATGAGTCAATACTCAAGATAAGATGTTTTGCTATTTTGTGCTCTGATTGACTGATACCATGGATGTGAGTCATGAAAAGACAAAAAGTGAATCACAGCAGCTCTGGATAACCACATTTATTTATTATTTTTTCTTTTAATTCAGTATACTTTATTAACTTTATAAAGTTGAATGACAGAAAAAACAACAAGCAATACACAATGACAATCATATTCACCCAGCACCCCACCTCATTCCCCACCCCTAACAGTGGAGTGAATGGAAAATTACATCATAATAACCAAAAAATAGTGAACGTAAGGGACCTACATTACTACTTGAGTGAATAAAAGCATTAAAAGATAATTACAGAACACCATATAGGAGGTGCTACTCCAGGTGGAGAAAGAGAATACAAAGTGTGCGGTCTACTCCATCTTCTGTCATAAATGTCCATCCTATTATGGAGACTAGCTATCATTTTTTTCAACCCTTAAAGGAAAACTACACCCTCATATCTTTAAACAAAATAAATAAAAAATGGATGAACACCACTGTATATATTAATTTTCAATGTTATTTCTTTATTCTCTTCTCACAAGAAAAGTTGGGGCAACAGTTTCGTGGTCAAATCCACTTCATCAAGCCCATGCTGTGTTGTTTTTTTTTAAATCACAAAACAATATAGTAAGAAAGTTTTCAATTCCTTGGTATAAATTACCAAATCACAATTTAACTCTCTTCAACGTCTGAGACAATAACACCATTACAGTGCAAGAAAATTCCTTACTCAGTCTTAATTGTTCATTCCATATTAATTACCCATGTTAATACATTAAATACACCATAAACACTGATGCTTCAAGTAAATTCTATTTACTTATGAATTCTCAAAAATGCTAATTAAATAAAAATATTTATAAATCAATATGTACCTTAAGTACTGCTTCAAAGTTCTGTAATACAATTTTATATTAAATAAAAGTATTCTTTCAGCCAAAAAAAGTTTTTTTTATGTGAAAATCCTAAAAAAGGAAATAAAGATTATAATTATTCATACTATTACCTATACATTGTTCTTAATTTTAGATAATAAATATATCTTACTCATTTTCCAAGATCATATATTTAATATCTAAGCTGATGCTTGTAGTAATCCTTTACAATTGTTGATGTATTTCTGTTATTTCAAAAAGATAAATGTTCTTTTAGTCATCTAAATAAAATAGTTCTATGTCATTGTATTATTAAGTTTGAAAAACGCTTACTTGAAAAAAGTATGTATATGTATTGCGATTTGAAGACCACTAGGCCACACTTCCACAATATACTGTTGTCTTCTCTATTGGTTCTAAAACAAAGTAATAAATCTTTGTTTAAATAATCAGTGTTACAAAAGTCAATGTTATACACTAAAAAAGAGCCCATGCTTACTTTTTATTTTACAGCGTCTAATTCATGCCCCACTCCAAGAAGCTGACTGGATTAATGGTGCATCTTTGTGCTCTGTAAAAGAAGTGTAAACTTTTTTAGGCATCATGTTGCTGTTACAATTTAAATCCTAAGATACAGTGAACTTGCTTTTAAACTCTCCTGAAATTTACGGAGTGTCATTCATTTCTTATGCTTCAAAAAGCTGACTACATTAATGCTGTGTCTCTGCTCTCTGTGAAATAACAAGTACAAAATATTTATAAAGCATCATGTTGCTGTTACAACTTGTTTCTCAAGAATAGAAAAGAGATAAACTTACATTTAGATTCTCTTCTAATGGCATGCTACTGCCTCACTCTATTATTTCTATTTAAATTAAGCTTTCTTTTCCACATTTAAATCTCACAGTTGGTGGGGGGAGAAATAAATGTCATGCACTGATGTCAGCCCACCAGCTCCAGTCACCGGGGAGCCACTGGTCATAAAAAAGGATGTTCTTAGCAGCTCAGAGGTGTAGCATAAAGGGAAGGATGAAGGGGCTGGAATCACATTACACCAACTGCTTAGAGGGCCAGGGGTTTGCCCCCCACCCAAGGGATTACTAAATCCCAATGAGATATATTTAAATATTCCTGATTAAAAAAGATGTTTTTGTTATAACCTGTTAAATGGTACAAAGAAACAATCAGTATTATGTTAGTGTAGATGATTTTTTTCTTATCATGTAAATGCTTTTCACCCTATATTAATCAAGACTATATCAAATTAATTGTTTAAATTAAAGATGTCTAGTGTTGATTTCATATCTATATGAATAAAATTCTAAAGCATTATCTTTTCCTGATATAAATCAAATAATTTATGGGTTCTACTCCTATTACTATAATTATAATGATTTGTAATGAATCTCCCCATGTGAGAGATAAACTATATTTTTTTAAGATGAACTTTGTTCTAATCCCACCATCGCTAAATTCTAGTCCTGTCATTATAATAAACAAAAAAATATAGAATACAAAGTATATGTTCTAGCCCCACCACTAAATCTAAGAAAAACACCTTTATATGAATTTGTTAATTAATTTAGAAAACTGTATTTATGGATATGAACACTGCATAGTATTAAAGGCAAAAGGGAAAAGCCCATGAGGAGGGGGACTACAAAGGGAGACACAACTCAGTCTCTAAAAATCAGTTTTACATGCTTATCAATGGCTCAAAAATGTAAATTACATTCACACTCCTCATTGAGCCTGACAGCAGGATTAGTACAATTAAGGGTATAAATCCAAAACACCTCTCTTTTTCTTAATGCCAAGTCCCAAAAGCACGCTTCATTTGCAGGCTCTTGTACAAGTTCCAAGCCCCAGAACCATAAGGACACAGATGAATGTCCTGCTTCAGAATAATGTCTAGTCACTGTAGAAGTTTCCACTTTTAAATGAATGTCACTTTTATGATGACTTATTCTGTTCCACAATTCCTGGGTAGTCTTTCCGACATAAAATTTGTCACATGGACACTGTGGTAGATGCACAACATGATGGCTCTTGCATGTAATATGTTATATGATCCAAAATTTCCGTTTGTGTAAGGATCTTCAAAAAAGGATTTCTTACTGGTATTCCCACATTGAAAACAGTGTCCACAAGGTACATTACCAGGTGCTAATGGCCCCAATAAGAATTGCTTCTCTGCTTGTAATGTTTTAAAATGTTGTGTATATATTAATATATCCTTAAGAGTCCAATTCCTTCATGTAGAGAATAAGGGTTTCTGCATGAACCTTCTGTTCTGATTTTCCCCTAACTGTTACTATTAACAATAGACTTAATTTTATGATTCAAGTGACTGTAAGAAGTGGAAAAAACTATCCTTTGTTCTGTAGTTGTTCTTTGCTGATATCTGTGTAAAAATTGCTGGTGAGGAATAGCTGTGACTTCCTGTTCTACCTTCCTAATAACATTATTTTTATAACCTCTATTCACAAATCTCTGGGTCATGTCATGAACTATTTCCTGATAAACTCTTTCCTCACTACAGCTTCTTCTTGCTGAATAAATTGTGATGTTGGTATAGAATCCTTGAGCTTAGGGTCATGGTAACTTGCATAATGAAGTAATGTGTTTTTTTCTATTTCCTTTCTGTATAACTAGGGCCCCTAGTGCTCTGCAGCAGAATTTTCTGATTTCTGTGGCAGGGCTTCTTGGCTTCTGAGGCATCATTTTCTGATTTCTGTGGCATTATTTATTCATTTCTCTGGCAGAACGCAGTCCTGCCTTTGGCTAAATATTGTGTGATGTCATCAACTACATCATATGACCAGCATAGAGGAGGGGCTTCAGGATAAACAAGAGGGAAAACAAAGCCTAACACTGTGAAAAAACAGTACTTTTGAATGGAAATTCACCAAAAACAATGAATTCTGCAGCACTATATATATATTCTGCGGCATGATGCAAATTCTGCAGAAAATTCCACAACTGCAGAATCGCAGAATTCCAGGGGCCTTGTGTATAACGTGGTCTCTAAACAATTAAAGCCTTTATAAATCTCCAAATCCAAAAAGGCTATTTTCTTGTTATCATATGTCATTGTAAATATCAGATCTTGGTTACATCTATTAAGGTGCTTTATTGACAATGTTTTGATACTCTGAGGTGGAAGTGAGGATGATTTAAAACATTTCCATAATTACCTTAATAGATGTAACCAAGATCTGACATTTACAATGTAGTCAACTTTTTAAAGCCTAAGAAATGAATGACACACCGTAAATTGCAGGAGAGTTTAAAAGTAAGTTCACTATATCTTAGGATTTAAATTGTAACAGCAACATGATGCTTAAACATTTTTACACTTATTGTTTTAGAGAGCGCAGTGACGCAGCATTAATCCAGTCAGCTTCTTAGGAGCGAGGCATGGATTACACACTATAAAATGAAAAGTAACCATAAGCTGTTTTTTATCGTATAACATTGACTTTTGTAACACTGATTATTGAAACAAAGATTTATTACTGTGTTTTAGAACCAATAGAGGAGACAACAGAATATTGTGGAAGTGTGGACTAGCGGTCTTCAAATCACAATACATATACATACTTTTTTCAAGTAAGCGTTTTTCAAACATAATAAATATAAAGACATAGAACTATTTTATTTAGATGACTAAAAAGAATATTTATCTTTTTGATATAACAGAAATACATCAACAATTGTAAAGGATTACTACAAGCATCAGCTTAGATATTAAATATATGATCTTGGAAAGTGAGTAAGATATATTTATTATCTAAAATTAAGAAAACTGTATAGGTAATTTTATAAATAATTACAGCCTTTATTTCCTTTTATAGGATTTTCACATAAAAAAACTCTTTTTGGCTGAAAGAATACTTTATTTAATATAAAATTGGATTACAGAACTTTCAAGCAGTACTTAAGGTACATATTGATTTATAAATCTTTTTATTTAATTAACATTTTTGAGAATTCATAAGTAAATAGAATTTACTTGCAGCATCAGTGTTTATGGTGTATTTAACGTATTAACATGGGTAATTAATATGGAATGAATAATTAAGACTACGTAAGGAATTTTCTTGCACTGTAATGGTGTTATTGTCTCAGATGTTGAAGAGAACTAAATTGTGATTTGGTAATTTATACCAAGGAATTGAAAACTTTCTTGCTACATTTTTTTTGTGATTTTAGAAAAACAACACATCATGGGTATGATAAAGTGGATTTAACCACAAAACTGTTGCCACAACTTTTCTTGTGTGAAGAGAATAAAGAAATAACATTGAAAATTAATATATACAGTGGTGTTCATCCATTTTTTATTTATTTTGTTTAAATTTAGTTGGTGCTGATGGTTGACCCAATAATAACTGCATTCACAAATTGACATCCTGGAATCCACTTGTTTGTTCAAACACCCTCATATCTTCTAAATTTTGTTTGTTTCCATGTCAAGAGCAACTCTTTTCATGTTAGAGAGGCATGCAACTGCCTTAGTCTGTTTTCACACTTCATACTAGGCCCTGTAACTGACCTGGGAGGCTCAATTTGGTGGTTATTAAAATCTCATTGTCCCTGAGAGCTGCATTAGCATATGAGAACATTATGCATAATCAACCTTTAAACTCCTCTAGTATGCCTGTCTGCTTAATTGGTCTTCAAAGAAATTAGCTGCAAGAAGGTAAGAAATACCACTTTTACCTTCAGTAAGCTTTGCCAACTATCTGAGTTGTAATGCAAGGATTTTCTCTTTAACTCCATTCAGTTTATGTGTTTCTAGAGAATTTTTGCAGGGTATTTGTTCTTTTAGCATAGAGATACATGATATAAATGGTTGATATGACATCATGTTCTCATATGCTAATACAGTTCTCTTTGACAATGAGATTTCAACAACCATGAAATGGACACCCCCAGAGCAGTCACAGGGGGCTACCATGAGCAGTGAAAACAAACTAAAGGTAACACATGTAGCCCTAATTGTTACAGGAAAGGAGTAGTCTGTTGACATGGAAACAAATACAATTTTAATGATATGAAGGTGCAGTTTTCCTTTAAATTGAACAAGAGTTCTTGTAGCCACTCATAGTATGAAAAGGGTACTTGGTCAGCCCAATGCTGCAGAACTATCCATTTGATGGATAGAGAAATCATAGCAATATGTTTCCTTTTCTGCACCTGTATTCCATTATAGTCACCAACAATACACACTATAGGGATGAAGAGACAATCTAAACCTAAAAGGGGATCCAACCTGGCTTTAATCTGAGCCCATAAAGGGGCAACTTTAACACACTCCCAGAAGATATAAAATAGAGATCCCTCAGCCTATCCACACCTCATGCAAAGAGGAGATAACAATATATCCATATTGTGTAATTTCAAAGGGAAGTATTAGATGTTATGCAGGTAGTGGTGGGCAAAGTGAAGAAAATTCGGTTTGCAGAGTAATCCACGAAATTCCACTCAGTTCGTGGAGTGAAATGCCCAGCAGAATAGCAAAATTTCACCTTCCATGGTGAAATTTCACTGTGGAAGGCAAAATTCCACCTAATGAGAAAAATTTTGTGAAGTACTCCACGTGGTGAATTTGGTCACTTCGCTGGTGGAAATTAAATTTGCTGCATCTGTATATGCAGGATATAAGATTGGGTAAGGCAAAGTTTATCATTGGAGACATATTTATAAAGATTGTTCCATATTTTCTTCCACTTGAAAGTACATTGTAGAAAGGCTGAGGACCAAAATAAAGACTGTCCAGTAATATTAAGGAAAAGCATGGGAAAGAGGAAATGACTGAAAATGAAAGTGCTATACTTTGTTTCTATACTGTTGATGTGGAACACTCCACCTCACTGCACATTTTCAGATAAGTCAATACACAAGATAAGATGTTTTGATATTTTGTGCTCTGATTAACTGAAACCATGAATGGGAGTCATGAAAAGACAAAAAGTGAATCATAGCAGTTCTGGCTAACCACATTTATTTCTTATTTGTTTATGTGATTTGCATCAAACAGATTGTGTGATGGCCCAATATGATACTATATCTTATCTGCATGGGGATCTCTTGGTACAGTGACGTGCATCAAGTATTTAGTTTATAGTGTAGTATCATGAGAAGTAATTTATTGTTTTATAAGAAACTCCAGTAATGCAAAGCATCATGGGAATTCAGAATTCTCCCCCCGAAGCTGAGCATGTCCCACCCTCCAAAATCAAATATGTAGTCTACTTTGTACCTTACAGGTACTAAAAGAACTTTGCAAGGAAAGAGGCTGTTCAGCATTTTAGTATATTCAGAGTAGCAATGCACTGTACGTTAAGTACAAATGAGCTAAGAGGTAAATTTCAAATTGGATTTAGGAGGGTGTAATGTGTTCAGCTTTGGCGGAGGATGAGGCATGTATGATTTTGTACTTTTTAAAATGTGGCTGCATTGCCAGTGTCCTTTCTGGGTAACCCTTGTCCTGGTGCATTTGTTCTGATGTTCATTTTCCTTTGATAAATATGTGCCACTGGTCCCATATTACAAAAAAGAAAATATAGACCATAAATAATTGTACAGCTAATGACATTAACAGAGATAGCTCTTCCCCGATAAAGTCGAGAGCAGTAGGCTAAGTTTGTCAAAGCAATCCAGCAATGTTTTCCCTCCTTCCTACCCACCTGACCCTCCTACTCAGAACCCAACCCCCCGCAACCCCCTCCAGAAAAACAACAGTGACACTAGGGGTGCCCAATCCCCCAGTGTCATGATTTTAAATCCTTGGTCAGTTTTTTTTTTTGTTAACCCTGTAAAAAGAAAATCTTTCATCAATATCTTTTGCAGCTGTTACTGTCGCTCACCTGACCCTCCCACTCAGCACCATGACCCAGTACCTCCAAGCTATTACTTACCCATTGGGGTCAAATACTGTAATCCTCTCTGGACCGCAGACACATCTTCACTCTTCAAAGCCGGGCCACGAACTGAAGAAACAGGTATGCGGTTTAATTTATTTCAATAGTGTTTTGAACATAGTGGCATAACTTGGCCATTTTTGCATATTATTAGCCCACATTTTCAACCTCCATTTTTTGGGATCCTGCCTCATGAACAGTTGCACTGACATTAGGCAAATCTGTCCTGAAAAGTCATTTTGCAGTCCCTATGCAAAATCACCTTTAGGCATGGAGTTGAACATTTTCTCTGCCCTTTTACATGATGCAGGTTGTAACAAGGCTCTGTTGAAAATCTGATGTACATTAAAAATTAAATTTGATGAAAATTAGTATTTGTTTATCTTTTTTGATGTTTTTAGATGTAACAATCATTTTGGTGGAAGGATAAGTGTGGTCTTTGCAGCTGTACAGGATTTTGGGGTGGAATGTATTTACTTTCTATCTCACTTTTACATATACAGTACATTGGAATTGTTTGGAGGGGAACTGAAATGAGGAACTGTTTAGTCTGTAAAGTAACTGTTGCTGCAGTTGTAATCCTGTTTCTTTATATTGCTTTGCTCTACCTGAATAATAATAAAATATTCTTATACAAAAAAAAAGGTCTAACCCCTTTCGGAGGCCATCAAGTCATGGGCAGATCCCCTACTAGGTTTATCTCAGTTATTTACTCCTGAAGAGTGTCTGATAGGTGATTATGATGGAATTTTCATCAAGGAGAAGAAGTATGCCATGGCTATGATTTCTATCTCTGTTAAAAAGGTTGTTCTCCAACACTGGAAGGACTAAGCCTTACAATCTTACCAGGAATGGTTACAGGAATTTCTTTTTATTCCACACTTGAAGAAAATGACTGCTAGTGTTTGAAACCGATTGCATGCTTATCACACCAAATGGGGCAGACTGTGCACATTATACATGGTTTGCCTTAGAGCATACCCCTTCCTGATTTCATTATCACTGCTTGGGCTGCATGTTCTGATTGTCTTCCAGCATCTTTTTTTGTTTTTTTTACTATGTACTACTTTGTGGTAGAGACACATACCATCTACTAGCTATGTAGCTTTGTTTCTGTTTCCTGTGGATTATATCTTTTTTTTTCTTTAGGCATAGGTTCATGCTTAGGATTTGGATCTGTGCTTGGCATACTCCTCATCCAATGAGGGGTGGGTTGGAGAGGGGGAATATTTGTATTTTCTTTGCTTGTTGTTCTTGTTTTGGTTATAACCTGTTGGTTGTTGTAATTTGAAAACCAATAAAGAAAAGACAATAAAAAAAGTAATTACTTTTTCATATAAACTAATCCTGTTTCATGAGAATGAAACAACCTCATGAAAAAGGATTCCTTCAGACAAAAAAAGAATTAGGACTTAGTTTATTTTTTCACATTTGTTTTCATATGAAGGAATCCTGTTTTGTGAAATGACACAGTCTCATGAAAAATAATTTCTTCATATGAAAAAATATATTGGACTTGCTATTTTTCCATATTTGAACTTTCACAAGCCATAGTGCCTTCAAGTTTTGGAGTAAAAGGACAATCTATATATCAAAAAAGGTCTCAATGACTATTACAACTTTGAAACATAATACTCCCTCAAAAATGTATGGGCCATATAAAAAAAAAAACATAAAAATTAAAAAATGCAAATTCCCAGACAATACATTTTCCTTGAAGTGAGCCCCACAAAAAAACATGTACAACCAAGCAAATACATTGCTTTTTTGTAGGCATGAGCCCTGCACTTTCATAGCCAGATACATGCATTCATCTATGGAGGGATGGAAGTGCAGGGCCCAGAGGGCCATGTACTTTCCTAGCCAGATGGGTGTGTTCATGCAGGTCCCTTGATGATACAATTCTACTAACTCAAAAAGGAAAGAAATTCTTTGCAGAAAAACTGTTTAATGCACCAGCTAGGGTTCAGATTAAAGTGACAAAAGTAAGGAAATGTGTCATTTGGGTTTCCAATCCTAACTCCCCACCCCCACCCCCACCCTCCTAGCAGGAGAAGGAAAAATCATTATAGTTTTCACTGTCCTGATACTTGGCAAATCGGGGGGGGGTCTTTCTTGGGGTTCTTATCCCTAGCGCTCTCCCCATTCAGATCCATGATGGGTTGTTGACGAAATATTTGTTGAAGGACCCAACAGCAAAACCAGTAGGTTGACTGCATTCTGCAGACAGCTGCTGGTTTGCAGAAGCAACAAATGTTTTCTTCGGGGGGGGTTCACCCCGCATCCCCCCAGAGGGTGTGCAGGAACCCCCTACAGACAGTGCTGGGTGCCAGCAGGTTCCCTACAGTGACGTGGCACTGTTGTCACTGTAGGGGACTCCGCTGTTGACATGTCAATATCAGGAATGTATACCCCCCATTCCATGACCAAATAAGGCAAGATGTGATATGTTTTCTTCAGACAGGGCCTACAGGTTTTTGGCAACATGTGGAGAGACACAGTTTTGTATGTGTGAAGAGTATATCACAATGGGGTGAGCATTAGGGTTGAGAACACCAAGGAAGACCCCACCCCTGGTTCACCAAGAGTCAAGACACCAAAAAAATTATGTTTTTTCTTTTACCTGCTTGGTGGTTGGGGTGAGAGATTAGGGTTGGAAACACTAAGACTACATTTCCCTACTTTCGTTGCTTTAATCTGAACCCTAACTGCTGAATTAAGATAGTTGTTTTTGCAAAGAATGTATATGTCCCATTCCTGTGTAGATTCACATGCATACATAGCTTTGGAAATGCAGGGCCCTCTGGACCCTGTGCTTCCATTTATAGCACAAGAGTGATGGAATTGTCACTGTAGCCATGTTATTACCCCACCTAATATACCATTACACAAAATATTCAAATCCCTGCCGAAACATAATTCTGTGCAACTGCAATGCCATTTCCATGCCACAGCTCAAAAACTGAATTTCATCCAGGATTTGAAAAAAGACAGTTGTCACATACATTTGGTGGGGTAATAACAAGTCCAACATTTGGGGTAAAAGTATTTCTAACTGACAAAGTTATGAGCGTGCATAATGCAATTGCAAAAAGCCATCATAACACAGCCATTTTTTGACATTTTGACCCCAGATTTGTTGTATGACCATTTGGGAATCCCACCTCATGAACAATATGATTGTCATTATGCAAATCCCACCAGAAAGATGATTTTGCCAGCCTACCTTAAAAGCACCTTCCAGTGGGGGATGCCTAATGACAGTCATATTGTTCATGAGATGGGGTTCCCAAAAAGCCATATTGAAAATTTGGGGCAGAAATCCCATAAAATGGCCGAGTTATGAATAAAAGTTGATCCCCCCAACTAAAATACATTGAAGCGTATTTACCTTAGTTTCTCATATTGCAGTTGCTGGTTCCAGCAGCAAGATGTGTCTTTCATTGGTGGAGCCGGTCTCAAGCATGGGATCTCTGGAGGTGAGTGAGGGTCTTTGGGGATGTTACTGGGGGTATGGAGAGGTGGGTGCACAGTGGGTGGTTGGGTGGGGGGGTAAGGGCATGATCGGCGATCAACATTTTCTCTTTCAGGTGTAAAGAAACTCAAAAGACATTGAAGGATTTTTTTTTTCATTTCAGCCATAAAAAAGGGACAATGGGGGGATACTACTGCCCAACAATCAAATGGGGCATTGTTGTGTGGGGATACCACTAGACATCAGGGATATAAAAAATAAGCATGGCAACAGTGATTGGAGGGTGGTGGGTACTACTAGACACCAGGCATATTATAAATAAGCATGGGAACAGCGATTGGAGGTGGGCTACCACTAGACACCAGGGCTATTAAAAATACACATGGGAACAGTGATTGGAGGGTTGGGGGTACCACTAGACACCAGGGATATTACAAATAAGTATGGTGACAGCAATCAGAGGGTGGGGGGGGTGGTGGTACTGCTAGTCACCAGGAAACTAGGCACAGAAGTGTGGATAACAATTGGAGGGTGGTGAAAAAGGATTTCCTTTTCCTGTCCATTAAAAAGGATTCCTTTCTTGTGAGCCAATTCCTTTTTTGCCAGCTCACAAAAAAGGAATCGGATAGTGAAAAAAGAAGTTAGCGAGTCACAAAAAAGGAATCTAAATGACACTAACTTTGTTTAACTGTTTACCTCTACTGTTGTCTATTTCCTGTCTACTGTATGCTCTTGATGCATGTAGTCAATGCAATTAACTCTCTGCCTTTGTCTCCTGTATGCTTATATGCCTTTTTTAAATGTAATTAATTCCGGGTCGCCCCTGAAAAAGGGACCTTGTTATCTCAGTGGGCCTACTTGGCCAAAAAATTCCAATAAATAAATGCTTTAAAAAACACCTTCCAAGGTTGCTTTTACACCAAACCACTTCAGAATCCATCTAAGGGAGGCCCAATGACCAAGATACATGATTTGCTGTATCAGGTTAACTTCATTTTTGTGGGTTTTCAATAAAAACATTTCGAAAAAATGAAATAAAAACAAGATAGTGTCTTGCAAAAAAAGGAGTTTTTTCTCATGAAAAGAGGATTTCAGGTCTTGCAAAAAAGGATCGCTCTTGTGAGACTCAATCCTTTTTCATGAAATCAAATCCTTTGCCACAAAAAATATATTTATCCTGGAAATAGAATGTCCATAAATGTTCCATTAGGATATAATGGGAAGTAAAACAATTAATAATTTTGCAACAGATTAATATTAATACATCACATTTTCTCTGTCTGTTCTGCTACCAACGTTCTTTCTACCCTACAAAAATCATGCATAAATTAGACACCATCTAACTGCAAGGTGATGAGGAAAAAACTGCAAAAAAGTGTATTTTTTTACTTTTTTCACTATCCAGATCTCATAAAATGCACATCCAACTGTAACAAAACTTACTACATCAAGAGTTCTATCCCACAGGACAACACATACCAAGCTGTGTGCAAATCCATTAAATGGTTGCAAAGTTATTAAAGTGCAAAATCTGAGGTTTAACATTAAACTTGCTACTCAGCCTTAACTATAGAGATACAACCTTGCCTCTATAATCAATCTGTCTATCTATCTATCTATCTATCTACCTATCTATCTATCTATCTATCTATCTATCTTATATAGATAGATATGCACACACACACACACACACACATATATATATATATATATATATATATATATATTAGAGACAAAGAACCTCTGTGCGTAAACACTGAGGCAAGGGTTACCCAAAGGGCATTTGGCTGGGAAGCCAAGTTTCAAGAAAATACAAAATCACATGCTCCCACAATGCAAAGCATCATGGCTGCATATGCAAAATATGCATTCTGTGGTGATTTTCATATGCAGCCCATGATGCTTTGCATTAGGGACCATGTGTGATTATATATATATATATATATATATATATATATATATATACACACACACACACACACACACACAACATATATTCTTTGCAAAACAACTACATTGATGCATAAGTTATGGTTGAGGATAAAGCGATGAAAGTAGGAAAATATTATATTAGGGTTTCCAACCCTAACACCCTATCCATATCCTGCACACACCAACAGGTCTCTGGGGTGTGCCTTGAGGTACTTTCATTTCTCATCATAAGGCTTTTGATTAAAAACCCACACCATTTTATTTGTCCTCCTCTGGACCGCATCCACTCTGTATATGTCCTTCTGGAGATGTGGGCCTATATTTTCAAAGTGTCACAGAGGGCTTTCATCAAGCCCTGTGTCACACCATTTTTTTGAGCAGCTGTGCCAAATTCCTTTGATGCAACTGCACCCAATTTTAGTTAATCAATTTTCTCATTTTATGGCACTAAGTGGCACAAGTTAGACCAGAGAAAACCTGGTCTAACTTGCGGCATTTGCCACTTGAGATTGAAATTCCTGATCACATGCTGGGAGAATGTGACAAGTCCCATTTGCCAAATGATAGGTACACCAGGGGCCTGTGGCATTCTTGGGGCTCTGAAAATCAAGATCATGGTCTCCAGAACTAGACACAGAACTCTATGTGGGGTTTTACAGAGGCAAAACCACCTACTGCTTTCTGCTGATGATACCCTTCCTATTCACACAAGCATCCCACTTGCCCTCCCTACTGCCTTGTCACATTGTCTGGCCACCTATAGGTTATGATATATGATTACCCCAAGTCTCTTTCCTGCTTAGCAGTCATTAATAACTCCACCTGTTTTGTACTCTACCCCTGAGTTGCAGTGCCCTAACTGCATTATTTTGCACTTTTTCCCATTGAAACCAGCTGCCATAACCTTGACCACTCCATGTATTTTGTAAAATCTCTGCTTATCCTTTCTGCCCAGGGAAGTGTCAACCTTATCACAGATTTTGATGTTATCCACAAAGAGGCAGACCTTCCCTTCCAGCTCCTCTGAATGTCACTTATAAGGACCTTAAAGAGGACCAGTCCCAGCACTGATCCCTCAGGTACCTCATGATCACCTTCCGTTCCTCAATGTGAGCTCCATTTATCACCACCTTCTGTCATCTATGCCCTAACCAATTTCTTATTTAGTTTACCACCTTTGAGCATACTCCTAAACTATCCAGCTTACTTACTAGTCCCCTATATGAATGGTGTAGAAAGCCTTACTGAAATCTAGGTAGACCATATCCACTGCTCCACCCTGATCTAATTCCTTTGCAATCCAGTTAAAAAAATCAATCAGATTAATTTGACATGACATCTCCCCCATAAATCCATGTAGCCTTGGGTATTGTAACACACTGGATTCAAGATATTCTATTGCCCTTTCCTTCAGCAGTGATTATATTAACTTCACAACCACTGATGTCAGGCTAACTGGTCAATAATTGCCAGCCTCCTCCCTACTACAACTTTTGTGAACTGGGACTACATCTGCCTTCTTCCAGTCCTCTGAACCATGCCTATTTCCAGTGAGCTGTTAAATAAGACTGTCAAAGGTGCAACCAGTACCTCCCTAAGCTCCCTTAATACCCTTGGATGCACCCAAACTGGCCCAATTGCTTTGTTCAGCTTCAGATTAGGGAGTCCCTTCAGGACTCTCTCCTCAGAAAATGGACTAGTGTCTACCCCCCTAAAGCTTCTGTTACTTTTTTGTGGTCCCTCCCTTCTCCTTCCACTGTGAACACTGAACAAAAGTATTTGCTCAACATGTCTGTCTTATCCTGCTCCCCCGTACAGTACCCCCTTCCCTTTTTAACCTTATAATCACACCCTGGTCTTCCTCTTTTCTCTTACTGTATATACCTAAAAAATGGCTTGTCCCTTTTTGTTACCTCCTAGGCTATTCTCTCTTCAGTTTGCCCCTTTGTGTTCCTTACTGCTTTCCCTGCTTATAGAAACATAGAAACATAGAATTTGACAGCAGATAAGGACCGCTTGGCCCACCCAGTCTGCCCATTTCCCTACCTAATGGATATTCTGCAGATCCTAGTTAACCAGCAGCCTACTTCTTCCTACCCCCAACCCCCTAGAATTGCCTTATGACTGTGCCATGCATGCTTGAATTCCACCACTGTTTTTGATTCCACAACCTCCTCCGGAAGGCCATTCCATGCATCCACAACCTCTCTGTGAAAAATACTTACTTAAATTACCTCTGAGCCGCCCCCATTTTCAAATTAGCCCCTTGTTCTTGCACACCTCTTTTTTGAAAGATGCTACCCTCTTGACTTTGTTGATTCCCTTGAGGTACTTGAAAGTTTCTACTCATGTCCCCTCTCCTCCTCCTTTCTTGAGGCTATACATATTAAGCTCATTAAGTCTCTCTTCATATGTCTTCCGTGCAGACCCTGCACCATTTTAGTTGCCCTCCTCTGGGCAGCTTCCATTCTGTCTATGTCTTTGCGGAGATTGGGCCTCAGAACTGCATGCAGTACTCCTGATGGGGTCTCACCAACTGTCTGTACAGAGGGATAATAACTTCCTGTTTTCTACTGGTGATGCCTCTCCCTATGCATCCCAGTATCCCCCCAGCCCTCCTTGCTGCCCTCTCACATTGCTTGCCCACCTTTAGGTCATCTGATATGACTACCCCCAGGTCCCTTTCCATTTTTGTTGTTGTTAGTATCTCACTCCCATTGTGTATTCTTCCGCTGGGTTTTTGTTTCCCAGGTGCATTACCTTGCACTTCTTAGCATTGAATCTAAGCTGCCATACATTTGACCTTTCCTCTAACCTTGCCAAGTCCCTTCTCATCCTTTCCACCCCACCTTGTGCATCAACTCTGTTGCAGATCTTTGTGTCATCTGCAAAGAGACATACTTTTCCTTCCAGTCCCTCTGCAATGTCGCTTATAAAGACATTGAAGAGGACCGGTCCTAATACTGAACCTTGTGGTACCCCACTAGTAACCCCCCTTTCTTCAGAGTGGACTCCATTTACTATTACTCTCTGTGTCCTATTCTCCAGCCAATTCTTTACCCAGGCTGTCATCTTGGGACCCACTCCCAGGCTGGCTAACTTGTATATTAATCTTTTGTGTGGGACTGTGTCAAATGCCTTGCTAAAGTCTAGGTAGGCCATGTCCACAGCCCCTCCCTGATCTACTACTTTGGTCACCCAGTCAAAGAAATCTATCAGATTTGTCTGGCATGACCTTCCCATTGTGAATCCATGCTGCCTTGGGTCCTGTGCCGCTCTGGCCTCTAGATACTCGACAATTCTTTCATTCAGAAGTGATTCCATCATTTTCCCTACCACTGAGGTTAAACTAACAGGTCTGTAGTTTCCTGCTTCTGCCTTGCTCCCACTTTTGTGAAGGGGAATCACATCTGCCCTCCTCCAGTCCTCGGGTACCACCCCATTCTCCCATGATTTGTTAAAGAGGGCAGTCAGTGGTGTCATTAGTTCTACCCTTAGTTCTTTTAGAATTCTGTGATGAATCCCATCAGGCCCCATTGCTTTGTCCACCTTCAGTTTTAAGAGTTCTTTCAGAACCCTTTCTTATGTAAATGGGCTGGTATCAACTTCTGTATCCAGAGTGTTTCTACTGTTTATTTTAGGTACCTCCCCCTCTTCCTTTGTAAATACTGAGCAAAAATATTTGTTTAGTATCTCTGCCTTTTCACAGTCACCCTCTGCCCACCCTCCCTCCCTTTATTAAGCCTCACTATCCCTCCCTTGGTCTTCCTTCGCTCCCTGATGTACCTATAAAGGTTTTATCCCTTTCTTAACTGAGTTGGCTATCTTTTTCCTCGGTTTGGGCCTTTGCTGTTCTGGACTGCCTTCCCCAGCTTCTTTTGCTTTAACTGATACAGTCTCTGTCCTGCTCCTTCTGTGATTCCTTGTACTTCCTGAATGCTTTCTTTTTCTCTTGAACCTTCACTGCCACTTCCTTTGAGAACCATAGTGGTTTCTTACATAGTTTCATTTTGTTTATTTGCTTCACACAAAGGCTTGTTACCTCTGTGATGGCAGTTTTTTTTATTCACCATTGTTCTTCCATCCCTCCTTCCTGCCCATTTGCTAGTGCATTCCTTAGGCACTCACCCATTTTGGCAAAGTCAGCCCTCCTAAAGTCCAGTAGTTTTGCCTTTGTATGGCTTGACTCTGTTGCTGTCTTTATTGTGAACCATACTGTTCGATGGTCGCTAGTTTCCAGATGGCTACACTTCTACATCTGTGATCCTCTCTTCATCTCCATTTGAGAGAACCAGGTCTAAGATTGCTCCCTCTCGAGTGAGCTCCAATACTAGTTGTCTAAGGCATGCCCCCTGTAGGGCATCTAGAATAATCCCACTCTTCGAAGTGGCTGCTGCTACTGTACTCCAGTTAACATCTGGCATATTCAGATCACCCATCAGCAATATCTCCCCTTTTTCCTGCCATTCTAAGTATACTTTCTATCATTTTCTTGTCCATTTCCTCCCCCTGAGAAGGGGGTCTGTATACAACCCCTGTGCGGATTGTGGTGCCATTGCCGGTCTCCAAATTTACCCACAGTGCTTCTTCTCCTCCCTGTTTTCCCATTTGTTCTGTTGCTTTGATTCCTTCCCTTATGTAAAGAGCTACTCCTCCTCCTCCTCTTTTACCCTCCCTGTCCCTCCTGTAGATAGTGTATCCTGGTATGTTTACGTCCCAGTCATAGTTTTGTGTGTACCATGTTTCTGTGACTGCCACAATATCCAGATGTTCCTCCTCCATCAAGGCCACTAATTCAGAAAGCTTGTTACTCAGACTACGGGCATTGGTACTCATTGCTCTCCATTTTTTGATGACTTTACCTTCTGTTGCAGCATCCCCCACTGACCTTTCTACCTCTGTCTTTTTCTCATTTAGTACCCTGTTTTGTAGGGAGAGGCTAGGATTTTCCTGCTGCTTATCAGTGCCTCCCCCCTTGACTAGTTTAAAAGCTTGCCAATGAAGCATTTAATCTGATTGCTCAAAAGACTTGTTCCCTTCCTGGACAGATGCAGACCATCCTGCCAGTATAGGCTGGTGTCCCTCCAGGTGGAACCCCAGTCCCCAATGAAGCCAAACCCCTGTGCTCCATGCCATTTTTTCAACCATTTAATAAACTGCATGGTGCAAAGTACCCTCACCTCACTCATGCCATTGACAGGCAGCACCTCAGAGAAGGATACTGTGTGTGCTACTTGTCTTAGGCCCCTCCCCAATTCTTCAAAGTCCTTCTGCACTACTCTAATCTCATGATGAGCCAAGTCATTTGTCCCTAGGTGGACAATGATGTCCGGCTCAGAGTCCCATGCAGCTGTTCTCATGATCCTGAGGATGTGATTCCTGTCCCTCCAAGCCATGGCACCAGACAGGCACCTTACTTCAGTTTTCCCTGCTCCCCCCCAGTTCTATGCCCCTAATAATTGAGTCCCCCACCAGGAGCTGCTTCCTTTCCTTGTGTTGTCCTCTGCCTCCTTCCTGTGGGCCTCCCTTGTGACAGTTGTCCTCAGCCTCCTTAGTCTCCTCTGTGGGTGCATCCATAGGGGAGCTATGCTCCCCCAGAATGGTATATGGATTGTGGAGTGGAACAACTGACTGGGTGTGCCTCTGTTCCACCATCCTCACCCTCCCTGAGCCCACTGTGGTCCAACTGCTGTGCTTTCTTCGCAACCTCTGAGGTAGTGGTGGTGGCTCTGGTGCTCCCTGGATGGGGGAGGTTCCCTTCCTACCATCCAGTGTGGCCTGGGGAAGGTTCCCTTACTACTGTCCAGTGCGGCCTGAAGATGGGCAACTTCCTCCCTCAGGGCAGAGAGTTGTCTGCAAATAGGGCAGCATCTCAGCCTCCAGAAAGACTCCCGGAAGACTGCTGCTCCACAGCCATTACATTGCACTACTCCCCACATTTATCTACCTTTTTTGTGTGTGTTTGTGTGTGTGATTGGTTTGTTATATAGAAATATATTTATTATACAATGTGTATGCTTATATTGTCAGTGCAGTGCGCTAGAGAGGATATGACAGTGTTATGCACCTTGCAAACTTGAGGAAATGATGTCAGAACCCCAGGTATAAAGGAACTATTTCCAGGGGTGGGTGGAGTGAGGGGTGGGAAGGGGTTGGGCCTAAACTGTGCCCTCACAAAACAATCAGCTAAAAGCTCTGACCCACCACTGCGATGAGTGCCTTCCTGTCAGCAAGATGCCCTACACAACAATTTGACCGAGAAAATACCCTGCTAATCAAACAGAGAAAAATCCAGACATCCAAGTGAGACACAGGTAAACCTCCCAAGCCCCAAAACAGCCTGGTGGATTGTGCTCTGAAAGCAGTCATCCCCAAAATAAGTCAGCTGTGCTTTAAACTCTTCCTGCACTGAAAATCTTAAGAATTGTAACAAACATAAAGCTAGATCCACCTCCCTCTGTTGCTTGAAAGACTGTCTTTTCCTGATAATTCTAAGTTTCTTATTTCACCTTTCAGTTAGAAGTAGCCTTCATCTGCAGAATATCTGCTACAAACCAAAGACAATTGTAAGGTTCACCTTCCTCTGTTGTGAGCACAACTCGCTTTCTTGCAAATCCTATGTTCAGTATTGCAGCTTCCAGCCAGATGTAGTTTCACTTGAAGAATATTAGCTGTTCTGATGAGTTTGTTATAAAACACTTGCTTATAATACTATTGTTCTCAGCTCTGTTACCAAAGCTATTGGCTGATAAGTAGCTATGATGTAAGCACTTCCTGACAAAGTGTGGTCTGGCCTTTTAAGGCACACACAGATAAACACAAAAAAAAGTTTCCACCCCCTAGGGCACTGTCTGGGTCAAATACACAACCTGTACCTGCACTTATTTCAGGATTTATGACAAATTCTTAGCCCAGGGTTTAAACTCTTCCTGCACTGAAAATCTTAAGAATTGTAACAAAAGTAAAGCTAGATCCACCTCCCACTGTTGCTTGAAAGACTGTCTTTTCCTGATAATTCTAAGTTCCTTATTTCACCTTGCTTCCCTCTGTTTCCCCTGATACAACTCCCTATCCTCCTCCCATTGCACCGTTTTATACTTTTTGAATGCTACTCTTTTAGTTTTTTCCTTTTCAGCCACCTCTTTCAAGAACCACCAAGAGCCACAGCAGTCTCCTTTTCCCCTTACTTTTGCTCACTTGTTTGATGCAGAGATTTGTTGCATTTACTATGCTCCTTTTGAGCTTAGCCCACTGTTCCTCCTCCCGTCCCAGGCCATTATCCCACCAGGTCATCCCTGAGGCATTCACCCTGCTCCTCTTACCCCCACCCAAGGCATCCCCCCACCAGGTCATCCCTGATGCATTCACCTATATATATAAAATTTATTTTGAATAGATAGAGAGAAACAGAGAGTCTATTACATGCAGTAATCTTGTTGCAGCAGTGGAAGGGGACAGCAACTAACAGTAGAGAGCATAGGAGATGGAACTCTTAAAATACAACACAAATGATCTGGCTCAATAGCATGGAGGGCTGAGACACAGCCACCTTACCTTCTGAAACACTGGCAAACCAGGATCAGGAATGGATCAGGGTCACTCAGGGGCCTGCTGGGTGAGGAAGGGTCCCACGATGGCTCTCCTCCCTTGGGAAGGGGGATTATGAGTTCTGCTGCTAACCTGCCACCTAGCAGATGGTGGTGGCAACACCAGAGGGACCAGATGATGTGGGTTTCAGTGTGTTGCTTCAGTACACATATGCATCAATACACACATGCATGTGTCATATGAAGATGCCCCAGCTCACTTGGCATCACCTGTAAGGTACCACATGAACTACCTGGCAAGTCACCCCTAGTATGGCTCTGTGTAAGTGGTGGTTAATCTATAAATCCATGAAACAGATCAATAGAAACATAGAAACATGGATATTGACAGCAGATAAAGACTGCTTGTCCCACCAAGTATGCCAGTTTTCCCCTACCTACTATAACACTACAGATACTACTTGATCTATCAATGACAAAGCTGGGGAGATAACAGGCAGAGAAACAAATGGAGTAAAAATGAATACATTTCAAATTACAGTATGCCTCAGAATGGCCCACCCATGGATAATGTAGACCTTTAAATACTGTCTGGTTGGACCCCCAAATTGTCATCATTGTATGCACCTCTAAAATAGCCAAGAGTTGCCATCAAAGGCTTCTTCTACTTTACTGGCATAATGACTGCCTCAACTTCAACACCAGAAAACTTGAGCTCAATCATTATATTTTACCAGCCCTTGAATACAAAAGCAAAGTATCTTGGACTACCAATTGCACATCACTACATAAACTTGCTGTGATATTTAACAGCATGTGCAAATTTGCCTCATTTAAGACAGACACACAAAACACTAACATCCATTTTCCAGTCTTGGACTACTGCCATGGAAGTTCACTGTGAATTAATGTTTTTCTCATCATTATACAAAATGTATGAATGGCTCTGACCCAGATTACCTGCAGAACCTCCAGAGCCTCCTTAATAAGTCATTGCTAATTTACCAGCTAAAGTCCCAGGTCAGAGATACTCTGGATACTCCTTGAAATTTCAAATACAGAGGCAATAAAGCTTTTTCCACTCCTGTTCCCATCAGTTGGAACACTTATACAATGTCAGGCCAACAAGTCATTTCTAGGCATTTCTATGAGCCATGTTCTTCCACCTCTGGAAACAGTGCTGCTGCCTCATCACATTCTATTTCACCACCCTTAAAGTTTCTCAACTCAGTCTTTCCTTGTATATGTCCTTCCCCTTCCTTCTAACTTTATCTCTACCTCTAACCCATTCATGAAGGCTCTTATTTTAGTCTGAATACATCACTGTGGTCTACAGAGTAGCAACATGACTGCAAATGTATATTTATGTGTATATTATAGAGCTTTGCAGAATTCTAAAATTCCCCTTCTGTCAGAATTCAGTGGAATTTCTGAATTTGTTTCCAAATTCCATGGAATTATGTTAAAAGTGGAATTCATAATTTCTAAAAGTGAAATGTTACTGCATAATTGTATTCTACAATTAATGCTAACTGTGATTTCATTTTCTTTAATTCATGGAATATTGTTTTGTGGTTTATGTACAAAGTCTAGTTCTGTGGAATTAAAAATAAATAACTTAAGAAAAGTATTTTGAAATTGAAATTGTTGTTCCCCATGAATTTAACCAGCAAAAGTCTGCATTCTACATAGCTCTAGTACTGTATATTTCTTTTTCTGTAAAGAGCTTGTAACTTTGAAGTATGTTTTGCATACAGCATCCCCTCCTTTGTAGACACAGTATATTATTGCTGTCTGACTGCATAAGTATTTCTATTTGGTAACTACTCTACTGCTGCTTCTGGTTTGTTCCCCACAAAGAACTCCCTTGTAAAGGAGGCATTACATTTAAACGTAGCTGTCCTGGCATGCAACAATTCTAAAAAATAAATGAAATATAAGTGTCAAAGGAGTGCAGACAATGAGTTGAAAGTTATTACTGAATAAACTCAACAGTGTAGGTTGTTCAACAGAATGACACATTTTGAATACAAGAACAGTTCAAACATGAAATTTTAACTAAACTGAGAGTCACAGCAAATTTGAAAGAATCTGGCTGATATGATCATATAGATATGGGATACCAAAGATTCTTGACTTATCTAAAGATGTAATGATATAGGTGATATAAACTGTGTGATAGAATTGTGAGTTAACATTGTCAATGGAGTGCTTGAAAAAGGATGTGTATTATATTATGGCTACTTTCATCAATAAATAAACATCAAACCCTGACTTGCTATGGTGATATATATACATATATATATCTAAGAACTGAACACTTGCAGATTTATAGAGTCATTGTTTATATCACATTGTATAATCAATCAGTGCTGGTGTCAGCACTGAATGAATATAAGAATGTAAATGATTCTGTTTCATAAAGTAGTAAATATAAATCTGAGCCTATAACTCTTTATATAAGAGCATGATTAAATATTATGCCTTTCCAAATGATCTGGCTTTAATGGCATGCTTAATGCATGTTAGTATGGCAATCATATTTATCTCCACTAGAAAGAATAAAAAATGGAGCATTCGCTTCTGAATTCTCCACTGAAGAGTTATTGGGCTTATGTTTATATGGGAAAAAATCAGGTCATCCAACTGCAGCCCATTGCATATACAATCAATATACAGTGCTAAATATCTAGATATGGATATACTTATTTATGTATCTCTGGATTTACCGCATTTTCAAAGCTATGCAATATTGACTGGAGTCTGCAGCAGTTTTAAGCAAATTGTGTAAACAGTGTTACAGTCTAACAGTCATTTTTAGTGAGATGTGGATATATCCAAAGATCATTGTGATGTAATTAAATGTTAGAAGATAGCTGTCTGCCTTTCAGCCAAAATGTGTTTGCACCAACTGAGCTTAAATAAAGTTAGAAGTACTGCTAGACATTATTAACATTCCAAGGCTGGCATTCTGATATAATTGGGAATGCAGGTATTACAACAGTGATTATTGCTGATTTATGGCATGTCATAGGATCAGTAAGGTAAAGTCTGTAGATTTCATATATTTTTGCCACCATTATGACAGCAATAATATGTCAAATGCTGCAGTGGTATCCAGTGACATGGTACACTATACAGTATATCTGGATATACAGTACCAAGAAATATTACAGAAATCCAATTGAAATTAATGGGGTTTCCTATGGTATATCATGAAATAACTGTATACTTCACATCATGACACTGGCTACCACTGTATATGTAACTGTTCATCTTTACTGTCCAGGCAGAGTTGTTGACCAATGGAGAAATTATACTCTCTTCTTTCATTCCTTTCTGGTAAAGCAAGCTTTGAATGATTATTTTCCATTTTATGACTCAGTTTTTCAGCTCCCTAAACTATCATTCTTCTGTTATCTGTTTTCCCTCTTCTTTGATACCACAACTGAGAAAATGTTACTTCAAGGATCTGCTTTATTGAATTCATACATGGACATGTTTTGATTTAAAGCAAATCACTTGAAGTTAGTTTTCATCTTTAAGATCAATGTTCATGCAGATTTGAATGTTAGAGATTAGGGTAATATATTTTGCCAACTTAGAAATGTCTAATCTTGGAATGTCTAATACAGAAGCTGCCATCTGAGTGATGAGACATTACAGACATTAGGTGAACTATATAGTCACTCTGGAAGGAAATAAAGCTTAAAAACATAGCAAAATAATAAAGGGAATTGTTTAGGTTACTTTGTTATGAAGAACTGGAACTCCACCACAATTGCACTGTAAGGGTGGATGAAGAAGGCCATTAGCAACTTTGGTTCCACTTCAAGTCGGAGACCATAAATTACATTTGCTTTGAGAATTTGGGCAAACCACTTCAACTCCCAGTGCAGTACAATACCATAAGCAAGCAGGAAATTTCCCCAGAGATATCACAGAAATTTTAAGAACTATAGTTTCTTGACCTGTGAAGTGCTGCAACTGTAATTAGTATGGGGTACTGCAGACTACAAATAGGGGGATTAAAAAGCCTTGAAATCATCAGTAAGTATTCAGTACTAAAGTTTATTTGTAGTAGGTGCTTTTAGTATGCATCTGCTGTGGATTATTTCTTCTGGTAGTGTGACAGAGTTGACAAACCCACTAAGATCACCACAGCCCAGTGTCAGCTAATTATTATTCATTGCTGACATCAAGGTGCATTCCACCTGCTAGTCTTTGGTTTATCTCCATAGCAATAATGGCATTCTTTCTGGCCCCATTGATTTTCAAATAAAATATATTAATCCCCTCCCCCCCCCAAAAAGTTATGCATACAAAAAAATACAAGAAAATATAAATAAATAGAAAGGCATTAAATGTAGAGCATTACTTTGCCCATGATGGGTTTTATTTACCTGATTCCAACTCTACGTGCTAAGTGGTAAACCTGATCATATTGAGCTTGTTGGTGATGACAACATGAAAGTTGTTGTAGGTGTCATCAGGAGGAGGAGTTATGCCACTATTACTAGCAGTGGTAAGGCAGATTCTGATTCTAGTTTAAGAGGGAACAGTCTGGGAAGAAGCCCCACAAGGAGATCCAGGAATGGTAATAGTAACAGTTATCAATTGATGGACATGTAAATAATCAATTGAATAGTTAAAGCTGATCCTTAGTAAGTTGAGTTTTATGAAGGCTAATAATTCAAGATTCTCAGGATCTGGCCTTGATATAAAGTCAACAGAAGAGGAGGAGTAATTTTACACTTTAAACTGTGGTTTTGAACATCTACCTGGTGGTGCTCAGGGTTGAGGCACTGGATGCCATGCTTTGCACCATGCCAGCAACTGGGGTTCAGTGATGAACTCGGGTGGCTGTAGGTCAGCAGGGGAGGGAGAGGATGGAGTGCCCAGAGGACAGCTCTCCTTTCCCTTGGGAGGGATCCAGGCTTGCTCAGTGTCCAGGCTTCCCCTTATGGAAATTGGGGCACTTCAGCTACACCAGCTGATGCAAGTGGAGGAGTGCGACAGATGCCAGCAGGGCAGCCATGCACAGGCATCATTGCATGCTGCACTCCTAGGGGGAAAGAAACAGGAAAAAACCCTGCCAGCTGGGTGAGGTGACTGCAGTCCTCCAGGGGCTTATGCTCCACATGCCCAACACTGGCCATGACTCCAACCCTACCTCTCGGGGTTCCTCAGCCTTCTCCTTTGGGGCCGAGAGAGGTGGGGATCTTGACACCAATGTATCAGTCAGAAGAAGTGGTTCAGACAAGCAGTTGGGGGCAGAAGCTGAGCGAGTCCAGACTGAGAGAAGCCCTGGACTGACAGGAGAGAAAGAGTGAACAAAATAACTGGGGTTTTGGGACTCTGAGGTGGAGGGATTATTATCAAGAGGGTAGTGATGGTGGTTTTTTTAAGCATAGTTGCATAGTTTTCAGGGATGGTAGGAGCTGGGAGAACTTGCTTTTGCAGGTGGAAAAAGGGATTGATTGACTCATAGCCCTTTCTGACTGTCATCATGAAATAGGTAGAAAGAGGTATGCAAAGTTGTCAAAATATGATTAGCAGAACAAATCTGCAAATGTTTGCAAATTTGCTTCAATGATGACTGCAGTATGAGTACTTATTGCCTGATGACTTGCCCAAACTTTTGCAAAGAAACTATATGAATTGTCAATTCACTGGTTATTTGGGCAATTCACATGGGTCTGCCATGTGAATCTGACCGGTTTGCTGGTAACAAACAAGAAAATCACAGACTTTAAATTACATAAAACCCCTCCCCCACCCACTGCAGTGTAATTCTCCCAACCTCCCTAACACCTTGAAATCTTTTAAAACCCCTTGCATCCTCCTGCTTGCAGCCTCCTCCCCCCAAATGCTGGTGAATTAATGCATTTATTTATTTAGTTAGTTTTGGTTAACGGGAAAGGAGAATTAGATAATTCTGCTATTTTCAGCCTTATCCCAGGGGAGGGTGGGATACAGATGGATGCCAACTGACATGAACCAGATTAAGCTGTTAGTGGTATTTTTAGTGAATGGGGGAAATTTGGCCAGGACACTGGGGGAAATTCCACTACTCTTGGCAGGGGGCACTGTAGGCTTCCTGTCCAAGATGGCAGACTCTGGGTCGAGAAGATGAGGGAGAACTTCCAGTAGGCTGGGGCAGATTCTCAACCCCAGCTTTATGCAAAAAGAATGAAGATTTGGAAGACGGAATGGACATTTCTCCAGAGGAATTCATGCAAGCAAAGTAGAAGCTACTGGCAGGAATGGTTCCTGAAATGGTGGTGAATGTGGAGGTGGAAGGCAGACAAGAGAAACCCCATGATCAGGACAATGTGCAGACTGAATTCAAGCAGGTTGCAGTGATGAACGCTGCACTAGAGAAAGCGAGCCCACAATGAGTGGCTGCACAGGATTTGAAGGAGCTTACTCCATTACACGGAGATGTTACAGAGGATGGCGAGGACAATGAGGGAAACCTACTGAGGAAGGCAGTGGTGAGAAGTGACGGTGTTGTTAGCAGCATGCCAAAACCTCCACCGAGGCAATGACAGGAAATGCAAGGGGTGACCATCCAACTGATTTTGTGGCATAGTCCTCAGAAGAAGCTTTACAAAATGTGGGCTAGACACAGATGGCAGAGGAAAAGTGGGTCCCTGAAACACTGTGGCTAGATCTCTCTGCTGCATCATTATCTAGTGATATCAACAAAATGTCCGGAGAATGGAGCAAAGGATATGCTCCACTATCACAGCCACTAGCAGGTCTGGCAGCTCTGTCTTCACTAAAAGAGCTCGATTCTCATGGAGTTTCAGGAATAGAAGATGGGAATTCCTCCCAGTTGCAGGGTCAAAGGATGGATCCCAAGTCTTCTACTGGCATCTATTCACAGGTACTTCTTTCTATTCCTAATAATGCTACACCGGGCATAATCTCGGTTATTGATGGGCCTGACAATATGAAATTACAGACTGCCCTGCACCCACAGCAGGGGGAAGGATCTGTATTAAGCACAAATCTACAAGCTACAGAACAGCAAACTGACAACATAATTGAAGGTGCAATGTCTACTGCACCAACATTTCTGGAGGAGACCGATGATTTTTTATTTTTTATTTTTTTTTTAGTTTTTGTTGACCGGGTAAGTGCACTAGACAAATCCTGCCTATTTTCAGGCACGACCCGGGGGAAGGGGATACAGATGAATGCCAACTGACCTTGAACCTGATTAAGCTGTTGGTGGTATTTTTAGTGAATGAGAGAAATTTGGCCAGGACACCGGGGAAATTTCCCTACTCTTTTCGATAAATGCCATGGGATCTTTAACATCCACCTGAACTACCACCAATCCAGGCAGATGGGACCTCTGTTTAATGTCTCACCTGAAAGATGGCACCTCAGAAGTGCAACACCCCTCTCATGCTGCACTACAGTGTCAGTACAGGGATATTAACCTAATTGCCAGATGTGGGAACTGAACCCACAGCCCTCTGATCTCCCGGCCTCAGAGGCGAGTGTGCTATCTACTGAGCCACTGACCCCCGTAAATAAACATTCTCAGCCTTTGGCTGGGGCTGGCCCATCATTTTCAGAACTGTTTAGAAAAAAACTCACTCGGGCACCAAGAAAAACTGTGGTGCGTTAAAGATATTGGGTGCGAGGGCTACCTGAACACCCAACAGCTCTTTCATTCATCTGTTGGACAGTACATGTAAGAGAAACTGACATTCTGTGAGGGGGGTTTGGGAGCTTTCAGTGACATCATGTTAGAGGTGGGGCAACCTTAAGCTAAAAGCCCGTGCTGCTTGCTGACCTGAATGCCAGCATTCCTCACCAGTACTCACTGCAAGTAAGATCTGTACCACAACAAGCTAGAAGATCTGCTGAACTGGACAGTTTGGTGCTTGCAAACAGCTCTTTTGTTTTTCTGTTGGGCAGCACATGTTAGAGAAACTGACTTTCTGTGAGGTGGTTTCAGAACCTTACAGTGACATCACACTAGAGGTTGGCAACTCTAAGCTAAAAGCCCTTGCTGCTTACCGAGCACGAGCGTGAGTGGTGCGAGAGCCACTCCTAAGAGAAATTCACAGTAAAGGTGTTTATTTTTCATGTTTGCCTGGTGCATTGGTAAGTCAGATACTGTTTTTAACATTTATATAGTTTTGGTTTTGAACTTTGAAAAGGATTGTCTTGTTCCCCTTAAGCCACTCAAGCATTTTTTGATAGAGTGATTTGCACATAGCGATAAACTTTCAATGGGACATGTTTTACTCATTTTAATATATTTTATGTAGGTATAAATAGTCTAGATTAAACTTAGGCACTTTACTTAATTAAGATTATTTTGTTTTTAGAAATTGCCTGGTTGTCAACATCAGCATGAAAAAGTACATGTCAGTTTATTGCTCTCATTTGTGGGATTAGTCCTTCAGGATGTTGGAGCATTTTATGTTCCTGTCATGACATAGAAACAGAGTGGATCAGCTGAGTTATTCAACTTCTCTAACCTTCTGGTTAAGTCTTGTCATGCAACTGATGATGGTTTAACTATCTTGGGCTACTTGCCTAAACAAGCCATAGTCAACTGGGGAAGTGTATATTAACAGGACAAAAATTCCCACACAGGGCTCTATAGAACAGGTAAACTTTTTTTCCCATGATTATGGGATTTTTGTTATTTATATCTGGGGATGTGGAGCCCAAACCTGGGCCTGCTGATTTTACACATGGAGATGTTCATACTTGGAGCCCAGGTGGATTGAGACTTGCTCATATTAACATAAGGAGTTTTTTAAATAAAAAGCTGAAGTAGAGTCCTGGATTGGACACCGCAAACCAGATGTATTCAGTATAACTGAGACTTGGTTAAAACCTATGTTTATGTCTAATAGAGGGCTATAATGTATTTAGGAAAGATGGTTGGCATAAAGAAGGTGTATAATGTTTTTTGTTAAGGAGAATTTTGAAGTAGTATCTCTAAATGCTTCTTTTCAGCCTTCCACCTCTTGTGAATGGTTACATTTAGATTTGCAACTACCCATTTGTATTAAGCTAGGGCTTTGTGCAGTGTATATTTATTTATTTTTATTTATTTATTTCATCTAGGATTACAATACCTTTGAGCCGAGGCTCTTTTACAAAGGTTCCACGTCAGTGTGTGCAACAGTCATAATTTTTAGTTACAAACATATAGTCATTGACTTATAGACATGTAATAACCAGTACAAAGACATGAGCTATGAGCAAGACAAGGGAAGGAGGTGGTTGATTGGGGGGGAAGTGAGGGTAGGAGATTGAGGGGGTGGGAGGTGGTTGGGGGTAGGGGCAGGAGTGCAGATATGGAGGGAAGGTGGGCGAGGGCAGGAGACAGTGCAGCCAGGGGGTCTTGTCAAGGGAATATGACAAGAAAGGTGCTAGGGGTGCAAAGACTGATTGTAAGTGCTGGGTGCTGGGGCATGTGCAGTTGGAACAGTGGAAATGTTAAGATGGGCAGTTGTAGGATACAAGCAGTGAGGGGCGCAGCTTGGACTTGAAGAGGCCGAGTGTTGTAGTGGTCACTATGTCACTGACAAGAGAGTTGAGCCAGTTGGATGCCCGATAGGCAAATGATCTTTGTCCTTGGGTCGTGCGACATCGTGGGATATGTAGTAGATGGGGAATTGGATCTCCTTGTAGTGACATTCCTATGTCTAGGCTTAAGGAGGGAACAGACACCAGTTGAGGCAAGCCCCATTATAATTTTCTTGGCCGTGATGCAAGTTTGGTATTTTATGCATTTGTCCAGTTGAAGCCATCCAGATTGGGAATAAAGGTCACATGTGTGGGTACGGCGGATGTGATCCAGTGATGAGATGACAGGTCTTATTCAGGGAGGTCATGATACATTTGAGAGCAGTGGTAGTTGCAGACCCATATATTATAAGACCATAGTCTATGATGCTGACGATGGAGCTTTGGATGGCCACTGACAGTGCTTCTGGGGTTAGGTGTTTCCTGTGCCAGAATAATATGCCTGACCTCACATTGGTAGACTTTGCAACATTGCTGATATGGACAGCGTATGAGAGATGTGGATCAAGGGTGATGCTGAGGTACTTGAACGATTGTGTTTGCTCTAGGATGGCTCCTTGTTCGGTTACAATGAAGAGGTGGAGTTGTTTGTTTTTGTTGTGGGGGCTGCAGAAGACCATAGACTTGGTTTGTTTCTGATTGAGAAGCAGTTTATGATTTAGGAACTAGGATTCAATGGAGGAGAAGGCCCGCTGAAGTTTATTTTGTAGTTGGAATGGATCTGGGTCTGAGGTGAGGATCACAGCATCGTCAGCGTAGAGAATTATTTGTTCTGGGCAGCTGTCCGGTAGTGAGTTTAAGAATAGGCTGAAGAGGAGGGGTCCCAGAATGGAGCCCTGGGGGACTCCTGAGTGGACCAGTCTAGGGTCCGAGAGTGTATCAGCGATTCTTACTGTTTGGAACCGTTCTTCAAGGTAGCTCTTAAACCAGCCAATGGAGTCGGTTGACAGCCCAGTGTTCTGAAGCTGGACAAGCAGGAGGCGGTGATTGATGGTGTTGAAGGCTTTAGTTAAGTCAATGTAGATTGAGCCTAGTAGTTCACCGGAGTCAAGTGCGTTTTGGATTGCGCTGGTGAATTCAAGTAGGGCTGTGGAGGTGCTGTGACCTTTGCGGAACCTGTGTTGTTGCTTGCACAGGATGTTGTACGGTTCCAGATATTCTGTGAGCTGGTCCGAAACAATGCATTCTAGTGCCTTGGAGAGTGGGGGTACTAGGGAGATAGGTCTGTAGTTATCATGGGCAGTTTTCTCACCACTTTTATGGATTGGGGTGACAGTGGCAGATTTCCGTCTTTCCGGGAACTAGCTAAGGCTGAGGGAGAGGTTGAAAATTCTGGTCAAAGGTCTAAGCACTTCATCAAGTGTGAGAGACAGGATTTTGAGATTGAGGGAGTCATTACTGAATCTTGATTTACCAAGGGCTTTGGTAACATATTTGCATACTTGGTGAGCCTTGACTGCTTTGAAGTAGAAATGGGGAAAGCTGGTGGGAGTAGTGTTCATTGCGGACAGAGGGGCTTCACCATCTTTGAAGTAGTCCTGGGGTAGGACAGCGCTAAGATTGGTAAAGGCTTTGTTAAAGGTATCCACAATGGTTTTGGGTTGAGGGTTGTGGTTCCATTGATGTTGAGTATTGATGGGGGGGGTTGGGGTGGATTCCCAGTGAGTTCCTTTATGTTCTTCCAGAATTCCTGACCACTGCCCCAGGAGTTTGTGAGGGCATGCTTATAGTAGGTGGACTTAATTTGCTGGATGGTTTTGGTGCAGTCATTACTGGCACATTTGTAGTTTTGGATGTTGTTTTGCCTTCCAGAGTTTCTGGCCAGCTCCCATAGGTGGTCTTTTGTTTTTAGCATCCTGAGGAGGTCACTTGTGAACCAACAGTTACTGAGTGATTAGACTTTGTGTTTCTTAATAGGAGCATACTTGTCACAGGCCACAGGGAAGATGTTTATGAAGTGGTCAAGTGCAGTGTTTACGTTGGTTGCATTGAAGATAGGGGACCAGTCTTGATGGAGCAGATGGGATTTGAGTCCAGGAAGGTGACCACTGGGTAGAACCCTGCTGGAGATAGTTTTTGGTGGTTGTTTGATGAATTTATTTGACCAGGTGCAGCTAACAGGGGAGTGGTCGCTGAGAGAGTCAGGGAGGACATCAGTGTTAGATATCCGCGATGGGTGACTGGTAAGGATCCAGTCCAAGTATAACCCCACTAAAGCTGGTAAAAAGGGTTTAGTTGAGTTCTTGGATTAGTTTCAGCAATTTTTCTTAAATAAACATATTCTGGTAATGGAGGATTTTAATTTGAATTGGGTGGATATGCTCACACTGAATTTGAACTGATGATTTCTAATACAGGTCTTATTCAATTGGTTTCAGATTTTCCTTGGATGAACTATTGTATTAATTAACATTCAGTGACTGACTGGATATTAACAAGGCAGCAGAGAAAGTAATAGAATGTGGAACATTATCTGATAGCATTTGTGATCATATGCCCATTTATTCTATTTGGAAACATGCTAAGTTAAAAATTCCACCTAACATTATCACTTATAGGAATTATAATAATTTTGACTGTAATGCCTTGTATGCCAAGTTAAGTATGTTAGATTGG
Source organism: Neoceratodus forsteri (assembly GCA_016271365.2). Lineage (NCBI taxonomy): Eukaryota > Metazoa > Chordata > Ceratodontiformes > Ceratodontidae > Neoceratodus > Neoceratodus forsteri. The sequence goes on along the minus strand of CM057456.1, from coordinate 1,155,272,783 downwards.
TCATTCTTGCATGCATCCCTGATCCCAATGCAGCTGTGGATTTCTTTTAAAAACAGTTGTTAAACATACAAAAAATATACTTCCCCCTAATCAAAAAAAGGGTTTAAGGAAAAACAACAAATGGATTACATCTGAGTTGTTTAAATTAATGAGGGAGAGAGACAGGCAATGGCAGATTTACAAGAATACCTATAATAACAATGCTTTAAATAATTACTGTATGCTTAGAAATAAATGCAAAATTCTTGTACATAAAAATAAATCTGATTATTTTCAAAGACAACAAATTAATTCTCTAGGTAATTCTAAAAAATTCTGGGTATCGTTTAAAAAGTTGACAGATCCAGGAAAAAACATAGGTGGTGGGACTATTAATTTAAAATGGGGTTACAATAACTGATTCTAAAGAGATCTGTGATCTTTTCTTAAAAAAAATTACCAATCTTCCTAACTATTTAACTAATTTTGGTCCATCTTGTACTTTAAATAGTACAGTATTTGATTCTCCTCTTGATTCCAATCGTCCTTTTAACTTTCGTATTATCAGACCCCAGCAAGTATACAAGCTGTTAATACAGATGTCTACTAATAAAAGTATGAGATTTGATGGTCTTGAAGCTCAGTTCGTAAGACTTATTTCCAAATTCATATATAGGCCATTAACACAAATTTATAATTTATCTTTGATTACTGGGGAATTTCCTGAAGTTTGGAAATGAACAATTATTATGCCTATACCTAACTCTGGCTCACCTCATGATTTGGATAACTATCGTCCAATTTTTATTCTTTCCCCTTTAAGTAAAATTTTTGAAAAAAATTATTAATGGCCAGTTGGTTGAATACTTAGAGGATGAAGTATGTCGCTCTCTGAAGCAGCATGGATTCCAAAAGCTTTGTAATACTGGTACTGCACTGGCAATTTTTATAGACCATACTTTACGATCGATGAATATGGAAATGTTGACAGGTGCAGTATTTATTGATTTTTCAAAAGTTTTAGATTTGGTTAATCACGCCATGCTTCTCTGGAGACTGAAGGACTTGGGCCTAACAGATAGGTCTTGTGAATGGTTTCAAAGATATACAACTAACTGTTTTGTAAAGGTAAATTTGGGAGGGATTGATTCATCGACATGTATGCTTCACTAGGGAGTTCCACAGGGGTTCATACTGGGAACCCTGTTGTTCTCCCTATTTATTGATCCAATCTCTAAGGTTTCTAATACTTCTAAAGTACTGCTTTATGCAGATGACATTATTTTGTTTACTAGTTCTGCAAAAGTGGACAAAATCAATGTCTCCCTAAATCAAGATTTTACTGCGTTAAATAAGTGGTTGTTGAAACATTGTTTAATAATAAATATCAAAAAAACACAATGCATTTTATTTTGTTCTACACTTAAATTGCATAACACTAAACCATTATTAGTTTATGATTTGGCAGGGTCTTTGATACAACAAGTCTCGGAGACTAAATATCTAGAGGTATTACTTGACCCGTACCTTACTTTTTCATCACACAATAGGAAGACAGTAAAGTTTGTGAATCAAAAACTTGTTGCCTTGTACCAAATTAAAGATTGTTTAACTAGAGAAGTTAGGGAAACTGTATCTAAAAGTGTGTTATTGTCCACACTGTATTACAACTCTTTCTTGTTCAGAAAGTTAGCAAAAAAGGACCTGGAGCTAGTCAACAGAACCTTTACTTCTATTTGTAGATTTGTTTCAGCTAAACCATTTAAAAGACATCATTGTATTTTACATAATGCCCTTGGTTGGTTGCTCCCCAGGTTGACTTATCATTACAACGTGAGCTGTATGATTAATAGCGCACTTGTTCAAGGTTGTAAATCTTCTTTGTTTTGGCCTACTAAAACTTAAGGATGAACCCAGACTGCTTCGCTCCTCCATTGCATCACATTTGTTTTAACCTAGGTTGTCTACTTGTATGGGAGAGAGGACATTTTCTGTACAATGTACACATTTTTTGGAATTCCTTGCCTACCAACTGTGTAAATGTCGCTGTACATGAAACATTTAAGAAAATCCTGTTCTGTCATTTACAATCTCTTGCTTTGTGAAAATGTTTTTAAACATGTGCATTTATATTTGCATTGTCTTATCACCTATGTGTATTTGTATTTTGTGTATATCATCTTAGCTCCCATTTTCTGTTTGAAGCTTTGGGTCATTCCTTAAAATGGGCCTCAGCCCAGTGTTCTTACCTGAAAAATAAAGTGAATTGAATTGAATTGAACACCCAGACAGGGTATTTGTAGCCAGAAGGATACTGAAAGAGTCTATGCAATTTCAAGTAGCAGGCCTATATGCACTGATCCATGTATCCCATGAGGATACCTTTGATGTTAGCTTTAGACAATATGCTGGTCTAGAGAGTCTAGACAAAATTTAGTGTGCTTCTTTCTTCCTCCCAATGGATTGCCTTCATGGCTATACCTCTCATGAAACCTTTGATAACAACAATGACAATAATGTTTTAGAATGAACGAGTGAATATTAATGAAATTTTATTTTGGTGACAAAAAAGATGTACTGTGTTAGGCCAACCCGAGGACGTTATTGACTCTGAGGGCATTCGGATGGGGAGGGGGGAGCTTTAAAGTTAAGTTGCTTCAAAATAATTCAGAGGTACAGCATATCCAGAATAGTTTTTTCTTGGGCCAAGATGGGGGGGGTCTGTTTTTATGCTGGCCAACCAAAAGCTTGCTACACATGTGGGGTCTGTACACATCTAAGCAGTACATGTGACAGGTTAAGGTGTGCTCTGTGTGGTGATTTCGGTCATGTGAGTATGACATGTAGGAATATTTTTAAGTGTATCCTATGTGATGAGGTGTGGCATTCATACCACCAGTGTCTCTGGGTGGGACAAAATAGAAAAAATGGTATGAAACAAGAGAACTTGGTTAACATGGCACAGGATGATGCCAGATCCCCCCCCCCCCGGGGTACAAAGCTGTATCCCAAGGTGCCAGCAGACATCAGGAACTAACCAAGAAATGTCCACTCCTGCACAAGAGACTCCTATTGAGGAGACCTTGACCCTGGAAAACAACACTATGCAGGACATAATAAGACCAGAACCATTATTCTCTGAACAGAGTTTAGGGTCAGTAGCACAGACTAATGAGGTAGCTGGTCAGGGAATAGGGTCTTCTGAACAAACAATCATGCCCCCCCAACAGAATGTCAGTTGCCCAGGACTAGGAGTCACTAGGTCCTCAGCCAAACAGTTCCCCACATTTCTCACTCTTCCATTGCAGAACTCATTTCAGGTACTTCAGGGAAGTAAAGTTGGGGGGAGTCTGATTTAGAGTTGGATGTATCATACCAATCTGAGGTAGTTTTGGAGGTGGAAGCAGAAGCAAGTATTAAAGTCTTAGGGATTATGAAAAAAAAAGGAAAAAAATAAAAGCACTATCCAGTGAAGGTAGTCCGGATTAATTAAACACTCCATCACTATGCTAGATGGCTGCCCTTCACTTAGTGTCCTTTAATGTATGCAGCATGAAGAATTATAAAAAATGGCTTACCATCCTGTCATACTTTCAACATGCTGCATACAATATTTTTTTTTGGACAAGAAACCCAGCTAAAACCCCTATTTTATACAGAGGAGGTTAGGAAGAGTTGGATGTGGGGCCCATCATGTTGGACATTTGGAATAGACACCATGGATGGTTTGGGGATTACTTTAAAGGTACTGAGTTTACCATTCGGAGACCTGTGGATATTCTTCCAGGCAGAGCCTTGCTCTTGGATTGCACTTTCCAACATTTCTCTCTTAGACTCATTAACACATATGCTCCTCAAACCAAAGCAGCTAGAGTGGAGTTATTGAGACAATAAGACCCTGGGCACAATTCTCAAATGGGGCTTAGAGTGGCACAAGCTGCAGAATAAAAGCAGCTTGTTCTGATGCCCCTGCACCAGGGACCCTGCACCCTATTCTCTATCAGGCAGTATCCTGGTGGCTAAGACCCACGGCTTGCAGAAACCTGGGCTAGGCACCAATCAGATGGTGCACTGGCAGTGTCTATCAGAAGCAGTGGGGTGGCTGTGCACTGCTCCAGTGCCTGTTGGGCAGTCAGCACCTTCCCAGATGTGCCCTGCCAAAAATCATAACACTGAAACACCACCTTTGGGGGCAGAGTTGCCCCCCCTTCCACGACGGTGCCATGCCATGCATTACAAATTATTCCTCATACAGCTAGTGCCATGCCCCCTTCCTGATCCTTTCTGGTGCCTGAATTAATACGTACAGTGAAGCCCACCAGGATGAAGCACAGCACTGCAGAATTCTGCAGTAGAGTTACTGCAGCAAAAAATGCAATTTCAATGGGAGTTAATCCCTTTTGTCATGCAGTAATCATGTGACACTGCATTTCATCTTGGCGGGCTTCACTGTATGCCCCATTGCCCCCTTCCCAATCTCCTATGGTGACAGAGGTATTATTCATACCCCTGTTCCCCCTCTCTGAACCCCAATTGTGCCAGAAATATTACTGGTTGTCAAGTCCCCCTCCCCATTTCCTGATAGTGGCAGATATATTAATTTTTTTCCAGTCCCTCCTCTCTGTTCCCTGCTGTTGTCCGTGTGAATAACAATACATTCCCATGTCCTCCTCCCCACCCCTAAAGGTGCCAGCACTAATACTGGTAAGTTTAGCAGGAGACCAGCACAGCCCACCTAACATCTCCGCAGCTGGCCACTCACTGAACTGTCAATGAGCCTACATGCACATTACAGTAAGCTCATCAATAGTTCAGTCGGCAGCCAGCCATGAAGGTGTAAAGTAGGCTGTGTTGATCACCAGCTCAGCTTATCAATATTCATGCTTGCACCTTTGGGGTTGGGGTGGGGGGCATAGAAATGTATTGCTATTTATAAGGACAACAGCAGGTATCAGGGATGGGTTACTGGAATACAATTAATATATCCACCACTATCGGGGTTCAGGGAGAGGGGCTCGAAGAATATTAATATCTTGGGCTCTTCCGGGGATCTGTTACTTCACTTTCATTAATAGTAGCGTCACAACCGTGGATCGGGGAGGGGGACCTGAATGCTATTAACATGTCTAGCACTATCAGGGATGGCAGGCATTGTTCAATTTACACAACACCGATATTGACACAGTCAGGGATCTCAGATGGGGGAATGATAATTTGTGGGGCTGGGGAGAGGGAAAGTGGCATACTGCTGCATATGTGCCTACATCCCTGTGGGAACTGTTTCTAAGTACCCTTAGACCAGCCCTAGCTGGTTTAACGGTACTTGGAAATTCTACCTCAGAAACAGTTCTGAGAATAACAATTTAAGAGATGTGGCAGCTTGCATCAGTCACATTCACCCTTGGACCATGTCACAGCCCATTTGTGGGCACACAGGTGGTGCAAGTCCTGTTTGGGGCAGGCAGCCTGTGGTTGAAGCAGGCTGTCTTTGAGAATAGCTCCAGGGCAAACTTTGAAGCAAGGTGCCACTTGCACCATTCATGTTTGGCACAGGCATCATGTGTCAAGCTCAGGGCTTTGAGAATTGAGCCCCTTATCTTTACACTGCTAGACATATTATTTGGGGGGGTGACATGAACTGTGAACTAAATATTAAAACAAAGGACAATGTTCAGAAGAAAGTTTATTGTGCTTCAAATGCATTACAAAGTATTCATCGTACAGATAATCTGACTGATACTTACTGAACCTTACACAAAGACTATGGTTATACTTATTATAAGAACAGGTTTGCAACCTGTATTGATTTCATATTTTGCTTCTGATTATTAGTTTCTCATATTTTTTCTCTGCACATTTGTGAATTTCCAGATTATATAGTATTAGATTGCACATTGAATCTAGCTAATATTCCCCCCAAATCTTTCTCAGCACCAAAATGGTGGAAACTTAATGTTTCACTACTGGAGCAGGAACAAATTCAGTTTGAAATATATCAGTTACCAGTTACTTTTAGCAAGGAATTCAGTTTTTTGTTTGTATGATGATCCCTGCCAATGGTGGAAGGATACAAAGACTGACATTAGAAATCTATTCATCAGCCAGCCCAGTGGCACAGAGGGCTGAGGCACTGGATGCCTCACCTCGTGGCACACCAGTGACCTGGGTTCAGGAGTGAGCCTGGGTCATCGGAGGTCAGCACGGGGGGGCAGGTGGAGCAAGATGGAGCAGCTGTCAAGGCAGCTTTTCTCTCCGGGGAGGTGGGAAGGCATCCCTTGCTCATGGCTACCCCCTGGTGGAGGCTGAGGGGCTGTGCAAGCAAGGGTGCTGGTGATGGGCCAGTAGGGCAGGCGGAGAAGGGCAATTACTGGAGCTGTAAGGTGCATGCGTGCCTCCACACTCATGCATCCTTCTCCTGAGATCCTCGGGGGAAAAATGGGGAGAAAAATGGAAAAAGGCAACTGGTGGCAGGATGGTGACTGACTAAGCCCCGGTAATTCCGGAGGACAGAGCTGGGGGAGATGGTCAGATGGGGGCTGTACGGGAGTAAGGAGAAATACAGATGTGATAAAAAAAATAAATCTATTCATCCATCTAGGAAAGGTTAAAGGAACATCTGAATACTTAATATATCAGGGCCATTGAAATATATTATATAAATACATGCTCCATCTTATGAATATAGGGGTCAGTGCCTCACGCATATTACTGATTTGAAGAACAAAATGTTTCAATTTCAGTATAATAGAGCTGCTACCTTGAAGGTGAAAGCTAGGTATGGGAAAGAAAAGCAGCCATATGCAGATCTTTTCAAGGCCTGCAAACATAGATTAGATTCCACCCCTATGACTGAACTACAAGACAGTGAAGGACAGATCAGAACTAAGGACATGGACCTACTACGAATAGTGCAGGATTACTTGCTGAATTCTTTTAGCTCAGAATATAGTCCACAAATTCCCCTTGACAGAATATTTAATAACCCCTTCCCCATGTCTGACAGAAGCACAACAAGCAGAATTGGATGCTCCTATTTCAGCTGAGGAAGTTCATAACATAATTACTTCTCTTAATAATGCTTCCTCTCCTGGACCAGATGGATTATCTAATGAATTTCATAAAAAATTCATACAAGAAGTGTTAGCTTCATTAAAAATGGTATATAACAACTTCCTGAGCAACCCCCATATAAAGGTGGATTTTGGTACTGCTATTATGATTTTCCTATACAAAAAAGGAATAGAAGGACTGTAAATAATTGGAGACTCATAAGCTTACTTAATTCAGACTATAAAATCCTTTCCAAGCTTTTGTGTCTGAGATTACAGAGTGTCACTGATTTATTTATTCATTCAGTTCAGACATGTTAGATTCATGGGAGAAATATTACCGTTAACCCTTGCTGTGCCACAGTCTGATATATCAGTCCAGAATCCTATACATTCTAATTCTGTTGGCAGCCTAAGGGTTAATCTGACATTACTAAGGGATACGTTTGAATTTGGGAGACAAAAAAGATTCAGGGCTTTTTGTTGTCTATTGATCAGGCAAAGCCTTTGATAAAATATCCCATAACTATTTGTTTCAGGGCCTGGAAAAATATGTAGTACCAGCAAAAATGATGCAATGGATAAAATGTTTATACAATGAGGCATATATAGTACCCTCAGTAAATGGAATATTAGGAGAACCAGTACCAATGTGGATAGGGGTGCAACAGGGATGCCCTATTAGCCATCTTCTATATACTTATGCAACAGACCCACTTATTAGGAACATAATCAACAACCAACAGACAGCGAGGATTTCTCCTGGAGAAGGGTTAGCTCGGCAAAAAGTATCTGCCTATGTAGATGATGTGTGTATTTTTGTCAAAGATCAAGGTTCAGGTATGGAGGCTCTACAGATGCTCTCATCATATTCTCAAGTTTCTGGGGCACAAATAAACCAGGAAAAGAATACTGGATTACAGATAGGACTCCTCACTACTTCAGGTTCTGTCCAAGACATAGCTGGTATTCCAATTTCTTCAACACCTATTCAGATATTAGAAATTTATTTTGGACAAAGGAAGCTCTACCAAATTAACTGAGAAAACAGAATATCCATATGTAAAACCAAAGTCCAGATATGGAAATCTTGGAAGTTTTCAAAAAAGAAGTGGGTCCTTACAATAAAGAAATTTTTTACTTCCTATTTTTACATATTTAAGTTTTATTTTTCCCCCTCCTTTAATTTTGGAGACCCATTTATTTAGTTGTTTCTTTAAAATGTTATAGGGGAGTCGACTGAACCCAGTTAAATGGGAATATACTTACCTACCAGAGAAACTGGCCGGTCTCAATATGATAAACCTTCTAGCATTCTTTCATTCCTTTTTTGTTGCCTCTACTTTAAAAATAGGATGGGAACTTACTTTTGCTCCTTGGCAAGAATGGACCAAATTATTACTAAAGGTTTTTTTTTCCAAATGGGATATATTACCTCCAAAGGTAATGACTTCATATAATATACCAGAGTATGCGGACTCTTCACTCCGCAATGTGAGGCAATGGAAATCCTGTAAACTAACAGTTTCTACATTTACTAGGAAGCAAATGTATATAAAGGCAATGGCTACTAATTATGTAATTTCTGTAACATTTCTTCCCATCTAAAATGAAACTGGCATTGGCCATGTTAAATGGCCATAGAATCCCAAATAAGACATAGGACATATTATGGCTCAACTATTATCGCAGGTTAGGGGTTAATGATAATTGAAAGCATAAATCCTTGGAGGAAAGAGTATGCCTTAGAGCTCAGTGAAAACAGGTGGAGGAATCTCAGGAACATTTCTTTTCAAAATGTCCTGTGCTTGTCCATATATTGAGCTTTCTGGCCACTAGGTGGCAATGGCCATTTTTGAAATCTCTGTCCAATGAGACATTAGTGTTAGGAGATCTCACTGGGTTACTAAATGATTTAACCCTAGCATGCTTAATGTAATTTTTGCATGCCTGAAACTGTATACCTGGAAAGCTAGATGCCAGTTTTCGACACAACAAATACAGGCAACTCCTGTGTCCATAGCTTTAAAGATTAAAAGTACACTGAAACAGGTGAAGAAATTGAATTATCACAGTCTCCCTAAGGGAAAAGTAGATGTTTTGTGGCACCGCATTGCTTGAATGTGATAAGATTATGGAATGAAGGATATATTTTCTGCTAAAAGGCTTCCTTTTCTCTAGGATTCAGCTTTGGAAGATTTGTAAATCAAAGAAAATATAATAGCGTAGGGAAGTGTATAATATAGGGGTAAGGTTAAAGGCATTTGTCTTTCCTTCTGTGTTAGTTTAAAGTGTATATCTTAAGTTTGTTTTCTTTTAATTTATCTTTTCTTTTTTGTATTACACTAGGTGTGTTAATATTACAGGCAATTTTTGGGGAGGGGGATGTTTATTTCCTTTTTATTTTGCTCTGCATTTATTTATTTATTGAATTTTGTTTACCCAGTAGGCCCACTGAAACTAGAAGTCCCTTTTTCAGGGGTGACCAGGTGGTAGGGGGAGATACAGATGGTAACCAACTGAAATTGAACCAGATTAAGCAGTTGGTGGTATTTTTTTTTTAGTGAATTCAGGAAATTTGGCCAGGACACTTGGGGAATTCCCCTACTCTTCTGTAGGGGGAGCAGCTGTCCCAGTTCAGGATGGCCAGTTCTGGCTTGACTCCAGAGAGGATGGACATCTGGGAGGCTTGGATTTGGGTCCCCTCCCCAGCCTCGACACCGATTGAGACTAAAGAATTTTATGATGCTAATATTTCTGAAGATGCTGCTCTAACACCCCAGAGAATGGAAGAGGAAGGTTTGGTTTACCCAGATGCTGGAATGACAGTCTCTTTCTCAACTGACATGCCCAAAGTGGAAAAGTTACAAACTTTACAAACTGAGAAGGACATTTGATTTAAAGCAGAATTAAAAGAAGAATGAAACATGCTTAATGGCTCAGTAGCAAGAGATTTCAGCAGCGATTTTGAAAATTCACTGCTTGGATAATGACATTAAAGAGTCAGAGGGTCCTTCAATTGATTAAGTAAACAACCTGCACACTGCTAAGTGCAACCAAAAGCCCAGGATGTTAGGAGAGTCACCCTCCACACCCGCTCCAAAAATAATCTACCAGATGAACACTGTGGACCAAATGGGAGTTACAGTTTTTTCTTTTAAGGCAAAAGTTGTTAACAAACCAAATGTGATTGAAGGGAAAAAAGTAGAAGAACTGCCCTCACCTTAGCGAAACAGAATATTCCCTTGGACCTTATGACCTCGAGTGAGGATTCAGCTGATAAGACTTCTCCTAATACCCGGCAACAATAGATGGTAAATAACATACCAAAGCCCTCTTCTTCCTCTATAAACCAGCAACAGTGGTCCCCTGAAAAAGCATTTCTAGAAGCTGGATGGATCAAGAACCTGACAGGGGTGTGGATTCCTGATCCCAAATGGGACAACAATATTTTTACTCAAGCTTTTCCTGAATGGTACCCAGCCCTTGCCAAACAGGTACCTGCAGCATTATCTTTTTCTACTAATTAAAATGATACAGTACATAAAGGAGAGAATGTTAACAGTATAAACAACCACAGTCACATATTAAAACAGTATCAGCATGAAACCCCATTAACTCTGTTTCTTCTGAGTTAAAACCAGTAATACAATCTGACACAGATACAAAATAGGAAGAAGTCTGTTGATGTAAATTCTGGTATCACTATTGATAGTCAGGATCTTTTTTCTGACTCAGTGCCTCGGAGAGATAACCACCCCCCCGCAAAGGCCTCTCCTGTCTGAACTTTTTTCAAATTAGTAAAAAAGAAGCTGCTCCAAAGAGAAATGCAGTATGGATTTGATACAAAGGGGGATTAGAAGTACAACCTGACTGCCAGTATGTTGGAAGGAAACTCTTGAAAGAGTCACTTCATTTTTCTCCAGCTGAAGTCTTTGCATTTATAAATATATCTGGAGAGGATAATTTTGATATTAGTTTTCGGACCCCTAGTACACTAGAACTTTTTTGGCAAAGATATAATCAGGTAACATTCTCTCCACATTGGACACCCTTTATGGTCATACCTTTCACCAAACCCCTAATTAAATTTGTAACAGTCATGTTCAGAAATGAAAGGGTTCATGTGAAAGATATTGTTTACTGGCTTAAGCAGAAATGTGAATTCCTGAGTGCCCCTGAGGCTATACTAGACTCGGAATAATTCTGGACATGGAGATGGAAATATAAAGCTAAACTTCATCAGGATGAAGAAGTAATTTGTCATATACCTAATTCTTTTATGTTGCGCAGGGACCAAGGGGTTTGCTTTTATGCAGGTCAGCCCCAGGCCTGCTACAAATGTGGAGCTCACACATACTTATCCAGTGCATGTCATAAACCAAGATGTGAAAATTGTGGGGAAATAGGCCATATAATCCTACACTGCACAAACCTTACTAGATGCGACCTATGTGACAAAACTGGCCACACCTTTTCTGAGTGCTCATGGGCTGCTAAAAATAAGTGTAATCTAATTAATCCAGATTCCAGAGTATAAAAAGATCTGGAAGCAGTGGCAATCCCATAACAAAATCCCTCTAAGCCTCATTCAGCTATTCACTGTTCAGATCAAGCTACTACTATAAACATTTCTTATAATGATACAGACAGTATTATAAAACCTGAGCATGATACCCCTACTGAACATTCAATTTTATCCCTTCAACCCGTGTGTTACGAAGACCACCTCCCCAAATTGACAGACAAGAAGGAAATAAGGAAGGCATGCCACCTCCTAATCAATGGTCAGCTCCTGTAAATAGGAGATGGTCTACTCAGAAACTTTTGGACCCTATTCCACCTGAAGTAGAAACCAAGAATGATTTTTCTGCTTTGGCTAAAATAAATTGGGGGGACTCAGATATGGAAATAGGGGACTCAGACTCTACTCCCCAGAACTCTGAGAATGCAAATACTTTAATGGAGACTGTGGATTATAAGGGAAGGAAGAAGAAAAGGAAGAAAAAGAGTACTTAAATTAAAAATATTTTAGTAACTGCACAGTCTAGTCTCAGTAAATATTCATAGTATATAGAATTATTAAAAGAGACAGGCTGGGTTTCAATATTTGCATGATCAAAAAATGTTTGTAAATATTCTACAAGAGACATGGATGTCATCACTTGATCATAGTAGACTTTTTAAAGCTGAATGGTGTTGGGGGCCTTCCTATTAGTCTTTCAGTCCAGATAGGGCTGATAGGGTGGGTACATTATTTCAAAATAATTGATTTAATTCCAGAGAGGTTATTACTAATAGATGGAATATGGGAACAATCTCCCTGTAGGTTTATTACTGTTTATGGACCCCAAACCAAAGCTGAAAGGGTTGCCCTTTTAACCTCCATTCAACCTTTTTTAATGACATCTAAATCTATATTGTTTAGCGTGGGATTTTAATTGTGATATTTCTAACACAACTCAGCAAATGAGTGGTAAGAAAATGTACTGTGATTCAAATGCTTTAAATAAATGTATCAAAACTGCAGACCTTATTAATTGTGTAGACTATCAAGTCACTGGTCCCAGTTTTACTTATAAGAAAGAGAAATTTACAACTTCCACAGACCACTTTTTTGTTTCTAAAAATACTACTCCTTTAGAATTTGTGATTATTTCATCTGAATTCACTGATCATATGCTTCTTAAAATAAGGATCCAAAAATCTAATTATAACCATGCCAAACAAAATAAATGGAAACTGAATACTTCAGTTCTTTATGATCCTTTAGTTCAGACAGGAATTACAAGACTTTGATTGGCAAGAACATTGGTATTCAATTTATATGAGGACATAGGTGCATAGTGGGCAGATACTAAAAGTGATATAAAACAATGGTTCCAAAATTATGGTAGACATAAAGAATGTGATACATTTTTTACATATCTAAAATTGTGTACACAATTACAATATCTTTTTTCGCTTTGATGTGACTATTCAACCCAAATAGATAGTCTTAAACACCAATTGAGACTCTTTGAATATGACAGAGCTAAAACTATTAGGGCTTATTTACAATATGGATCACAGAAATCCCCTATAGGGGATCCTTTTGAGGCATGTAAAGCAAGAAGGGATGCATCCTCTTTTACTTGTCTGAGAAATGAGAATGGTCAGGTAGTATATACTAAGGAACAACAACATGATATTATATCCAAGAATCTGAAGTCTTTAAATATAACCCAGTCTCCATTAGTAACAGAAATAAATAGTTATGAAAAAGTAACATTCCTGTTTGTTCCTAGGGAAATAATGATCTAGACCTTCCCATTCTTGTTCTAGAAATTGAAGAAATAATTAATATTCAGAAACTAGGGACATCCCCAGGATTGGATGGCCTGCCTTACAAATTTTATAAACAATTTTCTAAAATATTAGCAGTCTGTGTAGAAAAAGTATTTTCATACTTTCTTTCAAGTAAAGGTGTTCTGGAATATATACTACTGGACTAATAATGTTTTTATTTAAATCAGGAGATAAACACAATATTCAAAACTGGAGAGTAATCAACATTCTTAATGCTGATTTTAAATTATCTCAAAATTTAAATAAACGCTTGAGGAAAATTGCCAAAATATTGATCCACCCCTCCCAGTTTTGTGGTATCCCAGACCACAAAATTCAGTATCTCTAATGATAATAAAGGAACTATTAGAGTTTTATAACTCCCAGAAAAAAAATGGTATTCTTTTATCTTTAGACCAAAGTAAAGCGTTTGACCAGGTTAATAATTCCTTTTTATTTACTACCCTGCAGGCTATGGTATTTCACCTTTGTTTATTAAATGGTTACAAACGTTATACTTTTCTGCTATAGTTCAACCCATTATTCAAGGGCACATAACCCTATGTTTAAAAATATCATTGGGGGTAAGACAGGGCTGCCCTCTGAGTACCTTACTATGTATTTTTTTCTTTGAACCCATTTCTTAAACATGTGGCTAATAACTCACAGTGGAAAGGTCTTTCTGGTAAGAATAATCTGGGTAACATAAAAATTTTAGCTTATGCAGAAGATCTCTGTGTTTTGTTTTCTTTTCAGACCTTAAAGGAATACCTTACCTATTACAGTACAAGAAATGCGATTATTTTCAACTGTATCTGACGCATGTTTAAATATCGATAAATGTAAAGGTTTGTATATAAGGAAACATGAGTTGCCCTTGCAGATTGTAAATAGTATCTCTATTTCATCCCAACCAATTAAAATATTAGGAATATTTTTTGGGATGACAAATTTACCTACCTTGAATTGGGAATCAGCCTTCACTATTTGCAGAAATAAAGTCCGGAGATGGAAGGGAAGGAAACTATCCAAATTTCAAAGAATACAAATCATAAAACAGTTTCTAATTCTGTGCATTTTATATGTTGTAATGATGTTTCTACTATCAGTTACTTTAGAAACACGAATATTAGCTGCTTTTTTTTTCAAATGTTGTGGGATAGTAGGTTAAGTCCTAAAAAAAGAGCCTATGCTTATTTTTCTAAAAGTAAAAGAGGACTTGGAAGTGAGATTCTATAATTTATTTCAATACTTTATTTATATCCCAAAACATAAAATTATGTTTATCTACTTCAGGAAGTTTACCTTATAAATGGATTTGTCATAACTTAGATTGTTACTTTTACACCTGGAGCGGGCCTCCACCTAAGATTACTCCATGTTTAAAGCTTCCAGAATATTTTAAACCAATTACTCAAAAATTATTTAAATGAGGTCTATCTAAATCTCAAATAGTTCAGTCCCTGGGACCTGGCCTCTATTAGGTAGTTATGGATAAAGTTCACCCCTCAGAAACAGAATTTAAGAATTTCCCCCCTTCCCAGACAAAGAGAGTCTTGGCACAATTATATAATAACAGAATTCCTCTTTATATGTGAGAAATGTTATGGCTGTCTACTGAAGGAAGATTAAATGTCAGAGGAAACAGTAAACATAAGGCTTCAGAGGAAAGGTACTGTACCAATAATACCTGTAGGGCTTAGGAAGAAACAATGGAACATTTTCTTCTAAACTGTTTACATGTAAAATCTTTATGGAACTATTTAGCAAGGAAATGGAAGTTATCCTGGTTAACTAATCTTTTACATGATATCATAGTCTTAGGGGATTATACCAATTTTAAAGGTAAATATTATAGAAGTACTCTAGAAGTGTTTTTCTGTTTAAAATGTTACCTCTGGTAAGCTAGACGCCAATGGGTACTCCAACAACACATTATGCCTCATAAAAAAATTCAGTTTGTTATGTGATTCAGCAATGTATGATGTTTACCTATGATGTTTATTAGTCCAATCTATCTTTCAATTCTTTAGATAAAGTAAATAGGTGGTAGGAAGGATTTATTTTTTTCATAAAATTTAAATAAATAGGTTTTTGCAAGGGATATTCACACAAGTTACCTATGTAAATAGCTATACAGATACAGTAGTTTTTTTTCTTGTATGTGTGTAACCCCTTTATAAATGAGCTATTTAACAGATTTATAAGTATGATGTTTTGGGAAAACTCTGTTCCTTTTTGTTTCTCCTTTTCATTTTTTATGTAATTTCTGATCTTTCTTTATTGATATTGTTATTGTTTCAAATGTGTGACATTTATTGTATCATTATGTTTTGATGTTTTCTTTCAATAAAACTCCCCTACTCTTTTCGAGAAGTGCCATGGGATCTTTAACAACTACCTGAACTACCACCAGAACAGGCAGATGGGGCGTTAGTTTAATATCTCATCCAAATGATGGCACCTTAGGAGTGCAACACCCTCTCATGCTACACTACAGCGTTGGTATTGGGATTTAACCCAAGGGCCCAGCCCTATTGCATGGAGCTCACAGCAACCCTCTGTTGGTTGGAATGGAAGTACAAGCTGGAAGCTGCAGGCCAGGGTGTGCTCACAGCAACCCACTGTTGGTCAGAATGGACATACAGGCTGGATGCTGCAGGAAATGGGTGTTTACAGGCACATTCAGTGCATACCACCTGCCCATGCAGTGCTGCAATGAGGGACACTGACTGTCACAACAAGGGACACAGCATCATACCTCTTAACCTCTTTCCTCATAAATCAGGGACAAAGCTTAAGAAACTCACAAAGACCCCAAATCAGGGACACATCTGCAAAATTGGTACCATTTATTCAGAAAGCTGACAGACTAAGGGATATGCATGTTCTGAAGAAGAACAAGCCTATAATGTTAATGATTGGCATTATTTTGTGCTTACAATCCCCGCTGTCCTGTCATATAAACACATATGTCTCAAGAGAGAGAGAGGAAACTCATGAGACAAGATCAGGGATGTCCCAGAAAATCAGGGACAGTTAAGAGGTATGTGGACAGCATCAAAATCAAACATGGAGATACAAACAAAGAACACAGTGGAACCATTGCCATTATTTGCACAGAAAATGACCTATTTATGTAGCATCATAGAATAGTATTATTCGCAGCCTGAACATATGAATTGACAGCACATTCTCTGTGTGTGCAACACCTGTTCCATGATGGACAGAGGAGGGACAGGAGAATTTAGAGGGGTAAAATGAGGGACACTTGGGAGGTATGCTCCCATCCTGGACATAGTCAACCACATCAAACAAGGAAAGAAGTAATTGTTGAAGCGGGGTAAGATAATGCAATGAAACTGAACATCTCAGAGGGGCTGAGAGTTGAAAATATGAAATGAAAGACAATTGAGAAAATGTTTTAAGGCAAAAGCCAGAAAACTCATAAGACAGGACATGAATAAGTTCAATATAAAAATGGTCAACACTGCGTGGGCCTGAGGAAGTGTTGACAGCCACAAAACTGTATCCCTTGTGAGCAAGTGTGAAAATGAATGCAAAATAAAACAGTTGCTTTACTGACAAGATTCTTCTGGGCAGTGGAGTTCATTCTCTTTCTATTATTTAAGTTGTATGGACTGCCTTACTTTAAGGCTGACCCAAAAAGCATAAGAACATAGATTGAAAACTGTGGGCAACTTAACCCCCCTGTTGTTACTGGTATCATTATTATACTCTTCTTTTCCTAGAGGAAAATTAAACTATTGAGCACCCTACCTAAGGAGGCCATGGATATGAAGACAGTACAGGTATTCAAGGTGCTGTAAGACTGGATATTTATCTGAGTGCCAAGGGAGTTACAGTACAAGGTACCCCAGATAGTAGAGGACCTCCTTTGCTAGTTTTTTGACAGTCTCAAAGTTCAAATTAAAGACTGTGGATAGTAGGGCCTTTGCTGTTGAAACAACCTTATAGAATGCATTACAGTCCAGTATTCAACAAGCTAACTTTGAATCACAACTTTAAGGCCTGTTATAAACCCATATATTTATTTTGTTCTTTGGGTACATCTGACTTATATGCTGTCATTCTTGTTGCGGTTTCTGTATATCATCACATGAGACTTTTTTTTAACTTACTTCAGCATGTTATAGTGATAGTGAAATGTATTTTATTTTTTGTATGAGTAGGTAAATTGCCCTTCCATTTATGTATTGCAGATTTACAGTGCTTTGAGCCTTTTTGAAAAATTGCTTTATAAATAAAATAGATTGGGTATGAGAATACTTATGAAGTTGGGGACATCTTGATGGCCCTAGAGTCACTTCCAACCTCAGATTACTAACAATGATATGTTATGTTACTATGTAAACTCTGTATCAACTATCCACTGTATTTCCTCACCATTTTCAATTAAAGAGCCATGATCAAGGCCAGAGATTAACTATCCTATCAACTATATAGGTTATATATTGGCTATTTAGTAAATATATCTCCTTTGTTACGTAAGGTATCCTGTGATATGGGTGACTGAAATTGAGTAACTCAGATGTGAGCTACTTAATTTCAGTGCCCATTATGTGAGCTGCCCTGGATGAGTAGCAAGGGAGGAATAGCTAGGATACAGGTTAGCGAGAAAAGAAGAGCAATGACATAGGATGTTGCCTGGAATGGGAGGGATAAGGAAGAAAGGATGTGGGAGGTAGTGCAGCGTGGTGTTGCCGAGCTGGCCTTGTGGTGTGGTGTGGTGTGGCGTGGTGTGGTGGTGAGGGTGGCTGGCTACAGTGCAGTAGGTAAGGATTCAGGGCTGGGGAGTGGTATACGTTTTTGTGTTTTTCATGAGCAGGATTTTTTTAACAAGTGTTTCCCCTTCCCGACATGCTCCTCCCTGGAGTTGATAATCTTAAGTAAGGGGGTGCATGGGGTTTAGCCCCCCATGAGGGGAAGTGATAAATATAATTTATGCTTTTCACCCATGTTGTTGTGTTTCTCGCTGGGAGTGTACACTGCCATTTTTCTTTTTGGTGATGTACACTCTCTCTAATGGTGGTAGCAGTTTGGTGGTCACCATTATGACATGGAACCATTGTGCAATATGTGGTGACAACTAGTATCTTGATAATCAATATCTGACTTAACAAGAAGGTAAGAGTGTATCATGGATGTTATCTTTTAGTCTCTGATTTATGCTGTGAGTACCAGGTGGTGGAACTCTGTTGACTGTGTGGTAAACATCTTTATCTGCAAAATCAAGGAAAAGAGGTAGTTTATACAAAATAGGTTATGGATGCATGCTTCAGTGGTTTTTTAAATAGAGAGGAGCTTTGTGCAGTTTTTTTTTTATTTTGTTTTGTTTTGGTCATATCTTTCATCTATTAAAAAAAGGGGTTGGATTAAAGAGCTGGCTGGTGATCCAGTCCTGGTTCCCAACTCATCACACAAAGAATTTTTGCCCTTTCAAATTATGGATCAAGTTCTAGTTACAAATAGAAAATCAGATCTTGTAACTAGTTTGAGCTTTCCGGGTCACTGAAACAGAGGCATTGTGCAAGTTCTACTCAGAGAAGAGCAACCAGATTGGCTCTGGTCAGTGTTCAAAATGACAAAGAGTGTGTGCAGCACTACTAAGCAGCACCAAAATGTAGTGTGACAGCAGTATTGCAGTGTGTCTGAGCATTGAGACAGCGTGTGAGGAGGAATGGTGGGCAGCAGCAAGGTACTGATCCATGGTCTCGGTGAGCAGCCAGTGACTCAGTCAGAGCCAGAGTGAGGGACTCAGTGTATGGGGATATCAGGTGTGTGACCATGTACTGCATACCACGGAAGAAGGATATGCAAAGAAATAAAAATGAGTAAAAGAGTTGTACATGTCAATTATACAATATAGTCAGACTGTTACAGTGTGCAGTACAGTGGGAGTTGGGGACCATGGAGTTAGTTTGTCTACTTGTCAATGAGACCTGTTCGCGTCCCATCACTCTCTCAAGTGTCCACTCCAGTGGCTGGATTCAGAGACCATATTTTTTCCCTTTTTCTCTGGAAGAAACTAATCCCCTGGATGGAAGCACTATCACATACATAATGTGCTCAGGATAACTTTATTGTGTCAAAAAGGGTGCTGTATCAAGTTAACGTATTGCTGTGTAAGCTGTTATGCATTTTGCTCTTAGATACTTAAACACTGCTTTAAGCATTTTAAGCTGGTACAGTACTCAGATATATCCTGAGCACTTTATATACATTAGCTGAATGATGTATGTGTATTGCAACTTTGGCTCTGATAGACTTGTCTTAGCCTGGCAAGAAACTGTCCAGGAATCTGACCTTCCAGATAACCCTTGGTGAGTAATTGTATGGAGTTTTAGTAATTCTTGGAATAGTCAACTATCAAACAATTCAATGCATTTCAAAATAGGGTAAATAGGGTTGATAGTTTCAAATAAAAGCTTGGTTTACACTAAGCAGGACTTTTGGAACCTTATAATACTGTTTCTACTGTTAAACACACTTTTGAAAGAAATAGCAATGGCGAGTTGTCACTCTGAATGCATAAAGACATGCTTACAATACAGTATCACTACAAAGACATTGGAATAAAGCCCACTCACATTTTCCAGATCAATATACTGTATTTATTTAGAAAATGGGCTTTCTATTTCATGGCATCTGATTGGCTAGTACCCTTGCCAAGGGGGTACATTAACTTTCAATAGATGCCCAGGAAACAAAAAGTACCAGTCTACAGTGCCCCTTCACCAATTCTAGTATTCCTTGCCCACTATGCTTGCTAATTGGCCAGAATCACACTAAGAAATTCAAAATTGCCACCATTTTTTCTCTCGCTTAGCAAAAGATCCTGCACCCTCCCATGGCCCAATTTGGTGCCAGCTGCCACATGAACCCGCACCCCACCTCCCCGGTGCTCACGTCTGGCTACATTAATAAATTACACCAAATGAATGAGAAAACATATTAAAGAAATGTAAAGCAAGCTATCATGCTGATCGGCTTCACGTTATCGCATTTCAAAACCACAACGCGCGCCTCTCCAGAACTGTAGTCAAACTGCTCCAAGCCATAAAGTCAGTACCTCACAAAAAAAACTTGTTTTCTATACAAATTAAGTTGAAACTCCTGTGACTGCTTTTTCTGTCGCTGCCCAATACCACTCACAGCTTCCCCAAACATAGCTTACATTCTGATTCAGCTACTACTCCTGTGCCTGCTTTTCCTGTCACCGCCCAATATTACCACTCCCACGCTTCCCTTGTTCCATGTTTCCATTTTTCAGCATAAGTCCTGCTGTGTTTGATTCTCCCAACAGTGAACTGCATACAGTAATGAAATTAAATGAAAGTGCTCATCACTTGAACGAATGGATGAGTGTTCAAGTGTTATAACCCCCCCGCAGCAGCACACAAGTTCTCCTCAAGTAAAAACGTTGTGTCAGACTGGGAGTGTGGTGGAGAGGACATCGGTGCCCAAGACTTGCAAGCTGAACTGTAAAGCAACAGCTGTACCACACATTACAAAAAAAAAGAAAAAACACGAACGAAGCAATAAAAAAAAAACAAAGCCGTTAGACCGATCAGCTTCAAGTAACTGTTGGTGGGCAGAGCGTGCTGTCCCATGGCAACCACTCTTACAGTACTCCTATATTGCACCAGTAGCAATACATCCTCCATCTCCATCGATCGACACTGACATACACATTTTTTTGCAGGCATTTCCGTACAAAATTAAAGTACCTCCCTTTTTACATAGAGGCGTTACTTTCCAGTCTCACCTGCAGCCCAAATGTAATTATTGTCTCCTTTACCACGCTCTTCTCCCATAACAGAACATAATTACTGACTGCACTTTCTTCTCCTCTGTCCCGATCTGATCCACAACTGTTCCTGGCCCCAGTAATTAAAAGACAGAGACTCGGACACGTACAAAAAAAGAAACATACTTTTATGTTATGAAAGTATGCTCTGCTGTGAAATGCTTCGCTTCCGATTTAAAAAAAATATAACAAAAACCATTTCAGGGCTAAGAAATGGTGATTGCCTGGGTTATTGGGAGAGCAGCGATGGCTGAAGTCGAGTACAGAAAGCTGTGAAAACTCCATGCAAAATTCTAATGATTTACTCAGTCTTACTCAGGTAATTAGCACTGGCAAAGTCCACATGTAGTCCACTTGATTTTTTATTTTTAGTTGGATTCGGTAACGGAGCGAGTAGGGTTAAACTGGATAAGCCCAAGTGACCCCTCAGTGTCACAAAACTAAACTGCAGCACCCTCTGCTGACAAGTACATCATTAATGCAGTGGTAGAGGGACTACTTTACAAGAACCTTTATTTTCATACTTTTTTTCCTTTATTAGAATTGTTTTGAGTTTTTTGTTTGAAATCAGTAAAAGTGTTACTTATGGCCCATTTTCTAAGCACAATAATACCCTCCAGGGTGGGCGGTATGGGCAATACTGGACCTTCAGGAGCTATAAGGCCCTCTGCCTGCGTCGGGGC
Organism: Neoceratodus forsteri; assembly: GCA_016271365.2. Lineage (NCBI taxonomy): Eukaryota > Metazoa > Chordata > Ceratodontiformes > Ceratodontidae > Neoceratodus > Neoceratodus forsteri. Next base: position 1,155,250,914 of record CM057456.1, on the reverse strand, counting down.
CTCATTATGCCCGAGGTCCTGGTATTGTCAATACTGCCACCTATGAGTATTACTAGAAACCAAGGATAACCTGCATGCCCACTAGTGTTTTGGGGGCAGTCACCCATTTTCAGGCTGTACAAGTTTCTCAGGTGCCAATAGAGTCTCATATGTACCACTGTGTTGTGTTGATTACTTATCCTGAATTCCTGTACTATGTGTATGTAACATGTAACAGATTTCACTATGAGTTTATGTCCCGCTCCAAAAGCGCTTCTCAGGACAACATCCAGAGTCTCTGTACTGACATTTTTATCGACTTGCAGTGGAACAGTTTACTCCCTGATGAAAGTTTATTTTCTCTAGGTTAACCTGATGTTGGGCTGAACCTTTGTTGCAGTCATAACATGATATGACTTAAAATAGATATGCTAAGATGAATATTGTGTTATGCTCAGCCTGTCGGACTGGGATGAACAAAATTATTTTTACATTTACTTATGCATATTAATGGCAGTAAGAAGTTAGTGTTGCAAATGTAAATGCAGAGATTTGATAAGTACAGAAAAAGGAAAACTGATTTTTGTGGCTGGTAAGGAAGGGGTCAAGTGTCTGTTACTCCAGGGGGATGAGAGCCAGGTAAGACAGACAACCTTTGTCCCCTTCTGAAATCCCTCAATAATGTTCAGATGCCAGGTGAAGTGCTTTGAGAAACCTTCTATATAAAATGCATTAATGGGTAGGCAATAGTTCTATATTGGATAAAATTAAAGCAACAATATTTGTCTGGGGAAGGAACTGCTGGAGATGGTGGGAGGGGGCTCTTTTCTTAGAACTAGAAAGGAAATGATCAATAAATAAAGTTTATATGAATGTAAGAAGCACACAGAGGGGTGGTAGGAGACATTTTTTTTAAACTGCAGTTTATGGCTGGGCAAAAGATTTCTTCCACCAGCAGAATTCCAGCAATATTACAAGTTTGTCAAAATTGTAAGTTTAGTTAATGTCATCTAATTTGAAAAGTATTTGCTCAGATTACACATAATTAAGAAAGATGAATGTGTGAATCTTCATGAAGACATGTACTAAGTTTCATAATTCTATCTTTAAAGGTGTCAGAGGCGTAAGCCTCCAAACTTACAAAAAGTTTAAAATTACATTTCACAATTATGTAAACTGCAGAATTTTAAGCCCCTACAACATTAAAACTAGAGAACAGAATATCACCAATGTTGTTAGCTGCATTGACACTACAAATGAAGCTGTGTGTGTCAGCTCTCCAATCTCTTGCTTTTAGGGCAAGTTATAAGCAGTCACAGATTGCAAAATAACATCAGTAATTATTGTTGAATTTCATGTGGTTGGGTGACAGTTGTGGAATTTTGCGATACTTTTGTCAACGCCATATTCATACATTTTTTTCCCATCCATACACTTGAGTTGCCATTGCAGAGGAAGGAAAAGGCTGGATAGAGTGACTATAAGGTAGCATTCATAGAAGGCTTCATAGTACAAGGATAGTAGTGGCCAAGCATTATGTCAGTATCTTGAGTAGAGAACTATGAACAATAGTCATGGACATCACTGTGTACTAACCTGTCTTCTTACAATATGCCAGCTAACTACTAGAGATCACTGACTAAATGTTTTGTGGAAGCAAATGGATGCACAGAATGGTTTCTGTACAATGTCACCTGTTGACTCTTTAAGTACCTTGTGGATAACAAATTATATTGTTAACATTTAAAAACAGTGGCACACATTGACACCAAGCATTGCAACTAGTTGTGACTGAGGCTATTGTGACAGGAGTTTCTGAATCTCTTTAGTCATAATGGAGTTTGATGCTGGGCATCACTATCACAGGAGTGTTGGAAGGGCATTGCAGGACTATGACACTAGCGCTGGTAAGGTGATTTGCCTGCCTACAGTACAAGTCAAATGAATGTAAACAATACCCAATCCAAGATAAACAGATGTTCTGCAAAGAAGGAGGGGGGTATGATCATGTCAATGGAAAGGGAAGTCAAGGGGAATTAAACTATAGGATAGGGGAGGTAGTTAGTGCAGGGGTCATCAGTTTCAGGAGTTAGGTGCATGGGTTCACCAAGGGAAATGACAGCTGTTCTACGTAGCAAAAGAATAGCAGGCTGCCAGTTACATATAACATAGAAACATAGAAATGGTGGCAGATAAGGACTGCTAGGCCCATCTAGTCTGCCTGTAAACCCTATACTTGGTTTCAGCCTCTGACCCTATCTGATCAGTGGCTTCCCTCCCACTGCCCTATCTCCAAGGTTCCCTTATGCCTGTCCCAGGCATGCTTAAATCCCTCCTCAGTGCTCATTCCCACCACCTCCTGTGGCAAGTATTCCATGTGTCCACCACAGTCTCTGTGAAGAAAAACTTTCTCACATTCCCTCTTAGCCTGCCACCTTCCAATTTCATATCATGCCCACTCATTGTTATACTCTTCCTATAGTGGAAAATGTTTACCCCCCTGCACCTTGTTAATGCCCTTAATGCAATTGAATGGTTAATTTCAATCATGTCCCCCTCTCCCAGCTCTCCTCCAATGAGTACATATTAAGGTCCTTTAATCTTTCTTCATACACTTTCTGGTGTAAGCCCCTTACCATCTTAGTTGCCCTTCTCTGGACTGTCTCCACTCTATCAATGTCCTTACAAAGCTGTGGCCTCCAGAACTGCACACAGTACTCTAGGTGAGGCCTGACTACTGTTTTATACAAAGGCATCATTACCTCCCACCTTCTGCTAGTGATACATCTGCTATGCACCCCAGCATGCTGCTGGCCCTTCCTGCAGCCTTTGTACTCCACTTAGACATCTTCAGGTCATCCGATATAATAACCCCTAGGTTTCTTTCTTCCTTTGTGATTGTCAGCATCTCTCTCCCATCCTGCAGCTCTCTCCAGGGTTCCTATGTCCCAGGTGCATAATTCTGTACTTCTTTGAATTAAACCTCAGTTGCCACACCTCAGACCATTTTTCAAGCTTCCCTAGGTCTCTCCTCATTGTCTCCACCCCATCTGGAGTATTCACCTTGTTGCAGATCTTGATGAAATCTACAAACAGGCAGAGCTTTCCCACCAAACCTTCTGCAATGTCATTAATGAATACATTGAACAGGACTGGCCAAAGGACTGATCACAGGGGTACCCTGCTGGTCACCCTCCCTTCCCAGATTGTATCCCATTTATGATCATCCTCTGCCTTCTGTCTGTTAGACAATTCCTAACCCAGTTTACCACCTTGTACCCCATGCTCAGACTACCTATCTTGTTTACTAGCCTTTTATGTGGGACAGGTATTGAAGACCATGCTGAAATCCAGGTAAGTGACATCCACAGCTCCCCCCTGATTTATTTCCTTCATCACCCAGTCAAAGAAATCTATCAGATTCATCTGGCATGACCTACCCACTGTGAATCCATGTTGTCTTGGATCTTGGGTACTATTGAATTCTCTCTTTAAGTAGTACTCTTTGGAGTAGTTTCTCCATGATCTTCCCCACTACTGAGGTGAGGCTGACCGGCCTATAATTCCCCGCCTCCTCCCTACTGCCGGATTTTTGTAGAGGGATCACATGTGCCCTCCTCCACTCATGTGGAACCACTCCTATGTTGAGTGACTTGGTGAACAAGGCTGCCAGAGGCACTGCTACTGTAGCTCTTCTCGATGTCCCTCAATATCCTCCGGTGTATGCCATCTGGTCCCATTGCCTTGTCCACCTTCAGTTTTGTGAGCTCCTCCAGGACTCCCTCTACTGTGAATGGACTGGTGTCCATCCCCCCCTTGGCATCTGTCACTCAGCCATGGTCCCTGACCCTCCCCCTCTTCAGTGAATGCTGAACAGAAGTATTTAGCACAAGCGAGCATACAGGGACAATTCTCACTTGAAAGCAGGACATAAGAGAATCACGCCCCACAAAATTGATTGGTCTCAGCACAAAATCTGCTGGGAAGTCCAGAACATATAGGAACTCACACAGGCATGGTATGAGTAGAAAATGACTAGGGAACCAAAAGGGAGAAATTGTGGCTATTCCAAAGGGAAAAGGAGTACATGGCTCACCTTTCAAGACAGCTTGTCTGTAAAAAAAAAAAAAAAAACAAGGAGGAAATAATTTTGACAAGCAGGTCCACATAGTTTATCTGATCAAGTGCAGAGAAGAAAGCATTGGGGGGACAAAACATTCACCCAAAATGGAACAAAAGGAATGCAAACAGCTCAGCACAGCTAAATGGATTTAGTAGTGATAAGTGTCTTATTAAAGTTAAATTCCACAAGTGGAATTCTAGTAGCTTTGCTTAGTATGCGTTCGTGAATATTTGAGAAACTTTTGCCAATTAGTAATTTCTGAAATGTCTTCAGGAAATTTAGACCTATTAAACCACATTTATCCAGTTTAACTAGACTCCTGGGCCAACTTGTATTGGGTATGCATACCAGTTTTTTTCCATATACATTTTATCACCTCATTCCTGTGGGGTTTGCAGGTGGTCCCTCCTTCTCCTTCAGAGGGGCTCATTCTCCTGCCCTGGCATCTTGCACCATTCCTACCCCAGGAATTCCCCCATGGGTTCCCCTTCCATGGCTGGGCTGGGGACGAGGAGTGTTGACTTTCTCCCCCTTCCAGCAACACTCCCATCTAGAATTCAGGAAGACCAGTGCAGGTGCAACTGGGCCATTATGGAGCCTACCAGCTCCATTTTCTGGTTTTGTTCCCTTCCCCTTGCCGTGGTCACTCGAGCACATGTTGAGGCATGCACACACAGCAATCTATGGCACCTTCCCTACTCTAGCAGCTCATCATCTTCACTACCCTCGGGTATCAACGCAGGGGCAGCACAGCAGTGGGAGCGACTGCAACTCTCCCCAAGAGGGGAGACATGTGATGCTTAGCTGAAAGAAGCAGCTCTCCTACACTTTTCCTGCTCATTGACTACAAAACTACAGAGTTTGCTGCACTAAAACAACTTTTCTGTCTATACCTGTAACACTGTACATCTCTACAACTCCAGGCTATCACTACTGTGCTTTTTGAGCAGTTTTTCTCTTCACCATGGAAGCAGAAATATGACAGGAGCTCCCGCACCCCATGCCTCCTTCAACCTCCAACAAGGCCTACAAAAAAGCCAAAAACTGGACTACTAAACCCAACTTGTCTTCTACTGCTAAAGCGGTCACATCTCCTTTGACTGAGGAGCAATTTCTGCTGGAAATGCAGCCTGTAAGAGATGCTTTAGCACTGATTACCACAGAGCTGGCTTCCTTAAGAGGGGACCCTATGGCTACTTCCTGGAGAGTCGAAGACATTGAAGCCTGAGTGACATCACTGGAAGCATGGTGCACCAAAACAGATCCTGAGCTTGTCACCCTCCATCAGCATTTAGACAAGACAGAGCTTAAACTCGAGGACCTAGAAGGATGAAGTTGCTGAAATAATATAGTTATCCTCGGGCTCCCTGAGGAAGAAGAGGGCTCAACCCCAGTGTCTTTTACCCAGCACCTCCTTGAGAAACTGGCAGGCACTTCGCCTAATGGCACCACGTGCATCATGGAGCATGAACACTGTGCTGTACACCCCAAACCACTTCCGGGATCATTATCACGACCCTTCATTTTCAAGCTGCTGAATTTTTTTAGATAAACAGCACATTTTAAATAAAATGAGGGATATACAATCGCTCTCCTGGGAGGGAAATAAACTACGAATTACCCAGGACTTACCCATTTCAGTACGGCAAAAGAGAGTCTCCTTTTCAGCCACCTGTAACTAAGCTCATCCCTGCAGGCATTCGATATCGGATGTTATACCCTGCCAAGTTACAGGTGAAGATTCAGGATCAGTGACACTCCTATGAATCCAGCAAGCAAGCCATCAAGGACCTCCAACACCTACTCCCAGACTTATTCAAGTTGATTTGACTCGGCCAGGTTTCGAATCTACATTTACTGATTTGGCCAGCTCTACAGGCTATCGTTGGAAGGTTTCTATGCTTTTCTTCAACCTAATCAACAAGACACCTGTAATTCCTGAAACAGGGTCAACTACTTGAACAGCTGCAAGTTAGACTGTTCCCCATCAACTCCCTACAATCCCTCACTCTTTAGTCTCAACACTTCTTTGACTGTCTGGTTCCCATGGGGACATTCTATTTGGGGCACTCCTGTGGGGTTTTACTTTTCCTAATATGTCAGCACCCCACAGTGTCACCTGAGAATTTTATCAACAGGATACAATAGCCCTCCATGTGATGTTTTAAAGGGAGCACTGTCCATGTTTACCAGCGCAACTCTCACTTGTTCAGAGGACTAATCCAGATGGACACCACGCAAGGAGTTCTTCTTTCTCATATTTACAACACTAGCTCTTTTGACCTTTGTACCCAGTGACTGAACTTAATTTGATGCTCTATAGCTTTGGGCTATTTTCACTTTATCCCCAGTTGTTTACTCATCCCTGGGGTCATCATTGATATATTGAACTTGATCACTAGAAATGTTCAAATTTCATTAATGTTTGTTTAGGCTCTTCTTTATGGTTCAGCATTTGTGTGTTTATTGTTAAACAATGGTTGCTATTAGACTTACAGGTTGGGTGGGTGGGGGGACTGGATGAGGGTATTTGCTATCTATTCAGGGGACGTCATGAACCATTTTTTGGGGTGGGGAAAAAACTGCTGATTTGTTTGTGGTAATCCGGGCAATTTGTAGTTTTAGTCTCTGTTTCTATGACCCTGTTATGCCACTTAGCAGTCCATATTTCACTATTAGGTCTAAATTTCAGTTTACTATTTGATATAGGGTTTGGGAAATTTGGGTTTTTGGGAACTTGTTTGGGGGGAGGGGCCGGGTGCTGAAATGTTTTTCTTGATACAGCTGTTGGGTTAGGGAGCAGGGTGGGTGGGCAGGGGTTAGGGTCATGTACTGAGGTATGGTTTTCAGTTAACTGTTTCCTGTTATTGCTCTAGACTGGTACTTTGACCATGGTGGGATATCATTTTTATACCTGGAATATTAAAGGTGCCCAGTCCCCCACCAAAGGGGTAAAACTTTTGCTTCATCTACACAAACTTCAGGCTGATGTGGCCTTTCTTCAGGAGACCCACCTTCCCCCATCCCAGGTTCTCCTTTTCAGGAGATCCTGGGTCGGGCAAGCCTTCGGTGCAGGCTCTGATTCACATAAGAAGGGGGTTGCCATTCTTATATCCCAGAGAGTCCCCTTCCAGCTACTCCAAGAGGTGACAGACCCTCATGCCCATTATTTTCTCATCAGGGTACTACTTGGCCACTTTAAAATGATACTGGGCTCCATATGTGGTCCCAATACTGATGACCCATCTTTTTTCACTTCTTTAATGGCCCTTCTAGTCTCTTGGACCTTTCTGCCAATTCTCCTTGGGGGGATTGGAACATTGTAATATGTAATGTTCTTGACAGATCTGGTAAAACTTGGCAGACCTTACCACCGGGCAATTGGCACTCCGCAATCTGATGGACTCCCTGGGCCTCATAGATCCCTGGAGAATTCTAAATCCAAATGGTAGGGAATATTCATTCCACTCCCTTCCATAATTCCTTTTCAAGGCTGGACTATGTTTTGCTTGGTATACATTATCTCCCTGGGGTAATACTTTGCCACTACTCAGCCAAAGTTGTGACCGACCACCACCCTGTCCATATACAAATTAATTTCACCCCCACACTAAACAAGGATAAGGTTTGGAGGCTTGATAATCAATTCCTTAAGCAAGATGACATTACAAAATCCCTTCAATCTTTTATTATTGAGTTCCATGGCTAAGACTGATATTCTATGAGGTGCTTTGAAATGCACCCTACGGGGGGGGACTAATCCATATTGCCACCAAGTGGAAGAGGCAGACTTCAGCTGCTCTCTTCACCCTATTAGAGTGTATTCATTCTCTGGAGAATCATGTTCTACCAACTTCTCCCTCCGTGGAACAGGAACAACTCAAAAATCTCAGATTTCACTATAATTCTCTATTGGGAGAGAAGGTTGAATATCTACAGTTATGCTCCAAAGTTAAATATTTTGACCAAGGTGAAAAAACCAGAAAACTACTAGCTATGGATCTGCATGCACAAGCCATGAACAGGATAGTACCTTCCATTCATACTTTATTTAGTTTTTGTATATAGGCCTCTACTGATTCCGGCCAGCTTCTCACATCCTCAAGGTAGATTGTTGATGCATTTAGAGATTTTTACAAGCAACTGTATGCTCCACCCTCCCTCCCTCCCATTCGAAGCAGAACTCTTTAGCACCTTTCTTCAGAACATAACTCTCCCCCAAATGGCAGAAAGTACAAGTTGCTATGCTGCAAGCTCCCCTGACTTTGTAGGAGATTTCTCATGCAATAGACTCCCTAGACCTGACAAATACCCTGGCCCAGACTGGTATTCTATTAATTGTTACAAAACCTTTAAAACCCAATTGGCACCTATTCTCCTGGTCACCTTTAACTACATTTTTGAAAAGGCATTTCTAACCTATCTCTTATGGAAACCACTATTGTGATTCTTCCTAAGCCTGGCCAGGATCCCATATTGATGTCTAACTAGAGGCCTATATTTCTTATCAATGTTGATTTTAAAATTCTAGCAAAGATTCTAGCCTTTAGATTGGATCATGTCTGGGAATCGCTCATTAGTAGAGAGCAGGTGGACTTTGTTAAAGACAGACTCTCAGCAGACCACCTTAGGAAAATCTGTCTTATTTCTGCATCCAGGGAGTCTTCTAAATCAACAGTGTTGATATCCCTGGATGCAGAAAAAAGCTTTTGATAGAGTCTCATGCACAGAAGCATGCATAGGGGTGGCCGAGGCTGGCCCTGGCCCCCTTCCACGTTGTTTGCTTTGCATGACCTCAGAGTCCTGAGCTGCTGCAATTAAGAAAGCTTCAAATCTGAACAGTGTTTTCATAACCTTCAAGCTGGAATTTCTTACTCTAGTAGCAGAAATCACATGTTACAGTTCCCACACTAAAACATCCTTTCAGGATGCTTCAGGTTTGGTTTCAACATAATAGTTGTGAACTAGACTGTTTGTTGGATAATCTGCCCTTGAAAATGTAATTCCAGGGCTCTCTGTTAATTCTCTTGATAAAATAGATTCATTAAGAGGTATGGACCAGTATCAGTCATCACCCTGTTCCTTTGTTTCTAACAAGGAGAGTCACTTTCTATGTTTTTGGCTCAAGAGCAATGTCAAGTAAGCATTAAGCCATGATGAAGGTGGCATCTGATGGGGAATTAATGCATGATTGGGATCGTTGTGGCACACGGCCGAAGGCCGAGTGCCTACAATGGCCCAATCATGCTTTAATTCCCCATTAGATGCCACCTTTGGAGTGGCTTAATGTGCTTGTAACATGGCACGTTATGTTAGAACTGAGTGCTATGTGACATATCAATGAACAGCAACTTATAATATTCATTAGTACAATATTAACTGCTGTTCTACTCTTTACTTTTGAATACATATAGCTTTCCAACATGCGCGTGCACTGTCACAATTCAGTATCTATTTACATTGTGATGGCACTTTTATATATATTTGCAAGTGATGCTTAAAAATACCTGCGAGAGACGTCCGATGGAAGAACGTCACTTTTTTGCCTATCTACATAGCTGTTTTTTACTTGATCCATTTGTTTGTATTTCTGGTTCATTCTGGGGATACAAAGACTATTGGCATATCTGGCATTTCACTTTGTTGTGGATGGCCAGGTATACAAATGTTCATTGTATTCCCACTATGCTCCACTCAGTATGAAATTATCACTGCTTACTGGGATTGCCATTCATGGAGAGAAGGAATACTGACAGCATGTTTCTTCGGGTCCTTGTAGACCACAGCATGCATATTACATGGCTTACAATTGCTTGGACAGGACAACACACTCATCAGCAGTGGAAGACCTCCCTGTAGCCTGCGATGCCCATGGGTTTGTTCAGGTCAACCGCCAAGAGCGATCAAGATTTCTCCAGCACGTCCAAGCGCGAACACAGCTTCCATTGTTCCTGTTGCTTGCTCCCATTCTGCTTGCAATCCCTGGTACATTGTGAAGCGGGCATTACTCTAGAATTAATCCCCGCTTCACAATATACCATGTGATGTGTTTCCACCAATGTACATTATTTCCTAGAATTCTGTATAACTTTTTCTGCCATGTTACAAATGTCATCGTAGCTCCTTTGTATGATTGTACAGTTCCTGAGATTGTTTTTCAAACTCATCTTCCCTAGTGAAATTTCACCTGATGTGTATTCATTTTTCTATATTCATTTGTTTTTTTTATTTCTTATGTTCCACTGTCTTGCATTTTGTCTATCATTGTTCAAATCCCACTGCAGTCACTTAAAGAGCTAGTGTACTGACTAAAAGTAATATTAGATTTTAAAAGCAGCCAACCATCACCTTTTTTATCTGAGGAACTTTTTTCTTTTCACTTTGTTTAACTAGATCATTTACCTGATGTTAGTAAGTGTGATGTGTGAAACAGCTCTTAGCCTGGCAGCTGACATATCTTGCTGTACTGCCCCACATTACATCATCAGCAGCATTGTGACCTCACTGACTGTGAAATCACTGCTACTTAGGAACAGCGAGAGGGTGACTGCCAGGTTATTCACCTGTGATGTCACTATCAGTGAGATCATGATGCTGATGATGTAGTGTGGGAACTAGAGTTACATATGTCAGCTGCCAGGCTAATAGCTGTTCCACACCTCCAGCCCAATATTATCACATAGAAGACTTTCTGATGAGCAAAAGGAAAAAGAAAAATACATCAGAAATAAAAGTTAAAGCTGTCTGCTACTTAAAATGTTATTATTTTCTTGTCTGCCTGTTTTGGCTCCACTAGCTCTTTAAATCTAAATCATGAATTAACATGTCTATATGTATTTAAAACAGTAGGTGGCAGCCGGCCTGGTGTCACTGAGGGCTGAGGTGCTGGACGCCTTACCTCGCGGCACACCGGTGACTCGGGTTCAGGAACAAGCTTGGGTCGTCGGAGGTCGGCAGCAGGGGAGGAAGGCAGAGCTGGATTGTGCTGCTGGCAGGCAGGCTCTTCTCTCCAGGGAAGGGATGCGGCACCCTTAGGCCACTGGTGACCCCCTAGTGGAGGCTAGGAGTGGCATAAAAGGGGCCAGGTCTTAGGCCATGGGGTGGGAGAGAGGAGCCATAACCAGGGCCATAGGGCACAAGCATGCCTCCACGCACCTGCACTCCAACTCCTGGGGCTCCTGGGTGATAACTGGAGGCTGAAAACACCGGTGGTAGCAGGATGATGATTGATTCCCCGCAGGCGCCTCTCCCAGGCCGGGCGTAAGGTAGGCACCAGCTATTCTGGAGGACGGGGCTGGGGGAGTCAGTCAGAATGGGGCAGAGGAGCAGAAAACAGAAATAATAATAAAAAAAGTAGGGGGCAGACAGTATGTGGTTCAGAAAACTGTATAAAAGGGATTATTTTACCACAGTAAAACTGACCCCCTCAAGAAGACTTCTGTTGATGCACTGAGATTTTGTTATGATGGTGAGCCCATCCCGTGTGTGTATATTAATTATCTGCAATAAAAGTGGAGAATTTTTTTAACATATTTACTTACTCCTGCATTTCTTACTGTGGAAGATTGGTGAGTGCTCTGCTACCTTAAACATTTTCTCTTCAGATTTACAGGGGCTAGATACTACCCCTTGCAGAGCACCAGGCTCTGTTCCAATTGTGCACACCTGTTTGTGCTTTGGGTTGTAATGTATCTTACCTAATTGTAAAATTCAAAAAATGCACCATTTACAGTGACTTTTTTCCAACATTTCCTGGGGGAGCATGCCTCCAGACCCCCCCTAGCTTTGTTATGATTTTGGGCCCCCCTTGTTCATGGCTTCTGCGCGTGCCTCTGCTCATTGGAGTATTTGTTTGCATTTTTGCCTTTGTATCATATCCCTCAAAAATTCATATGATGGATTAAGGTGCTTTACTTCTCTCAGCCCAAATACTCTGCAGTGGAATTCTATCCACCCTTTCTCTCTCCAACGGGGCACTCAACAGGGATGTCCCTTATCCCCATATTTATTCAATTTGTTTCTGGAGCCCCTGATTCATAAATTGAATTCTCCCTAAATTCAAGGTATCTTACTCAGTTCCACTGAATATAAGTTATCAGCCTATGCAGACGACACTCTACTGCACATCTCATCTCCAGCCTCATCCCTGCTAGCCGGCCTGCAACTCATCTCCCAGTTCAGAGATATTTCCAATTATAAACTAAACCTTACAAAAACTGAAATTATGCCCCTCAACAATAATACCCTTAGGACTGAAGCTGGGCACCTTGGCCTTGTGTGGAAACATTACAAGTTAAAGTACTTGGGGATCTTTCTCAGTACTTCTTCCCAGAAGAAAAAACGTAATCTTGACTCCGTACTAACCTGTGTTAAAGCTGACTTAAAGCATTGGTCCTTGCTTCCTATATCACTATGGGGTTGCCTAAATAATATAAAAATGAATATTCTCCCTGTCTACTATATCCCCTGCAGATGTCCAACTTTGTACTTCCCCAAGCATGGTTTAACCAAATTCATAAAATTCTTACCTCCTTCCTCTGGCAAGGCAAGGCCGCTCGTTGAGCACTATCCAGATTAATGCATACCAAACAAGATGGTGGACTACAGGTCCCCAACTTCTTATTATATTACTTAGCCATGCGCCTTACCAGAATCTCACATTGGATGAGGGCAACTCATTTGAACGCTTACGCTCCACATTGGTTGAACATAGAACAGCTGATGTGTTCAGCTCTAGGACTGGATATCCAGTCATTTCTTTATCTCTCTAAGAAGAAAATTCTCCACGCTGTCAGGGACAGTCCTCTGGTATCATCAACTACCATATATATACAATTCTGCTCTCTTTCTAAAGTCTGTCCATATAGAGACACCTTCCAACCTCACTTTGGGAATCCCAATTTCAAAATAGCAAGTCAGATTCTTACTAGGAATTTCTGGTCTAACATGGGCATTGATACTGTTGAAGAGCTCACTAATAATCAAAAGCTTTTATCTTTCCAGGAAGCTTGTGCCCTATACCATTGGCCCACCTTTAGTAGTTTTCGATACTTTCAAATATCCCACGTGTTCCTTCATCACTTTGGTAGTGGACCATGGTCTACTCCTCTCAACACTTTTGTTCTTCCTATGCTAAATAATAACCCTACTTCTCATCACATCTCCTACTTTTACCAAGTCATGTGGAATTGCCTTGCTACCACTGAGGGACCCAGGTTCTGTTACTGGGATCAATCCCTTCCAACCCACAACTCCACAAGAAATTGGACTACTATCTGGAAGCACCTGTATAAATTCATAAAATGGGACAGATACTGTCTTATGTAATTCCAGCTGATCCACAATCTTTATTACACCCCAATCAAATTGCATAGGATGGGTAAACTGCCCAAGACTTATGCTCCAGATGTGGTAAAGAACCTGCCACCCTACTCCATATAGTAGTGTCAGTGGCTCAGTAGGTAGCACACTCGCCTCTGAGGCTGGGAGATCAGAAGGCTGTGTTTTCAGTTCCCACATCTGGCACTTGGGTTAATATCCCAGTACTGACACTGTAGTGCAGCATGAGAGGGGTGCTGCACTTCTGAGGTGCCATCTTTCAGATGAGACATTAAACCGAGTTCCCATCTGCCTGGATTGGTGGTAGTTCAGGTGGATGTTAAAGATCCCATGGCACTTATCAAAAAGAGTAGGAGTAGTTTTATTTGAAAAGAACATTACAAAATACATCCATTTGACAACTTGAAATACAAAGAAAACAAGACAATTAATAAACTACATTCCATGAAGAGAGAAACGAGAAAAATACCATAAAAATTAATATTTAAACCTTCAGAACACAAACATTCTTTTTTCCCTCCCCCTTCATATAGCTCCATAACCTATTCCCCATTAAACAAAATAGATAAATGATGAAAACAAAAATGTTTAATATAAATGTTTTGAACTCCTTATTTATATTTAATGACAAAAGAAAAACCTTTCCACCATCTTTGAACTTGTCTCCCTGTTGAATATGTTACATCTTTTTCATATACGTGCCACATAGCTTCACTTATTAAGGTCCTTACCATCTCGAAATAAATTTTCCTCTGCCGTAATACCCACCTGCATCTTGCCTGCCATAAATAAAATTTTAAACAACACAAAAATATGGCAAGAGTATCTGAATGAAACCTAGAGCCCAAAAGGGCATGATTGTCTAATACACATACTTCATAAGACATAGTGTTGAGCCAGGGCATATTTCACACATTAGCTAAATAACCCCATAAAGGTTTACAATAGGAACAGAAAAATAAGTAATGCTCCATGGTTTCCTTTACATTAATGCAGTCCGGATAAGGACAATTCCTTTCCTCTAAAGTTTTATGCTTAGCATTCCCCCTCACCTGTGTTCTACCATAAATGGAAATCCATAAATGTTCCCACATCTGAAGTGGGATTCTGGGATTCACTAATTGAGCTAAAACATAATTGTTGCACTCAGGAGCGCAACATTTAAAACCAGGTTCCTTTGGATAGATTTTATCAAATACTATTTGATACAACTTTCGACCAGAGTGGGACAGAATATCCATTTTAGTGAGATTCCATATGTATAATTTTGAAGCTGCTGATTTAAAAAAATCTGGAACATGCAAAAAAGTCCCTAATCTTGGGGCAACTGCCCCCATGCCCTAAAATAATTTTCCAAAATGAACCTGCACCATGACCTTTGTGTCAATGATGATGACCCTAGTCCACATTTAACTGTCTGTGATATGAACAGAGTATGAAAAAAAACTATAGGGTCTAGCATTCCTAAGCCCCCTTTTTTAATTGGGAGACATGTAAAACACCTTCGGATTGGATTTAATTGGTTTCCCCATAGCATCTGAAAAAAAGCACTATTTAGCCTAGTCTCTAACGTTTTTGGTGGGGGATACAATATTGCTACATGAAGTAAAATTGGAACCAGGAATTTTTTAATCAGCTGAATACGTTTTAATTTTGACATACTCCATGACTTCCATTGACATACTTTAAATTCCACTTTTTTTAAAGATTGTTCCCAATTGTACAAAGCCATGTTTTGGGCCCCAAAAGTTATACCCAAGATTTTCAATGGTTCAGGGGATACACTAAGACCCTCTAAACTCAGGGCCTCCAGGTATCCTACTACTATATACAGACCATGACTTTTAGCAATATTTATTTAATTAGATACTAAAGTAAAATCAGACATAATTTTTACAAACTGCTGAAATTGTGAGATTTCTGAAACAAAAAAGACATAAATCATCTGCAAATGCTTGAGCATTCATAGCAGACTGTATGCCCATTCCTTGAATACCCTCCATTTAGGTCTATCAGTTATAAATCTTAGGAAAGGATCCAAGGAAAACACATACAGAAGTGGACTCAGGGGACAACCCTGACGCCCCCAAGCTGGGTCCAAAAGTTGAAATTCACTTGTCTTTGAATAATTGGATAAACAGCTGCTGATTTATAAATTAATTTGATTAACCTAATTAAATAATCTGAATCCCATAATATTGTAAAACCAAAACAAATACACATGTGAAACCCTATCAAATGCTTTTTCTTGATCTATTGTGATTAGTGTACCATATTTACCAGAAAGAAAAGATGTTCAATTATATCCTCACAACCATTAGAGCGGATTGTATTTATGAGAAGGTAAACTACAGTATTGAACAGGGGAAATTACATATTCTGCAAAAAGTTTTAACCTATTGTTTAAAATATGTGTTAAAATTTTGTAATCTGAATTCAGTATAGTGATAGGTCTCCAATTTGAAATATTCTATCTCCTGATTTATATAGATACATTAATAACCCATCTAAAAAAGAAGGGGGAATTCTGTTCATTGTTGAAAAATAATCAAAAACAACTGCTAAACATTTGGATAATTCACCCTTAAACTCTTTATAAAATTCAATGGGAAACCCATCCAACCCTGGAGATTTTCCTGGAATTATTTTCTGAATGGCCAGTTTAATTTCTTGAGGGGTAATATTTATTTCATTTTGTAGCAATTCAGAAGGTATAGAGGAACTTGAATGTGCCTTAAATAAGCCTTGATTTCCTGTACTGTAGGACATTTATCAGGTAACAGTGTTACCCAATGCTCTTTAATGATAAAAAATAAATCTTTTTCAGAACTCTGCAACACCCCCTGAGAGTCATAAAGGGCTGCCATTTCGGTATTATCCCTTATGGCTTTGCAGGCTTGAAAAGGATTCCCCGCTAGGGATATTTTTATCCTGTTTTGGAACAACACTTTTAAAGTATTAGCTCTATTGTATTGATAGGATAACAATTCCAGTTTTATCTTTTTTATTTGGTCTGAGTAGTTAAATCTAGAGGTGTTAGACCAGGTATACAGCTTATGTAACTGTTGGTGCAAAGAGAGATATTTTAAAAATTTACTATTTTCTTTATGTTTTCCGTATTTATTTAACCAATTTTGAAAATCTTGTTTGGAATCCAGCCACCATTGTCCAATATCTGCATATAAAAAACAGACAGAACATCTTGCGCTAATAAGGGCTCTTATACTTTTTTGGACCCTAAGTTCATTCAGAGCTTTCACATTCAGTTTCCATTTGATAGTAATGGCTTGACTTACAGGAATATAATAACAATTTACAATTAATAAAACATGATCAGTAAACTCCACAGGACGAGTTTCCATTCCCCCTATAGCTACATTTTTGGAAACAAAAACACAATCAATGGTAGACTTCATATCACCCTTCCTATAAGTGAAATTAGGTCCTTGTTTCCTAAAATCATTACAATCTATCATATTGGCTGATAATATCAAATCAATAAGGACATTGGAGTCGCAGTAAATTTTAGATTTGGGTTTCTTAATTTTAGTATATGAGGGTATCTCACAGTTGAAATCGCCACAAAAAATTATATTGTGAGTGGTCATTAAGTAAGGTTTTATCGCATTAAACAGTGCCACTCTCCCTGCTTTCAGCTGTGGTCCATAAATATTAATCAGCCTATATGTTTTATTCTTCCACATGCCATCTAATAATAAGGCTCTTCTGGGAAAAATATCTACGAATTTTATTAAATGGAATGAAAATGAGTTAAATAAAAACCCCACCTCATCTGCAGTATCTTGTCCAAAGGACCAATATGAAGGTCCCCAAATCCATTCTCCCTGAAAGTTTCTGATATTATGCATAGAAAACACCCAAGATTCCTGTAAAAAGCAGATTTATAACTGGAACCTATGTAAATACTCAAAAACCATCATTCTTTTACCTGAATTTAAGAGACTATGTACATTTATTGAACTGATTTTTAGAGTTGCCATGCATTGAAATTTTTAAGCCTGCTCAGTGATCAACTTTTTTTCCTTCTTTTTTCTTTTTCCCTTTGTACCCTGCAAAACCTGTTTTTTGTGTTTCCATGTCTTGATCTCTGGGATTACTATCTCCTTCCTCATGGTCCATGTCTGAATCCCCCCATTCTGGTGCCAAAACAGCAAAGGGGTTATTTGAATTTATATTGTCAGAAAGAGAAGTAGGGGGATGGGAAGAAGGGGGAGGGAGAATATTGGCTAACCTTAAATTCCTAGAGGATCTACACCTCTGAGGTGGAGATAAAGCAAAAGGAACACTATCTTGTACAGGGTCACTATAGCAAACTGGGGTAAGAATCTCCTACTGTGAAGTGTTCAGATCCAACATTTGAGGGGTGGAGGAGGAGAAGAAGGGGAGGGGAAAAGGGGACTGGATCCTTAACTTTAACCTGAGCAATTTTCCTTTCTGTACCTTCCTTATGATTGCATAGATTTATAATTTCAGTAGAGGGAAAATAATTTTTGTCTGATTCATCCTGGTGGGGTTTTTCAGGTACTTCTGCTATGTCTTGTGCCTGTTGAATGAGAAGATCTGGGCTAATATTACTAGCTGCATTTTTAGCTGCCCATGGGCAGTCCTTAAAGGCATTTCCCCACATCTTCACAAAGTTCACACTTTGTGTGAGATGTGCATTGGAAAGATATATGTCCTACCTCCCCACAATTCCCACATCTGGGTTTGTCACATGTGCTAGAAATGTGGGTACATGAACCACATTTATAACAGGCTCAGGGTTGTCCAGTGTAAAAATACACCCCCCTGTCCCTGCCTAACATAAAAGAGTTAGGAATATGTACAATGCCTGAATCTGCACTTTGTAGTTTTACCTTGTATCTCCACCCCCAAGTGCAAAAGAACTCCATATCCAGAATAGCCTCAGGGTCTCCCAAAAGTTCACATCTTTGTGACAACCAGTATGTAATATCAGCTACTTGCACACCCTCATTTCAGAACATCACCGTAATAAATTTAACCAGAGATTTAGAAAGAGGAATAACAACAAAGGGAGACCAAATGGGGGAATATTTCACCTGGGTATAATGCTCCCAAAAAAGATCCAAAAAATGGGCAGAATGAAAACTTATGTCAAAATTGTCTTCTCCCGAAATGTTTATAAAAGCAAACACCTCTCTGGGAGAAAACCTCAAGGAGTCCTTCAATAAGATTTTTCCAACAAAATGTCTGTCAGGCCTGTCCTCCATACCACCTTTATAACGGATACGAACCGCATTCCTCCTGGGAGCAGCTTCTTTCTTTATATTTGCAAATAGTTCAGACAATAGGGTTGTTTATTTGTGGGTGTATCAAGATTTAGGTCATTTTCTGAATTTTTGTCACCATTGCAGTCTTTTTCTGCTTCACCAGCCAGTTCTATGGGTTCAATTCCCTCTACTTGAGGAGGTTTTTCAGTTGTGTTATTTTGAGGGAGTGGTGTGTCTGCAGATGTTATACCAGGAACTTCTTGGACTTGAGAAATAGTTGTTATTGGATCCAAAACCTGCCCTGGAACCCAAGGAGAGGAAGAGGGGGTGAATGGTAGTTTATCATGCCACTCCGGGTCCGGGACCCAAATCCCCACCAGGTTTTGCTTCCAACCCAACTGGGACAATGCTTCCCCTGGAGTCCATGTTGAGTCAAGCAACTCAGCTGTTTTGTGAGATGTTACTGAATCACTTTTTAAGGAATCCATGTTTAAATGTCTTTTGGCTAAGGTTTGTGCAAGCCTTTTGTCTTTTTGTAAACCTTCTGACCCTGTTTAGACAAATTTGTAAAGGAAAACTTCGTCGCTGTGGCTTGAGAGTAAAAGTTATTTGTTTGAAATTTTGACAGCCTCCTGGACATCAGGAAAAGTCACAAAGCCCAAAGTTTTAGACAATGTTATATGCTTTGGGTTTAGGTGAGTGTCAGTATTTAATTTAGTAGACATTGAGATATTCGTTCTTTGAACATTGGTCCCAGACATTTCATCTCTTTTAGCTGGGGGACTCGGCTGTAGGCACATGCTTAAATCCTCAGCGTTTGAACTGCCAGCTGGCTGACTCTCCCCTTTCACTTTCACAGAAGCAGAAGAACCATTGCAAACAGTAACTGACTCACCGTGCCCCAGCTAGGCCTTTTGATCTTTCTTCACGTCATAGTTTTCTCTGACAGGCTTCTCCAGAAATTGACACTTAAAGCTAGGCGTTGCAACTTCTCAAGTTTAGCTTGTAATTTGCCTTTTTCTCTGGCATGCCTTTGTTCTTCTCTTTGCAAAATTAAATGTAATGCTTGCTCAGTGTCTTCTGCTGAATCCTTAGTATTTATAACTTTTTCCTCAGTTTACAAATTTGCAGTAAGATCCTCCGTGGAAAAAAATTAAATTGGGGTATTACCTTCTTCATCTGAATTTATAAGCTTCTCCACCAAATGCTCAAGTTCCATACCGTGAACTGTCTGGAAGATTTCAGACTCCTGTACCTCTACCAAACACAGATCAGGAGATGAGGCCTGCTCTTCTGTCTGCAGCACTTCCACACCAGGATCCATGGGAGCCACCATCTTGGTTCCACAGGAAAATGGGTCCCCCCTGCTCACAGGAAGCAGAGTAGGGGAATTTCCCCGGTGTCCTGGCCAAATTTCCCTCATTCACTATAAATACCACCAACAGCTTAATCTGGTTCAAAGTCAGTTGGCATTCATCTGTATCCTCCTCCCCCAGGTCATGCCTGAAAATAGACAGGATTTGTCTAGTGCTATAGTTCTTAGACTTTGTCACAGTGAGCCTCCCCAAATCCATGGAAAAGATTCTGAGCTTCCCCCCAAAACTGAAATAATCTTGGGCCTCCCCAAAGAAAAATAACATACTGTACTTTGCACAGTACACCATGAATAAATTGAAACCCCTTTGAGTACTTGGCTCACATTCAGTTCTTTCATTCAGTTCTTTGTCTTATACTGATATGGAACCTTTGAAAAAGAGCTCCTGTGCCCCCTACTCTTGTACCACTTGTTACAATGGATTATATATCTGCTTATCCTTAATGATGTACTGCATTGTACAGGAAGTATTAATGTTATGTATTTACATAAAATCTATAAATAAAAAGTTTAAAAAAGAGTGCCTGTGCTCAAAGGTGTTATCTGAATAACAAATAAATAAAATATTATTATTCAGCTTATTGTAACCCCCCAACACACACACAAACACACAGACCAGCATACTTGCTCCGCTGTTTTCATTCTTGAACCATTGTTACCCCTTGTTGCAGTACCTTCATGGGTCCGACTACTTTCTTTGTTTCCTTTCTATATGAAATAACCTTCCTACATACTTTGCCTCTCCCCTCCTTCCCTGCTTCTAAGCAACTTATCTGGGATTACTTTGCTCCTTCCTACTATTGTTCTGAGCACTTCTATGCTCAATCCTTGTATCTGAGCTGTTCTGCCATCAGTCTACAAATTGATCAATTACCACCATTCATTATTAGTTTATTGTTCATATTTGTTTGCACTATTGTTCATTGTGTATTTCTTGATTGTTTTGCAATTACCTTTTGAAATGTATTCATTACCTACCCTTCCCCAAGTACACCTGAAATGAGCCTTGGCTAATTCACCTTCCCTTGTCACCTATTAGTAAATAAATACATAAAATTCCCCTACTATTATCCTCTTTCAGTTTGCTTAATCTCTTCACACAAAATACATAAAACTCAAAATTTAAATACAGTACCTTTTCAGACTTGCTTGAGCCTCTCCTGGAACAGGTTGGGGCCTCCCCAAGGAGGCTGGCCTTACCATTTGAGAACCCCTGGTCTAGTGCACTTACCCAGTCAACAAAAACTAAATAAAAAATAAAATAAAAATATCCTATGGTTCTGTGAGAAGGTTGAGCCATTTTGATCCTCAATACAATACCACTTAAATCCCCTGTTGGGATTATCCAATACTTTTACTCCTGAGGTTTGTATCTTGGGTGAATACCAAAACTCCCTGACCAATAATCAGAGGCACCACATGTCTTTGATCTCAGCCTGTGGAAAAAAGGTAATTCTTCATCATTGGCTGGACCAATACCCCACACAATTTCATGAGTGGTATAAAGAAATCTTGTTTGCCCTGGAGGCTGAGCACAATATTGCCATTATGTTGGGTAACAATAAAAGATACCAAAATATCTTGGAACCACTTTATGTTTTGTTGACTATGTAGAATAAGTTCCTCCTTTTTTCTTTGTGTGAATATGGTCACTTCTTCTTTGGTCACACTAAATCAGATGGAAAAACCTCTTTCGGTTAAACACTTCCTTTGTCATATGTTAATGGCACCTCCAGGAGGGGGTGGATAGCAGGATTATGGGACGGGGAAAGGGGGGATATTTTAAAGTTGGATAAATGAGAACCATATCCATGTCATGTTTTTCTGGATTGCATATGACTATAGACATGTATTTATATCTCTTTGTCTGTCTTTCATACCTTCAATAAAGTATATTTAATCTGAAAAAAACCTCCCTGAGAGAGGAAAACTGCCTTGTGACTGTCCAGTCCAGCTTCCACTCACCCCAGTCAACCCAGGCTTGCTCCTGAACCTGGGTCACCGGTGCAGCATGAGGAGTGGCATTCAGTGCCTCAATCCTCACCACCACCGGGATGGCCTGCATGCCAAATTTTGAGTGTATACCTGCAATAGCAACAGAGCTACTAACATTAAAATATTTTGAACATTTTGACACATTTAGTTTTATTTCCTACTCACCCACCAACCTTCTTCTGCCTGGCAACCCCCAGCCCCATCACCAGCCAAACCCAGAACTTACCCCACCTGCTCTTCTTACCATCATAGGTGAACAGGTTCCTCAGAAGGTGGTGTGGGCCTGCAGAGCTGCTGGTGTTAACCTGTTGGTGTCAGCATTTTTTTTCTCCCTGTCTCAGGCTGTAACACATGCTATGGTGTGCATGTACTACATTAAGATGCAGCACACCTCTGTGCCTGCACTCAGTCAACTAGATGCATGACCACTGCTGTGCCACCTAGCCTCTGCTTGCTGGCAATCAAGCAGTGGTACATGCTGTCCCTCTTCCCTGAAGGAGGAGAGTCATCAATGGATTCTCAGTCCTCCCTGTCCCGGCCAGCCCCTATGAGACCATGGTCTGTCCCTGAACCCAGGTTGTCAGCATAACAGGAGGTAAGGCATCAGGTGCCTCAGCCATCCTTGCAATTGGACCAGCACAATTTTCACGCAATTTATCAAATAATTAAATTGTGAACTTATGAATTCCTGTAAGTTACAATGTACTTAATAAACTACCACCCTATTTAGCAGTTTCTATGACTCTTCCAAGATAGTATGCATATAAATGTTCAGTTATCTAGCTCCTAAAGTGGCTAAGTTGTAATCAGAGAAATACATTTAGAAAGTTTCACAAAAATAATAAATTGCCAGATTCTGAACCCCTATATGTTCCACACCTGTTATCTAAATGCCATTGAACCTGGCCACCCTTTAGGTCCCCTTACAATATGTAAGCATGAAACATTTCAGCTCTGTAGCTGTAGGAATGAATACTTTGTGAGCAATTACACAATTAAAAAAAAATTACAGAATTTTGCAAAAATTCTGTAAAGGCAGAATTTGCTAATTTCGCCAGCTCTACTGCAGTTTCCACTTTGGAGTTTCCAGAAGAACAGTAAAGTAGACCATTTATCTCTTCTACATCTTGGACAGTGAGAGTGTCTCCATTTTGGTATTCCCCGGTGGTGAGAGGGCCTGGGGGTCCAAATTTTATTTACTGTTTCTTGCATGTTTAATGTAAGATGACTATTGGGTTTTTACTGTTCTCATACATTTAATGTGAGCAGACTACTGGATTTTCAATTTTGAGCAGTGAGAGTGCCCTGATTTCCACAGCTCCAAGGCTGTGAGAGGGCCTGGGGGCATAAACATTATTCTCTGCATACCCAGTGAGAGGGGGTTGCAGGAGATGTTTTATTTGGGGTTTTTATTTTCTTTTTTCTGTGTTTTTCTGAGAGCTACGTGTTGGACTGAAACATCTATTCAGTGCTATAGGTTCATAGATTCATAGACGTTTACAAGTACAGTAGGCATAATATGCCCTTTATTGCACTCGCTACCCATATACCCTATTGGTGGAATTCATTTTTTTCCCCCATAAAGTCATCCAATCTCTGCTTAAATGTGTTAAATTGCTACTATTAACAACTCTTTATGTCAAGGCATTCCACATTTCAACCACTCTTTGTGTATAAAAGTGACTCCATTTAATGGATACACATTTCTCACCAATAAGTTTATAGCTATGACTCCTAGTTGATTTAGTGTTGGAAGCTGTTGTGAATCCTATTGTTGTTTTTAAATGGTCATCTTTTAATGTTTTATATACCAAACATAAATCTCCCCTTATTTGTCAATATTTGTCAGTCAGATAAAGTTTTAATTTTCTTAGTCTTTCATCGTAACTTTCTTGGTGAATCTATGCTGTACACCCTCGGCTAGTTTCAAACTCCTAATAGAAGTTGGAGCACAAAATTAAGAACAATATTCCAGGAGTGGACGTACTAAACTGGTATAGAGTGGTGTAATTACTTCAGGGTCTCTGCTTTTAATGTTACCCAAAATTGAGCCTACAATTTTATTGCATTTTTTAACATTTATTTTATTATTTCTATCAAAGGTTAAATTATTAGAGATTATAACTCCCAAATATTTATCTTCAGTAATATTCTTTAATAATATGTTATTTAAGTAATAATCAAAGGACATATTATTCTTACCCAAATGCAAAACTTTGCATCTGTCCACATTGAAAAACATTCCATATGTATTAGCTCAAGTTGATAAATTATTTAGATGATTTTGCATGAGGCACCTATCTGATATTGAGCTTATCAAGCTGCCAATCTTATAATCATCAGCATACATTGATACCCATATTTTGTCAGTTGTAGATATTGTGGAAACTAAAATATTAAATAATATGGGACCCAGGACTGAGCTCTGAGGAACTCCACTAGTCACCATACCTACATCAGATTGATGACCTTTAACTGACACTTGCTGAGTCCTTTCCTCCAACCATGATTGTATCCAATTTATGATATTAGGGGGTATGCTAATTCTTGCTAGTTCTTGTAACAAGATTTTATGTGAAACTTTATTGAATGCCTTGGCAAAGTCTAAAAAGATCACATCCACCGATATACCCCTACCAATGCTGCACTAACTGGTTCAAAAAAATTTAAAAGATTAGTTAGAACAGACCTCTCAGCCACAAATCCGTGCTGAAAAATGTCAGCTTTATTATTTCTATCTATGTGGTTAATAATGTAAATTTTGAGCAATCTTTCCATAATTTTACCTATGATAGAGGTTAGGCTAAATGGGTGATAATTATCTGGATCATGTTTGTCTCCTCCCTTGTGAAAAGGAATCACATTAGCCTCTCTCCAAACATGAACAGCTTTGCCTCATTGGATGGATGCATTAAAGAGTGATGTTAGTGGTCCGGAAATTGTATGGCTAATTCCCTGTAAAGGAGGGGTTTATTTTTAATTGTGGTTTTATTATTTATTCTGGGGGTATATTTATTTTATTTTGTGTAGTGTTGGGTTGTTTATTTTTATTATTGTTTGTTTGGGGGTCTCTTTTTGGGTTTGGTGCTTTTGTATCTTGTATTTTGCTTTTCTCAAGCCTGTGTAATGTGTAGGCCTTCTCCCCCAGTTGTTTACTATTTGTCCTCTGCCCTCTGTACCCTCCACCCATCTCTGATGTTGTTAACTTACCAGCACTGTAAAGTGCTGGGTATTGTTTGGAGAAGGGGGTTGGGGGGGTGTGGACATCAGAGGACAAATGAACAGGTCTCTCACATCGGGGTAGTTCAGCCCAGAAGACGTGCTGGGGTGAAATGGAACCTGGTATGTGGTTCACCATGTCTAGTTCCCATACCCAAGGGCACCACTATAGTTGGTGGGCAAGTAGCTGGGGCAGCCCCTGAAACCTGTCCAACTAGAGCAGTGTTATGCAATGCCAGATCAGTTAAGAATAAGACTGCAATTATTGCAGGTCTTGTTGGAAAGATTGATCTGGATTGCATCACTGAGACCTGGCTGGATGAAAATGCTGGCCCCACATTGGAGGCCATAATTCCGGCCAAGTACTCGGTGATACACCGCTTGAGATTCAACTGCGGGGGGGTGGTCTGTTTCAAGACCAAGTTGGGCCTCACGAGTGTACCAGTTGAGGAGACTGAATCTTTTGAGTGTACTGTGGTAGCAAGTGTAGGTTGTAGGATAGCTCTCATCTACCGTCCACCTGGGGATGAGAAGCGATTCCTACAGGAAGTAACAGATTTTGTGGTTGACATGGCATTTGAGTTGCCTAGATTGATGGTTCTGGGTAACTTTAACACCTGGGTCAATGACGAACTCTCACAATTTGGACAGCACTTCTTCCAGTTGATGACATCACTGGGTCTTACACACAAATTGTTACCTCTGCTACCCATAAATACGGTCCCTCTCTTGATTTGGTTTCCTCCTGGGGATTGAAACCTCTGACTTGGGAGTGGAACCTGTTGGTTGGTCCAATCACTACTCCATGAGATTCACCTTTTGTGCCCCCCTTCATAGGCCTACCCCTGTGGAGAAGGTCAGTTACCACCCTTTATGGGATGTGAGCCCTGAAGGCCTAGCAGTGGTGATTGACCTCTCAAAGTTTCCTGTGGCAAGCTTGGATCCAGAGACTTTGCTGCTGGCCTATAACAAGGCCATCTCCAGGGTCCTGAATTTGATTGCTCCAGTCCGTGTTCACCCTCTCTCCCTCCCTCTTTGCCCTCAGGCCCCATGGTTTGATGGGACCCTGAGGGAGTTGTGGTGACTAGGACAAAGGTTAGAGCAGTGCTGGTGGAAATCCACCATGGAAGAAGACCACCTTAGATTGGTAGAGAATTATCAAGTCTACCAATTAGTGATTTTCTGTAAGAAGGCAGAATTGCTGTCCGGGGAGATTGCTACTGCTCATGAACTGTGGACAGGCTGTGCAACCCAGCCTGTCTGCAGCTCTGAAGAACCTTTTTGAAAGTGGAGTGCGATGAGCTTGCTCAGTTTTTTGTGAATAAGGTGGCTGACATCAGGGCAGAGATCCTCCTGACTCGCTCTATGGGGGATGCTGTTGATCAGTGCCCAGTCACCTCACCTCATGCTTCCTGGAGTACCTTTGACCCAACTTCCCTTATTATGGGTTGTTGTAATATTATCAGACCGGTACTGGTACAGATAGTCCAGTGCTCCCTTGATTCAGGTGAGTTTCCAAGCTCCTTGAAGGAGGCTATGGTGACACCCCTCCTGAAGAAGGCTTCTTTGGACCTGGACTCTCTGGCCAACTACAGACCAATCTCAAACATCCCCTTTATAGAGAAGGTTATTGAGAAAGTAGGGGCTGTAGTAGTAGTTGGAGAACCACTTGACCATCCATGACATTTATGAACCTCTCCAATCTGGTTTTCAAAAGAGGCACAGTACTGAGACTGTGCTGGTCCGGGTGCTCAATGATCTCCTGATGGTGAGAGATTGGAGAAGCCGCTCCATCTTGGTGCTCCTTGATCTCTCTTTAGCTTTTGACACTGTGGACCATGGGGTGCTGCTTGGGCACCTGAAGTCCATCTGTGGCCTGACTAGTACAGTCCTCAGGTGGTTTACATCTTTCCTCACTGGTAGAACTCAGAGAGTGGTGTCTGGGATTTATTCATCTGACCCACTCTGTCTCTCATGTGGGGTTCCTCAGGGCTCAGTGCTGTCCCCATGTTGTTTGCAGTGTACATGCTTCCCTTCGGAGACATTGTAAGACAGTATGGGCTGAGGTTTCACTGCTATGCTGATGATACCCAGCTCTACCTGTCTTTTGCACCTGACCAGGATAGTGCCATCTGAATATTTAACAACTGCCTTGCTGAAATACAGGATTAGATGAATTTGAGCTGGCTAAAGTTGAACATGGGAAAGACCGAGGTGATGGTTGTGGATCTGGGTCACCAGATAGAGAGGATGAGGGCTGGTAAGCCCTCTGGACTTTGTCTGGGGGGCTCCCAGATCCTTGCCCCTGAATGGGTGTGAGACCTGAGGGTGGTGCTTGACGACAGGCTGACACTATGATCTCAGGTGTTGGCAGTCATCAAGTCTTCCTTTTGCCACCTTAGGAACATCGCCAGAATCAAGCACCTTGTTCTGTCTGGTGACTTGCCTACATTGGTCCACACCTTTTTGACCTCACCCCTTGATTACTGCAACTCCCTGTTCTTAGGGCTACCTGGGGTTGATATCCACTGCCTGCAGCTAGTGGAGAACACTGCAGCACATTTACTGATGGGGACTTCTCGATCTTCTCATATTACCCCTCTGCTGCACGATCTGCACTGGCTGCTGATTTGGTGGCAGATCACCTTTAAAGTCAGATTATTGACTTATAAAGCCCTACACGGACTTAGCCCTGACTACTTGAAAGAGCGTCTCATACCTTACTGCCCCGAGTGACAGCTCTGTTCAGCTGACAAGGGGTTGCTGGAGATTCTGAGGGTGTCTTTAAAATCTTCAGGGGCCCATGCATTTATGTACATGGCCCCTACCCTCTGGAATTCTCTATCCCATCAGCTGTGAGAGTGCATGGCTGTGGGGGGATTTAAACAGGCTTTGAAAACTTTTTTATCGCATCGGGCCTTTAATTGAATGGATTGAAGGGACCTGACAGATTATTTTATTGCTGTGATTGCTGATTTTATTACTGTAGTTTTAACCCTACTGTACAGCGTCTTGATATTTGAAAGATGCTTAATTTAAATAAAGCTTATTATAAAGCTTATTATCTCAAAAGAGAATGATTGTAAAAAGGTAAGTCAGTATTGAAAAAAATGATGAGTGAGAACCTGAAATGTTTCTATTCTAGCAAAGGTATGATGTAGGAGGGGAGTGGTCTATATACATTGGAAAGGAAGACTTTCTTAACTGAAGTGAGCACACTGCTTTTTCAACAATTATTTTAAATCAAGCTATGTATTCTTGGGGGTTTTATTTACTGCTTTTAACCAAGTGGATGTTTCTCCCCACTCCACTCCATACTCCCAACTTATGTTTTGTTTGACATCTTTGTTCACAGATAATGGTCTCCTAATTTACAAGTGTGTGGTCCTGGTCTACATTTGTTCACTAATAATTGTGGCTTCATAAATTGACTGTTTAGGGTTTCCTGCATTATTATAGTACCTAACTGTTAGGATTCAGAATCAGTTTTTTTAGCAGGAAAATCTCAAGGTATATGCTATGGGTTAAACATGGAAAGGGCTGGGCAGTGAAGCCAGCTGTGGTAGCTTTTCTGATTTTGCCTTCCTACTTATTCACTTATTCACAGTCTGTACTTCTCTGACTTTAGTTGTTTTTTTCTTGTTTGTTCTACAGTCATGCTTGTTTCAGAAAGTGGCACATTCACTAGTTTTATTTTAGCATGCTTGGTCATAAAGTTGCCCTCGGGTTGGCACTCCATATAGGCTGAGCACTTTAGGCTACTGCAGTTTGTGACATGCATCTCTTTCAAAAGTATTGGTACTGTATGTTCATTTCAAAATAACCATGAAACGATAAACATATGACACTGCTTAGTTTGTATTATTTGAATCTACAGCATACTATGGTTTCATGGCAATAGGTACCACGGCTCTCCTTGTTGATATATCTAGAAATGCTGGGGTTGATGACATCATTAAACAGCTAAAGTTGTCATTTGACTGTGTTCCCATTGCATTGCCCTATAAAACACTCACATATTGTTCAGTTTGCAACATTTTAATAACATCAATGTCTGTGAAAAGAAGATACAAGTGCCTTGGAGCATTGCAACAAAATACCATCCTGATTTGTTGAAGTCATATAATCTGATTCTTCACATCTGTGCTTAAAGTGGACAGTTGTAACATAAACATCTTCTTGTTCTTATATTTAAGGGGATGAAATCTGGGAGTAAGAACAAGTAAAAGAGGTATATCTGATCAGTTCAGGGTAGCATGAGTACCACTTTTAATAGAACATACCACCGTCAGGTGTGAGTACTACATTTTATGCAGAACTTTTCCATTGTAATTTCAAATAGTTTGCCTGTAGCCTACACCCAATGCAGCATTTGTGAGGACCCCATTAAATACACACACGCAAACACATGCAAACACAAACACACACACATATGCATTGATGCACACATGCAGGCATATACACACACACACACAAAATTCTAACACGCTTGCATTATGCATTCTTCCAGTCTTTTGGAAATCTATCCTGAATTGTCAAATTAGGTATCACAAATTGAGCTGGTCTGAGGCTATATGTAAATCACTTGTTCAAATCAAATACTGTTCATGCCTAATTGACACGAAGTAGAAGGATACTGGATGTTGATTTTGTCATTCCAGTGCTCTAATGAAGTCCCACAGGAAGAAGAAACCCTTAACAAATACTGTGCATTCCCTAGCTTTAGTCATGGGTAGTATCATATTGCCAAAAGATGGTTTGAATCAAGACTTCCAAATCTATCTTTGTAGACAGAATTATTTAATTAGAATGTGCCAGTTCTATGTTCAGATCAATGTGACATTCTAGGACCTTTTCAGTAGAGTAGCTTCCTCAAGAGTGGCAAAAAGCATGACTTTTAGTGGAACTTTACTACTACAGTGAATGTCTGTCTTAATAATAATCTTGACTGAAACATAATCAATTAGTAATACAACTGTACAAAAAGTAGAGTTGGGCTAATTATTTTTTCAACAAAAGAGTTCCAACAAAATCCATCTTTGCACCACAGTAGATCTATAAAAGAAAAAAAAGTTTATTTTTTCTTATTTAGAATTTATTAACCAGTAAAGATATAGTGACCCGTGGCTCACTTCCATGTGGGGCTCATTGGAAACTATTTCAGTAAATGAAGGGAACACAACAAAATAAAAATAGCAAAGTAGCAAAATCAAACCAACTGAGTACACACAAAAAGTAAAAAGAAATGGCATAGTTATATACAGTGGATAATATAGGCACTAGGTCAAGATGCCATATTCAATTAAAGCATGGTGAAGAACCATGCAGGAAATAGGACGCTGACAAAAACAGCACCCAAGGAAAATGCCACCTGCAATAATACCACCAATGATAGAGGTCCAAAACCACAGGGAGTACCACTACCATGGCAAATGAACAAGCCAAAACTTGTGTTTTTGCAGGGGGGCTCTGCCCCTCAGCCCCCGATTTGGGGGCTTCACCACCCACACCCATCAATATTTATATAATCAGCTCCATGGAGGGTGGAAGTAGGGGATGAGGAGAACCTTGGGGGGTGGAGTTCAGGCAACACAACAGTCGGGGATGAAAACTAAAACTTGGGGGGACTGAAAAGATAGTAAATGCAAAACTCGGGGAACAGAAAAAAAAGACAATATAGCAATTGAGAGACCAGGAACAGAACCTCGGTCTCCGAGTCTCCTTTGTTTTAGGTGCCAGTGCCTTAACCTCTCCACCATGGGAGCAGCTTGACCGAGCACCTCGCTTTTAGCTTTTGGACTCCTTCTTCCCATCTGCCTTAACAGCTTTAGGGATAGCAGTAACTGACTTGCGCTGTCCTACCCCTGTCGCTGTCAAGGCAGACGTGGTTTTTGAAGCACTGTTTTGACAGCGCTATGACTGAAATGGCATTTCACCTGGTATGGACAATATGTGACTTAAAAAGTGGAACAACAAGTAGGGAGGTGGATATAGCAAAATAAAAATATAGTGTATAGTAGAGCTTTGCTCTCTCTGGAATTCCATCCCTTTCAAAATGCTGTTGTACTACAGTGCAATCGTCATGGAATGTGATTGTAGTTCTGTGGTACAACAGCATACTAAAACCTCTAGAGGCTGCATGAGTGAGTTTAATTTTGTAAGCAATAAAACTGACACATGCACATTTCATGCAATACTGTACACTATAAAAACTGCAGGATGAGCAACTTTATGCACAACCAGTGTGTTATGCCATGTCAGGATTCTGATTCCCACAGATCTCTTGAGCTTCGCTCTTGAGGTCAGAAGGAATCAGAACTCCTCTGTGGTAGAACACACTGATTGTGCATAATTGCCCATCCAGTATTCTTGACATAATCAACTATATAAAACAGAAATGCACAATACAATAATAAAGGATACATTGGAAATAGTCATGATATCAATTTATGATAATATATTACTGGTCCTCCTAGGAAGCAGAAAAGACATGGTGGGTGTGCATGTGTATGTGTATGTGTCTGTGTGTGTGTGTGGGGGGGGGGCAGGGTGCAAGAGGAATAGAGAAATTCATCCTAAAAGTAAGCGGGTAAAATGTGAGCAAGTGCTTCAGGAAAAATAGCTGGATGAGACAGAAAGAGAGTGGGTAGTTACTGGAGCAAATGTATAAAGAGTGGTCACATAGAAGAGTTTTAACTCATTATACCCTGGAAGGCCATTTTGTATCAGGAGAATCTATGGATGGTTCGGACTTCATACAGAGCTATTGGGTAAGTACAATGAGTTAAAAGAATAAAAGGAAAGAGAGGAGTGGATGGCAGGAGGAATGTTATGCCAGAGGAAGGGAGAAAAGAGGAGAAGGCTGACAGCCCAGCTGAGCTTTGTAGTGGGAGACTGAGAAGGAGTGTGATTCAGTGGAGTAAATGGAGTAGGAGAAAGAGGACAGAGAAGTGAAGAGGGAGATGGAGAAGTGAAAGAAGAGGGAGCTGAACCAGAATTTGTAGAGAAGGAGGAACAGTGGGAGAGGCACCTACCATTTGTGTGAGAGAGAAAAAATACATTAGAATAGAGGAAGAAAGTGAGTGTGGGGAAGTCAATTTAGAGTAAAATCTAGGGGTACAAAAGGGGTCCAGTTCAGCCAGGCAAGTAATGGTGTCAGTACTATATGCAGTACCACATCTGCATAATCAAACATGAAGAAAATCATCCTCAGAATTATTTCTGTGTAGATCTTGATTATGAAGCAGGATGTGTTATGGTACAGTGTATCAAGTTTGGGGAAGATTTTTTTTTAATAAGATTTATTTTATTGATGGCATTGATGCAAGAGGATAACTGAAGTGTTTCATTCATCCACATACTGAGGAACATAGAATGGGAGAATTCTTCAATGAGGAACCCTCAGTTATACAAGGGCATTTTGTAGCATGCTGGGCCTGTACTTGTGGCCAGAGGTCAAGAAGGCTGTTTTTTTGGCATTAAGGGACAGTTTGTTAGAGATGAACCATCACTGGACGTTGTCAAA
Source organism: Neoceratodus forsteri (assembly GCA_016271365.2). Taxonomy (NCBI): domain Eukaryota; kingdom Metazoa; phylum Chordata; order Ceratodontiformes; family Ceratodontidae; genus Neoceratodus; species Neoceratodus forsteri. Next base: position 1,155,218,107 of record CM057456.1, on the reverse strand, counting down.
GCGGTTTCCAGCTTGAGGAAAGAGACTCTAGAGGCAAACATTTGTGTTGTCTGTGTACCTGAGTTGATTTGAGGAAACATATACTGTTAGAAAGCAAATACAGAAAATGGAGAACAGAACTGATCCATGGACGGAAACCTGGATGAAACCCAAGCAGGTTGGGGGATAGAGTATCATCTTCTTGGACTGACAGATGCTGGTGCTATGAGTAGCAGTGGAACCAACTGACTGAGACGTCAGAGTGATATGCCACTGTAAGTTTGGTGAGTGTGATGGGATGTCAGTGTCAAAAGATTGGCAAGGTCACCTAATACAGTAGAGTGAAGAGGCTCTGATCAATCCCCTTCCACACTGAGGACTTGAACCACTAAAAGGATAGGATATGCATACTTCATGTTTATCCCAGCCATGAAGCTCCAAACACCAATGCCAGTGCACACTGGATCTCATTGAATGTCCCTGCTAGCTGTGTTAACAACTGTGGACATTTACAAAAGTGCAGTAAGCATTTTGGGGTGGAGCTGTGACAGATGCCGGGCATCCAATCAGAAGCTTGGATCAGTTCAAGAGTGGAAACCATGCTTCACATGAAGCAGGGGATTGTGGAATACAGCAGTCCTATGTGGACTGCCATATCCTGTTCACAAACTAAGCAAACTCTGGTCAGAGCAGATATGGCTGAGGTTGGCTTTTAGGAGTGGCAAGAGTGTGGAATAGAATATTAGGTGCTTTCACTGCACTGGAGTCAGCTGTAAGTAATAATGCAGCAATTACAGTATTGGGCATGTGTGATACTTGGTCATGTAAAGTCTACCCTGTAGTTAGCACTGCAAAACATGGCGATGCTGACATAACTATGTATGCACAATAGTCGTGCATGCACAGTTTAAGTCAACGTCACCATGTTGCACATGGTGGCCATCAGTACTACAGTTGCAGAACAGAAAAGTACCGCACCGGGAAGTGGGTATGTTTATGTGGCCCATGGAGGGGAAGGGCTGCATAAACAGAATCACTGAAAACTATGTCAGAGCACTGTGGCAGCACTTCAGACAGTGGTTCAGTTAAGTGCTTCCACACTGCTGTTATACAAATCTGATGATGGCATAACATCCATGGAGCTTGGCCCATGCAGCCATACAAATCTGGCTCAGGAGGAGGAGTCTATTAACAAACTAAAGATTTGTTCTGGGAATTGCTTGTCATCACAGTCATGTTCTCATATTTTGCTAAGCAGTAATTTCTGGCAAATGTACCTTAACCATATTGATCTCAGTGCTGGTAAGACTACTTCTGGTTTTCTCCTGATTGTATTAGGTGGGGGTAGTAGTAGTAGTCTTGAAGTGGTAGCTACTGGTGGTGGCATGCTCTGGAAAAAAGTAGTCCCCATGCTCATCTGCACATTTTAGAAATGATGCCTTTCCTTGTTTTTGCTGTAAAGAAGCTGACACCTTTAACACAAAAACAAGGAGTCAGTTATGGATTCCAGTCCCCCTTCTTGCTTCAAGTGAGGAACATCATTATGAGTTTGCATCAGATGTACAGTGGCAGCCATAGGTGCAAAATACTGTTAAACAGTAATCAACTGTATATAAAAGCTCTACAGTGGGCTTGTCCTTGGCAGACCAATGAGCGTGCAACCAGACTGTGACACTAGTCACATTTTCTCAGCTGGAATCTGCTCTCTAGTTGAAAGAAATAAAGTGCTCGAATGAGAGCGCTTCATTCCTTTCATTCATCCCTTTACTGATCTTACTGCTTGTCTCCCCACCCATCCAGCAGATGTCTGAGTGCCCAGCCATACACTGCATCCCCCACTGTCTGTGACATAAGCAGTAAACAGTACTAGCAGTAAAGAACAAATAAATATTATTTATCCTTCCCCAGACAGACGTCCGCGTTGAACTTGTTTGTGGCTCTGTGTGAATGACAGTGTGTGTTCTTCTCTCTGAGATCCTCTCTCTCCAGTGCTTCACGTGTGTCACAATGCCCAGCCTTAGCATTGCTCTCTGTGATGGTAACCACTGACCCACCCTATGGATCTGCTAGTGTCCATGCTGCCTCAGTGTGCCCCCCCAACCCACTGCACAATACAAGGAGCAAGAGTGCAGAGAAGTGAGATAGCATTGCCTGCAGAGCTGTAACTCAACCCTGGATGGCAGAGAGAGAGAGAGAGAGAGAGAGAGACAGGCTGCAGGGACAGACACTGAGAAGGAAAGGTAGCAGTGCCCCCCCAAAAAAAGAGATTGCAGGATTGAAAGAGGTGGTGAGTGGCACCAGTGTCAGGAAAAGAGCAGAGTGAGAGCCCCCAAACAGTGACAGCTACATGCTGAGTTGTGGCGAGTAAGCGGAATTAGAGTGATCACCAGCTGACAGGCTGTCACTATTGCAGCACCACCTTGACAATGTGAAATTGGGGGCAGTGCAATATAGTGACCATAATCATGATTATTGGTGGCTCCCAGACCTGTAGCTGAACAAACATTCATTTAAATGGCTGATCTGTCCCCTAGCAGTTTCTACTCCCCCCCACCAACACCTTCCGAGAGAGACACAGCAACAGTGACAGCCTCTTCCAGTGCTGAACATATATGCAGGTCCAATCTGTTCCAATCAGAGATGGTGTCAACCCCACCCACCCCCAAACAGAGAAGTGGAGAGCAGTGCGCAACGGAGCTCAGCTATCATCCATTTTATTTTCGCTCACTCTTCTGATACCTTCCTGTCAGTCTGACTCTCTGTTTGTCTTTCTGAAGGTCAGTGGAAGCAGACAGCACATACAGAGAGGCAGAGAAAGTGGCAACAAGAGTGCTGTGACCGGGACAGAGAGCGGTGCTGCAGAGTTTTCCTTTCACCATGGGGGAGCGGACATTAGAGAGAGCGAGAGAGTGAGAGACCAGAAGAGACACAGTGTAAAATAAACTTGGTGCATCTATTCCACCACTGCATAAAAGGAGCACCCAGACAGAGCCAGAGACAAATATGTGGGTCACATATCTGCCCCCTCACTCTGAGTAGCACAGTGTCAGGTAGGCACTGGATAGGCAACCCTGGGTAGTTGCTGCCCCCTACACCTTCAGTTCACATCAACACATATGGAATAATCTGCAGTAGCCAAAGACTGATATAGGTTCCTCATCTTCCCCTCCACCACACCCATCCCACTCCACACAGGATAGCACAGTGACAAAGTGACCTCCAGGTGGGCAGTCCAAGGTAAACAGTAGATTGTGGCCTGGCAGATGTTGGTGATTAGTGCCCCCTCCACAACTGTCCCACCACTGCACATTGGCTGGCCCAGCCAGAGACAGAAATGTGAGTTACACACTTGCCACACCACACCTGTTTCTATCTACCCTGGTGGGTGCCAGGTGGGTGGAAATGGGGTTGCGATCCAGAGCCACTTGGTGGCCCTAGGCCACTGACACCCAACACATCTTTTTGTATTTCTGCACATGTGAAGGATTTTCTCCTTCTATTCCACCTCCTGCACATTAGGAGTACTCTTCAGGAGCCAATGACAGATGAGGTTCACACATCTGTCCATCTTCACCCATCCATGTTCCATGAAAGCTTGCAGTGGCATTGGGTTGGCTCCAGGCAGGTGGCTCTGGAAGAATGATGCCCCATCCCCCATCCCACCTCCACATGAGGGTAGCACCCTGCAGATGCCAAGGATAGAGATGCAAGTTGCACATCTGTCCCTTCATACCCGTCCCTGCTCCACCAGAGTTAGCATGAAGGTTGGAGTGGGCTTTGGGTGACTGGCACTTCCTCACCCTATGCCACACCTCTACACTTGCAGAACACTCTGCTTCAGCCAGAGGCTCTCCCACCTAACGTGCTGTATCCATGGAGAGCACTCTGCGGTACTGACATATATAAATGTGGATCTTGTATCTTCCCCTCCACAACTGTTCCCATTCTACTGGGTGGGTGTGAGGGGATAGGATACAGTGGGTGCTTCTGAGTGACTGGTGCCCCCTATTGCACCTGAATCCAATACTTTACAGCAGCTAGAGAAGAGATGTGGATTGCACATCTGCCCCATCACAAACTGTGCCCATTCAAAAAAGTTCCACACACAGGCGGGAGTGGGGTCTAGGATGGTGCCCACTAAGTTACTGCTTCTCCACCCCACCTCCACACATGGGGAATGCTCCTCCCATTCCTTTACACATTTGTGCATAGTGATCACTCCTCCCTCTCCATGCCTCCTTTGCATATGGGGAGCAATTCTCCTTTTCCAGCCCTCTTCCTTACGGTGAACATAGTGTCTTATGTAATCATATTTGGTCTCAATCCTTGCTGATCTGCAACAGGGTTGATACACAAGGTGAGGTGGAAAGGATGAAAATGGATTTGGCAAAGTTGGAGGAATGGTCAAATGTATGGTAGCTTAGATTCAATGCAAAGAAGTGCAAAGTAATGCACCTGGGAAACAAAAACCTGGGGAAGAGTACACAATGGGGGGATGAGATACTGTCAACAACAAAAATGGAAAGGGACCTGGGGGTAGTCATATCAGATGACCTAAAGGTGGACAAGCAATGTGAGAAGGCAGTAAGGAGGGCTGGGGGGATAATGGTATGCATAGGGAGAGGCATCACCAGTAGAAAACAAGAAGTTGTTGGCCCTCTGTACAGTCAGTTGGTAAGACCACATCTAGAGTACTGTGTACAGTTCTGGAGACCCCATCTCCACAAAGACATAGACATGGTGGAGGCTGTCCAAAGGAGGGCAACCAAAATGGTGCAGTGTCTGCACCAGAAGACATATGAAGAAAGATTAAAGAAGCTTAAGATATATAGCCTCCAGGAAATGAGGGAGAGGGGGGACATAATAGAAACTTTCAAATACCTCAAGGGAATCAACAAAGTCCAAGAGGGTAGCATATTTTACAAAAAGAGATGTGCAAGAACAAAGGGGCACAATTTGAAGATAGAGGGGGGACAGCTCAGAGGTAGTGTGAAGAAGTATTTCTTCACAGAGAGGGTTGTAGATGCATGGAACAGCCTTCCTGAGGAGGTCGTCCAGTCAAAAACAGTGGGGGAATTCAAGAATCCATGGGACAGACATAAGGCAGTTCTAGCAGGGGGTATGAGGAAGTAGGCTGTTGGTTAACTAGGATCTGCAGCTTATCCATTAGGTAGGGAAATGGGCAGACTAGGTGGGCCAAGCGGTCCTTATCTACCATCAAATTCTATGTTTCTATGTTTCTATGAATGCAACATTGTGCATATTGTATACATTAATGCAAAGAAAATTACTTTTTTTAAATTTATATTATTGGTCCTTACTTTTTGTATCTCACACCATGTATTATCTTTATCATTGCTTGTACAAGGGACCTCCTTGCAAATTAGCTTGCTCAATGGATTTTATCCCTTCACAATAAACTTGAACTTGAACATAAAAAGCACTTTTCCCTCCATTCCATCTCCACACATAGGTATAATTTCTCATCCTTCATCCCACCTCCATACATTGTGAGCACTCATCCCCAGACCTGTCCAGTGCTTCTCCCACTATTTCACCTCCCCCACATGGACAGCAGTTCTCCCACTGAATCCCACCTCATGCATGTAGGAAGCACTCCTCCCTCTCCATTCAGCCACCACACATGGGGAGCTTTCTTCTCACTTCATGTCAGCCCTATACATGGAGAGCACTCCACCCCTTCATCTCACTGCTCCTACATGGGGAGCATTGCTCCCCATCCATCCCACTCATACACATGGGAACACCTCCACACATTTGCATCACTCCTCCTCTACCACCATCCCACCTCTGCATATAGAGAGTACTCCTAACCCCATGCCACCTTTGCACATGGGAGCACTCTGCAACAGCCAGAGACAAAGGTGTCAGTCAGGCATCTGCCTTTCCACACCTATCCCACTCCACATTATAAGCTCCAAGTTAGGCAGAACAACAGTGGGGTTGTGATGTAATGGTTGCCCTGAGAGATTGTGTCAATACCCCTCACAACCTCTCTGAATGAGAGAAGTCCCCCTCAATCAATCTTTATTCTTTTCTCCATACACCACTTTTCTGCAGATTATCCTCCTCTTTGCTTGCCTTACCAGTTGCTCCCCTCCCAAGACAGGACTATAGGACACTAGACAAGGGCAGATTTTTTTTCTCAACCTCTCCTATCTTCTGTTTGGACCACATTACCAGTCCAGCCAGTGTCCAGCACAGTCAAGAAGATACTTGCATTACTCACAGCTCGGCACTGGATGGGTCAGTTCTTTCTCTAGTAGACCATACTTCAAGTTCTCCCACAGTTCAACTGAGGCTAGAGAAGAGCAGCACACAGTCCCACTCGATCATTACGACAATCGACAGGACACCACAACTTTCTCTGTGCTGTACAGACAACACAGCACCACATTCACTAGTCTGTCTAACCAGGCTTCTCCTGCTCTCTCTGTTGATGATGTTTCCATCTTCTTTAGCCATTAATGGTCCCATGCATGTACATTGTGTTGCAACTAGCTCCAACTACTATGGAAACTGCTGAGACACTAAGTTTTTAGCAGCTGAGCCCGAGCCAACCCGAAAATAAAATACAGAAATTTTAAATTCTCTGAGGTAATTTCAGGGGGGGAGGTTAAACACCCTGAACGCTTCCCTGCCTACACCCATGCAATCCACAACAGTTCAGACACATGCAATGCTTGCAGTTAATGGCACTCCTCCCAGCCCAGCCAGCCCCCCAGTCTTCCCTTGCACACAAATGAACACCAACCATTACCCCTCCCACTTCCTTTGCAAGCAGCCAGGATCCCTCGCTCTCAAGCAGTCAGTCCTGTACAAGTAGTAGCAGAGTTGGGGGTCTGGGGCTCCAGTCAGACCTGCTGCTGTAATGAAGCTCGAGCCTGCCTGAATACAACAGGACATCTAAACTGAGTCCCCTGAATCCCTACAGATGGAGGGCTGCTGCACAGACAATTGCTATAGCCACTCAGGCACCACCAGGGATTTAAAACAAGAGCTGGACTATGGCAGGTAGCCTGCCATCTGCCTCCTCCTCCTCCTCCAACACTGATTGCTTGCAGCACTTGCCCAGCTCCTCCTCTGCTACCACTGCCCACCAACGGTCAGTAGTGTCAGTGGGTGGCCCCCATTGGAGTGGTCAAGTGAGCTCCTTCACTTGTTATTAGCCCTCGAAACCGATACTCTCTTTTTATTTATTTATTTAGTTTTTGTTTACCGGGTAAGTGAACTAGCCAGCAAGTGACTGTTTTCAGGCATGACCCGGGAGGTACAATTACAATACAGACATAGTACAGCCAGGAATTATTTGAAACATCAGAACCATCAAAACAGAGAGAGATACAAATGCGCTGCAGTATATAGGAAACAATAATAATGCAGAAAATCAACAATACATATTAACCCTGTATCAAAGCAACATACTTAAATGTAAAAGGTGGAGGATGGTAAGGCAGGGGAGTAGAGGCAACATGAAAAAACACCAGATAGGTAATAGGGATGAGGGAGAAAGAAAAAGAGGGGGCGCCATGATAATGCAACAGCGGGAGAGGTACTCAACCTGCAGTCAGGCTTGTGGAGCCACAAGATGGCAGGTACAGAGAGGGTGGCAGTGGGGGGGAGGAACAGCAGAAACAGCATTAGCGGAAGGAGGGAAGAGTGTGAAGCCAGGGCGATGGAACCGGGAGACGGCAGGGCGAGGGTGAGTAAGTCGGTGAGAGGAGGATAGAAGTGGAGGAGAAACGGCAATGGCGGCAAAAGTGCCAAGGTCAGGCCGAGCCAGTGGAACCGAGAGATGGCAAGGCAGGGAAGGAGGGGTCGGTAGACAGCAAGAGCGGCAAGAGGTGGGAAAGTACAGCCGGGCCGGTGGAGCCGAAGAAGGCTAGCCATGGGTGAGAAGGTCGGTAAGAGAGGGAAAAAGCAGAAGAGTTACGGCAAAGCGGCAGAAGTGTAAAAGTGAAGCCAAGCCGGTGGAACCAAGAGACAGCTGGCGGGGCAAGGAGGGGTCGGTAGAAGGTGGAAGTAAAGTGGTGGTGTAAGGAGAAAGGTGACACAGTGTGGCAGAAAGAAGGGGACTTGAGGGGGGCATGCATAAGGTGGGAGCAGGTAGAGGTAAGTATAGTGGGGAGAGGAAGACCGGGGGAAGAAGATAGAACAGAGAAGGAGAGGGGGGGAGGAAACAGAAGGGGAGAGATAGTGCAGTTAGAGAAAACCAGGAGTATGAAACAATATCAACAGGTAACATTAAACTTGAGAGACAAGCAGATTGAGACAGCATTAATAACTAGGCTAAAGTAAGACATCAATTATGATGAATAATATAAAAATAGTATAAACTACACTACTCATATAAACAACAGTGCTATTAATGGAAATGTCAGTAAAAAATGCAATGCATCAGGTGGGGTCAAAGCAGACACATTTGTCCATTGTAATGAGGAAAGTTCTCAGTTTCATTTTGAAAGACTCATGGGTGGAGATATCTCTCAGGTTCTGCAGTAGCCGGTTCCAAAGGTGGGGGGCAGCATAGTGGAAGGAGTTCATACCCTTTTTTAGTCCTGCAGAAGGGGATGGAGAATAATGACTGATCCGCAGATCTGAGATTTCTTGTGGCAATGGCCGGTGTTAGTAGATCAGACAGGACAGCAGGTTTGGACAGCAGGCTTTTGACTTCCTTCTGTGTCTGGTTGCTTTTGCCTGTTTTCAAACACCCAATAACATTTTTTTCTAGTGTCTACTTAGATACCGAACCCTTTATTATGGCTCGGCTTCAATGTATGATTTTAGAACGCTGAAATATCATCTTGATTGTTTTATTTCCTCATTTCTGTTTTGTATTTTCAGGTTAAATCAGATGTAATAAAATATAATTATTATTTTTTTTTTTGAGAAGATAGAAGCTTTTATTATGGCTCTTTTTGGTTTGATCCATACACACTGAAGTATTGAAGCAGTGAGATCACAATAATTTTGGCAGCCTTGTATCATTCCTGTAATCCTAAAAATATGTATCACAATGGTTGTATAATTGTAAGTCTATATTCAAATGGATTTAATTCATTATAATTATACACTAAGAAGAATGGTCTTAATGAGTTCATTTAAGATTTCATAATTTGACCTTTTGCAATTTTAATGACCTCCCAATCCTGGAGTCTTCAATTTGAGTTACAGTATCTAAACATTTCTTTGCTCAGTTCATCAATAGTCCAATGAGATTTAGAATAAAATTACTTTAAAACAAAAACTGTATAAACATTGGATTTGATTTGGCACAAACATTAACTTCTCTCTGAGCTGAAAATGCATAGGAGATTAGTTGCACATACTGTACTTTTGTATTTCTCCACACTTTTACTTCCGAAATTTGAAATGTATAAAATATATATATATATATATATATATATATAATAAAATAACACTCAACAGTCCAATAAGATTTAGAATAAAATAACTTTAGAACAAAACTACATAAACTTTGGGTTTGATTTTACACTAATATTAACTTCTTTCTGAGTTGAAAATGCATGGGAGATTAGTTGTACATACTTTTCTATTTCTATACACTTTAAAGTGAAAATTTGTAAAAAAAATATGAAAAAATAACACTTGACCTTTTGTACAGGTCTTGATCTCCTGTAAAGGAAATTACTTAAAACTTATTTAGGAGTCATTCAAGAGATCCCAAGGTTAAGATTTAGTAAACTATTCATTTAATGCATTTTAAAAATAGAAGTTGCCAAAGAGGACATAATAAATGAAAAAATCAGTGTTGCAGCATAGATGCCTAAATGTTTTACAGACAATTATTGTTTTTCTTCTCTGTCTTCCTTCTTCCCCCATCTGGTCAGCTTCAGCATCACATATATATCTCATATGATATTGCTGGCTAATAATTACTAAAATTAATCTGCTGTTTTGTTCTGAAAATATTTAACATGATCCCATCTTGAAAGATTTAATGTGGCCCCAATAAGCAGATCATTTTGTTTCAAGCTGGTAAGCACTAAAGAATTCCATTGATGTACTAGTAAGTCAGGATCTACTGTTAAAATTTGACATGAAAAGACGGTCTGGTCTCATTTCTCTTAAAGTGGTGTAGTGCTTTAGAGAAAAGCGGCTATTATAAGTGCAATAGGAGTTATGCCAAACAAATGTAAATATGTCTAAATGTATATGGATTATGCATAAACCATCATATGAAAGTTGTTCAGGACAAAATGACCTTTCAAATGAGCCTATTCATTTAGCTGCACTAATTACTTTTCTTAAACTATGGCCATCTAATTACCTGAATTTTCATTTTTCTTCACAATTTTCACCTTTTGGATGGCTATATTTAAAACAATCTAATGAATTCAGATTAGTGACTACTCTCATTTGAAAGGTACTTTTGTCCTGAACAACTTTCATGTTGGTTGCATATTGATAACTTTTCTACTTTCTGAGATATATGCTTACGTTTGGCATTACACCAACTGTGTTCACTCAGAGAGAAAAAACATTTGGCTGTTTGGAAGACCATATTTTACAAAATATAAAGAATTCATATTAGTGACTACCTTCATGTGAAAAGTCTTTTTGTCCTGAACAATCTTCACACTAGTTGTTTTTGTGCACATGTAATAGTTTTAAAGATATTTAGATTTAGAGGTGTGGCCAAGCCTTAAGCCATTATGGACACATAGATCTGCAGATCCATGAACTAGGGGACTAATCTGGTAGCATCCGGCATCAGTGTGCACTATATCTCTGTAAAAGGCAGCTCAGTTGTTAGAGGGATGTTTTGGCACCATCAATGAGCACTTTGGTCATGAGTGTCTCCTCATATCTGAGAGTTTGCTGCACCCTGACTGCCACGGAGACAGGCCAACAAGATGGCCTATGCTGCAAAAGTTCCTGGAGACCCAGCACGTATGGAACAAATGTTTAGCCAGCTCTTAACTCAAATGGCACAGATGACTACAGCTATTAATGCTACCGCACAGGCTCTACAGAATATTGAAATGAGAATATTTCAGAATGAGCGCAGACTTGGCTCGCACAATGTAGCAATACATGAACTCACTGTAACATTGTGGGACCAGGCCAAAACTATTGATAAGCTTCAGGATAAAGTAGACAACCTGGAGAACCGCAGCTGCCACAACAATCTGTGGTTTGTCGGCTTTCCTGAGGGCGCTGAACAAAAAGATCCTATCTCCTTTCTTCAACGCACCCTTCCACAACTTCTCAGACTTCCAGAGGGCTACCGGCTACAGATTGAAAGCGCACACCACTCACTAGCTCCCCTACCTCAGCCTGGGAAAGGCAGAGGCCCTTGCTTGCTCACTTTCTAGATTTACACCAGAAAGAAGCAGTGTCGGCGGCTGCTAGGAACCTTGGCCAGCTTTCCTGGCAGGGAAACAAAATACAAATCTTTCAAGATTACTCACAGGAGCTATCTGAGAGGTGTAAAGAGTATTCTACTGCCCCCAAGTTGCTGCACAACATGAACTACTCCTTCTCCCTTCAGTACACTGCCACTATGAGGGTAATGCACAATGGGTCACTACTTCTCTTCACTACCCCCGAAAGCCTTCTGGACTTCTTACACAAAATGCACCCAGCTGAATTTCATGGGCCTATAAACTCTGGGAATAATGTGTGCTCACCTTCTGTAGTGAAACCTGCTGGCAACTGTCCTCCTCTCATGAATCCTGCTCCATCTCCTGAGGTACAGATCTTCTATGCCTCCCTTCCACCAAGATCCAGGAAGCACCATCCATCACACTGCCATGCACAGTGGCAGCATCCAGCTAACCAAGTCAAGTCTTCGATCCCAGAGCCAGAGTTGGACCCTGGGACACAGGAGAACTCCAGTCTGTAAACTTTTTTTTTTTTACAGAACCACTTTGCAGCACTGCAACCATCTTCCCTGGAAGGGCAGGAGATGACAGACACAGAGCCAATGCCTGCAGCAGATCAATGGCCTCCTCATTCTCCTCCAGCTGGCAAATCATGGGCAGACATAGCAGCGGCCAGCCTGATGTCTGATTCAGGACTTTCTCCGATGAATTCTCAAGCTGACACCAGACCTGCTGTCTCAACTTTGGCCTCCCCAGGCCTAAACTCCACTGGCAAATTCTTGGACAATACACCTTGAAATTCCTAAGCTAAATACTGTTGATGTTTTTTTCTTGCAGCATTAGGGGGGTAGGTGGGGGGGCATTTCCTAGGGGTAGTGGGCTGTATTCTCACAATGGGTGTCCCCCCTGCAGTGGGCCCTCACTGTCAGGGATTCCAGAGGTCTGGCCTCTTCCTTCCTGTTAGCAGAGGTCCTGGGTCACTCCTATTATCTTTAGCCCCAGCTTCTCTGCTGCCTGACCTAACTTGAGGGATGTTGTCTTGTAATAATCTGCTGCCTTCTGATGCTGCTGTCCTCATATTAATTGGCAGGAGGATGTGTAACCCTCTCCTCCTAATGCATTTCAGCAGAGATACCTGCTGTAAAGGCAGCTCTGTACTATTTTTGTTTTATTTTTCTATCACTGGCTTACCCCCCTGACCTGCAGGTCCATCTTTAAAGGGTTTCCCCTGATCTCACCTCCATTTCTTTTGTTTCCCCTTAGCCCTCACAGGGGCACAACCAATGGGAGCTGATGTTCCCTCTGCTGCCACCGTGCCTTATGGCGACATTAGAAGAGTGCTTTACTTGCCAACTGCCTCTGCAATCGGTTCCACATTTGCCAAAAGATAAAGTGTAAACAGGTGTTGACACATCTTAAGAGGTTGAGGTCAGGCCTTGCATTTTTGCAAGAAAACAAATTCAGCAAGTCAGACCATGATAAGCTGAAAAGGGATTGGGTGGGGCAGATTTTATCCTCTTCTGCCCCTACATGCAAGTGTGGAGTGGCCATACTGTTGCATAAAGCCCTAAAATGGTCAGTGGTCCAAACTAAATGTGACTCAGATGGTAGATGGGTAGTGGTTTCAATCAGTACTCCAGAGGGTCCCCTGGTCATTGGCAATGTATATGGTCCCAACAAAGATCATCCAGAGATATTCCATGCTTTGGCCAAGCCTTAGGGTCCCTGGCCTCTTCTGACACCCCAATAATCTTAGGGGGAGAATTTAACCTCCTCCTCTATCTCTATTTGGACAGGAGCTCTACCAGTCTCAACCAGCATTCAAAATTGTGTGTGTGTGTGTCTCTCTCTCCTGCCTTATGACAGACCTAAGGCTCCAAGACTCCTAGCAGTTATTCCACCTCTGGGATAGAGATTATACCTTTTTTTCTTCAGTCCATAACTCTTATAGTAGGCTGGATTACTGCTCTGTATGAGTAGAGATCTTTCCTGTACTTATCGGAGACCACTCTCTAGTGCATCTCCACCTCCTCCATGGACCTCAGACTCCCACCTCCTCCAACTGGCAACTGGACCTACTGCTGTTGAGGGATCCTGACTTCCCCCCATGGCTACAAACCAAAGTCACCAACTTTCTTATGGAAAACCCACCTACAGTTGCATCCACAGCCCACATATCGGAGGTGCTGAAGGTTACCATCCATGGATCCATAATGGGCTATGCAGCCCACTATAGGTGACAGAGGGAAAATATCCACAAAACCCAAGAAGATTGGCTTGTGGGACTGGAGAAGGAGTCTAAACAAATACCATCCTTTAACATTCACTCTCCGCTAGGCCAGGACATAGTTAAAGTTTGCCTCCAAATCAATGAGCTGTTGGCCAGGAAAGCCAAATATGCCATTCTCTGTCTGAAACACAACTTTTGGAAAGGTGGAGAAGAAGGGGACAAGGTGTTGGCCTATAAGCTTAGAATGCATAGGGCTGAAAATCATATGCCTGGGCTCAGGGACCAAGGGGGATGGATCCACACTAAGCTGGCAGAGATCAATGAAGTCTTAGCTGGCTTCTACAAGGAACTGTGTGTCTCCTCCAGATCCATGGACCTGCAGGATGTTCACAGTTTCCTAGACTCACTCCTGCTCCCTCAGCTTTCTCCTCAGCAGTGTTCCATTCTGAATGCCACCATTACCCCTCAAGAGTTGACTGCTGTACTTCAAGTCCTAAACAGTGGGAAAGCACCTGGAGGAGACGGCTTCCCCCTGAGTTTTGGTGCCTAGTCGCACCTCAAGTACCCCCACTCCTCAGCTCCCTTCTCAACTTGGTCCTTGATTCTGGTTCCTTCCCCCCAACCCTGTGAGAAGCCATCATAACAGTCTTCCCCACAAAGGGGAAATATCCTACACTTCCTTCTAGCTACTGCCCAATCTCTCTGATAAACTCAGATATTAAGATATTTGCCAAAATCCTGGCCACACAGCTGAACCCCTTTCTCCCCACACTTATACACCCCTCCCAAGTTGGCTTTGTGCCTGGATGCTACAGCAGAGAACACATTCAGTCAATGATCAATATTCTTTACCATGTTAAAGATAGTCCCACTCCAGCGGCGGCAGTGGCTATCAGTTCTGAAAAACCTTTTGACTCCCTGATGTGGGACTTTCTACAGCAGGTTTTGATGTCCATGGGATTTGGGAAGAAATTCCAAAACTGGGTATCAGCCCTCTACCATGACTCTACAGTGCAGGTCTTAACTAACTCTATCCTGTCAGAACCCTTCCCCCTGGGGAGGGGCACCAGACTGAGGTGTCTCCTCTCCCCTTTGTTGTTTATCTTGGCTGTGGAACCTCTGACCATAGCTATCTGCCAATCTCCCAAGATAAAAGGGGTGACTATTGGTGAGCATACTTACTCCACTTTTACGTATGCAGATGATCTATTGGTCACCTTGGTGGATGTGTAATTCTCCCTTCCACCCCTGCTTTCCCTACTTACGGATTTTGCAGCTCATTCGGTTATAAGAATTAACTGTTCCAAAACAGAGGTACTTCCACTGAACACTTTGTACCCACAACCACTTGTGACCCCCCCTCTTGGCCTGCACTGGTCACCTGATGTACTGGTGTACATAGGGATCTGTCTGACTCTGGATCTGGCTAAAGTGTGGGATATTAACCTCAGACCACTAATCGCTGAGATCAAGACTGAGTGCGACCTCTGGCATGGGCTTCACATCACACTTGTGGGCAACATTTCTGCCCTGAAAATTATTTCAGCCCCAAAACTCCTTTATGTTATATCACACCTCCCTCTAGACATTCCAGCTCCCTGGATTAAGGCCATAGATACAGTTTTTGCCAGCTTCATCTGGGAAAGATCCAAGCCCCGATATAGCAGAAACAAACTGAGGGCACACTGAACCTCAGGGGGCTGGGGTCTCCCCTGGATAAAGGGATACAAATGGGCCTATTCCACTGCTCAAACTCTGATTTGCTTCCTCCCTGTATCACTGGAGATGTCACAGTGGCTTTGTATGGAAACTGCATTAGCTCAAGTCCACTCTTTTCTGTTGCTCCTGTACAACCCTTTACCCACCCTTTACCCAGAAGACTGCTACAACACCCTACCATCACCTCTTCGGTGTGCAGGTGGCATTTGGTCCATAGGAAACTCCAAGCCAACTCATGCCCTGTGTCCTTCACTGCCATTTGGGACAATCTGTCCCTTCCTGTGGATGACAAAACCCTACTCTGGTCCTCATGGATGGGTAAAGGGATTTCCATCCTGGCCAACATTCTGTCATCAAATGGGGCAACCTTGAAATCCTTTCAAGAGATTGATCAAGCATATAATTTGGGTAAGACTGCCTTCTGGCAATATCTCCAGCTTCATAGTTCGGTCACAGCGCATCTAAAAAAACTTCTAACAACAGGAGATCATAGGCCTTCCTTACTCGGCAAGTGGCTCTGTATTTAAAAAGGAAGCGCTAGCTCGATCTACTCTGAGCTCTGGGAAGAGCTCCCTTCTTAAACCCTGCAAGTAAAGGCCAGATGAGAAAAAGCCCTCCAGCAACCTCTCTCTGAATCACAGTGGAGGCTATGTTGGAAGGTAACCCACACTGCATACCCTGATTCAAAAAGTAGGCTCATACAGAATAAAATTATTTCCCACTGGTATCAAACTCCATCCACTCTATTCAAGCTCAAGCTGGTGGACAGCAGCCTCTGCTGGAGGTGACAATCAGTGGTGGGAAACTTGTTTCACATAATCTGGCAGTGGCCAATCATACAGCCTTTCTGGACAGTGGTCTGTAGCCTAGCAGTACAAGTTACCGGCACTCACCTAGATCCAGATCCTAAGTTCTGGCTGCTGGGCCTTCCTCCTGCCATGACTAAGGTGATGCCACAGCAACTGCGAAGGCTTGCTTTCCTAGGCCTTCAGGCTAAGCGACTAATTCTGTGTCGCTGGAGAACCCCGGAGGTGCCCACCCTGCCTGAACTGCTGAACTCATTTTCTAAGATAGTTGCTTTAGACAGCTCATCCCATGTGGTAGCCAATACCCTTCTGCAATATTATTTATGTTGGGCTCCTAACTTAGCATATTTGTCACCAAAAACTGGGTAGGCTGACCCCCCCCCCTTACTGCTTATTTTTGGCTCAGTTATTTAAGCTGCGCTTGTGTCTGACTGCTAAGGTCTGCTAATTGCTTTCTCCTCTTCCACACTCAGGCTCGAATTCCCTAGGCTCTCCCCCTTTCTGTACATTATGTAGTGATCTGGAATTTTGTTATTTGTATACATTCTTGTTATGCTTCGTAGGTAGAGAAGCGGCACTGTACCTTCATTTATTTGAACTGTTACATTTGTTAACTGTTAAGACTATGCAATAATTCTTACGTTGAACATGATTCCTTCCAGACCAAATCATAGGTGCTACACTCCAACAGTGCCTTATATAGTACTGTATGTTCTACTGTAATGGTCTCAAGATTGAATGGCCTTTCCTCTGTATCACTCTCAAGACCTGTATATGCTGTGTTTTGTTACCTGGGTATCTGTTGTTTTACCCTGTTTGTACTCTTCAGTATTACCTGTGTAAACAGGAACATTTCAATAAGCAGTATTAACTGCAAAAAAATACATATTTAGGTTTGTTTGGAAGGTGTGCATATTTGCTATAAGAGAAAAGCAGGTTGGGGTATGTGTCCATCATTCTAAAAAGAAAGAAGGGAGTGTTTTTTAACTGCCATAGGAATTTGCAGTGTTGTGGAAGGATACACTAAAAACTACTAAAACATGTGTTCCACAGAAACACCTTTTCAAGCTAAAGCAATATGGCTGTAGACACTGCCCATAGCCATGAAACGGAACTTCCAAGTGAAGCCTCCAGGCCCTCCATGCTAGCTCAGATAACTGGGGGCAAGGTGCAGGGGGAACTGAGTCTCAAGGAACCAGGTTTGTTGCTTGGAGAGAGTATGTCTTAATATGCATATACAGGGTCTCGACACATGTTGCATTTGATCCATCAGCAGGCAGTCTGAGCTGCAGATATCTGTTTTGGAGTTTCTAGAAGCACATCTCTACCCCCATGCCTGCCCAATGTGGCTTTTTGAGAATGAAGTGATGACAATGAGGAATGTATATCTCATGTCTTATTGCTGCAGAGTGCTCTTCATGTGCAGAGGGGTCATTTAGTTGTAGCGCAACCTCCTCTACACTTGCAGAGGTTAAATCACATTTTTCTGGAATGGGTCTTGAATCAGTAAGCCTTAAGAGTGATGAGATGGTGGAAAGATATTGACTGAAGCCAGACTAGTAAGAGTAGAGAAAGGAGAAAAATCAATAAAAGTGGAATGTTGGAAAACACAAGTGCTTCCTGCATTTTTCTTTGTGCAGGGAAAATAGATATCGGTGCTAGTTTCCACAGGCAGAGGAGCCTCCCCTTTGCAGAGGGGAGGACATTAGCACACTCCAACACCCCAGGAATCTTATCAAGTTGAAAGGAGCAGTTAAGAAGGAAAGAAATTATGGGCAGTAATTGCAGGAGTAGAGGTGTGCAGGAGTTCAGAATCATGACCCTTAGAGTTAAGACCCTGGATGGGGTTGAGCAAAAGCAGAGCAGTTAAGGGAGCAGCATGAGAGATACTGGAGAATGAAAAAGGTTGTGAGGGAAAGAGTGTGGTAAAAAGGGGGATGGGAGGTTGTTGGGAGAAAAGGAGAGGGATCAAGGTCAGTGGGAGGGGAGTTATTTGTGGTTTTGAGGATGCTTAGTTCTGTTTTACTGTGTGCAGCATTTGCAAAGGTCTCTATCATATCACCCCTCCCTCATCTGCTGTCAGGAGAGTACATGTTTAGTGACCGGAGTCATTCCTCTTACAATCTGCCCTTCTGGCCTTGTATTATCCTGATCACATTTTGTTGCACCACCTCCAGCCTGTCCTTTTCCATCCTGTGGTAAGGACTCCAGAAGTGGATGCAGAACTCCAGGGGTGGCCTAACCATTGATCTACAAAGAGATAATATTACCTCTTTTCTTCTACTGTCAATACCCCTCCCAACACACCCCAAACTCTTATTTGCCATATTAATGGCATTATTGCATTGGCTTGACTGTTTCAGGGTGTCACTAATGATGACTCCCAGGTCACTTTCCTCAGCCATAGTGCTCAGCTTAACTCCTTTGGTTCCAAGTCAAAACAGCGTAGCAAAAACAGCTAAAATAATTTAAGCCCAGCAATATGAGTGCCAGGAAAGAAAGTGAATTAATATTTCAGTGAATGGTCGGAACAGTGAAAAGCAAATGACCACACAAAAATTTACAAATGGAAGGTTTCACCCCCCACAATACCTCCCTTACTTAAATATACTTACTAGAAGATGCACTATACACCATACAAAGGTTTTGCTAATTTGATGCCTCACTGAAGTTTTCAGTCACTGTCTTTCCCAGCACTCTTATTGGTGGGCTTAAATTGTCTTCACTGTTTTTCCTACATTGTTTTAATGCAACATCAACTCCTCCCATAAAGTACTCTGTCATTGGGCTCTTTTTCCCCCTAGGTGCATTACCTTGCTTTTTTTGGCATAACATTTCAACTGCCAGACCTTAGATCACCTCTCCAGTCTATATACAGGTAACTCTGCATCTCCCTAATTCCTTTGCCACTGTCCACATTCCCACAGAGCTTTGTGCCATTTGTGAAGAGACACAGCCTACCCTGGATTTCTTCTCCAATGTCACTGATGAACATATTGAAGTGGATTTGCCCCAAGACAGGTAACTGTGGTACCCCACTTGTGACCTCCCTCTCTTCTGATTTGATCCCATTTACTATGACCCTCTGGTGTCTCCCCCTCAACCAACTCACAAACCATCATACTATGTCCCTAGTTACCCCTAGATCTTCCATCTTTTTCAGCAATTGCCTGTGAGGCACAAAGTCGAACAGGCTTCACTACATGCACTGCTTCTACCATCTTCAAATTGGTGCACAACACATCAAGGATGGCAGCCTGCATGGTGAGTTCTCAAACAATCTGTACCAGCACGCAGTATTGAATTGTATCTAGCAATACCTGACTCTTGGTGCTCCTGGCAGCCAGAACATCCCAGTCTATGTCTGGCAGATTCAGGTATGCCACCAACACTGCCTCCCCTTTTGCACTCTCCAGATTAGCTCTTCTCCAAGCTCCCTATCCCTCTCCCATTCCTGTCCTGGCAGTTTATAGAGCACCCCCACCTAAATTTTCTTGCCAGAGGCCATTATGAGCTGCAACTGCAATGACTGTGTCTCTGCATTACTTCCCCTGATGGGTGTTCATCCTCCACAACCTCAGTGACCTCCCTGACATACAGGGCTACTGTACCCCTTTTACACTTTCCTCTGTTCCTATGACCATAGTATAGCCTGAGACTATTAGGTCCCAGACATTATCTTCTGAGGTCCAAGTCTCTGTGATGGCTGTGAGGTCCACCCCAAGGTCTGCCATCATTGCTTAGAGCTTGCTGATTTTATTAGCTAGACTCCTGGCATTGAGACAGACCCCCTTCCATTTAATCCTTGATCCTCATGGCTAGTTGCCTGTCCTTTTTCCTTATTCCTCCCTGCTCTCCATCCTTTCCTGTTGAATGCAGACTCTGTGATCCCCCCATCCTTGGTCCACTCCCCCAGCCCACTTTGGACCCTGTCTATGCCACCTGTGCCTCTACAAACCCCTAGATTGTGGGAGTAATAACAAGGTTCCCCTTCCCCTCTTCTGCCAACTTGGTTTCACTACCCTCAGTCTGCCTCACAGTAAATTTAACTGTCTGATAAAGATGTCAAACGTCAAAGCAAGAGGCAGCCACACTCACTAATCACACTGGAATCTTGAATAAGAAAGGAGCTAAGATGACTTAAGTAACAAATCTTATTAATTCCTTTCCAGACATGGAACCAGCAGAAAATAGGATGGCAGTGTTACCACTGCTGGCTTATGTATCACCTCCTCACAGGGCTTCCTCAGAGCTAATTTACAACTTGTAAGACAGGTGCCTTTATACAAAAATCAATAAAGTCACATGTACTTATGTGGCCAACACAGAGTGAAAAATCAACATTCAATCAGTGTAGTCACTCTGTCTGTAATACAACAACTTAAAATGTTACCAAAATGTAATACATTTTTCATTTTTGATAATTCAAAAGAGAAAAAAGGAAACGATTTATTCCATTGCTTATACTGTAGTTCATTATTGTAAAAAATTCTCATGCATTGAGGCTTCTGTTTTTGAATTACCAAAAATGAAAAATGTATTATGTTTGTAATTTAGCTCTGAGGAAGCCTTGTGAGGAGGGTGATATGTAAGCAAGCAGTGGTAACACTGCCATCCTATTTTCTGTTGGTCCCATGTCTGGAAAGGAATAAAAAAGATTGGTTACTGAAGTCATTTTAGCTCCTTTCTTATTCAAGATTCCAGTGTGATTGGTGAGTGCAGCTCCCTCTTGCTTTGAACATTAGACTTTTAACAGCAGCATCACCACTCCTGTGCCTTACCCCACTTGTGTTCTATAAAGATGTCAAACTTCTGTCCCAATGCAATAGCACCCTCTTTTTTCAAGAGAAGGCTGTCACCTTTGGAGTGCCTCCTGTCCCAGAAGTCCCCCAGTCCCCCACAAAGTAGTACCCCTTCTCTTGACACCAACCCCTTAGCCATCCATTAAACTCCTCTGTCTCCTCCTTCCTCATTCTATTCTCCACCACAGCACACAGGAAGGACCATGGTAAAGGCCAGGGAGGCCAAGTGAGCCTTCAATCCATCCACCAGACTGCAAAAATTCCTCTTTACCATCTCCTCAGTCTGGTTTGCCAGATCATCAGTACCCAGGTATACCAGCACCCCCAGCCAGCTCCCCACAACCATCTCTGCCATCCTCCCTTTCCTATCAATATTCTGGAGAGCTGTTGCCCCAGGAAAGCACCTACCCATCCTCCACCCATCCAAACCTCCTTCTCCCACCCTTTCCAACTCCATGATCATTGAATTCTCAACTGCCAAGACTTTTCTAATTGATTTCCTCTTGATTGCTCCCCTGGGTGCCATCAAATCATCCTGCCCCTTCTCATGAATAAATCAATGTTCCCCACAGCAGAGTCAGGTACCTGAGGCTCCTCCCAGGGTGCAAAGCAATTTGCTATCTAGATGGTGTGTGGCTGGACAACCTCTTTAGGGCTGCCCTGGCTTCCTTCCTCCTCTCTCCCACCCTGCACTCCATCCCTACCTCCACCAGTGGGCCTCTGGGGGAGTATGGGTGCAGTCCTGGCTCCAGCTGAGCTGGCAATACAGCAGAAATAACTCATCTCTTGCTGCTGTTTGGTTAGCATGGAGCACTGCCAAAGTTCTTAAGAAGGGTAGTGCCCCCTTCAGAGTATAACCCTGGAGAAGAGTGCCTCACAGTTGCCACAACTATCTCCCTGCTGTGCTCCATTCCCATGCTGAATTTAGGAACAGAGCTCCCCCTAGAAAGGATACTTGTTAAGTTAACTTAACTATTAGTAGCAGCAACATGATAATTGTTATAAGCAGGAGCAACAATCAACTATCAAACTTGATCATTACCAATTAGCAGAATTGACAGTGAAGCACTACCACAATGGATAAATGGAATAATGGTTCTGTACGAAACCAGGGGTTGGGCTGCACCCCATAACGGTGTAGCTCAGACACCTAATTTGCACGAAGCCTAAAGATAGGGTGTAAAATTGGGTCCTGTAATAATATCCTACTGTGAAGGACAACCCCTTTAATTGGCAACTCCTGCTAAGCTGAAAATTAACAAAAGTTAATTTCTGACCTGTAATACAGATATACTTAAATAGGATATTACAATACAAAAATTTACAGGGTGGTATCAAGGCTAACTGGTCTTAAAGTAATTCCTCGACCATTAACACAGATATACCAGTATGAGTCAGTTGCATTTAAGGTGGGAAAAGATGTTAGGTTATTCCCTTATGGCTGAGGAGTGGGTTCAAATTTGGGAGAATGCCTATGGGGCTTGCAGAGACACTGTGGGCAGGTTAATGCAGCTGAAAACATTGTTGCTTTGGTATCACACCCCTTCATCTCTGTATACTATGTGCTTGACATAAAATTTTGTGTGCTGTGTTGTGGTGAGCAAAAGGGTACTCTGCTCCACTTCCTGCTGGACTGTCCTAAGATAAAGCATTGGTGGGATCAAATGTTATCTTCTTTGCAGTTAGTTTTGGGGCTCAAGATCCTGTTGGATGCTTCCTTGTTAGTTTTATGGAATACTCTACAGCTCCATTTGGCTAACAGGTTCCAGCGGGAATGGCTTATGACTGCCATCACTGAAGCTAAGTGCCTTCTTTTACATAGGTGGTGCATAACTGCTATACCACCCTTTAGTTAATGCATTGAAGGTTTGTTCAAAACTGGTAGGATTTGAACAGATGTCATTTGTTTGCTGTTTGGCACGTCCCTCAAATTTGGCAGTCCTTTTTCCTCCACTTTGGGACTAGTTTGTCCCTAGGTAGACTTCTCATTCTCCCCCATACATAATTAACATACTTTATATTTTCCTTTATCTTGAGGTAATGGATTGTATCCCTTAGCTGTGACCGATACCCTTTCTTCCCTTTCCACTTCCCCCTAGTTCTGTTTTAGTCACTGTTTTTTTCTAGTTACAGCAGCATTTTTTTTATGTTATTTGTTTGTTTATATTGTTGATGCTATTGTATTAATCTTTAATTGTATTAGCATGTCAGAAGGTTGTGACTTGAATGGAGTTTGTTCTTTGGCCCTTCATTGACCTCTACTCGTGCTTGTATTTTATCATGTGGTTATCGGCTGTTAAGGGGGTGGGTATTGACTGATTTTCTAGTATATGGATGTATTGTTGACAGATGTTTTCAGAATGTTTTTAACATGTTGTTTCTTGGTTGTTCTATTATTGAAGTTGTATGTTACTGATTGAATGTTATTTACTTTTAAAAAGCTAATAAAGTATTAATTAAAAAAATACAGGTATACCTAAATTGGTTGTTAGACAGGGTGTTAGATTCAGGCCAGTAATACTGGTGTATCTAGATGTGGTGTTATAGAGACACCATAAAAATTTCACAGAAATAGGCAGGATGGGTCAGAGGCTAACTGGTCTTAAGTTACCTATTGAACCTGTACTTATGTATAACTAGATAGGGTGATACTGGGTTTTAATAGTGGATCAAATTAAAGGACGGTTGAAAGGATAACAATAAGATTGATGAGTTACAACATGGATTTGTAGAAAACAGATAGTGCAATACCAATTTAAAAAGTTGTTATAGCTATATAGAGGAGAATATGGATCAAGGAACACCAATGGATGTGGTGTTGCTAGATTTTAGTAGAGCATTTGATTCTGTTCCCCATAGGGCTTGAATTCTAAAGATGGTGGAGATAGGTCTTAACATCACCATCATTAGATGGATTGCACATTGGTTAATGAACAGAAATCAATCTGCAAGAATTCATGGGTTCATTTCACAAGAAGTGGAGGCTGAAAGTGGAGTACCACAGGGGTCGGTGCTGGGCACATTACTTTTTTGTGTATATATATATGTATATATAGATGACCTCAAAATAAATAGTGGAAATAAGTTGGTAAAATTTGCAGATGATGTAAAAATTGGGGGAGCAGTTAATACATTTGAGAACAGGTTAAGGTTTGGTGAGGATATCCTTACTGTGGTTGATTGGACCAAAAAAATGGGATGAAGCTGAACCTGAAGAGGTGTAGTATATTGCACATGGGAAGGGATAATATATGTTAAGATTATAACATCAAAGGGATTAATTTAAAAACATCAGAGTGTGAAAAGGATTTAGGTATATATGTTAGAAATAATTTAAAATGTGAAACCCATTGTAAATATGTAGAAAAAATAAAGTAATGTACATAATGAATAGTGCCAGGAGAAGCTTCTACTTAAGAAATGAAACAGTGTTGTTGCCTGTGTACAATAGTTACATGAGACCAGTTTTGGACTATGGAACACCAAGTTGGAGTTCATATTTAGAGAAAGATAAAAGGTTGATCAAAATACCACAAATGACATTTAGAAAGTTAATAGCAGGTTGCAAAGATAAAACAAATAAGGAAAGATTGAGATACTTGAATCTATGGCCATTGGACTGAAGATAAAAAAAAAGAGAGGATTTACTTCTACTATTTAGAATCTTGAAAGACCATAAGTTGAGGGGAGACTTACATTTAGTGAAGAAGGATTATAAATATGATATGAGAGGACACAAATAGAAAATTAAAGGAAAAAAGTGTCGAATAGAGGAATGGAAACAGAGTTTTGTGACCAGATTGGTTAAATTATGGAATGAATTACCTGAGAAAGTAGTCAATGCACCAAGTTTTCATATTTTTAAAATTAGACTGGATAGGCACATAGAGGTTAGTAATCCTATTACTTCCACTGTATAGTGGTGACAGCTGATACGGTCAATAGCCTTCTGCTGTCTTACACACCCAAGTATGATACTCAAGTATGATACATTAAAAATTAACAAAAAATAAGCAGAGTAGATCAAAGGCTAACATGCAACACAGTTAGTGGAGAGTACCTGCTAAACTGCAAATAAACAAAGTCAGAAACTGATCTTCACTTGCAGGGATACATAGGGTGTTCAAGATGGGACAGAGGCCAATCAGCAAAACAAATAGTTATAAGCAGTCTAATAGTCCCAAAAGGCATGTGACAACTTAGAGTTTCTGTAGCAGTCCTTAGGATGCTTACATCTGGCAGAACAGGGTGGCAGCATATCCGATCAATGGCTGCCTCATGGCTGACCCCAGGCAGACTTCTCTATGTTGATACCCTTTGCACTGCAACCCATAGTGCTCTGGACCACAGTGTGGAGGACCACTGCAGAAGTCAATGCTTTTGAGCTACATATGTCCCTAAGACTGCAGGCCACCACACGTGATTGGTAGATTAATGTGGCAGTGGTGAAGCATAGTGTAGTGCTGGCTGCTGATTGGTCCCCAGATAGTCCCAGGAAGGGTTGACAAAATCCAAAGTCTGGTAGTGATGGCTTAATGCAGGGAGTGAACATGAGTTACTGCTGAGGTACACTCTCAACCCTGTGCAGGCTCTGGAGGAGGTGGTTTGAATGGAGTAGGAGCATAGTCAGCTGAGTACTTCTGCCCAGTTAGCAGGCTCTGGATGTCCTTAGGAGTGTAGGCAGCCACACAAGATTGGCCAAGGTTGAGTAGGGTAGGCACATCTTAGTCTATAGCTGGCCACTGATTGATGCCCAGAGAGTCCCAGGAAGAGTGACTTGGTTGACAAAATCCACAGTCCAGGCACAGTGGCTTGATGTGCAGAAGAGTGTTAGTTACAACTGAATGTGCTCTCAACCCTGTGCAGGCTCTGGATGTGATGGTTTGAGTGAATACTAAGCTCAGTAAGGATTTGGATGTCCCTAACATTCAGCCAGTATGAAGACTTCCAACATTTCTCCCCTTCCTGAACACTGCAGACACTTTCCCAAGCCTTTCAGTGGCCCCCCTTACCTAGTTTTATTTTTATAAGTCCTCCTCATATCATCATCATTGGCACCTTGCTGTATTCCCTAACACTCCCATGTTGGGGTTATGTCAGTTATGTGGATGTTTTTAATGACTCAGATTGGGTGTGATGGATCACTGGGTGTTATGATGCGCTGCCCAGGTGAGGGTTATGGTCACTTCAGAGTAAAAGGTGCCATTATAATTACTACTAGAAACAAAACTTCACCAGGATTGTGGGAGGAAGGAGGGAGGGAGGGAGGGTGCTAGAGTGTGGATAGTGGGGGTACTTATTTGAAAGGGTCCAAGTGTTGGTGGGGGCACACTACATCACAGTTTATTAGGTATTCTTATTTTTTTAACTTCTTTTTTTAACAAAGTGAAACAATTTACATATTAAATAAAATATTCTGGACCCCAGTTAAGGTTGACTGGGCTAAACTTGCTGAGCTGACACTTATTTCCAGGTATAGACAAGGGGAGAGGAAATGGGGAGGAGCTGTTAGACATGTGGTTAAAGAAAAAGTACAGCATCAACAAAAATGCAATGCATAACATGTGCAGAAAATTGGCTGTGCAGTTCTGCAGATGCCAAACAATATAACATAAACAAAAACACAAAAATCAGCAATATATTATATATATTACAATAAGGCGCAGTGCAGTATAGGCCAGCTACAGCTGGCAAAGAGGATTTCAAGGGAAGAAATAATAAACAAAGTATGAGAGGGTGAGGTACAGAGAGTGGCAATAATGGGTATCCAGTCAATCTAGTGCTGGTAATACAGTGGTGCACAAAACCATGTGGACAATATAGCAGTAGTGAAAACAGCCACAAGGAAAGTATAGTGCAGGGAGAGCAGCTCTATCCATGTGGCTGTTTTCACCTTCAACAGTGTGTGTTGCTCGCATTTCATGCCATGGCTCAACAGATAGAGCCACAGGCTATGGATGATGGTGATGCCTGCAGCCCTCAAGTGTTTGGGGCTCACCTCTCTGCATTTCTTTTGGGTTTTTTTTCTTCACTTGCCATGTAGCAGCCCCCTTGCCTTCCCTCCCACACAGATTCACAAACTCCCCCTCCCCCAAGCTGATCAGCCCCCCTCTTTACCCCTGTCCTCTTTCTCCCCCCAAATTGTGTCCGCTGCACACTTCATCCTGTAACTGCCCACTCACCTGAATTACCCTCATTCCCAAACATGCATCCCCCTCAAAGGTGATTATGATGCAGTCAGGGTGTGTGTGGGCATGGGCTGAGCTCTCCTTCAAAATATTATTTTACTAGCATGACATTCCTGGTGCTATTTGTGTGGAGTGATCATGTCAGATGCAGTTGTATACATGCTATTTTAACCTAGATCCACAATATGAAGAGGGGAAGGTATAAAGAGGAGATGTAGAAAAATGCAGAGAAAAGAAATAGAGAGATGACAGTAGGGAAAAGAAGGAAGGCTGCTGCATGAACTGGAGGGAGAGAAATGAGCAATTAGAAAAGGCCTAAGGTAAGGGAAAGAGAAGAAGAGACATGGGGAGGAAGACTATTCCAGAGATTCAGGAGGTGGACAGATACTGAAAATCAATTTGATCTATAGTTCAATGTTTGTGGAATAAAATATGTTTATGTTTGTGCCTGTTTTGGAGTGGCTTAACTCTGTTCCCATCCTTGGTATTATTACTTAAAGCTAGGCAGGTGTAGAAGCTTTAAACTGGATAGCTGTAGGAATAGAGAGCCCAGCACCAAGGATGGGAGAGCACTGGAGAAGGAGGAGGAAGGGATGGATGATGGGTTACATTTCCAAACACTAGAGCAAGGAGTCATGGGAGAGTTTTTTTTGGTTATTACTTAAAGCTAGGTACAGTAGGTGTAGGAGCTTTAAACTGGATAGCTGTAGGAATAGAGAGCCCCAACAATTATATTAGATAACCTCCTCCAACTCATGGAGAGTATGACCAGTAACACTCAGGACAGGAAAACACCCTTGGGAGGATAATCTTCAAGGACCTGTGGTAACTGGACTGCCCATCCTCTAGGCATACTAAGAGGAGGTGATCAAAAATGCTACTTTTATTTCAGTTTTTGGATTCAGAATGTAGGTTTTGTAAGCTGATGACTTTCATCTTCTGAACATCTTTATAACATGGCTGGGGATGTTATTTCTTGAATCTTAGACAACTAGTATTGGAGCCCACTCAAGAGGGAGCAATCTTAGACCTGGTTCTCTCAAATGGAGATGGAGAGAGGATCACAGATGTAGAAGTGGGTAGCCATCTGGGAACTAGCGACCATCGAACAGTATGGTTCATAATAAACACAGCAATAGAGTCAAGCCATACAAAGGCAAAAGTACTGGACTTTAGGAGGGCTGACTTTGCCAAAATGGGTGAGTGCCTAAGGAATGCACTAGCAAATGGGCAGGAAGGAGGGGTGGAAGAACAATGGGGAATAATAAAAACTGCCATCACAGAGGTAACAAGCCTTTGTGTGAAGCAAATAAACAAAACAAAATGATGTAAGAAACCACTATGGTTCTCAAAGGAAGTGGCAGTGAAGGTTCAAGAGAAAAAGAAAACATTCAGGAAGTACAAGGAATCGCAGAAGGAGCAGGACAGAGAACTGTATCAGTTAAAGCAAAAGGAGGCTGAGAAGGCAGTCAGAACAGCAAAGGCCCAAACCGAGGAAAAGATAGCCAACTCAGTTAAGAAGGGGGATAAAACCTTTTATAGGTACATCAGGGAGCGAAGGAAGACCACGGGAGGGATAGTGAGGCTTAATAAAGGGGAGGGAGGGTGGGCAGAGGGAGACTGTGAAAAGGCAGAGATACTAAACAAATATTTTTGCTCAGTATTTACAAATGAAGAGGGGAGGTACCTAAAACAAACAGTAGAAACACTCTGGATACAGAAGTTGATACCAGCCCATTTACAGAAGAAAGGGTTCTGAAAGAACTCTTAAAACTGAAGGTGGACAAAACAATGGGGCCTGAGTGATCATCCCATAATTCTAAAAGAACTAAGGTAGAACTAGTGACACCACTGACTACCCTTTTAACAAATCATGGAGGATAGGGTGGTACCCGAGGACTGGAGGAGGGCAGATGTGATTCCCCTTCACAAAGTGGGAGCAAGGCAGAAGAAGGAAACTACAGACCTGTTAGTTTAACTCAGTGATAGGGAAAATGATGGAATCACTTCTGAAGGAAAGAATTGTTGAGTATCTAGAGGCCAGAGGGGCACAGGACCCTAGGCAGCATGGATTCACAGCAGGAAGGTCATGCCAGATGAATCTGATAGATTTCTTTGACTGGGTGACTAAAGTAGTAGATCAGGGAGGGACTGTGGACATGGCCTACCTAGACTTTAGCAAGGCATTTGACACAGTCCCACACAAAAGATTATTATACAAGTTAACCAGCCTGGGAGTGGGTCCCAAGATGACAGCCCGGGTAAAGAATTGGCTGGAGAATAGGACACAGAGAGTAATAGTAAATGGAGTCCAGTCAGAAGAAAGGGGGGTTACTACTGGGGTACCGCAGGGTTCAGTATTAGGACTGGTCCTCTTCAATGTCTTTATAAGCGACATTGCAGAGGGACTGGAAGGAAAAGTATGTCTCTTTGCAGATGACACAAAGATCTGCAACAGAGTTGATGGGTGGGGGTGGAAAGGATGAGAAGGGACTTGGCAAGGTTAGAGGAATGGTCAAATGTATGGCAGCTTAGATTTAATGCTAAGAAGTGCAAGGTAATGCACCTGGGAAACCAAAACCCAGGGAAAGAGTACACAATGGGGGGTGAGATACTAACAACAACAAAAATGAAAAGGGACCTGGGGGTAGTCATATCAGATGACCTAAAGGTGGGCAAGCAATGTGAGAGGGCAGCAAGGAGGGCTGGGGGGATACTGGGAAGCGTAGGGAGAGGCATCATTAGTAGAAAACAGGAAGTTATTATCCCTCTGTACAGACAGCTGGTGAGACCCCATCTGGAGTACTGCGTGCAGTTCTGGAGACCCAATCTCTGCGAAGAGATAGACAGGATGGAAGCTGTCCAGAGGAGGGCAACTAAAATGGTGCAGGGTCTGCACCGGAAGACATATGAAGAGAGACAAAAGGAGCTTAATATGTATAGCCTTGAGGAAAGGAAGGAGAGGGGGGAAATGATAGAAACGTTCAAGTACCTCAAGGGAATCAACAAAGTCCAAGAGGGTAGCATCTTTCAAAGAAAGAGGTGTGCAAGAACAAGAGGGCACAATTTGAAGATAGGGGGGGGGTGGCTCAGAGGTAATTTAAGGAAATATTTTTTCACAGAGAGGGTTGTGGATGCATGGAACAGCCTTCCAGAGGAGGTTGTGGAGTCAAAAACAGTGGTGGAATTCAAGCATGCTTGAGACAGTCATAAGGCCATTCTAGGGGGTGGGGGTAGGAAGAAGTAGGCTGCTGGTTAACTAGGATCTGCAGCTTATTCAGTAGGTAGGGAAATGGGCAGACTGGGTGGGCCAAACGGTCCTTATCTGCCATCAAATTCTATGTTTCTATGTTGATGATGCTTAGTTTAAATCTGAAAGAGTCTCCAGAATATGAATAAGGATCAAGTCCAACTAATAAAGCAAAAATCTGATATGGTCTACAAACCATTTTGAGTCATTTTAGAGTTATGGATTGAGAATAGTAAAGGATGAGAATGATTTGGTCCAGAATGGAAATGCATAAGTTTGTCCAATTGCATCACCAGGCACCATTTGTCCTTAGGTGGAAATACAGATATGAAAACTTCATGTCTGTGATCCATATGTTGGTGAGGCATTTGTTTAAATCCTAGGGTAGAAGTCTAGTGAAGGGTCTTTATAGAACATAGAACATCCATTCCAGTGAGCAAGGAATAAAGATCACATAGCCAAATCTGATTTCGCTGCGGTCATTGTAGTATGTTATTTTCCTTCCCTGTGTCAGGAACCTATCCAACCATTTCTTGAATGTCTCCTTCTTCTTGTCAACAATACTTTGTGGTAGCTTGTTCCATAAATTCACCACCCTCTCAGTGAAGAAGTACCTCAGTCTGCTGCCCCTAAAATGACACCCCTGCATCTGGATTGAATAACCTCTCGGTCTGGAATTAGGATCCTTAAATATCATATTCAGATCATTGATCAATGACGGGTCTTTGACAATATCAGAAAACAGTAGCAGACCACCTCTGTTTCTTCTTTCTTCCAGCGTGTACAATTTTAAATGATTTATTCTTCCTGCATATGGAAATTTCCTGAACCCAGATATTATTTTAGTCATACTTCTCTACACCCTTTTTACCCTGTTTATGTCACCCTTCATGTATGGTTCCAGAGTTGACTACAGAAGTCAAGGTGCAGCCCGACTTAGGATCTAAATAAGGGCAATATCACTTGACTTTTGCAAGACTTTATGTTCCTCTTTATAGCACCTACTACTCTGTTAGCCCTGGACACAACATTTGTATATTGCTCTCCAAAGTCCAACTTTTGCCTATTAGTACACCAAGGTCTGTTACTGTACTAGCAGTTTTTAAAGGCTGAATTGCTTAAAATATACTGGCATAAACTTGTTGCTATGTCCCAAGTGCAGTACATTACATTGTTAGTGTTAAAGGTCATTCCCCATCTGAATGCCCAGTCAATTATGCAATCCAAATTATCTTGAATATATTTGATGTCCTCCACAGTATCACTTGATCCCCCAGTTTGGTGTCATCCTCATATTTTGTTATTTTGTTCTTACTGTTATCATCCAAGTCTGCAATAAATAAGTGAAATAGTACAGATAGTACAGGCCCAGCACAGAGCCCTGTGGGACCCCACTCACAACCCTTCCCTCTGCAGACAGATAACCATTGACTGCAAGCTTCTGAGTTCTGTTAGACAGCCAATTGCATATCCATGTCACTAAATATTTGTCCAATCCCAACTTATTAACTAGACAACTAGACTGGTATGAATCCATGCTGAAACCCCAAACGGAGGAGAGCAACAGTAGTACAAAAAGGAGGAGAGGCTGAAGCAGGTGCCAACACTGAGATAAGGATTGAAGGTGATGGATGAGAAATGTTGTTCAGAAGACTGGAGAGCCTCTGGACAAACACAGCAAGTGTGGGTGGCTACAATAGTTGTAGTTATGGAGAAAGGTACAATCAGAACTAAGACATTCCCAGATGGGGAAAGCATTGCTGATGGGACAGCTGCCAGATAGCTGGACAGGATGACTAAAGCATTGGAATGAGCCTGAACGTTAACAATGGTATGAGGGAATCCAACTGGACATGGATCTCTGACAAGGGAGAGGCAGTTAGAGGAGCCACAGGGGTGGGCACAAAAGCCAGCATAGGCTTGAAATTGGAGATATACAGGTCATAGAGGTCCAGCAGATGAGCAGAAGCAGAGTAAGTAATGCCACAACAGCGAAGCTCTGCAGTCAGGTGAGGAACAGTCCAATGTTAAACAGAAAAGTGAGTCTTGGAAATGTGCCCCCTACCAAGTGGCAGACTAGGACCATCAGTAGGAGCAGTAGAAGAAGCAACATCATCGTCCAGCAAAGGAGCATTCAATGAGGAGAAGGAAACCAGAAGAAAGCAGGTCCCAGTAATAAGGTGGAACTACCTGAGGTGGAGATCAACACCTGGGCACCACAGAGGCCCAAGCCAGGATGAAGAGCAGCAGTCACAGGCAGCAGCAGGGTGAGACCTGATCAATGCAGACAATCTAGGGTAGCAGCAGGTGCAGGTAGCAGCAGTGAGAGATTTGGTTAATGCAGATGTTATACAATAGTGGCATTGGCAGGCAGCAGCAGTGCAAGACCCGATTAAAGTAGACAGTATATAGTAGCAGCAGAGGCAGGCAGTGGCAGTATGAGACCTGATTAATGTAGCCAGTATACAGCAGCAGCAGAGGCAGGCAGCAGCAGTGGAAAACCTGAATAATGCAGGCAATATAAAGTAGCAGCAGAGGCAGGCAGCAGTAGGGGGGACTTGATTAATGCAGACAATATACAGTAGCAGCATTGGCAAGTAGCAGCAGTAACTGGGATGACAAGCAGCAAAAGACAGCCAATGCAAAGCAGCAAGGGAAGCACAGCACTTCCAACCCATGGTGTGAGAATCAAAGGCACAGGCAGTCGGAGATGCACATGGATGGAAACCAAAATGAAACAGAACACAAAGTATAACAGGCATGATGATCCCTTTTCCAAGGTGAAGCTATGTCAAGCAGAGGGTATGCAATAAACACAGAGGCAGCAAGGCATAACAGGCACGATGATCCCTTATCCAATGCGAGGCCATGCCAGACATAGGTTATGAGATAAACACAGAGGCAGCTTTGCACAACAGACATGATTATCCTGTATCCAATGCGAGGCCATGCCAGGTAGAGGTTATTAGATAAACACAGAGGCAGCAAAGACTCCCATACAAGGCCAATCCACTGCTGCAGATGAGACAGCGGCTGGAGGATGGAGACTTAATAAATGAGTAAGGCATAAACAGGACTCCCATTCTATGCTGAACAACTGAACATGCATAGGAATTGTAGGCAGAGGCAATAATGCACTGAAAAACAACAGTAATAATTAGTTGGTACAATTGCAGTTAAGCAGATTGGAATCCCATCAAAAAAGTAATATAGAATTGCAGAATACCCTGGTTTGATTCCCACTGAGTGCAAATAAAAATCCCCAAAAGGGCTATATGAAAACTGAGGGCTTGCATAAGGAAATGCATAGTAAACAAATGAAAGACTGGGTTAAGTAAGCAGTAAAGAAACCATAGTGAAAAGCAAGGCTGTTGAAGTAAAAGAGGGCTTGCACAAGGTCGAGCATGTTTTGTCCCAATTAGGTAACAGATGAGTAGATTCGGACAAAGCAAATGAGTAAAGAGTAGCAGCAGTGGGGACTGGAGAACTGAAATCCAGGAAGCAGGCAGCTAAGAGACCCAAAGCAAGCTGCTGCACAACAACAGAACATACAGTGAGGAGCTGAGGAGAGCCAGCCAGCTGTAGTCATTTAGGAACTGGAGAATGCTGAAAGGAATGCCAACAACAGCAGACATGGATTAACACAGCAGACACAAGAGCAACTAAACCCCCCCAAAGAAAAGACAAACACAGAAAAACAAGCACAGGAGGAAGCATACAGTGGTTGGAGGTCAAACAATACCAACCAAGCAGGAGAAACTCACAAACAGAATCTAGAAGAAACCAAGCAGAGGCCTGCGCACAATCAAGTAGGAGGTAGATACAAGCAGGGAAAAACAATGAGGACAGATGCAAAGAAAACACAAAATGGAGCAGACAAGCAAGCCAGCACACATGCCACACAGGAGCTCCATGCAGTTAACTTTTCCAAAAAATATAGTAAGTGATCCTGGGGAGACTGTTTTTTATTATGTATGTGGGAGCAGTTATTCCCCCACATTGAACCTCAGGCTAAGCTCTGACAAAGTTTTGCAGTGAAGGGTGACAAAGGAGCAGTTATGGGTGGAGCGTACAGAGTAGGAGGAAGAGATAGTGTGAATAAGGAGAGCAGGAATGTAGGTAGGAAGGAAAGGTGATATCAACTATTCATCAAGAAAGGAGAAGCACTGGAGGAGGCATTGGAAATTAGGGCTGTGCAAGGTTCAGATATTTCCCAAACACTACGAATAGTACGCTATCCAGATATTTAGGGCCAAATAACAAACAGGCTACTATTCATAGTCTGGAACTAGTATTCAGAGGGGAGAGAAGCAAAAATGAAATTAAACAATTTTTGCACCCTGCACCCCCCCAACAACAATGTTGGCTTCTAGTTGAAGCATAGTATATATAGTAGGCTATGCTGAAGTATACAAGACAGCAGAACAACCCCTCCCTAACCCATCCCAAATCTCCCCATGAGGCCTCAGAACTTAATATTACAGGGCATGGCAGAAGCCTGGAACATTCCACTGATTCTTGCTGTTGGGGGCAGTCTATCCTGGCCAGTCAGTCCCCTTCCCCTCAGAAAGGTGTCCTCAAATCCTTGATTCCAGTCATTTGTGGTTTTAGAGAAGCCACCAATCATGGAAGGACAATCAGAGCAGAAGTATACAGAATGGTATTAAGCTGGTAAACCTAGCAGATCAAGTGCATGATGGGGAGAGAGGGGACAGAACAAAGAGAATTATTCATGACACTAAACAGACTGATTGGTCACAGTCTGCTTAGCATCATCAATGATGCTCTTGATTCAGCTCCGTCCATCCCCATCACACACCTGATCTGCTAAGTTTACCAGCTTAAACTGCTGTGTACAATTCTGCTCTGACTGTCCTTCTTTTTGGCTCCAAGATATAAGGCAGAGAGTGGTTATCAATGGGGAATATTCCGCCTGGGCTTCTATTTCCAGTGGAGTCCCCCAGGGTTCAGTATTGGGACCTAGTCTATTTAATATATACATCACTTCATTAAAAATTAGTAATCGTAATATCTGGATGTATAAATTTGCAGATGATTGTAGGCTGGGGTCAGTAGTTAAAGATGCAGAACAAAAGGCTACCTTACAACATGCCCTGGACTAAATACTTAAATGAACTAACCTAAATAAACTGGTATTAAACATAACTAAATGCAAGGTTATGCATCTAGGTAAAAACAATAAAGAAGAGACATATGTACTGGATAGTACCCCCTTGGGGGATGTGAAAGAGGAAAGTGATTTGGAGATTACTGTCACTAATGATCTAAAATTTAGATCACATTGCAGGATTCAACTTAGGAAAGCAACTCAAAACTTAAATTGTATACTTAAACATATAGCTAGCAGAGATGGGGAGGTATTAATTCCACTCTATAGTGCACTGGTTAGACCACACTTACAGTATTGTGTTCAGGTTTGGTCACCACAAAAAAAGGGAAGATATTATATCCTTAAAGGGGGTGCAAAGAAAATTAACAAAACAAATAAAAGGATTAAAGAACAAAAGCTATTATGATAGACTGGTCAGTCTAAATCTATTTTCCTTATATTACCATAGATTAAGTGGAGATCTTTGTTTGCTTTACAAAATCATGAAGGATGAAGTCCTCCTGGAAGAATTGGGTCTTAGACATAATTTAGGTAGAACTAGTACTATAAATCATAAAAAACAACTATATCAGCAAACCTGGAATCATAATTTTCATAAACATTGGTACAGTTGTAGAGTAGTTGGAGTTTGGAATAATCTTCCAACAAATATTGTGGACAGTACTACCATGAATGAGTTTAAGAGCGTTTTGAATCATTACTTTGGAAATAATAAATTTATATTTTAATTTATGGATAGGCAAGCCTTATAGGGTAGGATTCTATCTTCTGGCTTGAACATACCTATGATACCTATGATACTTGCTGGCTTTTTTGAAACTCCATCTGGGTAGAATTGGGGAATCAGAGGACACCATTTTTGAGGAGACAGAGTAGTCAGGATGGTCTGCTCTCCCACAGGAAGGACTGGGGGAAGTTTTGGTGTCTGTCTTGCCTTGAGAAACTATATTTTCAGGCCACATGAGAAGCTCAGGATGTGTTTGGGGGTGGGGACTCTGCTGTCTAGACTACAACACAGCGTAGATACAGTGCTATGGGCCATGAACTGACTTACTTTTACTTCAACAAGCTGGGGAAGGGGATAGAGGGTGGGAAAATGGTTAATATTCATGTGGTTGCCCACGGAGCAAAGTGGGAGGCTTTAGACAAACACCTTTGTGGCCATATAGCTGAAATTGAATGCCCAAATATTCTGAGTCCGATCACCAAATATTCAGCTGAATAACCAGGAAAAGGTATTCAGACAGCCCAACTGGAAAACTAGTGAAGTACTGAACGGAGAGTGAAGTTGAAGTATAAGGAACAGAAATGCATATGAGGTGGGACACTGAGGGCAAATGGTGCAAAAAGAGCAGAACAGAAGGTTCAGTCTGGCACAGGTGGATCTGAGTGTGAACTGTAAACAAAACAACTGCAGTCAAACTTTGCAAGATAATTTTAAGAATACTTTCATAGCAGACCAAGAATGAAAGATAGCTTTTGTTGTGGTACTGTATGCCAAACTTGGGGAACAATTTTCTATACATAATGTCAATATGGGCTGAGAAACTGAGGTTTGTATCCAGCCACACACTGAAGTATTTTTTTTGTAAACATAGTTGATTGGAAAAAAAGTCAAACATTGCACAATGACTACAGTAATTAGTCAGTAGTACAGAGATCGGTGTTACATAAAGTAAATTGACATGGATGGATTAATGCAGTGAATTAATGAAGTTAGTGCATCAATGGTACATAAAAGGATAATTCCAGTTACCCTTTTATAATGACAACACTCTGCTTCAGTTGATAAAAATGCAACTTATGTAAGATTAGACAGCCCACAGTATTCCTTTCCAGCATATATTTGACACATAGCAGCTTCAGAATCAGTTAAACATTGGAGGGAGAGACACAGAATTAACTTATACATATAGCTGGCTCGGAGTTTATGACTGGAGCACTAATAAATGTATGGTCAGGCTGGGATGACCCTCCTCTCCACTGCCTTTATTAGAGATTATATAATGACAAGAAAATTACCTGGTCTCTGGTCAGTGTGTCCCTGGCACAGTGAGGTTATCCCAACACAACCTCACTGTATTAATTTGTTGGATGATCGTAGTCATCTTTTCTTAATAAACAGATATATTGCCACACTAAAAATCTACAAAAACATATTTTACATGTTTTTTAATTTTGTATAACAATGAGCCATTGTATAATAACAATAATGCATTCCAGGGTGTGGGTTGTTCTGGGATAATCTCACTTCTGGGACACTGAATGCACTTGGCCTGTAGCAATGTGCCCAACCACCCAGACGTGAGGTTATCCCAGCACAACCCACACCCTGGAGTGCATTATTGGCTAATTGCCAAATGGCTTCACATGTTTCATATTACAAGTTGGCAGAGTGTTGGGTCCTCTCCAATCTGAGATATTGGAGCAAGTTGTTGCTCCATGGTGCTAAACAGTAGATGGAGGCTCATTTTGATAACCATTTCTGAGTGATGGTTTTCCAAACATTAATTAGTGCAGGATCCCAGAGCTACCTTTGTGTTTGTGAGAGAGTACTTCTCTCTTCTGCTCCTAACAAGAATTCCAAAGATGTATTGGGAAGTTTGCTACTTTGGAATTCAGAAATTATTCCTGTATACTTCTCTGCAAAAAAGATTGGATGACTGAACATATCAGGGTAATATGCACAAGGTTACCAATTTCTGAAACACATCTGTGGCATGTAGGAGACTTAGTGGGTTCTATAGTGTGCAAGTGGGCTGACAAATGGTATATGCAGAAAGTTTAGCAAATTCACCAGAGCAGTCTCTGAGGTGGGTGGCTGCTGCCCTCCAAACCTGAGAAGAGATGTCTACCTCCAGATCTTTCCCCCTCTTATCTGTTATCCTTTGCAGTGGAGACTAATCACTCCTCATTATTGACAGAATACAGCAAGGGGGTTGGCACAAGGTTGTTGTTTGTAAAAGATGGCCAGGCCAAGATATTTCATGTAGCTCCAGGGGGAGGTCTGTTCCTTGGTCAGCAATTTATGTACCTTTATGTATGCAAAAAACTCTGCAACTGAGATATTCTTTTGAGTTCTTATGTCACTAAGAGACAGTAGCAAGGGGAAGGCACCAGTGTGATCTGTATACACCATCACTTTTGAGAACCAGGCAATTTCTGCCAAGTGTTGCCCTATTACTGCTCATGAGCACCCATTCCGCCTCTTATGGTGGATGTACTTGCACAAGTGCTTTACTGGAATAGGCCAGGTGTTGTCCCACCATTGTTCTTGACGTATGCTCAGAAAGCTATCTACTCCCCTCTGATAAGCCGCCCAGGTGCTTGGTGCTAAAGAATTTCTGATCAATTCCTAGGCTTCAGACTTACCAAGTTACACAGGTACAGTGAAACTTCCATGGGGCTCTCTCTCTCTGCCATTGGTGCCGGCTGCTGAAACCTCTGCCACTGTGAATGAGAAAGAGTGTCAGCAGTTCCATTGTCCAATCTGGGTACATGCCATGCCCTGAAGCTAATGCTCAACAGTAGATATCTCAGCATGAAAACCCTCATGAATTCCCCCTAGGTGCCCTTCCCCCAGTTGTTTTTTAATGGTATACACCACTCCCATGTTGTCCAGTTGGAATAGGATAACCCTGTCCCTGAATTGTTCACCCCAGATTACCAAGGCAACCACTATCAGAAAGAACTCCAGTAATGTCACCTGTCTCAGCAGACCTCCTGCATGCCATGAGTCAGGCCGACTTGCACATCATTGCCCTTGAAAATAAGCCCCGAACCCCAGGCCAGCTGACGCATCTGTAAAGAGATTGAGCTCCTAGCTGGTCAATGGGGTCTGCCAGAATGCACTGCCATTGAAGTAACCTAGGAAGGCCCATCAAACCCCCAGATCCTCCCTCATAGATTCCGTAAAACAAATCCTCTGATAGGGTTTGGAGCAGCCTGCACCCTTCTGGGCTAGATGTCGCATAAATGTCCTGACTATCGGCATGATCTTATATGCAAAATTCAAAGGGCCCTCCAATTGATGTAGCTCCTGGAGTGTTGTCTTTTTCACCCTCGCCACTTTTCTCAAGAGGTTCCTTAGAGCCTCCAACTTCTGTTGGGGCAGCCTACATTCCATGGCTACCATGTCAATCTCTATGCCCCCCCAAAAAAAGGGTGGTAATGGGGCCTTCCATTTTCTCCTGTGTCAATGGCACTCCAAGTCTGAACACACATCTTGGAAGGTGGCCATGAGCTGAGCACAACTGGTAGTGCCAGCCTGAACCACAAACAAAAAGTTATCCAAATGATGGATGATCTCTTCTCCACCGACTTGTTGCCCTGTAGCCCACTGCATTGCTGTGCTGAATTGTTCAAACATCGCACATGCCACGGCACAGCCCATTGGCATGCAGGTGTCCCTGAAGTACTGCCCCTCAAACTTAATTCCTAGCAGGTCTCTGCCATCAGGGTGCACCGGTAGGTGTCTGAAGGCAGATTCAATGTCTGCCTTCCCCAGCAGGGCCCTTTGCTCAGCCACAGACAAAAGGCCACCCCTGCTAGGCATAGGGGCTCTGTTATTCTCTATGTAGTTTGCTTAATGTTATAAAATGGGGAGAAGAAATCCTGCATTTTCATTGATTGTTACCTGTGCATCAAATCCGTTTCATGCTCAGGTAAAAAGTGCTCAAATGCAGGACACGGAACAGAAATCCCTGTGCCATTCCGAATGTTAAAGTGTTAAAATGCCAGAATTTTTTTTTCCTCACTGTCACGGCTCATCCCGGAGTTCCAAACTAATAAGGGAAACTGTGGAGCCACTCGATCCATAATTCTTTCCCCTATCAGCCAGTAAAAGACAAGCGCAAACAAAAGACTGCCCTGCTGTTACAACTTACATTCGAATAACTCCCTCTTAATGGACCCATCTCCTCCCAAACCTCCATTGCCTCTGCTCTGCCAGCCTCTCTCTGTATCTCTCCCCAATACCGTACCGAGGAAAAATGGAAAAGTCAAAAGCCAACTTCAACATGATAAAAAAAGAAAAATATTACAAAGTGCTAAGTAGCAAAAGTTCTACTAATCTTTTTCTTTATTTTTAAACTTATTTCCCTATTTTATGAGTTGCGTTCCTCATTCTCACATGTCTCCTGCTCTCCCATGTCACTGCTTCTCACTACTCACTTGCTCCAAGAGTATCCTCACTGTCTGTTTTTACCAGAGTCCCTACAGGAAAAAAAAAAACATATGTTTTTTTTTGTTCTCAATTCCTACCAGACACATCCTTTATGTTCAGCATCGCTTCAAATGCCGTCCTCCATCCTCTGTCCCCCGCATACACGCGACTCTCTGTTTCCTACTATAGCAGCAGTTATGAATGGCAGTTCCAGATAATTCAAGGTGCACTAAAACTGGAAAAAAAAATAAAATGTGCAGAGAACATTTTCTATAGATACCGCAAAAACAAACTCTGGATTTTCCACTTGGTGGAAGGACTATTTTACAATAAACTCAGCTAATTGTTGCTGTTTTTACCTATCTAAGCACATTTATTTACTTCAAGAAACATATTTAAAAAAAGCCCATTTTGTAAGTGCAACAAGACACCTCAGGATGTGCATTGAACATATATTAATACACTTCCAGGGGCTGAAGGCATGAGGCCACCCCTGGGCGTGCTGTAATATCTGTTCAGTGCACACCCCATCATGTCTTATTGCTTATGAAGGAGCTCACTTCTTCTCCAGTGGACCTTATGTTCTGAGAGAGCACCATATTCTTGCTGGAGCCATTACTGCATTTCTTGCAGACCCACGGTTGGATCTTGAATGTAAAGAAGCACATCATCTGCAAACATTAATAGTTTATGCTGATGCCCTTCCTCCCCACTAAAGCCCAAAATGTCTGACTTGTGGCTGATAGCTGTGGCCAGGGGTGCCAAGGCCAATACATAAAGGAGTGTGTCAGGGGGCACCTTTGTCTTGCCCCACATAACAAGGGGAAATGAGTTTTGACACCACCATTTATAAGCATTTACATAGCAGGGGCTTTGTACAGAGTCCCTATCCAGCATTGCATCTACTCTCCCATTCCATACGTCCTTTGTGTTCTGAACAGATATCCCCATTCCATATAGTTAAATGCCTTCTTTGCATCTAGGGATAGGATGGCCAAGGCCACCCCATGCCTTGCTGCTGACTTGGACAACTTCAAAATGATATTTAAAGTTCTCCTAATATTGGCTTTACCCTGCCACCCTTTTACAAATCCTGATTGGTAGAGTTGTATGACCTCAGGGAGGACTTTCTGTGATTGGGATGCTGAAGTTTTAGTCACAGTCTTGTAGAAGAGGCACAGAGATGAGGATCATTGACTGGTTTTGGCAACACTGTTATAAATCATATTGTACAGTGGCTCCTCTAACTCTTGCTCAAAGCCTTTGAAAAAAATTCAGTGGGGATCTCATCTGGCCCAGGGCTTTCACCACAGCTACAACTTCTGGTTTTCTGAGAGGTGCATCTAGGACTGCTTTAAGCTGACCACTCATTGGCTGCATTGGGTATTGGTCTGCTGAGGGTGATGCTTCAAATGTGTACAATTTTTGGTAAAAAGTGCTGAACTCCCTGCCAATATCCAGTGTAACTGATGAAAACTTCCCACCCTGTGTCTGTATCTGGGCTATATTCCTAACCCCCTCTCTTGCCTTTAGGTGTCAGGCTAGGAGCTTGCAACTCTATCACGTTCAAAGTATGTACCTGCCTTTGTGAGGAGGATTGCACTTTCAATTTTCACACTGCTAAGGGAGTTGTATTCTCGTTTAATATTTTATGGGCACTGATATAGAGCAGGGGTGGATTGGAACATATGTGCCTTTTCTACCAATGTGATTTTTGTTTCAAGGTTGGCCAATCTTGTCAAAGCTGCTTTGTTCTGGTGGCTAGCAAAGGTTATAACCTGGCAACACAGAAAAGCTTCAAGGTACCTCCCACAAGGAAGTATGAGATGCATCCCCCTCTTTGTTGTTAGCTAGGAAGTCTGCAATAGCTGTGGATATCTTGTATCTGAAGTGCTGTTTGGTCAAAACGACTGGATCTAAGCGCCATATCCTCAGGGGGAACAGGACCGCTGGTGAACAGAGTTTACGCTATTGGGGAATGGTATGAGACTAAAACAGGCTTATGCTAGATGTGTTCTATTGCTGCCAATAGGCTAGGTGAAGCCAGAATTCTGCTGATGCATGCATAGGAGTCATGAGTGCTGGAGTAGAAACTGTATTCCATTTCTAAGGGTTTTATATGCCTCAAGGTGACTCTAAGCCCGTGCTTTCTAGCTAGCTCCAGGAGGGCACTGTCATTTCTCATTACTGTAATATGGGCAGTGTTGGATCTGTCCAATATGGTGTCTTTCACACAGTTGTAGTCTACTCCCAGAACTCCATGAGCCCCTGAAGGCCACCATATCTAGAGACAGCCTATGGTAGAAATTGGGATCCTCTGTATTGGGCTCATAGACCAAACCAACTGTTAGCAGTGTGCAATTGTTTATTTGAACTTGGGCTAGAATGTAGCACCTCTGTTCTGACTTCAGGCAAAGAGGGAGATTCATTTGATGCTCATGCTGACTCAAACTGCAGTTTGGTCTTCTTCTTTTGCTGATGCTGGGAAGCCATATAGTAAGTCTGAACTCTGTAACTCTGTATAAAATGAATCGTATTCCAAGCAGTTATTAGGAGGTTTTGCTGGTTTTAAGAAGGTGACATGTCAAAGCCAAACTAAAGCAAAGCCACCATCTTGCCCTGCCATTTCACCCCCCCCCCCACACACACACTCTTAGGTAGGTGATTGAAGTTGAGTACTTCTTCAAGGTGGGTGCTATCATGTGTTTTAAGACTGATTTTATTTGGGGCCTAGCTAGTCTGCTTCATACCAAAGATCGTGGAAACAGCAGTTTTGACATGGACAGAACAGGGTTGAGAAGTACCAACATACTGTAGGTCATTTTAAATGCCACTGTGTAGTAACAATTCCAGCTCAGGAACACAGGCCTTCCTTGTCTTCCAAAATAAAGAGTGCTGTGTTATCTGCATACATATGGATGTGTGAGGAAACTCAGAGTAAAGGGGAGTTGACCAAAACATGATTAGAGATGAGTAAGCCAAACTTACAACTAGTAATTGCACATTCAGTATAATGTTTTAGCTTCCCAAAAAAGCATCACAATAACCTGAGCCCTGCAACTCACATACAGCATGTGCCCACATTTGTGAAGATATCCCACAGGTGCAAACTGTTAGTCCTGGGACCAATTCTACCTACAGACCAGTTACCTTTTCAACTTAATGTAGTTTCTTCTGATTTTTCCTTGTTCACCTTTCACAATCAC
Source organism: Neoceratodus forsteri (assembly GCA_016271365.2). Taxonomy (NCBI): domain Eukaryota; kingdom Metazoa; phylum Chordata; order Ceratodontiformes; family Ceratodontidae; genus Neoceratodus; species Neoceratodus forsteri. Next base: position 1,155,174,263 of record CM057456.1, on the reverse strand, counting down.
CATGTGCATCTTAAATAGCATTTATAGAAAGTAATGGATATTTATGGATATTTAATATTTTCCTTTTTTTGAATCAGTACTTTATCTCATTAGTAGCTGGCCTGCTTCCATCTGGTCCACCCACCCCCAGCCTATCTCCCAGCTTCATTGGGTCTTACCTTATCTCTGTTGATCCTCTGCCATTGGATCTGGTTGAAGGTACCCAGTTGCCAGTGTGTTGCCTGCGGGAGGGGGGGCGGTTGGGCTGTCATCTCACTGAGGTTGGCAGTTTGTCACCATTTTCTGCCCAGAGGGCTCCCCACTGTATGCAATGATACTTTGTATGAGCTTCTCCTCCAAATTTAAAAGTAGCATAACTGTTTAGTATCTTTTCCATCTCTTTTTAGACTTACTATTACAGACTAGTGACCTAGAAAACTGTTAACCTCTTTCAAATAATACCCACATTGATAATTTGTGCTGTTTTTAAATATTTGCCTTACACTACACCAATCAGCTGTCAAATACTCACTCACTGTGCCCTAGTACCTAAATAGAATTATCTGTAGTCAATGTCATTCATTAGTGCTGTGTTTATACAGTTGATGCTGCCCATTGCTTGCTGAGTCATTGACTTACTAACTCAATATCAAATGTGCACAAGGATCCTCTACTGTGGGACATTATTAGTGCAACTGGGAGTTGAGGTATCCTAATTACTAATGCAGTGGGGAGTTGAGGTATCCTAATGGAGCACAGTGTATAGCTGTTTGAAAGCTGGATGGTAGGGTTGGGGGATACACTGTATATTCCAACAGTATAACTGACTGATACGGGTGTTCTGGGAGCGGAGAGAAAGAACTGTGGTGGGATTTTGATAGCTATGGGAAGGGGGGAAAGTATTTTTTTTAAATATTAATTTAATTCATGCACATGAGAAATACATAGAAAAACAGGAGTTGGATTTGACAGAACATTTACTTGTGGCTAGCTTATATTGGTAGTCCTGTTGGACTATTTATTCCTGTTAGACAGACTCCACAATACTGTACTTTCTGAGCTGTTTTCTAATTTATAACATCTTACATGTATTTTACACATTTCAACTCAAACCATTTTTTTGTCAACTTTATTTATCCTCCTACCTCTCTTATCTCCCAAATTCTCTCCAGTGAGATCACATGATGACGCTTTCTCCTGCCCGTCTGAAATATGCCACCACCATTCCAGTGTGGTGCTCCTCTACCTTCAGTTGGTCCGCCCGACCCCCTGCACTTAGTCCCCCAGGGTGAGACCACCTTACTCCCTGGAGCTCTATCTGAGAATCAAGTGGGGCAGCCCAGCACAGCAGAACACCAGAGGTGGCATAGAGGACCCAGCACTGGGGGTGGGTGCTTCATCCCCAGACCCACCTTTGCCTACCAGAGATAGGGCCTTTTCCTTGTTCTGGTACTCAGGGGCACTGACATGCAATGATGTCTAGCATGTGACAGGTGCACTCTCACACCCACCTGCAGGACGTCCACCGCTGCCCCCATATCCTGCTTGCTAGGTCTCCATTGGCTGCTGCAACCCCTTATCTCCACCAGGAGCTGCCATACCATGGGAGACAGAACCCACCCACCCCAGGAGAGGGGAGCAGTCCTGTGGATTCTCAATCCTCTCCTGCCCCTGCTGACCTCTGATGACCTGAGATTATTCCCGAACCCGGGTCACCAGTGTGGAGCAAGGCGTGGCATCCAGCACCTCATCCCTCAGCATCACCAGGCTGGCCTAACTCAAATAATTTTTTTAAGCACAATAATAAACTTCTATGTATTTCTGTGTTCATGTTTCTAAGGCTGAACCAGGAACCTGAAATGTTTTCATGTATTGGGAAATGGGTTTGAAATGTCCCTCTCTCTGATTGGCAGAGACCCTTGCCAAGGGGTACATTTATGTGCCAACAGAGACTGGGAAATACAGTAACTAGCACCTTGCTTATCTGACCTTTTACCAAAAAAAATCACTGTGGCCCTTAGAATGTTAAGAACCATAACAGTTGCCATTTTATTATCGCTTAGCAAGTGAGAAACATCCTGGCAAGGACAACAACAAAAAAAGACTTTAAAGTCTAATTGCACAAAATCCCAATTCAACCTTTTTTAAAACAAAAAACTTTCTTCAGTTTTGTCTCATTTGAAGTTGCCACTGCCATTCCATCTGATCACACTCTCCTGTAGTGGCAGCTTTATAACTGCAGTGGCATCACTGCAGTTCTCGACAGCAATCACTGCCATCAATAAATCCTGCCAAATCTAAGAAATCCTTTCAAATCCTGACAAATGTCCAATCTCCTCATTTAATTAAAAAAAGAGGTAACTACACACAATACATCTTTCCCAGGCAGTCTTGCTGATGGCTCCCAGAGCAATCCAAACTATATTTATAACCATGCTCACTAGAGCTCAAAAATAAATGTGATTGCAACATTGGGGGGCGTGTGTGCATGTGTGTGTGTGTGTGTGTGTTTGTGTATGTGTTGGTAGTTTAACAAACAAAAGAAATTTAAAAAAACAATGTAAGATGAAGCACTGGCAGTCATGGGTGGGGATGGTCATAGACAACAGTAGTAAAGCAAAGTGTCAAACATTCTCAAACTGCACATCCCAGCCATATTCTGAAATTGTACTTTCCTGCCACATTTTTTAATTGAGTGTCACTGCCACATTCCAAAATTGACCATCTTCCAAAAAGGTTCATCCCTATAATATTTCAAAACTCTGCATCCCCACCACTTTCTGAGAATGAGTGTCCCTGCCACATTCAAAAATTGCACATCTAAGCCACATTCTAAGATTGTGCATCCTGCCACATTCTGAAATTGTGCATACCCACCACATTCCAGATTTGTGCATAACCATCACTATCTGGAATGTATTTCCATACCATGCTCCAAAATTATGCATACCACCATGTGATCATGTAATCCCACAGCTCCCACTTGCATACTGTGTGACCCTAAGCAAGTCACTTAACTTCCCTCTGCTCCCAGGTTGCACCTGTAAACAAGCTTTCAGCTTAGTGTGTCTCACCTGGTTAAACAATTGGAAAGAACCCCTCCTCACTCATTTAACACTATAATACCAATACTGATCTGGGTGGGTAGTGTCTTTTCTTTAGCACCAATTATTGACTGGATCAGCTGAGCAATAGGGGTCCAACTAACTACTAGACTGGATGTGGATTACTTTAGTAGTCAAACTAAAGCACCAACCAGAGCAGAGGTAAGTACTGTGCACTCAGAAAACCTCTGTACAACATGGCAGATAAGTGGATAGGCATTGGGATATGGTGCAAATGACACTACTAGCATGGCTAAAGATTGTTCTGCCACTACCCCCCCAACGAAACCCCACACACACAATCAACAAGCTAAGGCATCGAGAGAGGGAAGCTGAAAAAAAAAAGAAATATTAAAGCATTAGGAGAGTCAGGCCTGGGTGGGGGAGGGTGAGCATGAAAAGAAAAAGATGCTATTAGCTCCTGGCATACTGCCAGGACCAACAATTGAAAATTTTAACTCTGCCACTCTCTGTGTCTCTCTGGGGCTCCAGAAAAGGGAGAAGTGGGTGGGGAAAAACCTTTTAAACTGTTTTTTTTTTCTGTACATGGGCCGAATACAGAATACCACAAACAGGGGGCTCTTGAAATTGTTTCTAAACATTCAAGAAGCCCATTATTCATGGTATTCAGGAAATTCTATTCGTCCCCTGCACACCCCTACTTCAGACACAGAGATACAAGCTCAAAACACCATGGAAACCATTGTGTTTACTTTTACAGATTTTATTTTTGACTTATCATGTTTGATTATTTTGATTTTCCACTTTAATGTCTGAATTTGAAGCACCTTCTTTGTGTGGACAGCACCATTTTTCTGAGGGATGGATTAGGGACAGAGCAATTTTGAGGGATAAAATGAGGGATGTCCCTCATAATCAGGGACAGTTAAGAGGAATGCTTTGTTTGGTACCAGCCTAAGGACTCCAGTTCCCCTGAGGTTTTACTGCATTACAAATAGTTCCTTAACACCACTACCAAGGTTATCATGGAATTCAAATATAATTACTTTTTTTATAAAACCTCCAGAATAACCTCAAGACTCCCTCCAAATTTTGAAAGCTTATTAACTCTGTTTTTATCTCCAAATCTACCACCCCACTCCTCAAACCTGAGGACTCCCACATCTCTGACACTCCTGTTCTCCTTCACCATTCATCAAAATATCACCTAGTGTGAATGCTTCCCATTCACTCTTCACCTGCTTTCCTGACCTTTCCTTCTTTACCCCTTCACCCTTTTGCCCCACTGCTCCCCACTACTGTCTTTCATCTCCACTATTCATACCTCCTTCCTCCCTTCTGCTCACTCTCCCCTTTTCTGTCCTTTCTCCTGTTCCTACATCTCCCTGATATCCTCACACTTTGCTCTGCTTTCCCTTAATCACTTCATGGGTAGTAAAGTAGATGAGCTCAACTCCAAACTCCCCCACCTCTGCACCTGCCATTGACAGCCCCATCATACTCCTGCAAAACATTTCCTTCTTTCTGGGAAAGGTTCCTGGTGCTTGAAAGCATGCTGAGGTCCTCCACCTTCACAGTTGGAGTGCCCCATCCTCCCCAGCTAACTACTGACCAATCTTTGTCCTCCATGTTCTTAATAAAATAAAAAAAACTATTCCTCACTCAGCTTCAACTTTCCTGAGTCCTCATTATTTATCTAACCCTTCTGAACCTCTTTCATGAAACACAAACCAATGTTTTATGACTCACTGATTCTAATTTGAGGTGGATAGACAAGGGGTTGTTCACTGCTACAATATTTGCCAACCTTGCTAAGGCTTTCAGTGCTGTCTCCTATCCCCTCTGACACAATAGATATGTGATGGTGTATATTTATTTGTTTAAAGAGATACCAGAAAAGCATACTGAGCTGAAAGCAACTTATTTATGGATTTGTCCTTGGGGCAGGAAGAAAAAGTAATACAGCATACTGAAAATAGGATGCAAAAATAAGGTGTGAACACTAATAAACAATTTAGGCAAAATGCAAAGACGCTATATATACAGGGTGAACATGTGTACACAGGATTTCCTTGCAAAAAAATACATACGAAGAGTAGTTGAACAAAAATACATACAGTCAAGGCAAGCTTGTCTTGTGGAAATGGATAGGATGGGCCATGTCCATCCATTACAATTTGTGTAGTCTACAATGCAAATGCAAAAAAATGCTTTTTTTTTCAGAAGTCTTTACCATGAAGTAGATGAGCTGGAACTTTGGATAGTCTCGAAATGGCAACATGCCATCATTAGAGGGCATTATACTTCATGATGTGAATGCCCAAGAGCTTGTCATTGGTGATTTTCAATTTTACAGGATGGTCTGATAGGACACACTGCTGTAGAATGTTCCCCAGCAGATCCTTTGCTTGCACAGTGTGACAGTACAAGCAGAAGGAGTTAGCTGTATCTCTTTGATAGCCAAACAATCCCCATTAGATACAAAATCATATGGTAGCTCCAGCAGAAATATTGGCTGAATTTTAGTGCTGAGACATTGTAAAAGGGATCTCAGAAGATTTTATTTAGAGAGAAAATATTTTAGAATATATTTTGAGAGGTTATACTCTACTTACTTTGGTCTGATCTGACAGCATCTGAATCGGACGTGAATTGGATGGAGCAGGGGAGAATTAGCCGCCAATCTCATTTTTTTTTAATTCTTGACTGGATCAAGAGGAGCCCCACACAGCACGTAGGTCCTGCCTGTCTTTTTCCTCCTCAGTTGTACCACATTGCATCTGGTTTCATTGATTCTGAACTTCCAAGAGTCAGACCAGCCACCTAGCTTGTTCACATCCTCCTAAACTTTGTCTCCATCCTCAATGGAGTTCACCAGCCTGACTAGCTTGGTGTCATTTGTAAATGTAATCAGCCTATTTGAGAATCCAGCTTCTGATAGCTTATGAAAATATCAAAGAGCAGTGGCCCCAGCACCTATCCTGGATCCCTGAGCTATACCACAGAGTACTCCTCTTTACGCAGAGAGTCAAGCCTTGCCCCCTTCCTGAGGATGGGGGTTCTATGTGATAAGGATGAGTTTAAAATGACGAGGCCAAAAAGGGCGAAGGAAAACAATGCGGCCACATAGGGTGAGTGGCACATCACAGCGATCACTAAAATGTCAACAACAGTGCCACAGTGACTTTCTGTGGGGGGCTTTGCCCCCGCACCCCCCCCCTTTGCAAGGGGCTTCACCACCCACACACCCTTACTAAATATAATCAACTCTGAGGGGGAACACAACTTGGGGAGGGGGAGAAAGCCGAAGATCTTTGTTTCAGCAATCTCTGTGTTATGCCAGTTGCCTTACATGGCCATGCTGTTTTTCTTCTCCATTTTTGGCTTCACTGTTTTTGTGATTGCTGTCTTCACAGGATACAAGGATGAGGACTAGATTGACACTTTCCAGTCCTCTGACACAACAACTCTGGACAGATTTCTGAATGATAATTGTAAGGTGCACTGTCAGTTGTTCCAGTAGATGCACCATGATCCTCGGGTTTATCCCATCCACCCTTGGGACTTGCTTGGCTTGGTCTCTTCCATGTACTGTAGTCAGCTACCAGGGCAGACTTGATGTCCAGTGGCTGCATTATTGCTTACCCAGATATTATGGTCCCTTGCAATAAACCTCCTTCCCCACTGGAGACACTGGTGAACACTGAAGCAAAATATTCATTAAGCATCTCAGCCACTGCCCATGGTTCTCTAATAGATTCCTCCCCCCATCCCCCACACATAATTCAAGGGCCCAATCTTCTCCTTCTATTTGCAGCATGTACTGGAATAAGGCTTTGGTGCAGTCGGGAGCTCCTTCTGCTATCATGCCTTGTTTAATTCATAAGTTAGTGTAAGTGCCTCAGCAGGTGGCATACTTGTCTCTAGGGCCAGAGGAATGGAACATCAGGGTTTCTTGCCTACACTATGTACTTGGGAGAATATCCATAACTGAGACTTTAGTGAAGCATGTAGGGGCACTGCACTGTTGAGGTAGCATCCTTTGGATGATACATTAAACTTAAGTCCCTCCTGGCCTTCTCTTTTGACTGTCTGGTTTAAAGTTAAAAATTCCATGGCACTTTTCAAAGAAGAATAGGTGAGTTTTCAGGTATTGTGGCCAACATTCCCCCTGTCAATAAATCTGGTCCATGTACCCCCCCCCCCGGTACCTCTGGAAATGAGGTATTAGATCTTAGTATGCTTTCCCTGGTCAGAAATTACAAATACATTAATGAAATACACAGAATTCTAGTTTTACAGTCCTTATGTACTGCTCTGATCTCCTGTCTGCCCTGGAAGCAATGTATCTTTCAGATGTCATAAACCTGCATTTTATTTACTTTTTTATATACTGTATTCTTATAGCTTTTTCTCTTTTTTTGCCTGATAGTATTTGCATACAGTTTTAACTCTTTGTATTTCTTTTTTTCTTTGTACATTCATTTCCATAGTTTTCCATTTTATGGTGCCTTTATTCAATGAACTTGCAACCCCTCCCCATGAAACATCTGAAATTAAGCCCTGGTTCAGTTTGCCTTTCCTGGACAAATATTATATATAAATACAAAATAAATCAAATTAAAGTTCTTGTCTGAATTTAACATTATCTCTCCGTGTCTTGTGAATAGAAACACATCAAGAAGCATGCAATCATGGAGCCATAAATGCACACTCGGTTTTGTGTTTATTGCTTCAGTAATGCTATTTACTGTTTTAAATGTTGACGTTTTTTCCATATGATTTAAAGGACAACATGTTGAATACTATTAATAACATGGCAAGTATGATAAAGCAATAAATGCAACAACATTAAAAGATTTGCTAAGGCGATGAAGATACGAACAACTTATTTATTGCAGATACACTCCCTGCTCTTCCCATACTGCTACAGATGATTTTGCACTGACCAAGAGATTAGAGAGATACAATTTATGAACATTTTTCTATTCTTACAGAAGATCATGGGGAGAGTGGAGAACTGTGAACATTTAAGTGGTCCCTGGTGAGATTTTCCTTTCATTCTGAATCACTGCCAACATAAACAGAAACTATTCATAGCCACTGAACTCTTCAAGGAGTCAATTCATTGTCCTTGTTTAACAGTTCTAGAAATGTGACTGCAAAATAACATGCTGGAGCTATGTGATATCTATCATGAGTACACCATGTTGGGACAAGCAGGGCAGATAGATGTAAACTAATATTCATCTTTTCTACAGGCTACTGCTGTATATTCTGGAACTTCCTGGCACTGGATTACTATAAAAATAAACTGCAGCATATAACAATATAGTTTTATCTCACACAGAAATGTATTTCTGCAATATAGAAAACATTTATAATAATGAAATGTAACAAGGTCAGCACTCCAGAGAGTCTCAGAGGGCACAGTAACCAGCCAACAAGATGGTAAATGGTCTAATCCATATCTATTATATAAGCCACATAGACACAAGGCCTCTCCACATATGCTGTGGTGGTTTATTCTTTTCAATTGTTTTAATTCCCCCAGTTGGTGCTTGAAAACCTCAGGCATTCGAGGTTTGGAACAGCATGAACTGGTCTGTAAAAAATGAGTATTTGCCTTCCAAATACAAACAGAACTTGATTTTCTTATTTGTGCAAACATACTGTATCTGTGAGCAAAATGCTTGCAAGCACTTTTAAAATCAACCCAAAGTGTTCACAGTATGTATAAAAATTAAAGTTAATGATTTACTGAGTAAGTGACTCAGTTTTATAAAACATCAATTTTTTATCAATTGAACTGCAGTTTCCTGTGCTTATGCTGTCTTTTGACAAGAGTGGGGTAGAGAAAAATATGGGGAACTACAGGCCAGTGAGCCTGACATCCATTGTAGGTACTGTAAGCTGTTAGAAATCATAGTCAGATACCGGGTAGTGAAAATATTTGAGGCACAAGGGCTACAAGACAAAAGGCAGCATGGGTTTAAATGGCATAGATCCTGTCAGACAAATGTAATAGACTTCTATGATTTAGTAACATGAGCAGCAGGCAGGGGCGAGGAGAAATACCACCAAGAGCTTAATCTGGTTCAATTTCAGTTGATTTACATCTGTATCTCTCCTATCCATGGAACAAGGCTGAAAATAGACAGAATTGCCTAGTACTCCTTTCCCGGTCAACAAAAACCTTCTGCCAGAGAACAGACAGAACACCAGGAGGAAGGAGCTACTGGTATAACTAAAACTTCTCTTCTGGGACTAAGAACTAGAAATCTTGTACTAGGACCTTCAATTTAGGGTAAAAAAAAAAGGAATGATTGTGTTTGTCAGAGGTAGTTGAAGTAAATTGTTATCTGTTATCTGTGTTATCTGTGTACTTATCTAGGTGCGTGTCACATGTGTCAGAAGGGAATTGTTATCTGTGAAATTAACTAAGTGTAGAAAGATTTTCAAAGTAGGGGGAGTGGCTTAGCTAGAAGGAGCCAGGTTAAAACCAGATTTAAGCACTGCTCTAGATAGCTTCTGCCAGAGAACAGACAGAACACCAGGAGGAAGGAGCTACTGGTATAACTAAAACATCTCTACTGGGACTATATTGCCCTTCTTCCCTCCTCTCTACCCCCCCAACCTAAACCAGTTCTACTTTATAGGCACAGGATTTAACTGACAACAGGAACTTCCTGTTTGGGAGCAGGAAGTGAATGATCACAGAGCCACCAAAGACTCACCATCCTAGAAGGGCAAGAGTAGCTCTACCTCCCCCCCCCCCAGCTGCTGGAGGTCTGACTCTGAGCAAGTAAGGAGATTACTGAGAAATATAGGAACTTCTTGTCTTAGAACAGGAAGATCAGGAGCTAAAAGGGCACAGAGGCAGTAAGTAAGTATGGGAATAAAAAAATTAAAAAATAAACAAACAGAGGAAAGAGTAAGTATTCCAAACAACAGTTAGGGGGCCAGAAAAAAGACATGATGGGAGCGGTGCAGTGCAGTGGCTGTGGAGCAGCAGTCTTCTGGGAGAAGTTCTGGAGGATGCAGTGTTGTCCCATCTGCAGGCACCTCTGTGGGCTGAGGGAGGAGGTTGCTCATCTCCAGGCTGAGTTGGCCAGGATTTTTGGGACCTCCTTTCCCACCCAGGGACCACCAGGGTCACTGCCATTGCATCAGAGGTTGCCAAGAAAGAGAAGTGGTTGGACCACAGTGGGCTCAGGGAGGGTGAGGGCGGTGGAACAGAGGTGCATCCCTCCAGTTGTACCTCTCCACAATTTCTATGCTGTTCTGGAAAAGTGTGATTCCTCTATGGTGGCACCCACAGTGGAGACCAAGGAGAATGCTGGGAACCTCCACAAAGGAGACCCACAGGAGGGTGGCATGGGACCCCACAGGGGAAGGAAACAACTCCTGGTGGGGGACTCCATTGTTAGGAAGGTAGAACTGGGGGAGGAAGGGGAGAGAGAGGTAAGGTGCCTGCCTGGTGTCATGGCTTGGAGGGACAAGGAGTGAATCCTCAGGATCACAGGAGCAGCTGCACAGGGGAGGGAGTTGGATGTCATTGTCCACCTAGGGACAAATGATCTGGCTAAGAAAGGGATCAGAACAGTGCAAGAAGCATTTGTGGAAATGGGGAGGGGCCTTAGACAAATAGCACACATGATAACCTTCTCGGAGGTGCTGCCTGTCTATGGCATGGAAGAGGCTAGGGTGCACCACACCATGGGATTCAACAGTGGTTGAAAAACTGGTACACAGCTCAGGGATTTGGCTTCATTGGGGACTGGGGGTACACCTGGATGGATGCAGGCCTATACTGGCGTGATGGTCTACATCTGTCCAGGAGGGGAACCAGGATCCTAGGTGATAGGTTTAAATACTTCATTGGCAAGCATTTAAACTAGCCAAGGGGGGAGGCACTGGAAAGAAGCAGGGAAATCCTAGTCCCTCCAAAAAAATCAGGGTACTAAGTGAGGTAGACACCAACTTAGTGATGTCAATAGGGAGAAGTGCAGGGGTAAATGGAGAAAGTGACATACACAATAAGGACAGGGATGAGGCAAAAAGGGGTAAGGCCATCAAGAAATGGAGGGTAATGAGTACCAACGCCCATAGTCTGGGCATCAAGCTCCCTGAATTGGTGGCCTTGATGGAAGAGGGATGCCTGGATATCATAGCAGTCACATAAACATGGTACACAGAGAACCATAACTGGGATGTCAACATACCAAGGTACACAACCTACAGGAGAGACAGGAAGGGCAGAAGAGGGGGGGAGTAGCTCTCTATGTAAGGGAAGGGATAAAAGCAACTGAACAAAATAGTAAACAGGGAGGAGAGGAGGCACTGTGGGTCACCTTAGAGACTGGAAATGGCACCACAATCTGCACAGGGGTTGTATACAGACCCCCATGTCAGGGGGAGGGAATGGACAAGGATATGATAGAAGGCATACTTAGGATGGCAGAGAAAGGGGAAATACTGTTGATGGGGGACCTTAATATGCCTGATGTTAACTGGAGCACCTTTGCTGCAGCCACATCCAGAAGCAGGGCCATTCTTGATACCCTTCAGGTGGCATGCCTCAGACAGCTAGTTTTGGAACCTACTCATGAGGGAGCAATCTTAGACCTCGTACTCTCAAATGGGGACAGTGAGAAGATCTCAGATCTAGAAGTGGGTAGCCATTTGGGAACAAGTGACCACCAAACAGTGTGGTTCATGATAAACTCAGCTATAGAGTCAAGCCATACAAAAGTGAGGGTTCTGGACTTCAGGTGGGCTGACTTTGGCAAGATGGGAGAGTGCCTTAGGAAAGCACTAGCAAACAGGCTAGAAGGAGGGATGAAGCAACAATGGGGAAATATCAAAACTGCCATCACAGAGGCAACAAGCCTTTGTGTGAAGCAAATAAATAAATCAAAATGAAAGAAAAAGCCACTATGGTTCTCAAAAGAAGTGGCGGTGAAGGTTACAGAGAAAAATATAGCATTTAGGAAGTATAAGAAAACACAGAAGGAGCGGGGCAGAGAACTTTACCACTTAAGGCAGAAGGAACAGGGAGGGTAGTCAGAATAGCAAAGGCACAAACTGAGGAAAAGATAGCCAACTTGGTTAAGAAGGGGGATAAACTTTTATAGGTATATCAGGGACAGTAGAAAGACAAAGGGAGGGATATTGAGGCTGAATAGAATGGATGGTGGTTGGGCAGAGAGTGACAGTGAAAAAGCAGGGATACTGAATGAATACTTCAGTTCAGTATTCACAAAAGAAGAAGTGGGGAGGTGCCTAATCCAATTAACAGAAGCACTTTGGAAAGGGGGTCGATCCCAGTCCTTTCACAGAAGAAAGGGTTCTGAAAGAACTCCTAAAACTGAAGGTGGACAAAGCAATGGGGCCAGATAGAATTCACCCCAGAATTCTAAAATAATTAAGCAGAGAACTAGTGACACCACTGACTACCCTTTATAACAAATCATAGGAAGATGGTGTGGTACCTGAGGACTGGAAGAAGGCTGATGTGATTCTCCTTCACAAAAGTGGGAGCAAGACAGAGGCAGGAAACTACAGACCTGTCAATTTGAACTCTGTGATAGGGAAAGTGATGGAATCACGTCTGAAGGAAAGAATTGTTGAATAGCTAGAGGCCAGTGGGGTACAGGACCCAAGACAGCATGGGTTCACAGTGGGAAGGTCACGTCAGATGAAGCTATTTGATTTCTTTGACTGGGTGACCAACATAGTAGACCAGGGAGGGGCTGTGGACATGACCTACCTAGACTTTAGCAAGGCATTCAGCACAGTCCCACACAAAAGATTAGTAGTCAAATTAACCAGCCTTGGAGTGGTCCCAGGGTGGTAGCCTGGGTAAAACATTGGCTGAACAACAGGACACAGAAGGTAATTGTAAATGGAGTCCACTCTGAAGAAAGAGGAGTTACTAGTGGGTACCACAGGGTTCAGTACTGGGTCCAGTCTCTTTTAATGTCTTTATAAGTGACATTGCAGAGGGACTGGAAGGAAAAGTATGCCTCTTTGCAGATGACACAAAGATCTGCAACAGGGTTGATACACAAGGAGATGTGGAAAGGATGAGAAGGGACTTGGCTAGGTTCGAGGAATGGTCAGAAGTATGGCAGCTTGGATTCAATGCAAAGAAGTGCGAAGTAATGCACCTGGGAAACAAAACCCCAGGAGAAGATTTCACACTGGGGGGGTAGTAACAACAACAAAAATGGAAAGGGACCTGGGGGTAATCATATCAGCTGATCTTATGGTTGGCAAGCAATGTGAGAAGGCAGTAGGGAGGGCTGGGGGGATACTGGGATGTATATGGAGAGGCATCACCAGCAGAAAACAGGAAGTTGTTATCCCTCTGTACAGACAGTTGGTGAGACCCCATCTGGAGAACTGCATCCAGTTCTGGAGACCCCATCTCCACAAGCACATAGATAGGATGGAGGCAGTTCAGAGGAGGGCAACTAAAATGGTGCAGGGTGTGCAAGAGAAGCCATATGAGGAGAGGCTAAAGGAGCTTAATATGTATATCCTTGAGGAAAGGAGGGAGAGGGGAGACATGATAGAAACATTTAAGTACCTCAGTGGAATCATCAAAGTCCAAGAGGGTAGCATCTTTCAGAAAAAGAGATGTGCAAGAACAAGAGGACACAATTTGAAGATGGGGGGGACAGCTCTGGGGCAATGTGAGGAAGTATTTTTTCACAGAGAGGGTGGTGGATGCATGGAACAGCCTTCCTGAGGAGGTTGTGGGGTCTAAAACTGTGGGAGAATTCAAGAATGCATGGGACAGACATAAGGCAATTTTTCTGTGGGGTAGGAAGAAATAGGCTGCTGGATAAATAGGATCTGCAGCTTATCCTCTAGGTAGGGAAATGGGCAGACTATGTGGGCCAAGCGGTCCTTATCTGCAGTCAAAGTCTATGTTTCTATGTTTCTGAATCCTCTAACCTGAATTTTGTCAAGGCCTTTGATTCTGTAGCACACAGAAGACTGGTAAAAATGGGAGATTTTGGGTTATGGGAAACACTTACTAAATGGATAGGGAGTAAGTTGGAGGGTAAGACATAAAGGGTAGTCCTAAAGGGCGTATTCCTAGGAGTGACAGAAGTGACCAGTGCAGTTCCACAGGGATTTGCACTAGGCTGTACCCTCTTCAATATCTACATCAGCAACATGTAGAAGGGATAAAAGGGAAGGTACTTTTTTTGAGATTACATCAAAATCTGTGGGTCAGTGGTTAGTATGGGGAGGGGCTTAAAACAATTAAAATGGATGTGGAGTTTCTGGCAAGTGATTTAGCATCTGGAAGCTGAAGATTAGCGACAAAAATTACAAAGTCATGCACATAAGCAATAAAAACTGAAAAACTGAATATTGTATCGATGGGAAAAACAGTGAACATTCTATGAAAGAAAGGGATTTTGGGCAGGATTTTTGAATGCCATAGATTGGCGCAAGGCCCGGTGCACTGATGATATTCTATCCCATGTGGCAATTGCCACAAGTTAGGCTAGTCTTTTCTGGTCTAATGTGTGGCAATCCTGGGGGCTGTTTTTATGGAGCTTGCATCAGATATTTGGTGCAAGCTGTCATATTTCATGGAAACTGTCACAACTGTGCTTGAAACTGCAAAATTGGGCACAGTTGTGTTGAAGAGTTTGGCACACCACCAGAGCTTAAGTGTCGTGGTGCAGGGCTGGATGCAAGCCCTGCAAACAGTTTGAAAATCATGCCTTAGTGTTTATAATTAGTAATAACATGAAGTTAATTTCCCACTGCAGGAAGGCATATAGGAAGGCAAATAGGAGGTTAGTGTGTATTAAGTGGGCATTTGCCTATCACAGAAAGGATGTAATGAAGTTGTTTCACAAGTCAGTGGTGAGGCCACACCTTGAGTGCTGTGCACAGTTCTGGAGGCCATACCTTAAAAAAGACAGGGGCAAACTGGAGACAATACAGTGGATGACAATCAAAATGATACAGGACCAGCAGGATAAGGCTTATGAGACCAGGCTAGAGAGTGTCAGTATATAATCCCTGGAGGACAGAAGGGAAAGGGGGACATGATAGTGGTATAACAATAGCTTCAGGGATATAGCAAGAAAGAACACTCAGAACTGTTTCTACTGAATAAGAGTTCATCCACTAGGAGGGCACAATTTAAAGCTAGGGGGTATAAAAAAAGATGTTGGGAAATGTTTTTTTCACTGAGAAGATAGTGGATAAGTGCAACAGCCTATTAAGCACAGTAGTTGATGGAAGAACTACTGCTAGGGTTAACAATGGCTGGGATGGCAACAAAGGGATTATTACCAAAGGAAGTTGAGGTTGACAAGAGGGGAAGTAGACAGGCAGAGGGAGGAGCCATTTCAAAGTAGCTCCAGTTAGGTTCCAAGGGCAGACTGGATGGACGCTAAGTATTGTTCTGCTATTACCTTTCTATGTTTATATAATATGCACATACAGAAATAGATTAGTTGCCATACTGGTCTTTGTAAGAACAGATAAAGAAGCAAATGGTTTGATACCTTTTTTGGACCAATATAGATCTTACAAAAAGGAAACAATGTCTAAGCTTTTGTACCAACCAAGTCCAAGTCTCCGAGGAAGGACTTGGTTGGTCCAAGAGCTTAGACATTGTTTTCTTTTTGTTACATCTATGTTGGTCCAATAAAAGGTATCAAACCATTGACTTCTAGATCTATAGCATGTGTAGTACATCTACAACATTAATGAATGGATACAAGGGAAGGTGAGTCATTTTTACAGATGACACCAAGATCTGCAAGGGAGTGGTTACTATGGGGGGGGGTTAAAACAATAATAAATGATGTGGAGAATGTTTTCTAGGGTTTCTAAAGGCCGAATCCTCTCCAACTCCCTTTAACTGTTTATGAATTTCTAGATTAAAATGACAGGTTATGGAATTCTGCAACTTTGCTTATATTGCCGCTAACCAAAAGGACGATTAAAGCCTTACTGTTGTAATTGTTGCTCTTTTTCTCAAATATAGTTGTTTTGCTAGCTCATACTCCAATGATGGAATTTTGTGTATATACTTGGGTCAATACAGTTTGAATTTACCCTGTTACAATTCTTTTCTATTAATATCTGATCCCCATGTTTGATGTTA
Organism: Neoceratodus forsteri; assembly: GCA_016271365.2. Classification (NCBI taxonomy): domain Eukaryota; kingdom Metazoa; phylum Chordata; order Ceratodontiformes; family Ceratodontidae; genus Neoceratodus; species Neoceratodus forsteri. The sequence continues at coordinate 1,155,158,069 of CM057456.1, read as the reverse complement.
TTATTGCTAACTAAACAGAGCAGAAAGGTTTATCAAGGCAATTGTTTCCCTTTACAATTATAATTATCTTGTTTACTCATTTGGAAATCACAGATTTGATCTACTCTGTCCAGCAAGCATAAGCTTGAACTTCTACTTGAACATGGTTTTCACTTATGACTATATGATTTGTAAGTTAGTATCAACTGTCGGCTAAAGGGATCATCAAATATTCATCATAGTCACTGTTAAATCTCTTTGTGACTACGATCATTTCACTTGTATAATTTGAAACCCTAGATCTTTGATGTATACTGCTGGGCTAATACAAGCCAGAACTAATTTTAAATTACAGCCATTATGTAGGAACATTTGACCTGCCTCGTTCAATATAAATTTATGTACAGTAATTAATTACATTTTAGGATGGCGGTTATCATGTGCCTTATATTCCTTGAGAAACCTCTCTGTATTGTGGATTTATATTTTGATTTTACATATATACTGCTGAGCTCATATAATCCCGCATTTATTTAATTTCAGTCATTATTCATGAATACTTGACTTGTCCTGCTAACTATAAATGAATATATGATGCCTCTGGATGGTGGTATCTATGTGCCTTACACTCCTTGTAAAACATTTTTCAGACAGTGGATTTGAAATGTGATTTTATCTGTTATTTATAATAGTTTAATAATGAAGAATTATTTGTTTTGTATGAAATTACCTTTTGTCAATCAATAAACTTGAAAACTGAACTTGAAATGTGGAGAATGTAGAAATGTGATCCTGCATCATGCATTTTAAGTTCAGTGCCAGAAAATGTATGATCATGCACATAGGTAATATGAACCCAACAACTGAGTATAGCATTTATGAGGTAAATTAAAACAATGTCATTAAAAGATTTAGCAGCTTACTACAGTATTCATTATCATACTGCTATTTTTTCCATGGATTTAGTTGATGATGATTACTACAGAAGGTATTTTATTTTATTTCTTGAATTTATTTTGTGCATTATTACTATAGAAAGCTTTAGTCCACATAAGCAAACAGTAGAATTAAATTAAAGAATAATGTTGCTTGTTAATTCATTGACTAAGAAAATCTGTATTTCTCCAGTCAACCAAATCAGTTCCATCAATGCATCTCAGCTGTCTTTCAGTAATCACTTAAAGAGTAAGGCCTCCATATTCAAATTGTTTATGCAGCACTGGCTGGGTTTGCACCATGCTAACCATGAATAATCCCAGCTGATGAGGGGCATAATCATAGAACCCCAGTGCACCCCACAAACCTGACAGTACAGCCATGCAAAATATACCGCTTCACCCATGCAAATGAGGGAACCCCCTTGCTTACTATGTGCACAGTGTATTAGGTGGTTTTGACAGTGCTGAACAGCCTCCAGCACAACACTGTTTGATGCTGCTTAAACCCTGTCCTTATCCCTGCAAAACAGTGCACTCCCCCCAATTGCTTGATTGTTATTGACAAAATTACAGAGTCATCAATCCTGGTGGCTTTGCAGTCCCACATCCCGCAGTTTCCTGAATATCACAGTTATATATCAATATCTTTCAATCCTGGTGATCAAGTGGCCCCATCAGGGAAAACTGCCCCCTACCTGCTTGGACCCTCCTCAATGCACCCCCAGCCCCAGCCACCGATGCCATTCTGCAGCACTCAAGAGGGTGACCAGCACAGTCCTAAACTCACTACCTCAGATGGTCATTGTCTGATAGGCATTCACAGTTGTGTGCACTGTACGATTGCTCTTAAATGCCTGCCAGATGACTGCTGGCCAGGTCAGTGAGTGGAAGGCTGTGCCAGTTGCTATCTTAAATGCAATAGAATACCATCAGTAACTGGGCCAGTGTGCGGAGGAGAGTCCAAGTGGGTGCATCAGAAGAGGTAGCAGTTGACCTCTGGTGGGGCAGGTGGCCAACAGACCATCAGGAATGAAGGATATTGTGATATAGGGTGATTGGTGGGTGGGGTACAGTTAGACCAAAGCTAAAAGGAAAGAGGCAGAGCTCAGCTTGGGAGTACACAGTATAAGGGCAGCCAACTCCACAAATGAAGTATGCTACAAAACAAAAAAATACTGCCACAAAGCATGCAATCCAGATTTATAAGCAAAAGGGGTCAAACTATTTATTGAAGCATGTTCTAACACTGGACACATGACATGCCAAACCCCAGCACTTACTTCAGCAAGGAGCTTCATCAGAGGGCAGGGCATAGACGACACTGACATCATTAGTCTATAGGGGTTTATAGATCCCCTGTAGGCTGGCTCCCTCCCTTGGGCTGAGATGCAGATATGGCACACTGAGGAGTCCAAATAAGGATTAAACACGTGTCTGTGTCTGCAGTTCTCAGCCTTTGCTTATTGTATTGTGAGGCCTTCTGGCACCATGAGATTTTACTTAAAGTTGAGCCAGTCCAAATTAATTCATGGGCATTTGCATATGGTTCCCATGATGCTTTGCATTATTGGGATATGTGCAATTTGTTTTCTTTAAAATTTGACTGTATGGCCAATATCCTCTGGGATAACCCATGCCCAATTGCATTTGCTCTCGGGTTCTTCCATAGTACTGATGTCATTATGTACATCTAAAAGGCAACGTGATAAACTACCACAATTACTTATATACATGTAGCTCCAAATCATGTTGTTATGAAAAGACAGTAGTAGATCAGCAACAGAAATGTAAAACACTTATTTGCAATGAAAAAAGGTTATGCACATTAAAATTACAAAAATGCAGTATCTGGTCTGAAAAGCAGCTACATAAGGAACAATATGCATTTATAATTAGTAGATCTAATATTTAAAAATGCCAATGTTTACATACTGAAAATGAAAATAATAACAATGCTATTTCAAACACAGGAATAGAATTATAACAGAGACTAAGAAAGTAATGCATAACGGCAGGATGGGGTCCAGCACTGCCAACACCCTTAAGCTAATTGCTACTTGTGGTATTATAACCATCATGGAGGTTATTAAGCATTCAGAATGGAGAAGATAGAAGTGAAGTTTCAAAAGAACAAGATTCCAGACCAAAATTCACATAATCTGAAATACAAGAGAAATAATCGTTATAAAATCAGGTAATAAATTATATGCACAGTGACTACAGAGAGAACATAAAGCATATTGGGTTATCAAAAAAAGCTTGTAAAATAAACAACTGGATTTATATAAACATCAGGGCCCAATATTCAAAAGTTTGTGCAGGCGCTAATGGGTCTTTGCCTGTGTAAACCAGGATTTGCGCTGGATCCTCATATTCAAAATGGGCTGTTGCTTGGTCAAAGAGGATTGGCGCCCACACAAAACATAATGTATGCAGGCCAGCAAGTGAGGGGTGGGGTCATGAATAGCCACACTATCTCATATTCAGTAGCTTTGCACTGCACAAAAGGGTTTAACACAGGCCTTTTGTGCAGTGTAAATACTGTCGAACAAAACCCTTACTTACTATGGGCAATCCTAGCAACTGCCAAATGTAATGCAGCCACCTAGCCAGTTGGCTGTTGGGAGAGAACACCTGCCCTCTATTGGTCCCTGGCACCTCCCCACCAATCACTATCCCATACTCTACTAAAACAACATTCCTAGTGCAAGTATCCCCCCCCCCAGTTGTCAGCCCATACAGTAAGAAAATAAAATGCTCGGTGCTAGTGGTCCCCCCTTCCTCCAATTGCCAGCCTGTTGCTGTAAATAAAAATAGTGATAGTGACCCCCAATCAACAGCCCATACTGTAAGAAAATAAAATCTCTGGTGTTTGTGGTCCCCTTCTTCTGATTGCCAGCCCATACTGTAAGAAAATAAAATCTTGGTGGTAGTGCCCCTCCAATTACCAGCCTGTACTGTTAGAAAATCAGATCCTTGGTGTTAGTGCCCCCCCAATCACCAGCCCATACTGCAAGAAAATAAAATCCCTGGTGATAGTGGTCCCTCCCCAATCACTAGCCTGTACTGGAAGAAAATAAAAATCCCTGGTGCTAGACCCCCATTGCAAGCCAATAATGTAATAAATAAAAATCCCTGGTGTTTGTGGTCCCCCTCCCTCAGATTGTCAGCCCATACTGTGAAAAAATAAAATCCCTGGTGGTAGTGTCCCCACCCTCCAATCATGAGCCCATAATAAAAGGGAAAAAACACCCTTGAATCTAGTGTATCCCCCCGGACACTGATCCATGGTACTGCCACTCACAATGCCATACTCCCTGGCATCTTGTGACCCCTGCATCATGGCATGGAACACCCAGCCTCCCAGTCACCTTTTAAGTCCCCTTGCTGCTGTGGGTGCATGTGGCCACTGGCGTAGCCCTCCTCAAACCTTCTTGGTCATCCACCATATGTCCAGGCAGGAAGTTTGTCTCTTATTTATAGGATAGCCCAAGTTATTTTTATTACATTAGGGCTGTTGATAGGAGAGGGGACCATTACTACCAGGGATATCTACACATTAATGAGGCTCACCAATCGAGGGTGTGGCACCACACTAACCTGCCTCGCTACCCATGCAAATGAGCTCATAATGGGCATGCAAATGGACCCTTAGTGCCTTGCATGCCTAATGCCTCATTTGCATGGGGATTTTGAATATTGCAGATAGCTCTCCAGTGTTGTCCATTCTGACAATGCACTTCAGGATTCATGTCAGGGCAGTGCTAAATGTCTTAGCCTGTGGCCAATTCCCTAGTCAACTGAATATCACATCCTCAGGCTCCCAGGCACTCGCAATGGGCAGCTCAAGGTTTTATGCTCCACTTTGTGCTCTTTTGCATATCAAGCCCCAGGTTTTCATACTAGTGTTTTCAGTTTCAGTTCTTCATTCAGGCCCTGTGGAGGTCCCAGTCTGAAAATCCTAACACTCTCTCTTTTTGGAACAGTTGGTTTAAGATGCCCCCTCCAACCCTCCCCCCCCCACACACACCTTGATGGGTGTACCCACTGCAGACCTATGAAATCCATATCCTTCAGGTTAGAGTTGTGGTAGTTAAAGAAGTACAGGCTAACTGGTGTATCAAGTTGACCATTTCTGTTATTAAACTACAATGTTCTTGTAATCAGCCCTTCAGACAGCAGACAGTGTGCCCTATATCTAATAGACCACAAGTATACCAGAAGAGGTACACAACAAAAGTTGTTTTGCTCTTGATGAACTGCCTCACTTCAACTGTTTTGGCTCATTTTGCTTGAATTAATCCTTTGGATTTCACAGTGTAATGGCACACATTACAGTTTTTACACTTAAACCAATTTGGTCACTGTGATAACCATGTGGATGATTGTGTTTGACAGTAAACTGACTGTGTACACATTTATCACCAAGGCTATAACCTTTGTGAAAGATGACACTTAGCTGTTCATGAACACTGTCTACTACCACATTTTAACCAAGGAGAATAGGCCAGTTTTTCTAGATAGTATTACCAATTTGACCAGCATATTCAGTGTGCTTGGTAAGAAATGTCATTGGGCCCCAGTCCAGTTTTATAGCATTTATTTTGGTGTTTAGGAGACTATCCATGTTTAGGTTTCTGGACCTTCTCATTGCATAATTAGATCATGCCTTCTTGTACCATATAAGTATAAATCAATTTTTCAGTTCAAGTGCCTGTACTTCAAAGTCCTCAATCATTGAACTGTTTCTGCATGTTCTGACCATTTGACTGTACGGAATTGAGTCTTTCAAGGATTTAGGAAGGGCACTATTTGCCCTCAAGAGGGTATTGATCATTTGATATGTTCATCAGCAATTAAAATTGCAAAATTTGGAAATATATATTAAAATAAAAAAGGAAATTGTTATGGAAACAAAAAAAAAAATAGATCCTAATTATATTATTCAGAACTTACATAGAAACATAGACTTTGATGGCAGATAAGGACCGCTTGGCCCATCTAGTCTGCCCATTTCCCTACCTACAGGATAGGCTGCAGATCCTAGTTAACCAACAGCCTATTTCTTCCTACCCTCGACAAGAATTGCCTTATGTCTGTCCCATGCATTCTTGAATTCTCCCACAGTTTTAGACCCCACAACCTCCTCAGAAAGGCTGTTCCATGCATCCACTACCCTCTCTGTGAAATAATACTTCCTCACATTGCCCCTAAACCTCCCCCCTTCTAACTTTAAATTGTGTCCCCTTGTTCTTGCACGTCTCTTTTTCTGAAAGAAGCTACCCTCTTGGACTTTGTTGATTCCACTGAGGTAATAAAAAGTTTCTATCATGTCCCCCCTCTCCCTTCTTTCCTCAAGGGTATACATATTAAGCTCCTTTAGTCTCTCCTCATACGGCTTCTCTTGCAGACCCTGCACCATTTTAGTTGCTCTCCTCTGGACTGCCTCTATCCTGTCTATGTCCTTGCGGAGATGGGGTGTCCAGAACTGGATGCAGTACTCCAGATGGGGTCTCACCAACTTTCTGTAAAGAGGGATAACAACTTCCTGTTTTCTGCTGATGATGCCTCTCCCTATGCATCCCAGTATACCCCCAGCCCTCCCTACTGCCTTCTCACATTGCTTGCTAATCTTAAGGTCATCTGATATGATTACCCCAGGTCCCTTTCTTTTTGTTGTTGTTACTACCTCCCCCACCATTGTGTATTCTTACCCTGGGTTCTTGTTTCCCAGGTACATTATTTTCACTTCTTTGCATTGAATCCTAGCTGCCATACTTGACCATTCCTCCAACCTTGCAAGTCCTTCTCATCCTTTCCACACCTCCTGTGTATCAACCCTGTTGCAGATCTTTGTGTCATTTGCAAAGGCATACTTTTCCTTCCAGTCCCTCTGCAATGTCACTGATGAAGACATTAAAAGGACTGGACCCAATACAGAACCCTCATGGTACCCACTAGTAACCCCTCTTTCTTTAGAGTAGACTCCATTTACAATTACCTTCTGTGTCCTGTTGTGCAGCCAATGTTTTAACCAGGCTACCACCCTGGGACCCACTCCCAGGATGGTTAATTTGACTATTAATCTTTTGTGTGGGACTTTGTCAAATGCCTTGCTAAAGTCTAGGTAGGCCATGTCCACAGCCCCTCCCTTCCCTTGAATTAACCAATAATTCAACTCCATTTACCATTCTCAATGTGTATATTCTGCCAAAAAAGCAAAATCAAACAAATCAGTCCATCTGGACAAACTTAAAACAATGACATTGATGAGATCTTCAAAAAATATTCTTATAATAACCTTTTAATTGCTGGTGACTTTCATGCCAGAATTGCACTGTTTGATCAAATGGATTTTCTTTCACCACTAATGGTTACAGAAGAAATAAGAGCTAGAAAAAGTCAATATAATTTGGAAAATGAGCAGGGGAAGAAATTTAAGGAACTGATCTAGGAAAACACTTTACTGATATTAAATGGCAGGACCCCTGGATATTTAAAAGGAAATATTACATATTCTCACAGAATGGACACAGTTTAATTGATTATGTGCTATGCAATATTGAAGCATATATATTATTCTCAGATTTTATTATACAAATGAGACCAGAGAATGGCCTTGCCTCATTATGTTGAAGGATATTATTAGATAATGACACATGTAGCACTGAAGCAGAAATAAACCCCCTGGCAGATTTGTTTAGCGTAGGAAAAAACAAATTTAAGAGAGATAGAATTGCAGATGAGAGATTGATTAACACTCTTCAGAAAAGCCAAGCTGATTTTGAAAAGTTTATTAATACAAAACCAAAGTCCCCTATTAAAATAGAGTAAAAAATGGACCAACTAAATGAAGAAATTAAAGAAATTATATATGTAAAATGTAATTTAAATAAACAATTTCCAGCAACTTAGTTTGATGATGAATGTAAGAAAGAGAAAAAGAAAAAAATGACTTACCATAGTAATCTTGTTTCTTCTGAGGGAGTCTTACCGTATTCTGTCTCATGCAGTTAGCTCTTTCAGTTCAACTGCCCCAGAGATGAAAAAGTTAAAGCCTATATGCTAATAGTGGAACACTGAATAGGCTTGAGCTCGGTTTTCAAACCACTGTCCCTGGTACATTCTATGTAACTGCAAGATTCTTACGAGCAAACTTATAGTGATAATAGCAATAATGAGAAAACTAAGCTATGCTAAGCAAAATATACCTAACTTGTAACAGATATTTATATATGTAATAGATAATCCACTGTAAGGTGTGTGATCACACTCTGATATATGCATGCCTTGGTGTGCGTTGTGATGCACGAGGACGCAGGCTGAGTGTGTTCAACCACTCAAGGCGTGCATATCAGACCATGACTACACATCCTACAGTGGGTTCTCTATCTTATAAAATGGCTAAAATGGTTTTAGAGGGCGGTAAAAGTGCAGGCATGAAGTCACACTCTGATATACACATGGTCATGTGGTGTGTTTCAGCCAACCAGCAGAGAGTATTTTCCCTACCAAATATATATATATTATAGTGGCACGGTATTGCCACTATAGTTAGGGTTGAGGAACCATTTAAAGGTTAAAGGGTCAAATTTTGCACCTTAATAACTTTGCTACCGTTCAACGGATTTGCCTAAAATTTGGTATGCACACTTGGGCATGGGGGATCTTGGGATCTGCCAAGTTTTGTACCAGTCAGATATACAACGTCAGAGTTATTAAGCACCAACAAAATGTGCATTTATGCTTTTTGGTGAATTCTTTGCTCTCGCCTACAGGTCGCACAATTTGCATGCCTGGTCTGAAAACATCAGGGAACTTGTAGCCAGGGTCCCCAATGTGCCTTTTAAAGAGTTCGTGAAAAAATATTAAATGGTTCAAAAGTTATTCAAAAAACAAGTTCCCACTATAAGTAAATGGGAAAGTTAACAAAAAGTTCAACAGTGTCGCAAATGCACTTTTTAGTGTCGCAAATGGCCCTAGTAGTGTCGCAGATCTGCCATTTTGTTTTCAGTTGGTGATCAGAAAAATGCTTAGCATTTAAATGTGAGACCCTCTAGGGACACAATTATTTTTGTGTTCACCTAGTCGGACCCTGAGGATGCTAGCCATGTCTTTATTTTGGGGTAAAACACCCCAGAAATATGTTTTTTAAATTTATGGAACCAGTAATGTCACAAAGTAGTGTCACAGGCATGACACTTTTGCAAAATTTTGCAAAAATTGCCGCAAATTGCGACACTACTTTTTCAGACTTGGCCAAAATGACATGAATTCTTTGCTACCCTGTTGTAATAGAACGGTTTGGTCTTTTCAGCTGAAATTTGGAAGGAAGGCAGCCAACATCTCACAGATGTGCCTTTTCATGGTTTGGTGACAACATTTTACATGGATGTAAAGGTATGGTACTCCAAAGTTGACACTTTTTCCCATAGACTAACATTGCGTCGTCTGCTGCATGACAGGAATTGTTTGCCACCCTGCTGTAAAAGAACGGTTTGGTCTTTTACACTGAAATTTGGAGGGACGAAAGCCAACATCTCACAGATGTGCCTTTTGGTGGTTTGGTGAAAAATATTACAGGCTGAAAAGTTTTGGCATCCGAACTCTCTTTTTTCCCCATAGGATAACATTACGGCTTTCGCCACGTCTTTCAGGGCCTGTATCTCAGAAACGGTGTGAGATACGGACTTTTTGTTAGAAAAACACTTTGTCCCCTTGTGGGGGATAAGTACAAAACTAGCCAGGAAAGTCATAAATCATATGACTTTTAAATTATTTTTTTACATCGTATGGTTCCTCAGATATAAGCAATTTAGTATTCCAACGCCGCATTTTCTGCTCCGAGACCCATTATTATGCATACATTCTTTGTACTCACTGTCTTTCTCTATGCAGCTTTTGGAGAAAACCAGCTTGTGCACTTACATTACTGTTACCCTTACCGCTTCTGCTTGCAGTTCCGTACCCGTTTCACTTACCGTTCCCATCTACGCCACCATGTGCGTTATCCTTTTCCTTTTCATTTGAGCTTGCATTTGCATTATTTTTAACATTTGTGTCTACAGTACTGTTTCTCTTTCTGCTTTGCTTTGCGTCACCATGCGCATTACCATTTGGCGCTTATGGCAATGTGTTACTATGTGACAAGACACATCGCGCTTCGCTGCCGCATTATATTCACTTTTCTAGTTATCAATGTCAAAAAGAAGGAAATTAGTTATAAGAATTTGTTTACGCATTGTTAGTTAGCTTATTACGGTTAAAGTTAGTGGTGTTGTTGAAAGCCCTGACTTCTTAGCCACCCTCAACTGGCATCGATGCATTGGGTCATTGGTCCCAACTGTCACCCCATTCTCCTTTACCTCTGCTTCCTTACACATGTGATGGGGTGATAGTTAGGGCCAATGACCCCAATGCACACGCCGATGCCGGTTGTGGGGTGGGCAGGGGTTCCAAGGGGGGCTTTCAACCCTAACACCGAATTTCCTAGCTTTTGTCACTGTGGAACAACCCTAACTGATGCATTAAACAGAGTTTTTTGCCTATAATAGATAACCCACTCTTAGGTGTGCAGTTGTGCTCTGATATATGCATGCCTTGGTGTGCGTCAACCACCCAAGGTGTGCATATCGGAGAGTGACCACACACCAAAGAGTGGGTTATCTATCTTACAAAATGGCAAAATTATTTTGGAGGGGAGGGTAAAAGTGCAGGTGTGCGGTTGTGCTCTAATATATGCACAGTCACATGATGTGTTTTATACAATCAGAACTTTGGATTTGGATTTACATTTATCCCCCATTTTATAAATATATATATATATATATATATGTAGCCAAATGACTATAAACCCAGCAAGGGCATATAAAAGACTCAAGTCACAGATGCTCAAGAAGAAACCACCCCAGTAACGTTTCTGAGAGTGACAACTGGAGTGCAGTGCCCTGAGGTTCTAGTAGGGGAGGCAGGGTGGGAGGTCAGAATACAGTAAGAGACTTCCTTGGAAGAAACAAGATTACTATGGAAAGTATTTTTTTCTTCAAACCCCAGGAAGTTTTACTGTATTCTGACTAATGCAGACTACCAAACAGTGCCCCTTGGAGGTTGGCACAGAACCTACCTAGGGAATAGACTCTGCAGTACTGCTATGCCAAATCTGGCATCACTCCTAGCCTGAGTGTCCAGGCAGTACTGCTTGGTGAATGTATGAATAGTTTTCCAGGTAGCTGCTTTGCAGATCTCAAGTAAGGGGACATCTCTCGCAGCTGCAATGGAAGCTGCTGTTCCCCTGGTGGAATGAGCCCTTATGCCCACTGGTGGCTCCTTACCCAGTTTTCCATAGTAGAACTGAGTACAAGCCATGATTCACTGTGCAATGGTTCTTTTGGTGGCTGACTTGCCCTTTCCCACTTCTCTATAGGTGAGGAACAGCTTGGTACACTCATTCCTATGGTCTTGTGTCTGATCCAAATAGTAACTGATAGACCTTTTTAACATCCAGGCTATGCAGTCTACACTCACCTGAACTATAATGGTCAGTAAAGAAGGCAGGCAATGTAATGGACTAGTTCAAGTGAAAATCTAAAACCACTTTGGAGGAGAAATTTCCTATTTGTTCTGAGGACAGCCTTACCCCTGTGGAGAGAAATGTAGTTCAGTTCCACAGACAAGGCCTGTAGCTCACTGATCCTTCTTTACTGATCTGACAGCTACCAGAAAAAGTTTTCCATGTCAAATATTTAAGCTCTGCTGAGGACATGGGCTCAAAAGGAGGATGCATCAGCTGTACTATGCAGATGTTCACGTCCAAAGAAGGAATAGGTTCCCTATGAGGGGGTGCAAATGGAGCAACCCCTTAAAGAATTTCTTGAAAATAGCATTAGAAGCCAGGGAAGGGCCCTTCCCTGCTGAGAGATAGGTAGAGACAACTGACAAATTCACCTTGAAAGTAGTAGTAGTAAGTAAGTGGAAGGCCGGAGGTCTAGAGAGTGAAGATGTGCCAAATAGTCTAACAGGACAGCCAAGCCAGCTTTCTGAGGGTCTATATCCCTTTGAGAACACCATATAGAGAATGTCTTCCATTTAGAGGTGTAAGTTTTCCTGGTGGAGGGTTTCCTAGAGACCCTTAGGATGTCCATCACCCCTTCAGAGAGATGTAAGCCTGCATAGTCTAGATTCTCAAGAGTCAGGCCTTGAGCCTGAAGGACCTGAGGTTGGGGTACAAGAACCTCCCTTGGGAGGAGGTCAGAAGGTTGTGCCTCCTGGGGAGGCATATTGGACTGGTGATTGACAGAGTCAGCCACATCGAGTACCATGGTTGTCTGGTCCAGTCTGGGGCAATCAGAATCAATTTCGCTGGCTGACATCTGAGTTTGGTTAGAACCCTGAATATCAGGGGGAATAGAGGGAAGGCATACAAGAATTTGCCTGTCCAGTCCAGAAGCAGTGCACCCAGAGAAACTCAGCCCCGAGCTGGTGGCCTGCAGCAGAACTGGGGCAACTGATAATTGTCTGTGGCTGCAAAGAGGTCTATCTCTGGAGTGCCCCATTTCCTGATTACTGCTAACAGGACTTGCCTGTTCAGAATCCATTCATGGTGGCTCTGATTGATCCTGCTTAGTGCATCTGCCAAAACATTGTTCTTCCCTGATATGTGGACTGCTGACAGGGAGGCCTTGAGGGAGTAGGCCAGACTCCAGACCTTCATGGCTTCTGTGCACAGGGCAGAGGACTTGGTCCCTCCCTGCTTGTTTATGTAGTACATGGTGGTTGTGTTGTCTGTTCTGACCTGTACCACCTTCCCCTACATATTTTGGCAAAATATTGCAGTGCCAGCAGCACTGCTCTGAATTCCAACAAGTCAATGTGTATCAGAGATTCCTGCTTGGTCCATGTGCAGTGTGGTCTCCTAGGTAGGCTCCCCACCCTAGGAGGGAAGCATCTGTGGTCAACACCATGGTAGGAGACTGCTGCAGGAAAGGGACCCCTAACATGAGGCTGTCCATGTTCTGCCACCATTGTAGGGCTTGTACCAATGTGGAGGTCACTGGCACCACTTTGGACAGGGAATCCCTTCTCTGAGACCAAAAGGACTTGAGATGGAACTGAATGTCCCTCATCTGAAACCTGGCTCCTGGGACCACAGCTGTGGCTACAGCCATATGTCCTATGAGCTAAAGAAAATGCCTTGCTGGTCAAGGGACATGCAACCAGAAAGAGGCTGCTAGCTGAGCTATGCTGTCCACCCTTGCCTGTGGCAGGATAGCTCTTGCCTGAATTGTGTCCATTTCTGCCCCATAAACTCCAGGAGCTGGACTGGCTTTAGAACTGACTTTTTTAGATTTACCAAGAAACCTAGACACTGTAAGGTATTCTGTGTGGTGACTAGAGATTTCTCTACCTGTTGGGGTGAATGCCCCATGACTAGCCAGTCATCCAGGTAAGGGAAGACCATGACCCCCAACCTTCTGAGATGAGCCACAATGACTGCCAGGCACTTTGTAAAGGTTCTTGGTGCTGAGAATAGGCTGAAGGGCAGAGCCCTGAATTGATAATGGCCTGAAGGCAGCTTAAACCTGAGATACTTTCTGTGAGACTGCCTGATGGGGATGTGAAAGTAGATGTCCTTGAGATCCAGGGATGCCAGCCAATCCCTTTATCTTAGAGTGGGAAGAATCAGAGCCAGAGTGACTATTTTGAACTTTGGTTTTGTCAGATGCTTGTTGAGGTATCTTAGATCCAGAATAGGTCACCAGTCCCCATTTTTCTTCAAGGTTAGGAAGTCCCTTGAATACAACAATTTTCCCCTGTAAGGGAATGGGACATATTCCACTACTCTGTTTTGCAATAGAGTGGACACCTGTGCCTCCAACAGGGCTGTTTCTGATCTGATGGCAGGTTTGTCTTGTTCTTGCTTTTGGAAATGACTTGAAGCTTAGAGCAATACCCTGGCTTATCACTTCCAGGACCCACTTGTCTGTGGCAATGGTTTCCCATGCCTGGATGTAATAAGCCAGCCTGCCCCCTACTGGGGAAGGGGGAGGCAACCCAGACAGTCACCTCAGGTGGTCTGCTTGGCAGGGGTCTTGGGCTGATGGCTAGGTCCAGCACAACCTACACCTCTTCTGCCTCTACCTCTAAAGTAGCCTCTTTGTTGCTGACAGGCAGGTAAGGCCTGAGTCTGGTAAAATTTCCTCTGATAGGGTCTGCCCCATCCTCTCCTACACTGCTGTCTTTAAGGAGTGGCAGCCTTCTCTTTGGCTGCAGCACTCTTGTATGACACTCTCTATATTCATGCATCTTTCTCATATATGCCTCTGTCTGTTCCCTAATAAGAGAATTCTGCACCAGGGGAAAATCCAGGGCTTTAGTTTTGGTGTCCAGTGAGAAGTTAGTGCACCTTAACCATGCAAACCTCCTCCGTGAAACAGCAGTGGCCATAACTCTGGAAGCACTGTCATTAGCATCCAAAGCCATGTGGAACTGATACTTAGCTGCTTCCACTCCATTTTTAGCAAGCTCCTCAAGGTCAGCTGCCAGTTGAGGTGAAGCCTTGCTGGCCAGTTCCTGGATGGATTCCCATAAGGACTTCTGGTAACGGGAGACATAGGCCATATAAGAGGTTTGCCTTATGCCTAGGGAAGCCCCCAGGTACCCTTTCTTAGCCAGAGAATTGATTTTTTGGAGTCCTTTTCAGGGGGATGTGAAGCCAAGGAAATGCCTGCTTTCTCACAAGCAGAAGCCTGAACCACCCATTCATGGCTTCAGTGACTGAATAAAAAATTAATGCCACTGCCAGCCAATAAATACCTCCTGTCTATCTTCTTATCCACAGAAGGTATAGAGGTGGGGAGGTGGAAAATTTCCATAGTCTTGCCTTTTAAGAGACTTGTGGATGGGTATTAAGAGCCTCTTGGTAGCAGGCACATCCATCATTTCCACATAATCCGGCTCTTCTTCCTCCTCCAAAGCTTCTGCTACCTTCTTAATAAAGGCATAATGTGAGGAAAGGTCACCACAGGGATGAGGTGCAGATTCAGGGTCCAAATGATCTGGTGAAACCTCAGGTTCGATGAGTTCACCAAAATCCTCCTCCTCATCCCACTCCTGCTCCTAAAAGGGCTCATGCTCAAATGAACCAGAGGGGAGCGAAGCACCCGGTGTTTGAACCAAAGTTTGAGCCATGACACTCTGACCTGGTTCACCCAAGCTGATCTGCAGTGACTGAATAATGCAAATGGCGTTTGCTATCTCTTCAGCAGTTGGAACCGCAAGTTTCTGCACTTCTGAACTGACTGTTTTCCTTTTCTTTTTTACTGCAGGTGTTTCAAGGCCTATATCAGCAGTTCTGTTCCTAGTGGAGGTTTCATCTGGATCAGAGGGCACCCACTCTGGTTCCACCAGTTTATCTTTGGTGGTGGAACTGGACTGACCTTCAGTGTCAGTTGTTTTTTTGGCCATTCTCTCCTGCAGTCTGTTAAGCTGCCTATCAAGTGTAGACTGAGGGAAGTTTTTACAAATCTAGCAATCTGCCTTAAGGTGGTCAAACCCGAGGCAAAATACACAAATAAGATGCGGATCAGCTTTAGCAAAAGGTTCACTGTACTCAGTACAATTTTGAAACAAAGTGGGACCAGTTCTTTTCTTGGGTTTCTGTGACATAACAACAAAGTAAGAAATTGTTAGCACTTATCCACAGTGGGCGGTTTAGATCTGGATAAGAGAAAAATATTTGGTTAACAGCTGGTCTAGCAGCCATGGAAAAAAAAAACGAGAAAAAAATATTTTTTTTAACCAAAAAAATCTACCAGTCCCTAAAATTACAAAATACAGTGAAGAACTAAAATTTTACCTCTAAAAGTGAAGAAAATGTCTTTGGTTTCCTCTTGGTTGGAAAAACTGATTAGAAAACAAAAAACTTACCAGAAAGACGAAAACCTAGTCTAGTCTAACCTGTAAGTGAAGGACAGAGGTTTGAAAATTAAAATAAAATAAACAGCCAGCCCGGGGGTGCTGAGGGCTGAGACACTGGATGCCTTAGCTCACGCCACACTGGTGACCTGTGTTATTGAATGAGCATGGGCCATGGAGGATTTGTAGGGTTAGAGAAGGATTGAGCATCCAAAGGACTGCTCTCCTTCTCCTGGGGGGGACACCAGTGGCCCCTAGTGGAGACTGGAAAGGCAGCATGCTGATGCTGCAAAAAGAGGGGTGGATGGGGGCAGAAGCCAGGAATAGCAGGTGTGGACATGTGCGTGCTCCTTCCACTTGTGTCATTGCATGCCCCTCCCCATAAGGGAGAACCACAGAAGAAAATCTCTCTTGGCAGCATGGAGGCTGCCCCGATGGTGTTGCCACAGATGCACACAAGTTAGCTCCCTCTTGTGTTCAACCTCCAAGGTCTTTGCAGTGGTGGGGTAAGTACCCAATGTGATTTGGCCAGAGGGGATATGACGGGAAGATTGAGCTCTGTCCTCAACAGGGCAACTGCCATGAGGATTAGCTGGATGTGGGGCCAAAGGCACACCCCTCCAGCCAAAGAAGTAGTAAATAAATAAACTAAAAAAATAAAATAAAATAACCGGTGGTTATAAAAAATTACAAAACTTGACTTCAACCGAAGGAGCTGAGGAGAAATCTCCAAGGCGACTTCACAGGAAGGCAGAGGAATTAATCTGTCAGTTACATAGAATGTACCAGGGACAGTGGTTTGAACACTGAGCTCAAGCTTATTCAGCGTTCCACTATTAGCATATAGGCATTGACTCTTTCATCTCTGGGGCAGTTCAACTAGAAGGGCTAACTGCATTAGTCGGAATACATTAAGACTTCCTGGGGTTTGAAAAGATGAATTAAATTGATAAAATGGACTAAGAAACGCTCAGCAAAGTCTAATTTTCAAGTTCTAAATAAGACCCGTAAACAATATAATAAATGATTGAATAGCAAAAAGTTAGAATACCAACAAAAACAATGGGCAGAAATGTATAAAGTCATAATCAATAATGAAAATCACTCATTTTGGAAGATGGTAGCAAAAGGAGTTAAAGAATTCCAGCCCACTCTAACATCACATATTCCAAAAGAAACACGGATAGATCATTTCAAGGCTTTTTTTCTAAAATAGAACTGGACAATGTACATCAATCTTTAATTAACAATCTTAGACAATCTGCTAAAACAAATATATTTACAGAAACAGAGGTAGGAGAGGCCATTGCTAAACTTAAAAATAATAAAATAACAGGTTCTGACTATATCCTCCCTGAAGTCTATAAGGAATACAGAAATTTCTGGGTTCCCTGTTAACTTTTTATTTTAATTTATGTACAACATAGAAGTATATCCCTTCCTCAAGGATGAAAAATATTATAGCCCTCCTACATAAAAAAGGATTGGTATTTGAACCACTAAACTATCATCCCGTAAATTTATTAAACATTGTGCCCAAGATATTTTCAAGATTACTTTTAAACAGATTAAATAAATGGACAGAGGAAAACTTACTGATATACCCATTACAAGCTGGGTGTAGACAAGGGTTCTTTATAATTGACAACATCTATGTACTCACACACACACTTAACTGAAAAATGCATGCATTTGAGAAAAATGAAACTTTATGCACTTTTTATAGACTTTTCATCCTCATTTGATTCTATAAATATGCAAAAATGATGGACAATTATGCTGTATCTAGATATTGATCACTCATTATTGGTTATGATTTATCTTTTATACTCTGGCATTTCAAGCACAGTAAGATATAATAATAAAGGGAATCTGACTAAGTATGTTGTTAAATTATAAAGAAACTATCACTCTTGACTTCCCAAAAATAGACAATTTTTTACATACATTGGCATATGCTGATGTCATTGCCATATTTGCTCTTTCTGGATTAGGATTACAACATAAAATAGATATAAAGTAATGCACACAATGGAAATTAAAAGTAAACCTAAAAAACAAAAGTAATGATATTTTGAAAAAAAGGAACCCATTTTAAACAACCCAAATTCTTCCTGGGGAAAATAATATAGATATATTGAAAGAATATCAGTACTTGGGAATAACATTTACATCCTCTACTAATTGGGCACTTCACCAAAAGGAACAAAAATGAAAAGCTAAAGCTGTCCACCTGGGAACAGAAGTAGGAGGTTGTTTAGAAAAGAGGTTTGGTTTATATTCTGTTTTAACCAAAATATTTGAATAGTTTAGCACTTGAAATTAGTTCTGTATGTTTAAAATTACTACTTTGAGTTAGAAATGTTACTTGGGCTGTAATATTATAACTATTGGGGCTTGTGGGAACACTTGTTTGGCAGTGATAATTAGAGTGAAAATTAAAGTGATGTTTGCCTGGTGTTAGGGGGATGGGTAATTACAAGAATCATCTTGTATTTCACTGTCCACCTGGGAACAGAAGTAAGAGGTTGTTTAGGCAACAGGTTTGGTTTATATTCTGTTTTAACTGAAATATTTGAATAGTTTTGTACTTGTAATTAGTTCTGTGTGTTAAAAATTACTACTTTGAGTTAGAACTGTTACTTGGGCTGTGATATTGTCATTATTGGGGCTTGTGGGAACACTTGTTTGGCAGTGATAATTAGAATGACATTTAATGTGATGTGATTTGGTGTATTGTTCTTAAATACTGAAAAGCCACTGGGGGTTGGGATTGAAGGGCTGTGCATTTCTGTTTGTGACTGAAATTTGAAGCAACAGGAACTGGTGGGCCTGTGACATCATATGGTACCTGCTGTCTGAATACACACACTATTAGCAGGACTGGACACACACTGGACTGTATGTGTTTGTGAGACTTGGGAACATTATTGGTGGGGTTGAAATAGGGTTAGTAAACTACTGCAGTCAGTATAGAGAGAGAGAGAGAGAGAGAGATGGTATTCCAGGGGGAAGGGACTGAGAAAAGGGGTGTGTGCCATTATGAACAGAGAGGGACAAACAGGGTGGCCACATTCCACCATGACAGGCATCTTTGGAAAGGTTGTAGGGTGCACAGGCTGTGGGTGGCAATAATTTTCAACTGGGCCTGGAGAGAGGGAGGCTGCCCACTCTGTAGACAGCTATCTCATATCAGGAGTGAAGTATATTAGTTAAGGAGTAAGCTGGGGGAGTTGGGGGATGTGACCAAGGAAAAGGGGTGTGGATGTGGGCGTCAGAAGGGTGGGGCTGAGGGGAGACTGGGGCAATGCTCATAAATTACAGGACATTATGTTACACTAAG
The DNA here is from genome assembly GCA_016271365.2 of Neoceratodus forsteri. NCBI lineage: Eukaryota > Metazoa > Chordata > Ceratodontiformes > Ceratodontidae > Neoceratodus > Neoceratodus forsteri. The sequence continues at coordinate 1,155,138,896 of CM057456.1, read as the reverse complement.
CAGGAGGGGGGATATTAGGGACAGAGGACCCTTAGATAGGAATGTTGACGCTAAGGGGAAAACTTATGGGCTAAACATTCTGAAAATAAAGAGAGTCAAGGGAGTCAGGAGAGGCTGTTGTGGGGAAGCCTAGAAGAGCAGACAGTGAGAAGGGATGGGCTGTTGTGGGGAAGCCTAACAGAGCAGACTGTGGGAAGGGAGCTCCTAAGGAGAACAGGGCAAGAGGGGAGGAAGAGGGGCAGTTTAGAGGGGCAGTCAGAGGAAACTCAGGTTATTTGATGGAGGCTGGCATAGACTGTTACAATAAATTTGAGCTACTAAGTAAACCAGAGAGGGAGGAAGGGGTTGGCAGAAATGAAGAAACTGATGCAGAGGCCAGGGAGAGGGAGTCTGATACCCATAGGGCATCATAGACCCGCAACAGAAAGGATAGAAATAGTCCCAGAGGGAGAAGGAGAAACATAAATGTTAAGCAGATGGGGGAGATGCAACATATTGCAGACATAAGGGAGGAGAGCATGACTGGAGAGAAACTGGGAGACAAAGAGGTGGGGGATGGGCCCCCTTCAGGAGGGGGGCCTGTACCAAGGATGGGGTCCTAGGTAAAGAGGACCCACAGAGGGCCTCTGGAGGCAGGGACTATTACAAGGGAGGAGGATGGTGGTGTGGTGGAAGGGGAAACCATCAGGGCCAGGATAAATGGTTCTGATAAGAGAGGTTAAAGGAAACCTATTAAGGGGTCTGAGTTAAATGGGCAAAATAGCAAAGGAGGCAGAAAGGGGAGGGTGACAAAGGGGGTCTCTAATAAGGCGGGAAAACTCCCATGGACTTGAGATCATGAATAAAGGTGGGGATGGGGGTTGACAGCCCATAGTGGAGGTAACCATAAGGATGATGGTGGTGTTCAGGTTCTGTTATTGTGAGACTCAATGATTAGGGGTATCCATTGGGAGGGACAGGGGGGTGGATGCCATAGCCAGTTGAAGGTAGTGAGTATCTCTGGGATGACGGTGCACAGAGCAAAGTTCATGGTGTACAAACTGGTTAGGGATTGGGGAAGGAAACCAGATTTCCGGGGGCATTTGGGAACTAATGATCTAGAGGGAAATAGCATTTTGCAAATCCAAGCAAGGTTCCGAGAACTTGCCAGAGTCTGTCGGGATAATGGATGCAACATTTCCTTTTTGGAGATATTGGCAGTACCAAAGGCCTCAGTGGAGAAAAAAATGAAGATCACAGAGGTTAATGACTGGCTCAGGAAGTGGAGTGAAGAAAGTGGGTTAGGGGTGTTAGGGAACTGGAAAGGAGTTTGGGAGGATAAGGGACTGTATGCTAAGGACAGGCTTCATCTTGCTCCATTAGGGAAGGAAGTCCTTAAACAGGGGATGGCTGACTGCATTCAAGAAAAGTGGGGTTTAAACTTGTGAGGGGGGAGGGATAAGGGAGGGGCTGACCAGAAGCCATCTCTTCCAGATGAGGGGAGTAGCCTTCAAACCCAAGGGGAGAGGGGAAACAGACTGGGGGAGGAGGTTTCAGGAGGAGCAGAGGGAGGCTGGAAGTATAAGGAACCTGGGTGGGGTTCGACAAAGGGGATCAGGGATAAGGGGTGTGGGGTGGTGTTAGTAAATGCCAGGAGCTTGAATAAACAAGTTGCCAGAGATCCAGGACATGTAGTTCGGGGGGGGGTGGATGTGGTGGTGGTCACGGAAATGTGGGCCAACAAAAACCATGACTGGGACCTAAACGTCCGGGGGTACACTATGCTTAGGAAGGATAGAATGGAGGGCAGAGGGGGTGGAGTGGCTATGTTCATTAGAGAGGACTTAGAAATTTCTAGGGTAGAAGAGGCAGAGGGACATGCGGAGGCCTTATGGGTCACCTTACGAACCCCGGCAGGAGGTAAGGTCAAGCTGGGTGTAGTATATAGGCCCCCCCAGGATCGGTGATGTTCTAGAGGATGGTTTCTGGACAACATCATTGCCCAGTGTGGACCAAAAGGGGAGGGAGTGGTGTTGATGGGAGACCTTAATATGCCAGGTACAAACTGGGGAACCATGTCCTCTAAGGTGGCCAAGGAGCAGAGACTGCTGGACGGCTTCCAGGATGTGTTCTTAACACAGCACATGATGGAGCCCACAAGGGAGGGGCATGTCCTGAACATGGTTCTGGTGGATGGGGATCTGGTAATGGGCCTGGCTGTAGAGGATCCCCTTACTGGGAGTGACCACAATACTGTCTGGTTTTAAATAAGCATGGGGGAGGAGGGGAGAGATCTAGGACACTGGCAGTAGACTTCAGGGGGACAGACTTTGTGGGCATGGGAAATATTCTCAAGGATCACTTGAAGGGGATTACAACAATGACAAATGTGGAAAAGAGATGGGAGGTCATAAAATGGGGACTTCATGAGGCAGTCAGGACCTGCGCTAAGGTGAAGCGTAAGGGAGCAAGGTCACATAAACCATGCTGCTGGTCCACTGAGGTTCAGGTAGCGGTCAGAGAAAAGAAGGCTGCCTACAAAAAATATAAAACAATGAGAGGGAATAGGGAAAAGGAAATGTACCATCTTGTATCTAGAAAAGTCACCAGGATGGTGCAGGGGGCAAAGTTCAGTAAAGGGCAGCTGCTGGCATAGGGGATACAGGGAGGGGAAAAGGGGTTATTCCGGTACATTTGCGAGCGGAGAAAAACTAAGGGCCATCTCGTCAGGTTGAGATCAGAAGGAGGGTGGGTGGAACAGGCAAGGGACCAGGCAGAGGTATTAAATGAGTATTTCACCTCTGTGTTCACTAGGGAAGAGGGATGGGATATCTACAAAGCAAGGCATGATGGGGATAGAAGTGGTAGTGAGTGGGATCAGGGGAGCAGCAGAAATGGAGCAAGAGGGAGGGAGAGGTACCCCATGGGTGTCACATCAGGATAAGGATAAAAAAGCCAGTAAGGTAGAGGGGACAGATGATGCTATCTCCACTGAAAGGGTGTGGTTAGCCCTTAAGGGCCTAAAGAAAGATAAATCTCCTGGGCCAGATGGCATTCATCCGAGAATACTATGGGAATTTGCGGACATACTGGCTGCACCCCTGGCGGAACTCTTCAACAGGTCGCTTGAGACAGGGAGGGTAATTTAGGATTGGCGAGAGGCACATGCGGTGCCAATCCATAAAGGGGGGGTCGAGGGAAGTACCAGGTAACTATGGACCCATCAGTTTGATCTCAGTGGTGGGAAAATTAATGGAGAGTATACTAAAGGAATGATTGGGGGTGTACTTGAAGGAGGTGGGAGGTCTGGATAGTTGGCAACATGGGATTGTGCCAGGTAGATCATATAAAACCAATATTGTGGAGTTCTATGAATGTGTAACATCAGAACTAGACGGGAAAGCCTGTGGATGTTTTATTCTTAGACTTCAGCAAGGTGTTTGACTCTGTCCCCCACAATGGTCTGGTGGAGAAACTGACAGGGTTGGGAGTAGACCCTTTGATGGTCAGATGGATTGAAAACTGGCTAGCTGAATGCACTCAGAGAGTAGTGGTCAGTGGGGAGCTCTCGAACCCTAGAGAGGTCAGTAGTGGGGTACCGCAGGACTCGGTCCTGTGTCCAATCCTGTTTAATGCATACATTTCAGACATATGGGAAGGTAAAGGGTGTGAAATGAGTCTCTTTGCTGACGACTCCAAGATGGGAGCAGTAGTTGAGGGGGAAGAGGGGAGGTTGGCCATGCAATGGGACCTGGACACCGTGGAAAGGTGGGCTTGTATATGAAATTAAATTTCAATATCACCAAGTGCAAGGTGTTACATCTTGGGGAGGGAAACCCTGAACACACGTACACTCTGGGAGGGGAGGTGCTGGAGGCCTCAACAGGGGAAAAAGACCTAGGGGTCATGGTGGATGCATGAATGAATAACTCTGAGCAGTGCAGGAGAGCGGATAGCAAAGCAAGCAGGATGTTGGGATGCTTTGTAAGCGGGATCACCTCTAGGAGCAAGGAAGTGATTCTGCCACTGTACAATGGATTGGTTAGACCACACCTTGAGTACTGTGTACAGTACTGGAGACCACACTTTGAAGAGAGACATACAGCTCCTGGAGAGGGTACAGAGGAGGACAACTAAGATGATGCAAGGACTAGGGGATTTGACATATGAGGACAGACTTGAGGAGCTCTGCCTGTTTTCATTGGAGGAGGGGTGAGACAGGGGGGACATGATTGAGGTCTTCAAGTACCTCAAGGGAATAAATAGAGTAAACATAGAGGGGATCTTTAGACTAAAGCAGGGAGGTATCACCAGAGGGCATGGTTCAAAGTTGGAAGGTGGAAAGGTGATGGGGGAAAGAGGAAGAGGTTTTTCACTGAGAGGGTGGTGGATCTTTGGAATGTGCTGCCTGGTGAGCTGGTTCAGAGATCCACAGTGGAGGTCTTCAAGAGAGGGTGGGACAGACACAGAAAGCGGATGTATCAGATGATGGCCTGGCCCAAGGGGATGGGGATGGATGATAGGGGTTTCTGGAACACAATGGGGGGGAAGGCCTCGGTGCCCAACTAGGGATCTGAGGTTCGAGCAGAATAGATAGACTGTAAGGCCTAATCTGCTGGCAATTAGTATGTTAAAGCATTATTAAAATTCAGTTATAAATATGGAGGAAATACAATTGTCCCCACTTTAAAGGCTGGGGAATACAAAATAACCCCATATTAACATATGGGGGAGAGGTCTGGGGTTCCCACAACACAGATGACATGGAGAGAGTCATGTCTTATAATAAAGCTCCTTTAGGGGTACCTAACTCGACTCCAAATGCAATGGTTAGAACAGAGTTAGGTAGAATGCCTATAAATACCATAAAAGATCTCTATGTGGTAACATATCGGTTAAAATTAATATATAACACTAATAATGACCTCCCTCCAAGATGCCTAGAAGAAAAAATTAAATCAACTAAAGAGGAATATAAATCAAAATGGTTCATGGCTTTAGAAAATATCCTTGCTAAAATAAAAATGACACATCAGTGGATAGATTTTAAAAAGAAAATCAATATTTCAATACAAGTCAGATCCACAAAAAAAAAATATATTTAAAAAAGCTAAAGACCTCGATATGGAGATTCTAAAAAAAAACAGAAATACTCTGAATGGTTCAAAGAAAATAAAACTGACTATTCTCTAGAAGATTATTTGACTCTTCCTATTCTGCCAACAGACAGAAAATTAATTACTTGGGTACATGTTGAACTTTTTACTTCAAAATACATATATTATACTAAATCAATACTAACTGAGGAAAATGTAGTTTATCCTCAATGCAGATGCAATAAGAGCACAGGGAAACCTTAGCACATATAGTCAACATTTGTCTGCTATATACAAAAGCAAGAATTGTGATTCTCCTCAGTTTTCTTAAATTCTAACAGTAACTATGATACAGTATTTATCCTATTACATCCTAAATTTGTAGAAGATGCTACAATGATAGCTCAATTTATTGCTTCTATAATCTAAATAAAGAAAACGCCATTTAGATCAAACAATCTATTAAAATAAAATAATGGTCTTTTGTACTCAATCAGTTCCTGAATGTTAAGCTGATTAAACACTTTAGGGACCTTGGTTCCATACAAAGTATCAAAATATAAATATGGTGTCACTGTGCTGATCATGACCAGCAGTAGGAAATGAATATTACCACCTGTTTTAAATCTATTACATGTTATGTATGTATATATAATTTTGTATTGAAGTGTGATATTATATTTTTAAAATATAACAACTCTGGTGCTAATAACAGCAGAGTTGATCAATAAACATGAAACTGAAACGGTATTAATGGATGTTGGTTTTGTGTACCCTCTTGACTGTACTCTGTTATTACTATCTACCCATAGATTCACATTCAGAAAATCAATGCTTTCTTGGTCTGAACAATGTATAAAATGGAGATTCAAGATTAGAGCTGGGTGGAAACTAAAGCTGTGCAAAGATGGCAAACTTTGGTGTGCAAAAAGATTTACAAAGTTTCCCAAATTTGCAAAATGCAAATGTTGACTTTACAAAATGTTTGGTAGGCAAAGTGGCACCTTTTCTGGTGAAGTTAAGGTGAAGTTGCAACTTCGCCTTAACTTCATTTGACTTCACCTCAAAAAAGTGCCATTTGATAAGGAAAACTCGATACAAAGTGGCAACGTTGCAAACTGGACAACTGGGGAAGTTATTCGCATAGGCAAATTTCACAACTTTGCTGGAACTTTGCTGACCAACTAAAACTTTACAATATCTCTAGTAAAAACTGTGAATTCTGAATTCATGGAAATTTCATGAATTACAACTTTGACAAAATCTGAATCTTCCAAATGTGTTTGTGGAATTTTTGCACAGTTCTTCAGAATTTTCTAGCTGCATTGCAGAACAATATACATGAACTGTGGAAAGACAGTTCTAAGAAATTCCATTCTGCAGTTTAATACATTAGTTTGCAATACATGTAATCATTTCACAATTCATTGATCAGTTCTGCAGAAAAACATTCTGCTGAACTGATCACTGAACTGCAGAATGTTGTTTTCACACTCTTATGACATGATATGGAATTGAATTAATGTATTTATTTACATGTTTGAGTCATGATTTCAGAATATGTCCATCCATCCCCCTCCCACCCACACACACACACACTGAATAACAGTTCTTGACTGCAACACAGATTCTGTAAATATATCTGTTCCATCAAGTCTGCAAGGCAATTCTAAGATGTATATGCATTTTTCCCAGGATTTTACATGCGCACATTTAATTAGCACCGGAGTTGTTATATTTTAAAAATATATACAGATGTACTCAGATGACACTGTCCTTTACTCCTCTGGTCCCACAGCCCTTAGCGTAGCTTCCCAACTCCAGGAAGATTTCAACACTATCCAGAACTGGTTTAGGACTAACCAGCTATTTCTTAACTCAAAAAAAAATGTATCGTTAACCTTTGGCACCCCTCAAAGACTCTCCCGCCAAGATCCCTCCCCCCCTTTCAAAACCCTGGATGGGACTCCCCTTGAAAACTGCACGAGCTTCAGATACCTGGGTGTATGGCTAGACCAACGCCTTGATTTCTCTGCTCACATCACCTCTCTTCATAAGCGCTTACTCCCTAAACTTGGAGCACTGTTCCACAACAAAAGCTGCCTCCCCACACAAACAAGGCATGCCATTGTACAAAAAATGATCCTCCCAGTAATCGACTATGGTGACATAATTTACTCCACCGCCCCTGTGTCAGCTTTGGCCAGCCTAGACACCCTGTTCCATTCATTCTGCCGCTTCATCCTCGGCTGCCACAAATCAACCCACCACTGCAATCTCTATAGCTTGCTAACTCTACCATCCCTACATGACCATAGACAAACCAACTGTGCCAGATTCGCAGCCAAATTCTGGTCAAACTCCCTCCCCCCCTACCTGACCTCTGCTGTCTCCCAACAACTGGCACCTACGTACTCCCTTAGATGGGTTGACCATAAACTGCTCCATGTCCCATTTATGTGCACATCCAAAGGACAGGCCGCTTTTAAGCACCGAATACCTCAGACCTGGAATGCCCTACCAGCCCCCATCCACCATGCATCAAATAACTCCCTACAAAACAAGTTACTCCATACACATTTCACCTCCAGTTGCTCATGTATCAGATAAGAACTCTTACTTAAATGTCTCGCTGCTATATTCGCATATGTACTGAACTGTAATCTTCCCTCTGTTTTTCTCTATAATGTTTGTAAGTATCCTACCCCTGACTGTAATCCTTCCCCCGGCTATGTAATTTTTCCCAAACAAATGTACTGTAACAATCCTTGTTTCAACTCTGTACTGTCTAAACATTGCTAATATGTAAGTGGGTCCCGGCCCCCAGGTCGCATCTGGAATCGAGCATGTTGCTCAGTATGCTTTCCTGGTAAAACTCGTAAATAAATAAATAAATAAAAAATTATCAGAAATAGTGCTAAATCCCCTTATGGTAAGCCTCAAACAGAGATGCTGCTTTGCTCATTGCAAATTTATTTTAAAGAATTTATATACATCTCAAGTGACTAATATGCAGATGAATAACACTCTGACAGAAACACTGAGATCTGAGAAAAAGCATTTGATGAGCTATGCAGGCTGTCTATTTGAAATGCAGACAAAATAAGATGTCACCTTCCTACTCCTGGAGGTGAACCTAGCACCTGGGTCTATGTACAGAACCAGTTCAATTAATAATTCAACAAAGCATCATAAGAATGTCAGCAGTAAGCACTCTGAAAGAAACAAAGTGTACACCGGTATTAATTCTTGTTAAAGCAGCAGTGCATTAATCTGGTGAAAATTCTGACCTATATTTTTTATGCTAGTTTAGATTGACCCTTATCTCCTGACTTATATGATAGCCTTTTTTCTCCATCTGGAGTCTACTTTAGTACTTTTTTTCACATTTGAAATATTAAAAGGAGCTCAATATGGCTCGGACCAGGTTTTCATCACTATTTCCAGCTGTTTTTGAACACCGACTGTTCCCTAAGGTGAGGGAGCACTGCCTACTGCATGGGAGTTAATTTTTGTCACAACAGAATTGATTTTGAACAACTGATGTACAAAAACAGCTGAGAATAATGATGAAACCCTGCTCCAAGCCATATTAAAACATGCACTCCTTTTATTATTTCATGTGTGAAAAAAAGTACTTATGTGGACTCAAATTGTGGAAAGAAGGGTGTCATATAAGTTAATAGATAAGGGGCAGTCTAAAATAGAATAAAAAGTATAGGTCAAAATTTTCACCACATTCATGCACTGCTGCTTTAAATAGGCTGTGCCAGCTCTCCGTTTACTTGGTAACTGAAGAATAGGCAGTTCATGAAACAAAAAATAAATCTCCTACAACATACAGTAGCAGATCTAGTCCATAGTACTATGAAAAATCAAATGCAGAATAGTTGTATTCAGTACCCAGTAGCATCAGTTTTGAAGCATTGCTGAACTAAAGCGTGTGTTCACCATTAACAAATCAGACCTTTAGCACTTGCCTAGCAGCTGGATAAGTAGTTGTACAGTGCATGTTACTAAGTGCAGAAATAAAATGTTTCTTATAGTGCAACAAAACATGTGCAAAACATACCATAACTAGACAATGCCCAGTGCAAATATTTTATACAATTGTGCAGTCACTCCTGGAGTAACTGAAATCAAAGCGGTCTAGTAGTCAAGAACATGGCAATTCAGCATTAATAAGTTTGTGTCAGTCACATCAGGAAACACTTCCGTTTGCAATATTATGGCAATTCACCATTATGGCAGCCCAATGGGAAAGGCAAAACATAATGTTTTAGATACTATGTCAGAAGCTTCTAGTAGCCCAGGTCATTGAGACCAGTGGTAAATTGAGTGTGTTTGCAGAATGTTAAGAGCTGTTTAAATAAATTCCTGCTCAGCATCTGTTAAGGGGCAAATTGCTGCATAAAGCCTTCACAAGGCAACCATTCTGAAACTGTGTTCCAAAAGAGATTTGCTGAGTAAAGGATTGCAGTAATAAAAGCTAGAGTTACTTTGGCATATAGCCATTAAGTGAAAATATGGCCAGATCAAAGAATAGGCTAAAATCTGCTGTCAACAGTAAAGTGCAAACAGTTTGAAATTTAGCTGCTATAACAAAACATGTGTGTACCCAAAAAAATCCAGAAAGCCACATATACAATAACACAGATAATATTGGAGCTGACTAGAAGTTGAAATATAGGTTTGTGCTAGAAAATGTAATGTCCAGCTCAGATGATAAATAACAGTGTGGGATATACCTCCTTATATCCAGATGCACTGCACTGCATAAGTGTGCCCAAACTCTGCCAAACCTAAAGTGAAGACACAAAGTTGAACCTGTCAATCCAAACACAGGGTTGGATTACAGCACTGTAGTATGTCTGAAGATAAATAAAGCTCAGTTTTACTAGACAAATGAGCTCAGTCAATTGTGAAGGAACTTAGTGATTAGAAGTGCATTCATCAGAGCATACTCCACAACCTGGAGTGTGTTATTGAGCTTATAAAATGGGTATCGGTTGAAAAATATTATAACTTCAGAAAAAAATTACGACATTAAAAATGTTTTTCTGTTTTGAAGCAAAATAGTTGCTCTGTTTAATTGTCAGTAGGGGCACTAGAGAGGGAGATGACATTTCCAGTTTTCTTTTCCAAATGCCTGTTTTTACTGTGCACAATGTCTATTTATTCTGTACTGGGTTTTCTCTCCCACCCTCCACTCACTCCCTTTATTTAATTTACAGCTGACTTTGCTCATTTTCTGTCCCAGCTGCTTTCCTGATCTTAAGAGAGACCACAACAGGTTGCTAGTGTCTAATGTTGAACAAGATGGCGGCCACGGTGGGCTGCTGCTTGTGGAGGCACTGTTAAGTTTAACATTTCCTTTAGTATTTTTTGTGTAATCATCATTTTAGGATTTATTGTAGATTCAAGATTAGGTTAGGCAGTAGGAGTAGGAGTTTTAGTTTAGGAAGGGATGTTTGAGTGAATTAGAGTGAGGAGGTAGCTTTTTGGTTTTCATTTTTTAGGAACCGGAGAAGTGGAGTCCTGCTGCTGGGGATTTGGGTGATTCTCGGAGTGGTAAGGAATACCTTTGGAAAGCCCTCAGAAGATACGAGTTGATATAACAATGTGTATCAGGTGTAAGGAGTTACTTACCACTGCTGTGATCTGAGGAGATTCAAGACTTCAGAGTGCAAGTGCCACTACTGCTGTTGTGATCTGTGGAGATCCAGGACTTTATAGTATGATTGGGGAGTGTGGAGAAGACCGGGACTAGTATGGAGAATGACAGTCGGAGTGGCAGATTATGACCGGGGTGAGAGCCCAGTCGGACCAATTTGGCAGGAAGCTGTCGGTCATTGTGTGCGGGGATAGCGGAAAGGAAGCCTGGAGAAGAGAGTCTGTAAGGCGAGACCACCTGTGGGCTTATGGGATCTGCTGTGCCAGGACAGTAGTTGAGCGGTGGGGGTAACCAGTGGGCAGGAGAAGGGGGCTCTGCTGTCTTTTGGGAGAACCTATCCTGTCTCCTGCTGCATAGGGCACTAGAATTCTGTGGCGGATCCTGGGCTGGAGAAGGAGGTCTTTTAAGCTGGTCGACTGAGCTCCTTTTTGGAACTATTATTATGGATTATGGACTAATTGCTATGGATGAACTAAGCTGAGAATATGGCTTTTGGACACCGTTTCTGGAACTTCCTGGTCATGCTGGTATGTGTTCCCTGAAGAACTGATGAGATTGAAATTCCTGTTTTCTGAATTGTGGACAATAGCTGACTAGAAGGGACTATTACCAGTCTGTCTCCTGCCAAATTGTAGGATTATTGGTGGGCTAATTCTTTCTAGCTTTGGCTAATTTATACACAGTAGCTGTATATTTTATTAGGTTGGTTCTTTGTGTTCTATTTAATAGAGGGTGGGGGTTGGTTTTGTGTTTATGTTTTTTTTTTCTTGTGTTAGGACAGATAAATATGTGTCGAGGGGTGTGTAAACTGGGGTGGGCTAGAATAGTATATGGGCAGTCCCAGCTTTATGGTTTGTAGCCCTTTACTACCCTCCCAGTATCAGGTACTATAGCTCACCAATGCTGCAAGGTGGGAATTGGAAGGAAAAGTGTGAGCAGAAGCTGGCAGGGAGCCCCATACATGGGTGAGGGGAATAGGATAGAGGTAGTTGGGTGCAGAAGGTGCCCTGGGATGAGACAGGGTTTGGAGAGATGCCAGATGGAATTAATTCCTATCCCCAGGGTTCCCATGTGATCAAGTGGGCAGGTAGCTAGAGGGGCTGCACTGTCCACCAATCCCCTGAGGGTGGTGATATGCAATGCCAGGTCAATCAATAATAAGACTGCAATTATTGCGGATCTTATTTCACCAGTCGACCTTGCTTGCATTACGGAAATCTGGTTGAGGGACATTGATGGGCCAGTGTTAGAGGCTGCCATCCCCCCAGATTATTCCATTGTGCATTGCCCCAGAGTGGAATGCAGGGGCAGAGGTGTGGCTATCTGTTTCAGAGATGAGCTAGGCTTCACCGTGCACCCAGTGGGAACACAGGGTTCATCTGAATGTGTGGCCATTCGTGGGGGTCCGGGCGCAGGCTGCAGAATTCTCTTGACATACCGTCCTCCTTGGGTGGCTGGAGAGTTCTTGCAGGAAGTGGGTGACTTCATGGCCTGTGAGACATTGGAGTATCCCTGATGTTTAGTTCTAGGGGACTTCAATGTCTGGGCCAATGATTAGTCATCTAAATTGAGTTATCACTTCCTTCAGTTGATGACATCACTGGGCCTGTCGAAAAGCAGTTACTACTGTGACTCACCAAGGTGGACACATGTTGGACCTGGTCTTCTCACTGGGACTTGAGATTGAGACTCTCAAGACTGATTGGGTCATTTGGTCTGATCATTGCATGGTGGAGTTCCTGCTCAGTGCACCCTCCGAGGTCCCTCCCCCTGCAGAGTTGGTGAGCTACCGCCCATTGAGGGGTTTGACCCCAGAGGTTTTTTTTGGTGGTGGCAAACCTATCTAGTGTGGACAGTGCATGAAGGGGAGGCATGGGTGAGGCAGTTGATGTCTATAATAGGGCAGTGACTGAGGCACTTGACTCCCTTGCACCGGTCTGTGTATGACCCAGATCTTCTCACTTGAGGTCCCCATGGTTTGATGGAGAGCTCAAGGCATTGAAGATCAAGGGTCAGAGGTTGGAGCGCTGCTGGCGGGGGTCCAGCTTGGAGGTAGACAAACTGGCCCTGCATGCACACTATGGTGTGTACCAGGGGGCAATCAACCTTAAGAAGGCAGTATTCCTGTCCAGGGAGATTGCTGCTGGGAGAAACCGACCAGCGATGCTTTTCCAGACTGTGGACAGGTTATTACATCCTGCCTGTCTTCAGCCGAAAATAGCAGTTTCTGAAGCCTTGTGCAATGAGTTTGCTCATTTTTTCTCAGACAGGGTGCCTGCCATCAGGCAGGGAGTTCTGCCTGTGGCCTGTACTATGGCTGACAGTGGTCGCCTGGATTGTCGACAAAGCACTCCGCCCAGTTGGGGGGAGTTTAAACCAGTGGAGATGGCTGATGTCATTAAGGTGATCTTGAAACTGAAGCACACATATTGTGAACTGGACCCGGCGCCGACGCGTTTCTTAGTGGGATGCGTCAACGCTGTTGGCCCGGTGTTCACCTTGATTGTCCGGTGTTCCTTTGAAGGAGGCGCTGGTGAGACCCCTCCTAAAGAAGTCATCACTGGACTCTGACATCAGGGTGAATTATCGACCGGTCTCCAACCTTCCATTTTTAGGAAAGGTTGTGGAGAAGATTGTGGAGCTTGAGTTGGTTAATCACCTCATGGCATTTGATATCTATGAGCCACTCAAGTCGGGTTTTCGTGCAGGACATTCAACAGAAACCGCATTAGTTCGGGTGCACAATGATCTCCTCAGGATGAGAGATCGAGGGGAAGGGACAATTCTCATCCTACTAGATCTCGCCTCAGCTTTCAACACGGTGGACCATAGGGTGTTACTTGACCACCTGAGGGACTTCTGTGGACTCACCGGCACTGTCATTCACTGGTTTGAGTCCTTTTTGACAAACAGAAGACAGAGGGTAGTGATGGGGAATTTTTCCTCATCTTTTAGCCTCCTGTCTTTTGGGGTACCTCAGGGTTCGGTTTTGTCACCGATGTTGTTCACCGTGTATATGCTACCCCTGGGAGAGATCATTAGGAGGTACAGCTTGGGGTTTCATTGTTATGCCGATGATACCCAGCTGTACTTATCCTTTGCCCCTGGAACATCGGATGCAGTGGATGTATTAAACAACTGTCTGGCAGAGTTCAATGACTAGATGGCCTCCAGCTGGTTGTGACAGAACTCCAATAAGATGGAGGTACTGGTGGTGAAGTCAAACAGGAGGCGTGTGGGGTTGCTCTCTTGGGCAGACTCTGGACTTGTTCTAGGGTCTGTCCCATTGAAGGTTTCCACCAAGGTGCGTAATCTTGGCATGATATTTGACAGTGGTTTGATGATGGAATATCAGGTGTCTGCCATTGTCAAGGGAAGTTTCATTCATTTGGGAAACATTGCCAAGATTAGGCACCTGATTCCGCCCCTGGACCTCCCCACCTTGGTACATGAATTTGTCAAGTCCAGGTTGGACTACTGTAATGTACTCTACTTCGGGGTCTCCGTGGCACCCTCCACCAACTGCAGCTAGTGCAGAATGCAGCTGCCAGGTTGTTGACAGGTCAGTCGAAATACTGTCACATCACGCTGGTGCTGCGTGAACTGCACTGGCTGCCGGTTCGATGGAAGGTGCTTTTTAAGGTGGGTTTAAACTCACCTATAAGGCCCTACACAGACTGAGCCCTTGTTGCCTGGCTGACCTTCTTACATCTGCTGTCTCTGTTTGTCCCATCTGGTCCTCATCGAGGGGCCTCCTGATAATTCCCAGGACAAGATTGAAAACCACTGGTGAGCGAGCTTTTAGTGTCACTGGTCCAGTCTTGTAGAATTCGTTCCCGCCTTTGGTGAGGGAGGCCCCATCGGTGGAGGTTTTTAAGATCCACCTGAAGTTTTATTTGTTTAATCAGGCCTTCTCAGACTCTGTTTGATATTAGTGTTATCAATCCTTTTTAAAATTAAGAAGGTTTTTAAATAGTTATGGGTTTGTATGAGGATATATTTTGTAATTTTGTATATTAAATTAAACTCCTATATTCTTGTATGGCACTCAGAGCATCTGGGATTGGGCACCAGAAAAATAAAATTCGCCTTGCCTTGCCTAGGCTGCTGGCAATACTTACATTTCCTTGTGGTCTTGCCAGCAGCATAGTTCCATTTGTGGTTGTGTCTTTCAAGAAAATGCCAGCACTCTCATTCTCTAGCAGTCGCAATGGAGCGTGAGAGTCTGCCAGCAATTTAGGTGAGGACCACACTGGTGGGGATGGGCTAGGAAGAGTAAATGATAGAGGGCGGTGTTCACGGGTCTGGAGAGAAACAAAAATATTTACCTGAATGTTGTGTGGACTGAGAGGGAGGGAGGAAGGCAGAGAGAAAGAGAGAGAAAGAGAGAGAAAGAGCAGCTGTTCGAACTGCTTACATGTTACTGCCACTCAGTGAGTTTAACATTTGGGATTGGGAGGGATTTATTCATTTAGTTACTTTATGTTGACCAGGTAGGTGTGTCAGAACAAAGGCTTATAATATCACTTTTTATAATAATGCACTTGGATTCACCTCAGGCCTTACTCAAAATTTATTCCATAAATTACCAAAAATAATAATATTCAACTATGATATTATCTTATGCTCTCCAAATTCAAAAATGACAGTGAAAAACACTGTTGCCACACTTTGGATTATATAATACATAAATATATATTTTATTCACATATGTACAAGTCATAAATATTTATAATTAGCATAAATATCAAGCATAATAAAAATAATGTAAACATAAACTGCAATGTAAACAAAACAACAGGTTTTAGAAATAAAACAGAACAAATTTCAGCAAATAAGTAATGCTAATGAATAAACAATATGCAGTATTATAAATGACAGTTTATACTATTTCTTCAGCATACTTATAAATATCATGACCTTTTCTTTTAACTATGAGAACCTGCAACCCATTACATTAGTGTATCAGGTTATATCTTTGCATAAGAATTGTTTTAAAACTTCATAGCATGCAAGAAGGTACTTCTTTACATCTAAATTCTAGCTTAACTATGTACTCAAGGTCTTGGAGCTAAAATGCACGTCACCACCCCAGATAGCCAAAGAAGTACTAAAAGTAGAATAAAGAAATACTTATGTTTTAGTTATCTGTAGGTGCAGTCTTCTACTTTTTAACTTTCAGAGTCTTGGTGAGAACTTCTGATTCTGGATGACAAAAGTCCTTGGTGGTGGACTTGGCTTTAGCCTTCTGTCTTTTCCCCTTGAACCTGGAACTGTAGAGTCTTCTGACATCAATGAAGCAATGCAGGCTGGATCCTTCATGCTTGATGTCACAAATCATCAAAAGTCACTTCAGGATTTAGTGGGAAAAATCAGACAGCAAGATTTTGGCAGTATAGCAGCATAGTCTGTAGAAAGATATTTCCCTGTGGACAGAAATATTATTTTAGTAACTGGACTCTGTGACTCTTTTCTGTTTCAGTTCATTTCTGCTCTTGAACCTGCAATTCTGGACTCACTGCTATTTAACAGCACTGCAAGCTTTCTGGCTGGCAAATTCAAAAGTCAGTCTCTTGTTCAGGCTTTTAACAGAAATTTCAAAACATTACTTTAGTCCAGATTCTCAGTATATAAACCATAGACCTTGCTTCATCCAATATTGGGAAAATAATCCTTCCTGTAACAGTCAGTTTTAGCAGCTGGACTTTGTTGCAGCATTGTACAGGCTTTCAAGCTGGTTTAACACCCCCGGTGGTGGCAATGGCTCAACCCAAATGCTGGTTCCAAGCAGGCATGGCTTTAGGCTTTTGGCCTAGTACAGGTCCCAAGCTCATCCAAAACTGTCAGGGCAGCCAACACAGGTCATCACACCAAAGGGTCAGGCAGTTCTGGGCCGGCTTTGCCAGCATCCCATTTATGTCCCACTTGCTGGGCGACATCACCATCAAATTATGACTGGTCTGAGTACTCTTTGATGGTGTTACTGTTAGCCCCTCCTAAGCCATTTTTTCATCAATATGACCTCATCTTCAAAAATTACTTTTAATACAAAACAAATTTTCTTTGTTGTATCTATGTGCACCTTGTTACAGATGTAAAATCTACATTTTTAGATGCAGCTAAAAGAGAGAATTCATTTGAGACCAAACATGATGGTGTCAATTTTAATATAAAATCTATAATTTATAAAGACATTATAAAACTTTTTCCTTTATATATATCTAAAAAGTATTTACAGACTTCAGAAGTAAATTTTTTCTGTTCAAAATGATGTTAGTTTGGCATACCTGCTATAATTAGAAATGTTATAATCTTAGCAAACTTCTTTAAGACAGGGATCTCCTTTGTTTGTGGTAAATGATCCTTGACTTCATGTTGCTTTGGAATTTATCCAGAAGGCTTACAAACCACACAACTAGATGTTGCTGTTAGATAAACACTTGAGACTCATTCCATTGAAAAGGTGGCAAGGTCAGCTTACTTTAGGCACCAAATTTGTCAATATATTTTAAACAGTTTTGGGGCTATGGAGTTCTGTAAATAGCTAACACTACACTTTGCTGATAGGTTTAAAACTTAATCACTGGGCAGGTTCATGCATTTCCAGTAACCTGTAAAATTTTGAAATGTATCAGAGTTTTTGTATATTTTCTATAAAAAAAGTCTTAATTTCTTAGAGCCAGTCTATTTCAGTCTATGTTAACTTCTGGTATCTGGTCTATTGAAGATGATTTAGGGTGTGAGAAAGAGCTGGAATCCCTAGAGCACAGGGTGAAGGGTGAGGAGAGCGCAGGTGTTAGCTTCTCAGAGAGGTAAGTAGGGAGCTAGTTTAACCAGTATTTGGAAATAAGGGAGATGGAGTGAGTGAGATGTCAGTGAGACAGAAACATAGAAACACAGAAATGTAGAAGCTGATGGCAGATAAGGACCGCAAGGCCCATCCAGTCTGCCCATTTCCTTTTCTACCTTATGAATATGCCATCAGCCTTTTCTCTGTTAATGGCCTATCTATTCATACTCATCTGCATTGCTCCCTTATGCCTATCCCATGCCTGTTTGAAGCCCTGCACTGTATTCATATCCAACACTTCCTGAGGTAGGCCATTCCATGCATCCACCACCCTTTCAGTGAAAAAGAACTTCCTCACATTGCCCCTTAATCGGCCTCCCTCTAATCTCATGCTGTGTCCTCTTGTCCTGCTATTTTTCTTATATTGAAACATGTTAGACTCTTTCACCTAGTTAATGCCCTTAAGGTGTTTGAATGTTTCGATCATATCACCTCTCTCCTTCCTTTGCTCTAGGGTATACATATTGAGCTCCATTAATCTGTCCTCATATGTTTTCTGATGTAGCCCCTGCACAATTTTGCTTGCCCTTCTCTGGACTGCCTCAATTTGGTTAATGTCCTTGTGAAGGTGTGGCCTCCAGTACTGCATGCAGTACTCCAGATGGGGCCTAACCAGTGTCTTGTAAAGAGGGATTATTACCTCCCTCTTCTGACTTGTGATGCTCCTACTAGTACACCCCAACATCCCTCTAGCCTTACCTACTGCTTTAGTGGTCTGCTTGGATGATTTCAGGTCATCGGTGATGATGACGCCCATGTATCTTTCTTCCCTTGTGACTGCCAGCAACTCCCCTCACAGTCTATAGGTGGATTCAGGGTTTCTCTTCCCTATGTGCATGATCTTGCACTTCTTTGCATTGAACCCCAGTTGCCACTCTTCTGACCATTTTGCTAGTTTATACAGATCTCTTCTCATTCTGCCCACCCCATCTGGATCATCTACTCTGTTGCAGATCTTGGTGCCATCTGCAACCAGACAAACCTTACCCTCCAGTCCATCTGCAATGTCACTGATGAAGATATTGAAGAGGACTGGCCCCAGGACTGATCCCTGAGGTACTCCACTTGTGTCTTGCATCTCTTCTGACTGTATACCATTTACCACCACTCTCTGTTTTCTGTCCATCAACCAGTTTGCCACCCAGTTGACCAATGTCTGACTCACTCTGAGCCTACCCATTTTATTAATCAATCTTCTATGTGGAACAGTATCGAAAGCTTTGCTGAAGTCAAGGTAGGTGACATCAACAGTTCCCCCTTGGTCCACCACTCTGGTTACCCAGTCAAAGAAATCTATGAGATTAGTTTAACAGGACCTTCCTTTTGTAAACCCATGCTGTTTTGGATCCTGTGCTCCTATGTATTCCAGGTGTTGCACTACTCTTTCCTTAAGGAATGCCTACATAATCTTGCCCACTACTGAGGTAAGACTGACTGGTCTGTAGTTTCCTGCCTCTTCCCTGCTACCACTCTTGTGGAGCGGGATCACATGAGCCCTTCTCCAGTCTTCTGGGACCTCTTCTGTGCTCAGAGACTCACTAAACAGTTCTGATAATGGCTCTGCTAGTTCCACCCTAAGCTCCTTTAGTACCCTGGGATGTAAGCCATTAAGTCCCATTGCCTTGTCCAACCTGAGCTTATCGAGCTCTTGTAGGACCCTTTCTTTTGTGAAGGGACTAGTGCACACCTCCCTCCCCCTCGTGCCCATGGTGCTGAGCTGTGGCCCTTGCCCTACCTTCTCTTCAGTAAATACTGAGCAGAAGTATCTATTTAGGATAGATGCTTTTACATGGTCCTCCTCCTTACGTGCCTCCTTATCCCCTTTGATCTTAGCAATACCCCCTCTGGACTTTCTCATTTCACTAATGTATCTCTAGAAAGTCTTGTCACCTTCTTTTATTGTTCATACTAGTGTTTCCTTGGTTTGGGCCTTTGCCTGCCTTACTGCCTTCCCTGCCTCCCTTAGGGTAGTTTGGTATGCCTCCCTATCTTCATCCTGCTGTGTTTCCTTATATTTCCTGAAGGCCAGCCTTTTAGCTCTGACCTTTTCTGCTACTGTTTTTGAGAACCAAAGTGTTTTCCTTCTTCTTTTGCACTTCCTTTTCTCACTAACACCATGGGATATTGCTTCAATTTTGCATCTTTAATGCTTGCCCACTTTACCTGTACCCCTTCACCTGTATTTCTTTTTGCCAGGGCTAGCTTAACTCTGTTGTCCATCTTATCAAAGTCAGCTCCTCTGAAGTCCCATATTTTGCCTTGGAATTGGATGATTTAGTTCTAGTGGCCAAATTGAACCATACTATTTGATGATCACTGGCCCCCAGGTGACCTTCTACCTAGAGATCTGTGATCTTTTCCCCGTTAGTCATTACTAGATCTAGGATAGCCCTGTCTCTTATGGGTTGTTGTACCAGTTGTTTGAGGCCCTCCCCCTGCAGGGAATCCACCATGTGTCTAGTTCTGGCAGATGTCCCTGCTGGTATTGACCAATCTGTATCTGACATGTTGAAGTCTCCTATTATCAGAACCTCCCCTTTAGCTGTCATGTTTTGTATATCTTCTAACAGTAATGTGTCTATGTGCACCCCCTGGTCTGGAGGTGTGTAAACAACTCCAGTTTGTATGGCTGCCTCATTTCCTGTTTCCAGGGTGACCCACAGTTCTTCTGGCTCCTCATGTGTATTCTGAATTTCTGTAGCTTTGATATTTTCATTGACATAAAGGGCCACTCCACACACCCTGTTTGCACCTCAGTCTCTTCTGAACAGTGCATAGCCAGGTACTGAAGTCTCTCAAGTGTGGTTACTGGTAACCCATGTCTCGCTAATGGCTACTATGTCCAGTTTAGCCTCAGTCATTATTGCCTGCAGATCTGGGAACTTGTTTCCCAGATTGTGAGCATTTGTGTACATGATTTTCCAGGCCATATTTTGCTGTGTTAGTTGTTGGGCAAGGTCCGGCATTTCCTCTTTACGTCATATGGGGACTGAGACCTTTTTCTTTACCTGATGATGCAAATGAACTACAAACATGATGAACTCCTGTTTGACCACTAGCTGAGGGGGGAGGGGTGTTCTTCCCATTGGACGTATGGAGTGCTGCAACCCTCTCTCCATTTGCTAGTTTAAATATTCTGCAAAGACATCAAACTTCTGCCCCAATGCACTGACTCCCTTCTTAGATGCAGTCCATCAAATTTAAAGAACATTCACTCCCAAAACTGTTGCCTGTTCCCTACAAATTTGTGTCCTATTTTCTGGCACCAGCCCTTGAACCACATGCTTAGCTCCCCTAGCTCCCTATCTCTGACCTTCTATCCATCTGCCCCCCTCTCCCAGACTGGCAGGGTCTCAGAGAAGGAGATGCCTGATGAAATGGATGATAGTTTGTTACCCAGCCTGGTCAGGTATTCCTTTGTCTCCACAACTGACTGGCTGGTGGGATCACTAGTCCCTATGTGTACCAGGATATCAATGTTTTCTCCTGCTTCCTGATCAGTTTTAGCAATGCGGTTAGTGTCTCTCCACGTTGATGTACCTGGGAGACATCTGACCATTACCCCTTGCTGGAGATATGTATCAACTCCCTGAATCATGGAGTCTCCTATGATCAGAAGTCTTTGGGATTTTCTTTTTGCTTTTCTGTTTTGGTTCCTGTTTTGGGCGAGTCTTGTTGTGCTAGCTCCTGTGCTGCAGTGTCCTGCTCTGCAGTGTCTTCTGCCCCTTTGTTTGATTTCGGAGATAGAGGAAGATACCTATTTGTAGTTTTATATGGTTTGTGGAGGTGATATGTTGGAGAGCACCAAGTGATGGGGCACCCGATTTGCCCCTCCTAACCACCTGCCAACTTCCCAGACCAACTACCCTCTGCAGTTGAGGTGCTTCTTTTGGATGTTGGGGAATTGGCGGGTGGTTCCTATAATATATTTCCTCTTGGATATGCAATTTGAGGTGTGTAATCTCTGCCCATGCTGCCTGGAGCCGAGCCCTTATATCTCCATTGACCCAGCATGTAGGACAGGGTCTGAAATCCTGTAAAACTGCCCTTCTGAAAAGTGTTCTGCTGTACCTGCAGTTAATGATATCCATTCTGGATAAGTTATTGGGTTTATAACATGGTCAGAGTAATTGGAAGGAAGAAAATGAAAGCAAAAGTTTGATTTTGTGTTTTATTTGTTTTTGCATAACTTGTTATAACAAGTTAACTTACTAGTCCCCCTGTAAATGAGGTCACTGTGTGGATACCCCTCTGACCCACACCTTTCTGCTTTGCTACAGGAAATGTCATGAGTGTACTACCCTATAAAAGGAGTGTAGTGTGGGGTGGTTAGGGATGGGGGTGGGTGGTTGGGCCCTTCCCCTGCCAAAAAAGAAGAACCATGGATGAAAAAAACAAGGAGGTAAGAGCAGAAACAATCAGCCAGCAATCAACAGAGGTGAAATATCAAGGGTAGAGAGAAGGGAGCAATGGTGGTTTCTGAGGGAAGAGTTGGAGGCAAAGTGCAGAAAGCATAAAAGAGCGAGCCAAGCCTATCAAGTGAGGAGGCGGGCATGGTATAGTATACTAGGTCAGTGTAATCAAAAATGGGGTTATCATTTTAGCTAGTAATTCACATCTCACAGGGAGTGGGAGTGATTCCCTGTTATGGTATAAGATGCCTAGCTTAGGGCAAAGTTTTGAGGAGGTGGAATTGTTATTGTTTGAGAAAATTAGCGCTGGGTCCAGCCACACACCAAGGTATTTTTAGGATGTGACTGTGCTTGCCGCTAAGAGGAGTACCATCCAGAGGGGTGGTTGGTGGGTGGGGGTTGCTCTGGCAAGCCTTTGAGAGGTACCAAAGGTCATAAAAACAGTCTTTGATGCATTAATTGTCAGTAGGTTTGCCTGGAATCAGGATTGCTTAGAGAGGAAGTCTTGTTGCAGGATGGACAGAACCTCGCTTAGGACTGGGCCAGATGTGAAAAGGATGGTATCATCCACATACATATGGACAAGGGCTCTTTAGCAAATAGAAGGGAGGTTATTTATAAATAAAGAAAATAGAATGGTGCTGAGGATTGAGCCTTGGGGGATGCCAGCAAGTATGGGGAGGGGGGACGTGGAATTGGTAATTCTGACATATTTAGACCTGTTTTCGAGGTATGATTTAAACCACTGAATTGCAGGGGGGTGTTGAACTCTGTGACCTCGAGCTTGTTTAGGAGCAGGGGGTGGGAGACTGAGTCGAACACCTTTACCAGGCCAATGAAGACTGCGGCAGTGAGATGGTCTTGATCTGCATCTGAGTGGATGTGACCTGTGACATGGAGAAGGGAGGATATAGTGGATTGGTGCTTTCTGAAGTCAGATTGGTATAGGGAGAGGAAGTTGGTGGTGGAGAGGAAATCAGTCAGCCTGGATTGCACCAATGTTTCCTGCAGTTTTGATAAGGCTGGAAGGAGGGAAATGGGCCAGTAATTTCTGGGCACAGAGGGGTCACCGCCTTTGTGGAGAGGGATGACACAGGCTGATTTCCATGCTTTAAGGACCATGCCAGAGGAGAAGGATAAATTCAGTAGGAAGGTGAGTGGGAGGGCAATGGCCGGCACTGATATGTGCAGGAGACTAGGGTGTATGTCATTAGGGCTTGATTTTGAGGGGTTTAGGGAATGAAATGCATTCAGTACTTCTTCAGCAGTAGTAGGAGATAACAGGAATGTATTATGAGTAGGGTTATGTGGTGGGGGGAGTTGTGCCGGAGGGGTGGTCTGGGAAAGTGCAGGTGGTGAAGAATGTATTTAGGGTTTTGGCAATTTGGACAGGGTCGTATATTGTAAGTCCATTATGCTTGAAGGTGGGGGTGTTAGTTTGAGAGGAGGGGTCAATGAAGGAGTGGACTATCTTCCAGAAGGAGGAGGGGTGCATGGTGTGAAGATGGGACTTGAAGTAGTTGGCTTTGGCATGCCTTATGGCCTTTGTGCAAGTGTTCCTGATGGTGTTGTAGGCTTGTCTGGATTGTGGCGTCTGAGTGAATTTGAAGTGGGACCAAGCCTTGTCATGGGACTTACAGAGGGCAATTACCAAACAGTAACCCAGGGGTAATGACGTTTTCTGACTCTGGCTTTTACAAGCAGGGTGTGAGAGTCCCAGATATGCATGAAGTTATGTAGGAACTGGGACAGGGCTGTATCAGTGTCTGGAACAGAGTTAGTATGCTGCAAATCAGAGAGGAGAGAGTTTGGGTCAAGCGAGTTTAGGGGATGATTTTTGATATATTTTGCGATAGACCTAGGTAGTTGGGTCTTTCTGGTGAAATAACTCATGCAGTGATCACTTAAGGCTGCATCAAGGACTCCAGCTGCGGATATTCTGTGGGGATAGAAAGATAGAACCCAGTCAATAAGGGAGTGATTTAAGGATTGAGTGTTATAGTGGGTGGGCTCTGAAATTAGCTGAGTGAGGTTGTAGAATTCGATTTTGGAGGTGGCGGACTTGGAAGTGGGGGAGACTCAGTCAAAGTTCTAGTCACCAAGAAGTAGTAGTTCACTGGAATTTGCAAGAGGCAGAAGGGTAGAGATGCATGCTGTGAGTGCTTCCTGGGCAAGCTGAGAGGAGGCATAGACCACCCTGATGAAGATAGGGAGAGCAGAGGGCAGGGTGATTTGGGCAAGGATCATTTCATGCGAGCTGTGGCAGGATTCTTTTTTGATTACCGTGCTGGAGAGGGGTTGTCTTATAAGCACTGCAGCTTGTCCCCCTCTTTTCTCTCGATCTTGCCAAACTAAAGAGTAGCCAAGGAACATCAGGGATGACTCTGGAGTCTTAACAGATAGCCAAGTTTCAGTTAGGCAGAGGATGTTAGGGGACTGTTGGGTTAACCAGCAATTTAGACGGTCAAGTTTTGGCAGGAGATTCCTTATGTTTATGTGCATGATTTTTAGGCCTTTGTGGGAGGTTCAGTTCTGATGGGCTGCAGTGAGGGACGGGGTTCCACGCAACATTGCCTGTGAGGAGCAGAATGAGTAGGAACATAGAGAAGATGGCTGGGAGCTTCTGCCCCTTTGTGATAATGAGGGTATTTGACACATTGCGGGAGAATTTTTTGAGGGTGATGCTGGCAGTCAGCTGTGGTGGCAAGACACTGGGGGAGATCAAGTGAAAGGAGGGAAGTGTCAAGGGATTAGGTGTTGGTGGGATGGTTGTTAGTTATTGGGTTTGGTTGAGGGGAGCAGCAGGAGCTGGTAGGGGTAGGGTTTATACAACTGGAGAGGAGGATTAGGAGGGCAGAAAGCTGAAAGGAGAGGAATGAAAGGAGTATGAACACTGTAGCTGACTGCATGCTGAAAAGTTAGTGGTAAAGGTATGGGAAAGGGAGAAAATTAGGCAGAGTCCCAGACCTGCCTGACTGAAAGAGAGGGCACAGTGGCAAGTGGAGGTTCAAAGCAGCAAGGAACCAAATCAGGAAGCTGGGAGAGACAGGCAGAGCAGAAGAAGTAAGAATAATGGCAGGGAGAGAGCAGAATAGAGCAGAGCTGAGCAGAAGGCGGTACCAAGAGCGGCTGGGGGAGAGACTGTGTACTAATAGATCACACCAGCTGAAAACAGTTACTACTGGTAACAGGCTACAGTGGAACAGGCACCTAGAGGCAGGGGTTCAAATCTCATGGAGTAGGTAAGGGGATGGGAATGTGGTGTTGATTGAAAAGAGGCTGGTAATAGGAGTAGGTGGGGGGAGGGACAGGACTTTCAGGAGTAATACAGTGCAAGGGTACAGCAAATTATATTAATGCTGGTAAGAGGTAATGTCAAGGTAATAGTGACCTCCAGTGGCCTAGCAGTTTAAGGAACTGGTGGAGATAGTGAGAGATATCTGCCGACACTGTCTATGTATCTATGTATCTAAAGATAGAAAAATACATGGCTTTTCATGTGACAGATCATGTGACAACAGGCGACCCATTAAGGTAATGCCCACCAAGGGCGGAAGGGTGGGTGGGCTACACAGATCCTCAAACTCAAACAACAGTTCCTCTGACTTGGAATGTAGCCCATTCCTGCAGGAGGGAGAGGGGTCTGTAAGCCAGCTTACTGGGGACAAAAACCTGCTGTCTTGGCCCTCAGTAATGGCGTGACTGCCTATGAAACAAACAAAGAGCTGATTAATGAAAGAGCAGGGGATTAAGGGTTCGGTCTAAACACAAAGAGAAGGCTAGAGACAGAAATGGGAAGGCTATCAGGAGGGAGTGAAGAAACAGCAGACAAGAATGGCAGCACTAAATCACAGTAAATGCAACACAGCAGGCATAACTCAGTAAATGCTAAATTAGGACAATGCAGACAGAAAGCTCACTAACAGTGTTAAGGTAACATGTTAGTAGTACGTGAAATACTTGATCTAGAAATAGAGCCTTAAAGTAACACCAGAAATGTCCATTGTAATCCATATAAAATGCGGGCAAAGCTCCTTGCCGTGTGAAGCGGTGAGGTTCAGACACGTCCTGTTTCTGGAATTAACACATGCTTCAGTAAATAGTTTCAGCACCTTTGCATCTAAATCTGGATTGCCTGCCTTGTGCCAGTATTTTTTGTTGTTCAGGGACCACCAGACCACCAGGTCTGAAGGATATTGCAATATAACTGGGACTATCAGACAATCACAGAGTGGGAGGGCTCCTAGACCACCAATATTGAGGGCTATGTAATGCTAACATGGACAGGACGGGTGCTCGAGGGGCCATGCATGCATGCTAATGAGCCTATAATAGGCATGCTAATGGCCCCTTAGCACCTTGCCTGCCCAATGGCCTCATTAGCATGATAGGGCTGAATATGGCCCACAGGAGCTCTGGCGCTATTGTGTTTGGGACATGCTCATTCCATTGGGCTCCTGTAGGCTATTTTCAGTCTGTGGATATGTCAGTGCAGTACATAGTCACTATGTACTATTCTGGTATTGTCCCATATTCAGACAGTGTGCTCTAGTTGGAATGAGCTAATTGTCTGAATATTGACCTGAGACAGCCATGTACAAATTGCTACACAGCACTTCTGTCTGTGTACCACACAATGTCGGCTCTAAATATGGAGGAATGCATCATTGTTCTCATCATTTTTTTTGTTGTTGTAATTATTTACTGTGTTACCCAGATGCCCAACAGTAATGTGCTGCAGTAACATGTCTACTATATCGAAGTAGAAATATATAGAAACTAGGAAATATATAGAAATAGAAATAGAAATATATACAAACTAGGTCTACTGTATCAACTCAGTCCTTCCCAACAACGGATTTGCAACTGAAGGTTGCAACTTGCACCCTATTACTTTCCCTGTTATATGGACCTCCAGTTCTATATTCAGTTAAAGGCACAGAGATCCAGAAACTCAGAACCTTATACCATAGGATAAGCCAGTTCACTGCTAGGGCCCCACCCATGGAGCATCAATGTCAAGTGTTCCAAACCTTAAACTGGCCTTCATTAGAAGGCAGACTTAAATATCCATCTCTGTGCCTGGCTTACAAACTCAGACTTGAAAACGTCCACCCCCAGCCTGACTGGCACGTTAATTGCCAAACAAAGCAGCAGGAGTCTCAGATCCTCCAGCTGGCAGCTCCTCCATGTTCCAAAAGATAGGTCCTCCCAAGGACAGCAGTCTTTTTCTGTCAATATTCCACACCTAAGGCATAGTTAAATAATATAGTAGGCTGAGTAACAGGATGGGCAGCAGTGGAGGTTGGGATAGAGTGAAGTGGGGGGGACCAGAGGGACTAAATATAGGTACAAGGTAGGGTGGGGGAAGGGAATGTGCAAGGGGTAGTGGAGGGTACCAGGTGGGAAATACAGGGAGTGCAGGGAACTGGGCAAGGGGCAAGGAGATTGTCTCAACTAGAGGGTACAAGGAACTCCAACCCTTTAGATGGGAGATGAGAACTGGAGTTAAGATGGGAAAATGAGGGAGGATGGGGATGCAGATGGAGAAGATGGGACAGCTAGGGCTTGAAAGGTCAGTGGTCAGGACTCAAAATACCTGTGCCTTATATACGGCTCCTGGCAGGGTAGAGAACATGGGCTCACAGATCTCTCCCCCAGTACAGCTTGTATTACAATATTGCCCAAACCTGGTAAAGATGAATACCTGCCTTCTAGTTATCGCCCAATCTCACTTATCAACACTGACTTTAAAATCTTAGTTAAATCTTGGTTAGCCACTTGGAATGGGTTTGAACGGATCTCATTGGGCATGGACAAGTTGGTTTTATGAAAGGTAGACACTCTAATGAAAATACCCAGAAGATTTTTCATTTACTGTCTGCCTCCGAGGAGTCCAGGGTACCTGCTGCTCTAGTCTCCTTGGACACAGAGAAGGCATTCAACAGTGTCACGGTCTTATTTGCTTACGTTGCTTAAAGCATACAATATACATGAGGACTTTATTAAATGGATTAGTTTATTGTATTGTCAGCCTTCTGCTACTGTTCTCTGTAATGGTGTTCTTTCTTCTCCATTCTCTATGTTTGCAGTCACTCAACAAGGTTGCTCCCTTTCTACTTTTCTTTTTAATTTATATTTGGAGCCACTTTTGTTGTGGTTGAAGGGTAATCCACAGGTTTGTGACATTTCTGTTGGGGGCATTGAGTTCAAGCTCTCAGCTTATGCAGATGATATTCTTTTGCACTTGCCCTTCCCCACTACTCCTCTGCCAGCTGCACTTGCCAAAATTGTTAACTTTGATAACCTTGAGGCCTATCGGCTTAATCCCAGTAAGACTAAAGTTCTTCCTAAAAGTGTCTTTGTTGACAAAGCATTATCTTGTTCTTGGGTTTACAATGAGAATCCAGAGCCCTTTCATATCTAGGCATTCTCCTTTTTCGCCACCTCACAACTTTGTATAAGCTCAATCTTGAACCTTTGTTACAGACTTGAATGCAAGCTACAGCTTGGCTTCAAAGAAGTTGAGCAATGATTTAGTTCACACAAACTAGTGCTAAACTATAAGAAAACTAAAGTGTTGGTGTTTCCGTCTTCCCGCAATGAGTACAAGTCTCATCCTCTTATTACCAGAAATAGCCTAGGAGCCCCCCTTGAACAAATCCAGCAGTTCAAGTACCTAGGTGTAACCCTCGGCACTCATCTCACCTAAGTGCCTCACATCAAGAATGTTGGCAGGAAAGTCAATGTTAGGACTGGGCTTTTCTATAGACACAGATGGTGTCTGACTCCAGAAGCCCTCAAGCTCGCATTCTACAGCTCAGTCCCATCAGTCATTGATTATGGCTTGGTTATATATGGAGCTGCTTCCACCACATCACTCAGAAGGTTAGCAGTCACCCTGAACAAGGCCTGTAGACTTTACACAGGTGCTGCTCCACATACTCACACATGTGAGCTCTATTCGCAATCCAGGTGGCTCCAGTTCAGTGGCAGGATCAAATACCAAATGTGCTTGCTTACTAAAAATGCACTCCTTGGGCTCCTACCTCCAGGAGTTGATTGCCTTCTGAACAAATCTCCAAAGACCCAACACACCCACACTTCAACTGGTGAACACTTTCTAGTTCCTAGATGCCGGACTGCCCAATGCCAATGGACCTATTTATATCGGGCACTGTTCTGGTACAATGAAATGCACCAAGAATTAACTAACTTACCTAACCTTGGCCTTACAAGCAGCTGCTTCAGCAGAATCTCACAACTGAAAGTCACTGTGATTGTATCCCCTGAACCTAGGAGTACCTGCCCGCATCCTCCACCCAGACTGAGCCCCGCAGCACCTTTAATCCCACTTGTAACAAGGTCTATAGCTGATCCCCCTGCCTTCCACTCCTCTCCCCCTTCTATCTATTCCTCTCACCACACCCCCCCCCAGACTCTTTCCCTCACCTACAATTTCTTCCCCTCACCCTAACTCTGACAAAGTCATTGGCTGCTATCTTTCTCCCAAGGACTTTAAATCTCGTCTTCCACACTTGTCCCCTAGTACGCTAATATAACTTACTCTCTCTCTCAACTATTGTTGTTGACCTTGATGTATAACATATTGCCAGTGATTGCCAGATATTCAGTTGTTAGCTCCTTTCTAATTAGTGCTGTTTACCATGATGTATGATGCATTGCCAATGTCTGCTTTAATCTCACTCATTTAACTCCTGTCACTCTGTTGCTGTTTACTGTGATACATGATGTATTGCCAATGTTTACGTGAATAATACTTATTCAACTCCTCTTTGTTTGTGTGTTACCTCCCTCCCACTGACATGGAATCTTTGTAAATGAGCTATGTCTAGCTCAAAGGTACTCTGTAATCCAAGACTGAATAAATAAAGACTATTTCTCAAGATTTGCAGAGGTGGGCCATGCTTCTTTTCTCATTCTGGGGCCGGGCCAGTACAAATAAAATGAATATCCTCCCACGTCTTTTATACCCAATGGTCATGCTTAATGTTATTCTTCCCCATGCATGGTTTATTCATCTTCACTCAATCCTCTCTAATTTTTTATGGAAAGAAGGGGTGGTTAGACGGCATATTGCAAACTCATGTTTCCTACTAATCTGGGTGGAACATGATTGCCTGATTTTTATTTATACTGTCTATCACTTCATCGCTCAAAGTATTTTCGTTGGAGTAACCTGGCTGTCAGCATTCAACCATCTTATGTGCTGTTGTGGCTTATGCTGGAGAGTGAGCTTTGTCACAGAGCGCATGTACAGTCTCAAGCTTTCCTCTACATGGCCCATTAGGTGCTTCCCCGTCCCTTAAAAGTTACGCTTATTTACTGGTCGTCTCATGCACATGCACAATTGTGTCAATATCTTTGCCTTGATGTTAAGGATTGCCCTGAACAAACAATATTTGGAAATTCTAATATACAGATAGCAAAGACACCCATACCACTTTCCTTTCTCCCCCGTACCTTCTTCTGCTCCTGCATCTGCTTTATTGAGTGGGGAGCAGATGTGTGATTTTGCCACTCTTCAAACACAGTTTGGGTTAGCACCAAAGTTTTATTTTAGGTTTTTGCAATTGTCTAGGTCGGCTTTATTCCATTTTGGTCCTCCACCTTGGGCTGACTCATCCTTTATTCATTTGAACAAGATGATTCTGGCTGCCTGCTCTCAGCATGTCATTTCTCAATTATACCATTTATATCAGTCCCTTGAACCTATTTTCTACCAGAAAGACCCACAACCACAGTCTTTATCTGCAAATTTAAAAATAAAATTACTTTACATGTACTTCATTTCTTTTACAAATACTTCCAAACACACATGGGGCCTACCTTAGACAGTAATAAAAGTTTAAAAGCATTTGTTTGTTTAAAAATTATTCTCTGTTAACCCCCTGATACAGCCATACATATAGTAAAAATAAATACTAGATTCTAAAAGAATTTATTTTTAAGCATAAACAACTGCTTTGTTTCATTTATTTGGTGCTTGGCCTTACGTGAATTCAGGAGTGCTTTGGGGCCTTCCAGTTGCCACAGTTTTCATGGACTCCTCTAGGAACCAGTGGCCTCTACTGACAGGATTCTTATTAGAAAAAAAAACAGAAATGGGAGGTCCACATGATGTCAGAGTTATAGGAGGAGTTACATGGTCATTAAGGCTTATAGTTTATGCAATGCCATTTAAAAACCACAGAACCCAGCTTTTAAAGTTCTTCCTGAATTTTTCCCTTGTTATACATATTGGGGCCTATTCACAAATGGTGTGGATGGGCTACGAGCTGCATAACCCAGGCACATAAGCCATCTGCACCCATGTGCACCCACCGTGGCATGCATGAAGCAGTGATGCCCCCCTCCACACAGGAACCCCAGCTGAGAGTGGAACTCCACACAAGGCTGGACCGGGCCCTCCATTGGGGGGGTGTTCCGGCACTTTGCACTATTCAAGAATGTGTGGTGTGCCTTATGCAGATCCCAGTGGCTATGCATGTGGATGGCAGCCGTACCAGCTAGGCACCCCCTCCAGTCACCACTGCTGGACCTGCCGGTGTGGGCAAGGGGGTCGGTTGACCCCTGCAGGAGTATGCCCCTGTCATCAGGGGACTGTGATCAGGCCAGGGGTTGGAAGACAGCACATACCTTCCCAGCGACTGTACTGGGCAATCTATGTGCCCCCTCCAAGATGGCACCAGACTGGTGCAAGGGATCCACTGCGGACCCGAGTAGGGCAGCCAATTGGCTGCTGATCTGGGGCTGCACTCCCGGCCCCGCATACCTGCAGGCTTGGGGGTGG
This sequence comes from Neoceratodus forsteri, assembly GCA_016271365.2. Lineage (NCBI taxonomy): Eukaryota > Metazoa > Chordata > Ceratodontiformes > Ceratodontidae > Neoceratodus > Neoceratodus forsteri. The sequence goes on along the minus strand of CM057456.1, from coordinate 1,155,107,071 downwards.
CAGGGAGACAGCCAGGTGCTGGGTGTGTACTGCTGCTTCGTGAATGTGGCTCCCACATGGAAAACCCACAGTTGCAGAGCTGCAAGTGCTGTTATGTGCTGGCTCTGTGGATTTTTGTGAGTAGCACCCATTGCTTGCATCCTGCACCTTTTTGCATGTAAAACTGTTGCAGTAAACTGTATATTCTATGTTATGCAAAAGAGGTGGATTGCATGATGGATTAGGTGGGTATAAGAACCCCACTGCTAGGCATAGGAAATCATATTCGATCCGGATTCAGACCAGAGCAGATCTGAAGTCCATAAGAGTTCACACTGGAGCTGGAGGATGACATGCCAGCCTTCATGTCCAAACAATGTCCAATTACTTAGAAGTGAAGTACAGTACCAGCAATAGGATTTGAAGTACTTTATAGAGAAGTGATTCTATCCTGACAAAATTGCTGTTTCTAAGAATCATTTTTTTGTTTACTATTTTTGTTCCTGATGTACAATAAAACCACATAGTTTGTGCGTTAACCTGAATTTTCTCAGTGCTGTCTATCTGTTCACTCACTACCCTCGGACACATCCTTACACATTGTTTGTTGAATATAATACATTAGGATGGTTATTGTTATAAACACCACATTTGTAGTCATGTTATGGTACCTGAAGGTCTCTTTCAGCAAGGAGGGAATGATGTGTAGTGAGGGCAGATAGGAGTTTGTTTTTTTTTCTGGATTTGGGAGGGTTTTGTCTGTTTTTATCCCAGGCCCTTTTACAGCTTGTTAAAGGGTTTGGTTAGCTCCCTAAAGATGTGTTAATTGTGTTATCAGTATTGTCCAATTAATTGTTTGATTAGTGTAGATATATAGCTTTTATTAGTGGAGGTATATAGCTGTAATTGTTTAATTAATGCAGGTATATACTTTTACTTGATTGATAGAATTGTTAAACATTTAATGAAAAATGTTGAAAAAGGGCTGAGTTATGAGTTGCAGATGATTTGGAGAACACAGTCCAAATGTTTATGTTGAAAACAAAAATTCTTCATGCAGAATTTTTATGTTACAGAGAATTCTTTTTTCGCACTGTATTATGTCACAAAGAATTACTTGTTCATGATATTCATTGTTATTACTTTCTTGTGAACAAAGAATTCTCAACCAAAGACAATAAAATCTTAACCCTCACTAAGATGGCAACCTGAGATTTTCTGGGTGCACTGAAGATGTATTTGTAGGTCGTTTTTAATCAAACAGAACCTGTAATCTAGCTAAATGTGTTCCATTTCCCTTAGTTGCGGTGTTTGCTTTTTGAAAAAAAAATGATAATTGTTTCTAGAATTTCTTTTGACCAAAACAAAAGAATAAGATTGGGGCTTTTAAGATCAAAAAATGTTTTCTCGCAAGCATAAATCAAATTTTTTTCATGAAAATGAAATGGCTCATGAAAATAACATTTTTTGTTTGTATCAGACAGTTATCCAAGAAATCTAACTGAGCATGTTCAAAAGCCAAATTTCAAAACCTTATAACTCAATAACCAATTAATAAAGTTACCTACATGTTAACTTGTTAAATGAACTGCATGATACTCTTCTGAATCTCCCCAACATTAATCAGTTTAAGCAAGAGACCTTTGTGGTCTGTCTATGCAGACCATTGCAATTTTAACTGTTAAACTTTTACTTGGTTTCTCTCTGTACATATCCTGTGACTTTTTATACTATGATCTATATGGATTTTTTTCAGAATTGTATATAATTGATTTTCTGCTTTAAATGCTTTCAGCCTGGCTTGATTGCATGTCATCTGGAAAATGTAATGTGTTTTGTGATCATGGAACCTTTGTAAATGAGCACCTGTGCTCAAGGGTGTTCTCTGAAGTTTTCAATAAATATTTTTTTTTCACAAAACCATTAAAAAGCACACCCCTGGGCCAAGCTCCTTCTGCTCTGAAAGTGTTGGACAAAATTCCAACCTGGTTTTGCTCTACAGGTGAGACAATAAATGACCAAAAAATGCATTCTTAAAGGCTTTTTAAAATTCTAGATACCACAATCTGAATGGACGATTATCATGAAACTTGCAAAGTCTTAAGAAAGTGGCACCTAGACTATACATGCAAATGTCAGGCAATTTCATCAAATGATGCCAGAGTTGTTAAGGTGCAAATATTGAGTTTAACCTTAAACAGCCAGCTTAGCCCTAACTATACAGTACTTACGCTACCACACAAGTATAATATCTATGAATAGATATATATTTATGCCACACAAGTATAATATCTATGTATAGATATATATTTATGCAATAGGTGTAGACCCAGTAGGAGTATAATAAATTCATTTATTTCCACTGATAGACAAATCATGGAACTTTGGTTTTATTATGTCCTGTCAATCATCCCCCTCCTACTGGCACTACTTACAATAATTTTCTCACATCATTCCCTCTGTTCAAAACAAGTCCAGTCTCAACACAAACTCAAACACAGTTCTATGTCCTCTACACAACACCCACTCCTCACTGGAAAGTTAAACCCCACAGCAAAATATATTTTTTTTATATTTTTGTTTCCTGATAACCACAAACTACCAGTTGTCTTTCCATGCCACCTACCAAACTCGGTCTCTTTATCATGCAGATCATTCATCATTTCTCTACTTGCTGTTTTATTTTGCATTCATTGCATAGAAGCATAGAATCATAGAATTTGTCAGCAGAAAAGGGCTGCTTAACCCAGTTTATTTCTTAAAAAAATAGTTACCAAAAATACTCATCCCACTGTTTCACTCTCATCACCATCCTGAAATGCAGATACCTCTCTATTGCAAGCAGGTACACACCTGGATCCAACTCTCACTAGCAGCAGCCAAGCAACTTTACACTGTGGGCTGGGAGGAGAGAGAATTGAAACACAAAAGGTGTTTATTGTTTTTTTTAAAAAGAGCTACTTTGCAGCTCACCACACTCTCATCTCAGCATGCTGCATCTTTAGCTCCTGAACCAGGAGAACAAATTTTTTTTTTATTAACTAAATGCAAGCCGTGCATTACTAGTGCTCCTACCACACTCTTGTTCACTCACTGACCACACAACAAATGCAGTGACAAGGGAAATACAGGATCAACCAGATACTTTATTAAATCAGGTCAACCACATACTTTATAAAACTAAAAATAAACAAACTCTTCAACAAAGTGCAGACTCCTTGCTAAGTGAGAAACAGTGCTGCCATGATTTAAAAACTGTTTAGCCCTCCCACTCACAAAATCATGGCCAATGGAGTGGCATGCTAGGAACATAGGGATGCTGCAGCCCTAGAAACCACATTAGCATTCTTAGCAACCTTCGTACTAATATACAGCACAGAGCACAAAAGAAATCCTCTGTATTTGTTTTCAAAAATTAACAAACTAAATAAAAAAATCAATAAAAACTACACCAAAAAACATCCCTATTGCATAAACTGAATATGTAATATAGAACTCTTTAAATTAAAGATTTGTGTCCACTTGATCTGTTTGCCTGTGGGCAGCTCACTCGAGATTTATGCCACATGTGAGGTTACCCAAGGTCAAACTGCTCCTGTGCTCATAAATCACTTATTTAACTCATCCCCACTGCATATCCCTTTTGTATATAGATATAGATAATATACAGGCATGGTGGCACCTTTTTTGTTAACCCCCCGTTTTTGCACCCTAATAATTCTGCCCCTGTTTAACCAATTAACCTGAAATTTTGTAGGTGTGGAGTCTGGAACAGGGTCCCTGGATCTTTACAATATTGTGTTAATCAGTTTGGGGGGTGGCAAAAGTACAGAGGTGCAAATACACTATAGTTTATGCAAATTAAGTTTTTTTTTTTTTTTGCTCACCTGGAACCAAAAAATATATTTTTTTTTAAACCTGAAATTTGCAGGTTTGATAGAATTTAGTCCAAGGTGGATGCTTTCTCAAGTCTGAAGTTTTTAACTTACATAGTTTTTAAAATATATGTTAAAAAACATGCTATTTTCAGAGCAAGTTCAGTTAAAAAGTAAACATTTTAAGGATAGCTTGAGTTTTGCATTAGCAGCTTCAGTAAAAAAATATTTCCTTCAAACTGGTTTTATCAGCCAGCTGATAGAAGCAGTTTGAGGGAAATCAAAAGTGATTTCATCATAACTGATTTCCTTTACACTGCTTTTGTGAGCCAGCTGACAAAAGCAGTGTAAAGAGATCACTTTTACTCACACTGCTAGTGCACCTACCCCCAACTGTCTCCCTGCCACCTTTACAATTATTGGACAATGGGTGCCCAGTCCCACCACTGGTAGCCCCCCAGACTCATGCTTTATTTTATGTTACCATATAGTGGGTGCCAAATCCCATTGCAGATGTTCCCCCTCCTTCCTGACCCAGATTTAAAAAAAGTAAAAATGACCTGTAGGTGCCCAATTTCACTGTATTTAAAAAATGTACCAGCTAAGATACCCCCCCACCCCAAGGGCCCTGCACTTTTATAGCCACATGGACTCTTGAGCCTATGCATCCCATCTGTAGATACAGATTGCCAGAGGGCCCTTCTCTTCCACAGCCCAATGGATTCTTTGCATCCACAGCTACTTGTGCAGGGCCTGGAGTGCCATACACTTGTGAAGCCATATGGACTCTTTCCATGGCACTGCACATCTGCACCAGTTCACACAGGTCCCGATGGACACATTACAGAAAACAAAATTCACCTTAGCCTTGGTGAATCTGTGTTGTGGTGTTTGTCTAACTTTGAATTGTGATATGATGTAGCTTTAGCATTGCTGTAACTTGGGCACCTTCTCTCCAAGCACTGCTGTGTAAGTATTTGTTTATGCCTTTTTTGAAGTTGATCAACACCCTTCTTGACTCCCCCTCTAAACTGGCATGCCCAGCTCTTAAATAAGACAGTGATACTGTCTTGGATCCCTCCTCCATGGCAGAGCTTTTCAATAAGTTCTTCATCTCATACACCCTTCTCAACTCCACCCCTCCTTCCCCAACCCGGCTAAACCTTCCTCCCCCACCCTCAGCTTCCTCTTTCCATCCACTACACCTCTGGAAGTAAAGAATGCTCTCTGCTTCCTTAACTCATCCAAATCCAGCCCTGATGATATCCACCTGAAACTGCTCCGTATCTCTGCCGCAGCAATTGTTGCCCCCTAACTCACATACTAAACCTCTCTCTATCCACAGCCACTGCTCCAAAACCCTGGAAATTGGCCAAAATCATTCCTCTGCACAAAGGCAGTGACCCCCTCCCAACAGGGAAATTACAGGCCCATATCACTTCTCCCCTCCTGAGCCAAAGTTCAAGGATCCCTCATATTGTCCAAACTGTCAGACTTTCTCTCTTCCAACATCTCCCTCTCACCAGTTCAGTCAGGCTTCTACAAACACCACTCCACCGCCACCACACTTCTAAGTGTAACTGACTCCATCCTCTCTGCTATGGATAATAGCCAAGATCATAGCCGTTATATTCATAGACCTTGCAAAAGCATTCAGCTCTGTCTCCCACCTGCTGTTACTCAGCAAACTTAGTTCTTTCAGCATCGCGCAACCTGCCGTCACCTGATTCCACTTGTACCTCAACAACTGGCAACAATCAGTTCAAAAAGGCGACAATATCTCCTCTCCCTATCATATCTGGCATCCCCGAGGCTCTGTTCTTGGCCCCATCCTCTTCTCTCGCTTCATAAATGACCTTCCCTCCACCTGCTTCACCTCCAGTGTGTATCTTTATGCAGATTACACTATTGTCTTTGCCTCGGGTACCTCCTATGACAATGTCCTCCTCAACCTCCAAAATGACTTCAGTAGAGTCCAATCCTGGTTCCTTGGGAACCTGATTACATTCAATGCAAAACAAATGGTCACAATGGTCTTTGGTTCCAGGCAGAAGCTGGTTACCCTCCCAGCACCCACTGCGATCACCACCATGGACGGCTCACCTCAGGAGCTAGTCTCAACCTTCAAATGCCTGGGATTATGGCTGGACAGCCACCTTAACTTCTCCACCCATGTTGAGGTGATCTGCACTAAATGCTGGCAAAAACTTGCCATCCTCTATCATCACAAATACAGCCTACATATCCACACTCATTGCAAGCTTGTACGTAAAACTATCTTGCCAGTCATTGACTATGCAGACATAGTCTATGAAATGACCCCATTCTCCTCTCTCTCCAGACTTGACATCATTCTCAGCTCCTTCTGCTGCTTGACTACTGCCTGTCCCCCACTCACTCACAACTGCCTGCTCTACGCTCCACCCTCCCTGGCTCTGCTCACCCACAGGCATACCACCCACAGTGCCTCCCTCTTAGCTAAATACTTGCTTGGTTCCCTCCCCCCACCTCACCTCCCACGTCACCCCAGCCACCTTCCTAAACTACCCTCTTCATCACAGGGACCCCTGCATTTTTCACTTCCCCTGCCCTCACACTGTTGCTGGCCAAGCTGCCTTCTCGTACCACCTCCCCCTTCTCTGGAATAACCTTCCCCCCAACCTCCACCTGGCTCCTTCTTGTTCGGCTTTTACTCGGCTCCTCAGGCTTCTCTACACCCCACTTTGTCCTAACTGCTGTAATGGACCCAGCATGCAGTAGAGGCACCTCACAGTCTCTACCCACCCACCTTAGCCACCAACTCCAAGCTGACCACACCTACATTCTGTCAATCTTTACCCGTTTTAGGTGTACATCACTGATAATTGTATTGTACTCTTTGACAAATGTTTGTGCAAACTGTGTGTACTCCACTACTTTGTTATTCTCTGTACAAGTTCTACTGGGTCACACCTAGAAACGAGCCTCAGCTCAGTGTGCCTTGTCCTGTCATCAAATTTTAAATAAATAAATAAATTCAAACCCTGGCCCTGGGGAGGGGGTTACACAGAATATTGGGTGAGAATCAAAAGATACAGCAAAAATGTAGATGCTTGAAAAAGATAATAATACAATTTCTGACAAAGTGAAAAAATATTAGAAGTGCAGATAAAAACAAGTGCAAAAATGTTAATCAAAGCTAAAAACAATGCATGCATTACACATAAGTTAAGGTGCAAAAATTAGTTTGTATAGGATGCAGTAACATCACACCACAATTGACTAGGGTGTAGCATTATGGCAAGAACTGAAATAACCTGCTCTGAAACCAAGAAAATGAGGAGCGGCGAAGAGAGGAGGGAGAGGAGAGAAGAGGGGCAATGTGAGAGTAAGTGGCAAAAAAGGAGTTTGGGGAAAGTAGGAGCAGGAGAATAATGTGATGGAAGTGGAATAGGGTAGATACTAGAAAAGGAGGAGGGATAACATGAACAGGAGTGGGAAGTGTGACTAAACGAGCAGTTTGAAAGAAAAATAGAAAAAGAGGCAAATAGGGAGGAAGTTGCAGAGGTTGGGGAGGCAGACAGAAAAAGTGGATAGCCCAGCAAAGATTTTGTAATGGAGACGAATACAAAGTTAGAGTCATAAGCCTCTTATTTCCTTCCTGTGTGCACTTATTTTCCTTCTATTTAATATGTACAGTAAGCACTCAGCGTCTCCTGCCCTTCCTCCTACCCTCTCCTATTAATCTCCCTTATACCCATCCTATCTACCCTTCCCTTCCCACTCTAAGGACACTCTGCATGGGCTATCCCTTTGCCTCATCTACCCCCTAGCCTCTTGCTTCCCTACCTCATCCACCTGCCTGTGTGATGAAGCCTTTTTGGGCTGATGTATGTTTCCTCCCCTATAGTAACTGTATGTCTCCTGCTGTCTCTCAAACTTGTAGTCCTGTCTTTATTTGTGTGCGGATGACTTAGGTGACCTTCACTGCTTATTCAAAGTGTCCCAGGCCTACTCGTTAGTTACCATCACTGTTGATATTTTGTAATCCTACATGTATAAGTGTATTGTTGATGTCCTCATTCATCACATTGTTTCATCTGTTGTACTGTATAACCTCTGACGCAGAACCTATGCAACGAGCTTGTTCTCAAAGGTATTAATCCAAGATCACAATAAATAAATAAAAATAAAAATAAAATAACAGGGGAAGAAGTAGTAAGAAAGGATAGAAGGGATAAGAACTGAGAAGAGACAGTAGGGAAGGCAGAGAGAAAGAATTTTGAAAGTGTACAGAACCAGTGGGAGAACAATGAGACTAAAGTGAGGGGAGAGCATTATAAACTTTTCCCCTTGCTCCCCTTCTTTACAGTACTGTGCTCCACTTCTTCACACTACAGTATTCAGTGGTTTAACACTTCTGCTTGAATAATCAATAAGATGCTTATTGTTTAGGATGTATTCCCTTTTTGTATGCTTGAACATTTTAAGTTGCAGCTGACAGTGGTTCTTTTGAGCTGCTCTGTCCCATTTCCATAAACTGATGATGCTTGTAAAGAGATTTGGATTTGGTAAAGGAGATGAAGTTATGGTAGGTTGCACATTCTCTGGTGCTAAGTATAATGGTGCCTATGCACGACCGGGTGGAAAGTACATGCCAGAGGCATGTACCCCGCTCATGTAGCTCTATACCTATGGGCAGGAACACAAATGGCAGCCACCTGTCCGCTGCTCCACACCTCTCCCTACACCGGACTGTGCAGGGTGGTCAGGGGCTGAGTAACAGACCTAGGCAGACATCCAATCGATGCCCATCCAGGGTCCCTGAGTGGATCACTTGCATGGTAATGTGTGGATCCAGGTGAGTGAATAACTCCCGCTGGCACCTGGATTCATGTGGCCAAGCCCCGTTAGCCAGAGGACCCCATACCTGAGCCCCATTGGTACCATGGCCTTCTGCTGCAAAGCCGAACCACCACCCAACACAAATCCATCCCATCCCCAAATTAGGAATTACATCTCCCACCCCAGCACATGTCTTCCCTATCCCTGAAGTTGGAATTAAATCCCCTGCCACAACACATGTCAGCCCCATCCCCAATTCAGCAAGGAACCCCCTCCACACATGCAAGCCCCATCCCCAGTGTAGAACATGACACCCCCCACACACACTGAGGTGCACTGGTCAACACAACCCCTATCCCTGAACCTGGTGCCCCAGCAGTATCAGTGGTGGCCAGTGGACTCAACAACCCCCCTGCCCCCAATCCCATACCTAACAGTTGGTGCAACAGTTCAGGACAGCAAGTGGCACAGCCCTCCACACAGCTCCATGGCCACTGGCTTTCCAACTGATGCTGGGAGTGCTCTGCTATATATATATATATATATAGACAACATGCTTCCACCATCAGTTGGTCAGCCAGCAGCCATGGAGGTGTGCAGAGGGCTGTGCCACTGTCCGTCCAGAGATGTGGCACTGACTGTCAGGTATGGGGTTGGGGGGAGGGGGAGGGGGAAGTCAGTGCCTTGGGTGTGGGGAGTCCACTGACCACCACTGATGTTGCTGGGGCACTGGGTTCAGGGATCAGGGCTGTGTGAACCGGGGCACCTCAGTGTGTGCAGGGGGGGATGTCATGGTTTACTCCGGGAATGTGGCTGACATGTGTTGGGGGAGAGTTTAATGTCTATCTCAGGGACAGGGCAGATATGTGGTAGGGTGGGGGATTTAATTCATAATACAATGACGGATCTCTCATGTGTTGGGGTGTGGTGTTAATTCCCAGTACGGGGATGGGGCAAACATGTGTTGGGGAGTGCAGTGTTGCCTACAGGGATGGGGCGCTACTGTTTGGTGGGGGGTATGCATCTGCATCCGGACAGGGTCGGGGCACTGCTCTGTGTGTGGACAGGGTCCTTGGCATACAGGATGGTGGAATTGCTGATGGGGCACAAGGTTGGTGATGGGCAGCCTGGACCTGGCAGAGGATGTGAGCACATTGACGCATAAAGCCTTTATAACAGGGTCTCCTCTGCCATAACCTGCTCATTACTCCCCCGTGAGCAGCACTACACACCTTTGTGAATGACATGTAGTGCAGGCACGCCTCTGAGATACCCATCGCCCTTCCCCAGCATGTTGCTGACCCTGCGGATGGGAGATCAGGTGCGTAACTGACTTGCGCATCATTCATGAATGCCGGCGGGGGTCCATGGGACTCCTGCTGCATGGAATTTGCATGTATCTATGCCTGTGCGCCCGGTTTCCATAGCACGTGGGCATAGTGCATGGGGCCCATTGGTTGTGAGTTGACAGTTCAGCTCAATGTTGGTAAGTTTTGGCCCTGCTTTAAGCTTGGGCATGCAAATAATCTAATGTTTCTGAGATTTGAAGACATTATTTTCCAGTGTGATCCAAACAGCAGTCTTGTCTCTGATAATTGTAATTGACCAAAGAGAAACTGTCTTTCCTTCATGACTTTAATAAGCTTCTCCAGGATCCCTTTCACTTTATTCTTTTGAAGGGTTTTGTTTGCATTTCTTGCAGTGATAGGCAACACTAATTTATAAAGTCTTGAATGGCTGAGATACGCTTTTTATGAGATTGATTCAGTGTTTTTTAGATTAGATTTTAGGAATTGTCTTGTGTTGTGTGGTTTCACTGCAGGAAAAGGCAACCTACAGTACAAGTACCACTGCCTTGTCTGCAGGTCCTCCCTCATGATTCACCTGTCCTGAATAAATCTCAAACATTTCTTATTTGATCCCAAATTGCTGCTGGGTTATCCTCAAAAAAAAATAGCTTGTTCCTTTTCTTTTTGCTTTTTTCTCCTTAGAAGTCAAATTTCTCCTCATTTGAATAGCTCTAATTCAGTGTTCATCAGCATGAAACTAGAGCTGCTCCCAAACACACTTCACTGCTCTAAACCATGTTGGACCCTCCCACACATCCTGTTTGATGAAATCACACCTCTATATTACATTTCTTAAATTAGTATGCTTGACAGTCCTGGGTGAAATAAAAACATTGGACCTCATATTGGTACACATAGCCTAAGGCACAAAGCAAAGCATCTTGCATACGTCTACAGTTTGTACCTAAACCAGAAATAGCTGTATTGTAAAGCCTGATACCCCCTCCACCAAATGAGACTAAGGTACCACAAGGCCTTATGCAAATATGCTGATCTGGTTATGTGGGTAATAACTCAAAAAGCCAGCAGCTGCTCACTGGAGGGACTCGGTACTCATTAATACAACACTGGCTAGCCAATAATTCAGCTGTCAGTAATTCTTGCCTTTAAAAGGTAGATTTAATCCATTATAGCCTGAATTTAAATGTCTTATTTGATCAATTGTATGCCTTTTAAAATGGGACCTCAGACCCGAATTGCCTGCTTCACTCTTGTATTGTGCATAAAGTTCATGCCTAGCAATGTTGTTTTACAGCTAGAATTACATGTTTACAGCATATTTCTTGCAAAAGTGTGTGCCTCTAAAATGCAAGCACTGCCTGATCTGTAATGCTGCACTCTAGCACCCCCTTCCTCTCTCCGATCAGCCATATTTAATCTCATTCATTCCTTCCTTCCCTCCTCAGAATAGGCAGCCACAGCTGATGGAAATACCTGGTCTTGCAGACCTTGTCCTCCCACCTCCAGAGCTCAAAGGGATCTCCCGGGACACAGAACTTCCCAGGTGTAGGCCTGATCAGCAGTTAGCAGCAATGGCTGCTCAACAGAATCCTGGCATAGCAACAGCCATGGCAGTGCCACACTTTGCACGGCACCACAGCACAGTACCCGCCTCCTCCCCAGTCACCACCCCCACCCAGAGGTGTGGCTCTTTCTTATGGATTTGCTGTACTGCTGAACCAATGAGCTCAGTTTTGTACACCCATTCTCCATAACCGTTGGTCTATTTACTCCAACCACTGCCCCCCCAACTCCTCACAGCTGGTTTGCCCCACCTGCCACTACTGGCAGCTTAACAGTCACTTTATCCATAACCCAGTCAGAGTATTCAAGTCAACAGTAGCCAGCCATAAGTATTGAATACCTTCCGTACTGCCTTGTCTCCTGCTATGCTCATTAACTTATTGGCTTCAATGGCAACCAAATTCAGGAGCTGAGAAATGCGTACTAATTCTAAGCAGGACTGCTACAATCTTGCTCACTGGGAGTAACTTTAAAAGGTACACTACCTGCATTTCTGCCCTCCCTGGTGCTTCACAATTTAACAACTTCAGTACAACTTAGTTACAACTACCAACTTGCCACAATATCTGATCAACCTTCTTCGCTGATGTAAGTCATAGTGGCCTCCCATTATCCTGTTTGAAATCTTCTATCACACTGCTACCAGTTAATATTGCTGCTCAAGTCCTATTATATCACTGGCCCTATCTTTCTCGAAAAGCTCTCATACAGTCCCGGGGTCCCTCTAGTCCCCACATTAAACCTTACCACAGCTATGTCTTATGGTCTTTTCACAAGCTACATCATATATACTGCTACTATTATGGGTGGACCATGTCCCCCTCTCATCTGTCACAGGCTGAACAAATGACACAGATTGGGCAAACAATAGCCACCCCCCAACCCCCATTCTGGGCTCACACTGAAGTAGATCATATCAAGGACCACTACACTCTGTTAACCCATGGACTCTACCAGAAAGGTGCTTGCCATGATATGTTCTACTCATGTCTGTCCCGTTGAAGGAAATATTCTTCCTACTACCTAACCTGGCTCCTCAAACATATGGTACTCTTGCTACTCACCAGGAATGGAGACATTGAAATTAATCCTGGCCCCTCTTCCCTCAATTTCAAAATACACTCTCCTTCTAATCCTTGCTGGGCATCTGTTAAGGGAATCAAAATTGCCCACATGAATATTAACAGTCTAAGGCCTAAAATAGCCAAACTAGAAAGCTGAGCTGCATTGTACAAGCCTGTTGTCATTGCTATATCAGAAACTTGGTTGAAGACATATATACTCACACACAAAAGGTATCCCATTATGATTGCGATTGAATGTGAGTAACGATAAAAGGGCAATGACAAAATAGTGAATACTAATACAGCACTTTAGTATTAATAGCTATGTGCTATTAATACCACAGTACAATTGAGCTCGTAGGGAACATGTGTATGTGGAAGGGTTTGTATACCTTTGTTTGGGAGGGGGCTGCAGAGCAGGTCATGTGGTGTGTTGGTGAAGGGAACCACCTCTGCATTGGATGACCCAGGTTTGGGACTGTAGGTAAGCATGTCAATTTTTTTTTTATTTCGGACATGTGTATTCAGATGCTGTCACTGTCCTGTTACCCTGCCCTCCCAACATTGTCCCCCCAATCTGTAGGGTCCCCCCCACAGCTATCTTCATGCTGATGCATATCCCCAATGAAGCCCACTAATAAGTCTGCCTCCTTCCCCAGTATCAACCCCCCTGGGTTGATTATAATAGAATAATTAGGGTGTGGAGCAATGCCCCTCAAAAGAAATTGTGTAGAACATAACCCCCCATAAAATAGTAGTTGCCTTTTCAAGTCAGTTTAAAACAGCACCGTTGATATTTCTGTTGTCAGTTTTCAGCGATGTGCACTTACCTAGTTTTTCATTGCTGTTACGTCTTCACCATTATGACATGGAACCCACATGAAATAGACATCCTAAACTATACTGCTTTTAGAAAGGATCACCATGGGAAAAATGGTGGGGATATCCTCATGTATGTGAATACCTCTATTACCACCACAATCGCAGCTTTCATATACCTAAATTACACTGAAAGTGAAACCATATTCATGAGGCTGCTAAATGGCAAGACTAAACCCCCTTCTGATTGGCTGTGTTTACTCCCCTCCCCGAGTAGCTACCTCAGCTCTCGAATCTCTTACCAAGGCACTTGCTGAGTACTCACCTGGTGAGATGGTCATCCTAGGTGACTTTAATCTTAGCTGGGCAGAGGACACTGAATCTGGCCTACAGAATCTTCTCATGGAGGGCAGCATGACCCAGCTCATCAGGGAGCCTACCAGGCTCAACACAAAGACAGGAAACCATACCCTACTTGATTAGGTACTAGTCACTAACCCTAATAGAATTCAATCTGCAGACATTTTCTCAGATGCTCTAAGTGACCACTCGTTGATCTATTGTATCTAGAGAAACTACTCCACCAAGCTCCCCTTGAGAATATTTTCTGCTTGAAATTACTCTCACTTTATACCAGATGTCTTTATCTCCATACTCACCTACATCAACGGGTGCCCAATCCTCAACCTACCTACAACTGATGTTGCCCTTGACTTCTTTGCGAAAAATGTTCTGCCTGCTGTCAACCAACATGCTTCATTCCAGAAGCTAAGAGTCAAGGGCAGATGTAACAAATGGCTGGACCCCTGAACTGAAAAAAATAATGGTCTTAAGAGATAATTCCTGGGGTCTCTATAAGGGATCTGCACTGGTGATTGACTAGGTTAAGAATAGAGAGCCAAAAAACAAGTGTAAAAAGCTGGTAAGGCTGCAAAAAGCCTCTACCTAAGAAAATTAAAAAGCAAATCCCTCCCTGATCCCACAAAATTCTGGCTCCATATTAATTTTCTCATCAAGGGCTCCCCTAGCCCCCCTGGCAGCTCTATTGATTACCCTCTTAAGAGTGCCGACTCTGTTAACTGTTCCTTCACTGACCACTCTTGGTACAAACTCAATCATCCCAATCACCACTCGTCCTCCATCCAACCTGATATATACAAATTCACAGGACCTATGTTTCACCTAAGATTGGTTAAGAAAATCAAGGCTCTTGCCCTTCTTAAGCAAATAATGTCTGATGGCTCCCCAGGTTCTGATAAGCTAGAGCCAAAGTTCCTAAAAGCAACTACTACTGCAGTAGCTTTCCCAGTTACTTGACTTCTGAATAGATTTTTCTGAGAAGGGACTGTCCCCAGCAAATTGAAAATAGCTACAGTAGTGCCCATTCACAAAGGTGGACCCTGAGAACTGATGGAACATTATCAGCCCATCTCCATTCTTAGCCCATTGGCTAACGTTCAGAAAAGGGTGGTGTACAACCAACTACAGGACTACCTGGAAAACCACCATCTGCTATCAGACAAGCAGCATGGCTTCAGGAAATCCCATGGGACTGATACAGCACTTGTAAAGTTCACAGCAGATACCCTTAATGCATTTGACAAAAGATCACCCACCGGCACCATATTCATTGACCTAACCATAGCATTTGACTTGGTTAACCATGACATGCTGATTCTCAAATTGTCCCAGCTGGGTTTGGACAGGCAGTCCCTAACCAGGGTAACCAACTACTTTGCTGATAGGTCACAAACAGTCAAATGGAAAGGAACTCATTCCTCTCACCTGCCAGTCAATGATGTGGTCCTCCAAGGCTCTATTTTAGGTCCCTTTCTGTTCTCTGTTTTTGTCAATGTTATTGAGAATAATTGTGGGGAGGCTAACCTTCTGCTTTATGCAGATGATCCCATTCTCTGTTGGAGTGCCGATGATGTTAGAACCATCAATGATAAGCTCTCTGCTAGCCTGTACACCCTGGAAGGATGGTTTACTGATAATCTTCTAGTACTGAATGAAAGGAAAACCAAAGCTGTCTTGTTTGGACCAAAGCACCTTGGTGTGTCCTGTCAGCACCTTCTTACCCCAAGCACCTCCTCAAGTTTCCCCTGGAGGTCATTCATAAGATAAAGTACCTAGGTGTTCATCTCAATCAGTATCTTACATTTAAACAACACGTGGATCATGTTGTGCAAAATGTGCATTGGAGACTTGGTCTTCTTTGTGGACTGGGTGACTCACTAACCCCTGAAAAAAGGATAGCTGTGGCTCATGCTACCCTACTTTCCTCACTGGTCTATGGTGCCCCCAGACTCCAGTTTCTTAGAAATACAGAAATGAAAAAGCTGGATCTTCTCTACACCAAAATATGCCACTTTGCCTCAAAATCCCCTCCAGTAGTCACCATTATGAGGTCCCCTCCTCACTGAAATAGCCCACACTCATAAACAGGATGTCCTACCCACTCCTCTGCCTTACCTATAAAATTACCAGGGTGTACACTCCACATAGTCTCAATGGCCTAATAGCCCAGAAGTCCCAGAGGCAATTCATGTGTTTTTCAGAGTACGATAGCCTTAACATTCCCAGAATCAGACCCAACAAAGAACGAATAATAAAAAAAAATAATAAATAAATACAGACATACTTGGGTAAAAGGTCATTTGCCTACTCTGCTCCTCATTACTGGAATGTGTTACCTGCTTCCTTAACTAACTCCACCTCCCTTTAGTGGCTTCAAGAAAAATCTAACAAACTACATGCTGGAGAGTGGTTGATGCCCTTGTTACTGTTGAACTGTACCCATGATCAACGCTTTTATTCTGGTGTTCCCTCTGGTGTTCCTAAGAAATGTTTTCCTACCCTAAATGCACTTTCTCACCTATTGATAACTGTAATCCATGATTTATTGTATAATCCTTCTGTATATAACTAATGTTATCCCCTGTATTATTGTCCTCTAGTCTCTGTATAATGTCTGCAATTTTATTGTATCATTCTTTTATTGAGACACAATTGTAAAAGGCACACAGATACAGCATCTCATGACAAACATAGCAACAGATTCACAAGGCATGGAATAGAATAGCAGAACCAATTACTTGATGCATCAAACTTAACACCAACCTGTATCTGTGCTCATCTTAACCTATATCAGTTAGTTAATTAATAAAAAAGCAACAATAAATTTATTAACTAAGACCCCTAAATAAATTACTAATACCACCCCCCAACTAGAATAATATTAACAATCCATTGGTCCTGCTAAAAGAAAATAAGATTTTTATACTATTTACTAAAGAGTATATCACATACAGAAAGAGTCTATTGAATGGCACGTGTAATGCTGTGACCACAAGTAACCATGCACCTGGGGACCCACTACACACCCAGCCCCAAAAAGGAGGGCCCCCCCATCACTGCGATTTTTAATGCTGTTAATTCCTGTGATCTGTTATTCTTGCGCATTGTTAATTTCTTTCTTTAATTAATTTCAGGTTGCCCCTGAAAAATGGACCTTTGGTCTCAGCAGGCCTACCCAGTTACCAAAATTCAATAAATAAATAAATAAGAAGAGAGCTAGTATGGTATAAAGGTTAGAGAACCAACTCTGAACTCTGAACCCTGGACACCCAGCAGACATGGATTTCAATCCCACAACCTCCGCTTGAATACTGTGTCACCCTGAGAACATAAATTAATCTCCCAGTGCTTCCAGGACCCACCTAGGTGGAATTTAGCTTAGTGGGTCTTTGGTGGCCAAAAAGTCCAAATAAAATACACACACATAAGACATTTAGAATTAAAGAAGGCTGTAACACCCATTGTGACCATTCTTGGTTACTCAATAGTTATTTCCATTTATGTTAGCAAACTTCATGCACTCATCTGATAATGATTTGAAGGATTTAATAGACTACTCTCTAATGCTCTAGCTAGCAGACTGTCCCAAGCATCCACCAACCTCTGGATGATGTAGTGCCTCATTTGTTCCATCCTAAAAGCTATCCAATCTGCTGCAGTTGTTGCCTTCTGTATTGAAAGTTCTACATTTCATCTTCAGTTTGAATGATGCATTAAGTGTACTATCCCTGACAGCTTCATACACCTGTATGATATTCCCCCTTCATCCCCTTTTTTAGCAGGAAAACAGTGAATCCATTAAGTGTACTTTAATAGGATAGACCATTAATTCCTTTCAGTATCTTAGTAGCTCTCTGATGCACCATTTCTAGTCTTCCCATTGCACCCTTGCTCTGGAGGCCCAGACCTTCACACAGTACCACAGTACATAAGGTGCAACCCAAGCAATGCATGATTACATGTCATCAGGATGGTCCTGTCCTTACTAGTACCATTTATCTAGATACAGTCTCAGATCTGGTCACAATGTTTTATAACATCACATTATGATTTTTGTTTTAGGTTTCTATCAGTGATTATTTCCAAATTTCTCTCTGAGTTTGATGCCAAAAGTTTTATAGAGTGGTGCCCAGTGTCAGGTTTCTAAATTTTGCAAGATTTCCTGACACTACTGTCATGGTATCCTTAGCAATAACTAGTCATAGTGTTTGGATAAACTAGGCAATTTAAGGCACTGAAATACTATAATTAGCAAAGGATCACTGTCTGTTCTTGCCAGTCCCTCGCTGAAGATTATATTTGGGATATCTAGACAAGAAGAAACACAAAAAATGGGAAACACTGTAGCACTAAAATTTTATTCCTTAGTAGTGAGTTGTAGTGAGTTTTTTTTTTCTAAAATGCATGCATTTACATTTGTCTACATTAATGAGCATTTTGTTATTGTACCCATATAGCCAACATATCAAGATCAAATTGTAGGATTTCCTTTTCTCATTTTATTTTACTAAATGGTTTAGCTTAGAATCATCCTCAGATTTTGATATCCACACTTTGCAGTTACAATCCAGGTCACAATTCAGGTCAATTACAGTACAGATGCAGCCAAAGAGACGGACACATTTCTAAAATTTCTGTGATATGTTTAGAGAACTTCCATGCTTGCAGTACCACTGTGGGCCTCCAAAGAGAATCTCTTTGATCTGTACATACAGTTAAAATTAAACAAAATATTAATGTTCCTGGCACAGAGCCCTGTCCTATCATACATTTTTGCAGATGACAGCAAAATCTGAAACAGGGTGGACAATCAAGAGGAGGAGGAAAGAATATGTTTGGATCTTGGGAAACTTGAGGAGTGGTCAAGAAAATGGAAGTTGGGGTTCAATGCCAAAATGTGCAAAATCATGCACCTAGGGCATGGAAACCTAGTGGTTGAATAAAGGAAAGGGGGGTACTGACAGCCACACATCAGAAAAGAGACCCTGGGGTTATATCTGATGACCCCAAAGTGGCAGAACAGTGGCAAAAAGTAGTGGGTCTGGCCAGTGGGATGCAGGGATGCATAGGGAGAAGGTATCTCCAGCAGGAGGAGGGAGGTGGTGTTGCCATTATATCACTTACTGGTGGGACCCCACCAGGAGTATTGTGTCCAGTTCTGGAGGTTGCACCTCAGAAAGGATGTAGAAATGGTGGAGGCATTCTAGAGGAGGTCAGCTAAAATGATGCAAGGATTGCACCAAAAGCCCTATGAGGAGAGACTGAGGAATCCCAACATGTACACACTGTAAGAGAGGAGAGCAAGAGGAGACATGATTTAGACCTACAGGTGTCTCACAGGGAGAACAGGGTACAGCAGGGGAGTCTCTTTCAAATGAGGAAGAGCATGAGGACCAGAGGGCATGCAAAGAATCTGGAGGCTGGAGTTTAAAAGTGATGTGAGGAAGTACTACTTCACTTAAAGAATGGTAAACACTGGAAATGGCCCATAACAATTGGTGGAGGTGAAAAAAGTAGGGGTCTTCAAGCATGTGTGGGATAGACATAAGGGGATATTAGTAAATAGGCAGAGGAGGGAGGATTGCCCGGGATCAGTTAACGTTTGCAAGGACAGACTAGGCAGAGACCATCTCGGCTAACTAGGTATGCCAAGTGGTCCTTATCTGCAGCTAAATTTTATGTTTTTATGGTTCTATTTGAATCTATGCAAAAAAATTATATGGCTTCATATTCCGGATATTGTCATTAGGTGGGTGAGAAGCTGGTTAATAAATTGAAGCTAAAGGTTATGAATAAATGGTAACTTGTCAAACTGTGCCAGAGCTACTGTTATTAGCATACCTTTCCTTCCAGTTCTTCTGCAGTGTCACGTATGAAGACATTGAAGAGGACTGGTCACAGCACTGAGCCCTGTGACACCCCACTGGTCACTCTCCCTTCATTCGTGAGTGTCATTAACAACTGCCTTCCTTCGCATGTCTGTTAACCTGTTTCTAACCTAATTCACCACTTTGGATCCAACCCCTAGGCTGCTCAATTTCTTCATCAGTCTCCTGTGAAGCACAGTCTCAAATGCCTTGCTAAGATTCAGGTAGACCACATCCACATCCCTCCACTGATCTATTTGTCTGATCACCAAGTCAAAGAAATCAATCAGATTCATCTGGCAGTTACCTGCCCCCCCCCCGTGAATCCATGAGGCATTTGGTTTTACAACCTATTGTATTCAAGATACTCTATCACCCTTTCCTTTATCAGTTTTTCCATTATTTGCCACTACTGAGGTGAGACTGACTGGCCTGTAGTTGTTAACCTCTTCCATGCTGCCATGCTCATGTACATGGACTGTGTCTGTTCCCATCCAGTCCTCTGGAACTACATCTGATTCCAGTGAGCTACTGAATAAGGTCTACAGCAGAGCAGCTAGCATCTGCCTTAGTTCCTTTAGTAGCCTTGAGTGTATCCCATCTGGCCCCATGCCCTTGTCCACTTTTAGAGCTGCAAGTACCTTGAGGACTGTTTCCTCTGAAAATGGACATATGTCTGCCTCCCCCCCCTTGTTTCTGCTGCTTCCCAGTGGTCAAATCCCCCCCCCACTCTGAAGACTGAGCAGAAGTAGTACCTGTTCAGGAGGTTTGCTTTTCTTAGTCCTGTTCAGCACAGCCTCCCCTGCTGCTATTCTTATCTTCACTATCCCTCCTCTTGCTTTTCTCTTCTTATTTATATACCTGCAGCAATTCTTATTCTTATTTGCTATCTCTTTGGCTGTCCTCTGTCTGTGTGTTTGCTCCACTTACTACTGTATATGCTTCTCTCTGTTTTACTTTGGTACACCTCCCAGTTTTCCTCCCTCTGTCTTTTCTTAAACCACCTCAATGTAAGCCATTTATTCTTCATCACAATGAACATTTCCCTACAGTACCAAAATTATCTCTTTTTCCTTCTGCTTTTACTCATTTTCGTCAGGCAGAGGCTGGCTGCCTTAATTATGCACCCTTATTTTTCCCAACTGCTCCTCCAGCCCTCCCTGGCAATACCTTCCCCCTCCCACAGGGGCCCTACTAAATGTTTAAGAAAAGGTAATTAGATTCATCACACAGTTTTCTATTTTTGAAACCATGTTGGGGTTCAGCCTCTTTATTGATAACACATTGTAGATGAAACCAACCTTTTCCCCCGTTAAACAAATCTCTATTGGGAACTTTGGGAAATGGACCATCTTTACAATCAAGAACATAGCCCGTTTTTTGATAAAATGGTAGTGAGGTAATGCTATATAGATGACATGCTGATGGTGTGGCAGGGTAGTGAGCAAAACTACATGATTCTGTCAAACACTTAGAGAGTACTAATCTGTATGTGAAATTCATGGCTACAGTTGGTAAGGAAACCATTTCTTTTTTGGATATCCAGATTTCTAAAAATACAAGTAAGGGAGTAGATATAGATCTTTTTTGTAAACCAACAAACTGTAGTGCTTTATTGTTGGATAGTTCCTGTGATGTTCACCACACCATACAAGGCATTTCCACAGGGCACTTCTTGTGAATGAGACACACTTGCAGTAGTGAAGATGCATTTTTAAAAATTATCTACTGGACTGCATGATAGATTTTTGGACAGAAGTTACAATCATACTGATTTGGAAAGTGCATATCTTAGGTCAAAAACTACTGAGAGAATGACATTGTTAACTCCAAGGGAGCAAAGTGCCTCAACATGTAGGGGGAGACTTAAATTTGTCATTGAATATAACATAAGATTTTTGGAAATAGAGAAAATCATTAACAAGCATTAGATATCTTACAAACTGAATCAAAATTGGCAGTATATATAAATCAAAGCCCTAGAATGGAGTATAGGATAAGTCAGAATATCGGTGACAGAGTTACTAACGGTATGCAACCCATTGAAGTAAAACATATGTTGTTGATTCCCCTCCCTGCAAGAATGCACTGTTGTGGGAAATGTAAGTTTTGCCCTGTTGTCACCCCTACGATTGCAGTCATTAATCCCAAAACAGGGGAACTGATTGAAAAATTCATCAACTGTGACACCATGGGCATAGCATACTGTATCTGGCCAACAGCACTTCCCATGCATATAATGTGGGAAAGACTAAGCACAAATTTAAAGAGAGCAGAAGGGAACATCTCAGAAGTATTTCAAGCAAGAAGTTGAATTCAGCGCTGTCTAGCCACAACATGGAAGCAAGAGTAGGCACTAAGCACGAATGGGATTTTGTAGGACTGTCAAAAGTGGTAATGGGCATGAGGGGGGTATTTAAAGACACTTCTGGGACACAGAGAAGCATACTGGATTCTTGTCACTCAGGCTACTTCGTTTCCAGGATTGAATGATAGGATAGAAATGTCAGCTTTTTTATAACTTTATAGTATGTTTTTGCACTGATGACAATGATGATTTTAATGTTAGTTTCAACACAGAATGGGCTATAAAGTGATGTTATAACCAGCATCAAATATTATCCATTCCAATTTACTTTCGCTATTATAAATTGTTTTTTAAATGTTTAAAAACAAGGTTTTGCACAGCTTACTAGCAACTCTGTAAGAAGTTATTTTGGTTTGATCAAATATAATATTGCTTAAACATAAATATTTTTGTGGTGAGAGCTCTAAAGTATGATTTTATTAGAATTTTAAACTATAGCATTTTGAAAGCCTAATTATCTGATTAAAGCAATTTGAAACGTAAGCTTTGTGAGACAGTTTTAAATATTAGTCTGGACAACAGGATTCTTCTGTTTTTATTACTTTATCTCATTTTCACATGTGTTTTCAATTTTTTTGCTCTGTAGCACTTTAAACTTTGTTCATTTTAATTGATTTTGATTAACCCTTGCAGGGCCGTGGACTGATATATCAGTCCAAAATTCCTATACATTCTAATTCAGTTGGCAGCCTAAGGGTTAAAGTATGGTGTTTAAATACAGTGTTTGGGCTGTGCTAAGCAGTATCTAATCAAAGCACATGTGCACAAAACATTGAGGCCTGTGGGTGCAAGCCCAACCACCAGGTTTTTTGATGCTTTACATGGTAATAAAGGATTGGACTTTTGCAATATATTTATGAGTCTTTTGAATCCTTGAGTCTGTAGATCCTGGTGAGTGGTTACCTTATTTTTATTACATTGTAAATGAAACATTTTCAGTTAGCTCGATCACAAGTTTTTATGTTAATTTAGATAGTACTGACATATGGCTAACCAGATGATAGTTTTCTTTTTTCTCTTATGTCACTTTTTGAAGATGGGAATTACTGTAGTGTCTTTTCAGTCACTTGGCACTTTTTCATCCTTGATTAAATGATTACTAATACTACTGACTGGTCTAGTAAAAATTCCACTTTGGTTTTGTTACCACTCTTGGATATAAATTATCGGGTCTGTGAGGCTTATTTATTTAAATGTTTGTTAAAGAATTTTTCATTTTGTTAACGTCTGTACTTTCAAATGACCTTATGTACAATGTTTCCCAAATACAATAATGTCCTCACAAGGACTGACAATAGAATTGAAATATATATTTCAAACATCTTCTGTTTGCCTTTCACTTATAAGTCAGATTAATTTTGATAAATAGCCCCCCCCCCCTTTATTTTGAGTTGAATATGTAAAATAAATATACTTGAAGAAGGTCTTCTTGTTTCTTTTACTTTGGCTATTTTTACCTTGGATTTTTTTCTTTTCTGATTTTATTAGTGTAAATTCATTTTGTGCATACTCATTTTGTGATTTGCAAGCACCTCTTTCATTATTTGATAATCATTTATTCTCAGCACTTTGTATGCCTTAAATTTTTTTCTAGTCCCTTCACTTACCGCTTCTTGTTAATTAAATTGGGCAACAGCCATCACTACTAGAGTATTTATTAACTATTGGGATAAGCATGCCATCCAGCTTATGTATTTTTATTTTTTTAACAATATCAATTTCTGGTCAACAATTTTTTCTTCAAAATAATTTTCCAATCCCCAGCTATTTCATTTCATGTTGCACTAACATCTACCATCTTGAAATTACAAATGTTTGTGTTTTCCTACAGTAGTTTACAGTATATTTTATTCTGTTTAATTACTTCAAACTCCACCATTTTATGTTGACTATTACCCAGTTGCTCTCAATATGCACAATTCCAGATTTCCACCTCTTTCTTCTTTGTGTAAATTTTTAGTGCTCATGAAAGGTGTTTGATTGAATGCACTGGAACCGAAAACCTTGTATTTCTTCTTCTAAGTTGCAAGTAATGATATCTAGAGTATTCCCATTACTGGTCAATTCCTTGACCACCTGATTTAGTTGTCATCTTTGAAGAAATTAACATGAGTGCCAACAGTAGAAATAGGGTTAGATTTTTTCAATGTATGTCTCTATAAGTCAACTCTTAAGCCCACCCCCACCCAATTATAGGCTAGTTCAACTTCCTGTATTAGTAAAGTGTCCCTAAGTTCATTTAGATCAGGAAGCCTATGAGTAATTCCACAGGGTACTTGCTTTTCTCCTTTCCTTTATGTCTGATCCCAATTGATTCCAATGATTTACTTCCTTCCTTTATATTTGTAGCCAAGGCTGATTTAATTTTTAATATGTTTAGTAGAATTGCTCAGATATTTGTTTCGCTAAACACATGGTAAGCTAGTTAATAACTATACTAGTAGTGTTTAAGTTTGATAATACATTGATAAGGTGGATTGAAAAATGAGTCAAAGATAGGATGCAAAGGGTAAAAATAAATGGGCATACATCCTCTATAGCTAAAGTGACAAATGCAGTACAACAGAGATTAATACTGAGGCCAAAACTATTCAGTATATATATCTTGGACTTGGGTAGTAATCTGAAAAACAGGTATAGCATATTTGTAAATTATACAAAATTGGGTGTACGGATGTACACTTTTGAAAAATACAATACTTTACTAAATGACCTAACAATGCTGGAAAACTGAGCAAAGGAATAGGGAATGCTGTTGTGTAAAAGTAAGTTCATACATTTTGAAAAACTAATCTGGGGTATAAATATTACTTTCAAGACCACTTACTATCAGGCCCCAAGAGTGAAAGAGATCTAGGTACAGCACAGGCCACTTATACCATAAATAATTTCTACAGATAGCCCCTTAATATGGCTGAAATTGCCATTCCTTTTCCATGTTGCTTTTTCTCCTTATTGTGGCTATCAGGCATGGCTTCAGCTGTCTCAGTTGAGAGGGCTCAGATCAACCTGTGAGCATGTCTCATTCGACCCTGGCTCTGACTCCAGGCAGTCCCCCCACAGATTCCCTCTCCCATGGTGGGGCCAGGAAGGGAAGGGCCACCCCACCCAGTGAATAATCTAGATTTTCCTGGGGTGGTGCCATGAGTTGGGAGTGTGGCCAGGGCTTCATGAAGCCTGCTAGAGTCCCTCTTCCTGTTTTCTCCCTTTCCCATTGCTGGGGTGTGCAAGTCAATTGCACATATGGAGGTGTGCACATGCTGCAAAGTCCTGCAGCACCCTCCCTTCTTTTGCTGCCTCAGACCTGCACTACCCTCAGTCCTCCACCTGGTGGCAGTCATTCAGTGGGAATGCCAATCCACCTTCCCTGGTAGAGGAGAGCTGTTCTTCAGATGCTCAGTCCTTTCCCCTCCCCAGCTGACCCCCGATGACCCATGTCTGTTTGCAAACCCAGGCCATCAGCATGGTTGGAGGTGAGATGCACAGTGCCTCAGTCCTCTATGCTGGGCTGGCTTTGACATTGCCATTCCTAAACTGAAATTGCCATTCCTAAACCTATCCCATAGATGCCTCATTAAAAAAACTACAGCTATAATGAACTGGACAGGCTGCCTATAGTACATGCCAGTGGCACCTAATTAGCTGGTAATCAGCTTAATCCTAGCACAGACCACCATCTAATGAGGTGTTGATGAAGTGTGGTATCCAGCAATCTAGCCAAGACTCACTTCCAGGCCACCAGAGAGAACAGGGTGGATCCTTGCCTGACTCTTGCTTGTTGCAAGTAAAGATGCGGTTAACTGTGGGGCACCTGCTGAGTGAAGTTGTGCTAGTCCTGTGCATCTCAATTGGTCTTGTACAGTAATAGTGATATAAGCATTATCAGCAGTCTTTTTTTATTTTTTTAAAGAAAAACAAATGGAGCTTCCATGGAGCTGGGTGTGTAGAGAAGGGAATGAAAATGGTGGAGTTAGCTGAGACAGCAATAGATAAGAGGTATGCTCTCTGCATTAAGAGACATACAGTACTTTTCTGTAGGTGTTTTGTACATCAACAGCACTATCAGCACTATCAGTGCAAACTGAAATAGCTGTTTATTTTATAAATTGTGGAGCTGAAACAGCCAAGTGAGATGCATGGTGCACAGTTATCAGCACTACCAAAACAGCAGTCTTTCATTTTTATTTAAATGTAACGAGTGTTGTCCAGAATGATACTGTATATTGTACTGAGGAGTAAAAGGGCAGTACAGTAATAAGAAGATAGCAGATAGGAAACAATGTTATTAGACCTGACTGTGCATTGCATTGTAGTGCAGGGAGCACTGAGTGTTACACTGATCTGTTCATATGCATTTTCAATAGGTGGGACAACTGCTTATAATGGACAAAAGAAGGTCATAGAATCATAGAAGCTTGATGACAGAAAAGGACTCTTCCAGCCCATCCAGTCTGCCCACTTTTCCTCTTTCACACACCCCTCCTCGCCAGATGCCACCCTCCCCCAATACTCAGACCCATATGCCAGTCCCATGTCCTCTTAAATTCCTCCACTGATTTAGCCCGCACCTCTCCATTTGGCAGTCTGTTCCAGGGATCCACCACCATCTTAGTGAAGAAACACCCCCTCACTTTGCCCCTGTATCTATTTCCTTGCAGTCTGAGGCTGTGCACCCTAGTTCTGGCTCCCACCTTCCTCCTTAGTAGACCCTCTTCCCTGACTTTATTGAGCCCCTTTACATAGTTAAAGGTTTCAGTCATGTCTCCCCTTTGCCTCCTTGTTTCCAGTGTGAAGAGATTTATCTCCTTACACCTCTGCTCGTATGTCTTCCCCTGCATACCCCGCACCATCCTTGTTGCCCTTTTCTGAAATCTTTCCAATGCATCTACATCCTTGCAGAGGTGTGGTTTCCAGAACTGAACCCTGTACTGAAGCTTCAGCCTCACCATGGCTTTGTAAAGGGGCATTATTATCTCTCTCCTTCTGCTAGTAATGCCCCTGCCTATGCCTGCCAACATTCCACTGGCCCACCCTGCCGCCCTGCTACATTGGAACCCAACCTTAAGGTTTGACGAGGACTATGACACCCAGATCCCTCTCTTGTTCTGATTTCTTGATTTCCTCCCCAACCAGAGTATACCCTGCTACTGTGTTTTTACTCCCTAAGTGCATCACAGTACACTTCTTGGCATTAAATTTCAGCTACCACTTCCTGGCCCACTCCTCAAGCTTCTATAGGTCCTTCCTCATGTCTTCCACCCCCTCTAAGGTGTCCACCCTATTTCTAATTTTTGTATCATTAGTAAATAGGCACACCCTTCCCCTCAAACCCTTGGCAATATCACTGATGTAGATGTTGAACAGGAGTGGGCCCAAAACTGATCCCTGTGACACCCCACTCCTTACCCTTGCCATCTCAGAGTGCACATCATTTAGCACCACCCTCTGAGTTCTCCCTACTAGCCAGGCCTCCACCTAGCTTGCTATTTTCCCTCCCAACCCCATGCTTTCCATCTTGCTCACCAGTCTCCTACAGGGCACGGTGTCAAAGGCCTTGCTGAAGTCCAGAAAAGCCACGTCCACCACCATCCTTTGTCGATTTCCTGAGTCACCCAATCAAACAACTCAATTTGGTTGGTCTGGCATGACTTCCCCTTTGTGAAGCCATTCTGTCTGCTGTCCTGCAAGCCACACTCCTCCAGGCAATTCATCACCCTCTCCTTGATTAATGCCTCCATTACCTTTCCCACCACTGACGTGAGACTGACTGGCTGGAAGTTTTCCTTCATCTCCCTGCTACCTCCCTTTTTCAAGGGCACCATGACTGCCTTCCTTCAGTCCTCCATCACCCTCCCTGTATCCAGGGACAGGTTGAAGAGCCTTACCAAGGGTGCAGCCAGCTCCTCCCTCAACTCCCTGATCACTCTTGGGTGCAACCCGTCAGGCCCCATTGCCTTGTCCACCCTTAGACTATCTAGCTCTGCCCTGGATCACAAAGAGCAGTCCATTTTGAATGGCTTGAATTATATAAAAATTATGCATGATTTAAAATCCAAATGACACTGTGATGCAATATTCAGGAAATCAAATTATATACTAAACACAATTAACAGAAGCATTATTAATAAATAAAGAGAAATAATACTCCTACTATATTTGAAGTTATGTTAGACCTCATGTTGACTATTGCTCCCAAATCTGGGGTGGATTCAGTGTGGGTGAAAGAAATAAAATAGAAAAATAGCAAGATCAACAACATTAATAAAGGGATTTGAAAACAGTAGTTACGGTGAATGCTTGAGCACCCTAAATCTCTACACATTACACAGAAATATAGAGCAGTGGTTTAAGGCTCTGAGCTGCAAATCTGGTGACATCCAGCAGACCAGACCTGGGTTTGAATCCCACAGCTTCTACTTGCATACTGTGTGACCCTGAGCAAGTCACTTAACTTCCCTGTGCTCCTAGGTCACTCCTGTAAAAAAGCTTTCAGCTTAGTGTGCTACTCCTGGTTAAACAACTAAACTGCTGCTGGAGAGTATGAATTATACAGTCACAGTAGCGCCTGTATATTAGGATTGAGTAAGCACTTTAATGTTAAACCCTAATTTTTGTACCTCAAGAACATTGCCATTTCAGCCAAATTTACTTGACATTTGGAATAAAAAAAAATGGTGCCAGTATCTCTGGATCCAGAACATCTTGTGGCAATCATTTCATGGGGGGCAAAGTTGTAAAGAGGCAAAAAAAAAAAAACCATAAATTAAGACCCTTTTTTTGCTCAACTGTAATTAAAAATCTAGGGTTATTTGAAACCTGAAACTTGCAGGTTTCATAGAGTTTGGCTCAAGGTATGTGCTTTTTTTTTGGTTTTATCTCTTGAAGTTAAGTAATTTTGAAAATCTTTAGCAAAAAATGCTCACTGTGTGAGCATGCACAGTTTAAAAATCAGAGTTCTAAAGGTACTGTAGCTGAATTTTTATGACCACATAAAGTCATGAGGTTATATTATGAAAATGTACTTGTTTATCAGCTGGCAGGCCCAGCTCACTGTCTGCATATGCCATTCACCTGCTTTCATCCAGCAGGGAATGGCGTTATGTGTTAGTGCATAGCCCCGCCTCTGCTGAGCATGCTATGAGTGTGTTTTTTCTGCTGCAGAGTGTTCACCATTAACCACATGACTAACTTTATTTATTTGAACTGGACACCAGGATGCCCAATCCCTGGTGCTAATAATGATTAAAAATGTAGTCTGACACCAGGGTGCCCATCTCTAGTGTTTTTTCCCCCTTCCCTCTTTAATGTTCCCCACAATGCCCATAATCTATACTTGTCAAACCCAACTGAGGCCCAATGTCATAATCCTTTCTGGACTGGAGACATGTCTTAAGTCTTTAATGACAGACCAAGAACTGAGGAAACAGGTAAGTGTTGAATAATGTATTTCTATATGTTTTGAACTTTTCTCCATAACATGGTCATTGTTTATTATTTTTTGCCCACATTTTCAACCTGGACTTTTTGGGACCCCACCTCATGAACTATGGTAGGGAATTTATGTAAATCTTGCTTGAAAGGTGATTTTGTGATGACTGCATGAAATCATCTTTCTGGCCAGATTTACATAATTTCACCAATCTTGTTCATGAGGTGGGGTCCCAAAAAGACCATATTAAAGACTTGGGCAAAAAAATATTTAAAAATGACCAAGTTATGAGCGTACATAGAAAATGTTCCATGTGCCTTGATAACTTTGGTAATTTTCAATATTTTGACCCCAAACATTCAACATACAGTAGTCTTCTTATGACCTCACCTCATGAACACCAGGTCCATCTTGCAAATGAGCCTTGCTCAATGGTGCCTGCCTGGATAAAGATTCTGATTGATTGGTTGATTTGATTGATTGATTGAACCCGATAGATGAAAATTTTCAAATCCCTACCAAAACTTCATTTTCTGCCACTGGTGTGAAAGCACATTTCAGACAGGATGTGAAAAGTAACAGCTGTAATGTTCATGAGGTGGTGTGAACAAATGGCTATCACACCACCTCATGAACATTACATCTGTTGCTTTTCACATTGTGGCTAAAACGTGTTTTCACACCCGTGGTGCGAAATTATGTTTCAGCAGGGATTTGAAAATGTTCACCTACCAAGTTCATGAGGTGAGGTCAAAATAAGACTATGTTGAAAATTTGGGGTCAAAATATAAAAAAAAAAGCAAAAGTTAGGAAGGTAAGTTGTTATTTTTCTACACATGTACATAACTTTGAGAAGGTAGTATAGCATAGTGGTTAAGGGCAATGAGCTGCAAACCCGGAGACCTGAGGTTGAGTCCCATCAGCCCCCACTTGCATACTGTGTGACTCTAAGCAAGTCACTTAACTTCCTTGTGCTCCCAGATCGCACCTGGAAATAAGCTCTGGCTTTATGTGCCTTTCCTGGTCAAAGAATTTTCAATTTCCCTAACTTTAGTAATTTTCAATATTTAAACTCCAAATTTTCAACATAGCTTTTTTTCACAACACCTCATGAATGTGACAGATGTTGCTTTTCATTTGCTGGCTGGTATGTTATTTTGCATTTCTGGTACAAAATTACATTTTGTCTGCTATGTTATTAAATGACACCTGTCATGTTCAGAAGGAAGGATCATAAAAAGATTCAGTTGAAATTTTGGGGTCAAAATGTCACAAAAAAAGTAATGCTTTTTGGAGAGATGTCCTTTGGACCAGTGGGGACCACAATTGCCTTCCTGTGCTAGTGACCTCAGTTTGGGTGCACACTCAGTCATCCAGCTTAATAGACCAAGGCGGGGGTGTGTGTGTGCTGCAGTGTGCTGTACCAGTCCCAGACTGGGGAGAGACAGAGCAGTGTTCGAGTGAACATGTGGCACCTTGTGGTGGGCCACCTTAAATCACAAGGTGTTGACATGTGTGTCGAGCCCTTATGGGCCCATGCAATGGGTCACGTCTATCTCCAGTATTCTATTTATTTCATTTTGCACTTGTCCCAAAGACCCAATTCCACTATCACAAAAAGAAGGGAAATTAATTGCAAAAACTTATGTCAATACAGACATTAGGGTTGAAGAACACAAGTGCTGGGGTTTTTTCTGTTTAACTTTGTTTTTGAAATAGTTAGTGCTGTGAGGGGATAAGGTGGTGTGGAATTTAATCAGTGCTGTGGGTTACAACTGTTACTGAGTGAAATTCTGGGCTGTGAAATTTAATCTGTGCTGTTTGAATTTTTGGAGCCATTACTGTGTGAGATTCTCTCAGGTATGGAGCTGAGACAGGAAGCTACAGACCTGCTTGGCCTTGTGAATTGGGGGTTGGGGCAAGCAGGAACCATCCTTGCTAACAGAATCACTGGGGAGCAGCAGACCAAGGGAGCAGTTTCAGGTAAGTGCTGTTTTTTTCTGTTTAAAGCAGAGGTCACTGAGAGAGTTGTTGAACAGAGTTCTTGATTTTAAGAGGCATATTGTTTTGATGATTTTTGCAAGAGGCAGTTGATTGTTTTTCGAGGGTGCCAGCAGCAGAGTACATGCCAACCCCTGGGCTCATCCTCCTTTTATAGAGGCAGGTCACTTGTCGCATGGCATCTTCCTACCACCATATGGGAGGTGCCTAACAATGCAAAGGGGCAGCTGAGATGTGATAGAGGGCAGAGATAGAGTCTGTCAAAAGGGAAACCAGTAGGACAGTTTAAATAGTATTGTAAGAGGGGATACCAGTCAGTGTAGACAAAGATGATGCAGGCAGTTGTGCAGTGCACTGGGTGTGGAGCAACAGTATTCAGGAGGACATTCTGGGTACTGCAATGCTGTCTCATATGCAGGTACCTATCTGGGCAGAGGGTGCCAGTCTCCATGCCAAGCTCGCAGGATTACTGGACACCTTCAAAATCACCCAGAAGCCACCAAGCCACCAGCCACTGCCACAACAGTTGCCCAAGCAGATGGCAGGATGGTCCAAGGTGGGCTCTGGGAGATTCAGGGAAGGGTGGCAGAGACACATCCCCCACCTAGTCAAGCTTAAGAACTCTTACCAAGTCTTGGAGGAGAGGGAAACTCCTGTAAGGGAACCCGAGGCTGTGACTGAAGAAGATGTGAGGGTTCTCCAGAGGGGAAACCCAGAGGGTGGTAGAAGAGGAACCCAGGGGAAGAAGAAAGTACTCGTGATGGGTGACTCGATTGTTTGGGGTATGGATCTAAGCAAGGACAGCAGGGAGGAAAGGGAAGTAAAGTGCCTCCTAGGAGGCACAACTCGGATGGAAGGGAAGTGGATGCAAAGGATTGCTACAGTAGTGGCAAAGAGGGGGTGGAGGTTATTGTCCACCTGGGTACAAATGTCCTTTCCAAGGTCATTACAAGCATGGAACAGGTGCAAGAGGAATTCAGGGAGTTGAAAAGGTGGCAAGCTCAATGACATTTTCACAGGTGCTTCCAGTCCACAGTAGGGGGAGGATAAGAATCCCCGCATCAGTAGCTTCAATAAATGGATGAAGGGCTGGTGCAGTGAGAAAGGGTATGGCTTCACTGGGTAGCTGAGTCCCATCTGGAACAATATGACCATGTACTCAGGCAACAGGCTGTATCTGTCCTTGAAGGAGAAGGCAGTCCTGAATGAAAAGCTTATATGCTACTTTGCTGAGTGTTTAAACAAGCCAAGTGAGTGGGGGGAGCAGAAACAGGGTTACTCAAGCAGCCCACCCCCACAAGATGAAGAATGCAGGCAGGAGTACCAGGAAAGCAGGAAGGTAACAATAACGCATACATCAGATATAGAGGGGAGGACGGGGGGTAGAAAATATAAGAAAAAGTGGGGAGAGGGAAGACAGCAGCATAGCAATGGAGCTGGTAGGGAGCAGGTTATCAAAAACATGGAATGCCTATGAGCCATAGTGCTCACAGTCGGGAAAAAATCCCAGACCTGGAGGCATTATTAGTAGAAGCAAACCTGAACATAGCAGCTATAACAGAGATCTGGTACACCACAAACCACAACTGGGATGTGAGAGTACTAGGGTATACTCTGTTCAGGAGGGATGGGGGGAAAAGGGGGGATGGCCATGTACATCAGGGAGAACATTAAGGCAGCAGAGGTACCAGGAACACAGGGGAAGCCGAGGCACTGTGGGTCACACTTGAGCCAGCCAATGGCACAGCAATCCACACAGGGGTGATCTACAGGCCTCCAGCACAGGAGGATGAATTAGACAGGAACCTGAGGATCAAATTCACACAATGTCAACAAAGGGGGAGGTACTGCTATTTGGGGATTTCAGTAACCCATTTGTGAATTGGACCATCCCAGCAGCAGCTTCAGCCAGGAGCAGAGACATCCTGGATGCCCTACAGAGGGTAGGCCTAAGGCAACTAGTAACTGATCTCGCCAGGGACAGGGTGATTCTGGACCTGGTGCTTACCAATGGTGACAAAATTGCAGATGTCCAGGTGGAGGGTCAACTTGGTTTCAGCGACCATCATATGGTTTGACTTAGCATACAGAGACACAGTCTAGTCACACTAAGGCAAAGGTCCTGGATTTTAGGAGAGCAGATTTTGCTGAAATGGGGAGATACATTAAGGAGGCACTGACAAGGAGAACAATAGGATGGGGAATGCAGGAGCAGTGAGAACACCTAAAGAGAGCCATTGGGGAGGTGAGAAGCCAATGTATTAGGGTGGTAAACAAGGGCAGGGGAAGGAAGAGGCCACTTTGATTCTCAAGAGAGGCGGTAGAAAAAGTCAGGGCCAAAAGGGATGGGTTCAGGAAATATAAGGAGACTAAATAGGAGGAAGACAGGGAGGTGTACCTAAGGAATCTAAAGGAGGCAGGAAAGGCTGTGAGGAGAGCAAAGGCACAGATTGAAGAAAGGTTAGGACAGACAGTGAAAAAAGAGGACGAGACATTCTATAGGTACATCAGTGTAGAGACAAGGGTTGGAGAGTGGTAACACTAAATGCTAGGAGTCTTGAGAATAAGGGGTCAGAACTATAGGCTCTCCTGGAAGAGGGGGGAGTGGACTTGGTGGCTATGGCTGAGACATGGGCCACCCAAATCCACAACTGGGACATGACAGTTCCGGGGAACAGATTACACTGGAACAATAGGAAAAAGGGGAAGGAGGGAGGGGTGGCACTTTACATAATGGAAGGATTAAAATGTGTATGGGAAGAGGGAGATGAGGGAGACACAGAAGCACTGTAGGTTCAACTACAGGATCCCAAAAATAGATCACTAAGACTGGGGGTGGTGTACAGGCCACCCTCTCAGTCTGAAGGGATGGACAGGGTACTGGCAGAACAGATCAGAAGGAACTGCAGGAAGGTGGGGATGGTGATAGTAGGAGATTTCAACCTGCCAGGGGTGGAGTGGGACACACCTACCACAAAGAAAAGAAGGGAGCTGGTTGCCTTCCAGGAAAGCTTTCTAGTACAGTTGGTCAAAGAACCAACTAGGGAAAAGAACACCCTTGACCGAGGGATGTGAGTGTGGAGGAATCACTGGGAGGGAGTGACCACCAAACAGTATTGTTCCAGTTACACATGGCTAAAGAGAAGGGGGCATCTGGCACAAGGGTGCTGGATTTCAGGAATGCTAACTTTAAGATGATGAGGGAAGTGGTACAGGGGTTCCTGTGCAAAACTCAACCAGGTATGGACACACAACAAAGGTGGGAACTGATAAGACAGGGGATAGTGGAGGCATCAGAAACTTGCTGTAGGGCCCAGACTAAGAAGGCTAGGTGAAAGAAACCCAGCTGGATAAGCAAAGGGGTGTTAGACAGGGAGAGGAGGAAAAGGGCAGCTTAATGGAGATACACCTCAACCATTGCCTGAGCCGTCATTTGAGTCCTCCCTTCTGTCATTGTCCAAATCAAGGTCCCAACATCACAATCTGTCTTTGCTTCAAATATTGGACTTAAATCCCAATCATTGCCTGTGGCATCTGTCATATTCTTCCTTCGAACAGTCCTTCCTCCCTAGGCCATCATGTCCAACCCTCTCAAACTGGTGAGGTGGGTGGAGAACTGGCTAAAAGATAGGCAGCAGAGGGTGGTGGTAGGTGGGAAATACTCATCCCCTAAGCCTGTGACAAGTGGTGTTCCACAGGGGTTGGTGTTGGGCCCAGTGTTGTTTGGCATATTTATTGCAGACATCTCAGAAGGCATCAGCAGTAAAATCAGCCTATTTGCGGATGACACCAAGATGGGAGCAGTGGTGGATGACCAGGTTGGGTGGCGGGGGCTACAGGAGGATCTGGCAAGGCTACAGACCTGGCCTGACAGATAGCAGCTAGGGTTCAATGCAAAAAATGCAAGGTACTGCACTTTAGAACAAAAAATCCAAGGAGATGCTACAATCTGGGGCTGCTGGAGGTAACAGTAGAGAAGAAGGATCTGGGGTGCTCATCATGGGAGCAATGAACAATTCTGTGCAATGCAGAAAAGCAACAACAATGGCCAACAAAATGCTGCAGTGCATTGCAAGGGGCATTACCTCGGGAAGAAGGGAGGTTAGTGGTGGTAGTGCAGGCTAGTGTGGCAAGGAATGGGAGGGTCTGTGGCCTGGTGGGTAGGGCATGCCTTCATGTATGCTCACATATGGCCACAGGAGGGGAAGGAGGAGAAAAGCAGAAAAAAGTGGTCTGTGGCTTTATGAAGCCCTGCCTGCCCATCTGCAGACCCATGCTGGCACACAGAAGACCTGGGAAAGTCAGGCATGATCCCTTTTTAGCATGAAGAAAGCAATGACAGATGCTGTTGCCAACATGTGGTGAGCCATATTTCTCTACTTTTGAAGAGTATCACTGTGATGCACTGGCTTGGAGCTATATCTTGTGCTTTGGACAGGAGACTTTGGGAAGGGGAGGGTGAGGGGGTGGGCATTAGGCTTTAGGGTTGACAATCTCTAGGAAGACTCCATCACTGATTAGCCAGTGCTCTGGAGACCTCAAACCCTAATGTTTTTTATTTCCCTAGACATGTTAAAAACCCTCTACTGTGCCTGGCCATGATTTTTTTCTGCTTTTGCACCCTGCCCTGACATGCACCTCCCTGGAGTTGAGAATCCTTTAGTGGGGGGCCCCTTATAAAAAAAAAAAAACAAGTGCCTGGCAGCCTTTTGCTGTGCGCCGGGAGTGTACATCGCTGAAATTGTTTTTCGGTGATCTACACTCAGCCTAATGGCGATTGCCTTTCTGTGGTCACCATTATCACATGGAACCATAATCAGTCATCCTTGTCCTAGTCAGCAATCACCTATACTTGATCATCATGAAGCCTGTGCCTCTATCATTTATGCAGTAAGATATGATGGGACATTGGTTGTGGGGATTTTACCAGTCTTCCTGGGGTGTAGCAGGGCACTTGTCTGCAGGCCAAGTGCATTTAGTCCCAGAAATTCTGGTAAAATCACCACAACCAACACCAGGAAATGTCTTATTACACATACAAAATGGATCTCCAGGTGCATATAAAGAAAAGTTGTAGTATATTTTTGAAGAGTTACAGAAAAAATAAAGAACTATAGAAAATAAATACAACATAAGCACTCTCACTTTATCGCATGACCAACCATTGTGACCTTTATAACCATTTTGTCTAGTTATTCCCTCTAATAGTGGCTTATTTGCCCTGGGATGCTTCTCAGACAAAACAATCAACCTGGGTGCCTTTGTTCCTCTTGTTGTTCTACTCATGTGACCCTTTTTATTCTATCCTGTTAGATCCAATGACACTTTCTTACTCATCCCCAAAACTTTTACCAATATAGGAGGCCAGGCATTTAATGTCACTACTCTTAGATTATGGAATTCAGTGCCATCCCTAGTTCACAGCCCCCCTCCCAATTCATGAGGTTCCCATGAAATCATCAATATGCCTGCTCAAGTTGTACTGCAGCTGTACATGATTTCAGTATATGTCAGTGCGATGCTGCACTTTACCAAACTGTTTCTGCAGTACCTATACTTATCTAATATAACTTGTTAAAGGTACTGCTGCCCATTGCTCTTGATTTTAAACTGGATTGCAGAGGTCTGCTCTCACTCTGTATTTATGCTGTTTTTACTGCTTCTCTCCAAAAACATGCACCACTGTACCACCTGGTCATTTAAACTTCTGGGACATATCTGAAAACAAGTGCATTGGTGTTTAGTCTACTTACCTGTCAACAAAAGCTAAATAAATACAAACTGCTAAAATAGTCCCTCTTCTAAAATGTGTCACTAGGTGTAGCTGGTAGGCATTGCATTGATTTGTGTCTTTCATGTCATTTTTATTTTTATGTTGTTTCATCCTCCCCTTACACCCACCCTTTCCAATCCCCTCCTGTAGAAAACGTGTTTGTCCATCTGGATATTAAGCTTGTTTTTATTTGTATAACAATGTTTTCAGCTTTTGCAAAATGTACTGTCAGTCACAAGCACAGTCTATTGATGTTCTGTTTGAAACAATCACAAGCACTAGTACTGCCCCACATGCCTTGACTGCAGATCTTAAAATCTCCTAATCTCGCTCTCACTCTACAAGAAAAAAACAGAATTTGAAGTTGCGAGAGATGAAGTTGTGGGATAGTGTGGTGGGTGGATGGTTGAACGTGTAATGGTGCAATCAGGCAAAGTGATGTGCAGAGAGTGAGACAGTGAATCAACCAAATGGTATGTAGTCTTTTGTTATACCTGTGGTAGCCGGGTTGATGTTTGGTGAAGCAAGCATAAATTTATGACAAACAACAGATTTTCTAGAGTGGTGCAGTATAGCAAGGAAACTGGAAAGAACAATTTACGACAGACTTGAATAAGTAGCGAGAGTGATTAGGAGACTGCC
Organism: Neoceratodus forsteri; assembly: GCA_016271365.2. Classification (NCBI taxonomy): domain Eukaryota; kingdom Metazoa; phylum Chordata; order Ceratodontiformes; family Ceratodontidae; genus Neoceratodus; species Neoceratodus forsteri. The sequence goes on along the minus strand of CM057456.1, from coordinate 1,155,069,197 downwards.
TCCATCGTCCCTTTTAAAAAAAGTCACATAAATAGCAATGACAAAAATGTTCAACTCCTATAAACTACTGTTTTAAGCAAATTAAACTGGAACTATACAACGCAAAACAACATTTTAGCAGCATGTGTTTTTTTCTTTATCAAGCTTCTTTCAACTATCATGTTTGGCCCATTAACTGCCATAGCAGTGACATTGGCAATACACCAGTATTTATTTTAAATTCAGCAAACCACCAGTAAGTTAAAACTACTTGTAGCCTCCTGTGTGAGTAGAGATGTGTGAAGCTGGCAAATTTTAAATGTGAATTTGTTCGCAGAGTTTGCCAAATTCACAAAGTACGAGGTGGCAATTCATGACATTTTCAACAGGTGAAGTGGTAGTTTTTCAAGCAAAATCATGCAAGTATGCCATTGAGGTTGCAACTTTGCCATGATATTGCTTGATTTCACCTGAAAAAGTGCCACTTTACCCCGAAGACTCATTGTGAAATGGCAAAGTGGGAAATTACCAAGGTTTTCCACAATGACGCCTTTTACAACTGCACTGGAACTTTGCTGGTAAAATAAAACTGCAACATCTCTAAGTGCAAGGTTAAAATTAAAAGAAGAAATTACATTTTCATTGGCAGTCACAGTCCAATGAAATTCCCTCTTGACATCATACCAGAATCTTTCATGAATCAATCTTCTCCTTTGATTCCCACTAATGGGTTTGGACTGAAGGCAATTGGACCCCACAGGAGCCAAAACCTTTCTGGGGGGGGTTGGTGGTGGGAGCAGCCTCCACCTGCATACCACTGGCATGTGGCAACTGGTATGCAGTGGCACCAGCCCTCAACTGTCTCTGTTTCTTTTTTCCCCACAGTTGAGTGTGCAGCTTCTCCTTCACTGTCCTTGTTATGGAAAAGAATGTCACCATCTATAACAACAGCAATTGGTTATTTGGCTTTATTGTAGAATATATTAGAGTTTGTTATTTTTGTATCAGTTTAGTTAATTTACATTAAAAAAAATATGTTTTTTCACAGCCCTACCTTCCAAAAGCACATGGCACCCTGAAAAGTGGGGAGCAGGCTAGTTGTTCATGCAGCGGGACTGTCTAGGGCTAACACTTCCCTGTGGGCAAGGGCTATAGACGATTCATTCCAGTCATTTCACTCCATGACAACTCACCCAACACTATTTGCTCTAGTGTCAGCCAGCGCCCATGTCAATTCATCCCCAGACAATTTGACCCAGGGTAAACATTATAAAACAAACAAACTCCAGGTGGACACAATTTGCCCACCAGATGAGACAATGTGCTCGAGGGTTGTAGAAGTGGAAGTCATACTGTAACTGTTGTTGAGGGCAGTACAATATGTAGTGGGAACAAGTTGTCTGAGGATGATTTGACATGGGAGCTGATTGATTCAGGAGCTAATAGCCTGGGGCAAGTTGTCATGAAGCCATATGCTGTTGTTACAGTGACAACACAGTGATGTCGCTGATGCCGACAGCATTGACACATCATTGCAAAGTCTGCTCGGGACCCCAGCACTCTTTCCCGCGGTCCTGCACCCCTCCCCGAATCAGCTCCAACTCTTGAGTTGATTATATTATGTTAGGGAGGTGCCAACCCCCCCCACACACAAAAAAGCACCTTTGTCCTCCCATGGCACAATGCCGACCACAATTTCAGTCAACATAGTGGTGTCAGGAAAATGTTGCATCAACAAGAAATTGTCTATGCGGCATTGTAGATCCATCATGAAGCAAAATGACAGGAACAGATTGATGTGTCCCCCTGGGCAAGTGCACTTGCAATGGGCAGTTTGGGGTACCTGGGGGGAGACTGTTCTCCCAGAACTGCAGAAATAAATTGTCTAGATCCCATGTGCTTCATTGGGTTCTGCATACCATTCAGCATTAACCTGTTCTCACAAAAAGCACAAAAAGAAGAAAAGGCACCCGCTGACATCACCATCTGATCATTCTGTTATGTGGCATTCATTGTCTGTAGATTAAGGGTCCCCACCATCATCTCCAAGAGCACTGGGGACTTGGATGCCTCCAGACTCATTGTCTACATCCTAGAGTCTCTTCTATCACATTGGGATGCTTGCAGTGAGCAGTTTAGCAATGAAGCAACTCTTATGGAACAGTTGTTTCATTGTATAAGTATGATGACCTCATTGATGATGCTGGCACCACTCCCTTGGGAGGGCCACTGCCACGGATGCTGTCTTCAGTGCCATCAAACAAAAGCATGCTGACTTTAAATCCAGTGCTGAGACCAAACCTGGCATAAGGGTCATTGCTGGTGCCACTGCCAACACTGATGCTACCTGCGGTGTCACAGCTGACTTCTTCAGGGATGATGGCAGCCATGGTACTGATGCCAAACCCTTCAGATCTGGCAGGACTCTTGTTATTGATGTCAGCACTGTAACTGGTTATAAGGGCAGGTCCATTGAAGCCTACCTCAGTGCTGACAATGGTGCCACCACTGGTGCCATATGGGCTTTCAGTGCTGGGGTTGTCTTCTTCAGGGTAGATCCTGCCTCCATTCCCAGTGCTGCTGATGGTGCCTTTCCCAAGACACTTCATGAGGATAGGTCCAGTGTTGCTGGTGTTTCCAAGGCTGCAGCCTTTGGTGTTGCCCATTAAGATCCCCTTCTATCCTCCTTGTATAGAAGGAGATGAGATGAATCCAGACCTTGTCATAACCTTAAGGCATGATGACAACAATGTCTTTGGCTCAGAGAATCCTGAACTTGTTCCAGTTTTATTGCCTCAGGAGGACATCTCATAACACTCTCTGCTCAAAAACATGCATAGCACTTTCTTTTTAAAAAAAGTAGCTATAGAACAGTCCAGGTGCATCCAACTAGAGTTCCTAAACAGGACTAATATTTCCATCTGTTTCATTCCTCTCATTCAGCCTGCCTTAGAAATCATCTCAGAAGCTGCATGGAAGAGGCCCTCTATTGTGGCTGCTGTCTTCACACATGCTGACAGAAAACATGAGGCTCCTAAATCCATATCCACATACTGCATTTCTGCTGATTTCTCATGCAACTGTGATCTTGGCTAAGAACGATAAAGCCACAGTACCTAAAAAAGCCACAGCGTATCCTTCTAATAAGGAGTCACACAAGATTGACACCATGGGCAAGCATGTCTATTCCTCAGCTATTCTGAGCATGAGAATAGCTAGCTGCCCAATTTGAGCATGCCTTCTGGTCTAAGCCAAAAACTGTGGCACAGATGCTGCCACACACAAAGGTCAAGCAAGACATGCTATTGACTCTTAAGTGCAGTACTGAATCCAATAGTCATCAGCTTAAATCTTCTATGGATTCTGCCAATGCAGCAGCCAACAAAATGGCTACAGGTGTCAGCATCAGAAGACATTTCTGGTTGTGGACTGCTGGCTTCAACCCCAATATCTTACAATTCAGAGGCACCTATCTGTTTGGACAGCAGGTGGAGAAGTCTGTTAAAGAGTCTAATGTGGCTAGAATGACTCTTTAGACTTCAAGGCCAAATAATTAGACTCCACAGAGGGGTAGGGGACATGGCTCTTGTAAGCGGTCTTTTGTTTTAGAGCTGAGGTAGCTCTAATAACAGATCCCAGCTACCTCAGTACAAGAAGAAAAGGCTACTGAAGGTACAGGCACCACAAGTGCTCACTGTCACTATCTTAAGTTCAGCCCAAGGTCCAAAGTAGACCACTCCTCCCTGGATGGGGGCTCCTCAACCTGTTCTTACATCAGTGGGAATCCATTATCAACCCAGTTCATCAGTAGTAATCCATTATGACAGACAACTGGGTTTTAAGAATTATCCAAGTACTTCCTGGAGTTGTTGGAGCCCCACAAGACAATCCACCTGAAGGCAATTCCCCAAGTCAGCTCACATGTTGGAGCTGCTAACACTGGAGTTTGCAGGCCTGGTAGAGAACAAGGCAATGGAAGTACTACCAGAGTAAGACTGGAACAAGGGGATCTACTTCCACTACTTCCTAGTACCCCAGAAATCAGTGAGCATGTGCCTCATTCCCGATTTTAGACAACTGAACAAATGCATGACTCAACAAAATTCCATATGGTTTCTTTGGGATCCTTGCTACCATACCTGAAACCACAGGATTGGCAAGTCTCTTTCAATAGGCAGAATGTGTACCACCGTTGCATATCAGCACATACTGGGGCATCCCAACAACTATAGATACCTGTGGTTCTGTGAGGAGGGGCAGCATTACGAGTTCAGAGTCCTTCTCTTTGGGGATTCCTCAGTGCCTTTATGAAGTACTTTACCAGTACTCACAGTGCACCACAGAAAGCTAGGAAAACAGGTCTTCTAATACTGTATCTGAATGATTGGATCCTGAAAGGCTCATCCAGACAGGAAACATAGTGGATACTGATGACTGCCTCACAGTTTCTAACATCCAAAGAAGTTCTGCTGACCCCTTCCAAGTCTGAGCTGGAGCCCTCTCAGGTGCTTCTATTCATAGGAGCCATTGTAGCCATGACCTGAGGCTGGATCATTCTTCCAGACATCATAGTGCAAGCAGTCTTGCAGATGGTATGCTTTATTATGGAATGCAGGTCAGTGCCAGCTCATTCCATGCAATGCATGCTTGGACTCATGGAGTTCTTGGTGTTTAATGTCTCCTTAGCAAGACTGCACATGGGAACAACTCAGTGGATGCTTAGTGCCCAGATGTCTTAAGCATAACATCCTTGTAATTACCCCATTCAGGTGACAAAATCACTAGTAAGGTCCCTACTATGGTTGTCTGTGGAGTAAAACCTCCTCCAAGGCTTCACTTTTTCCATACTGGAGACAGAGGTGATGCTCACCTTGGATGCAACCTTGGTTTGGTAGGGAGACCACTGTCAGAGTTTCCAGACAGGAGTCTGATTCACTTCAGAAATGCATCTCCACATAAATGTGCAGGAGATTCCTGCAGTTCTTTACAGCTTGCAAATCCATAAGACTTGGTCAACCAAAACATAGTCCTGCTCCAGACAGATAACAAATTTGTAATGTACAGTACTACTATATGTCAATATACTATATGCCAACAAGCAGGTTGGAGCACACTCTTACCTTCTTTGCATGCAGGCAGTGAGAGTGTGAATGTTGCCTTGGGCATGGGATCCTGCTCCAAACCATCTATCTACCAAGAGTCCAGGATACTCTGCCAGAGAAACTCAGCCAAACACAACAGATCCTAACATGTGGTCACTGGCACCAGCCATCATAAGATTTTTGCTTAGGGAGTAGGAAACTACAGGTGCGGACCTCTTTACATCCCCACTCAACACCAAACTTCCTCATTTCTGCTCCAGATATCCAGAGCCTGGAATTTTCCATCAGGATGCATTCAGCCTGCAGTGGTGCAACCTGTTTCTGTGCATTCTGCCAATTCCTCTCATGCAGAGAGTATTGTTCAAACTGGAGCCACATGGGGGCACAATGATTCTAGTGACCACTTGTTAGCTTACTCATATAATGTTCCTTCTGTTTAATTGACTTTCAGTGATCAAATTAAGGACTCTTCCATGCTGGATGAACTTGTGAACTTGCTGTCCCAAGCTCAGGGCTGTCTAGTCCACCCTAACCTATGTTCTTTTCATCTCTGGCTTTGGATTCTGAAGAAATAGAAGTGTATAGATTCAGGGAGTCTCAGAGGATCTTTGAAATTTTGTTGGCTTCTTGAAAGCCTTGCATCAGGAAAACATACACAGCCAATGGGAATGTTTTCTGTCTGAAGTTTCAAAACCCTATGGACTCCTTTAGTTGTCGACATGAAAGGTGTTTTATAACACCTGCCAGACTTTTCTGTTGTAGAACTGCAATACTTCACAGTAAAAGTTCATTAGTTGACTATCTCAGCGTACCAAGAAACTTTAGATAAACCCTTCTCTGGTTCATCTGCCACTGTTCAAGAGGTTCTTCAAGAGTACCTTGCACATAAGGTGCCCAATTAGAAAGTCTGTGGCTCCTTTGAACCTCAATATAGTACTAGACAAGCTATCTTGGAAGTCATTCAAGCCTTTTGCAACTTGTGACATGAAATACCTGACTTGGAAAGCAGCATTTCTGGTAGCCATCACCTCTGCATGCAGACTGTCTAGAATTCATACTTTCGTTACAGTTTCTGTATACAGTTTTCCATAAAAACAAAGTGTTTCTCTGTAAACACAGCAAGTTCCTACCAAGGTGGTGTCTGGGTTCCACTTAAACCAATCTGTAATTTTGCCTGCATACTTTGCCAGTCTTCACAATGAGGGAGAGAGAACTCTGCAATCCCTAAATGTGAAAAGGGTCTTTACATTCTACTTGGACAGAACCAAGGACCACAAAAAGGCACAGCAGCTTTTGTCTCTTTAGACTCTTAATTGAAAAGGACTACCTGGCACAACAAAATGCATTTCCTCTTGGATTGTGAATTCCCTTAACCACTGCTACACTATGGCAGGGGAAAATCTGGAAGGCAAGGTTCATGCCCATTTCTAAAAAGGAAAGTAAACCACTCTTTGACAGAAATATGCTCATACCGATTGCAGAAATCAGCAGAGCTACAACATGGAGCACAGTGCACACCTTTACCAATCGCTATGCCTTGGATGTTCATGCCAGGCAACACAACACTTCTGGCATGACTATTCTGAATGAATTACCATACTGAGTGAGTCCTTTTATCCAGACTCTCTAGGCTCAGTAACAGTTTCTGAGCTTGGTACTCTGAACCATAAATGGAACTCTACGGAGAAGTTTGATTCTTAGAAGGTATGAAAGTAACATACTTAACATAACTGTTGTCATCATCAGTATCTTCTTTATTGATTACCACACCCACACACCATCCCCAAGGCTCAGTCCGTACTGTTATGTTATTGTTTTTCTTTCTTTTCCTGTTGTTTTGGACTGTGAAGACACTGTGTAACTGGAATTTTTTGACCTCCTTACACAGGCCACCAGTGCTATCTTATGCCCTTAGTTAGTGTACTTGTTAGTCATTAGGTTTCATGCTGCTACCTCCTCTGTAAAAAAAAGATAATGAGCTTGTTGGGGTCTGGCACTGCTGTATAGCAGTAGGCACATGTCAGTGGCATGCATGTGGTGGCTAATCATACCATTAACTCATACTAGAAATGCTCTGACTTTCATGGGGTCCCATTATCTCCAGCTCAGACCCGTAAGTGGTAATCTATGTAGAAGATATTTGGGAAGAGCTACAGTTACCGGGAGTATGTAACTTGCAGTTTGGGTCACATCAAGACAAATCAGAAGTTGAATGTTCTGCTCTGCTTACACCCTGACCCCATTTTTAGGTGGCAAGTGATAGATTTCATCTACTGTTTTTATGTATACCATTTTGTGCAGATCTTAAAGCTTAGTGCTATGTTTGGTGTGAGTGAGTTACAGTATTTGTGAGGACAAAGTAGTACCATGGCTAGCATAATGTAATGTATGTTGAAGAGATTTCCTAAACAGCTCACCCCCTAAAGATTTGCATACCCCCAATGCTTTGCACTTGGCTTTTATTTAGCAATAGCTTCCACCTATTGTCACGCATACTATTTTGTGCAGTTTTTAAAGATAATTTAGTGTATCTGAGTCAGCTGTGTTAAGGAACAAGTAATGAGATGCAAACCGAATTCAGTATCGAGATATCTTCGGTCAGTTTGCTCCTCTCTAACACACACACCCATATACATGGAGGTGCATACCCATGATGCTTTATGCTAGGTTTGAGACTTTTGATTTCATGTGTGTTTATAAAAATAATACAAATTGAAAAGCAAATGGTTTATGTGTCATTTATGCATCCTGCATACTGTAAAACTTTAAATTGTCACTGCCAAATAACTTTTGTTATTTTCATTGAAGTACTAATTTACATTAAAATAAATCTACACTAATTATCAGTTTTTCCATTATATGAATGAGGAGCTAATGACATAGCACTATATGTAATTTATGCAATTATGGCTGCATTTGTGTTGCCGCTAAAATTACTTTGTGTAAAAATAACTCGTTTTACGGCATTGTTTATCTTCTTCCTGATAAGAATTTAAATTGTTTTACATGGTTTCACTACTCACTAGTACATTAAAAAGATAGTAATAACATATAAGTAATGGTAGCTACCCTTCTTTAGACAGTTTAGCTGAGAAACATGGAATTTATTGGCAGATAAGTACCATTTCACCTACCCAGTCTGTCCATTTTTCTCTGCCTATACTTTTACTACAGACCCTACCTGATTTCCAGCTACTCCCCCCCCTTTTCCCAACAAATATTTCCTTGTGTCTATCCCATATATCCTTGAAGCTCACTACTGTTTTTTCCCCTATTGCCTCCACTGGAAGGTCATTCCAAGCATCCACCACTATTTCGGTGAAAAAGTACTTCCTGACATTCCTTCTAAATTTACCCCTTCCAGCTTCATTGCATGTTGCCTTATTCTCACACACATTCTCCTCTGAAAATACTCCCCTCCTGTACTTTATTCAATCAATCAATCTTTATTTTTTTTATAATCTTTTTTATTATTCAACCCCATGAAATATTAATAGGTCTTTATCACTTCCTCCTTCCCTCCACTCTTCCAGGGTGTGCATACCAAGATCACTTAGTTTTTCTTCATAGGGCTTTTGATGCAGTCTCTGCACCATTTTAGTTTCCTCTTCTCTGGACAGCCTGCACCTGTCTAAGTCCTTCATGAGGTGTGGTCTCCAGAACTGGACACAGTACTCCAGGTGGGGGCTCACCAATGATCTATACAATTGCAGGACCACCTCCTCCTTCTGCTGGCAATCACCCTCCCTGTGTACCTATGAACATATTTCTAGCTTCACCCGACTCTGGAATTTCATTCATTGGATATAGTTACAGACTGCCTTCATCATTGCCAGTTTTTAACCCTTTCTTTAAAGGGTACCTAAACAAGCAGTTTTTAAAAACTGCAAACTTCAAAATCTGGCTTCATAGCAAGGGAAAGTAAAGGCTGCTGTTTACATTTATGCTAAAACTGCATTTATGCAAATAACATAAATGCAATTTCATAGCTTTTGGAAAATTTAAACATCAGACTTTCACTTTCGAAAAACAGCCTTGGCTTCTCCCTAAGATGTCTGCCAAATGTGTTAAGTGATGAGTCATGATGACAGCATCAGAGCCAGAGACAGAGACCCACATATATTTCTATAGTGCTAACTAGTTCTTCTTTCCCTCTTTGTTTTGAATTGTTTTAGCAGAATGATCAACATCATGTATTAACTCATGGATTATTTTGATCAGTACACATGTTAGGCTATGATTTTGTTCATTTACTTACTTACCTGGTCAAGAAAAACTAAATAAATAAATAAATTTTGTTTACTTTAACTTGTGGAAAATGTTTTGCAATCTAACTGACTTTTTCTTTGGTAAACTGCATTACAGTACAAACATTTCAAATACCTGATGATCTAATGGTTATGTGATGCACTGTATTTTGTTTTTGGTTAACCAGGAGAGACACACTAAGCCCAAAGCTTGTTTACAGATGTGGCCTGGGAGCACAAGGAAGTTTAGTGACTTGCTCAGGGTCACACAGCAAAGTACTGGTCTGGTTCAGTTCCAAAGCTCATGCTCTCTTGTTAATCCACAAATAAGACTTTTTCCACGTGAACCCCCTGCACCTAGCCTGCCCTCTGTTGAACACCCTACCATCCATACCCTGTCCCTAGTACTGCCTGGGGCTGCATATGTGCTTATGGTCTGATGAAGTGAATTATCACAACTCAGATTGCAATCTTGTACTTCAGAGAGTTGTGCACACCTATACCGATATACATTATCAGTTGGCACTTTTAAAATACGCCTCCCAAATCACTCTCTAGTCTACATTCTCAGTGTTTGACTTCTGCTCCCATAGTAAACATTGAGGGGCTCACCACCCTTCTACACAGTGAAGGTAGTATGTACTTTTCCCCTGCTGTGTTTTTTCCTACCTTATTAACCAACAACTAGGTCTTCCTGGAGGGCCAAGCAATAAGCATCGTGACCCACTATAAAAACTGCTGTTCATGCCCTCATAAGGGCTGCACTTCCAATGAATAACAATATTATTAGCAGGAGAGGCATACAGATACCTTGAGTGAATCCACCTGACTTCAAGTGTCAGTCTACTCCTTCACCTGTGATCTGCAGAACCCCATAGGACAGTTCCCAGTAATTCCTCTCCAGTACTTGTCTATGCTCTACTCCACAATGCGAGTTGGCTGGCTACCACCCTTCCAAATCTTGAATGAGTTATACACAACTCCCTCAATGCTGTCCTAACAAACTTCAACATACCCTTCCCCCCCCCACCCAAGGGTAATCTCCCTACAATGAATTCAAGTAACAGTTTAGGTGCAATCCTGCCACTCTGAGTATTTGTCATCGCTGGCTACTCTCACCCACAGTCAGGTAGTGATCATGATGCTGGCAGCCCCACATTTTAGATCTCACAGTGATCAGCTCAACGTCCTCCTTCATGTCTTCAACTAACCTGAATATAGCTGCACCCTGCAGGAATAACCTCTTCAGTCCCACTGTGGCATTTATTCTTCTCACCTGCTCCCCACACCAAAAACTGATGAGTTCACTACCCTTCTGCATCATGAATGCAGTTAGTATAGTCTCCCATGTTATTTTTAAATATTAATAATAAACATGATCTTCTGGTAAGCCAAGCTGATAACAGCATGGCACAAGTGGAAAAATAGGCTTTCCTACCCATATAAGATCTAAGCCACCTATGATTAGGCACTATTAAATGATGTGCATAATGATGTGCACACTCATCATTTAATAGTGCCTAACCAAAGGTAGCCTAGATCTTTTAAGGATAGGAACATCTATCATTCCACCTGTTTCCTGCTGCTATCAGGCTGACTTACTGGACAGATATGTTTATATTTGATATGTCAAAAAAAGGGGGTCTGTACTACTTGCATTCATGATGCAGAAGGGTGATGAGTTCACCAGTTTTTGGTTTGAGGAGGAAGAGTGAAGAATGAATACCAGAGGAGGACTAAGAAGGCCACTCTTGCAAGGTACTGTTATATTCAGGGAAGGGGGAACACAGAAGGAGAGAAATATGAGCAGATTACTGTGAGAAATATGATGCAGGGCTGCCAGCACCTTGATCACTACCTGATGCCGTTGGCCTGGCCAACATTCCCCTTCTCATAAAATCAGTTCAAGCAATTATCCAAGGCTGTCTGTGGATATTAATGTATGAAATGGCTGCCACTACACATTCAGTCACTTCACTACCAGTCTAGTATTGCATGTAAAGCACTTTGGGATACAATGTGTATCAACACCACTTATTATTATTATTATTATTATTATTATTATTATTATTATTATTATTTCCCATGGAAAAAGAATGCAAGACAAGCATATACTTAAGTTTCGAGAAAGTATGAACTCTAACATTGGACTACACAAGAACTTTGCTGCAAAAAAGTGGTGGCTCTAGGGAGTGGTGAAGGATGTGGCTGCAACCCCCCCCAACATAGTAACGTACAGTACTTTCTTGCTGCTACTGCTGCTGCTGCATTTCACTTTGTTGAAGAAGTCTTATTTATTGATTGTACAAATGTTTACATTCAAACTATGGATTACATTTGTAGGTTTTGTCAGAAATGTACTAGAAAAGAATAATAGCAGAAAATATAAAGGTTTAATAAAAATGTTTAAAAGTTCATATTAAACATGCACATCACCCCAGCACCTCCATTGTAGCATCCTGGATCCACCATAACCACTAGACCACCAGGTTATTCAAGATGTATACTGCACTGTGGTTTGCCAAAGAGAAAGACGGTTGGATTAAAACACAATTTCAGCATGTTAAAGTAAACAAAATGAACAGAACCATAGCTTAACATGTGTATTATACAAAATAATGCACATGGTTTTGACCATTTGGGTGAAACAATTCTATACAAAGGGAAAACAAAACTAGTTAGCACTATAAACAGCCATATATCTCTCTGATTTTGGCTCCAGTGATGTCATTACATAACACATTTGGTGGCCATTTTAGGAAACAGGTAGGACAGTTTTTTGTTTTGTTTTTTTTTAATTGGAAGGCTGATTTTACAATTTTCAATATTCTGGAACCACATTTAGATAAATAATATAAAAATAGTTTTAGCATTAATGAATACAGCAGCCTTTCCTTTAGGCACCTACAGAGTCAGATTTTTGAATAGTTTGTTGTCAAAATTTTGCTTAGGTATCCTTTAAGATGATGATGATGTGAAAACAGTAATTCAGTTTTACATTGTCATAGACCTCTGGACTTTAGTGGCTAGAGGTAATAACAATTTTAAAACAGAGATTGATACCTATATTACAGAAGACAAATGGTTAGCACATTTTTCTTCCATCTTTTATGATCCAGCAGAATGTGATATTACTAAGGAAATGTTAACGGTACTGGAAGGTTTCACATTAATAACTCCTGATGAAATGTATTTGGCAATTGCTACACTTAAAAAACATAAGGCAGCAGGTCTGGATGGAATTCCTGCAGAGGCATTTCTTTGTTCACTTACATTTTGGATAAAATTTCTAGTTATATTCTTTAATAAGGGTATAATGTCAAATACATTTTCTGGCTCTTGGAGGGGAGTGAATATTATACCAATACATAAAAAGGAAGCCTATCTGACCCTACCATGTATAGGCCCATCTGCCTTTTAGACGTAAATCTAAAAATATTATCTAGAATCATACTTGAAAGATTAGAAAAGGAGGCTGAAAAAACTGGGGGTCTAACAGATTTTCAGGCAGACTTTAAAACTATTTACTCTATGGTGGATAATATATTTGTCTAGAGACATCTAATCGAGAAATATGTAAGGCTGATACACCAGAAACTTTGTACGGTCTTTATTGACTATTCGTCCACCTTTGACCATATTTCCAGACATATTCTGTGGACTATATTAGTAAAAGTGGGATTGGCATAAATTTAGTTGCCCTAATTTCACAACTATACTCAGATAATTGGGCTAAAATAAGATTAAGGAGACTGGGTGGACTATCAGCAACCTTTAAAATCAACAGGGGAGTAAAACAGGGATGTATGATGGCTGCCTTGTTATTTTCTCTTTATATAGAGAACATGTTAGCTGATTGTGAATCTACTAATTCAAAAATCATGTCTCTTCCCTGCTCCTTCCTGGCTTATGTGAACAACATTGTCATTTTTTCACTTACTAAATTAGGATTACAGAAGAAGTTGGTGTTTATCTACAGAAGATCATCTGACATAATATTAAAAATAAATCTGAATAAAACTAAAGTCGTAATATTCAGTTCTGGAAAAAAATATTCAACTTATTGGCATGTGGGCAAAGAGAAACTAGAGGTGGTAACTAGTTATGTCTATCTGGGAATCCTTTTCAAAGAAAATTCTAATTGGACCCTACATATTGAAAAGTTATTAGGAAAAATTTAGAAAGACTGTTGTGGGGCTCATTTGATTTAACATAAAATATGGTGGCATGACCATAAAATGATCAATACAGGTGATCAGGGCAAAATTTGATGCCCAACTTCTTTATGGTTCTGACATCTGGAACTATCAGAATCAAACAAATTAATGTCCCCTCTATATAAATTCCTTCATACAATTCTAAAGCTTGGGCACTCTTGCCCAGCAGCATACATTAGATCTGAACAAGGAATAATTAATATGGGGGCTCTGATTGAAATAAGAAAAGTCAATTATTGGATTAGATTGACTAGACAAAATAACTCTACCTTAATAAATCTTGCCTTAAAAGAAAAGGAAGTATGGTATAATTTAGGCTACATAAATGGTTATTGTCTCACCGCTCTCTTGGCTGTACTAAAAAAACATAAAATGCTAAACTTGAAACATGCAGTTGATATGGGTATTACATTTAGTATCAAGTATAAAAAAATATATCACTAAAAGAAAACAAATAATTGGAACTGCTTAGATTTGAAGTTAGTTAAAAACTCCCATTACTCAAAATGGTTTTCTCAGGATAACTTTTATTTTGGATTTAAACACTATTTAGAAATATTAACTGACCCAAAGCTTAGATCTACCATTTTCAACTACAAATCTGAACAATGTTTGAGTGACGTGCTATTATATCATTATAAAAAAATGGTCTCCAGTTAGGAGAGTGTGACTATAGACATGAAGGTGAGGAAAATTTAATACATATACTATGGTACTGCTCTTGGTATGATAGCCAAAGAGCCTATTTGTTGAGTCCCTTTTTAAGCAGCACATATCAGATGGACAAATTAACTCTCATGAATATATTTGTTTCACACTGAGGATGTTTGGTCTGTTGAAAGACTAACAAGATATCTGTCTGTAATTAACAGTTTAATATCCTTCATCTACAAAATCATGGAAAAGATTATTAAAGCATACTGGGAAAAAGAAATGAAGAAGCTACAACTCTCAGACAAAACCCAAAATGGATTCAGATCCAGTAACTCCTGCACCACAAACTTAATATCATTTTATAATAACATAAGTCAGGGCTTGGATAACAATTTACCAATGGACGTCATACTATCGGACTACAGTAAAGCCTTTGACAAGGTCCCGCATGGTAAACTTATCACCAAACTTGAATCCTTAGGCTTCTCACAATGAATAACAAACTGGATAAATCAATGGCTTACAAATAGGACACAGAGGGTTGAGATCAACAATGCACTATCAGATCAAGGCTTAGTCACTAGTGAGTTGCTCCAGGGCTCTGTCCTGGGGCCAGTACTGTTTAATATTTACATAAGTGACATGCAAGTTAGATCACAAAACTGGCTTTCAAAATTTGCTGATGATTCTAAATTGGGGGGGAAGTAGATATGCCACATAACTTGCATACCCTCACCTCAGACCTCAACTCTATTGAACAATGGGCACAGCTTAACAACATGGAATTTAATGTAGAAAAATGCGTAGTTCTACACCTTGGATCAAAAAATCCCAAAAACACTTATTTCATAAATAAAACACCATTGAAGTCACCATGTAGAGAAAGGGATTTAGGCATACTGGTTAATAACAAACTCTCATTCAGTGATCATTGTGGCAGAGTGGCTAAAGTAACTAATAATTTACTTAGACAAATTAAACGCTCATTTGTCACTAAAACAGAACAGTGTCTCATTCCACTATACAGGGCCTATATCAGACCATATACTGACTATGGGTCCCCATTTTGAAGCCCACGCCTCAAGGGCGATATAGCACGACTTGAGCAGGTACAAAGACATGCTACGAAAATGATTCCAAGATTATCCTCCAAAACCCAGCAGTACAGATTAAGAGCTACAGGACTTATTTCTCTTCAGCAAATGACATTTAGAGGGGACATTTTACTTATCTATAAACTACGGAAAACTCTGTAACTAATGAATCAATGCAGTCTTTTTTACTCAACCAACCACATCATTCCCAGGCTTCACAACAAACAAATCAAGGTTAAAAAGGCTAAAACAAATCTAAAGCATAATTTATTTTCATTGCATACCCCCAGATTATGGAACACCTTACCACAGGAACCAGTAGATTGCACTAACTTCAATACATTTAAAAAGGGATTAGATATCTGGTTAACCGCTATTCAAACTTCATAAACTAGCCCACTCAAGTGTGGAGGAAAATCTCAATGGGCCTCGGCCTTATTTTTTCCAAAAACAAACAAATTGGTGAACAGAATAAGAAAATGAATAATTGTAATTTGAACCTGGGTGGTTGTTTACAGATATGTCTGTTTTAGTTATTTATATGTAAAGCATGTACCATATATAATTTCAGCTTAAGCTATATATTATTTCCTTTACTTACATTAGTACTGCAGTATTATTTATTGGATCATACTCCCTATGCTATTTACGTATTCATTTGTGAATGTTGCACTATGAATGTGTTGTACTTGTAAAGGCTTTTTAGCTACACAATAAAATGTTTATTGAAGATGTTGTCATAGATTATGTAGTGTATTTGGCCAGCTCAGATGCTTGTGAGAGGTGTAGAAAACCGCAGCTTAACTTGTCTGTTATGTACACTGTATCCTATTCTTGTAGGTGTTAGTTGGAAAAATGTTAAGATATTTGCTAGTCAACTTATCCCCAGGTTTGCATACCCGTTATGCTTTTGAGGCTTCTGATTCTATTTGTGTTAGCAGAAACCACACAAATAAGAAAGTATCTGCCTTCTCTTTTATGCAGTTTATAGGTGACAAGTTATGCTTGCATCATCTTATGTCATGCTTAAAGATTATTGTTACATTTCTTGTGTGTGCCTCAGCTGTCGTATGGTCTGAGAGTGATCTGACAATCAAAAAGTAATACCAAGCCAGCCCCCTGGTGCAGCAGGGTTGTTAACACTTGCAACACTGACAACCGGGGCTTGGGAATGAGTCTGGGTCATCAGAGGGCCAGCCAGCTGGAGGTTGGATGAGTATCCCATGGATGCTTACCTCTTCCAGGGAGGGAGGGAGTATGGTCTGTACTGCAGCACTGCCACCTGGGTGACCGCAGGTTGTGGTGCAGCTGGCACCATGGACTGAGGGAGAGAAATGTCAGTGGCATAATGCAGTGTGTCAGCAAGGCCTTCCAAATGTTGAGGGTGGGACACAAAAGACAGAAAAACACCCTGACTGCAGCAGGATGTCATCCGCCACCCACTGCAGGCCCCACACCCCAGCTGGGCTCTTTTTCACTGACTGACACTTAAACTCTGTTCGGGAAGTGTGTAAGGGCCAGTCCCCCGGCAGCCCTTTCTCATGAGGGATTATTTATGAGGGAACAGTGAGGCAAGATAAGTCCCATAGATGGCAGGTGATGGGGATGGGCAGGATGGCAGGACTGATGGGGGCCAGTAAGGCACAAGGAGTAAAAGTGCAGCAAATTCAAAAAGAAAGTAGTCCCAAACTTTTTTTAATTAGTTTATCCCCCTCCAGATACACATACTTGAATCTGCATACTTAAGAAGCTTTGTGCTGTGTTTACCAATTTTTTTTTTACTTTTTATTTGAATCTTTTTGATACAACCAGGGTACAGAAAATCACTTGGCTGTAGGTATAAGAGAACAATTAATAGAAGTATTATAATTAGTACAGCCTGTAATTTCTCATCCACCGTTACAGAGAGTGTAAGTAGCTAAATACACAGAAACCTCATCTGTTGAAGTAGGAAAACATATAGTAACAATGAGCTTTGCAGCAAGGCCGTGACACATTGTACTATAATTGAAAGAGTTGGTAGTCCTGAGTGTAAAACACTCAAAAGAGTCATATTCATGACAAAGAAGTCCATGATCCCAATGATCGGTAATATACAGTAACTGTTTATTAAGACTTTCTGGAATAAGTGTCCCATCGTATCGCTAAACTGGCTATGCAAAGTTGAAAGCAATCTCTCATTCAAGACATCAAATAACATTTTACTAAATACAGTATAATGAAAATGTAAATTCCTTAAACTAAAAAAACATCATTTACTGCTAAACCTAAACAGAGTAACAAGAATGTGAGTGTTATGCATACCTGGGGTTGAATGCATGTAGAGGATAATGTATGGGCAACCATACACAACAAGCCTGTGTCTGCATTGAGAGATTTCTATGGCATTTAGGAACGTTGAGAGGAAAGCTAAAGAGATTCACTGGTTGCCATTGAAAACTCTAGATGGAGATGCAGGCTTGTCTGTATGGATGACTTATACATTATCTTTTGTAGCATGTGGCATCCATGTCCATTTCAGACACTCCAGTTTTTTTCAGTGAACTGGAGATTGGGGGGGGGGCTCTTGAAGGTTGGTATTGGGCTGAAATTACTGTGCTGCAGTTTTTTCCATAAGTTCAAGTTTAAAAAAAAACAGCTTCCAGTTCTATTGGATACAGGAAGGCAACTGTGTAGCAGCATACTAAGTTGTTGTGCTGCAGTAGTAGCATCACTACTTCAGCACAACAGCATAATGATGTAATTACTGTAACACAACAAGCATGTTCCAGGCATGGAATTCTAAGCATAACACAGTTCCACCATACACTATACATATTTAGAAAATGGCATAAAAAATACCCGAAAGCTGAATGGCTGGCAACATTCCAGAGGTGTGTATCTATTTTTCAATAGAGCCCTCTGGAAAACAAATTCCAACCTGCCATGTCTGAAAAACTGGTATTCTTGTGCCAGTTGAAAATTCAAAATTTATTAACAGCCATTTTTGTCCCACTTAGCGATAGATTGAGTGAGTCCCCCAAACTCAGTCCTCAGAGCACTCCCTATACATATTAAAATGACAGCAATATACAAACAATGTACCATAAAACCACATATTTTAATGCCACACTGTCATCAGTCCAAATCTCCAATTGCCTGCTCACTCTTGTAAGTATGGCTACCCAATAGTGCGACTACATCTCTTGGGCTGATTTGACAAAGATCCCACTTAGGCTTACCACCTTTTAGGAAGCCCAAAGTGGAACATTTCTTACTGAAACATGATTTTTCACAGGACAATATATAACCTTGACCAATACAACAGACTTGTTTTCACTAAATAAGCAGAATTAAGATAAAGTGTTGTAGTTGTTCTGTTGTTTGTAGTGTTTCTTATCATTTTAAGGTATTTTAATATAGGTATTATAGTTTTTTGCAACATTTAGAGGAAAGTAAGAAAATATTTTTTCTACTTTAATGTCCGGACAAGTAGTAGTTTTCATGTCTTTTTGCAGGACACAGCTGCCCAAATCAGGACTGTCCTGTGAAAATTGGGGCAGGTGGTAACCCTAGTCCTGCTCCTGTCTTCCCTGATGAACTTCTGTCAATTTTCCCATTTGGAAAAAAAAGAAGGAAAAAAAAAGGTTTCTGTAACTAAACCTAGTAGTGCTAGCAAATCGCATGCTGAGCGCTACTCCACAACAACCCAGCTCATGTCGCCTGCACCCCTGATGGCCACAGCACAGAAATAAGTGAAACTAAATAATTATTGTTGCTTTGTAAACAAAATCACTTACCTTAAGTGATCACACTCTGCTTGTGCCCTGACATATCCACAGCAGAAATTTAATATAGATCCTTGCTTTTTTTTCTCCCTAGCAGGCTGCTCCTCAGTGTGACTGTACTCATCACTACCATACTGCTGCCGAGTCCCTGATTCATTCATTTTGTTAATGTAGCCCTTCTCACAGTCACAAATCAAAACAGAAGGAAAAAGAGCACATGGCAGAAATCATGTGAAACAATAAATGAATATTTTAAAAAAAATAATTAAACACTAACAGTAAAACAAGAGTCTGGTTGCAGTCAGCTAACCATGACAACCAGCTACAAGTATGAAGGCCCCAGCAGGACAAAAGTCCTTATGTGTAAAATAAAACACAACATTCATATATAGGCAGAGGAACTATTTTATTACAAACAAAAAAAGAAAAAAAAAAAAAAACTAAGTTTTAACACCGCCAAGAGTCCCTCTGGGGACAATTCACTTAAAGAACGATAGCTGACCATCTCAAAAGGGGAGGGACTATGGGGCGGGGGCTCAGATCTGAACTTTAGTGTGCAGTGATCCGACAAAGTGACACGATCAGTCCTAAGGTCCAAGACTCCAAGCTCCAGTGAGAATACCAGGTCCAAAGTGTGGCTGTGGTGATGGGTTGCAGAAGCAACTGTTTGAGACAGGCCCAGTGATGTCATCAACTGGAGGAGGTCATATCCAAAGTGTGAGGATATGTTGTCGACCCAGGCGTTGAAGTCTCCACTAATTATCCATCTGGGAGACTCCAACACCCTATTGATGAGGAAATCCATGACCTCCTGCAGGAAATCTCCCTCCCCCCACCCCAGAGGGTTGTAAACAAGGAGAATCCTGCAACCCACCCCAGACCCCCACGCACTGCCACACACTCAAAGAACAAGGCAGTATGCACTTAGTGCACAGCAAAGTTCAAACTGTATCTAAAGCAGAGAGCCACACTCCCACCCCTGCATTCCTTCCTCAGCAGTGCACTACAGAATACCTGGTGGGTACAGCCACCTCCAGAATAGGTCCAGTGTTGTCTCCCAACCTGGTCTCTATAATGCAAGTCAGATCGATGGATGAAAGCAAGTCTGCCATAATTGCTGTCTTGTTCCTCATTGATCTGGCATTGCATAGCATGGGCCGAAGGGGATTGGTGGAGACTGCAGGTCCACCGACTACCTGTCCACTCAGTCCAGTGAGAACCCTGGGAATGGGCACTAGGCATTTCAGGCCTCTCTCCTGACACCATTTAGCCTCAGAGCATCTCCTGCTCCTAACCACCCTAATACCTCTCACCTCCACTAAGTCCGCAGCACCCTGCCACCAACCAACTCTCTCCCTAGTAATACCCAGCTCCTGACAGCATCTCACTGCTGTAGCTGGAAGAGGGAGGTTGGTAAAGGGGCAAAGGTCATACAGCAGGGCTGCTGCATAAGCAATGCATAGGGGTCTGTAGTTCAGATACATATTGCAGCACTAACTACTTAATAAAAACCCTACTACAGCTAAAACACAAGATCTACAATAACTATTTAACATCCCTGCTGTGACTTAAAAAGTAAAATAAAAATAAAGCAACCAACATTTAAAAAAACCTGTCCCTATACATACACCACCATCCACAGCAAATAATACAAAGAAATATCCTACTGACACTCAAACCACATTTCATCCACTAACTAATCCCACACCCACCCCAACACCAACCCAAAATATTAATAAAATCCAAAACAATAGATAAAAGCAGGAGAATCATGATCGTTTTTACTGTCTTTTAAGTTCAGATGACCCGTCCAAGGTTCATACTTACTGATAGCCATTGATCCATGTTCAAATCCAAGTCATAGAGATCACCAGAGTGTTTAAGCAGTGCTCTCACCACTGCACTCAGATAAACGCAGCCAAGTGGAGGCAATGCTCTCACCTCGCTCTCCCAAACATAATAGGCTTAATAGTTAAATCTACAAGTTGTGCTCCTACCACCACTCCAGATAAAAGTAAGACACAATACTCACTGGGAAAAAGCAGAAAAATCCTGCTACAATAACATGGCTGAAGCTGGTAATGGTTCCCGAGGTCTCCATTTACTCTGGCAGAACAATCAATATAAAATGACCAAAACCAGGGCCACATCTCACTGAAACTCATTCCTTTCAGCCTGCTTCCATGATATCTCAGCTGGCACTCAGAACTCCAAAACCTGGCACTCAGAACTCTGAAACCAAAACAAGGTTCGGCATCGAGCCATCCAGCCCACAAATCTCAGCAGAATCTGATTCCATCCTTGCCTGCTACAGTCTTCGTGACTCCTCACACAGTTCTCCATCTGGATTACTCCCAGCAGCAACTGTTTCTTCTCTGACAGTTCCCGACCAATGATCCCTTAGGGTCGGGGCAAGTTCATGTTCTCAGTCGGGATTCTAAAAATGGGTGCTGCCAAGTTAAGGCTAAATTTGAAATGTACAAAGTCTTCTGAGCAAAAAGCCAAGGATTCTAAAAAATAAAACTAACTCCTAAAGCTAAATCGCTCTTCACCCTTGACTAACTCTTCCACCATACACCTCACCTCTAACACTAGCATGCTAATGCTACTATAGTAAAATAAGTGAAATTAAAACCAGCACTACCATATAAAATATTTGGAAGTGCGACTAAATAAATTGGCTTCTCCGGTACAAGAAATTCTTGTTTGAGAGGTGTTTGCTATAGCCAATATAAATAGGTAATCATTGAGAGATACTCACCCTTCTAGCATCAGTGTCCTAACTCAGGGATGCAAAACAAGTTAAGACAGGTGGTAGGAAGAATAAGTAAAGGTGGGATTATATTTAAAGACAACTTAGACATTAAACCCTATTTTCTAGGTTTGCAACATTTCAACAAGACAGGCTCTGTAAATGTCCATTATGTCATTCAATCCTAAATCTCTGACTCAGATCATGAGTGGTATTGCAAGCAGAAAGTCAGTTTTTATCTTCTTGCAGTGTTTCTACACCTCTATGGTAGCTTTAAAAATAAATGTTTTTCCTGAGTACACTACAAAGGAAACCCCCAGCTCCCACAGATAAGGCACACTGAATCAAAACTTTTTCTCCTCTGTCTGGTAGTAAAACTAATATTGAGTAACAGATAGATTAAAGAGACATCAGGTATCATTAAAGTCCCATTTCTCTTTGCTTAGTTAAGAACTTTGTCCCTAACATAGGCTTCCACTGGTCACAATCAGAACTGTCCAGGGGTAAATCTGTTCTTCATGGTTGCTTTTTATGGGCAATGGGATACACCTTCAGAATTTCAGCTGAGAGACTGAGTTGTAATATGGTTTGTAAACTGACTCATACATGCTTTTGAAGGTCTGTACCCTCGGTATCCCATGAAGTGAGTGAGTACAAAAGAGTGAGTGCAAAAGAGTGAGTGAAGAACAGCGAATGGCATTTTAGTGACCTGGTTTTCATAGAGCATGGTTGTTTCAGCAATGTAGGCAGGGAGTTGTTGAATAATTTTGGCAGCGATGAGGGTGGTAAGATTTGTGTTGGCAGTGTAGTGTAGAGGTTAGAGCCCCTGCTTAGGAGCTCCCTTGTTGCAGTCAGCAGACCTGGGTTTGAATCTTGCAATGCCTTTTTTTTTCATTTTGTATTAACATTGCACCCTTTTTCACCCTCCTGATTATGTCCCCCTCTGCGAGTTGCATTCCCACAGGAGTGGGAACAGTTTATCTGCCCTCCTTGATTTACTTCCCCTTTCTGAGTTGTGTCACCCCATAGAATGTCCCCTTCTCCCTAGTTTCTCCCTGCCCCCGAGTTGCATGCAGCCTGGTGTTAATTATATATTTTAGGGGAAGTGCGGGAGAAAAAGGCCCCCACAATGGGGGGTGTGGTGGGCAAAGGCCCCCATCAGAAAGTTGTTTTTGGCAGTCTTGTAGCCTTTTATGGAGGTTGCTGTTATTTGCAGTTGCTATTTGTGCACTCAATATTTTGGAGTCACAGTTTTTGTATGCGCTGTTTTTTTTTGCACTGTTTTGACATGGAACCTGTACCCTCCGCCCCCTGCATTACTCCTAGTAGACTTAAATTTGTTTATCTAGAAATATTCTTCACATGATTTAACATTAGTCTGAGGATGTTATTTTCTCAGACAAGTTCAGATGTTACAACTGCAGATTTCCTCACAATGGGCCCTATGCACGATGCTAACACACCACATAAACTGGGCGCATTGGCATCATTATGCAAGAATACCACAGAGTGGTGTCTGCACAGCATTCACCAATGGGGTGTGCAACAGCTACATGCCTGATCTCTCGGCTGCATGGACTGCAACATGCCAGGAGAGGGCCTGGGCAGGCTGGAGGCATGCCAGCATGATGCACCATTCACTAAGGTGCATAGTGCTGCATGCAGGGGGGTGGAGTACTGAGCTGGTTATGGCTGTTGGGACCCTGCTGTAAACTACTGCACACCCCCACGGACATGAACTGCTGTTGGCAGTGAACCCAGGAGTCGAACCGCCATGCTGCCCCAGTACACAAGGCCGTTAGTGAGGGCTGCGGATGCTGAAGGGGTGAGTTCCCAGACACTGAGGTGCCATTACCTGGTAGTAGCATCCCTTCCCACAATATGGCAGCCCCATCCCCGTAGTGCCAGCCATACCCCCCACATGCTATCTGAAACCCCGGTGCTGTTCATGCCCCCCAACACATGCCTACCCAGGTCCCCACTGGTGTCGTATAGGATACCCCCCACTGCACACACAGGTGCCCTGAACACCAGTATCCCATTTCCCTACCCCTGTACTCCCACCCCATCATTGGTGGCCAGTGATCTCCACCCCGATTGCACCAACAACCCCCAAACCCCACACACCTGACTGGCGGTGCATGGCTCCAAGCTTGACCAATTGGCACAACACTATGCACACCTCCGTGGCCATCTAGGTGATGCTGATGTACCACCTATATATAGTGGTGCAATCCCAGCATCTTTTAGGCAGCCGGCGGCTGAGGAGGTGTGCAGAAGACTGTGCCGTTGGTCATCCAGAGCCGTGTCACTGGCAGTTAGGTATGGGGTTTGGGGTGGTTATCAGTGCTGCAGGGAGTGGGGGGAACCACTGGCCACCAATGAAGGTGCAGGGGTACCGGTGTAGGGGAACAGGATAGTGGTGTTTGGGGCACATGTGTGTGCGGAAGGTGGGGTCACAGCAGAAGAGGATGGGGAGGTGCCATTTGGGGGGTCTTGTACTGCACAGGGGCTGGGGCTGACATGTGTTGTTGCTGACAGGGTGCCCAGAATGGAGTACCGGGTTTGGGGCTGATGTGCGTTGGGGGGAGATTGACATGGTAAGGGTTGGGCTGCACTGTTCCGGGGCAGTCCTGTTTTGGGGGCTGTGCAACAGTAGGGGCGACGATGCCCATGGGGCTTGGGCAGGGGGACTGTGGCCAAAGTGGCCACGTGGGTCTGGGTGCCTGCATTTGCTATTCCTGCACCCAGACCCATGCATCACTACACCAAAGATCTACTCCTAGACCCAGGATGGGCATCCAATTGGATACCTGACTGGGTCCACTAGTCTGCCCCCAGCCACCCTGCACAGACCTGCGCAATGGAGGGGTGGGGCCATGGATAGGTGAGGGCCATTGATGAATACCAGCCTGTGTACAATTGTCCATGGGTGCAGAGCTACGCAGATGGGATATTCACCTCTGGTGCGTATTTCCTTCCCATTTGTGCATAGGGGCCAATATGAGTAGCTGTTTTCATTTCAAATTATAGGGAGTACATGAAGGTTTCTGGACTGAGTACCCTTCTATAAGAAGCATCCACCTTTTTATTTAAATCAGAGATGGCTTGCTTAAGTTCAGTTTCCAGTTCTTAAACTGCTTGCAGTAGAGTCCCATTCATTGGCTCCAGTTCACTGGGCTGTAGTAACTCCATCCCTCCTTTCACTGTACTGTACTTGCTGACAGCTAACCTGACTTGCAGTCCTGGTCTCCTGTGATTGGCCTGGTGCTGCGTACCCATCTTGCAGCTGAAGAAAATGAAATCTGTCAAATCGGATGGACTAATGCTGCCGAACACTCACAAAATAAATATAAGAAAATGCAATTAGATGTCCAAAGCAACTTTTGTTTGGCTGTCATTGTAAATCTCTACCAGAAGCATCTGCTCCAGTCAACTGCAAGCTCTGCCCCTCCGCCTTCCTGGTTTGACAAATTTAATTGCATGTGTGTTTGCATGGGCATTTAAGTAATTGTGTTTTTTCTTGAATATTTATTACAGAGCACGTTGAAATATCTGAGCAGTTAAAGGATGCACTATATAATGCATGTTAAAGTAGCACATATGAGTTTTTTGCATATTATTAAGAATGAATTTAACTCCCCTGTGTGGTTTAGCTATTTAACTGGGTACATTGATTATTTTAGTGTGCCACTATATGAATTACTTATCCTGGTGATAAAATATGAAAGGGCACTTTTGAAGCACTGTAATTATGTTGGCTTTTGAAACTTTTACCATGCTCATGTAAACATACATTTGTACTAACACGAACAAAAAATTGAAACATTCAACACTATGTAAGATTGAATTATCTTGTATCAAATCCTTGTCAAATTCAGGTCGGTATTTTAATTTGATTACTGATCAGCACTGAAGGTGAACAATATGTAACACAATTTGGTTCTCTGTGTTTCAGGGATAAATTCTAATTTGTATGCAAATTGTAACTTTTGTCTTACAGTAGAACAAGCACAAATGGAGAGCTGCACTGAGAAAGTGTCTGGTGCTATAACAGTTCATTTAAAGTAGGCAAAAAGTAAGCACCCAAACTAAGGGCTGGCTAAATATTCATTTAATTTTATTATTAAAAAATTGCCCAAGTGCATACAGTGCAAATAATGCTGCTATAAATAACAAAACATGGCTACAGGATTAAGTTACTAAAATCTCTTATGTTTCGCCTGGCTGTGCACCAAGCTTCATCAGAGATACTGGCTACCCAAAATCAACACACATACATACAAACAAACCTTGTACAAATGTGTAACTGTCACAGAGTGGCTCTGTGAGAGTTGGGGGCTTGAAAATATTGGGTTAGATATTTATTTGCTTCTTGTCCTGTATGTTAGACAAGATAGGTAATTTTCAAAAGTAATACATATGAGTGAAGGATTTATTGTTTAAATTAAGGTAACAAAAATGGTGCTGGTTTAAATTAAAAGATAGCTAGGTAAAATACATGGCTTCAGTGTTAATGTGCTTTTGACCCACAATTTTCCTATGCCATTTTAGGTTTCATAGGAAATTTAAAATAAATATAGGGACATGATTTCTTCCATGCCACAACATTCCTGGGTATAGTAGCGTTACTGTGACACTCACGGTTGTGTTTGTTGTTGTAACCCCCCCCCCCTTTAAAAAGGTGTGCTGGTAAAAGGAGTTCTGTTTTTCCTATAGTTAAGGAATGTTTAAAAATAATTTATGCTGCATAGGCTACTTCTGGCTTCAAAGCCACACTTACCACATCAAGTATTTAACCGCCACAGAAATCGAGATTCTAGCATTCTGCCCCCTGTACATATATTGTACACCTAAACCTGGTTGTATTCCTTTAGTAAAATAAGCGTTCTGTTGTAGAATGAATGGTTACCTTTCTGCAGATTATTTCCAGTCAGAAGGCCTGTTTATTTTGTCCATTATGTGAGGGTTTGTTAAAGAAAACCCTCCATGATTGAAAATATTGCAGGGCATTGCTTTAAAATGCCTTAAAATGCTCTGTTGTGCACTGCTGTGCCTCCGTAGCCTTGCTTACGCTTTTCAGGCTTACTCTTTGCAGACTTTTGCGATAAATTGAGAACCTTTCGATTCTCATCTTTGTCCCCTGAAATGCTCTTCTTTTTAAGAGCTGTGAAGGAAATGTTTTTTTTTATTAAAGTGAGCCGGTGAGCTTTACACGACAGTGCGAATACAAGCTACTGGTAATCTTTTACCCACTCGAATCTGCGCACTGTTGCGAGGGTATTTAGCCCTTTAATTTACTCCAGCAGGATGGTTTCTGAATTAAATAAAGTCAATGGAGTTCTACATACTCTCCTTAGTTGAGGTGAGGCATTTTTTCTGTTCTTTCGGGGTCCTTGCGGAGTGAGCATAATTTTGTTGCAGTTGGCGTTTTAGGAGTTCCTGATGTCCAATCTTTTTGGCATACAGCGCTACTCTGGGGGCCGGCCGACCGCTCCCTTAATTCCTTTATACTGTTGCTAAAGGGGTGGTTCTTCCTCATACCAGAGAGTGGAAACAAAAACTTCTAAAATTACTGTAATTCACTCTGCTGACAGCATGTAAGTTGCTAAAGTAATAAAAATATGTTTATGTTATTTAAACTAAATAATGATGCAGTGTTTAAAGAAATTAAATTGAAAATGTTTCGGTGGGTGGAGTTAATGCATCACCTGACTGCTGAATGGTATAAAAGAATAGATAGCTCTTAGGGATTTCAGATGCGACTAGGAGAAAGATGAGAAAGGAGGGTCTGGAGAGTACTCCAGGGAGTGATGTAAAAGTGCTATATAAATGTGTTCGTCAGATGATTGAAGTGAATTCCAAGGAGCTTGCTCATGGAAAATGTCCTGCTTTGGAAGTAAATGTGAAATTCCAAAATAAATTTTGAACTATATAAAAGATAGTTATTGTGTTACGCTATCTGATTGCCCACATACGCTTGAGCCCTACCACAGTAACTAAGTGCATATGAACTCAGTCTATCATAGTAAATGGAGCCATGTTCAAAATTAGTACAAACGACATCAGTAATTCAAGTATATATTGAATTACTATATATTTGTAGTTTTACTATTGGTGCTTAATTCTGATTGGTTCAGGAAGGTAAAGAGCATTAATTTCATCATTAGAAAATGGGCTTTTTATTTGGAGGCATCTGATTGGCTAGTGCCCCTTCAACAGGGGTACATTATCTTTCAATAGATGCCCACCAAATAAGAAGCACCAGTCCAAAACTGCCATATGCCAAATGATGTATCCTTGTGCCCAGCCTGCTACTTCATTGTCTGAACTACTAGGCAAAAAATGTCAAACTGCCGCCATTTTTTTTTTGCCAGTTAGCGAGACAGAGTAAGACCCACCAGAAACACACACAAACAAGTTTAAAAAAAAAAACTACTCAGCTGCACAGCACTGGCAAAATATATTTATTTTTTTCACATCTACCAGTATTGCAGCTTCTAAGAGTAACACTCTTCACCGCTCGCTCCTCAAAGCCGTCTCCTCAATCATGGCTTTCTTTCATCTCCGCCCCATCCCCGTTTCTGCTCAGTACTGACCCCCCCCCCAAATGTCGCTATGCCACACTGGGAGCCCACCCCAGCATGGCAGAAATGTCATTTTCTGACGGGGTGCCCAATCCCCTCGGTTTCACTGCCCCCTAAACAAATGTCTGAATGCCATGATGAGCACCCACCCCAGCATGGTAGAAATGTCATTTTCTGATGGGGGTGCCCAATCCCCATTGGTTTCCTGCCCCCCAAAACAAATGTCTGAATGCCATGATGGGTGCCCACCCCAGCGTGGCAGACAATCATTCTCGATGCAGTGCCCAATCCCCACTGGCTTCATTGCCCCCCCAAATGCCTGAATGCCATGCTGAGAGCCCACCCCAGCATGGCAAAAGTCCCATGTAGTCAAAAAAGAAAGCAAAATACCTGAAAAAAAACCAAAAACCTTCCCTAGTAGATTCTTTACCCCCCTTCCCCAGCCCGCACCCACTCTCTGCATACCCCACCTCCCCACACCCCCACTTCAACCCATACTTACCTCTGGAGCCCAGCACAATGATCTTCAGAGGACCAGGAACACGTCTGCACTCTTCAAAGCCGACCACGGACTGAAGAAATGCCAGTAAGCTGTATAATGGCATAAATGGACAATTTACAACATTAGTGCATATCTCAGTCATTTTTAGGAATTTTTTCACAACATTTTCAACATGTTTTTTTGGGGCTCACCTCATGAACTGTGACACTGAAATGTTGTTATTCAGTCCCGAAAGGTGATTTCACGGTCACTGTGTGGAACCACCTTTTGGGACTGATAAAGGAAATGACAGTGGCACAGTTCATGAGGTAGGCCCCAAAAACCCTACATTGAAAATTTGGTGAAGAAATTCCCAAAATTGACTCTTTTACAAGTGTGCATTGCGCAGTTCCTATGCACGCTGGTAACTTTAAGAATTTTCAATATTTTCACTCCAGATTTTCAGCATTGCCATTTCACCACACCTCCTTATGAACAATATAACTGTCGTTTCTCACACCTCACCCAAAACATGTTTTCGCACATGCAGCACACAATGGCGCAGTCGTAGTGCGAAATCATTGTCTGGGCCAGATTAAGAAAATCACAGTGACACTGTTCATGAGCAGAGGTCTTAAGTTGGCTATGTTGAAAATTTGGTGAAAAAATTCATAAAAGTGACTGTTTTACGAGCGTGCATTGCGCAGTTCCTACGCATGCTTATAGGTTTGCAAATTTTTAATATTTGCAGTCCAGATTTTCAACATTGGCATTTTACCACACCTCCTTATGAGCAGTACAGCTGTCATGTGTAAAATCTATGAAAAGCTGTATTGTCATGTAACAGAAAGGGACTATTTTTTTCTCTTCTGTCAATAAATATACTGTTAAATGTAAAACTTTACGTCTCAGAGTAATTATTTTTCATATATTATTGTGCTCAACTAATTGCCCATTTTCTAAGTGCAATAATACCCTCCAGGATGGGTGGTATTGTGCTATACCAGACCTTTCAGTGGCTATAAGGCCCTCACCGCCTGCGGCAAGATCCCTCATGGCGTCCGGCATAGCACAATACTGCCCACCCTGTTGCAGTATTATTGCTTACCTAACCACCCAAATGTATTAGAACCAGTCATTGCTGTAAACTGCATCAGTAATCCAAGCTTATAATGGAATCACTATATATTTGTAGTTTTAGCATTGGTACTTACTGCTGATTGGTTCAGGGAGATAAGGAGCACCAATTTTGTCACTAACCACCCAAACATATTAGAACCAGTCATTGTGCTAAAATTAAGACACCGTCTGTGAATGTAAGTTTTCAATTAGATCCACATCAACATTTGTTTTCACTACTAATGTTTGAAATCCCTCTTTATAAGAATACAGACAGGTCAATATTATAATTTAAACCTTTGCTTTCTCTTGTCTTTAAAAAGAAAATCCAGAAACTTTCTCTCTGACCAATCAATTGTTTTAAATGTCCACCCCTTGGTCCTATCACAACTTTTTAAATGCCAGTAAATTTGATACTGTGTTTAACAGTTGGATCCCTATAACTACTAACAGGTTGCACAATAGCATATGACATGTCTTTTTTTCTCCAAAGTTCCAATATGTTCTCCCTTTCTGGTACAACATTCTCTAGTTGTTCATCCTATGTAAAATTATCCATATGAACATTGCAATAAATAAACCACTGCTGTTGTATTACACAAAATAAGGTCCTTGACATTGAATATATGTCAAGTGTCTTACAGTCTACTACAAATCTCTGATGAGGTTTACAAAAAAAATGTTGTATTATTTTGATATAGTGGGCATATCAAAGGTAGGGCTGGGTGAAATTTATCTTTTCTGTCAGTAGAATTCTGGCGAAATGCTGATTTTGCTTTCATGAAATTTCTACTAAAATTTTCCAACATTTCACCAAAATTGTGATGTTGGTTATTTCTGTTTAATTTAAAAAGGATTTGTCCAACTTGCACCAATGTTGGTCCAGTGACTGTACCAATACCCATACAGAACAGTATTAAGTTTCAGATCTCTATCTTTGAAGAAGACTAAGTTATAAGCCTCCATTCAGAAATGTTGACATTACAGTTAATGGCTACATAAACTAAACCTATTTGTCCAAATTACACCAAATTTGGTATCACAACCTTTCCAGTATTCATACTTATATTTACAAGTTTCAGATCTCTAGCTTTAAAGGTGAATGAGTTATAAGCCTCCAGACTTTTGGAAATGTAAAATTTACATTTTGCAATTATGTAAAAAACTACTGAAATTTAAGCCCCTTTAAGTTTAAACTAGAGAATGGCATATCACCAGTGCTGTTAGGTTCATTGACCCTAAATATTAGGCTTTAAGGCAATCACCATGGCCCATCATTAGAGCATCATGCTGACATGCTGATGACCCGGGTTCAGAAGCGAGCCAGGGAAGTCATGTCAGGTGGCAGGTCATGGCTAAAACTTACAATTTACATAACCAGTACTTCTCTATTTAGCAGTTTCTATGATTCTTCCAAGAAAGTATGCATCTAAGTTTTCAATTATCTGGCTCCAAATGCTACTAAGTTGTAAGCACAGAAATATTTTCAGAAATGTTCACATGAATTTAGAATTGCCAGCTTTTGAGCCCCTATAATTTCTCCATGTTTACTGCAAATGATATGAAACTTAGCATACTCTAAGGGCCCTTATCAGACATCATATATGCCTAATGTTAGATCTCTAGCTGCAACACCAACTGAGATACAGTCAATTAAAGAATTTCAGAAAATTCAAAAAAAAGTCATGATATTTGGTAAAATCTCACAGAATTTCATGCAAATTCCACAAATTCAGAATTTGCCAATTTCTCCCAGCTCTAATGAAAGGTTTATTTAATTATAAGATATGTGTTTTGACTTGAGTGTGGTTTAAATTTTTTGTGTGTGGTGTTTACAGAAACTACCCACTGAAAAGTATATCCCTGTTGTATCATTTATGCATCCTATATATTATTCATTTTCTTCTGATCAACATTTAAACTACTGTATTTTGCCTTGTTCTACTCATTACAATTAGATGGTTTCAACAATACTGTACATAAGCAATTGTAGTTGTCAGTCCTTATGTGATTTAGCTTAAACTGACTCTGAGGTTTCATTTTTGTCTACACTTAGGGATTGTTGTTGGCATACCCACTTTCTATCCCTTTCTTGAATGTAGTGATCTGATCAGTGTGGTACAGATCAATGCTCTCTCAAATTCTGTAATGAACTTGGCCAGCTCAGACACATGCAGATGTTGTACAAATCTGCATCTTGTCTTCACACTCAGACCCTCTGCATTTTATTTTTGTAGATTTTAGAAAACAAATTTAGACATTTTGTTACTTAACTTACCCCCCCCCCACACACACACAGACAAACACATAGACTTGCAAATCCATTACACATTTGAGATGTTTGAATCAGTGTTTACAGAAACCAAAAAACTTGGAAATTATTGATGTTCTTGTCATTTTTTTATTCATTCTACATACTGCCCTTTTTGCAAGCTGCCTCACCTCTCATGCATGCTACTTGTAATGGGTCTTTAACAGCTACATATGGAGGATTTATATCAAGACACACCACTGTAAAATATTGTCCTGGTTATTTGTTGCTGGCAGTGATTACAAGAGCTGATTACTCACTTTTGTCTTCCGTTGGTGATCAAGCAAATTGCAATGCTGTATATTCCTACAATCCACAAAACTGAATGGATATAAGGCAAACTGAGAAAGCTCACGTTTGCAGCCCTTATGCCATTTGTATTCTGATTAATGGTACTGCACAGACTGTAGAATAAATAAATGTAATAATGCCACCCCTCCTCTCACTGTACCTGCTGACAGCTTACCTGACTTGCTAGTTCCAGTATCTTGTAATAGGCCCTGGCGCTGCTTGCCCATCTTGCAGCAGAATAAAATTATATCCATCAAAGTGAGTGGACTAATGCTGTTGAATGCTCACAAAATAAATACATGAAAATGCTGTTTTTTTGTCTAAAATAACTGTTTGCTGTCACTCTGTTGCTGTACCACAAGCATCTGCTCCAGTTGCCTGCAAGCTCTACCCCCAGGTTTGACCATTTTAATCGCATGTGTGTTTGCCTGGGCATTTAATTAATTGGGTTTGTTTTTGAGTATTAATTACAGAGCATGTAGAAATATCTGACCCAACTGTTAAAGGATGCACTACAGTATGTAATCCATGTTAAAGAAAGCACATAAGGGTTTTTTACATAATATTAGAATTTGAATTTAACTCCCCTGTAGAGTTTAGGTAATTAATTGGGTACATTGGTTATTGTAAATTCTCACTATATGAACTACTTATCCCAGTGATAAAATATGAAAAGGAGCTTTTGAAGTACTGTAAGTATCTTGGCTTTTGAAACTTTTACCACACCGATGAAAACTACAGATTCACTATGGTGTGCAAAAAAAATCTATACAGTATCTGCCTGCAGAATTTCCTCAAAAGTGTGTCTTTCACTTCAGTGAAAGTTTGGAAATCATTTTTGCAACTTTCACAGAAATTCTGCCTTAAAATGGCAGAATAAGTGTACCAGATGTGGTTCAAAGTGTTAAACTGAGGCAAAATAAACCCGCAGAACTGAACACTGTCAATGGTCAGTTCTGATGTTTGCTTTTTGCTAAAGTTTAATAGAGTAATCATATCCACCCCCACCCATACCGGGCCAGTCGAGGGTCTGAGACCCATGACCCATCCCATGTAAAAAAAACTGTCCTTCCTCTCCAGGCCCCCAACTTAAGTCGATTAGGGGTCCCCTGTAAAAATGCATTGATCTCTGCCATGCCCCCCCACCAATAGGGTCCAATGTAAATGTGTGTATATATATATATATATATATATATATATATATATATATATATATATATATATATATATATATATATATATATATATATATATATATACACACACATATAATCACACACAACACACACACACACACACACATATATATATATATATACATATATATATATAGTATTCAATACCCCCACCCACTGATTATATGGCCCCAAAGTTATAATTCCGGTGTCTACGTCCCCCCATCCAGGATCCCATTAATAAAAAAAACTGCCCACAGTCCATTGGCTCCATCCCCTGACCCTCCCAATTTATATCATTCCCTGATGTCCAGTAGACACACTCCCTATACCCAATCCCCTGAAAAAGAAAGTAATACAAACAAAATTCCCTGGTGTCTAGTGGACCCCCCAACCCAACAGTTAGTCCACCACCTCACTTCCACCTCCTCACACTTTGACCTGAGTGGGCCGAGCCCTCCTCTCACGTCCATGGCTGGTGGCCCACTGAACTGGCAATGAATGAGCGCATGCTTGTACAAGCATGACTCATTCATTGACAGTTCAGTGGGCCATGAGAAGTGAGATCGAGAAGAGGGCTGTGCTAGCAGCCCACTCAGGGTCAGGGTGTGAGAGGCTGGGAGCAGGGTGGTGGATTATCTGTCAGGGTGGGGGGGGTCCACTAGACACCAGGGAATTTGGCTAGCATTACTTTTTTTTCAGCTGATTGGGGATAAGGAGATGGGTCCATTAGACACTAGGGAATTTCACTTGCATTGCTCTTTTTTTCAGGGGATCAGGGATAGGGAGGGGATCCACTAGACACCGGGGAATAATATAAATTGGGAGGGTCAGGGGACAGACTCTGAGCCAGTGGACTGCGGGCAGTTGTTTTTGTTAAAGAGCTCCTGGATGAGGTGTTGCTAGACACCGCAGGGAATTATAACTTTTTAGGGCCATGATCAGTGGGTGGGGGGCCACAGGACATCAGGATCCATTATATATATTTTTATTATTTTTACATTGGAACCATGATTGTTGGGGGAAGGGGGCACGGCAGTGATCAGAGGGTTTTTTCAGGGCACTCATGATAGGCGGTGTGGGGGACCACTAGACACCAGGGAATTGTTTGCAGGGGCCCCATAATCAGTTGGTGGGGAACCACTAGACACCAGGGTATTTTGTTGGAAAGGGGGCCGGCAAGAGAGGTGGGGAGCTGTATTACAATTTAGGATACAAATTAGGAAATAATACATTAAACTGCTGGATTGAATAAATTGTGCAGTTTATATGTATTATTCTACAATTCATTAAAAACCTTCATGGATTCGGGTGAAAAATCCATGGGAGATTACAATTTCGCCAATGGTGGAATTTCTGAAACTTCCTCAAAATTTTTGAAATTTCATGGACATTTCACAGAAGCAGAATAGTCAACTTTTGCCCAGCTTTAAGATTCACTAACAACAACAAAATGATGCACTCACTAAAACACTATCTATACAGTACCTTTGTATCTGTATTTGTATGTGAATTGTAACTTCGGTCATAGAGTCCATATAAATCCCTGATGAAGTTTACAACAAAATGTTGGATTATTTTGTTATAGTGGACATGTCAATGATTTATTTAATTAGGAGGTAAGTGTTTTAACTTAAGTTGATTGTGGTGTCAGTTTTTATGTCTGGTGTTTACAGACACTACATAGATTGAAAAGCATCTGCCTTTTGCATTATTTATGCTTCTTACATTTTGTTCCTTTTCTTTCTGATCAGCATTTAAACAATTGTATTTTGCCTTGATCTACTCATTATAATTAAATGATTTTAGTATCTTCTAAGCAATTCAGCTTCCCATCCTTATGGGAGTTAGCTTATGTTGATTCTGGAGTTCCATTTATCAGCTGCAGTAAGGGGTTGTTATTACCACAGCCAGCTTTCATCCCTTTTTTGAATCTAATGATCTGAAATGAGTAGTACAGATTTATGCTGTCATGAATTACGTAAGGAACTTGACTTGCTCAGACACATGCAGGTGGTGTAGAATACTGCAGCTTGTCTCTACGCTCAGACACTTTGTGTCTTATTCTTGTGGATTTCAGTTGGGAAAAATGTACACGTTTTGCTACTTAAAATATTCTATCTATCTATCTATCTATCTATCTATTTATCTATCTATCTATCTATCTATCTATCTATCTATCTATCTATCTATCTCTATTTATCTTTCTATCCATTCATCTGTTTATTTGGCTGAATATTTTATTTGCTTATTGAAATTGTTTTACCAGGGAAACATACAGAGATGAACAGTCTTGTTTGCAGATGCAAGAAGTGAAGGGGGAACAAGGAGACAAGTAAACAGCTATGTACAAGAGATATTCAGTCAGACAATATACAGCAATAGGAACAACAATTGTGTACAAGATAAGAAAACAGAAACACTATGCACCATTACAATGAATAAATATAAGCAGTAAACTGTGTGGAGCACAATATATACAAATATATGACATTGAGACTTACGCAAAGTGGCAACAGATTATAAAGAGAACAAGCACAAGGTCAGGTGCAAGCATTTGTTTGAGGGACAGAGATTGGGCAGGATTTTCAAAATGTGGCACAGGGCTTGTGCCAAGCCCTGCACCATGGTTCTGGCAGTGCGTCAACCCCTTTGCCACAACTACACCCAATTTTACAATATCCTGTGCAGGTGCGACAATTTTCTCAGTTTACAGCAGCTTGCACCAAATATCTGGCAGCAGCCAAAGAATCCACCTCCACCCACTACTATAAAAATATCAAAAAACATCAAGGCTGGATATAGATAATAGTAGTTTTATTCATGAAAAGTGCTGACCCCTCTGGCTCCTACTGGTTTCGCAACAGCACTGTTTAGAAAGCGGTAGGAGTTGGTGAGGACCTGCTGGCATTTCCCTGGTTTCCATGTTACACATGGTGTGAGGTTAGCACTTTTCATGAATAAAACTATTATTTATATCCAGCTTTAATGTTTTTTGGTGTTTTATAGCTCTGGGTGGTGCTGGATTCTTTGGCTGCTGCTCTGTTATGTTTTTGGTGCACACCCAGTCATGGGCAACTTTGGCATTCTATGTTGCAAGATATCTGGTGCAATCTCTGTTAAAAAAGGCCCCCAGGATTGCTGCAAGTTAGACCTGAAAAAGTAGGTCTAACTTGGGGCAATCGCTACACAGAATAAAAACTCCCATTAAAATGCCACAAGCCCCAAGTGCCATATCGTCAACGTACCTGGGGTTTTCAGCAGTCTAAGCCTTTGAAAATCCTTATAGGTTTAAATGCTTCATTGACAAGCATTTAAAGTAGACAAGGGGAGAGGCACTGAAAAGGAGAAGGGAAATCCTAGCCCCCCCAAAAAATCAGGGTAGTTAGTGAGGTAAACACCAACATAGGGCAGTTGATAGGAAGAAGGGCAGGGGTAAATGGAGAAAAAGACAAAGGCAGTAAGGACAGGAATGGGGCAAAAAGAAAAAAGGCCATAAAAAAATGGAAGGTAATGAGTATCAATGCCCATAGTCTATGTAAAAAGCTCCCCGAAATGGTGGCCTTGATGGAAGAGGGATGCCTGGATATCGTGGCAGTCACATAAACATGGTACACAGAGAACCATGATGGGGATGTAAACATACCATGGTACACAATCTACTGGAGGTACAGGGAGGGTAGAAGAGGAGGAGGAGTAGCTCTCTATGTAAGGGAAGGGATCAAAGCAACAGAACTAAAGAGTAAACAGGGAGGAGAGGAGGCACTGTGGGTCACCCTGGAGACTGGAAATGGCACCACAATCTGCACAGGGGTTGTATACAGACCCCCCATCTCAGGGGGAGGAAATGGACAAGAAAATGATAGAAGGCATCCTTAGGATGGCAGAGAAAGGGATATATTGCTGATGGGAGACCTGAATATGTCAGATGTTAACTGGAACACCTTTGTTGCAGCCACATCCAAGAGCAGGGCCATTCTCAATGCCCTACAGGGGACATGCCTCAGACATCTAGTTTTGGAACCCACTTGGGAGGGAGCAGTCTTAGACCTGGTACTCTCAAATGGGGACAGAGAGAGGATCCCAGATCTAGAAGTGGGTAGCCATCTGGGAATAAGCGACCTACAAACAGTGTGGTTCACAATAAACGTTGCTATAGAGTCAAGCCATACAAAAGTAAAGGTACTGGACTTCAGGAGGGATAATTTTGTTAAAATGGGAGAGTGCCTCAGAAAAGCACTAGCAAACAGGCAAGAAGGTGGGGTGGAGCAACAATGGGGAAACATCAAAACCACCATCACAGAGGCAACAAGCCTTTGTGTGAAGCAAATAAAAAAAATCAAAACAAAAGAAAAACTATGGTTCTCAAAAGAAGTGGCGGGAAAGGTTAGGGAGAAAAAGATAGCATTCAGGAAGTATAAGGAAACACAGAATGAGAAGGACAGAGAACTGTACCAGTTAAAGCAGAAGGATGTGGGGAAGGCAGTCAGAATAGCAAAGGTCCAAACAGAGGAAAAGATAGCCAACTCAGTTAAGAAGGGGATAACACCTTTTTTAGGTACATTACGGAGCAAAGAAAGAGTAAGGCAGGGATATTGAGGCTGAATAAAGAGGAAGATGGTTGGGCAGAGGGTGACAGTGAAAAAGCAGGGATATTGAATGAATACTTCTGCTCAGTATTCACAAAGGAAGAGTAGGGGGAGATACCTAATCTAGTCAATAGAAGCACTCTGGACAGGGGGTTGATTTTAGTCCTTTTACTGAAGAAGGGGTTCTGAAAGAACTCATAAAACTGAAGGTTGATAAAGTAATGGGGCCTGATAGGATTCACCCCAGAATTCTAAAAGAACTAAGGGAAGAACTAGTAATACCACTGACTACCCTTTTTAATAAATCATGGGAGGATGGTGTGGTACCTGAGGACTGGAGGAAGGTGGATGTGATTCCCCTTCACAAAAGTGTGAGCAAGACAGAGGCAGGAAACAACAGACCTGTCAGTTTGACCTTAGTGGTAGGGAGAATGATGGAATTACTTCTGAAGGAAAGAATTGTTGAGTACCTAGAGGCCAGTGGGGCACAGGACCCAAGACAGCATGGATTCACAGCAGGAAGGTCAGGTCAAATGAATCTAACTGATTTCTTTGACTGGGTGATCAAAGTAGTAGACCAGGGAGGGACTGTGGACATGGTCTACCTAGACTTTAGCA
Organism: Neoceratodus forsteri; assembly: GCA_016271365.2. Classification (NCBI taxonomy): domain Eukaryota; kingdom Metazoa; phylum Chordata; order Ceratodontiformes; family Ceratodontidae; genus Neoceratodus; species Neoceratodus forsteri. The sequence goes on along the minus strand of CM057456.1, from coordinate 1,155,030,214 downwards.
AGGCATTTGACACAGTCCCACACAAAAGATTAATAAACAAATTAGCCAGCCTGGGAGTGGGTCCCAAGGTGGTAGCCTGGGTAAAACACTGGCTGGACAACAGGAAACAAAGGTAATAGTAAATGGAGTCCACAGTGAAGAAATGGGGGTTGCTAGTCGGGTACTGCAGGGTTCAGTACTGGGGCCGGTCCTTTATAATGTCTTTATAAGTGACATTGCAGAGGGACTGGAAGGAAAAGTATGTCTCTTTGCAGATGACACAAAGATCTGCAACAGGGTTGATTTTCCAGGTGGGGTGGAAAGGATGAAAAGGAACTTGGCAAGGTTGGAGGAATGGTCAAATGTATGGCAGCTTAGATTCAATGCAAAGAAGTGCAAAGTAATGCACCTGGGAAACAAACACCCAGGGGAAGAGTACACAATGGGGGGTGAGATACTGACAACAACAAAAAAGGAAAGGGACCTGGGAGTAGTTACATCAGATGACCTAAACGTGGGCCAGCAATGTAAGAAGGCAGTAAGGAGGTCTGGGGGATACTGGGATGCATAGGGAGAGGCATCACCAGTAGAAAACCGGAAGTTGTCCCTCTGTACAGACAGTTGGTAAGACCACATCTTGAGTACTGTGTACATTTCTGGAGACCCCATCTCTGCAAAGACATAGACAGGGTGGAGGCTGTCCAGAGAAGGGCAACCAAAATGGTGCAGGGTCTGCACCAGAAGACATATGAAGAAAGACTAAAGGAACTTAAGATGTATAGCCTCGAGGAAAGGAGGGAGAGGGGGGACATGATAGAAACTTTCAAATACCTCAAGGGAATCAACAAAGTCCAAGAGGGTAGCATCTTTCAGAAAAAGAGATGTGCAAGAACAAGGGGCACAATTTGAAGATAGAGGGGGGATGGCTCAGAGGTAATGTGAGGAAGTATTTCTTCACATAGAGGGTTGTAGATGCATGGAACAGCCTTCCTGAGGAGGTCGAGAGTCAAAAACAGTGGGGGAATTCAAGAATTCATGGGACAGACATAAGGCAATTCTAGTGGGGGGTAGGAGGAAGTAGGCTGTTGGTTAACTAGGATCTGCAGCTTATCCATTAGGTAGGGAAATGGGCAGACTAGGTGGGCCAAGTAGTCCTTATCTGCCATCAGATTCTATGTTTCTATGTTTCTGCCTGCAGTGAATTAAAGTTTCATCTTCAGTGTTGCTGCAAACTCAGAAACTTCACATTAGGCCTACTAGGGTGAAGTTTCCAGCGTCACCACCAAATTCACACAATGAAGGTCTTTAAAAAAATGTTTTATCTTGTACCACCCCAAACCACTGTGCACCCATATCACACCCCACCCCCACCATCCAGATATTTAAAACTGATTTTTACTCACCCTGCCAACTTGTACCACCCACCTCCCTCCCCCTTCACAGTCCCAGTGAATATATTATTTGTGGGCTTGAGTGTCTGATGGGGTGGGTGGAGTTAGGTGGTTATGGGATTGAGCATGGTTGAGGGGAAGGTATTTACTACTACAGTATTTACATTTTTCTGAAACTTCATCAGGACTGTTAGGGAAGGAGAGATGTGGGTGCAACTCAGGAGGGGGGGCATTATTTTTAAAGATCTGGCAGGTGGGAGGGTGTCTGGAGATAGCTGAACAGTGGATAGTTGATTGGGTAAATACTAACAGTTTTTTTAACACAACTACACCTTACAGAGTTCTTTACTGGAAAAGTGTTACAGTACTTCATCCAGTGAAAAATAACATATAATGGCACTTTGCCAGCTGCTTTTCTGGGCAACTTCCACTATGCATAGACTTCTACACGTGAAGTGGGCAAGAACTGAGCAAAGTGACACTTCACACGATGCAGTGTTGGGAAACTTTGCAGACATTTTTCACACACCTCTATTAAGGAACTGATTAGCTGAGGGAATACTGGTGAGGGGTGTGGATACCCAAGGTTCTGTGTATTATTCTATACCTATGGGAGCCTATAGCAGAGGATGGGTTCACCAGAATTCTTCTTACTGTACAAGTTTGGATGAGGAACTGGATTCCTTCTTAGGATCATAGGTTATATGCAGAGTTGCAAGCAGGTATTAGTACAGTAAGTTGGTTAAGTGTGGAGATTGTTAACCAGGATTTAACTCAATATAAGCAAATATGCACCAATGGCCTACAGCTGAGTGTGGGCTAATGCATGCAGTCATCCAGATCACAGTTTTGTGTTCTTATAGAGCAGCAGAAGACAAAGTGGCAAAGAGAGACGAACAAGGTGTCCAACATTGATTGGTGCTGGTTTGGGGCAGTGGCATATGATGTAACCATAACCAACAATGGGCATGATCATATCAGAAACATGTATTTGGGGGGGGGTACATTTTAAAGTGCTGTGGGTTTTAGATGGGCACTTTCAAAATAAAAATAATGTATGGTATGCTATGCTATGCAGTCCTGTCCTGTCCTATCCTATCCCATCCCATCCCATCCCATCCCACCCTATCCTATCCTATCCTATCCTATCCTATCCTATCCTATCCTATCCTATTCAGTAGCCAATTGATAAAGTTGTACAAGCATGAAATGGAAGTAAAAATAAATTATAGCAATGCTTCATTTCTTTTCTTATTTAAAACTAAATAAAATAAAATCTGAAAGAAAAATGAAAGTGAAAGTCAGAGCAAATTTCTCACTCTCACTCTTACTCTCCCATGATTCTGTTCATAAGGATTTTTTTTGATAGTCCTTAATTAATGAAAGTCATCGATAACTAATTGTTTTAACATTTCTATTCACAAAGTAGTTCTTTAAAAGCTTTGTGAATCAGAAGATAAATTTAAAAATAAAAAAAATAGTTTTTTTATTAAATAAGCCATATAATTTAGGCTCAGTTTGATGTGTCTGTTTATAGTGTCCTACTACTGCATCTACAGCATGTGAAGAATCACTGGGAACATAAATGTATGCTACTTTATTTTTACAGGTAATGCCAATTAGAATTAAAACACAAAATAAAACTAATTAATGTCACAATTCACCACATCATTATACCAAAGTAATTTTTATTGGCCACATTTTAGAGAATGGAAAGTCCAATAAAACACTTATAGATTTGGTCTGTCCACCAAGGGTTTGTTTCTGCCCCAGGGTTGCATTTGTGTTTTCTGGGAGATTTCACTGTTTTGAGGTTTTCAACAGCAATGGAAGATTATGGTATTCAAATCTGTCAGCTTGAGCAAATGTGCATCGGCAACTTTGATTCAGCTTTGATTTGGGCCTATTAGGGAGAATTTTGAAATGGCTTAGATTGCTGCAAGCCCCGGCGATGTGGTGCATGGGGCTTGCAGTTATCTAACATGATTGTTTTATCCCATGCGGCAATTGCCACAAGTTAGACCAACCTTTTCTGGTCTAACATATTTATTTATATTTATGTCAAAAGTTTAACCAGGAAAGACATACTGAGCCAGTAACAGCTCATTACTCTGTATATATGAATGCTGTGGTCTACTCTGTATATATGAGTGTATTGCTGCCTATTTCGTCTGTATATTTGTTTTTATTTCTGCTGCTGACTACTCTGTATATGTGAACACTGTTGTCTACTCTGTATAATGAATGTATTGCAATATGTATTTTCCTCTGTATTCTCCCTCTCTCTCACACCCTCAGGGTGCATCTGGAATTGAGTGGTACCCTGTTCAGTATGCCTTCCTGGTAAAACTCTTAAATAAATAAATAAAACAGCTCATTACTGTCCTGGGGGAGGGGGTTGAGGAGGACAATCATTAAGAACAAACAGAACAGTATTTCCATAGCAATTTAAAACATAGCTAAGCATCAAATAAGCATCATATGACAAGTAACAACCAAGGCATTGAAGCAAAATATGTACATTGGTATGATTATAGTAGGATGCAACCTGAGGACAACAAGAGGATGCAGATTAAGTGCAAAGTGCAGAAATGCAGCCAGGTGGTAGTGAAGCTAACCAGTAAATATTCAAGAAGAGTCTATTTGAAGAAGGGGAAGTCCTGGTGGCCTTTTTTACTGCGCTTGCATGAGATATTTGGTGCAAGCCGCCATAAATCATGAAAACTGACACAACTACTCCCAGGATTGTAAAATTGAGGGCAGTTGTGGTGACAGAGTTTGGTAAACTGCCAGAAACTAAGTGATATGGTATAGGACTTGGTGCAAGCCCCGCACCATGCTTTGAAAATCGGCCACTTGTCTTCGTTTCAACTTCCACAGTTCCGGTCCTTGGTATCGGGATTAAGCAGCCTGCAAAGAGTGGTAATAGCACCACATAACCATTTCTCACCCACCAGAGTCAATCCCATCCTCTTCCACCCTCCCTCCTTGCTATTCAAGTTAGAGTTAAAAACAATCTCAATCTGCACCTGGCATAGCGGCAGGAGTCAGCAATTATTTATTTCCTAAAACAAATGTCTGAAGATGGAGGAGGGTGGGGAATGTCCAGGGTGGGTGAAGAGTTGGTCATGGGACTATCCCTGGCCACCTGGGAAGGACTAATGTTGTTAATTAACTGGCCAAAGGTTAATGCATTCTGAAGTGGGCCAAACCAAAGGTAAAAGTGTCACATTAGAGCACATTTAATGAATACAAACTTGGCATCATCTCATTAGTACTTTGTTCTAATGGCTGTTTTGAGCAGATTTCAGTGGAAAACAGTGGCCCACATTAGGATTTTTCAGGAAATGCACTTACTTACTTACAAGGTGATCCTTTACCCTTGAGGGTGCTCTATTTATTTCAAATAACAAAATGACATTTTTGGTTTGATTTGCCTTTAAAAATAAGTGTTTATTTTATATTCAAGTATCCCATTATGAGTTGTTCACAATGCATAGGTACACTGACATTTTATTGCATGGGTGAAGACAAATTGACCCATCAACTCAACCCCCTGCTGTTCTCTAGCTTTCGTAGCAGTTGTATCCTTTGATGTCATTTTATTACTCTTCAGTAACTCATACAAGCTGAGCTTATAGCAAACAATGGAATCTGATTTGATTGCTCCTTGATACAATCTTCTCCACACTCCTCCCTCTCACTGAAGTATTAAGGTCACATGAGGAGCAAGGAGGCAAGACTGCCCAAGATTTATTTTTTTTTTATTTAAGGCAGTTTTATTTTTAGGGCCTAGCTGACATTTTTAAGTGAATAAAGGTGGAAGCCATGTTTCTGATGGCAGTCAGGAATGTGTAGATAGTACTGATTTTATTGTGAAGAGGCTGCTGGATCTTTTTCCAGTGCAGTTGTGCTGAGATAACAGCACGGATAAAGATGGTTCTCAGTCAATCAGGTTTTATGATTTTTTTCAACTCTATTTTATAATCATCCTTAATGTCCACAGTGTCCCATAAGGTCAGAGAGAAATGTCTGGTGTAACCCTACTTCATCTTATTCACAAGTAAAATAAAGAGGGTCCCAGGATATAAATGGCTGCCATAGGACCCAACTTTTCATGTTCTTGAGTGAGACATGAATGGCCATGGCCAGGTGACTTGGGACTCCCAAGGCCTTCATAAACCCATTTGGCAGTAGGCCATGGGGTAACAGGTAGGAATTTTGGGCAGACTGGATGAATTCTGAGTTATTTCTGCCATCACTGTCTACATTTCTATAAGCTCTGGGGATTTAGATTTACTGTGGTGCATTTCGATACTTATATTGAAGACAAATGCAACTCTTCTGCTGCTGAGCCACAAACTGATATCTTGTGATTTTCCCTTATATTTCATTTTCAGTATGGATGAACACAACACACTGATCCAAATGGAGTCTATGAACAAATGTTTTGATTACCTACCTGCCGTGTATCCATGATGCAGTGGTAACCCTAAGTTGGAGTACCCTATAGTGGGGGTCCAGTGGTCCAGTGGACCCTCGGCAGCATTCATGGAAGGAGCACACAACCCTTCTGCACTCAATCCTCTGGTTGATTGTGAAGTTACATGTGTGGCCTGTCAGGGGGCCTCCTCAGGGAATGCCCACACTCTGTGCTAGTCACAACACTGCAGAGTGCTGGATCAGGGGGCACACAACATGGCAGCAGGGACCCTGCCATATAATTTGTGCTCCTACTATCAAGTACCTCCGAAGCCTGTGGGATGACAGAGACCACACCTTTTGTGCTGCCTCAGCCCTCTGGATTAACAGGGAGGGCTGGTGGTAGCCTTTTGGGCACTTGACTGCAAACTTTTAAAACTGTCATCCTGCACCTTCCCAGAATCATCTGCCTGCACCCTGCAGGGGATCCATTTTGATTGGATGCCCACTTATGTCCTCCAATCCACCCCATGCAGCCGTATGCCAGGGAGGGAGGGACATGGAGAGCCACCCTGCAGAGACAGATGGTAGTACATACCATGCACCATGCTCCTGTCCACAGCTGAAGAGCTATGCAGGCTGGGTATGCATAAATTGTACATATCTGAACCCTCAATAGTGCATATCCCTCATTGGCCCCAATGAATTAAGAGACAGTTGCCTATATGATGTGGATCTGCAGCACATAGGCAACCCTATGATTGAATACCATGCACCATGGTTCCAGTGGAACCTGATGGCATTCCTGGAAGGACATGCATCCCTTCTGCCCTGAATACCTTGGCTAGTCATGCAGCTACACATGCGATCGGTCGAGGGGCATGTCTTGGGGCCACTCACAAAGGTACAGCATGCCAGGCAGGGGTGGGACAGCATACAGCACTGGGAACCCTGCCAGATCTTTTGTGCCCCCTGAATGACACTGTCTGGCTGCAGTGAGACAGAGAATCCCCCACCATGCTTCCCCAGCCCACAGAGCTGACAGGAAGGGCTGGGGGCATCCATTTGAGTACTCTCCCATACTTTTAAATAATGTAGACCCGCACCTACCCAGAATCTCCTGCTTGAATGGAGCAGAGGATCCACTTTAGGACCCAGGGAGGGCATCACATTTGAGGCCTGCCTGTTTTCCTTAATCAACCCATACACAGCAGCATACGGGGGATGGGGCCATGGAGAGGTGCACTGTAGAGGCACACAGAAGGGCATACCATGCACCATGTGCCTGTCTATGCATAGGCTGGGTATGCATAAATCATTCATAGCTGGCCCTGCAATAAAGCAAAGCCACCAATAAGAATATCATCTTACCCCCCCCCCCAACCTGTAGACATACTAGAGATCCCAATAAAACATCAGTTCCTCTCCCACCTTCAGATACCATATCATCCAACTCATTAAAAACAATCTGATCCATTTGTATCCCTCTCCAAGCTCCATAACACTCCCCAAATCTGGTAAATATATCTCTGTGCACTCTGCTGGCTGCTGTGACATCCCTGAATCCCAGAAATTGTCCTAGACTGTTTTAGATTCCTTGCTGGAAAAAACCCACAATTAACCTTAGCTGTAAGTTGACTCCACTGCCACTGCAGATTACCAATAAGGAACAGATATGCTGTTTTTACATAGACTTCCTTAGTAAATAATGAAAATATTACTCTAATTGAAATGTGTTTAGAATGTTTTGTAATTCAGTTGTGCTAATGTCAACTCTAATCGTTTTACTGATGACTGGAGCCCAGCTTTAAATCTGGTATAAGTCCTTATGTGATTTTTAATTGTATTTGGCAACATTCCACACCTGGAGCCTACTGTTTGTTGTCTGTAACAGTTTACTGTATGACCAGTTAGGAGTTCCCATTTGGTAAACTTATCTGAGTGCATATATCATAATGTGTTGGGATTATGACATGATGACAGGTACCTGTTACGTACTATATGTAGACATTTAACCTACACCCTCTTGCTAACTCTATCCAATCAATGAAGCACAAACCTGGTTAATAGTATTATTTTATCCTCCACTTTTATTTTTGTCGAGTTTAGGAAACAATGAAAACATCTGGTACATTCTCTGCATTCATAGATTTCTGGTTTTAATAATATTTATACAGCAGGTGTAAATAATATCTCTCATTTTAGCCAAGTATGGCAAGATAAGGTAAGGCAGACAATTTTATCTGTTTTGTCCCCTTTCAATAAGGCCAGGGCACCTCACAACAGTAAACAAAAATTATATATCTATATATACAGTATGTATATATATGTGTATATATATATATATATACATAGCAAAACAAAATGGTTATATTACATGCACACTGAAAATAGAAAATAGAGTTAAAAATCTATGTTTTGGCCTTAGGTCTTCTTCAGGAAATATCTAAAAGAGAAAAAAAAAACAAAGTTAGTGTAGAGGGGAGGTAAAATAAGGGATATATATGTGGGGAAAGAAGAAAGGAGAGGCTCAGGGAGAAGAAGTGATAAATGGTAAGATTAAGAGAGAGAATCTGTGAAACAAAAAGGTTGTAATGGGAAAGATAAAGCATACTAGGAGTGAAAGCTAGGGAAGTTCCCTGGTGGGGACTAATTAACAGGGCCTAGTAAAAGGGCTGAAAGGTGACAAATGTGTGGGAAGGAGACAGAGATGGAGACTTACGGTGAAAATGAAAAAGAAATTAAATGAGTATAAAAACAAATAGACTTTAAGGAAAAAAAGAGGTGGCTGAAAGATGTTAGTGGAAAATAAGTCTATCATTTAAACCAGAGGGCTGCTAGGAGCCAAGGAGGATGAGCAGCTTGGCTTCCATGCTTTTTCTATGGTCAGGATTCCAGAAGCCCTGCTGAAGGACACAAACAGAAAGGTCATTGACACTGTGGTCCCTGGAGATAAAGTGAGATACAATGGGTTTAGCTGTGTCACCATTCCTGACTGCTCTGTAATGTTCCCTGAAATGGTCAGCAAGGCACCTACCAGTCTCTCCAATGTAAATAGCTGTACACTTCCTGCAAAGAATGCAATACACCACATTAGTGGAGGTGCATGAGAACTCCTTGTTGATGAGAAAAACACCTGTAGGCCCTCGAATTTCAGTTACACTGGAAATAAATTTGCAAGTGTAGCAGCAAGTCCTGTTACAAGGTTTGGTACCTGGGAGGGAGGAACAGTTAGGAGTAGGTAGGCTGCTTTTAACCAGGAGATTCCACAGGTTAGGTTGCTGGTGGTAGGAGCCAATAGGTGGTTCTGTAAAGGAAGCACCAATGTTAGGGTCCGTTTGTAAAATGGGAAAGTTACTGGTGATGTTCCTGTGACAAGAAGGTGTGCTCTGATAGAAAGGAAGCACTAGTGGGATTTGCTGTTGTTCTTGTTTGACAGTATCCTTCCTGCAGGGGTCAAAGTTATGGGGCATGTTACTGACCCTGGAGAGTGCTTTGTCCACTGTGCTTTTAGGGTATCCCCTGTTGATAAAAAAAAAACTATGCATTATTTGGGTTTGCTCAGCAAAATCATCCTCTTCACTGCATAACCTGCAAACTCTAAGAAACTGTGAATAAGGCAGGCCATTCTTGACATGTTTAGGATGGAAGGAGCTGTGGAGGAGGAAACTGTGAGAGTCAGTGGGTTTGTAATAAACTGATGTCTTCAGACCAGTGTTCTGTACTGACAGCTGGATATCCAGAAAAGGCAGTGTAGAGGAGGATACTTCAACAGTGTATTGAAGGGAAGGATGGGCCACGGTAAACTTGTCAAGTACGACTTGAAGTGCCTCCCTGGAGCAGGAGGTGGCCCCCACACAGTCATCAATGTAGCATTTGTAGAGTTCAGGCACAGTCCCTGTGAATTAAAGAAAAAAAACGTTCCTCTACCCAACCCACAAACAGATTAGCAAAGCTGGAACCCATCTTGGTACCCATGGCAACTCCACTGACCTGCTGAAAAAACTGTTATTAAAAAAAAAAATATATATATATATTCATGGCAAAAAAACTCCATTTAATGCATCAGTTAAGGTTGTTCCACAGCGACAAAAGTGAGGAAATTCGGTGTTAGGGTTGAAAACCCTAACTGCACATTCCCCCACCCCCACCCCCACCACACATACACATACATGCAAGTAGGGGAAGGACCAAGGCAACACAATCAATCACACACAACCAGCAGGAAGTGTATATCTGTGTTACTGTAGCAAGTAGAAAAGAAATCTGACTTCAGCTGGCAGTAGCAAAAACGATGTACCTCACTTCGTTTTCGACATATGGGTGGCGAAAAGATGTCATGGGCATTGCAATGTCTAAACAGATAAACAGTACAGTATTGCTACCATTTAAATGTTTTAGGTCTTTTTTGATGATCTTGTACAGTAAACACTGTAATTGTTATGGATAAATTATTTACTTTTAAGCTTATATTATAATGTAAAACTAATTTTGTACTGAAACTGAAATCATGTATGTAAGTCTGTTTTGTTTTGTGATGTTATACGTTAGATTCAATTGCAAAAGAGATAATATTATCTCAACTTGATATCCAATAAAAAAGTTTGAAGTTTGAATGTTAGTCTATGGCAAATTGCTCAATTTTGGAACAGTGTAAGTTTTTCATGCTTAAGTATTTTAGCAGCAAAGCAGGAAAAGGCATATCTGTGTGACTAGGGTTTACCACCTTGCAAATTTCCACCCAAAGGACCCAACTGTTTGCTTGGAGGATGATGGCAAAGATGTGCAGTCATCAGGACCATAGTTTCGCAAAATACTTTCACAAACATGAAAGTATAGTAAATGGAAGAGACGAAAGTGTCGCATTTGTAAAACCATATAACATAGTGTCGCCAAATACTGTCGCAAATGGAAGACACAACAGTGTCGCAATTGCAGAAGCATGCAAAATAGTGTCACAAAATACTGTCATGAACATAAAAGTGTCACAAATGCATATCATAATACTGTGACATTTGCGAAAGTGATGTTCGAAAGCATTTCAGAAAATGTGCAAAATCCTGTTTTGGATCTTGTGAACCACAAAATACCATATGTGTAGTCTGTGTTATGTGTTGGTGGCAGCGTGTGGTGCAAGATGTTCAGTTGTGGATAGTGATATGTGTTTTGCGGTGTGTGGAATGTGCAGGATCAGTGTTAGCAGTGACAACCCCATGCCACAGCCCAACGGGAGTTTGGGTGTGTGGTGTTGTGGTTTACATAGTTGTATGTTAGTTCTGTGATGTGCTGCTGGTTGTGTGTGACTGGTTGTGTTGCCTTGGTCCTTCCCCTACTTGCATATGTGTGTGTGTGTGTGTGTGTGTGTGTGTGTGTGTGTGTGTGTGTGTGTGTTGGTGGTGAGGGTGGGGGGGGGAATGTGCAGTTAGGGTTTTCAACCCTAACACCAAATTTCCATGCTTTTCTTGCTGTGGAACAACCCCAACTGATGCATTAAATTGAGTTTTTTGTCAAGAATTTCCCTTTTCTTTTTCAGAACGTGCACTATTAATAGTGAATGGAATGTAGTAACAGTAACGCAAACGCAAGTGCAAATGGTAACCGACATGGTGACACAAATGTAAACAGTAACGCAAACGGTAAGAGAAATGTAAGTGGAAACATTAATGAAAACAGAAATGGTAACACAAACAGTAACACAAATGCTAATGGCAACAGAAATGCAAACTTTAATGAAAACAGTAACGGAATTACTAACGCCAACGGAAACGCAAATGGTAATGAAAATGAAAACGATAACAGAAACACAAACAGAAATGCAAACGGTAAAGGCAACAGCAACACAGAAGGAAACTGTAACACAATCGACAATGGAAACGATGCAGAAAAAGCAAACGCTAAAGCCAACAGAAAGGAAAACGGTGAAGAACACGGAAACAGTAACAGTAAGGCAATTGAAAACAGAAATGGTTACGGCAACACCAATGATGACACCACAGGGAACAATAACAGAAACGCAAATGCAAATGGAAGCACGTGTGCAAATGGAAATGGTAATGCTCATGGTCATGGTAACGAAATTGGGAATGCAAACGCTTACGGTAACATCAACGATGACACCAAAGGAAAGAAAAATGCAAATGGAAACACAAATGGAAGTGCGTATGCAAATGCAAATGGTAATGCACACAGTGATGCAAAAGGAAATGCAAACAAAACCAGTAATGGAAACGCAAATTGTAACAGTAATGCAAATGGCAGCACAAATTCAAACGCAAAGAGTAACGCACAGGGTGCCATAAACGGAAATGCTAATGCAAATGGTAATGGAAACACAAGCAGAAACGGTGACTGTGACAGTAACAGAAATGCAGGCTGCTTTTTTTTCTCAAAAGCTACATTCAGAAGCACAGTGAATTCAAAGAATGTATACATAATAATGGGCCTCTGAGCAGAAAATGAACACTTTTAATGCTAAATTGCTTATATCTCAGGAACCATATGACGTAGGAAAAAAATTAAAATCTCATATTATTTATGACATTCCTGGCTAGTTTTGCACTTAGCCCCTCTAAGCATTTTTTTGACGAAAAGTCCATATCTCAAAGCATTTTCGAGATATGGGCCCAAAAAAGCGCAGCGGATGCCGTAATGTTAGCCTATGGAAACAACTGTCAATTTCAGAGTGCCATAACTTTGCAGCTCTCTAATATTTTGTCACCAAACCACAAAAGGTACACCTGTGTGATCTTGGCTTTCTTAACTCCAAATTGCAGCCCAAAAGACCAAACCGTTCTTTTGCAACAGGGTGGCAAAGATTTCCAATTGTTTTGGGCATAGTGTCTCAAAGTAGTGTAGTGATTTGCGACACTTTCACAAAAAAATCATGAAATTGTCGAATGTGTGACAATACTTTGTGATGCTACTGTTTACAAAAATTTGAAAAACATATTACTGTGGTGTTTAACCCCCCAAAAAAGACATGGCTAGCATCCTCAGGGCTCGACTAGGTGAACGCAGCAAGAACTGTGTCCCTAGAAGATCCCAAATTTAAATGCCAAGAATTTCTGTGAACACCAACTGAAAACAAGATGGCAGATTTGCGACACTACAAGGGACTTCTGTGACACTAAAAACTGCATTTGCGACACTGTCAAACTTTGTTAACTTTTTCCATTGACTATAATGGGAAACTTGTTTTATGAATAACTTTTGAACCGTTTAAATATTTTTTTACTAACTCTTCAAAAGGTACATTGGGGACCTGGCTGCATGTTCTCTGAAGGTTTCTGACCAGTTGTGCAGACTGTGCAACCAGAAGGCGCAGCAAAGAATGCACAAAAACCTGTAATTGCCACATTCTCTGGAGTAATGTAGCTCCGCAACCGTATATCTAACCATTACGAAACTTGAGATATCCAGAGATCTGTGGCACCGCTCTATGTATGCCAAATATCAGGCAAATCCATCATATGGTGGTAAAGTTATTAAGCTGCCAAATTTCAGAGTTTAACCTGAAATGGAGTACTCATCCTAACTATAGTGGCACTGCTGTGCAATTATTATATATATATATATATATATATATATATATTATGGTAGCACGGTAGTGCTACCATAGTTAGGGTTCAGGAGCCATTTCTATGTTAAACCCTAAAACTTTGCACTTAATAACTCTGCAACTGTATGATAGATTTGGCTTAAATTTGAATACATGATCAAAACTACAGGCCTTGGCATCTACCAAGTTTTGTACCAGTTGGATACACGGCTGTGGAGTTATTAAGCGTGATTTGCGCACACGTTTACGCTTTTTCTGGAATTCTATGGTTGCGCGTACAGGTCACATGGTTTGTGTGACTGGCCCAAAATCTTCAGGGAACATGCGGCCAGGGACCCCAATGTGCCTTTTGAAGATTTGGTGAAAAAATATTAAACGGTTCAAAAGTTATTCAAAAAACAATTTATCATTATAAGTCAATAGGAAAAGTTAAAAAGTTCAACACTTTCACAAATGGGCCTGTTACTTTCGCAAATCGGCCATTTTGTTTTCAGTTGGTGATTAGAAAAATGCTTGGCATTTAAATTTGGGACCCTCTAGCAACCTAATTCTTTTTGTATTCACCTAGTCGGACCCTGAGGATGCTAGCCATGTCTTTATTTTGGGGTAAAACACCCCAGAAATATGTTTTTCAGATTTCTGGAAAAAGTACTTTCGCAAAGTACTTTCGTGCTCTTGAAAGTGTTGTAAATGTTTGCGAAAGCTTTCGCAAATTGCGACAGTAATTTTCTAGTCTGTGGGAAAATGACAGCAATTCTTTGGCACTGCACTGCAAAAGAACGGTTGGGAGTTTTGGGCTGAAATTTGGAGGGAACGCAGCCAACATCTCACAGATGTGCCCTTCAGTGTTGTATTGAAAAAAATAATACATGGCAGCAAAGTTACGGCACTCCAGCATTGACGGTTTTTCCCATAGGATAACATTACGGTGCCCGATGCATTACAGGAATCCTTTGGCACCCTGCTGCAAAATAATGATTTGGTCTTTTTTCCTGAAATTTGGAGGGAAGACAGCCAACAGCCCACAGATGTGCCTTTCAGTGGTTTGGTGAAAAAATATTACAGGGAGGCAAAGTTATGGTGCTCCAAACTTCTCTTTTTTCCCATAGGATAACATTGCGGCATTTGCCGCGCGTTTCAGGGCCCATATCTCGGAAACGGTACGAGATATGGACTTTTCATTGGAAAAGTCCTTAGCCCCTTAAAGGGGCTAAGTATAAAACTAGCCAGGACAGTCATAAATCATACGACTTTTAATTTTTTTTTCTACGTCATACGGTTCCTGAGATATAACCTATTTAGTATTCCAAGTCCTCATTTTCTGCTCCGATACCCATTATTATGCATACATTCTCCGTACTCACTGTCTTTCTCTATTCAGCTTTTGGGAAAACCAGCCTAAACACATTACTGTTACCATTGCCCTTTCCGCTTGCGGTTCCATGTCCGTTTCACTTACCGTTGACGTCTATGCCACCACGTGCATCATCCTTTGCGTTTTCATTTGCGCTTGCGTTTCTGTTATTTTTTTCCATTTGTGTCTACAGTACTGTTTATCTTTCTGTTTCACTTTGCGTCACCATCCCATTGACATTTCCGTTTGCAGGCACCATGTTACTATGTGACAACACATCACGTAGCAGACCATTCCCGTCTATGCCACCATGTCGTTGCCCTTTCTGTTGTCATTTTAACGCGTTTACATATGCGCCACTGTTGGCGCTTCTGTTTGTGTTGCTCTTCCTGTTACTATGCCACAAGACATCATGTGGCGGGAGCATGTGGGGCCCAAAGGGCCCCAGGCCTCCCGCTCGCCACGATTATATCTACTATTTCTCGTTATCATTCTCAAAAGAAGGGAAATTAGAGGCAAAAACTCTGTTTAATGCATTAGTTAGGGTTGCTCCACAGTGACAAAGTGAGGAATTCGCTGTTAGGGTTGAAAACCCTAACTCCGACTCACCCCCAGCACCACACGACACAGACACACACACACACACACATGCAAGTATGGGGAGGACCAAGTCAACACAACCAATGACAGACATCCAGCAGCAGGTGACAGAAATAACAAACAATTGTCTAAATGTACTACGAGACATCCCCACCCACCTGACCAGGTACTGCATGCTCAGTGGAGATCAACAGCAAAACTGAGGCCATGTACACCAAACGCACACATCCCTGATTGCAGCTGCACACAACGTACCACACTTAGTAGTTGCATGGCCTTACCTACCGATGCCCCACACCACACCACAACTGGTACTGTGCCGTTAGTCAATATAAATGCAGAAGGTGCATGTTGACAGTTGTAGAAAGGTTTTAACACTAATGAGTATACATTAATTAAGAGAAGTACATAAATGAACTACAAGACACTAGCATGCTCAAGATAAAAGTAGTGTTACATTTAGTATGTGATTTACATAGTAGTACATTTACTGCAACAGTTTACTCAAGATAGAGAGGCTGATGTAAATGTATGGAAAAGCATTGCCTGTTCAACGCTGTGAAATTCGTACTGCCAGTATCAGATGCATTCTTACTGATGAAGGTGTACTGCTGATGTACATACATAGACCTTCAGTGTGTTTCAATACTAAAGATGCAGTAAGTATTCTTTGTAAGAAACAATGTAATTGCATGGATCAGGCCAAGCAATTTCTAAATGTCATAGCACTACTGAGCCAACAATGACGGACCTGTATCGGAGATGTATATAGGATAGATTTTCCTATAGGCATTTACTGAGTATGTTGTACCTGATAAAGACAATCTTATTGCATCTGTGATGACTAACTTATTCAAATAGTAATACATTTACTGTTGTTGCAATGAGTGTCTATGCCACTTATGGACACAGTGTAATTTTTTTTAACAGTTGTTTCATACTCAGGCTGTATGCCTAGTGTTTGGGTTTGCCACACTTCTGTCACTGATGCTATCAAAGTGATAACTATGTTAATTGTGGTACAACAGGAATCAGTAGGTATGGTGTAGATATAAACAGAATGTCTTTTAGTATTGATTTAACTCACAATGGGGTAAGTGTACTAGGACAGCAGGGGTTATTCTCTATCACTGACTCTGTCAGTTATAATCACACTAAGGTTTCGATGACTGTAATGATCAAGTTACACTGTTCATCTTCATGAGTTCATATTCACAGCCATTCTCCAGTAACTAGACAGTTTATGGTGTAACTGGATGGGACACTGTGTTGCAAAGCTGCTGCAGTGCCTAGCAGAGGGAGAGTATCTACTCACAAAGACAATTAAGCAATAAGGCATGACCAACAGTTATGTTAAATGGTCTGTTAATCACCCTGTAGGGGTTTAATGTTGAATGAGGCATAGCCGAGTGCCACATGTTGCTAGACAGTGATAAACTGACAATTAGCATAATACCTGGGAGTGGCTTATTGCTATCATATAAAACTGTTTTTAAACAACATTAAACCATGTTCATCATATGGTTAGGCTCTACATGTATGTTAATAAAACTAAACATAAGGCTGTTACAATGTTTACAGTCAATTAGAAAGCTGCATTTCTCAAACCCTTGTTATAATCAGAGATATTATACCTGTACAACTCCTTGGTTTTGCTAAACTCTATTGTTCAGGTGGCCCACCACATGTGGTGTGGTCTGGTGTGGGCATCGGTAGGTAAGGCCATGCAACTACTAAGTGTGGTATTTGCGTGCAGCTGCAATCAGGGATGTGTACGTTTGGTGTACATGGCCTCAGTTTTGCTGTTGATCTCCACTGAGCATGCAGTACCTGGTCAGGTGGGTGGGGATGTCTCGTAGTACATTTAGACAATTGTTTGTTATTTCTGTCAGCTGCTGCTGGATGTCTGTCATTGGTTGTGTTGACTTGGTCCTCCCCCATACTTGCATATGTGTGTGTGTGTGTGTGTGTGTGTCTGTGTGGTGCTGGGGGGGTGAATTCGGAGTTAGGGTTTTCAACCCTAACAGTGAATTTCCTCACTTTTGTCGCTGTGGAACAACCCTAACTAATGCATTAAATGGAGTTTTTCTCTACTATATATATATATATATATATATATATATATATATATATATATATATATATATACACAATAAATTACTACTGTGAACCTCAGACTGGTCACCAGCCAGGTCTGTTGAAAATTTATGATAACACTGGGATCATGAATTGCATTCATTATCTCCTGCTTTAAAATCATAGGTAAAATAAAAAGTTTTGATGTCTGTGGTGTTTCCTTAGAGATAGCATTGACCTTGTCATGAAACAATAAATACCACACATTATTATCTCCAAGGCACAGCAATGACTTTTTAGCTTTGACCAAACATAAAATGTTAAAAGCTTATCAAAATGCAAAGAGAAAGCACCTGCTTGAGACTGACATTCAGGAGTAGGGCCAGCTTATTGTTTAGAAGCAAGGGCACATCTGGTGCTTTTGTTGAAATGGTTAATGATAATGCAGTTATGATGCCCCATATACTAATCATGCAGGGAAAGCTACTGTGCAGCAGTGCCCAATGTCAAGTTCCATCATAACTAAATATATCAAAGTACTGCTGTAACAATGTCCTCAGTCATAACTTGCTGTAATGCTCGTGCCACTTTTTAAATTGCTAAAAATATACATTGTTACCTGCTGGCAGTGTTGGATAAGTTACTTTTTCTATTACATTCTATTACTTTTGTAAATTTGTTCCAGAAATCTCTGTGCAGTCACTAGCTAGGATAGAGAAGTACTGGAACATGTAATACACCTGACAGTACATTTAAATATGCTATCAATACTTGTGACACCTTATGAACTTCAAAAGGAAGCCATTTTGGGGACGTTGCGTGTGCTGAGAAGAGCGCTCTCAGCAAACATCAAAGATTAATACAGTACTAATTTCCTGAGTTTTGAATATGCCCTGGCTAAAGAATGGGGTCCATTCTTGCCACGGTATTAGAAATCCCTAAACATTTGCAGACACTAACCCCGTGACAGATTATAATTACTTATGTCTTTTTATACAAAAGAAATACGTAACTGTAACTGATTACATTTATTTGAAAGTAACTAGTAACTAACTTATTACTTTCAAAAAATGTAATCTTTGGTAGTTATTTGTTATTTTTGTATTGTTTTTGTATAAAAAGAAATAAGTAACTATAATTGTAAGGTGTATTACTTTTTCTAGTGTTTATCCATCCTTGCTAGTGATTGCACAGAGCTTCCTGGAAAAAGTTTCCAAATGTAATAGAAAGTAGTAGAAAAAGTAACTTACCCAACACTGCCTGCTGGATTATTAAAAAGTCAGCAGATGGAATTATACAGACATAGTTCTGTGCATGTGTGGGCCACCATAAGTCCTTATGCAATGGGCTCTAGTAGTCATCTGGTTAATTGCAAGAAGACAAGCAAGGGGAAAGTGATTACCTTGACTGTTCTTGGTTGTTATTCACTCAAGATAATGATTGCCATGAAGGAACCTGACACTGAGAACCACTGTATAGCTTTTAAGATAGAAAGTGGTTGCCCACCCACAATGAGAAAGAAACTGCAGTCCTAATCCTCAATAAATCTCAGTACCAGTTTACTGCTCCAGCATCCTAGAGCATAAGCAATAGGAACAGAATGCCCAAAGCAGAGAACGTAACAAGAGGACCAGGGCTGCTTGCACAAAACAGGTCTTAAGGTTGATTCCAGAAATGGGTCTAAGATGACAAAAGTTGTCTACAATAAGGCCTTAAGATTAGTCTGACAAAACAGACTTTACTTATGTTAGAGTAGCCTTAACTATTGTGATGTCAGGCAACAAAGACTGCTCTTTAAATGCTTCATAAAAAATGAAGATGGCTATAAAACTAAAGAAAATAAAGATCCTTTTGAAAAGAAAACTGTAAGCTGTCCCAGTGGCATTGAGGGTTGAGGCATTGGATGCCACACTTCGCGCCATGCCAGCAACCTGGGTTAGAGAATGAGCCCGGTTTGCCGGGGGTTGGCAGTGGAAGACTAGAACTGAGCATCCACAGACTGCTGTCCTAGTCCACTGGGGACATCCGCCGTACTGTAGCAACCTCTGGGGATGCCCGGAGGTACAACTAGTGGCAGTGCAAACATGGGGGAAAATGGCGGATGTTGGCATGCTGTGCCTCGATGTCACTGCATACCCACATTCTAGGGGCTAACTGAGGAGGAAAATCAGCTGGGCGTGACCATGTAGCCTGATGGCTGCTCTCTGCACTGCCCAGAGGACTTGCAAGGAGTCCTGTCGGGGAGGGTCCCGGGGCTGTCCTGGCTGACAGAGACATGGGGGGGCCCTCCAGCAAGATGGCAAGATGGTTGTCTTGGACCATCCTGGGAGTGGTTAGAGCCACCCAGATCTCTGAGCGGGCAGTGCCAGCTGCTGGATGCCCCACACCAGGAGCGCCACAATAGGGATGAATAAATACAGTAGTGATAAAAAAAAAAAATGAAAGCTGTAATATGAAGACAGTTTTCTAAAAGATATACATTTGGAAAAATCAAGTCCAAATTTGAAAAATTCTGATAGACAACTAGCCAGAAAAAAAGTATTAGACATAGGTAATGCTCTTAGTTCTGCGTTGGTAAGGAGAGTGGCAAAGGTAAAAAGGGGAAAACATTTTCACTGATTCTGAAAAAGAAATTTAGAAAAATAAATCTAAAAATAAGTGGTATGTTTGAATTGGATATTTGTTTCACTAACCCCTCCAGAATTTTGCAGCCCTTGCCCCTTCCCCAATGTGTGTCTCATACTCCTCCTGACATTTCCATCTTAACCTGCACCACTACTCATTGACAAATTTGTACCATTTCCAAAATGTTCATTCCTTCTAGAAATTGTGCCCCTCCCCCTCCCAAAACTTGTATCACTCACCCCTGCTAATGTGTCTCTCTGCTCTTTCAAAATATGCACCTCTCACCTTTCCTCAACCATCCCCAAATCAATACCTTGACAACATTTGTGTTGATTGCCACTCTCTGGCATTTCCAACCTGTGCCACTTACCCCACCTGATATTTGCAACCCTCTCCTCTCTCAATTGGTGCTTTCTTCCCAATATTTGAACCCCTCACATCATAAGCAATTTGTTCTCCTTGCTTCTCCCAAAATATGCACTTTCTCAAAATCTGTTTTGTTAGCCAATCCAGAAATATGTACTGTTCTCGCATCCTAGAATTTGTTACCCAGCTACTTCCAAATGTTTTACCCTCACCACTATCAAATTTGACATCATTGGCCATTCCTAATACTGACACAACATCCCTTCCAGAATGTGATACTCTGCACCCATCTTGAAATTTACATAAACACATATTTTTGACATGTATCCCTACCCCTGACTGAATCTGCACTCTACATGAGATGTATATATATATATATATATATATATATATATATATATATATACTGTATATATGTATATTTTTCAATAAAATGTACACATCATACCTGCTCACATATTCTACCCTTTATTGAGCTTCCCTTTAACTTATTTTAAAATATTAATGGCTAGGAACTATTTTGGTGAGCAGGTGAGGGAGTTCAAGAAAATGAATACATGTAGGGGTTTGTAAGAGCCAAATTGTATTTCCTAAATCAAATGCCATGAACAGCAGGGCTTCTGAATATCTGAGCACCCTTCATGAATAAGGGACTATATATATTTGGGAACTACTATTTACCAAAAAGATGAAAAATAAATACAAATGAATGATCCCACACCCTTGGGGCACCCTCCCACTTAACATTTAAATGAATCCTCTTACCCCCACCTTAGAGGCACCTAACCCACCCTTCTCCCCTAATTCTAACACTGGAGAAATCAAAACTGCAAAAACCCTTTCCCCTTCCCGTACATGTTTTCACTTCCCACTCTCCAGACCAAATCTGTTAAAAAATGTCACCCTCCATCCCTCCACTGTCTAGACAGTACTCTTATCCCCCTCCCTCCCTCCCAGCAGACATGTTATCTGTGGTATGTGACTGGCATAAACTGGCTGTCTCCATGGCCAGCCTGCATCTTGACTGAAAGTGCTTGCTTGTGTGAAGTAATAAAGCAAAACCATATTGTCACCCTCAATCCTACCACCCTGATTGCACCTCAGTCCCACCCTCCTTCCCCTAGGATCCAATTTTGGTCCTATGGTGAGTGATAAGCACAACCCATGCAAATCCATGGCCAGCTGCGATGTAATGAATGAAGATTCTGACATGCTTGCTCTGTACAGTAAAACAAGCTGATTAGCTGCTATTATTATACAGAGCAAGTGCATGAGCACTTTCATTCATTAGATGATGGAAGGCCATGGAGGTGTGCAAATTGTGTTGGCTACCCACCATGGGACCAAAATCAGGTGCTGGGGAGATGAAGGTGGGATGGGGTGCTGCCAGGTAGGGGGACAAGGTTAACAATAGGGTTTTATTTTAGTACTTAGCATACTTAAGCACTTTTAATCAAGATGGCAGCCAGCTGTAGAGGTGGATGACTTGTGCCGGTCACCCACCGGTGAATGAAAATTACTTAAATCTAAGTGCTGTGGGAGGTTGGATTTGTGTGCTGTCTTAGGGGGTGAGGGACAAGAGGACATTGTTTACAAGGTTCAGGCTGTGAAAAGAGGGTGGGAATTGGGTCATATTCAAGGGAGGTGTGAAAGGTTTGTTTTACATTTTTTTTAAACGTATACTGATGTCCATGGGGTTGGGAAGTGAAGGAAGAATGTGGGATGGATGTTACATCAGTGGGGAAGAGGGCTTCCTTTAAATGATCAGCAATGCTAGAGGGAGCTGCGAAGGTAGTTGTTTTTTTTGTTTGTTTAAAGCTGAATACCAAATAACTATACAAATAAAGACATTCACACATCCCTAGTCACATGTTACCATGACTACTACCCCCACAACAAGAGAGTACTAACATCCCAACTGTTCAAAATCATGTTGATATCTGCACACCCCTAATTTTGATGGTGTAAACATGCTATACCTTTTTTCATATCTCTTTAATTAAACATTGTTTGAAAAAAAAAATCATACAAGCAAACATCTTCTTGAACTTTGGCTTTGGTTACAGAAACTATCTTAGCAATTTAAGCCTGCCTATGAGTAGTATGAAATATATGAGGTGACTTAAGATCAGTCTTGCTGTAAATTTATTTTGTGCCGCAGACCCATAATACAGTAATATTACTTAGTGGTTAAGCAAGGTAAGAAAACAGTCCTTAAATATGATCAGCCTTATGCAACCAGTTCCAGACTTGCACGTAAGTCTAGAGGCACACCTGAGCACTAGGTTGTTCAAATGAAATCTTCTTTTTATACACATCATGCTCACAGTTGGGTTGAGCAAGTTACACCTCCTCTTCACTCCTATACACAAATGCATGGCGCTATACAGTATTCAAAGAACAAAAACAAATTGGTTAGGATGAATTTTACAAGTAGGGTTGAAATCCAATCTCTCTCTTTCACTTTCAATGCAGTAAGCCACTGCAAAGCATTATTTAGAAATCCAACTGTGAAAATTAAAGGAAAAGTGTGACTCTCACTGGGACTTGAACCCAGGACATCAGCAATCCATGCCTTAGCCCTTACCGTCTGATCTATGAGAGTCTCAGACAAGTTAGCATCTTGAATTTTCCCAATGAATTACACACATTAATTTCAAGGGTGTTGCATAATGAGCAACTGGGCAGTCTTTTCAAAGATCTAAATAACGACCTCTCTCTCTCTCTCTCTTTCTTTCTCTCTCTCTCTCTCAATGCAGTAAGCCACTGTGAGGCATTATTTAGAAATCCAGTTGTGGAAATGAAAGGACAAGTGTGACTATCACTGGGACTTGAACTCAGGATGTCAGCAATTCATGCCTTAGCTCATATCATCTGGAAATTCAGGAAGCTTAATTGTCTGAGACTGTCATAGCTCAGATGGTAAGAGCTAAGGCATAGATTGCTGACATCCTGGGTTCAAGTCCCAGTGATAGTCACACTTTTTCTTTTATTTCCACAACTGGATTTCTAAGTAATGCCTCGCAGTGGCTTACTGCATTGGGAGAGAGAGCCAAGTAGGGTTGAAAAGGCAAACATTGTGACAAGACCCCAAATGGACAGAAAACAGATGAAATACTGTTCATATGTACAGTAGGTAATACATCTCAGTAGGAATACATAATCAAGATCCAAATAAGAAAATAAGATCTCTGTTGTTATCCATGAAATGTTAGAAACCCATAAAGGTGCTCTTCCAGGGTTACAATCACAAAGAAAACTGAACTGACTCATTATACTGTAGAGAACACTGTAGATAAGGACCCTGGCCTCAGGACATGCTATACCATAAGAAAGTTATGGGGCCATAGATCATGTTTGGTTTTTGGCTACCTTCTAATCTTGCTAAAGACCAGTCTAAAATGCCAGATGAGATTGTGTATTCAGAAGAGTTCTCTATATATAGTATACTGGTTACCAAACCATTTCATTTGAAAAAAGATGAGGGTGAAATGCATGAAAGCTATGGAATGGGGAATAACTGGGTCAGAGTTAACACCATAATGGCAGAAGGAATTTAACACCATAATGGAAGAAGGGAGTGAGTGACAAGCATTAAAGGGGAGCAGATAGGACAGTTAACAGAAGTATCATTTTGTGTGTGTGTGGGAGTGTCCAAAGGGATTAAAGATATTATCAATAATGATGAATTAGCAGCTGGACAAATAGAATAATGGATGGGTGACCATCCACAACAAGGCTGTGTTTCCATCGAGGTTGTTGATGACATCATGGAGACCTCGAGAGCGAAGCTTGAGAGGTCACCATGATGTTTTTTAATAAATCATGGGAGGATGGTGTGGTACCTGAGGACTGGAAGAAGGCGGATGTGATTCCCCTTCACAAAAGTAGGCCCAAGACAGAGGCAGGAAACTACAGACCTGTCAGTTTGACCTCTGTGGTAGGGGAAAGTGATGGAGTCACTTCTGAAGGAAAGAATTGTTGAGTACCTACATGCCAGTGGGGCACAGGACCCAAGGCAGCATGGGTTCACAGCGGGAAGTCTTGTCAGATGAATTGAATAGATTTCTTTGACTGGGTGACCAAAGTAGTAGACCAGGGAGGGGCTGTGGACATGGCCTACCTAGACTTTAGCAAGGCATTTGACACAGTCCCCCACAAAAGATTAATAGTCAAATTAACCAGCCTGGGAGTGGGTCCCAGGGTGGTAGCATGGGTAAAACATTGGCTGGATAACAAGACGCAGAAGGTAATTGTAAATGGGGTCCACTCTGAAGAAAGAGGGGTTACTAGTGGGGTACCACAGGGTTCAGTACTGGGTCCAGTCCTTTTTAATGTCCTTATAAGTGACAATGCAGAGGGACTGGAAGGAAAAGTATGCCTCTTTGCAGATGACACAAAGATCTGCAACACGGTTGATACACAAAGAGGCGTGGAAAGGATGAGAAGGGACTTGGCAAGATTGGAGGAATGGTCAGAAGTATGGCAGCTAGGATTCAATGCAAAGAAGTGCAAAATAATGCACATGGGAAACAAGAACTCAGGGGAAGAATACACAATGGGGTGGTAGTAACAACAACAAAAAAGGAAAGGGACCTGGGGGTAATCATATCAGATGACCGTAAGGTTAGCAAGCAATGTGAGAAGGCAGTAGGGAGGGCTGGGGGTATACTGGGATGCATAGGGAGAGAAATCACCATCATAAAACAGAAAGTTGTTATCCCTCTGTACAGACAGTTGTTGAGACCCCATCTTGAGTACTGTGTCCAGTTCTGGAGACCCCATCTCCGCAAGGACATAGACAGGATAGAGGCAGTCCAGAGGAGGGAAACTAAAATGGTGCAGGGTCTGCAAGAGAAGCCGTATGATGAGAGAGAGACTAAAGGATCTTAATATGTATACCCTTGAGGAAAGAAGGAAGAGGGGGGACATGATAGAAACTTTTAAGTACCTCAGTGAAATCAACAAAGTCCAAAAGGGTAGCATCTTTCAGAAAAGAGATGTGCAAGAACAAGGGGACACAATTTAAAGATGAGGGAGCAGTTCAGGGGCAATGAGGAAGTATTTTTCACAGAGAGTAGTGGATGCATGGAACAGCCTTCCTGAGGAGGTTGTGGGGTCTAAAACTGTGGGAGAATTCAAGAATGCATGAGACAGACATAAGGCAATTCTTGTGGGGGGGTAGGAAGAAATAGGCTGTTGGTTAACTAGGATCTGCGGCCTATCCTGTAGGTAGGGAAATGGGCAGACTAGATGGGACAAGCAGTCCTTATCTGCCGTCAAAGTCTATGTTTCTATGTTAGGAAGTAATTTTTTTATTTTCAGAGAGGTCCATTCCATGTAGAGCAGGTATTCAACTATACTTGCAATCTTGGAGTTGTGGTGTAGATCGAGCTCAGGATAGCAGTGACGGCTGGGGGTTGTGTGTGGTCTGCTGCATGGCCATTGGAGTGCCAACAGGAGGAAGTGAGGAGTGACCTAAGAGATGGCAGTGTGTTGTATGTTGGAGGACTGGAGGACCTGACACAGGAGCTGTGAGAGCCTGGAGATGCCGATTGGCCCTGCTGTTGGCAGTGGAATGGATGTCATTGGGAGGCAGTTAGGAATGGTTTAAGGCCTCCCCAAGTTCATCATGTGAACTGCATTTCCCCAGGCATTTGTGAGGAGGGAGAAATAGAACTACCACATCCCCGAGGTTTTCCCTGCAGTCTGCTGTAGGGGGGGAGCATGTTACTAGTTCCGTGGATTAACATGGACACAGGAGAGTATTTTACTACTGTGACCTGGATGGACTTTCACTGTATGCTGTGCCATCTATGTGGTCTCTGGACTATCTCAGGTAAGGGGAACTGACCTGTTAAACTGCTGCATTGTTTGTCTAGAGAGGGCGTTTGACTGTTGAAGAGAACATACTTTGCTGGCTTAAATGGGAAGTGCAAACCAAAAATGGATTGGAAAGGTAGTGAGAGGGCATATACCAGTGTCGGGGACCAGAATTAATCTGGAATGTTTATGTCTGGAATATCTTTAAAATTGAATTGGGGAAAAAACTACAACTGGGTCTTAAAGTTAGGACCAGAAGGGAACCCTCAATCAGTGAGTGGGTTTGAGGTATCACATTTCCAGGATCAGACTGAAGAGTGTAGCCTTGGGGGTGAGAGACCCAGGGTTGCTGGTGCTAGGATAGTAAAAGACTCTGTGATCTCTTCTCCTGTGACCCCTCTCTGGAAATCTGCTATCCAAGAAATTTACAGATTTTTGAGAGGTAGCCCTGTGAGAGAGAAGAGTGCCTCTTGATTTGAAGCCATTTAGTCTAAAGTACTGATATTGAGATCTGCTTCATGGACTTATGGACGCCCTAGTATAACAGTTTATTTGTAATTATTTGGAGAGGGTTGGGGAGGTTGTGGGGTGGTGGGGTGAGAGTGTGAGTGTTATGTGTGTGGAGTGAATGTAAATTAGATTAGTTTTTATTTTATTGTTGATTTGATAAGAATTTATTGTATTTGTTTATACTGTAGCTGTGATAGTAAAGTAATTGAGAGGTAAATATGTGTTGGTCAACAGCTCCCAGGGGAAGGTATTATTCCCCCTCCAGGCCCGTGATCTCTGACACTTTAACTGTCCCCCATTAACAGCAGAGGTGTACAGGCACTGTAGGGTGCTGGGGATAGTACACAGGGGAAGGAAGTGGAGATTTGGCGAGGTTAGGTAGGAGAAATTTAGCTGAGAGGGGCTGATTGGGGTACTGGGAACTGGGAGGTGCCTCAGGTCAAAATGGGTCCAGGAAAGGGGTCCTTCCTGCTTGGCTTCCATACCCAAGGGCTCCACAGTCAGTGGGTAGGTGGCTGGACCAGCCTCATCGGCCTATGCTTCTCAGGCAGTGTTATGCAATGCCAGATCTATTAAACACAAGACAGCAATTATTGCCAATCTTGTTGCAGCATCTGATGTGGCTTGCATCAAACAAGACCTGGCTAGATGACAATTCCAGCTCTGTTTTAGAATTGGCTGTTCTGGCCAGGTACTCGGTGGTACACCGTGTGAGAGAGGATCATAGGGGTGGGGGGGGGGTGGCAATCTGTTTCAAATCAGACTTGAACCTCACAGTTGTCCTGGTGGGAACAACAAAGTCTTTTGAGTGTGTGGCTGTTCAAGGGTCTGCCAGTGTAGGTTGCAAGATCCTTTTTATCTACCTTCCCCCAAGGGATAAGAAGGAATTCTTGCTGGAAGTCACAGACTTCATTTTGAACTGATGTTGGACTCACCCAATAGATTATTCTGGGTGACTTCAATGCCTGGGTTGACGATGAACCATTATAGTTTGGTCAAGACTTCCTCCAACTAATGTGTTTGTTGGGCATGGCACAGGTTGTTACCTCTGCCACAAATACACGGCCACTTGTTAGCCCTCATCTTCCTGCTGGGAATGGAGGTCTTTGACCTTATGGTGGATCCAGTCATTTGGTCAGAACACCATACTATGAGGTTCTCATTTGAGCCCCCCTCCAATAGACCTACCCTTACAGAGATGGTCCAGTACTGCCTTTAAGAGGTTTGACCTACAGGGTCCGATGGTGGTGGTGCATGTAAGGAGCTGGGGGAACTGATTTTGTCCTACAGTGGTAGCCACAGACATTGCTAGCTATTTCCAGATATTTCTTGAAATTTCTGAAGAGTTTCTCTCTGCTGCCCCTACTGTTTAAATGCAAAAACATCAGATATTTCTGGAAATATCACAGAAATTTCAGGAAATAGCTGCCAGTGTCTGTGGCTACTACTATATGATAAAGTTATTCCCGAGGCCCTTGATTCCATAGCAACTGTCTTTGTTGGACCCCTCACCTCACACTGGGGATCTCTCTGGTTCAATGGGACCCTCAGGGAGATGAGGATGAGGGTCAGAGGTTGGAGCCATGATGGCGGAGGACTGGTTTGGAAGAGGACAAGCTTATATAGATGGTCCATTATAGGGACTATCAATCCAAAATCTCCTGTAAGAAGGCAGAGTTCCTGTCCAAGGAGATTGCTGCAACAATCAACAGATTGGCTAAGGAATTCTACACTGTTGATAGGCTGTGTAATCCAGCCTGTCTTCAGACCATGGGGAGCTTTTTCACAAGCAAGGTGTGATGAGTTTGCTCTGCTCATTGCTAATAAGATTGCCTCTATCAGATCAGAAATCCAGTCAGTGCCATCTAATGGGGCTTGTGGTGACAGGCTTGAGATCACAGGCATTCAGTCAGTCTGGTCCAACTTCGACCAGTGGGCAGTCATAGATGTGGTGAGGGTAATCCGGGAGTTACAGCCAACCTTCTGCAATTTGGTTCAGGGACCAACATGCCTCCTAGTGGGATGTGTTGATGTCATCATCCCAGTCTTAGACAGGATTGTTCAGTGTTCCTTAGTGACTGTGATCTTTCCTGGGCCCCTGAAGGAGGTGGTTGTAAGACCACTCCTGAAAAAACCTTAACTGGACCAGGACTGCCTGGCAAACTACAGACCTGTCTCTAACCTTCCTTTGTGGATGAGATTATTGAGAAGGTGATGGCCGTTCAGCTGGTGGCCTATTTACCAACCCATGATATTTAGAATCCTCTCCAGTCAGGTTTTAGGAAAAGGCATAGTACTGAGACTGCTCTGGTTGTGGTGCTAAATGATCTCCTGGTGGTGCGGGATCAGGGAAGATGTTCCATCCTTATTGTCCTCGATCTCTCTGCAGCATTTGACACTGAGGACCACAGGGTGCTGATGGAGTGCCTGCAATTTTATTGTGGACTGGCTAGTGCAGTCTTAAACTGGTTTAAATATTTCCTCACTGGCAGGATGCAGCGAGTGGTGTCTGTTTTTTTTTTCCCTCGGCACCCTTGCCCCTGCCATGTGGGATCCTGCAGAGCTCTGGTTTGTCCTCCATGTTGTTTGTGGTATACATGCTACCACTTGGAGACATTATAAGATGGTATGGGTAGTGTTTTCACTGTTATGCAGATGATACTCAGTTATAGATGTCTTTTGAGCCCGAACAGCAGGAGATGGTCTTAGTATTTAATCGTTACCTTGCTGAGATCCAGGACTGGATGAGGACCAACTGGTTGAAGTTCAATCTGGACAAGACTGAAGTACTGGTTCTTGAATCTTGTCACGAGGGGTGTGAGGGTGCAATCTGGTCAAGTCTCGGGGTAGAGGTCCGGAGACTCCAAGTTGCTTACCTCAGATCAAACCGGGTAAAGAACCTTGGTGTTGTTTTGAACTGTGGTCTGACACTTAAATTACAGGTATCTGCCATGTTCCAGATCTCATTTTACCATATGAGGAACATTGCCTGGATCAAACACCTAGTACACCCCCCCCAACTGATCTGCCAGCACTAGTTCACGCTTTTGTGACCTCTCGCTTTTTTTTTTTTTTTTTTTTTTTTATGTTTTACCAGGAGAGACACACTAAGCCAATGCTTGTTTACAGGTGTGACCTGGGAGCATAAGGAAGATAAGTGACTTGCTCATGGTCACACAGTTTGCAAGTGGGGTCTGTGGGATTCAAATCCAGGTCTCCAGATTTGCAGCTCAGAGCCTTAAACCACAGCACTATACTGCCTTTCTGCCTTGATTACTGCAATTCCCTGTATCAAGGGCTGTTGGGGGTAGATCTTCGCTGCCTTCAGCTAGTTCAGAATGCAGCAGCCAGGTTGTTGACTGGTCTATCTAGATTTTGCCATATTGCACCTGTGCTGTGATCTTTGCACTGGTTGCCAGTTAGGTGGCAGATCTCCTTCAAGGTCAGTTTGCTGACCTATAAGGCCCTGCAAGGTCAGGGGCCAGCTACCTGCAAGACCTCCTGCATTCCTGTCACTGATCCCAACCCCTTCATTCATCAGACAAGGGATTGCTAGAGGTTCCCAGGCTTTGTTTGAAAACTTTGGGTGCTCATGCTTTTTTCTTTGCAGCCCCATTCCTGTGGAATGCTCTACCTCATCACATTCGAGATATCCCCACACTTGATGCATTCAAATGGGAGCTAAAAACTTTTCTATTTAAGCAAGCTTTCCCTCTCAACTAGGAATGTTTTACTGACAATAATTTAAAAACTGGTAGTTTTAATTGACAAATAGGAGTGATCTATTTATTTGACTGTATGTACTTATACTGTATTTAAATGTTTTAAAGATTTCAGAAATGTTATGTAAAGTGCTTTGAATCAAAGTGAGACTTGCGCTATATGAAATAAAACTTGAATGAATGAATGAATTAATTAATGGACGGTACATGTAGTTCTGTATTTCTTTTAAACATGCTTTCTTTCCATTGCCATTCCAGAGCAAGCAATGATTCAATTTCTGTTTTACTGACATTTTTGCCCTTTAAATTACTTCCATAATTTTGGCCTTACCATGACCCAAACTATTAACATAAGGTTCCTGTCCCTTTTCCTTCTGACCTGAGGTAACTGTGATAGCAATCTGATATGTCCACAAAGCATGATTTTAACTGCTGTTTTTAGTCTTTATAGAGTGTCTGTGATGTTGTTAGGCACCATACAGGCCTGCTTAAAGTAAGCCAGCCTAAATTCCTTTATTTGATTTGTATATACTACCCATGTTGATTTGCAATAGAAGGTTAAGTTGTAGCCATTGAGTTGGCTGGATATTTCTTGGTGTTTTGCAATATTTCTAAAGGAAATCACTCTGGCTACCCAAAGTGGTACTACAGGCTAGCAGGAAATTTCTCTAGAGATATCACAGAATTTCCCAGAAATGTCCAGTCATATCAGTGGCTGCAATCATATGTATAATTTAGTATACCTAGGAAAGAAAAATAAAACAACAACATACTTTCTTAACACAGAGACTGCCAAAACCAAACAGGGATGAACCTGGGTGAAATGATAAACAATGTTAAATGGAACAAGAGTGTGGGGCTTCAGCTAGCAAAGCATATAGGATCATGGTGTGCATCAAGAGAAACTCCTTAAGCTGATTGAGAGATGTTGTATTGTTCTTGTGCAAAGCATTGGCAGAGCTCATGATGAATATAGTATATAGTTCTGGTCCCAATATCTGAGAATAGATAACATATGGACAGAGAAGGTGCAGAGGAGCATGATTAAGTTGGTTGAATGCTTTGAGAACATGGGTTATGAGGTTGAACTAGCTGAACTGAAACTGTTCAAAATGCAAAAGAGGAGACTTAGACGTAGCACAATTACAGTCTTCCAATAACACCTGAAAAGTATAACATCATCAGAACAAATACAGGTTTTCTGGATGTACAAGGATGGCAGGACATGGGGCACTCAATGTCTTTGAAAGGAAAATAATTATACTGTAGGTAAATATTGAGAAGAACGACATACTGTATATCATAAAATGACTGGGGGGTACTTGCAACAGACTTTTACAACAAGTGATGTCAGTAGACACTGTTTCTGCATTCAGGTTAAAACTATTTAAGTACTGTACCATTAGGTCAAATGATTGAAAGGGTATTTACAATGAGTTGGTGGTGGAAGGAAGTAATTGAGTCTGTGGTTTTCTTTTTTTTCTAAAAGCACGTGTTAATATTCACAGAGGAAAATGATCACCTAATAACTGTTTGTGATATGTTATTCAAAAGAACAGAAGGCGATCTATACAGGACATATCTGTTAAATGCTGAAGGGGATTGCTACAGATGATAAACACAAACATGGCAATTTGCCTAAGTGTAATGCACCCACATATTTTGAGCTGGATTAAGAACTGGCTTCAGGATAGGTCACAGAGAATTCTGGTCAATGGGGCATTATTAGAGGAGGGCAGAGTAACCAGTGGCATTCCACAGGGGTCAGTACCTGGCCTAATCCGCTTCAACATATTTATCAGTGACATGTTGATGCCTGTTTGCAGATGATACAAAACTCTGCAACAGGGTAGCCACAGATGAAGGAGCCTCTGGGATTGAAGCTGATCTCAAGAAATTGGGAGAGTGGTCAAGAATATGGCAGTCAAAATTTAACGTCAAGAAGTGTAAGGTGATGCACATGGGTAAACGTAATTTAAGAAAGACATACACACTGAATGGGAATCTATTGGAAAAATCAAAAATGGAACTGGACCTCAGAGTACTTGTTACCACGATCTAAAAGTAGGGAAACAATGTGAAAAAGCAGCACAGAATGCCAGTGGCATCCTCAGCTGCATAGGTAGAGGGATTACGAGCAAGAAGCATAAGGTAATCATCCCACAGTATAGGTTCTTAGTCAGGCTGCACCTGGAATACTGTGTGCAGTTCTGGAGGCCCCACCAAAAAAAGGACATTGACCACTTAGAAAGGGTTCAGAGAAGGGCCACTAAGATGGTACAGGTTCTGCATCAAGAACAGTATGAAACAAGACTCAGTGAATTAAACTTATATTCTCTACAGTAAATAAGAAACAGGGGGAACATGATAAAAACATTCAAATACATAAAGAGAATCAACACAGTCCAGACAGGAAACCTATTCCAGGAAAACAAAGCAATGCATATAAGAGGGCACAATCTGCATCTAGTTCGAAGCAGATTTAGAACCAATATAATGAAATACATTTTCACAGAGAGGGTGACAGAACCATGGAACAGCTTGCCTTCAGAGGTGGTAGCATCGAAGACAGTGCAGGAATTCAAACTAGCATGGGACAGGCAATGCAGGCACCTGAATGGGTAATAAAACAGAAAGGGGGGGTTGAAATTTTTGGGCAGACTAGATGGGTCATTCGATCCCCATTTGCCAGCTACATCTTAGGTTATTATGCTCTTACTGTATGTGATGTCCTAAAAAATGTCCATCCATCTGGCAATGATTTTCAGTGTGTCAGCGCACCCCATTACAAATAATGGGACTTTCTTTTTTTTTTTGTTCGTGGGGCTTTGCCCCCACACCCCACGGACTTTAAATAACAAACTCCAAGGGGGTGTGGACTTTGGGGATGAGGAAAAATTCAATTTTCAATAAAAATTAACAAACAAAAAAGTTCCAACACCGGGAAACCTGGGGGAACTGAACCATGGTTCCAGATCTCCAACCCTGCCATATGCAGGTACTTTAGCCACTCCACCACAGGAGCAGCTCAACCAGACACCACACACACAACAACTTGATCCCTTGCATATATCAGTGCAGAGTGACAGGGGTAGCAGTAATTCCCTACCGCTATTATACCCTTGTCGCTCTAAATACTTTCACGCTTTACAGAGCGTGGTTCTTGTAGAGCTATTATTGTAGGGCTATATTAACCCAGTACCGAGCTGAAGCTCTTTACAGATGTCATCCTGTAAAAAGGAATTAAAATTCACAGCATGAAGTTACACCAGTAAACTCATTATGACAGATTATATAAGCAAACATATAGAAACATCCAGTAAAATTCTATAACCTGTTAAGATAATCATCCAGTAAAAAAAGCAACATTGACAGTTGACAACCAAATGATCCCTAGCCCAAATTATCATTTTGGTAATAGAAGGATGTGAGCCATTGATAGGCCCCCAAGTTGTTGTCAAAGAAATGCAAAGCTGATATCTTCTGAGACAAATGCATGTCTGTCCATTTCTAAACTTACCACAGAGTAGGAAAATAATTTGTACACAGATTGTAGTAGGCAATTTCTAGGTTGCCAATGGCTAATCAGCTCTTGCAGGTATTTTCAAATGAACAAAAAAGCAGGTTACACCTGTTGTAAGGGACTTGTGTAAGCTCAATGTCAAAAATACCTTATTAAACTTTCAGAATACAGCTCAGAACATTCACCCTTTATTTATGTATGTATATGAATATATCGCACCCATATAGTTAGGGGTAGTAGAGTTATTCAATGTTAAATACCAATTTTTGCCTCTTAATAACTTTGGCATACTTTGATGAAATAGCCTAAAATTCAGTGTGTGTGGTGATTTTGCCAGAATCTCAAGATGTAAAAAGTTTTGGGATGGCATCTTGTATGGTTTTTGAGACATAAAGTGGTAAAAAAGCAGAAAAAAAACCTTTTTCCACATGGGATTTTTTGCCATCATCTACAGCCCACACCAGATGAAATTTTTATCTGAAACTTTTAGGGATGATGGGGTGTGTGGGCCAAGGGTGTGCTTTTTGATGGTTTGGTGAAAAAATATTTTACCATTTTTGATTTCTAAAGATTTCTGTGATAGCCACAAGGCTGGCAGTTAAATGAAAACTGTTCGAACTATAAATGTACTTGTCCTGCTCAAAGAAATTACAGTTCATGTTGTCAGCCATCCTGTTTTTCTAACAATTTGAAAAACAATGTTGTACACAACTACTGCCTGATAAGGACAGCACAACACTTGTACTTAGGTCTTAGTGATTTGCTTTGTTTGACCTTTGTCTTAAGATTAGTACCTCTACAGGGAAAATATGTGTTTTTTAACTGACAATCATGTCCCCCATCACTCGCTAAGTAATTACAGTTCGATGTTATCTATTCAAACTTTACTGTTAGAACAGTAAATAACCATATGCACTTATTAATAGTTTAAACTTTGCTGTTCAAATGGAAAATGATGTACGATCGCTGTCCCTATACCCACCATCATTTTCCTGGTAGTCCAGTGGCCCCTCCCCTGTTCTCTGATTGCTGTCCAGTGTTTTATTCTTTATTCCATGGTAGTCCAGTGGTCCCTCCCCCCATTCTGTGATCTCCATCCTGTGTATTTTTTTTTATTCTCTGGTAGTCCAGTGGTCCCCCCCACTCCCCAATCACCATCCCATGTATTTATTTAATTCCTTGGTAGTACAGTGGTCCCTGCCTCATTCTCCCATCACTGTCCTGTGTGTCTTTCTTTATTCCCTGGTAGTCCAGTGGTCCTTCCCCTATCCCCCATTATCTGATCACCATCCTGTGTATCTTTCTTTATTCTCTGGTAGTCCAGTGGTCCCTCCCCCATTCCCCGATTGCCGTCCTGTGCATTTTTGTTTATTTGCTGGTAGTCTAGTGGTCCCTCCCCCATTCTCCAATCACTACCTCCTGTATTGTCCTTAATTCCATGGTAGTCTAGTGTCCATCCCCCCTCCACTGCTCTCCAATTGCCATCCCTCCTGCTGCTGCTATACATCCCTAGTGTCTAGTGGAACCTCCACACTCCCCCCATTGGTGCTCATCCCTGAAATAAAAAAAAAATCCCTTAATGTTTTTTTTTCTTTATTCCTTGAATTCTTCCTGTAACCAAAAAAAAAAAAATAAATCCCTCACTGATCAACCCCCTCACCCCACTCCCACTCAGCACCCACCACCCCACACCCCCAGTACACCACCCCACACCATCACTCACCTGAACAGGTCCCAGGTTCAAGAGCCATGCTCCAATTGAATACATATCTTGCTGCTGGAACCAGCGACTGCAATATGAGAAATTAAGATAAATGTGGCTCAATGTATTTCAATGGGGGTTTCAATTTTTATTCGTAACTCAGCCATGTTTTGACATTTTGACCCCAAATTTTCAACATGGCCTTTTGGGGACTCTGCCTCATGAACAATATGCCTGTCATTATGCATCTCCCACCTGAAAGGTGATTTTCTGTCTGTTGTCAAATTCACTTTGTGGGTGGGATTTTGGAATTTTTCCTGATCTCGTTCATGAGTTAGGGTCATAAGAAGACTATGTTGAGAATGTGGGGTCACAATATGTAAAAATGGCAAAATTATGACTATTTATTGAAATTTCACTATGCACGCTCATAACTTCAGACATTTTAAGTATTTTGACTCCAAACTTTTGACCTAGATTCTTATTACCCCATCACATATATGTCACAGCAATCATTTTTCAAATCCTGGTCAAAATGTATTTTTGCACCTGTAGCATGGAATGGTGTTGCAGTTGCACGAAATTATGTTTTGGTGGTGATTCAAAATATTCAGTACCACGTACATAAAGTGGGGTAATAAGATGTCTATACTGACAATTTAGTCACTGTTGTCCTATAAATGGAAGCACAGGGCCCTTCCACAGCTACATACATATATGCATCTATTGAGGGATGGGACTGCAGGGCCCAACAGGTCATGCGCTCCCTCAGACAAATAAGGACACGATTACTCTGTCTCAAAAAGTAAAGAAATTCATTGCAAAAAACTATGTTAATGCATCAGTTAGCACTGAAGATAAATCAGCGCACATAGGGAAATATGACATTAGGGTTTCCAACTCTAAAACACCTGCCCCAACCCTGAAGCGAATGAGGGGTGGAGTCTTCCTTCTGTTGTCAACCATAACACTCACCCCATTGTACACACTCATGAAACATACACACCTGACTTCTTCACATCTTAGCTGTTCTCTTACTGCAATGGGGCGAATGTTACATTTGACAACCCCAAAGAAGACACCATCCCTCATTCGCTTCAGGGGTAGTGCTGGTGTTTTAGAGTAGGAAACCCTAATGTAATATTTAACTATGTTTGTCGCTTTATCTTCACAAGTAAGGTTTCAGAGGTCACTGTACAGGGCTGAACATAATTCCCATATCACGCGAGTGCACATCGTGTATCCTATTTATACAATTGGGGCCTCATTGTTGCAAAATGTACAATTTGCACAGCTTTGCAGGGTTTTAGCGCGGGTTTCAGGGGTGTAATAAATTGTATTTATTTTAACTGCTGATGTCATCAGTATTTATTTCACTGCAGTAAAAATAACATGTTTTATCTCACTGGAATATGTCTAACCCCCTTTGTATAAATATATACGCTGTATATATACTATATATATATATATATATATATTTATTGCAAAAGAGTGAATGATGACACTAGCAGAGTGTGGAAAACTGATGTCATCAACATTTATCTCACTGCAGTGAGCATTTATCTCACCGCAGTGAGAATATCTCAATTTATTGCACTGGAATAGCTCTCACCCCCATTGTATAAATATATACAGTGGGGGTGAGGCTCAATCTACAATAAATGAGATAGTCTCACTGCGGTGAGACAAATGCTCACTGCAGTGAGATAAATGTTGATGACATCAGTTTTCCACAATCTGCTAATGTCATCACTCAGTCACTTACTCACTCACTCACTCAAGCTAGCATTATAAATGTCAATGCTTCAAACATCAGTTTCTGTCTCACTGAAGCCTGCAAATCACTCAGCATTGCAAAACATTTACCTGTGTCACAAAGTTTCCAACACTCTTAGCCAATTTCTGTGCTAATCTCAGCATAAAAGCAACCTGAATTCAAATGAAACTCATTTACAAAACAGTTTCTTTTTCTCACTGCAAGCTGCAGTAAAACAGTTAGCACAGCCAAACACAATCACCTGCTTTCCACAGTGCTTCTAACAATCCCAGCCCATTCAGAAACACTGCCACACTCTCAGACCACAAACAAACAGTGCTTTCAGTATAGCCTAGAGCTTGGAGTAATGAGTTCTGAACAAGCTTGATACAGCCAGTAGACCAGACCTGGGTTTGATTCTTACAACCTTCACTTGCATACTGTGTAAATCTGAACAAATCACTTAATTGCCCAGTACTCCTAAAAAAACTCACCTGCCTACCAAAAATTAGTTACTAAAACTCAAAAAAAAAAAAAAACCATAGATACAGGAAAAAGACGCAGCAAAACATGACACTTCATATGCTTTTACCCCATTTGTATAAATAGTATACATGATGTGCATGTCATGAGATATAGGAAAT
Source organism: Neoceratodus forsteri (assembly GCA_016271365.2). Classification (NCBI taxonomy): domain Eukaryota; kingdom Metazoa; phylum Chordata; order Ceratodontiformes; family Ceratodontidae; genus Neoceratodus; species Neoceratodus forsteri. Next base: position 1,154,992,163 of record CM057456.1, on the reverse strand, counting down.
ATTCTCCCTCCTACAGATTGAGCTGTGCATTCTCACTCTGCAGGAGGGAGAATATTTCATATCTCACTCCTGCCCATCATGTATCCTATATATATATATATATATATATATATATATATATAAATAGGCACAATCATGTCCCCATAGTTAGGGTTGAATAAACAGTTCTAGCCTACAATTTGCATGTGTGGTCACCCTGTACATATCCCAAGATGTGAAAAGGTTTGTGATGGCATCTTGCATGGTTTTTGAGATATAGAGTGTTATAAAAAGGAAAAAAAGAAAAAAAACCTTTTTCACATTGGCTAATATGGAATTTTTTGGCCTTATCTACAGCCCAGATGGAAATACTTTTTTTGTTGAAATTTTCAGGAATGATGGGGTCTGTACCAAGGGTATGCATTTTAATAGTGGGGTGAAAAGATATCTCAACATTTTTTGATTATAGCCTTTTTGTGACAGCCAACAGATAGGCGGCTAAATGAAAACAGTTTGAACTGTTAATTGTTGAGGATTTCCTGTTCCTGCTCAGAAAAATACTGCTTGTGCTTCTGCCAACTTGTTTGTTTTTTCCTTTCAAAAATGGATTTCTAAAGAAATCCTTCATGTTTAGGAATGACCAAGACCTGTATTTTGGTCTCAGTCACATGCTTAATAACATTATTGTGTTATTATTTACAAGTGTTTAGGTCAACTATGTGTTTTGGTGGCAAGAATCATATAGCTTGTCACTTGCTTAGTTAGGAACAATCAGTCGGAATATAACTGTTTGAAGTTCTTTACAGGTCAAACTTTACTGTTCAAACTGCAAAGACTTCGAACAGTAAAAGTCCATGACAGTTCAAACCGTCATATCTCCCTGAAGTCTAGTAGCACCCCCTACCCATTGCTGTCCCCTAAATTCAATATATATTCGCTAGTAGTCTAGTGGTCCCTCCCCCTCCTGCATTTGTCGTCCCTGATGTTGTTTTGTTTATGTTCCTCATTGGTAATCTAGTGGTCCCTCCCCCATTCTCCGATCGCCATCCCTGATGTTGTTTATGTTCCTCCTTGGTAGTCTAGTGGTTCCCCCTCCCTATTCTCCAATTGCCATCCCTATGGTGACTATGATGTCCCTGGTGTCTAGTGGCACCCTAAGTCTATTCCTGTAAAAAAGAAAAGCATCATTTTTTTTGGGCTGCAGGAAAAAAAATGGCCCCTTGGAAATCAGCTCCACCCCACCCCTACCTCTCACTCAGCACCCCCACCCCCACCCCCTTCGGTACACCCCCACACACCCTCACTCACCTGAAGAGGCCCCAAGTCTGAGAACCACTTTCCCAAACAAAGACACATCTTGCTGCTGGAACCGGTGACTGCAATATGAGAAACTGAGGTAAATGCAGTTCAATGTATTTCAATGGGGGTTTCAACTTTAATTCATAACTCAGCCATTTTTGGACATTTTGAATCAAACTTTTCAACATTGCCTTTTGAGGACCCCTCCTCATGACCAATATGACTGTAGTTACAATACCACAGTACAAATGTGCACACTGGGATGGTGGTGCTCACAAAAAAAACAGCCAAGACAGTTACTTTGAGGTTCGGGCACTCACCAGCAATGTAGAAACAGACTCCAACCATTTGAGTACTTTTAACTCATGTTATTATAACAAAGTATAAACAACTGACTACATAATCTGGGTATACGATTGAGGCCTTTTGGATTGCTACGGGATACTTTATCAAAAACTTTTGATAAAAGATCCAGTGGTGACCCGAAATGTGTCAGGCGTATACCCACATTATGTGTTCACTCTTTTATACTTTGTTATAATAAAATGAGTTAAAAGTACTCAAGTGGTTGGTCTGCTTCCACATTGCTGGTGAGTGTCTGAACCTCAAAGTGACTGTCATGACTGTCGTTACGCAACTCCCGCCCGAAAGGCGATTTCACGGTCAGTTGGTGAATTCACCTTTCTGGCAGGATTTCACAATTTTTCATGAATGTATTCATGAGGTGGGGTCATGAGAAGACTATGTTGACAATTTGGGATTAAAATATGAAAAAATGGCAGAGCTATGACCATTCATTGCAATTTCGCTATGCAAGCTTGTAACTTCGGAAATACTAAGTATTTTGACCCAAAATTTTCAACATAGACTTGTTATTACCCCTCCAAATGTATGTGACAGCTGTCATTTTTCAAATCCTGGTCAAAATGTATTTTTGCACCTGTGGTGCAGAATGGCATTGCAGTTGCACAGAATCATGGTTTGGCAGGGATTCGAAAATTCTTAATACCAGAAACGTAAGTTGGGGTAATCAGATGTATATGCTGAAAATTTGGTCACTGTTGTCCTGTAAATGGAAGCACATAGCCCTTTCACAGGTACATACATATATGCATTTATGGAGGGATTGGAGTGCAGGGCCAGAAGAGCCCTGCGCTCCCTCAGGCAAATAAGGATATGATGACTCTATCTCAGAAAAAGGGACGTGCAAGAACAAGGAGACACAATTTAAAGATAGAGGGGGGAGGTTCAGGGGCAATGTGAGGAAGTATTATTTCACAGAGAGGGTAGTGGATGCATGGAACAGCCTTCCTGAGGAGCTTGTGGGGTCTAAAACTGTGGAAGAATTCAAAAATGCATGGGACAGACATAAGGCAATTTTTGTGGGGGTTAGGAAGAAATAGGCTGTTGGTTAACTAGGATCTGCGACCTATCCTGTAGGTAGGGAAATGGGCAGACTAGATGGGCCAAGCAGTCCTTATCTGCTGTCAAAGTCTATGTTTCTATGTTTCTATCTCAAAAACTATACAGGCAAATAAGGCTATGATTACACTGTCTCAAAATGTAAGGACATTCATTGCAAAAAAACTACATTAATGCATCAGTTAGGGTTTCTATTTAAGCGACAAAGGTATGGAAATAAGATGTTAGGGTTTTCAACCCTAACTCTGCATTCCCCCTTCTCAAGCAGCCAAATGGGGCAAGGCAACACAAGCAACAGCAGACATCCATCATCAGGCCCTTGGCCTCCATGGCAGCATAGGAATGACGATATCTGCACCTCCCAAGTGGTGGTGGCACTCGGGTGTGCCTTGTGCCTCACAACGCAGCTGGGGCATGCAGTAATTTAGCATTACCCCACACCCTGTTGTGTGTTATTGCTTACTTACAATTTATAGTGTGATACAATGGGAATATTATATTGCATGTCCCAGGTGGTTGAAGGCACTCGACTGTACCTCATGCCTCACAACCCACCTGGGGCATGCAGCAATTTAGCATTGTCACACACCCTGATGTGTGGTATTGCCCACTTAAAATTTACAATGTGATCTTATGCAAATTATATACCACACTCCAAAGATGGTTAGCACCAATTGCACTGTGATTTTACAGAACCTACCTGGGGTATGTAGCTTTTAGCATTGCCACACACCCTCCTATGTGTTATTGCTTACTTAAAATTTACAGTGTGATGCTATGGTAATTTTAGATCACACTTCACAGGTGGTTGAAGGCACTGGGCTGCACCTCGTGCCTCACAACCCACCTGGGGCATGCAGCAATTTACTATTATTGAACATCCTGCTGTATAGTATTGCTCACTTAAAATTTATAATGTGATCCTATCAGAATCATATACCGCACTTCTCAGGTGGTTGAAGGCATTCAGCTGCACCTAATGCCTCATAACTCACCTGAGCTGTGCGGTAATATATGTCATGTGTTATTCCTTAGTTACACTTTAAAATGTGATCCTATGGGAATTTTTTACTGCACTTCCAAGGTAGTGCAGGGATTGCTACTGTTTGTTGCTAACATTTCATTGCTTTATTTTTCTCTGATTCAAATTGTTGTTGCTGGTATACCTTCTTCTGCATTATTACAAGGTGTGCCTACAGGTGTGTGCTAACAGATTACTGCTGTCATCTTCTGATTCAAATTGTCTTTTGCAAGGTATATCTTCTGTTACTGCTTTATTTTTCTCTCTAGCAAAGTGTTTCTTACAGCGTATATCTTCTCTGAAATTATTACAGGTGGTGCTTTACAGGTTTTACAGTCTTATCTAACATTAGGATAAGCTTTCAGGGTTACTGCATTTTGTTGTTGACTGATTGTTTCTGCTCTTGCCTCCTTGTTCTTTCGTCCGTGGTTCTTCTTTTTAGGCAGGGGAAGGGCCCAGCCACCACCCCATCCCCAACCACCCCACACCACTCCTTTTATAGGGTACCACAGTTGTGACATTTCCTGTGGCAGAGCAGGAAGGGGCGGATCAGTGGGGCCTACAAGGTGATCTCATTTATAGGCACTAGTAATTTAACTTGTTGTTATAACAAGTTAAACTAAACACAATCAAACCATCACTTGCATTTTTTTCCTTTTTTTCCTTCTAATTACTCTGACTAGGTTATAAACCCAGCAACTTATCTGAATGGATATCATTAACTGCAGGTACTGTGGAACAATTTTCAGAAGGACAGTCTTACAGGATTTAGGACACTGTCCACATGCTGGGCCTTTGGAGATCTTAGGGCTCAGCTCCGCAGCATGGGCAGAGATTGCACGCCTCAAATTTCATATTCAAGAGGAAATACATTATAAGAACCACCCATTTACCCAGCATCCAACAGAAAAACCTCGACCGCAGAGGGTAGTTGGTCCAGGAGGTTGGCAGGTAGTTAGGAGGGCAAATCGGGTGCCCCATCACTCTCTGCTGTCCAACATATTACCTCCAAAAACCATATAAACACTACAAACAGGTATCTGCCTCTATCTCTGAAATCAAACAAAGAGGCAGAAGACACTGCAGAGCAGGACACTGCAGAGCAGGAGCTAGCACAACAAAACTCACCCAAATCAGGAACCAAAACAAAAAAAGCAAAAAGGAAATCCAAAAAACTTCTGATCATAGGAGACTCCATGATTCGGGGAGTTGATACCCATCTCCAGCCAGGGGTAATGGTCAGATGTCTGCCAGGTACATCAGCATGGAGAGACACTGACCGCATTGCTAAAATTGTTCACAAAGCAGGAGAAAACATTGATGTCCTAGTACACATAGGGACTAATGACCTCACCAGCCGGTCAGTTGTGGAGACCAAGGAACACCTGACCAGGCTGGGTGACAAACTATCATCTATTTCATCCGGCATCTCCTTCTCTGAGGTCCTGCCAGTCTGGGAGAGGGGAGCAGATGGACGGAAGGTCAGAGAAGGGGAGATAGGGGAGCTAAATACGTGGCTCAAGGGCTGGTGCCAGGAAAAAGGACACAGATTTGTAGGGAACTGGCACAGTTCTGGGAGCGAAGTTCTTTAAATTTGATGGACTGCATCTGACTAAGGAGGGAGTCAGTGCATTGGGGCAGAAGTCTGATGTCTTTGCAGAATATTTAAACTAGCAAAGGGGAGAGGGGTGCAGCACCCCATACATCGAATGGGAAGAACACCCCTCCCCCCTCAGCTAGTGGTCAAACAGGGATTCAGCATGTTTGTAGTTCATTTGCATCACCAGGTAAGAAAAAAGGTTTGTCTCCCCATACGACGCACAGGGGTAATGCCAAACCTCACCCAACAACTAACACACCAAAATCTGGCCAATGGAAAATCATGTACACAAATGCTCACATCCTGGGAAGTAAGATCCCAGACCTGCAGGCAATAATGTCAGAGGCTAAACTGGACATAGTAGCAATTAGTGAGACATGGCTTACCAGTAACCACACTTGGGAGATTTCAGTACCTGGCTATGTATTGTTCAGAAGAGACCGAGGTTCAAAAAGGGGGGGAGGAGTGGCCCTGTATGTCAATGAAAATACCAAAGCTACAGAAATTCAGAATACACATAAGGAGCCAGAAGAACTGTGGGTCACCCTGGAAACAGGAAATGGGACAGCCATAAGAACTGGGGTTGTCTACAGGCCCCCAGACCAGGGGAGGACATAGACACATTACTGTTAGAAGATATACAAAACATGACAGCTAAAGGGGAGGTTCTGATAATGGGAGACTTCAACATGCCGGATACAGATTGGTCAATACCAGCAGGAACATCTGCCAGAACTAGACACATAGTGGATTCCCTGCAAGGGGAGGGTCTCAAACAACTGGTACAGCAACCCATGAGAGACAGGACTATCCTAGATCTAGTACTGACTAACAAGGAAGGGATCACAGATCTCCAGGTAGAAGGTCACCTGGGGCCAGTGACCATCACATGGTATGGTTCAATTTGGCTACTACATCTAAATCATCCCATTCCAAGGCAAAAATATGGGACTTCAGAGGAGCTGACTTTGATAAGATGGCCAACAGAGTTAAGCTAGCCCTGGCAAAAGAAACACAGGTGAGGGGTACAGGCAAAGTGGGCAAGCATTAAGGATACAATACTTGAAGCAACATCCCATTGTGTTAGACAGAAAAGGAAGTGCAAAAGAAGAAGGAAACCACTTTGGTTCTCAAATACAGTAGCAGAAAAAGTCAGAGCAAAAAGGCTGGCCTTCAGGAAATAAAAGGGAACACAGCAGGATGAAGATAGGGAGGCATACCAAACTGCCCTAAGGGAAGCAGGGAAGGCTGTAAGGCAGGCAAAGTCCCAAACTGAGGAAAAACTAGCATGAACAGTAAAAGAAGGTGACAAGACTTTCTATAGATACATTAGTGAAAGGAGAAAGTCCAGAGGGGACATTGCTTAATGGAGAAAAGGGAGCATGGGAGGAGGAGGACCCTGTAAAGGCATCTATCCTAAATAGATACTTTGCTCAGTATTTACTGAAGAGAAGGTAGGGCAGGGCCCACAGCTCAGCATCATGGACACAGGGGGAAGGGAGGTGAGCACTACTCCCTTCACAAAAGAAAGGGTCCTACAAGAGCTTGCTAAGCTCAGGGTGGATAAGACAATGGGACCTGATGTCATACATCCCAGGGTACTTAAGGAGCTAAAGGTGGAACTAGCAGAGCCATTAGCAGAACTGTTTAGTGAGTCTCTGAGCACAGGAGAGGTCCCAGAAGACTGGAGAAGGGCTCATGTGATCCCGCTCCACAAGAGTGGTAGCAGGGAGGCGGAGAACTACAGACCAGTCAGTCTTACCTCAGTAGTGGGCAAGATTATGGAGGCACTCCTTAAGGAAAGGATAGTGCAACACCTGGAATCCATAGGGGCACAGGATCCAAGACAGCATGGGTTTACAAAAGGAAGGTCCTGTCAAACTAATCTCATAGATTTCTTTGACTGGGTAACCAGAGTGGTGGACCAAGGGGGAGCAGTTGATGTCGCCTACCTTGACTTCAGCAAAGCTTCTGACACTGTTCCACATAGAAGATTGATAAATAAGCTGGTTAGGCTCGGGGTGGGTCAGAAGTTGGTCAACTGGATGGCAAACTGGTTGACGGGCAGAAAACAGAGAGTGGTGATAAATGGTATACAGTCAGAAGAGATGCAAGTCACAAGTGGGGTACCTCGGGATCAGTCCTGGGGCCAGTCCTTCAACATCTTCATTAGTGACCTTGCAGATGGACTAGAGGGTAAGGGTTTGTCTGTTTGCAGATGACACCAAGATCTGCAACAGAGTAGATGATCCAGATGAGGGGGCAGAATGAGAAGAGATCTGGATAAACTAGCAAAATGGTCAGAAGAGTGGCAACTGGATTTAATGCACAGAAGTCCAAAATCATGCACATAGGGAAGAGAAACCCTAAAGCCACCTATAGGCTGGGAGGGAGTTGCTAGCAGTCACAAAGGAAGAAAGAGACTTGGCATCATCATCACTGATGACCTGAAATCATCCAAGCAGACCCCAAAGCAGTAGGTAAGGCTAGGGGGTGTTAGGGTGTATTAGTAGGGGTATCACAAGTCATAAGAGGGAGGTAATAATCCTCTTTACAAGACACTGGTTAGGGCCCATCTGGAGTACTGCGTGCAGTATCGAGGCCACACCTTCACAAGGACATTAACCAAATTGAGGCAGTCCAGAGAAGGGCAACAAAATAGCGCAGGACTGCATCAGAAGACATATGAGGACAGATTAACAGAGCTCAATATGTATACCCTTGAGCAAAGGAGGGAGAGAGTGATATGATCGAGGCATTCAAACACCTTAAGGGCATTAACAAGGTGAAAGAGTCTAACATGTTTAAATATAAGAAAAATAGCAGGACAAGAGGACACAGCATGAGATTAGAGGGGGCCGATTAAGGGGAATGTGAGAAATTCTTTTCACAGAAAGGGTGGTGGATGCATGGAATGGCTTACCACAAGAAGTGGTGGCTATGAATACAATGCAGGGCTTCAAACAGGCATGGGATAGGCATAAGGGAGCAATACAAATGACTATGAATAGATAGGCCGCTGACAGAGCAAAGGCCGATGGCACATTTATAAGGTAGAAAAAGAAATGGGCAGACTGGATGGGCCTTGCGGTCCTTATCTGCCATCAGCTTCTATGTTTCTATGTATCCATGGCTACAGAAGCACTGGACTATGATGATGGATGTCTCTTGTGTCAGCTGGAAGGAGTTGTATGATAGATTGATAGATAGATAGATAGATAGATAGATACATACATACATACATACATACATACACACATACATACATACATAAAGAAGATATTGCAAATTGTGTTAATGCTCTAGTTAGGGTTACAGCCACAAAAGTAGAGAAATGTGGCGTTAGAGTTTCCAAACCTAACACCCCACCTCCTCGCTGCACACAGCAACAGATGTCAGGGGTGCACTTTGGGGGTCATCTTCCCTAACACTCACCCCGCTCCATAAGTAAATAAGCTGAGATGGATACAGTATAGAGAATGAGGTTAGCATTAGGGCTGATGACCCCAAGGCACACCCCTGAAGCCCGTTGCTGTGTGCAGCATGGGGATGGGGTGTTCGGTTTGGAAACCCTAATGCAACATTTTCCTACTTTTGTGGTGTGGCTTTAACCCCAACTAGAGCATTAATGCAGTTTTTTGCAATTTATTTCCTTACTTTTTGAGAAAGTATAATTGTATTCTTATTTGCCTGTGGGAGTGCAGGGCCGCTTGGGCCCCTGCACTCCTATCCCTCCATAGATGTGTATCTGTATGTAGCTGTGGAAGCACAGGGCCCTGTGAGCTCTGGGCTTCCATTTATAAGACAACATGTACCAGGTACAGGACATTTTAGAATCCCCACCAAAACAAAATTCTGCACAACCTCAATGCCATTCCACACCACAGGTGCAAAAACACATTTTGGCCAGTATTTGAAAAATGACAGTCATGACATATATGAGGTGGGATAATAAGAAGGCTATGTTGAACACTTGGGGTCAAAATATTTAAAATTTCCAATGTTATGAGCTTGTGTAGCAAAATTGCAGCAACTTGGCATAACTTTGCCATTGTAACATATTTTGACCCAAAATGTTCAACATAGCCATCTTATTATGCCACCTCATGTACCTGGTACAAAAACATGTTCATATCCCCACCAATACCGAATTTTGGGCAACTGCAATGCCATTCTGCACCACAGCAGCATAAGCATGTTTTCAACAGGATTTGTAAAATGACAGCTGTGACATACATGGGGAGGGGTTATAAGATGTCTATGTTGAAAATTTGGGGTAAAAATATTAAAAACTTTCAAAGTTACGAGCGTGCATACAGAAATTGCAACAAATGGTCATAACTTTGCCTTCTTTACATATTTTGACTCCAGATTTCAACATAGCCTTCTTATGACTTGACCTCATGAACAATATGACTGCATTATGTAAATCTTGCCCAAAAGGTGAATTCACCAAGTAATATTAAAATCACCTTTTGGGCAGGAGTTGCATAATTGCAGTTGCATTGTTCATGATGTGGGATCCCCAAAAGGCTATGCTGAAAATCTGGGGTCAGAATCTTAAAAAATGGCAAAGTTATGCATAAAAGTTGAAAGCCAGTTGAAATACAGTAACCGTATTTACCTTAGTTTCTCATATTGCAGTCACTGGTTCCAGCAGCAAGATTTGTCTTTGATTGAAGAGTGGATCTTGAACCTGGGACCTGTTTAGGTGAATAAGGGTGTGTGGGGATGTACGGGAGGGGGGTGTTAGGTGCTTAGTGGGAGGTGGGGAGGTTGATTGATGAGGGACCTTTTTTTAACAGGTTTTAAAAAAAACATTAAGGGATGTTTTTCTGTTTTTTTCAGGTTTTCAGATTGAGATGGGGTGGGGGATGGGAGTGCTACTAAACACCAGAGAACACAGTGGATGGAGATTGAATGGTGGGGGGTGCAACTAGACACCAGGACAACAATGAATAACGGGGACCACTATAGGTGGTTGGGGGTGCCACTGGACACCAGGGAAGAAGAAAATAAAGTAATGGGGATGATGATCATCGGGTGCGGGGTGTCACTAGATAAGAAAAAACATATTCATTAATGGTGGACAGCGATCCATGGGTGGGGTGTGCCACTAGACAAAAAGCATGGCAGTGGACTGTGTGGGGGGGGACAATATGAAAACAACAGCTCACACTATACTCTGCCACCGGCAGCACGAGTTCAGCTGCAACTGCAGAAGTCAGGAAAGCCCACTGTTCTCCTAAAGAGAATGCAGGGGAGGCACTCCTCTCACTAAGTGGGAACCTGGGGTTTTGGGTGCCCAGAAAAGCTATTTATGGGCACGAGGTTTAAAAACAAATATCAGAATCTAGCTAAATGGGTCTCATTGAGCTAGGTTCTGATGTTTGTTTTTTGAAATCTCTTAAGTTTTATGTGTTTTCCACAGTTGTTAGTTCATGGAAAACAGCAACAAGATGGTGTTTGGCACAGCATGAAAAAGGTTTGGTGCCCTGCCAATTAAGAGGCGCAAAAGCAAAAATAGAGCAATTGTGGTATCACATTTTTACTTTTGCCACAGAACATTATCTCTGAAACCCTACAGCACATGCTCAGGTTAGAAAACATTAAATTTAAAAGCCTTATAACTCAGGAACCCTTAAATATTTTTTCACCAGACCTGTCATAGATACTACATTGGGACATGACACATGTTCTCTGCAAGTTTGGCACAAAAATTCCTTTTCATATAGGCTGTAGGTGACAGCAGAAAAAAACAATGTTAAGTATAGGAAAAAATAGACATTTACAAATGTGACACATCTGGATCTCAGAAAGTGCTCATGCTGCCATCACAAACATTTTCACACATCAAGACCTTGCCTTCTAGACAGCAAATAAAGCATTTCAGCTAATTTTGTCAAAAGGAGCCAAAGATATTACTGTGCAAAGTTGGGGGGTTTACACTGAACACCCTAATTTACCCTAACTATAGGGGTGCTACTGCAACCCTATAATTTATAAGATGGGTTGAGACAATAACAGAACATGATTGTCTGACAACCTTTGCCAGCCATGTCTTTTATTTACACGATACCACTGTAAATAGTAAGTTCTCAGAAATGGCAACCGACTTGCAAACAGTATCATTGTGGCACCATAATTTCAGAACTCCAAATCCTCCATGTTGGTTGCCACTTAAAAAAGTTGGAAATGTCTGTGGAAATGGAGTAAAACTGGGAGCTGCAAAAGTAATTAAATACAGTGGCAAAACTTTAAAAAGTGTTGTTTTAGCTTGAAAATCCTCCTGCTATCTCTCCCAAGCTGCTTCCTTCCCCTGCTTACCTGCAGTTATTACAGAGTCTCTGAACTCCCTGCAGAGCGACAACCAGAGTGAGACCAGCAGAAGTTTTATGAACATTGGTACCACAGATGGTAGTGTTCTGCATGTAAGACCAAAAGAAAATGGTGATCTTACCAGCGGCCTAACACAGAAACTCACAGCTCTATTCAGTGCACATAGTGACAGCAATGCTGTGCCCCTAGTGACATGAATTGATTTAACAGCATCCTTAGCAATGTAGGATAAGCAGAGGGACTATTTGACATGTAACTATATATATATATAGGGGATATGACATGGCCTGACTGACGATATCATATTTATCTTCACGAGAGGCCAATGATATCAAGATGTCATTGGCCTCGAGTGAAGACAAATATGATATCTTCAGTCAGGCCATGTCATGTTCTGTTTATATAATGTATGTTTTGGGCTGCACTCAAGAAAAGCTCCAGATGTCCACTTAATGCAATCCCCTTCATAGAGGTGATGGCTATTTCAACACAAAACTGCACTATCTCTACCAACACAACAGATGTCATATGTTGTTGAAAAAATATATATGTGGTTGATCCTGCTTCTTTAAAATTATTATAAAAAAAAATGTTTGGATTCTGATTGATGTAGTCGTGGCTACCCCCAACATGACTCTCCATACCCCCTGCTCCAAAACAGCAGATTACATATATTATGAAAAAAAATATGCTATTGCCACTTTAAAATTATTTTCATAATACATATCTGGTTGATCCTGCCTGCATCTTTAAACAAATTAATTATTGAAAACATATTTATCTGGTTGATCCTGCAATTTATTTTATCCACCAGTCGCTGTAATGTAAGGTGATCGGCGCTTATGCCCTCGACATGGATCGAAGGCAGGCAGATTCAAATGTGATATCTGTAAATATATTTTTTTGTGTTAAAATCTGAAAAATGTATTATTTTCTGAATGCTGCCTGTATTTTGTGAAAAGAAGCTGCCGACAGTACTGAGGGAAGAGTGAGTGAGACGGCAGTTTACAAATACCAGACAGAGCAAGCGAAAGCATGCTATGTGCAAACAGACACGCGGCTTCTGTCTGGTGTTGTGAAGCTGTTGTTCACCTACTCTTCCTCAGTACTGTCGGCAGCTTCTTTCACAAAATACAGGCAGCATTCAGAAAAGAATGCATTTTTTCAAGTTTTACAGCACAGGCCCCTAATTGAAAATATCTTACAGTGTATCACATTTGAATCTGCCTAGCGCTCGGTCACGCTACATTTCAGGGCATAGCGCTCAGACACGCTACATTACAGTTGCAGGTGGATAAAAGAAAGTTGCAGGATCAACCAGATAAAGTATGTTTTTTGATAATTAATTTGTTTGAAGATGCAAACAGGATCACCCAGATCACAGAGATGTTTGTGTTGGGGGGGCAAGCTCATAAAGGGACACAGCAAAGATAGCTGTATTATGGAAAGTGAAAAACTTTCACTTTCATTATGATGACATATAGGAACATGAAGATATCAATGATATCTTCACATGTGAATATATCATTGATATCTCCATGACCTGGCAGATACAGTATATTACTTTTTATCCTGCTATTTATCCCAAGACATACATTGTATAAATATATATATACTGTATATATATATATATATATATATATTTATAATGTTATTAATTAAAAAAATACAGTTTATCAACATATATCCATTTTATAAGCATAATAACACACTCTGGGTTGAGGTGTTTTCTCAATAAATGCACTTCTAGGGGCAGTAAAGCATTCAGCCTGCAACCTCATGCCTTACTATGCCCCTAGGGGTGCATTTATCAAGAATAAACCACACCCCATCATGTGTTATTGCTACATATATATATTTATTTATTTATTAGTGTCCAGCACAGAGTAAAGATTTCTAATAAACTGAATACCATCAGGGTAAATAAATTAATAGTCAGCTTGGATTTCATCATCTCAATGAACTGTTAACAACAGAGGACAACTCAACATTTCCAGGCACCCTGTCTCTCCATAAGGTGATAGAGTTTTGCCCATTCAACACTTCCTTTTAGTACGCAGTATTCTTAAAGGGGCAAGCAATGTCTCTCTCAAATATATCAATGGTCATATTTAGTGTTTGACAATACAATACAAAGACTGTCGTTAGTTAAGAATTGATAAAAATGTACTCCATTTGAATACAAGTACCAAGCAATACTAATCATATTTCAAAACTTCAGTTATTAATGCAGAATTAATCTTATAGTTTGATAAGTTAAAATGTAACTCTAATAAAAAGCCAATCACTGTAACACACTTAGGCCCAGATATTCAAACTGCGCCAGGCAGTGGCACAAGCTTGGGCGCAGCTCAACTTGGCTGCGTAGGGGTGTGGACTGGACAATATTCAACAGAGGTGCACCATGGCTCAGCAGCATTGAATATTGCACCCTGGCTACTCCCAGTGTGCATGGTGCAGTGGCACTGCACCAGCGCAAGTGGCCAGAGTGGAACATGGGGATGCACTAGCACAAGTTCCATTGCGCCAAGCACAGCAACTGCGATATTCAAAAGTTAACATGCAAACAGGTCCATAATGTATGCAAGGCACACATGGGGCCATTTGCATGTCATTATGGACCCATTTGCGTGCAGGTGCGCCGATCCCCGACAACTTGCGCCTGGCACCCTGCCAGGCAGCAGCCATTGGGGATTAGAAAATGGCAAGAATCAATTCTTAAATTTGATTGGCTAAGACAGGCTCCAAGCTGGGCATTTATTTTTCAATAGATGCCCAGCTAAAAATATTAGCCAGTCCATGTGCCACTTCACAGCACAACATTCTCCACTGGTGCCCAGCCTGCTCTGTAACTGGCTGAAAGCAGCCCACAAAATTTGAAATGGCAGCCATATTTTTCTCTCGCTTAGTGAGAGCTACAGGTCCTCCCCCACTGCTTGCTTCCATGCTGACTACCTACCTCTTAATAAAACAAAAAAAAAGATAATTTTGCAGTCGGGAGAGTGAAGACATTTTCATACCCATATTCTTCACTATGGCATGACTCTCCCGACAGCCATCTCGCACTACCATGCTGCAAAACACCTTCACAGAGCAACAGACAGCACTGCGGCTCCCACCCTCTTAAAAGCAAGCCAATGCAGTTTTAAACAAGCTGGCAAAGACTCCATGCATCTGGGGAGGCAAATTCAACAAAAATGCCTCTTCCATTCTTCTCCCCACCTCTACCTCACAACGCCCATACTCTACATATTATTCCTTACCTCCTCCTGCATGCTGGCATTATTATGCATGCTGCTTCCGTTTTTTTTTTTTGAACTGTGCTCATCCTATTGCGCTTACCACACCCAATGGCCGATTCCTCCCCAATTCCCAAAATGAGCATACCAGCTGATTCCTTGTCCGCTCTGCAAACGAGCGGTAGCACTGATCCCTTCCTCGCTATCCAAGCCAGCAGTACCAGGCTCCACATACAAAATCCTCACATAATTTTACTAGATGGGCTTGAGCCCTTCAATACCTTATGTACAGGACTACAAGTCCCACAAACCAATGAGGCACTCCTTTACCTCATTCAACCAAAATGTCATAGATAACATTGCCCTCTAGTGACACACATGCCACAATACAGGAACTACTTTACAAAAATATATTTTAATGTTTTTCTAAACATTCTTAAAAAATTTTAAAACAGTTTTTTTCTATTGTACAAATAAATATTACTGGTGGCCCATTTTATAAGCATAATAATACCCACCAGGGTGGGCATTATTGGGAAATACCGGACCTTCCAGGGGCTATAAGGTCCTCTGCCTGCGGTGTCAGGCCTCATTACGCCCCTGGGCGGTCCGGTATTTCCCAATAATGACCACCCTGTTGGGTATTATCACTTACCCAACGCCCCCTGCAGCCCGATCGCAGGCATTTGTCAAAAAATAAATAAATATGTCCAATATCCCTGGTGGTCCGGTGGACCACTGTCTGCCTGATCGCAGGCATCTGTGTAAAAATAGAAAGATTTTCTACATCCCTGGTGGTCATGGGTTACCCCCCCTTCACATATCTGGAATGTGTAGTATGGTATGGGCTGCACGTCCATTGGCTCACGCTGTGAACCAATAGGTGTACAGCCCTACCGACGGTGTCAGTCGGCAGGTGGCGGGGCTCAGTGTGCAGATGGAAAGGGGGTACCCAAGACCACCAAGGATGTAGGAAATCTTTCTGTTTTTACACAGATGCCCACGATTGGGCAGATAGGTCCACTGGACCACCAGGGATATAAGAAATCTTTCTGTGTTTACACAGATGCCTGTGATCGGGCAGACAGCAGTCCACTGGACCACCAGGGATATTAGAAGCCTTCTCTTTTTTTACAAATGCCCGCTGGACCACCAGGGATATAGGATGGAAGTCTTCTTTTCTTTTTTACAGATGCCCGCGATCAGGCATGGGGGGCGGAGCTCAGGTGGCCACCCACAGGTGGTAGTTGCCGAGTTGTGCCCTGCAATGTGGCAGCTTACCTGTGGGTGGCCATCAGTTGTTCCTTTTTTGGGGGATCAACTTTGTGTGGGTGCAGGTAGGGGTTGTGCATGCATAGCTCTGCACATACTGGGCTGAATATCAGGCTGTGCAGAGTATGCATGGGCCCCCCCCACCTGTGCCTGCATACATTACTGATGCACTCCAGCGCATCAGGATTTGTGCCACGCACTTTTCCCTTTGGAATATCTGGGCCATATATATATTATTTATAAAAATATTTACATATACTTTAATATTTAGAGAATGTCTAGTTGTGTAGAGAAACTCTGATGACACTTATTTTTACAGTTCTCATATAATAAACTTTTGGTCTAAAACAGCTACTGATGCCTCAAAGAAGACTTTAAAAAACATAATATTTAGGTACAATTCTGCTTGCGTTCCATTTATATTTTATATAATTCTCCTCCCCATAATTTATTACTAAGGAAATGTGAATGAATATGTGACTTGTCCCTCAGAGTTTATTTTGAGTTCATCTGCCTCTATAGCGTACTCCCTACTTCAAGTCATAATCCTCTGTTGTGACATCACAGTCTGTTGCCATGGGAGTAACTGTGATATGCAAGTACTATTGGTGATGCTAGGAAAGGAAGGCAGGATAGGAGGGGGAGGAAAGGGTGGAAGGTGGTTACCCTTAATGCTAGGAGCCTTGGAAGGAAAACTGCAGAGTTACAGGTTCTCATGGCAGAGGGAGAGGTGGACATTGCAGCCATCACGGAAACATGGGCCACCCAATATAATGACTGGGACCTGTCTGTACCAGGGTACAGGTTATTTTGTAGGGACAGGGTGATTGGGAAAGGAGGGGGGTGGCACTATATGTGAAGGAAGGACTGAAGTGTGTAAGGGAGGAAGAGGAGGATGGTAGTACCTAGTCATTTTGGGTGCAAATCCAGGATTCCAAGAATAGGATTCTTAGAATGGGAGTGGTGTACAGGCCACCATCTCAGACGGAGGAGTTAGACAGGGAACTAGCGGGACAGATCAGGAGGACCTGCGAGAAGGGTAGTGTGGTGATTGTGGGGGACTTCAACATGCCAGGAGTGGACTGGAGCACCCCAACAACCAGGAACAGAAGGGAGCAGGTACTGCTGGATGCCTTCCAGGACAGCTTCCTGCTGCAAATGGTCAGTGAACCAACCAGGTTGGGAATACCCTTGACCTTGTGCTGGCAAATGGGGACTTTGTGAGAGAACTTACAGTGGAGGAACCGCTGTCAGGGTGACCACCACTCCAGTATGGCTCACATTGGATATGGGCAAGGAAGGAGTGGAATCTGGCACAAGAGTGCTGGACTTCAGGAGGGCTGACTTTGGGAGGATGGGAAGTGGTAAAGGGTACCTGGCCAGAATTCAATCTAGTATGGATACTAACCAGAGGTGGGAGCTCATAAAGCTGGGGATAGTGGAGGCAACCAAACCTGCTGCAAAGCCCAGAGCAAGAAGGCTAGGGCTAAGAAACCGAGCCTAGTTGAGCAAGGAGGTCATGGAAAGGTAAGGAGGAAAGAGCTGCCTTTAGGAGTACAAGAAAACAGGGAGGGGGAGGACAGAGAGGAGTACTTGACAGAATCGAAGGAGGTGAGAAGGGCAGTAAGGGGAGCCAAAGCAACTACGGAACTCAGGCTGGCACAAGGCATTAAGAAGGGGGAGAAGGACTTCTTTAAATACATTAGGGAGAAAAGGAGCTGTAAGGACCACATAGGAAGGATTAGGAAGGAGGGGGGTTGGGTGGAAGCAGGGTATGATAAGGCGGAAGCACTAAATGAGTACTTCTGCTCAGTGTTTACTAAAGAGAAGAGGGGGGTGACACCCAAGGTGGGAGAAATGGCAGAAGCGGGGGGGAAGTGGTGACAGATGGGGAAATCATGGAGGGCAGAGTTCAAGAGGGTTTGAAGGCACTGAGGGTGGACAACACGCCAGGCCCAGATGGCATCCATCCCAGGGTACTGAAGGAGCTGGCAGAGGTCCTTGCAGGACCTTTGGCAGACCTATTTAATGCCTCACTACATTCGGGGTGTGTACCTCAGGACTGGAGGATGGCTCATGTGGTGCCCCTCCACAAGAGTGGCCCCAAGGATGAACCGGGAAACTACAGACCAGTGAGCCTCACATCCATCGTGGGTAAGCTAATGGAGACTACCCTGAAGGAGAGGCTGGTGGCCCTCCTAGAGTCCAAAGGACTACAGGACAGCAGACAGCATGGCTTCATACGTGGCAGATCCTGCCAAACCAACCTGGTCGAGTTCTATGACTGGGTGACCAGGCAACTGGACAGGAGCCATGCAGTGGATGTCCTGTATCTGGACTTCAGTAAGGCATTTGACTCAGTGCCACATGGAAGACTGGGAAGGAAGTTAGTAGGCACAGGGGCGGGTGCAAAGCTGGTGAGATGGGTAGGAAACTGGCTGCAGGGAAGGCAACAGAGGGTGGTGGTGAGTGGAGAGCTCTCACAAACAAGGGCAGTGACGAGCGGTGTTCCACAGGGCTCGGTGTTGGGACCAGTGTTGTTTGGGATATTCATTGCAGACATATCATGGGACATCAAGAGCAAGATCAGTCTGTTTGCTGATGATACCAAGGTAGGCACAGTGGTGGATGACCTAGGGGGATGGCAGGGGTTGCAGGA
Source organism: Neoceratodus forsteri (assembly GCA_016271365.2). Taxonomy (NCBI): domain Eukaryota; kingdom Metazoa; phylum Chordata; order Ceratodontiformes; family Ceratodontidae; genus Neoceratodus; species Neoceratodus forsteri. The sequence continues at coordinate 1,154,973,333 of CM057456.1, read as the reverse complement.
TGATCTGGCAAAGCTTGAAACCTGGTCAGACACCTGGCAACTGGGGTTTAATGCCAAAAAGTGCAAGGTGCTGCATTTTGGGATGAAGAACCCAAGGAGGGGTTACCAGCTAGGGGGAGTGCAGCTAGCCCAGACAGAGGAGGAAAAGGATCTGGGTGTGCTCATACAGGATCAATGAACAACTTGGCATAATGTAGGAAGGCAGCTGCAAAGGCCAACAAAATGCTGGGTTGTATTGCAAGGGGTATATCCTTGAGGAGGGAGGAGGGAGGAGGTGATTCTGCCACTGTATAGGTCATTAGACCACACCTGGAGTACTGCATGCAGTACTGGCATCCGTATCTGAAGACGGACATTAAGTTACTGGAGAGGGTGCAGCGCAGGGTGACAAAGATGATCAAGGGGCTGGGGGACTTATCATATGAGAGGAGGTTGAAGGAGTTGAACATGTACTCACTGGAGGAGAGGAGAGACAGGGGGGACATGATTGAAGCCTTTAAATACATGAAAGGAATAAACAAGACAGGTACAGAGGGGCTGTTCAAAGTAAAGGAGGGGAGGGCCACCAGGGGCCATGATATGAAGACTGGAGCGAGGAAGGTTCAGGAGGAGATGAGGAGACACTTTTTACAGAGAGGGTGGTGGCTGGGTGGAATCGTTACCTGCAGAAGTGGTATGCAGTAGAACAGTGGACTGCTTCAAACGAGGATGGGACAGGACAAGGGGGAGTGTTAATGAAGGGGAAGGGTGGAAGGGAGGGGAAGCTGCAGAATAAGGGGTGCTAGCTGCACATTCGAGCAGACTTGATAGACCTCTAGGCCTTTATCTGCTGGCAAATTTCGTATGTTCATATATCACAAGCAGTGCTCTATGACATCAGGTAGGGAGAAAGCAGTAGGAAAAGATGAGTTCTTTAGGAGCAGAAATCCTGATTTCATACAAATGACCTCAGTAATAAATAATGGGGAGGAGAAATACAGAACTAGTGGGAAATACAAGCTGGATTGTGTCTAAATATTACATTTTTTTGAAATTCACCTGAACATGTCACCAGCTGTTAAATCTTTATTTTGTCATAATTCCATATTTTCTAATAGGAACTTTTCATTTTTCAATTTTAGCAAGAATGCGCAGGAGTTTTTTTTAATTTCATAGCATCTACAGCTTACTTAATCATTGCTGCCTATGACATACGATACAATTTATATGCATCTACACAATACACAGATATGTGGAAATGTGGATCTTAAGGATATGGCAAGAAGTATGAAAGAGGATCTACAAAGACTGGTTGAGTAGCCAAAGGCTTGTCAGTTGAAATTCAGTGCCAAAAATTGCAAGGTAATGCACATAGAGGCATGATAACAAAGGCCTTAATACAGAAAGGGGGGTTACTTTGGAGGTTATGGCTAGGGATGGGCAAAGTTTCCAAAATTTGCTTACAGAAAAAGTTCATACATTTCTGTAACTTCACTTCATCAACCATCACAGTTCACATAGTTATTTTCCTTGTGAATTGCCTAAATTCATATGGCAAAACTATGTGAATTGCTCATTTGTGAGTGAATTAGACAACCTAAGTAGTTCACTACTCAAATTTGCGCAATTTGCTGTTGAAAAATTGTGCAAATTGCAGTCATCTGAGTCAAAACTGTAATAAAATACCTCTTCCCAACCAGTGTGCTGTAATGCCAACCCCTTCTACCTCCCAAGTATGTTTTAATTATATAATTCCTTCCCATATACCCTACTGGCACCCTCTTCCCTTCCCCTGCCCTGATGTATTTCACTAAAAATGGCATGTTCAATCTCAATTTAAAGAACTGAAGAAGAGTAACTGTTGATTTAACTTTTAATTTAAACCCTTCTCTCCTACCAGTGCACCAAACACACACCCCTGCCTCCCCCACCTGAGTCCTGACAACCAGGTCTATGAGGAACAGAAGACCCCACCCAACCCCCTAGCCATCACCACCCTCCTGTCCCTTTCAGCACCCAGAAAAAATAATTTATATGTCACCTGTAATAAAGAAACAGTCCCCAGTGCAGAGTGTCTGCTCAGTTCAGTGTCAGTCTTGGTAATGGGCCCAGCATGAATGAGGTCTTTATTTCTTAGTAAAAAGTTGATCAGCTGGTTCACCTGTTTGGACATTCATGAAATTTCTTGAATTGCAAATTTCATGACATTTTATCAACTTCGCTGGTGAATTAAAACTTTGCTGCATCTCTAGCTGTGTGACAGAATAGGAACCTGAGGTAATAATAATGGATAACATGAAGATGACAGCACAGTACAACAGGGAGGTGGGGAGGGTGTCTAGGATACAGGTATGTACTATACGGAAGGGGATTAGCAGTCAGTCAGTCAAAGTGGTTCTGCCACTGTACAGGTCCCTGGTTCCCTGGTTTGTTCTCACCTGGAGTACTGCATGAAATTCTAGAACAGAGACTTGAAGAAAAAAAGGGACACAATGGAACAGATCTAGGCAGGGCCAGCAGGATAAAACATACTGTACATGAAGAGGTTAGCACATCTCAACATGATATACTGGAGGTAAGAATTGGGGGGAGACTTGAGAAAGATGTACAAAGAGCTCTATTGTATTATCAGAGTAGACAGTAGTCAGTTCTTTGCACTGAGTGGAAAGCAACACCAGCACCAGGGGGAAGTCAATGAAACTGGTGGGTATGTGGTGAGAGGGGTTTTAGAGAGATGTTTAAAAATATTTCTTCACTAAAAAGGTAGTGGAAAGGTGGAATAAGCTGCCAAGGAAGATAATGTGAGTGAAATCAGTGGGGGTATTCAAACATGGGTAGGATTGGCGTATGAGGCTGGTGAAAACAGTGGTGAAAGGGGAGGAAGGAATGGGGAAGGACTCACAAAATAAATGTATGAGAGGTACAGTAGGGCTGGGCATACTTTATGGGACACAGGACATTTTTCTGCCGACAACAGTTATATTTCTGTGTTTCTATGTTGTCCTTAATGGGGAATGCTCGAAGGTCAGGGGTGTTACTATCGATGTTGCACAGCATCAGTATTAGTATTGGGCCTCTTCAGCATGTCCATCTGTATTATTGGAGTAGGGATCCAGGGGAAGATTTGCCTTTTCTTGGTTGATACTAAGATCTGTGGAAGAGTGATTAGTGAAGAAGCGATACGAAAATGAGGGAGGCCCTGGAAAGACTAAAGAAGTGGACAAAGATATGGCAGCAAATGATATGCTAAGGCATGCAAAGTAATGCACCTGGGGCAAAAAATCTGAAAATAGAATACAGAATGGGGAGTGTGGCAATGGAAAGCACAACTGAGGAGAGGGATGTGTAGGTAGTAATATTAATGTTAGAAATACCACTTTCTCTCAGTGCAGTTTAACCCCTGCAAGGTATACATATTTTTAAATCAAGGATGGAAAGTGAGAAAGGAAAAGTGTGGCCTACTGGGATTTGAACATCAGATCTCTGGTATGCCATTCCAGTGCTCTAACCATTAAGCTACAGGCTCACTGGTCAAAGCATCTGAGGAATTTCCTTACAGCCACACACACTCCTTTCTCTAGTGTTGCGCAATTAAGCAACTAGGAACCAATGTTAGAAATACCACTTTCTTTCAGTGCAGTTTAACCCCTGCAAGGTATACATATTTTTAAATCAGGGATGGAAAGTGAGAAAGAAAAAGTGTGGCCTACTGGGATTCGAACCTCAGGTCTCTGGGATGCCGGTCCAGCACTTTAACCATTAAGCTACAGGCTCACTGGTCAATATTAGTAATATTAGTCAATTTGAAAATATCAGAACAGTGCAATGGGGCGGGGTATGATGCTGGGATGTCTAGGAAGGGAAATAAAAACTGGTTGTCAAAAAAGTGAAGGGATACTGCCACTGGGCTTGTACCTGGTTTGTCCTTACATGGATTATTGTGTGCAGTTCTGGAATCTGCGCTTGAAGGAAAAGTAAGTTAACCAAAATGATCTAGGGTTAGTAGAAAAAAACTAGGGTGGAGATGTTGAAAGTTCTCAACATGTACACAATGGAAGCAAAAAGAGTGTGGGGGGCATGATCAAGATTTACAGATACCTCCATGGAATAAATGAAGTTGACAGAGAGTTGCTCACATGAGTGGGAACACAAACAATAGGTGTAAACTCTATGAAGCTGGCAGGTATGGTATTTAAGAGGGACCAGCAGTTATAAGAAAACTGAACCCTATTCAGACAGAATTTTCGAAACCATATTTATGGTTCATGGTTCATGCCCAGACCTGCTTTACAATTCTGCCAAAGATCCACCAAAATGGCTTCCAAAGTCAGTGTATACCTAACTATATTTTTGTTAACAAAACACAGGGTCCTCAGTATAGGCTAAGAATCTCCTGAAGAAGCCATTTTTGGTGAAACACTGGTGGAATTGTAAAACTGGTCTGAGCATGAACCATTTTTCTTATGAAATAAATACAGTTTAAAAAATTCTGGCTATCAGGTCCAGTTTTCCTATCACTGCTGGTCTGCGTTGCATCTTATAAGAACAGGACCCTTCACTGTTTACTTTTCTTTTACAGGTCAGGGATCCAGGAGGATTCTGCAATGCAGTATTTAAGAGGAATGTCAGAAGGAATTTCTTCACAAAGACAGCAGTAGAGAGGTGGAATAGACTACCAAGGAAGATAGTCTGTGCAAAATCAGTGGGGGAGGCTATTCAAACATGGATGTGAAAGACATATGGGGCTGGTGAAGATACAGACACATGGAGAGGGAAAAGGGAGGGGGCAAGGGTCCCTGGGGCCCTCACAACTGACATTAGATACTGTAGGTAGGGCTGAGTAGACTTGATGGGACATGAGGCCTTATAACACCAGCATTCAACATTCTGCAAATGCCATAGAATACCTAAATCACACAAGCAGCTCCCTTCTCATGTACAAACTCTAGTGCACTGAAACACTGAAGAAACACCATTGATGCCATTTGATCCATTTAGAATATAGCGGGATCTTAGAGAGCAGCTGGTGCCTTCAGGAGAACTTTAACATGACATAACATTTAGACACAGTTCTGTATTGCTCCTCCATTTATTATTGATGTAACTTGCACGAAAACTGGATCTTTGTTCCTCAAGAGTTCATCTATTTCTGTTGTTTTCTCCCTACCTAAGTCATAATGCACTGCTTGTGACATCACAGTTACTCCCATGGCAACAGATTTTGATGTCACAACAGAGGATTATGACTTGAAGTGGGGAGTAAGCTATAGAGGCAGATGAACTCTGAGGTATAAAAATCATGCATTCATGCAAATTTCCTCAGTAATAAATAATGTTGAGAAAAAATCTATAGAAAATATATATACGGAATGCAAGCTGAAGTGTGCTAAATATTAGGTTTTTCAAAGTTTTCTTTAAGGCATCGGCAGCTCTTTAACATTTAAAAGCAGCATCTGACAGCTTAGCTCATGGTGCAAAAACTATAAAATGGGTAAGTGAAAAGCTGTACTGTGATTTGTAGACTCCAGACAATAATGTGTAGTATAACTGTAAAGGTTAGTCAAAACCACATTTCATTTGAGGCTTTGGGGCCCTATAAACTGTTTTATAATGGGATACATTTACCAGGGTGTGCAGTTACATAGAGAATAACTAACATGAAATATTAAGAGCAAGCTGCTTAACACACCTAGTTGATGCTGTGGCATTATTTGGCACAAGGAAGATAGCAAGCAAGCAAGCAAACTTTATTTATATGGCATTCATTTCCATAGGCTCTGAGCACTGTACAAAGTATCAAACGGTGAAACATTGACAAAAAAGCAACATGAAACCCCATACTTGAACAACTAACATGACAGCCACACTCAGCATTTAAACACCACCAGAGAATAAAAATAATCTATAATAAATAACAAACTGAATAATACGATAAAAAGAATATTGATAAACATATAAAATCATATTTAAGTCTCTAGGGTAGGCCAAAAGTTTATGTGAAGATATAGGCCTTCAGATGGGCCTTTAGGGAAGAGGCCAGTAACTACAGGCCAGTCAGCCTAAAATCAGTGCTAGGAAGGCAAAGGGGGGCCCTGATTAAACAAGACCTAGTAGACTGCTTGGATAAGCATGCCTACAGGACAACATACAAAACAGTTTTGTTACAGGCAGGTCATGCCAGACAAACCTGATGACATTCTTTGATTGGGTATCTAGGGACGTTGATAGTGGCTGACCAGTGAATCTCCTCTATTTTGACTTCAGCAAAGTCTTTGATTCAGTACCACACAGACACTTGCTGAAGAAGCTAGATGATCTGGGTATAGCAAGCTGCATCATTAAGTGGGTGGAAAACTAGTTGGATGGAAGGAGGCAAAGGGTGGTGGTTGATGGGCAGATGTAAGAGGAGGGAGAAATGCTGAGTGGGGTCCTGCAGGGCTTGGTCTTAGGTCCAATTCTGTTCATTGTGTTCATCAGCGACATAGGAGTAGGTATCCAGGGCAAAATTGCACTCTTCATGGATGACACTAAATTGGGGAGTGGACAGTGAAAAAGTAGTGAGAATCACACAACATGATTTGAAAAGGTTAGAACAATGGTCTGGTATCTGGAAGCTGAAGTTTAACGCCAAGAAATCTGAAGTGATACATATTGGCAGGACTAATCCTAGAACAACCTATTGGCTAAAAGAAGTCAAACTCAGTGGCTCAAAAGAGGAAAGGGATCTAAGAGTTATTGTTAGTGACACCCTTAATCAAACCAGCCAATGCAACGCAGCACATAGTAGGGCCATCAAAATGCTGGAATGCATATGGAGATGATTTAACAGTAGGCACAGGGTGGTGATAATTCCACTGTACAGATCTATGGTGAGACCCCATTTGGAATACTGCGTACAGTTTTGGAGACCATACCATAAGAAGGATAGGGACAGGATAGAAACCATTCAGAGAAGGGCAACCAAAATGATACAGGAGCTTCAGGAACTGCCATACAAGGGGCGGCTTGAGGTATTAAACATGCTCTCACTTGACTCTAGCAGAGAAAGTGGCGATATGATAGATACCTTTAAGTATATGAGGGGTTTAAATTCAGTACCCTATGCTGAACTATTCGCTAAGGCACCCAACTCAAACATGAGGGGGCATGGATGGAAACTGAGGGGTGGAAGTTTCAGGAGGGATCATAGGAAGCATTATTTCTTGGAAAGGATTGTGAAGTTATGGAATAAACTACCCCCAGAGGTGGTAGGAGGTAGAACCATATCAGCATTCATAAGGGGTTGGGATAAGGAGTATGGTAGAATCAAATCCACTAGGGAAACTACCAGGTAGAACCCAGGACCACCTAGGATCTTGGGATCTCAAGGGTAGACATGATGGACCTTTGGTCTCCTTCTGTCGACAGCTTTCTATGTTTCTATGTTTCTAGGCCCCTTTTTAAGGTCTCCATGAGGGGGCCTCCCTCAGAGATCTGGGGAGCAAATTCCACAGGGTTGATGCAGCAACATCAAAGGTTTACTCACCTGAGGATTTTAACTGAACCCTGGGAAACATTAGAAGGCCCACCTCAATGGAGCAGAGAGGTCAAGAGGTCCAGTGAGGAGACAAAAGGTCTTGCAGGTAGCTAGGGTCCAGTCCATGTAGGGCTTTATACTGTAGGTCAGCAAGCCAATCTTGAAGGAGATCCACCACCTAACAGGCAGCCAGTGCAGTTCACATAGAACTGGAATTATATGACAAGATCTTTGGAGAAGCAAAGTTTGAGTGTCTTAATGATAGGGCTGGCAGAAATTACAAGTTTATGAAATTTCATGAAATTTTGTAAATTGCAGAAAATTTTCTTGAATTTCAACTTTGGCAAAATCTGAAACCTCTGAATGTGTTCTACAAATATTGCCTCATTCCATGAGAAATTTTCTGACTAAATTGTGGCTGCTACACATGAACTACAGAAAGACAGTTCTGCAGAATTCGGTGTCACAGTTTAGTACGTTAATCAGCAGTACGTGCAATCATTCTACAGTTCATAGTGTTCAGTTCTGATGAATTAGACTCCACAATTTAATAAATTGATCCACAGGTCATACATTGATTATGCTGTTCTAAGTCAGAATTTCATGAAACTTGCCAATGTGCATTCCAAAATTTCACAGAAGCAAAATTCTGACTTTCAAATTATTTCTACCAGGGTGTAAATAAAATCTGAATTTAAGCACACTCCCCATGTTTTATTTTTTATATTTACTGGTTCTTAATCAATAAAAAAACTTTAGTTATTTCTTTAAAAAGTTCCAGGCGGACAGCACTCATCTTGTGCTACAGCTGATTCACCACCCTGGCCCAGGGTGAAAGAGACTGCTTCGGGAGGTGGGAGGTGCTGGCAGAGGGAGGGACTTGCAGGTAAAGTACCAAACAGCAAAGGGAGGCCTCAGAATGCCCGACACTCCAGCACTCTCTTCTGAGACTGCCGTGCTCTCACAGATGTGGCTCTTCAGCATGCCACCAATGGGGGATCAGAAACTTTTAATTTAAAATAAAACGAGCAGTAAAATAACAAAAGGGGCTAAAGAGAGCCCACACCATGGCACTGGAGGAAGCAAGAATTGCCGCACCTATTTTGGATGGCCACGAAGAACAGGACCTGACATCAGCACCAAGCGACGACAGGCAGACCACAGGGAACCTGTTAATCTACTCTTACTGACCTAGGTCACCTCCCCCCCTCACACCACCATGGTGATTGGACTTCTCTGTCTTCTGGGGTTCCTGAGAGTGCCCCCTGGGCTCGTAGTAGTCAGCAAAAGAAACGTGTTGGCAGAACATTTGATAGAGGTGCTTGGGCAAACTCCATTATTCAAGGTTCATTGTGAATAACGGAGTTTGCCAGCCATTACCAGCAGCTGATAAACAACACTAACCAGTAAATATATATAGCATAATACATGTGCAAATGCATATTACAATTTTTTTTTGTATGGGATGCAACTTAAACCCCGAGAGCAAAGCTCAAGTGGTTTAAAAGGAAATCATACACAAAGGTTGTGTAAAACAAAATGAGTAATGCACAACTGCTCATGTTTTATTTTATATATTTGCTAGAATGCACTGTTTATCAACACCGATAGATATCATCTTACTCAAAGTGTACATTCAGCAACAAGAATGCAAAATAACTTGGTTATAAGTTAAGATTAATTTATTTAACTAAAGACATTACCATGCAACATTGAAAACTGTCATCTGAAACTGAAACATCATCCTCCGAACAGATTGACTCCCTGAATAAGTGGTGCTGAAAAATATTCAGGAAGAGAGGTGACAGAAACTACTGTGCTGCCTCAAGTGGGGGGAGGGGGGCTGAATGCATCACGGAAACAGCAGTGGGTTAAAAAAAGATAGTATTAAAACAAGAATCAGTTTAAGCATATGGTAGTCTTTCATAGTTATGCTAAATCGTATTCGTTTAGAGTGATATTAGCTGGTTACCTGGTTATTATGGAGTTTTGTAATAACCAGGTAACTGGTTGATATCACTTAAGCTGGTTATTATGGCTTTTCAAAGACATGGTTAGCAGGTTGATGAACAGTTTCAACCAGTAATTATAAAATATTAACCATATAATTTATTACATAGTTTCACTTACATAATACACAGAGGTAATTCACCCATTCTTGGTGTGAGAATGTCACAGTTCTACTCATAAATCATTTCTGAATCAAGCCATAAGCCTTCATGAATAGTACTTCTTCAGGAAATATATAGACTGTACTCAGCATGTAACATGTTTAAAAGCTTCAATTTGAAAGATTCAAAACAGTACTTTAACCCAAGTTTAAAAGTCTACATTGCAATCATACACGGCAGAAATTTGTATGAAACAGTTATTACAGACGAATTAAGAACTAGTCCCATGGCAAATTTGTATCAATGGAAGAGGGACTTGAAAGGATTTATAATGCATTTAATTTGATAAACTTCCAGATTAAGGAAAACGGAGATCTGAACATCTGTGAAACTCAAACCTTTCAGGTTGCATGGCAATTCCTTATTAACTGCTCCTAGATTTTCCATTAGCTAGCACTAAAATCCCCAAACAAAACGCATTACATTTGATCTTTATTGTTATGTTTGTGGCAGTGTTCACAGATACTGTTATTTGTCTAAACATATTTTTGTAATCCTGCCATATGCTGTTGTAAAGCTAAAGGGGTTTAAAATGTTTTTCTGTAAAGCTTGTTTAAAAGAATGCTCTAAAATGCAATTTCCGCATATACTTGCAAGTATAACTCTGTTTAATTACCATATATTGTATTATGGTATTTTACAAAAGTTATTTTATATCATTATTCATAAAAATAGCTCACATTATTTTTTAATACTTATGTTCCATTAAAGCTCACTAGCAAATAAGCTCAACAACTGCTAAAAATAAGACTAAAATGATGCCCTTTCACTAATGAATATGTAACCCCTCACCCCTGCCTGTTTAGCAAAACGACAGATGGCATGCTGTTGAAGCTGACAGCAGTACCTGGTGGGGACTGGGTTCGGGGAGGATGAGGTTACTCGGCACAGGGGGACCTAGGTTTGGCTACTCTGAACAGGGGCACCCAAGTAAATCCGAACACAGGAAGCAATAACTGTAATGTCCAGAACCAGGAATGGGATTCTTCAGTGTGGCTTTTATTCACATCCAAGCTGAACAAACAAAGCATAGACGGACCTCCAAGGGGCTACATTTCCTGGTAATGCAGATTAGAGACAACAGAACACTTTATCACCATTTCCAGCCCTCAGGCTCTAAACCCACCAGGCACACAGCCCGGGCTTGCATGTAGCTTTGGGTACACAGCCTGACTTGTACAGACTTGGGTTTTCCCCATTGGCCCGGCTCCCCCGCCGGCTACTTGATCCACAGTCCATTGGAAGAATGAACCAATTATCCTGTTGTGGCTCCCCAAACCACACTAGAGTCTGCGACTCCTAGAGAGAATTTTCCTTACAATCCCACGTCTGGGTACTTCCCCCATCACTGGCCAAGTGCCTGAGGCAAAGTAGAAATCCACAGAAGAAATCCGTAGAGGTGGACCTGGTCACTAAGGATGGGGGGCCACCCACCTCCAGCTCCCACATCCCATACCCGGACATTTCTCTGGACACTGAACAATTCCTTTTCTGAACTTTCAAATGTAGATTAAGGGTAGATGTCTGTCACATCACCTCTACATATTATTTGCATCCCAACAAACTCTGGAACTTGAAACTACTTTTACTTTGCTTAGCCCATTACTCTAGGCTTCCCAATATTTAGTAGTTCAATCCCCACATTGTCACACAAGTCCCAGGGTGAAAAACATAGGCCCTTTTAGCCAGAGCAGACACTCACCCTCACGTTGCAGGTGCCCCACAGGCGACTCACAAATCTTCTTTTCTCCCAAATAAATACTGGAACACTTAGGCAGCTTTTCCTCCACAAGCAGAACTAGGGGGAGTTGCCCCAGGAATCTGCAGGGAAACCTTCTCATCCCCCCCCCCGGAACACATAGGCAGCTTTTCCTCCACAAGCAGAACTAGGGGGGTTGCCCCAGGAATCTGAAGGGAAACCTTCTCATCCCCCCCAGAGGGAGGAGGCACTGAGACCCGAAAACAGCGGTCTCCACCACTTCAGTAATCTTCTGTGTCTCTCTTTAAGGTGGAGACACACACCCTATTTACTGAAAAGTAGCCCTCTGTCTGGGCTGAGGCTTCTAGAGCCTTCACTTAGCTGCTTTACCAGCAAGCTCCCAACTTCTCACACACTCACTGAAGACAAACTGCAGACTCACTTCAAAACTCCCAATGTTCTATCTAACTCCCTTTGCTGCAGATTCCAATGTGGCTCATGCAGCTGCAATAGTTCTATTGGTGATGTCATCCCTCAGTCTCAGCTGAGACTGAGAACAGAGTGAGACAGTGTGAAACGCATTTAACTGGAGTTTCACAAGCTGCCTTCCCTGCCTACCACTAGGTCTTACTGGGATTCTAGTAACCCGGGGTAATAAGGGGGTTACAAATAGATACAGAGCTCCTTTGCAGCCATTTCCAAGTCCTATGGCATATAGTGTCATCAGAGAAGGGAGACTCATTTTTATTTATTTATTTATTTAGTCTAGGATTACAAGTACCTTTGAGCTGAGGCTCTTTTACAAAGGTTCCACATCAGGGATAAACATCCAACAAGGAAATAACATTGAGATGACAGTAAAACAATTCTTCTACAGCAGTGCTATTGAAAGGGGTCAAGTGTAGAAAGAGTATAGTGTAGAGGAGGAAGAGAAATGTAGGTGGCTAACATAGGCAGTTATAGCAAAAAGGACAGCACATCAGGATGCAAGTGACCACCAGGAGTGGGTCCGGTCTGGCGCCCTGGGGTGGCAAAGAACAGGGATGAGAGAAGAGGGGGAGAGAAAGTAGATGCAGCCGGAGGCATTTGTCGAGAAAAGTGGGAAAGAGTGCTGGAGGAGAAGAGGGGACAGGGTGAGGGGGAGGAAAGACTAAGAAGACACAAGGGCAAAAGTTCATTTGAACAGATCCTGGAGAGCCTTAGTATTTAGTTACTGGAAGTCAGGAGGGGGGATATGACTGAAAAGTTTGGGGGATATGACAGAAATGCAAGGACTAAACAAAGCAAAGACTTGTAAACTGTTCACTAATAGAGGCAACAATAATACCAAGGACAAAAATAGGAAATTGGTGGGAGCTGGGGTTAAGGAGGATGTCAGAAAGTTCCTTTTTCACTGAGTGGGTGATGAAAATAGTAGAACAGACTGCCCACCAAGGTGTTCAATGTGAATATAGTGTGGAATTCAAATGGGAATGGAATTGACAGAGGAGACTGGTTAAATGCACAGGAGAGGGGTACTGGTTGGGGGGAGGTTTGGCATTGACTATTAGGATCTACAGACCTGCCTCACCTCAGTAGACAACAGGGTAGACTTGGTAGAGCATGAGGCTTTTTTTTCTGCCATCAATTTTCTGTTTCTGTCTTTGTCACTGATCATGATGTGTGCAGCATTTTTAGGATTTATGAGTAGTAGGGAATAAAAATGGTCAGCAAATCTGTTTACTATTTTGAAACGCCATGAAATTATTAATATTAGAGTAACACATAAACACTAAAGTAATGTACAATGGTAGCTGGAATGTATCCCAGTAAATCTACATTTACACAGCAGGGGAGTATTAATTAATGACATGATAAAAAGTGTAATCCTGACCCAACATAACAAGATACAGTAATAATGTACTACCTTGCAGAGTTGGTACGTCACAATGTATATGAATCCAATCAAAGAACAGATTTCACAATGCTTATGACATGTGCAGCACTGAAGACAGCAGCTGAAATCAGAGAAAAGGAATAACATATTTATACAAACAGCAGATTTAAAATAATCTGATGTATAAATTGAAGATGCAGTGGTCTGACTCCAAAATTGGTGGGACATTCATATCTCACTCATATCTCTGCCATTTGTGATAGACCTACCCCCTCAAAGGCATAGATAAACTGCATATCATAAGTCAGTCTATCACATATTTCCAATATATAAGGGATATGCAGTGGTTCAGTGTGTGATAATGCATTTATCTTGTACAGTTTCCAGTGACCTCAAGTAAACCTCACGAGTGCCGAAGGCACGAGTGAGAGTTACTAGAGGTCACTGGAAACTGTACAGAATAAATGCATTATCACATACTGAACCGCTGCATATTCCATTTATGCAACAGGTTTAGATGTTGTGTGAACATTTTGATTTTGGTAGGTGTAAATAATTTGTCAAAAAAGGGAAAAGAAAATTGAATTTTATGCTGTTTTTTGCTAATTATAAAAAAACAAAATGGTATCTTTAAATGAAACACCACTCATTTTATAGATATTTTTGAGCTGAACATTTTTCGTGCTCACAGTACCATGCTATCATTTTTTGTTTTAAAGTTATTTATATTTGTTTGTCAAAAAAGTGAACAAAAAATTACATTTTCTTCTGTTTTCTTGCTAATCATATACAATATACAGGGTTTATATAAATGAAACAGTATTCATTTTGTAGATAATTTTGTGCTGAACAATTTTCGTGCTCACAGTACCATGTTATCTTTTTTCGTTTTTAAGTTATTGACATTTAAATATGGTTAATACTGCTTCTGAGGCCGAACATTCTAAATGAATTCTGAAGAGAACTGTGTAGATAAATGAGCTAGTGATGTAGTTACTGTGTGAATAAATGGGTGATGATGTAGTTACTATGTGGATAAGTAAATTTATTACGATAGTAGCGAAGATAAATGGTTTTATTCTACAGTTTTTATCCTGACCCCTGTTGCATAAATCTGGATATTTCACAGGAAATTCCCATTCCTTGCCTGTAACATATGTGTATAAAGGTAACAGATTTATTGGGAAATATCCCTAGCTAGCACTGTAATTGTTACACTGTTTACTACAGAACTATGTAGATGTTTTTTTTCTGAGCATTCAATATGCCGTTTTAGGGGGTAACTGAGGAAGGGAATTTGAGATAATAGCAGTAATCAATCTTCCTATTTACTGAAATGAACTTCATACTACCTCCAAATGATCCATAATTAACTGTGCCAGAATAAATATTGATGTAAGGAAATGTTTTACATTTTGTCACACAACACATGCTGTACAGTTACCTTCATGGATCCTGTAATTTGGAGTTTTTCCTGTGTCAAGGTTTGTGTACATAATGCTGTGCATGAGCTGCTGACCTATCAGAACAGTGGTCAGAGTATGGTGCACGAACAGTCGTATCTTAAAAAGTCTAGACTTCGGGTTCCATGCAGAAAACGTTTAACTGAATGTTGCCCATAGAAAATAAACAATGCAAAATACAGTTTTCTCATCACTGTCTGGATGGATAGGCTCCATGCATCCTCAGTATGGGTGATTGGATAATACAAAATCTAATCTGATGACCAAATTTTGGGTTTCAGACAATCCCTGGATATCCTAGTGTGAAATCTGAAATTCTGTTGAGATGTTAAAAAGCCCTCCTTCATCTATTGTGGCAAATACACTCACCTACTGTACCCCAAACCAGTAATTTGACAGACCCCAAGCCAACACACACTATAGCACCTAACCTCCTTCCTCCACCAATCATCCTGCTAAGTACAGTTTTTGTTAATTATAAGGCTGCTGTTTTTATAAATAAATAATTTTCCCCCCAACTGCACAAAGTTAAAAACAACCCATTTCACTCCACCCTACCAAACATCCCCAGTCCCTGAGTTTTACTGACAACCCCCTTACATACCCCTTAGCCCGCAACCTCCCTCTCCATCCCCACATCCCCAAATTATGTCTTTGTCTTAATTAGGGTCCCATGGTAGAGTAATTAGCATGCTCATCTTAGTCTCAGCAGTGTCCTAGTGTGAATAAATGATGATGATGTCCTCCTATAGTACCACCTGATTGGTTGGCAAATTGCCAGTCAGGTGTTACTATAGGATGTTGTTATCATCATTCAATCTTACTAGGACACTGCTGAGACTAAGACATGCACTGCACTTGCTCCACTGCAGAGCTCTATTTAAGGCATAACCCCCTAAAGTAATTTGGGGGCTTGGGGGTCAGGTTGGGGGGGCTAGAGGGTTTGTATGGTGGGTGATTGTCAGTAAAACCCAGAGGTTGGGCAAGCTTGACAGGATGGGGGGGATTTGTGATTTGGCCTGGGTAAGGGGAATAGGATTTTATTTTATAATTATAATAAGATGCATCAGCCTTTACTTAACAAACACTGAAAATGTGCAGGGGTTTTGGGAGGAAGTTAGAGGCTTGGGTGCTGTAGGGTGCATTGAGTGGTAAGTTTTGTATGCAGTGGGGTCCTGGCCGGCCTCCAGGAGCATTTGGTAGATGGTATTTTAATTTTTAAACACAACAGATCTCAGATCTCAGAATCCAGATTGGTCGCTGGATTCTGATATCTGAATCTTATATGGAATCATTATATTTAGGATATAGGATTTTCGGTAACTGTATCTGAAAATCCTAAACCTTAAGTTTGTGTGGGCATCCAACATTTCCGTTTATAGGTACATAGATATATGGGCATACATTTTGAAAGCAGAAAAAGGCTCTTGGCCCATCCAGTCTGTCTACCCTACCTCACTAGTCTGCCTTTCCCTTGTGGCAATCTTCCCATGTCTTACTGTCCCCCATTTTTCTAACTAGCCCCTCCAGCTTACCCCATCCCTGTTTGAAGCTGCTGATCATTTTGGCCTGTATCACTTCTACAGGTAGTCTATTCCACTTATCCACCATACTTTCCATGAGGAAGTGCTTACAGGCATCTTTTTTTCAATATCCCCCCTGCCAGCTTCAGTTAATTCCCTCTCTTTCCTGTGTTTGAACTCAAGGAGAATAGGTCCTTGGTGTCTATCCTATTTGTCCCCTGATCCCCACCAGAAATGATCCTATAAAATCATCAAGTCTGTCATCACCACAAATCGATTTACATTTTCTTCTCTCTCTTTCCGGCCTCTGGTTGTCTCTTCCTCCTTGTTCTTCAGGGTCTTGACAAACTGAATCCTGCCCTCTTTCCAACACCAGAACCAGGCTGGTTCTCCACTTAGCCAGGGCCTTCCCCTCCAGGCCCGGACTCTATGCACCCAGCACTCAGACATATTTCTCCTCCCCTTTTAACCCACGCCTGGGTTCCTAGTCCCCAGCCCATGGTCCTACCCCCTCCCCATTTTCTCTCTCCCTCCCCCTTTTACTTCTTCCACTGCCCCACCTCCAGCTTGAGATAGATGGTGGGGCTCCCCTCTTGCAGGCTAGTGCGTCAGACCCCTCTTTGCAACTTGCCCCACTAGCTCCCCAAATGGGCCTTAAAAATAAGCACATGCCAAATTCTGACAAGTGTACCCATCTGATCTGTACACTGCCATCTGATCAAATGAGATGTTCCTGTGCTGGATGTGCACACCCCCCATCTCTATTACTGCCCTCACTACTCTTCTGTTCAGCTGCTTCCTTACCTTTTCTATCAACTTGATGTCCCTGGCCCCTCTCCATACTCTCCTAGACGTGATTTCAGATCAGCCGATGGTCACGCTCGGCCACCACCCTTTTATCATCTCAAGATCCCCCACTTTTGTTTGCCCCAAAGCCCCCCACGGCACCCCCCCCAAGTCATTGCCACCCATATGGATGAGAACACAATCTGGCTTGCCCCATAGCACTTTTAATTCCTCTATCAGAGGTAATAGCTGGGCCCATATCATGCCCCTGATGCCTTTCCACTGTACCCTTGTGCTGTCTGTATTGGGGGGTAGCTGACTCCCTCTGCCTGTGGCAGCTGCGAACCTCTCCACTCAATACCAAATAAGTGCCCCATGATCCACACCTTTCCGCTTGGTACCTGCCTCAAAACAAAGAGGGAACAGTGTGAAATGGTAGCATCAACACCTGACATAATGCTGATAGCAGTTAGACCTCCACCACCCCACCATCTTCACTTCCTCTGGTGATGCTCCCTTGTCTTCCACCTCCAAAGCAGCCCCTATCCTGAAGAAGTGGGGGAGCAAATTTGCATGGATCCTCCCCTATGAATGCTATTGCCTTCTTCAGCATGGCCCTCACCTGAAAGGCTGTTGCCAGTGCCCGTCCCCATGCCAGAAACCCCCCCCCCCTTGGCACTCTCATATTCCTTCATGGTGGTCACCTGGCAGCTCAGAACCCCTGGTTGCCATGGTAGCATCACTGTGGCCCCTTTTCCACCTTGGTCTGTTTTTGACCTTCCCAGGTAAATCTACACACTGACCCTTCTCAGCTTCACCCTCCAGTGCTGTAATGCTAGCTCCAGTGCTCCTCTGCACGGGGTGACCATCTCCCCACTCGAAAAGCACCTGCTACCATGACCGTAAAGATTGCCTGGAACAAGCGGGCCTCCTGCACTGAGGTGCATACCTGCCTTGTGGCCTCCAGCACCTTGTCCAGCAGGTGCCCCCGTATGGGGCGCCTGCCATTCCTTCTCCCCCTTGTGCCTTCTTCCAGCCTGCCACCATGCTCTTAACTGTACTGCTTGCCGTAACATCCGTCCATCCCTTGTCCTGGCACCTCCAGTTGACTCCTGTGAGCTGCACCATTATAGTGGCATGTGCTATCCCTGCATCCCATTGCTCCATCATGAATCTCACCACCTGCTCCTCCCTGACCAGCCCCTTGCTGTTCCAACCCTGTCTTACCCTGAACTCCTGAAAGACGGCCCACCCACTGTTGTATGCCTTCAGAGTGTTCACTGACCAGGAGCCCCGAAAGAGTGCCCTGGCAGTTAATCTCCAATCTCCCATAGCTGGTCTGGGACCCTGGTCCTATGTGTTGCTGTGTGTGGGGGCCAGCATTCAGAACCTGTCAAGCTGAAGATGAGAAAGACTGTCAACCAAATCATTCTTGACCCCTTCGATATGCCGCCCTCTGAACTATATGTTTAGTCACAGCCCTAGTAACACCAGCTGCTGCATTATCCTGCCCACTGTCTCCGTATTCCCACCCTGCCTGTTAATCACTTCTACCACTCCCTGGTTGTCACACCAGAAGAGGATGCATTTTCCCTGCACCTTTTCGCCCCATATTTCCAATGCCACCCAAATTGGAAATATTTCCAAAAAGGTGATATCCCTCAGCAGGCCTCCTTCCTCCCATTTCACCAACCATGTTTCTGCCATCCATTGCCCTTTAAAGTACGACCCTATCCCAAGTGCCCCCGATGCATCAGTGAAGAGCTCCATGTCAGTGCTATGCTCCCACTCATCCAGCCAAAATGTCACCCCATTATATTGCCCCAAGAATTCCTCCCATACCTTGAGGTCTTCCCTGACCCCTTTTGTAATATCCACCCAGTGATGCAGTTGCCTCGCATTCCCCATTGCCCTCCTAAGCCTCCTAGTGAATGCCCTACCGGTGGCGATTGTCTTGCATGCAAAGTTTAGGTGCCCCAGCAATTGCTGTACTTGTACCAATGGCACCCTCCTCTTCCCCACTGTCTTTGGTCACTTTGTACCCTGGCAATTGGAAGCAGCCCCACTCGGTATCTACCTCTATCCCTAAGAACTCCAGCTGGCACGCAGGGCCATACATTTTTCCCTGCGCCAATGAAATTCCTATCTGCCCACACATTTCCTTGAAATCCCGTAGCATCCCCCTGTGCCTCCCCTCTCATTTCCCCAATGAGGAGGAAATCATCCAAATAGTGCACTACCCTCTTATGTCCATATCTCCCCCAAATACCCTTTGTAACAATGAGTTGAATGCCTCAAAGGTCGAGCAATCTACCAAACACTCCATTGGCATGGCTTTGTCGAAATACAAGTCACCCACAAACTGGAAACTCAGCAAATCCCAGTCATCTGGGCTGACTGGCAGGAGCTGGAATGCCGACTCAATGTCCGTTTTTGCCAGCCAGCCCCCCCCCCCGCCATCCTAATCAGCCCTACCGCTTGCTCCAGTGATGCATACGACACCACCCTGAGGTCTCGGGAATGCCATCATTCACGGACTGTCCCTCTGGGTAGGATAAGTGATGAATCAGTCAGAACTTGCCTTCTGTCTTTTGGGTACTACCCCAATGGTGACAACTAGAAATTGGAGCAAGGCGGTATGGTCAATGGTCCTTCCACCTGCCCTGCCCTCACCTCTTTCCTGATCTTATTCCTGACTATCCCTTTCCTGCCCCTGATGGACCCAAAGTTCTTGGCCCTCAGCCCCGCATGCCCTCCTTGAAAGCCCAGCGGAAATCCCTTCTGGAAACCCACTTGGAGGAGTTCTGCCCACTTGGCATCTGGGTATCCCTGGGTCCAAGCTTCCACCACCTCCCAGTTGATGGGTGTAGGTGCCAGCTTGTACCCCTATCTCTCTCCCTTCTGGCCCTGGTTAATTCCAACCATAGTCGGAGTTATAACCCCCTGCTGTAACCCCCTTGCCCCCTATTGGAGCTACCCCACCTGCCCTCATGAAAAGGCTGGTCCTGCTGTTGCCCGGCCCCCTGTCTGCTCTTCACCCCCCTTGCCTACAGCTGGATGCCGGGTGCGCACCCTCATATCAAGCACACATGTTTAAACTTACAGTTTGCCCATGTGCAGGACACCTTATTGAAACCCAAACAAGTCTTTGATCCCGGGACCAAGGTGCTCCTCTTCCTCTGCTCTACTCGTCTATACCGTCTGCCCTGACAGGGACATGGTCTTCACCCATAGCTCCAGAAGGCCTCATCATACTTGAGCCACCCATATCCTAACTCCGCTTTGTAAGAGTCCCTGATGGTCACCATATATGTCAATAGGGGGTGGCCAGGTCTGCCCGCTTTTCCAGCACAATCGCACTGTACACGATAAAGCCTGCTTGCCAGTTGTCAAATGTTTTCCCTTTCCACTTCACTTCCTCTGCTTTGTACCTCACTACTGCTAGAGCTACCGCCATCTCCGATTTTCCTACCAACTCCTTCTGTTCATACTTCATAGCGGTGTCCTCATCCACCAGACAAAAGACATCCACGAATTCCCCTTTCCAGATCATCTCCTTGAGTGAGGCTGGCACGTGGTCCCACAAAGTGAAGCTCTGCAGTGCCTCATATCTCTGACCCCCAACCCTTTGTCCCCCACACCCTTGTTGCTCCCTTTTTCCCCATATCACCTTCAGTGCACGCTCCATCTTTTCAATCCCCATGTCCCCCATATCCCCCATCAGCCTTTCCAGATATTCTTTGAGGTCACCTTCATTGTGATTGTCCAATCCGTTCTTACCCTCATCCGGGGCTCCTGTATCTGGCTCTGGTATGGAAAGTGGCTCTAGTGCTAGCTCTGGGTTGGCCCCTGCCCCTCGTGATCGCTTCCTGGGCTGCCCCCCTGGGTGCTCCCCCCCGTCCTTCCGCTTCTTCAATGCCTCCTCTTCCTCCTCTTGCCTCTTGGCTGCATCCACTAGCTCTGTCATTTGTCCCATTAATTTGTTGTCTGCCTCCATCATTTGTTTGCTAGACATTTGCTTCTTTGGTGCCATTGTTGTGACAGTACTAGGGGCAGAAAAAGAAGACATCATACATCATCATCTGTTCCCTGCCCCTTGCTGTGGCTCTCTCTAACCCTGCAAATCCGGCTGCGTTATTACCCCTTGTCCCATCTGACCTGTGGCTCCATCCCTGTGCTGGGTTGCCCAGTTCTCACAACCCCCCATCTGAGGTGCTCTTCTCAGTCATCACAGTACTGAGTGCTAGCTGTTGGCACCTTGTAACGGTATGCAGTTTAGCAAAGTGGGAGAATCCACCCTAAATTCAGTAGAAGTAGGTGACCTCTGCAGACACCCACTAACCTGGTGATTATTTTCCAGACTACCTCATAGCTGGATTGACCCAGCAGAAGGCCCAGCACTTCCCCCATGAAAGACGGTCGCTCATTATAGACTGACCCCGAAACCCTTGCAACTTAATGGGCACCACTCAATTGTCTGTACATAACCATCAGAGGGCCTGTGGTGTGTCAGTGCCTGATGAATACCCCTTCTTCTACTTCTGGGTGCACCCTGTGACTCATCTGCAACCCCCCCATGCTGGCCAGACCCCAAGCGGCTAGCTGCTGTCACCGCTCCTTGTGGTCGAGAGGTAGCCAGCCCAAACCATCCAGACCTATTGCTGCTCAGGACACATATGGACTACACCCCCTAATAAATGATCTGCACTGTATTTTTATAACATTTTTTTTTTTAAGCAGCAAACAACCCTGCCAGTTGTGATAAATGCAAGGCCTCAGTGCATTCTCCCTCTGTTTCAGGAAACACTCGATAAGCAGTATATGGTATACCATAAGCCTTAAGGCTAAGCTCCCTCCCTCCATGACCTCTTGGGTTGGGCCTACTTGCCCTGCTCTGACCACCCTAAGACAAATTGCCATGCTGTTCCACTTCCACCGCACATGCAGGTGGTGCTGCGCATCATGGCCTATCATTCAGAATGAAGCCTGGCTATTGGATCCAATGTGAGACCATAAGCTGGAAAATAACATTTAAAAACCAATGGTGCAGCGAGAAACCTCACCATCCTAAGGTCTTCTGTGCTCATGAAGTCAACGCCCTTCTCTCTTGCAGGCTGGGATCCCATGTGGCCTTTACCTCCTGCCACGTGGCCCAGAATACCACCCATGCATGGCTCCCAAATGTCTGAGCTTCTGCCCCTTTCTCCCCGGATCAGAACTGCCATCGCCTGGTTCCCTCTGCTCCAGCCGCCTCATTTCCGCAGCCACCGATCCCTGCTTCTCCCCAAGTGCAAACAAAACTCCTGTCGCCACGAGGGAGCTCCTTCCCCCAAACCTACTAGTCTGGCCCATGCCTGCCTCCCGGGCCTGCTTCCCTGCTACTCTCGCACCATGAGGCACTGCTGGGGGCCTTATCACCTCCAGATTGGCACCCACCCTGCACCGAGAGGACCATGCTCACAAGTGTTCCTTGCTCCTCTTCGGCCACTGCATGGTCTGAAGTGGACTGCTCACTCAACCAGCTCTACCTCCTCACCAATCAAATTATTTACACACACCTCTACAGATATTCTTGACTTGCAACAGAATGCTTGTAGCCTACCAACCGTGAGTCATTTTACCGCTTTGCATCCCTCCGAGCAGACACCTACCCACACCATTAAACAAGCCAGCCTGCAACCTTCTTGTTCCTGGATTTACTATATGCAACAGCAAATGATTTAAAACACATCTACTGCTATAATCAACTCACAACAGAATGCTACTAGCCTGCTGACCCATGGAGTCAGCTGCCCCAAAAGCCTTGCTTAAGCCATACCATTCTCACAGCAGTATAAACCAGTGAGAAAACCTCTGGGCCGCATGGCCTGCACAGGCCTGGCTTACCCAAGTGCCTTACCTGTACTCTTGCCAAACGATGTGCTGAATCAGTGGAATTGTCAGCAGAAAAGAGGGCTAGCTCTGTGTGACCTGCACCTAAATACCCCTTAAGGACCCCTTCTAGCTCTGCCCCGATCAATCCCCTGCCCCCGTTCTTCCCTTGTCATTTGATGCTGCTTACCCCTTCCCTTACCTTCTGATGTCACTAAGTCCCTCACCCTCCCCTGAACTGTCCCACCTTCCCCACTCCATTTCTGTTCAGGCCATGGCACAACCTGGCTTGCCTTTTAGAGGCAAGCTTCATTGTCCTATGCAGGTGCTTGTATGTCTCAGACATGTCACTGCTTTCTCTCCTTTTCTCAAGGGAGTATATGTTTATGTCCTGCAGCCTTTTCTCATACATTTTTTCCTCAAGGTCATGGACTGTCTCAGTTGCCCTGCACTGTACTATCTCCATTTTGTTGCAGTCCTTCCTCAGATGTGGGCTATACAGTGGCAGGATCACTGCTAGCCCTCTTCTGCTTATCTCCCTTCCTATGTAGCCCAGCATTTTATTTGCTTTACTCACCACTCTGTTGCAGTCTAGTGATGTTTTTAGGGTGTCCAATGTTATCACCCCTAAATCCTTTTCTTCAGCAGTGCTATCAAGCACCACCCACAACTTATGTTACACCCTTGGATTTCTTCTCCCAGTTTGCACTACTTTACATTTGTTAGTGTTAAAGTTCAGCTGCCAAATTGTAGACCAGCTCTCCAATCTGCCCAGATCCTCCTTTAGCTCTCTTCTCCTTTCATGCATGCCTACCATTGTGCAGATCTTTGTATCATCTTCTAAGAAGCAGATCTTACCCGTGATACCTTCATCAATGTCACAGATCAAAAATAGTGAAGAGGACTGGCCCAAGTACCAACCCCTGATGTACCCTGCTAATCACTTCCCTTGCTTCTGAATAATCTTCAACTACTATCCTCTGTGTTCTACTCCCTAACCTTATACAACCTTATAAAAATGGACATCTAATCACCCCTATTCCTCATATCCCTAAACAGCTGACCACCAGCACATTTTCTTGGAGTTAAATGGCCGCAGTCATGTGTTTATTAAACCTCTTTTAAAAAATATGAAGAGTTATGCATGACATGCACAGCTGGGAGCCTCATCCCACCCCCAACTCTAGGAACCAAGGTTCTTTTGAGCCTCCTCCACTGAGGGTGGCTCATTCCAGAAGAAGGGTCACCCCCCCATTCAGATCTGACCCTCTGTTAAATGGGACAAAAGTAACCACTAGAGGAACCTTACCTCTGAAGGGGCCCTCAGGCCAAGGAAAGTGCTCACCCCCATCTGGAAGAGCTTCCTTCCCCTTGGGACAAGGCCTGAAAGGAACACCAAAATCCATCCATATTAGGCATGGGTTTTAGGCTTCAACCCTCTTGCTCACCATGGGGAACTGTCCAAACTTGTGCAGGTCCCCTGTCCCTACATAACCTATATAATGTGAAAACCTCCTCTGCCACCATGTTTACAATGACTCAGACAAATTATGTTTACTAATTGCATATAACCCTATGCTGTACAGTGTAGGAAGAAAAAAAACATGGCTTTATTGTAAAAAAATTAAAATTCCTCCATAACCACTATGGATGACTTACTAATGTGGTTAAGAGCACCTACACCATCTCACACTTCTTAGTCCATGCCCTGTTGTTATGAGGGGTATTGCTTGGGATCCAAGCAGGTTGAGGAAAGAGTAGAAAAATGAAGTGCAGGCCACTGTGCCTTTATTTAACCCCTTCTCCTCACTTCTGTAACTGATCTCTTGCTTCCTCCACTACTTAGGTGCTCATCTCTGTCCTGTGAAATTCTGGTGAAATCACAGATTTCACCACATGAAACATTTTGTGAAATTTGTGCATCTCACTGACAAATTTCATGGGTGCAAAATGCAAAATTCCACTGGCAAAATTGTGAATTTTGCCCGTGAAATGCAGAATTTCACCCGCAAGCGGTGGACTTTCACCATAGAGTGGCAAACCTCCACCACCCATGGGTGAAATTATGCATTATGTTGGTGAAATTCACAATTTCAGAAATGGAATTTTGCATCTTGTACCCATAAAAAATATTTTAATCATGAATTTCTTGAAATATTTTGCATATTGAAAGTTGGATTAGTATATCTCTAACCCTTTTGCTGACCATGGGGGCCCTGTCTGGGTTGGGTGCAGGTTCCCCTCCCACTATATAACCACCATCTTGCAAGAGATTCCCATGTCACAATAGGACAGACCCTGAAGTGTGCCTTCCCAAGCACTCATGCCAGCAATTCCTACAAGGCACCCTGGATGATCAAACTTTGAACACATCAAACTCTATGTCCAACAAGTGGTATGTTGTATGTTTAATACAACATTTTTTTTCTGAGGCTCCTGCTCTGCTATTAAAAATGTTGGTTTATGTACCACTGAACTGTTTATTGATCACATGGTAGTGTCCCCTCCCTCCCTCCAGACCCACATTCTACTTTAGGTACAGTAAAACTGATGAAGTATTTAAGCTGCTGTCTTTGTTAAGAGAGGATACTGTCAAGGGACTTGATAATCTAGACAATGTTTTACTTAAATCTTGCACTACTATTTTGGTACCTCTCCTAACTCATATTTTTAATTTATTCCTTACCACCCAAACTTTTAACCTCAGCATGGAACCATTATTTAGTCACCCCCCAGCATAAAATTGGGAACGAAACTCTAGTTGAAAATTACTGCCCCATTTACCTGCTCCCTATAATTTCTTCATTTATGGAAAACAAATTTTCATTTCTCAGATTTCTGATTATCTGACCCGTTATCAGATCCTTTCCAATTTTCAAGTGGTCTTTATACCAAATCACTGTACCAAAGCAACACTGATTGATTTTCATGATTCTGTTTCTAGGGCTTTCCATAAAGGATATCTTTTTGGATCTGTCTCTATTGACCTGTTGAAAGCCTTTGATGTGATTAACCACTGTTTGTTCTTTGCACGTCTATCTTCCTATAGTTTTTCCTCAAATTTTATCACTTGGTTTTCATCTTATTTGCATGGGTGAACTCAATGTGTGCTGTGGAATGGTTGCGTTCTTCTCCTCTCCCTGTCTCCTCTGGGATCCCTCAAGGGTCTATACTTAGTTTCATTCTTTTTAAAATATTTTGGTAGATCCCCTACATTCTATTGTGGACTACTGTTAAGTCCGACTTTAAGCTGATACCACAGTCCTTTGTTATGCTCATAATAACCAAGGCCACTGTTTTTCAGTTTTTACCGGAAAATCTGGTAAAATTCCGGAATTAGGGCTGCCTGAAAACCGGTAAAAACGAAGATTTCATGGAATCTGGCATTTTCTATCAGATCAGTAAATCTATAAAAAAGTCTGTTTTTCTCTTAATTCCTTCCTGTACTGTTTTTAGTTTGCTTTATTTAATGCTCTGTATATTAAACCTTCTTTAATTCTGATTATTTATGTACATACTAAAAGAATGATAACAGAATCCCGGTAAAATCCAGAAATTAGAGTAACAATCACCGGTGAAATTCCGGAATCTTAAGTCTTGAAAACGGAATTTAATTGTTTTAATCACCGTAAATCAGTGGCCTTGATAATAACCCATCTTTTCTTTCCTCAATTCTCTAAGGTGACTTAAACAAAATCATGAATTGGTTTTCTGTTAACCATTTGCTTTTAAATAGTAAAAAGACTCAAACCATGATGTTTGGGTCTCAGACTGCAGTCTCATTGGCAACCCACTCAAGCTCATAAGTGAATTTAAATATCTTGGTCTCACTTTTTAATCCTCTTTGACTTTTAAAACTCATATTGACATAACTATTTTAAACATCTGTCAATGCCTATGTTGCCTAAAACGTGCCAGGCATTGTTTGTTAAACTCAAATTGTAAACACATGGCATGGGGTCATAATGTCACAAGACATTATGCTGCATGGCAAAATCATGCTGCCAATGCAGCGCAATTTTTGTCATGTGGCATAACTCTTTTTTTTTGCCCTACACCCTCTCCCAAAAAAGATTCTTAACTCTGGAGGGGGGGCTTCAACTCAGGGATCACACAAAGTTTAAGAAAACAAAAAGATATTGGGACCAGGAATCAAACCCGGTCCCAGACGCAGCACCTGGGTTCCTGGCTGCAGTGGCTCAATCCGTTGAGCCACGCAGCTGATTGATGGAAATCCATCCCAGCAGAGGTCTTATCCTCTGCCTGGGATGTTTTGAGTGGTGCAATACAGTTTACAGCAGTATTAGCAGTATTACACCACTCGCTGTAACCTACAGTACTGTGCAGGTTGCTTCATAATGTTTATGCGCTATTAGTGCAACATTATGACCCGGTAGGTAAACACATTACTGCCCAAGCCATTCTCCCTATTCTAGATTATGGTGATACTATTTATGATCATGCCTCTGCTTTTAATCTTCTTACATTGAATACTGTTTATTACCAGCTACAATGGTTTATTTTAAAATCTAAATGGGATTAACACCATTGCACCCTATTGCATCAATTAAATTGGCTGACCATCTCTTCCAGACAAACTTTCCATTGGTTATCCCTTATATACAAAACCATGAACAGACCCCCATCTACCTCTCTGAAAGGCTTATAGTTCACATCCACAAATACAATGTTAGAGAAGTGTCCCGTCATGGCCTTTTCTTGCCTAAGTTACAAACACACTTTTGGAAAGAATGCGTTTCCTATGCTGCTCCATTCTTGTAGAACAACATCTCTCCTCAGCTCAAAATTTCACCCACCCTTGGCATTTTCAAACATGGCCCAAAGAGATCACTGGTATAGGAACAATCTATCCATACTGGTTTTCATTGATCCTGTGTATGTCAGTTCATGTATTTATTGTAATCAACTTGGGACGTTCTGTAACCGAGACTTGCTTCCCATTGAACTTATCCTGTAATCTATGCAATTTTTAAGTACAAAAAATTAAAAATAAAAATGAAATAAAAAAACAGTCCACCACTTTGTGCATATCGAATCCCGGCATACAGGATGACATGCCATAATGTTTTATTACCCCTTTCCATACTGAGATGATAAATAGCCCCATCTCTACATTACTTCTCTGCCAAGCAGTTCTCAAGGGCTTTGTGGTTGCGAACATAACACCAGTTGATGCCTTCACCATGTTGGATCAGGCCAGGCCTCTTTTTAGTCACCAGCACCTAATAGGATCAGGTCACTCTTCATCTGCAACAGGAGGTCAACTGACTTTCCAAGCCTCACGTCAGCCCCCAGATGGGTGACAGCCATGTCCAGCAGTCTGCTTCTCCCTGCTTCTGCTATCAAGGTTGGAAGCAAGTGCCACCAATGCATTCCTTGCTTCCCCACCCATCTCTCATGGACTACCACTGGCATGAAGTTGAGGTACCTGCCTTGTGAGCTTCTCTTGGCTTGTTCCTCTACCCAACAGATATTGAAATGCCCACAATACCAAACCCTCTTCACCATAAGCAGATAACCTATTCAAAGGAAACATAGGGAGACTAGCTTATAAGAAGTGTGGGTGAACGTACATGTAAATGCCTGCAATTTCCAACATCCCTAGGTCTGAATCTAGCTGTGCATGGGCCCTGCCACCCATCCATTCATGGCTGCCCCTATCTGGAAGGAGAGGTCCTTAACTCAGTCAGGTTGATATCAACTACCCCTCACTTGTTGAAACTTGTACTAGACTGGTATTGTGTCAAGGTGAGTGCCATCCTCATGAGAAATAAATTTGGGCAACAAATGGTCAGTTTCTTTCTGGGAGCAAAAGTAGCAGATCTAGAAATTAGAACTAATAAGACCTTAAAAGACACCAGAGATAACCCATTAGTCATCATCCATGCTAGCACTAAGGATATGAGTTAAAATCAGATGAGGATATCAGGAAAGATTTTGAGAAACTAGGACCCATGTTGATGAACAAAGGATGTGGAACCATACTTTCTGAAGCTCTTCCTGTCTCACATACATCAAAGGATAGACTAAACACAAAAAGAGCTACAGATAAATAGAGTATCTTATGATATTTAGTAAAAGGGAAAACATATGCTTTTTGTGGAATTGGGACACTTTCAAGGACCATACTGATCTGTTTGCAAGAAATGGATTAAATCTTAACAGACAGACAGCAAGAATACTTGGGGTGAGGGAAGAATTGCACAAATCATTAAGATATGTTTAAACTAACTATATTGGAGATAAGGGAAGAGCATGTGCCCACCTTCTCCAATACAAAAACTCAGGATATAGCCGTTCAGGGGTGCATGACTCATATCTGTAATGAATAGGTAAATACTGTACCAAGGAGAGAAAGAAAAAAAAAAGAAAAGAAAAATATAAACATGGACTTTGATGGCAGATAATGGCCACTTAGCCCAACCAGTCGGCCCAATTTACTACCTTCATTTTTGACACCGATCCTACTTAATCTACAAGTATTTCCCCCTTCCTTACCTCCTTGATTCTCTTGTGGCCATACCAGGCATATTTAAGCTCCACCACTGTTTTTGCCCCACCACCTCTGCAGAAAGGCTGTTCCAGGAATCCACTTTCTGTGAAGTAGTACTTCCTCACATGTCTCTTGAATATATTCCCTTCCAGCTTCCTAGCATTTCCCCTTGTTCTGGAACACCTCTTGTTCAAAAAAATAAAAATAATATCAGGAGAAAATCAAGTACCCTTTTGGAGAGACTATTGACAAACAGTGGAAGACATAATGAATTAAGAAAAAAACATGAATTTGAGGCAATCATTGGGAGTGATAATAACCTGGATATTATTGTGATCACTGCAACATGTTGGAACAAAGGAGATAATTGAAACAAAGAATTAAATGGTACAAATTATAAATAAGACACGTAAGAGGATGGAGGTGTTCTACTCTACATTAAAGAAAATATTATTAGTTCAGAAAATTCCAAAATATGTCAGTTGTAAAACAGTAGCAATATGGGTCAGTTTTGAATTACAGCACATACTGGCAGACCATGGTATTAGACAATTGCTATAGACCCACCCTCCAAAAAAATATATAATATGCTAGATACTTGAATTTTATGAAAAATCAATTATGCATTTGTAAAGAATGAAGCGGTCTGCACTACTGGATTTTTATCTGAGGAATGTGACTTTGCCTGCAGTGTGCCACAGGGGTTGGTCCTGGGACTTGTGCTTTTTTAGATGCACTCCATTGATATCCAGTTGAATGGAAAAACATGCAGGTGACACAAAATTGGGTAGTGCATTAAATGATAAAACACAAGCTTTAAAACTGCAGGACTGAATTTAATAAATTCAGTGCATTGGCTTATACATTGGGGAATATGATTTAATGTTGACAAGTGTACTGTAATGCATGTGGGCCCCTGAAATACAGAATGGGATTACTTCAATATTTTCCAGGAGTTAATCTTAGAAAAGGAAGGATAAGATATTTCAAAGCTTTACTTTTCTAGTGAAAATGGTGTGAATTTAGAAACTTTGCACTGTGTAAAACTTTGTAAAATTTCTGACAGTTGCACCAATTTTTTAGAAAAAAACAAATCAAAAACACCTGTTTAAAACCATGTTATAGCCCCATCCACTGTGCCATAACCCCAAATCCCATTCCCACCAAAGAGACCATTCTTCCTTCAACTGCCACCCTCAGTACTGAAAATACCCTTCCCTTCCAGGCAAAGTTCATTGCCAGTGAAGTCATCTACAAAATATAGATCAGCCCTCCCATGCACAAAAATCAAATCATCCCACCTACCCAAACCATTTTGATTACAACCATGAGTCAAAACACCCATACCCAATCTTTCTCTTCTTACCTGCACACCCCCAAAAAAATTTTTTTCAGCCCCTGTAAATAAAAAAAAAGTCAACTTGCACAGAGACATGCACCGCAAGTATCCTTAATGCCATGAATAAATGGTGATGTCTTTGCCATAATAAAATTTGATTGGTTAAGCCTCAAAACAATATTGAGTGACTGACTTATGAGAATGAGATGGCAACTGAAATTGGAGGTGAGTGGAGGGTGAGTACTGACGGCCATGTCAGGGCAAGGGGTAGGGGTGGGGTGGTGGGAAACAGCAGTTGTCACCACAAGGTGAGGGTCTCTAGACTGCTGGGAGGGACTGATAAACAACAGGGGATGTGGAGATGGGGGTACCACTAGCACCAGGGATATTTACTGAACAAGCATCGGTTGAGTGAGAGGGATACTTTTGGCACCAAGGATATGTATTGTACAGGTAGTGGGTGAGGGAGATTGATACCACTAGCTCCATGGATATTGATACTTAAAAGGAGATAGGATTCAGTGTGAGAGGGGGCACTCAACACTTCTATGTGCAATGCCTCCATGCATGCAACAGTGTGGAGATCTTGCACAGAGCACATATGGGCCACATAATGTCATGCAAGTGGCCTCTTAGCACCTTGCATGCCTTATGTGGTCATTAGCAGGCTTTTGCTTGAAAATGGCAGCAAGAAGCAAAGCTCCTAACCCATTTGGAATGCATTAACCTTCTTTGCTCTTAGGTGTCCATTAGGAAGGGGGTTTGTGCTGGCACAGGCCACTCCATGGCACACTGTGCACCTGTAAAGTATGTCCTGAACCCCAGGCCACAAGAATAAGAACATAAGAATATAAGAAGGTTGACAGCAGAAGGAGACCACTTGGCCCATCTAGTCTGCTCATGTATTTGATGAGTCCTGGCTTTTCAGCAGTGTCTCATGCCCCCCCACTCTCCCCCTTCCCAATCCCTGCCTCTGCGCTCTATAAGAACATAAGAATCATGCATGTATAATACAAGTTCAGCATTGCTTATTGGTTCAGGTTATACTAAGGGTGAGAGAAGTAGGCCAGAGGTAACTTGGGTTCAACTCTGAATTGGCAGTCACGAATTTTGTTCGGCTTCGAAAATTTAACTCAACCACTTCAGCTCCTAATGCCATAATTGTCATAGTGTAAAGCAAGCTGCAGATTGGGGGTAAACAGACTTGAGAAAAGCAATGACTATTTATTACTGTAGTATGTTTTTAGCAGATGGTTTGAAACACCACTGCTGTGCATTGTTATGTTTGTGGTATTGTGACAGTGTTTGCGACCCATTAAGACTGCTGTAGTTCAGTTCTTAGTCCTAATAATAGATAACATTCATTGGTAAGCTCCAGGCACATAGCACTGCCATCTGTAGTCTCTGTTTTACACCTTTTCAAATTACTAAAGTCTCTCTGACCACATAGAGTTTCAAATATTATCCACCCCAACATAGACAAATTGAAAGACAATAAATTTCAGGTGTTACTTTTACCATCCCACTGCTTCACAGTGGATGGATGTAGATTTTTTGTTTTTGTTTTTGTAGTAGTGGTAGTTTCTTTTATTAATTGGCTATAAGCCTTATTAAAAAAGTCATACAAATCTGTCATGATAATGTTGATCTAGTGTATGGTGGAAGGCTGTTCTCAATGGAAATCCATGCCTAGAACAGTACTGTTGTGCTATAGTAGTGATGTCCAGATGTTGTTGTGTTGCACTAGAGATGTCACTACTGTAGCTTAACAACATGGAATGCTACTGCGCAGCCGCCTCCCTTAAAGCGTGGCTAGGATCACCTTGTTTTGACTTCCTAGAGTTGGCCATTGGCATGATAGCAGGAGGTAAGCGAACATTGTACTTTGCTTTTGTTTTTGTTTTTTTTATACAGGTTATAGGGTACTGGTCAGACTCGATAATGGTATCATAATTGCTGGGGCTACTCAACAACAAAAGCCTTAGGTGTCAAGGCGAAATGTAAGAAGGGCACTACAGAAGGAAAGAAAGAGAGGGAGAGAAGGAGAAGAAAAAAGGGTTAGCTGCTGGAGGTCTGTCTCTGAGCAAGTAAGAAGGAGAGTACTGAGGAATACAGGAACTTCCTGTCCCAGAACAGGAAGGGCAGGTGCTGCAAGGGCACAGAAGCAGTAGGAAAGTAAGGAGAAAAAACAAATAAAAAAAGAAAACAGAGGAAAGAGTAAGCATACAAAACAACTGTTGAGGGGCAACAAATAAGACATGATGAGACTGATGCAGTGCAGTGGCTGTGGAGCAGCAGTCTTCCTGGACACATTCTGGAGGATGCAGTGTTTTCCCATCTGCAGGCAACTCAATGAGCTGAGGGAGGATGTTGCTTGTCTACAGGCTGAGTTGGCCAGGATTCAGGGCACCTCCTCTCCCACCCAGGGACCACCAGGGCCACTGTTGCTGCCTCAGAGGTTGCCAAGAAAAAGGAGCAGTTGGAACACTGTGAGCTCATGGAGGGTGAGGGTGGTGGAACAGAGGCGCATCCCTCCAGTTGTACCTCTCCACAATTCATATGCCATTCTGGCAGAGCATGGTTCCTCTATGGAGGCACCCACAGTGGAGACCAAGGAGGATGCTGGAAACCTCCACAGGAGGGTGGCATGGGATACCACAGGGGAAGGAAATAACTCCAAGTGGGGGACTCAATTGTTAGGGGAGTAGAATTGGGAGAGGATGGGGAGAGGGAGGTAAGGTGCTTGCCTGGCCCAATGGCTTGGAGGGACAGGGAGCAAATCCTCAGGATGGCTGGAGCAGCTGTGTAGGGGAGGGAGCTGGATGCCATTGTCCACCTAGCGACAGATGACCTAGGTGGGGACTGGATCAGAGCAGTGCAGGGGGAGTTTGTGGAGCTGGGGAAGGGCCTTAGACAAGTAGCATGCATGGTAACATTCTTGGAGGTGCTGCTTGTCGATGGCATGGATGAGGCTAGGGTGCTCAGCACCATGAGATTCAATCAATGGCTGAAACATTGGTGCAGAGCTCAGCATTTTGGCTTCATTGGGGACTGGGGGTCCACCTGGAGGGATAAAGATGTGTACCGGTGCGATGGTCTGCATCTGTCCAGGAGGGGAACCAGGATCCTTGGTGATAGGTTTAAATGCTTCATTTGCAAGCATTTAAGTTAGCCAAGGGGCGAGGCTCTAAAAAGGAGCAGGAAATCCCAGCCCCCCCCCAAAAAACACAAAACGGGGTAGTTAGCAAGGTAAACACCAAAATAGGCACTTCGATAGGGAGAAGGGCAGAGGTAAATGGAGAAAAAGGCAAAGACAGTAAGGACAGGGATGGGGCTAAAAGGATATCAACATGTAGAGGGCAATGAGTATCAACGCCTGTAGTCTGGATAACAAGCTCCCTGAACTAGTGGCCTTGATGGAAGAGGGAAGTCTGGATATCATGGCAGTCACAGAAACATGGTACACAGAGAACCATGACTGAGATGTCAACATACCAGGGTACACAATCTACAGGAGGGACAGAAAGTGTAGAAGAGGAGGAGGAGTAGCTGTCTATGTAAGGGAAGGAATCAAAGCAACAGAACTTAAGGGTAAACAGGGAGGAGAGGAGGCACCGTGGATCACCCTGGAGAGAGCAAATGACACCACAATCTGCATGGGGTTTGTATACAGACCCCCATCTCAGAGGGAGGAAATGGACAAGGAAATGATAGAAGACATGCTTAGGATGGCAGAAAATGTGAAGATATTGTTGATGGGGGGACCTGAATATGCCAGATGTTAACTGGAGCTCCTTTGCAGCAGCCACATCCAATAGCAGGGTGATTCTTGATGCCCTACAGGGAGCATGCCTCAGACAGCTAGTGTTGGAACCCATTCAGGAGGGAGCAGTCTTAGACCTGGTACTCTCAAATGAGGACGGAGAGAGGATCTCAGATTTAGAAGTTGGTAGCCATCTGGGAACAAGTGACCACCAGTGTGGTTCATGATAAACACAGCCGTAGAGTCAAGCCATACAAATGTGATGGTACTGGACTTTAGGAGGGCTGACTTTGAGAAAATGGAAGAGTATCTCAGAAAAGCAGTAGAAAACATGCAAGAAGGAGGGGTGGAGGAACATTGGAGAAGCATCAAAACTGCCATCACAGAGGCAACAATCCTTCATGTGAAGCAAATAAACAAAACAAAATGAAGAAAAAAAAATGTTTCTCAAAAGAGGTGGTGGGGAAAGTTAGGGAGAAGAAGATGGCATTCAGGAAGTATAAGGAAACACAGAAGGAGCAGGACATAGAACTATACCAGTTAAAGCAGAAGGAAGTGGGGAAGGCAGTCAGAATAGCAAAGGCCCAAATCAAGGAAAAGATTGGTTAAGAAGGGGGACAAAACCTTTTATAGGTAAATTAGGGAGAGAAGAAAGACCAAGGGAGGGATAGTGAGGCTTAAGAAAGGGAGGTGGGTGGGCAGAGAGTAACAGTGAAAAAGCAGGGATACCGAATGAATACTTCTGCTCAGTATTCACAAAAGAAGTGGGGGAGGTACTTAATCCAATCAGTAGAAGCACTTTGGATAAGGGGATCGATACCAGTCCATTCACAGAAGAAAAGGTTCTGAAAGAACTTCTGAATCTGAAGGTGGACAAAGCAATGGGACTTGATGGGATTCACCCCAGAATTCTAAAAGAACTAAGGGAAGAACTAGTGACCCAATGGGACTTGATGGGATTCACACTCAGAATTCTAAAAGAACTAAGGGAAGAACTAGTGACCCACTGACTAATCTTTTTAAAAAATCATGGGAGGATGGTGTGGTACCTGAGGACTGGAGGAGGCCAGTTGTGATCCTACATCACAAAAGTGGGAGCAAAGGGTATCGGGTCATAATCTCTCATGCTTAATAGCGTACGACATTATGGCTTACTCGGTACAGCGCTGCACCAGTAAGCGAATGGTGCAATACCGCTTATGCTGTAGTATGCGGTATTGCACCATTCTCACTCTCCCAGGCAAAGGATAAGACCTCTGCTGGGAGTGGGTTCCACCGAGCAGCTGATGTGGCTCAACGGACTGAGCTACAGCAGCAGGGAACTCAGGCAGTGCTTCTGGGATCGGGTTTGATTCCCAGTCCCAGAAACTTGTATTTTTTACAACTTTTTGTGCTCCCCAACTTGAACCACCCCCCCCAATGTTGAGAATCTCTAGTGAGGGGTTCAGTGGTGGAGCCCCCCACAGAAAAAAGAGATAGGCCACATGACAAGAATCGCACTGTTTTGGCAGCATGATTTTGCCATGTGGCATTCTATTGTGCGAGATTATGACTCTGTGCCAGAGCAAAGCAGAGGCAGCAAACTACAGACCAATTAGTTTGACCTCAGTTGTAGGGAAAATGATGGATTCACTTCTGAAGAAAGAATTGGTGAGTACCTAGAGGACAGTGGGGCACAGGACCCAAGGCAACATGGATTCACAGCAGGAAGGTCATATCAGACAAAACTAATAGATTTATTTGACTGGGTAACCAAAGTGGTAGACCAGAGTGGCTGTAGACATGGCCTACCTCAACTTTAGCAAGCCATTTGACACAGTCCCACACAAAAGATTAATAAACAACTTAGCCAGCCTAGAAGTGGGTCCCAGGGTGATAGCCTGGGTAAAATATTGGCTGAATAACAGGACACAGAGGGTAATAGTAAAGAGTCCATTCCAAAGAAAGGGGGTTTACTAGTGGGGTACCACAGGGTTCATTGCTGGGACTGGTCCTTTGTAATGTCTTTATAAGTGAAATTGCAGAGGGACTGGAAGGAAAAGTATGCCTATTTGCAGATGACACAAAGATGTGCAACAGGGTTGATACACAAGGGGGTGGAAAGGATGAGAAGGGACTTGGCAAGGTTGGAGGAATGGTCAAAGGTATGGCAGCTTAATTTCAATTCAAAGAAGTGCACCTGGGAAACAAAAACCAAGGGGAAAAGTATACAATGGGTGGGGAGGAACTAACAGCAACAAAAATAGAAGGGAACCTGTGGGTAGTCATAGCAGATGACTCAGAGGTAAGAAAACAATGTGAGAAGGCAGTAAGAAGGGCTTGGGTGATACTGGGATGTATAAGGAGAGGCACCACCAGTAGAAAACAGGAAGTTGTTATCCCTCTTTACAGGCAATTGGTGAGACCCCATCTGGAGTTCTGCATGCAGTTCAGGAGACCCCATCTCCACAAGGACATAGATAGGATGGAAGCAGTCAAGAGGAGGGAAACAAAAATGGTGCGGGGTCTGCACCAGAAGCCATATGAAGAGAGACTAAATGAGCTAAATATGTATACCCTCGAGGAAAGGAGGGAGAGGGGAGACATGATAGAAACTTTCACGTACCTCAAAGGAATCAACAAAGTTGAAGAGGGTAGCATCTTTCATAAAAAGAGATGTGCAAGAACAATGGGGCACAATTTGAAGATAAAGGGGAGATGGCTCAGGGGCAATATGAGGAATAATTTTTTCATGGAGAGGTTGGTGAACACATGGACTGGCCTTCCTGAGGTGGTTGTGGGGTCAAAAACAGTTGGGGAGTTCAAGAATGCTTGGGACAGACATAAGGCAATTCTGGTGGGGGTTAAGAAGAAGCAGGCTGCTGGTTAACTAGGATCTGCAGCTTATCCAATAGGTACAAAAATGGAAAGACTGTGTGGGCCATGCGATCCTTATCTGCCGTCAAAGTCTATGGGCAGGATTCACAAAGCTTTCTGAAGGTGCTAAACCTTCCCTAAGTCCTCAAAACTTCTGCAGCTACAGAAAAAAAGGGGAAATGGCTCTGAGTGCTATTTACAAAAATCTCTACAGCTGCAGAAAAAAATACACTACGGACTGTGGAAAAAAGTGCAGCTGCGGAAGTTACTGAGGAAAAAAGGTAATTGATAAGTATGGCACAGTTCCTCAAAGGCTATTCTCAGCCAGTTTTTTTCCGCAGTTGCAGAAAAAATGCTACACACATTGAAGTGAGACATAACACTGCCTCAGCAAACTGCCTTAGTGCCCCAACAATTGAAATGCAATTAAAGTGGAGGTCAGGCACAGGTAATAGCATCCCAGTGGATATATCAGTGTCTGAAGTTACAGCAACATTACCACACATTGCCATTGAATGGTAGCAAACAACAACCACCAGACCCAGTGCAGCCCATGAAGGAGTCCCACAGGCAGTAGAGCCTGAACAGCCTGCGGTGAGTGTTACTCCTGCAGGCAACAGGAACACTCCAAGGAGGGATGACCAGAAGTGACAGACAGCCATTGTGGTGCCAATGGCATTGTTGGTACCTGTGGTGTTGCAGTGGTCCCAGTTGAGGGACAGGTTGCTGGTCTCTCTGTAGGTGCTTTCAGCTCAGGCTGTGGCAGAACTGTTGAAGTCTGCTCCTCCAGCTAATTAGGTTCACTGTTGGTGTGCCTCCTAAGCCATTTCTGCAGCTGCGGATCCACAGTTGTGGATTTTCAGCACTTGCTCAATTTCCACAGCTGCTGAATTTCCACAACTGTGAGGAATTTTGTGGAATTCTGTACCTGAGCAAATTTTCTTTCAGAATGTCATGCAACTGCGTTTCCGCAGTGCTGCTGGCTTTTTTCCCACAGCTGCAGGATTTTTGACCTTCTTTGTGAAGCCTGCCCAGTGTTTCTATGTTTGTTCACTGCCTTCTCTCTGAATGTGCTGATAATGTTTTGGACTGAATAAACCAGGTATCAAATGAACCTTGGAGTTGTACTGAATTTTTCTTAACCACAGGGATGTGTGCACTTCTTATTTCTAACTACATGAATGTTTCTGCTTGCTGCCATAGTCTGAAATGCAGCAGATTTGAAAAAGTCAGCATTTGTTCAACTGACTACTGTGATTGCCAGAACTGTTACTTTTCTAAACTATGAAAGTTTTTATTTATGGTTGTCTACACACTAAAAAAGATTGTGTATGGGCAACCATACTCAGACAAGCATATGTATGAATCTCGAGGTGTCCATGGCAACTGAGAGACATCTCAAACTCCACTCTTGAGGCTTCTGGTTGCCATGGATACCACTTGATTCATATACATGCTTGTAGCGTATGGTTGCCCATACACAGTCATCTATATTATACATTAAAAAATCTACATAATGCAATAAATACAATAAAACAATAAATAAGAAAAAAGGGCTAGTTTATACATATTATTTCCTTAGTGTAGAAACAGCTTTTAAAAATGTATGTATATTTCATTAACAAGAAAGGGTTTTTCCATGACAATAAGAAGTATTAACTGCTTAAGTGGTGGAGCCATTGAACCAGCAAAAAGGAATCCTGCCATTATTTTGCAATAAAGTGGTGCATCTTGGGCAACAAATTACTGTATGATCTGTATATTTTACTAAACACAACCCACAGCCACATTTGGAGTCTTCATGATTGCTAGTCTTGCCCTCAAAGCAGGCTTTTAAAATATTTGATTCAATTAACTGATGTCTGTATCTAGTAAATACTTTTATCAGCACTGGGTTCTTTATGTCCACATAAAGCTCATGCTTACTGTATGATTTTTTTTAATTAGAAATGTACCGGGACTAAACCTATATATGACTAGAGACTAAAAATCTCCTTACCAATCGCTTTCATTCAATGTTTTATAAAACCAACTTTCTATGTTTATATACTTACTCCACTCACTAATAATGCTGACAAAAAGCATACATTTGTATCCAAAAGAATAGTATCTTTTGTAGCTGGCAGTCACAAGGGAAGAAAGAGACTTGGGCATCATCATCACAGATGACCTGAAATCATCCAAGCAGACCACTAAAGCAGTAGGTAAGGCTAGGGAATGTTGGGGTGTCTTAGTAGGGGTATCACAAGTCAGAAGAGGGAGGTAATAATCCATCTTTATAAGACACTGGTTAGGCCCCATCTTGAGTACTGTGTGCAGTATTGGAGGCCACACATTCACAAGGACATTAACCAAATTGAGGCAGTCCAGAGAAGGGCAACCAAAATGGTGCAGGGACTGCATCAGAAATCATATGAGGACAGATTAACAGAGCTCAATATGTATACCCTAGAGCAAAGGAGGGAGAGAGGTGATATGATCAAAACATTCAAACACCTTAAGGGCATTAACAAAGTGAAAGAGCTAACATGTTTCAATATAAGAAAAATAGCAGGACAAGTGGACACAGCATGAGATTAGAGGGAGGCTGACTAAGGGGTAATGTGAGGAAGTTCTTTTTCACATAAAGGGTGGTGGATGCATGGAACGGCCTACTTCAGGAAGTGGTGGATATGAATACAGTGCAGGGCTTCAAACAGGCATATAATATGCATAAGAGAGCAATACAGATGAGTATGAATAGATAGGCCGCTGACAGAGGAAAGGCCAATGGCACATTGATTAGGTAGAAAAAGGAATGGGCAGACTGGATGGGCCTTGCGGTCCTTATCTGCCATCAACTTCTACGTTTCTATGTTTCTATGTATCTAAATGTTTCAGCCAACCAGATTCTAAACCCAAATACTTGTGTTTTTCCATTTCATTTTGAGAAAGAGCTGGTAATCTGTCAAGATTCATTCTTTAAACCAGTAAGAAAAGGAGTTGTCTGGAATCAGTGGATTCCAAATTCACTGATATTTTACATTTCATAAAATTCATGGAATTTTCTGAAATTATGAATTCTGTGAAATCTAAATTTTCTGAATGTGTTTTGCAATTTCATCTCATTCCACAAACTTTTCTGGCTGTACTGCGTAGCAATACACATGAACTGCAGAATGAAAGTTATGAGGAATTTTATTCCACAGTTTTACAGTATGCATCATTCTGCAATACATGTAATCATTCTGCATTTCAGTGATCAGTTCGGTGGAATTTCTTTCCACCGTTTAATACATTGCTCCACAAATTCATACTTTTATTCCACAGTTCTAAGACTGAATTTCCATGAAAATTGCCAAAGTTCATGCTGGAATTTCACAGACATGAAATTCTGACTTTCATGGAAATTCCACTGGTGGAATTTTGTTTTTGCACAGCTCTAGTAAGAAAAGTTTTTCATTTACAAATAGGAAAACATCATGTTTTTCCCAGTTCAGCCCTTATAGCACAGACTGGGATATAATTTACTAGCGATAAAATCTGACACCAAAACATAAGTCACTTTTTCTCAACTAACCCGGACTCAGTGGATCCCCAGATTTCACCAGCATATTCAATTTTTAAAGAAAGTTTCACATTTGCAGTAGAAACAGAATAACTGCCATATCTACTGTTGAAGTGGCCTAACCCCTTAAGTACAGAATCCTGTTTTTTTTTTTTTTACAATGATGTAAAATGTTCACTTCAAGATAAACTAGGAGACAAAGTCAGGCTGAGATAAACATAAATGTTAACCAAAATTACTGTTATACTCCCATTTAGATTTCCATGAGTTTGGACCAAACTGTATTCTTTTCGTTTTTGACAAACATACAGCTAATTTATTTTCTTTACAAAAAATATTGAACAGGTATAGTAACTTTTGCAGACCTATTTTTGTAAGAGATAGCAGATTCAATGCCCCATGGGAGACCAGGGGTGAAGTTATCCAGGGTGGGAGTGGGGACAAAGATAGCATGTTGGATCTCAAGCTGGCTAAGGGGTAGACTGCAGAGGGAGGTGGTGTGGGGGGAGGAGTCTCAGAGCATTGATCTGTGATGAGCGGGGTGCCACAGGGCTCAGTGCTGGGCCCAGTGTTCTTCGGGTTGTTCATCTCACACATTGTACAGGGGGTGGTGAGCAGGATTAGCCTGTTTACAATGAAACCAAAATGAGTGCAGTAGTAGATGATGAAGAGGGATGGGTTCAATTACAGAGGGACTTGACAAAGTTGGAGGAATGGTCAGGGAAGTGGCAGCTGGAGTTCAATGCAAAAAAAAAGCAAGGTGTTGGATTTTGGGGCAAGGAATCCAAGGAGAGAATACTGGCTGGGGGGGGGGGTCAAGCTGGGGAGCACCAAGGAGAAGGACCTGGGGGTAGTGATAACAGCAAGCATGAACAATACTGCCCAATACAGGAGGGCGGTGGTGAAAGCAAACAGGATGCTAGAGTGCATAGCATGCTGATTCATGTCCAGGCACAGGGAAGTGATTTTGCCCCTCTACAGGGTGCTGGTTGTGCCTCACTTGGAGTACTGTGTGCAGTTCTGGAGGCCATACCTGAGCCAGGAGATCAAGCTGCTGGAAGGAGTGCAGCGCAGGGTGATGAGGATGATTCAGAGGATGGAGTGAATGAATGGATTATGAGATGAGGCTAAGGGAACTGAATATGTACGCACTGGTGGGAGAGGGGGGGACATGATCGAGACATTAAAGTACCTGAAGGGTGTCAACAAAGGGGGGGCGGACGGAGTGTTGAAACTAAGGAGTGGGAGGGAGTATGTGATAGAAATATTTCAATATTTTCAGGATTGAGCCTTGAGTAATGTGTTGATGCTATATCTCTAGTTGTACTGAAACATCTTTCCAAAGCAACCAACGTTTGAGGGCATCCTAGAAAACGAAAAGTAATGTTACCCATGGCAAGCAAATTGCTATTCTGTCTTGCCAGAATTTGATTGGATTCACTACTTTAGCTAGACAGCAGCTCTGTTAGATAAGCCTGCACCATGTACTCTAGTGAGATGCCGATTTCTTTTTCCAAAATGTTTCAGCAGTGCCAGCATTTACCATCAAAAAGCTCACAAATGCCCCTGGTTGGCTCAGGATTATCATTATCCTAGTCTTCTACCCTGTCACACTTACACCTGACACTGGCACAACATGAAATTAGTGGAAGAAGAGCAGCAGGACAGCCAGGAGTTGGTATATGTACATTCTTGTCAGTTTTTTCAATCTCTCTTTGCTGCTTAATAATAAGCATCAGCAGTACATTCTGATTGATATACATTTTGCAGCCAGGCTGAATGAAATCTGTCTGCAATTTCTGTCACAAGCATCTCTGCCATTTCTCTAATACATGCTGCATACTGCTGCTGTTGAGATGATTCTGATGAACTAGTGGTGTCTGTGTCATCTCCTACACCACTATCATCAGTGTTGTTCTCAGCACTAGCGCTGCCTTGGATCCCCCCACCACCACCACCAGCTTTGCTGGGTTGCAATGCACATTTTTAAATACTGATATGTGTGTGGTTTTCAAGTAGACTAGAGCATGTAAAAAACTATAATGAGGATTTCTGATTCAAACTGACATATTTGGTGGCCTTTCCATCGGGTCACAAAAATGGAACAAACGTTTGCAGAACACAATATTGCATCATGTACAGATATCCCCCACAGGCCACACCATCATATTCCATAGCCCTAATTATAGGTTTCTGTACCACCAGTATACCACCATGAAAGGATGGAGTCCCACCTTGAGGAAACAGCTTTAATTAGGGAATTGTGAGAAACGTTATGCTTCTGCTTATGTTGACACAGGAGCTCAACTTGTTTTGGTGAGAAATTGAAATATATAGTAATGTTCCATACATTA
This sequence comes from Neoceratodus forsteri, assembly GCA_016271365.2. Taxonomy (NCBI): domain Eukaryota; kingdom Metazoa; phylum Chordata; order Ceratodontiformes; family Ceratodontidae; genus Neoceratodus; species Neoceratodus forsteri. The sequence goes on along the minus strand of CM057456.1, from coordinate 1,154,930,076 downwards.
TTGAATTATTCTCTTAGCTGTTTGTGTTTGTCAAGCACATACCTTGCCACCAGATTTAGTTCAAGTGGAAAACAAGTTGCATTGGTGAAATCACAATCATTTATTGACTTCAACATGTTTCGCCTACTGTCCATCATGAAGATTCCCACTTTCTGAATGTGAGGGTATATCTAGATGTTCAGCAGTGATTGTCTTAACTGCAGAATACTTTCAACTCTGTGTTTCCCCTTTATGACAACATATTACTTAAGGCAGCTTATCTATTGTTTTGCATCTGTTAGTTTGTCTTCTTCAGTATAACTCCTGCAGGAGCTGGTGGGGCAGAGGTGGAATGGGAAAGGTGGTGGTGCTTGAACTGGACACAACATTATGGGCAGTGTGACTAAAGAAGTTTTGGGTTGTACTATAGCTGTGCAGGATATAAAATTCTGCCTATGGGATGCTTGCAAAATTACCATTCTGATTCCATGGGATTTCATAGAATTTGCATAAAAAGTTCTGTGGAATTTTGCCAAATTTTAAATTCCTGCTGATTGGTTCTAAATTGAACACTATGCATCCAATTGACATCAAATTTGGTATGTAGACAGTTGATAGCACCTTACATAGGTGTACTACTCCTCAGGATCATAGGTTGAAAGGAGTTAGAGTTATGGGAGGCCAAACATTTATCAAAATTTAATTTTCAATTATTTCGATAACATTTTTATGTTTGCTTGCGCGCATGCGCAAGAAACATTTTGTGACAGCTTAGGAGAGAAGTGGGTTGTGGAGGCATGGCACTCTTAAAGCCAAGGCACTGTATTTGGGGGCTTGGCACTGGTGGACCAATGAAGGCACAGTGTGCTGATGACACTGGTCTCCAAAAGTGCCACCAAGTACAAACGTTTTCACCGCAGCAATCAGGGACCACCTCGTCATTGCAGCATCAGTCATTCTGCTGCAATGAGGGAGTGACCTGTCACTGCAGGGTGGAACATTAGCTAGCATAATGCTGTTTGTGAACATGGCGGATGGCTTGCCGCCATGTTCACAAACAGTATTATGCAGCCCCCAATGCCGAAGGAGTGCCCAATCCCCCTCGGCAGCATGTGCCCCCCCAAACAGTCTTTGTTTGCCGATGGGGACTCCAATCCCCACCGGCTTCAGTTCCCATCTGAGTTTCATTTGCCAATGGGGGAGCCCTCTCCCCATCAGCATAATGCCCCCCACACACACACACAAAACATAGGTTTGTGCCGAGGGGGGTGCCCAATCCCCCATCGGCTACAGTCACTCCCCCAAACAAAACACTAGGTTGGCATGCTGGCAGCTCACCCATGTGCCAAATGTCCTGTTAAATGTCCCTGTGAAAAAAAAGTCCCACAATTTTTTTTCCCTGTAAAACAAAAAAACGGTCCCTCGGCGAGTCTGGCAACCCCTCCCCAACCCACGCCCACCCTCTGTGCGCCCTGCCTCCCCACACCTCCCTCACGCCATACGTACCTCCAGAGCCCAGCTCGATGATCTTTGGTGGACCGGGAACACGTCTGCACTCTTCAAAGCCGACCGCAAACTGAGGAAATGCCGGTAAGCTGTATAATGGCATAAATAGGGTTTTTTCAACTCTGGTCCATATCTCAGGCATTTTTGGGAATTTTGGCACCACATTTTCAACATGAGGCTATTGGGACCCCTCTTCATGAATTTCAGCCACTGTCATGGCATTATTCTGTCCAGAAAGGTGATTTCGCGGTCACTGCATGGAATCACCTTTCAGGACTGATTAACAAAATGACAGTGCCAGTGTTCATGAGGTGGGCTCTCAAAACGTCTATGTTGCAAATTTGATGGGAAAAATCCAAGAAATTACTGTTTTAAGAGCCTGCATTGCGCAGTTGCTAGGCACACTTGTAACTTTGCAAATTTGCAATGTTTTCACTCCAGATTTTCAACATTGCCATTTTTCTGCACCTCCTTATGAACAGTGCAGCTGTCATTTTTTACATCCTGGCTGTGTTTTTGCACTTCCGGCACAGAATAGCGTGGTTGCTGTGGGAAATCAGTTTTGGAACACATTAAGAAAATCCCATTAACACTTTTCATGAGCAGAGGTCTTAAAATGCCTATTTTGAAAATTTGGTGGCAAAAGTCCATAAAATGACTGTGTTACGCACATGCATTGCACAGTTTCCATGTATGCTCAGAAGTGCAAGCATTTTTAATATTCTGACTACAGATTTTCAACATTGCCATCTCTTCACACCTCCCTAGGGCTGCTACAGCTAGCATTCTTCACATCCTGCCCGATCTGTGTTTTCGTACATGTGGCACAGAATGGCACTGTTGCTGTTGGAACTCAATGGTCGGGACACATTGACAAAATCACACTGCCACTCTTCATGAGAAGAGGTCCCAAATGCTTTCATGAGGTGGGAGTCACAAAAAGGCCATGTTGAAAATTTGTAGTGCAAATACCAACAAACGCCCGCGGCATTAGGGTTTCTAACCACAACGTCCTACCCTGTAAAGACTGGCAGGCATTGGGGTGTGCCTTTGGATGGCTGGCTATACTGCTCATGCCATCCCACCCCCACCCCCAGCCACTGACAGACATCAAGGTGTACCTTAGTCTCTTTGACCCCAGACTTCACCCCATTCTCCTATGCTGCACCCATTTCACCATATGTCCTTATGGAATGGGGTGACTGTAAAGCCAAGCACCCTAAGGCACACCTCAACATGTGTCGGTGTCTGTAGAATAGGGTGAGGTGACATGGCATGACTATCATGGGCGATGACCCAAAAACTTACCCCAATGCCTGTCTGTCTCTACAGGATGGAGGTGGGGTTCACGCAAAGTTCAGTACTTCACTGCCATTCCTATTCTGCATCTGTCTAACTCCTGCATTTCCAATGCTAATACCAGCAAGCAAACATTCAGCATTGACAAATGTTTGTTATATTTCTGATCCAAATTTCTCCACAGTTTCAGAATATAGAGAAACATATAAAATGAATATGTGCACCATGTTTTAAGTCTTAAGATTTAACAGGGATGAGTTATAGTTAGCCAAAAGTTTGCCAACATTTTGATTTCTGTTATTTTAGCATACTTTTGATAGTATTCATTGAAATCTTATAAACCTTTACAGGTTTACAGGTTATCACTACATTTATATGTGTACATAGCTTCACAATTCTAGTGTCAAAATGGACTGAGCTGTAGCCTGCCAAACATGTAGCCAAAGTTTAAATTTCAGTTATTTCCCTCTAATTTTAAAACAACATTTCCAAATTTAACCAGATTTTAAAAATTTAAACAACTATTCCACATGGTCATTTCTGACAAAGTTCATATTTACAGGTTTAAGTGGGACTGAATTATAAGTAGTCACATTTTCTCAACATTTTAACATAGAAACATAGAAACATAGACTTTGACGGCAGATAAGGACCACTTGGCCCACCCAGTCTGCCCATTTCCCTACCTACTGGTTAAGCTGCAGATTCTAGTTAACCAACAGCCTACTTCCTGCAACCCCCAACTATAATTGCCTTGTGTCTGTCCCATGCATGTTTGAATTCCCCCACTGTTTTAGACCCAACAACCTCCTCAGGAAGGTTGTTCCATGTATCCACCACTCTCTCCGTGAAAAAAAATGTCCTCACATTACCCCTGAGCCGTCCTCCCTCTATCTTTAAATTGTGCCCCCTTGTTCTTACACATCTCTTTTTCTGAAAGATGCTACCCTCCTGGACTTTGTTGATTCCCTTGAGGTACTTGAACGTTTCTATCATGTCCCCTCTGTCCCTCCTTTCATCAAGAGTATACATATTAAGCTGTCTCAGCCTCTCTTCATATGGCTTCTGCTGCAGACCCTGCACCATTTTAGTTGCCCTCCTCTGGACTGCTTCCATCCTGTTTATGTCCTTGCGTAGATGAGGTCTCCAAAACTGCACGCAGTACTCCAGATGGGGTCTCACCAACTGTCTGTACAGAGGGATAACAACTTCCCTTTTTCTACTTGTGATGCCCCTTCCTACGCATCCCAGTATCACCCTGGCTCTCCTTACTGACTTTTCACATTGCTTATCCACCTTTAGGTCATCTGATATGACTACCCCTAGGTCTCTTTCCATTTTTGTTGTTGTTAGTACCTCCCCTGCTATTGTGTACTCTTCTCCTGGGTTTTTGTTTCCCAGGTGCATTACTTTGCACTTCTTTGTATTGAATCTAAGTTGCCACATGTCTGACCATTCCTCCAACCTTGCCAAGTCCCTTCTCATCTTTTCTACCCCCCTTGTGTATCAACTCTGTTACGGATCTTTATGTCATCTGAAAAGAGGCATACATTTCCCTCCAGACCCTCTGCAATGTCACCTATAAAGATGTTAAAGAGGACTGGACCCAGTACTGAGCCCTGAGGTACTCCACTAGTAACCCCCTTTCTTTGGAATGTGTTCCATTCACTATTACCTTCTGTGTCCTGTTGTGCAGCTAGTTTGCTACCCAGGCTACCACCCTGGGACCCACTCCAAGGCTGGTAACTTGATTATTAATCTTTTGTGTGGGACTGTGTCAAATGACTTGCTAAAGTCTAGGTAGGCCATATCCACAGCCCCTCCCTGGTCTATTACTTTGGTCACCCAGTCGAAGAAATCAATTAGATTTGTGTGACATGACCTTCCTGCTGTAAATCCATGCTGCTTTGGGTCCTGTGCCCCACTGGCCTCTAGGTACTCAACAATTCTTTCTTTCAGAAGTGATTCCATCATTTTCCCTACCACTGAGGTCAAACTTACAGGTCTGTAGTTTCCGCTTCTGCCTTGCTCCCACTTTTGTGAAGGGGAATCACATCTGCCCTCCTCCAGTCCTCAGGTACCACCCCATCCTGCCATGATCTGTTAAAATGCGTGGTCAGTGGTGTCACTAGGTCCTCCCTTAGTTCTTTTAGGATTCTGGGGTGAACCCCGTCAGGCCCCATTGCTTTGTCCACCTTGAGTTTTAGGAGTTCTTTCAGGACTCTTTCTTCTGTGAATGGACTGGTGTCAACCCCCCTACCCAGAGTGCTTCTATTGTCTGGTTTAGGTAACTCCTCCTCATCTTCTTTTGTGAATACTGAGCAAAGTATTCATTCAGAATCTCTGCCTTTTCACTGTCCCCTCTGCCCACCTCTCTCCTTTATTAATCTTCACTATCCCTCCCTTAACCTTTCTATGCTCCTAATGTACCTATAAAGGTTTTATCCGTTCTTAACTGAGTTGGCTATTTTACTTCGGTTTGGGCCTTTGCTAGTCTGACTGCCTTACCCACTTCTTTCTGCTTTAATTGATACAGTTCCCTGTCATGCTCCTTCTGTGATTCCTTATACTTTATGAATGCAGCCTTTTTCTCCTTAACCTTCCCTGCCACCTCGTTTGAAAACCATAGTGGTTTTTTACTCTGCTTTGTTTTCTTTATTTGCTTCACACAAAGGCGTGTTGCCTCTATGATGGCAGTTTTGATTTTTCTCCATTGTTCTTCCACCCCTCCTTTTTGATCATTTGCTACTGCATTTTTCAGGTATTCACCCATTTTGCCAAAGTTAGCTCTTCTAAAGTCCAGTATCCTTGTTTTTGTATGGCTTATCTCCATGGTTGTGCTCATTGTGAAGCACACTGTGCAGTGGTCACTTGTTCCCAGATGTCTACTGACTTCTAAATTTGTGATCCTCTCTCCATTTGAGAGTACCAGGTCTAATATTGCTCCCTCCCAAGTGGGTTCCAACACAAGCTGTCTAAGGCCTGCCCCCTGCAGGGCATCGAGAATGACCCTGCTCTTGGACGTGGCTGTTGCAACATTTCATTTAAAATGAAATGTTGCAACAATGTAAACTGTCAAGCTATAAACCTCTGAAACTTAAATACTAGAGAATAGAATTCCATTAAATTTGGCAGGTTCTTAGACCTCACAAGGAGAATGTGTGTGTCAATTTTATTAATTTCTTGCAGCCTGAAATTGCCAAAATAACACATGTATTTAAAGTAATATTCCATGGGTCTTTGTGAAAATTGTGGAATTTCATAAACAATTCCATAAAATTGGAATTTGCTAATTTCACTCAGCCTTATCATGGGGTTCAAATTAAAGGATATGGGCATGAGTGACAGGTAATGCAGGAGGTCACAACATTAATGAACTAGATACATAGTTTCACCAAGAAAGGGACAGCTGTAACCTGGTAGCTCACCAGTGGTAGACCCCCGAGTTGGAACAAGGAAACATAGAACATCAACAATTCCAACCTGAATGTAGGATATATAAGGATCACACCCAGTAAATTAATGATCAAGGGAGCCTGACGTACATGCAAGTCTACAACTTAGAGGTACCCAGAAATATAAAGTGGGAAACGACACTGTCTGGGGCACCAGGAAGGAAGAATTCTGGCTATTCCAACAGGATAGGTTGATAGGAAAATGAGTAGGTGACTCTTGTTTTAAGTGATTTTGTCATTGTAAAGAACAAAGAGGATATCAGTGGGATCAGTAGTTCTACTCAATCTGGCTATGCTAAGAGAGATGGGAGAGGGCAAAATAGTCACCCAGAGAGGAACATCAGGACTGCAAAAAGCTCAGTCCAGCTTATCAAATGAAGTGGTGACATATGCATTGCAAATGATCAATTCAGCAAAAAGAATTCTGGATGATTCTTCTATATGCTACCACAAATATTTGAGAAAATTTTACAAATTGTTTTTTTTTTTCACTGTAAATTTAAAACTGCTAAACCAATTTATCCAGTTGTGTTAAACACCAGGATACATATCGGGTATGCATGTCAAATGTTAAACCTATGCCAGCAAGAGCAGAGAAGTTACAAATATTCACATTTTGACAGTTTTCACAACATTTTGCAAATCGTTAAGAGGTAAACTTTTGAACCCCTGTAACTTAAAAATGTCTAATCAAATTCTCTCCATATTTAGAGGATTCTATAACTATTAGAAAAAGGTTATTTGTGCTAATTTACAAATGTCTAGCTCCACTAGTGCCTGAGTTATATGTAGATAAACCTTTTCATGAAATTTCCTGCAAAAAATAAAATTACAGATTTTAAGCACATGTATGAGATGATGCATTTTAATGTCATGAAATTTGGCATATGTTTAGAACCCTTATCATCAAGTTATCATGCCAAATGTAAGATTCCTGGACCAATAGATGGCTGAAGAAAATGCAGATACAAATATTCATGAAATGTCCCACAAAAAATAAAATGACAGATTTTGAGCATTTAAAATCTTGAAACAATCCATCCTAATATCATACTAGTTGGCACATTGTTAAAACACCTATCATCAAGTAAGCATGCCAAATTTAAGCTCTCTGGCCCAATAGATGGCTGAGGTATACACAGATAACAATTTTCATGACGTTTCCCACAAAAAAATAAAATGACAAACTATATGTGATTTTGAATAAAACTATAGGTGATTTTGAGCACCTATAGTTTTGAGACAATCAGTCTTAATTGTATGATATTAGAGCTCCTCCAAGGCATTACGCATGCCAACTGTCAGAGCTCTAGCTTAATAGTAGTAGTAGTAAAAAGTTTATTTCTGATATCAGAAACAGGATAAAACCCAATTTATCAACAGCTAATTTACAATGGGGTCCTACTGTACAAAAATATCAGTTTCATTCTAAAATACTATACATACATGCATACATACAACAAAATACATACATAGACAAAAAAAAGTACAACAATTAACCATATGTGCAAATCTCTCAAGTACAACAACTTTTTGGAGACATTGCCTCCTTTACAAGTCAAGATCTTAATACATTCCAAGATGTTTTGTTGGTACATAACCTCAGATGCCCTGGCAATGAGTACCACAATTTTGGGCCCTCGTATACATAGCAGTGTTGGCCCCTCGCTGTTCATAAATGGTACCCTAAATTTTATTTCCCCTGCTGATCACAATCCTTCCTTAACATTCCACTCCTCCAGGAACTCCACTAGATATCCTGGTGCTTTTTTAAAATAACAGCAATGAATCAAACACTGCACATGCATATTTCACCATTCTATCAAGGATATCCAATTTAAGTTCCTGTAGAGAAGTGCAATGGTATATATTCCAGGGTGCATCCAAGACAAAGCACACATATCTGTTGTAAATAACATCAAGCCTTCCCAAAATGCCTCTAGCAGCCCCATTGTATACAACATCACCATAGTCAATATGAGGAATTATCATTGAATTTACAATCTTTAACCTACCATCAAATGAAAGGCAATCTCTATGTTTGTACAATACCCCCCAACTTCTTATTCAGTTTTTGCATCAAGTTATCAATATGGAAGTCCCAATTACAGTGGGAGTCCAACCAGACTCCCAAGTATTTGTAACAGTCCACAAGGGCCAGACTGCACCCATCCAGTGTTTTTATATCTAGAGCCATAGATACTTTTTTATTTGAAAACAACATTACCTGTGACTTTAGAGGGTTTAGGACCAATCCATGTTCTGAAAAATATGTTTGTAATATATTAAAATGTTTTTGTAATTTTTCCTGTATATGTCCCACAGATTTTTCTTCTAGATACAATATTGTATAATCTGCATACAAATGATGCCGGACAGCATTTATCAGATGTCCGGACACCATTTGTATATATATTAAATAGAATGGGTCCTAACACTGACCCCTGTGGTACACCAGATTTAATATTTAAGTAACTGGATACAAAATTACTGCCCAGTCTAACCCTTTGTTGTCTGCCATCCAGGTAGCCATGGAACCAATCCAGGGCCCCCTGGCTGAGGCCAACAGATCTTAATCTTTCCATCAACACCAGATGGCCCAAGGTGTTGAAAGCCTTTGACAAATTAATAAATATGTCCCCAACCAGGAGGCCCCTATCCATGGCCACTAGGATGTCCGACACAACTTTAACAAGTGCAGTAGTAGTACTATGTTGCGTCCTAAAACCTGATTGATATTTATTAAACTTTTTGTTTCTTTCAAGGTAACCATTTAATTGAGAGACCACATTTTTTTCAAACACTTTAGAAGTGACCAAAAGCAGTGATATTGGTCTATAATTCCGCATGTCATTTTTCTGACCTCCCTTAAACACTAGTATCACTTCTGCCTGTTTCCAGGCTAATGGGTAGTTACCAGTATTTCATGAGAAATTAAAGGGGTCAGCCAATATTGGGGCTATCATTGGAGCAGCAATTTTAAGCAAAAAAGATGGAATCCCATCTGGACCTTGGGCCTTATTTATATACAGTTTCATTAATTCCTGAAAAACTTGATATGGGGCAATATTTTCAAAGCGAAACAATGGTCCATTTTCAACCCTCTTTTCTTGTTTTTTTTCCTGCTGTGTTGTACCAAGAAAAGGACATGTATCGATCTGGGAAAGCCCTATATCAACAAACATTTTATTTAGTACAGCAGCTGCCCCATCTGAAAGTTTCAATGGACCATTATCTACCATAAAAACATTAGGTAGCTCTGAGATCTTATTTCCTTGTAACTTTTTAACCATTTTCCAAAAATCCCTAGGTTTTTTAAACTGTTCAATTCCCAAACTAGTTAAATAAAATTCTGACTTTGCTTTCCTTATTTGTGTAATATAGGAGTTACATGCAGCTCAATATTTTTCCCAAAGCACTCTTTCATTTTTTTTCTTTGCTAACCTCCAAGCAACATCCCTTTTTTACAATAAATTCTTAACTTTGCAGTATACCAAAGGGAATTTTTCTTTTTTACTTTCCTACTTTGGATAGGTGCAAAAGTGTCACATGCAGACATAAATTCACAACAGAAATATGACCAGGCACTATCTATGTCAGGAATCAGAGTCAGTCTATTCCAATTTTTAGATTCCAAGTCAACCATAAAGGATGTATAGTCCAGATTCTGAAAGTTACGATAGGATTTAACTTGGGAAACACCCAATTGCTTATCTGTTTTTCTGACACAAAAAGTTATGTGATGGTCGCTCAAAGTGTCTGAGAGCACCCCAGCCACTAAATATTTAATAGGACCAGAGGTGAACATCAGATCCAGAATAGTGGAAGAGTTGGGATTTTTGGCATTCAATCTTGTAGCTGTGGTGATTAACTGAGACAATCCCAATGTTGTCTTAAAATCCATTAATTTTCTGGTGGGTGGTACCCTAGCCCAGTCAGTATTCATGTCCGCCACAACCATAAGCTTGTGGCTCTCTCTATAGGGGAACAAAAAATCTTGGAGGACAAGAAACTGTTGATCATCACCCTTTGGGGGAAGGTAACAACCCACCAGTAATAATGGTCTACAATATGGAATTTTTATCTCCAAAACTACTTTTTCCATGCCTGGTGTACTGACACAATTTAGATGTTTAAATTCCAATACTGTAATGCCATAAACCAAAATGCCCCCTTCCCTTTTCCCACGATCATGCCTCCATAATTGATAACCAGATATCTGTATCTCTTCATCCTGTACTTTTTTATTTAGCCAAGATTCAGTTATTATTATGACATCTGGTTTATATTCCAAAATCCACTCTTGTATCATGTCAAATTTTGGAACAATACTTCTGGCATTCAGCTGAACAAATGAAAGCTTACTACTTTTTAGAATATCAGCTGTATATATATTCTCATCACCTGACCCTGGATTCAAGTGGATGTTACCTGCCATCAATAAACTCAAAATTATAAGAATTTTCAATTTTACAACCATTCCATACTGTTTTTAAAAAAAGTTTCTGTATCATAAGGCAAAAGTAATATCTATAATGTGCCTCATAATTCAATTTCCATTTGCCTATTAAAGCAGCTAATTTGCAAAATGCTGAACATTGTGCATGAATTAACAGCTGGGCAATTGGCCTAATTTGTGTCCCTAAAAAATTTAAAGGCAGTTACAGAATCCCCATATAGTTTAGCAGATGATTTTCCCAAATTAGCCCCAGTCATATTTCCATGCTTAGGGTTTATGAAGATACAAAACATAAACCACACTATCACCAAAGAGAGAGTTAATGTTTTACTCATATTGTAGGATATGCGTTCAAGCTGAAACCTAATAAAAATGACCATATATAGGATTTACAAAAATAAGGTTTGATCTCCTAAAACAACTACCGCAACACCATAGAATTCCCCTTCAAATGTACAGCAGGTAAATTTAAAACAAAAACAATTCTGCTACCACTAAACCTTTATACATTTTCTTAGGGCAATATTTTCCAACCCCTTTGTGCAACATGCATTAGTTTCAAAAATTGTTTCTACAAACTTTAAAACATTAAACTACAACACAATTTTTTTTTTAGATACAATGGCTTTTTACTTCCAGTGCATTAGATGTCCCTTATGCTCACCAAAACAAATGATATTCCTTGGCTTATATTTCTTTTCTTTTCTTTTTGTTTTTCTTTCTACCGAGTGGCGCTCACACCACTCATGCTCATGCTACAGTGCTCGCGCTGTGAGCAGCGTGGCTCTTTTGTAACAAGCTGCCCCTCCTGCTCTGTGACATGGGTTCACTCCTCCCTTCCCTCAAGCACAGTACTCAGGTTCCGGTTACCGGGAGCAGGGGAGATAGCTGGAATGTAATAGACAGTCAAGTTATAACCACATTATTAACTTTTAAAAATTATGTGAAACTTTTATGAAATGTCATCACAGTTCCACAAATTTGGAATTTTCTCATTCCTCACAGCTCAGGTTTGTACCACTTCTTGAGACAGCACCAGTTAAAAGTACAAAAAAACCCACACCAGCTCTTTCAGAAGAGTGTTATCATCTGTATGCATAGTGATTCATACACACTAGGAAAAACATGCCTAGAAAACATAAAGCATGATGAAATGTTGTACTTGACCTTCACTTCATGCAAGTTTCTTCAAATGCCAGTGTCTTCTCCAATGGAGATCAGCAAAATATCAAGAGCCATAACCTCTCTAATGAGCTGAGTGATGCAGCCAGAACTTGTGTGATTAGGTGGCAGTTTAGTGACAACACATAATGACTCTGGCAGTGTAGTTTATTTTGTTGCAGCAAATTCAGAACAAGTTCTGGTCATGCATACACTGCTAAGTCTAGTGGCACTGGCTAGTGGTGGTTGGAGTACTGCTCTTGAAGCAGCAACAGTACCTACAGCATCAGTTGGCAGCTGTGGCTTCCATGAAGCATGCATAATTTGAAAAAAAACACCTTATCACACATTGAACAAATCACCTTATTGCACTTTGAATAAAGTACCTTATAAAATGTCAAGAAAAAATCTAGAAATCGCAATGGCCAAGAGATATCAGCTGATCACACATTAAATCTCTATAAATGCACAGTCATCCTGGTCCTAAACCACATCACACAATAAGTGAATTAGTCCTCCTACAATCAGAACTATCTTCCATCAGTCCCCCTACAACCAGAACTGATCTTCCATCACAAACATGGCTGCTACCTTTACACTGTACAAACCTTTAACTAGCCCCTAAAAATAAAACTACCTTAAATAAAAAATAAAACAAATGAATTAAATGTTTTTCCTGATCATCTCACTATACTTATACACATAAACAAATTGAAAACATTAAGTATTCTTTATAGTTTTCATTAGAATTGTTTCTTTGCAGACAGTGAAAAATATCCCTTCTGTCTTTACCCGCTCATCAGGAGGAAATTTCTTCTGCTTGCCCTGACAGTGAGACAATTGAGCCTTTGGCTCTACAATAGGCCTTTGTTATGTGTGTGTGTGTGTACAGTATGCTAAGAAAGGAACATTCCGCCAGTGGAACTAAGCAGAATTTTTAATCCCTCTATTCCATGGTAAACATTCCATGATAAACATTTCATATCTTGAATGCTGGTAAAACAGATAAAAAAAAAACAGAACAAAGAAAGTGGGCAATAATATTTTATAAACAAAGAGAAAAGTTGGGAAATACAGTTTCTGACAGGCAGAGTCAGACCCAAACTGCTCAAATACATTCCTGAAGTTTATAAAAGCATGTACATTTGAATCATGTATGGGTGTTTTCAGGTGAAATCTATAACCCCCCCCCCACACACACAAACACACACCATCACCACCACTACCACCACCAAAAAAAAAAAAAAAAAAGCAATCTGGCAGGTTTAATGTTTTGAACACATTTCCATTAGGAGACAGTACTTGTATTGATTTCAAATGAAAGGTAGCATGTATTTTTATTAACCTTTTACCTCAGTCCTATAGCAGTTTTCCTCTTAGGTACTAGACCAAGACTCATAAGTAAAAAAAAAACTAAAGAGAATGTTGCCTTCAGTGAAACTAGATTACTACAATGTAATGAAAATAACGTTTTAAACACAGCATACTTTTACAAATTTATGGATGTTACAGTTCATTTATGAGAATTTATTTCAACTAACACTATTAATAAATATTTTTACTGCAAAGTACTAGTTAATCTATTGCTGAATATGCTATTTATGTATTAAGAGGGACTACTTTTTTCTCAGTTTTTCTCAGTTTTAGAGTTAATGTGTTGTACAATTGTTTTAAATAGTAAAGACATTTTAATCCGTATCAGAGTGACTTAAACTAATTCTTTTATGATGGTGGCCAATTTTATAAGTGTGATAAGCCACTCCAGGGTGTGCATTTCAAAGATATTATTGCACATCCCAGGGGTGCAAGGACACTTGCCCTTCATCCTCATGCCTTAGCACACCCCTGGGGTGTGCATTAAAATCATTGAAATGCACACCCTGTTATGACTTATTACTTACATATCACACCACTTTATGCGTCTAACTGTCCTGCTGCTGCTAGCCTGTGTGACCAGAGTGGGACATGGGCATTGATGAAGTTGTTATAATGCCATGTTCACATTTTCCATAATCAAGCAGAACATCGGTTCAAATTGTTCAAGTAGACTAGCTTAGGCTGACCTGTGTAGCACACAAATTGCAACATGTTTTCAGTGGATCTGTGTACTCATCAGTAAAATACTTCTACACTACATAAAATCTCTCTCTTTTGTTTTTGTTAGTTGCATGATTGTGCTGCTGGGGAGATCATGCTTAAGAAACTAGAGCAAAAGTTGTGGTGCCCGTAGGAATTTGCCCCTCCCCCAAGCTTTTCAGTGGATGTAACAATTTACATTATTATCTAGTAGATCTATATCTATCTTGATTTGTGTTAATGGAAGTTTATGACTTACTATAGATAATTTCCTCAGGTAATATATTCCATTTCCCAACAATATGCTGTGAAAAGAAACATGTTCACTTCTCACTTTTAAATGGCATGTTTTAACTGGAGGTTGTGCCCTCCTGTCACATTATAGTTTCCCTTTAATTTGAATCCCAGTTTCCATACTAAGTTTTCATCACATATGATGTCAAAAGGAACAAAAGATCTCTCTTAACCGCTCATTTTGAGACTTGTATTTACTTTGGATTGTCTTTTATCATTTGCTAAATTTTGCATTCTGTTAATTATGTTTATTGTTCTGTGTTGTATTCTATTCGGCTTCACTACACCCTTCCTCAAAAACTGAGATCAGCATTGTGAGCTGTTATGTAAATTCAGACTAATGTAGATTCTCTAAGAGTTCGGTTTCATTTTACTGTTCGACAGGTCATGTCATTACAATATTTAAAACACATTGCAATTTTGCATCTCTTAAAAATACTCATACATGGACCAAAAGAAAAAATTACTCACCTTAGTAATTGCTTTTCTTCTCATGGAGTCTTGCTATATTAGGACTTATTGCAGTTAGCCACTGCACTTGAACTGCCCCGGAGAGGAAAGAGTTAACTCCAGAGAATCTGGAGTTCTAAAGCGTGAGGGCGTTATACCAAAGCTCTATCTGGGCAGTTTCAAATGAAACCGCCAGATCTTTATGAAGCTAACACTACAACAAGTCTGTGTGGAAAGCTCTACACTAGCCAAATGGCTACCTACTAGTAGTAATAACAACAATATAAATAACAATAGGAACAACAATAACAATAATAAGAATGAATAATGGTATTATTAGTTTTCCCCTGACAAGCACTATTAGGACCCCCTTCCCCAAAGACTCAAGTCCAGGAAGGGGCCAACAAATCACTCAACACAGAAACCCTAGTTCCCTAACCCTAAATAAAAGAGGGTGAAGGAAGAACTACAATGGCATGACACAGTGCTTGAATAATTTGCCACCCCCACCCCAGTAGAAGTTCTGAGAGGGGCAGGTTGGGGGGGTGGTCCTAATATAGCAAGACTCCATGAGAAGAAAAGCAATTACTAAGGTGAGTAATTTTTTCTTCAAACACCATGCAGTCTTGCTATATTAGGACTTATTGCAAATTACACAGCAGTACCTCCATGGAGGAGGGTCAGAACCTACTTAGGAAATAGGCTCTGAAGCACAGCTGTGCCAAAAACGAGCATCTCTCCTGGACAGAAATCCAGGGAATAATACTTGGTAAAAGTGTGAACTGTCTTCCAAGTAACAGCTCGACAGATTTCCAGAATGGGAATATCTCTAGCAGCCGCTAGAGATGCAGCTGTACACCTGGTGGAGTGAGCCCTCAGTCCTGAGGGGGGCTCTCCTACCTAGTCTTTGATAACAAAAATGGATACAAGAGACAATCCACCTTGCAATTGTCCTCTTAGTGGCAGGTTCCCTTTGCCAACCTCGCCCTAGGTAAGGAAGAGTTGGAGGGATTCGAACCTGTGACCCTTGGTGTGTTACAAATAGTAGCATAAGGCTCTTTTGACGTCCAAGCTGTGCAGTCTCCTCTCACCTGAGGAAGAATGCTCAGTGAAAAATCCTGGGAGAGAGATGGGTTGGTTCAGGTGGAAACCTGAAACCACTTAGGGACAAACCCTGTGTTAGTCCTAGGGACTGTCTTATCCCTGTGGGGAGAGAAAAATCTTCTTCCACTGCCAGGGCCTGTAGTTCACTTATGCGTCTGGCAGAAGTGAAACCACCAGAAAAACATTTTCCAAGTGAGAAGCTTGAGCTCTGCTGGGGACAGAGGTTCAAAGGGGTTTGCATTAACTGAGCAATGCAAACATTCAGGCTCCATGCAGGAGCTGGTTCCTCAAAAAGGAGGGTTGGTGAAGCAACCCCTCAAAAACTTGGAAAACACAGGTTGAGAAGAAAAGGAAGCAGGCTTCTCTGCTTGCAGAAAAACAGAGACAGCTGCCAGAGGAACCCTTAAGGTAGCTGGCCCAAGACCTAAGGAATTTAAAATGGACCAAAAAGTCCAGAAAATGGGCAGATAAGCAGACTGTGGTATAATCTGCTTCTCAGCGCACCAGACTGAAGACCTGTTCCGCTTAGAATTGTAAGTGGCCCCAGTGAAAAAGCTTCCTTGAAGCCTTTAAAATATTCATGACACCTTGAAAAAGGTGTAAATCAGCAAATTCTAACTCCTCAAGAGCTGCCTTGAGAAGGAGGAATTTGAGGTTCGATACCACACTCTCCTTGTGCAAAGGCCAGTAAGTCATGGACTCTGGGCAAGCTCAGGGTAGGGTGGACTGTCAAGGACAGAGACAATGGGTACCAGGGCTGTCTGGCCCAGTTTGGAACAATCAGAATCGCTTTGCAGGGCTGAGATCTGATTTTTACTAGTACCCTGAAAGAAAGGGAAAAAGGAGGAAAGGTGTACAGAAACTTCCCTTTCCAATCCAAGTGAAAAGCATCCAGGAGGGCTGATCCCAGCACTGGAGGCCTCAACAAAATAGAGAAAGTTAGTGGTTATCTGGGGCTGCGAAAAGATCTATCTGAAAATGAGCCCCATCTGGCAAGGACTGAACCCAGCACCTGAGGATTCAGAGCCCAATCGTGATGGCCCTGAGAATCCTGCTGAGGCATCTGCCAGGGCATTGTCCTTCCCTGGGAGGTGAACTGCTATCAGGGAGGTGTTCAGGGAGTAAGCCAGAGACCACCACTTCATTGCTTCGGTGCACAAGGCTGATGACCGAGTGCCCCCTGCCTGTTGATGTACCACATTATTGTGGTGTTGTCTGTCCTGACTTGAACTACCTTGTTCTGGACAGAAGCTGAAAACTCCTAAGAGCTAGAAGACAGCTCTGAGTTCCAAAAATTGATGTGGAGCAGAGATTCCTAGGAGACACACTCCTCGTGGACAGGTCGCTTAGCGAGCTCCTCACCCTAACACAGGAGCATCCGTGGTGAGGGAATGAGGAGGACCCCTAGTTTTAGATTGCTTTGATCCTGCCACCAGTGTAAGGCCAGGATCAGGGATTGGGTCACTAGAACCAATTTGGAAAGGAATCCCTCCTTTGGGACCAATAGGCCCTCAGATGGAACTAAATGTCCTCATCTGGAATCTTGCTCCTGCACTACAGCTGTGGAAGCAGCCATGTGCCCTAGTAGTTGTAGCAAATGCTATGCTGGTCAAGAGACTCGCAGAGTAATGGAAGATGCCAGGGCAAAGAGACTGCCTACCCTTTCAGAGGGGAGAAATGCCCTGGCTAACTTTGTGTTCAACTCTGCCCCTATGAAAGTTAGTACCTGAACTGGTTCAGAACTGACTTTGTAAATTCAGCAGGAATCCCAGAAAGGTGAGAAGCTGCTGGGTGACTTGCAAGTGGAATTTTACTTGATCTGGAGACTGACCCACTAAGAGCCAGTCATCCAGGAAAGGAAACAAAGCAATCCCTTGCCTTTCTAAAGAGCCACTACTACAGCTAGAATTTCAATACCCTTGGCGCAGAGGTAAGGCCGAAGGGCATTGCCCTGAACTGGTAGTGGCCTGAGGGTAACCTGAGGTACTTTCGGTGAGAAGGCCTGATCAAAACATGAAAAAATAGGCATCCTTGAGGTCCAGGAAAGCTAGCCAGTCCCTTGGCCTCAGCCAGAGTTAACATTTTTAACTTTGTTTTCGAAAGATGCTTGTTCAGGTACCTTAAATCTGAGATGGGCCGCCAATCTCCTGCCTTCTATAGGGTAAGAAAGTATCATGAGTACAGCCCCTTGCCCCAGTGGCAAGGAGGGACTCTTCTACTGCTTTGCAGTTCAGAGGAGAAGAAACCTCTGCTCCCAAAGCAAGGGATTCCGAAGGATTTGCAGGTGGACCTGTCTGGCTCTCATCTTTGGAAACTGTTTGAAGCTGAGAACCAGACCTATTACTTCCAGAACCCACTTGTCCGAGTTAGGGACACCCAATTCTGGCTGAAATAAAAACCAACCTGCCCACTGGTATAGGAGAACTGGCCCTGGGCACCCCATCAGGGTGCCTGCTTGGCAATAGTCTTAGGCTAAGGGGAAGGGGACGGTTTACTTGTGCCCCGTCTATCTCTGCCTCTGAAGAGACCCCTCTGGCGAAAGCAGAGGAGGCCTGAGCCTCTACCTGGGCACTTTTGTAGGTAATCATCCCTGTTTTCATATAGCTTTCTGTTTGTTCCTCAAACAGAGAATTACCACAACAAGAAACAAATCAATAGACTTTGACAGAGTATCTTGGGACAGATTAGTGCATCTGAGCCATGCCAACCTCGGAAAGCTACAGAAGTGGTCATGACCCTAGAAAACAAGATTAACACCAACAGCAGTATGAACTTGAACTTAGAGGCTTCAGTGCCATTAGCAGCCACCTGTTCCAACCTGCTAGCTAGCTGGCCATGGGCCTGCTTGGCTAACTGCAATACTGCATCCCACCTAGATTTCCGAAATCTAGCCACATAAGCCATACAACTTGCCTGTCTGAGTCCCACAGAAGCTGCCATATACTGTTTTCTTGTCATGGCATCAATCCTCCTGGAATCCTATTCAGGAGGATGTGAGGCCAGGGGAACTAGCCTTGACACAGGCTGCAGCTTGTACCACACCTACATGACTACACTGCTCAGAGAGGAAGTCTGTAACAGAGCCTGACGAAATACACCTTCTGTCCATTTTTTTATCTTACAGGAGGGACAGAAAGAGGAATCTTATAAAATCTTTGTTGTTTACTTCCTAAATGACTTATGCAAAGGAAAGACAATCTCCTAGCCCATCATTCCTACATAATCAGGCTCCCTTTACTCATCCATAGCCTCCTAAAGGAAGCTGGGGGATTCTGCAAGCTTTTGTAAAACATAAACTGAGAAAAGGACTCAGACAGAAAAGGAGGAGATTCTAAAGTCTGTCTGGAGAAAATGTCCGCTAAGTGGGCATGTCCAGACCCTACCAGCCACACGTGTATTGATCAAATTTCCTCCCACTCCTGTGGTTCATAACAATTCCTCAACATCATAAACCTGAACCACTGGAACTGAACGAGCCACCTTTACCAACTGTAGATGGTTCAACAGGACCTAGAAACAGTGACTGGACAATCTGTATGGCTTAACTACTTCTGCAGCAGTTGGAGAGACAATCTTGGACTCCAAACCTACTGATTTCTCTGTCATATTCATTTTTTTTTAAACTGGTTCCTCTGAACCATCCTTTTGCCGAGGAAGTCTAGCCCTGGTCAGAGGGCACTCCCTCTGGTCCAGTGGGTACTGGACCGGCTGGCCATCAGGTCAGCGGACTTTTGGCCAATAGTTCCCTGAGCCGGCCCTATCTCTTTCAGGGTGGCTGCAGGAAATTTTAAACACCTGGCAGTCTGACAGGAGGTGGTCAGCCCCAGACAATAAACACAAGTGGTGTGTGGGTCCAGCCTTGGCAAAGCTTCCCACAACATCACAGTGTTGAAACCCAGTGGGCCCGGTTTTTCTTTTGGGTTTCTCAGACATAATGCCAGCCTAACCAAAAACTTGCCCTTTTTATGGTCAAGCCAGGCAAGACACTTATCGGTTCCTAACCGTTCACGGTATTTGAAAAACCCTATTTAAATCAAGGTTTTTTAGAACCAATAAGAACCGGTACCGCACTCTAAAAGCCCAAAACTTTAAAACGTTAAAATAAGCAAACCGATCGGTTCAAAACCGAACCGATACTAAATTTCCCACAGACTTTACATTTTGTACTTACGGTTTACCAGATAGAGCTTTAACTGAAATGCGGTAAAATAATTACTTTTTGCCGATTCAAATGAACTAAAAATACTCGCTTGACCGAGAAATGAACCGAGCTGAAGGAGCTGATCTCCGGAGCGACTGTTCAGTGAAGCGGAGTAAATAATCTGACAGTTTCATTTGAAACTGCCCAGATAGAGCTTTGGTATAGCGCCCTCACGCTTTAGAACTCCAGATTCTCTGGAGTTAACTCTTTCCTCTCCGGGGCAGTTCAAGTGCAGTGGCTAACTGCAATAAGTCCTAATATAGCAAGACTTCATGGTGTTTGAAATCATGCAAATGCCATACTGAGTTTCATAAATAAATCATGTCCACTAGGTTACGCTAGTTATAACTTGTTAAATCTGTATGCCATATTGTTATCACTCCTAAACAGTTATAGACCATCAAAATTATTACATTGCTAAAAATATCAGGTTTCATGGAATTGGTTTCTACAGTATATTTAAGTTTGCAATATGCTGCTAAACAAACATGCAAAATATACAATACAATACATTGTTAATTATTTCCCACTAATCCTACGCTAGGCCTGGATTAGCATATCCCATCCTTAGATGGTCCTGACATTGTTTATAACTCATCTAAGATAATTTCAAATACTGCTGTACTCTTGAATTAAAATGCACATTTGTTCAAAATTAAATAGCATAGGCAGCACAACAAGGGGTACTGATTTAATTTACTGGGCCCACAAAAATATTTTAGGATGAGTTAGGCAAATTACAGAGACCACTTATCAGAGGTGTAGTCCAAACCCTCCTGTATCCATCAAACAGCAGACAGCCTCCCACAGTCCTTGTAGGAAATATCGTCTGTGATGCCTATGTACCATCACAGAGGCTTCACCCTACAAAAACAGCAATAAAATGACCAAAATTCAGAATACCTCCCATGTTATCCCTAATAGCGTCGAGTGCACAAAGCCCTTGTACTTGCAATCCTTTTCTTTGGGTTAGTTTTCCTTTCTGGGCCCCTATCTGTCTCTCTTCACTGGAAATTTACAAGAGGGGGGATTTAATTCCAAGCTATCCAGTCATCTTTATGCCAGCTAATGTGTGGTCCTGCCCCAGTCCTGCTCACCTGCATCACATCCATTTGATCACCATCTTGAAGCACTGCACAAGGCAATTAGTGCATGCTATTTAGCAGGTCCATCCCAAGACCCCTTCCTGTTTCTGTACTCCAAATAAGCCATCACTCCTCCATTCCATTCTCCAGTTTCCCATTAAACCATTTGCTGGTTACATAAAACCTATTAAACCTTTGAACAGAGGCTGCCTAGAAATACAGTATTTGGTGTACAAAGTAATATTAATTAGTCAGTAATAAAAAAAAATACCTGTATAATAAAACAACATTTTATGTATTGTAACTAGATTGTCCAGAAATAAGTGGAGCATCATATGATGTATGTGCCCTTAAATACCCTTACTTAAAATGAAATATCTATCATACTGAAATCCTACCTGAAGATCTGGTTTGTAGTGAAAAATCATAAAAAATCATTCAAACTGCTCATATCTTTATAACTCAGCAATGGTCCAATCTATAGAAGCTATATAAACTATAAATATAAACTACATTCAAGCTGGATTCAGACATTCAGCATTTCATTAGTAAAATATAGTATCCCTTCAAGTTGGCATCTTTCAAAGTTAGCGCCGACATTTTTTTCAAAATACAAAATACATTTATACGTTCATGTCAGGGCCTTTTACAAAGGCGAAATAAGAATTGTTTTTGCTGCAGCTGGTCCAGTGGTGCTTTAATGCTTTAATTTAATTTAACCTGCTTTGGTGAGTATTACAAGCTTGCATAGCAGGACACCGGTGACCATATGGAGGAATGTCAATGCCCAAAAAGCAGTCTCTCTACTGCCAACAAGGGTCCACAGTACACCGATAAATACCCTCCTTCAACATTTCCCAGAGAATTAAAATCAAAACCTGAATCTGCAAGTATCCTCCTTATAGGGTAGTGTTACATCTATTAGACAGGGCATCCAGGCCACCAGGCCAACCCGACTTTTCCAGTGGGCCTCTGGCTCCAGCTCGGCTCTGCTCCCATTCACAAATCCTCCTCTCCTTCAGCATTAGATCTTGCAACTGTGGAAAAGACAAGAGAATCACTCTCTAAGTGCAGTGAGCAGTATCACTATCAGGTCAATAATTCAAACCTCATTCCCCTAGGCAGCATTGTCATACCTGTATAATTTAATAAATTTGCCTTTACGCACTACAAGTGTGATACACTCCTTGGTCTTCTCTCTCTCTCTCTTCAAACTCACTTCAGTTTTCAGCCCGGTCTCTCTCATTCCATTTTCAGCCCAGTCTCTCTCATTACCCTCAAGGCACCATCAGCATAATGAGCTGCAACCTTCTGCTCAACTCCTTCAGAGTGGCAATAATCTATCGTTGCCTGATACCGAGAGAAGCCACCCATAGTTTGTCTGTAAGCAATAATACCTAACAGGGTGGGCAGTATTGGGGAATACCAGACCACCCAGCAGTGTAATGAGGCCCGACACCACAGGTGGAGGGCGTTATAGCCCCTGGAAGGTCCAGTATTCCCCAATACCGCCCACCCTGGAGGGTATTATTGCACTTAGAAAATGGGTTCCTGGTAATCTATTAATAAAATGTTTCAAAATAAAAACAAAACAAAAAAAAACTTGCAAATAAGCAAAAAGTAATAGAAAGTCCATTTTCTTGTAAAGTAGTCCCTCTACCGGTATACCTACCAGTAGAGGGTCTCGGTGTTACACAGACTTTCTAACTTTTTAAATTGCCTGTCCACTTATACAGTATCTGTTGCTTGCTGTTTTGCCCCCCCCCTTCCTTAACAGTGCAGAGTTTTCCCTCCAGCAGTAGTCCATAAATCAAGAGGCTTACCAAGGGTGACATTGTGGCCAGCACTGACAGATCTTCAAGAGGGATTAGCATGGCTGCAGAGCAGTGTGAGGGTTGGAAGTTGGGACAGAAGAGTATGAGAGTGATCAGCAGTGTGCAGTCAGTACACAGGATTTAATTTTAATAAACAGAGTAAGAAGACTAAACATTTTTTTTTATCTTGTTTACACTTGTCATGTGTTCTAAACTGCTGTCAGAAATGTTGCATGGTCGGCAAGGCAACAAAACCCTGGATGTAAACACAGGACATCAGAAATAGTGAGGGGCAGTAACGCATCAACTGCGCTAAATGAGAAAAAGACCAAGGTAGACATGTCAGTGGGGGATGCTGCAAAAGAAGGTAAAGCCATCAAAAAATGGAGAGCAATGAGTACCAATGCCCGTAGTCTGAGTAACAAGCTTCCTGAATTAGTGGCCTTGATGGAGGAGGAACATCTGGATATTGTGGCAGTCACAGAAACATGGTACACACAAAACCATGACTGGGACATAAACATGCCAGGATACACTATCTACAGGAGGGACAGGGAGGGTAAAAGACGAGGAGGAGGATTAGCTCTTTACATAAGAGAAGGAATCAGAGCAACAGAACAAAAGGGAAAACAGGGAGGTGAAGAAGCACTGTGGGTAAATTTGGAGACTGGCAATGGCACCACAATCCGCACAGGGGTTGTATACAGACCCCTTTCTCAGGGGGAGGAAATGATAGAAATAATACTTAGAATGGCAGAAAAGGGAGATATTGCTGATGGGTGATCTGAATATGCCAGATGTTAACTGAATGCAGTTGCAGCAGCCACTTCAAAGAGTGGGTTATTCTAGATGCCCTACAGGGGCAGGCCTTAGACAACTAGTATTGGAGCCCACTGAGAGGGAGCAATCTTAGACCTGGTTCTCTCAAATGGAGATGAAGAGAGGATCACAGATGAAGTGGGTAGCCATCTGGGAACTAGCGACCATCGAACAGTATGGTTCACAATAAACACAGCAATAGAGTCAAGCCATACAAAGGCAAAAGTACTGGACTTTAGGCGGACTGACTTTGCCAAAATGGGTGAGTGCCTAAGGAATGCACTAGCAAATGGGCAGGAAGGAGGGGTGGAAGAACAATGGCGAAAAATAAAAACTGCCATCACAGAGGTAACAAGCCTTTGTGTGAAGCAAATAAACAAAATGAAACAATGTAAGAAACCACTATGGTTCTCAAAGGAAGTGGCAGTGAAGGTTCAAGAGAAAAAGAAAGCATTCAGGAAGTACAAGGAATCACAGAAGGAGCAGGACAGAGAACTGTATCAGTTAAAGCAAAAGGAAGCTGGGAAGGCAGTCAGAACAGCAAAGGCCCAAACCGAGGAAAAAGATAGCCAACTCAGTTAAGAAGGGGGATAAAACCTTTTATAGGTACATCAGGGAGCGAAGGAAGACCAAGGGACGGTTAGTGAGGCTTAATAAAGAGGAGGGAGGGTGGGCAGAGGGTGACTGTGAAAAGGCAGAGATACTAAACAAATATTTTTGCTCAGTATTTACAAAGGAAGTGGGGGAGGTACCTAAAACAAACAGTAGAAACACTCTGGATACAGAAGTTGATACCAGCCCATTTACAGAAGGAAGGGTTCTGAAAGAACTCTTAAAACTGAAGGTGGGCAAAGCAATGGGGCCTGATGGGATTCATCCCAGAATTCTAAAAGAACTAAGGGTAGAACTGGTGACACCACTGACTACCCTCTTTGACAAATCATGGGAGGATGGGGTGGTACCCGAGGACTGGAGAAGGGCAGATGTGATTCCCCTTCACAAAAGTGGGAGCAAGGCAGAAGCAGAAAACTACAGACCTGTTAGTTTAACCTCAGTGGTAAGGAAAATGATGGAATCACTTCTGAAGGAAAGAATTGTTGAGTATCTAGAGGCCAGAGGGGCTCAGGACCCAAGGCAGCATTGATTCACAGCGGGAAGGTCATGCCAGACAAATCTGATTGATTTCTTTGACTGGGTGACCAAAGTAGTAGATCAGGGAGGGGCTGTGGACATGGCCTACCTAGACTTTAGCAAGGCATTTGACACAGTCCCACACAAAAGATTAATATACAAGTTAGCCAGCCTGGGAGTGGGCCCAAGATGACAGCCTGGGTAAAGAATTGGCTGGAGAATAGGACACAGAGAGTAACAGTAAATGGAGTCCACTCTGAAGAAAGGGGGGTTACTAGTGGGGTACCGCAGGGTTCAGTATTAGGACCGGTCCTCTTCAATGTCTTTATAAGCAACATTGCAGAGGGACTGGAAGGAAAAGTATGTCTCTTTGCAGATGACACAAAGATCTGCAACAGAGTTGATGCACAAGGTGGGGTGGAAAGGATGAGAAGGGACTTGGCGAGGTTAGAGAATGGTCAAATGTATGGCAGCTTAGATTTAATGCTAAGAAGTGCAAGGTAATGCACCTGGGAAACAAAAACCCAGGGGAAGAGTACACAATGGGGGTGAGATACTAACAACAACAAAATGGAAAGGACCTGGGGTAGTCATATCAGATGACCTAAAGGTGGGCAAGCAATGTGAGAGGGCAGCAAGGAGGGCTGGGAGGATACTGGGATGCATAGGAGAGGCATCACCAGTAGAAAACAGGAAGTTATTATCCTCTGTACAGACAGTTGGTAAGGCCCCATCTGGAGTACTGCGGTAGTTTGGAGACCCAGTCTCAGAAGACATAGACAGGATGGAGGCTGTCCAGAGGAGGGCAACTAAATGGTGTAGGGTCTGCACCGGAAGACATATGAAAGAGAGACTTAAGGAGCTGAATATGTATAGCCTTGAGGAAAGGAGGAGAGGGGGACATGATAGAAACTTTCAAGTACCTCAAGGGATCAACAAAGTCCAAGAGGTAGCATCTTTCAAAAAAAGAGGTGTGCAAGAACAAGGGGGCACAATTTGAAGATAGAGGGGGCGGCTCAGAGGTAATTAAGGAAGTATTTTTTCACAGAGAGGGTTGTGGATGCATGGAATGGCCTTCCAGAGGAGGTTGTGGAGTCAAAAACAGTGGTGGAATTCAAGCATGCATGGGACAGTCATAAGGCAATTCTAGGGGGTGGGGGTAGGAAGAAGTAGGCTGCTGGTTAACTAGGATCTGCAGCTTATCCATTAGGTAGGGAAATGGGCAGACTGGGTGGGCCAAGCGGTCCTTATCTGCCGTCAAAATCTGTTTCTATGTTTCTATATTTTCGTTTAACTTGTACAGCTTCTTTTTAGTTGGTATGTTTTGAATGTAAGCCTAGTATGGCTTTACTTTTTGCTTGGCAGGCCTGGTAGCAACAGGGATTGGGATCATGACAGAGTGGCAGCAGACCAGAAGGCTCAGCAATCATGTTAGAGCATGGTGGTGCTAATGTTTAATCTTTTCCCCTTTTGAGCAAGCTGTACAGACAAGCTTCAGTTAAAAAATAAATAAATAACTGAAGGAACCATTTGTGTGCCAAATGTCCAGACAGGGGGCATTATCTCTCAAACCAAGAGAACAACATGGTGGCAATTTAAACATGAACATTCTGTTGTCATAAGGATTTGGAACAAAATCAGGCAGCAGAGGCTGGGATTCATTATTTCCTTGTCTCTGTTGCCTGATACCAGACTGGCTGGGTAGTGACTGAAGCTAATCAACTTCTGGGATTTCCCCAACCGCTTTTCTAAATAATAATATTGTAAGGACCAGGGAGCATTTTTTTCTCATAGGGAAACCTAGTTATAATTTGCCAGCTGGTTATAATGGCAGATGGATCCAAAGACACTGTTCCTGTGCTCTAGTGCTAGAAAGAGTTGCTAGGTGCATGCAAAGGGAAGCCACTCCTGTAATTAAGACAAGTTCAGAACTGCATGCACTCAATTAGTAAAAAGGAAACCTCATTTGGGAGGCGAAGTGCTGGGGTAGAGTTTGTTATGTGATGATTTTACTTGGGCCTTAAAAGATTTAAAATAAAATAACTTAATTTGTATCTCATGATTTTGCCAGCACCTTTTCTGTTTGCTACTTGAGTGCATGCAGTTTTGGTTATAATGGTAAACACATGCCAGGTTTCCATCACTCCATGGATGAATCAGCCATGATCTTCCCTTCGTTGTGCCCCACTTCACCACCTCTTGCACTCAGACTCTGTGGTAGGTAAATGTCAAAAAAATACAATAAAAAAAACACTCTAAAACTTTTGGGAGGAACCGCTTTACAGAAAAAGTAAATGTCTAAACAGCTGCTTGAACACTACCATGGACAGCACTTGAACTTGACTACGGATGCACAGTGTTATGTATCTATTTTATTTAATTGCTGTGGTGAAAAAAAAACACTCCCCAGCAATTATATAAAATACAATATGGGGTGGTGTGTAAAACTCAAATTTTACACACAACCTCAGTGTAGGATACTTTTTTTTTTTGAAATTCAAGTTTATTAAGGTTTTCTTCCAATACAGAGCAAGATGCAACAATACAGGACAATCCAAGCATCAATACCAACGCGTGACAATATGAAGATATCCAGGCACATTATCAGGAGCACCTTGCCCTCCTCCCTTCCCTCCCTCCTTCCTTCCCAGCAGACAGAATTATAAGGTGATGTACCACATTATTAAACATCTTTAGTCTGATGTTAGATAATCAAAGGGAATAAGCACCCATCTGAAGTAGATACAACTCATGTAACTTTCCCCAAACCTTATCATATTTTAACAAACAATTCTTTCGATTCACACTGAATTTTTCCATGTTCAGATTAAAAAGCAACTCCTGTAACCACTCTGTGTAAGTGATTAACTCTCCATCCACTGTCTCAAGACTACCTTCTTGAGTGACGCTGAAATGATGGCCATATAATACCATCTGGCTTTAACCTTAATTCCAGAGTAATCCCCTCAGTAAGCAAACCTCGGGACTAAATAGATGATCAAGCCCTAACAAAGGGTCTGCCCGTTCTCTAATCTTCTCCAACAGTAATTTGGCCCTAGAACATTCCCAGAAAATATGAAGTAGTGTCCCATCCTGCTGACGGCAATAATTGCATTTTGGGTCAGAAGTACGACCAATCTTATATAACTTTTGTGGGGTCCAGAACATGTTATTTAGAAATTGAAACTGCATGACTCTCAGCCTATCCTGAGATATATACCTATAGGTATGCCACCAGATTGCGTTCCAATCCCTCCCCGGGTCTCCAAAAGCAGTGTTCCAGTAATGGGGAGGTACCATCGAGCTGCTGAAATGCTCGCTCAAGTAAGCGTTTATAGAATCTGGAAACTACATGTGGCTCCCAAACAGTTCTAGCAAGAACCTCAAATAATCCCTTGGGTGGCTGAGACCCTACTTGTTTCCTATGAGATTGTACCAGCAGATGCCTGAGCTGATAAACTCTAAAGATATGCCCAGGGGCAATACCAAACTTGTTAATTAAAGCTTGTACAGAGAGACACTCTCCATCCTGAAAAAGGTCTGAAATCCTCAGGTCCTTCATATCAGGAAGCCAAGAGTCCTGAATCATTTTACCCCCAATTTTTAAATTCAAATTTCGGCACAGGGGTTGATTCTTGTCTTTACTGGGGGAATATTTTAAAAAGGAGCACAGTTGTGCATGGATTCTTAAAGATGTTTTGATCGGGGTGGGAAATGATTCCCCAGATAGGAACTTCGTTGAAGCATAAAGGAGTGCAGTCGGATCGAACCCTGCCTCCTTTATTAACTCCACCTCTAACTTAACCCATGAGGGGACATAAACAGATGAAGAGTGCTCTATGGGAACTAGCAGCCATCTTAGATACTTGCTTACACTACTTGCCCAATAATATAATGCCAGATGGGGTAAATTTAACCCAGTCTTCTCCTTAGTAGCAGCCATCTTATTATAAGCTCTACACGGAGTCTTCCCCTGCCAAATAAACTCTGAAATTATTGCATGCATATTCTTGAACCAGCGGAACGGCAACCACAAGTTCAGCATGATTAGCGGGTACAATACCCTAGGTAATATATTCATTTTCATCAGGCTAACCCTACCTCATAAGGATAATGGGAGTTTGGCCCACCTAGCTAGGTCCAGTTCAATGGTACTCCTTATTGAGTCTAAGTTTGGCTGTACCATCTTGGAGTCACTACGGGCCAAAACGACCCCTAAATATGTAAGCTTGGACGGGCTCCACTGTAAGTCAAGCGCTGTCATCTCAGACTTAAGCACCCTGGAATTCAGTGGGAATAATAAGGTTTTTTCTCTATTGATTTTATAGTTAGAAAACTTGCTGAACTCCTCTATAAGCTCCATAACCACTGGTATAGTGATACTGGGGTGAGTTAGATGAAAAAGAACGTCATCTGCATATGCAGAAAGTTTAAATTCATGGGAACCTATTTTAATTCCTTTGACTCTGGAATCCGATCTTATTTTTGCAAGAAAAGGTTTAAGGTAGAGATTAAAAAGAAGGGGTGATAGAGGACATCCCTGTTGAGTTCCAGCACCCAGAGGGAATGTCGAAGAAAAAAATCCATTGCAATAAATCTGAGCGCTCGGTTGACTGTACAGAGAAAAAACATTCTTAACAAAAGAGGGGGGAAGTCCAAATTTTATCATTGTCAAATATAAGAACTGCCAATCCATCCTATCAAATGCTTTTTCTGCATCTATCGACACCAACCCAGAAGAGAAGCAGTAGTCCCTAGATGCAGAAAATATATTAGCCAATTTACGTAAATGGTCCACAGCCGACCTACCGGCCATAAAGCCTACCTGGTCATTGTGTATGAGTAGCGGCATTACTTTAGCTAAATGATTGGCCAAAATGTTTGCTAGGATCTTGACATCATAATTTAAAAGTGAAATGGGCCTATAGCTGGTAACCTTATCTGGGTCCTTACCACCCTTGGGAATGACCACAATAAGAGCTGAAAAAAGGTGTTTGTCCACTTTCTCAGAGGTCAAAATACAGTGGAATAATCTTTTTAAGCTAGGAACTAACTGCACAGCAAAGCATTTATAAAAATTGGGAGAGAACCCAACCGGGCCTGGAGCCTTATCAAGAGTAAGCGAGTTTATTGTTGCAAGAATCTCTTCTTCTGAAATGGGTTGAGTCAGCACGCTACCCAACCCTGGGGGCAACGAGGGAAGTGGACAAGAGGAAATATAGCTCTCCACCTCCTTCTTCAAGGGTCTAACCTCCATCGGGCTATATAAGTCTCTATAGTAACTCTCGAACTCCTGAACAATTTCCATAGGGTGAGTTTTAACCGTGCCATCCAACCGAGAGGTAATACTCTTAATGATCCTAACCAATTCCTCTTTTTTTAATCTCATGGCCAGTAGATGCCCGGCCTTTTCTCCCTGATCAAGGTACCAAGCTTTAGTCTTTAACAGGGCGTATTCTACTCTCTCCCACAAAAGGTCACTGTATTGATTTCTTAAACCAATTGGTTTTTCCCTGGTTTCTACGGGGGTAGTCCCTGAAAGAGTACGTTCTAAATCCCTAATCTGGGTAAGTAGAGCCAAGACTTTATCCTCTCTTTTTCCTTTCCTGTCTGCCACTAGTCTGATAAGTTCACCCCTCAGAACGCATTTGAATGCACTCCACTCCATATCCCCTTTACCTGTGGACTCCGTATTCTCTCTTTCATATTGCTGTACAAAATGGGTAATAATTTCTTTAATTGCTCGGGACCGTAACAGTTGATTATTCAACTTCCATATTGTTTGTCTACTAAGGTTGGGGGAGAGATTTAATGAACATCGGACCAACGAATGGTCCGAAACAATTCCAGGCAATATTGAACATTGCAATAGACTGGGAAGGGCTGATTGACTCATCAGGAAATAATCAATCCTAGATCTAGATCTATGAACAGCCGATGTAAATGTGTATTCCCTGAGTGAAGGATATAAGACCCTCCATGGGTCACATAGACCAGCGTTATCCACCAACTCTCTGAGGGCTGTCTGTGCGGGAGATAGCCCACTTCTCTCCCTGCCATCTTTGTCCATATCCGGGTTGAACGGTAAGTTCCAGTCCCCCCCAGGATCATCAGAATATGGATATATGGGGACAACACTTTTAACAGGCCTACAAAAAAAACGGGCGAATATGCATTTGGGCAGTAAATAGTTCCTATTAAAACTTTTGACCTGTATAACATTCCCACCACTAGCAAGAAATGACCCGAGGGAACCTTGACAATCTCCTCACAGGAAAAAGGAGTTTGCCTGATAATCAGGATGACCACCCCCTTGCTAGCAGTGCTCTCGCCAGACAGGTATAGCTGTCCAATACTCTGTCATTTAAACAAGGTGCTTTCTGAATCAAGCAAGTGCGTCTCTTGTAGACAGATGATTTTCCCCCCTTGCATCAGAAGGTGCTTCAGAATCTCATGTCTTTTAGTATTGTTCCTTGCCCCTTTAACGTTCCATGTAATTAAATCCCAGGAAGTTCCCATTTAACTGCTAGTTAAGATTGAACATGCCCAATTACCCAGCAAAAACCTGTGGGTTCTCCCGGGCTCAGCAGTAGCCGCACCCTCCTGATCGGACCTCATGTAACTCTGCCTGCATCTCCCTTCCCCCTATCCCCCCCACCACCCTAGAACAGAGTCCTTGCCCCACCAACCCATTATCATATAGAGCAGTGATCTAAGGCTCTGAGCTGCAAATCTGGTGACATCCAGCAGACCAGACCTGGGTTTGAATCCCACAGCTTCCACTTGCATACTGTGTGACCCTGAGCAAGTCACTTAACCTCCTTGTGCTCCCAGGTCGCTCCTGTAAAAAAGCTTTCAGCTTAGTGTGCTATACCTGGTAAAAAAAAAAAAAAACTAAATCCCTCCCACCATAGCAGTCGAAGATACCCCCCTCCCCCCTACATTCTGCCCACAACATTCGCTTCAACCAACATAACTCCATCTTGGCCCACGATGTCAAATGCACTGACCCTCCTGATCACCGCCCAGCCCCCTTCCCCCATCCCTGGATTAGCCACCGTCCTGCTAACTACCTGATTCCAATTGAACCTCCACGCAGAATGGGCATCAGTGCCAGCAGGAAGGGCAAATATCCAAAAAGTCTGAAAGAGGGGCCCTGAAAAGAGGGAGGAAGCCCACAAAATCCAGACTCGGAAGGCTCTCGCTACCTTGAGGCTAACCATTACAGACCCCTCCTACTCCTGGCAACCAACCAAAGAAAGAAGGAGACAACTCCCCTCTGGAGCGAGTGACCGTCAGAGGTTCCTCCTCTACGATTACAGTGCTTCTATACTGGGAGAAACCCCAAAAGGCTATATCCTACGCTAACTGACCTCCCAGTTAGATTGACCCTTTTTATCCCTTTCCATCAGTCTTCCGACTAAAATAAATCAGAAGGAAAGGGAAGGGTAAAGATAAAGCCAGAACTGGGGGACGTCCCTCAAAATCTCAGGGACCCATCTAAAGAAGAAAAACAAAAGAACCACTACTAACGTTCCCAAAATGACCTGGGTATATAGGCCTCAGGCCCCCGCACTTTCCAATATTTATAGTCCAGTAAAATGCACAATATTTACCTAGAAAAAAACCCGGAAAAAACAACACTTAAGAAAGATAAACTACAAACTTCCAGAGCTCGGAGGGGAGTGAGTAACACAGCCCCAGCCATAATGTGGAAATTGCTGAGCTCCAATCCACAATGGACTAGCGCCCTCTAGTGTCAACATACTATTGTCAAACCTACAACTTGGAATAAGGAAAACGAACACTGTAAAACTAGAGGTAAATAACCAAGTCAAAATACATTTAAACTTCAAGTCTGTGCTTATTAGCAACTGAGCAAACTGTCTTTGAAGGCAGGGTGTAGGATTTTCAATTATGACTGCCTCAGATATCATTGACAATCCCCTGTCCCATCCAGAGTCCCCAAGTCTTTAATAGTAAGTAAAATGCACCAAATGTCCGGAAACAGTTCCGCTCTTCAAGGTCCTTCATCCAGCATTCCAGAACTCAGTTGTGCTCCTCGAAGCACAACCTCGATCTCTCATTTAAATAGGTCCGGGAGTGCAGACTTAAGACCTTCCATTGCTGCTTTCTGGTTTTCGTAGGTCACCCATGACCCTGATAAACAAACTTGCAAGTGCACAGGGTAAGTCATCCTGAACCAAATGGAGGAAGCAATCAGCTTAACCACTATCGAGTGGTATTCTGCCCGCTTTTGCCTCACTGTGAGGGGAGATCCTGAGTGATTCGTAAAGCAGCATTTTCCCAGGAGACTTCCTTGAGCTCTCTGACCTTAGAAAGGACGTGTTGTTTCTCAAGCTAATTTAGGAAGCGAAGGATTAGGGTACATGGGGGGGCACCCGGCGGGGGCATCGCCCTTAAAGCCTGGTGGGCTCTTTCGATAGTATAGCTCGGGCCATATGGTGACGGACCAGCAATCTTTACCAAGAGCTTCTGGACAAACACTATCGCTTCCGGCCCCTCCACCTTCTCCGGTAGCCCAATAATTATAATGTTGTTGCGTCTGCTTCTTCCTTCCAAGTCCTCAATCTTGGAATCCAATCTCGTCAACTTCTGGCAGATAGCCACCATCTCCAGTTCAACCTTAGCAGACTGGGCTTCCACTGATGCAATTCTAGCTTCATTATCCTTTGTGCATCTTGGTAAATCTTCTAGTGCCAGGGTAACCACTTTTAGCTCCTCAGTGACTGTTTGGAAGTCTGCCCTGAAGGGTTTCATCTCTGCCAAGAACCTCGCTAATGTGAGCAGCTCATTCTCTAGCTCAGCCATTTCGGTTTTGTTTTCTGGGTCTCCGGATGCAGAAGAGGCCCTGGGTTTCTTTGGGGCCTTGCCAGGAGAGACAGGAGGAGCATGTTTCCCATGGCTTTTACGCTTATCCTTCTCCATCAGCCACCCGGACAGGATCTCGTCACTCCCCAGTACTTTAGCCAGTAAACTGAACCAGATTGTAGTTGTGATCGCTCTTTACTCGTAAGTTTTAATCGAAAAACAGAGACGGGAGGCGAGAGCTGGGCGATCAGGCTGCTAAGCCGGCACTTGCATCACATAACTCCCCTCAGTGTAGGATACTTAAATAAACCACCCGAGCTTTGCTCTCAGGGTTTATGTAGCGTCCGAAACTGTGGGTGTGTGTAAAATTCTTGTTAAACACACCACCCCATGTATTATTCTATATATATGCCTGTTGCTTCTTCTGTGAATACAGTAACTCTTTAAATGCTTCCCAGTATTCACTTTATTATGCATTGTTTCACATTCCTTACAGTGTTTGAGGTCAGGCGTTATAATGACTCCCGGATCTTTTTCTTTCACTGCCTCCCTTATGTACATTTCTTTTATGTGATACTATTTAAATTTTTATGGCCAAATGCATCACTGAGATTTTGTCTGAATGTAGTTTAATGCCCCATTTTTTTTTACCTGGATGACAGTTTTATGTGCTCTTGCAAAATGTTTGATTCCTCCTTAGTTTGGACTCATCTGATGTACTGTACCTAGCTCAGTGTCAACTTAATGTAGAGCACAGGTTTCCTTAGATGTATACCAGTCAGCAGAGTGATGATGCATATAGAGGAAGGAGAAAAAACTCAAACTCAAAAGGACTGGATTTATTGCAGTTATGGAAATAATTATTTAAATAAGGAGCAAATAATTCAAAAATAGCAGGAAAAATGATGGCCTTGCCACTCTAAGTAAAATTGGTTCAAAATGCAAACTTAAGCATTTTGAATCATCAGTGATATTTAAGCAATAATGAATGACTAGGTTTCCATTAATATTCTAGTTAATCACTCCCTTGGGGTGCCATATTGCCTCCAGGTGGTGATTAACTTGAACTTTAACACAACCCCCAGGAGTTCATTATTGCTATTATTATAACTTGGTTAGGAGTTAATGTAGTTCGAATATTTTTTTTTTGCTTATTTTGCATGAAATGAACATAAAGTAGTCCTTCCACCATGCTAAATTAAATGAGATTTGGTTTGTTAGATGTGATCTGGATCTGTGTTGGTAATTGTAAATTGTAAGTTGTATATTGTTCAATTATGTGTCATTCTTTACATTTGAGATGGTTTCTTTGTTTTAAATGACTTATTCCCACCCTCTCCTGTGATGCAATGTTTAAGTGTGTTGCCGTCTTGTCAGAGAAATGGACATTCTGTACACTAGTCTGTACACAGTTCCTTGTATTTGTTTAACCCATTGTCAGAAAAAAACAATGAGATAACAATAATGTAATAGGTCACATTTATTTCTTCTGTGTCTTTTACTGTCTTTATATAGTAAAATATTTCCTTTTTACAATTCTGTCCTTTTTTATGTTAGCCTGAGACCAGCTCAGAGGACCAAACACAAGCTAGTCCTTCAGTTGCAATCCAACATTTGAATAGAGACAAAGACCCACCATCTTCCTGCCCTGTCCCACCCCAATTCACCACCCAGTCCCTCTCTAAGTGACTGGATCTGACTATGATTACAGCTTACATGGCACACTCAGCCAGAAAGAAAAAACTTTTAGTGCTAAACTGGGACATGCTAGCTGTCTCCAGCCAGCCTATCTCCATCTGACCTGGGATTGTTGGGTGGGTGGGCGATTGTTGCTGTGGACTATAGAAATGACCTGACAGTTGTACTGAGGTCTGAGAAGTGGACAGCAAGTAATCTGCTTTTGAGCACTTTCACTGACCTGTGTCCCTTTTCTCCCTCACACCAGCGCTGCAGATTTCTTCACTTCTTTTGGGTACCTAGAAGCACTCTTAGATGTAATTTTTCTTCAGGGTGCCTGCAAGCACTACACAAGGCACAGACAGTATGATAACAGGTACTGTTGAGTACCTTAATGTTATTTCTTACTGGGGATCACTTTATTCTACTTTTACGGAACTGCTGCTGGAACTAAACATTTTTAATAAGATCCCCACGCAGCCTGTTTCTGAACTGGGACACCTGCAGTGTCAACAGCAGCATCCGTTCCCCTGGCATGGTCAATAATTGTGTCAAGTAGTGCTGCTACTAAACAAGCAGATATGAATGTCTAGGGCAGCTTTTTGCCTAAAGTATTGAAATAACCTACACTCTCTAAGGCTAACTGCTCACTGTTTTTTTGCCATGTCAACACCTGCCATTCTCTGGGGATAGGTTCAGGATTAAAAACAAAACATATTGTTATACTGAATGCTGGGGGCTATGGCAGTGACTGGTACTGCCAATTTAAACTTTTCTGTGTTGTCCTTCAGGCTTACAGTCAGGAAGCATAATTGTGGCTCTAAGTTCTAATAATGGAATTTCTCTAAAATAAGTATCAGGCAAATCCTTGAATCAGGCTGTACATGTACATTTATAAGGAGATTAATGAAAGGATCTCAGAATGCTGAAAGCCAATCACATTGTAGCATCATTGAGACCCTAATAATAATGTTGGTTATGTAAATCATATACTGCACATACTGTATAACTAATTTGCAATCATAAATTATCAATTAAATAGATGAGCAAATTATTATTTGTTCCCAAGTTTCAGCCCCAATCCATTGGCACAAATGATGGGGTGTAGTGTAGCTTGTCCAACAGTCCTGTTAAATGTGATAGGAAACAGTTTTTATACCTCTAGATGCCCTGCTGTTGTCTTAGTAGTGTCCATCCAATATTTTGATAAGTTTTTGACTGTTTCTGTTAAATTAATAATTGAACGTTGTTGCCTTTGTAACTACCCTGAATCTATCTCTCCTCACTAGTTGCTGCTTTCTATTTTCATACTGCCAGAACACTCTATGACATCAATAACACCCTTCCAGGCCATTCAGATGAAGAACATGGAATGGTGTTACTATATGAAAAGAAACAGCAGTAGCTTTTGAGGGAAGTGGAACTTTATGTAACTCTGAAGGCACCCCACTGCTAGATAATTTACTTATCAAAACTTATTAATATGATATCAGAATATATAACTGCCATGGAAAGGAAGATGGAAGGGAAGATAACTATATAAAAATCATGTCCTATCTCCTTTAATGACTGAAAGGCAAAATTTTACTGACACAGCCAGTTTTCAAGTGCTAGATTGCCTGATGCTGGACCCCAGACACTGGATTATTGGATGCTGAATCACTTTGTACCAGAGCCCAGGTGCTCTGGACACCTCAGTCCCAGACCTTGGGTGCCAAATCACTTGATGCTGGACTGCAGGTGCTGGATCATCTGCTGCTGGACCTCACATGAAAATTCACTGATGAGCATGGTTAACAGGTGAGTACCCCCTCTCAAATTGCATCCTGTTTACACTTCCTTGAGCACTGTATGCCTGTTGTTGTTCAGCTGATATTCCAGCAACCAACCAATCAACCCAAAAAATTTCTACTTTAGGCTCCTCAGTGGCTTCCTTAAGTAACTGTTAGGCTCCCCCACTAACCCCTTTCCTGCCATGGGAGTTATTCACTGCTCTCAGAGTTCACCATGCTCTGCCTCCCCTAGTCACCCCTTTCCTGCCCTGGAGTTATTCACTGGTTTCAGAGCTCACCAGGCTCTGCCAAATTTCCCCAGAAGCTGCTTAACTTTTTGGCCCTCAGCATCATCTCCTCCTCTTAGAGCTCACTGACTGCTCTTTTTCTGACCCTAGGAGACACTACCTCCCCATAGGACTTACCAGGCTCTGTCAAGCTTCCTCAGCAGATATCCTTTAAGCCCCAGGTACAGCCTTACCAGGTGGAGGGAACTGAATGATACTTGCAATGACAGCACACTTATTTCTTTTGATCTGCATCAAAGCTTCTGTATTGGGAGAATAAAGCATCAGTCTCTAGATTTAACCAGTCTTTAATTGTAGGCTTCTGTTTTCACACAGTTAATTGCACAGTTAATTACTTCATCTCTTTGTTTTTAAATCTCAAAAGTTAGCTTCTTCTAAGTCTTTTTACTTTGCTTCAGTGTGTTATAGTTTTTAGTGGATCTATTAAATATTCTGTCACTGTTTTCCTTACATTTTCTTATGCTTTCCCTTAATTCACGTAACATATTTTTTATGTTGCAATTTCTTGTCACTTTAATTTCAGAACTTCATTTTGATCTTTGGTTGAACTATGGTTGTACCCTTGAGGAAAGAAGGGAGAGAGGGGACATGATAGAAACTTTCAAGTACCTCAAGGGAATTAACAAAGTCCAAGAGGGTAGCATCTTCCAGAAAAAGAGATGTGCAAGAACAAGGGGGCACAATTTCAAGATAGAGGGGGGACGGCTCAGAGGTAATGTGAGGAAGTATTTTTTCACTGAGAGGGTTGTGGATGCATGGAATAGCCTCCCTGAGGAGGTTGTGGAGTCAAGAACAGTGGGGGACTTCAAGAATGCATGGGACAGGCATAAGGCAGTCCTAGTGGGGGGTAGGAGGAAGTAAGCTGTTGGTTAACTAGGATCTGCAGCTTATCTGTTAGGTAGGAAAATGGGCAGACTAGGTGGGCCAAGCGGTCCTTATCTGCCATCAAATTCTGTGTTTCTATGTTTTATTCCACTTCTGATGTATTTTAACAACATGTACAGTGTCTTCATTATTTTTCTTTGTACCTTTGTCTTTTTGCTGTCTTTCTTTCATTGCGTCCCCTGTTGTTAACCAATTTCCACAGGTACCATCTCTGTTCCATGTTAAAGCAGTGAAATGTTATTTACTGTACTCTCTCCTCTCACTACAGAGTTTCACTGAGAAAACTCTTAGCTTAGTTCAGAACAAAACAGATCCATGCTGAGCATTCCATGACTGAGCTGAACATTCTACGAGATCACTGGCTTTTTTCTGTCTGCTTTTGCAAGCCAGGTGACTGAAAATGCCCATAATAATTACTGTAACAAAGATCCAAGATTCAAACTTTAGCTCTTCCAGTTTGTGGCCACTACATGTATACCTTGTAATCTATCTGCCACCCCCCTTATTTAGATCCATTATGTACATGTGGAATAGTAAATATCCAAGCACAAATCCCTGTGGGACCTCACATGTGACTCTACCACTTTTGGATAGGTACCCATTTATACACACTCATTGAACTCTGTCAGCCAGCCATGAACTTATCCACTTAGTGATTTTATTTCCTTCATCATAATATTTAAATTTCTGTATAATCCATGCATGTGGCAGAAACTAAAAGGCCTTGATGAACTTGAAAACGACTATGACTACTGGTGGGCCTCTATCGAATTCCCCACTAACATTTTCATAAAAACTGAACAAAGTTAAGATACACAGGGCCGGATTTTCAAAAGGGGGTGCAGGGCTTGTGTCCAGCCCTGCATCATGGGACTTCGAATTCTGCGATGTGCCAACCCCATTTGCCTCAACTGCACCCAAATTTCCATTCTAGGGTGCAGTTGCAACAGATTCCATGATTTACGGCTGCTTGCACTAATGCTCTGGCACAAGCACCGTTACTTAGAATCCCGGGGACAGCACATGTTAGACCACAAAACTGTGGTCTAAGGAACAGCGAGCAGCATAAGGTATGGAAAATTCCAATCACTGGAAGGAGAATGCCGGCCCTCACCTTCTTAAAACCATGTTGTGCGTTGTCAGTTTGGCCCCTTTTTCCATTTTGTTCTGGATGTGGTGTTTAATTAGGTCTTCCAGGATTTTTCCCACTATTAATGTTAGGGAAAATGGTCTGTAATTCATATTTTTCCCCAGTCTTGTGTACAGATATCACATTTGCACTTCTCCAGTAAGTAGGCACTGGGCATTCACTAATATACTTTTCAAAAAATAATTTCTACAAGTCCAGCTATCTCTTCATTGGTATTCTTTAACAGATTTAGCCATATATTATCTGGTCCAGATGACTTGTTCTCAAATAATTTATTCAGAATTTCTTTTAAGCCCTCCTTTGTAAGTGTAGATGCTAGTTTACCAGTATTAGAAGACACCTGATTTGGCAGATTTATTAATTTATTTTGTTTTTGGTAACCAGGTAAGTGTACTAGAAATAGAAAAATGCATATTTTCAGGCCTGACAAGGGAGGGTACAGGTTGGAATACAAAAACATCAACAGTGTACGCAGTACAACAATGGATGACAGAGGGTACACGTCAAATACAGTTCATCAGTGGACTTATATAAAGGGTGAAACAACGGGATATAAATTACAAGTGCAAAATTCAGCAAGATCAATATACAATCATAAGAGAAAAATTGTATTTCAAATACATAAGTGGAGAAAAGTACATTAAATGGAACAGATAGGAATACAATAATTCAATTGGGGAAAAAAACAGAGTACTATAGGGTGTGAAGTGTAGGAGTAGAGTAACAGATAAAAGAAAATTCTGTAGACAAAAGGAAGAAGGCAAGGAGGCCTAAGCAAAGGAAAGTTGCAAGCAGAGGAAGGTACAGTAGGGGGTTAAAAGTGTGGTAGCCAAGTGGTAGAGAAAGGAGAGTCTAAGGTGGGTGAAAGCATATATAGTGGGCTGAGACAAGTAGATGATTATGGTGTAGCCTTTTGAAGTAGGCATGATTCGAAGCAAGTCGGATTGCAATTCTGAGCTGAATAATCATTTTTTTTATAAGTAATACTTCATTAACATTTTAAACAGATAACAATCAAGACAAACAAGACATCACACTAGAAATCTAACCAAGAAATAGTACAAGCATTAAAGATACAATCCAAATAGACAACTATCAATATAAGAAATAGTATGGCAATAGAAAAACAGATACCCATCCCCCACAATGATCAACTACAATCTTTAGAAAATCCAAAACATCACATAACACAAGAATAATCCTGGAATAAAGAAACCATATAAAGTAGCTCAAGCAGTGTCCCAGTAACACAGTACATACATAGTATCTAAACGTGTAAATCTATAAACAATAGCAATAGCACTAACAATAACAACAAAGAACAGGTACAATAACAACAAAGAACATAAAATGCTGCTGCAATAAGAAAAAAATGGGAGAAACAGAAGGGGACATCAGCCATTTAACACCTATTCCACATAACAATAGCCACCAACAAGCCAACCTAATAATAGATAGCATCCTGAACCTCTAAAAAAACATCATGTGTGAGTAGGAAAAAGGAGCCTATTCCCAAAGCAGAGGAAGAAAGGTTGCCAAAATTGATTAAAACACCAGAGTTTACCTGCCACCAAATATGACAGCCTCTCAAACCCCACCAGTTTAAACATGCCATCCACCCATTCATCTATAGATGGTATATCAGTTGTCTATCGTCTACGTAAAAGGAGATGCTTGGTTTCTGTGATAGCAGCCACAGATCATTCCCATCAGAACTTATTTGCCATCGGAAGCTGCAAAGAATTTCCTAACAATGATAAGGACGCATACTTTGAAATCTTAAATCCCAAAACTGACTCCAAATAAGAAAGTTTTTGATTCCACCAATGCACTAATTTTGGACATTCCAGCACGAGATGGAGCAGAGTGCACCTTGCCTGATCATGATGCCAACAA
Organism: Neoceratodus forsteri; assembly: GCA_016271365.2. Taxonomy (NCBI): domain Eukaryota; kingdom Metazoa; phylum Chordata; order Ceratodontiformes; family Ceratodontidae; genus Neoceratodus; species Neoceratodus forsteri. The sequence continues at coordinate 1,154,888,723 of CM057456.1, read as the reverse complement.
TTAAAATTTGGCACTAAGTGCACATTATACAAAGAAGCAGAGGTATGGTACCACAATAATAAAGTTTTCAACTGCATCAATCAGTTAGCAGTGTATTTGTAGGTGTAATAGGCATTAGCCCAAGCTTAAGCCCACTCCTCATCGGAGAGGATATAACCTAACATCCTTTCCCACCTTAACTTTGACTGACTTGTACCTGGGGTATACTCCTCCAATAAAGCTCAATAAATAATCCCCAGTTTAGGGAAAAAAAGACAATGACCCTCTGTAAACCAATTCCCAAAGATTTCCTCCCATTTTCTGGGAGCAGGCTATGACTCTACCATTGGCAATATTAGATACTGAAGTTGAAAATATCACTAGAGATGCAAGGGAGTCAAGGAAGCCTCTCTCTAGAGGTCACTGAATGATTTTTACTACTAAGAATCAGGAAGAAAAAGGTCACTCAACCTCCTCAGCCCCCTTTGGTGCCACAATGGCCAATACATGGACACACCCCTACACATAACCTATAATTAGACCAGAGGGACCAAAGGTAGAGAGGAATATTCCACTAGCGACCCAAAACTGACCTGGAAGCCTTCCAGACATGGAGAGTAAATTCCTGAGTAGGGAAGGGCCTAGAGATACACTTGGGATCCCAGAGGATACCCTCTTGAGTGGAGTTGCAAGCCATAGCCTGTTCCAGATCTAACCAACAGGATGGAGAATTGAGCACCTCCTCATGAAGAAACATCCAGATCTGATGAAGACCAGATGCAACATAATAGCCCTTAAACCAGGGAGCTCAAAACCCCCCTTTAATATATGGGGCAATAAGCCAGGCAATGGAAAGCCTAGGGTTGCTACTCTTCCTTAGAAACCCTGAAATCACAGCAGAGAATTGTTTCCACAACACATTAGAAATTATAAGCAGCAAATATTGAAAAACATTATAAAACTTTGGGGAGAACCATCATCTGAAAAGCCTGTACTTTAGCCCAAAGAGATAAACAAAGATGTTTCCATCCAGCCACATCCTCCTTAAACTTACTAAGGAAAGGAGTAAAGTTCAAAGAGTGCCACTCCTGCAGACTGGAAGAGATAGTCATACCCAAATATTTAACGGAACAAGAAACTCAGTGCAAACCCCAGAGGAGGCACTGAGTAAGCAGCAAAGGGAGTATTCATTGAAAGCACTTTGGTTTTACTCCAATTATTCCTTAAACCAGACAGGGAAGAAAAAGATAATAACAGTTTAATAAGACTGGGTAGAGAAGAGACAGGATTCTTCAAAGTAAAGAGAATATTATCAGCAAATAACATAGTTTTATAGGTAGTCCATCCCTCTTCTAACCTTTGACTATCAGGGGAATCATTAGAACTGTGCAGAATGGGAAAATTCTGAATCCACAGAATTTCAATGAAATTTCACAAAATTCAAAGAAATGTTGCAGAATTTTATTTGTTTTTAATTTAGGTATTTGGATATATCTCAGTGACAGTTCAAGCTACAGCACTAAAATTTAGAATATGCACTCATTAGGTCAATGGTCATAAAGCTACTGAATATAATGTAATTTGGTATGATGGTTTCAAAATTATAGGTGCTGTAATGTTGTTATTTATTGTTTGTGTGAAATTTCATGAAAATTGTTATCTGCATATACCTTAACCATCTACTGGGTCAGGGATCTTAAATTTGGCATAATTTCTTGATGATAGGTGTCCTAACAATAAGCCAGATTCTATGACAATATAATGCATAGTCTCAAAATTATATGTGCTCAAAATTTGTCATTTTATTTTTTTTCAGGAAATGTCATGAATAAATGTCATCTGCATAAAACTCAGGCACCTTTGGAGCTAGACATTCAGAAATTAGTACAGATAACCTTTTTGTAATGCTTATAGTATTTTCTAAATATGGAGAGAATTAGATGAGATTTTTAAGTTACAGAGGTTCAAAACTTTACTATGTAAATATTTGCAAAACTTTCTGAAAACTTATCAAAAATGTGGATATTTATAACTTCTCTGCTCTTGCATGCATAGAGTTAACATTTGACATGCATATCCATAGTCCATGTATCCTGGTGTCTAACACAACTGAATAAATTGGTTAAGCAGTTTTAATTTTGCAGAAGAAAAAAAATGATTAGTAAAATTTCCTCACATATTTTTGATAGCATATTCTGTAGATGAAGCATCCAGAATTTTTTTTTTTGCAGAATTTAACATTAACAATGCACATATCACTACTTCATTTGATAAGCTGGGCTGAGCTTTTTGCAGTCCTGCTGTTCCTCACTAGATGACCAACGCCCCCCCCTTCTCTTTTGGCATAGCCAGATTGATTCAGTAGAACTACTGATCCCACTGATATTCTCCTTATTCTTTACAATGACAAACTCCCTTACAACATGAGTCACCTACTTCTTTTCCTATTGACCTACCCTGTTGGAATAGCCAGAATTATTTTTTCCTGCTGCCCAAGACATTGTCTTCCCCCACTACATCTTTTTGAGTATCTCTAAGACCTAGACTTGCATGTACACCAGGCTCCCTGGATCATAAATTTACTGGATGTGATCCTTAAATATCCTGTATTCAGGTTGGAATTGTTCACACTCTGTGCTTTCTTGCTCCAACCTGTGGGTCTACCACTGTTATGCTACCCAGCTCAGCTATCCATTTCTTGGTGAAACTGTACATCTAACTCCAGAACCTGGTGATCCCCTGCACTACCGTCTTTTACACCCCTATTCTTTATTTAGAACCATTCCGATAAGGTGGAGTGAAATTAGAAAATTCCAGTTTCATGGAAGTTTTCATCAAATTCTGCAATTTTCACAAAGACTAATGGGATTGGACTGTAAGTACAGATGTTATTTTGCTATTTCTTGCAGAAAGCAATTAATAAAATTGGCACACGCAGTCTCCTTGTAAGGCCTAAGAACCTACCAAATTTAATGGCTTTGCATTCTCTAGTTTTAAAGTTTCAGGAGTTTATAAATTTGTAATTTACATTTTTGCAAAATTACATTTTTAAATGTTATGAAAGTTTGACAACTTTAAATTCAATCCCATTCACAGCTGAAAATATGAACTTTTCCAACATGACCATGTGGTATAATAGTTTAAATGTTTCAACTCTGGTTAAATTCGGATATGTAGTTTTAAAATTAGAGGGAACTAACCAAAATTTAAATTTTGGCGACATGTTTGGTGAGCTATAACACATTCCCATTTAAAGCTAGAGATCTGAAACTATGTGCATAGATAAATGTAGTAATAACCTGTATACCTGGCAATTTTTCTAATAATTCAATGAATACTATCAAAGTTATCGTAAAATTACAGAAATACAAATGTTGGCAGAATATTTGGCTACCTATAATTCAGCTTCCATTAAAGCTTGAGACTTAAAACATGGAGCATATATGCATGCTATGTGCTTCTCTAAATCCTGATATTGTGGGAAAATTTGGATAAGACATTTTAGAATTATCTCAAAATAACTGAAAATTAAATTTTGATCAAATGTTTGGCCACCCATAACTCTGCCCCCTTTCAATCTACAACTGTGATATTTGATACACTTTGTAAGCCATGGGGCACTGCATACATTCCAAATGTGGTGTTATTTGGATGCTTCATTTAAAATGAAAGTGAAATAACTGAAATTTAAAATGTTGCAAAATTCCACAGAATTGGAATGGTTATTTCACAGGCATTCCACAGGCAGTATTTTATATTCCGAACAGCTCCAGTAATGGTGTATTTTTTTAAGGAAAGAGGCTTGAGGGCAAGCAAGAAAAGAACTGGAGACAGCAGACAGCCCTGACACATAACCCTATGTGTCAATAGGGGACAGTTTCTCATTGGTATGTGAACCAAGTAAAGTTTAATAACCCAAAGATAGGGTGTCATCTATATGCAGATGAAACCATAATTTATGTAGAGGGGAATACCCAAGAGTGTATTAATCAAAAACTTCAGTCGGCCTGTAGACAAATAGAGAATTTTTTTTAAGATCATTGCCTTGTCCTTAATGATAAAAAGACTCAAATTGTTTTATTTAGAAGAGATCAGACCTAGGAAAGGGCTCAGATCTAACGATTCTAACTCAGAAAGGTAGACAAATTCTTTAAGTATTGATATCTTGGGCTCTGGCTTGATCACACTAAAGTGGGATGAGCATATTGACTCACTGATAAGTAATATTGTTAAGTGAATTGGTGCCTTGTATAGATTAAAAAATTATATGACCCACGAAGTTAGACTCACAGTGGTTAACTCAATGATAATCCCAATTATCGATTATGGTGATATCTTATATGCTGGGGCTGCAAGATATCAGTTGGAAAGGGTTGAAGTCATGTTTAATCCATCAGCATGATTTGTTATGAATGCCCTCAAAGAACCCATAGTTGTTTTTGGTATAATACCATAGGTTGGCTTAGACCCCATGATAGAAGAAACTTTCACTTCCTATTATTCATGTTTAAAATATGGAAGGGCTCTGTCACTACATATTTAACCAAGTTTTTTGAGATAAGAGCCACTAAGGGCTGCCTCAGATCAGCTAAGGGCTTGGAATTCTGTCATAGTTCAAATAATCTAGAGACTGGCAGAACTACAGTAATTTGCAGGGGTGTAACACTCTGGAACTTAGTTCCACAAAGTCTGAGACTATGTAATCTACCTATTAGATTGTCTAACATTAGAAATTGTTTTTTAAAAGAGGGTATAGCCCAAGTAACTTGTTGCAGAGGACCTCATGTTTAACATTTTGAAATGTTTTGTTCTATGTTTAGATTCCTATTAATTGTCTATAATTGTGTTTTGTACTAAGACTCTGTTTAATATTTAGTAGGAATTTGTATGTATTTATGTAATGTAACCTTCTGTGCCATGGGACCTCATTGAAAAGGAGCATCTGCTCAACTGAGTGATTTCCCTATTCATATGTATGAATAAAATGCTACTACTACTACTACCACTACTACTACTACTACTACCACTGTTGAGGACTCCTGCTCACGAGGAAGAATAAATAACCTGAACCCAATGAAAAAAGCTAGGGCCAAATCCAAACTTATGCAGAACTCCAAACGGATGTGGCCACTCAACTGAATCGAAAGCGTTCTCTGTGCCCAAAGCCACTGCTGTGGTGGCCTCGGACAATGAAGCAGAAGCTCATAATAAATCAATTAAATGATGAATATGATCTGCCCCATCTCACCCCCCCACCACAAAACCCACCTTGTCAGAATGTATCAAACACAGTAACACTTTAGTCAACCAATTAGCTAAAATCTTCACCAGGAGCTAATAATCTACATTGAGGAGTGAGATAGGGCAGTAACTAGAACAATAATAAGGGTTCTTATCTTTTTTTACTAAAACTGTAATTACTGCATCATCCATAATCATTGGGAGTTCCCGTTTCTGCCAGGCCTCAGCCAGATTGTCAGAAAGCAGGGGAGACACCAGATCTCCAATTACTTTATAAAACTCAGCAGGAAACCCAACTGGCCCCTGAGTTTTACCACCACCTAATTGTTTAACAGCAATATGAACCTCTGAGAGCATAATAGGACCATCCAGCTCCTGCCACTGCTTGTCAGTAAGACATGAAAGAACAAGGGAATCCAAAAACTCCTGAATATCTCTTGATCAAGGTCCTCTGAGGCCTTCTAAATGCTTACAGCTGGGAGTAATAATCTCTGAAAGCTAAGTTAATCCCCTCAGGGTCCATAACCATGGTATCCCCGTGTGAAATCCCAGAAATTGTACTAGAGGCTTCCATCTGTTTAAGCTGGTAAGCTAACAAATGACCAGCTCATTCACCTCCCTCCCAGTAAGCCTGCGTGGTCCTAAAAAGGCCGAATTCTGATTGTTGTGCATTTAAAGAATTAATTTCAAATCTAAGGTCTCTGATGCTGTGAATAAGAGAGAGGTCCCTCTGACCAACCTTATGTAGTTGTTCAAGAGCTAACAGTTGCTTTTCCAATGCTTGCAACTTAGTGTGTCTTTCTTTCTTGGGAGCAGATGTGTAGGATATCATTTTATCACAGAGAGAACTGGGTCCATAGACAGAAACTAAAGTACAGTAGTAACCAGAGACATTGTCAGCTATTTCCAGATATTTCGTGAAATTTCTGAAGAGTTTCTCTTTGCTGCCCCTGCTGTGGAAATGTAGAAAGCAGGAGATATTTCTGGAAATATCACAGAAATTTCAGGAAATATCTGTCTGTGGCTGCTACTGTATAACTGGAACCATCTAATGTGCCATCCACAAGGCTCCACCATCTCTGAGGATCCTTAACAACTGACTTAGTAACCCAATTAATGTCCTTAGCAAGCAAAATCATAGTCCCCTGCTTTTTAGATGTATACAAGGCTGCAAATAACTGCCCCTTCCATCCAGGTCTAAACTTATCTGTTACTTTTATAAGTAAATGGGTTTACTACAAAAACACCATGGCCCAGATATTCAAACTGCGCTCAAAAGTAGCGCAACAGCAGGAGCAAGTACAAACCAGTTGCGCAAATGCGCAACAGGTGCGATATTCAAACATGGAGCAGAGCAAATTGCGCAAGCAACCAACGTCTGAATATCGCACATACTGCGCCATTGCGCAACCAGGAAGGAGAAGCTGAGCCAAAATGTTGCACTATGGAGCAACCAGGGAAGCTCAGCTGAGCATTCCAGAGCTGCCATAGCACAAGCACAGCCCCCCAGAGCAATGGAACTGCACATCCAGGGAGGCAGGCTGGGGCCCACCGCCAGCCATGCCATACATGGGCACAGGAACACACTGCAGAACCCACACCACACCTGCACACCCCAAGCACAGCATCACTGGGGGTGGGACGGATGATCCACGTGCCCATGGGGACAAGCCAACAAAGCATAGCAGAGCCATGACACCCCAGCACAACCACTGGCAGCCGGAGAGTGCCACACACAGGGGGTTGACAACCACAGTGCACATCAGCCCCCCGTACCCACAGCACACCTTGCACTGTGACCCCAAGACACCACCCATGTGCAGTGACTGGCACTGCAGGAAACCATGCAGTCCCCCCAGCACTCGTCAGCCCCTTGCAACACAGAAGCCTACAAGCCAGACACACCCTGTGCACCCAGCAGTGGGTGGCAGCAGATGGCAAGACCAACCGAAAGTCACTGCCATGCTGGAGATACCTCCCCATGCACACACATGCACACATACACACACACACACATACCCAGGACCATACCAGCCCAGATGGCATGTACACACCTGCAACTGAGCACCCATAGCCAGCTGCAAATCAGAGACCGACACAGTATTCATATATCAAAATAGAAATGTATATTGAACATATTATAACAACAACAATAGAAACCATTTACAAGGGGGGGGACGGGTACAAGGAAGGGTGTTCAAGGGGTAGGGATGAAAAACTTGGAGAGGAAGGCAGGGTGGTAGGGATGGGAGAAGTGGGAAGGGTGTAATGTCGCCATGGCCCAGCCGGCTCCTGGTCCTCCCCTGCTGGTGCACCATCCTGTGCCACCCCTGCTGACGCCCATGTTGCCGGATGGCTTGCAGGATCTCCTGGTTCTCAATGCTGACTTGTGTGAGGCGCCTGACATCATCGCCAACCTCCTGAGAACCTCGAGGCCTAGGAAAATGGGAACACAGTCAATGGCTGTGACTGACCACAACCCTGAACACCACCCAACCTGCAAGCCATATAGCCCAATGTCCCGCACCTGTGATGGCATACACCCACCCACAGTGAACATGCACATGGCCATAACAAACAGGCGGCACCAGCTATGCGCACCATCACACACACTGCCCACGTCAATCACAGTACAAACTAGGCTGGCAAGTGACGTGGCAACGTGGTGTGATGCCAGTTACACAGCTATGTGCCCAGTGCATGCCTGGACCACCAGTGACTCATACACAGACGTGCTGTGATACTGCACAGTGATGCATGTCACCTGTGTCGTGCCTACATACATGGATACATAGACAGTGTCGGCAGATAAGGGCCTATGGCCCACCCAGTCTGCCCATTTGAGCTTGTAAGTTCACTCTGTTTTCCTATAGGTCTGTTGCCCCTTACCCCTGACCTCCAGAATTCCTTTATGTCTATCCCGTGAATTCTTAAATCCCGTGACCAAGTCAGCCCCCACCACTTCCTCTGACAGGGTGTTCCACTTGTCCACCACCCGTTCTGTGCAGAAATTCTTTCTCATGTTTCCTCTGAATCGTCCCCCCTCCAACTTCATCCCATGCCCTCTAGTCCTGGAACATCTTTTACACTTAAAAATAGTGTTTTCCTGCACTCTGTTCCCCTCTGTAAGATACTTGTATGTCCCCATCATATCCCTCTCTCCCTCCTCTCTTCCAGGGAGTACATGTTCAGTTCCTTCAACCTGTCGTCATAAGACTTGTGATGCAATCCATGCACCATCTGTGTTGCCCTCCTCTGAACCCTCTCTACCCAGTCCATGTCCATACGTAGGTATGGTCTCCAGAACTGTACACTGTACTCCAGGTGGGGCCTCACCAGTGTCTTGTATAGTGGAATTATGACCTCCCCTTTCCTACATGGTTGTGTTGTGCATGGCTGGTGGTCTTGCCCCCCACCCCAGCACGCAATAGCATCCATGAAGTAATGATACTCACACTCCTCCAGCAGCTGGCTCTGCCGCTGCTGCTGCTGATGCTGCTGCTGCTGCTGGGGCACAACACCCCCCGGCACCGGGGCCCTGGCACGGCCCATGTCACCGTTGCCCTGTGTCCTCAGATTCCGGCCTGTGGGAGACATATGTTGAGACAAACATCAGTGTGACTCAAAAGCAGAGTGCCCCCTGCCCCAGTGAGAGTGCCTGCCCACACAGCCATAACCATCCATCGCACAGCTGCACACACTGACACAGCCAACCGTGTCTGAGCCGGCACCTATGCACAGCCACCCAAGCACACACACACCTACAGAGAATATAGGTACATAGATGGTACACTCACCTGGCCTAGGCACTATGCCCTGCCTGGCACGCGACCGCAGTCAGCGACAAAAGTTCTGGTTTCCTCCGGTGGAGGTCACTGTACCGTGCCGCACTGTTCGGCAGACCGCCCTGGCCCAGTGATCTCCACCTGGTCAGTGGCCACTTGCTGCCACAGCTGAGTCCTGGCACTGGTGAGGGTGCCTCACCCCTAGGCCATCATAGTGTGGCTCAACTAGGGCAACCAGGTTGGCCACTTCAATCTGGCTCCAGGACACCGCCTCCTCCCTAGCCATGGCACCAACTTTACAGCAGGCAATATGGCCCCACTGCGCCTGTAACCCCACTTGAGTTGTTATGCAATAGACCACCACAGGCTCCAATCGAGCTGTTCGAACAGCGCCGTTACTTTCACACGGCGCTGTCACCAGACAGCGCAATAGGACGCACATGGCATGCCAACAGTGCCAGGGTCAGAGGGCATACACAAGGTCACGGCAATGACACAAGGCTACGCACAGCGCCATCGGACATATAGGCATCCTGCCCGACTGCCAAGCTGCGCAGCAGTGCCACAGTGGACTATCGCGCAGTAGTGCCACAGCGCCATATAGTGCCCAGTGCTGTAGCGCCACTGGCACAATGGTGGTCATGGTCTGAATCGCCTATCATGCTCAGCAGGTCTGCAGCACGATAGACACATGCGTAAGCTGTCTGGGCATGCGCAATGCAGTGTGGCACACAGCCACAAACCTGCGCCATTGGCTCAGCCGGACCTTCCGTATTGGGCAAAGCGCAAATACGCAATATTCAGCCGACATATGCAAATCATGCGATCAGCCATTCAAAGGCGCAGTGGCGCGATTAGCATGTCATTAAAGTTGCGCCACACCTCATTTGCATGTGTTGCACTATAAAAATGCAACAGTGGGTTGTGCTGGCCAGATTTGGTTACTGCAGGTGAGAGGTGAGTTACATGCTGTGTGATGCTCAGGACAATGCTCATGGGCGGAGGATGATAAAGGCTGAGGGGGCTGAGCATGAAAAGGGCACTTAGAAAGGGACAAAGGCACCTTTCTATCAGTATCTGCACGCGGAGTGGAACGTGGGGCTTCCGCCCCGGCCGGCAGCTATGCTCATGGGGAAATGCTGTCGACTGCACAGTGACAGGTGTCCACTTCCACCCATACAGATCACCATGACTGACCAGAGCCAAGCTGAGGGTGTGGACGGCGGGCGTAGGAGGAGGCCGAACTTCACCGCGGCAGAGACGGAGGCCCTCTTCCAGGCCTACCTGGAGGATGAGCCACTAGTGAGTGAACGGAGGGGCACCCCTCAGGAATGTGCAGCTGCATGGGAGGGGGTAGCTCGGGCCATCAACCTGCACGGAAGCCACCAGCGCTCCGTGCAGGAATGCAAGAAGAAGATGGGGACTGACTGCAGGAGGCTGAAGGAGAAGGTGGCAGCCTTCAGGGCGGCATGTGCTGGCACTGGTGGGGGCCCACCAGTGGTGTTGCAGCTGACCCCTACAGAGGAGACACTGGTCACGGCCATGCAGCCGAGTGCCATTGCGGGCGTACCAGGCGGAGGATTCCAGACAGGTGGAAGCCCATCACTGCATGGTATGACATGGTGGTGTTGTTGGGGGGGGCTGTTGTTCACATGCACTCACATGTACTCTCTTTCTGTTACAGATCCTGTTCGTCTTCAGGAGACGGTGGTGGTGGTGGGTCCAGACAGTGATGTAGACCTGCTGGACGTGGAGGAGGGACCATCCACCTCCGCCACCAGCCTGCAGGCACTGCAGCAGCATGCACGCTGGGCCAACAACTCCGGTGTCAGTGATACGGGTGCAGGGGGTGCACAGCCTGTGTCACAGCAGTCTGGCATGCAGGTATGCCAGCATGCTGTGCCTATGGCATTGGCACGCACCTGCACCATTGATGATAGCAGGCCTGCAATGGGCAGTGATAGGTGTGTGTCCCATGATGGACACATGGCAGGCCAGCACGTGCCCCTGGGCCTTCCTGGTTCACACCTGTGTACCAGCATGCTGGCACAGTCCCAGGCTGTGCCTGTCAGCACCGTGAGGCAGCACCGGTGGCTGTGCAGGTGTCTGGCACTGTTGTCAGCATGGAGGTGGAACAGGTGGACCTGGGGTCTCAGCAGTTGGAGGGCAGCAGCAGCAGTCACACACCAGGTCTGGGGTACAGTGTCAAGCAGTGGCACATGTCCACCGCCTTGATCCGCCCCATACCTGGTCCTGGCAAACAGCGCCACCCTCAAGGGGTGCTGTGCACCAGGACCGTCCACACCCTGGGGGTCACGATGCCATTGGGGCACAGTACCCATTGGACACGCACACCCGCCTGCTGCAGGACTTGGTACAGCTGCAGGGTCGGGTTGCAAGGTCTGTGGAGGCACTGTCTGTGTCCATGGAGTGACATAGCAGGGAGTGTGCTCGGGACTGAGCCGAGCTGGTCCTTATGCGGACGGATGTGACCGCTGCCATTGACAGGCTGACCCAGGCAGTGGTCTCTGTCGCGGACGACACACACTGTCAGGTGCCCCGTACCACACACCCCACACAGTGTGCTCTCCACTCCTGTTCCCGCGTGCATGCGACACCAGGCCTGTCGACACCGGGTTCTGCTGTGGGCATCCCGAGCACCCTGGTGCAAGTTTGTTTGGCAGGATGCAGACCCCTGTGCGGACAAGGTTGCGTTCGTGCAGTGGGACCCCTGGTGGTGCACCAGCGCCACCCGATGTGGCCCCTGCTCAGCCTGCCAGTGCTGCTGGGCCACGGCGGGGCTGCCCACACATCCGTGGTGGCTGTGGGACAGTGCTACCTGACTGAGCTGTCTCCCAGTGCAGGCCCTGTCTGGTGCTGCCCTGTGTGCAATGTGTGTCATGGCGGGCAGTGCACTGCTGGGTGCTCTGCTCACCACGCTGACACACGGACCACCTGCACACTCTCCCAACTGCTGTCCACAGGTGCGTGTGCATGATGATGCCTGCATTGCACTGTACACCAAGGTGCAAGGGTGCCCAGGTCCTGACACACGTATATGGACAGTCCAGGAGGTGGGGGTGGTTGGTGGTGCTGTATGTTGGCAATGTCATTTCCGCAGTGCTGTGCTGCTGCCCATGTACACTGCCTGGTGTGTGTGTGTGTGTGTCCATATGAGTGCTCACCCCTCTCTGATGGTGTGTTGGTATGCCTGGAACCTTCAACTCCCCTGACCTTCATGCACGGTGTGTTCCCCTGTGTGCCTGTGGTTTGCGCATGGACAGTGTTGCCTGCACATGTCCCCTTGACTTACCTGTGTTGGGCGTAGTGCTCTTCTGCAATGGTGTCCCGGTGCAGCTGGGCCTGCCGGGTCAGTCGGGGGTCCCTCCATCCTAGGGGGGGCTGCTCATCACTAACATCACTGGCGCCACTGGTGTCCCCATTGCTGTCCCCCTCTTGGACCTGTACGGCTATCCCATGGTCTTTGGCCATGTTGTGCAGGATGCAACAGGCCAGGAATATCCCACAGGCCTTTTGGGGGCTGTACTGTAGGGCTCCGCCGGAGGTGTCCAGGCATCGGAGCGTGCCTTGAGCATCCCAAACACCCGCTCTATGATGTTACGTGTTGCATGCATGTGCCTCATTGAAGCATAGCTGCGCTTGGGGTCGGGGGCCGGCACGGTGTGAGCAGCCAGGGATGGAGGGGTATCCGCAGTCACCTGTGTGGAGATAGTGGAGATCAGTGTCATGTCAGGTCCATATTGCCCATATCCTTGTGTGCCACTACCAAGGCACCTGTGTCATTCCCACCTTGCCCAGAGTTTGCATTCCATACATGTGTACTCACCACTAGATGACCCGTGGGATGTCCCCACTGAATCGATGGCACAGTGCAGACTGGTGCCATATGAAGGCATCATGTGCTCCACCAGGGTGTGTGGCACAGACGTTTATAATGCACCCAGTGGCATCACACACCACCTGGCAGTTGACACTGGAAAACCCCTTTCGGTTCCGATATGCCTGGCCGTCGGGGCCAGGTGGCGTGAGAATGGCCACATGGGTGCAGTCTATGGCCCCTAGCATGCCAGGCATATGTGCTACCCTGTGGAACTCCTGCATGTTTGTTGTACGCTCTGCTGCGGTGCTGGGGAAATGGATGTACTTCGCAGGCATGAGGCAGCAGTGCGCTGAGGATGGGTGAGGATGCGTGGACGTGGCCAACTGTGTAATGCCTGTGGTGTCCTCTGTTGGCCTCTGGAAGGTGCCCTGGTGAGCAGGCACATGCAGGCTGTCACCTTGGTCTCCACGGACAGAGCGTGACTCCGTCGTGAGGGTGCCTGCATCACATCACTGCACAGCTCACAGAGCCGTCTCAGTATTGCCCTGTTCAGGTGGTACCGGCCCACAATCTCGATGTCTGTGTACAGCTCGAAGCTGATGTGGGCACGATACCACCTGTCGGGGGCATACCGCTGACGGGCTCCTCCGCGGCCACGTCCCCCTGCAGCATGGTGTCTCCCCCCCTCATTACAGCTTCCATGTGGAAGCTGGCACTGTCCATCTCCCTGGCTTCTGCCCCCGGCTGCTGTTCCTGTGTTACCCCCGCTGCCCCCACTGCTGCTTCCACTGCACCAGGCACCCCCCACTGGCCTCTCTGTCCTCCTGGACCCACTGTCCCTCTCTGCCCTTCCAGCTCCTGTCTCTCTCTCTCTCTCTGTCTCTCTCCCCCAGTTTGCAGCCTGCTAGGGTTCTTGCGCCGCTTCCTTGAGCCTTTTTACTTTGGCTCAATTCCGCTACTGTGCAACTTCAGGCTGAGCCACTCTTGCGCATTGCGCAAGTGTTCGATTATCGCATTGCACACTTTATGCATGGACCCGCCCCCTTCGGTTGCGCATGCCTTCATTTCCATTGCGCTGTTGCTCAGCATGTTTTTGGTGGCGCAACTGGCCCCTTCTGAATATCGCAGAATGGCGCATTTTTGGAGTTGCGCATGTGCAAGCCTGTTGTGCATGGCGCAACCCTTTTGAATATCTGGGCCCATTTGTCCCCTTAATCTTTTAATATGAGAGAGCACACATTTGCGTTTAACATGCCCATTCATCCCATGCACATTCCAACACCTGGTCCTCCACCTCATCCACAGCAGCAGCATAAAATGAAAACAAAAACATCAAAACATGAACAAAAAGTTGGTAAAAAAGTGAAAAATAACATCCATAACAATACAAAATATTAACAGGTACCAATAAGACATAAATAAAGTAGCACTAAGTGAAAATCTCACAACATGAGTGTGGGTATGTGCGGGGCCACTGCACCTGTCCCATGCAAAGAAATGCCCCTTGGGAAATAACCCGCCCCTGGCAGAACCAAACAGCATAATCATCAAGGGTAGAATGCAGACATTACCAAGAATACTGAAAATCACAGCCAAAAGAGCAAGACACCCCTCTAGTGGACAAACAAAGAAAAAACTATGCAGAAGCCAATAGCAGGGGATGTCCCAGAGATATTAATAATAACTATAGACAATTAGCGATACTAAAAATAATTAACCCCCTAGTTTACATCCACCTCCACCCTACCTCATTCTCTAGTACATAGCAGCCAGAAGAGCAAACTCGATAAATGAGCAACTTAAGGGCAACTAAAAACCCAAAAGACAGAGATATAACAATGGGAGCCCAATAGACACCGAACAGCACAGTAACAATGGGGCCCACAAGGGCTGCTCAGCAAAATCTAATGCTCCCAATCAGCCAAACCACAACACCTCTGTGGGAAATTCCAAAAAATAACGAAGAAAGAAAATAAGGATCAAATAATGCTCTTTTGGCTGCTATGTTTACAAAATCAGGATCCAACCAGATAATAAATAACACTAGCCACACAGTGACAAAATAACAGACAAAAAATGAAACTAAATACAATCAATCCAGCTGTTCCATAGTTGGGAGATGAAACTGTCTTCTACCACTGTCCAGAGGAGATATTAAACCTTCAGTCCATGGAGTCCTCATCCTGAGCCAAAAAGCAAGGTGTTGAATCACGGGTTTTCTTCTTCTGTGCTGCAGAGTGAGATGCCAAAGCTGGCTGCACTCATTATTGCTTAGGAGCCAAAGAAGGCTGAGTCCCCTGAGGTGTGGCCCCCTGGTCTGCTTGAGAATTGGAAAGTAAAAATTGCCGAGCCTCCATAGGTGAAGTGAAAGATTCTACTTTGTTATGAATAAAAATCTGCAAGGTGGCCAGAAGTGCCAAAAAACATCTGATGTCCTGTTCCTTAGCCAAGCCTCTGACTATGTCAAAGGCCTTCCACCAGTCAATAACCCATTTAGGCTGACCTGGGAGAAAAGTCAATCTGGCCCCCACCACCAAATCTCTTTAACAGACTGTGTTCCCCTCACAATACACTCTCAGTGCTGAAAGCAAAGCAATTTCATTACCACAGGCCAAGATCTAGCATTAGAATCCATCGGGGTGGACCAGCTGCTACACAATTCACCCTGTCAGTCTCAATCAACATATCAGTCAGCCAGTTAAACCCCCAAGGCAGGGCATCCTGTATAAACCAAAGCATGTCACTGCCCACGGCCCCTTCAGGCAGCCAGAGAATCTAACTTTGCTCTGGAGGCTCAGGGTGTCCTGATCATCCAACCACTCCCAAAGCTGCCATATCTCCCTCTTGACTAGTCCCAGTCGCCGGTCTGCTGGATGGGCCAGTGCTCCAGCTGAATGATGTGGGTCTCCATCTGTTCAACCCAATGCCCCATGGCTTCTACAGAAATCCACACTGCCATGAGAGTGACCATCAAACTGTTAATATTGGCATGAATGGCACTGACAAAAGATTTTATTTTACTAAGTTTCAAAACCACGAGGCCCACTTGAGTCTCCCGCTCCACTTGTGCCTCAGCTACACTGCTGGGCCCTTCAGGAAGAGTCATCAGAGAAGCCGAAAACTTGTATTTTTTCTTTGCCAAGGCACCCGATTTTTCACCTTCAGGCATCCCAGTGTCATTGGAACACAGAACCCACCAGCTGCACTGGAATGGAACCGACTTGAAGAGGGGCAAAAATCAAAAATGCAATCTGTGGGACCGAGCTACAGAAGTCTAGCTGCACTTAGCTTGCCTGCATCATGTGACTCCTCCTTGAATAACCATTTGAAATAGTTAGTGGGAGGATTCCATGTACAGTATACCGAGCAAAATTATTATGTTCTCAGGTGGTATGTTTTTTCAGTTTCTATATTCTAACCCTATATTTAATCAGTTCCACAGTTCTATATGGTGTTTTGAAAGAGTAAATGTCACTATTAAGCTCCTTAATGTGCCCTGTCTGAGCTCTATTTGTCAGACTGAACTGATATCAACTTTTGCCCTCCATATTACTCTCTTGTACTTCTTCTGAATGTATATGTAATTTGTTAAAACATAGTCTGTTTTATTTCCCTTTCATTTTCTGTATAGTTTTGTATTCTTGGCTAATAATCGTTTTTGTTTTTAACAATAACCATGCAGTTTGCTTTTGCTTTGCATTATATTTTTCCTCTTAGGGATCATTCTGGACTGTAGGGCATGCTGAGTGGGGGTGCTCTGGGAAAACAGAAGGATTTATTTTTTCTGTCATTGTGGAATGACATTGTTGGGGTTCTTTTGGCAGGCCAGCAGCAGAAGGTAATACATTACTGGGAGGCTGATAATCATGCCCTGAAGAATGGGGGTCTGACTGGCCTTTATATTTGCTTGGCTGACAAACTTAATTTCTTGCTTTCTTTCTCTTTTCTCTTTTCAGTTATTTTACCATCTCTTCCTGTGATGAACTCCACTCCTCTGTATCAAGCTCATTATCACCAGTAGAAGTTCTTGCTGTAATTCACATCTCACTTGCAAAGCTCCCATTATTCTTCATCATCCTCTTCCACATGTGCATCCTCCTTTAAAGCTTCTTCAGAATTTCTCCTCCTCTTGTGCTTCTTCTTTCCCTGCCCCTCCTCTTCACCTAAATCAAGTGTTTTCCTTGTCCATTTGCCTCCTCCTCCTCATGTGCTCTCCCCTCCTTTACTACAGTTGCAGCAACTGACATGGTCAGATATTTCCAGATATTTTGTGATATTTCTTAAAAAAGATTCTCTCTGGAGGCCAAACAGCAGTACTGCAAGCAGGCAGGGATTCTTCTGGAGATACCACAGAAATATCAGGAAATATTTGACCATGTCAGTTGCTGCAACTGCACCTCATTCTCATGTCCCTGTTCTGACAGTTCCATCTGCATATCCTGCTCATTGGCACTCTTCTCCACAATTAGCCACTTTGCAAGAGGAAATACTGGCTTGCTTTGGTAGAATTGTGGGGTCGCTATACCTCACCCATACTCCTCCCATGGACGACTCAATTTCTGTCAGGTGAAACGTTAACAGTGGTGTCCAGACCAAACCCAGAAGACTCAGTGTCTCCTTGTTCACACAGTTGCTGAGCTGCAGCACTAGGGACATCATATAGTGCCTAAGGGTGAACTGGCAATTGTCCACACCCACAACAACTGGGGTGGCTGCTATTGTGTTGATCTTAGGTGATGACTAAAGGGAGGGCTTGACTTTACAAATCAGGATTGATCTCTTATATTCAGGGTAGTGGAACTGGAAGCAGTCAAAAGAGAAACTGTGGGAGACCTGTGTGCTTCTGGTATGCTCAGGATGGTTTCATCACCAGATGTACTGGATAATAGGCTGGAAAAGCTGATTGTAGAGGGAGAAGAGCCAGGGGACTTCTGGGGTCTAATGAACTTCAGTTTCATTGGCCAGAAAATCACAGTCCTAGCCCTAGCCCTCCTATCTGCACACCACTACTACAGTCCCCTTCCCATAATCACCATGCCTGACTTCTTTGCCACCACCAGTATTTGCATATCTGGTATTTACTGGAAAAGTAATTGTGGAGTCTTTACACCCCAACTGTAAGCAGCTCTGGGAATGGCCAGGCACCAAACAGCACAATACACAGAGGCCATATCAGTCTAGGCTCACTATGCCACACCACACAGTATAACTGCACTCTTAAAAAAAGTACATAAATATTTTTATTTGCACCAGCTTAAAATTCAGGATAATACTCACAGGCAGCAGCAAAAACAATGTTGGAAGTGTTTTGCACGTTATCGCTTTCTCACGGTATTGTGGGTATTCACTGTTCTTTTATTCATGTAGTGTATCTCCCACTTGTGGATATACGTATTGCCAGTGCATTTTCCTCCACACTTTTTTACTATTTCTCTTAAATGAACTCTCACGCTGGCGGAATCTTTCCTGCCCCCACAACCCTTTCACCAACTGTTATGTTCTACATCTTTTTATGCAGTTGGATAACAGACAAAAAACACATTTAAAAACCAAAGAAGGATTTCTTAGCCCTGCACCAACAGTAAAAAATAGCATTTCTTAGTCAATTAGAACTTTCAGAATTTCCCTACTGTCTTGTTTGCTCAAGTTAAATCAGTGCCTTAAGCCCTTGTGCCCTGCTGCAGGTAGGCCTGCAACTAAAAGAAACAAATTATGAGAGCGTGGCGAGAGTGCTATGATGAGTTCATTTGGGGAGTGGGACAGCTTGATTTCCCATCCTGTTGTGATCTCTGCAATTTCCATTGGTAGCACTCCCGCAGGGTAAATTCTCACATTCCTGAAGCAGCCGCTGAGTGCCACAGAGCTATGTATGCACAGTTTGAGTTGGAGACACCATCTTGTGAAGGGAGGCCATCACTGCCATAGTTGCATAAGAAAAAACAAAGCGCTGCCAAGGGTGTGTGTTTATGCAACCAGCGGAGGGGAAGGGCTGTTTAAACAGCAGCTGTGGACATTGGCCGAAGCACTGTGGAAGCACACCAAACAGTAACGTGCTTCCACAGTGCTCTCCTAAACCTCCTGTGATCCCATAACATCTGCGGAGCTCCACCACGCAGCTGTAAAAATAAGGTCTTTTTAAAACAGTTTCTTAGCAAAGTGTGTTGTATTTTATGAAATATTATTAACAGTTATGGTAAAATATACTCTATAAAGCAGGCAAGAATGTCAACATTTAAAAAAGATAGTGATGACTAAGGTAAAAATGCTTGCCCTGCAAGCACTGAGACAGGGTAGAGAACCCCCAAAAGGAATACATTTTAATCAACTTTCACGGTATTGTGGGTATTCACTGTTCTTTTATTCATGTAGTGTATCTCCCACTTGTGGATATACGTATTGCCAGTGCATTTTCCTCCACACTTTTTTACTATTTCTCTTAAATGAACTCTCACGCTGGCGGAATCTTTTCCTGCCCCCCCCCCCCCGCAACCCTTTCACCAACTGTTATGTTCTACATCTTTTTATGCAGTTGGATAACAGACAAAAAACACATTTAAAAACCAAAGAAGGATTTCTTAGCCCTGCACCAACAGTAAAAAATAGCATTTCTTAGTCAATTAGAACTTTCAGAATTTCCCTACTGTCTTGTTTGCTCAAGTTAAATCAGTGCCTTAAGCCCTTGTGCCCTGCTGCAGGTAGGCCTGCAACTAAAAGAAACAAATTCTGGTCAGAGCCGATATGGCTGCTCAGAGCAACGGGTTATGAGAGCGTGGCGAGAGTGCTATGATGAGTTCATTTGGGGAGTGGGACAGCTTGATTTCCCATCCTGTTGTGATCTCTGCAATTTCCATTGGTAGCACTCCCGCAGGGTAAATTCTCACATTCCTGAAGCAGCCGCTGAGTGCCACAGAGCTATGTATGCAGGGTTTGAGTTGGAGACACCATCTTGTGAAGGGAGGCCATCACTGCCATAGTTGCATAAGAAAAAACAAAGCGCTGCCAAGGGTGTGTGTTTATGCAACCAGCGGAGGGGAAGGGCTGTTTAAACAGCAGCTGTGGGCATTGGCCAGAGCACTGTGGAAGCACACCAAACAGTAACGTGCTTCCACAGTGCTCTCCTAAACCTCCTGTGATCCCATAACATCTGCGGAGCTCCACCACGCAGCTGTAAAAATAAGGTCTTTTTAAAACAGTTTCTTAGCAAATGTGTTGTATTTTATGAAATATTATTAACAGTTATGGTAAAATATACTCTATAAAGCAGGCAAAAATGTCAACATTTAAAAAAGATAGTGATGACTAAGGTAAAAATGCTTGCCCTGCAAGCACTGAGACAGGGTAGAGAACCCCCAAAAGGAATACATTTTAATCAACTTTTATGCAGTCCACACTCTCTAAAAGGGACACTGTCAATCATCTTAGGCCTTAAAACATCCTTAGTTTAAACAGAACATTTAATGGTTGGTTACATTCTGTAGAACTTCTTGCTGTAGCTGGTAGTTTGAGTCTAATTCCTTTAATTCTTTTTAAAATTGAAAATTAGACTGCCCTATTTTATGGTTCTTCACATTTGGTAGAATTTGCTGATGTGGCTAGTAGTTTGATTCTGATACCTTTTCACTTTTTAAATTTGAAAAACAGGCCGTCTGCCATAGTGGTGTTACCACAAAAACATGTTTGTTTACAGTCCTTGATCAATTTTGACTATATCGTTCCTTGACTTGGGAACACCCCCAGTATAGTCTAGACACTCAGGATGCAGTGGGAGGAGAGGAAATTATTGCATTATGAGTGGCTGCACTGTTCGGTGGTGGTGGGGTGGGGGGTTGTTCCTAATGCTGAAGAGGATGTAGTGGAGTAGATCATGGATTTAAAACAAAGCAAAGCTGGGTATAATTATATGATTAGCATGCATCTTAGTTCTACTAAGAAAGGAAGCAAATAAATCAACCAGCAACATCAATGTACTTTATAGAAGGCAAAGAATTATAGAATGTGGGTTTTCAACCAGAAATAAAATGATGCAACAATGGTTGACAGTGTCCCTTTGATATAATAGAGAGCTTTGTTACAGCTTCCAGGGTCCCTTTTGACAAACTCTTATATAAGAGTCCACAACCTCTACACCACCACCACTACTAGGAACGTCAAAGTAAATTATTGTAACATTAAATTCCATAATGACTTCTCACAAGTTCCATTAAGATGGTTCAAAACCTTTTGAATCCTGTCTTGACATCTCCTACTATTCCCAAGCTACTCTTTGGATTAACCATATCTGATAACCTATTTCTATTGCTGAGACGTCAACTAGTAATTTTCAGTTGTTCTGAAATTGCTGGTCAGCCCGTTATCTGCCGTCATCATATTCTTTGTCACCTAGTCCTAACACAATCCTCACCTAATGTGTTCTTTTTCTCCATTATTAGCCACCCTGATGTCCACAATGAACTATTTCACTTACACCTAAAATTCTGACTCACAATATGATGGCCTTCTGCCAAATTTTCTTAAACTGAGCGCTCCTGCCAGTGCCAAACTCATCTCCCAGATTTTTAATTGCTTACTTTCTGCTGGTATTTTCCCCTTGGCCTAGAAAAAACAGTAGTCATACCTCTTTACAAAGCTGGCACCACTGAAGTAGAAGTGAGATAAGGTGATCAGTGGCAAATTTTGCTATGCCTCAAATCAGGACCCATTTCCTCTATTCAGTTTTAGAAATGTGAAATATTTTGGCTAACAATTTACTAATTCACAGGAGGTCAAGCACAGGGTTAAAAATTGTTACCGGCTCACTAGCCAAATGCTGGTAGATTTTGTGTTGGGTTAGTAAGATTATCCTTCAACTAACCCTGCAGTCTTGTACTGGAGAAGGTAACATTTCAATAAGTACATCAGTTAGGCTAGTGGAAAAGTCTGTGGGGCTAGTGGATTTTCCCAGTCTCTAGCCCTGCTGGCTACTGGCTGCAAAACTTAATTTCAACCCCTGCAAGCAGGCTCCAAATTGAGGTATATGATACCTCGTCCCCACCTGAGTAATTTTGCATCTTCTACCTCTTCCCCATTCTCCCAGACTTGTCTTTTTTTTAGTTTTTTAATTTTTTATCTTTTTTAATACCAGATTCTGGCACAGTAGCAAGAGCTGTCCGGAGGTCTTAAATCTACTCCCCTACAGATTGATCAGCCATATCTCCATTGTAGGCAGACTAATGGAAACCATTCTCAAAGAGAGATTGGTGAGCTTTCTGGATGTACAAGGTCTCCAAAGATGAAAAGCAGCATTGGTTTGTCTCAGGGAGATCATTCCAGACTAATTTGATTGATTTTTTCAATTGGGTCACAAGGGCATTGGATAAGAGCCAGGTGGTGGATGTCCAGAATTTGGACTTAAGCAAGGCCTTCAACTCTGTGCCACATGGAAGGATGCTTAATAAACTGAGGAACCTGGGAGTAGGGAAGAAACTGGGGGTGGGTCCAGAATTGGCTGTTGGACAGGAACCAGAGGGTGATTGTTTGGGGGGTACTATCGAAGCCTAGACCTGAGACCAGTGGGGTACCACAGGGCTTTGTACTTGGGTCGGTGTTTTTTAACATCTTTATTGGTGACATAGCTGATGAGATCAAAAGTAAAATTAGCCTATTTGCATGATACCAAGATATATGGGAGAATATATGTAAAGGAGAGAAAGCAGGAGCTCAGGGAGGATCTGGCTAGACTCAAAAACTGATCAGGAATCTGGCAGCTGGGGTTCAATGCCAAGAAGTGCAACATCATGCACCTGGGAGGTAGGAACCCTGGGAATAGCTACTGGCTGGGGGGTACAGGTATCCAGTTCAGAGGAAGAAAGGAATGTAGGGGGTCATAGTTAGAAGAGACAAGAAACATTCAGCAGAGTGCCTTAAGGTGGCAGCCAGAACAAAATGCTGAGATTCATTGGCAGGAGAATCACCTCCAGGAAAGAGAAAGTAATTCTATCCTTCCACAAATCATTGGTGAGCCTGCACTTGGAGTACTGTGTGCAGTTCTGGTCCACTTATTTGAAAAGAGAAATCAGACTACTGGAAAGGGTACATCATAGGGTGACCAAGATGATCCCAGGGCAACCAAGATGATCTAGGGCCTGGGGGACAAATCCTTTGAGAAGAGACTATGGGAGCTCAATATGTATTCCCTAGGGGACAGAAACGAGGGGAGATATGATAGAAACCTTCAGATACCTAAAAGGTGTAAACAAGGTTGGAACAGAGGGCTGATATGGGGAGGCACTTTTTCACCAAAAGGGTGGTGTCAAAGTGGAACGAACTACCAGAGGAGGTGGTCTCATTGAGAATGGTGGAGAGTTTTAAGAGAGGGTGAGACAGAGAGTCACAACCAGTAGGGAGAGGGTAGAAAGGGTTGGAGAAGAATACTCTGTGGGGGAAGGGAGGCAGCTCCAGTATAATTTACTGTGAGCTACAAACTCAAGCAGACTTGATAGACTGTTATGGCCTGTTTCTGCTGGCATCTTCATATGCTCATGTGTACATTTGTGTGTATGTCCTCCCCTATCCAACTCCCTCCTGCATCCCCCAAATACTCATATTTAAATGCTGCCCCTCTTCCGCACCCAATCTTTGATTCTGAGGGGACATATAGTAGTTCAAATCCAGGCTAACTCTGTTGCCCCCTTTCTGTTGCTCCAGCTCTGTTCAAAATATAGTAAGCCACTGGGATGGAATGCAACCGGGAGGGGTGGAGCAGTCTGCATCACTCATGACACTATGCGGGCAGACTAACCAATCAGTCTTACTAATGTTATCAATGATGCAGACTGCTCAGACCCATTCCTCCTGGTCACATTACCTCTAGCTCTAGTGCCTAACTTCACTTACAGTGGAATGGGTGCACTGCAGGGGAAGGCAACTGAGTTAGCCACTAGCCAGGATTTTAACTATTGAGTGTCCACCCTGAAATCATGAACTGAAGTTTCATGGGGCAGCATTTAAATATGTGTATTTTGGGGACAGGTGTGGGTTAGGGAAGGGGAAAATCATTTATAAGACTTGGCCAGCTCCTTGCAGAGTGTTAGGAACCAGACTTTTTTAATGAGCCTGGCAGAATGGGAAGTGTGAGTGGGAGGGAAATTAGGGTGGGAAGGAAGTGACCACAAGCTATGCCCAGGCCCCCCTAGGGACGGCTACAGATTTTTACAAAAGTTAATTGACCAAATGGTCAAAGTGTCCTAAAGCTTTGACACTCACTTTCCAAAGTAGGCATTACCAGGTTTTGGCCTTTTCACCAAAGTGCACTTTGGCCTTGTCTTACCCCAACACTGAACATCCTATTCCCTTACTTTCCTCACTACCAATGTTCCTTTGTAAGACTAATCAGGAAACAGCTGGCCAGCTTCTATGCAACGACCAGCTTCTTCACCCTTATACAATCTGGTTCTGACACAAAAAGCCCAGAATTACTTATCACCTACAGTACTGTACAGCTGACTCTGTATATTCATATATGAACTCTGGTCGCCCTACTGGCACAATCTTCATTGACTGGAGGAGATACAATGAAGGGTGACTAAGGCTGTGGAGGGGCTGGAAGTCATGTCCTATCCAGAGAGAATGCATGAGTTAGATCTTTATACCTTGCAATATAGAAGGATGGGGGTGACATCTGTATGTTATTTAAGGTTATGCATGATAACAAACTTAGAGAGGAATTGGGATTGACTTTAGGAAAATCTAAATATGAACCTAGGGGACGTCCATTTCAACTAGTAACTCAAAGATGGCAAACAATACCATAGAAACACTGGTTCAGCTAGAGATTGGTGGCTGGGTGGAACTCGTTGCCAACAGAAGTGGTAACGAGCAAGCGTATGGACTCCTTCAAGCATAAATTAGATGGGTTTCTTATGGGATAAAAGAAAGGAACAAATCTAGTAAAAAAATACTGCAAAATCAGAGACTAATGAAGGGGACAATATATAATTCAAAGGCAAGCATTAAGGACGCAAGTCCAATGAGCTTGAAGCTACCTACGATACCTATGATACCTATGACTTGACAAGAACATTCAAAACCACGTGTAATTTTCTCCTCTCTGCCAAACTAGTAGCCTCTGGCACTATTGACTCCACCCTTCCTGGTTCCATTTATACCTTGTGGGTGCAACTCAACAAAATATGGTGGAAAACTCCATCTCTACCTCTCTACCTCTCTTATGATCAGCTTGGCAGCTTAAAAAAGTTCTGTACTTGGGTCTCTCCTGCTCAGTATCTTTGTAAATTACTTTTTCCTCACCATCAATGCCTGCAATGTTCAAAAGTATATGGATTACAGACAGCCCACCTGCACAGCAGCAAGGTGACCACTTGTGATGCCGACATCTCGGGTTTGGGAACAGACCCGGGAGTCGGAGGGCTTTGCCGGCAGAGAAGGATAGAGCACTCGAGGGGCATCTCTCCTTCTCTGGGATGGAGGGGGGTCCAGTCTGTTGGGTGACCTCTGGCGGAGGCTTGGGGAATCACCTGGAAGACCAACACCTGCCTATCTGGGATGTGGGACAGACACTGGTGGCATTGCATGCCATGTCTCCCAGGGGATCACAGCTAGAGAAGAAAAAAAAACTCCTGTCCCCCTGCCATGACGCCCCACTCCACCACCGCTCCCTCTGCCAACAGTGTCTACCAGGGGGGTCCCACTCCTGTGGCCTCGCTCTGGGGGGTAAGCCAGGGCTCACTTCCATTGACCATTGGGGGTTGGCCTGCCTGGTGGCCTCACCCAGGGGAGTAAGCATGGACATGGTGGGTCAGTGCACAGGGCAGGAGCTGAGCTCCACTAGGAGCATGGTGGGGGGCTGGACCTCAAAAGAATAATAAATTAAAAAAAATATACATGTATATGGATTACACCATCTGCTATGCATCCAGACCTAGAATAATGGGGCAAATAATTATTTGCAACTGGATTTCATTAATCTCCAGAACTGGTTCTGGAACAACTGTTGAATCTTTAACCAATCTAAGACTGTGCCTGTGCTATGCAGTATCATTATAAAATGGCAGCAAAAAAAATCCAGTTACTTTATCAGTTCAGAGCCTTCACCTGATCATGCATTACAGGACACCATTGTAAATGAGCTCTGCTCAATGTTCTTTTTTATTTTGAATAACACTGAATTTAATTAAAGGCCTACTGATGCATAATCAGTGCCTGATCCTGTTTTTCAACAAGGAAAGCCTTCTATCATAGACAATTAATACACCAGCAAACTTAAAAAATTTCAGACAGTACATTCCTGTACTTTACTACCCAGAAATAACAATAAATCATATTACTAAAATATATTGCTACATTTTCTAAATCAAAACTCAATACCAGAGCTGTACAACATTTTAACATTAACATTCATTCTCGATTTTCTTTTCTTTTATGCTCCCATGTCATGGTCTATGAGTTTTGGGACCTTTATTTCAAGGCTTGACTTTGCAGCCAGCCGCTGATCCCCCCACCCCACCCCCACAGCCTGTCAACATCAAAAATTACACTGGGAAAAACTGAAACCCTCACTACCACATGAGAATGTCCAGAACAAAAAAGAACTACTCATGCCCAGTTACTGGCATTTGGAGCAGCAGAGTATGTATCAATATATAGGAGCAAACACGAAGAGAAGTACCAGCAAACCTAACAAGCAATCACTTCAAAGCAACAGGCAAGCCTAATAGTCAACACAAAGCACAAAAGCTTGGATTACTGAAACTGGGTAGGTGTGACTCCCAGTTGCTGTGATGGAGTTCTTTTGGGGAGTTGGACAGCTCGATTTCCAAACCTGTTGTGATCTCTACACTTTCCATTGACGGCACTCCTGCAGGGTCACTCTTCCTGTTCCTGAAGTGGCCGCCAAGCATGACAGAACTGTGCATGCACCAGAGCCACCATCTTGTGACTGGCGGCCGTCACTTCCGCAGTTGGGGAAAAAAAGTAGAGCACCACCAAGGTGGTGTGTTTATGTGTCCCGTGGAGGGGAAGGGCTGCATAAACAGCATCTGCAGACATTGGCCAGAGAACTGTGGAAGCACACCAGACAGCAGTCTGGTCACGAGCTTCCACAGTGCTCCCCTAAACCTCCTGTGATCACATAATGTCTGTGGAGCTCTGCACCTGCAGCCATACAAATGTGACAAATTGTACACTCTCCCTTTCTCCTCTGCAGCAGCACTATACTCACTTCCTGTCTGAAACTAAATTTCAGTGCTGTTTACTAGCTAACTTGAATGATACTACAAGATATTCTGATGATTTCAAACTTTTTCTGATCACAAATCACTCTTTTAGAGAAGAAATTAAAGGGGAACTCCCACATAGGTTCACACCAATATTTGCCCAGCTCCTTATGTGTAACTGTTGTGGGCCTCCTCCAGTTGCCAGTAGTCCTATTGCTGTCCAAATCTAAATTATAAATAAAAATATACAATCCCCAGAAGTTATCAATGTGTGTGTCCACCACTGTACCATCAATAATGCTGGAGGATGATGTCATCAGAGCAACAGATAATGGTGCTGCACTAAATGTAGTTCCACCAGTAAACCAAACCCACACTGTTTGGTTCCCCACTTCAGTAATGGAAGAACCCTTTAAGTGTTGTGCACATCCTGAAGTGCAGATCTAATAGGGACTAGGACCATGTGAGTGTGATGCAGCACTGATTTGAGGTATACACAGTATTCATATAAGGAAGTGCCTGTATGTGTTGTGTTACTGTTTCTGTTAGCAAAAACAATTTACCCAATAAATGACTCTGGGTACAACAAGAGTTTTAAGTGGTATTATACAGCTGTTGTATTATGTTCTGTGTGTGTTAGCATTCTCTGTTTTGATTGACACCAGTAGTGAGAAACAATCTTACAAATATGCCCCTTTCCTTTTATAACTAGGCAGTCAGTGACTGGATCGCTGCTGTAAGGCAATAAAGATTTCAGCTATAACAAGGAATAGGTTACCAGGAAAGCATCAGATGCAGCATATGGAAGAAGGGTAATCTAGTGGTTAAAGCACAGGCACAAGACCTGGGAGACTCTGGTTCAAATCCTACTAGAGTCCCTTACTCTTTAACCATTAACAGGTTCCCCTAACCTCCTTGGGAACTGTGATGGCCCCTCAGGTCCATGACTTTAAAAGTGCCCCCATTCCCATTATAAATCATTAGCAGTGATGTGAGAGCTACAACACTTCACTTTGAAGGTACTGAGGACAAACTGTGGCAGACCCCCCCCCCCGTTTTGCAATGCCAGCATTTATTTATTTATTTTGTTTTTGTTGACCAGGTAAGTGCACTAGACAAATTCTGCCTATTTTCAGGCACAACCCGGGGAGGGGGATACAGATGAATGCCAACTGACCTTGAACCAGATTAAGCTGTTGGTGGTATTTTTAGTGAATGGGGAATTTTTAGTGAATTTGCAGTAGGATGTCCCTCACAAATCAGATGCTACACTTCAGCTGTTGTAGGTAAAGAAACTAATCAGTCTCAGTGTTTGTAGTGCTCTGTATTTGCATAGCTCATTCCTCCCATGTCATATACATTCTGTGTCTTGGCATTTCTAGCCAGAAACTCAGATTTAAGGAGCATTTGAAATGTAAAACAATACATTTTATAAAGTAAGTAGGCTGCTGAAAGGGGGGGTGTATCATTTGTGCAAAGGAGGAATTACGTCTTGTGTGCTCCTTTGGGAAACTGCCCAGGCCCACCTTGTAAATGAATCTTCTCAAGGGTGTTCACCTGGTTCAGTACAGATTGACTGATTGACTGCTTGATTGACTGATTGACTGACTGATTCAGTCTACTGCTCTCCACAACATTACAACTGTCTCACAGGGAGAAATGAGCAGTACAGAGAAACAGACTCCATTTCAAAGCCCCCAAAGGTACTGATTGGTGCAGATTG
Organism: Neoceratodus forsteri; assembly: GCA_016271365.2. NCBI lineage: Eukaryota > Metazoa > Chordata > Ceratodontiformes > Ceratodontidae > Neoceratodus > Neoceratodus forsteri. Next base: position 1,154,859,944 of record CM057456.1, on the reverse strand, counting down.
GCAGTCCAGAACCAAGATGGTGGTACATCACAGAAATGTCCATGCTGCAAAGAAAAGCAGGTTAGACAAACTACAATATCATTATTTACAATGCAGATAATAAGCAAACGGTTACATTTACCATCAGAGCTTCCTCTGCACAAATAGCAATGGCAGGAAACAGTGGTAAACCTGCAGCATGGGCGGGACTCGAGTCTAAAACTACTCGGCCCTACCCAGATTGATTATTTCTGCAGGATAAGCAGCCCTCAAAGGGGCAGGCATGGAGGCTAACAGTGCACTTACATGCTAACACTTTTTTAAATCTGCAAAGACACAGAACACCAGCCTGGCAGTGGGCATTTAGGCACACCCAAGGAATTTTTTGGGGAACCCCTATTTATAGAGGGGTTACAGTTTTAATAACATTTTATAATCAGTCTGTAGTGTGTATAGGGCTTTACTCTGTCTTGGCTATACACTATTCTATAGAATTTTGTGTCATCTGTGAAGAGGCACAACTTTCCCTGTATTCCTTTGCCAATGTCACAAATGAACATGAAACATGTTGAAAAGGACCAGTCTGGGGACAGATCCTTGAAGCACTCTACCCATGACATCTGTCTCCTCACTTGAGACTGTTGACCACTTTTCTCTGTTTATGGCCTTGTGGCTAGTTTCCCACACATCTGGTTTGTTCTCCTCCTACTCCCAGATCCACTATTTTTTTAGCAGCCTCTTGTGTGGCACAGAATGAAAAGCTTTGCTGAAATCAAAACAGAGTATGTTGACTGCTTGCCCCTTGTCTACAACTTGAGTAACCCAGTCAAAGAAAATAAATTGGTTGTTCTGACAGGACCTCCAAACTATGAATCCATGTCGTTTGCTATCCTGGAGATCACTGCTTTCCAGGTAAACTTATAGATCCTCCTCCTTGACTAGAGACTTTGTTAGCTTGCTCATGGCAGAGGTGATGGGTCTGTAGTTACTCAACTTCTGCCTGTTCCCTCTCTTATGAAGTGAGACATCCTTGGCCATCCTCCAATCCACAGGGACCACCCTAGTCTGAAGTGAGCTCTTGAACAGCCTCAATAGGGGTTCTGCTAGCTCTAGCAACAGTTTTGGAGAACTGTCGAGTGTAATTCATCAGGGCCCATTGCTTTGTCAATCTAAAGTACTGCCAGACCCATCTGGATTCTATCAACAGTGAAATGAATGTTTGTCAGTTCTTGAATGCCTCAGTCTGAAGCTTTGATTCCAATTACACACTCGCCAGATGGAGTAGTCAGGTTTACCCAAGGAAGTCCATCCCAACATTGTCCCTCCTAATCAGTCCTCCTTCCATGAAGTTTATGTTATCTTTCACATAAAGGGCCCCCTTCTTGTTTGCCTATCTCCCTGTCTTTTCTGAACAGAATGTGCCCTGGGATCAACAGGTCCTAATCATTGTGACCTGATGCCAAGATTTCCATGATGACCACTATATTTAGTTCTACACTAGCTACCAAGATCTGTAGTCAACCAAACATATTTCTCAGGCTCCTGGTGTTTATGCAAACCACTGTTCTTTCATTTTCTTTGATCTCTTCTGCTTGGCATGCCCTCACTGAGGTCCTGACTGTCAGTCCTCTAGAACCCCCACCTTATGCTGGATGGGGAACTGATGATGTTCCCAATGGTGCCCTCTTCCTATTCCCTGCCTGCTGGGAAGCCTTGGCTGGTAAACCTATGCTGTCTTCAGGATATAATGAAGTCCCAGCCTTAGTTCCCCCCTGCTCAGTTTAAATGTCTATCTACATAGACATCTAGTTTCTGACCAAGGGCGTTGATCCTATGCTCTATCAGATGGAGACCAACTCCATCTGTCTTGAACAGGCCCCTGTCCTAGATGTTGCCCCAGTCACCCATGAACTGATAACCTTCCTCCTGACACCACCCATTCAATCACTCATTAAACTCCTGGATCACCTCTGCTTTTACCTAGATCTTCCCCTTAGCCCAGACTGAGAGAACCTCCAAAAAACAAACAAAAAAAAACAAAACAAAGAAGAGTGACCAGTCTGACTCTGGCTTCTAGCCTCTGAAAGCTGTTCTTCTCATTCTCCAGTGGCTATTGTGCCAGATCATTGGTACCTAGATGTACCAGAATCCCAGGGTATCCAACTACATCCATTGCAATCCACCTAATCTTCTCTTTGTCCTGGAAAACAGATGTCTGGTAGGCATTTGGTGATTCCCTTCCTTCACTGTCTTCTTTGTTCCCCTTAGCATACCTTCCCAAACAATGAAGATGGCCTTGTTTGACTTCTTAACGTTCCTGATGTCTGGGGATTTCCTAACCTTATTTTGGATTGAGAATGCTTTGCTGGATGATCCCCACCCCTGCCTGACTGTGGGCACCCCTGCAGATGTCAGGTACCCATGCCTCTGACAGGAATGCAAAACAGTTTGCAGTTAGCGTTAAAGGGACCTGGGTGGTTTTGCCACTACCAGCCTTGTCACACTTCCCCACACCCACCAGGTTCCAACCCCCAGGGACTGTAATAACAAATCAAAGAAATTATAAATCAAGGTAAAATAATCCCTACACAGACTAGTGGCCACTATGTGATAATAGGAAAAAGCAGCAGAAACTGTTATTGTTAGTGTGTTCCATGCCTCCCACCACCACACATAAAGATGTTTGTTTTTTTGTGTTTCCTGGACCTGCTGCCTGCCCTGTGGACAAGGAGGGTTTTCTCTTTTCTTTTTCCTACACTAGTTCTGCTTTACACTTCAAGTGGGGATGTTCCCTGACTGTCCTCTACTAACCTCACACTGGCATCTTCCAGCGACTGCCTGTGATGGCGGTCCGGATCTTACCCACTACACCAGGGCTTCTAGGAAGAGTCGAGATCTACCTGTGTTTCCCACCCCGAGACTTACAAAGCAGCCTCACTCAATGTGAAGCAGAGGGCTTCACTTTATGCTGCTATACATGGATTTTCCTTGTGTCAGTTCCCTTGAGGCGCAGATGTGCAATGGTGTCAATGTGCAGGCACATGTGCTCCCATGCATGCCCCACAAACATCCACTGCTGCCTCAGCCCTGCACTTGTGGTCCTGGGTTGGTGTACATCCAGCTTCCAAGGGCGCCACTCGAATAATGGGCACCAACAACCCTCCTGCCCTGGAGGTGGAGAGCTGCTCCCGATCTCAGATTTTCAGCATCACAAGCAGAAGCACAACCGCTACAGCTGTAGGCCAGCTTGTTTTTTTTTTCTTTAAGGGAGTCTAATCTTGCCTGTGTACAAGTTGCCACTTTCTGCCTTGAGAACCTGGACTTTTTGGGTTCCAGTTCCCATCCTCTTAAGTTTTCCTCAAACTATGTATATCTGCAAGCCAGTGAAATATTTGGCTGAAACCCTTTCTTGGGATGCTACAGATGAGGTCTGGGCTACGATTTGGTCTAATACACCATATAGCATGGTTTATAAAGAACTGATTAAGTGCATTAGCAGAGCATGCTGGGTCATCAACTAATTTGCTATCAGAGAAAATTATGTGGGTAGGTGCAGCAGAATGGACTTTTTAATAGACAGTTTACCTGTGACCAGAATTTTTAGCATATTTAAATTATTAAATCAATTTTTCAGGGAATTTCAGAGTCTTCTGTAAGTTGGGAAGTCAGCTTGCAGACCTGTGGTCTTGAACTTCTCAGCATCTCAAGTTCTTATCAGGTTCCTAAGGTCACTAGTTGGCCACCTTGAAAAGAAAAAATTAACCCTATGTTGCCCTAGGGCAGGGCATGCTAAGGAGGTTGTTTATGAAGAAGTCCAAGGTAGTTTCAAAACATTAACAGCCCTAGCAATAATTCTGCAGTCTGTATAAGCAAGATCATATATGAAGACTGACTCATCAAATTTAAAGTAATCTCTAATTGTTATGAAGGGGCATAGCTTGGAGGCCAACAATGGTGGATGGGCATTAAGTGGGCTCCTGCTTGCACCGACTTAAAAGCAGCAAAAATTATTTTAAACTCATGGGCATCAATTTCTGCATATGAACAATCATTACTTCAGCTAATGGCATCAGGAAAATCTACAAAACAGCAGTCCATGATAGATTTTGAACCCATAAATAAGACTGTTCTGCCTGTTGGGGAAGTGTGAACAAGATAGAGAAGCATGGCTCAGGAGGCAGGTAAAGAAAAAGTAAAGGATAACCAAAATCAATCTGTCATTGCTCGAATTATTAATCTTTAACAGGAGGTCAAAGCGGGTTTTGAGAACTTAACAGCCCAGATCACGCATATTCAAGCTGTAGTTAGAGGTCTGGCTGAAAACTCTGCATCCCACACTAAATGGTTGAATAAAGCTAAAACCTGTATTGGAGAAATGGAGGATCTGGTGGCAGACCTGTCAGGAGACTGCAAGACCCTCATCAAACAGGTGAATAACTTAAAGGAACGAGCTGATGACCAGGAAAACAGAGACAGATGCATCAACATCCAACTCATAGGATTGCCAGAAAGTTTTGAAGGTAAAGAAGGTGACAGAGTGGTTTAGAGATGGCTAGACAGAAAACTGGAACTCAAACCAGAGGGGCAGAATTTGAGATACAAAGGGCTCACTGGACTGGACCCAAGCCGTGACCGGGAGACAAGCTCAGGCATTATTTAATCAAGTTTCTGTTATCCTGACAAAAAGAAAATGCTTTGTGCAGCTTGATCACAGGGTTCCTTGGCAGTAAATGGCAATGTAGTTTTAATCTTCCAAGACTTTAGCTGAGAGTTGCAGGCATACAGACAGACATTTTCAGGAGTTAAATACTCTCCTCAACCCTGAATGGGAATACTCATTATTCTACCCAGCAAAGCTCAAGGTCTTGTGCCCAAGTCACCCACCAAAGTTTTTAACAAACCTCAAGAGGCTGAAGATTTCATCTGTACCATGGAAGCTGCCCTAGAGGGTCAATCAAAAACCAGGGACACACAGCCATCTAAATAAGATATCTGTTGTTGAACTATTTTTCCATGAATGATGCTGGAGAGAAAGGGTGACTGCCTTTAACGTGTGATTGATGTGCCCATCTACTTTCAGATTCGTGGGAGCCATGTCACATGTCAGCATCCATCTTTGTATGTGTAGTCTCGATGCAATGCGGGGATGCCTACAGAGCCATTGTGTGGGTCCCGAATCCTCCCCAGCGATAGTCCTGAAGTATTATACCTGCTGCAAACAGGGTGGTTGTCCAGTTATGTCTGAACTGAAAATGTACATTTTATGCACTGCTTTAGTTAAAATGGGGACTGATCAGGTACTTGCTGAGGGGGAAGATGGCCCTTGCAATATATCTTGGGAGACCCTTCAGTACCTACTTTACCACAAGGTCTCTCTCGCAGAGTGCAGAGGCACCAATACAGCTACTGCACGCATATGCCTATGTTCAGTTCTGTTTAGTCTGACCCTGGCCATGGACATCAGCATAAAGGTATTTTTACCCTATCTTCAAGGGGCACATTGTAGGAGTTGCCTGTAGCAAATGATTTAGTTCACACACATTCGAGTCGGGCACTGTGCCATGTACTGATGTCTGAGCTATTGCTGCCATGTGGCCCCTGAAACTCTACTAGTATCAGTAGTGAAACAATTGCTCACAAGCGGACAAAGCTGGGTGGCAGATCCCACAGTTGTACATCTGAAGTCTTAACTCTACATTGAATTCTATTCCTGCCTTTTCTGATCAAGAGAAAAACAGTTTGGTATATGGCTCTGACAGACGATCCCTGAGGATCTAAGGGGGAGACCCCACAGCACCCACTTTGCTTCACCACAGGACATCCCTCTTGACTGTGCACTGACAGTGCTGTGAACTTGCTGGCAGATAAATGGAAGTACCTCAGGATAAGTAATTTAATATGTATGGCTTTTTACGTTCATGGACTTACCTTACATGTTGTTTTTAAGGATATGATTACTTTATAAGAGAGCTGGCAATATTGCTACATTTGGTGGGACCAAGCCCGGAGTACACAACAGCAAAGAGGTTGACAGGCTCAAGTCCCACCATGCTTTCTCCTCTGACTGTCATTAGGGCGGCAGGTACAAGCGGGGGGGGGGTAGGGTTCCTACTTTGATTGCCATTAAAGCCACAAATTTGGGTTGCTTTGGACCACTAATTCCTGGCATTGGTATCTCAACAATTGTGCATGTGAATGAGGGTGAAGGGAATCTGGGCAAGGCAATTAGTGTGGATGCAATCTGGGCAGTTGGGACTTTGGCACAGCAGCGATAGTGGGCAGATGGGAATATGGGGCCCTAACAGTGGTCCTGTCCCCCCCAATGTGTGCAGAGGTGGGGTGTTTATATTTATTTCAGGTGGGGTGCTAGGAGGGGAACCCCGGACTGGGGCCAATATGCAGTGCAACCAGCCAGGTGCGCAACACAATTCCCTGTCATGCACCTTGCTGTCCTTCACCCTGTTGTGGGTATCCCCTCGGCACCACACATTAAAAGTTATAATAAACTGTCAATCAGCTGAAAGACTTTGGATCTTTGCATTGTGGTGCTGAAATTGGTGTTAGAAGCACATACTGTAGTAATAATCCTATTCTGTTCATTAGTCTGAACAGAACTTTGCTGCACTCCTTTTTCTGGAGGAAATGGACCGCAAAATGCCTGAATGACCACACGATCAATGGCATACCTAATCTCTCCTTGAAATGCTGAATAAAAGGTATCTTGTTCTGGCATTGTGCCATTTTATATTCTTTGTTTGGAGGTATTTTAACTCTGAATTACTGATGTGTGAATCTATCATTTTGGGACATACTACACTTGCGTAGGCTAAGGCATTGTGGGGTGGCTCTTTGACACACACTTAGTTTGGTTGTTGCTCCTCTCTCCAGCCTTACCCAGTTTTAACTTCTTGTGAAGTGTTATTCAGGATGACTAGTAAAGCATAGCATTGAGCCACTGACCAAAGGGTTTTCAGTGGCTACCCATGAGTCTGTTAATTGCTTGATGTGGGGTTGGAGTAGGTTTTCTTTCTCTCGAAAGGGTGGGCTCTCACGCCATATGTCTGAATGTCTACCTGCAATCAAAGCTTTAGCTAGTATAAGTTGTTGTTACATAGGTGCTCTGCCCAGACCTAGTTCTGCATCACAGAACAGGAGGGATAATGCACCAAAGGAGTGCTAATCGGGGGGGGGGGGAGTGCGGGTGAAATGAATCTTTCTGTGGGTGTGTTTGACAAATGTTTTGTTGATGTTTGAAAGAGGGAGGGTAAGACTATTAAATGGTTCTCTTGTTTGAACTTTACTACTATTCTACTGTTTTATGGGGTTAGTAAAACTTTGTTATTTAAAGGGGGTTAAAGGGAGAGGGAATGGGATAGGTGGGGGGAATTGGTTAAAATGTTATGATTTTTAATGTGTCTTGTTATATGTTACAAAACGGTACTAGCAGATTAACAATGTTTTTGATATTTAACTTCAAGAAGTGGCTGATACAGAAGACCTGCATTAAGATCAAAAATGGGTGACAATTCTTTTCATATTAGATTGTGGAATGTTAATCGTCTGAAGTCACATGCTAAATGGAAAAAGGTACTAGCAAGGGTAAGGGCCATGAAGATAGATATCATCAGTCTACAGGAAACACATGTGACTGAGAAGGAGGGAATCCAGATGGCCAAGAACTGGAGAGGGCAGTGGTTTGGCTCCTATTTCACTTCAAAGACTAGGGGGGCAGCAATTTGGCTCCGACCTAGGTTCCCAGGAGAGGTTACCAAATCTTATGTTGACCAAGGGGGGGGGCATGTCTTAATACAGGGGCAGTTAAATATGAGACTATAATTAGCTATTGGTTCTGTATATGGACCAAACATTAACTGTTCTGATTTCTTTCACAAACTCTCAGTGCAAATGGTTGACTTCGAAGGGCCATAGTCACTTTGTGGGGATTACAATTGTGTCAAGGATACTGTCATGGATAGATCCTCTCCTACCATTGTACTCCTGTCTAATAAGGCTAAGGCGCTTCTGCATTTAATGGAAGATCACTTCCTGGTAGGTGCTTGGAGATATTTTTCCCCCACTGTTAGGGAATATACTCAATACTCCCACTCAGCCTCTCACTACACCGGGCTGGATGCTGTTTTGTTGTCACAAAGCCTTATTCCAACTATTCAGGCAGTGAAACATGAGTCTATCACTTTTACAGATCCTATTCAGGTGTTGGTAAACTTTCATGATCTGGGTGTCTTGGCTGCTCCCAGATCCTGAAAGCTGGACCCTATATTAAAAAGTCTGATTTTATTTCTCACATAAAACAACAGATCTCCATATACCTCCAGATTAATCAAGGGGAAAAACCCTCAATGACCCTCAATGACCACAAGGTGGGAAGCCTTGAAGGTCTTCTTGAGAGGGGGTCATTATCTCTTATTCCAGTCATAGCAGGAAGGCTGAGAATCAACAGCTCTATGATTTGGAGCAGCAGATAGCTCAAGTTGAAAAACAGCCTATGGAGAACTGCACATCCTCCTTATATCACAATTTAACAGGAGGGGCTGTGGACATGGCCGACCTAGACTTTAGCAAGGCGTTTGACACAGTCCCGCACAAAAGATTAATAAACAAATTAGCCAGCCTGAGAGTGGGTCCCAGGATGGTAGCCTGGGTAAAACACTAGCTGGACAACAGGACATGGCGAGTAATATTAAATGGAGTTTGCAGTGCAGAAAAGGGGGTTACTAGTGGGGTACCGCAGGGATCAGTACTGGGGCCAGTCCTTTTTAATGTCTTTATAAGTGACATTGCTGAGGGACTGGAAGGGAAAGTATGTCTCTTTGCAGATGACACAAAGATCTGCAACAGGGTTGATACACACGGCGGGGTGGAAAGTATGAAAAGGAACTTGGCAAGGTTGGAGGAATGGTCAAATGTATGGCAGCTTAGATTCAATGCAAAGAAGTGCAAATTAATGCACCTGGGAAACAAAAACCCAGGGGAAGAGTACACAATGAGTGGTGAGATACTGACAACAACAAAAATGGAAAGGGTCCTGGGGGTAGTCATATCAGATGACCGAAAGGTAGGCCAGCAATGTGAGAAAGCAGTAAGGAGGGCTGGGGGGATATTGGGATGCGTTGGGAGAGGCATCACCAGTAGAAAACAGGCAGTTGTTGGCCCTCTGTACAGACAGTTGGTAACACCACCTCTGGAGTACTGTGTACACTTCTGGAGACCTCATCTCCACAAAGACATAGACAGGATGGAGGCTGTCCAGAGGAGGGCAACTAAAATGGTGCAGGGTCTGCACCAGAAGACATATGAAGAAAGACTGAAGGAGCTTAAGGTGTATAGCCTCAAGGAAAGGAGGGAGAAGGGGGACATGATAGAAACTTTCAAATACCTCAAGGAAATCAACAAAGTCCAAGAGGGTAGCATCTTTCAGAAAAAGAGATGTGCAAGAACAAGGGGGCACAATTTGAAGATAGAGGGGGAACGGCTCAGAGGTAATATGAGGAAATATTTCTTCACAGAGAGGGTTGCAGATGCATGGAACTGTCTTCCTGAGGAGGTTGTAGAGTCAAAAACAATGGGGGAATTTAAGAATGCATGGGACAGACATAATGCAATTCTAGTGGAGGGTAGGAGGAAGTAGGCTGTTGGTTAACTAGGATCTTCAGCTTATCCGTTAGGAAGGGAAATATGCAGACTAGGTGGGCCATGCGATCCTTTTATGCCATCAAATTCTATGTTTCTGTGTTAAAATGGGAGCTTAATCAGCTAACTAATTCCAAAACTGAAAGCACTTTGATACTGAACCAAGCTACCAGCTATTTTGAAGGTGACACTTGTGGGAAGCTGTTGCCTTGGCAAAGAAAGTGTCAAATATGTCAACTGTATAATGGGTCCAGATGGGGTAGCTAAGCATACAGATGAGGATATAGAGAAGTGCTTTCACAGTTTCTACCTAAAACTTTATACCTCTGAGATACAGCCACCTGATTTGGACATACAGACATTTTTTAACAAGGCCCCTCTCCTTAGCATTTCTTCACAGCAGAATGCTAGTTGATATAACTTGGGAAGAGGTTCAGAGTGCAACACAGCACCTCAAGGAAGGGAAGGACCCTGAACCCTGATGGGTTTCTGACTGATTTTTATTAAGTTTTAAATGCAGAGTTGTGAGAGTCACTATTTGATATGATTCAAGAGAGCTTGGTCACTGGAATGCTGCCCCCCCTCCACAAGGGCTGCTGTAATAACTGTCTTGCCTGAACCTGAAAAGGACCCAAAACAATGTGGATCATACAGGCACTTTTCATTACTTCAGGCTGATTACAAGATCATAGCAACAAGTGTACTTGCTCTTAGATTTGAGAAGGTTTTGCCTACAATAGTGCAATCTGGCCAGGCTGGGTTTGTTCAGGGCCAGCAGGGCAAACATAATGGGCTTGATTCTCAAAGAGCCCTTAGATTGACACAAGTTGCGCCTAAAGGCAGCTTGCATCAATCCCAGTGCACCAGGGGCCCTGTGCACAATTCTCTGTTGGCAAAGTCCCTCAGCTTATGGCAACCCTGCCCATGCACCAAACAGATGGCACATTCTGAGGGTTTGAAAACAAGATATGGGGCAGCTGTGCATCAATCTAGCATGTCCTTGGTGGTCTAGGGGTTCCCCCCAGCCCTGATCTGCCCAACAATGAACATGTTAGCAAAATCATTCCCTGGTGGTCTAATGGACCCCACCGATCTGCCTGACAATTAATATGTTAAAAATCATTCTTCTGGGATTATGGGTTTCTCACCCCTCACCCCAGCAGGTAGTTCCCTCCATCCTGCCCCTCAGCCCAAACCTGAGCTGGCGACTAGACAGTCCTCCTCTCACCACCACAGCCAGACACTAACTGAACAGTCAGTGAGAATCCCAATTTGGGGGATGTGGCTGTTTGAATCTACCCCATGCCCCCTAATCCCATGCTGCAGTCCATTTTGTGGAGCATGGATGGCACTCAAAGTGAGTTGTCCATCAATAAGCATGTACTGTATACAACATGCGATTAGTGACAGTTCAGTCAGATACCAGCCGTGGTGGTGAGAGGAGAGCTGTGCCATTCACTGGCTTGGGGTTTGGGCTGGGGAACAAGGTGATGGGCAGTACCTGCTTGGGTGGGGGGTTAGTCCACTAGATCACCAGGAATGATGTTGATTAACATATTAATTTTGGGGCAGATCGGGGTTGGGGGGCTGCTAGACCACCAGGGAATTAATTTATCATTTTAATTGTCGGGCTGATCGGAGCCGGGGGGGGGGACTCTAGATCACCAGGGAATGATATTTTTTAACATATTCATTTTTGGGTAGATCATGGCTGGAGGAGGGAATTGCTAGACCACCAGGAAAAGAAGTTAGCACCATTTTAGGATATGGGCATATCAAGGCTGGGGAGGCTGCAGCACACGGTGGGGGGCTCTGATAGTGGTACAGGAACAACCCTTCCCAGAGGGTGATATTCTATATCTCAGACCAGCACTGGCTGGTCTAAGGGTACTTAGAATTTCACACTCTGGGAGGGTTTTGAGAATCTCAATTTGGGGGATATGGCTGCTTGCATCTGACACATTCCCCTAGTGCCATGCTGCAGCCCATTTTGTGGCACATGGATGGCACAAGCACCCTTTTGTGAATGCATACAGTGGTTGAAGCAGGCTACCTTTGTGAATCACTCCTGGAGAATCTTGTGACGCAATCAGCACTTTGTGCCATTCTTTGTGGTTCAAGCCCCTTGTGCTATGCCAAGAGCTTTCAGAATCGGGCCCTTTGTGCATAAAGCATTAAATATCATTTGGCGTTGGGGAGTAAGTAAAGTAAGTAAGTAAAGTAAAATTTTTTTTATATGATGCACCCTTCCTGAGGTCAGGATACCTTTACAGTATACCATACAGTAACACTATTATATTTTAAATTGGTAAAACAGTAACAATCAATCAATAAGTCCTTGAGAATGCTTGGTTAAACAGGTACGTTTTTAAGGATATTTTAAATCCTTCCATGGTCATGCTGTCTCATATCTGGTGAGGTAGAGAATTCCACAGGGTAGCTGCCATAAAGGCAAATGATTTTCCTCCAGATGTTTTCAAGGATACCCTGGGAATCTATAGCAATTCCTCGCCAGAGGATCGGAGTGAGCGGAAGGGGCAGTAAGAAAACAGGAGCTCTTTCAGGTAGTGAGGTACTAGCTCGTGTAGGGCCTTATAGGTCAGCAATGTGACCTTGAAAGTGATCTGCCACTGTATGGGCAGCCAGTGCAGTTCATGCATCACAGTGTTATATGACTGGATCTAGGGGTTCCAGTCAACACCTGGCTGTCGCTTTCTGCACTAGTTGCAAAGCGGTGGATATCCACCCCCCGGTAGCCCTAGCTAGAGGTCATTGCAGTAATCAAAATGACTGGTGACAAAGGTGTGGACCAAGGTAGGAAGCTCTTCGAGTGGGACCAGATGTTTCTCCCAGGCTATATTCCTTAGATGGAAAAAGGAAGATTTGACTACAGCCAAAACTTGCTCCCTAAGGGTCATGCCCTCATCAAATACCATACCCAGGTTATGTGCCTGGCCCAAGGCCATAAGCAGGGTCCTCCCAAGGTATAAACCTGAGGGTTTCCCCGCCCATGCCCCTGTCATCCTAAAACCAGGGTCCACCACCAATACCTCTGTTTTACTCAAGTTCAACATAAGCCAACTAGTACTCATCCAGTTCTGTATCTCTAGCAGGCAGTTATTAAACACTGTGATAGAATCAGACTCCTGCTCAGGCACAAATGACATGTACAGCTGGGAGTCATCAGCATAGCAATGAAAACTCAGCCCATACCATCCTATAATGTCCCATAATGGGAGTATATATACCATGAATAACATGGGGGACAGCGCCGAACCCTCTGGAACCCTGCAGGGCAGCCAGTGAGGGTCCAAGGAATGAACCCCCAACACCACTCTCTGAGATCTGCCCTCAAGGAAAGATCGAAACCAACTGAGGACTGCCCCCCCCCCTCAGTCCACAGAAGAACCACAGGTGCTTGAAAATCACTCCATGAGCCATGGTGTCAAATGCTGCTGAGAGATCAAGGAGAACCAAGATGGAACAGATTCTCCGACCTCTCTCCATCAGGAGATCATTTAGTATCTGCAGGAGGGCCGTCTCAGTGCTGTGCCATTTTCTGAAGCCAGACTGGAGAGGGTCATAGATACTGTGGTTGGTCAAATGATCCTCCAGCTGCAAAGTGACCACCTTCTCAATAACTTTCCCTATAAAGAGTAAGTTCGAGACTGATCTGTAGTTTACTGAGCAGTTGGGGTCAATGGAGTTTTTTTCAAAAGGGGGTGTACTATTGCCTCCTTTAAGGGATCTGGAAAGATCCCTCTCTCCAATGAAACTACCACTATCCCAGCCAGGACCCAGTCAATGAACTCTACACATGCCACTAGTAGGCATGTAGGGCCTGGAACCAAACTACAGTAGTTTGGTCTGCAAAGTCTGGACAATCCTCACTATATCTATGACTGCCGTTTGGCTAAAGGTGAACCAAGTCAACTGGGCATTAGTACCACCCAATTGATCAGTGCAAGGTCCAATGGGAAGGCATTGGCTGAGTGAGATGCACTGGGCCTGGAGTAGCAATCTTGGCTCTTGATGCTGAAAAGGTGTTTGATCATGTAGAGTGGGAGTACATGTTTGCTGTGCTTAATAGATTCAGTTTGGGTAGCAACATGATCAGGTGGATATCTGCTCTATATCAAAACGCAACAGGTCAGGTCTCAGATAATGGTAAACTGTGAAAGCTATTTCCCCTCACAAAGGGGACCCCACAAGGTTGCCCTCTGTCCTCACTGATATGTGTTCTGTCTCTTGAACCTTTGTTAGTGGCTATACATACTGACAATCTCATCACAGGCTTTCAATCAGGCAAGAGTAACTTTAAATTATCTTTATTTGCAGATGACCTCCTAATATTCCTTGACAACTCAGAGCAGGGCCTTCCTAGAATTCAGCACATATTAAGCTAATATACAAAGAACCTCAGTGCGGAAGCACTGAGGCAAGGGTTACCCCAAAGGGCATTGGCAATAAAGCCAAGTTTCAAAGAACTACAAAATATAATAACATTTCCAGTCATAAAATTACCTAGGGTAAGTATTAGATACTACCAGTAGGTCCTGGCCTCATACTTGTTTAGATAATAATGCATTAGACATGAAAGCTGTGGGGATGCTTAACTATCTGGGTATTTTTATTTCAAAATCAGAGCCAGCATTATTCCAAGAAAAGTATGGTAAACTCCTGAACTCAGTCCGACTGGACTACAAAAGATGGGTGAGCCTCGCTTTCAGTTTAATCGGGTGCATCAATACAGTTAAAATGAATATTATGCCCAAGTGTCTCTACCTTTTTCAAAATCTACCTGTATAGGTTCCAGAAAAGTTCTTCAAATCCTCAACCCTATTCTTACTAGATTTATCTGGGGGGAGGGGGGAGAGAAAGTTAAGATAGTGGGAGCTATACTACAGTTACCAATAAAGGGGGCTTTTCCCTGCCTAACCTGAAATTCTATTATTGGGCTGCACAACTTGCCATCCTCACTGAGGGGAGCCAGAACAGCACTCCTGACTGGCTGAAGCAAGAGGGTGAAATGGATATTTTGGGTTTGCTGAGGAGCTACTTACTCTCTGGACTGTCTGGGGTAACATAATCACACAAAACAAATCCCTATACTAGGCAACTCAGCAAAATCTGGTTTGGCACTCACAACTTTATTAAGCATCCAAAGGGGGCTATCCTTATGAGCTGATCTGGTGGCTATTTGTAAACAGATGGTGGGTATAATGTTCTCATTCACCAGGTCCTTTTCAGATGGAGTAAAAAAGGACTTACCTGTATGGGAGATATGTACCAGGTGGGAATGTTGAAGTCTTTCTCAGCAGTCAGGAAGGAGTTTTCCCTACCTACTAGAGACTTCTTTTCCTTTTTGCAAATCAGGCACTATATTTCAAACTGCTCTATCTTGACATCCCCCATCGAGGAGATTCTTTTTTGTTCCCATCCTGGCTCTCTTCCTTTGACAGCCTTTTACAGGCCACTTTTAAGGGCAGCACCCATTCCACAGATTCAGGTGTAGGGACCATGGAATGATGACTTAGATGTTAGTTCGGACTCGGGAGGCCTGAAGCTTGCCATTAAACCTGTACATGCATGCTCCAGCTTCAACAGGTCAATGAGAATATCGCATTAGTTCTTGTATACAGCATACCTCATGCCAGCACAGCTCCATTGCTATAGACCTTCCTTTAGTCCTCAATGGCATAAATGCCTGGTTAAGGATGGTGATCTCCTACACATGGCTCTAACTTGTAACAAATTGGCCCCATTCTGGAAAAAGATTCACAGGATTATGGAAAAAGTGTTGCAAAGCAAACCACCTTACTCTCCTTCTGTATTTATGCTGGAAGTTGATGAGTCTCAGACGTTGCACAAAAAGAGTTGAACTGGCAGTAGGTTATGGAACTTAGCCCTAGTTAACACTAGGAAAACAATTGCACAAAACTGGATGAGTTCCTCACCCCTCCCAACCCCCACAATAGCCCACTGGCTCAACATGTCCTTCTGCATACAGCTGAAAAAACTATAATTGTAATGCTAAGGACCGGTTCAAACTTTTAAGCTACAATCGGGACCTTTGATGAAAGTGATCTCCAATAATGTTATCTCATTGTAGTAGGCAATGTAATACTCAATATTTGTAATACTTAACCACTTGAAGGATGCTATAGTGAGTGCAACAGGCTCTACTAAAACCACATTAAGTAACAATCCTGACATTGCAAAGCTCCAGTGTATGCCTTAATCACTTATATGCTTGTTGTCATCTTATGCTTTAAAGGCCATCACATGACAAGAGATGATATGATATGACATGAGATGAGATGTATATTTCTTATTAAGTATGTAATTTATTTTCCATATTGTACACACTACTTGTGTTTGTTCTTTTGTATATTTGTAATATGTATTCTGCAGTACCTTAATAAAATATGTTTACAAAAAAATTCTCTAATTGTTATGCTCCTTGGAGATAATTTAGATAGGTTATTTCTCTTGGCACAGCACACTAAGAGTAATTGGTAAAGGAGTCAGCAAGTGCATCAGCTGCCCTTATCCTGTCATCTCTACTGAGCAGGCTACAGACCAGTAGGAAATGATTACCAGTTTTACTATAAAGCCTGGTGGACTCCTGAATAATTGGAGTGAGACTGGCCTCAGATTGGGATGCTTTGTGACCACTAAAGGACTTGTCAGCACAGTTTAAGTTGAAAGTACCTAGTATAATTTTTTTTCCTTCAGGTAGAGATGAACCAAGCGAGGTAGAGATGCCAACAAGTGCACACGTGGCATCAGTAGGGTAGTTGTAAACATATCCCACAAACAGGAATTTTGAATTAACAAGTAAAAGATTAACAAGAGACACTTATTTTGTGAGTTAGCTAGAGCAGGCAATTCAGCAACTTTGGCATTGAGCACAGATTGAGTGTACAGTAGGACATCAACCCCTGTTTCCTCATCCTGTCTTTTTGAAACACATTTTAAACTTGTAGTTCACTTTTGTGTGCAAAAACACAGGGCTTCAACCCAGTTTCAGAGATGACTAAGCTATCAGATGTATAGAGATCTACCCAAGCTTCTAGCTCAAGATGTTTTGGCCTTCTTAGGTTGCTAATGTTCATGTGCACCATTTTTATACTTGTACAGTTAGTCCAGGAGGGATTGAAGGGGGAGAGACTCAGATGTTTTGGAAGGAGAGAGCAGGGTTCAGTACAATGTTCCCTGCAGTTAATAAGAGAATAAGGAGTAAAAATCATGTTAGACACTTGGAGACAAGAGTTTGGTCTCTATGGGCAGAGAAACATAGAAACATAGAAACATAGAATTTGACGGCAGATAAGGACCGTTTGGCCTACCTAGTCTGCCCATTTTCCTACCTAACAGATAAGCTGCAGATCCTAGTTAACCAACAGCTTACTTCCTCCTACCCCCCACTAGGACTGCCTTATGCATGTCCCATGCATTCTTGAAGTCCCCCACTGTTCTTGACCCCACAACCTCTTCAGGGAGGCTGTTCCATGCATCCACAACCCTCTCAGTGAAAAAATACTTCCTCACATTACCTCTGAGCCATCCCCCTTCTATCTTCAAATTGTGCCCCCTTGTTCTTGCACATCTCTTTTTCTGGAAGATGCTACCCTCTTGGACTTTGTTAATTCCCTTGAGGTACTTGAAAGTTTCTATCATGTCCCCTCTCTCTCTCTTCTTTCCTCAAGGGTATACATATTAAGCTCCTTTAGTCTTTCTTCATATGTCTTCTGGTGCAGACCCTGCACCATTTTGGTTGCCCTCCTCTGGACAGCCTCCACTCTGTCTATGTCTTTGCGGAGATGGGGTCTCCAGAACTGCACACAGTACTCCAGATGGGGTCTCACCAACTGTCTGTACAGAGGATAACAACTTCCTGTTTTCCACTATTGATGCCTCTTCCCATGCATCCCAGTATCCCCAGCCTCCTTACTGCCTTCTCACATTGCTTGCCCACCTTAGGTCATCTGATATAATTACCCCAGGTCCCTTTCTATTTTACTGTTGTCAGTATCTCACCCCCCATTGTGTACGCTTCCCCTGGGTTTTTGTTCCCCATGTGCATTACCTTGCACTTCTTTGCATTGAAACTGAGCTGCCATACATTAGATCATTGCAAATAATCAGCTTGCAGCAATTTCCCTGAGAGTAGAGTCCTCACTTACAGTTGCAGCAATCGACATGGTCAACTATTTTCTGAAATTTCTATGACATCTCTGGATAAATTATCTGCCTGCTGCAATGTAACTAAAGAGCCACCAGAGAGTATCTCTTTAGAAATATTGTGAAATACCTGGAAATATCTGACCATGTCAAATGTTGTACCATAGCAAGGAGGTCCTTAGGGTCATTGCTTGAGGAAAACTCCAAGTTGGAAGTTACCAGTGTTTCAGCTGGGTTAGAAACTAGTTCATGGGTAGGCAACAGAGGGTGGTGGTTAACAGCACTCACGCAAATGATGAAAGAGTGACCAGTGAGGTACCGCAAGGCTCGGTAATTGAACCTATTCTCCATAAGTGACATTGCAGATAAACTGGAAGGGAAGGTATGACATTTTGCAGATGATACCAAATCCGTAATAGGGTGACAACAAGGAAGGGGTAGAATGACTGGACAGGGATCTTGGGCAACTCAAAGTGTGGTCACAAGCATGGCAGTTTATCTTCAATGCAAAAAAGCATAGATCTGTTCACCTAGGGAATAGGAACACAAGAACTGAGTACTGGATGGGGGAGGTACTGTCAGTCGCAAGGCAGTAAAGGGACCTCAGGGTTATCATATCTGATGACCTTAAAGTGTCTGGACAGAGTAACAAAGCAGCAGTTAGGACCACTGGGATGCTGGGAAGCATAAAGAGAAGTATCTCCAGCAGGAGGAGGGAGTAGGTGTTTCCACTGTATCGCTCACTGGTGATACCCCATCTAGAGTATTGTGTCCAGTTCTGGAGGTCACACACCTCAGAAAGTACATAGACAAGGTGGGCAGCCAAGAAAAGGGCAACTGAAATGGTGCAGGGATGTCACTTCAAATCCCTGTGAGGAGATACTGAGATATCTCAAGATGTACACCCTGGAATACAGGAGAGCATTAGGGGACATGATAGAGACCTATAAGTACCTAACAGTGGTGAACAGGCTGTGGGATGGCAACCTCTTTCAAATTAGGAACAGCACCAGAACTAGAGGGCATGTGATGAAGCTGGGGGAGGGGGGCAGGAAGTATTACTTTACTGTAAAAGTAGTAAATGCCTGGAATAGACTACCAGAGAAACTGGTGTAGGCAAAAACAGTAGGGTGCTTCAAGCATGTGTGATATAGACAAAGAAAAATAGTAGAACATGGGCAGGGAAGAGGATGAGTAACCAGAAACCAGCTACAGTCTGTGGAGACAGACAAGGCAGGGACCATCTGGGTAGACAGGGCCCTGCCCTGTGACAGGAGGATTTTGTGTTCTCCTTTTTGGCTCAATAAACACCTTTTATTTTCAGCACACTACATTCTGACTTTCGGCGATTTTTGTCATTTCATTTTTTGTGCATCACAGTTCCCCTTCTTGAATCCTGTATTTAATCCAGTTGTGGTTGCAGCAGTCTCCCATTCCTGGTATGCTTAGTCTTTGGTTTGTTTGGCTAGCAGTCCTTCTCTGACAAAAAATTCTTTTTTTCTGAGTTTTTCATGGTGCAACTCATGTTGGGGGAAAGTAATCAGGAGATTCCATAAACTACTGTACATGTTTTAATTCTAGGAGTGAGACCTGATTCTAAATAAGTAAGCCTCACTTCCGAAGAGCGAACCTTGATAGCACTGTTCATACTTCATACTTCATATTGTACTACCTTTCCTGTATAAAAATAAAGACTCTTACTACTATGTTGGCACCCCCAATACTCGCATTCATCATATAAAGACTGTAATGGGGTCCACATTAGTATAGCTACATACAGACATCCTTCTGGGGTTTTAAGAAATCCTTTACTGTTCTAAATATGAATTTTCTTAATACATCAATCTTTTGGATGAAGCATTCATCTTTCATATGAGAAATTATACCAATATCCATTTAAATTATTCTATTAGGTGTTACTGTAGATGTTAAAGAACCTATAATAGTTCTCCTAAAGAGTAGTGGAATCTACAGTTTAAAAAAAGGATACTTTATATACAAAAAAACAGTACAATACATAATGACAGAGAAAGACACTATCAATTTAAATAATTAAACAAGTACCCTATATTGATGCACAAATCAAGAAGAAAAGGAAAGAAATAAAGGAGACAAACCAATATTCTTTAACTTTGGAAACGATTAGATACGTGGCAGCAAACTTATAATAAGAGAGTTTTAGTTCCTATGATGCTATTTATTGTTGTTTATATAGGCAAAACATATCAAAAGATGGAAAGACAAAATAAAATGGTCAGTAATTCAAAAAAATCCTATACACATACACTACACCAACTTCCAGTCACCTGTGTACACCTCTCTCATTGCCGAAAGTACCAAATGTAGCAATGTACTGTAACTAAGCTCTACTCTGTGTTGTAAATTAGCTCCGTTTGCCATATATAGTATCAGAGACATGCATTAAAGATTAACAAGGTATCTGTGTCATAGTGTGTCAAGCCACCTCCACCACAACCAAATATTAAAGTGGTGAAATCAGGACTAAATTAAACTATCTCTTTGGTTACATTAGCAGCACATGGTATAACCTAATCTTTTCTGGATATAGGCATTCTAATAATAAATGAGACAGTTTCTCTCTGTGGTCCCCAAATCAGTCCAGTGAGCTATCTGTTTGGCAGGCCATTGTGTTTCAAGTTATCTGTCAGAGCTAATTCCCCATGAATTGTAAGCCAAGTAGCATCCCACATCCTAGTAGGAAGCTGCCTTCCTGCCAGGAGAAAAATCTCAACTGGGATTTGTCCTGTTGAGGTTCCCACCAGGTGTAGCAGTTTCTTACGTGTAACAAATTACACTGACTCATAGGTGTGTCCTATGCCATATGCATAACAAATCTGTTGACTTTATGCATTTACATAATTGAATATATACCTGATATACAAAGCAGGGCTGGCATCGGGGGGGTGCAAAGGTTGTAACTGCACCAGGGACCAGAGCGCCGGTGGGGCCCATGGCCCCTTAAGTCAAAATAATATTATAATATTTTTTTTTTAGTTTTAAACTGCTCATGGAGCAGAGCAATCAGCCCACTGCCTTCTGCCTGGGCTAGGCCTGCCTGAGACTCGCTGGTCCCTCCCTAAGTGTGTATGTGTGGACTGAGGACTCCACTCAACTGACTGGTCTGGTGGCATTTAAAAATGAAATCTGCTCCCTGCTACACACGCTCGTCCTCTTCCTCCTCGGATGTACCTGCTGGTGGTGGCGCTGTCAGAGTGTGTGTGTGGGTGTGAGCTGCTTCACCTCCTTGACTATTGACTCCATCCACCATCCTACAGAATCCTCAATTGGTGTCTGTTGTTGCTTCAGCTCCTCCTCCATGCTGGCATGCTCCGAACCTCTTGGCATCGGCTACCACAGCTCATTGGTCTGTTTGCTCCCATCCCCTCCTAACGCTGCTCCGCTCAGTCACACAGCTCCTCCACTGCTCCTGCCTCCCTTCTTGCAATCTGATGCTGTGAACCGCTGCTCTGAGTCTGATTTGCTGGGGCGCTCAGCTCAAAAGGCTGCGAAGCATCACATCACTCTAATTAATATTAAAATATTCCATTGTTATGGGGCCGCCACCAGAGGCAAGTAGCAGCAACAACAATGCTTGTGCAGTGTCAGGGACTCAGGAAGCATCTCATGAGAAATCCTTCCTCACTGTGGCAGTCGGCAGATGAACGAGTGGTGGAGAAGCAGATGGTGGAATTGATTGCAGCAGCAGCGTGCAGTGAGTTGAACTTCAAACAAGTGTTCAACTTGTAAACTAGACACACAATATATTAAAAAAAATACACACTTGCACTTGAGGCAGAACTACAAGGATAGAAAAAAGGAAAATAGCTGGCTAGGCAGTGAGAGCAGGAAGGAGTGAGTACTGTGGTTTCCTAGGCCCCAATGGGTGGTGGTAGCCTGGGGGAGAAAAACTAGAAGTCAGGTTGAAATAAATCCCAGTGGGGTGCTGACACTGCTGAGGGGCTACTACTCTACTGTATCTCTACTGTGTCTGTCGGGAAATTGGAAAGAAAACATTAGAAGGTGAAGAACTTTAGGTAGGCAGGTTAGGGAGTGGGCGTCAGGGAGAAGAAGTAAAAAGATTAGATAAGAGAAATCATTCTCTCCTCTTGCCTCATCATCATATGCATAATGCAGGCTTGAATTTTTTTATTTTCTGAACAAGAATTCAGAAAAGAGGATCAACTGAATGATCATCAGTGATGAGAGTGAGTGAGTGAGTGAGTGAACAAGTTAGTCAAAGCAGCAATATTTTTTGGTGACTTTGGAGATGGGAGTGGGGGGGCACTTCAGGGGAGGCCCGTGGACGGGGGGGCCCACTAAAAAGTCTTGCACCAGGGCCCAGTACATCCTAGAACCAGCCGTGATACAAAGTTGTGTAAAGCACCTGTCCCCCTAAATGTAGCCTAAATCATTCGCTTCCCAGCATTTTTACAAAGACATAAAAGATCTTGAAACCCATGCTACCCACGCCATGGAGTCTTTTGTAAACAAGGGAACAAAGCCAATAAAAAATACTAAAGAAAAACAATGTGGACTTAGCATTCCTAGGATTGCATTGTTTTCCTTCAAATATGTAATACTCCTTCTACATTCAGACAACTGCCGCATAATAACTGGAAAAAAACACTGAGGTTTTGTATATTAAGGTAGTTGGCATATATACATGGCAAATGTATAACACTGATATCAGGTATGTTTTCATCATCATTATATAGTTGAATTTGGACATTTGCCAAGATTTCCTTCTGTTAATTTTTTTAACTATAAAATATTCAACTTTTCTGTACAGTTTAACTCTTACATACAGTATCTGTACACTCAAATTGAACTCCTGAGAGTCTAAATAGGGTACAATTGTGTCCCACCTCATGTACATTTTCCATAGTGTCTTTTGGATCTGACCCTAGGATCCTAGCCATACTTTTCTAATAATTTACATGAGAGTCAGTAATGGTTGCATAAGCTTGTAAAACCCACAAGATTTACTGTGCAGAAAAAAATTACCCTGTAAACAAAGACAGATAGTGTCTGCATATGCAAGCACTTTACCCGACAATGAAGAATTTATTCCGCTGGACACTGACAATACACATATGATCCAGAATTTTCCAAAGATAAGGATCAAAACAAAATGTATAGAGCAGGGCACTAATGGGCATCCATAGTGAAGTCCACTTTTGACACTAAACTCACTTGTGACCTAACTATCCATATAGGGAGTTATTAGTAGCTTGGTTTTACAGTAATTTCAACCAGCTTATAAATTTAATAGGAATTATATACCTCTCTAACATTAAAACCTGTAATCATGAAGAATGTGGTCAAATGCTTTATCTTAAATCACTGAAACATAACTTAGAAACATTGACTTTGATGGCAGATAAGGACCGCTTGGCTCACCTAGTCTGCCCATTTCCCTACCTACAGTACTAGATAAGCTGCAGATCATAGTTAACCAGCAACCTATTTCTTCCTTCCTACCCCCAAAAGACTTTCCTAATGTTTGTTCCATGCATTCTTGAATTCTCCCACAGTTCCTCAGGAAGGCGTCTCCATGCGTCCACCACCCTCTCTGTGAAAAAATACTTCCTCACATTGCCCCTGAGCCTTCCCCCCTCTATCTTCAAATTGTGTCCTCTTGTTCTTACACATCTCTTTTTCTGAAAGATGCTACCCTCTTGGACTTTGTTGATTCCACTGAGGCACTTAAAAGTTTCTATCATGTCCTCCCCCTCCCTCCTTTCCTCAAGGGTATACATGTTAAGCTCCTTTTGTCTCTCCTCATGTGGCTTCTCTCACAGCCTCTGCACCATTTCAGTTGCCCTCTTCTGGACTGCCTCCATCCTGTCTATGTCCTTGCAGAAATGGGGTCTCCAGAACTGGATGCAGTACTCCAGATGGGGTCTCACCAACTGTCTGTACAGAGGGATAACAACTTTCTGTTTTCTGCCGGTGATGTCTCTCCCTGTACATCCCAGTATCCCCCGTCCCTCCCTACTGCCTTCTCATTGCTTGCCAACCTTAAGGTCATCTGATATGATTACCCCAGGTCCTTTCCATTTTGTTGTTGTTACTACCCCCCACTGTGTACTCTTCCCCTGAGTTTTTGTTTCCCAGGTGCATTATTTTGCACTTCTTTGCATTGAATCCAAGCTGCCAGACTTCTGACCATTCCTCCAACTTTGCCAAGTCCCTTCTCATCCTTTCCATGTCCCTTGTGTATCAACCCTGTTGCGAATCTTTGTGTCATCTGCAAAGAAGCATACTTTTCCTTCCAGTCCCTCTGCAATGTCACTTATAAAGATATTAAAAAGGACTGGCCCCAGTACTGAACCCTGCGGTACCCCACTAGTAACCCCACTTTCTTCAGAGTGGACTCCATTTACTATTACCTTCTGTGTCCTCTTGTCCAGCCAGTGTTTTACCCAGGCTACCACCCTGGGACCAACTCCCAGGCTGGTTAATTTGTTTATTAATCTTTTGTGTGGGACTGTGTCAAATGCCTTGCAAAAGTCTAGATAGGCCTTGTCCACAGCCCTCCCTGGTCTACTACTTTGGTCACCCAGTCAAAGAAATTGATTAGATTCATCTGACATGACCTTCCCGCTGTGAATCCATGCTGCCTTTGGTTCTGTGCCCCACTGGCCTCTAGGTACTCAACAATTATTTCCTTCAGAAGTGATTCCAACATTTTGCCTACCACAGAGGTCAACCTGACAGGTCTGTAGTTTCCTGCCTCTGTCTTGCTCCCACTTTTGTGATGGGGAATCACATCCACCCTCCTCCAGTCCTCAGGTACCACACCATCCTCCTATGATTTATTAAAAAGGGTAATCAGTGGTGTTACTAGTTCTTTCCTTAGTTCTTTTTGAATTCTGGAGTGAATCCTGTCAGGCCCCATTGCTTCATCCACCTTCAGTTTTAGGAGTTCTTTCAGAACCCTTTCTTCTGTGAAAGGATTAAGATCGACCCCCCTATCCAGAGTGCTTCGGTTAATTGGATTAGGTACCTCCCCCACTGCAACCAAGAAACCAGCTAACTCACTGCAATTGTCACTTTACATGATTTCTCACAAAAGATTAGATTATCTTTAATATTACTGTTTCATACAGAGCAAGACTGCACTGGAACTATCAACTGCTCAGCAAGTTAACCTAATCTTTTTATTTAGCTTTTGTTGACCGGGTAAGTGCACTAGACAAATTCTGCCTATTTTCAGGCACGACCCGGGGGAAGGGGATACAGATGAATGCCAGCTGACCTTGAACCAGATTAAGCTGTTGGTGGTATTTTTAGTAAATGAGGAAAATTTGGCCAGGACACCAGGGAAATTCCCCTACTCTTTTCGATAAGTGCCATGGGATCTTTAACATCCACCTGAACTACCACCAATCCAGGCAGATGGGACCTCGGTTTAACGTCTCATCCGAAAGATGGCACCTCAGAAGTGCAGCACCTCTCGTCATGCTGCACTACAGTGTCAGTACTGGGATATTAACCTAAGTGCCACCTATACCTTTATTAAAATTTCATAATCCTGGCTAAGAAGGCATATAGGTCTCCAAATATTAATAACAGAAATCTCCCCTTTCTTAAAGCAGAAAATTAACAGCAATATTCATCTTATCTGGTATCTTATTCTGTGTCTCCCTGATGTGGATAATAAATGTAATTCTTTGCTGTATGCAGACAGCCTTGTTTATCATAGTGAAGCAGACGTCTCAGAGACTCAGCAGCTCCTATCACACCCTCTCACATTCAAACCTGGCTGATAGAAAATAGACTGGTGTTAAACTGTAACTAAACTAAGGCCATGCTGTTTGGATTGAAACCTAAGCTCCATCTCATATCCTGTAGCCTCTGTGTTGCCTGTAGCAATGGCTCCCTACTGGAGGAAGTTACTGCTATAAAATACATTGGAGTTGCATTAGTCCCATCAGTAGATTTAACACCTCACATCATGTCAGTTTGCAAGGAAGTTTATTCAAAAGTATGTATTGCTCACATGGTTAATCACTGCCTCTCTTCCAATACCTACCTCTCCATAGCCTAAGGCATACTGCTTTCTGGCCTCATATATTGTCTATTGGCCTGTATCGTTATTACTAGCATTATACATAACTGTTTTTTATTACATAACTTCTTGTGCTGTTCACTATGCTGCTAATATTTATTCTGCCAGCATACCCATTAATGTTTGTTGATCAGCTGTGTATTGTATTGCACTGTTCTCTTGTATTTGTATTGTCTTTCACTACCCTGACATTGTAATGTACGGCAATTTTGATTGTGAGAGCTACCGTACATTGCGTAAACTACCCTGCTTGCCTGTTGCATATTTCTGATTACTGTCCATTTTTGTACTTACATTTTTCGTTATGAGCCCTATACATAAAGGCGTTGTGGCTGTTGCATGGCACGTATCAAAAGTGTGCAGGGTGGTACATGCACATGGTGTGCAGGTGGCCATATGCCCTATGCACTGTGGTGGTATGCATTGCACTCAGTGGTCACTTGTACAACTGCACACAGTCCTCTGGGCTGTGGAACAAATGTGCATGTCCATGTACACTGGGCCACAATGCATATTCACTACCATATGTATGGCTCCAGATGGCCATGAATGATGGTGCAGGTCCCACAAAGCTGTAAGTGGCCTGGAGGCTGCTGTAAATGTAGGTATGCACCCCCCCCAAAAAGAGTGATATGACACAGCACAGATGTAGGCAAACTATTAACTGGCCAATAGCACACACACAAGCACACACACACACTCTCACACACGCAGAATACCCAACATCAGTAATGAATGGCACAGAGAAAAGAAAGTCTATCAGCCTGTGAGCGCACCATGGCATGCATGTCCAGTAGCATTTGACATTACTGATGCCTGCCAAAGTATGCAGGGTGCAACAGTTAAATGTCCATTGGCACAGTCTGTGCCTCACAGGGTACTGCACATAATGCTATTACCCTCTGTCTGTGGCACCTGTTCCATACTGGCTCCCCCTCTTGGGACATTCTGACCACCACTGCCCAATAGAATTGAGGTCTTGCCCCCTTTTTCCCATTCCCCCGGGGGACACCAAGGCAGCTCAGGGTTCACATCTATGACAACATTGCCCTATCTCTGAAGTTGTATGCCCCTCATTGACATAGATGTGTCTTGTAGGGGAGAAGAGGAAGGTGTGAGGCACATGTGCATGCTTAACTGGCCATGCTTCTATGATGCCCTCCTGCATACTCTACCCAGCCATGCCCTCATGCACTCACCTGCATGCCCCAACTGGCTATGCCTCCATATGCAACCCCCCCAGCTGGCAGTGACCAATGCAAAGCTGCAGTACTCACCTTCACTGGCTCGACACTCTACTATGCCATACTGTACTCATCAGCATAATATAAGTCCACCATTTGGAGGCCCCCGGTCACCCACATTACCCTTGCTCCTGCTCACTGGTCCCTGATCCATGAGACCACTGGAGGATGTTGGCCTCTGCACAGGAGCATCTTTGCTGGCTTTCAAGGAAAGGTTGTAGTACAGGAAATGCAGTCAATAGAATCAGGCACATATCATCGTCCACCCACAGCAGTCTATAGGTGTACCCAGGGTATGTAAAAATTCTCCACGGGTGCACCGGAGTCCACACCAACCATCAGTGTCTTCATAATCCAGGGGGAAGTTGAACCAATTGTGTAGGGTAGCAGGGCCCCGGACATTGTGCTGACTCTGTGTTAGTTATCCTGTACAAAATAGCCTGCCGTGGGTGGTAGTGGCAAATGGCACATATCTGACGTCACACTCAGTTACCTACTGGACCATGCTTGAGGTAATACACAAAGTACAATGTGGTGGAATACCACTCATAAGGAGTGGAGATGGGGGTCTGACTATCCAGGACCCTGGCTGGCCTTCCCCTCTACACAGTGGTGTTCATGCTGTCATCATCTTCCTCCTCCCCATACCATGCTGACATTGTTTGCAACTGTTGGGGATAAGGGTGCATGGATAGTGGAGGTATTGGTCATTGATGGCAGCATCACGTGGCACCTGCAGTGTACTCAACAGGGCACATCAGGGCACCTTGGGAGGCCTTCATCCCTGTCCATGGTGTCAGGGTCAGGTCGGCAGTTGCAATGGTTGTGCTGTCCCATTCCTGTTCCTCCTCCTGCCTCTCCCCCCCTCGCTTCCATTGTCATGGGTAGGTCCACTGCAGGGGTAGAGAGAAAGGCTGCTTACCAGCTGGCAAGATGGCGACCACTGTGGGTCAGCCAGAAACAGCAGTTTGGAGATCTTCATTTTATTGCTTTTTTATCATTTTTATTGTTTTTATTTAGCTTTGTTTAGTTACTTACTTTAGTTAAAATTAGTTAGGGAAACGAAGTGAGGTAGATTAGTGAGGTTTTGTGTATTTTGGGGCTAGATAGTTAAGAAGTAGATGCCAGAGTTTGTGTGCATGTAAAGTAGTGTGAAGTGAAGTATCTTGTTTTGTGTAGTAGTCTTTGGACGCCTACCTTATAGTGTATTCTAGTCACTAGTGGTCTTTCGTTTAGTGTGTGGATTTTTGTAGTCACCTTATCCAGTTGATGATTACCTAGATTTTGACGTGCCCGATGGACTTTCTCTGTTATGAGGATGTGAACACTTCTGGAGTCTTGGTGCTGATGGAGGAGTTCTGCTTGCTGTGTATTGAGGACTCTGGCGAGTGCCTGAGGAATGAGTTGGACAGAAGATGATGCATCCGTTCTGTTGTGGTGGACCATGGAAGACAATTGAGTGAGACCTTTAGAGCTGGTATGGACATCTCTTGGGACCCCATTGCTCACCTTAGGGGGTGGCTGCCCTGCTTGGGCTTTCCTATGGGGAGGTTGCAAAGGAAGCTTGCTGGAGGGTGTAGAGGCCCTGTGTACCTTGGGGGCTGTTTGGGTGCATTTGTCAGAGGACACCCACTCTCTAGGGGCCCTAGTCCAGTGGTCTTCTTAAGTCAGGATGCTTCCTTCCTGGGGTGGTGCATCAGTGGACTGGTTGGTAGGATGGTTCTCTAAGATCTCTGTTGGGACTGTTGCTGTGGTTACTGTGCTGAGGTGGCTATTCAGGTTGTATTGCCCCATGGAGACGTATCGGGGGGATGCTTACTGGAGGGTGGCATGGCCCTATCTCCTAGGAAGGATTACCCCTGAGTGTGTTTTGGTGGACTGATTCTTCTTGGGGGCCCCAATTCCAGGGTGGTCTTATCAACCTGAACTGTCTGCCCTGGGGACAGTGTACCTGTGGCCAATGGCTGAAGCGGAGTCGCATTCATCACTGGATTTAGTTGTCACTGGAAGACACTGTTGGTGCATTTCCTGATGTGATTAAGCACCACATTCAGTGGCCAGCTACTTATTTTTGTCTCCCTTTCCCCACAGCTTCATGAGTCCCCTGATATGGGCGCTCCCCACAGCTCTGCAGCTCGGTACTTCTCCTTCAGCCACCCCACCCTCAACCAGCAGAGCAGCACCTCGAGCAACCACCGCTTTCCTGGATTCTGCCTACCAAGCCCAGGACACTTTTCCTGCTGGTGTTTCACAATGGCTCCCCTTCCTACTTGGGCTCTGACTTTTATAGCTGATCCCAGGCACATGACTGATGGGCAAAATATACTAAGTGCCTAGTCTTTAACTGGTAGGTTATACTAGCGGCACACTAGTAAGTGCTAGTCTGAATCTGCAACTGTGTCCTCTGATAGGATTCATGATTTTACTATTCTATCCTTAATTCAGGCTAGCACTCAGGTGGACCACTATTAGGTCACTTTACTGCTTACTCTTTTGCCCTAAAAGCGATCTTTGACTACCCCACTTTTCCTAACACAGCCCAATTTTCTTAACTCATCATGATGCCTGTAGTAAAAAACTGTCCACTATACCTACCTCTCTTCGCTATCTCACTTCTTTCCACTTTATACACCCACCCAAGTTGCACCACTAAACTCTCAGAAACTCCCCACGCAAACTCCCACCCTTTAGCTTTAGATCTCATGATCTCGAGGACTTGGTCCCCAGCTCCCTTGCATCAACATTGGTCTCACTTACCTTTCTTACTCTGTGCATCCATCTTATCTGTTCCTAACTCATACACTTTTCTGAGCTCCTTAACTACCCACTTCGCCCCCTCTTATAATCCTCCAACCCTTAATAGCCCAGCCACAACTAAATCATGGTATAAAAGTTCAAAGCTCCTTTTTATAATCATTTCTCTTCTCCTCCTACCCACCAGGGATATTAACCTCAACCCTGCCCCCAATCTAACTCTCTGCCATCTACTCTCCCATGCTCATCCTCCCCTGCCTCAAACATGTCGAGCCTCCCTCGTAGTCTCAAAATCCTCCACCTCAACATGTGGTATCTCCTTCCAAAATTAGTCCTGCATCAACCACTTGCACTAATGCTGGCCCATGACTTACTCATATTATCCGAAAGCTGGCTAAATAACAAAACACATGATCACTGTATTTCTATCCCATGTTACAATATCACCCGGCAAGACCTTGCAGGTAGGGGTGGCGGCATTACTATATACACCATGACCTCTATTCATACTACTGCTGTCCTATCTGCATCAGTCTCTGCAGCCTACGAGGAGCTCATCCTCAGGTTATCCATGCCCTATTCCATCCTAATCTATTTTGCTGGAATATACTGCTGCCCTGTCCTCTCCTCTACTGTTGCCTCTAATCTCCTCACAGAAATCACTGTGCTCATGTCAAATGGGGTGCTTTATATTATTGGCAATTTTAACCAAAACTGACCTGACCCTTCCCAAAGCAAATTGTGAAATATCACTGCTCTTAACCTAATGCAATTGATTCATGAGCCTACCCATCTAAACCCCAAAACTGGTAACCACTCGATTATCAACTGGGCCCCTAACCTCCCACAGACATAGAGTTATCGAATCTGGCCTCCTCATGGACACATTAAGTGACCACCATATGATTTATTTGGTCTGCAAACTTCACTTCCCAAAAGTGCCTCATAAAGTATTACTAGTTCACGCATATATGTCCCTAGACCTCACCCACCTACTAAATGATATAGCCCAAATGGACTGGCCACCCATTCAATCTGCCACCTCAGTAAATGAAGCCCTGGACTACTTCCAAGGTCAATTTCTCTATATCTGGAACAAGCACGCTCCCGTTAAGTGTTCTAGAGTGCACGGTAACCACATCGCGTGGATCACACCTAAATTACTGACGTGTGTGAGAGCTTGTGACCGAGCTTGGAAAGTTCACAAAGTCTCTAATTCCCAAGTTGACTGTGACAGATACTGAGCCCTTAGAAATGCTTGCTCAAAGGCAACCCAGCTAACTAAGTCCGAATACTTTAGGTTCACCTTTGAAGCTAACATATGCACACCCTCAAAATTTTAGAAAGTTGTTCACTCCCTCTTCTCCCACCCTTCTAAACCCTAAACCCCCCTCATCTATGTCAATAATGTTCTTACATCTGGCCACCTCTCTGTTGTTGTTGAATTCAACTCTTGCTTTACCTCCTGTGCCTCTGCCCTCCTAGCTTCTCTCCCCCCTACCCCTCCGGACATGCCTGTTCTCAAAAACTCCCATTCTTTACACACACTCAAACAACCTTTTCTCCTTCACACTGGTCACACCTTCCGATACTCTAAATGCTGTCCTTATTCTCAATCCATCCAAATGTTCCTCACCAGACGGCCTTGACCCCAAACTCCTATTTCACTCTGCTCATGCTATTTCTTCACCACTGTCTGCCCTGTTGAATCTTTTCTTCTCGACTGCCTCTGTCCCTGACTCCTGGAAGCATGCCGTAGTATTCCCTGTTCTTAAGGGAAGAGACCCCTCCTTGCCTGGGAATTACTGGCCACTTTCTCTCCTACCTATCCTTGCAAAGCTCCAGGAGCACTTGGTCCTTTCCCAACTCTCCTCCTACCTCTCTGATTCAGCCTTTTTCATTCCCTACCAATCTGTCTCAAGGAAAGATCACTCTACTACCACTTTCTTACTTAGGCTAACTGATTCCATACTCTCAAGTATGGACAGTGGTCTAATAACCTCAGCTATCTTTGTCGATCTTGTTAAGCCCTTCAACACAGTCTCCCACTATCTCCTCCTAGATAATCTCTGATCTGCTGGCCTGTCTGAATCAGTCACAAACTGGTTTACCTCCTACCTAAAGGGTAGGACAGTCTGTCAAAATTGCTGATTCCATATCCCTCCCACTCCAGATAAACACTAGAGTGCTCCAAGGCTCTGTCCTTGGCCCCCTACTATTCTTCATATTCCTAAATGACCTCCCGTCAGTGTGCACCTCCTCCTCTATCCATATGCTGATGACACTTTCCTTTTCTATTCTGGCCAATCACCAACTGATGTCACTTCTAAGCTCCAGCATGACTTTGAGAAAGTTCAGCTCTGGTTAAGCGCTCATAAACTCTTCCTCAACACCAAGCAAACAGTCACCATGACCTTTGGCACTAGGCAGAGACTCTCAGTTTTCTAAATTACCCTCCTTCCACACCCTTGATGGTACTACTCTCGAAGACACCTCCTCCTTTAGGTATCTTGGGGTCTGGCTAGACCAGCACTTCAGCTTCACTGGACACACTGACTCCATCCTGAAAAAGCTGTGCCCGAAATAAGGAGCCCTTTACAGGAACCGAAGCTGCCTACCTGTTCCAGCTAGGCGGGAGTTTGTCCAGAAAATGATACTACTGTGACATAGTCTACAGTGCTACATCAAAGTCTTCCTTAGACAGATTGGACACCTTTTTTAATGCTTTCTGTCATTTTGCCCTGGACGCCCCTTCCTTCACTCACCACTGTATTCTTTATTGCTCGTTAACTTTTCCTTCATTGGAAAACCGCCGCCTAGCCCACTGCACAAAATTTGTCTCTAAATTCAAGTTTGGTTCGTTACCCTCCTACTTCTCCTCCTTACTGTCCTTCCATCCCTCTGCCCCTAACTCCCTCAGATCTAGTGACTGCTGCACTATAGCTATACAACAGCATATCACCTCAATAGGCCAAGCGGCCTTCTCCTATAGGTTCCCGAAAGTCTGGAGTTCTATGCCTCATCAAATCAGGCACTCCTCTTCCCCATGGTCCCTCTCTTCCTACCTCTACAACTTCCTCTCTCCATCCTGCAACTGTTCCTAGTTACCCTGGTTCCTCCTCCCCCCTTCCCCCTGCCTGCACGGTACTTAATGAGGGGTAACCTCAGTGTGATTTCTGCACATGCACTTCAAATACATTTAAATTGGGAGGCTGTGAAAGAGCCTAACTGACTTTACTTCAGCTTTTTACAATAACTCCAATAGTGGTAGTGGGAGTCCTGCAGTTCTGGTACTTTTCACTAGTAGGCAGACGGTGGGGGAGAGAACTCCATTCCTGCCTATAGATCCAGCTTTTAAGTTCTGGCATGCTTTGCCTTTGTTGGAACAGTGAACTTTAATCAAACATGAACTACTGCTATTGCTGATCTAGCTTCAACATTTTGAGTTTTGTTTTATTAGATATTCTTTTGTATGTTATTGTTTTTTGTTTGGGGGGGATTGTGGGGAAATTGTCTTATTTAGTATACTGTTTGTGCATAAATTGCTGTGATTGACTGCTGCTTGTGGAGATAGCTAGTTATGTGTTGGAAGAAGTCTCAAATGGTCAAGCACTACTGTCCTTCTAGGCTCCGGGACCTCAGCCCTTTTAATAGTCCCCTGCTGTCCACTGAGGTTTATAGGTCGAATCTTGCCTTGGGGATATCTGGGAGGAGGCGGAGGGGTGGGGGCCCTGGGCCTGGGGGGAGTATGGAACAGGGTGGGCGAATTGGGGTTGTGGGGGCCAGAAGACACCCTGGGGTGAAATGGGCCCAAGAGAGGGGTCCTCCCTGCCTGGTTCCCATACCCAAGGGCTCTACATTGGGTGGGCAGACAGCGCAACCTGCCTTGGTATCCCATCCTACTCAGGCGGTGTTATGCAATGCCAGGTCTTTCAAAAACAAGACAGCAGTGATTGCTGATCTTGTTAGGTCATCTGACCTGGCTTGCATCACCGAGGCCAGACTGGATGAAAATGCTGGTCCAGTTTTGGAGTCAGCGATTCTGGCTGGGTTCTTGGTGATACATTGCCTGATGGTGGATCATAGGGGCCGGGGTGTAGCCATTTGTTTTAGATCAGAATTGGGACTTGTAGATGTGCCAATGGGGGAGAACAAATCCTTCGAATGTATCATGGGAGCAGGCATAGGCTTCAGGATTCTTCTTGTCTACCGCCCACCCGGGGGCGAGAAGCAATTCCTGCAGGAAACATAGAAATATAGAATTTGACGGCAGATAAGGACCACTTGGCTCACCTAGTCTGCCCATTTCCCTACCTAACAGATAAGCTGCAGATCCTAGTTAAACAATAGCCTACTTCCTCCTACCCCCCCCACTAGAATTACCTTATGTCTGTTCCATGCATTCTTGAATTCCTCCACTGTTTTTGACTCTATAACCTCCTCAGGAAGGCTGTTTTATGCATCCACAACCCTCTCTGTGAAGAAATACTTCCTCACATTACCTCTGAACCGTCCCCCCTCTATCATCAAATTGTGCCCCCTTGTTCTTGCACATCTCTTTTTCCGAAAGATGCTACCCTCTTGGACTTTGTTGATTCCCTTGAGGTATTTGAAAGTTTCTATCATGTCCCCCCTCTCCCTGCTTTCCTTGAGGCTATACATCTTAAGCTCCTTTAGTCTTTCTTCATATGTCTTCTGGTGCAGACCCTGTACCATTTTGGTTGCCTTCCTCTGGACAGCCTCCATCCTGTCTATGTCTTTGTGGTGATGGAGTCTCCAGAACTGTACACAGTACTCCAGATGTGGTCTTACTAACTGTCTGTACAGATGGCCAACTACTTCCTGTTTTCTACTGGTGATGCCTCTCCCTGTGCATCCCAGTATCCACCCAGCCATTTTTACTGCCTTCTCACATTGTTGGCCCACCTTTAGGTCATCTGATATGACTACCCCAAGGTCCCTTTCCATTTTTGTTGTTGTCAGTATCTCACCCCCTATTGTGTACTCTTCCCCTGGGTTTTTATTTCCCAGGTGCATTACTTTGCACTTCTTTGCGTTGAATCTAAGCTGCCATACATTTGGCCATTCCTTTAACCTTGCCAAGTCCCTTTTCATCCTTTCCACCCCACCTTGCGTATCAACCCTGTTGCAGATCTTTGTGTCACCTGCAAAGAGACATACTTTCCCTTCCAGTCCCTCTGCAATGTCACTTATAAAGACTTTAAAAAGGACCGGCCCCAGTACTGAACCCTGAGGTACCCCACTAGTAACCCTACTTTCTTCACTGTGGACTCCATTTACTATTACCCGCCGTGTCCTGTTGTCCAGCCAGTGTTTTACCCAGGCTGCCATCCTGGGACCCACTCTCAGGCTGGCTAACTTGATATTAATCTTTTGTGCAAGACTATGTCAAATGCCTTGCTAAAGTCTAGGTAGGCCATGTCCACAGCCCCTCCCTGGTCTACTACTTTGGTCACCCAGTCAAAGAAATCAATTAGATTTGTCTGACATGACCTTCCCGCTGTGACTCCATGCTGCCTTGGATCCTGTGCCCTACTGGCCTCTAGGTACACAATAATTCTTTCCTTCAGAAGTGATTCCATCATTTTCCCTACCACTGAGGTCAAACTGACAGGTCTATAGTTTCCTGCCTCTGTCTTGCTCACACTTTTGTGAAGGGGAATCACATCTGCCCTCCTCCAGTCCTCAGGTACCGCACCATCCTCCCATGATTTATTAAAAAGGGTAATCAGTGGTGTTACTAGTTCTTCCCTTAGTTCTTTTAGAATTCTGGAGTGAATCCCATCAGGCCCCATTGCTTTATCCACCTTCAGTTTTAAGAGTTCTTTCAGAATCCTTTCTTCTGTGAAAGGACTAATATCAACCCCCCCATCCAGAGTGCTTCCATTGACTGGATTAGATATCTACCCCTGCTTTTCCATTGTGAATACTGAGCAGATGTATTCATTCGGTATCCCTGCTTTTTCACTGTCGCTCTCTGCCCAACCATCTTCCTCTTTATTCAGCCTCAGTATCCCTGCCTTAGTCTTTCTTTGCTCCCTAATGTACCTATAAAAGGTTTTATCCCCCTTCTTAACCAAGTTGGCTAACTTTTCCTCAGTTTGGGCCTTTGCTATTCAGACTGCCTTCCCCACTTCCTTCTGCTTTAACAGGTACAGTTCTCTGTCCTTCTCCTTCTGTGTTTCCTTGTACTTCCTGAATGCTATCTTTTTCTCCTTACCTTCCCCGCCACTTCTTTTGAGAACCATAGTGTTTTTTCTTTAATTTTGATTTGTTTATCTGCTTCACACAAAGGCTTGTTGTCTCTGTGATGGTGGTTTTGACGTTTCCCCATTGTTGCTCCACCCCACCTTCTTGCCTGTTTGCTGGTGCTTTTCTGAGGCACTCTCCCATTTTGACAAATCAGCCCTCCTGAAGTCCAGTACCTTTACTTTTGTGTGGCTTGACTCTACAGCTAAGCTTATCGTGAACCACACTGTTTGGTGATCGTTTGTTTATGGACTTCATCATCTACATGGTGTTGGAGTCCCCCAGATGGATGGTTCTGGGGGACTTCAATGCCTGAGTTGATGACAAATTCTTGCAATTTGGTCAGGACATCCTCCAACTAATAATTTTGTTGGGCTTTACACAGGTAATTACCTCTGCGACCCACAGTCATGGTCACTCGTTGGATTTGGTTTTCCTACTGGGGATGGAGATCTCCAACTTGGTGGTGGTGCCAGTTGGATGGTCTGATCACTACACTATAAGGTTCAGTTTCCAGGCTCCCCCCCCATAGACTTGCCCCTATGGAGATGGTCTGTTACTGCCCTTTAAGGGGTTTGACCCCAGATGGTTTTGCAGTGGTGCTGGACCTATCAGGCATACCGAATGAAAGCTCAGAACTGGGAGGTCTGTTACTGTCTTAAAATAGGGCAGTGACCATGGCCCTGGATTCCATTTTTTCTGTTCATGTTTGCCACCTCACTCTTCACCCTAGGTCCTCTTGGTTTGATGAGACCTAGAGGGAGTTGAGGTGAGTGGGGTGAAGGTTGGAAGGATGCTGGCAGAAATCAGGCCTTGAAACTGACAGACTTAAATTGATGGCCCATTACACAGAGTATCAATCCGCTGTCTCCAGTAAGAAGGCAGAGTTCCTGTCCAGGGAGATTGCCTCTGTGTGGAATCGATTGGCTCAGCTCTTTCGGACTGTCAACAGACTGTGCAATCCTGCCTGCCTGCAGTTTCGGAGAGCCTTTTCACAAAATAAGTGTAATGAGTTTGCTCGATTCTTCTCAGATAAGGTTGACAGCATCAGGTCTGAGATCTGTACAGCATGTTCTAATGGGCATGGTGGTGGTCAGTGGGAGGTTGCAAGCACCCAGTTTGTCTGGTCAGATGTTGACCGCTTGGTGATCACTGACATCGTGAAGATCATCCAGGGTATGCGGCCGACCTGCTGTAGTTTGGATCTGGGCTCAATTCGCCTCCATGTGGGGTGTGTTGAGGTTATTGGTCTGGTCCTGGATGAGATAGTCTGGTGTTTGTTGGAGACAGGTGTGTTTCTGGACACCCTGAAGGAGGCAGTGATGACACCTCTCCTTAAGAAATCGTCCCTCGACCTGACTGTCTTGCCCACTACAGACCTGTCTCTAACCTTCCCTTTGTGGATAAGGTTATTGAGAAGGTAGTAGCTCTGCAACTTGAGGATCATCTTACCATCCATGATGTCTATGATCCTCTCTAGTGTGGATTTAGGAAGAGGCATAGTACAGAGACAGCAATGGTTTGGGTACTTAATGATTTCTTGATAGTGAGAGATCAGAAGAGCCATTTCATCTTGGTTCTCCTTGATCTCTCTGCAGCATTTGACACTGTGGACCATGGAGTGTTACTGGAGCATCTGCGGCTGATCTGTGGACTGTTGGGAACAGTCCTCAGGTGATTCCATTCTTTTCTCACTGGCAGGACTCAGAGAGTGATGTCAGGAATTTATTCCTTGGCTTCATTCCCCCTGCCTTGTGGGGTGCCACAGGGCTCTGTTTTGTCACCCATGTTGTTTGCAAAGTATGTGCAGCTGTTAGCAGACATTACAAGATGGCATTGGCTGGGTTTTCACTGTTATGCAGAAGATACTCAGCTATACATGTCCTTTGTACCCGAACAGGGTGGAACTGTCTCCATGTTTAACAACTGTCTCTCTGAGATCCAAGACTGGATGCGTGCCAGCTGGCTGAAGTTAAACCGTGACAAGACTGAGGTGTTGGTTGTGGACCCTGGTCATCAAGTAGAGGAGCTCTCAGCTGGTCAGCCTTCTGGGCTTTGGCTCAGAGGCAGCCAGTTGGTGACCTCTGACCCGGTGCAAAATCTGGGCATTATATTTGATGATGAGCTAACACTTAAATCTCAGGTGTCGTCTGTTGTCAAGACCTCATTTTACCATCTGAGGAATATTGCCTGGATTAAACACCTTGTCCCACCTGATGATCTTCCAATGTTGGTCCATACCTTTGTGACCTCCCGCCTTGACTACTGCAATGCCCTGTACCAAGGGCTCCTGGGGGTTGATATAGCTGGTGCAGAATGCGGCTGCCAGGCTGTTGACTGGTTTACCTAGATAATGCCATCTCACATCTGTGTTCCGCAACTTGCACTGGCTGCCAGTTCTGTGGTGGATCACATTCAAGGTCAGTTTACTGAACTATAAGGCCCTACATGAACAGGGACCACATTATCTGCAAAATCTTCTCTGCCCCTACCACCCCCTCTGCCCATGCTGCTCCTCCTATGAGGGATTGCTAGAGGTTGCCAGGGTTCATTTGAAGACCTTGGGAGCTCAGGCTTTTGCATTTGTGGCCCCAATCCTGTGGAACTCTCTACCTCATCAGGTAAGAGAGTACCTGACCGTGGAGAGTTTTAAAACTGCATTTAAGACCCACTTATTTAAACTTGATTTTCCAGAGTTCTAATAAGTTTTATTCTGCTGATATGTAATTTAATATGTTTTTAGATGTGAGAATTTTAAGTCTGTTTTTTATCAGATATGTACAAGCACTGTGGTTATTTGTGAATTGTGCTTTTTTATAAATAAAAAATGGATTGATTGATTGATCGATTGTCAGTGCTGTCATGTGTGCATGCGCCCCGTTCAGGAGTCCATGTGCAGGGCAGGTTACACTCACCTGCCATGGTGTCTAGTCCCTGGCCGTCACCTTCCATAGTGCTCATGGAGATGACTTCAGACACCATCTCCTCAGCCAGGTCTAGCTCTGGGTGTGAATCTGGCCCACCACCAGTGGCAGTCTGAAGCCGATGCCCATGTGCCAACTTTCTCCTCATGACCATCCTCATGTTCTGCCACTTGTGCTTTATGCCCTCTGCATTGCATGGCACAGGCCCTGCCACAGTCATGGCTGTCTGGACCTCCTTCCAGAAGGTGGCCTTGGTGGTGGGCAGCACCCTCAGTAATGTCTGACCATACAACATGTCATACTGGCCACGAATCTTGGACAACACCATGCTGTCCTTCTCCCACATGAAGCTTTGTGCCCTGCATCACTGGGGGCCCTTGATTGTGGCCCTCCCTATATCTACTCCTTGTGGGGCAGGCCCCCCTTCATCCCTGTACTGTGGGGTCCTGCTGACCTATTGACTGCTGCTAGTGCACTAGCGCACTATGGTGGCAGTGTGTGTACCCAGCCCAAGCCCTGTGGAGGTCTCCGGTGGGTGTTGTCCATGCCCATCTCCAGACACTCACCCTGGCAGCCCATTCCAGCAACTGCCAGTGCCCAATGTGCAAGTCCACAGCTGGTCTCTCTGTCTTCCACTCTACCAGTATTCTCCATGTTTGTGTTACTGGTGTGCACCTTGGCTGTGCATGTGCTTTTGTGGTGGGGTCATGGGGCATTCCCTTGCTGGGATGACCCACCTGTTCCCCTCTATGCACTGCAGTGTGCATAACTGCACAGCTGGTGCATGGGCCAGTGGCCATCTCCCTCTCCATATTGCATGCCATTGTGGGCAACACATTTCAGTCCCCGTAGTTGTGGATGTGCATTACATGGCACTGCCATGGGTAGCAGCCCCATTAATGCACAAGGCTCTATGTGTTTGCTTTGTTGTACTGCTCAGTAGTTCTCCAAGGTCATGCCTGGAAATAGGCATCTGTTTGCCAAATGCACTTAACTGGTAACAAAAATAAATACATTAATTAATTAATATACACATTTATACCACGGGGGTCAGATCTTTCTCAGTAGAATATCCTGTGTTATTTCCACTGCAGTGAGAATAAATCCTGAAGACATTTATCCATACTCTGCTGATGTCACCAGAGTGAGAATAACTGCACTGCAGTTTGCACTGTAATGGAAACTGATTTAGAAAACACTTTTTCTTTTACCTTTGTTTTTACCAGCAGAGAGACACACCAAGCTGAAAGCTTGTCTACAGGTGCAAACTGGGAGCACAAGACAGTTAAGTGACTTGTTCAGGATCACACAGTATGCAAGTGGGGGCTGTGGAATTCAAACCCAGGTCTCCAGGTTTGCAGCTCAGAGCCTTAACAGCTCAGAGCCTTAAAACACTGTACTATACTGTCTCCTTAAGTTTTCTCTTATCTCTTTCCCACTGAAGCTGCTACTTACTCA
Organism: Neoceratodus forsteri; assembly: GCA_016271365.2. NCBI lineage: Eukaryota > Metazoa > Chordata > Ceratodontiformes > Ceratodontidae > Neoceratodus > Neoceratodus forsteri. The sequence goes on along the minus strand of CM057456.1, from coordinate 1,154,819,382 downwards.
ATTAGCTTTGCAAATGACTCTCACCTGTGTCCCATTGTGTTTCTGACTTTCCTAGCCCATTACTGTGCTGATCTCAGCTTCAAAATAACCTGAATTCTAAATGAAACTCTTTTACAAAGCACTTTCTCTTTCTCAGTGCTACCTGCAGCAAGTTGTCTTTCTCAGTGAGCCTCTGGCTCCCTCAGTTTGCTTTGTAAAACTTTGTCAGCTGTGTTTCTCTCTCCCAGTCCATTCAGAACACACACACACACACACACTGAATGAGCAGGAAACACACAGAATCAGAAAAAATGTTCCTAAAGCTCTCATCCCTGTGGTATAAATCGCACGCATGATCGGCACTCGTAAGAATACACAGCTCACTCTGCAGGAGTGAGAATATTTTCCCTACAGAGATCATGGATGCCAGATCAGAGTCTACCCAGGGTCTGGAGTGAAGTTGATGGTTTCAAGTGAGTTTGGTTTGGGACAAAGAGGTGGTGAACTGTGAATTCCCCTTTTGTTCTCCATACTGATTTTAGCGTTGCTGACATTTTCATTTGTTATTATTGATCTTAATTTGTAGCAAGGAGGTGAATCAATAGGACTGGATCGGGACATGTCTCCTGTGTGAGAGCTAGGAGACAAAATGACTTTTCAATTATTATGAACTGTTTTGGAAATATTTTAGCCTCTGAGGGAGGATTTGGTGCTGCTTTGAAGTGAGAGTTCAGAGCAGAACCTAATAGCATGTAATATTCATCTGTATGGACTCTTACCCTGCAGTTTTCACTAGGGGAGGACTTCAAGTTTAAATTTACAAAAGCTCTGCCTGCTCCACAACTTTTGTATTTGATTAACTTTGTAATTGCTTTGGTTAAATTTGTGTAATATTTGAGTGCATTGGGGAGTGACAGGTTGATAGATTTGGTGTACAGAATGTGAGTGGTATATGTTGCTATAATTGGATAACTGAGTGTGGAAGGTCTTTTGTTATAAAAGGTGGAGGGGGGAAGGTTGGGTGGGATGAGCTGCATAGCAGGGTTTGTTTGGATTAGGATTAGCTATACTGGTAATGTGCCATTCTGTAAAAACCTGCTAAATTCAGTCATACCTCATCTCTGTTCTGGGATTTGTGCCCTTTCTATGACCCCCCCCCCCAGTGCAGCATATTGCCACTGCAGTGGAGTGGGAATTAGTAGGAGATGTGGAAGAGGACAAGAGACTGGGGTAGTACTGATAGGGAGTAATTAGGAATGTAAGGAATATGAGATTCCCTGGGGCAACATGGAGATTTGGGAGTGGCCAGATGTGTTGGAGGCAGTATAGAGAAGTGATTTAAGACTCTGAGCTGCAAACCTGGGATTGAATCCCACAGCCCCTCACTTGCATACTGCGTGACCTGAGCAAGTCTTTACCTTTCTTGTGCTCCCAGGTTGCACCTGGAAACAATCTTTGGCTTAGTGTGCCTCTCCTGATTAAACAATTTCCCCTTCCCCTAATCCTTGTAACCAGGGAACCCACCAGATCAAGTGGGCTGGTAGCTAATGGGCCAGCCACTGCTATGCATTTTCTTCAGGTGGCACTATTCAATGCCAGATCAATGAGGAACAAGATTACTATTATAGTGGCTTTTGTATCTCATGTCTCAGTGAGGCTGGCATGCTTCACAGAGACCTGGCTTGGTGATGATGTTGGTCTGATTTTGGAGCAGGTGTCCCAGCTGGGTTCCCATGTTGCACTGCCAGAGGAAGGATCACAGGGAGAAGGTAGCCATCTGTTTTAGATCTGAACTGAACTTGGTGGTGCACCCACTGGGAGATACCTCATTGTTTGAATGCATGGCTGTGCGTGGAGGTCCTGGTGCAGGTCGCAGGATCCACCTCATTTACCGGCTTCTGGGATGCAAGGGGGATTTTCTGCAGGAAATTCCAGACTTTGTTGCTGACGGGGTGTTGGAGACACCAAGATGGCTTATTCTGGGTGACTCTAATGCTGGTCAAAGATGAACTCTCAAATTTTGGACAGTATTTCCTCTGGAGGATGGAATACCTGAGCCTCGAGCAAGATGTTGCTTCTATGACCGACCAGCATTGGCGTGCCTTGGACTTGGTATTATATGTGGCGCTTGAGATAGAAAACCTCAGGATTGATCCAATTAGTTGGTTGGATCATTGTGGCATCACGTTCAGTTTTAGGGCATCCTCTGTAGTCCACCCCTTGAGAAGTCACTGTTGGACCCAATGTTTTGACAAACAGGCTGCTCAAGCAAGAAAGTAAAGAGCCAAGCAGACATGTTACTTACAGTATTTGTTGACAGGAGCTCGGGTTCACAAACACCACATATAAATGATGTGCAGTGAGAGGATGCTTGGGGATAAAATCCAGTTTTATTTTACCATGGACGCCAGCAGCCTGATGCAAAGTACCCCTCCCTCTAGGTAAATGTTTTTACGCATTACCAGCACTTTCTCAAGGCATAAGGTGGTATCAAGTACTGCACCCTTGTCAAGATATTCAGACAGTTGGTCCACAACAATGCACTCCAATGCTTTAGAAAGTGGGGGGGGGGATTGAGATGGGATGGTAGTTGGAATGTAGAGACCTGTCACTACTTTTGTGAACCGGTGTGAAAATAGCTTATTTCCAGAGCTGGGGGGACTGTCTAAGGGAGAGTGAGAGGTTAAGAAGTTTAGTGAAGGGGAATATGATGGCCTTGAGGGAAAGGGAAAGAAGTTTTAAATCCAGAGTGTCGCTGCTAAATCTGGATTTACCTAGGACCTTTTGTAGGTATTTTCTGGATTCAACCAGGGAGTCTCTCCTGAAGTAGTAGCGGAGTCAGAGGAGGAGAAGTTTTGCTATTGCTACCGGGAAGACGGGAGTCATTAAAGAGGTCAGGGGGCAGGACACCACTAAGATCAGAAAACGTGACATTATAGGGGGTGTGTGCAATTAATTTCTGGTCCTGAATGACAGCGCCATTAACTTCATGCATAGAGGGGGAGGTGTTATTAGGTTTGCCTGTAAGGCTCTTGATGTTATCCCAGAAATGTTGCTATTTCCCCAGGAGTTAGTGAGTTTGTGTCTGTAGTAATCATGTTTGGCACTATAGTGGGGTATTCCCTGAGTACACTTGTTCCTGGTCATTTTGTAGTGCTGTAAGTCAGTCTGACAACCAGAGGCCATAGCACGGTGCCAGAGACTGCCTCTGTCCTTCATCATGTTAATAAAGGCAGGGCTAATCCAGGAGTTAGAGGTTCCTCTAAATTGTGTTTTCTTAAATGGGACAAACTTGTCACAAACTTTATTAAACCTAGAAACTAGGTTTAATAAAACCTAGAGTACTGTCAATGCTGTTCATAGAGTCTAAGAGGGACCAGTCAGTCTGTACAAGTAAGGCAAAGAATTGTGGGAGCTTTCCTCTTTTTAAAATTCACTAATAGGAGAATTTGGGTTTACATTTGGGCGTCCTATTCGACCTTTTGCAGATAACTGGAGAATCATCCCTCAGAAAGTCTGGTAGGACTTCTGTGTTAGTGATTCTACTAGGGTGGGTAGTGAGAATCAGGTCCAGTAGGAAGCTGCAACCAGTTCTGTAGTTGATCTAAGTAAGGGTGGGTACCATTTGAGTGATGTCTAAGGCTGCAAGGGTATCTTTATATGGGTCTGCTTCAGGGGCAAGACAATTTACATCAAACTTACCCATGATCATTGTCTCGATGTGATGGGGGGGTTATCAAAATAATCAGTGATCATTTGAAAGCTGGAGGCTTGGTCATGTGGGGGGATATAAATGGATATAACAGCGAGAGATTTACCTTGTTGACCAAGGATTATTTTGACAGCTAACATTTGTGAGTGGTTAGCAGGGGGTGTTATTGAGGCAACTAGTCCATTAAGGGTATCCTTCAGATAGATAGCACATGCTCCACCCTGTTTACCAATGTGGTCGAGTCTAAAGAGGGTATAACCTGTGATGGATAAAGCATTGTCAGGGACCTTGAGAGAGAGCCATGTTTCACTAAGGGCTAGGATATTGGGTTTATGCTGAGACACCCAGACCTGTAGGTCATCAAATTTGGGTAGAAGACTATGAATATTAATGGATGTTAAAGTAAGGGACCTTGGCTTCATGGATTGAGGGATGGATGTCATGGGGGGACCAGGGTTTGGGTGAACATTGCTTGAGAGTTGCAAGAGGAGCAGAGCAATCCTTAAGAGATAAAGTGCAAGGAGCTTAAATGCTTTTTGATGTCTCCTTCTGAGGTTTTTTTTTGGGGGGTATTGTAACAGGGGGTGAGAATCTGGAGAAGGCGACAGTATTCCAGGAGAGCATGGTAGTACTTCAGGTTGTTAATAAGTAGGATATGGGTGAGAAGCCAGGTAAAAGTTGTATTTAAAGACAATGTGCTCTTGGGTATAGCTCTAATCAGGGGGCTGTTAGAGTGTAGCAGGGTAGGTATTGATCTAATGCAAGTGAGTGAAATAAAGAGGAGGAGGAGGAGGAGGAGGAGAAGCAGGAGATGAACATGTGCAAGATAGATAATCTTGAAAAAGGTATATGGGGAAGAAGGCAGGAGGCAGTTGTCAGGCGTTGTAGAAGCTTGAGTGTAAGCAAAACAAGGTTTGGGAAGGTAGAGGTTGTAGAGGCTGAAGTGTAGAAAGCAATCAAGTAAATTGGCCAAAACCAGGTGTATTGGAGAGGATTGCTCTGTATGGTGCTTGACTTATAACTAGGGATAGTCCTGAGTAAGGCAAAGTTAGCTATAACTTGCTGGAAAACAGGGTCAGTTAAGTTGCAGGAGAGAAGGAGAGAAAAGAAAATTGTGCAGAATGCAGAGGCTATGGGAAGGAAGAGAGGACAGGAACAGGAAATGTGGTGAGAGGGGCTGCTTCAATCTGCAGCCAATGAGAGGGCTACTTTGGAAAACAGGGAGGAGCAGAACTGTATTTAATAGACGCCAGTGTCAGGGTGGAAGGGTGGGGGAAAAAATACAATACAGATATAAAAGAATATCACAGAAGATTGAGCAAGCAAAGGAGAGCTGGCAGAGCCTGGGCTAAAAGGTGCTCCAATTGCAAGAAGCCAGCCTGCTCAGTGGTTCAATTAGGAGCTGAGACCGGGGCTACTGCACCAATCAAATGGCACTGAGATTTCAGAGGTGCCTAGCGGTAGTACCTGGATAAGTGAGCCGGGTCATTGATCCAGGAGGTCTGGAAGCAGAGGAAGGGAGTGGGTGGTACCCAAAGTACAGTTGAACCATGCCACTAGCTGGCTGATGTGCCCGCTCAGGCATATAGTCATTGAGGCAAGAAAGAAGGAAAACAAGAGAGGTTAAAACCAGGGAGACAGGTGGGTGGGGGAACTGGTGGCAGACTGTTAGCAGGGTGGTGGGGGGCAGAGGATGCAACAACAAAGGCAGTTAAGTGGTAGGGCAGGGGTTGGCAGTGTAACAAAAGAAGTAGAATAGGGAAGGTGCCAAAGGGAAGAAGTTAGATGATAGCTGTAAGTAGGAAAGGGGGCGGGGATCAAAGGACAATTAGCAGGCAGATTAGACCTAGGGAAAAAAACATAGCAAAACAGGAGGGGGGCACAAACAAGTTGGTCAATAGGTAGGAACTTAGAAAGGCAAGAGGGGGAGCAAAGGTGTAGAGGTATAGAGAGGCAGCAGATAAACAATCCAAAAAATGCAATTCAGGCCATATAACTAATCAGTATTAACTTACAGTGCTTAAGCAGTTAAATAGTAAACTAGCACAGCTTAAAATAAGTAAAATGCATCAGAGAGACTAGCTGGATTAGGCAGAACAGTGAAAAAGCAAACAAATACAGATATAAAAGAATATCACAGCATTTTGAGCAAACAAAGGAGAGCTGGCAGAGCCTGGGCTGAAAGGCACTCTAATTGTAAGGAGCCGGGCTGCCAGGTAGTCCAATCAGGACCAAGACTGGGGCCACTGCTTCAATCAAAAGGTGATGAGATTTCAGAGGTACCTAGTAGTCATACCTGGATGAGTGAGCCAGGTTGTGGATCCAGGAGGTCGGGAAGCAGAGGAGGGGAGTGGGTAGTGGCCAAAAGTATGCCTGAACTGTGCCACTAGCTGGCCACTGTGCCCTCTCAAGGCATACAGTCCTGGATGAGTGAGTCGGGTCTTGGGTCCAGGCAGTTGGGAAGAAAAGGAGGGGAGTGGTCAGTGGCCAAAAGTATGGCCAACCCATCCTGCTAGCTGGCCGATGTGCCCACTCAGGGTGTAGAGTCCTGAATGAGTGAGCCAGGTCATGGATCCAGGAGATCAGGAAGCAAAGGAGAGGGTGTAGGAAGCAGCCAGAAGTACAGCTGAACCACTCCTTAGATGCCTTTTCCCTCTGGATAACTTTTTTATGCCTTTGTGACCTTGTGGCTTGATTACTGTAATGCTCTATACCCAGGGGTTAGTGGAAGAACTTTAGTGCCTGCAGTTGGCGCAGAACACAGCAGCTAGGTTGTTGACTGACCTTTTGAGGTCAACTTATATTTCTCCACCACTATGTGAACTGGACTGGCTGCTGTTTAAGTGGCATATCTCCTATAAAGTCGGGTCACTAACTTATAAGGTCCTACATGGGCTGGATCCAGGTTACCTGAGTGATCTCCTGCACCCTCATATGCCAGCACATCCCCTCCACTCCCCTGAGGAAGGCCTCTTGGTTGTTCCCAGGCCAGGCTAAAGACCCTGGGAGACCAGATCACTAAGTTGCATGTCCGGTCCTTTGGAATTCTCTCCCGAGGGCCCTGAATGAGGCCCCCTTGGTGGAGGATTTTAAAAATGGTCTTAAAACCTATCTTTTTGCACAGGCTTATGGGGAGTGAGAGTCTTTAATTACCATCCCAGTATGATTTTAGATGGCTGCTGAAATTTTTATCTAAGTATACTGAGATTTTGTTGATATTTGTTATTTATTTAATTTAAGATGGAACATTTTATCCATCTTATATTTGCTGCTATCTCTATTTGTTGTACTGGTGCTCTGAGCTATTACTATTATCCCCATTGGACAAAGCCAATTATAAACCTGCCATCCAGTGATCTGGGAAATGCCATTGGTTGAACCCAAACTGTTCAGGAAGAAAAATTATATGGCAAATACAACATAATTTATTTATCTATGTACAGTACCCCTTTAACTAATTCATCCATTAACAAAAATCCTAAACCTCTCTCTCAGCTGTGGAAAATTCCCGGACCTATGGAAAACAGCCACCGTGACACCCATCCATAAAAGTGGGGACAAGACGATTCACTCAAATTATCTCCCTATCTTCATACTGCCCCCACTCTCTAAGGCACTTGAGCGCATCGTGGCTGATCAACTTACCGACCACTTGGATAAATACAATATACCTTGTCCACAACAACACGACTTCCGGAAAGGTTCACTGGAGCTTTGCACAAATCCCTTGACAACGGCCTTCTCACAGGGGGCTGTTTTCGTCGACCTCTCCAAGGCCTTCTATACAGTACACCGTGGATTATTAATACACCAACTACTGAATGCCGGGCTATCACCTGACTCTTCTCTCTGGTTTAAAAGCTACCTAGAAAAATGGTCACAGAGAGTAAAAATTGCGGACGCTGTTTCTAACACCCTGCCTGTTCGCTTGGGTGTCCCACAGGGATCCATACTGGGACCCCTCCTTTTTAGCCTTTTCTTAAACTCCCTCCCTTACCACTGCTCTGAGCAGATCATACTATATGCCGATGATGCTGTTGTATTTCCACTCACAAAGATCCTGTAACTCTTCAACACAACCTTCAACTTGGTTGCAGTTCTGTAGAGACATGGTTTCTTAATCATAAACTGGTCCTCAATGACAAGAAAACCAAATCTATGCTCTTCTGCAGCTCTCATAACCCACACAAGCTACACCACTTGGCTATCTCCACCACCCAGGGAACACTCTACAAGTGGGGTCCTTCAAATACTTAGGGATACAGCTTGACCCTAATCTCTCCTATGGACTTCATGTAGATAATGTAGCTAAAGCTGCTAATACGGCTTTGGTCTCCTCTACAAACACAGACCACACTCATGCCAGAAGCTTTGAAGGTTGCAGTCCTGAGCTCTGTGATCTCTGTAATAGACTATGGTCTCATCATTTATGGCTCGCCACAACCACAACCCTTAGATGCCACTCAACTACCTTAAATAAAGCATGTCGGCTGATCACTGGTGCTCACCGTCTCACCCACACATGTGACCTGTACACTCAGACCGGCTGGCTCCAACTATCAAACTGCATAAAGTTTCTCACCTGCTCCATGGTGAAAAAAATCTACCTTGGCCTTGCACCTTCTGGGGTCTCAACTCTGTTACAACACCGAATTAACAAATGGCACCTTAGGAGATCCACGCTACAGCTACTGAAAGTCCCCCAGTGTCACACTTCACAGGGACAACGCTCTTTTGCTTATCGAGCGCCACTCTGGTTCAATGGCCTCAGCCCAACCATCTCCTCTGCCCCAACTATTGGTATGTTTAAAACTAGGCTCCAGGACTATCTCACTACCAACAGCTCCTGTGACTGCCCAACTTAACCTTGTTCTCCACTTCCTTTCTGCTCTAGTTGCCCCCACTGGATTCTACCTCACATCTTGGTATACCCAATGCTGCACTTTTCACCCTCTTGCCACCCTTCCTACATTCCTTCCCCCACCCTCTTCCTCTCCCTATGACTCTGGCACTTCTTATCTGTTGCCTATCTTGTCTGACAAATGTTGCTGGCTGCCTTGTTGCAATGCTACCCTTGAACTGTATTAATCTGTACTCTGTTTGCAATGTCCACATTATTGTAATGCCTGTCTTGATGTTCCCCATAATTTGTATTTCTCTGACGTGGAACCTTTGTAGAAGAGCCATGGCTCAAAGGTATTTGTAATCCTAGACTTGATAAATAAGTAAAAAAATAAACTATATATGTATACCCTCCCTCTGTATAGTATAACCTGTAGACATCCTTTGTCCTGATATGTTGCTAATTTCTCTAAGAGCATTTGAAATGCAATATGTTATTTCAATATAATAATCAGCTTCCCCTTTTTCCCATAGGGAAACTGTGGTGTAATTTGCCGTTATAAAGGAGTGTTTATAATGGCAAACACACGCATGGTTTCCCTTGCTGTGCGCATCCTCACACAGCAGCACCACCACTCAAGACCACTGATCGCTTCCATATCTCCCGAACTGCACTGCCACCACCAGAAGAACTCGGCGGTAAGTTCTTTTTTCCCCCTAGACAGTGAAAACCTCACAAACCAGGACAAAAACAAAATGTTTTAAAATACGCCGATTCAAATCGGCACCTGAGAAGCCACACGGTGGATTCACCGGAAGCTTTTTATTTTATATAATTGCTGAGGCGAAAAAGGAAACCCAGTAATTATATAAATGAATATGGGTCGGATAAATAAATATTTACATTATTACTTGTTGTGGGATGCTTTTCACAACCCCCTTGGGCTTTGCCCTCGGGGTTTATGTAGCATCCCACAACTCGGGTGTGTGTAAAATCTCATTACATACCCCGACCCATACTTTATTCTCTATATTACAAATTTTATCTTGCAGGAGCAATTGAAGTCACCACCACAAAGTAACCTTTGGCTAGTGGCTTCCCTCTCATATCTATTTTGTCTAATTGATGAAATCCTTTCAAAATTTGTCTTGTAAATTTCCATATTGTAATTAACTAAAATTGTATTATTTTTCGTATGTATCCACCACTGTATCTCTGTTCTATGCCTTTGCAATTGAATGCTGTCTTTAATATAACTAATTCTGAGTCACCCCTGAAAAAGGGATATCTGTCTCAGGGGGCTTAACTGGTCAACAAAATTCAATAAATAAATAAATAACTAAATAAATAGTGTATAACTATGGCAGAATGACATGAAACAAGTTAATTCTTTCTGCTTTAACTTTTGGTGCATATACATTCATAACCCTCTGGAAACCTATTTTCTATTCAAAATCTAATAGCATTGCCTTCCTGAACAAATGTCTAATACTAAAGAACCTTAATTTCCATTTTTTAACAAGAATTCATGCTCATCATATAACTCTACCCCATATGGCCAAAAAAGAACTGTTCCAACATCCAGGCACATTTGCCTGCCTACCCTCAGTCATCAAGAAGAAGTGTGTTTACTGTGGAAGAAAAATATCAACAGGAAGAGTAATCAAATATTCAAAGACTATTTGGGCAGATTTCAAACTGTTAGTATTAATCATTACAAAATGACAGTCATTGATAGCAATCACATTTATTTACTTACAGTATTTATTTATTTATTTCAAAAGCTTAGCTAAGGAACATATGCTGAGCTGAAATAGCTCATTTTCAGATGCATCGGGGGGATGATGAAAGTACAGCAAAAAGTTACAACAGTCAGTTACATAAATCAAAAATATAAGTTGAACAATTAAGTAGCAACAAAATGAACAAGCATTTGTCAATGCCGAATGTTGCTTGCTTGTATGTACTGTTTAGGTATTTGGAAGTGATAGTTCCATGCCTTCCTCCCAAGTCATCCACTGTGTCTTTCCACTCAATATTCACAGAAGAGTGGATGGGGCAAGGGCCACAGCAGTACAGCAGTTGCCAAGGGGGTGAAGAGGTGGACAATAGTCCATTCAAAGGCAAAAGAGTCCTGCAGGAGCTCACTAAATTAAAGGTGGACAAAGCGATGGAACCAGATGGCAAATGTCCAAGGATATTAAGAGAACTGCGAAGGGAGATAGCAGTACCTCTGGCAGCCATGTTCACTGAGTCACTCAACATAAGTGAATTGGAGGAGGGCACGTGTGGTCCCTCTACACAAATGCAGCAGCAGGGAGGAGGCAGAGAACAATAGGCTGTTCAGCCTCACCTCAGTAGTGTGGAAGATCATGGAGTCATTGCGTAAAGAAAGGATAGTGGGGCATCTAGAAGCCATCGGAGCCCAGGACCATAGACAACAGGGATTCACAGTGGGGACATCATGTCAGACACATCTGGTTGATTTCTTTTACTGGGTGACAAAGGAATTGAATCAGGGTGGGGCAGTGGACAACGCTTACCTTGATTTCAGCAAAGCCTTTGACACCATCCCACATAGGAGGCTGATAAACTAGCTGGGTAGGCTGGGCATGGGGGAAAGGGTGGTAAACTGGGTTAGAAACTGGCTAACAGACAGGCAGCAGAGAGTGGTGGTAAATGGGGTGTAGTCTAGGGAGAGCGGGTGACCAGTGGGGTGCTGCAGGGTCTTCATTAGTAACACTGCAGAATGGCTGAAGGGAATTTTTTCACCAAATTTTCAACATAGCCATTTTAAGTCCTCTGCTCATGAACAGTGTTACTGTGATTTTCTTAATCTGTCCCAAACATTGATTGCACACACTGAATGCACCATTGTGCGCTACATGCACAGAAACACATTTTGGGTGACGTGAAAAATGACAGCTGTACTGCTCATAAGGAGGTGTGGTAAAATGGTAATATTGAAAATCTAGAGTGCAAATATTAAAAATTTACGAACTTACAAGCGTGGGTAGGAACTGCGCAATGCACGCTCGTGAAACAGTCACTTTTAGGAATGTTTTCACCAAATTTTCAACATAGCCAGTTTAAGACCTCTGCTCATGAACAGTGTCACTGTGATTTTCTTAATGTGTCCCATACATTGATTTCACACACCGACTGTGCCATTGTGCGCTACATGTGTGAAAACATGTTTTGGGTGAGATGTGAAAAATGACAGCTGTACTGCCCAAAAAGAGGTGTGGTAAAATGGTAATGTTGAAAATCTGGAGTGAAAATATTGAAAATTCGTGAACTTACGAGCGTGCGTAGGAACTGTGCAACGCACGCTCGTAAAACAGTCATTTTTAGGAATTTTTTCACCAAATTTTCAACATAGCCATTTTAAGACCTCTGCTCATGAACAGTGTCACTGTGATTTTCTTAATTTGTCCCATACATTGATTTTGCACACTGACTCGCGCCATTGTGCACTACATGGGCAGAAACACGTTTTTGGGTGAGATGTGAAAAATGACAGTGGTACTGCTCAAAAGGAGGTGTGGTAAAATGGTAATGTTGAAATCTGGAGTGAAAATATTGAAAATTAACAAACTTACGAGAGTGCATAGGAACTGCGCAATGCACGCTTGTAAAACAGTCATTTTTAGGAATTTTTTCACCAAATTTTCAACTTAGACTTTTTGAGAGCCCACCTTATGAATACTGGCAGTGTCATTTCATTAATTGGTCCCGAAAGATGATTTCATGCAGTGATCGTGAAATCACCCTTCGGGCCCAATTAACGCCATGAAGGTGCAAGAATTCATGAGGAGGGGTCCTAAAAACCCCATGTTGAAAATTTGGGCCCAAAATTCCCCAAAATGCCTGAGATGTGCAACAAAGTTGAAAAAACCCTATTTATTCCATTATACAGCTTACGGCATTTCCTCAGTTCGTGGTCGGCTTTGAAGAGTGCAGACGTGTTCCCGGTCCACTGAAGATCGTCATTCCAAGCTCCAGAGGTAAGTATGGGGTGAGGGGGTGTGGGAGGCAGGGTGCACAGTGGGTGGAGTCTGGTGGTGGGTAGGAGACAGAGACTATGAGGACCGTTTTTATTTACAGGCTGTTTTTAAAGACGAAGTGGGACATTTGCCACACTGGGGTGGGCTCCCAGCATGGCAGCTGGAAAGGCTGTTTGGGGGGGCTGGAGCCGATGGGGGATTGGGCACCTTGTCGGCCATTATAAGCTTTGCCAAGCTGGGGTGGGCTCCCAGCGTGGCACCTGGAAAGCTTTTGGGGGGGCGTACAGCCATGGAGCTGATGGGGGATTGGGCACCCCTGTCAGCTATAACAGTTTTTGCCACACTGGGGTAGGCTCCCAGTGTGGCACCTGGACAGCTTTTGTGGGGAGGGCATGGATCCGATGGGGGATTTAGCACCCCAGTCGGCCATACAGTGTGTGCGTGGGGGGGAACGCATCAGCACGCAGTATGTGTGCTTGAGTGTGTGTGGGGAGAGAGCTCTGCTCACTGAAGCAGAGCTCTCCCTTTCAACTGTACGACCACTGCATTTTCAACTGTTGTCATAGACAGCTGCAGCAGTGATTGGGAAACTGGGGTCACGCCTGCAAACACACTGACTGAATTGGAAGACGGGTGCCACACCTCCGAAAACTCGGATGATGGCACTATGTTTCTTGCACATGCGTGCAAGCAACATAAACAAGATGAATTAGACAGGGCATCTAAAGCAACAAGTAACACAAGTGCAAATTGGGTCACAATTGGTATAGGAACAAGGCACTACTAGGCATGATATTAAAGTGCAGATGGTGGCAATTTGAAGGGTGAATGAAGGTCTGTTAGCTCAGCAAGGAGAGAAGGAAGAAACTAGTGGGGGCATGGAAAAATGATTTAGGGAAGGAGCAGGGGCAGTGGGAGAGGGAATTGTAAGATGGCAAAATACAGAATAGGATCAGAGACAAATGCAGTAGTGTATAGTGAATTCACAGAGGAGAGATTTGAGTGAGCAGGAGGAAGGAGCAGCATGAATGGTAATGGAAAGAGAGTCCCATAGTTTGTGGAAAAAAAGGAGAAGACAGCTTGGACAGCAGAAGATTTTACAGAGGGGAGCATAAGCAAGCATGAGCCAGGGCTGTGAGGGAGTAGGAATTGGGGGGGTGAGAAAGGAGCAAAGGAAAGGGGGGAGGGACCCAGACCATTATTTGGGGATGAAAGTAGTATCTGGGATCATGGGAGGAAATGGAGGGGGGAGGAAAGTGAGCAGTGGTGGGATCTGGTGGAAATCAAAGACAAAGCAGCAGAAGGATTGAAATAGTGGGTCCAATCCTGCTAGGGTTAGTTTGGGAGCAGCTCTGTAAACAGTGTCACTGTAGTTGAATACAGGGAGCGTCATATTTGAGACCATCTCTCTGCCAGCAGGAAATGGGATACTCACTTTACCTCCAGTAAAGTGCACTCCATTTGGGGTGAAGCTTCTGGTGGATGGCATCCTCAAGAAAAGAAAAATCAAGGTGAAGATCCAACCAGACCATGAACTATTTAAAATGGAAACATCCTCAACTGCAACACCATCAAGAGTATGGAAGGAGAAGAGGGGGTTATCCTTGCTACTGTAGTCTCTAGTCTCTGCCTTGTGCCGAAAGTCATGAAGACTGCTTTCTTGGTATTGACAGATAACTGATTAGCCTGAAACCAGTGCTGGATATTGGTAAGGTCCAGTTGGGCCATGAAGTTAGAGGCAGAGGATCCAGAGGCATTGAGGACTGTGTCATCTGCATAGATGTGAATGGATGTAAAGGAACAGGCACAGGGAAAGTGATTCAGGAATATGGGGAATAGAATAGGACCAAGGATTAATCATTAGGGTATGGCACAACATATAGGGAGAGTCAGGGATAAGCCATTGCCAATACAGACAGCTTGAGACTTGCTCTCATGGTAAGAGCAGAATCACTCAGCTGAGTAAGCAGACAGCCCTGCAGCCTTTAACTTGTCCAGAAAGATAGAATAGGCAGTAGTGTTACGGGCTTTGGCAAGGTTGACAAGAACAGTAAGGTAATCAAACCCTGATCCATGCCAGATAGGATAGAGTCAGTGCGATGCAGGAGGGAGGAGGAGGTTAAGTGTGACTTCCTAAAACCCAGACTGGTAAGGGGTGAAGAAAGTGATGGAATCAAAAGAATCAAAGAAAGAGGAGAGTTGTGAGAGAACAAAGTGTTCCTAGAGTTTAGCCAGAGTAGGGAGGAGAGAGATAGGCTGATAGTTACCAGAGTAGGAGCAGTCACCCCCTTTGGGAAGAGGAGAGGACCATAGCCTGCATCCAAATGCCAGGGGCTGAGGCAAAAGTGAAGGAGAGGTTTAGAAATAAGTGACAGAGACAGTAGTGGCAGAAGTGGAAAGAGACAGGAGTTTGTGGTCAAGACTATCATGGCTTCCACTTTTATAAGGTTTAGCATCAAGAGGGTTTTGAGGGAAGCAGAGGCTGGTGTGGGGAAGGAGAAGCAGAGGGTGGGGATGGATGGGGGTTGAAATGGGTATGAAAGGAGAGAGGGGTGGAAGAGGAGGGGGAGTAAAGGAGAGAAACAGCACAAGAGGTAAAAAGGAGTTGAAAAATGAGACAACATTGGCAGGGTAAGAGATAGAGGTGTCACCCTCTTTAAGGATGGGGGTGTGGGTACTGGGTCAGAGTGGAGAAAAGGGTGTGAATGACCTACCAAAATATAGAGGGGTGGTTATGGTTGCTCTGGAGTCTGGATGCAAATTAATCAGCCTTTGCAAACCTAGTAGCTCTGGTACTGGCATTATGAAGGGTTCTGTAACTAGAAAGATCAAGTCCATCTGGCATGGTCAAGTGTTTGATGACAGACCAGCAACTTAACTGAGATCCAGTGCAGGTGAGAATCCCAGACCCTAGTTTTAATGGGGGGGGGGGGATGGTGATTCCAGAAAGACAAGAACTTGGAGGTAAAGAATTTGAGGGCTGTGTTGATGCTACTGGCAGTTGAAATGGGGTGGGGACAATCGGTGGCCCACAGGTCAGCATGAAGGGAGGACAGGTCCAGAGAATGGAAAGCTCAGATATGTATAAATTTGGGAAGAGCTTTGGGATGATGTACCTTTTGCACACAGTAGACCATCTGGTGGTCACTGAGGACATTGGGGTGGATACCAGAATCCACTACATGAAGGAAGTGTGAGAAGAGAACACAGTCCAGGAGAGAGTAGTTGAGGAATTTGTGCTTGAGCCAAGTGGGGTTGGAGATTAGTTGTGAAAGCTGGAAGGACTTTAGGTGTTGGCATCATTTGTAAAGGGGGGTGAAATAGAGATTGTAGTCACCTAGAATGAGCAACTCTTCAGAAGAGGCATGTGAGGATATGATGGTGAGGAGTTCAGTGACTGACGAGGGAGATATGCCAGGACAGCAATAAACTCTGGCAATGAATATGGGTACTGAAAAAGGGAGAGAAAGTTTGAGGAGGAGTATGTCATAGCAGAAGAGGAGTAGGCAGACTGGAGAGGTTCAGATTGGATGCTAGATGAAAGGTAGATGGCACATCAGGACTTACACAGGAAAAACACAAGAAAGGAAAAAAATACATGGAGAAGTTATTGACAGCATCCTGTGCATCTTAATCACTTTTTTCTTCCTCCTCTCCTAACACTTGTGGGATGAGGATTCACCCTTCTGTTATCCATGCTATCCTCTTCAGCCTCAGAGGAGAGGATTTTCTGTGATGAAGAAGATGGAGGAAGCTTTGGAATCTTCTCTTTATCACACTTTAGCTCACGCCACTCCCGAACTGATGATAAAGGGCAGAGGGCTCTTCAGTCTGTAGCTCTTGTCAGTGTAGCAACATAACATTTTGATTCTGTTGATCCATGATAAATGGTATGGTCATGGAATGAGCTGAATTTCTTTCCACTGGCTCTAAAACAACTTCAAAATGGGGGTGGGGAATCATGTGTTGTTCTGAAAAAACAGCTTGATCAGTTTCCTTTGGACTTTTGTCACAATGGGATCTTGGTCTCCCATTGAATATTGATTATGTGCTGCCCAGGGGCAGTCTTTATAGGAATGTCTAGCTGTCTCATAAAAATTATATTTCAGGGTGTCAGTACAGTGTTGGCCTGTATGCGCCAGACTAGTTTTCCTCAAAAATCACACTTGATCTCATCACAGGTGTTAACGAGGTGCACTCTACAGTAGTAAATAACATAATACAAATTGTTTTTTGAAGGTGAAGATGCCAAAACATATTCAAAGATAGCATAAGAAAAAAAAGGAAAATTCAGATGTGTGACTATTTGAAATTTCTGGAACCTGAATATGAGTGTTAGTTTCTTTTATGACTGAAAAAGGGGCACAGTCGCACCACCATAACAAGTTACTCTAAAGAAATTGAATTGTCAGTGCAGATCAGTGAGCCCTTCTCCCCTAATGCAGATTCTAATACGTATTTAAAATGAAGGTACACAGATGCTACTGTGCACAAATCATAGTAGCACACTGTCATGGCACTGATTACTGACACATGTGTGTGCATTGTGTGATGCCATGCACATGCATGTATGTGTGGTACATAAGATAAAGTTGTCCCCCCTGCTCCTCAGCTTGTAGCTTAGGGCCACTTCTAATCTATCAATTTCTTTCTCAATGATGACCATTGTTGGACTCCCTGGTAGTTCAGAGGTCACCAAAACCAAACTCTGGTTTATATATATAAACTGGATAGTCCAGTTTTACCCTGTTCCCTAGCTGTGAACCCACACAGATACGCAATTCTTTCTATGGTCTCACAACAATCTAGTTCTCCAATATCTGTGCACACACATGCAGTACTCCAGTGGCCCCTACCACATGTTTTAACTGGTGACAGGGGCCATCACAGTGGGGCTGTGGCATGTTGCCAATATGAATGGTACTGTGTGCTGTTTAAATACCACCTCTGCCCCATCAGTGCACATTGAAATACATTGAGTATGAAGGCCTACAGGATGCCCACTGAGCAAGTCTTGAGATATTCACAGCCAAGGGACTGTGACAAAATCAGAGCATCCATTGTGTCTCAGAAATGGACCCCTGTAATTGTTTAGGGATATGCAAATTTGTTTTTCTCAGGCAACAATCATGCAAAAATACATGTCTGAAAAATTTCTATTTTAGTTACTACTGGAGTGAATTGGCCATTGTCAAAATCGCATGAATATCACTTGTGGCAGGCTATTTTGTTAGCAAAAACAGATAAAAATAGCTAGTTTTGCACAATCTTCCATCCAAAAAAGAGGCAATTTACATATGATTTTTGAATTATTGCAAAAAGACATTCATGAAAATGCATGAATCAGTTCTGCCTGACTCTAATGTTTTGATTCTTAAATAAGCAGTTTTTTCAGGCTTTTAATCATATTCAGTATTTGGATATTCTTTGTTAAATTTTATACTTCAAAAGTGATTTTTGTTTTATTTGCTAATATGGGCAGCGAGTCACTATAGTGTGACTCACTTATCCACCACATATCTGAGGTGCACAGATAACCCTTAATGAGAATGCCATGCTCCAAACCCCTGGTGACATTCACAAATGGAGCACATGCCAATTGCGCACTGGAACCCCCAGCTGCTCAAGCAGCTACATGCCAGTGGCCGGCTGGGGGCATGACAGGGGTGTGCCCCACCCTGCACCCATTCACAAGGGCACTGCATGCCATTTTGGGGCTGCAATTTGTCCATGGGGGGGGACTGATGTATCTCATTATGCGCCTCCCGCACAAGTTGATGGCAGGGGATCTCAGCTATTGGATCCCTTCACACACAGCTGCCAAAGCCCACTGGGCCACCTGGGAGGACCATGGGTGGTCATTTGGACAAATGCCTGCTGGTCATGCACTGGACATTGTGCCATCCCAGGACCCTGCCCACATGCAGGTGTGGATCCATTATGGGACCCAGGCTGGGCATTCTATTGAATACCCACTGGCATCTGGCATTTGGCATTCTGCTGCCATGTTGCTTTGATCCTGCACCATGCAGCTGCATGCCAAGGGGGCGGCGCATGGACAGATGGCCTGTGGAATGCCATTTAGCACACCCCAATGTGGGGGTGTAGAGCCATGCAGGTGGGTAATGTGTTTTACTTGTGATACCCACCCTTTAGCGAATCACAGGTATGGTGTGTGTCTTGCATTTTTGCCTCTTTATTGTTCACACTATTCATTTCTAGGTACAGTATCCTGCAGTTTGGGATGTTTGTTTATCTTGTTCTGAACTGTAAGCTAATCAGCACAGAAACAGGATTACTGACTTTACAGAATGTCCAAAAAATACTGGACCTGAAAAATATACATAACCAAGGGAATGAGTCCAAGGGATACTTGAAAGGATTAACACTGTTGTAAAATCATTCTCTAAATCATAAACCAGCCAAATCACATTAAAATAATGAATTTTTAAATGGAAGTTGATAGTGGGTATTTAAGTGGTTCAAGGGTTTATTAGAGTTACTGCAGAAAGCCAAGAAAATATGGGCAATAAACAATTTAACGTACTACAAATTTATAAAGGAAGTTTAGGTCAGGATGGTAAACTGCAGACTGCAACTTTCAAATTACTACTGGAGATATAACATCCAACATGATCGTCAACAAGCAGTAGCAGCATTTCTTAAATTAAAAGTTGTATTAAAAGAAAGTTAGTAACTAAAAAATTTATTTATTTATTTATTTACGAGTTTTACCAGGAAAACATACTGAGCAAACATGCTCGATTCCAGCTGTGACCTTGGGGCCAAGGCCCACATAATGTGACAAGCAAAGACCGTACAGAGATGAGCATAGGCTTGTACTTTACATTTTAGGAGAAAATTACATGCAGTGTAAATTGAGACAAGATTATATTTCCTGATGCCAAATATAAAAGTATTACTATGACATATGTCAAAGAGTGCTGGCCAGATAGTTACTATAATTATCAGCTGAATATAAATAAGATTAAAAGCTAAATATTTTTAGCACATATGCTGCTGTAAATGTGGTGGGCTGGTATTCTGTTCCTACAGTGTAATACAGGAAACCTCACTCATAACACCAAAAACAATCTTTTGTATGCCAGTTAAACTTAATTAGTGGAAGACAGTGACTGCAAAAGTAGTGTGATTTTTCATCTGCATATCTGAGAATCCCACAGCAGATGTTTTCCCTACTGCTGGTGAAATGAATCACATGTGTTGCTTGGTACAATATGCACACTGGAACCTAATTAACCTTTTTCTAGTAAATGTGTTAGTTTCTTGTTTTAGGTGTTGTAGTTTCAAAAAAATGTATCTGTTGATAGTGAAGGTAAAGCATCTACCTTTCTTATCTTACTTAGAGACCAAACTGTTTATAGGGGACTTGCATTGTTCTGCAGTGGAAACAGTAAACCAAACGTGGATTGCCACAAACCAGTTTAACAGATGCCCAAGGATAAGCTCAATAGTTAGCAATACATTAGTAAATGACATCAATAGTACTATCTCAGCAGTAAGCAATGTTTAAAGGGTACAGTATAATATAAAGGTCAAAGATCCTCAGCTCAAAAGCACTGAGGCAAGAGTTAGTTATTTTGTGCTGAGGCTTCTTTACTTTCAGATTCCCTTCCTGTTTTGGTCTCCACTATGACTCAACCCAGTAAGAACTAACTATGACTGGTTCATCCTTCTCTGGGCTGCTACAGATGAGGCACACTGATGAGTTCTATGCAGGATAAAACATGTGTCTTGTGTCTTCTATTTTCAGCCTTTGCAGAGTGTGTGAGAGACCATTTGGTGCCATATAGTCCTGTCTAAATTCTTTAATGGTGACTTGCATATAGTTCCCATCATGCTTTGCATTATGGGGATACATGTAGTTTTACACTTCTTTGAAACCTGGCATTATGTATGTATATATACTGTATATATATATATATATATATATATATATATATATATATATAAGATATGACATGGCCTGACTGAAGATATCATATTTATCTTCACGAGAGGCCAATGATATCATGATATCTCACGGTGGCGGGCACGGGTGAGACCTCTCGATCATCTTGGCCTCGAGGTGAAAGATAATATCGTATCTTAAGTCGGCCATGTCATGTTCTGTTTATACAATGTATGTTTTGGGATTCACACAAGAGAATCCCTCCTCCCCAGTTCTGCCCTCATCACAATCCTTAGTGGTTTTGTGCCCCTCTCAGGTGACTTACTAATGCTCCTCCACAGAACCTTCCATATCCCCCCACAAAACTGTCCCTATCTGCCACCTAACTTTCAAGCAGCATTTGTGATTTAAAACATTAGTTGTTTGTGTCATTTCACACTGTTCACCAATCAAGCACTATTTTTTAGCTTTAAAGTACCGTGACCGAGCACTGCATATAGCAGTAAATTAAGTCCTGCTAGTGATTTAAATTTAGACATTCTGTGTGCAAAAAAGGTAACATAACTGTGTTTTTATGTTAATTTGCCTTAGTTTTATGTATGAGCACTTATGTGGTTGATCCTGTCATTTACAGAGCGTCCTACCATTGCACCGCTTTCAGTTTTAATATGCTTATGTAGCATAGCCGGGCGTTGTTTGTTGTACCTGATGATATTCTGGTAGAAGGACTGCTAGTGATGGAAAAGTAACAAATGTATGTATTTTACCTTCATTTGTGGAAAAGAGGTTTCGGATTGTAGCAAGAAGAGAGGGAGTGCAATGCAAGGAAATCAGCAGGCTGAGAACAGTAGCTGGGAGTGAGAGCGCTCATTGCTTTGGCAATGGTGACTTGGGCTCGCGGTTTCTTTTTGGAATCTGCCGACTCGCTGGCTTCACACTTCATGACATGTTGTTACTTGGCATACTGTGATATAGAAAGCTGGGTAAATTTAAGATGACGTAGACACGTTTCTTTAAATGTGTTATCAGCACGCCGGTGGTCATGTACTGATAGCGCTTAATGACAGGAAGAAAAGTGAAAGCGGTTACATGGGTACGACGGTCTGGCAGGATCAACCAGATACAGTAAGTTCTCTTTTACAAAAGTAAGGAAAGTTGAGATTAAAATAGTGTTTTGGTGCTTTTTGTGCAGAGCGTGCCTTACTGTAAATCTTGATTTACAGCTATAGACAGCGCTCAGTTACAGTAAAAGAAAGTGAAAGTTCCACATCTCAGAGTGGTTTCAGAATGACATATAGGAGTGTGAAGATATCTTCATGACGTATAGGAACATGGAGATATCAATGTTATTTTCACTGCCTAGCTCAGATATCACGTTTTATACTTTTA
Source organism: Neoceratodus forsteri (assembly GCA_016271365.2). Lineage (NCBI taxonomy): Eukaryota > Metazoa > Chordata > Ceratodontiformes > Ceratodontidae > Neoceratodus > Neoceratodus forsteri. Next base: position 1,154,797,540 of record CM057456.1, on the reverse strand, counting down.
TTTATCCCAAAACATACATTGTATAAATAGGGATATGACATGGCCTGACTGAAGATATCATATTTATCTTCACGAGAGGCCAATGATATCATGATATCTCATGAGTGGTGAAGCCACGAGTGAGATATCTTGATGTTATTGGCCTCGAGTGAAGATAAATATGATATCTTCAGTCAGGCCATGTCATGTTCTGTTTATACAACTTATGTGCAGGTCCCCCAACATGACCCCTAGATATGTTTTGCCCCCACTCCCCGCAGAACTGACCACATCGGATACTTACAACAATACTGCACATAAGTTATAAGGCAGGAATAAGAGTGCCTCCCCCCTCCCCTGCATTGGTCCTGTCATAATTGGTAAAAATATGATTATTAAAAATCCATTATTTGGTTGATTGTTATTTCTCCCCTGGTCGCACTGAGGAGTTGTAGTATACATGTGTAGCTTGACCAAAAGGGTTTTCAGTGAGGAGCGGGCAGACATTTAAAAGAAAGCACTCTCTTTTGTAAATTAAGAAAAAGCTCTGTGGCTTTTAGACATTTATTAAGTTGTTGAAAATGTTATCTGGTTGATCCTGCCATTTTTCCCCTGTGTCAGCAAAACAGTTTAATTCCTGACATCCTTAATTTGTAGTGTCACGGAGCAGCTTCAGTACGTTACTGTGAGTACCTGACATCCATCTAAAGCAAAGCACTGTATCTTCAAAATCATACAAATGCATTCGTTTTTTATTAATTTCCCTGGACTTGCTAAGTAAAAAACAGGCTGCAGTTAAAACCGAATAGAGAGCGAGGAACTCGGCATCTCGGCAGCTTCAGAGAAGTGAAAGTAAGCGTGAGTAAGTGTTGCTATAGGGAAGAGGTAGCCTATGATGATAGTGCTTATAAAAGAGCAACTGTAGAAATAACGACTCATTTATAGCGCTATCATGATCTGTTACCCTGCAAGGGTAGTGAAGGAACAGCGTACAGAGCGACCAGAAAAGGAGGGATGGGGAGCTGTATAGGAGGGATAGGAGGGAGGGTTAAGGAGGATAGCTGAGCCTGCTACAACTGACCCAGCCCTGTGGTGTGGTAGTGAGGGGGGCTGGCTATGGTGCAGTAGGCACTGGGTTCGGGACTCTCTGGGGGTAGTAGTTTTGCCACTGCTTGCAGCCGTGTGTTTATTTTTTTATTTTAACGAATTTCACTCCCTCCTCATGTTGCACCCCCCTGGAGCTGAGAATTCTTAGTAAATGGGGTGCAGGGGGCTTCACCCCCCCACAAGGGGGGGTGGGGGTGCAACCCTCCCATGAAAACACTTTAATGCACCAGATGTTCATTCGCTGAGAAATGCATATTGGCAAAATGCTTTTCGGTGATATACATTCATGATAGCGATCACTGTTTTTCGATCGCTATCATCACATGGAACTGTGGGAGGAGGATGCTGCCAGTGTTGGGGTGGGAGGCATATTTGATTTAATGAAAACAAGCACTGGAAGATGGCTGGCCATAGAGGTGGGCATGTTATGCCAGCCGCCCATTGTGGAATTTTTTTAAAATACAGGTATTTTATCTCAAATTGTGGGTGCTGGGGAGGGTGGGATGGATTCTAACAGAGAGTAGGGGAATGGGGGATGTATATCTTAAAAGGATATAGAGTGGGGGTTGTGTTTTTTTTTTTTATGTTAACATCATTCAAGTAACAAATACGAAATACCCATATATTTGGGTCTCGATTAGAATATTTGGCACAAATAATTGGGATCAGGTATTCACACACCCCTAGTCCTGTTGTCACCAAAAATCAATGAAATAATAATCAAGTGAAGTGTGATGTCACCAGAATATACCAGGTGGAATCAGATAACTGTTTACTTACTATTTTTTTATAATACAGTGGAATGGTTATCTAATCATTAAGTCATGAGAGGGTGTGTGTTGTGTTTGAATAAAAGCATGCCTTTCATGGATTAGTAAGTAAACATTTATTTATAGAGCACCCATCCCTGGGAGCTCAGGACGCCATACCAATTCAATCAGTTCATAAACAATTATTCAGACAAAACTTATATTACCCAACTAACAATCCCAAATAAAATGCTAAACTAAAATCAAAGAAATTCCCAATAGACAGCCTGTGAGTCATAGGTTGTGATTTATAATCCAAAGGACTCCTTGAATAGGTATGATTTCAAACTCCTCTTAAAGGCCTCCAATGAGGGGGCCTCCCTCAAGGGTCTTGCAGGTGAGTTCCACAGGGCTAGGCCAGCAACCTCAAAGGCCCTGTCCCCGGCTGATTTCAGCTATGTCCTAGAAACTGCTAGGATGCCCGCCTCAGAGAAGCGGAGGGAGTGGACAGAGTGGAGGGTATGATGAGGAGTCAGAAGGTTACTAAGATAGCTAAGGTCCATGCTGTATAGGGGTTTATAAGTCAGTACCCCAACCTTGAAGGTAAGTCACCACCTCACAAGCAGCCAGAGCAGATCATGCAGGACAGGGGGTCACATGGCAGGACATTGGAGGGTGTTCAGCAACCTGACCACCATGTTCTGCACCAGCTACGGACAACTCAGGACCCTCCATTCACCCCGAGGTACAGAGCATTGCAGTAGTCAAGTCTAGCGGTCACAAAAACATGTACTCCAGTGAGGGCAATTCATCAGGTGGGATTAAGTCTTTAATTCAGGTGATTAACCTGATTAACAAGATTGGTGTAACATGAGATTAACATGAAGGTGACAAAAACCAGTCTGAACAACAGATGACATCTGAGCCTCCAGTGTCAATCCATTATCCAAAATGATGCCCTGATTCTTAACCTTGGCAGAGGTGCCAAGATAAAAGAAACAAAGTGTCAAGCCAGTCACCTCTCCTACCACCTCTGCACCCCGCAGATAACCAGGGTCAATCATCAGCAATTTGGTCTTGTCCAGCTTAAGCCTCAGCTAGCTAGAGGATCTCCAATCCTGGATCTCAGCCAAGCATGAATTCAGCACAGTGACCACATCCTGTGTCCTGGGCACAAATGACAAATACAGCTGGATGTCACTTGCGTAGCAGTCAAACCCTACATTGTAACATCTAATGAAGTCACCCAAGGGCAGCTTGTAGACTGCAAACAGCATGGGTGAGAGAATCAAGCCCTGAGGAGCTCCACATGACAGGGACTTCAGGCAAGAGAAAACATTCCCCATAACCACCATCTGTGTTCTGTCTGTAAAAAGGACTCAACTCATCTGATAACTGTGCTGGCAAGTTCACAGAGCTCCCTAAGGCAAGCTAGCAACATTGTAGACAGTATCAAATGCTGTGGAGAGATGGACTAGAATGAGAATTGACTGTTCCTTTCTGTCTCTCACCTTGATAAAATCATTTTGCACCATGACTAATGAAGTCTCCATACCATGCCTTGACCTGAATCCCAACTGAAGATGCTCATAGATTTCAAACATAGTGAGATGTTCCTCAAACTGCAGAACCACTATTTTCACTTCCAAAAAGGAAAGGTTACAGACTTGTCTATAGTTTGCTAAGCAATCTGGGTACAAAGAAGGTTTCTTCAGTGGGGGCTTCACCAGCACCTCTTTCTAGGTGCTACGGAACAACCCATCTGAGAGTGAACACTGGGCAATATCAGTAGACACTGGCTTTATGGACTCCACACAGCCCACTTGGAGATGTGTTGGGCCTGTGTCCAGTTCACAACACATGGGACACAGCTTCAAAATCACTTTACTGACCTCATCCACCTTCACTGAACTAAAATCACAATAGACTAGTAGATTGCTCATATTAATGATCATCTCTCCACTGTGTGGCCAGAACAACTCCATAGAGGTAATCCTGGACCTGTTAAAGGACACTCTGTCAGAGAAGAATACAGCAAACTCTTCATACCTTGTGGCTGACACTGCTCTACCCAGCTGAAGACAAGCAGGGTGAAATAACTTATCCAACATCTGGAAGAGCTGAGCAGGTCTGTTCCTCCCTGTAGCAATCTCCCTGAACACAATCTCTGCCTTCTTTCAGGAGACTTCTCTTTGATACTCACCATAATGAATTCTCAAAGCCAGTCTGTCCTCGTCAGTCTCAGATGGCTGTCAACAATGCTTCAATCTCTAACCACTGGTTTTCATCTTTCTGAGCTCCCCGTCAAACCATGGGGATCACAGGCAAGAAGACCTGGATCATATACAAATTGGTATGACAGAGTCAAGAGCTGAGGTAGTGGCCCTATTAAAAGCCACACAACCTCTCACACACCTGCCCCACAAGCAGCCATCACACCTAAGAGGTGTATCACCTCCTGAAGTCCTGCTGGAGACAACCCCATTAAAGGTGGTGGCAGACCATCTCCACAGGGGGTAGACTACCAGGAGGGGCCCTGAACAAGAACTTTATCATGCAGTGATCCAACCACACAACTGGATCAATCTCAAGGTTGTCTTCCTCCAGCCCAGCAAGAATACAAAGTCCAAGACATGATCATATCTGTGGGTCACAGTAGTAACAAATTGTAGAAGGCCCAGTGAACCCATTATCTGGAGAAAGTTTTTTCCAAACTGTGAGAGTTCATCATCCATCCAAATATTGAGATCACCCAGAGCCAATCATCTGGGCAATTCTGACACCCTCTCAGTGATGCAGTCCACCACCTCCTGTAGAAATTCCTTCTCATGCCATAGAGACCAATATAGCAGAAGGATTATGCAACCTGCACCAGGACACCAATGTATGTCCACACATTCAAACAACAAGGTGGAATCCTCTGGGTGCACCAAAATTTCAGGTCTGATCTAAAGCAGATGGCCACACCCTCACCCCTGTGATCCCTCATCGGGCAGTGCACCACAGTGAAGCTGGCTAGGACTGATGCCTCCAAAATTGAGCTGACATGATCACTCAACCAGGTCTCTTTAATGCAGGCCAGATTGTAAAGTACAAAGCCAATGGCCAAGTGCTTCCTCCACCAGAGAAGAGCCATTCTCATTCAACCACACAACACACCTCCTGGAGTTATATTATGATTATGAAATGAATTAACTAGAATTTGTAAAGGAAGCATTTTTTAAACAAGTTTATTTTTTTTTTTATTTTAAATTAGTGAAACAAAAGATGGAAAAAATGTAGAACAAAAGTAGTTCTATTCAGGTATTGCAGTAATGGTGTATACCCAGTAAGTGGCACAACATATAATGTAAGGTGATTTTTTTCTTAAAGACATTAAACAGCAAAGTAATGGCAATGCTGGAGCATCCCCATGTCCTGGGAAGCTCCTTGTTTCAACCTTAGTATAACATCTTCTTTTACTCACCAAAGCAGTAAATCAGATACCCTTTGCTGTTCTTTTAACACCCAGATCACTGCTGGACTCTCCTATCGATGACTAATGGCAGGTTTTGTTACTAAAGTGGATATTGATATCAATCAATCAATCAAGTCTTTATTTTACCAGGTGAAACACCATTGAGATAAACTAATTTTCAGATGGACCTGGAGAAGTGTACAGTAGCAGCAACATACTGTAATACATATAAGAAAGTTCAATGGCAAGACATACAGAAATATATACAATACGTACAGGGCAAGGGTATATGTGGCAACATATAAATAATACACTATACGGGAAGGACATCCTACAAAATGAATGGAGTAGCATGTAAGACATTTTCACAGGGTACATACAGTAATCATGCAGGAACTGATGGACCTGGAGATGTTTGCAGTAACAGCAACATAAATACATATAAGGAACTACCAGGTAAAGCATACAAAGTATATACAATAAGTACAGGTCAAGGGTACACGTGGCACCATGTAAAAGATATACTATGCACTATACAGGAAGGACACGCTGCAAAGTAACTGTACTAAGCATATGAAAATAATAAGGGACAGGATGTAGGATAGATGAGGACTGGAAGTAACAAGCTACTGGGGCAGGTGGTGGCAAACAACAGACAGAGGAGAGTCAGGTGCTGGGGAATGGGAAGTAGTGAGGGTCTACAGAGAGGATAAAGTCAAAAGATTAGGTGGGCATTGACAAGCAGTTGCAATTCTGTCTGAAAGACCTTGAGCACAATCTTTTGAAAAGGGACAGTGACACCAGAGATGCGTTGTTCCAAAGAGCGGGGAGGGCATGGCTTATTGCTGCTCTGCCAAAATGCATGTGAGTTTAAGTGATCAAGAAGGAAATATAAGAGAGCCTTCTTAGGTGATAGGAGCCCGGGGTACAGATGGACTAGCATTCCTTAATGTATTGTGGCAGCTTATTGATAATGGCCCTTTAGGTCCAGAGCACTGCATTCTTTTGCCTCCTAAGGTTAAGTGAACTCTAGCCTATGGTAATATAGAGAGTGCAGTGATGAGTAGAGTAGGGGGGCATCTGAAACAAACCTAATTGTCTGAGGGTACAGGGAGTTAAGTTTGGAAAGGGCTGCACTCGAGCTTTGCCCATTACCAGAAATAAGCATAGTCTAGGAGAGGCATGAATGTAGTTTGAACTAATCTTATTTTCCCCTCCTGTGTTAGTAAGTGTTTGATTCTGAAGAAAACCCCAAGCCTCTGTTTCAGTTTTTTAGAAATGTCTTCTATGGGGACTTTGAATGATAGTTTGGAGTCAAGCAAAACTCCCAAGTATTTAAAGGATTCCACATAGTCCAAAGGCTCACCAAGCAAGGTGAGGATTTGTGGAGTTATTCCAGCGATGTTGGGATTGAAGGTGTTCACCGATGGGGTGAAAATCATAGCTTCATTTTCTTAGCATTTAAGAGGAGTTTTGATTGCAATAGATTTTTCTGTAGGAGATTAAATTCCATTTGGAGGTCATTGCATGCATTCTTCAAGGTGGGCCTGGGAATGTATAACACGGTATAATCAGCAAATAGATGAATGTTTTCTGACTTGACTCTGTTATTTATGTTGTTTATATAGATGGCAAATAAAAATGGCCCAAGAATGTACCCTTGGGGTACACCTCTAGGTAGAATTTTCAAGGGGGAGAGGGCACCTCCTGCTTTGATCTGCTAATAACAGTCGGTGAGGTAGCTAGAAAACTATTGTAGGGCTAGATTGTTGATGCCAATTTCCCTTAGAGTGGTTAGCAGCAAGATATGATCCACTGTATCAAAGACTTTGCTAAGGTCAAGAAACAAGGCACATATGTAGTTTTTGGTGTCCAAGGCATTCAGCCAATCATTTGTGACCTTAGCAAGAGCTGAGATAGTGCTCTGATGGGGCCAAAAGCCAGACTGGGCAGGATTTACCAGATCAGAATCTTCTAGATATTGCTTAAGCTGGGACTTAACCAACTTTTCAAGTAGTTTAGATAGAATTTGAAGTAGGGAGATAGAACAAGTTATTGAGATCAAAAGTGCTGCCTCATGTAAGAAGCAGTATAACATGGGCTGTTTTCCATATGGCAGGGAGGATGCCCTGGGCAAGGGCCATATTAAAAAGGTGAGCAACTGGGGGGGACAAGATGTAGTAGCCAAGTTTAAGGAAATACGACTCCATGTGGTCTGCCTCTGTGCTCTTACTGATGTCTAACTGGAGCAGGAGGTCCTCAACCTGCTTCACAGTGATAGTGCCAAAAGAGAAGGCTTTCACCTGAGTGGGCGAGGCTAGGTGAGGACAAGCAAGGTTCAGGTTACACAGTTGTGTCAGGAGATTATTGCCTGGCAAGGCATCAAAGGCTAAGCCTGCCATTGCGAAATCGGTATTAAAGAGGTCAAGAATTTCTTATTTGTTGGAGGTAGAGAAACCACCAGTTGAAATTTTTGGTGGGAACGGGCTAGCCGAGCTGTGACCTTGGAGTTCCTTTAAAGTTTTCCAGAACCTAGGAGTGCAGTTTGATGAGGATTCAAGTTTGGAGCTGTAATAAGTAGATTTTGCATCCTTAGTTAATTTAGTGCACCGGCTTCTAGCAGCTCTGTAAGCTGCCCAGTCAGCACACTGTTTTGATTTCCTTGCCCTTTTCCAGAGAGAGTCTCTATGAAGCAACTCTGATTTCAAGTTAGCGATAAACCATGGGCAAGATTTCTTCTTAGTGCATGTTTTGGCTAGAGGTGCATGATTGTTAATGGTGCTGAGGACAATGTTGTGGAAGACTTTGTAGGCTCGTCTACCAAGGGGGCCAAACAGAAATCCTGCCAAATGGCATGCTGGAGGTTGGCAAAAAAAGTGATAGGATCAAAATGACATTTATTTCTCTTAAGGGTATAATTAGAGGAGGAGATAAACTTAGGGGATGTGCACACGCAGGCTATTACACAGTGATTGCTGATATCATTGAAGAATACACTGGAGTGGGAGTATAAGTGGGGTTTATTGAACAAAATTACGTCAAGCAATGTACTATTGCTAGGGTTTTTTTAAGTCAGGGTGGGTGACGTCTGTAATAAGTTGTGACAGTCCAAAGTTGTCACAAAGCTCTTTTAGGGGTAAAGATGAAGAGGAGAACCAGTCCATGTTGAGATCACCCAGTATAATAACCTCAGATGGTAAGGAGCCTAGAACATTGGATAAATGTTGCAATACCTTATGCCCTGTGGAAGGAGGCCTGTAGCATCTGATGATGTAAATAGGGACTGTTGGGGAAAGATGCAGCTTTAAGGTGGTGCATTCAAATTCCAGGGGTATTGAGGTGGAGTCCACTACAGTGGTAGTAAATTTGTTGTGGACATATATAACTACACCCCCTCCTCTTGATAACCTGTCTGTCCTGTGGACATTATACGAAGGGATGTTTATTTCATAGTCCAGGGTAGAAGGCCTCAACCAGGATTCTATAACTACTACAATGTCCGGGGTGGTAAGGTTGGACCGAGTCTGGATATCATCAAATTTCTTTAGCAGACTGCAGGCATTGATGGGTATTTGGCTTAGCCCCTTTAACTGGGGTAGGGCAGAGGGAGCAGGGATGGGAGAAGAGGACCAAGGTTGGGCTCAACGTTGCCTGTGCAAATAAGCAGCAAAAGTATAAGTTTTATGAGAGCATTTAAAGAGAGCCTAAACAGGCAGTGCTTGGCCCTTTTGCAGTGGCTGAGATCAGTAAGACTAGGTAATGGGAAGTAAGTAGCATGGGGGCACAGGGAAGCATACAGAAGAGTCACAGTAGGGAAGACACATATAGAAGATAGGAAGAAAAAGGACCAGAAGTGATATCCATGGTTATTACAATAAAAGGTGGTTGGACAGCAAGGCACACAGGGTAGAACAATAAATGCTAACTCATATAAAAGTGTAGATATAGGGAATAATGGACAGATATTGAGTGACCAAGAGCTATAAGAGGGGCTCCAGAGTTGGGTTTAGGTTGCAGGTCTAGGGAGAGGTGAAGCACACCAGACAGGACTCCCAATCAAAAAAGTAGGGAGCTCATTGTAGGTCCAAGACCGAGGTGCAGTATGCAAAAAGGAATGAGGATTGTAGTTAAGAGATGCAGGATAGTGCAGAGTAAACCTATTAGACCCAGGGTTATGATGTTGTGCATGCAAAAAATCAAAGCATACAAGGTGTCAGGTATAAGATGAGAGCAATAGTGTAGGGGAAGCAATACTTAGGGAAGGGAAGAAGTACAAGTAGGAAAAAAGTGCATAGGAATATAAGGGGAAGAGGTACAAGTAGGAGAAAAGTGCATAGAAATACAAAGGGAAGAGGTGGTACAGTGGTAGGGCTGCTGCCTATGGGGCAGTTCACAAGTGTCAGGGTGACAGGGAAAAAGCACAGGAAGGATAGGCAGAGTAAGAGTAAGTAAAGGCAAAGGGCAGATGTACAACTAACTCAGCACAGACCCCTACAGGCAGAGAGTATAAAATACAAATGAGAAAGTGGGGACTTAGAAAAAAAACAAGCAAGAACAAGTTATGTGACCAGCTATGACCTATATAAAGATGGCCAGCCTTGGGTGGAAGGGTGGCTGGGGTGGGCAGGGCAGTTGACACATAGCGTCAACAGGCTAACACCTCACACCAAACCTCTTAGTGCAGGAGCTGGCTCTTGCTCTTTAACATGTGGCTTCCTCTGGAATCTGCTCCTCCGAGGAGCTGCAAGTGGTGGGGGTGGGCTCCTTGCAAGGCCTGCAAAGGGAAAAGAATAGGGAGCTTAGGGAATGGGAAATTCAGACAAAGGACTCGGACTCCATACTGCACATACGCAGCATGTATGGGCTTCCCGAGGGAGACCAGACAGGTTAGGACAATTAACAAATGTACAGTATTACAGAACCTTAAACAACTGAAACTCTAACCCCCACTTTCGCAGTACGTACTGCAATATCTAGCAATTTACACACAGCTGTAGCATTAACCCCTGCTTTGGAGTGCACTCTGCACACCCAGCACTAATCAGTTGGGTTCCCTGCAAAGCCATGTGGCCTCCACTGGCATCTACTCCTCCAAGGAGCTGCAATTGGTGGGGGTGGGTTCCCTGCAGGCCCTGTGGCCTCCGCTGGCATCTGCTCCTCTGAGGAGCTACTAGTGGTGGGGGTGGGTTTCCTACAAGGCTGTATGACCTCCACTGGTGTCCGCTCCTCCAAGGAGCTGCAAGTGGTGGGGTGGGTTCCCTGCAAAGCTGTGTGGCATCTGCTGACATCTGCTCCTCCTCCGTAATCCTATTAAGCACACACCACTGCCAACACCAGATAGGGTGGGTGGTCTTAAAAAGTCAAAGCAGGCCTCAGAAAAGAACTCAGGAAGGACTAACTCTGGCACTGTTCTAACTGAAGAAACCTTTTTTGCTAAGTTGCAAGATCTTAAACGAGCCATAAATCAACTAGTAGATGACTCCAAAAGTATGCAGGGGATGATAGACAAAATATCTGTGCAAATCTCTGATACCAAAGCAAGAATCTCGTCCTTGGAAGAATGGAGGGCAAAGACTGATCCTGAGCTTCCAGCGGTCAGACATAACATTGAAAAGCTAGGATCATGGCAAAATAATATTGTGATCTATAACCTTCCAGAGTCTTCAGAAGGAGCTGACCCTATTCATTTCACACAAGTTGTGTGCGAAAACATAGAAGGAACCAGATTCTGCCCAGATTCGGCCCAGATTCTGCCAATAAAAATTGTCCTAGGTCCCAACCATAAAGCCCTGACTATTGTCTCCATATACATCCCACCCAGGGACCCTAAACATGGCTTCAATGACATACTAAACTTTATCAACTCTCATCCTCCTGAAACTGAACTTATGCTACTAGGGGATTTCAACATAAACTGGTTAGCATCGAGCGCCAGTGCCTATAAAGACTGCATCACAGCTGTTAACCTCACGCAAATGGTAAACTCCCCTACTAGGATTAACTACAAGACTGGCACCAGTACCCTCCTGGATTGGGTCCTCACCACTCACCCCACAAGGATTTCTTGTACGACCGTTCTCCCGGACTCTCTCAGTGACCACTCCCAGTCATGTGTGCATGGTCTAACAAATTCCTTAAGCCCCCTCCCAAAATTATCGCTAGCAGAGTCCTTCCTCATGGAAAACTTCCTCGTTTCAAACAGTACCTGCTTCTACAAGACTGGCTACTCATCTATGAAGCAAAATATATTAACTTGGCTCTTAATCACTTAATCTCAATTTTCAACAAAGCCTGCGACCTTTGTCCCTGCTAAAAACAAAAACAAAACCTCTGTCTAACCTTGGTTCATGGCTCTTCTCTCACAGCTGAAACTAAGGGACCACCTCTGGGCAGTTGCCAAGGCCACTGGAAAACAACTGGACATCCAAAATTATAAACAAGCACTAAATGCCTGCACTAAAGCCATCCAGCTAACGAAATCCACCTATTACAAAGACACTCTCACAAATACATGGGGAAATAGTCGTGCTTTCTGGGACAATATCAAGGATGTCACAGGGTGCAGCCAAAAACATCTCCAGCCATGTTAATGGTTGATGGATCCTCAACCCTCGACCCCAAGGTGATCGCAAACATCTTTAACACGGGTTTTTCAGACCTTAGTGCTGTCCTACCCCATGACTTTTTTGAAAACAGAGCCTGCTCCCCAAATACCTCAGCCCCTCAGTCTAACCATCCCCTCTTCTACTTCAGGGAGGTAAGGCTGAATGAAGCTTGCCACTATATTACTGCAGCAATCTCTAAATCTAGATCTAGTAGCCACACCCTGGACCTTAAGCTTCTGTTGCTCACCAACGATGAGGTAATTCATCCATTAACAAAAATCCTAAACCTCTCTCTCAGCTGTGGAAAATTCCCAGACTTATGGAAAACAGCCACTGTGACACCTGTCCATAAAAGTGGGGATAAGATGAATCACTCAAATTATCACCCTATCTCCATACTGCCCTCATTCTCTAAGGCACTTGAACGCATCGTGGCTGATCAACTTACCGACCAATTGGATAAATACAAAATACCTTGTCCACAACAACACAGTTTCCGGAAAGGTCACCGCACCACCACCACAGCCCTTCTTGAGTTCACTGGAGCTTTGCACAAATCCCTTGACAACGGCCTTCTCACAGGGGCCGTTTTCATCGACCTCTCCAAGGCCTTCGATACAGTACACCATGGACTACTAATTGACCAACTACTGAATGCTGGGCTATCACCTGACTCTTCTCTCTGGTTTAAAAGCTACTTAGAAAACTGATCGAAGAGAGTAAAAATTGCTGACGCTCTTTCTGACACCCTGCCTGTTCGCTCGGGTGTCCTACAGGGATCCATACTGGGCCCCCTCCTTTTTAGCCTTTTCTTCAACTTCCTCCCTTACCACTGCTCTGAGCAGATCATACTATATGTTGATGATGCTGTTGTATACTCCACTCATAAAGATCCTGCAACTCTTCAACACAACCTTCAACTTGGTTGCAATTCTGTAGAGACATGGTTTCTTAATCATAAACTGGTCCTCAATGACAAGAAAACCAAATCTATGCTCTTCTGCAGCTCTCATAACCTACACAAGTTACACCACTTGGCTATCTCCACCACCCAAGGGAACACTCTAGATCACGTGGGATCCTTCAAATACTTAGGGATACAGCTTGACCCTAATCTCTCCTGTGGACCTCACGTAGATAATGTAGCTAGAGCTGCTAATACACGGCTTGGTCTCCTCTACAAACATAGACAACACCTCATGCCAGAAGCTTTGAAGGTTGCAGTCCTGAGCTCTGTGATCTCTGTAATAGACTATGGTCTCATCATTTATGGCTCGGCCACAACCACAACCCTTAGATGCCTCTCAACTGCCTTAAATAAGGCATGTTGGCTCATCACAGGTGCTTACCGTCTCACCCACACATGTGACCTGTACACCCAGACCGGCTGGCTCCAATTATCAAACCACATAAAGTTTCTCACCTGCTCCATGGTGAAAAATATCTACCTTGGCCTTGCACTTTCTGGGGTCTCAACTCTGTTACAACACTGAACCAACAAACGGGGCCTTTGGAGATCCATGTACAGCTACTGAAAGTCCCCCAGTGTCACACTTCACAGGGACAATGCTCTTTTGCCTATTGAGTGCCACTCTGGTTCAATGGCCTCAGCTCCATCATCTCCTCTGCCCCAACAATTGGTATGTTTAAAACTAGGTTCCAGGACTATCTCACTACCAACAACTCGTGTGACTGCCCAACTTAACTTTGTTTCTCCACTTCCCTGCCTGCTCTAGTGGTCCCCCCCTCCCCTCCCCTCCTCACTGGATTCTACCCTGACATCTTGGTACCCCAGTGCTGCACTTTTCACCCTCTCCCCACCCTACCTACATTCCTTCTCCACCCCCTCCCCTCTTCCCTGTCCCTATGACTCTGGCACTTTTTATCTCTTGTCTGTTTTCTCTGACAAATGCCGCTGGCTGCCTTGCTTACACTGCTACCCTTGAATTGTATTAATCTGTAATCTGTTTGCAATGTCCACATTGCTGTAATATCTGTCTTGATGTTCCCCATAATTTGTATTTCTCTGACATGGAACCTTTGTAAAAGAGCCTTGGCTCAAAGATATTTGTAATCCTAGACTTAATAAAAATAAATAAATAAATAAAGTTTCCAAACGACACCTCTTATGATATTGAAAGGGTGCATAGAGCCCTAAGTCCCCTTCCAAGTAAAGGCGACTCTCTCAGACCCTTTATTATAAGATTTCTAAACTATTTAGACAGGGTCCATATTTTTAAAGTCAGCTAAAGACTCAAGAAACCTGTCTTGGGATGAGACCAGGATTCGTGTGTCTCAAGACCTACCTCAACAGGTAAGACAGAAGAGGAGATGGTTTACTCGAGTTGTGAACAAGTTTATTCCAGCAGGGATCATATTTAGAATGCTTTATCCTGTGAAGCTAATCATTCGAAGGGAAAAGAAATCTCTTGCTTTTGAATTAGCCAAGCAAGCACAATCTCAGTTAGAAGCTTTGCTACTGGATCTGTTTAAGAAAGGCTGAAAGGCTGGCCCATTGGTGCAAGGGCAGGTTGTCTACCTGCGACACCAGCTACCCGGGTTCAGGAACAGACCAGGGACGTCAGAGGGCTGGCTGGGGTAGATCGATTGAGCGTCCAATGACTGCTCTCCTTCCCCGGGGGGGGAGGGGGTATAGTGCTTGGCACAGTACAGACACTTAGCACTGGCTGGGTGTACTGAGCACACTGACACCAGCAGCTCGGAGGCGGGGCAGATGCTGGTCATCATTGCACATCACCGCCCCGCACAGACCAGGAAAAACATCCTGCTGGCCACACTAGATGAAGCCCGCCATTGGCTTCAATCAGCTCCCAGGCCGGCCCTTCGACCTATCCCATTGTCTGCTGCATCAGGCCGGTGCCGCAACCCCACCCTGGGGGGTCAGCCAGGGGATATTGAAGAGGTGCGGCCAGTATGGGAGTGGAAGCAGGGGTCCATGACCAGGCAGAAGTACTGGGTGGCCGGTGGTGAAAAAAGAACAATAAATAAAAAAAGGAAAAAAAAAGAAAGGCTGAGCAATCCCAATGCTCTTATGATGGCATATTTAAGGCATGCCTTCTTTTGATGTTAAACTTTTAATTGAATGTTCAAACATAATACATATTATAATGAATTCATATTGTGATCCTTGGTATGATACATACATAGGCATGTATAGTACATTTAGTATGTTCACTGGAGAAATACTGTAGAGCCATATGCAGTTGTAAACAAATTAAGACAGTCAAAAAAGGGGGGTACTGCAGAGGGGTAAATATACATATCATAGGATGGAACCTAGGCTGGATTTAGGCCTGTATATTTTAATGATATGGATCATCAAGTGTATTGGAAAATAAAAGATATTAGGCATTACTTATATCATATGCCGAGTTATATTGAGTCATAGGTATTTGATGCAGGAAAAGACTAGGCCTCTGCATTGTGAACTGATCATTCAAGTAATGCATTGAGTCTAATGATGATATAGGAATACATGCTTCATGCATCCAGGTTGATGAGACATATGTGGATAAAATTGTAACTATATACAATTCTAAGATAACCCATGGGCAGCTAAGTAATATGCTACAGTAGTGGTTATGTGTGCCTTGTCAGGTATATCAGATTTCCGAAAGCTCTATATAAATGCTAGAAGAACAACAGTGGGTGGTACTGTATTGGTTAGCAAGGGTGGTTAAGCCATGCCCTGTCTCGGGAGGTGTGATGGATCCAAACCTGCTTGTTTAGAGGTAGTGTACAGATATTGATTCCAGGGTTTCCAAGTTGTTAGGTGAGATTGAAGGGTGTTGTGTGAAATATGTGATAAGCAATCGTAGGTGGATAGCTGAGATAAGTTACTTAGGAATTCACTACTTGTAGGTATGATGGCGGTACACCACTTTTGCAAGAACAATCACTTCACTATAATGCCTGCCTGTATTAAAAGTTATGTCTTTTGAGCAGTGGCCTCTAGCCAGTTTCAAGGCCTAAAAGGAACAGCTCAGGGGAAGGGTTGACAGGCTGCTGTAGGACTGTGGAGAAGATCTGCATGATCTCTGCCCAGAATCTTTGGATAAGCGGACAGCTCCATAGGGTATGAAATAGATCCCCATGGGGTACTGAGCGCTGACAGCAGTGATGCGATGGTACAAATGTAGTTCTGTGAAGCACTTCAGGTGTGCGATACCAACAGTGGAGTATCTTATTTTGGATAAGGTGACTTTTGGGGTCTTTGATTGACACATGAGCAGTAAGGCAACATCTGCTTCATTGTACATCTGACATGGGTGCTTGTAAAACAGTTGACCAATAATGCCTGGCTGGGCCTGTTTGATCAGGGATATTTTCTATTATATGGGAGTATATGAGCCCTGCTGTACCACATATGGTTTTCTTTCATCTGATTATAGGGGGTTGCGTGGTAATTAGGGGTTGGTATTTCATTATCTGGAGGTGTTTATCAAGGGAGCTACAGATTTGTAGAAATCTCCAGAAATCTGATTGTGCTATTTCGTATCTGTCTTGTAATCCTTAAAAGGAATCTAGTGTTAATGTGTTGGGAGTAAGCAGGTCAGCTACTGAATGGATGCTTTCATCGCCCACTCTTGCCAGCATGCTGGTTTGCCAGTGATTCTAATAGATCTTTTATACCAAATACGGTTAGAGGAGTATGTCCTAGGTCTTTATGTAGTCATCTACTAATTTGCTGCCATGCAATATGTGCAGTCTTAACGGGGGGGGGCATGAAAGGGAGGTTTTGTATTTGCAAAAAGTATGTTACTGGGTTAATTTGCCTACACATAGTTGTTTCAATCTGTGTCCACAACGGTGGTGGGGGACCTATCGTAGGGATGGATCATATGGTTTGTGTGTTTCCAAATGCCCAATAATATCCTTTAAACCAGGGAAGGTTCCATCCCCCACTTCTTCAGCTAGTTCTAAGTTCGCTTCTACTATACCTTGGCTTATAGCCTTCCCATAGAAAGTTATCTATTAATTTATCAATGTTGTCGAATCGTTTGCTGGGTATGAGAAGTGGTATGTGTGATAGGAGATGAAAAACTTTGGGGGCACTAACCATTTTTATCGCCTGGATTTTCCCCACCATGGAACGTTGGAGGGTTTTCCATTGGTCTAGTTCTTGTCTAAGTTTGGGGAGCAAGGAGTTAAAGTTTAAGTCACAGAATGTATGCATCCTAAGGGTTATTTTTATGCCTAGGTAAGTGATGGGCAGGGGACCCCTTCGAAGAGGGGTAGTGGAGTAGAGCTGTGGGGTTGCTGATTTATTTAGGGGTAGGATTTCAGATTTAGAGTGATTTATCTTAAGCCCTGATAGAGATGAGAAGAGATATACAGTGTCCAGAAGTGGGGTAATTGACTTTTCGGCTTGATCTGGAAGCACTAAGAGATCATCTGCATACAGCAGTGTTTTATAAGTTTGGCATCTGGCTATAATGCCTTTGATACATGGGTTCTGATGAATAGCAGCTGCAAGGGGTTCAAATGCTAGAACAAAAAGAAGAGGAGAAAGTGGACACCTTTGCTTCATGCCTTTGGTAAGCAAGAATGGGGAGGATAGGTTTGAATTTATGAATACCTGAGCTTTGGAAGCGGAGTACATCACCTGTAGCTCAGAAAGAAAGTTAGGCCCAATCCAAAGATGAGTGAGAACTGCATATAGATAGGCCCATTCAACTGTGTCGAAGGCCTTTTCAAAGTCAATTGTTACAGCAGCAGCTGTGGATGTGTGGGAAGACTCTATACTCATGAGGTTCATGAGTGTCCTAATATGGTTCGCACTCAGTCTGCCTTGAATGAATCTGGCTTGTGAGGGGTGAATCAGTACTGGGAGAAACGGCTCTAGTCTGGTAGCTAGTATTTTGGCATATATTTTTCCATCCCCAGTGATAAGGAAGATAGGCTTATAACTTGCCAAATACTGAGGGTCCTTACCTGGTTTTGGAAGACAAGCCTTATAATTTGCTGTTAAGTGTTCATCGCACAAAGGACATTTACTACCAGCTATCTAAATTCTTTGGACTTGGAAAATGTCTTTTCTCTTTTATATACATACGGAGAATGCCGTGGCATACCCTCTTCTGTGAAGAACACTATTCCATTCATTAACATATGATCCACTGGAACTTTGTACATAGGACTAAATGTTTTGTTTTGATGATCATGCTTTTCTTTCTATTTGGTTCAATAATATTGTTTATCACACTGTAGTACTTAGTTTTTTGCAAGGGGGTTCCAGGTCTGAAGCCACCAGCCCCTCACAGAAACACAGGTAGTCTGAGAGCCACAGCCGTGGTTCTCTGACGAACCCGACCTGCCAGACTGCCACCCACAGTCCAGGTCTGAAGCCACCAGCCCCTCACAGAAATGCAGGTAGTCTGAGAGCCACAGCCGTGGTTCTCTGACAAGCCCGACCTGCCAGACTGCCACCTGCAGTCCAGGTCTGAAGCCACCAGCCCCTCACAGAAACACAGGTAGTCTGAGAGCCACAGCCGTGGTTCTCTGACAAGCCCGACCTGCCAGACTGCCACCTACAGTCCAGGTCTGAAGCCACCAGCCCCTCACAGAAATGCAGGTACGGACTTGCCCTCAGGGACTGATTACCTCCAGGAAGGGAGCCCCAGCTGCCAATTTTTTCGCCCACCCACCTTCCCCCCGGTCCTGATTAAATACACATTAACCCGCCCCAGCCTTCTAGCTCACTCCTACTGGCTATTGCCAGCCACGCCTCATTAGTTATCTAGGCCTTAATTTTGCATTGGTACCCCATCCTCCCACAAGATCCACTCATTTCCTTGGCCCTCTCAAGGAACTGTTGCAAATCCTGTGTTTATTACTGGTAAAAGGAAATATCTCCACGTTAAGAATGCCATCTGCGCCTATCCTTCTCTATAGTTGCCTTATATTACTTTGTTATACTCTACCCAAAATTTCGATTTGCAACTCGGACAAAGGCCAGTTTCCCTCCTCTATCATCTACCAAGATATAGCCTACCACATTAGACCATGGCATCCTACATCGGGACCTCTCCTCTATGGTCATGCCCCTCCTCCCACCAGGCCATAACTATAGAACACGTGCAATTCCCAAGGATGGTGTTGGCTGTATCAGTTCTCTATGCTTTATCCCTAGCAAATAGCAATCCTGCCCTTAACACCACCTTCTAAACCAATGTGACGCTAGAAGGAGTAACAAAAGAATATTTAGCAGGCTAAGACACCACCTTAAAAACTACTACTGCTTCTCCTACTCTGTTCGGAAATGTTGAATTAAACCCAGGTCCACCTATTTCTCTGGATGCCCCTGCGGGCCTCCCTCAATATAAAGGGATTAGCTTTCTCCATATCAATGTCTGTAGTTTGCTAAAGAAGATTGACTCTATACAGACCTGGGCTCTACATGCATCTCCTGATGTCTTCATGATAACTGAATCCTGGCTCACATCCTCGACCCCGGACAAATCTATCAATGTACCCGGATATATCATCTACTGCTGTGATAGACCAACTAGAGGGGGAGGGGTTACAATATACGTCAAAAGCAAATTCACATTCACAGTCTTTGACTGTACCTCAAAGGCTAAGGAATTCGAATGCCTTGCTCTAAAATTATCACTTTCCAGCAAGAAATCACTCCTTATGGCAGCATGCTACCGACCACCGTCTGGTGGCTGGGCACTTCTGCCACACTTTCAAAACCTTCTTGACTCTGCTAATACTGAGTGTATTCTAATGGGGGATTTCAATCTAAATTGGAATGATGACAGCTCTAAGAAATTGAAGGATCTATGCGATGTTTATGGTCTGTTACAAATGGCGACTGCTATAACCAGACCTAACAGAAAAAACCCTGAGCACAGCACCCTCCTGGACCTTATGCCAGTAAACAAACCTCACACTATCTCACATACTGGAGTATTCTTCAATAATATAAGCGACCATTGCACTACTGCCTGCATTAGACATCCTTCCCAAATAAAAACGGCCTCCAAATTCAAACTGAAAAGATGCCTGAAAAAGTTCTGCCAGTACACTTTCCTGAAAGATCTAAGCAACATTCATTGGCAGGATTTCTATCTAGCCCCCACCTTTAACGAGGCATTTAACATCTTTCACAGCCTCTTACTGGGGCTAACAGACAAACACACCCCACTAAGACTGATCAAATCAAAAAATAAAACTCCTGGTTGGTTCTCTCCCATCCTGAAGAAAGCACTTAGGGATAGGGACTACTGGTGGAAAAAAGCGAGGAAATCCCACCTGGAGGCTGATTGGTTAGCATTCCGTACCACTAGGAATGTTTGTACCAAGCTAATTGGGTCAGAAAAAGCTAGGTACTTCCAAAAAGAACTAGAAGACAATAAAAACAACTCTGCCAAATTTTGGAACATCCTCAAAGAAGTCTAAGGTCAGTCCACTGCAACACCCCTTCCAAACAAAATTGTGTCTAATGGTACCACCTATATGGACAAAGCTGATATACTAGAGAAGCTTAATACCACTGCAGGGCTTGCCTTTGACACCTCACCTATCAGCAAACTTAGCCCGGCAAGAGACTACACTGTTGGCTTCACTGATAATCACAACCATAACCAACCACATCCCACCCCCTTCAGCTTCCTCACAATTACGTTCAAGCAAGTGGAGGACCTCCTCTTTTCTGTGGATACAAAAAAGGGTGCAGGTGCAGATAATATTGAATCTTACTTCCCAAAACTTGGCCATACCTATCTGACCGCCCCCATTACACACTTATTCAACACCTCTCTGATTCAAGATGAGCTACCTGTCTTGTGGAAAACTGCCCACATCCTACCATTATTCAAGACTGGGGATCCGAGTGATCTGAACAATTACTGGCCTATTTCTATAATATCCATCCTCTCTAAATTACTTGAAAAAATTGTCAACATCCAACTTAGAGAACATTTGGATTCACAAAAGTTGCTAAACCCGGCTCAGTCCGGCTTCAGAGCCAAACACAGTACAGTATCAGCTCTTGCCAAAGTAACTACAGACTGGCAAATGGCCTTGGACTCTAAGAAGCATGTATTTGCCCTCTTCCTTGATCTAAGTAAGGACTTCGATACTGTGGATCATACCATCATGCTTACTGCACTGAGTAACATCAGACTTGATAGTTCTGCCATTAAATGGTTCACCTACCTACCAATAGGTTACAACAAGTCAAAGCCATAGGAGATCTGTCCCCACAAAAATCCTTGTTACGAGGCATCCCACAAGGCTCCATCCTGGGCCCTATCCTCTTTGCAATATACATCAATAATCTGGACTCATAGCTGGGCACAGCAAATTTGCACTTATTCACAGATGATACTGTACTCTATACCACAAATTCATCCTTGGATCTGGCCCATAAGTACTTACAGAAAGACTTTGTCACCCTCCAATACAACCTTCTCACTCATAAGCTCCTCCTCAATGCCAAAAAGACTAAAGCAATGATTCTCTCACCAAAGTCTACTTCCAGATATCCACATATCACACAGATCCGAACACTCTTAGATGAACCCCTTGAAGTAGTTGATACCTTTAAATACCTAGGGTTCTGGCTGGATAACAAGCTCAACTTTCTGTGTCACTTAAATGCAACCTCGAAGAAACTAAGACAGTGATTAGGTTTATTCTATCGCATTAAACACCTACTCATGTTAGAAGCCAGAATGAGACTAGTACAAACTACATTCCTACCTATACTGGACTACGCTGACTTCCTTCACAGTCATTGCCCATCAATGATGCTAAACAAACTGGACACCCTTTACCACCGGGCTTTAAGATTTATCTTAAATCTACCCCGTAGTACACATCACTGTCATCTATACCAGGTTTAGGGATGGACCTCACTCTCAACTAGAAGAAAAAGGAATGCTCTTCTCTGTTTTTTTAGAACATTATCTGATAACCTCCCTGCATACATCTCAAACATCTTCAAATGGGCTAAAGTTTCCTATGGCCTGAGACGCTTCTCCTTAATCTGCTTCCAGATTCCTAGAGTGAAAACTACCCTTGGCTCAGCAGCAATCAACTTCTCACTTCCATCACTTTGGAACACTATGCAAGACTCATTAAAATTATCCTCACTTCCAAGCATGTTCACATTCAAAGCTCTATTAATGGATTATCTGAAGGAATCATGCAACTGTTTCAGATGCTGATGACCCCTAAGCAACGGGTGCCACTGTCAAATCCTATGCCTAAGTATCTCATCCACCCACATTCCTAACAACAGAAACTTAGGACCTACAAGCCTATTTGCCTTAATCCAAGATGGTCCTGCCTATTCTCTACCTTTTACCTATTCTGGCCTCCCTTTTGGCTGCCTACTCTTTCACCCCAATTTCTGCCCTATTCCTTAATACCTCCTTATTTTTTATCCTTTAGGTATGTGCTCTTACTTAGCGGAGACTATATGGGATTGTTGTCTCTTCTCATTTCAGTAAAGCTTATCATTATGTACCTTTGCATGTTAATTATTTTGACCAGTATGTATAGGCCCATATTGACCAGCACCTTCACAATGTTTTTCCTTTTTTTTTTTTTTGCACCGTTGCCCACCGTAATTGTAATCTTATGAAGTGTACTGTATTGTATTAATGCCCAGGACCACCTTGAAAATGAGCTTGCTCAATGGTGTTTATGCCTGGTTAAATAAAGTGATTGATTGAATTAACCATATTAGAATTGCCATTGTAGCATTTTGGAAACAAAATTTCCACTCAATAAATAAAGTTGATATGATCTGGGCATCTTGTAAATGCTTTTTAAGGAGGGAGTTTATCAGGTTTGAATCTAAAAATTAAAAGCAAATATCTGAAAGACTTCAAAAAATTACTAAAACACTGAGAGAATTGAAAGCTAAGGACCATAAAGATCTAACATCTAAGAAAATTTAAGATATTCAATCCTAAAAAGAAGAATTAAGTTTCATTTCTAAAATATAGGCTGAATTTCTTATCATCAGATCAAAAGCTTCTTATGCCAATCTAGGGGAAACCCAGTAAACATTTAGCCCACAGAATTAAAAACTAGATCAGTCTAGACAAGTTGAACAGAGGAACAGAATACAATTCTAACAGACCATCATGTTATTCTCAACAAATTCTATATTTTCTATTCAAATTTATATGGTCCTGTCTCTGATCCACCCTCCTTTGAAGCTGCAGATAACTATCTGTCTCATTTTTCTTGTCCCTGCCTTTCTGAATCTGATGCTTCTAGACAAGTCCTACCAATTACTTTGTTTGAGATTGAAGAAGCTATTAATGCCTTTACTATAAACAAGACCCCCAGACCAGATGGCCTAACCACAGATTTCTATAAAACATTTAAACAGTCCTTAACCCCCATCTTAAAGGATCTATTTGACTTTTTATTAATGGCATTTCAGAAAAACAGTATTAGAAGCTCAGATAATTCTTCTCCCTAAACCTAATAAACCTAAACTTAAAGTCTCCATTTACCATACTATATAACGAATTAACTATAATATTAAAATCTTAATTCACATTTTATCCCAAAGAATAAAAACTTTATGGCAAAGATTAAAATGTTGTGAACAAGTTTGTTTTATGTCTTCTAGACAGGCATCTGATCACCTCAGGAAGATCTCTCATATTCTTTCTGCATCCAGGGAGACTAAGCAGTCTGTAGCCCTGGTCTCCCTGGATGTGGAAAAGGCTTTTGATAGGGTTCACCATAATTTTTTATATGCCATCTTGCTTAAGTTTGGTTTTCCTTTGCTATTTATTGATTGGTTAAAAATGTTATACTCCAATGCATCTGCCAGGATTAGCTGTAGCAATTTACTTTCTCCCCCATTTACTATATTTCAGGGCACTAAACAGGGATATCCCCTCTCCCCCATCTTATTAAATTTTTACTTAGAACCCTTACTTTACTTTTTTAAATTCTAATGTGTCCATTAAGGGTATAATTATTTCTAAAATCCACCTAAACTATCAGCCTCCACTGACGATGTATTACTGCATGTTTCGGACCCTCTTAATTCAGTTACAGCTGCTCTTCAAGTCATAGATGAGTAGAGTAAGGTTTCCAAATGCAAATTCAACAAGGATAAAATGGAAGTAATGCCCTTATCAAACTGTTATTATAAAACAGAAATTAATAATTTAGGATTATCTTGGAATTCATCAGGAATCGAATACTTGGGAATTTTCATTTCGAAGGACAATTTGCAATTAATAAAATGTAATTTAGATGACATTATTCAAATAATTACTTAAGATTTAAATAGATGGGCTGCTCTCCCTAATTCTCTTAATGGTAGGATAAATATTATAAAAATGAATATCTTTCCAAGAATATTTTTTCCCATTAATATGTAAAATATTTATATTCCTTTGAATTGGTTTACCAAACTATATTCAATCATTAATAGATTTTTGTGGCTCAAGAGCACCCCCAGGATCACTTTATGTAAATTTATGCTCCCTAAAAACTTAGGAAGGCAGAACATATCTAACATTTTACTCTACTATATGGCATCACATTTAAACAAATATCTAAAATGGCTAAATCGTACAATCCAGTCCTCCTTGTATGTTACCATTTGTTTTTGTTTTTTTTTTGGAAAAAAGGATGTTTGAAAAATACAATATATGCCCAGAAGTTGTCTTATACACTGCATTTAAAAATATACCTAAAGATCTGAAAAATATGGTAGGAGGAACATCATTGAAAGTCCATAATCAATTCTGTCACCTTTTCAATATAAATATACTTCATAGTATATATATATATCAACCTATCCTAAATAACCCACCCAAATTTTCAATTACAAGGGAATATTTTCACTTCTAAACTACTACCCTGTTCTGAAAACCCATATGTAGAGTCTTTGGTGGAAGATGGAACACTGAGTGCCTTTTCAAAATTTTCTAAGTTACAGGTATATAACATGTCCAAGAAGTACATATAAAACTACAATATGTTAAAACTGAATATAAAGTCCTATTTTGGTTGTCCCTCGTCCATTAATAAAGAGACCAATTTTATACAGGAATTGAAATATGCAGCTAATAAATCCCACGTGATATTAAATCTGTATAAATATCTCTTAAATTTAAAATTTCCAGATAATCCCTTCGCTAACCACTTTTGGGACAATCATGCCTTCCCTGGTTTTCTGCCTTGGGCAAATATGTGGAATAACATCTATAAACTAATCCCTCTGGATAATTTAAGACTTATATGGTACATAATATTACATAATGCTTACTTGACGCCCTTAAAACTACACAAGATGGGGCTTAGACAGAATAATGTATGTCACAAATATGATAAAGCTGTTGGCTCCATAGACCATATGTTATTATCATGTCCTTCATTGCAAACCCTTTGGCAAGAGCTAAAGTACAAAATTATTGATAAAATTACTCCATCTTGTGCTTTCAACTTGGACTCATGTATCTTAGGGAACTTATCCAAATCTATGCCATATGATGACAAAGCGATAATAACCTTGATAGGAGTCACATCCTCACAGTTGATACTTAAACATTGGGTAGAACATTCCCACCCTTCTTTTAAAGAATGGTCAGCCCAATTGAGACATAATCTAACATTGATGTGTCTAATCTCCTATTTTCATGGTAAATAACATTTTTTTTTAAACTTGGCAGAAACTACTTGAATTAATCTAACTCTACACAGCCTGTCATTTGCTAGTTATATTGTTTTGTTCACATGCTCTAGAAAGAACTTTCTGTTTAAACTTCTAACAAAGAGAAGTGTACCTGAATGCAACATTGTAATTACTTCTATTTTTTCACATATCTTATATAACTCGGGGGGTAGCTACCTCCTTTTTACTTATAGAGAATTTCCGGGGTACAACATTCTGCTTTCCTTTTATAAGATTACAGCATTGCCTTGTATCATACTGTTCCTTGGAGTGTTAGGGTAGGGAGTTATATAGTGAGGCTTCTGTTGCTTGTACTATATATCTTTATTTTGACTGTTTGTACTATCACTGTTGTTATTAGTATTTTTGACTCTGTTAATATTAAAAAACATTAATAAAGAAAAGGAAAAAAAATAATAGCTATTCCCCACACCCATACATATCATATGCCATTCACTACTGACCTAACCCCAAACCATCCTTATATCCAATGAATACAAGTAGCCAATAATCCCCAATCTACCGCCCTCTGGCCCACAACCTCCCTCTTCCTCTTCCCTTCCCCAAGCCCCATGAAAACTAAGGAACCCCCTTCTGGACCCATTAAAGCCACTAAAGATGAAAACCACTCCATACTGTTCGGTGTCCTGCTACAGAATGAATAAATGAATGAACTATGATGGCCTTATCTATAGTAACACCTGACTGTCTGTCAGTGAGGTGTTACTGTGTGTGAGGATGTCACTTGATTACTGATTCTGTAGCAGGACACTGAAGGGAACTTAGACCAACTACATTGCCACACAGTTCATGTGGCCTCCTCAAAGGGCTTCAACACTAAGCACAGGGCTACCATCAGTTGCCACTGATTAGAAATGATGTTTACCTCTACCTTGCCAATAGTGTGCTCAGATACATACTGGTAGAAGGCCACTTGTTCTTCTTGTAGCTACTGCATTATTTAATACTGTATTTGGAATTCCACTGTGTTGATACATCTTGCATAACATATTCTATGCCTTAACATAATGGCTAAAATGACTGCAGGATGTTTTTGCCACTCAAGTCTGCAAACTGCTGCCTTCCTATTCTATATATCCATGAACTACCAAGTTTATATAATAAGCAAATCATGGAACATGGGTATTTTCATCAAACCTGGCTGCCTTTACAGTGTTATTTGCATTCGGTTACGATCCTACTGTGAAAGACAGTGGTGTCAGCCATTCATCAGACTTCTGCCCAAGACACTGTAGGAGGTTTTCTGCATGTTTGTCATTGCCACACAGAGCTGCATATTGCAGAGAGGGTCAAGAAAAGGGAAAACATTTGTTTAGCAATACTGGGGAAAAAGGGAAATGGAACGGTGAATTGGTAGGCTGATGGGGGTATTAGAAAAGACAAGCAGAAGGCATCCATTCTGAATGACTACGTCTACTCAGCATTCAAAAAAGATGGATTGCAGGCCTTTGCCAGAGAGCAGCATTTAGGCTACTGACAGGGGGAATCCCAGAAATGAGGCAGAAGATACTTACAAGTTGTAGGGTTAGAAAAATGCTTGCAGCCCTGAAGACAGATAAGGCCCTGGAGCCAGATGTGATGCATCCAAGGGTGGTCACAGAACTGGCATTGGAATCATATGAACCCCTGGTAGGGTTATTCAATAGCTCAATTTGGTCAGGGGTGCTTGAGAAAGACTGATGTTTAACAGATGTAGTTCCATTCTAAAAGGGTAAGGACAAGAAGAAACTGGATAACTACAGACTTGTCTGTCTTACTTAATTGTGAGTAAACTGATGGAAACACTAGTCAAAGAGGACTAGTGGACTACCTGGAGATAAATGGTCACCAGGTTAATGAAAAGCATGGGTTGGTGGCAGGGAGATCTTGTCAGTCCAACCTGATAGTATTTCTTGACTAGGTAACTAGGGAAGTGTATAAGGGTAATGCAGTGGATTTGCTCTTCTTTAACTTCAGCAAGACTTTCAACTCAGTGCCACACAGGAGGTTGCTGAAGACACTAAAGGGTCTAGGTGCAGTGAAGTAAGACATAAGAGTGGTGGGAAGTTGGTTAGAGGGGAAAGCAGCAAAGGGTAGTGGTAAACAGAGTCAAATCCTGGGAGAGTGAGATCACTAGAGGGATGCCACAGGGATCAGTTCTAAATTCAGTCCTTTTAAATATGTTCATCAGTGACCTAGAAGAAGGACTTCAGAGCAAGATGTGTCTTTTTGCTGTTGACATTTAGCTCTGTGGTAGGGCAGACAGTGAGGAGGGTTAAGGGGTTTGCAGATGGACCCACAAAGGTTATAGATGTGGTTCAAGGTTTGACAGTTGGAATTCAGTGTCAGAAAGTGCAAGGGGATGCACATAGGGCACAAGAACCCCAGGATGGTGTATTTCATGGGAGGAATTAAGATGGACACTACTTCTGAGGAAAGGGACATTGTAGTCATTATAAGTGGCTCCCTTAAACAATCTAGTTAATGTAAGAAGGCCTGCAATAAGGCAACTAGGATGTTAGGGTGTATTGGGAGGGGGTCTTATAACAAGAAGAAAGAGGAAGAGGAACTACTACTGTTCCTCTCCACAGATCACTGGTAAGGCCATACCAGGAATACCATGCCTAGTTCTGGAATCTTCTCTTAGGGAATGACAGACGAGAGAGAGACAGTGTAGTGTAGGGGGTCCAAAATGATTCAGGAACAGCAGGGCAGATCCTACAAGAAGTGGCTTAGGGCACTGAACATGTACTCACTTTTCTAACAGTCAAGTGCTAAAACTGCAATTTGCCCTTCAGGCAAAGGCGACAGAGCAGTTCTCAAGTGGATGAGACATGAAGAAACCAATCAAGTTTGGTCCCCACTTCCACCAAGCCTGTTATTTTTTTAATCAAGTTCTCTCTCACCCAAAGTAATATTTTTATGTATTTCAGTCCCTAATGAAATTCTAGTCTCTAGTTTTCCCTCTACTTCCAGTTCTCCAAGGCATCCACCCAATCCACCATCACCAGTGCAACTGCACTCCCCTTAAACCCTCCATCTATCATTTTCAGATTAATTGCCCAATGTGTGCCTGTCAGACCTTACCACTCCTCCTGTCTCTGTCTCTCTCTCTCTCTTTTTGTTTAAGATATTATTTTGTTTCATGATTTTTTTTTTGTGCAATTAGCCTTCTCCTGCTCAATGCCCACTGCCTCAACTGCCTCATGCCAGGCCCTGCCACTGCACTAATCTCTGTCTTGCTCTTTGATTTTTTTTTTTAAGATAATATTTTCTTTCAGGTATTTTCTTTCAGCCTCCTTCCTGTCCAACGCCCACAGCTACCCTGGATTACCTCCTGCCTGTCCCTGCTAATGCTACAGTCTCCAAGACTCTCCATCATTGAAATAAAATAAAAGAAAAAAGAAAAAAAAAATATATATATATATTCCATCTGTTGTTTTCTTTTATATGGAACACATTTTCATCAAGCGCAAAATTTTAAGTTCAAAACCTAACTAAGCCATCTAGTAGCCCAACCTCTTGCAAGTGAACTCACCCTGCAGCTGATCGCTAAACTGACACCAAAATGAGGCTGTGCCTGTGTACCATATAAGTGCTTCTTTGGTAACCTGAAGATCTCACTTGAACTACAGTTCACAGTTTGGCATTCAACTAGTTTGACTGGTCTGCGCCGTTCAAACCAGTTGAAGTAAATGTTCCCAATTTTGGCCAAACATTTGTAAAAGTCCCTAAGATTCAAATACACAAAGTTTGATCTGGTCAGTTCTTTTGTAGAACTGAACCTGTAGCTATTTTTTGTTTTCTTTGTGCTAAATATACATGTTCTTATTTCTTCATTGTTATACTATTGATGTAACATCAGACCTACTGTGTAAAATAACATTGTGATGCCACAAAAATACAAAAATAACTTTTCAGTGTCTTTGGTTTCCAAGGGAATATATGTGCCTAGCCAAAACTTCCCACTAGTCTGCTGAAATCTTTGCAGTTCCACTACCCAGGAGCATTTTATTGTTATAAACATAACTTTTTTTCAGCTGCTTTATTATTGCTTGCCCATTCAAGTTCATGCTTCCCTGTGTAAAGATGGTCTCACCAAGCAAATAAGATATTCATCTATCATTCATTGAGTGGTGGCATCTTTACGCATTGAAGTGTGAACACGGACAGCTGTGCTGTAAGAAGCTGCTCAAAAATGTTACATTTTTATCAATTAAATACTTTTTGGGGTGTGTAGATTTTATCAGGTGGGTGGAGAGCTTTGGAAAAAGGGTCATAGTATATAGTACAGTCCACATTAAACTTTAATTGCAATGAGTTCATAGCTCATTATTTAATGAGGTGTTCTTTGGCTGTTTCATTTAAAATTATATTGTTTTATCGGCTGGATTTTCATATAACTTTAACATATTAAACTTAAAATATGTAAAGTTTGAACAAAAGAATGATATGCTAATGTGTGACAATACACTCTCAACTGCTGGGCATTAAACTCTTGGAATCATGCTTTAAACTCCTTGCTAGTTAGTTTAGACACCTAGTTGCCAACTAAATAATTATTATGATGCTTTAAAGTTTAATGCTGACTATACTGTAGTTTAGTTTGTCATCACAGTAAGTGGGAAAATGTCAACAATGTTTTCAAAATACAGAAAACAACCAGAATTCACAGTTTTTATATCACACTTGTAAATTACAAGATCTGTGATGTCAAAATCACGAATTATGAGGTTTCAAAGAACACCGTGTTTGTCAATTATTGGCATTAGCCATATACTGTATTTTTGTTCCTCTGAGTTATAGCAGAAAATTGTGATTGGTGGCATTGTTTTTTTAAACTGATTATCAGCATTTCATACATCAAAATACATAAACATTTCAGTTACTTGTCTTCATAATTTATATCAGAATCAAAATCAATACTATATAGTGCACCTGTTAAACTTGGTGTACCCCAATGCTCTATTTTTGGTCCATTGCTTTTTTCCTCTTTACAAATAACCTCACACATGAGACCAAGCAGTGTGCTACTCTTCTGTATCCCGATGATCTTCCCCTTGTCCCTAGCTCAAATAACATTGGCTCTATTAGTCAAGGATAAAACACTGACTTTAAACTCATCCAATCATGGCTAATCAGAAAATGACCTTGTCTTAAATTCCCAAAAGATTCAAGCCATGCTCTTTGGCTATCCTGCAAGGATTAGATCTTGCACTGGTACCTCACTTAACTGTAACTTGCTTGGACAGCTCCCCTATGGAAGTTGTCTCATTCTTCAAGTACCTTGGAGTCACCCTTGATCCCTCCCTTGATTTCTCTGTCAATAATGTAGCTATTTGAAAGACTGCCAGTGCTAAGCTGAGTTTAGCCTATAGAACCAGGCATATTCTCACCCCTGAAGCCCTCCTCGCCATTGCTAGAAGTGTTCTTCTGCCTTGCCAAACTGTGGTGCCCATGTCTTTATGTGTACCCCCAAAGCAGTCTTGTCCAGATGGGATGTGATTCATTATAATGTCTGTAGCATTGTTACTTATGTAAACAGACGTGCACACTGCTGCAACCTACAGCATAATGTATGCCAATCTTGGATGATTGTCTTCATCTGGTAATCCATTGCTGTTGCTTGGTTGCTTTATAGAGAAGTCCACCTGGACGGTAACTCCATCTCTAACCGCCAGTTATTTTAAGTGTTGACATCAGAACTACTCATTGAGGTCAAATGATGAGCCCTTACTCACTGTACCAAAGGTCTCCACCTTTATGGGTAGCCAGGCCTTCTCTGCTTTTGGCCTTCAGGCTTGGACCTCCCTACCTGTATCAGTCCATTTTGCCCTCACCCAGTATCTATTTAAGAAGGCACTGAGGCGTCATCTGTTAAACTCCACAGCTTGTACTTGTAAATGACAGCATCACCCTTTCCTACTTCCCTTTACCTGTCCTGGATCTCCTCTTATTTTTCTGGGATGTTTTTCCAACACATTTGTTGTCCTTTGCCTTTTGACTGCAAATAGTCTGTTACTACAGTATTTTACCTCTTGTAAGTTATATGATTTTGTACTATGTATGTATGTTACTTTGTCTGGTTCTTTGTAATCCTCCTGGGTCATTCCTATGAATAGGCATTTATCTGTGAAGTGTGCTTATTCAGTTTAAAAAAAACTAACTTAAGGAATGAATGCATCAATAAATATATAAAAAAAAATATTTTTTTCTGTGATTTGCATGCTATTATTTTCCAGGCACTTAACTACTATGTTCATCAAATGAGTCTGTTTTCTGCAAACCTTCTGAATTATAATTTTGTATCTTAAACATCTACATTATCATTTCCAATAATAATTATTATAATTCCAGTCATTATAGAGCACTTGGAAAATGTGCATACTTTATGTTGCTGAACTAATTTTATTTTGTTGTAATAAAATTTAACAAAACATGAGCATTGTCATTGCTTTCTGTTTACGTACTGTAAAATGCAACAACTTATACTGTATCCTATTTAGAAGGAATGGTTTACCTCAAATCAGGCAAGGGACTTTTGCACTGGGATGGAAACTAATTCTATACATAGACCAGTATTAAAACTAGAGGGGAGGCTAGAGAGTTATTAGATAAGGACACTAACTCAGATAAGGGTGGCCATTCTGGCTCTTACTCTGACTACAGTAGATAGGACAGGGTAGGGGAGTACAACTCCAAAGAGAACAAAAGTAGTGAATGAGAGGGTACATATAGGGGTATGACAGGAAAGGGAAGAACCATGAAGGTTAGCGGCAACAATTTGGAGGGAAAGGGTAGTGGGGTTGGGGAGGAGTAAGAGGAAAGGAGAGTTCAGAAGTGGATGAAATGGAGGTGGACAGGGGAATTAAAGCTAAATGGCAGTGACAAGGATCAGGTCCCAGGAAGAAAAGAGGAGTTTGGAAAGGCAAATGGAGGGCAATAAGCCTAAATGCTAGGAGCTTATGCAACAAAAAATTTTGCACTACAAGTAGCTGTGGCAGAGGCTAACCTTAACCTTCTGGTGATAACTCAGTTATGGGAAAAATGAGAACAGTGAGTTCAGCCTTGCAATCCTAGCATACTCCCTATAATGGAGGGACAGGAGGAAAGGCAAGGGAAGGAGTTGTTTTGCATGTACATGCAGGTATTAAAGCCACAAAAAACAGGGCACTAACAGGGATGAGTGAGGTGGAATCAGTATAGGTCCAGCTCACAAATGAGAGATGGAAGAGGATCAGAGGTGGGGTTGTATATAGGCCACCAACACAGAAGGAGGAAGGGGACAGATACTTGGAAAAAGAAAACAGGAAGGCATCTGCAAAGGAGGAAGTAGTGATAGTGAAAGATCTAAATATGCTGCATGTGGATTGGGTATCCCCAGGTGCTAGAAGTGTTAGGAGTTAATCACTGCTGGAAGTCATGGACAATTGAATACTAGTACAATGATTTTGGGATTTGACCAGGGAGGGGTTCCCTCTTGATTTATTATTCTCCAACATGAAACTGGTGAGTGGGATACAGGTGAGGGAGCCACTTGGGTCCAATGACCATAACTCAATTTCATTTGAAATACCCATGGGGAGGCTTCACTCTAAATAAAATGCTGTGGTCCTGGACCTTAGGAGAGCAGACTTTGGAAAGATTAGGGAGGCAGTCTAGGTCACGTTGTGAGGCAGAGAAGGTGGTGGAAGTGGAAGCCAAGGCAGAAGTTATAAAGAGAGACATAATGGAATTGATGTACTTCTGTATGAAAAAGGTTGTTACAAGAAAGAAACACAAAAAATAACTTGTTTTTACGTTCGCTTGCACGCATGCACAAGGAACATTTTGGGAGAGTAGCACACTTGGAGGTGTGCCTCTCCCATCCAATGCACTGCTCCCTTGAGCAGGCGTGGCAGTCCTGCACCAATGGTGCAGGAGCTCAGTATGACAGCGGTGTTCCTCTAGTTCAAGGAAGCTTGCAGCGCATACTGGCGCTGCCGCCATCCTCCGTCACGTGCTCCCCTCTCAGCGTCACGCTGCCCCCAAAGCTTTCCTGCCACTGGGAGTCCACCCCAGTGTGGCAAACGTATTTGTTTTGCCCGACGGGGTGCCCAATCCCCCATCGGCTCCATGGCCTCCCAAGCCATCCTGCTGCCACGCTGAGGCCCACCCCAGTGTGGCAAACCATTAGTTTGTTTTGCGATGGGGGTGCCCCAATCCCCGTCGACTTCTCGGCCCCCATCTTCTGCCACGCAGAGCCCACCCCAGCGTGGCAAATGTCTATGTTGTCTTTTTTTCCTGTAAAACAAAAAGCGGTCCCGTGGTAGTCTCCCAACCCCCACAACCCGCCGCCACTGCGCATCCAGCCTCCCACACCCCCATGCACCTCTGGACTCCAGCACGGCCGGTCTTGGTGGACTGGGAACACATCTGCACTCTTCAAAGCCGACCGCGAACTGAGGAAATGCCGGTAAGCTGTATAATGGGCTACATAGTGGGGTTTCAGCTTTGTTGCATATCTCAGTCACTTTTTGGAATTTTTGTACCAGATTTTCAACATGGGGTTTTTGGGACCCCTTCTCATGAATGATGTCACTGCCATGGCGTTATTCGGGCCCGAAGGGTGATTTCGCAGGCACTGCACAGTCACTGCTGAAATCGCCTTTGGCGCGAATATGCCATGAGCAGTGTTTATCGAAAAGAATCTACTTCATGAATGCAAAATCAAGAATGAAACTGTTTCTGGCGTGCATTGCACAGTTCCTACACAGGCGTATAAGTTCGTGAATTTTCAATATTTTCACTATAGATTTTCAACATTGCCATTTTGTCACACCTTCTTATAAGTTGTACAGCTGTCATTTTTCACATCTCACCCAAAGCGTCTTTCCACCCATGTAGCGCTGCAATGGCACAGTCGATTGTGCTGAGAAATCAATGTATGGAACACATTAAGAAAATCACAGTGACACTGTTCATGAGCAGAGGTCTTAAAATGGCTATGTTGAAAATTTGGTGAAAAATTCCTAAAATGACTGTTTCTGAGAGCATCGTTTGTACAGTTCTCACGCATGCTAAATGCGGTTTGCAATTTCAATATTTGCACTCAGATTTTCAACATTGCCATTTACCACACCTCCTCATGAGCAGTACAGCTGTCATTTTCCATCCTGCCCAAAATGTTTTCTACCATGTAGCGCACAATGGCGCGGTCGATTAGTAAACTCAATGTATAGGACACATTAAGAAAATCACAGTGTCACTGTTCATAAGCAGAGATCTTAAAATGGCTATGTTGAAAATTTGGTGAAAAATTCTCCACAAATAACTGTTTTACGAGCATGCATTGTGCAGTTCCTATGCACTCCGTAAGTTGCTAATTTCAATATTTTCTCTCAGATTTTCAACATTGCCATTTACCACACTCCTTATGAGCAGTACAGCTGTCATTTTCCATCCTGCCCAAAATGTGTTTCCGCCTATGTAGCGCACAATGGGGGTAACAAAAAGATCATGCTGAAAATTTATTGTGCAAATACCAGCAATCGCACAGGGCATTAGGGTAAAGCACCATACATGCCAAACACCACTGCAAATACCTGCAAGCGAACGTTCGGCATTGACAAATGCTTGTTTCAGAGGGGTCAGCTAAAAGGATGCCTTCCAGAAGGACAAGGGAGATCACAGGGAGGAAAATTGGGAAGATTGCCCCCCCACCAAAAAAAATTACAATCATGATAATAAAAACAACTCAGAAAATGATTAGGAAATCAAAGGCAGATATGGAACTTAGAATAGTGGAAGTGATAAAGGAGGTGACAAAATGTTTCAGAGATACATTAGGGAAAAGAAGAACATGAAGGGGGGATGCGCAGTTTTAATAAGGTGGAGAACTAGGTAGAAGAGGATGCTGGATGGATGCTTTAGTGAACAATAAGTTTTCTTCTGTATTTATGGAAGGGAGAGAGGCACAGCCAATAAATAGCTAATATAAGCAGCAATTCCCTGAGTGAGTTGTGGCTAGGGCTGACAAGGTGGATAGGGAACTGGTGGGGATAGAGGAAATAGAGGGCAGTGTTGAATGCAGTTAAATCAGAGACCAAAGATGTCACATTGGGGGGGGGGCGCTACAGGCATCAGGCTTGGGGCCTGTTCTGTTCAACATGTTCATCAATGACATACAGGAGGGTGTCCATGGCAAGATGTGTCTCTTCATGTATGACACAAAACTCTGTGGCAGGATGAACAATGAGGTGGATGTGAGGGAAATAAAAAAAGGATCTTGAAAACTAGAACAGTGATCCAAATTGTAGTAGTTGAGGCTTAAATGTGAAGAAGTACAAGAAAATGCACATTGGAAAATGTAACACACATACTGAGTTCTCCATGGGGATATGGATAACAAAGACAGCAGAGGCAAGAAATCTTGGGGTTGTAGTCTATTATAGTCTCAAAGCTTCAGGTAAGTGCATCAAAGCATATGACAAGCTGAACAGGGCATTAGGTTGCAAATATATGGGTTTTGACAGCAAGAGAAAAGAAGTGATACTGCCCTTGTATGGTCCATGGTGAGGCCCCATTTGGAGTACTGCACACAGGTCTTGAACCCATGCCTAAAAAAGGACAGAGACTGACTGAAGGTGATGCAAAGGAGAGTCTCCATAATCATCACGGGGTAGCAAAGCAGGATATATGATGAAAGATTGGCAGACCTGAAAATGTACTAGCTGGACACTACAGCAGAGATGAGAGGGGAGATATTATTAAAACATACACATTATTGAAAGGAATAAACAAAGCTCACTGTGAAGACCTACTGACTAAGAACAGAAGTGTGATGACAAGAGGACGTGGATGGAGTATGATCAAGGGTAGCTTTAAAAGGGATGTAACAATGTTCTTCTTCACTGAGAGGGTGGTGGACCAGTGAAATAAACTGCCCATAGAGGTGGTGGAGGCAGGTGCTGTAAATGGTTTTAAGTGTGTGGGGCAGGTACAAGGGCTTGGTGATGACAAAGGGAGGGAAAAAGTGGGGAGAGGCACCAAAGGTTGGAGAAAGAGACAACTAGAGAGATTTTGTAATCAATTCAGTGGACCATGCATAGGCCGTATGGGTAATATGTATTTATTCTGGGCAGAATGGATAGACCTCAAGTCTTTTTCTCCCATCACTGTGTACATTA
Organism: Neoceratodus forsteri; assembly: GCA_016271365.2. Classification (NCBI taxonomy): domain Eukaryota; kingdom Metazoa; phylum Chordata; order Ceratodontiformes; family Ceratodontidae; genus Neoceratodus; species Neoceratodus forsteri. The sequence continues at coordinate 1,154,760,788 of CM057456.1, read as the reverse complement.
TGTTTCTGTGTTTTTAAATTAAAACAGGCTATTCAGATGCATTTCATTTTTCTTTTAGGGAATATCAAGATTATCTCAAAAATCTTCATTGTCACAGGTATGTAGCTCTTTATGTATTACCTAAATACATGAGCTGGTGAGCAGAGATGTTGCAAATTGTTAATTCTTGGGTGAATTTACTGGACCACTTTGCAAGACAGAGAGGTTTTGTGAAGTGGGTATTTCACACATCATTGAAAAACTTAACACTCCATGTACATTTTTTTCTGTGCAGTGACCTCTGCAAAAAAAAAAAGCATACATTTTTTTACAAAGAATTTGCACTGTGTTAACTGTTCTCTGAAAATTGGCCATTTTGTAGGGGGAAAAACTCCATAAAGTGTAAATCAAATACTATGAGAAGTGTAAAAACTTTATCAATTTCTCCTTATAATGCTTCCATCTTATTCACCTCTACTGATGAATAAGCTGCTGTTCCAGAATATGTTCAGCTTTTGTTTTTCTGTCTTATAATATTAGTCATGGGATGGTGAAAAACGAAAAGTAGTGGAGCAACTTTCTAATTTACTAAATATTTATTGGAAAGCAATTTAAACACGAGTCTCTTTTACAATAGTGTCCAGTGCAGAGGAGAATTTGCAGCAAATAAGAGATGAAAAAGACTAAATAAGGCTTCAGTAACAACCCTGTATTTATATAATAAGGAGTTAATTTAAAACATTCACAAATATTATACAAGGTATTGTGGATCAGAGACTTACAATTTAACTTATGAAAACATATGTCTCTAAAATGGAATGGTTGATGAAATCATGTATTACTGAAAGACAAAACATGTGGTGCTGGAGCTGTTTCAATGAAAAGAAACACACAGCTTTATTAATATTGAATCAAGTGGGTAGTCAAGACATAATCTGAAGACTAATGTTATTTTTTTCCATAAAACTTTTTGACTTGTGGTCATTGCATGTGGGCTCTTAGCCCTGTCCTTCTTTCACACATCTGGCACTCACCTGCCTTGGACTCACCTACCCAAAGACTTACACAGAATGCCCCACCCCCATATTAGGGGCTGTGAAGGGGAGGGCCATCCTCCCCCCACCTGGTGACCCTTATTCCATGAAGGGCTGGTGGTCTCGGTGGTGGTGTGGATCGGGGTAGGTGGGCAGGGCTTCATGTAGCCTATGCAGAACTTTTTCTGTTTTCTACCCTCGTTACCCTCCCATGGTGGCATGTAAGCATGTGCCCCTGGAGATGCATGCATGCTATGGAACTGCAGTCCCACCTATCAATGTTGCTTGAGTGCCGGCACTACTTCCAAGCCTCCACCAGGTGGCAGCCAAGGGCCGAATCAGCATGCCTTCTCACCTGGGTAGAGGAGACCTGTCTGTTGGATATTCAATCCTCTCTCCTCTGCTGACCCATGTCAACCTGAGCTCATTCCATTCCAGGGACACTGGCATGGTAAAAGGTACGGCACCCAGTGCCATAGCCTTTTGTGTCACTGAATCAGCAGTGTACTGTTCTTTAATACAAAAAACCAACACTTTGTATCTGTCTATATCTTAAAAAAATTGTAAAAACTAAGGAAATATAATTACACACACCTATTTTAATTGATAAGATGATTATTCTATGCAACTCCAGAGCCACGATATTCAAAGGGGTTTTGCAAGCTCTAACAAGGTTATTTTCTTATTAACAGTGAGTAGCACCCTAAAGCAGTTACCATGCTACTAACTTTGTTAGCGAACAGTGCTAGCACATGCCAGGCTCCCTATGCAAATCACATGACTGTGTCTTGCATGCAGGTGCTCTGGCATACTCAAAAGTTTGCGGAGGCAATAAACAGCTGTTAGTGCAGTGCTATTTAGTGCCTCCACAGACCTGGTCTAACTAGCAGAGCTGTATCCCTCCACCCATATGATTCCTGTTCTGAGCAGTTTCTAAGTTATCCCTGATAGTCTTGTCATCTCCACTACCCCGGTTGCTGATCCAGTGCTGTGGAACATGATCGTTGGTAGTCCTGAGGCAACCCAATCAGCACTCCCATACTGCTGAACTAGATACTGCATAGTCCAATGCCCCCCCCCCCAATAACCTGATTACCATTCTGATGCAATCTAAATAAATCCCAGATAGTCTAGTGGACCCGTAATAACTATGCTGTTCCTCCCATGTGGTACTAAGGCAGTGACTGGCATTCACCAATACTCATTGACACTGGCAGTCACCATCTGCCACACACTTACTGCAGAATTAAGTCTCACAGAGCAGCTACCCTGTATAGACTTCTGTAGAAAGAATTTTCAATGGGTGGGGGATTGAGACACATTTATGACACTGTATGGCAGCACAGTTCAGCACAAAACCTGGTAGTATCCTACATACCACTCCCAAAGGAGCATAAGGGTGGTTGGCATCTAGGATACCCCCAGTCTGGCGCCATGCCACCATACAGTGTCATAGATATGACTCAGTCCCCATCTAATGGAAATTCTTTCTAAGTCTACACAAATGTGCAGTTGTTTTTCTGTGGGATTTAGTTGATTCTGAAGTAGCTATATGAGGCAGACAGCAGCTGGTGATGACAGTGAGTGGTGGATGAGTGCCAGGCACCACCTTGGTGCTACACAGAGGGTGAGGTAGCATGGGGATCATGAAGTGAAGGGCTATTAGACTACCAAGGATCTATTTAGAATGTATCAGAATGGTGATGAAGGGGTGGGGGGGCCCACTGTACTTCAAGGGATCACTTCAACAGTTTCAGAACAGAGATCAGTGGACCACTGGTCTACCGGGGTTCATGTTCAGCAGTAACAGAATGGTGATCAGGTGTGGTTGGTGGGGGTGGACTCAGGACTGCTAGGGATCACTTTCAACAGTATTGGAACAGTGTTTGAGGGTGAGGGGATACCAGACTACCAGAGATTATATTCATAGCAACTAGGACTATGATCGGGCAGAGGGCCACTAGACTACAAGGGACAGTGTTACTCAGTAGCAGAACAGCAGCTGGGTAAGGGGACTGGGCATTATTTAGGGTGTGCCTGTTTTCTTCTGCCTTGTAATGAGACCATAATGAGATGAAAATGAATTCAAAGCACCTTGCTTTTACTAAGGCATCATTTGCATGGGAAATGAATAATGTGGCAGATTACTCCACAGGAACAATTATCGTTTGTGAGTGCTAACAGCTCATTTGCTCCTGGCATCTCTATTGCTCCCTATTGGCCACAAGCCTCCAGAGGCTACAAGGGGGTTGTGGTCTGCAAGGAACAAATGGGCTGGTGGCTGCCTCCTTTGGCTGATATATTGGAAAAGGCTTTTAGTACTTAAAACGTGCTTCAAGCATGTTTCAATATTCCTGTAGTTTGTTCCTGGCACAATACTTTTCTCTTGAAGAAAACTTTTAACAAGCACAAACCCAGGGCTTTCAATATCCTGCCCCATGTCTATATATCTATTCTCAAAGAAATACAGTAGCTATTGTAGTAATGTAGAACTTTCATAAGCGATATGTTACGCACATCAATAACAACTTAATACCTGTGAAGATTTTAAATTAAAAAAATAAGTTTTAAAGCAAATGATGAAGAAATAGCAAACAAAGGAAATGTCAGATTCTTATGCAAAACTTGCATTGTCTTTTGTGATCAGAGCAGAAACTCACCACCTGACTATCTCACTGCAAAGCAAGGGAGGAGGAGGATGTCAGTTGAAAGCAGTGTGCAAGCTACAGCATCCTTCCTCTCCTTAGGTCTCCTCATAGAAAAAAAGGAAAGCTGGAATAAACTGAAAAAGGTTAAACATCTGTGGAGTGATAGAATCATCTGTGACTGTCACTATGAGTACAACATTTGAGAAAATGACTCAGGAAAAACAATGAATATGTTTATAGTACCTATTTAGTCAGACTGCTAGTTAACTCAGGAAGGAAGGTTACTTAAAAACTGCTGCTGGTAACTTAAAGTGGTCTAGTTACCTGGGCTTTGTGTAGGAGTCCCCCTTCCCCTTGCTGAACTCTTTTGAAATACCTACTGTACAGTATTTGCTCTTTGAATAGTTGGGGAGAATTTTGTGGAGTGAGTTTTAGATTAAAGAGTATAGCAGCAAACGTTTGATGGCAATTTATTGGGACTATGATATGCACATGGAACTGGGCTAAAATAGGGGCTTTGTAAGTGGCAGTGTGCTGTTGCCTGCTGCTGCTGCTTGCTGATCAGAGAGAGGAGGAGTGTTATTTAGAGAACAAAGTGTTGAACAGAAAACCACAGAGTGTAAAGTGCAAAGATAGACACCAAAATTCTATACTTGCATGCATTGGTCTATATATGTTGTTTACTGACCAAGTAGCATTGGAAAGAAAGTGAAATCATTGATGGTGGAACTTCAGTGAAGAGAGAACAAAATGGATTAATGATTTTTAAATGTAAAAGCTGAAAGACTGGGAAGAATCTGGTGTCAGACAAGTTATAGTATACCCAGACTCGATTGGGAGGATTTCTCTATGCTGTATAAAAATGTTCAGAATAACAGTCTTTTCTTGTAAATAGCTGACTGTTAGTCAATTATAAACAGATGGGAGGTCAATAAAATTGGTAAGTTCATAAAGTTCATAAGACTTATAAGTCTATGATGGTTCTATGTGATATGGGTGCCTCCATAAGAGCAAGCCCAGTAACAGCGATGACATTCCAGCGATCGCTAAACAGCAACAAATGCTCTTCAGCAGGGGGGCTTCACACACTGCACTCCCCTTTGTGGGTGACTTTGCAACTTGGGGAGGAGGAAAAGCATTTTTCACCATTTTGGCGATCGCTGATATGTACCCTCACCATTTGTGTCTTCAAGGAAATGCCATCTCTGTTTTTGGGCTTGCTTTTATTGAGTCACGCCAATCATTGGATACCATCAAGAACACAATGAGACTAAGATATTTGCAAGCCATTTTCATAAAAAAGTCAGAGTCTGAGCACATCAAGTGCTTTTGGTATATCAAATAAATTGAAATGGATGTTGGAGTGGTGAAATGTATTCTGTGGATCTACAATGATGATATGTAAATTTTTGAAAGCAAATGACATTCATTTTCATGCAGAAACAACTAAAACCAAAAACATCTAAATGCCCTTGTCAGATTCTTTTGTAAAAAAAACTAATAGCTCAAAGGAAACCATCTGATGCACCCCTTTAGCAAGACTCTCAGCTTAAATCTTCTTATTGTCTAGCAGCCATAGTAGTGATGCAACAACAAAGAACTGCATCATAGTGACCAGATGGATTTCCTCCAGTCATTATAGTGTTACAACCACTTCTACAATTAAGGATTAAAGATGAAAATAAAATTCATAATGAGACTGAACGTTTATATAGACTATATAACAAAAGTTACTATCAAGTCAATATTGCATTCCAAAAAATATTGGTACTTGCACAGACCATCCACTCATTCAGGCAGGGTTTATCTTCATAAACATTCACAAAAGAACAAACATAGTTAATCAATGATTGCAAAACTGACCAATATGGGGTAATATGCATGTATCCCCCCCCTTTGGAGTCTGGAGTTTTCTAATTTAATCACACTCCCAGGGATCCTGGTGTGAGGTCAGAGATCAGCTGTGAAAGACATTTGTTGAAAACCGTGATTATGGGGACTGATTGCTCAGACTGCAGGAAATGCATGCTGTCTGCCATTTTGTGACCGCTTGATCTTGAAGATGGCCAGTCCATAATTTTTCTGGGTCCAAGAACCAGTGCCAAGGCTCTGCATCAAGTGGGATATTTGTGCTGGCACCATCTATACCCCTATCAGGTGTTGAGTAGGCTGAGTTACAGGAGAAGAGAACAACTGCAACACCAGGTCAGAGCCCTGTATAAAAGAAGGACAGCTCAGAGACAGTCAGATCTTTGTGGTATACCAGAGTTAACAGAAACTGTGTTACAGTTGTGAACTAAGTGCATCTAAACCCTGTGCCTCGAAGAATTTTAGTTCGAGCACTACAGGCATGCCAACATGTGCAAGAGATGACAACAGAAGATCAGTACGTAGCCCTTGGGAGAGGTGTACAGGCTCAAACATCTCTTATCACTTGAGCAATGACAGTTGGGGAAGCCAGTGAGCCTTGATATGAACTTAACAATGGGGTCTTAGGCCTAGACTGGGAGAATCAGCAAAAAGAGCAGCCTTTGAGAGCCAGTCAAGGTAAATGTAAATAACTGTGGGAAGTGTTTTGCCTTCTGCATTGAGTGTGAAATTCAATTTGGATTTATAAGATGACCCAGCTAGATTACAAATACCTCACTTTTAGAAAATAAAAAGCTATATAACCAATTGCATGACCTGTGAGGTTTGGGGAAATTAATTGTTGTGTTTTCAAGTTTATGTGCACCAGTGCTGAGCAACCCATGGCAACATTGATGGGCCTGCTTCATTTCAACACAGGGTAGCAGGGACTGTAATAAGGTAGCTCCCATCATGTACCACTGAAAACCATGGTAGTAGGTGGTAAAGGGTAACAACCTCAGTAAATGTGGTTTGTGGTGGTTAGGGTTGTGTAATTGCATGTATGTAATGGAAGATGTTGTGCCTAGTTGGGACTTGTTAACTTCAGCTGACAGTGACTGTCCTTGCCACTTAGCCATTGTTGGTTTGTCTTAATAGAGGCTCATCATCAGCTTACACCCGACCTATGAGAGTGCCTAACTGGTGGGTCAGGATGTTGCAGAATGTTTGTGCTAACCCCTTTCCTTTGCAGGTGGTGATGCCATAATAGATCTGAGTTTTGTGAAAATCTGAAATCCTTGTAGCCTGAGCAGCTTTAGTGTACAGCACAGTATTGTAGGTAGTAACTTGGGGGAGGTGGGAAGGTGCAGCTTTCCCAGAGGGTTGTACTAATTTTCCAGCTAACCCACTATCAGGTTTCTTTGGGTAGAGGCATCATGCAGCAGGGTCTTATGGAAAAATCAAAGTAGGGAACCATGAAACAGAGGAGCCACCGAACCATATCCAGCAGTCTGGTAGCATTGTAAGGCAGGGTCTAGTTCTGTAAAACACCCTAACAGGTAGTTTTAAACAAAATAACATCCTTAAAAACAAACTGTGGCAAAGTAAAGAAAAAACAAGCATTTGTCAATGCCGAATGTTGCTTGCTTGTATGTGCTGTTTAGGTATTTGGAAGTGATAGTTCCATGCCTTCCTCCCAAGTCATCCACTGTGTCTTTCCGCTCAGTATTCACAGAAGAGTGGGAGGGGCAAGGGCCACAGCAGTACAGCATTTCCCAAGGGGGTGTAGAGGTGGACAATAGTCCATTCAAAGGCAACAGAGTCCTGCAGGAGCTCACTAAATTGAAGGTGGACAAAGCAATGGAACCGGATGGCATTCGCTCAAGGATGTTAAGAGAACTGCGAAGGGAGATAGCAGTACCTCTGGCAGCCATGTTCACTGAGTCATTCAACATGAGTGAATTGGAGGAGGGCACATGTGGTCCCTCTACACAAATGTAGCAGCAGGGAGGAGGCAGGGAACAATAGGCCGTTCAGCTTCACCTCAGTAGTGAGGAAGATCATGGAGGCATTGCTTAAAGAAAGGATAGTGGGGCATCCGGAAGCCATCGGAGCCCAGGACCATAGACAACATGGATTCACAGTGGGGACATCATGTCAGACAAATCTGGTTGATTTCTTTGACTGGGTGACAAAGGAAGTGAATCAGGGTAGGGCATTGGGCAATGCTTACCTTGATTTCAGCAAAGCCTTTGACACCATCCCACATAGGAGGCTGATAAACTAGCTGGGTAGGCTGGGCATGGGGGAAAGGGTGGTAAACTGGGTTAGAAACTGGCTAACAGACGGCAGAGAGTGGTGGTAAATGGGGTGCAGTCTAGGGAGAGGGGGTGACCAGTGGGGTATTGCAGGGTCTTCATTAGTAACATTGCAGAATGGCTGAAGGGAATTTTTTCACCAAATTTTCAACATAGCCATTTTAAGATTTAAGACCTCTGCTCATGAACAGTGTCACTGTGATTTTCTTAATCTGTCCCAAACATTGATTGCGCACACTGACTGCACCATTGTGCGCTACATGCACAGAAACACATTTTGGGTGACGTGAAAAATGACAGCTGTACTGCTCATAAGGAGGTGTGGTAAATTGGCAATGTTGAAGATCTGGAGTGCAAATATTAAAAATTTGCGAACTTACGAGCGTGGGTAGGAACTGCACAACGCGCACTCGTAAAACAGTCATTTTTAGGAATTTTTTCACCAAATTTTCAACATAGCCATTTTAAGACCTCTGCTCATGAACAGTGTCACTGTGATTTTCTTAATGTATCCCATACATTGATTTCACACACCGACCGCGCCATTGTGCACTACATGGGCGGAAACACGTTTTGGGTGAGATGTGAAAAATGATAGCTGCACTGCTCATAAGGAGGTGTGGTAAAATGGCAATGTTGAAAATCTGGAGTGAAAATATTGAAAATTCGTGAACTTACGAGCATGCGTAGGAACTGTGCAATGCACGCTCGTAAAACAGTCATTTTTAGAAATTTTTTCACCAAATTTTCAACATAGACTTTTTGAGAGCCCACCTTGTGAACACTGGCAGTGTCATTTTGTTAATTGGTCCCAAAAGGTGATTTCACACAGTGACTGTGAAATCACTCTTCAGGCCCAATTAACGCCATGACAGTGCAAGAATTCATGAGGAAGGGTCCTAAAAACCCCATATTGAAAATTTGGGCCCCAAATTCCCAAAAATGCCTGAGATATGCAACAAAGTTGAAAACCCCCCTAATTATTCCATTATACAGCTTACTGGCATTTCCTCAGTTCGCGGTCGGTTTTGAAGAGTGCAGACGTGTTCCCGGTCCACTGAAGATTGTCACGCCGAGCTCCAGAGGTAAGTATGGGGTGAGGGTGTGTGTTTGTGGAGGCAGGGTGTGCAGTGGGTGGGTGTGGGTTGTGGGGGGCAGGGACACTACGAGGGACCTTTTTTTATTTACAGGGTTTTTTTTTTTTATTAAGACGATACAGGACATTTGCCACACTGGGGTGGGCTCCCAGCATGGCAGTTGGAAAGGCTGTTTGGGGGGTCTGGAGCCAACAGGGGATTGGGCACCCCCATTGGCCATAACAAGCTTTGCCATGCTGGGGTGGACTCCCAGCGTGGCACCTGGAAATCTTTTGGGGGGCATGCAACCGTGGAGCCAGTGGGGGATTGGGCACTCCCGTCAGCTATAACAAGCTTTGCCACGCTGGCGTGGGCTCCCAGCATGGCACCTGGAAAGCTTTTGGGGGGGCGTGCAGCTGTGGAGCTGGTGGGGGATTGGGCACTCCCATTGGCTATAACAGTTTTTGCCACGCTGGGGTAGGCTCCCAGCGTGGCACCCTGACAGCCTTTATGGGGGTGGCATGGAGCCGACATGGGATTGGGCAACCCCGTCGGCCATACAGTGTGTGCATGGGGGGGGAGGGAGCGCATCAGCATGCAGTATGTGTGCTTGCGTGTGTGTGGGGGGGTAGAGCTCTGCTCACTGAAGCGGAGCTCTCCCTTTCAACTGTATGACCACTGCATTTTCAACTGCTGTCATAGACAGCTGCAGCAGTGATTGAGGAACTGGGGCCATGCCTGCAAACACACTGACTGAATTGGAAGATGAGTGTCACACCTCCGAAAACTCGGATGATGGCACTATGTTTCTTGCACATGCGTGCAAGCAACATAAAAACACACTAAGAAACCCATTTGAAATAAGTTCCTATTTACCCTTTACTGAAATGAAACAGAAAAGTGACTTAAAGAATTCACATTTTCAAAACTGTAAGCACATAAAAGCATATTAATGTGCATTGCCATACCTTGCAGTATTACTGCTATAAATCTGGAGAGTGTGGTAGCATGCTGCAAGGAACAGTATAATTCAATGGCAAGTACACCCTTTTTCAATGCAGTATTTGTGACATGTCATTGACCACAAGGTACTGCACTGCACTGCACTGTGGCTGGCACCAGTGTATATACAACAAATTATGAATAGGAAAATGGATTTATATGGTGTACAATGTAGAGAAAACAACAACTGGAAATTTATTAGAAAAGAAGATAACAAAACACATCCTTGACATCTAGTAGTCCCCCCTCACCAGCTCCCAATTTCACATACTAAAACACATTCCTGGCATACGGTTCCCTTCCCCCTGCCATAGTCCTAATGCTGCCAGTGTCCACAGTCCCACTCCACCTTGATCCCATCCAATTGTTAACCCCCCCACTCCACACACCCACTGGCACTCAGCACTGTCCTCCCCTTCCCAGAACACCCATAGGGTACTTCCACAATTCTGAAATAGATAATAGTATCCACCACAGTGACCATCCTCTCATAGCACCAGTTCATTCACACTGAATTAACTGGTGATGCCATGAGTAGTAACTGCTGATTGGCTGACAACACAGACCAGTCAGCTGTTACTACTCATGGCATCAGTGATTCATTCAGTGCAAATGAATTGGTGCTCAGTGAGCATGGCTGCTGGCCACTGATAGGGTTAGTTTTCTTTATTTCAGCTTCTCTGTGAATTTATTATTTGGGTGTTGTGAGGGAAGGAGGGTACTTGGTGCTAGAGGATGTGTGAGATAGGAGATTACCAGTTGGATGGGAGCAAGGTGGGTGTGGGACTGTTTAGACTGCCAGCATCTGGACTGTAATGGGTTAAGGGCCACTGGATACCAGGGCTGTGTTTTACTATGTAAAATGGAAGTATGGTGAGGGAAGGAGACCACTAGATGCCAGTAATGTCTCTTATAATTTGAAATTGGGATTAGGTAAGAGAACTGGTCCACTGAACACCAGAGATGTCTGCAGTTACAGTATGAGGGGACTCCAGACCAGTGTTGTTTGCTGTGTCCTTGGTTGTACCAGCATTATTGTCAATCATAGACTGAAGTGCGGAGCACTCAGATGGCACCAGTTTGGAGGAGCACATGTTTGCACCTCCTATTGTACTGAGAGTATCCTGACATGCAAATGTCATCTTTGCCTCATCCATGGGAAAAGTGGTCATTTGCGTATCATCCCTTACAGAAATAATTATAAGAAATGTTTTTGTGCTGCACATATAAAACTACCCATGTGATTTGCACGCTTCAAGCATGATTTAAATGTTAAATTGGAAATGATTGCATGCATGTGGCATGCATGCAAAAAGCAACTGTGTAAAGCATGTGTTTATGTTAAATTGGAAGAGACTGCATGCATGTGGCATGCATGCAAAAAGCAAGTGGTCACAACTGCACATATACAGTAAAAGATAAGTGACTTACTTAGGATCACACTATATACAAGTGGGGGTTGATGAGATTCAAACCCAGGTCTTTAGGTCTCCAAGTCTGAATTTCAGTGCCTTTAACCACTAAGCTATACTGCCTGCACACATATGGCTCGCTTGTACTTCAGTACAAATCTGCATACATCTGAATGCATGTGGCATGCTTATAGCCACTGTTATAATTTTTAGTTTCCTTATCCTCCATCATCTCAGCTGCACAGCTGAACTGTAGCACACATACCAATGGAAACACATGGTTCTTCCCACCCCCAATACATGCATTTATCCACAAAACTACTTAATTACTTATATCTGGCTTGTGCTCCTACTATTTTCTCTCCATAGTTTTGAATGCTTCCATGCAAACAGACTTTAAGGGGCAAACACAAAAGCAGAAACAACTCGACATCCACCCACATGGCCAGTCTCCCTATGCACACACACACACACTGTAGCAGGTGGAGACATGCTGCTACAGACAACGCACCAAGTATAGATATAAGTCTAAAGTTGCTGACCTGAGTACTAGGGAGCCAGAGGCAGGAGAATTTAAGAGATGATGTCAATAAGTCACAGTACTGAGGCATACCTCTCTAAAATGAATGGAGTTATTTTTTATTACTATTTTACATTATGATGTTGAGTTGGAGAATAATGAAGGCCACTGTTCTACTAACAAGGCCCTTTAAAACAGGAAAGGTGTCATACAACCAAGCATTAACTCATTTTCAGTGGCTCTTGATGCAGATGATAAAAAGATACATTCCAAATACACAAAAAATGCAACCAACAACTAATAAGTTAAATTTTTCATTAACAGATTATTTTAAAAGGCCTGACAAGTTTCACAAGACACTGGATAGTTGTTATAAAACCAAACACACATTAAACTGGCCCTTTAATTAACCTCCAACTCTCCATCAATAATGTATAAAATAGTAATAAAAAAATACCCCCACTCATTTTAATGGTGCACCCCCTGCATTCTCCCTTGCCCTATGGCATAAGGTGACTGAGTATGGGGATGTGGAGGTCAGCTTCAGTTGAGGGGGCATAAGCCTGACTATGGTGGGGCTCCAATAGTCTGTGTATACCATACCACTCAACTGTCCCTGAAGGCAAGGGACAGCCCTCATTTTACCCCTGAAAAACTGCTCTGCTCCTCATCCATCCCTCATGGAAAACATGCTGCTCACACAGAGAATGTCCTGTAAATTTAGACTTTATGGCAGGGACGCCATTTTAGATTTCAGCTGGGGGAGCCAACAACCATTGGAGGTCAGGTGCTAGTTAGCCCCTAGGTGGAAAGTTCTAGAATGTCTGGAACATCTCTAAAAGGTAAACTTATTTGTTGTGAATGAAAAGTAATATGCAAAGCAGGAAAATTTAAAATGTGTAAGATTCATCTGTCTATGCTCCAGAGCAGTGCATCATATTTCGGCTTAAACCCACCCAGTTACTAGCCAATTTTTTCCCTGGCTGAAGTTCTGAGCCCTCCCCCCAAAAAAAACATTGTCCCGATTTCTATCCCTGACTTCATTCCATCCCATCCCATGTGTGTCTTGAAGTCTCCCTAAGGTGCAAAAATGTGAAGAACAATTCAATATTTCATTACCTCCTACTTCCAAAATCCTTCTGTAAAAAAATTATTTACGTAACTTACCCAGCTATCTGACCAGAACCTGCAGCCTGGCCCAATGTGCCACAAGCCCAGTTTTCAGTCCTCTTCTCCTCCATCCTTCTGCCAGAAGCTGGATGATATAAATGGCCATCCCAGGTCTCCAGCGTGGTCCATGACCAAGTCATCTCACCAACCAAACCCACCCAACCTGTGTTGCTTGCTTCTTGCTTGGCTGATTCCATGGCTGCTGCTGCACTGCATTAATCAAGGCCTATGAAGGCCACCCACACTGCTGTCACTGCTGCTGCTAGGCCTAGCTTGCTGTCATGTAGAGCCTGTACTGTTTTTTTTTTTTGGTGAGGGGAGCCTAGTAGAGTGAGAAGGTTCACCACAACATAACCCAGACAGACCGTCTTAGGGTACCTGGTTCATTCCACTGGGGTGTCAAACAGACGAGGCATACTGATGAGTCCTGGTAGGACAAAACACGTGCCTATGTCATCTGTTAGCATCCTTTGCAAACTGTGTGAGAGGCCTTTCGGCACCATGCAATTCTGCTTAAAGTTGAACCAGCATAACATTCTGTGGTGATTTTCATATGCAGCCCATGATGCTTTGCATTGTGTGGGCATGTGTGATTTTGTATTTTCTTGAAACTTGGCTTCCCAGCCAAATGCCCTTTGGGGTAACCCTTGCCTCAGTGTTTGCGCACAGAGGTTCTTTGTTGAGTAAGTAGGTAGCCTAGTCTTGAGCTAGTGTCTGTCTCACCCTCTGCTCCTTTGGCCACCTGGGGAATCAGAGACTCTCTAAGAATAGACAAACAAAAATATGCCACCAAAACACTGCAATAGAGAGTTCAGTGCTCACCGACTCCTCCAAGCTGTAGTGTGCAGCCTGTCTATTCTGTGGTGGGAAAGACAGTGTCACACTCGCATGACTCATGTGCTCTTGCTTGGCAGGAGCTCCTCCACATCATGTGTGATGTTGCTACCACTAATAGGTGGAGAGAGTGGACAACACAATACAGACACAGTCAAGTCAGGAGTGTACCTGCAGCGTAAGCGCACACAGGCAAAGGGGGCACTTACTGTGCAAAAGATTAAATCCAAATTTAATGCCATTATTGCCACACCATAAGAATGACCTAGGGACAAATGTGGGGGGGGGGCAATTGCTCCCCTGTCCTACCTAAATGGCACCTCTGCTTAATGTTAGAAATTGTTCCTCAGGTGCTAATATCGGCAAAAGTAAATATAGTGGTTTTCACTGTGTTCTGAGGTACTATATCTCCGTGTTTCAGGATGTGTCCTGATCATCATGACATTTAGTGTCCCTCATTGTCCCTCATTTTGAGTGTCCATGTCCCTCATTTCAGTGACAAAATGTGTGGTATGGTGCATGCTTCCGAGACCCTACTTAGCACAAAGAGTGCTGAGCATGGCCATAGTACATATGCTGTATACAGAATGACAAAGGGAAAGTAAGTGAACTGAAATAGTCACGGGGAAACACATTTGTAGCACTAAATATGCATAAGGGGATTTGCATGGCCAAAACAAAAAGGTCAGGCTTCACAACACAGAGACCCCACTTCATCTGGAATGGAGGATGTTGGCTGACTATATCCTAGGCATTTAATGCAGTAAGCAAACAATGCTTCAAAAATTAAAGGCAATTTAATGACAAAAATCAAGAGCTATTGAACAACTTGCAAAAGGATCAGAATTAATGAGTTTACCTAATTTTAATGGGAAACCAATGAAAAGCGTATTTTAATGGCTCTAATTGATAGCAGTGGTATGAGAAATATAAACTGATACGTTTTTTAGATGAGATTTGCACCAGCTTACTTGCTGCACACATGGCAAGTATGCAACATGTGAACCTGGTGTGATTTTTTAAATGATGTTCACACCAGCTTACCTGCTGCACACATGCCAAGCTTGCAGCATGCGAACCTCATTTGCTTTTTAGATCTGGTTCACTTAGGTTCACTTTATATATGCGAACAACTTGCAAACACTGCACAATGAAGCATGTGGCATGCATTCTGCATGTACACAGCACACTTATGTTTTTGTAAGGGATGACTCCATTATGGGGCTGTGTGTTACAAAAGAAAATGCCTGTGCCTCATGCAAATGCTTATTTGTTCCTGTGAGGCCTGCCTTTACCTTTCCAACAGATGTGCCTCTTGCCTACTCCAGCAGGGGCTTCAGTTGCACTTTACTTTTTCATTGCACTGCCCTCTCATGGCGATATAATGTAACAGACTTTTCATGGTCAAACTTGGATCTGCACCTGTTTCATTTTACCACTGTGTGCATGTGAAGCATCTTTGTTTACCAGTAGGTGACTTGACTTTGTTATGCGCTTTGCTACAGCTTCCAAAATGCTGGCCATGGTGTCTGCTTTTATTTCTTTTCTTATACACTGTACATGTACAGTACTTGTATTATTTCTTTTTAAAACCTGTATCTGCAATCAAAAAAGAGCGCTAAAGTTAGCCAAAGGAGCACTTTCACTAGGACAACCATTAGAGTACTTGATTATACTGAACCATACTTATTACTGAATCTGATGTTGAAAAACAAATTAAAAAACAAGGATAGTTGAAAAAGTTATCCCTTTAAAAGTAGAGAAATAAGGAATGAGTTTAAACCTTTTTGCTGGCTACCAGCCATCTAGAACACCTCATGGCTAGTGAGAAAATATCAGAAGGCAGGGGTCAGTATTGGGATTGGGTGAAATGTAACTGCTTCCATCAGCATCCTGCGAAATGATGATCCTCTTCTGCAGAACTTTGAGAAATGACCTTGACATTTTTCCAGACATTTGACAGCATTTAATGTTTAATTACTCATTTAACTGTTTATAACTACTTACCCAGATCTTACTGACATTGGCACTTTCAATGCCTTGTACCACAGGGGTACATGTGTTAATTTTCAGACTGCTAGCTTCAATGTGGGCTGAGTTATATGCAGCCAAACATTCTGGAACTTTTAATGATATTCATAAAGTACAGTATGTACAGTATATTGACAAAATTTAAGCCCCTATAACTTTAAAACTAGAAACTTTAATTTCAAAGAAGTAGGCTGTGTACTACATGTGAAATTTCCAATCTCTAACATGAAGGATGGCTGTTACTGTATATTGGAAGCAGCCAAAATAGAAAATAACACCAGTACTTAAAGTCAAATTTCATGACTTGTTTTAAAATTTGTGGAATTTTATGATAAGTTTGTGGAAGCTCTATCAAATAATTTCTCTCAGCCATACACCTGATGTGCTATGAAGAGGAAAGCAAGAGGCTGGTTTGAGTAGTAATAAGTTACTATTCATAAAGGTACTCACTCATACTGTCTCTATCAGTGGCCAATCCCATACACCTTCCTCAGAGGCACAGTCTCCTGACTTCCTCACAAGGGAGGGTCCTGTACTGGAATCTCAGGTCTCCCAGACTCAAAGCATGGCTCTTGTGAACCTATAGTATGCCACTTTGAACCTTTCTGAAGGCATTCTAAGGGTTCTTAGGATCTACAGGAAGCCATCAACTAAAAAGACACATGCCTCCAAGTGTAAGAGATGCTTTATTTGGTACAATACCAAGAGGGTCATACCCTCACAGGAAAGGTTTCCAGTCCTTCTGGACTACCTGCCACACCTGTACTCATTAGGCTTACAGCCTACTACCCATAAGGTTCACCTAGCTTCAGTTTCAGCCAATTTGTTGGCTGGCAAAGGAACCTCTGTGACAGCCAACCCTATCTTCAAGAAATTTTTCAAAGGTCTAGCACATTTGCATCCTCCCCACAGGGAACTGGTGCCCTCATGGGACCTCAATATTTGTAATTCCAAGCTCATGGAACCTCCATGTGAGCCAATAGTTACAGTGCATTTGAAGTTTGTCACTTGGAAAGCCATATTCCTAGTGGCCATTACTTTTGCTTGAAGAATTAGTGAGTTACAAGCCCTGTGCATAGAGTAGAACTACATCTCAATCCACAGGGGAAAAGGTGGTGCTCAGAACCAATAGGAAATTCCTTCCAGAGGTGGTTTCTGATTTTCACTTAACCCTTTCAGGGCTGCGTACTGATATATCAGTCCAGAACTCCAATACGTTCTAATTTTTTTGGTAGTCTAAGGGTTAATCGAGTTAATCACTTTTCCAGTCATCTTCACTGAACACTCTAGTCCAGACAAGTGCAGGCTGCAGAGCCTGGATGTCAAAAGAGCTCTCAGCTATTATCTTGATCAAACTAAGGCCCATAGGCAGGACAAACATCAGTTGTTCCTTACCTATCGGGATGTGGAAAAAGGAAAGCCAGCTACAAAAAGGAAAACTGCACACTGGATAGTGGCATGTATCTAATTCTGTTACAGTAAAGCTCTTAAGTGATGGAGAGAGAATCTCAGATTTAGAAGTGGTTAGCCACCTGGGAACAAGCGACCACCAAACAGTGTGTTTCACAAAAAACACAGCTGTAGAGTCAAGCTGTACAAAAGCAACTGTGTTGGACTTTAGGATGACTGACTTTGGCAAAATGGGAGAGTGCCTCAGAAAAGCACTAGCAAACATGCAAGAAGGAGGGGTGGAAGATCAATGGGGAAAAATCAAAACTGCCATCACAGAGGCAACAAGCCTTTGGCCATGGCAGAGACACAGCCCTTATCGGGCTCACGTCTGATGTCCTTAATGCTATGGACAAGGGCTTTCTGATGGGAGCTCTATTTTTTGACCTGTCTAAAGCCTTTGACCAGGTCTGCCACAAACTTCTTCTCTCCAAACTCCACCTCTTTGGACTAGATGGGGTCTCCCTCTCCTGGTTTCAGAGTTACCTGCTCAACCAAAGCCAGAAAGTTCTCTGGAGAGGAATCCAATCTGGTATCTGACCGGTGATCTCTGGGGTACCTCAGGGCTCAATCCTGGCCCCCTGCTCTTCACCCTCTTCGTCAATGACATTGAGAGGGTGTGAGGGCTGAGCAAACTCCTCCTCTATGCAGATGACACCATTGTCTACTGCAGTGACCTGATACCTAGTGTTATCACTACCAAATTGCAAGCTAGCCTCTCAATACTTGAAGCCTGTTTCTCCTCCAACTCCTTAGTACTGAATGAGGGGAAGACTAAAGCTGTCCTGTTTAGAACCAGGTGTCTGGGCACCATCAGATGTGACCTGCTCCAACTCCAAACAGCCCAGGGGAAGAGAGAGTTGAGGTCCTTGACAAGATCAAATACCTTGGAATCCTCCTTGACCAGGAGCTGTCTTACAAACCTCACATTGACTCTCTAACTAAGACCATCCACTAGATGATTGGACTCCTTTACTGCCTGAGACACTTCCTCTTTGATGAGACTCAGTGAGCTATCGCCAATTGCACCCTACTCCCCATCCTCCTCTATGAGGCCCCCCTCCTCCATTCCCTTAGAGAAGGGGAACTATGTAATCTCTCTGTGCTTTACCACCATGTGGCATGCTTTGCCACCAATGACCCCCCAAGGAGGCACCACTTTGAGGTCCTAGCAGAACTCCATTGGCCCACCTTATGGCAAAAACTGGCCTACTCCTCTCTCTGTCTGACCGACAAACTCTCCACCGCAGGCCTCCCTCCTAACTTGCATGGCCTGCTCAACCCTAGAGTGCACTGCCATGATACAAGATCCTCAGCTGGCTGTCCCCTGGATACCCCATGGTTACACTCCAACTCAGGCAAGCTTTTCTTTAAATACTCTGCCCCGCACTTATGGAACACTCTCCCAGCAAACCTGGTCAACAGGCCTTCTCTCCAAGGCTTCAAGCTGGGCCTCAAGGTTTATCTCCTTGAACTCAGCCTCTGTGGCTATAATCATTATCCCCCACTCATACACTCATTCCCCTTCCTACATAGGTCTCAACTGTGACTAAGGTATTCCATGCTCACTCCTATGAATGTGTCTGCTGTGACTACTGTTACCCCAATGTATTGTGCCAAATGTATAAATCATAATGTCAATTGTAATTACTGTCTCTCCAATGTATGCAACAATCATAACCACTGTATCTTGTCCAATGTATGTAACCTTGCTTTATGTAACTAATCCCAGGTCACCCCTGAAAAAGGGATCTCTGGTCTCAGTGGGTTTACCGGGTTACCAAAATTTAAATAAATAAATAAAGCAAATCAACATAACAAAATGAAGGAAAAAGCCATTATGGTTCTCAAAAGAGGTGGGAGGAAAGGTTAAGAAAAACAGATAGCATTCAGGAAATACAGTATAAGGAAACACAGAAGGAGCAGGACAGAGAAATATATCAGTTAACGCAGAAGGAAGCAGGGATTGCAATCAGAATAGCAAAGGCCCAAATTGTGGAAAAGATAGCCAACTCTGTTAAAAAGGGAGATAAAACCCTTTACAGATACATTAGGGAGTGAAGAAAGACCAAGGTAGGGATACTGAGACTTAATAATGGGGAAGGAATATGGGCAGAGGGTGACTGTGAAAAAGCAGGGATACTGAATGAATACTTCTGCTCAGTATTCACAAATGAAGTGGAAGGGGAGGTACCTAAACCAAACAATGGAAACACTCTTGATAGGGGGTTTGATGCTAGTCCATTTGCAGAAGAAAGGGTTCTGAAAGAACTCATAAAACTGAAGGTGAACAAAGCAATGGGGTTTGATGGCATTCACCCCAAAATTCTAAAAGAACTAAGGGGAGAACTAGTGACACCACTGACTACCCTTCTTAACAAATCATGGGAAGGTGGAGTGGTACCTGAGGACTGGAGGAGGGTGGATGTGATGCCACTTCACAAAAGTAGGAGCAATGCAGAGGCAGGAAACTACAGACCTGTTAGTTTGACCTCAGTGGTAGGGAAATGATGGGATCACTTTTGAAGGAAAGAATTGTTGAGTACCTAGAGGCCAGCAGGGCACAGGACCCAAGGCAGCACAGATTCACAGCAGGAAGGTCATGTCAGATGAATCTAATAGATTTATTTGACTGGGTGACCAAAGTACTAGACCAGGGAGGGGCTGTGGACATGGCCTACCTAGACTTTACCTAGGCATTTGACACAGTCCCACACAAAAGACTAATAAACAAATTAGCCTGCCTGGAGGTGGGTCCCAGAGTGGTAGCCTGGGTAAAAATGTGGCTGCACAACAGGACATAGAGGATAATAGTAAATGGAGTCCATCACAAAGAAAGGGGGGTAACTAGCATGGTACTGCAGGGTTCAGTACTGGGGCTGGTCCTCTTTAATGTCTTTATAAGTAACATTGTGGAGGGACTGGAAGGAAAAGTATGCCTCTTTGCAGGTGACACAAAGATCTGCAACAGGGTTGATACACAAGCTGGGGTGGAAAGGATGAGAAGGGACTTGGCAAGGTTGGAGGAATGGTCAAATGTATGGCAGCTTAGATTCAGCTCAAAGAAGTGCAAAGTAATGCACCTGGGAAACAAACCCAGTGGAAGAGTTCACAATGGAGGGTGAGATACTAACAACAACATAAATGGAAAGGGATCGGGGGATAGCCATATCAGATGACCTAAAGGTGGGCAAGCAATGTGAGAAGGCAGTAAGAAGGGCTGGGTGGATACTGGGATGCATAGGGAGAGGCATCACCAGTAGAAAACAGGAAGTTGTTGGCCCTCTGTACAGACAGTTGGTGAGACCCCATCTGGAGTACTGCGTGCAGTTCTGGAGAACCTATCTCCGCAAGGACATAGACAGGATGGAGGCTGTCCAGAAGAAGGCAACCAAAGTGGTGCAGGGTCTGCACCATAAGCCATATGAAGAGAGACTAAAGGAGCTTAATATGTATACCCTCTAGGAAAGACAGGAGAGAGGGGGACAAGATAGAAACTTTCAAGTACCTCAAATGAATCAACAAAGTCCAAGAGGGTAGCATCTTTCAGAAAAAGTGATGTGCAAGAACAAGGGGACACAATCCGAAGAAAGAGAGGGGATGGCTCAGAGGTAATGTGAGGAAGTATTTTTTTCATGAAGAGGGTTGTGGATGCATGAAACAGCCTCCCTGAGGAGGTTGTGGAGTCAAAAACAGTGGAGGAATTCAAGAATGCATGGGACAGACATAAAGCAATTCTAGTGGGGGGTAGGTAGAAGTAGGCCATTGGTTAACTAGGATCTACAGCTTATCCATTAGGTTGGGAAATGGGCAGACTAGGTGGGCCAAGCGGTCCTTATCTGCCATCAAATTCTATGTTTCTATGTTTATAAGGAGCCCTGAGTAGGCCTGAGGGCACATTCAACAAGAGGTACAGCTGCTACAATTGCAGCTGCCAGGAATGTCCCCTTACTGGAAATGTTCAAAGCAGCTACATGGAGAACAGTACATACTTTCACAAAGCACTACAGTCTGGATACCCAATCCATATGTGATACCAGGTTTGGCACAGCAGTGCTGCAGATCCTGTTTCCTAAATACAGTTCTGGGCCCTCCTTCAAAGGTACTGCTTGATAGTCTACTAGAGCTAATCATTTTAAAGAATCCCTGGGGTTAGAAGAAATAATTACTCACCACAGTAATCTTGTTTCTTCCAAGGTATTCTTCAGTATGATTAACTCACCCACCCTACCTCCCCTTCCAGAACAAGTTAGCCTCTACATTACAGCTTGTATCTCTTATCCTCTGTTTGTTATAAAGGTGTGTTTGTTATGAAGGTCTTAAACTGGTCAAGTTGTGTTTACAACCAGGTGGCCCTGTTTTTTCTTGTTACGGTCCTATCTGACAGATTTTGAAAGGTACTTTTAATGTTTTAATGTTTAATTCTTTTAATTA
The DNA here is from genome assembly GCA_016271365.2 of Neoceratodus forsteri. Lineage (NCBI taxonomy): Eukaryota > Metazoa > Chordata > Ceratodontiformes > Ceratodontidae > Neoceratodus > Neoceratodus forsteri. The sequence goes on along the minus strand of CM057456.1, from coordinate 1,154,739,033 downwards.
ATATAGTCATCATAGCTTAGGGGTTGATTACCCTGCTGGCTCCAGTGAAATCTGAGCATTATAGAATACATCAGTTGGTAATGGCAGCAGTTTGAATGGTGGCATGAGTCAATAGATGTTCCATCATTTGTATAAATTCCATTCATCTCCTGGGCAGTGGAACTCAGGAGAATGACTGCTAGAGTTAAGCATATTAAAGAATACCTAGGAAGAAACACGATTACTGCAGTGTGTCATTTTTTCTTATTTCCCATAGATTTTTACATACAGATCACCTGTCATGTATTTGAAATGGGCCGTATAAAATAAGACAGATATTAAAGTGGGCATCAGACAAAAATGTTTGAATCCCAGTGATGTAGGGTATCAAGGAAACTTATTAAAACTGTAATCAGAGACAGAAAAATGAGATAAACCATCCTTACAACTGAAGAGGTGAATTGGATTCAGAAAATCCATCTGGATTGGTTTCACACATAAAGGTCTTTTTCACATACTTCTGTACAATCAAATATTGATTATACTAAATGCACAATGTGGCTTCCAATTTCACTCAGCTTAATGGTTCTCAGCCAAGACATCCTCAGTTTAAATCAGATGTTAGTCGAGCTGAGGCGTTACTGTGTGTTCTCGCCACACAACATGAATGGGTCTAGCTATGCTGATGAGGCAAAACTGTCAATTTTACACAGACTGAAGGCTTTCAAGAGCCTATTGAAAATATTAAAGAGACTTGCTACTCAGAATTGACCATCTCCACGTGGGAAAAAACAATTGGAGTAATTAAGAGAGTTTGCTTTCGAGTGTTGAGATACTGTGGGTCTCAGATGAAAAAAAAAACTATGATGAGCCAAAAAGGCTGAAATAGACTGAGCCACTCAGCTCTGATTCTCTCAACAAGTCAACAGAGGGCTGGTTACATCCCTGTTTGAGGATCCATATAGTCCATGAAAACGTTGAGCTGTCTTCATGTGAAATCACAATGTAAATCTTCAACTGGATGGCAGTGGAGGTTTTAAAAAAAGACACTGGGATTAACCATGCTGTAATTTTGGAGAAGCAATGCTCTTGTGGTAATGCTGCTTTTGAATTCTTACCTGTCCTGAAGAGGATCCTTCAAGAGGAGGAGTACAGTACATGCTAAAGCAGATGTACCACCACCACCACACATGAGGAAGCTGCTGAATTACAGCAAAGCGAAATACTGTACCCCACATCCAAAGTTGCCAGGAGTCTACATACTGTATCGGGTCTTGTCTTGTTATATAGTTAGTTAGATAGCAACTGAGCCTGCTCTGCATAATCTGTTGTTTGAGGCCTAGAAGTCAGTTTATGCCATTCTCGTAGATTATAATATTTATAGCAATCAGGACTTATTCCCTTGGACTTTTTCAGTTTAATTTAATCCAGTTCCTCAGTGCGACAGCATTCCTTCTCACTGGCCTGTAATATACCACCCCATCAGTGTACATACAGCCACTGTGGAAGCTCCCAAATGACTTTTGGGAATACTGGTACACTATTGAGAGGGGGGAGGGGAGACTGTGTTGGTAACCATATTGTGGGTGGGCGGTGGGAGCCAAACCTGGTTACTAGAGGGTATTGCATTTTTATTTATTTATTTGCAATTTTTGGGCAGAAATGGCTGTGGAAGCTTGCTTCCATGTATGTCCTGGGTGGTGGGTTTCTTAATGGGGGAATGCTGGTCATAATATGAGGGAAATTCCCTTACTCTTCTTCAGTAAGTGTTGGATGTTTAACTTCTACCTGGACAGTGACCAAAGATGGGCAGAAGGCACCTCAGTTTAATGTGTGTTTGGTTTTATAACAACTATCCAGTGTCTTGTGAAACTTGTCAGGTCTTTTAAAATAATCTGTTAATGACAAATTTAACTTATTAATTGTTGGTTGCATTTTTGTGTATTTGGAATGTATATTTTTATCATTTGCATCAAGAGCCACTGAAAATGAATTAATGCTTGGTTGTATGACACCTTTCCTGTTTTAAATAAAACATCAAATCAACATTTCATCCAAAGGACTGCACCTCAACAGTGCACTACTTCACTGTACTGCACTACAGTGCCAGTTATGGGTATTAACTCAAGTGGTTGGTGTGGAACTAGAACCCAAAACCTGTTGACCTTGCAGCCTCAGAAGTAAATGTGCTATCTTCTAAGCCACTGACACTGATTGTCGCCTTATTTGAATTCCTGATTTATTAACCTTACTTATCATTCTCAAACCTCACTCATATATTTCTGTCCCTTAACAAAACTCTTCCATTTTTTATACTCCATTTACTGATACAGAGGAGCCCTCGTAAGTGCACATCCTCAGGATGAAAGTTTTTTGTGCACTTTAGAGAGCTGTACTTTTAACAAGAAATCACTTCCAGGTACATTTCACTGTTTCTGTAATGTGATTTATTAAATACCAGGCATTCAAGTTAAAATTACATTACTGCACTGTCCTACAACACAGTACTACTTTAAACAAAATCTGGCCAGAGCTGATCAGGCTGCAGGAGAGGAATCTGGGTTAAACATATTGGAAATTATTTTTTTTAAATATTTTTACAACTAATTTTCAACAAAGCCTTGTGATGAACCTGCCTCATAAAGAAGGGCAGAGAAAATGTTGAACTCCTGGCCTAAAGGTGATGTTGTGCAGGGACTGCAAAATCAACTTTTGTGCTGTGGGAGACTTTTTTTTCTATGGGCAGAGTCAACGCAGGGCTGCCGCTGTCCTCGAGGCTGACATTCCACGTGGCACTCGAGGGTTGGCCGTTAGCTGCCATCAACTCCGCCCCAGCCCCAGTTCTGAAACACCGGAGAGTGTAAGGAAGGGAGGGTGGGTTGAGGCAAGAGAGTCTAAGGGATAGCCGGCCCTGCGTCGACTCTGCCCATAGAAAAAAAAAAGTCTCCCATGGGGTCCTAGCTTTGGCTCTGTACCCACTAGTGATGAATGGTGAAGATACACAGAAAGATCAACAATTATGGTAGGTACGTAATTTTCATTTTTGGGCAGAAGTTGAAAAATGACAGCTGTCACATTAATGAGTCACTGTACCAAAATGGCTATGTTGAAATGTTGTGGTAAAAATACTGAATATTACCAATGTTATGAGCCTGCATTTGTAAAATTCAACATAGCCTCATAACTTAAAGCAGTAGTGCAGCAATCTCTGGTGAAAATTTTGACCTATACTTTTTATGCTACTTTAGATTGCCACTTACCTCCTGACTTGTATGATATCATTCTTTCCACAATTTGAGTCTGCTTGAGTACTTTTTTTCATGTTTGAAATAATAGAAGGAACACTCCTTTTAATATGGCTCAGACCAGTTTTTCATCAGTATTTGTAGCTGTTTTTGAACAACTATTGTTGTGTAAGGTCAGAGAGCACTGCCTGACTGCCTGCTGCATAATTGTTAATTTTAGTCACAACACAAGTGATGCATAAACAACTGATGGACAAAAACAGCTGAAAATACTGATGAGAACCTGGGCCACACTGTATTAACCCGTAGGCTGCTGAAAGAATTAGATTGTATGGGAATTTTGGACTGATATATCAGTCCACAGCACAGCCAGGGTTTAAAGGAGTGCTCCTTTTATTATTTGAGACATGAAAAAAAAGTACTAAAGCAGACTCAAACTGTGGAAAGAAGGGTATCATACAAGTCAGAAGGTAAGTGGCAATCTAAAATAGCATGAAAAAGCATAAGTCAATATTTTCACCGGATTGCTGCACTGCTGTTTTAATAGATGAACATGCTAGAAGCACAGAACACAAGAATTTGCAAAGTATAATACCACGCCATATTAAATTTATTCAAAGCCAGGAAATGCACTGCTAGTTTTTTTTTTGGGAGGGTGGGCATTGAAAAAGTTTAGTTTGGTCCACAGGGAGGAAATATGGATACAATTTTACTTAATCAAGCCCTAAATATCATGATAACAGGGCAGAAAGGGGATTACGGTGCATTCAGATGGAAGTGAGGATAAGATAAAGAAAATGTACTGTGGTACTATACTCTATAAAGATCCTGCAGAAAGAATGCAACACATATGTCAAGCAGAGAAACACCAGCTTGGCATAGATGCTGAATTCAGTGGTGAGGTCTTATAGTGCAGCAAGTTAAATTGTGTCCATATTCATTTTTGAGTGGGGGATTGTGAAAAATATCAGATGGTTGTCAATTCTGACCCACTTTTTTTCTTCTTTGATGACAGAACTGCTGCTGTAAGAAAATGGGCTCTGTAGACCATTATGATCTATCATATTTTCAATAACCCCAACTTTTTTACACCCTGTGGGTCACTGTCTCACCTAGGAAAACTAACCTTCTCACTCCTGTCTGTGTGCAAACCAAGCCTCCTTTTTGTGTTGACAAATCCCCCCCCCCTCGTCTGCCACTTGCTTAGTGGCAGTGAATTTATGTAGCATTTTTCAGTTCTGCATATTTATACAGTCACATAAAATGCCAACTTACACCCTTTGCAAGCTTCCCTCTACCAGTTTCTTTATATTTCCTACAGTGTTTACATTTACTGTAGCAGTACAGAAAATGTGTTTAGAACTAAAAAATGCATTTTCAAAACAGGAATACATGGAAGGATCTAACAGATAATATCCACATTTATATTTATTAGTTGTTACGGTCTTCTCCCTGTGGAACAAAGCAAAATGGATTTGGAGTGGCAGGACAAGAATTTGGTGCTCAGCAATGAAAAAACTGAAACAAGCAAAAGGATAAGGAGCACCCACATATGCAGAAAGCACCAGGACTGCAAAAATATGATTCACAGTTCTTTATTTAACTAAAGTGGATAGTGCACCCACACATAGTGAGCATAAAAAAGTGATGGCTGAGCCGCTCTGAAAGTAATGCTTCTCCTGGCCCCTACCAGGCATCATCAGAGTGAATCACTGTGATGATGCCTGGCAGGGATCAGGAAAAATGCTAGTTGCAGATAGGCTCAGCCACCACTTTTAATGCTCACTATGTGTAGGTACACTAGGCACTTTAGTTAAATAAAGGACTTTGAATAACATTTCTGTGATCCTGGTGCTTTCTGCATATGTGGGTGCTCCTCATCCTTTTGCTTGCCCCTGTGGAACAGCAGGCTGAGATGGGACATGAGCTCAGTCTTCCCATTCTCAGGGGTATTGACAGGATTGAACACATGGATATGTTCTCCAGCAGGACACAGGGACATGTTCTAAAGGTCACAGATGGCAAGTTTAGGGGTAACATTAGGAAGCATTTTTTTGTCCCAGAAGGAGGAGATGGCCTTCTAAAATGACTTGCCAATAGAGACTGTGGACATGAAGATAGTACAGCAGTCCCCAGTGTTGACCATCCCTTAACTTTTGCCAGCACTGAGCCAATACGGCTGTGTAGAGCTTTCAGGAGCAGCAACAGCATTGAAAAGAATATGCAGTGCTCTCACCACACCAGAGTCAGATGTAACTGATACTGCTGCTATTACAGAACTACACATGCGTGATACAAGCGCATGCACAGTTTGCCCCATAGTCATCCATAACATGGCAGCACTGACATGACTACATATGAGCCATACTAACATATGCATAGTTCAAGTCAGCACCGGTGAAATTAAGACCCCACTGAAAATGAGATACTGCATCTTAGCCAGGCTAACCTGTAACAGTACATTTTAGAAGTGGGTAAATTAGGACCCCTCTGAAAATGAGATCCTGCATCTCATCAAATCTATCCTGTGTTAGTACATTGACAAAATAGATAAAAGTACGACCCCACTGAATATGACATACTGCATCTCAGCCAGGCTATCTGGCTGTGTCAGAACATTGTAACAATGCTATAATACCATCAAGAGGTTCTGGAGACATGTGAACATTGAGAGAAAAGCTTGAGAGATTTCAACATTTTTCTAGAGCCTCTGTGATATGTTGCAGGTGAGTTTTACCATTTAAAATAAATAAAAACAGCCTTAACATTTGTTATAGTGATTTTACTGACAGGCATAATGAAGTCAGTTAAGTATGTGTATTGATTTGAGCATACAGAAAAATGTACAGGAGTTTTGTCCCAGTTTACATGAAAAATACAGGGAAAAAGAGGGTGCCCTAGGGGGAAATGCTTTGTTCAGTCTGGAAACACTGTAGTTGACACTGCTATCATTCTTTGTAATTCCCTAGGATGCCCCTTGCAACCTCTGAAAATCCCTAAAACATTAGCTGCTTAGTATTTATTTACCCTTCCTACAAGTATAAAACCATGAGAGTTCCATTGCCACTACTTAGGTCCAGAAAGGGTTAACATAAATCAACTCTTCAGAAGAAATACTGTAAATCATTGCTACACACACACACACACACACACACACATACACACACACACAGACACACACACATATATATATTGGGAGAGATGACCATATATGTAATTTGAAACTACTATGCAGTTAGATGCTATTATTTGTTGAAAGTCATGTCAGTAAATTATTAGTCTCCAAAGATTAAAAAAAAGCTGAGAAAATAGTGTTGGAATTGGTCTACTCAAGCAGAGACAAGAGAGTATTTTAGTTAACTGGCAAGCTGAAGAAGGATACACTGAAAACTTCAAAAATGTGTGCCATGGTACTCCATTTTTCCAGCCACAGACAGCAAGATGGCTGTATGCAGCTCTCTTGAATTAGCTCTACAAATGCTGTTTACCACTTGGATTCAAAAGAAAACATGTTTTTTGTACTCACTGAAGCACTGCAAGCTTGTGGAGAAGAGGTAATTGTCAAGAGCATTTGTTTCTTAATCCCTAGGCTACCGAAAGAACTAGAATGAATCTATCTGACAGAGCTCTGGACAGATGTTCAGTCTGCAGCACTGCAAGGGTTACATTTAAGGCCTGCAAAGATGTGAAATTATCATTCAAAAACTCCAAAGGAAGTGTTCCATGGTCTGACTCTGGTAGCTCATTTTTAGAGCTGATGCAAGAGGGCTGCTGGCTCCGCCTACCTGCAGCGCTCAAAATCAGTAATCTTCTTTTGTTTTGTGTGTTTCAGTGTAGGATTCAAAATTAAACAGAAGACTAAATTCAGTCTTTTCTTTTGACTAAATGAATTTTCTTACTATGACCATGCTAGATAGCACCACAGCTGCAGCCAAGATGTTAAGGCGGACTATAAGGTGGCACTGTACAAAATGTACACTTAAAAGCTGGGTTTGACTGAAAATCAATAGGAAAAGTAAAAATAAAATGTACATTTAAACAAAATGTGCACTGACATGTAGTGCACTTATGAGGAACCTTTAACATTGGATGAATAGGAAAAAAATTGGGTTACGGAAAAAAATTGCATTTAAGCAGGATGTGCACTTATCCAATGTGCACTTAAGTGGGCTTGACTGTACTTGTTTCCAAGTGCAACTCAGGGGAAAGGGAATACAGGGTACATATTAAAAAAATAACAAGATACAGTAATGCAGTACAGTACAAGTCACATTAAACTGTTCCCTCAACTCACTGGTGTAGCATTGTTCCATGAGTTTCCTAATCTGTGCAGTGTTTAATTCAATGAATTAGTAAAAGGTTAGTATTGGTTTGCAACTAGCTGTTAGGACTATAAGCTTTATTTTCAACTGAGTGTGTAAGAGTTTCATTTTAGAAGGCAGACTAAACAACTCTTAAGGAATGCTGTGATATTTATAAACAATGCTCTTAAGGAATGCTGTGATATTTATAAATATACCATGGACCTCAGACACTGACCAATCAGATAGGCAGGCTGGCACCTTATCTGCGTTGATTATCTACCAATAATCACCACAAAAGGTGCCAGCCAGCCACATGTTTAAAAAAAAACAGTCCGATGCTGAAATCACTGAACTCTAACCACCATCTTGTTTCCCCGCTAAGCAGGGATCATGAAACAACACCTCCATACATCAGAAAAATATAAACAAAATACTGTATAAGCCTGAATCTCTAACCATGAACAGGCGTTCTAACTGTTTTCCCACAACCACTTCCACCCGGCTCACCTCAAAATAATTTTTTTCTCCGTTCAGCTCCACTCCATTCCCTGTACAGTCCCTCTCTCTCTCCCATACAGTCCCTGTCTCATTTGAACTCCCCACTCTTTCTGTATCAATGACCATACAAAAAAAAAAACAGTAAACAAATTCCAGCGACTGCAACAAATTCCCCTGATTCCATTTTCAGCACATTAACAGTAACCTGGAAGCTGTATGACTGCAACACAATGGGTGAAAACATGCTGCACATTCAAGAGGGAACTATTTTTTTTTAGCATGCTACAAATACAGTAGAATTGAAATGAAAACCCTAAAAATAAACACTTTTATTGTATCTAAAAAAAAAAAGTACCATGAAATCATAGTATAATCACAATAACCAACTCGGGGTATGTGGGTTATCAGGGGATTTACCACAGCTGGCGAGGATTTACCCACTCGGCTGTGCCTCATGGGCAAACCAGTCCAGCCGTGGTAAATCCCCCGATAACCCACACCCCCTCATGGCTTATTGCTTAAACAATGGCATGAAAATGCATTGCATAAACACTGCAAAACAGCTACTGCCATATCACTAAACAAGTACAAGTGAGCTGAATAAGCAGTGAAGAATGGTTGGAAAAGAATTAAAAGCTTCAGCAATTCAAGTTGCCACTGCAGTAGAATCACAAAAAAAAATGCTACACCAGTGAGTTGATGGAACAGTTTAATGTGACTTGTACTGTACATATGATCACACAAATCATGAACTCAGGTACAGTCATTTAGCTGGTAAAGAATAAGAGATGCAGCTCAAGGGCAAAATATCAATAGAAAAATTTAAAAAATAGGGGCTGGTGTGGGCAAAAGCAGTTGATATAAAAAAAGGTCAACAATGCAATGCTTAACAAATACTTGACTGTATAAGTCAAGGGCACAGAAAAGTGGAAGCACTGAAACTAGTAACTATGAAGGTTAAAGGCAGGAGCAGGAGGTGGAGAAAAAGTTTTGAAGAGTGGATTTAAAAGCTACATATGTAAAGGACAGGTGGAAGGAAGTTAGAAGATTGTTCCAGATTGATGGGAGTTGGAATGAGAATGCTGGTTGTCCAGAAGTAGTTCAACAGGTAGGAACAGAAATACTGTGAGAATCAGAGGAATGGAAGGAGTAGCTGGAAGAAAGTTTGTATGATAGGAGACAGCCAAGGTAGGGAGGAGGAGATGAAAAACAGAATTTAGAAAGAAAAGAAACACGATGAAGAAGATGGCAGGAATCCAAGGATGTCAGTGAGTTGGTTTGTCAGAATTGTATTCACTGACTGTGTTACTGTATTTACTATAGTGATATTTAATATTTCTTAGGTTGCTATTGAATATGTATGGTTTCCTGTACTGGGTGGTGATGGACAATACTCTCTTTAGTTTTTCTGGTTGGAACTAAGCACCAAGAATGTCAGAAGAATCCTGCTTAGTGGCAGCTCCACGCTATTTGCATTGACTCCAAAGTCTCCAAGTATCATAACATGGACATCAGGACCATCTGTCGTAAGACAAGATGGCTCCAGTCACTCCAGCCTCTTGGCTAGGGGTTACATTTTGATTTAAGAAGCTTGCTATAAGAGTGGTCAGCTTAACTTGAAACCTACATAGCAAATCTGCACTTCAGCATGTAGTTTCATAAACAAGATGTTTCAGATGTTACAATTTACTACAGAAGACAATTTTTTTTTTCATTTTCAATGTTCTTTTGCAAGATTTACAGCACATCTTGGTAGTTCATTTAAAAAGTCTGTACAAAAAACATTTAAAGACATTTGCCTCTCCCCTGTTAACCTCACAGTGCCTTTATCTATGACATCATAATGTTCACTGTGACAGCAAACTGTGATGTTACAAACAGCAATTGTGTGGTTAGCAGGGGGAAGTTAGATACATTTTGAAAGACTCAGTGGAATAACTGCAGCACTATCTATACTATTTAGTAGACCAATAGCAGAGGACAGTAAGAACAAAAAAAAATTACTAGAAAACAATGGAGCTAAGACATAATTGGTGTAAATCTAGTTTTTTTAAAGGTTTGTATAATAAGAGAGAGTTGTTCTTTATGGATAGTAGTGTAGTCTTTGCTAATGTACAGAGCTATAAACATGGATACCCAGAACTGAACCCCATTGCTGCCACTTACTTGGAGATAAATATTAAGATGTCAGTTCCTTTTGTAGCCTCCTGAAGTCTCACTTTCTCCCTGTGCATGCATAATGTACAAGGAGGCAGTGTAGCCTATAGTGGTTAGAAGACTGGCTTGGGAACAAGGATCTCTCTTGTATAATCCCCACTAGACCCAAATGCACACTGCGTGACCTTGAACAAGCACTAAACCTTCTAGTGTTGCAAATAGCCCAGCTGTGGAAATCAGGAATGTAGGATCCCACAGAAAGCAAGATGTTAACCCCAAACTGGGTTATCCCAGATAGATAAATACAGTATGTGTTTAAAAAAACTGGTTGAATGAATTGTTGATGGCATGTAAAGCATGTCAGTACTAAATACTATGTATAAAAAAACATTATATAACATGGAATTCCCTTTCTTCATAAACTCTTAATCCCTTCAGGAGTGAGTTTTGGTGGTGGTGGGAGGGGACAATGTGCCTTTTCATGAATTACTCACTGTATCATTCACAAGTTCCAAAAGAAGCAGTAATCTTTCTAAAGATATTTTTAGTCCTAGCATTTCAGCAAACTTGCATCTGATGGATTATCAGTGTTTGTCTGAAAGCATGCTTAATGACAAGAGAACATAATGACTTAGTCAGAGCTGTTTGTACTTTGCCTACAGTATTTATTTTGTTAGTCTTCCTTTAGAGTTTTACTGTTGTAGAACATTTACAGCACTTCAAAAGTGTACATATTCTCTGTGCTAATATTGAGCTATGTGCCAATGGTGCTGTTTGAAGTATTTTTAATTAAAATCTTTTTTTTAAGATAAAAAGAAACCACTAACTTATTGATTCACTGACTGATTGATTGATTTAGAATTTTGTGCACTGGGATATCCATATTTAGGCTGGTGCCTAGTGTAGAGTCCCAGCAGGTATAGTTACCATTCAGGTGTTTCAGATGTTTACAGCTAAGTTAGCACTGCGAGAATTTATATCCAGTTAGTAGAAAACAAAATACTGTATATACATTTACAACTAAACATAGAAGCATAGAATCTGATGACAGAAAGAAACTCAGAGGCCCATCCAGACAGCCCACCCTACCTACTTCTCCAGACCTGGCCCTGGTTGCCATCTTTCTCCTTTACTGTTACCCATTCCCCCAAGTGTCTTTACTGTATAGCCATGTGTTGTCCCATCCTTGTTTAAATTCCACACTGTGTAGGCAGATAACACATTCTTTTGCAGTATGTTCCATTGATCTACAATACTTTCCATGAAACAGTACTTGAAGAAATCCTTCTTGAATCTTTCTTTAGCTAGTTTTAGTGAATCCTCCTATGTTCTTGTGTTCAAACTTAAAATGAACATTTCTTTGTATGCACCCTGTTTATCCCATGTAGGGATACAGCACACAATTTTGTGTGATGATGTTATAATTATGTATTACATACAGAGGGAGGAGATTAGAGGTTAATGATTGGTTGACTATGATATGTTTAACCTTTGTTAGGCATGCAAGAACAGAAAAGTACTGCCACCTTCTGTTCTAATCACTAGAACAAATGTGACCTCTATTCTGAACTGATCTCTGATGCCTAATACCTGTTACAGATGTGATCAGCTGCTAGACAGCATTATTCTTCCAACATTCTGAGATTACTGAATGGCTAAACCAGTTGAAGCCTCTTAATAGGTATGCTGTGTAAGGGGTGATTTCTTAGGGATGTATTTTTTCTAAAAATGTAAACAAATCTGTTGCTAATCAAAAATGTTATGGTCAGTTTCAGTAATGTGTGCTCTGGGACCCTCAACTGTTATTTCTGTAAAGCTGGTGTGAGCAGAAAATCCCAGATAAGGAATACAGTATATATTTACCTATTGTTTTACTAGGGGTTGATGAAGTTTACCCACTATACTTTACACAGCCTTCACCGTGAAGCTTTTAAAAGTGTTCTTTTTCCACATTTCTTTTGCAATCCAGCAGATGGGGCAGGAATTTGTATAGTTTCACAAGGGTGAAACTTTGCCAATGACATGCAGTATATTTTGATAGGCATGAGTTAGAGAGCAGGTTACATGGCTGACTTTCTGTCCAAGAGGATGGAGACATGGTATAACTGCAGCAGGGTGTTTCTCCAGGGAACCGTGATATGAGAGAGAGGGGGAGAGAGAGAGAGAGAGAGAGAGAGAGAGAGAGAGAGAGAGAGAGAGTGAGGAGGAGCGAGAGAGAGAGAGAGAGAGAGAGACAGAGACTGACTGAAGTACACAATAGTCCCTCAACTGTGCCCACTGGGCAGTGCGTCCTGTAATTGACCAATTGCACCATGTCCTCTAATTGGTCAGTGAGCCTGCTGCTCCTATTGGCAACAAAGTCTTGCAATCCGATTTGCTACATCTCTATTACTGTTTTTTTCTGTTGGTCAGCACTCGGAACCTCTCTTTTTATATGTCAAAACCACCCAAAACTTTCCAACATACCGCTTCTTTGCAGCTGGGGCAGAGGAGCATGGAACAACCCAACATTCAATAGTTTATTTTTATTTGTATTGTTTTCATTTTCTTTCAAATGGTGAGTAATGGGTTGCCTCTTCAGGTTCCTCTGTCCCATCTTTTGTTCACATTTGTTTCTTAAATTAATTGTTAGTAACATAATTACACGAGGGCACAGAAGGTGGCCCGATGAAGTATCTTGATGTGTTTTGCTGTGGGACAGTGCATGTTGGACTGTAATTACAGTATTAATAACCTTTAAAATAATTGCATCCAAGCACATAGTGTGGAAAGTCGTGGTTTGCTGGGGGGGGGATATGTTTTTGGCTGTGGTGGAGGCACTTATCATTTTCCTGGCGGGGCTTGTCCACATCTCCTTTCTGCTGTACCAGCAGACCATTCTGGCTCACTACTGCTGCCAGCTTACTGGAACGATCATATGACCATAACTGTAATTGCAGTCGGAGGGCTTATGACACAAATACCTTAGTAAGTAAATCCATTGTGTCTTGAAATGATTACTTCCAGTCCATGTAACATTACTTTGCTGGAGCCATTCTCTTTTTGACAGAAGCACAATAATTCCATCTGAGCTTTCAGCGTCATGGGATTGGATTGCAATATCAGTTATTCTGTGAATATACTTTTCTAATTTTTGTTATTCAGACACTGATCTCTTTTTACTTATTGACCTGTCTGTCTGTCATGATACATGAAAAATATTAGCATACCTGTCAAATATACCTTTCTAGGTACCATCTAAGTGGCACACCATAACTTTTTTTGTTTACATTTCTGTTCATAACTTTCAATGGGTTAAACATTCAGAACTGCCCACAGAGGAGCACAGTCATTTGTGATCAGTCTTAAAGCCATATTCAGTGGAATAGTGCAGTGCTCTCTTAGTCTGAATATAGGTTCAGTATTGCCAAGCATAAAGCCACTTAGCCCTGTCTGATAGGGCTCCCCGCAATGGCTAGCACCAGGGTAGCATTCGCAATATTGCAAAGTCACCATGCAAATGAGCCAATTGGGCATGCAAGGCACTAAGGGGCTATTTGCATTCCCATTATTGTTCATTTGCATGGGGTTGTAGGCCCTTTGGCACCAAAATTGTCCCTGGTGCTAGCGGCTACTCCCCATCCCAGTGCACCATACCAAAGTAAAAATGTCCTTTTGTCCCATTGTCCCTCCCCCACTTGATCCCAATACATACAACCCCCTTCCCCACCCATTTGAGTCACTACCCCCTCACTACCATGGCTGACACACCTCAGCTGTGCAACTCCAGTTGCAAGACCCCCACCTCAGTTTTCCCAAGAGTGGTGCCTGCAGCCAACTTCCCATTGGTGGTAGTGGTCCCCCACCAACCTGCGGCACCAATGACCCACCTCCTTTCCCCCTTACCATACTGTTGGTACTACACTGAAATTATGGCAGGTGACACAGCACCACAACACAAATCCTTGGCCACCTACCATCTGACAGCAGAGAGTGTGCTGCTTATTTTTTATAGACTGCCCTATAAATAAGCAGCATGCTCCCTGCTACTGTCAGATGGTGGGTGGACAATGAGGTGTGTGGTGGGGCTGTGTCACCTTCTGTCATTTTAGCTTGGCAGCAACTACAGTAAGGGGACAGTGGGGTGGGTTGTTGGAGTTGCAGGTGGGTGTGGGGTACTGCTATCACCAATGGGGGTTGCTGGGGCTGCAGTCATTGTTCTGTCTTGGAAACGGGGCCACAGCTTTGTTGTTGGGGGTGGGTTCTGGCCACTGGAGTTGCATGGGTGTGGGGGGCCAGCCATGGCCATGTGGGGGGCATGCCACACCGGGGTGGGGTGTTTTCATATGTACAGGAATGGTGATCTGGTAGGGGGAGGGACCAAGAGACACAATGGAATTATATTAACTGTACTGAGTGTGGTCAGGGACCCTTGACACCAGAGAATTATATTAACTGTACGGGTCGGGGATAAGGAGCACTGGACAACAGGGATATCACGTAACTGTACCAAGACTGAGATTGGAGTGAGGGGGGTGCCACTAGACACCAAGGCATAATGTGTTGGGGGAGTGCCGATGCACTACCTTGTGGCCACTAGGGTTGCACCATGATAAGATTAGGTCTTGGTAGACAGTATTTGCTCTGATCAAGGGCACAAATACACTGAATATGGGGCTGTGCTGATATTGTGGTCTCTGACCCCCAATTTGCATTGTTTTGCCTTGTGTACCCCTCCATATTTTGTCCTGGTATACTCCCAGTAAAACCACTCTAAAAATGCTTTTGAATATGGGACTTCAGCACAAAACCTGGTTTGTGGGGGCAAACTAACTGGGTCTTGCACTGGGGCAATCAGTTGAATTTCTGACCACATATGTCTACAGTGTTATTCCAGTAGGGAAACAAGGCTAGTCTGATCTTCAGGGATGCAGTTGCAGGGTATGGCTGGTCTGTGGCAAGGGGTGTTCTAGTTGTGTAGAGGGCATGGAGAGTGTGTTACCCCTGCAGTGGGATAGTCCATCCTTCTTGTGTGAAGCCCATCAAACCCAAGTCATACAGAATGTCTTGGGCAGTGCCAGCAATAGCATAAGCCCTGGAAACTCTGCAGACTGTACTACCTCTGCTACACTGATGGGTCTCTTGCCCATGTTGTACTCCAAGAAGCATGCTGCCATGGTTATGGGAGCTCAGATGCCCCAGACCTGACATTACTGTAGGTTCTGGAGCATGAGACCAGGCATGTATATATGTTCTGAAGCCCAAGACCAGGGCTTGAAGGTGGAGAGGGGGTGCTTGCCACCACAAACACATAGACTATCCCCACTGCAGGGGCAAGATCTGCTACATGTCCCAGCACACAGGTGAAATCCCCCTTTCCACATATCCAGCTGCCTTCCCTAAAGACAATACCGGCCATGTCCCCCCTTCCACAGCTTCCCTCTCCTGAAGAAATGACCGGAACCTTCCCATCCCACAGTGGGGTTTTGGTGGACTGTAGAGTTGGTGGATGTAAAATGTTAGGAGTAGTGGACCAGGGTCTTACCTCCAAGTTCCCCAGCAGATATCCCCCATTCAGGCCAGGAAGGAGAAATACTCAAAATACTCAGAGGTCAGTGCCTATCCATTTGGTCAACTGTTCTGTACAGCGTGCAGTTCTTGTCTACTTGGCTGAAGGTGCTGCCCAGTGGGCAGTGTCTGGCCAGCTGATCAGTGGTGCTGTCAAGGGAACATTGACTGGTCAGTTGTCCAAGGTGATGCCTACAGGTCAGTGCCTGTCCAGTTTCTCAAAGGTGCTGCACAGTGGGCAGTTTCTTGCCAGTTGGAAAAAGGTGCTGACCACATTTTTTATTGCCCTGGCACTTGTTCAAAAGTGCTCCTCCTAGACTTAGTGCCTGACCAGTATTTCAAATGTGCTACGCAGAGGGCAGTGCCTGGCCAGTTGGTTAAGGGTGATGCCCAGGTGTCAGTGCATTGCAACTTTGTCAAAGGTGCTGCCCAGTGATCCATGCCATTCCATTTTGACAAAGAGACTTTTGAGTGTGCAGTGTTTGGTAAATGGTCCAAAGGTGCTGCCCAGTGGTCAGGGACTGATCAGTTGGTTCCAAGGTGCTTCTCATTTTACAGTGCCTCGTCACTTGTTCAAAAGTGCTGACTGAAGAGTCAGTGTGTGGCTGGTTGTTCAAATGTGTTACCCAGTGGGAAGTGCCTGCCCAGTTGTTTTGAAGATGCTACCTATAAGGTATCAACTAGCTTGCTGGCCAAACATACCGTCCAGTGGAAATTGCCTGTTGAGTGTGCTGCTTCTAGTGCGATGCCTGCCCACTTGGTCCTGAGTCCTGCTCTTGTGATGGCACCTGACCAACTGACTCTGGATTCTTCTTCTCGGACAGTGCCTGTGCATGTGGCCAAAAGTGCTACCCAGAGCAAAGTGCATTGCAAGATTGTTAAAGGGGCTGTTCAGTGGTCAGCATCTGTCCATTTGTTCAAATGTTCTGTACATTGTGAAGTTCTGGGCCAGTGGCCAAAGGTTCTGCCCAATGGGCAGTGCCTTGCCAGTAGGTCAAGGGTGCTGCCCAGTGGTCAAAGCATTGCAAGTTGTGACAGCACACTGGAATGGGTGGCCAGCAACTGAATGTAGGGGTAGTGCCTTTGAACAAGTGGCAAAAACACTACATTGGCCAGAACCTTTTACAGACTGGCACGAAACTACTGTAGCTTTGACCACCTGGTCAGCCTCTGCCAACTGGGCAGGACATTGGAACAAGTGACCTACCTCTAACAATCAGGCAGCACATTTAAACAACTGTCTGGGTACTGAATCTAGTGGAAGCACTTTGACCATCTTGTATGGAAGCACCTTTGACAAACTGGCTAGGAACTGCACACTGGGCAGCACATATGAACTGCTGGCACAGCACCTTTTACAAAATGGCAAAAAAAATGCCCACTGTGCAGCACCTTTGACAAACTGAACAGGCATTGATCCCTGTGCATCACCTTTGACCAGATGACCAGTCCCTGTTCCATGGGCAGCACCTCTGATCAACTGGCCAGGGACTGCTCAATGGCAGCACCTTTGTCGAACTGGCCAGGCAATGAAACTATGAGGAGCACTTTTGAAAAAATAACAAGGCTCTGCAAAAATGGAGGGCACCTGTTACCAACTGTCAAGAAAGTAGCCATTGTGCAGCACTTTTGACCAAATGGCAAGGCACTGCCCACTGTGTCAGCACATTTGGACAACTGTCCAAGAACTGCAAACAGTACAGCACACAGAACCAAGTGGCCAGGCACTGTACAAAGGACAGAACCAAGCACTTCTGGACAGCTGGGCTTACATTTCCCAACTGGCAGCACTGTGAACAAATTGACCAGGTAGGTGCTGCCCACTAGGCAGCACAGTTGTACTAATGGACAGGCACAGAATCTATGGGTAGCACCTTTGAGCAAGTGGCAAGGCACTGCATAGTGGGCAGCATCTTTGACCAAATGGCCAGTAACCAACCCTTGGTCAGCTCTCAACTTGTCAGGCACTAACCACTTGACAGTACATTTGGACAATTGGTCAAGAACTGCATAAGGGGCAGCACCTCTGCCCAAATGGACAGTGACTGTACACTGTGCAGCATCTTTGATGAACTGGACAGGCACTTCCCATTGGGCAGCACCACTGACCAATGGGTCAGGGATTGTCAAATAGGCAGCACCCTAAATCCCTTACAATGATGCTTTTTACAAGAAAGCATTCAGGTTGTGTTATTGGAGCACAAAGTAGGAGACTCAGGTTCAAATCCCACTGGCTGTGTTGTTTTATTTTTCTTAGATATAGTTTAGAATGCAAAAATGGCAATCATATATCATCTCGTGTCGAAAAAATTACTCTGTTTTGGAGCTGTATATAATAATAATAATAATAATAATAATAATCAATGAATAAATCTGGTTGGGAGGAAGCAGAACCCGAATGTACATGAAACACCACCCCTGACAGGACAGGACAGGAATGCCTATCTGCTTTATGTGCCCAAATTTTAAAACAGAGGAAACTGTAAAAATGAAACAGGTAAAGCTGATGACCATCCCCCTCCACCCATCATGATTGCTATTGCTTTGTATTTTTATGGGGGCAGATTACAGATTGCTTACTGAGTGTGTTTACCATGCAAACAAAAGAACTGTACTTGAGACAAGACTACTGTGTGTTTATCAAATCTGTTATGGTTTTATAAGGCTTTTACATAAATTTACACACAGTTCGCTGCACTATTGTGAGTGGTGCAGACCAAATGTAACGACTCCTTTGCTGCCATGTAAAAGGAGGTGGCACCAATGCAAGCCGCTCTGTTGCGGCAAAATGTATACCCAGGTATACCCTGGTTTTCTGGATTCATGGCTTGGAGTGCACTGGTACAAACATTTTAATCAAATGTGTAACAACTCTGCACCAGTGCACTCTATTGATTGTCCATGGCCAGGAAATGTTTTTAAAATGCTGGATATGCCGGCATTCCCCCTAGAAATTCATACAGGCAGTGTGTAAAAAGGAGACTACTAGAGTTATGTGTGGAGCAGAGTAGCCAATTCAAGACAGCAACACTCCAAAAGCCTGTAATGAAAAAGTGCTGTTAGTTTAAATTTATCAAGCCTATATGGTTGAAATGCTTGTGCAGAGGTGGGGGGCACATACAGATCACATTCCCACACTGCCAGCTGTGTTCCTGTTATTTATTACATATCTCTTACAAAGCAAAGTGGACATCTTGTGTAAAAAAATAACAAAAATAATCCAGTTTTGGATGTTTTATAAGATAAACAGCACTGCTGGTTGGGAGGGAATGGCATCAGCATGAATGCACACCCCATCCCCCACACATCACTTGAATGCATGCACAACACACCCAAATGTCACTGACTAGCTGCCTTCTCTGCCCCATGCCCAGATTTTAAAAATAAAAAATAAATAATCAAAAAAAGAACAGTGTAAATAATATGAAAACAAATATAAAGTATTTTGTTTTATTTTAAGATGGGACAGAGAAGCAAAGGCTTGTCTTGATTTATTATTATTTGTTGTGTTCATAAAAACCCATAGGGTTGTAAAGCTGATGTGGTACGGGGGGGGGGGAGGTGAATCCACACTCCCCACACTTCCTACAAGCTGTGTCATTTTATTTATTTGTTCAGCAAGAAATGGTACAGATATGCCATTCTACCCCGATTCTATAAAACTGGCTATAAGTAAGAGTTCATTTACCTGGTGTGGTACAACCTTCTTAAATGGGTTTACAGCAATAATCAAGATTATACATAATTCAAAGCATTTTAAGAGATTGTTGAGAGCACATTATGATCACTTTAAATTCTTGATTGCAGTGCCTGTGCAGTTTTGGAACAGACAGAAAGAAATACAAATAAAGGGTGAAGGTCCCTGGACTCCAAGCCAAGGTGGCAAGGATCTAGGGAATCGCTTACATAACCCCTTGGATGCCAACTCTGCTGCAGAGAATGCCTAGATAGATAAGTGATGGCTGCACCTTGGTGTACTCCAGGACAGTGGGAGTGGTGTAGTGAGTACACAGTCCTCAGGCTGTGCCAATACAAAATTCACC
Organism: Neoceratodus forsteri; assembly: GCA_016271365.2. Classification (NCBI taxonomy): domain Eukaryota; kingdom Metazoa; phylum Chordata; order Ceratodontiformes; family Ceratodontidae; genus Neoceratodus; species Neoceratodus forsteri. The sequence continues at coordinate 1,154,719,260 of CM057456.1, read as the reverse complement.
ATACTGGAGGGATAGGGCGGTAAGGAGAGGGTTATGTTCCCACTTGCTACCTGGGAATGATTTTACTGTGTGACTCAAATCCTGCTTGTTTCTGAGCCACAGTGACACATGTAATTAAACTGGCACTGCTGTTCACTATATTGCCATACAGGCTACATATTAAACAACTACAGGTGCCATCTTTGCTCTCAGGTGTCACTGCGAGACTTCATGGAGCATGAGACTTGGTCACGCTTGACTCCCAAAAGCATGAGGTAATCTTTTTTTAAATACTCACCCATGATGTTCTACAGAGTTACACCCCAGGTCATGTTCTACCTGCTCCTAAGTGGTGAAACCTCCTAAGGTATTTAAGCATGCCTGGGACAGACACAAGGGAAGCTTGAGAAGGGAGGGAGGGAGTGATGAAAATCCATTGATCACATAGGGTCAGTGGCCATATACAATGTATAGGGCCTACGGGCAGACTGGATGGGCCTATCGGTCCTTATCTGCCGAAAATTTCTATGTTTCTATGTTTCTATGATGACTCCTCAGTGCAGTGACATTTGACTGAGTGTGCACTACATGATCGTTTAACTGGTGTGTGCCTGTGACTGGCATATCACTCGCCCTTTCTCCAAAAGCAAGGTCTGTTTAGGGAAGTGGGTAAAAACACCTAGGCTACAAATCAGGAACAGGGAATAAACAAAAACAAATGCCATGGTCTCATCAATTAGGAGCAGGTAGGACATGACCTAGGGTGTAATTTTGTAGAACATCATGAGTGAGTATTTAAAAAATGACTACCGTTGGTGCTGAGGGCTAAGGTGCTGGCCACCTTACCTCATGTCACACGGCGACCCGTGTTCAGGAATGAGCCTGGGTTGTCAGGAGCTGGCTGGGGGGAGGGAGGGAGGGAGCAGGATAATGCAGCTGAAAAGCATCCTCTCCTGTGGAGAATCCTGTCACCCACCATAGTTCCACTGCCCCGGGTGGAGGTTCAAGGTCAGTGTAGGCATGTGGCAAAGTAGAGGAAGGGCATCTCAGAACTGCAGCGAGCGCATGCCTCCACATGCACTTGCATGGCTGAGACCCAGAAATGGGGTGGTGGTGGGGGGGGTTAAATACACTTATGAACAACTGCTGGATGTTTGGAAGTGAAGGAAAAAAATGAACACCAAGACTGACACCAAAGAGGCCTGGTGGTGGAAAATTAAATGATGACACAGCACAGCAGTGCCTGTCTTTTGGTTGTTAATATAAGGTCAGTCATAATGGACTGAACAAGTGTGGGAAAGCATGTGCAAAAAAAGCAGCACTCTGCAGCCTGGGCAAGACTTACTAAAAAATGCAATTAACTGCCACTGAGTAGTGTCTGCAGTAATTTAGATTTTACTATTGTAACATTTACTTGGCCCTGCTCATTCTGATGCCTGTTCAAGGCTGTTTTGTGCCACTGTTTGCTGCTTTCTAATGCTGACCATCTGCAATACCGGTAAATAAAAACTCAGAACATTTTAGTGTTATACACTGCTTTTTTAATTAAAGTGTGTTATGCTTTTATTTAACAATGACATTCAATGTTTTTTAAGCAGTATATCTTAATGTTACAAGACACTGGTTACTACGCAGCTCATGAGTAAAATACTTGAAATTGTGTTTTCAATATTAGACTTACTGTAGTTCTTTAAGAAACCTCAATAAAATGTAATTTTTTTCTGACTTGTCTTTCTGGATCATGGTCTCATCTCACGGTGGCTAAAATTTTGGCCGTAGCTTCAGCCACAGTAGAGGATATTTTTAAGATCCTAGGGGGGCCAGAGGCAGGCACTGGACACAGTGGTAATGGAGGCGGCGGGATCCTCAGAGACTATTGCTCATTAGTTTGAGTAAAAGAGTAGTTAGAACAAAATATGCAGAAAAAAAGGTCTAGCAGAGAGCAAACAGAGAGGAGGCAATTGGTTGGGGTAGGTACGATAAAGTAAGATCTTGAATATCACAAGAGCAGCTTACAGTACCAAGTGGCCTAGCTGTGCCCCAGGAGAAGAACACATGACCAAGTAGCCAGGTATAGCAACAGGAGCAGCACTCAATATTTTTTAGCTGCTTATCTGGCAATGCCCCAATGGCAGAACCTTTGATCAACTGGCCATGCACTGCCTACTGGTAGCACATTTGGCAACTGACCATGCACAAATTGCATCACCCAGCCGGACACTGCCTGCTGGACAGCCCATTTAAACAACTGGCTGTACACTGCCCACTGGGCAACCCATTTAAACAATAGACCTGGCACTGCCCACTGGCTACCATGTTTGATCAACTGGATAGGTACTGCCCTTTGGTCAGAACCTTTGATCAATTGGCCAGCAGGTTTAACCAACTGGCTATGCACTGTCCTCTGGGCAGCACAATTGGCTGGCTGGACAGACACTGTCCATGGAGCAGAACTGAGGTCCAATTGGCCAGGCACTGCCCCAGGAGCAGCTCAGAGGACCCAGTGACCAGGCACAGCACCAGGATCAGCAGCCACCAATTCTGAGCTGCTTACCTGGCAATGCCCAAATGGCAGCACATTTGACCAGCTTGGTAGAACATTTTTAAAACTTGCTAAACACTGCCCTCTGGACTGACTCTTTGAACAACTGGCCAGGGACTTCCAACTGTGCAGCCCAATTTAACAACTGATCAGGCACTGACCAATGGACAGCACATGTGATGAACTGGGCAGCACCTTTGACCAATTGCCCTGGAACTCATATAGCTGGATAGCCCCTTCAGCCAAGTCACCCAGCATTGCACACAGTACAGCTTCTTTGACCAAATGGACAGGCTCTGGCCACTGGGCAGTACATTTGAATAATTGGCCTGCTACTGCCCTATGGGCAGCACCTTTGTCCAGTTGGCCATGCACTTCCCATGGAGCAGCACCTTTAGCCAAGTGACCTAGCACTACCCACTGTACATCCACTTTAACCAGTGGGCAGGCACTGACCACTGGGAAGCACATTCAACCAACTGGCCATGCACTGCCCTATGGGTAGCACCTTTGGCAGACTGGACAGGTACTGTCCATGGAGCAGAACCCAGGGCCAGTTGGCCAGATGCTGCCCCCAAACAGCATACAGAACCAAGTGGGGTGCTTCAAGCAAATATGTGATAGGCACAGAGTCATAGAACAGTTTCAAAGTACACTCACAACTTTGCCATTTTTATATATCTTGGTGCCATATTTTTCAAAATCTATTTATGACTCCAACTCCTGAGCAAAAGTGATGAAAATGTTCAAATTCTGCCTGAAATGTGATGTTTCAAATTGACCACTAAATTGACTTGTGGTCTACCTGCACATAATTCCACTGCCATTGGGCATGAGGTGGACTCCCAAAAAGGCATTGTTAAAAATTTGTGGTCAGCATACAATATGTAAAAATGGCAAGTTTATAAGTTAAAGTTCATACCCCAGTGAAATACATTAAACCTCACCTGATTTTTCTCATATTGCATTCACCTGTTCCAGTAACAAGACATGTCTTTCATCAGAGAGTGTAACTTTGCTGTGGTACATATTCAGGTGAGTGATGATATGTGGAGGGTGTGAGAGAGTGTTTGGTGGTGGGTGCTGAGTTGGAAGTTGGGGTGGGTGGTGTGTGGGGTGGTCAGATCAGTGAGCGACTAATCTTTTTTAAAGGTTAAAAAAAATCAAGGGTTGGTTTTCTTTATTTCAGAGGATAATCCAACACTGTGGATTAGGCACCTCAGTGTTGTGCTAGTGTTCGGTGATACTGGGGATAGGAACCTGTTGCTGCCACGTACATAGGGAGAACAGGGTTTGGCAACCTGAAGTGGAGGGGGTCAAGAGAAGTGATACTGGTTGTGGGCACAATGTTTAGCTTATATATGAAAATATATAAACATTGGGAAGGGCAGGTGACCTGGAGGGAGGAGAAAAAAGCATCACAGGGTGTGGCTACCCCAGTCTGTTTACCAAATCATGTAGAGGAGCACACAATGGGGGCACAGCATCTGAAATGGAGACAGTGAGGTTGCAACACAGTATGTGGTCCCAATCCAGGGTGCTCGACACCATGCTGTGGCTCAGGTAGGGCACCTTGGATAAATGCACATTGAAGTGGCACTGGTCGTTGACACCCAGGATTGAGATAGATGTGTTACCATTGGATCCAGGTGAGTTCATTGCCTTATCACTTGTTCAGAGGTGCTGCACTGTGTTCTGTGCCTGGCCAGTTGTTCCAATGTGGTGTCCAGTGGCAGTACCAGGACAGAAGTTTACATGTGCTGCCCAGTGGGTAGTGCTTGTCCATGTGCTCAAATGTGCTGCCCAGTGGGCAGTACATGGCCAGTTGTTGAGATCTGCTGCCTTGTGGGCAACACTTGTCCATGTGATCACTGCCCAGTAAGTAAGTGCTTGGCCACTTCTTCAAATTTGCTTCCCAGTTGGTAGTATCTGGTCAGTTGTTGCAATGTGCTGCCCAGTGGGCATTTCTTGTCCCTGTGCTCAAATGTGCTTCCTAGTGGGCAATCCTTGTCCATGTGCTCAAATGTGCTGCCTGGTGGGCAGTGTCTGGCTGCTTGGTCAAGGGAGCTTCTCCTCGGGCAGTGCTGTTCCAGTTATCAAAATGTGCCTCCCAGTGGGCATCACAAGGCTGGTTTATAAGATGTGCTGCCCACCGTGCATTACATTGTCACTTGTTCAGAGGTACTGCCTCTGCATTTAGTGCCCAGCCAATTGCTCCAGTGTGCTGCCCAATGGGCAGTGATTGTCCATGTCTCCAAATGAGTTGCCCAGTGGGCAGTGTCTGGCCACTTGGTCAAGGGTGTTGCCTCATGGGCAGTGCTGTTACAGTTAGCAAAATGTGCCTCCCAGTGGGCATCACATAGCTAGCTGGTGAAATGTGCTGTCCACTGTGCATTACATTGTCTCTTCTTCAGAGGTGCTACTCCTACATTCAATTCCTGCCATTCAAATTTAATGAGCAGTAGACAGTGGTCATTTGGTCTAAGTTGCTGCCCACTGCACAGTTACTGTTCAGTTGTTTAACTGAGAAGCCCATGGGAAGTACTGGTCCATCTGTTTTAACTGCTCTGCATAGTAGGCAGTACCTAGCCAGGTAGTCCAAGCCACTGCCTACTAGTGAGTGCTGTCACACTTTGCAAAACATTCTGCCCAGTGAATATCACAAGGCTAATCAATAAAATGTGCTGCCCACCATGCATTACCTTGTCACTCATTCAGAGTTGTTACTGTTATAGTCAGTGCCTGTCCATTTGTTTCAGTGTGCTGCTGAGTGAGCAGTACCTGGACATTTGTTTATATGTCCTGCCCAGTGGACATTGCCATGCCAGTTGTTTAACTCTACTTTCCAGTGGCAGTGCTGATCCACTTCTTCCAATTTGCTTCACAGTGGGCAGTGCTTGACTAGTTTTTCAAATGTGCTGCCCAGTTAGTGGTACCTGGCCAGTTGTCGAAATGTGCTGCTAGCAACCAGTGCTAGACTATGTATAAAAGCAGTGAGAGGGATACAGCACTGCAGATACCTACACATGCGCATGGACACAACTCGGGGTGTGGCAAAAAAAGGGGGTAAAATCGAAAAAAGTAAATTGAAAACAAAAAAAGCAATGTGCTGCCAGTGGGCAGTACCTAGCCTGTTGGTCAAGGGTGCTGCCCCATGGGTAATGCCTGGCCTATTGTCCATAGTGCTCCCCAGTGTGTAGTGCCTGTCCTGCTCATTAAAGGTGACACACAGTGTGTAGTGCCTATCCATTTGGGTAGATGCTGGCCAGTGGGTAGTGCTTGACAAGTTGATCAAAAGAGCTCCAAAGGTGCTGCACAATGATCAGTTTCTTGCCGGTTAGAGAAAAGTGCTGCTCACTGTGCAGTGCTTGCCACTTGTTCAAAGGTGCTACCCCTAAATTCAGTAACTAGACACTAGTATGAGTGTGCTGCTTTATTGGCAGCATCTGAATTGCCAGTTTGTTCAGTCTTGCCATTTGGAAATTGCAATCCCAGCTGTTCAAAAGTGCTTGGTTCTGCTTCTTGTGCAGTGCCTGGCTGCTTGGTCCTGTGTGCTGTACAGTGTACAGTGCTTGGCCAGCTATCCAAAGGTCCTGTCCAGTTGGTCAAAGGTGCTGACTAGTGGGCAGTGCCTGTTCAGTTTGTCAATGGTGCAGCACAATGGTTACTTTCTTGATGGTGACAGGAGCCTTCCACTTTGCAATACCATGCCACTTTTTAAAAGTGTCCCCCCAAGATGCAGTGCCTGGCTTGTGGTTCAAATGTGCTGTCCAGTTGGCAATGCCTCGCCAGTTGGTGAAGGGTGCTGCCTCAGGGGTCAGTGCATTGCAAATGTGTGAAAGGTGAAGGTGCCTCACAATGGGCAGTGTCTCTCCCTTTGGTCAAAGGAGCTGACCAGTCTGTAGTTCTTGAGTTGGCCAAGTGTGCTGCCCAATGTACAGTGCCAGGCCATTTGGTTAAAGTGCTACACAATGGGCAGTTTCTTCAAAGTTGGTAAATCATACTGGCCACCCTGCAGTGTCTTGCCACTTTTTTAAAAGTGCTTTTCCTAGATTCAGTGCTTGGCTGGCAATTCAAATGTGCTGCCCAATGGACAATGCCTGGCCAGTTGGTCAAATGTGCTGCCCAGTGGGCAGTACTTGGCCAATGATCCAAGGTGCTGGCCAGTGGGCAGTGCCTTGACAGTTCATCAGTGGTGCTGCCCAGATGACAGTGATAGGTCAGCTGGTCAAAGGCGATGCCTAGAAGTCAGTGGCTATTCAGTTTGTCAGAGGTGATGCACAGTGGGTTGTTTCTTGCCAGTTTGTAAAAGGGGCTGCTCACTGTGCAGTGCCTCACCAATTGTTCAAAGCTGCTACTCTAGATTCAGTGCCTCGCCAGTAGTTCAAATGTGCTTCCCAGTGTGCAGTCCCCTAGCCAGTTTGTCAAAGGTGTTTCCATTTGAACATTGTCATGCCAGCCGGTCAAAGTTCTGCCACTAGAGTCAGTACCCAGACAGTTGTTTAAATGTGCTGTCCAGTGGTTAGTGATAGGTCAATTGTTCAAATGTGCTGCCCAGTAGGCAGAGTATGACCAGTTGGTCAGAATGTGCTGCCCAGTGGGCAGAGTATGACCAGTTGGTCAAAGCTGCAGTATTTTCTTGCCATTTTGTAAAAAGGTGCTGGCCACTGTGCAGTGTTTTGCCACTTGTTCCAATGTGCTATGCCTACATTCAGTTCCTGGCTGCCAGTTCCAGTGTGCTGCCACAACATGCAATGCATTGACCAATGGGCAGCACCTTTGGCCAAATGGCCAAGAACTGCACACTGTACAGAACATTTGAGCAAATAGACAGATGCCAACCACTGAGCAGCCCATTTGACAAATGTGCAACACATTGTGCTCTGGGTATCACCTTTGGCCACATCCACAGCCACTGTCCATGGAACAGAACACAGTTTAGTTGGTCAGGTGCTGCCACAAGAGCAGCACTCAGGACCAAGTGGTTAGGCACTGCACCAGGAAAAACACTCTGCGTTTTTGACCTGTTGGCCTTGCAATGCACAAACGGCAGCACCTTTGACAAACTGGACAGGCAATTTCCACTGGGCAGCACATCTTGCCAACAAGCTAAACAATACCCTATAGGTAGCAGCTCGAAAATAACTGGCCAGGTACTTCCCACTGGGCAACACATTTGAACTACCAGCCATGCACTGACTCTATGTGCTACACTTTTGAGAAAATGACCAGGCACTGCAAAGTGGGAAGCGCCTTGGACCAACTGACCAGTCACTGCCCAAAGGGCAGCACCTTTGGACAATTTACTAAACACTACACCTGTTAGTACCTTTGACAAAATGGACAGGTACTGATCACTGGGCAGCACTTTTGACAAAGTTACAATGCAATGACCCCTAGGCAGCACCCTTAACCACCTGGCCAGGCACTGCTCTCTGTGTAGTGCATTTGAACTACGGGCCATGCATTAAGTCAAGAGGGAGCACTTTCGAACAAGTGCCAAGGCAAACAAAAATGTGGGAATCACCTTTTATCAACTGGCAAGAAACTGCCCAATATGCAGCACCTTTGACAAACTGGACAGGCACTGACCCCAGGAATCATCTTGGAAAACTGACCAGTGACTGTCACCTTGGCAGCACCACTGATCAACTGGCCAGGTGCTGCCCACTGGGCAGCAGCTTCAGACAAGTAGACAAGAACTGACACTGTACAGAACAGTTCACCAAATGGACAGGCACTGACCTCTGAGCAACACCTTTGGCAAACTTACAGTGCACTGTAGTATGGGCAGCACCTTTGGCCAAATGCACAGGCACTGTCCATGCAGCAGAACTCAGAGCAAGATAGTCAGGTGCTGCCACAAGAGCAGCACTCAGGACAAAGTGGTCAGGCACTGCACCAGGAGTAGCACACTGCGCTTTTGACCTGCTTGCCTGGCAATACCCATATGACAGCACCTTTGCACATTCAGCACACAGGCCAGGCAATACCCTATGGGCAGCATCTTTGAAGTAACAGCCCTGACACTTACTCCTAGGCATCATCCTTGACAAACTTGCTAGAAACTGCCCCCATGTGGCTGCACATTTGAACTACTAGCCAGGCACTGAACTTAGGAGAAGCACATTTGAGCAGATAGCCAGACGCTGCCCCATGGACAGCATCGTTGATAACTGGCCAGGCATTGACATAGGGCAGCACCTTTGAACCTCTGACCTAGCACTTCACACTGGACAGTGCCTTTGACCAAATGGACAGGCACATGCTACTCGGCAGAACCCTGGACCAACTTGCAATGTACTGATCCCTGGGCAGCACCCTTGGCCAACTGATCATGCACTGCCCACTGGGCAACACCTTTGGCCAACTGGCCAAGAACTGAATGATGTATATCACCTGTGACCAAACGGACATGTACTGACCATTAGGAAGCACCTTTGACCACATGTACAGGCATTGCTAATGTAGCAAAATCCAGGGCCAATTGTGCAGGCACAGCCACAAGAGCAGCCCTCTGTACCAGGTGGACAGGCACTGCACCAGGAGCAGCAAACAGCCCTTTTGGCCTGGAAATGCACAAATGGCAGCACCCATCGACAACTGGCATGGCACTAACAACTGGGCAGCACATGTGTCCAGATGGACAGCACTGATCACTGGGCAGCACCTTTGGAAAATCTGCCATGCACAACCCTCTGGGCTGCACATTTGGCCAACTCTACAGGCACTGTCCATGGAGCAGAACAGAGGGCTGGCTGGCCCTGTGTCACACCAGGACAAGCACACAGGACCAAGTGGACAGGCACTGCACCAGGAGCAGAACCAGTTCAGACCAGCTGGACATGCAGTGTCCAAATGGAAGTACCATTAACTAACTGGAAATGCACAGCCTAACGGGCAGCACCTTTGAACTAGTAACTAGGCACTGAGTCTAGGGTAACCCCTTGGAACAAGTGGAAAGACACTTGACCCTGGGCAGCAACCATGTCCAGCTCATAAGGCACTGACATTTGGGAAGCACCTTTGATGAAATAGACCATAACTGCCCAATAGGCAACACATTTAAACAACTGACAAGGCAGTGAGACCAGGGCAGCATTCTTGACCAAGTGGATCACTAATGATTACTAGGCAACACATATAAACACATGGATAGGCAGTGACCGCTGGCCACACCCTTGAACAACTGGCCAGGTATCTCCCACACTGGGAAGCAGACCTTGCTAACAGGCCAGTCACTGTGAGTGCTGGTGGTGGTGGAGGTGGGGGTGGGGTTGGAAATGATGAGCAAAGATCGGAGAAAACTGAAGAAGTGGTCAGGGGTATGGCAGCTGACTTTCAATTTGAAAAATGCCAAATAAATCACTGCGCAAAAAGATAGGGATGTAGTGCCAAATGGGGAGGGGGGGGAGAGTAGTAAAGAAGCACCAAACAGGAAAGCAACCTCGGGGTAATCATACTGGATGATCAAAGGTGGCCAGGCCATGCATCAAGGCACTTGAGAGGGCTAGTTAAATCCTGCAGTGCATAGGACGAAGAATCAAAAGTAAAAAGAGAGAGGTGGTGCTGCCTCTGTATAGATTAATATAGAAGCATAGAGCTTACTGCAGATAAGGACACAAGGACCAACCAGTCTGCCCATTTTTTCTACCTTATGAATGTGCCATATGCCTTTATTATGTCAATGGCCTATTTATTCATACTCATCTGTATTGCTCACTTATGCCTATCCCATGCCAGTTTGAAGCCCTGCACTGTATTCATATCCACCACTTCCTGAGGCAGGCCATTCCATGCATCCACCACCCTTTCTGTAAAAATAAAATCCTCTCATTACCCCTTAATCAGCTTCCCTCTGATCTCATGCTGTGTCCTCTTGTCCTGCTTTTTTTCTTATATTGAAACAAGTTAGACCCTTTCACCTTATTAATGCCCTTAGAATGTTTGAATATGTCAATCATATCACCTCTTTCCCTCCTTTGCTCTAGGGTATACATATTGAGCTCCATTAATCTGTAGTCATACATTTTCTGATGCAGCTCTTGCACCATTTTGTTTGCCCTTCTCTGGACTGCCTCCATTTTGTTAATGTCCTTGTGCAGGTGCAGCCTCCAGTACTGCACATAGTACTCCAGATGGGGCCTAACCGGTATCTTGTAAAGAGGGATTATTACCTCCCTGTTGTGACTTGTGATACCCCTACTAATACACCCCAACATCCATCTAGCCTTACCTACTGCTTTAGTGGTCTGCTTGGATGATTTCAGGTCATCTGTGATGATGATGATGCCCAAGTCGCTTTCTTTCCTTGTGATTGCCGGCAACTCCCCTCCCAACCTATAGGTAACTTCAGGGTTTCCCTTCCCTATGTGCATGATCTTGCACTTCTTTGTGTTAAACCCCAGTTGCCACTCTTCAGACTCTTTTTGCCAGTTTTTCAAGATCTCTTTATTATTTTGCCCACCCCATCTGGATCATCTACTCTGTTGCAGATCTTGGTGTCATCTGCAAACAGACAAACCTTACCCTCTGGGCCATCTGCAATGTCACTGATGAAGATAATGAAGAGGACTGGCACCAGGCCTGATCCCTGAGGTACCCCACTTGTGACTTGCATCTCTTCTGACTATACTGTTTACCACCATTCTCTGTTTTCTGCCCACCAGCCAGTTTGTCACCCAGTTGACCAAGCTCATTAATCATTCTTCTATGTGGAACAGTATTTAACGTTTTGCTGAAATCAAGGTATGTGACATCAACTGCAACCCCTTGGTCCACCACTCTGGCTACCCAGTCAAAGAAATCTATGAGATTAGTTTGATAGGACCTTCCTGCTGTAAACCCATGCTGTCTTGGAACCTGTGCTCCTATGGATTATAGGTGTTGCACTATCCTTTCCTTAAGGAATGCCTCCATAATCTTGCCTACTACTGAGGTAAGACTGACTGGTCTATAGTTCTCTGCCTCCTCCCTGCTACCACTCTTGTGGAGCTGGATCACATGAGCCCTTCTCCAGTCTTCTGAGATCTCTACTGTGCTCAGAGACTCACTAAACAGTTCTGCTAATGGCTCTGCTAGTTCCACCCTTAGCTCCTTTAGTACCCTGGGATGTATGCCATCAGGTCCTATTGCCTTGTCCACCCTGAGCATAGCGAGCTCTTGTAGGATCCCTTCTTTTGTGAAGGAACTTGTGCACACCTCCCTCCCCCATGTCCATGGTGCTGAGCTGTGGGCCCTACCCAACATTCTCCTCAGTAAATACTGAGCAGAAGTATCTATTTAGGATAGATGTTTTTCCTTGGTCCTCCTCTACACACTCCCTCTTATCACCTTTGATCTTAGCAATACCACCTCTGAACTTTCTCCTTTCACTAATGTACCTATAGAAAGTCTTGTCCCCTTCTTTTACTGTTTGTGCTATTGTTTCCTCGGTTTAGGCCTTTGCCTGCCTTACTGCCTTTCCTACTTCCCATAGGGAAGTTTGGTATGCCTCCCTATCTTCATCCAGCTGCATTTCCTTATATTTTCTGAAGGCCAACCTTTTGGTTCTGATCTTTTCTGCTCCTGTTTTTGAGAACCAAAGTGGTTCTTCCTTCTTTTGCTCTTGCTTTTCTCCCTAACACAATGGGATGTTGCTTCAAGTTTTGTATCCTTAATGCTTGCCCACTTTGCCTGTACCTCCTCACCTGTATTTCTTCTTGCCAGGGCTTGCTTAACTCTGTTGGCCATCTTTTCAAAGTCAGCTTATCTGAAGTCCCACATGTTTGCCTTGGAATGGGATGGGATGATTTAGTTCTAGAGGCCAAATTGAACCATATCATGTGATGGTCACTGGCCCCCAGGCGACCTTTTACCTGGAGATTTGTGATCCTTTCCCCATTAGTCAGTACTATATCCAGGGTAGCTCTGTCTCTTATGGGTTGTTGTACCAATTATTTGAGGCCCTTCCCCTTTAGGGAATCAGCTATGTGTCTAGGTCTGGCAGATGTTCCTGCTTGTATTGACCAATCTATATCTGGAATCTTGAAGTCTCCCATTATCAGAACCTCCCCTTAGCTGTCATGTTTTATATATCTTGTAACAATAATGTGTCTATGTTCTCCCCCTGGTCTGGAGGCCTGTAGACAACCCCAGTTCATATGGCTGTCGCATTTCACGTTTCCAGGGTGATCCACAGTTCTTCTGGCTCCTTATGTGTATTCTGAATTTCTGTAGCTTTGATATTTCCATTGATATAACGGCCACTCCCCCTTTTTGTACCTCAGTTTCTTCTGAACAGTGCATAGCTAGGTACTGAAGTCTCCCAGTTGTGGTTACTAGTGAACCATGTCATGCTAATGGCTACTATGTACAGTTTAGCCTCTGTCATTGTTGCCTCCAGGTCCAGGATCTTGCTTCCCAAACTGCTGGCATTTATGTACATGATTTTCCATTGGACAGATGTTGGTGTGTTAGTTGTGGGGTGAGGTCTGACTTTCCCCCTGCGCATCGTGTGGGGAGCCGGACCTTTTTCCTTACCTGGTGATACAAATGAACTACAAACATGCTGCACTCCAGTTTGATCACTAGCTGAGGGGGGAAGGGTATTCTTCCCATTCGATGTATAGGTTGCTGCACCCCTCTCCTCATTTGCTAGTTTAGATATTCTGCAAAGAAGTCAAACTTCTGCCCCAATGCCCCCTCCTTAGTCAGATGCAGTCCATTGAATTTAAAGAACTTGCCCTCCCAAAATTGTTGCCAGTTACCTACAAATTTGTGTCCTTTTTCCTGGCACCAGCCCTTGAGCCACATGTTTATCTCCCCTATCTCCCTTCTCTGACCTTCCATCCATTTGCTCCCCTCTTCCAGAGCAGCAGGATCTCAGAGAAGGAGAAGCCAGACAAAATGGATGACAGTTTGTCTTCCAGCCTGGTCAGGTGTTCCTTGGTCTCCTCAACTAACCGGTTGGTGAGCTTGTTAGTCCCTATGTGTACCAGGACGTCGATGTTTTCTCCTGATTCCTGCATGATTTTAGCAATGCAGTCAGTATCTCTCCATACTGATGTACCTGAGAGACATCTGACCATTATCCTCAGCTGGAGGTAGATATCAACTCCTCAAATCATGGAGCCTCCTATAATCAGAAGTGGTTTGGATTTCCTTTTTGCTTTTTATATTTTGGTCCCTGTTTTGGGTGAGTTTTGTAGTTTTTGATCCTGTGCTGCAGTGTCCTGCTCTGCAGTGTTTTCTGCCCCTTTGTTTGATTTCGGAGATAGAGGCATATACCTGTTTGTAGTTTTTGTATGGTTTGTGGAGATGATACATTGGTGAACACTGAGTGACGGGACACCCGATTTACCCCTCCTAACCACCTGCCAGCCTCCATAACCAACTACCTTCTGCGGCTGAGGTGCTTCAGTTGGATGTTGGGGAAATGGCAGGTGGTTCTTGTAATATACATATTTCCTTCTGAATATGCGATTTGAGGTGTGCAATCTCTACCCATGCTGCCCAGAGCTGAGCCCTTAGATCTCCGATGGTCCAGCATGTAGGACAGCATCCTAAATCATGTATAACTGCACTTTTGAAAAGTGTCCCACAGAACCTGTAGTTAATAATATCCATTACAGTTGAGTTGCAGAGTTTATAACCTGGTACGAGTAATTAGAAGAAAAATAAAGGCAAAAGTTTGATTTTTTTTTAATATTATTTTTTTTTTGTTTGTTTTGTTTGTTTTTGTATAACTTTTTATAACAAATTAATTGTGCCCCTATAAGTGAGGTCACTGTGTGGATACCCTTCCGATCCTCCACTTCCTGCTTTGCTGCAGGAAATGTCACGACTGTGCTACTCTATAAAAGGAATGTATCATGGGGTGGTTGGGCCCTTCCCTTGACGAAAAAGAAGAATCACGAATGAAAGAAATAAGGAGATAACAGCAGAAACACTCAACCAACAACAAATGCAGTCACTGTCCCTCAGTCTGTATCTCATATGTGCTCCTCTAATTAGCCCTGAAAGCTTCGCCTAATGATAGATAAAACTATAAAACCTGTAAGCACCACCTGTAACAACTAAAAAAAAAAAGTATACCTGCAAAAAACACTTTTCTACAGAGAGAAATAAAGCAATATAAAGGCAACAAAACCTGTAAGCACAACCTGCAGAACACTTTAATAGAAGTTATATGTGGTTCAGAGCTCAGTGCTCATGTTACACATTGTAGCTGAATGATGTAGGTTGTGCTTGGATACAGAGGCCAGACCAGTAAGTAGGACAATGTTCATAAGTAATAGTAGTTTGAATTGATCAGTGCTTAGGTACTTCGACATAGTCATGAGCAAGTCAGTGAGTATAGTACATGTGGACTGGATAGTTTATACAAGGTGCTTAGATACTTGAACTGATGAGTAACTTGTTATGATTTGATATTTTGGCTTTTCTCTGTATCCCACCACAAAAACGATGCTTAGTCCTGTAGTATGAGACCCCCAAATATAATAAGTATCAAACGTTTATTGAACGATTATCTCCTCCAACTCTGGAGAGTGTGACCAGTAGCACGCAGGAGAGGAAAAAACCCCTTGGGGGGAAACCTCTGAGGACCCATGGCTACTGACCTGCCCATCCTTCTGGGCATACTAAAGGAGAATAATCCTAAATCACAATTTTAATTTAATCGGCTAATCCAAAATCCAAAGTTGTAGATTCTGATCCAGTGAAACCGAAAACTAAAGAAAGTACTGAATTTTGAAGTGTCGGGAGAACATAGCAGCATCCTTCTAGTAAACTCCTAGTCTGAGAATCCATGTCCAGGGCTGAATGATAGTAGATTGGAATCCATGGTCAATAATAATTTGAAGCATAGGAGTTGCATTAGTGAAGCGCTCCAGCAGGTGAGGATGTCTTCTCCATGGAGAACCAGTAACCAAAAGGCTAAGTGTCAGTGTCTAGAGTAGGAGGACAGTTGATTCATGTTCTGCTTGGCAAGCTTTGCAAGTGAAGGCCTTTGTGATGAAGCACAGGAACTGGTGCATGCTGCATAATCTGGAGAGGGCAGAGCAGTAGGAACCTCCGATCCAGAGTGGGGAAGCAGGTAAGTGAATTAGGTTTAGATCTTAGTGCGAATAGGTAGACATAAATTAGATATACCTCCATATCCTGAGGGACAAAGTAGGTTGTAGAATAGGTGAGTCAGTCTTAATGAACCTCTAGGCCCTGTAAGGGCAAAGCAGGTAATATGAGCAAGTGGTGTAAATAAGTGGGCTTGTACATAGGTCAGTAGTAGTACTAATTAAATCTGCAAGATGCAGACATAGTATCAGAGGAGTAGCATAGCATAGATTATGTACGGCATACAGCGAGGAGCATGAGGAAATGGTAATAGCACAGGAATCGAAGCTTCATCTGGTGATCCGAATAGTTGTAAAGCAATGTATATATCTATGTTTCAAAAGCCAGAATGGTACAGTAGTGAGAAGTGACTTTGTGAGAATAGTCTGACGAGTCCTGAATAGTCGAGCTTATGAGTCATAAATGGTAATAACTGAAGAGGCTGAGTTGAATGAAGTAGCATTGTCATAAGTTCCAAGAAGCCTCAGAGCACAAATCATGAGATAGAAAGTCTTCTGGATAAGCTCAACTAAGTGTCCTGGTAGAAGCGCAGTAGTATAATTCATATGACTGAAGCAGGAAGGCAGAAGCATCGTAGAATAAATGATGAATGGCTAAACAAATTCAGATGTGAGTCCATAGTAATAGAGTTCCTAAGGCTGACAGACACGGCGGCAAGTAGGCATAAAGTAGAATATGTGAATCTCCGGGCCCCGAGCTGGGCGAGGCAGGTGTAGTGTAGAAGTAGTTAAACCCCCAGGCCCGATGGGCTAGGCAGGTCATAGAAGCAGGCAAATATGAAGTACTAATATAAGTTCAAGGAACCTCTGACCCCATAGGGGCGCAGGCCTTTCAAAGTGCGATGTGGTGAAACTCCGGCCCTCTGGGGCAAGGCAGGTTGTAGCAATGGTAGGTAGATTAATGGTAATGTCAAACTGTATGCAATGCAGAAAGAGTAGTGAAGTAATAAGGAATAGATTGTGAATAGTACTGTAAATGGTAGGATAATCCTGAGCCAATTCCGTGCAGCGTAGAAATGTTTCAAGGCATACTTGTGAGAGCAGTAGAAGGGTGCTGTAGACTGATGTTTTATGATAATCGAGGATGGTAGAGTATGCAATGAAGACCTGTGTGGATGAGTTGGCAACTAGACCAGAGGTAATAAGCATCCTAAAAATGTAGTAGATTTATGACTTAAGCTATAAGGAAGGCATTATATAGTAGTTCTATATCTTAGGCTTAAGATATGATACAGAAGGTAGTATGGAATAGAGCTCAGCTGAGAGTTCTGATGGATATAGTAGTAGTAACTCTGAAAGAGTTGAAGCAGCACAGTGAAAAGTATCCAAGGGAATTGAGGCAATTATCCTGAGATGTAATCCAGAAGTAAATCCAGTGGAAGGAAGAAGCTGATCCTTGACAAGTGGAAGTAGGTGTGAGCAAGCAAGGTGAAGGCTGCAAGTCCAGGATCCAAGTAGTATGACTGAAGGCAAGGAATAATTGGCGGTGCATCCGATCCTGAGAATTAAGAGAATGGAGAGTGTCAGCTAAGCGCCACGAAGGCTAGCATGTGCAGCTGAACCCAAGCGGTCGACTGGTAGGTAGTTAGATAGTGGCAGCCAGGCCCAAGCAGACTAGGCTGGACCACACGTAGGCTAGTCAGAAGCAAAGTAGGAGCAGTAATGCAATGAAGTGAATCAGAATGGTAAGCATCCGGGGGTATAGAAGTAGTCCCAAGACATGGTCTGGTAGATAATCCACACTGGAGCACTGATGGTCCTAGATGGATGGAGAGGAGGGAACAAGCCAAGTAAGCCACGGCATCCAGAGTTCAATGGCAAGGTGTAGAAGCAATGATATCGCGTAAGCTGAAATGCATGGCAAAGTTCACCAAAGGAAAAAGTAGAGCACGGCGGCCAGCTGCCCTAAGGCTAGCAGGACCACAAACCCACACGTAGGTAGGAAAGAGTAGTATGATGACAGGCTAAGCCTCCTCGTGGCAGGCAGAAATGACTGAACCCCATGTAGGCCAGTCGGTAGGGAGTGAGGAGTTGAGCTAGGCCCCACGTAGGCTAGTCAAACTGAATGTACTGCCAAGAAGGGCCGCAGGAGCATGGTAGGTGCCTGGGCTAGTGTGCAGAGGAATGAGACCTGGATGCATGCAGAAGGGCAACTTGAAGTACACAATAGTCCATATAAACCTTAGGTAGCTCAGGGATGCTTGCAATAGAAATAATATGATAGAAAGGCATATGGCAGAAGTGTACTCAGTCCATCGTAGTGAAGCTGGAGTAAGTGAACATGTAGGAATGCAATCCAGGTGCAGCTGCTTAGGATCAGAATTGCCATAAATAAATAAACAGTAAGCATCTCGATCTCCTAGAGGAGAAACCAGGTTAAAGCCACATACAGTTCTGTAGATGCACTGCCCTGGAGTATTAATGATACAGAGCAAGGTGCATGGCTGAGCAAGGTCGAGCAGAGCAGAAAGTAAAACGAGGCAGATGCACAGTATTTAGTTGAAAAATAGAAGAAATATACACTGTGTGGTCCTTTGGTAGGGTAGTCCAGCTGTCGGAAGAAACAGAATCATAATAGACAAAGTAGCAGCTGGTTTAGGTAGGTGTGCTGGCGCCGAGGCAATGCCGGTAGTTGCGGCAGCAGCGGGATGTCAGGAACCCCGCAGGCAGCAAGGACCAGAAGAAGCCTCAAGCCGTATGCAGGAGAAGGAGAGTGGAGTGGCGATGAACTGGGCATGGAGCCAGGGCTGCTTGAGGGAGAAAACAGAAAAAACAAGGCAAGTGCTCAGGAGAAGTGAGCGATAGGGCAGAAAGAGAGCGCAGCACTCAAGTAGTGAGCTACAGAACCCCTCCCCCCAAAATATTAATAAAGCAAACGGATGAAAAGGAAACACTGGGAATGAGACAAGAAAGGAGGCGGGGGGGTAGAAACAACAAAATGAAAGCCAGGCAAATGAAGGGGGGGAGAGGACAAAAAAGTGAGCAGCCATGGCAACGGCCATGACAGTGACTGCAACTCACTCTAAGCAGAGCTGTGATTTGCCTGCTGACTTATGTAGTGTAGGGGAGGAGGTCTTCCCCATATAACCACAGGCATGCGCTTTTCAAATATACTTGCAAAAAACAATTTGAAACAGAGAAGATTACAACAGTAATCTGTAAGCACAAAACAGTAACAAACCTGTAGGCACACCATGTAACAATGCAGCAGAAAGTATACCCTACAACAGCAATTTGAATCAGAGAACAATAAAGCAGTAAAATGTAAGCGAAAAACAGTAACAAAACCTGTAAGCACAAAAGAAAATGGTAACACACAGTAAATCTGCCTAGCCAAAAGAAATCTTAATCTTTTTCCTTGCTCTGATAATGTTGTTCCTTGCTCTGTCCTTACAAGCAAACCTAGAAGAAAAGAGCTCAGGTGATTGTTGATAAGACAACTAGCACCATATTTAACTGTGCTAGAATAAAACATGATGTTAATTTTGGTTGGGGGGGACTGGTAGCACTATGGTAGGGGAGGTGAGGGATGTATGAACGAGGTGGTTGGGAGGGTAATTTTATTAATATATTTTATTTCCTAATAAGGACTTCCTTGTAAACAAGCATTGCTCCATGCAGTTTTTGTCAAAGTAGAGCAAATAAATACAGATATAAAAAACAACATGAACTCTAAACCATCAGCATCAGTGGTAACATAGATCAGGGGTGAGAGGTCAGGCAGAGAAAATTAGGCTGGGACAGAGGCTGGACAGCAGGCTGACTTCACTGGCAAAAACACATATAAACATGAAAGAGAAAGAAGGTAAAGCTTAAGATTAGGTAGGGCCTGTGTCTTTTGCACTAGGTAGGGAAGACTGGATGGGCCTAGCGGTCCTTTTCTGTTGTCAATGTCTAAGTTTCTATAGATAGATATGTTAGTATTTACCTGCATGGATACAAACAAATGATTATGCTGGCAGGTAAAGGCCTTACAGTCTGTCTAGCCTGCTCCATTGTGCAGCTCCCTATGTGTTTACAAAGAGAACTGCCCCCTTCCCCGTTTCTCTTGTGAACTCCCAATAATTTGCCTATACACCTACTTGCTCCACTTCTAACCGTAATTTTCCCTTTCCAGGTCCCAACCACTCTTGAAACCAAACACTATTTTTTGAGTATAGCACCACCTATGGCAGCTCATTCCACTTGGCACCAGCCTCTCATTGAAAAAGTGCCTCCTCATCTCCCTCATGAACCTTTCACCCACCAGCTTTAGGCTGTGTCCACTGTGGTCTTGTTGACACTAAGGCTGAAGATGCCCTCAATTACTACCATTTTAATATCCTTAAGGCACTTGAAGGACTCAGTCATGTCTGCCCTTTCTTTTTCTTTCCTCAAGGGAATACATGTTGAGCTTCCTGAGCCTCATGTCATAGGTGTTGCCTTGCTGGCCATGAATCATCTTAGTTGCCCTTCTCTGGACCATCTCCAGTGGACAACCTTCTTAAGATACAGGCACCAAAACTGCACACTATACTTTAGGTGTGGTCATATCAGTGACATGTACAGTGGCAGAATGACCTCAGCCTTCATGGTGGGAATTCCCCTGGCTATGCATCTCCACATCCAGTTTGCCTTGGCAGCAGCTGTCTTATAGAGTGCCAGATCACTGGTGCGTCTTACTCTGAGATCCTTTTCTTCTTCTGAGTTTGTTACCTTCACACTGCCAAACCTGAATTTGACAGTCAGATTCTTCACCCGCAAGTCTGCATTTAAAAGATCATGGGATAATTTCATGGAAATAACCAGAAGAGGGAATGGGATAAACCTGAAAGAAAAGAGAGAACTTGAGTCTCCATTGGGGGGGGGGACACAAGGGAGGGGTGCAAAGAGGTAGGTCTAAGGCTACCTACGGGGATGGGATAAGGGTAGACTGGATGGGCCAAGAGGTCATTTTCTGCCATCAGATTTCTAGGTTTCTAAGTGCATAACACTGCAATTTTTAGCATTGAACCTCGGCTGTCAAACGCTGGGCCATTTCTGTAGCCTAGCCAGATCCTCCCTGAATTCCTGCATATCCTCCTCTATGTTCACTTTACCACAGAGCTTGATGTTGTCTGCAAACAGGCAGATTGTACCCATGATCCCATCTGTAGTGTCAGTTCTGAAGATGTTAAATAACACGAGGCCAAGTACTGAGCCCAGTGAGACCACACATGTCACAAACCTCGCTTTAGAGAACTCTTTCCAGACTACCACTCTTTGGCTTCTATCTTGCAACCATGTTTGGATCAAACCCACCAGCTTAATAACCATCCCCATGTCCTCAAGCTGCCTGACCACTCTCCTCTGGAGGGACTAACTCAAAGACTTTAAGTCCAGATACTGGAAATAAACCACCTGGCCCTTACCCACTGTCCTAGTGATCTAGTCAAAAAAGCAAACTAGGGTAGTTTGATGGGCCCTCACCAACACAAACTCATGCTGCCTCTCATCCTGGAGCCCTGTTTTCTCAAGAAAGCCAATCAGCCTCTCCTTCATGATGGTCTCCATCACCTTGCCCACAATTGAGGCTATGTGAACTGGTTTGTAGTTCCCTGGGTTGTCCCTCTTCCCACTGTTATGGAGAGGCACCACATGTGATGTTCCCTAGTCCTGGGCCACATTTATGGACTCTAGAGAGGTGTTGAACAGGTCAGCCAGGGGACACACAAAGAACCTCAGCCAGTTTTTCTAAGGACCCTCTGGTGCATGCCATGTGGCCCTGGTGATTTGTTACTTTTAGACCCTGGAGTGCCCTTTCAGCTTGAATTAAGACATCTGTGACTTCCCTCCTCCAAATTCCCACCCATTTCGACCATTGTGGAGTGGACCATCCGTCTCCTGAGTGAAGACTGAACAGAAGTACCCATTAAGTACCTCCACTTTGTCCTCTGAAGGATGAACCATTTTGATAGCAGTACTAGATTGTTACCATAACTGCTCTGAAGATGTCACAAGGACTGGGCACAATGGTATAAAGAGGACATTGCATGGGACCTTAGCATGTATGCTTTTTATTGTCATGAGACATGTAGACAAGGCATGACAACTTTTATTTATATGGCACCCATTCCCAGAGTCTCTAGGCACCTAACAACAAGAAGGTACAGGTCATAAACCACAAATTCAAAAGTCTAAAATTCTGAATTACATGCAAAGAAAAGTTATATATAAATATTCAATCTTAAAAATATAATATAGCGAAGCTCATGCAATCAAACAGAAGAGATTATTCCTGAAAAGCCAAGCAGAAAAGGTGGTTCTTTAGCCTCTGCTTAAACACATCAGTTGAGGGGGCCTCCTGAACTGCAGGTGGAAGTGAGTTCCATAGGGTTGGCCCAGCCACACTAAAAGCACGATCACAAGATGTTTTGAGCCGAACCCTGGGAATTTCCAGGAGGCCCCTTGATGAGGAGCAGAGGGAGCAGACAAAAGCTGCAGATGTCAGGAGCTCAGTCAGGTAGGTAGTAACCAGTCCATACAGGGCCTTAATGGTGAGCAAGCCCACCTTGAAAAGGACCCCCCGCCTGACCGGGAGCCAGTGCAGTGCACGCAGAACTGGGGTCATATGACTGGACCTGGGCAGGCCTGTCAGTAACTGGGCTCCTGCATTCTGCACTAGCTGCAGTCTGTGGAGGGTCCCTCCTGTGACCCAGAGGTATAGAGCATTACAGTAGTCGAGCCTAGAGGTAACAAAAGGCATGTACTAGAGTCAGCAGGTCTTCAGGCAGAATGAGGAGTTTGATCTTGGCGATATTCCTCAAGTGGTAAAAAACACTTTTGACCACAGATGATACATGATCTTCGAGCGTCAGTCTACTATTAAGGATTACACCAAGATTACGCACCCTTGGGGAGGTCTGCAACAGAGCAGACCCCAGTAAAAGACCTGTGGCCACTCTGGGTAGCAACCCATCATGCCCGTGACCTGGCTCGACTACCGGCATATCGGTCTTAACTGGGTTCAGTTGCAACCAGCTGGAGGACATCCACTAATTGATTTTAGCCAGACAGATGTTAAGCATGTCTACAGCATCAGATGTTCTGATACAAATGACAAATACAGTGGGTATCATCTGCATAGCAGTGAAACTCCACGCTGAATTGCCAGGATTCAAAATATGTTACCACATGTGACATGGAATGTAGGGAACAGTGCACCCTTACACTCAAGGCAGCAGCACTCATGTCAAGAGGACATTGTTGATAACATTATAGATGAAAATATAAAGCTAACACTCTGGAGTCCCATTTGATATGGAGTATTTATACAGTGACTCTGAGAGTACAATTTTGAAAACAAATGCATTGCCTTTTTATGTGTGACAGGCCTAAAGAGTAAACAAATCATTTATTTCACAGTTTGGTGGGTCAGCGCAATTAATTTCTACTTTAGGATGTTGACAAAGGAAATCTGAATCGATGGGAGAACAGCTTGCACAATGCCTGATGATATCATAATGGTTTCTGTTGCATCTAAGAGAAAGAGAAGTGAAATCAAATAGAAAAGGAAATAGTCATTAAAATGAATAATCTTGCCAGAGAGGCAATGTGACCATGTAAGTGACATAGGTCATTGGATGAATTAAAATATAATTTATTTGTATCTGCTGGCTTTGACCTCTATTGACTTCATTCATGACTTCAACACCGGTATGGACATAGAGGTTAAAACCTGCATATATAAATACTTGTGATTTTTTTTGTGTGCCCATAGCATATCTAAAATAAGTACATCAACATAGATACGTATGAAACATTTGTCTTCCAAAATGTGTTACCATGTGTAACAAATTTGGAAAAATCTGTGATCTGTATACAAATATGTAACTGCAAGCTCCGAACTTGGTGGAAATAAAGGCATTAATATTTATAATGTTGTAAGATGAGAAGGAATAATAGATTCCTATGGATTCATGCTTTAAGGATTCAGTGGGCAGTGTGGGAAATTTACTTCACTCTTTGTAGATAGACAAAAAGAAGCTTGGGGGAAGGAGTGTGCACAAAAAGTGAATGAGCCAGGAGGGTACCTCTGACTTTTCACATTTTTTTAAATTGTAATATTATTTTTATTACTGAAAGCACATGGGGTGCAAGAAGGGAGAGAGAGTGAATAAAGTGTGGTGCCAAGCACTGGGGTTGTGGGAGTACAGGAGTAATGGAGAAAAACTGATTCAAAAATGTTTCATTTCAGAGAAAAAAAGAAATAAGATTCTTCCAGGGTGGTACAGAGAGCCAGATGTGTTTTCCTGAGATGACAAATAAGACAGGCTTAATTTGATGAATAATTAAGAAATAGACAAACGGTAAATAATATTCTATATTTATTTATTTCAACAGTAACACACATTTAAGGGAACAGAAAAACACAGAATTTGATGGAGGATAAGGAATGCTTGGCCCACCCAGTCTGCCAATTTTTCCCAACCTACATTGTTAACACAGACTGTACTTGATCTACATCTTTCTCCCCAATCTCCTTTCCATTATGATTTACTTGTGCCTATCCCATGCATTCTTGAACATCAACACTATTTCTGCAACCGCTGGAAGGAATTCAGGGTCCAGAGAAGAATGGACAAGGTAGCTGCTGAAATGATTAAAAAACAGTTGTGTGTGGTTGGTGGTGGCAGGAGTAGTTTGAGCAGAACAGAGGGGAAGGTTGGGGCATGTTGGCTGTAGCAAGGGCTGCCACAGGAGGAGATATATTTGTAATTATCAGTTAAGGACTTTAAACTATAAAACGATGCAGGAGGGGAATCTTAAGAATTTACTGAGGGGATGATCAGGAGGTAAGGTTCCTTCAAATTCCAAAATATTTAAATGAATACAAATAAGGATTGTCTATGGTTCAATGCCTAGCTCACTGCACTGCAGAAGTGGGGGGTAGTCATAGGGCTACGGGGTGGAGAGTGGAGTGGGTTTAAAGGCACAGATTTTGTTGGGATAAAGGCTGCTAGGGTTACAAAAATGTATTTATAAATAAATATTGTCTGTCTGCAAAGGGGGCAAGGGCTCTTTAGGTTAAAAGAAATGTTAGTATAAATAAATTCAGGATGTCTCACTGTAGGTGGAGGGGTGTGTGGAGGAAAGAATGGCCTCTTTTTTTCCATCATAGAGGTTTTTTTCTCCCTTGAGTGGCATCAAGCAGGCTTGTTCGGCCCTATTCATACCTCCACCGCCCGGTATCCACCTTCCCTGACTCACCTTGCCACATGAATTCCCCCATGAATTGCCTCCCATGGCAGCACCAGGAAGGGGAGGGCTGTTCTTCTGCTACACAATGACTCACATCCAGAACTGGAGGTGGTGGCAGTCAGGTGGTGATGTGGGAACGCTTGCAGGGCTTCATGAAGCCAGCACCAACCCTTCTCTGTTTCCTCCCTTGCCTCCCAGCCACAGCGGCACATAAGTGTGTGCATGTGGAGGCATACACACATGCTACAGAACCACAGCACCTCCCTTTCCATGTTATTCATACTCCAGCACTGCCACCCAGTGTCCAGCAGGTAGAAGTCAAGGATCGAGACAGACCTCTCCACCCTGGGAGAGGTGAACTGCCCATCAGATGCTCAATCCTCACTCTCACCCAGTGATACAAATTCATTCCTAACTGTGGGTCACTGGCATGGGAGATGGTAAGGTGCAGCAGGCGCCTCAGCCATCCTTGCCAATGGGCCGACATAGGACTGCCTTTACTAGCAGTAATACCCAGGAGATAGAGAACAGCAGAGGGCAGGTGGATGTTGATGTCTGATTTGGAAATGGCAAACTGCTGCCAGCCTGTAGCTCCATTTTTCCACTAATAAAACTCACTGAAACATTGCATTCTGTGTATTACTGTATTAGTTTCAAGCTTCAAAATGCAGGAATGTGGAGTGATTTGAAATGAATGCATTTGCAGTGGTCCACTAATGTACTATGAATTTCAACATTGAGTATTTTATTATCTTAGTTTAAGTAAGCCATGAGACTGGAGAGAAATCAATTGTTTTAAACTGTGGATACTTATTTTATGTGCCCCCCCCCAAAAAAAAGATTAAAGCAGAAATCAATTTAAATTCATCCAGCTCAATCAACAGCAAAAATGACCACAACTACAGTTGTACAGAGTTTTAAGGTTCCGATATATGTCCCACATTACAGTCAGTGTCCCATAGTTTGTCCACCCTGAAAGTGTCCCACATGTCTCTCCAACCCCACAGAGTCCCACATTAACATGACAAAAGGATACCCCACCCTAACTCCCAACCATTATCCCTTAAACATGCAACCCTGAATCATCATAAATGAAGATAATCCAGGGGGCAGATGGGATCAGAAACAAAAAGACAGAGATGGTGGTGGATGTGAAGGGTTAGGAGCAGTTGACCGGTGACTTACCTCAAAGTTCCCTGCAGATTTCACCCATGTAGGTGAGGAAAGAGAAAGCTGTCCTTCCTCTCCCTGGTGAAATGAGTACATCAGCCTCCTGCAGTGCAGTGTCCTTTTGGGGATTCTTGAAGGGGACATCTGTGGGTGGAGAAGTGGTCTCAGTGGGTATACAGATTCATGCGGTTGGCAGTGGCAGTCTTGTTAGTTTTCTTGACTTAGGATGTAGCAACATTTATAAAGCTTGCTTGCATGGACTGGTTTGTGAGTCATTGCTACTAGCCTTTCAGAGTTTATGGTAACCGTACTGAAATATTCTGGTCTTACCAGATACCAATACCACTGAGATAAAAACTGGCCAGTTCTTTAACTACCTATTTGTTTGTAACTGGTACTGCAAATGTTTTAGTTGTAACTGCCAAACAGTAGCCACTGTAGTGGTAATAGATTGTGACACTCATATTAAGCTGGTACCATTTCTAAGCAAAGTGTCACATTTAGATAATAGCCAATGAAGCAAGCTGATGTGTATTAATCTTTTTTATAAAATGGGCTTTAAAAATCCCCTAACCTGATTGGCTACAACATCTTCTGAGCCGTATCCTTACTAGAAGATATTGTAGCCAACCAGCACTACCCTCCTCTCCTGAACCCCATTACAACAAAATATCTGTGAGCTGTGCCAGCCGCTAACAAAAACACAGCCTTTCACAGCTCATAGCGGGGAAAGCACACTTCCAGTCTGGTGGCACTGACCGCTCACGTGTAAAAGCTGACCACAGGCACAAATGTAGTTCCTCACAAAACACTACGAAAACTTCTGTATTTTAAAGTGTAACCTCTGCTATTATTTAAACCTGACCGCAACTTACCAAGCAAGGCAGCAGGTTTGAAATGCCATAACAGAATCGGTGCATCTGCCGTCCTCTCCAGGTCTCCTATACAGTAAAAAAACAGCCTCCCTCCTTCAACTTCATCGTCATTTAAAAGTGAGATACAACAACCCAGGAAATAGTAGAAAACACTGCAGCACATTAGTATAATACCAAACTCCACTACAGTTATTTTCTTTCAAAAATGGGCTGGCTGACTGGGAGCGATCATGTCTCTCAGCAGCCACCATACACTACCATTTCAGTTTCGCGTTTTCAAACAAAAGATCCCAAGAGTTTGGTATAACATTAATGTGCTGCAGTGTTTTCTATGATTTTCTCAGTTGTTGCAGCTCACTTTTAAAGGACAGTGAAGTCGGAGAAGGAAGGATGTTTTGTTCGTGTATCGGAGACTCGGGAAAGACGGCAGATGCACCGATTCTCTTCCAACATTTTAAACCTGTTGTTTTGCTCTATAAGTTCAACATTGGACATGGTCCTTCAAAATAAAAGAAAAGAAAAGAAACATCCTTTTCAATACTTGGGTGCAACAGCCCACACAGTCAGTGGGTACTACCTAGAGACACAGACACACACATGCCTTCTATAAAAATGGACTATTTTTTCTCTTTTCTACTGATACAGTATAATCCTATTTTATACTTTTTCAAGCCCCCTTTTTATGTACACTTTTTTAATTTTTTAAATTAACTTCTTGTGGACCCATTTTATAAGCGCAATAAGACACTCCGAGGTGTGGGTTATCTCCTGATAAAAGCACGCCCAGGTGCATAAGGCACTCGGCGCAAGCGCCTCGTGCCTAACAATGCACTTGGGCGTGCTCTTATCAGGAGATAACCCACACCTCGTCGTGTCTTATTGCTTACTTATACCATACCCAATGTCAGTAAGTTACTGTGGATCTTAACGTACAAGGTGAACAGCTGATTGCCTGTCTTGCTTTTGGGCAGCCTGCTGCTGCTTTAGTATTCCAGATCTGCTTCTCCTGTTTTTTTTTCCTTCTCTGTTTATGCCCCATTACTTTGTCTAAACTCCCTCTGGAAACCCATTGGTGCCTGACTCTGCAGCATGGGGTCATAATGTTGAAGACAAAAACAGCATGCCAATAAATGATGCAAGCAAAAAAGCATGCCCCGAAATAACAATGGTAAAAACAGTGGCTGCGACACAAACAACGCACCTCATTCAAATTAATGGGACTGTCTTTTTTTGGGGGGGAGGCTTCCACCACCCCCTGGACTTTAAATAACAAACTTCAAGGGGGTGTAGACTTCTGAAATGGGATGAAACTTGGGAATGGAGAAAAATTACATATTCAATAAATTTGAAGACAAAACTAAAAGTAGCAAAGCTGCAACACTGGGAGAACTGGGAGGGAGGGGTTACCGAACTGTGGTCACAGGTCTCCAGCTCTGTCGTGCGCTGGTGACTTAGCCACTCCACCATGGGAGTAGCTTGAGCAAGCATCACACACATGGCAACTTCAACCCTGCTAGATATCAGTGTGGAGCAAAAGGGGTAGCGGTAATTCCCTATCGCTGTTATACCCCAGTCGCTCTAAATCCTTTAGCACTTTACACAATGCAGTTATTGCCTCGCTGCTTTTGTATCATTATAATGACCCATTTGCCCCTCATCCCCAGCGGCAATGGGGTGGAAGGGTATATCTCCAAACTGGATTGCCTTCATTAGCAGACATGCTGTGTGGGCCAGGTCATTTCTTATTCTGTACACCGGAGTTCCAACATCCTCAGAAAGTAGGGCTTTTTCCATCTTTATCCCCCCAATCCCTCAGACATAGGCACACTAGGAAGACCAAGGTTTGTATTCATGGAAAGCATGCTGCCACACCAGTGCCTGGCCTATATCTGTCCCTCCCATGATGCCCTCAACTGCAGTGCCACCTGTGGTCATCCAAGTGGCAATATTACAGTGAGGGGGGCAACCCCCCCTCCCAGGAGGAGAGCGTCCTCTGGAACACTCAGTCCTCCTCCCCCGATGATCAAGGCTTATTAGCAAACCCCAGTTGCTGGCATCCTGAGCAGTAGCACTACTGCTGCCCCAGCTGGCCAGCTGCTACTCATAATTTTGATTGAGTAAGGCGAGTAATTGTAGTAACAACGTAACAGGTGGGGAGTTACTCGTCAAAAGAATATTCCGGTTTTTCCATCTCTGGGAAATGATTTTTCTCTCCTTCTACCTTCTCTGTTTCTCATGTCTATATAATGGGGTAGGGTGTTGTGTTCTGATAAAATTCTTTATTTACACCTCAGACCCTAAATATAACAGTGGGGTCTACAGATGGAAGAGGGGCACATGTTTTTGCATTAGAAAGGTTAAGATATTGCAATTTATACAGCGGATATTGAGAGAATGCCAAAGAATAAAACTGCTATTAAACCCACTTTGCAAGATGTCATACAGTATCTTGCATTTTGTGGTAGGTTACAACTGATATCTAGCAGGGCTGGGTACATCTGAGTGGTACAATAAATAAATCAGAGAGCAGTTTCACAATGTTGATTACATGATGATAGCCTTGTACAGTACTGAAACCAGCAATAAAAAAAAAAAAGAAATTCTAGCCCAGTGCCATGGGTGGTTGAGGCACTGGAGATCTTACCTCCTGCCACGCTGACAGGCAGAGTTCGGGAGCAAGTCCGGTCACCTGTGGTCATCCAGGTGGGAGAGGACTGAGCATCTGGAGGACTGCTCTCCTCTCCCGGTGCGGCTAGCTGCACTGCTCCCAGATTGTAACCACGTTGAGGCATGGTAGCAGGGCAGCTTTCACAGCTCAGCAGGGGGACATCCCTTGGCAGGTGTATGATGTGCACCTCTACTCACACACAAACACACACACACACACACACACACGTCCCGTGACATGCTGCCAGGTGGAAGGAAACCAGAATAAGGAAAAACATGGCATGTTGGAGTATTATGCCCTACTGCCTCTGTCACCAAGGACACCTACCATCTCGAATGTGTCCCTGGGAGGGGAAGGACAGATTTCTCCTTCCTGGCCCTCATGGGAGAAATCAGCAGGGGAATTTTGAGGTAAGTCCCCAGTCCACTGCTCCTAATCCTTCACATCCACCAACTCTACAGTCCACCAAAAACCCATTGTGGAATGGGGGATTCCAGTCTGTTTATCGGGAGAGGGAGGCTGTAGAATGGGGGACATGGCTAGTATGGTCTTCAGGGAAGGAAGCTACAGGGGGATGGCTGATATGTGGGAAGGTGGTATTCCACCTGTGTGCTGGGGCACACAGCAGGTCTTGCCCCTGCAGTGGGGATAGTCCATGTGTTTATGGTCACAAGCACCACCCCACCTTCAAGCTCTGGTTTAGGGTTCCAGAACCTACATCCATGTCTGGTCTTGGGCTCCAGAACCTACACCCATGCCTGGTTTCTTGCTCCAGAGCCCCCAAAGCCATGGCTGCATGCTTCTGAGAGTATAGCAGGTGCAAGAAGAAACTCACACATGTAGCAGAGGTAGCACAGTCTACAGAGGTCCTATGGCTTCTGCTGTTGCTGGCACAGCTCTGGGCATCCTGTATGACTCAGGTTTCATGGGCTTAACACCAGAATGATGTACTATCCCTTTGCTGGGGCAATACACTCTCTGCACCCTCTACACAGCTGGAATACCCCTTGCCACAGACCAACCATTCCCTGTAGCTACCTTTCCTCGAAGACCAGACTTGCCATGTTTCCCCCACCATCACACACCCACACAGCTGGAAAAGCATTGTAGACAAATGTGGTCAGATATTCAACTGATTGCCTCAGCATGAAATCCAGTCAGTTTGCCCCACGCAAACCAGATTTTGTACCGAAGTCCCATATTTAAAAGACCTTTTAGCAGCAGTGTACTGGGATTTTGCCAGGACAAAATGTAGAGGGGTATGCAAGGCAAAACAATGCAAATAGGGGGGAAGGGACATGAATATTGGCGCAGTTCAATATTCAGTGTATTTGCACCATGCAAGGATGCATTGTAAGGTACCCTTGAGAAGAGCAAATACCACCGACTATCTTTTTTTTTTTTTTTTTAACCAGGAGAGACGCACTAAGCTGAAAGCTTGTTTATAGGTGCGACCTGGAAGGACAAAGAAGTTGTGACTTGCTCAGGGTCACACAGTATGCAAGTGGGGCCTGTGTGTCTTAATCCGGCACAAGCCTAGTGGCAGCTACAGATAGTGCATCAGCACCCTCCCCCAAAACACATAGTGCCCCAGTGTCTAGTGGTGCACCCCTCACTCCAATCCTGGCAGAGTTACGTGACATTCCTGGTGTCCAGTGCTCCCAATCCCCATCCTGTATAGTTAATATAATTCCATGGGATCCAGGGTCCCGATCCCCAACCAGTATGGTTAATATAATTCCCAGGAGTCCAGCAGTTCCTTCCCCCACCCATTTACAGGCCCTGAAACATGGCAACACCCCACCCTGGTGTGTCACACCACCACACACGGCCATGACAGTGCTGCTACAGCCATGTAACTCTAGTGGCAAAAACCCAACCCCAATAACAAAGCCCTGGCCCTGTTTCTAAGACAGAGTGGCACCGGCAGCCCCAGCCAAACCTCCATTGGTAGTAGTGGTCCCTCCATCCACCAACAACACCAGCGACCTGCCCCTCAGTCCCCCTTACTGTAAAGTTGATGCCACACTGAAATGATTGTGGGTGACACAGCCCCACCACAAACCTCATCGGCCAGCAGTGGTCTGACAGTAACAGGGAGCAGGCTGCTTATTTATAAGGCAATCGATAAATAAGCAGCGCGCTCCCTGCTACTTTCAGAGGGCAGTTGGCTGAGGAGGTGTTTGGTGGGTTTGTGTCACCTGCTGTCATTTCAGTGCAGTATCGACTGTACAGTAAGGGGGACCAGGGAGGTGGGTCGTCGGTGCTGCAGGTGAGAGGGGGGACCACTACCACCTATGGGGATTTGGCCTGGGCTGCTGGTATCACTCTCTCTTGGAAACAGAGCTAAGGCTTTGTTGTTCCGGGGTGGCTCTTGCCACTGGAGTTGCACAGCTGTGGTGTGCCAAGCAGAGAGGGGGTTATGTCACAGTGGGGTGAGGGGTTGTATGTACAGGGATGGGTGGGAGACCGCTGGACACCAGGAAATTATATTTACTGTAAGGGATGGGGATTGGATAGGAAGAGGGACCACTGGACACCAGGAACATTTTACTCTGGTATGGTGCACTGGGATGAGGGGCTGCTAGCACCAGGAATAGCTCACGGAATGGGCAAATTTTGGTGCTAAAGGGCCTCCAACCCCATGCAAATGAGCCCATAATGGTAATATAAATGGCCCCTTAGCACCTTGCATGCCCTGTGGACTCATTTGCATGGGGACTGTTAAATATTGCCCCAGCGCTAGCCATTATGGGGGCCCTATGAGGCAGGACAAAGTAGCTTAGCACTGGGCAATACTGAACCTATATTCAGATGAAGCATGTGCAGCACTATTTCTCTCATTATGGCATTTTTGTGAACAAATGCTATTTTAAGGCAGGGACAACATTTATGGTGTGTAGCAGAGACAGTACCTAGAAAGGTATATTTGACAGGTACTGTATGCTGAAATTTTTCATGTATCATGACAGATAGCGAGGTCAATAAGTAAAAAAGGTCAGTGTCTGAATAACAAAATGGGGAAAGTATATTCACAGAATAACTGATACTGCAACCCCACAGCACTGCGATGGAATTGATGTGCTTCTGGCAGGAAGGGAGGGACTCTAACAAAGTAATGCTATGTGGATTTGGAAGCAAAAAATACAAAGTGATGGCTTAAAAGTAGAGACATTTAAATAATGATTTCAAGCTGTAATAGATTTACTTGCACAGCCTCAGCAACAAAAAAGTGTATAATGCAGCAGTGTAAAGAACTGATCATGTTTAGTTATTTTATTTATTTATTTATTTGGTATTTGGAAAATAACCTTTGAGCCAAGGCTCTTTTACAAAGGTTCCACATCATGTGAACAGAGAATAGACATTCAATCAAGAAGGTTACAGAGCTTTAGGACATTTGAGACACTGAACAGCACAATAATCAGGAAAAGGTTACAGAGTTTCTTAGTCATTTAAAACACTATACAGCTTATGGACATCGACTTTAGTTTATTACAAGTGCAGGTAAGGTGCAGAGGCACTAGACATTAGGTTAGGTTAGGTTGGGCAGAGGGTCAGTAAGGACAGGATTTTGGTAGGGGAGGAGGGGGGCCTCTAGTAAAAGTGCTCAAGGAGGCAGGACTGAGGCAAGGGAGGCATAGACCCATCCTAGCATGGAGACGGGAGGGGATGTACAGGAGCAGCCCCTTAGAGTGATTCAGAGGCATTGTTAAGGAGCATGTGGGAAGGTGGCTTTGGTCTTGTGCTGAGAATAGTTGCTGTTAGCAGACCCAGGCCTTGTCTTGTCATCCAGAGTCTATCAGCTGTTGGAGAAGCAGGTGCATACAGAGCTGGAGGTCAGGTAGTGCTTAAGGTCTGATTTGAAGCCGGACAGGCTAGTGGAGTTCTAAATGGACTCGGGTACCTCGTTAAGCCAGGAAGGGACTCTGTAGGAGAAGGCGTGCTGTCCGAGAGATGTGCATTGGAATGGCACCACGAGGGCCCCCAGCTTTCTGTTTTTGGTCTTATATTCTGAGCCTGGGAGGGAGAAGATGCCTGCTATGCACTGGGGGGCTTTCCCCAGTAATGCTTTTTTTGTCTAGAAGGCATGTGAGGAATTTAGTCCTTCACCCAAGAGACAGCAGGAGTGTCTGCTCATAGAGGGAACAGGTGTGGGTCATTCGATCACCATTCAGGATGAGTCTGCAGGCCTTGTTGAGAGCTACATGCACCCTCTTGAGCACAAAGTCTGATGCTGCACTGTAGACAACCAGGCAGTAGTCAAGGATGGAGAGGATGGAGAGGATGGAGCTCATGACTGATAGGTAGATGGCTGCTGTGGTAAGGTGTTTTCTATGCCTGTAAAGCACACCAAGCTTGGTGTTGACTGTCTTGACCACCTGGTCTATATGTTGAGTGTAGGATAAGGTGTCATCCAGGGTGACGCCAAGGTATTTGAAGGAGTGTACCTGTTCCAAGGGGGTGAGTACATTGTTGGTGATGTTTATGGTGGGGAACATTTTCTTGAGCTTGAGGCTGGATAGGAGCAAGGTCTTTTTTTTTTGTAAGTGAGCAGAAGTTTGTGAGCACAGAACCAGTCTTCTATTTTATTGAAAGAGTGCCGAAGTGCTGCTTGGAGTGGCTCACTTCAAGAGTTGCTGTTGAGGATGACAGCGTCGTCTTCATATAGGATTATCTCAGCATCACAGGCTTGAGGAAAATTATTCAAGAACAGGCTGAAGAGCAGTGGTCCAAAGATGGATCCCTTGGGGACCCCCAATGTGACATCCCTGGTGTCAGACACTGTTTGTCCTATTTTTACACATTGTGACCTGAGAGACAGGTAGTCTCGGAACCATAGTGTTGCATTGGCAGTGACTCCCAGGCTTTGAAGCTGGGCCAGAAAGAGGGTATGCTGGTTGGTGTCGAAGGCATTTGTTAAGCATATGAACGCCTCCCCTACTACTTTGCCTTTGTCCATAGCTTTGTGAGCATAGTCAGTGAACTCTACAAGGGCAGTCGTGGCACTATGCCCCTGCCTGAACCCATGATGGTTGGGGCATTGCAGTTGATATTTGCTGATGTAGTCTGTTAGTTCATCCACCACAATCTTCTCAAGGGTCTTGGATAGGAGAAGAGGATTGAGATCAGCCTGTAATTGGACACATTGATCCTGTCCCTGCTTTTGTGGACAGGAGTGACCAGCGTTTGCTTCCAAGTGACTGGGAATTGTGCCAAGGTCACGGATTTATTGAATAGTTTTGTAATAGGCTTGATGAGCACATCAAGTGTTTGACACCCAGCTTTATGTCTACTCCATCGCTACCCATTCTGGTCTTCCCGAGCACTTTTTTTATGTAGAATGCTGCCTCCTTTATAGTAACTCTCTTGAGGTAGAAGGTAGGATGAGAGGTACTGGGTGCTTTGTCATCTGAGAGAACCTTGGCGGGGTGTAGGTAGTCAGGAGGGAGTATTGTGCTTAGATCTGTGAAGGCAGAGTTAAAAGACTCTGTGATGAGGCATGTTCCTGGAAATACAGAACAACTAGCGTAATAACTATGGTGCAGGAAAACTAATAGAAAACACATACACTTTGACCCTGACCCTGATTGCCAGCAGGCTATTCTGGATTACCTAATGCAGGAATGATGAATGGATAGCTGCATTCAATTGCGATCAGTAGGCTTACCATACAACTTGTTTATAAACCCAAAAGTGGGGTTATAAGCTCATTGAGCTGTTTGTATCTTAAGTCCTCTGATCGCAATTATAGGATCATTCCAGTGAACCGGCACCATTAGTGACTTAGTGAGCAAGCACAGCCTGCTGGAAATAGTAGGGTGGACAGAAGTAGATGAGTTGTCTACCACCCCAAAACTGAAAATAATTAGAAAGAAAATTTTAAGTATCTCCACCACAGCCAAACACACATTGTCCCCCAGCAAATCATGACTGGCTGTCCTGTGTTCTGATGCAATTATTTTAAAAGTTATTAATAACTACAGCCAAGCACGCATCCTCCCACAGCAATGCAGGACTACCTACTTGACCACAAGCAGCATAGCAGCAACTACAGGTGTGTCATTTGAAAAGTATACATAAATAAAAAAATGTAAACTAGGTTGCGCTTAGTACAGCAACAGGCTGCAGTAATGGTTGGGTGAGGATGAGTGAGTGGACGACTACCAAAGGTGGGGAGTAATAGTGAATGGGTGACAGAAAAACTTGAGGCAACCCATTATTTATCATGAAAAGGAAAATAAAACAGTTTCCTCAGAGTCTGAGAGCAATACAAGTAATACAAATAAATAAACTATTGATTGTCAGGTTGCTCCAAGCTCCTCTGCTCTGTCTGCAAAGTGATATCCTGGAAGGTTTAGGCTGGTTTTGAAATGTAAAAGCATGATTCTGAGTGCTCACCAAAATAAAAAAAAATGGGGATGTAGCCAATTGGCATGCTAGATTTTGTAGCCAATAGGAAAAGCAGCCCAATCGAACCAATCAGAGGACACGGCGTGATTGACCAGTCAAAGGACACGCTGCCAAGTGGGTGCAGTTGAAGGACTAGTGTGCATTTTGACGACAGACAGAACAGAAGGTATAGGATGTGTCACTGAATGCTGAATAAATTCTGTCTTAGGTAAAAAAAAATCATAATTACTGCAGAACTCTTCACTCCGCTTGAGTACTAAGTGGAGCTGTGTTGAATGTTTTATTTCTGACAGAATGGAGTTCCACAGAATTTTAGAAAATTCCACTGATTTCCATCATTTGTAGGATTTCAACATTCTGCATGTAAAATGTTCTTTGCTGAATAGTAATCCACATTTCACACAAACCACAGATTTTTTACACATTCTATGGAAAATTATTCCACAGTTTCCATGATCTGTGGAAAGTTATTCTGCAGTTTACAAAGAAATGCTTTTCAAAATTCCACAGAATTTCAAAAAAGTTCACAAAGCATTTCAGAAGCAGAATTGCCATTCCATAGCAGTTCTGATGGAGGAAATCCATATTCCCTACAGCCCTCATAGTAAGATTGTTTAGAAGGGATTTGAAAAACCTTTATTTAGAGAGAAACTGTTTTTAGCAAATGTTATGATTCCAAGAGTGCAGGAATGCATCTGAGATGCATCTTTTTGGGAAGGGGAGAGACATAGCTCTTGTATTCAGTGTTGTTTCTCTAAGTGTTTCAGACTATTGATGCTTTTTTACCAATGCAGAATGCATTTTTTCTTTAATTGTCTCAATTTGTTCTTATCAATGATTGTAAGTGGCCGCTGGCCACCATATCTGCAATTTTGAAAATGAACTGAGTTTCCTTTTTTCTTTTTCAAAAATAATTATTTACAGAAAAAAATCTTTCTGTCTGTGCCAGACAATAGACCATTATTTGTATAGGGCTGTGCTACACAGTCCTGTTGTGCTTAGGCAGTGAACTGTTTTTTCAACTAAGAAATATTATAGTAAAAACATCTGGCTGGGTGAGACAACAGAGAGTTTTTTTTGTATAGGGCTGTGAAACATACCAATACAGTGGGCAAACCCTGTTTATCCAATATTTCCCCCCAAAATCAAAACAAACAAAAGCTGCCAAAAGCCACATAACCAAAAGAAGTTGAAGTCACAATCCCACAATCCTGCAGAGCAAGTTACAGTCATACATCCAAGTGTTTTTTTTTTTGGGGGGATATTCTATTATTAATCTACAATCTGAGGCAGCTCACAATTTTTTAAATTAATCAATAAAATATAATAATTACAGCAACAATAATAATAACAAACTTATAAAGAGCTGCTGATGCCTCTTTGAAAACATAGGAAAGCATAATATTTAGACACACTTCAGCTTGCAGTTCATGGATCTCCTACAGATTTATCATACCCCTTAGTTATTACATAAGTAATAAGGCACAACATGGAATGTGCTGCATTACTGTCCCATTCACCATGCATGGCTACTGTTTACTTATGGCTGTTTAGACAGACAGGATACTGTGAAGCTGGCCAGAACTGGGGATTGTAAGGAGAAGTAGTTAGTGCAGCAGCTGGAGGTAAAGCTAACACTATAATGAGATTTTGCATAGAGTGGTTAAGTAGACTTGTTTAACGTGTTTGTCGATTGTTGTTCTGAAACTGGGAGGGAAGAACTGACATTAAAAATCAGGATATAAAATCAGGATATTGGATCTAGTATTCTCTCCCCTCTCCCACTTGCCTCCTGTTCTTGCTCTCCATTATCTTCATTGCCTCTTGTTCTTGCTCTCCATTACCTTCTCACCCTTCCCCTGTCACTAACCCTAATTACTTTGCTTCTTTCCTTTTCTTCTTCCCCTTCCCACCCTGCTATGATTACCTTTCTGCCCCACCTTTAGTCATCCCCTCCTACTATTCCCTTTGATCTCCTTTCTTAGTGCACCTGTTCACCTCTACTCACTTTCCCATCTAATTACGTCCATGCACTTAAGTACCCTTACCTTGCCTACTTTGTCTCCTTTCTAGTGTACCATTTGTAAGGATGTGTTGTAGTTCCTAGTATTTCCTGTGTAATGGTGGTGTTGTAGTTTGGTATTTGACACATCTAGACATCATAAATTTCTCTGTTTAGCCTGTTGTCCTCAAGTACCTCCTTTTATGTGTATCCATATATGCCATTCCTTTATGTATTGCCATATACCTCATATGTGTTACCAGTTTCTGTTTACTTGTAAGTTTTTGCTGATTGTAATTGTTTGTCCTCCCAGGACCAGCTTGTAAATGAGCTTGTCTCAATGATGTTCAGCCTCGTTAAATAAAAATTGAATTGAAAATTGAATTGAAATCAGTATTCAGCATTTATACTTGCTAGTTTACAGTAGTGAATTTTGCATGAAAACAGGATCTTTATCATTTAGAGTTCACTTGTCCCTACAGTGTATCCCCCACTGGAAGTAATAAACCTCTTTTGTGATATCACTGTCTGTTGCCATTTGACTGAATAACTGTGATGTTATAAGCAGAGCATTGTAACATCAGGATGAGAATAAACAATAGGAGCTGCTGAACTCTCAACAATCAACAATCCTGTTTTTCATGCATTTGACCTCAGAAATGAATAATGAGGTGACAAACCAGAGAGCTAATATGAAATATAAGCTGAGTTGTACTGTCCAACTATTATGTTTTTCATTTTATGTAGGCATTAACTGCTCTTTAATATAAATGAACTGCAGGCTACTTTGTTCTCATTTTTACATTAACTTTTTTTATTTGATATCTGTATGAGTACATTGGACCAAGGTTCATGTTCAGTTATGGAACAAATACAAAATACAGTCTTCAGTTGATGCGTATGCACAGGCAGAGCAGTTGAACTTTGGTGGGCTCCAGAAGGGTGGGGGAGGCAGGAAGGTATACCTTCCTCAACCTGTACCACTGCATAATTCCTTCACCATACTGGTGGGATGGGGGAGATAAGAGGAGGCTACTGTATTAGTGGGAAGGAAGGGAGGAAGTGAGGGTCTTCAGAATGGGAGGCCCCATGGAGGGAGGAAGAGGCCCCTAGCTGAGGGGGAAGCAGCTGCTTGTGGGAGATTCTGTACTTAGGAGGATAGACTGGGGAGTAGGAGGAGAAAGGGAGGTGGAGGTGAATGCCTGAGAGGTGCATTGGTATGGAGGGATAGAGAGCAGATCCTAACAATCTCTTGGGCAGCAGGATATAGGAAGAAGCTAGATGCCATTGTCCACCTGGGGACAGATGACCAGATGACCTGAAAAGGGACAGGGTAGTGGTAGTGCAGGGAAATTTCAGGGAACTGGGAAGGGGTCTCAAGCACATGGCACATAGGATAGTTTTTGTCAAAGTGCGACTTGTATATGCCAAGGAAGAAGATAGGATATTCCTCTCCAGAGCTTTTAACAATTGATCAAGGGTATGGTGCATGGAGGATGACTTCAGTTGCTTTGGGTGCTGGTAGTCAACCTGGGATGATATGGGCCCCTGTGGAAGAGACAGCCTGCATCTTTCCAGGATAGGGATTACAGTTTTTAGTAGAAGGTTCAAATGCTACTTGGATGAGCATTTAAGCTAGCTAGCGGGCAGGCTGTAAAGTCAAGGGAGGCAACAAATCCCCCCCAGTGATGAAGCAGCAGGGAGGGAGATCCCAAGGAGAGTAAGCTCCCCCAGGGCAGGCACACAAGAAGACAGAGGTGGGCACAAGGCAGATGACAAGGGGGTATGAATAAGGAAAGCAAGAAGAAAAGAGTAAATGAGACAGGTAATAGATAAGGTAACAATAGAAGAGGGTGATCAGGGGAAGCTTCAGAAAACAGCACAAGCAAGAGAAGGGGGAAGCAAGAAAGCAGGCAGGGATGAAGTAAGGCATACAAAGCCATGTACACCAATGCAATGAGCCTGGGAAATGAAATTCTAGACCTGGAGTCCATAATGGCAGTGGCTATCCTGGAATTGGTGGTCACAACAGAGTCATGGTGTAATGCCAGCCATGACTGTGATATGGCCATACCATGCTACTGTCTGTTCAGGACAGACAGGGATAGAAGGAGGGGAGGAGAGGTTGTACTGTTTGTGAAGGAGGGAATCAAGGCCATGGAAGTACAGGGACACCCAGAGGAACAAGAAGGGCTGGAGGTGCTCCTGTTCATCCTAGTGACAGGTAATGAGGCTTCTATCTGGACAGGGGTGTTATACAGACTTCCAGTACAGGGAGAAGAGTTGGATAAGGCACTTGGTGAAGCCATCATCAGGATGTCCAGTAAGGGGGAGGTGCTGCTAGTTGGGGACTTCAATCTGTCAGACATGGAAAGAAGACTTCCAGCTGCAGCTTTGGCAAGGAACAGGGCCATCCTTGACTTCCTACAAGGGAATTTTCTTAGGTGGCTAGTCAAGAAACCCACTAGGGATGGGGAAGTGCTGGACCTGGTGCTTACGAACCAGGACAGCATTGCAGACATCAGAGTGGTCAATCCACTAGGCACCAGTGATCATAGTACAGTGTGGTTTAACATTAAGATGGAACAGATGCAAACCACAATGAGGATGAGTATTCTGTACTTTAGAAGGTCAGATTTTAAAGAAATGGGAGACTGCTTCTGAAATTACCTCTTTGGAAGGGATTGCCAGGAAGGGGTAAAGGTACGGTGGGGAAAAATAAGGGATGACATAATTAAGATAACCAACCAAAGCATTAAGGAAGTGAGTAAAAGTAAAAGGAAAAAGAAGCTGTTATGGTTCTCTAGGGAAGTGGCTAAGGTGGTGAGGGAATAAAGGATAGCATTCAGAAGGTATAAGGAAACACAGAGGGAGGAAGACAGCAGCTATACCAAGTAAAACAGATGGAAGCAGGAAAGGCAGTAAGAGGAGCAAAGATGCAGACAGAGGAAAGGCTAGACAATGGGGTAGATGAAGGGGTTAAGACTTTCTTCAGGTACATAAGTGAAAAGAAGAAAGCAAGTGGAGGGATGGTGAGGATAAGAAGGATGGCAGAGTAAGGTTGCGTAGAAGAGGATCAAGAAAAAAAATAGATATCCTGAACAGGTACTTCTGCTCAGTCTTCACAGTGGAAGGGGAGGGGCGCAGACACCAGGAAGCAGCAGGAACACAGTGTAGGGGGGTACTCAAGTTAATTTTCAGAAGAAAGAGTCCTGAAAGGACATGGAGCTTGAAAGTGGACAAGACTATGAGACCAGATAGGATACACCTAAGGGTACTAAAGGAACTTAGGGAGGTGCTTAGTGCCCAACTGATGGCCTTATTTACCAGCTTACTGGAAACAGGCATGATTCCAGAGGACTGGTGGAGAGCAGCCATGGTCCTCTCCATAAGAGCAGCAGCAAGAAGTAGGCTATAACTATAGGCTGGTCAGTCTCACATCAGTGGTATGGAAACTAATAGAACTAGTATTAAAGAAAAAATTGGTAGAGTATCTTGAATCCAGTGGTCTACAAGACCAAAGGCAGTATGGATACATGGGAGGAGGGGAGGGGAGGTTATACCAGATGAATTGGATTGATTTCTTCAACTGGATGGCCAGGGGAAACAGATCAGAGGAGGGCAGTGGATGTGGCTTATCTTGACACTGTGCCACACAGGAGACTGAATACAAAATTGAGCAGCTTAGTGGTGGGATTCAAAGTGGTGAATTGGGTAAGGAATTGGTTAATGGATAGAAGACAGAGAGTGGTGGTTAATGACACTCACTCCAATGAGGGGAAAGTGACCAGTGGCTGTGCCACAAGGATAGTACTGGGACCACTCCTCTTTAACATTTTCTTAACTGACATTGCATAAGAACTGGATGGGAAGGCATGCATTTTTGCAGTTGACACCAACATTTGTAATAATGTGGACATTCAGGAAGAGGTGTAGAGACTATGTAGGGACCTTGGGAAACTCAAGGAGTGGTCAAGAACATGGCAGTTGGGATTCATTGCCAAAAAGTGCAAAATCATACACCTAGGGCGTAGGATCCCATGAGATGAGTATAGCATGGGGGAGGGGCAGGTACTAATAGTCACTAAGCAGGAATAGGACCTGGGCTTATCATATCTGATGATATCAAAGTGTCAGGGCAATGTGACAATTCAGTGGGTAGGGCCAGTGGTATGCTGGGATGCAAAGGGAGAGATATTTCCAGCAGGAGAATGGAGGTGGTGTTGCCACCGTATCACTCACTTCTGAGACCCCACCTGGAGTGTTGTGTCCAGTTCTGGAGGCCACACCTCAGAAAGGACACAGACAGGGTAGAGTCAGTCCATAGGAGGGTAACTACAATGATGTAGGGGTTGCATCAAAAGCCCTTTGAAGAGAAACTGAGGGATCTCAACGTGCACAGGTACATTTTTAAAGAGAGAAGAGTGACAAGGGACATGATAGAGACCTAC
The DNA here is from genome assembly GCA_016271365.2 of Neoceratodus forsteri. Lineage (NCBI taxonomy): Eukaryota > Metazoa > Chordata > Ceratodontiformes > Ceratodontidae > Neoceratodus > Neoceratodus forsteri. The sequence goes on along the minus strand of CM057456.1, from coordinate 1,154,676,825 downwards.
AAGTACTTCACAGGGGTGAGCAAGGAGCAGGAAGGGAATCTCTTTCAAATGAAAAAGAACACCAGGAGTAGATGGCATGCAATAAAGTTGGGAAGGGAGTTTTAGAGTGATGTGAGGAAATTCTGCTTCACTGGAAAAGTGGTGGACACCTGGAACAGACTGCCAGCGGAAATGGTGGAGGCGAACGCAGTAGTTAGCTTCAAGCATTCATGGGAAAGAAATAGAGCGATATTAGTAAATAGGTAGGGAGGAAGGAGGATCACCTGAGACCAGTTAGGGTTTTGTGGACACAGACTAGGCAAGGACCATTTGGGAAGACTGGGTGGGCCAAGTGATCCTTTTCTGCTGACAAATTCTATGTTACTATCTTTCTGTATTTCTAAGACAGTACACACAGAAAAATGCAATAAAGTTGTCATGGCTTTAGTTGTCACACTGCCTCTTTATTGGGGGGGGCTGAAAGAAAAACCTACACAATTTGTACCAAAGTACTTTTAAAATGACAGTACATTTTGCAGCAGTACTGTGGAACTCTTCACTGGATCATATTAAGCAATTTTCACCTTACAATTCTTTCTCCTTTGTTTTTCCCCAACATTTTAAGAGTCTTAACTCTTGTTCCTGTTATTGATTGTTTGTCATAAGCTCGGTACAACATAGTGACAATGAGATATTGTTTCTGTATCTTTACTATGAATTTTTGTATTGCATTTATATCACAACCTCATGTGATACCTAAAACAGGAACGTACATTACAGTGTATCTATCTCACATAAAAATGAAACAAAATTAAATGACTATAAATTACCACCAAATATATGAGAAAAGAAAAACATTCTATAACATACTAGAAATGGACATTATGATTACTTATTATTCAAATTTCTATGAAAAGCCTTTGCATAAATGAAAGATGATGTGTCCGATATTCAAAGATAAGCGTACCAGCAAAGAGGATTTTTGGGTGCGCGAATCCAGAATTGTGCCTGCACTCTTGATTGACCCATATTCAGAAGGCCCAGGAGCAGCATCAGAATCCCACAGTGCCAGAGCACAATAATACCACAGTGCCTAGGAAAAATGAGGGGGTCCTCCCATGCACAACAGTGAAGCAGTATCTTCAAAGGTTTGCTGCAGTGGTAAATAGCCCCTAAAGCAGCACTATTTACTGGCTGAAAACCATCTCTTAACAGTGCAAAATAAAAATGAATAAGAAGGAATGAAAAGCTTTATTTCTACTGAAGACTTATCTTTGTACTAAAAAATCCTGTAAGAGCACTTTAATGAATGGAGTTGTAGGAGATAATTGGTATTAATTTATTAACTGAAAATTTAACAAGAATGTTTACTTGGTTGGTGACTTTTAATCACATGTCGTTGCTGTAAGGTGTATATAAATCTGTATTGTGATACTGAAACACCACCCCCTGATGAAGAGGGTCATTACCGTTGAAGCGACGGGGATTTGTTCATTTGTTCCTTAATAAAACTTAAGTATTTTTATGCAGCCTCTGTCCTTGTGCTTCACTGTTTTCGTATATTTTGGGTGCACTATATGGCTGAACTAAGGATTTTTGACATATTAGCACATCAGTTTTGTGTGTCTTCTACTATGCTTTAGGAGTGGTGATCTTCTAATGCTGCTTTTGTGATCGATTGGGTAAAAACTGCAAAGGAAAGAATTATGTGACTGTTTGCTCAAACCCCTTCGGGATCATTAAAAATGTAATTTTCTGTGGAGCTGTGCTTTACCAGTGAGCGATATATAAATGGGGGTTTATTTTCTTATTCCCTTCTCACTGTTGCTATGGATTTTTCTAGCCCCAGTTGTTTTATGAACAAACGAATTAACAGACATCTCTGTTATCCTGACACCAAGTTTGTAAGCGCCAGCTCAATAACTGAATTGCAGCGTTAAAAATGATGGACACCTGAGTTGAACTGGGATTGATTAACAGCTTAAATACTTGAACTTGCAGAAGAGCCTTTGTTCTAATTGGCTCTACATTGGTGCAGAATCTTAGCAAAAATATTTTTCACTCTAGAGAACAAGTTCTTGCAGCTCACTCATGTTCCACATATGAACTTTGGTGATTCAAATTTCTGTATTTAAGAATTAAGCTGTAAGGTAGTATGAATGCCGATGGTGATCCAGAAGAGCAAATGAGCTCTGATGAGGAAAGTGATGACTTTCAAAATGAGGAGGTGTCTTGTTTGGAGTCTTTGGAAGGAAAAATCAGGAGATGGAAGATATGATGACCCCCTCCCCCCCTTTTCCCAACAGAAGTGACCAGCAAGAGAATGCTACTGAATTCCGTAGTGTTTTTTTCCAAACTTGAAAAACAATTAAAAACAGAACTGTCTCTATATTATAATATTAACAGCCTAGATGGGGAGTACTCACAAAATGGTAGAGTACTGAGGGGCTTAAGACTGGACATTGAGCAAACAGTGGGAATTGAACACTTTAAACATAAAGATGAATTGGAAGCTGTCTTGGGTGCATGTTCTGACAAGCTGGCAAAAATTCTAGTAAAAGAAGATGAAATCAATTACAATGCTATAAAAAAAAGATATTGCCTTAACACAAAAAGAATTAGAAAAAATTTTGCAGCACCCTTTATTTAAACAGAGGGAGAAGAAATTGAACAGATGTGTGGATTTGCATGAGAAGGAGGTAATAAAACATAAGCAAATAAAACATGAAAGAGATCTAAGGGGACTATTCATTAGGTCAAGTTTTTGTATGGGACAGAAGGAATAATACTGATGGGAGAGGACATAACACTATATGTAGCCACTCAAGAAACCATGGCAGGAGACAAAATAGGAGTAATTCCAGGAACTGGAGATACAATAGGAAAAAGAACAAAAATATAAATTCAAATAAGACAAATTTGGGGACTGATAATCAAAGTAATGCACAACCATCAATAGCATCAACATGTGGAGTGTCTGAGATGCCTGGACAACAGAAAAAAGTTTGTTTTTTTTTTAGACAAAAAAGAGACAGGCAGAAATCAAAAGACAAGAAGAGGAAAGAGAGGGTGCAAGAACATAAAGGGATGACAAATTGAAGAGAACAACCAGGAACAACATCAGCAAAACGAATCAAAAGAAATAATTAATCAGAGTACATATGAACTTAACTCAATAGAATCAAGTGTGTTAAGTAAAGGTTTTTCATTAGTCCATCCCCTAAGGTCAATCAATTTAAATTGCAAATTGAGTTGTTTAAAATTTTTAGAAAGGTTAATTTGTGTTATGTTTTTGCATCAAAAAATATGGGAGGCTTAACAGTCTCAGATATTGCTGAACAGGGTAATGATAGAAATGTTTTGGATTTGTTATTAGATTCTTTGGAAAACACAGATTTGGAGGAAATGGAAGTTAATGGTGTAATAGGTTCTAGTCCCACCACTGTAGATATGAATATGTTAGATCTTTGGAGTTTTGATACACTGGATAATGCTGCAGTGGCTCTGAGCCACCCAGCTATCTACATTATTCAGACAAATCTAGAAAATATAGGTTTAAACCAAAGTCGGTGTTTTGCCCGAGAATTACAGATGCTGCAATTCAGACCTACCAAAAGGTAGTTCTTAAAGAGGTAGATACCTTATTTATGAAAAAGTGATATAATGTCTGTAACTTAACAACAAAAGAACAGACTGTTTGAATAAACTAACAAATCTGAAAGAAGTGATTTTTAAACAATCAGATAACAGCAATAATATAGTCATCTTAAATAAAATACACTATGAAATGGAGGCTAATAGGTTATTATCAGACAGAGACTAATGTGATCCTAGGAAAGGATCCAACTTTGGAATTTCAGACAGCTTTGGGATCACTGGTGCATGAGATGACCAAGAGGGGTTTTATTAGTAAGAAAGAGTGTGAATTTTTGAAGGTTGAGACACGCATCATACCAACATTTTATTACCTGCCAAAGGTACATAAAGATAAATTTCACCCCCTGGTCACTCCATCATTTCTAGTACAGGCTCACTAAGTGAGAACTTATTTAAGTTTTGTGACTTTTTTTCTGTAACTATTAGTAACATTCCTTCCTTCTTTTACCAGAGGTTCAGCACGCTAAATAAGATACAATGGAAGGAAGATTATATTTGGATCTCAGTAGATGTGACTTCACTCCATACTTCCATTCTCCATGACGTGGGTTTAGAAGCATTACCATTTTTTTCTATCTAAAATCCAGTTAGACAATGCACCACCACCCAAGTTCTTTCTTGATGCAGTACATTTTATTTTAACACATAATTATTTTTTGTTCAACAGTAAGATTTATTTACAGCAAAGGGGTACTGCCATGGGTGGAACAGCTGCACCCACTTATGTCAACCTGTATTTAGGGTGGTGGGAGGAAAGATTTATTTTTTGTGAGAATAATCAGTATCATAATAACATTTTCTTTTGGAGTCAATTTTATTGATGATTTGCTAATTATTTGGTCAGGAAAGGAAGTTGAGGCAGAATATTTTGTTAAGGGAATTGAACAATAATGATATGAATCTTAGGTTTACTTATTGCTCAAGTAAAGAAAAGATTGGATTTCTGGATTTATCTTTGAATGTGAGGAAGGTAAAATAGAGACTACATGCTTTGGAAAAGAGACAGCAGGGAATGCTTTACTTCGTGCTGATAGTATCCAGAGGGAAGAGTGACCAGTGGGGTACCACAGGGATCAGTGCTGGGACCAGTACTATTCAACATCTTCATCAGTGACATTGCGCAGGACCTAGAAGGCAGAATTTCACTGTTTGCTGATGACACAAAGCTCTGTAACAGAGTAGACACACCAGAGGGTGTAGACAGAATGAGAAGGGACCTGCAGAAACTTGAAGAATGGTCAGGGTTTGGCAGTTGAAATTCAATGCAAGGAAGTGCAAGATAATGCATATGGGGCACAAAAACCCTGGCACAATATATCAGTTGGGGGTGAGGATATAGCATGCACCAAGCAGGAAAGGGATCTTGGGGTTATCATCTCTGATGACCTCAAGGTAGGAAACAGTGTGACAAGGCAGCAGGTAAAGCAAATAGGATGCTGGGATGTATAGGCAGGGGCATCACCAGCAGGAAAAGGGAGGTCATAATTCCGCTATACAAGACACTAGTGAGGCCCCACCTGGAGTACAGTGTACAGTTCTGGAGACCACACCTACGTAAGGACATAGACAGGGTAGAGAAGGTTCAGAGGAGGGCAATAAAGATAGTGCATGGATTGCATCACAAGTCCTATGAAGACAGGTTGAAGGAACTGAACATGTACTCCCTGGAGGAGAGGAGGGAGAGAGGGAATATGATAGAGACATACAAGTATCTTACAGGGAGGAACAGGGTGCAGGAATACACTATTTTTAAGCGCAAAAGATGTTCCAGGACTAGAAGGCATGGGATGAAGTTGGAGGAGGGCGATTCAGAGGAAACATGAGAAGAATTTCTTCACAGAACGGGTGGTGGACAAGTGGAACACCCTGCCAGAGGAAGTGGTGGTGGCTGAAACAATCACGGGATTTAAGAATGCATGGGATAGACATAAAGGAATTCTGGAGGTCAGGGGTAAGGGGCAACAGAGGAAAACATAAACTGAACTTACAAGCTCAAATGGGCAGACTGGGTGGGCCATAGGCCCTTATCTGCCGACACTGTCTATGTATCTATGTATCTATGTAAATTAATTTCTTCTATACCATATGAACAGTTTATTTGTCTCAGAAGAAACTGCTCAACTGAACAAGCTTTTGAGACACAGTCACAAGAAATGATGCAATGCTTTGTTGCTAGGGGATATAAAAGCATAGAATTGAATGAGGCCCGAGAAAGAACTAGGTCATAGAATAGAGAAACATTACTCACTCCAACAAAAACAAGAGGATGGGTCCAAGAAGATGACTTTTGTATTGGAATATATTGGTATTGCATCAAAAGTTAAGAATATTCTATTAGATAACTGGAAATTACTTGAACAATGCAATATTCAGGATTTGATTTTGGACAGACCGAGGGTAACATATAGTCAAGAAATATTGGAGATCTGATCTCTTCAAGTCATTTTGTTCCAAATAAGGAATGCCCAGAGACATGGTTACCTGGGAGAACATCACGATGTTTTCAATGTGGACATTGTCAGGGATGTAAATACTTGACACAAGGGAAATTATTTAATCATCCCACTAAGGAAATTCAAGTAGATATTATAGATTTTGTGAATTGTTCTACTGAATATGTAGTATATGTGGCACACTGCCCATGTATGCAATTATATGTGGGATAGACAGTGAGACATGCAAAGGAGGGAATGTTGGAACATATTAGAGATGCTAAGAATAATAATTTGGAGTCTACTGTAGTTTCACATTTTTTTGAATTTCATAATAGCAATCCAACATGTTTGAAATTTATGATAATAGATTGTGTGAAGCCACTCTTACATAATGGTGACAGGAGACATATGTTATTGCAGCAAGAGTCACAATGGATCTATACTTTGGGTTCCCTGCACCCATCAGGTCTTAAAAAGATTTGGATCTAACTGTATATATATATATATATATATATATATATATATATATATATATATAAGATTAGGAGGTTATAACATTATTTTAGGTTAAAAGTGTTAACAGATAATTAGGCAGATGAAACTGCTGCTTTTGTAGCACATGCTAGGTCTGTCTTCTTGCTGTCCTACTTCTGATCTTTCCCTCTCTTTTAAGTCTCCCCTTAAATTGGAAATTGAGTCTATGTATAAAATCCCCCTTTCATTCTCCCTTCCTTGATATACCCTTTCTTCTTCTTTCTTCATTCTCCCTTTTTTCTTTTAATTTTAATTTTATCACACTGTGCACATTGTGGTTTTTCAATAACAAACTCAGTTTTTTAGATACTTTCAATTTGTTTTTGTTTTTGTCTAGCAGTAATCAATAATAAACCAATGGGTGGATCGTCACTATTTTGAAGTAGACCTCCTTCTTATAAGAAGTATTAATTAAAGATTGGATTAAAGGGTGATTTGTATTGCTGCTTTTCAACTTCAAATGCTGAAGCCTTATTTGAAATTAATATTTTAAAAAAAGCTGAAGAACTGTTTTCATTTCTTTAAAAAAAAAATAAAATGAAAAGGAATAAGAAGGAATGAAAGGCTTTATTTTGAATGATGACATATCTTTGTACTAAAAAATCCTGTAATAGCACTTTAATGAATGGAGTTCTAGGAGATAATTGATATTAAATTATTAATTTAAAATTTAACAAGAATGTTTACTTGGTTGGTGACTTTTAATCACATGTCATTGTAAGGTGTATATAAATCTGTATTGTGAGACTAAAACTCCACCCCCCTTGATGAAGAGGGTCATTACCCTTGAAGAGCCGAGGATTTGTTCATTTGTTCATTAATAAAACTTAAGTATTTTTATACAGCCACTGTCCTTGTGCTTCACTGTTTTTGTGTTTTTTTGTATATTTCGGGTGCCCTATATTGTTGAACTAAGGATTTTTGACACATTAGCATATCAGTTTTATGTGTTTTCCTCTTAACAGTGCAGCCCCCACACCCTCCCGAAGGCAGGGTGGCTGTACTGTAGCTGCCACCTCTGATCTCCTGTGTCATAATTATATAGATCTCTCTAGTGCCCAGTGGCACTCCTCCACCTGCCAAATACCCATTCCATTTAGTAACATGTTATTCATGGTATCTAGTGTACCCCCACCTCCCCTCATTTGTTCCATTTACTGACATATTATCCCTGGTGTCTAGTGTTTAGTGGCACCTTCCACCACCTGATTATCCATTCCATTCTCCATCATTCATCCCTGGTGTCCAGTGGTTCCAGTGGTTCCCCGATCAACTGTTGATGACAGTAAAAGTATTTAGTGGTGGTTCAGTGTCCCCCAACCATCCTGCCCACTCACAGACCAATACATCACACAACTCCTGTTACCCTGGTGTCCTACAGTGATCAGCAATGCCCAATATGGTGACTGGCATAGCTCTCCTCTCACCTTCTTGGTTGGCTGCCATATGAGCTGCCAGTGCCACTAGACACAAGGGATAACATATCAGTTTAAGGATGGGAGATCAGGGGGTAGGGTGCCATTAGACACCAGGAATAACATGTCTGTATATGGAACAGGTGATTGTAAGGTGGGGGAGGACATTGCAGAGGGACTAGTAAGAAAAGTATGTCTCTTTGCTGATGACACAAAGATCTGCAACAGTGTTGATACACAAAGTGGAGTGGAAAGGATGAGAAGGGGCTTTGCAAGGTTGGAGGAATGGTCAAATGAATGGCAGCTTAGATTCAATGCAAAGAAGTGCAAAACAATGCACCTTGGAAACAAAAACCCAGGGGAAGAGTACACAATGGGGGGTGAGATACTGACAACAACAAAAAATGGAAATGTAACTGGGGGTAGTTATATCAGATGACCTAAAGGTGGACAAGCAATGTGAGATGGCAGTAAGAAAGGCTGGGGGGATACTGGGATGCATTGGGAGAGGCATCACCAGTAGAAAACTGGAAGTAGTTATCCCTCTGTACAGACAGTTGGTGATACCACATCTGGAGTACTGTGTGCAGTTCTGGAAACCCCATCTCTGCAAAGACATAGACAAGATGGATGCTGTCCAGAGGAGGGCAACCAAAATGGTGCAGGGTCTGCACCAGAAGACATACAAAGAGAGACTAAAGGAGCTTAATATCTATACCCTTGAGGAAAGGAGGGAGAGGAGGGGACATGATAGAAACTTTCAAGTACCTCAAGGGGTAGCATCTTTCAGAAAAAGAGATGTACAAGAACAAGGGGACACAATTTGAAGACAGAGAGGGGATGATTCAGAGGTAATGTGAGGAAGTATTTTTTCACAGAGAGCATTGGGGATGTATGGAACAGCCTTCCTCAGAAGGTCATGCAGTCAAAAACAGTGGGGGGATTCAAGAATGCATAGGACAGACATAGGGCAATTTTAGTGGTGGGTAGGAGGAAGTAGGCTATTGGTTAACTAGGATCTGCAGCTTATCCATTAGGTTGGGAAATGGGCAGACTAGGTGGGCCAAGCGGTCCTCATCTGCTATCAAATTCTATGTTTCTATGAACATGTCAGTACATGGAACTGGTGTTTGGGGGGGGGGTGCCACTAGACAGCACTGAATTTGACAGAGTCTCAGGATGGGAGCTATTTTTTTTTTTTGTAAATAGGTTTGCATCTTGATTAGGATCATTCTCATTTTCTATGGTATAATAATTCCACACAACTGAGCCATAGCTGGATACAACCTGGTTGAAAGCTGCACTAATTAGCTTTAAGATTAACTGCTTAGCTGCTTATTTGTGTATATGAGCTGCCAATGGGAACCACTTAGCCAGAACAATTAGCTGCTTAGCTTCACAAGTCAGAAAGGTATTGTCGCTTTTATGTTCCTTTCTCAGTCTGACAAACTGTGTGAGCACTTTATCAGCAATCAGCATTCTGCAAAAAATTCACTTTAAAAGACAGTGTCACTTTAAAAGGCAGTGTCAGTAGCAGCAGCAATAACTTGTAGCTTTAAGTTAAATTTAAAATCAGATGCTAGGTCAATTAAAAAGGCAGTATGAGGAGGTGAATCACAGGCAGACAGGGCAGTCTTTCTGCAGTATTCCCACTTTCAACATCACCACGGGCTGCCACAGTACAGGAACATCACCTTCAAGGTCAGAGGCAGCTGTGAAGTGCATTAAGTGCAGATTGACAAAGAGACTATCCGATCCATTTATTTTTGAAAGATATACAGCCAGATCGGATTTTATAGAAATGCCAGATATCCAGCCAGATCTGGATACCAGATCGGATATCTGTGCAGCTCTAGAAAAAGGAGAGAGTTAAGTAAGGTACTGTTAAAATGTAAATGTAGAAGATAGTTAAACTAACAAGCATTAGTCAATGCCGAATGTTGTTGTGCTGGCATTGGCTTTGGTAGTACAGTGTGGAAACACATTTTGGGCAGGATGTGAAACATAACAGCTGCACTGTTCATAAGGAGGTGTAAAAAAATGACAGTGTTAAAAATGTGGCATGTAAATATTGCAAATTTGTGAAGTTACATGGGTGAGTGGGAAATGGGCAATGCACGCTTGTAACACAGTCATTTTATGGACTTTTGGGACCAAATTTTCAACACAGGCATTTTAGCACCTCTGCTCATGTACAGTGTGACTGTCATTTCCTCAAACTGTCCCAAAAAGTGATTTCGCACAGTGACTGCGCTATTCTGCGGCGGACGTGCGAAAACACATTTCGGGCTGGATATGTAAAATGACAGCTGTACTGTTCATCAAGAAGTGTGGAAAAATGCCAATGGTGAAAATCTACAATGAAAATATTACAAATGCATGTTACGAGCGTGCGTGCAAACTGCATAACGCATACTCGTAACACAGTCATTTTATGGAGTATTGTCACCAAATCTTCAACATATGCATTTTACGACCTCTGCTCATGAATAGTCTCACTTTCATTTTCATAATCTGCCCCAAACACTGATTTCTCATAGCGACCACGCAATTGTGCGCCGGAAGTGCGGAAACACATTTCGGCCAGGATGTAAAAAATGACAGCTGTACTGTTCACAAGGAGGTGTAGAAAAATGACAATGTTGAAAATCTGGCTTGAAAATATTATGAATTTGCAAACTTATGGGCATGTGTAGCAACTGCGCAATGCACGCTCGTAACACTGAGCTGGGCAAATGGGCAGACTTGGTGGGCCTAGTTCGGTCCTTTTCTACCGTCACACTTCTATGACTCTATGAATAAACACAGTCATTTTATGGAGTATCGTCACCAAATTTTCAACATATGCATTTTAGGACCTCTGCTCAGGAACAGTATCACTGTCATTTTTGTAATCTGCCCCAAACACTGATTTCCCACAGCGACCACGCTATTGTGCACCAGAAGTGCGGAAACACATTTTGGCCAGGATGTGAAAAATGACAGCTGTACTGTTCACAAGGAGGTGTAGAAAAATGACAATGTTGAAGATCTGGCATGAAAATATTGTGAATTCGCAAAGTTACAAGCGTGCATAGCAACTGCTCAACGTACGCTCGTAAAACAGCCATTTTTTGGATTTCTTCCACCAGATTTGCAACATAGGCTTTTTGAGAGCTCACCTCATGAACACTGCCACTGTCCTTGCATTAATCAATCCCAAAAGGTGATTCCACGCAGCAACTGCAAAATCACCTTTCGGGACCAATTAACGTCATAACAATGACAGAATTCATGAGGAGGGGTTCCAAAAACACCATGTTGAAAATTTGGTGCAGAAATTCCCAAAAATGCCCGAGACATGTATCAAAGTTGAAAAAACCCTGTTTATTACATTATACAGCTTACCGGCATTTCCTCAGTTCACGGTAGGCTTTGAAGAGTGCAGATGTGTTCCTGGTCCACGAAGATCATGGCGCCAGACTCCAAAATGAAAGTAGGGGTGGAGGTGTGGGGAAGCAGGGTGCACAGTGGGAGGGTGCGGGTGGTGGGTAGGAAGACTACGAGGGACCGTTTTTGTGTTACAGGGTGAAAGAAAAAAAAACATTGTGGGACAGATTTTTTTTTACAGGGTATTTGGCACACTGGGGTGGGCTCCCAGCATACCACCTAACTGTTTTGGGGGGGGTTGTTGCAGCTGATGGGGGACTGGGCACCCTCATCAGCACACAACACAAGGAGGGGGTTAATTTATGCTGATGGGTATTCGGCTCCCCCATCGGCACATACATCGGGCACGGGAAGCCGCAGGTGGATTGTGCAGCCCCAGTTAGCAGTTGGTGGCTGCCACATATTAATGCTCGGGCGCAGTATATTATCCAGGGAAGGTCTGTTGCATCTGACGAGCTTTGCTCGGATTACAGTGGACCTTTTCTTAGATGTGCTGACCACATTATGTATGCATGGTGTGGCACTGGCATACAGGCTGATTGGGGAATGAGGGACGTGCCTACTGGTGTGTGCCCTGCATTCGCCCAACAGCGAACATGCCTCCAAAGCTGCACTACTCACAAGATGTTGGCTGCGCAAGTGTGCCAACATAAAAATGGCAATAATATGTGAATTTTATAAAGATCTATACACTTCTAAAACCAAAAGCAAGAATTGTAATTGCCATATAAACAATTAGTGAAATTATGGCTATATTGCAAAATTAATAAAAAACAAAAAGTATGACTATAAAAAGAAAGGAATAAATTAAGTCATGTCCCTGCTCAATTCACATTCAGTGCTAAAAAGTGCAATGTGATGCAAACAGGGATCAAGATGCCCAGGAAGGAATATTGGATGGGATGGGTTAAGCTGGAAACTGCCAGTGAGGAAAGGGACACAGCAGTCATGATAAGTAACTCCCTAAAACATTCTAGCCAACATAACAAGGCCTACAGCAAGGCAACCAGGAGACTGGGGTGTATTGGGAGGGGGGTTAACAATAGGAGAATGTGAGGTGATTCTGCCTCTCCATAGATCACTGGTTAGGCCTTATCTGGAATACTGTGCCAGTTCTGGAATCCCCACCTATGAAAAGATGAAGACAGCTAGATAGAACATACAGTAACCAAAATGATTCAGGACCAGCAAGGAAGATCCTATGAGGATCAGCTTAAGGCGCTGAGCATGTAGTCACTGGAGACTAGAAGGGAGGGGGTATAGAGACCTTCATGTTCCAGAAAGAAAAGAACATGGTAGATTGTGGGGAAATATTCAGAAGGACTGGTGAATCAAGAACATGGGAACATGAGTGGAAGCTGGCAGAGAAGAGATTCAGGAGGGATATGAGGGAGTTTTGTTTTACAGAGAGTGCAGCTGAGCCATAGAACAACCTACCAGCAGAGATGATGGGTGCAAAAAGCATTAATGGTTTCAAATATGACTTGGACCGAGTAAAAGGCTTAAAGAGCTGACACCTTTTGGGCAGGAAAGTGATGTCTTCTTGCTGCCTGCCCCAGGACCCAAAGTAGTCATAATTATATTTTTTTCCTGAAAGCATTAAGCAGATTTTTATCTTAATAGAAGCATGATCTCACTTTCTTGTTTCCACCAAAGCTGCCTAGCACCCGCTGCAGCACCACCCAAAAAACAGCATTTTGATGATGTTAAGTACTGAAAGGACTGCAGGGCTATAAATAGCATTATAATACTATCAGGGGCGGCGGTTGCCTTTTGGTGTAACTTGTGCTTAAGACAGGCTCTTGTACATGTTAAGGGTGTGGTGGATCACATGTACTACCCCCCCTTAACATGTACAAGTGCATGTATTAAGCACAAGTTACACTTAAAGGCCACCACTGCCCCTGATAGCATTATAATGCTATCTATAGCCCTGCAGCCCCTTCCCTACTTTGCAACATCAAAATGTGATTTTCTGGACAGGGGTGCAGTGGGCACTCAGTGGCTTTGGGGAAACAAGGAAGTGCAGTCGTGCTTCTATTAAGGTAAAAATCTACTTAATACTTTCAAAAATTTAAACTATGGTCTCTATTAACCATTTGCTTAGGTGAGCTATTGCTCTTAGTGGGCTGCCCTGAGTGTGTTGTGCTCTATCTTTTAACTTTTACTGCTTGGAAGATTTTATTAATCTGCCATGAATAAAACTGAGTGGACTGTAAGTATTGTGTCTGCTGCCTTATTAAGGGATTGAAGTTTAGAAGAAGAGATTATTGTCCCTCCTTTCCCCAAGAGTATATGTATTAAGCTCCTTTAGTCTTTCTTTGTATGGCTTCTGTTGCAGACCCTGCACCATTTTAGCTGCCCTCCTCTGGACTGCCTCCATCCTGTCTATGTCCTTGCGGAGATGAGGGTATCCAGAACTACACGCAGTACTCCAGATGGGGTCTCACCAACTGTCTGTACAGTGGAATAACAACTTCCTGTTTTCTACTGGTGATGCTTCTCCCTATACATCCCAGAATCCCCCCAGCCATTCTTGCTGCCTTCTCACATTGCTTGCTTACCTTTAGGACATCTGATATGACTACTTCCAGGTCCCTTTCCATTTTTGTTGTTGTTATTACCTTCCCCCCTCATTGTGTACTCTTCCCTCAGGTTTTTGTTTTCCATGTGCATTACTTTGCACTTCTTTGCATTGAATCTAAGCTGCCATACTTTTTTTCCATAAAGATGTTTTTTGGTATTTTCAGATTTAGACATTTACATTTTGTGTATCACATCAGTGGGTTCCTGGGTTACAGATAGTACTTTCTCATTATAGGCAGCCAGGTTATGGCACTGGTTTAAAACTGTTGTAATAAAACTGCTATAGTGCAAACGTAAACAGTGCATGTATAGTAGAGATTTACAGAAATACACAATAGTCTTTAACTGTGGGAGAAGTGAGGTTCAATCATTGGAAATGGCACATACTAAGTCTAACTGCTATTTCTCCCCTAGGTGGTCTTTAATCTGTGTTTTCATACATTGTTACATACATACTTGGTTTGTACAGTTATTCCATCGACTGTCTTAGGTAGTGGACTTAATACAACAAACTAGAACTGGTTATGCTAAGTATAAATACTTCCTAATCATGCAAATTAACTTCTTCTTTCAGTGTGTTAGGTTGTTTGTAGGGTGATTCTCTAGCTTCTCACTTCATGCAAGCAGGATTACTCTGCTGAACCCTGCAGGGGCAGTGACAGGGGAGCAAGGGAAGAGGGGTAAAGTCACAGAGGAATAGTGTCCTCTCACATCCGTTGGCATCTGTAAGGATGTGTAGGATCTGTTGGGGGGAGGAGAGTAACCATTACGCTAAAGGTCCGGTGGCCGCCACCTGAATCTGCCAAACTTTTGACCATTCCTCCAACCTTGCCAAGTCTCTGCTCATCCTTTCCTCTCCCCCTTGTGTATCAACCCTTTTGCAGACCTTTGTATCGTCTTCAAAGAGGCATACTTTTCCTTCTAGTCCCTCCGCAATGTCACTTACAAAGACATTAAAAAGGACTGGACCCAGTACTGAACCCTATGGTACCCTATTATTTACCCCCCTTTCTTCGTGGTGGACTCCGTTTACTATTACCCTCTATGTCTTGTTGTCCAGCCAATTTTTTTACCCAGGCTACCACCCTGGGATCCACTGCCAGGCTGGCTAATTTGTTAATCTTTTTTGTGGGACTGTGTCAAATGTCTTGCTAAAGTCTAGGTAGGCCATGTCCACAGCCCCTCCCTGGTCTACTACTTTGGTCATCCAGTCAAAGAAATTTACTAGATTTGTCTGACATGACCTTCCTGCTGTGAATTCATGCTGCCTTTGGTCCTGTGCCCTGCTGACCTCTAGGTACTCAACATTTCTTTCTGATCAGCAGTTGTCTGTTGTAAATAGCACCCTGATGCTTTGATGTAGTACCACTGAGCGCAAAAAGTGAAGTATGCAGTCTGGTAGTAGACTAGAGACTAGAGATGGGTGAACTTGGAAAAACTTCACTCTGTGAATTAATTTGCAAATTCAATGCAATCTACAAAGTTAATCCGCCAAGCAAAGTCCAATTTTGCTTTAATCTGGTAACTCTGTGGATCGCAAAGTTGACAACTTCACCAGGGAATTAAAACTTCCCCAACTTCATCAGCAAATTAAAACTTTGCCCCATCTCTAGACTTTCTATGCCTTCTTGCCCACAACTTTTTCTTACTCTGTCCTGCCCATAAACTCCTTACTCCCTCCTGCCCATAACTTCTCCTCACTACCTCCTGCCCATAACTTCTTACATATCTCTCCTGGCCATAAACTTCTCCTTTCATCTCTCCTACCCATAACTTCTCTTCACACACCCCAGCCCATAACTTCTCCTTACTCTCTCCTGCCCATAAACATCTACTTACTCCCCCTGCCCATAACTTCTACTTAAATATCTCTCCAGCCATAACTTCTCCTTACACCCTCTTCCCATAATTTCTCCTTATGTGCTCATGCCTATGATTTCTTCTTACTCCTTCCTTCCCACAACTTTTCCTTATGCCCTCCTGCCCATAACTTCTCCTTACTCTGTCTTGCCCATAACTTCTCCTTACACTCTCTTGTCCATTACTTCTCCTTACTCCCTCCTGCCTACAACTTATCCTTAGTCTCTCTTGCCATTAAATTTATCCTTGCTCCGACCTGCCTCTGACCTCACCTTACTCCCTCACCCTTAACTTCTCCTTATGCCCTTCCTCCCATAACGTCTACTTACATATCTGTCCTGCCCATAATGTCTCTTTACTCCTTAATGCTCATTATGACTCTTATGTGCCCTGCCCATATTCCTCCTCACCCTTCTGTTCATAGCTTGTCTCTTACCCTCCTTCCCATGAACTTCTTTTCTCCTGTTCATAATCTCTCTTGCACCTCCTGTTCATAATCCTCCTTATTCCTTCTGCCCATAATGCCTTACTTCCTCCTGTCTTTAACTTCACCTTACTCCCTCCAAGGAAGTAAAGAGAAATTATTGACAGAAGGGAGTAAGAAGTTTATAGGCAGGAGGGAGTAAGGAGAAGTTATGGGCAGGAGGGTGTAAGGAGAAGATAAGAGCAGGAGGGAGTAAGGAGAAGTTATGGCAGGAGGGAGTAAGGAGATGTTTTTGGGCAGGATGGCATAAGGAGACATTATGGGCAAGAGGCTGAAAGAAGAAGTTATGGACTGGAAGGAGTATGGAGAAGTTTATGGGCAGGATGGCATAAGGAGAAATTATGGGCAAGTGGGCAAAAGGAGACATTATGGGTAGGAATGAGTAAGGAGAAGTTACTGGGTGGAGGGTGTGAGGAGAATTATGGGCAAGAGGATGAAAGGAGAAGTTATGGGCAGGAGAGGGTAAGGAGTCGTTATGGACAGGAGATTGTAAGGAGAAGTTATGGGCAAGAGGTTGTAAAGAGAAGTTATGGCAGGAGAGATATGCAAGGAGAGGTTATGGACAAGAGGGAGTAAAGGAGAAGTTATCGGAAGGAGGACATAAGGAGATGTTATGACCATGCGGGCATAACGAGTAGTTATGGGCAGTAGGGAGTAAGAGGAAGTTTATGGGTAGGAGGGAGTAAGGAGAAGACTTTACTGCAGAAGAGAGTAAGGAGAAATTATGGGCAAGAGATAGTAACAAGAAGTTATGACAGGAGAGATATGTAAGGAGAAGTTATGGGCAGGAGGGAGTAAGGAGATGTAATGGGCAGGAGGGGGTAAGGAGAAGTTTATGGGCAGAAAAGAGTACAGAGAAGTTTATGGGCAAAAAAGAGTAAGAAGTTATGGATAGGACAGCGTAAGTGGAAGTTATGGGTAGGAGTGCCTATGGAGAAGTAATGGCAGGAGAGATATGTAATGAGAAGTTACAGTCAGAAGAGAGTACGGAGAAGTTATGGGCTAGAGGATGTAAGGATAAGTTATGGGCAGGAGAGAATAAGGAGAAGTTACAGGAAGGAGGGCATAATAATAAGTTGTGTGCAAAAGGGAGAAAGGAGGAGTTATGAGCAGGAGGGACTAAGGAGGAGTTTATTGGCAGGAAAGAGTAAGGAGAAGTTATGTGCAGGAGTGCTTAAGGCAAAGTTTTGAACAAGAGGAAAGGAGGAGAAGTTATGACATGAAAGATTTGGAAGGAGTAGTTATGTGCTGGAGGGCATAAGGAGAAGTTATGGGCTGGAGATATATGTTAGGAGAAGTTAGGGGCAAGATAGAGTAAGGAGAAATATGGGCAGGAGGGCTTTAGGAGAAGTTATGGGCAAGAGGGTGAAAGGAGAAGTTATAGGCAAGAGAGAGTAAGAAGAAGTAATGAGCAGAGGGCATAAGGAGAAGTAATTGGCAGGAGGACTTAAGGAGAAGTTATGGGTAGGAGGGAATAAGGAGTTATGAGCAACAGAGCATAAGGAGATGTTTTGGGCAGGATAGATATGTAAGGAGAAGTTATGAGCTAGAGGGACTAAAGAGATGTTTATGGTCAGGAGAGAGTAAGGAGAAGTTACCGGTGAAGTTCCGTGATTGGCAAAGTTAACAACGATGTCACCAGCAAAGTTGCCTAGGTGAATTTCCATGACTATGGGAAAACTTCACTGATTGCTCTGCAGATGCTAAGTTGGCAACTTCGCTGGAAGTTCACCAGTGAATTAATACGTCACCTCATCTCTATCTAGGAGTCATCCTGCTTGGTCAGTTTACATTTGTTCCGTTGCTTTGTGCTGTTGTCAGGGGTTGTCTTTATCACCTTAAGCCTATCACCAGATTGTGTTCCTTTCTTGACCCTTCTAAACTTTTCAGCTTAGTGCAGGCTTTTGTCGCTTCCAAATTAAACTGTTGTAATGTGCTCAATAAGGGATTACCAGGTTGTCCATTGTGCGAACTTTAGCTTGTCAAGAATGATGCTTTGAGACTTTTGACTTCTGTAAGGAAGCCAGATCATATCACACTCTTGTTCAGGATCCTGTGCTGGCTGCCAATTACATAGCACATTTTCTACAGTGTACTTTTACTTGTTTATACATCCGTTAATGAGTTGGGCCAGTAATATCTCAGTGAGCCCCTCTCCTCCACACCCATGCCAGGAAGATTCAGCACAAGGGACACGGAGCTTTGTATTTGTCACTCTTGTGTTTAAAATCAGCAAGCAATAGGGCATTTTCAGTGGCTGCCCCAGCCCTTTGGAATTCTTTCCCATGTGAGATCCATGGCTCTCGGTCTTTAAATATTTTGAAGGCCAAGCTGAATCAATACCTTTTTAAATAGACTTACTTGAACAGTTAATTTGCCTGGATCTTGATGTTCTATGTATGTTCTTAACCTAATTCCTGTGACTAATGACTTTGTCCACTAATATTTTTGGATTGCGTGCCACTGAGTTCTTACGGTTGTGTGCCTTTTTTATAGGTGTGTATGTACTTACCCCTTTGTGGACTTCTTGTCTTTGATGTTTTGTAGTGTTTAACTTCCAAAAGAGTGAGCTGTTTCTGAACTGTACTTTGCTGTTTGTTAAAGTGTTCCAAGTTCTGAAGGGGCATCATATAAAATAAAGACTACTACTACATGATTAAAATTTGTTTAATGCTGTAACATGAATGGGGTTCAGTGGATTTCCCACACCTGTTGGTTAAGGTTAGATACATGCTTATCTATTCAGTGTAGCGCACATGTAGCCATTGACATTAATTTGCTCAGTCTTGTGGGACTGAAAGTCATTTTTGCTGTATGACATTCGGTGGTTAAATCGGAAATATTTAGATGGAGGAGCACTTACCTCTAAATTTGTAGATGAGGGAATGTCACCTCTATGTTGTGGAACTCTCCTATATTACTTAATGGAGAAATACTGCAGAAGAGCAGGAATTATCATGCAATTTTGTAACAGGTGGGGGAGCTGAGGTTCTGTAGGTTCCTGCCCAATTTATTACCTGAAGAAGCTGGAAACAACTACATGGGGTTGCATAACTAGTTGATATTTTGTGGGCTCATTCATGATTGGAATTAACCTGACAAATTGTTTTACCAATCAAGAATGGCCATGTACTATCTCAAGTAAGCCCTATCAATCAAGCAGTCCTTTCTGTGTCTGAGCTTTATGAAGTTTCCCATTCTGTCTTTGGCTGTGTGAGACAGCAGTGTGTTGTTTGTGCATGGCTGTAAAACCACAGCCTGTTATGTACCTCAGTGCTTAGACTGCATAAATATTTTCCCCATGTGATTGCTAGTGGAAAATGAAACTAACACAACTGAATTTATAGTTTGCTTCATTTGTGGTTGAAACTCCAATGATTTCATTCACTTTTGTTTTTCCTTGAGCTGGTCCATGAAATGTACCTCTAGCAGCACAGTACAAACTGCTACAACTGTAATGCCACTACTTTCTTCTCCACACCACATCTTGGCTCATAGCATTATTCTTTTCTGGGCTGACTAAAATAAACCCAGGCTCCATTGCCTGTGTTTTATCATTGCCTGATTTCCAAATACCAACAAAATAGAAATGGATTCCTAAAATACAGGAAATATTATTACTGCATCAGCAATCATCCATTGTATCCATTATTAACAAAAGAATACATTTTTTAAATAAAATTAAAAATAACAAAATAATAAAATAAATAATTTACATTAAGAAAATACATTATAAAAGATGTAGGGTGATGCTGATCATAATAATAATGGTTTCCCATTGTTAGAGTTCAAGCAGTACAGTGTACTACACATGCATGCACACACACACACACACACACACACACACACACACATTGTCTTTCCAAATCTTTATTTTAAGTCAATAACTCGGCAATCTCCAAACAGTGTCCAACATTTCATCTAATCTGTTGGACTTCCTAAGCTGAGGGAATCTGCCTGAGTGTCAAGCAGTGTAGATATTAACATTCATATAAATAGCTCTATTCCAGTGTTTTATAATTAATTCATTATTGGAGTTTAAACTTGTATTAAAAATAGTTTTTTAGTAGTAGCACTTTTTAGGATTGGATGTCACACTGGCAGCATCTCTGGCTAAAACTGCACTCCCATTGTCTGAGTTACAATATCACTCTTAACATTGACCTTAGTTCCCCCTCCCCAAAAAAGAACTGGAGTCTAGAAAGATAGGAAATTGCACCACCAAACCACCATTTTCTCTATTATTAACAAAGAAAAATTAATAATAAAACTAAAATGCATAGAATCATGCTAATTTTGCATTGAAACAATATAAGTAGTACAATTGTTTCTTCACCATTCATCGTTTACTGAAATCATGACTTTTCTCTCAGAGACCTGCTTCTGTCAAAACCACCACCATCTTCCTCTTCAGCAGCCCTCTCCAATGTGCCTAGCTTCAGCCACTCCAAGTCAGTCATCCACATAACATGTCAGACAGTCAACATTTTGGCAAACAATTGCAGGCTGCCTATGCCAATAGGCTGCTGTTTGTACCTATCTGATCTACTTGATAGCACATTGTACACCCCAACCTCAGTTTACTTCATTTCCAATCATAGACAGTTACCAGCTCTAAGATGCACTTATTGTTTGTTTGTAAAAGTTTATTCCTTACAAGTACAAGGAAAAGGATGTCCCAGGTGAGTGGTTAGACTCATTTACAATGGGGTCCATAACATACAAAGCACACTCATACATACACATAGTTCTATAAAATCCACATCATACAGAATATAACAATGTCACACTCACATATAACTTGTCTGATAATAACCATAGCACAAGTAGCTGGTGTTAACCATACATCTTATGCAAAATGACTAGAGGGACATCAATAATAATAATAATAAATAATGAAGAGTGACCATAAAAAGTACAGACTTTTAGTTACAGCCACAACTGGCCGATTGAATAGGATTTTGACACAGCCACTTTTTGATCTTATTCCATGGTGCAATTACTTTTGTTCTCAAATAGTCTGGTAGCACATTCCAAAGCTTAGACCCTCTAACTTTTAGCACAGAGTTCCCTCTTGCTGTTCTAGTTTTTGGGGATTTCCAATTCCAAGTTTTGTGCTGATCGCAAACCTACTTTAGATGTACATATTTTAAACAAGTCGTCCAAATAAGAAAAATAAATTATGAGAAATACCTGTGCAAAACCACTTTTTCAGCATTTTTCTCATCATGTGGCTTGCCAGTTATTCAGTCTTCATAAAGTAGAGATGATCTTGCCAATTAAACACTTTCTTAATTTTATCCAGTGTACAATGCCTCAAATTTGATTATACTAAGTCACTTCATAAGGTTTTCATGAATGGTGAAGTTTGTAGATTTCCCACATCTTTAATGTTAAAGAAAAACTGTGCAACACCTCTAATTCTTACAAATTAGGAAACTTGGCACCAGCAGATAAGGTCAACTGTTAGCATCTCATCATACATTTGCAGAGACAGTATTACAGGCTCCTCTCCCCTTATAAAATAAGAATGATTAAGGACTGGAAAGTAGGAATGAATTATTGGCCATCCAGCTCAGGAATATGTCTAGTTTTTGACAGGGAAAGTAAATACTGTTTGCTATGTCCTTAGACAACATGTACGTTTTGTGACTTTGCTCTCTGAATGAATACTGCCATTCAAAAATTTATGAATTTTGCCCAGAGATACTGTATGAAGGTGGCAGAGTCCTCTGCTACCCAATTTAAGATTATTTCTAATTGTTGACAGCAAAAGTAAATATGATTTGTCATGTCCTCAGACAATGTACAAGTCATGTGTGCTAAAATTCATAACTTTTCAGTGCTTGCCTGGAAATGTCAGTTTCTTAAGAAAGTTTAGAAAATTTACATATCCTTCTAAATTTTCCATTTGTGATATACACATACATATGAATTCTTTATTGGAGATGTACAACTCATATTCTTCTGAATGCAATTTCTTTGAGCGTGATTTGCAGCAGTTTCACTTGCAAATGTTAGAGGTATAAATTAGCTTTTTTTTTGTAATAAGGGAATATATTAATTACCATTGGATAAAAGGGAATGCTTAGCTGGCCATTGAGTGTGCAATGACACATACATTTGGCATTGTAGTAGATTAGTATAAAACACTGGAAGGTTATTGTGATGTGCTTTCAGTAAACATGGGGTGTGTCAATCTAGCAAGCATTCACAAACCCAGGCATATATTATTGCACTCACAAGATTTATACTAAACAAAAAAAAAACAGAAACATTTTTTTTGTTTGTTTGTTCTTGTTTGGGGATACAGGTTTAAATGGGTTGTAAAATGTATTTATTTTTGCAAAGGAAATATTGGCATCCCAAATTAGGAAGCTAAAGTTTCCTTGCAAAACTAGGAACTTTAGCATACTACAGCTGTTGCATCATGAAGTGCTCTCATCAAAACAATGGACTGATTAAATGAGTATATTGTGCTGGATTAATCTATCCCTTGGGAGACTCACTGACCAATCAGATGTTTCCATTTTCCAAAGCCATTTTTTTAATCCATACAAACAGAAAGCTAATATAGTTGTTTACTTTTTTAACATACTGTATCTGATTTTCTACTGGCTGATTTCAGTAAAGTAGAACTAAAGTACAAATCAGAAATAGGCTTGTCCAGTCTGACTTTTTACATATACAATACTGATAGTAGCAAGAAAAACTAACAAAAAAATTCTCTCAGATGAATCTATGGTGATAAGAGTTGACAATGCTATCAATTTGTTTTTCTTGTGGCAGCTGTGAAGACTGTTATCTTTTCCTGCTGTTGCCATAATCTTTTTTATTATTATATTCTGGTTTCCAGTTTGTCACTTGTACTGCCATTCCTCTGCCAGATGGCAACCTACAGTAAGCCTCATCTGCTTCTGTTTTCTGTCACATACCTAATCCTTTGGAATCCAGGAAGGGCATGCATTTCCTCAAAGAAAGCATTTCCTCTGTGGTGGGCTCTCTTAACAATAATGAGAGCCATAACCTTTCTCAGGCTGGATCAGTGTGTAGTTAAGAATAGTGGGGCATTAGAGTACCAGCATCATAATGCTGCACATTTGGGGGTTTCCTCTGGCTTATCTCTACCCCTGCAACAGAACTGACAAGGGTTCCTAGGTGTGCATGTCCAGTTACCTGGCTGACAGCACACTGGAACCAAGCTGTGTCCCCCTTCCTTATATCACCAATCACCTACACCTGTACCTGAGGTCGCCCAGGTAGTGGTGTGTCAGTAGAAAGTGGAACCCTCACTCACCAGAGGAGAGTGTCTACTGGGTATACTTGATGTTCCTCTCCCAGCTGGTCACAGATGACCTTGGCTCACTTCCAAACCTGGGTCTCTTTAATCATGAGCGGTAGCACTACTGCTGTACTGATGAGCCAGGCTGTTACTGTGATTTTAGTGTAATCCCACAGTGATTTCTGGAAGAGGCAATGCCAGCAGTGTGAAAAAAATAGGTGAGTAACTAATACCACAATGCAGTAAAATATTCTCTTGCTACAGTTGGTGCACACTCACTCCATCACTCGGATGGTGACTGGCTGAAGTGGTGACTAGAGGGGCTATGCTGGCTGCCATTTCTGAGTGGTGGATGCTGGCTGCTGTGTTAGGTAGGAGGCCATCAGAGAGGTTGTGGAGGGTCCAGAGTAGATGGAATGGGGAAGGATTTTGTACTGTATGATTAATTGTGGGCACCACTAGTTGCCAGGGATATGATGAAAATAGTATTCAAAGTGATCCACACAGTGATTGGGGGTGGGAACACTAGACACTAGGGATGGGATAAATATAGTTTTATCTTGAGAGCTATGGTGTTTTATGTTTACAATAGCATGGGTTCAGAAGGAATTATGGGACTGGTATGGCCTTGGTCAGGTTCACAAACACCATCCTGAGAGGGTTTGAGAGTGGATTAATGACTGGTGAGGAGTTTGTGGACCTGACTAAGGCATTTGACCTACAACAGTTAGGGAACCAGAAATAAGACATGATGGGAGTGGTGCAGTGCAGTGGCTGTGGAGCAGCAGTCTTCTGGGACACATTCTGGAGGATGCAGTGTTATTCCATCTGTAGACAACTCTCTGGGCTGAGGGAGGAGGTTGCTCATCTCCAGGCTGATTTGGCTTGGATTTGTGGGACCTCCGCTCCAACCCAAGGACCACTAGAGCCACTGTCACTGCCTCAGATGTTGCCAAGAAAAAGGAGTAGTTGGACCACAGTGGGCTCAGGGAGGGTGAGGGTGGTGGAACAGAGGCACATACCTCCACTTGTATCTCTCCACAATTCATATTCTATTCTGGCAAAGTGTGGTTCCTCTATGGAGGCACCCACAGTGGAGACCAAGGAGGATGCTGAGAACCTCCAGAAAGAAGACCCACAGGAGGGTGGCATGGGACCCCACAGGGGAAGGAAACAACTCCTGGTGGGGGACTCCATTGTTAGGAAGGTAGAACTGGGGGAGGAAAGGGAGAGGGAGGTAAGGTGCCTGCCTGGCGCCATGGCTTGGAGGGACAGGGAGAGAATCCTCAGGATCATCAGAGCAGTGGCACAGGGGAAGGAGCTGGATGTCATTGTCCACCTAGGGACAAATGACCTGGCTAAGAATGGGATCAGAGCAGTGCAGGAAGCATTTGTGGAGTTGGGGAAGGGTCTTAGAAAAGTAGCATGCATAGTAACCTTCTCAGAGGTGCTGCCTGTCTATGGCATGGGTGAGGTTGGGTGTTCCACACCATGGGATTCAATCAGTGGTTGAAAACCTGGTGCAGAGCTCAGGGATTTGGCTTCATTGGGGACTGGGGGTCCACCTGGAGGGATGCAGACCTGTACTGGCATGATGGTCTGCATCTGTCCAGGAGGGGAACCAGGATCCTAGGTGATAGGTTTAAATACTTCATTGGCAAGCATTTAAACTAGCCAAGGGGGGAGTCACTGGAGAGGAGCAGGGAAATCCTAGCCCCCCCCATAAAATCAAGGTGCTAAGTGAGATAAACATCAACACAGAGATGTCGATAGGGAGAACGGCAGGGGTAAATGGAGAAAATGACAAATGCAATAAGGACAGGGATGGGGCAAAAAGGGTAAGGCCATCAAAAAATAATAGAGGGTAATGTGTACCAATGCCTGTAGTCTGGGCAGCAAGCTCCATGAACTGATGGCCTTGATGGAAGAGGGATGCCTAGATATCATAGCAGTCACAGAAACCTGGTGCACAGAGAACCATGACTGGAATGTTAACATACCAGAGTACACAACCTACAGGAGAGACAGGGAGGGGAGAAGAAGGAGTGGAGTAGCCCTCTATGTAAAGGAAGGGATAAAAGCAACTGAACAAAAGAGTAAACAAGGAGGAGAGGAGGCACTCCGGGTAACCTTAGAGACTGGAAATGACACCACAATCTGCACAAGGGTTGTATACAGACCCCAATGTCAGGGGGAAGGAATGGGCAAGGATATGATAGAAGGCATCCTTAGGATGGCAGAGAAAGGGAGATACTGTTGATGGGGGACCTTAATATGCCAGATGTTAACTGGAGCACCTTTGCTGCATCCACATCCAAAAGCAGGGCCAATCTTGATGCCCTTCAGGTGGCATGCCTCAGACAGCTAGTTTTGGAACCCACTCATGAGGGAGCAATCTTAGACCTCATACTCTCAAATGGGGACAGTGAGAGGATCTCAGATCTAGAAGTAGGTAGCCATCTGGGAACAAGTGACCACCAAACAGTGTGGTACATGATAAACTCAGATACAGAGTTAAGCCATACAAAAGTGAGGATTCTGGACTTCAGGAGGGCTGACTTTGGCAAGATGGAGGGTGCCTTAGAAAAGCACTAGCAAACAAGCTAGAAGGAGGGGTGGAGCAACAATGGGGAAACATCAAAACTGCCATCACAGAGGCAACAAGCCTTTGTGTGAAGCAAATAAACAAATCAAAATGAAAGAAAAAGCCACTATGGATCTCAAAAGATGTGGCAGTGAAGGTTAGGGAGAAAAAGATAGCATTTAGGAAGTGTAAGGAAACACAGAAGTAGCAGGAAAGAGAACTATACAAGTTAAGACAGAAGGAAGCAGGGAGGGTAGTCAGAATAGCAAAGGCCCAAACTGAGGAAAAGATAGCCACCTCGGTTAAGAAGGGGAATAAAACCTTTTATAGATATATCAGGGAGCGTAAAAAGACAAATGGAGGGATAGTGAGGCTGAATGGAATGGATGGTGGGTGGGCCGAGAGGGACAGTGAAAAAGCAGGGATACTGAATGAATACTTCTGTTCAGTATTCACAAAAGAAGAGGAGGGGGAGGTGCCTAATTCAATTAACAGAAGCACTCTGGATAGGGGAGTCGATCCCAGTCCTTTCACAGAAGAAAGGGTTCTGAAAGAACTCCTAAAATGGAAGGCAGACAAAGCAATGGAGCCTGATGGAATTCACCCCAGAATTCTAAAAGAATTAAGGAGAGAACTAGTGACACCACTGACTACCCTTTTTAGCAAAACATGGAAGGATGGTGTTGGTACCTGAGGACCGGAAGAAGGCAGATGTGATTCCCTTCACAAAAGTGGGAGCAAGACAGAGGCAGGAAACTACAGACCTGTCAGTTTGACCTCTGTGGTAGGGAAAGTGATGGAATCACTTCTGAAGGAAAGAATTGTTGAGTACCTAAAGGCCAGTGGGGCACAGGACCCAAGGCAGCATGGGTTCACAGCGTGAAGGTCATGTCAGATGAATCTAATTGATTTCTTTGACTGGGTGACCAAAGTAGTAGACCAGGGAGGGGCTGTGGACATGGTCTTCCTAGACTTTAGCAAGGCATTTGACACAGTCCCACACAAAAGATTAATAGTCAAGTTAACCAGCCTGGGAGTGGGTCCAGGGTGGTAGCCTGGGTAAAACATTGGCTGGACAACAGGACACAGAAGATAACTGTAAATGGAGTCCACTCTGAAGAAAGAGGGGTTATTAGTGGGTACCACAGTGTTCAGTACTGGGTCCAGTCCTTTTTAATGTCTTTATAAATGACATTGCAGAGGGACTGGAAGGAAAAGTATGCCTTTTTGCAGATGACACAAAGATCTGCAACAGGGTTGATACATAAGGAGGTGTGTATAGGATGAGAAGGGACTTGGCAAGGTTAGAGGAATGGTCAGAAGTATGGCAGCTTGGATTCAATGCAAAGAAATGCAAAATAATGCACCTGGGAAACAAAAACCCAGGGGAAGATTACACAATGGTGGGGGAGGCAGTAACAACAACAAAAATGGAAAGGGACCGGGGGTAATTATATCAGATGACCTTAAGTTTGGCAAGCAATGTGAGAAGGTAGCAGGGAGGGCTGGGGGAATAAAGGGATGTATAGGGAGAGGTATCACCACCAGAAAACAGGAAGTTGTTATCCCCCTGTACAGACAGTTGGTGAGACCCCACCTGGAGTACTCCATCCAGTTCTGGAGATCCCATCTCTGCAAGGACATAGACAGGATGGAGGCAGTCCAGAGGAGGGTAATTAAAATGGTGCAGGGTCTGCAAGAGAAGCCATACAAGGAGAGACTAAAGGCGTTTAATATGTATACCCTTGAGGAAAGGAGGGAGAGGGAGGACATGATAGAAACATTTAAGTGCCTCAGTGGAATCAACAAAGTCCAAGAGGGTAGCATCTTTCAGAAAAAGAGATGTGCAAGAACAAGGGGGCACAATTTGAAGATAATGGGGGGACAGCTCTGGGGCAATGTGAGGACGTAATGTTTCACAGAGAAGGTGGTGGATGCATGGAACAGCCTTCCTGAGGAAGTTGTGGGGTCTAAAACTGTGGGAGAATTTAAGAATGCATGGGACAGACATAAGGCAATTTTTGTGGGTGATAGGAAGAAATAGGCTGTTGGTTAAATAGGATCTACAGCTTATCCTGTAGGTAGGGAAATGGGCAGACTAGATGGGCCAAGCGGTCCTTATCTGCCATCAAAGTCTATGTTTCTATGTTTCTAATGAAAATGATTGTCTTGACTTAAGTTAAAGGATTTAGATTTCTCTGATGTTTCTGTTGTTTGGGTTACTGATAATTTGTACAGGCCTTCTCAGGTGGTTTATATTGGTTCTGTTGAGTCTCCTGACTCTTCCATTACTTGTGGGGTTCTGCAGGGTTTCATTTTGGATCCCCTGCTATTTTCTTTGTTTGTAAACCAATTACCATCTGAGTGTTCAAGTTGTGAAACCATTCTTTATGCAGATGATTTGATTTTGTTTCATCAAGCAAATTCCATAATTGATCCTGCTACTACTATTCAATACTATTTTAATGCTGTTTGTAACTGGTTTACAAACAACTCCATGGTACTAAACTCCAAGAAGGCAAAATCAGTGTTATTCAGTATAGATCACATGCTAATGAGTAATCCTAGTTTTTTGATTCGAGATTTGGCTAGGGCAACCAATGAGCAAATGCAACAGTTTAAGTATTTAGGAGCTGTGTTTGACCCGGCATTAAATTTTTCCTTACAAGTTAACTCGCTTAGTAGAATGGTAAATCAGAAGTTGGGTCTTTCATGTAAGTTAAAAAGCTATTTTCCATATGAAACAAGAAAATCAATAGCAATTTGGTCTCTTCTTCCACATCTTGATTATGTTGCTAGACTATACTACAAGCTGGGTACTAGGGAGTTAAGTATTTTATCAGTAACTTACAACAATATCTGTCATTTTGTTTGATCTGTTCCATATCGTACAAATCATTACAATTTGTATTCTAAGTAGATTGGATGTCCTTTAGCTCTAGAATAGAATACTTTTTGGGATGTTTGATTTTTAAGTCTATTTCATTAAGTCCATTGTTTTGTTGTCCGATTTAATCTCAGTTCATAAGGTTCCATCTATGCTAAGGTCAGCAAATGGCTTGTTGTTAGAAGTTTTTATGTGTAAGCAAAAATTTGGGTCCTGTGCTTTTTCTGTTTCAGCACCACAATTTTGGAATTATTTACCCGTGTCTGTACATATGGCCAATTCATGAAATCTCCTTGGAAATGTATTAAGTAATTGTAGTATTGTTATATATATTGTATTGTGATTATCTGGGTCAGACCTGAAAAAGGGCTTTTTGTCCAGTGTCCTTACTCGGTAAACAAATGATTAAATATAAAAAAATAATAATAAAATAAAGTGGTCATAAAGCAACTGGGGAGACTACTGGGCACCAGGAATGGGATAAATATACATCAATACTGTATTTTGAGTTATCAGTGCAGTCACTGGGTAGGCAAATACAGCTCTGTGTAATGCCTCCACCTGGTTATGCATAGCAACATTGTGCAGCACATTAATAAGCCCATAATGGCATGCAATTGACTTCTTAGCACCTTGCATTCCACATGGCTTTATTTGCAGACCATGGCTGAATATGGCTCACAGGAGGAATGGCACTCTGACGTTTGGGGTGTAAAATCTTTATTCTGTCCTGTGTGCCATATTCCTGTTGAGGTCTTTGTGAGTACTGCATGTAGTCACTGTGCTCTAAACTGGCACAGCCCCATATTCAGACAGTTAGCACACTCTGCTCAGGGCCCGTTAACTGTATGAATATTACCCCCAAGCTGCCTGTGCACTATCTTGCACAATTGGTGTGTGGTGCTAATGGTCGGCACTGAATAAGGTGCCCAATGTGTGTTTTGTGCAAAATATTATGACTGCATTAGTCATGCAGGGATCTTCTAAGGCAGGGTAACAGCAGAGAAGAATGTTCAAGTTTTACAGAATCCCCCAGCCTTTCCAATTTACACTTGAACACACAAATGACAATGGCAAGTCACCAGTTTAAAACCTGGCTTGGATAACACTTTTTAAGGGATCCGTAATTCACTCCCAGTGACTAGTGTATAAAATTGAATAACACCTCATAATTAATATTTTGAGATGTCTAATGAAAAAAGGGAAGTACAGTAAGTAGCTATTTCACCTTGTTGACATGTAGAATTGTTTGTTGAAAGAGTTTGTCATCTTCCAAAGAGTTATCCATAGTATTTTAAATGTTAGCAAGGTGATTTACTGTGTTACAGGGTTTATGTCTATACTCATCAAACGCTTGTGAGTGTAAAGCATGCTCACTAAAAATGACAACTGCTGGCAGCCACAGTTCTGGAAGATTTTAGCTCAGTATTTATTTTAACTATTTAGAGACAAAAAGGTACAATGGGTTATACTGTATATACTTTTCTTTCTAATTATATTCTGCTAAGGAGAAAAGTGTACCAGCATAAACACATGGGGACAGAGCTCCTTGACCATGGGTGCAGGTGGGTGAGGAAAACTAGCAGTTTAGTCTATTGAATTTATCAGCAGATGTGGCTGTTTCAGTAAACATGAGGTCTATGCACTTAAGTGCAGATTGTCTACATGCTGTAGAGCCATGGCATGTAGGCAACCCCATGTCTGAATGCCACACACCAGGGGTCCTCTGAACCCCTGTGCATACTCACAGAAGGGATGCATGTCCCTTCTGCACTGGATTCCCTGGCTGTTCATGTAGCTAAGAGCACAGCTGGTCCAGGAGCATGTTGGGGGGGACTATGCCTGCACTGCAGACCATTCATAAAGGTACAGAGTGCTGGGCAAGAGCAGTGGAGGATACACAGGTAGGGATCCTGCCATATCTTTTGTGCCCCCCCCCGAGAAATGTCCCAAGCTTTGGGAAAACAGCCCCTCCTACAGTGCTGCATCAGCCCTTTGGCTAGAAAGGGAGAGCTGGGGGCAGCCATTCAGGCATTCACCCATCCTTTGGAAATTCAAGCCTCTCATGCCTTCACAGGATCCTCTACTTGCGTGGAAAAAGGACTCTGCTTTGGGAACCAAGCTGAGCATCAGATTGGATGCCCACCTGTGTGCCTTTATCCGCCCCCCCCCACACAGCAGTGAACCAGTGGGCAAGACCACAGACTGGCACCCTGTTGAGGTGCATGGCCACACACCATGCGCCTGTCCACCGTGCAGAGCTACGTGGGCCGGGTGCACACAAATCAGGCATACCTGGCCCCACATTGATGCAAAACCCCCATGTCTGTTTAGACCAGTTTCGGGGTAGTTGGAAGGTATCAGCATCTGAGTTTTAAGTATGATGCATGCTTTGAAAACTGCTGCCAGTTGTCATAAACTAGTTATAGTTTTGAAAATAGCTCCCACTGCATTTAAGCGGGGACAGACACAGTGAGCCCTGTGAGGCACAAGCATAGTGCCTGCAAAAGCTTTTGAAATTCCAGCCCATGAGGTTAAATATTGAAACAAATTAAATGAATTCAGTAGTTATAATTATATGTCATTGCTTTTAGAGCCATAATAAAAGTTAACACTTTCAGTTGAATCTAGGATTTTGTTGTACATATTGGGGTCCCTATATTTAAAAGCAACTTGATGAGCTGACTTTTCACATTTAGGAAAATGTGCAGTACACTAATACTGCCATTGGATCCCAAATCATTCAGTATGCCATATTATTAATAAGATTTGAGCAGACTTCCTACATATACTCTATTTGCAGAATGCTAAAAGATTATCTGCAAACAAAACCTGCAAAATGCACAGGAACTTTTTATTATTATTATTTATTTATGCTCCTCACTGGTGGTTCAGCAGGCTGCTATGGCTCTCCATAGAGAGATCAACTCAGCCCTTTGGGGTTTCATCTAGTCTGCGGTGTCTTCCCACCTTTTTTCTCCAGTTTTTCTCTCCTTCTATCCCAGAGCCCCTGGCAACTGCGAGCCTGCATGTGCGTGGAGGCCCATACGCACGCTGAGAACCTGGTGACAACCCTTCCCCCAATCTGGCCATGCACTACTTCTCCTGTATGGCTTGGCACTGCCTGTTGGCTACTTATCCAGCTCCCTCTCATACCCCAGCCAGCCTGCAGTGGGCCGAACTTGCTCCCAAATAGGGGTCACTGGCATGGCACGACGTGTGGCATCCGGCGCCTCAACTCTCAGTGCCACCGGGCAGGCTATTCACAAACAATTTTGATGGAGAATGAGGACTAACCCAGATTAATATACTTTAGGTAATGATAACTAAATATCCGCACTGAAAGACATAACAACATCTAGTCATTATAGTTGAAAAAAGGTGCTGTAATCATAGATAATATCACAATAAATGATAATGAAAGTAGGATTTCATTTACAATCTATGTCTTGTCAGTTACTGATGAGCAATGCTAGTTCCTGTAAAGTATCCCAACTGAAAGTCTGCAGCATTTGTTAGTCATATAGTTTTTAAGTGATGTTATTTCTGACTTCCTGAAAATCATTATCAGTGTATTTTAAAGTCACTCAGATATTTTCGCACCTTTTAATGCTAAATATGCAATCCATGTCTCAAGTCAATAAATATGGCCTCCAGCAATTTAAAAAACTCTTCTGTTGAGGTTAAAATTTGATTGTACAGCCTAGAGTCATGCTAATACATAGACAAAGTGAGCATTCCAGTTCTGGCTAGAAAGTTAGCCTGCATGCAGTACAGTAGTGCAAAAAGTCAGGGGCAAGGCACTAGTCATCAAACAAAAACAAGTCATTCAGGGATGAATAGCAGAACAGAACAGCATTACTTTCAATAAGCATTAGGATCATTCAGCAGGAACGAGGACTATATCCCTGTCCCTGCCAGGTGGGAGATAGCCTCCAAAATGATCCCTCCTACCATTGCCTTTCATGATATTGTTCACAGCGCTGCTCCTAAATCCACTCTGGCCAGACTGAACCCCTATTCCACTTCTGCCCTCCCAGAACTCATCACTGCTTCCTGCACTCCTCCCTCTCCTTCCCTTACTTGGATGGTTGCCACCTCCCCCACTGTACTTTCTCATTTGCCAAGCTCTGGTTTGGTACACTCCCTGCTACCTCTCTTCCCTCCTTTCCTAGTCCCCCTTCCTCCCCCTTCCTCCTACTTCCTACACTATGCTGATGCCAACTCTTTCTCCATTGCCTGAGCCAAGACTCCTTGCTGCTGGGCAGTCTGCTTTCTCTTACAGGATACCTCTCTTCTGGTCCTCCCAACAATCCAACATTTGTGCTGTCTCAACCCTTGCTGCTCTGAAGGCTCTTCTCCCCAAATAGACACACACACACATACCAGTCACACCTGCACCTGGCCATAATGTCTCCCTTATTGCCCTTGGTCTTACACTGAACTGTAATGATGTTTATTAATTTGTTCTTTGGCTCATGCTGTACCTGTTCCACCTGTCTGGTCCTATGGTCACCTTATTCAAAACTGCACTGATTATTACAAATTATGTATACTGTTATCTGTATTTGTACAAGTAAATGTATTGCTGTTCCATGCCCACCAATGTCCTGAGTGAGGATTATTGTTTGTATATGTACAATAGGGCCACCAAGTTGGTTGAACATCAAACATATTGACTGACATCACAGTGACAACAAAATGCCGATGGCGACCTTGTCACCCTGTAATCGTGCTGCCTGACCGTGATCGTGGCAAAGCACTGGAGCACATTCTGGCTGTTTGAGGGGGACTTTGATCCCCGCTTCTCCCACCATGGGGGGCTTTGCCCACCACATCCCCCCAACAAATAATATAATCACCTCCAGGTCGGAGGTGTAGAGGGAAAAAGTGTAATACCCTTTAGGTGGCAAGACGTGGGTGCTGTAAAATCCCAATTGATGGACTCATTCTCGATCAGGATGTAGCTCCCACATTGCCATCAATGTAGGGGTTTTGCTGCGCTGTCAGCGCACCTCTTACAACTATACTGTTTTCTTCCTTGTACCCCTTAACCCCAGGACTCCCCTGAAAATGAGCTACTTGGCTCAGTAGGCCTATTCATGTAGAACTCTTTCAATAAATACATTCATAAAACATACATAAAGCACACACAGTGTGGTTTTATAGTGCTTCCATTTTAATTTTAAGGCCAAAATCATATGTAAGGCAGCAGGTAAATTCAGCAAAAAAAAATGTTTTGTTTGTTTAATGGAGCACCACACCTGGATTTACTGGGTGGTTATGTAAGCAATAAGACATGGCTAGGTGTTGCTAGTACTGAGATACCCACACACCCAGGGACATAATGAGGCATTAGACTGTAGACCAAGTGCATTCAGACCCCTGAGTGTGTGGATATCTCAGTACTACCAACACCTAGCCATGTCTTATTGTGCTTATTTTTGAAATTCACAAAACTTTATTTCTTTTCATTTTTTAACTGGCTTAATAAGGCCAAGAAAAACACATTTCAAACATGTTGCGACAATCTTACAAAATCCCCCCACCCAATCCACCTCATTCATGGTATCAGGTATTACAGTTCCTAAGAAGTAGACATAGGTTCCCGATGAAGGCTTCCATAATGTATACTATCCTAAGCAGGATTCACTGAAGAGCGTAAAGTGTGTGCAATTTGCCCTAGTATTTTTCAGATTTGGGCATCTTACTGTGTACATTAGCAATCACTTTTTCCACTGAGAGATTGGACAGTAGTTCCTGCAGCCACTCTGAGTAAGATATGGTGTTATCATCCAATCAGTGTCGAAGTACTAATTTCTTTACAGATAGTGCTATTATAGCTAAATGGTATTTTCTTTCCATGACCAGTATCGAAGAAAGGTCCCCAAGAAGGCAGGTGGCTGGTTCTATGTGTTCTGCTAGACACAGCAGGGGGTCCACTCTCTGTTTAATGAGGTTCCAAAGTGGAGCTAATTTGGGACAGTCCCAAAAGATGTAATATAAGGAACCTTCATCTTGCATACATTGCTTTCAGGTAGATGAGGGGGGCCCTGTTCATTTTGGCCAATTTGGTCGGGGTATAGTACATATTGTTAATGATCTGATACTGCATCCACCGTAATCTGTCCTGGGAGATAAATCTGTGTGTATCTGTCCATATATTTTCCCAATTGAGTATTTTCTCTGGAAATTGAGCATTCCAGCAACTAGAAGCCTCATTTAGCTGTGGGAAGGCTCTTTCTAGTAATACGGAATAAGTACCAGATACGACACGAGGTTGCTTGGCTGCAAGTCTGAGTGGATGCAGGAACCTTCCATCTTCTTCTGCAGCCTGACTTAGCTGGGAGCTTACTAGAAAATGCCTAAGCTGGTACACTTTAAGGAATGACTGGGGGTTTAAGTTGTAGTTCTGGATGATATCTCTAGATGACAGTATCTGGCCATTGTTCCATAACTCCTTTATAGAGGACCTTGCCAGTTGTGGGAACCAGGAGGCTGACACCATTCCCCCATCAGGAAATTTGTATTTCCTGTAAATGGATGGTTAGGGTCTTGTGTGTGGTGGTAGGACAGGAGGGAACACATAGGGGTGTGGGTTTTTACTGATATACCTACTGGGGTTTCCTTAAGGGCAGGTGAGAGTAATTTAGGAGGTATATGTAATAGGGCAAGAGGTGATAAACCCTGGGCTAATATAAGTTCTTTCTCTAGTGTAAGCCATAAAGGGCAGTACTGTTCTGCAGAGGCTTCATTTGAGCTATCTAACCACTTTAAATATTTCGCAGAGTGGCTAGCCCAATAATAAAGTTTAAAGTGGGGAAGTCGCAACCCCCTTTAACCTTGGGAGCATCCAGTTTCCCATAAGCTCTATGGGCTTGTTTGCTTTTCCAGAGGAACTGGGTTATCAATGAGTGTAGTTTGGTAAACCAGGCCTGTGGCTGCCATAAATTTAACATGTTGAGGGGATAAAAAAATCCGGGGTAGTATGTTCATTTTAACTAAGCTGATTCTACCCCAGAGTGAGAGATGCAGCTTCAACCATCTGTCCTGATCTTGCTGGATTGTTTGTACCAGGGCATCCAGATTACATTCCTTTAGGGATTTGGATTCCCAAGTCAGAAATATCCCCAGATAGTTAAGCTTCTGGTATTCCCATTGTAGCCCCGAATCTGCATTGTCTCTCCTATGGGCAAACAAATTTATGGAAAACACTATAGATTTCTCTAGGTTCAATTTGTAGTTGGATAATGATCCAAATTCGTGGATCAGGGACAGGGTTCAGCAAATTGAGGCCCTTGGAGTGGATAAATGAAGGAGTATATAATTGGCATATGCCAAAAATGTGAACTCTTGTGAGCCCACGGTTATTCCCCTGCTAGTGGGGTCTTTATTAATCTGTACCTAGAGTCGCTCCAGATAAAGGGTAAATAAAAGAGGGGATGGGGGCAGCCCTGCCTGGTACCAGAGTGAAGGGAGAAGTAAGATGAGAAGGAGTGGCTGCAATAAATATGAGCACTGGGTCTAGTATATAGGGCTTTAACCCATTGCACAAGGGGGGGGGAGACAAAATCTGGGTAGAGGCCTGAAAAGGAAAACCCAATCTACCCAGTCAATAGCTTTCTCTGCATCCAGAGACAACAAAATGGCTGGAGAAAGGTTGTCTCGGGACACTGAGAAGATATAATCCAGTTTTCTCATGTGGTCCAGGGAGGATCTCCCCTCCATGAAGCCCACTTGCTCTGCAGATATCAGGTATGGCATAACCCGCCCCATTCTATTCGCCAAAAGCTTGGCTAAGATCTTGATATCATAGTTAAGAAGTGATATTGGTCTGTAGTTAGAGACTCATTCTGGGTCCCTCCCCTTTTTGTGCAATACTATTATTGTTACCTCGAAGAGGTAGGGATCCTGACATTCTCCGGAAACTATAGTTCTGAACAGTGTTAATAGCCATGGGGTCAGTTCCTCCTCCGAAATGTTATAAAAATTTGGGGAGAATCCATCCTGCCCCAGAGCTTTGTCTAACAACAAGCTTTTGATTGCTTTTTTAATTTCTGCTTCCATGGTGGGGAGGGTCAAAGAGTCCTGCTGATCAACAGATAGGACAGGCAAGAGGATGTTCCGCAAATAGTCATCAATATGTGTGGCTGCAGGGGGGGTCAGTCCTAGCATTATGGAGGTCCTTATAAAAGGACTGGAATTCTATAACTATTTCTACCGGTTTTGTTTTAAGCAAGCCTTCCTGGTTTGAGCGGATTGCATTTACCAGTCAAGAGGCCTTTTGTTGTTGAACCCATAGAGCCAGCAAGCATCCAGCCTTTTCCCCTTAGTCTATGTAAGTGGATTCGGTTTTGAGAATAGCGTATTCTGCTTTTTCTCCCAAAAAGTCATTATACTGTCTCCTGAGATGCACCAGTTCCTGACGTTGGGTATCGGTGGACAAAGGGGAGATATGCCATTCTACATCCCTCATTTTATCTAATAAGTCTTTGGTTTGGTGTTCTCTTTAATGGCACAGCACAGATGCTACTCTTATAAGTTCACTCCGTAGAAAGAATTTCAAGCCACCCCATTCCATTTCCGGCTGGTTTGTGGTGTTAAGGTTGGCCTCTGTATACTGTGCGATACAGGACTTCAGTCTGTCTACCATCCATTTGTCTTTTAGCAATCTATTATTGATTTTCCAGTTTGTTTCTATCCTGTTATTAGGGGATAATGTTAAAGTACAAGATACCAAGGAGTGGTCCGAAATAACCTCCGGTGTAATCTGAGATGCCATAAGGCCTGTAAGAAGTTGCTTTCTTAGTAAGAAATAGTCTATGAGAGGAGGTTCCATGTACAGGGGACCGGATTGTATATTCCCTTTGGTTTGGGTACAATACCCTCCAGAGATCACAGAAACCTAATTTGTTGGACATATCCCATATGGCTTGTTGTGCTGGTGACAAGCCAGCCTTTGGTTTACCTGTTCTGTCTAGAGCTGGGGAAAAGGGTAGGTTCCAGTCACCTCCCAGGAGAAGTGGTACAGACAGAAATGACATCAGGATGTTAAGAATATCCATAAAAAAGATGGGCTGTCTGCTTTGGGGCCATAGATAGACCCAAGGGTTATTTTGGACCTCTCCAGGGTACCAAGTGCAAAAACAAGTCTACCTAGAAGGTTCTGGATACATTGACTGCATTTAAAATTCAGATTCCTGGCCAACAGGATAGCTACTCCCTTACTCTGTGTACTTGTGCCCGCCGCATATACCTGCCTTGTATTTAGCCTCCTTAAGAGATTCACCTGTGTATCAAGGAGGTGGATCTCTTGTAAGAAGGAAATTTGTCCCTTCTCCACTTGCAAATATTTCAGTATTTTATACCTCTTGTGCTTGTTGCGCATGCCTTTAACATTCCATGCAACAGTTTTTATATGATTAGCCATAAGCATTGTACGTATGTAAGTCTATCCATCCGATCCCTATAAACAAAATTCTGGGTTCCCATACCGATACCATGAGTCCCTCCCCCACCACCCGTACATCCCACCACAAGCACATCACACATATACCAACAAACCCAACCCTCCCAAAGTAACAATAGGTGCTAATCTGCAAACTTTACATAATTTGTTTAGCACTACCCCTGCCAGATCATCTGTGTGTGGCAAACAAACTAGAACCCATATATGAAATTGGGCTCCCTCCCCTCGAGTCAGAACATGATACTGCCAGATTCGGCAGATAGTCCCCCCCCCCCCAACTCCCTCCATGGAACAAAGATATGAAAATATCCAGGAGGTAAACTAGTAATAAGCCATAACAATTTCAGAGCAATAACAAAGTAGGCTTCGATAAGTAAGTTAACACAGTTAGGATATGTCCAGATTACCACAAACAGTTTAACTAAACAAGACAGGTTTGGAGTAGCAAGGAATGAGTTGTCATGTGACCAAGATAATTGATTGTGCATAGTACCATCAAAATAAAATCTGTTGTTGCACCCCATTAAATTGCAATGTTTCTCAGACAGCCATTTGAACCAAAACATCATTGACCCCAATGCTGCTGTGGTTTCCTTATTGCAGATCATATCTGATTATTATAACAACCCAGGTCCCCTATAAAGTTTAACAAATATCAGGTCCACCAGCTGAGGTACAGATTCCAAAAAAGAATGGGGGGCAGCCCAGAGTACCCCTGCCTGACACCAGAGATTACCGCAATTGCAGGTTCCTTCAAGCAACATAAACAAACAAAGCTGATGCGTGCGTTATGGCTGTGTGCACGAGTGTGAGTACAAAGTGTCTGCAAAGCATCTTTAAATGCAGTTCTGCAATCATGCGAGCTATTGAGCAGCACACCAATGTGAATCTTTCTATGAGCAGAATATCAGTGAGGCTCCAAGCAGCAGCTTATCCCAAAGAATTACAGGAACATAAGACATAAAGGATATATAGACTGACACTATGGACGAGCTTGTAGATTCAGGCCAAATGCTGTCCCACAGCCATAGACAGTATGTGGTGATTCTAAACTTGGATCTTTCTCCACCATACTGGGAGCCACTGTGAAATAGGTTGCAATTATAGCATAGATTGATCAGTTTCTCATGCACATGCAATGGTGTTGCAAAGTGACCATGGGCAATTAGATCGATATGGCAACTGGCACCAGTCGCCCATCAGAGAGTCACAGATGGCTAGTCATACCTCAGGGTGCCACATCGATGTTATTTTAGACCAGAAAACTAGTGATCAGTGCTTGCATTTACATGGTGAACAAATCCGGCAGCAGCCCTTGTAGTTCTTTAACAGCCTGTTCCTTAGACTCAAACATGTGCCATTTCTCTTGTATCTTTACTCGCAGCTGGGCTGGGTACAGCATCCAAAAATGAATGCCCACATGGATAAGCCAGGAGACTGTCAGATGGAAAGAGACCCTCTTTTGTCTCACCAAAGCTGGTAAATCATGTGAGATGCAGATTTTGTGTCCCTCCCACATTACTGCTTGTACGTCCCGAAGCTTGGCCAGTATGTGCTGTTTATCCAGGTAATTTGGCAGCTTTAACAGAAATGGTTGTGGGTGTGACTCTGGTGCCGGCTTAGGTGGTAGTGCTCAGAGGGCCCGCTCCACTATGTAAGAGGGGACGTTTGGCGATGGGCCTGCTACTTTTTTCAAGAAACTTTGGTGTGAAAAGAATGGGGGAGGACCCCTCTTCATCCTCCGGAAGCCCCACTGCTACCGGGTTATTTCAGCAACCATGACCCTCGAGATCTTCCATTTTCAGTTCCATCTTAGATAACTGCCATTTAAGGGACATGATCTCAGGGTCCATAGCCGACCTCCATTTTTCCAGTGAAACTGCCTGGGCTTCCGTATCTTTGGCCTGCCGTGAAATATCCACCATGTCCTTCAAATTAGCCACATCCAATGTTAGCATTAATAGGGCATCTTGGAACATTTTCATTTCCTGCAAAAAACGCTTCTCCATTAATGGTGTTGCCATGGCCTTGCCTGAGGGAGCTGGGGCTGATTTTGCTGTTTGAGGCTTGGCTTTTTCACAGCCTTCTCAGGAGAAGGTGGTGGAGTGTGCCGAGGGAGTTCTTGCCTCATATGCACTTTCATGGCTGGAGTAGATGTGTTTTCTCATAGTCATCAAGCAGGTAGGTTTGGTAATGGTATTTCCTTTTATGAAGTAAAGCCTTCTTTGTTTCTTATCTAGTGAAATAATCCCGAATTGGGAGAATCAAGCGCACTGCTTACTCTAGCCAGACATCATGTGATCTCCCCATCTTATTGTGCTTACAAAAAGGGGCCTCACTTGTAAAAAATATATAAAAACTATTAAATAAGTTGCAAAACAAATGCATTTATTAATTTATTGTTAAAATAACATTACACATCAAAAAACAGTCCCAAGCTAAATTGCACCTCAGGGGACTGCAAAGGCACTAGACAGTTTAAAACAATCTTAAGATTTATGTTTTCTTTTTGGGGTGGTCAAAAATAACAACAGAAAAAGAACTCCTCACAATGTGGAACATGTTAGGTTTAGTTGTTGAAAGTGATGAATTGCACCTTGCCATAGAATACAGGGTTTATGAGCTTGAAAGGCATGTTTTCCTGCACTGTATTTCCTATTGGTGTTTGATGCTCATTGTCGGTAAACTAATTTTCAGACTCTGGCTTCTGTTTCTTGCATCATGTAGGCTCTCTTTCCTGATTGTTGCTTGAAGATTCCATCTGCTGATTTTCTTTCTTACTGTGTCATGATTTCGTTCCCCTTTATCCCGTTTTTGGCAGAGGCACTCCAATAGCTTCTCAAGCTAACTTCTGATCTGTACCCTGTGACTGCCATAATCTCCTGTGCTTGAAGTCCGACAGTAAATAGTAGATGCACAGCTGTGGCTCTAATAGAGTGGTTTCTGTTCCTTTGGCTGAGATTACACTCCTTGCTCAACAGATTGACTGTCTGTTCCCCATTAGAATGGATTAATATTTTTTCACCAAACCAGGAAATGCAGTTATGGCCAAGCCCCTTCTACTCTGAAAATTTCAGACCAAAATTCCAAACCATCTGAGTGCTAGATTATGACAGAAATAAAAAAAAACAGCAAAAAAAACGGTGATTTTTAAACTTTGTTCACTACCTGGATCTCGAAAGTTGCACACATGACTGGACCAAAACTTATCATTTCAAGGCATCAATCCTCTTAGACTACGCATGTGAAATTTTGTGAAAATCTGTTGAACAGTTTTGAAGGCATTAAAGTGCAAAGTATCCAAGAAGGCAATTTAAAATACTTGTTTTGGGTTTCAATTCAAGAGTTGGAATGATTGCTATGTATGGAATACAATAATTCAAATTTCTGCTCAGTTCTACTGGCAGAATGTTCACCCCCATTATCACACAACAGAAGGCCTCAGATGGAACCAAGGCTTTTGTTTTATCTGTAGCAGATTAAAAGCACAGATTTCCCCAGTAAGCAGGTGATGATAGGAGGAAGATTTTTAATGGTCAGCAAAGAAACACCATAAATTAAAATTTGAAGTACAGTAGTACTTCATTTTTAAGGTGTGTGTGTGTGTGTGCGTGTGTGTGTGTGTGTGTGTGTGTGTGTGTGTGTAAGAAAAGGATGATGAGGGCAAATAAGATTTAATTATTATGTTTTTGAATTTAAGGCAGTTTTATTTTTAGGGCTTAGTTGAAGATTTTTAGTGAGTAAAGGTGAAGACAAATTTGTGATGGCAGTCAGGGATGTGTGGTAGTATTGATTTTATTGTAAAGAGGCTGCTGGATCTTTTTCCAGTGCAGATGTGCTGGGGTATCAGCATTGGGTTCTGAGCTCCTCAGCCAATCAGGTTTCTGCATTTTTTATACCCATTTTATAAATGAGAGGTACCACTGAGCTGGCCCATCAGCACAGTGGTAGTGCTACCACTTGCATGCTGGTGACCTCGATTTGGAAACAAGCCTGAGTCATTTAGGGCCAGCAGGGGTGACGAGGACTGAGTCTCCCCGAGGATGCGCTCCTTCTCCGGGGAACGGGATGGCTGATCCCGGTGCTATACTTTAATATGTTCATCAGTGGCATACAGTAGGAGAAGGAATGCATGGTACTGTAAAATGTGTCTATTCACGGATGACACTAAGCTCCATGGCAGAGTAAACAGTGAGTAAGGTCATGGCAGCTACATAAGGACCTGCAAAGATTAGAGAGGTGGTCCAAAGTTTGGCAGTATATCTGAGGAGATTTGATAGCAGGAGGAAGGAGGTGTTACTTCCTCTTTATAGATCACTGTTGAGGCCACATCTGGAATACTGTGTCCAGTTCTGGAGCCCCCACCTAAGAAAAGACAAAGACAGGCTAAAGATGTACTGCAAAGTGTAACCAAATTGATTCAGAGCCAGCAAGGCAGATCTTATGAGGATTGGCATGAGGCCCTGAACATGTACTCAGTTGAGACCAGAAGGGAGAGGGGAGATATGATGGAGACCTTGAAGTTTATGAAAGGAATAAACAAGGTCAACTGTGAGGAAATATTCAGCAGCACTGGTTAATCAGGAACACAGGGACATGAATTGAAACTAGTGAATGGGGGAGATACAGGAGGTCTGTGAAAAAGTTTTATGTTACAGAGCAAGTGGTTGAACCATGGAACAGCCTACCAGCAGAAATAGTGCATGCAAGTGCAAAAATCATTAATGGATTCCTAAATGGCCAAGACCAAATTGTTTAAATTTACATGAGCTTTAAGTGATTTTAAATGTATGTACTTTTAGAACAACAGTAACTGTATGTTTTGTAATAATGTGTCTTGTATTTTTTATTGTTTGGACACAATTGTAAATGAGAATATTCTTCTCAATTTTGCTATCCAGTTAAATGAATGAATGGAATAAAAGGCTAAAAGGCTTAATAGATATGTGTGGGAAAACAGTAAAGCAATGGGTGTTCGGGGTGGGGGGGGGTGAGGGCAACAACCCTGAATATACATTAGGTCCTGGGGAAAGACAGGGTAAAACAGGACAGACTCAATGGACCAATGGTCATTTTCTACCGACATTTTCTGTTTCTATGTCTATATGACAATTTGTTATGATGCAGTACTTTTGTATCATGTCCTGTATATTTGTATCCAGTTTGTGCCTGCAAAAGGGCCATGTTGCCCAATGTGTTTACCTGGTAACCAAGAACTAAAATAAAGTAAGTAAATGAATAAGTCAGAATTGGGAAATTGAGCTGTTAGCATAAGCCATCTGCTCCTTGCATTACGTTAATACCTTTAAACCCCACCTCACCCACCCCAGACCCTGTACCAAGAAACACATTTCCTGGTGTCCAGTAGCCCCCCAACCTCTATGCTGGAGCTACAACATTCCCTGAATGATTATGATTGCATGATGAGTGTTTCTCATGGTTTGAACATCAAAGCAATATTCAACTGGTTTTCGGGAGGGGGGGTGGAGTTACCTTCAAAGCAAAGACTTCACCTTTTTCTTTATAAATCACAAAACTACAATGTTTTGCTACATCTGACTACTTCTGCAGGAACTTTTGTATGTCTACAATGAAT
This sequence comes from Neoceratodus forsteri, assembly GCA_016271365.2. NCBI lineage: Eukaryota > Metazoa > Chordata > Ceratodontiformes > Ceratodontidae > Neoceratodus > Neoceratodus forsteri. The sequence goes on along the minus strand of CM057456.1, from coordinate 1,154,632,628 downwards.
TATATACAACTATTTTGCTAAATACTCTATGGAGAACAAGAAAAATAATTTTTGTTTTCAAAACTTCATAGATATTTCTAGCACATATCTATAATTTGCTGTCTAAACAGTTTCTTGTTTCATATCATTTTCACTGTTTTACAGTCGGAAACAAATGTGTAAGAATACATTTTAGTGCTGTTTCTCTATTATTTCACTTCATTATATATATATATATATATATACGTATTATCCACTGTACTCTCATGACACTGTGGACCATAGAAACACAGAACATAGAAACATAGAATTTGATGGCAGATAAGGACTGCTTGGCCCACCTAGTCTGATCATTTTCCCTACCTGTTTCATGTACCGCAGATCCTAAATGATGTGCGGCTTACCCTCTCTTTTCTATCGATAGAGTTCCTTTATGTCTGTCCCAAGTGTTTTTGAATTCCCCCATCATTTTTGCCCCCACAATCTCTACCAGGAGGCTGTTCCATGGATCCACCACCCTTTCCATGAAAAAATACTTTCTCACATTACCCCTGAGTCTACCCCCCTCTATTTTCATATCATGGCCCCTTGCTTTTGAACATCATTTTTTTGAAAGATGCTACCCTCCTGTACTTTATTTACACCCATGAGGTATTTGAAAGTCTCTGTCATATCCCCCCCTCTCCTCTCCTCTCCTCCAAGGAATACATATTGGGATTCTCCAGTCTCCCCATATAAGACTTTCGGTGCAGCTCATCCACCATTTTTGTCGCCCTTCTCGGATCCGCTGCTACTCTGTCTGTGTCCTTCTGAAGATGCAGCCTCCAGAACTGGACACAGTACTCTAGATGAGGTCTCACCAATGTTCTATATAGTGGCATCACAACTTCCTTGCTTCTGCTGGACATATCTTTCCCTATGCACCCAAGCATTCCACTGCCTCTTCTCACAGCCTTCTCACATTTTCTGGTAACTTTTAGATCATCAGATATGATTATTCCCTGGTCCCTTTCTTGTCTGGTGGCTGTCAGTACCCCCCATCATGTACTCCTCTCCCATATTTCTATGCTCCAAGTGCATGATCTTGCACTTCTTTGCATTGAACCTTAGCTGCCACATCCTTAACCACTCCTCAAGCTTGCTTAGGTCCCTTCTCATTTTCTCTAACCTTCCTGGAGTGTCAGCCCTGTTGCAGATCTTCATGTGATCAGCAAAGAGACACACCTTCCCTTCCAGCCCCTCTGCAATGTCACTTATGAAGACATTAAAGAGGACTGGTCCAAGCACTGATCCCTGCGGGACCCTGCTGATCACCCCCCTTCTTTTGATTGAACTCCGTTCACCACCATCTTCTGTGTCCTATCGCGCAGCCAATATTTGACCCAGTTTACCACTCTGGGACACACTCCCAGGCTGCCCAGCTTGTTTACTAGCCTCCTATGTGGGACAGTGTTAAAGGCCTTGCTAAAATCCAGATAGGCCACATCCACCTCCCCTTCCTGATCCACCTCCCTAGTCACCCAGTCAAAGAAATCTATCAAATATGTTTGACAAGATCTTCCCACTTTGAATCCATGCTGCCTCAGATACTGTGCTCTGTTGCATTCAAGATATATCACAAACCCTTCTTTTAATAGTGATTCTATTAGTTTCCCCACCAATGAGTTCAAGCTAACTCACCTGTAATTGCCAGCCTCCTCCCTGCTCCCACTTTTGTGGAGTGGGACTACACTTGCCCTCATCCAGTCCTTTGGTACCACACCTGTTTACAGCAAACTGTTAAACAGGGCTTTCAGTGATGCTGTCAGCACCTCCCTGAGTTTTGTAAATATGCTGGGATATATCCCATCTAGCCCCATTGCCTTGTCCACGTTCAGATTAGTGAGTTCCTTTAAGACACTCTCCTCCTTAAATGGACTGGTGTCCACCTCCCTCCCAATGGTACTTCCCTTGCCTAACTTTGACCCCTCTCCTTGCCCTTCTTCTGTGAATAGTGAACAAAAATACTTGTTCAGGATTTCTGCTTTTTCTTGGTCCTCCTCTACACACTTCCCTCCTTCCCTTTTTAGTCTCACAATCCCACCCATGGTCTTTTTTCATTCACTAACATACCTGAAAAAGTTCTTGTCCACTTTTGTTATTGGCTGGGCTATTTCTTCTTCTGTTTCCACCTTTGTGCTCCTGACTGCTTTCCCTTCCTCCCTCTGCTCTTCCATATATATAGTTCCTTGTATTCTTCCTTTTGTGTTTCATTGTACCTCCAGAATGCTACCCTTTTTGCCCTTGCCTTCCCTGACACTTCCTTTGAGAACTATAGTGTTTTTTCTTTCTCTTTGTTTTGCTTACTTGTCTAACGCAATGGCTTGTTGGCTTCCTTAAGATTCTCCCATTGTTCCTCCACCCCCATTCTTTTCTTCTTCCCCGCCAGTGACTTCCTAAGACATTCCCCCATCTTTGAAAAGTTGGCCCACCTGAAATCTAGGACTCTTACTTTCATGTGGTTTGACTCTTCTGCTGTTCTCGCATTGAACCACACCAAACTGTGATTGCTTGATCCCAGATGGCTCCCCACTTTTACATCTGTAATTCTGTCCCTGTTGGTGAGTATCAGGTCCAAAGTCACTCCCTCCCAGGTGGGCTCCATCACTAGCTTTTTTAGGCATGCCCCCGGCAGGGCTTCTAGGATGTCTCTGTTTCTGGCTGAGGCTGCAGCCTGGCTGCTGCAATCCACATCTGGCAGATTGAAGTCTTCTAACAGCAGCACCTCCCCTTTATCTATCATTCTGTGGATAGCATCTACAATTAGCCTGTTTATCTCTTCCCCTTGTGCAAAAGGTCTGTAGATCACACCAGTGTGAATCACAGTGCCATTTACTATCTACAGGATGATCCACAGTGCCTCTTTCTCTCCCTGCATTCCGTGTACCTCAGTTGCCTTAATTCCTTCCCTGATGTAGATAGCCACTCCTCCTCCCTTTTTACCCACTGTTTCTCTCCAGAATAGAGTGTAACCTTGTATTGTACCCTCCCTATACACTATGCTGAATTTAAATAGGCCAAAAGCCTTGAACTTCCCCGTAACACACACACACACACACACAATATCTATCTGCAGTTTTAGATGTCCTGGATAGGATGTAACTGTGCTTAAACTCTTTTGCTATTTTTCATCTCTTTTAAGTCATTCTGTTAATATTGACAATGTATTTAAAAATCCTCATTTACATGCAAATCTTTTGTATTGCTAACCACTAGATACAGCTGTATTTTGAAAGAAGTAGGGTTCTCACCACGTTTCTCACTTTTTAAATTCCATTAAGTCTCCAAACCACAGAAAGGACTCAACTGTGGAAGATCCTTTTCAGTGCCCCAGCCAGTGCAGTGTCATCTGACATGATGATGATGGCAAATGTTACATGCAGCCACAGAAATGCTGATTGGCCATGCAACTCACTACAAGAGAGCCACTGAACACAGCTCCTTGTTAGCTTTCCAGGAGGGTTGTATTAACACAGTATTGGCTAATAGGAGACATTTTTCAGATACTAATACATTTTGAACTTTAAACTGGGAAAATGTATATAGTTATGACGTGTTTCTTATGTCAGTATGTAGGCTGGAATCGCCAATGAAAGAATTAGTCTGGGCTAAATGAAACTCAGTTATGCAGTTTCCCACTATTAAAGCTAAGAGACTGTACCTGAAAAGTAGCATAAATATACTGGGGAGTGGTGTAGGGGTTACAGTAAGGGGGAAGGGGTACTCCAGGGAATCCAAATATAAAACATATAAAGAAAATATATAAAAATATATACAAATGTTTGACAAATGATTTATCTTCTAAATTTAAAAAGGAAATATATCTACAGTATATTAAATATTAAATCACCTCTATACTGTAGCCATACCAGGAAACACTCCAGTTGGTTTCAATATTCATGCCTGTTCTACAATCTAATGCCTGTAAGTTGAATAGCCATCTCATTTCTGGATGCTCCAGACTTTTGTTGTAATCACCTCCTCTTTTTCAAAACCTGCGGGGTGCACCAGTGTGTCCTGCAGTTTTGAAGTGTTTTGCCATTTGGGAATCCTCATTTCCTCTTCGGAAATCTCCTTTATGTTCTGGTATCCTAACTTTAGGTTCTCTGGTCATTTTACCCACATAACTAAGTTTACATGTTGCTTGACTTCCTCTTTCTTGTTTGTAAAGGAATGTTTGTTAACTGGATTTTTTGAATGTCTGGTCACACACAGAGCACTGTCCACATGGTGTCATTTCCAGCTTTTATGGTTCTAGAAGTAGTTGGTTGTCTAGTCAGTTTACGAGTTGGTTTGTGTTCTGACTACTTTGTCCTTTATTCTGGGGACCTTCTTAACAGCCACAAGTGGTCTATTCTGAAACAGGTGTGTATCTCTTTGGCATCCTAGCAAAATATCCTGGAGTTTTTGTATTAACATTTTAATTTGTGGCATTTTGCCATTGTTGGTTACTGAACAAACCATTTTATTTAGATTCTGCAAGGTTTGAATTTTGTGCACTGAGATTGCTTTCCAATCTCTTACACATATATTCTTCTTGCTTTTTGCAAAGTAGCTCTAGGATATCTCCCATTTGTAAACTGATTTTGTTATTACCTAGTACCCTTTTTGTGTCTTCTTCACTGCAATTACACTTTATTCTGACAAACTGAGAATAAAGTAACTCTGTTAAAGCTGGGTGGAATGATAACTAGCAAAGTGAAGGATATTGTTTCTGTTTGTCAGCTTGTGATATAGCACTATAGTGTATGGTGGAATGCGGTTATGTATGGAAATCCATACACCACAAAAAGTTGTTCTGCTTCAGTAGTCACAGCCTTACTAATGCAGAATGACTTTTTGTTCTGCGTTAGTGAGGACATCACAATGCAACCATCCCCACCAGCACCATTCATAGGTCAGGGGCAGTTGGCGACTCCTGTGTGCATGCTGGCTGGCGGGCTGGAAAGACAAGGAGTGCAGGTCTTCAGCAGCAGATGCTGGCTACAAAATGTAAGTGATTCTGTTTTAGGGCACCATACACTATATACAACAGTGTATGGCCTCCCAAACAACTCAACAACTCTTCCTCCTTGTGTCTTCTATGACAGCAGAGGGATTTCTTGAGCTTCGCTTTCGAGGTCATCTGCCATTATAGAAAACACTTGGGTGAAGAATTGCCTTGTTGTGTATGGGATGCCATACACGATCCTATGTGTTATCAGTTTTACACATTGTAATTGCATTTTTAAATCCAAGTAAGGAATTGAGTTTTCTCTAAAATTCTTAGTAAACTTTAAATCTTCTGAACCTGAATTGTTGTGTGTTGACTCAGTAATGACAGTCAACATCCCCTTGCCATAAGATGAATATGTTAGCAATACATTTGAAACAACATATACAGTATTCTGAAAAAAAGAATGGATTTTTGTCTGAGTTCAATACAGTATGTAGTGATTCTCAGATTCTCTTATGAGGGCATAGGCAAAAGCTTGGGCCATCTTGAACCACATAGCTGTGCTTGTCTCTGTTTGTAGAAGGATTCTTTAAATTGAGTATAATTTCTGGGCAAAATAAAATGAGTCAATTCTTGCAAAACTATTGTTTTGGGATGTTCTCCCTATCCCCTTTGATCCATCACCTTTCCCATTTCTTCTATACCATCCTCTTTGGTAATTGAAGTATATAGGTCAGCAATATCCCATGTCACAAGGAGTCCGCTCTGTGCATGAACCTCTGAATTGAGATCTTCCCATTTTTTTTGTCATGTGTACTGCATCTTTTACATACAGTGTGTAATTATATTTAATCAAGGATTGTAAGTGTAAGTTAATAAATGCTGCAATAGGCCCAAAAGTAGAGTCTGTACTGGAGACTTTAGGCTGTGTTGGGGATCTCGTTCATTCTTATGTATTTTTGGAACACTGTAAAATATAGGTATTCTTTGGCATTTTTTTTTTTACCGTTATTGACATTATCTTAAATTTAACATTGCCTTTTAAGTAAAATTGCAGCAGAGTTTTACTTTGCTGCTGAAGTTTTGGCAAAGTTGTCAAATTCGCCTCCGTGAATCAGTTCATGAAGTGGTCCCATTTAAAGAGAATTTGCCATTTGTAACTTTGCCTTGCCTTTGTGGTATTTTTAAGTGCAAATATTCTTATGATTTAAATCCTTGGTGTTTAGTGGTCCCCCCCCAACCTGCTGATTGTTGAAATAATATATTAGCTTTAAATCTCTGGTGTCTCGTGGTCCCTCCCTCAGCTGCCAATTACTGAAAAAACATATTAGATTTCAATCCCTGCTGTGTAGTGGTCTCCTCCCAGCCTATTTCCCCAAAATATTAGATTTAAATCCCTGGTGTCTAGTGGTCCCCCACCTGCTGATTGTTGAAAAAATATATTAGATTTGAATCCCTGGTGTCTAGTGGTCTCCCCAACCGATCACTGGCCCCAGTGTTTAAATCCCTGGTGTCTAGTGGATCCCCACCCCATCATGGAGTATCCCCACCCGATCTTCCCCCCACACTGACCCTGAGTGGGTGATCAGCACAGCTCTTCACTCTCCACCACAGCTGGCCTCCTGTCTGACCTAGAATGAATGAGCGCTGCTTGCATCCATGACGATGCATGCTAGAAGCAACAGCCTGTGTTAACCCCAGTGATGTCATTAACTGGAGAAGCTGATATTTAAGGTGCATGGTTTCATCAGCAATAGAGATGCAGCAAAGTTTTACTTCATGGGTGAAATTGCCACGAAGCTGGCAATTTCACCCCGCATAGCACTCCACGTAATTTTCCCAAATAATCCAGGCCAGGGACATTCTACAAGCTGCCTAAAATACATAAATCTGGCAATCTGGGAAGACCCATAGTCTCTGGTAATGTTACCCTGACTGAGGGGATCTCAGGGTTTGTAGAAACCATTTTGAAATCACTAGTTATGGAAAGAGACAGTTATATCCAGGACACTACACACTTTCTGTGATCCTTTCTGGTTATAAGGACTTACCACCTGATACCGTTTTAGTGATGATGGATGTAACAATCCTCTACACTGATATTCCACACACGGATGGCATTTCAGCATGCCTTAGAGTCAGACACATACAGGAGAAAGGACCAGACCAAAACATCAACCCTAAAGGATGGGGAAACTTATGGAATTCATTTTGACACATGACAACTTCAACAATAAACATTATGTTCAAACTATGGGAATAGCAATGGGCACCAAGATGGCTCCACAGTATGCTAACCTCATTATGCAGACTTGGAGAAGGACTTTTTAAGGCACTGTCCCTACATACCACAAGCTTATTTCCATTACATTGATGATTTATTTATCATTTGGATGGAAGGCACAGATGCACCAAAAGATTTTCATGAAGAACTTAATAACCTTCACCCTAACATAAGGCTTAACCTGGAGTAGTCTACCACCAATGTTAATTTTCTGGACACCACAGTCACCATTAAGGATAGAATCTTACATACATGTATTTACAGGAAGCCAACAGACAGACAGAGATACCTACACAAGAAAAGTTATCATCCAAACCACACAAAAAAATCTGTCATGTACAGTCAAGCATGCCGATGTCACCGTATTTGATCAAATGAGGAGGATAGAGATACACATTTGGCTATGCTGAAAAACACCTTTATTGAGCAGGGACACTCTCCAGAGAAATTGACAGGACAACAGAAAGTGCAACACAAGTACCAAGACAACAACTACTTCAGTGTAAAGAAAAGACAGCTACAGACAGAATACCCTTAGTAGTCAAATATCATCCAGACCTTGAACTACTGTGTAAAATTATTAAAGACCTCCACCCAATATTTAGTGAGGATGAGACCCTTAATTGTATTTTTAAGGAACTACCACTACTATCTTTTAAACAACCACCAAATTTAGCCAGCCTGATTATTAGGAGCAAGCTTTCACCAGAACAGAATACCATGTCGTACAATGGCACATGACCCTGCAATCAACACCCCTGTAAGACTTGTGAGTTCATTTCCACCTCAGACTGTGTGGTCACAGCACAAAACAGACAATTCAAGGTACATGGGAGTTATACATGTACATCACAACATGTTGTTTATTTCATTCAGTGCAAGAGATGTCCGCAAACTGGTTATGTTGGAGAGTAAAGCCAGCAGCTCCGCACTAGGATGAACTCGCACAGACATACTATTAAAGCAAAGAAGACTGAAAAACCAGTGGGGCAACACTTCTCCAAGCCTGACCACTCAGTTTTGGATATGTCAGTAATGATCTTAAAAGGAAATCTCAAAAACACACAACAGACAAGTGCTTTTGAAAGTAAACTTATTTTACATCTCAATATGGTAGCAGATGAGATGAACATAGATCTGGGTTTCTTGGAACATTATAGAATTTAACATCCACAGACCTCTTCTTCTTCAGACTGACATATTATAGGACTTCAGCACATGTGGTGTGTGTGTGTGTGTGTGTGTGTGTGTGTAAGTATATGAACATGGCAGGTGTGGATCTTGCTGTCACACTGAGGTGGGCTTCTATTTAGATACATGGAGTCACAGTGTGTTATTACTCTTATGTCACACACATAATGAATATTAATTCCTCCTTACCATTTACCTTCGCTCTGGAGTGGGGTTGATTCCATTGCACCATATTCAGATTCCCTAGCCTGTTACTGTACATACAGTAGTGTTATTATAGACTCACATTATTTTTAACTCTGAACATACTGGGGTGTGAGATTTCATTTGCATGGGGGTTCTTGACAGATCTAATTACATTAGGCTAATATTGTAGTGATTTGTGGAAATGTAGGTATGTTAGGACTCTTGTCTTACATGCATACTTTATATTAACTGTAGTTCTAGTTACCTTACCCTGGGGAAGGTGGACATTTTATTTCATTGTGGTTCTATCCAGAATCCTTGGAGATGTTACTGTGCAGATATGAGTAAGGTTAAATAGTGTCACATTTTTGCTCTGTTGATATTAGGTTACATGATCCCTTTTACTTGGGATTTCGTGACAAGTTAAATTCCTTTGGGTAACAATTGCAGTGATTGATGTGAATGAAGGTGCATTAGAAGTGTGTGTGTGTGTGTTTCCTTAAAAAAACAGTTATCCCCCCCCCCCACATTATGGGGATGTGGGGTGTGGTAGCGTGTGTTGTGTGTGTGGAGGGGAGGAGAGAATTTAATGTGAATCTCTTATTCAGATTTCGTATACATTTTGGTACATCAAGTTATTATACACTGAGAATTTATTGACATCAGTACTTATCAGGATGCATGGTCTTAATTCCTTGGTGGTCCTTGACAAGAGTTTTTTGTTTGACACTAATACTGTAAATTTATAGCTATATTATCATTTAAAAAGTCCTATTACTATACTATAGGCTTTTGAAGTTTATGGGGCATAATATCTAGCTGGAGAGTATAGCTGGATAATGGGTCCAGCTAAGTTTTCCACGTCATACGGTGTGTGCTGATCTTTTTAAGACAGCTTTACTGGTAATTATTTGTCTGTAACACATACATTGATGCTTCCTGTAGTCCTAAAACAATCTTATTATGTCTTTAATCTGGGTGGGGGTTGTTTTTCAGTAATTGCATTGTTATAGAAGAAGAAGAAGAATCCGCATTTATATAGCGCTTTTCATACATCCAAAGCGCTTTACAAGCAATGTTAGACTGGTGGTGAAGTGACTGAATGTGTGGTGGCAGCCATATCACACATCATCACCCACACATAGCCTGGATAATTGCATGAACCGGTTTATGGGAAGGGGAATGTTGGCCAGGACACTGGGAATGTTCCCTACTCTTTTGCGAAGAGTACCCTGGGTTCTTTTACTTCCACCTGGACACCCACCAGGACAACACCAGGATGGGCAGAAGGGACCTCGGTTTAATGTCTCATCCGAAGGACCGCACACCCCAGCAGTACAGCGCCCCCCAATACTGCACTCGGATGCCAGTGATTTTTAGGTGCAAGTCCAAACCTGGTGTGGGACGAGAACCCACGACCTTCTGGTCCAGAGGCGGATATGCTACCAACTGAGGCACGCTGACACCGTCAGCACATTGTGACACTCATAGTTTGATTTAAGAGCCATCTGTTCAAGTAGTTGTTATCTCATGTCAATATAATTTATATTCAGTAGAGTTCTTTGTATGTGTTTTGCACTAACCACCTTTGACCCTGAGACTTTCCCAGTTTAATGCGACATGGAACTGTTAAGCTTCTCTGACATCATCTTCTGTTTTTTTTAAATGAGTATTTTAAACCAATAGGGATTTTTCTGTATTTTTTCTGCATGATCTAGTTGTTAAAAGTATTGTTTTTTCTAAATAACTGTCATCAATCTTCTGATGAAGGACTGGTTGGTCTGAAAGCTAGAGCATTTTGTTCTTGTTGTTACATCTATGTTGGTCCATGAAAGGCATCAAATCATTTGCTTCTGGATCTGTTCTTACAAGGACCAATATGGCAAATACTAAATCTAGATCCCAAATAAACCGTAATTCACGACTTGTGACTTTGCTTTGCTTTGGGGGTTTTTAAGTGCAAATTGCTTAAAAACCCCAAAGCAAGTAGAGGAACATAGAGAACCCCCCCAACATAACCCTGGTGTCTAGTGGCCCCCCACCCTGTCAGGTAGTACCCCCACCCAGCTCCCCCAACCCCAAGTCAGATCTTTAAAAAAATGTTTTTTTCCTGGTGTCTAGTTAACCCCCACCTTGTCAGGTAGTACCCCATGCCTGCTCACCCCAACCCCAAGTTAGATCCTTTTAAAAAAATAAATTATTTTCCCTGGTCTCTAGTGCCCCTCACCCTGTCAGGTAGTACCCCACCCCTCCCCCACCCCAATTCAGATCTTTTAAATATTTTTTTGCCTGGTGTCTAGTGGTCCCCACCCCCCACCCTGTCATGTAGTACTCCCCACCCCACTCCCTCCAACACTGACCAGAGCAGGCGACCAGCACATCCCTCCATTCACCTCCACAGCTGGCAGCACACCAGACTCAGCTCAATGAATAAGTGCATGCTTGTATAAGCACATGCTCATTCATTGCAAGTCACCATAATTTACTTCCCACTGCAGGGCTTTACAGAAGGGGAGAGGGCTGCTCCGGTGTCTCACAGAGGGGGCAGGATGGGGGAAATGGTGGGGTCCACAACACCATTCCACCTATCCTGCCACCCCTGCCAGTGACTGGAGCAGCCCCCTACCCTCCTGTAGAAGCCTGCAGGAGGAAGTACATTACTCAACTTGTCAATGAATTAGAGCTTGCTTGTACAAGCATGTACTCATTCATTGAGCTATCCAAATTGATTATAGTTCAAGTAATCCAGTATTTTGATGATAGATTAATGCAGAACCAAATGAATGTCCAAAACAGTAATATTAGTTTGTGAGGAAACTGAGGATCAGCCATGCACTGAAGTACAGGATGAGGAAAGCATCAGTCCAAGCAAGGCCACATCCAGGCAAAGCAGAGCAGGGGAATGCACTCTCACCATAGCTCCCACACCCTAATACAGATTCCAGAAAAACAGTGGGAAAATAACACTATCACTGTGACACTCCCCTTCCCCTAAAGCAGTCTCCATCAAACAAAAACAGAAGTCAAAAGATAGCTGATCTATGAACATCCAAAAAAAGGGAGGCAGCATTTTTATTTATTTATTTATTACAGGTTTGGATTAATAACTTTGAGCCACTATGGCTCTTTTACAAAGGTTCCAAGTCCAAGTACAAAAACAATACATAATAATACAAATAAAACATAACATGTCTCATTATGCAGAGCCAAGAGCTGTTCCATGTCAAAGAACACAAACACACACTAGACTATACAAATTGTCCTTTAAAATGATTCAGTTTAGCAGTGCCCTGAACATTATGTGCCTAGAACTGGTAGTTTTGTGCACATTCATAGGAACAACATCAAAGCTCATTTAAAGAATAGTACAATATAAAAGTACCGTCATAAGGGAGATACCAGCCAGAAAGGGCAATGCCCAGGTGAGTTAGCTAGGAAGTGGTGGAATGGACATTATGTGATTAAGCAGGACAGTCACAGTGGTTAACTCAGGCCAGAAGTAATCACAGCTGTCTTTTGAATGGCCCAATCTTTTCAAGGTCTAGGAGGGATGAGGGGAGGTCATTTAACCACAGAGGCCCACAATAGGCAAGAGATCACTGGGCAAGGAAGTCTGCTTAAAGGAGACTTGGAGCAGATCTATGGGTTAATTTAGTGATTGGCTTGCACTGGAATAGAGCAGCCATGGAGTCAGGAGCAAGACCTAGCAGAGCTTTTTTCCCCAGTCAGGCAGGAATGGTACCTGGCCCTAAGGTGCAATGGGAGCCACCCAGCATTTTGTTAGAGGCAATAGGTGTAGGCTAGATGTACAGCCCCTAAAACCAACCAGCAGGCCTTGTTAAGTAGTAGCTTAACCCTTTGTAATGCTGAGTCCATGGCAGCACTGTAAATGACTAGCCCATAGTCTATGGAAGACAGTATTGAGGTCTGAGTTACTAGTTTCAACACCTCCATGGTCATTGATTGCCTGTGATGATAAAGGATTCCAAGTTTGGCATTTGCAGATTTAATTACATGGTCGATATGTGATGTGTAGGACAGGATATCATCTAGGTGCATGCTCAGCTATTTAAAAGATGTAACTTGTTCGATGGCATCACCTTTTAGGCTGAGGATGGACAAAGGGTCATGCTTTTTCTTTGAGTGCAGAAGTGAGAGGTGAATGATTTTAGTTTTTTTTTTATGGTTTAGGAGTAGTCGGTTCTGGGAGAACCAGGCTGTACCTTTCTGAAACTATTTTGTAGGTTTGCTTTAATTTCAGTTGGGTGGTTACCAGGCACAGAGATTACAGCATCATCTGCATAAAGCAGCATTTTAGCTGGGCAGACATTGGGCAGAGTGTTCATGAAAAGGCTGAAGAGTAGGGATCCTAAAATGTATCCTTGGGGGACCTCCAGTTTTACCTCCTTTGGGTCAGATGTTACCCTTCCTATCCTCACACGTTGCATTCTGTGTGAAAGGTAGCTATTAAACCAGGAGACCATGTCGCAAGACAGGCCAAGCTTTAGAAGGTTGTCAAGAAGGATCAGATGATTCACTGTACTGAATGCCTTAATGAGGTCTATGAAGACAGACCCCATTGTCTTACCGGAATCCAAGGCATCATACTTGTGGGAAGTAAAGTCTATGAGTGCCATGATAGTGCTATGTTTTTGCCAAAACCCATGTTGTGGACAGATTAAGTTATATTTTTGCAGATGCTCAGTAAGCTGATCAGATACACTTTTATTAAGTGCTTTTGAGAGGGGTGATAAAATCAATATGGACCGATAGTTACCCAGGCTGTTTCTGTCCCCATTTTTCAATATTAGGGTGACAAGAGCAGTCTTCCACTCATCTGGGAACACTCCAGTTTTTAGGGATATATTAAAGACCTTTGTGAGTGGCAGAGCAAGCTCGCTCAGTGAAAGGGCTACAAGCTTCATATCGATTGAGTTGCTACTAATCCTAGTTTTGCCAAGGACCCTCTTGACATATTTAATGGTTTGGGACCTAGTGACTTGTTTGAAATAAAAAGGAGGCTGTTTGGTATCAGAGGTGTAGGAGTGGCTCATGTTAGAGGAAGAATTAGTGGGCTGAAGTTTTAGGTACTCAGGTACCATGCTTAGGTACCATGCTTAGGTCTGAGAAGGCATTATTAGAAACATTTGCTAAGTCCTTGGGTTGCTGTATCAGGCCTGAAGGGGTAATGATTAGGTCAGGAGGTGCTATTGGTTCCTTACTAGTCAGAGTTTTAAGGGTATTCCAGAAATCCCTCCCATTACCCCAAGTTCTTCCCATTTGGTCTTTGTAGTAGGACACCTTCACATTTCTCACCAACCTGGTACACATATTCCTGGCAGCTTTATAGGCAGTATAATCAGCCTGTGAATTGGATGCCCTAGCTTTGTGCCAGAGGTGGTTCTGCTGATTCAGTTGCTTAATGAGATGGCCAGTGAGTCAAGGATTAATAGCACCTTTAACTTTGTAGGTTCTGACTGGGCTGGGGTGTACAAGACATAGGCTTTATTAAAGATAGAGATTAGGTAGTCAAGGGCCAGATTAGCATTATCTCAGTCATTCAGCTGAGTCTAGATAGCTCTAGTCAGGTATTTTGTGTTGTGTTTTAACCTTCCCTTTCTCAGTGAATGGTGTTTGATGAGTTGAGGGGGATCTTTTGAACCCTTGCTTGCCTAGTAGCAAACTATTCATGAGTGGTCACTCAGGGAGTCAGGGATGATGGAAACATTTGAAATATGTTCAGGGTAGATGGCAAGAAGTCAGTCTATAAGGGTGCTGGTACCTCTATAGTAATTCCTCCTGGTCACTTGGGGGACCATCTGCATAAGATATAGACTGTGGGAAGTATCTCTAGTTGCTGCCATATCCTGAGCCAACCAATTGGTGTTAAAATCACTTAGAATTATCTGTTCCCAACCTTCTTTAACCTGCCCACAGTGAGCATAGAATTTTTCCAATCCCAAGCCTTGTTTCCCAGGGGAATGTAAACAGTGGTAAGCAATAGTGTCTTGCCTTGGCACCCAATGGAGAGTTTGACTGAGAATATTTGTGCTTCTTTAGTGTTGATATTATTAGGCAACCATCTGCCCTTTAATCTTATTACTTACGTAGACCAGGCATCCTCTCTCTCATTTAGACAATCTGTCCTGCTTGATGATGGCATAGCCATCAAGTGAAAGTACTGCATCTGGGATCTTAGGGGACAGCCAAGTTTTGGTGAGCGAGATTACATCAGGCATGTGCAATGCCACCCAGGCTTGGAGTTGAGATAGTTTAGGAAGGAGTCTACACATGTTAATAGAGGCAATTTTGATGTGTCCTTGGACCCTGGTACTCCCATAGCCAGCTGGGCCTGGGTTTCAGTGTACATTCCCAGATAAGAGTAACAGGATAATAATTATCCTTTTAATGCAATGTATCCAGTATGCTCTCAATTTGCAAGACTGCCTACACAGATAAGGCCTAGATTTCGAAGCTCCTTTTGTAGTTGGATGCATGTACATCATGGCAGCAACAAGCGTAGGAGTAATGGGTGGTATTCTATTTTTGTGTGTGCAGAGATTGTACATAGAGCGCAATGGTAATGGGATACCAAATTTTCTAACATTCCTGTTTTTTGTAGTATTAGGCAGGGTGCTAAATGAAGGTCACTATGAGGAGTTTCCACAAGAGTACCATCACAGATACCCACAGGTAAGGTTAGAAGTACAGTACAAGTCACACTAAACTGTCCCACCAATGAGTTGGTTTAGCATTGTTTTCTACAGTTGGCAATGCATTGGCAATTCATACTGCATTGTTTTCCAACACTTAATCAGCTCAAGAGCAATGTTTATGAAATATTTATGCTACTCAGTTGGCATGCATCTTAAGCCCAATCACAATGTAATGCAAAACTGAGTTATACCTCTTAAGAAACAGTTTATGCAAGGTTTTGTACTGAATGCAGCAACACTTAAGCAACTCAATCAGAAATGCTAAAGCAACTCATTGATGGAACAGTTTAATGTGACTTATACTGTAGTAGTGCCATAGACCAAATGTGCATTGATGATCCCCCCAATTTGCCAGGTATGGGTATATATTGTGCTGGCAGTGCAGTCAGTTCCTTTATATGTGTGAGAAATGAGATGCTTCTCCAGTGTTGGGCAGTGCACAGAGTGTAAAACTGTGAACAAAGAGTGCCTGGGGAAATTACTGCATTGCGCTGCTTATCTGGCAGTGGGTTCCTGATTTGGGCAGGCTGACTAAAGGGAAAATAGGATTACTAGGCAGGTTAATTCAGGATATACAGTACTGGCAGTGAGATTTGACCAAGCACTCAATTGAAAGGAGAGGTCAAAAATTAAATAGAAAGTGGTGGTGGCTATATTGGGGTTAGTGCCAGACAAAGAACAAAAGATTTCAGTTGAACTGAAGCACATAGGCACCAGAAAGAGGTTAACAGGCAATATAGAAAATTAAACCCAAGGGAAGGGCAAGGGAGTGATAGCAAGATTGAGAAGCATTAAAGTTGCCTTATGTAGACACAGAAGGAGTGGGTATCAGGTACAGTAGTTCAGTTTGCATAAATTCAATGGAGGACAGCATTTCCACACACGGGTAAACATTTATTATAATCATTCCTTAACCTATCTTAAAGGACCAGTCACAATGTTTGGTAAAATCAGGTACAGAGATGAGTCAGAGGAGATGGGTAGAGGTGTTGGAAAGAAAGAGCATCATAGAAAGTGAATGGTTTCTGTTTAAAAGGCTGGTAGCTACCCTTCATGCCCACTGGAGGAGAGATTGGGAGGGGAGTTATCTCATGGTAAGTAGACCATTTAAAGAGTGCCGAGTCAGGGGTGAGTGGGAGGGAGAAAAATCTCAACACAACAGTCCAAGGGTGTGGTGTAGAATAGCTCCCAAATTAGCAGTCTGGGTCCTAAAATAGCAGCATGGCCAAAAGAGGAAGGGAATCAGGCCAATCATCACTAGGCAAGGGAGTCATGGTCTTTTCAAAATGAGCGGGAGTACCTTGCTCACTGATGCATCGGGGTATGGGGGCAAGTGGGAGGTGACTGAACTGATTACAGCCACACCGCCAGAAGAAATCTGGGGTGAGAGAAAAGAGAGGGGAGAGGATTAGGTGATCTGAAAATGCCAGGTCAGGGGCAGATACAGTCACACAGCAGGAGACATGACATAAAGCAGGTAGGGTTGGAAATTGCAGGGGGGTTAGTGATACAGTGGGGAAGGAAGCAGCATTGTGGGGGGAGGAGGGGTGTCTTGCTAAGGGAAGGGGAGGAAAAACAGAACAGAAGAGAAGAGCTGTAGAAAAAAAAGAACATTAAGCACTGACTAAATGAGCCCCAAGTGCATACAATAAGCTGTCATGCAATATGCTGGCTGAATTAATCACAATAAATGAAACACAAAGCACAGTAAAATGACATGAACAATGACAGCATACAATTCACTTGCAGAATTAATTACTTCTATAAATGGACAATCAGCTAAGCTAAGAAAAGTAGTAGCTAGGCAGAGTAAAATTAAACTGTTGCAGGTAAGACAGGTACAGATTGAAAAATCTCAGCACAACAGTCTAAGGGTGTGGTGTAGAACAGTTCCCAAATTAGCAGTCTGGGTTCCAAAATAGCAACTGCAGCACGGCCAAAAGAGAAAGGGAATCAGGCTAATCAGCACTAGGCAAGGGAGTAGCTTTCAAAATGAGTGGGCATACCTTATTCACTGCTGCAGTGGGGTCTGGGGGCAGGTGGGTGGCGACTGAACTGATTACAGCCACACCATCAGCAGAAGTCTTGTTCACTGCTGCAGTGGGGTCTGGGGCCGGCAGGCAGGCAGTGACTGAACTGATTACAGTTGCACCATCAGGTTAAAATTGCCTACTCCACTCAAACTATAGTGAAGCTACTGGATCACTGTGCAATAATATGTAATAGGTGTCATGAGGCATCAAATCTTCCATTTTCTGCTACTTTTCCTTTTTTTTCAAATTTGCTCTTTGATGTGAAATTATAGCTATGTATTTGTTTAATGGAGAACAGCTTTTAACCTATACTGTCACTCTACATTTTCTGTTGAAGTTTTTACTCACATATTTTTACTTCATTAGTTATTCCATCCTCCTCCTAGACGGTTTTGTTGCAGTATTTTTAGTGTGCTTTTGTAGTTATATTATTTTGATGTTTCTCTCTTCATTCTGTACTCCCTTCTGCCCCAGGTCACACTTGGAAAGAGACTTGGCTTAGTGTACCTATCCTTGTCACCAAATTTTAAACTAGGAAACAATCTATGGCTCTCATTATTGGAAAGCCATCTGCATCTTCCAAAGTTCCAGAGTCCCAGACTTTGTTCTTAATATTAAGAAAATACAAATATGGTAAAATGTTGTAAATCATAGATCAGAAATGCACAGTATATGTTCTGAGTTTCCTGTTGTTTTCTTTGTGTAAATCTAACAAAAATGTCAGAAAAAGATACTGGTCCTCCTTCACTGAATACCACTAGTATCCTCTGCATTCCTGACACCACCTATCAATGTAATTGTCATTTTTCAGCTATCTCAACAATACTTTAATATATACTGTATATACAACATATCTGTTGGACTGACACCAAACTTTCATTCATTTAAAAAATCTAGTTTCTAGTCCTAATAATTCCAAAGATAGCCATTTCAAATAATATTTATTTCAAATGGTCAACCTTTTACCCATAGGGCTAGAAATGTATTTCTTTTTAAATAAAAGCTTGGAATTGGGCCAATGTAGATACGTGTTCTTGTTTTCCTTAGTTTTCAAAATATATTAAAAATAGTATCAATACAGTTTTAAAGTATTTCAGTACTGTTTAAAAGTATTCTGATAAGTTTAAAAGAAGGTACTGTACACTGATAGAGTTAAAAAGTGTATCAATATATGTTTAATGAATATTGATACATATTTTTGTCTGGCCATTTATTTAACATTTTCTAATTTCTTTTTTAAATTTGGACTCCCCAAAATAAGGTTCAGACAATTTTTATACCCCTTAAAATTTGTAAATCACTATAATCATATAATACAAATTACAAAATTATCTAGTTAATGGTTAAATAATCCCACATCTTCCTTGTTTTTACATGCAAAGCTACAGACGATAATAAGAAAATGAATAAAATTGATTATTCCATCTTTTCAGATGTTTCTAGTAAATCTAGTAAGTATTTTTGCTATATACAACAGGAGTGGGGGTGAAAATGCTAAGCTAAAAGAAATATTATGAAACCAGTAAAAGCAAGATTCAAAAAATATAATTGTGACTGTTGTCACAATGGATATTTTTTAAGTTACTGTCATCACAGTGGAATACTGAACCAATCAGAGAGCAGCTTCTACAATGCTGATGATATCACAATGCCAAGTGCAGCACTGAAGCCAACTGTTAAAATCAAAGAAAAGCAGCAGCATTTTTAAATAAACTGCAGATTTAAAAGCTGTAACTTGCAAATTATTGTTGTATACTGTATATCACTGACTCTGTCACTCATGAGTTATGATTCTGCCCCCTCACACTCGAAGATAAATTGCACATTTTGAGTCAGCCTATTGTATATCCCATATTTAATGCACACACAGGTGCAAAATGAGGCACAAGCCACTTTTGCCAAGTGCCTTAAGCACATGGAAGTGCATTAACCCTAGATAACCAGTGATCTGAAGTATCTTAGTGTGCATATAAAATGGGTAAATGGAGAAGCAAATTAAAAAATGCATTAAAAAAGGTGTTTTATTGCATTAAAAATAACTAGTAAAAATTAATCCTTCACTCCTGTCAGTCATCTGTTTCCACACATTCAATAGATGGAATGCTTGTTTATTTTGAAATACAGTAATTCAAATTTCTGTAGAATTTGTGTAGCAGAATGTGCCCCCCCCACCACACACACACAAACACAATGCTTTATATGGAGCTATGGTCTCAATTTTATCTTTTACTTGGTAAGCAGCAGGTATTGCATATTGGTAAGGATAGGAGAGGTTCTTGTCATGGTCATCAAAGAAGTATCAAGAATTTAAAATTGAATAGTATTTCATTTTCTTTTGTTAACTATTTATGTGTGTAAGGAGAGTATTATGAGATGAAGATTGTTTAAGTATTTTTTTAAGTTTAAATGAGTTTTAATGATTTGGGCCTTGTTAAAGTTATTCCATAAGTAAAGGAGGCATCTATGTTTGTGATGGCAACCAAAGATACTTTGTACTATATTTGTTAGGTAGACAGAAGAAGGCTTAAGCCCATCGAGTCTGTCTCCTGCCTCAGCGGGGACAATTTGTCAAGTTATTATATAACAGATGTCCATCGAATTTATTTTTGAATGTGTTAAAAAGAATTTGCAGACACAGCTTCTCTAGGCAAGGTGTTCTATCACTTTACTGCTCTCCTATTACAAAAAACCCTCCTCATATTACTCTTAGAGAGTAATAATTTATTATGTTTGCTATGGCTTCTCAAGGTTCTGGCCCTTACATTGTATTCTAAGTCCAGACTATTCATTAACTCATTGTCCCTTATGGTTTTAAAGATCTGTAGCATGTCCTCTCTTATCCTCCTCATCTCCAAAGTATACAGCCCCAAATTCTGCAACATAAGGTCATACAACTTTACCTTAAGTCCTGTGATCATTTTAGTTGCTCTGTGCTGAATTTTCTCTAAGTTGTTAATGTCCCTCCTGAAATGTAGGATTCACAATGAAGCATAGTAATCCAGTGTGCTCTCTGGAGGGTTCTGGCTCTCTCACCCAACCCCTGCCCACTCAATAACTCTTTAAACTACAAATTGACTGACATAAAAGGTGGGGAAATAGCAGTGGGTGCTCAGGGTGAAGATAGTAGGTAACACTTAAGGGGGTGGGTTTAAGTAGTGCATCTGGATATTGTTAGCCTGTAGTTGGGGTTTATTATTGCATTGGGGGATTGGTAACTGAGTTGGAGAAGCAAATATTGCTTCTAGGTGATAGTATCCTCAGTGAGAGAGAGGGGGAAAGAAAATAAAGTTGTTATCCTGTGGTTGGGGGGTTTAATATTGCATCAGGGGATTGGTAACTGAGCTTGTGAAGTAAATGCATCTGGGTGATATTATCCTCCAGTAATGTGAAAGGGGGAGAGAGGGGAAAACATTTATTTGGGAGGTAGTGGGTAAGGGCTAGCAATAGGTGAGGCTGTGTGGTGGTAGCCTTCAGGGAGACCTTATGGAGACTGTGGTACTGCATCATCTGCAAGCACCTCTCTTGGTTGAGGGAGGAGGTTACCAGACTCAGGACTGAGATAGCTTGAATTAGGAGGACCTATTCCACCACCCAGGGACCACCTAGTCAACCACTGCTGCCTCAAAGGGTGCCTGGAAGGAGGAGCAGCTGGACAAAGGTGGGTTTGGGGAGGATTAGAGTGGTGGAGTGTAGTCACATCCCACATCCCATTCCACAATGGAATGCCTATGCTACAATGGCCAGGCAGGATTGTCCCACAGAGAGGCACTCAAACTAGTGACCTGGATGAGAAGAGTGGTTAGGCACCTTCCAGGTGCCACGGTTTGAAGGGATGGAAGGAAGATCCTAGGGATCTCTGGTGAGGCAGGGTTGGAGGAAGAGCTGGATGTCATTGTCCACTTGGGGACAAATGACCTGGCTAGGAAGGAGCCAGAAACAGTTCTGGAGGAGTTCAGGAAATATTGCGGAGGGGTCATAGGCAATTAGCATAAATCTGTTACTTTCTCTGAGATGCTATCTGTCCATGACAAGGAGGATGACAGGAGGTTCTGCACCAGGGGCCACAACATATGGTTGAGGAAATGGTGTGGAGAAGAGGGATTCAGATTCATTGGAGACTGGGGCTCCACCTGGAGGGATAGGGGCCTTTTCAGGGCGGCAACAACCTGCATCATCCAGATGGGGAACTGAGATCCTCAATGAACAGTTTAAATGTTACATTGATAAGCATTTAAACTAGCTGAGGGAGAAGGTGAAAAAAGGCAGGAAAACATAGACTGTACCCCCCCATACACTTTCAGGGTCAGCAGTGGGAATCCAGAGGGTGAGAAATCCCAAAATGTACAAATTTAAATAGGTAACCAGGAGGGAGAGGGAAGGGAAAGAGGAAAGAAAATAGTGGAGGAAAAGGGGAAGGGCAAAAGGGCAAGGTGAAGGGGGTGGCAATACAAAATGAAGAGCCTTGTGTGCAAATGCTCAGAGTCTGGGCAACATGATAGCAGTCCTAGAGGCCACCATGGCAGCAGCAGATCTGGACATAGTTGCAACTACAGGGACCTGGTGCAATGAAAAACAGCGTATGCTCTATTCAGGAGGGGCAAAGTAGGAAAAAAGAGAGGTGGCGTGGCTCTTTACATGAGGGAAAACATAAAAGCACAGAAATAGAGGAAAAAAGGAGAAGCGGTGTCACTGTGGATCACCCTGGAGACAGTAAAGAGGGCCACTATTCAAACAGGGGTGATCAGCAGACCTCCAGCACAGGGGATGAGGGGATAAGGATATGATGGAAGAAATGCAAGGGATGGCTAACAGGGGGGAGGTACTGCTAGTGGAGGACTTCAGTCTATCAGATATGGATTGCAGCCTCCCTGCTGCAGCAACTGTTAGAAGTCGGGAAACCCTAGACTCCCTGCAGGAGGCATTCCTCAGGCAACTTGCTAATGAACTCTTATTGTGGGGAAGGGGGGGAGATAGTGGACCTGGTACTGTTAAACGAGGACAGTGTCACTGACATCATAGTGGGGAGCCAGCAGGGGACCAGTGATCATTGTATGGAGTGGTTCAACTGGGCCGGAATCAAACCACACTAAAAAGAGGGTCCTGATCTTCATGAGGGTCAGTTTCAAGAAAATGGGAAAGTGCCTTTGGGAGGCCCTAGCAGGGATAGGGAAAATCGGTACGGTAGAGGAATAGTGGACAAAGATAAGTAAGGCCATTGAGAGGGTTACAAACCTCTGTGTCAGGCAGGTTAAAAAGAGCAAGAGCAACAGAAAAAAAAGACCGCAATGGTTCTTAAAGGAAGTAGCAGAGAAAATAAAGGCAAAGAATCAAGCATTCAAAAAGTACAAGTCAACATAGAAGGAAGAGGATAGGGAGGATTATCAAGAGAAACAAACAGAGGAAGGGCAAGCAATTAGGACCGCAAAAGCACAAACAGAGGAGAACATTCCCAAGTCAGTAAAAAAGGGGATAAAAAATTCTTTAGGTACATAAGTGAAAAGAAGAAGAACAAGGCAGGGATAGTTAGACTAAAAGAGGAAGGGGGAGAAGTGTGGTACAGGACCAGAAGAAAACAGACATATTAAACAAGTACTTTTGTTCAGTATTCATGAAGGAAGGGGTAGGAGACAGGCCACAGATGGGGGGGGAGGCATAAAAGAAAGGGAGGTGGGCATTATCCCTTTTATGGAGGAGATAGTCCTCATGGAGCTAGTGAAACTAGAAGTAGATAAGGCAATAGGGTCAGACGGGTTCACCCCAGGATATTGTAGGAACTAACGGGGGAGCTGATTGTGCCTCTGATGGCCTTGTTTGATCTATCTCTAGATATGGGTGAAGTTACAAGGGACTGGAGGAGGGTGGATGCAATCCCAATTCACAAAGGTGGGAATAGGGAGGAGACAGAAAACTACAGACCTGTAAGCCTGACTTTGGTGGTGGGAAAAGTTATGGAAACACTACTAAAGGAAAGGATTGAAGAATACCTTATGACCAGTGGATTACAGGATCCAGTGCAGCATGGGTTCACAGGGGGGAAGATCGTGCCAAACATATCTTTTTTTTTTAATTTAATAAATTTTATTATATTTTACAATAATACATAGTCAACGAACAACACAGACAACAAAGCATCCAACCCGCAATCCCCCTCTCTCACCCCAAGCAGAGTGCATAACATCCATACTATGTGTCCTTATATTATACTTCAAAAGCAAATGTACAAAGGACCCCTCCAAAAAATGTAATAAAACTAAACCCAATATTAAGAACAATGCAAACTTCACCGGGTACCGCTCCAGAGAAAATTTAAAGAGAGTAGAAAGTGTGCAACTTACTCCATTTCTTATTATACAAGGAAATCCTGTGGTGAATACTAGCAATCATTTTCTCCACCTGAAGGTTAAACAAGAGTTCTTGTAGCCACTCCGTGATAGGAGATTAGGGTCTGATTTATCCAGTGGCAGAGGACAACTCACTTTACTGTTAAAGAATGCATAGTGACATGACATCTCCTCTCCATCACATCTATTCCATTATAATCACCTATAATGCAAACTTCGGGTGTAAAGAGCCCACCTAAACCTAAAAGAGGGTCAGCCCTAGATTTAATCTGTTCCCTTAAAGGTGTGAGTCAGGGACAATCCCATAGAATATGAAGTAATGATCCTTCAGCCTGCCCGCATCTTGTACAAAGAGGGGAACATAGTTTCCCCACCTTAGCCAATTTTAAGGGTCTAAAGTATATATATTATGTAGTGCCAAACAAATCTGATCAAGTTCTTTGACTGGGTGACCAGGGAGATGGATCAGGGACGAGCAGTGGATGTGGCCTACCTGGATTTCAGTAAGGCTTTCAACACCATTCCACACAGAAGACTGATAAACAAGCTGGGCAGCCTGGGAGTGGGTCCAAAGGTAGTAAAATGGGTGCGAAGTTGACTAAGTAACAGAAGTCAGAGGGAAGTGCTAAATGAGGTTCACTCCAATGAAGGCATGGTAATCAATGGGGTGCCACAGGGGTCAGTACTGGGACCAGTCCTCTTTAATGTCTTTATTAATGACATTGCAAAGGGACTGGAAGGGAAGATATGCCTGCTCATAGATGGCACAAAAATCTGCAACAGAGTGGACACACCGGGGGGGGGGGTGGAAAAAATGAGGGAGGAACTGAAAAAGCTGGAAGACTGGTCATGGGTTTGGCAACTAGGCTTTAATGCCAAAAAGTCCAAAATTATGCACATGGGGCACAGAAACCCAGGGGCAACATATCAATTGGGGGGGGTGGTAACAACCACAAAACAGGAAGGCACCTACAGGCCATCATATCTGATGACCTGAAGGTAGCAAAGCAGTGTGATAACGCAGTGAGAAAGGCTAGTAGAATGCTGGGGTGCATAGGGCAGGGTATCACCAGCAGAAAGAGAAAGGTAATGATACCCCTGTACAGATCGACTGTGAGGCCCCACCTGGAGTACTTTGTCCTGAACTGGAGGCCCCATCTGCAAAAAAACAGATCAGTTGGAAGTGGTACAGAGGATGGCAATGAAAATGGAGCATGGCCTACATCAGAAGCCCTACAAAGAAAGGATCAAGGAATTAAATACTGTATGTACTCTCTAGAGGAAAAGATGGATAGGAGAGACATGATAGAAATGTTCAAATACCTCAAAGTTATTAATAAGGTACAGAAGGGTAGCATTTTGCATAGAAAGAGATGCTCAAGGACAAGGTGACATAATATGAAACTGGAAGGGGGGAGACTTAGAGGGGATATGAGGAAATACTTCTTCATGGAGTGGGTGGTGGACATTTGGAACAGCCTCCCAGCTGAGGTGGTAGGTACTGAAATGGTAGCAGGATTCAGACATGCATGGTATAGACAAGAGATGGGCCAAAGTTTAATTTAACCAGCAAAGTTTACATGAAATCGGCAATTCCACCGCACAAAATATTTTATGAAATTCAAGTGATCTGCCAAATATTTTGCGGGTGCAAAATTGTGAAATTCCACCCGTAAAATGTGGTATTTCATCCGCAAAGTGTGAAATTTCACCAAAAAATGGCAGAATTTCACCCTCGAGTGGTGAAATTCAGCCATTTGCAGGTGAAGTTTTGCACATTGAGGGCAAAATTCCGCATTTGGTGGCTGGAACTTCTTATTTTGCATTCGCGATAGATAAAATTTCATGAAAAGCACAAAATTCATCAAATCTTTCATGGAACAGAGTTTGCCAACTTTTCCCATCTCTAGTATAGACTCAGAGGGACTTTAGTAACAGGGTTGGGGCAGGGTATGGCTGGAAATCAAATAGGGTCTACAGTAGCACATTGGGTATGGACTTTAGGGCAGACTGGATTGGCCAAGAGGTCCTTTTCTGCCTATAGCATCTATGTTTCTATGTTTCTATAGTATTGTACTACACAGGAGGTTGATAAAGAAATTAAACAGCCTGGGAGTTTGAGCTGAAGAGATGAACTGGGTTAGGAACTTGTTAACGGATATGAGACAGAGGATGGTATTAAGCGGCTCTCACTTGAATGATAGAGGAGTGACCAGTGTGGTGCTACTGGGCTCAATACTGGGACCGATGATCCTAATTGTCTTCATAAGTGACATTGCTGAGAAACTGGAAGGGAAGGTATGCCTTTTTGCAGATGATACTAAAATCTGCAATAGGCTGGACACTCAGGAGACGGCAAAGAAAATAAGTAGTGATATAGGGAAACTCAAGGAGAGGTCTAAAGCATGGCAGTTGGGGTTTAATGCCAAAAAGTGCAAGATCATGCACCTAGAAGTTAGGAACCCATGCATTGAGTATAGGATTAGGGTGGGAGGTAGTGACAGCAACTAAACAGGAAAGAGACCTTAGGGTTATTATATCTGATGACCTCAAGGTGGCAAGGTAGTGTGACAAAGTGGGTGGGACTAGTGGGATGCTGGGTGCATAGTGAGGGGATATATCCAGTAGGAGGAAAGAGGTGATGTTGCTACTTTATCGCTTGATGGTGAAAGAAACCCCACCTGGAGTAATGTGTCAAGTTTTTGAGGCCGCACCTCAGAAAGAACATAGGGTGTACGCAGTCCAGAGGAGGGCAACTAAAATGGTGCAGGGGTTGCATGAGATGCATTACAAAGAGAGACTGAGGGATTTCAACTTTTACACCCTGGAAGACAGGAGACTGAGAGGTGACATGATAGTGACCTACAGGTACCTCAGAGTGGTGAACAGGATGCAGGATGGAAATCTCTTTGAAATTAAAAGGAACAACAGAATCAGGTGGCATGTGATGAAGCTGGGTGGAGGCATTTAAGAGAGAAGTGAGGAAATATTTCTTCACTGAAAGTGTGTTAGATGCCTCAAACAGACTGCTAGCTGAAATAGTGGAGGCAAAAACAGTGGGGGATTTCAAGTGTGTGTGGGATAGACATGGGGTGTATTAGAAAACAGGCAGAGGAGGAAGGGTTACTGGAGACCAGTTAGGGTCAGCAGAGAAAAAATAGGCAAGGCACATTTGTGTAGACTGGGCTGGGTCAAGCAGTCCTTTTCTGCCAAAACATTCTGTTTTTATATTTTGCCTAAAAATAGACATTTTATGCCTTGTGCACTTACCCGGTTAACAAAAACTGAATGAATGAATGATATAAATAAATACATGAATAAATCACTCAGTCAAGCAATCAATGAATCAGTAAATAAGAACATGTGGAATGGGGTTCTCTGAACAGCTACTAGAACTGAAAGTAAGGGGATGGTCTTGATGGGCAGTTCTTGCCTCTTTCCATTTCTAGCACCACAGTATGATCCACAGTAGAGTATGTCATAAGAAAAGCACAGTATGCAAGTAGTCCACTTGGGGATCATTTACAATTTTTTATGTGGTTCTTTCTATATATTTATATATGTATTTTATTTATTTATTTATTTATTTATTTGTTATATCGGTTTACAACCTTTGAGCCAGAGGCTCATTTGCAAAGGTACCTCGTCACATGTAAGACAGATGGAAACATAGAGTAGGTATAACAACAATTACATTAAACATGAGATACAATGGTATAACAGTGGTTACATTAAGCATGTGTTACAGACATTTGTCACAGACAGTATTTACAAGATTTGGAAGTAGGTATTTTCTGACATTATTTATAACCTTTGGATGACAATATTTACAACATAACAGCAGTGAGGTATTCTAAGCTTGAGAATATGTATATATCTGTATATATATATATATATATATTATAGTGGCACAGTAGTGCCACTATAGTTAGGGTTGAGGAGCCATTTACATGTTAAACCCAAACTTTTCACCTTAATAACTTTGCAGCCATTTGATGGATTTGCCTGAAATTTGGAATACATGATCAAGACCCATAAGCCTTGGGATCTGCCAAGTTTCTTGCCAGTCGCATATACGGCTGTGGAGTTATTAAGCATGATCTGCGAGCGTGTTTATGCTTTTCTGGAATTTTACTGTCATCTCTACAGGTCGCACAGTTGGCGAGACCGGTCCGAAATCTTCAGAAAATGTGCAGCCAGGGTCCCCGATGTGCCTTTTGAAGATTTCATGAAAAAATATTAAATGGTTCAAAAGTTATTCAAAAAACAAGTTCCCATTATAAGTTAATGGGAAAAGTTAACAAAAAGTTCAACAGTGTCGAAAATGCAGTTTTTACTTTCACAAATGGCCCTTTTACTGTCACGAATCCACCATTTTGTTTTCAGTCAGCGATCAGAAAAATGCTTGGCATTTAAAATTGGGATTCTCTAGCAATCTAATTCTTTTTGTATTCACCTAGTCGAACTCTGAGGATGCTAGCCATGTCTTTATTTTGGGGTAAAACACCCCAGAAATATGTTTTTCCAATTTCTGGAAAAAGTACTTTCACAAAGTACTGTCACATTTGCGACACTGTCGAATGAATTTGCGAAAGCTTTCGCAAACTTCAAAAGTAATTTTCTAGGCTGTGGGAAAATGACAGCAATTCTTTGGCACCCTGCTGCAAAAGAACGGTTTGGTGTTTTGGCCTGAAATTTGGAGGGGACGCAGCCGACATCTCACAGATGTGCCTTTCAGTGTTTTGTTGATAAATTATTACATGGTGCAAAGTTACGGCACCCCAAAGTTGATGCTTTTTCCCATAGGATAACATTACAGCGACCGACTCATTACAGGAATCCTTTGGCGCCCTGCTGCAAAATAATGGTTTTGTCTTTTGGGTTGAAATTTGGAGGGAACACAGCCAGCATCCCACACATGTGTCTTTGTATGGGTTGGTGAAACAATATTACAGGGAGACAAAGTTATGGCACTCCGAACTTCTCTTTTTTTCCCATAGTATAACATTACAGTGTTCACCTCGCCTTTCAGGGCCCGTATCTCGGAAACGGTGCGAGATACAGACTTTTCGTCAGAAAAATGCTTAGCCAGGAAAGTCATAAATCATATGACTTTTAAATTTGTTTTTCTACGTCGTACGGTTCCTGAGATATAAGCAATTTAGTATTCCAACTCCTCATTTTCTGCTCCGAGAACCATTATCATCCATACATTCTTTGTACTCACTGTCTTTCTCTATGCAGCTTTTGGGGAAAACCAGCCTGTGCACTTACATTACTGTTACCGTTACCATTTCTGCTTGCGGTTCTGTTCCCGTTTCACTTAACGTTCACATCTACGCCACCATGTGCGTTACCCTTTGCGTTTTCATTTGCGCTTGCTTTTGCATTGTTTTTAACATTTCTGTCTACACTACTGTTTCTCTTTCTGTTTCCCTTTGCGTCACCATGCGCATTACCATTTGCGTTTGCGGGCACAATGTTACTATGTGACAAGACATCACGTGGCAGGAGCGCGGGGCCCAACACCGCCACATTACATTCACTATTTCTCATTATCATTCTCAAAGAAGGAAATTAGAGGCAAAAAACTCTGTTTAATGCATTAGTTAAACATTTCCACCAACAAAAGTGAGGAAATTCGGTGTTAGGGTTGAAAGCCCCTTTGGACCCCGCCCCACCCCAACCGGCATCGGGGTGTGCATTAGGGTTGTCAGTCTAACTCTCACCCCATTCTCCTACACCTCTGCTTCTTTACACATGTGATGGGAGTGAAATTTGGCTGACAGCCACAATGCGCCTGATGCTGGTTGAGGATGTGAGCGGAGGGGTGAGGAGCTTTCAGCAACACGAGACTACTGCTTGGTGGGGTAACAACAATGCATTAAATAATTTTGCCTCATCTCTCTATATATATATATATATATATGTATCCTCAAGAGCCTCTCATTGCAGAGTGATTTCACAGGCATTTTGCTCGAGCAAGAAGAGTAAAGCAAAGCTGAGCTGTTGTGGCTCAAGCTACAGTAAACGCAAGTGAAACCAATCTTAAAGGAGATAGGAAATGATTTTCTACTGTTATTAGTAGTTACATAAATTATAAATAATAAGCAGTGGCCTGTGTGTGTGATTTTGTTTTTGTATTTTAAATGTATGGAGTGAACATTTAGTTATACAGTATGCTTGTTCTGTTGAACCCACCATCGGCCTGACAGTGTGTGTTTTGTATCGGGAGTCAGCGCATGGCAAGCTTTGAAATGCCCACGTCACAGACTCCTTATACAACATTCAGTTACTTGCAGTGTTTCACACTGGACTTGTCAATAGCTTCAACAGTAAAGACTGGTGCAGATGCAGTATCATACTTCATTTCTAAAAAAAAAAAAAGATGCCCGACTAACATCCATTTACCATTTTGCGATTGCCCCCCAGCACCTTGGCTGATCGTCATGCAGGTAATAGAAAAGCTTGTAATTATTTAAATTTTTTAGTTGTGCAGGGAAAAAAAAAAAACATTGTTTATTTCTCCCCTGGTGTCGTGTTGGTCCCACCTTATCCTCTTACTTTTTGTTTAACTCAGCTATCCCAGTCCCTCCCAAGGAAGCTTCATAATTTACCATTCATGCCATGTGCAGCTTCCAGGTGCCAAAGTCCTTTCTTTTGTGGGACACTGAGGAAAAATCTGTAGGCACTCACTAGGGACAAGTACATTTGCTGCAGTGGTTTGATGTGCTTCCCGCTGCACTGTGCTGCCTCATTGGAGGGAGGGAAAAATCTGGAGGACGTGCAGATCCATGGACACATTATGAGCCTGAAGAGATAATTGTGCACTGCATGTTCCATGCCCTGATGCTGGAACATCTTTGGGGCAGGGGAGCAAGAAAATCTGCAGTTATCCCAGCCACCAAGAGAAGGCATCTTCCCAGGCCCAAAATTGCTGAGTTTGAGGTGTGGAAGACAGTAAGAGAATATACTGTCTAGGCGACTCACTCCATAGATGAAATGGACCAGATTATTTCCAGTGCTCCCTGGCCCAAATGCAGTTCATAACAGGGCCAGAGAGAAGAATGAAGACACAAGCAGCTGCCAGCCACACAAGAAAGGACTTCAGCTTTGGTACTCCAGAGGCTGCACATTGCATGAATAGTAAACCACAGAGCTTCCTTTAGAGGCAGTCCAGAAGAGGGCAACTAAAGATGGCGCAGGGTCTGCAACAGAAGCCATACGAAGACAGACTAAAGGAACTTAATATGTATACCCTTGAGGAAAGGAGGGAGAGGGGGGACATGATAGAAACTTTCAAGTACCTCAAGGGAATCAACAAAGTCCAAGAGGGTAGCATCTTTTAGAAAAAGATGTGCAAGAACAAGGGGACACAATTTGAAGATAGAGGGAGACTGCTCAGGGGCAATGTGAGAAAGTATTTTTTCACAGAGAGGGTGGTGGACACATGGAATGGCCTTCCTGAGGAGGTTGTGGGGTCAAAAACAGTGGGGGAATTCAAGAATGCATGTGAAAGACATAAGGCAATTTTGGTGGGGGGTAGGAAGAAGTAGGCTGTTGGTTAACTAGGATCTGAAGCTTATCCAATAGGTAGGGAAATGAGCAGACTAGGTGGGCCAAGCAGTCCTTATCTGCTGTCAAAGTCTATGTTTCTGTTTTCCTTGGGAGGGAATGGGATGGCTGGGTTACAGAAAAAGTGAGATGATAGGGTGAGACCAACGTGACACCACGGGAGAAATAAATAATGTTTTTTTTTCTTGCACAACTAAAAAGTTTAAATAATTACAAGCATTTGTAATACCTGCATGGTGATCAGCTGAGGATGTGGGGGGTGGGGGATCACAAAATAGTAAATGGATGTTAGTCGGTCATCTTTTTTTTTTTAGAAGTGAAGTGTGGTACTGTGTCTGCACCAGTCTTTACTGTTGAAGCTGTTGACAAACCCAGTGTGAAACATTGCAAGTAACTGAATGTTGTATCGGGAGTCTGTGACGTGGGCATTTCAAAGCTTGCCATGCACTGACTCCCGATACAAAACACAGACTGTCAGGTCAATGGTGGGTTCAACAGAACAAGAATATAACAACATTTTCATTCCATACATTTAAAATACAAAAACATCACACACACAGGCCACTGCTTGTTATTTATAAATGATTTAACTATTAATAACAGTAGAAAATCATTTCCAATCTCCTTTAAGCAGCAACAGGTGGCGATAGGGGACAAATAAATAAATTATACAGTAGATTGCACAGCATTACTTTAAAAAAAAAGTTTTCATCTTAACAGTGGTATCTTTTCTGTGAAGTGAGAGGCACTAGCGAGAAATCTGTAACAGCTTTGGTCATTGAAGTTGCTAAAACTGTGGAAAGACTGTGTTGGTTAGGAGCATTACATGATGCTCCCAGAGTTTATAATATTAAAAAGAAATTTGTAACATACAGCATGTATAAGAAAAGAAGTTTGCTCAGGGCTTTGCTTTCTTTTTGCCATTAATCTTTGTCTCCCCACCACAGCGCAGGCTTAGCCCTCCACTGACCCCCCCCCAAGCCCTGTCACCCAGCTTCCCAGGGACTCACCTCTTCCCAGTGCTTCCCCCATGGCTTAACCCCCTTGGTCGGGGTTGATGATTTGTGCCTTACTGCTGATGAGATAGATCTGGTTCCAAGAGAGGGTCCCTTAGTGGTTGCGAGCCTGCAAGTGGTTGATGTCATCCACGCTGCACTTGGCCATTTTCCCTGTTCTGTGCTGAAGGAATTGACGTGCAATGCCATCCAGATGTACCACGCATGCTACTGGCTGCCATCCCTCCATATCCCAATGTGCTGACACTGGCTGCCTATCCCTAAGTCTCCACTAGGGGCCAGACAAGTGCGGGGACCCATAACCCTCCCTCCCCAGAGGAGGATAGCCATCCACCAGATGCTTAATCCTCTTGTCTCCAGCCAGCTCCCAGAGAATCAAGTCTATCTCCAAACCCAAGTGGCTGGGATGGTGGTAGGTGAGGCATGGATGTCTGTACCCTCAGCACCACCAGGCTGGCTCAGAACTTACCTTTCTGATGGCCTCCTGCTGAGTGCTTTTGTCCCTTGAAGCGGCAATCAGAAATTTCACAGAATGGTGGAATAGCTGGAAACTAGAAATAAAAAAAAAACTGAGTACAAGTCATAGTGACCCCAATAAAGCAGAGACAAGACAATTTGAAACATATGGTGATGCACATACAGGTGCCACTGTTATTTCAATAAGCCAAACACTGAAACAGGAGCATGTGTGCACTCAGAAATAAGTTTGCAAGTGTCAACACTGATTTAAAATAGCTGAGTGATCCGTATGCTGATGTCAGACCCAGTACTCTATTTCAACAAGCCTAACACTGACACTTGAGTGCATCTAAACTCTGATTTTTATTTTATTTTTTTTTTGCATTTGTGTACTTTGATTTAAATCAGCACAGTGAAGCACACCCTAGTGCCAAATCCCATGCCTTATTTCAATAAGCCAACCACTGAAACAGGTGTGCATGTGCATTCAAGAGATTTTTGAAAACTGAGAACTTTTATTTAAAGTAATATAGTGATACACACACTGGTGCTGTTATAGTATGTATCTGTTTAAGGAACACACTGAAACAGGGGAGTGTGCCCACTTTGAAAAGTTTTAGCATGTGTGTATTTTTCTTTAAATCAGTATAGTGATGCACACACTTGGGCCACTATAATTTTAACTAAAGCAAACAGTGTAACAGAGAATTCTGTCTACTCACAAAATGTATTGCAAGGGTGGGATATTCAGAAGGGTTGCACATGGCGTGATATTCAAAAGGGGAATGTGCGAGGGATAAATTCTGATGACCAGTGCATCAGTAATATTATCTTGGCGCAAAGTGGGGAGGGGGCGTGCCCATGCATACTCCACACATTCTGATATTCAGCCTGGCTTGTGCTGAGCAGATGCAGGCACAACCCGTACCTGCGCTGCACACAGTTGAGCAAAAAATAAAAGGAGCAACATCTGGCCACCCACAGGTGAGCTGCCATATTGCAGTTTGCAGCATGCAGCTGCCAGCTGTGGGTGGCCACCCGAGCTCCGGCGGCACCTTCGTGGTAGCGCCCCCCCATGCCCGATCATGGGCATTAGTATTGAAATAAAGGTCCAATATCCCTGGTGGTCCAGTGGACCGCGTCCCGCCTAATCATGGGCATTAGTATTGAAATGAAGTCCAATATCCCTGGTGGTCCAGTGGACCCCATCCAGCCTGATCATGGGTGTCAGTTATAAAATATTAAAAAACAATCCATCCCTGGTGGTCCAGAGTTGCTCCCCCTCCCCACCAGCCCACTAAGCCCACCACCCGCTCCCGGTCAGCGCGGCGCGACTCCCACCCACAAGCCACTCCACGCCCTCCAACTGACTGCATACAGTAGGACTGTACACCAATTGGTCCCAGCGTGGGCCAATGAGGCATGCAGCCCGTACCATACTAACGGTCCAGAAATGTGAATGGGATCCATTCACATTTCTGAACTCGTAGTATGGTACCGGTACGCCCGTGTTACGCTGTGAACTGTCGACACAGCCCTACTGTATGCAGTCAGTTAACGAAAGCGATGAGTGGCTACGAAATGAGAGCTGCTGCCACCGCTGACTGGAAGTGAAGTGGTGAACAGTGGGCGGGTGGAGAAGAAATGCCGCTGGACCACCGAAGAATGGGTTTTTAATATTTTATAACTGACGCCAACGATCGGGCTGGATGCAGTCCACTGGACCGCCAGGCATATTGGACTTCATTTCAATACTAATGCCCATGATTGGGCTGGACACGGTCCACTGGACCACCAGAGATATTGGACCTTTAATACATATGCCCATGATCAGGCAGTGGGGCACTTTGCCGCTTCTGCAGGGGGTGTTGGTCCCCGATGGCTGCAGCCTGGCAGGGCGCCAGGTGCAAGTCACTGGGGATCAGCACCCCTGCATGCAAATGGGGCCATAATGACATGCAAATGGACCCATTTGTGCCTTGCATGCATTATGGCCCCATTAGCATGTGCACTTTTGAATATCATGGGTGATGCGCCTAGCGCAACAGCACTTGCACTAGCGCATCCCCCTGCCCCTCTCTGGTCACTTGCACTGGTGCAGTGCCACTGCACCTTGCACATTGCGGGTGGCCACAGCATGATATTCAACAGTGCTGAGCCATGGCACAGCACCATTGAATATCACCCTGTCAGCGCCCTGGCACATTCCAGTTGCACTGTGCCTAGGCTTGCGCCACAGCCTGGTGCAGTCTGAATATCCCACCCCAAGTGCATACTTTATTCACCTCAGTATGGTAATGCACATCTGATACCAGTATGACTATCCAAACTCTGGCACATAAGAGCACTGTGTATAACTACATATATACAGTCAACATGGTCTATGAAGATTTCAGGGCTTACACGATGTACACTGTGACTACATTTTAATAGGTGCTGGGGGAAAGCAGGAATCAGAATAATCATCTATGGGGGTGCTACCCACAGTGCAAACCTGTCAAACAAAATATTTGCACCAAAAACCCAATCTAATAATGTAATGAAATCAGAAAAACAATACTATTCAATATTAATATCTGAAACAGACTGGAAATAATTGTTGGCAGTCTGTACCAACAGAAAGCAAACAGTTACCAGCTCTCCAAGTCTAGCAGTGGGTGAATTCCATAAGCAGCACAAGAGTAAGCACATGAAGAGGCACTCCATTTGAAGAAAGTTGTTGACACAAGTTGTAGCCAAACAAGAAACATCCTGTTTATTTCTCAGTGTGGTAAAAGAACCCTGTTGCAGCACTGAGAATCAAACTGGAACTTTCTGATTGCTAGAACTTGCATTTGCATTTTTCTTCAAATGGAGTACCTCTTCATGTGTTTCTTTTCAGTCCGTACCAATCCAGACATTCACTGCAATTTCATAAAATACTGTGAAGACAAACAAACAAAAAATCTAAAATAAAGAATAAACTACCCAAACCCCAAATAAAACACTACTGACTGAATTGTTTTAACTAGTTCATTGACTTTTTGCTGTGTTTTAACAATTTCTTTATGTAAAATGATGTGCATGTACAGGACACAAGCACAACCTCCCTGTCCAAGAAGCAATATGGATCTGATCAGGCACTGAGGAATCATGTGGGTATTGTGAATTGACAGGAACCATGTGACTCCTTTTAGATGCACTTTGGCCTCCTCGCCCCACTTCCTTTATCTACAAAACATTCTGTGAGGGACAACGTTCTCATGTGGTTGGAGTTTTGTAGTCCTGTTGTGGAGTTTTTTTTTTTGGATCTTTTTTAGACCAAATCTTTGCTGTTAAAAATGCTACAAAATTAGTGATTTCATGGTAACATTTGCACATTAAGTAGGCTTTAGTGGAGGCACAGCAATCACAAATTTTCATAGCTATAGTACCACCTGTGTATACTGTACATCAGACACACTCTCTACCTGCATGGTAACTAAAAAATAAACATAGAACAGTAACAGAATGGAACCAGTATTTACAAAATAGTAGTGGTAGAAATTGTGGAATCAGTACGTTTTTTTTTTAACCCATATCTAAACATGGACTTTGTAGGCTTTTGGCTTAGTATTGGATCTTTCTGGGGAGTTTTGGCCATACTGTATAAACTTTCATACAGCTGACACAGTACTATATTGATTTTATTCATCCTCAACCTCTCTTAAAATGGCTTTTTGCAGCTATCACAGAGCCATGGTGTGCTTATAAATGCCTTCTAACTGGTAATCTCTGGCATAGCATTATCTAGCTAAATCTCAAAGCTATTGTTGAATATATGTTATGTTGCTTTTCCTGTGTTCTCTAATAAATAATACACACTCAGTCCCAGTCAGCAATAGTCATGCAAAGGGCAAGCTCATCCTGCTTCATTGTCTCCTATTGAGATGGTTCATTCTTGATATGTGAGCTGATGAGTCATTTGGTAGACCTGCCTTTGGTGCAAGGTAAATTCAGTTGTCATTCCTAGTGAAGATAATACAACTGGAAATGTGAATAGTCTCTGAGGTATAGTAATGATTTAAACATGTATGCTACAGGTATATCCTGTGAAGGGTTGCTAGTAATCAGTTTTACTGAAAGGAAACTAGTTATCTACAGGTACATCGATATTTAATATATGGATCTTCAATTTAATAGGTCTGTAAAGCATACAAAAAAATTCTGGAAATAGCCTGAAAGGTTCAGTGATAATAGTATTGTCAATCACTGGTAATAGTACTGTTAATCACTGGTAATACTGCACTTTTGTGCTGACAATAGTATCGTTCCAAGCTTCCAAAAAGAAACCTCCTGCCCCCACGTCATAAGCGTGCCTCCTCATTGGCCAGTTTTCCTCTGTGGGCGGGCAGAACAGTTCAAAAACATGGTGGCGGTTCTCTCGCTTACCGAGAGCGAACTCAGTCGTTGCGCTTCTCATTTTTATTTTATTGTTTTTTCTCAGGAAATAGCAATATCTAGTTGATCCTGCCGTTGCGCTCCTGAGGAGCAGGTAGGATCACAAACATTAAAAAAAAAATGGACAGAGGGCGGGAACTGTCACGAGCAAGCACACAGCTGAATCCATAGCATAAGACACTGCGGTGGTCGACCAGCAGAAAGTCAGTTCACTGAAACGGTCGACCGCCCATTCGAAATAAACATCGCATCCATATATTAAAAAAATAACCGATAGGTTTGTTTGTCCATTACCAGGGAGTACTAGCATCTCGAGATTCTGGACACATTGGAACCACTCGAGCTTCGCTCTCGAGGTTCATGTGTCCAGAACTTCTCGATGCTATTACTCCCTGGTAATAGACACAAACCTATCAGTTATTCTATATATCTATCTCTATATCTCTATCTCTATATATCTATAGCTATATCTATATATATGTCTGTCAGTCTATCTATCTATCTATCTATCTATCTATCTATCTATCCATCTATCTATCTGGTTTTGATGAATGTTTTGTTTTTGCTCTGGAACATTTTTACAAAAATGGTACATCCCCTTTCCATGTCACAACTGTATACTATTTGCAACAGAGTTGTAAAACAGATTGATACAGATTCAGTGTATGCATAACCTGTGTCTGCATGTGCCCTCATGTGTCTGACCTCCCTTGTTGTCATTTTCAGAAGATCTATCTCCTTGTAACAAAAAGCACCTTTCTGCAACAATTTGTGTGAAACAAATGCAGATTCAGTAGGTGCTCTGATACAGTTGCAACCAGTGCAAGTATTGACAAGCTGCACTATATCCAGATATGCAAGTATCTAGATACATAGAGAATAAATGATTGGTAAGTGTGGTGCATGGGAAAATATACTATCAAGTGTGGCTAATTAGCTCTATATACCACAAACCCAAGGGGTGAGTGGGGTTATATATTAATTAGCACCCCCCAATGGTATGTTTCTCCACACACCACACTTACCTAACATTTATTTTAGATAATACATAAGGATGGACTTGTTTTTTGTAGATCACATTTGCAATCATTTCATGCTTTCCTCTGCCTTTTTATTTGTCCTTTGTATTTTTCTATACGGTAATGGTGTTTTCCTGTTGGACAGTGTTTTGGTTCAGTTTCATTTCCTTACTGCAAGGTCCTCCTATATAAGGTGGTGTGCCTTACTGTGTGCCTTGGAAGATTGGAAATGATGTGCAGTTCTTGTTGCCATGGCAGTCGGGATTGAGGTCTGGGTCAGCATCAGCATGGCAGTCGGAGTGTGGATGAAGACGGTATCAGCGAGGTGATTGGGAGTGGCTTGTGGAAGTTAGGTGTGCTCTGTGGTTTCTGTCATTTTGGGAGAGGTTTGTATCTACATTGGTGGCAGCTGCATGCAGGACTTGGGCGAGTACACTCCTCTGCACTCATTTTTATGTCTGCATGGGTGAAGCGCTGCAGAAGTATTGCTACAATTCTTTGTAAGAGCACCATGGAAGCATGTGATTGGATTACTGTCCAGCATGCTTCCGCAGTGTTCTGACTCAGGTCCACTCATTGTGTTTATGCAGCTTCTCTATAGTGTGATAGTATGCTTGTTAAAAAAAATGAAAGTTAAATTACCAGAGTTTCATGCAAAGCGTATTTCGGACCCTGCCCCAACCAATTCTTCAGTTACAGCAAGGAGGACTGCAGGCAAATAAAAATCTTAATAACAGAGCACTGCTGTTAGGAAGAGAGAAAATAAATAAATTCAGATCACAGCTTTTGCCTGGCAACCACCACCAAGATAGGTATAAGAAAAGAAGGCACCCCCACTCCTGCATAACTGCAGTTCCTTACAGTTAGCATGCAACTGCACCCTCTAGGCAGGGGTGCTTATATTGCAGATATAATGAAGCACCGCAGCCACACAGGACACAGCACAGGCACTCAAGGAAACAGTGCCATCTGGTGAAGGAAACTGTAAAAATGACCAATGCAGTGTGGAGCAGGGCTTCTCATCTCCAAAGTTTTATTTATTTTTTTTTTTTATTATTTAGTTGTTTAACCAGGAGTAGCACACAAAGCTGAAAGCTTTTTTACAGGAGCGACCTGGGAGCACAGGGAAGGAAGTTAAGTGACTTGCTCAGGGTCACACAGTATGCAAGTGGAAGCTGTGGGATTCAAACCCAGGTCTGGTCTGCTGGATGTCGCCAGATTTGCAGCTCAGAGCCTTAAACCACTGTGCTATACTGCCTTCCTTGTTGAAAAACTATACTTTCTGAAGCCACAACATGCTATATTCCAAGCAAGAATGTCATCACTAGGCCATCACCAGAATTACTTGAGACCAAGGAGCAATTTAACTCCTACTTGAAATGTTTTAAATATTGGCCTGATGCAAATCAGGAACTAAACAAAAACAGAAAAAAACTTTTCTCCGGCAAGCCTACTGTCTCTAGTCTTCAGCTTTCTGAAAAGTTTGACTGTACTGCAACAGTTACCCGATATGGAGTTACAAGATATGAAGTAAAAAACAAGCTCATAGTGACACATTTCACTACATGCTCAAGCCTATTCTGATAACTGAGTGATACCATCTGCAGCAGCATGCCCAAGGAGATAGAGCAGCCATCTCAAAATACATCATCATTATCTTACAGAATATAGAAAACATGTGACAATGGACAATTCTTACATGATACCATAAGGGATAAATTTAACTGGCATCCATGGGAAGCACTGCAGAATTAACCTGTCAGAACATGACTTAATGTTCAAGTGCACTAGTGACATGGCACTTGGTATACATTACAGCTCGCCTAGAATAACACCAGTAAGCTAGCAGGACAAGCTGAACTGCCCAATATGGGTTTCACAAAGTGACATATACAGCAAGGGTTCCACCAAGCCACTTCGACTGAAATCCCACCGACATCCCCTACAGCGACACAATGCCCCCAACATCCCTGACACCACCATATCCCGACAATGACCACAGAACACACCAAAACTCACTGCCACACTTGCAAGTATCAATGTGGGGGGCTGCACCCCCATGCAGGGGGCTGTGCCTCCCACCCACCCCATTTATTATAACAAACCCCATGTTGCATATACAGTAGAGAAATGACCAGTCCTGCTGCCCACACACCAGTTGCTGCAACATACTGATAGAGGTGAAAACAGCTTGCCACAAGTGCGGTCACTGCAACTGTGTGGGTTTCTCTGTTACAGCGTCACTGTAACAACAATGTACCTACACAAAGTGCAAGGGAATGTCCCAGACCATGAGGTGTTCCTCTGATAGCATATTTTAGCAAGAGAAATGCCACAGTTATGGCAAGATGTCGATGTCTGGAGAACTGAAGTTCTCGCTGCCACTGACAGTGTGTTAGAGACCGAACAGGGGAGAGATGTGTTTGAACTGCTTATGCTTTACACTATCCAAGGCAATGGAGAGAGAACTTGCCTCTGATAGGTCTGATGGGCAACCCAGGAAGCATGCAACTTGACACCAGGACATCAGTATCACTTGTGTCAGAATATATCTCCAAAATTTGTCTCAACAAGTGCCCACTACAACCATCACACATCAGTTAATTTTGTATATAGGAAATTGAATCCCCATTCTGTGGGGTTTCAGATACCAGTGACCAATGAGGAAGGGCCATGGACCTTGCCTTGGATTGTGGTGCAGAGGTAGTGACCCACATTATTGAGAAGAAATTAGCTGGAGAAAATCAAGCTGAACTGGAAAAAGATAGTCACCTTGAGAGATGCAACAGTTGCACCACAAGCTCTAGTCAGAAAAGAGTTGGACAAACATGGCCCTATTTTCTAGGATGATTATGTTTCCATTTAAAATTTCAAGACAATGATAAGTAAAACTCAGTAATATACCTATCAAACTAGAGTCTTTCCTTTAGTTATTAAATTCACTGCTTTGACAAGCTCCCATTCTTTTATAAGGCCT
Organism: Neoceratodus forsteri; assembly: GCA_016271365.2. Lineage (NCBI taxonomy): Eukaryota > Metazoa > Chordata > Ceratodontiformes > Ceratodontidae > Neoceratodus > Neoceratodus forsteri. The sequence goes on along the minus strand of CM057456.1, from coordinate 1,154,591,458 downwards.
TCTAAGGTGGATAGATTCTCTGCCCAAATAAGGGTTGTAGTTGCCTCTTTCTAGTATTGCAAAATATCCCTTAACTTGTGCTGATGTGTCATTCTTGTATCATTCCTTAACAAAGTCTACAAAAACAAAGTCTACAAATGCAACTTTAAAAATCTGCCTGATTGGATTTTTATTACCAATTTTATCATAAACAATCATTTTTTTTCTGTTATTTGGTCTACCTTTTTATTTTTGCAACATACAGTATCTGCCCACTAGAGATGTTGCGAAGTTTAAATTTTCCAGCTAAGTTCTGGCAGTGTTGGCAAATTGTGCCTCCACAGAGCATCCATGAGGTTTTGCTAATAAGATCAAAATTCACCTATGTGACTTCACCATTTTTCTTGTGGATTTTCACCACGAATGGCAAAATTTCACCCATGAATGATGGAATTACCCACTCTGTGGGCAAAATTACACACTTTGCGGGTGGAACTTTGCACTTTTCATTCACAAATTATTCCGTGAATTATGTTAAATTCAAGGATTAATTTGTGGAGCGAAGTTTCCCAACTTTGCCCATCTCTACTACCCACCATTTCACTATTTAATTGTCATTTTATTAATTTTCAACCGATGTCTTTCTGCATATGATATTATGTAATATTGGCATATGTGGTTTTAGATTATCCTGCCAGAAATGTGTGTGTGTGTGTTTGTTTTGTTTTGTTTTTGTATTTGTTTTGTTTTGCTTCCCTGACTTTGCCAAAAAATAGATCATTAAGTAAATCAGTATTCAAGCTTCAAACCTTACTCTTTTTCTCAGAAAAATAGAATGTAAACACTGCCTTTGTGGAATTGTGGTCTGATAAGCAGGTTCAATGGCAGAACTCTGTAAATTATTGTTAATCGCCAGCTCATTAGACAGTAGCAAATAACAGAGTCTGGACAAAACCGTAAGCTTCTCTGAAAAGTGTATATATGCTTTTGAATTTGGATATAATCTCCTCCAATAACCAATTACATTATTTTATAGTAGAAAATGATTAAATATTCTAGGTGTGTATTTGTCCCAACCTAGAGGAATACTGGATTCATTTTAGCAGGGATTCTGTAAACTGTTCATGCCACCACCTAATAAAATAAAATCAGTATTTTATAAACTGATGCAATGATTGATTTCAGCTAGAAAATTGCTGTATTTTTGAAATGGACTATAGGTAAGTCTGATCATTAAAATCTGATTTTAGATTTTAATAATTAATAATATTATTTAACCTTCTTTATCTGCTCAACTATCTAAAATCTTACAAAGGCATGATTTGTCTATCAAGATCACCACTTCTTTACATTTTATGTTCCTTCTCAAAACATTACCTGGCCAACCCATCCTCTCTTCAATTTTAGGATCTCGGTTTCTTGAAGGAAGGTTTCACACAGGAATGCAAGATCCACTTCAGATCTTTACAAACACTGTTAAATGTTATATATTTTTATCAGTGAGTTGATTTTGTTAATATTCCAGGTGATTATTTGCTAAAAATATTAATCATTTCTGTATATATATTTGCTTAACATTACATTCCAAAGAAGCCATATGTATTAGGTGGCTATATGCACTTTCTATCAAATGTCCATCAAAATATAATGAGCCGGATTCACAAAAAGCAAATCAGGACACAAGACAACTTGAGTCAGAAAAAATGGTGCAGCTAGCACTTGTGTCCTGAGTTGCATCCCAGCAGGACTCACATAGGCAACCTGCAACATTCTGCAGGCTTCCTGCGCCCAACTGCACCTATGCGCCATAAACCCCCTTGCGACATGGCGTAAGGGGGTTGATGGCAGCATTTGCACCCTATTCTGGTAGGGTTGCTGCAATGCCCACAAACATGTGTCAGAGACAACCACCAGTCAACATCTGTCAAAGACCAGTTAGGCCAACAAAAAGGTGGTCTAAGTGGTCTTTGCTGTTCACTGGAGGTTGCCACTGTGCCCCAGTTCCACATCCCCTGTGGATTACAGCCCCCCCATGGGCTCCAGGTTCCAGGCATTGCATCCACTGTACCAAGATGGGTGTATGGAACACCCCCAATGCCCAGACCCTCCTACAAACACATGTTGAGGACCTCCCACATGGCCTGGGGCACGATCCCCCCCCGCAGTCCCCATAAATCCCTGGTTGTCTAGTGGCCCAGCACCCCACAGTGTGATCCCCCCACACCCCAATACCCCACCAGCAACTGGCACAGCCCTCCCTCACCACCAGGGCCAGCCACTGACTGAACTGTGCCAAGAACATGTACTGTAATAATACGCGCTCTGCGAATGATAGCGGCTGTCATTCACAAAGCCCATATTATTACAGTATGCAGCCATGGCACAGTTCAGTCAGCAGCTGGCCCTGGTGGTGAGGGAGGGCTGTGCCAGTCACCAACTCACCCACCATGTGTGTGTGTGTGTGTGTGTGTGTTGGGGGGCTGGCACCACTGGGAGGGCAGTGGGGGACCACTGGGCCACCAGGACAGCTAAGGGTGAGTGATCTGGGGGGGTTCATGGCAAGGGGGGCTTGGAGATGGTGCCCACACCTTATGGGGACTTGGAGGTGGGCATGGGGGCACCATGGCACCCCTCCACTGGTGCATCTGCCACCTACCCTGTCCTGCAACCTGCAGCATTACCCGGAGCTGTGCCCTACCTTGTGCAGCTACCACAAGTTGCAGGACACAGATCCCTGGACCCGCTCCGATACTGAATCGGGTGCACGGTCCAGGTCACAGGAATGGTCAGCACATTGCAGCTTGCGGCGGACCTTTCTGAATCCAGCCCAAAAAGTCTGCTATTCTCTGTGGCCTTCTCCTTATTAATCCCCTTGCCTGATACTGAGGATCACCATTTGGTATCCCACATATATCTTGGGACTACTTGCAATACACCAGAGATCCCCCTGTCACACATACCCCACAATGACCTTAATAGGTTATATAATGTATGGGGAGCCCTTATTACCATTGAAAAGTGGCACTCTTCTTTTCTTATAATCCCATCACTATGACATCAGGGGTTGTTAACCCCTCTTGAGTATGTCATAGCGATGGAATTATAACCTGAGCTGATCTGTGCATGCACACATTTTAAGTAGCAGTTCAGAATGAATGGCCGTAGTGGTGAGAGCTGGGCCTTAGGGAGAGTGGCAGCAATGAGGAAATGGCAAACTAAGGGCTTTTTTTTCTGTCTCATACACTATTAAATATATTGTATGGGGATTCATTGGTAACCTCACTGAAATTGCTTCTTGAGGTTACGGTGACAGTGTAAAACCTCTCAAGCTTTCCTCTCGAGGTTTACAAGTTGTCAGGGTAACCTCTTGAAGTGATTACAGCATGGTTACCGATGAATCCCCATGCATTATCCTCTATATTCTTTCTATTTTTTTTATTTCATTTAGCAATACAAATTATTTCCATATATCCTTATTTTGGTTCTGTATTATCCTTCTGATTATTTATTAAACAGCATTTTACTTTATTTCAGACTCCAATTGTTTAGTAAATTACAGTAGAGTCATGTTATCAAAGTGTCTGGAACAATTGAGGAAGACATATCTTCCAATCATACAATGCCTTTTGTCTTGACTGATGGAATAGGTTTGATTGTTTAGTAGTATTTTTAGTCTAGCCGGGTAAATGACCACAATTTTTTTTTTTATGTCCACAGTACTTGCTGAATTTGTCTTTATTGTAGTTGAGACTTTGAAAGTTCTTGTAAAAAGTCTTGTTTTATTGAGATTGTAAGTCCTTTCTATGTATGGGTGTAATCATGTTTTAGTGTAATGGCCTGGAAAATTCTGGTTTTATCCTTTACTTCTCAGGAATGTATAAGGATTGCATGTAGTCAAGCATTTGTTGTATTTTTAGACCTGGCTCTATCACTTTTTTGGTGTGTGGGTTTTTTTTTTGTCTCCAAGTAGATCCTTGAAAAGTTCTAAATAATTTATAATTACTGAAGATTTTTCCAGTCCTCTGGTATTCCATACAGCCTGATGTTTTTCCCTCTGGCTGTATTATTTTGGTCTTCTTACTTAATGTAAAATGATTTTGTGCTTTATGTAGTTATTACACTTCTTCTTTTAAGGAACTAATCAGATCTAGTATTGATTGTCCATTTTCTAGTTCAGTAATCTTATTTCCTTCTTCTGTTATTTTCTTGATTTGTTCTAAAGAAATCTGTAATGACTACATGTTTGTCTGACATTCTGCCAAGCTTTCTAATTTTTCTTGGATCGTTTGGATATTTATCAGTAACAATGCCCATTTTGGTGGATTTTTTCATCGATATTTGTCTTGCTTTCTTGCGTTTTAGTCATGTGTTCCTTTCACTGTTCTTTCCGGGCTTCCATAATTGATCCATTTTCTACCCTTTCTCAAGAAACATAGAAACTGATGGCAGATAATGACCATTTGGCCAATCTAGTCTGCCCATCTTCCCTGCCTACTGTAACACTATGGACCCTACTTGATCTCTGGCTTTTCCCATCATTCCTTACATCTAAGGTTCCCTTTTGCCTATCCTATACCTTCTTGAATCCCACAAGAGTTTTTGTCCCCACCATCTCCATCGGGACACTGTTCCAGGCATCCACCACTCTTTCTGTGAAAAAGTACTTCCTTACATCTCCCCTGAGCCTAACCCCCTCCAACCTCATAGCATGACCTCTTGTTCTTGAGCATCTTTTTATCTGAAAAATTCTTCCCTCTTGAACCTTATTTATACCTGTGAGGTATTTGAAAGTCTCTATCATATCCCCCTTCTCCTTTCTTTCCTCTAGGGTGTACATATTGAGCTTCTTCAGTTTCTCCTCATAGGGGTTTTGATGTAGACCCTACACCATCTCAGTTGCGAACATATGAATGTGCCAGCAGAAACAGACCACCCAGTCTATCTAAGTCTGCTTGAGTGTGTAGCCAACACCCCTAGTTTGCACCTGCCCCACCCCCTCCCCTTTGTCATCCCACTGCCACCCCCACCTCCCCACCCTCACTCTCCCCTGTTCCCTGTCACCTGCCCATTTGAAGCTGTTTACAGATTTACATGATACCACCAGTTCTGGTAGGACATTCCATTTTGCTACCACCCTCTCTGTGAAATAGTGTCTCCTCATTTCCTTCCTAAATTATTCCCCCTCAATTCTTAGCCCATGCCCCCTGGTGACCCTCCCCCTCCTTAGTTTAAAGACCCCATCTGTCCCATCCTTATTGATTCCACACAGATACTTGAATGTCTCTATCATGTCCCCCCCTGTCCCTTCTATCCTCCAGGGTGTACATGTTCAGGTCTCCCAGCCTGCTGTCATAGTCTTTCCCCTCCATTCCACATATCATCTTTGTTGCCCTCCTCTGTACCCCCTCCAGTTGTCTGATATCAAGCTTTAGGTAGGGCCTCCAAAACTGCACACAATTCTCTAAGTGCGGCCTTACCAGTGACCTGCAGAGGGGCAAGATCACCTCTCTTCACCTGGACAAAAAAACCCTCGCTATGCACCCCAGCATTTTGTTCACTTTTGCAGCCACTCTTCTGCACTGGACAGTGTTGTTCATGGTCCCTGTCATCATTACCCCTAGGTTCTTCTTCTCCTCAGTGATCCCCAGCTTAACCCCCCCCCCAGCCAGTATTCTCTCCTTGGGTTCTTCACCCCAAAGTGCATAATCTTGCACTTCTTTGCATTGAGCCCCAGCTGCCTCCTCTTTGACCACTCCTCTAGCTTGCATAGGTCCCCCTGCAGTTGTTTCCATCCCTCCTCTCCATCCACCACTGCTCAGATTTTGGTGTCGTCAGCGAACAAACTTACTTTGCTTACCACCCCTTGTGCAATGTCTGACATGAAGAGCCCAAACAATACTGGCCCCAACACAGAGCCCTGTGGCACCCCACTCATCACCGGCCTTGGAGTTCAGAGCTCCCCTCTCACCACCACTGATTGCAGCCTGCCATTCAGCCAGCTTGTAATCCAGTTCATCATTTTTGGCCCTACCCCAACACCAGTTAGCTTCTCCCCATGCCACCCATGAGGCACTGAATTGAAGGCCTTGCTGAAGTCCAAACAAAGAACATCCACTGCATGACCCTTATCCAGCTCACCTGTCACCCAGTCATAATATTGTATGAGGTTGGTTTGACAAGACTTCCCTGAAACAAACCTACGCTGCCTCACATCCTGGAGGCCATTGTCCTGCCGGTATGACACCAGTCTTTCCTTTAGTATCGTTTCCATGAGTTTGCACACTATGGAGGTGAGACTTACTGGATGATAATTACCCAGTTCATCCCTTGGCCCACTCTTGTGTAATGGTACTATATGTGCCATCCTTAAGTCCAGTGGCACACATCCCAACTCTAGTGAGGTACTGTACAGATCCGCCAGTGGCTCTGCCAGCACCTCCACCATCTCCCTCAGCACCCTGGGGTGGATACCATCTAGCCCTGGAGTCTTGTCTACCTTCAGTGCCCTCAGTCCCTCTAGGACTCTACTTGTCTCAATTTTTCCATCTGTCACCTCCTCTCCCCCTGTTCCCACCCTCCCAGCCCATGCTGGTAGCGGTCCTCCCCTTTCTTCCATGAACACTGAGCAAAAGTATTCATTCAGTACTTCTGCCTGAGCCTCCCCCTTTTCTGTAGTTACTCTCCTCCAGACCACCTTTACTTTGTCTTTGTCCTTCAAGAGATGTGGTCTCCAGAAATGGACACAGTACTATAGGTGCAGTCTCAACAGTGATCTATACAGTGGAATCACTTCACTCTTCCTGCTGGAGATACTCCTCCCTATGCACCTTAGCATCCCACTAGTTCTCCCCACTGCCTTGTTACACTACTTGGCCACCTTTAGGTCATCAGATATGATTATTTCTAGGTCCCTTTCCTGTTTGGTGGTCACTAGTAGCACTCCCCTTATTATGTACTCTGCCCTTGGGATTCTGCACCCCAAGTGCATTATCTTGCACTTCTTCACATTGAAACTTAGTTGCCATACTCTTGAACACTCCTCAAGATTCCTATATCCTTTTCATCCCCACCCCGAGTGTCTACCATATTGCAGATCATAGTGTCATCTGCAAACAGGCATACCTTCTTTTCTAGCCCCTACACAATGTCGCTAATAAAGACATTAAAAGCGGACCAGTTCTATTACTGATTGCTGAGGCACCCACTGGCCGCACTTACTTCTGCAGAGTAAACCCCATTTACCAGCGCCCCATGCCTAATATCCGCCAACAAATTTCTTACCCAGTTTACCACCTTTGGACCAACTCCCAGGCTGCCCAGCTTGTTCAAGAGTTTCCTATGTGGAATGGTGTGAAAGACCTTACTGAAATCTAGGTAGGCCGCATCCACAGCTCCACCCTGATCTAATTCCTTGGTCACCCAGTCAAAAAAATCTGTCTGATTTTTTGACATGACCTCCCCCCAATGAATCCATATTGCCTCTGATCTTGTAAGTCACTGGACTCAAGATATTCCACCATCCTTTCCTTCAGTAGTGATTCCATTAGTTTTCCCACCACTGAAGTCAGGATGGCTAGCCTGTAATTGCCAGCCTTCTCCCAGCTTCCACTTTTGTGAAGTGGGACTACATCTGCCCTCCTCCTGAGTATGTGTTGTCAGATGCTGACATTTTCTGGCTAGGAACTGTATTTCCTATTACCTCCTTTTGGTTTCTAATCAAATAATTTCTGTAGTTGGAACATTTTCATTGTTAGTGCATGAAAAGAAAGCCTTTTTCTGTAAAGTTTGCCGTATAATAAGTTTAGACATTTTAACTTTTTGCATTAACTGCAGTGTATTCATCTGTAATTTGTGAGTCAGGATTGAACACGTTAATAGCTCCTGTTTTTCAAATTTTGTGGCACTTGTGATAAGTGTAAGTGTAGTTTTGTAGTTCTTTTTCAGTTTTATCATCTTTTTCAGTTGTATTACTTAAATAACTTTCTTGATTCCTTTCATAAAAGGCAACTTTGTAGAAGGCAGTTTTTTGTAAAAGGGAAGATTCACCTCTGCTTCTTCATGTTGCATTAGTAAGCATTAAGCCATGAGAAAGGAGGCATTTACAAGGAATTAATGCATGGTTGGGGGGGGGGCTGGTGCACATGGACGAAGGCTGAGTGCTCCAACCATGCATTAATTCCTTGTAAATCCCTCCTTTTGAATGGCTTAATGCACTTGTAACATGGCAAGTGCAAGATTAATATTTTTGCAGAGTTGTTTAAGTAACTGTGAAAAAAAATGTGCAGAAATAATAATTTCACTTCACAATACATGCTTCACTTCTACCTGTATCCCTTTGGAAATGTGCGCACATGCACGTTACACAGGCCACATGCATTAATGTAGTCAGTACCAGTTAATTAGATGTCACAGCTTTGCATTATGTACAACAATACTGATAAAATAGTGAAAAAACATTAGAAATTCATAATTCCAATGAGCACTTGTATTGTTTTCCCCTCCATTGGTAAGCCACATTGATGTGTCTCACTACTGCATTGCGGGGGAAATTTATTACATCCATGCTTTACTATCATGCAATTCTGACCAACGGGTGGCAAGAAAATGACACAATGTAAAAGGCAAGGGATGCCTTACACTGGATAGCTCTGTTCTTTGGAATACCTAATGGGATCCCCCCTACAGGTGACACTACGTGCACAATGCCACGTGAGGTAGTACCGCCAGGATTCAGCAAACACGCAGAGTGCATGATAGTACCTGATTCAGCAATTCCACAGTACTGCACATCATTTTCTGCACTGCACACTACATAACAATAGTTTTCTCATTACCAGACACAGGATTCACACTGTACTACTCGGTGGAAATCTCGTCCATCTGCTACGGAATTATGCAGCATCTCACTCATTTATCTTTCGTACACTTTGCTACTGCATTCTGACATTTGCAAAACTGCAACTAATCACTGTCTCTATGACTATTGCATTATTCCCTTGCAGACAGATGGCATTTATGCCGATTTCTGCAATGTCAAATGGGTGAGTGGGTGGGAAACAAGATTTTTCTTTTTCTACCATGCATTCCACTAAATACTGTGAAATCACACTACCAGGCGATATTATGTGCTCCACATATTTCTGGTATTGCGGCGGTACTAGCTCTCTGACCATTTTCACCGTCGCACCACCTACAGGTCGGATTGCATTACTTATTCCCAGAAACAATTAAACATCTTGCTAACAACCATTGCTACACACCATTACTTGGAAAGCACCAACTATAGGTTACACAGAGGCAACAATCATAAGAAGCACATATCCCACAGTGCAGATTCATTCTGCCTCTGTCTTCAGTGAGGCGCGCTCCCGATGTCAAGAGGCAATTACTTTTCATTTCACTCTGCCATTATGGGTTCATTTGTTTGCTTCAGAACATTGCCAAGCATATCTAAGGAATTAATGCACGGCTACATTTGGGTCATGTGATCTCTTTCTTCCAATTAGTTTTTACTATTTCTCTACTACTGTTAATGCCATGTTACAAGTGATCTTAGCAGTACTTTTTATGGAATTTTAATCATAAAATTTAGAACTATATATAGTTATCATACTCACTGGAGAAACTTCTAAATTGTATTATTGTAGTAGAAGTTCCTAAAAACAAGGAATTAGTTCATCAAAGACTTAGGACTTGATTTTAAAAGGCACCATCACATCAGCACATGGTTTGATGAACTGCTGGCTGCAGGTGCACCAGAGATCCTGCCCTTGATTTTACAAAAAGCAGGGTCCCAGCACCAAAGTCCCTGGGTTTGCCACAAGCTGACAACTGCACCAAAAATGATGCATGGAGGGGATGACACAAGCCATGGGACAAGCTTGGGGCAGTAGTAGCCAGTGATGGGGACTCACTGACCAGTCATCCTGGTAGCTGACGAGTCATCCTGGGCATGCCCTGGCTCATAGGAAGGGTGACAGGGGTCAGGATGGGGGTGGTGTGGCAACAGCTCCTAACAGGGCAAATGCATGATTGCAGCCTGCAGTGCAGGTCCATGGGGGGAGATGCACCAGCATCAAAACTGGGGGAGGTGGGGGGTCATGGGATCATACATACCATGGATCACCGGCTGGTCCAGCAGTGGTCTGGCAGGTGTCAGGAGCTCTGAGGGTACCTTCCCCAGGGGGACACAGGGTCACCCCCGATCCAGTTATGTCTCTGGGACTGGCACACTGTGGGTTAGATCAGCTCTGGGCAGGTCTAAAAGCAGGGTCCATGTGCCCATGGGGGAGCTTACAAAATCCCACTTCAGAGGATATTGTAGTGATGCCAACATGCAAGTCCACTTCCATCATGGAGCACCAGTGTGGCTGTCACCATAATGGTGCAAGCCTGGTTGGTTCAGACAGTTTCCCAGTGGCACAGGGTGCCTTCTAAAATCAGGACAGGCACAAGGTGTGGCTCAAGGGGTCTTTTGCACCATGTTTCCTAGACACAGGCTCCTTGTGCCAGTTCAAATCACTTTGAAATTGAGCCCTTAGTTTTACGTTTTTCTGTGATAGTTTCTGAGGCTATTTCCAAGCTGTGTTCAAATTGTTTAGATATTTAAGTATTGCTTGTAATTGTGTTAGTTTATTAAATGTATAGTTAAATAACTGCAGCAATATTAAAGCTGTTACTGAGTATTAGCAGCCTAATGCTTTTAATACCTTTAGCCAAGACCTTGTAGCATTGTGTGGTACATACAGTAATTTGGAGTTAATTTAGTAAATAATAAGTCATCTTTTAACTAACTGTAGCCATATAAAAACTGTTTGTAAGTGGCAATAACCATTTGGTTTCTTAAAATTTTAACTTGAACCAAAGACTTCATTTGAAGTACAGGAGTAATATATAGAGCCAGCTTATTTATGTAGTATTTTTGTAATTTAAAATAGTTGTTGCAGAAAAGTAGGTAATTTAGCAGTCTCTGTTGATTCTTTAAAGTATGTCTATTTCTTATTATTCTACTCCTGCATATCTGAGAGCACCAGTTCCTTGAAGTGAATACACTGTGGCAAGGATTATGCCACCCAAAAACTAGCTGGCTGGAATGTATTATTTCATTAAGCTCGAGACTGAAAAGAGATATCTCTTTTTTCACTTAGGTCATGCAACCACCACCTGTCTCCAAACCTCTGTAGGAAGATCATCAGAAGTGCTAAGTCAGGTCTCAGTGTCATACCATTGCTACAATTCAGAAGGAACCCAGACTATTGCTTTTAGCATTTTTGAAAAGCAACTAGAAAGAATGCCCATTTAAATGTGAAAGACATCTGAGAATTTCCTGTATAAATCTACAGCAACTACAAAAACCATTAGTAGAGTATCTGTATTCCACCTCTCATAATTTCAGAACTAAAAAAGCTCCTAGCACAACTTAATGTCAACCAGGACTCAGGAGGTGATGGTCTCCATGCAGAATTTCTTCAGCTACTCACTCACCAGGTATGCCCAGTCCTCCATAGGGTATTCGTGGAAGCTCGCCTGGCATCAACACTTCCCCCAACAATCTGAGAAGCTGTAATCACAGTCTTTCCAAGATAGATAAGAACCCTACAAACTCAGCACAGTTTAGTCCTATATCCTTGTTTAATGCTGATGCCATGGTACTGGCCAAGACACTGGCAAACTATCTGGAATCCCCACTACCTAAGGTTATCCATCCATTACATGTACAGTAGGATTAGCCAGCCTGAGTACTGATCATCTCTGGTCCCTCGCTAGCTTGTTCTCTCAGGTGTGGGGGGGTGGTAGACCCACACTAACCATAACTATAGTAGTTGATTTCAAACAGACCTTTGATTCAGTGGAGTTGGGTTACCTCCTCCAGATCACAAAACAAATGGGTTTTGGACATATTTTCCTGAAATGGATCTGCACCCTCTGTCAAGCCCCGACAGCCAGAGTACTGACCAACTCCAGTTTGTCATGCCCATTTGCTCCTTCAGAAAAGGGCTCACCCTTCTATTTGTACTGGACACAGATCAGCTGGTTATCACAGTTTGAGAACAGACCTCCTACAAAGGATTGACTCTGGGTGGAGAGGAATATATAAATCCTGCTCTGTGCAGATAATTTACTGGTCCTGATTGAGGATGCTCCTCAGACCATTACCCTTCTCCTGAATTTCCAAAAGATTTTTTCCTGATAGCCAGTCTAAGTGAAGACCATTGCAAAACTGAGCTGATTCCCATCAATATCTCCTGCCACAGTACCCGCTATACATCCCTGGGGATGAAGTGGTCCCCTAAAGGACTTACTTATTTGGGAATCTGACTGCTCCCTGATGTTCACCAGTGGGCCTCGACCAAACTTAACTCACTTCTAGCCAAGCATAACTAGTGCTAGACAGTTGGTGCCATCTGAATCTGTCAGTGGCTGGTAAAATAGTTGCTATTAAGATGGTTTCAACCTCAAAGCTCTTCCACTGCTTGTACCGTATACCGGCTTCAGTTCCCTGCTTCTGGTTCTCCAAAATAGATGAACTAATATGAATTTTATGTAGGAAGTTAAACCTCCCAGATATAGTAGGGTTAAGCTATGAACACATTGGAAAATGAGGGCTGGGGCATGCCCTGGTTTCTTAGTTACTATATGGCATACTTAGGTGCTCAAGCCCTTAATTAGCCGTCTGCTCCTTCCCCTTTATCTCCTCAATGGATGTGGAGAGAATAGCAATAATGGGTGGGATACCACTAGCAGCATTATTATATAGTAATTGTGCAAGTGGAATTAACCTCCCCGTCCGCCACACAGGCACAGACACACACACACTATTCCTGGATTTTTACAGGCTTGGGAAACTCTGGACAAGATAATTAAGTTTCCCCTTGCTACATTCCAATATTGCCCCACTTGAAAAATGGGAATATTTTATTTTATCTAAACTCAGAATCTTGACACCCAGGATCCAGAGTCCAGGAGCCCAGCAGAGCTGTGTGCCTGACAGCAGGAATCCCGACAGTAGAGCCTGACAAGTACTAAGCCCGACATGGGTGTTAGGAGATTGTGTGTGTGTGTTTATGTGGGATTTAGTGTTTCATCTTTATTTTTCATGTGGTTAGGGAGGTGCTTTGTGCATTACTGGAGTGCTTTTGCAGTGCATTTTGCATGTTCAAGGATGTGCTGTTACAGGTCAGGGAGGTGCTTTTAGTGTCAAGGACTGTCTACAAAGTGGTGTTGTGGGCAATAGCGCAGAGGTAATCCTCGAATGTGTCATGCTGTTTGTTTGCGATGATCCACTGAATTTTTTCTTCCCTTCTAGCGTAGTTTTTATGTAGTGGTGCTCGAGGCTGTCCTCTGGTGATGCTCTTTCTTGTGTCGTCTATCCTTTGCTGTTCCCAATGGTTTTCCTTTATCATCATGTGGATACCTACATGCACTTTACTGAGGAGGGAATAGAGCTGTCTGTGCCAGGCTTCAACATTGTTCTGGCTTCTTGGGGTTCCCTTCTCTGTGAGGTCGAGTATGGACCAGAATGCAGGCAGATAGAGGGATGGGTATCTGGATGAACTGTGTCTTTTCATGTTTGGATGCAGTTTTCCAGTAATGTAGTTTTCTTTGAACCACTGTAATAGTGGCTCAGTTGTAGGTGGCATCTGTGGTTTTATTTCCTGAAATGCCTGTACTATTTTGTCTGGCGGTAGGGACACTAGTGCCACTAGGTGACATATTTTCAGGCTGAAGTCTGGGTCTGTGCCATATTGTGCGGCAAATCCTAGGGTTTGTACCTTTCTCCAGGCTATCTGGCCAAAGTGAAAGAGACAGCCTTTATTTCTGGAATTGGGAAATTCCTGTGTTGCTGCATTGTTGACTGCTTGCTCGAAGTTGGTGATTATTGTTAGGAGAGCAAGTGAGCAATTTTGATCTGTAGTTTCATGTAGATCTTGAAAGAACTACGTGTAACATTCCTGGGATTTGGGTGTCATTAGGGTGCATGCTAGTGGCAAAATTCTCCTATTGTCATCTGGTCCTACAGATGCATGGATGGTATATATTTGACTGAACAGTTTTGGTACTATCTTAAATGTACTGTCCATGATACAGTATCTTGCTTTTTGCAGGTCCTGTATGTTTTTGTTGGTTGTAAATATCAGTAATGTTTGGTCTCCTGTCACAGATGTTTTTCTGTAAAATGGTTGTCCAGTAACATGTGTGATGTGGTCTGGTATGTGCATTTTGTCGATTGTGCTTGATTCAGTTGGTAATTCCTTACCTCTCACTCTATTGACGACTTGTAGCAGTGCTTTCTTAGTTGATATATTTTACCTTAGTTCTGGGTTCAGTGCTGCAGTTTCAGTTTGTAGTAGCTGCGATGCATTTGCTGTCAGTGTCTGAGCTTTACTTTTAAAGGATGCCAGCATGCTTGTTATAGTGGCTTCTATAGTGTCAGGAGCGTTGTTGTGCTCGATTTGTTTTTATAGGTGGTGTTTTCCATTTTCTAAGAGGGCCAATGCTTGTCTTAAGCAATTTTCAGATTTTCTATGATTGCACCAGTAGAATTTGTTACCTCTGCTGCACTCCTGCACAAGGAGGTACCCATTTAAGTTAAGTTTATCCTTCCCTTTCCTAGAAGGTACTGCAGTACAGATGTCCATTTTTGGGGTTTCAGTAGTTTTACATCTCTTCTCCATGTCTACGATATCATTCATCTATGTTCACTCTTCTACGTGTCAATGTGGTTTTGTGGGGTGTGTCAATGTCAGTGTGGCTCAGTTGGCAGCACATCCGCCTCTGTACCAGAAGGTCATGGGTTCTCATCCCACACCAGGATGGACTTGTACCTAAAAATCATTGGCATCTGAGTGCAGTATTGGGGGGTGCTTTACTGCTGGGGTGTGCTGTCCTTCAGATGAGAAGTTAAACCGAGGTCCCTTCTGCCCATCCTGGTGCTGTCCTGGTGGGTGCCCAGGTGGAAGTAAAAGAACCCAGGGTACTCTTCATAAAGAGCAGGGAACATTCCCAGTGTCCTGGCCAACATTCCCCTTCCCATAAACCAGTTAATGCAATCATCCAGGCTGTGTGTGGGTGATGATGTGCGATATGGTTGCCACCACACATTCAGTCACTTCACTACCAGTCTAGCATTGCTTGTAAAGTGCTTTGGGATACTGTGTATGAAAAGCACTATCTAAATGCTGATTCTTCTTCTTCTTCTTCTTCAACGGGATGGGTGTCTGCATTCCAGTGTGTGGCTCATTTCCGCCAATTGATTTCCCCGTGTTTCAGAGCTTTGCTTGCAGTTGCACCTGTTCTCTCTTTACAAGTGCAGTGTGCTGCATTGTGCATTTCAACAGATTCACACTAACTCCGAGTCACATCAGACCCAGAGGATGTGTCTTCAGAAAGCGCGGGTGGGGAGGTGGAGCCCCTAGCAATGGGATCACAGCTGTTTTCTGTGTACTGGGTCTGTAGTGCTGTTGGAGTTTTGGGGTCAGGATATCATCATAGTTGATATAGTGTGTGTTGGTACTGTGTACTTGGTATTGTGTGAGTTGGGAATGTGGGTGTCAGGAAAACATAGTATATCATGAAAAACCCTTTCTTGAGGGTAGACAGCAAATCCATATAATGGCCTAAATGGTAATATACAGGGCTATGGAAGGTTAAGGAACTTTTTCTAGCAGTCATAGATAGGCTGGGCTCCTTTCAAGCCCTATGGGCTACATATTAGTTACCACATGAAGACTTCTGGAGATACCTCCTGATTAGGAGTGCTATCATATGCCTCAGTAAAGATAAGAGGTCACATTCTGATCTCTCTAATCCCAACATTGTTGTGGCTCTGCAGAGGGCACGTGGAGACCATATACAAATTTGTACAAATGTATACAGAGACAATTTCTTAACCAGTTCCAAAAAGCCATAATCAAATGGGAAACCCAGCTAAATCTTTAGATAACAATTGACAATGGTCTCAATACTGGAAATTAGCACATGAGGAATGTACACATGGTGGTGCATTGTTTAGTCAAAAAAAGTTCTAGACCACTGGTATGGGACCCCTGCAGTCTTGATAATATGAAATTGCTCGCAGACAGTACTTGCTGGAGATGTGGTTCACAGGGTAGCAACCTGTCCCACATACTATGGACTTGTCTCATTCAAGCATATTGGAAGAAGGTTATCTTCACATGTGCTCTAGTACTATGTTGCACACTACCTGCTTCCCTCTCTCTATTGCCGTTGGGCCTCCCCTGGGATGATTTTCAGATCCTGGGACATCACCTACTGTGACTGGTGGCAGCCTCAGTAGAGGCCAAATGGCTATTACTGTAAATGTAAAGATTGGCTGAGATTCCCACCATAGATTATTGGAAGGCCTCTATTGGAAAGCTGTCCAACTTTGAACAAATGTTACACATAGCACATTGGACCAGAGATAAATATACTTTACTATGGGGCCCCTTCCTTTCCTCCAAGTGGCATAAGAAACCAGATGGTAACGCTCCTGCTGGGATCCTTTCTTTCACTCTGTACCAGGCAAATCTGTATCCCCCTTAAACCACTACCCAGCATGACTTCTTTCTCACAGATGCTGTTTTCAGAGGTTCTTGTCTGATTACCATAATTATCAAATTAAATGTTTACCTGCATTTCTCATCCAACATTATAACAAAATCCTGTATCTGCATTCAGTATTCTTAGTATTTTACACAGTACATGAATTTTAGCACATATTTATTTAGTGTGCTGTCTAGACCAGGGGTTTTCAACCTTTTTATGTTCAGGGACCCCCTG
Source organism: Neoceratodus forsteri (assembly GCA_016271365.2). Classification (NCBI taxonomy): domain Eukaryota; kingdom Metazoa; phylum Chordata; order Ceratodontiformes; family Ceratodontidae; genus Neoceratodus; species Neoceratodus forsteri. Next base: position 1,154,574,697 of record CM057456.1, on the reverse strand, counting down.
ACCAAAAGTCAGTAGTATCGGGGACCCCTGACTTGCAACGGCAAGCAGACACTGTGGCTGCGTGTGGGGCTACATTAAATACCAATATAAGCCATTATAAACATTGCTTTATATTTTTTTTTTTTTCATTTTTATTGGTTTTTCATTCTAACATGGCACGCAACATTTCACAGCCACAAGATAAGCCACTAGGCTGGGCTGGTATCAGAAAAGGAGTTAGAGGGTGAATGCACAACTAAACTATAATATTTACAGCACACAACATTTCACAGCCACAAGATGGGCCATTAATGTCAGTAATGCATATGCTGTACTGGAATCAAAAAGGGAGCTGGCGGGGCACAGCTGAGCTATAATATTTACTGCACTCAACATTTCATAGCCACAAGATAAGCCAATAATGCCAGTAATGCCTTTTAGAATTTGAAGTTCTGCCTCTGCTTGGCTGAAATCACTGCTACACAGACTTCTTGCTCACCCTTCTACCCACATAGTATCCCAGAGTCAGCAATGAAATATTTCACAGCAAAAAAATGATAATAGAAACCAGAGAACAAAACAGAGCTCAGAGTCACAACAGCGGCTACTAGGGAGTCAAAACTGGAGTCACAACAGAAGATACATGAAATTATGAAGCCAGTAATCACACAACAGAACTGTTAGCCACAGAGGTCACAGTACTCAAAACTGGAGGACATGGGAATTTCATGACAGAGAACATGTACAATTACAGATACAACATAACAAAGGTTGCAATTACAGTTGCCAGTAATCAACTGATTATTTTTAATGGAGATACACACTGGTGCACTGGTACGTTGTCACATACATGGGACATTCGAGGTAGAGCAGAATCTACAATTAATCAGTAATACAAATGATTCAGCACAGGGGGAAATAACATTTATAAGTTACTTACATATAATAACTATGACATGAGGAAACCAGGACTTAGTTTACTTGGTTTAAAAGGACAAAAGAAGGCTATTGCCCATCGAGATTGTCCCCCACCACTTTGGTGAGAAAAGTTATACCCAGGAGTAGTTAGACTCCATCCAAAAATCCAAACCTTTTTAAAGGATGAAATCGAACTACTTTCCACCAAATGTGGGAGTATGTTCCAAACTCTGGTGGTTCTCACCGTAAAGTAATTTAACCTTTTGTTTAATTTAGATTTAGCCACATCAATTTGTTTATTATGGAAACAAGGGGTTATCCTTCTGCTGGAAAAATTTAAGCCACATTGATGCATTAGATCCTGGGAATTGTGAATTTTATATGATACATCAAAAGGCTCAACTTGCTAATGTTAATTTGTCTTATGTGGAATGTTTTTTTTTTCCTCCTGAAGTTGATATATTTGGTACTCACTCCACGGACCTCCTAAGCATTGCTCAGGCCACCCGGGGGCTGCGGACCCCCAGTTGAAAAACCCTGGTCTAATTGGTTGTCTGTCTTTTTAGCATGCTATTGTTACAGTTTATAATTATTCTGTATTGTCTGAAGATCTTTAAGGAAACATGATTAATGACACAAAAGTTACTTGGAAGAGTATCTATTTAAATATGAAGGATAGTCAAGCATGTTGATATTTTGCATGAAGTGCAAGTGAGTAGAACACAGCAATGCTTTTTCACATGCATGTTCACTTTTGAAGTTCTTCCACTTCACCATGACAGCCCCACATTGTGCACCACACATTCTATCCTTCTCTTACTTAACAGAACCCCTGTCCTTTAGACCTTTTCAAGGTGACCTGCACTGTCTGCTAGACTCCTTCCCACTCCTGGGATGTGCCATCAGCTCTCTCTTTTACTCCACTACCCCTCTCCATGGTCCAGCACAGCCTAGCTGGGGGTTGCACCTTATGGTTACCATGAAATTCACTGCAGTTGCCAGGGAAAGGCAACATTTTGCATCATGGGGAGATGACAGCCGAGGGTAGTGAAGCTGGCATGTCTCAAGGACAGGTGGCATGGGGAGGCCATTGGAAGCATCATCCTGAGTGTCATGGGCCAGCTTCACCTGTTTGTGACCCCAACCACCTCTCTTACATGCATGGAATGCCATGGTCACACCAAGTATGTCACCACTAAGCCTTGACTAGAGCTAGTGCTGTTGTAGCAGGGTGACACAACTCACCCTCTGTGGAAGGAGACCCCCTCCTGCCAGCCTCATTCCAGGTGTTGCAGCTTGGGGCATGAACCTGCATTTCCAAAGCACCAGAGCATCTCACACAACTTGTAAAATGGAGTAAGCCAGCATCCCTAAGAAACTTGAGAAACATCAAGAACTTATGGATGAGTTAAAGGATTTTATAACTGCATACACTGTTTTATTGAACTTGTGTTAATTAGTAAATGTGGTACTGCAGTTGTTCTGAAGGAATTGTCACCTGTAACACCTTGTACTGGGACATGGTAGAAAATGCAGCTATAAGACTGTGTCTTCTCTTGGTTATCAATAAAATACTGTAAACAAATAAAAAATCTGCAGACATGTTTTCCACTAGTACTCAACTGTCATGTCTCGTCAGGTACAATACACAGTCTCACACACACACACACACACACACACACACCCCAAACACTGCAGTTCCAAATCAGTTTCTATCGCTTTATATGCCACAATCAGAAAGAAATTCTTTGCACACTAGAAGGAGAGCTACTTTAACTCAGAATACTACTGTGGCTTCTGTAGCACTCCATGTCTCCTTAGATACCCTTTATATTCCAAGGTACTGCACCTGTATTTTGCAAGGCTTTTTCATATATGTTTCTGTACCAGCAATATGGGGCACACACTTGGCCTATGTTCTCATACATAAAGCTACTGCTTAGCAATGATTTGCTACATTCAGTGATGTCTGAGTGATTTATTTTCTTTCACAATAGCTAGAAAAGGCATATTTTTAGAGATGTTGCAAAATTAAATTTCACCGGTGAAATTGCAGGAAAGTTGGCAATTTTGCCAAGTGAAATGTTACATGAAAATGTGGCGTAATTTTGCCCTCGTCTTCACCCTCTGAGCAGTCCACCAACAATGGTGAAATTTCACCCGTGGATGGCAAAATTCCACCAACAGTAGCAGAATTTCACCCGCAGTGGTGAAATTTCACCCACAGGTGAAATTTCACCTCCTTCAGGGTAAAATTTTACTCACAAACGTGGGCAAAATTTCGCATTTCGCCTGGTGAAACATTTTGCGTAATGCACTAATTCCGCAAAATATTTTGCCCAGTGAAATATTCCAATTTCACACACTACGTATTTTAAGCCTTCCTGTTTTTTCCAAATGCATTTGCTTGTAGCTCTGTTAGGATTTTTCTGCCTTAACTGGCAAGATACAGCTAGACATAAATCCATAGACAATATAGAAGCCCATTAGCAAAGTCTGTGTTCTAAATTCCTGAAGATTTAAGTTTTTCTAAATCAGATATAGCAATAAAATTATGCCTTTTTAGTTCCGTGTATATTTCTTTAATAACTCCAACAAAACACATTATTTGCAAATGTAAAAGCAACTTTATTTCTAATGATGATGCCTTTGTGAACAAAAAGGATTATCAGAAGGCCTTGAAATACCACCTCTAACATAACTTTGAATATGATATGCATCTGTTTTATATTTCGCACAGTACTTAAAAAAAATATTTTGAATTGTTTGTGTAATGTAACCACATTGTGACTTTCCAAAATGTGTGTCATGTGACAGGACTTTGAAAGCTCTGCATTTGTGAGCCAACTGTTGCTGTTTTTTAAAAATGTCATTTTCTTCTGAATTTCTTGTAAGTATTAGACAGTCTACTACTCAAGTCTGTCTACTGATATGTTCATCTAGAGTTAGCTACACATTGCTTTTGTGTTGTAATTTTGACACAAATCACTGCAGATTGCTTTGTTTTGTTGTCATCAGATTATGATTTTGTAAACAGGGTGGGCACATGCAGCACAGGTGAACACTTGCATCTGCAGATGGTGCAGTGGTGTCTTCATCTAACCATTTTAAGTATTCAACCCAAGATGTTATTCAGGTTCTTAGTTATAAAAGACAGAGTGACCAGTTTATTAAGTTAACATGTTTTCAACTACTTTCTCTCAAGTTCCAACAGTTAAAGTTAATTTTTTATATTCAGATCTTTTTGTCATTGCCTTTCCTTGTACATATATACAGTATACCAATTGTTTCCAAAGTAACCACATTTAAGTCTTTATGTCCCTTAACAAAGATACTAGTAAGCAAACATTAAAAATGACCACTGGTAAATGAACACATAAGGTGCTTACATGGAATATGTCTGGAAAGTTCCAAATGTGATGCCATAGTAGGAACATATCATACCATATTAATTACTACATCACAAATCTGATTGGCCAGAAAATACGTGTTTTATAAGAGAGCCATGCATTTTTTAACCAGAGATAATTGATGAGGTTTTCATCCTACACAATAACTGACTAGACAACTGCAGTTTTGAAAGACTAATAAAATTAATCCGAAATTGTAAAGGAAATTGTTAAAGAAGGATAACATCAGCTGTTCATGTTATCCAGTGCAATAAATCAATACTTACAAGTCTCTGAGTAGCTGAGAGGCAGCTTTATTCATCTTAATCTATCATCCACTCCAAGACAGCCTCATTATATATCTGCACAGAGATAGAGCAAACATCACCTCAAGCAGGCTGTTTGGTTCCTGGGGAGTGTTCGAGAATTACTAACATAAAAATATTAGGAAACACCAAAAACATACACTACATAACTTCCTCCATTTAAAGCAAAATGTTGCCACCCCCAAGTAAGTTGTATGTTGACACCACCTACTCTTCCTTAAGTAGGATAGTTCACTCATTTGCTTTATAATGTCCTTCATCAATCGACCAACAATAGACATCAGAATTTTCAACCTACAGTTCCCCAGCTCATCATTAATCCATCTCTTGTGAAAGGGAACCGTGTTTGCTGTTCTCCAATCCACTGGTACTATCTCTGTTTTCAGCTAGCTATCAAGGAGATTTGCCAATGGTATGGCCATATTCTGTCACATTTGTTTTCATACTCTAGGGTGCAGTCCATCTGGACTCACTGATTTATCAACCCTTAAAGCTTTCAACCTTACAGTGCCCTTTCTTCAGTAATACTATAGGTTCCACATGGATCTCTGCTGTCCCACCCTTTACTGGCCATGGGTCCATAGTCTGATAGTGGACCCTTCTCCTCACCATGATTACTGAGCAGAAATACTCATTTTTTATGTGTGACTTACCCGTAGCCCCTATTCCCAACCCCCATTTTCTTCAAATAAACTATTCCCTCCTTGGATTTCCATTTTTCCTGAATGTAGAAGAAGAATGCCTTGTCCGCCCCCCTTCACCCTTTCCATTATCCTTAACTCTGTGCCCATTTTTTTCCTATCTCACCTTCCTGTTAGCTTCCCTCATCCTACAGAGGTACATTTTCCTATTTTACATTATCTGTCTGGCATTGCAATTTCTAAAGGCTTTCATTTAATCCATCTTCCTGCTCTACTTCTTTTGTGTACTACATTGGTCTCCTTTACCTATTGTTTTGAAATGGAGACTTGTGGCCTCAATTAACCCCTTTTTAATTAAGCAACATTTGCTTTCCACCCCTACTATGCAGTATCATCCACCCCCACCAGGATATCCCTATGCAGTTCCATGATCTATCCAAAATTAGCCCTTCCATAGTCTAGCACCTTTACTTGTGAGTGCTTGCCTTCTGCCTGTAATGTTATGTCAAACTACTTAGTCTGATGATCACTGGATTCAGGTCTGATGATCACTGGATTCGGAAAGTATAAGGAAACACAGAAGGAGAAGGACAGAAAACTGTACCAGTTAAAGCAGAAGGAAGCGGGGAAGGCAGTCAGAATAGCAAAGGCCCAAGCCAAGGAAAAGAAAGCCAACTCAGTTAAGAAGGGGGATAACATCTTTTTATAGGTACAGTACATTAGGGAGTGAAGGAAGACCAAGGGAGGGATGGTAAGGCTTAATAATGGGAGGGGAGGGAGGGAGGGCAGAGGGTGATGGTGAAAAAGCAGGGATGCTAAATGAATATTTCTGCTCAGTATTCATAAAAGAAGAGGAGGGGAGGTACCTAAACCAAACAATAGAAGCAGTCTGTATAGGGGAATTGATACCAGTCTATTCACAGAAGAAAGGGTCCTGAAAGAACTCCTAAAACTAAAGGTAGACAAAGCAATGGGGCCTGATGGGATTCACCCCAGAATTCTAAAAGAACTAATCAGAGAACTAGTGACACCACTGACTACCCTTTTTAACAAAGCATGGGAGAATGGAGTGATACCTGAGGACTGGAGGAGGATGGATGTGATTCCACTTCACAGAAGTGGGAGCAAGGCAGAGGCAGGAAACTACAGACCTGTTAGTTTGACCTCAGTGGTAGGGAAAATGATGGAATCACTTCTAAAAGAAAGATTTGTTGAGTACCTAGAGGCCAGTGGGGCACAGGATCCAAGACAGCATGGATTCATGGCAGGAAGGTCATGTCAGACAAATCTAATAGATTTATTTGACTGGATGACCAAAGTAGTAGACCAGGCTGCAGCTGTGGATGTGGCCTACCTAGACTTTAACAAGGCATATGACACAGTTCCACACAAAAGATTAATAAACTAGTTAGCTAGCCTGTGAGTGGGGCTCAGGGTGGTAATCTGGGTAAACAATTTGCTGGACAACAGGACATGGAGGATAATAGCAAATGGAGTCCACCCCAAAGAAAGGGAGGTTACTAGCAGGGTTCAGTACTGGGTTTGGTCCTCTTTAATGTCTTTATAGGTGACATTGTGGAGGGACTGGAAGGAAAGATATGTTTCTTTGCAGATGACAGAAAGATCTGCAATAGGGTTGATACACAAAGGGGTGGAAAGGATGAGGAGGGACTTGGCAAGGTTGGAGGAATGGTCAAAAATATGGCAGCTTAGATTCAGTGCAAAGAAGTGCAAACTAATGCACCTGGGAAACAAAAACCCAAGGGAAGAGTATGCAACGGGAGGTGGGGGAGTACTAAAAACAACAAGAATTGACAGGGACCTGGGGGTAGTCATATCAGATAAACTAAAGGTAGGCAAGTAATGTGAGAAGGTAGTAAGGAGGGCTGCAGGGAATACTGTGATGCATAGGGAGAGTCATCATCAGTAGAAAACAGGAAGTTGTCATCCCTGTGTGCAGACAGTTGGTGAGACCCCATCTGGAGTACTGTGTGTAGTTCTGGAGACCCCATCTCTGCAAGGACATAGACAGGATGGAGGCAGTCCTGAGGAGGGCAACTAAAATGGTGCAAGATATGCACCAGAAGACATATGAAGAGAGAGACTAAAGGAGCTTAATATGTATATCCTTGAGGAAAGGAGGGAGAGGGGGGACATGATAGAAATGTTCAGGTACCTCAAGGGAATCAAAAAGGTCCAAGAGGGTAGCATCTTTCAGAAAAAGAGATGTGCAGGAGCAAGGGGACACAATTTGAAGATAGAGGAGGGGCAGCTCAGGGGCAGAGTGAGGAAGTATTTTTTCATGGAGAGGGTGGTGAAGGAATGGAACCGCCTTCCTGAGGGGGTCATGGGGTCAAAAACAGTGAGAAAATTCAAGAATGCATGGGACAGACATAAGGCAATTCCAGAGGGGGAGTAGGAGGAAGTAGGCTGTTGGTTAACTAGGATTTGCAGCTTATCCAATAAGTAGGGAAGTGGGCAGAACAAATGTGCCAAGTGGTCCTTATCTACCATCAAAGTCTATGTTTCTATGGATTGTAGAGGCTCCCAAATTGTGACCTCCCCAACACTGCCCCTATTGGTGTGGACCAAATCTAGAATACACTTCTCTCTTGTAGACTCCATTACCTTCTGTACTATAGTACCAGGTAGCTCTGTGCACAGGTTTTAAACTCTGCAATTCACTAAGTTCACCATGAAATACATCAATTCACATAGTATCTTGTTACATGGATTGCTAAATGTGTGCGCCTGTGTAGCACACTTTGCACCTTGCAATGAATTTTACTATGTGTATTGACAAACTTGGTAACAGAAAATCACTGCGGTGTGATGAATAGTGTCAATCTGTGTAATAAAACTCACACAATTGTGTGGCAAATTGCCAAGTAGCCACTAGGCAAAGACTCTGTGAAGTGCTTAGCAGGTGAATTCATTGTAATTCTCCCACAAATTAAAAACTTCACACATGAGGCATGATTCCTGGAGAGTGTCTAGCATTAAAGAACTTAGTGAACACCAACAAAACACATACTACATATCTTTTCTCCCCTTTAAAGTAAAACTTTGGCTCCCTCCAAGTAAGTGGTATATTGTTACCTCTCCCCTGCCTTAAGTAGGACATTTCATTGAACAACACAGCACTTGCTCTAATTTATAGACTTGTCACTAAACCTTGCAACTTCAAAGAATCTGGACTTTGGTGAATAATTTGAATTTCTGACTAGTACAGTCTCATGAAAACTTGGTGTGCAAGTGGTTCACCCCCTAACTCAAAACTCAGAGAAGTCCTTCATCAGTTTCACTAATACCCCAAAGTTCAAGCCTTTTAGTCTTCTGGACTCCTACCTGTAGTCTGCTCTATCCTTGTTGAGGGTGACAACTTGATCAGATCTGTCACCTTTTCATAAAAGTGTACAGTGTAAGTCCAGAGTTCATCGGCAGCTGCTCTTCCTCCCCTGAACATCTCCTCAGATGATCTTGATGATGATGAATCCCATAGCCATCACCCAACTTTACATTAAATAACTCTGGATCAGTTTTCTCATGTATTGTATTGCCAATGTCATCCATGTGTCACTTTCTCCAAAGGTGACACACATAAACCATTGTGTTAGGACAAGAAAAATCCCTCTTGGGCATTCTGGTCATGATCTTTTCTTTGCTTAGCTTGTATTTTACATACTTAGCCCTTCCTTTTTGGTGATAACAGGTCTATGTGTGACCGGAAATGTCTGCCGATAAGCAATTTTACTGGAGATTCACCGATTGTGAATTTGGGAGCAATCAAAAGTCTTAACTGTACCAATCATCATTCTGTATACCCCATTTTAATGTGTTTGGTGTCTACTGGGAAAGTAGGCAACTTGATTGATTTAGCACACGCTCAGAGAGTAACTCACAACCTAGTGTAACAAGCACCCACATATATCCCACAGCATTGGGCTAAAAATAAAAATCCTGCTCTACTCCACAGTCAGAAAAATATTTCATTTATTGAGCGAGCCATTTATTTATTTATTTATTTTATTTTATTCTTTGGTAACCAGGTAAGGCCCACTAGGCACAAGTGCCTGTTTTTAGGGGCGACCTGGGAGCACTTTATTCAAGCAGTACATATCAAAACAGATGTTATAAATGCAATTAACATGACAAGTTATAGGGCCTCCCTGTTGGCCCAGCAGCAATGCATCATGCTGCTGTGCAAGTGACCTGACTTTGAGAGGAAACTTGGGAAACCACACCAGTGGTTGGGCCGTACCATAGCAGCTGCCACTTGAGTGTGGTCAGAGAGTATTGTTGCAGCATTACCATTGCCACATCAACTCCTGCAGTCATGGGAGCTTCCTCCCTCTGCAGGGACATCACTGCATGCATTTGAGGCCCAGATTCTGGTGAACACCAGGGAAGGAGGGAAGGTGGGGAGACACACCAGGGGAAAAAAAATATTGACACCACCCCTATGACATTCTTTGATTCCTGGCTTCCCCTAGTCCTACCACTTGATGGCACAGGATTCTAGCTCACTTACAGAACTGTCTTGGGGGAAGGATGGAACTCCCTCTGGGGCCCCTGCAATGGAGGTAATAGCCATGGGGGATACTGGCTGAAGGAATGGAGCACCAGGGTGAGCCGGGGATAACAGGCCATATCAGGGTACATCCTTGGGACCAGGGTAGATACCTGGCAGAGCATGGCCAGGAGACAAAATACAAATAGAAAAAATCATGTCACGTAATTAAGTAAAAAGTCAATGTCCCTGTTTTGGTGAGGGGGAGCTTGTAAGTTATGAAAGTTGGTTTCTTATGAATTGCCCCTTTATGGCTAGAAAATAAATAGTTGTTGTAAACATAGTTCTGATAAACTCCAAGATCAATTAAAGTGGGTGCAATATAGGTGTAAGAAGCAGCTGGAAAATGTAACACACATGCTGTAGAAAATGGCTTTATTGCTGTTTAGCATAGACGATCACTGTAACAGTTTTTAGAGATAGTTGTATTACATGCACACTTAGTCATGTTTGGCCAGTAGTTCCCAGCTGACATATCACTCACAATCTCTTTATTCACTTGACAAAGATGAGTTGCTAAATGTTCTAGAGTCTTTCCAGAGTATTTGGAAAGGTTTTGCAATCACTTAAGAAACAGATTACTTAGTTTGCATGCTCATCTAAGGTGTGTTTAGGTTAGATGTAGCATACTCATCTCCCTCTGGCAGGTCTTTTGTTGTAGGTAGGCAAAAGGAATTGGTGGCTGCTTCTCCTGGCTTGCTTCTTGTCATGTTACAGAGGGTATTGTTTCATATTGTTTAATATTTCTTCTTGCAGCCAGCCAATAGCTTAGCTGTAATAGTGATAATACAGTGCTATCCAGGAATCATAACAAAATACCATGCATTTTCTTAACAATCATCTACATTTGCTAGAATAGACCTCTCTTTCACTTCTTCTGTCATTCCACTGTTGATTGCCCTTGTCATAACTATCGTTGTTCTCTCTACTCCTCACTCTCATTCCCCTCTCTCTTGACTAGACGGCTCTCTCACTGTCATATTTATCTCCAAATTCTGGTTTGGGCCCCTCTACTGCTGCCTTATCTTACTCTTATCTGGCCTCTTTCACTTTTCATACAACCTCAGGAACTCTGACCTCTGATCTTACTCTCTGCTCTACACTAAGAGTTCAGCAGGGCAAGCTACCTGTTAGTATGGACCCCCAACTCTGGTCTTGAATCCTCCTCCACCTGCATCTCTTTATTCTATATTGTCCTGAAATCTCTTCTTCATGACCATACTTCCCATATCTGTTCCTATATCAGACTTCTTTGCCTCTTCCTCCCTCTATACACCAACCTGTGCACCTCTTTCACCCATCTCCTATTGATCTAGCTTCTTGCTTCCTGCACTCATTATTGTTTGGATTTTTACTCCAGTCCTGTTTCCTCACCTTTTGACTACTGAGTTCTGTATCACTGCTTACTGCATATATATATATATATATATATATATATTTTTTTTTTTTACTAGCTAAAGCTCCCCTGCAGGTCAGTTTTCATTTTCAAATATTTATGCAGGTAGCTTCAGCATGCACTTTATGTCACAACGTAAGTGCACGATTCTTAAGAGAACTGTACAAATCTACCCCAATGCTTTCCTTCCTATCTGACCCTTTACTACAACATTCAAATGGAAAAGAAAATGCATGAATATGCCATGAAGGACATACTAATGACTGAATATTTTAATATTTTAAAAGGTAACTGATCTAATGGGGAGTTTTAATTAAAGGCAGGTTGAATGTTTCTGGTGCACCTTGTTGGCACATGGATCTTTCTGAACACCTTTAGTATTGGAAATTGATGTAAACTGCAAAGTATTATGGATATTGATCTGTACTGCAAGTATAGTGGAGATGCTTGATGCATTATATTCTCCAGAGCATAATCTGGAGATAGCTCCAATATCTGTATCTAGGTTGGTGGGCTCATATTATAGGAGTGTGGAAGGTTGAGTAGGGTGCTCAGTTAGCTTTACAGTTTAATAACTTTGGTGGTTTTGTTAGAATAGCCCACAAATTTGCATTTTCCATTGATCTGCCATGTTGTGAAAATGTGAAGAGTTTCATGATGGCACCTTGTGCGGTTTCCAAGATATGGATACCCCTTATTTTGTAAAAGTTTCCAGTTTTCCCTATACTTTCCATTTTTTTCCCTTTTTTTTTTGCTCTCATGTACAGGCTACATGGTATTGAATTTCTACACAAACCTTTCAGGGTGCATGTGGTATGTGCTGAGGTAGTGCCTTTTGATAGTTTGGTGGCAAAATTATAAATGGTTCCTGAGTTGTAGGGATTTAAAAAATAGAAGCTCCATACAAATTAGAAATTTCTGGTTCATAATTGTTTTTTGGTTCTCAAATTTGATGTATCATGAATCAGAAATGGGTCTCACAAATCATTTTGCTTTTTTTTTTGGTTCATGATGGCCGTCATCTTGTTTCTTTATTTCTGTTGCTACTGAAGTTGGAAAATTGTAAAACTAAAATATCCCCGATGTACTATAGTTTCCCTAAGCAAGATTTTATAGTTTATTTATGGGAAAATTTGCCAACATTATATATTTCACACATTCATGATCTCTTCCCAGTGATTTCTGCTTCCAACCACTTTTTTGGTTCAAAATAAGTATTTTCCTGTTTGTGAACCTGGACACTTCTTCCAACCACTTTTTTGGTTTAAAATAAATATTTTCCTGTTTGTGAACCTGGACAAGTGGCTCTACCTACTAATTCTAGTTTGCAAACCAGAAAAGGTGGTGTGCCTTTCTGGCCAAACAATTCTAAAAATAGTTAAATATGTAAACTTTATTGAACTAGATATTAGAAAATTGTTATACCATGAGATATGTGAAATAAGTGTCATATTATGTGTTTGACTGCTATTAATGGCATGTGGGCCTTTAGTGCCATCTTCATTTGTATTGATTTACACAGTTGTGGTGACAGACATTGTTGAAATCCAGAAAATAACTGAGAACATATCTGAATATGTAACTATTTAAAGTGTTTCTTTAGCTGTATATTCTGTCCTTTAATTGTGTATAGTATATTGGTTAGCATTTCTGTAACAAATCCAGCTGTCATAGTCAGACTTTAATGAATATGCTACCAGATCTGATAAAAATATTTGAAGAGTTGAGTCTGATTAAGCACAAAATAGAGGATGATCTGAGCAAGATGTAAAATGCAAGTACAGGAAAAATTCAAAGCAAAATAATGAGTTACGAAATAAAACAGTTAAACAGAAAAACAATAATACTGGCTTCTGAGTATAAATACCTCCAACTATTTTGGTTACATTTGTATGAGAATTTTTTAGCTTTGCATATTTCAGTTGAAAAAGCAGTAAAAAAAGAGCAATCATAAAAAAATACTGCATATATCAATTCTGACATCAGTAACTACTAATTCTAGGTAATTTTATTTGCATTCTAATATAATTTACTGACTTTTTTATTCATATTTACGTCCTTGGCAGAACAGCTCTGTCAACTGTCAGCATTTACAAAAATTGATGTGAGTGTTATTAAATGGAAGTCATATTGTGTTCTGTGTAATGGGAACTACATACCAGTTTGACTCTAATTAAAAATACATCAAAGACTTTTGCTATGGTGTATGAAAAAAATGAAGATTATTTGAATCATATGGAAATCTGGTAATACAGATTGTGACTAATCAGGCAGAACACTGCCTTTGCAGGTATTTTTCAGTTCATTCTCATAAATTGTTGTCCATTAATTATTTTATTTTGAATTTTGTTTTGTTGCACCTCTCCCATGTTCACAAACTTCTGCAGCTTTATTTTATGCCATTACTGCTACTTACTTTGTTTTAGATTACCCCTGGATTTCCTCTGTGTCAACAAGTCCCTGTCTTGCTGAACAAGCCAGTGACAAAGGCTGTAAATAAACACTGTGCAGAAGCACCTTCTGTAACTTACTTTTGCCATATACACAACACTTCTTATTTTCTTTTCTTGTTTTCGATCATTCCTGTTTAATTTCCAATTGCTCCCAGTCTCAGTGTCTCTCTTACCTTGAAAGCTAAGCAAACAGGTGAAAAAATGCAAAAAAATAAACACAAAATAATAAAAAGTTGTTGCAATCACTTTTATTTAAACATTGTGGATCAGAAGATTAGTTATGTATGCCATCTCAACCTTCTGCCACAGCACAGATGAAAAATGTTAGTTAGGCTCCTCACTCTGGAAAAATATAAAGAGCACCGCTGGTAACTAACCACCTAAAATTGTTAAAAGAAAAATGCATTAAGGAAATACTCTAGATATAGATAGAAAATATGTCAGCTTTGGTACTGAGCAAACAATGAGTGCATTAGTGGTAATATTTGATATGGTGATGTACACCGACCAGTTACAAATGGGACAATGCTGTGTTAAGTTCTGTGTATAGTTTTTAGTTTATAAAACTTTAAGGCTTGACATATACTGAGCTTTTCTGCATAGTGGATGTTTAAAAATGAGTGATGTGATCTGATGATCTTATTTACTGCAGTATGTGTGTTGTCAGCGATTGTAAATGTTTAACAAGTGGCAGATTACCATCTGTAAATGAATGAAGAAATCTGCTGAAAGATATTATGTGGTGTTTTCGGGGGGGGGGGCTGACAAGGCAATCTCCATATGAATCTAAATGCCAAGATGCAAGCAGCAGCTTTATAACTGCATAATAGAAGCATCCTTAATCAGTTTAAATGGAGATGGTGTCAACATTCCACCTTTTCAATCTAACAACTAGATAAATCAGAAGTGACACTGACATGTGATTTGTAAAAGGACTGACTTTTACAATAAACATGACTTTGCTATGGGAAAAAGTACTAAGTTTATTTAACTACTGTGTATTAAACATTATTTAACTATATTAGGTTGTTGCTAGATGTGGTATCTATTCATGCTCACTGCACAGACTTCTTTCTTTATTTATTTCATGTTTTGGAAGACACCTTTGAGCATAGCTCATTTGCAAAGGTTCCACATCAGAATAACATTACAGACAGAATAACATTAAGAAAATAATAATACAAAAATAAATGGAAACAATGTTAAGGTAAACATAACAGCAGCACATAGCTTTGTCATGGAATACATATGGTGCACAGTGAGAGGAGGTATGTAGGATAGAGGTGAGTAGTCAGGGAGCATTGGGGAGGAGAGGTGAAGTGGGAGTTAACGGAAAGGCAAGAGGGAAAGGAAAGGCAACTAGGCCTAGCAGTAATAGGGGAAGTTGATAGTGGGAGGGGGCTGGTGGTAGAGGGTAGGGAGGTGGTGGGAGTAGGAAGGTAAATAGTGGGGGGGGTGGCTGTAGGGGGAAGTGGGGAGGTGGGAAGTGAAAAGTTGATAAGGGAGGGGAGGTGGGGGAGTGGAAATGGGGAAGGTGGAGGAATTGGTGAGGCAGGAAGAGGAGGAGAGGGGTGAGGGAAGCAGAGAGAAATGGACAAGGAAATGATAGAAGGCATCCTTGGGATGGCAGAAAAAGGGGAGATATTGCTGATGGGGGACCTGAATATACACCAGATGTTAACTGAAGCACCTTTGGTGCAGCCACATCCAAGAGCAGGGTCATTCTTGATGCTCTACAGGGGGCATGCTTCAGAGAGCTAGTGGGAACCCACTTGGGAAGGAGCAATCTTAGACCTGGTACTCTCAAACGGGGATGGAGAGAGCATCTCAGATCTACATGTGGGTAGCCATCTGGGAATAAGTGACCACCAAACAGTGTGGCTTATGATAAACACAGCCGCCAAGTCAAGACATACAAAAGTGAGGGTACTGGACTTTAGGAGGGCTGACTTTGTCAAAATGGGAGAGTGCCTCAGAAAAGCACTACCAAACAGGCAAGAAGGAGGGGTGCAGAAACAATGAGGAAACATCAAAACTGCCATCACAGAGGCAACAAGCCTTTGTGTGAAGCAAATAAATCAAAACAAAAGAAATAAATGATATGGTACTCAAAAGATGTGGTGTAGAAGGTTAGGGAGAAAAAGACAGCATTCAGGAAGTATAAGGAAACACAGAAGAAGCAGGACAGAGAACTGTACCAGTTAAAGCAGAAGGAAACGAGGAAGGCAGTCAGAATAGCAAAGGCCCAAACTGAGAAAAAGATAGCCAACTCAGTTAAGAAGGGGGATAAAACCTTTTATAGGTACATTAGGGAGCAAAGAAAGACCATGGGAGGGATAGTGAGGCTTAATAAAGGGGAAGGTGGGTGGGCAGAGAGGGACAGTGAAAAAGCAGGGATACTGAATGCATACTTCTGCTCAGTATTCACAAAAGAAGATGGGTGGAGGTACCTAATCCAATCAATAAAAGCACTCTGGATAGGGGGGTCGATACCAGTCCTTTCAAAGGTGAAATGGTTCGGAAAGAACTCCTAAAACTGAAGGTGGACAAAGCAATGGGGCCTGATGGGATTCACCCCAGAATTCTAAATGAACTAAGGGGAGAACAAGTGACACCAGTGACTACTCTTTTTAACAAGTCATGGGAGGATGGTGTGGTACCTAAGGACTAGAGGAGGGTGGATGTGATTCCCCTTCACAAAAGTGGGAGCAAAGCAGAGGCAGGAAGTGACAGACTTGTCAGTTTGACCTCAGTGCTAGAGAAAATAATGGAATCACTTCTTAAAGAAAGAGTTGTTGAGTACCTAGAGGCCAGCAGGGAAAAGCACACAAGGCAGCATTTATTTATTTATTTATTTATTTTGATTGGGATTAATACCTTTGAGTCAAAAACTCATTTTCAAAGGTTCCAAGTCAGGGACAAAACAGAGCAATACAAATACAATACAATACAATAAGTACAAATAAAGATGACAGTGAAAAAAGAAAAACATGGTAGGCATCATGAACATCATTAAAATGGCACATGAGGTACAAGACTTGCTAGTTTCAGGTACATCTTAAAGGTAGAGTTAATTATATTACATCAGGTTGTTGCAGGGTAGGGATACACTGGGAACAGTGAGACCTGTCAATAATAGGTCCGTGTTAAGCCTTGGGGATGATGGGGGGGGAAAGGTAAGCAGCCAGATTGGTGCTGTCAAAGTAGCTAGAGGTGATGTGGAACAGGAGTAAAGGGGAAAGGTGGTGTAGGAGGGTTGTAAGTTGAAGGGGGGGGGAGTGGGGAGAGGAAGAGGTGAAGAGGTGGGGAATAAGGCAGGAGGAATATGTCGAATTATTTTCTTGCACAGTTACAGGTGGTTACATTCTTAAGGTGGGACCGTAGCCCCCTCCTTTTGAACAGACTCAGCTTTGTGTTTCCTGTCAGCTTTTCAGGCAGCTCATTAAACCATTTGGGGCCCTTAAAAGTAATGGATTTTTGGGCCAGTGATGGGCGCTTGAAAGGGACTTGTAGTCCTCCTTTTGTCGTGTTTCTTGTTTGTTTAGTGTGCACAGCCTTCTTGAACAGACTGCTTATGGATGAGGCCTAGTTGTGCTTTTTTTATGATCAGGAATATTTGGTATTGGGCTCTTAGGTACAGTGGGAGCCAGCTTGTCTCAGAGTAGAGTGCACAGGTGTGAGTCCATCGATCTACCCCAAGTGCCAGATGACAAGCCCTATTCACAAGTTTTTGTATCCTGTTTAGGGCAGTGTCTGATCCTGCAATGTATATTGGTTAACAATAATTAATAGATGATAATACTGTGCTGCCTGTGGCTAATGTGAGGGCCGCAGGTGTCGTCAAGTGCTTGTTTCTGTAGAGGATGCCCTGTTTCATGTTGGTGGTTTTGACAACTTGATCAATGTGATGGGAGAAATTGAGAGTGCCATCAAGGTAAACACCCAGATATTTAAACAAGGAGACTTTTTCAAGTGTGTCACCCTTTAGGTTCAGAATTCGAAGCTGGCTGAAATCCCTTTTGTTCTGTGGGACCGAGAACAGCATGCTTTTGTTTTTTTTATGGTTTAGTAGCAGTTTATGTTGACAGAACCAGGGTTCAAGTTTGTGGAAACTATCCAGTAGGCCTTCCTCGATGGTCAAGTGGTCCCTACCTGGGACTGATATAACAGCATCATCTGCATATAAAATGATGCTAGCCAGGCAGGCTTCAGGGAGGTGGTTAATGAACAGGCTGAAAAGGAGCGGTTCAAGTATAGACCCTTGTGGTACTCCAAGAGCCACTACCTTAGGGTCAGAGAGTGAGCGGCCAATTCAAACATGTTGAGTTATTTGCATCAGATAGCTACGAAACCAGGTGACTGTATCAGGGGCCAGTCCCATGGACAGCAATGTGTTTAGTAGTAGCTGGTGATTAACTGAGTCAAACGCTTTTGTAAGGTCAATGAAGACTGACCCCACTGCCATCCCTAGGTCAAAGGCATTGTAGAGCTGAGTGGTGTAGTCCACCAGTAAGGTGATGGTAGAGTGTTTTTTGCGGAAACCATGCTGATTGCTGCAAAGTAGTTGGTGACTGTCCAGGAAGTCAGTAAGTTCTTCAGAGACTATTCTCTCTAGAGCTTTGGAGAGGGGTGGGAGGATGGATATTGGCCTATAATTAGCGGTGAGTGTTTTATCCCGGATTTGAAAACTGGTGTAACCAGGGCAGATTTCCAGGTGTCTGGGAACACACCCAATTTTAGGGAGGCATTAAAAACCTTGGAGATTGGGTCTGCTAGTACATCAAGCGTTATGGCAACCAACTTCATATCTATCAGATCACTCCCCCTTCTGGTCTTTCCGAGGACCCTCTTTACTTGCTTGATGGTTTCAGAGATTGAGCCTTGCATAAAATAGAAGAATGGCAGCCCTTCCCTCTCTGAAGAGGGTATGGTATTTCCATGAGATTGGTTATCCATTGGGTTTAGGAACTCACTGGGAAGCACCCCTGATAGATCAGCGAAAGTGGCATTGAACTCATTGGCAATCAGTAGTGGTTCCTGGAGAGACCCATAGCCAGTAGTTAATAGGTCCAGTGATGCCCTGGAGGTCCTTCCAGTAAGGGATTTTAGTGCGTTCCAGAACCCTTAAGAGGACTCCCAGTTTTTGTTGAGGAGGTCCTTGAAATAGCTAGCTTTCACCAAGCAAATGAGCCTGGTACAGGAGTTCCTTGCAGCTTTGTATGCGGATACATTGTGCGGATTTCCTGATTCCTTAGTTTTGTGCCACAGGTTGTCTCTATTATGCATGTGATCTAGGAGTGAGGTATTAAGCCAGGGGGTGTGGGTTCCTTTGACTTTTTAGGTTTTTATGGGGGCCAAAATATTTCACACCCGAGTAAACGAATTTCGGAAGAACTCAAAGGCGATGTTGCCATCAGTTGCATGGTCAAGTGGCGACCAGTTGATCAGGGATAAGTGGAGTTTGAAATCATTTAGTAGTTCAGGTTTCAGCACCCGAATGGTAGCGACCTTTGGCAGTCACTTTGTGAACTTGTTTGCCCAGGTGCACATGACTGGAGAGTGGTTATTGAGGCTATCAGGCAGAACCTTAACATCTAATATGTGATCCAGGTTGGAGCAGAGTAGCCAGTCAATGAGTGTACTGGTGCCTGTTTTGTAGTTATGCCTGGTGGGAAGGGTAACCATCTGCGTAAGATATAAGCCAGCTATTAGGTCCCTGGCTTCGTTTTCCTTGTTAGAGTGCCAGTTAATGTTGAAATCTCCCACAATTACCTGCTCCCACTCTTTTCCCAAATGCTGCAGATTCTCCTCAAAGAGCTTGAGCCCTGTAGCCTGCTTCCCTGGGGGTATGTAGACTGTTGTTAGCAGCACTACTTCGTTTTGTTGCCCAATGGCAAGTTTGAGGTGGAGGATTTGTGCCTCACCAGTGTGTAGGCTGCAGTCCATCGTCTGCACTTTAATGTCATTTCGGACATAGACTAGGCAGCTGCCACCCCATTTGGTGAGCCTGTCTTGGTGGAAAGAGTTGAAACCTTCCAGTGTTAAGGATGCATCTGTGATTTTGGGTGATAGCCAGGTCTCTGTAAAGGCAATGATGTCCGGCTTTAGCTGTTCCACCCATGCTTGGATCTGGGGTAACTTAGGTAGGAGGCTGTTTATATTGAGTGATAATATTCTCAGCTCTCCTTTTAACAAGGGCTGCATGGAGGCAGTTTCAGCATTAGGATGCTTACTTCCCTGTTGTAGATTACATGTGGGTGGCCCCTGGTTAGGGTTAGGTCCTTTCTCTGGTCACCAACTGTGACCCACTCCCCCGCTGCTGACACAGCTAACAAACACAGAAATGCACAGTCTGATTTCTTTCTGTGCCACCTGGGCTATTGATACAATTCATGACAGAGGTTACCCACTGTCACAGCTAGGCAGGGATTTGAGAAGAGGCTTTGGCTATGCAAGAGCTTTCAGGCATGCCCTCCCCTGCCCCATTACATTGATAGCCTGGGGCGCACTTACTCAAGTAAAGGTTGTGGAATTATTTTGTCCTTATGTTTCCTTTGTCATTTAAAGAAGTTGTTAAAGAGCCCACAAACAGATCTCTTAGGAGCAAGCCAGATGACAATGTGGATTCAAGCAGGACCCAGAGGCATTGAATTTGTCAGATTTAGTTGCTTGACTTCTGTTTTGCTTGGGATAGCTTCCAAAAAGTGGATTTTAAACTGAAAATGCAAATACCAGGTGGTGTTTTGCAGAAATCCAGTCCAGGAGACCTTCACAGATGTAGTGAGCAAGAACGATGTAGTTACTCCAAGCAGAAAATCTTGCAAATCCCCAAAAACTAAGCTACAGACACAGACAAACACAAACAGCCACCCACACAGACTCAGGTGGTGAGGCCGATAATGGATTCACAGTGGGAAGGTCATGTCAGATGACTCTAATAGATTTCTTTGACTGGGTGACCAAAGTAGTAGACCAGGGAGGTGCTGTGGACATGTTCTGCCTAGACTTTAGCAAGGCATTTGACACAGTCTCACACAAAAGATTAATAACCAAATTAGCCAGCCTGGGAGTGGGTCCCAGGGTGGTAGCCTGGGTAAAAAATTAGCTGGACAACAGGACACAGAGGGTAATAGCAAACAGAGTACACTCTGAAGTAAGGGGGGTTACTAGTGGGGTACCACAGGGTTCAGTTCTGGGTCCGGTCTGCTTTAATATCTTTATATATGACATTGCAGGGGGACTGGATGGAAACATATGCCTCTTTGCAGATGACACAATGATCTGCAACAGGGTTGATACACAAGGGGGGTGGAAAGGATGAAAAGAGACTTGGAAAGGTTGGAGGAATGGTCAAAAGTATGGCAGCTTTTAGATTCAATGCAAAGAAGTGCAAATGAATGCACCTGGCAAACAAAAACCCAAGGGAAGAGTACACAATGGGGGGGGGGGAGGTATTAACAACAACAAAAATGGAAAGGGATCTGGGGGTAGTCATATCAGATGACCTAAAGGTAAGCAAGCAATGTGAGAAAGCAGTAAGGATGGCTGGGGGATACTGGGATGTGTAGGGAGAAGCATCACCAGTAGAAAACAGGAAGTTGTTATCCCTCTGTGCAGACAGTTGGTGAGACCCCATCTGGAGTACTGCATGCAGTTCTGGAGACCCAATCTCTGCAAGGACATAGACGGGATGGAGGCAGTCCAGAGGAAGGAAACTAAAATGGTGCATGGTCTGCAACAGAACCAATAGGAAGAAAGACTAAAGGAGCTTAATATGTATACTCTTGAGAAAAGGGGAGAGAGGGAGGACATGATATAAACTTTCAAGTACCTCAAGGGAATCAAAAAACTCCAAGAGGGTAGCATCTTTTAGAAAAACAGAGGTGCAAGAACAAGGGGACACAATTTGAAGACAGAGGGGGGACAACTCGGGGCAAAGTGAGAAAGTATTTTTTTCACAGAGAGGGTGGTGGATGCATAGAACAGCCTTCCTGAGGAGGTCATGGGGTAAAAACCAGTGGGAGAATTCAAGAATACATGGGACAGACATAAGGCAATTTTGGTGGGGGTAGGAAGAAGTAAGCTGTAGGTTAGTTAGGATCTGCAACTTATCTAATAGGTAGGGAAATGAGCAGACTAGGTGGGCCAAGCGATACTTATCTGCCATCAAAGTCTATGTTTCTGTGTTTCAATGAGAGAGTGATAGGAGGGGGTGGTCTATCTGATGCATGGACATGGGGGGGGTGATATTTTCTTAGTTCCAGTTTAAAGTGCCTGATTTTGGTCAGCTTTACTAAAGGCAGAGGAAGTTCATTCTTCCAGTTAGGTGCACATTGGCAGAAGGATCTCATAGCTTGACTAGTCCTACAAAATGAAACAGGGAGGGCATGTCTACTCACATTTCTTGTCAGGTGTGTATTTGTAGATTATCAGAAGACAGACTGCAGTGTTAGGCATTGAGGCACATGAGGCTTTCTTTCCCATGTGACAAGACTGGAATTTGATTGACTTAGCTTCTATACTATATGTGCGTTGTATGCGATGAGCTGTCAGCACTGCACATCATGTCTAACAGAGAAGCCCAGTCATATGCTTGATTTATTTTCTTATTAAAAAATATTCATGATTAGATCCGGTTGGTCTTACTTATGGCTGGAACTACATTTTTAATGTTTTGCTGTAAGTTACTTAAACTGCTATCTTTTTTTATGTTTAGCAGACTTTTGGAGACAGGGATCGTAGCCCAAGGGTACTATACAGCAGATGCACATACTGTTGTCTTCTGACTGTTGTCCCTGTACTTTTATTACAGTGCATGACACACGACAGAGATGGAGAAAGGGAATACTCAGGGATTAAAATATGTGGCAGGCATGACAACATGAGATACAATTGTACAGTATGCATGTTAACCCCCCCCTCCCCAATTTAGCATTTTGGCACTTCATCTCAGCCTGCAAATTCTAGGTACTTATATAAACACTTTGAATTTGAAGTTTTGTACCTTTTTGCACTGCATATAATAAATCAATAAATAAATAATTAAATAAAAAACATGAATATTCCCACAGGATAAAATTGGAAGTTGAACAACCTATACAGCCAAGCAAATAAACATTTTTTTTTGGCACAAATGGATATTCGGGACCTGCGTAAATGAGGATTCAGTTATATTATCTCAAAAAGTAACGGAATTCATAGCAAAAAGCTTTGTTAATGCACCAGTTAGGGTTAAAGTGACAAAAATATGGAAATGTGGTGGTAGGGTTCCCAACTCTAACACCCCAAACCCACCCTGCAGGCAGCAAGAGGAAAAAGCATTATGATTTCACCTTTCCTGAGTCTTCACAAATCAGGAATCAGTGTACATTGGGGTCATCAATCTTAAGGCTCACTCCATTCTCATAAACTCCACACATCTCAGCTTATTCACTGATGGAATGGAGTGAGCCTTAGGGTTGACGACCCCAAGATACACCGAATGCCTGATTTACGAAGACTCAGGAGAGGTGAAACCGTAATGCTTTTTTCTCTTTCTGCCTGCAGGGTGGGGGTGGAGTGGTAGGGTTGGGGACCCTAAAACCACATTTCCATACTTTTGCCACTTTAACCCTACTGGTACATTAATTAACCCTAATTGGTGCATTTACAGAGTTTTTTTGCGATGAATATACATATATATTTGCATTGAAGTTGGTATTTATAAGTACTGCCCTTCATATCACAAATGTGTTGCTCTAAATGAAGCATAATCATAACAATGAAATGTTAGTGTGCATGTCATGTGATGCTCTGGCAGGCAGCAGAACTGGTTCACAAATAATCCATTTTCAGGGCTCTGCAAATTCTGTTTGAATTTTGCAACTTTATTTTAGGAACTATGCCTGCTTTCTTGGCCCATTATGTCTACTGATTGCATCAATATCCCTAAGCACAGCCTGAAGATGGCAGCGTTGTGGTGAATATAGGGGTAAGGGAAGCTAAAAATGTATTTATTGCAGGTTGCTTGCTTTTAAATGCTAATGAGGATACATTTGTATGAAAAGACTGAACTCTGGCTGATGAACAGTTATGATGAGCACGTTGAGCTATGAATATAGTCACACCTGGAAACAAGCTTCGGCTTAGTGTGCCTTTCCTGGTTAAACAATTTCCCCATAAAGAAATTTTTTTCTGTTTTCAGAATGGTTTTTTTGTGCCTGCATCAATCACCTGTGTGTATTTTTTTGTAACTGCATATCCTTGGATGGAGTTTAATGCCTGCAGTAGCACAGTGGTCTTGATTTTATACAGAATATTTTCTGAAGAATGTTGTAGCGTTCTATGGATAAAGATCCAAATTCTGTACCTCATTATTTACACTGAACAGATAAACTGTAAGCTAAAAATATCCACAATCCATAGAAACATAGAGACTGACAGCAGAAAAAAGAATGTGTGGTCTATCTAGTTTGCCCAGTCCTATGTATTGTATGTTGATGTACTACTGTGGCCTCTCACCCACCTCCCCATGTTATCCACCCCCTACCTTCACTAGCCTAATTTGCCTATCTAACCTATGCTTGAACTCTACCTTTGATTTGGTAGTTTCTTCCACTTCTCTTCTACTATTTACATAAAGAAATATGTCTTAATGGCCTTCTTGATTCTTTCCCCCTCCAGTTGCAGTGAGTTTCCTTTTGTGCCTGTGTTCACAGTCATTGTGAACAGTTTCTCAATATCCATTATTTTATCCCATATATAAACCCGTTTGTCTCTATCATGTCCATGCTCTCACTTCTATGTTGAAAGCTATGCATGTTGAAGTCCTCAAGTCTCAATATAGAGCTTACCTTGCTGCCTCTGAATCCATCTTGGACACCCTCCTATGTACCATATGCACCTATTCATGTCCTTCCCCAGCACATATTCCAGAACTGTGCACAGTACTCTAAGTGTGGTCACATCAGGGATCTGTACAGCTGTAGGATCACCTCCTTTCCTACTTCTGATCCCCTGCCAATACATCACAGCATTATTAAAGTATGTATTTATTTATTAATTAAAAGTTGGTGCTCAGGATAGGTAGACTATGCCAGAGCTCATTTCCAGGTGCAACCTGGGGGAGGAGATACAACAGGAAGTGAAACAGTAATAACAAAGTAACAACAGTAGGTGCATATACCTACACAAAAAAATCTCAGTACCAGTAATGAATTTCAGAGATAGACAAAAGACATTGTAAGAGTACATGAACATTGGTTATGAGGTAGCCAGATTGAGAGCTAAAGGACCATGCCACCAATGTTGAGCATGACATTTGTAGAGAACCAAAGAGGCCTAAAATTCAGATTACAGAGTACATTGTGTTGTAAGATACACAACTGAGTAGGCAACAAATGGGTTTAACAGGTAAAATAGCAGAGGGTGTATGGCTAGGACATGGGTTGTTGTAACGTGGAGAGAAGAGGAAGAAGTCTATATGCAGGTGTATGCTTTAGTGGTGTGTGTCAGTAATGGTGATTTGAGACCGTGGAGGAAGGAAAAGAGGAGTATGGGAGAGGAAGGCTGTTCCAAAGTGTAAAAAGTCAGATAGAGAAGGGAAACTGGCCTGCTACATCTTCATTGCCCTCCCCACTAATCTGTTGGAGTTCACTAACTGTTTTAGGCTGCTTGAAATTATCACCCAAAGATCTACTTCTCCTCAGTTGTCATTTCCATCACTATCTCCCATCCTGTATTCCAGCTGCAGGTTCCTGGATCATATAGAATGTGAATAATGTTGCACTTTTTTACATTAAATTTCAGCTACAAGTCTCTTGCCAATTTCTCCAGCCTCCCCAGTTTTTCCCTCGGTGTCAATATAGCTTCCTCAATGCCCACAGAATTTTGTGTTATCTGCAAAGAGGCAGATCTTTCTCTGAATCCCCTCTACAATGTCACAAATAAAGATATAACAAGAATGAGTCAGGCCTATTACAAATAAAGATATAACAAGAATGAGTCAGGCCTAAGACTGATCCCTTTGACACTTTACTGCTAACTAACCGACGAAAATTTTCCAGTCAAGTTGACTCTTTGTGATCTCCCACAATCAATTTTGACCCATCCTATAATCCTGTTCTTGGCCACCAAATCACTCAAGTTTTAACCATTCTTTTCTGTAGGACTGAGTCAAATGCTTTGCTAAAGTCCAGGTACAGCACATCTTCTGCCTGACCCTTGTCGACTGCTTTCATGAGCTAGTCAAACATGTCTATCAGATTCACCTGTCAAGACCCCCACCTGGTGAACCCATTTCTGCATTTTTGACCTGGGAAACATTTGCCCACCAAAAACTCCACTAGTATTTGCTTTATAATGTCCTCCAGCAATTTGCCAATAGGTATAAGGATTTCACTATATAGTTCCCCAGCTCACCCATATTCGATCTCTTATGCAAGGGAACCACGTTTGCTGTTCTCCAGTTCACTGATACCATCCCCACTTTCAGCAAGCTATCAAAGAGATTTGTCAATGGTGTGGCCAGATTCTGTCACATTTTCTTTTGTACTATAGGTTGCAATCCATCTGGACTTATTGATTTATTAATCTTCAAAGCTTTCAACCCTTCAGCGCTCTTTTCTCAGTGATCGGTTCCACATGGATCTCCACTCTCTCAACCTTTACTGGCATGGGTCCACAGTCTGGCAGCAGATCCTTTTCCTCTTTCATGAATACTGAGCAGAAATACTCATGTATTATTTCTGACTTACCCTTAGCATCCTACTCCCAGCCTTCCACCTTCTTCAAAGAAACTATTCCCTCCTTGGATTTGCATTTTCTGTGAATGCAGCAAAATAATGCCATGACCTCCACCTGCCACCCTTTCTGCTCTTCTTAACTCTGTGTCCAACTTTGCCTCTCTCACCATCCTGCTGATCTCCCTCATGCTTACTTAGGCATACTTACCTACTTTACATTGTCTGTCTGGCATTGTAATTTCTAAAGGATTTCATTTTCTCCCTCACTGCCTCCTGTGCTTCTTTTGTGTACGACATTCATCTCCTTTGCTTACTGATTTCACAGAGAGACTTATAGCCTCAGTTAACCACCTTTTAATTAATCCACATTTTCTTTCCACCCCCTCTATACAGTATCTCCCACCCCCACAAGGATTTCCCTATGCAGTTCCTTGATCTTTCCAAAATCAGCACTTCTAAAGCCTAACACCTTTGCTTTTGAGTGTGTGCTTTTTGCTACTAATTTTATGTCATAATACCTGGTCTGGTAATCATTGGATCCTAGAGGCTCCCAAACTGTGACCTCCCCAACACTATCCCTATTGGTGTGGCCCAAATCTAGAATAGACTTCTCCCTTGTAGACTCCTCAGTTTTCTGTATCAAAGCACCAGGTAGCTCTGTGCAAAGTTTTTAAACTCTCCAATTCACAGAGTTCACCATGAACTGCAGAAATTCATACAGAATCTTGCTACAGTACGTGAATTGTGAAATTTGATTACTTGTGTAGCACACTTCGCATCTTGCAGTAAAGTATACTATGCAAATTGGCTAACTATGCAACTAAAATTCTCTGCAAATAAACTGTTCACCATTGTGATGAGACATAAAGTGGCCACAATGCAAAAGCTCTGGAAAGTGCTTAGCAGGTGAATTCACTGTAATTCCCCAACAAATATAAAATTTCACACAGGCCTAGTACCAAAAATGCTTCCCGCTCGGCCTTTGCTACCATCTGTTTCCTCATACTTATTGCTACTGAGATATTCCAGTCCATGTCAGTCATGCTAAAATCCTCCATAGGCAGCCCCTCACTCTGCTCTGCTCTGTTGTACTCTTGATCTCCTCCACCATCTTCTTGTCTGCTGCTTCCTTCTGAAATAGTGGTCTACAGGGTACACCCACCATCATTATCCTCCCCCAGCTGTGACTACTAGACACCATGTTTTCACATCTGTGCCATCTCCTATGTCTTTAAACTTCTTGGTTTGATGTCTTCCTTTACATTCAAGTGACCACTCCCTTTCTCCTGCCCTCATCCCACCTATATAGTGAGTAGCCTTTCATTTCATTTTTAATTTTTTAATTTTTTATACTTGTAAGCAAGATGAGCATTACTGTGTTGAATGGATAGTTCCCAGTCATGGTGCTATGTAGCCCTTGTTTCCATAAGTGTTACTGAGTCAGCCTGGATCACTGTCACTATTGCCTGTAGGGGTCTGTTCATGAAAAGGAGTTACCAAAGTGTGACATGAGGGTCAACTTTTCAGATTACTTTTAGATTTGTTTTGTGATTCATTTCAAGATACCATGACTCAAGCATGAAAAAATAAACCTATTGGAAGATAAAAGCTTTACATGTTCCTGAGATAAAAGAACTATAATGAGGTGAGTGTAACAAGTGACTCCACACATCGTGGTGAATGTAACATGTGACACAAGACACTTGTTTTAGTTATAAAAAGTTTACTAACATATGTCATGAGTTATATTAAACATGAGAAACAAATATTTATAAGAATTCTATTGCATTAATGTCAAATTTGATGTTTGGCACCACGTACCGTGGTGAATGTAACAAGTGACACACACATATGTGTTGCTCACTAAAACTGTAATAAAGATACCCAACAACTAACATACTACTACTACTGGCTGATATAATGGTACAAAACATGCAAAAAAATTGACAATTATATTACTGGCAATTGTGATGTTTGACACCATATGCCGTGGTGAATGTAACGAGTGACACCACACATTTATTTTAGTTGTAAAACCTTTACTAAACATGCCTAACTGCTAACATGTTGCAGCAAATGATTGACATAGCACTACAAAACCTGGAGAAATTTGACAATTCAACAACATTACTGACAGATGTGATGTTTGACCCAACATACCGTGGGGAATGTTTCAGTTTAAAAAAAAAGACTTTATTGAACATTACTAACGGCTAACATACTACTGGCTTATAAAACATAGGTTGACAGGAATGGGCAACCTGATTGGTTGAGCCTCTTTGTGAGGCTGTATATTAAGTTAGCATTAATCCATGAGCCAGTGGAGTGACTGTGGCATTCTGCTGCCAGCTCGTGTTTTTGAAGATTTAAAGAGGACAGAAAATCATTTCTAACTGGCAGTTGCTTATATAGTTCTTATTCTCAGAAATGATATGCATTCACCTAAATTATCCATATTTAACTGTACCTGAATAAAAAGTGATATAAAAAGTTGTATTTTGCATTGTCTTGTTTTTACAGGCAATGTTTTATTACAGTTCTCTTCATGGAACCAGTAATTTGGAGTTTTAACTGTGTCATGGTTTATGTACAGAACTGTAAACACGGTTCTGATAGGTCAGCAGCTTATAATTAGCATTCTGTACACAAATCATGACATAGTAAAAACTCCACATAAGTGATTCCATGAAGTGAACTGTAACAGAATGCTGCCCATAAAAACACAACAATACAAACTACAGTTTTACCTATCACTTTTTATTCAGGTACAGTTAAATATGGATACTTTAGGGAGAATGCATATCACTTCTAAGAATAGGAACTTTATAAACAGCTGCCAATTAGAACAGATTTCCTGTCCCCTTTAAAAGCAAAGTGTAGGGATGTCTATTTTCAATCCTGTTAGTGAGTGACACTATTGTATTGCAGTATGGACACCAGTTAATTCCAGTGCTGTCTCAGAATTTCGTATTTCGCATTGATGGTCTGCATTTCCTCAGCTAGAAGATTGAGAGTGCCCTTCCCTTCAAAGTTTATGGGCCATAAAATATGCGCATTGTCTTCTGTAATGAATTGGTGTCCTTGCATCATGACCACATAAAGCTGTTTACCCCACGCTGCTGCATAAATCTGAAATGGTATTTGCCACTCTCATCCATGGTGGTTAGCTGACCGATGTAGAAGGTCTTTGAATAATACACGGCATAAAATTTGTTCACCTGTATATGTTCTTTTGACTTCACTTTCTTTGAACAGGCAGAAGGAGTGGCTGCATCAGAGCTCTGGTTGGTGGTGCTGCTGCTTGATGGAACAGCCGGAGTCTCAGGAACCATGACAGATGAAGGAGTGGCTGTGTCACAGCTCTGGTTGGTGGTGGTAGTGCTGCTGCTGCTTGAGGGAACAGCCAGAGTCTCAGGAACCATGTCTTTGTCAGGATGGGTTGGCAGGGTAGCATCAGGCATTGTGACAGGAGATGCTGAGGTTGCATGTGTGACTGGCATGTCATGGCTCAAATATCCAGAAGATTTCCCAAGTGTACGTAACTTCCATGATTCCACATGACAAGAGTTCTCACATGGGCAATCTTCCCTTTGACATGGTCTACAGAAACAGCTCAGTCCTCTTGTTGCAACCATGCTGTCTGCCACAGACTTAACACTATGGATCCTTCGTGTTCCAGGTATGATGTGCACTTCAGGTCCTGCTCTCCATTTTATTTTCCCATCTCCCACCCAAAAGAAAGTTCTTAGCATATGGCTGTATCCTTCATTGTCTGCCTTTTTTGTCAGATTACGTGCACAAAATTTGAATAGTTCTTCTGCATTACAAATTACCACCAGACTTGCAACAGATTTGATGACAGCACTTTCTCCATCTGATGGGCCTTTCCCATGATGTGAACCAAAAAAGGCTTGTTCAGTTTGAAACCCGTTTTGTGTCGGTGAAGATGAGATAGAGTTAAAAGCTCACTTAGATTTATAAGAGTTAAAAGCTCACTTAGATTTATATTGGCCTCCGCAGCCATCGGTGAACTGTATCACTCGTTCGTTATTCAGTTTGCGAATGTTACACAGATGTCTATTTGCAAGTCCCACAAAAAGGTGCACAGCATGGTGGTCATGCTTAAGGTCACGTGATATAATGTCAATATACTCGGTGACAAGGCCTTTACATTTTGAACACCTGTAGTACATGATTATAGGGTGTACTCTGGCCTGTTCATGGTGCCAATGACAGCACTGAATTTCATCTTGGAACTTACAAGTGTAATTCTCTGTAAAGTCCAGCACGATTATGACCCAGCCTGTTGGCATTTGGTCTTTCAGAGTTATGAACTGATTATGTTGCCATAATGCAACGTGCAGATGTTGGCACAAAAAAACACACATCTTCTGTTACCATTTCCATAAGTTGAGTCACAGTGGTTTGTTTGCATTGGAGCACTTTTCTAGACTGTTTAACCACAGTGTCATTCATGTCTCTGGTCACACTGACAGTTTCCCATTGGAACCATTTGACTAGATCATTTTCATGTTTCTGCACAAGTTCCTCTGATTTTTTAAATATTGCATTGGTACTGCAGTTCTCACAAGTTTTGCTGATGCAATTGTTTGCAAAAAAATTGTCATGAGGTAGGCATGGGCACATGGTGAGCTCGACAGCCCTATAAATGTTTTCAGTTTTGTATTGTGGCAAATGTTTAACATCGGCAAACCAATTCAAGGATCCCAACTTTAACTCTGCATTGGCACAGTACTCACACAGGCACTGACCCAGTTTTTGTTGCCTGGCAAGTTTAATATTTGTTGGTCTCAGGCTGCAGAACTTAATGGACTCTTTTTTGTTTCAGGGTGTTGCTGGTGAAACTCCTGGTGGAGGCTATTAAGGGTCTTGTCCAAGAAAGCCTTTGTTGCCCCAGTCCTTTTGGAAACTGCCTTCTTGTGAGGCAGTGGTATAGAAAAGGCCTCAAAGAAGTTCTGAACATTCTTCACTGTTTCTGCAGACAGTGTGGCCTCATGCTGCTTGATCCTAGGCTCTCTTTCCCCCCTTGATACCCTTATCATTCTCATCCAACTGATTCCAAGTGCTATGCTTGCACCACAGAGCATTCGGTACTTTTTCAGCACCAGAAAATAACTGATAAAGCTCTTTTTGATTTCCTGTTGCTGTTTGGTATTGCATTCCTTCAGCTGTGACATTTTGTCCTTTATGACCTCAACCATCTTGTCCTGATGGTTAATGTGGCAGGTCAAGCTCATGTTTTGCTTTGTTAGGGCATTCTATTTTGCTGGTGAGCATGATGAAATTACCTTTGCAATTGTGCAAGCAAATCGTATGGGTGACTGTGGCAGTCCTTGTCGTGCTCTCTGAACTGCTTTCCTGATAGCTTTCTGTGAGGGCTGGTCAGCCATTGGGGTGTCACAGGATATAGCCTGAGTCAGGTCGGCCATTGGGGTGTCTCAGAATGTTTCCTGGGTCACACACGTGTATTCTGTGAGTGACACAAAGCACATGGCACAGGTGGCAGGGGGTGGTGGTGGGGGGGTGCAAACTGATATCTCATTCTCTTTATTTTTCTTGTACAGTTCTTGCCTTTTTTCATTCAATCATCTGCATTTCTGACTAGACATGTTTCTCCATTCTTTTTGTTCTCTTTCCCTCCATTGTGCTCTCTCTGCTTTCTTCTTTTGTGAATCTTTTCTGGTGGTTGCCTTTGAAGAAGTGGCTCTGCAATCTGCAGCCACTGCAGCTTGGACCTTGCATGCTCTGTATTGTTGCATTCTTAATCTGGCCTTCTCATTATAGTTTTTTTCTTTTCTTCATTCATTGTATCTCAATAAGCTTGTGACCATGCTTTGCATTTCTCCAAATAGCTGCCATGATGTTCTGGATCCTTCTTCACATTGCCTCTGCATTGCTGACTTCTCTTCTTTAGCGACAGTGCACAGGGGGAAATACTCACTGCATGTCTGATCAAATCTGCAGCTGATACATGAGGTCTTCTTCTCATCTCCATTGCTTCAAAAAAACAAATGAGGTAAGTCTGATATTAGCTAGGCATTCCTCTCAAATAAAAATCAGCAAGCAGAGAGGCTGCACAAGAAATAGATGGACTGATACAAGAGGTAAGTACACATCTAACAAAATGGCATGAAGCGGACAAGCTGACCAAAGGGGACTCAATCCACATTATCAGGCAGACAGGCCAACCATGGGAAACATGCTCCACATTCTCAGGCAGACAGGCCAACTAAGGAGACATGCACCACATTCTCAGGCAGGCAGATTGACTGTAGGAGACTTGCGCCACATTCTCATGCAGACAGACAGACTGAAGGAGACGTGCTAAACATTACCAAAGGAGACGCACAAAACATTACAAAAGGAGATGTGCTAAACATTACCAAAGGAGATGCACTAAACATGTCACAAGAATCAGAAAAGCAAAGAAGATGCACTCAAAATTATATGTAAACAGTTGTTAGTCACTGAAGAAACAAAACACCAAAAAAGGCAATTTACACAGTCACTTAACAGAAAAAAACAAACAGCAACTTGGATCTCAATCCCTCCCCCCACAAAATATTTTAACCTTCTTTTAAGTCACCAAACCTGGCCGATGCCCCTCCAGCTGTGTCTGCTCACTTACCTTCAGTCAGACACTCCGAACACAGTAGCAAAACAAAACAGCAAGGCAGATTTCAATCTCAAACAACCCCCCCACCACCACCAAACAAAGGAGGCTGCATGGTTCTCAAAATGGCAAAACATAGGTGAACAAACACACGCAGCTGGAATGAAAGCAGGAGTGTAGGCACATTTGCAAACAAAAAAAATGTAACCTGCTTTTAAGCCACCAAATCTGGCCAATGCCCCTCCAGCTGTGTCTGTGTTCACCTACATTTGGCCAGACAGTACCAACACAGTAGCAAAACAAAACAGCAGGCTGGATTTCAATCTCACCCCCCACCACCAAACAAAAGAGGGCCGTATGGTTCTCAAATGGCCGAACGTAGGTGAACAAATACACAGAGTTGTAACAAAGGCAGGAGTGCAGTCACATTTACAAAAACAAAAAAAAATGTAACCTGCTTTTAAGTCAACAAACCAGGCCAATGCCCCCTCAGCTGTGTCTGTGTTCACCTACCTTCATTCAGGCAGTACCAACACAGAACCTGAAAGCAAAACAGCAACATCATAGAACTCAAGCCCCCCTTCCCCACCGAACAAAGGAGGCTGCATGGTGTTGAAAATGGCCAAACGTAGGTGAACAAACACACATGGTCGAAGGCATAGTGGGAATTTAAAACAATGTAAAGTGCCAGCAAAGCTCACATCCAGGTATGTTTCTCCCCTACATTTGGCCACACATTCACAGCAAACTAACTCCATACAGTTTTTCCCCAACCACCACTACCAAACCACACACATTCTCAAACCTTTTCCCATAGCAAGAGCCATACTAAGCAGAAATACCCCAAAAAAACATCAAAACCCCATAAGTGTGCATCCTATGTTTCAGTTATTTGACCCCCCTCCCACATGCACCACCAATTTGCTCACAATACATCCCAAAAAGCATTTTTCTTCCATTGGAGTGGCTCAAGTAACTGTGACACCAGGCACACCCTGTTTTGGGTGAACTTGTAAGCGAAAGTGCTTGGTGTCACAAACACAAAAATACAAACACTTTACCCCTAAAATATCACCTTGCATCAACGTTTTACATGGTAGGGACATTTGGCAGCAGTGCACAGTTAATACCCCAATACCAGCAAGCAGTAATTTTAAAACTGAATTTTAAACTCCCCAAAGACTGTGGTGATCATAATTTAGGCCTACCTGTGCAGTAACGTAACACTGGTGGAATGCTGTGACACGATGCTGTTCTTCCTTCTCTTCTGGTTCAGTAAATGAGACCGGGCTATGGTGTTTGGGCTTTTATTGGGAAGTAACTCTGCCCGTGCCCGCTCCCACAAACAATCATGATTGCTGCTCACTTTAAATTGGGGGTACAGTCACTCAAGGTGACTGACGAACATCCGGGCAAGTGTGACACAGTGGAGCAAGGGGTGAAAGGTCGCACCACCCCGATCTCAAAGGGCTCACTTCTCCACTGGGAAACAGCAGCATACTACTCGGCAGAGCTTGGGGTATCAGAAAAAAATGTTTTTAAGGGGTAATAGCACCACAGAACATTTGGGGAGGCTGTGGGTGAATGTAACCTGATGTTGCACCAGCAGTTACATTCACCACAGCAATTAAAAGGGGGATAGATGTTATTTTGCACAGCACAAAGGGGGAATAACTAAAGAAAAATAAACACATAGATGCATACTGCTTAATAAATGTGTTTATGAGTGGCAGGCATTAAAATAAATGATACAGAGAGACAAGAACAGAAGTGCCTTGCAATGTCACCCTTTAGCATGGGAAAAAAGCACAGAAATCATGCTGAAAATAAAAATGTATATATAAACACACCCTACAATTCTATGACCCTATGTTTTATATCTCTCCACATGACCAGCTATTGGATGCAATGAAAAAGGAATCACTGTAACAGTCAGATTTATTTTTATTGCCAGTAATATTTATGCTGGGCATTGGTAACCCCATTTCATGAACAGACCCATAGGTCAAAGTATTTTTGTCCTAGGCTCCCGGCATTTATGCATATCACTCTCCAGTTATTTTGCTTCCATTTTGTTGTATCCTTTTTTGTCCCATAATCCCATTATCAATGCTGCCCCTGGGGTTTAATCTCTTCCACCTCTATGTCACTTTGGTTACTTTTCCTTCCATCAATGTATTCTCCTTCTTGAGTTCCTGTCTGTATGAGTCTGAACTTCCCATTTATTTCCTCTTATTCCATCACAGTTTCCTTTTCTGCCCCCTCACTTCCTGGTGTCATTTTCCTACTTGTTACTTTCTACTTTTAATAGTGTTGGGGGTGAAAGATCTCCTGGCCTCCTTCAGTTGTGCAGGTGTGGCTTTCCTTATCTGCACTGCCTCCCATCACCCAGTTTAAACTGTTCATGACATGTTCTGCAAATCTTTGGTCCAGTACCCTGGTACCCTCGTTATTGGGGTGAATGTCATCCCATATGAACATCCTGCTGCCCCACCATTTGGTACCCAAATCTCCAGTGTAATAAAACCCCTCTTCCTTGGACTGCCACTTTAGCTATGCATTGAACTAATATCGTCTAAACTGCTCTCCCTCATTGTTGTATGTTCTTGGTAGGAGCATTTAAAAGGTACCCTCCCCTACTCTCTCTCTCTCTCTCTCTCTCTCTCTCTCTTTCTATCTCATCCTCCCTCTTTCTGTCTCTCTCTCTCTCTCTCTCTCTTGATCAGTATTCTTCCTAGAGTCCTTCTGGCCATTAGAGGGCTGGCATTTGTGTACTGGCACATCAGGGCACCAATTTTGGGATTTGCACCCCCTTCCCAAGGTCCACCCAACCTCAGAGTTAGAATCTTATGAAAGGGGGTGTGTGGGGACATTGGGAGTGCATCCCCCTGCAATCACAGGGGTCAACGAAATCCCAACTTGCTTCCCTGATGACTGGGTACAATAATGCCAGAGCTCTCAATGGGTGGAACCTTCCTAAAGTATTAAAGCACTCCATTACTTTTTCCTAACAACTCCTATCCAAATAATGTTTGCGTAAGTCCCTGCACCTTAGTTCAGAATCTGTCTGATGTGGCCCCAGAGAAACAGTCGAGTTGCCTTGTTTTTCTTGTGTGAGAAACACGCTATCCCCCGAGTCTCCCTTACTATCAGATTCCACATGCTGCTGGCATTCATGCATAATAGCTCTTTAGTGCTTCGACTTCCTTTCTCTTGAATCCTCTTTTTTGTCCCATAACCCCTTTGTCCATGTTGCTCTTGGTTCCTAGTCAGATCTACCTTTACATCATGTTGGCTAATTTTCCTTCCATCAGTGTTTTCTCCTTCTTGAGTTCCTGTTTGTATGAGTCCCCACTTCTCATTCATTTCCCCTCCCTCCTTCACTATTTCCATTTCTGCCTTCCTCATTTCCCTGATGCCTTTTTCCTGCATGTTACTTTCTGCCTTTATTAGTGTTGGAGGGTGGGATGGAGGTTTTCCTGGCCTCCTTCAGCTGTGCAGGTGACTGTACCTATCCATGACTGTTCTGCCTCTCCTTGCCTAGTTTAAACTGTTAATGACATGTTCTGGAAACCTTCAGTCCAATACCCTGGTGCCATCCTCACTGGGGTGAATGTCATCCAATTTGAACATTCTCCTGCCCCACCACTGGGTACACTAATTTCCAATAAAATAAAAGACCTCCTCCTTGCACCGTCATTTAAGCCATGCATTGAAATTATATTACTGAAACTGCTCTCTCATTGTTGCATGTTCTTGGAAGGACTTTTGAAAAGGTTATCTCCCTGATACTCTCTCTCTCTCTCTCTCTCTCTTTTAGTATCTTTCCTAGAGTATAGAAGCTCTCCATTACTTTTCTTAACTACTCTTATCTAGATAAACTGTGCACAAGTTTCTATATCTTGGGTCAGGGACTATTTGATATGGCACCAAGGAAACAATGGACTTGCCTCTTTCCCTTCTGTAAGAAACACACTATCCTCTCTGTCCCTCTTACTATCAAATCCCATACCACTATACTACAGGCTATTTTTGGCCACCGTTGAAGAAAGTTTTGACTTAATTTTGCCTAGTAACAGACTTCTTTACAGACCCACTTTAGACTGGATGTTTGCATCTATCTAAGCAGACCCATGTTTCATCACAGGGTTGATTATGACCTTACCCTACATGGAAATTTAACTGTTTTCTCCCAGTTACCCTAGGTTAAAGTCTGTAGTCCCCAAGAAAGTGATTCAGCCTCTCAGATAATAGTATCTTACTTTTAGGATGTAATTTACAATGCTAACCAAATTATTATAATGATTTCCACAAATTACCACTTCAATATTAAAACAGTACCTTCAGTACCCCCAGTGGGTTTAACCAAATTGGTCCTACCTTAGTCCTGATGAAACCCAGTGGAAATCAAGCATAGCTCCCCCATGGAACTGTGTGCTACCTGTAGATGCCTCTGTAACTACTGTCCTCCTTTCTTGTGGTCTATATGCCTCAGGGTCACTCAACTGAGGGGTGTCTTGGCCCTATACAGTGATAGCCACAGACATTGCCAGCTATTTCCAGATATTTCATGAAATTTCTGAACAGCTTCTCTCTGCTGCCCCTACTGTTTCAATGCAAAAAGTATAAGATATTTCTGGAAATATCACAGAAATTTTGGGAAATAGCTGGCAGTGTCTGTGGCTACTACTGTAGGAAAGATGTAGTGCACTGCTAGCACCTGATTGGCACTAGGAAGATGGGGTTTATTCTGCCCCCAACATAGACAGCACTGTAAGCAGCCACTGAATTCTCCACCCTGCTTCCTCCTACAGTTCTCTCCCATCTGGAACTTCTCTTTTCCCAAACACAGACAAAAATTTAGGCACTTAAAAAACACAACCAAACCAATCACCTGGTACTATGCTTGCTCGCCTTGGTTTTCCAGCCCTTATTGAAACACATAAATATAGAATTTGTTGACCGAAAATGACCAGTAGGCTCATCTAGTCTGTCTTATTTTTCTGTGCCTATTTTGACATCCCAGACACTACTTGATCACTAGTGTTCCTCCTGCTTTCCTTTCCTCTACTTCTGCCCATTTGACTATTTAATGCATAATGAAAGCTTCCCACTGTCTTCATCCCCACCACCTCTTCTAGCAGGCTCTGTTAGACATCCAGTACCCTTTCTGTGAAGAAGTATTTCCTTACCTTCCTCTTAACCCCCCCCCCAGCTTCATTGCATACCCCTGAGTTGTGGTGCTCTTCCACCTCTGATAGAGACTCCCCACATGCACCTTATTCATCCCAGTGAGGCACTTATAGGTCTCAATCATGTTACCTTTCACTCTCATCACCTCAAAAGAGTGTATTTTGAAATCCTGCAGCCTTTCGTCATATTGTTTCTTGTCCAAACCCCACAACAATCTGGTAGCCTTCCTCTGTACCTTTTTCACCCTGTCAATGTTCTTGCTGAGGTGTGGTCTCCAGAACTGGACACAGTACTCTAGGTGGGATGTCACTAGTGACTGATACAGTGTCAACTCCACATCCCTTCTCCTGATACAAATCCTCCTGTATATGCACCCTAGCATCCCACAAGCCTTTGCTTACTGTCTTGTCACTCTCCCATGCCACTAGAGATGTTGTGATGTTTTAATTCACAAGCAAAGTTAAGGCAAAGTCACCAAATCCACCTCTGTAGATAATTTTGTGACGTTTTTCTAGTTAATAGGAAATTCACAATTTGTAACGTCAGCTGTAACTTCTCCTGCAGTATATACTAAGGTGAAGTCAGGTCAGAATGCAGCTACTGATACTCAAAAGTCTCAAGGTCAGCAGTACTCTGCCCCACCCACTCTGTACTAGCCTGAAGAATCTGTGCCACTCCCCACTACCACAGGCTGCATCTACTTATCACTGATAAAAAAT
Organism: Neoceratodus forsteri; assembly: GCA_016271365.2. Taxonomy (NCBI): domain Eukaryota; kingdom Metazoa; phylum Chordata; order Ceratodontiformes; family Ceratodontidae; genus Neoceratodus; species Neoceratodus forsteri. Next base: position 1,154,535,757 of record CM057456.1, on the reverse strand, counting down.
GGAATTCCCAGTCTCCACCCACAAAACAGGGAGTTAGAGAGGTAAACACCAAGGTATAAAGGTCAATAGAGAGCAGGACAGGGGTAAATGGACAGAGCAAAAGTCAGTAAGGGAAGGGGTGGGGCTACAAGAGGTAATGCCATCAAAAAATGGAGAGTAATGAGTACCAATGCCTGTAGTCTGGGTAACAAGCTTCCTGAACTGGCCTTGATGGAAGAGGAACATCTGGATAGCGTGGCAGTCACAGAAACATGGTACACACAGAACCATGACTGGAATGTAAGCATACCAGGGTACACTGTCTACAGGAGGGACAGGGAGGGTAAAAGAGGAGAAGGAGAAGCTCTCTACATAAGGAAAGGAATCAAAGCAACAGAACAAAAGGGTAGCTGGGGAGGAGAGGAGGTATTGTGGGTTAACTTGGAGACAGGCAATGACACCACAGTCCACACAGGGGTTGTATACAGACCCCATTTCAGGAGGAGGAAATGGTCAAGGAAATGATAGATGGTATCCTTAGAATTGCAGAAAAAAGGGAGATATTGTTGATGGGGGACCTGAATATGCCAGATGTTAACTGGAGTGCATTTGCTGCAGCCACATCCAAGAGTGGGGTCATTCTCGATGTCCTGCAGGGGGCATGACTTAGACAGCTAGTATTGGAACCCACTCAGAGGGAGCAATCTTAGATCTGGTGCTCTCAAATGAAGATGGAGAGAGGATCACAGATTTAGAAGTGAGTAGCCATCTGGGAACTAGCGACCACCGAACAGTATGGTTCACAATAAACACAGCAGTAGAATCAAGCCATACAAAGGCAAAGGTCCTGGACTTTATGAGGGTTGACTTTGCCAAAATGGGGAGTCCCTAAGGAATGCACTACCAAATGGGCAGGAAGGAGGGGTGGAAGAACAATGGGGAATAATCAAAGCTGCCATCACAGAGGCAACAAGCCTTTGTGTGAAGCAAATAAACAAAACAAAATGAAGTAAAAAAAAAAAACACTATGATTCTGAAAGGAGGTGGCAGGGAAGGTTAGGGAGAAAATATAACATTCAGGAAGTACAAAGAATCACAGAAGGAGCAAAACAGAGAACTGTCTCCATTAAAGCAGAAGGAAGCAGGGAAGGCAATCAGAATGGCAAAGGCCCAAACTGAGGAAAATATAGCCAACTCAGTTAAGAAGGGGGATAAAACCTTTCATAGGTACATCAGGTAGTGAAGGAAGATGAAGGGAGGGATAGTGAGGCTTAAAAAAGGGAAGGAGGGTGGGCAGAGGGTGACTGTGAAAAGGCAGAGATCCTTAACAAATATTTTTGCTTGGTATTCACAAAAGAAGAAGAGGGGGAGATACCTAAACCAAACAACAAAAGCACTCTGGACAGGCGGGTTGATACCATTCCATTCACAGAAGAAAGGATCATGAAGGAACTCCTAAAACTCAAAGTGAATAAAAGAATGGGGCCTGATGAGATTCACCCCAGAATTCTGAAAGAACTAAGGGGAAAACTAGTGACATCACTGACTACCCTTTTTAACAAATCATGGGAGGATGATGTGGTACAGGAGATCTGTTTGGCTTGACCTCAGTGATCGGGAAAATGATGGAATCACTTCTGAAAGAAAGAATTGTTGGGTACCTAGAGGTCAGCAGGGCACAGGACCCAAGGCAGCTTGGATTCACATTGGGAAGGTCATGTCAGACAAATCTAATAGATTTCTTTGACTGGGTAACCAAAGTAATAGACCAAGGAGGGGCTATGGATATGGCCAACCCAGACTTTAGCAAGGCATCTGACACAGTCCCACACAAAAGATTAATATACAAGTTAGCCAGCCTGGGAGTGGGTTCCAGGGTGGTAACCTGGGTAACAAGCTGGCTAGACAACAGGACCCCGAGGCTAATAGTAAACAGAGTACACTCTGAAGAAAGGGGGGCTACTAGTGGGGTACCACAGGGTTCAGTATTAGGACCGGCCCTCTTTAATGTCTTTATAGGCGACATTGCAGAGGGGCTGGAAGGAAAAGTATGCTTCTTTGCAGATGACACAAAGATCTGCAACAGGGTTGATACAAATGAAGGGGTGCAAAAGATGAGAAGGGACTTTGCAAGACTGGAGGAATGATCAAAAATATGGCAGCTTAGATTCAATGCAAAAAAGTGCAAAGTAATGCACTTGGGAAACAAAAACCCTGGGGAAGAGTACACAATGAGCGGGGAGGTACTAACAACAACACAAATGGAAAAGGACCTGGGGATAGTCATATAAGATGATCTTAAGGTAGGTAAGCAATGTGAGAAGGCAGTAAGGAGGGCTGCTGGAAAACTAAGTTGTATAGGGAGAGGCATATCCAGTAGAAAACAGGAATTTGTTATCCCTATGTACAGACAGTTGGTGAGATGCCATCTGGAGTACTGCATAAAGAGGTGGCCGAAGTGGCCAAAATTCACTCTGAGAAGCAATTTGCAGAGTAATGTGGAATCCGCAGAGTACTCTGCAACATGAAGCAGAGTACTTTGTGTCATAATGAGGAACATGAAGTCCATTGATAACAATGACTTCACGTTACTCTGCCTTCCCCAACCACTTCTAAGCCAATTTTAGGGTGAAGTACATAGAAAGCAATGCAATTCACATCACTTCACCTTGTTATTGAGCTCCAAGGCAAATCTTGCAGTGATTCATGGGATTGCACGTCACGTGGGCTCTAGATTGTTCTACACAGCCTCAGTTCTGTGTAGTGTGTGTGTGTAGTGGTAGCTGGAGACAGTTTGCTCTCAGAGCTATGCGATTCAAACCCTCTAAAAGCTGTTAAAAAAGCCTTTTTGAGCCATTTCTTTTGTTCAAAATTTAGTACATCGATTGTAGGAAACCCTCCTGTGCTCATATCATCGAGTGTTTATTGTTTGTGTGTGGATTTTGAATGTTAATTTAGAACATTCAGTCTGTGTACTGACAGACACTTGAAGTGTGTGTTTTGGGGGAGGGGCTTATCTGTGGTGGAGTGAAGGTAGATTAACTGGGAGAAAAAGGCAGTTTTTCTGTTTTGGTTATATTTTTCTTGTATAACTGTGTTAATGTACACACAGTAATATTTTACTTAATTTTTTTACATTTTTTTTTTGCTGATTGCTGAGGTGCAGCAGTGCATAATTTCAGTGTGTTTAAGAGATTTGTTTATATTAATGTAGTTTTCAATTTGCTGTGCATTACTTGTAGTGTGTGTGTGTGTGAGTCTGTGTGCAATGTGTGCCATCAAATCAGACACATTTTATTGTGCCACACAGTAATTACAGCAGTGTGAACCTGCTATTCTCTGCACCTGCATCATTTTTTTGTACTGCTTTGTGGTATCTTTACTAACGTACTAACATACTAATTGCCAGTAGATTAGGCCTTATGGTCTATCGAGTCTGCTCGAACCTCAGATCCCTAGTTGGGTGCTGAGGCCCCCCTTGTGTTCCAGAGACCTCTATCACCCATCCCCACCCCCCTGGACCAGGCCATCATCTGATATATCTGCATTCTGTGTCTGTCCCACCCTCTCTTGAAGCCCTCCACTGTGAATCTCTGAACCAGCTCACCAGGCAGCGCATTCCAAGGGTCCATTACCCTCTCAGTGAAAAAACTCCTCCTCTTTTCCCCCTCACCCTACCACCTTCCAACTTCAAACCATGCCCTCTGATGATTCCTCCCTGCTTTAGTCTAAAGATCCCCTCCATGTTTACCGTATTTATTCCCTTGAGGTACTTGAAGACCTCAGTCATGTCCCCCCTGTCTCTCCTCTCCTCCAATGAAAACTGGCAGAGCTCCTCAAGCCTGTCCTCATGCGTCAAATCCCCTAGTCCTCATATCATCTTAGTTGCCGTCCTCTGTACCCTCTCCAGGAGCTGTATGTCCCTCTTCAAGTGTGGTCTCTAGTACTGTACACAGTACTCAAGGTGTGGTCTAACCAGTCCATTGTACAGTGGCAGAATCACTTCCCTGCTCCTAGAGGTGATCCCCCTTACGATGCATCCCAACATCCTGTTTGCCTTGCTAGCCACTCTCCTGCACTGCTCAGAGTTATTCATACATGCATCCACCATGACCCCTTGGTCTTTTTCCCCTGTTGAGGCCTCCAGCTCCTCCCCTCTCAGGGTGTACCTGTGTTTAGGGTTTCCCCGCCTGAGATGTAACACCTTGCACTTGGTAATATTGAAATTTAATTTCCATGTGTGAGCCCAGCTTTCCAGGGTGTCCAGGTCCCCTTGCAGGGCCAACCTCCCCTTTTCCCCCTCAACTACTGCTCCCATCTTGGAGTCATCAGAGAAGAGACTGGTAGTGAACTGTTACTGCAGTGCACTGCTCCCCCCCCCCGCTCCAACACACAAAAGGTATTCTTTTCCAGATTTGGATTTGTGACTTGGGAGCACTGGTTAGGTGTTGTTGTGCCTTTGCATCTGCATCTCTTGAGTGCACAATGCAATCTTAATCTATCTGTGCATTTGCATCTCTTTAGGGCCCAATCTCCATCTGTAACCTAAGTCACAGTTGTTTGTTTGGCTTCCCGTCAGAATACTGATGTGGTGCATATCTCTGCATGAACATTGTACTCATGAATTTGCATTTTTAAGTCAGGGCAATAATCACGAGTCACTCATGATACAAATTGCATTCTTCATCTTCATGGTCATGATTCATGAATCACAAAACAATACTTTTTTTGTAGTTAGTTGCATGGAAGCCTGTTTTGTAGTATCTCGGGTCTCGGCTTCACCATTGTACTCATTGATATGAGTTTTTACATTGGGTAGTTTTGTGTGGTACAGATCAGGGAAGTACAGCCATCGGTATTCGCATTCCCATACAGTTTATTATCATTGGTCATGTCACACCAGACACACGTCACAAAACAAATCACGTTCTTCACGAATCACAGGAGTTCAATTTTTTTTTTACTTCTGATGATACGCTGAAGACCTGTAAAGATGACCAAAACATTGATGAATCTTTTTTAATTTTTTTAAATAATGCCCCCCCCCCAAAAAAAAATATACTTACCTTCACTGGCTTGACAGTATTCCAACAGCAAAATTCCTCATCAAAGGCACACCCCAGGTTTGACTATAGGACCTGTGATACAAACAAAAAAGCAATGATTACATGTATATATAGAAAAAATATATATATATATATATATATATATATATATATATATATATATATAGATGTGTGGACAGTATTCGAGAGACTTGGGTGTGCACTTAAAATAAGGTCTGTATTTTACTCATAATTTATAAAAAATACAGAATTGGTGCTCTGTACTGTTGCCAATATGGTCAAGAGATAGTGTGCATAAAAACAAGGGTGTATGTATTTTTATTTTATTGTGGCAACATTTTAATAATGAAAATAGCCTTAAAAAAGGCAGCCATTTTGTGCCATGGCTATGCTACACATCTTGGTGACCTATAAATTTACTGTATGTAAAGCACAATACTAAAGTTTTCCTTTTTAGTGTACAGAGTGAATGTGTAACTGTCCCCCAGTGATTATTGATTTTATGCAGATGTAATTACATTTACATGACACTACATGTAATTTATTACTTTCATGCATTACTGTAGTGCCTTACATAGCTGCCTAATTTCTTTTGTGTAATCTGCCTTTATGCTTTGTGGGTTTTTTTCAGTGTCAGTTCACGCTGCTTAATGTGTTTCCCCCCACACAAATCTGCAATCTTAATGCAGTGGTACATACACCCTGCTAGGAGCAGCAGCATCAAAAACTATAGCTCTTGCTGTCATGTCCATGTTACCCACGTGGATGATGATGATGTTGGTATTGGTACAAATAGCTAGGACCCGAAGGTGGCATCAGGCATTCAGTTTTGGTACTCTGGCTCTAAGCAAAACTGTTCTGTTCCCACTGCTTCTCCCATTTACCTTTCTTAAAAATAGGTAGAATGAAACGTTGTCCATTTTAAATCTGGTGTGCTGCACAGGATCTCAGAGATCTCCAGTCACTAGAAAACATGGTCTTCAGCATTGTGCTACAAAACAGCAAGTTAAAATTCTGGGAGGCATATTAAATAGTGACTGGCTAAAGTGCAGCAGTTATTCTGTGTCATTTTGGAGACAGAAAAAGTAAAGTACAGTCAGACCTGTTTAATCCGTGCCTCATTACTCCGTATGTCTGACATTCCAAATGCTAAACAATGCAAACAGATTTTTTTCTCAAGTTAATGACCTCTTTAATACGTAAATCTGAGATTCCGAATCCGTTTGCATGTTCTCTTTAACCAGGATGATTAATTCCCCTTGTTTGTGACCTCCTTAATCTGTTTCTAGTGAGATCAGGTGGAGGTGCTAACAGGTCTTAAGAGAGTGTGAATTGGCAGTGTTCTTAATCCCTGCTAATGCTCTGGCGTGTTACTGCAGCTGAATGAAACACTTCCCTTAACTTCTTCTGCTGCTGCCAGTTTAGGTTCTTCTCAATTCAGCTTCAGTTCCCAAAAGTTAAAGTGGCAAGCAGTTTTAAAACGTTAAAAGTGCTGTGGATTTTATTTTGTGAAAGCTCGGTCCCCGACCCCCATTATGCTCCGCTGTTTAGAGCCCCATTCCGCTCCGCTTCCGTTGTTGTGCCACTGTAGTGAAGCCTGGTTCCCAACCCACATTCAGCTCCTGTCCTTTAATTTGCTCCCTGATCTTGTTTCTACTGCCTTCATTGCCAAGAAACACTTTCTGACCCCTCGTTCTTCTCCCCAGTCAACCTGTGTAGAGCCCCTCATTCCACTCCCCGCTCAAGTTATGTAGAACCCTGTTTGATCCTGTTTCTGCCTTCCTCGCTGTGAAACCCTGCTGACCCGGTCAAGCTGCGTGAGTGCAGCTACATAATCCTGTTTCTACCCCTCTTTGCAATGAAACACAGCCCAATCCCTCGTTCTGCTCCCCTGGTCTAGCTGTGTGAGAAGCCCAGTCACCCTCATTCCCGCTTTCCAGTCTAGCTGTGTAGAGCCTTGTTTGACTCTGTTCCCATTGCTGTGTTGCTGCTGTACACTTTCCTGTTTCTGCACAGTTCCCGATATACGCGTTCAGCTCCCCGATCCTGTTTCTGCCCTCCTTGCCAAGAAATGCTTCCTGGTTCCCATCCCACATTTAGCTCCTGTCCTTTAATTTGCTCCCTGATCCCAATATACGCGTTCAGCTCCCCGATCCTGTTTCTGCCTTCTTTGCCAAGAAAAATGCTGCCTGACTCCTCATTCTGCTCCATGGTCAGTACTGTCAGTACTGTGGATTTTATTTATTCTTTAAATCAGCCTTGTTGTTTAAAAAAAAATATATATATATCCAGTGGAAAGTAGTTTTAAAAGTTTTAGAAGTAGCTGCTTATGTGCACCTAAGATCAAGAAGAGCTGTCTAATGCTGTGGATTTTATTTATTCTTGCCTGCACTGTACTGTATTCTAAATTGATTAATTTTCTACAGTAATAAATCTATAAAAAAAATCCATCATCTGCTCATTGTTTGGTTACTACGTAGATTTGTATTACGTAACAAATTTGGCAAACACAAATACTTACGGATTAACCAGGTCTGACTGTATTCACCTTACGACTTCATGGTCCTGCTGTTTGTGAAGGGCCCCTCTTCAAAATAGAGGATGGTTGGATTAGTGGGCTGTGCAGCATAATGAGTATATTTTAAAGTTTTGTTTGGGAAATATATCAGCAGAACTTTCCTCTGGTTCTAGCACTGTGTAAATGGGGCATATTAAATAATATAGTTTAAAGTTGTGTTTAGGAAGTATATCAGTAGAACTTTCTTCTGGTGTGGTTAGTGTTTAAATGGGGCATATTAAATAGCATATTTTGAAGTTTTGTTTGGGAAGTATATCGGCTGAACTTTCCTCTAGTGCTGGCACTGTTTAAATGGGGCATATTAAATACTATCTGGTTATAGAGCAGCAGTTGTGTTCTATCATCTTTGGGGGGCAGAAAAGTTACATTTGTGTGTTCTCTTATGGCCCAGCTGTTTGTGAAGGGCCCCTCTTCAAAATGGGGCTCTGCATATATGTGACCAGTCTAATCAAATAGAATTTTGTTTGAGATTTATAGTATTTTGTTTACAATCCATCCAGTGGGTTTTCATTGTATAATTGTATTTTTTCAGAATATTGCTAATATTGGTGAACTTTCCCCAATGTTAACTTTGATCATGTTTAAACGGGGAAAAAACAACACCTGTGTGGTTCCTACTGGTCAATTCTGAGAATGTGTATTTGTTGAATGAATGCTGCACCTGTTGATGTGATGATGGCTCTATTTTAGAAGTGTGTATATCGAATGAATATAAAAGCTGCACTGTTAAAATGTTTTAAATAAAAATAAATACAATTTGTGAGAGATGCTTGGAGTTTTTGGAAAGAAGGGGTGATGCTGGCTCTGGTTAAGGTAGGGGTGTGTGTGTGTGTGTGGTTGGTGTTATTTTAAAATGATAAAGTTGCCTTTCTTGATGTAAGATTATAAAGGAGCATCATTGTATTGGCATACTGAACTAGGGGATCAGGTGTGGGTGGTGGCATAATATATTGGAACTGTTTGAAATAAAAAAACTACAGCAATGGGGTCTACCTCAAAATGCTTCTCATGACATTGATCAGTTCATTTGAGGTTATGGGGGGTTACCACGTTTAGGGATGAGACTGCTTCTAAACTAGACATCAAGTAGTGGCATAATATGTTGGAACTGTTTAAAAATAAAAGAATACAGCACTTGGGCCTACCTCAAAATGACTGCTCATGGCATGGGGGGTACCACGTGTAATAACTGGGTCATTACCTGGGTGTACTAGTGCCTGTAGGGCAACATCATTATTTTAGATTCATCTGGCAAAAACATTTTCCTAATTTATTTATAATAAGACTGTTTCTAAATTAGATGTCAAGTGATGGCACAATATGTTGGAACTGTTTAAAAATAAAAAATACAGCACTGGGGCTCACCTCAGAAAGGTTGCTCATGGCATTGCTTAACACATTCAGGGGTATGGGAGGGATACCATGTGTAGTACTGGAATCTGGTCATTGCCTGGGTGTAGTAGAGCCTGTGGGGCAACATCAGTGGTTTGGATTCATCTGCCCAAACATTTAGCAGATTTATTTATAATGACACTGCCTTTAAATTAAATGTAACGTGTTGGCATAATATCTTGGAACGGTTTGAAAATAAAAAAATACATCACCTGGGCCTGAGTCAAGCAGTTTAGATATGGCATTCCATGTACAGTACAGGAACCCTGCAGCAGTCTTGTCCCTGTGATGCACATGGTGGTGAGCACAGGGTGGGCCTATGTGATATTTTGGCATAATTTTACCCATAATAGCTGACACTGGATTGCCAGGGGACACCATGCAGTGCCTGCATCTATAGTTATCAACACCAAACAGCTTGCCTGGATGCTTTCTGGTTGTTAACTGTGGTTGGGCCTGCCCTCAGTTTGACTCTGTGAAGGTACAATGATGTCAAAATGACCCCTGATGTGGCTTAGGCCCACCATGTAACATCCAGCTGTCTCTTGCCTTGCCTTTGCTTGTTATGGGGAACTTTGGTGTATTGTTTTGACTTGTAGAGTAGTTTGGATGTGGCATTCCATGTGCATAACAAGAACCCTGCTGCAGCGGCATCCCTGTGATGCACGTGGTGATGAGCTTAGGGTGAGCCTGTGTGATATTTTGGCATCATTTTCCCCTCAAAGGCCAGCACAAGGTTGCCGCAGAGCATCATGTGGCACCCTCATCTATAGTTATCAGTACCAAACAGCTTGCCTGGGTGCTTTCTGGTTGTTAGCTGTGGTTGGGCTTCTCTTAAGTCTGGCTCTGCTGAGCTACAGTGATGTCAAAATGGCCCCTGATGTGGTATGGTACTTATCAATGTGTATTGGCTGTTTGGTTGATAATAAGCCATTAATAAAAGTTGGACCATGTATTTCGCATGTTGCATTGCTACAGTGGTGTCCGCATTAACCACAGTAGTAGTATGTGAAAGAGATGGTCACATAATAAATCAAGTACAACCAAGTGATTTGTTAATGTTTATCTTTCTGCTTAGTGTCCAGCTTAAGTGTGAAAGGCATGTAGACTGGACATAAACAGTATAAGTATGAAGTAATAAAACTTTGGTAACCATCTGTTTGTATTTTTAGTGTTGTCTACATTGGAGGATAGATAGCAACACATAGGTATGGAAGAACATCAAATCATTAAATGTTGCAAATTAATACACTTAAATAGAAGACAGAGACACTGCATTTGAAAATGTTATTTATTACTAGAAATGGGAAATAATGCATAATGGACACCGAGTTACCCACGAAAGTAGTTTCCATGTCATAAATAACTGAGCCATTTTTCCAAACTTAAAAATACAAAACTATCTTTATATTTTGTATTATGCAACTACCATGTATACACATTAAAGTTAAGGTTGAGTCATGCCTAATTATAAAACTTTTTTTGAGTGTATGAATGTCACACTTTGTCTCTCGAATACTGTCCACACAGCTATATAGACAGACAGACAGATAGATAGATAGATAGATAGATAGATAGATAGATAGATAGATAGATAGATAGATGTATATATAATATTATAGTGGCAGGGTAATGCCACTATAATTAGGGTCGAGTATCCCATTTAAGGTTAAATGGTGACATTTTGCACCTTAATAACTTTGCCACCATATGATGGATTTATCTGAAATTTGGCAGGCATGGAGCAGTAGCATATATCTTAGGAACTACCAAGTTTAATACTGGTTGGATATACGATTGTGGAGTTATTAAGTGACATTCCATAGCACAGTTATGCTTTTTTGAGCATTCTTTGCTTGCACCTAGAGGTCGCACAGTTTGGGCAACTGATCTGAAAACTTCAGGGAACATGCATCCATGGACCCTGATGTGCCTTTTGAAGATTTTGTGAAAAAATATTAAACAGTTCAAAAGTTATTCAAAAAACAAGGTTTGTATTATAGTCAATGGGAAAAGTTAAAAAAAAGTTCAACAGTGTCGCAAATGCAGTTTTTAGTGCTGAAAATTACCCCTGTAGTGTCATGAGTCAGTCATTTTTTTTCAGTTACTGGTTACAGAAATGCTTGCCATTTAAATTTGGGACCCTCTAGGGACACACTTATTTTTGTGTTCACCTAGTCGAGCCTTGAGGATGCTAGCCATGTCTTTTTTTTCAGTGGGGGGGGGGGGGTTTAAACACCCCAGAAATATGTTTTTCAAACTTTTGTAATCTGTAGTGTCCCAAAGTAGTGTTGCACTTGTGACACTTTTGTGATTTTTTTTGCGAAAGTATCGCAAATCATGACACTACTTTGCAACACTATGGCCAAAATAACAGGAATTGTTTGCCACCCTGCTGCAAAAGAATGGTTTGGTCTTTTGGGCTGAAATTTGGAAGGAAGAAAGCCAACATCCCACAGATGTGCTTTTTGGTGGTTAGTGAAAAAATATTGCAGAGATGCAAAGTTACGATACTCCGGAGTTGAAATTTTTTTCCCATAGACTAACATTGTGGCGTCCACCGCGCCTTTCGGGGCCCATATCTCCGAAACGGTGCATGTTATGGACTTTTCATCAGAAAAACACTTATCCCCCTGCTAATAGGCTAAGTACAAAACTAGCCCGGAAAGTCATGAATCATATGAAATTTACTTCTTTTTTCTACGTCTTACGGTTCCTGAGAAATAAGCAATTTAGTATTCCAAGTGCTCATTTTCTGGTCCGAGGCTCATTATTATGCATACATTCTTTATGGTCACAGTGTTTCTCTATGCAGCTGTTGGGGAAAACCAGGGTGTGTACTCCACTTACTGTTACACTTAGTGTTTCCACTTGCATCTCCGTACCCGTTTGCCTTACCGTTCCCGTGTACGCCAGCGTGTGCGTTACCCTTTGCGTTTTCATTTGTGCTTGCATTTGCATTACTGTTACCATTGTGTCTCCACTACTATTTCTGTTTGCATTTCGATTTGCGTCACCGTGCGCATTACCATTTGCGTTTGCAGCCACCCTTCTGTTTGCGTTTGGGTTTGTCTTTCGTTTTGCGTCATCGTTGCTGTTACCATTACCATTTGCATTTCCATGCCCATGTGCATTATGGTTTGCATTTGCATTTCTGTTTCCTTTGGCGTTATTGTTGCTGTTACCGTTACCCTTTGTGTTTCCAATTGCAGTACCGTGACCGTGCACATTACGGTTTGCGTTTCCATACTCACTTGCGTTTCCATTTCCGTTTCTGTTTCCTTTGGAGTTATTGTTGCTGTTACTATTACCATTTGCATTTCCAATTGCGGTACCTTGACCGTGCACGTTACGGTTTGCGTTTCTGTACACACCCGCATTTGCATTTCCGTTTCTGTTTCCTTTGGAGTTATTGTTGCTGTTACTATTACCATTTGCGTTTACAATTGTGGTACCATGACCGTTCACGTTACGATTTGTATTTCCGTATGCGCTTGCATTTGCGTTTCTGTTTCCTTTGGCATTATTGTTACTCTTACCATTAGCATTTGCATTTACAATTGCAGTAGCGTGGCTGTGCGCATTATGGTTTGCATTTTCGTACATGCTTGCATTTGCATTTCTGTTTCCTTTGGCATTAATGTTGCTGTTACTGTTACCATTTGCATTTACAATTGCGGTACTGTGGCCGTGCATGTTACAGTTTGTGTTTCTGTACGCACTTGTGTTTGAGTTTCTGTTTTCTTTGGCATTATTGTTGTTGTTACCGTTACCATTTGCATTTCCAATTGCGGTACCGTGATCATGCAAATTACCAGTTGTGTTTTCGTATGCGCTTGCATTTGCGTCTCTGTTTGCATCACTGTTCACTTTGGCATCGCTTTGCACTTACGTTTCTATTACCGTTTGCATTACCATTTACATTTGCATCACCATGTGCGTAACCATTTTCTCTTGCATTTGTATTGCACTTACCATCCCTATGTGACAAAAATCATGTGGTGGGAGCATGGGGCCTGAAGGGCCTGCACTACCACCACCATATTCCATTCACTATTTATAATCCTCATTCTCAAAAAGAAGGTAAATTCATGGCAAAAATATCCATTTAATGCATTAGTTAGGGTTGTTCCATAGCAAAGAAAGTGAGGAAATTCAATGTTAGGGTTGAAAGCCCCCCTTGAACCCCCAACCCACCCTCCAACCAGCATCGGGATGTGCGTTGGGGTCGTCAGTCCTAACTCTCACCCCAGTCCCCTATGCTTCACCACCTCAGCTTGTTTACACATGGAATGGGGTGAGAGTTAGGGCCAATGACTCCAACGCACACCCCGATGCTCTCCACCAGAACCCGACCTGGCCACAGTGTTAGTGCAGCATGCTAGTGGTATGGACCTGTTATATTCCAACTTAATAATGTCTGTTTACTGTGAAATATTTTGGGTGCCTCACCAATATTTCATTTCTGTTGCATAGGGTTTGTTGAAAAGCAGGAGTGAGCAGTGCTATGATCTGCTAAACTGTATTTGTGCACTGTGAGGTGTACACTGCCCACCGAGCTCTCTGAAAACATATTATATGATTTGGTCCACTGTTGATGACAGTACAAATAAAATATTCAATATATATTCTTATCTTTAGTCTTCATACCATAAACAGTGGAACAAGTCATCATATATGTTTGCGAGGAGCTGGACAGTGTGTGCACATGACAGTGCACTGCACACATGCTGTTTAGCACAGTATTATTGCACTGCTCAGTCCTGCTTTTTAACAAACACTCCATGACAGAAAGGAAACATTACTGAGGCACCAAAAATATTTCAGGGTAAACAGACAGTGTTAAGTAGGAATGTAACAGGGCCACAAGAAGCACACTGCACTATGTGGATGGCTGCTGGTACACAGTAGCTGGCTCCAAAAATGCAAGGCAAACCCACAAAGCCATCTCTCTATATGAATACATGCCAAGAAAAACTGTTCAATGCTACTGCAACTTTGTTGATGGCAAAAGAAGGCACACACAAATGCTCACTGAGCTTTGGCACTTAGGCCTTCATTGGGGGCAAGGTTCATTACTGTGTGCCTTGTTCTGCCATAAATACATTTGCACTAGCAATGAAAATATTGTATTGGCATTTATTCATATGGAGTTATGGCTTTCTGATTTTGTTAAGTTGGAATATAACGAGGACAAGGGCAACCCTTTTTTTACTTAATTTTATTTCAGCTGTTTTTGGGCATGGTTATCACAATTTTTGGGAGTTAAACAAGGCTATGAAAAACAAAAGTGGAACACACACTTAACATTTTTATACACATAACAGTGCACAATGTGGAGGGGGAGACAAACAACAACAAAAATGGATAGTAAAACCTGTGTCAGATTACCTAAAGGAATGCAAGACAAATGCCAAAAGGAACTAGGGAGGGATGGGGGACAGGATATACTGGGATATATTGGGGGGCCATCACATCAAAATGAAGTCAGAAAAGGGCTGTACAAAGGAGAGGAACTAAAATGTTGAAGGGTATACACCATTATGAAGCCAGGTGAAAATACACTAAAGGATATTGCATACAAGCACAAGGAAAGGTGGGAGCAGGATAGAAACTATTAAGTACAGAAATTGACTCAACAACAGGGTAGACACATCCAGAAGACCAGAACAAAAGATGTGCATGAAAAAGGGACCACAATTTCAAGATAGAGGGCTAAAGGATCAGGGCAAGATCAGGATATATTTTTTAACACAGAGGGTGGTGGTGGGGGGGGTGCAAGCCAGGACAAACCAAAAAACTAATAGTCAATGTTATGATGGAACAGCAGCAGTTGAAGCATCCCCATGATTTGAAATTGGTGTCCCTCGATGCGTTCTAACTGCTGCTCAACATTGTTGTGCCGGTGGTTTGCAGTATCCACTCCATTCCACAGCACGGCCAAATTGGCCTGTGTGGCAGGCAGTTCAAGAAGGTCCCCCCCTCAGCAGGAGGTGCTGCAGGTTGTGGTGGTGGTGGTGGGGCAGCAGGTTCTGACATGGCCCTCCCTCACTTCACGCCAAGCACAGATGGATGCTGTTCTGCCCAGTCTGTCACAGCAGGACCAGCTGGCACATTGCTGTCTTGTTCGACAACCACAGTCTGCCACTCTTGGTGGTGATGATTATGCATATGGGTGCACTGACCCCCTGTACCCAGCTGACTTCCTCGGGTGACACAGTGCACCTCAACATCACACAACTTGCACCTCACTACTCTGCTGTCCCCCGGAAGTGTATTGAAAAAAGCCCAAACTAAGGCAGTGCAGGGAGGACCAGGCACAGGCAGGAGGGGCACAGATGGTGTGGGAGCCAGGGGCTATGGCTCTACAGTTGGGGCGGGGGGCACAGAAAACCTGCTGCTGCATTTGCTGTTGTGGCACCTCCTCCTCCCTCACTTCCTGCTGCTGAGCTGCTGCCTTGGGGGACATGGGTGCTGCTGGCACTGGGGTGGCACTGGTCGGTGGTGCCACAGGAGGTGTTGGTTCCATGGCAGCAGCACCAACTCCCATATGTCTTGCTTTGGGGAGGACCTTCAAAATGTTACTCCAGTCCAGACAAATCCAGCCACCACGCGTGCATACGCCCACCCGATTGCCACCATGTTGAATAAATCCCAGGCACATCTCTCACCCTCCATTGTGGGATCAGTAAAACTGTCCAGACCACAACAACACACACACACACACACACACACACACACAAAAAAAATAATAAAACAAATACTACTAAACACAAATACTTCAAAAACACAAATCCAGACAACAAATACGCAAACAAAATTACCTACTGTATATAGCAAAAAAAAAAACTAAAAGATTGAAAGTGTTTTTTCTCAACTGCTTCTCTTCTCTCACTGCAAGTTCTCCTACTACACAGCCTCTTTCTCCTAATGCAAGGTGAAAGTTAAACTCTCTTCCAAGCATGAGTCACTTCCAGCCTGCCTGGCTTAAGCATGTGACTTACACTAGTGTAAGCCATGTGATGTGTGTGTGGACTGCCAATAGACTTCTCACTCTGCCCTAAAGTGAATTTAGGTGGCGTGGACAATGCAAAGTCATAATTACAACATGAAGTGGTGAAGTGGGGCTTAAAAATGGGCACTTCACGTCACATAATAGTAATGCGACGTGCCCACTTCAAGGGCGGAATTTTACTTCGCTGCATCTCTAACTGCATGCAGTTCTGGAGACCCTATCTTCACAGGGACATAGACAGGATGGAGGCAGTTCAGAGGAAGGCAACTAAAATGGTGCAGGGTCTGCAACAGAAGCCATACAAAGAGAGACTAAAAGTGCTTAATATGTATACCCTTGAGGAAAGGAGGGAGAGTGGGGACATGATAGAAACTTTCAAGTACCTCAAGGGAATCAACAAAGTCCAAGATAGGAGCATCTTCAAGAAAAAAAGATGTACAAGAACAAGGGGGCACAATTTGATGATAAAGGGGGGAACGGCTCTGGGGCAACATGAGGAAGTACTTTTTCACAGAGAGGGTGGTGGACACATGGAACTGCCTTCCTGAGGAGGTTGTGGGGTTACAAACAGTGGGGGAATTCAAGAATGCATGGGACAGACATAAGGCAATTTTAGTGAGGGGTACGAGGAAGTAGGGTGTTAGGTAACTGGAATCTGCAGCTTATCCAATAGGTAGGAAATGGGCAGACTAAGTGGGCAAAGCAGTCCTTATCTGCAGTCAAAGTCTATGTTTCTATAGTCTCAGTCAGGCAAGGCAAGGCAAAATGTATTTTTAAAGCACCCAATCCAAAAAGGCTCTGAGTGCTGTACAGAGTTCAGACATAAAATATCATAAGAATTTAAATTAATATACAACAATCTGATGTGAAGGACATTAATTTATCAGAAAATGCCTGTTAGAATAAAACAGTTTTCAGAGAGGCTTAGAAAGTCTCCACTGTGTTGGCTGTATGTATATGAAAAGGGAATGAATTCCATAAGACTACAGCAGCTACTCCAAAAGCTGTTATCTTATATTTTTAGCCTTGAAGAAAGGACAACCAGCAGGCACACATCAGTGGAGCAGTCAGGAGCAATTCTAACATTTTCTGACCTGTGTATGATCCAGTTACACTCAACTGCCAGCGTGACATACTGACAAGAACCCAAAGTGTTGCTATCACTGCAATTGGGCTTAATAAAATCCCCCCCCACCCCCCACACCAGCCAGAGTCAAATACTACTCCAGGTACCTGTGCCCAATGTTCTGTAATGCACAGAAAGGAGCTACAAGCTGTTTGGACACTGGTCCCCATATCCATACTGGTGACCTATTAGCCAGATAAGGCTCAGTGCCACCACACCAACAGCAGTCAAGGTGACACCAGTAATATCCTCTTCGACCACTGCTCCTAATCCTTAGCCAGAGATTTTACTACATCATGGACTAATCCTTTTGTAGCTGCCCCCTCCAGCACCCATCAGCATGGATGCCACATATGTGGCAGAGAATACTTTGGCAACACAAATACCACCAGGCCACTTCCACCAACTACTCCTTTGCTACTACCACTACTTGTCCCTGAGCCAATAGATGAAGCTGCTGCAGAGGTAGTTTATAGGTGCAGCAACATTTTGCCCCAGAGAGCCTATGTACTTTTTAACTACCTTGCTGGCACTTGTCCATGTACTTGAGCTACTCTTTCCAGTCAGTTTATATATTTAGATTTTTAATATTGCAAAGAAAATAAATAAATACTACAGTAAAATGTAATATCAGCAGTAGGAGACAACACCTCACCAGAGGGAATCATCAGTCTGTTTTCACCGTTCTGACTGCCCAGAATCCAGTGATTGTGATGTGGTGGTGATTATCTTAAATTCTATTACAGCATGGTGTGTTGGTCAAGAACCATACTAAACCCCTGCTCTAAGCAAGGCAAAGGAAATTCAGGCAATCTGGAAAACAGTTTATCTGCTTTGTTCTAATTTTCTTTTGTTGGGCTTGCTTCAAAGAAACAAACTCTGGTCAAAGCCGCATGTGAGGAATTTGGGGGAAAAAATAGAAAATTTGCTTTTTAATATGCTTACACTAAATTTGCAACATAGCCTTGTTTTGACCCTGTGTCATAAAGGAGAGCAGATATAATGTGCAACTCCTGGGATAAAGGTGATTTTGCATTTATGAGGTGTGTGTATATATATATATATATATATATATATATATATATATATATAGTATATATATATATATACACACATTATATACAGTGAAGGCCAGCAGGATGAAGCCCAACTCTGCAGAATTCTGCAGTAGAGTTACTGCAGCAAACAATACAATTTCAATAGGAGTTAATCCCTTTTGTCATGCAGGAAACCTGTGACACTGCATTTCATCCTGGCGGGCTTCACTGTATAAAAAAATATATATATATATATATAGAGAGAGAGAGAGATAGAGATAGATAGATAGATAGATAGATAGATAGATAGATAGATAGATACATATATTCCCTCATTATAACATCCCTTGTTATAGTGAATCTCAGTTATAGGGAACAGCTGTGATGGCTTCCATTGTTTTCAACTTAATCCTTAATAGGTGTTAATGGAGGAAAACAATGCAATCCATTACAGCTGTTCCTATCCTTTTTTACACTGCCAGTATTTCTCTTTAAACCCTTATAGTCTGCTTCCCAAGGTCCCTTTTTAAAATCCTTTTTGCCCTATAGCCATGAGCCATGTTTAAAAAAAAAGTGAAACTGCCCCACATTGCCTTCAGGCTTCAGTACCTGCCACCATGGAGATTGTTGTCACAGCGAGTCGGCTATGCATTGGATCCAAAGTCATACCTCTCAACCTTTTGTCACTGAAATGAGGGACATGGACATTTCTGGACACTCAAAATGAGGGATGATGAGGGACACAGACCCTCAGAATGAGGGACACATCCTCAAACATGAAGATACAAGCTCAAAACACTGTGAAAACAATAGTGTTTACTTGTACAAAGTTTATTTTGGATTTAGTATTTTAGAGTATTAAGAGTTTCTGCTTTAAAATCTGAATTTATAGCACATTTTCTGTGTGGGCAGCACCTTTTCCATGAGGGACGGATAAGGGACAGAGTAATTTTAAGGGGCAAAATGAGGGATGTCCCTCATAATGAGGGACATTTGAGAGGTATGTCCAAAGTTATTGTCAGATCACCAGAGCTGCCACATTTCACATAGCAGACAGTTTTGTTTTGTTGAGGAGATTGAGGCTAACACTGTTCTGTCAAAGCTCTCAGGAAACTTTCAGGAACAGCTGATCTCCATATTGCTACTTTGACGAGCGTGTCAGACTGCTTTGACTGTCAGTGTTCTGCCGATCAAGCTACTTGGTCAGTGCTTTTAATTAATGTAGCTGGAGTCACAAAGACTGCAAACAACATTGCTGAGATTTTTAAATGTTTTATTTTTGCACCTAAGTTAGTTTCATTGCAATATTATTCTGATGGTTTTTGAATTATTGAATGGGGCGTGGTTAGATAGCAGTGTCAGCTGCTGGGTTTAACTTATCCAATATCAGTGCGGCATTCACAGCCTGGGATTGTAGTGCTGCTTTTTGTGCTGGTTCTTGTATTGTTTCTTGTTTGCTGCTCCAATATGTTTATCCTGACTGTAGTAATGATACACTGCATTATAATATTGTATTAGAGAATGTGGTCTGCCTTCTGATGGACAATGGCAGAATTAGACAGTAAAACATGGTCCATCCTTATAATGAACCCTCACTATAGTGCACAATTTGGTTGGACCTGGAGGCATTCATTATAATGAGAGACCACTGTGTGTGTCTGCATATATATATATATTTATACCATGGGGGTGAGAGCTTTCTCAGTAGGATATCTTGTGTTATTTCCACTGCAGTGAGAATAAATCCTGAAGACGACATTTATCCATACTCTGCTGATGTCACCAGAGTGAGAATAACTGCACTGCAGCTTGCACTCTAAAGGAAACTGTTGCAGAAAACACTTTATCTTTTACCTTGTTTTTACCAGGACAGAAATACACACTAAACTGAAAGCTTGTTTACAGGTGCAACCTGGGAACACAAGAAAGTTAAGTGACTTGCTCAGGATCACACAGTATGCAAGTGGGAGCTGTGGGATTCAAACCTAGGTCTCTAGGTTTGCAGCTCAGAGCCTTAGACCACTGTGCTGTACTGCCTTCTTAAGTTTTTTCTCATCTCTTCCCCACTGAAGCTACAACTTACTCAATTAGCTTTGCAAATGACTCTTACCTGTGCCCCATAGTGTTTCTGACTTTCCTAGCCTATTACTGTACTGATCTCAGCTTCAAAATAACCTGAATTCGAAATGAAACTCTTTTACAAAGCACTTTCTGTTTCTTTGTGCTACCTGCAGCAATTTGTCTTTCTCAGTGAGCCTCTGACTCACTCAATTAGCTTTGCAAAACACTGTCAGCTGTGTTTCTCACTCCCAGTCCATTCAGAACACACACACACACACACACACACACACTGACAACACACACCAAATGGGCAGGAAACACACAGAATCAGAAAACAATTTTCCTAAAGCTCTCATCCCTGTGGTATATATCACACACATGATGGGCAGATCATGGGATATGGAAAATATTCTCACTCCTGCCTCGTGAGCTGTGTATTTTCACTTGTGCCTTCGGCACTCGTGAGAATACACATCTCACGAGGCAGGAGTGAGAATATTTTCCATATCTCACTCCTGTCCATCATGTATCCCCTATATATATAAATACATATAATATATATGAATGGGATACATGATGGGAAGGAGTGTGATATGGAAAATATTTTCACTCCTGCAGAGTGACCTCTGGATACTCACGAGTGCCAAAGGCAAGAGTGAGAGTATCCGGAGGTCATGATTCAGGAGTGAAAATATTTTCACTACCACATGACTACACATCATGAGTCTGATTTATACAATAGGGGTTTCCAGAACTTTTTGTTTTTTATTTCACTTTATCTTGTGGAATAAACAAAGAAGACTCAGGACAAAAAGAAGAAACCTCTGCTAAAACAAACTGAAATGCTAAATTGCCATTTGGGATGAAGCAGGCTGTATTCATTGGTAGTCAAGGTATTTGTGGATGTGAAAGGCTTTGCTCCTTTTTGGCTTCTTGTCAATATGAAACTGGTTGCTCTTAGCTTGCTTTGGTTCTCTTCAGGAACACAATGTGCTTTTCTAGGGCTAGCAGTGCAGTTGCAGGTGGAACTGATAAGTTTCCTAGGCTACTGAGATTTTGGTGGAGTTCCTGATTGCTGTGTTAGGGAAACCTGCCTAGAGTGATGATATCTACATCAGCAGAGTCCAGCTGAGTTCTGATTGGTCAGGATGTAATTAAGAGATCAGGATAATGACTGTATGGCCCTGTCCACTCTGCAGCCCGAAAACCCTGTTGTAACGTTACCGAAGGTGTAAACCGCATCGGTAACGGCGTGCGTTTACACTGGTAACGTTACAGGAGGCGTTTTGATCTGTTATGGAAACCACCCTAAAGTGGTTTCCACAACTGATTATCAGAACCGGTCATGCCCTGGGACCATTACCAGCAGTAGTGTGGACTGCGGTAATGGTCCCTGCAGGCACAAGCGCAGTGCCAGCTGCATTGTGGGATCGGGCGCCGCTGTAATGGTGGCCTGGATCTCAATGTGTGGACCGGTGGTGCCGGTCCCTTTATGGACAACGCTGAGGTGTGGATGCACTGTACCACTCCTCGGCCATATCGGATTGCATCCGTTACCGGGCGCAAGCAGTGTAGTGTGGACGGGGCCTATTAGGCAGGGTTACAGTCTGACATCAGCACAGTGATAATATCTGCCTGTGAGATAAGCACAATGTGTATAAATGTAAAATATTATCACACTGTGTTTTTTTACCAGAATTTATATCACTGTGTGTAAAACACATGGATTTAGCCACTACTCATTTGTCTCACCCCTATTGTATAAATATATATATTGTTTAAAACACACAAGTTGGGGAGTCAGAAAAAAATCTGGGGCATCCTGATTGCAACACTGGGGGACTGGGCACCCACAGAGTCACTCTTCTGTTTGTGGGTGGGGGGTATGGGGTGGTGGGTGCCAGGGGAATAACTGGCCTTTAAAAAAGTGTGTGCACAAGTCAATGCACCTCCGCTATGCAGATGTCAGTTTTCAGTTCCACCCTCCAAGTAACAGATGCAGGAGTTCTGTTGAAAGATAATCCTATACATCAGTAAGTAGATTCCTTACCTGACCTGGAGAAATCATTAGCAGGTGCCTTGAACCAGTTGGGTGCCTAGAATTGGCAAAATTATACATGACATAAAGAATTCAAAGCACCAAAAATAAAATAGGCTTAAAGGATACCCAAACCTTTATTTTATGTTTCCTGAAATTGCAAAATTCAGCTTCATAGGTTTGGTAAGAGGGCTCCCCCTCTGTTAAATAGTTTTGCTGTTTACCTCTAAATATAATGTTTAACATTTTTTTGTAGCTTTCGAATTTTGTAAACAACATCCCCTTCTGTGGAGAAGACAGGTCCAAGAATAGCTCCTATAATAGCTGGGACATCATATGGCATGACATGGCTGAAGCAAGATTGCAATGTGAATATACTAAATTTCTATGGGGGCTCAACAAATATGTTTGTATTTCAACTCTGTAATGCCCTTCGGCATACTAACTAGTGCCAAATACATGTACTACAAGCCAATACAGGCCCACTGCTTTTCCACTTTTTTATTCTCCCTACCCCAGAGATCCCAGCATGGAGAGTGATGCGTTCATGCACCCAAGTGTGGTGTGCATCATGCACTGGTGTCTCCCCTCCCATCAAGCTGCTTTCAAGTGCCCTGCCACCTGTAGTCATCCAGGTGGCAGTCATGCAATGGAGCTGGCTGCCATACCTTCCTGGTGGAGGAGAGCATCTTCTTGGACACTTGATCCTCTTCCCCATTGCTGGTCCCCAATGACACGGGCTTGCTTCTGAATGGGAATCACTGGTGTTGCAAGCAGTAGTGCTACCACTGCACTGACAGACCCACATTAACATAGATTTTTGCAAATAATCTGCCTTTTTTTGGCAGTGGAATTGTATCCACATCTGCACATGTCTCACTAACTAACAAGTGAAAGGCAGCAGTATCTTAATACTTGTAGTTGCTCCATTACACCATACCATCATAGCTTAGATACAATACTAATAACGATTTCTTACCTGGGTTCTGGGGACAGTGGGGTGTGGTTTGGGCAGTCTGAAGGGAACACCCAGTCATACCTGTAAAATAAGAATAGCAATGGGGTCACAAAGGATCTGCAGCTCTTTAGTAACTAACTGGGACAAAAAAGGTACTCTAAACATAAAATAGTACCTATCTGATACACGTGGTGTGTGTCCTCCAGTGTCAGGGTTGACATCTTTATTGTTCCACTGAACCTGAAGACAGAGTGGAAAATCAGTTTGTGTGAGTAACAAAAATACCAATCCGATGTGTTGTGTAGAAAGAGACAATTTTTTTGGGGGGGTGGGGGTTAATGTGGGTTTGTTGTGATGGTAAATGCCAGTACTAAGGCAGCGACTAGGGATTAGGAAGTGACTGGGGTCACTTGTGGATGTCAAGATAGAGGATGTGGACCAGATTCAGCATCCCTCTGGGCTCTCTCTCTCCTTTTGGGGAGGGGGGCAACATGTTTCCCTCATTGGCTCCCTTCAGGGCTGGATGAAGCCATCACCTTTTGCACACCCTGCAACACCAATAGGGTGATGGATTACCAAAGTGGCTGACAGTCAAGGGGGGAGGATGTCCATCACCCTCCTATCCCCATCATGGGGCAAATCTGTGTGGGGAGGCACCAATGGTCACTGGTGTGGGTCCTAGAGTGATCCAGCCTTCATGCTGCAAAGTATACTCTTCCCAATTTTTCTTCCCACCACCCTTGTGCCAATATAGTGCATGGTCCATCAAGCTGCAGCATAAATATCAACCCCTTGTGACAGAAGGCTCCTTTGCATGCCACAAGGTGATGTATGTGTGCCAGAACATTATTCTGTCCCTCTTCAAGCCAGTGCTGCATGACACAGTGTCTTCCCTCCAGCCTCAGTCCATTCTGCCAGCTCACTTAGCTTGCACCCAAATGCAGGTCACCAGCACAGGAAGGCAATGTGTTCACCACTGGACCAATAGCAATCCCTGCAGACAGTGTTACTTCATTACTTTCTTGTGGCATTTTGAACATAATCTTGTTATGACACCACCTCATGAACCTGGTAAGTGAAATATTCAAATTCTAACCAAAAAGTAATTTTATACCATAAGGGAGAAAACCCATTTTGCTAGGTTTTAAAAAAAATTACACCTGCAATAAACATAAGGTGGTATAAAAAAATGGCTATGTTGGAAATGCCCCTCTCCCTACAGCATCAGTCCCATTCCCCCCAGCATCAACCCCTTCACATCTGCCCCCCCCAGCATTAGCTCCTCTTCATCCAGCATTAGCCACCATGAGAATCTGTCCTTCTCCCACCAGCATCAATTGCCCCCTTCCCCAACATCTGTAGGAGGCACAGCTAATACTAACAATGGGGAAATTATCTGGACAGTCTGAGGGAGGTTGACACTACCTGTGGATGAGTAAGGTGCTGACACTGGCTGTGAGGGAGCAGGGAAGCTCTGGTCATGCAGAGCATGCAAACCTATGGGGAGCAGTTTATCTTGTAATATTTTTTCACTGATGCCTGCTTCCAGGTGTGTGTCAGGGGTGGTATATATTTTTTATTTAATTTTTTTAATTCTTTCCTTTGGTAATTAGGTAAGGACAACTGGGCAAAGGCCTATTTACAGGGACAATCCAGTGGCACTGGAGAGGTTAAGTGACTTGTTAAGGGTGACCCCATATGCAAGTGGAGGTTTTGGGGATCAAACCCAGGTTTGTAGGACACAAGAAGCTTGTTCACACCTCATTGTGCTGCAGAGATTGCAGCAAAATGATTAAACTGAAGAGTGCTGCAGCATACTGTTTTAAAGCTAAATGTTTGACTGCAAGGTGTTTGATTGCAACCTTGAAATACAATTCTGTGTATGACTGCTGCCAAAATGCAGTACTGAAAATTTAGAATGGTGATCTCTGCTGCAAAACAGTTCAAACATCATGTCATTTAAAGTAATAGTAGCAATCCCAACATGGCTTGCAAGCTTCCAAAGTTATAACAGGGTGACAAGGATTAAAGCAATAAATAAATTGTAATTCAGATTACACTCGCAACATTTGCTGCAAATGTTGCAAATGTCCTAAATATGATGCGGCAGTGGTGAGCTTGGGAAATGCAAGCAACAGAACTTGAATGTTCATATACTGCCACAATTGGCACAAAATGAAAAAATGAAAAAATCTTGGAAGAGTGCTGCAACATCCTCCTTTTGAACTAAATGCTTGACTGCAAACTGTTCAAGTGTAACTAAGAGATGAAATACGGTGTGTGACTGCTGCCCAAATGTGGCACTGAACACTAAAATGTTAATCTCAGTGTCAAATAAACAGTAGGATGCTGCAGCACTTTTCAATTTTTTTTTATTTTGGACCAAGTTCTGTTGTCTGCATTTCCCAAGCTCAGCCCTGCCATGTTACATTTAGGATGTTTGCAACTTAATTTTGTGACTGTAATTTGAATTACTTTATTGCCATATTCCTTGTTACACTGTTACAATGTGGGAAGGTTGCAAACTATGTTGAGAGTGCTACAATTGTGGCAAGGGCACTTAAGGCCGGAGTGGACTGCAGTGCAGCAACAACTGGGAACAAGAGGGTGAGGATGGCAGGCCAGTGCATCTGCAGCAGCACTTCATCTGTTCTTGTCCTCTGGTAACAGGCTTCTCCTCAACATTGCGATCACCACTGGCATGCACACATGGGCAGGTTGCTGTCTCTTGTGTTGTGGTTCGGGTGGCTCACTGTGGCTCCAGATGGGGGGAGTAAAGTAAAAAAAGAAAATTAAAGAAAGATCCACACGTGTGGAATAAAAATTAAGAACCGCACATGAGCAGTACCAGGGGGACGAGAAGATGAGGATTCCTGCACTGGGGGATTGGGCACCCCCAGTGCCACTGTTACATTTCTTGGGGGGGAGTGGGGTGGTTGGTGCTGAGAGGGCAGGTTGGGTTGGGGGTTATGTATTTTGGTAAGTGTGAGCTCAGAGTGATGCAGCAGAGGTGACTTTTTTGACACCTTATGGTGTTGTTGGTTTGCAAGTGCTTTTTCTCAAAGCAAAAGGTCTGCAGGGCTCCGCTCACTGCAGCCCTAAAAAATATTAAGTGTTCATTTCAACTCCTGGGGTGGATTCCATATGGGCAAAAATGTGTTTTGGGTTATTCTAGGTGTAACTCTGTAATTTTTGTCAGGTTTGTTTGCGACTTAGTATGGCTGTAGTTCAAGTCCAAGAAGAGATATATAATTGATGTGTATTCAATGATTATCAGACTTAGATTGTGGATTTGGCACTATAGTGAAACTGTGAAGTAATTTTGGGGTGCTGTGCATACCCCATGAATTTGTCCAGGAGTATTATGTATTAGCCTTGTAGTACTCATTGAGACCTTCTTTTTGATATATAGATCACCGCTTAAATGAGTAGTACACTCAGAATTTGAAAAAAAAAAAAACATATGTTGTGCAGATTGTTTTGATGTGTGTGTGAAGTCCTAGTGTGTCCCTCCCTCTTTCTGCTTTTAGGAGGTTTTCCTAAATTAGCCTGCTAGCTTTATGGTAGTTTTATGACCCCTGGTGATCTCCATCTCAGCCAGGTTTATTGCTTTTCTTGCTCCTACAATGCAAGTGGGGTCTGTGGGACTCAAACCCAGGTCTCCAGATTTGCAGCTCAGAGCCTTAAACCATTATGCTACACTGATGCCTTTCTCCAACAAGGTGTCCTCTATCTGGTCTGGGATCTCCCCTGTGGAGCAAGATCAGCCCAGCAGTGGTGGGCCTTCAAGATCATCCCAGCAGTGGTGGGCCTTGTGTTGGCAGAGACACTCTTATTGTTTGGGGGGAGTTTCGGCTGATAGGGGTGGCAGAGGTTACTGAGGAAATCTGAAAGTTGCGGTCCACCTTTTGTGAACTGGACTGTAATGCTCTTTACTTCAGGGTCAGTGGTGGGAACCTCAGTCAACTGTTGCTGACACAGAACTCAGCAGCCAGGCTGCTGACAAGTCTTCCCAGGTATGGTCATGTGACCCGTGTCCTGCGTGATCTGCACTGGCAGCCTGTTAGATGGAGAATCATCTTCATGGTTGGCTTGCTCACCTAAAAAGCTTCATACGGATTGGGCCCTGGCTACCTGATTGATCTCCTGACCCCTGCCTTCCCAGTGCACTTGTTTTTTCTCATGCTTGATCTGTATACCAAACCACTCAGTACAGTGATCACTTGCACCCAGGTACCCAGGGGACCACCCACTATGATGTCTGCAGTGCTGCTCATGTTTGTAAGTACCAGGACCAACACTGTCTCATCTCTAGTAGGTTCTGTAACTAGCTGTCTGAGAAATGCCCCCTGTAGGAAGTCAAGGATGGCCCTGCTCCTTGTAGCTTTGCCCAGCATGCTGTAGTCTACATCTGGCAGATTAAAATCCTCCATAATCAATATCTCCCCTTTACTTACCATTCTGCCAATGGCCTCCACCAAAACCTTGTCTAACTCCACCCCCTGTGCTGGTGGTCCATACACCATCCCCATGTGGATAAAGGCCCCAGTCCCTGTCTCTAAGCTGACCCAAAGAATTTGCAGTCCTTCCTTATCCCCCTGGTTTCCCTGTATCTCTTTGGCCTTTATACCTTCCCTCACATATAAAACAACCCCCCTCCCCACCTTTCCTCCCTGTCCTTTCCTTCTGGAATATGGTGTAGCCTGGTATGGCCACTTCCCAGCTGTGGTTGTTAGTGCACCATGACTCTGTTAAGTCAAACAGATCCATGTCTGCCTCCACAATGATCGTCTCCAGGTCAGGAATTTTATTACCTAGACTCCTTGCATTGGCATGCCTGGCTCTCAACTCCTTTTTTCCCCCCTCTCTCCCTCTACTCTGCCCTCCCTTCCTGTTGCCATCCTTCACCCTACCCTTTTCCCCAGTATTGTCCACTAGGGCTGTGCATGTTATGAACATTATTTCCCAAATACCAGGAATAATGCACTACTCATTATTTATATCCCGAATAACAAACAGTGCACTATTCATCACCTATTCAGGAAACACCTTTATGTAGTAGTTACAACATAAAAAATAAAAGCAGCCCCAATCCTCCTCTTTAGTCTAGATCTAACTGTTCCAACCCTTTCCCACCACCCAGACCCCACAACATCAAGATTTAGCACCAGCATCACCCTCCCACAGTTCTAGTGACATTTGTTAAAAACATGTCTTATTGCCTTTTTGACTTCCTGCACTCCACCTGGGCCACTTTGTAAAACACAAACCACCTACCTCCCTCGCCCTACTCCTGAGTCACAAATAGTACCCCCACACTAGCCACCCTCAAGCACCCAACCTCCACTCCCGCCGCCTTTAAAGCAATAAGAATGCATAAAACCTGTTAAAAAAAAGAAAGAAAAATGTCCCACACTGGAGCAAGCATGCTCACCCATCAGTGCACTGCTTCAGAATGAATGATTGATGATGTCCTCACCTATAGTAACACCTGATTAGCTGACAATTGTTCAGTTAGGTATTACTATAGGACAATGTTATCATTAATTCAATTTATTGCAAGATATCAGGGAATGAAGAGGATGTCTTTCTCCAGTGCTGGGACATTTTCTTTCTTACAGGTAACCAAACAAGAACTGCAGCTCCACTCACACACCTGTGCCTGGTTATGGCTAAATCTAGAAAGCAAGGAGAAACTGCACCAGGTTGCAGGTAAAAAAGTTAAAAATGTTATTGTCAACAAATCGCACCAGAGCATCACTTGAGGCAGTGCTAAAAAAATACTCACAGAAAGTGCAGAGATAGCTCAGGCAACCTGACTGCTTTCATGTCTAGCTTTGATGAGAGTCACCATCACCTGAAAATGGATCCATTTTTGACCAGTGAATTTCTTAAAGATCCAGTACATCATTTTTAAAGTTATAATTACAATAGCTTATTAGATTGTTAAAAACATATTTATTGCTTACCCCATTATAACTTTGGAGTAGGTGTCCACTTTATAATGTCTATAATAGTGCTCAGGTAT
This sequence comes from Neoceratodus forsteri, assembly GCA_016271365.2. Lineage (NCBI taxonomy): Eukaryota > Metazoa > Chordata > Ceratodontiformes > Ceratodontidae > Neoceratodus > Neoceratodus forsteri. Next base: position 1,154,506,479 of record CM057456.1, on the reverse strand, counting down.
TAGTTTGCCACTTTACTATTGTTTAATACACATATCTGTTTATCCTATGTATCTATTGTTCTACTAGTTATTGTATTACAGATGATTATATTTAACAATGAATAGGAATAGGTCTATGTGCACCAGTTCTGTGCTATTTGGCACCAAATGAGTCAAGTGGAATGGTGCACCACCCTTCTGATGGCTATCCAGACCTCCTATTTCTGGTTTCATGACTCAGTTTGCCAACACGGACGGGTGCCAGTAGGGAGATAAAGAACTATTACTACTAACAAAGATTACAGATAACTTTTGTGCTGTGTATCTTTATACATTTGGTGATGGAGAGGAGAGAAGTTGAGTACTAAAGGGTGAGAATGGTCTGGGTTGCTAACTTGGGTATGACTTGAGGGCAGGTATGTGGTTTGGGAGGTGGGTGGTGTGTTTAATGATGGGGCACCAGTGGGGGGATGGAATGGGAATTCAAGGGATATCTACTGTGTAATTATAACAACTTCCCCAGCACTTGGGGGGAAGGGGTAGGTGAGTGCTTGAAGGTGAAGAGTTGGAGTTGCAGTGTTTCAAAGAGCCTTGGTTGTGGGGATGGAAATTGTATATTAGCAGGAAGAGGTGGGTTAAACAGTTTAAACATTTTTTTATATTAAAGAACTTCACCGCAAGAAGTTGGGGTAAAGTCAAGAAACTTTGCCTCTCTACATATAGTACGATGTTCCTGACTTTGCACCACCTTCATTGATGAAGTTAAATTTTGCTACGTCTCTAGCCACTGGTACAAAAACATAATCTTTTTTATTTCATTTATGATTTATTTCCAAGCCCAAGACTTCCAAGACTTAACTAACTGCCTTCTGTCATGACCACCGAAGTTGCAAGTTACAGACATACCCAAAACATTTCCACTGCATGTAGGATGGCATGGCCCTGCACAAAGCATGCAACAGAGCTACTGCTGTTCCCTGTGAGCCTGTTGCTTCATGTACAACACATTGAATGCATTGTAACTTAAAGGAAATGTCTAAGATTTCAATAATGGCATTTTAAATACAATAGTTCATTACCTTCATCTAGGGATAGCCATTTAAGCACAGAATGGAATGCTTTCCTTAAGTCAACTATGGGAGGGAAGTGATCAAAAATAGTGCTGAACAGATGGCCAGGCACCCCTTCAGTTCCTGACCTGCCGACCCCTCCCCCATGCTCAGGCCGTTTGTGATGTCTAACCAGGCAAACACAGGAGTGTGCCACATAGAAGACAGTGGAGGACATTTTTGAAACAGTTTTATGTATATTAAAGCAATCTTTATTATAAATAAAAGTCACTGCTCGAATAATAGAGCTCCTGTTAGTTGGGCAGTGACTTTCATTTTATATCAAAGGTTACTTTAGTATACACAGCATCAAAGAGTTCAAAAAATGTCCTCTTGTGACTTCTAAGTGGCATACCCCTCCCTCTGCCTGGTTAGACATCACAAAACATCTGGATGAGGGGGTGGGTTCAGCTGATCAGAAAGTGGAAGAGTTCAACTGGCTATCTGCTCAGCACAATTTTCAATCTCTTCCCTTCTGTAGTGGACTTAATGGAAAAAATTCCTTTCTGGACTCAAATGTATAAAAGTATGCTCCTGTGGTTATTTTTACATTGGTAGAACTGTGAGGGAACTCAGGGTTAGGATAGGTGAACATGTGAGGGCACTGGAAAAAGTGACATGTCATATGCTATTGTACAACATGAACAAATATGTAGGAATTGAAATACAGTGCATAACATCAAGTTCATTGGACTGGAAAAGGTCACTGTGGGTCCTGGGGGGAAACTTAAAACAAATCGTTGGTCAGAGAGAAAGTTTTTGGATCTTTGTACTGAATTCCAAGGAGGGTTTAGGCCTAAATTAAAATATAGACTTGGCTGCCTTTCTATAGAGAAACAGATCCACTTTATTACTGGCTTAAATAGCTACAATATAGTCATTTCTGCCGTACCCTTATAACTAAGTATGTAGAATATTTTTTCTAATCTAAATGAGAAGCCTCTTTACTGGCTAAATGGGTAACAATCTGAATTGCATATATGCATTTTGTAAAAAATAATGCAGTATATGATGTTTGATATAAGACATTTACATGTATTATATACAGGGCTTTTTCTATATAAGAAAAAATGACTGGCAATTAGGACGTTACCTGGATTTACAAGCCACAACATTTAAAAGATTAGAATTAGGTGTTTATAAATTTTAATTGAATACTCGTTTGTATGTTTGATTACTAAATGAGTTGAGAATATAATGTATTTAGATGTATGTTTGAAGTGTTGCAGACATTTCTCATTGTGAATGATTATACAATGAATTTTTCAATTATTGCATTTGTACAATTTCATGAGGTTTCTTTCTATATAAAGTTGATTGTTGTACCGATTCATTATCTCTGATGAAGACAAGCTTTTGCTAGGTGAAACGTAAGATGTGATTTTTTTTTTCCCGACCTGTTTACCATTATGGTAACAAGCCAACATTTTGCACTTTGGTATTTGTATTTAATAAAATGCTGATACAAGTTTGCTATAGCTCTGGACTGGGTGCTTATTTTTGTTTGATCTGGCCGATTCAAAATACGTACATTTTAAATTATATAAATCTCCTAAAATTCCATTTCCCTACTTGATGCATGCATCAAGTTTTCTTTCAAGATCAGGAATTCTGTTTTTGTTGAATTTATTAATTATTTATGACTGGTCAAGAGTCAAGCAGTGGTGTCCCCATGAAGAATGCCCTGGCAACTTTCAGATTTGTGAGTAGCTTAGATGGACAAAGCTTTGCCTTGCCATGCTGAACATGTAAAGTTTAAGTCACTTTCCCCAAATAATTTTTACCTTAAACAGAGTTTGATAACAAAACTGCCAAATGCTGGTTTTACAAACTTTGTTTAATTTATTTTGTTCCTTTTACAGTCCATTTTAAATAATTGTCATTTTTCCAGTAGAAAGAGTTGCAATACTGATAATATATGAAAAGAGAAAATAAATGTGTGTGCTTTCTCATGTTGACAGTCTATTAGCAATGGAAGGTAGGTTTGTGTTCAATAGTGATTGTGGTTGATTTGGCAGGCATGCTGGATGCTTACAATTTTGTGTAAAAAATATTGTTAAAATGATGATTTTAAGAATTGTTAGGGGACATTATAAATCTTGTGGCAAAGTAGGCTTTTACAAGGGATTAATAATGAGTGTATGTAGACATTAAGGTGACTGTTACAATTATTTAAATATTTTTTAAAATATATGTCACATATTATGATATTTATCTTTTATCTCATATCATAATAACTGTTTGCCCTGGTGAAAAAGAAATTTGTCTTTCAGTACTGATACCATGGGCACAATTCACAACCCCCCCCCCCGCAAATGGTGCAAGGGGCTTGAGCCACAAGGAATGGTGCAAGGTGCAGTTTATGCCAAAAGATGCTCCAGGAGCAATTCATAAAAGCAGCCTGTGTCAGATGCAGGCTGTGTGCACCAAAGGCACTTGATCCATCCTTACAGCACAAAATGGGCTACAACATGGTGCCAGGGGCTTGTGGCAGATGCAGGCTGCAATATCCCGTTATTCAGAATTCACAAAATCCCCCAAGAGGGCACATTTTTAAGTACCATTAGACCAGCCAGGGCTGGTCTATGGGTACTTATACGTGTGTCCTCTGGGAGGATTAGAGACAATGCAATACCCTTAGGGCCCTCCCTGGCAAGGAGGGAACCTGTGCCACAGTCCTCACAACTGTCCCGATCTCCTGTTTAGTTAAATTACTTATGTCCGTGGTGGTCCAGTGGAACCCCCCCATCCCCGCTGTTCCTCATAAATATTTATATATCTTTCCTGGTGGTCTAGCAGACCCTAGGCTGCATCTGGCACAGCTTATGCTGACCTTTGTGACTTGGGCCTCATGTGTTCAAAACAGAAGAATCATAGTGGCATGGTAGCACCACTATATTTAGGGCTGAGTATGCAGTTTAATGTTTAACCCCATTTTGTGCACTTTAATAACTTCACAACCATTCAATGGATTTGCATGGAATTTTGCATGCCCAGTCTTGGTGGGTAAATTTCTGGATGTGCCAAGTTTTTTTGAGGTCAGATGTGTGGATATTGAGATGAATAGTGCAAAAAGCAAATTTTTCAGGTTTTTTTTGTTTTGCTGTGTTTTGTCAAGAGCAGTAGCGCCCAGTGTTTTGGAATTTTGGTCTGACATTTTCAGGATAGAAAGGGATTGACCCACAGTTGTGCCTTTTGCTGATTTGGTGAGAAAATATTACTCCATTTCAAATTTATTAAATTTTAAAATTTCAGGTTCTGAACATGCACTCAGTAAGCACTTCATGATAGCTGTATGGAATGGAAAATAAATCCTTTTTCATTTGGGGACAATCCTTTCTCATCTTGTTTTTGTTTTGTACTGAAAAAAAAAAATTCAAAAGCCCCAAAAAGGATATTCTCTAGAAAGACCAATATATGTATCTTATTAATTGGGACCCCATTAGGTGGATTTTGCACTTCAGTGTTGGTAAAATTAGCTCTAAATGTATTTTGTTTTTCATTGTTAGATCCTTTTTCATGACTTGCTTCTGTTGTTATTTTTCATATAGCAAAATGAAAAAGGAATTTGGCCATACGAAAAATGATTTACTAGTGCAGTCACATCTTCTGTTACTTTTTCCAATATAAAACAACTTTAAAATCAGCCCTTTCTCAAGTAATGTGGTTTTATTCATATAGTTACATTTTGTCTTAGAAATTCATGAATATCACAAAATATAAAAAAATGTGTGCATCATGTACTGATTACCTTTTACAATGAAATGCTTGGCAGATTGACCCCCCCCAACCAGGTGTGCTCCATCAGCCAGCGGTTAGCTGCCACCCACATCTCACTACTCAATTGCTGCCACTCTCCAAGACCAGAATAAGTCCCCCCAATCAGGTGTGCTCCCTCAGCAAAGCGGTTCACTGCCACCTGCATCTATCTCCTTAACTGCTGCAGATCTCTAAGACCAGACCAAGCTCCCCCTCCAACTGGGTGTGCTCCCTCAGCACAGCAGCTCGCTGCTGCAGGCATGTCCCTCCTCAACTGCTGCCACTCTCCAAGACCAGACCAAGCTCCCCTGACCAGGTGTGCTCTCTCAGCACAGTGGCTCACTGCCACCCACATCTCTCTCCTCAACTTCTGCCACTCTCCAAGACCAGACTGAGTCTCCCCCCGCTGGATCAGGTGTGCTCCCTCAGCACAGCAGCTCGCTGCTGCCTGCATCTCCCTCCTCAACTGCTGCCATTCTGCTAGACCAAACCAAGCCCTTTACAGGGTGTGCTCCCTCGGTGTAGTAGATCGCTCCTCAACTGCTGTCACTGTCCAAGATCAGACTGAGCCCCCCGACCAGGTGTGCTTCCTCAGCACAGTGGCTTGCTGCTGCCCACATCTCCCTCCTCAACTGCTGACACTTTCCAAGACCAGGTATGGTTCACCCAGGAAAGCCACAGAATTGTTCATGTCTTGCTGCCAGGGCTGCAGTGGGCTACCTAACTGGGAGGACTCCACCTGATTGGCCACTTCCATAAGCCTACCCTTCTGCTTGCCCCTGGCTGTGTTTTTCTTTTCTTTTACTCTTGTTTCTCGGCTCCACTGTTGTATTAGTCACCTACTCATTTTTCCCAACCACCAGCTCTGACCCTGGCCTCTATTAAATACATCTTAACTCTTCCCCTCTTTTTTCCTTCTCTCTCCTCATTGGCTGCAAGACTGTGTTTTGGTCTGACAGAACCATAACTCCTTACCACTGTTGCACACTGCAACTACTCTGCACCCTGCTGCTAGTGTTGAAATCTGCTACTCTCCCTATTTATTTCCAGTATCACTAGTCTTTCATTTGTCTTAATCCTCTTTTAAACTCTCCTTATTGGATTTCCCTTGCTCAGCAGCCTTTCTGAACCCTTCCAGCCTTGTCTTAGCCACCTCTGGACTTTTCTTCCTCTTTGTTATGGCAATGCTATCAGCTCTGCCTATGCCATTTTTGCTCATCCTGATTTTGCTGACATTCCCCCCAGCACAGTAAATGGGCACTCACCCTTCCCTACCACTGGGCACACTGTTGAATACCCTCAGCCTAGAGATGGGATTAAATCCAGTTGCCATCTTACAAACAGTGCAAGTTTCTTCTCCAAATCACCACTTCATCCTTGGTTAATCCAATGCCCTATGAAGAGCCTGCCCACACTCCACTACTCACAGTTTATACTCACGGGCACCCTGTCTGTTCAGGATACAGCCAAGAAAGAGCATAGAGGGAAAAGGGTGAACTTGTTTCACAGCAGATTCCTTAAGGAGCTACTGAAATGACTAATACTGCTACTCCTGCTAATATCGGGCAACATACACCATAATTCTGGCTCACCCCTAAGCAGACCTAATGTCAAAGGCAGAACTGGGTCACTTTCTCTGGCTAGTATCAACATTTGCAGCCTTCTAAAAAAACTGTATTCCCTTACTGTATGGGTCACTAAGCTCAATCCAGACATCCTTTCAGTGATTGAGATATGGCTGTTGTCAGCTGTCCCAGATGCTGCCATTGCACTTCCAGGGTACTCTGTTTTTAGGCAGGTTGGCTGTCTGAAAAAGGGGGTGGCTGTGCTTTATATCTGAAAGAGTCTATAATGGGCCATGTCCTGCCCTTGCCCAATCCTGGTGTTGATCTAGAAGTCCTAGCCATCAAGGTTATGCTCAGGGCTCACAACAAGGCACTTAACTATTGCATTGGTTTACATCCCTCCCAAACTGTCATTGTCAGCCCTGAATCCTCTCCTTAGCTGCATTAACAGTTTATAGCACAACTCAAAAGTCATAATGCTGGGGGATTTTAATGAAAACTGGCTCTCACCCAGTGCAAATTCCTACAAGGATGCCTTGTCAGTGACAAACCTCACTCAGCTCATTACCTCACCCACCAGGATTCATTACAGAAAAGGTACCAGTACGCTACTGGATTGGGTTCTTACCAACTTCCCTCATCATATTTCTCAAACAACAGTCCTTCCAGACTCTATTAGTGACCATTCTCCCATCCAGTGCCTATGGTCAATTAAATTCATAAACCTCTGGCTAAAACTGTCAACAGTAGGGCACTCATCCATGGTCATCTATTTATTTATTTGGTTTTTGTTTACCGAGTAAGTACACTAGGCAAGAGTATTTCCTATATTCAGGCATGGCCCGGGAGAGTACAGGCAGAAGAGACTAGAGTCAATAGTATAAAGTATTTCACCACTAAAGACACTTCTAAGACAAGTGGACTGCTCCCAAGTGGATACCACCACCGATATTGATGCTGCTCTGGAATACTTCATCTCCCACTTTAATGCAGCATGTGACATCCACGCCCCTTACAAGAAGAGAAAAATCAAGGGTGAGACAGCCCCAGGATTACCTGTGACTTCCTAGCACAGATGAAAGCACGGTACCACCTATGGAATCAGGCTAGGGCTACTGGCAGTCAAGCGGATATCCAAGCATGCAAGGCTGCCAGAAATGCCTGTACCAGAGCTATCCAGGTGCAAAAAACCACCTACTACAGAAGTGCTCTATCCAATTCATGGAAAGATGGGATGAAATTCTGGAGTTACCTTGCAGAAGTTACAGGGAAAGACTCCAAAATGGCCCCAACAATGCGAAATGTGGACGGTGACATTACCGAAGACCCCTCTGTAATTGACAATACTTTCAGCTCAACATTCACTGATCTCAGTCACGTGCTACCTGCTGACTTTTTTGGTCACACCTCTGTGGTGAATAGTCATGTCAAACCTGAAAAGAAGACAGCCCACCCACAGTTCTATTTCAAAGCAGTGACTGAAAGTGAAGCCAGAAAATACAAAACTAAAATACTCAGTAGAACCAGAGCAAGTGGGGACTCACTGGACCTAAAACTCATCACCCTCACCCTTGATGCCATCTTGCTCCTCTTAACCAAGATCATCAGTCACTCTCTAATGCTCTCCCAGTTCCCCTTAAGTGGAAATCATCCCTGGTGACCTCAGTCCATAAAAGTGGTGACAGGGTTATACGTGGAAATTACAAGCCTATCTCCATTCTTCTGCCCTCTATCCAAAACACTCAAAATAATTGTTGCTGACCAAGTGGCTGAGTTCTCAGAAAAATACAACCTGCAATGACCTCAGCAGCATGGCTTTCACAAGGGCCATAGTACCATCTCTGCTTTCCTTGAATTTACAGGCTTTATCCACCATGCATCTGATCAAGGACAACAAGCCAGTGCCACCTCTAATGACCTCTCAAAGACATTTGATATGGTCAAGCATCCATTACTTATTGAACAGCTTGCTGACCTAGGATTATCAAATGACACCTTAAGCTGGTTTAACAGCAATCTCTCTGACCGTTCACAACAGGTAACGATTGTGGATGTCCTCTTGTCTAAGCAACCTGTCCAATCGGGTGTTCCCCAAGGGTCAATTTTGGGGCCACTACTCTTCAGCATCTACCTGAACAAACTCCCTGCAGCCTGCCCTGAATATTCTCTTGCATGTGGATGATGCAGTAATATTTGCCAAGAACACTGATCCCTCCCTCCTGGAGAACCAGCTTCAGAAAAGTTTTGCAGATATTGAGGCCTGGTTCATCTCATGCAAGCTAGGGCTCAATTACAAAAAAACTAAAATTACGTTATTTAATGGCACACATAATAAACATAAAGCTAAACAACTGACTGTCAGTAATTGCTCTGGAGTCACACTAGAATAGACACTAATGTTCAGGTACCTAGGTGTGACCTTGGACAGCACACTGTCCTTCTCCATGCATATTGACACTGTTGCCAAATCTGTGAATACCCAGACCAGCCTTCTCTATAAACATAAGCACTGCTTAACTCCTGAAGCCCTTAACCTAGCCATACAAAGCTTGATCATCTCTATCATAGACTATGTGCTTGTTATTTACAGAGCTGTGACTGACACTGCCTCACTGTGTATCTCTGTTGCACTGAACAAGGTGTGCCAACTACTCACTGGGGCAGCCCACCACACACACACACACACGTGACCTTTATGAACAGGCAAATTGGATCCAACTCCAAAGAATCTCCTACCAAACCTGCCTGTTAATAAAAAAAGGCCTCCCTTGGTCTCATGCTCACTGGGGTACAGAAGCTCCTCTGCCTATCCACCAGAACTCGCCATACCAGAAGTTCTGACAGCTCAACTCTACTAGCCCCCCACTGCCACAATTCACAAGGCCAGCAGTCGATCACTGGCAGAGCCTCAAAACTGTTTACTGCGCTACCCTGTGAAGTTGCTAACATAGCCACCGTTGGCCATTTCAAACACAAACTATGTCAGCTCCTAGTGGCTCGTGCTTCCTGTGACTGCTTTACCTAATTCTTGTGAGGGCTGTTCCCATTTCTTCCTGTTTGCCCTCACCCAAGCCCCACCCTACACCCCCTCCATTCTCTTCTTCTTACCTATCTTGTTGTTTTACTCCCCCACCCTCTCTCTACCCTACCGCTTCCCACCTACTCTCCATCCCCTGTTCCCCTCACCACCTCCCCCTGCTTTCTTTTTCCTCCAGTGATCTATGACCTATGTCCCTTCCCTGCTTTTACTTTAGCCCTACCCCCTTTTCTCCCTACCTCTGTACTACACCCCTCTCTTTCCCTATCCTCTCCAACACTCTTTCTATTCCCAACATGTATACTGTCTATTGGCAGTCCTCACCTTTCCCTCATACTCTTTCAAACATTCCCCATCTTTCTCTACCTCCTCCTTAATTCTAGGTCCAGGCTGTCTGTGTTTAGTTGCCTGAGCTACCTCTCAGTGGTTTTTTTCTCTTGAACAATGCCTCTGGCTACATTCTTCCAATGTTTTCATCTGCCATTTGGGTTCCTCTTTTGTAATTTATTCTAATTTTCTGTAGCTGTTACCATAGTCTAATGTCCCCTCTACCTGTATATATATCATACGTAAACCTTTTTCCACTAATGTAAACATGCCTGAATATTCAATTGTCTTAACCTACCTACGTGTTCAAGACATGGAACCTTTGTAAAAGAGCCTCTGGCTCAAAGGTGTTAATCTGAAATTCAAATAAATAAAATTCATGGTACACTGTATTAGAACCTGCTTAACCATTGTCACAGTCACATAATCAACTGCATATCTTGATTTTATTTACCTACCTACAAGTCAACTGATAATTAAACAGGCACATACGACAAATGCCTCTCTTGTGCAGAGACTGTAAAAGTACAGTCTCCAGTCTTTAAAGATGCCTATAGGAAGATTGTAACTATATGTAAAAAGTTGGTGAAATATATGTTTGATACAAGTTCATTTTATCACTATCGCCAGTTCTTCTTGGTCCATGAGACACCAGACTGGTGCCTTTATACCACAGATGACTGTTTGCCCATTGCATTTCTTGATCATTTTAAAAAATATTACCACCACCGACTCCCCCAAAAAGAGCCATTGCTTTATTTGGTTTTTTTTTTAGTCATTCATCTGTTGTGACTGGGATGGGCACACTGAGCTGGAGATCCTGCTTATGCGGGGCCCATGGTAGGAAATATGGCAGGGAATAATACATCATTAACAAATAATGTAACAATAATGGATACATGTACATGGCCAGTAAAAGAAAGGTACATAAATTAAAGACTAACCTGTCAGTTACTGGGATGGCAAGATGGGTCTCAAAAAGTTGCAATGAAAGGAGCTGTGTTGACCTGATAAGCATCTCCAGCTCCAGTTTGTACACTTTGCAATGGTGAATGTATGCAGGGAAACCAATGAGATATGTTGTAGATAACTGCAGATAACATGAGAGAGATGGAGGGGCTGGTGTTGGCAACATTGCCCAAACCCATTTACCACAGAATAACCATGGTTGATGATTATGTTCAATAATCACAGCCTCTCTTACAAAACCACAAAGGGTGCTTCAGTCAAAAAAGTTGCATACTTTTTCTTTACTGTTGTATTTGTGCCTGACCCATCCAGTTAAAATGTTTTTTGTAAGCAACAAAGCAATGAAGAAAATTTGAGTCCTTAACCAAATTCCTAAATATTTTATTTATATTTAATAAGGAATGTTGGCAGTAACAATTTTTATCAGGCGGGATTACATTAGATAAATCTAAACAGCCTGTTCCATTGTGTTTGTGTCAAGGTTTCCAAACAATCAAGGTCATTAGGCCCTCAGAAATGAATATCCTATGGCCTGAGAGGTAACTGAGGCAGGACAAAAAAAAACATTAAAAACATTTTTGTAAGGCTGGTTCACAGATCCCAGACCAAATAACCCAGTGGCCCTCCATGTCGGTGGAAGATAGAACAGAACTCAGATCTTCCACACCCAAATAGAAATATCTTTTACTTTAGATGAGTCAGGAGCTGAAGACAGAGAATGAAAATTCATCCACTCACCCACTCACCTGCCGTTTTTTTTTACCTAAGTAAAATATACAATTAACCTAACTTGTAACAAGAGAGAATGCATGATCAACCTACCTTCCTGCCAGCCTGCCTTAGTCAGCTCATCTGCAGGGTCTCTTATGGCTTGTGTAGCAAAGGGCTTGGTGTAGCTGCCTTGGTCAGGCTGTGGGGTCTCCGTGGTCCCCAGCACTGTCAGGGACCACTTCAGAAAGGACTCAAAGATGCCATCTGCCCTCAGCCTCTCTCTCCACAATTCTACCCCCACCACACTTTGAGACTGGTTGCCCGACACCAGGTGACCTCCATATCGATTGCATAATCAGATGGCGCCAGGCTCCAATTCATGCAGCTCAGAGCATCCAAAGTCCAATACTACAGCAGTAGCAGCAGTGCCTGCAAATTCAAATATGTATCTAAGGGCTTTGGCCACCACTTGTCCCATATTAGTAACCTGCCCATCCTTCCCCTTTTCTATTAAATACTGTACTCCTGCTATCATAGAGAAGACATCTGTTGGCAGAGCAATTCAACCACATCACCAACAGCAGCTATTAATACCTGTTGTTAAAACTTTTGTAATATTGTAGCTGAGTGTGAAATTAAGTATTCAAAGCAGTGAATTGTGAGGATCTTATGAATAAAAAAGACACTATCAGCTAAAGAGAACATGTAGAACAAAGCAAATGATGGAGTAGGTAGTGTAGTGTAGTAGTTAGAACACAAATCAAGAATCCCAGGTGAAATCCCACTAGTGCCCCTTAATGGCTGTGTGACTCTGAGTAAATCCCTTTACTTCAGTCCACTCAACTGTAAAATATATGTAAAGTCAGGACCCAGAACAAAAAAACAGATGTCCCAGCTCAGTTTGGCTATCCTGGGTAAACAAACTGTCATTAATGATACCCAAAAACAAATATAAATAAATCATAAGGGATGGAGTGGGACTGAGGAATACTGTAGTTTAAGACAATTTTTTTTTGGGGGGGGGGAATTGGTTGTCTCAATTAAAGGATCCTAATCTGCCTTCGGCGAGCCAGTCATAGAACACAGAGGTGACAACAAAAGGGCGCTGAATGACATCCCTCTGTGTGCGTACTGTTTACAGGTGCTGCTTACTTGATAAACCAAACTTTGCATGCATATTGAACCTTGAAATCTTCATCAATAAAGTATAGACTGTGTATTCTCCTATATATGCATCTGTCTTAAACTGCTTGGTTACACACACACACACATATGCACACACGCGCGTGCACACACACACACACACACACACACATGCACCTTGAGAGTGTGGTGGTCAGTGATGAAAAACAAGACCATAGTCTAATTTTGTATATGTGAATGTAACATAATACTATACATATAACAAATTTTCTGTGGCCCATACATTTATATTAGACATCTGTTTGTCTGTATAATGGAATTTGCTAGAGCACTGATTTTTATCATGACTTTCTGCTAATGACTTTACTGTATGATGATAACCTGTTAGTGTACAAAAGTGCAAATAACCTGCAAGAATTGAATTTGCATCTGAATGATCTATGCAAGATACCATACAGTCTGACAGTTAGCAAATGTGTATTGAACAACTGGAAAACTAAAGCTATGTTATTCGGCTCCAAGCAGGCTAATAAAAAATAATCTGCTGATCACTAGTCATGATGGTACCCTTTAGTAAGTCATCTCTAAGTTTAAATCTAGGAATATTCTTAGACTTCCTAATTTTTCAGTGCCTTACAGTCATAAACATAAACTGTGTCAAGCTTACAGGAGTCACTGGATACTCTGATACACAAGGTTTTGGGGCCCCAGAGGCCCCTTCTTCACATGAAATGTACTGTATGTCTTGTAGAAATATAATACAGTACATAAGTTTTCAGGGCCCCACAGGTCCCTTCTTTGGGTGACAATTCACTGAAATAAGGGGTATGTGGGGCCCTAAAAGTTTGTATACTATACAATCTGGCCCAGATATTCAAAAGGGTTGCGCATGGCGCAACAGTGTTGTGCCATGTGCAACCCACTGATGTGCCCCGATGCAATATTCAAAAGAGAAAAGTGCGTGGCACAAATCCCGATGTGCCAGAGCGCATCAGTAATGTATGCAGGTGCAGGTGGGGGGGCGTGCACATGCATACCCTGCACAGCCTGATATTCAGCCCGGGATGTGCAGAGCCATGCATGCGCAACCCCTACCTGCGCCAGCACAAAGTTGATCCCTCAAAAAAAGGGACAACTGATGGCCACCCACAGATGAGCTGCCGGATTGCAGGGCGCAACACTGCAGCTGCCACCTGTGGGTGGCCACCCGAGCTCTGGCTGCACCTGGCGGCACCCCCCCATGCCCAATTGTGGGCATTTGTAAAAAAAAAAATACAAATTCTATCCAATATCCCTGGTGGTCCAGTGGACTGCTATCTAAAATATGTCCAATATCCCTGGTGGTCTAGTGGTACCCCCTCTCCCCACCCACCCACTGAGCCCCTCCACCCCACTCCCCTGGTCAGCCAGCGGGCAGCAGCACCCACCTGCCTGCAGCCCCGCTGCCTGTTGACTGACACGTCAGTAGGGCTGTACGCCCATTGGTCCACAGTGTGAGCCAATGGGTGTGCAGCTCCATATCAGTATCACACATTCAAGATATGCGTTACATATCTGGAATGTGTACACAGTACAGGCTGCACACCCATTGGCTCACGCTAGGACCATGGCATACAGCCCCACTGACAGTGTCAGTCGGAGGGCGGTGAGGTGGCAGGCGGGTGGGTGCTGCCACCCGCCAGCTGACTGGGGAGCGGGGCGGTGGGGCTCAGTGGGCGGGTGGGGAGGTGGGTACCACTAGACCACCAGAGATATTGGACATTTTTTTTTTTTTACAAATGCCCATGATCGGGCAGACAGTGGTCCACTGGACCACCAGGGATATTGGACAGAATTCTTATTTTCTTTTTACAAATGTCGGCAATCGGGCAGACAGCAGTCCACTGGACCACCAGGGATGATAGGGATTCTATTAATTTACTCAGCTCGCGATTAGGAGGGCAGGTCCACTGGACCACCAGGGATTTATGCTTTTCCTTTTTTTACTGCAGCCCACGATCGGGCTGTGGAGCACATTGCCGGCTGCAGGGGACATCTGTCCCTGACAGCTGCTGCCTGGCAGGGCACCAGGTGCAAGTCATCTGGGATTGGTGCACCTGCATGCAAATGGGGCCATAATGACATGCAAATGGCCCCATTTGCACCTGGCATACATTATGTCCCTATTTGCATGTCAAGTTTTGAATATCATGGTTGCTGTGCATAGCACAATGGAACTTGCGCTAGCACATCCCCATGCTCCACTCTGGCTACTTGCACTGGCACAGTGCCACTATGTCATGCACACTGCGGGTGGCCAGGGTGCGATATTCAATGATGCTGTGCCATGGCACAGCTCCGTTGAATATCGCCCAGTCCACACCTCTGCGCAGCCATGTTGCGCTGCGCCCAAGCTTGCGCCACAGCCTGGTGCAGTTTGAATATCTGGGCCTCTGTGTATAAGATGTGTGTTGGTCCAAGAAAAGGTATGATACCATCCAGCAGTTTCTGTTTTCCAAGGACCAATATGGCTAACCCCTCTATTTTCAAGCTTTAAAAATTCAACATTACCTAACTCTGAAAGTAAGACTTGCAGTAGTATAATGAAACTCACTGCTGACTAGTTTCTAGGGTCAGCTGTAAGTGACAGTGTTTTTGGCTACAATGTACCTTTCAACTCAGAACAGATAAAATATACTAACTTTGTACTCCAACTGTCTGTTTGTTTGTTTATATATAAAAAATGATATATGCCCCTTTGTATTATTCACAATCTGTTCTATACCTATGCACAGAATGAGTATGGTACAGTACTCGGGATTAGGATGACATTCAGTTAAATGGGCGTGATCTTTTATTATGGGTTACTTTATAAGTAAGTTTCTGTTAACCAAAACACCTAAGTACCTTCATGGACCTGTGCAATTTTACCACAGTAACTGTTGCCTATCATATCATTTTTTTTTAAATCTTATCCCTTTCCGGTACTTGGAATTATTTCCTTAAATTCATAGAACTATATCAGGAGTTGGACCTAGTACAATATGTAAGTGCCCCTACTAGAGGACATAATACCCTAAATCAAGTTATGGCAGTGAAGGATATTAATATTATGGGATGCCAAATGACTGCACTGGTGGGGAGTGACCATGAGGGAGTTTGCTTCTCATACCAGCATTACATACCCTTGGAAAAAAGATGTAGGGAGGTTTTTAGTATAAAGACAGCAAATAAAGAACAAATATTGAAGAAGATGAATACTATAAACTTGGAAGGTGCACTGCAGGATAAAACAGTTGAGGGAATGTGGGTTACTTTTAAAAAGGAAATATATACAATTTGTGATGAACACAAAAAAAGTTGAAGGTGTATTAATAGGAAAGGAAAAAACCTAGATGGCTTACAAAGACAGTAATAAATTTAATAAATAAAAAAAAACATAAATATACAAACAATATAAACAAGATAGTAGTACAGTCACCTGGGCAAAATATAAGCAGGCACAGATCAAGTGTAAGAAACTGATAAAAAGAAAGAAACAAAGGATGGAAGTGAGGCTGGCGTCCTCAGCACATAAAGATACCTTGCAAAAGTTTCTATAGCTATGTGAACTCATTGAAGAAGACAAATGATAACCTATGTACCTTAAAGGAAGGGGGGGAGCAAATATCGGATCCCACTAAGATAGCAAATATCTTTAATAAGTACTTCAGTACAGTTTTTGCTACTAAATCAGTAGGAGCAGTAAATTGTAACCCTAATAAAACTTTAGATATAAAAATTTCTGCCGAGGTTATTTTAGATAAAATTAGGGAACTAAAGAATACAAGCACAGCGTGGCCGGATAACATCTCAAATAACATTCTTAAACTACTCTCTCCAAATATCGCTATCCCTTTAAATATTGTTTTCCAGCAATCACTGGGGGAGAAGATAGTGCCAAGAGACTGGCTGACAGCAAATGTGATACCCATTCATAAGAAGGGAGATAGAGCAGATTACACAAACTATAGACCCATAAGTTTGACATCAGTGCCAGGCAAGTTGATGGAATCAATATTAAAATATGTAATAAACCTAGACCTAACTGAGACTAAACAGGATTATAGGGAGTAGCATGGATTTGTGTCTGGGAGGTCATGTACGATGAACAAGTTATGTTTGTATGAAAAAATTTCTGCAGTATTGGATAGGGGAGAGATGGTGGATTGTATATATTTGGATTTTGCTAAGGCTTTTGATAAAGTACCACATTTTGAAATATTAAAATGTTTGTTGGAAATTGATATGGACTATTGAGTGTACCAGTGGATTCAGGCCTGGCTGGCGGATAGGACTCAGAGAGTATGTATAAATGGATATTTGTCAGGGGAGATCCCTGTGACTGGGAGGGTGTCCCCCAAGGGGCGGTGCTGGGGCCTGTGCTGCTCAGAGTGTTCATGGCATCAATGGGAAAGGGGGCAAACAACTGGGTAAGCAAGTATGCAGATGTTACTAAACTGGCCAGTAGAGTAACACAGTTAGAGGGGGCAAAGACAATTCAGAAAGACTGGGATATAATCTACAAATGGGCAACTGAAAGAGGAATGAGTTTTAATATAGACAAATGCTGTGTGATCTATATGGGCAATAGAAATCCAGAACATAATTATAAGATGAATGGGCATACCCTAAGAAAGTCAGAAGTGGAATGGGACCTGGGCATATTGGTAGATCAGAAGCTGAAATACCAGGCTCATTCTGCTAAACAAATAATAAAGGCAAATAGGGTCTTAGGAATATAAAAAGGAACTTCAAAAGTAGGAAGGAGGCAGTAATTATGCCTTTGTACAGAGCCTATGTACGGCCTATTTTGAACTATGGTGCCCCGGTGTGGGGGCCCATAAATAAGGGGGCGGTGGCTGGGTTAGAGAGGGTGCAGAGGAGGGCTACAAGAATGGCACACGGTACGTAGGATAGAACCTATCAACAGAGATTAGCAGATTTAAGGCTGATGTCACTGGAGACTAGAAGAGTTAGAGGAGACTTGATGTTATGTTATGATATAATAAGGGATGATTATATGTTAAATTAACTAAATCTACAGTTTAAAAATAATACATTAGGTACCAGAGGGCACCACCATCAGCTAAGCCATGTAAAGTATAACACAAGTAGGTGCATGGCCTTTTATACCCAGAGAGTGGTGGCTCCATGGAACAAGTTGCCAGATGAGACTGTATACGCTAGAAAAAAAGCACAGTTTAAAAGAAACTTAGATACCTATATCATAGAAGGACACAATCTGGCATATTATGGGTAAAGTGGTTTACTTCAGTTTTATGAAACAACTGCTGTTTTTTATTTTAAAAATCCTTGATCGTCACTGGCTTCCGATCCTTAATTGCAAGGTGTCAGAATCCTTGTTCGCGAGCCAATACTTATTCGCGAGCTGTCAAAATCCTTGACTGTGATTTCCAGACCAGAAGGCTCTATCTCACAAACAAGGATTGGCTTGCGAACAGGGATTTTGTAATCTCACGAAAAGGGATCAGCTTGCCTAAGGGGATTTTGACAGCTTGCAAAAAGGCATTTTTTTAAAAATACTCTTTCGCTTGTTGTCAAAATTCCCTTTAGTGAACTGTGAGAAACCCTTTTTGCAAGCCAATCCTTCTTCATGAGGTGTCAAAATCCTTGCTTGTGATTTCCAGACCAGATGGCCCTATCTCATGAACAAGGATTGGCTCATGAATATGGATTTTGTCAACTCATGAAAAAGGAACAGCTCACAAAAGAAGATTTTGACAGCTTATGAAAAGGGATTTTTTTTTAAATCTCTTTTTGCAAGCTGTCAAAATCCCTGTTCGAGAGCCAATCCCTTTTCATGAGCTGTCATAATCCTTGGTCATGAGAGCAGGACCAGATGGCAAAAATCTCATGATCAAGGAATTCTCGTGAACGGGGATTTTGACAGCTCACAAATGGGGATTCACCTCGCAAAAAGGGATTCTGACACCTCACGAACAAGGAATTTAAAAACTTTCCCAGTGTACTGCTAATAAATGGTTTAGTCTTTTTTCTTGAAATTTGCAGGGTACAAAGGGGGTGTCCCACAGATGTGAATTATGCTGTTTAGGTGCAAACATTTTCATTGGTTTCATAGCTATGCCATTAAGAATTTGAGAAATTTCCCATATGATAACATTGTGGTGAACATGGTGCCTTTCGGTGCCTATATCTTGAAAACACTTTGAGATACAGATTTTTTGCTAAATGCAGCAAGCACGTGTGCAGTTTACCAGTCCATGATTACAACTGCATTGGAATGTTTTCAAAGGTTGCTATGGTTACTGAGATATTGCGCCATTTGCAGCACAGAGATTACTTGGAATGTGTCTAGGCCTGCACTATGTCTCTATAATTATAGGTAGGTTATATATGGTCAACATTATGCAGTAATGGGATAACTGGGCCATCCATTATGCAATAAAGGGAGCACAGGGCCCTCCACATGGAGGTGACAGCTCATTACAATGTCTGTGCATGTTCCCAAAACTGTATAAGAGTAAGATTACACTTTCTCAGAAAATAAGGAAATTCCTTGTGAAAGCGTTGTTAATGCATCAGTTAGGGTTAAAGCAGCAAAAGTAGGGAAATGAGGCATTAGGGTTGACACCCTAACACCCCCCACACCCTACCACCCCACTGCCACCCACCACAGACCAATAGGTGATGGGGTGTGCCTTGAAGTCATTGGGCCTAACTCTCACCCCATTCTCCTATACTGTATCAAGTAAGCTCTGTAATACATGGAATGGGGTGAGAGTTAGAGCCAATGACCCCAAGGCACACCCCATCACTTATTGATCTGTGGTTGGTGCCAGTAGGGTAGGGTGGTAGAATATGGGGGTGTTAGGGTATCAACTGTAACACCTCATTTCCCTAATTTTGTTGTTTTAACCCTAACTGATGCATTAACAACATTTTTTGCAATGAATATATATATATATATATATAACACACACACTCAGTGCAAATAACTCTCTTAATGCATCAGTTAGGGTTGATAGCACAGTGACAAAAGTATGGAAATGTGATGTTAGGGTTACACCCTTACCACCCCACCCCCACCCTCCACTCACCACCAGATGTTGGGGTGTGCCATGGGGTCTTCAGGCCCAAATCTCACCCAATTCCATGTGTACACAAGCTGATATGCTACAGCATATGAGAATGGCATGAGAGTTAGGCCTGATGACCCCATGGTACACACCAATGTCTGTTGGTGAGTAGAGAGTGAGAGTGGGGTGGTAAGGGGGTAACCCTAACAACACATTTCCATACTTTTGTTGCTGTGCCATCAACCCTAACTGATGCATTAATGGAGATTTTTGCAATGAATGTCCCTTCTTTTTAGTAACTGGCATGTGGTAGTGGGAGCACCGGACCTCCGGGCCTGCACTCCCCTCTCGCTGCACATTTGATTGTGATGGTAAGTATATGTAGGAGTGTGGGCCCTCTGGGCCCTGCACTCCCAGTTAAACATAATTATGGACCTATAAAACAGCCCCATAGTACTCAAAAGGAACCCTCATAACATTTATTTTGCAATATCTCAGTAACCATAGCAACTATGAAAAAAATTCCGCTGTAGTAGTATTCATGTCTTTGAAACCTCCACGCGTGCTTAGTTCACCACAAGGTGGACTAAGCTGTTGAGAACGAAATATCCATATCTCACACCGTTTCCGAGATACGGGCCCCAATAGTCTCCTCAGGTGCCGCAGTGTTAACCTATGGGAAATTTCTCAGCTTCAGAGTGCTGTAACTATGGGCCAGTTGAATGTTTTGGGGCCACAATACCAAAAGGCACATCTGTGGTACCAGGGCTTGCCACCCTGCAAATTTCAGGCCAAAAGCCCCAGCCGTTTTGCTGCAGTGGGATGGCAAAGAATTGTTTTTTTGTGGGCAAAGTACTGTTGCAAATTACAACAGTTTCGCAAAAATAGGCACAACACTTTCATGATTTGCAAAAGTGTTGCAGTAGTTTCTGTCACAATTTGCGACACTACAAGGGGTCCAATCTTCAATAAGGCATTCCAGGGGGGTTTCACCCCCCCTCCAAGAAAAGAGAGTGCTGTGATCCTCAGGACCTGACTAGGTAAACACAGCAGTCAGTGTTTTCCTAGTGGGTCCCAAATTTAAACTCCAGGCATTTTTCTCTCTTGCTAACAAAAAACAAGATAGATGCTGCATGACAGTAAAAAGGTCATTTGCGACAAGAAAAAGTAATGGTGGCAGCTTTCGAGAGACACATATATTTTTTCCCCATTGACTATAATGGGAAACTTATTTGAATAGCTTTTGAATGGTTTAATATTTTTTCATCAAATCTTTGAAAGGCACATGAGTGACCCAGGCTGCATATTCCTTTAAGATTTCAGATCAAACGAGCAAATTGTGTGAGCTGTAGCCATGAGCAAAGAAACATGCAAAAACTAAATTTGTTTGCATTTTTGGGTGCTCTGCAGTTCAGCAACCACTCATCCAACCATAACACAACTTGCCAGATCCACAGATCTATGTTACCAGACTGTGCATGCAAAATGTCAGGCAAATCTGTCATTTGGTGCTAAAGTTATTGAAGTACAAAATGTGGGGTTTAACATAAATGTGGCCTGGCAACCCTAACTATACTGGCACTACCGTAACAGTAATATATATATATATATATAGATATATATCTATATATATATATATATATACATACAGTATACTGTATATATATGTGTGTGTATTCATTGAAAAAAACTCCATTAATGCATCAGTTAGGGTTCATAGTACAGCAACAAAACATGAAAATGTGGTGTTAGGGTTACCACCCCTACCAACCCATCCCCCACCCTCTCCACACACCAACAGATGTCAGAGTGTGCCATGGGGTCATCAGGCCCAACCCTAAAGCTTGCCCCATTACAGTAGCAAGAAAGCTCAGATGTGATGGACATAGGTGTGTATGTTTCAGGAGTGTATACAGTGTGGTAAGCTTTATGGTTGACAACTCCAAGGAAGATTCCACTCCAGATTTGCTTCTGGTGTGGGGAGGGATTTAGGGTTGGAAGCCCAAAAATCACATTTCCCTACTTTTGTTGCTCTAGTCTTAACCCAAAATGGTCCATTAATGGAGTTTTTTGGTTTTTGCAAAGAATATAAATATACAGTATATTGAGTGTTTTTTCTCCAGGAGGGAATGGGCTTTGGTATGATTTTGAACCCTTAAACTAAAATAAACACTCAGTCACTGTTCTGAGTGACTTCTTCCATGTTGGTCACAAAAGCAGATAAGAGAAATTGGGAGCAATGGTGTAAAAATAGCATGCCTCTTCTCCTTGTCACTAGTATTCTATAAAAAGCAAATACACACATGTAATAAATAATTGTTTTTGTTTCTTGCCATCTTTAAAGACAATTGGAAAACCGATAGATTCTTGCCCCAACATGGAAAAAAACAAAGGACTATATTTTTATAGCTACCAAAATGGAGGGAATTGTGATTTAACAACAGCAGTGCCTCTCTAGTACTGTGTTAAAGTAGACTCTACCCATCATCATATTCACACTGCTACTGTGATCTAAAAATATACAGTATACATCCAGTCAAACACAAAACATCACTCACAGGTTCAAGCTGCACTTATTGTAATTCGTATTGTCAGACAAGTCTAATAAAATGCAGAGGGTGGAATGTGGATATGCTTTTGCTAGGCAATATGCTATGGTTAATTGTTTTTCAGACTTAGTGCTGTAGTATGCTGTGTGGAAAAGTATATCTGTATTTGACCTTCTGTATGTTAGCTGTCTAATCTTTGTAAAGCTACTTGAGGTTGAGAGATTCTTAAACTTTCCCTTGTTTTCCAATGATGTTTGTCTTAAATGTTCTTTAATAAATATAGTTGGTATTTTTCCTACATATTTGACAGCACTTCATGATTTTGCAGATCAATAACCAATTTACAGATGTGACTGAATGCAACTGCAAGCTGACTTATTACTGTCTGTCAAAATGAATGATTTTATTATAGCTTTCTTCTTTATGAAAGCTGGCTCAGCTGTTGTAGCCTAAAAGCCAGGGTGCAGTTAGAAATGTGTAAGGCCTTTTCTATCACAGTTTGATAATATGATTCTATGTCATTTATTGAAATTCAGCCTACTGTTTCCTTCCCAGAAAATGACAGACCCTTGGCAATAGTTTAAACTGCATAAAGAAAAAAAGCAATAGGCAGTTTTTTTTCACCTGAAGTTGCATGTCAGCATGAAAGTGGTGCTATGTGCAGCAATAATGAAGCAAGCCAGCTTGGCAAACAATTCAGAAGCTTTCAGCTAGGGTCATTAAAGTAAACCCAGTTGGTGGGCAATGCAGCAGCTAGCAACTGTCATCATTTAAGCAAGCCTTCTCACTAAGCAATGGAGGAGGTAGGGACCAGCAACATTAAAGCAAGCCTGCTTGCTGGTCAATTCAAAAGCTGCAGATGGTGGCATTAAAGTAAGCCCACTCAGCAGGCAGTGCAGGCACTGCCAACTAGCAGCATTAAAGTAAGCTTAGTAGGCAATGCAAAAATGAGCACTGCCAATAATTTTTTTTTGGGTTGGGGGGAGGGAAACATAGAGTCATATTGCTCTTCATAGCTTCCACATAGAAGTAACATATCTGCTTCACAGGCAGATTGACAACTCAACCACTGAATCACATCCTCATAAGCATTACATCCAATTCACAACAGGAAAATGTCAGCAGCTGGTGACACGAATAATTCTGCAATGTGATAGGCTACTTCTCCTAGCAGAAATGGTCAAATGCATTATAAGTGTTTGAATAGACACACAGCCCCATTGACTGGCAAGAAATGCCTGCTAGATATGGTGCCAAAAATGTCAGAAGACTGTAATTTTGTGAAGTGGTGAAGACAGTATATGGCATAAGGAGAAGTTACACTGCACTGTTATCCCCTCCCTCAGAAAGAGACCATGGCTACAAAAAAATAAAATAAAGTATGAGATCTGAGTTGAATATGCCAGCTTAATTGTAAGTCAGAAACTGAAAATAGTGGTGTAGATGCTGTAAAAATCTTGTTTTTCGTAACTAAAGGAAACTCACTAAAATGTAAACAAGATACAATGGTAACAGAATACTATTTTTTTTATTTTTTATTTAGTTTTTGTTGAACGGGTAAGTGCACTAGACAAATCCTGTCTATTTTCAGGCACGACCCGGGGGAAGGGGATACAGATGAATGTCAACTGACCTTGAACCAGATTAAAACTGTTGGTGGTATTTTTTTAGTGAATGAGGGAAATTTGGCCAGGACGCCGGGGAAATTCCCCTACTCTTGCTTCCTGTGAGCAGGGGGGACCCATTTTCCTGTGGGACCAAGATGGCGGCTCCCATGGATCCTGGTGGAGAAGAACTGCATACAGGAGAGACACAGACAGAAGACAAGGAATCCCTTTCTATTTCAATATCTCTTGTGGACAATGGTGGTGTTGTGAGACTGTTGGGAGAGAGGAACAGTCTCAGGATGGCCAACCGTGGAGAAGCTCAGATGCAAAGAGCTCACAGGTTTTACCAGAACAGAGGGAATGATAGCTGGAATACAGAACATGGTGGCCAGCAAAACGTATCTAACCCCTCAAACACAGTTTCAGCTAGAAGGTGAAAATGCACCGAAGTCCAGCACATACGGAGGAGTATGTCTAGTTTTAATTGCAAGAGCACGCCGGCTTTAAATCCAAACCCGAAGTGCGATTTAAATGCCGAGACAGCTGATGATGCTTCAGAAGATCAACAAGCTCTCACTATATTACAAGAGAAACAACGCCTTTGGGAGAAGGCTGCTATGGATTATCAAATTGCTCAGCTTGCTGCTGAAGAAGAGATTCGAAACCGAAAGAGACCCGAGGTAGATTCACCCTCAGGTCATACAGGTACTGACTTGAAAATACATAAAGGTGCAAACAGCCCTGAGGGGAAAAAAGCTTGTTCACCGAAGATTTCTGGGGATACAGAAGTAGAATCTTCCCCCACATGGTCCCCAGATAACGCCTTGAAAATGGCGGGGTGGCTGCTGTTAGATTCGGGTCAGTGGATCGCCGACCCTGCCATACCAATTCCAGGTATGGATCATACCCCTCTTGCAGTTTTAGATGGGCCCAATTCTGAGACTAGTGTTCCTGCAGTTAGGTATGAGGGTAGTTTAGGCCCTGGTTCTATAATACAGAATGTAGACTTATCCGACATAAACAGGCCTTTAATGGATCCAGGTGCTGTGGTTAACCACAACCAGCCAGTTAGTCCTAAACTAGGATCAAAATCACCTCAACAATGCCAAAGTGGGGATTTGGAGGAAAATACCAACCTAAATAAAGCTACTAATAATATAGGGCCTGATGTTGATCAAAATACCCTACCACATCTTACAACCCCAACTACCTCCTATGCTAGCCTTTTTCATAAACCTGTTTCCTTGGCTAAAAGATGAAATGCTGTAAGGCTGAGGTTTTTGGGACCCACTGATACCATGCCTGACAGATTCTATGTGGGGAAAGTCTTACTTAAACAAATGCTGGGTTTTACGCCCAGTGAGGTGTATGCCTTGATTCACACCAGGGGGACAATACGTATGACATTGGGTTTTGTACACCAGATGTGTTAAACAGATTTTGGATGAAATACGCATTATTAAAGACTAATCCTACTTGGGTCCATTTTCAGGCCATACCATTAACCAAACAGACATTCAAGTTTATTACTGTATTGTTCCGTAATGAAGGCATTAATGTGGAGGATATCTCCTACTGGTTGGAGAAAAAGTGTACCCTGAAAGGAAACCCAGAGCCCATTCTTGATACAGAAGGATTTTGGAATGGTGGTTGGAGATTTAAAGTTAATTTAAACCAAACCGAAGAAGGTTTACAACATCTTCCTAGTTGCTTTTATTTGGGAAGGGATAAAGGATTTATCTTTTATCCAGGACAGCCCCATCACTGTTATAAATGTGGTTCTGGTAGACACCTTAGCAGGAATTGTGAAGTCATCAAATGTGTCCAGTGTGGAGAATTGGGGCATACAATGTCAGATTGTCATCATCCAGCTAAATGCTCACTTTGTGAAGAACCCCATGTATTTACTGACTGTCCTTGGGCAGCCCACAATAAAACAAATGGAGATTTTTGAGTACAGGATTTTTACCTAAATACAGCAGTACATGCAGTCCAGAGGCAAAAACCTGTACCTCCGCCCCCACCCTCAAGTAGGCCTGAAACCATACCTAGTATGGAATGGGCGGACATTTCGGAAATTGTATCAACTACTCCCTCCCAGGAAGAGGAGAACTTAATATCTACTAAAATGGTGATTCCTACAGAGTCTGTTGTGGGCCAGGTTATTCCTAATACTATGCCTCCCTCCACCTGAAGAACCTTTTAACCTCATTACTGCTAGACGACAGTTTAAGATCCAGGACCCTAAAATACCTATATCTGAACAAGGTTTGATACCCTCCAGAATGCATTTCGGTATTACAGGAAGACATAGGTACTGAGTCAGATTCCACCTCAGTACATTCTTCACAACCTGAAGGATCTTCTGATCCAGAACCATCTGCTGCTGAAATGGATACAGTGAAAATAAAAAAGGTCAACCTGGGACGAGAAAATCTACAAAAAGAAATAATAAAAATAAAAGGGAGCATTGATATGAGTTATGACAACACCCTTCTTTCCCCTTCCTCTTTTGTCTATGTTTTTGAATATAAATTTGGCATCCTTAAATGTTAATAGTATTCAATCAAATAGGAAGCAAATGTTGATATATTCACTATTTGATGGAGGCAAGGATGATGTAGTTTATTTTCAAGATACTCGGTTACATACTAGGTTTGAGGTAGAACAGGCCACTGAAAGGTGGAAATGGGGTACTGTTTATTGGTCTGTTGGTGAAGAGCTATGCACAGGGGTAGGTATAGCAGTTAATAATCCTACAGCATGCCTAGTTCAACTTATAGATGTTTTGCCGGGTCGCATATTATTGTTAGATATGATACTTAAAGATTTACACTGTAGATTTATTAATGTTTACGCTCCACAAGCTAAATCTGCGAGAATAGCATTGTTTAAGACTTTATTGCCCTATTTGTTCACTTCTAGATTTGTGCTTTTAGGTGGAGATTTTAATTGTAGCCGTTATCATACGGATAGAGGTATACGATCCACAAAGTTATTTTGTGATACTAAGTGTCTTAATGATTTATTGACACAGTCAGGATTGGTTGATGTTTTTGATGTATTAGGTAAACCACAAAAAACATTTTTCAAGGTACTAAAGCAACAAGGATAGATTTCTGGTTTATTTCAGATACTTTAACAATACAAAGAGCTCAAACTATACCAGTTGCACCTTCTGATCATGTGATACTTGAGATTACGATAGGTAGTTATGAAATAATGCATAGAGGACCAGGATATTGGCGTCTTAACCTGGAATTACTTAAGTTACCAACTGTTGAAGAAGAAATTTTGGCAGTACTACAGGCAAGGAAATCAGTGGTTAGCCTCTATGATTCGTACAGAGATTGGTGGGAAGATACAAAAATAGATATAAGACAGTATTTCCAAATAATTGTCAAGATTAATGGGAAATTTAATAAAGATACATATATAAAAACTAGACAACAGTTTTTAGACTTACATTTTATAGTTGCACAAGGGGATTATACAGCCTTATCTGAATTAGATAGAATTCTAAAATTATTAAATTCAACACAATACAGTAGATATAAATCCTTAGATGTAGAAAGAAGATTTGGTTCCCAAGGAGGTAAAGCATTTATGGACCCCTATCACTTTTGTGCTGAACAAAGACATCAAAAATATATGGCAGAGGTTTGTGACTCTACAGGTAAAAAATGTACGACCAGGAAAGATATTGTGAATGCTTTAGATAATCATATACAGCAATTATTTGGATATGCTACTGTTTCTGGTTACCCACATTCCTTATGGTTAGCTCAAGTGATTCCACCTATGCATACCTCTCAAGTGTCCCTGATTTTCAGGGACGTCCCTGATTTTGCCTCAAAATTTTCCTCTGTCCCTCGTAAAATTTGTGTTTTTGTGACAGAACAGTGGGGATTAAAAGCAGAAAATAATGTCAAACATTAAAGTAACATACTTGTTCTTCTTCAGAAAATGCATCTTAACACAAATCCTTTTATTCTGTCAGCTTTCTGAGTGAACAGCACCAGTTTTTAAGATGTGTCCCTGATTTGGGGTCTTTGTCCTTGATTTTTTTAAGCATTGTCCCTGATTCATGAGGCAAGAGGTTGAGAGGTATGCACCTATGCTTGATAAACATAGCAGAGACATGTTGCTTGCTGATATAACATCTTTAGAAGTATAGGCTAGTTTTTCATTAACAAAGGCAGGTACTGCCCCAGGGAGTGATCGTTTGCCATATGAGATATATAAAATAATTTTTACAATATTATTACAAGAATTTGTAGAGGTCTTAAGGGAAATTCTGATTACAGGATTATTACCAAATAGTATGTCGGATGGTTTAGTGGTATTTATGTACAAAAAGGAGATAGAACTAAGTTATCAAATTGGAGGCCAATTACCTGCTTAATACAGATTTTAAAATATTTACAAAACTGTTACATAATAGACTTATACCAATGGCTGATTTTCTGTTACACAGTTCTCAGGCATGTTCAATACCAGGAAGAAAGATTTTGATGGTTTAATATTACTTAGAGAAATATTTCATAGAGGTAATACTGGTGAGCTTACAGGTCTTATTTTTAGTCTGGATCAAGCTAAGGCTTTTGATAATGTTAATCATGAGTATTTATGGAGTTGTTTGGCTACATATGGCATTCCTGAAATGTTTATTAATTGGATTAAAACATGTTATAAGTCTGCCTCTGCAAAGCCTTTTGTAATGGGTGGATAGGTCATAGGTGTACTGTTTTAAAGGGAGTACGGCAAGGTTGCCCTCTGAGTGCTTTTAATATATTTATTTACCATTGATCCGCTACTTATAATGGTGGATAAAACTAGAGGTATACAGGGTGTATCCTTTCCTGCAAGACCCTGAAATAAAGAGCATCGCATATGCAGATGACATTTGTTTTATAATAGGAAATATCCCATCAGCACATAATCTGGGAAAATTTTAACTAATTTTACGACTCATACTGGAGCTCAAATAAATTACCAGAAATCTTTTGCCTTCCTCTAATGCTGAAGATGTCACAGATAATATAATAATTTGGGTACCAGTATTAAAAGGACAGCCCCTATTTTAGGGATCTTATTTGGTTCTGAAGATTTGGCTTATCAGAATTGGATACTTAAATTGAATGAAGCACAAAATAAGGTTAATCTTTGGAATACTTGGTGTTTAGCTAAATTAAAGTGAATCTACATGATAAAAACCTTTTTGTTACCCATATTTTTATATTTAACTACAGTATATAGCTTACCGTCAACTTTAGAAACCAGAATATATAGTTGTTTTTTTTCATGTATCTGGGGAAACCATTTAAATCCAATTAAAAGAGGCTTACTATTGAGAGAAAAAAGAAATGGAGGGTTGAAGATGATACAACCTGTGGTATTTTTTTCACCGTATATTTATATGCCAATTTATTCCCCTTGGTAGCTCAAAAAATTAATAGATGGTCCTCTTGGGTCTTAGATTCCTTGGGACCTATTTTCTCTATTTGGTCCATGTATGATAACCTTCCTCGACAAATTTCAATTTCTTATTTACCTGATCCAATGAGAACTTGCTTTGCTAAAATAAAGCTATGGGGTATTTCCAAAGAGCATCTCCTTTCTTATACTCGGAAAAACCTGTATGAATCTTTGATTTTAAAATATTTTCAAGAGACAGCAGGATTTGATTCTTGTTCTTTGCCAGATAGATTACTGATAGGTGAAATGCTGATTTCCCCTCGTATTCCTACTTTTATGTGGGATGTAACTTGGCTGGCCTTGCCTGGTCGCCTAAATGTAAGAAGAAATCTAAAGCATAGACAGGTGTCAGAGATATTGTCCTAGAGGAACATGTCCAGATGTAATTGAGACAATGCAGCATTTATTCCTAGAGTGCCCTTTATTCAAGGATTTTGGCAATCTATTCAACGTTGCTGGCCTACATCTCCATTTGGTTTTATGACTTTAGAAATATTATGCCTTGATATTTTGCCTTTTCTGTGGATGAAACATGATAGAGTAACACTATGGTTATTTCTTGTTTGTTTTAAATTTTACATATGGTTTGTCCGGTGCAGATTGACTATTCAACAACTACATTTTACTTCTGATGAGTTGTTTTTTATGATAGAAACAGCAATTAAAGACATCAGGTTGCAAGATTATAATTCAATCCAGTCAACAACCTTTCAAGGAAGATGGGCCTCTACTGATTGGTTATAATAGATAAAAGTAAAATGACTATGTATAGTAAGTAATGAGTATGTATAGTAAGTATATATGCCTATCATATTTAAGCATGATATAGAATAAATAATTTAGGATTTGTGTTATACGAATATACCTATAAATTATATAATTGTGTTTAAACATATGGTTTAGTTAAAATTATTGTGTGACTTAACACTGTTTGGTTTTATTTTGACATTTGGTATCTGTATATTGATTTGTATAAATTGCTTTAGGTTTTGTACGTTTTTTGATTGTATGTTCCTTTCCAACGTTAATAAAAATTCCCCTACTCTTTTCGATAAGTGCCATGGGATCTTTAACATCCACCTGAACTACCACCAACCCACTAGCAAATGCTATTTGGGGAGAGAGCTTCAGTATGGTATGGGGAGATCACTACTGTACTTCTACAAACTAGGGATGGTAAAAATATGAGAAACTGAAAAAAAAAATTAAGTTTAAAAATGCATGCTAGACATAAGCTGTGTACTGTACATATGCAGTGTGCCTAACATGCTAAAATGGTCAGAAGTGGCAGGTATACTGAATGACTCTGGGGCAAGGTTTCAGAGATGTTGATTTTACCGGAGAAGCTTAGTATAACATAAATCAAGACAGCCCAGCTTGTTTAACCTGTGTATGGACTTGCTCATTTCAAGCTATTATATAATGATAAATCAAGTGAATGGAAAGAAAGCTCTTGTAAATTCTTGAATCTAAGTAATCAGTGCTTGAGGATAAAGATAATTTTCCATAGTTCTAAATAACATTGACTACTGCAGGTACAAATACATTAATGGCAAGCACTCCATGAGACAGTTATTGCATGGATATCAGTAAATCTTGCAGAAGTTAAGGTAAATCTCCTTTGAGGCTTTGTTTGAAAGATGATTTTCTGTTGATGTACCCCATAGTAGAAACTTGTAAAAGTACTGTATTGCTGAAAGGGAACTGCAGACATGAAGGTTAGGCTGTAAGTAAATGCCTGTGGTCATGAGAAGAGTGGCAAGCAGCACAGAAGACCCTGTTGGTGGTCACTTAATCAACTAGCAGGTAGGCTAAAGAGTCTGAACTGAGCTTGGTGCATCGAGCAGAGTGGAATAGTGGAGCATTGTAGACTAGCAGCAGGTGAGCGGCAGTGAAAAACAGCTCTCTTAGTTCAGACAGCATTAAGCAGAGGATTAGGACACTTGTATCTGTGCATGGAAGATTCACTCCAGTCTAAGCCACTCACTACTAACCTGCCCTGCTCCTTGGCCCTCTAGTTAAGTGGCAGGAGCGAACCTGAGTAGGAGCTGAAGATTAGTGGCTGAGCAGATGGAAAGACAGCCAATCCAGGTTGACGGATGGAGGGGGAAGGTAGAAACCCTCATGAAGAGGCCAACCAGGTGGCTGGCATAGGATGACATCACACTGTGAAGTGCATGGGGGGGGTGGAGGTAAGAGCAGACAGAGCCACATAGTTGACTCACTTTCAAACAAAGATGCCAGCCTGCAAAGTTCAAGTCTAAGAAGAAGGAACACACAGGATTGAACAAAGGGAGAGCCAATACCACATGGCACTTGGCATTTTTAGTGTGATTTTGTAGTGGAGTGCATGCATCCCGTACAACAGCTAAAAAATAGCTGATTTGCAGTACATTATGGAAAATCCATGACAATTGAGAGGTATGGTTCTGCAAAACAGCAATTCCAAAACTTTGCATCCATCCTATACTGTATGTCCAGACAGTAGTGCTTTAGTGAAGCTCTGCACTGTTTTCCAGATAGCTGCTTTACAAATATCTAGAATTCACAAATCAGGCCTGGGGTGTTCCTTGGGGCTGTCAACTCTAATATTCACCCCATTCTATCAGTGAAGAAGCTGAGATGTGCAGACTAAATGAGAATGGGGTGAGTGTTAGAGTTGATAACCCAAAGGAACACCCCAGGCCTGATTTGCAAACTCAGGAGAGGTGAAACTATAATGTTTTTTTTTTCCCTTTGTTGTCAAGGTGGGGGTGGGTTTTAGGGTTGGGAACCCTAACACCACTTTTCCCTACTTTTTTGCTTTAATCTGGATCCTAACTGGTGCATTAACAAAGTTTTTTGCAAATAATTCCTTACTTTTTGAGATAGTATAATCGTATCCTCATTCACTCATGTACCTTTTGCCTATAGATATGGGCTGGAGGGGCCTGTGCTTCCAACCCTCCACAAATGCATACATACATGTTTATTTGCTTGGTTGTATGGCTTGTTAAACTTCCAATGTTATCCACGGGAATTTAGATTTTTTAATTTTTATGTTTTTTTTTTTATATGGCCCCTAAATGTTGGGGGTGGGGGTGGGGTATTGTGTGTTATTCTTGTAGTACTCATGAATAAATGTGTTTTGATATATAGATTGTCCCTTAGATGCAAATATTGAGGGAGTTATGGCTTGTTGAAGGTGAAATATGGAAAAAAATAAGTCCAAAATCTTTTTTTGAATGAACAGATCCTTTTCCACATGAACCTCACAAAAGAAGATCCCTCCATACAAAAAATGAATCCAAAAAAGAATTAGTTCAGATTCCTTTTCGTATGAATGCATCCTTTTTCATATGAATGAAAAAAGCTCACATAAAAAGGATTCCTTCACACACCTGCTCGCTCTATACCTCTGCCAATATTCTCAACCTTGATGAAAGGCTCCACTACCAGACCTGCTTACTCTCCAAGAAAATACCGCTCGGACTCTCCCCCCCTGGGGTCGCCGCCTCTCTTCAGCCTGCAACCCCCACTATCTTCACCCGCAATTCAGAGAAAGCCCCTCTGGTTGTGCCCAGGGTAAAAACCTCCCTTACCAGAGATCTTTCCACCATAGGGCACCCACATGGTTTAATGCACTCCCAAGCACCATCACTAGTGCACCCAAGATCACCCATTTCAAAACCACTCTTCGCAACCACCTCTTCAATATCCGCTACTGCAATTGCTTCTAATTCTCTCACTCTCTTACGCACTCTGATCCAATATTCTCTGACAAAGTCCATTATGGACTGCAACCTCCATCTTTAACACCAATCCCATGATTAGGTCTGACTACTATGTTTAGATGCCTTCTCAAGCTTATAATGCCTCACTGCTTTCATGTTGTAAATATCATCATCCAAAGGTTATAAATAATGTCAGAAAATACCTACTTCCAAATCTTGTAAATACTGTCTGTGACAAATGTCTGTAACACATGCTTAATGTAACCACTGTTATACCATGTATCTCATGTTTAATGTAATTGTCTTTATACCTACTTTATGTTTCCATCTGTCTTACATGTGACGAGGTACCTTTGCAAATGAGCCTCTGGCTCAAAGGTTGTAAAACGATATATCAAATAAATAAATAAATAAGAATCTGAAAAAAGCTAAGTCCAAATTCTTTTTTTTTGTATGAAGACATCCTTTTCATATGAACAAAAAAAAAAAACTTCATGAAAAAGGATTCTTTCATATGAAAAAAGAATTTGGACTTGTTTTTTTTTTAGATTCTTTTTTCATATAAAGGGATCCTTTTTTGTGAGGCTGTTTCATTCATAAGGAAAAAGGATACCTTCATATAAAAAAAGAATCTGAAAAATAAAACTAAGTTCAAAATCTTTTTTCGTACGAAGGGATCCTTTTTTGTATGGCCCAATTCATTTTCCTTATGGCCAAATGAAAAAGGAAAATTGAGTCATGAAAACGATTTTAAAATCTATAAAAAAAACCTTTCTGGGTCATTTTTCCAAAAAGTAACTCCAGAATCCACCTAACAGGATCCCAATGAGCAAGATACAAGTGTTAGTGTCTCTGCAGGATCTAATTTGTATGGGTTTTCAAAAAACTGAAACAAGATGGTGGTCATACAAAAAAGGATTTCTTTTTCTCACATAAAAGGATTACCCCCATACAAAAAAAGGATCTTTTTTTCATATGGACCAAATTCTTCTTTCATTCCAAGCAACTATCCAAAAAACACTGTACTGAGAATATTCAGAATGGAACTGTAAAATTCGTATAACTTTAGAACAGATTAATATTTGTTCACCAAACCAGTGAAGGGCACCACTGTGGCTCAAGCTCTTTGTACCATGAAAATTTCAGAGGAAAATCCCAAACTGTTCAGGTGCGTTTCTGCAAATATTTTTTCACTATGAAAGGACATAGAAAAAAAACCCTACAGTAATACAGAACTATTTCAAAAACAGTTGTGAGCTGAACATTTCATACAAGCTTGATGGACAATGTGTTCTGAGTTCATACTGCCAAAACACATCCCTCCTAAGCAGTTCATTATCATGATCCCCACCCGTCACACAAGGTTTCAGTATCTCATTTCCTAGAAATTTAAAAACATGTTCCCACCTATCATTTCTTACATATACTGCCAAAACATTATTGGTGTTCTTTTTTTTAATACTACTAAGATATTCTGATATTCAAGACTTGAAACATCTCTTTGTTTTTCCAATATAAAAAGCATTTCAATTACAAATGGTGGCATCACGTAATGATAGCGAGGATTAAATAGCGATCACAAATGAGAGAGCCTAGATGGGCGATCACGTTAATAGTGACTGCCACAAAACAACCCACAGTAGGAATGAGCAACTACAGGTAGCTGTTTCCCCCCACTATCCAGGTACAACTTGGAGTTGGAATCCTAGAGATGGAGGGGCAGGGGCATAGCACCCCATGGGTGATGCAGGGGATAAGAGTCCCATGGGTGCATATACAGGTATGGAGGTATCTGGTTGGGAGCTAGAGGTGATGCAGGTGTAGCACTCCTAAGTATGCCTATAATTGTCACTGTTAAATATATTCACCAATATGTGATGTCACCATTTTTGTAGTTGCAGCAGTTGCTTCACCAAAACTGCATTTGCTTTTGTTCAATCATCATTATTACATGGAAGCCAAATGGCCATATAAATCTGTCCAGCACTATTGCAATTAATAAAAGTTCTAATGGTATAGTCCAGTTTTTTTTATCTCCCAGTCACCCGCTATTCTGAACCACCCCCAGACCTACCTGCCTCGTTCTCTAATTGCCATACCACTGCAGATACCCCAGGGTGGGGCTACAGCACTGAACCAGCCTGTCTATGATGGGAGAAGGTTTTGGCAGGACCGCCACTGACATTGCCTCCCTGGCCCCACCCCCAGGCTGGATTCAGGGCTGGTGATGCCGCAGAGCTGGAATTGGTTAGCATGGAACCATAGAGGCCAGGTACTGGGTGGGCTTCATCCTCGGTGGCCAGCAATTTTTTTTTTTGAGTGTGCTGCCCCAGGGGTGGGGATGTGCGATGACATCCAGCATCTGCCCCGCCCCTCAATGTACTGGTGCCAGTTGCCCATGGATCCCCTGGCCTCCACCAGGGGTCCATCGAGTGCCGGACACTCTACCCATCTCTCCCCCTGGAGAAGGAGAGCAGTCCATAGAATGCTCAATCCTTCCCCCCTGGCTGGCCCTCTGACTCCTTGGGCCCATTCTCTAACCAGGGTCATGGTGTCACAAGTGGAAATCCAACCACTGCGCTGTCAGGCCATTGTCCAGATTTTTATGTATGCCATGAAAGACATGAGCGACTTGAATCTAATCACAGAAAGAACAGTTGCCAATTTAAGAGTTCCTTTAGGAAGAGTGGGATATAATTGAGTTCTTTCCCCATTGAGATAACTCGTAGTTATTCTGCCAGCAATTTTTCATCCATGTTGGTAAACCATATGAGGTGGTTCACTCTGGGCAGTTCTCAGCTTTTCATTAGATTGCAAAATGTGGCAATTTTTTAACATGGCTTCTCGTACCAGAGGACTCTGTGAGAAAATGAGGTTACAAAAGTAATATGATTCATAACACTTTTCTGAACTCCAGTAGTTTTTTGTAATAATTGTTCTCAATCTATACTACTAACCAATAATGCATTGGCAGTACATGCAAAACATGCAGGGAGAGTTCATGTTTTTCAGTTTCTAGGAATTGAGATATTCAAATCTTGTGTGAGGGGTGGTGATCATGATAATAAATTACTTAGGAGAGAAAGGTTCTGGCAGTATGAATTCAGAGCATATTTTCCACAAGGCTTGAATGAAATGTTCAGCTTACAACTGTTTTTGAAATAGTCCTATATTACTGTCTTTTTTTTCTATGTCCTTTGAGAGCGAAAAAAACTTTTTTTTTAAATTTTGTTATATTTACACTGCTATTACTTATGTGATTTTTTATGATGGATGGGGGTTATGGGTATGCTTGTTTGTTAACTTAATGGATTTGCATGTGGTGATTAGTGTTAGCATGAGAACTGGGTATGCTAATTAACTTGTCTAATAAGAAGCACATTCGTGCATGGAAGCCATGCCTTGGTAAAGCATGCATGATTAGCGTGAGTAGTAGGGTGAGTGCTGTTCAGTTATATTAGTTATTAAGACTTTTTAAACTGTATCAAACTATGATATTTTTTTTTATTTTTCTTGGTTAAAAGTTGTTAGCCCAGATTTTGCACTCTTATGTACTGGAGCCATCTGGTCCAGATAGTATCAAACTTAAGTATTTAATGGTTCAGTTTTTGCCATCAACCGTTCCATCTTGTAAATTTGTAACATGATGCCTTGTCATTGTTTAATAGTAGGAATCTGGCTAGTAAGCGGAAGTCTTGTAATGAATGTTTTGACTGCTATCATGCAAACATACAATAGTTGTCCAGTACTGGGACCTTGGCATCATAAAGGGGTGAGGTGTAGCCAGGTATTTCAGATCTGCACACCATGTGGACTCACTGCTACCACCCCTCCCCCCCCGGGTGTAGCCAGACAATATACAAATGCACACCAGGACCGTATTTGTTGCCTCATTTGGCACAATAAATACAACTTTTCTATCTCATGACAGTGGTTGTTGCCATGCATGGATAAATACAAATGATATGCATTATTCCCTAAGACACCCACATACCAGCCCAGAGCCTGTAAAACTGTATTATCCTTGGGATGCAAAGAGAGTATTAGTGACCAGTCCTCCTAGTTTCAGCTCCTAGGAGTAAAATTACAGAAAGATTCAGTATTTTCTGTGTTAGTTTTTATGTAAAAAGGAAGCAGTTCAGAGCCTATTTGCTCCCCCCTTAAAAAAATTTGCACACCATGGAGTGCTTGGAGTATGCCTGCCTACACCCATAAAGAGAACTAGTGTGTCTTTTAATAGTACAACATCCCCCAAAAATGATATGTAGGGCAACAGTGAGCTGTTCCTACAATGGCTGCAAGATGGAGCATTGCCAAAAGATATGTCCTTGTGCATCTGAGATGGATCCACAATTTTTCAGCACTCAGCTCCTTTGGAAGGGTAGCATTTGGATACAATATGGAGGGTATGGAAAAAGTGGAAAACTGTCTTCCATGAAAGTTCTTTCTGTGAATGGGAAGAGGTAACTTTATGTATATTTGCAATATACTTATCCCAGGACTGTGTTGCAATCTGGATATGTAGACCCATGTCCGATTTAGTCTTAATGGTAGGGATGTTCCAAACAGTTAATTATAACAAGGCCTGATATAAGTGAGATATGAGAAAGGGAACTGTTCTCCAGCTAAAAATCTAATACTCAACTGATGGAGGAATGCAGTATCCTGGACCTTATGCCAAGCATAGAGAAAGGTATTAATGTATGTAGTCACCTGCAGATACTGATGATAGTCAGTTTGCCTCAATGCAAATGTATTCTGTAGTTCTTGGAAGGAGATAATACCCCTGCCCCTCATAAATTGATATGGCATGGATAGGCCAATTTGTTCCCATCTCTGGCAGGCATAGTCCAGTGTGGCAGGGGTAAAGGCCATATTCCTAGTCAAATAGGTAATTAGAAATCTAATGGGTTATAAAGTCTTTACATATACAAAATACTTCATACCATATGGATAACATGTTCTTTGTGTAAGGGTTAGTAGTGATGGCAGTAGTATGGAAGGTGGCTGGGAATATGTTACCCTTGTGACATCATGGAGGTCCTCTTCCACCATTTCCAATGACTTCCAGTAGGTTTTATAGTCCCTGGTAAGCCCATACAGTGCTGTATAGAGCTGAGAGGTGCTATAGTATAAGTCAAAATTTGGCAGGGTGAAACCACCTCATGATTTGGAAAGTTGGAGGCTGGAAAACTTAATTTGTGAGGGGGAGCCATTCCAGATGTAATGGGACATCAGTTTGTCCCAATCTTGGAATGATTGGGGGGGTTGGGAGATTTTGAGCCAGGTATAGTAACCTTGGACAGAGACTCATTCTCAAGCTGTCTATTCTGTGGAGGAGTGAAAGTGGTATGGACCTCCAAGTATCAAGACCCTTTATAAACTGATGACTCGGATTATTCCAGCAGGTTGATCTGGGTATGAAGAATACACAACTTCTAGGTATTTCAATGTGGGGAGCTCCCAGTGGACTTAAACTTTTGCTGAGCATTTGGGTTGGGAATATAGTTTAGTTATAATACCACAGTTTTGTAGTCTTGATTTTATATCCAGTAATGAAGCCAAATTCTGTCAAATGTGAGCCATAAATGGGGAAGAGAATCCTCAGGGTCTGACAAATAAATCAGTAGGTCATCAGCGTACAAAGCTAGATTTTGCTTCCTGTACTCTAGTGTGGGACCTTGGATAAGAACATTTAATCAGATGACATGAGCCAGTGGTTCTAAATAAACAGAATCAAGGAGACTGTTCCAGCCAGGTTTTCAGTGATCCACCGCCCAAGGTTGGATCATAGGGGTGAGGATGTATCCATCTTTTTTAAGACTGAACAGGGCCTTATGGATGTTCTGGTGGGGACCACCAGATCCTTTGAGTGTATCATGGGAGAGGGTGTAGGCTGCAGGATACTCCTCATCTACTGTCCTCCAGGTGATGGGCATATTCCTGCAGGAGATAGCAGATTTCATCATCGACATGGTATTAGAGTCTCCCAGATGGATAATTCGGGGGCACTTCAATGCCTGGGTCAAAGATTAACTCTCGCAATTTGGTCCAAATCTCCTCCAGCTAATGACAATGCTGGGCCTTACACAGGTGGTTACCTCCTTTTCCCATATTGGCAGTCACTCACTGGATCTGTTGTTCCTTCTGGGGATGGAGATCTCGGACTTGGGGGTGGAACCAGTCAGTTGGTCTGACCATCACACCATAGGGTTCAGTTTTGGGGCCCCCCAAATGGACCTACCCCTTCAAAGATGGTCCAGTACCGCCCTTTAAGGAGAGTTACCCCAGATGATCTATTGGTGGTCCTGGACCTATCAGGATTGCTGGGTGAAAGCACAAGTCCAGGGGACCTCATATTGGCCTATCATAAGACAGTGGGAGATGCCTTGGACTTGATTGCTCCTGCTCATGTTCGACCACTCACTCTTTGCCCAAGGTCCCCTTGGTATGATGGGTCCTTGAAGGAGTTGAGGTGAGTTGGTAGAAGGTTGAAGAGAGCATGGCGGAAGTCCGGCCTGGATGCTGACAGGCTTAGACTGATAGAACACTATAAGGGCTATCAATCAGAAATCACCAGTAAGAAGGCAGAGTTCCTGTCCAGGGAGATTTCTGCTGCATAGAGTTGACCAGCTCAGCTTTTCCAAACTGTTGACAGATTGTGCAATCCAATACTTCTCCAGTCCGGAAGAACTTTTTCGCAAGTTAAGCGTGATGAGCTAGCTCGTTTCTTCACAGATAAGGTTGACAGCATCAGGTCAGGAATTGGCCTGGCTCTCTCTATGAGGGGGTTGTGGAGGTTGATGGGAGGTGTTGAGCACCCAGTCTGTCTGAACAGATTTTAGTTAGCCAGAATTCATGGACATTGTGAAGATTGTCCAGACTTTGCGCCCAACCTGTTGTAGTTTGGATCCGGGCCCTACCCCCTTTTTAGTGGAGTGTGTAGATGTTATTTGCCCGATCCTAGCTGAAATTTTCTGGAGATCCTTGGGGAGGGAGGCCTTTCCAGATCCCCTAAAGGAGGTGTTCATTTGACCACTCCTTAAAAAGCCCTCCCTGGACCCCAACTGTCCAGCTAACTACCAGCCTATCTCTAACCTACCCTTTGTGGATAAGGTTATTGAGAAGGTGGTTGTGTTGCAACTGGATGATCACCTTGTAACTCACAATGTCTATGAAGCTCTTCAGTCTGGTTTCAGGAAGAGGCATAGTGCAGAGACCATCCTTGTCTGGGTATTAAATGACCTCCTAATGGCAAGAGATCGAAAGGCTCTTACCATCTTGGTCCTTCTCGATCTTTCAGCAGCCTTTGACACTGTGGACCACGGTGTGCTTTTGGAGTCCCTGCAGTTCCTTTGTGGACTGTCGGGTACGGTCCTCAAATGTTTTCAGTTGTTCCTCATAGGCAGGTCTCAGAGGGTGGTCATTGGAATTTATTCCTCTGACACCCTTCCCCTGTCCTGTGGGGTGCTGCAGGGCACCATATTGGCACCCTTGTTGTTCGCAGTGTATATGCTGCCTTTGGGAGATATCATCCGGTGATACGGCTTGAGTTTCCACTGCTATACTGATGATACTCCGCTGTATATGTCCTTTATGCCCTGACAGGTTGATGTGATTTCAGTGCTAAATAACTGCCTCTCTAAGATCAAAGACTGGATGAGCTCCAGTTGGCTGAGATTGAATCCGGATAAGACTGAGGTGTTGGTTATGGGCCCGGGTCACCCAAGGGTGGGTTTGAGGGGTTGGGCATGCGTCAGGCCTATAGCTTGATGGTGTTCAGCTCACTACCTCAGATCAGGTGTGGAACCTGGGTGTTATTTTTGATGATGGCTTGACCCTGAAATCTCAGGTGTCAGCTGTGGCTAAATCTTAATTTTATCATCTGAGGAATATCACCTGGGTGAAACACCTGGTTCCACAGGATGACCTTCCAACATTGGTCCATGCCTTCATTACCACCTGTCTTGACTACTG
The DNA here is from genome assembly GCA_016271365.2 of Neoceratodus forsteri. Taxonomy (NCBI): domain Eukaryota; kingdom Metazoa; phylum Chordata; order Ceratodontiformes; family Ceratodontidae; genus Neoceratodus; species Neoceratodus forsteri. Next base: position 1,154,465,477 of record CM057456.1, on the reverse strand, counting down.
CAATGTCCTTTACCTAGGGCTGTCTAGGGTTGATATCCACCACTTGCAGCTAGTGCAGAATGCTGAGGCCAGGCTATTGACTGGCACTTCCAGGGCCAGCCATATTATGCCTGTGCTGCGTGGACTGCACAGGCTGCCAGTTCAGTGGCGGATCACCTAAAAGGTAGGCTTGCTTACCTTTAAAGCCCTACATGAACATGGACCCGACACCCTGAAAGATCTCCTGACTTCCTACACACCCAATTGTCCTCTCCAATCTGCCAATGAGGGATTGCTAGAGATACCCAGGGCTCATCTAAAAACTTCTGGAGCTCATGCTTTTTCATTTGCAGCACCAACCCTGTGGAATTTTTTACCTCATCAGTTAAGAGAATGCCTGACAGTCAGTAGTTTTAAATCCATGTTAAAAACATATTTATTTTCATTAGCCTTCCAAGACTGTTTTTAAATAATTATAGTGTTGCTTGTTTTTATTATATATTTGGTTTATACTGTGTACAATGCCTTGATTTTAAAAGGTGCAATATAAATAAAGTCTTGATTAATTGATTGAGTAAGCAACCCTTGACAAGTACCTTAGGACAGGGGAATGTGAGATGAGATTTGTCCATTCATTTTTACATAAGCCTTGGGTTGAACATAAATGGCCTTAAAAACATCAAAAAATTCAACATTAAGGTGCATATGGGGCATGATATTGAATAAAAAGGATTATGACACCCAGTCAAAAGTTTTCATGGCATCTAGACTGAGCAGTAGAAAGGGGGTAATTGACAAGGTGTCATGGTGTTGTATATGCAGGCTTCTTGTTATATTGTTCTGTTTGTTGTGCTTTCACAAATATAGTCTGGTCTCCATTTATCAACATCAGAAGGAACTTATCTAAATGCTGCCCCAGGATGGTGGTGAAAATTGTGTACTCAATGTTAAGGAGAGATGAGGGATTAACAGTGTAATTTATCTTTGTTAGGTTTCAAGATAGCAGAAATGGTGGCATGGTTCCAGGATGGGGGGGGGGGCAGGATAACCTTCATGTGCTGTGAGGCAGAGTTATAGTAAAAGTAGGAGGAGGGTATCCTTAAAAGCTTTAAGGAACTCTCCAGTGTAACCATTCATGCCCAGAAACTTGCAATGTTTAAGGTCAGAAACCACTGACTCAAGCTCCTCTCTAGAGATAGGAGTGGTAAGTATTCAGGCAAAGTCCTGGGCAGTTTTGGAGGCATAACAGGTATAGTACTGTCAAAGGGTGTCTGGAGCTAGTTCTTGTTCTCAGGAGTAGAGGTCCTGACCATAAGTCCAAAAGACCTCTAAAATCTGGACGTGGATATTAACCACTTTGGATGTAATGGGGTCTTTAATATGGGTGATAGAATGCTATGCGATTTGGCATTGGAGATGAAAGGTTAAGTCTTTTGATACCCAGGAGTTGCCATCATAGAAGCATTGCTTCAAATATCTAAGGGCCACCTCTGCTTTAGTATTAAATATGTCCTGAATTTCTTTTTGTAATTTAATTATGTAGGAGCCTAAAGTAAGATTTTCTTGCACATGTAGATGTTGAGCTGTGGCCAGTTGTCCCTATAAAGACTGAGATTCTCCTCCCTCTGCGTTTTCACTGTTGAGGTGTAGGAAATGAGTTCACCTCATAGAATGCATTAAAAGGTGTCCAATAGATTTCTGGCTGAAATTTCAGGGTCAATGTTAGTTTCCAGTATCTCCTTAATTTTGTCTTTAATAAAAGTTTGGCACTCTGGAGAGTTAAGTAGGGAGTTACTGAATCTCCATACAGTGAGGCCGTCAGGAGGACCCCAGTGTAGTGTTAATAGTAAAGAGGCATGGTCTGAAAGATAGATTGTCTTGATTTCACAGTCCTTCACCAACCCAATGTCTTCCAAAGAAATGTGAGAGTTCAGTCGATGTATACATTTGGTGAGGACTGGAAAAATGTGTGAATTGAGAATGGGAGGGATAAAAGTCTCATCACAAACCTGGCCAGCCACATTCTTTCAAAATAATCTACAGTGTTTTTGGGCTCTGGTTTTCTGAGGAGGTGAGGAGTTAGTCATATTTTTCTGGTCCACTATGAGATTATAATCTCCACCTAGGAATAATATTCTTTGGTGATGTGGCACCTTATTCAGAATGGACTGTACCGCTGGTGTATCCACTTCAGGTGGTAAGCAACCACTTGCTAGAGTAGGATCCTGATCTACAGGTGGATACTGTCCTGAGGCAATAGCTAAATGGCCTTGGGGTCCACATAGGTGGTGGTGGTGCAGTGGAAGGGGATCTGTCTTGGGATGAGTATGGCAATGCCACAATGCTTCCTTTTTTTTAAGGAAGACACTCCCACAAGGGAGAATCCCAACTTTGTAAGTTTCTGATGTTCCATGTACAATAGATTTCTTTCCTGAAGGAAAACAAAACTGGGGCAGAGTTTTTTTAATAGCAGAGAGCACCTTAGTGCACTTCATTGGGTTGTTAAGACCATTAACATGTGAACATACAGTGGAATAACTGGCCATAAAAAGGAAGTAAGGAAAACAAATAGTATTTCTTTTTGAAGTTGATGTTTGTTTTGGGTTGATGCGAGGTGGTGGAGAGTTAGTTTAGTATCCGAGAGTGGTGTGTAGGTGTATAGTAATGTTTTTGTATTTTAAGGTATGAATGTGTAAGCATGTATGTGTAGAGATAAGTTTGAAGTTTCGTATTGTGTTTATTTTATGATTTGTTAGGGTTTTAATAAGTAATTTTATTTATAGCTTAATTGGGTAGTGGTTAGTTCCGGAAGATGTGTAGGACTCATAGACCCCTCCATATTGGTAGTATGCTGCAACCAAGCTGTGTAACCTCCACCCCTTTAGCAACCTCCTTATTCCAGCAACAGCAGTGATGCGGTGGTTAGGAGCAGGAGACGTCCAGGGGCCAAATGGAGATATGAGAGAGGCCAGACATGTTTGGCAACCATACCCAGGGTTCCTACCAGACCATGTGAGCAGGCAGCCTGGGGGTCTACAGCCTCCACCAGTCCCTTTTGGGTGGTGCTACATAATGCCAGGTCAATGAGGAACAAGACCGCTATTATGGAGGACTTGATTTTGTCAGTTGATCTGGCTTGCGTCATAGAGACCTAGCTGGGATATGATGCTGGGTCAGTTTTGGAGGTAGCCATCCCTGTCTGATACGCTGTAGTGCACTACCTGAGGAGGGATCACAGGGATGGAGGTGTTGCCATCTGTTTTAGATCCGGCCTGAACTTCAATGTGCACCCAATGGGTTCTACCTCATCCTTTGAGTGTGTGGCTGTGCGTGGGTCTCCAGGTGTAGGTTGTAGGATTGTCCTCATTTACCAGCTCTCTGGGGTCAGGAAGAGATTTCCTACAGGAGGTCACAGACTTCGTGGGTGATAGAATGTTTGAGCCCCCAGATGGTTAATTCTGGGGGACATCAGTGCTTGGATTGATGATGAATCCTTGCAATTTGGTTCATTACCTCGTCTACTTGATGTCATCACTGGGCCTCACACAAGCAGTTGCTTCTGTGACCCATCACCACGGCCACATGTTAGACTTGGTTTTCTCACTGGGGCTTGAGGTCATGACCCTCCAGACTGATCAGGTCATTTGGTCTGACCATTGCACGGTGGAGTTCTCATTTGGGGCCCCCTGATGGTCTCTCCCCTATTTATATGATCATCTATCACCCTTTAAGGGGATTATTCCCAGATGGACTTATGGCGATAGTAAATTTATCTGGTGTGAGCGCTGCGTGTGTGATTGGTTCTGGCGAAGTGGTGGAAGCCTATAATAATGCTGTCACCAAAGAGCTCAATGCCATTGCACTGGTCCATATATGACCCAGATCCTCTCACTTGAGACCCCTATGGTTTGATGGGGTTCTCAATGTGATGAAGATCGGGGGTCAGAAGCTGGAGCATTGCTGGCAGAGGACCCATTCTGAGGAGGACAAACTGGCTTTGTGTGGTCATTATCATGAGTACTAAGGGGCAATCAACCATAAGAAGGCAGAATTCCTGTCCAGGGAGATTGTTGCAGGGAAGAACAGACCAGCCCAGCTTTTTCAGACAATAGACAGATTACTTCATCCAATCTGTCTGCAGTCAAAAACAAGCATTTTCAACTGCTGTGTGCGAGGAGTTTGCTCGGTTCTTCTCTGACAGGGTGTACTCCATTTGATCGGGGATCTCCCCAGTGAGGTAACTTTTACCCCGCAGTGATCAGCCTGGGAGGAATCTGGGCACTCCGACTGTTTGAGAAGAGTTTAGGTCAGTGGAGGCAGCTGAGGAGGTTAAAGTAATTTAAAAACTGCAGGCCACTTTTTGTGAACTGGACCCTGCCCCAATCCATTTCTTAATGAGATGTGTTGGGACTGTAGGTCTAATGTTTGCCAGGATAATCCTGTATTCACTTTTGGAGGGTGTCTTCCTTGATGCCTTTAAGAAGGCATTGGAGAGACCCCTCCTGAAAAAAACATCTCTTGACCCTGATATCCTGGCAAATTATTGACCTATCTCCAATCTCACATTTTTGGGTAAGGTTGTAGAGAAAATTGTGGCGCTGCCACTTGAAGTATACCTCATAGCCTTTGACATATATGAGCCATTCCAGTCCAGTTTCATCTTAAGACACAGCACTGAAACGGCTTTGATCAGGGTGCAAAATGACCTCCTCAGGGCAAGAGATAGAGGAGAATCATCAGTTCTCATTCTCCTCAATCTCTCTTCAGCCTTTGACACCGTTGATCACATTGTGCTATTGGATCACCTTAGAGAGTATTGTGGACTCACTGGTATGGTCATCAATTGGTTCAAGTCCTATCTCTCTGGTAGGAAGCAATAGATGGTGATGGGGACTTTCTCCTCCTCCTCCTCCTCCCCAGAGCTTCTGCCATGTGAAGTCCCTCAAGGCTTGATCCTGTCACCGATGTTATGCACGGTGTACATGCTACCCCCTAAGTGAGCTCATACAGCATTAAAACTTGGGTTTTTACTGCTATGCAGATGATACCCAACTGTATATGTCCTTTGCCCTTGGAACAAGTGATGCCATGGAAGTGCTAAACAACTGCATGGCCGAGATTCAGGACTGGATGTTTTCCAACTGGTTAAGACTGAATCCCAATAAGAATGAGGTCCTGTTGGTTGAGCCTGGTTGCAAGCATGATGGGACTACCTCCAGGGTGATGACAGGATTGATCCTGGGAACTACGCTGTTGATGGTTTCCTCTAGGGTGTGAAATCTGGGCTTCTTCTTGGATGGCAGGCTGACACTGGATACCCAGGTGTCATCTGTCATCCAGAGTGTTTTTTACCATTTAAGGAATGTCGTCCCAGATTAAACCCATAGTTCCACCCGAGAACCTGCCAAAATTAGTACATATGAACATATGAAATGTGCCAGCAGAAACAGGCCTCATGGTCTATCAAGTCTGGTTGGATGTGCAGCTAGCACCTTTATATCGCAGCTGCCCCACCCCCATTCCTCTACTCACCTCCTGAAACTGCTCAGTGTTACTTACCCAGTCCTCCTCTTACCCTGCCCCATGCCCTTTTGAAACTGCCCACCATCCTGCATGTCACCACCTCCTCTGGAAGAGTGTTCCATTTTGACACCTCCCTCTCAGTGAAATAATGCCTCCTCATTTTTCTCCTGAATCTGCCCCCTCCAATCTTAGCCCATGCCCTCTCATGTCCCTAACCTTCTTCAGCTTAAACAACCCATATGTGCCAGATTTTGTGATCCCCCTCAAGTATTTGAAAGTTTCAATCATGTCCCCCAGATCCATCCTCTCCTCCAGGGTGTACAAACTCCAGAGTCTCAGCCTGTCTTTATAGGTTCTGCCTTCCATCCCCTGTACCATCTTTGTTGCCCTACATTGCACCACCTTGAGCAGTCTGATATCCTTCTTCAGGTATGGATGCTAGTACTGCATGCAGTACTCCAAATGTGGCCTGACCAAGGACATGTACAGGGGCAGGATCACATCCTTGTGCCTGAACGAGAACCCCTGCACAATGCACCCCAGCATCTTGTTGGCCTTAGCTGCAGTCCTCCTGCATTGAACAGAGTTGTTCATGCTCCCTGTCACTATCACCCCAGGTCCTTTTTCTCTTCAATGACACCCAACCATACCCCACCTAACCAATGCTCCTTCAGGTTATTCGCCCCGATGTGCATCACTTTGCACTTCTTTGCATTAAAAACCAATTACCACCTTGTGGACAACTCCTCCAGTCTGGTTAGGTCACCCTGTAGCTTCTACCATCCCTCCATGTCATCCACAACTGCCCCCATCTTGGTGTTGTCCACAAACAAACTGATCCTGCTCCCAATCCCATGTGCGAGATTCGATATGAACAGGCCAAACAACACCAGCCCCAGTACACAGCCCTGCAGCACACCACTGGTAACTGGTCTTGGAGATGAGAGTCTCCCCCCCAATCACCCATTGCTGTCTACCCTGCAGCCAGTTCATGATCCAGTTAGCCATCTTAGCCCCCACCCCAACATATTTCAGCTTCGCCCCCAGCCACCCTTGAGGGACTGAATCAAAGCCCTTGCTGAAATCCAAATACAGGACATCCACTGCATGACCCCTGTCAGGATCCCTTGTCACCCAGTCATAGTATTCTATTAGGGTGATCTGGCATGATCTTCCAGAGATAAACCCATGCTGCTGCCCATCCTGGAGCTCATTGACATGCAGGAAGGTTAGCAGTCTCTCTCTTCATGATTGCTTCCAAAAGTTTACTTATTATGGAAGTAAGACTGACAGGCCTGTAATTACCTGGCTCATCCTTTGGGCCACTGTTGTGGATAGGCACCACATGAGCCAACCTCCAATCCTGTGGCACACACCCTGTGTCCAGGGAGGTGTTGAACAGATCAGCCAGTGGCCCGGCCAACACCTCTGCCATCTCCCTCAACACCCTAGGTTGAATTCCATCAGGAACTGGTGCCTCATCCACTCTAAGTGCCTTCAGATCATCCAATTTCCTGCTTTCCATAATCTTCCCATCAGTCACATCTTCCCCCACAGGTCCCCACCATCCCAGTCCATGGAGGTAGCATACCACCTACCTCTTTCGTGAACTCAGAGCAGAAGTACTCATTCAGTACTTCTGCTTGTTCTGCCTCCTTCTCCACCCACCCACCCTTCTTGATCTGGACTATCCAGTCCCTGCAGTTCCTTTTCTCCTTTATGTATCTATAGAATTCCTTCTTCCCCTCCCCTGATGCCATGGTCCAGCTTCAGCTTTCTGGAGGCCTTGGCCTCTCTTACTAACTTAGTTACCTCCTTGGACCTCTTTGCATACAACTCCCTGTCAGCCTCCCTCCTGGTTCCTTTCAATCTTCTAAAAGCTACTGTCTTAGCCCTCACCCCCACCAACACTTTTCTGGTCATCAAGCATGGCTGCTTAGCCCTAGTCCTCTTACTCAGAGCCCTGGTTCAAGCTTCAGTAGCCTCCCTCAGCTCAAACTTTATGATATCCAACTTCTGTTGTGTGTTCATCTCCGATCTAATTCCCTCTAGGTGCCCCTTCAGTATCTCCCACATGCCTTTCTGACATTCAGACTTGACTATTGTAATGCTCTGTACTTTGAGGTCTGTGGAGGGAACCTCAGCTAGCTGCAGCTGGTACAGAACACAGCGGCTAGGTTACTGGCTGGTCTGCCTAGATCAGGTCATGTGAGCCCAGTCCTGTGGGCTCTGCACTGGCTGCCTGTCAGGTGGAGGATCATCTTCAAGGTGGGCTTCCTCACCTATAAGGGCCTATAGGAATCAAGCTCTGGCTACCTATTTGATCTCCTTACACCTGCCATCTTGGAGTGCTCCCTCCACTCCTCCACCAGGGGCCTCCTTGAGGTTCCAGGGGCCAGACTAAAAACTGACTGAGTTTTTGTGGTTGCCACCCCAGTCCTCTGGAACTCATTTCCCAGCTCTGCCAGGAAGGCCCCAATGATGGAGGCATTTAATAGGGGTCTTAAGACTCATCTCTTTCAGCAGTCTTTTCTAGACTAATTTAAGCTGTTTTATATTTTAAATATAATATTTATTAATTAGTTATAGTAAAGTATGTTAATTTCAATATTACTGTACAGTTTGCATTTGTATTTTACTGTTTCTTTTCCTGCTTGATGATTGTGTAAGGTGCACAAAGGCCCTGAGATTGGGCATCATATAAATGGAATTACCTTTACCTTTTCCTTTCCTGGAGTCAATAACCACACTGTTTATGGATTAAATGGCTGTAGTCACATGTTATTAAAGACTTTTATGATACAGGTGTGTGCAGGATGTGCAGCAGGGAGTCATTCATCAGACCTCACCTACTCGGTGAACAGTCCCAGTGTCACAACTAGACCCTCCCTCAGAGGATGCCTGGTTCCACTCCCTTGCCCCAGTATGGGACCATGAGCCACCAAGGGGCCTCTGGGAGAAGGGAGAAGTTACAGTCCACCAAGTCTGGTGTATTGTTGCAATTTCTCATCTTCTCTATCATGTTCAGTACTGCACCATGTTGGGCTGCGTCCCCTCACCTCCCAGGTGCCAACTTAGTATGTCCCAGACACTTGGTTGACACCCTACCCTATGATACTCCCCACCTGCTTACAATGGTTGTGACTACTAAGCCTACCTAGCTATCCCTTGTACCTGAGTGTCCTAAAACCAACTGCGATGAGGGTGAAATACTAACAAAAACAATGTTTATGGGAAAGACTGGGAACACTTTCTTTATGACTCTTGCAGTGATCCTCTTATGAGTGGGGCTAAGTTCATGTTGCATCTCCGCCCATATGCACCCCTTGCCCTACTGCAAGCTTCATTCCCCCTTTCACCCAAGGGTGCATAGGCAGGTGTTTCTGCCTCTGAGGGATCATTGGTTGAGGAGGCCCAGGTCCCTAAGAAAAAGACCTTTTCTACCTCCCACCCAGACACTGACTCTGCTCCACTGGGGGAGCTGCACAGTGGCTTACCACCATCCGTTATCTCATCTTCCCACCCCTTCTCTTTAATTCACCCATTGTTTGACCTCTGCCCTCCCTGGACCCTTGCTTTGACTGTCCATGATCAGTTCCCAGCTCATTTCCCAAGGTCATTCCCTCCTTCCCAGCTATTTGGCTTAGACACTAGAGGGTGAGGGAAGGGGACAGCCACAGTTACCTTTGCAGGGATGGGCTCCAACAGCCAAAGCCCTTTGTACTCCTGGCTGTCACAGAAGAGCCAAACCATAAAGCAATTTTGAGCTGTCCAAAATACATATTTTTCAATGCTGGGTAGTATCGTGTCTGTGTTTGAGCTGTCAGCCTCAGTTTTATACAGCAAATTTTATATCATTGATTCCCCGAAGCACTTTACTTGCGATGACCAGTAAAAGCCATTGTGTACATAAACATGTTAAATGAAGTTGTGGGAGGTTAAGAAAACTGCTGGGAGGTTAAGAACAGAGAAGAAGAGTAGGTAAATCATAGGAAGGTTATGCTGCATGCCCAAGGTCAACCCATGAGTAAATGGTTATGGACGAATTTAAACACAGGTCTTCTGTTTCACAGCTCTTCATGCTAGCAAATTGGCTCCACTTCCTCAAGTTGCCAGTGCTTACTGTAGCTGTAATACTGTCAAGAGACTGACACTAATAGGGCTGGCTTGAAGCCACTAAAAAATTACATTGCAGAACATTTAGTACTTGTAAAACTAAATTACTTTGTCATGCCTTTATTATTTGCAGCTTACATAGAAATATGCAGAACATGGGTTAATTACTGAATTAGACTTTCTGCCACATATAGCACCATACCATGATTTAAAATAGCCTCAAAATGAATATGCAGTGGAAACCAGTTTCCTTTATACAGTATATCCTGTTTTTTGTATGCACCACAAGCATTAAGTTCCTAGAGAGCGCTTCAATTCTTTCTGATGAAAGTCAAAGCTATTAAAGGTTCTTTCACAGAAACACAATACATAAGACTCAGCATTTGCAGTTAATTGGGGACTGACTGGGATCTGTACTGCCAAGTTTCTCAACAGGTGTACTGCATCAAATAAATAACAGTCAAAGATATTTTACAGTAGAACAACTACAGTCCATACTACAGTAACAAATTGCTACACAAACTAAAGGATTAAAACAGATAAAGTTTGATCTCTGTAAAAGTGGTCTGAGTTGAGCATGGAATAAAATGTTTTTATCTTTCTGTTTCTTTAGACAGAACCTAGAGGAAATGGAAGTGTAAATAAAATGCTGCCATCCATTGTAGAAGATGAGGAGGATGATGAGGAATACGAGTCCATGCCGCTGTCTCGTATTTCTACCAAAAAAACATCTTCTCTGCAATATAGCAATAGTGGAAATAATGGCAGCTCTCCCGGGTCAAACTTGAAACCGTTCTCTTCTGGCCTTGTACCAGCAAAGTCACCAGTCAAAGTTTTCAGTTCAAATCCTGCAAAGAGCAGACATAATAATGAACCCCATTGCAATAGCAGGAAAAGAGACAAACACCTTAAACTGCACCTCTCAACAGAAGATAGCATTGGCTCTCCTAACCTCAGCCCAAGGTAACTTCTGTGCTGCTTTAGCTAGCAACATCAACACACATCCTGTTTATGACCCAACTAAATACTTTTCTGCAACAAACTGTAGTACATTTTTTATTGTGCATTTTCAGCTGTTTTTCACCATTTACATCTTGTAATTTATTAACACTGCTGAATAGCTATGTCCTTCATGCTTTGCTTCTATTTGTGTTCTGAATAAATTTTCTGTAGATGGCAGTGTATAACTTGATATCATTTGTAAATGTTATTCTGTGCATTAATATATATCAATAGCTAGGATAGACCTTGTAAGGTTGCAAAGGAATCAGTTTTAGAAAGAGTACGCTATCATTGTATTCATAATTGTGGTTTACCTTTGCATATTTTCCTGTTACTATTTTACAATAGAATTGTTGATGGAATTGAAGATGGAAATAATACTGAGGAGAATCAGACCTTTGACTTCAACTCTGAACAGATAAGAAGAGAATACAGGATATCTCATTCAACAGGTGGTAAGAATCATATTCTGTTGTGAAATTCAAGGGCAAGAAATTTGACATTAGTGGCTTATTCACTACACTTGAAATCTAATGGATAGGGCAATTAAGAATTTTGGACAGGGCAGCATCTATTGTGGTAACATACAGTACAGTAGTGACTACTCAAATACAGTACCTGCTTTGTTTTTCTGTTCTACAGTACCATCAAACTGGTTTATATGGGGTGGTATCACTTTATCTTTCATGTCACAAGTTACATGGTTGTTATATGGTAGTAACTGTATAATAACAGGTTAACTATTGATATTACTATGTAACAAGCTAATTTACATCTAGTTAGAACAGTAAATAGTTTTATTACAAACATGTCATACAAACATTCTAACTTATCTGTTATCACCACATAACTATAGAAATAGTTATTATGAGACTAAGAAGTAATAGCAGCTACTTGTCACATGGTATTACCGGTATTATTATTATTATTATTCTACAGATATAGTGTTCCCAGATAACTACTATGTAACCTGTTCCCTGAAACATAAAGTTAAATCCATGGTGCTGCTCTGAACTCCTGCCCCACCACCTCAGTTCACACGGGACCTAACTGCTTACCACCATGTTTCCCTATGGCTTACCGTTTCTCATGAATATGCCCCAAAGGGAAGACCAGTGAAGGATTTTCAAAGGGCTGGGAGTGGATCATGGAATTGAATGTGGTGTACAAATTGCTGGTGCGTGAAACAAACTGCACCAACAACCTCCCAATAAACTGCTTGTATCAGCAGTGTCCTCACAGGAATACTGATGTCTCTGCTCTGCACACATGCTAGGCCTGGTCATCCTATGCCAGGTCAAATGACAACTTTTAATTTTCACTTGTCACTTATGCAGTATGCAGTATAGGGGAAGAGGTACAGCTGAGCCACCAGGAGTCTCTCAGCCTAATTCCCCCATCATTAATTTCTTTAGTTAATAATTTTGTACTGCAGATAAGCAAAACAGACAATAATAGCACCACAACAGACAATTACAATACATACAAATAAATAAAAGGAAAACAGAAACAGTGCAGCAGTATATCAGTTGCAACTTCACAATGTACAAACAGGTAGGATATCCATATCGTGGGAAGGCAAAGCCTTGGAATACTACTTGGATCAACACAGAAAGGCATGTTCTTAATAAAAGGCAGTTCCTGAAGGATCAACCCCTCCATTATTGATCAGTTGCAAGATTTTTTCATAGTGGGTCATTGGGGCTGTAAAGTCAAGTTGAGGAGGTGGATATAGAATAATGGGAATGTCATGTGGGGGAAGGTCTGCCAGACAATCCAATAGCCAGAGCATATGTCACCCTCTGGTGCCCCCCCGCATAGTGGATTGGGAGTCAGCGAGACAGTATTGATGATGCCAGTTGCCACTATTGAGCAAGAATTGAGAGATGGCTGGCAAGATGCTAGATATGGTAAATATGAGAGGACTTATGAGAGGACTGGGAGAGGGAACAGAAGATGATGGAAGGCTTGTGTGGCCATGGGACTAGACCTGGGGCTGTGGTGGGGTTGTATGTTTTGTTTTTGTTTATTTATTGGATATTGTTAACTGAGTAGGACTCATTGAGATACATATCCCATTTAAGGAGCAATCCAGGATTTATTACATACAATACCAAAATAGAACATTTTTGCAATTTACATATAGGGTCCACTATGCCACAGTGACATGAATTGTGCCAACCATCACTACAGTGATGGCACAACGCCACCAGTTGGCATTGTGCCGTTGCTGTGTAAAAGTGTCTTTTTTGTGGGGGACTTCATTGTGGGGGGCTCTTCCCTACCCCCCAAACTTTAGATAACCAACTCTGAATCGGAGTTGGTTTGGGGGAAGGGGAGAACACCCCAGAGACAGCAGCATGGGGAAACCATTAGACCATCACAGTGAACTGTCACTTTTGTCACTGTGATGGTCTTCACTATATTCCCATCACTGTGGGAATGGTATACCTACATACAGCACCATAGAAATAACATTCAAGGTGATATAACACTGGTAGTAACATTCCATGAATTCAATTCAATTTGACAAAGTGCAGTGTGCATTTCATCACATATGGTCAAAAGTATATACAGTTGTCACATATAAGTAGGTGTATTTGAGCTCACATGTTATATAGAATATACAGGGTTGGTATCATATGACAACGACAGCCAGACAGGTCTCAGCAGAGACACGTACAGCAGTTGTAAGAAGGAGAACACCTTTTTGAGCAGCTTTCTGAATGTCTGAAATGTAAGGCTGTCCTGAATAGGAAGTGGGGGGGGTGTTGTTCCATAGCCAGGGGGCTTTGTATGCAAAAAGATCATCTGCCAGCAGTTGTTAAGGCCTTGGGTAGCTCTAGGAGTGGTTGAGAGGAATGATGAAGGGGCCTCCTCTGAGGTCTTCAGTTAATTATATTCCTGAGATTTGGGAGTCACTCAAAATCTTACAGGCCAGTATGTTTACATTTTTTTAACTTTTCAAATAGCAATACTCACTATTGGGATTTGGATACAATACCACATTATTCATGGTTTTTAAGATGTAATACTTGTTACACTGCCATACTATTTTTAAAAAATTGCTTGAATATTCAGAATTAATGAAATCGGTTAACTCATTTTGAGAAGTCATGAAATTGGTCAAGTTTCTTAGACATACTGCAGCCAGCCTGCTGTGGGGCAGGACAAATCACTTACCTGCAATCATAGTGCCTTAAGTCTCAAACTGTAGTGGCTGTGAGTAAACCACTGAGTAGGAGTGCTAATGCCAAGTGGAAAGGCCTGAAGAAAAACATAACAGAGGCAGTGATTAGACTTATCCCCATGTGCAATAAGGGCAAGAGGACTAAGTGTGCCAATATTCTTTGAAATGCTATGGCCAACATACTGTGTGGATGAGTCAGATCACTTACCTGATTCATGGTGCTACGAATTCCCAACTACAGCTGGCTGTAAATGGAGGAAGTGATTAGATGTGTCCTCATATGAAACAAACTCTTGCCAGAGCCAGCACAGCTGCAGCTAATGGGGCTTGGCAACTCTGGTGCACCATGGGTTGTCTGCCATGTTCAATATGACTGCTGTTGCTTACTGCACATGCACAAGTTCCTGTGCATGCGCAGATAACTCTGGTGGCCATATTGAACATGGCAGACAGTGCCATGTTCCGGCCGCCAAACAAAGTAGTGCAGTGGATGCATGTCTGCCTCCACTACCAGAACTCCAAAGAAAAAAGAGTGGATGGTAGCTGGTCAGCTCCTTTTTCTCTACACAATCCCAAAATGGCTGCAGTGCTCTGCCTACTGCAGCTGTGAAAATAGGAAGAGGGCTAGGTGGAGGCATGGTTCTCCATAGAATGCCAGGGTAAATTAATGGACTAAAGCATGATGTATGTTAAATGGCAGATTCTGATGCACAGCTATGAAAGTAGAGTATTGGCATTATGGGAATGATGCAGTGCCCAAGACTGTCCAGGCCTGGTCTAGAAGACAGGACAGCACCAGGGATCAAGGAAAATAATAAATCCTTTGTTCAGTACATAACAGAAGGAGAGTCAGAGATTAACTGAGTCAGCTGATCATTGGAGAGGGGGAGTAACCTTCTGACAAGACATAAAGGAAACAGCAGAGGCACCAAATAACTATACTACTTAATGTCTGCATTCAGTCACAAAGACAGGAGATATGGCTAGCTGGAGTGGAAGTCACTAAAGAGGTGTAGGCAAAATGGGAGACATACTAACCATGCCAGAAATAATTGGTAAATATCTTACAGGACTCCTTACAGATAGGGTAATGTCAGAGGACTGGAACAAACAATGTCATCCTCCATATTCAAGAAGGAAGCAAGGTCGAACCCTGATAACTACAGACCTGTGAGCCGAACGTTGCTGCTTGGCAAAGTAGTTGAGGCAATCTGTGGTGGTTATGTACATTGATGAAAATGGTCTGTCTCTGACACACAGCATGGTTTCTCAAAAGGTGGATACAACAAAATTAACCTAATTATCTTCTTTGAAAAAGTACAGTAACTAGGATGGCAGATAGGGGCCAGCAAGGCCTTTGACACAGTACCTCACAGAAAACCTACAGTATGAAAAAAAGTATTGCAATATGAAGCCCACAGGCTGTATGTTCAGGGGCAATCCCAAATTTGCTGACAATTAGGAAGCAGATTGTGATGGTGGATGGTCACCATTGAGAGTTGAAGGATGGACTGAGTGGATCACCCCAATGGTCAGCGCTGGATCTGTTGCTCTGTAACTTATTTAGAAGGACTTGGAAATGATGGTTAGAAGCAGGCTGCTGAGATTTGCTGATAACACCAAATTGGAAAGAAAATGGCCACAGCAGAAGGAAGGGCTGAACTACAAGGGGATCTATACACATTAGCTGCATGGACTGAGAACTGAGGGATTAGATTTAAAGTGGGGAAATGCAGAGTATTACAACAAAGGGTTAGGAATCTGGAGCACACATATGGAGTACAATAGTGAACAAGAAAACCAAGGAGAATGATTGAGGGCAATTGTAGACAGGAAGCTGGAGCCAAACATGTAGTGTGTTGCCACAGTCAAGAAAGCAAATGCTATGCTGGGATGCTTTATGAGGGGGAAGGAGCAGGCCAATCCAGTTCTTGTCGATGCAGTACAGAAAGGATATTGAAGAGATCAAAAGGGTTCTCACAGAGTGCCACCAAGCTGATTAGTGGAATTGGAGGCAATGGCTAGAAGGAGGACTGTACCTGCAAAAATTATTTATATCATAAGGTCACAATTGAAACTGACCGATAGATAAATGGTTCTTCCTTTTCATCACTGAATGAATAAACATATTGATTGATGGACAGTTTGCATGATTGCATTACTGATCAACTGACTGACTGACTGACTGATAGATGGACTTACTCTGAAAGAGAGAAGGCTGAGACAGGGTATGGTCACAACTTTACAATTACTAAAGAGGATAGACAGGCTGCAGAACATACATATTTTGAGCTGCTGAGTGCAAGCAGAACTATAGGACATGCACTAAAAATTGTGGTGGGGCAAAATAAGGGGAAATATTGGACAGCTCTACTTCATATAAAGGGTGGTCAACATGATGAATGGCCTACTCTATAAAGTTGTGGAAAATTACACCATTCAGGTGTTCAACATAGGGCTTGACAACTTCTGTTTTTTTTAATATAAGAGCAATTTTTATTGAAAAATTGCAAACATTACAAATAAAAATTATTCCAACACAGCATATACAAAGACGTATCAAGGAAAGTAAATTATGGAAGATTGTGACAGTAAGCAAATTCGACCCATCTGCATATGGATAATCCATATTTCTTATCTACTGTAACTACAAATGGATATACTAAGATAAGGATGACTATAAGTGGTTCCTGAAGAAGAAAAAGGAAAATATCGCAAAGGAAAGAATGACAAACATTAAAAGTCAACCAGTGACTGAGGAAGGTAAAAAAACAATATTATACATGAATATATCTTTGAAATAAATAAATAATTCTGTGTAAAAAATGAATGATTATATTTAATATCAAATAATAACAATACCAATAAATAACATTGAATGGGAATGTGTAATAATAAAATGAAAGTGAATGAGCCCTGTAGAGACCAAGCAAAACCATTAATTTATTTCTTAAATAGTCACTTCAAATCTGATTAACCATGGTGTCCACACTTCAAGGAATTTGGGATGTGCATCCCTCCTCTACTGTGCTTCTAGTGCAGCTGTATATAACAGAGGTTTAAAAGGCATAGCTTCCCAGGGCAACATCTTAGGATCCCCCAGTATCCAAAAACTAGGAGAATGTGGGAGAAGAATTAATAAAACCTGCTCCAATATTGCAATAATGGATGACTACCAATCCAAAATCAGGGACCAGTCCCACAGGATAATAGAGAGGGTCCCTGGCCTTTCTTGCATCTCCAAAAGACATCTGAAGCAGACAGGCCCACCTGAACTAGTTTGCCCAGGGTCCTGTACCATCTACTAAGAATTTTCTTCTGGAGCAGCTGAAACTTTGAGTCCGGAGAGACACGATGAGCTTCAGCCTAGCAAAGGGACCAAGAGTCCACATTCAGGGAGTCCTGCAACTCTGTGACCCATCTTAAACTATGAAGGTCCCAGTTCAGAATATGCATATTCTGTAGGGTTTTGTAAATAGCATTTGTTTGGAATTTGGGTAGTGCCTTCCATTTTTTAATATGTTTAGTCAGATCTGTGTTAAGTATAGTACGCTCTTTGGTAAGCCATAAGGATAGGGTGTGGCGAGTCTGTAAAAACATCCAAAAGTCTTAAGCGGGCAATTGAAATTCCAGACAAAGTTGTCGAAAACAGTTAAAAATACCAGTCCCTGAATTAACTGGATTGCATACATACCTGATCCCCTTG
Organism: Neoceratodus forsteri; assembly: GCA_016271365.2. Classification (NCBI taxonomy): domain Eukaryota; kingdom Metazoa; phylum Chordata; order Ceratodontiformes; family Ceratodontidae; genus Neoceratodus; species Neoceratodus forsteri. The sequence goes on along the minus strand of CM057456.1, from coordinate 1,154,447,961 downwards.
CAAGCCCAAGAGTGCCACCTCATTTGGGATCCCCCTTTCTGAATCCTTCGATTATCCCACAAAGGCTCATTAGGGCCCATGTAGTGTGCATTCCAATGAAGCCTTATCCATGTGGTGTCCCAAAGCTGTTTAGTTAATAGTATAGGTAAAGTAGGGCAGCTAGTACTAGGAAGAGAGTTCCGCAATGCTACCACATGCAGAATTGGTTCTAACAAAGCCTGTTCTATCTCTATCCAAAGGGGGGCCATTGGGGAGCTTTGGATTCAACCATTGCAAGGCCTACTTAAGGCCATGGCTGACATGGTAAGCCCATGGCTAAGGCATGTTCCAACCTCCCTCAGTCAGTGGTGTATGAAGAACCCATCTCCCAATGTGTGGACACTTACCCTCCCATATGAAGTTAGAGAACAGCCTATCTATTCTATTCCAAATGCCCACTGATAAGGGCACCACCAGGTTACTAAGGACAAAGAAAAGCTTGGGGAGTGTCAACTTTGAAAAGAAAGGGTCATAGACCATTTGTGACTGGGACATCAAGGACTTATACATATGAGAGTAATACTCTAGAAACATGGCACTGATTTGTATGGGGTCTGTTATGGGTCGGTTATATTCTGATTTAAGGAATGGCACCTGGACCACTGCTGAGTTCTGTTTCAAACAGTAGGCCAATAATTTTCCCGTCATATCCACTGACTCCCAATAAGTTTGCTTTAGAAAGAATAACACCTGGTGGCCTGTTGATGAAGAATAGCATTTAACCTATATTTTAGCGCAAATACCTTCTGGATCTGTGGTTCATGGTCTGAGAACTTTGATATACCTCCTCCTCTAATTGTTTAATATTGGCAGTAAGGTCTACCATTTCCTGTTTTCATCATTTGTTTTCTTGGGAGGCAAAGGAAATTATTTGCCGTCTTACAAAGGCTTTATAAGCCTCCCAAAGTATAGAGGTGGAAACTCACAGGGTGGAGTTAACATCAAAATAAAAACGTATCTCTGCATTCAGTCATTCTTTAAATTTTTCAGACAGTAAAACGGCTGGGTTAAACTGCCAATGAGGAGAATTAGATATACTTCCCTGGGGTACCCAAACCAAACTAACCATTGTATGGTCAGATAGAAGGATGGGAAAAATAACTACAGTATGTTAAGTATGTCAGAGAGGACTGAGGAACTACACATAAAGAAGAAGAAGAAGAATCAGTATTTATATAGCGCTTTTCATACACAGTATCCCGAAGTGCTTTACAAGCAATGCTAGACTGGTAGTGAAGTGACTGAATGTGTGGTGGCAGCCATATTGCACATCATCACCCACACACAGCCTGGATGATTGCATGAACCGGTTTATTGGAAAAGGAATGTTGGCCAGGACACCGGGAATGTTCCCTGCTCTTTACGAAGAATACCCTGGGTTCTTTTACTTGAACCTGGACACCCACCAGGACAACACCAGGATGGGCAGAAGGGACCTCAGTTTAACGTCTCATCTGAAGGACGGCACACCCCAGCAGTACAGCACTCCCGAATATTGCACTCGGATGCCAGCGATTTTTAGGTGCAAATCCATCCCGGTGTGGGACGAGAATCCATGACCTTCTGGTCCAGAGGCGGATGTGCTACCAACTGAGCCATGCTGACACCACAAAAAAAAAATAAAAAAGTCCAGTCTACTGCAGGACTGAATCCTGGGGCACTTATATGTATAACCTTGGGTCTCAGGGTGCAGTACTCTCCAGCAATCCATTAGCCCAAATTCAGAACACAAATGTTGAACTGCTTTCCCAGTTCGTTGATGTGAGGGAGTACCTCTCTCCCATGGGGATCTGTCCAGGAGGGGTCTATAACTAAATTACCCCCCCCCCAAAGAGAATAAACATAGGAGGATGATATCATTCTGAAATAGCTTGGCTAACAACATGAAAAAATCTGGAGCATCTGTATTGGGGGCATGCAAATTAACCAATAGCACGAGTACCATGTAAATTGCCAGGAAAAGGATCCATCAACCTTCCTTATCTGGAGAAGCCTTTTTTGACTCGCAATGGGCAACCTTCTTGTGTAGCATACAGTGTTAGAAAAAACCTGCCCTACCCACCTTCTCACAAGTTTATGTGGCTCTCATTTAAGAAGATGGGTTTCCTGTAATAAAACAATATCACATTTACAGGAACCAAAATGAGAAAGTATTTTCTTCCTTTTAATGTGGTGATTCATGTCTTGCACATTCATTCCAGGTCAGAATTCTTAGGTTAGCCATTCAGCATATACTGAAGGTGTTGATGGGAGAGAAAGAATATATAATAACCAAGAAAGAAATGACCACAAGGCAGGACTGAAAAAATATATCCCAAAAAAAGAAATTAATATCAATAAGGAGACACTCCTGGAAACCTGATACAAGCTGATGACAGCCACAATGCCCTCGCTATTCCTCCCTCTAGTCACCTTTTTTAGCCAAGTATAAACAGAATGGTTCAAATGAAGAAGGGCACTCACTAACTAGTAAGCACACACAGGCTCCAAGAAATAACAAACAGAGTCCAAGTTTATTTCACAACACATATATTGCACGCTTGACACATTTCGGACATCGGTCCTTTATCAAAAGGACCTGAAAGTCCCATTTATCCACATACATCAGTTATCTCCAATAATAATATCAAGTCGAGGAGCTGGAATAATAAATGCACCATGTATCAGAGTATAAACCACAAACACTACTATAGCTTTCAGGAAACATTAAACAATATCCAAAAACCAATAACAGTCAAAACTTGATAAGGGAAGACACTGAGGAGTAACAAAATAAAATAAAGCCATATAGCCCATAAAACCAACTAGAGGCCGTAAGAGCAGGGCTTCAGGGACCAGAAGTATAACTCCACCCTTTTTCGTCCACTCCTCTGCAGGTGCTGAGATTGACATCTCTGTCACTGCTTTCCAGACCAACAGCACTGCCTGTAAAGCTCCAGCTGCCTCAGAGAGAAATGCCCTGTGCCTCTGCAGAAAAAAACTTTAATGCACCCCGTTTAATCTTGGGGCCAAAAAACATGCCCACTCATACAGCTGCCTACAAAGAAAGAAAGAAAAAGGACCAGAGAGGGGAAGTCTTCAAAAGGCAGTTTAGCCCTCCTGGTATCTTCTTATAGCAGGGGCTTCAACCTGTGTGGTGGAGGGGGGGGGATTGAAACCTGAAAAAGAGATGACCAAAAATGGCTGATCAATCAGCCGGACACCAAATAGTAACATTTGTGACACCCATGATCCTTATGAGCCAAATACAATATCCCTTCATCAAAAATCCCTGAAGCCAAATCACCCAGAGGCCCGATATATTCTACAAGGAACTTGGCGTCCGTAAGCAAGCACGCCTACTATACTGACCCCCCACCCATACAAGAAATTTCCCTCTAAAACTTTATAATAAACAGCCATCTTCTAAACAAGTGACCGAACAGCAGCAAATACTTGCGATGAGACAGAGTCCATAATACCTGATGATCTTCTGGTAGAGTTTCGGCCCGCGGTGTTGACTACCTCCTGCTGTGCTCCTTGCTGATCAGACACAGCCATCTGAGGAGAGACTACATCAACAGTCCAAGAGGTCAAGCTGGTAAATTGCAACTTGGGGAGGAGGTCCTCTTCTGGAGGTAGCAAAGCCACCAATTCTTCCTCAATATAATCTGCCCATTCCAACCCAGAGAGTTGATTAAAATCCTTATTCAATGTGGGAGACATTCTAGGGTGTTTCGGCTCAGGATCTACCGACCAGTCAGGTGGGCTAGATGTTGGGGAAATCCATGAAGGTTTTGAGCCATTCTTTCCATGAGCTAAACCAGTCCTTTTACCTGAGAGGGATCAGCTTGTGGTTTCAAGTCGAATCATATCCCTTTGTCTCTTAGGCTTGTAGGATGAAGGCAACTCTCCTGCAGTCGATGGGGTCATAGGGGCTGGAGGGGCATGCTGTGTCACTCTTGTAGATGGGCCTGGGTGAGACTGATGCCAGCCGCCTTTATGCTCATTCTGTACTGCCTGATTGTACCAATCTGAAGAATTGGATTGACCAGACCCTCCTGGCAACAAGCTGGGTGTACTCCTCTGACACTCCTTTAGGAATTGCAGTACTTCTTGGGGGGAGTCACAGTGGCCTTCCCATAAAATAGAATGACAGAATAATGCATGGCATACGGTATATGGTGCTGTGCCAGTTCTTTCTAGATAGGCACAAATACTTTCCTCTGAGCCACTGCCTCCTTTGAAAAGTCCTGGAAATAATTAACAGTATGTCTGTTCCACTTTGTTCCTGTGCCAGTCACAGGATTTCTTCCTTAATTGAGAAAAGCAAGAAGTAAGCTATTATAGGTCGGGGTGGCATCCCTCTTGCTGGCTTCGGACCGAGAGATCTCTGGGCCTGCTCAATCTCTAAGTGACAGTCCAAAAATAGGCTGAGAGTCTGCAGGGTCAGCTGTTGTAGAAATTCACACATATTCTGTCCCTCCACTCCCTCTGGCACTCCAATAATGGGCAAATTGTTTCATCTGCTCTGATTCTCCAAGTCATCCAACTTAATGTATAAAGTTTGGACTTGCTACTCTAGATGGCTAATCTTATATTTTTGTATAGCCGTGTTGGATTCAGCTTTGAACATGCATAACTGCATTTGCCATTCAATGCTGTGCTGTTTCCATACATTCTTCCAGCTGGAATACAGCTGTTTTGATACCTGGAATGTCCTGTGTTAATGCTTGCAGCTTGCTCCTAATATCCAAGAGGTCTGCCAGATCCACCACCACATGTGGCTCCGTGGTAGCCATCTTGCTGTTATTAGAGACCTGAGACGAAGTGTGATGAAGCTACTGTATATTGATTATGAAGAAAAACAGCTTCATGGAAACAACAATCACCACAGAGCGGATCACCGGTGGGTACCAATATGTTACTGCAAAAAGAAAATGCAAGAGGCAGATAATAGTGCTACATGCTATGGATTTTTGAGCGGCTTCAATGAGTTTATAGATCAGGCTGCTATTAGGGATCCTGGCTGCACATACATCCCCCACAAGACAAATTCCTAATTAAGAATGCCACTGAAGTTTAAACAGCATGAGTAGGGGTAATGTTCAGGCTGTTATGAGTAGAGGCATGTCCATATTCAAGCTGGGTATGGTCAGTACACAGGAGGACAAAATGGACTTAAGGGTAAGAGAAGTGGGCCACTGGCAACTTGTGTTTAGCTTCAAGTTGAGGGTCAATAAATTTGGCTTTGAGAATTCAGCCAAACCACTTGTACTCCCAATGAAGATATTGACTCGGGATAAAGCAAACTCCCTTACAAATAGTGGATTAATCCTTGCTGTGCCACAGACTGATACATCAGTCCAGAATTCCAATATGTTCTAATTCTGATAGCATTCTTGCTGATTCTGTAAGCTGTTTTTGCTGCTCCACCATAAGTGTATGCAACAGTATCTGCTTGATACAGTCTATGCATCCAGGGGGAAGGAAGACTTCTCTGTATCTAGATCCAGTAGTATTTTTTTTTCATGACAAAACTGTGTCTGATCTAATGCTCTCAAAGCTATGTAAAAATGTTAGGAATATCTCTGCAACTTTTATGAGTGTTGCATCTTACTATTGCTGTTGTGATAACTCAGCTGAACTAGTAGTGTCACCACTTCCATTATTGATGGATACAAGTCCTACTGTACCACCTGCTGTGCAATGTGTGGTGAAGAAGGTGCTGTCACTGACAGGTTGCAGTGATGCATGATGAGCAAACTGCAATTCATGATGGCTGGAGGAGTAGCATAATGGAGAAGATGTGTTGTTTTCAAAACCAGTTGGCTTCTTTGGTTTTTATTTTAATGTAATTATTGTTTGTTATTATTATTTTTAATTGTGGCTTTATTTACAGTGTATGCTGAAAAAACATGATTTATGATGGAGGGAGGAGAGGAATGGTGAAGAAAATATGATGATCTTCCAAGAATCAATCCTCACCATTGATTTCCACTTATGCATCAAGGCTGGAGGCACTAGAACTGACCCCATGAGAGTAAAGCTTTTGCTGGGGGCTGGCCATGGCTACTGGGCATGGTGCCTACGTACCCCATGTGATGCTGCATGCCTGCCAGTAACCATTTCCTGTTCCATCACTAAGCTCAGTTCTGTTCTTCCCACCATTGAGTGCACATGATGGGAGCGCAGCACCTCAGATCACCTCATTGCTGATTTTCTATCTGTGTCACCATGATTTTTTTCTTTATTTGCAGTGTCACCTGTTTTTTTTTTTTTTATCGCAATGCTGAAGTCTGATAAAAAGGGGCTGAGGTCATTGAAGAAAGTATGATGGCTCCCATTATGTGTTGTTGCCCTTGAGGGAAACCAATGGCTCTTCTGGCTCAGCATCAGACCTGTGCACCCTGTCTTGGACTGAAGCACAACATGGGTGTATGTGATGCCTACTTCTCAACTGACCACCATTCACTCAAGAATCATGTGAAGAGATGGTGTTGTCTGATCCTCACCTTCAGAGACAGGCCTCGCATGCATGCATCCAAGAACAGGTCATTAGGCCTTCCCCAGGGCCTCGTCTCAGGGCCTCTGGTTCCATGGAAGTATGGAGTTCTGCTTGACCTCACCATGCTGAGGTGTCAGAGACTCCTGTGTGTGGTTCTGGTGGACAGTTGACTCCTGCACAGTTGATTACAAATGCTTGCCCTGAGCAGCAGACACCCCCCCCCCAGTGGTGTGACCACAGCTGTACTCTTGGTCTTCACTGGTGAACCCCTCAACATTATCCTGCTGGTGTTGCCCTTGTTGTCAATATTTGCAGTGACAGCATGGTGGGTGGTACTTAGGACGATGCTGGGCCTCCCCCAATGCTGTTATCAGTGCCAGGAGAGGGACTGGCACCAAAGTTGTTGTCTGCACCGTTGCCATTTTTGATATTGTCACCGTCCATGGTGTTACTAGCAACACTGAGGGAGGTGACATCTCTGGACATGGTGACGGAGGCAGCTATGGCCATAGTGTGAGTCCTAGATCTAGCTCTGAGCAAAGTGCTACTGCTGATGATGTTGTCTCAGAGGTTGTACTTGACTCTGATGTCACCTACAACATCGAGGAGGGTGACAGCTCCAGTCACGACATCAAAATCAGCACCAAGCATGCTGCTGAGGATTGTGCCAGCCATGGTAAGGGGGATGACACTGTCTCTGAGGCTGTTGCCAATCCTATGCCTGGTACCAGAGGTGGTACCAACTTAAGGTCAGATGGCACTCTGGAGATGGAGTTTTCTCTGGAGCTGTTGGACATCACTGCCACTAGTTAGGATGAAGGTCACCCTGTGGGACCTGTACAGCTCCCTTCTTCTCACTTGGAGAGTTTTCCCCATGGAAACGATCCAATAAATCTGAGCACAAAATACAGTGTAGGGCTGGTGTGGTAAAAACAGGCAGTCAGCCTGACAGTTAAACTGTGATAAAAGAAATGCCACATTCGAGGAGAAAATAACCACACTTCTGGTTCCAAATCAAAACTGCGTTTTAATCGCTTAAAAAGTACTGAAGTGAGGGTGCAGACCAAGCTGGTAACCACTACATCTCCAGCACTTCAAGTCTCGCACTCTTTGTCAGAGGATGTGACTGCAGGAGTCCCATGGTACTTTAAATAGGTACAAACATGAATATTTACCATATTGAAATTAAGAAAAAACTTGACAAAATACAAACAGTATTCAGCAAGTGCATTTAAAAGTATCTTAAGTGCCTATGCTCATAAAGGAGCTACAACACAACTGCACTCACTTTAACATTCTTTACATTGCTTTTCTAAAACAATACTGAACTAAAAAATGCACAGATAGAAATGATGACACAACTGTGATTCAAGACAGCTCCTTCATTTAAATACTAATTGCATGTGCTAAATGGAGCTTTATATGGGACAGGGAAATACATACAGGGTAAGAGGTGTAGGGTAAGACAGGAAGGGTGAGAGTAGGAGAAAAGGGTGTGAAAAAGGGAAAGGGGCCAAAACATGAAACAAAAAGATATGGGAAAAAGGAAACGGAACAAGGAAAAGAAGAAAACCAAAAAACAAAGGACAAAAGGGGAGTGTGAAAATAAAGAGAGGTGGGGTGGGGGAGGGGTTGGGTTTGGGGGAACAGGAAGCACCAGTGGAAAGTTAGTAGAGGGGTTAAGGTGAGGAGGGGGGAAACAGGGGAAAACAAACCTGTGTAGTACACAAGGTTTCAACAATGATCAGCTGTATGCCATGCTCATCGAGGCAGAGAGAGAGAAAGAAAGAAGCAGTACCTACAAGAGAGAAACAAAGACATAAATTAGACTATTGCATGACATTAATCAACCTAAGGTGTAGCAAGTACAGGATGCAGATCCTTAATTAAGTTCATGGACATTGAACATATTGAGGCCCCATTTAATGGAGGAGATAGAACCATTAGTTTTCTCAGAAAATAAAGTTTTGGATATTCACACTCAAAATTATTAAACATCTGAGTCTCAATGATCAGTGGGACCAGAAACCCTTGTTATGCTGACAGAATTGTGCATCTATGTGATCGATCATAATCTGCATCATGTAGTTGCTACACCTTAGGTTGATTAATGCCATGCAATGGTCTAATTTATGTCTTTTTTATCTCTTATAGGTGCTGCTTCTTTCTTTCTCTTTCTGCCTCGATGAGCATGGCATACAGCTGATCATTGTTGAAATCTTGTGTACTACCCAGGTTTTGTTTTCTCCTGTACTCCCTCCCCCTCCCATCTTCATGCCCTTCACTGCCTTTCCTCTGGCCCTTCCCCTTCCCCCAACCCAAACCTCAGCTTCTCTTCATTTTCACTCTCTAGAGGTGGGCTAAAGTTGCAAATTCCACTTTCACTACAATTCTGAATTTTTGCAGAATTTTCCGAACTTCCGTCATTGGCATAACTGGAATCTTCTGAATGTGTTTGGTGGATTTTCACCTTGTTCCATGGAAATTTTTGGCTCAGCTGTGGAATAATACACATGAACTGTGGAATAACAGTCCTGAGGAAATTTTTTCTGTAGTTTAATGAATTATTCCTCAGCACATGTAATTATTCTGAAGTTCAGTGATCAGTTCTGCAAACTTTTTTCTCTGCAGTTTAATACAATAATCCACAATTTATACATTTATTCCACAGTTCTAAGTCACAATTTCTGTGAAAGTTGCTAATTTAATTTCTGCACATTTGCAGAAGCAAAAATCCAGCTTTCACGGAAATTCCACCACGGAAGTTTTTTTTAACCACCTCTATCATCCTCCCCTTTTTGTCCTTTGTTTTTGTGTTTTCTTTTTTTCCTTTTTCCTTCATGCCTCATATTTTTGCCTCCTTTCCCCTTCCCCTTCCCCACACTCCATTCCTCTCACACCTTCCATTTCTTGCCCTATCCCTTACCATGTATGTATGTATTTCCCTGTCCCATATAAACCTCCGTTTAGCACATACAATTAGTGTTTCAATGAAGGAGCTGTCTTGTATCCCAGTTGCCATACTCTTTCCTATCTGTAAATTACTTGGTATTACTCAGTTTATAAGATAGAAATAGGCTTGCACCCATCTGGACTATCTCCCACTCTTAGTGGGCTTATTTTTTGGGAAGGCTATGCCTGAGGTTCAATGGGCAGAACAACAACTTCCCTTCCCCATCAGGCCTTAAAAGGCCACTCCTCCTGGACTGTTTCAGGACTTGTTTCTTCATTGTGGCTGGAGGTGCCGCCTTCCCTAGCTGAAACTGTCTTCTTTTCCTTGCACCTCTGGCCGCTCATTTCTATCTCACTGTCTGCAACCTGTTCTCTCACCCTTCCATCGTTCCCTTCCCTGTGCCTCGTTTCTCATTTTCATTTCCACGCTGCTGCATTTTTCTTTGCTTTTTTCACTCCTCTGTACTGCCACTCTGGCTCTGCCATGGTGCTTCCCCATTGGGCATGCTCCCATGGTGCCCGCCCACTGCAGCTCTGTTGGGCTCCAGGCCATTCTACACCCCCCACCTGTCCTTGCTGCTGGCTTGCAGCTGTTCATTTTCCTTTGTTCCTCCATTCTGTCTGCTGCTCCCCTCTTGGCCATCCAGTCACCTCACCCACTCCCATTTCCACCCCCCTCCATTGCCTCTTCCCCATACCTCTCCTCGCTTCCTCCCTCCGCTCATCCTGACCGTTGCTCCTTTCTCCATTGCAGGACAAACATCCTCCCATCTGCTCACTCCCTTGCTGGGCTGGGGCTTCCTGGCTGCCCCTTCTCCCATGACGCCCTACTCTACTACCGGGGAGGACTTGACATCAGCTGGACCTTTGCCTTTTCCCCAGGTTCCTGTTTGCATTGTTTTCTATCCATGAGCTTGCATTCGTCTCTGCTGTTTTCCCTCCTGTGATTCTTCCTCCTTCATTCCTTCCTCTAGGACTCATACCACTCACCATCCTCCATTTTAGTGCCTATTTAGGTGCTTTCACCTGACCAGTGGCGCTTAATGGCCGCAACCTCAGCTGGCACCCCAACTACTGGAGGACTCCCTACCCACCCTCCTAGAACCAACTGCCAGATCCTCTCTCAAGGGATCCCCACCTGTTTAGGAGCTTTCACCTGATCAGCGGCACTTAACAGCCACAACCTCGGCCAGTGCCCCAAATACTGGAGGACTCCCTGCCTGTCTCCTGCTCAATTGTGTTGTATCTCCTTTAAGAGGAGAGGCATGTAAGATACTTTTGAAAGCACTTGCTGAATACTGTTTGCATTTTGTCATGTCTAATCTTAATATTCATATGACGAATATTCATGTTTGGACCTATTTAAAATGACATGGGACTCCTGCAGTTACGCACTCTAATGAAGAATGTGAGACTTGAAGCGCTGGGGCAGTAGTGATTAGCAACTTGGTCTGCACCCTCACTTCTGTATTTTTTAAGTGATTAAAGCTAAATTTTGATTTGGAACCAGAAGTGTGGTTGCTCTTTCCCTGAGTGCAGCATTTATTTTATTGCAGTTTTCCCCATGGACACTAATCAGGTCACTTCTTGGATGTAGGAAGATGTCCTTTTATTATCTGCTAGGCTCTCTTCTCCGATGAGGTCCCATACACAGTTGCACAGTTCAGAAGAAGACCCCAGAGACCTGGTGTCTCAAACCATTCTAGAGAGGCCTCATCAATTTCTAGAAAAGATGCCCTCATTGATAGACCCCAAGTGGCCTCTAACATAGAAACAACACTGGGTATGGGTCAGTGCCTTAGATCATTGGTATATGGAGCCAGACAGGGACCCTTCCAGGCCCTTCTCTCTAGTACCAACCCTGCCTGGATGTGGTATCTCACCTTCATCAATGTCCTTCAGTGAGACAATGTATCATCTGTCCACCTTCCTGCTGCTGCTAAGTGCACCCTAAACCATTGATTCCTGGTGGAAATGATACAATCGCCTAACCTTGAAGCCCATATAAGCTGTGTTTCAGTATCCCTGCCATTGGGATTTCTTGGAATATCCAACATTGACACCACAGTCATTTTTCATTGGCCTAGGTCCAAGAAGGATCACCTAGGGCAGTGTGGAGGCATCCCTCTCCAATCCAGCCATCCCCAGGGACCTCTTCATGTGATATCACACACCTACAGTGTCCACAGGTGAGGTAATTCACCCCACCTTGGGGCTTGAAGTACTAAACACCCTGTCATGGCCACACTGCTTTGTGTGCAACCAACCCACAGAGGCAGGTTCAGCTCAGATTGGTGCTCCTGGGTGGAAGACTTTTTCTTCGGCATGCACCCTAATGTACATCTCTGCACATCAAGTACATATGGTGACCTATTATCATTGCCAATGGTTGTAGCAGCACATCCTGTTAGCTACACTGTCACCAACCGAGACTGTCAGGCAGGCCACTGACCTTTCTACCCATGGTATTGAGGCAGCACAGTACCAGACAAGGGCATCTTACAATACCAGTGAGATGGCCTCCAGACTGGTAGGAATTGCAGTACAGTATTCATTAGACAGATGGTATGGCTTCGCCTTATCTGACACCTTTGGCCTGGCACAAGGACCATAAATTATGTTCAAGGTCTTTCAGTTCTTCTTCCCTAGGGTCAGGTGGGAACTGTCAGGGAGCCCTACTGCTCCTGTGCCACATGGTCCCTCACATGGTCCTAAGCAGTCACAGGTCTCGCCAAACCTGAAAGAAGCCCTACCCTGAAGTGTTCTCCCCTTCACAGAGGGCTGAGGGTATATGTTTGCCTTAGGGTGAGCCAGCTCCTCTCTCAGATAAGAAGTGGAGCTTGGTATTCAGACCCATAAGTTGGAATCAGTAGAGAAGATTGATTCTTGGAAGATATGAAAATTATGTACTTACTTTAACTGTTGACCTTCCAGAATATCTTCACCATTGATTACCACACTTTCCCACCATTCCCCACTCTAACAGAGCCAGGGCCTCTGGGCAGCTCATTCTGATAGTGCTGGCTAGCATCATCTATTGTCATAACTTCTCTCCAGATGTGCTCCCTATGGAGTAATTGTCTTAAAAAAAAAGATTTCGGAACCATTGCTAGGTTGCCACTCCCCCCCAAAAAAATGCCACAAAACTGGTGTGAAGATTTCATTTAGGGCCATCATGCTAAACAAAAGTGAGAGAAGGCAGCATCCTTTCTCCTTTCTCCTTTTTCTTTGTCTTCCCTCTCCAGGACCAGGGCATATCCCTTTCCTGTGGTATATCTCTATTAGTTGCTAAATGCACTCAGGGCCTTTGGGCACTATCCAATATAATTCCACTTGCTATTTGCACTGTCTGTGGACCAGTGCTGTGCACTTAATTGGATCAAGCACTAAGCTCTTACACAGCGCACATCCCTGTTGTTGCAGGAGAAGCAAGTCCTTTTCTCTGATTTTTTTTTTTCATCTGGCTATGCCAGACTGTCCTTTTTGGTTGGCATGTCCTTATTCTGCTCTCATATTAGCTCAGCAGTTAGCCCATAACCCTAAGGGGTGCTTGGGAAGATGAACACATCTTGACTCCTTTGGGCTATTTGGCCTTGCAGCACCACTAGCACCTGAGGTTCCTTCCATGTTTCCCTGATGGAAAAAAGGGACATATATTGACTAGCTATTCAGTCACTACTCCATCAGGTACCTTGAGATTTGTTTTTCCAGGAGTCTGTATGATTCATTCCTATGTTGGTTCATTGTGCTGTGCCCCTTTTTCGTTGTTCTTTGTTCCTCACCCAAAATCTCACCATCCTCACTGATTGAATCTATTACTACTGTTGCCTCCCATTCCTCTGTTGATGGGCTCATTCTTCTAGGGGATTTTAATGTCAATTGGCTCTCTTCAGACTGTTCCACATCAGTTGCCCAAAAGGTAGAAACACTTAGTTTCACACGGATTATTTCAGATCCTACTCGGCTCATCCCACAAACACAAAACCACACCCTTTTGGACCGGGTTCTTTCCTGCTATCACTATTGTACTGTTGCAGCAGGTATTTTGCCTGATGCTTTCAGCAACCACTGCAAAACATTCTGCATCGGGAAGATCTGACACTGACCCTCCTCTCCAAAATACATCTGGTGCCGGTCCCTTAGGTCACTCAACATTTAGGCCCTCTTGAGTGACCTTACCGCATCAGATTGGACAGCCTTCTACACCACATCTGAAACTGACATTGCACTCTCGTTGTTTAAATCTAAATTCTACTCAATCTGGGACAAGCATGCCCCACTCACTCACTGCTGCAACTGCACATAATCTCAGTCTCAGGCAACATCTGCTGACTAATGTAATAAAATATCTCTGGTTGCTACCTGATGTGGTACTCGTGTACCTATATTATGACTACTGTGATCTACCTATTACCGAGCATGTACCACCAGTAAATGCCTGTAACACTGTTTGCTTTTTTAATCTAAGTGTTATGCACTGTACTGTTTTGTTTGCTGTGATGTATTGTTCTGTTGACGAGATGCCTTTGTAAATGAGTCTTTGACTCAAAGGTCTGTAAACTGATGATCTAATAAATAAATAAATAAAAAATCCAGGGTAAAATCCCATCATCACCTCTGGAGTACCCTGGAAATTACTGATCAGTGCAAATCCTGTGATCTCTCCTGATCAGGCTACAAATCTTCTTATTCCTCTTCTGACCTCCAAAGGTATCGTTCCAGCAGGAATTCCTGAACAAAGGCTGTCCGGACTGTGAAATCACAATATTTCCAAGTCCAACCTCCAGAATAACCATAACAACCCTTCAAAGTTCTGGAAGGTAATTCATAGAAACATAGAAGTTGACGGCAGATAAGAACCACAAGGCCCATCCAGTCTGCCCATTTTTTCTACCGTATGAATGTGCCATAGGCCTTTACTCTGTCAATGGCCTATCTAGTCATACTCATCTGTATTGCTTCCTTATGCCTATCCCATGCCTGTTTGAAGCTCTGCACTGTATTTATAGCCACCACTTCCTGAGGTAGGCCGTTCCATGCATCCACCACCCTTTCTGTGAAAAAGAACTTCCTCACATTACACCTTAATCAGCCTTCCTCTAATCTCATGTTGTGTCCTCTTGTCCTGTTATTTTTGCAAACCCATGCTGTCTTGCATCCTGTGCTTCTATGGATTCCAGGTATTGCACTATCCTTTCCTTAAGGAGTGCCTCCATAATCTTACCCACTACTGAGGTAAGACTGACTGGTCTGTAGTTCTCTGCCTTCTCCCTGCTGCCACTGTTGTGGAGCGGGATCACATAAGCCCTTCTCCAGTCTCCTGGGACCTCTCCTGTGCTCAGAGACTCACTAAACAGCTCTGCTAGTGGCTCTGCTAGTTCTACCCATAGCTTCTTTAGTACTCTGGGATGTAGGCCATCAGGTCCCATTGCCTTGTCTATCCTGAGCTTAACGAGCTCTTGTAGGACCCTTTCTTGTGTGAAGGGACTTGTGCACACCCCTCCCCCCCGTGTCCATGGTGCTAAGCTGTTGGCCCTGCCCTAATTTCTCTTCAGTAAATACTGAGCAGAAGTATCTATTTAGGATAGATGCTTTTCCTTGGTCTTCCTCTACACACTTCCCCTTATCCCCTTAGATCTTAGCAATACCCCCTCTGGACTTTCTCCTTTCACTAATGTATCTGTAGAAAGTCTTGTGACCTTCTTTTACTGTCCATGCTAGTGTTTCCTCAGTTTTTGCCTTTGCCTGCCTTACTGCCTTGCCTTAGGGAAGTTTGGTATGCCTCCCTGTCTTTGTCCCACTGAGTTCCCTTAGATTTCCTGAAGGCCAACCTTTTGGCTCTGATCTTTTCTGCTACTGTTTTTGAAAACCAAAGTGGTTTCCTCCTTCTTTTGCTCGTGCTTTTCTCCCTAACACATTGGTATATTGCTTCAAGTATTACATCCTTAATGCTTGCACACTTTGTCTGTACCCCCTCACCAGTATTTCGTCTTACTAGGGCTAGCTTAATTCTGTTGGCTATTTTATCAAAGTAAGCTCCTCTGAAGTCCCATATTTTTGCCTTGAAATGGGATGATTTAGTTCTAGTAGCCAAATTGAATCATACCATGTGATGGTCACTGGCCCCCAGATGACCTTCTACCTGGAGATCTGTGATCCTTTCCCTGTTAGTCAGTACTAGATCCAGGATAGCCCTGTCTCTTGTGGGTTGTTGTACCAATTGTTTGAGGTCCTCCCCTGCAGGGAATCCACTATGTGTCTACTTCTAGAGAATGTTCCTGCTGGTATTGACCAACCTGTATCTGGCATGTTGAAGTCTCCCATTAGCAGAACCTCCCCTTTAGCTGTCATGTTTTGTAAATCTTCTGACAGTAATGTGTGTATGTTCTCCCCCTGATCTGGAGGCCTGTAGACAACCCCAGTTTGTATGGTTGTTCCATTTCTTGTTTCCAGGGTAACCAACAGTTCTTCTGGCTCCTTAAGTGTATTCTGAATTTCTGTAGCTTTGATATTTTCATTGACATAAAGGGCCACTCCACCCCCCCCCCCACCTTTGCACCTCGGTCTCTTCTGAACAGTACTAAAGTCTCGGAAGTGTGGTTACTGGTTTAATGGCTATTATGTCCAGTTTAGCCTTTGTCACTGTTGCCTCCAGGTCTGGGATCTTGTTTCCCAGACTGAGGGCATTTGTGTACATAATTTTCCATTGGCCAGATTTCAGTGCGTTAGTTGTTGAGCAAGGTCTGGCATTTCCCCTGTTTGTCATATGGGGAGTCGGTCCTTTTTCCTTACCTGGTGATGCAAATGAACTACAAACATGCTGAACTCCTGTTTGATCACTAGTTAAGGGGGGAAGGATGTTCTTCCCATTCGATATATCAGGTGCTGTACCCCTCTCCCCATTTGCAAGTTTAAATATTCTGCAAAGACATCAAACTTCTGCCCCAATGCACTGACTCCCTCTTTAGTCACTCCCTTCTTGACCCCCAGCCAGTCTAGCCCCTCAGTTTTTCAGATTAATGGCTCACCTGTATCTGACCCCTCCTCTGTTACTTCACACTTTAATGTATTCATCCCCACTTGTGCTCTCCCTTCTTATCCCCTGCCTGTCACAACTCCTTCATACCATGCTCCTTCATTCCCTTCCCTTCCCAGTCTTCCATTTCTCTGCTGTTACCACCCAGGAGACTCTGACTGCTTTTTACTCCCTGAATTTGAACAAGTCTAGCCCAGACAGACTTGATCCTCAATGTCTGCATATTTCTGCCACTGCCATTGCATCTCCTCTGACTTAATTTTTCAACCTCTCCTTCTCCCTTCATGCAATCCTACAGTTCCAGAAATTAGCCAAAGTTATAACATTACTCAAAGGACGAGACCCTTCCTCCTCTTCCTCTGGTAACTATTGGCTTGTTTCCCTCCTCCCCTTTCTTGCCAAGTTGCAAGAGAAGCTTACCTACCATAGATTCTGTTTCCCCTTCCCATTCCAGCTTGATTTCAGGAAAGATCATGCCACTGTCTCCTCCCTTCTATGTGTAACTGATTATATCCTCTCAGGAGTGGATCATGGGAGCCATCTTCATCGATCTGGCTAAGGCTTTTGACTCAAATGTCTCACCCTCTCCTTTTAAAATGGCTGGGTTTTGCTGGCCTCTCAGCTCCTGCTGTCAATTGGTTCCGTTCTTATCTCACAAGAAGTCTTCAGTCAGTACAGGTACTGTAGGTAGCACCTTGTCACCTCCTCTTCCATCCAGGCAGGGGTTCCACAGGTCTTTATCCTAGGTCACATACTCTTCTTCATCTTTCTCCTCCCTTCAGCCTGTGCCAACTCGCATATTCATATGTATGCAGATGACAGTCATTTATACTTCTTGCCCCATCACCACTGATGTGGAAGGTCTGCTACAGCAAGACTTTCACGATGTTTTACGATGGTTTGAGTCTAACCAGCTTCTGGTCAATACTAAGAAAAAAACTATATCCATGATCTTTGGCACCAGCCAAACTCTGGCTACCTCTCATCACTCCTCTCTATTGTTCCCACTGCCTCATGATCCCTCCATTTCAGGGACTATCGCATCTTTGTTTTGCCACATCCCTGTACCTTGGCTGGCCAATCAGCCTTCTCCTATCATCTCTCCTCACTTTGGAACCAATTTCCCTCTTCCCTCTGTTTCACTGCCTCCCCTGCCTCCCTCAGATATCAAACAAAACTCCTTCCCTTCCCCTTTGCTTCTGTTTCCCTTCCCCTTAACAGTCCCTTTATACCTGATGTAATTCTTATCTGCCAGTCGTTTTTTTTTTGTTTAATGTTATGCACTTTCTGTGTTCCTTGTGTGATATGACTGCACATTTTTGCAGCACTGTATTTGTCTAAGCTATGTATTGTTTTAATCCTTTGCTCCCCTTCCCTGGGTGACATCTGAAAACAAGTCTCAGCTCAGTGTGCCTTTCCCAGCCACCAATTTTTTCAAATTATTAAATTGTACTGTCTCAATTGCAAGGGTTTTCCAATTCTGAGCATCCCCATTTTCTTTTCTGCCAAAGTCACATGCTTTAGTTCTGCTGCCTTTTAAGACCACTATCCATCTCCTGTTTGGCTACTTGTGTGAGGCTCTGTTTTCATTCCCAACTACCCTTGTGGACCACCTAGTATGCCCTTTTTTCCTTTATTCAAAGGTTGGTACTTGAGTTTATTTTGTTGTTTCTTTATACTTCCTATATCCTTTCTGTATTGCTTTGGGTTAGGAAAATTCTTAGCCCTCATGTATTTTTTCCCCACTTTTTTCCTCTCCTGGTGAACAGAATTGAGGTTAATGAGGGAGGGGGCAATGGTTGTTATGGCACCCTGTAGGGGACGCACAGGTGCCATGCCTAGTAGTCGTGGCAACTCCCCTGGCAAAAGCCTTGAACCCATGAGGTCGGGTCCTAGTTCTTCTGGCCCAGACCCATAAGTGCTTATCAGTGGTGAAGATGTTTTATATTATCAATAGTTACAGTAAGTACATAACTTTCAATTTTCAGAACCAGTTGACTTCTGTGTATTTTATTTTAATGTAATTACAGTAGAGTCAGCTAGGCTGCTGCACAGTAACATAAAAATATAGCAAAAAAACAGGAAAGCTGGCCCGGTGGTGCAGAGGGCTGAGGAGCTGGACATCTCACCTCACGGCATGCTGGTGACCCAGGTTCAGGAACAAGCCTGGGTCATCAGAGGTCAGCACAGGGGTGGGTGGGTGGAGCAGGATGGAGTGACCATAAGGTAGCTCTCCTCTCCAGGGAGGTGGAGTGGCATCCCTCGCTCATGGCTACCCCCTGGTGGAGGCCAAGAGGCTGCCAAGCGAGGGTGCCAGTGATTGGATAATGGGGCGGGTGAAGGAGGGCCATTACCGGGACTGTAAGGTGCATGTGTGCCTCCACACTCATGCGTCCTTCTCCTGGGGTCCTCGGGAATCAAGGGGAGAAAAATGGAAAAAGGCAACTGTCAGCAGGATGGCGACCGACTCTCTGCAGGCACCACTCCCGGATCAGGCATAAGGAAAGCCCCGGTAATTCCAGGGGATGGAGCTGGGGGATTCAGTCAGATGGGGGCCGCATGGAGCAAGGAGAAACAAAGTAGTGATAAAAAAAAAAAAAGAAAAAAGGAAAAACAGGAAAAGGAGACCAGGGGTCCATCAGGTTTGCCCATGAGTTTCTTGTACCCTATACAGGTCCCAGGACCTAGCTCCCCTTCTGACTCTGTCCCACCCCACCTTGAAAGCTGGCATTGTCCTTGCTCCCACCACCGTGGAAGGTAGCCTATTCCAAGAATCCACAACCTTTTTTGTAAAGTAGTGCTTCCTTAGTTCCCTTCAGAAGCTTCTTCCCTGCAGTTTCCATTTGTGACTTCAAGTAGTTGAGGTGGGAACCCTATTGAAAAGTTATGAGTAGGGTACCTTATTTATGCCTCTCAGAAACCTGAGTATCTCAATCATATCCCCTATCTCCCTCCTAGTCTCTAGCGAGTAAATATTTAGTTCCTTTAGGCCTCCTTTTATGAGAGCCCTAGGAGCCACTGTATCATCTTGGTTGCCCTTCTCTGCACACCCTCCAGCATATCCCTGTCTTTTCTAAGGTGAGGACCCCAAAACTGAACACAGTACCCTAGGTGAGGCTTCACCAGGGGCCTATGTAGAGGAAGGATCACTTCCCTGATTATGCCATTAAAACCTCTCCCTATATACCCTAACATTTTGTTGCCCTTGCTGTAAGCTCTGTTGCATTTGGCGAAATGCTTAATGGTGTCACAAATGATGATCCCTAGGTCCCTTTCTTTCTGTGAGGTATTGCGTTTGACCCCGTTAAGCCAATATTTGATCTTTGGGTTTCCATTGCCTAGATGCTTCTTTTCATTGAACCTCAGTTGCCAGACTTTAGACCATCTTTCCAGCCTCCTCGGGTAATTTTGTAGTTACCTAACCACCTCTGTGCTGTCAACCCTGATGCCTAGCTTAGTATCATCTGTGAAGAGGGCAAGTTTGACCTGAATGCATACACCAATCTCGCTGATGAACATATTAAACAGGACGAGGCCCTGAACTGAGCCCTAGGGCACTCTGCTAGTGACCTTATCCTCAGTTGACCTTGCCCTGTTTACTACCACTCTCTGCCTTCTGTCACTGGGTCTGTCTCCTACCCACCTGCCTATGCTC
This sequence comes from Neoceratodus forsteri, assembly GCA_016271365.2. Lineage (NCBI taxonomy): Eukaryota > Metazoa > Chordata > Ceratodontiformes > Ceratodontidae > Neoceratodus > Neoceratodus forsteri. The sequence continues at coordinate 1,154,427,792 of CM057456.1, read as the reverse complement.
TTTGCCGTGCCTAGGTCCTCCAACTTTCTCAACAGGTGGTTATGCAGCACTGAGTTGAGGGCTTTGCTGAAATCCAAGAAAAGAAGGGCCACTGGGTGACACCTATCCAGTTCCTTAGTCACCCAGTCAAAAAACGTAATCAGGTTTGTCTGGCATGACCTGCCTGCTTTGAACTTATGCTGTCTAATATCCTGAAGACCACTCTTTTCAAGGTACTCTACTAGGTCTTGCTTAATTAAGGTTTCCATTAGTTTCCCCACTACAGATGGGTATTCTGTCACTACAGCGACAATGTTACTGTGACCGGCACTACAGTGAAAACAGCGCCAGGTCACTGCAGTATCAGTGTGGGACTCTGGCACTGCTTTCTGGGGGTCTTGCACCACCTCCCTGAATGAACTCCAACTCAGAGTTGATTCATTTATTTATCGGGGGCGGGGGACAGAGCCCTGTGCATGGGTGGTTCGGAGAGCAAAGCACCCCAAAGAAAACACAGCCTGAAGTGACTGCCTTCATGCCAACCACAAATGCGGTCGATGTAAAGGAGTCACTGTAATGTTGGTCAAGAATGAATTTGTTGATCAGCTGTCATGGATCCTACAGAAGTGAGGCTAACTGGTCTATAGTTGCCAGCTTCCTCCATACTCCCTCCCCCCTTCCTTTTGGAGGTACCACATCTGCTCTTCTCCAGTCACTTGGCATGACTCCCATCTGCAAAGATCAGATAAACAGGTATGCCAAAGGGCCCATCAATTCTCTCTGCAAGCTCCTTCTGCTGCCTTGGATGCAGCCTATCAGGCCCTGGTGCTTTGTCCACCTTTAGATGCCATAGTGCCTCTCTGACCCTGCTGATGGTAGTTGATGGCATTTCCATTTGTGGTGTCCCCTTATCAGCTGCTTAATGCCACTATTAGGCATCAGTCCACTATGTTCCTTTGTGAACACTGAAGAGAAGAAAATATTCAGAGCAGTGGCCTTCTGTCCATCATCCTCAGTGATCCAGTCACCATCTCTACGTCTAACTATCCTGCTCTCTTTCTTTCTGTTTTCTTGTATGTAGCATAAAAATTGTTTATTTCCTGTTTTGATCCCCCTGCAATCTGACATTCAGCTGCCACCTTAGCTAGTCTCACTGCCTTATTATCTTCCTTGCTCTTCTGAGTGAAATTGTCCCATTCATTATCTCCCTGGATTCTTTTGTATTTGCAGAAAGCTTCTCGTTTCTTCTTAATTATTTTTTGACCTGGTCAGTGAACCATATAGGTCTTTTATGTTTATTCCTTTTTGACACTGTCCTGATGCATAGTTTTATAGCCTCTAGAATGTCCTGTTTAACCAGCCTCCAGTTGTCTTCTCTCTCAAACTTCTCCTGAATTCTAGCCAATTTGTCCTTGACTAATTTTCTCATTTTTTTCGAAATTAGCTCCTCTAAAATTTAAGATCTCTGCCTGGGATTGAAATTTTATATCCCCATGGGATAACTCAAACCAGACGGAGTTGTGGTCACTGTTGGACAGTGGTTCCCCAACACTAAATGCATCAGCCATTTATGAATTGGTAAGAACCACATTCATGATGGCATCCAACCTAGTCAGAGTGCTAACTAGTTGGTGTAAGTATGCAGTCTTGTAAGCCTTCTACCACAGTTTGATGTTTTGAGAATTTAGCCATTGGGATACTCCAGTCAACATCGGGCATGTTTGGGTCTCCAGCCACCACTGTATCATTTTTCTGTGACACACCTCTGACTTCCTCCAAGAGTTTCTCATCCTTGTCTACTGCTTGACCAGATGGCCTAAATACCACTCTGATGCAGATCTTCTTTCCTGATGCCAAGCTGAGCTGCACACACAGGGATTCTACAGCATTCTTCTCAATAATGTTGAGTGTAGTGTTTTCAGTTTCATCACAAACATACAGTGCCCCCCCGGCTCCTTTCCTATTCTGTCTAAAGAGTGAGTAGCCCAGAATCAAGAGGTCCTAGTAGTTGTTCTCTGTTGCCCATGTTTCTGTGATGGCCACCAGGTCCAACTTGCAGTCTGCTATTATTGCCTATAGGCCTCTTACTTTGTTTCCCAGGCTTTTTGCATTGAAGCATAGCCCCTTCCATGAACTAGCAGCAATAGTTTTCATCCCCACTTTGATTTCACCTGCTGGTTTATGATTTCATGGTCCCCTTTATGGCCCTTTTGAGTCCCCTTTTGTTTCCCCCTGATTTCTCACAGGTTGTGGTAGAGGATCCCTAGCTGGTTGGGGAGTGCCAGCTAAGCTCCCATCAATTGTGCTGTAACCAATATGTTCCTTAGTGACACACTCCCCCTCATCTAGTTTAAATGTCTGACATGGATGTCAAATTTCTGTCCAAGTGCACTCATCCCCTACTTAGTCAGGTGGAGTCTGTCGAACTTAAAAAACTTTCTCTACCAAAAAGTACCCCCAGACAACTATGAAGTGCTAGCCTTTCTCAAGTCACCTTGCTTTCAACCACATGTTAAATTCTTCCAGTACCTTGTTTCTGTTTTTGTCAGTGCAATTACCTCTGTCCCATACTGGGAGGACTCCAGAGAAAGCCAGGGAGGTCAATTGAGCAGCCAACCTTTCACTCAGCTTAATGAAACTTTGCTTGGTCTCCTCTACTGTCTGATTCACCAGGTCACTGGTTTTGATGTGAATCAGTACTCCATGTCCTTCCCCTGTTTTTTCCACTATCCTCCAGATGCAGTCTGTGTTGCATTTAGCCGAGAATCTGGGGAGACATTTGACTGTGACATTCAGTCATGTACATTCTCTCAGGTTTTTCTTGACTCCTCCTATCATTGGGTCCCCCAGCATAAGTATTTACTTACCTTTATTACTGTTCCATTTCTCCTTGCTGCCACTGGATGCTATTGCCCTGTTCTGTTTTGTCCTCACAACTGACTCGATGTCCCCCTCTCAGCATCAGGATCCTGCACCTTTGCCAGGGGAGCAAAGTGGTTTGTGATCAAGATTACATTTGACTGAATAGGATTTCCTTGGTTTATCCTTGCAACTCTACCCCCTCATTGTCCCACCACCTTCCACCCCTCTGGGCAGTTGGGCCTCTGAGGGAGTGGACATGCAGAAGGTGAACTCCAATACAGCTGATGTTACAGCCTTGCTATTTCCTTCTGTGCTGCATCCAGTTGAGCCTGATCTCATTTTTTTACATATGGAGCAATGGCCCACCCTCCAGAGAAGATTTTGGATGATGATTATGCTGCATCCTTGGCAACTTACCACATTCATTATGATTTGGGAATTGTCCTTTACTCTATAATGCATACTACATATTCACTCCAATAGGTTTTGTTGTAAAGTCCCCATTCAGCAGTTTCTGCACAGAAGTCCCTTATTTTAATGCTTGAATGCTCCTTTACTTGGCCTTAACATGCCTTGGTAGATCCCCCTTCCTTGCTCTGAGTGCAGCCTTCCCAACTGCAGATTCTGCTCCACAGATGTAGTTCCTATTAATGTGGGCATGAGAGAGAGTTACATTTAGCCCTCAAGTAGTGAATCTGTGTGCCCCATTGTTCAGCAGCTGCTGCCCTACCTGAAGGGTGGGAGAGAGGGCTATTTCAAGCAGATTGAATCTATGTGAAATGGTATTCCCTTCCTTCCTGTCCCTTAAAAGGAAGTTCCTGCTGTCAATCAAGTTCTCTTCCTGTTCCTGAACAGGAAGTTCCTGCTGTCAGTCAAGTTGCAGTGCCTCTAAAAATAGGACAAGAACCGGGTGGGAGTGAAGGGCAAAACCACTGACAAAGATAGTGTGCGAGTGGTCCTGCACTCTTGCTCACCCCCCCCAAACTGTAAGGACAAAAAGTAAAAAGCCAGCTGCAGTGCACAGTAAGAGATAGCTGATGTTAAAACACTATCCCCTTGTCTGATACTGATTCGGCTACTCCAACACTGTGCCTGAATCAATGGTGTCCTCCAACACAGCAGTGATCTCAGCAGGGTATAACGGCTGCAGTGGAGTTTAAAACTCCCACAGGTTTGAAGATAGGCACCATGGAATATCTGCCCCCTTATTGGTTGTTCCTTGCTAACATGAGCTAACTGACAAGGGTAGTATGTGAGTGTTCCTGCACCCTTGCTCATCCCCCAACCTGCAAGAATGAAAAGTAAAAAGCCAGCTGCAGTAAACAGTAAGGGACAGCTGATGTTAAAGTGGTATCCCCTTGTCTGCTACTGATTTGGTGACTCCAACATCATGCTTGAATCAATCAGTTGTATCCTCTGACACGGCGGTAATCAAAACGTGTCAGAAAGTACTGCATGACAAAAGGGCTTAGCTGCCATTGAACCGCACTGTTCCCTACAGCATATCACAGCATGCTGCAGAAATACTGCAAGGTACTGTGCTGCATCCTGGCTGTACTCCACTGTATTATTATTATTATTATTATTATTATTATTATTATTATTATTCTTAAAAAATGGCTCTATTTACATGCTGAGGAAATGAAGAGGGAGAAGGAGGATGAGAAAGATGATGTGCTGTTTTTAGAAGGAAGACTTCAGATTAGATATCTCAGTAACTGCCATCACTTCTAGAAGCAAGAAGAAAGCTTGGCAGTGTAGTACAGACATGTAATGACTCAGGCAGTGTACTTTTTATGTTCACACTTGTGCTTGTGCAGCTTCTGCAAGGTAAACATATTGGTACGATAGTGAATTTTGAGAAGTGTGTCACTGTTGGCCCAATTCAGGACAGTATGACAGGGGCTCTATGGTGTCACACCAATCATCAGCTAGACTGATCATGATACCCTTCTGGTCTTGCTGGCAGAAACTTTTTGTGGTCTGAAGAAAAGAGCCACCCAAACCATAGAGCAGCTCTTTCCTTTGATCTGCATAATGCCACCCAGCAATCAAAGCTGATTAACGTCATGGTTAGTTTGTAGTGGCCTCCGCAACATAAAATGTATCCCTCCCACTGCTTCCTTCTTAATTTTCCAACACCAGGTGCCCATTCTCAAGTGCTAGCGATTATCCCTCACCATGTCCCTTTTCACTGTGTGACACTCAGGAGTCCACCCTCGATGCTGCCAAACATAGCACTGATACTGGAGTGCCAATCCCCAGTGTTGGTGCCTGAAATAAGGAAAACTGTCCCTCAATCCCTTCCTTCCTAATTTTCTGACACTGGGTTGCCAGATTCTGGTGTTGACTAGTACCCCCTTCCATTCTGTTTTCACTGTGCGACACCAGGGAGCCCCCAACTGGTGCTGTCAAACATAACACTGACACTGGGTACCCAATCCCCTGTGCCAGTACCTGAAACAAAGAAAACTGCCATTCAATCCCTCCCACCTCTTCCTTCTTAATTTTCTGACACCGGTGTGCATAATCCCCACTGCTGACTAATACATCCCACCCCACCCATTTTGACTGAGCAACACTAGAAAGCACACCACCAAACATAACACCAACACTGGGATTCTCCTTCCTCAGCGTCTGTACCTGAAATAAAGAAAACCATCCCTCATAGCTTTCTTATTTTTATATATCCTGTAAAAAATAAAACTGTCCTTCGATGTCTGTTGCTGCTGCCAGCCCACTGCTACCTATACTTTCCCCTCACCTGGCCCTCCCAATCTGCACCCACCCACCACTTACTTACCTACTGGGAGTCAAACCCCATCATCCCCTCTGGACTGAAGACAAGCCTTGACTCCTCAACACTGGACCGGCAATCAAGGGCAACAGGTATGCAGGTCAATATATTTCAATGTGTTTGAACTTGTCCTCATAACTATTTTAATATTTTTCCCCAGATTTTTATCATGGCCTTTTTGGACCCCACCACATGAACAAGAATGGTGAAATTATGCAGATCTGTCCTGAAAGGTGATTTCATGGTCACTGTGCTAAATCACCCTTCTGGCAGGATTTGAAAAGTTTTTCCACTCTTGTTCCTGAGGTAGTGACATAAGAAGGCTATGCTTAAAATTTAGGGGTAACAATATTTAAAAAAAAAACACTGTTATGAGTGTACATTGAAATGTTTCAATGCATGCTCATAACTTTGGTATAACAATATTAAAAAAAACAACAATGTGATGACTGTACATTGAAAATTTTCAATGCATACTTGTAAATTTGATAAAATGTCCAATATTTTGACCCACAATTTTCAACATACCCATTTTTTCACACCACCTCACGAATGTGACAGGTGCCATTTTTTTTTAAATCCTGGCCAAAATGTATTTTCATACTTGTGCTGTGAAATGACATTTTGGTGACTATTTTTTAAATGACACCTCACACCTGTCATGTTCGGAAGGAGTTGTCAAAAAAAAGACTATGCTGAAAATTTGAAAAAAACTAAGTTATGAAGAAATGTTGAACTGTTCAAACATTTACTCATAACTTTATTTTTGCAGATTGTGGCCCCTAATGTTCAACATATCACTTGTGTTACCCTACCTCTTCAACATGACAGGCATTATTTCTCAATTCCCCTCCAAAACTTGTCTTCACCCTGGCACTGTGAAATTACCTTATGGATCGGATTTAAAAAGTTCCACCTGCCATGATCATAATGTCAGGTCATAAAAAACTGTTGGAAATTTGGGAGCTCACTGCAAATTAAATATTGCCTTCCAGCTGGTCTATCCTGGGAAAATACAATTCAAACATGTGTAAAAGCAGGACAACACTGAAAATGAGATACTGCATTTCATTTGGTCTATCCTGGGAATATACATGGGAAAAATGAGTACAAGCAAGACCCGGTACAACAGCAATCCAAGCGACGAATATTTGGCATTGACTAGAGCTATACGAAATGAGACAATTCTGACTGCATAGAATTTTGAATGAATTCTGTGAAATTCCACAACATTTCATGGAATTTCATTGAAATTTTGTGGAACATTTGAAATGTATTATTTAAGCCATAATTCTGCTGTGAACTGAGCTAGAGATGTGAAATTTGTCATGATTGCTTGCTCATATGTGATCTAATGGTGTTCCAAATATTTTGACATTAGAATGCAATGTTTCAAAATTATAGGTGCTCTAAGTCTGGCATTTGATAGTTTTTTGGGAAGTTTCATGAACATTTTGTCTGCATGTAACTCAGGCACCTTTGAAGCTAGAAATGTGAAACTAGGTACTCATACTGTATATAATGCATGTGGTAATGACCCTCATACTTGCAAAATGTTATGACATTTTGATGAACGCTTTTAAAATTATATTAAAATATCTAAAATAGAAATGTTGGCAAAATGTTTGGTTTCCTATAGCACAGGCCCCATTAAAGCTTAATACTTAAAACTTGGTGCAGATACCCATATTGCACATTTCTCTAAATCCCGATACCATGGAGAAATTTGGATAAGATTTTTAAAATTAGATGGAAATAACTGGAAATTAAATTTTGATTAAATGTTTAGACACCGATAACTCATCCCCTTTTAATCTAGGATTCTGAAGTTTGGTACATGTATGAAAGCCATTAGTACCTGTATACCTACTAAATTTGATATAATTTGAATATGCACTTTGAAAATAGACCAAAATAACTGATATTTAAAATTCAACGAAATTCAGTGGAATGCTTGACATTTGTTTGGTCATAACTCAGCCTTCTATTGAGCTAGGAATATGATATTTGGCATGTGTATTTGATGATAGGTGTTCTACCAGTGTGCCAAATATCATGACATTAGGATGCATCCACTCAAAATGATAAGTGCTCAAAATCTGTAATTATATTTTTTGTGGGAAATTTCATGAACATATTTATCTGCATATAACTCAGGTACCGTTGGATCTAGAATCTGAAACTGGGTACACATGTACATGTATTAATAGCCCATATACCTCAAAGGTTTATAACATTCTGGTGAATGATTTCAAAATTATACTAAACTAAAATCTAAATTTTGGCAAAATGTTTGGCAACCTGTAACACAGCCCCTTTAAAGATGATATTTAAAATTTGGTGAATATAACTTTGCTGCAAGTTTCTGTAAATTCTGAAACTGTGGAGAAATTTGGGTAAGAATGTTTAATATTAGATGGAAAAAACTGAACATTAAATTTTGATTAAATATTTGGCCACCAATAACTAAGCTGTCATTCAGTCTAAGACTATGACATTTGGAAAATTAATGAAAGCCTTCAGTACCTGTACACCTGCCATATTTGGTATTATTTGGATACAAACTTTAAAAACAAGACCAATATAACTGAATTTTAATATTTGGTGAAATTCTGCAGAATTTTCTTGGAAAGTCCATGCAATGTCACAGAATCAGAATGGTAATTCAATGGGTATTCTGCTGGTGGAATGTTATAGTCCACCCAGCTCTAGCATTTACAAATGCTTATTGACAACAAATTCAGCACCAGCTGGGGTGTGTATACTCTGCCTTGCTGTGACCTCTGGTTGCTGGACCCTTTGTAATGCAGTGCCAGCCCAGTGGCAAGTGATTCACAAGTTGGCTCAAGCTGCTGCCACCTATGGAGGTTGGATTACTTTAATGAACCATCTTATTCCATTGCTTCACATATCTATTTATGTGTGCTTGTCTTATCCGTATATTACAATTGAATGTACTATAACATAATTACATTTGATAAGATATGATTTATTATACAATGGCAAAAAAGAATCCTGGACTGTGATTAGTCAGTCTTTGGGTGGTTCTATGTGATGACAGTGATCACAGAAAGGTGATCACTGTTAGGGCAAGTGTACATCAGCGAAAATCAGTTTTGGCGATGTACACTGATGGGGCAGACAAAAAGGGTACCGAAAACTTCGTTTTTTTTGTTTATGTGGGGGACTGCACCCCCTACACCCCACTCCCCTACTAAAGGATTCTCAACTCCAGAGGGGTGCATGTCAGGGGGGTGAAAAAAAAAAGTGAAATACCGGACTGGCACAAAAATACCAACGCACCAAGAATTGAACTGGGCACCTTCCCAACCCTAACCTGCCATGAACCCACCATGCCACACGGCCAGTTCAGCAGCCCACCACCACACTACACTTCACAAACCCTCCCTCCCCTTCTGCCCATCACATGGCATGCTCACTCCCCCCATGCGCATGTACATATAGAGACAGGATGTCGCTATGTTCATATTCGCCCCCCGTCCAGTAGCCCTGTGAATGAGTGCCACTATTGAGTCAACCTTTTTGTAAGCACTCAGTAGCGATGCCATTATCACAGCATACCGTCTGGGGCTGAACCCATGATGTTATCCCAGCATAACATCAAGGATCGAGTCCCAGCACCCACATGACCCAATCACATGAAAAAAATCACTTCACTTCCTGTCTTCAAAGCTATCAATACAGACCCCAGCTCTGCTGACTAGCAGAACTCAAACTGAGCCAAACCCCTCCAGCTGTCACAGATTGGCTCCCCTTCCTCCCATCACCACAAATATACATTTCATCCCTCCATCGTCCACACAGCCAAGCTAAAAAAAAAGAAATTTAAGTCAAGAAAGTGCCGCTGAGTCTGAGTGGTTTCAGTGCTGTAACATAAATCAGCTTTCTCCCTACTCTGAAGCGCGATCATTCAAGCACACATGCACCACTATATTGCACTCACCTATCAGCTCAATGATCATGCTGCTTAGTGACAATTTTGTAAAAAAATGCTGAAGTGTCACACCGAGCCTGCAGGAGGGAAACAGCATGTAAATGTACATCACACTGGACTTCACTAAACTGTCATCCCTGCTCCTGCTGACAATTAAACCCCTCTCTCCCACTGTCACTACTCAACTGCTGCAGCATCATGAGCCAGTGAACTAGAGACTGTCTCAGCCCATGAGCATCACTTACTGGCCAGATCATAACTTTCCTTCTTGCTTTTGCCTGTGTCTCCCATGGAAACATCACAAGTACCAGGATTAAACTCAGAAACTGGTAATGCAAGCAACATGAACTGCTAGGGCCGGGAACAGAAACACACTGAAAATCAGGGAATCACCACAGCAAGCCCACAACAGTACAACTACACAAAACTAAGAAAATAAGTCAGCTGCAGCCAGGTCGGGGACAACAAGACAAAACAAAAATGGGGAATGAAACAATTTAAATGGCAGGGGTTGTCAAGCAAACAAGTGACAAGAGACAAAAATAAAATGGGGAAGGGCAGAGCAGAGCTACAATAACATTACTGCAGCTTCATCTACTGGGAAAAACAAATATCAGCACTATTTTTTTAGATACTATCCTTACCCATTACAAAAAAGACACAAAATGCAGTTTAAATAAACTTTTTTGTTGTTGTTACAAATTAGCCATTATATAATAACAATAATGCACTCCAGTGCGTGTGTTGTGCTAGGATAATGTAACTTCTCAGGTGTTGGATGCACTTGGCCTGCAGCCTCATGCCCAACCACCCAAGGCATGATGTTATCTCAGCACAACACACACCCTGTTGTGCATTATTCCTATATTATATCACAATTTTCATTATTTTTCTATAAATATTATTTATTACATTTATTTAAGATCCAAGAAAACATGAATCATGAAACTGAAGTTTTGTTTTGAGCTTACTATTGTCGTTCTTCTCTCCTGCTGTGTTCAGAAGGTACCAGGGATGGGAGGGAGTGGATTTGAGGAATAAGACAGTGAATGCAAGATTTTTTTTTTTTTTTTCAGAACTACATTTCTGGGTGGATCATTTCTGTCTTGTTTAGGGTAACTGGAAGCACTTAAAGATGGAAGAACGGGAAAATGTGCTTCTGAATTGCTATGGATAGTTCATCACCAGATGCACTGGATGACAGGCAGGAAAGACTGCTCTCATTGCAGTGGGAGTGGAACCAGTACATTTCTGGGGACTAAGCAGCTCTGTTTGTTTAGCTGTAGTATCATGTGCCTAGCCCTTGTCTCCACAGTCCCATGGCCATGATTTCACTCCTAGTCTCTGTTCCACCCAGACCAACTCCTTCTCCACCATCAGTGCTTGCAGAACTCATACTTAGTGGAACTGGCATGGTGAAACATTTATCTGCTCCTTTCCTCACCTGGCACCCTATTCTCCACTTGTTCTTCTCTTCATGTTTTCTACATGCATCGGTAACACACAGAAGAGAGAAGACAACAACTGGATGCTAACAATTATGGTTCACATTAGTTGTAGATGATTTTTAAATGCCTACTTGAAAAGCATGCCCAGCACACATGCAAGCCCTAGTACCACATGACTCTCAGGGAGACAAGAAAGAGTGACATCACCAGGACACACCCCCCAGTGACAGACCCCACCCAACCCTCCTGACAGACCTTGTGTCTCACACAGGAGTCGACATTACAGTACAATCACTTACTGGCTGACAGACTCACACACCAGCAGAAAATAAAAAGATGAATTTCTATGATCTGCTGATCCATAAGCAGTCCATAAGCAGTCGGTAACAAAAAGAAATGGCATATTAATTCTTCAGAATTTCCCCACAGCATTCCCAGCCTGATAGATTCACTCTGCCATGCTCTTGCAGCAGGGGAAAAATAAATATGGATTTATGTGCTCTTTACAGTTTACACCACCAGCACATAGTTAAAAAAAAACTGTTAAAAACGTAAATGCTTCAAAAATTCCCCTGCACCTTTTGTTAGATTTGCTTTGCCCTACTATTGATGCAGGGAAAAATAAAGATGGATTTCTGTGCCCCTTACAGTTTACACAATGGCTGTGCAGGGGCCAAATAATATTTTCTGAATACTACGAATATCAGGGGACTATTCTTATTCAGGAAGGAGTATTCAGCCAACTGCAAAACATTAACAAAAAAAGAAAGAATAAGGAAATAGTCCCTCACCCTCCTCCCCTGCCGATAAGCAAGTAAATTGGAAACCCCATCCCCCCACTGTCTAATAACAGCTGAATCGCACCTTCCTCCCCCCAGCACTCACAAATTGTTATAATATTTATGCAATAAATCCCTTGATGGGTGACTGGCTCAACCTACCCATCCCCACAGCTAAAGCACTCAGTTACTTATGTGCTTTCTATAGTAAAACCAGCTGATCATGCGATCAGCAGTTTTACTATAGAAAGTGCATGAGTGCTTTCATTTATGAGAAGGTGACCGGCCATAGAGGAGGGAAGGTTGAGCTAGTCATCTTCTCAAGTACATATTTAAGGATGGGTGCTGTGATGGGGATGACATACATTTTATTTTTTTAAGCACAAATGAGCAGTTTACATAAGAAGAACATAAGAAAAGTGTCAGCAGATGGGGACTGTGTGGTCCATCTAGTCTGCCCAAGGTGGCAGTCAGTTACATTAAGAAGGTGGCTGATCATGGAGGTGGGCAGGTTGAGACAGTCTCCCATCAGAGGATTTACAGTATAAATACTGTAATAAATTGTGGGTGCTTAAGGTGGGGAGAAGGGTGCGATTGGGCTGTTGATAGAGAGGGGAGGATGAAGTTTACATTTTACCTGGTTTTGGACTGGGAGGAGGGAAGGGCTGTTTCTCTTTCTTCTTTTTTTTGTAGGTGGCCAAATACCTTTTCCCTGAATGTCTGGAATATTGGGCTGCCAAATACTGAATATTGAGCCACTTTTTTAGGAAAAGGTATTCTGACGGCCCTTGCTTACACCATCAGCACTCAGTAAAAAAAATACAACCGTTAAAAGAAAAAATACTTCAAAAATCCCCCTGAATCTTGGCCTTACTCTTGCTGGACGGCCTGCAAACCTACTGCCAACCACCCATCCTGTGGAATCTCCCCACACAAGGCAGCTTACATACTCCTAACAGTTCCTCCCTACCATGTACCAAAGCATGTAACAGAACTTGCTCTTATACCTGCAAATTTGTTTCTCATGTCACTGTAATTCAGAGTCCCACAGGTGTTTTTTCACATTACCAAGGAGTTCTCATGCACTTTCAGTAATGTGATATATTGCAATCTTCGCAGGAAGTGTCTAGCTAACTATATCGGAAAAATGGGCACACACCTGGCTGACTGATTCTGGGAACATTACATGGCAGTTAGAAATCAAGACACTGATAAAACCATTCTATCCCACTTTACCTCGAGGGGACACAGTGTCAATTATCCTTCTATTTGTGTCCTTCAGCAGGGTTTCCGCAATGCTGACCAAAGAAAAAACATGGAAACTAAACTGATCATCCTCCTAGGCTTCCAGCAGTCCTCCTGTTTAAATGACAAACATATTTTCTACTACCATCTTTAAGCCACTTTATGGTTTACCACCGTAGTCTGTCTTTTTTTTATTGCAAACCCTATCATTATGTTTGCTTGCATGTGTGCATGGTACACTTGCATGTGTGGGTATGCCTGCACACAATTCCATCCAGTGTGTGTGTTTGTGTGTGTGGTGGGTGAGCATACTCACATGGACTTTCCAGCTATGTGTATACATCTATTTTCATTTCCCCAGCTGTCTCTGTCTTTGTCTCCTTCCCCCACACATATCACCTTTCAGCCTTATTACTAGGCCTTGTTAATTAGTCCCCACTTGAAGACTCCAGCTCATTCACTCCTACTATGCCTTTCAATACCTACAATCACCTTTTTGTTTTCCAGATTCTTGTCTTACCCTATTATCATTTTTTCTCCTTTCTCCAAGAGCCTCACCCTGTTTTCTTTCCATATATATATATATATGTCCCTTATTTCCCCTTACCTCTCCACTAACTTTGTTTTTTTCTCTTTTAGATAATTCCTGAAGAAGACCTATGGTCAAAATTTTGATTCTAACTATTTTTCTATTTTCGGCATGCATTAAATATTACTATTAAGTTTTGTTTACAAAACACAAGCTTTCAGGCTACACAGAGCCCTTCATCAGGCATAGCTGCCAGATTCTACAGAAAACAAACTTTTTAGGATAGAGAAGTCTACTGATAAATAAATGTTTATACATGGGTATAACAGTTATTTTGATATGGGAGTATGCAGAGACATAAAAGCAGCCCTTGAATTACTAGGTAGATTTGAATTAGATTAGTGATATAGACTCCTTTTCTGAAATGGAATGTGACAGCAGGAGGCCTATACATTATAAGATGTTTATATTCAAAGAGCCTCCCTAAATGCAGACTGTGTGTGGTGCGTGTGTGTGTGTGTGTGTGTGTGTGTGTGTATGTGTATATGTGTGTGTGTGACATTACAATATAAATAAAACCTTGTTAATGTATAAGGCACACTTAAACTACATCAAATGTAAGAGATATGTATATAAATATTATACACAGGAAATGTACATGCACATGCACCAAGACAAATACATTTACCATTTACAATCTGTAATGAATAATGAAACCAATGTCTATATTCAGTCCATTATTTTTAGTATTTAGAAGGCAAATAAGTTTGAGATCATTAGCTCACCTTTCTTATCTATTTGTTAAGTGTCCTTTGAGAACCAGAACGGAGAGGTCAGAGATAGAGTGCTCAGACTGAGAGAAATGTCCCACAGTTTTTGCAGTCTTTTTCTCCTTTGCATTGTGCCTGTGAGACTTCATTCAGGTTTTAAGATGTTGCCCGGTTGCCTGCATAGCCTGCACAATGACACTTTTTGCGCCGGAGGTAATAGACAGCATTCTAGGATCCACATGTAAAACTCACCTGTATCTTGAATTGCCTGTTTTTGGGAGGGAGTGTTGATAAATTTGGAAGTAGAAATGTGCTCACATGTTTTACATTTATGAATATTGCAGAGTTTAATGCCTCCTAGTGTTTAGTTGTTTTGGTGAGGTATTAGTTTTCTTTTGCCAATCAGGTTTGATACATTAGGTGGCTGTTTGAAAGACAGCAAAAATGGTTCCTGATAAATATATTTCAAGGTGTAATTTTCACTGAATATTGATTGTAAGTCCTTAATAATTTTTCATAGGGGCTCCAGATTATGGTTAAATGTAATAACCAAAGGTGTCTGCTAGGTATTGCTCATTTCTTTATTTTGTAGTACTTTTTCTCTTGGCATAAGAGTGACACTTTCCACAGCTCTGTCAATTTCACTAGAAAAATGTCTCTGCTCAGTAAATATTGTTTTCAATGTGACAAGGTGTTTATCTCTGTCCTCCTCCCTCAAACAGATCAGGTGGTATTGAAGCACTTGGCTGCATATTACAGATTTTCTAGTGTGCCTTAAGTGATTGCTATTTTTGTGTAGGCATCTCTGCCTGTCAGTTTCCTGTAGCTACAGGCCTGTAAAATTCCATTTTTGATGGTACAGTAACTGTGGTATCAAAAGAAACTTGTGCTGATGTCGGTGTATTCCAGGGAAAGGTTAATGGATGGGTGGAGGTTGTTAAGTTCCTGATTAAATTCTTTAAGTGTGTGAGTACCTTCTGTCAGAATCATACATTTATCATCAATACATTAGAAGTATGCCAGTGATTTGATTTTACTTTGTTTCAGGAAATCCTTTTTCAAATTGGCTATGAAAAGGTTTGCATTTTGTGGAGCCATCCTGGCGCTCATCGCTGTTCCCATAGTTTGAACATAATGTTTGCTGTTGAAACTGAAGTTGTGGGTCGGAATCAATTCCGTAAGTCTGGCAATGAATTTTGGGTGGATGTCATGGTGCTGTCCTTTCTCTTGTTGATATTCAAGACAGGCTGAAATTCCATCAGTACATGGGATATTATTGTAAAGGGAGTTCACATCCATCGTGGCGAAGATGGTACTGTATTAGGTGGTACTGTAAATCTCTGAAACAGATAGTTTATGTAAGAAGTGTGCAGTGGCCTGAATATAGCTGTCTCTTTCAACAAGTGGTTTTAAGATGGTTTCTGTAAATCAAGAGATCCCTTCTGTCAAGGTGCAATTGCCAGATATTATTGGTCTCTCTGAATTCCCAGGTTTATGGATCTTGAGCAGCATGTAGAATGTACTTAGCTTACAGTAGGTTCACCAGGGATTAGATCAGTTATTTTGTCTTGGTCGTGCCCAGGAAATGATTAATAATGTCCCATATTTCTTTCATGTATTGTGCTGTCATATCATTAGCCAGTTCCCTGAAGTAGATGTTATCTGTTATTTGCCTGTTTGCTTCATTAAATTAACATTCGTGGTTTAAGACCACAACTGCAGAGCCTTTGATGGCTTTCTTAATACCAGTCATATGACTGGAATTCAGTGATTGTAATGCTCTCATTTCTAATGGGGAGAGGTTGTAACTGATTTGCTTTTGCTTGTTAAGTATCTGGCAGTTGATTCTGTGATGAAAACTTTGAATATGTGTCCAGCGTGGCATTGCATCCACCTGGGGGGGGGGGCAAATCAGATAATTTATTTTCCTTTTTCAATGGTGTGCTAATGTCTGGGTTTTTTTAATTGTTATGAAAAAAGTTTTAGTCGCAGTCAAGGGAAGTATTTCTCTAGTTCACCACAGAACTGTATTTTGTTAAGATCTAGACAATTCCACAGTGGTCAGTGTGTGGTTTGATAAATTCACAACAGAGAGATGTTTGGCTGCAATACCTTCCTGTTCTGTCAGCAATAAGACATAAGGGGGTGTGCATTAAACATTTCTAATGCACAGCCTGGGGCAACCAAGTGCATTCAGCCCCAGAAGCACCAAGTTTGGTCGACAGTGACAATGCCAACCTCTCCCACAGTGATGGCACAGTACCGATGTAGGTATTATGTAGTCTGTTTTAACTGTGTTTTCTGTGGGGGGCACAGCCCCCCACACCCCCCATGCAGGGGGCTCTGTCCCCCATACCCCCTGGACTTTAGGATTCCAAATCCAGGTTGGAGTTGGTCCAGGGAAGGGACAGAACATTGGGGGAAGGCGAAACACTGAAAAAGGACTGTTACCACGAATGTCACCGTAATGGTCTTTTTTTCCTGTTTCACCATGGGGTGTCAACAAAAAGGGGTGCACCGGTCAGCCCCTGGCCTTGCATTATAAATGTCTAATGCATACCCCTGGAGTGTCTTATTCTGCGTATACAATGGGTCTCTGTTTTTTACATATATATATATATATATATATATATATATACACATTTTATGTGTATATAGAGAAACGTTTAAATCTTTAATGAACTTTGTTGTAAAATAGTCCCGCCACCTTTAATGGATAGATGAATTTTTTTTTGACCTTAGGACATTTGTCCTAGAGTGGCTACCATGGCTGTAGCTCCTTGCACCCCCCCACCCCAAACACAGTGTTTATTGAATTTGTTTTTACAAGGTAGTAAAGCCATAGTTTTAATATGCTAGTGAAATTTGCTGACTGTGGTGCAAGTGAGTGGGTGGCCAAGTGGCAAGTGAGCTGACCGAGGGAGTCAATGACAGGGTGGGAGAAAGGCACAAGCATGATGTGAAGAGCATTGGATGGTATTTTTAAAACAGACACATACATATACATCAACTTGATGTGTCTGTTGTGTTTTTTTAATCTTCATCCTGATTCTTGTGAGTGTTGTGCAGTGTGTGCCGTGGTCGACAATATCAGTCTCAGATCTCATTATAGGATGAACAAGCAATCATATCTGGGGGGGTGATTATGAGGATGTCAGTTTGGTTTGGGAGCATGAATGTCAGTATCTGGTAATGCCACTCCAGCCATCTTCACTGTTTCTGTGACTTATATTCACCAAATGGTCCTAACTTTCTCTGGTTACTGTTTTCCTGGGAGAGTGAGAGTGAGAGAGACAGAGAGAGAGAGAGAGAGCGGGCAGCAGTTGGTGCTTTCTCTGTATGAGTGCAGGAGCACCCATGAGCTCAGACATATCAGATGGCAGCACTGTGAGATGAAACTTTCTTGCTTTAAATTAAAACTGCTGCATATCTTTATGGCTTGAGTCATGCATACTAAATTGATCAGACTGCTTGAGGGGGGAAGGCTGATTATTTCTTTTCTGTGTGATGATGTAAGAGGAACTCTGTGTCCCTAAGTGAGAGAAAAAAAACTGGAGGCATTTTAAAAATGAAAGTTCTATTCGGCACTTTGATTTATATTGCCCTGCATCCTGTTTCAGAGTACTTGTTTTTACCTGTGCATTAGACAGATTTAATGCACAGGTAACAACCAGTCAAGGTGCAGGATTTTCCCTACCCATTTTATAAATACTGTTATTGTCTTCCTCTGTTCTGCTGCTGTACTCTCTAGTTTGGTGGAGGGTATATAGCTTCTTGTTCTTTTGGAATATATCTCTCTTTAATGTTTTCTGATAGTTCAGGTGGCCCTCTTTCTTGATCTCTAGTTTGGATTTAACTGTCCTTCCCTCTAGTGTATAAGAAATCTTTTCAAACTTTTCTCAAAATTATTTTCCTAGAGTATATCCAATGAATGGTGTGATTTCACAGTTTCTCTGAAGTCCTCTGGCAGAGCTCGTCATCATATTTTGAACTGAAAGTTGTTCTTAGTGGATTGTAGATAGTGATATCCTTAGAGAAAATATTTCTTTTTTTTTGCATTGAGTTAGGACATATATGTCACTATAAATTCCACTATCCAACTGAGCTTCTTTCTTCCTCATGTTACGAAGCTACCATTTGAGATGGCAGATTCCAGTATCTTCCATGATTTAGAGAATTGTTTGTTGACTTATTGGTCCTTGTTTAAACAGATAAACAATATGTGTGACTCAATACCTTTTATTAGACCAACAAGAGATTTACAAAACACAAGTTTTTAGGCTACACAGTGCCCTTCATTAGGTTTATCAGCCAACAGGTTCTGCAGGCTTAGCAGGTTCTGCAGAAAACAAGCTTCTTAGGCTAGAACTACAGTGGTAAATTAAGCAATAATGCACAACAAGGTGTGGGTTGTGCTGGGATAACCTCACACCTGCGGTGGTTGAGCATGAGGCCGCAGGCTGAGTGCATCCAATGACCCCAGATGCAAGGTTATCCCAGTACAACCCACACCCTGGAGTACATTATTGCTATTATACAATGTCTCATTTATAATAGGGAGAAAAAAATTTAAAAGCTTTTTTTTTTACTTGATTTTTTAGGTTATTTATCAATGTGGAGGTATATGTGGGGAAAAAATAGTCTACTTTTAGCCAGTAGGTGGTGCTAGTTGTATATGACTGGCTGTGTACTTCAGCTGGCTGCTCCTCAGACAGTTTGGTGTTGTAGGTCTTCCTTCCACTCTCACACTTTTGTTTTTTGTTTCTTCCTTGTAGTTTGTAGTCCTCCATTCCAATGAACTTTAATTTGACCGGCCCTTCTGCCTACTGTTTGTCTGGGTGAACCACACATTGGGAGCATGATAGGAAATGGAGCGAGATGTCTGGTATTGTGATATGGGTTAGTAAGTACCTGGTAGATTCTGAGAGGGAATCGCGTTTTATGTGGCTTCAGCATTGAGTAGTTACTGATAGCATAGGTGTGGGAAGATTTCTTTTTTTTTTTTTATAAAGAGCCACTGCATGCGGTTCTGTGGGAAACAGGTGAGCAGCGCAGAGCAAATACGTGCTATGCTGAGGCATGGAGGCAGCACAAGTGAAGCTGGTACAGCTAAAAGGATAAGTGTTTAATTCACTTGTGCGTTTAATGATTTTTCCTGGAGTTGCGAGGAATAGACAATAACATTTCCTGGACTTTCGAGGAACAGACACATCAGTTGCCGATGGGACATTACTGCTTTGGGGGTCATGGAGTGATTCAGTTAAGGACTGATGGGGTCGAAAGAACCAGGAGAGATAGGTCACAGAAGGAGTGATCATACTGATAGAAATGATGTCTTACTGGTTTTTCTGTTTTGTTGTCCTATGTGTTGTGCCTGTGTGAGTTTATTTGGGTATGAAAGGGTTTTCTGATTGCCCCACATAGCCTGCATGTTGACACTTCTTGCACTAGATGTAATAGACAACATTCAGGGATCCACATGTGTAATGCCCCTGTATCATGAATTGATTGTTTGGGGGGGTGTTTATACTAAAGTCTGAGGTAGAAATGTGATCACATGTTTTACATTTAGGAATATTGCAGGGTTTAGTGCCTCCTAGTGTTCTGTTGTTTTGGTCAGATATACAATCACACCTGATGATCAAGTTGGATGGGTTTGGTGTTTATTTGAAAGACAATAAAGTTGGTTCCTGAAAAATATATTTCAAGGTGTCATCTTCACTAAATATTGGTTGTAGGTCCTTAATAATGTTTTGAAGAGGCTCCAAATCAGGGTTGTATGTAACAACCAAGGGTGTCTGGTTGATGGTGGTCTCTTCTTTATATTGTAACAGGTGTTTTCTTGGCATAAACCTGGCACGTTCCACAGCTTTGTCAATTTCTTTAGATAAGTGTCCCGGTTCAGTAAATGTTTTTATTAATATGTCAAGGTGTTTATCTCTGTCCACCTCACTTGAACAGATTTGGTAGTGCTGAACTGCTTGTCTGTACATTTTAGTGTGCCTATGGTGATTGCTGCTTAGTGTAGGTATCTCTATCTGTCTGCCACATTTCTTTAAATACAGGTCAATAAGGTTCAATCTTTAATGGTAACTATGGTGTCAAGGAAATTGATGCTGATGTCAGAGTACTCCTGGGAAGGTTTAGTGGATGGGTGGAGAATATTAAGTTCCTGATGAAATTCTGTAAGTGTGTGAGCTCCTTATGTCCAAATTATAAATATATCAGTATAATAGAAGTATGCAAGAGGTTTGATTTTTACGTTGTTTCAGAAAATCCTCTTCCTAATTGCCCATGAAAAGTTTGGCATATTGTGGAACCATCCGGGCGCTCCTTGTTGTTCCCATAGTTTGAACATAATGTTTGCTGTTGAAACTGAAGTTGCTGTGGGTCATAATAAATTGGATAATTCTGGCAATGAATTTTGGGTTGCTGTCACAGTGCTGTCCTTTCTCCTGTAGGTATTTAAGGCAGGCTGAAATTCCATCAGTATGTGGGATATTAGTGTACAGGGAGTTCACTTCACTCTAATATACATGGCAGCATTCAGATGCTTAAGCGACAAGGAAAGCAAAGGAAGAGATAGTAAGGATAGGAAAGGTTGAGTGGGGTCACTACACAGAAAAGGACAACCTAAACAGGCACTTCTGTGGAGTCTTCACATTGGAAGTAGGGTGGATGGACCACCAGGGAGTAGCAGGAATGTGAGGGAGGTGGACACAAGTCCATTTGCAGATGAAAAAGTAAGGAAGTGACTAGAAGCTCTGAAGGTGAACAATGCCAGGGGACTGTAATGGATACACTCAAGGGCGCTAAAAGAACTCAGGATGGTGCTAGCTTCCCAACTGACAACCTTACTCAACTGTTCACTTGAAACATTGAAAACAGGTGAGTAGAGATGGGCGAAGTTGGGAAACATTGATCTGCAAATTAATCCGTGAATGTAGCACAATTCGTGAATTAATTCACTGACATGAAGTGTGAAGTTCCACCTGCAAAGTATAGAATTTCACCCACAAATGGTGGAATTTTACTACAAATAGTGGAATTTCACCATTCGTAGGCAAAATTCTGTTGTTCATGGGAAAATCTACACTCTGCCATGAAATTCTGCAAAAAAAAAAGGACAAAGTCACATAAGCCAATTTTGAGCATATTAGCAAAAATTTGCAAATTGCTCTGAGGAGGAAAATTTGCTGATTTTACCGGAACTTCGCTAGTGAATTTAAACTTTGCAACATCTCTACAGGTGAGGACTAAAGAAGAGCTGACATAGTCCCTCAGAGAAATAGACCTGGAAATGACAGGGATATGGCCTATCTAGACGTTAGCAAGGCCTTTGACACTGTTCCACACAGGAGGCTGATTGAGAAATTAAGCAGGCTAAGGGTGGGACTCAAAGTGGTGAATTGGGTTAAAAACTGGATAATGGATAGAAGAGAGTGGTGGTAAACAGCATTCCCTCTAATGAAGGGAGAGTGACCAGCAGGGTATCACAGGGCTCAGTACTGTACTCAGTCCTCATTAATATCTTCATAGATGACATTAACACAGAAATATAGACTTTGATGGCAGATAAGGACCGCTTGGCCCATCCAGTTTGCCCATTTCCCTACCTATTGAATAAACTGCAGATCCTAGTTTTACCAACAGCCTACTTCCTCTTACCTCCCACTAGAATTGCCTTATGTCTGTACCATGCATTCTTCAATTCCCCACTGTTTTTGACCCCCCACAACTTCTTCAGGAAGGCCGTTCCATGTATCCACCACCCTCTCCATAAAAAATACTTCCTCAGGTTGTACCTGAGTCATCCCACCTCTGTCTTCAAATTGTGCCCCCTTGTTCTTGTGCATCTCTTTTTCTCAAAAATGCTACCCTCTTGGACTTTGTTGATTCCCTTGAGGTACTTGAAAATTTCTATCATGTCCCCCCTCTCCTTCCTTTCCTCGAGGATAAACATATTAAGCTCTTTTAGTCTCTCTTCATATGGCTTCTGGTGCAGACCCTGCACCATTTTAGTTGCCCTCCTCTGGATTGCCTCCATCCTGTCTATGTCCTTGCAGAGATGGGATCTCCAGAACTGCATGCAGTACTCCCAGATGGGGTCTCACCAACTGTCTCTACAGAGGGATAACAATTTCCTGTTTTCTACTGGTGAAGCCTTTCACTATGCATCCCAGTATCCCCTCAGCCCTCCTTACTGCCTTCTCACATTGCTTGCCTACCTTTAGGTCATCTGATATGACTACCCCCAGGTCCCTTTCCATTTTTCTTGTCATTAATACCCCCCTCTCATTGTGTACTCTTCCCTTGGGTTTTTGTTTCCGAGGTACATTACTTTGCACTTTTTTGCATTGAATCTAAGCTGCCATATTTTTGACCATTCCTCCAACCTTGCCAAGTCCTTTCTCACCCTTTCCAACCCCCCCATGTATCAACCATGCTGCAGGTCTTTGTGTCATCTGCAAAGAGACATACTTTTCCCTCTAGTCCCTCCACAATGTCACCTATAAAGACTTAAAGAGGATCAATCCCAGTACTGAACCTTGTGGTAGTCCACTAGCAATGCCCCCTTTCTTTGGAGTGGACTCTGTTTACTATTACCCTCTGAATTCTGTTGTCCAGCCAAGTTTTTAACCAGGTTACCACCCTGGGACCCACTCCAGGGCTGGCTAACTTGTTTATTAATCTTTTGTGTGAGACTGTGTCAAATGCCTTGCTAAAGTCTATGTAAGCCACTTCCATAGCCCCTCCCTGGTCTACTACTTTGGTCACCCAGTCAAAGAAATCTATCAGATTCGTCTGACATGACCTCCCTGCTGTGAATCCCTGCTGCCTTCGGTCCTGTGCCCCACTGGCTTCTAGGTACCCAACAATTCTTTCTTTCAGAAGTGATTCCATCATTTTCCCTACCACTGAAGTCAAACTAACAGGTCTGTAGTTTCCTGCCTCTGCCTTGCTCCCACTTTTATGAAGGGGAAATCACATCCACTCTCTTCCAGTCTTCAGGTACCACACCATCCTCCCATGATTTGTTAAAATGGGTAGTCAGTGGTGCCACTAGTTCTCCTCTTAGTTCTTTTAGAATTCTGGGATGAATCTCATCAGGCCCTATTGCTTTGTCCATCTTTAGTTTTAGGAGTTCTTTCATGACACTTTCTTCTGTAAATAGACTTGTGTGGAACCCCCCCCAATCCAGTATGCTTCAATTATTGGTTTAGTTACCTCCCCGTCCTCTTCTTTTGTGAATACTGAGCAGAAGTATTCATTCAGTATCTCTGCTTTGTCATTGTCACCCTCTGTCTACCCCCTTCCCTTTATTATGCCTCACTATCCCTCCACTGGTCTTTCTTTGCTCCCTAATGTACCTATAAAAAGTTTTGTTCCCCTTCTTAACTGTGTTGGCTATCTTTTTCTCAGTTTGGGCCTTTGCTATTCTGGCTGCCTTCCCCGCTTCCTTCTGCTTTAACTGGTACAGTTTTCTGTCCTTCTCCTTCTGTGTTTCCTTATACTTCCTGAATGCTGTCTTTTTCTCCCTAACCTTCCCCACAACCTCTTTTGAGAACCATAGTGTTTTTTTTCCTTCATTTTGTTTTGTTTATTTGCTTCACACAAAGACTTGTTGCCTCTGTGATAGCAGCTTTGATTTTTTCCCATTGTTCCTCCACCCACCCAACCTTCTTGCCCATTTGCTAGTGCTTTTCTGAGTCACTCCCCCATTTTGCCAAAGTCAGCCCTCCTTAAGTCCAATACTCTCACCTTTGTGTGACTTGACTCTACAGCTGTGTTTAACATGAACCACACTGTTTGGTGATCGCTTGTTCCCAGATGGCTACCAACTTCTAAATCTGAGATCCTCTCTCCATCCCTGTTTGAGAGTACCAGGTCTAAGATTGCTCCCTCCCAAGTGTGTTTCAACACTAGCTGCCTGAGGCATGCCCCCTGTAGGGCATCGAGAATTACCCAGCTCTTGGATGTGGTTGCAGCAAAGGTGCTCCAGTTAACATCTGACATATTTAGGTTCCCCATCAACAATATCTCCCCCTTTTCTGCCATTCTAAGTATACCTTCATCATTTCCTTGTCCATTTCCTCCCCCTGAGACAGGGGTCTGTATGTAATCCCCCCATGGATTGTGGTGCCATTTCCTGTCTCCTGGGTGACCCATAGTGCCTCCTCTCTGCCCTGTTTACCCTTTATTTCCATTGCTTTGACTCCTTCCCTTACTTAGAGAGCTACTCCTCCTCCTCTGTCACCCTCCCTGTCCCTCTTGTAGATTGTGAACCCTGGTATGTTGACATCCCAGTCATGGTTCTCTGTGTACCATGTTTCTGTGACTGCCACGATATCCAGGTGTCCATCTTCAAACAAGGCCACTAATTCAGGGAGCTAGTTACCCAGACTATGTGCACTGGTACTCATCACCCTCCATTTTTGATAGTCTTACCCCTTTTAGGTCCATCCCTGTCTTTACTGTCTTTGCCTTTTTTCCATTGACCCCTGTCTTGTTCACTATTGACTTCTCTGCATTAGTATTTACTTCACTGACTACCCTATTTTTGGGTGTGGGGCTGGGATTTCCATGCTTCTTTTCAGTGCCTCCCCCTTGGCTAGTTTAAATGCTTCCCAATGAAGCATTTAAACCTGTCACCTAGGATTCTGGTTCCCTTCCCAGACAGATGAAGACCATCATGCCAGTATAGGCCTGCATCCTTCAAGGTGGATCCCCAGTCCCCAATAAAGCCAAAACTCTGAGCTTCTCACCAGTTTTTCAACCATTCATTGAATCCCATGATGTGGAGTACCTTAGTCTCACAGATGCCATAGACAGGCAGCACCTCCGAGGTTACCGTGTGTGCTTCTTTGACATTGAAGAAGAACAAGGAGGGAAGGTATGCCTTTTGCAGATGACACCAAATCTGCTTTAGGGTCAACATGCAGGAGGGGTAGACATATGGTAGGGGGTAGAAGAGGGGTAGAAAGATGTGCAGGGATCTTGGGGAGCTTAAGGAGTCTAAAAGCATGGCAGTTGAGGTGCAATGGCCAGAAGTACTACTGAATCCCCATTTCATCCCCTCACCTCATAAAATGTTCTACCTTTTCTGAGTGCACCTTCTCCCTGATTGTCTCTGCACTTTCTCCTCATTTGTTTATGATACAGCACTTATCTTATTGTGACTACATTCCATGTCTCTTGAACTTGTTATCTGATTTGGATTAAGACCTACCCAGTGTATTGTGTATCTTCTAGAAAGCCCTGTGTACAATGCATCTCTTTGTGAATTTCTGCTATGTTATTGTTGACTGTACTCCTAAGTCATGTAATTTGTGTCAAAAGTTTTCATTGTGCCATCTTCATGGCCCGGGTCATGCCTGAAAATGGTCCTTTCAATTAGTGCACTCACCTGGTAATCAAAGACATAAATAATTAAACAAATCAATTAAAGTGCAATATCATGCACCTGGGCATATGAACTCAGTAACCCAGTATAGGATGGGGGAAGGTTCTGACAGTCATTAATTAGGGAAGGGACATTGGGGGTTATCATATCTGAGGACATGAAGGTGGTAGGGCAGGGTGACAAAGCAGTGGGTAGGGATAGTGAGATGCTGGAGTGCATAGAGAGCTATACCTACAGCAGGAGGATGGAGGTGGTTCTGCCACTGTATCACTCACTGGTAACACCCTACCTGGAGAACTGTGTACAGTTTTGGAAGCTTCACCTGAGAAAGAACATATATATGGTGGAGACCGTCCAGAGTAGAGCAAATAAAATAGTGTAGTGGCTGCAGAAAATGCCATCCAAGGAAAGAATGAAGGATCTGAACATGTACACCCTGGAACAGAGGAGAGAGAGAGAGGTGACATGATAAAGACCTAGAAGTACCTTATGGGGTGAACAGGGTGCAGGAGGGAAATATCTTTCAAATAAGAAAGAACACCATGACAAGAGAGCATCTGATGAAGCTGGTGGGAGGAGATCAGTAGAGATGTGAGAAAATATTTCTTGACTGAAAGGGTGGTAGATGCTTGGAACAGACTGCCAGCAGAAGTGGTGGTGGCTAAAACAGTGGGGGGCTTCAAGTATGCAAGGAATAGACATAAGACCATATTTGAAAAGAGGAAGGGAGGCAGGAGGGTCACCAGAGGTCAATAAAGTCTGTACAGACAGATTAGGCAGGGAAATCTGGGAAGATTGGGTGGGCCAAGTGGTTCTTTTCTGCAGACAAAAATAATTTTTATGAAGAACTCCACTGTAGGGGCCTGAATCAAGATAACAGAATATAGGATGTTGTGGTACTAGTGGAGAAAACAACATAAGAACAGGACCTCGGAAGTTGTAAGTGTTAAATCATTTAGAAGACTCAAACAGGGTTGGGGCAGACATTTGGGAAGGGTGCAGGTGGGACAGCTAGGAGGTTGGAGGGGGAAGGACCACTTTGGGATTTCTCACCAATAGGCAGGTTGGGGGCAGACTAGTTTAGCTACAAGGCCATTATTGGCTGAAAAGTTTTCATTTTCCCTTTATTTTATACTTGTATGAATGTGAGCATAACTGTCTGTTTTCACATGCAAACAGTTAACGGAATATACAAAAGACATAACAAATACAATCATGAAACTTAGTAAATAGACAAGAAATATACAGTAAAACATTAAAAACAGTTACACTCAGACCACTTGTTCATGGATTTTTAAACTCATTCTTGAAACTAGAGATATGGTTACATGAAATAACAGACTGAGAGTGCATTATACAATGTCATAGCCCTTGAGCTACTTGAGTTCTGACCCAATTTAGTACAAAAGAAGGATTTTTGAAGGTGAATCTTCGTTGAGATCTGGTACCAAAAGAATTAATATTTTGGAATCACTTCAGGGATGCAATCAGGAAGTAACCCCAAAATAACTCTGTGCAAGAAACAGAGGATTTGTAAGCAAAATGATGATCCAGGGAAAACATTGCACTGATTTGTAAAGATCACAGTTGTGTGTCCTAGGTGGTAGACCAGTCAAAATCCTTACAATATTATGGTACATGGTTCTTAATTTTGACAAAACACCATCAGAAACAGTGGCATAAATCAATGAGCCATTGACAATCATTGGAAATAAAAAAGTGATTCTAGTCAAGTGTGCCTCATAGGAAATACTATGTGGGCTAACTGAATCCCAAGATATTTGAATTCAGAGGATGTCTCAGCTTCCGCCCCCTGAAAATCAGCGACCCTAAAATCAAAGTCAATAGCCTTATAAGGTCATAAGCAAATCATATTCTTTGTCTTCTTCAAATTCAGAGTAAGTCTATTCAAAGAAAAATAAGACTGCAAGTGATTGAAATCCTCCTGTAGCACACAAGTCAGTTTAGAGATATTATTCCCTTTGTAGTAAAGTACATCATCTGCAGAGAGTATGATGTCAGTGGGATTACAGGTTTCAGGTAAGGAGATAATAAATAAGGTAAACAGTAATGGACCAAGGATGGAGCCTTGGCATACCCCACAAACAATATTGCATCCATCAAAGCAAATACCATCTATCTGAATATGGTGTTATTCCTTTAAGATAGTGATTGAACAACAGGAGCACATCAATGGAAAAGTTCAGCCTTTGAAGAGTGCCAATTAAAATTTGATAATCTACAAGGTTGAATCTCTTGGTGAAGTCCACAGGCACAGCAGCCATAAGGAGTACCTCATCAAGGACCCAATGAATGTGGTTTGTGAATGTCACCAAGGCAGTCTCAGTACTATGATTTGTTCAGAAGCTATGCTGTGTCTCTGACTGAATCTTATTTTCACTCAGAAAAGTTACAGTCTGTGCGAAAAAACATTTTTCTAAGATTTTAGAAGGGAGGTCTTAATGCAAATTGGACAGTACTCGGAAACAGTATTTTTGTGCCTTGACTTACTGTGTGTATGAGTCTGTACACACATCCTTCCAACTAAAGAAAAAAAATTTCAAAAGAAAGTGAATGGTAGAAATGTTGTCAGAGGGAGGGCAGTTGAATCACTTACCAATTTTAGAAGCCTAACATCAGTTTTGTTGACTCCCATAGCTGCTTTGGGATTGATTCTCTCCAACAACTTACTTACCGCCATGAGGGAAAGAATGTGAAAATAGAATTTCTGAGGTTCCTTAACACATATTTATGGGTGGTTTAGATTTTGGAGATGTAAATTGGTTAAACAAAGTACCACATCACACCAAAGTAGAACTTTTTTTATCAGCATGCAAACAACTCATGCTGCACCAATATGTATCCAATCCCACTAGGGGTGTTAATACCTTAGATATAAAAGTATTTGGAACACCCAGTCTAAACATCTGAAACCTCACTGTAGAGCCACCTTTCGGTAATAGTGACCATAACTCAGTATAGTTTAACATAACTTACTCATATAACAAGTACAAAATAAATTCCTTTTTTACAACTACAAAAAAAAAACTGTAACAAAAATGGAAAAGTTACTATCCACTGTTAACTGGGAAACATTGTTTCATGAGTGCAGCACTGAGGTCATGTGCTGTAAAATCAAGGGCATTATTTTTAATACATGCAACAGTTGTACACCCAGGTACAGAAAAGCTGACAGTAATCATAAGAAAGAAACAAGCTGGCTCAACACTGAGAAACTAATTGGGAAAAAAACAGAACATTTTTTAAACTTATCGCAGAACATGGTCTCCATTTTATTTGGATAAATATAATCAAAGCCTTAGGAAATGTAAGGCAGAACTCTGAAAGGCAAAAATCTTCACAGAGCGATTACTGGCACAAAATACTACAAATGATAATAGTAAATCCTTTCACTAGAAAAACCCATATGTAAAGTAGGGCCACTTGTATGTGATGACCTGGTAAGTCATGAAGCAGATGAAATGGCAGAAATATTTAACAAATACCTCTGTAGTATATAAATAGAAGATTACCACATCTTCCAAAATTGTTTTTTACTGAATACATAGCAATCACAAAGGAGGAATAAAAGGATTAATAATGTTAGGGATGACTGTTCAACTGACCCTAATTTAATCACAAGCAAAATTATTAAAGTTAAGGTCTCATCACCTCCTAGAACCCCTCAAACATCTGTTCAAAAGCAATATTAACTCAGGGTGTGTGCCTAAGGACTGGAGAACAGCATTCATAACTCCCCTGTTTGAAAAGGGAGATAAGTAGTGTGTAGAAAATTAAAGGCCAATCAGCTTGACAACTATCACTGGGAAACTATTAGAGAGACTCATAAAGAAAAATTAGATATACAGCTGGGAAATGTTAACAGTTATTAACACGGCTTTATTAAAGTAAGATACTGCCTGACTAATCTACTATGCTTCTATAAAAAGATAAGTAAGCATCTTGATCAGATAAATTCTTGTGACGTTGTTTTTTATAGATTTTAGTAAGGCTTTTGACATGGTCCCACATGATGCCTTAGTCCCAAAATTAACACTGAGAGGGCTACATAATAAATTAGTCAACTGGATCTCAATCTGGTTGCATGAGAGAACACAAAAGGTGGTATCAAATGGATGAAGGGTGTCCAGTGGGGTTCTGCAGGGCACAGTGCTTGAGCTTTACATTTTTCATGTGCTTATTGCAGACATATTGATTTGTGGGTGCATCAGATATGCTGGTGATTTGAAAGTAGGTCCTGCATGTAAAACACTGAAATATATTAACACACTACAGGCAGGTCTTGACAAAATATCTGAGTGGGCCAGTACTTGGAGCACCTAGGTTTCAATAATAAACAACATTCCTACAGTACTAATTGGGTAGAAATACGCAAAAGGAGACTGCACTAGAAAAAGATTTGGATATAACAGATAAATTAAGCTTCACTCAGTAAACTAATGCTTTAATAAGCAAAGCTAATAAGATTTCATGGACTATGAAAAATAACATCAAGTCAACAGATGCAGAGATCCTAGTCCCACTCTACAGATCTTATGTGCGGCCACACATTGACTATTGCTTGTAGTTATGGTCTCCATACAGAAACACAACATAAAACAATTAGAGAGCATTCAAAGAAGATTAACAAAGTACATATGGGGCATGACTGAGATGAACTGTATAGATAGACTAGGAACCTTGAACCTTGTGTCTCTTGAAACAAGGAGATACGGGGGGATCTGCCATTCATATGGGAGGTAATACCAACCAACCAAACTTTATTTCTAAAATGCTATTCCAGCATAGATCATAGCGTTTTACATAGTATAATCAGAAAATTTAAAACACAGTATAGTCAACATTTTTTAAAACACACAGCCAAATTTCTAAAACATAGCAGGAATTTAAATATCAGCATATGCCAACTCAAATAAATAAGTTTTCAAGGCAGATTTAAAGGCCTCAATTGACAGGCAATCCCTTACCCAACAAGGTAGAGAATTCCACAGGGTCGGAGTAGCATAAGCAAATGTCCTAGCTCCCAATGTTGTCAAACAGATCCTGGGAATCTCCAGCAATCCCTTGTCAGTGGAGCATAAAGGACAAAGGGGGTGGTAGGGACAAAGAAGCACTTGCAGGTACCCCAGTTCCTGTCCATGTAGGGCCTTATAGGTCAGTAATCTGACCTTGAAGGTGAGCCTTCACCGCACAGGCAGCCAGTACAAAGCACAGAGCACAGGAGTGACATGATCAGATCTACATAAACCTGTCAACAACCTGGCAGCCACATTCTGTACCAGCTGCAGGTGGCGGAGGTCCACCCCCGGTAGCCCTAGGTATAGGACATTGCAGTAATCAAGGCACGAGGTCAACAAGGTGTGGACCAATGTTGGAAGGTCACCAGGTGGCACCAGGTGTTTTATCTGTGTGACACTCTTCAGATGATAAAAAGAGGACTTGAGAACAGCCAACACCTGAGTCTTAAGTGTCAGTCCGCTATCAAGCATGATGCCCAGATTTCACAGCCAGTCAGAGGTCTTCAGCTGGTTACCCCTCAGCCAAAGCCAGGATGGCTACTCAGCTGAAGATCCCTCCACCTGATGACCTGGGTCCACAACCAACACCTCAGTTTTATCTAGATTCTGCCTGAGCCAGCTGGCACTCCTCCAGTCCTGGAACTCAGCGAGACAGTTATTAAATACTGTAACAACATCACATTGTCCAGGCACAAAGGACAAGTACAGTTGAGTATCATCTGCATAGCAGTGAAAACTCAACCCGTATCACCTAATAATGTCTCCCAATGGCAGCATATACATCATGAACAACATGGTGGAAAGCCCAGAGCCCTGTGGCACCCCAAATGGCAGGGAGGTAGGGGATGAGGAAAATACCACAGACTCTACTGTCTGGTCCTGCCAGTGAGGAAAGAATGGAATCATCTGAGGACTGTGCCACTCAGTCCACAGAAAAGCTGCAGGTGCTCCAGCAACACCCCATGATCCACGGTGTCAAATGCTGCAGAAAGAGAGATCAAGGAGGACCAAGATGGAACACATCCTCCAATCCCTTGCTATCAGATCATTTAGTAACCAGACCAATGCCATCTCAGTACTATGTCTCTTCCTGAAACTGGACTGGAGAGGATCGTAGATGTTGTGGGTGTTCAGATGATACTTGAGTTGCAACATAATTGATTCATGATAACCTTACCTACAATCTGCCTTTCAGATGAGACAGTAAACTGAGGTCCCATCTGCCTGGATTGGTGGTAGTTCAGGTGGATGATAAAGATCCCATGGTACTTTTTTTTTTTCAATTGTTTAACCAGGTGAGACACACTAAGCTGAAAGCTTGTTTACAGGTGCAACCTGGGAGCACAGGGAAGTTAAGTGACTTGCTCAGGGTCACACAGTATGCAAGCGGGGGCTGTGGGATTCAAACCCAGATCTCCAGGTTTGCAGCTCAGAGCCTTAAACCATTGTACTATACTGCCTCCCTTATTGAAAAAGAGTAGGGGAATTCATTTATTTAAAACATAAAACTGAAAACAAACTATACAAACTAGTATTGCTACATACAAAATCATAGGAAAAGAAAATTGAAAACTGAAATAATATGATTTCATACAAAACATAATAAAGAAAAATCAAATACATAATCAAGTATTACATCATACCAGAAGTCCACATATAAATCAATCATAATATACCAAACACCCCTCCCCCGCCCCACTAAAGAGTAGAGGATTTTTGTCATTCATATCACGGAAAAGAAAACCACGTAATTCATACAAGATAATACTATATCATACAGAATCAAAAGGAAAAAGAAAATGAGAACATAAATAGGTATTCCACCATAATTTTAACACCAGAACACTTGAAGACCTATCATATTCCAAATAGTACTGTCAAAAAATACA
The DNA here is from genome assembly GCA_016271365.2 of Neoceratodus forsteri. Lineage (NCBI taxonomy): Eukaryota > Metazoa > Chordata > Ceratodontiformes > Ceratodontidae > Neoceratodus > Neoceratodus forsteri. The sequence continues at coordinate 1,154,395,096 of CM057456.1, read as the reverse complement.
AACCCTTCAGTACTCATTCTATACTATTCTAACCCCAAATATAAATAGTTAGTAATGTAACCCCCCCACCCCACCCACATCCTTGTAAAAGAGTTAGGAAGTTACAATTATATGCAATTTAATACTGTAACATTACAAACATAAAAGTGTATAACATCATACAGTGTCTCCAAAACAAACAATAAATTAATTGTAACACTAACCCCCACCCTCCTCCTCTAGGTGAGGAAATATACTAAATTCCCCCACCAAAATGGGGCTTAAATCTATGTCCCTTACCCTATGTTCTCACTCCTCACATTTTTCACAACCAGTGAAAATGTTGCCAATAATGAGTCCATATTTGTCAGCTATACATACTTCTTTCTGAACTACGTAACACATGCATATCCTGTACAATTATATTAAAAAGATCACCTACAGGAATTATTTGTTGCTGAAGAACCAACCTACACCTGCTAATCCATATCCAATACAAGCAATGTATCATTATAATACGAACTATGCTAACTGGGGAACAATCCCAAAATATAATAATTCTGGGTTTGAGGGGGCTGTCATATCCCATTTCTATTTAGTTTTTATCATGTCCCAAAACTGAAGAATATAGGGACAGTTTAAATATATATGATCCATAGTTTAAATGTGTGCAGTGCAGCTCTCCCTAGGACAATACCTCTCCTGTAACTGTTTATATTTCTGATTACCTCGAACAGTTACCCTTCCATGAATCCCCAACCATGCCGTATCTCACTTTCTTTCTGGGATTCTGAGATCCAAAATATATGCTGAAATACAGTTTTGGTGAACCTTTGAAAACCCGGAAAAAGGATGTTCCATAAAACACTCTAATAAAACATCCATATATAACATTCTCCTAGGTAGAGTCAAAACAATCACATAATCAATTTTCCATTTCTTAATGTTATCAAAAAAACTCGCACAGACATGTCAACCTCGGTTTTCTTTTGTTTTTAGGTAAAAATTCTGCCGTTCTCCATTCTGCTATAACCACCTTTACTGTCATAAGACTTCTTGTGATCCAAAGCTGGTCCCATCCTTTTATCATTTGGACTATATTAGCATATAAGAACATTGTGAAAAAAAAATTGGATTAGGAATACCTACTCCTCCATCCTTGACCTCTTTATACAAGATATTCTGCTTAATTGGGTTAAGCCTGCTCCCCCAAAAACAAGAAAACAAACAATCCAATATACTAGTTTCCATTTTCTTTGGTAGGGAAAAAACATAACTTAAGTATAAAATACTGGTACCAAAAAGGTTTTAATCATATAAACCCTCTTTTTTTGTTTTGAGGTTTTCCAAGCATTCCACCGGGTCACTTTTTTCTTCCCCATAATCAAGCGTTGTTCCCAATTAAACTGGGAAATATCCTTCCCCCGTAATATAGCCCCAAAATGTTACACTGAGCCATGGACACCCGTATGCCTGCTACCTTCTCCTGTACCGTAGGAAACCCAAGTACACTATGACTTTTAGTTTTCTGTAACTTTAGTGCAGCTCCTGTCACACTACCCAGGGCCTATATTAAACCACATGCTTTCTGAATTGACTCCCCATCCTTCATCACTAGACATAAGTCATCAGTGTAAATGATCACTTTGATGACTGGTAAAACCTCTGTCCCAAGTCCAATGATCAATGGGGACCTATGGAGAATTCTGACCACTGGGTCCAAGGTAAAAACATATAATAATGGGCTCAATGGGCAGCCCTGTCTGACTCCCCTTCGAACCCATCCCCTTTACTCCATCCTCCCATTTTCAAATGGTATCACATGTGCCAGGGCATAGCACATCTGGAGTCATTGTATGAATTGTCTCAGGATCCCATGCGCTCCCAGGCACTGCCATAAGAAATCATGGGAGACCATGTTGAATGCCTTAGCTTGATCCAAACTCACCATTAAGCCTTGTTCGTGATGAGCCTCAGGGTCTTTCCCCTCCAGATCGGTCAATTCTCTTAACAGTATTAGCACATCTGAGATCTACCTTCTAGGGATCGAGCCAAACTGGATGGGATGAATCAGATCCCCCATGACAACCCCTAATCTATTTCCCAAAAGTTTAGCAAAAATTTTAAAATCTTTATATAGTAACGTAATGGGTCTCCAGTTAGAAATATCTGCTTGCTCCCCAGATTTAAACAAAAAGATCATAAGTCCCTCATACATCTTAGAGGGTATACAGTCATCTGTAAGAAATGAACTATATACAGCTAGTAGTTCTCTTGGCATTAATTCCCACAAGAATTTATATAATTTCCCGAGCAGGCCATCCAATTCTGGTGCAACATCTTTTTGTAATACCTGTATTACCACTTCAATTCCTCTGTCTTAAAGGGGTTCATAAAACTATCACTTTTGTCTGGGTCTAATCATGGCAACTCAGCTGCCAGTAACACTTGTCTCACAAATGGAGAGTGTGGGGCTGGTGCCCCAAATGCCCAAGAAATATGATCCTCTAACTGTCTCATAATGCCCTCATTATCTTTTGCTAAAATTCCCTGTTGAGATACCAACTGCACCATCACTTTCTTATCCCTTCTGGTTTTACAATGTAAAAAGGGATTTATTTGTTCTTTTTTCCTGTGTGCCCCAAATGTCTGTTCCTTTTCTAATGTTTTTAGCCTGTTATACTGATATTTAGTCATTTTCTCTTTTATTAAGTTTATTTCCTCAGTTAAGCACACCCGATGTACATTTTGCCTAGAGATGAGGCATTGTAGGTCACCCCTCAACTCCAAATACCTATTTTGTGCTGATTTAGCATGTTCAGAAGCCTTCTACTGGAAAAAAAACTCATTAAGCATAACTTCAACTCTTCCCACCACTGGCTCATACTGTCATAAAGACAAATAGTGGTGATTCTGTCTTGTATAAGTTGTGTTAGTTCCTGGCGTATATCAGGGTCTAGTAGCAATGTAGAATTCATCCTCCAGTAACCCCTTCCTGCTTCCCTAGGTGGTACTGTGGCTACTGAAAGCCTAACCATTTTATGGTCTGAGGTTTCTATAGGCAGGACTACTGTCGATATATCTGGTACAGATTTTTTCAAGAAAATGAAATCAATGCATGAAGAAAGTGTCCCCTTATAAAATGTTGGGGGTCTTTCCCTTCCCATTAATAGCCTGCGATTCCTGTAAGTCCGCTTGAGTCACCATTTTAGTTAAAAAGGATCTATCACAGTATACCTTGTTAGTCCCACTATCGGTACTTCTCCACTGTAAACTGATATTAAAATTACCTTCAAAAAATAGTTGCCTACTAGTATAAAGAAAAGGTTCTGCTGCTTTCAGAAGATCAATTCTATTAGCTTTGGTTTTTGGCCCATAAATATTAATTAATCTACAATGTAAATTATTAATGTAAACATCTAACAACAGTGCTCGACCAGGGTCTATCTCCACAGTTCTAAATACCTGCACCTCTGGGGTTGTAAAATAAAATCCCACCCTACAACATGCATCCAAACCTATGGACCAGTAAGATGCCCCCCAGTGCCACTCCCTGGTGGCTACCTCCATCTCTGCCACTGAATGAAGCCTGGTGTCCTGTAAAAAAATACATAAAAACATAACTGTTGTAATATAACATACATGGTGGTGCGTTTTAATCATGATTTTATGCTATTCACATTTAGGCTTGCTAGCCTCAAGAGTTCAAGCTCAGGGAGGTTGGTATTGCTTCATGCTTGATCTCATTATAAGTTTCAGAACTCCAACCATAACAGTTGGAGCATTCACTAACACAACCTCCAGTCCTTGTCCTGCAGGTTGGGAAGCCTGCAAGATCTTCACTGGGTCTTCAGAGTCCATCCTCTCACCCCAAGTCTGAAAAGTTTCAAATCTGTTCCTGAGGGGCAGGGAGGATAAAACTTTACCCGATCTGGCATCTCAGGTTACTGTCACGGGGGGGGGACTCCATTAGTCTCAACAACCATCTCCAGTGATAGGTGGTCTTCTAAGTCTACCTTAAGTATTTCACTCATGCTGTTGGTAGGGAGCGAGGGAATGGGCTCTGGTCTGACCAAATTTATAGGAAGGCAGTCCACCTGGGGGTGGGGAGTATCATTCTGTTGTATGGTCACACATTTCCGCCTGGCTATGGGAGCTCTCGTTGTAACAATATTTTCTGTGGGTGGCCCCATTTCTGTCTCCTTACAGCTCTGGGATTGTGGTCTAAGCTTCTCCTTAGCAGGTGCAGGTTCAGACTCAGGGTGTTCTGGTCTAGTCTGTGTCCCTATGTTTCCTCCCCCACCCCTGCCTCTCCATTTTGGATAAGCTTCATGTCTTAGGTCTTGCCTCTCTGACTGTCGGAAAGGTTTTTCAGCCTGATAGAGGTAGTAGTCTTGATCTGAGGTCGCCTCTGAATTATGGGCTGCCCATGGGCAGTCTTTAAAAGTATGCTTGTCATCCCCACATAAGTTGCAGACTGGGGGAGCTGTACATTGTGCTGCTGTTTGACCAATCACCCCACATTGGTAACACTTGATTTTATCACAGTCAGTATTAAGGCATTCTAAAGCCTTACTGACCCTACAAACATTGCAAACTACCTCAACACATCCTTTACAGACCTCAGCTCTATCCTCCCCAATAATTTCTTTGACCCACCACCCTCCCTACTGGCCCCAGCCCTCCAACACCCTAGCTTCTACCTCCGTAGGGTAACTGCTCAGGAAGCTAGACCCCACCTGATCCGTGCACTAAAAAGCAATAGTCCTGGCAACGACTCCATGGACCCCAGTATTCTCCAGCTGGTACTGGATCAGGTCCTTGCCCCACTCACCAGCCTTCTCAATAAATCCCTCTGCCTGGGGCAATTCCCTACTACATGGAAAACAGCCATTGTTACTCCCATTCACAAAGGGGGTGACGGGTCCTTAGCCGGGAACTATCGGCCCATCTCCATACTCCTGCCCCTCTCCATAGCCCTTGAAAAACTGATTGCCATGCAAATCACTGAGTACCTGACCAACCACAACATACTCTGCCCTGAACAGCACAGTTTCCATGCTGGACACAGTACAGGCACAGCACTAGTTGAATTTTCAACATTCCTACACTCATCCCTGGACGCTGGCTCCCTAGCTGGGGCAGTGTTCATCGACCTTTCTAAGGCTTTCGACACTGTCTCCCACCCTCTCCTGCTGGATACCCTCTGCCACACCAGCTTCGCTACAGGGCCACTCATCTGGTGCACCAGCTATCTATCTGCCCACTCCCAACATGTCAAAATTAATGGAACACTTTCAAAAACGTGTCCCATCCACTCAGGGGTTCCTCAGGGCTCCATCCTGGGACCCCTACTCTTCTCGCTCTACCTTAACACCCTGCCCAGTGCATGCACTGGGAAAATTCAGCTGTATGCAGATGATGCCGTCATCTTTGCCACCCACCGTAACCCTACCTCCCTCCAGGACTCTCTGCAACTTTCCTATAATGATGCTGAAACCTGGTTTAAAGAGCACAGACTGGTCATAAATCTCAAAAAAACAAAAGCAATGCTCTTTGTCCACCCCCAAAACAAAGCCAGCAACTTCCAACTCCATATCCTCCCCTGCTCCAAACAGCCACTAGAGCAAGTACACTCCTACAAGTACCTTGGGGTCACCTTTGACTCGGCCCTCACCTACCACACCCACATTGATGCACTTGCCTCAGTTACCAATGTGCAGCTAGGTATCTTATACCGCTACAAAAACTGCCTCCCCTCCCGCTGCCCCGATGACATCCTCTATATTATCCCTGGTTGACTATGGACTACCGGTCTACGGTGCTGCCGACACAACTGCCCTCAACAAAATCCACCTCATCCTAAACAAGGCATGCAGGCTAATTACTGGGGCCCCTAGGCTCACACAATCATGCCAGCTGTATGGTATGGCAACATTGCTGAACCTAGATGAACGACCGCGATATCAAACATGCTTAATAGCAAAAAAACTCTTCTAGAGCTATTCCCATCTGAGCTGACAGCCTTCCTCCACCTAGCCCAACCCTTGGTATGTACCCAGACCTCCTGCAAGGCCACTTTTCTGGTACCAAGATCTAGGACCTCCAATGGACAGAGGTCATTCCACCATAGAGCACCTTCCTGGTGCAACTCGCTCCCTCTCCCCATCTCGGATGCCCCCACGATTTCCAAATTCAAAATTGCACTCAGAAGTGAACTATTCAACACGCGTAGTTGCACCTGTCTATAATTTGAGGCGCAACCCTCAGTGCCTTGACAATGCCCACTGGGCAGCATCCTTCCACACCTCTTTAAATCCTACCCCTTTTCTGTCTGTACTGCCATTATTACTGATGCTTGTCCTTTCTCTGTGCAAGTATGTACCACTTCTAATTAAACTGCTACTACTCTGTTGACTGCTCATACTGTCGTACTAATATGCGCCACTGTAACCAAACTGGCGTCTCTGTATAATTTCTTCATCACATGTTGCTTGCTATCTATGTAACCCATATCCTGGAACCTAAAATGCTTGTATATGTATTTGTCATGTTCATTATCACATGTGCCTGCAAACTATGTAACCTATATCCTGGAACCGAGAATGCCTGTATTTTTGTATGTGTCCTCTATGTGATGAGGTACCTTTAGAAATGAGCTTCTGGCTCAAAGGTTGTAAACCGATGTTCAAATAAATAAATAAATAAATAAAGTCCCACATCGGTAGCAACTTTTGAGTTGACCAGCATAGAAAAGTATGCCCCAATCACTCCCCAAGAAGAAGGAGCTCGGTAGATGTTGAATGCCTTGCTCTGACTGTTTCAACTGAGTTTGAAATGTCCACCCCCAGTCCAAAACCCATTATCATCTATGATGGGATTTGGCCTGCCAAAAATGGTGCACCATTTTTCCAACCAGAAGACAATATCTGTGATATTCACCCCTTCATTTTGAAAAAGAAGAGTCACAGTTTTTATTGTGGATTTTGTGATTGAAATGGCCAAGAAGTCCTTCCACACCTCAGTATTTTTTATTTCTTAGTATACCCTCTAGAATTTATCCAATGCCATAATAGTACAAAAACTAACATCATAGTATTTATCCCCAGGTGAATGAATAAATGCATAAACCTCCGCAGGGGAGAAACCCAAGGATTCCTTAATCAGTGTTTTACCAACCCAGTGCCTATCTGGGGATAGGGGAACCAACCCTTTATAACGAAGGTGGACCATTAACCATCATTTTGCAGCCTCCACAGGTTTGTGGAAGAGGCCCGTATATGATCTTATGCTAGAAGTTGTGTCCTGAGCCACCTTCTCTCTGCCCCCATCTTTCATCACTGAATATGACACGTATAGTGTCAGTGGCTCAGTAGGTAGCACACTCGTCTCTAAGGCTGGGAGATCAGAGGGCTGTGGGTTCAGTTCCCACATCTGGCACTTGGGTTAATATCCCAGTACTGACACTGCTGTGCAGCATGAGAGGGATGCTGCACTTCTGAGGTGCCGTCTTTCTGATGAGACGTTAAACCGAGGTCTCATCTGCCTGGATTGGTGGTAGTTCAGGTGGATGTTAAAGATCCTATGGCACTTATTGAAAAGAGTAGGGGAATTTCCCCTGTGTCCTGGCCAAATTTCCCTCATTCACTAAAAATACCACCAACAGCTTAATCTGATTCAAGGTCAGTTGGCATTCATCTGTATCCCCCTCCCCCGGGTTGTGCCTGAAAATAGGCAGGATTTGTCTAGTGCACTTACCTGGTCAACAAAAACAAACAAAAAAAAAGTACCTCCAAAAATGTACCTGATTGAGGAGGCACGACCACAGCCTCCTCTCCTCCACCATCCACCAAATGATAGAAAATGGATGAGGCCAGCAAGGATCTTCTAGAGATGTCACAACCAGTCACCCTACCCATTGTAGGAGTAGTGTCTGGTGCAGTACCATTCTCTTGCACCTCTCCTTCATTCCGCGCAGCTGCAGCAGGGACTACTACCTCAGCTGTAATCTCCACAACTTTGTCCTGCTTATCCAACCCTTCCTCAGTGTTAGAATCTTGTATCGCCTCATGGTGGCATTCTGGGGAGCCCAGGAGAGGAATAGCTGGGTCTGGGACACACCTCTTATTTTTGAACAAACAGCCTGCTTGTTGCAAAGTGCCTCCCAGTGTCCAGTCCATTGATGACCCACTTATAATCACACTGACATCTGGTGACCTTGGGACTTCTGAAGCAACCACATCCTCTTGAGGTATCTCTGTTGCTATTCCTACAGATAAACGTTTACTAGTTTCCTGCAGCGGATTTGCCTTGGAACATTTTCTCTTTTTTGCTCTTCTTCCAAGTTTGTTTTATTTTGTAAATATTCCTGCTCTGCAGCTGACATCATGTCCAATAACTGTAGTTTTTTATTTTCCAATTCCACTCTCAAACGATCCTCTTCCACCATAATTTCCATATCTTTTGGTAGTATAGGTTGTGCTGGACCTCTCTGTTCTCTACTCACAGTTGCAATATTCTGCTGCTTCAAACCATTTGCTGATATAGCAGTAGTCAAAACATCTCTAGCTTCTGCAACACAACCTTCCCCTTCCAGCATCCGATCCTGATTGAGGTCCTCCATTCCACCCACAGGAAGTCAAGCTCTCTGCTGGCAGAGTAGGGGCATTTTTATTAAAATAAAAACAGAAAAAACATAAAACAATAATTACAGACATAAGCACAAAAGTATAAACTGTCAAAAAATATATACAGGTATTTTAAAAACAGAAAATAACTTATCAGAAACCCAAACTGATCCCCAAGGATCGAAAACAGAAAAACAAGAATGAGAATGAATATTTGAAAAATAACAAACCAAATAAAGAAGCCATATTCTCCAAAAATTTGTCATGAGGACCAAAAAAACTGGTTCATATTACAAAAGGAAACAAGAAAGTGCACAAACAGTGAAGTTTACCAGAAATCCCAATAATGTTCCCATATATTCCTTTTAAGGACTTTTCTCTCTCCCTCTCTAAGGCATTCTATATTTCATACAATTTTTTCATAAAGCTCAGCAGGAGACACATACTGTTGTTGAAACAAAAAGCAACATCGAACTTGCCAGAACCAATATAAAATAACTACAGCCAATAAATTAGAAACACAGAAACATAGAAACATAGACTTTGACGGCAGATAAGGACCACTTGGCCCACCCAGTCTGCCCATTTCCCTACCTACTGGATAAGCTGCAGATTCTAGTTAACCAACAGCCTACTTCCTGCAACCCCCTACTATAATTGCCTTATGTCTGTCCCATGCATGTTTGAATTCCTCCACTGTTTTAGACCCCACAACCTCTCCAGGAAGGTGGTTCCATGCGTCCACCACTCTCTCCCTGAAAAATAATTTCCTCACATTACCCCTGAGCCGTCCCCCCTCTAACTTTAAATTGTGCCCCCTTGTTCTTACACATCTCTTTTTCTGAAAGATGCTACCCTCCTGGACTTTGTTGATTCCCTTGAGGTACTTAAAAGTTTCTATCATGTCCCCCTGTCCCTCCTTTCATCAAGGGTATACATATTAAGTTCTCTCAGTCTCTCTCTTCATATGGTTTCTGATGTAGACCCTGCACCATTTTAGTTGCCCTCCTCTGGACTGCTTCCATCCTGTCTATGTTCTTGCGTAGATGAGGTCTCCAAAACTGCATGCAGTACTCCAGATGGGGTCTCACCAACTGTCTGTATAGAGGGATAACCACTTCCCTTTTTCTACTTGTGATGCCCCTCCCTATGCATCCCAGTATCCCCCTGGCTTTCCCTACTGACTTCTCACATTGCATACCCACCTTTAGGTCATCTGATATGACTACCCCCAGATCCCTTTCCATTATTGTTGTTGTTAGTACCTCCCCTGCTATTGTGTACTCTTCTCCTGGATTTTTATTTCCCAGGTGCATTACTTTGCACTTCTTTGCATTGAATCTAAGTTGCCATATGTCTGACCATTCCTCCAACCTTGCTAAGTCCCTTCTCATCCTTTCTAGCCCCCCTTGTGTATCAACTCTGTTACAGAACTTTGTGTCATCCGCAAAGAGGCATACCTTTCCTTCCAGACCCTCTGCAATGTCACCTATAAAGATGTTAAAGAGGACTGGACCCAGTACTGAGCCCTGAGGTACTCCACTAGTAACCCCCCTTTCCTCAGAATGTGTTCCATTCACTATTACCTTCTGTCTCCTGTTGTGCAGCCAGTTTTCTACCCAGGCTACCACCCTGGGACCCACTCCCAGGCTGGCTAACTTGATTATAGTACTGGAATTATATCTGCCCCAGTCTGTGGGAAATAAGCTGAAAAACAATGCTCTGGGGTCCCACTGTTTCCACACATGTTGCCAATGTCTACGTTGCCAGATAAACCAAAACTGAACAATATAAGGACATTCAAAATATAAATGGGCCATGGACTCAATTTCCATTGTACATGAGTCCCGAAAACAAAATCTGTCTCGCAGCTTTTTATGCTTGTGGTTCCCCCTAATATTGATTTTCCCATGGACCCCAAGCCATGAAATATCCCACCTAACCAAAGGAATTATTTTATCAGTTAAATGATTTCCAATCTTGTTTTTCTCTATTTCAGTAAAGTCTGGAAAAATGTCTTCAGAAAAGCAAGTACCCATGACAACATGATACAAACATCTTCTGGGAAGCTCTGTTACCATTTGCTTCGTAATATTCCAAGTTTTAAGTAAATCTAAAACCAGTGACCAATCAGAGGGCAATACATATTTTCTCTTATTTTTATGTATAAAACCATCCTGTTCCCATTCCCGTAAAATATTGTGAAGAGAAGACCTAACCATCAAAACCAAAGAGTTATTTACCGAATTACAAATAGGTTTTAAGTTAGTATTAAGGAAAAGAGAAAAAAAGAACACAATCGGTTGAACCATACCAACTCCCCCGTACCTATAATCAAAATATAATATATTTCTTTTAACTGGGTTCAACCAGCTTCCCCAAAAACAAGAAAAAAATATACCCGGTAAGGGCAAAAAAAATGTTTTGGGCACAGGAAAGATATGAGCCACATATAAAAACAAAGGTAACAAATACATTTTAATCCAAAAAATCCTTTTCTTTTTTCCCATTGACCACTTATTCCATGTACAGACTTTCCCCCTTCCCTTATTAAGTAGCAGTTCCCAATTATATAGTGCCATGTCTTATGCTCCGAAAAATATTCCCAAAATCTTGTGTGGAGAATCTACTACCTTAATACCTCCAAGATGAGAATCCTCATCATAAAAACATGTTAAATTAAAACAAACACTTTTCTGAAAATTAAGCTTAGAACCAATGCATTGTAAAAAAAATAGGGAGAATCTGACACAATAACTGCCCAACCAAGGCTGTCGGAACTAGTACACATAAATCATCTGCATAACGAATGGTTTTTATTTCACATGGTCCCAAACCTGATATACCAGGGAGACAAGGGGACTTCTGGAGGATACGGATAATGGGATCTAATGCCAAAATAAACAGAAGTGGGCTAAGAGGGCAGCCCTGTCTAACACCTCTCTGAATGAAACAGGGTTTCCCAAGCCAGCCATTAACATAAGGCTTCACAAAGGCTAATGAGTAGCATTGACAAAGCCAATTAATAAATATACAGGGAAAACCATAAGCCTGAAGAGTCAGCCAGATAAATTCCTGTGAAATAAAATCAAAAGCTTTAGTTTGATCAAAATTAAACAAATACCCAAAAAGAGACCCACAATGCCCCTGGAAAACAATTCCCACACCAGAATTAAAGCATCTTGAACAGACCTACCTAACACAGAGCAAAACTGAAACTGAAAAACCAAAAAAGGCAGCAATTTCTGTATCCTATTCCCTAAAAGTTTTGTAAAAATTTTGAAATCAGTATTTAATAAATTAAAGGGTCTCCAATTACACAAATCATTTTGATCCCCTTACAAAAAATCATTAAACCTTCATACATTTGTTCTGAAAGATGATATTTGACCAAAAAAGCATTAAAAATTGCCAAGAATTGGGTAGGCATAATTTCCCACAATGATTTATATATTTCAGAAGGCAAACCATCCGAGCCAGGAGCTATCATATCCTTCAGACTCATTATGACCACTTTAACTTCTTCAAAAGAAAAAGGTTTCAAAATATCTTACTGCTGTACCATTGTTAAAGTAGGTAAATCAGATGCTTGTAATAATAAATCCATATTCTGGGATGCCGAAAATTGGGACTCAAAGGAGTGTTTAACAAAGTCTTCTATACATCGCAAGATAGCAGATTTTTCCCTAGCCATGCAACCATTTTTATCAGTGAGACTAAATATCTGTTTAGTTTGACACTTCTGTCTACAATCCTCATACGGATTAACTTGACTTTTCTTTCCTGAAGTTCTGAATTTTTGTTCAAAATCCAAAGACTTCTGTCTATCATACTGAACTTACATCAGAGTTTGTTTTATATCCCGTATACGGTCCCCACAATCTAACTGTGTCAAATGGACTGCAGTAAATAAAGTATGTAATTCTTTCCTTAAAAGTCCAGATTGATGGTGGCGACAGTCAGCTAAAAATCTGGAATGTCATATAAATAGGGCTTTAATACACTCTTTGGTGTCTACCAATCAATCAATCACGGAATCATAAAGAAAAAATACAGTACACCTACCTGCTATCAATTCCAGACATTCCTTACGAAATACTGGATCCAACAATTGAGTATTTGCTCTCCATACCCCAGACCCACTAGCAGTCATAGACTCTAAGTGGATCTTCAACCCTAGCAAATTGTGATCCAATGTTTCAATAGGAAACACATTCCCTTCAAAATTGCCAGTGTTCTTGGAACAAAGCCAATAGTCAATCCTAGACATTAATCTGCCCCTTGAGAAAGCATAGAGTGGATTCTGTGCAAAAAACATCTACAAGGTCTATCTCCAGAACTATAGATTGTAATTCATGTGAGTCACAATACACTTTCCCAGTGGACTTAAGATCAATACTAGAATTGAAGTATCCCCCCACAAAACAATCCTATTGGTTAGCAAATAAGGCTTAATCTTTTTCAATAGATGTACTTTAGCTGCTTTTTGCTGAGGAGCATATATATTTATAAGCCTATAGTTCAAACCTTGCCAAACCAAATCCCAAATCATTGCTCTCGCAGGTACCAAATCCACTAATTTCTGAAGGATAAAACCAGTAATAGAAAAACAAAACCCAAGACCTGAACAGAAATCTTGACCAATGGACCAGTAGGAGGTACCCCGAACCCAATCCTTAGTAGATCGGTCAATATCAAGAGTGGTGTAAAACCTTACATCCTGTAAAAAATAGATATCATAAGACAAGGACTGTAGGGTAAAAAAAGATAGCCTTTCTTTTATACACTGATCGAATACTATTGACATTCAGACTAGCTAAGGTAAGGGAAGCTTGATATGAGAACATAGAAAATAATCAGCATGTGGGAGGAAAAAAATCAAAAAAGAGTACAGTCATTTCTTTTTCCTAGATCTGGTAGACCTTTTTTTCAAGCCTGAGCTTGGGGTATCAGATGTTGGAGCAAGAACAGGTAAGGAGTCGATTTGAGAAGACGGAAGAGACATGTCCGGGTAATCCCCGTCCATAATGTCACACCAGCTCTGCAATGGTTCATAAGGATTTTCCACCTGTATCAAGGGCTGCTGGTTATCACCACTCAGTTTAATAGACCATCATCCAATAGGTACAGGCTGAAAATCCCCATTGATATCCTAAGTTCTTTCACCAGATATCTCAGATAAAGGGAGAGATGGGTCTACGGACTGTACTACAGGTAAGGCAGGTGGAGGAAGAATTAAAGGAGGGGAGGAACTATTGGGAGCTTCTGCAGGTCAGGCTCCTGAGGGGTAGGAGCAGTGCAATCCTCAACCTGAGCAGTAGATGGATGAAAACCATCCTTGGCAGGTGGTACAGGATCAGAGCCTATCTGGACCTTAGTGTGAGCAGATTTAGCAGATTTAGAAATATAAAAATCGTGCTTCATATAGTCCTCTGAGTTATGAGCAGCCCAGGGACAAGCAACAAAAACATGGGATTCATCCCCACATAAATTACAAGTGGGGGGAACTGTACAGGACAGTGCCGAATGACCCAGAAAACCACAGGCTGAACATTTTAGCTACACGTAATCTGAATTAAGATGAGACAAAAACTCACAACGATAACATGAGTGAGGCTGTCCTGGATAAAACAGAATGCTGCGGTCTTTCCTAATATAAAAACAGTTAGGGAGATGTTGTATTCCTTCCTCAGTTATTCTCAGCTGTATGGTAAATTTCCAAGCCCCGGTCCAAAAACCATTATCGTCAATCAGTGCTTGCGGCACACCATTAACAGTACATCTTTTCTCCAGCCAATAAAGTATATCCAAGACATTAACACCTTCATTTTGAAACAAAACCATGATGACTTTAGCGGTAGGTTTAGAGATGGGAATGACAACAAAAGGTTTCCAGATAGGGTGTGATCGAACCGCGTAATATGCAGCCCAAAATCCATCCAATAGAACAGCAGAACGAAAAGACACATCAAAGTTATGATCCCCATAGGTATGAATGAAAGCATAAACATCTGTAGGTGTAATCTTCAAAGAGTCAATAAGCAAGCATTTACCCACATAATTGTGATCTGGAGGAAGCTCTAACCCTCCTCTATAGTAAATCCTGGCCACAAAACATTTTTGAGCAGGCACTTCTGTATTTTTAAATAAGGAGGCATAGCTAACAGGCCACTTTGCACTGTTAACCTCAGAGTCTGCATGAGCTAAACCCCCATCTAAACCCATGGCCGAAACCCTAGTTGAGGAGGAAGTGAACTGACCTGGGGGTTTAGATGCTGATTGCAAGCCATCAGTGCTCGTATCATCAAGTAAATCGGGCAAAGTAGTGGAAATAGCCTCCGGCACTTGAACCGCCATACTCGTAGTGGCATCTGATGTAGTATGCATAGGTCTATCCACCACACCCGGAAGCTCTGCAGGAGCAGTAACTGTGTGGCCAGACTCTAGAGCAGGAAACCTCAGCGGGTCATTGCGTACAGCAGCAGAGGAGGGTTCCAGAATTGAAAGCAATGCACCACCCGGCAAAGGAATACAGGGATCGGGAACCCAGTTGGCGTGTGCCTTAACTCAACTTGCTTTCTCAAGCGCCAATTTGAGGGACCAGGTCGAATCCTTCACCGTAAAGGGAAATGAGGCACTATCAGCAGTAGAGGCTACTGATTCCAAAGGTTCATCAGGCAAACCATCAACATGATCCAAATAACTTTTTTTCGTCATACCAGTAGGTACAGATGGACTGCAGTCCTATCACTTCCTCTTTTTCCATCATCAAATGTTTTAGTTTCAGATGGAAAGTCAGTACTTGTCAATCGTATCGGTTGGTCTTCCCCAGACTTCGTAACTCAACCATCAGAAGACAACTCCAGATCCAAACTAGCCTCTTCATTATCGCATCCAAATCCTGGGACCATAGACTGTTCCAGCACCACGTCCTCACTCTCTGAGATCCGAGACATACTGAGGTCAGTCCAGCCATCCCAGGGGGCTCCCTACTGCAAGAGTAGGGAAATTTTTTATTAGACAAAACTGCAAGGCAAACAGGGAAAATTATACAGAAAAAACAAACAAACAAAATACAAAAACAATAATGCGAGAAACTAAAACCACTAGGATAAACAAGAGAAAACATATATGGTACCAAAATTCCGCATGAAGGAAACAAAAATACAAAAGAACAGAAAGAAGTAATAGCTCAAAATATAGCAGAGCATTACACCAAAAGTAAAATAAAAAAACACATAAGGTCCAGAAACAGCCATCTAATCCCATTCCCCCTCCCTATTGAACTAGAAAACAAAGGCCAAAAATAAAGTTGCAAAAGAATTTTCCTGAACAAATAATCAATAGTTCATAAAAAAGGAAGGAGACCCCAACCCTTCCACCAAGAACGGAAGGAGGAGTCAGAAAGAGCAAGTCTGTCCTTGTGAAACACTCTATGAATTTCCCGTTCAAGTTTAAGTTTCATACCCAATAAAGATAGCTGTTTCTGTTGTAACACGAACTTACATCTAGTTTGCCAGATAATCCATTTAATAAGAGCAAAACCAACCCAAGTTGTACCCACATGAAAACCACCCCAACACTGCATATCATACTGCCCATAAATCAAAGTATTATAATCCATGTTCTGCAATTGTGGTACGCACCAAGAGGATGCCAACAAGGGCCAGAAACCTATAATATAGGGACAGTGAAAAAATAAATGTGCCGTCGTTTCCACCTCCAACCCACAACCCTCCCTCAGACAAGATCTATCCTGTATACATTTTTGAAAATTTAATTGAACATTTAATCTGGAATGGCAACAGAGCCAAACTAAGTCCCATACTTTAGGAGGGATCCTGGGATCTGTCAGCTGATGAAGAACATCAGAAAGGACCACCGTGTCTGGTAAAACAAGACTGGGGATAGTAAAACAAACAGAATGCAAAAGGGATTGATAGTCTGCCTTCCTAGTATTGTGCAAAAGATCATGAGAGGTAATACGCCAGAGTTTTAATTTCTTACATACCTCCAAAAGATAAGGAGATAAATCAGGTGGAATATTTCAAAACACACTCAATGACTGAGTAACCCATCTGTTCTAAAAATATTGGCATCCAAGGGAGTTGTTTCTGCATTAAAATGGGCACAAAATTGGCATAGAGAAACATGGTAAAAAGGAAAAGCACAGGGTTTACCATATTCAGACCACCCTCACTAATAGGTTGGTAAGTACTGTGTCTTTTAATAGGGTTAAGCCCGCTCCCCCAGAGTAATTGAAAGGCCACACTGTACATTTTTTCTTCCAGTTTTGCTGGCAAAGGGTAAAGATGGCTCACATTCAAGAATAAAGGCAAAATAAAAGTTTTATACATATAAACTCTTTTTTTTTTTGTCATGGAGTAACCCTTCCATCTATCCACCTTTTCAGCTGCCTGAGATAAGGCAAGGTCTCAATTCAAAAATGCCGAATCAGGGGCACCAAACCAAAACCCCAACATTTTAATAGGGGGATTAGATATAGGGACACCTCTGATCTCATGCAGAACAACACCAGAAGCACGAATACCCAAAACCTTATTCTTTTGTCTATTAATTCTAGAACCAGAGATCACAGAAAAAGAATCCACTACCCTCATAGCATGAACACCTGAGACTGGATCAGCAACTAAAATGGTGGCGTCATCAGCGTATGCAAAGACAACTGGACATGAACTACCACCTATTCCGCCATAGGCAAAATATCCTGTACAACATTCAACTTCCTCAATAAAGGGTCCAAAGAAAAAACATAGTGAAGCGGGCTCAATGGGCACCCTTGACGAACTCCTCTCCAAATCAAAACTGACCTCCCCAATCTACCATTTACCAGGGTCCGAGAGGAGGCCCCCAGACCAGGGAGAGGACATAGACACATTACTGTTAGAAGATATACAAAACAAGACAGCTAAAGGGGAGGTTCTGATAATGGGAGACTTCAACATGCCGGATACAGATTGGTCAATACCAGCAGGAACATCTGCCAGAACTAGACACATAGTGGATTCCCTGCAGGGGGAGGGCCTCAAACAACTGGTACAGCAACCCACAAGAGACAGGGCTATCCTAGATCTAGTAATGACTAACAGGGAAGGGATCACATATCTCCAGGTAGAAGGTAACCTGGGGACCAGTGACCATCGCATGGTATGGTTCAATTTGGCTACTACATCTAAATCATCCCATTCCAAGGCAAAAATATGGGACTTCAGAGGAGCTGACTTTGATAAGATGGCCAACAGAGTTAAGCTAGCCCTGGCAAAAAGAAACACAGGTGAGGGGGTACAGGCAAAGTGGGCAAGCATTAAGGATGCAATACTTGAAGCAACATCCCATTGTGTTAGACAGAAAAGAAAGTGCAAAAGAAGAAGAAAACCACTTTGGTTCTCAAATACAGTAGCAGAAAAGGTCAGAGCCAAAAGGCTGGCCTTCAGGAAATATAAGGGAACACAGCAGGATGAAGATAGGGAGGCATACCAAACTGCCCCTAAGGGAAGCAGGGAAGGCAGTAAGGCATGCAAGTCCCAAACTGAGGAAACACTATCACGAACAGTAAAAGAAAGGACAAGACATTCTATAGATACATTAGTGAAAGGAGAAAGTCCAGAGGGGGTATTGCTGAGCTTAATGGAGAAAAGGGACATGTGAGGAGGAGGATCCTGTAAAGGCATCTATCCTAAATAGATACTTTTGCTCAGTATTTACTGAAGAGAAGGTAGGGCAGGGCCCACAGCTCAGCATCATGGACACAGGGGAGGGAGGTGAGCACTACTCCCTTCACAAAAGAAAGGGTCCACAAGAGCTTGCTAAGCTCAGGGTGGATAAGGCAATGGGACCTGATGGCATACATCCCAGGGGTACTAAGGAGCTAAAGGTAGAACTAGCAGAGCCATTAGCAGAACTGTTTAGTGAGTCTCTGAGCACGGAGAGGTCCCAGGAGACTGGAGAAGGGCTCATGTGATCCCGCTCCACAAGAGTGGTAGCAGGGAGGAGGCAGGGAACTACAGACCAGTCAGTCTTAACTCAGTAGTGGGCAAGATTATGGAGGAACTCCTTAAGGAAAGGATAGTGCAACACCTGGAATCCATAGGGGCACAGGATCCAAGACAGCATGGGTTTACAAAAGGAAGGTCCTGTCAAACTAATCTCATAGATTTCTTTGACTGGGTAACCAGAGTGGTGGACCAAGGGGGAGCAGTTGATGTGACCTACCTTGACTTCAGCAAAGCTTTTGACACTGTTCCACATAGAAGATTGATAAATAAGCTGGGTAGGCTCGGGGTGGGTCAGAAGTTGGTCAACTGGGTGGCAAGCTGGTTGATGGGCAGAAAACAGAGAGTGGTGGTAAATGGTATACAGTCAGAAGAGATGCAAGTCACAAGTGGGGTACCTCAGGGATCAGTCCTGGGCCAGTCCTCTTCAACATCTTCATTAGTGACCTTGCAGATGGACTAGAGGGAAGGTTTGTCTGTTTGCAGATGACACCAAGATCTGCAACAGAGTAGATGATCCAGATGGGGGTGGGCAGAATGAGAAGAGATCTGGATAAACTAGCAAATGGTCAGAAGAGTGGCAACTGGGATTTAATGCAAAAGTGCAAGATCATGCACATAGGGAAGAGAAACTCTGAAGCCACCTATAGGCTGGGAAGGAGTTGCTAGCAGTCACAAAGGAAGAAAGAGACTTGGGCATCATCATCACTGATGACCTGAAATCATCCAAGCAGACCTCTAAAGCAGTAGGTAAGGCTAGGGGGTTTTAGGGGTGTATTAGTAGGGGTATCACAAGTCGTAAGAGGGAGGTAATAATCCCTCTTTACAAGACACTGGTTAGGCCCCATCTGGAGTACTGCATGCAGTACCGGAGGCCACACCTTCACAAGGACATTAACCAAATTGAGGCAGTCCAGAGAAGGGCAACCAAAATGGTGCAGGGACTGCATCAGAAGAACATATGAGGACAGATTAACAGAGCTCAATATGTATACCCTTGAGCAAAGGAGGGAGAGAGGTGATATGATCGAGGCATTCAAATACCTTAAGGGCATTAACAAGGTGAAAGAGTCTAACATGTTTAAATATAAGAAAAATAGCAGGACAAGAGGACACAGCATGAGATTAGAGAGGGTCCCGATTAAGGGGGAATGTGAGGAAATTATTTTTCACAGAAAGGGTGGTGGATGCATGGAATGGATTACCTCAAGAAGTGGTGGCTATGAATACAGTGCAGGGCTTCAAACAGGCATGGGATATGCATAAGGGAGCAATAAAAATGAGTATGAATAGATAGGCCACTGACAGAGCAAAGGCCGATGGCACATTTATAAGGTAGAAAAAGAAATGGGCAGACTGGATGGGCCTTGCAGTCCTTATCTGCCGTCAACTTCTATGTTTCTATGATAAATAATCTGTAACCAATTAACAAAAACAAGAGGGATACCATAATATTCTAGCACCTGGAACAGAAAGATATGAGGCACTTCATCAAAGGCCTTAGCCTGATCTAGTGAAATCAGATACCCTGAGGACCCAGGTCCATCAAAAACCTCACGTAGCAGTTTAGCCACATCTCCCATACCCCTCTGTGGAATAGCACAGGTCTGCCCAGGGGAGATAATATCCTGAGCCACCCAAGATAGACGGTTACACAAAATTTTACACAAAATTTTCCAATCTACATTCAGAATACTAATAGGACGCCAGTTTCGAAGGTCAACTTTGTCTCCCTTTTTATACAAAAAAATCAAAAGACTGTCAGCAAGTACTTTAGGAAATGCGACAGTACCAGACAAAACATCATTAAAAATGAGAAAACCAAAAATTTACTTATAAGGCCTACCACTTTTTTATAGAATTCTCCAGGTATACCATCAGGACCAGGAGAAGACCCATTATGTAATGTACCAATCACTGCTACAACCTCCTGCTGAGATATAGGTGAAATCAACTTTTGCTTATCAGCCTCTAATAATTCAGGCACATCCAATTGACTTAGAAAGTCAGCAATACCAGCCAAAGGGGGAGAATTATCGTTATAGGAAGCTTCCACAAAGTCAGTAACAATGCCTTCAATTCTCTCCCCAGTGTCCACAAGCATAACAGAATCAGTTTTTAATGCTTCCGTATACTTAGACTCCACCCGTCTAGCACAACAATCATAAGGATTCACAGTCTGTGATTTACCTTGCGTACCACATTTTTGTTCCAAAAAGAGAGAATGGGCCCTATCATATTGAAACCGACACATTTCCATCATAACGGCTTGAATGTCCTCAGTAAGGTCTTCCCCAGTTTCAACCGACCGAGATAAAAGTCGCTGAAGCTTATCTCGGAAATACAAATAAGTAAGATATCTACTATTTGCGGCTGTTTTGGACAAAGAACCACATAAAGTTTTCAAGTCTCGTTTGGTATCCTGCCACCAAAACAGGGAATTATCATATAATTCATATACAGAAAATCTGGCATCCAATTCCTCCTTAATGGTAGCCCAGGCAGCCTCATCTGATAATAAGGAGGAATTCATCCTCCAAACAGGATTAGGGCCAGGTTTACTTAAAGGACGTTCCACAACTGTTATAATTAATCTGTGGTCAGAGGTTTCAACCGGAAAAACTGAAAAAGACCTTACCGGGACCCAATGAGAAGCAAACCAGAAGTCAATTCGTGTTGACAAATGACCTCTAGAAATTTGTATGATCTGGTAATCTGGAAAAACCCGCTGTACAATCTTTAAACCTAGCTTGAATATACATTTTGTTCAAAAAGTTAGAAACAGAGTATAGCTTTTGCGTCCTGCCAGTCTTATCTGAAAAAGAGAGGATACAATTAAAGTCTCCCCCCAAAAACACAGATCTGGTGGTATATAAATAAGGCTGTATTTTCTGTAGTAAAGCAATCCTCTGAAACTTAGTCTGAAAATTATAAACATGAATAAAACGCATATCATGAGTCCCAAGTCTAGCATCTAAAATACATGCCCTCCCAGGAACCAAATCAATAATGCGAGAAACATGAAAATCAGTATTCATGATTAGAAATCCCACCCCTGAACATGGATCCTCATGCAAGGACCAAAAAGAAGAACCCCACAACCAATCTTTAGATGCCTGATAGGTTTCCCGGTTAGTATGCAGGCGAGTATCCTGCACCAGGCAAACATTCAGTCGATGACCTGCAAGGATAGAAAAAGTGGTTAATCTTTTTTTCTGATTTTTAATACTATTAACGTTCAGGGATCCCACAGATAGGCACCACTCCATGGTCAAATGTCAGAAGCAACCGGGACTTCAGATACCACAGATGTCATAGTTTTAGCAGTAGAGCGCTTTGACTTTTTCTTCTTCTTAACTTCGCCTTTCTTAGAAACCAGGGAAGTATCAGTGTCAGTCACATACTCAGGTTGAGAAGAAATCAAGGAGGAGGAATCTGAATCAGCCTCCTTATCCTCCCATTGTTTTCGCTTAGTGAGAGGGAGAAGATCGATTGGACACACTAAAGCCTGTATCACTCCCCGCACAAATACTCTTACTCAGTTTCTGAGAAGCGCTGCGTATCAGCCGTTTAGATTTCTGCAATTCTCATTCATCAGTCAAGGGGGGAGCATCCGAGAAATAGGGAGTGAAGAAGGGCCTGGCAGCACATTAAAGGTACAGGGCAATACATCAGATTCAGGAGAAGATGATGCCCCAGGGGTTTCCACAGGTGCCTGGATAACTCCATCAGAAAGCTAAGCTCCTTTAAAAGGGCAGTCATTAGATACAGAAGGGACCACCGACCCCGCAGGGGAAGGTACAGGGGGGGAAACCAGGCCAGAAGACAGGGGCGGACATGGGCGAGTAGAAAGGTCAGGACCAGACTGTTCCCCAGGCTGTGGAGGAGCAACCTCAACATTATCATCAGAAACCGGTCCTTCCATATTGTGAGAGACCCAGAGACAATCCTTGAAAGTGTGGGTGAGATCATCACAAAGGTTACACACTACCAGGGTCTGACATGCGAAAGCTACATGACCAATACCTCCACAAAGAAAGCACTTCATTTTGTCACAGGCATTGCTCAAGTGAGTGCGTGCCCCACACCTAAAACAGGATTGAGGTTGACCTGCATAAAAAATAAAGCCCCTATCTTGTCCAAGATAGAAACAACTAGGCAGATGCTGGATGCTGCTCCTGTCTTGAGGCAATTTCACTCGAATCCACCATCCTCCAGTCCAAATATCTTCAGAATCCATAATAGGATCAGGGAGACCCAGAACAGATAATTTCATCCGCAACCAGAACAATATATCTGAGATAGCCACCCCCTCATTTTTAAATAACACAGTAATAGTCCTGAAAGCTGGTTTAGTCAGAGGAATAACAACAAAAGCCTTCCACTCAGGATTATTACGAACCCCCTGGTAATGCTTCCAAAACAACTCCAGGCCACCAGCAGTCTTAAAACTGGCATCAAAGTTGGGGTCACCAAAGGTGTGTATCAAGGCATAAATTTCATGAGCTGAAAAGCCCATATTATCCTTCAAGAGGGTACGACCCACATAGACTCGGTCAGGATATACATCTAGACCCCCTTTATATTTGATACGTACTGCATTTCTACATTTAGCAGAAACAGGGGGTTCATGAATAAGGCCCGCATAAGATCTACGAGAAGAGCCCCGGCCAGAGTTATCCTGAGGCCCAGGACCCCTGAGGGAGGACAAGGGGGTGTAGGGTCTAGATGATCAGTAGTAGGCTCAGGAGGAATGTGCACAGAATCTGGTATTGAATGTACAGGGGGTTACTATGCACAGTGGAAGCTACTGCAGGAGAAACAGGCAAAGACTGTAATTTGGCAGCAGGAAATAAAACTGGGGAATCACAAAAGTCAAAAGATGAAGGGAGTTCCAAAGGGTCAGCTAAAGTAACGCTCGGCCTAGTAGGTGACACCCAAGGGTGACTAGGACAAGGCTTAACCCACCAAGCAGCCTGCAAGGCCTCAGCCACCGTGTGACCAGTCACTAAAACATTCTGGTCATAATCAGGACCATCCTGAAAAACAGCATCCCCTGTTTCAGTGGGCAGTGGTTGAGGAACAGAAATCTTGGGTAAATTCCGTGACTCCTGCAAATTAAACTCAAGGTCCTGTTGAACACCCCCCAATTCCACAACAGTACAAGAAGTCACAGTAGAAAAAATGTTTTTGGTACTTTCCTGTGAGCTGGAAGGAGTAGCAGTCCAGTCAGATGAAAGGTAAGCAGCTTGAGCAGGAGGTGCATCCATATCAGGGCTGCAGCATACTGCAGGAGATAAACTGGAACATGTTTCAGGAGTAAGAGCCTTCAGAGGTAGTGACCCAGTCTCTAAAGATAAGCTGCTCACAGGGCTATGCACCTCAGCTTGGGACTCGCGGCACTCTTCCTCCGCCAAAAGCACCCACAGAAAATCGCTCCTTTTTAGAAACGGCGGACCAGATTACAAGTCCATTGGGTGAACCAAAAGGTTAGGCAACTTAGGAAAAGCACTAGAAACACTAGAAGACAGAGAGTCGTGTACCATAAAAATGGACGAATCCTCAGAGTTAAGCAGGGTTAAATCCACAGCAGGTATCTTTAAATCCACTTCCATCTTCTCAGAGACAGAAGAAGCCTCATAGAGATTAGGTACAGATGAAGAAGCAAGCTCCCCTGCACCCACAGCCAGGTCATGACCACCTCCACCACCAGAGTCCATAGGAGCCGCCATCTTGGTCCCACAGGAAAATGGGTCCCCCCTGCTTACAGGAAGCAGGAGTAGGGGAATTTCCCCGGTGTCCTGGCCAAATCTCTCCCATTCACTAAAAATACCACCAACAGCTTAATCTGGTTCAATTTCAGTTGCTTACCATCTGTATCCCCCCTCCTCCAGGTCCCCCATGAAAAAGGGACTTTTAGACCCAGTGGGCTTACTGGGTCAACAAAATTCAATAAACAAATAAAAGGCAGGTTAGAGACTGGCCTGTAGTTTGCGAGATAGTCAGGGTCCAGAGAAGGTTTTTCAGGAGGGGGTGAACCACCACCTCCTTCAGGGTGTCCAGAAAAACCCTGGTATCTAATGATCACCTAACTATCTCAGCGAGGACCAGTCCTGTTGCCTCCATGCACCCCACAAGGAGGCACGTCAGACCTGGATCCAAACTACAGTAAGTCGGTTGCAAGCCCTTGACCAATTTCAAGACATTATCGATCTCTAACCGAACAAAGTCTGACCAGACAAATTGGGTGTTAGTGCTCCCACACTGATCTCCGCCCTGACCATTTGAGTGAGCTACATGGATCTCAGACCTGATGGTCTCTATCTTATCTGCAAAAAATCGAGGGAACTCCTCACACTTCTGTTGTGAAAAGGCTCTCAGATTCTGGAGGCAGGCTTGATTGCACAGCCTGTCCACAGTCCAGAAAAGCTGGGCAGGTCGATTTTTCACTGCTGCAATCTCCCCAGACAGGAATTCTGCCTTCTCACGGGAGACCGCAGATTGATATACCTTATAATGGGATATCAATCTAAGTTCGTCATCTTTCATGCTGGATTTCCACTAGCAATGCTCCAATCTTCTTCTCACTCTCCTCATCCCCCTCAAGGTCCCATCAAACCATGGGGACAGAGGGGGAAGGGTGAGCGGGTGAACATCGACTGGAGCAATGGCTTCCAGGCCCTTTCCCACTGCCTTATTATAGGCTCATAGTAGACTCTCTGGATCCCTGCTAACACTCGCACTGCCCTATAGGTCCAGAACAGCCATCAGACCAGCTGGAGTTAATCCATGTAATGGGCAGTACCGGACCATCTTCATAAGGGTAGGTCTATCCTGGGGGCCGCTAAGCTGAACCCAATACTGTGGTGATCAGACTCTCCTATGGGTTCCACCACCATGTCTGAGATCTCCATTCCCGGCAGGAACACCAGATCCAGTGAATGATGCTTTATATGGGTCACAGAGGTAATTACCTATGTGAGCCCCAACGACATCATCAATTGGAGAAAGTCTTGTCTAGATTGTCAAAGTTCATCATCGACCCAGCCATTGAAGTCCCCCAGTACCAGCTACCTTGGGGCCTCCAATACCATCTCGATGATGAAGTCCTCGACCTCCTGCAGGAACTCCTTCTTGATCCCGGGTGGACAGAAAATGAGTATCCTGCAAGCCACACCTGCACCCATGATACATTCAAAGGATCTAGTGGCCCTAACTGGCACCTCTACCAGGCCCAGCTCCATCTTGAAACATATTGGCTACCCTCCTCCAACCCTAATATCCAACCTCTGCCAGTGTATCACCGAGTACCCAGCCAGAAGAGCTGACTCCAAAATGGGAACAGCATTTTCATCTAGCCAGGTCTCGGTGATGCAAGCTAGTTCAGATGACCAAAAAAGATCATCAATTACTGCTGTCTTGTTTTGAATCAACCTGGCATTGCATAGCACCATCTGGGTTGGATGAGTAGTCAAGGTTGACTGAGCTGCCTGCTCACTACAAATGGAGCCCTTGGGTATGAGCACCAAGCAGGGTGAACCCCTTTCCTGGGCCAATTTCACCCCAGGGTGTCTTCTTATCCCCCCACCACTCCAATTCATCCCCCTACTCCACTTCCCCAGTTGAAACCCCACCCCTTCAATGCCTTCTCACAATTCCCAAGGTGCGACAATGCCTATAAACCTTGGCTGAAAGTGGGGGCTGAGGCAACTGAAGGATGTAAAGGGCCCTGAACTCAGCAGAAGAGTAATGCCTGCCTGTCAAAGTCATCTGCCAACACATCCTGCAAATTCTACTCCAAGTAGTAAATCAAAAGCACTCACTCATTCAATCATATAATTACATCCACTCATATACATTCAAAAATAAAATCCTTAAATACCCAACCAACACTACCATCCCCACCCTCCACTAAAATTACAATAACTTAACTACCCCCATCACCAAGTAACCTAACTTAACACAAGGAAAAAATATCAAATAATCCAATAAATGGCCAAAAGAACAGCAGTAAATGGTCTAATTTGTTTTGAATCAGTGTCCAAGTATATCTGTCCCAATAAAAGAGGTTAAATTAAGCAATGTCCAAAGAATCACTCCAAGGCTCCAAAGAAAATTTGACATTGGCAGAGGGGCTCTCCCCATCCTCTAGCCTCCAATATTTATCCAAAAATGCAGCACTCTCACTACCACATTCAGAAAATAATGCTTAAGATATTTAAATACAGAAAAGGAGACACTCTCACTGCATAATTACAAAATAGCAAGCTAAATGATTCATATTTAGACACCAAATGTGTCAGCATTCCTACAGTCAGTGATTCTTTCTCTGGTGAAGCATCCACAGAGGAGTGAAGTCTCAGCAAGAGATCTTTCGATGGCCCAAAATTACTGGGTCACAACCCGACCACAGAGAGGGCCCCAGACCACAGCCAGTCTCCCATACTTCAGCTGCTGGGACCACCCGGCCTTCATCAGGAAGCCTCCTACTGCCCCAGGTGTTCAGGCTATGCATGCCCTCTGGTTGCACCCTCCTGACCCCCCAAGGGAAAGTGGTCGCCTCCAGTAACCCACCTCAGGACCACCTGGTCCAGCTAATCAGTCTTCCATTCACAGTCACCTTCACTTTACTTTGAGTTACTCCACCCAATATTCTCCAATGTCCCAGTAATCCAAGCTCACCAGTTGTGGCAATTCCTGGTTAGGCTTTCTCCGAAGGGGGGGGGGACTGTTTCAAGAGAACCACTTACAAATGCCCCAAATAGCAAATCTGCTCCCCAAGGACATTATTATCCCTCCAAGAATCATTCTCCTCAGCTCCAGGAGAATGAAGCACAAAACTCCAGGTCACAAATTTATTCGAGGCTATATGCTGTATACCAGAACCTTGGAGTAAATCCTCCTAAAACACAGCCCATTTCCACAGCAACCATTTCCACCACAGGCAGAATCTCCAGCTGCTCGTTGGCTAACGTTGGGGCTCCAAGTACAGTTTGGGGTTAGAAAGTTCCAGTCAGTTGCTTGGTATTAATTGCTTCAAAAAAACAACCCCACATACCACACCGTATCAGTGCCATATGAAACACCTGTGGAATGGGTATAACAATCTCGGCAGCTATAACTCCATAGCCGATGATTCTTCAGCCAATTCCCATTACTGTTGTATGGCCACATTAAACAAATAGTAGAAAGAAAAACAGTGAAACACACTTAAATAAAACAATGATGCTAAAAACA
The DNA here is from genome assembly GCA_016271365.2 of Neoceratodus forsteri. Classification (NCBI taxonomy): domain Eukaryota; kingdom Metazoa; phylum Chordata; order Ceratodontiformes; family Ceratodontidae; genus Neoceratodus; species Neoceratodus forsteri. The sequence continues at coordinate 1,154,367,240 of CM057456.1, read as the reverse complement.
ATTAAAATACTGCTGGGTCTAAATGGACGGCTGGCCCAGTGTGGTCGCCATCTTACAAACCCATCTTGCACCACAGAAGTATCCTGATAAATGATTTTTATATATTTAATGAAGTGGGCTTTGTTTTTGTACAAAATATACTATAAACCAGAAGTTATCCCTTACAGTCACAGTGTTCTAAATACAGAACTAACAACAGAAAGTTTTTTTATACGCAGAGAGTGGTAATTGGTAAATGCTTGGAATGGACTTCTGCATGAGATAATTATCAGTAAAAATAAATCAATTTTCAAAAGTAAGCTGGATAAATGGATCATAGGAAGGGAGTATCATTTCTGGTAAGGGCTCTGAAATGAGAACTGTTCATGGGCTTCTTGCCTTTTGTTTCCTGTCCTGCCTTAGCATAAACCTTAGTATGAACCAAAAGGACCAGCAACTGAATTAGTGGATTTGGAGACCATTGAAGGGGTCAATGGGTGGAAATTTGACATTTATTTATCTAAGTCCCCAGAAAATTCAATGAAGCATTTCGCAACTTCTCATTATTCACAGTGTGGATTCCCATCATTGTTCAAAATTGTTGGTTCAAATTTCTGTTATTTACCTAATAAATGATTAACAGTACTTCAAATTATTTTTGAATTGCCAAAATCCTGCTAGTGCTTAGCTCTAAAATAGTTTATTGTGGCTGTTCTAACTGCAGACTTGCAGGAGTCTCTAATAGTTTGTACTCTTGTGAAGTTATGGGATCCTTAGTTGTTTTATACCAATTCCACATTTTATCCATTGTTCTCATTAATTTAGGAGAGTAGGAGTAAGTCAATCACTTCTGGATTCACTAGCCTCGATTATCAATGGGTGATGCAGGGCTTGCATTAAGCCCTGCATCATACCATCATATCATGGCCATTTGTTTTAAATCTGGCCAGAACCTCACGGTGCTACCTCTAGGTCATACATGATCTTTTGAGCGTGTGGCTGCCCGGGGTGGTGAGGGTGTGGGTTTTAGGGTCCTTGTGCTCTATCGTCCACCTGGTGTAAATGGGGACTTCTTAATGGGAGATAGAGGAGTTCATCACCAGCCTGGTGTTAGAGTCTCCCAGGTGGTTGATTCTGGGGGACTTCAATGCCTGGATTGACAGTTGGCTCTCTAGTTTTGGGAATGATCTACTGGGGAGCATGGGGGCCTAGGCCTGTCACAGGATGTAACAACAGCTATGCACTCAGGTGGCCACACACTGGATTTGGTCTTTTCTTTAGGGTTAGATGTGAGTGACCTCAGTGTTGATCCTGTATTTTGGTCAGATCATAGCACTGTGAGGTTCACGCTTAGAGGCACTCCCAGACAGTCCCGCCCCTGTGGAGATGGTCCGGTACTGCCTGTTAAGAGGAGTTTCCTCTATGGAATTGTCATCAGTGCTGAACCTATCGAGTGTTGGGGCAGCTTTTGCAGTTGGAGTGGAGGAAGCAGTGGCAGCCTATAATGGGGCTGTTGCTGCGGCCTTTGTTTCAATCACACCTATTTGTCTCCATCCCTTGTCTACTCATCAGAGACCTCCTTGGTATGATGAGGATCTCTTGGTTTTAAAGATGAAGAGGCAGAGGTTAGAGAGGTGCTGGAGGAGATCTGGCCTGCTGGAGGACAAATTGGCCCTGAAGTTGCATTATGTTGATTATCAGAGGGCAATCTCCTGTAAGAAGGCAGAATATTTGTCTAGGGAGATTGCTTCAGTGAGGAACAGACTGGCTCAGCTCTTCCACATGGTAGACAGGCTTTTACGTCCTGCCTGTCTCTGTGTCGGGGGAGCAGATTCTAGCACTAGGTGTGAGGAGCTGTGTGTATTCTTAACTGACAAGGTGTCCTCTATTAGGGATGAGGTCTCTTTGAGTACCTTTCAAAGTGGATGTAGGGTCCAGCCTAAAATGTGTTGAAACACTCCTCTTGTCTGAGATGAGTTTGAGCTAGTTGGGGTGGACAGATGGCAGAAATAATATCAAAGCTGCAGCCAACCCAATGTGATATGGACGCAGGTCCGACCCGACTTTTGATTGAATGTTTGGACCTGATTGGACCTGTGGTTGCTGAGGTCGTCAGGAGTTCATTGAGGTGTGGAGTCTTCCCATTGGCCTTGAAAGAGGCCTTGGTTAGACCCCTTCTGAAAAAACTCTCTTTGGACCTGGACTGCCTCAGCAAATACATGCCAGTCTCAAACTTCCCATTTTTAGGGAAGGTTATTCAGAAGGTGGTGGCCGTACAGCTCAAGAGACATCTAGCCTCTTCCTCCACCTATGAGCCTTTCCAGTCTGGATTTCGTGTGGGGCATAGTACAGAGACTGCCCTGGTGAGGGTTCTTAATGATCTCCTGATGGCAAGGGATGGGAGAGACTGTACCGTCTTGGTCCTTCTGGACCTCTCTGTGGCATTTGTCACAGGAGACCATGAGGTGCTACTTGACCATCTGCGGTTCTGGTGTGGCCTGTCCGGTAATGTTATCTACTGGTTCAGGTCATACCTGACAGGCAGAGTACAAAGGGTGATGATGGGGTTAATATCATCTAACCTGAAGCCTCTGTGCTGTGGGGTTTCACAGGGTTCAGTCTTGTCACCCTTGTTGTTCACGGTGTACATGCTGCCATTGGAGTGGTTCCGGGTGGTCAGGGCACTGGCGTTAGAGCACCTGCAATCAGTGCACTGGGTAGAGGATGCCAGCAAGGACAGTGCTGCACCACAAAGCAGCAGAAGTGCAACCTGACTGAGCAGCACAAGGCACAGCCACAGCCACCTCACCCACAAACCCAGCCAAGGAATGCACACAGGGCAACAGGCGGTGCAGCAACAGCACAGAGAACTCCTGTGAACAGTGTGACAGGGATAGCGGCCCCACATGGACTATGCAAATGGCAACAGGGCACCATGGCAATGGCACAGTGGCATGCACACCAGTCCACATGCACAATGCCACTGGGTGGAGGCGTGCAACACCAATGGACCCACACAGCCTGGGCGTGTGACCATGCGGGCGGAGGCATGGATGACACACCACCCGACAGGGAGATACAGCACCAGACTGACAGGGCACTGTAGGGCCAATGTGGCACACAGCACAGGTGCCTACACCCAGTGAATAGCATGGCAGTGGACACAAGGCAGCCATGACGTCAGGGTGCCATGCACACAGTGGTGCACAGGGATACTGGCCGCCAGCAGCTGCACACGACCCAGCACAAGTCTGGCCCACCAACGCTGCACCTGTGAATAGTGTACACAATGGGGTGAGGGGTAAAACAGGGGCACTCCAACTGCCAATAGCACCACAGCAGGGCAATGGAGCACAGGACATGGGCATGGGCAGGCTGACCTCAACGGACCCCAACAGTGGTAGCCCACAGCACTAGTTATGGTACATGCACCAACCCCCCCAACAGACACACCACATGGTCAACACCACCCCAACCCTATGCCAACAGCCCTGGTGCTGGAACTGCCATGGCACAGAGTCAGACAGGTGGCACAGCATTCAATGAGGTGCCATGTGGGGCAGGCAGATTGCACCACAGGGGCATCCTGACGCAAGTGTGGATGGTGTCTCCAGTCGCACAGTGCATCCGCAAACATGCACTGCAGGTGGAATGTGACCACCCCAGGGGACCAGACTGTCGGACATGTACCGGCACGCCACATGTCATGCAGGGGCCACATGTAGCTGGCAGTGGTAAGCTGATTGGCAGGCAATGGCATCCCAGTCCATGGCAGTGGTCCCTGTCACAGACAATGTACAACACCCAAGATGGTGCCACTGGCAGGATGTGTGTGACCATACACCACTGGTGCTGGACGACATGGCGAACATGTGCACAGGGGGACCATGGACAGGCAGGGGCTGTGAGCATGGCAGCAATGCAGACATGTCAGATACATCTATACAGTGCAGTAGCACACCAGAGCCACTGCCAAGGCCAGAATGGGGGGGCCAACATGTTACCCATACAGGCTGCACATGGGGGTGTGGGGATGGGCCACAGCATGGCACCAACCCATGCATGACCCCTTGTGATGGCGGGGGACTGGAAGCACAGTGCTGTGGTGCTGTGGTGCCACACAGCTGGGTGCACAGTTCAGAGGCCTGGCCATGCAGCAGAGACAGCCACACATTACTGGGGCAGCATGGCTGGCACAGGAACATGTGCCCATGCACACCCACGACACCACCCAACCACAGCCATATGCCATCACATCCACACACAGATGCACACATTCCCATACATGCACAGGCACATGAAAGAAACAGTCATAAGATGGTACTACTGTTCACACACTTTATTGATTGGGGGGATGTGTTAAACTGCACACATCCCCAGGGGGTAGGGAACTGTATGTGGGACATGCCAGCATGGCCAGACACATGATCATGTGGACTAGACCTGCAGCTGAAAGTGCATGGTGATGCCCTTCTGGTGGTCCTGGATGCTGGATCCTCCATACCACTCAACAAGCTCCATTATCCACTGGCTTCTGTCCCTGAACCTGTGATGGGGTGGTGCAGCAGGTTCCCTGGCCATGAGTTGCTGCACATTGGTGTCATTCAGTTGCTGTTCAGAATGCAAGCAGTCGATGATTGTCAAAATGCTGGGATGTTCCGTGCCCAGCAGGGAGTTGAAGCCCAGATACCACCCTTCGACTGCATTGATGGTCCGTGGCACTCCAGACTGTGCAGTGTCATAGCAGTTCCAGACCTCTACTGGGAATGTTGGCTTGCACCTGTGGCCACTGCGGATGGGCCGCCCCAGCCAACTGTCCTTGAAGTAGTGCATGAGGGGCACAAGCATTTCCTCCCACTCCATATAGAACTCCCAGGTCCATAGCTCTTCAAACGTTGCCTCGACTTCACTGGGTGGCACATATGCCAGGACAGGGAGGAACTGGATGTTCATGGCAAAGTCGGGGTCACTGCTGTATGCATGCTGGAAATCTGGCAACTGCTGCACATTCCGCTGCACCACCTGGCACAGGTGGAAGAAGCAGCCCTGCAGGGTGGCACTGGGGAAGAGGGCCTGGAATGCCTTGTAGGCAGCCTGTTCGTAATCCACCATGATGGTGTGAGGGGCCAGGCCAGGGTGCAGCTCCAGCATCCACTGGAGGATGGCTGTATAGGCGGCTGTGGTGCACAGTACCATCAGGACATACACTGTGGGTATGATGTTGCTGTATTCAACACCGTGGAAAGTGTACAACTGATGGAAGAGGGGTGGGCAGCATTTAAATGTCCCATCTGCAAACCAGTGGTTGCAGCACTCCATGTAGTGTAGGTTCTTTGTGGTACTGAATATCAGGTACCTGTCTGGACCTGTCCCCTAGTCCCACAGTAGGAACTGCTTGCCCTTCTGTGCGAGCGTGTATGGCTCGGGCAGTACCAGTTCCATTAGTGATGCTGACAGGGGTGGTTCAGTGCTTACAGACCTCCTGGTGCACCTCATAGACCTCCACTGGTTCTCCAGATGTGGTAGACGGCCTCCGATGGACTCTGGCATGGTGCTGCAGCATGCTGCCACCACCTGTTGGGGAGTTTCAGATGTTTGCAGTGCCTCCGCTTGATGTCAGCCCTGATTCTTCACACCGTGATGTCTGCATAGTCAGGAACATGGTTGTGGGTCCCAGTGTCTCTTACAATCTCATCCTGGGTGCTGTGGGTTCACGCCTCACAGTGTCCACACCGGTACTCCACACATTTCCAATATGTCTTTTAACCCCATGTCCGCTCCTTTCTGTAGTGGTATCCCCCATGTAGCAACAGTCTGTTGCCTCTTGGACTGTCCACGAACTCCAGCGGGTTGACTTGATAAGCTATTGTGCCTGTGGCAGCTGTGCAGTACTGCTGCTCTTCTGCTCTCCTGGATGCACGTCATTGGCCACCTGTTATGCAGTGCACCTGGACACCCTGACAGCCTGCCTCCCTGTGCTCCCCCCCATTCTGTGCACCTTGTCATCATGGGTTCCGGTAGTTGAGCTTCCCTCTGTTTGTTCCCCTCCCCAGTGTGCCTGTATGTGTACATTTCATGGCAGCACTCACCACTGTACTATGGGTGTGTGCACCTGCATCCAAACATAGCCCATGCCTGCATTGCTGTGCTCTTCTTGCCTTGCTAACAGTGCAATATGTGTGGCTGCCCTGCCCCCTGTCTCTCTCTTTCTCTCTCTCTCTCTCTCTCTCTCTCTCTCTCTCCAGGCCTGCAGTGGCTCCGCTGCTTTGCTGGCTGTGTCAGTGTTGCCACAGCAGTGTACATTCCTAGGAACTCCAGCAATTGGCTTGTTGACACCCTGCACACCGGCCTGTCATTGGTTGCTGTGGTTACTGTGAAACCTGACAGGGCCGAGGTGGCTCCACTGATAGGTGGCCTGTGTTGCTATGCTTACATTGACCCCCGTACTGCCAACCATGCCGTCATTGGTCTGCAACACATCTCCTTCTGGCTGTGTGCACCATTGCCTGCCATCCGACGATCCCTGTGCTCCTGCCACCATCTGCCACTGTCTGCTCTATTGCTGTATGCTGTGCCAGCCCATATGCTCTTTGGTGTCATTCTCCTGTTTCCTGTTGCGGTTCAGGCATTGTGCTGTACGTGACTCTGGGCGCTGCCTGTTGTGGCTGCTACCACCCTTGACCTCCTGGTTGTCGCCTGTCTGCTGCCATGTCCTGGGGCTGCTCCGTTCCCGTCTGTGCATTGGTGTCAGTCACCATGGTTACACCTGACACCATGCGTGCGCCCTCATTGCCGGCACCTCCGCTTCCTGGTGCTGTGCCTTCATTCGTGGCATAGACTGATTGCCTGTGGGTTGCCATTTTCTCCTGGCACTCTGCTTGTGGGGCGCACCTGCTGTATTCCGAATCTCACCGGTGCCGTGTTTGTGGAGCTCTAATGCCGGCACCCTGACCACCCGGAACCCATTGGGGCACATTATTGGGTGGTACAGGCTGAGTTTTCACTGATATGCAGATGATACCCAGCTGTACTTGTCCTGTGCACCCAATATCAAGGTGTTGGCCTCTGTATTTAACAGCTGTCTCGATGAGATCCAGTTTTGGATGACTCAAAACTGGCTTAAATTTAAAGCAGCAGTGCAAAGAAAAAAGTTATTCCAAAAAACTAATTTTCTGCTATGGTTATAAAAAAATATTGGTAGAACTGTTGATTTCAGTTTTCTGGATCCTTCATATGCTGTGCACTGCACATTTGTATTTTTGTCTGGACTCTCATCTTCCTTGTGTCCTCAATATTATTTCTATGCAAAAATGAGGCAGCCATCTTTTTTTCTTGAGAAATATTACTTTAAAACTTTCATAAAATTCTTAAATGATAATGAAAACTGAAAATGTCATCACCAAAGTGAACTGGAAGACATCTGAAATCAATTAGGAAGAAAAAAAGGTGGGGTTAAATTTTAACCCATTTTCGTTGCACTGCTGCTTTAACACAGACAAGGCAGAGGTACTGGTCATGGATCCAGGTCATCAGGGCGGGGAGGTGGAATGAGGGGTTACCCCTTGGCCTAATGTTAGAGGGTGTTCTCCTTGCCCCATTTAGACAGGTGAAAGATTTGGGCGTGATCCTGGACGACAGGCTGATGCTTGATGATCAGGTGTCAGCTGTCGTCAGGAGTGGATTTTACCATCTCTGGAATACCACCCAAATCTGAGCCCTGATCCTGCCTCAGGACTTGACCACACTGGTGTATGCTTTCATCACTTCCTGGCTGGACTACTGTAATGCCCTGTACCTAGGGTTATCTGTAAACAACCTCCACAGGCTACAGCTGGTGCAGAATGCAGCAGCAGTACTGTTGACTGGAGTGAGACGTGCGAGAATATCACCCTGGTCCACCACAGACTGCACTGACTGCAGGTTAGGTGGAGGACTGTCTTCAAGGTAGGGCTCCTGACCTATGAGGCCCTGCATGAAAGGGGACCTGTCTACCTGTAAGATATCCCTGTCCCCTCCCATCTGCTCTGGGCACTCCGTTCTGCCGGGGGGGGCCTCCTTCAAGTTGCCAGGATTAGGTTGTGGCATTCTGGGGACAGGGCATTCTTGGTGGCAGAAATTACCCTGTGGAACTCCTTTTCTGCTTATTTAAGGAAGCTCCCTTGGTAAAAGTCTTTAAAAAGAGCTTAAAATCTTATTTAGTCCAGCAAGCTTTTATTTATTTTTTTTTAGTTTATTTTTTTTAATTCTCCCAGTCCTTGGCAGCAGTACGTCCTGTCTGAATTCCCCCAACCCGTCCCCCACTCGTAGCTCAACCTCCAGCTGCCCCATGGCTTGCCCCCCATGGTGTGGTGGCTGGGATCCCTCAACCTGCCTCACACAAGGATCTGGTGACAGAGGGGTGTTGTTGGCAATCACAGGGGCGACACCTGAAGGAATCGGCCACCACTAAGCTACACCAGGACCTCTTTTCCTCCGGTTTGCTTCCCCTTAGTCGAGGATGTGCAATGACGCCACAAGGAGCAAACATGCACATTCTCGCATGCATTCCTCTGAGCGTCTGCCTCAGCTTTCCCCTACTGTAGCATCAGTGCACCAGCCCCTAGCCTCTTCTAGGGGCCGGTCATGCACGAGTGCTGGTGTCCTCCCACCCCAGAGAATGAGAGCAGTCCTATGGTTGCTCGATCCTTCTCCTCCCCTGCCAGCCCCGAGTGGCCCATGCTCATTTCCAAACATGGGTTGCCAGCATGGTGCAAGGTAAGGCATCCAGCGCCTGAGTCCTCAGTGCCACCGGGCCAATAGCAAGCTTTTATTGATTAATTGTTATTTTAAAGGGATAGCTAGAGGAATATTAAATCTGCTTCCAGTTGAATTGTTGTATGTATATTGTTGTTTTTTTACTGTACAGTGCCCAGAGTCCCTGGAAATGTGTTTTTTTATAAATACATTATATATCTAGCTCTCTATGTATTTATCTATCTATCTATACTCATTCTTTGGTTCAGTTGCGCCAAACTCCTTTGATGCAATTGCACCTGATTTTAGTGCATCTGGCACAATTGCAACACTTTCCATATGCTATAGCTACTTGAGCCAAACATTTGGCACAAGCCCCGTAATAAGAGTCTCCAAAATGGCAGAAGTTAGACCAGGGATAAGATGGTCTGACTTGCAGCATTTGGCTCTCGGGATCAAAAATCCTGATTGCATGCCAGTTGAGTGCCCCAAGCCCCGTGAGCCAACTGATTGGCACACCAAGAACTTGAGGCATTCACGAGGCTTTGAAAATTAAGCCCACTGTCTCTAATCTTCTTAAAGGGTTGGCGCCTATCACAAATATTTAAATGAACACTACATAATTTTTTTTTATTTTCTAGGCCAAAAATATTATACAGCAGTGTCCAACCAGCCATATGAATGGAATTATTAGGCATCAACTTTAAGATCTCTGATTCTGTGGGTATACAAAAAAGCCAGCCACTTCTCTCCCTCCCTCCATCCTAGCAGATCAGTTGCAAGACACAGCACAGTGGTCACTTATGGAGTCCAAAAGGACTCCAAAAGTGACCACCTTTGAGAGCATAGTAACAATAATCCAATCAATAATTGACTCAGATCCTGCTCCGTAACTGGTATAGGTTGTGCCCTGAATGATTTGATAAAGATGATGATCAACTAAAGGGTTCTTTACACAGTCTGCTTGCCTCTTGCCCAGTTCAAATTAGCGTCCCAAACAAAATCCATTTCCTGTTTTAGGGAAGGATACTATGAAAATTTAAAATCATGTCAGACCCCTGACTATACTGCCTCAGTGGTACATAAATACTACTTATAGTATGATTTTTTCTCTCCCAAAACCAAATTTATAGACAAGAAACTGGTTGTCAGACCTGAACTCAGTTACCTGGTAGTCTTACCTGAGACTCTTGTTGGCTGCACTTTTTACACTTTATAAGTTCCTTGGTACTTTCTTCTACCCATACCCTCAGGCACCGCATCTCAGCATCTCATTACTCTCCCTTTACATTACTTTCCCTTTAGCTAGGAGCTACCCCCTCACTGCTCCTGCCATTACTGCACCAACCCATCCTTACTCACCTACCTCTCCTCTCACATGCTTAATCTCACCTAACTCTCCTCCCTTTCCTCAGGCCTCCTTCTCACCTTTGCCCCCTGTCCTCTGACAAAGCCATTCTGGTTGCTAAGATATTGAAATAGTGTGATATGAAGATTTGTGTTTGCTATGTTGATTTTTGTCTTACCACCACTGTTTGTAAACAATAATAAATCTTATTGTACCACCTGGTAACCTATTATTTGTTAAATAACATGTGCATGTTGTTTTATTGTGATCATCCTGAATATGCTTGTTATTACCATCTACCCACTGACATGGAACCTTTGTAAATGAGCTTCTGGCTCAAGGGTAATTATAATCTGAGATCTCAATAAATTAAATAAAACCAAATTTATAGACAAAAAAATACAGGTTGAACAATTGTGTTGGTAATGACATTTAGAGGCCATTAAATTATTGAAAAATAAAAAAAGACAACCACTCCCTTTATTATCTACCCGATCTTTTGTAAAAATAGACTACCCTGTTTATGATTTTGCCGCTGAACCAAGTTTCTGACAATGGATTGATGTCAAACGTGTTTGTAACAACCCAGACATCAAACAATTGTTTGTTACCAAGTACATGTTGATGCTTAAATGCACCAACGTAATCACTGGTTTAATCACATGGTCATTATTGGCATGGCTAAAATCAGTGGCAGAAGGATCAGGATGGGAATGAACTGACTCAGAAATCAATAGCAACAATAACAGCAATCTTTTTTTACCTCACTGTTCTAAATCGGTCAACATTCCTAATCAAAATAGTTCTTAGACTGCTATTTCTAGCTATATCATTGAAAAACATTGAGTACCCTATATAGTCCCAACAAAGATTTTCCATAAAGGGAATAATACAGGTACAATGTGACATATTAGTTTTTAACCTTGTGGTGTTCAGCTGATCACAAAAACTCTTGATAACCCTATCAAGGTATAATATAGTCCCAGACAAATGTGAATTATATGGCTTAACCCTGGATTGAACAAAATGGTTCATGTGCTCAACAAAAGGAAAAGGGATACAACAAATAAATAAATAAAAACCTGATTAAAATAGACATTAAATCAATTAAACAAAAATAATTCCTATAATAAAAATAACCAAAAACTTTTTGAAAGCAGCCTCCCTGCAGCCTCCCACAGTGGACGCCTCCTGGTGTCTCTTGCTACTCCAGCAGGAGTCACTCACATGGACATCTGCTCTTTAGAGAGCTGCTGGAGCTGCTCCTTACTTAAAGGCAGGTAGCCACACCACCAGTCAGATTACAGCCATGCCCGACAGTTGGTCATTGCAACCAACTGGGAGAGGATTAAGGCGCAATGGGAATAGCTGACCAAAGGGAGGGAGTAACAGGTATGACATTGCAGGGGGCTGGAAAAGGTCAAAGTTCAGGTACTGTCCTTTGTTGCAGTCTTTTACAGTCACTGCAGCAGATCCTCACTTAAAGTCAGGTAGTCCCAGCCCCAACCATGTCACTGCCACACCTGACAGTCATTCACTGCCACCGACCAGAAGAGGATGAAGAGACAATGGGAACAGCTGACCAAAGAGGGGAGCAGTAGGTATGATGTTGCAGAGGACTGGATGAGCCAAAGTCCAGGTATCATACTTTGTTGCAGTCTTTTCAGCTGCTGGAGCTGATCTTCACTTACTAGCCCCACCTCCAACCACATCACTACAAAGCCCAACAGATGTCACTGTCACTGACCAGGAGAGCACAAAGGGACAAAAGGAACAGCTGAAAAAAGGAGGGGCAGCAGGATACTGTTGCAGAGAGCTGGAAAAGCCCAACATTCAGGTACTGTCCTCTGTTGCAGTCTTTTTCAGATGTTAGAATGGCTTCTCACTTACAGCATGTAGCCTCACCCCAAACCCTGTCACCAACACACACCACAGCTGGTCCCTGTCACTGACTGGGAGAGAACAAAGGGGCAACAGCAACAGCTGATCAAAAGTGGGATCAGCAGCAATGCTGTTGCAGGGTGCTGGAAAAGCCCAAAGTTCAGGTGCTGTCCATTGCTGCAGCCTTTTACAGCTGCTGGAGCACCTCTTCACTTAAAGGTGGGTAGCCCCGCCCCCATCACCATCACAGCCGCACCCAAAGGTTGGTCACTGCTAGTGACCGGGAGATGATGAAAGGGCTATGGGAACAGCTGACCAAAGGGGTGGGAGCTTCACGTGTGAGATGTTGCAGGGGGCTAGAGAAGCCCAAATTTCAGTTACTATCCTTTGTTTCCTGGTATCTATATTTCTATGAATACAAATTGGGCATCAACTCACCCACAGATGGACCCTGAGCCCAGTATCTCATCACACTGCTACGTTACTGTGCTGTGACAGCATTTTCTCAGTGTCCATTTCTTGTAGTCTCAGTACAATGCCTCAACAGTGCTCTCATGACTCCACTGTGTGAGAGTCTGGGAAAAGAATTGAAACATTGTCGCTGTAATGATAGTGCAGTGCAAAATCAGACCGTGTCACTAAGCCAGGCTCTACCTGCTCTGCTTTAAAGCTGCATACTTTTCTGTGTACAGGAACATGTTTTAAAATCCCATAACCCACTAAGGTCCACTAGGCCCAAGGCCTGTGTTCAGGAATGATCCAGGAGTATTGAGGAGGGTTCCACAGTATGTAGGTGGAGGCTGTGGGACTTAAGCCAAGATGTGCTAAGCTTAATCACAGCTCATTACTCTTTCCTCTAGGCTATACTACCAGCCCAAATGCCCTCAATGCTGAGGACATTTGTTATGAAAAAAGTAATCTTTTTGCATCACTCCACTTTGTCAATGGGTAGTTGGTACATATGGGAAATGTGCACCTCTACTAGGTGAAATGGCACAGCCTAAGGCTGCAACTAGCATAGAATCCTGGGCACATGAACATTCTGGCAGCAGCAACTCTCCAGTCTTTATTTTGCCTTTGAAAGGAAAGCAGTATAGGAGATTTCTCTGAAGAAAAATGTTCATTTCGGAGTTTATTCCTTGGGGCTGTGATTCTGCTGAGCAGATTGGGGCTCCCTGGTGACAGGAAGCACCACTAAATTTAAAATCGTACCTGTTAAGTGTACCAGGTGAAAACAGAGAACCCATAACAGCATGGTCAAAACCGAGCTGTCAAAATAGCAAAATTTAAAACAGCTGTAGGGATAGCATAGTGCAGGTAACATTAGCACTTTCCTTGTAGCTGCTGGCAGTAGGGAGAAAGAGGGGAAATGGTCTGCTGCAGGGTGTGCTGCCGATACAGATGTGCAAAGTCAGGAAACTTTGCAGCATGAAATAATCCGAGCATTTTGCACAATTTGTGGATTATTTTGTGGATGCAGGTCGCAAAATTTCACCTGCAAATTGCAGAATTTCACCAGCAAATGGTGGTCTGTCACTTGGGAATGGTAGAATTTCACCAATGACAATGGAATTTTGCCATTTGAGAGTGAAATTCTGCCATTTGCAGGTGAAATTCCAAACTGCATAGCGAAATTCCACCCCCAAAAAACGTGAAGTCCGATAGTTGAAGCTTTAGCCTATCTGCAAAATTTTATGGATGCAAAATTCCTGACTTCGCTGGTGAATTTAAATGTCGCCGCATCTCTAGCTGCCGAGCAGCTCCTATGGCATTGAGGGTAGGGTACAGGCAGCAGAGGTTAGCGTAATGTTGTTGTGCTGGGGTCCGAGTCCCAGTTCCTGGATATTTTTCTTTATTTAATTATTGATTTCTGTAGAGTGTCATATGGTTTATTTCTCCCACCTCCCGTCTGTTGTGCTCCCTGTGTCTGCCCCCAACCCGCACAATTTTCCCCCCACCTCCAGTGTTCTTGTTGGGTTCCACTTCCCCTCCCCATGGATTCCCCCTTCCCCGCAGTTCCTTCCTGTCCCTGAATTGCCCCCCAGAGGTGATTATAATTAGATGGGGGGTTGGGGTGATCACGCAGTGTATCAGTAGTTTATGTGTGCTGCTGTGGTAGCAGTCGGTGATTTTGCTGAGCGCTATTATTGATTTTGGCATTTGTGTTCCACAGTTTTTGACCGCACGTTATGGGTTTCTCTATTATGACCTAGTACTCCTGTTAAGCTGCAGCTTTCAGACTGGATAACCTGCCTTTTTACCACATTTCCACTGCTTGTTTGTGCATGGTTTGGGGGCCATGTTCTGCCACACTATTCTACTGTAAGTGTGTTTACTTTTCTTTATCATGTCTCGGAATCTCTCTTTTTTATGGTGCCTCTGGTAAGTTCCCATTTCCTTTTTGGAGTGATCGTTAGGGTCTAATCCTTAGTGTTTTCTGTTTCTTCCTAGTGTCTATATTGGCATTGCCCCCATCCCCAGGGACTGTTATAGGGCTTTTTTTACTTCTTATTAGTTGTATGTGCCCTGGGTGTTTAGGACTGCCTTGGTGAAGTATGGGTCTTTTCTTGTTCTGGGGATGGTGTGCTATGAATTTGACAGTGACTGAGCCTGGGTGAGCAGTTTTTGCTGTACTATTGAGGAGTGAACAGCATAGAAGTTTTCCTCTGGAGACAGCTGTATATAAGCAAAACACAAACTGTAGCCTTTCAAGCAGGCATATTATGTTTTTTTTTAAGAGCGCTGGTTGTTTTTTCTAATGGCTCTTCTGAGCTGCACAGACTCCCACCATTATTCAGAGTCTGTCAGTTAGGTTCATGCTCTTTTTCCCTCTTTAGGCAGGTATTCTGAGCCTCAGTGTTATCAGTTTCATGCCTCTTAGCTTGGGCACACAACTCGACGTGGTGACATCATACGTAACATCGTGACGTCATGTATGCACGCACTCACGTGAGCATGCGTATCAGTGTTTTCTCAAGCACTAGATGCAGCGGCTGTGTTTCCTCCAGCTTGGCTCTTCATTTTTTTGGCCATGATTGTTCCTACTACATCTTGTTTGTCAAGTGGGCTGGTAGGATTGCTAGTGTCTGTAAGCTCCACCTGTTTCATGCCCTGGTCTGTCATCTAGCTCAAGTTTGCTTGTGGTTTTCCTCTGAGCAGAGGGGAGTGGAATGGAGCAGCATTCCTTCTAATATTAAAAAAAAAAAAAACAGTTCTTTTTGGCATATTCTGGAATATTCTTTTTGATATAGTGACAGTGGCACCATGGCTTATCAGAGACCTCTAATTTTTGAAAGATGAAAGATCTGCAGAATGGAATGTGACCCTCTCTACTGGCTTCCTGTTGCCTCCATAGTGTTACTAAAGCTAATATGTCTCTCACAGTTCCTCTCAGTCAGAACCCTGAGCTTGGGGGTACAGCTGGTATACCAGTTGGTAGTTGCAAAACAGATTTGAGTAAATCTTTGTTGTTGCTCTTAGGTGAGCTTTTGAGCCCAGATGTTCCACCGGACATCCCTGTCGACACACCTGACCCCAAACCAGACCCTTAAGGTCAGGGGGCATGCACAGGCACATCCAGGTACACTAGAGCAGAACATGTCTGCAAACCTAGATCTGTAGTCAGATCCCAACATCAACCATACAGAGTGTCGGGAGGAGGATACCAGAGATCTTAGGGAAAATCCTGACCCAAAAGTGTTACCTGATGGTCAGGATGGTCCCTGTGATGAGAGGGGGAATGGGAGTGGATGGAGCCTAAGAAGAGGATTCCATTCCTTCCCTTGTTCAATACAATATCTCTGCTCTGTCTTATAAATGAGGCTTGTAGGGCACTGCAGCTGAGGAAGGTGCAAACCATGCATGCCTTAGAGGCAAATCTTATCCTGTCCATGTCCTCCTTCAATCTAAAGTGTTTTCGAAACCTTATTCACTGTGACCAGATTATTGAACAAGAATGAGCAGGCATGGACTAGATAAAATATCTGCCAAAACCTAGAGTATGGTGTTTTTCTTTTATGGAAGAAAATACTAGCAAGTGGGACACTCTACCCCTGGCTGAAAAGGCTATACATAACTCTTTGATGCACATGACTGTTCCGACTGAGAAATCTCTGGCCCTAGTGGATCTGCATGAAAAGTGAGTGGATGCTTCATGTAGAAGGGCCTTTGCTTCCAACAGACAAACCTCTGCATCTCCTGTGCATTCTTCATTGTTACCCGAGCACTAAACTTGTGGATTACAATGCTGGGTAGTTTCATTCCTCTGGATTCTGAGGGAGAGAACATTCTACAGCTGATATCGATGGCCCCTACCTTTCTAGGGGATGCCACGGTGGAGAACTTATGAATGTCAGCTCACTTTGCTTATCACATTGTATAAGCTATGCGAGGTGTATGACTACAGCATTGGGTCGTGGACCAGGCACTGATGGTCAGGCTGTTTAATGTAGCCTTTGAGGGAGGCTTGTTATTTGGATCAGGCCTGGATGACATTTTGAAATATATCCAGGATAAAAAGGGACATCTTCTGATATGAAAACAACAGCAAAAGGCCAGCTCAACTTCAAAAGGCTGAGGAGGCTTCTGACAGGGGCAGTATCAAGGGTTTTTTTTTTATTCCTTTTGTAACTTGGGAAACCAGAGGAGTAAAAGATCATACTCTGGGTTTAAGGGCAATAGTGGCAGAGGAATCGTTGCCAAAAAATGCAATGGAGGTCCATGGTGAAGAGGTAGCACATCACAATGAGAGTACATGGGCCCATCTCTGACTCCCTTCCCATGGTGGAAGACTGCATCATTTTTACAAAAAGTTGGCCCAGATAAAGTCAGATGCTTGGGTCCTGGAGATTCTGGCATTAGGCTACACAACAGAGTTTACAACCATTCCCTCAAAGAGACGTTTTCTACTATCCCCATAACAAAGGACCCAGTGAAGAGACAAGCAGTGTCTCAAACGTTAGATCACCTCAAACAGATCAGAACAATTGTTCTGGTGCCTCCTAATGAACAAGGACAGGGATTCTACTCGATTTATTTTGTGGTTACCAAAATGTTGGGGGGTTTCAGACCTATTCTGGACCTGAAACACCAAAACAAGTTAATTTGCCACATGTCCTTCAAGATGGAGTCCTTACGGTCAATCATCTGGGTTGTCCAGCCAAGGAATTATTTAGCATCCATAGATCTGAGGGATGCATATTTCCACATTCTCATTTGGAGTTCTCATCGGAAGTTCCTCAGGTTCACGGTCCTGATGCAACACTTCCAGTACAGGGCACTTCCCTTTTGCAAAGGTGCTCATGGTTCTGGTAGCACAATTTCCGCAGGATGGACATCATGTCTACCCTTACCTTGATGACTTGCTTATTTGAGCATTTGCTACACTGGCAATAGAATCTGTGACTAGGACCCTGGAAGTTTTGGAGTCACATGGTTGGGTAGTCAATTGTGAGAAAAATTCTCTCAACCCATCTTAAACCCTGGTTCACCTGGGAGTGGTGTTCAGGATGGATGAGAGGAAGGTCTTCTCCTCAGCAAACATGAAGCAAGACCATGAGAGGAGAGGTTCAGTGGCTGAGGAGCCATTGTCAGTTTCACCTCACTGTCTAGTGTGGATTCTGGATCTCAAGACTAATTCCATGGGCTCACT
Organism: Neoceratodus forsteri; assembly: GCA_016271365.2. Lineage (NCBI taxonomy): Eukaryota > Metazoa > Chordata > Ceratodontiformes > Ceratodontidae > Neoceratodus > Neoceratodus forsteri. The sequence goes on along the minus strand of CM057456.1, from coordinate 1,154,349,649 downwards.
TCCACAAGCGACCCCTTCAGACCAAATCACTGACAGCCTGTTACCCAACCTCAGAGGACTATCAAGCCATGATTCCATTTTCCCCACCCCTTCGTCACTGAATTGGTGGGTGAGTTCGGAGTTTGGAGAGCAAGGGGTCCCTCTTGAAAGTCCCTCCAGAGTTGATCCTGAGTTGATCTTGACAACTGATGCAAGCTTGTCGAGCTGGGGGGCAATTCTGGACCATCTTCCCATTCATGGGTGTTGGTCTATGCAGGAACAGCACCTGCACATCAACATCCTGGAGATCAGGACTGTACACTTCTCTCTCATTCATTTTCACAAGCTGGTACAGTCAACAGCCATGAAAATAAGGTCAGACAATGCTGTCACAGTGGCATACATAAACAAACATGGGGGCACAAAGAGTAGAGACATGTTAAGAGAAGCAGCTGATCTGCTACTGTGGGCAGAGAAGAACCTTCTATCTCTTTTGGCAGTTCACATGGTAGGGAGTTGAACATTCATGCCTATTGGCTAACTCACAGAAATGTCCACCCAGGAGAGTAGCTACTGAGCCCAGAAGTGTTTGACATTCTGTGCAGAAGGTTAAGTCATCCACAGATGGACCTGTTTGCCTCCAGCCAGAATGCTCAAGTGCAGCGGTTCTTCAGCTGATACCAGTGTCCACCGAGGGAGGCTGTGGATGCTCTGTCACAGACGTGGAATTTCTGCAGAGCATATGTCTTCCCTTCTCTGCTGCTTCTCCCCAAGGTCATAACAAAATAAAATACTCAAAAGGAAGTTTCCTTCTGATAACTCCAGATTAGCCCAGAAGGCTGAGGTTTTCCAACCTAGTGAATCAAGCTCAATATCATCCATTTCATCTCCCAATTTGAGGGAATCTTCTCTCACAAGGTTCCATTCTGCATCCAAACCCAATGGCAATGCAGATTGCAGCTTGGCTCCTGAGAGGAGAATCCTGAAACAGACTCCTGAATCAGTTTTTGATGGTCAATCAGTGAGCGTGTACTTTGTACTGTATGCACTCATTGACAGTTCAGTCAGCAGCTGACATAGTGGTATGAGGAGGGATGTGCCTATCGCCGGCTCTGGTGGTGTTGGGGGGGAGTGGGGTGGTGGGTCACTGCCTAACAGGGTGGAGGGTGGGGGGCCATTAAACTACCAGGGATACAGAGAATTATTTATTCTTATATGGACTGGGGCTGGGGAGTGGGGACCCACTAAACTACCAGGGATAGAGGGAATTATTTATTATTATACAGATTGGGGCTGGTGAGGGGTGACCCACTAGACTACCAGGGTTATGAGGACATTTATATTCTTACACAGATCTGGGCTGGGGGGGGACTACTGTACTGCCAGGGTTCCCTGCCCTTAACATTGGGCAGCCGGGTCTATGCACTAGTTAGGGCAGGGTTTCAGAAGTATAATTCTGCCCAGCTGCTGGGTGCCAATTTGCACTTCTGAAATGTTTCAAGATTGTGCTGTGCTGCATATGCATGAGGGACCCCTTAGTTGCATAGGCCCAGCACAATATTGTGTGTGTCGGCCCTATCGGGGGGTGCACCGGGCATCTTTGCCTTTGAATATGAGCATGCCCCCAACAGCTGGCTCATTTCCAGGTATGCATGATGCACCCCGGGTTGTGCCCACACATCCACTTTGAATATGGGGCCAGTGTGTTCATCACTGACATCACATTTTTCTAAAAATGGCTGTAATGCAGTATTAATATTGAACAGATGCAGTCATCTGTATCTCTGGACTGCTTCCAACTACAGGTAAGTCCAATACGCTTTCCAACTATGTCAGCTACTGTACATGAGTGTTTCTCTAGGGATTTATGTGCAACAGTTAACACATTGCTGTTCACAGCTCACATTGCCATTCACAGATCACGCTATGCTATTCCTGAGTGTAATGTCACACCCATGAATAACAGAGCATGAATTATGAATGTGTGTGAACTATAAATAACAACATTTCTCACATCATTGCTATCAGTGGGTAATAGGGATCAAAATATAATGCCCTACTCCTTACGAAATCAAACCTCCACACTGACAGAACAACCCTAATGCCACAATGCCTGCCCCAATACATTGACTGGGGTTTTAAACAATCCATAATACCTGTGAAGGGGCCAGTGCATGGGGCTATTTCCCCTCCCAGGACCATGGCATAGTATAAATGGTGTAGTGCCCTCTGATACAAAACTCACAGTATGTTTTTTTTTTTGTTTGTTTGTTTGTTTTTGCAATCTCCTCTGGGAATAAACCTTGTTGCAATCATTTCAGGGGGAGTAAGATAAGAAGAAACAATGAACCTCCATCCCTATACCTCCTGCACTGAACCTTACCTTGCATTTGAAACTTTGTTATGCCTAAGTAAACATAGTAATGTACTGTGAGCTGTACACTGTATCTAGCATTATTTATATGTGTTACAGGTTCACTTGTTATCAGAAGTTTTGCCTTAACAGGATACCCTTGTAAATGCTTTCTGCTCAAATGTTTATATCTTGAATAAAACTGAACTGAGTATAAAAAACCCTAACCCCACCTACCCTTGCAATGACAAAAGAAAATGTCCCCCTCCCCATCTTAACTGAATGTCAACCCTGGTCTGTTCAGTCACTGTCTGTCCACTAGAGTGATCTATGTCAGTATGACAGCAGCATTTTACGGCTTTTCCTAAATCCCCCTAACAGTATCTATACAGTTACTGTAGATTGTATTATACGAGTATAAACCTAACTCATGTTACAGCTGGTTAGAACTTGAGTCACAGTAAACTCATAAACTGCATGCATTAGGACAGCCCCACCAGTCAGCAATTAAAGTTAGGTTTGGACTTGTATAGGCCATCCTACTTATGAACAATGGGTTATTTTCATATTAGACTTGGCACATCGCACTAAGAGGCTGAACTTGCTCAAATGTTTATTTTTTGTACTACACAATTAATACAAAATTCATTTTTATTAGAAATGCTCAGTTTTAACCAATTGGAACCATTTTATTTTTATACAATTATCACAGAGATAAACTAGTGAAAATTAAATTTCAGTGAAAATATCCAGTTTTACAGTAGATGGATGCCATGGAGACACCGGGATCTTGGACCATTGTCACAGTGCCACCCCCAGTCAATGAAGTGGACAAGGTGTGCAACTAAAGAAGGTCCTGGACAGGTTCACATGGTAAAAGATGGGATCAACAAGTTGGGTGAGAGGTCAGCAGAACAGCAATATATTTGCTGTGAAATGTTATCTTGGTAGATGGTTAGGTTGGGCAGTGAGGGAGGGGTTACATACAGTAAATGTTATATCATGGTCAGAAGAGAGGAATTAGTACCGTGAGGCCCACTACAGGTACTAAGGATTGTACAATGTCCCCCAAATGGATTGGGGGACATTATTAAACTAGGGTTTCTGAAGGATGATGATGGTTATTTTTCTTGGAAATTTTTTTTTTTGTGGGGTGGGGGGTGGTACAAGACAGTAGCCCTAAATGGACTGGATTATTGCTATCTAATTCAATGGAATGGTTGTGGCCAGTTTGTCACATGGAAAATCATTTTATTTTACTCATTCCATTGGATAGAGCTACCTTATAGATTATTCCAGGTCCTGAAAATCCAGTCCACATAGCCGTGATGTAAACAAAGAATTAATTAATATAGATACCAAAACATTTTCTGAACCTGGGACTGATAAAACCCCTAAGGGATGTGGGACTCACAGCAAAAAAAATAGCTGATTCTCCATTCTTGCTAGAACTCTTTAAAATAGTATAAATGGGAAATATTCTATACCAAAGTATTTTCTGTAAAATCCAAGATAGTAAAGGCAATAGCAAGGCTTAACAAATACTTTCTTTGCAAAACTCAGATATTAGGTTCTCAAGCATGAATTAGGAGGCTAGCGAAAGTCTTAAAATTATTTCAGGCAAAATTATTTCTCAATGTGTGTTCAGAGATTTGTGACTATAGATATAACCCTACTATCTCCCTACTGAATGCCACAACATTAATTCTGCACCATATGCATTCCAGAATATCAAAATAGCTAGACTAGAGCATTATGAGTTACATTTTAAGGTCATATTGCTGTAATTATGGACCTTATTGTAATGTTGCACCCCAGGCAAATTTAGATTAGTGAATTCAATTTTGATTAGATATAGAGCCAGCCCGGTGGCGCTGAGGGTTGAGGTGCTGGACGCCACACCTCACGCCACACCGACGACCCAGGTTCGGGAATGAGCCCATACTGCCGGGGGTTGGCAGGGGAGAGAGAGATGATCGAGTGTCTAAGGTACTGCTCTCCTCTCCTCTCTCAGGGAGGGATCCAGGGCTGCCCGGTGTGGCAGTGGCCCCCGGTGGAGACCGGCGGCACTGCTACGCACAGCAGCTTACAAGCTTGGGGCAGACGTCGGGCAGCTGCCTTCTGGATGTGAGTGGGAGCACTCACATCAGGGCTGGGTGGCATTGCACATCCCACGTCGGGGGCATAACAATACAAATACCCCTCCAGCCCAGATAGGTGATGGCCCTTCCAGAGCCTTACCACCACACGCCCAACACTGGAGCCCCACCACCGCCCCTTCGATCTCCTCGGGACCCTTCATCTCCCTCAGGGTGCCTGGGGAGAAAGTGACATCCTTGAGGATGGTGGGGTTCACAGTGGGCAGTAGAGCGGTTCCGGCCAGTGAAGAGGCCCGATAGAGTTCCGCAGTCGGCGGAGATAAACGAAGTTAAAAAAAAAAATCTTGATTAGATATCAGACGGGAAGATATGCAGGAACAGAGTTGCTTACTGATCCTTCATTTTAAATAATATTAAAGGAATAAATGACATTAATTATATGAAGATGTTCTGCAATGAAACTGCAAAGAAAGATAGCTTTGGGCCAAAGTCACAAATCAGTTTGTCCAGATTTGCAGCTAAGTGTTCATAACCAATATGCTATAGTGCCTATTTATAGTACAATCTTAGTGAAATTATGTTTGACATCATCCCAACTGGCAGAAGTGGTATTGCACATTTGTTTTATGGTGTTAAATAAGAACTTTTATGGAGCAAAATATTTTATTCATTTATTTGTTTTTGATAATTGGGTAAATGAGCTAGACATCAGAAATGCCTATTTTCAGGCATGACATGGGAGAGTTCAAAGCAAATACAGGCAAACATTACAACAGGTGGGATACATAAAAATGCAGGCAACTTACAAAAGGTAAAGAGCATATATAGACACCTGGAGTCAGGTACTTATCACTTCATACAACTACAATACACTAACTAGGTGATAAAAATCTTACCATGCAAAATACAATTTTTAATAAGCACAATAAATGATGTTAATAAAAGTTAAAGATGTTTTGTGGTGGCCACCCCAGTGGTCCATCAGCAATGTGTTGTGCTGTTGTGTGCTGGACCAGAGTTCGGGAATGCACTCCAGTCATCACATTAGGGGGCCAGGCCAGGACATAAAGTCTGCCAGAGAGAAGCCTTCCTCAGCTGAAGAGAGTTGGCTGAGGTTCCATCATGCAGCAACCCCTGCTGGGTGGGCCAGAGTGCATTCTCCTCTACAGGGGCATGCAACATTGCCAAGACCATTCACGGCATTTCTCACACCAAAAAGGCAGTTGGAACTCAATGAGAAAATGAGATGAAAAATACATCTCTTGCGTCCATATGATAACACAGCCTGAACAGGATAAATCCCGGGGATCAGGGTACATCCCTGGTGATGGCATGGAAGCATTGGAGAAAAGTTGACAACTGTATATATAAAAAAACCAAGACATTTTGTGGTTATGGTTATGGAGTCCTCTCAGAGCTATGATGCAGGCTATGCTACTGTAAGTTCTAGTTTAAGTTTATATGAAAAGTGTTGCATAGTATATGAGAAAAGACTGTCTATGTAAACACTGCTATCTAGAATTAAGCTGTAAATGACAGTCAAAAGCAATATGAATCTCTAGTGGCAGTCTATGGGATAGCAAACAGAACAGTCAAAGGAACACTGCAGCTACTAGGAATTTCCCTTTAGATTAATAGGTAGAGCTACAGTATTAGAGAATCATAATCCCAGGTTTAAAGCCTCTGGGACCAGAAGATCAGAAGGACATGGGTTCTAGCCCTATGCTAGATACTTGGGGTAATATCCATAACTTATGCTGTAATGCAGTATGTGAGGTTGCTGCACTGCTGGGTGACCTGCTTCAGATGACATGTTAAAGCAAGGTCCCTTCTGCCCATCTCTACTCACTGCCCAGGTGGAAGTTAAAAATCCCATTGCAATTATCAAAGAAGAGTAGGGGAATTTTATTAAAATGGAACAAACAAAAAACATACAAAATGGAACAAACAAAAGACATGCAAAAATCATGATGAAAACAACATATTAAACTCTAAAACTGATAAACAATTCAAAATAAAAGGAGAGACAAATAAATAAGAAACAAGAAATAAAGACCTCCCTTAAAAGAAAAGCAGAGCATTACTATATATAATTCCCCCCATCAAAGAATAAATCCAAATTTACCCCAGTTCTCACAAGGTCTACACTACAAGCCATACTGAAAGGGGAACTGTGTAAGGAATAACCAAAACATATTTTTCCATTGGGCATGCCACTTTATGGCGCTGTGGCCATCCACATTCCTGCTTGTATGTCCTTAAGAGACCCCTGAGCCGAAATTCCTGTTCATCTTCAGATATCAACCATTGCTGGAGTACCAAATGACATCTGGTTTGCCAGCCAAAAAATTTGATTAAAGTTAGCCAAACATGTTGAGTACTTTTATCCTATTTTCCCCACTAGGACTGAAACACTCCCCAGATTCATTATTTGTAAGAAAGAGACAGAAGTAACGGTTTCCAATACTTTTGTGCCACCTGATTCCAAAAACCATGATTAAAAGGATAAGTTAGGAAAATATGTTTTGTGTCTCCCCATCAGGAGGGCTTGAGATACTAAACTTTCTTTGCAAAATACTAAACCCGACAGATTTGGAAACCATCATTATGGGAGACCTCAACTTAGACTGGAACTGTACCTGTTTAATGCCTCTAAAGGACTTCTGTGATGCCTACGGTCTTCATCAGCTAATCTCAGAAGTGACCCATCCCAACACTAAAAACCTGGCACATAGTACACTCCTGGATTTAATCTTGACTAACAAACCCTATAAAATTTCTCATGTAGGAGTATTTCACACCGACATTAGCGATCATAGGGCTATACCTTAGTAAAGCACATGCCAAAAATATCCTCTGGGACAGGGTACACCTACAAAAGGAGTAACCACAAATTTAATCCCACAGCATTCCTGGTTGATCTTAGCAGAATTAGATGGTAGGAATTCTACTTTGCTTCATCCATCACTGATGACTACACCACCTTTCAGACTCTAGTCCTAAAGGTGACTGATGCCTATGCATCTGTTTTTAAATCCAGATCTAGGCAAAAATCATGTCCCTGGTTCAACAGCACCTTAAAAGCAGCACTATGCCACAGGGATGCTCTCTGGAAAAAGGCTAGAAAAACCAAATCAGAATCAGATTGGGCTGCTTTTAGAATGACTAGGAATCACTGTACCAAACTAATCATATCTGAAAAGGCAAATTACTACCAAAGTGCGTTGGAGTCTAACAAGTATAATGATGCTACATTCTGGCAGATTTTGAATGATGTAGAAGGACATAAATTGTTCTCCTCAATACCATCCAAAATCATCTCTGGAGATACTACCTACACAAATAAACATGCCATCCTAGAAGCTCTCAGCAATCACTTTGCCACTGCTGATCTAGCCTTTTGATACCTCCCCCGTAGGCAAATTGCTGAGCCAGCAAACCAGCAACATCATACCTTGGACCCCTTTCAATACCTTCACCTGCTCAACCAAATTTAGCTTCACTCCTGCCTCACTCAAGCAAGTTGAAGACCTCCTAACCCACTTAGATATTAAAAAAAGCATTTTGGCTGACCAAATTGCCACCCTCTTTCTAAAATTAGGCTACTATCATCTAGCCTTACCAATCACTCACCTCTTCAATATGTTTCTCCTTGAGGGGGTGCTCCCTTCAGTGTGAAAAACAGCTCATGTCATCCCTATGCAAAAATCTGGTGAACCGAGTGATTTAAATAACTACAGACCCATCTCTCTTCTTCCTATTCAGTCAAAACTTCTTAAAAAGCTGGTAAACTGTCAACTAAGGGAATTTTTGGAGAATCATAACCTACTAAACCCTCTACAGTCTGGCTTTAGGCCAAGTCACAGTATGGTCTCTGCCTTAGCCAAGGTTACTAATGATTGGCAAATGGCACTTGAAGGGAGGAATCATGTCGCTATGCTATTCCTTGACTTAAGCAACACATTCAATACTGTGGATCATGATCTGCTACTGACCCTACTGCAAAACATTGGGCTGTACGATAATGCCCTTAAATGGTTTTCATGATACCTTGTTGGAAGGCAGTAACAGGTGAAGGCACAGGGCAACCTTTCCCCCTGCAAAATCCTTCTGAGAGGGGTACCTAAATGTTCAATTTTGGGCCCTCTATTATTCGCAATATACATAAACAATATTGACCACAATATTACATCTGCTAGTATTCACCTATTTGCAGATGTTACTGTGCTTTATGTCTCTCATCCTACCATTGAATCTGCTTACAGGGATCTACAGCAAGAATTTTAATATCCTACAGCAAAATCTACTACATCTGAAACTTCTACCCAATACCAAAAAGACAAAAGTCTTGACCTTCTCTCCATCAACTAATGCATCTTCCAGATCACAGCAATCTGTCAATATGCATATAGTATCTATGCTGGGTGAAACCCTGGAAAGAGTGGACACATTTAAGTATCTAGGCTTTTGGTTAGACTGTAAGCTGTCTTGTATCCCCCATGTTGAAGAACTCTTCAAAAAGCTAAAACAAAGGCTGGGATTATTCTTCCAAACACTTGTGTACCAATGGAGCAAAATCATGATTAGTCAAAACAACATTCCTTCCACTAATTGACTACTGCTGACTTTCTTTACAGTCATTGACCCAAAACTGTCCTTACTAAGCTGGATGTCCTGTATCACAGGGCCTTAACATTTGTGACCGACTCTCCATTTAAAACACACCACTGCTCACTTTACAGCCAACTAGGCTGGACTTCCTTATCCACCAGAAGATGGTGTAATGCCTCCATTTGGACCTTCAAAGCCCTCACCAACAAACTCCCTCTTTACATATCCAGGAAGGAAAACTGCCAGTGCTATGCTTAGTATCTCCCCCCTTTGAAATTTTACATGGCACTTACCACTATATTTGCCCCTGGCTCTCCCTGCTCCCCTTTTTACACTCCTGTCTGTCTCTGCCCTGCTACTTTCTGTGCATCTCTCCCTTACACCTTTATTCCCATCAGAGAAGCCAGAAGGTGAAGGAAGGAAACATATTCAATTCAGTGCTTCACAGTAACTGGTAACTGGTATTTTTCTTTTAAACTCAGATTGTAGGCTTGTAGTGACACTATACTTTCTTTCTGTGTTGTCTTTACTTATAATTGTTTTTGGGCTGTTGAAAATTTAAAAAATAGTGGTGGTGTAATTCTGTGCTGTCTTTAATTGCTGCAAATTTTCGCCCCCCTCCCACCCCTTCCCCAACTCTTAATTATATGCCCTGATAAATCTGATTGACAGGAGCTAAACACAGGGTATAGTAAGAGGTGTGAAGTAGGAGGGGCATAAGAGAAAGACCACCCTCAACACGACAAGTGTTTTGACTCATTTATTTAATTATTGGTTTCTTTTTCCTTAAAAATATATATCTGAGGATCAGTTACAGGATTTTAGTACTGTAAATAAATAAAAGAGAACTAAGAGAGCTAGTAGCAGATAAGTAGTGGAATTGCAGTATAATGTGGGGAGTGGTGCAATGCAGTGGCTGTGGGGCAGCCATATTCAGGCAGACCTTCTGGACACTGGGTGCTGCCCTATCTGCATGCATCTCTCGGGACTGCGGGATGAGGTAGCCAGACTCAGAGTGGAAGTAAACTGGGTCAGGAGTACCATCACCCTGTCCAGGAACCACCAGTCCAATGCAGCTGCCCAAAGGATGCGAGAGCGAGGAGCACTTGGATGACAGTGGGCTCAGGGAGGGTTAGAGCAGTCAGGCAGAGGCATCCCAGATCCTATTCCTCTCAAGAACTCATATGCCACACTGGCAAATGAGGACAACCAAATAGAGGTACCCAGGAAGTGGAAGGAAAGGATGTGGAGGTTAGGCAAGGAGGTGACCTCAGTGGGAAAGCAGTGGACCCCAGAGGAGGAGGAAGCGAATCCTGGTGGGGGACTCCATCATAAGAGGGATCCAGCTAGGAACACAGGAGGGAGGACAGGAGGTGAGGTGCCTACCAGGTGCCACGGCATGGAGGGATGGAAGGAAGATACTGGGGATCACTGGGAAGGCAAGACAGGAGGGTGAGCTGGATGTCATTATCCACCTAGGTACTAATGGCTTGGCAAATGGGAGCCAAAGGAAGTTCAGGAAGAGTTTAGGAAACTGGGGAGGGGTCTCAAGCAAGTAGCAACTTCTGTCACTTTCAGAAGTACTACCTGTGAGAGGCAAGAGAGCATAGGAGTGCATGCACCAGGAACTTTAACTCATGGTTGAAGAACTGGTGCTGTGAGGAAGGGTTTGGATTCATTGGTGACTGGGGACCCATCTGGAGGGATGGAGGTTTATTCAAGCCTGGCGGCCTGCATCCATCCTGGAGGGAATCAAGCACTCAATGATAAGTTTAAATGCTACATTGACAAGCATTTAAACTAGCAAAGGGGTGGCAGGCCAGCAAGGACTGATACCTACTTGCTCACCCCACAGCTAGTAATGGAACCAGTGAACCAGAGGAGTGGCTATCTCTGCAAAGCAGTGTGCAAAAGATGGAGATTAGTGTCCAAAAGGTGGATAAGCAGAAAAGGGCAAAATTCAGCAGAAGGGCAGACAGCAAGGAGAACCAGGGATAAATGACAACCAAGGAAGGGGCTGGAGTAGAACAGTGAAGCAGTCTAGGGAGGTCAAATCATGGAAAGCCATGTGTGCAAATGCCAGGAGCCTTAGCAACAAGATGGAAGATCTGGAGGCTGTCATGGTACAGTCAGACCTGGACATTGTGGCCATCACTGAAACCTGGTGTAATGATAACCATGACTGGAGAGATGGCCATACCTGGCTACAACATATTCAGAAGAGACAGAGCAGGCAGGAAGGGAGGAGGAGTGGCACTGTATGTGAAAAATGACATAAGAGGCCACACAGATCCAGGAGGAACAAAATGGGGAGAGTACTGTGGGTTAAGCTGGAAAGGAAAATGGGGCCAGCCATCCGCACAGGTGTGGTCTATAGACCACCAGCCCAGGAGGAAGAAACAGATAGGGAGCTGATGCTAGCCATCAAAGGATGGCAGACAAGAGTGAGAGTAGTACTGGTTGGAGACTTCAATATACCAGATGTGGACTGGAGCATCCCAGCAGCAGCATCAACTAGGAGCAGATTTATCCTGGACTCCTTCAGGGTGCCTTCCTCAAGCAACTGGTCATGGAACCAACTCGTCAGAAGGCAATACTGGACCTTGTGCTCACAAACAGGGACAGTGTGATGGGAGGTAACAGTGGGGAGCACCTGGGTAACAGTGACCACCAGTCATTGTGGTTTGAAATCACAGAAAGAGCAGAACCAAACCACACAAAACACGTATCCTGGATTTTAGGGGGCAGACTTTGGGAAAATGGGAGATGCTTGAAAGAGGCATTAAGGAGAATGGGACAGGAATCAGGGATTGAGGAACAGTGGGCAGTATTTAAAATGGGGATTATAGAACAACAGAATTATGCATTAAGCAGGTTAGCAAGAGGAAAAGAAAGAGGAGACCATTATGGTTTCCAAAAGAGGTAGCAAAGAAAGTGAAAGCCAAAAGGTTGCATTCAGGCAATACAAAAGACACAGGCAGAAGGGATGGGAGAAGTACCAGGAGAAACAAAGGGAGGCAGGGAAGTCAGTAAGGAAGCCAAAGCTCAGACAGAGGAACACATTGCAAAATCAGTGGTTAAAGGGACAAAACCTTTTACAGGTACATAAGTGAAAAAAGAAGGACAAAGGGAGGATAGTGAGACTGAAGGGGAGGATGGGAGCGCGTGGAGGATGACAACAGTAAAGCTGACATATTGAACAGGTATTTCTGCTCAGTCTTACTAAGGAAGAGGGGGTAATGGGTCTGAAGGGAGTACAAGGGGTGAGAATGGTGCAGAAATGGACACAAGTCCTTTACACGAGAAGGGTCCTGAAGGAACTGGAAGTAATAAGAGCTGATAAAGCAATGGGACCAGATGAGGTGCACCCCAGGGTCCTTAAAGAACTAAGAGAGGTGGTGGCTGAACCTCTGGCTATCCTGTTCAGCCAATCACTGGAAACAGGGGAGGTACCCAAAGACTGGAGACAGCAGATGTAGTCCCCTTATACAAAAGTGGGAACAAAGAGGAAGCAGGGAACTACAGACCAGTCAGCCTCACCTCGGTAGTGGGAAAGATCATGGAAGCACTACTGAAGGAGAGATTGGTGGAACATCTGGTTGTCAATGGACTACAGGACCCAAGGCAGCATGGTTTCACCAGGGAGGTCATGTCAGACCAACCTCATTGAATTGTTTGACTGGGTGACTAGGGAGGTGGATCAGGGAGGGCAGTGGACATGGCCTATCTGGACTTCAGCAAGGCCTTTGACACTGTGCCACATAGAGACTATTACACAAACTGGGAATATGGGTGTGGGCAGGACAGTAGTGTGGTGGGTAGGTAACTGGCTGGGTGGCAGGACACAGAGGGTGGTGGTAAATGGCTGTCACTCCACAGAGGAAGAGTGACCAGTGGGAGTACCACAGGGATCAGTGCTGGGACGGTCCTATTCAACATCTTCATCAGTGACATTGCACAGGATCTAGAAGGCAGAATTTCACTGTTCGCTGATGACACAAAGCTCTGTAACAGAGTAGACACACCAGAGGGTGTAGACAGAATGAGAAGGGACCTGCAGAAACTTGAAGAATGGTCAAGGGTTTGGCAGTTGAAATTCAATGCAAAGAAGTGCAAGATAATGTATATGAGCAAAACCCTGGCACAATATATCAGTTGGGGGTGAGGATATAGCATGCACCAAGCAGGAAAGGGATCTTGGAGTTGTCATCTCTGATGACCTCAAGGTGAGAAACAGTGTGACAAGGCATCAGGTAAAGCAAATAGGATGCTGGGATGTATAGGCAGGGGCATCACCAGCAGGAAAAGGGAGGTCATAATTCCGCTATACAAGACACTAGTGAGGCCCCACCTGGAGTACAGTGTACAGTTCTGGAGACCATACCTACGTGGGACATAGACAGGGTAGAGAAAGGTTCAGAGGAGGGCAACAAAGAATGTGCATGGGTTGCATCACAAGTCCTATGAAGACAGGTTGAAGGAACTGAACATGTACTCCCTGGAGGAGAGGAGGAGAGGGATATGATAGAGACATACAAGTATCTTACAGGGAGAACAGAGGTGCAGGAAAACACTATTTTAAGCGAAAAAGATGTTTCAGGACTAGAGGGCATGGGATGAAGTTGGAGGGAGGCGATTCGAGGAAACATGAGAAAGAATTTCTTCACAGAGACGGGTGGTGGACAAGTGGAACACCCTGCCAGAGGAAGTGGTGGGAGTTGAAACAATCACGGGATTTAAGAATGCATGGGATAGACATAAAGGAATTCTAGAGGTCAGGGGTAAGGGGAAATAGACTTCTAGGAAAACAAACTGAACTTACAAGCTCAAATGGGCAGACTAGGTGGGCCATAGGCCCTTATTTGCCGACACTGTCTATGTATCTATGTATCTATGTATCCTATTTATCTTCTTCTATGCCTTACCTCACCTAATGGATCATGCTCTACCTTCCCCTTTACCTCCTCCCATTCCAATCGTATTATGCAGTTAGTTGCTTGCACTTATGTAGATGTGTAAAATCTGAGTAATTTTACTGTGCCTTGTTATGTATTACCCATTGTGTTGTATGAGCTATTGTGTAAATCTGTAGTGTTTTTTTGTATATTATGTGTGTCCCTCTAGGACCACCTTGCAATGAGTATCTCAATGGTGTATTTTCTGGTAAAAAATAAACTGAAATTGAAATTGAAGTTCATTTTCACATCTTCTCTGTGGATAATATCTCTCCTCCAACTTCTTGTGACTGTTATTTTTTCTGATATTTAAACATATATGACATGTCAACCAAAGCACATCCCACATCCTGGGGGAACCCTTTTGTCAGTCAAAGGGCTTAGAACTTCAGATTTCAGTGATATGGGACAGTGCTCCAAAAAAAGCCCCGAGGGAAGCTTCCCCTAAGATACAAAGGCTAATACTCTTCCTAGGGGCTTGTCTCAGCAAAGAAAGCTAAAAAAAGAAAAAACACAGGTTCACCATTCCTATCCCACCCTCTTTACATGACAAGCACTGTAAGTAACATTTCATTTAATCAGACTGAGATGACTGCTCCCAAAAAACTGAAATATTAAGCTCTTCACCTTAGCTTCCAGATTGCTGGGTGGAGGAAAACATAACTTAGGAAAATAAATGATGAGAAGAGAAATGCTTTATCTTCATGAACTAAAGGTCTTCACCTTTCATTCACACTAGTGGGACTATGCTGGAGGCATTAGGACCCAGTAGGAGCCAATAATCTTAAGGAGGGATGGCGATGAGATAGGACCGTGCATGCGTGGTGCTGTTAGACTGGCTTGTGCTGTATAGGCTATCTTGCCGTCGACCCTCCAACCACCTCATTTCATTTTTTCCCGCCATTGTATGCATTTCAGTTCGACGTTGCTTGCCATTGGGAGTCAGTTCTTAAAGTCTATATGACAGCAGCATTTTCATTCAGTTCATTTAGCTTAGTTTTGTAATTTATCTATTATTTTATTTGTAAACAAATGTTTACCTTGTCACAGTTATTCCTTCAATGGCGTCAACCATGGACGGTGTTGGTGATGGTAGGGAGACTTCACTTGAAAGTTGTTTTGCAAGTAGGGCTGTGTCCAGTCTGCCACCTTTTTGAAGGGGGGGTCCAACCACATGCAGTCCAGTGCTCGAGAGGGAGGACGGTCCTCCCGTAAGCACAAAAAGAAGCAGTCCCCTTCCTGATCCAGTCTGGGGACCTGACACCACTCGGCCTCAAACTCTTCTTCATCTTGATAGTCAAAGAAGAGGAGATACCACTCGAGGTCACCCTCTGATATGTCTGAGTGGGGGTCATCACTGACTAGGAGTGTTGGGCCTGACTTGACTCCGGTTAGGTCTCCGGTGGCCTCTGTTCCTGGCAGCTGTGATTCTTGACCCAGGAGCCCCTCGTTGTTCTCCACTGGGGCTTCCGGTGAGCAGTTCCATCATTGGGCCACTCTTATGGAGCAATGGATGTGACATTTGTCTCATCTTCCTTCTGTGGTTGCTCTGGCTCTGGATCCTTCAAGATTTGGAGCCATTGAGCCATCACCGGGGCATTCAGGTGAAGAGGCGTGGGCTCCCCCTGCAGCACTAGTGACCTCCTTGTCCACTCCTCGTGCCTAGCCCCCTCAATTGTTGTCAAAGCAGGGGACAATGCAGGTACCTACAACTTCTTCTCCCTATTCTTCTAGGTCTGTCAGGACTTTTTGAGGGATGGCGCAGGCCACTTCAGAGTCGGGCATCCAGTGGCTGGCCTTGGCACCAGCATCGGTGCTACATGCAGCGCTGGCTTCCTCGGTGCTGTCCCTGGTGCAGTGAGAGGTGATGGTGCCATGGCTGATGCCAAGGTCCTCAATGCCAGTAGTGACCTCATCGATTCCTTGTTTTTCCTTGCCCAAGCCTGTCATTGGTGGCCCATCTGGCACAGAGGGAGACCTTGGTGAGTCTGATCCAGACATGATCCTTTCTGATAATGATGTGGATGACTCAGTTTTTGGACTGTATAGCAAGCCTTCAACCTCTGCCAAATCCATAGTGGAAGATCTTTCTTTCCAGTCTTTACTCAAGATTATGGGATCTGCCTTGGCTTTACAAACCTCTTCAATAGATCCAGTTATGGTTACAATTCCTGCATGTCACAGAAATCCCAGTGGATTTAACTCCTCCAATTCCCCCTCTTTCAAAACTTTATCAGAGATCATTTGGGCCAAACCAACTCTGATTTTCTCGATGTCAAAAATCATCGATAGGAAATACACCCCATCCAAGGACAGACCAATCCTGTCTTTGCAGGCTTTTACGGATGCTTTGGTGGTGCTCACCAAAAATTACAAGGTCGTCCTTCCTCAGGAATCTTCTGCTCTACCTGTCAATAAGGAGACTCAGAAGATTGACACTCTGGGCAAGCGGACATTCACAGCTGCAACCTTGGGTATGCGTATTGCTAGCTACCAAGGGCATTTCTCTCTGTATGAGTATACTCTGTGGCACTTGCTTAAGGCTTTGGTTGAGAAGCTCCCAGAGTCTGACGTCTCCTTGGAGCTACTACAGACCATCACCCGAGGCAAAGAATCCAATAACTAGCAGCTGAATGCTGCATTGGATGCCTATGACACTGCTTCCATGGCTGCTGCCGCCGGGATTTGTATACGGTGCTGCTCCTGGTTCAGAAAATTAGGTAGCCCGACATATGAGCACTAGAGATTGGGTGCCTACAATAACAGTGATGCAATCCCCAGCGCATGTGTCCAGGGCTACCATAGGGTACAGTAGGGTAGCCAGATGAGGGGTCGGTGAATATAGCAACAGGATGTCGCTATATGTATGTGTGCAGGGGGGAGCAAGCATGCACAGAAAGGGGCAGGAGGGAATGTGAGGAGTGGTGCCATGGTGGGTTGCCGAGCTGACCCCATGGCATAGTGGGTGGGTTGGCGGCGCTAGGTCAACAAGGGTACTGGGTTCGGGTCCAGGTGCTGATTCATTTTGTTGTTTCAGCCCAAACCTTTTTTTTAATGTTTCACTTTCTCTACATGCAATTTCGGAGCTGAGAATACTTAAGTAGGGGGTGCTAGAGGTGCAGCCCCCTGCATAAAAGATTAAAAAAGTAAGTCCCCGGTACCATTTTGCTGTGTGCTTGGGTGACAGAGTGGCAAAAAATGTTTTCGCCACTCTTCTCTACTCGATAATGGTGATCACCTTTAGGCTTTTGCTTTCATCACAGAAACCCGGACATCAGGTTTTCCACCTGATACCCAGCATAGGGTTATGAATGTTCCTTTTGATGGTGCCTACTTATTCAGCTCTCAAGCAGAGCAAACACTAGAGGCCACAGAGAAGATTAGGTCTGTCCTGAAAATGGCCAGACTGGCACCCCCTGCCCCTCAGAAAAATGGGAAATGCCAGCAATTTCAAAGATGACAGCCCTTTCAGGGTAAGGGACAAGGAGCTGGTAATAAAAACTCAGCTTTCCAGCCACAGAAGAAAATGGAGCAGAAGATGCAGGCTCCAAAGGTACCTAGCACCACTCTCTGAGAATTCTGCTCAGGTCCCTCCTCCATTGCCCGAGAGGGACATTTCCTCAGTGGTGGGAGGTTGTCTGTCTCTTTTTTTCGAGCAGTGGAAGCAGATCACGTCAGACAAGTGGTTCCTCAGAATTGTCAGGGAGTGCTACTCCCTCAATCTGGTGAACGCCCCTCCAGACCTTCCACCAACATGGCAGTCCGACCTGTCCACTGTTAAGTCAGATCTTCTTACTGCCGAGATCCAGGGCCTCTTAGAGAACAGGGCAATAGAAGTCATTCCCCCCACAGAGAGGAACATCAGATTCTATTCCCATTACTTTCTGGTTCAAAAGAAAATAGGTGGGATGTGCCCTATTCTCGACTTCGGAAAGTTAAACAAGTATCTTTTCAGGGAAAATTCAAGATGGTTTCCCTGGGAAAGCTACTTCCATTGATTCATCAGTTCAACTGGCTCACATCCATTGTCATGCATGAAACTTACCATCATGTTCCAGTGCATCTGGATCACCGCAAATACCTCCACTTTGTGGTTCTGGCTCAGCACTACCAGTTCAAAGTGCTTCACAGTGCTCGCTGCACACCTCAGAAAGCAAAGTATTCAAGTCTTTCCCTATCTGGATGACTGGCTCCTAGCAAGCCCCTCTGAAGAAGGGACAAAAAAAGCAGTGGCCAAGGCCTCCCAGTTCCTTACATCCATGGGAGTCCTCTTAGACCTACAGAAGTCTCAGCTTCAGCCTTCTCAACAGTTCCTCTTCATAGGAGCTATACTGGATACCACCCAGGCAGAGCCTTCCTCCCAGAGGACAGGAAGGACTCCATTCTCCAGATGGTCCACTTCATCAGGCAGAACACATCAGTTTGAGCCATTGCAATGCAGCAGATGTTGGGCCTCATGACTTCTTCCATTTTCATGATACGACACAACTACACATGAGAACCACTCAACGGATGCTCAGTACACAGTGGTCTCTGACCACACAACCACAGTCTTTTCACATAAGAGTGACGATGCCTGTGGCACAGTCCCTTCTATGGTGGGTGCAGGAAATCAGCCTGCAACAGGGTCTCTCCTTTGCCCATGCCTCTTCACCTGAATGCCCCGGTGATGGCTCTGACTTAAGGTGGGGTGTCTACTAGACACTAGGGACAGGGGAGGGGATTGTTTTTTTTTATTTTGAAGATTGGGGCTGGGTCATGGCTAGGGGGAAGGGAAAATAACTGGAGTTGACTGGGGGGGTTCTAATCTTTAATTCAGCAGGTGATCAGCTGGGGAGGGTCCAGAGACAAGGCGGGGCTTTTATTTTATTGTCTTGAGTGGGTTCGATCTCCTTCCACCATACTTGGGGGATTGGTGTTTAGCTTGGCACTCTCCCACTAGTGTGAATGAATGGTGAAGACTATTAGTCCAGGAAGATATGGAAATTATGTACCTACCGTTATTCTTGATCTTCTTGGATGGAGTCTTCTCCAATCATTCACATGCCCACCCACCATCCCCCAAGCTCACTCACTCTGTTTTTGGTCTTCACTCCCTTGTTGGTTGGGCTGTGAAGATGTTGTTGTGTTGACCCTTCTTACTTGGGTCATCTGAGCTATCTTATGCCTAGTTAGGATAGGTTTTCCTAGGTTAGTTTGCACTGCACCTCCTTGGTCAAAAGCATACTCAGGCAGTTGAAGGGTCGATGCTGAAATAGCCTATACAGCATGAACCAGTCTTGCGGTGCCGCACATGTGTGGTCCTATATTGGCACTGGCCCTCCTGGAGATTTTTGGCTCCCACTGGGTCCTAGTGCCTCCAGCATAGTCTCACTAGTGTGAATGAATGATGAAGACTCCGTCCAAGAAGATCAAGAATTATGGTAGGTATATCATTTCCATATACTGTATATTATTTTTTACATTTGCTGAAATTTCCATAGAGTTACCTTTGCTTGCTCTTCTCCAATTTTCTTTACTCATTTGTATAGCACATCAGTGAGACCCCCAGAATCCTTATGGTATGCTATGCAATGGGAATCTAGGTTATTGTAGTTATCCCAACCCCTAACCCCAGAGGTATCCTCACAATCTTTCCCTTATTTATGTGAGCTCCTAATATTTTTCTGAAATGATTTCTTTTTTGCATATCTTCTACCCAAGTGGCTTCATTTTTTACCAAAAGGCACAAGTCACCCACATATGCAAGGACTTTGCTTAACACTATGGGCCCTGCATCTGATAACCCAGTCATCCTCCAATTACTATTCAGATTCTGGATCAGAGGGCCTATCCCCAGGATGTACAAAAGTGGGCTAAGTGGATAGCCCTGACGTATCCCCCTCTGCACTCTTACTGCATTCCCATCCATCTGTTAATATTTGGAATTACCACAGCCTCTTTGTAACATAACTTATTGTAATCTATAAATTTCATAAGAAATTCATAATTTTCAATTAACCTGAATATGTGTGTGAGCCAGCTTATAAAAAGCTTTTCTTGGTCCATGGTAAACACAAAGTCATAAATCTCTCCCCCTCCCCCTTTTGCTTTGTTCTAAAATTGCATGCAACAAGAAAAAATGTTCTTGAATCTTCCTTACAGTGACTGCACATGTTTGAGCTGAATCAGTGAGAAAATCCAATACCATCTCAAAACCTATATTAGAATTTTTGCCAATATTTTGTCATCAACATTCAGAAGACTTATCTGTCTCCAATTTCTTAAAGCATCTGAAACCCCCTTTTAAAAAGAAAAACATCATGAGGGCCTCAGTCATGCTGAAGGGTTATTCAGAAGATGACAAACATTAATTGAAAACCCCAGCCAGGTCCTGACAAACAAAATTCTGTAGGAATTTATAAAATTCCCCAGTCAAACCACTTTTCTCTGGAGAGATATCATCCCACAGAGAGAAAACTATTCCCCTAATCTCCTTCACAGTAACATTCCCTGTCAGTGTCCTTTAAATCTGCAGACAAAGAGGGACACATTTTCTACTTCTGTGGCAAAAGAACAAGAAATAAATGAATCTACTTTTTCAAAATCCCAAACGTGTCTTTGATAACCTGTCCTTCTGAGTCATGAATTGCTTCCAAAACCAGATTCTGTCCCCTTTTTGGCCAAATTTTTGAAAATATTTCCAGATGGCAATTTATCCGGTCTGTGCTTTGCCATGAGTGAACTGGCCCTGCTATACTGTAAACTTTCCATTTTTCTCTTTATATTTAAAATTTGTTCCAAAACATCAATCCTTCCCTAGAAGGCAATTGAAAGCAACTTATATAGGTGGCCTTGAAGTGTTTAATAATGATGATAATCATCCCGACTCCGAGCTGCCTTCTTACGCTTCTCTTGCAACAGTAGTTTAGTGTTCTTTTTCATGTCCTACCACCAGTCTATTAACAAGCCCGACATGCATATTACAGATCTCCTAGCCATGAACAATTCACAAAGATCCTCTCTTACCTTAGAATGTTGTAGTAACTGCAAATTCTGGGTCCAAGTCACAAACTGTTTGGACCGGCGCTAGCCCCAGGTGCGCTGAACACAGGGCACATAGGGCTTGCGGTGATCCATGGCCAAGAGGCAGAATTCACAGTTGGTGCATCCCTAGCCTGCTGTTAGACCAGCTTTTCACTGGTCTACCACTGCTGCCCTCCTAACGGGGTTTGCATCACATACCTGGGGTAACAGGTTGCACACTCACGTGACCTTTGTGAATAGGGTGCACAGTGTGCCAAAGTGGAGGGCATAACACTGGGGCGGATGCAGGCCTGGCACAAGCCATGCATCCCCTTCTGTGAATTAGGCCCTCTATTTCCAAAGGGCTGTTCCCTCAGATCCTGATACCAGGGTTCCAAAGCAGCACCCTAGCAAAAGGTGATTAAAGGTTTCCAAGACCATAGTGACTGCAAAATTCACAGAAAGTATTTCGGAAACAAAAAATAGTCAATTCTAGTTGCCAGATTACCCCTTAATGTATTAACCAGTATGCATCAAAAAGAGTAGTTGTATTTATCGTGGTAGCCAAATAATTGGAGTCACAATACATTTTTTGGCCCTTAGCCCTTTGTAGGCACACATGTAAACTACAGTTTAAATTCCCTGCCAAAATTACTTGGTTGCTTTGTGCAGGATTGACTGAACCCTCTTAAGCAGCTCAATGTGTTTTGTGCTTGGGCTGCATATATATTAATAAGTTGGAAAAGATGAGAATCTAATTCACGTCTAGCAGCAAAGCCCTACCCAAAGATATTTCTAGTGACCAAAGTACTTTGACAGCTGGACCTGAAGTAGTATATCCCCACTCAAAAACAGCAGTCTTTGCTAAAAGACTAGAATGAACACCCCCACCTCATAATTGGCTGGCACAGTATGTCTTAAATCTATTAATTTGTGCAACCTTGTGTCCTAAAATAGAAATATGTCAAAATGAGATGACTGTAAAATATGGAAAGTCATTACTCTTCTCTTCAAATTTCTTATACTATTTATATTTTAGGACGCATATTTTAACTGAAATTTCATGGCAGATTAAGGAACAGAGGCAGCAGGATATATATCAGACTTCCCGTCCTTCAATACTCTGACTTCTGGTCTGCATCAAATTCTTACTCTTCCTTGACTGACTGGACTCTGATTAAGTGTCATCTGTCCCTGAAGTTACATTGATGTGATGAAGTAAATGACAGGGTGTCTGACCACTCTTCATCAGGGTCCCCCAAGTCATTGTTCATTGCAATGGCTTATATTTACTTTTGGTTGGAATAGTATTAGTTCTCTGGAGTCTGGGTTTCAGTTGCTGATCCCTTGTCCTTGGCCATCTAATGATTCAAGTCTGTAAAAGTTATGGAGGTAATGGGGGTGCTGCCATTTCGTCATCTGGAGTTTCTGTTTGCACTTCTTGCAGACTTTGGTGAGTCTGGGCTGCTCCAGGTGAATTTACATTGTTTGGTGGCTGTGAATCTCAACCGTTGTCTATGTCACGAGAATGTAGGCTCTGTGGTCCTCTTGAAGTCCTTGCTGAGGAGATGGAAGGCTGCTCAGGTATTGTAGTCAATGGTACCATTGGGGGATCTTGTTCTCCAGCCTCTCATCATAGTAATAATGTAAGTTAGCCAGGTTGTCACAGAAGTTTGCTGTGAGACACCTTCTTTCTGGGCTTTGGTCAAAACTGTACCTTGATTTAGATGGTCTGGTCAACTGTGAGATGCCCATACACAGTCCTGAAACATACAAACTCATTCTTCACATATGTTACATCATGATATACTGATGCAAGGCAAGCTGATGCTACCAAACCCAGCACAGACTCACACCTGTTCTGGTCACAGGCATTAGTGAGATGACCCTGTGTCTTACATTTGTAGCAGGCCTTCAGCTGGCTGGGTAAAAAAGGATCCCTTAATTTCCTCCAATATAGAAACTGTTAGGCAGATGGTTCAAACCTACTTTTGTTTGGTTGAGTTGACTTTAAATGTTCAACCACCCATCCAAATGTGGTCCATATAAAAAGTAGTTTCAGGTCATCCCAGGACCTCACACTGGTGTTGCAACCAATTTAAGATATCAGCTACCTTCACACCTTCATTCTTGATCATGACAGTAATAGTTTTAAAAGCAGGCTTAGTGAGAGGTAGTGCAACAAAAGACAACCAAAAAGAGGCCTTTTTCAATTTAGTGTATTTTTTCAAGAACCTTTACATTGTACTTAAAGACTTGCAACTGATATTGAAAGCAGTGAGATATATACCAAATAATATACCTTAGATGAGTAGTATTTGAGGGAGTCCATTAGTAGTGTTCTAGCTACATACTGATCTGGCATATTATCCAGTCCGCCTTGTAGTGCAGCCTGTGAACATTCCTCCTCTTTTCCAGTTCTGACCTAATTGCAAACAGTTCCCCCATCCAAAATGTTGGAGTGGGTCCTCTCTGCAGTCCCCAGTTTTCCTCCCACCCAGAAGTAGAGGGGCCCATGTTCCTGGCCTTCAGTACCTTGTTTTTCTGTCTTCTACTGTGTAACTGTTTGTGCTTGCCCTAAAACTTGCACAGCAGGACCTCTATCTACAGTACATTTTTTCTTGAGGGGAAGGAGAGAAGCAGGCTGTGCTTCCTCAGTTACTAAAAGCACTTCATTTCTGTTTCCAGGAGTTATCTATTGAACAGAGTCTGTGCTGCCCTGTTCTGTGATGTCCAGTTGTTCAGTGACTCCCGCCCTTTGCTCAAAATCTTCCACAAACCCTAAGATTACTTTGAGTCAGCCTCATGCTGGAAATTGTGTACGGCATCTGAGACAGTTTGAGGATGGGTCCCAGAGTCTTCAGTTTGCCATTTGGTATCCAACTGCAACTCTCCCCCCCCCAAAGCACTCAGCTTACCTCTCAAAAGGAGATCCGCTGATAGCCCCTCATTGTCTCTGAGGCCTGTGTCAGTGTGGGCAGCATGCAAGCATAGTAGGCTCATAAATTCTCCCAGAAGACAATCACAGCCACCGGAGCTCTTGCTCTAACTGGACCACATCGAAGCTTCCTCCATAGATAGTAAGGAGATGGAGGGTCTTCTGAAGTCTTTCAATTCAACCAGTACTGATGAGGACCCAAACATTGGCACACAGAAGTCAGTTGAGCAGCACAGCTGTTCCCAAATGGCAGACTTGATATTTGTCAAGGTGTCCGTGCCAGATGGTATGATCTCTGGTGTGGTTCCAGTTGCAGCAGCATCAGGTAGCATGGGAGTTTCAAGTAAAGGAGTGGAGATCTATTTGGTAAGCAGCAGCTTTTTCCTTAAAAAACTCTTTTTCTTCAGCCATTATTTTGATCAAGTGTGCCTTTTTTTCTCCTCAAATTCAGCTTCTAATTGCTGCTCCTCATGGGTCAAATCCAGATCACCTAATGAAGCCTTAATTGGCAAAGCACCAGGGTACCTATAGCAGCATTCCTGGTTGTAGGAGTATTTGTAGCCATTCATGCTGAATAAAACTTTATTTCTTCATTATTTCAATTGTACTGAGAATTATTTGTCAAAAGTGCTACCTTCACTGGGGTTACACTCCCCTGGCTCTGGGGTGTGAGTCTTTTTTGTCGTTTTGTGTTCATATTGGGGCGGCAATCCCTGACTTGCACCCTGCCCAAGCTTGCAGTGCAGAACTTTTCCTGTCGCATTGTCAAATTCACATCTACCTGTTTCTCTGGGTCATTATTTTTGGACAGCATCGTCTATAAATCCAGAACAGATTCCATGTTTTCCCTTTTTGCCTCACTTAAACAAAGGACAGGTAGGGAAGAATTCTTCTTAATCCTTGCAGCTCCATCTTCACCCTCCTCATCAGTCACCACCATCTCTCCGACATGAAACCAGCAGCACCATATCCCAAAAAGCAGGGGAACTTCCCTGGTTTCATGCCTAGCTTGCCTATCAGGAAAAATAGGTCAATTTTGCCCACCCCGTATTATGCACCTGGAACAAGCACTTACAGCTTGGTGTGCCTTTTCTGGTCAAAAGTTACTAATAAAACATTTATAGGTGTGTCAACCCAGGTAGAAGAATCAGACATAATACTGGCAACAGAGATATGAGATGCTTTGCCCTTAAACCAAAGGGGGAATAGTGCTATATATGATAAAAGGCAGTAAGAACAAAAAAGAACTATTTTCTGTAGCATTTAAACTGTAAGAACCATCATAAAAAAAAGCAACATTTAGTGGTGGTCTATTGGATAACAAGCTGGGCAGTCAAAGGAACTCTCTCACCTCCCAGCAACTAGGAATTTCCCTTTAGTTGAAGCATACTTCTCAACTGTACCACATTACGAGGAATGTTCCTCATTTTACTTCACAAAAGCTCCCTGTTCCACATTATGAGGACTTGTTCCACATTCAGTGTTAACATTTTAAAGCAAAAATCTATAGTAAATAATGAAAAAATATAGTATTCAATTAATAACAGACTTTTTGAATATAAATGCAAACATGTTAACAGTGTTCTGAGCTTCTTGGGTAAAGATTCTACATTTTGCTCATTTGTTCCACGTTATGAGAGGCAATGTTACACATTTGGGAGACAAAAGGTTGAAAGGTATGAGTTGAAGGGATAGAAGTCTTTGGGACTCAGGGTCTAAGGTTTGATTCACCACAAGGGCTGGATGTGTGTCTGTACAAATTGAGGGGAGAAAAATGATTAGTCATTGTGTATCTTCTTTTTTAAATTGATACTTTGAAGAAAACTATATAAATCTACAATTATAGTAATGCTATACTTAGGGCTGAGCTGGCACTTTAATTTAAACTACAGTTGTTTCCTGCATAGAACTCAGCCATCTTTTGACCTATGGTACTGAAAATTGCTACACATTGTCTGTGTCGGAAGAACCCCCAACCATTCAAATATAGTGAAATTTGACTATTTAGTTTTAGAGTTAGGCGGTTGTCAAAAATTAGTAAATTAAGCAATAATGTATGACAGGGTGTATGTTGTGCTGGGATATCATCACTCTTGGGATGGTTGGGCATGAGAACACAGGCCAAGTATGTCCAATTACCCCAGGTGTGATGTTATCCTAGCACAACACACATCCTGGAGTGCATTATTAATATTATACAATGGCTCATTTGTGTGAAATGCAGAAAAAAGATACATTTAAAAATAGAGCCAATGGACCAACATGCGATGCAACCAGCCAGGTGTGTGACACAATTACCTGTCATGCACCTTATTGCCATATGCTTTCCTCTGACCCGTTTTTTTGTCAGCTGATATGTTTTTGCCCTATTGTCAATCACCCTTGCAAGGGGGGTAGAAGACCAGAGATCAAGTAGGGACTGCAGTGGCACAGTAGATAGAGAAAATAGGCAGACTAGGTGGATCAAGAGGTCTTTATCTGCCGACAACTTCTATGTTTCTGTGCTTCTTTGTCACGACAAGCCAGTTCCTGGTGCCACTTAATTTTGTAAGAGAAACAAACAGCATGTGCCCATCCTTATTTTTGGTAATACATTCCTTGTCCCATTGAGAGCAACACCAGTAGCCCACACTGGTGTTGCAGATGACAGGTATCACCTTCCATTGAGTGTGAAATCAAGATCCCATCCCTGATGTTGGAAAAGAAATAGCCAAACTACTTGGACACAAGTTATTTTTTTGAGTAAAAGAAAAAAACACTCCCCTGACCCATTTCACACACACATCTTGCCCCCCTCCCACATGTTCATGCAGCACCAATAATCCATACTAGAGATTGGTGAAGTGGATAAAATTCTCTCCACGATTTAGTTTGCGAAGCTGGTGAAATTTGCAAAGTGTGAAGTGCCGACTTTGTGAAGTTTTCACAAGGCAAAGTTGTCCTTTTCTAGGTAAATTGACTTAGATTCACTCAACTTCGCCTAAATTCACCACCTTTAGAGGCAAAGTTAGGTGAAGTTGTGAAGTGGGAACTTCGTGAAGTAATTCGCAAAGGCAAATTTTGCAACTTTGCCAATCCATACCCAGTGTCACTCTATTAATAAAGAAAATCACACATACACACACACTTACGCGCACACACACACACACACACACACACACACACTTGCCTGCAACCCCTGCCCAAGTCATGGCAGCACTGGAAATCCATTTCAAGTACCCTGAAGAGCTCCTAATCTTCAAGCGTGGTTGTCAGCAACTTTTCCCACACCTCATATCCCCTGCCATCTGGAAATATAATTGCAAATTATGATACAGGAAACAGATACTTACTGGCCTGGATTTTCAAATGTCCTGGTGCAAGTGCAGGAATCAATTTTGGTGCATGCCTGTGGCAGGATAACTGCAATAAAATATTGGAATGCTATTGAGTTGGTTCTTGATAGTGCTTTATGTCAAAATAATGATGCAGGCATCATTATAGGGCTCACAATGTGCTGCAAGTAATGGCAGATGTGCACATAAGTTAGATTACCTTTCAGGAAGCTTGAGGGATTCAGCATGATCAGGTCGCAACTCTCCAACAGCTGAAAATCCAGCCTGCTGTGTACATTTTACTGGATTTACTGGATTTGTAAGGGACAAAAGAAGGCCAAGGCCCATCGTGATTGTCCCCCTCTATAGTGGCTCATTTGATTTTGTGTAGATTTAACCATATGTCAAGCTTTGATTTTCATAACTTACCTGCAAAACCTAGTCATTCCCAACATTTATGATTTGTTTAAGATATTAAAAAAGATAACCCTGATATAGCTAAGTGGGACAGCCATCAGTATTCACTAGTGCTTGGCAAAATTATTATTATGCCAACAAAATAGCATGACATTGCCAGTTTCACATTTGCACAATTTTTATAAAATAGCTTTAGATTCTAACAACATTTCTCAGTCTCCTTTTTCAAATAACACATTTTCCACCCAAGCATTTTTTTTAAATATGCACTTTCACCAACCTGGTGGTGTTGAGGGTTGAGGCGCTATGTGCCACACCTTGTGCCACGCCAATGACCCATGTTCAGGAATGAGTACAGATTGCTGGGGGTTGGCTGGGAGAAGGAGGATTGAGTGTCAGATGGACAGCTCTCCTCCTCCACAGAGGGTGGGTAGGGAGGACTGCCAAGATGCCTGCTCCTGGTGGTGGCTGGGGGCTAGTGCATTCTCAGAACCAATTGAATGGGGTGGCATGGGTGACATTAGATGTGCAACATATGGGAGCATGTGTTGCAGCATTATTGACGCCATTGCATGCCCATGCCAAGAGAGGGCGGAGAATACAAAAAAAAATTCCCTCGGCAGCATGATGGCTGCTCCGACGGTGCCACCATGGATGTGCTCAAGCCTACTCCCTCCTTTTCCCACCCCTCAGGTCTCTGCAGTGGTGGGGTAAGTACCTGTTGTGATGAGGCATGGTAGGGCTGCAGCTGGGGGATGAGCTCTGCCCCAACCAGGGCAGTGACTGTGAAGGCTGTCTGGAAGGGGGAACCAAAGGCACAACTCCCCCCAGCCAAGGATATAAAACTAATAGTACCTTTTCTGGAACTGTTTGATATTATTTTTTTTTTCTTTTAAGCTACTACTGCTTATTGAAATTATCTGTTGCCCTTTTAAATTCCTGCTGTTGGTAAATGGCTAATTGCTGAATGATACTTTGACTGTTAATTACTACACCGTACTTCAATGTGTGGTACATAGTGTGTTGCTTGTGTATGCTTATGAAATTGAAATTATGAGCTTTTAGTTTGGCTTTTCTTCTATTCCCTTCCCACCCTTGGTAGGAATGCAGAATAGGTGCAGGAACAGAGGGCCCAAAAAGATTGTTGATGGTTTGAGATTACCTCCTCCAACTCCGGAGACTGTGACCAGTAGCACTCAGAAGAGGAAAGAAACCCTGTTGAGGAAACCTCTGAGGACCCATGACTACTGATCTGCCCATCCTCCTGGCAACCTATGAGGAGATAATCCTAATGTTGTGGACTGGGTTTCATTTCTGGTTAGGTCGATGAGTCATATCCTCTGAACCTCTGATGGTGTAAGTAGAAAGGTAGATTCTTGAAGATGAATAAGTATCTGAGCTGGATAGATGTCCAGATGAAGGAAGATTGCTTGGTTAGATGAAATCCAGGATTTCTGTGGCGGTATTCAAGTCTGAAGCAAGAATGGTGTTAGGTGGGAAAGTCACATCCTCAGTCTTTGTTGATGAGAGTAGGAGGGTCAATTCTGGAAGATGAAGAAGAATCCAAGTCAGAATGATGCTGGATGAAGGAAAATGGTGTTTAAGTGATGTCTGGGATGTCTTTATGGTTAGAGATGTATGATATTGCTGAATTTTCTTCTCCAAAATATTTCACATAATTCGTCCATTTTGCAAAATTTTTCGTGGAAGCAAAATGCAAAATTTCACTTGCGGAGTGCAAAATTTCACCCGAGGAGTGCAAAATTTCACTGGTGAAATGGCAAAATTCGCTGTCTTTGTGCAAAGTTTCGCAACTTCGTACCCCGCAAAATATTTCGCAGATAGGCCGAATTACACAAAACATTTCACACGGCAAAATTGACAGTTTCACGGGAATTTCACAGGTGAAATTTAATTTGCAACATCTCTAGTTATGGTATCCAGTATTAAGGTCTTGGAGTTATACATGCAGTTAGTCACAGTTGAATGCATGGATAAGCATAAGCTTTGAATCCGGGTGCCAGCAGTCAGTACTTGAATATGGTGATATGAGGGGCTCATAGTCAATAGGTAGTGATTACAGGAAAGTAATAATGCTTTGGAGCAGCTGAAGTTTTATGATGGCAGCCAGGTCAAGGAATGTTGATAGACTGGACAGTCTTGATTGCATGCCAGAGATGTAATTAAGGTGGCAAAGGAGCACTTGAGTCAATCAATAGAATAGTGGAGGATTGAGAAGTGGATGGTGAAACTGGAATTCCACTGATGATGTGAGTAACAGATGGAGACGACATGGCAGGATGGTGGAATGGTTATTGAAAGCCTGAAGCAATGATGGATATAGAGAGTGCAATCAAAGGTTGGTTGAGCACTAGACGGTGGTGCATTGGAGACCCCAAAAGAAATACAAAAGAAGGAAGTCTGGGAGGCAGTCCAAAACCAGGCCAAAATGCGAGGAAGCCAATCCTGTGGTGAGGGTGGGGCCAGTACTGAGTGGATCCAAAGCAGGTAGATGATGAATGGAAGGTAGGAATGAAATATGGAATATGAGGAACAGACTTCCATCACTGGTGGGCAGAAAGGCTGGCCTTCATTCGATGCCTCCCTGGCAGAGCTAGGAATGGAGACTGACTAAGCAGAATGAAGCAGAAATGAGCAGAGAATGAAGTTGGATGACATGAACTCCCACCCCTGGCAGCCTGGGAAGCTCTCCTTTGCTAAATACCCCAGAGGCACAGCTAGGGACAGAGACTGCTGGTGTATCAGAATGAAATGAAAAGAACAAAAACAAATTTGAAGATGAAGACTCCAGCTGAGGCCAGGTACTTCAACATGTCTTGCCATAGCATAAGGTAGATCCATAGGTCAAATTGCAGCAGTAAGGAGCAAATTCTGGAGGGAGAATGTTCTGGAGTGAGACTGCTGAGGCAGATATCAGTAGTCCATAAACATTGAGGTAGCTGTATAAAGGTCCTAAAGGCATTCATGTGACGAGATGGATTCAAACTGTGGAGGAGCATGAGTCTTAGACCTGGAAATGCTGGCACTCAGTAGTGAAACAATTCTTCTGGTATTTGCTTACTGGAAGCCAGAGGTGAGGACGGATCCATGGAATGAAAGCAATGGAAGGTTGAGCACTAGATGGCAGTGCACTTGAAGGCCCCAAAAGAGAAGGTCAACAGTAACAGAGGGCAAATGGGAATGAATTGTAGTCTGATGCAGTGCACTCAAAGGTGGACCAAGCAAGTGGTAGAGGCAGGAGCCAGGGTCAATTCTCTGAAGGGAGACAAGCAAGTAATCGAGGAGCACAAGAAGTTAGGAAGGTGGACAATGCTCCAAAATTGCTTACATAGCGCACCACAGGAAAAAATATGCGGAACTATGCTTCAAAATTGTAGAGAAATGCAGACAGAACTGCCGTTACATACAGGAGCCATGCAGCTTGAACAAATAGCAGAAACAAGCTGTCCTAATGGAGGGAAAGAAATGATCCCCTGAGCATCAGTCTGGATGGTGCCTGGAATACAGTTTGATGGCAAGTGCAGAACAGCAAGAGCCACTGAAAATGTCAAGTTCTTATGGTTTGAGGTAGCAGAATGAATCTGAATGGAAGTTCTGATGAGGAAGATAGACAAGTAAGGCTGGTGAAGGAAGGATGGAATGAGAGCCATGGAGAAGTGCGAGATTGGCGATAATTTATCCGAAGTACTATAATCTGTCGCGCCTGAGAGGACAAGAAGGCAGAACACAATGATTGGTTCTCCATAGGTGGATGAATGTATGGACACTGGCAAGGTTTTGGAACTGCTTCAGGATGCAGAGATAGTAGACCCTTGGAACTTGGGAGGCCAATGAAGGCTTGACGAATAGTGGAAGAAACCATGATGAGGAAAATAGCGTTGAATGGATTTGAGTAGAGTAAATACATCATATTTCACTAAGGAAGTAGTTGCTGGAGAGACAACAAGGAGTTCCAAGGAATGAAGCCCTGGCATACCCAGTGGAATAGGGTAACTGGAGGACTGAACCTGCAGTGAATGAGAGGATGGAGTAGGCAGGAAGAGTGTCATGGATATGAATAATGGATGTGTTCTGCAGGAAACACTAAGGCTTGATCACAAAAGAGAAGTGCAAATACTGGTAAACAGGAGTGAATATTCAGGAAGGACCACGATGAGCAAAATTATAGATAAGGTTCAGTTGGTGGAAGTAGCTTGGTGGTAGGAAGGAGGGAGACCCACATTGTGTTGACAAGCTGGAGAGTAGAGTTCAATACATATGATGATGCAAACTGAGTCCTGACTGAGTCAGACTGACTGCAGGAGCAATGAAGAGTCCATTGTCTGGAGCAGAATAACACATTAAGGGAGTCAATAGCATATTCCAGAATAGTCATCATGAGGAATGGTAATCATGTTAGCCAGTGATGAGGATATAAACAATCAGTGGAGCATGACGATGTGCTGGAACAGAACAAGACTGTCCTTGGAGATATTATCAGCAGGCATGGAAATGAGGAAGGCATGAAATCATCCTGCAGGATCAGGAGACCATTGAAAGGTGACAGGCTTGGGCAAGGCAATCAAGAAATGTCAGCAATTAGATGAGGGAGGACAGGATGGTGGCAAACAGGGAGAATGCACAAAAAAGAGACATGGAAGCCAGGCAAGGTAAAGCTGCAGGCTGTGGGAGTGGCCAAAATGAATAAGGCAGTACGACAGAACAGAAGGCTCCCCAATATGTCAAGAAGAGGCAAAAGCACTGTAGGAATGGTGAGGCAAAGGGGAAATGGCACAAAGGGCAGCACCGGCAAGTGACATAAAGAATGCCCAGGAGACAAGGAGGCCATGCAGGAGAGTTAATAAGCAACAGCAACTAACAGGCACTGGAGATGAAGTGACCAGATGGAACCAGTGGCTGTCAGGTAGAAGGAAGCCAGAAAGGCCAGAGCATGGACAGGAAACTGGTGGGCAGATGGAGCCAAGACGTCTGGAGGTCAGATGATGGGGAGACAAAACTAGCAAGGTTGGAGATCCAGGCCTGGAGGAGGTGAAGAAGTGAAGAGAAAGAACAGGAAACTTGGGGAGAGTCAAATGAGGTACTGGACAACATGGCAAGTACACAACGCATCAGGCCAGAATAGGCCAGACATCGAGGGAGGCGGCCAATTCCAAAGCCAAATGATGGGCCAAGGGATCTGGAAGGTGGTCAGGGTGATCCTGCAGGGCTGACATCCAAGAAAGAAGATAAGGTGATGAGGACATGGTCAAGGCAGGAGGAAGGCAACATAACAAGGCTGGAGAGAGGTGGAAGTGACAAGAGCTAGGTGTAACAGAGTCCAGTTCAGGCAAAGTTGAGGAAAAAGGAGCAAAAGGTATCACAGTAATGAGGTAGCAGACAGTACTAAAGGAATCAAGAAGATGAGAACCAAAATGGGTGATTAGGATTGTCAGTGGAGCAGCCCTTGGAGAAAGGAAATGGAGGAATGGAAAAAGGAATAAACAGGCAGTAGGTTTCAACTGGAAAACTCAAAAGAAAGATGGATGTGAGGGTTCCCTAGAGTAAAATAGAACAGAGGAAATTGAAAGGTGCATTTAAAGATACAAGAGGACAATGGGTTGAGACAACAGCCAGGTAGGAATGGGAGGTTCGAATGACCACTAGATCAACATGCAGCACTGCAGGTGGTCAGAAGCCTGGATCAAGAAAATGGTGTGTTTTTTTTTTGTTTGTTTTGTTTTGTTTGACTAAAAAACATGATAACTAAGTGTTAATGTTGACAAGACAGGCAGCTGGATGGGAACTGAAACAGAAGGAAGGTTGATGGACAAGACGATTAGAGAAGCCCAAGAGAGCCAAAGGTTCGAGGAGCGGCAGTTTGAGGTGCAGCAGCAGTGAGAACACCATGGCTCTGCATTCAGTGGGACTCCAACCTAAGCCTCACTGGCAGATGAGAGGACAGGTAGCAGTGGAGTCACAACAGGGTAAACCCTGCCAATGGCTGCTCAGAGGTCACCCCCATTCCAGCCACTAATCTCACTCTCGAACCCCTGTGGACTCCTGGGGCTGGTTGCACAAAAACTGGCTTAAGGCTAAGGCATAATTTGAGACTTAAGTCACAAAAACTAACCAAGCATAAGTCCCCAATTTACGACAGTTGCACAAAGTAAAAAAATGAAAGTTGTATGCAAGATCAGGCTAACCCTCTGGTTGCATAGCAACATAGACCGGAGTTACAAAATTTAGACTTTGGAGGTCAGTTCAAGATTGCAGCCAAAGAGTAATGTTGTGATGATGATAAGTTAACAGTGGTTGAAAAGGTACTCATGAGAAAAGAAGAAACTCTAGGCAAACCGGGGGGTCAGGTTAACATCTATACAGTTACATATGTGTGTGTGTGTGTGTGTATGTATGTGTATATATATATATATATATATATATATGTTTATCTGAGGGTAGGTAAAGCCCTCTATTTACATTTTTTTAATGAGGAATACTGCATATTTAAATAGATCAGATTAATCCAGATCCAGCTTGGAACTCATACTGATACTAGTGATATCAAAATGTATCTTATTTTTTGGATGCCAGGTGAAACCTCGAAACATAGAAATTGACAGCAGACAAGGACAGCAAGGCTCATCCAGTCTGTCCATTTTTTTCTAACTTATGAATGTGCCATAGACCTTTACTCTGTTAATGGCCTATCTGTTCATCCTCATCTGTATTGTTCCCTTATGCTTATCCCATGCATGTTTGAAGCCCTGCACTGCATCATTGAATATGTTCTTATGGCACTCTACAGATGCTGTTGGTCCGAAATATAAAGCACTGTTTTCTTTTCGAACATCCATGTTGGTCCAATAAAAGGTACCAAACTGTCTGTTTTCGGATTTGTCTATGACTGTCATCTTTGAAAACAAGTACAGCACTGTGATGCTCTATCACTAGTTGGCACCTAAATAAGGGGCCCATTCCACTAATTTACAAATAGGTCTTGCCTTTCTCATGTACTGTGAGCAATGTCCCCTGTTTTCCTGTGATTCCACAGCCCCAAAAATTTCCACAGAAACTGGGTCTGCTAGGAAATTGACACAGATGTTTGATCTGTTATCAGATAGACTCAGAAATTTGAAAGTGACTTTTTATGTCTTGTAATGCACAGTCACATCAATCCAGTAGCATCTAATCAAGATGGAGTACTGGATGAGAGGGGAGAGACTTGGCACTATAGCTGAGGAGCAGGCTGTGGGAGTTATCATCAGCAACTCACTTCAGCAATCCAGTCAGTGCAACAAGACCTATAGCAAAGCTATCAGGATGCTGGGATGCATCAAGAGGGTATTGCTTGCAGAAGAAAAGAGGTAATACTTCCCCTCTACAGATCCCTGGTGAGGCCTCACCTAGAGTACTCCACCCAGTTCTGGAGTCCTCACCTCAAAAATGAAAAGGATAGGTTGGGGCAGTGCAGAGTAATAAAAATGATTCTGGGACGGCACAGCAGATCCTATGAGGAGCGCCTCAAGGCACTAAATATGTACTCAATGGAGACAAGAAGGGAGCTATGATAGAGACCTTCAAGTTCCTTAAAGGATCTAAAAAGTGAACTGCAGGGAACTATTTAACTTGAATACCAACTTGCAGACATGAGTAGTAATTAATAGTAGGGGTCCAGGAGGGAAGTGAGGAAGTACTACCTTGTGGAAAGGGTGGTGGAACCTTGCAACAGTCTGTAAGCCAATGTGGTGGGTGCAAAACCAGTCAGGGGATTCAAGCAGGGCTGGGATAGATTGGAGGGAATAGTGGTTGCCCCGGGGCAACAGGACCAAGGAGGAGAATGAGGAGAGGATGTTAAGAGTTAATACCCTGGAGGAACAGGAGGTTCCAGGGATTATAGGGAACAATGCCAGACTGGATGGACCTCTGGTCTTTATATGCCATTAATGTCTATGTTTACAGTATGTTTCTAAGTTATACATACAACTAGTTATGGTGCTTGTAATTGTGAGACAGCAACAAAGACAGACAGAGCGAGAGAGAGAGAGAGAGATGGGAGTAAGGTCAGACCGATTGATGGATTCCAGGATGATTAAAATGTTTAACTAGAAATACAGCCTTTTTATGCCATTTGGGTAAACGGTAAACACCTGAGAAGAAATAATTATAGAAAAAGTCATGCTGCATCCAGCAATAATTTGTACTATTGTAAAGTTATTCCCTAGGGAATCTGTAAAATTCAATGTCATAACTGGAGATTTTGTGAAGTTAAACTTCACCTATGAATTTCACATGAAGCACTGAAATTCGTGCTTCATGGAATCTGCAGAGGTTTTTGAACAACTTCAGAACTTCAATTTGTATGATTTGTGCAAACGTTTCACCGAAATTCACAGTTTTTTACCGCGAAGTATGAATTTTGTAGGTGAAATGCAAAATCTGTGGGCAAAATTTCACATTTTGCAGCACAATCCATGAAATTCATGGCCCCATATTTCATAACATCACTCTGCAAAATCTGCAAATTACCTCGTGGAGCAAATTTCACATACTTTGCACATCTATAGTCATAACCCCATTTTTGGCATTTCAATGTTGCTCCAAAAGTTCAGGAACAAATCAGATTTTGGTCACTAAACCCTACATCTAATATATGTGTACTTGCAAGGTCAATAATAGCATGGGAACAGTTGGCTAGGAGGAGAAGCACAGCATCAGTTGGGGGTGGGTGGCTATGTAGAAAACAACTCCATCACCAACAGGATTGCCACTGGATAAGGCTTGGGTTATGATAGTTTTCCCATTAGATCAGTGCCACTAGGCACATAAATAAAACAGTATTTCCTGTAATGCAGTACTGTAGACCTGTACTTCATCTTTAGCATTGCATTATAGCTGTGTTGTGGCTAGCACCTCACTATCATTTTCTTTCAAAGTGGTCAAATATTAGCCTTAAAAATGTGGAAAAGGTTGACTTGAAATTGCAGATGGCTATTTTTCCTGCTTGAAAATGTAAAGTAAACTATGTCACAATTTCACATCACTGATTTGCAGTTTGAAAATGGGATAAGATACATATATATATTGACAGACGGATGGTTATGCTAACTTTTTTCATAAAAGTGTGCTATGCAGCCAATGTGCTCTGCACACTACAGTACAGTGCACAGTATGGTACAGTGCACTACAGTACAGTGAGGGTGGTGCAATTTCCACATATGACATTGCATTCATTCATTTCCAGATGCTTAGCCTTTTAAAATATACTTCATTTGTTGTTTAATATCATTCTAAATTGCCTGTTTAGGTAACAGCTGCAGAGTGTACCACAGCTTGACTATGCTGCAGCCTAGAAGGAGGGGGAGACTGCCATACTCAGACTGTCTGGATATATCTAGAATGCTTTTCAGCCTTAAATTGCTGTTACTATGTTCTTAGTTCATGGCACTTGGTGACTAGGATGGATCTCTTTGTCCAGTTCTAACAGATCATAGCTCAGAGCCCTTGGCATTCTGGCAGTGTTTGATTTTCAGCATCAATGTATTAGTCCACATTGCTTTTCAAGTACAGTTTAGAGGCTCCAAAATGAACAGCTGTTCAGTGGCATTGACTTCTTGCTGCAAGACTGCTAGTTCATTAACAGACAGAGAAGAAGAAAGTAACTGTGTTTGAGAATCAGTTGGAGGCCCTGCAGCCCCTCTCCAGCACTGTTTGCTATAAACTCAGTGGCTGTTTTGTGTACTGGCAATGGTGGTACCTGTGAGTGGGGATTCAAGCAGGAGGAGAAGTACTACTTAGTGACTTTGTGCACTAGCAGAGCCAATATTTGCAGTGTGGATCCAGACAGGAGGTGACATGCCACTGAGCATGGGCAGAATAAGTGGTCCAAGCCATCTTTATCTGCCGGCAGAATTTATCTTTCTATGAACAACTGCTTTGTGCACTAGCAGTGTCGGTAATTATATGGGAGGATCTGGGCAAGAGAAGAAGTGCTGCTCAGCAGCTTTGTGTAAAAGCAGCACTGATAAATGGAGAAGGGGATCTGGAAGAAGGGAGAAGTGCCACTGAGCAGTTTTGTCTACTGTCAGTACCAGTAATTGTGAAGAGGAACACTGCCAGGAGGAGACCTGATGCTGATTGACTGTTTTGTGTAATGGCAGTACTGGTAATTGTATTTCTTGGTAAGAGGAAAGGTACATCATCGGTCAAGGAGAGGCTGTGTGTCTGTTAGCCCCATCACCAATTGATGAAATAATGCTTTCTTTAATACAGTGATATAGATCCCTACATGAGCTATAGCACTGCATTACAACTGTGCTGTGATGAGCACCCCACTGACTTTTTCCCCTTGTAGTGAAGTGAAGTTCCCTTTTTTGGTTTTGACAACTTCTAAGAGACCATTAACAAGAAGTGTGCTTTTAGCTTCTTTAAGAAAGCAAATTTAGCATGCACCAGCAAAACAAGGCAGGTAAATACTTTTATAACTAGTTATTATATTGGTTTACATATCACATCTGCAGCAGCCTTTTCACTGTGCAACAGTGCAAATACAGTATGTGTCAAACTGAGTCTCACTGTCAGTAGTTCTGAATATTAATAGTTCTGAATATCTACCCTGGTGCTTTGTTCATCAATAAAGGAATAATGTATGACAGGGTGGGTGTTATGCTAGGATAACATCCTGCCTTGGGTGGTTGGGCCCGATGCCACAGATCAAGGGTGTCCAACACCCGAGAAGGGATGTTATCCCATCAAAACACCACCCTGGAGTGCATTATTCCTATTATACAATGGCTCATTTAAAATAAAAAGAGAATTATTAAAACTTTCATTAAAACTCTATTTTTTGTCATTTTTTGAAGGTGTAGGAATACTTATTAAAAAAGTAGTGCTGGTTATTTGTGTCCAATATGTGTAGCTGCTCTTTTGTTACTGTGTTTGTGGCTCTGCCTCAGTTTGAGCTGTCCCACTTACGATGAGCATCCATGTACAGACTGAGCGAGAAGGGGGAGGGGACATTCTTTTCCATTACTTTTCTTCTCCTGGTAAAAAAGATATGGCAACTGTACCAGTAGAATTTCATTTGGTTGAACACTGAAATAAAAAGGTGAGTCACTAAGGCCCTGTCCACACCAGGGAGCCTGTAACATTATGGGCATGGTAGAATGCTACAGGTGCTCTGAAACACAGTTCATGTCCACACTTGTAATGTTTTCAAACCGTGTTTGACAATCTTGTTGAAACCCTGATTGCTGCCAATGTACTTCTGCAAGAAGCCATAATTCACCACTCCCTCAAGTCAACATGGATCGGATTGGAAAATGGGTTGTCCTTTCAAGTGTCAATGTGATTGGTAACTGTGCTAAAACATGGTAGGAAAAGTGAAGACACATATGCATGGTACATTTTAAAATTATTTTAAAAGTGTTATGCAGTTGCTGAACCATGTTCAGTGTGGAAAGAGCCTTAGATTTTTCTTTTGTGTTGCAAAGCTACATGTCAAGATGTCCACCACGCTGGTATGCATTTTTTTCTTCAGTTGTGAAGTTGCACGGTCAGCTGACCGTCTGGTTCCGCTCGTCATTCAGAGTGCCGTTGTGCTTTTGGTTCTCACGGTACAGTTGTTTGTGTTTTGTTCCAGGAGATAAAAGAAATTCACACCTTCATTGTGTTTGCGGTCATCAGGGAGGTCTGATTCTGAGTGGGGAGGGGAGCGTAGATTGGGAATGCAGGTTTAACTTTGGCTGGGAGTGGGAAGCAAGGCACAGCTCATGCTGCAGACTATGTTTTTTTTTTCTAATGCAGTCGTGATTGTGGTGGGACTAGAGCCAGGATAACATCCCGGGTCCAGTCCCAGACAGACCAATGAGAGTCCAGCATTCTTTCTTGCCATTTTATAATCTGGCTTCATCACAGGGCAGTTCTATTACCATGGTCCTAACTTGTTTTGTGTTACCTTCAATAAGCAGCCTTAAAAAGTTGATGCCAAAATTCTGAAAATGGATAGCATATGAATTATGAAACAAAATGTGTCTAAATACCAAACTGTCAAAGCATTTTTGTCTGGTCCTGCACTTGGTTCACAAAAGAACCTCGTGGCTTGCCTCTTCTATGGTATTTTAGTATTTTAGGGACTAGTAATTGCCTTTATTTAAAGTGGTGTATGGTCTGTTTATGGCCAAACTTGCATTTAGGTCAAAGTTAGTGTACTTACACTTAACCAAATGAACTATTGCCGTAAGTTGAGGATCTGTTCAGTGTATAGTGGGGTAAGAGTTGGAGTAGTCCCAATTCAGACTGAGTAATGTTTGTGACTAGATAATTTATGCAAAGTATACAGAAAAGTATTATGCCTGATGCTAATTCTATTGCCACATGCTATTCTGTTTTTTTATTGAGTTATCTGTCCCAAAAAAACAATATGAGTTTGTAAATGAGAACTAACTTTCTTGGATTATAAGTTTGTAATTCCTGTATCCCTGGTGTGATTTCAGCTGCTTCCTTTAGCTGTGCATTTACAACATAAAATGTGATAAAGAATACCGTTTTTTGCATAATAACTTGCTCAGACTCAGTTTATATTTGGTAGCCATTAATATAATGCATTGGATTTTACATCTAAACATTGTAGTATGTAAAATAATGAAAGTATTTACTTTTGTAACTGTTTGTTTGACTGTAATGACAATCATCAAACAATAAAATATTTGCACTTGTCATGTCCAGGGAAGGTATATCTGTGTCTAAAATATTTGCCTAGATACATGTGCACCTCTGTTAGTTCTTGTAGTCTACTCTCAACACAGTTGGTCTAGCTTATCACACCTATTTGAGATATACATCACCCTTACTGTATATACAGTGAACCCTGTCAGGCTGCAGTGCAATGTGGCAGATTCATGCAAGACAAAAGGGATTTTTTGAATCTGAAAATGCCTTGTTTTCTGCAGAAACTTTGCTGGAGAATTCTGCATAATTGTGTTGTATCCTGGTGGGCTCCACTGTAAATATAGATGAAGACAATAAAACTTCACAAATGGCTTGTGTTATATCCCACCACTGTCTATTCTGGCTGATTACTCGGACATCCCTCCCTCACTATAGCTCTTTCTCAACATGCCATGAGACATGCTGTATGTGACCATCAAAATATAATCACTGTAATCTAGTTACTGTAATATCACCACTGGTCCAGCAAAAACGTGTCACATCCCCTGCCAGTCCTTAAACGGTTTGAGAAAGGGTTTTATCTGAAAGAATGCAACCCAACCATAACAAGAATTATTTCCCTTCAGGCAATCTTTGTCATTCCGTAAATGCACCTGAATTCCCTGCAATCTGCAAATTCATGAAACGGTTACCAATCTGCCTGCTAAACCCAGTCAAGACTGATATGCAATGACTTGAGACATGAATACTTCCATTGCTGTCCAAAACATAGTACTGTTAATACTATAAATATTTCACAGCAGCAAGTAGTTTTTTTGCAAGCTTCATTACAGTAATTGCTTTTACATTTAACCCACTTTGTGAAAGCTACATTTCCAGGGCAATAACTGCATTAAACAGCCACCTGTCTGTGACAGAATGATCAAAAGAGTAGTAGGTGGTGACTGCTGCTGGCTGGCTAGGACCATGGTGGGACTGCGGTGAGGACTCTCTTTATATATCCTCACAGCTTTCTCAATAAATCTGTTAATATTACTGCTCTCATTGGGTGTCAGTAAGACATCTCCTTAACAAAAGAAAAGAGATGATGGGGTGTGGAAAGACAGACACAGTTAACTCAGTTTTGGATGCTACTTTATTACAGAGACTCTTAATGGATTGCTTTATCAAGTGCCAGTAATTGCAATGGGGCAGATCCTGGCAGAAAGAGAAAGGCTGCTTAGTGGTTTTGTGTACTGGCAGTGCCAGAAATTCCAAGGAGGAATCTGGGCAAGGAAAGTGCCATGGTATGTAGCCACGACGTTGACATTTTGACAGCGGAGTCCCCTACAGTGACAACAGCGCCACATCACTGTAGGGAACCCGCTGGAAGCCGGCACTGTCTGTCAGGGGTCCTGCACCCCCCATTCAGCTCCAACTCAGAGTTGAGAATCCAAAGTGGGGGGGTTGGGGGTTCGGGGGTGAAGAAAACACTAGTGTGTTGTGGAAACCAGCAGCCGACTGCAAAATGCAGTCAACCTTCTAGTTTCTGTCGGGTCCGTCGACTAATATTTTGTCGATGACCCGTCGTGCACCCAAGTGCCACTTAGTGGCTATTTTGTGTACTGACAGTGCAGGTCATTATGAGGGCAGAACCAGACAGGAGGAGATGTGCTGCTCAACAGCTGTGACAGTAATGGTAATTGTGAAGGGGGAGATCCAAGCAGTAGAAGTTCTGTGATGTAGCTGTTTTGTGCACCAGCAGTGCTGGTAATCATGAGGAGGGCACCGAGAGGGAGAAGTGCATCATGAGTAAGGAAAAGTTGTGTCTATGATAGTCTCATTACCAACTGACAAAATAGTGCTCCTTGTAATGCAATAATATAGATCCATACATGATCTATAGCACTGCATGACATCTGTACTGTAGTCAACACCACACTGACTTTTTTTCTCCTCAGAGTTGTCAAAGTTTGTATTATCCAGGTTTGACCACACCCAGGGAACAGTTAATAAGAAGTCCGATTTTAGCTTCTCTAAGCAGCCTTAAAAACCTTTATATTGTATGGTCAAACGCTGTTAACCTTAGGAAATCATCATTTCCTAAGGTTGTTAACCTATTGATGCTACGTCACATCGCTAGGTTAACAACGGCGATAGGTCTGCGCATGTGCACACCTTTTTTTACACTGGGAACCGACGGATGAACGCGGAGGTTAGGGAAGGACTGAATGGCTGCGGCAGTGACTATATTTCAAAAAGTAAGCAGCCGTTTTCCTTTTTACGTGGGACCATACACTATAAAAAGTTATGTATGGTCCCTCTATCAGCAACCAGTCATTGTTAACCGTCTCTAGGTTGCCATGGCGACGTAAACCTCTTGAGCTTCGCTCTCGAGGTTTACACAGTCGCCCTGGCAACCTCTGGACAGTTAACAGACTGGTTACCGATAGAGGACCATGCATTATCCTTTATGTTTACTCTAAAAAAATGTGTTACCCAAAATCATTAATGGCTTTACAAATGCAAACTTTCTATCCTGACATGTAAATAATTGAAATTACTGCATAATGATAGTCCAAGCTACAGGAAAAAAAAAGAAAAAACTTTGGAAATAACTAATAAACTGGGGCTTATTTTAGCTATTTTAACTATTGCTTTTTAATGTTTTCTTTTTTTTATTCTATTCTTAACTTACAGCAAGTGTTTTAGCAGACTGTTAATTATACCTTTTGTTGTACTCCCATTCCAAAGTAATTTAGTATATGTGGGGACCTATGTTTAAAACAGGATTTTCTGTAGGGTCATGGCATGTAATGAGCCAAACATTTACTCACCTATCTGTTTCTCCATACCCCAGAGGTATTGGGAGTCCAAACTCACACCCAGATGGCAATAGAATGCACAAGAAATAGGAGTGGCAGTGCTAGGAGTGGGGTAGGGTGGAGGTTAGTCACATACAGTACCAGACCTCAACCTGAAAGCATGTGTTTGGCCTAAAAGGGATCTGGATAGAACTTTGACAAGTGCCATGGTAAGTAAGAGTTGATGACATCCCTTTATGACCACATCCCCTTTAATGTGCATGTGCACAATGAGGTGCAGAAAAGTTACTCTCCCCTGGTTTGACCTACAGTATGTACCCTGTCAGCAGCATCCAAGGTTCTGGAAAAGAACTATTATTTGCTAATATGTAAAATACATCTGAAAGTATTTCATTACATATTTCACATATTTCAGATAGCTTCACATTTTACAGATACAGTATACTTTAGATATTTGCAAATTCATTGAGAAATCTCTTCTACTTGGCACAGATTTTTGAAAGATACGTTTTTATACTATCAACACATTAAATTGTTTTAGCATTCTACTTTTTAATGTTTTTTAGGACTCTGTAATGAAAAATTACTATTTGGGTCTGCGAGGGTAATTTCATGCAGTAATTTAAGCAATTTCTATACACATAC
Organism: Neoceratodus forsteri; assembly: GCA_016271365.2. Classification (NCBI taxonomy): domain Eukaryota; kingdom Metazoa; phylum Chordata; order Ceratodontiformes; family Ceratodontidae; genus Neoceratodus; species Neoceratodus forsteri. The sequence continues at coordinate 1,154,305,863 of CM057456.1, read as the reverse complement.
ATGGTTCCATGTCATAATAGCAATCACAAAATAGCGATTGCTATTATGGAGAGTGTATATCTCCAAAACGCAAATCTGCAATATACTCTTTAGGGTAACCCAACATCTGGCAACATAAAAAGTTTTTTTGAGGGGGGACTGTGCTCACCTGTGCCCCCCCCCCCCACATCTCCCTGAATTTAGATTACCAACTTCAGGGGGGTGGATGTCGAGGAGGGAATGACACTTTGGTTGCCACATGATAAAATAAATGATGGCCACAGGCAGTGGCAACATTTTGCATCCCACTCCCAGCCACAAACCCTGTACCAGCTCTGCTAGAGCTACCCTCACCACCACTCCACATGGCTAGCTCAGCAGTGGCAGCAGGCACAGTGGTCTCCTGCAAACCTCTTCCTTGTCCCTCCCCTTTCCCTTGCTAACCCCTTCTGGTCACCATTCCCTACCCTCGCCTTTGCATAGGGTCTCTACCCTTGCAGGGTAGCCCATGACTATTGTGCCCAATACTGTAAGAGTCACCATTTTGATGGTCACTCATATTGCTTCGCTATAATCACTGGATATACACACACACACACACACACACACACACACACACACACACACACTCACTAGTAAACTGGTAGCACCAGTATACTTAGGATTAAGGTGTTTAATGTTAAACCCTAATTTTTGAACCCTAATAATTTGGCTGTGTTCAATGAAGTTCACCAAACATTTGGCATGCATTGTCTCAGAATCAAGTTCTCAAAATGTGAGAAGCTTTGTGATGGCATATTGTGCAGTTTCCGAGATATCAAATGTTAATTTTTATGGCTGTAGATGGAGCCTAGTGCCATTTTGGCATGTCTTGCCTGAAAAAGGCCGAGCGTGGCACCTTCTATTGAACTTTTGGAAATATCCTTCTGGAAGTCCAATAGAGCTTCAAACACTCCACCACGATTGCCCACTATGGAGTAACAGCTGCACTATTTCGGCTGTTACTTCTGCATTCCAGGGCAAGAACTGTGCATGTGCTACTTGCATGCATGCACAGTTCTGCTGGTGCTGCCATCTTGTGAATGGCAGAATGCCATTCACTGCAACTACGCATGTGCGAGTGCTGCACATGCACAGTTGTATTGCCACTGCCATCTTTCAGATGGCACTCCTCCCACACCCTCTCACTGCTCCTGTCCTACCCACTCCCTCCCAGCACTGTCAGCAAAGAAACCCCTCCTGCTCCCTCTCACTGCTGCTGTCCTCTCTGCTCCTTCTGTTCACAATCCCTGTGTTGACATTGGGGTGTCCAATTCCTGTGTTGGCATTATGTACCCCCCAACTCATGTGGCACACTGGGAGCACACCCTACTGTGCCCAAATTTATGTTTTCATGTTCACCATTCCAACATCGGGGTGAATAATGCTTTGGTTGGCATCATGTAGCCCCCACTCATGTGGCACACTGGGAGCCCACCCTAGTGTGCCCAAATGTATTTTTTTTAAATATTTTCCCACACAGACATTGGGGTTCCAAGTCCCTGTGCCAGCATCATGTACCCCCCAACTCATGTGACACATTGGGAGCCCACCCCAGTGTGCCCAAATTTATGCTTTTTTTCCCTGTAAGTAAATAAAACTGTCCCCAACATGTTTTTTTACCTGTAAAAAAGACAAGGGTCCCTCATTGTCACCCTAGTCCACCCTTCCTCATCCCAACCCTCCCACTGAGCATCTATCTCTCCACACACACACCCGCACTAACATGGCACCCCATATTTACCTCCGGAGGTCGTTGCTGTCATCTTCCCTCGACCAGGACACATCTGCACTCTTCAAAGCCAAACCGCAAACTGAAGAATTAAAGGTAAGCATGCTATAATGGCAGTCAGTGGGGTTTTCAACTTATGTTGTTAAATAAGCTATTTTTGGGAATTTTGGCCACAAATTTTAAATGTGGGATTCTTGGGACACCACCTCGTGAACACTGTCATATCATTACTCGGTCCTGAAAGGTGATTTTTCAATTGCTGCACAGAATCACCTTTTGGGAACAATTAACAAAATGACAGTGCCACTATTCTTGAGGTGGGGTCCCAAAAAGTCCTAATTTGGTGAAAAAATTCCAAAAAATGACTGTGTTACAAGCGTGTGTTTTGCAGCTTCTACACACGCTCCTAACTATGCCAATTCTTAATATTTTCACTCCAGATTTTCAACATTGCCATTTTTGTACACCTCCTTATTAACAGTATAGCTGCCATTTTTCACATCCTCCCCAAAATGTGTTTTTGCACCTGTGGCACAGAATGGCGTGGTTGCCCTGTGAAATTACCTTTCAGACAAGTGAACGAAATGACAGTGGCACTCTTCATGAGGTGGAGTCCTAAACAGGTCATGTTGAAAATTTGGTGCAACAACTTGAAAAAAATGGTTAAGTTACACATGGGTATTCAAAATTTTCTACACACATTTGTAACTTTGGTCATTTGGCAGCTCATCACAGTTGTATCGGCTCTGATTAGATCTTGTTAATGAAATGCAATGTTTTTTCCTATACTTAATACATGTGTTTTTTGCTCTTGTGTACAGCCTAAATGGTACTGATTTTTTTCCAAAAGTTTTAGGGTTGGTGCCTTTCAAGGATTTTATGAAAAAATATTAATCAGTTATAGAGTTATAAGGATTTACATTTTTTATGAGCATGCTCAGTAGGGTTTTGAGTTCACCCTCTGATACAAACTGAAAACTTTTGGGTCATGAGACTGTTTTCGGTTCATATCACTTAGTTATCATGACCTTAAAAAATAGTTTTTTTTTTTGTTTGTTTTGTTTTTCAAACTAAAAAAAACATTGAAAATACCTAGCAGCTATATATTTAGAAGAAAATAAAAATCATTACTTCAAGTACATGAACCTAGTTCTTCTAGACCCTAATTCTTAAGGATATTTAGCCCTCCTCCTTCTTATTTTGCTCTCAGATTAGGTTTTCTCGAAACTTTTGTGCACAGATTTCTCCTTTTTCCCTTCTTTCCTGTTTTCTTCCTCTCTCCTTCCCTTCTTCCTTGCTTTTTTCTCTCTTCTTTCTTTCCTTGCACACTTTTCTCTTACAGTATCTTCACCTCTCCATTACTGAACATTGTTCATATTACCGCATTTATCACTTCCTGCAATTTGCTGAATGCCTTGCCATAGCCTGCCCTAGCATGTATTTTGTACAGTACATGGATGCTATTTCTGATCCTATAATACGCTATTGATTGTAACCCTTCTGCTCTCCACTTACATCCTGTCTAGATTTGTGTTTTATTATCAATACATGTATATAAGGCTTCTCCAATATGTTTACCCTAAATACTGTGTTTTAAGTGATATTTTATACCTCACATGGAGGATAGTCTTCTATTGTATAAGATGTGTGCTTTCTTATACACTCGAATTTCAATAAAAAGATAAAGTGAAAAAAAAAAAGAAAAGAAAAATCATCTGAACCTTGCTAAATGGAACCCAATTGGCTAGAGCCTGATGTTTTTTGTTTTTTTTTTGTTAAGACCAGAAATACCTTTTCCTGAACTCAATAATCCTTGGTGCCCAGCCTAGTGAGAGGAGCTATGTTTCTCTTGCACCCCAAATAATCAAATGCATGTGCTCTCTCTATTGTTTTAACTCTACTAATAATCAAATAATTAATTCTATTGTTTAAAAAATTGAAAACCTAATAAACAACTTTATGGAAAAGACAAGTCATACATTTGATCCAATTAAACTAGAAATGCCAGCAAAACAGATGTTTATTATGAATATGAATCATGATAAGAGAACCACTAATTGAGATAAATTAAATTTGCAATTTGAAACAATATATGTAATTTCTAGTACTGAGGACAGCATAATAGACAGCAGTGAGGAGATGGAACACTCTGTATGAGAACACTGAGACATTCATCACTGCTAATGCCATGGATGAAGCTATGCTGTTGGCTTGAGTGTTCACAGTGAGCTGGCAATCTGACAGATTGATGCATGTTTACAACTGAAAGCTACCTACCTACCTATCTTTAAAAAATGTAGCTTGTATCTCTGCTCAAAAGTTGACCCTTTATGAATTATAAGTGGACTGGGGTGCCTACGTCTGGAACTGCTTGACCACCCTCCAGATTGTCCACTCCCTTAATACATTGCTGGGGACACTGGGGTGCCAACCCAGTGCCATCAATCAATTACTGACTACTCTGGGTTGCCCAATCCTCAGTGTCAAGCTTGGTCCCTCCTTTTTTTTTATTTTAACCTTATAAAGAAGAAAAGGGTCCATCATCAATTTTTTTCCTAGTAACCTGAAAAGATGAAAACAGTCCCTTGTACTGTAGCTCTAATCCCCCACACACCATACCCATCCCATCCTGACCCCCCCACTCAGCACCCACCACCCCAAACCCCCAAAACACACATCCTCACTAACATTAAAGTGCAAATGCACATATTCCATAACAAGCTCGAATCCCCTTGGATACGTATCCCTGTGTCATGATTAGTGTTTTCTGAAAATATAATGCAGTTTTGTTTTGTGGTTTTCTTTAAATCAGCATCTGTTAATGTGCTCTGCAGTAACTGAAAACAGTGAAGAAACAGTGAAAATGTGTCTGTCTCTGTCAGTGAGCAATGACATCATATCTGTCCTGGCTGCTGCTTCTGCAATTAAGTCTCTGATTGACTAAATAAGTTGTTCCAGTCCCTAGTTACAACAATCTGTAGAGCTAATTGTTTTAACTCAGAGTTTGTTATTAACCCATCTGGTTTGTGTTTAGAGAGATATGCTTAAAATCTTTCTGTTCTCGTAAACAGTTAATCACTTGGGGTTCAATGCTGAATTGAAGTGGTATGAATGAATTTGTGAGAAATAACAGTTTCTGTATCACATCTCTCAGTTCTCTGTCATCAAAACTCTGCATTCTATTCTGGCTATATAATGGATATAAAATAAACTACATTCCATTAAGTCATAGAAGCCACGTGTATTTAATGTACCCTCAATAATTATGTTCATGTGATAATTTTGTATTAATGTCAATTTGACAAATGTGTGTCTGCCACACTCTGCTATTTCAGGAACATGTACTGTATGAACTCATAACATTCAGTTCTTAGAGGGGGTTCTCTGTGAAAATACATCATGTATGTGTATAACAAGAAATACTATATGGCATCCTGATGCCCCTGTCTCCTGCCTACCAGTTTAAGCAGCAGCTTTCTGCTTCCCCTTTCCCCTTTCCCCCACCCCAAAAGCTCTCTGTCTCCTGCCCACATTTGAGGCTACTGCAACCTACTGCCCACTGTCTTCTCCGCACAGTCAGGGTTGTTGCACCCTGCTGCCTCCTGCACAAACAGTTGAGGCTGCTGCACCCTGCTACCCTCTTTCCCCCACCCTATAACACAAGATGAAAGTATTTTTTGTTTTTTCCTTTGAGTAGTTTCAGCAGTGTACCAAAGGATCTGACTATAGTGGCAGGGAGCAGCATGGTACAACTCTAACTGTGGAGCAAAGAGGCTCTATGGTGTAGCAGGACACAATGGTGTCAGGGGACAGAGGACAGCATGATGCAGAAGCCTTAACTGTGGTGCAGGACACCATGAGGCATCAGGGTACAGCAGCCTTTACTGTGTGCTGGGGTGCACATGGTGCAGTGGCCCTGCCCATTTGGGGCAATGGAAATGTGTATCAGGGTGCAGCAAAAGCCCCACCTGTGGTAGCCTGGGGCAGCATGGTACAGCAGCCTAAACTGTGGAGGCAGAGACCCTGAGACTCTAGCACTTAGTAAAGCATATCAGCTCTGTCTGTGGAGACAGGAAAAGGAGGCAATACAGTGAATTGGCCCTTACTATGAGGGTGGTGGACAGAGGGAAGCAGGGTGCAGCAGCCTCAACTGAGAGGCAGAAGACAGGGGCATCAGGATGCCATACAGTATTTATAGTTATATATATACACATGATGCATTTCCACACAACTGAATTTTCTGAGATCATAAAATACATGTTCCTAAAACAGAGTGTGGCAGACACAGGTTTGTCAATCTGACATGGAAACAAACTTTTTATCAGTTGAACATGAATATATTTATTGAGGCTACATTAAATGCATGCTGCTTCTATGAATTAGTGGAATGTAGTTTATTTTATATCCATTATACAAACCTGTGTTATTCAGCCAGAATAGAATGCAGAGTTGTGATGACAGAGAACAGCGAGCTGTGATACAGAAAATGTTGTTTCTCACAGATTCATTCATACCACTTCAATTCAGCACTGAACCCCCAAACGATCAACTTTTTATGAGAAAAGACAGATTTTAAGCATATCTCTCAAAACACAAAAACACATGGGTTAGTAACAAACTCTGATTGAAAACAATTAACTATGCAAACTTCTCTAACTAGGGACTGCAACAGCTTATTTAGCAATCAGGGACTTAATTGCAGAAGCAGCAGGCAGGGCAGGTGTGATGTCATTGCTCACTGACAGAGACAAAAACTTCTTCACTGTTTCTTCACTGGTTTAGTTACTGCAGAGCACATTAACAGATGCTGATTTAAAGAAAACCACAAAACCAAACAGTGTGATACTTTCAGAAAACACTAGTTATGACACAGGGATGTACATTCAAGTGAATTCAAGCTTTTTATTAAATATGTGTGCATTTGCTCTTAAAGATATCCTCCTGTAGAACTGTGACTGCAATATGAGAAAATAAAGTAAGTCCAGCTAATATATTTCAATGGGTTTTGAATATGCAGGCATAACTTTGTCATTTTTCAATATTTGTACAGCAAATTTTCAACTTGGCCTTTTTGGGACACCACCCCATAAACAAGATAGGTGATTTTTTTTTAATCAATCTCAAAAACTGATTTTGCAGTTACCCAGGAAATGACCTTTTAGGCTAGATTTGAACATTTTCACATACTGGGTTCATGATTTGAGGGTCCTAAGAAGACTATGCTAATTTTGGGGGGCATATTACATCAGAATGAAGCCCAGTGTCACAGTTTCCTGCATGACAAAAAGGATTAACTCTCATTGAAATTGCATTGTCTCCTGTAGTAAATCTGCTGCAGAATTGAATTTCATCCTGGTGAGCTTCACCTTATAGTAAAATCACCATGTTATGAGTGAACATTGAAATATTTCAATGTTCACTCATAACTTCACAAAATATCAATATTTGTTTCAGAAAACTTTCAACACATCCTGTTTGGGATCCCATCTTATGAACAAGACTGCTGAATTGTTTCAAATTTGGGTCAAAAGGTGATTTTGCAGTCACTCTGTGAAATCATTTTTACTGGTGGGCTATACGCATTTTTTCCTACTGGGTTCATGACATGGGGTTATAAGAAGACAATGTTGAAAATTTTGGGGAGAAATATTGTAAAATCACCAAGTTATGAGTGACGGTTGAAATATGTCACTGTTCACTCACAATATTGCAAACTATCAATATTTTTCCAGCAATTATTCAACATTGTCCTTTTGGAAGAACATCTCATGAACAAGACAATTTAAATTTTTGAAATCTGGGCCAAAAGGTGATTTCGCAGTCACTATGTGAAATCATGTTTCTGTCAGCATATCAGAATTTTCACCTATCAGGTTCATGTGATGGGGTTATGAGGTTATGAGAACACTGTGTTCAAAATTTGGGGGTCAGAATATTAAAAAAACAACAAAGTCATGAATGTATGTTGAAATGTTTCCATGCTTGCACATAACTTTGGTCATTATCAATATTTTGACTCCAAACCTTCAACAGAATAGCAAAGGCCCAAACTGAGGAAAAGATAGCCAACTCGGTACATTAGGGAGCAAAGAAAGACTAAGGCAGGGATACTGAGACTGGATAAAGAGGATCGTGGTTGGGCAGACAGTGACAGTGAAAAAGCAGCGATACTGAATGAATACTTCTGCTCAGTATTCACAAAGGAAGAGCAGGGGGAGATACCTAATCTAGTCAATAGCACTCTGGATAGAAGGGTTGATATTAGTCCTTTCACAGAAGAAAGGGTTCTGAAAGAACTCCTAAAACTGAAGGTGGATAATGCAGTAAGGCCTGATGGGATTCATCCCAGAATTCTAAAAGAATGAAGGGGAAAACTAGTGACATCACTGACTACCCTTTTTAATAAATCATGGGAGGATGGTGTGGTACCTGAGGACTGGAGGAGGGCAGATGTGATTCCCTTCACAAAAGTGGGAGCAAGACAGAGGCAGGTAATTATAGACCTGTCAATTTGACCTCTGTGGTAGGGAAAGTGATGGAATCACTTCTGAATGAAAGAATTGTTGAGTACCTAGAGGCCAGTGGGGCACAGGACCCAAGGCAACATGGATTCACAGCAGGAAGGTCATGTCAGATGAATCTAATCGACTTCTTTGACTGGGTGACCAAAGTAGTAGACCAGGGAGGGGCTGTGGACATGGCCTACCTAGACTTTAGCAGGCATCTGACACAGTCCCGCGCAAAAGATTAATAAACAAATTAGCCATCCTGGGAGTGGGTCCCAGGGTGGTAACCTGGGTAAAACATTGGCTGTACAACAGGACACAGAGGGTAATAGTAAATGGAGTCCACAGTGAAGAAAGGGGGTTACTAGTGGGGTACCGCAGGGTTCAGTACTGGGGCCAGTCCTTTTTAATGTCTTTATAAGTGACATTGCAGAGGGACTGGAAGGAAAAGTAATTCTCTTTGCAGATGACACAAAGATCTGCAACAGGGTTGATACACAAGGTGGGGTGGAAAGGATGAGAAGGGACATGGCAATGTTGGTGGAATGGTCAAATGTGTGGCAGCTTAGATTCAACACAAAGAAGTGCAAAGTAATGCACCAGGGAAACAAAAACCCAGGGGGAGAGTACGCAATGGGGAGTGAAATACTGACAACAACAAAAATGGAAAGGGACCTGGGGTAGTCATATCAGATAACCTAAAGGTGGGTAAGCAATATGAGAAGGCAGTTAGGAGGGTTGGGGGGATACTTGGATGCATAGAGAGAGGCATCACCAGTAGAAAACAGGAAGTTGTTGTCCCTCTGTACAGACAGTTGGTATGACCACATCTGGAGTATTACATGCAGTTCTGGAGACCCCATCTCCACAAAGACATAGACAGGGTGGAGGCTGTCCAGAGGAGGGAAACCAAAATGGTGAAGGGTCTACACCAGACGACTTATGAAGAAAGACTAAAGGAGCTTAATATCTATAGCCTTGAGGAAGGGGGGGGGGGACATGATAGAAACTTTCAAGTACCTCAAGGGAATCAACAAAGTCCAAGAGGATAGCATCTTTCAGAAAAAGAGATGTGCAAGAACAAAGTGGCACAATTTGAAGATAGAGGGGGAACAGCTCAGAGGTAACATGAGGAAGTATTTAGTCACAGAGAGGGTTGTGGGTGCATGGAACAGCCTTACTGAGGAGGTCATGGAGTCAAAAACAGTGGGAGAATTCAAGAATGCATGGGGCAGACATAAGGCAATTCTAGTAGAGGGATAGGAGGAAGTAGGCTGTTGATTAATTAGGATCTGCAGCTTATCCATTAGGTAGGGAAATGGGCAGATTAGGTGGGCCAAGCAGTCCTTATCTGCCTTCAAATTCTATGTTTCTATGTTTTCACACCGCCTCATAAATGGTACTGGTTCATTTTCCTAATCCTGGTTGAAATGTGATTTCACACTTGTGGTGCAATATTATGTTTTGCCTACTATTCTATAAATGTAATATGGCATGTTTATAAGGCGGAGTCATAAAATTACTATCTTAAAATTTGTGGTCAACATTTAAAAAAAAATATTGATAAGAAACATGTGTACTGCCAGCCTTTATCCCAGCAGATAGTGCTTTGTGATCCTGTTCTGGTGAGCTGAGTTCAGGGGCAAGCTCAGTGAGCCAGCTGGATGGGCCAGGGCTGGGGTGATGGCACTGTCATGAAACACCAGCCCCCAGCCCAGGAATGGAAGGTGCAGGGTTGCCCGCATGAGCCCAGATGCCATACAGTGAAGAGAACTCTTCTCTTAGCATAGGACCCTACACCTCTGCATCATAGGTGCCAGAGGGCCCTTCACTTTGGATGAAAGATGGACTCGTTGCCCTGTATATCTGTATCTGTCACTACACAGAAGAGCAACTTGTGCTTCTACAGTCCATTAAACAGACCAATGAATTCTTAACATCCTTTGCCATATGAAACTGTGGGGCCTGCATGGCTCTTCAATTTTATAGGGAGGTGCATTCTTTCCCTGGTGCAGGTCCCTGAGGGCCCTGTGCATCAGCTTCTGTTCACATGTCCCTTCAGGGCCTGTGTCAAGGAGGATACAATTCCACTGTCTCAAAAAGAAAGGAAATTCTTTGCAAATAAACTGCATTAATGCACCAGTTGGGGTCCAACTTGATGCCACAAAAGTAGGAAAATGTGGTGTTAGGGTTTCTGACCTCAACACCCCAAGCAGCATAAGGAAAAGAGCACATGAGTAACCACAGACAGCCATCATTGTGTAAGACAAACAACATACAGCTGTTTCCAGATTACACAAATGCAGTAGCAACAATATGCTTCCTTCATGGATTTGTATTAGTGGCTGCAGAAGCTGCCACACTTGTGTGTGTATGTCTTACTGCATACATAAGTATCTATGGCTGCAGAAATGCAGGCCCCAAGCCTGCACATCTGCAGACATAAGTACTGTTGCAGTGTGGGTATAATGCTTTCAGCAGTGGATCTACAAATTTGTCATTGGTGCAACAGTTTTGTCTAGGGGTAGTGCTTCCCCTGAAAAAAAGTAAACTGTTACCCTTTAAAGCTCATATCAGTTTAAAACAGCTACTTTTTGCTGGCCTAAGAGTGTAGTGGGTGCTAACTTGTTCTATTGCTGGATCTGCCAGTGCATGGTATTCTATATGCAGCTGCACATAGGTGTAGGCCCCACAGGATCCTGCTCTTCTGCAGCTAGAAGTCTTTGTATGTTACACCTGTGGCTGAAGAGGCACAGACCCCTCAGAGGCCTGCATTTCTGCAGACAGTAGTACTGTTGCAAGTTTAGTATCATGGATTTTGTGGGACCTGTGCTTCTGCAGCCAGAGGTCACTGTGTACACTACCGGTCAAAAGTTTTAGAACACCCCTATTTTTCCAGTTTTTATTGAAATTTAAGCAATTCAAGTCCAGTGAATAACCTGAAATGGTACAAAGGTAAGCGGTAAACTGCTAGAGGTTAAAAAAAAAGTTTAGGTTAGCAAAAACTGCTGTAGAGAAATTGCAAAGAAAGCCAAGGTCAACAGGAGTACAGTTTCTACACCATCAAAAGGCGCTTGGAAACTGGAGGAAACTCTGACAGGAAGAGGTCTGGCAGACCCAAAGCCACAACAGAATCAGAAGACAAGTTTCTGAGAGTCAACAGCTTATGGATAGGCGGCTCACAGGACAACAGCACAGAGTGACTGGCACCCTGAACCAAAAGGGCTACCACAGCATTTGCAGCGCCATGCAATACCCTCTGGTCTATGCCTAGTTGGTCAGGGGTTCATCCTACAGCAAGACAATGACCCAAAACATACCTCCAGGCTATGTCAGAACTACCTTCGAGGAAAAGAACAAGACGGTAGGCTTCAAATCATGGAATGGCCAGCACAGTCTCCAGACTTAAACCCCATCGAGCTGGTTTGGGATGAACTGGACAGAAGGGTGAAAGCAAAGCAACCTACAAGTGCAACACATTTGTGGGAACTTCTGCAACAGTGTTGGGAAGAACTTCCAGAACAATATTTGATGTCCATTGTAGGAAGAATGCCACGAGTGTGTTCGGCGGTTACAGTATATCTGCAAAAGATGGCTACTTTGACGAGTCAAAAATTTAGATTAAATTTTGTTAAATAAAATGATTCTATGATTTCTTTTTTATCTCCAATTGTTTATTTGTTCTATGCTTTAATTTCAGAGTACATTGAGACATTAAACTGCGTAAATTTCAATAAAAACTGGAAAAATGGGGGTGTTCTAAAACTTTTGACCGGTAGTGTATGTCTTACACTTGTGACTGCAGAAGTGTATACCATTGCCAGGGTGCAGTAAAGAGGGTGCTGTAATGTGGGCACCCACAACAGTGCACAACAGAAGTGGCTGTTTGTGGGTTTGGGGCACAGTATACTGTGCACATCACCTCCCTGATATATGGCAGGGGGAGGTGACGATATATATAATAGTGAGGGTGTGGGGGAACAGCCCCCCTATGATGATGGGTGCTAAGGGCATTACCCCTTGTGACAGGGGATGCTGGATGTATAACCCCCATACAGAAATCAGGCAGACACCATGTGCGGTCTGGCTGTGGGGGTGATAAATTCCATGCTGCTCACTTTTGGTGTCACCTTTTTTGCCTGAGCTCTTATTTACCGAGCACTCTTTGCTTGTGCTCGGGTGTGGGTGAACCCTGCAAAAGTGTGTTTATGTCTTACAGTATGGTTGAGTACCTGTGACTACAGAAGCACTGTCCCCATAATGGCCTGTGCTTCTGTAGGAAAAAAAAACTCTTGTAATTTGGGTACTGTGGATGTGTATCTGTGGATGTAGGGGCCTGTGCTTCTGCACACAGAAGCAGTGTTGTGATTTTAGTATTGTGGATTCTATCTGCAACCAGAAATGATTGTATATGCCTTGCAGAGTGTGTACAACAGATACAAATCCATGAAGGTAACACATTAGAGCCCCACTGCATTTGTGTAATCTGGAAATAGGTGTATGTTGTTTGTCTTTACCTTATGATGGCTGTCTTTTGGTTGCTTGTTTAGCCTTGTCCTTTTGCTGTTTGGTGGGGTTGGGAGTTAGGGCTGGAAATCATAATGCTACATTTCCCTGCTTTTGTGGCACTAAGTTGAACCCAAACTGGTGCATTAACACAGTGTTTTGCAATGTAAATATATACATATATAGTACATGTGTATATGTGTAATATATATATATATATTATGGTAGTACGATAGTGCTACCATAGTTAGGATTGAGTAGCACTTTTAAGGTTAAAGTGAAACTTTGCACCTTAATAACTTTGCCACTGTTCACTGGATTTGCCTGAAATTTGGCAGGCACGCGGTGGGGGCACCATAGATCTTAGGATCTGCCAACTTCCATACTGGTCGGATATACACCTGCGGAGTTATTAGGCGATATCTGTGTGCGCAATTACACTTTTTTGAGAATTCTTTGCTCTCACCTACAGGTCGCATGGTTCATGCGACCAGTCCAAAAACTTCAGGGAAGGTGCGGCCAGGGTCCCCAATGTGCCTTTTGAAGATTTCATGAAAAAATATTAAACGTTTCAAAAGTTATTCAAAAAACTATTTCCAATTATAAGTCAATGGAAAAAGTTAGCAAAAAGTTCAACACTTTCGCAAATGCACTTTTTAGTGTCGCAAATGACCCTAGTAGTGTCGCAAATCTGCCATTTTGTTTTCAGTTACTGATCAGAAAAATGCTTGGCATTTAAAATTAGGACCCTCTAGGAACACAATTATTTTTGTGTTCACCTAGTCAGACCCTCAGGATGCTAGCCATGTCTTTATTTTGGGCTTAAACACCCCAGAAATATGTTTTTCAAATTACTGGAAAAAGTAGTGTCACAAAGTAGTGTCGCACTCACAAAAGTGTAGCAAATTTTTGTGAAAGCTTTTGCAAATGACGACACTACTTTGCGACACTATGCCCAAAATAACAGGAATTATTTGCCACCCTGCTGCAAATGAACGGTTTAGTCTTTTAGGCTGACGTTTGGAGGGAAGGCAGCCAACATCTCACAGATGTGCCTTTTGGTGGTTTGGTGACAAAATATTGCATGGATGCAAAGTTACAGTACTTCTAAGTTGACACTTTTTCCCATAAACTAACGTTGCGGCATCCGCTGCATGACAGGAATTCTTTGCCACCCTGCTGCAAAGCAACGGTTTGGTTTTTTACACTGAAATTTGGAGGGAAGAAAGCCAACATCCCACAGATATGCCTTTTTGGTAGTTTGGTGAAAAAATATTACAGGGCGGCAAAGTTATGGCACTCCGAACTTCTCTTTTTTCCCCATAGGATAACATTATGGCGTTCGCTGTACCTTTCAGGGCCCGTATCTCGAAACGGTGTGAGATACGGACTTTTCCTCAGAAAATTTCTTAGCCCCCTCCTGGCGGCTAAATACAAAACTAGCCAGGAAAGTCATAAATCATATGACTTTTAAATTTGTTTTCTACGTCATACGGTTCCTGAGATATAAGCAATTTAGTATTCCATCTCCTCATTTTGTGCTCCAAGACCCATTATTATGCATACATTCTTTGTACTCACTGTCTTTCTTTATGCAGCTTTTGTGGAAAACAAGCCTGTGTGCTTACGTTACTGTTACCCTTACCACTTCCGCTTGTGGTTCCATACCCGTTTCACTTACCATTCCCGTCTATGCCACCTTGTACGTTACCCTTTGTGTTTTCATTTACACTTGCGTTTGCATTATTTTTACCATTTGTGTCTACAGTACTGTTTCTCTTTCTGTTTCGCTTTGTGTCACCATGTGCATTACCATTTGCGTTTGCGGGCACCGTGTTACTGTGTGACAAGACATCACCTCAGGTCCTGCGTTCCCGCCGCCGCAGTACATTCACTATTTCTCGTTATCATTCTCAAAAACAAGGGACATTAGAGGCAAAAAACTCAGTTTAATGCATCAGTTAGGGTTGTTCCACAGCGACAAAAGCGAGGAAATTTGATGTTAGGGTTGAAACCCCCCCTTGCACCCCTCCAGCCCACCCCCCCAACCGGCATAGGGGTGCGCTTTGGGGTCATTGGTTCTAACTCTCACCCCATTTTCCTATTCCTCAGCTTCTTTCCACATGTGATGGGGTGAGAGTTAGGGCCGATGACCCCAAGGCGCACCCTGATGCTGGTTGGTGGGGTGGGCTGGAGGGGTGCAGGGGGGGGTTTCAACCCTGACATTGAATTTCCTCACTTTGGTCGCTGTGGAACAACCCTAACTGATGCATTAAACAGAGTTTTTTGGCTCTAATTATGTATATATATACATATATATATATATATATATATATATATATATATACATATATATATGTATTATATATATATATATATATACACACATATCTCAAGCAGATTTTTATATTTAAAATTTATAGTTTGTATTTATTTTACATATATATTTAAACTAGAAAGTAGAACACATTCTGTAAATATTGTATATGTTGAAAACATTGTTTCCATACATCTTCTCATGGTGAAATGTATATCTCGTTTACATGCAGCATACAGTGGGCTCAATTTTCAGAGCCCCAAGATGCCGATAAGCCGCTGGTGCCCTATTTGTGTGATGCATGGTGCTTGTGGCATTTTCCTGGCTGGCAATCTGGATTTTCAACCCCTAGTGCCAAATGATGCAAGTTAGATCAGCTTTTCCCTGGTCTAACTTGTGACACTTTTGGGACCCTTGTTATGGGACTTCTGCCAAGTCTTTGGCACAAGCTGCTGTAAAGTGTGGAACGTATTGCAACTGTGCCATTGTACTAAATTTGGATGCAGTTGCATCAAAGGAGTTTGGTGAATCTGTGCCAAATAAGGGGGTTGGTGCAGGGCTTGATGAAATCCCTGTGTCACCCTTTGAAAGTCGAGCCCAGTTTGAGTAAAATGTATGCAGAATATACCTTATGTTGTTTATTTATATATATATTTTTAAATAAATGTTAACTTTTCTACTGGGTAAATGTTTATATAACATCCAGTGGCATGTCAGTGGCTTAGTAGGTAGCACACTTGCCTCAGGGGCCAGAATATCAGAAGGGCATGGGTTCTAGCCCCACACCAGGTACTTGGGGGAGTACCAATAAATGACCATGCAGTACAATATCAGAAGGAGGTGCTGCACTGTTGAAGTGCTGTTCTTCAGATGAGATGCCAAACCGATTTCCCTTCTATCCATCCCTAGTCACTAGCTAGGTGGAAGTTAAAGATCCCATGGTACTCATCAGTGAAGAGCAAGGGAGTTTACCTGGTGTCATGGCAAACATTCCCCTTTTAATAAAATCAACCCTCCCCCAGGATGCCCCAGGAAACTAGCTATCACAGCTTAATACGTCTTTCCTGATCAAAAATTTGTATAAAATGAAATGAATAACTAATTTGCATATTTAAAACATGCAATTTATCAACCACAATAATGCCTTTATCTATTTTTAAATAAATGTGTGATTAACTAAATTAGTTTATAGACTTGAAGAAAAGGTACAGTATACCAAACATGTGTAAAGAGTGAGTCATCCCAATCTAAAAGGGAAATGGAAAGGGATGGTAAAATACCAATTTGGGACCTTAATAAACATAAGAATTGGTGGTAAGTTCTATGAGTAAGCATTAATGTTAAAAATGTATGTTTGAGATAAAGGTACATTAGAAATCTTAATTCCAGCATCAAAGTCTAACTAGTTCTTAACAAGATAAATTCCAAATGTACAGATAGAGCTGCATAAGGACCATTTTCTTTATTTCAGGCTTGAGACAGTATGGGGGGTGCCACTATACATCAGGGAAACTAAGGAAACAGCAGTCTGAGGGTGGGGGTGCCACTAGACACTAGGGAAAATAATACTATGGGGATGATTTTTGGAAGTTGGGGGTGCCACTAGACACCAGGGAAAAGGAAACAAACTTACATGGATTCAGTTGGAGGGTGGAGGCATGCACTAGACACCAGGGATAAAATAAATATTCATGGAGACACCATTGGAGGGTGGGGGGGTGCCCCTAGACATTGCATCCTGTTTGGTGCCTCTGTACCTGTGGCTGCAGAGGTACAAGCCCAGGGTCCTTCAGTCCACAACAAAAGGTTAGGTCATCATGGGGCCTTCATTTCTGTAGACACACATACTCGTGCACACAATATACACACAGGTGTGGCTGAATAAGCAGAGATCCCTGTGTGGGCTGTGCTTATGCAACCACAGATACAAATTTATGAAGGAAGCACATCTATGCTACTGCATTTGTGTCATCTGGAAGTAGTTGTATGTGTTTTTTCTTACCTGATGATGGCTGTCTGTGAATGCTTGTGTGGTGTTGCTTTTTTGTTGATTGGGGGATGGAGAGTTAGGGCTGAAAACCCTAACACCACATTTTCCTACTTTTGTTAATTTAACTTTAACCCTAACTGGTGCATTACCGTATATTTTTGTTTCAACAAATTTCTTTTTTTTTTGAGATAGTGGAATCATATCGTTGTTTATGCAGACCTTTTGGGACCTGAATGAACAGATCCATCTGGCTACAAATGCAGGTGCACAGGGTCTGGAGGACCCTCTGCCAAGTAAAGACTCGGGGGCCAGATTCTCAAAGCCCCAAGAGTGGTGCAAGATGCCTGCACCAAACATAAATGGTGCAAGTGGTACCTTTCTTCAGATATTACCCCCGGAGATATTCTCAAAGGCAGCTTGTACCAATCGTAGGCTGCCTGCCACAAACAGAGCTTGCACCATCCATGCACCCAAAAATGGTCTGCAACATGGCACAAGGGGGCATGTGGCAGATGCATGCTGTCACAGCCCCACAATAGGGATTCTCATAACTCTTCCAGCAGGAGAATTTCTAATTACCCTTAGACCAGCCAGGGCTGGTCTAAGGGTGCTTAAAAATGTTTCCCCCCCAAAAGAACTGACCTAAATGCAGCATTGTAACAATGCCCTGGTGCCCTAGCAGTCCCTCGTTGATGTCCCCATACTAGTGACATATGCCAACCCCTGTACCTGGTGGTCTAATGGTCCTTCCCCCTGCCCACATATGCTCGATTTTAAATCAATTATCCTGGTGGACTAGCAGTCCCTCCTCCCCGCATATGCCCATTTGTAAATGATTTATCCTGGTGGTATAGCATCACCCCCACCTGGCACAGCCTTACCACCTACCCCCACCTGTACTGAGCTGGGAATGACACAGCCCTCCTCACACCACCTCAGCCAGCCCCAACTGAAATGTCACTGAGCGCATAAAACATTACAGTAGGTGCTCACTGAGCATCTACTGTAATACATTATGTGCTCACTGACAGTTCAGTCAGGCCAGCCAAGGTGGTGTGAGAAGGGTTGTGCAGATGCCAGTTCAGGGTACAGGTAGGGTGTGTGTGAATATTCCACTGGGCATATGGGGGCAAAATCTACCGAGGGCACCTCTGGACCAGCGCACAGCTGTCTTATAGCTTGCGGCAAGCCCTCTTGCTGAGCCATATAATCTTCACCCATTCTGGCTTGCCACAGGCACAGGGACTTAGCCACTGGGACCCTACCTGTTAGAAGATCAGGTGCAGGGTCTCTGGCATACCAGGCTTCAGCGCAAGCTGCTGTTTGCCACAGCATGCATCAGTCCAAGCCTGCTTTGAGAATCGGGCCCTCAGTCTGGCTGTGGAAGCACAGGACACAGTTCTATGTGGTTACAGATACAAGGCAGGATCCTTTGGGCCCTGCACCAAATGTGGAGTCTGTCATGCTGCAGAAGCACATTGGGCCCTCTGGGAGATCAGTTATGGAGGGGTTACGGTCAACTTCAGGCCTTAAATATAAAGTTCCATCTTGTGGCCTGGAAGTAGGGAGAACTTCATTATAGTACTTTGGTGCTGTGTTATGGAATTCTATTCCTTTTACCTTGAGTCTGGCTAATAGGAATATCAACTTGTCCTCCATTAATAAATGGATGGTGAATCAAGCAATGCTTTCATTACCCTGCTGCTATAAACTAGGCATAGGCTAATAGTGAACACTTAAATATGTTTACAAGGGTTATTGGTGGAATCCAAATGTCTATGGGTTCCTAGGATAATACAGGCCTTTTACTACATCGGTTTGTATGCGTTTATGCATTCTATGCTCTCCTTAACTGGCTCTCCATTAGTCAGTCAATCTAGTTTTCCTTCTGGGCAAAATCTACAACAAAATCAAGGAGTTTAAAATTCATTGCATGGATTATGCAAAATTAATTACCGTATTGTGTTTATTGTACTGTATATACAGTTGTGTTAATATTATGGTTTGAAACTATGCATTCCCTAATGGAAATATGTCTCTTATAACTCAGAATGCTTATGGGACTCTACTGAAAATGAACATTTGGTTAAATTGAGCTTTATCCCTGTTCATATTATTGATATGAATGAACATTTTACTACTACTACTGCACTTCCATGCAGCGACATATGCAGATGGGCAGGGTCTCTAGGCCCTGTGTCAAGTGAGAAGTCCATCAGGGTGTGGAAACACAGGGTCCTGTGGCTGCTGAACTTCTGCACCAAGTGAGGAAACCATCTAGCTTTGGAAGCATGGGGCCCAGTGCCACTACAGATTCAGAAATGCAGGGCCCTTTCTTCATAACTTTGTTATTTTTGTAATATTTTGACTCCAAATGTTCAACATAGTCTTTTTATGATGCCACTTCATGAACCAGTCAGGTTATTTTTTTCCAGTCCTGCCCAAAAGGTGATTTTGCAGGATGAGACCAAATCATCTTCTGGGCCACATTTGAAAAATTTCACCTTCTTGGTTCAGGGAGGGTTGTAAAAAAAAGACCATGTTGAAAATTTGGGATAAAATTTTTTTTTTTTAAATGGCCTTGTTATAAGCAGAAGTTGTTTTTCCATATAAAGACAACATTTTTCTTTTGTGAGCAAATTTCCTTCTTTCATGTGGTCACACAGAAGAAGATCACATGAGAAGAATCTTGCCTCATGAAAGAAGAAATTCATCTTTCATGAATTTCTTTTGATACAAAAAAATCACAAAACATGAAATCTCTCAAAAGATCACAAAAGAAGATCACAAAACAAGAAATTCCTTCTTTTGTGAGATTCAATTCTTCTTTCATGAGGAAAGATTCTTCTTTCGTGAGACTCAATAAAGAAGAATTTTGCTCATGAAAAAAGAACTAGGAGCATTGGCTAAGCCTTCCACCTAGGATTAGTGGTGGGTGAAGTGAGCGAAATTTGCTTCACAGTGTAATCTGTAAAATTCCACCCATTTCACAGCGCGAAATGCGAAATTTCACCTGGCAGGGTGGCAAAATTTCACCTGGCAGAACGGTGAAATTTCACCTTCCATAGCAAAATTTCACCTTCCATGGTGAAATTCTGCCGTTAGTGGTGAAATTTCACCTGTGGAAGGTGAAATTTCACCCACAGAAAGCAGAATTTCACCACGGGAGACAAAATTTTGCCTAGATGAAATTCTACCTTATGGAGGAAAATGCTGCGAATTACTCCACCAGGCAAATTTAGCCACTTCGGCGGCATTTCACCGGTGAAATTTAAATTCACTGCATCCCTACCTAGGATTTTAGGGTTCTCCCAAAACCATGTTTTGGGGTTATGTTTTGAAAAGCAAACTCTAGAATTGAACTAAATGGATCCCATTTAGCTAGATTCATGTGTTTGTTTTTCTCCAGTGTATCACTTTTATGGCTTATCAATTTTTTTTTTAAATGAAAAACAAGATGGCAGCCATACAAAAGAAGAATATTTTTCTTATGACAGAAGAATTTTGGCTCACGAAAGAAGATTCTTTTTTTTGAGAGCCAGAACTTCTTCTTTTACCTTGGATATATGAATTAAAGACCCTACTGAACATGCTTAGTACTGACATTTTAAATCCTTATAACTCAGGAACCAATTAATATTTTTTCAACAAACCAAAAAAAAGACCTGTTTCAAGGGCAACCCCTTCTACCCTGAAAATTTCAGAATAAAGCTCCAAATCAGATGGGTTGTACTTGAGATCACAGAAATGGCACCCCCAATGTTTCTACTTTTCATTATCCAGATCTTGGAATCCAGACATACGACCATCACAAAACTTGCCAAATCAAGAGACCTTGCCCCTCCCCAGACCATGTATACTAAACTTCATGTGATTCTATTGAATGGGGTCAATTTTATTAAGGTGCAAAATTAGGTTTTAACATTAAACACCTACTCAACCCAAACTATAGGGGTGCTATTGCATCCCTTTAATATACAATACACATACAGTACAGCCTGCCAGGATGAAACACAGTGTTTCAATTTATTGTATAACAAAAAGGATTAACTCTATTGGAACTGCATTGTTTCCTGCAGTAACTCTGCTGCAGAATTCTGCAGAAATTGGGTTCATCCTGATGGGCTTCACTATATCTATCTGTCTGTCAATCAATCTATCTATCTATCTATCTATCTATCTACTATCTATTTATCTATTATCTACTTCTGTATATACAGTATATATAGATATATACTATATCCATATATATTCTTTACAAAAAACTTTGTTAATGCACTAGTTAGGTTTAAAGTGTCAATAGTAGGGAAATGTGAAATTAGGGTTTCCAACCCTAACACCCCATCCCCACCCTGCAGGCAGCAACATGTATGTGGGGTGCCTTGCTGTTGTCTACCCTAACCCCATTTTATGAGTAAATAAAGTGACAGGTGTACAGTATATAAGAATGGGGTGAGCATTAGGGTTAACAACAGCAAGACACACTCTGCACCTGTTGCTGCCTGCAGGGTGGGGGTGGGATGTTAGGGTTGGAAACCTTAATGCCACATTTCCCCTACTTTTGTCTCTTTAACTTTAGGTAGTGCATTAACAATGTTTTTGCAAAGAATTTCCTTACTTGTTGAGATAGTATAATCATATTTTTATTTGCCTGTTGGAGCACAGGGCCCTTCATGCCCTGTGCTCTCATCCATTCACATTTTTTTTAAATAGTATAATCATATTCTTTCCCATCAATGTATAATTGTCTCCTTATTTACATGTAGGAGTGCAGGGCCCCTTGCACTCCCATCCCTCTATCAATGTGTACATGTATGTTGTTGTGAATGCATTTCACCCAAAATAGCAACCAAATTGTCAGCATAGCCTTGTTATTATCCCACCTCTCATGAACACTGGGCTGAGAATTTTCAAATCCCTGCAGAAACTTTATTTCATGCCACTGCAATGTCATTCCATGCCACAGGTGCTAAAACACATTTCAGCCAGGATTTGAAAAATAACAGCTGTCTTGGTTATACAGTGATGTAAAAAATGGCTATGTTGAAACTTTGGGGTGAAAACGATGAAAATGGTCAAAGTTATGAACAAGCATAATTAAATTTTAACACATGAGCATAACTTCACCATTTTTACATATTTTTACCCAATATTTTCAACATTGCCTTCGTATGACCCCACTTCATGAACAAATGCAGTAAAAATGTTCAAATCATGCCCCAAAGTGGATTTTGTCAAGCGACCACAAAATTGCCTTTCAGGATGGATCTCCAAAATTCCACTGACATTGTCTATGAGGTGGGGTCCTCAAAAAGCCATGTTAAAAATTTGGTGTCACAGTCTTCAAAAATGGCCCAAGATGTGCATCAAAGTTCAAAACTCCATTGAAATAGATTGAAATGCATTTACATTGTTTTTCATATTGCGATCGCTGGTTCCAGCAGTAAGACGTGTCTTGGATCAGAGAGTGGATCTTCACCATATCAGCAGTTTAGGTGAGTGAGGGTGTGTGGGGATGTAATGGGGGTGTGGAGTGTTGGGTGCTGAGTGTCCGGTAGGAGTGGGGGGGTCAGATCAGAGAGGGACCATTTTATTTTTTACAGGTTAAAAAAAATCCAAAGACTGCTTTCTTTATTTCAGCTTGAGATGTCTGTGTGAGGATGGAGGGTTGCCACTAGACATCAGAAATAATTTAAAACATAATGGTGATGGTGATCAGAGGGTAGGGGTACCACTAGATACCAGGGCTAATTAAAACAATAATGGGAATGGTGATTGAAGGGTGGGGGATGCCACTAGACACCAGGGCTAATTAAAACAATAATGGGAATGGTGATTGAAGGGTGGGGGATGCCACTAGACACCAGGGCTAATTAAAACAATAATGGGGATGGTGATTGAAGGGTGGGGGGTGCCACTACACACCATGGCTAATTAAAACAATAATGGGAATGGTGATCAGAGGGTAGGGGTACCACTAGACACCAGGGCTAATTAAAACAATAATGGGAATGGTGATCAGAGGGTGGGGGTACCACTACACACCAGGGCTAATTAAAACAATAATGGGGATGGTGATTGAAGGGTGGGGGTGCCACTACACACCAAGGCTAATTAAAACAATAATGGGAATGGTGATCAGAGGGTAGGGGTACCACTACACACCATGGCTAATTAAAACAATAATGGGGATGGTGATCAGAGGGTAGGGGTACCACTAGACACCAGGGCTAATTAAAACAATAATGGGAATGGTGATTGAAGGGTTGGGGATGCCACTAGACACCAGGGCTAATTAAAACAATAATGGGAATGGTGATTGAAGGGTGGGGGGTGCCACTAGACACCAGGGCTAATTAAAACAATAATGGGGATGGTGATTGAAGGGTGAGGGGTGCCACTAGACACCAGGGCTAATTAAAACAATAATGGGGATGGTGATTGAAGGGTGGGGGGTGCCACTAGACACCAGGGCTAATTAAAACAATAATGGGGATGGTGATCAGAGGGTAGGGGTACCACTAGACACCAGGGCTAATTAAAACAATAATGGGAATGGTGATTGAAGGGTGGGGGGTGCCACTACACACCATGGCTAATTAAAAAAATAATGGGGATGGTGATCATAGGGTAGGGGTACCACTAGACACCAGGGATAATTAAAAGAATAATGGGGGAGTCACATGATGCAGCAGCCAGAATAAGATTTGCTGCATCTGTGCTCCGCTCACCTGGTCTACATTTTAACAATTTTCTTACCTTTTCAGAGCTAATCACTTGGAGACTGATGTATTATTGACTGGGGGAGCTTCTCCTAACCACTGGAAGCCAATTTCTGCCCACAATGGAAGTGGAGATGCGACAGGCAGCACCTCGGCACATGTCGCCAGTCACATCAGAAAAAACGCTGAAGAAACCCACAGTGCAGCCTCCTGACATGTGCCATATGCATATGCATATGTAATAACATCTTCTCCGACGACCACAGAATCGACTCCTCTAACTTTGAAGTGGTTCCTCCTGGAATTTCAACCTTTTTGTGAGGAGGTTCGTTCTCTGGTGACAGATGTGAAGGCACTTTCGGGCACAGTGGAAGAGGTCACTCAGTGTGTCACAGACAATGAGGCCCACGTTATCTCGGTGGAGAAGCGGGCAGACAAAATGGATTCTCTTATAACTGCTAACCGCCACACTATAAAAAAATTAGAATTGAAAATAGAAGACCTAAAAGGTAGAAGTCGGTGCAACAATGTAGTTGTGATTAGACTGCCAGAAAAAGAAAAGGACGCAGACACCATTCAATTTGTGCAGAAACTGTTGGTCAAGCTGGTGGGGCCCTCTCCATATGGGTCTGCCCATATCATTGAAAGGGCACATCAGGCGCTCCAATCCATGCCACCACCCAGTGCACAGCCCAAGCCCCTGATCTTCAGATTCCTGAATTTCCAAGAAAAACAATATGTGTTATCCAAACTAAGAGAAATCCAGTATTTTTTGTGGGAAGGCCAGAAAATAAGAATCACGCAGGACTTGCCAGCAACTGTTTGTCAGTGCAGGGCATCCTTCCACCCTATTGTCTCTAAATGCATTGCCTCATGAATAAAATTTCACATGGTCTACTCTGCAAAATTGCAAATATTCCTAGACAGATCCTGGTCTTCATTTGAAGAAGTCGACCCTGTGCTGCAATTTTGCAAGCAGAAGTGACACACGTTATTCACGGATTGCTGAGGGGGTCTAGAAGACTGCTGGTGTTCTCCATGGTGAATTATAGTAGGAAGACTTGCAAATGTGTGCTGATTTCTTATTTTGAATGCATTCTGCACTTGAATGTTTAAGAGGCTTACTGCTCTATAAGGTCCCAGACTAGTTGGTGTACAGATCTCATTCACAGATGGCTGATACTGGGACCCCTGCTTCAATGGGTGTTTTTATGCCTCTCCATCCTATACACGACTACCCCCAACATATTGAGGGCTCATTTTGTTAATTAGCAGTCTGTGGGAACATTATAAGAGACACAAAACCCAGAATTTTGACTTTTTGAAATAACACTGCCTTTAGCCTGGTATTGTTGCTTCAGTTTACGGTGCCCATAACCGCTATTTCAGTTATTTCAGCCTGTGTTAATAGTTTCCTTTTCATTTTTGAGAGGGTAAAATGAATACTGTGCCTATTGGCTTTAGAAGTATAACTATGCTTAGGGTCTTCAGATATTATGTTGGCTTGATTTAATTGCTAGGAAGTTAAACCCTGTTAGCTTCTCCAGGTTACCCTTGTGCAGACGCAGAGGTGTTTTGTTTCCCCCATGAGAGATCTGGCAGTAGGCATAACTGTATCTACTGGTTACACATTACAGCCCCCGGCCTTTACCCAGTTCTATTTTTTCTGCAGCAAGGGGGAGGGGCAAAAGGCAGCTTCAAGGGCTGAAGGCTGCAATAGGTTTTTCTTTTTATCAGTCATGTTTATTTTGGATAACCACCCTACAGGGCTATAGCATGGCCTCGAGGCTAGCCACTTAGAATCATTATCTGATATATTAAAACCTGTTGGGGCATGATTACCTAAGAAAGGAGGGTTACCACGTTCCCCCAGAAGGGGGCCCTCTATATAACACAGAAGTTTAATTGTTTACAGGGATGGCTCTTAGCAGCCAGGTGAGCGGGGGGAGGGAGGGCCATCGATATGCTGATTACCATGGGCCAGCACAATGGGGATGGGGTTGTTCACTTAATCTTTCCACATTTTTAGAGGTTCATACTAGATGGTTGAATTGGAGATGCATTTTCAAATTCTTTCTGCTCATTGGGACAATTGTAGTGGGAGGGCAGTTGGGGATTGTTTTGGGAATCAGGGGAGGGGTGGGCCAGGGGGGTTAGGTGTATTTTTGGGGGGTGAGAGGGTGCCAATCAAGAAAATTGGTAAGAGTATTCAGCTGACTATTTATTTTCAGGATGAGGGCAGTCGCACTTATACCTGCAATTTGTGATCATGGCGCAACATTTTAAATTTTGCTCGTGTAACATAAAAGGGGCTAGACACCCTCTCAAATGCATGAAAGTACTCAGACACTTAGGGATCTTGCATAGCAATGTGATTATGCTACAGGAAACCCACCTCTTAGCGGTAGAGGACACCCTACTGAGAAGACAGCAAGTGGGACAGGTTTTCACGCAGGTGATTGCCGGAGTAGCAGGGGGATGGCCATACTTCTTAGTAGAGCCTTTCTCTTCACTTGTGAGCAGTGTATACGAGATAAGAACGGTAGATATGTACTAGTCAGAGGTAAAATCCAGTCATTCAACATAATCCTTGGTGTTATCTATGGTCCTAATTCTGATTCCCCTGCTTTCATTATGGAACTTCTCTCCATATTGACTTCCTTTCTGAATATCCCGATCCTTTTGGGTGGTGATTAGAATCTCCACTTTGATCCCCTCTTGGACAAGTCCACTGGACCAAGAAGTAGGGGTCTGTCCCTGGCACAGAGAGCCATTATAGAACTAATTGATCACTTGGGACTCTGAGACCCATGGAGGATTTTACATCCTGTAGCTAAGGAGTGTACATTCCGTTCTGCTGTTCATGGCACAACTTCGAAAGTTGATTATTTTTGGCTGAGTAAATCACTTCTGACCAGGCTAATAGACAGCAAGATGGAACCAGGAGTAGGATCAGATCATTCCATGGTATCCTGCCGACTTGCCCTCTCTCTTAACTGGGGATCAGACAAGCTGTGGAGACCAAATAACCAATTATTAAAGGACAAAAAGATCACAGATAGTATTTTAGTATCTCTGGAACGATTTAAAACAGACAGTTGGAGTACAACACATTCCCCTTCTATGGAATGGGGGGCATTAAAATGCTTTATTCGAGGAGAATTTATAAAAATTTCAGCAGCTAAAAAAACCGAGGTGGGAACATGAGGCCAAGTCACTCCTAAACCAAATCAGAGAGAGGGAGAAGTACTTGTCCACCCGAACCGTCGACTTGGATAAGGAAGCACTTTTAAAATTGCAAGATAGATATTCATAATTATTAAGGGAAAAATCAGAATGGGCAATATTAAAAACGCAAGCTAAATATACAGAACAGGGTGAGAAGGACAGCTGGCTCCTGGCCCTTCGACTCAAAAATCAGGAGTCATCAAAATGTATCACAGTTTTACAAAGAGAACCCAAAGGGCCTGTCTTGACTCAAGCCAAAGATATCTCTAAAGAATTCAAACAATTTTATGACATCTTGTATGTTCAAATGTAACATCGCCCACCCCAGACTGTTGTGGACCAGTACCAACAAAATTTTCCCCTTCCCACACTCTCTTCAGTACAAGCTGAAGGGCTCACTAAACCGTTCACTGAAGAGGATATTATTTGAGTCATAATGGAACTACCCTTGGATAAGGCCCCAGGTCCCGATGGATACACGTCCAACTTCTATAAGAAATTTGCTACCCAGCTAGCTCCCTGGCTCCTGGCAGTCATTCAAAGCATGTTAAAGGCTGATGACTTTGACCCCAGAATGTTAGAGGCCACCATTGTAGTCCTTCCTAAATCTGGGAAAGAACTGACACGGGTCTCGAGCTACCGGCCTATATCCCTCCTTAATTGTGATATGAAAATTCTGGCAAACTGCTTGCCCAAAGGGTGGACCGAGTACTCCCCTCTCTTATAGGTTCTGATCAAGTCAGTTTCATGAGAGGGAGGTCCTTGGTAGATCACCTACGTCGACTATCTCATGTCTTCTCCACATCCTGGGATGCCCATCAAGCTATAGCTCTGGTCTCCCTGGACATGGAGAAGGCCTTTGACAGAGTAGATTGGCAATTCTTGTTCAGAACTCTCCACAGATACAGCTTCCCTTCTAAATTTATTTCATGGCTGCAGGTTTTATATTCATCCCCAACTACTCGTATTTTTTGTAATGGGACCCTATCTTCTCACTTCCACCTAGTGGCAGAAACCAGACAGGGATGTCCCCTGTCCCCCCTACTGTTCAATTTATATTTATAGCCCCTCATAGTTTCCATTCAGATATCCCCAGAGATAAAAGGAATTAGAGTAGGTTCTAAGGAAGAAAAAATTGTGGCGTATGTAGCTGATGTACAGCTGCATATCACTCACATCAAATCCTCCATGTACAGTCTCTTCCATTTAATACAAAAATACAGTTCCCTTTCCAACTATAAACTCGGCACAGAAAAAACTTCTGTCCTTCCACTTAACGCCAAAGTCCTCAAGCAGGAAATTTTGGAATTGGGCCTTACGTGGGCTCCTAAATCCCTCAACTACTTAGCTTTACACCTCTCAACAGCAATCAAAAGGTGGAGGTTGCCACTAGACACAAAGGAAAATATAGACAATTATGGGGATGGTGATCAGATGATCACACCAGGTAAAATATAGACAATTATGGGGAAGGTGATTGGAGGTCAGGGGATGCCACTAGACACCAGGGACAATAAAAAAAATGATGGGGACATTAATCAGAGCATGAAAGATGCCACTAGACACCAGGGAAAGTACTGGAATGGCAATCAGAGGGTGGGGGGTGCCACTAGACACCACGGAAAGCATTTTCCAGTATGAAAATGGATTGTTTTTCATAACTTGTAATATGAGAAATAATCTTTTTTCATATCATGAATCATGGACAAAGATTTATAATGTTAACAGTAAAAAACATCAAAGGCATTTCTGCAGCAGATAAGTATAGAATCCAATTGAGGGGGTTCCAATAAGCTGACTGCATCTATTGGTGTCTACTAAAGACCTAATTGTCTTCAATTATTTTAATTTGATTAGAACCAAAATAATCCAGCACACTAGTAGCCTGTCACAAGATAAATCCAGGTCCAAAACCAAAGCTGTAATATGCAAATCAGAAATTTATTTGATCCCTTAGGACCAACCTAAAGACCCCCTTATGAAGACTCATTAGTGAGTCGAAGCGCTGGGGCACGTTTGCGTTTGTTTTTTGTTTTGTTTTGCCTGTTGGTCGGGTTGGTCCTAAGGGATCAAATAAATTTCTGATTTGCATATTACAGCGTTGGTTTTGGACCTGGATTTATCTTGTGACAGGCTACTAGTGTGCTGGATTATTTTGGTTCTGTTCGTTTTGGGTTGGCTACCCCTTATTTCTCAGCACCACCCCACTAAGCCTTGGCTCGCAGCATGAGTGTGTTTTTGGTCTTTTTTAATTTGATTACCTTGCTAACTAGAAAACAAAATGGTGGCAGCATGAAAAAAGATTTCCAATTTGCGACACAGGATGACACGTCTGCAAAATAGGATTCTGCATCTGCGGCTAAGGATCTTTTTTTGAGAGGGACAGCTGTAAATTCCCATTGAAAATAATGGGAACTTTTAAATTTCATAACTTTGGAATGGATTCATATTTTTTCACCAAACCAGCAAGACACATCTATGTGGCATGGCCTTTCTACCCTGATATTTTCAGACCACTGTTCCAAACCATTTGAGAGATACAGGTGGACAAAGAATAAGAAAAAAAAACATGTAAATCGCACAATATTTCAGACTCTGTATCTCCGTAACCACACAAGTAATCAGAATGAAACTTGTAAGATCAAGTGACATATCAAACAAGATTATATATGCAAAAGTTTATACAAATCAGTTGAACCATTGCGATGTTATCAAAGTGCAATTATTGGGGTTTAACATAAAACTGCCTGCTCGACCATAATTATACAGGTGCTACCACATCAGTAAAATACTATAGATATAGTATATGTTATGTTTATCTATCTGTCTGTATGTCTGTCTATCTATCTATCTGTATGGAATATGATATGATCTAAGTTTAGATATCAGAAATATGTTCAGTCTATGGCAAAGGAAGATAAAAAAATTCCTTTCTTGAAGAATTTAATAACTTGAAATTCAAACTGGTAAAAGTCTCCATTCATTATTTCATGGTAAAATGAAGGAAACAATGTGTTGAATTGTATAAAGAAAAGACAAAGTATAACCAATGTT
The DNA here is from genome assembly GCA_016271365.2 of Neoceratodus forsteri. Classification (NCBI taxonomy): domain Eukaryota; kingdom Metazoa; phylum Chordata; order Ceratodontiformes; family Ceratodontidae; genus Neoceratodus; species Neoceratodus forsteri. The sequence goes on along the minus strand of CM057456.1, from coordinate 1,154,275,790 downwards.
TGTATGTAATGTATATAAATAGTCTTACATGTCTCGATAAAATATATAAAAGAAAATAAATATGTTCTTCAGTTTTTCTTGACCTCTGACCTCATGAGTGGTGAAGCCAGGATTCAACACAGTAATGCTGCAGTATGCTGCAGGAAACAGTGTAGTTCAATGGCAAATAGGCCTGTTTTTTGTTACATGTCATTTGCTGCAAGTTAGTGCATTGTATCATGGCTGGCTTTGCAGTATATAATGCATGGTTCTGCCCTTATCACCACTGAAAAAGCCATCATATATTTCCCCGTATATGATGGTAGCCAGTTAAGGTATTATGACCCCAATTAGCTAACTACACTGCATTAATGTGTTAACACATTAATACCCCACACACTATAAAATACCCCAATAATGCATGTATCAAGCCCTTCATAGCACATAAAAAAGCAACACTACCCTACCCCCCTGTACCTACAGAAACCTTCCCTACCAAAGCAGTACCTCAAATATCCTTGTCCAAAGCTATCCATGCTGCCACCATTCTAAACAGTTCCTGCAGGGCCCACAACATTTTCACTGTGCCCAACTAGTTAATGTTGCTCCAGCCATATGAAGAGTCACTCCCTGCTCGCTTCTAACCACAAACCAAGCTGCTGGCTCCGCTGAATACATGCCACTCCTGAGACCGGCACACACCACAGTCCCCATTCTCCAATAAAGGATATGGGAGCCATACCTTCTTTTATAGGAGGCCCATGCACTACAGACAGAGTAAAGGGACAAAATAGGCTGTCCCTCACCAACACACTACACTATGGGAAGACACTACCACTACACTATGGAAAAGCCCTACACTGTGGAAAAACACTTGCTATATAACACTACACTATGTAAAACCCTACACTATCGAGAAACACTGGACATAACAAACAGTGGCCAACCTAATGCATTATATTAAACAAAAGCTAGAAAAGGTGTGTGTACTTGTGAAATAATAACATCTCAGGAGCTAATGAGCTTCATAAATGCCACTCACCCTCTGGGCTCATGGCTTTATGAGCGTATTAGCCAATATGATGATTTTATTTCCTTGTACACAACCCTATTCTAGCATTTAGTCTGTGTGCATGTATATATATATATATATATATATATATATATGATAGATAGACAGACAGAAAGAAAAATATTAACAAGCAGAGGTGGATGTACAGTAGATCTATATATAAGATCATGGGTCTCATTCCTGTGTGTCAAAACAGTGTTGTTCAATGGTTAATGCACTGTCAGTGTAACTTTAAACAAGTCACTTAGCTGGCAAGGTGGCACTGAGGGTTGAGGCGCTGGACACCACACCTTGCACCATGCCGGCAACCCGGGTTCGGGAATGAGCACGGGTCATTGGGGGTCAGCTGGGGCGGAGAAGGATAGAGCGCCCGATGGCAGCTCTCCTTCTCCGGGGGGGGACTGCAAGCTCCCGCTGCAATGCTGCCACCTAGGGAAACACGGGTGTCTGGCGCAGTAGGTGGAGCAGCAGCCAGCAGATTGGGTGACGGTTGGCAGAGGGGTGGAGCAGGAGGTACGTCTCAGCGTGCCTCCTAGCTCATAGCCCCTCACTGCACGCCGACATCGGGGGAAAGGAATAAGGGAAAAACACCTCGCTCCCTCCTAGATGATGACGCCTCCATGGAACTTCTCTGGGGCCCGTCGGACAGACCCCGCAGTGCCAGATCCACACGAACAGAGTGCTGGTTTGGAGAGTGGTAAGTATCAGGGGTTGCCCTCTCCACCCCTACCCGGGGGGGGTATACCGGGGGTCTTCAGGGGAGTGTGGACGAGGCACTCTATAGGCAGATCACAATGGGGGTCTGGGGGGGGTCCAAAGGAGGTCGTCAGAGAGAGTGGAGGGAGGAGGCAGCCAAGGAGCATAAACACAAGGTTAAAAAAATAAAAAGTCACTTGACTTCCCTGACCCCACCACTCCATGATCTAAAATTGCATAGAAGAAATAAAATGAATTATTACACCTAAGCAGGACTTTCCTGAGTAGATAAACTGTAAAACAAATAATGGAATCTTGAACACGGGCTCTGATTATAGAAAATATTGTTTTTCTGTGATGTTTCTAACATATTAATTGTCGATTACAGGGTCAGACATCAGTCCAATGGTATTAGCTACTAAAGTAGAAGAAACCAAACAACAGATCAGTCGACTTAACCAGGAGGTATGTGCATCTTATGGACTTTTTTGTTTTAGTTTGTTTGTTTGTGAATAAAAGATGTCCTCAAAAATATGAGGGCATCTCCGATACTACTAGAGGCAAGTGTTTCCATGTCAGGATGTGGAGCAGAAAGCAGATAATAAAATACAGTGTTGACAAAAGCAATAACAATAATAAACAATTATTTTGCAATTCTCGAAATCTGATTTTATCTGTTGCTGCTTTGCAATCAAGCACAATACTAGACTACATAGTCATACAAATGAAGGCAAAGATATTTGACCAAATTGTTTAAATACTGTAAAACTATACATTGTTTGGAGTTTTTTGTTTCTATGTGTTTTGCTTGCTGGGGAACAATATTTACATTAGAAAATCATTATCAAAAATATTTTTTTTTAGAAATGCAAAATACAGTACAAACCAGCAGTGTACTGTAATATTTGTCTACCTGATGCTGTACCCTAAACCCCTTACAATGAAGGGCAGCATATAAAAGTGGTGATATTCTGGGAAGCACAACACATACCATACATACATAAAAACATGCTTGATAAGATAATTCCAAATCAGATGGCATTCATGATCCATCATGTCTGCTCCTCCCACTTCATTAGCTACTGCCCTTGGTACCATGTGGTTCCCTTGATAAGCAGAAATGTATACAGGATTACCTTGAAGGCCTGTACTGTCTTTCTGTACACTGTGTCCACTTGTAGGCTGTTCCAGAGGTCCACCACCCTATGGGAGAAAATGTACCTCCTAACATTACCCCTGAATTTACCACTTGTGAGCTTGATAGTGTTACCCATCGTCCTGCTGGACACCATACCAATCATATCTGCTGGTTCAATTTTGTTGCTACACTTGGGTGTATGCAAAACTGAGATCATGTCCTCTGTCAGCCTCTTTTTTTTTCAGCAAGTTAATGGTCATACCCCTCTCCTCATAGCTCTGGTCACCCAAATCCTTAATCATGTTTATGGACTTTCATTGCAGTCTCTCAGCTGTTTAGTGTCCTTTAATTATCTAGGAAACAAGAGCTACACATAGTACCCGCAGTTAGGTCTGATCCATGACTTATACAGTGACTGAACCAATTCCCCTGCTCTGTTGGTCACCCCACATTTAATGCATTCCAACATACTGCTGTGCCTCTTGACAGTGGTAATGCACTGCTTGTCATGTGTTAGCCTCTTGTCTGCAATAACTCCCTATTTTTTACACCTCCACTGGTACAAGGGTGTAAGCATGATTATGATTAATTAACTTTACCTCTGTGGCTGTTCTTATTTGAAAGGTGTAGGTAACTTGTGCTTACTTGTTTTTGTGGTAATTTTCTGAGATGACAGATTTCCTTAGACATGGAGTACCATTAAAAGCTGTTTATTTCAACACACACACAGTTAACAGTTAACATATTCTTAATATTTAAACATTATAAAACATTTGTCTAGAAATTCTATCCAGACCTTTGTCTGCTTTGTGCAGTTAATCTTTTCAGAGTTTTCCCTGCATAGGTATGAGGCCTAGCTCTCTTTTTCTGGAGACACTTTTAAGGCAGTATCTTTTCATAAAATATTCTTTACTAACCAGCACCTAATGCCTTGGTACTAATAAGCTTTCCTAGCATTTAAAATAATATTTCACTGCAGTATTTATATATCTATTTCAAGAACCATGATTCTCAAAAGACACAGTATTTCAGTAATCACCTTTAAACCAGTAACGGTATGTCTATAACTATCTTTTGTCTCCCTTTCGTCTTGGAGATTTGTGTGAAGAAGATTTCTTCCTGGATTTCTGAGTTCTTTTTTCTCCTCGAGGCTTGCAAAATAGAAAATGATAGTCAGCATAAGTTTCAGTGTTTGTTACGTTATGGCAGATGCCAAGGTCTTTGTAGCTTCAGTAGAGTAATAGTTCTTTCAGAGTCAATAGCAGTAGCATAGATGTGAGATCTCTTCAGTGATGAAATGGAGATTTAGAAGACAGCGAGTGGATGATTATAAAGTATTGCTCCTTGGGGCTGTCCTTTATTGGCAGAATACTTCCTCAGTAGGGTCCTGAGGTTTCGTCCTACCTCAGCAGTAGAACAAGCCTTTGAGATGGTATAGCCATATTTGGGCAGAAGCCTGCCTTGAATCAGAAGTCTTATAGCATACATGCAGAGAGGTTCTGAGTCATCATGGCTCTGTCATTGAGCTGTCTATTTGCTTTGTTGAGCTTTGTCCATAAGGTGACAGACAATAGATTTATAACCACAAGTCCTTCCACTGCGCATGTTCAAGATGAAGTGATAGAAGGGTATCGCATTGCAGTCTTATGTATCTAGGATAGTTGGTAGCAGGTAGTTCCCTGTTTCAAGGACCCAGTTCCTTGGCTATATGGTTTCAGAGGTGGGGCGCCTCTTGTGGTACGACTCAGTGACCATAAGAAATGCTGGGTCCTGATTCCAAAGGGTCTTTTGAAGTTGTTAGACAATGTCTGAAACTAATGAATGTATTTGGTTGGCATTTGAATGTCCTTGAAACCAGCAAGCTTGCAGTCATATTGTTCAATGTGGACTGTGCCAGGTTTCCTGGGTATTGAGGTGAATTTCATATACCAGGGTTAAGCATTTGCAGGTCTGCTTGATCTAAAAGAAAATGTTTATATGGCCATTTCATTTAAGGTGCACTAAGGCAGCTGAAATTCAAGGTGAATCATCCTTTTTACACTTTGGCAGGGTCTGGTGGCTTATGGCCACTATTGTGCCTACAAGGGGATCCCCACACAGTGAACAGGTCCTACCTCTGTGTTTCCTCCACAGGTGTAACACCTTATATTTGGCTACATTGAATCTGAGACTCCAAGAGTGTTACCAATTACCCAACTCATTCAAGTTTGGCCCCATCCTCACAAGAATACATCACTCTTACCAGTTTTTGTCATCAGTGAACCTAAAGTGATTTTCCAGTTTTATATGAAGCACTGACAGTTAGCACCACCTGGACCTAAATTAATACTATTCCAAAAACATTTAAATTTGAGGACATTATGGGCTGAATATTCAAAGGTTAGCACCCATGTTAATATGGTTAGCATGGGCACTAACTCAGGTTTGTGTGAGTGCTATCATCAGTGATATATTGAGAAGTCTCATGAGTGCCCTCATACCTAGCAGCACCAAGCTACTAAAATGATGCTGCACCTATGCAAAGCAAAGGTGTCCCATCATGTGTACCAGGACAGTGGGATATTCAAAGCTTTATGGCAGTGGTAAACAGCTTCCAAGTGGTGCTGTTGCCACCAAAAACACTTCTCAACATGACAGTAAGCCCATACTCCCACTGCCCCCAGGTAGGGTAGCTGTACTGCAACCACCCACCCCCATTCTCTCATTCAAATACTGTACTATATTCATGCTGGTCCAGTAGTTCTCCCCCAACCCCTTCTCTCTTTAAAATACTAAACTGTATTGTCTATTGGCCCAGTGGTCTCCCCCACTCATGATCACCCATTCAAACACTGAACTATATTGACCAATGGTCAGGTGTTTCCCCCAACCCATTCTCCCTTTCAAACACTGTATTGTGTTCCTTGGTGATCCTGTGGTTCCCACTCAATCACCTGACCAAATGCTGAACTGCATTCCCTGGTGGTCCAGGGGTTCCACCACCGCTTTGCTCCCACAGTATACATTAATATACAGTAGCATTTCCTAGTAGTCCAGTGGCCCACAACAGCCCCCACTCAACCCATCTGCTGACATCCCATACTGCTGCACCTCCCCCCCCCGTGTCTGGCACTCCTAGCTGCCACATTTGGTGACCAGCACAGCCTTTTTCTCACCTCTGCAGCTTGCCACCGTGTAAGCTGTCAGTGAGTACATGTGCTGTAGAAACAGTATATTCACATTGAACTGCACTGACATGAACCAATATTCAGTCAGATAATGACACTTGCTATCAGTATGAATATCACAGCAGCTGGGGGTAACACAGACAAGTGCAGCACAAATATTTGCACTGTGCTTGCTCTAGTTTCTGAATGTAGGGTCCTCTATCTTTTATTTCTAAAGACATTTTCTTGAAAGCAGGTTCTTTGCCCCTTAAACTTTGTCTATCTCTGACACTTTTACTGCTTTGATGCCATAATCATCTGCTGCGACATTGTAACTTATTGCTATGGAAACATCTCTGATGTCACAAACACAAGATTGTGACTTCAAGGCAGGAATAAACAATATAAACAGATAATGTCTAATGTACAAAGAGATTGTTTTAATGCAAATGTTTATGCAGTAGAAAATTGAATGTCCAGCCATTCTTTTTTTTCGCGGGGGGGTAGATTTTAACTAATTTCTGCTGACAAAAGTTGAATGTTTTGCTGGAAATTGGAAACTAATACATCATTCCATTATATGGTTGCAGTGGTGGGTGCTGCTTTTCTGAAAGACACATATCTCTTTTTATTAACACTCACTAAAATGACTATACTCAAAGTGGTGTTGTTGTTTGCAGGAGATTTGTAAATCCAAATCTGTACTGTCTCTCTTGAATAGGTCATATTTCAGACCATTTTTAGACTACTTGTTAGCTATGTTCTCCTATATAACATACTCAAACCAGCTCCAATATGGCTGCAAAATAATGGTATTGTGGGGAGTGAGAATGTGTAAATAAGCAATTTTTGCACTAACCACGGAGCCACTGAACTGTACTTTCTAATTGTGGTGATACACACACACACTGACTAATACATATACACATTTATGTGTGTATATATATATATATATATATATATGTATTCCAGTGTAACATAGTAGTGCACTGTCTACACATATTTTTACAGATTAAAAAAAAGGCATCAAGGGACCTTTTTCTTCTTTTCAGGCTCTGAGGGACATCAGAGGGTGTGTGTGTTGGGGGGTTGCCACTAGACATCTCATTTAAATCAGCAGTAGCATGCATAAAACTGAAACTGATCTAGGTAGTGGGGAAACGTAGACTAACAATTTTTGCACTAACCGCTGAGCCACTTTCTAATTGTTGTGACACACACACACTGACGAATACATATGCACACATATGCATATATATTCTAGTATACTGTAACACAACAGTGCACTGCCTACACATATGTTTACAGATTAAAGAAAGACATTGACGGATAGTTTTCTTCTTTCAGGCTTCAATGGACATTGGAGGGTGGGGGTTGCCACTAGTTACCTCATTTAAATCAGCAATGACATGCATAAGACTGAAACTGATCCAGATAGTGGGTGAATATAAACTAACCATTTTTGCACTAACCACTGAACTACCTAACTGCACTTTCTAATTGTTGTCACACACACACACACACACACACTCTCTGACTAATACATATACACATCTATGCATACATATTCCAGAACAGCATAGCAGTGCACTGTCTACACACACAGGATATTGCCACACATACATACTAACACACATGCACTGCCCTATATGGCATTTATTTACTTATACGTCTAGCCCTAACTTTTACTCTATGTATAATAAGCACTGAGTTTTATACTAGCACATTGTACTAATCTGTGGCATGACTGGGTAACTAAGGTAAAGGACCAGGGAGATACAGTGGATGTGGACTATTTGGACTTTATTGGTGACATTGCAGAAGGAATGAAGAGGCAGGTATGTCTCTTCACGTGTGATACAAAGGCATACAATAGGGTAGACATGCCATGGGGTTGAAAGAATGAGGGAAAACCTTAAAAAAACTGGAGAAATGATCTGAAAAATGGCAGCTGGGTTTCAATGCAAAGAAGTGCAGGATCAGTGCAGGTGTGATAATAAAATAAGTTTTGTGTAGACTGTCTTGATGATAATATGAAGAAAATACATAGCAGAGTTACAGTTATATGGGATTAACAAGATAGTAGAGCCAAAACAGGCAGACAGGAAAATAATAAAAAATTTAAGTAGTAGTCAGTTGTAGCTTTTTCATTTATGAAGTATTTTTCTTTTTCCTTTTGCTCATCAGAAAGTCTTATATGTGATAATATTGTGCTGGTTGTGTGGAACAGTTCTTGTGCTGACAGCTGACATATCTAACTCTACTGCCCCAAACTATATAATCAGCATTATGATCACACTGACAGTGACATCACAGGTGAGTGTCCTGGCAGTCACTCATTTGCTATTCCAAAGTAGCAGTGATGTCACAGTCAGTGAGGTCACAATGCTGATGATGTAGTGTGGGGCTGTTAAGCAAGATATTTTAGCTGCCAGGCTAAGAGCTGTTTCACATATTACACCAATTAACTTCAGGTAAACCATCTTCAAATTAAACAAAGGGAAAATAAAATTGATCTCAGGTATAAAAGGTAATGATTGGCTGCTTTTAAAATCTAATATTAGTTTTAGGCAGTACACTAGCTCCTTAATGGGAGAGATGAAACAATATAGATCAGATATTAACTTTTCTGTGCCACACAAAGTTATAGACAGGATCTTTAAGTACCTTAAAGGCATAAACAAAGTCAGGGAGGGAGGAGTGTTCTGCATAAAGGGGGGGGGTTACTAGGGAGCACAGTTTGAAGTTGTAAGGGGGAAGGTTTAGGAGGGAGATGAGGAGGCACTACTTCAGAGAGAGAGAGAGTGGTGGCAGGTTGGAACGCACTGCTGGAGAAGGAATTAATCACTCAAATGACAGTGGATAGCTTTAAGCAGGGTTGGGATCGAGGCATGGGCAGGGTTAGTACAAACAAGAACATAAAGGGGGAAGGACCGGAAAAGAGGAGGAAGGGAGGGGTTTCGGTTGGGGTGGGGCAGCTTTAGTGATATGAAACTAAGAGCTACACAATCGGGCAGACTTGATAGACCTGTTGGCCTTTTTCTGCCATCAATTTTGTGTGTTCATAAATAGTGCACACTTGAATATTCACAAATAACATTGACAAATGAACACATAGTTATAGACATAAACATGTGTCCACAGTGCCAACATTGAAAATGCAATTGAAGCTTGTCTTTCAGTTTCTCTACTCTTACAGACTTCAACACTGGGATATTATATGACCTTCTATATCTGTATAGCATTTCTTCTGTGGCTTTTGACCTTCAGATCTTATCTCTAGTGCTATGCTTCCCAGCTAATTATTTCCCTAAATCTTTGGCATTCATGTATAAAGCAAAACAGTTTCTTTGTGTTTTTTTTTAGAAAACCAGCTATAAAATCACCCATTTTGTGCAACATAGGCAAGCAGAAAAGGTTAGAAAGAGAGAGGGAGAGATATCAATTTCAATTACAGTTGAAAGGCTGATTAAGTTGACATATTTATGAGCTAAATAGTGCTTTCAAGACTGCTCAGCTCAATTCAGTTTGTGCAGTGATTCTATAAAAACTCCAATATTATCTGGTCTGTTGGGTATCTGGAGAGCTCCTTTGCTCTACTGTCATAGTAAGATGTCTAAAGGGCTATGCCCACAGCAGCTGTAAAAAGACTCTTCTAGAATTGAAAATGTCCAGAGAAGAGTGGCAAAAATGATTTTGGAATTAAAAGATCTCATCAGCTGAGATTGGATACTCTGAAGTTAATGAGTGTGGAAACAAAAAGAGCAAGGGGAGATTTGATACTACCATATATCTCGACAAATGATTCCTCTCTACAACAACATGTGGAACTGGAATTTAAAGTGGGATACATACTGTACCTACTAGGGGACACAAAAAGCAATGAAAAAATAGAAATCTCAGGACAGAAAAGAGGTAACACTTTTAAACTCACAGGTTTGTGAGCATATGGAATAGGTTGCAACAGGGAAATGTAGACTATATTACAAAAACAAGTTTCAAGCAGAATCTTGACAAATATATATTAGAAAGTGATAAAATGAAATTATATCAGCAATTACTGGGGAGCAGTTTAAATATGCTCTATGGCCTTCCTCTGATCTTAAGACCTTAGTACATGTAAATACTTAAAACCACTGTAAGAAGCTTGCTACAGACCAAGCTTGCAGATTCTTGATATAAATACTGATAAGGCTTTATCTGTTGCTACTAGCGTGATGGAAGCTATGGTCATGTAACTGTTGTTATGGCATTAACCTACTCTACTCATCACCTGAGTTTGATCTGCTTGGATATGTTTCCATTCATATGTGCAGATGATTTATTACAGACTGGCAAATAACTGCATATTAATTTTGATTTTGATTCTTAATTGGACTTTTGATGATGTTACATATCTGGGATATTAATTGCAATTTTCTTTCCCTTTAAAATCTATATTTGACTTGATGGGTAAAAATATTTAAGCTCTACTGTTTATATAATATTGAGCACACAAGTTATAATAGATGCATTGGTCTTTGTGGTTATCCCTAGTGAAGTATCAGCAGAGGTAAACATTAGGAACAATATGACAAATAAAATATAATAATAAGCATAGGAATCTATTATGTGAAGTATACTTTTTATTAATATTAATAGTAGCCTAATTTCTTGTCCTGAGAAATGGGTTGCAGTCATTACTGTATTGTGAAGCATACTTGATTGAGCATAAAAGTACTACATCTTTTTTACAACTGAGCTGATACTATGATATATTGGTAGCATTTCTGCATTATGTAATAACTATATTTGTTATATTTTGTTATTTCCAATGTGGCCTGTACTATCCTGAATGACCATTTGTGTCTGTACCAGTTGTGGCAATTTGGCTACTTCAGTCTATATATATATATATATATATATATATATATATATATATATATATATATATATATATAGTATACATAATACTGTCATATTTCTCCAAACATTTTTATGTTTAAGTTCCCAAAAAGGCCAGGATATCAGGTTTACCAGTAAGATGCTTATGTTTTCTAAAGCGTACTTGAGAAAAGTGCTGATGTCTTTACCAGAGTCTGGGAAGAAACTGAAGTTACAATTCAAAGGATGTCATAAAATGACATGGAGATGGAGAGCAATCCCACTGGTCATAAAATGTCAATAAATACTTTGAGAACAGGATCTGGAAAACATCCATTCTGGAAGTCTACTATGAATACACTTCAAGTGTCATCGTTTATTTACATTTGAAATATAGTCAGGAAGGACAGCAAAGATCAAAGGCCAGCTAGAGTGTTGGGACTAAAGGAAATCTAATTAATTAATAATACGGATTCCCTTAAAATTTTGGAAAGAGCAAGAGAGACCCCTGCTGGCCAAAAAGATAAGGCCCCAAAGAGTTACAGACTGCAGGACCAAGGTATATAAGCCCTTCAAAACAGAAACTTAGTACACAGCATTTTGCAGAAGACACTTTTGCTGACACACACAGCCAGACTGCCAAGCATACACTGAGGACCAGTGGCTGCAAATGAATTAGGACTTTGCAGACTTCATTTATTTCCTGGACTTTTGATTCTCCACAGACAGGGTAGAAACTAGACAGCTCAAGTTCACAGTGTGATTTGTATGTATATTTGTCCAACTTTTTTTTTGTTTTTCTGTAACCCAAATTTCTGAATCTTATATTTGTAAGTCTTGTATGATAATTATTTAAGTAATAAATAAAAGTCTTTGCTTTTAAAAAAAACTGCCTGGAAGTAATTTTGTTGTGTGTTTGAAGGTGGGAAGATTTATTCAATCTGTGAAAAGCCTGTTTATTCCTAAAGTGCCACCACAGCTACCAAACACTAGAATCCTGGAAGGTAATCTGGGTGCCTAAGTAGGGGAAATACATAGGTCTCTGGAGGGTTCTGGAGGGGGAACTTGGTTGCTGCACCACCCATGGCAGAAGATACAATCAGGGTTATGAGGACAGCCTCAAAGAGCTCATAACACCTGAGTCTTCCCCCCAGTACAGCAACTAAGGAGGGTTCTCACCTACCTAGCTACAGACTCAAGACTATATTTTACCCTTACCCAGATTAGAGAGGAAGCCCTGGGCCCTCATAGTGAGTGTTCAGTTGTGAACTCGGTAAGCACTCTAGACAGACATGGGGAGAGTATTCCTGTCCCCCCCATCATGGATTGCACTTAGGGGTGGGCACTGTGAGCTCAGTGGACCCGGCCCCCAGGAGTGGGTTCATGACACCAATCATTAATAATTAAGTTTTTAAAAATTGTTGAACAGCAGTGGCCCCAGTATAAATTCCTCAATGACATTGCTTAGAACTCCTTAGCACTCACAGCAGTGCCCATCCATCACAACACTGTGCATCCTGCTGCTAAGTTATTTAGCAATCCACCTTGACTATACATGCCTCATTTATACTACACTGATGAACTTTTACCCTGATTTGTTGACTGCAATGGGCTTCCTCATATCAAACTGCTGCACATCCTCTAGAAGATCTTGGTTCTACAAACCACACTGCTGCCAACTGCAGCATCTACAAAACAAAACAAAAGCATCCATCACTCAGCTGTGCCAGGTGCCCCTCAAACCTGACATAGTCCACCATACACTCTGGCAGCAGCAGATGGTAACAGCAGTGGGAAAGCCACTGTTGCAGTGTGCATTTCTTTTCTTTAAAAAAAAAACATTGTCAGTCACAGCATTTAACATACCAATTTGGTACAAAATGAAGAACCACAAAGCACCAATGGCCAATGTAATCTTTTCAGACCCCTCCCCCCCACTAGAACAACACAACAGCCGCTAGCAACCACATATCAGCACTTCTAACAGCTCATAAAAATACTTCAAGAAGTAGAATGTCCAACAAAACGTATGGTGGCAACCAAAACAAAAACAAACAAGAAAGCAACATATAGAACATACTCCAAAAAGGAAGACAGGCACAGAGACCACAGTTCACATCCAAGAGTGGTGGTGACAGAGTTCACACCATTGCAAGAGTTACTCCTTGTCTATGAGCTCCAATTACAACAGCACCACCTGCTGCCCACAACCATTCAATAATTATTTTCTTAAAATGCCCCTCCAGTAGCCTAAAAACTCATGTTTAAAGGTTATGAAAGTTTTGTGTTTATGTTTTTTTGATAAAACGTTTAATCCAGTTCATAATAGCAATAATACACTCCAGGGTGTGGTATATCATGAGATATTATCAGTTCTTGGGTGTATGCAATACTTGACCTTCAGCCTCATGCCTCACCATGCACCCACGGTGTGACAATATCCCATGATATACCACACCCTAGAGTATATTATTGCTTATTTATACAATGGGGTCAAAGAATCCCACTTCCTGATTGTCTGACTGGCACTTTACAACAACCCATGTAAAACTTTCTAGTCAGTTGTGGTAGCAGTAGCACAACATAAAATCAATACATCCACTATTCTCCCCTTAAAACATCAAAACAAACTCATTACCATTTCCCCCCTTAAATCCAACCAAGAGAAATTACAGTCATAAAAACACAGTGCTATCAATTCAACGAAACCATATCTCAGATTTTCAGAAAAAAACATGCCAAAACTGCTCGCTTTCACTTGTTGTACACAACAAAGATCCATAATTGTTTCCATCGCTAAGCGTGACCAGAAACTGAAGCATTTTCACTTTTAAACAGGTAATTTCCCTGCATCCGGGATTCTCAAAAGCCAGACACACAGCTGAACTTACAGTGTTACATACTTTCTAACATGACAGCTCTGCCTGCTGCATGCTGATCGTGGATCAGAGACAAGTTGAGATTGTTTAAATAAACTTTTTAAATTAATGTTTTCCTCAATCTTATCTTTTTCCTCACCACTCACCCAGACTGCTGTGTCTCTAACTCTCTGCCATAAATCATCATTATTATTATTATTATAAAAAAACACCAATAAACATTCTCACCAAAGCAGCCCCTTAGAAAAGCAGATCACAAATAAAAGAAAACTTGTGCCCTTTTTAATGCTGCTCAGTCACCTGCCTTTTTCTTCCAGTCTTTCTGCACTCATTATGTCACTTGCTTCCAAACTAGCCACGGCAACCCCAGTCCTGATTCTTCTCTGTCCAGCAGAACTCTGTCTTTCTTTATGCTGCCAGAGTAGAACTCTAACAAGTGGACATTTAAAAGAAAAAAAAATAAACTTACCATTCTCCCTGCTTTGTCTTACACTTATTCTCCCTAGATGCTCTCATGGGGGGGGGGTACTATTTCCTGTAGAAAGGAAGACTATTCATTTAAAAAGTTGATAAAAAAATGTAAATTACACTATAATTTCAACTAAATTGTTACTAATATTTTTCATATGGGCCATCACTGAATCACAATAACACACTCCAGAGTGGGGGTTGTTTTGGGATTTATTTATTTCTGATGTGGAAAAATCCCACAATGACGCACACACTGGCATGCATTTTTGCTTAAATAGACTATGTATATGGTTCTGCCCCATCTACTTCCTTGATCACTCTTTTCTGTGCATACATGCCAAATGCAATGCATACTTAAATAGGTGTAAGACTTTGTTCAATGAGACAATTGCTGGACATTTCTAGAAATCATTTACAAGCTACTGTGAGACAAGAATTACATTTTATTCATGATTTACATTGTGGGAAGGGACCGTACTAGAAGAATAATGTTCTGTAGTAATCCAATATGTCAGTGGCTCAGCAGGTTGCACAGTCGCCTATGAGGCCGGAAGATAGAAAGGTTGTGGGTTCTAGCCCCACACCACGCACTTGGGGTAAATCCCAATACTGACTCTGCAGTGCATCATGAGGGGGATGCTGCACTCCTGAGGTGCTGTCTTTCAGATGAGACATTAAACTGAGGTCACATCTGCCTGCTCTGGTGGTTGTTCAGATGGATGTTAAAGATCCAATTGCACTTCTTGAAAACACTAGTGGAATTTCCCTGGTGTCCTGGCCAAATTTCCCCCATTCACTACAAATTCCACCAACAGTTTAATCTGGTTCAGTTTCAGTTGGTTACTATCTGTATCCCACCCACCCCTCTCGGTCACCCCTGAAAAAGCAAATCCTAGTCTCAGTGGGCCTACCCGGTCAACAAAGTTCAATAAATAAGTAATGTTCTAAAGTATGCATTGCCATTGTAAAGTCAGATGGGCAACTTGTAAATGTTTTAAAAATATTTAAAAAAATCATTTTAAGCAGGGTTTCAAAACCCTTGCCATGGGTGCAAGTCCCAATTTTGGGGTATGCCTGCATCCAAAGAAATGCATCAAAATGTTTGTTCATTATTTCCAAAAGTTTTTATGAATTTGCAACCATTTGCCTGCTTTACAGTATACATGCATCCTTTCTCTTGTGCAACTTGCAGCACTTGCCACAAAGCATTAGACTATGTTTTCAGTGGTCTAATGGTTTGTTGCAATTAATGCCATTGCACAAAGATCATGACGTATGTCAACATTAGGGGGAGGGGCTTAGAAAATACTGACCTATATGTTCAAGATAGTGGGGACGGTTCTCAAAGGCTCGGCACAAGTTGCACCAAAGGTGACTTACTCTGATTGCCAAAGAACCAGGGACCCTGCGTCCAATTCTGTATCAGGCAGGGTCTCGGCAGTTAAGTCCCACAGCTTGTGGCAGCCTCAGCAGTGAGCCAAACAGACTGCACTCCTGGACAGATTGCAGCAAGCCTGAGGCACTGTAAAGAAGGATGCAGGCACCCTGCCCAGCCCCGATCCCCGATCAAAATATGTTAATTGCCCTGGTGGGCTATCTGACCCCCAAGCCCCAATCCCCAAAATTTGCAAATAACAGTCCTTGTGGGCTAGCAACATACCTCCAGACCCAATCCCCAAAATTAGTAAATAACAGCCTTGGTGGGCTAGATGCACCTCCCCCAAGCCGTGATCCCACTATGTTGCCAAATAAATAAATCAGTGGTGGTCCAGTAGAGCCCCGATCATGATCCCCTGTGACATGAAAATCCCACATACCTGGTGGTCTAGGGGCCCCCCAACCCCCCAACTGGCAGTGCCCTTCTACCTTGCTCCCCCAACCCTTACCCAGCCAGTGACTGGCACAGCCCATCGCCCACCACCACGGCCAGCCACTGACTGAGCTCTGTACGAGTGCGTACTGTATATAGTATGTGCTCAGTAAGTGACAGCAGCTATCAACTACTGAGCATGTACATACAGAAGTGATTGCATTCACTTTCCCACCACCAATGTCAGTCTGACTGGCCTATAATTGACAGCCTCCTCCTTGCTACTTTTGTGTAGTGGGACTACATTTGCCCTCCTCCAGTCCTCCAAAATCACTATTGTTTCCAGTGAGCTGTTAAATAGAACTGTCAGAGGTGCAGCCAGTATATCCCAGAGCTCCTCAATACCCTTGGATGCACCCCATCTGGCCCCGTTGATTTGTCCACCTTCAGACTAGCAGTACTCTTCAGGTCTTTCACCTCTGAAAAAGACTAGTGTCCACCCCTCTCTTCAAAGCTTTTTTGTTTACTTTTTGTGGCCCCTCCCAATCTCATTCCTCTGTGAACATTGAATTTGTTCATGATGTCTGCCTTTTCTTGGTCCCCCTCTGCACACTCCCCCTTCCCTAAAAGAGCAGAAGGGGCCCCAGTTTAACATTTCATCTAAAAGACAGCATCTCAGCAGTACAGTACCCCCTTAGCACTACATTACAGTTTCAGTATCGGATATTAGCCCAAGTTCCAGGTATGGGATTAGAAACTATGAACATCTGACCATCAGGACTCAGAGATAAGTGTGCAACCTACTGAGCCACAGATACTGCAATGAAATGTTTCATTTTTTAATATTAAGTGCCTGATCAGAAGCAAACTTACATAGAAACCTAGAAACATAGACTCTGATGGCAGATAAGGACCGCTTGCCCCACCTAGTCTGCCCTTTTCCCTATCTAGAGGATAAGCTGCAGATCCTATTTAACCAACAACCTATTTCTTCCTACCCCCCGCAAAAATTGCTTTATGTCTGTCCCATGCATTCTTGAATTCTCCCACAGTTTTAGACCCCACAACCTCCACAGGAAGGCTGTTCCATGCGTCCACCACTCTCTCTATGAAAATACTTCCTCACATTGCCCCTGAGCTGTCCTCCCTCTATCTTCAAATTGCGTTGCCTTGTTCTTGCACATCTCTTTTTCTGAAAGATGCTACACTCTTGGACTTTGTTGATTCCACTGAGGTACTTAAACGTTTCTATCATGCCCCCCCCCTTTCCTCAAGGGTATACATATTAAGCCCCTTTAGTCTCTCCTCATATGGCTTCTCTTGCAGACACTGCACCATCTTAGTTGCCCTCCTCTGAACTGCCTCTATCCTGTCTATCTTCTTGTGGAGATGGGGTCTCGAGAACTGGACGCAGTACTCCAGATGGGGTCTCACCAACTGTCTGTACAGGGGCAACAACTTCCTGTTTTCTGCTGGTGATGCCTCTCCCTTTATATCCCAGTATCCCCCCAGCCCTCCCTACAGCCTTCTCACATTGCTAGCCAACCTTAAGGTCATCTGATATGATTACCCCCAGGTCCCTTTCCATTTTTGTTGTTGTTACTACCTCCCCCCATTGTGTAATCTTCCCCTGTTTTTTTTCCCAGGTGCAATATTTTGCACTTCTTTGCATTGAATCCAAGCTGCCATACTTCTGACCATTCCTCCAACTTTGCCAAGTCCCTTCTTATCCTTTCCACACCTCCTTGTGTATCAACCCTGTTGCAGATCTTTGTGTCAATTGCAAAGAGGCATACTTTTCCTTCCAGTCCCTCTGCAATGTCACTTATAAAGACATTAAAAAGGACTGGACCCAGTACTGAACCCTGCGGTACCCCACTAGTAACCCCTCTTTCTTCAGAGTGGAATCCATTTACAATTACCTTCTGTGTCCTGTTGTCCAGTCAATGTTTTACCCAGGCTACCACCCTGGGACCCACTCCAAGGCTGGTTATTTTGACTATTAATCTTTTGTGTGGGACTGTGTCAAATGCCTTGCTAAATTCTAGGTTGGCCATGTCCACAGCCCCTCCCTGGTCTACTACTTTGGTCACCCAGTCAAAGAAATCAATTAAATTCGTCTGACATGACCTTCCCACTGTGAACCCATGCTGCCTTGGGTCCTGTGCCCCACTGTCCTCTAGGTACTCAACAATTCTTTCCTTCAGAAGTGATTCCATCACTTTCCCTACCACAGAGGTCAAATTGACAGATCTGTAGTTTCCTGCCTCTGTCTTGGTCCCACTTTTGTGAAGGGGAATCACATCTGCCTTCCTCCAGTCCTCAGGTACCACACCATCTTCCCATGATTTGTTAAAAAGGGTAGTCAGTGGTGTCACTAGTTCTCTGCTTAATTCTTTTAGAATTATGGGGTGAATTCCATCTGGCCCCATTGCTTTGTCTACCTTCAGTTTTAGGAGTTCTTTCAGAACCCTTTCTTCTATGAAAGGACTGGGATCGACCCCCCTATCCTGAGTGCTTCTGTTAATTGGATTAGACACCTCCCCCACCTCCTTTTTTGTGAATACTGAACAGAAGTATTTGTTCAGTATCCCTGCTTTTTCACTGTTCCTCTCTGCCCATCCACGATACTGTCCCTCTCTTCCCATCCACTTTTTCTTTTAAGTAAGACAGCAAAATATGTGTTCTGACTAGTGTTGTGGGAAAAAAAATCTTCCAACGGTGGAATTTGCACGAAAGTCGGACTTTCACTTCCGTGAAAGTTCAGAAATCATTTTGGTAGCTGTCACAGAAATTCCAACTTAGAACGATGATATTAATGTAAGAACTTTAGATAAATGTATTGAACTGTCAGAGGTCAGTTCTGTGGAATTTCTTTCAGCAGTTTATTACATTAATCCACAATTCATACATTCATTCCGCAGATCAATAAGTCACTGAACTGCAAAATGAATGTATGAAATGTCAATGTGTATCACTGGCCCCATATTTAAAAATATTAAATAATGATTTCCAGTCCCTGGTGCCTAGTGGCACTCCCACCCTCAGATCACTGGCCCCCTAATAATTTAGTATTTACCTTGCCTATAGCAGCACCCCCACCCTCCAATCACCATCCCTACAGAATTGAATGTTTCCACAGTATCTAGTGGCACTCCCCACCCTCCGAATGCTGGACAGCACATACAATTAATGTTTCCCTGCTGTCTAGTAGTACCCCCATATATTTAATGTTTTCCAGGTGTCTAGTGGTACCTTTCCAACCTCCGATCACTGGATCCATACCATTAATGTTTCCCTGGTGTCTAGTGGCACCCACCACCCTCTGATCACTGGTCCCATATTTCCTGATGTGCAGCCCGCATCTGAATCTCAGTAAAAATGATTGATAACTCTTTGCTTGATCCCATCCTGTTTCTTAGTCTTTACATCACACAACAGTCATGGAGATAGTCTCCATGACTACCACAAGATGTAAAAAGTGAGAAATGGGACAGGAGTGAGTGTAGAGTTGTCAGTTACTTTAGTTTAGATTCAGATAAGGGCTGCACATCAATAAGAATGGGGCCAGTGAATGGTGGATGAGGGGTGCCACTATACACCAGGGACACTTTAATGGTTTGAGGCTGGTGATCAGAAGGTGGGGGTGCCACCAGACAGCAGGAAAACATTAATGGTATGGGGCCAGCAATCAGGGCATGTGGGGTGACACTAAACACCAGAGAAACATTAAATATATGGATCGGCCAGTGAACGGAGGGTGGGGGTGCCACTAGACACCAGGAAAACATTAATGGTGTGGGGCCAGCAATCAGAGGGGGTACCGCTGGACACCAGGGAAAGTTTTTTTCCTATTACAGTATGGTGCAGAACTGAACTACAGAATGATTACATGAATTGTGGCTAAAAATATTAGTTCTGCCATTCATGGGTTTTATTCTGCAGTTCAGCAAGAAAATTCCATGGAACAGGGTGAAAATTTACCAAACAGATTTGGACAATTTCCAGTTTCACAAAGGCAGAAATTCAGAAAATTCCACAAAAGTTGGTGAAGTTTCACAAAGGTTCCACTAAAGCAGCTTTTGCACATCTTTAATTCTCACTGTTAATCAAACCTCTGACCCTTTGCTTGTAAAGCCAAGATATATCCAGTTTGCCACCTGCCTTTTGGTGGTTGCTCAGATGGATGTCAAAGATCCCAAGGAATTAGATGATCCATTTGTTTGGTAGGAAAAGGCACTGGTCATCTCACCTCCTACATCATGGGTTTCTTGAGTTCAGGTTAGCTCAGGGCTTGGCTAGGAGTGGGAGGTCTGAGTGTCCAATGATATCTCTCCTTCCTCGGGGAGATGTGGTTCCAGTCTACCATCACTTGACTGCCACTTGGTGGAGGCCAGATGATAATGACAGCAGGAGCAGCTGAGTGAGTCAGGGTGTCACTAGATGTCCTTGTGGGTGTATGCTTATCACTGCACACAAAACATCCTGATCGAAACTGAAAAACCTACAGGAGGAAAATGGCTTGGCCCCCTCGGCACCTCCCACAGACACTGCATGACCCTACGAGGCAGGCCACCCACCTAACAAGGCTCAAAGTGATGTTTAACCTGTAAGTCCCTGACACAGGTTGGTGTTAGAACTGGGGGGGGATGTCACTCAGACTGTGTACAATTAACAGGTAAAACAATGTATATGAAAAGAAAAAAAAAGATCTCATAGCGCCTTTTGGATAGATGTGCCATTGCAGCAGGGACTCATTGGAGAAAAGCAGAAAAAGGGATCTAAGGGTGAGTCACTGCCCTATGCACCTCCCCAGTCCCATGCCACCACCCGGATGCCTAGAGGAATTCTGGATTTGTGCACAAGGGTGAGGACAGCCCTGCCCCTCCAACCTCTCCACAGGGGGAAATGTGTGGAGGACTCACTCTGTATAGGTCTGAGGGAGGTGGGTGCCAGCTAGGGGGAGGTGGGAACAGGTGCAGGACTCCTGCAGAGTAAAAAGCTGGATAAAAAAAGAAAGCAAAAACTATACAAAAGTATGCAAACCTTTGTACATCAGTATTAATAAATCATAAATATCTATCTAAAGGACACACTACAGAATATTATATCTAAGTATCAAAACAAGAAACAGAATCACTTCACTCCTGATGGAAAAAAAACAAAGGGTAAGACACCCTTTGACATTCCAAATTGCTCCTACCTCTACTCCACCTATGGCATATTTTTCCAAAAGTCCAGTGGGAATTGCCCAAGGAGGAAGGTTTCTTTTTCCTAAATACTACTTTAAGTTCCAAATATATTTTCCCAAAAAGAATATGTAATAGTGTATGCTTCTGTTGTAAAAGGATGGCATTTATTCTGCCAAATACCCATCAAATCATCGTTAAAAGTCTGAAAGACCCAGGGTGAAATTTCCTCCATTCCCCATAAATTAGTATCTCATAAAACATTTGTCAAAGAATATTGTCCCTTCAGCTGCTGGCTGAAAGACCCCAGAATTTTTGATATAACTGCAGTCAAAAAATAAATGTGCCATAGTCTCTGGAATTTGCTGTCAATCAGGTCATCGACAATATCTGTCCATAACAGATCTGAGACGATGATTATTTCTTACATTTAACCTCTCATGGCAACAAAATCACAGAGTATTCAACATTTTCTGTGGTACCCTGGACTCTACATGTTGCTCAGACAAATAGTCACTATGCCCAAGGATGCACATGTGGGTGCATGCATGTCATTGCACACACAACACCCTGATGGAAGCTGAAAAACTGACAAGATAAAAATGGCTTGGCCACCTTCGGCACCTCCCACAGACACTGCATGACTCTACAAAGCAGGCCACTCACTTAACAAGGCTTGAAGTGGTGGTTAACCTAAAAGACTCCAAGACAAAAAGTTGTCAGGGCTGGGGGAATGCCATTAGGACTGGGGACATTAGGAGGGAAAACATGGATATGAAAAGAAAAAGATCCCCTGTCACTTTTTGGAAGTGGTAGGGGAATTTCCCTGTTGTCCTTGCCACATTTCTCCATTCACTAATAATATCACCAACATCGTAATCTAATTCAGTTTCAGTTAGTTTGCTTCTGTATCCCCTCTTGACAAAGTTGAAAATAGACAATATTGTCTAGTCCTACTTTCACTGTCAATGTCAACAAACACTAATTAAACTAAACTTAATTGTTAAAGTTTCGAAAATCTCCAAAAGTGAATGTTCTCTTTTGTAAACAAACCTACTGAGCAGGAATTTCAAAGGGATCCGTCCAGGATCCAAACTCTGATATTTTCAAATGCAGACATCACTCTACACTACTAGACCATTATGCTTTAACTCCATCAGAATACAGAACACATCTGCTGCCAAAAAGAGACGCATTTGCATAAAAAAATAACTCAAATAGTAGTTACATCAGTTTTGGAGGCAAATCATGACTTTGTCAAAAATGGAAGGCTCTTTTAAACATACTGAAGCAGAAGGGTGTCTTGGGTATAAACAGTAAGATGCAGATGCAAGTGGATGTCCCATTATTTTCTGCATCCAACTTTTTTGAAAATCTATCCTATTAGTTTTAAACAGAGAGTCAAAGACATGTTTACTGGATTTTTTAAATTCCTGTGTAACTCCCCCATCCCTGGTGTCTAGGGGTATGCCAGATGTTACCTGAAGGGGAAGGGTGCTCACTGCAGTAGAAACACAGTTTTTGTTTTCTTACTGGGATGGCTGGTGTTGAATGAATCCATTGGTGGGGGGGAGGGTGCATCTTCAGGGTGCTGGGCTGCAATAAATCTTGAAGTTAACTGGCAAACAGTCTGAACTTGAAATAACCGTTGTCCACCACAAAAGTAACTTTAAAACGGGGGCGGGGATCCAATTTAATTAATAAACACAACTTCATGGTGCCATTTAAACAGTCTATTTACAGTTTGGACTGTGGGGGTCACATTGCAGAGTGTAGTGGTTATACGTAGCCAAGATGGCCTCCACGAATATTCTGGGTACGGATCCTTTGGGCTGAGTTGGCCACTGAATAATTCTGGGCAGCATTACTTTGGGGCCAAAATGAATCTCCCATAGGCAGCAGCAGAAACTAGTTATCAGTCTTTCCCTCTCTCTATCACATCACTGGGTTTGAGACAGGATCACAGAAATAGCCATCTCAAATTGGGACTACTTCTCCTCTCTCCCCTTCTCTTCAGGACACTGAACAGGATTTAGAAATGCATCTCCACTCATAGGCACTGAGGCAGATGTCCCCATACACATAGCCACAACTGGGTTGGCTTTCCTTTTCCCTGGGTGCCATGTCTGCATCTTTTTAACTTCTGCTCAGATCACACAAGCACCAACTGAGCTGCCACAACTGGGTTGATCTTACTGCTCTGAAACTGACACTTGTCCCACTGTCCCTGGGCTCCATCATCTCCCACAGGTCTCTCTTTCTCAGAAATCACCTGCAGATCATTCTCCCACTGCACTTTACTGTCCTCAACTGTTCTTCTCTTCCTTTCCAGTAAGATTTTGTATATAACACCACTGGAGGGGACACAGAAAAGGGAAACCATAGTGGGCAGTCCCCGACCCATCTAACAGCCACTGCCATGTCACTCGCTGCCTTTACTGCTTTTACCACCCATGGAAACCATGGATCTTCCCAAGAGCAGTAAATTGCCCCTGCTCTCTCACATTCCTCCCACGCACCACCAAGACCCCACACGGGCTCTCCCTCTTGGCACCAAAAACTGGATTTTATACCCTTGTGCACGTAAGGTGACTGCCGCTCCGCTGAGTCCCCACTGGTGGGGCAGAGACATATTAATTCTTTGACCACAGGCCAAAGCAGAACCTAACTATGTACAACACATACACACCTCATGTGGGGGGGGGTATATTTCTCCCTGCCTCAAATGTTCATGTCTCAGCCTGCTGGTTACACTGCCCGTAATGGTGGATAAACTCTCACACCTTTTACACTATGGGACCTAAACCCTGGCATCCCAACCATTTTTTCTGGCAAACAATGTACTTATGGTGACCCAACCCCCTGTATGCACAAAGATGGTTTGCCTGACAACAGGGTTGGCATCTCAGCTTTATCACCCATAAGCCCCAAAAACTATTTACACTATGACTGCCCACTACCTGCCTAACAAGCTGACAAGCTGCCCAGAACATACCGAAACTCTAAGCAGGATTCCCTCAGAATGCAATAATCACTTTTAACACAAACAAGCAAAATACTTTAACAGGCATGCAAAACAGTTTGAACAGCACTATAGAGCCTTTGCAAACTATAACATTAAACAAGGCTACCATAGTAAATACAGTCGATACAGACTATAAAATTAAATATGACTACCCCCTCCTTAAAATGCACAGTGCAGCCCAAACAGTGTCCATATTAATGTCCATATGCCCACAGTCACTGCAGTTACTTTAAAAACATTTTATCAAAAGAGAGAAAAAAGGTTTATCTCACCAGTTTATATTTCAGTCCATTCAGTCCAAGTACTTCATTAGAAGTGGCTGAAGGCAATGGGCATCACCTCCAAGGGAGGCCATCTGTTTCTTCAAGAAGCAACAAAAACAGCAACAGTTCAGAAGTCCAGCTGTCTCTTTGCTGCCATGGGAAATAGTATTTTGGTCTGGGTTTGGTAGTTGCCTGTCCAAAGGAATCCACTCTGCTGACATAGTGATTGCTCCTTTTTCTTCCCAGATCCTGCACCATCACAAAGGTCTTAAAAATAGTGAGTCCTTCATATACATGATGAGCACACATCCCTTTGGCAATTCTCTGTATTTGTTGGAGCACCATCGAAGAGCTTGTGGTGCCCAGCCTGTGCTTCTTACACAAACTTTCCAAGGTGCCCAAAAACACACAGTCACTTCGATTTTCCTCAGTGATATCCCATATCCTTTCCTGAAGGTATGAGTGTATGAACTGAGGGTAATCTTGATGGATATTCCTATGTATAATTCTCTTGGCTTGGCTTCATTCTGGCAAACTGCAAACTGAAGATCTTGGGACATGGCCATCTGGGTAGCCCATGAAAATAGAGACAGCGGAATGGCGAACCGTCACAACGGTGACGAAAGCACAGTGCTGATACTTTTGTGTGAATGATGGTTGCCCATCCCCCTGTGTTCCCCCCCAAAGCTAGAATATATATTAAGGGGGTGCAGAGTGGAAAAGGCCCCTACAAGAAAATACATTTTCAAAAGTGTTCACACTGTGGGTTTGATGCCATTGTGACAGTTTGCCATTCCACAGTCACTATTATGACATGGAACTGGCCTGCTGGCAACCACACCCCCTCTCACTACCTTCTCCCCTCAGAGCTACCATCTCCAACTGCATCATGCATTTTTCACCTTCAACAGCATTTTGTAGCAAAGGTAGGCCTGTTCTTCCAAGGAATCAAGTACATTGACTCATACCAGGACAGAATAGCCCTTTCAAGGTCATCATCGCTGAGTTCAGCTTCATCCTCCACCACCACATCTGTAACTTTGGGGTCACTGGGTTTCTCCAAAGCAGCAGCAGGGGGGCTACTGGATTCTGGTAGTTTCTATTCAAGCACAGGCAACTCGGAGCAGTGGCCCCCAAGAAAATTCCATGTAGGCTCAGAGACAGCTTCCCCACTGGTCCATAATCATCCGGTGTCAACAGTTTAATGTGTACTGCACACCCCTAACCCCATCCTCAGGGTGCTGAAGCTAGCACTGAAGGCAGAGCAGTGGGTTGTGGCTTAGCCACTCCACAAGCACTGGGGATTTCTGGGGGCTACTAAGTCTATGGCTGTCCTCTTCTCACTTCGGTGCTACCTACGTGCCCAGTTGGTCACTCATCTCCTCCCAGTCCTCAATGGCTGACTCAGTGTAGGTCACCAAGCCAATGGGCCAAGAGAATAACAGCCACTGCACATTTGAGGGGTCCTTCTCTGTCATGACATGCATACCAGCAACAATGTCTCTCCTGGATCCTCAAATTTGCACAGCATGCACTTGCTCACAGTGGCTCTCTCAATAGTGTCCCACAGCCATCGCAGCATAACAGAAGGGATAGTGGCATCAGAGGGTTCTGGAGCTAAGCCATCTTTAAAATTAGTAGAAGTACCTCTCTTTTATCTCTGTCAACAGCACAGTCTCAAAGAACTGGTCATGATCTCTCTCACACACTCAGTTCCCAGCATGGCAAAATGGTTCACTCCACCCCCAAAAGATCCCTCTAGCCCAATCAGGGTGAGGTACCACAGGGCATTTACATAAATGGCACATGTCTTGCCTGGTCAAATGCATCTGCTCCAGACCCACTGGCACCACATGGTCCTCCAAAAGGCATGCAATTCCTCACCACTGCATTATCTTGTCTTCAGCCATGTGCAGGTGAGCCATAGCCAATCAGTCAGCAGGGATTTTGTCTAAAGGCTCATGGGACTGCCGAAGAGAACTCTGGGAGGAAAAGGAGGGACAATTCTTGGTGCCTAAATAGCAATCAAAAGGGCATCAAGTAAGCCCTATGAATATTAATTTCTCCTGTTGGATGGCTGCAGCAGCCAATGAGAAGGGTCTGTTTGCCTGCCAAAAGGGATTCCTGAGTGTACAGCCAGAGAATGCAGTAGGAAGGGGACTGCTGTAGGATTGCTAGCCCTGAAGGCCTGTCAGTTTGCCAAAGGCCTTGTCTGGCCATGGTATTGGACAAGCTGCAGTATGTCGGGAAAAAAAGCATAGCCCCTGGGAAAGGAATTGGACTGTGTGAGAAGTTCCCAGCATGAAATTTGAACCTGCGACTGAGTGCCTTTGTTGCTGAGAGCTGAAAGTTGCTGCTGAGATTTAAACCTGCAGCGGAGTGAATTTGTTGCTGAGAGTGGAAAGCTGCTGCTGAGATTTGAACATGCAGCTGTGTGCAAGAGAGTTAGACTCTGCAGCAAGTGTGAGCGACTGTGGAGATCTGCTGCCAAAGAGAGAGGGAGAACTGACTGCCCTACAGTGCAGAAAGAGCCAGCGGAGTGTGCCAGCTGGAAAGCAAAGACTGCAAAGGTTGCAGCCTGAATCCCACAGTATCTGCAGTGGAGAAAAGTGTGTGCTGAGCATCAGCCTGGGTAACCTCCAGCCCAATCTGTATGCAGACTGAAGAGGAGACCACCGGAGGGGAAGACATCAAGAAGCCTGCCAGGTGAACACTGCATACAAAGGCGAAGACTGGAAAGGCTTGGCAGGTGAAGACCAGCATTCATTGTTTCTTCAGGCAACTGCTACTATGTGGCACCAACAAATCCTGATACCAGCACGGTACTGTGAACCAAGGTTCTGCTATCACTTTTGAACTGCTAAACTGTGAGTACCCTGGGCTACGGATTTGGGGAAGTCTTTATTTAGCTAGCTAGCAAGTCAGAGAAATAAGGGAGTTAAGTCCTGGGCAGCACTGTGCCAAAATTAAAGCTGTGCCCAGGTAGAAAGTTAAAGTTTTGTATCTGGGTAAAGTTATTTGGGCCCAAACAAAATATTCCCAGTGACTTCTTCGCAGTGGTGTGGTACCCACCCAAGGGACTTTATAGACTTTGTGGGCAGCTGCCATTTGGAAACCGGGTGGACCCGTAGGTGGGAGGTGAGGATTATGTGGGGTAAAAGTGTTTCAACAGTTGTTAAAGTTGTTATGCTGCTTTGTCTCCCTTTTTCCCTTCACCCAAAATAAAAACTGTTAATTGTTAATGTTACATTCTGGTACGGCGACTCATTGTGGAAAGTGGGGATTGTTGTTGTGGGGGGAAGGTACAGTGGTGGCATTTACTACTTTTTCCTGGGGGGTGTTGACCTGTAGTTTATCTACAGGTATTCCTATCAGTATTCCAGGTGGAGGTACCACATGCACCCATTGTTTCTGTACCACTTGTATGCCAGAGAACCTAGGCCGGCCCACTCAAGGTGTGTCCAGGGAAGACTCAAGGGCCCCAGAAACAACTGAGGTAAGTCTAAAAGATGCTGTTTTATCTGTCTCTCTCTCTCTCTCTCTCTCTCTCTCTCATCACTGGTTCAAAACAGAATCACAGAAATAGCCATTTCAAATCAGGGCTACTTCTCCTCTCTCCTCTCTCCTCTCCTCCTCAGAAAACTGAACAGCACTTACGCAAGCAACTCCTCTCATAGGCACTGAGGCAGATGTCACCAGACACGGCCACAACCGGATTGGCCATCCTCTTTTCTGAGTGCCATGTCTCTCCATCTCTTTTACTTCTGCTGAAATCACAAAAGCACCAACGGGGCTGCCACAACTAGATTGACCTTACTGCTCTAAAACCAGAACTTCTCCCACTGTCCCTAAGCTCCATCCTCTCCCACAGGTCTCTCTCTTCCTCAGAAAACGCCCATAGCTCACTCTCCTGCTGCACTGTCCTGTCCTCAACTGCTCTTCTCTTTCTCACTGGCATGATTTTGTATATAGCATTACTGAAGGGGACATGGAGAGGGGAAACCATAGCAGGGCAGCCTCCGAACCCATCTAACAGCTGGCACCACATCAGCTGCTGCCTTTACTGCTTTTACCACCCATGGAAATCACGGATCTTCCCAAGAGCAGGCAATTACCTTGTCCCCTGGGAACGAGTCTTGGCTCTGTGAGCTTTTCCCATTTATCACATTTTAAATAAATAAATAAATCACCCCTGCTCTTTCATACTTCTTCCATGCACCACCATCACCCCACACAGGCTGTCCCTCTTGGTACCAAAAAAGGATTTTATTCCCCCGTGCACTTACGGTGACCTCCAACCCACAGATTCCCTGCAAGTGAGACAGAGGCATATTAACTCTCTGTTCACAGGACTGAACAGAACCTAGCTCTGTACAACATGTACACACCCCATGGGGGTGGGGGGATTCAGCTGAATCTATATTAATTGTAAAAACAAGTGGTGCCATAATGGAGCTATAAGATACCCCCAATAAATTAAAAAAATAAAACGTTCAGCACAGAGTCTGCCTTTGTCGGTGTGAAACTGAGACCTCACCCAACTAAGACCAGTTTCTTATTAAGCTGTATTCTTTAATTTACTTAAGAGAAGTTGGTGTTCAAAGACATTGAGCATCTTGTGGGATCTATAAATATTGATCCTACCATTTGACCTTTGTTGATTGCATTGTTGCCAGCACTGCACACTTTGAGTAGTGTTATAGGGAATGTATGGAGTAACCCTAAATTAAAACCAGGTTGCTCATCTACAGTAGATTGAATTCCATGCAGTGCTTTGCAACTTGGCTAGTGGCCAAGTGTAGCTGAAGTTTTCTAAATGCAGATAGCTTTGGCATTGATCTATAATTACTTATGTCTTGACATTTCCCTGTTAAAAATCCAGGGCTGTGACTGATTGTCTCTACTTATTTGATACAATCTCCTGTTCAGAAGATAAAGAGATGTACTGTATAGTATATTTGGGACCATAAATAGAATTTGCACTAATTAAATACTGAACAACTATATGAACATAGACCACCATTCCAATGTTTTTTTTGTGAAAATCTTTAAATTAAGACAACTGGTTAACAATTCATTTAACATCACTGAAAACATTCAACATAATTTACTTCATTCAAAACATGGTTTGTTCACTTTTAAGAACTACAAGTATCAGTGTTTTATACAACGTACCTGATACTATAAATTAGTATTTGATTATGTTAGCCAGAACATTTCATAATCAGCCTGGGAATTTCCCTCTCTTCATTGCCTGTTTCAAGGAGTTTCCTTCTCTGCAAAGTCTCTTCCAGGGGGGTTCACACCTTTCGGTACATTTCTAGATTTTTCATCACTTTACATTGCATTTTATAAATGTTTAAGCATTGCAGCACTGTAACATGATTGGGGAATTGTTTTTAAGCCAGTAGTATGCTATCATAAATTTTCCAACTGCTATGCCCATGAGCCACACAGGGTGATGGTATTTTTCATGAGTAATCCCTTCCAGTAGGCCTCACGGGGCCACAGTTTCCACCGAGGCTATGTAGTCAAACTGCAGACGTCTGGATAAGTCCTGCTCAATTGCCCACCAAATTCTGGCAATTCTTGGACATTCGCATCTCAGGTGTTCGTCCTACATCTACCTTATTCTTAAGGTATATTTCTGATTTATTAGTATCAAATGTAAGTGCTAGCACTGGAGTACAGTATGTGTGGTGCAAAAAGTTACATTTGTCCCATTATTTTTGAAGCATATCTGCACCTTTTTCATTGCTTCTTTCCAGAGCTGTGAGGGAAGATTTTTGTTGCCTAGATCTTCTGTCATTTCCTTTTAACTGGCAGCTCAGGCATCTGTGAGACCCCTGCAAGTGCACTACAGAATGTTTTCAAGGATCTAGTATCTTTACATATACCAGCTACTATATCTTAGCATGAACATCTCCAAATGCACACAGGAACAAACATGTGTCATTATCTTCTGCCTCACTTGGAGACAAAGAGATCTGCTGTCTTTAGACCAAATTGGGGTTTCAGGTTTTGGAAAGAGCACAGCACACCATTACTATACAGATGTGCTATTGGTTTTACTTCTCTGGCCTTCCACTCTTGCAGTGTTTTTAGAACTGAGTCAGGGAATGCCCTAGGCCCCTACATACATCTGCCTATGGAAACACTCCCATTTTACGTAGAGTAAGCGGCGCACCACCAGCCAGGCCTGCACCAAGGATCTTGTAAATGGGTTGTTGTCTGCTTAACCACTCCTGTTCTTAGAGCTAAAGCCAGCACCTCTGATATGGTTAATCCTCCTTGTGAGGCCTCTTTTAATGCCACCCAGGATGGTCTCTTATCCTCCTCCATCAATATATCTTTGATGAAGGCAAGCTGTGCAGCTAGGTACTGTAGTAACTGCATAAGATATATAAATCTAGCCCACCTTCATTGCTTGATTGCTACAAAACTTTCTATCTTAATTTGTACCCTCTTCCCCTGTCAGAAGAACTTGGTTAGTTAATCTTTGTTGCTTTTGAAAAATTTTAGCAGCACTTGTACTGTAATCACCTGAAATCAACATAAACATTTTGGGAAGAGACACATCTTCACTGAGTTCACCCTTCCTATCAGGGTCAATGGCAGGGATCTTCATTTGTCACAGTCTGTATTAATGCTAGTCAAAATATGTTTAAATTTCAGTTACCAAAGTGCTGACACCTTTTTTTGGCAGGACCATCCTCATGTATTTCAGCTGATGTTTGGTGTGAGAGTTGTTCCGGTCACTTGGAGCACAGGGCATACCCCCAATGACATTCATTCACACTTTGATCAATTTATTTCATATCCCAATATTGGGCCATATTTATTGAATATATTGGTAAAATCTTATATTGCCATTTTAGATCTGGACAGTAACAAGAGAACATCATCTGCGAACAGAGATACTATGTAATGCACCTCTCACTCTCTCAGTCCTTCAGAATTGTTATTTTCCTTATGGCTTTGGCCAAGGGTTCAACAGTAAGGACATATAGTAGGAGAGAAAGGGGCCAACTCTGCCCAGTCCCTCTCATCAGCAGGAAGCTGTCTGATAGATGGCTATTTGTAAGTATGTGGGCCTGTGGTATCTTGTAGTGATTCTATCCAAGAGTGAATTATTTTCTTAAACCCAAAGTGGGCAGAGTGGCAAACACAAATGGCCACTTGATCCAGTCAAAGACTTTCTCAGCATCTAGGGCTAGAAGACCAAGTGGAGCAGACCTTACCCCTGCCCCACTCGCACATTATATTCAATGTTCTGCTTAGATTGCTCCTAGCCTGTCAGCTTCTCACAAACTCTGACTGATCCCTGTGGATTATTTTCAGCGGCACTTCCTCCACCATGGTGGCTATGACCTATGCAATAGTTTTGTAATCTGCGTTAAGCAGTGTTATGGACAGTATGAGTCGCACAGTGTGGGGGGTTTCTTGGTTTAGGGAGAACAATTATTGTTGCCATATATTGTGAGGTGGGGAGCTGACCCTCCTCCAGGGCCTCCTCTACTATTGATCCCATTATGCCTTCCAGCAGGCCCCAGAACATTCTATAGAACACTTGTGGAATGCCAACTGATTCAGGGGTATTTCCCCTGAGCCAGTGAGAACATTGTCCCTCTGATTTCCTCTATTCAGAGGTCTCAAGAAATTCTAACCCTGTCCTCTTGAGTGACCTTCAGCATTGGTAGGGATTCTGCAAAACTACTTGGGGAGGTTGTACTCTCAGATATTTCTGCAGTGTATAGCTGTCAGAAAAAACTTTTTAAAATGTTGACCCTGTTTTTATCTGGTCTGCTGTTTCCTCACCCCGCCTGTCTCGCTGAATGTTTGAGAGTAGTTTCAGTTTCACCAATAGGCTTTTCCTTTGAAAAGCCTATTGGTGAAACATTAGGAGACTACCTGCTCTGAGAGGGCTGCTTTTTGTTTGAATATGTTTGTTCTGAGACTGTTATCCACAATAAAAGGTAAACTGAATATACCGGCCTATTGTATTGTGTCTGAAGTAGGAGTGCCGTGACTTTTTCTTACAGGGCCCTGGAACTCTTTGGTGGGTTACAGGTTTGTGGACACTAAGTGCAGTGGTGTGTTGAAGTCACCACCTATTATTATTGGTGCTTCATTGTTGCTAATACCAGGAGCAGCTTTTGAAAAAATTCTTGACTCTCAAAATTTGGTCCATAGACCGAAATCAGGGTGTTAAGTGTCAGAACCAATCTGAGCTTCACTCACCTCATACCTTCCCTGTATATCCCTCTCCACCTTATGGATCTGAGCCACCAGGCCTGACTGGAACCAGACTGAAACATCTCTCTGCTTAGTTTTGATCTGGGCCCCAATTAAAGTCCCTCCCCAACTTTTTACAAATTTCTTTTGGCCCCCTACTGCCTGCCAAGTCCAACCCTTAAGGGCATCCAAGGAGCCATCCTCCTTCCTCTTGCTCACCAAGACATACCTCTCTATCCCCCATGGAGCTGCAGTTTTCCCCTCCGAGTGGGGATGAGGTAGGGCCTCAACACCCTGACATCCTTCCTTTAGTCAGGCTGAGGAGGTAGTCTGGCGATTGGGCACATTGGAGACATGCACCAGGAAGCCCATCTTCCCGGAGCTGGCAGTGGTTTTTCCCTGGTCTTCTTTCCCCTACAGTGTGCGACCCTTGACGTCAAGGTGCAAGGTGCCACTGTCCACACTGTATAGCAGTTGCACATCCCCTACAATTGGGGCTTGCAGTACTCTGAGCCTCCACTCAGAGTCAGGCAAGTTTGCGGGCATCGGCCTCCCCCCCCCCGGAGAAGGTGAGCTGTCATGGGATGCTCTAGCCTATCTCCCCCCCGGCAGACCCACCTGCGACCTGAGTCCACTCCCGAACCCGGGTCACCGGTGTGGTGCAAGGTGTGGTGTCCAGCGCCTCAACCCTCAACACCACCGGGCTGGCTTTTATAAATATTTTTAGCCTTGCCATGTGACATGTGTGTCTCCTGCATAAGCAGGATGTCTGTTTTTAACTTATTGGCCTGCGTCCAACCCTTTTTTTCTTTTCATTACCATCTTAAGGCCATTTACATTCCAGGACTTGATCACTAGATTTTCATCCATTTTGTTTCATGACATAGTGTATCTCTGCCCAGATAACATACATTTTTGTTTCACTCTTGTTTATCCCAGAGATATCATCATTTACACTCCATACATTATCGTTGCCTTTTTAATATTGTTTAACATACTAGAGCTCATAGTCTTCAACACCAAGTGGTATATCTTCCCCAGCTCCCTTTATGTAGTCTCTGCCTCGACTGTGACCAGACCACCCAACTAGCCTGTGCTCATATTCATCAAGACTCGGCATCCAATGCATATACTGGGCTTTTTCCCACCCTCTTCTGATTAGTCCACACCCGCTTTGCCCTTTTCACTGTCCTGAGAGTCTGTTCTAAATACTTACTTGAAGATCCCCTAGAATCCACCTTCTTGTTTGTGGTTGGCTCACATAACTGGGCCAGCTCTCCCTCACCCTTTATCATTAGGGCTCCTTTATCCAGCATGGGCCGCCCATTACCATCTGGAACATATCTTGTGGACATCCTTCTGGTACAGCGATTTCATTAATTTTGCCCCCCGCCTCCCATTCTTCTTAGCCTTACTGCACAGATTTCTTCTAGCATGGTATTAATGTGCAAATGAACATCACAATATATGAGAAGATCAGTCAATCTCTCAGTCCCAGGGCAGACATTGTTTCTGAGCTGTACTGCCCCCACCCCACTTGAGTTTGAGTTAGAGTCCCTGGGTGGAGGGGGCAATTCCAACCACATCAGCAATCCTGGAGTCCCAGGGTTGATACAAGATAGTATGAAATAAAGTAAGTCAGTTCATGAATCAGTGTTCATGGTGCATTATCTGCTGCTTCTGATCTAGTTTATTGTGGCAAGCAGATTCAAGTGAATGCAAAAAAGACTAAAAGTATTTTTTTTTCTCTCATTCAATTAGTCCTTCTTGCCAGGCCATACCCACAAGAGAAAGCTAGGAGGTCACTAAGATAGGTCTGCTTGCTTTCCCAAGTCAATTCAACCTTTAGGTTCTTTTTATTATTGTTATTATTATTATTTTTTATTACAAGTTTCCTGAAGCTGTCTTAGTGAGGCTCACTTATTTTCTTATTTGTAGGTGATCACCCAGGGGGTGGATACTAGGCCCCTTTTGGCCAGTAGGGTGGGAGCTGGGAGGCTAGGAAGGAACACAAAACTGCAGCATACTGAAATATAGTTATTGCAGTAAACAAGACAATTTTAATCGCAGTTAATCTCCTTTGTCATGCAGACACTGCATTGTATTTTGGTCGACACCACTGTAGAAAGACAGACAAATACAGTAGCTAGATAGATCAGTAGATTGATAGATAGATAGATAGATAGATAGATAGATAGATAGATAGATGAATGGACAGACAGACAGACAGACTTCTGGTGATGTCATCACAAGGGATGCAGCATTAGATATGGAGATCTGACTCCTCAACCCTAATAAAGCTCCAAATGTACTAATTTTACAGATAAAAACCTAAGAAAAATTAACCTTGGAGCTGCTAAGAGTTCATGAGTGGTCACAGGAGAACTAAAGAGAAAGATTCACCCACGGATGCAGAGAGATTAAGAACACCTGATCAACCAGCTGAAGTGACCTCATGAGCCATAGTGGAGATGTAGCCTGGGGAACCACTACCCAGCAATGGAGTTATTCTAGCTGAACTCTGAGACTTTCGGGTAGAAGTACGCACATTCTGCAGTGAACTCACTGCAGAACTTAATAAAGTCATCCAAAAAGTAAAAGATCTTGAACAGCAGCAGATGGAGCTAGACACTGGAGTAGACCGGTTAGAGCGTATTGCCCTCCATGTCCTAGATGAACAAAAAGAACTGTCTGCAAAATGCAAAGATCTAGAAAATCGATTGAGGCGGTACAACATGCATATTCATCGCATTCCTAAGGAGGAGGAAGGAAGGAAGGTACATGTGTGCCTTCCTGGATCAGTTTTTGAAGGATTTGCTGCAGCTAGATCCATCCTTCCCACTAGACATAGTACACACTCACTGGGCACTTGCTTCAAAGCTGCAGCATCCGGATCAAAGGACCCATCCATAGTATTATAGTTTTTGAATTATGCAGTTAAGTAAAAAAGTCTGCTAAGGGTATGGTGCATGAAAGAACTGAATTACAAAGGCAAAAGGGTATATTTCAACAATGATTACTTGCCTGCGGTCTGAGTGAGATGCAGAGAATATGCGCCGATCCTTATAGTCCTAAAATGGCAACAGTTGAAGTACTTTACACCCTACCCAGCCAGTCTCAGCATTATGTTCCCTGACAGTCCACAGCATTTTGATACCCCGGTAGAAGCTATAAAAACATTAAATGGTAAAGGTATCACCATTTTGCTACCTATACAATCAGGGCCCCAGGATCAGGAATGCGACCTGAGAGGGGGTTGTATGGTCAACTACACGGAACAGTCAGTCTCGCAAACAGCAAGGCTGGGCCACACAGAAAGATGTTAAGGTGCTTCTGCAGCAATTCTGGAGGGAAGCTACCACCTGAAACAAGTTTATTAAAGGGCTTGATGATATTCACACAGGTAACAGACCTGAGGGTCTGGTTTTATGGACTATGGAAGGGAAGAGAGAGACTTTTTGACTTGCAGATGG
The DNA here is from genome assembly GCA_016271365.2 of Neoceratodus forsteri. NCBI lineage: Eukaryota > Metazoa > Chordata > Ceratodontiformes > Ceratodontidae > Neoceratodus > Neoceratodus forsteri. The sequence continues at coordinate 1,154,239,551 of CM057456.1, read as the reverse complement.
TGGGGGAGGGAAGGACATAATTGCATTAGCTCTCATGCAAGACTGGGGGACCTTTGAATAGAAAGCAGTGTTCATAATGCCCTAAAGTATGATCTGAGGCTTTTCCAAAGAATAAAGGGGGAATGGTTGCTAATATGCTGGTTGCCAGAATCCTATCCTTGGATCCCACCCCCACCAGAGCATCAGTTTAGTCACTAACTAAAACCATCCCAAAGTCCAAGTAGGACCACCCAGATCTATTGTTCCCCTTACACCGATGGGGACTGGGAGGTCATGAAACACCAGTCTTGATGGGATTTCATCTCCTGTTGCTTATCTTTTTCCTTGCTGCGTCCACTGCGATAGGACGTTCAACCTTGGTGCTACTTGGTGGCACCCGGAATTGGGGGGAATATCTTTTCTATCCATCCACCCTATTTCAGGCCACACAGAACACATCAAACCCTACCAATCTTGGTTTTAGTAGTGGGGATGGGGATCCACAAAAACATTGTGGCACTACCTCCGTGGGAGTCTATTTAGACCCCCCAAAAGGAGGCTCACTATACACCTCTCTACCTAGGATGTCATTTATTGCTGAACATAAGAAGCTACTTTACACAGTGTACTTGAATATTATTGGTGGCCTATTCAGTTGCCCTGTTGACACACTTTTAAGGCCATAGACAGGCCAGTACCCATTGGTACAGCTGCATTCTGGTTTTCATTGTTTTATTGCAAAGCCTCGATAGTTCCAATGGGCATATAAACTGTTTACTTTGTTTTAGCTCATATTGTGGGCTTTATTCATGATTCTTCATTATTGATACATGGAGTATAGAAACTTTAGTGGGTTCAGCTTTAGTAACTGGTTTCAGTAATCAGGAGTTTAATACTATTGAGACATTGATATAACTTTTATTCGAAGGGAAATGTGGATTACCTAAAGTACTGCTAGGAAGACTCAGACATAGCTGTTAGAGGGGGAAGGAAATCTCTCTTGAAGCTCATTCCTATAGGTTCTCAATAGTTTTGTCTCTTAATATTAATGGGCTCTCCAACCCCATCAAATGTTCACGATTATTACAATTCCTTAAAAAAGATAGACCAGGGGTGGTTCTCCTACAGGAGACTCGTGTGTCTCAGGGAGAGCATAATAAGCTGAAAAACATGGGCTTTCCAACAGTTATAGCTTCAGCTCACCCTTCTGGCAAGAGGAGGGGAACCACTATCCTCATCTCGAGAGGGGTCTCCTTTGAACTACTGAACCATGTAGAGGATCAAGAGGGCAGATATGCTATCATAGTTGGCTGGCTATATTTCTTTATTTATTTAGTTTTTGTTAACCAGGTTAGGTGTGCTAGCCAAAGCTGACTATTTTCAGGCACGACCCGGAAGAATACATACATAAAATGAGATGAGATGAAACAATACATAGTATATAGTACATGTACATAGTATATAGTACAGGTAGGTTAGAATACACATCAAGTCAGACAGTACTAGAGATAATACATATAGCTATGCAGAGATGACAAGAGTGACATAAGTACATGCAAATAACTGAAACTGGGCTAAGAGGTAGCTATAAAGACATTTTATAGCAGCGCTTGTTTAGAAGTGCAGCAGTGTCTTGGGCGAAATAGGGTGGTTAGTTGTGAGGCATTAAGTGGGATCAAAGCATGTGCAGGGGTCCCGGGATAGGTGGTGATATAGTTCTTTTTTGAAGATTGGGTGGGAGTTAGCCTGCCTCAGGGCAGGAGGGAGGGAGTTCAAGGTGGCTGGGGCAGTGCAGTGAAATGCTCCCGAGCTTTTTGAAGTAAGGCACCTGGGTATGGTGAGTAGAAATTTGTTTGCCGAGCGTAGTCCGTGGGCAGGTGTCTGTGGTACAAGTAGAGCTGCAAGGGAGGAGGGGGTTTGGTTATGGATGACAGAGTCTGTGAGGGTCCCTAGGGAGTATAGTTGGTAGGCAGTTGGGTAGAGCCGGCCTAGGTCGCTATACTGTGTGCAGTGGTGCTTGAGGCGATGGGAAGAAGAGGCATACCGACATATGTTGTTATACGCGACATCCCATTTATGGAGAGCAGTCTTATGGGCATTAGCAAAAGTGGAGACACCATATGTCAGCGCTGGAAGCAGAAAACCCTTGGCAATTGCCAATTTGGTAGATGGTGTTAGCAGGTGACAAGTCTTATAGGCGATTCCAAGTTTGGCATTTGTTGCTTTACAGGTTGACTGGATGTGCAGACTGAAATCAAGGGATTTATTAAGAAGGACTCCCAGGTATTTGAAGAATGTGACACAGTCAATGAGAGACACCCCCAGAGTCATGGACTAGGAGGGGTTCCTTACAGGCCCTGAATTTGGGGGCAGTGTCAAATAGCAGCACTTGGGTCTTTTTTGTGTTGAGGATGAGCTTATTAGCATTTAACCCTGTTTGCACATTCCTGAAATCCGAGGAGAGATTTTTGTTAAAGATGCTAACTTTGTCAGCGCTGGATTAGAGGACAAGATCATCAGCATATAAGATAGCAGAGTAGGAGAGTATGGCATAATCTATGTTGTTGATGTATAGCGAGAAAAGAAGGGGTCCCAGGATGGAGCCCTGGGGTACTCCGATGTCAGTGCTGGTCACATCCGATACAGCGGAGTTGAATTTAACAAGTTGTAATCTGTTTGATAGGTAGTTGTTAAACCAATCAACTACTGAGGATGAGAAGTTAAGTCTATGCAGGGTTGAGAGAATCAGAGGATGATCAACAAGATTGAAAGCTTTGGCAAGATCGATAAATACTGCTCCAGTGAGTAGGCCTTTGTCCATGTTGCAGAGTACATCAGTGGAGAATTTGAGAAGAGCGGTTGAGGTACTGTGCCCTTTTCTGAAACCATGCTGAGTGTCTGAGAGAAGGTTGTTCTTTGTGAGATAGTCAATGGTTTGGGTTGCAACAAGCTTCTCCAGTAGCTTGTTTAGCACAGAGAGGATGGCTATGGGCCTGTAGTTGTTGATATCCTTTGGGTCTCCTTTTTTAAGGATAGGCGTAACTCGGGCAATCTTCCAGAGATCTGGGACAATGCCGAGAAAGAGAGAGACAGAGTGAAAATCTTGGCCAGTGGCGAGGCAATCAGTGGTGCCACTAGCTTCAGGAGTCATGGCTCGAGTGAATCTGAGCCAGGGCTAGTGTTGTCGGATATGTTTTGCAATAGCCTTTGGACCTCAGATCTAGATATAGCTTTAAAGTGGAAAGGGGGGGTAATAGTTGGTTGGCAGTGGTCAGCACCAGAGGCAGATCTCTGGGGTGTGCAGTAAGGCTAAGATGCTGTGGGAGGTGAAACAAAGGATGAGGTGTACTGAGACAGGTCCATGAATAATTTGTTAAAGGCATTTGCTATAGTGTTCGAGTTGTTGCAATGTACACCATTTAGGATCATATCCCCTGGGGTCGATGACTGGGTAGCCCCAAGAAAGGTCTTGATGTGTGTCCAGAATTTTCTAGGGTCACCAGCAGAGTCTGTGAGCAGTTCCTTGCAGTAGATGCTCTTTGCTGTTCTGATTTGTTTTTTACAGGTGCTCCTAGAGGTCCTGTAGGTATTGTAATCCTCCGGTAGTCTGGACACTTTATACTTCTTCCAGAGTTTGTCCTGTGTGCACAGGTTAGCCAGCAGGTCCTTGTGTAGCCATCTTGTTTGTTTACCCCTGACCCTTCTGGTGACCTTCGGGGTATGTTTATTCTGAAGTGCTGTGAAATTATCAATGAAGATATCAAGGGCTATTTGAACATCATGGGAGTGATAGATGTCAGACCAGTTGATACAGGATACGTCATAGAGGAAAGCTTCCATGTCCAGTTTGGCAACGTTGGTAATTGTGATGTAGCATGGAGGGGGTTGGGGAGCAGTCTCCGGGCTCCATACACAGAAAGTGGGGGAGTGGTCTGTGATAGCATCTGCCAAGATGCCTGCAGTTTGCACATGGTCAAGGCGATTCACCAGTACCCAGTCTATGAGGGTGGAGGTAGTTAGAGAAGGGGTGGTTCTAGTGGGTTCAGTTAAGATCTGGTGCAGTTTATAGCTCTGCGTTAGTGTCAGCAGTGTGCTGTGAGTTGGTCCCAGCCAGTTTAGGTTAAAGTCACCTAAGATTATGACCTCATTTTGCTTGCCATTTGTGATGATTTAAGTGAATCCAGAAGACCTGTGATACCGCCAGTGGGTGGGTTGTAGGCGCAGATAATGTGAGTTTTTTTGCACCAAGGGCAATGGTTGTGTGTAGGGACTCACAGACTGAGGGTGAGCCAGTGGGTGGGCAGACCGTAACATCAAGATGGTTTGTATAGAGGATTGCGACCCCCCCCCCTCCACATTTTGGGGAAGGCCTATCTCTCTGTATCAAGGAATAATTGGGCAAGGAACATAAGGAGTTCGGAATGTGAGGCTTGAGCCATGTTTCAGATAGGCACAGTAGGTCAGGATTGTACACTTTTGTCCATGCCTCGAGATCAGCAAAGTGCCTGGTAATGCTTCTAATATTCATGTAGGCAATGAGAAGCCCTTTTCCTGAGGCAGCCGACAGGTCAGTGGGAGAGTGGTGGACAGGGGGCCAGGGTTAAGTTCGACATCCCCTGACAATAGGATGATGAGGAGTAGGAGAAACCACAGTTTAATAGTGTGGAATGGGAGATGAACCAGTTGTGTCATTTTGCATTTTCTGAGCATATGAAACGAGTTGTAGATACAAGCCTTCAGAAGGATAAGGGTGGTGTAGGCATGCACATGTTGTGTTTCGGCAATTTGGTTGGAGAAAGTAAAATCATTGTCTTGTGAGGTATTCTCTCCATAGTGGTTGTTGATTGGAACAGAAGTAGATACCCCATGTAAGCATAATAGCAGTATCAGAAGCAGGATTCGTCCTCCCAATCTATGAGTTGCCAGTTTTGGCAGGAGACTGCAAATGTTTACTGTAGCAAGGGTGAGTGTTCCTGAGTGACTCATGGTGAGCTACTGTGGACCAGAAAACTGATTGTTGCTGTAGATCAAAGCCCCAGAAAGTGTTAAATTCCTGAAGGTGATGAACATTAGCCTAGGGCATATGCAGGATGTAAAAATCCTTTGTTAGAATCTTCCCTTTGTTCTCCAAAACAGTTGTGAATAGACCTCAAAGACAAGCACACATCCTTTAAGAAAGTCAGATGGAAATGTGGATTCAGTGCAGCACTCCACAACCCAGAGACTTGTATAAAAGATTTACTGACCTCACTTTTACTTTTTGATGTTTTCCAAAAAAGTTGATTTATGATGAGAATGCCTATACCTGGTGGTGATGTTTTGTAGTTTCTTAGTCCAGGAAATGTTCATAGATGTTATGTCCAAGAATGGTCCAGTTCCTCCAAGAAGAAACACATGTAAAATCACAAAAACTAAACTACTGACAGAGACAAACACAAACAGCCAGCCACATTGATAGAAGGCATCCTGTCATGTTGGTGTTGGTCTATTTCCCCCAGGCTCCTCCAAAATAGTGGCACAAAAATCTTTCTCCTGGAGGTTGGAAATTGGGCAGGGCGAACTTATTCTAGCATGGGATTTAAATGCAACCCTAAATCTCATGCTAGATGTCTCAGCCTTTATGAATCACCGAGTGAATCCCCTCCAGAAATACCTTAAACAGACCCTAAAGACATTGAGTATTATAGATACGTGGCACCACTGTTTCTCAACAACTAGAGGTTACGCTCACATGACCTTCGGCATGGGGGTGGCATCACATGTAGACTATATATTTACATCAGCAGAACAATTAGAAACTTTGCAAGACATATGGCATGGCTTAACCTTTCTCTCAGACCATGCCCTGGTGTGTGCCAGGTTCTGGCTGAGTGATAGGCGGGGGAACTTCATTCTGGCACCTGGATCTGATACACATGAGAAACTCAGAATTTAAGCAAATGATTCAAAATGCAATGCTGCAGATTTTAAATGAAAATAAGCAGCCAGAGACACTGTCAGTGACACTTTGGGATACCCTGAAAGCTACCATCCAGGGAAAAATAATAGCTTATTCGGTGGGGAAAAAAGAGAGAGGGAGGCTCACTGTAAAGAACTCCAGGCAGAACTACAAACACTGCAAGTCACCTTTGTTCAAGATGATATAACAATCAAGCCCCAAATATTGATAGTAAAACAAAAGCTTCAAAAGCAGACAGACCAGAAGATAGAGCAACAGCTGTTCTATCTGAAGCATTCGACATAATGAGGGAGGTCCCTGGGGTGCCAGAAATCTGGCACTTAGACTGTGAATGCATGGAGCCAAGGCTTGTGTCACCATCCTAATGGACTCAGACACAGGTAGGCAAATAATCCACCCACAACAGATTTGTCAGGTCATGGCCAAATATCAAAAACTGTATGTGGCTGACACTATCCCCCCCAACAGAGAGAAAGTACAACACTATTTGCAAGAATTATCCCTCCCAAAATTGACCCCAGGTCAGCTAGAGTCTCTCCTGACACCCATTTTGGGTGGAGAACTTGAATTGGTGCTGGGAAAGGCCAAGACCTGCAAGGACTCGGGCCCAGATGGGTACCGGTCAGAATTTTATAAGCAGTTTAGAGAACTTCTCTGCCCTCCCCTATTAGAAGTGTTCCATGAGTTGCAAGAGGGAAAGAGACCACCCCCTTATGGAAATATGCAATACTGTCAGCCATACCCAAACCCCAGAAGGTATCCAAACACCCAAGCCTCATATGGGCCAAGATTATAAAATTTATATGAGCATATTAGCTCATGGAATTGAAACCATGCTCTCCATGCCAGTGGATCCAGATCAGGTAGGTTTCAATTAACAATGGTAGGCACATGATGTGGTGAGACACACCTACTTAGTGGTGGACTACGCCACACAATGGAAGATTCCTCTAGTCCTTCTGGGACTGGATGCTAAAAAAGCCTTTGACTGGATCTCCTGGCTATTTCTGTGGGAGACCCTGTCTCATTTTGGCTTCCTGAAAGAGATTGTAACACAACTGCAGAATATATACTATGCCCCCCAAGCATACCTGACACTGGATGGAGCCATCTCTGATCCCATCACACTCAGTCAGGGTACCAGGCATGGCCGTCTGCTTGCCCCCCTCCTGTTTGCACTATATCTTGAGCCCTTGGCACAAGTGATCAGGAACAATCAGGATATAGAGGGCATTAACATGGGGGTAGGCCCTATAAAATATCTCTCTTTGCTGATGACATCCTGCTGACCCTGGCCTACCCAGAGCAATCTGTCCCAAAAGTTTGGGAACAACTGGAACTCTTTGGCTCAATGGCAAGATATAAAGTTAATGAACAAGAAACAGAAGTACTATGGTATAACTATTCTCTCTCAAGACCATTGTAATCAAGATTCCCCTTCAAGAGTGCTAACAAGGAATTCTCCTTTGGGGACTAACCGTAATTTGATGTTACTTTCCACACGGTTTGGCCCTTGATGTTATTAGGGATATAGAGGTTGTATTTATGTATGATTATACTTAAAGTTGGCCCACGATTTCGCTTTCCAGTTCCCTTTACTTAGTGGTTTTTGGCACCTTGAGGGGCAATGTATAACTACGGAGTTAGTTATACCTTCTATCTGATATTCAAGCACTACATTAACAGTTAGAGTTCTTTCCTTCTAGCTAAAGATTGCTAGTTATGGTCTTAGTTTCAAATATGTTTAGGGGTTTCCTCCTAGTGGGGGATGAAAAGGTTTGCAGGTTAATATCTACGGTTTAGTGGCATATTGCTTTCGGGGGGGGGTGCCCCACCTCTATGGCGTACCATGGACCATAGCACTAGGAGTTGGCTTCGGGCCAGGGGGGCCGCCTTTAAGGTGGTCCTAAGGGAGGGTTTGGGGGGGGGATTGGGATGTTGGGTTATTAATTTTTGTTGTCTAATGTTGGGAGGGAGGGCAGCTATCCATACCTTTCTGATGAACAAGTTGAGGTTTCTGTCTGGCTAGTAAATTGAATATTATTTCTTGGAACATCAAAGGGGGAAGAGATAATCAGAAAAAACATAATATATTACACCATTTGGCTCAATTCGACCCATCCATAGTATTTCTCCAAGAAACCCATGTACTCCCTGACCGACTCCACTGCTTCAGGAAAAAATGGGTGAGCCAGGTTTTTGGCGCCGGGTTTTCCTCAAGTAGTCGAGGGTAGCCATCTGGTATGAAGGGGTTCCTTTTACTTCATCTGAGATAATTCTGACCTGAAAGGTAGATACATTATAGTTTTGGGTAAATTAGGAGGGGCTAGTTTAGTTTTGGGATCAATATATGGCCCTAACTTAGATTATCCTCATTTTTATGCAATTGGCTATAACTTTAGCCCCTTTAAAGATGTTCCCGTCATTCTAGGGGAGATTGGAATTTAGTCCAGTCAAATAGCTTGGATCGCTCTTGGCATAGGCGTTATATACCCCTCCCGGCTCATGAGCCTTGTCAGAGTTTATATCATCATCCGGCTTAATAGATCCTTGGAGGTTGTATAACCCCTACCACTAGAGATTTTACATTTTTTTCCCCTGTCCATAAGTCTTACTCTAGAATCGATTATTTTTTGGTTAGCCAGCATTGCGTGTCTTTAGTTGAGGAGGTTTCAATTTTATCTCGAGTACTCTCAGACCATTCCCCTATTAAACTTCGATGATCCTCCTTGTCCACCCCACCCAGATCTTATTCATGGTCTTTAAATAATAGCTTATTAAAGGACTCCCAGATACTAGTTCGATTTCAAGAGTTTATGACTAATTCAATTATGGACAACTGGGGGTCCCTGAATGCAGTAGACCAAGTTTGGGCTGACTTAAAAGTCACCTGGAGGGGAGAACTGCTTAGAATTGCAACAGTATGGCAGCTAAAAATAAACAGCTATTAACTAACTGCTTAAAGAAAAATATCTACCTTAGAAGCTATTAAAGAGACTTCTAGGTCGAAGGAACAGGAACAAGAACTGACTAGTTTAAGGGTATGGTATGTGAATACTCTAAATGAAAGGGTGGAAAATTCAACTTCTAAATTAAAAGCAGCATATATAGGACAGGGTAGCAAAGCTGGAAACCTTTTGGCATGGCAGTTAAAGCAAAGAGCGGCGGCCAAATGGGTGGCGGCCCTGAAACACTCAGACACAGACAAATTGATTACTGATTCTGAGGGTATTTTGGATATTTTTTTCAACTATTACAAAACTTTATATTCGAGTCAACCGCTTTCTTTACAGAGGAACCTAAATGTGAGAATTCTTAACTTAAATCCCTTCCTCAGATGCCCGAGGAATTTAAGCAGTTGTTGATAGCTCCTATCTCGAATGAGGAAATAGCAAATGCTATTGACTCATTAAAAGTGGATAAAGCACCCGCCCAGATGGATTCACACCTTTTCTTTAAGACGTTTAAGGAGAAGTTGATACCACTTTTGTATCAACTTTATGCCTTCTGGTATAACCATGGGGTAAGTGATAAATCCCTTTCAAGCTAGGATAATTTTGCTACCTAAACCTGATAAACCTCCAGATTTGGTGGGCAACTACAGACCAATTTCCTTATTAAATATAGATGTAAAGATTTATGCTAAAATCCTAGCTAATAGGCTAAAATCATCGTGGATCGGGTTGCTGAGTCCTGAACAGGCTGGTTTTGTGGCAGGCCGTTCTTCGGCAGACCACTTCAGGAAATTGTTTTATTTAATTTCTGCGTCTGCAAACCCGGATATGGAGGCTTCCTTAGTATTGTTAGATGCAGAAAAGGCATTTGATAGGGTAGAATGGGGTTTTATGTTTGCAACACTGGCTAAATTTGGTATTCCGGAAGAATTTATTCATTATATTCGGATTTTGTGTATGTGCCCATCCGCAAGAGTCCAATGCAACAACTTAATTTCAACGGCCTTTCCTTCTATGGGGCTACATCGCAGGTTGCCCCTGTCACCATATTTATTCAATTTGTACTTAGAACCTTGATAAGAGCTGTCAAATGAATCACTTAATACAAGGGATCCGTATAGGTGACATGGAGTTTAAGGTATCAGCATTTGCTGACGACCTGTTGCTGCATGTTAAGAATACCACTACTTCGCTTCCCCACTTACTTAATTTAATCTCATGTTTTAGTGAATTCTCCGGATACAAACTAAATAGGAACAAAACAATGGTCTATTCACTATCGCCTTACCTTCAGAAAAGTTGGTGTTTTTCTTTAGGTTTGCAATGGCAGACAAAATCTTTAACTTATCTAGGTATTCAGGTCTCGAGAGATCTTGAGAGAATGGCTAACCTAAACCTAAAGCCTTTATTTAAGTCTATCAGGGAAGACTTGGAGAGGTGGTCGAAGCTTCCTTTGACCTTTTCAGGTAGGGTTAATACAATCAAAATGATGGTTTTACCCAAGATTTTCTATCCTTTCTTCAATTTAAATGTCTACCTCCCCAGGTCTTTCTTTAGCCCGCTTTATAAATATTGCTCAGATATTTTGTGGAAGGGCAAACCCCCCCGCAGGGCTTATGCTAAATTAATCTTCCACTGAAAAATAGGGGGCCTCCAGATCCCGGACTTCTACACTTACTATCTAGCCATTCATGCAGCCAGATCAGTTCTATGGCTCCGAGAAGTAGATGCTTTCTCTTATGGACTTGCCATCGATCATGTGATTTCCCAACGAGCTAATCTTGATTTGGAATCCCTCTTATACATACCATGGTCTAAGGTCCCTACTCAAATTAGAAATACCCCTCTGGGTTGGGATATAAGGGCATTACACCAACTATATTTAAGACTGCACATTCCTTATTTAAACGACTTATCTCAAACCCTTTTGAGAAATCCCAATCTCTTAGTGGGTAACAAGTCTATCAAAAGGTTTGTGTTCGACTCCCTCCTTAAACTTCGTATTTCAGACTTTCTTTCGGATAACACAGTCTCTTCTTTCCCCGCTTTGATTGAAAAGTTTGGGGTGGATCCTCAGGACTTTTTACGACTTTTTCAGATACGAAGAAGCATTCTCTCTTTTTTACGAAAAGGTAAAATCTCTGAAGAAGCTGGAAAATTATTGAGGAAACTGTGAGATTGCATTATCTGAAAATCAGTTTCTAAAATATACAAGTATATTTTATCAAGATTAGAACTTAAGAAATCTCCTGTTCCCTCTACTGGGAGACTAACCTGTCTATGGGGTGGTCAGAAGAGATTTGGGAGAGGGTCTGGGTAAACATTTATTCATGTATTAAGCAGGACAGATTGAGAGATATTCAGTTTAATCTATTGCACAATCTGTATTTCTCACCTGCCAAACTGTCCCGGCTGAATAAATTGTCTTCTCCGGCCTGTAGTGAATGTGGAGACCCTATAGCTACCACTTTCCATAAAATTTGGTCCTGCTCTAAAATTACGAAGTTTTGGCAATCAGTTAAAGGTTGGTTGGACCCGTACTGTGATTTATCAGCTTTTTTTAATGCGGATGTTTGTGTTTTTGGGATGTACCACCAAATCACATCGAGAATTCAAAAATGCCAAATGGCTCTGGTAGCTTCGGTTACCAAACTATTGATTCTTTGTCATTGGCGAGATATTTGGATCCCATCTTTTAAAGAATGGTGGGACGAATTTTTGAATGCATTAAATGCAGAGAGGTCAGTGTTAAATTTTCTTAAGGCTTCGGGTAAATTTCAAAAGTGCTGGGGTAGTTTTTTCCAATCTCTGAAAGACAGATATGGTTATTAGACAGGGAGATTCTTCTCTCTGCCTTTTTCCCTCTTAATTTCAGTATTATTACCCATATCTTTTATACATCTTTTTCACCCCTTTATCTTCTTGTCTTTTACCTTCTCATCTGTAAACCTTGAGTATTATACTTGTGTCCCCCTTCTCTTTCAATTTTACTCAGAGACAGGTAGATTATTGAATTTCTCTTCTCCCATATATCCCAAGTTGCTAGCTAATGTTTTAATCCTATTTGAGACCTTGTACTTTTAGTTTCGCTGTATTAAATACCTTGGATAGCTGCCAGGGGGGGTTGCGGGTAAGGATTTTTGGGAGTATTTATTTTGGATTTATTCGACTGTTATGTTTTTGTCTATGTTGTATGTGCTCATTTTAATAAAATAAAGTTATTTGCAAAGATTCCCCTTCAAGTGGCATAAGTTGGTTATGCGCTACTTAGAAATCAAACTTAGCAAACATTCAATGCACATTGGTCTCCTTAACTTGGGAGTCAATTACCCAACAGTTACAGGAGAATATAGCCAGATGGGAGTAGCTTCCACTAAGTTTCCTAGCTAGGACTGAAACAGTCCAACAAAATATTTTTCTCCACATACTGTTCTTCTTGCAGACTCTCCCCATTATGCCAGATAAGACCTATTTCCAGGTGTGGGACCATATGATTTCTTGATTTTCCCTATTAAAGCTACCCAGGGAGACAATAGGCCTCAATGTCCCAAATCTCCAATTACATGCTCTGGCTTCACATACTCGCAGCATATTAAATTAGCTCAACCCCAGTTATGAAGCCAATTGGAAACCATTTGTGCTTGCTTGGAGCTACCTATTTGACATATACACTTACCTGTTTGGATACTCCCCATGTTGCCTCCCATTCACCAAATTTCCCACACATACAGCAGAAACCCTTTTGTCACTGGCTAATGTTACTAAATAAGTATCTTACACTGACAGCAGGTCTGTACCTTACAGCCTTCGCAGCAGACACATATTTCCCACCAAACAACTTAGACAGAACTCTGGACAAATGGAAACAATATGGCCTACAATATGTACATCAAGTGGTGGGCCCATCTGGCCTACACTCTTTCGCATATCTTAGGGACAATCATGGACTTCCCCAATAATATTTCCATAGTTATATACAACTTAAGTAATATTTACAATCCACAGAAGAGGTGTTAGCAGCCCTAGTGGAGAGTCCCACTGTTGTGATTTCCCTTATTCAGGCTCTAAAATAGGGCAACTCCCCAGATCACCTAATTAGTTATATCTATAAGGCTATCACTAGCTGTAGTATGGAGTCGAACTGGAAGATGAGAGAGGCATGGTCCCAAGAGCTCCTGATGAACATCCCTGAAGGGAACTGGAATGCCCACTCCCTCATAAACCTTAAGACTACCAGCGTTCCTTACTGAAGAGACTTTGCTTGGAAATTCCATAGCAGATTCTTCCACACCCCTGAGGCAGTAGCCAAGTTCTCAGTTGAATCCCTGGTCCAATGCTGGAGAGACTGTGAGCACAGCATGGCTGACCAGGCCCACATTTTCTGGGGCTGTCAACACTTAACAGCCTACTAGGCAGAAATCATACAATATATTACTAATATATATAAGTATCCAGAGCTACTTACTCCAGTCTTTATACTCATGGCAACCCCCCCCCCCAAGGGATCCGAGTACCTAAAACTACATAGAAACAGCTAAACCTGCTGATCCTAGCAGACAAAAAGGCACTCACCAGACTTTGGCACACAAAGACAATACCCACCAAAGTGTTATGAAACTCTCAAGTAAGGGAGATTTATGCCTTGGAACACCTCTTGGCTAGGCTGGGAGACCTACTTGAGAGTTTTGATTCCCAGTGGAGCAGGTGGGACACATATCAATTGGCCCATTATCCAGACTTTGTGCTGTAAGATTAACTGGAAGGAATTCCTCCAATAGAAAGAGTCAAGGAGGGTAGAGGGTGCAGATGAATGGGAAGAAGGTGAAAGTAACAGTAGGGGGAGCAATTATTAGTCAAAAGGCAATGGCCTCAGATTGTACTACTACAGGGTAAAGGATTGATTGTTTCAACCTGTATGGATGAGACACAGGATAATATGTTAATGTATCACTGTATTAAGCAAGTATGTCTGTTTACCCCGATTGAAAAGAACCATATGATAAATTAACAACTTATGGCTGTATTAACTAAGCATGTACAATGTCGGATGTACTGTATTAGCTCCTGTCTCAATGCTTGTACATTATTTGAAAGACCCAATAAGAATTGTAAATATAAAAAAAAGATAGACAGACAGACAGACAGGAAAATGGGTAACAGCTTTAAGAAAGCCATTTGAGTAGAGGAGTGTGCTTATTGTAGGGATATTCTTATAGTTTCTGCTGGTCTATGGTAACACCAATAGATTCTGGGATTGTGTAAAGGTTCTTATAGGGTTGAACAGTAATCAGTCTATAAATGATACAATCATAAGCAGAGCAAATGTTTCATCCTTGTTACCATTGCTTATGTTTTATATGATCATTGCTCTGATCTGTGTGCCTATATTTGTCCATCCTGTAGTTTACCTGATGTGCCAAATTTACTCTCTTCTTATTCTGCTCATGGTAGCTCTGACCTTCCTTAGATGTATTTAAGGTTTGTGAGTCACATGAAGGTTCACAAGCTAATGTCACTCCTATCCTCTAGTAAAAGTGCAGGCTCTAATGGTTTACTGTCCAAGCTCCTTAAACTGTCCGCCCTCTTTATGGCTTCCCCCCAAACAAGAACTTTAAGCACAGACCCTGATGTTTGGAAAGCCACTAGAGTTGTTTCAATTTATAAGATGGGTGACCCTCGGAATTATTGATCATTATCACCTTATAGGTATTTCATCAAAACAACAAAAATCTTGAAAGGTCTGTCTCTGCTTTACTCACTGGTTACGTTCACAAGCACAATTTTCTATCCCCTGCCCAGCATTACTTCTGGAAGGGCCCTGTTACATATAAAACATTTGTTAAATTAACTGATGATATTACAGTATAGAAGTAATGGATAAATGTCAGCTGATAGCAGCTTTATTTGTCAACTTGACCAATGCCTTTGACCTTGTAGATCACTCCCTTTTATGCTCTAAACAACTACTGTTAGGTATCTCCATAGCCAATCAAGAGAACAAATGTACAATTAAAAAAACAAAGTCAGACATCCATTTAATAAAATTTTATCTTACAGATGTGCAGGAGCAGTGTTCCATCCCCGAAATGCCAGTAGGTAATCTGGATATATTTCTTGAAGAATTCATCTATAAAATTAAATGCAATGATGGTTCAGATTACGAACCAAGCACATTAAGGGGCATCTTGGGGAGCATTGATAGACATCTTACTAAAAACAAATATGGACATGCCATTTTCCATGGTAGCAACTCAGATTTCAAGGAAACACTCACTACATTGACAAGCAGAAATTCGTAAAGAAACAGTGCAAGGGCAGCAAACCTAACAGAGCTGATACTTCAATGCCAACAAACATAGATAAATTGTACCAGACTTGAACCCTTGTCCTCCACAGCCTAACTGCTCTTAATTAACATGATTTTCTTTAACAATGGGGTATATTATTTACTAAGAAGAGCAGAGCATTACAGCCTCTGATGGTCCAATTTAAACCTGCTCAAAGATACAGATGTTCAGAAATACAGTGAGTATTCTGAGAGGCAGACTAAAACATGTACAGGAGAAAAATCCCAGGGACACACATATAGTCAAGCCAAGAATGTATGAGAACTCAGCTTTCCCTGAAAGAGATCCAATCATTGCTTACAAATTATACAGGCAGCAGAGGTCACCATCCATTTTAACCCCTGATGCCCCATTCTACCTAACCCCAAACATAAACTTTAATCCAGGCTCCTCCCTTTAGTTCAGAAGTATGCCATTGGGTGAAAACAAAATGCATTCTATGATGAAGTCAACCAAGAGTTCAGCAGGGCTTCCCATTGAAAAGCGCTTTAAAAACTAGTCCACCAACAAGACTTCCATTCAATATCTTGTTAACAGTGATATACCCCCTACTGAAGTCCAGCAAGTCTCTGGACACAAGTCACTTCAGTCTATAAATAATTACAGCTACCTTAGTCCTGCTAAACAGAAACAGATCTCAATTATTTTTGGTGCTCAAAGTCAATCTGACAATACTCTGCCCATAGCCAGTACCTCTGCCACTTCAATGTCAATCACCCAAGCCAGACAATCAACAGTCCCAGATGAAAGAAACCCTCTCAGTGATCTTGGAGTAAATTTCAACCTTTTTGGAGATGGAATAACAATAAATGTGCATAATCACTGTGGCCCACAAAAGAGATGTAGAGCGGCAGTAATCCGTGACTCCTCATCGGATGAAGAACAGTCAGTACAAAGCCCTTACTTATATTATTTTTTAATGGTAATTTTTTGTAAACTGCTTACTCAATACCTTTTTTTCTGCCCCCTTGTAGATTACCTTGCTTGAAATTTGATCTGCAGGCTGTGAAAATCACCTTGTCTCTTTGTTTGGGCCCCAGAAGAGGGCGCTGTATCGTATCCCATAACTCTTAGCATTTCCTGACCGCATGACCACCAGTGACTAATTGGATCTTTTTTCACATGTCTTTTAAATCTCAGCCCTTGAACTGGGCATAGAAATGGACATTTTCCTCACTAAAATGTAATAGCTGATTAGTTTTTCCACATTTTAAATGTTTATTAACTTAGTGGCATCTTATTTAATCACTGTGATTCACTACAAAGCCAATAGATGTTGGCGTGCGAAACGATGCTCAAGGCTCCTATTTTTTACAAAGGTAAGAGTTACTACAGCTAGACATGGCTTCTAGGCAAATAATGTTTATATTTCCCACCATACACTATGAAACATATTGGCTGGGATTCGGGTGATAACCACGTATGTAATCACCTTTTGTGGGTGCTAGGGCAACAGTAAACCTCTCAAGATGTACTCTCCAGGTTTATCAAGTTGCCCGAGCAATGACTCAAAGTGATTACAGCCTGGTTATCACCTGAACCCCAGTCATTATCCTCTATGTAATTCATAGTGTATGGCTGCTTTAAACAATTAACTAAAGCCTGACTTCCTCAAGGTCTAGGGACAGTTTTCTGGTAATAAATTGATCTTAAACACCAAAAAAGACCCAATCCATGCTATCTGGCTCTGGATCTAACCATCAAGTAAATTCTAGTAATTTAAAGGTCTCTAGTATTGTGGGATCCCTATTGGATACTGTCAGTCACTTTAAGTACTTAGTGGTCACTTTGAAACCCACATTAGACTTTTCTCGCCATATTTCTTGTGTGTGTGTAAATCCATTAACTTCTACTTGGGTCTTGTTTATAGAAATCATATAATCTTACCCATATGGCTTGTTTAACAGTTTCACAAGAAGTCCTCCAGCCTAGACTGAACTATGGTCTGCTATCCCATAATACCTCCGAAGTAATCAGGCCAAGTATGATGTAACCTACTGCATGATAACACTTGTTGTATTGCCTTTACTATCAACTGTCTCATTCATCACTGTCTTTTATACACTGGTCAGGGTTGGCTATTAACCACTGCTAGGCTGTCTTTAACTCTTGATTGCTTTGTTTACAAACTACTAAGCTCATGAGTAGCTGCTTCCTTGGCTGATCTGCTTCGTTCCCCCTGTGTATCTTTCCTCTCAGATCCAAAAGAAGCAGTCTTGTTTTTGGTTTAAAAATGTTCTACTAATTTTGGGCTACAGGACTTTTCTTTCTTTGCTACCATTTATTGCAGCCCTCTTACTCCTGGATTGCACACTACTGTATCACCGCCTTTCATTATCTCTTCAGGAGGGAACTCAAAATATCAACACATTAAATGCCTGTGTTTGCACATAATGTTATAATATATGCTTTTTGTAAGGATTATACACTACTATTTAAAACTGCTGCATCTTTTGTGCTGTACTTGCTGTATTTTACAATCATGTATTTGTCCTGTACTGTAGTCAGTACTCTCCCTGGTCATGCCTGAAAATAGGCATTATATGTCTAGTGCACTTACCTGGTTAAACACTACATAAAATAAATGGATAAATAAAGCCTCTTCCATGGTTGCCAGTGTCTGAACAGACATCATTTTTGGAACCAGCAGCCTTCACAAGCATAGAACAAACAGCAAACTGTTGCACTCGCTCACGCCAGAAGAAGTAACACCAGCTTGAAGCGAGGCAGTACCTAATTCTTTATTATTTAAAAATCAGCAGCCACAAGATGCTGACCTCTTGCCAACCCAGCAAGAAACACCCTCAATGTTTCATACAGGTGCACTATGCTTTGTCAAGAGTATGTGAGTGACTGCAACAGTTTGCTGTTTGTTCTATGAGTTCATGTTCTGTGTACACCACACACTGTGCAGCGGCTCTGACTTGTTCTCTCTGAGCTTTCACACGCTGTGGGTTTCTGTATTATTATCTTCAAATTTTACCTGATACAAAAATGTCATTTTTGAGTAACGTTTGCCATGTACTCTGGGTCTAACAATTACTCTTGGCATAACCATAAGCCCAGTCCCAGTGTGCCAGTCTCTGAATGAGCATAATGTTTGGTAGCAGGAGCCTTCACACACATTGGACTTCAACATCATTGTCATCTTCAGGTTTTTAACTTGTGCTACATAAACTTCATAAAAACAGTGGGATAAACTAGGATGACCGACTACTCTTTGTATCTTTGTTCTGTCACAGTACATGCTGGGTTTGTCTCTTGTATGTTTGATGAGTCCTGGCAAAGAGGAAATACTCTCCCAATACACTCTATACACAAATCAAATGTTTTTCTACAGTTAAACCAGGTCATACCTGTTCAAAAGTAAGCAAACACTAGCAGTTACTTGCTTCAATAGATTATTTTTGCAAGATCAAACTTTGGGTGGTTTGCACAGGTCTAGTTCCTACCACTCTTCGATGATCAGTAGCCCCACCTTATCTCACTTATCATGGCTGCTTAGATGGTGACTTGGGTTTTCTGTCTGTCTGTGGATGTAGTTTAGTTTTTTGTCTTTTTTGTGCTCCAAACTTGGAGCAACTCTATCCGTCTTCACAATATCACTGGTGAACATCACCTGAATCACTGTCTTGAACAATTACTGCACTGGAATGAGTACTTTTTCAGGAATAGCTTTTAACTTTTAAGGCTTCTACTCCAACAAAGAGACATCAGCAGGACCTTATGTCTTCAAGAAATCTGATAACTGCTGTTTTATAAGCAATTCATTCTCCAAAGAAGAAAGGATTTGAAGAAAAAGGAATTTTTGCTCTCTATTCTCCAACACTGCTGTGAAGCATTCCACAAACCTGGCTCCTACTTGTTGACATCTAGTATCATATTTCCTTGATCAATATAATTGTATAAACATAGCCTATATCCTTCTCTTTTATTGAAATATAAATCTCTAAGGAATCAATGTAAATCCTAAATTCGTAAAGCTAAAACTTCATTTTTTCTTTCAGAACAAAATAAATCTTCTGGTTATCCTAAAAAGACCTGGGACATATTGAATAGCTTGATGGGGAGGGGTATAAAAACTTCTGACATTTCCTTTCAAATTGGGGTTCACCTAATTAGTAACACCTCACTTGTTTCTGAAGCTTTCAATAAGTTTTTTGGTCATTTAGATGGCTATAGAATCCCTCCTCATGGAAATTCTTTTCATAACGATTTTTCTAGTGCTATAATGCTGGAAAATGAGATGGTCCCTTTCAAATTCTATTTTGAAAATGTATCCCCTGATTTAGTTATGGAATATGTGTTGAAAATGGACCCCCGGCCTTATATTTCTCACGCTGGCTTAGATTTCGAATTATCAAGTTGGGAATTAATTCCTTTTCATATCCTCTCTCAGTTTTGTTTAATTTTTCTATGACTACTGGGGTTTTCCCTAGTCTTTGGAAGATGCCCAGGTTTCCCCTATTTTGAAATCTGGTGATCCTACTATATTGTCTAATTACCATCCAATTTCCTTGTTATCACCTCTATCTAAAATTTTGGAATGAGTTATTTTGGATCAAACCCTTGAACATTTGCAAAAATATAACTTGCTTACTGATTGTCAGCATGGGTTCAAGCCATGCCATAATACTGTGACGGCCTTGCTGGGGTTCATGGGTGCCATTCAGGATTCCCTTGATAAAGGGCAAACTGTTGTTGTGCTTTTTGTGGACCTCACCAAGGCCTTCAATTTGGGTTAACATGATTTATTAAATGGTATTCTTTCTAGTTTTCATTTTTCTGATAGTGCTATTTCTTGGTATCATGATTATCTTACCAATAGATCTCATAGTACCCAAATAGGGGATAGTATTTCTTCTCCTAGTATTACAAAATGTGGGGTACCACAATGGTCTATTCTTGACACCTTGATTGTTTTCACTTTACATGAACACTGCTTCTTTGGTGAGTTCTCATTCATCATTGATACTTTATGCTGACAATGCAGTAATTTATAGTATTGGTCCAACCCCTAATGATGCTCTGGCTGAGGTTCAGTCTGATTTCGATTCCTTTCAGAAATGGTTGTTCTTAAATTTCATGGTACTCAATTTTAGTAAAACCAAGGTTATGTTGTTTTTGAATAAGGCCATTGAGCATGATAGTTTACAACATATTGTTACACAGGATGGGAATGTGATTGAATTAGTGGATAGTTTTAAATATTTGGGGATAATCCAACTTTTGGATCCCATTTGAATAAATTAAGGAAAACTCTACACCAGAGATTAGGTTCACTTTTTAGAGTTAAGCAGTTCTTGACCAGAGAATCAAGGTTCTTACTTGCTCACAGTTTTCTGATGAGTGTTGGATTATGGTATTATCATTTATTCCTCTTTCTCTGGTCATTTATTTAATAAACTTAAGGTTACTTATAATTCTATACTATGTGTTATGCTCGATGTTCCTTTTTGAACACATCATTGCCTTTTGTTTAGACATTCTTTTAGTCTATCTCTTAAAAATAGTATTCTTAACAAACTGGGTACCTTGTTATTTAAGGTAAAGAATGGCCTTATATCCCCAGTAGTTTCACTATTGTTTCCTAGACTTCTTAATTCTAATGGTACTAGGTTTCAGACTAAATTTACTTATGAAACTCTGTTGTTTCGTACTGCCTTTGGTCAGAGATCGACTTTATATAGGGCTCCTTTATTTTTTAATTCACTACCTGCTGATATTATAGAATGTATGACAGTGTGGTCTTTTAAAACCATATTGAAATGCTGACTGTCGGACAATGATATCTGTGCATGTACATGTTAAATAATTGTTTTTTTATTATGTTTTATGTATGTCTGTATTTTTTAATTTTTTTGTGTGTGTGTGTATTGCTGTGGATGTCTAAATATGTTTGTAACTTGTCACTGGTGAAAATAGGCAGTTTTTGCTCATCCTGCTTGCAAGTATAAAAAATAAAAATTAAATGAAATGAAATCCTTCTGGCTGCTTTCAGCACACCATGCTTTCTCATCTGACACAAATTAATTTAGAGTGGTGATGCAGAACTGCGGTGACTGTATCAGACTGTTTCAGGAGTGCAGTAATATTTAGCTGAGGGTTTACTTCTGCTAAGATGAATTTGGTGCATGCATTCTATCTGATTGTGGGATCCTTAATCTTAATCTAGGCCACTGGTCAGTAGATTCCTTATTTGCAACTGGGTCATTGTCAACTCATATGCTTGCCATTACGTTTTAAATCTGTGTCCCATATGGACCCCTATTCTGATACTGCTTTGTCTGCCTGGTGGGTGGGTGGGGTTGGGAGTAGCACTGTTACTTCTGTTTTAAAGTGGTTTTCTGGCCAAGCCTAGTTAGGCACTTAATTTTGGTCCTGCAATGAGTTAACGAGGTTTCTGCCAAAAATAGTTTTGCTTTGCATTCCCCTATCATTTGTGAATATTCCCCTTATCTATGATGTAGTATCGCTAAGCACCTAATGTGAATGATCTGAGTAGTTGGGTACCAACTGTAAGTATGGGCTACAGTTCTGTCTGCAATTAGTGTTTTTTTTGTACTCTATAAAACTGGTTGCTGCAACCCTTATCTCTATGGTAGCATTGCTAACACCCTACCTGGGTAGATTATGCCCTAAGATTAACTGGTCAAGGACCTACCAGAACTGGCTGCTGCTAGCACATGCTCCTGAACGGTGATAGTGTTTAAACAGTGTTAAAGAGCAACTATTCAGGCTGGCCCAGTGGTGCTGGAGGTTGAGGCACTAGTTGCTACACTTTGCACCTTGCCAGTGACCCAGGTTTGGGAACGAGCCTGGATGGCTGGGGGTCAGCAGGGGTGAGAGAGGATTGAGCATCCAGAGGACTGATTTCCTCTCTTGGGGAAGGGAGGTCCTGTCATCCCACTCATTGACTGCTCTCTGATGGTGACTGGAGGCAGTATGGGTCAGAAAGCATGTAACCGGTATCCTTATGTTGGTGGGGAGGAGGGACAGGAGAAAACTTGAAAAGGGAACTGGCATGCTCCATGAAAGCTTGACACATCGTTGCAGCTGCCCTGACTTCAGGATTGTGCTCTGGGGGGAGAGAAAGTTGAGTCTCGCCTTTCTGGCCCCATCACGGTGGGGGAAAGCCATGGGGGAATTATGGGGTCGGTTGGGGAAGGGACACATGGGCTTGGGTCATAGCCACCTGCCAGGTTCCAGGGGGATAAACATCTGTATGGAAAAAAAAGAGCAACTATTCTGGTATTTTAAAAATGTGCCCCCTGAATACTATAGAAGCCTTACCTGGTCCCTTTTCATATGCTGCCACTATTTTGATTTAGTGTCCATATTTTGGAAGGGACAGGATCATATTTTGGCTCTGTGGAGCTGTGCTGATCCCTTCCACTCCCTGATACCTTCTGAAACTCTGATCCACCCCTGATCTGCCCCAGTGTTATCACATTTTCTGATGTCACTATACAGACAGCACAGGGGTGCGCTCCATAGACATCAATGGGGCTGTTTTTCAGAGTCCATTTTTGATATTTCAGATAGCAATCGTGGACAAAAAGGGCACTGCTCAACTAACAAGGATCTTGTTCGTTGAGCAGTGCCCTTGATTTGTCCACTATGGCCATTTGAAATACCAAAAACAGACTTTGAAAGCTGGCCCCATTTATGTTTATGGAGCATGCCCTCATGCTGTCCATATAGTGACATCAGAAAATGTTATAGCACCTGGGTGGATCAGGGCTGGATCAGAGTTTTAGTAGGTACCAGGCAGTGGAAGGGATCAATGTGGCATGGCTCCATGGAGCCAAAATATGAGCCCTTCCCTTTCAAAATAGAGATACTTAAAAATCAAAATACTGGCAGCATATGAAAAGGGGACAGGTAAGGCTTCTATAGTGCACTTTGGGGAAAGAGCTGTAAAGTTGCTCTTTAAATTATTTATTACTGGTGCTATCACAAACATGTTCCTTGCAGTATTAATGCTGCTAAATGGCTGGGCTATGGTGGGCTCTAGAAGGGTGCAGTGGTGAGACTGAGGCATATTCCTCAACCAGTACCACTACATAATTCATGTACTGCTCTGGTGGGGTGGGACTGCTGGTAGGAGGCACCCACAAAAGTGACAAGGGAGTTTTGGGGCCCTCTATAGTGGAGACCCCCAAGGGGGGTGAAAGGGGACTCCAGAGGAAGAAGAGGCAACTTCTAGTGGGTGTCTCAGTTATAAAGGTGATAGATTTGGGAATTGGAAAGAGGGGGAGAAGCAGGTAAAGTTCCTACCTGGGGCCATGACCTGGTGGATCTTGAGGCTCGCTAAGGCAGCAGGATGGGAGGGAGAGCTGTATGTCATTGCCCACCTGAGGACTAATGACCTGTATAGGGAGAGAGCAGGAATAGTGCAAGAGGAGTTTAGGGAGCTGGGGAGGGGTCTTAGACAGGTAGCTCACTCAGTGGCTTTCACTGAGGTGCTGCTTGTCTACAACAGGGGACAGAAGAGGGATCTCTGCACCAGGAGCTCCAACTCATGGCAGAACTAATGGTATAGAGAGGAAGGGCTTGGCTACACTGGGGACTGGAGACTCACATGGGAGGATAATGGCCAATACTGGGGTGATGGTCTGCATCTATCTGGCAGGAGAATATCAGTCCTCAGAGAACTGTTTAAATGTTACTTTGATAAACATTTAAACTAGTCAAGGGGATGGAGAAAGGAATGGGGGAGTCAGAAACTGCCAAAGGCTGAAGTAGAGAGTGAGGAGAACCTGAGGGGAGAGAAATTCCCCCAGGGTGCAAATTAATAAAGGAAGCAGGTTGGTAGAGGTAAAGGGGGAAAGGAAATGAGCATTAAAAAGAGATGTGGGAAGGAGTGAAAGCAGAAAGGAAAAAAGGGGGGCAACAAGCAGAGTAGAAACAAAAGCTGGAATGCCATGTGTGTGAATGCTAAGAGCCTAGGAAATAAGATTATGCACCTAAAGGCCATAATGAGCAGAGGCCGATCTGGATATTGTGACCATTACAGAGCCATGGTGCACTGAAAACCATGACTAGGATAAAGCATTACCAGGCTATACTCTGTTCAGGAAGGACTGGATTGGGAAGGAAAGAAGGAGTTACAGTGCTTCATGTGAGGAAAAGCATAAAAGCAACAGATACAGGAAATATAGGGGGAAGCAGAGGTACTGTCAGTCACCCTGGAGTGGAGAATGGAGCCACTATTCACACCAAAGTGATCTACAGACCTCCAGAAGAGGGGGAGGAATTAGATATGGTACTGGTGGAAGCCACTAGCAAGATGGCAGAAAAAGGAGGTGCTGCTGGTGGGGAATTTCAGCCTGCCAGATATAGAGTGGAGCTTCCCAGCAATGGCTTCAGCTAGAAGTGGCACATCCTGGACTCTCTGCAGGGGCCATTCTTCAGGCAACTAGTCAGTGAACCCTTTCATGAAGGGGCAGCACTGGACCTGGTACTCACTAACAGGGGATAATGTTGCAGACATCAAGGTGGTTGGTCACTTGAGGAACAGTGATCACTGTACAGTGTGATTCAATACATGGATGGCTATGAAACTGAATCACACAAGGATGAGAGTCCTGGATTTCAGGAGGACAGATTTTATAAAGATGAGTGAATGCCTCAGGGATGAACTGGTGTGGAGGGATGACCTGGGAGAGGCAGAGGAACAGTGGCTGAAGATAAAAGAGAGCATGGTAAAGGCAATAAACATCTGTGTCAAACAAGTGAGCAAAAGCAGGAGGAAATAGAGACCACTATGGTCCTCAAAAGAGTTGACTGAAATGTAAAGGCTAAAAGGGTAACATTCAGAAGGTATAAGGAGATGCAGAGAGAGCAGGATAGGGAGGTGTATCAGAGGAAACAGAGAGAAGCAGACAAAGCAGTAAGGAGCACAAAGACACAAGCTGAAGAGAGAATAGCCTGAGAGATAATGAAAGGGGACAAGATATTTCTTAGGTATGTAAGCAAAAAAAGAGGAAGACCATTGGTGGGATTGTAAGTTTGAAAAGGGAAGGGGGGACTGCAGAGGGGGACCAGGAAAAGCCAGACCACAGCAATATATACATATATACATATATATATATATATATATATATATATATGCATCTATGGAGGGATAGGAGTGCAGGGCCTGGAGGGCCTGCACTCCCACAGGCAAATAAGGATACGATTACACTATCTCAAAAAGTATGGAAATTCTTTGCAAAAAAACTGCGTTAATGCAACTTTAGGATTCAGGCTAAAGCAAAAAAAAGTAGAGAAATGTGATTTTAGGGTTTCCAACCATAACTCTCCACCCATAAAAAAAATCAGGGGTGCAGTCTTCTTTGGGGTTGTCAACCCTAAAGCTTACCCCATTACCTGTGTATGTTTGTGGACTCTGTAGAATGGGGTGCACTTTAGAGTTGACAATCAAAAGGAAGACTGAAACACAGAAACACAGAAGGTGATTGCAGATACCGTGTTGCCCACCTAGTCTGCCCCTTTTCCCTACCTAATGCAATACCGCAGACCCTAGTTGGTCTCAGCTTACCCTCTCTTCCTTTTTGTGAAAGTATTCTTATGTCTATCCCTTGCATTCTTGGATTTCCCTACCATTTTTGACCCCACCAGCTTTGCAGGGAGGCTGTTCCAAGCATCCACTACTGTTTCTGGGAAAAAGTTCTTTCTCACATTACCCCTGAGCCTACCTCCCTCTATCCTCATATCATGCCCCCTTGTTCTTGTACACCTTCTTTTCTGAAAGATGCTACCCTCCTGTACCTTATTTATACCCCTGAGGTACTTGAATGTCTGTATCATTCCCCTCTAGCTCCTTTCCTCCAGGGAATACATATTGAGGTCCTGTAGTCTTTCTTCATATGACTTTTGGTGCAGTCATTGCACCATTTTTGTTGCCCTTATCTAGACTGCCTCTATTTTGTCTGTGTCCTTCCAGAGATGCAGCCTCCAGAACTAGACACAGTATTCCAGATGAGGTCTGTACAGTGGCATAACCACCTCCTTTTTCTGCTGGTGATACCCTCTCCTTATGCACCCTAACATCCCAATTGGTTCTCCCCACAGCCTTCTTACATTGTTTGATTGCCTTTAGATCATCAGATATGATTGCCCCACAGGTCCCTTTCTTGATTGGTGTCTGTCAGTACCTCTCCCCCCAGCTTGTACTCCTCCCCCCTTGGATTTCTGTGCCCCAAATGCTTGATTTTTTACTTATTTGCAATGAATCAATGCCTACACACTTTTGACCACTCCTCAAGCATGTTTAAATCCTTTCTCATCCCCCCCAGAACTGTACTGTATTGTACTGATCTCAGTGTACTTACTCATGGAATGGGGTGAGCATTAGGGTTGATAACCCCAAGGCACACTCCATACCTATTGCTGCCTACAAGATGGGGATGGGGTTATAGCGCCTGGAAACCCTAATTCCACATTTCCTTACTTTTGACACTTTCACCCTATCTAGTGCATTAATGAATATTTTTGCAATGAATATACAGGTATATAGATATAGATATAGATATAGATATATTACACGGGCATGGTAATGCCTGTATATTGGGGTTGAGCAAGCACTTTAATGGTAAACCCCAGTTTTTGCACCTTAATAACTTTGCCCCCATTCAACCAGTTTATATTAAATTTGGAAAGCATAGCCATTGTGCCAGGATTTCACGATCCTGAAAATTTCATGTAGCTTGGTCCAGTGGGGGCAAAGGTGCAGAGATGAAAAAAAATGTAAAATTCAGTCTTTTAAAATGTTCAAACTTTCTTTGTCAACCGATAATTAACTAAACCAATCTGAGGCTTTGAAACCTCAATCTTTCAGGTTTCATAGAGGTTGGTCCTTGGTATGTGACTTTGTTGTTTATAGGTCCAGCTGTCAAGTGGTTTTTAAATTATTTAAGAAAAAAGTTCTGATTGTGAGCATGCGCAGTTCAAAAAACTCAGCATTCTACAGATACCTGAATTTTTGTGAAAGCGTGATGTCGTGTTGTCATATTTCGTTATGTGTGTCATATCATAAACTGATGTGTGTCATACCTCACAACACCACAGTATATGCTATAACACACATAACGGAAAAAGCAACCCTGAGATGTAAGAACCTTTTCCCTGGTGGCTAGTGGTCCTTCCTCCCACCCAATCACCTGCCCATATTTAATAAAGTTTTCCCCTGGTGGCTAGTGGTCCCTCCCTCCATCTCATCACCCTCCAATTATGTCCTGTTATCATATTTCTTAATGTGTGTCATATTATATACTGGGTGCTTCTCATAGCAGAACACCATGGTACAGTATATGATATGATACACATTTGTTTTTTGTTTTCCGTGGTGTCTAGTGGCCCCTCTACCCTCCTATTGCTGTCCCTGGTATAATTCATCTTTCCCTGGTGTCTAGTGGCACCCCTCTCTAATTGCTGTCCCCATTTTATTCACCTTTTCCCTGGTGTGTAGTGCCCCCCCACCCTCCAATTGCTGTCCCTGGTTTTATTCCCCCTTTCCTTGTGTCTAGTGGCACCCCAATCCTCAGATTGCTGGCCTCATTTTTTCTTTTCTTTTTTCTGGTGTCTAGTGGCAACTCCACCTTCTGATTGCTGGTCCCATTTTTCCTTTTTGTTTCCCTGGTGTCTAGTGACACCCCCAACCTTCCACTGTTGTATTCATTCCTGTATAAAAGAAAATGGTCCCTTGTCATCGTCACCATCCCCCTTCCCCACCCTGACCCTCCCACTGAGCACTCACCACCCCACACACCCTCTTACTCTATACTTACTAACTGAAGTTGAATGCTGTCATCCTTTGTGGACTGAGACACATTTGCAGTCTTCAATGCTGAACCATGAACTGAGGAATACAGGTAAGTGCTGTATAATGTATTTTAATGGCATTTTGAACTTGTGGTCTTAACTTTGCCATTTTAGGACTTGTTCACCAAATTTTCAACATGGCATTTTTGCGAACCCACCTCATGTACACTGTCAGTGTCATTTTATTAATCAGTCCAGGAAGATGATTTCGTGATCGCTGCATGAAATCACCTTTCAGGCCTCATTAATGAAATTTTACCAACAGTGTTCATGAAGTGGTGTCTCAAAAAAATTATGTTGAAAATTTGGTGAAACGATTCCTAAAAATGCCAAAGCTACGTGCGTTTGTTGAAATTTTTCTATGCATGCATATAACTTTGGTATTTTTTTAAATATTTTGACTCCATATTTTCAACATATCCATTTTTTCACACCACCTCATGAACATTACACCTGTCATTTTTCACATCCTAGCTGAAACATGTTTTCATGCCTGTGACATGGAATGGTGTTTTGGCAGGGATTTGAACATTTTCACCTAATGAGTTCATGAGATAAGGTCATAAGAAGACTATGTTGAACGTTTCAGATCAAAATATTAAAAAAAACAAAGAATTTATTCAGTAATATTGTTTTGCAGGGATGTCTGTTGCACCACTGGGAAACACGCT
Source organism: Neoceratodus forsteri (assembly GCA_016271365.2). Lineage (NCBI taxonomy): Eukaryota > Metazoa > Chordata > Ceratodontiformes > Ceratodontidae > Neoceratodus > Neoceratodus forsteri. The sequence continues at coordinate 1,154,210,813 of CM057456.1, read as the reverse complement.
GCCTTACCGTGCCAGTGTGCTGAGTTCAGGTGTGAACTCAGTAAGCCAGTTTAATGGGACAAGGCTGATGGGGAAGGTGCTGCAACATGCAGCAACAGCCACAGCCTTGGTAGGGACTGAGCAGTATTTTGGCCCAGACACCACATGCTGTGGTGGGTCAGGGGAACCTCACCCACAAGATACTGACATGCATACCATGGCCTGTGTCACCCATGCACTGAGTCAGGACAGTCTCCAGTATTGTATTTATCTCATTTTCTACAGATCCCAAAGGGACCTGCACAAATGAGGATACAATTCCACTATCAGAAAAAGAAGGGAAATTCATTGCAAAAAAACTGCGTTAATGCAGAAATTAGGGTTGTAGAATACAAAGCGCATAAAGAAGGGAAATGAAAAACATTACGGATTTGGGTCTCCGGAGTATTGATGAATCAGTGGTGAGATCTTACTTGGGGTTGTCAATCCTAATGCCTATCCCTCCCCTCCACTCATCAGATGAGGTCAAATGTGATGCCTGAAGAAAGCTCCAACAGATTATGTTGGCCATACTCTATCACTATAATGTACTAGGTTGGAGCTGTATCTTGTGCTTCAGACAGGAGGCTATGGGCTGGGTGAAGGGGGTGGGCATTAGGGTTGACAACCCCAAGTATGACACCACCACCACTGATTCGTCAATACTCTGGAGACCCAAATCCCTAATGTTTTTCATTTCCCTTATTTGTGCTCTTTGTGTTCTGCAACCCTAGTGTCTGCATTAACATAGTTTTTAGCAATGACTATATATATATATATATATATATATATATATATATATATATAAAATCAACCTCACTATGGCCTTCAACCTGGTCAACTATATATTTTGACCTTGCTAAGGCCTTCAACCTGGTCAAACATAAGCTCCTACATAGTAAACACCTTGGCCTGGATTTGTCACAGAACACAGTTGACTGGTTTTACAGCTGTCTCACCAACCACTCACAGCATGTGAAAAACAATAAATCTTTGTCCGACAATAGGGGAGTACCTACTGGTGTCTCCCAGGGCTCCATCTTGGGCCCATTCCTATATGGCCTCTTCTTAAATCAACTGTCTGATGCCTGTCAGACAGCCGATGTACTCCTCTATGCCGATGATGCTGTAATGTGTTCCTAAATCCTGACCATGGCAGCTTCAGTGCTGCTCTCTAAAGTTACTTCAGGTCACTAGAAAGTTGGTTCTCCAATAACAAACTGATCCTCAATTAGAAAAAAAAAAAACTAAGACTGTACTCTCCTTTAACCTCCCACAGAAGAGAAAAGTTCCACCAGCCAGGGACAAAACCTTTAACAGGTGCAATCCTTCAAATACCTTGGTGAAGTTCTGTATAAAACCTTACCCTTTACCCTCCCCCATGTTGACAGTCTAGTGGCCATAGTTAACAGAACACTGGGTGCCCTGTACCATAAGAGGAACAATCCCACTAAGGATGACAGATGCCTTACTGTAGACAGCTTTATTCTGACACCTATAGATTATGGCCTCCCTGTCAACACAGCTTCCTGTCGCACAGTACTAAACAGAGTAAATCTGATCTGTAAAAAAGCATGCCATTTTGCACTTGGTGCAGATTAGCACACTCATAGTTGTACCCTTTATGCACTTCCTAACTGGTTACCTTTACCATGCAGAATTAAGCTCCAGATGTGTTTGTTAGACAAAAAGGCACTTCTCGGCTTAACATGCCCTTCTTTAACAAATTGTTTCTGTACCATGACCAGCCAATACAACACCAGAAATATGGCCAGCAATATTCTTAAGCCTTCTTTCTGGCATTCTCATCTGGGCAAATGGGCACTTGCTGCTAGGATCGCTAACTGGCTAAACAAACCTCATGTTACTCCACTGAATCTTCCCAAGATTAATTAGTTTAGGTCTTTGTGGTCTCCCCCTGCAGTCCAATGCAACTGCAACTGTTAAACTGTTTTATTCAGTTTCTCTCTGTACATATTCTGTGACTACTTATACAATGATCTGTATGGATTGTTTGTAGTTGACCTGTCTTAAGTGCGTTGAGCCTGACTCGACTATACTTCTTCTGGAACTGCTTATTGTACTTGTGATGTTTTTTGTGACTATGTATTTGATGTGGAACCTTTGTAAATGAGCTCTTGTACTCAAAGATAATCTGCGAAGTTTTCAATAAATAAATCTCTACCACTCCTTTTGTTTACTACTGTATGTCTTAAAAATTGTTTTTTTCCCTTTGATCCACTGAGCACTCATGCCTTTCAGATCAATCCTGGCCTGTGCAGTCATAGCCTTGCATTCTTTCTACAATGCCATGTAGTCAAGTTACCTCACTATATGTGTGGAAACATAGTGAGGTAATCTGACTACAAGGCATTATAGACACACCACTAAACGTCTCAAAAAACAGCCATGAAAACCATAGCTGAACAATTAATCTTACCATCTCTTGAATACGGTAACTTGGATACTGAACACCAAATAAGAAGTTGTTAGATAAACTAGACACACTATATTTCAAATTGGCCCGGTATGTAATAGGCTGCAATTTTAATACTCAGCATTGTGTATTGTTAGATGGTTTGAACTGGCAGACTCTGGCCACTGAAGTGCAAAATCCTGGTTAAAACTCTTACCTAAAAGTTTGCTACATCATTCTAACCAATATATTACCAGTAAATTATTTCATAAAGAAGAGCTTCTAGTCTGTGAATTGGTTAGATCTGTGCATATAAATAAAATTAATCCTGTTAGGTGCAATACAATTTGTAGTTAAAACTTTGCAATTTCAGGCAGCTTTATTTTGGAACAAAATGCCATTCTCAGTACACACAGCTTCATCTTTTAATGTTTTTGCTACAGCACTGGAAAGTTGTTTCCCTGACATTTGTAATTGTTATGTGTACAGTAGTAGACCTTATGTCTTCAATATCTGTATTGTAGTCAACTGAATATTGTGAATGTGTCCTTTGTAAAGTGTCTTGTAATGTGTTTTATATTTCAATGAAACTGGTCTGTTCACAAAAGGACTGTCTTGTAAATAGGGATTTTCCCCCTAACAACATGCTTATTTGTATAAAAATAAAGATGTTGTCTATCTGTCTGTCTGTCTGTCTATCTATCTATCTATCTATCTACAGGTATCTATTTGTTTGTCTGTCTGTCTATCTACAGTATCTGTCTGTCTATCATTATCCTACTTATCGTATGCCCTCTTTTTCTCCTTTGTCTTCCCTAGAATTACTTGGACAGCCACTGAGGCCTCTGCCAATCCTTTTGCCCTTGTTGCCCACAGGGATGCTCTAGTCACTGCCTCCATTAGATTCTCTTTCAGGGCCTCCCATTTGTTGTCATGCTTAATGGTATATTCATTAAGTTAACCATAACCAGCTCCCTAAGCTTTTTAAATTCAGTCTACTAGAGCTGTGTGGAATGCATAATTCTGCCAGTGAAATTCATGTGGAATAGCAATATTCTTTCAAAACACCTTTTGGAATTTTTTTTAATTCCACAGAATTTTGAAAAGCAATTCAGTGTAAACTGTGGAATTACATCATCTGCAGAATATTATTCTGCTGTTTGCAGAAAATTCATCTGTGGTGTAAAAAAACTGTGAAATGTGATTCCACACTTAACATCTTTGTTTTTTTTTTATTCAGTTTACTTTATTAACACAGCAATGTTACATGAAGATTTGCGGCCTTAACCAGGCCAAGTACTTACAAACCAAACAGGCCAGTATCATGGGTACGTGTAAGATAAAGTGGTAAACAGTGAGAATGATACACATTCAACATGAACCATTAACATAGTAAACCTAATAAAGCCTTTTACTCAAAACCCACCCTTCTCACCACCCTCCTCCCCAGCAGCATTTATTGAGTTAAAGAACCACAGAAATTTCCCCTGGAAGGAAGAAAACACGCAAGGACTCAGGAGGTGCCTCAGATAAGGGAATGGTTTCACTGAGTTAAAGGGATTACGTATGCCAGGTGACTAGAACTACATCTAAAAAGCCCCATTTGGCATTATAGGATTGCATTCTATTGTTCATTCTTGCTATGTGCAGTTCCAGCTGTAGTGCCAACATAATCTCTTTATACCATTCGAGCACTGAGGGTGTTGTAGCATCTTTCCAGTGCCTTAAGATGACCGCCTTGGCCATGGCTGATATAATAGCCATGTAAAACTTATTCCGTTTACCCATGTCTCTGGGGAAGCTATTCAGCAGGCAAGTTTCTGGTTTGAAAAAAGACTCTAGGCCTATTATAGGTGGCATTGAGGCTTGAATCGCCCTCCAGAAAGGCTGAATCTTGGGACATGCCCACAGCACGTGGTATAAGTCACCTTTCTCCAGCCTTACACCTGCTGCAATTAGGTGATGTTAATTTACCCATCCTGTGTAACTTAGTAGGAGTGTAATATAAATTGTGTATAGTGTTAAATTGTTGTAGTTTATATCTGTCCTGCCTTATGTATTTATGGTTATTTTCCCATATTTACTCCCATAAACCACTGTCAGCATTTATCTCTAATCTCTGCCTCCAGTAATGACTAGTATTGGAGGGCATTCCTTCATCTATCCTCTGTAATTCGTGATATACTCTGGAGATGGAGTGGTGTTGATCTGTAATCTTTAACAACCCGGACAGTTCAATCCTGTTTTCCGCCCATTCTTTCATCTCATGCAAATGAGCTTTTATGGAGTCACAAATTTGTTGAAGTTTAAAAGGATGACCTCTTACACCTGGGATTTGAGAACAAATTTGTTCATATGGCAATAGTTTCCCTTGCGGTGCCAGGTCCCCTAGACGTAACCCTACTATTGGTTCCCAGAATGTAAGAGGGATCAGGGCTGCTTGTATTTGAAAGTGAATGTTGTGCGTCAAGGGTTGCTCTGGTGAGTTCTGCCAATTCACTTTTAGGAGCTTCTGAACTTGATGGAGGGCTTTTATTGACCAGCCAATGGGCATATTTTTAACTGATTTAGGAAGTAGTTTTAGGGAAGCATAGGCAATTGAGTTTAGAGATAGTGAGTATTTAAGAACTAGGTCTCTCTCAATGTGGACCCAGGGAGGCACATAAGAAAAGGGGTCAACTAAAGAAGTCGATCGGCTCCAAAAGACTAGTTTACTGACATGCGATGCTATATAATATTTAAAGAAGGAAGGAAGCACTAGGCCCCCTGCTTTCTTTTGTCCAGTAAGCTTCCAATAAGCTCTTCTAACAGTCTTCCCTTTCCATAGAAAAACATTGAATAATTTTTGCAAAGTTCCAAACCAGGTTTTGGGTAGATAAGACCCCAGCATGTTTAGTGGGTAAAAAATCCTTGGCAATTTGTTCATTTTCACTATTTCTATTCTAGCCCAGAATGAGAGGGGCAGTAAACTCCATCTGGTCAAGTCCTGCTTAATTATTTTAGTTAGGTTATAGAGATTTTCTCTAATCATCATGGTTAGCTCCCTAGTGATTTTAATACCAAGATACGTTAATACTTTTGGTTCCCAGCTAAACCCCAAATCCTTTGCCACATTCAGATAGCATCTGTTATTAAGCGGGAAGAGCTTTGTCTTGGAGATGTTAAGTTTGTCGTTTGAGACTTTGGAGACCTGTGCGATCTCCTGCATGACTGCTGGTATACAGGTTTCTGGGTCTTCTATGTGCAAGAGCAAGTCATCAGCATAAACTGAGATTAAATATCTTTTGCTGCCTATCTGCAGTCCCCTAATCTCCTGTGTTGTGAGTAATCTGTGAATCAGGGGTCCCAGATATAAATTAAACAGGAGTGGGGAGAGAGGACAGCCCTGACTTGTGCCACAGGTAAGGGGGAAAGGATCCGACAGGATACCATTACACCACACCCGTGCTTTAGGTGTTTTGTAAAGTAACTGTACCCAATTAAAGAAACCTTCTGGTAGGCCAAACCTGGACAAAACTGCAAATAAGAAGTCCCACGATACCCAATCGAATGCCTTTTCAGCATCCAGTGCAAGTAGGGCAGCCGGGGTCTGCATGTTATGTGCATGTACTTTTAAGTGATGGAGTTTACGTATGTGGTCACTAGATGCTCTGCCGTTCATAAAGCCGACCTGCACATCACTTACCATCTTGCTCATTAATGGGCTAAGTCGGTTGGCTAACACCTTTGCCAGTATCTTGATATCAATGTTCAGCAGTGATATCGGATGATAACTGCCAGGAAGAACAGGGTCTCGCTCTGGTTTGGGAATAAGGGTTATGAGGGCCTCCAGGAAACTTCCCTCTGAAAGACTCTCATGAAACCAGAAATTATATACTTTGGTCAATACAGGACAGCGTACTTCTGCGTAGGCTTTATATATATTAGCAGGAAGACCATCAGGTCCAGGGGATTTATCCGAGGTAAGTTGGGTAGCCGCTTGCCTCACCTCCCATTCTTGTATAGGTAATCCAAGCTTAAACACCTCTACATTAGTAATCTTGGGCAGGGTGACTGAGTTTAGGAAGTTCTGAATTTCTTCAAGTTCAGCTCTATCTGCATTAGAGATGGAGTATACCTTGTGGAAGTATTCTCTGAAAATTGCGGCCATTTCTCTAGGGTCTCTGGTTATAGTATCTCCCCTATTATTTCATAGGGCAGCTACAAATCTATTGGAATCTAGCTGTTTGAGTCTTAGGGCTAGAAGTTTTCCTGCTCTTTCGCCAGATTCAAGATACTTAATCTTAGTTCTACGAAGGGCTAGCTCTGCTTTTTGCATCATTATTGAGGAGTATTGAGTTTGCAGCTGATGCAATTTAATCCAATCAGCTTCAGTTGAGAATTGGGTTATGTTATTTTCAATGACCCTAATAGCATTAGTGATTTCATTTAGTTGTGACTTTTCTTTCTTGGCCTTATTGGAGGCTATTCTAATGCACTCCCCCTTCAGTGCACACTTCAAAGCTGCCCAGACAATGTCAATATTAGGGACAGAATTTATATTTTTAGCAAGGAAAAGAGATATGAAATCCTTCATGTTTTCATAAGTAAAAGAGTCATGAAATAGCTGGTTATTGAATCTCCACATGAAATCTCTCTTAGTACCAGAAGTGGGTTTGAATAGGATAGATACTGGAGAGTGATCTGATATAACTCTGGTATGTATCTTTGCATCTATAAAAGAGGCAAGTGATTTTATGCTGACAAGAAAATAATCAATCCTAGAACATGTCTTGTGCAGTGCTGAGAAGAAGGTGTATTGCCTAACGCCCATATTGTTCATTCTCCAGATGTCTATTAGGCTTAAGCCCTCCATTAACTCCTTTAAAGCTCTCTGGGCAGGAGATAATCCCACTCGTCTATTGTCTGATCTATCAAATTGCAACTGTGGAGTTATGTTCCAATCACCTCCGATAAGAACTATCCTAGATGCATGGATATTTAATAAATCTAAAAACTGCATGAAAAATTGTGGGGAATCCACACTGGGGCCATAGATCGACCCAATAACCACTTGTTATGCTACCAACGTTCCAACCAGAAAGAGATATTGGCCTTGCGTGTCCCATATTTCCTTTTCCAGTTGGAAACATACTCTTTTATGGATTAAGATGGCAACTCCACTTTTGTTTGAGGACACACCTGCACCAAATACCTGTCCCACCCAATACTTATTAAATAACTGAATATCCTCCCTTAGAAGATGAGTCTCTTGCAAGCACACCACATCACAATTTAAAGCAGCAAGATGCTTCAAAACGATTTGTCAACATCTTTGCTTTTAAAAAATGTTGGAATTCTGCTTCTGTCGGAATACTGGAGCATAACAAGGAATTCCAAGAACTCTATGGAATTCCAGTGGAAAGGTAATTTGAAAATTCTGCACAATTCTAATATATTCTAAAGTTCTGCATCTTGTTCTTGGTTTTGGTGAAGTAGCTTCTTCCAGTCACTTTAATATACATCCTATTCTGCTACCCACCAGTTCTCCAACCCTTACTGCTCTGACCATGGTATCCCCACTACACAGCTGTACATCAAGTGCCACATCTGCTTCTGTTTGGGATATGGCAAGAAGACAGAAGATGTACCACTACGAGCACCAAGAAGTGATTGCAATGGGACAGTGAAAATGAAAGGGTGACCCTAGACATCATCAAGTGGTTGAAATTGAGCTAGGAAAGAGATGTGGTGTCACTTGACACTATGAATGATTATATGAAGTAATTAATTTATCATTCAATCAATTAATAAATCAATTCTATATTGGTTAGTTTACACCATTGTAAACATAAATCATAAAATGACAGTCATACAATACAGGTGCATCTATATGCCTTCTAGGTACATTTTAAAAGAGATAAAATTCCCTTATACTCCCCTATGAAGAATTCTAATTGTTTTCTCCTTGCCTCTGATACCCCATACAAAATCCTATTGCAAAAGGAATAAAGAACACAGTAAAGATTAGATTCAGGAGTGTAATGGCATCAGCAAATGCTCCATCTATAATGATCATGGGCATGCAAATACATTTGCCAGTTGGACTACTAGTGGGTTCAGGTCTTGACACCCACACTATCCATCCACTTCCTGTCCACCCAGGGAACACCTGTAATTAATAGTCTCAGTTTACCTGAAGGGGACAGGTCTTAAAAGATCATAACATACAAGTAGAAAAATGGAAATATAGAAACTGACAACAGATAAGGACCACAAGGCCCGTCCAGTCTTTCTATTTTTCTACCTTATGAATGTGCTATTGGCTTTTATTAGTAGGGCAATTCAGCTGAGTGCAACTTACATATTAAATATCCATTTAAAAAGAGATGGAAAATAATTGCAAAATACTTCACTAAGGCAGCACTTTTGGTTATTGTGCAAAATCAAATCAGAAGGGAAATTCACTGTTACTGTAATTGTGTTTGTCTTTGTGATAGTATTGTGTGGTGTTTCTAGGGTTTGAATAATTACTCACAGCAGTTCTGGTGCTTCCCTAACCATGTCACCCTCTTTTAAAGCATAATAAAGGGATAAGTTGTTATGTGAGTACATTTCCTTGGCTTAATAGATAGTACTGAAGTTAAAATAACACCAACATGCTTCAAGCAGTCATTTAAACTGTATGGCTAACACACCACACAATTATGAAGATTGGGAGATTTCAAACATTGACAGGTTCACACAGCTCTATTATAAAACCCTCTATTAAGGAACATTAACAATCTAATCAAGTGTTGAAAGCCAGACAGAGGCTAAAAAGGTTCTTTATCACTTTTATACATTGTTTTAAATTATCTCTCAGTTAATTAACACCAGTAATAATAACCTGTTTTGACCTTTTTTTGCTCAATTCATTATCTGCTGGATTAATAGCCTTTAGTAATTTGTAATCAAACATGTGGCCATTCAATTAAAATATAGAGGGTGTGAACCATAGTTTCTAGGATAAATCTGAACAAAATGTTAAAAGTATCTTCTGTGTTTCCCATAGATGTGTAATAATATTTAGATGCGTAGCAATGTGCTCCCTCATTATAGTGGAGCCTGCTATAAAGGGTTATTCTTACAGTAAATTACCTGTGATGGATCCCATTTTTCCATAAGTTGGTATATTAACACTTCACTATAATGAACCCTAACTATTTAGAACACATATGTTGGATTCAGAGGTGTTCACAATAAAGAGGGACCATTACATATAAAAAAATTAGATGTAGTAAAACTGTTGGTCCATTGAGTCCACGAATTTAAAGAGCAGACATCCACTCAAATATGTACTTTCATAAATGTCATGTTTCAGCTGTTATAACTGACTTACATTTTTAATACAGTATGCCTTTCAAGAATTTAAAACACATTTTAGTAGTCTGTCCAAGATGTCAGTATAAACGCATTTGACCCTAAGTCAGCTCATGTAACTTGTTTATGACATCATAGTACTTAGGTGCTTATCATGGCTAAAGTCCAATATTATAGACAGTGACTGGGGAGTCAGTTGGGGGCAATCACATGCTTTTTGAAGGACACAATGAAACAAAAGCTGTTTTAAAGGAGAATCACAGTACAAATAAATCCAGCACTCACCAACTACAATAAAAATGCTGCTCTTCAGTAATTTAAATAATTGGTACCAAAACTTTATTTCCATGTGCAGAAAAAATTAACATGATGCATTTCAGAACAATTTCCTTTCTCAAAAGGTGCCTTCTGAGAAAGGAATTTGTTCTGAAATGCAGCAAGGCATTTTATATGCACCTGGAAATGAAGCTTTGACACCAATTGTTTAAATTCTTGAAGAGCAGTGTTTTTTAATAGTGGCTGGTAAATGCTGGATTTATTTGTACTGCGACATTACTGATATTAATCCTGAGCACCAATCCTTGTGCAGGTACTTCACTGTGTGACTTTAAATGCAGAATGTAACAAAACCTGTAAAAAAACTATTAACACTGAACATATTTCTTATAAATACAATTTAAAGCTTTTTTTTTTATTATATACCTTCTCTATAATAAGTCTGGACTTAAAGTAACGATAATGGTACCCGATTCTAGAAGGGTGGCGCGAGTTGCCACCGAATGCAACTTGCGCCACGTGCAACTACGACACTGACCCTGTGCCCTATTCTAGAAAGGGCAGGGTCTCTGCAGCAAAGTCCTGTGTCTTGCAACATGCAGCAAGGTATGCCGCACAGAGGGTGTACCTGGCCAGCATGTCACAACCCGCTGTTGCAGGTCGCAAGTGCACCCCACCACCCGTGCCCTGACCCCCGGGTCACCCACCACAAATGCAGCACATCACCTACTCCGGTAGTACGGTGCCCTCCCAACCGTACAATAAAACTAGAGCCCTATTTCCCTTTTAGTCTAGTACCCCCCAAACTGTACAGTATGAATATAAAACAAAATCTCCATTTCCCTGGTATTCTAGTGCCCCCTTCCCGAACTGTACATAAAGAAAATAAATCAAAATCCCTGTTTCCCTGGTAGTTTAGTGCCCCCCCAACTGTACATAAAGAAAATAGATCAAAATCCTCATTTCCCTAGTAATCTAGTGGCCCTCCACCCCCATCCAGCTATGCCAGCCCACCCAGCACCCCCACCCGTCCTGAGTGCTTCTGTGCAGTGGCGCTAATACTGCACTCAGTCAGCAGCTGGCCATGGAGGTGGAGGTGGGCTGTGCCAGTTGCTGGCTGGGGATGGGTGGGGAGTGCTGGGTGGGCGCTGGGGGAGCACTTGACTACCAGGGAAACAGCTATTTTGATTTATTTTCTTTATGTACAGTTCGGGGAGGCACTAGACTACCAGGGAAATGGGGATTTTGTTTTATTTCCTCAATGTTTAGTCAGAAGGACACTAGACTACCAGGGTTGGCTTATTGCTGCATATGCAGTGGGTGACTCATAGTTAGGGGCACGGGTAGGGGGATGCCAGCGTCACCCTGCGGGGCTTCTGCCAATGGCTGTTTCAGGGGGCTGGGGGTATGGGTAGCTCTGTGGGGCCCCACTGGGTTGTGCTGGGCATGGGAGGGGGAAACCGTGCACTGTCCGCTGTACAGCTGATGGGTCTACAGGACCCTCGGGGGCGTCCGTAAGTTATACCAGCTAAATGCTGGTATAACTTATGTTGCTGGATCTCCTCCGGGGGTTCTTGTAGAATCCTGATGTGGGCACTTTGTGGCTGCCCTTCTAGAATGGGGCACAACTGCTGCCATAAACCCCTTAGCACCATGTCGTAGGGGGTTTATGCGGCGTAACAGCTGTTCAGCGCAAGTGGCCTGCAACATGTTGCAGGCCACTTCGTAGAATCACACATGTCGCAACTGCTGGCATAAGTTGCTACATGCGCCATTCTGCTTGGTTCAACTGCTGTTACGCCAAGCATAACCCTTCTAGAATCGGGCCCAATATCTACAAATACAGTACCATGTTGTATGTTAACCCACTGCATGTATGAAACGCCAGGAGCAACAAGCATAATTTCCTGCATGTGACTTTTCCAGTCATTGTAAATCAAGGACCCTGCTTGTTAATCTCAGAGAACAATTGTTTCCTCATATCCTTTTTGACATTTCTTTTAAGGGAGGAGTCCATGAGGACTTCCAAGTCCCTTAGTGTTGTGGTTCAACCAACAGTGTGAATCCCAACCGTACAGAGAGTAGCAGCCAAGCATCATAAACGGTATAATGATACAGCCATGATCTGCTTGTTTTTGTTGCATTGTTGCAACCAGACAACATATGTGCTGTCTTTGTTGTCCTGTTGCTGTTTGCACCCTTACACAGCATGCCTGTTTTTTTTTTTTTTTATAAACTGAGGGCTCCATATTCTATGTTTGTTTCACCACTCCCTTTGTTTGATAACTCAGCAACAGTAACGCTTTCTAATGATTCTAAATCTCTTTCCTTTGCCTCCCATCCTCAGTACTGAATCACTTAAGTCAATTGCCATAGCCATCAGTAGGGGTTCCACATCCTTCATCTTTTCAGCAGTTGTTGCCACTTTGGGATCTCTGCTGCCTCCTGTGGTGCCTGTTTATCAGTTGCTGAATGATATTAGGGAGCTGAACTCCCCTGGTAACCCACAGGCTGCCCTTTGAAAGTGTGTTGCTCTTTTAGGAGTCATGCATCACATCAACATATGGACTAGCAGCCTCTGGAGCTCTGCACTCCATTCAACTAGCAGTCAGCTTATTTGGGAGTATTTAAAATCTCCAAGACTATTTGTTCCATTCATTTTTCTACAATAATAATACTATATATCATTTCATAAACTATGCTGAGGACCACTCAGGGCCAAACTGTCTATCCAGCACTAAAAACTATTCAGGTCACGGTCATTGCTGCTTGGCTAGGGGGATTCTTCACACTTCCCAAGGACTGCAGTAATACTCAAAACTCTGTCTTACAGAGGTGCCACACTCCCTCTACTCAGCAGTGACTGCAGTCAGTTCAGCTTCCATGTTCACTGCCATCTTTGGCATAGCCTCCTGGAACTGCAATTCCATCAGCATACCCCAAATGCCTATATGAGCTCTGTTCCCCCATCCAATTAGTGTTTGGTATCCACAGAGATCCACACTCTATTCTGTGTATGAGTCAAATTTTTCTTCATTTATTTGATATACTTCAGTTAAGCATGTGGTTTAGATGGAAGACTGCATATGGTTTTTGATCCTTTCCCTTAAGGTTTCCTCTATGGGTGTTTTTCTCTCTGTCCTCTGTTTCAAATGTCTCAAATTAAGCAGATGTGCTGCAGAGGATTATTATAAAATTCTCATTTGGAGGTGCAGGGATGTTAATCCACTGCATTCATCTAAAATTCCATGAACTGATAGGGATAATCCTGATACTTTGGGGGTGGTGAGTAACCCATAATCCTCTCCCCCAGCTCCATAAATTTCCCCACTCTACTCCCATCATTCATTTACTTTAATTGGACCTCTATCTTACACTGGTTTAAGTGATCAGAGTTATTCTGCCAATGTTCTTTTAAGCACATGGGCTAAGTCCCAATGTACTATGCAGTATGTGACAGTGAAAATGTTGGCCATGATTCATAGAATTTAATAGCCACAGTAATTGTTTCAAAGGCTTTTCAAACAAGTTCATTGCCCACTGATACACAGAATTACTGTTGTGCCTTAAATACTGGTACATTTTATTGCACCTATTTATGGTCAACGATTTATTTTAACTAATTATTGTTTTTGGAGCTCAGATTATGGTTATTTTATGTTTTTATTTATTATATTTGTTAATATTGTAAAGCGCCTTGAGTCTAAGAAAGGCGCAGTATAAATAAAGTTTTATTATTATTATTTTCTGCATCAGGTAAAATATAATTTCAGATTAAAAAAGAAGCAGCAATATTTCTTGACTTGCATGTGCAGTAAAACAGTTTCATCAATCAATGTTAATTCATTTTAGTATATTCAGACTACTATACCCCCTATTGCTTGGAACAAATCCAGTACAGAGGAATTATCCAGAAACTATTAATGACCAATTTCATCAGTGTGTTGCAATCATGAAAAAACATGGCAGTTGCTGGGTGAGACATTTTCAAGAAACCGTATTGGGTAATTCTATAGCTACTGGTTTGAGAGTCATTATTCCAACATTGCAAATACTGTATAACAATTTGTGTTGTCATTCCCTTTTGTTAAAAAAGTTTATAAATAGAAGTCTGGTGTGCCCCTCTTCTTGTCATCTGCCCTCTTGCTTGGCTATTGAAGTCCCTACCCCATGCTCACCTCCCCTATTTGTATTTTCTGGCACTCACCCCAGTTGCATGACTGTACCATCCCAGGAGCTTCTGGGCATTGGCCTACTTGCTGTTGTTTTTGCAAGCCTTATCTGTGGCTGAAATTTTGCAGATTTTATGTTTGATAAATTATGTACTATATTTTTCTAGATTGATTTAATATACCTATCGTTTATCCTATTTTATCTTACTGTTCTCGTTCTCCAGGATGGACCTGGAAACAAAATGTTGTAGCTCAGTGTGACTTTTTGGGCCAACTCTTATTAATCAATCAAGCAATCAATTAATCAATCAATCGATAAACGTATGTTTAGAAGCATGGTTGTGGAATAAAATTGGTAGGATGTTTAAGTATTATCAGTTCACTGAAGCCAGAGCTACATCACAATTTTTTTACACAGAAATGTTTCTAGATACATAGAAATTATCATCATATAGGGACCGTCTGGCCCATCTAGTCTGCCTGTAAGCCCTATATGTATATGCAGTCACTGACCCTAAGTGATCAATTGCTTTTCATCACTCTCACTTTACCCATTGTTCCCTTGTGCTGTCCCAAGCATGTTTAAATTCCTCCACTGTGCTTGCTCCCACCACCTCTTGTGGCAGACTGTTCAAAGTGTCCACCACCCTCTCTGTGTAGAGAAACCTCCTCATGTTACCTCTTAATCTAACCTCCTCCAACTTCATATCATGTCCCCTCATTCTGATATCTTTTCCACATTGGAAAAATTCCCCCTGTGCCTTGTTTGTGCCCTTGAGGTACTTGAAAGTTTCTATCATGCCCCCCTTTCTCGCCTCTCCTCCAGTAAGTACATAGTGAGGTCTCTTAGTCTCTCCCCATATGTTTTGTGATGCAAGCCATGCACCATCTTTGTCACCCTTCTCTGGATGGTCTCCAACTTGTCTATGTCCTTATGCATGTGTGATCTCCAGTACTGCATGCAGTACTCCATGTGAGGCCTTACCAGTGTTTTATACAATGGCATCACCACTTCTCATCTCCTGCTAGTAATGCCTCTGCCTATGCACCCCAGCATGCCACTGGCCCTCCCTGCAGCCTTTGCACACTGTGTTGATACCTTAAGGTCATCAAATATCCTCTTTGGTGACAGTCAGAACCTCCCCTCCATTCTGTAGCTCTTCCCAGTGTTCCCCCTTCCCAGGTGCATTATCTTGCACTTGTTTGCATTGAACCTCAGTTGCCACACCTCCAACCATCTTTCAAGCTTCTTCAGGTCCCTCTTCATTTCCTGCACCCCTTCTGGATTGTCCACTCTGTTGCAGATCTTGGTGTCATCTGCAAATAGGCAGACTTTTCTTTACAGCCGCTCTGTAATGTCACTAATGAAGACATTGAACAGGATTGGTCCCAGTACTGATCCCTGTGATAGCCTGCTGATCACCTCTCTCTCCCCAGATTGGATCCCATTTACAATAACCCTCTGTCTTCTGACTGTCAGCCAGTTTCTAACCCAATGTATTACCTTTTGCCCCATGCCCAGACTACTCATCTTGTTAACCAGCCCTCTGTGTGGGATGGTATTGAAGGTTTTGCTGAAATCTAAGTGGGTGATGTATACCACCCTTCTCTGATTCACTTCCCTAGTCACCCAATCAAGAAAATTTAATAGATTTGTTTGACAAGACCTTCCTGCTGTGAATCCATGTTGCCTCAGATTCTGGGCACCATTGAATTCCAGGTGTGCCACTATCCTTTCTTTCAGCAGTGTCTCCATGATCTTCCCCACCGCTGGGGTGAGGCTGACTGGCCTGTAGTTCCATGCTTCCTTCCTACTTCCACATTTGTGCAGTGCGATTACATGCGCCCTCCTCTAATCCTCTGGAACCACACCTGTGTTGAGTGACTCTGTGAATAGGGCAGCCAGAGGCACTGTGAGTTCCCTTCTCAGCTCCCTTAATATCCTCTGGTGTATGTGGCCTGGCCCCATGACTTTATTCATCTTCAGCTTTGTGAGTTCCTCCAGAACTCTCTCCACTCTGAATGGACTGGTGTCCATGTCTCCCCCATTGCCTCTGCTCCCCAACTGTGGTCCTTGACCCTCTCCCTCCTTCGTAAATACTGAACAGAAGTATTTGTTCAGTATTTCTGCTTTGTCTAGATCCCCCTGCTTACACTGTCCCTCCTCCTGTTTGAGTGTCACAATCCCCCCTAGTTTTTCTTCTATTACTAATGTACCTAGAGATTGTCTTGTCCCCTTTTTTCACAGTCCATGCTAAACCCTCCTCTGTCTGTGTCTTGGCTCTCCCAACAGCTTTCCTTCCTGCTTCCCTGAGACATTCAAGGTACACCTCCCTGTCCTCCTCCCTTTGGATTCTTGTATACTTCCTGAAACTTATTCTTTTAGCCCTTACTTTGTCTGCTACCTCTTTAGAGAACCATAGTGGTTTCCTTCTTCTTTTCCCATTGGCCACTATTCTAATGCAATGGTTAGTTACCTCCACTATGGCTCCCTTCAGTGTCCTCCACTGTTCCTCCACTCCCTACATTACCTCTCCCTTCTCCGTGGCTGCTCTTAAACAACTACCTATTACACTGAAATCCACCCTACTGAAATATAATACTTTTACCCTTGTGTGGCTTAATTGATTCCCTGTCTCCATGCCAAATCACACCATGTGGTGGTTGCTGGATCACAGGTGCCCTTCCACTTGGACTCCTTTGACTCTGTTTCCATTGGTCCATACCAGGGCCAGAATCAGTTTGTTTCTGGTTGGTTCATGCAGCAGCTTTCTGAGTCCAACCCCCTTCAGAGATTCCAGAATGGCTGTCCTTCTGGCTGAAGCAGCTTCCTGGTTGGTCCAATCTACATCTGGCATATTGAAATGCCCCATCAGCAGGATTGCACCTTTATCTGCCATGTTGTGAATTTCCTCCATTAGTACCCTGTCCACTTCCTCCCTCTGTACCAGAGGTGTGTAGATCACCCCAGTACGTATTGCTGTGCCATTCCCTGGTTCAAGGGTGACCCACTTTGCCTTGGCCTCACCATCTTCCCTGTACTTCTGTAGCCTTTATGCCTTCTCTGATGTACAGGGCTTCCCCATCCATTTTTACCTTCCCTGTCCCTTCTGAACAGTGTATAGCCCTGTACATTGATGTCCCAGCTGCAATTGGCAGAGTACCATGTTTCTGTTATTGCTGCTATGTCAAGGGCTGCATCTGTCATCAAGGCATCCAGGTCTGGAACCTTATTTCTCAGACTGCGGGCATTTGAGAGCAGGACCTTCCATGTTTTACACCCTGCCCTCCCCCTGTTCTTGTTCTCTCTCCCTTGCCTGTTTCCCCTACCCCAGTTTTCTTGTTCATGTGCTACTGCTCCCCTTTTATTCCCCCTTTCACATGCTTTACCTGCCTGCTCCTCACTGCCCGCTTCAGTTATTACTGTTGTCACCTTGTGTTTTTGCATACTACCATTGGGTAGTGTTCCTAAGCCACCTGTCCCTCCTGGCTTCCCCCCTTGGCCAGTTTAAATGCTCTCTGCTGAAGCATTCCAACTTCTCACCAAGGAGTCAGGTCCCCTTCATGGACAGATGGAGGCCATCCTCCTGATACAAGCTCACATCTTCCCAGGTGGGGCCCCAGTCCCCTATGACACCAAATCCTTCACTTCCACATCAATCCTTCATCCAGTTGTTGAAGGCTTGGATGTGGAGTGCCCTAGCCTCCCCTGTGCCTTGGACAGGTAGCACCTCCAGGAATGAGAAGGAACATTCTACCTTTTTCAGGCCCCCCTCCAGCTTCCTGAAATCCTCCTGGATTTTGGCTAACTCTATGCTTCTCCCCACCAGGTCATTGGTCCCCAGGTGGACAATGGCATTCAGCTGCTCCCTCCTGGCTATCACCCTAGTGATCCCATGGATTCACTTCTCATCCCTCCATGCAGCACTCCCTGGGATACATTTGACCTCCCTCTCCCCCCTGCTAGATGTCCATACTTCACACCCTGGACAATAGAGTCCCCCACTAGGAGAAGCATCCCCTCTCTGGGGTTCCCTCCCCCTTCCCTGGGGCTCCAGCTTGGAGGTCCTGGCCATCCTCCCTGATCCCAGCTGTGGGTGCCTGTGTGGGGCATTCCCATGCTTCCAAAACAGTGTAGGAGTTTTTCAGTTGGACCGGTTGGGGAATATGGTTCTGACCCCCCCACCTTCCCTGAGCCCACTATGGTCCAGTCACACTTCTTTCTGGGCATCCTATGCAGTTCTTGTTGTGGATCTGGTGGTCTCTGGGTGGGAGTGGATGCCTCCTGTAACCTGGCCAACTCTGTGCTGAGACAGGCAACCTCCTCCCTCAGCCCAGAGAGGTGCCTGCAGATAGGGTAGCATCACAACCTCCAGAATGTCTCTCTGAAGACTGCTGCTCCACACTCACTGCACTAAACCACTCTAATAATGACTGTTACCCTCCTCACTCTTCTGACACTTTATGCCTCCTAATTGCTATCTGCTATCTCCTAATCTTCCTCATTCTTCTGCTTGCTAACCCCTTTTCTCTTCACCTTCTCTACTTGACTCTCTCCTTCTGTAGTGACTTACATCTTCTCTGTCCTCCTCTTGCATGTGCCCTTGTGGACCTAGTTGCCAGCTATACCCTTTGTACTTCTGCCTATATACCAGCCAGGCTATTGCTTGTGTTGTGCTGCCTAAGTGTTCCTGTGTCTTTAAGTAGGTGTGGCTTGATCTACCACTATAAAGTTAGAGCACCCAGGGTGGTTGGGGAATGGGGGTGGGTGGGAGGATGTTCCTTTTTTACTTGATGTCTATTAAAAAATCAGGTAAAAAAAGGCTTTCTTCTGTAAACTATAGAAGAATTACATTAAGCCTGTTACAAAACACAGAAGTTACCCGGAATCTGTTGCCAAACACAGAAACTTCCTGAAGTGTAGAAGCAAAAGATATCCCCAAATCATACTGTGGAAAATAACGTTAACAACTAAATGTAGTGGAAAGAGCACACAGCTATTTAAACTCAATTACATAAACCCGTTACAAAACACAGAAGTTACCTGTAATCTGTTACTAAACACAGAAACTTCCTGAAGTGTAGCAGTAAAAGAAATCCCAAATCAGACTGTGGAAAATAACTTTACATTTGGTCATATTAAAATAAAGGGGTCATTTATTTCATTTTTATTTTCATTTGTTGCTGGAAACACCATTGAGCAGAAATTCATTTATAAATAACTAAATATAATAATTCAAACTGTCTGCGGTGTGTATGTGTGCAAATAATTATGATTTGCGGTGGTGGTTCTCATAACATTTGACTAAGCATACCTCAGTTGGGAAACTTCTTCCACGTTCACTGATGTGATATTATACTTGAAAATTACAAAATATGATAATTTAATATTGTATATAAAAACATTTTAATGCATATAAGGATGCCCCTCCTTTTGAAATGTCAGCTCAGTTATATTAGTATAGAATATGCAATACATGTTACCTTTTAAGAAGTAAAGAAGTAACCAGTTAGAAATCATACAGCTTGGAGAGTGCCCTTGAGTTTTGTTGTTGTTTTTTTTTTTATTAAATAAACATGGAGTTCCTGGGACTGAAACAGTTTTATTCAGACCACTGACTCAGCATCCAAATACTGACTGTTCAGATTTGCTGTGATTTGGAAAATGGCACTTTGCCTGTCTCAACACTACAAGAGATGATGGTAAATACCATGAAGCACCAAGGCCATTGGTTGGGAATAACCTATGCAGTGGAGCTTTTATGTAATGATTTTACTGGAAAAAAAGAAATAGCATTGTAACACATCATCAATTATAGAATTTTATAATCTCCAGATACACAATTTAAAAAAGGAATGACTTGATGTGGTTCCTACCAGTTGCTGTGAATGTAATAGACTAGGATCAGGTATTACTGGTCTGCATGTGATTTCTAACCTGCTGAGGCAATACAAGTCCCAGTTTCTTCTAACTGCTTCTGTCAGACTGCTAAATTATATATGTATGGCCTGGAACTACAACTGAGAAACAGATGCTCACTGACAAGTCATATATAGTAGGTCTTTTATAAATGTAGTCTTTCTAAAAGATCCTGTGCACTGGGAGCTGTAAGAAGGTTTGTGATAGTGAGTCTCAAATAGGTGAATGCCAAATTCTAAATGTTATCTTCTTTGTTGGCTTGATATTTAAAGTAAAGCTGCTTTACTAAATCTACTGTAGTAATTTTATATTTGGGACCAGAAGGATCATTACTTTAGTAGTACCATTTACATTTTCAATGAGAAATATGACAAGTTTAAGCTGATTCAAAATATTGCTAGGAAACTGGGTACATAGGATACCTTCCTTTGATATGCATTTTTAATTTCACCTTAGCATATAATGTTATCAACACTTATAAGCAATCCCAATGAATGAATACACGTTTGTGCAGTGTATTTATTCTTCCCTGCTTATGAAGCAGGATATGTGTGTGTGTGTGTGTGTGTGTGTGTGTGTGTGTGTGTGTGTGTGTGTGTATGTATGTGTGTGTTTGAACATGATGGAGACAGAGTACCTTCAAACCTTAAACTATTAAGTGCTGTGTTAGTGCAGAGGAACCCATTGCTTTATAAATACATCCTTTAAGTACATTTCAAAGTTAATGGACTTTACAGAAATTCTGAAAGGTAAAATGTAAAATATAGTATTTTCAAAGGGATCTCTCCAAGATTTCAAAACAGAAATTCATCCAAACTGTTTATCTATTAAATAGTCTAATAACATCCAAGTTTTGTGACAAAAAAAAGACACAAGTGTGACAGAAAATGACATAAGCCACATTTGCATCATTTTTGTTTACTGCAAATCATGATTTATTCTTGCCACAAATGGATGCATCTTATGATAAGTGCAGCAGGTATGCTCAGATACAGTCAGAGAGATGCAGGAACATGCACAACATAAATTTCCAGATCTGTATTTGCCCTTTTGAAACTCCTGCCCCAAAGGTCTGCTGCTTTAAGGTACAGGTACAGGTCCTGGTCTGTGTCTCACAAATTTGCTGCTAAATGTAGAGCCCTCTGGATTAGTCCTGTGTTTGTTCATGCAGGGCCCTTTTGGCTCAAAGTGAAGACAATGCCATTCTCATAAATTTGTGCAATGCACTTTGGGCACAAAAGCAGTTATAACTTCATTAGCATGGGGCCCTGTAGGCCTTGTGCAAAGTATATGATGAGCCATAAGTTTCTTCATGCAGGGTCTTGCAGGTCTGCATTAATCAGAAAATCAGTCTTAACTTTTTTTGTGTAGGGCCCTACTAGCCCATTGTGAAGGAGGAGATCAGCCATAACTGCTCATTCATGTACAGTAGATGAGAACAACATATTTTATTTATTCTGATTAATAATGTTCATGAAGGCTTCCAATACAGACACTGTACCATCCAATATACATACAATGTTGTCTACATATCCAAACCACTACAGATTTTGCCATGAAATTTAATGTGGTTTAGATTATAGATTTTTTTTTAAATAGAATCTAGAACAAATTGGCATGGGGGGTCTTATAGGCCCTCATTTCCATGAGGTATGTCTGTAAGCAATATTTTTTGTAAAACACAAAGTAGTTTTTGGAGCACATTTTAGGGCCAGAAGGAGGAATGAAATTAAAAGTTCATTGCTGGCCCACCAGCATAGCAGTAGCGCTACCTCTTGCGATGCCAACAACCCGAGTTTGGGAACAGGCCCAGGAGTCAGAGAGCCAGCCGGGGCGGGGGGATTGAGCAACCTAGGGATTGTGTTCCTCCTCCAGGGGGAAGGGTGGATTAGCTGCTGGTGCTTGATAGACCCCTAGCAGAGGCAGAGGAACTGATGTCAGAGCTTGCTGGAGGGGGAGGCAGGGCAGACAATGACAAGTTGCCATTGATGTCATTGTACACCATGTCTCCCGATCAGAAAAATGGAAAAATGGGGCCATATGGTAAGCTGCTGGCCTGGCCACACAGGTCTCGTACTGTTGTCTCATTGCACTCCCAGGACACTGAGCCTCAGGTTCTAATGGGGGAATGATGGGCCCCCCAAAGGCCCCACCCTGGGAGTAAGCCAGGGAGGACCATCAGGGAAGATAAGTCCCATGGGATGGGTTACAGAGCTGGGGGCATAGGATGGGCTGATTTGAGTCAGCCCAGGGGAGAATAAAGCATAATAAATATTAAAAAAAACATGGCTCATCTTCCCCTATGTCACAGCACAGTAACTACTGAACAGCCTTCAAATCCAGCAATGTGTTTGATAGATATAAACAAAAACACAACATCAGTGGTTGCACAAAGACAACCCTCCTTCAAAATTATGTCTTTAAACTTGTAGAGGATGTCAATGTTGTCTCCAATATAGCATCCCAGGCCAAGACGGCCAGGTTTTACTATAAGCAAAGATGTCACCATTCATCCATGCCACTACTGATACTTAAACTGAGCAGAGCATGCCCCTCTGTACATAGGCATAGTTTTCTTCTTTTTATGCTAATAAAAATGAATTTTGGGAATATCCAGGGGAGGTAGATGGAGCCAGTAAGTTGTTGCTAAGGGGGAGTTTCATTTAAGATTGTAGTCTGCATGGGATGGGGGGATTGGGGTATGATTTTGGATTTTGACACACAGGTGTGAGGAAGGGCAATCATTTTTGACTTGCATCAGTCGCATAACCCATCTCTTCTCAGTGAAGTTTGCCATCAGCAGGAAGGAGATAGAAAGGTAGATGGATGGATGGATAGATGGATAGATAGATAACTAGCTAGATGGATAGACAGACAGACAGATAGATAGATAGATAGATAGATAGATAGATAGATAGATAGATAGATAGATAGATAGTAGTAGCGGCTCTAGCCACAAATGGTTACCAGGGCACAGCTGGGGCACAACACATGGCAGCCAGGGCACTAATGCATTGTTACTATGGGGGAAAATCTGCACCATATGGGGCACCAACTGGGGCACAGCATTTTTTTACCAGGGCACGTGCCCTGGTGGGCCCTGGTGTAGAGCCGCCACTGATAGATAGATAGATAGATAGATAGATAGATAGATAGATAGATAGAGCGATAAAAACCTTTATTTTTCAATAGGCTTGAACTCTCAGGACTATAAGCCCTGTTTAACAAAGTTGTCCTGAAATTTTGATGGTTGCGTTCAGTTACATGACATTGCACATAGTTTGCAATAAATATCTATATGAAAGCCTAAAACTGGTACAGTCAACCTCGATGAAAAAGACAAAAACAGGAGACTAATCAAAGAATGGGAGAGGCACATACCAATCATGGCTAATGACAGAATACTCAGATTGAAAAAACGGGCCCACTCACCATGAATGAAAATAAAATTCAGTTTATTTTTTTCTCATAACTTCCAGCTTCAAAATGTCTCCTACATTTCAGGGAATACTAATCCCCTTCATCAGGGAAGCTGGTTTTCATTTCCAAGATAAATAATATTTATTTTTACTTAACACCTTTAAATAGTGCTCCTGTCTGTGTTATTTCATCTATCAATAAACTTTACTTACTATAACACACAAAATGTGATTGCAGTTAGTGTTGGTCATCAAGAATTTGAGATATTGCACTGGAGAAAAAAAAACATATATAATTCATTATTTCATTCCATCCTAAGACGTTATTTAACTTTTAAACAATTGTATCTAAGGTTGGTCATTCTACCCTGTTAATGGCCATGCTGTGTCTGGTCTGGCAATATATTTTACAGTTTTCTGTTTAACCTCTCCATTTTTCATCTTAAAAAATGTAAAAAAACATTGTAACAGTGAATAGGCTTAAGCATTATAACAGTAAATAGCTTGCAGTAAAAAGCTTGCACCTGTTTTCAGCAATTTAACTACGTTTTAAACAAGTCTTTGAAACATATGTTACCTCTGAAATGCAAAACTGTCTCGTCCACTGCTGGGAATTGCAATAGGCAGGTAGTCAGTCAGACAATGGCTTTTTATGTTGGAGAATGAGCCAGAATCTGGCAGCATGATGCAATCCTCCCAGTGACATGGGACTTGCCACCGGTGGGTGTGTTCAGTGTTAAGAGCGTGCACGCCCAACTGGGTGCCAGACCCGCTGAAAAAAACGCCACCAACAGGTGGTGTCCACTATTAGTGCAAACAATTTATTTTTAAAGTTTCACAGTAAAGATTTTTTTTCAGAAGGGAAAACCATTGTGCATCTGTTTACTGATATAATCATATAAAAAAGAACTTAAAATGAAAAAAGAGGGGGAGAATTACTGGCACTTTAATGGTAATATGCTACTTAATACAAAAAGAGTTTATTTACATTACGCTTTAAAGGCTGACTTACTTTTTTGGGGAGGGGGGTTGTTTCAAGAGCAGACATTATTAATATTCAAAATGACTTTTCAAAGTTAGATGGGGGTTCTATCTAATCCCTCATAGTAATCATTACATTATATATAAACAAGCATTTGTCAATGCCAAATGTTGATTGCGTTGGTCTGTTGAGCTCGCTCAGTGGCCCTCTGTCACTGGCTCAGTCTATTTGTCTTGGTGCTGTAGGCTGCTCTTTTGTACTGGGCTGCTGCCTGCATTGGCACCTTGTTCTGCTGAGGAAGGAATCCGCAGCTGTCCTAACAAAGCTCCATTGAGGTGGCTCACTCCCCATCTCACTTGCTCATTCTGTTTCTGTTGGCGCTGCAGGCTGCCCTTTTGTACTGGGCTCCTGCCTGTGTTGGTGGCTTTTTCTACCCACAAAGAAATCCACAGCTGTCCCAACAGAGCTCTGTTGAGGTCGCTCACTCCTCCTGTCTCATTCACTTAGTCTGGTTCTCCTGGCGCTGCACGCTGCCCTTTTGTACTAGGCTCCTGCCTCTGTTGGTGCCTTTTTCTGCCCACAAAGAAATTTGCAGCAGTCCCGACAAAGCTGCATTGAGCTCGGTCACTCCCCTTCTCTCACTCGCTCATTCTGTTCTGCCAGCACTGCAGGCTGCCCTTTTCTACTGGGCTACTGCCTGCATTGCTGCCTTCTTATGCCCACAAAGAAATTTGCAGCAGTTACAATACAGCTCTGTTGAGCTCACTCACTCGCTCATTCTGGTTTTCCTGCCACTGCAGGCTGCCCTTTTGTACTGGGCCCCTGCATGCATTTCTGCCGTTTTCTGCCCATAAACAAATCTGCAGCAGTCCCAACAGAGCCCCGTTGAGCTCACTGACTCCCCCTCCCTCACTGGCTGGTTCTGTGTTTCCTGGTGCTGTAGACTGCCCTTTTGTACTGGGCTCCTGCCTGCATTGGTGGCTTTTTCTGGTCAGAAAGAAATCTGAAGCAGTCCCAACACAGCTCCACTGAGCTCGCTCACTCCCCCCTCTGTCACTCTCACATTCCGTTTCTGCCGGCACTGCAAGCTGGCCTTTTGTACTGGGCTCCTGCCTGTGTTGCTGCATTTTCTGCCCACAAAGAAATCTGCAGCAGTCACACTACAGCTCCGTCGAGCTCGCTCACTACCGCTCTGTCACTCGCTTGTTCTGTTTCTCTTGGCGCCGTAGACTGCGCTTTTGTATGGGGCTCCTGGCTGCATTGGCACCTTTGTCTGTCCACAAAGAAATCTGCAGCTGTCCTGACAGAGCTCCTTTGAGGTCGCTTAGTCTCCCTCTCTCATCACTCATTCTGTTTGTCCTGGCACTGCAAGCTGCACTTTTGTACGGGGCTCCTGCCTGCATTGGCACCTTTTTCTGCCCACAAAGAAATCCCAGCAGTCCTGATAGAGCTCCATTGAGCTCACTAAGTTCCCTTGTCTCACTCGCTCGTACTGTCTCTCCCACCACAGCAGACTGGCTTTTGTACTGGGCCCCTGCTTGTATTGACGCCTTTTTCTGCCCACAAAGAAATCTGCTGCAGTCCTGACAGTGCTTCTGTGAGTACACTTACTCCCCCTCCCTCACTCGTTCTCTCGTTCCATTTCTCCCAGTGCTGCAGGCTGCCCTTTTGTACTGGGCTCTTGTATTGCGGCCTTTGTCTGCCCACAAACAAATCTGTAGCAGTCCCAACAGAGCTCAGTTGAGCTCGGTCACTGCCCCCCTCTCCCTGGGTCGATCTTAATCTGTCCCAAACACTGATTTCCCAGAGTGACTGAGCTATTGTCCGGCAGGAGTGCAAAAATATATTTTAGCTAGGATGTGAAAAATGACAGCTGTAGTGTTCATAAGGAGTTGTGAAAAAATGCCACTGTTAAAAATGTGGCATGACAGTATTACAAATTTGCGAAGTTACAAGGGTGCGTGGAAACAGTTCAACACACACTTGTAATACAGTCATGCTATGGAGTTTCGTCACCAAATTTTCAACATAGGGATTTAAGGACCCCTGCTCATGAACAGTGCCACTGTCATTTTCTTAATCTGTCCCGAACACTGACTTCCCACAGTGACCACGTTATTCTGCACCGGAACTGTGAAAGCACATTTCAGTCAGGATGTGAAAAATGACAACTGTACTGCTTATAAGGAGGTGTGAAAAAATGGCACTGTTGAAAATCTGGTGTGACAATATTACAAATCTGCGAAGTTACAAGGATGCATGGAAAGTGCGCAATGCACACTTGTAATACAGTCAATTGATGGGCTATCATCACCAAATTTTCAACATAGACATTTTAGGACCTCTGCTCATGAACAGTATCATTGTCATTTTCTTAATCTGTACCAAACAGTGATTTCCCACAGCGGCCGCTCTATTCTGCGCCAGAAGTGTGAAAACACATTTCAGCCAGGATGGGACAAATAACAGGTGCACTGATCATAAGTAGGTCTAGGAAAATGGCAATGTTGAAAATCTGGAGTGAAAATATTATAAATTTGTGAAGTTTAGTCCACTGTAATTGCAATCTTATGAAGTGTACTGTATTGTATTTATGCCCAGGACCACCTTGAAAATGAACTTGCTCAATGGTGTTTATTCCTGGTTAAATAAAGTGATTGATTGATTGATTGATTGATTGACTGATTACGAGCATGCGTGCCAACTGCGCAATGCACGCTCGTAACACAGTCATTTTATGGAGTATCATTACCAAATTTTCAACATAGGTATTTTAGAACCTCTACTCATGAACAGTGTCACTGTCATTTTCTTAATCTGTCTGGAACACTGATTTCCCACAGCGACCACGCTATTCTGCGCCAGAAGTGCGAAAACAGCTTTTGGCCAGGATGTGAACAATGAAAGCTGTACTGCTCACAAGGAGGTGTGACAAAATGCCAATGTTGAAACTCTGACATGAAAATATTGTAAATTCACGCAGCTACGTGCGTACATAGCAACTGCACAATGCACGCTCGTAAAACAGTTATTTTGAGGATTTTTTCCACCAAATTTGCAACATAGGCTTTTTGAGAGCCCACCTCATGAACACTGGCACTGTCGTTTTGTTAATTGGCCCTGAAGGGTGATTCCGCACAGTGACCAAAAACCACCTTTCCGGGCTGATTAATGCCATGACAGTTCAAGAATTCATGAGGAGGGGTCCCAAAAACCCCATGTTGAAAATGTGGTGAAAAAATTCCCAAAAATGCCCAAGATATGCACTAAGGTTGAAAAAAAACCCTATTTATTACATTATACAACTTACTGGCATTTCCTCAGTTCGCAGTCGGCTTTGAAGAGTGCAGACGTATTCCCAATCCACCGAAGATCGTCGTGCTGAGCTTCGGAGGTAAGTATCAGGTGTGGGGAGGCAGGATGCACAGTGGGTGGGTGCGGGTTCCGGGTGGGGGACAGAGCAAGTGCCGAGGGACAGTTTCCTTTTTTTTCAGGAGAAAAAAACACAAAAGACGTCACGGGACTGTTTTTCTCTTCACTGGGGCATCTGGCACACTGGGGTGGGCTCCCAGCATGCCAGCAGAGGCTGTCGTTTGGGGGGCCAGCAGTAGCCAACAGGAGATTGGGCACTCCCGTTGGCAGGAACAAAACCGGGGGGGGGTATCATTATGCTGACGGGGATTGGACACCCCATCGGCAGGAACAAAAGGGAGGGGTTACAGAATGCCGATGGGGAGTGGGCTCCCCTGTCGGCAGCAACAGAAACACGAGGCAACAAAGCTGATTGGGATTAGGGCCCCCATCGGCAAGTAAACATGGTGGGGAGGAGGGGGTTATATTGTCTGTGAACACGGTGACTACCCACTACCATGTTCACGAACAATATCAGTGGTTTCACATCCCACCCTGCAATGATGGGTCTCTCCCTCAATGCAGCGGATGGCTGATGCTGCAATGACAAGGCGGCCCCTGATTGCAGCGGCTACTTTTTTAGAAGGTTGTGCATGCTGGCTGAACTAGCATCAGCTGCAGTGTGCCACAGCATTGGGTGATGGGGGGACAAGCCTTTACAGGCTGTGGGGGCATTGGGCACAACAGTGCCATGCCTCCACAACCTGCTTGTGGAGAAAGCTGACACAACATGTTTCTTGCGCATGCGTGCAATCAACATAACAACACTAGCTATATTTTACTCTTGGGACAATGGAGACCAGATTGTGTCAGAGGGGGGTTACTGCTATTACTTACATGATTAGTACCCAATCTATACACTCATTAAAACTGTATCTTGGATTCACAGACTGAAAACAATCTATGTAGAATGCTTCTCTTAGCAAAAGGTTTTATCTAAAATTCCCCCATGTCTATCCATCTCCGCTTTTTCTATACCAAAAAAATTAAAACTTGATAACTAGTGTGACTCTTCCAAATAGTGGTGTGCTATAGGAGAATTTTCATCTTTTCTCCTGATCCATCCTTCGGATGAGACGTTAAACCGAGGTCCCTTCTACCCATCCTGGTGTTGTCCTGGTGGGTGTCCAGGTGGAAGTAAAAGAACCCAGGGCACTCTTCGCAAAGAGTAGGGAACATTCCCGGTGTCCTGGCCAACATTCCCCTTCCCATAAACCGGTTCATGCAATTATCCAGGCTGTGTGTGGGTGATGATGTGCGATATGGCCGCCACCACACATTCAGTCACTTCACTACCAGTCTAGCATTGCTTGTAAAGCGCTTTGGATATATGAAAAGCGCTATATAAATGCTGATTCTTCTTCTTCTTCTTCTACCTCCCTTGTGCTCACCGATCCTTGTTTTTAACTGTTTCTCAGTGTTACCATTATATATCATGTCACAAGGATATTTGATCCCATGTACAACCCCCATGGATTGACAAGTGATAAATTCCCTTATTCCAATATCCTCATCTTTGGTTACATTTCTGATTTTTTTTCAGTCTTTGTGTGAAGTTACAGTGTATGCACCTCCAACAAGGGACATTTCCTTTCAGATTTTCACTAGTAAAGAAACTACTTGTCTTTTGTACTGGTAACCTAGGATCTATATGCACTACCCTGTCTTGTAGTGACCTAATTTTTTTTTGCTACCACTAAAGGGTTTGATGAGAAAGTCTTGTCTCCTGTTTCTGTTGATTTTAATGCATGACTGTGTTTTAAAAAAAAAACTTTCTTAAGCTATAGAAATCATTATTGAACTTTACAGTAAACAAAATCCTATTATCTGTGCTCCCCCCCCCCCCCATAAGATAGTTCCTATATTCGGTCTTTCATTTTTTGTACTTGTATCCTCCAAAACCTGAAGAGAGCAACATCTTTGTATAAACCCTGTTTCCATCTCATCTGCTGCTTGTTTGAAATCAGTTTGTAGAGAACCATTCCTTTTGGCCCTTAGTATCTGTCTGTATGGAAGTGAGTTTATGTAAGTTTTTTGGGTGGAAACTGCTCCCTTCTAGAATGGTATTTTGGTCTGTTATCTTTCTAAAACATTTTGTATAGATTTTTCCTTCTTGTTTAAAAATCAACACATCCAAAAAGGAAATCATTTTCTGGTCATGGCTCTTATTAAATTTCAAAGATGTTGTTTTTTGATTAATGCACTCATGGAACATTTCCAGTTCACTTTCTGTTCCTTTCCATATTACTAAAATATCATCAATACACTGTTTCCATATGACTGTTTTGTCTAGGAAAGGGTTATTGAAGTAAATGTATTTTCTTTCAAAACTGTCCATAAACAAGTTTGCATATGATGGGGCCATGCTTGACCTCATCGCTGTTCCCTTTATGTGGACAAAATACTCTTTTGCAAAACAAAAATAATTCTATGATAGAACCAGTTCTGCTAGCTTCATCAAAAATGTTTAGTTTCTAATAATGTTTTAAGACATTCACATCCTTGGTCATGTGGAATTGATGTGTACAAATCTTTCCCATGCCATATGACTAGAAAACAACTTTCCATATCTATTCGATTCCAATTCAGATCTTCTAAAATATTAAAGATATGCATACTGCCTCTCACAAAGGATTCAGTTGGTTCAACGAAGTCTCTAATGTGGTAATCCACATTCACCAAAAGTGGTCTAAGAATAGACTCCACTCATGAGACTTTCATTCTCTCTGGTGGGTGCAGCAGATCCTTGTGTATCTTTAGCAATGTGTAGAACACTGGGGTTTTAGGATGTTAAGTAAAGCCCCTCTTTCCCAATCCATAATCAAACCACTGTCCAGAGCCCTGTCCAGTAGTCCCTCTATTAAACATGCCCACAGGGAAACTGGAGTGGTGTGCAGAATGCCTATGAGGATGGACTAAATGCATAACATTTTCCTTTGGGGCTCCCTATCCCTTCATGAATGGCAGTGTCTCTTGGGGATCCCCCAAAAGAAACACCCCTTCTTTTCCTGAGGGGGGAGATGTGATGGACTTGTGACCAGAGTAATGTATTAATTTCATTTTGTTAATTTCCTTTATAAATATAGTCATGCCTGTGTTGTAAATTGTGTTATTTGCAAAATTGGCACAAAATATGGCTCCAGATATTTCATGACCAAACAGGTCTTATGGGAAACATTGGCTAGAGGTGATCAGGGATAATGTTCCCATGGGAACATTCAGCCACAGATCCTATAAGGCAGATGGGAGAGTGCCAGTCCGAATGCCTCAGTCAGCTTAAAAGGCAAGAAGCATGGTGTTGCACACAGTGAACATTCTTCAAAATAGAAGCATAAAAGTGGACAGAGTGGGGGGACTGGAGTGAGCCGGCTGGCCTGAAGGATGTCATCCATCCATACACACACACACACACACCCATACACAGACCCACCCATTTGGGGGGGCAGTGGAAGACTGTCTCTCAAAGGGGTTGAGACCCCTCGCCACCATGAATATAAAATAAATTGAGGTGCTGTAAGAAAGCACTTCCTCTTGGACTTGGAGCGTCTGAAGACAAGGATCTCCACCATACAAAGACTATCTGACTGGCAAAATAGCACAATAAGGGACAGTGCAATTCTATAGATAGGGCAGGTGAAGAATTTTAGCTGAGAATAGCTCAGAATTCTGCTGTACACCAGCTGTCTGTTCAACTTGTTTTATTTTCTGCTTCTTAGTAAAGGTGCAGCCCTTTTGCTTTCCTGTAAATACATCCTGTTGTAAATACTTGTAGCCTTTTAGTAAATAATCATAATTGTATAGAATCAGTGACTGCTTGTTTTTTTAAAGGATAATTCTACTATTTCTGCTGGACCCTGTTTGCAGTCCATAAGAAACAGGTTTTCCTGGTTCCTGTTGGTAAAAACCCATGGTGGTGGCAGTAAACTTAAAGTCCCTGGTGAGGGATTTTTGCCACATTTCCAGCAGAAAACCCCTCAGCAGAGACTTCAAGCTCACTGCCACCACCGTGAGTTTTTACCATCAGGACGCAGGAAAACCTGTTTCTTATCTCCTCCTTTGCACAAGGTCAGGAAGGTCAACACAATAACTGTGGGTAGAGTGCCCCTTCATAGACTGCAAATACAGTCCAGCAGAAATAGTACAATTACCCTTTTAAATAAAACAAGCCATCATTGATTCCATAAAAATATGATTCTTTACTAAAAGCCTTCAAGTATTTACAACAGAATGAATTTACAGGAAAACAAAAGAGTTGCACAATTACTAAGAAGCAGAAAACAAAACAAGCTGAACAGACAG
The DNA here is from genome assembly GCA_016271365.2 of Neoceratodus forsteri. Lineage (NCBI taxonomy): Eukaryota > Metazoa > Chordata > Ceratodontiformes > Ceratodontidae > Neoceratodus > Neoceratodus forsteri. The sequence continues at coordinate 1,154,178,559 of CM057456.1, read as the reverse complement.
TTGGTATATAGCAGAATTCTGAGCTATTCTCTCCTAAAATCCTTCACCTGATCTAGCTACATAATTGCATTGTTCCTTACTGTGCTATTTTACAGTCAGCTAGTCTTTGTATGGTAGGGCCCCCCTTGTCTTCAAATGTTCCAAGTACAAGAGGAAGTGCTTTCTTACAGCACCTCAATTATTTCGCTTCTGTGGGAGGGATCTCAACCTATTTGAGGACAGTCCTCCACTGCCCCCAATGTGTGTGTGTGTGTGTGTGTGTGTGTGTGTGTGTTGAAGTGTGTGTGTGTGTGTGCGTGTGTGTGTTGATGGGTGACATCATTCCAGCCAGTTGGCTCACTCCACACACATACCCCATTCTGTCCACTTTTATTATTCTGTTTCGAACACTGTCTAAGGTGTGTAACCCCGTGCTTCTTGCCTTTTAAGCTGACTGAGGTATTCAAACTGGCACTCTCCCATTTGCCTTACAGAATCTGTGGCTGAATATCCCATGGGAACATTTCTCCCTGATCAACTCTAGCCAATGTCTTTGATAAGATCTGTTTGGTCATGTGATATCAGGAGCCATGTTTTGTGCCCATTTTGTAAATAGCACAACTTACAACACAGGCATGACTATACTTACAAAGGAAATTAACAAAAAGAAACGAATACATTACTCTTGTTGCAGGTCAGTCACAACCCCCAAGAGACACTGCCATTCATGTAGGGCCTAGGGAGTGCCTAAAGGGTGATTGGCCTTTGCTGCCTACGCACCCAGGCTGTGGAACTCCCTGCCGGTCAGTACCCGCTCCTCCCCCCCTCCCATCACTGTTTAAAAGCCTCCCTATGGGGCTTCCTAAAATCAGCCTCCACCTACCTCTGCACCAGAGCCTCTACAACCCGGTCTCAACTGATGGGTGATGCATCCCGAGATACGACAAGCACTTTGTCCTTTAAATTGCTTGTTGCCTCGGGAGGCATCATAGATGCTGGGTCCCCTGGCTGACCCTTTAACCACCTAGTTGACCTCACCTGTACCACGCTGTTTATCTACCTCTTGATGGTATCTACTCTGCCTGATGATCTTATACGTACCCTGATTTGCTTGTTGACTTGCCTGTTAGTGATGTATCATATCTTGTAGACATCCATTGCCCCGCCTGTATTATGATGCTAGTTACCTCCAGATATAATTTTATGTGCCTGATGCTATTGCTTGTACCCTGTATTTGCCTGACATTCTTGTTTGTACCTTTGTAATCCTCCTGGGTCGCACTTGAAAATAGGCACCTGGATGTCTAGTGTGCTTACCGGTTAACAAAAGGAAGGAAGGAAGGAAGGAAAGAAAAAAGAAAGAAAGAAAGAAAGAAAGAAAGAAAGAAAGAAAGAAAGAAAGAAAGAAAGAAAGAAAGAAAGATGTTATGCACTTAACCCACCTTGACAGTCTATCTGCATTGGTATTCTGTGCACCACCCAGTTTTATTGTGGGCATGTCCCCACATCCTCATCTTCTCAGCCCTGGCAGTGTTAGCTGCCCTGAAAGGGTAAGGTTATTCACTTAGGATCCATCCTGGGGTTCAGAAAGGAGGTACACCAGGAAATCAGCCTTGTTCCCCTCCTCTGACATGCTGCATATGGTGAGGATCATTTCCAGTGTGACATAAATCCCTCACCAGCAGGGACAATGGTTTTCCATTTTTACCGGTAACACCGGTAAAAATCACGGAATCCTGCTTGGTTTGCGGATTTTGAATTCTTGCACCGGTGCCTTACGGAAATTGCATTTCACTGCACAGAATCCCTAATATTTCAGCAAATTTTTAAATGTTTTTATTTTCTCTTTCTCTGTCTCCTTCTCACAGCATCAGTCTCCACTTTTCAGAGATCCCTAGGCTGGCTATCCCTTAGCTTTACCCCAGGTAATGCTCAAGAGCTCCTGTGAGCCTGCACCCATCCTGCCTAGGTTGTACCCCCCAGGAGGGGAGGGAGGGGACCCCAGGTCACCCCTCCACAGTCCTTTAATGTGTGTCAGGCAGCCCAGTGGGTCCCTCATGGAAACTGGTTATGAAGTCTGGGGCAGCTGGGTCCCTTCTACCCGCAGCTGACATGGGGTGATTGTTATTGGTTTTCTGGTCTCTGTCCCTGAGGGCACCAACACTTGAGGGGATCCAAGGAAGTAGGGCACATAGAGACAAGCCTCTACTCCAGATACTGGCTAGCTTCCTCTCTTCCCAAATGCTTTGCAGCCTCATTGCACCACTGCCTGTGGTCACCCAGGTGGCAGTAAAGCAGCAGGTCCTGCAGGCCACCGTTCCCAGAGGAGGACTGTGGCCCCCAGCTGCTCAATCCTATTCCCCTGGCCAGGCCTCTAGCAACCCAAATTCACTTCTGATACTGAGTCCCTGGTATTGCAAGCAGTAGTACTACCTCAGGCTATTTACAGTGCTTTGTCAACTATACACCCACTTTGGTGTAAGAAACATAAGCAGATGGAGAGGAAATAATTCAGTTTTAGTAAAATGTTGCAAAGTGTTCAATGTTCATAATTTGCACTGTAGGTACTGTGCACTATTATTGAAGTCATATATTAAAACATTATATATGGGTGTTATGGCTGACAGTATAGCTAGTAATTAGAGTAACAAACAGTGATCAAACTGAGTACATTTAGAAGACTTTGGTTTGATTCCCACAACCTCCACTTGCATACTGTGTGACTCTGAGCAAGGCACTTAACCTCCACAGTGCTCCTGGGTCACCTCTGAAAACAGGCAGTTTTGCCTGGTAGGTTTACCCAGTTTACACAAAAATATAAAAAAAATACCAATATATGTTTACTACATCATACAGTAGTCAGCGTACCATGTAATTTATCTGAGTTGTACTCAGGCTGCAATGATGTTGTATAGGTAAATATAAATGTTCAGATACATTTTGTGTTTTATAGTTTGTTTTAGACTTTAGTCAGGTTGTTATTGTATTTTTGCATATGAACATCTAGGATATATATTGCTATGCAGGATCGCTGTTACCAACTAGTTTATTCAAGTTTATAATCAGCAGGGCCATCCAGAATTCTCAGTTGTTTGATTGAAAGCTAGTCTGAATGAAGTATGTTCACAAGGCACAAGCTGCCTTACTACTTATTTAGGTGAATGGATAGAAACATAGACTTGATGGGCCACCTAGTCTGCCCATTTAATCTTTTGCACCTTCTCTCCACCTGTTGTGTCAGTCTCTGTGATAACAACAAGTTTTCTGACCAGACTGCTTTAATAAAAGCAAATGTTACGTGTTTTAAGTGTACTTATGCTTGGCCAGTGAATTTGAAAGCACATTCAGTGACACGTGGAAGGTAAGACCCCAGGGGCTGTATGATGCTGGTGGGTAGAGAGGTGCTCAATTCACATCTGAGCTCAAACATGAAAACTGAGAGACACCCTTTTCATGGAGACCAAGGGAAAAAAAAGGAATCCACATGTTTGTGAGATGCATTAGAAGGTCCTCCACTAATCACTTGTGAATTTTTTTTTAGGTGAAGACACTATTTCAAAGAAGCAAATTCAGGCAGTTTTTTTTTTGTTCCTCCTACCCCCTGGCCATCCACTCCTTCAGGCCTGCCAAGTCCTCCTACCACTGCTGCTGCATCCCCCCCACCATCCACTGCCCCTTATGACCATGCTACCAGGTAATCCGAATTAACCCTTCATTGGTGGGCCCCTATCCCTGTGGGAGGCTAACAAGGGAAGATAATCACCCTAAAGAGCTTCCTGTATATCCCAGGCATGGCAGAGGTCAGAACAGACACATGTGTCTGGGACGTCATGCTTATGGAGGGACCAGAAGCCATCCTCTAGGTAGCCAACAGGTGTTTTTCCATTTTTGTGGGAGCATGACAGGCCGCATGATGTCAAGACACAAGCTGACATCCATCACGCTCTCTTCTGCAATGAGGGCCAATGTATTGCCATGCCTCCAGACTCCACCTGGGGCCAGCAAATGGTGAGCTGTGAATATACCCTCCCTCCAAGGAGAAGGCGAGTGGTTGTTGGACACTTAAGCCTTCACCCCCCAGCTGGTCTTCCAGCACCCAAACCTATTCCCAAACCCTGGTCAGTGGTGTCACTGGCAGAAATCCAATTCAGGCAGTTAAATGATAGGAAAACAAATGTGGTCCACCTTAGTAGTGGTGGTGGTTCCATTTAATTCACATCTGAGTTCTAACAAGCAAAGAGACCAGTAATTTGTAACATGTGCATGTGGGGTGTGGGTGTTGAAGAAAGGGGATCGTAGTGCTGTCACTACTGCCATCACCCCTGAGGGATGTGGACTGCATTGTTGCTACTGCCATCACACCTGAGAGGTGGGGGGGGCTGTAGTGCTTCTGCCATAACCACTGGTGGATGGGGAATGTTGTACTGCTGATGTCCCACCTGAAGGATGGGGGCCATAGTGCTGATACTGCCATCACACCTGAGGAATTCGAAATGTGGTACTGCTGCCATCACACTTAATGGATAGGGACCAGAGTGCTGCTGCCCCATCACACCTGAGGGAAGGGGACACAGTGTTGTTGCTGCTGCCATCACACCAGAGGGATGGGTCTGTAGTGTTGTTGTGTAGCTATCGCACCAGAGGGATGGGGACCTTACTGCTGCTTCCATCACACCTCAGGGATGGGGGCTGTAGTGCTGTTGCTGCCATCATATTTTGTACCTAAAATAACTTTAAATTGGTACAAGGATGAAAGGATGTGCAACAGTGGAGGTCAAAACTGCTAAAATGCATGTTAGCAGAGTTAAAAATTGTTAAATAAAATACACAACACCAAACACCGGTTAAATCGGATTATGGCTTAGCAGACACCGGTGACAGTACCGTTTTTTACAATGTGCAAAATGGAATTTGCCCTTTCTCAATCCCGGTAAACCAGTGTCCCTGCTTACCAGGGACTTCAAGTTCACTGCCACGACCGTGGAGTTTTTTACCAACAGGACCCAGAGAAACCTGTTTCTTACCTCTTCATTTACACATGGTTAGGAAGGTCAGAACAATAAGTGTGGGTAGTGTGCCCCTTCAGAGATGGAGTGCAAACAGAGTCCAACAGAAATTGTAGAATTGCCCTTTTAAATAAAACATGCAGTCACTGATTCTATAAAAATAGATGCTTTACTAAAAGACTACAAGTATACAATAGGATGTATTTACAGAAACAAGCAAAACCATTACAGTTTACTAGCAATGAAAATAAATGAAGTTATACCAAGCAGGATACAGCTAGAAGACTCTGAGCTGTTGTCCCGGATTCCCCCGTTCCCCCCCCCCAAAAGACAGACCACCTGTTTGTTGTTGTGCTTAGATTGGCAATCAATTTATTATATAAATCATAATTCCATTTCGATTTCCATTGTCATTTATTTATGTCTTTACAATTTTATTTGTATTGCATCCAAAACTCCAACTCTGATCCTCTCTCTCTCTCTCTCTCTTTCTTCTCGCTTCCCCAGGTCAAAACCTGGGTGCCTTCTTCTTCTCTTTTTGGTAGGTAACGGTGAGAACCGAGACCGCTTTTTGTCCTTCAGTTTCTTCTCCTTCTCATCATATTTCTTTTTCCTCCCCCCTCTCCTTTCCCCTCCCTTGCCATCCACCTTTGGCAGTCCACCTTTGTCTGGACTGGACTTCCTCTGTCATCCACCTCTGACAGTCCCAGTCAATCCCTTTCCATTAATCACTTTCTCACTTTTTGTCAGGTGGGTGCGTGGTAACAAAACTTCAGCAAAAGTGACTGAACCATCTCTGTGCAAGCCTTTTTGTACCCCCTTTAGCCCCTCCCCTTCCTGCAGCATGTCCTTTGTCCTGGCTCCCCGTCCCTCCCCCTACCTTCCCCCCTCCCTCTTGAGCCAACCACTTGCCAACAACACAAAAGGGGAGGAAGGGTGCACCAGGACAACATGGTTTGCCCCTTAAAGGGTAAACTCCATTGTCCCAAATTGCCCCTTTTTTCCCCACAAAAGACAGACCACCTGTAAGTTGTTGTGCTCAGACTGGCAATCAATTTATTATATAATTCATAATTCCATTTCCATGTCTCATTGTCATTTATTTATGTCTTTACAATTTTATTTGTATTGCATCCAAAACTCCAACTCTGATCCTCTCTCTCTCTCTCTCTCTTTTCCTCTCACTTCCCCAGGTGAAAACCTGGGTGCCTTCTTCTTCTCTTTTTGGTAGGTAATGGTGAGAACCGAGACCGCTTTTTGTCCTTCAGTTTCTTCTCCTTCTCATCATATTTCTTTTTCCTTCCCCTTCCCTTTTTCCCCACAGCCTGTCTCCAGCTTGCGTTGGATGACTGGCCTTCCCCCCATTTTAGGATTCTTCCCCTTCCCTCCTTTCTTGTTTTATCTCCTTTCTTGTCTCTTCCATGCCTCGATAAACCCCATCATTTCAGTATTAAACATGTCTATTGCTAGATATGACAAGTGCACCCCATCTGGCCTGTAGAATTCTTCCACCCATTCTTCCACCCCTCACACTATTACGTGTCCTCCCATACTCTTGACCAAAGTTCCTACCCTTCTATTCATCTTCCTCCTGGCTCTGTCTATTGCTCTATGGCTATGTTCGTGTCTCCACACCCTCCTTGGTATCATGTCTGACCAGGCTATGCTCACACTAGGCCACCATTGCCATATCTTCCCTAAGTCCTGTTTCAACTGCATATCCGTGTCTACCCATGGCTTCCCTCCAAGGTCATTACCCCCAAGGTGTACAATAATTAAATCTGGGATAGGCTGCCTTTCCTTCATGTCCCTCAGGGTAGGAAGCAACTGTGCCCATCTCATCCCTCAGATGCCACGCCACACGAGCCTACATTGTCTGGCATCCTGGTATAGCTGCTTTCCCCCAGCTTTTTTTCTCCACTCTCTTTTCCACCCAATAAATGTATGAATGCCCGCAGATCCATACTTCAGTGGTCCTCCCTCTCCCTGAAGAAATGAAGCAAAAGACATCTTAATCACCTACTTGCCTTGTTTATATTTTTTTTGCATCTTTCCCAAACCCCCCCACTTCTTTTTTTTTTTTTTGACAAAATAACATTGACATGTTAATCTCAAACTTGGATATCTCGAATATACCTCTTATAGCTGGCAGACTGCCAGGGCCCTTTTTCCATCATACTGTTCGCTGTTTCCCCTGCTGCTGCCCACTTTGATGCAGCCCCTATCTGGAAAAAGTAGGAAGTATAATTGCCCGGGTCCTCTCCCAAGAATTCCATGCCCTTTTTTAGCATGGCCGTCACTTGGTAACCTGTCACATTCTTTCCGTCCCCATCATGTACAAGTACTCTCCCCTCTTTAAACCTGCGTTCTGCAGCGTATGCCCATAGAGCTTTTACCGGGCACACTGTCCCATCCATGTGAGCTTTAATAGTTATGGCGCACCTGTGTCCCACTTGATCTGTTTTTGACATTTTAACTAGGACTTGTATCTTCTTCTGCCCCTAAGTAATGTCTCCCCATTTTAACCCCCCGCCTGGGTCCTTCCTCTATGACCTACCGCCTCACTCACTCTCAAGGCTCCTGCAAACATCACCAAGTAAATCGTGTGAAATAATAGTGCCTCATCCTTGAACCTGCAAATTGCCGGCAGCACCACCTTTAATTCTGCTAGCCAGTGGTCTGCTATTGGCTGTCTTCCATCCTTGGGTCTTTTCTGCAACCTATTCCACCCTTGCATCATTCTCTGTATCAGCATTGACTTTGTAGGGTCCTTCCATCTCCTTAGGCTACAGATTACACTAATCCCTGCTAGGTAAACCCCCATTGTGGTGTGAGCCATACCTCTCTGCCACTGGTCCACTGTAAACTTTCCTAACTGCTCTTCCATAAGTGGCCAACTTACCTCCATGTGGTGTGTTGCCCTGAATGTTTGCAACACCCATCAGGCCCCTTCATAGGTCCTCAAGGTCCGTGGTGCCCATGAGTTGTGAAACAGCATTTCCACTCCCTCTTGCCAACATCTCAGATGTTCGTTGGTATGGGTGTTTTCTGCTCCTCTGCTGCTGGTGCCAGCATCCAGAAACAATCCAGCTGCAGACAGGAAAGGCTGTCAACTAGGGTATTTTCTACCCCTTCTATGTGTTTGGCCCTGAGTGACATGTTCAGTTGCAAAGCTCTTAACACCAGCTGTCTCAACACCCCCATGACCATGTCAGATCTGGCTCCCCTGTTGTTTAAAACCTCTACCACTGATTTGTTTTCACACCAGAATGTGACCTTCTGATTCCTTAACTCTTCCCCCCATACCAGGGTGCAGGCCCAAATGGGCATGATTTCTAACAGCGTCATGTCCCTTACCTTTCCGTCTCTCACCCAGTGGCTTGGCCAAGGCTCAGAGAACCATTTTCCCCTCGAATAGCCCCCATGCCAAACCCCCCCACTGCATCTGTATACAGCTCAAGATCTGTATTGTAAATCTAATCTTCCTGCCAAAATGAGGAGCCGTTATAGGTGCTGAGGAATTCTTCCCATACTTTAAAATCTTCTTTCACTCCCCTTGTGATAACCACCCAGTGGTGTGGTCTGGTTACCCCTGCGGTGGCCCTTGGTAGTCGCTTAGTGAACATCCTCCCTGGCCCAATTGCCCTACAGGCAAAGTTCAAATGTCCCAGTACTTGCTGTACCTGCCTCAATTGCACCTGTGTTCTGCCTGTATTTACCTGAATCAGCTCTCTAAGTTTTGATACCTTGCTATCCGGCAACCTAAAGACCTCTTTTTGCGCATCTATCTCGATACGCAAGAATTCTAGAACCTTACTGGGTCCTTACATCTTTTCTGGTGCCATTGGTACCCCCTGTTCTCTACACAGGTTCTGGAAGCTAGTCAGCATCTTTTTTGACTCCTCCCATGCACTTCCTATTAACAGGAAGTCATCCAGGTAATGTATGACCGCTCTGTAACCGTCTGTTCCTGAAATATCCACTGCAAACAGGTACTGAAAGCTTCAAATGTAGCACAAGCTATGGAACAACCCATGGGCATGGCCTTGTCAAAATAGTACTGGTCCCCTATCTTGAAACCCAATAGATCCCAATCTTCCCATCTAACTGGTAGCAATCGGAAGGCAGACTCCATGTCTGTCTTGGCCATCCATATAATGCATCTGGTGTCACCCTAATAATCTGCACGGCCTCTTCCAGCATTGCATAAGTGACTCTGCTGTGTTCCTCCCTTATGAAATCGTTCACTGAGTCCCCTTCTGGAAATGACAGGTGGTGAATCACCCTGTATTTCCCTTCCTGTTTCTTAGGAACCAGGCCAAGTGGGGAGATCCTCATATTCGGTAATGGGGGGCTGGGTTATGATCCTTCTACTCTCCCTGCCGCTATTTCTTTCTCTATCTTTCTCTTCATAATTTCTTCCTTCCCCTTAACTGATCCCAAGTTGTTAGCCTCTCTTGCCCGCCTTGGGCCTTTGCATTGCAGTGGGAAACAGTTCTAAAACCTCTTCCTAATGTTTCCGGCACTTCTCTATCTGGGTAACACTTTAACCATCTCGCCCACAACTCTATTTTGATAGGGGGTTTTGCCATCTGAAATTGTTCCCCTAACCTTCCCAACCCTGGCCCCCTCCCATCTCTCTAACTGTTCAATAAGCTTGATTCCCCCCTACCTCCATATCCTCTGCCTCTCGTTCCTCTATTCCATGGCTGTTGCCTATAGCCATGTCCTTCCTGAAAGGGCTGCTGGCTTGTACCCTGCCCCCTCCCCCATGGGCCCCTGGCCAAGTAGTCCTGCATTTGCTCTTGGGATGTGCTCCCCCCCCCACATTTTGAGCAGGCATGTGAAAACTGACATTGCGGCCAGGGACAGGATGCCCTGTTATAGCCCCAGCAGCATTTTTGGGGTACCCCCCCCTTTTCCCTGTCTCTCCCTCCGGTGTGGATTGATCAGTTACATAGTCCGTCCAGAAATCTAACTGCTTTGTATCCAGCTTCACATCCCCGTAGGTTACCATCCTTTCCTGAAAAAATTCATCATAATATATCCAGTCTACCCCTCCTTTAGCCTTCGCTCTTCTAATGATCAGCGAGTATGTAATGAGAGGGATACCCAGCTCTGGTTTCTTTTCTTGTACTCTAGCCGAGTATGTGGCGAAACCCACAAACCACCCATCCCACATCTTTCCCTTTGTAAATTTGTCTTCTTCTTTTTTACCCAGCAAAACTACTGCTGCCACCATCTCACTCTTCCCAATACTTTCCGCTTCCTCATACTTCACTGCAGCTTCCCTACTGACTAAGGCAAAAATGTCTATGTACTCCCCTTTCCATATCTTTTCCTTCATTGCCAGGGGTACATGCTCCCCTATTCTCATCCCTGGGGCTCCTATCTCCCTAGTACCTTTTCCCGTGTTCTCCATCATCTTTTCCACCTCTCCTGTTGTTTCTCTCTCTGACCTGATCTCTGCCAGTTCCGATTCCATCTGCCCTAACCCCCCTGTCTCCAGCGTCATAATAATCTGGCCTATGTATTCTCTAATGCTGCTCCCACTGTGCCTGATACGTTACCTGTGGGTTTGTCAGCTCCTGTTATCCTCAAGAGCCCCTGGCCTGGGTTCCTGCAGCTGAATCATTGGTTGTGGCATTGCAAGTGGGGGAACTCCTGTATTCGGGGGATCCATTCTGGGTTCGAGTGGTGGCGGCACCACTTGCTCTTGGGGAGGTACTGACGATTCTGGTACACAGGGCAGCAGTGGTACTGGGCTGGCCGCTCAGGGAGGAACCACTCTTGGCTGTTGCAGTCTCCTTGGGCTGGGTGCCCTCCCTGCTGGCCGCTTCCCACCACCCCCTTTTCCCATCCCTGCCTTCCTTTTCTCCCCGGATCACCCCGGCTCCTCTCCTTCTACCAGCTGCCACATCTTGTTGGCCTTTTCCGCAAGCTCCATGATGGCCCTGTAGGCATCTTCTTTTGATGGTCTATTTCTCTTTGGTGAAATCTCCTTTCTTGCCTGTATAAAGCTGTAAACTGAAAAATGTCTTTATTAATACAAATGCTGGATTTCTTGGCTTGGACTGCAAACAGAGTCCAACAGAAATTGTAGAATTGCCCTTTTAAATAAAACATGTAGTCACTGATTCTATAAAAATAGATGCTTTACTAAAAGACCACAAGTATACAATAGGATGTATTTACAGAAAAAAACAAAACCATTACAATTTACTAGCAATGAAAATAAATGAAGTTATACCAGGCAGGTTACAGATAGAAGACTCTGAGCTATTCTCATGTTAAAACCTATTCATTTACCTTCTACAGTATGAAGAAAACACTATTCCCTAAGCTGTATTTCTTACCAGATCTCTAGCTACAGGACTCTGGGGTTTTCAGATGTTCCATGTCCAAGAGGAAGTGCTTCCTTACAGCATGTCAATTTATTTCCTTCTCCTGTTGTCATAGTTACAGACATAAAAATTACAGAGCCCCCCAAGTGGTTTTTCTGACATGATTCCAACCCTGATAGGAAGCTGTGACTTACTGAGGGCGTATTTTAATACAAGTATTTATTTTGACCTGCAACTTGTATTTGAGGATGGCTTTTATTCGTGAGTGGCTTCTGTTTAATGAAATGTAATATTTAGCTATATTTTTTCAGTGAACATAGCATGCGTGAACTATAAGTCCTTAGTAACTTCCATATGACTTGGCATATTTTTCACCAAACCATCAAATGGACCTATAGTTCTGTATCCTCAAACAAAAGTGTAAGTTTCAAAACATAACTCTTTGTAGAATTTTTTTCAAACTATTGATTTGTCAAACTGAGCATGTGCAAACAAATATTGTTAATAACTACAAAATGAGTTGATATTTTTTTCACCAAACCATCGAAAGGATGTATTCCTCCATAACTTCTAACAAACCTGTACATTTCATAACTTAACTTCCTGTCATTTTTATGTTGGTTCATGCTTACGCAGCCAACATATTGTGGTAGTAGCAGATTTGGAGGAGCGGTCACTGTTGGGAGAATGCAGGGCATGCATCAGAAGGTGCGTCATAGAAACATAGAAACATAGAATTTGACGGCAGATAAGGACCGCTTGGCCCACCCAGTCTGCCCATTTCCCTACCTACTGGATAAGCTGCAGATCCTAGTTAACCAGCAGCCTACTTCTTCCTACCCCCACCCCCAGAATTGCCTTATGACTATCCCATGCATGCTTGAATTCCACCACTGATTTTGACTCCACAACCTCCTCCGAAGGCCATTCCATGCATCCACAACCTCTCTGTGAAAAATACTTCCTTAAATTACCTCTGAGCCGCCTCCATCTTCAAATTGTGCCCTCTTGTTCTTGCACACCTCTTTTTTGAAAGATGCTACCCTCTTGGACTTTGTTGATTCCCTTGAGGTACTTGAAGTTTCTATCATGTCCCCCTCTCCCTCCTTTCCTCGAGGGCTATACATATTAAGCTCCTTAAGTCTTTCTTCATATGTCCTCCGGTGCAGACCCTGCACCATTTTAGTGCCCTCCTCTGGACAGCTTCCATTCTGTCTATGTCTTTGCAGAGATTGGGTCTCCAGAACTGCACACAGTACTCCAGATGGGGTCTCACCAGCTGTCTGTACAGAGGGATAATAACTTCCTGTTTTCTACTGGTGATGCCTCTCCCTATGCATCCCAGTATCCCCCCAGCCCTCCTTGTTGCCTTCTCACATTGCTTGCCCACCTTTAAGTCATCTGATATGACTACCCCCAGGTCCCTTTCCATTTTTGTTGTTGTTAGTATCTCACCCCCCATTGTGTACTCTTCCCCTGGGTTTTTGTTTCCCAGGTGCATTACCTTGCACTTCTTAGCATTCATTCCCCAATCAGGCAGCAGGAGGCACTGACCTCATGCATGCCTAATGTGGCCATCACAACAAAGAAAAGGTCTGCTGCAATGAGAGTGAAGCTCTCATGCAGCGTGACCATTACACGCCTCCCTTGGTGTAGGCAACATGGCAGCAGTGACTGCCGCCACTGCTGCCTGTCACAATGCCAACGGGGGAACCCACTCCCCGTCAGCATAATGTGTCTCCCACTTTTGTTGATTGCCGAGCGGTGTGCCCAATCCCCCTCGGCATCATGCACCCTCCACCCCATTTGTTATGTGCCGATGGGGGTGCCCATTCCCCCGTCAGCTAAAGCATCCCCCCACCCACAAACACTGAGGTGACACACTGGGAGCCCACTCCAGCATGCCAAATCCCATCTGAAAATGGAAACCATCCCACGGCATCTTTTTTTTTTTTAAAAACCCTGTAAAACAAAAACAGTCCCTGGGCAGTCTCCCTACACCCCTCCCGCAACCCGCACCCACTCACTGTGCACCCTGACTCCCCACACCTCCCTCACCCCATACTTACCTCTGGAGTCTGGCTTGACAATCTTTGGTGGACTGGGAACACATCTGCACTCTTTAAAGCCGACCGTGAACTGAGGAAATGCCGGTAAGCTGTATAATGGAATGAACAGGGTTTTTTCAACTTTGACGCATATCTCAGGCATTTTTTGGAATTTTGGCACCAAATTTTCAACATGGGGTTTTTGGGACCCATCCTCATGAATTCTGACTCTGTCATGGTGTTATTCGGCCCTGAAAGGTGATTTTGTGGTCACTGCATTGAATCGCCTTTCAGGACCGATCAACGAAATGACAGTGCCAGAGTTCATGAGGTGGGCTCTCACAAAGCCTATGTTGCAAATTTGGTGGAAAAAATCCAAAAAAATGACTGTTTTATGAGTGTGCATTGTGCAGCTGCTACGCACACTCATAACTTTGCGAATTTTCAATATTTTCATGCCAGATTTTTAACTTTGGCATTTTTACACACCTCCTTGTGAACAGTACAGCTGTCATTTTTCACATCCTAGCTGAAATGTGTTTTCGCACTTCGGGTACAGAATAGCCCAATCACTGTGGGACATTAGTGTTTGGGACAGATTACGAAAATGACAGTGACACTGTTTATGAGCAGAGGTCCTAAAATGCCTATGTTGAAAATTTGGTGATGATACTCCATAAAATGACTGTGTTACGAGCGTGCATTGCACAGTTTGCACACATGCTCACAAGTTCGCGAATTTATAATATTTTCATTCCAGATTTTCAACATTGCCATTGTTCTGCACCTCCTTATGAACAGTATAGCTGTTATTTTTCACCTTCTGGCAGAAATGTATTTTCACAGTTCTGGTGCAGAATAGCATGGTCGCTGTGGAAAATCTGTGTTTGAGACACATTATGAAAATGACAGGAACACTGTTCATTAGAAGAGATCCTAAAATGCCTATGTTGAAAATTTAGTGATGAAAGTCCATAAAATGAGTGTTTTCCGAGTGTGCATTGTGCAGTTTGCATGCAAGCTCATAACTTTGTGAATTTGTAATATGTTCACTACAGATTTTCAAGACTGGCATTTTTCCACACGTCCTTATGAACAGTATAGCTGTCATTTTACATATCCTGGCTGAAATGTATTTTCGCATGTCCGGTGCAGAAATGCACGATCGGCTAAAGGAATCAGTTTTTGGGACAGTGTGAGCAAATGATGGTGACACTGTTTATGAGCAGAGGTCCTAAAATGCCTATGTTGAAAATTTGCTGCTGAAAGTCCATAAAATGACTGTGTTGCAAGCATGCGTTGCGCAGTTTCCACGCACCCTTGTAACTTCGCAAATTTGCAATATTTTCATGCCACATTTTCAACAGTGGCATTTTTCACACCTCCTTATCAACAGTACAGCTGTTATTCTTCACATCCTGCCCAAAATGTGTTTCCTCACCTGTGGCCCACAATGGCGTGGTCGCTGTGGGAAATCAACTTTTGGGACTGATTAACAAAATCGCAGCATCACTGTTCATGAGGGGAGGTCCCAAAATGCCTATGTTAAAAATGTGGCTAACAAGCTCCCACAAATAATTGGGTTACGGACATGTGTTGTGCAGTTGCTATGCATGCTAATGACTTCACCAAATTTTTCATATTTTCATTCCAGATTTTCAACGTTGCCATTTTTTATGCTTCCCCATGAACAATACAGTTGCCATTCTCCACATCCTGCCCAAAATGTGTTTTCGTCCCTGTGTCACCAAATGGCATAGCCGCTGTGCAAAACCACCTTTCAGCTCACAAACTGTGCCGCTTCTCATGAGGTGGCCTTACAAACAGCCCATGTTGAAAATCTGGAGTGAAAATACCACCGCACCCCTATGGTGTTAGGGTTTCCAACTGTAGCACCCTGCCCAGTACAGACCGACAGGTACCAGGGCTGTGACTTGAGATCACCAGATGTAATGCTCATGCCATTGCACCCCCACCCCCATCCTGCAGCCACTGACAGGCATTGTGGTGTGCCTTGTACTGTTCGACCACAAAATTCACTCCATTCTCCTATACTGCACCCACATCAGTGTATTTCCTTATGGAATGGGGTAAGTATAATGCCCAAAGACCCCAAAGCACACCACGGCACTTGTCAGTGTCTACAGGGTAGGCTGACATACAATGGCATGAGCGTTACAGCTGACGACCCAAAGGCACACCCCAATGCCTGTCGCTGTCTACAGGGTGAGGGTGGGGTTGGCATCACTTCAATACTTCACTGCCATTCCTATTATGCATCTCTACCTCTGGCACTACCAAAGCCAATACCAGCGAGGCAACAATCGGCATTGACAAATACTTGTTTTCTCTGTTTGAGCAAAAATATTGGCTCAAAAATGGGTAAACATACATGATTTTGACACTCTAAACAGCAACTCCAAAATTAACAAACATATTTCTATCAAACTTACCACGTTAGTAGACCCCAGGACCAAAATGATGCATGCCAAAATCTACAGTCCTAATGTCTAAGGTATCTGAGTTATAAGCATTTGAAAATGGCCTTTTTTAAAGAGAAACCAATGCTACCTGAATATACAGGCACTACCATGCCCATATGATATCTGAATATATACATCCATGGTTGATATTAGGATTGAAGAACACAAAGTGCACAAACTGGGGAAATTAAATAACATTAGGGTTCTGGGTCTGGAGTCTTCAAAAATTAGTAGTGGGGTTTTCCTTGGACTTATCAGCTCTAATGCCCACCCTATCCCCTAAGCAAACAAGGTCCAACATGATCTTTTTTCTTCATGAAGGGCATACAGGACATTGCATGAAGAAAGCTGTAACATATTCTGTTTTCAACATGTGGTGAGCAGTGTTTTTCTAACTCTAAAGAATATAACTCTGTGAGCCACTGGCTTGGAGCTTTACCTTGTACTTTAGGAAGGAGGCTATGGGCTGGGGGAATGCGGTGGGCATTACGGTTGACAGCCACAAATAAGATAAAATCACTGATTTTCCAGCACTCTGGATACCCAAAACTGTAATATTTCTTTCAATTCCCTACGTTGTGCTCTTTGTATTCTTGAACACTAAGCACACATTAACATAAGTTTTTACAATTTATTTCCCTTCATTTTGTGATAGTCATATTGTATCCTCATTCATACAGGACCCTTTGGGACCTGCATTAATGGATGCAGATGTGCAGGGTCCAAAGAAAGAGTCCACCTGGCTGCTGAAGTGCAGTGCCCACTAGCCCTTCACTTCTGTGCAGCTACAGAGGCAAAGAATCCATAGGTTCATGGAGGGGAGTATGCAGGGTTTAGCATCCATCTGATTGTGCAAGTGCAGCTATGAATGCAGAGGCTGGCTACCTGTTGCTCAAGCAGCACAACACTGCATCATCCATTCTTAGGTGTGGAGTGGTGCTGCCCCCCCCAGCCTCTGCCCATCCAGCTGGTTCCCTGACCTCATCCTCAATCTCAACTCACTAGCATGGGATCATAATAAACTACCCATTGGGCCAATGGCTGGCCCCACAAATAATGTTTCTTCATATCTCTTTTTCTAGTACACATTTTAACCCTACATTTGCAACATAGGCTTTTTATGATGTCCTCTTCTCAGCATAACAGGTGTCATTTGTGAAATGCTATCTGAAACATCATTTCACATGGCAATTGCTATAACACATTTCATGCAGGATTTCAAAAATTAAACCTGTCATAGTCATCAGGTGGGGTTAAAATAAGACTATGGGCTCAATTTTCAAAGCCCCAATGGTGACGCAGGGTGCCAGTGTCAAACAGAATTGATGCACCTTGCTCCTTGTGTCAAAAGTTGTGCCTAGCCCAATTTTCTAATATTGGCTGTGTCCAACACTGGACCACTTGCACCAATCTGGCACTGCACCAGGGTTGCACCCAACATGGGTCTGTGCCATGGCACTAGGAGGTTTGTGCAATGGCAGAGCTGCCATATCCCCTAATAGGACATTCTGGAAGTCCCCCAATGGGAACATGAGGCCCATAATTAGACCAGCCAGGAGCTAGTCTAACCTGCCATTCACCAATGCTGCAGCTTTGGCTGGGTGGGGAGTGACACTGTGGCCCCCTGGGGAAGACACCAATACATCCCCTGATACCTGCCAGAACACTGCTGGAGAGCCGGTGGTCTGTGGCAGGTCAGACTCCACCCCCCATGGTGTTCTGGTGTTCCCCCCATCTGTCCAATGCTGTCCCCTGTTTCACAGTTGGGGCAGTTGTCACACCCTACCCCCAGTCTGACCCATCCCACCCCCTGGAAGCCTGGGCATGCCTAGAGGATCTGCCAGCTACCACGGTGATTGGCCAACAAGTAGTCACTGCCACAGGTGACACAAGACCATCCTGCGCCTTTCAGCATTCCCGTCAGTTGTGCCAAGTCTTCGCTGCAGCTGTCAGCTTGAAGTAAACCCGGGATTTTAGCACCAGGACCCTGTTGTTTATAAAATCGGGCACAAGGTCCCTGGTGCACCTGAAGTTTGCCCCAGTCTTAGATTACTGAAAACTGTGTCAGTCTATGATCTCTTTGAAAATCGAGCCCCATGTTGAAAATGTGGCATAAAAATATTGAAAACTTGCAAAGTTATAAGAAAATATTGAACAAATTCAGTGTTTGTAACTTTTTGCTTTCTAATATTTTGAACACAGATTTTCAACATAGCCTTCTTATGACCCCACCTCATAAATTTGGTAAGAGAAATATGTAAAATCAGTGTTGAAAGGTGATTTCACAGAGCGACTGCAAAATCACCGTTTGAGTCAGATTTGAAAAATTTCACCAACCTTGTTCATAAGGTGGGGACCCAAAAAGGCCATGTTGAAAATTTGAAGCAAAAATATGTAAACATGACAAAGTCATGAGTAAAAGTTCAAAACACATTGAAAATACATTGACAGCACTTAACTTGTTTCATCATTTTATGGTTGTGCTTCAAGGAGGAGGATGTCTTTTTTAGTGAGAGTGCATCTACACTGAGGTGCCCTTTGTAGGTAAATGAATGTGTGAGGTGGTGGGTGCTGAGTGGGTTTGTGGGGTCAGGTGGTTAGAGATCAATGAAGGACTGTTTTCTTCTTTTCAGGTTAAAAAAATAAAAAAAATAATATCTTTGAGGTACAGTTCTCTTATTTTCAGGGACACCAATACTAGAGATTGGGCACTTCATGGTCAGTTGAGTGTTCTGTGGCACCAGGGTTGGGCACCCTGACATCACCAGCATTGGCTGGGAGGGTGGGGACAGGAGGAGAGGAGGTGACAGATGGAAGAATTGAGGCAGGTAGAATCCTAGAGGGACTGAGGGCACTGAAGGTAGACAAGGAACCAGGGCCAGATGGTATCCACCTCAGTGTGCTGAGGGAGATGGCAGAGGTGTTGGCGGAGCCACTGGCAGATCTGTACAGCACCTCACTAGAGTCAGGATGTGTGCCACTGGACTGGAGGATGGCACATGTAGTGCCATTACACAAGAGCAGGCCAAGGGATGAACCGGGTAATTGTCATCTGGTAAGTCTCACATCCGTAGTGTGCAAACTCATGGAAACAATACTAAAGGAAAGACTGGTGTCATACCTGGAGGACAATGGCCTCCAGGATGTGAGGCAGCATAGGTCTGTTTCAGGGAAGTCTTGTCAAACCAACCTGATACAATATTATAACTGGATGACAGGTGAGCTGGATAAGGGCTATGGGGTGGATGTTCTTTACTTGGACTTCAGCAAGGCCTTCAATTCAGTGCCTCATGGGCAGCTTGGGGGGGAAGCTAACTGGTGTAGAAGTAGGGGCAAAAATGATGAACTGGATTACAAGCTGGCTGAGTGGGAGGCTGCAACAGGTGGTGGTGAGAGTGGAGCTCTCAACTCCAAGGCCGTTGATGAGTTTGTTGCCACAGGGCTCTGTGTTGAGGCCAGTATTGTACATGGGGTGGTGAGCAAGGTAAGTCTGTTTGCTGACAACAGCAACATTGGAGCAGTGGTGGATGGAGAGGAGGGGTGGAAGCAGCTGCAGGGGGGTCTAAGCAAGCTAAAGAAGTGGTCAGAGAGGTAGCAGCTGGGTTCAATGCAAAGAAGTGTAAGATTATGCACTTTGGGGTGAAGAACCCAAGGAGAGAATACTGGCTGGGGCTGGTTAAGCTGGGGATCACTGAGGAGGAGAAGGAAATTGGGGTAATGATAACGGGGACTATGAACAACACTGCCCAGTGCAGGAGAGCAGCTGCAAAAGCGAATAAAATGCTGGGGTGCATAGTGAGGGGTTTTTGTCCAGGTGAAGTGAGGTGATCTTGCCCCTCTACAGATCACTAGTAAGGCCGCACTTAGAGTATTGTGTGCAGTTTTGGAGGCCATACCTAAAGCGTGATATCAGGCTGCTGGAGGGGGTGCAGAGGAGGGCAACAAAGATGATATGTGGAATGGAGGGGAGAGACTATGACAGCAGGCTGGGAGACCTCAGTATGTGCACCCTGGAGGATAGAAGGGATGGGGGGACATGATAGAGACATTCAAGTATCTGAGGGGAATCAATAAGGATGGGGCAGATGGGGTCTTTAAGATAAGGAGGGGGAGGGTCACCAGGGGGCACGGACTAAGAATGAAGGGGGGAAGATTTATAAGGAAATGAGGAGAAACTTTTTCACAGAGAGGGTGATAGCAAAATGGAACGCCCTACCAGAATGGGTGGTATCATGTAAATCTGTGAACAGCTTCAAAAGGGCATGGGATGGGGAACAGGGGAGAGTGAGGGTTGGGGGTGACAGTGGGATGACAAAAGGGAGGGGGTTGGGGCAGCTGCAAACTAGGGGTGTTGGCTGCACACTCGAGCAGACTTTAGATAGACTGGGTGGTCTGTTTCTGCTGGCACATTCATATGTTCATATGTGTGGGGGATGGGCAGCTAAGGGGAGGAGAGGATGGGGCTATTTGTAGTGAAAATGAGGGTAGGCACCCCGGTCTACTTGACATGATATGATTTTATTAGTAAATAGGTTTGTACACTGGGATACAATCCCGTTTACAAGTGCAGCCCATGGTTCATGAAAAATTACAGTTATGTAAACAAATTACACAGTATCATACACATGTCACACAGTTGCAAAATACAGCTGACATCAAACAGTAAAACATAAATAGGAATGAAGATTCCACATCTTATTCGGGGTATCTCAGCCAGCACAGGGTGTACGCCAGTGTCAGTTTTAATAAATTTGGAAAAGCTGATGGGATTGGGCATCCACTGGCCTCTCTTAGTTTTTTTAAAATAAGGATCAGGACAGAGAGAGAGAGAGGATACCAGTGGTGGGATTGGACACCTGCCATCTGGTAATATAAAATGAAATGTTGGTCTGGAGGTAGGATATCATTGGTGGGATTGGGCACCTGCCATCCAGTGATTTTAACAGGAGCAGGGAGTCATTCTGCGGGGGTTTGTGCATTGGCAGTGTGAGTAAAAGTGATTTATTTTACCCAGCTGACAAAAGCAGTTCGAAGTAAATCACTTTCACTTAAATGTGCTAATGCAGAAATCCAGCTATCTATCCTTAAAATGTTTGTTTTTTTGAACTGAGTATTCACAGAAAATAGTACGGTTTTTAACTTATATTTTAAAACTATGTATATTAAAAACTTCACACTTGCAAAAACATACACCTCAGATTCTATCAGACCTGTATGTTTCAGGCTTAAAAAAACTCTTTAGTTACAGGTGAGCAAAAATCCTCATACTTTGGATGATTTCAGTGTATTTTCCCCTCTGGAACTTTGCCCCTCAAGCCAATTACCGCAAAATCCAGAGATCCTCATTCAGATAATATGCCAACCAAGTTTTGAGCAAATTGGTTGAACAGAGCAGGGTTATTAAGGTGCAAAAATTGGGCTATAACATAGAAGTGTTTTCTAAACCATATACATATAATATATACAATGCTTATGAAGATAAATATTCGCAAATACAGTATCTGTGTTATTTTTTGTTTACTAGGGATCCAGAGTGAGCATATCAGATTTATCCTTACTTTAAGTCTCCATGGTCAAATTTATTGACATAGTAGGTCCTGATAGACTAGAGCTGGCAACATGATGAAGCAGCACATCTTAGTTTCAATGCCCCCCTCCCCCAGCTCACTAGCACACCAACTCCTTCTGACACGTCTACTTTTTCATTTGGCCACTACAGTGCTGTCCCACATGCCAAAAAATAAAACGTTTTAAATTTAAATCATGCCACAAGACTTTTTCTAACTCTTATAATGTTCCCCTGTTTTCCACGTTCAGTAAACTGCTGCTGCTATTACCTGGCAAGTTGGTCACAGCTCTGTGTCACAGGAGACTCCAAACTTGAATGGCACTTACATAACATAGATGGCAAAGCCTGCCTGCAATATCCTGCAGTCCCACGCCCACTGCCATCTGGCACACAAGCCTCTTCACTAGGCCACATCCCTACAAGGTACAAAGATGATTACAAGTGATGCTGTGATGTAATGATGCACTGAGGCATGCAACAGCATCATGTGCATCAAATAATGTTCACAATTACTCAGTCATCCTGAAACACCACAGAGCAATCCTACCAAAACTGAAATTAAACTGAATGACTACAAAATTATCATAAACGCACTGTAAAGCAATACAAATTAAAGGCATTGCATAAACCAAATATGCCTTGTCCCCATTAGAAATATCAACATTATCTTTCCCCTTTTGCACTTTGACCTATGGCATCACTTGAGGATTCGCAACTCATGATGTCATAAGGTCAAACTTTAATTGGAAAAATATCAGTACAAAAAATATTAGTAAAAATAAGATTAGAAGGGAGCTAAAAACTTGAATTCAAAATAGCACGCACAAAAGACAATGGGAAATCTTTTTTTTGCATGTGTTAATAATAAATCAGCTAACAGAACTGTGGGACCACTAAAAGATGGGCTTAAGGAAATTACAGAACCAACCATAATGGCTGAGTCTTTTAACAGATACAGTACTTTTGTTTAGTTTACAGTAAACCTTATGATATACTAGTAGGTAATACTAACATAGTGGATTATATACCAGAGACCGCACCAAGTACTATAGACCATGTCATAAATGAAATGGAGGTGAAAAAAACATCTGAATAAAATAAACATTACAGCGTCATCTCACCCCAACAAGCTTAATCCCAGATTGTTTAAGGAAATTAGAGAGTGGCAGGCAGAACTATTGCCAGCTTTGTTGTAACAGGTCTCTTGAAACTGGTGTGGTGTCTGAAGATTACAGAAGGGAAATTGTAGTGCTGATTTTCAAGAAGGGAAATAAAGCAGTAACTTCAAACTATAGACCTACAAACCTAACGTCAATTTTAGGCAAGATAATGGAAACCAAGATAATGGAAATCATAATTAAGTTCTGTTGACAAGGAAGTAAATAATTTGATATATGCAGAGACAAAAAAAAACAGTCTTCGAAATCCAAGGTGGTCATTACTCAGATATTTCTCAGATAACAGCAGGAGCAGAAGTCAAGCAGGAATCAAGAATTCAGGAGGAAAGCCAGGATATGGAAATACAGAGGAGGTCAGTGGAGTGTTGAGAAACCCAGATGCTGAAGAGATCAATTTTAGGGAGTAAGCTCCTAGCCTAAAGATGAAAAATGCTAGGGCCATTGGGAGGAGAGGAGAGGGAAGAGGCAGGGAGTGAGGGACCAGTTTTAGATTCAACTTCAGCACCCAGAAGAAGAAGCAGGACAAGGAGCAGAAGGACTGTATGGAATTTTCATCCCTGAGGATGAGGACAAGAGAGAGAGAGAGAGAAGGGGGTAGGGAAGGGAAAGAATGGCTTGGTGGAGGAAGTCAAGATTTAAGGATGGGGATTGGAGAAAAACTGGGTGAATAGAGGAGGAAGGGTGTAGGTGGGTGCAGTGAGAGAGGGCAGGAGGAGGTGAGGGTGAGGAGAAGGTACAGGAAGGGGGCTGCGTACATGATTATGTAAACAGCAGATGGATATAAAACCAGCAGTACTCAAATGATAGACAAAACAAACACAGCAGTAAAAGGCATTATAAGTCTAATTAATTATTAACGAGCTGAATTAGCTCACTGATTGGCTGCCATGCCAGTCTGAAATCTCTTAGAAATGACCGGCATGGCAGCGGCACTCAGCTTATATGCTGGACGCTGACAGCAGCGGCCTATAAATAAAACTGTTTTCAGCACTCTTATGCCGAAAGAAAAAAGAATCATTATTGCGATTAGACTTATAATCGCAATAATGACGTCAGAGCCAGTCATTTCCTTCCCATTAATGACCTTCCTATTAATGACCCAGCTGGTTGTTAATCTTTAAGAAATGACTGGCTCTGAGGTCATAATTGCTTAAATATTGACTGGAAAATACTAGTTAGCTAAGCAGAAATTCACAAATTAGAGCACGACCGAAGCTCTACAAAAGATTAGCAATACAAATTTGAAAATAGGATTCACCTAGACAGGGTGTAGCTAGGAAACAAAAATGGCAATAACAACCTAGGAAATACTAGCTAACGTGATATACATAATACTGAAAGAATGAGAGGTATAGTTTCCTTTGAAATAGTTCTATTGTCATAAGCAGAGGGTAATGATTTCAAAGCAGGAAAAGTAATAGAAACAGAAGCTGTCAAAGGTATGAAATAGCCTGTTTTCATGTGTTTTTAAATGGAAACATAGACAGTGTCAGAAAAAAGAGACATTGGTCCATGCAGTCTGTCCAGTTTCACCCTACTTTACTGCATGACCTCTTGCCTTAATGTTTTTTTCGACCTTACTTCCCTCTCACTCCCTGCCTTACTGCTACCCCCGAGTAACTGCCTGGTTCAAGGACTACCTCTCTGGCCGGTCTCAGCAAGTTAGGTTAAATACTACCATTTCCTCTCGCAAAGCAGTGGGCTCGGGGGTCCCCCAGGGGTCTATCCTTGGCCCTCTTCTCTTTTCCCTCTTTTTAAACTCCCTTCCCAAAGCTTGCAGTGGCCATTTGATTCTCTATGCGGATGACGCGTACTATTCTGGAAACACTGCAACTAGCGCCTACAACAAGCCTACAGGGATTCTTTTGGGGAGCTTGAATCTTGGTTTGATGAGCACCGTCTGATCATCAACTACTCAAAACAAAATCCATGTTATTTGTGCAATCAAAAGCCCACACAGCCATTCGGCCCTACTAATTAAAACAAACAAGGAACCACCCTTGAACATGTCTCTAATTTCAAATACCTGGGTATCACGTTAGATACCGCTTCTCTACCATAGCCACATTAAACTGCTTTCAACCACTGTTAACACTAGAGTGGAGTCCCTATAGAGTTAAACACTGTCTAACCCCGCAGGCCTTGCACCTAGCTGTTTCTGCCTCAATCCTCTCCCTAATTGACTATAGGATTACGATATATGGATCAGCTGAACCACCACTTTACACAGTATTAACACTGCCCTAAATAAAGCATGCCGACTAGTCACCGCAGTGACCGCCCCACTCATACATGCGACCTTTTGTTCTCACCGGTGGTTAAATTCCAACAAAGACTTCATTACCACACCTGCATATTGGCAAAAAAAATACAACTCCAGAAAGCCCCACTCGGCCTCCTCCCCTTAATCCAAGCAGCCCCCACCAGACGCAATACTCGCCTCGCTACTAGACTCCCATTCCAGGTCCCCCACTGTAGGACATCTATGGGTCAAAGATCACTTCGGTACCGTGCTCCCATGTGGCTTAATGCTCTACCTCCTCATCTCACTCAGACTCACAGCATTTCCCTGTTCAAAGCAGGTCTCAGAGCCCACCTAATTGAGTCAAAAAAAACTGCGACTGTGGCTAGCTCTACCCGGCTTTTGCTTCCTAACCTCGTTAATCACAGACACAGGGTCTACTTAGACCCCACGACTTTGCCCCTCCCTTCTCACTACAAATGGTGCCACGAACACTGCCCAACTCTGTCTATGCATATCAATGATAGAGCCTGGTATGTAATACAACCACTGTTTGTCCAAAATGAGTGTGTATGTTTTCTTATATACTGCTTTTCTACGTATGCATCCTTATAGTATGTTTCCCCCTCCACCCCTGTAACTGACGTGGAGCCTTTTGCAAATGAGTCTGTGACTCAAAGGGTTGTAATTCCAATCTTATACAATAAAATAAAATAAATAAAATAAAACTATTAAGCCTTTTACTATGTAACCCAGTAATTGTTTTTGCATCCACCACTTCTGCCAGTAGACTGATTTTCACAGCTTAGACACTCTGCAAAGTAAAACTTTATTTATTTATTTGAATTTTAGTAACTGGGTAGGCCCACTGAGACAGAATGTCCCTTTTTCAGGGTGACTCGTGGGGGGAAGTGTTACAAAGGGAGGAACAGTGATATCATAAATAATTGTACATGGTAAGTGAACGCAGACACTTTTACAAAAACATACATAATATAAACAAAGCAAAACTTTCTCACATCCATCCTGTATCTCCCCCACCGCACCAGTTTACATTCATGCCTCCTTGTTTTTGACCTGCCATTCTGGCCCTGCTTTATTTTCCACAAACATGTCAGCACATTTATGGACAGAAGCATGACAATATTCATCACTGCGGTCTTCAGGTGTCTGAGCTACCCATACAGTGAACTTAACACAACAGCTCTAATAGCTGTGCAGATCCTGTTGCTTACAGCTTTGTTGGTGGCCCTATATGTAGACCGTGATAATCCCCACTGAAGGCCTTAGATCTCATTATCCAACATTTACAGCTCACTTTGGTAAGCATAGCTTAACTTACACTGTAAAACACATACTGACTCCATTACCATCAGTATTCACACTGGTCCCAGCATGATAATCATTCTTTCTGTTCAGTCTCATCACTTTCTATGGTGCAGTGCAGTTTATTACGGTCATAAATATCATTCATCATAGCTCATTTAAAGTTGTTAGAGACCTAATGTCAGGCCCCCAGCACCCACACATAGTACTACTGTACAATTCACCTATTTCCATGCTTGAGACTAAAGCAATCATGACCTGTACAGCACTCCTGAGGTTTCATGTTGTGATGAGTTTAAACTCCATGGATGGCACTGCACTGGCTAAACATTCCAGATGACTCCTTTACTCTTTCCTACTCAGGCTTTTGGTCTCCCTGCTTTCCACTGGATTACCTGCATTTCATGCTCAGGGACTCTCCACCCCCTGAAGAAATGATGGGACTCTCACCACAAGGGCTCTGCTGGAATGACTATCACCCCAACCTCTGGGCAAATGTCATCATTCTCTCATTCTCTATGTCTCTCTCTCTCTCTCTCTCTCTTCTCTCTCTCTCTCTCTCCCCCTGTATCTCTTTCTCTGTCTCACACTCACTCTCTCGCTCTCTGTCTCACTTTCTCTCTATCTCACTGTCACTCTCACTCTCTCTCACTCTCTCTCCCCCCCTCAGATTGTTTCTCAGGCCATGGATAGTCTATCCACCAACTGAGATCAGGTTCAGCTCTCACCAGAGACCTCACATTTAATGGTGTCCACCTCCATGCTTGTGTCTATAATAAAGATGACCCACGTTAAAACAAAAGAACTAAGGAAGCCCTACAAGTAGAGTTCCTCACCCTGTCAAACTCTGCTCAGACAGACCCAGCTAAACAAAATCCAGACTTCCTAGGCTCAATTTTCAAAGCCTGGAGGATGACACAAGGTGTCTGCATCAAACATAAATGACACAAGTGGCACCTTGCATCAAAAGATGTGGCAATCTCAATTTTTGAAAGCGGTCTGAATTGAAAAGGGGACCTGTTGCATCAAAGAGGCACTGCACCAGCATTGCAACCCAAATTGGGGTGCACCATAATGCAAGGGGGTTTGTGCCATGGTGAGGCTGCAACATCCCATTTTTTGTGATTTTGCAAGCCCTACCACAGACACAGCAAGGAGCTCCACTTAGACCAGCCAGGAGGTGGTCTAAGGGATATGTGCCAGTGCCACACACTGTGGTAAAGGGGAACAGGGTCTGAAACTTGGCTTCCAGGGGCAAAATGGGCATGGGAGGTGGCATGGGGGAGTTGGGGGACAGCTGGACATGGGGGGAGGTGATTTTGCACCTGGCAGGTTGTGTTTGCTTTTTAATGTCTTTTGTATTGTCTATCAATTATTATTGGTGTGCTGCAAAGTACTGTACCAATGCATTACACTCTAAATACATAAACAGATCAAGTCCAACACATCTGAGGAGGGAAAAGTGATATGTCCAAATAACTGCTTCATCGTATTTAAACATAACTCAGCAGACTTCAAAATGTATAAGTTATACAGACTGTAACACTCTTGGGGGTGCC
Source organism: Neoceratodus forsteri (assembly GCA_016271365.2). Lineage (NCBI taxonomy): Eukaryota > Metazoa > Chordata > Ceratodontiformes > Ceratodontidae > Neoceratodus > Neoceratodus forsteri. The sequence goes on along the minus strand of CM057456.1, from coordinate 1,154,150,825 downwards.
GATTCAATATCCTCTCAGTTGATGGGATGGGACCACCTAAAGTGACATGGCACCAGGTGGCCACCTATGGGGCAGCTGCCAGGGCTGTGCCCACCTGGTGTCATGTCGCTTTCTGTCCCTGGACTACCCCCTTGGCAGTCCTATCCCATCAGCTGTGAGGATATGCAAATGGCACCCAAATAATAGGTATATAGTAGATGAGTGTGCTAAGTTACGTTTAAATATGATGAAGTTGTTTTGCAGACATATCACTTGCCCGTCCTCGGATATGTTGGACTTGCTCTGTTTATGTATTTAGAGTACAATGCATTGGTACAGCACTTTGTAGTACACTAATACAAACTGACAGACATTAGACAGTACAAAATAAATTAAAAAACAAGCACACCCTTCCAGGTTCAAAATCCCTCCCCCATGCCCAGCTGTCTCCTTGATTACCACATGCCACCTCTCATGCCCTTTTTGCCCTGGCACCCTCCTGTCCAGCAGATTCACCCCCCAACCATCCAGACCCCTCTAGTGTTGCACCAGGTGGGGGGCCAGATCCCTGTGGCAATTCCTGCAGGTGCGCCATTTGGCACTAGCCTGTGGCTGTGGTGACTCCTGAGTTTTGGCACAGAAAACCCCCCTTTTATAAAATTGGGCACAGGGTCCTTGACACACCTGGAGTTCACAGCAGCCCTAGAGTAATGCAACTTGTGTTGCTGTAAGGACCCTTTGAAAATTGAGCCCCCTGTCTCAATGGGGACCCTTCTCTGCTCTGCAGGCTATACCACCTGCTGAGCATTTCCTATATGGGGAATACAGAAACCTACTAATGGCTCAAAAATGGGGTGAAAGACTACATTTGATGTATGCTTTGTCTTGAACAATGGGTTAGTAAGTGTTACTAGATCTCTACAGTACTGTTTTTTTTTAGAGTTTGAACTTTATTTAAATGGATCCCCAGTGTCCCAAACTGGCAAATAGTAAGTGTGTATATTGAAGACCTTGTGTTCATATAATATATGTATGCATATGGAAAAAGGTTTGCTGCCTATTCCTAGGTTCACAGCATGCATCATATTACTGTCTGGTGTCAGTGTGGTTGATATAGGTTTTTTTTGTTAGTTTCACTGTCACTCACAAGTCCTAGTTAGCCTTTTGGCTGCAGAACATAAACCTAATGTAAATGATAAGTACTGAACATCTTTAAAATTGTACTCAGTTTAATACTGATTTGATAACTGGTGACATTTCTTTTTTCTTTGTAGGTTAATACATTAGGCCGGGAATTATCACAGTTAGGTAAAGACATGAGGAACGTGACACACCTTTTAGAAGCATTGCTGTCTTCCCAGAAGTCTGCAACTTTCTGCCCTGTACATGGAACTGCTCTGATCTCTACGGTTGAGGATTTACAAAGCAGAATGACATGGACTACACATCAACCGTGTATGCATATGCAAGCAAGTGTCCCTGCTTGCACAAAAGCGCAGCTTTGTTAGAGTACAACCATGTCCAGTGTTTGGGATATTGATCCAAACCTTGTTGGGAACTGCACACAAAGAATGGGAACAAATATACAAAGAGAAAATAACCATTATTGTATATCAGAATCAACATGTCCACCCCCTCATTGTCAGATAATTCCACATGGAGGTCATTTACAGCTTTCAAGATGCACTTCTCCACATTCAGATTCCACTTTGACCCCTTTGCAGTCCATTTCTTCAACCCTGTCACCTTCGATGTGCTCCTCTTCAGATACATCATTTCAACTTCTACTGCCTAGCACATCTGAAGTGAGTTGTAGGTATAGCCAAGGCACCACCGCTTCACAAAGTCTTGACAACTTGCCAGTTTCTTGGGACTTTGAGGGAACAACTGACATTTCTCAACAAGACACAACAAGCTTACCCATAGAAATCATGGCAGGCACAACTGATTTCAAAGATGACAAAGCCATAAACGTATAATGATGAAGATACACATGGTTCTCAAAGCATGTTCTGCAGCTGCAAGTTCTGATAATACTACTGCATGACTGCTTAGTTCTGCCTTTTTTCTGAAAATTGCAGGGATTAAAGGGAACATCCATGTAGTTGCCCCACATCAGTGATGTGGGAGCAGCCCTCAATCTGACCTTTCTGTGCATTAAAAAATGTTTTCCTTACTTTGCTGCTGTGCAATTTATGCTATCTGGTTGACCTTGCCAGCTGCCTCACTCCAATATTTTCAATTAGGGAGCTGCTGTACATTATCGAGCAAGTAAAAGCTCCAACTCATTAGTCGATCGTCCTGCAGTAATCCAATGCTAATTATAGGCTGTGTGCTGCAAGACCACCTACTTGTGTATCAGAGCTTTCAACTACTCCATACTGTAGTTCCCCTATATTGAATCTCTCATGGCTGATCCCCAATCATGATATCAACTGCATGGAATTCTGGATGTCTGCCCAAGTGGCTACTCGGGGATAATTTTGGAGACAGGGAAGCCAGCAGGATCAACCAGAAAAAGTAAGCTACACAGCAGCGAAGTAAGGAAAACATTTTGTAACACAGTACATTGAAAGACCATTTTGAGGCTGCACCCCATCATAGGTGTGATGCAGCTACATGGACATTTCCATTTAACATGAAATTTAAGTTTATGGAAAGCAAACAGCGATAACAATGTAACCACGTTATACCACTGAAAGCAATTTCCAGAAGCATGTTAAAAGGTTTAGACTGTAGTTAATGGTTATTTAACCATTTTTTTTCTATATACAAGTAGATTACTGTTATGTTTGACAGACATTTGAGGTGGACTAAAGGCCCTAAGGGTCAGAGCAGCTTGAAGTCAAAGACAAAGGAACAAATGATCGCTTTTGTTGTAAGGGTTATTGTTGCCTGGAGCAGCATCTCTTTTCAAAGTGCTTGATTTGTCATCTCTAAAGAATATCTATGGTACTATTTGCTGCAGGTCATCCTGTCTCCTGCTGGTCTATTTGTCAGTTCTTCCAAGGTAAAGGTACAATTTTTGCTGCATGCCATTTCCTAGACAATCAACCAAATAGAGCTGGTAGTTGAGGGTTAGTTGTTGCACGTTGTTATCATGTAAATCAAACTTTGGAATTTATTTATCAAAGAAAATTGCTATTTTTATATATTGGTATGGAAACTGTATTTAAGCTATTTAAGGTATTTATAAAGGAAACTACAGTTTTATTCTCTTTTTTTGGTAAAAGCTTGCAATTTTAACAAGAACTGCACTGATACTGAGATGTAGATTAGATTCCGAACAGTTTACTAAGATGCTGTAGTTAAAACTGTTCCCTTTTGCATGCTCTTTACAATGAATGTATCCACACTGGCTGAAATCTAACAATTAAAGACAAATTAGGTGGTATTTTATCAAAATAATAAAATAATGGAACTTCATAAATATGCAAACTCATACCTTGATGTACACATCTGCTGGATGTGGTGCCCATTCCTGAATGATTTTAAAGTAATCAAATGGTTCAGAGCAATTCAAGACTACAAGGTTATGAACAAACCCTTTAGAATTCTGATTTTAGATCTAGGCAGGACCGTATACGACTCAAACACTAATAAAGGAGTAAAGTCTAAAGTCCCAAATAAGAAATATTTAATTTCACATATGCATTTAATTTACTTTATGTTGTGGGCACTGCTGACTTGCCATGCAGTTTAACTGCATTTACAAGTAGAAAAAACAAATTATTACAAGTACAGTACTCTGACAAGACAATGTGGTGGGGAAAAAAACTGCATAACCAAAATGATCTCTCTTTGTAATTTTACATAACATCTTTTTCTTATATTATGTGCATTATGCATGTTGTATGCAGTTTATAATCTGGTAAACTGTTTTTTCTATCTTAAAACAGGGTCATACCATCATTTGCTGTTATATATGAGTATGTATAACAGATCGACAAACAGATGCAATCTGTCATCAAAAACACTTTTGCTTTCTCTTCAGCACAGCAAGAGCACATGGCTTGAGACATTTAAATTCATTTTGCAACACCAACACTTTTAAAACTAGCAATTAGAGAAAAGAAAACATAAGGAATACGGTTACTCAATTTTTACACTGCACTTCCTCTGTGTGTGATGCCTGTTTAATCCACCTGTGGTGTGTGCCCATGGTTTAAGTTGCATTACACTCCTCTGATGTGTAAAAGTAACTTATTACATGCCACTCCCCATTTATCATTCTATGTACAGTATTACTACTGAATTGTAATAAATAGCTGGATTGTAACTAGACCTATCAGAGCAATGACATGGATGATCCCCTCAGCAAATGTTTCCGCTGAGCTAGTTATATAAATGCTGCGTTACAGTATTAAAAAGTTTAAAAAAAATTACAAACTGGTAGTAATCTTAGTTGAATTGTGTGGACTACTATTTACTGGTAATTAAGAAACACTCCTTATTTAAATTATTAGCATTACTATCATGAAAATACTATGTAATTAAGAAAACAACTGTTCACTATAGACTTACCTAAAATATAATACATCCTTTATCGTGGAGTAAGCCATTTGATCAGGTGATTTTATCTTACTTTTTCTAAAATTGGAGGAGCACCTGATAAGGGACAAATGTAGCCATATTTAAAGGGGATTTGGAACTTTTAGGTGACTTGTCTAGTAAATGACTAATGTAGTTTAAGTTTCAAAAATATCAGATTGGCCTGTGGTGATATATGTATTGACTTCATCTGTCATGCAGCACTCTGAATAGGTTCTGAGGCTTGACATTTAAAGTGGGGATCATTTGGAGCTGATTCCATTGTGCCATGGGTAAAGATGAAGTTCATGAAAAGTGGTAAAAATTCGCACTTTGCGCAGCTTTGCAAAGTTTTCCCAGACTTGAGAAACTTTGACTTTACCCGAATTGTGAAATTTTTTTTGTGAAGTGGGGAATTTTGCCACAGAATTCCTCACTTTGGCAAAACTTTGCACTTTGCAAATCAATCCATGCTCCATGAATTATGGGAAATTCACAAATTACACGGAATGAAGTTTGCTGACTTCGCCCATCTCTTGCCATGGGTCACTGAAGCTATGTTTAGTTCTGTTTGCACTGGAATGGGGAGAAACAGGTAGCTGAACTTATCAAGCAGTTCTCCCACAAAACCTTACTATTTACTTCAGATTCCCTTCCCCCTGTTTTGGCTCTGTGGGATTACAGAGAAATGCTTTAAAGTCCATCTGGATGGCTGATCTATGAGAGGCAATGGATTAGGGCTAGTGCATGTCATCTTCCATCTGTGCACCCTGCAAATGAGCTTTGAGAAATATTCCTTTAGTGGAAACATAGGCCTGGATTTAACTTTTTCATATGATTGGAAACTTTAGCATGTGGCCTCCTTAATCTCAGTGCTATCCTTTCTTCATTTATTTGCTTTGAGATAATGTTGTTTTCCCCTTTGTGGGGTCCCTTGTTAATTCTGCCTTTTTCACACATGGTATTTATTTTTCTAATTACTAATCAGTTCTGGAACCCAGTGACATCAGTTTAGCAGAGGCTCACAATTCACATTTGAATGCAGGCTAATCATTAAACTGATGCCACAGGGTGCCAGAACTGAACAATACTGTACTTATATGCATGAATATAAATTGAGAAAAATGCAGGATTAACAAGCGACCCCAAAAAACAAAATCAAAATCAAGGTTATTTAAATGCAAAAAATGGAAAAGGTCATTAGGGAGATTAAGAAATCTTTACGTTTGCCAAAATTTCCAGTAATATTAAAAAAAGGTAATGCCAAGTTTATGCTCCCCTTGATCCCAATGGACTGCTATCTTTTTCCTAATCTACACTTTTTCCCTTAATGGCCATGATCCCATATTCCTAACATGACCCCCTCAGCTCTGTCACTCCTATGGGGGGCTCACCTTCCAACTCCCAGTCTCACCAACCTTTTTCCCAGAGAACTGGTGAGCAGAGGGTGACAGGAGGTTTTATGGGGCCTGAATGTACTGAGTGTCTTCCTGCTGGAAAGGTGCTTTCCTCTGTTTCCTCCCTCCCCTGTGGATGGTGGCTGCTTTGTGCCAATGTGCAGAGCTCACCGATATCCTACTTACTTATCCATTTCCATAGTGACCAAGCTGCAATATTTTGGTGAAGATGGGTGGAGATGGAGAGCATCCTTTAGGACACTCATTCCACTCCCACCCCCACCCCGTATCGCTGGTCTTCTAGTGACACAGGATAGTCCAGAACCTGGGACAATTGCACTGTGAGCAGCATTGCTACTGTTACACCAGTGGGTCATCTGTCATCTTTGATTCCTGAAATTCTCTACTCTCCTCTCCTCCTGCTTTCCGCACAAAACATTTTTTTAAATGTTCCTGATTATTTTCTTTTTCCCAGCGGTCTAGTTTTGGAGGGATAACTTCCTGATGTGCACACAGAGAACGGCACTGCTACCTTCCAGTTATACAGTCACAGCCAAAGACATGGTCAGATATTTCCTGAACTTTCTGTGATATTTGTAGAAAAATCTCCTGCTTTCTGCAGTTCTACAGTAGGGGCAGCAGAGAGAATCTCTTTAGAAATTTTGTGAAGTATCTGGAAATATCTGACCATGTCTTTGGCTACAACTGTAGTTACTGTAGCAGTATCTCTTTACTTTGAACATTGTCTAATGGTGAAGACATGTGAGATACCTACTCCTTTTAACCCACTGCTGCTGACACAGAGAGCTTGAGAAACCCATTTCAAATATGGTTTGCTTGCATAAGGCCATTCTGCATGTGGAAAACACAGTTTTGCCTACGTGAAGCAACTTTTCACCATTTAAAAACTGGCCTTCTGGTGCCTCTTTTGGGAAAAGGTTTGAAATCTATGGCACAGTGCTTAGCAGGAGTGAATATGGCAAACAGCATTCTATGTCGTATAGAAGGGGAATAATACATAAATCAAAAGATGTGACTAGAACTATTTAAAGCATTATTTAGATCCCCATAAGCAGTACTGTGTGCAGTTTACATACATATGAACACATGAACATATGAATGTGCCAACAGAAACAGACCTCCTGGTCTATCAATGTCTGCTCGAGTGTGCAGCTAGTGCCCCTAAGTTGCAGCTGCCTCACCCCCTCCTCTTTTGTCCACCCTCAGCCATTCTCAGCCTCACTCACCCGTACTCTCCCCTGTTCTCTGTCCCATGCCCTTTTAAAGCTACCCACAGTTTTGCATGATATCACCCTGTCTGGTAGGGCATTCAACTTTGACACTACTATCTCTGAAGTAATGCCTCCTCATCTTCCTCCTAAATCATCCCCCCTCTATTCTTTGCCTGTGCCCTCTAGAGTCCCTTCCCTTCCTCAGTTTAAAGACCCAGTTGGCTCCACCCTTGTTGACTCCCCTCAGATGCTTGAAAGCTTCGATCATGCCCCCACCCTTCCTCTCCTCCAGGGTGTACATATTCAGTTCCCCCAGCCTGTTCTCATAGTCTCTCCCCTCCATTCCCTGTATCATCCTCATTGCCTTCCACTGCACTCCCTCCAGTAGCTTGATATCCCTCCTCAGGTATGGCCTCCAGAACTGCACTCAGTACTCCAAGTGCAGCCTGACCAGTGACCTATAGAGGGGCAAGATCACCTCCCTCCACCTGGATGAGAAACCCCTTGTTATGCACCCCAGCATCTTGTTCGCCTTCACTGCCACTTTCCTGTATGAAGCAGAATTGTTCATGTTCCCTGCTACCATCACCCCTAGGTCCTTCTCCTCCTCAGTGATCCCCAGCTTTACCCCACCAACCAGTATTCTCTCCTTGGGTTCTTTGCCCCAAAGTACATAACCTTACACTTCACACTGAACCCCAGCTGCCACCTCTCCAACCACACCTCCAGTTTGGTTAGGTCCCCCCTGTAGTTGCTTCCATCCCTCCTCCTCATCCACTACTGCACCCATTTTGGTATCATCTGTGAACAAACTTACCCTGCTCACCACTCCGTGCATGATGTCTGAGATGAAGAGCCCAAATAGCACCAGGCCCAGAACTGAGCCATGCGGCATCCCACTTGTCACTGGTCTAGGTGTTGAGAATTCCCACCACCACCACCCATTGTAGCCTCCCATGCAGCCAGTTTGTAATCCAGTTTGCCATCTTTGCCCCCACTCCCACACCAGTTAGCTTCCCCCCAGCTACCCATGAGGTACTGAATTGAAGGCCTTGCTGAAATACAAGTAGAGAACATCCACTGCTTGGCCCCTATCCCGCTTCTCTTGTTACCCAGTCATAATACTGTATAAGGTTAGTGTGCCAGACTTCCCTGATATGATCCCATGCTGTCTCACTTCCTGGAGGTAATTGTCATATAGAAATGACACCAGCCCCTCCTTCAGTATCATCTCCATAAGCTTTCCCACTATGGAAGTGAGACTGACTGGCTGATAATTGCCTGGTTCATCCCTTGGGCTGCTCTTGTGTATCAGCACCACATGGTCCATCTTCCAGTCCTGAGGCACACATCCCATATCCAGGGAGGTGCTGAACAGATCCACCAGCAGTTCTGCCAGCACTTCTGCCATCTCCCTCAGCACTCTGGGGTGCATACCATCTGGCCCTGGTGCCTTGTCCCCTTTTAGCACCCTCAGTTCCTCCAATACTCTACTTCCCTTAATCATCCCATCTGTCACCTCTTCCCCCCCACCCTCCCAGTCCAAGGTGATAGTGGTCCCCCCTTCTCCTGTGTGAACACTGAGCAAAAGTATTCATTTAGTGCTTCCGCTAGTTCCTCTCCCTTTTCCACCCACTCCCCACCCCTCTTTATCCTTACTGTGTTATTCCTACACTTCCTTTTCTCCCTGACATATATGAAAAAGTCTTTCTGCCCCCCCATAATTCCCTGTGCTAACCTTAGCTCCCTTGAGGCCTTCGCTTCCCTCACCCTCTTGGTCACTTCCTTGGACCATCTTGCATACTTCTCCCTGTCCGCCTCCTTCCCCATCCTTGTGAACCTCAGATACACAGCTCTCTTTGCCCTCACCCCCTCCATCACCTCGCTGTTCAACCAGCATGGTTTCCTTGCTCTGCTACTCTTACTCTGTAACTTGGTGCAAGTTTCTGTCACCTCTGTAACCCCCCATTTAATAATGGCCTATTTCTGTTCATCTACCATCCCTGGCCCTATGCCCTCAAGTTTCCCTTTCAGTATCTCCCGCATCCTCCCAAAGTCCACCCTCCTGATGTCCACCACCTTTGTTAGTGAGCCCCCTGACTCCCTGCTCATCATGATTGTAAACCACACCATTTGGTGATCGCTATCAGCCAGTGGGTCCTTCACCATTATTTCCCTCACTGCCTCACCATTCAACAGTACCAGATCTAGTATGTTACTTAGCCTAGTATGTCCAGTGGCCAGCTGTGTCAGGAGTCCCTCCTGAATCATGTCCAGCAGCACCTGCTCCCTAGCACCTGAGGTGACAAGAGTGCTCCAGTCAACCCCCGGCAGATTGAAATCCCCAATGATGACCACATTCCCCTTCCTACATACCCTCCTGATTTGTTCTGCTAACTCCATGTCCAGCTCCTCTGCCTGGGACAGTGGCCTGTGCACCACCCGAAACCTCTGCTTCATATTCTCCTGTCCTGGTCCTGTCACCCTCCCACAACACGGAATTTATTTGCCTGAAAACTATATAAAGTGGGGCAACAAAGATCATACCTGGCCTTAATAGTCAAAGCTGTTAGCAAAAGATAAGGAAAGGAGACTTGCTGTTCCAGGAGAAAAGGGGAATTTGATATGATCTAACAGAAGTCTTCGAAATGATGTAAAGGGGTCAATGTAGTTGATAATGACATTGTTTCCTATGATACAGGGTTCAAAAACCTAGAAGACGTAACTTAAAACATAAACAACTATGAATAAAAGAATAGATTACGTAGAACAACTTTACTCAAGGGGCAGTAAATATATTAAATAAACTTCCAGAGGTGCATGAAACCCCCCTTCCCAATTGGGGAGCTTGCCTTTCTGGGAATGTGGAGCCAGACACACACTAAACCTTTTCCATGGCCACAAACTACACCAGATATTTTTCACTCACAATCTCCTTTCAACATAGAAGTGGGGACTTGGCAGTCAAAATGCATTAGTTTTCTTTCACCAGTTCGTCAAAGAGCCTCCTCTCATCATGGCTTCCAGCTGCCAAGAGATGGAAGATCAAACATTATACATGTGACAAGGAGCTGGAGTTGAAAATACTCAGCCTCATATTTACACACGCAAACAGGTGCACCACATGAAAAAATAGGACAGGCTAGCTCTGGTGCCATATTCAAACAGATAGCATGACCCCAACTGACCATGCTGTCTGTTGAAAATCGAACCCTGGTAGCATGGCCCACAGAGAGCAGTCACCATGTTTGGTGCAGCACTACCAGAGGGTGTGACTGAAGACCAACCATAGGGGTAAAGCACAGCACACGCTGGTGAGTGCTGTGGCTCCTATGGGCGATATTCAGCCCAAACATGTGAATGAGCCCATTGGGCATGCATGGTGCTAAGGGGCCATTTTTATGCCCATTATTGACTCATCTGCATGTGCGTGCCTGACCCTTTTGCACAGGCCAGGCCCTCCAAGCCCTAATCCATGTAAGAATAAAAAGAAACCTTGTTTCCATGGTAATCTATTGGTCCACACTCTCCAGGTCCCGATCTGTGTAAGAATAAAAAAAAACCTCTAATGTCTCTGGTAGTCTAGTGGTCCCCCTTCCCAAGCCACAATCCCTGATTCCATTCAGCATTAATAACATGTCCACATTCCTGGTAGTCTAGAGCCCCCCAGTCCTGATCCCATTCATAAAAATCTCCATAAACCTGGTAGTGCAGCGGTCCCCCATCGGGTAAGGGTGACCAACAGACTATCAGGAAAACAAGGATTTTTCTTATACTTACACAGATCGGGGCTCAGAAAAGTGGGACCACTAGACTACTAGGGAAACAAGGATTTGTTTTTATAATTACACAGATTGGGGCTCAATCTGGGTTGATCACTAGACTACCAGAGAAATGAGAATGATTTTTATTATTACACAGATCTGAGCTCTTGGAGAGGGGATCACTAGACTACTAGGGATAAGGATTTTTGATTCTGTTAATGGGATTGGGGCTCTGAGAGGGATGGCTGGACCACCAGGGACCATGCACTGGATGGTGCATGTATGGGGTGCATGGGGCTCACCCCATCTGTGCACCATTAAGGACAGAGTTTCAGAAACATTAAACTGCACCTCAATGAGCAGCCATTTAGTGGTTGTGCAATTTACAAAAATTTGTACAATTCTACAATTCAATTTCTACAAAATTTCAAAAATTACAAAAAAAAGGGATCTCTCATTTGCATAGGCTCAATGCACTACTGTGGGCCATGTCTCTGTCGGGGGTGCACCGCACATATCTGTCCTTTGAATATGGCCACACCCCCAATGGCTGATTTCTGTGGCACAAACCCAGTTTGTGCCATGCAAACCTTTTGAAAATGGGGACCACTGTAACTAGTTGGCTCTCTGCCAGCAGCTGGGAGGGAGCACAAATGTAAAATTACTTTTAAGTACAGCACAGGATCATGTGCAGATGCTTCCTGTGCAACCCCAAACAGTAGGATGGGAAGAGGCTGAGCATCCTAAGAGCTGACCAACTGTTGTGAGACAGCCAGAAGCCTCTAGGAGGAATACTTTGTTTAGAACTGACACCTTGTTTTAAATTAGTAAAGACCGCACCAAAAGCATTGCAGTTGTCATTGTCATTGTCCTGTGGCCCTACAGACTTTTGGGAGAGGGTTACAGGTCATCTCCAGGTCAAGGAAAGTAAAGATCCAATCAGAGATCAGCTAGCCTGAGGCACCTGCCACTGCCAACCAGAGCTGCGTACCCTCAAGGCAGAGGGGCAGAGGACTTTAAGATGCAGTAGAGAAAACACAAAACTGAGCATTGAGTGGGTCTCATTGCCCCTTCACAACTGTCTAAACCAAGGAGAACTGGAGTTTAAGAAATGAAGCTGTTGCAAAGTGTCTTGTCAGCTCATATTGGCATGAGCTATAGAAAGACAGGCATGCTTTCAGATCAGAATCTGGAATGAATTTTCAGTCAGAGTTTCTGGCTTGGGACTCTGAAGTGTAAAATTGGAGCCTGACTCCTGAAGTATCCACCCAGGACAATAGTCATCAGAGCAGTGGTTGCCTTGCAAATCTTTGTTTCTGTGGACAAAGACAGTCTGCTTTTTTAGGAAATCCTGCTGCAGGGAGTTATCCTTGTAGTGGGCCCAGATACCCACAGTCCTGTGTGGGTGCCTGCCTTTGGTGGATGAAGTAGAGTCCTCTTCCAGGGGTGAAGAAGACTAAACAGGTGTTCCACAGATTCATCCCATCGTGCACATTTCGCAACCAGGGCGAGTTATATCCACCACAACTTTAGCCATGCCCACCTGTGAAATCAGCATTGAGGATGTCCAACAGTGTTTGATGTGCAGCTGTATCCTTTTTACAGACCAGGATCAGGCCCTGTAACTCTTATACATAGATAGGGATTTAGTTAATATTTGGGCAAGGACTGCATGATCTTATCAGGGCCCAAGAAAAGTTTTTGACTGTCTCCTTAAGAGATGACTGAAAAGCCTGTTGTTCACACACTGTATTTGCCTGCATTAAGAAACATTTATTTGAATCCACATTCTCCAGTAAGTCTCCATCAGTCAGTACAATACCTTGTTTCCATTGGGCTATCAGTGTGCACACATACTGTATAGATGGTGGGGGTTCCCAAAGGGACTTTGGGTACTGGTGCACCAGTATGAAAGGGTCATGGGTAACTGGAGATGTGCTTTGTTTCTGGAGGGTGATGGGATTAATACCTTTTAATTGTACAGTATTTTGTTTGCTTTATACTCTTTTACCCAATTTCCTTTTCAGATCCCTGTTCCCAATTTCCTGTTATCCCCTAATAAAACCTCTCCTTATTTGATTGCATTTATTGTCTCCATTGTTATCTTTACATTGAATGATATTTTTGAAGAATGCAAATGCAGTTGGTTTGTGGAATATTGTGCTACATGTTATAAAGTCACCTTTCATCAGAGGGGGGAACAATATATTTTCCTGAGGGACAGCACTCAGGCAGTGTAGGTATAAAAAGGATCTCCACATGTGGAGACCCTGTGCCACACTGAATCCATGTAACACATCACATGAATCCAGACACCTTCAATCTAAATGCCTATAAACCTAGACATTCCATAATTCTCCTTGGCTCCATCCCTTGCCTTGCGTGTGGGGTGGTTAAATGTATAAGCATGTTTAATAAACAACATGGGGCCCAATACTTTGTCGCAATGGGAAGCAGTGCAAAATAGACTGAATCTACATGTGATGCACAATTACACCACACCCTAGTAATGTCATTTGTAATCCTGGGCCCTTGGTGCATAAGGTAGGAGTTCCCTTGTGACTAAGCTGTAATAGAAATCATTAATCCAGTTGTCAGATGTTAGATACTGATGACACAGTAATGTACAATATAGGTCAGACTGTTCATCAGATACAAGTGGACCTCCAGGAAGGTTTCAATGGGCTTCAAGACTTCCTGGGTCAAAATAAGTGGTTAAGTAGTGGGTAGTAAGTAGGTAGGAATTTTAGGGCAAACTAGGTGGGCCAAGGTGTCCTTTTCTGCTGGCAATGTCTATGTTTCTATATTAAGTTAAAAAAAATCCAAGTTGATGTCATTTAGGTCCAATAGGAAGATAGCTGTAGAGGGGGACCTATTAACAACTGTAATGCATGATAAAGTTCAGCAGTCCCAGGGTTCCTGTGTATAGATACTTGTGGTTATGACTGGATTTGCATCTTACTTAGGAATATCACATTGAAAGTATTGTTAAAAGGATTGGCCCAAGGTTAATATTTGTCTGCAAATGCCATGACTCACTCATAATGGAAGTAAGGAACAGTATTGTACAGTAGAGCTAATGGTTATGCCCATCATAGACTATGGGGATATTATATATGGGGGGCTGGTATTGACCAGTTAAGTAAATTGGCCATTTTGACAAATCGGCTGGCATGTTTTGCATTAGGGGTACCTCATACTACCTACCATCGTGAGTTATTTAACTCACAAAAATGGCTCCTTTTTGAACAAAGAAGGGAGCTTCATTTGTTGTTATTAGTAAAGAAACGTATTAAAGAGAAAGTCCCTGCTTATCTAAGAGAACTGGTGCCCGATATTCAAATATGGGAAAAAGTGGAGTACAACGGTTTGAGCTGTGCCTGCCCTTGCACCCGACCAACAGGTTGTTATATTCAGTTGGATAGTTCACCGGAGTTAATCCACTGAATATAGGGCCATGTCACCACAGCACTAAGTTGAATAGTGCTGCCCAACATGGATCTGGACTGTATGCAGACCACAGGAAGTGCATGGAACTACACCCCTAGACCAGATAGCACCATGAGCCATAGTGCAATATCTGGCATGCAACAGCAAATAAGTTTATTGGACTTGCAAAGTGCTAAGGTGCTATATGTATTCCCAGTTGGGCATGCAAGGTACAAAGGTGCCATATGCATTCCCATTATGGACTCATTTGCATGGGAATCAGTGGCAGGTTTGCGCTTGTCCTATGGCCACTCACAGTGTGAAGCATGGTGGCAAGGAGCCCCCACTCAATGAAGGCCAGTCCCCTCCAGTTACAGGTACTCCCTGATATCCAGCGGCACCCCTGCCCTCTGATTGTGCATTGCTATAAAATCCATGCTGCCTTGGTGTCTAGAGGCAGCCCTGCCCTCCAAATACCCATTGCCATAATGGTTGAGATATGCCCTGGTGTATAGTGGCACCTCTAACCTTCTGATCACCCATCACCTTAAAATGTAGGCTGTCCCTTTTGTCTAGTGACACTCCCACCTTCCGATTGCCAAATGTCAAGCAATTCCTTCTATCCCTGGTGTCCAGTGGTACTTCACACCTGCCAATCACCCTACCTGGTGTAACCCTGTTCCCTGGTGGCTAGCTGCCCCCCCACTACATGCACTTAGCACACCACCCTGCCACGCCCCCATACCTAGTTGACCAATGCCATATGGGGAAGCCAATACAGTGACCAGCACAGCACTCTTCTCATCACCTTGGCTGGTCACCATATGGAATGACAGGGAGCATGCATACTGTCTACAGTATAGGGGGCACATGTACTGTGTACTAAACACGTGCTCCCTATACTGTAGACAGTATGCATGCTCCCTGTTATTCCATGCAGCAGCTAGCTGAGATGGTGAGAGGAGAGCTGTGCTAGTCACTGTATCAGATCCTCCATGCAGCACTGGCCAACTAGGTAAGGTGGGATGGTAAGGTGGTGTTCTTGGTATGGGCAATGCAGGGGCCACTAGCGATCAGGAAACAAGGTGACATCAGGAAACATGATTGGTGGGTGGCAGTTACCACTGGAAACCAGGGACAGCAGGAATTGTATGGTATTTGGCAATCAGACGGTGGAGGGTGCCAGTAGACACCAAAGACATTCTAAACACTTATGGGGACAGATGATCAGAGTGTGGGGGTTACCACTAGACAACAAGGACAATCAACACACAGGGATGGTGATCAGAGAGTGGGGGTGCCACTAGACACCAGGGTATATCTGGACCAGTACAGAGTGGTTCCCAGTCAAAACAGCTAACTAAAAATAGTGTAGTCCCAATCCACACATGGCAACACAGCTAAAGCAAAGATAGCACTCATCAATATCAATGAGCACTACCTTGCTGAAAACAACAAACCACACAAAATGTAAATATAATCAACTCCATGGGGGGTAAAACTTGGAGGGGAGACGTTGGAGGGAGAACAAGAAAAGAATAAACAATTCAGGTTGGGGGCTGAACACAAAAATACACTGCAGTCGGGAGACTGCTAACAGAACCCTGGTCTCCCAGATACTCTGCCACCATAGCTGCTCCTGTCCTCAGTCCCCTACACCATGGAAGCAGCTCAGCGAGATACCACTCACCTTACTCATTTCTCCTCTCCTAAGATGTGACAACAGCAACAGGGGTTGTGGTAAATCACTTTCACTATGTTAACCCTGTACCGGTAATCACATTCGCTCTTCTGAACTCACTGTTTTTCACCACGCTGTTCTAAGACCGTGTTGATAATAATAATTATTTATAATATTGCTGTTACTTTAGAACTGCTGATATAGTTCAATGAGAGTCTTACGCAAGTCTGTGAAAGTGTAACACAAAAATCTAGTTTATTATACAGGGTTTCAAGTTAGAAAAACACCGTCTTTCAAGATGACATTTTCTGTTAAAACACCAATCAAATCAGTTTAATAAAACCATCAGACACCAATATATCCTAATTATATTGTTAAAGCATCCTGCCTATCTTGGCTGCTTCTAAACAGGTACTCACATTCACAGCAGGGTCACGCACAGCCGGAAGAGCTGTAGTGATGCCATCACTGTCTATCAGACTGTGTGGACAACTTAGATAACTGTTTAGCCCATATTTAAATGTTATTCCATAGACAGGTTGTCTCCACTAATTCCGCAGACTTTGCTTGATTTTAAAAATATATATTTTCCATGAGGGTCAAAAATGACCTCATAAATGCAGTGTACTTCTCTCTGGCGCGGGAATAACATGTTTACCAGAAAAGGAGACACAATATCTGGGCTATTCCTAAACAAGGCAGCCATTTCAAGGGACCTGTGTGGTACCATCTGAGTTATGGAACATTTGAGGCATAAACAAATGCATTATACTTCCACCATCACTATATAATTCAAGATGATTTTCTCTCATTCTGTCTGTATTTAACCCCATAAATGTGCCTATCCTAAAATAATGTGTTTACTCAACTAATGCTAAATGTCTAAGGCTAATATATATTAATGCAAGCTTATAAAGTTTATACAAATTATTTCTCAGTGCTTATACTGAGTTAATAGTATCTAATAAAAGAGTTCAAGTTGTCTCAGTATGTGTTTGTAGGAAAACGCACACTGAGCTCATAAAGTCTAACTAATAATTTAAAAGATTAAAAAATTATCACAGTATGAAGACACTATGCTCATAGAATCTGACTACTGATATGCACATGACCTCCTGACCTCCTACACCATGATTTCTCAATCCCAACATTCTGGGCTTTGAGACACCTTGAGATTTTACTTCAGGTGTCTCACACTAAACAAGACATATTATACAATACATCTGTGCCTGTATATTAATTTTGAAACAAAGTAGACTTAAACTTTAAATACATACTGTATATCAAGTGAAAGTAGTCAAAATGAACTTCAACCACAGGAATAGATACGTAGAAAATAACCATTGCAATTGAATGCTGAACAAAAGTTTGTAGAAAAGGAGGCAACCATTCCATGGTGGGCAAAGCGTAAATGTTCTTGTTAACCACATCATGGTCCAGTTGTAAAGGAAGCAGTTTTTGGCAGCACTGCTGTGCAGATGTCTTTCAGGTACACCAACTCAGCCTATGTAGTAATGATATTCAGAAACACAGGCACAGGCCAAATGATATAGTCACTAATGATAGCAGTGGAATTAGGTTGAAAGCAAAAGTTTGTTGACCAAACAGCACAGTCACCTCTCAGTACAAAGTCAGTTGATCCACATTAGCAGTAACACAATAATGTCCATTTTCTGCTGCAGCAACACACACTTGCACATTCAAAGTGTCCAGAGTTCAGGTTGCAAGTGACAGATTTAGCTTTATCAGAAGTGCTACAAGGAAAGTAAATTTTCAGTGCAATATAACATACAGCATTTTGTAACTTAGTACAACATGGAAGATTTAGATTAACCCATTCATCATGCATCTGCGTGATGGAGATCAGAGCAGGCACAAACTATGTATAATAGGAGTACTACACCTCAGTCAAGTATTATAAGTGAGCAATGAGAAAATTAATTCATTTATGCCCAGCAAATTAAAGTTCATATTTCATTTTTTTTAAAGCATGAAGTAAAAGCAGAAAGTCTGCCTTTCTCAATATTTCTAAAAGGTAACTTAATAGCAAAGGCACCACATGCAACACAAATGTCATCATTGTTGTTGTAAGCAAACTGTGTTCAGTAGGATCAGAAAATCATGCAATATTACTCATATGTCAACTAAGGTATACTACACTGCTTAATATTCCCTGTTTAAACATAGTCCCAGAATGTGTCTGATACTCTCTTACTGTTTCCAAATCTATAGTGTCCCAGACTTTTAAGTGCATCAGTAAGATCTATCCTCCCTCCACCCCACCCCACTAGACTTTTGCCCAGTAATGGTAAAAGGTATAGAGGCTTTATTCTGATATCTTGATTTCTAAAATAAACTCACAGATTTGTACTGAAAACATTTGTATAACTGAATTAAATGCTGAGGGCAAATATGCTGTAGCCACTAAGTAGTTGCCAAATTTTACAAAACAAATACATTTGCAATTGTACTTCATTATAAACATAAATGTACCCCATTTCTGGTATTGCTATTGTAGAATTTTTAGAAAACAGTCATTTACTTTATTTTATGCAATAAAAGAAGCATGTGATTTAGATTAATAGAGATAGCACAAGTAATTACCTAGAATAATTGGTCCCACACTTGACATGTTAACAACTGAAATTATTTTACATAGGTATATTACACTTTTATAGTGCTCTGGAACTTTAAACATACCAAAAACACATATCCCATGAAATTAATACCCTGTTATTCATTCAATAGTGCTAATTTAAATGAGTGGGGTAAAATGTACCCAAATTGCTTTATTTTTGTCCCATCTGCAGGACCAGAGCTGTTACTGGCATTGCAAAGGAGGTGCAACGTGGACACTAGGCAATTACCTCTAAGCTTTTATTCTGTTGGACCTTGTCCACCACTATGTAATTTGTGATTTTCAACTGCCCAAGGTAGGAGTAGAAATATGCACTGATTGTGCAGCCCTTTCTGTGGGCAGGACTGAATTCTTCATCTTAGTGATGTAGCAGCAACAATTTCTCCTGCAAAGGAGGCTGAAAAATAAAAGTTTAAACGTTGTTAGTTCTCTAATTGAAGTAGATGGAAACAGTTAATATGAGTGTTTCCTACTTAGAGAACACAGGTGATAATTTGACAACTAGGGTTGCTAAACATTTAAAGTTTACACATCTTCACCACATTCGTGGTGATATTAGAGCAAAGAGAGCTTGCTGAGGCAGTAATGTATGTTTGCCTGTTATGTCGTCATATGGTGAGGCTCTTGCTTGTAATTGCATTTCATGGCATTGAATGTCTATGGAAATGTTATAAACATAGTGAATCACACCAAGAATGGTAACAGTTGCAGCATTACACATACCCATCACTGATGAACCGTAAAAGCATTCTCATCAGTAAATTTATGCATGTAAGACAGTATCTCAAAAGTTATTTTGAAACAAATAGGCATGAAATAGTTTGTCAGTAGCTGACTTTTAAACTTAAGCAATGTGATTAACATTTCCAGTAGTTATCTGCCTCTTATGGGCACCTTAGTTGTTAAAACAGCTGCTACTGAACACAGTTCATTGATGGGGTGGGGGCATCCAGACACTTCAATTCTGTCACTCCCACAAGTTCCTTTTGTAATGCAGGGAAACCTAGCTAAATTTAACATAAAAGTTACAACTTGCCAAAAGTCATCTTACTAAGAAAGACTTAAACACATCAAAATGTAAGGGTGTGCCTTAGACAGCAGCAAAATCCTTTACGGCATAATCAGAGTATTAGAATTACACTTTGGACTCACTAAGTACAGTAACACTGTAAATTATTTAGTAAAAAAAGGATTTAACCTTATGTTTGCTGGCAAGGCTGTGTAATGAGCATTTTACAATAAACATCCCCTTATCAGCTGGCTTTGGATTCCTGCCAGTATCTTCTCCTAGAGAAAAAAGGGCTAATTAAGGATGTAGGTATTAACTGAAATATACATCTTAAAGAAGTATCCTGTTATCTCTTCGGAGAATAAGAAATTAATCAAAAGGTTCAAACAAAACCACCAAAAAAAAACGTATGCTTAACCAGCACTGTAGCACTGGAAACAAAACTGTTTCTTACTCAACAAAGGTGTTAACCATAGGATCCCCTTGTGATTGAGATGGTACAATGTGCCTTTGTATCAGAATAACTACAGATAAATTGAAATACCCATACATTTTACAGTTGAAGATAAACATCCTTTGTTCAAAGTAAAAAATAAGTATTGAGCCTCCCCCATTTCCTAAACAGTATATGAAAACTCATTAAAGCAAGTGGAAAACCAGGAGTTATCTGGGCTTTGTGCCACTGAAGGGAAGGTCCCAATAGAAAAATAAGGTGAAACAGTTATAAAACATTTTCCTTACTGTAAGCAGTTCCATGTCCAAACCACTGGTAAAATGCAAAACCTTTATTACTGCTAAATTTCTTATCCAGGCACTACGCAGGATTTAGATCAATGGTTTGGGCATGGAACTACTTACAACTATATTAACCAGACACCGTATGTAGATGGGTGAGTGTGGGGGGGCACATGACACTAGGTTATCCACTGTTTACAAGGACTAGGGTTTGTAGGTTGGGGATGGGTGGCTGCAGTACTGTAGCCCACCACCAGGGCCTTGCACCCATTAAGTAGAGGTTTGCAAAGACGGTAACTTGTGCCTGTTCGGGTGGCAATGACCACCTGTGCAAACCTCTGAATTTGCTTCTGCACCCATCTGCATGGTTACACCCCCCTCACTTGCATGGGCGCAGAGGTAAATTAGAGCTCAGGTGCTAATGGGGTTTGCCTGTGATGTGGGAGTGTCTGAATATAGACCTCACCCACAAATCAGGCACAAAACCCAGTTAGTGAGGGGAAAAAACCCTTAGTGTGCAGGCTACATTTTGAATATCTGGTCCCTAGTGTTTTTAAGGAACTCCTGTGTGGGAACACACCCTTCAAACTGTTTAACCTTTAAAGGATACCTAAACAACATTTTGACAACAAACTATTCAAAAATCTGACTCCATAGGTGACTAAAGAAAAGGCTGCTGTATTCATTAATGCTAAAATTACATTTATATAATTTACCTAAATGTGGTTCCAGAGCATTTGAATATTGTAAAATCAGCCTTCTAATTAAAAAAAAAAACTGTCTTAGCTGCTTCCTAAAATGGCCGCCAAACGTGTTATGTGATGACATCACTGGAGCCAAAGTCAGAGAAATATATGGCTCTCTATAGTACTAACTAGTTCTTTTTTCCCTTTGTATAGAATTGTTTCACCCAAATGGTCAAAACTATGTGCATTATTTTATATAATACACATGTTTGGCTATGATTCTGTTCATTTTGTTTATTTTAACATGCTGAAATTGTGCTTTAATACAACTGACTTTCTCTGTGACAAACCACAGTGCAGTACAAATCTTGAATTACCTGGTGGTCTTGTGGTTATGGCGGATCCAAGATGTTACAATGGGGGTGCTGGGGTTGGGTGCATGTTTAACATGCACTTTTTAACATTTTTATTAAACCTTTATATTTTCTGCTATTATTCTTTTCTAGTACATTTTTGACAGAACCTACACGTGTAATCCATAGTTTGAAAGTAAACATCTGTACAATCAATAAATCAGACTTCTTCAACAAAGTGAAATGCAGCAGCAGCAAGCATAAGCATGTATGGGGTTGCAGCCACACCCTTCACCAGCCCCTAGAGCCACCACTTTTTGTAGCAAAGTTCTTGTGCAGTCCAATGTTAGAGTTCATTCTTTCTTGAAACTCAAATATATACTTGTCTTGTCTTCTTTTTCCATGGGAAATAATAATAATAATAAGAAGAAGAATCAGCATTTATATAGTAGCTAATCATACACATTGTATCCCAAAGTGTTTTACAAGCAATACTAGACTGGTGGTGAAGTGACTGAACATGTAGTGGCAGCCATTTCATACATTAATATCCACACACAGCCTTGGACAACTGCGTGAACTGGTTTTATAGGAAGGGGAATGTTGGCCAGGACAGTGGGGTCAGTTAGTGACCAAGGTGCTGGCAGCCCACATCTTATTTCTCATGGTAATCTGCTCATATTTCTCTCCTTCTGCCTTCCCCCTTCCCTGAATATAGCAGTACCTTGCAAGAGTGGCCTTGTCAGTCCCCCTCTGGTATTCATTCTTCACTATTCCTCCTCACACTGAAAACTGGTGAGCTCATCACCCTTTTGCATCATGAATGCAAGTAGTACAGTCCCTGTTTTATTTTGACATATCAAATATAAACATCTTTCCAGTAAGTCAGGCTGATAGCAACAAGGAACAAGGGGAATGACGGGCTTTCCTATCATTAAAAGATATAGGCGACCTTTGATTAAGCACTGCCAAATGATGGGTGTGCACATCATTATGCACGCCATTTAATAGTGCCTAATTATAGGTGACTTAGATCGTATATGAGTAGAAAAGCCTATTTTTCCACTTGTGTAATGCAGCTATCAGCCTGGTTTACCAGAAGATCATATTTATTATTAATATGTAAAAATAACACAGGAGACTGTACTAACCACATTCATGATGCAGAAGGGTAGTGAACGCATCAGTTTTTGGTGTGGGGAGCAGGTGAGAAGAATGAATGCCAGAGAGGGAGTGAAGAGGCCACTCCAGCAGGGTACAGCTATATTCAGGTTAGTTGAAGACATGAAGGAGGACATTGAGCAGATCACTGTGAGATCTGAAATGAAGGGCTGCCAACATTGTGATCACTACCTGACTGTGGATGACAGTAGCTAGCGATGACAAATACTCAGAGTGGCAGGGCTGCACCTAAACTGTCACTTGAATTCAGTGTAGAGAGATTACCCTTGGGTGGGGGGGGTGTTGACATTTGTTAGGACAGTATTGAGGGAGTTGTGTATAGCTCATTCGAGATTTGAAAGGGTGGTAGCCAGCCAACTCACATTGTGGAGTAGAGCACAGAAAAGTACTGGAGAAGAATTGCTAGGAATTGTCCTGCAGGGTTCTGCAGATCACAGGTAAAGGAGTAGATTGACATTGGACGTCAGGTGGATTTGCTCAAGGCATTAGAATGCCTCTCCTGCTAATAATATTGTTATCCTTTGTAAGTGCAGCCCTTAAGAGGGCATGAACAGCAGTTTTTCTGGTGGGTCATGATGCTTATTGCTTGGCCCTCCAGGAAGACCTAGTTGTTGGTTAATGAGGTGGGGAAAAATACAACAGGGGAACTGTACATACTACCTTCACTGTGCAGAAGGGTGGTGATCCACTCAATGTTT
Source organism: Neoceratodus forsteri (assembly GCA_016271365.2). Taxonomy (NCBI): domain Eukaryota; kingdom Metazoa; phylum Chordata; order Ceratodontiformes; family Ceratodontidae; genus Neoceratodus; species Neoceratodus forsteri. The sequence continues at coordinate 1,154,127,512 of CM057456.1, read as the reverse complement.
TCTGTGGGAGCATAAGTCAAACATTGAGAATGTGGACTGGAGAGTGATTTGGGAGGCATTTTTTAACAGTACCAGCTGATGATGCATATCGGTATAGATGTGCACAACTCTCTGAGGTACAAGATTACAATCTGAGGTGTGATAATTCTCTTCATGAGACTGTAAGCACATATGCGGCCCCAGGCAGTACTAAGAACGGGGTATGGATGGTGGGGTGTTCAACAGAAGGCAGGCTAGATACATGGGGTTCACATAGAAAAAGAAAGCCTTATTTGTGGATTAACAAGAGAACATGAGCTTTGGAACTGAACCAGACCGGTACTTTGCTGTGTGACCATAAGCAAGTCACTAAACTTCCTTGTGCTCCCAGGCCACACCTGTAAACAAGCTTTCAGCTTAGTGTGTCTCTCCTGGTTAACAAAAACAAAATTCAGTGCATCACATAACCACTAGATCATCAGGTATTTGAAGTGTTGTACTGTAGTGCAGTTTGCCAAGGAAAAAGTCAGCTGGATTGCAAAATATTTTCCGCAAGTTAAAGTAGACAAAATGCACAAAATCATTGCCTGACCTGTGTACTGATCAAAATAATCCAAGAGCTAATACATGGTGTTGATTATTCTGGCACAACAATTCAAAACAAAGAGGGAAAGAAGAATTAGTTAGCACTATAGAAATATATGTGGGTCTCTGTCTCTGCCTCCGACGATGTCATCATGACTCATCACTTAATACACTTGGCAGACATCTTAGGGAGAAACCAAGGCTATTTTTTGTAAGTGAAAGGCTGATATTTAGATTTTTCAAAAGCTATGAAACTGCATTTATGTTATTTACATAAATGCAGTTTTAGCATAAATGTGAACAACAGCCTTTACTTTACCTCACTGTGAAGCCAGATTTTGGAGTTTGCAGTTTTAAAAAACTGCTTGTTAAGGTACCCTTTAAGTATACTGTATATTGTGTGCTCTCTACTAAGGGGAGACAATCATTTGCTGTTCATGGCCCCATATGCTGAAATAGACTATCTGTTACTCTAAAACCATTATCTGGCACTTTACCGTCAACAAAACAGTTGAAGGAGCATTTTATGACAATTGGTACTCAATATCTGTACTGTTAATTATCTTTTAATTGTTACGTAGTTTGAATCTATTACAGTGGATGTAGGAAACTGTAACCCTGGAACTGATGTGATAGTATTACTCGTTATTGTTTTTATACTGCACAAACTTGTTTGTGGAACGCCATTGGAAATGAACCTAGGCTCAATGGCTGATATCCCAATAAGCATAACTTGAACTTGAAGATGCTAGATTGTGACTGCCACGAAGTTGAATCATGGTATTTTCCCAGGACAGCACCAAAGTTAGGGTGATGTCAAAGTACTTGGATGTTGTGAGCTATGGATTTGCTCTAACAAATTCCATGTGACTAATGTGACATACATCATGTGGTGATTTTGAAAACTGCTAGGAATACTTACTTATATTTTCTATTCATTACAAAAATCTATGTTCAGGCATCAAATTATAGATGAAACACAAAGCCTTAAAAGTTGAGAAATTAGGAGAGTGAGAAAGTTCCCCAACTCTTGCTAAATCTGAGGTGTGGTGTTCCTGAGGGTTTATATCATTTCTCAAGGCAGCACTTGTATCAATCTACAGTAACTTCAGAACTGTTTTTAAGGCATGGACATTCACTCACATACCAGTGGTGTCACTGTGAGAGAGGGTGGAGAAATGAGGGTAATGCCAGCATTGCTTTGTATAGTTGTTCAATCCCTGAGGAACACCGTATTGAACATTCACCAAAGGGCAGGGGACTTGTTCTACCTAACCTGACATTTCTCTACCTTTGACCATTTGTATTATGAAATCTAAGTGATGGCTAAATGTAATTTATTGCAATTAATCTTCATCTTTTTTCTTAAAGATTATGAAATAATACATCAAATAAATTTGAATTGACTATGCCAGCCTTTAGCTGACATAGTCAGTACTTTTAGTAGCAAGCAGTCCCTGGCACCCTGAGCCAGTATCTCTTATTACCCCATCCAATGCCAAGCAGTTTCTGGCAGCAAGTGACAGTCCCTCTTTCTTTAAGGGATGGGACCTCATCCTGTGCCTGTAGCAAGTTGTCCCTGGCATTCATTAGCAGCCTTCTCTCACCTTGCCACAAGCCAATAATGTCCCTGACTTCCATTTGCACCCCCTTCCTTTACAATGCTCCTGCCCCAACAGTCCCTGGTGCCTATTGGCACCACCTTCTGCACCATGCCTCAAAGTTAAAGAGTCTCTGGTGTCCAGTGGCACCCCTTCCCTCGCCCTATGCCAGTCTTCATGTAGCCCCTGGTATCCAGTGGTAACCCCCTACCTCATCTTGCTCAATGCTAAACAGTATCTGGCATCCAGTGGTACCCCCTCTAATACCCTTTTTCATGCTAAATAGTCTCATTATCCAGTGACATCCCCTTTGTGATGCTGCTTAGGCCAAGCAGATAAGGGTACAAGGCCATGTACATGGTGCAGGAATGGTGCACTGTCCTGGTGATGGCGAACTCCCTGATTGAAGCAATGCTACTGCTTTATGAGGGACAGGCACTTAAGAGTAGGTTTTAAAGTTGCAGTTCCCAACCATCTTAAGCCAACTGCTATAAAACATACACAGAAACCTCCCCTACAACAAGAATGTATCTTACAAAAAGTGGCTTTTTATTCTGGTTCAGGCAAAACCAAAAAACACACTGTCACATCTTACAGATACAGTGGAAAATATGGTGTGCCACAAGTTCAAGCAGACTTTACTGAGCTGCTGCTGTATGGTACTAACATGTAACAGCTTACAGCATTTTTGTTTGTTTATTTAAATTTATTCAAAGCACTCCTCCAGGGCTCAGAGTGCCTGTACACTAAATGCAATAAATATATCTATCATAAATAACATAACACATCAAACCCTAACACCTCCTCTTATCTGTCACTAAAAATATGGACAAACACTAACACAGATTTGTTGAGCAGCTAAATCTAATCAAAAGCTGTCAAGAGTTGGTAAGTTTTCATGTTTTCTTAAATTATATCACTGATCTGGTGTTTCAAATCTCCTCAGGCATCAAATTCCATCATTTAGGTGCTGCAATCGAAAAACCCTGGTCACTAGTAGACTTCAGCCAAGAAGTAGGGATAGTCAACAAGCCCTAACCACTAGATCTTAAATCCCTGAATGGGACATGGGGAATCAGGAAATCAATGAAGTAATGTTGTGTAATATTAGAAACCGTACCCCAAGGTACAGCTGCATCCTTGCCCCAGTGTTTCGCTCTGGATGAAGTTTTATCATTGGGCATGTTATGTTGGTCCCAGCTGCACTTAAATACTCACCCTCCCACAATCACATGACAATGACCTCATAAATAATTCATCATCAAGCCATTTAAAGAGGTCATAACAAAATGTTCAAAATAAAGGAGAGGTGCAAAAAATTAAAATACGAATGCATTAGTGTGAAGGTGAAATTCCTTCCAAATATATCATTCTCTTTTCACTGCCAAAACCAATCATTGCCATGGTAAAAAAAAAAAATACATAGTTACATAATAAATATAGCAGGCATGACAGAGCTTATTAACAAATCAAAGACTGAGTCTGTGGTAAAGAATTTCGTATAAAGATAGTGCTTGCAATACCAGTCGTGCCTCTTCAATCTATTCTGAGATTTTAGTTTCATTTTTTCTCGATTTCTCACTTCCCTTTTTTCAAGTTGATATGGGCATCACATCAGTCATACTGTACACACCTATATATTTCTTACCAGGGACAGATTCTAGCTGACTTATTTAGACATACGCACTGCAGAAACATGGGGGTGATTTCAAATATTGTTAAAAGTATAGAAAATACAACCATTCTAACTGACCATAAAATGTTCTGGCTTTGTGCCATGATAAATCACTTTCATTAGGATAGATGCATAATGAAACATAGTATCACAAACTGCTGTAAGTCCCATTCATTAAATACATGCTCATTGTGTGTATTTTATAAATCACAAGAAAACTGGGTTAGGTTTAGTTTGAAATTTATGAAATACATGCCGTGTGTATTTTTTTTATTTCACTTTATTTGTGGTGCTAATTTTATACAGTGACTAGCCAAGAAGGCAAGTGATAAACACTATCGGGTCTTTGCCTTAGGGGATTGGTTAGAACAGTGCCACTGGGGGAATGGGCTCAATGTGGTCAGACTTCGTGTTGGGAGGGATCTTAAAAGGAAATGTTGGGGGATACCAACACTTGGCATGGGTTCCTGGTGATGGTGGAAATACTACTGGGCAATATTTAAAGTAGGCCAGTAAAATTTCCACGAATGGCAAAAAGTCGAGGAATACTTTATTGAACTCCATCTTGGGTTACAGAAGGTGGGCATGTACTACAGATTAATGTGGTAACCCAAGGAATTTATTTCCACAAAATTGGACTACTCTCCTTTGCTATTTTATGAACATAAGACTGATATAACAGGGACTGTGTGGCTGGGAAGAGAGGACAATGCTGTAATTGGGGGAAAAAAACTGATATAACTATAAGGTAACACTACTGTAACTGAAATACTGGTGTACCGGGATAGACCATGGTGTAACTGGGATTAGTCACTGGCATAACTGCTGTGTTGAGACACTTTTTTTAATTTGAGGAGGGTGAGAGACACTTCCATAGCTGAGGGGGTCAAGAGACACTAATACAATTGTGAAGAGACACTGCTGTTAATTGATGGGCCCTGATATAACTCAGACAGAGATACCGGGATGAGACTCTGATGTAACTGTGAGGAGACATTAATGTAACTGAGGCAGTGATATAACTGGGAGGAAACACTGCTGTAATATAAGCACTTACATTTCTGGGAGAAGACAGTGGTATAACTGGAATCAGAAACTACCATTTTTATGAAGAGACATTGCTGTAACTGAGCCACTGGCATAATCTGGATGAGACACTGCAGTAACTGGGAGATACTTATATAACTTGAAGGAAACACTGTTATAACTAGGATATACATATGTAACTAGGAGGAGACACTTTTATAACTGAGAGATACATATCTATCTAGGCAGAGACACTTATAACTGAGAGATATGTATGTAACTAGGAGTAGACACTTATAACTGGGAGATATGTATGTAATTAGGAGGAGACATAACTGGGAGATATGTATGTAACTAAGAGGAGACACTGTTATAACTGGGAGATACATATGTAACAAGGAGTAGACACTGTTCTAACTGGGAAATATGTATGTAACTAGGAGGAGACACTTATAACTGGGAGATACATATGTAATGAGGAGGAGACACTGTTATAACTTGGAAATACATATGTAACTAGGAGGAGACACTGTTATTACTTGGAGATACATATGTAACTAGGAAGATATACTGTTCTAACTGGAAGATACATAAGTAACTAGGAGGATACACTGTTATAACTGGGAGATACAAATGTAACTAGGAGGAGACATTGCTATAACTGGGAGGTGACACTGCCAACTGAGTGAAAATACTTGTATAACTGGTAGAAAGCACTGTGATTACTGGGAAGAGAATCTGCTGTAATTGGTAGGAGACAGCTGTAACTGAAACACTACTGTAACTGGAAGTAGATGCTGGTGTAACTGGTATAAAACTGGCATAACTTTCGTAGTGAGAAGTGCAACTGTGAGTAGAATGGCAGATACTGTCATAAGTAGGAGGAAACACATATGCAACTGATACACCAGCACAATTTGGAGGAAACACTGCCAAAACTGGGAAGAGATTCAACCATGAACTGGAAGTAGGCACTGCTGCAATACAGACACTGGTATAACTGGGAGAAAATGCTGGTATTACTGGGAGGAGACACTGCCCTAAGTGAGACATACTTATGTAATTGTGAGGAGACACTGTGACTTGTGTAAAATAAAGGAGAGAAGAAAGGTGTAACAGCTGCCTGTAATACACCTGTATATGAACCATAGAAAATTAATAATGTTATTTTTAACTGTCAATTTTCTTCCACCATTATTCTTTGTAGAATTACATTTTGTTTGAATTTTGTTCACCAGGTAAATCTCACTGACACAATGGAGTCCATTTTTCAGGGCAACCCAGATTAGTTACAATCAATAAAAGCATACAGTGAGAGTACAGTTGCTTAGGCAATTTGGAACAATCATTTCACAGTTTGTTTTGGCACAATAGTTACACAGTTTGTTTGGACAAGAAGCAGGAGAACCAAAATTACACAACAGATAGGAGATAGGACAGGGCCAGGTAAGGATAAGTCATTATAATAAATAGTTACAGACATTTAAGGACTACACTATGGAGAATACAAAGGTGTGTACAATTTTGGTGAGCTTGACTGTTAAGAATGGAAGAAATACAATCAGGACAGCTCATAAGTGCAAGGGAACAATTCAGGTTGGGGTTAGCAATGACAAAGTGCCAGGGCCCAGTGGAGTTTTTTGAGCCTCCTTTTGAATTGAGCAATGGTTGAGCTTGTGTGGATCTCCAGACCTGTGGAATTTTAGAGTGGTGGTGCAGCTGCAGGGAAGGATCTACTACCTCAAGACAGGAAAATCAAGGTCAAGGGTATAACCACAATGCACTGACTTTTTGAACTCATTTGGATGAATTTACCCATATGTTTGTGGATGCCATATGGAGCCTTCAGCCTCTGTGAGCAGCACTGTTGAAGTATACTTCTTGGTTGTATTCTGTTACAGTTGGGCTGCATGCTCTTGGCTTGCACCACCCCTCAGCCCTTAACGCAGCTCTCCTTGTCCCTGAAAGATCTACTACCAACTGTGGAATGGACCCTAGTGGTATCAAGCAGCAGGTTGGTATGTGATTGCAAAGACTTTCAGTGACTGTCTATATTGAAGTAGGGTGGAGAGGCTAGGCAGGGCTGTGGGTTGCAATAGTTTATAAGTCAGGTAATACAAAAGGAAGCATACTGTAACTCTGCCTCCCAGGAGGGTCCAGCCTAATGAGGTAAGGACGTTACAGTGGTGTTCTCTAGTGTGGGCATAAGTGGCAAAGCGTGCTGTTCTGTAGTACGGTGTCCTTAATTTAGACAAGTAAGGGTCATGGGTGTGCTGGACGGTTGGGACAGCATAGAAGCAAGTAGGAGGTAATCTACTGTTGATTATAGCAAGCCTTGCAGGGGCAGAGAGGTAGGGAGAGAGTCTGTAAAGTAGGCCAAGCTTTTGGTTTAGTTTTTTGGAGATGGTGTTTCTGTGGGGTTCAAAGGAAATTTCTTGGTCTAGTGACAAATCTAGATATTTAAATGACTACACTACTTCCAGGTTAATACCTGTGTTAGTAGTGAGTTTGAGAAGGTGTTCCCTACAAGGTCCAAGTTTCTTGCTTCCAAAAAGCATGATCTTGGTTTCTTTTGCATTGAGAACTAATTTATTGTCCATGAGCCAGCTTTAAAGGAGATTGAAGTCTTTCACTAGTTGGTGGGTGATCCAGTTTATATAGAGCTAGACCTGTTGAGAATGGTGTCATCTGCATATAGCTGTATGGAGAATTTTCCACAGTTGAGTGGCAAGTCATTTATAGAGAGGGAGAACAATATAGGTCCCAGAATAGAGCCTTGGGGTACTCCCATCGAAATCTGTTTGAGGGTTGAGAATGTTCCTAACCATTTTAAGCATTGCTTCCTCATAGATAAATACCCTGTGAACCACTGGCAGGGGAGGTGATCTAGGCTGGGATTTCAAAGTTTTCCTAGGAGAAGGTTGTGGTTGACTAGATCAAATGCATTTGTCAGGTCTGCAAAGACAGTCCCTGTTGCCTTGCTAGCATCCATGGAATTGTGGATATCCGACATAGTATAAATGTGGCGTGAGATGGTTCTGCAGTTTATAAATCAGTGGTCTGAGTAAAACTGCAGAATACCCTTCAAGCTGTGGATTCGACTTTTGTTATTCTATTAATGACTCAAATTTTAGTTGCTACAGCCCGTGGAATTATAATAACCACCACCAGCACTCAACAGCTCCTGCATCCCAAATTAGAGCTACCACATTCACAGTCTGTATGCCTCATGCCTCATGTACATGCTGGGTCTGGGCATCATTCATTTTGGCTTTAATACTGTATATCCTGCCACCCCTCAAAATTTACAGTAGCAATGTTGATGCCTGCTGCTTAAGACCCCCTGTGTGGGCATTTTTGGCTCTGAACAACTGGTAATAGTACCACATTCAACAACAGCACCCCCACTGCCAAACAATACATGCCTGCCTCATGTTTCTCACTTTATAATGTCCACCACATCCACGAGTTCCATTTCTTGATTTCCTTCTCATTATCACCCATCATCATGCAAAAAAATAAATATTTTACAACCTACAATGAAACCCACAGTATGCAATAGAATTTTGCAGTATACTGCAGCAGAGTTACTGCAGGATTCATGGCAATTTCAGTTGCAGTTAATCCCTTTTGTCTGCAAGAATCAGTGGCACTACGTTGCATCTTGGTGGGCTCCACTTTAAGTCACAAAAACTATTAGAGAATTTTAGAAAAACACAAAAATTAATCAGTAACAAGTTCACAAAACACTTGCAGCAAAAAGAATGACCACAAAGCACTTTAAATGTCTCTGTCTGATTACAAATTTAAGTCAGACAGAGAAGCAGATCTGTTTCTTTTGACACATGCTGTAGAACTGTACAGAACAGTAGAAAGAGAAAACATGAGAGACAGACAGAAGGAGTGAGAGACAGATAGAGGCAAAGGCAAAGGGTTGCTATAGCAACTAGCCTTTTGACCCTTTTACCTCCACCTAGAAGAAGACTACCATGTGACCATGAAGGCAAAGGAACTCAATCTGACCCCCATTGAGAGGGTTGTGGCAAAGACCATATCCAACATGGTCCACTGCATCGAACATACGGGCATGGACACCTTTGCAGGTAAGCGTGACACTATATGCAGGGTAGGGGGACAGGGAAGCCATAGTTTCAGCAGTAACTACCCTCTGTTGAACTCCACAGACACATCCCACTGGATCGCAGGATCATCAGGGAACATCATACCAGTGGTGTCACTGAGGGAGCATGCACCCACGGGTGGTAAGTAGCATGAACGGTGCACCATACCGGGACCGTGTCCCACAAGGATATTACACTGTCAGTAGTAACCACCTACCCTGTCATTCGCTGGTCAACAGGTGGAACAGGCCAGGATACCAGTGGAGGACAGCAAGGCACACCAAGTTGACACTGTGAAGGCTATGGATGCCACAGAAAGGACAGCAGACACTGCTGACCAATAGACCCATGCCAACACACTGCAGCACACCTGTGCCCCTTCACCACCCCAGGACCTGTCGGTGCACACAGGTGGGTATGTGGCAATGGACACTGCAGCCCATGCCTTGCTGCCCCAAGGTGATGCCCTGGCATCACCACCCGCATGCACAGGTGATAAGCAGCACACCACTGAGAAGGGAAAGGCCCCATGATATGGCCAAGACAGCGGTGATGAGGGGCCATCTGGGTGGTCACCACAGCTCACCAGGCAGAACCTTTCAGTGGATGTGCTGCAGTCATACTACTATGTCCCATGGCAGCTGGAACATGACCACCTAGCAGCACACCAGGACACTACAGAGGCAATACATAAACTCACCGAGGAGGTGAGGAGCATGTGCAGGGTAATAGACAGGATTGGTGACATCTGGAAGAGGCTGACGGAGTGTATGCCACCTGTGCATGCAGCAATTGTGGCCTTGCAAGGCATCCAAACAGGTGAGGAGGGGGACAGCACCACACAAGGAATAGCAAGCACATGTGATGCAAGGAGGGACCCCAGACTTGCCGCAGTGCCGGTGAGAGGAAGACTATCATGGGCCACCAGAGGTGGAGGAGGCCAGACACCAGGAAGAGACCTAGGCACAAGATCTGGAACATGGAATGCGAGGATGTGACCATGTCACAAATATGTGAGTTGCACCCATGCACTGTACTATCACCGGAGTGGCACATGGCACACCACCACCTGCATACCATTGTCCATATCTGACAAGCACGCCACACCACACCACATGACATGCATAACATAAGTCCACCAAGCAGCACACATGAAACCATACACCGCATATATGAATTCTCCATTCACCATACATGACCACACACACCTCACATATGTACTTCCCATGCACCACACATGACAGCACACAGCACACATATGTACCTCCCATGCACCACACATGACCACACACATACGATGTACATGTCCCCCCCCAAAAGGGGACATGGCCGGCAGTACACCACCTGGGTAGAGATGAAGTGAATTTAAAATTTGCCAGTGAATTGCTGTGAAGTGGCCAATTTCACACAGTGTAACGCTATGTGAATTTCGACTGTTTTCACCTGTTTTCGCCAAGGTGAAATTTCACTTTGTAAGACAAAAGTATGCCTTCGGAAAGGTGAAATTTTGCCTTGGAGGGCGAAATTTCACATCTAAAAGGCACATCAAGCCAAGGTGAAAAATTATGCAAAATGGCCAAAATTCATGTAATATTACATGTAGCATAGTTTGGGCACTTCGCCCATTACTACAACTGGGCACCACATGCACCATGCACACTCACAAGCACCATACCTGGCACAGGTACACTCAGAGAGGTACATCATTACAGTGCCACCTGACCCACACAGCTACTGGAGGAATGTACTCTGTGTTACCACATGCCACACTGTATGGTCCAACAGTGTCCCCCCCATCCCACATGCTGGGCCGTCATCATTGCAGGGTGGCACGTTCTCAGGTGTATCATACGGCATGGGCAGTTGTCACCATTCACAGATGTTGTTCACCATGGCACAGACAGTGAACACTCTGCAAGCCTTCCTGGGGGTGAGCATCATCATCTCACCTGTGTGATCCAGGCACCAGAACCACATCTTCAGCCTGCGAATCATATGTTCCACCAATGACCATGTCCTTTTGTGGGCCACATTGAATGCCTCTTTCGCCTACCCCTGGCACTCAAGGTATGGTGTCAGTAGGTATGGTCATAGTGGGTAGCTGCTGTGGCTGAGGAAAGTGAATGACAGTGTTAGTGTGTGTGGAGATGCCATTAGGTGCCACAGGCCCCCTCTGTGGTACCTACCAAGCAACCAAACATCCACACCTCCATGTTCAGTAAGGCAGGCACCAGGCCAGACCAGTCGATGATATAGGCATCATGGCATGAGCCTGGGTATTTTGCACAAACATTCATGATGATGCCATCTGCAGTGCATATGACTCAGCAGTTGATGCTGTGGAACCCCTTGCAATTGCGGTATGCCTCCTCCTCCACTGAGATGGCCATGATCACAACATGGGTGCAGTCTATGGTATCTAACATGTTCGGTATGCCAGGCATGCCATAGAATCCCTTTTTTGTGGTTTGAATATCCACAGGTGTGTTTAGGAAGGTAATGTGTGCTTGTACATGGTGTAGCAGGGCACAGGATGCAAATGATTGGCTCACACCCATGACATCCCCTACCACCCTCTGGAAGGAGCCTATGGCATAATATGTCAATGCACTCACCACTTTGTTCTCCACTGTCATTGCCCTTGACCGTCAGGAGCAGGGTGCGATGTGTGTCCTTACCTTGTCACACAGGTATGTTATGGCAGCATGGTCCAGCCAGAAGCACTGCATGCAGTGTGTATCCCAGAGGGACTGAACCAGTAGTCTGTTGTGGAATACCCTTGGCTGGGGGGGGTGCCTGATGCTGCGATACCCATGCCAGCACCTTGTCCAGCAGGAGGGCATTCAGCAACAATCCTAGGGACATAGTGCACAGGTGGGCACTGACACACCTGGAGTATTCAAATCAAATCAAATCATCAAATCAAACTTTATTTGTAAAAAGGCGTCTTTCCGAAACCAAGGCGCCTGTACATAACATAATAAAAATCAATAAATAATTAAAATAATATTAAAATTAATCCAGGCAGCAACATAAAAAATCATTATATGCAAGGCTAAAAAGATGTGTTTTTAATGCCCCCTTAAAGCTTTGGACAGTTGGGCAATCTCGCACCTGACGAGGTAGAGAATTCCACAGGGTTGGGGCCATAAAACTAAAAGATCTAGCCCAGAAGTCTTTAAATGAACCCTGGGAATCTCCAGCAATCCCTCATCAGTGGATTGGAGAGAGCGGGAGGGACAGTAGGGACAAAGGAGATCTTTCAGGTAGCCAGGTCCCTGATCGTGTAGGGCCTTATAGGTCAGCAAACCAACCTTGAAGGTGATTCATCAGCATATTGGCAGGCAGTGCAGTCCGAGGAGCACAGGCGTAATATGACTGGCCCTAGAAGAACCAGTCAATAGCCTGGCTGCTGCATTCTGCACTAGCTGCAAGCAGTGAATATCAATCCCCGGTAGCCCAAGATAAAGGGCATTGCTGTAGTCAAGGCGGGAGGTAACGAAGGCATGGACCAAAGTAGGAAGAATCGTCAGGAGGAACCAGGTGCTTTATCCGGGAGATGTTCATCAGATGGTAAAAAGAGACTTTGACCACTGCCAACACATGAGATTTAAGTGTCAGACAGCCATCAAACACAATACCCAGGTTCCGCACCCGGTCTGAGGTAGTTAGCTGAACACCCCCAAAACATACACCCGAGGGTGATCCCACCAACAAACCTGCCTTCCGGTGTCCTGGGTCCACAACCAACAACTCAGTTTTCTCTGGATTCAACTGCAGCCAACTCACATTCATCCAGTCTTGGATTTCAGCTAGACAGTTGTTAAAGACCGAAATGGCAGCATCTTGGCCGGGCACAAAGGACATGTACAGTTGAGTGTCATCTACATAGCAGTGAAAACTCAAACTGTACTGCCTAATAATCACTCCCAACGGCAGCATGTACACTGAAAACAACACTGATGCCAAAATGGAGCCCTGCGGCTCCCCACAGGATAGGGGGAATGATGCCGAGGAAAAAATCCCAGACACCACCCTCTGAGTCCTACCCTCGAGGAAAGATCGAAAACAACTGAGGACTGTAGCAGACAGCCCACAGATAAACCGCAAGTGCTCCAACAGCACACCATGGTCCATGGTGTCAAATGCTACAGAGAGATCAAGAAGGACCAAGATGGAATGAGTCCTTCGATCTCTCGCTATAAGGAGGTCATTTAGTACCCGGACAAGAGCTGTCTCAGTACTATGTCTCTTCCTAAATCTGGACTGGAGAGAATCATAGACATTGTGGCTGGTCAAATGATCATCGAGCTGCGATGCGACCACCTTCTCAATAACCTTACCCACAAAGGGCAGGTTAGAGACAGGCCTGTAGTTAGCCTGACAATCCGGGTCCAAGGAGGACTTCTAAAGAAGGGGCTGAACCATAGCCTCTTTCAGAGGATTTGGAAAAATCCCCCTCTCCAAAGACCTCCAGACTATCTCAGCAAGGACCGGACTGATTTTATCCACACAGTGCACTAGGAGACGTGTGGGGCCCGGGTCCAAACCACAGTTGGTCAGACACAATAACTGGATGACCATCACAATGTCACTGATTGTGGGAAGGTTGAAGTCAGACCACACAAATTGGATGTCTGATATCTCCTGCCGACTATCACAGCTCCCATTAGGGAGGGTCAAGCGGACATCAGGCCTGACTGTGGCAACCTTATCTGAAAAGAATTGAGCAAACTCTTCACACCATTCTTGAGAAAAGACTCTTCTGGGCTGAAGACAGATTGGATTGCACAATCTGTCCACAGTCCGGAAAAGCTGAGTTGGTCTATTCTGTGCAGCCGTAATCTCTCTGGACAAGAATTCTTCCTTCTTATGAGAGATTGCTGATTGATAGACCACATAATGGTCCATCAAATTAAGTTTGTCACAATCCAGGCCAGATTTCCACCAGCACCTCTCTAATCTTCTTGTCCAGAGAGAAAATTTTGGAGTAACTTGAAAGACCTTACAGGCAAGGACCCTAAGTCACCACCCACCATGCTCAACATAAATGGAACACCAACAACTGACCTGTACACCATCACCAACACCTTTAACAATGCGTTCTCCAACTTGGATAGTGTTCTCCTTTCTAATTTCTTTGATGCCCCCTCTGGTAGTAACCCTCCTGCAACTACTCCTCTCCTACACCCTGCCCCACAATTCTACTTCAAGGAGATCCCAGTGCATGAAGCCAGAACCTATATTCAGAAGGTCATTCACAATGCAGGCTACAGCGGTGACTCCCTTGACCTTAAGTTGTTAGCACTTGTCCTTGAAGAAGTCCTTGAACCCTTGACAAAGGTCCTCAACCTATCACTAAGGATGTCCCAGTTCCCATCTCGCTGGAAACAGGCGACCATCACACCGGTACACAAAAGTGGAGACAAATCACTGCACTCCAACTACAGACCTATCTCCATCCTCCCTCCATTGTCTAAGGCCCTGGAGCGCATCACCTCAGACCAATTAGTCAAGTATCTGGAAAAATACGACATCCAGTGTCCTGAGCAACATGGTTTCCGAAAAGGGCACAGTACCACCACTGCACTATTAGAATTCACGGGCTTCATCCATACTACACTTGATCAAGGAAACTGTGGGCCTGTCAGCTGCTCACTGGTGCACATCGACGTACCCACACATGTGAACTCTATGCTGACTCAGGTTGGTTGCAACTCTCAAACCGGATAAAGTACCTTACCTGCCTGATGGTGAAAAAATCCACTCTGGGCCTCACTCCACCCTGTATCCAAGACCTGTTATGCCCGAGTGCTAGCACCCATTTTACCTGAAGATCAGAACACCAGCCTCTCCAAGTCCCCCGATACCAGACTTCTCAGGGACAAAGATCATTTGCCTGTCATGCCCCCAGCTGGCTAAATGCCCCCAGCACTCATATTACTGCCTCCACCTCTCTAGGTATTTTCAAATCAAGGCTGTTCTCTCACCTTGCCACCTCCAGATCTTGTGACTGCCCTGATTAAATCTCCTATTTTCTCACTACCCACCCTGTTCCGTTATTTGACAAAGACATGTTTGGGAAACCTTTTCTCCTGCTATTGTCTGCTCC
This sequence comes from Neoceratodus forsteri, assembly GCA_016271365.2. Classification (NCBI taxonomy): domain Eukaryota; kingdom Metazoa; phylum Chordata; order Ceratodontiformes; family Ceratodontidae; genus Neoceratodus; species Neoceratodus forsteri. The sequence goes on along the minus strand of CM057456.1, from coordinate 1,154,112,413 downwards.
ACACACCTTTCACTTACCCTCTCTGTTCTGGACTTTTCCCTATTTGTTTCTCCTAATCTGGCATGACCTCTTTCTTGTAATAATAATGTGATTATTGATATCTCATGTCCTTTTGCCAAATGATTTGATATGTATTTGTATATGTTTTTGCTCTTGACACAACACAAATTGTTGTGTTATCTATGTAACCTTTTGTACTGTACCTAATTGACGTGGAACCTTTGTAAAAGAGCCTCTGGCTCAAAGGTAGTAATTCCTAGAACAATAAACTTAAACTGTGTAGGGACAGTATTCATCGACCTTACGAAAGCCTTTGATGCTGTGAACCACCCACTCCTACTCAAGCAATTATCAAACATTGGGCTCTCCAATGAAGCACTGCTCTGGTTTTCAAGCTACCTTGGGGAGAGGGTCCAGTGGGTTAGGATTGCTGGTGTTACCTTGGAAGAAAAGGGATCGCACAGGGGTCCATCCTGGGGCCACTACTCTTCAACCTCTTCCTCAATGACCTTCCCAGTGTCTGCCACCAGAAATTACTGCTCTACACTGACGACGCAGTCATGTTCACCAACCACCAAAACGCAGAGCTCCTTGAGAAACAATTACAGCTTGAATTCATGTGCATCGAAGAATGGTTCAAGTCACACAAACTGGTCATGAACTACAACAAAACAAAGGTTATGTCCTTCTACAATGCCAGGAGCAAGTACAAATCCAGTGACCTCACCATCCTAAACCAAACAGGGACCTTACTTGAACATGTTCCTGATTTTAAATACCTAGGTGTCACATTGGACAGCTCACTGTCCTACCATCAGCACACAGATTTTGTCGCCAAAGCCACCAGCATCCGTATAGGCCTGCTCTACAGGCACAAACACTGCATGACTCCTGACACTCTCCGGTTGGCTATCAACAGCTCTGTCACCTCCATCATCGATTACGGGTTAGCAATTTATGGCTCTGCCTCTGCCTCTGCCCTCCGCAGAATTACAGTTTCACTCAACAGAGCATGCAGGCTGCTAACTGGGGCTGATCGACTTACACACACTTGTGACCTGTACACTCGGGCAGGATGGCTACCTCTCATCAGCCGGATACAATATCAAACCTGCCTCTTAGCCAAAAAGTCCTCCTCGGGGTCATGCCCCTGGGCATTGAAAAGCTACTCATTGTCCACCACAGCACCCAGAGAACTAGAAGTTCACAACAACTAACCTTCCTTATCCCCAGATGCCGGACTACCTTGGGCCAGATGACCTTTGCCCACAGAGCACCACAGTGGTACAATACTCTCAACAAAGAAACTCTTACTGCTGCTGCTCTTGGCCCTTTTAAGAGACAACTCTGACTTCATCTCATTTCAACTAGTCATTGTGACTGCCTCGCCTAATCAGGGGCCCGCCGTTCACTGATCTCCACTTCAGTCTTGACAGCTATCTCTCCCTGCCTTGCCCCCTTCTACCTGCCTACCCCCTTGCCCCCTCTTCCTTTCCTCCCCCAGGGTATTTCCTGACTTTTATCCCTCCTCTGCCTCCCCTTTAGAGCTCTTACCCTCACCCTCTACCCTCCGACAATGGCCTTCCTGCCTGCATACCCCCTTCCCTCTCACCTGCAGTGCTTATTTCCAAGATTGCCCTTGGCTGGTATGTCATGCTACCAAACATTTGGCACATTTTGAATTATTGGAATTTCATAAGTCTCAGTCTCTTACTTCTTGTTATTGTGTAACTATGTATTATTATGTTGATCATTGTATGTATGTATACCCCCCATTCCTTCGACGTGGAACCTTTGTAAATGAGCAGTTCCTGCTCAAAGGTATTTGTAATCCTAAATTTCAATAAAATAAAAAAATTAAAACCTTCGTCCAACTCTCCTCAACTCCCTCAGAGTCTCAACAAACCAAGGAGACGTGGGGCGAAGAGTGAGGGGACAAACATGAACAGGAGCAATGGAATCCAGGGCCCCTTCTACCGCCTTATTATAGGCAAGTACCAAGTCCCCTGGATCCATGCAATCTCTCGGTAAACCCGATAGGTCCAGCACCGCCATCAGGCCATCTGGGGAAATGCCCCTCAAAGGGTGGTACCGCACCATCTCCATAGGGCTGGCCTACTAGGGGTGGCCTCGAAACTGAACCCAATGGTGTTATGGTCAGATCATCTGACTGGTTCCACCACCAAATCGGATATCTCCATCCCCAGTAGGAACACCAAGTCCAATGAATGACCACCAATATGGGTCGAGGAGGAAATAACCTGTGTGAAGCCCAGTGAAATCATTAACTGGCAGAAGTCCTGACCAAACTGCAAGAGTTCATCGTCGACCCAGGCATTGAAATCCCCTAGAACCAACCATCTGGGGGATTCCAGTGTCAGGTCAACAATGAAGTCTGCGACTTCCCACAGGAAAACATTCCTGTCACCTGGTGGACGGTAAACGAGAAGAATCCTGCACCCCACACCCTCGCCTATGATACATTCAAAGGAGTTAGTAGTTCCTACTGATACCTCCACTAGGCCCAGTTCTGTTCTAAAACAGATAGCAACACCCCTGCCCCTATGATCCATCCTAGGGCAGTGTATCACCGAGTACCTGGCTGGAATTGCTGATGACAAAACTGGGCCAGCATTCTCATCCAGTCAGGTCTCAGTGATGCACGCCAGGTCAGATGTTCCTACAAAATCTTCTATAATAGCGGTTTTGTTTTTAATAGACCTGGCATTGCATAACACCACCCGAGTAGGATGAGAATCCAAGGATGACCGTGCTAACTGCCAACTACACACAGAACCCTTGGGTATGGGAACCAGACAGGGAGGACCCCTTTCCTGGACTCATTTCACCCCAGGGCATCTCCTTGTCCCCACTATCCCTATCCGTCCACTCCTTTCCATTCCCTCTCCAGGCCCAACTCTTGTCCTCCTCCTTTTTCTAATGATCCCCAAAGCCCTACACCATCTATACACCTCTGGCGAAAGGGGAGGACAGAAAAAAGGACAAAGGTCCCTGAGCCTAGAGGGGGAATAGTACCCGACTGTCCTTATGCCTTCCCAACACATATTTACCACACTAAGCAAATACCAGTAAATAAACAATCCCAAAATACAAATTAACCCACACCCAAAACATACAATAATCAAACACTCTAACAAATGTCTACAAAAAATAAACAAATGAAATACCCTATATAACAATTTAGCAGCCAAATACAAAAGTCTGAGTTAGGAAAAAAATCACAGTCAAGTAAGTCTCAGGTTTTTGAATTATTTTGGTCTGAAGAGCTCCCATCTCTTAAGGAATGACCATAGAGGAAGGCCAGATTCAACTCTCACTTTAATCTGACCAACCAACCAGAGCTTGATGGAGAAGAAAAACCTTTTAATAAGGCACTCTCACTGCTAATATATATCCAGTAGAACGCAGGAACAGTCAGTTCCAATTCTCAGTTTTTGAATGCAAGAGTCCCATCCCACGATGCACAACATAAAGTCAAAACAAATTCAGCTCACCCAAACCAGTCCCAACTCCACAGAGAATCCTATACACATCCAAGTCCAATACACGGATGTCTCCAAGGACTTCCAATTTAAAAGCTGATTCCACACCACACCGGTATGTACCTAACCCCCCCCCCACAGCTGCCTCCACAGCTATCGAGGCAGGTACAAATAATAACCGGAGTGCTAAACAAGATTGTGTCAAGCAAAAGACCCCCAACACAAACCCGAGGGGAAGCTGTCTCCTCACCCGCCGAGTCCATGACTACAGCCCCCAGGCTAAGTCAACCAAATAGTTGACCCCCGGCCGGGCTGCTTAGGAGACAAGACAGCCCTGCCCACCTTCCAGCAGGCCATGAGCCCAAGCTTCCTGCCCGACTCGGCCGAAATTCGAAGGCCACCCCCCCCCGGTGGGGCAAGGGAATCCCTGCTCACAATCCTCGCTACTCACAGTTTTCCACAGCAGCGATACTGAGTCGACTCAGATTCAGCCACAAGGAGACTCCGATTCTCCATAGAGTCCTCAGATATTCCAAAAGTCAACTTCTTCAAGTTAGGGACTAAGGGACTTCCCCACTCACAGCTCTTCCGTAACAGAGGTCGGTACCACTCTGTTTCAGTTCGACCACCAAACAGCTTGTGCACAGTCCAATTCTCTGTGAACCCACCACTGTAGTTCCTTCCTTCAGAACATCAAATCTCCACTCTGAATCTCCTCCCTTGCTCCCCAAGTCTCCTCCAGTCGTACACAATACTCCAGGCAGGTAAGAGAACCGGCAAATTAATCAAACCTCCAGATTTTACGATAAACTAACTAAACAACTACCCTCTTTAACAAATCGTGGGAGGATGGGGTGGTACCTGAGGACTGGAGGAGAGCAGATGTGATTCCCCTTCACAAAAGTGGGAGCAGGGCAGAAGCAGGAAACTACAGACCTGTTAGTTTAACCTCAGTGATAAGGAAAATGCTGGAATCACTTCTAAAGGAAAGAATTGCCGAGTACCTAGAGGCCAGAGGGGCACAGGACCCAAGGCAGCATGGATTCACAGTGGGAAGGTCATGCCAGATGAATCTAAGAGATTTCTTTGACTGGGTGACTAAAGTAGTAGATCAGGGAAGGGCTGTGGACATGGCCTACCTAGACTTTAGCAAGGCATTTGATGCAGTCCCACACAAAAGATAAATATACAAGTTAGCCAGCCAGGGAGTGGGTCCCAAGAAGATAGCCTGGGTAAAGAATTGGCTGGAAAATAGGACACAGAGGGTAATAGTAAATGGAGTCCACTCTGAAGAAAGGGGGGTTACTAGTGGAGTACCGCAAGGTTCAGTATTAGGACTGGTCCTCTTCAATGTCTTTATAAGTGACATTGCAGAGGTACTGGAAGGAAAAGTATGTCTCTTTGCAGATGACACAAAGATCTGCAACAGAGTTGATGCACAAGGTGGGATGGAAAGGATGAGAAGGGACTTGACAAGGTTAGAGGAATGGTCAAATGTATGGAAGCTTAGATTCAATGTTAAGAAATGCAAGGTAATGCACCTGGGAAACAAAAACCCAGAGGAAGAGTACACAATTGGAGGTGAGATACTAACAACAACAAAAATGGAAAGGGACCTGGGAGTAGTCATATCAGATGACTTAAAGGTGGGCAAGCAATGTGAGAGAGCAGTAAGGAAGGCTGGGGGGGATACTGGGATGCACAGGGACAGGCATCACCAGTAGAAAACAGGAAGTTGCTATCCCTCTGTACGGACAGCTGGTGAGACCCCATCTGGAGTACTGTGTGCAGTTCTGGAGACCCAGTCTCCCGCAAGGATATGGACAGGATGGAAGCTGTCCAGAGGAGGGCAACTAAAATGGTGCAGGGCCTGCAGGAAGACATGAAGAGACTAAAGGAGCTTAATATGTATAGCCTCGAGGAAAGGAGGGAGAGGGGGGACATGATAGAAACATTCAAGTACCTCAAGGGAATCAACAAAGTCCAAGAAGATAGCATCTTTCAAAAAAAGAGGTGTGCAAGAACAAGGGGGTACAATTTAAAGATGGGGGGCGTGGCTCAGAGGTAATGTAAGGAAGCATTTTTTCACAGAGAGGGTTGTGGATGCATGGAACAGCCTTCCTGAGGAGGTTGTGGAGTCAAAAATAGTGGTTGAATTCTAGCATGCATGGGACAGTCATAAGGCAATTCTAGGGGGTGGGGGTAGAAAGAAGTAGGCTGTTGGTTAACTAGGATCTGCAGCTTATCCATTAGGTAGGAAAATGGGCAGACTGGGTGGGCCAAGCGGTCCTTATCTGCCGTCAAATTCTATGTTTCTATGTTTCTATATAAGTACAATATCTTAAGTACAGGATGAACCAGAAAAAATAAACATAAAAAGGATTTCCTAATTCCGTTTAAGCTCTCAAAGAAATAACCCTCTCTAAGCCCGATATACCACTCAATCCTTACTAATTCACTTGAGTTTCCCTAACTGACTGCCGAAATTGATTATACTAACTAAAAACAAAAGAAAACTAAAACAAACGGCTTGTTACGAAACAAAATAGACTAAAAAAACTAAACTGGTACAATAGCTATTGTGGACTAGCCCAGTACGGCCGCCATCTTGTATTGCAGCAGATGGACACGCAGCATGGCAAGGTGGCCTGTTTGAACAGCCTAGCACCACCGGTCTGATCCATGGCCATTTATAGGGCACTTCCTGTACAAGCTGGTATGTGGCGTGACATGATAAGGCATCTGCAAAGTGGAGATGCCATTATTGCAAGCATCATGGTGGAGGTAGTAGTGAGCACTGCTGCAGCTGTGGGGAGCTTGGAGGAGTACACCTAGAAATTATGGAGGAGGGCTGTGCTCATATATTAAGATGCCTGGGATGGGGGCAATCTGTGGGAGGTTATGGAGCCGATGAAAGTGAGCACGTGGCTGCATGGGGTTGTGGGTAGAACTGCAGCATGGTACTACTGGCTCATGATCTGCCTACTGTTGTGTCCCCACAGGCATTCAGTGGGAAACTGGTCTACATGGCCCTGGAGCAGAGGAAGTTGGGCCCAGGGGAGTCTTTGTCTGTGGTCACTAGGAGGAGGGGGTGGTCACAGGCAATCCCTGAGATCCTGTCCCTCAGGGTCAGATCCCAGGATATATTTTATTAATTTATGAATTAATTAATTTATGTATTTATTTGCACTTACACCTTTGAGCATAAATGCTCATTTACAAAGGTTCCACATTATAGATTAGTTGCAGAGGTGCAACAAATAGTGAAGAGAATAAATGAAGAGCAAACATTGTCATAGGCAGCACACAATGGAGTGTTGTCAAGGTAACATTGTCAAATAATGTAGAGAATATGGGTACAGAAAACATTATCATAGGCAGCACATATCTGAGCATTGTCAAGGTAACAACCAGGCATGCAAGTAAGTAAAACCAAGAGCAAAAAGGCACCAGCAGCTCTAATGCACATTGGCTGGGACTGGTAGTGCATCAAGGAACTCTAAGGCATTACACAACAGAACAAATGTTTGAGCAGTTGCATATGGCACTAGGAAACATAGAAACATAGAATTTGATGGCAGATAAGGACTGCTTGGCCCACCTAGTCTGCCCATTTCCCTACTTAACAGATAAGCTGCAGATCCCAGTTAACCAACAGCTTACTTCCTCCTACCCCCCACTAGAATTGCCTTATGTCTGTCCCATGCATTCTTGAATTCCCTACTGTTTTTGACTCTATGACCTCCTCAGGAAGGCTGTTCCATGTATCCACAACCCTCTCTGTGAAGAAACACTTCCTCATGTTACCTCTGAGCCATACCCCCTCTATCTTCAAATTGTGCCCCCTTGTTTTTGCGCATCTCTTTTTCTGAAAGATGCTACCCTCTTGGACTTTGTTGATTCCTTTGAGGTATTTGAAAGTTTCTATCATGTCCCCCCTCTCCCTCCTTTCCTTGAGGATATACATCTTTAGTTCCTTTAGTCTTTCTTCATATGTCTTCTGATGCAGACTCTGCATCATTTTGGTTGCCCTCCTCTGGACAGCCTCCACCCTGTCTATGTATTTGCGGAGATGGGGTCTTCAGAACTGTACACAGTACTCCAGATGTGGTCTTACCAACTGCCTGTACAGAGGGCCAACAACTTCCTGTTTTCTACTGCTGATGCCTCTCCCTATGCATCCCAGTATACCCCAGCCCTCCTTACTGCCTTCTCACATTGCTGGCCCACCTTTAGGTCATCTGATATGACTACCCCCAGGTCCCTTTCCATTTTTGTTGTTGACAGTATCTCACCCCCATTGTGTACTCTTCCCCTGGGTTTTTGTTTCCCAGGTGCATTACGTTGCACTTTTTTGCATTGAATCTAAGCTTCCATACATTTGACCATTCCTCCAACCTTGCCAAGTCCCTTTTCATCCTTTCCACCCCACCTTGTGTATCAACCTGGTTGCAGATCTTTGTGTCATCTGCAAAGAGACATACTTTCCCTTCCAGTCCCTCTGCAATGTCACTTATAAAGACATTAAAAAGGACTGGCCCCAATACTGAACCCTGTGGTACCTCACTAGTAACCCTCCTTTCTTCACTGTGGACTCCATTTACTATTACCTGCTGTGTCCTATTGTTTACCAAGGCTAGCACCCTAGGACCCACTCCCAGGCTGGCTAATTTGTTTATTAATCTATTGTGCCGGACTGTGTCAAATGCTTTGCTAAAGTCTAGGTAGGCCATGTCCAAAGCCCCTCCCTGGTCTACTGCTTTGGTCACTCAGTCAAATAAATCAATTAGATTTGTCTGACATGACCTTCCTGCTGTGAATCCATGCTGCCTTGGGTCCTGTGCCCCACTGGCCTCTAGGTACTCAACAGTTCTTTCCTTCAGAAGTGATTCCATCATTTTCCCTACCACTGAGGTCAAACTGACAGGTCTGTGGTTTCCTGCCTCTGTCTTGCTCCCACTTTTGTGAAGGGGAATCACATCCACCCTCCTCTAGTCCTCAGATACCACCCCATCCTCCCATGATTTATTAAAAAGGGTAGTCAGTGGTGTTCCTAGTTCTTCCCTTAGTTCTTTAAAATTCTGGAGTGTATCCAGAATTGCACATGGTGGGGTGGAAAGGATGAGAAGGGACTTGGCAAGGTTAGAGGAATGGTCAAATGTATGGAAGCTTAGATTCAATGCTAAGAAGTGCAAGGTAATGCACCTGGGAAACAAAAACCCAGGGGAAGAGTACACAATGGGGGGTGAGATACTAACAACAACAAAAATGGAAAGGGACCTGGGGGTAGTCATATCAGATGACCTAAAGGTGGGCAAGCAATGTGAGAGGGCAGCAAGGAGGGCTGGGGGTATACTGGGATGCATAGGGAGAGGCATCACCAGTAGAAAACAAGAAGTTATTATCCTTCTGTACAGACAGCTGGTGAGACCACATCTGGAGTACTGCGTGCAGTTCTGGAGACCCAATCTCCGTAAAGACATAGACAGGATGGAAGCTGTCCAGAGGAGGGCAACTAAAATGGTGCAGGGTCTGCACCGGAAGACATATGAAGAGAGACTTAAGGAGCTTAATATGTATAGCCTCGAGGAAAGGCGGGAGAGGAGGGACATGATAGAAACTTTCAAGTACCTCAAGGGAATCAACAAAGTCCAAGAGGGTAGCATCTTTCAAAAAAAGAGGTGTGCAAGAACAAGGGGGCACAATTTGAAGATAGAAGGGGGGCGGCTCAGAGGTAATTTAAGGAAGTATTTTTTCACAGAGAGGGTTGTGGATGTATGGAACAGCCTTTCAGAGGAGGTTGTGGAGTCAAAAACAGTGGTGGAATTCAAGCATGCATGGGACAGTCATAAGGCAATTCTAGGGGGTGGGGGTAGGAAGAAGAAGGCTGCTGGTTAACTAGGATCTGCAGCTTATCCATCAGGTAGGGAAATGGGCAGACTGGGTGGGCCAAGCGGTCCTTATCTGCCGTCAAATTCTATGTTTCTATGTTTCTATCCCATCAGGCCCCATTGCTTTATCCACCTTCAGTTTTAAGAGTTCTTTCAGAACCCTTTCTTCTGTGAAAGGACTAATATCAGCCCCCCTATCCAGAGTGATTCTATTGACCAGATCAGGTACTTCCCCCTGCTTTTCTATTGTGAATGCAGAGCAGAAGTATTCGTTCAGTATCTCTGCTTTTTCACTGTCGCTATCTGCCCAACCACCTTCCTCTTTGTTCAGCCTCAGTATCCCTACCTTAGTCTTTCTTTGCTCCCTAATGTACCTATAAAAGGATTTATCCCCCTTCTTAACTGAGTTGTCTATCTTTTCCTCGGTTTGGGCCTTTGCTATTCTGACTGCCTTACCTGCTTTCTTCTGCTTTAACTGGTACAGTTCTCTGTCCTGCTTCTTCTGTGTTTCCTTATACTTCCTGAATGCTATCCTTTTTCCCTTTCCTTCCTGCCACTTCTTTTGAGAACCATAGTGGTTTTTTCTTTCATTTTGATTTGTTAATTTGCTTCACACAAAGACTTGTTGCCTCTGTGATGGCGGTTTTGATGTTTCCCCATTGTTGCTCCACCACACCTTCTTGCCTGTTTGCTAGTGCTTTTCTGAGGCACTCTCCCATTTTGACAAAATCAGCCCTCCTGAAGTCCAGTACCTTCACTTTTGTGTGGCTTGACTCTACAGCTAAGTTTATTGTGAACCACACTGTTTGGTGGTCATTTGTTCCCAGATGGCTACCCACTTCAAGATCAGAGATCCTCTCTCCATCCCCATGTGAGAGTACAAGGTCTAAGATTGCTCCCTCCCGAGTGGGTTCCAAAACTAGCTGTCTGAGGCATGCCCCCTGTAGGGCATCGAGAATGGCCCTGCTCGTGGATGTAGCTGCAGCAAAGGTGCTCCAGTCAACATCTGGCATATTCAGGCCCCCATCAGCAAGATCTCCCATTTCTTTGCCATCCCAAGGATGCCTTCTATCATTTCCTTGTCCATTTCATCCCTCTGAGACAGGGTCTGTATACAACACCTGTGCGGATTGTGGAGCCATTTCCAGTCTCCAGGGTGACCCACAGTGCCTTATCTCCTCCCTGTCTACCCTTTAGTTCTGTTGCTTTTATCCCTTCCCTTACATAGAGAGCTACTCCTCCTCCTCCTCTTCTTCCCTCCCTGTCCCTCCTGTAGATTGTATACCTTGGTATGTCGACATCCCAGTCATGGTTCTCTGTGTACCATGTTTCTGTGACTGCCACAGTATCAAGGCATCCCTCTTCCATCAAGGCCACCATTTCAAGGATTGTTTTACCTAGACTATGGGCATTGGTACTCATTACCTTCCATTTTTTTATGGCTTTATTTCTTTTTGCCCCATCCCTGTCCCTACTGCCTTTGTCTTTTTTTCCATTTACCCATGCCTTTCTCCCTATCGACTGCTCTGTTTTGGTGTTTACCTCACTAATTACCCTGATTTTGGGGGGGGGCTAGGATTTCCCTTCTCCCCTTCAGTGCCTCCCCCCTTGACTAGTTTAAATGCTTGCCACTGAAGCATTTAAACCTATCACCTAGGATCCTGGTTCCCCTCGAGCATAGATGCAGACCATCGCACCTGTATAGGCCTGCATCCCTCCAGGTGGAGCCCCAGTCCCCAATGAAGCCAAATCCCTGAGCTCTGCACCAGCATTTCAACCAGTCATTGAATCCCATGGTACAGAGTGCCCTAGCCTCATCCATGCTATAGACAGGTAGCACTTCTGAGAAAGTTACTATGTGTGCTACTTGTCTAAAGCCCCTCCCCAACTCCACAAACTCCTGTTGCACTGCTCTGATCCCATTCTCAGCCAGGTCATTCATCCCTAGGTGGATAATGACATCCAGCTCCCTCCCCCTTGCCGCTGCACCCATGATCCTGAGGATTCTTTTCCTGTCCCTCCAAACCTTGGCGCTGGGCAGGCACCTTACCTCTCTTTCCCCCTTCCTCCCCCCAGCTCTACCCCGTAACAACTGAGTCCCCCACCAGGAGTTGTTTCCTTCCTCTGTGGAGTCCTGGGCCACCCTCCTTTGGGTCTCCATTGTGGAGGTTCCCAGTATCCTCCTTGGTCTCCACTGCAGGTGCCTCCATAGAGGAACCATGCTTAGTCAGAGTGGTGAATGAATTGTGGAGAGGCACAACTGGAGGAATGCACCTGTGTTCCACCAACCTCACCCTCGCTGAGCCCACCGTGGTCCAACCACTCCTCTTTCTTGGCAACCTCTGAGGTAGTGGTGGTGGCCTGGGTGGTCCCTGGGTGGGGGAGCAGGTTTTCTGAATCCTTGTCAGGTCAGCATGGAGATGAACAATCTCCTCCCTCAGACCAGAGAGGTGCCTGCAAATAGAGCAGCAATGCAGTTTCTTGAATGTCTCCCAGAACACTGCTGCTCCATAGCCAGTGCATTGCACCACTCCCCACATGTCTGTGTCCCTTCCAGTTACAGATGCTTTTTGGTTTTATGTTCTTTAGTGTGTGCAAGCTTGTGAGTGTCTCTACCCCCTATTCAGTGTGCTGTGCCTTTAAGGATATGAACAAGTGAATGTTGTTAGCGGGTTTGAGGAAGTGATGTCAGAGCCCCTGCTATAAAGGAAGTTATGCGCTTGGGGTGGATGGGGTGAGGGGAAGAGTGGGTGGGAGTAAACCTGTGCTGTCCAGAAACAATCACCTACAACTCTTACCCTCCACCCCAGGGAGTGACTTCCTTCCTTTCAGACACCTATTTCACAAAGGCTAAGTAACAGGTCTAGTCACAACTGACTGCAAATATCTCCCAGCTACAGTTCCTCCCTGGCAAATTAAAGTTAAAACTAAGAAAAGTCCACCCCAAAAACAGAATCAATACTAGCTAGTTACACAGGTCAAAAAAGTAATAATTCAGTTCAGTGTAGTCTAGAAAATAACCTCCTTGATTCAAGGTAACCTCCTTTCTTCTTACTCAGTTCCCTCTTGAACTGGGCTATTTTGGGGAGGCCCATCAATGATCCTGGCAGTCCATTTAGCCACAGTGGTGCCCTGACAGTGAAGGAGCACATGACCAGACTTGTTCTGCAGAAGGGTACAAAGAGTGCACACCTGGTCATATTCCTGGTGGAGTATTGGTTATACACAGGTTGTATCAGCCTCTTGACTGCAGGTGGAGTGAGGCCTGAGAGAGCGTTTATCCTAAGCAGGCATGTCTGGTATTTAATTCTTTCCTGGAAGGGGAGTCAGTTGGTTTTGAAAAAAGAGAACATGTGTGGATGAGCCCATTGGCACCAAGTATGAAGCATCATGCCTTATTCAATACCAGCCTGACCCTGTTGAGAACAGTGTTTGAGGCTGCTCCGTATACTGTGAGACCATAGTCAAGTATGGGGAAGACTGAACTGGTTACTGTCAAATATTTTGCTTCCAGGGTGAGGATGCATCTTTGTCCAAATAGGGATCCTAGTCTTTGACTGGCAGAACTAACAATGGTGTCTACATGAGGTGCAAAGGATAGGGTGCCATCTATCATGACCTCTAGGTATTTAAATGTTTGACCTGTTCCAACTGGTCCCTGACTCATTAATAATGATGAAGGGTTGGTTTTCTTGTAGATCAACACTAGCCTATTTAGCTTGAACGAATTCTCTAGTGACCCAAAGCTACTGTACCTTGTAAGGCACAGGTGAGGGACTCCTAGCAAGGGCCACTGGAGTAGACGACAGCACTGTCCATGTATTGAAGTACCTTCGTGGTGGTGCAGGCTTTTGGGATGTAATTTATAAAGAGACTGAAAAGGAGTGAACCCAGTCCCCTTCAGACCAAGTATCTATTACAAAGATTATGTCGGGGAGCTGTGTGGGGGTGGAGGAGCCCTCCAAGGTGGGTGTTACATAGATTGCATATGGTGTATGGGTGGTAGTGGCACATCATGGGCAGGTCGATCACACCTTGCATTTCTTGTCTGTTTCTGTTGGTTCAGAAGTCCATCGGCCCACTCCATTGCCTAGTCCTTGCAATGTGACTGCCTACTAGGAGCATGCCTTCCGCTTCATCAGATGATTCATCACGGGGGAGGACTGAGAACCAGGTTACGGGGCTGTTGCTTTCATGTATCAGACACCAACAGTAAATATTTAGTATACAGATAACCTGTGTCTGTGCCGTTATTCCATCTGGCACTGCACGGTGTCCAGCCAGGTGAGGCCTATGTGGCATGCATGCTTCACATCTGATTGACTCATTTTTCAGGCTACTGGCATGTTGCACTCAGGGACAGTGACCCATAGTTAGGGGTTCACACCCACTTAACCCTGTCTTAGTCTGCGCATAGTGCACAGGAAATTATGGCAGCCCTATCCCTGTCATAGTGTTACATGAGTGGTCCCAAGTGCCTTCCCAACATGGTTGCAGTCATGCATGCGTGTCTAGGGTGAGCACGTGGCACACTGTGCAGACCTGCACCTCTGCACACTTCTTGCTGCACAAACATGCTCATACATGGCAGAAACAGGCACTCAGCACTCTGCACAGTTTGTGCATCCCGCCTGTGTGTAGTCTACATGCCGCACTGACATAGTGCTCTACATTCTCCATCTACACTGTAACAGCTATGGAAAAGCTGTTCCACCAAGAAGTTAAATTGGGCACCTTAGTGTAACTGGGTTACTCAGGTGGGGGTTCGAGACCAGGTTCCACCAGTACAGAGAAAGAGTGAGTGGAGTCTGCCAAGTAATAAAAATAGTGACTGTGAGCATATTAGTAGTGCCAGGGGTAGTAGCAAGGAAAAAGGGGGAGAGAAAGGTTTTTGTTTGCCTCCTTATAGATGCACACATGTACATAGAAACATAGAGCATAGACTTTGATGGCAGATAAGGACCGCTTGGCCCCAAGTCTGCCCATTTCCCCTACCTATTGGAGAAGCAGCAGATCCTAGTTAACCAACAGCCTACTTCCTTCTACCCCACACTAGAATTGCCTTATGTCTGTCCCATGCATTCTTGAATCCCCCCACTGTTTTTGACCCCATCACTTCCTCTGGAAAGCTGTTCCATGCGTCCCCACCCTCTCTGTGAAGAAATACTTCCGCATATTGCCCCTGAGCCGTCTCCCCTCTATCTTCAAATTGTGCCTCCTTGTTCTTGTACATCTCTTTTTCTGAAAGATGCTACCCTCTTGAACTCTGTTGATTCCCTTGAGGTACCTGAGTGTTTCTATCATGTCCCCCCTCTCCCTCTAGGGTATACATATTAAGCTCCTTTAGTCTCTCTTCATATGGCTCCTGGTGCAGACCCTGCTCCATTTTAGTTGCCCTCCTCAGGACTGCCTCCATCCTGTCTATGTCCTTGCAGAGATGGGGTCTCCAGAACTGCACACAGTACTCCAGATGGGGTCTCGCCAACTGTCTGTACAGAGATATAACTTCCTGTTTTCTACTGATGATGCCTCTCCCTATGCATCCCAGTATCTCCCCAGACCTCCTTACTGTCTTCTTACATTGCCTGCCTACCTTTAGGTCATCTGATATGACTACCCCCAGGTCACATTCCATTATTGCTATTGTTAGTACCTCCCCACCCCCACCCCCATTGTGTACTCTTCCCTTGGATTTTTGTTTCCCAGGTGCATTACTTTGCACTTCTTTGCATTGAATTTAAGCTGCCATTCTTCTGACCATTCTTCCAACCTTGCCAAGTCTCTTCTCATCCTTTCCACCCCTTTGTGTACCAACCCTGTTGCAGATCTTTGTGTCATCTGCAAACAGGCATACTTTTCCTTCCAGCCCCTCCGCAATGTCACCTATAAAGACATTAAAGAGGACCGATCCCGGTACCCCACTAGTAACACCTCTTTTGTTGGAGTGGACTCTGCTTACTATTACCTTCTGCATCCTGTTGTCCAGCCAATTTTTTGCCCAGGTTACCACTCTGTGACCCACTCCCAGGCTGGCTAACTTGTTTATTAATCTTTTTTTGTGGGACTGTGTCAAATGCCTTGATAAAGTCTAGGTAGACCACATCCATAGCCCCTCCCTGGTCTACTACATTGATCATGCAGACAAAGAAATGTACTAGATTCATCTGACATTACCTCCCCACTGTGAATCCATGCTGCCTTGGGTCCTGTACCCCGCTGACCTCTAGGTACTCAACATTTTTTTCTTTCAGAAGTGATTCCACAATTTTTCCTACCACTGAGAGCAAACTAACAGGTCTGTAGTTTCCTGCCTCTGCCTTGCTCCCACTTTTGTGGAAGGGAATAACATCTGCCTTCCTCCAGTCCTCAGGTACCACACCATCCTCCCATGATTTTTTTAAAAAGTGTGGTCAGTGGTGTCACTACTTCTCCCCTTAGTTCTTTTAGAGTTCTGGGGTGAATCCCACCAGGCCCCATTGCTTTGTCCATCTTGAGTTTTAGGTGTTCTTTCATGACCTTTTCTTCTGTGAATGGACTGGTATTGACCGCTAATCCAGAGTGCTTCTATTGTTTGGTTTAGGTACCTCCCCCTCCTCTTCTTTGTGAATACTGAGCAAAAGTATTCATCCAGGATCTCTGCCTTTTCACTGTCACCCTCTGCTCATCTCCCCTTCCTTTATTAAGCCTCGCTATCCCTCCTGTGGTCTTTTGTTGCTCCCTAATGTACCTATAAAAGGTTTTATTCCCCTTCTTAACTGAGTTGGCTGTCTTTTCCTCTGTTTGGGCCTTTGCTATTCTTATTGCCTTCCCTGCTTCCTTCTGCTTTAACTGCTACAGTTCCTTACATACATTTAGTTTATAATAAAAGCCATGGACTAGTAAGTAATTGCCTTGGCTAGTAATCATGTAACACTGGTGGTCCCGTGGTAAAATGGGGCCAGCCTTGAGGCAACAGTGCAAAGAGCATTTATGTATTAATAAATTAAGGTGTGGTGCCTCTATTTGAATAAAATAAATGGTCTGCTGGATGGTTTGATGCAGAGTGGTAGCAGCAAGGTATTGAGATGCCTAGAGCAATGTGGAGTGTGAGTGAGAAGTGAGTGTCGGCTCCACAGAGTAACACTTGCACGCTAGGAGGGGGAATCCCTCACAGCAGCCTTGAGCTGCTGCACAGAACTGTGACAATGGACACGGAGCAGGCTTAGGCCAGCCAGAACAAAGTTTTGTCAGATAGTGAGACTCAGTAAAGTGCTCCTCTCGCTGGCAAGGATGCCAGATAGTGAATTTTAAAATACATTAGTTGGCAGGTGATAAGAGCATGGAAAACAACTTGGGGACTGACTGCAAATGATTTTTATATTTTAATAAAGTAAAGGGGCACAGGAAGGTGAAATGGGAGAATTCCATTCACAAAGTGACAGCACAAGCCAAGCACCATTTTAGAGTAGCAGGAGGCTGCTCCCACAATTCATATGCACTAAAACAAATACTCAATGAAAACTCATAAATAAAATGGGCAATTCATAAAATAAAGCCACAGATGACTAGAATAGGGTCCGAAGGACATGGGTATTGCATGTTTTCCTCACAATATACATCATTATAAAAATGCAGCTAACTAAAGTTAGCTCATGCATTCAAAATGGAGGAGCCATTTTAAAAAGTAATTCAGTGCAAGCATTTTTGCTAAGACTTGCTGCCAAGCCGTTATTTATCTGATTTTTTTCAGACTTGGTGGAGTTGTACATTTAAGTGTGCTCTACAATGTGGGAACATTATTGTTGAAATAGAAAGGCAGGAAAGGGGAGTCGCTGACCTGGGAAGGTGGAGTGACCAGAAATCAGGTTCCATGAAGCTGGGAAAGAGAGTGGAGGAGCCAGAGATTTGTGTAAGATTTCAGACAGGAAGTATTATGGGTGGCTGTAGAATAGCCCCAGGGAGGAGTCTGAGAGAACAAAATAAACATGTAAACAAACCAAGCTGCAGACTAGTGTAGGATCTAGTTTTAAAGGAAAAATTAGTATTTTTTAATGATATTAATGCTAAACAGTACAAGAGAATCATTACAAAATGTGTGCTTTTTCAGAGCAAGTGAACTTTATGCTTTAGAAACTCTGGGTTCCCATGGGTGAATTTCTAAATAAAAAATTCAGGAGAAGCTGAGAAAGTGAGCTTTCTCACCAGCAAAGTGTGGAAATGGTTAGACATTGCGAAGTAAGGATTTATTTATGTACAAAAAATGTTATGTAAAATGTGAAGTCAAGGCTGACAGGACAAGGCAGTCTTAGAATGTTCAGAGAGAACAGTTAAGATTCAAAAGTTGGATTCCATTGTGGCTTATGCTGCTGCAGGATTCCAATCTGAGAATGTGTGTGATTGGTGCTGAGTGGTGGAAAAGGGGTGTGTCCACTCAAAGACTAGGACTTGAGGCAACTGGAAGACTCAGAGCATATAAAAGGAGCTACACAGCCAGTTGAAAGGAGTTTGAGCAGGGAGAGTGACTTAAAGGGACAAGAAGAGACCAGAAGAAGTCCAGCCTATAGAGGCCTACCAATGTGATAGTGCCTGGGGGACCAGCCCTCAAGTTTATTTTTATAGCTATATAGGATCACATGTATCCCAGTGCTAGGAAAAGCAGGGCAGTCAGTGAGAACAGGGTATGTGACTAGGAAACCCGTTGCTTTTAATATTTGAATATTTTTCCACAAGTTCCAGTTTTCAACAAAAAAGATTTCAACAGCTACATTTGTCTGTCATCTCCATGATTTCAACAACAATCATCTACCAAGCTCTGTGGGGCCAGAGGAAGAGCATTTTCTTCAAAGCTAAATGGATGTGGTACAGTAGAAACTTAATCTGCAACTGAACTAGTTCAAGTGTGACACTAGTCAGTGTTTTCTGTGTGGAAAATCCTTCTTAACTACAAGGACTACCATCTAGATGTGAAGGACTGTGTTTATTGAGAGACTATTGGGGGAATGCATTGTATAATGGGAAATGTGTCATATTATGCAATACCAGTACAGTCACTGTGAATGTTTAAAGTGATAAGAATAGAGTGTGTTAAGAATTTTAGAGTATAAGGTGCAGTGATAGGTACCAGGGAATTGTTTCTATGTTCTTTTGGGGTGAGTGGACTGATTGAGGTGGGTATAGCCTAGTAGCTACTGCACTCCCTTAAGACAGTAAATATTTATGTGCAGCAACTGAGGTCTAGGGTATGGCCTAGTGCTGGGAGTGCTATCAGAATACTGGAGGGCTGGTGGGTAGTGTACAGCCTACAGTTTCCAGGGAAAGGCAGGTGCAAACCTGTGGGTAATGTATTAAGTTTAAGAAATGTTATGATGTGATGCTAGTGTTTTTAAAAGTTATTGTGTTATTGTTTGAATACTGAAAGATTTTTTCAAGAATAGAACTGTCCCTGTGAATTGCAGAGCAGTCAGTACAGATTTATATTCTTTTCACTTTGAAACTGTGTCAGAGTCATACTTCAGGTTGTCCAAGTCTCATGTTTTTCCTGTAGTCTCCTAACATCTGGCCAGTGCAGCTCCTCTCTCTCCAAAGAGGTTCTGCAGCTGCTCACATTGGAGAGGAATTGTGTTCCCTTGTGGACCAAATGGAATGGTTGTAAGTGGTAAGACAGGCAAAGAACCTACTGGTGGTGCAACCCTGCTAACCCATGAGAAGGTGCTGCATATATCAATTAATCAGTCAATCAATCAAAATCTTTATTTAACCAGGTGAATACCATTGAGCAAAGCTCATTTGTGAGATGGACCTGGACAGGATACAAGAACATTACACAGCACATCAAACACAATAAAATAACACAATATATAAATAACTAACTAACATAGTCAGAGCTAAATATAGTACACAGGGTAATGACAGTGGTAGTGCTGAGTACTATATACACACGAGCAGATAAATACAGGTTATAGTCAAGTTTGGACACTATGGTGTGGTGAAGGCAGAAGAACAAACACAAGTAAGAGGGGGCAACAAGGGAAGTTAGGAAGCTGAAAGAGAAAGGAAGGGAATTGTGAAGGTTAAAGAGGGAGGGGGGGGTAGGCAGGGGAACCCATAATGGTCATAGCAGCAAACAGTGATACTTAGGGCCATGGATAAGGACAGGCTCCAGATACGGGGGGGAGGGGAGCAGTAGGTAAGGTGAATGCTCCAGGATCAGGGAGGTAGGGGGCATATGAAAAAGAGGTAATGCCTATTAAGACCACTGAAACCTATGCAAGGGAGCAGACTACACAAAGAAAAAGTGATTTAACTGCAGGCACACCATCCATGCATGTGTGTCTTGGTTGTTACAACATGGCCTGCGTAGGCCCTCCCAGGTTTGTGCATATGCCTTTATGTGAAGTGTCACTACATGTAGTGCAAAGTCATGCAAAATTGTGAAGAACTTTATGAAGCAAAGTTTACCAACTTCACAGATCTCTAACTGGAAACCAGTGTTGGGTAGCCTAGGGTACAGATGGAGTCTGCACCAGAGGTGATGGCAAAGGAAGGCATGGAGGCAACACCGGCATAGGAAACAAAAGTCATTCAGCTTAAGTGTAGTCACTAGCAAATTGCTGGTGATGTGCCAGACTTCAGGCTATGCATATCTATGGTGAAGCTGGCACATCACCAGAAATTTGCAGTGTAAAGCTCCTCTTTTATTTAATTTTGTCTTTAAAAAGGTTTCCATTCCTTCTTCCTATTGAAGCACCCTATAGAATCCTCTTTCCCCACCCACCTCTACCTGATTTGAATATAACATAAAATCATTTTCTCATCCCTTACTGACTGGCAGCACCTCCACCACCATCCCCCCCACCCCCCAAAAGAAAGAACTGTTCCCCCAGCAACTTAAAACAAACAGTCCCAACCTCCTCACTCCAGTCACCATAACCAAATTATACATCCCCCTCCCACCCTCCACTGTAGCACCCATCAACCCTCCACCCCATGACACCACAAGAAACAGGATACCCCCAAAGAAGAGGGGATGGTGACCAGCACAGCCCCTTCTCTCACTATCTCAGCCACACTATCTAAATGAATGGGAGTCAGCATACTGTATGGTAATACTGATCAACTGTTTTTACTAAGAGCTCACACGGCCTCCCATTCACTCAGCTGGCAGCCAGCCGATGTGGTGGGAGAGGGCCAGTACCTGTCACAAATCCCTCTTCTTCAGTGACATCCTTTTTTGGGGAGTGCAGAGTGGATGGATGCTGTAGTGGGTGGATGGGGGGATGTCTAATTTGGCTATGGTTATTGGGGGGTAAGAAGTCAGAACTGGGTGTTCCAACTGGGTGGAGGTAGGCTCCTCTTTTGCTTGGGCTGGGGGAAAGAGGGTGATGTGTGTGGGGGGAAGCAGGGTTCTGTTATGGTCAAATTGGTAGGGGTGGTGGGGGAAGAGGGTGGTATGCAGTGCTTCTAGTGAGTGAGCAAAGAGAACCTTTTTTTGTAACAAAACAAAACAAAAGTTATTGGTACAATATTAGCCACTAGTGATCTCCTGAAACACTAAATGTAATGAAAAAGAAATAATGTGCTGAAACGCAGAATTAAACCCAAGACCCCAGAACACCATTCTGGATCTGTATATGGAGGGCCCGGGTTCAATTTTCAGTTAAGTCACATATTTTTTTTCTCATTACAGTTTGTGTTTCCTTTGTACATTATCTGTGATTTATAATATGTTAATCCCAACACTTGTCTAAAGAGACAAGGCCTGGGTATATTCAATTGCTTTTCTGGGGAGGCAACACATACAGTATAGAGGAAAGTGGGGTCTGGTACAGGAATAGATAAATCTTACACCCCTTCAGACACATACACACACACACAT
This sequence comes from Neoceratodus forsteri, assembly GCA_016271365.2. NCBI lineage: Eukaryota > Metazoa > Chordata > Ceratodontiformes > Ceratodontidae > Neoceratodus > Neoceratodus forsteri. The sequence goes on along the minus strand of CM057456.1, from coordinate 1,154,091,165 downwards.
ATACACACTCACATATTTAAATCATGCACACATGCACACGCACAATCATACACACGTACACATGCACAAAAGCTCTCACAATGGCAGACATGCTGTTTGTTCCTAGAGGTGCCATGGTAGATCAAGAAAACTGTAACCATTTTCCAGACCCTGGTAGTCAGCACAAATCATGGAGCGGAGCCCTTTACCAGATGGAAAGCACCTAAATATATGCACATTGAATAACATGCCTCCTTTTTACACAAAAATAGAGCAACCCTCCCCCCCCCACACACACATACACAGAAAGCACCAGCCACCAGCAGACTTGCTCTCAGTTCGCACAAGAGCTACTAGTTTCCATGACCCTATCTGATGGACCAAGACATGGGATTGAGGTTAGACACAGGAAAGGATAACCCCTACATGTGCACACACACACACACACACACACACACACGTGCATGCATGCATGCATGCATGCACACCCACCCACAGCCACACACACACACACACACACACACACACATACACACACACCATCACACTACCACCCACTGGCATACCAACTGACAGTTCCTACAGGTGCCACCACAAGGAAGGGAGGGAAGACTTTGTATGCAAGCAAAAACAGCTTGGCAAGACCATTTGCAGTATTCTTCATCTCCAGACCCTGGGTCCAATTCTCAAAGCTTCTGGGGTGGTGCAAGGGGCTTGTGTCCCAATGATTGGCACAAAGTGCTCTTTGCGCCAAACGATGCCCTGGGTGTGATTCACAAAGGCATTGTGAATCTACCACAGGAAGCCTGCACCAAACAGGGCTTGTGCCACCATTACGCCACACACTGGGCAGCAGCATGGTGTCAGGGACTTGTGGCTGACACAGACTGCCAATATCCCTGCAGAGCAAATTTCTAAGCATCGTTAGACCAGCCAGAGCTGGCCTAAGGGTACTTAGAAACCCCACCACTGGGAGAGTTATCCTAGGAGCAGCAATGTGCCACACTTCCCCCTCCCTGATGTCGCCAAGAAATTATACATCCCTGGTGGTCTAGTGGATCCCACTCCCCGATCCCCAGTATCCCCATGATGGATTAATGTATAAAACTCCCTGGTGATCTAGCAGCACCCAATCCCCCCAAGTCATGACCCCCCATTATGCCATATAATGACATGGTCAGTGGTATAGTGCCCCCCAATCCCGGTAGGGAGTGTCCTCCCAACCCACTCACCTCATCTAAATCGAGACCATCGACTGGCTGTACCACTGCCTGGCCATGGTGGTGAGTGGTGGCTCTTCCAGTCACCAGTTTGATTTGCGGGTGGGGGGACACTGCCTACCAGACTGAGGGCCACTATACTACTGACCATATCAAAATATGGCATAATGGGGGATCATGGCTTATGGTTGGGTGCTGCTACATCACCAAGGAGTTTTATACATTCTTTTATATATTCATTAATCAGGAGGCAGTATAGTGCAGTGGTTTAAGGCTCTGAGCTGCAAACCTGGAATTCTGGGTTTGAATCCCACAGCCCCCACTTGCATACTGTGTGACCCTGAGCAAGTCACTTAACTTCCTTGTGCTCCCAGGTCACACCTGTAAACAAGCTTTCAGCTTAGTGTGTCTCTCCTGGTAAAAAAAAAAAATGGGGACTTCGGGGATCGGAGAGGGGGGTCCACTAGATCACCATGGAGTTATGATAGGTATTTAATCCATGGAGACATCGGGGGGGTCCATTAGTCCACCATGGATGGGGTGTAGATTGCCTTTTCTTTATATGGGGGTATGTAGGGATTGGGGGTCCACTGTACTATCAGGGATATATGGTACCTGAAATGGGGACTTCAGGAAGGGGGATCCACTAGTCCACCAGGGAATGTCTGGGGACATTCTGCATGGCCACACATGGCTTGTGGCACCCTGTCCAGGTTCACCCTCTGTTTGGCACACTGCTACAGTTGCTGAAAGCCCTGGGACTTTGCCTACGGGACCCTACCCCATCAAGAATCGGGCACAGGGTTCCTGGCACTCCCAGGTTTGCCGCAGCCCTAGTTCATCATACCTTGCGGCAATCTAAGAAAGTTTTGAGAATCGGATCCCCTCTCTGTAGCCGCAGATGATAGAAATAACAGAATAAGTGCCAAGTCTATGTGTTGGGGGATGGAGTTCTAACAGCATTTAGGACAGCTGACACTGAGGTAGCCTGCTATAGATGACAACATCTGCATCTATATTTCCTTAATGTGTGAGGCTGTACTGCATTACAGCACACCTTAAATGTGATACAGTCTCTAAACATAAAGGTAATGCCAAGCTGAAGCAGCCATGTCTGCTGTTGCCAACTCTTGTTTTTTTTGTGGCCTCTGCATTGTGCAATCTTAGTACAGTTTTGCTATTTTTGTCTGCCAGCACATCAGCTCATTTATCAGCTCAAGTCCAGAGGCAGTGCTAATTTTATTGCATTGTTTGCCTTTCTTTGCACATTGCAGTAATACTGTAAGGAGATTTAGTTTGCTTTCCCTGTGGACCCCTGCAAACAGAATAAAGTTGAATTGGTTAAATTTTCAAAGGTATTTGAATGACACATGGTGCTTGAGTCAAACAGAAATGATGCATGGAGTACTTAGCACCAGACCATGTGTCAGTCCCAATTTTCTTATGCAGCCTGTGCCATGGGCGGGGGGTGCCTGCACCAGCCAGGCTTGCGTCATCCTTGCAGCAGATGCACAGCTGTGCCATGGCGGATGGGGGATTGCACCACACTGGTGATCCAGCATCCCCTAGAGTTGAATTTTCAAAGCCCCCAAAGATCACAAGTCATGCTGGGGTTTAGACCGGTCAGATCTAGTCTAACAGCCCCGTGCACCACCACCGCCAGAGCAGCTGCACAGCCAGAGAGACCCTGCAGCACAGGATGTCCTGCAGTGGCATGCAGAGGTGAAATTAGCTGAACATGGTGACAATCCCAACAGTGGCCACTCATTGTCAGTGACACCCCTCTCCCCACCATTAGGCTGCATAGAGCCCCAACATGATCTGTCAGTGAGTGGTGGTCAGCCTGGCATGATGCTGCCATTCCCCTCCCATGAACCATGCCCCTGCTGGGTGCTGACATCAGTAAGGGTTAACTGTCTTGGGACTGAAGCATCTGTTCCCAGCTGAATGGCCCAGCTGCAATATTCCCCCTCTCCCTGCCGTTATGCTGGAGAATGTCACCCAGACACTCACCCATCCACAACTGTGGCATGACGTGACAGCATGTTCCACTGCCTTCTAACAGGGATGAGGCAGAGGATGATGATATACATTGCCCTTGTCCCCAGAGGCTACCTGCTGTGGAAAGGTGTTCAGTCTGTCAGTGTGATCCATAAGGTGGTCCGCACTATGAAGTGCCGCATTCCAACTACAGGTGTTCCTGGTGATAGCAGTCATGTAGTACTGGGCAGTCAGTGTGGCAGTGGCTACATTAACCCAGTGCATGTCGGGTCCACAGAACCTGGGCGACATAGAGAGTGTACTGTGTGGCACATCTACACCCTTGCCTTCTTCAGATGGGAGCATCCTGGGCTCAAGTGATGGTGATAGGGGGTTGTGGGTGTGTTGACAGTCCACATGCCAAGGCCGTCCCTGTGGCACAGAGGTCTGAGGTGCTGGACATCTTACCGCTCACCACGTCGGCAATCCATGTTCAGGAATGAGCACAGGTGGTCAGAGACCAGCTCGGGGGGGAGGGATCTGTGCTTCCCTCAGCTCTTGACTGCCTCGCAGTGGAGGCCAGAGGGCAGTGCAAGCCAAGGGAGCCAAGGTGTTAGACCAGTAGGGGTGTGAGGAAGGGTCCATCACCGGAGCAAGAGGGCATGTGCATGCCTCCACACACATGTGCCTTGCTGTCTGTGAGTCTGGGTAACTGAGGAAGGGAGAAAATGTGGAAAAATTAGGGGCCACAGCAGGATTATGCCTCTGGGACAGCTCCGGGGGTCTGCTGGGACACACATCACATTCAAGATCCCGAATTACCCTGGAGTCCAGTAGAGCTGGCAGGCAAACAGCTGCAGCCTGCTGTAGTAGGATAAACACCTATATGAAAGACAGTCCACATGCCAACACACCTCAAGGTGTTTGCCATGCATTGCCTTTTTTCCTGCCATGCACACTCCATCGGGTATGGTCCCTCCAGCTGTTTCACATGGCCAGTGACAGAGGTGGGCACTCTAGTGTGACCATGGTCACCAGTGTCAGGTGGGAAGGTGGTGCGCTATGGCATCTATCAGTGGATCGTACTCTGCATTCGGCATCATTATCTCACTCTGGCACCAGCACAACAAGCATAGAGTTCCACTATGCTACGATACACTATTCATGCTAGTCCTTCACCAATGCCTAGTGTTTCCTGGTTGTCTGATTTTATGAACATACGAACATACAAAGAAGTCAGCAGAAGAAGGCCATTTGGTCTATCAAGCCTTCTTGTATTGCAGGGTCCACAGCTTGAGCTAATGTCCTTGCCTTCCCTCCCCACTCCTGCCATCCTCCCTACACATGATCCTTACCATCCCCCTATGCCTATTCCAGCCTCTCTTAAAGCTACTGTCTTCAATGAGATGACCTCTTCCAGCAACACATTCCAAGTGTCCACTACCCTCTCTGTGAAGAAGTGCTTCCTGATCTCCCTCGTGAACCTCCCAGCCTCCAGCTTAAGACTGTGCCCCCTCATGTTATGGTTACCACTCAGCTTAAAGAGATTCTGCTTATCAACTTTATTTATCCCTTTCAAGTACTTGAAGGTCCCAATCATTTCCCTTCTCTCTCTCCTGTCTTCCAGGAAGTACATGTTCAATGCCCTGAATCTTTCCTCATATGCCTTACCCTGCTGACCAGCTATCATCTTTGTAGTCCTCCACTGGACCTTCTCCAGCAGGTTAATGTCCTTTTTGAGGTGTGGGCACTAGTACTTAACTCCATACTCTAGATGCGGCCTTACTAGTGACCAGTACAAGGGCAGTATAACCTCCTCTCACCTACTACTGATCTTCCTAGATATGCATCCCAGCATCTTGTTTGCCTTTGCTGCTGCTTTCTTGCACTGTGTTTTGCTGTTCAACCCTGTAAAATATAGGAACTACTTTCCTGTCTTGTTAGGGTTATGGGACATTTAGCAGTTTTGGAGCCCTAGAAAGCCACTGTCCATTGCTACCAGGTTACAGGTTACCAGGTTACATGTTATTCTGACATACCATCAGCAGCATGTGGTAATGCACAGTGAACTGCCTCCAGGATGCAAAGCAGCATGGTTTTATAGGAGGGAGATCTTGTCAAATGAATCTGATCGACTTTCTTGACTGGGTAACCAAAACGCTGAACAGAGGCCAAGCAGTGGACATCCTATACCTGGATTTCAGCAAGGCCTTTGACTCCATCCCACACAAGAGGCCAATCAGGAAATTGGTGGACCTTAGAGCAGGAGAGAGGTTGATAAGATGGGTGGAAAACTGACTAGGGAACAGGTCCCAAAAGGTGATTATTGGAAGAGAGTTGTCCAGTACCAGCAAAGTCACAAGTGGCATCCCACAGGGCTTGGTGCTAGGGCCCGTGCTGTTGAACATTTTCATTAATGATACTGGGGATGGCATCAAGGGCAAAATGAGTCTGTTTACAGATGACACCAAGCTCTGTGGGAGGGTGGACTCAACAGAGGGATACAGGACCTTAAGGAGGACTTAAGAAAACTTGAAAGGTGGTCAGGGATCTGACAACTGGATTTCAATGTCAAAAAATGCAAGGTCATACATGTTGGAGCCAAAAACCCCAGGACCAAGTACTACCTAGGAGTGGTCCAGGTAATTCCAACAGTGGAAGAGAAAGATCTAGGAATGATGATATATAGCAGCTTAAAGCACTCTGTGCAGTACAAGAAGGCAGTGCCATGAGCAAACAGGATGTTGGGCTGCATAGCCAGTGGGATCAGCAGTAGGTGACAGGAGGTGGTTCTGCCTCTGTACAGGTCACTGGTGAGGCCACATCTGGAATATGCATTGCAGTTCTAGAGCCCTCACCTTAAAAAAGATATCAACTTAACGGAGATGGTCCCGAGGAGAGCAACAAAGATGATTGCGGGATTCAATAGGGTGAACATGGAATGTCTATTCAGGTAAAGCTGCATCAAAACCACGTGGGACACAGTCTTAAGTTGGGGGGGGTTAGGAGGGAGGTTAGAAGATACTTCTTCACAGAAAGGTGGTGACCAAGTGGAATGCACTGCCAGAAGAGGTGATCATAGCAAGGACAGTGGGTGGCTTCAAGAGGGGCTGGGATAGATATGGGGGATTATTAAGATAAGGGGAAGGGAAGAGGATAGGGGTGAAATAGTAGGGAAGGGAGGAGTGGAGACATCAGCCTGAGCAAGGCTGAGGAACCCTCTCACAAAATGAACAGACCCAATGGATCAGAAGGCCTTATTCTGCTGGCTACTTTGTATGTTCATATAACTGTATTGGTTTCATTGTAAGAACCTCAGTAATTGCCATGGTACTGCATGGAATAACTACTCAAACATCCACAATATCCATATCACATTGACACTGAGGCATGTCCTAATGGCATATGTGACAGAGGGTGGGGGGAACACTACAACTGGATGTCATATGCTGTGTGGTTCCCCTCCACGTACCTTTACTATGTGTAATTTAGAAATTAGGGAGGTATTTCAGGGTTTCTGTTGCATTCTCCCTGTGTCCATAATGCACAGAATTACATGTACATGTCATAGTGTGCATAATATTGTGTACACTGCTATGGTTTCATTGGAACTCATATGGACCACTGTTCTTTGTATCATCCACATCCACACATCCACACTTTGCAGTAGGCAAAGTGACCAGTGGGGTTCCATGGGGATAAGTACTGGACCTGGTCCTTTTCAATGTCTGCAATGTCTTTATCAGTGACATTACTGAAGAACTGGAAGGAAAGGTGTGCCTCTCTGTGGATGACACATAGCTGTGTAACAGAGTGGACATGGCTGGGGGAGTGGATAGAATGAGGGGGGATCTATAAAATCTTGAAGAATGGTCAGAAAATTGCAACTGTGTTTCAACATAAAAAAGTGCAAAATAATGTATATGGGGCACAAAAACCCAAGGGCAATATATAACATGAGGGGGGATGCACTGACATACACAAATCTGGAAAGGAACCTGGGTGATCATTACAGATGACCTAAAGATTGCAAAACAGTGTGACAAAGCAGTGGGGAAGGCTGGCAGGATGTTAGGATGCATTGGCAGGGTCATCACAAGCAGAAGGAGTGTGGTAATAAAACCCCTGTACAGATCATGGATGAGACCACACCTAGAATACTGTGTCCAGTTCTGGAGGCCTAAGATTCAAAAGGATATAGCCAGGGTGGAGGCAGTTCAAAGGAGGGCAACCAAAATGGTGCAGGGAATGCATATGAGGACCTATGAGGAAAGGCTTAGGGAATTACACATGTACTTCCTAGAGGATAGAAAAAGGAGGGAGGATGTGATAGAAATGTACAAATACGTCATGGGGAAAATAACGTACAGGAAGGCAGCATTTTTTAAAGGAAAAGATGCTCAAGGACAAGGGGTCACACTATGAAATTAGAAGAAGGGAGGTTCAGAGCAAATGTGAGGAAACACCGCTTCACTGAAAGAGTGGTAAATGAGTGGAACAGTCTATTTGCAGAGGTGGTGGGGTCAGAAACAGTCACAGGATTCAAGAAAGCATGGGATAGGTACAGAGGGATCCTGGAAGTAAAAAAGGGGGAAGAGGAACTGGAGGCAGAGTAGGGTCTACAGTGTCATGGTATGATGAAAGAGATAATAGGGCAGACTGGTTGGGCCATGAGGCCCTTATCTGCTGACACCTTCTACGTTTCTATACATCAGGGCTCATTTTCAGATGTACACATGGAGGAACAAGATTTTTTTGCTGGGCAAATGAATGGTAAGTAATATCATAGACAGTAACCTTGGGCTTACAGGTGATGTTGGAATTTCTGTACATGGGACTACTCTCATACATGTACATATTTTGTTGTTCATCTTTTTATTGCAGTTTTCACTCACGTACATCTGACACACATTGCACATACCATGCAATAAATGGTATGTACCGATACTCCTGTAGGATACAACTATACACTGCAGTACCACATAAATGGACACACACAAAAAATTGACTACAAAATATGGACACTCTGCTCTAAATCCCCTGGGCATGGATTTCCACAGGCCTGGAGCTGCCAGCAGCCTCCATCATTCCCTTCACTTGCACTGGCTGTGCAGTGCATGGGAGCACTTGCAGCTGCTTTGGGGCCTTTGGCACCGGGACCCCTCCTTACCAAAATCTGGTGCAGGGTCCCTAGTAAGCCAGGCTTTGATGCAAGCTGCCATTTGCTACAGCTTGTGTAGGTCTAATGGCACATTGAAAATTAAGCCCCTTGGAACTCTCTTACCTGAACAGATTGCCAACCAACAAGTCTATTCCACCATTGATGATTTTCTTTCATTCTTCTGTCCTTCCTGTTCCTGTTTCTTGTTTCCTTTTGCTGTTAACAATGAATGTTTTTTTTTAAACTGCAGTGGCCTACGACAAAATGAATAATGCAGCAATTGGCTTGACTGGAGCTGTGGGGGGGGGGTGCAGAGAACAAAGGGTAGTATTAAAGTGTAATAATCAGAGGATGAGGGTCACAAGCAAGTTACCACAAGGATCAATCCTGTTCATGATGTTTATTAGTGATATTGGGGAGGACATCCAGAGCAGGATGTGTCTCTTTACAGACAACACTAAACTTTGTGGTGGGTAAAAAGTAAGAAGAGGGTGAGGGAGTTAAAGAGGGACTTGAAGTGGTTGAAGACATGGATCAAAATATGACAATTAGGACTAAATGCCAGAAACTGAAATGTAATATACATTGGGGAAAAGAACCCAGATACAGAGTTCTTGATGAGGGTAGATTTGACTCTGCTGTGGTAATGTGTTAGAAGAACCACACAGAACACACTGGTGTTCAGCCTGGTAAAATAAAGATTTTGATTGATTGATTGACACTAGTAAACTCAAATGCTAAGCTTTCAAAAAGCTGAAACACTAAGATAAAGGCATTATAAAGTGTATAACAGGGTCACAGAACATAGAGGAAGCTAAGAAGTGGGATACACCTGCTCACCCTAAGGAAGAGGACTTTTGGTTTCCAGAAATGTTAGCAACCTTGTGAGTGACTCACTAATTCTCTATTTATTAAGTATGGCTATAAGTTTATAAATGGATGAGTGGTAGTCATTTCCTAAGTGTTCTAAGAGGGATGAGTTAGGTTGGCCACAACATCAGAGGAAAAGGATGTGGGAGTCATCATAGCAACTCCCTCAATCAATTCAGTCAGGGCAAAAAGTTATACAGAGAAGCAACATAGATGCTAGGATGCATTGGAAGAGAGTATGATAGTAAGAGGGAGGAGGTGATGTTGCCCCTGTACAGGTCCCTGGTGAGGCCTCACCATGAGCACTGTGCCCAGTTTTTATTTTATTTATTTCAATCTAGGAGTAACACCTTTGAGAACAAGCTCATTTCATATGTTCCACGGCAGAGTTATACAAACAGTGAGAAAAACAAATTATAGCTAGGCAGCAAATAAGGTTCAATTCAATTAATTTTATTGATTGGCCTTAGCCATTTCATAAAAAGTTGTTCACAAGTCAATACAAAAAGATAAGACATTGATTTCTTTACAATGAAGATTTGATTTAAAAAGCAAAAAAGCACAACCCCTGTGGCCCTAATACATTGGCAATTCCCAACAAATAAGAGTATACTTAAAACAAGAAAGTTTGGCCTTATTAACCATTGAATCCATTTAGGGATCAGTAGAGCAGTGTCCCATGCATTAAAATGTTAATATCTCAATTTTTTTCTCATGGACCTTACCAATAGAAATTAAATAGAGTGCAAGGTCTGTAAGGACTTCTTCATTTTCTGCATTAAATATTAGGTCCAGTATGTATCTATGTGGAATATTGCAAGAGTTTAAATATTTGAGCAAGAATTTCCTCCTTGGTATATCATACCATGGGCAGTGTAGTACAATGTGTTTTAAATCTTCTATTTCATGTAATGAACAATTGCAATTTACAGAAATCATTTGATCTTTATTATAACGAGCTGTTAATATATTACTAGCAAAAGTTTCAAACCTATATCTAGTTAATATTATTCTGTGTTTTTTAGTTTTAACCAGGGTAAAGTACAGTTAAATATTATGTTCTACTGTGTTATTTACTAGCCAGGGTGAAGTTTTCAAAGACCTTAAATCTTGTAAATCTTTCTGTCTAGAAAAATCATATACCTTTTTTATTATAAAAGTTCTGTATTTTGAATTTATAACTATGGTTTGATTAGTCAAGTTTTTTAGGTATGTAAGCCCATAACTATCCAGTAACGATCAATTTTGTACAACTAGGCTTTTTTTATTATATTGACATAGTTTCTCCTTCTCTTTCATATGTATTTTGATCAATGGATTTTTTATGTCAGGTTTGGTTTTGACCAGAAGTTAAGTAACTTTACTTGTACCATATGTTCGAGACTGAGTTGACCAATCTGTGACCTCACCAACTAATCTGAAGTACCTTTTGGTAATTTTAAGTACTTTTTATACGCACAATTTATAGCAGATTCCAACTTTACAAGATTGGCAACTACCCAAACTTCAGCTGAATACAGAATTTGAGAGACAACCTTAGCGTTCAATACTTTTATGAATGGGGCAACCAAGTGTCTGCCATATAGATAATCAAACCTATTGAAAGCCAATAGCACATTTTTAATTTTCTTATGGATGTATTGTATATGTTTGTTCCATTTTAAATTACTAGAGAATCAAATCCCCAGGTGTTGATATTCCCAAGCATATTTTAATTTTTTATCATTGAGAAAAATATTTCTATAGAATTTATTGCTTCTGAAAATCGCCACTTGTGTTTTTTGTAGGTTGGGTTTTAAGTTCTTTACATGGCATAGTTTTTCCATGTCATTAATTGCTTTTTGGAGGCCTAATCTGCTGGTGAAGATTACTGCACGATCGTCCATGTTGGCTAATATTGGGATTTTTATATTACCAATTTTTGCAGCATGATGGTTATCCTTGCCAAGTACTGTAATTATATCATTTACGTAGATGTTAAATAAAGTCGGAGGTAATGCACAACCTTTGCGGATGCCAAGGTTGGTTTTAATTTTACTTGTTAAATCCCCTTGTTTTGAATATTTTATTTGAACCCAAGTATCTGTGTATAGTCTTTTGATTATGTTAATTAAATTTGCATCTATATCCATATTTTTCATATTGTCCCAAAGCAGTTACCTGTTGAGTGAGTCAAATGCGGAGGAAAAATCCATGTATGCAACAAATAGAGGTTGCTTTCTTGTGACTCAATATTTTTCTAAGAGATGGTTTAAAAGAAAAATTTGGATTACTGTACTTTTATTTTTGGTGAAACCTGCTTGCAACTGGAACAGTATTTGGGAATGTTCTAACCACACAATCAATCTATCTAACAATACCTTTGCAAAAATTATAGCTAAATTGTCCAGTAGACTGAGCGGTCTATAGTTACTGGCATTCAGAGTAGAACCTTTCTTATAAATAGGAAGAATATAACTTCCGTACCATGTTGGTGGAAGACATGCATGCATAACTATTTTATTAAAAAAGTCTGTAAGTATGTTGGCCCACAATTCAACGTTTAATTTACAGAAATCTAAAGAAAGTTTATCTGGTCCTGGTGACTTGTTTCTCTTAAAGCTATCAATAGCCTTACTGATCTCCTCTGTTGTAAACCACTTGAAATCACCGTTAATCTCAATTGGGTATTCACGGTTGTACATATTTGTATCACAAAAGATTTTAGAAAAGTAATCTACCCATTTATCTGGTGTAATATAAAAATCTATACTGGTCTAATATACATTTGTACCAGAGGCAACCAGAGACCAAAACTTCTTATCATCCTTATTTATTACAGCATTATACACGGTTTCCCACAAAAGTTGTTGATGTTCATACGTCTTTAATTTTACATGTGGTTTGTATTCTTGCCTAGCTTGTTTGAGAGCATTTATATTGACTCTTGTTGGGTCTTTTATGTAATTCTAAGTTGCTTATTTAATTTTTTCTTCTCCTGTCTACAATGTTTATTAAACCAGTTTTCATATTTATGTACTGTAGTCTGGTTTTGTTTTTTAGAACTCCATGTTTCTATATGTTTATGATATTTTGTATAATTATATTATATATTTTATCAGGTTCAAATTCAAATTCCATTAAGTCATCTACTTCTGCTATAAATAGTGCACTGATATTATTAGCTGCACATTCTGTAACTTTGTCCCATCTAAGCCTTTTATTTCTAAGGTCTATCTGTTCCTCCTCTTTTTGCATTATTGGGAGGTCTGATTCCCTAAAAAACAAAGCAGCAAATGATCACTTTCCATCCTTTGTGCTGTTTTTAAATCCATATAATTTTCAAAGTCATATATTGAGCATAGCACATAGTCAATAATTGAAGAACCGCTTGAATTTAAATATGTTGTTTTCCTTTTGAAGTCAGATGGAAAGCGCCCATGTAATATTACCAACTGTAAAGTATCTATTAAGTTTGTCTTTTGAGAGTGTTCATCAGTATATTTTTTATCCTTAATTTGTCTTTGAGGAATACCCAGATTTAACAGTATTGTTTGCAAAGCATGGGAAACATTGCTGTTGGAGTATCTAATATTAAAATCACCCATAATTAATAGTCCTGTGTTTTGTCTATTTCTTAGCATTTTTTTGATGTCTTTTATTATTTTTATAATTAATTCTTTATCATATAATGATGTATTTATGGGGGTTATATATATATATATTACCTAACAGCAACAACTGACCCCTGATTTTAATAATAAGAAGTAAGTAATTTGATTCAACAACCATTTCCACTACATGTATATAATCAGTTATCTTAATAAAGGTTATTAGGCTACCCATATTATGGCCCTTTTTTAACCTTGACTCCAGTACACTGTACTTGTATGTAACCATTTAGTTGAGTTTTTTCTATTGTCTCTAAACTATGCCATGTTTCTTGCAACATTATTATATCATTTATCTATATATCATAGGTTGGACCTCCCTACAATACAGATGAAATAAAAATGCATCTCTCTGGACATACAGAGCTATCACTGGCAAACTTCTTCAGTGCATTGTTGATTGCCTGATTCTCAATATGCCTGGAACCTATGCCCTAAGAAGCTGTTCACTGATTTCTCTGAAAGTGCCCAAAGCCCTAACGCATTTTGGGAGAGCTGCCATAGGATTCATTCTACCATCACTCTGGAATGTGCTACAGAAATCACTGAAACTGAGGACTCCTGTTAGTATTACTGTGTTTAAGTCCTTATATTCAAAATACATTACAGAAGCTTGCAACTGCTTATAACAATCCTAGCTCTGGAATGTGCTACAGAAATCATTGAAACTGAGGACTTCTGTTAGTCTCACTGTGTTTAAGACCTTATACTCAAACTACATTACAGAAGCCTGCAACTGCTTCCAATGATCCTAGCTTACTTACACCCCTTCCACATCCTCCCTGCTTTTCCCATCCTCCTTCCTTCTTGTAGCAGTGCATAACTTGTCCCTGAGCAACTTACTTATCTACTGCCCTAAATCTCACCCTCCCTCACCCACCTATTCCTTGTATACCCACAGCATCTCATTCCTTTGCTCCTAGTATTATTCCAGTTCCAGACCCCCCCCCACTGGCTGCCCACTTCTCCCGACACATGTCACCCCCTTGATATGCCTGGGTCTTTTTAAACTGACTATGTATGTCTCTTCGCTTGTAGCATCCACTTCAACTAATCTCTTCACTGGACTATAATGTCTTTACCTTACAGGAATACTAAACCATGTATGTTGTTGTATCTGATATAAATTTTACTGACTTGCTACCCTATTGTTATGCATACCCTTACCGACTGTCTTTTACCTGAACCCAAATGTATTTTTACTTATCCTGTCTATTGCAGGCCTACCTGTACTGTTGTACTCTTGCATCTACTGTCTATTTGTCTGTATATAAATACATTGTTACTTGACTTGTGTAATGCAGGTCCACCTTGTAAATGAGCTTGCTCAATGGTGTTCACCTGGATAAATAAAGAATTTGATTGATTGATTTTGCAAGAGAAATTCTATAAATTCAGTATCTATACATTTTGAGCTAATTCCAGCAATATTCCATGAGATAATAGACACATGTTCACTAAATATTTTTATATATTTCAATAGTAGAAGTATTATACAACAAATCTTTAACTTAGGCTGAAGCCAGGATACTACTCTTTCTATTTACATTATCTTCCCTAAGTCATTCACTGATCAGTCAGAATTTCAGATCTATTGACTACTTCAGCATTGTGGTCCACATTATTTTCACTGATTATGCTTTCCTTTTGTATAACATGTATCTGTGGAGCATGCAGATTCACAATGTGTATCCCCAGGTTATCTAGTGAAACACTATTTTCCAATATGTTTTCTGCCAGAGATTTGTTATTAAAAACTAGAACTATCTGGCTACCATCTTCCAAGTTCTTGTGTGCTCTGTATACAGTGACTATGTTATCTTCATAAAACTCTATTCCCAGCATGTTAGCAAACAATTGAGTCACAAGTAATTTTAACCATGGTTGGGATTCATAACCCTGGCATTTAATCCTGAAAAAAGATGAAGTTATGTCTGGTGAAACAGTCTGAAATCTATCACACATCATAATATCTTGTAAAGAGTAAACAGTAGCCAGTGTTTTCCCCAGATCCTGTATAGTTAAAATTCCACTATCTTCCAATTTAGTCACTGACACCAGAATATCCATATTTAGGTTATATTTACTTAGCTGTTTGGAGTTTTGCCATACATAATATGCCACTCTTTCATGTTTAGAGAATAACAATATCAAATAATTTCCTAGACAGTCATACACTCTGTGGATCTACAAATATCCTCCTCTAGGATGTCTAGTTGTAGCCATTCCCTACAAATCAGTTGGGTTATAATCCTAAAAACCTGATCATCCTTAATCTCATTTTTGTTTACCCCTCTAAATAGCATAATAGTCTGATCTATTTCCAGCTGTTCTATTTTTGATTGCAGTTGTCCCTGAGTCTGAATCTCATTTATTGTTCCTATATTTTTGTTGTTGTTATTCTTTTTATCCTTCTTAGCTTCATTTTTATGCTGCCCTTCAGAAAATTCTTTTTCATTTTCTTTTGTTTTATTGGATTGTGTTACTTGATTCTTGCTTGCAGTTTTAGATGTCTGTTTGCCCTGTAGCTGTCCATCTTCTTTGTTTTTAGCAATCTCTTCAACCTTATTACTTCTTTCATTTCTACCCACAGTCTTGTTTTTCTTCTTAACTCTCTTACTCTTCAGTCTCTTAGGGCTTGATTTTTGCGTTGAATTATGAGTTATGCTAGTTCTTGTTCCCTGTAGGATCTGAACCTTCTCACTATGCTTATTCAATTCTTTTAACTTATTGGTCTGCACTATTTGGGCTGCTAGTGTTACTTTATTAAGGTCAATTTATCCCCTAGCTGTGTTAGGTCATTTTTCATCAGAATAATTTGTTCTTTGAATGCTATATTTGCAATGTGGGGTCTGTTAAGACCTGCATAAGGTCTATTTCCAGAAAAGGACAGTATGTATGTTGGGGACATTGAGAAAAGTACCCTTCCTTTGTTCTATTTTTTTGTAAGAGTATGTCTTGTTCTGAATTTAAAATTTCCTGAATCATACCCAGTATTGTTCCTTGCAAATTTTGTCTAATCTCCTTGATTTCTTTTTCTCTCCCTTGGTTTTCTTTAAGCATACTAGTACCATCATTTGTTTTTAAACTAGGGTAAGGTAGGTGCTGGTAACTATCATTAAGCTGTTTGGTTTCTGTAGAATGAATCTCTATGACTGATATTTCCTGTACTGAGTCCTCTCTGTCCATACATGTTTCTTCCATCTGATTGGAGTCAGATCTAATGGATTCAGAAAATTTAGCTTAGTGGATCTCTCTCTCTCTGTCTCTCTCTCCAGGGATCTTTTCCTACTAATATCATAGCTTTCTTTTATTACCTTTATATTCTGATTATAATCTCTATTACCTTTGAATTCAGTATTTGAGATTGGGATAGAAGCTTCCTTCTTATACCAGTCTTTTTGGACATTTGTTTTCCAAATGTAGCATTATCAAAGTTTGACCATTCAGTCTTTCGTCAGTTTCCTTTTTCATTTTACTTTTCTTAGTTTGACACTGGGGTAATTCCCCCTCAGATTGTTTTTCCTCACTATTATTTTTTATTTTTCCCCATTCTTTGACTCTTCTTTTGATTTGAGGGTTTTTTTGTTACTAGTATTTCTTACTGGCACACTTTGAGATGACTGTTTGTTCTCCTTTACATTAGCTTCAAGTTGTCCTTTATTACTTTTTGTTTTCATTTTCATTAGATTATATGTCTGCAAAGCAAAATTATAAGATAATATACAGTACTAGCACCCAATATCAGTAAGTTATTTTTTTTGGGGAGGAGGGTATGATCAGTTAGTTGAAAAAGGGAAAAAAGGAAAAAAAACACAGAGTCCCAAGAGAAAAAAAAAACTGGAGAAAAAGCAAGGAGGTCTGTGCTTGAAATAACCAGGAAGTGAAGGTCATATGTACACCTTGTCATTTGCTTTAGTCCACAGAAGCCAAATTTTCCAGAAATTGCCCCAAATTCAACAAAGTTAGATTTTTATCAAGATGCTGAGACTCTGGAAAGCCAGTTGTGTGTGGACCCAATGTATAAAGCTACCAGGAAAGTCACTGAAAGGATACAAAAAAGTGTGCCAGTAAAAAAAAAATCCAATTCTAGCATTCTATGTATATGTAAATAAACAGTTATAAAAGTTTCTTCCAGAACATGAGATGACAGGTAAATATTTTATAAACATTAGTAACAAGGTAAAATAGTATCTAGCTATCTAGTTACAATAAAAGCTAAGTCTTGTACTCACTCGTAATTCTCAAAGTAATCACTAAGCCTCCTTGAATCCAACCTGGTACCAGCTAATGCTGACAGGGAGGTGTCTGTGTTTTCAATTTTGTTCTCAGGTAAACCAAAAAAAGTATTTTTTATAAAAACAAGTAAGCTACCACTCAGCAGTGGAGTAAAAATTTAGAGCTTCAAATTCCTGTAGAAAGCTCTAAAGTAAGGCAGAAAAATACAGCCAGAAACTCCACAATAAGCAGGTACTCAGCGGTGCTATCAGCTACAGAAAGAATGCCATGCATGTGCATTAGTCTCCAGGTCAGTTGATATGCTGTAGAACTAGGGCACACTTTTATTTTTAATGAAATTGTGATCAGCTGGCCAAACTACTAGTCACTAATTGTTTAAAATCAGTGCTGACAGTTAGTTGCCAATTAACCAATTGTCAACACAAGACACAGATCTTTAACTGAGATTTGGTATTTCAGAGTCAGAAGCATCAGAAATACCACAGCACAGGTCATGACCTTATCATATACAGCACTGAAAGTTTTATTTGCTTAACAATAGCAAAAATTAAAAAAATAGGAAAATATGCATTGAGAATAATAGGGTATGATATTAAATTGAGGAAGACTAATTCCTAAGTTCACTCAGATGCCAACCATCGGTATGAAATTTTATAATCTGTATGATTGCTCACCCACATTTGTTCTATGTATGTACTGTATGAATGTCTGTGTTTTATTCTGATGTGGAGCCTTTGGAAACAAGTCTATGACTCAAAGGGTTCTAATACTGATTTCCTAAATAAATAAATAAAATAAATAATCATTAAAATGCACGGTCAACTCATTATTCCCACTAAAACCATTTAACAAAGGCAGCAATGGTAACAGTGATCCTAGCTGACGCCACGGTAACAGTGATCCTAGCACAACGCCAGAAGCATAAATATCAATGATAGTTATAGATATGTAGATATATAATGTGACAACTGTAATAAAATCATTTAACAACAGCCAAACCTAAATTAGTATAATATTAGCAACACTTCAACAGCACTAAATGTTTTTTAAAATATACACCAAGCATTTTAAATGCATTTTAAAATACAGTCAAATAATCAAAGTGTTTAGACTGTAAGCAAGATGAATAATTAAAAGGAATTCAGGGAATATCAGGGGATGGATCACAGAAATTGACTGAGGATTCAGTACTACAGGCTCTGGCCTGTTTTATTTGCTTTCATAGCTCCACAGTTCCATATTGTAAACAAGCCCGCTTTGAGGTGACCAACCCTCTGTAGGGCCACCTCATATTTCCCTGCCTCTGGAGCAAGCTCTTCCACCAACAGATTCCAGGCACCAGGGAAAGGAGTACAAAACAACAAGGTGAGAGTTGTATAAAACATCAGCACAAGATTGTCTGGAAAGGGCACTGACTATTGAAAGGTCACTACCACAAACTCTCTCTTGTCTGCAAATGTTTCACTAAAATTCAGGCAACGGTGGCATACCTGTTGTAAATGAGAGGTAAGCATGTCAGTGCTCCTGCTAGTCTGCTCCTCCACAGTAAGATCAGCGTGCAGCTGCACAGTCCGCCCACCTCTAGCACAGAGGGAGAGCCAACATCTGATGTTGTCATGCCAGCAAATAAGGTGAGATGAGAGACAAATTACAGTTAGACAGACAATAAAACAAGGGCATATATTGGTCTAATTATGAACAGAAATAGAGTTGGCATAATAAAACACTATATACATTGCATGCCATTTAATACCATGAGAGAAAAGAAGGATGGGTAGGGTAAAAATCAACAAAAGGAATGGGCAGACTGTGGAGGGCAGCAGAGAGAGACAAGACAATTTAAAATACAATGATGGAAGTGCCTAGGATGTAGAATACATCAGCTCAAATTACAGCCTTGTCAAGAGTGGTTGGGAGCACCTCTGGGTAGCAAAAACAGCAGCCCAGTGGGACTTGTCAGACTGCATGTGGAGCGAGACCAGAGCTAGGTTGCAGGTACAGGGTCAGGCAGCTATGTAGTGTTGGCAAAAAGAACTAAGGATGCAGTGAGGTGGAGAGGAAGGGTGGGAAAAAAAGGAGGGAAAATAGTCAGGAGAAATAGTATTAAGAAAAGAGGATGTGATGAGCTAGAGGAGAGAGGACGTGCTGAGTACTGCTCCCGAGCCTGAGCTGATTTATCTCACTAACAAACACTATTTTTTTAACTCCTTTGGGCTGAACTCATCTTTACTGGGTTGATTACAAATATTAGCTCATCCCTGGACAACAGATCAACGTGATTTGCAGCTTTTTCACCGCTACTGCAGAGCTAGCTATTGACCAGGCCGCATGGCCGAGATGAAGTGTGAAACCCCAGAGCCAATGTCAGCCCATGTCCCGGCAGTTAAATGGCCGAAACCCCCCTCGCCGGAGCCAGAAGACCAAGAGGATGAGGTGAAAACTGAAAAGGGAGACAAATCATCATCGGATGACATAATGGAGATAAAACAAATGCTTCAGGGACTTGTGGTAGTTTTCTCCATGGTAAAAACCACTTTAAATGCCTTAGTGTGGAGGATGAGGGATGTGGATGCCAGAGTCTCGTCTCAAGAAAGAAAAACTTTGGCACTTGACCAAGAGGTGGTTTGCCATGTGCAAACAAATTAAAAAATTGGAAGATCGAATTGAGGATCAGGAATCGTGCAGCAGGAGGAACAACTTGATCCTGGCTGGGCTACTGGAGCGAGCAGAGGGGACCGATTGTGTCTCCTTCATGCAGGAGCTGCTTCTTAAGCTAATGGGCCCAACACCATTCGGGGATGCATATAATCTTGAATGAGTGCATTGGGCCCTCAGAGAGATTCCTCCTCCCGGTGCGAGACCCCGGGTACTAATCATAAGATTCTTAAACTACAAGGAAAAAGCCCATGTCCTGAGCAAATCTAAACAGTTAAAAAACTTACACTGCAATGGGGCCTCTCTGTGGCTGTTTCAGGACCAGACTCCATCAGTCCGAGATCGCCAGAAGGAATATGTCTAAATTAAGAAGAAGCTGTATTTAGAGGGGATTAAGTTCTGAATGCAATATCCAGTGACACTATTGGTGAAACTTCATACAGGAGAAAAAAAAATACCTGACTGCGCATGATGCTATAGACGGCCTGCGGTTCGAGCTTCCATCTCTCTTCAAGGCCCCGACCTGAATATTCAATGGACATGGTGTTCTGGCCTTTTTTCTGGAACTGGTGAAATGAGACTGTGGAAATTCCTGCATAGACTCTAAAAGTTCTAACCCATCCCCCCCTTTTTTTCTCCCCTTTTCTCCTCTTCTTTTCTTTCTTTTCCTCTCTCCCTTTATCTTCTCTTTTCTTCCCTATTCTCTTTTCTTCTTTGAGCTGACCTGCACAAATGCTGGGGGGAATTGGATATGCTTGACTTGGGTATGGTAATTGTGTATGGGATATTGCTGCAGGATGGGGTGTTTTAGGGTATAGATTTATGCGGTTTGGTAGGGGGGAAGACACTCACTGGGGGATTCTCACCCCATGGCAACATAGAGAGCGAGATTGGGAACTATTGAGTTTTACTATTGAGGGAGGGAGGCACTAAAATAATTTGTTTCCCCTATGCACAAGAATGAAGCCATCTGTTAGACTCCAGAGGGTTCCAATGGGGGGAGAGAGTACTATGTCCCTCACTTGCTTGGATGTGCTGACTTTGAGAACCGTGGATGTCTGGTAGACCAATCAAGCTCCCCTACAACTATATTGGGGAATAGTCACGAGTGAGTTATGCAGAATGGCTTTAGGGGAAGAAATTGAGGGAGATGAGACCTCTCACTATTTTACCGAAATGGCTGGTTTATACCCTCTCTGTTGCTCGTGAATACATTCTCCTACTGCCCCATATTCTGTTCCCTGGTTGTATTCTGGAAGGGGGATGGAGGGTGAAGGGCTTGGGAATTTACCCATGAACAAGGGGAAGAGGAATCTGGCCCTTGCATATGACCCTCCTTTGTGCCTCCCCTCTATTCTGAAACACTCTATTTGGGGTCTTGATTGAACTGATCTTTGCCCATATCCACTACTCTCCCACTCTGGCATGGGACTGGGCTTATGGGCAACCATCAAACAGTAGACTTCTGGGGTGAGGGTAGTGGAGCCCTCAGGCTTGGGGGAACTGGTCTTAGGGGAGGGAGGGGGGTCTATGGGAGACTGACCCATTGATCATAGAATACTTGCCATTTAGGGGGACGATCCCTCTCCCTTCAATTGTTTGGGAAGGATTCAGGCTGGGATCGAGGGCCCGGGGGGGTACTCAGGGTAATTCTCTAACACGGATTGATATCTTCTAGGAGGGCGATAGATGGATCTGGGATTTATGTGTGGGGTGGAGGGGTCAAGGAAACTGGTAAGAGAGAGAGAGAGAGAGTCTGAGCTTTAATATAAGAATGAATGCAGATCTCATGAGAATGAAGAGCAGGGGTATGACTATATACAATGTCCTATATTAAAATTAGATCTTGGAATGTTAAAGGCCTTGGGGTAGATGGAAGAGATTGGTGATTTTACGATATATCCAACAAATGGGGGCTCAGATAGCAACTTTACAAGAGACCCATCTCTTAACAGAAGAGCTTGCCTTTCTGAAAAAGCTCTGGGTGGGACAGGTAATAGGAGTGGGAGGTGCCACATCCTCGGGGGTGTTGCGATCCTGGTGGGGGAAAGATTACCCATACACGGTAAGGCAGGTGGTGACTAGGGAGGATAACAGAGGGATTTTTACCTTTGGCACTATCTTGGGTGTCGACCTGTCCATAGCTTCTATTTATGGCCCAACACCTTCTAGGCCTGATTTTTTGCTTCATTAGAAGTGGATATAGCAAGGTTGCCAGCGCAGCCTCTTATATTAGCAGGGGACTGGAACTTATGTATAAATAATTGGGATGACAGAGGAAACCACCTTCCAAAAAGCCGTTATCTGGTGCCCAGGTGGCCATGAGTAGGTTTCTTGAGGCCACTGCTATGGTGGACCTTCATAGGTCCCATTACTCGGGAACTAACAGTATGACTTTCTTTTCAGGGACCCACAAAACCCACTCTAGGATTGATTTTTTTTTGGTTAATAAGGCAGCGCTTACTGGCGTTAAGGAGATACTTACCCACCCTAGAGTTCTATCTGACCACTCCCCAGTCCAGTTGACCTGGGAGATTAAGGAGGCCCCACCCAGACCTTTTAGATCGAGATTGGATGAATCTCTCCTGACCAACTCTAACCTGAAAGAAAAACTGGATGACACTCTTCAAGAGATCATTCAGTACCAATTTCCCATGTTACAGGATAGCAAACTTGCTTGGCTAACCTGTAAGGTCCTATATGAGGGGAATAGCCCAAAGATACACATCAAGAAGAAACAGATTGATAAGAGCTAAGGAAGAGTTTATCTTAGGTGCTATAGACTCCCTTGCTCCCTTAGAAGGGTCATCAACAGAATTAGATGCCAAGCTTAAAGATCTTAGACAGGAGATGGCTGATATAGTATATGGTAAGGTGGACTATTGGCTGGAGAGGATTCAGGCTAAATATTTAATACAAGGTAATGTCCCTGGTCCCCTCCTAGTGACAAGAGTGAAAGAATGGGAAGCAGCCAGAACTATAACTTTTATCAAGGAGGAAGGGGAAATTATTACTGAGCCTCAGAAAATGGCTAACGCTTTTGTGTCCTATTATGAGGGGATTTACCAAAGGGGCAGGACTGACACCGAGATTAAAATACAGTCATTTCTGGATGGTATCTCCCTCCCTGTGTTAGTTGTGGACCAGGCTACTCAGCTAGCAGCTCCAATAACAGATGGGGAAATTTTGAGTGCAGTTAAATCACTACCAAGTGGTAGAACCCCGGGACCAGATGGTCTCACTGCCCAATTTTATAAAGCACATCTCTAAGTGATACTTCCCCTTCTAAAGAATATGTTCACTAAGATAATGCAGGAAGGAGTTCCCCATCCCCCACTTTAGCAGGCATATATCACCCTTATCCTGAAGTCAGATAAACCAAAAGACTTACTGGAGAGCTACGCACCCATACCATTGATGAACAAGGACATCAAGATACTCACCAGAATCCTGGCAAATAGAATCCTTAGGGTTTCTCCATTCATAATTAGTCAGGAACAGGTAGGGTTTATGCCGGGCAGAGGGGCACACGATGCACTCAGGAAGCTTCATCATATTCTTAACTTAGCATCTGACTCCCAGTTTCCCATGGCACTAATATCCCTAGACGCAGTGAAGACTTTTGATAGGGTCTCCCATGCCTTCTTATTTACCACTATGAACAGGATGGGGTTCCCTGAGGGACTTAATAGGGGAATCAAAAATCTGTATGTGGCCCCCACAGCTAGGGTTTTATGTAATGGATACCTATCACAAGATATTAAGCTAGAAAACAGAACCAGACAAGGATGCCCCTTATCTCCCATTCTGTTTAATATTTATTTGGAGCCTCTGTTAAGGGCACTTAAACTAGAGCCACAAATTCAGGGGATAAGAGTGGGGGGAGGAGAACTCAAACGTTCTATTTTCGCGGACGATGTGCTCTTACATTTGCAAGATCCAGCTGAAAGCTTTAAGTGCGCTATAGAAATTATACATCGATTTGCTGCCGTATCGAATTATAAACTAAATTTGAATAAAATACAAGTTCTTCTCCTTACCCACATATGTATAGGGTAGACTTTGAACCACTCCAGATTCACTGGGCAATGAAGATAATTAAAAATCTGGGCATCTGGATCACTCCAAATATAGAGGGGGTGGAAGTAAATATGGGAAAACTCCTGCCAGTTATCAAAGGGGACATACTTAGATGGCATAAACTCCCCTTGAATTTTACTGCTAGGTTGGGACTGATCAAAATGAACTTAATGCCTAGACTACTATACCCAATTCATCTAGCTCTGTATATTATTCCCAACTTTTGGTTTATTAAATCCGGAAACTCTTATCTGATTTCTTATGGAATTCCAAACCTCCCAGGAAAAAACCTACTATTCTTCACCTTCCCTGTGATATGGGAGGATTTAACTTACAGATCTTCAGCTCTATTATGTGGTGGGACAGCTGGGCATACTGGGACATTGAGGTAAACAAAGTGAGAGGGCGGATTATGTGCCAGAATGGCTCCAGGTAGAGATATTAAAAAGAAGATCTTAAAAGAAATAGATGTCTCCCCGAAGCGCTACTTTTTTCCAACCCGGAAGGGCTCCCAAAAAAGGGTAGGATATCCCCAGTCAGTAAAACACTCAGTGCCTGGTGGTCATTCCTAACCCCGGCACAGAGAAAGACACAATTGAAAGCATGGGATCAACCTGTGCTGGGAAACCCTAACCTACATCTTGGAAGGCAAGTTATCTCAACACGCTCGGCTAATCAACTAGAGGGACTCAACCTCTCTGACTGTATAATAGAAGATAGAATAGTTCTCCCACCTTGTTGCGATGGCTTACAATTCTTTAAGAGGATGCAGCTTACTAACCTCCTAGGTAAAGTGATGGTAGGGCTAGAGACCCCCCCCCCAAGGAACTTGTTTTCATGGGAGCAGCTAATGGAGCTAGATCTTACAGTACACTTAAACCAATTTCACAAGTTTATAGGGTGCTCTTAGATTTTAGTGGTTCTGGCTCCCCAGCACGAACCCCTTATTGGGATAAAATTATGGCTCCCCAAGGCCTAACTGGCAACGTATCTGGAACAGTTGTAAATTCCTACCTATACCTAAATTTAAACATATGCAGTTATTCATCTCTTCTAATATGTACTGTACTCCTGCTAAGCTTTGTGATAGATGCTGCAGACAGACAGACCTGTGCTTTAGATGTGGCCAGCAGCCAGGAGACATCCTGCATGTGATGCGGGACTGCTCCAAAATCCAAACCCTCTGGGATGCAATTAAATAGAATATGGACCCCATTCTAGATTACTAGGAGTTTATGCTACCTGGAATTTGTGTATTTGGGGACTTGACCCAAGTTACTGGGGTTACGGCAAAACATCACCTTTCCTTGTTAACAGCCTTGGTTAAATCCTTCGTTTTGAAACATTGGAAAGATGATCTTATCTATAGATATGATCAGTGGGTAGGAGACCTTATGAGTTTGCTGGGAAAAATGAGGAGACAGATGATTGGAGAAGGTAAGAAAGCAATATATAATAAAAGGTGACTGTCTCTAGAAGCAGTTTATTCTATAAAACTTAAAGGTCCCCAGAACAGAGATCTGTCTGTCAGGCTGAGATCAGTATATGATTGAGGTTTTAATTATTGAACTATGTTTACTCCCATTATTAGAGGAGGTTCACGTACTCTTAAATGTCTCTAGTGTCAGTTATTTGTACTGGAATGTAATGATCTGCTAAATTTTATGGGGTGGGGGGACTCTCTCTCTCTATACCAGGGGACACAGCTGCGTGTCACTTAATTATTGCTGTTTTGCAGCAGATGAACCGCCTCACTAACGTAACCCATGAGGTGAGGTGAGATAATAGTTTCAGTTGGTCTTACAAGGCTGATATTTATCTACTGCATATTGCTTGTCTATGGACCAGTTTAAAATACTGCTATTATAAGGCCTGTTAATGCAGCTGTGCATGTACATAGTTCATGTTGTGCATGATAACCACAGCCAGTTTGGGGCTGAGGTCCCAAGGCTAGTCCCTGGATGAATGTTTGTATGTTTATGTTTTATCAAAAACAAAATACAATAAACATCTTTTTAAAAAAAAGAAAAGAGGTGTGGAAAAACTAGAGGTAAAGAGGATAAGAGGCCAGGCAGTGGCACTTGCCAGGCATGTATAAGATTGTCCAGGGGGAGCTAATGGAAGCAAGCACAGCTGGCATTAGTAACAAGATGTTTTTGGAGCTCTTGTTTAAAGGTACGTATCATTGTTGCAGGGGAGATGCTAGGAGGCATACTGTTAAACCGTTTGGGCATCTGGTAGGCAAATGCTCTTTGTCCGAGAGTGGTATGACATCTTAGAATCTTGAAGGCATTGCTCTCTGAGGTTCTGTTGAGGTGGTTGTTTACGCCAGGGGTGAGGAGATTTTGAACACCTGCTGGCATCAGGCCCAGACTCACTGTTTTTTCCAGTAAGCAGATGTGAAACATAAGCTGGCCTGTGAACTGGAGCCAGTTGGCCTGGGCATATAGGTTGCATGTGTGTGTGTGCATCATTCAGATCCGGTGGAGAGATTACATGCTTTATTTAAGGCAGCTGTGATCCTTCAAAGGGCTGTGTCCATTGCAGAACCGTAGATTACTATTCCATAATCAACCAGTAAGACCGCTGAGCTACTGATGGCAAGTTTGAAAGCCTTGGGGGTGAGACTACACTTATGCCTATAAAGCAGACCAATCTTAGTATGGACAACCTTTGTAATATTGTCAATATGGTAGGCTTAAAACATGGTGCTGTCAACTTTGACACCCTGGTATTTAAATTAGTGGACCAGTTCAAGTGGCATAGCAGCCACATTTGTTATGTTGAGGGGGTGTGAGCGGTACCTGTTTAGTGGACTAAAGAACATCATGATCGTGTTTTTTTTTTTTTATAATTCATAATGAGTTATGGTCACTGAACCATTTTTCAACTCCTTTGAAATTGTCCTACAGTGTACTTTCCAGGGCCATGGGGTCTTTTCCACTTGCAAACAGTACTGCTTCATCTGCATAAAGCAGGATTTGACAGCGACAGGCAAGAGGGAGGTGGTTTAGAAATATGCTAAACAGGAGTGTACCCAATATGGAGCCCTGGGGCACCCCTGATAGAACTGGTCTGCTGTCTGATAAGACACTATCAATCCTGACTTGTTGAGAGTGGGACGAGAGGTAGCTCTTGAACCAACAGACAGTGTCCTTAGATAGACCCAGGGCTGCTAGCTGCTCGACTAGTAGATCATGATTGACCGTGTTGAACGTTTTAGACAGGTCAATAAATGTTGAGCCCACTAACTTGCCATGATCAATGGGATTGTGAATATAATCTGTAAACTCAAGCAGGGCAATAATGGTTCTGTGGCCTCTGTGAAAACCATGTTGCTGGGATTCTTGTAGGTTATACTTCTCAATATATTCTACCAATTGATCTGAAACTACCTTTTCAAGGGCCTTTGATAGAGGAGGGAGAATCAAGATGGGTCGATAGTTTCCCCATAGAGAACAATCACCACTTTTTAATACTGGAGTCGCTTAGGCTGATTTACATAGTTAAGAGAACTGTGAGAGACTGAAAGAGGTGTTGATAATATGAATTAAAGGTAACAGAATATTTTCCAGTGTAAGGGCTATATACGTTAGGTCAAGGGAATCACCACTGTGTAGGGACTTCCTCAGGACCTTTTGAAAGTATTTCCTGAATTCTGCGGTGGAAATGGTTCTGAAATGAAGCAGAGGATGTGAGGGTGGCAGGTCAGTGGCCTTAGTTTTGTCATCAGAGTTTGTATAGAGGAAGAATTCCTGGTGTAGAATTTCATAAAGATCTGTGAAACCTTTGTTAAAAGAGTTTGCAATTGTAGTGGGGTCAGTGGTGGATATGCCATCAATGTTGAGCATCGTGGGTGCTGATAAACTGTCTTTTCCAGTGACTTCCTTGAGGTTAGCCTGAATTTCCTATCATCACTCCATGAACGGGGTAAAGGCGTCCTTGTAGTATTGAATTTTAGCTGCCTGTATTGTCCTTGTGCAGTCATTATGAACCTTTTTGTAGATTTGAATGTCAGCCTGAGTACCAGATGCCTGAGCCCTATGCCACAGGTGGCCTCTGGCTTTCATGCACTCGAGAAGCTCAGGTGAGAGCCAGGGATTGATATGTCCTTTGATTTTACCCTTTTTTAGTGGGGCATTCCAGTCACACACTTTACTGAACAAGTGGATGAATTACTCTAGTGCCGCATCATCTGTACTGGAGTAATAGACAGGGGACCAGTCTTGTTGGCGCAGGTCAGCCTTCAACAGCTCAAGGTGACCTTGTTTGATGACCCTATTTATGATTGTCCTTGCTGGGGTTTGGAGTAGGTACAGGACCAGCAAAACAGGACCAGCGAGTAGTCACTATAGACACTGGGGAGTACAGTGGTGTGGGAGATGTGTTCCGGGTGATTTGACATGACACAGTCCAGTAATGTAGATGTGCCAGTCTTGTAGTTTATCCTGCTGGGTGTTTTGACGAGCTGGGACAGGTGCACTGCAGAGATTGCATCCCTGTAGGGAGTAGAAGCAGGGGAGAGCCAATTGGCCTTGAAATCCCCTAGAAGCAAAGTTTCAGCATTTAGGTTCAGGGTGCTGTGGCACTTCATAAGTGAGACAAGTCCTTGGGTTTCTGGCCAAGTGGAATATACACCAAAGGATGGAGAGGGAATTTTTGTGAGCCCCAAGTAATATTTTTTACTGCTATAGCTTGCATGCTGGTCCCAGTGTCAGGTAGAGGGAGGAGGTGGGCCTGCAGGTTATCCCTGAGTTAGATTGCTCATCCTCCCCCTCGTTTGGTTAGTCGATCAGCTCTGATCACAGTGTAACCCGGGAATGAGATTGCTGCATCCCCAATGCCTGGTTAGGGCCAGATCTCAACCACTAATAGGATGTCAGGGTTGTGTTCTAATATCCATGCATTCATGCTATTCATTTTAGGAAAGAGGCTGCAGATATTAATTGAACCAATTGTAAGTTGTCCAACATTACCATGCATCACTGCTGAGGATGTTTGTGGGCCTGGCTTGTGGTAGATATTCCTGGATAGTAGCAAAAGAAGTAGGGTATATGGCAAAGACACTCTTATTAGGAGTTTGTTGCTGTATCACCACTGCCTACTCTGGCTGAGGGGGGAGGAATATCTTTCTAGTATTTTATGAATCCCAGGATAGGGAGCCATAAGGTGCAGCCTTGTAGGACCATGTATAGATTGTCCCTTATGATTAGTTAAAGGTAACTCTCAGGGGGAAGTGGAGGAGTTTAGTGTAAACAATAATGTTACAGTGCCGTATGCATTATAGGACGTTCCATGTGGGGATGGATCAGCTTCTGCTAAAGGATTGTCACCTGTGTGATATTTATAGCTACAGTAAGGAGAGTAATAATACGTTCACCTCTCAAAAGCAAAGCACCAGAGGGAGGCATAGTGGAGGTCTATCTTTATGGTGAACAGAGACAGAGTACCCCTTTAATAGGAGAAAGTGAGCGGGGAGGGTTGCCGGTCTCATCAATAGTAAACCAGGGGAGGAGATGCCAAGTTAAAGTTGAGTATTTAATAAAGGCCGGGGGTGGGGGGGACAAAGAACAGTAAGGGAGGAAAGCACCATGCATTAAGAAGGAGCATAGGTAGCATGCTGCAGCACAAAACGTCAAATGGGAATCTTGACTTTCAAGCTGCTTATGTACTGTGGAGCTCTGTCTAGCATACCTGATAGCTACAAGTCTTGGGAGGGTGGGCAGCTTGAGAGGAGAAGCACAGCTCTGCAGTGGAGGTTACTGTGCCCTGTGCTGGGATGAAGTGAAGGTTTCCAGCCGGCTCAGGAATTGGAGGGCAGGCAGTTCCTTGTTGCAGACACGGCCGGGTAGGAGAAGATCCAGGGGTTGCTGCTGCTGCTGAAATACCCGCTCCGGGCAGCACTCTGATAGTTGCAAGTCTTGTGATGGTGGGCAGCTTGAGCAGAGAAGTGCAGCTCTGCAGCAGAGGTTACTGCGCCTGTGCTGGGCTGAAGCGAAGATTTCCAGCCGGCTCAGGGATCGGAGGGCAGGCGGTTCCTTGTTGCAGATGCAGCCGGGTGGAACAAGGTTCAGGGGCCACTGCCGCTGCCAAAACACCCACTCTCAGCAGCACTCTGATACTTACAAGTCTTGGGAGGGCGAGTGGCTTGAGCAGAGAAATGCAGCTCTGCTGCGGAGGTTACTGTGCCCTGTGCTGGGCTGAAGTGAAGATTTCCAGTCAGCTCATGGATCAGATAGCAGGAGATTCCTTGTTGCAGATGTGGTCGGGTGGGAGAAGGTCCAGGTGCCACTGCTGCCACCAAAACTCCCGCTCGGGGCAGCACTTTGATAGTTACAAGTCTTGGAAGGGTGGGCAGCTTGAGTTGAGAAGTGTGGCTCTGCAGCAAAGGTTACTGTGCCCTGTGCTGGGATGAAGTGAAGATTTCCAGCCGGCTCAGGGATCAGAGGGCAAGTGGTTCCTTGTTGCAGATGCAGCCGGGTGAGGGCCGCTGCCACTGCCGGAACACCTGCTTGGGGCAGCACTCTGATAGTTACAAGTCTTGGGAGGGCAGGCGGCTTGAGCAGTTCTGGAGTCTGTACCTCAGAAAGGACAAGGATGAGCTAGAGTCTGTGTAGTGCATGATCACCCATGATGATCCAAGGCCTACAGGGCAGATCCTATGATGAATGGCTGGAGGCTCTTCACATGCACATGCCTGAGGTCAGGAGGAAGAGGGAAGATATGATAGAGTCATTCAAGTTCCTATAGTGGAAATAAGAAAGGAAACCATAAGATCCTGTTCACCAGGAACAGTAGTGCAGCAACTAGAGAGCATGAATGAATGCTCATCAGTGGGCACTTCAGGAGAGATGTAAATAAATTCTACTTCACCAAGAGAGTGATGGAGCCATGGAAAAGACTGCCAGCAGAGGTGGTGCGGGCAGGAACAATAAACAGGTTCTAGAATGGGTTGGACAGGTATAGGGGTTGGTAAGATCAAAAGGAGAAGTTAGGGAGTGCTATACGAAGAATAAGATGGAAGAAGGCGGTGTGCCCATTGTATCCATCTCCCAACTAGTAGGTCCACACTTTTTCTCTTTTGCCAAGGATATAATTGTCTAGTTACATAGAAACATAGAAACAGAATTTGACGGCAGATAAGGACTGCTTGGCTACCTAGTCTGCCCATTTTCCCTACCTGTTTCGTATACCGCAGATCTTAAATGATCTGCAGCTTACCCTCTCTTTTCAATCGCTGGAGTTCATTTATGTCTGTCCCATGCATTTTTGAATTCCCTTACTGTTTTTGCTCCTACAACCTCTGCCAGGAGGCTGTTCCTTGACTCCACCACCCTATCCATGAAAACAAAAATACTTTCTCACGTTACCCCTAAGTCTACCTAAGCCATCCGCACAGGTGTGGTCTATAGACCACCAGTCCAGGAGGAAGAAACAGATAGGGAGCTGATGCTAGCCATCCAAAGGATGGCAGACAAGGGTGATGTAGTACTGGTTGGAGACTTCAATATTCCAGACGTGGACTGGAGCATCCCAGCAGCAGCAGCATCAACTAGGAGCAGATTTATCATGGACTCCCTTCAGGGTGCCTTCCTCAAGCAACTGGTCATGGAACCAACTCGGCAGAAGGCAATACTGGACCTTGTGCTCACAAACAGGGACAGTGTGATGGGGGTAACAGTGGGGGAGCACCTGGGGAACAGTGACCACCAGTCATTGTGGTTTGAAATCACAGAAAGAGCAGAACCAAACCACACAAAACATGTATCCTGGATTTTAGGGGGCAGACTTTGGGAAAATGGGGAGATACTGAAAGAGGCATTAAGAGAATGGGACAGGAATCAGGGTTGAGGAACAGTGGGCAGTATTTAAAATGGGATTACAAGAACAACAGAATTATGCATTAAGCAGGTTAGCAAGAGGAAAAGGAAGAGGAGACCATTATGGTTTTCCAAGAGGTAGCAAAGAAAGTGAAAGCCAAAAGATTGCTTTCAGGCAATACAAAAAGACACAGGCAGAAGGGGATGAGGAAGTACCAGGAGAAGCAAGGGAGGCAGGGAGGTCAGTAAGGGAAGCCAAAGCTCAGACAGAAGAATACATTGCAAAATCAGTGGGTGAGGGACAAAACCTTTTACAGGTACATAAGTGAAAAAAAGAAAGACAAAGGAGGATAGTGAGATTGAAGAGGGAGGATGGGAGCGCGTGGAGGATGACAACAGTAAAGCTGACATATTGAACAGGTATTTCTGCTCAGTCTCTACTGAGGAAGAGGGGTAATGGGTCTGAAGGAGTACAAGGGTGAGAATGGTGCAGAAATGGACACAAGTCCTTTACGAGAAAGGTCCTGAAGGAACTGGAAGTAATAAGAGTTGATAAAGCAATGGGGCCAGACGGGGTGTACCCCAGGATCCTAAAGAACTAAAGAGGTTGTGGCTGAACCTCTGGCTATCCTGTTTAGCTGATCACTGGAAACAGGGAGGTACCAAAGATTGG
Source organism: Neoceratodus forsteri (assembly GCA_016271365.2). Lineage (NCBI taxonomy): Eukaryota > Metazoa > Chordata > Ceratodontiformes > Ceratodontidae > Neoceratodus > Neoceratodus forsteri. Next base: position 1,154,058,838 of record CM057456.1, on the reverse strand, counting down.
AGGACAGCAGATGTACTCCCTTATACAAAGTGGGAACAAGAGGAAGCAGGGAACTACAGACCAGTCAGCCTCACCTCGGTAGTGGGGACGATCATGGAAGCACTACTGAAGGAAAGATTGGTGGAACATCTGGTTGTCAATGGACTACAGGACCCAAGGCAGCATGGTTTCACCAGGGGGAGGTCATGTCAGACCAACCTCGTTGAATTTTTTGACTGGGTGACTAGGGAGGTGGATCAGGGGAGGGCAGTGGACATGGCCTATCTGGACTTCAGCAAGGCCTTTGACACTGTCCACATAGAAGACTATTACACAAACTGGGGAATATGGGTGTGGGCAGGACAGTAGTGTGGTGGGTAGGTAACTGGCTGGGTGGCAGGACACAGAGGGTGGTGGTAAATGGCTGTCACTCCACAGAGGGAAGAAGTGACCAGTGGGGTACCACAGGGATCAGTGCTGGGACGAGGTCTATTCAACATCTTCATCAGTGACATTGCGCAGGATCTAGAAGGCAGAATTCACTGTTTACTGATGACACAAGCTCTGTAACAGAGTAGACACACAGAAGTGTAGACAGAATGAAGCGACCTGCAGAAACTTGAAGAATGGTCAGGGGTTTGGCAGTTGAAATTCAATGCAAAGTGCAAGATAATGCATATGGGGCACAAAAACCCTGGCACAATATATCAGTTGGGGGTGAGGATAGCATGCACCAAGCAGGAAAGGGATCTTGGGGTTGTCATCTCTGATGACCTCAAGGTGAAACAGTGTGACAAGGCAGCAGGTAAAGCAAATAGGATGCTGGGATGTATAGGCAGGGGCCTCACCAGCAGGAAAAAGGAGGTCATAATTCCGCTATACAAGACATAGTGAGGCCCCACCTGGAGTACAGTGTACAGTTCTGGAGACCATACCTACGTAAAGACATAGACAGGGTAGAGAGGTTCAGAGGAGGGCAACAAAGATGGTGCATGGATTGCATCACAAGTCCTATGAAGACAGGTTGAAGGAACTGAACATGTACTCCCTGGAGGAGGAGGGAGAGAGGGATATGATAGAGACATACAAGTATCTTACAGGGAGGAACAGGGTGCAGGAAAACACTATTTTTAAGTGAAAAGATGTTCCAGGACTAGAGGGCATGGGATGAAGTTGGAGGGAGGACGATTCAGAGGAAACATGAGAAAGAATTTCTTCACAGAACGGGTGGTGGACAGTGGAAAACCCTGCCAGAGGAAGTGGTGGGGGGCTGAAACAATCACTGGATTTAAGAATGCATGGGATAGACATAAAGGAATTCTAGAGGTCAGGGGTAAGGGGCAACAGACTTCTAGGAAAACAAACTGAACTTACAAGCTCAAATGGGCAGACTGGGTGGGCCATAGGCCCTTATCTGCCGACACTGTCTATGTATCTATGTATCTATGTATCTATGTATCTACCCCCTTCTATTTTCACATCATGGCCCCTTGTTTTTGAACATATATTTTTTTGAAAGATGCCATCCTCTTGTGCCTTATTTACACACTTGAGGTATTTGAAAGTCTCTATTATATCTCCCCCTTTCTCTCCTCTCCTTCAGGGAATACATATTGAGATCCTTCAGTCGCCCCTCTGATGACTTTTGGTGTAGCCCCATACCATTTTTGTCACCCTTCTCTGAACCACTTCTACTCTCCCTATGTCCTTCCAGAGAAGTGGCTTCCAGAACTGGACACAGTAATTTAGATGCGGTCTCACCAATGTGCTATACAGTGGCATCACCACCTCTTTCTTTCTGCTGGAGGTACCTCTCCCTATGCACCCCAGCATTCCACTGGCTCTCCTCACAGCCTTCTCTCATTGTTTGGTAACCTTTAGATCATCAGAAATGATTACTCCTAGGTCCCTTTACTGTTTGGTGGCCATTAGTACCTCTTCCCCATCATGTACTCCTCCCCCAAATTTCTGTACCCCAAGTCCATGATCTTGCACTTCTTTGCATTGAATCTTAGCTGCCACAGCCTTGACCACTCTTCAAGCTTGCATAGGTCCCTTCTCATTTTCTCTACCCCTCCTGGAGTGTCAGCCCTGTTGCAGATTTTCATGTCATCTGCAAAGAGACACACCTTCTCTTCCAGCCCCTCTACAATGTCACTTATGAAGACATTAAAGAGGACTAGTCCAAAACCCAGCTGGTCACCCCTCTCTCTTTGGATTGAACTCCATTCACCACCACCCTCTGTGACCTTTTGCTCAGCCAATTTTTGACCCAGTTTACCACCCTGGGATCCACTCCCAGGCTGCCCAGCTTGTTTGCTAGCCTCCTATGTGGGACGGTGTCAAAGGTCTTGTTGAAATCCGTGTAGGCCACATCCACCGCCTCTCCCTGATCCACCTCTCTAGTCACCCAGTCAAAGAAATCTATCTGATTGTTTTGACAAGATCTTCCCACTGTAAATCCATGCTGCCTCGGATCCTGTACTCCATTGGATTAGAAATATATCACAAACCTTTCTTTTAGTCATGATTCCATTAGTTTACCCACCCATGAGGTCAGGCTGGCTGGCCTGTAATTGTCAGCCTCCTCCTTGCTCTCACTTTTGTGGAGAGGGACTACATTCATCCTCTTCCAGTCCTTTGTTACCACACCTGTTTCCAGCAAACTGTTGAACAGGGCTGTCAGCGATGCTGCCAGCACTTCCCTGAGATCTCTTAAAACTCTGGGATATATCCCATCCAGCACCATTGCCTTGTCCACTTTCAGATTAACGAGTTCCTTTAAGACTCTCTCCTCCTTAAATGGACTGGTGTCCACGTCCCTCCCAGTGGTGCTTCCATTGCCTAACTTTTGTCCCTCTTCTTCTCCTTCTTCTGTAGATACTGAACAAAAATACTTGTTCAGGATTTCTGTTTCCTCTTTGCACACTTCCCTCCTTCCCTTTTTAGCCTCACAATCCCACCCTTAGTCTTTTTTCTTTCACTAATGTACCTGAAAAAAATGTTGTCCCCTTTTTTTATTTCTTTGGCTGTTTTTTCTTGTTTGCCCCTTTGCACTCCTGACTGCTTTCCCTACCTCCATCTACTTTTCCAGATACAGTTCCCTGTCTTCTTCCCTCTATGTTTTCTTCCACAGTAGTAGCACCGAATTTGTCAAGCAAGTTTATGAGATTCCCTATTTATCCTTCACAAAATTTAGGGAAAAAAAATCATCTAAAATTCTTTTTGTTATACCTACAGAAAGAGGCCAGTTCGTATTACAGTACTTAAGTGCCATCTGGTAGATTTTCAACTACACTATCAGATGAGACAACTCTCTCTGCATAGCAGTGAACATACTAACAGACAAAACAAAATCCCTAGCTAAAGGTTTCACAATTCTCAGTAGAGATTTTTAAAAATCCTTAAAAATCCTTTGACTAATTTGGTGCTATTACTGTACCTCCTGAATGCCACCCTTTTCACCCTTACCTTCTTGGCCACTCCTTTTGAGAATCATAGTGTTTTTTTTTCTTTCTCTTTGTTTTGCTTACTTGCCTAATGCAATGACTTGTTGCCTCCGCTATGGCTCCCTTAAGATTCTCCCATTTTTCCTCCACCCCCCTTTTCTCCTATTGTGCCAGTGATTTCCTAAGACAGTCCCCCATCTTTGAAAAGTCATCCCACCTAAAATCCAGGGGCCAGATATTCAAAGCTTTGCACATGGCACAAATCCATTGAGCTGGAATAGCGCTGGATTTGTGCCAGACTGCAGTATTCAAAAGCCCTAATAGTGCCAGCCCTGTGTGATAGTGCCGATGCTAAAAGATAATATTTTTAGGGGTGGGGGTTAGGGGAGTGGCCATGAATGCTGGTGCAGTGGCATATTCAAAAGTCTAGCACTGTGCTACAGGATGTAGCACCACCTGTAGTGTAATGCTAAATACCACCTGCAAAAAGCATGCGGAAAGTGGCAGTGGAACCTGAAGTAATTAGAAGTGACCCTTCAAATTACTACCATAGTAATTCAAAGTGTAACTTCTAATTACCACCAGCTCCAGTCCTGGTAGTCTAGTGCCCCCCCGTCCACTTGTATTGCAGATGGGGGTGCCCAATCCCCCTGTCGGAAGCATGTATCCTCCCCAAGTCCTGTGGCACACTGGGAGCCCACCCCAGTGTGCCCAAATGTCATAGTACATCTAAAATAATGCCTTGCTGATGGGGGTGTCCAATCACCCTGTTAGCAGCATGTACCCCCAAATCATGTGGCACACTGGGAGCTCACCCCAGTGTACCCAAATGTCATGATACACCTAAAATAATGCATTGCCAATGGGGTGCCCAGTCCCCCTGTTGGCAGCATGTATCCCTTCCCAAGATATGTGGCACACTGGGAGCCCACCACAGTGTGCCCACATATAGTTTCCACTGTTAGTTCCTATAAATAAAGAAAACAATCCCCTGATGTGTTATTTTTTTTTAACCTGGAATAAAGAAAATTGCCCTCGTCATCTTCCCAGTCCCCTCTCCCCATCCCCACCCTTCCACTGAGCACCCACCTCCCTGCACCCCCTTACCCCATACTTACTCCGGAGGTTGATGCTAACATCTTCTGAGGACCAGGACACATCTGCACTCTTTAAAGCTGAACCATAAGATGAAGAATCAGAGGTAGGCACCGTATAATGGCTGGCACTGGGGGTTTCAACTTATGATGATATCTCAGCCATCATGAGGGAATTTGGCACCAAATTTTCAACATAGCGTTCTTAGGACCCCAACTCATGAACACTGTCACTGTCGTTTCATTACTCTGTCCTGAAAGGTGATTTCACAGTTGCTGCGTGGAATCACCTTTCAGGACCAGTGAATGACACAATATTGCCACTGTTCATGAGGTGGGGTCCCAAAAAAAGCCAATGCTGCAGTTTGGAGGAAAAATTCCAAGTAATGACGGTGTTACAAGTATGCGTGGTGCAGTGTGTACGCATGCTCTTAATTTCACCATTCTCTAATATTTTCTCCCCAGAGTTTCAACATTGCCATTTTGTAACATCTCTTTATGAACAGTACAGCTATCATTTTTCACATCCTGCCTGAAATGTGTGTTCACACTTCTGGCGCAGAATGGCACTGTCACTGTGCCAAATGAAATGCTGGGATGGAATAACAAAATCGCAGTGCAACTGTTCATACGGGGAGGTCTCAAAACACCCATGTTGACAATCTGATGAAATAAATCCACAAAATGACAAAGTTACGAGCATGCATTGCGCAGTTTCTACACATGCTCATCACATCACCAGTTTATCATGTTTTCATGCTAGATTTTCAACATTACTATTTTACACACACCTTATGAATAGTACAACCATAAGTCTTCAAATACTACCAAAAATGTTTTTCTGCACCTGTGGCGAAAAACGGCATTTCAGTTGCGCAGAATTACATTTCCACAGGCCTTTGAAGGATTTCTGAACTAGGTACATGCGATGAGGTAATAAGAAGGTTATTTGAACATTTGGGGTGAAAATAATTTAAGATGGCACAGTTATGACTATTTGTTGCAATTCCACTATGCCTGCTCATAACTTAATCTGTGGAAGCGCAGGGGCCAGAGACCCCTGTGTTTCCACAGCTAGATACATATGTGCATCTGTGGAGGGATGGGAACGCAGGGTCCAAAGGACCCTACACTCCAACTCTGACATATGGATACTGTTGTACAATCTCGATAGCGGGCTGGGACCCTGCGCTCCAACAGCAAAATGAGGAAGCAATTATACTATCTGAAGAAGAAGGGATGTTTCATTGAAAAAACACTCCATTAATGCATCAGTTAGGGTGAATACTATAGTGACAGAAGCATGAACATGAGGAGTTAGGGTTTCCAACCCTAATGCCCCACCCCCAGGGTTCCCACCTTCACCACTCCACCCCCAACCCTCCACCCTTCACACGCCAACAGGCGTCTGTGTGTGCGTTGAGGTCATCAGCCTAACTTTCACCCCATGCTTCTGTACTGCACCACCTCAACCTGTTTACACATGGAATGGGGTGAGAGTTAGGCCATCAACCCCAATGAACACCCAGACGCCTGTTGGTGTGTGGAGGATAGAGAAGTGGGGATGGAGTGGTAGGGGTGGGAACCCTGGGTGTGAGGCATTTGGGTTGGAAACCCTAGCACCTCATTTCCCTGCTTTTGTTGCTATATAATTCACCCTAACTGTTGCATTGACAGATTTTATTGCAATTACTGTGTGTATATATATATATATATATATATATATATATATATATATATATATATACACACATACTTTTACAGTCCTCTACAGTGTCCCTCAGTACAGGGGACATCCCTCTGTGTTTCTCTCACTATAACCCTTACCTGTATTCATCCCTCCTGGGAACACTGGTGCACACACACACAGACTGTACAGCACATCCAGAATTTCAAGCAGGGAGTTATATTATTCTGTTGTGCTACATAACTCTTACCCTGTGTACATCTGAAGGTACAGTCAGACCTGGTTAATCGATACACATTTGTGTTTGCCAATTTTGTTACATAATACAAATCTATGTAATAACCAGACAGTGATAATAAAGAGGTCAATAGCCCAACAAAAAATCTGTATGCATTGTTTTTCATTCAGATAATCAGACATATGGATTAACAAGGCACGGATTAAGCAGGTCTGACTGTAATAGTTTCCATTGTGTCCTGAGTTTGTGTCTCAATGTTTGCAGATATGCCTCTCACTATGGGGATCAGTGTCCATCTTTGTTCCACATTCACAGTGTCTGTGTCCCTGATTCCAGTGCTTACTGGGTGGGAGGTATGCACTGCATATGCATGCTGACACCCATGGCCTGCAGCTAACTCATTGTTTCTCAAGGCTGGCATACAGGTGGAACTGAGTACACACCCCAGCCTGTGGCTTTTAGCCTGTACATCCAGTCTGACCTACAGGTGGAGCTGTGAGCACCATTCAGCCTGTGGTTTTTGACCTGTAGTTCCAGGCTGGGTGGAGCTGTGTGCACCATGGAATAGCACTGGGCAATCTTCATGCTAATGTATGCTAAGCAGGACTTAAAGAAATGCTAATGTGGCTGTTTGCACATGGATTGCGTAGGTAAGCTCATTTGCATAGGAGCTTTGAATATAGCAAACCTTTGCCCCTGGCTAACCTGTTTGCACCGGGCTAATGTGTTAGCACTGTGCAATCAGGTTAACCCTGGGCAAACCTCACATCAGCATATTACAGTTCTGCAGTGTGTGTGGCCTGCTTATTTTTGCAGTTGCTGTGGAATGCCTCTTAGCAAGCACACACATTGTCCTCCACCTGCAGCTCTGACTTGCTCCACTTCTGTATCTATTGGGCTGCCGTTGCATTTTGTACTTCCCTGTTGCTATATTAAGAGCTGTCGTATTTCCCATGCTATTTTAACACTGCACTCCCAGCCCAGTTTGCCCAGCTTCCTTAATATGCTGTATTCAGCAGGTTTAATACTGGGGTTATTCCTTTTGAATATGGCGGGCTATTTGTTCCAGGCTAATTTAGCATGCCAGGCAGTGCGAATTTAGCCCTAGGGCAAAGTTCTAAATATCTAGCCCCAGGACCCTTGCTCTCGTGTAGTTTGTCTCTTCTGCTGTTCTCACATTAAACCACACTGTACTATAATCGCTTAATCCCAGATGGCACCCCTCTTTTACTTCTGTAATTCTTTCCCTGTTGGTGAGTACTAGGTCCAACTTCACTCCCTCTCAGGTGGGCTCCATCACTAGCAGTCTTAGGCATGCCCCCTGCAGGACTTTCAGGATGTCTCTGTTCCTGGCTGAGGCCGCGGTCTGGTTGCTCCAATCCACATCTGGCAGACTGAAGTCTCCTAGTTTCTTTTCAAATGCTAATATATTTGTTGCTTCAATAATTTCTTGTGGCAAAGTATTTCAAAACCTTCCTGCTTGTTAAGTGAAAAAATCTATGCAATTTTTTTTGTATCCTGATCTAATTTTATCTGATTACTGTATGAACATGGGTTTCAATCTTTATTCTGAAATGAAATGTTCATTGCTTTTTATGTTAATTTTCATTAATAATTTTGAACATTTCTAACATATCCCCCAATGTCTCTGTCCTCAGGTGAAAATAAACTCAGTTTGCTTAATCTGTTTTTGTAATAATTGTTTCTTAATCTGGTCACCATAGCGGTAATTCTGTGCTGTACATTTTCTAATAGCTGTATTTCACCCTTTTGTTATGGACTCCATATTTGTGACCCATAATCTAAATATGGTCTTAAGTATGTCTTCTACGTTGATATGATGCACTGTTCGTTTCTGCTAATAAAAGCCCTTTTCATTTTTGATATTAATCTATTTGATATATGCACTATTTTACTACAGCTTTTTGTAAATTTCAAATTTTCATTTATCATCACATCCAGGTCCCTTTTAGTTTCTGCCTTTTTAACCGGTTCACCACTTAATACATAATTGGGCCCAATATTCAACGGTTTGTGTGGGTGCAAATTGGGTTTTGTGCTGGAGCCCAATATTCAAAAGGATCAGTTGCACCAGCAAACAGGGCTAGCACCTGAACAAACCAAAAAGGGAGGGGGATAAGAAAATGGGGTGACGAGGACAGGAATATTGGTGCAAGCTGATATTCAGCAGATTTTCACCCTGCAAAAGGGTCTTGCATGGTCCTTTTGTGCATCTCAAATACCACCAAACAAGCCCCTCTCTTACTCTGCACAATCCTAGCAGCTGCTGGAGGAAATGTAGCCAAGTAGCCAGCTGACTGCTGGGGGAGAACACCCGCATCTGTGGTCCATTGCCCACCCTCTGATCTCCAGCTCCTTGTAAAAAAAAAAATTGCTGGTGCAAGTGGCCCCCCTTCTGATCACCAGCCCTAATGTCAGAACTCACTCCCTGATACTAGTGACCCCCCTCACCCCAATTAGTGCGTGTAATGTATATAACAAACTCCCTGGTGCAAGAAGTACCACCTGTCTCCGATTGCCAGCTCATAATGTATATAACAAACTCCCTGGTTCTAGTGGTCTCCCCTCTGATCACCAGCCCATAATGTCAGAACTCACTTCCTGATACTAGTGGCCCCCCTTTCCCAATCTCCAACTCGTACTGTATGTAAAAAACTCCCTGGGGCTAGTCCTCCCCCATTTCTGATTGTCAGCCCACAATTATAAAAAACCTTCCCAGGTGTCCAGTGGTGCCACCTGGCACCAATCCACAGTACCACCACTCAAAATGCCACAATCTCTGGGGTCCACTGGCCCCTAGCAGTACCAAGCACCCACCCCCCAGTCACCTCACCAGTATCTTTGGTGCCACAGGTACATAGTGCAACTGGTGCTGCCTTCTTCACACCTCCTCAGCCAGCCACCATATGTCCAGGCAGTGAGCCCTGTCCTATAAATAATGGGTTCGCTTCCTGCCTGGACGTATGGTGGCCAGCTGAGGAGGTATAAGGACAGTAGTGTCAGTCACAGTATGCATACACAGCACAGAGGATACTGGTAAGGGGGCTGGGGGGTGCTCAGTGCCATGGGGGGCCTATTATGTCTTGGATTTTTTTTTTCTCATATGAATAATCACTAGAGATATTGCAATATTTTACTTTTCCACCAAAGTTCCAGTGAAGTTGAAAATTTTGCCTTCGCTAATAACTTTGCGAAGTGCCCACTTACCACTTTGCCACTTTGCACTGACTTTTCTTTGAGAAACAACACTTTTTATGGCACAGTTAAGACAAAGTTGCAACTTTGCCTTAACTTCACCTTAACTTTGCCTGAAAAAGTGCCACATTACCTGTCAAAATCTTTACAAAGCTGATACTTAGCATTTTGTGATGTGGCAAACTGTGTCAATTGTTTTGTGCAACCAAGTTTGTCAGTTTTGTTCGTCTCAAATAACCACACTCTTGGCAGCATTGAATTTCATGTTATTAATAGGGTTACCACCTGTCCTGATTTTCACAGGACAGTCCTGATTTGGGCAGCTGTGTCCTGCAAAAAAACATGAAAAATGCTACATGTCCTGACTTTAGAGTAGAAAAAAATATTTTCTAACTTTTCATTAAATGTTGCAGAAAACTATAATACCTTAACTAAACTACCTTAAATGTTAAGAAACAATAGAAGCAATTTAGAAACTGCAATACTTAAACTTAATTCTGATTATTTAGAGAAAACAAGTCTGTTGCATTGGCCAAGGTTATGTACTGTCCTGCGAAAATTCTTGTTTCAGTAAGAAATATCCCACTCTGGGCTTCTTAAATGGTGGAAACTCTAGTTATTAAGTTTGGACCATTTATCAGCTTCTGTCAGGTAATTATTAACAATATCATATTTGATTTTGTGCCTTCCCTACCTCCTAATTTGATTTCATCAGCAAATGTTTGCACATGACTTCTCAGATATTTATTGAAATCTGAAATGAAGAATGAAAATAGAGCTGGTCCCTGTACTGAAAACTGCAGCACTCCGCTTGAAACTTTTTTTTTGTTGATAGGGTTCCCATTATTCTAAACTGATGGTACCTCTTTTTCAGCCAGTTAGGGACCCATATTATGATATTTGAATTTATTTTTAGTTACTGTAATTTACTGGCCAAGATGTCATGTGACACAAATACATACAAAGCCTTTCTGAGTCCACATATATCATATCCATTGGTTTTTATTACTACATTAATCTTTTCATTAACATAAAAAAAAGGAAAAAAGCATGTTAAATGTACAGGAACTGTATTCCTTGAAGCCATGTCATGACGAATCAAGTGAATCCAAATCAATTATTCCTTTTTTCTAGCTTTTCCTTTATTACTTTTCCATTAGTTTTCCCAGGACCAGCATTAGACTTACTTATGGGTCTGTGGTTTTCTGCTAATACTTTATTTCCTTTTGACAGTCGTACAACAATTGCCCTTCTCCAGTCATGTGAAATATGTCCCAGTGCATATGATTTATTGAAAATATAGGTCAAGGGACCAACAATTTGATGTATTAATTCTTTGAGCATTGTAAGATGCAATTCAGGGTTTAGTTGTGTTAAGGTCTCACACTACAGTATATCTATCTATCTATCTATATATATTTATACAACAGGGGTGAAAGATAAATGAGTGGGATAAAAACATGTATCTTCACCAGAGTGAGATAAATGTAAGGGTTGACATTTATCTCATGGCTCAGAGTGTGATAAATGTAAGAACTGACATTTATCTCATAGCTCAGATTGAGATGACTCACTGCTACCTGCAGCTAACTTAATTACCATGGCAAAACATCCTCACCTGCTTCCCACACTCTCTCACTCCCAGCTCATTACTGTGATACTCTTAGCTGACTGCAGCCAAAATTCTAAAGCACACAACTTCACAAAACAGTTTTTTTCTCACTGCTGCCTGAAGATAACTTACTTAGCATTGCAAAACACACTCAGCTTTTCCCACAAAGTTTGTAACACTGCCAGCCCATTCAGAAAATGTCACACACAGAAACAGCAAACACAGAAACAGCAACAGAACACAAACAATCATAACAATGCTTCACAAAACTCATACCCTATTGTATAAATCAGACACTTGATGTGCAGATCATGTGTTATGGAAAATATCTTCACTCCTGCAGAGTGAGCTCTGGATACTCTCACTGTGCCTTTTGGCACTTGAGTATCCAGAGCTCACTTGCAGGATGAGATATTTTCCATATCACTCCTGCCCACCATGTATCATATATATATATATATATATATATATATATATTATATGTGTGTAATGGATAAACCTCTCTGAGATGTGCGGTTTGCGCTCTGATATACACCCCTTGGTGTCGTCGTTATTACACGCGAGGCCGCGGGCGGTCATCAACTCCGGTCCGTGTATCAGGCATGACTGCACACCTCAGAGTGGTTTATTTATCTTATAAAATGTCGAAATTGTTTTGGAGGGGGGGAAGTGCAGGTTTGTAGTCTGATATACGCACGGTCATGTGATGTGTTTTATCCAATTATGTTGCCATTTATTGATTGATTTTTCCTACCCATTTTATAAATACATATCAAGAAAAGAACGCTCTTTCTTTTTTGTTCTGCCATTATTGTATGAAAAAGGTCCATCTGCCTAGTCAGTCTGCCACCCTACCTAACTACTGTTCACTGGCCCTAGTGGCCATCTCTCCGCATTGTTTCTAGCCCCTTCCCACTTTTTAACAAATTCCATATGCCTTTCCCATAACTTATTGAAGCTGCTCCCTGATTTAGCCTTTACCACTTCCTCCTGCAGCTTGTTCCACTTGTCTACTACGCTTTCTGTGAAAAAAGTTCTTAGAGATGTCTCTTTTGACTCTCCCCCTGGGAGTTTAAATGAGTTCCTTCTCATTCCTGCATTTGAGCTAAAAGAGAAAAGTTCCTTGGTGTTCACCCTATTTAACCCATGCAGGTACATTTATGCCTCAATCATGTTGCCCCTTTTCCTCCTTTTCTCAAGACTGTACCTGTTCAAGTTTTGCAGCTCTTTCTCCTCCCTCCCCTCCCCTGGCTTGGTACTTATGTGCATTGCTGCCTCCTGATGACATCCCATTTGCTGTTAAGATACGTCCTCACTGGTACTGTTGCCATTCTCCTGACAGGGCTTTTTTCCTTTTCCTCTCCATCCATGGGAAACAAAGGAACCTGCATACATTTGAATAAAGCAAGGAGCTACTGGACAACAATGGCATGATTGGAGTATGTAATTAACTGTTTTAAATAAATCTTATTTACTGTAGGCATCAGGCAGTTCTGAAACTTAATGGAAACTCAAATGGGGGCTGGGAGAGTACTAAAGGAGTGAAACTTGATCACAAAGGTATAAGAGCTTTCCTTTGAAAAGGACTCTTTCAACATCACTGTGTAAAAGCAATTTGCTCTAATTAATTGTTGTACAGTATTATGTACTATGGCCTCAGTGTAGGAACAGGAAACTCAATAGGTTCGGAGGTGTCTGTGGCACACCCCAGTCAAATGTCATTTTAAAAGATTCTAGAGACATGTTATTGCTTCCTCTGTGGAGTATTGGCACTTTTCTTACCCAGATCTCCAGAATAGCTGATGGAACAAGCTATACAAATCAAGAGGTATGGAACAATATTATATTTCTGTGTCAGAGAAAGAAAGACACAGGGACATAACTTCCAACTACTGAATTGCCATGTACTAAACTGCAAAAAACAGGAAGCATTCAAAACATCACATGACATAAAGGTCAGAGTGTAAACATGTGAGCTGTAGGAGTTCAACAGTATAGTGAGGCCACCTTTAGGACATCCAATATAGTTATCCCCGGGTCTCTTTCCTACTTGGCGATCCTCAATACTACTTCACCCATTTTGTACTCTGCACCTGGGTTTCTGCACCCTAAGTGCATTATTTTCCACCTTTTCAAACTGGAACACAGCTGCCATACCCTAGATCATATCTATAGTTTTCTCAGGTCTCTGCTCATCTTTTCAACTCCTTTCCCCAAAGTGTCCACCCTACTGCAGATTATGGTGTCTTCGGCAAAGAGGCAGACTATCTCTTCCAGCTCTTCTGCAATGTCACTTATAAACACATTAAGGAGGACAGGTCCCAGCACTGATCCCTGAGGTACCCCTCTGGCCTCCCTTCCTTCCTCAGAGGGAACTCCATTTACTGCCACCCTCTCTTGCCTATCTTCAAATCAATTTCTTATCTGGAACCACCATTGGACCCACTCCTAAGCACTCAGCTTGCTTACTAGTCTCCTGTGTGGAATGACATTGAACTCCTTACTGAAAACTAGGTAAGTCATGTCCACTGCTCCATCCTGATCATGTTCCCTGGTCAACCAGTCAAAGAACTCTATCAGATTCATTTGACATGACCTCCCCTCTGTGAAAACATGCTGCCTTGGGTCTTGTAATCCATTTCATTCAAGATATTCCACAATCCTTTCCTTCAGCAGTGATTCCGATATCTGTCCCACTACCAATGTTGGGCTGACTGGCTTATAAGACTTGGATGGTGAGATGCAATGCTGTTTCATGCTGTTTCATTGAGGAGAAGTGAAATCAAGTAAGGGAACCAGAAGGCATTTTTACTTATTGCTAAAGGTATGCCACCATTGCCTTGACCTAAGCAACACTCTAGTTCCCTTTCCAGTATCTCTTGTGCAGTTTGTATCCTGTGCTATTTCTCCTGCTACTGCTCCCCCCCCCACGAGCTTGGAGTCCCAATGGTTGCAGATGAGCCTGCCCATTGGGAGGACAGCAGGGAGCTTTGCAGAGAGCAAACAGCAGGAGAAGCAGCACAGTGGGGGTGATGTTAAAACAGCCACAAGAAATTTCTGCCAGCTATGTCTCTAGCAGAAACATCTGTGAATGCTTCTGAAACAATTCCAATGCTTGTATTATGGTCTAAAACTCTTTGCCATTTATGGGAAGTTTTCCTTTTTATTATATTTTTCATTTTTAACTCTGCCATTAAGCAAATTAGTAAATTCGCCTTGTAAAGCTGGAGTTTTTATTTTGCCTTATTTATTTTTACCCAATCACTCTACCATACTCTACTTTATTCTACTATTTTACTTTATTTAAACTCTCTAAACTGTTTATATTTGAATTTACAGATAAATACATTTTTAATTTGAATTTCATGCCACAGCTCAGTACAGGTGAGGTCAGGTGATCTTAACTGCACTCTTAAAGAGCATGTATGGCATCCCAATGTAGAGATTCATTTCAGTTAGAAACCTCACTAATGTTGACTGAATCCTAAACCAACAGGACTTATAAGAACTGGCGATATTGCATAACATGAGGAAAATGTAGGGGGGTAAATCCTTTTCTGAGCTTCATGGGAGATTACTACTGTGCTAAATGACTTATGATATTTCAAACACTAAGTGCATTTCTTAGCAATTGCTGTCATCATCCTCACAGAAGCAATACTAGTAAGTAATCCCTTTGCTATATCAGCCTGTATTTCTTTTCTTTCATACTACTGATGTTTAATTGTGAAGTCCTTGTATTAACATAATTACTACAAGATTTTATAAGGTTTAAGTCTTAGCAGACAATAGTTTCCATAGAATTGTAAAGTCCTAAGAGCTAATTTCTCCTTTTTCCCCCTTATCTTAGTGTAGTCAGTGTGATCACTGCATAGAGATAGAATTGGATTGTTACACTCCCCGCTGAGAAAATACCAGGAGGCATTAATTCTATTTCATCTTTCTTTTACACAGGGGCAAACAGACAAATTAAACAAGTATTTAACAAATATTTATCAACCTATTTTCTTTCAGTAATATTAAGTCATAATAGTATTTTTATTAGACACCACTGAGGACAGTATGTACAAACATGATACATCTGATGCTGTTTTAGCCTTTGGCTCTATCAAAAAATGTTTTTCTGAAGGTCCATTTTAACTGAGACAGCTAAAGCTAATAACTTAATAACTGCCTGGCTTTTTTCTTTTTAAGTGTGCCCCACTCATCTATCCTGCAATCTCCTTGAGCTTTTAAAGCACAACCACAAATGAGACATTTTTAACAAGCTCTTTTTAACAACCTGCTACTTGGAAAACCTGAAGTGTGGGTCTAGAAGTAGAACTATGCACAGAACCCTGGGCCTGATTCCAGGTGGAATGTCACAACTCGCCGGCGTATGAGAGTTGCAAAATTCACCGCTATTCCAGGGACCCTGTGCTGCATTCCAAGAGTGGCATGGTCCCAGACATCTGGGTTGTGCCATGCAGAGGTTAATGCCATGGGCATGGCGTACTGGCCCCGCATGTCACATGTCATGGTCTGCTACTGGCAGCCTCCCCCCCTGGAGTTCCCCCACCCCGGAACACCATGGCACACACCAGGGAACATGGGGGGCAGGACAGCGCAGCACAGGTATCCGGGGATGCAATGCTGAACAGACCCCCGGGTGTCCCTGATGTTCAGGGGGTGGGGGGCATGGATGTGGTTGTGGGGGCACATGGAGCACATTGGTTTCATTGCTGCAATGCTGCAGAGTGGGCAGCCGATGGATGGCACTGGCAGATGCCCCTTACAGCAGCTCCAAGCTGCCCTAAGTTTTCTCCACCAGCACGGCACCTGGAATAGCATCAGCGGGTTATGGCAGCTGCCCTCTTAGAATAGGGCACAGATGCTGTCATAACCCACCCTTGTGCCATGTTGGTGCAGCATGCGGTGTAGTGGGTGGTGTAACTCTCGGTTGGCGGAGCCTGCAGCCGACATGGTGCAAGGCACCTCTTGGAATTGGGGCTGGCATAATGCCTGGCACAAGTCACAGGATTCACTAAGGGGTTTGGCGTATCTCGACTTGCGCCGACGTTAGCTGACATGGAATTGGGCCCCCTATCTTTAATGAGGCTTCAGAGAAAGGAAAGTGAATTACAACTCTTCAATTCCTTGTCTACAAGGTTAAGAGAAAAAGTACAAGAGTGATCCTGCTCACTTACCATACTTGATTCTGATACTGTTTAAATCTTTGATGTAAAAGTCAAGACACAGTCGCTTGGTGTCTGTTATGGATTGACTTAACATTATTTTAAAGGGCCTTCTAATATAAAATTCTGGCTTGAAACGTTTAACATTTTGGAACTAATATTCTGATTACATTTTAAAGCCATTTAGTAACTAGACTAATGAGGTCACTTCTGGGAGTAATCTATCCTCATCCTGTTTATGTACTGTATTTTATATTTGCTTTTTAATAGTACATCATCTATTTGTGAACTTTATTGTACTACCTGCATTCTGCCTGCATTAATTTATAGCCTACAATATATGATACAGGGCTTTGACTTTTAAGTTACCTAATAACTAATAGTATACAATATTGAATTTTACCAAATTTATATATAGGCCGAGATTTAGCACTGCAGAGATGGTCAACACTGGTTCACAAATGAGGGCAGGTAATAATTGTTCCCTATCATGTGGAGAACTATACTTCTCCTCACAAATTAATATATGGAAAACTACACAGAAGTACAGAAAGTTAAAGCAGACCAAGATTAAAGACCATCTTACTAACTCTCTGAACAGTGATATAACCTCTACACCTATTGGTAACCAGAAAAATGATTTGCTCCAACACAAAGAGAATCTAGATACAAAGGAACATTTAAAAGACATTTCATTTGTTTCATATAAAATAGATCTAGATATCAAATCAAAGAGTTCGGTATTTTAGACAGCATGGGAAAAGAGAATGAGGTGGAGAAATAGCACATTTATTTTATTTATTTATTTACTCACTTATTTATTTAAACTTTGATAACCGGGAAAGGCACACGTGCCAGGGCTCATTTCCAGGTGTGACCCATATCACTGGACCTAGGTACTAGTGTTAATTTTGGCTCAAACTGGGACACCAATATAGAACCATATACCTCTGTTCATGTCTCAGATCAGCACAAAAGTATACAAATGTCCACCCCGTCCACCCTGGTAGTCTAGTGGAACCCCCTTACCCCAGACCAAGCTCTATATGAATACAAACAAATATCCCCTGTGGATAAACAGCCCCCACCCCAGTAGGAAGTGGCCCACCACCCTGCTCCCACCCACCAGACCAGAGCTGGTAACTGGCACAGCCCTCCTCACAACACCACAGCCAGCCACTGACTGAACTGTCAATGAGTGTGTACAGTACATAGTATGTGCCTATTGGTTGCAACCAATGGACGCATACTGTTTATTTAATACAATAGGAATCAGGAAGGGTGAGGGGGCACAGTACGTTATGGAAAAGAGGAGAGTGGTGCTGTTTTTTATTATAATGAGGACTGGGGCTGGGGAAGGGGACACTACACTATGGAAAAGAGGGAATCGGTGCTGTTTATTTATTACAATGGGGATCGAGTCTGTGGAGGGGGTCACTAAACTATGAAAAAGAGGGGTTTGGTTCTGTTTATTTATTACATTGGGGATTGGTGCTGGGGAGGGGGGACACTACACTATGGAAAAGAGTGGATCGGGCTGTCTTGTTGGTGTTGAGGGTTGATGCACTTGGTGCCTTACCTCGCTCCACACTGGAAATCCTGAGTCATCAGAGAGCCAGAACAGGGGAGGGAGGGAGCAGGATTGAGCAGCTGAAAGGCAGCTCTCCTCTCCCAGGGTGGTCGTCACCCCCCCCCCGAGTGCTGCTCCCATTGTATGGAGGTCCTGTGGGTAGAGTAGGAGTGAGGGGGCAACAGTGTAGTGGGAGGGTGCACTGGGGCATGGCATGCACATGCCTCCACACACGCATGCATGCTTGGGGCACATGGATGGGGAGAAAATGGGGGAAAAGTTTATAAAAATCTATATAAAAAAAGGAAAAAGAGCAGATAGGTGCTGTTTTTTATTACAACGGGGATCAGAGCTGGGGAAGGGGACTCTTCACTATGGAAAAGAGGGAATCAGTGCTGTTTATTTATTAAAATGGGGATCGGGCTGGGGAGGGTGGACACTACACTGTGGATAAGATGGGATCGGTGCTGTTTATTTATTACAATGGGGATTGGGGCTGGGAAGGGGGACACTATACTATGGAAAAGAGGGGATCAGTGCTTTTTTTATTGCAAATGGGATCAAGGATGGGGAGGGGGGACACTACACTATGGAAAGGGGTCAGGGATTTCATGTATGCTATCTGTGATCGGGGACAGGGAGGGGGGATCATGTAACCGGCACTGGACTATGCATGATTCAGCACGCTTCCCTGCACATAGTTAGGGTAGGGTTTTGGGTTCCTAATATTGTGCCAATGCAGCCAGCTGTGTCTTCACCAGTGGACTTTTGAATTTTACGATGCAGGAAATATGCATGAGGGACCCCTCATTTACATGCCCACATAGCAACATTCGGCACTGCAGCACAGTTGGGTTTGCGGGGTGTATCATAGGCTTCTGAATATTGCCACGCCTCTGATGGCCCTTGCAAGTCCGGAGATGCACAGGTTCATCTAGGGATGTGCTGTGCATCTCTTTTGAATATGTGGGCCCATGAAAATAACATTAATTTGACAAGATCTCTCTAATGTTTTCAGCAATTTCTTACAAATTGTAGTTGGCAGAGGAGGAGTATTACATGCTACTTGCAGAGAAAGAAGGCAGTCAAATAGACATCCTGGTAAGAAATCAACAAGTGGCAGATAAAATTATGAAAAAACAAAACATCTTGAAGAATTTGGGCTACTACCTAATTGATTACACAAATATTGACCTCCCTGATGTAACTAAGATGGGCTTGGAATATAATTCAATTAAAACTACTGAACACTCCATTTCAGTGTATAATAGATACAGTACCAGGCTCTGGCAGGGTATGGCAATGGACTCCACCCTCACACCCTAGGCCAGCCAGGCCACAACATATCTGTACAAAATGAAGTTCTTAATAATTATATGATTGAGGGAAAAATACATTTCTTGTCCTGGAACATTGCTGGCTGGGACTTAAAACTTGCTGATAATGATTTGATAATGATGGATCTGTTTTGTTACCAGACTTGAGGCCAGATATTCAAAACTTTGCGGTGGACGTAAACTGTTTGCACAGAGTTTGCGCGGGTCCACTGTATTCAAAAGGCCAAATAGCACAGGCAGACTGCATTAGCGCTGGGCAAAAGTGTAATGTATGCAAGAGGCAAAAAGAGGAGCTGTGTACATGAATACAGATGCAATGCTATACTCAGTGCATTAGCACCACGCAAAGTGTTTTTGCATGACTTAGCATGACACTTTATGTGGTGCAAATTATCACCCAGAAAAAGGTAGTCTTAACTCTGGGCAAACCTTTGCATGGCTTTGCATGACTTTGTGCAACATAGAACCATGGTTTATGGAACTCTGTAATTCACAAATGTGAATTATGGAGTTTGCAAGGGTCTGCCAGTGGTGGTTTATTGACCCTAAGCAGTAAATATTAAACATAGAAAGAACCCAGACATGGAAGAAACATGCTGCACAAAGATGGCACCTCCTATGATGCCATCATCTGCCACCGGTCCCAACCATATCAGGCAGTAATTGGTGACCCGGTGCCCAGTAGACACCATGCCAGTGTGTCCTTACAGCACATACCTGCAGACCACCCTTTGATGGACACCAACAGAATCCTGCACAGACATGCAGCACTGGGACCATAGAGGGTGTTGAGGGGAAGGTGTACAGGTGGTCAGTCTGCATCACATACTGCGTGCTGCCACAAGGCTGGGAAAATCCATGCAGTGCAAATGGTCCAGTGTAGGGAATACTCCAACACCAGTGTGCCTGTCTGATGGTATGTGCCCACCCAACCACATATCTCACATCTGTACAGACACCACAGCACACACAACCAGACATGTATATGTCACTGTGAGTATCCCATGCCAGTGGTGCAGCATCTGTGGGGTTGCACAACAGCCTAACAGTAGTGTTCACTGTCAGTACACACCTGCGAGATGGTCCTGTCAATGTGTAAAGTGCAGCAGTCATTGATGCCTTATGCACCATAGGCATTGCTGTGTCCCTCACACTACTGGCCCCCGTGTTATTGTAGTGTGTGCTGTGTACCGTAACATGAGCTACAGTTCGACTATTGCATGCAGCACCACCAGCTGTGCCTGTGCTGTGTAGTCCCCTGGGGCACAATATTCTATTCGGTTCTGTACAAAATGTAGCCTGCAGCTACCACCATGTACCTCCAGACTGACCTACAGGTGGAGCTGTGGGCAGACCCAGCCAGCCCCTGTACTTCCAGACTGATCTACAGGTGTAGGACTCTACAATAGCACTGGGCAAACTGCATGCAAATCAGGACATAATGAGATGCTAATCTGGATGTTTGTCCACAGACTGCCTAAGTAGGTTCATTTGCATGTCACTTGAATATAGCAAATTTTTGCCTTGGTCTCCACTGATATGGCATGACCTCTTCCAGTGGGTGCCTGCATTTTGTCATGGCACTGCTCACAGAGCTGCCTCAGAATAGTCCTGTTCAGGAGGTATCAACCAACTGTTTTGGTGTATGACAAGTTGTTCAAACGTTAGTCTGGCATGATACCACCGTGGGGCTGGCCCCCTATGGCGCCTTCCACCACCATGTTGCTGGTTCGCCTGTCTCCTCATCCCCATTAACATTTCCACCACCAGGAATGATGCTTCATCCATGCCTGTGTTCAGCTGCTGCTGTACTCCTAGTTGCTGCTGCTATCCTTCGGTCAGCCTGCTGGGGGCTTTCACTTAAGTCTACTTCTTTTATACTTACCTCCTAAAGGCTCATTTGGTACTTGTGCTGTGAATGCTCCATATTTGTGCATTCATTTTGCTCTGTGAACTGCTCTGCTCTGTATATGCAGATGCACACCCCCTCCAGATGTGCCGCATATAAATATTTTTGATCTCCAATGCATCTGGTGCATATCCAGGTTGAGCTGGGGCATATGTGCCCTCTCTGAATGGCACCATGGCATATTTCTCTGTTGCGCCGGTGCATCTCATTTGTACTCTGCTCATCTGCTTTGTGAATCCTGCCCTCTATATTTAGCACCTGCCAAATCCAGAGAATTCAACCCTTTAAAAATTTCGATCAAAGATACAGTATATTCTTTGCCATAAAGTCCCTGAAATTAAAAAAGGCCCCAGGCCCAGATGTGATTCTGGCAGTGTTTTTTTTTTATGTAATACGTTGGGATGATGCAAACCACTGGCAATATTTTATAATAAGTGTCTAATAGATAACTTTGTTCCACACACATGGCTGAGATTGTACTGATTCATGAGAAAGGTGACATCTCTGACCCATCCATGTATAGACCCATAAATCTGCAGGATATTAATCCAAAAATCTTTGCAAACATTTTACTAGCTCACAGCTTGCAAAGAAACTGCAGGAGGGTAAAGCAAACTACAAGCAGATTTTAGACAAGGATATTTGATGATTGATAACTACTTTATCTTGAGACACTTTTTTGAGAAATATTTATCATTGAGAAAACAGAAAATATTTGTTGCCTGTATAGACTTTTCTGCAACCTTCGATTCAGTTTCTAGGAAAACTCTCTGGTCTCTCATGTCCCAACATGGTATAAATCCATTGTTAATTAGTATAATATCAAACCTCTACTGTGAAACTTGGGTGACTGTTAGATTTGGGCCAGGAGGTCAGTGCTCCAGTATGTTTTTAATGAACAAAGGTGTAAGACAGGGCTGCATGTTAGCACCATCTCTTTTTTGTATCTATATAGACAACTTACTTAGGGGATTGATGATACTTGATTCAGATTCCCCTAAGATTCTTGATTATCTGTGTCTGGCATTACCCTATACAGACAATCTGATTTTAATTTCATCATCCAAGAAAGGTCTTCAAAATAAACTGAACTACCTAGCAACCTGTGCCACAGAACTAAATTTACAGATAAACCATTACAAAATAAAAATTATGATAGTTGGACAAAAGAATCCCAAAAGTACCTGGTATATAGGAAATCAAAGATTAAAATGCTCAGAGACATATGATTATTTGGGACTCTCTTTCTCTATAAATGGTCTATGGGCAAAGCATTGTAAGAAAATATTGAATAAAGTGAAGACAACTGTCTGGGGTCTTAGTGCATTTAATCATTGTTACGGGGTGGGGGAGCTAACTATTAAGCCACTTCATAATGTAATTTAAGTAAAGTATTTTGCCAAGATTCTTTACAATGTTGAGATCTGGGACACCAAAAACCCAGAAAAATTACTTACTCTAATTTATAAACTCTTTAGGTCAGCACTTGGGTTACCGCAGTCATGCTTGGCAGTATACCTAAGATGTGAATTTGGTATTCCAAATATTAAAGCTAAAATAGATACAAGAAGAATCAACTACTGGTTGAGCATAATCAGATTACCGCACTCGAGCCTGCCAGGATGTGCCTAACAGAACAACAATCTTGGATTCTGAGAGGTTGTGGAAACACCAAATGGTTAAAGGAGCTACATCAAGATCTAAATAAATATGATCTAATGCCTCTGAGCAACTATGCTGAAAAGAACATAACATTAACTCTGAGGTATAAAAAATACATAAAAACAAAAATTCATAATTTTCGGAACAAAATGGATTTAGAAGTTATTGCCGACTCCAAATATTCTTCATGGTTTGCCCGGGATAATTATTGTCATGGATATAAGCATTACCTAGATGTTTTAATAGATCCCCCTCTAAGAAAAGCATTTATTAAAGCATGGTTGGAATTATTTGGTAACAACACATGGAAAGTAAAATTTGAAAATCTAACACTTGAGCAAAAATGTGAATGGCAACACTGAGGAAAGAAAGATCTCATACATATATTGTGGGTCTGTTCCTGGTACACTAAACAAATAAATTTTTGGCTTGGCCTGTTTATGATTAATTACCCTAATTTAAGAGTTGCTCAACTCGCATTAATTCTAATGAACATGGAAGATGAATGGACCATCTCCAGATTAGCTAATTATTTGAAAATAATTTATAAAATATGGAAACAATATGTTAACAAATAATACTGTCCTTAAATTCATGATGGATTTGTTCAGATTGGGATTTGGAAGAGCAAATTTAGGGTGATTTACAAAGCATTGTTACTGCTATATTCAGACTATCTAATACACCTCTGTGCCTGGTTAGGCCTCAGATTTTGGATCAAACACTTGTATACCTTTATATGGGTATAAAGAAGGAGATTTTTAACTTTTTATAGAAGTGTTGATAATACCAGGAGTTGCTAAAATTCTCTTGCACAGTAAGAAAACTAGGGTGGAGATTGGTAGGAAAAGATAAACTGAATGGTTAATGTATGAGTGGAGAACATATGGTAATACTGGTTTAAATGATCTGCTTTTCCTGTGTGCAATATTGAAATTGAAAGTAACTATTTCTGATATTTTAAACAAACATATGTATGATTTTTGTGACTTTTTATGTTTTGTAATGATTTTTAATGATCAAACAAATAAAGCAGAACCTTCAACCTTGACTGACCTATAATTGACAGTCTTCTCCCTGCTATCACTTTTGTGTAGTGGGATTACATTCACCCATCTCCAGTCCTCCAGAACCACTTCTGTTTCCAATGAGATGTTAATAGAACTGTTAGATGTGCAGCAAGTATTTCCTTGAACTCCTTCAATACCCTTGGATGCACCCCATCTGGCATCATTGTTTGGTGCACCATAAGATTAGGAAGTTCCTTCAGGACTCTCACCCCCGAAAAAGGACTACTGTCCACCTTTCTCCTGCCAAAGCATCTGTTACTTTGTGGTCCCTCCCCTTCTCCTTCCTCTGTGAACACTGAAGAAAAGTATTTGTTCAGAATGTCTGCCTTTTCCTAGTCCCCCTCTGCACAGTTCACACCCCTCCTTTCCCTTTTAATCTTACCATCCTACCCCTGGTCTTGCTCTTTTCACTTACATACATAAAAAAATGTCTTGTTCCCTTTCATTACCTTCTAGGTTATTCTTTCTCCAGTTTGCACTTTTGCACTCCTTACTGCTTTCCCCGCTTCCCTCTTTTTCCCCTTATACACCTCCTTATCCTCTTCCTTCTTCTGCATCTCCTTATACTTCTGAATGCTACTCTTTTTTGCCTTTACCTTTTCAGCCACCTCTTTCAAGAACCATAGTGATCACTGTTTCCTCTTGCTTTTGCTCACTTGTTTAACAGAGAGGTTTTTCACCTTTACTATGCTCACTTTTATCTTCACCCACTGTTCCTCCACCCCACCCTGCCATCATCCCCCATCAGGTTATCCCTGAGGCATTCACTCATTTTTATAACATATGTCTGTCTGAAGTCCCAGACTCTCACCCTTGTGTGGTTTGTTCTGCATCTGTCCTTATATTGAACCACACTGTATGGTAATACGTGGCTTCCCACCTTGATGTCTGTAACACTGTCCCAGTTAGTGAGTACCAGGTACAGTATTACCCAATCATGAGTTGGTTCACTGACTAGCAATTTGAAGATGATAATTTAATTAGCCGCTGACCATACTCAGCTCCAAGGGGTCACATGCAGGTTTGGATGTGCCCACAGTCCCTCCGTGTTCTTTCTTCTTCTCTACCTTATTGCAGGGACATTGTGTCCCTGACAGACCCCAAGCCCTCATGAATTGAGACAGTTATCCATCCTCCTTCATACCAAAGCATAAGTTTAGTTTCTCATCAGTCTTCATAGACTGCTCCACCAATTCTGCATGGTACTCTTGTATGGTGACACGTGGATCTGGGTTTTTATTCCTACTGTTCCATCGCTTCATTGTTCTTACAGTGTTGCCCACTTTGCTAGCTTCTGCCATGTTCTTTTTGGCCACATCCTTATAGAATGTCATTTCTTTAGCCTGCAGTTACAAGTGCTACAGTGCAAGGGCATCATAGGCAGCTCAATGTAACAAACTGAATCCTTTCATAACATCACCTCTTGTGTCAGCAGTAGTGCTAGTGCATCACCATCAGCTTTCTGCAACATCCTGTAGCCTTTTTTCCTTTCACCCCATGCACCACCGGCACTAGTTATACCAGTGTATCATAGGAAGCTCCTTATAACAACCTATACTGCCATCACCCCATAAGCCAGTACTAGTATTGCCAGGGTAGCATGGAAAGTGTCATGTAATAGCATACAGCCTTTAATCCCTTCACCCAAAGTAATAGCAGTAGTAATGCCAATGCATAATTCAGCTCTCTGTAACACCTGCAGCCTTTAATCCCTACACCAGTTACCAGCAGTGGCAGCCCATGGCATTATAGATAACTTGCTGCAGCAGCCTGCAGCCACTGATCCCTTTATTTCAGGTGCAAGCAGTAGTAGTGCCAGAGCATCAAGGAAAGGTCCTTATAACAGCTTGCAAGCTTTATTCCCTTCACCTCATATGCCAACAAAAGGTGTGCAAGAACATCACAGGAAGCACCATCTAACAGCCTTCAGGCTTTCATCCCTTCACTGCAGGAACAGAATAGAGAGAGAGAGCGCGCGAGAACATGAGCCCCAGTATGCTGTTAGAGACACTAAACAATGGCCCTGTGGTGGAAATCACCACACACACACACACACACACACACACATATGGAGATAGCAGTGAACTCTAATGATAAATGCAAGATATATGCAGAGGTGGATGTGTGGGATATTCAATTTCAGGACTGAAATTAAAAGTCTGACTCAGCTCCTAGAGCAAAATGGGAAAGGACTACTCCTAAGAAAAAAGTCTCTCAAAATGCATATGATAGGCTAAGTTAAGTGAAATAATGCAACATACAATTAGGAATGTTACACATGAGCAGTAAAAAACTAAAAGTTACTGGTTTTGGTTAGCGTGTGAGGATGGATTTTTGTGTAAAGAAGGGATTTTCATGTTTGGCAACAGGATGGGACAGTCTGTGACAAAACTGTGTGGCAGCAAGGGCAGTCATGGTACAGTACATGCAAAACAATGGACCCTCTTGTAAATATCAGTACAGATCATTTAAAAAGTTAGCAAATTTTTCCTACATTCTATATTCAAAAAAAAAAGGTTTCCTACTTGCATGTGAGTGAGGGTGAATTTGGGATTATAGTTAGTCAAGTTGTGTCATTCTAAACATGGAAAAAAAAATAAACATGGCAATATGCAACAGAACCCATAATCCCCACTCATCCACCCCCCCCCACTTGCTCATCCAAAACATCTGTGTAGCTCATATATGCAATGGTAAGATGGAGTTAGTCCTCCTGACTTTGAAAAACTGTATTTTCATCATCATCCATTCTTGTACATGGGTTACCAACATTAGAATGGAAGGCATTTGGCCAAACGACACCATAGTCGCAGCAATGAGTCGGCAGCATAAGGAGCCAGCAGCAGTAATGCTGCAAGTTAGGAATACTGCGAACAGAGAGGAAAAGCACTATAATATACTGCAGACCATGTTCATGCAACCAAACTACATGAGTACAAGAAAACTGCGCCCCCGTGTCCACCCTGTTGCTCCCAACTCAATGTTTCTGTTAGTGCTCTGTTAGTTCTTATTGTGTCTTTGCAATGTATTGTGCTTTCTTTTGTTTATTTTCATTATTTCCAGTTGTTACCACCGTCTCCAAGTTGCACCAAAAATTAGCTCCAACCTGGTGTGCCTTTCCTGGAAAACTATTTTAAATAAATAAATCCATCCTTCCATATTTGCTTTTCCATTTCCATTTACTTGAAAAAGGTTTGTCAAATAAACTCTATTATAATTGACTCCAGACTTCATGAAGCAAAATTCCTACTAATCAAAACCATCAGCAAAAATAATGGGTTTCTTTATCAAGCTTATGGCGTCTGATGCTAAGGGTTTCATCCACATGGGCTTTGGTATTAATTGATTGCTCACTAATGTTACATGAGGTCCCTGCACCCCAATTGATACCTCAGAGGTACACTACAGACAGCTAGCATATATGTATATGTTATACTAACATATAGGGCTAAGGACATCTACCGTACAAGAGTAGATGTCAGGATATGTATGCATATGATTGCTATACACTTTACTTTCTAATATACACATGTAATTCTTGCTTACAAGATGTTAGGGCACTTGTGTCCTTGTAGTATTATGATATATGAGTCGGCATTTCCATATTCTGATGATTTGTATTATTACATGGCTATGTACACAAACTGTACTTTCCTTGTTTCCACAAAGTGATGACTATAACAAAATTGTATAATGTTATCTAGGACTGTGGAGCCACCTATAATTTAGCCAATAGGGCTCATCTCTGTAACTAGAAATATTTCTATTTTACAGTAACTATGGTAACTATCTTAGTTATATAATGTAAGACATTATGTCTTCTACCTCAGAGACCCTGAGATTTCTACATTCCTCGAGGTATAGAGAATGCATAGCATTAGCTCCCAGTTGCTAATGGTAAGAACTGCTTAAGGCAACTGTGATTTTCCTATTGGTAGTAATAAACAAGATTTATTACTCTTATGCACTGCATTTGTGATTTCTTGCATTCCCATTATTGCCAAGAACCTGAGAGTGAGGGTTTAGACCTCCTGACAATTGACAACTGCATGCAAGCAGTATTTGCTGTTTGCAAAATTTTCACTCATTGCTACTACTTTCCTTTTCTAAATGGGCCAGAAGGTGTGCACACCCACATCACCTCTCCCGTTTTTCACCCACTTTGTAATTACTTGCAAAGTCTGGTTGCTAACGGGTGTGGTTGATGTTGACTCACCTCATCTCATGGCAGTTTTGAGCTGCAAGCTTACAAGTGCACAGTAGCCCACCTGTGGATTAGTGCCCCTGTTGTGGATCGATACACTGCACAGCGCCTTTTCACAGTTTGATTTTATGTTCCCTTTCACTAAATGGTCACTGTATCAAAAATCTGCACAGACTTGAGACTTGATGTCTTGAACTTCCTTGCCTCCCATGTAGGATGGGCTGACTTCACACTGGATGCAGGTCAGTCCGACAACCCTGTGCTGGGGATTTCAAGTTGACACCCTTTGAAGTGATGACTGGCAGAAGTATGAGATTACCTAAACACCTGTTGTTTGACCTGCACACTCCTACCGCTGATCTTGTTTCTGTGGATAAATATGTGGAAAAGTTAAGAAAAGACTTAATACACACTCATTTGTATGCTGCAAACTGCATGGGCAAAGCCCAGCAACAGTCCAAAATTCAGTTTGACAAACACGCACAAGAAGTGGATCGGTAAGTTGGAGATCAGGTAATGGTTCTCAGATTTGCGCATCCAACACACTCTTTCTCTAACAAGTGGGAAGGACCCTACCCAATTATCAACAAGCTCAGTGCAGCAGTCTATCAAATTAGACTTATGCAAAACCAAAAATTGCCCAACAAATGGTTACATGAAAACCAGTTGAAATTGTATAAAGTAGTATAACTACTTTTCCTAACCCCATTGGGTGGAATAGTACAATACTAACCTTGTTAATGTTTGATTTTCCTTTTCAGATACACTGACAAGATAGCTATCTTGTTCCATTTTCTCCTCATCTCAGGAGTAATCCCCTGCATCCAAGGCATGGTAAAGCACATCCTTCCTCATCTTGATCCAGCTGCAGTTACCCCAGATGAAGTCTTCATCAATGTCCCGACAATTTGATTACAGTTCAGGAAGGTTCAGATGCCTACCTCACTGCCTCAGTTGTTGCTTCTGATAAATCTACCTTGCAAACTGAGTGGCAAACCAAGTCTCAAGGACAAATACTCCCTGTGGGCAAACTCTCCAAGGGAACTTTCCATGGATGGTCCAATGCAAAATTATTCCCAAATGGTACCTTGTCCTTGCACGAAACCTCTCTTAGACATTCAGGTTTATATAATATCACTGCCTTAATTGACCCTTCATATTGTAACACACTTTCTAAGGATTCTGCTAGGAAATTTTGTGCCATACACAACATGGCCTCAGCTGCCATGTATTTATCTCTGTTTCCCTCCACTGAGAAATAACTTTTGGAATGTCCCAAACAACACCCTGGCCCTCGTAGTTGTCTCACAGCCACTGCTCTACCTGGCACACTTATTAACAACTTACAATATATACATATACATATACCTGTTTTGTTTAATTTGACTTACTGGAATATAAAATAATTTGGTATGTGTCATGCTACTAACACATCGTTATTTTATAGTACTTTGTTACTTGATAGCCTAGCAGCTTATCAGATTCGTAATCAAGACCCTATTGTCTGGGTACACACCACTGAGCATAGAGGCAATTTTAGGAGAAAACCTAGTTTTCAGAAAGATGATTCACAAAGTCATAAAAGAACCACACGTGACACATCAGATGTCACAGGTGCCACAGGCACCCTTACTGGTCTCTTTGGTACTACAATGTCTATCTGGAATAAAGCAGACATTGCTACTATCAAAGCACATTCACAGAAGTTTGAAGCTGGTATGATCAATGACATCATACCCCCATTAATCCATGGTGTGGATGGCATTAGTCAGGAAGAAAGATACACTGTATATAATATGCACGACATTGCTAAGGCATTTTCAGATTCTAAAGACAAGATTAACACTCTTATCGCACAGAACAATTAGGAAGCAGATAAGCAATACCTTGCCCATGAAATACTATGCTCTGCCTATGTGTTATACATTATCACTACCATCAACAATCTCTTCCACGATCTGGAATCCGGAAGAATCCCTGATATCATACATAATAGACATATCTCTAAATGGTACTGCCCTCACTGCAAATGCCCTAACTGTATTGCCATGTGTATGTTATAATCTGTTTCAATTCCTATTTCTACTGCTAAAAATTTGGGATTTGTGACCAGACATCATAATACTGGTTCTTTATTTATTTCTAAGAAATCTTCCATTAAGGATGCTATGTTTGTGTCTTTTACTGTTTCTTTACCATGTTTTGATCCCAGTACAGCTATATTTGATAAACTAGCATCCATACACTCCATTGGGAACCTTGATGAAGGCATCTACAGAGAATGCCTCACTTGCCACCTCTTCTGGTTTTTCATCCTCTTCTGGACGCATGGGTCTCACCGCACATGGACTGTTGTGCTAAGAAATTGCATATTTATTTGTGTCGAAGTTACATATTTGATGTTATTAAACCTGTATGTGGATATTCCCCAGACAGTATCGATCGGTCCTTTACCATGGATGATGACATCACCACCACTGGCACAGAATACCAGGACTCAACATCTGCTCCAGACGCTTCTCAATTGTACCAGTCTTACCGGAAGGAGGTTCATCGGCTGTCAACATGGATTTCCAACTAGACTTACACTTGCCCAGTACAACTACAAAAATGGAGACTGCCTACTGTGAAAATGCAATATAATTTGGATGGTGAATTTTGTGTGGTAACTAATTTTAAGCAATTTACTTATGGAACTGAGTTATGTGTTATTACTGAACCCAACTTTTGTTTTGTCTCTCACCAGACAACTATTATTGGGCACACAGTTATCACCCTTATTCCCCTTGTGGAACCAGGTATCATTGATGGTGACCCTGAGTATCTTCTTACTCTGTCAGAATATTTACCTTACTTTAATACATATTGATCCTCTGACTTTAACACTGAAGTCACTTTTAGACAGGAAAGACACACACCTCATCCACATCAGCAATAATATGACCTAAGCAAATGAAGCAATATATGATCTTTTTAATGATGAGGATTTTAATAGTGCACTTACTAATACTTGGTTAGAGATTACCTTTAAAGGTTTTGTTATTATACAAACATTTTTGATATTTTTCCTTATCAGTATGCTTTGCTGCCTCCAGCGCACTCTCCGCCAACACCATGAGCAGCTGAAGTTCCTTTAAAAGGCATGTGCATTGGGTCTGTAAATGACACCTGCTCTCTCTCTCTCTCTCTCTCTCCACTTCCCTACTTTTCTTTGTGTTGCCTCTTCTGAGGCAACAAGGGGGGAATGTTACACAAAGTCCCTGCACTCCAATTGATACCCCAGAGGCACACTACAGACAGCTAGCATTTATGTATATGTTATACTTTATGACATGGAACCTATGTAAAAGAGCCTTGGCTCAAAGGTATTTGTAATCCTAGAACAAATAAATTAATAAATAAATAAATAAATACTAACACATAGGGCTAAGGACAGCTACCGTACAAGAGTAGATGTCAGGATATGTATGCATTTGATTGCAATACACTTTACTTACTAATATACACTTGTATTTCTTGCTTACAAGACGTTAGGACACTTGTGTTCTTTTAGTATTATGATATATGAGTCGGCATTGCCATCTTTTGATGATTTGTATTATTACACGGCTATGTACACAAACTGTGCTTTATTTGTTTCCACAAAGTGATGGCTATAACAAAATTGTATAATGTTATCTAGGACTGTGGAGCCACCTCTAATTTAGCCAATAGGGCTCATCTCTGTAACTAGAAATGTTTCTATCTTACAGTAACTATGGTAACTATCTTAGGTATATAATGTAAGACATTACATCTTCTACCTCGGAGACACTGAGATTTCTACATTCCTCGAGGTATAGGGAATGCATAGCATTGACTCCCAGTTCCTAATGGTAAGAACTGCTTAGGGCAACTGTGATTTTCCTTTTGGTAATAATAAACAAGATGTATTACTCTTATGCAATGTATTTGTGATTTCTTGCACTCCTATTATTGCCAAGAACCTGAGAGTGAGGGTTTAGACCTCCTGACACTATAATGTTGCTTATAGCTTTTTATATATTTTTGACAGGTGCAGCTGATTTCTGTAAGAAATAAATAGCGCATAAACTGATATACTCTACTACTGGTGCTTAGAAATAACTATATGCTGTATTATTATGCTGCCATACAAAACATCTAAAGTTTTAAAGTTAAAAATACATACACATTTGGAAAACATTGACCCAAAATGGAGAGAGAGAAAAGTAAGTTGCTCTAAGGTTGTTTAAAATTATTTCTGTGAAGCAGGACATCATTCAGCAGTAGAATGCAACAAATGAACTGGTAATAATAATAATAATAATCACGTTGGCTAACTTCATAAAGCAGTTCTAGTTTCCTTTATGTATAGTTAATAAATGACTGTTTCAGAATGTTGGGTTTATTGTTGAAACTGTTCATATAAACAGTCTCTAAAAAATTGTCCCCTCCTAAAACAGAAATATTGAACCTCAGATCATACTGATGACCCACAAACACAATGCAGCATCTACACTGTTGAATTCTCTCACCATATTTTGTTTTCAATTGTTACAGTAGCTGATCAATTTTTTGAATAGCAAAAATTGAGGAATTCATCATGTTGCAAGAAATTAAAATGAATAATTAAATCAAAACTTGTGAATTCTTTAATTTAGAAATATACATTTGGATCAAGATTGCAGAGTTTAATGCAGCAACACCATTTTATTGTAAACAATATCTCATACCACACACTTGTACTGTATACACATTATCCCCAATTTGTACACCAAATTTGTACTTAAGAATAATTGCTTTGTATATAAAACTACTCAATCATATTGATGTATTAATAAACATTAAACCATAATCTCATGCAATACTCAATATACAACATTTGACACCTTTCAGTACCTCTGGTACTTTAATTATGTTAATGTGCATACTCATTATGAGAAAGGCATTGCTTAATACAAAGGATATATAAAATATGAGTAAAAATGTTTCTAATAATTATATTTTTAAAAGCTTTCTCCATGACATCAGAGGCTCTGTAAAATGATTGGCCAATATTGTGGGGAACATATTGTAGACAAGCCATGGTGTGTCCAGAACAACCAGAAAACACTATTGGAAAAGGCATAATACAATACGATGATGCTTAAACAATTCTACACCAACTTTGACCATATATTGTAGCAAAACAGAACAACAAACATTTTTAATGAATATGGTCTATTGATTAACTATAGAATCTAGTACTGCGCTACAGCATAAACATATTTTGAGAACTTGTTTATTACTGTAAAAAAATACACTAGGTAGCTGTCAGTGTAGTATCAAAAGTTTATTGCTCAATCTTTTTTTTAAAAAAGTACAAAAGCAAAGTAAAAAATAGTGTAGAATTGAAAAATCTCATGTTAAATAAATTTAGCACTCCACGGGCCTGACAAATGTTAGCATTTAAAAAATGTGCAGTCCTAATAGTGATGATGTTACAATAATTACAGTACTTGTTATTCTTTGCAAAATGGGCATGCAAACAAATGCTGTACTGTGCTATGCATTTTATTTCCAGCTGCCAATCTATCAATCAGTGTGCACCAGGTGGTAATGGTAGTGTTGATAACTTGACATTCACTGTAATGGCCACAGCTTTGACATGGCTAATCCACTTTAATCCCTTTAATTACAGTACTTTTGTGATTTCCTCCCGTGCTGTTCATTTTCTCATTGACTGCTACAGTACTGTATCTCGTCTCTCCAGCATTGCACTGTACAATGTATTTGGTGAGCTGGCTGCAGCAAAACAAAGCAGTCAAAAGGCAACACGATCATATCATGATTAAAGACATTACGCCAGAGGCCTTGAGTGATACTGCTGGCATTTCGATGAAGACTGCTGACTCCGTTGTACAGGAGCTCAAGCTGGCCTCCCTCTCCCCCAAGAGAAGGCACACTGACTACATGTAGTACAGTCCAGAGCTATGGTTTGAAGTGGGACAGTATGTCGCAAACAACAGCGTAATGAATGAAAAGAAAATGACAAAATCATAAAAGAAAGAACTGTGCATAGCTTTAAGAAGGACTACTTTGATAAGGTGTGCCTGAGCAGCGATCCTGCTTTAGTTGTTCAGAGTCTACCACATAAGCCAAGGGGTCATCCTACATTAGTTATGGAGGACATTGAAGCAGAAATGTGAAAAATAATAATAAGCCTTCGCACTAAAGGTACGGTGATGAATGTGAGGGTGGTGGCAGCAGTAGCTGTGGGTGTCATTAAAGCTAACAACCGAAAGCTACTCACCAAAAATTGGGGTCATCTCAATGTGACAAAACAGTGGGCATGGCATTTTCGGAATCATATAGGGTTCATGAAGCATAAAGGGACAAAAGCTGCCAGAATGACCCCTCATGATTTCCCTGACCTGAAGGCTAAATTTCTTGCTCGAGGAAGTCGAGCTGCCAGACAAGAACTAGTACCCCCTGAGTTAGTGATCAATATTGATGAGATGGGGGTACACCTGGTGCCATACAGTGAGTGGACAATGGCTGAATCTGGCTCCAGACAAGTCGAGGTTACTGGCCTTGGAGATAAGCGACAGGTATCGCTTGTGATGGAGTGTAAACTGTCTGGTCATTTCTTACCTCCCCAAGTGACCTATCGGGGAAAACTGCTGCCAGCCTACCTAGTTATCATTTTCCTTTTGATTGGAGCATCAGTTTTAGTGAAAATCATTGGGCAAATACTGACACTGCTGATGTACAGTATATAGAAAAAACTCTTAATCCCTACATTGCCAGTGTGATCCAAACACATGAGCTGCCAACAGAACAATGCAGCAATTTGATGTTGGATCTGTACCAAGCTCATAGTACTCCAGCTGTTCTTCAGAAACTAGAGTCAGAATCTATTGTCCCCATTTTTGTCCCAGCTTCCTGCACAGATATATTGCAACCACCTGATGCCATAGCAAACAAGTTGTTTAAGGACTATTTAAAAATTCCATTTACAGAGTGGTACGCTGGGATAATCACTGAGCAAATAAACTCTGGTTCCCAATCCTCGAACATCGAAGTGGATCTCCATATGACTGCCCTGAAATCAAAGCATGCTGACTGGCTGGTGGCTGCCTTTAACTCACTAAGGGGCCACAGGGAGGACTGCATATGTGGATTCGAGCTCTCAGGGATTGGCGCAGCACACGCCAACTGCTTGAATCGGGTAAGAGCAAGGACAATGTCATACAGGCTTTAATGTAATGTTTAATGTTAGGACAGATGGGGCAGAGTGCTGAACAAGGGTATTTTGTTTCTCTTTTAGGTTCCTGAAGATAAAGACGAGCTGCTTGAATGATGATCATCCCCCAGCTGCACTTACCTGACAGTTGACAGTTTATTTTAACGTTATTTTTTTTGCGAATAAAGAATTTTTGCTTGAAACAATGTTGGCTTTTCAATTAATTTAGTGGACCACTAAGGGACGCAAACATAGTGAAATTTTTTAAACAGCAACATTTTTCAATTCTACAGTACATAATACAGTATTGCACATGACAAATAGCAATAAATACATACAAGAAAATATGATAGAAACTATACAAATACTAGATTTTTAACCTCTTTTTCCTAGTTTTCCTGGTGGGCATAACATATTTCCCAACCCTATAAATAATGTATGGATCTTATGTAGTTAGAAGAACAGTAACTAAGGTATTGTCATAAGTTTGCATTATTGTGCTAAGTATTGGCTGGATCCACTTGAGCCTTGCCTTTTTGTACCAGGTACATTTTAATATAACATGCACCATATGTTCACAATCAGTCAAATTGCAGAGGTATAGCAATGTCTAGGACTTTAGGATTTATTATTAAGTGCTGTTTTAGGATTGGATTCAAATAACTCCAGTTTAAAATGCATGAAAATTTTATGAATGTTTGAAGCCTCAAGAATGTCCAGATAACATCTAAACTCATGTTTATTGTCATTTTTACTGTACCATTTTGCATAATGGAGGCCTCCACACAGGTCAGATCAAGGTCTTTATAGTAATGTGTAATTTCTTTTAATATAAGGCCTGTATTGATCACTTAAAGTAATTTCCCTTTTTTCGGAAATGACCCAACAGAATTGTACCCCCTACTGCTGCTCAGCATGGACGCAAAAAAGGCATTTGATAGGGTGTCATGGAAATTTCTTCAACACACCCTTAAGGTCTTTAATTTCCCAACAGAGTTCAATGACACTATAAATAAATTATATACATCCCCCCAGGTGATGGTCAAGGTAAATGGCACTTTTTTCACGCTTTCCCCTGACAAGAGAAACCCGACAGGGGTGCTCCCTTTCTCCCTTACTAGTCACCTTACATGCGGAGCCCCTAGCACAAGCGATTAGGTAGGAATCCCAAATCATGGGGTTATTACACATGAACACCAAGCACAAAGTAGTCTTTTATGCAGATGACTTGTTACTCTACATGACCCACCCAGAATCCTCCCTACCCTTATTAGTTGAACTTTTGCAGGAGATAGAGACCCTTGTTGGCTATAAACTGAACACAAATAAGACTGAGGTAATCAGGTTCCGATATGATCCAGGCATTGAGATTATCCAAAGCTTTCCATTCTGCTGGAATGGTAAGAAATTTTGATACTTAGGGATTGTCATGCCACAAGATCTTACTTTACTACCGTATATGAAGTAAACTATAACCCATTGACTATGGCTATTCAAGATGACCTACAGAGATGGATTCCTCTCCACCTTCCTTTATTCCTAAGAGTAGAGGCGATTCAGATGAATGTTCTCCTTTGATTCTTATACTTATTTGGAAGCATACCAATCATACCAGGTAAAACTGAATTTGGAAAATGGGATAAATTAGTATCCAATTTCATCTGGCAAGGGAAACTAAACTAGAAAAGTATATGGTTCTTCTGCAACTTCCAAAGCAGAGGAGGGGCTTGGCCCTTCCTCACCTTGAAAAATATTCCCAAACAGCTCACCTATCCCATGTCCTGCAGTGGCTGGACCAATATTCAGACCAGCACTGGAGAGAGTTGGAGGTCGGAGACAAGGGAGGCCAAATAGATGAACTGCTGTTTTGGAAACTCATGACCAGATTACAGCCTGAACAGGGGAGAGATTCAATATATATTAGGCATATGATCAAAAACTGGAGAAACCTCCTAAATATCCCAGTAATTAAACAAACAGCCAAAGGCTTACTGAGATGGGCAGCAGATCCAGGCTTTATGCCAGCTAGGCTAGACCACACCCTTAAAAACTGGCACAGGCTAGCGCTTAAACATATTTACCAGTTTTATGAAACATGAACTGTTCTTCCATTTCAAACTTTGAAACAGAGATATCAGCTTAGACAACAGGATCATTTTAGATACCTTCAACTTAGACACTACTGTTTAGAAAATTTAGGTCTGACATGGGATAAAAAAGAGACACACCCTCTAGTCCAGCATATAATAGAAACCCTAGAGGCAACAACCCTGGCACACAACATCTCCTGTATACATAAAACTATTCAATCTGATACAACACAAGCAGTACAGAAGATACAACGGAGATGGGAAGAAGAAGAAATGGGGATAATGCTAATGGAGGAGGACTGGTGGGGTATATATGCTGCAGGACATAAAGCCATGACATCCCATTCCTGGAAAGTATATGGTTAGAAGTGTGTCATAAGATACTTTAGAATCCTACAAATCACAGGAAAAATTAATGCACTGCATGGCACATGATGTTGGTGAGAACTGTGCAACTCATATGCACTTTTTTGGAGTTGTCAGGAACTAGAAACATATTGGCAAACATTAGAAGGGAGACTCATTGATCTTTTTCCTGAGATGGGGAAACTTACCCCAGAATGTGCAGTTCTGTTGTGATTTCTGAACAAGATACATGATACCCATATAAGGAAAATGTTAGCCATTCTTTTATTGGCCACCAAAAAGGCAATTTTCTGCAGGTGGCTTCAAAAAGAGATCTCAACACAAAAGGAGTGGGAGGATGTTGTACAGCAGATATATCAAATAGAGAAATTGACAGCAGGCATGAACCTGCAAACAGAGAGATTAAATGCTTTTTTGAATAAATGGCTCCTCTGGGTCATGGGACACATATCAGACATAGTACCTTAGGTCAATTGTTTATTTTATTTTATTTTAGTCTTTGGTAACTGGGTAAGGCCCACTAGGCACAAGTGCCTGTTTTCAGGGGTGACCTGGGAGCACTGGGTGGTTAAGTGACTTGTTCAGAGTCACACCGTATGCAAGTGGAGGTTGTGAGAATCAAACTCAGGTCTGGTATGCTGGATGTATCAAGATCGTTCACACCTCATTCCTCTAACCTCTGGGCTATACTGCCACTTGTGGAGAAATCACAGATATTAAAACATTCTGAGTCATATGGGGAGAGTACCACCTTAAAGGCGCTTATGGGAATGTTAATCAATGTTGTTTAAATAGTTGCTGCCTCTGTTACTTGATGGATAACATGATTATCAATTGTGACTACACCTGTCTGTCATGGCTATAAACTTGATGTAATGTCTGTGACGCTCCAAGAAAACTAATAAAAACTTAAATTATAAAAGAAAAATAATTCCCATACGTACATACTGTAAGAGGAAATCCAGTGTATGTTTTTCTACCATCCTTTTGAGATGCAAATATCATGGTGATTCCTGAAAGCCCAGACGTTCCCATTTTATTTTTTCTGTTAGGCACTGCTGTACCAGTCTATCACTAGGAAGTTTGGCGATTCTAATCCAAAAATTAATTATTCTAATTACTTCCTGGGCCTGTAATCTAACCATGCCAAGCTCTGCAGGAATGAAAAAGGTGAGGGTTGGTTTCTGGCATCCCAGATATGATCTCAAAAGTTGAGTTACTGTTTTTTCCAAACAATCTTTAAAGTTAGGACCCCAAATCCCTGAATCATATAGCATCTGTGCATTATATTTTGTTTGTATCACAGACAAGAGAGGTCTAATACAGAATCCCCATTACAGATAATTAAATCTGGCTGAGGCACTCGTGGTTAATTTAGTTTTAGATGTTTGTTCAAAATGAGAACTCCAAAAAGCATTACTGGAGTATATCAGCCCAGGATAGGGAAATCTGTTAACTATTTCTAATTTGAGGGAATTAATTTTCCAAGTATAGTTTGAGTTCTGTGCACCCATCATCACTATTTTTGATTTTTGCAAATTAGTTTTTAAGGTAAGAGTTGTGGACAGTTTGGCAAGAATATTAAGTTTCTTTTGTAATACAAATATATTAAATGAAAAGAGAACCAGGTCATCAGCATATGCCAATGAACTACAGGGGGTAGTATTCATCTTAGAGGAGTCAGTGCTTGATGCTTGCAGTTCTATAAGTAATCCATTTATGTATATATACAATAGCAAGGATGCAAGAATGCACCATTGTCTCACCCCCCCCCTTAATTTTAATAGGCTCAGATAGAAGATTCCTGGCTCTAATTTTGACCCATTTGTTTGAATATAGATTTCTAATACTGTTGACCAGTACGGGTGAAATACCCCAATTTACTAACAAATCCCATACAATGTCTTTGTTAACAGTATCAAAAGCAGAACTGCAATCTATAAATGCCAAATTAAGCTTTTGATTCTTAATTTTTTATATATTTTTCAATTAAGTAAAGAAAAACAAAGCAATTGCCTAAAGTGGAATGGTTCTCAAGAAAACCTGCTTGGGATGGATCCAGTCCCCCTAGATAACTAATTTCCTTTTTCAGCCTATCAAGTAAAATTCTTACAAAAACAATGCTGAGAATATCCAGGAAACTGATAGGCATGTGCACTGTAATGTTGTCCATGGGTCCTTTTTTATGAATGGGGACAATTACAGAGCCTGACCATGACTGAGAAATATAATTTTGTATTATACATCCGTTGTAAAAAGATACCAAGATTTCAGCCCAGTTATCTGCCACACAAGTGTATACTTCCCCAGGGATTTTATCAGGGCCTGGTGTTTTATTCTGTTTTAAGCTAAGAATTGCAGAAAAAACTTCTGTTTTAGTGATATAACTGAAATTTGATTTAATGTATTGTATATCCAATTGTGTCCAGGAACATGGTAATTTAGGACCATAGAAAATCTCAATGAAATATTTGATCCAGATTTTTATGTCTGTCTGATAGATGAAATTCATTTGCCAATCATTGCAACCTTTGGTAACCATTGTCCAAAAGGATTTAGAGTTATTATTTGTAATAGCTATAATCATGTTTTCCCATTGTGACTCATGATATGCTTTTTTCTTATGTTTAAAAATTCCTGATATATTTTCGTACTTTCTTTCAATTTAATATCACTATCTCTGTTCACATTCCTTTTTGCATACCTTAGCACATGACAAAGTTGTTTTTTTTTTGTAATTTGCAATCTGCATCAAGCCATCCCTCAGTGTGGGTGGCTTTCTTCTGCTGGACTTTCTTGATATATAGATAAGTACCTAATTCATTGAAAAATGATTGAAGTTTCTGATACGTAAGTCTGGACTTATGTAGCTCGAGTGTTGACGATTACAGTTGTTTAAGAAAAGAATCACTTGGTTGTTAATTGTACTTTCTAATGTTATTGTCCAAACTAATTTTTTTGAATATCTCAAGTACAAGTACAAAAGGTTTATTGATCAGCGCAATACCATTACAATTTTGACACATAAATACTTGAATTAAAAACACTTCATATTATACAACCATAAAATACAAGACAAAGTGCCAGCAGTACAATTCAAAATTTAAAAACATTTACAATGTTAAAGGTGCATATTTTTCAAAAAAATTGCCACTTTTTTAAGTAGCTCTAAATCATTTGAATTAAGTAAAAACATTAAAATTTCTTCGGGGGGAGGTAGAGTCCTGTAAGTAAATCCCCCAACCAACGTGAACTTTGCTTTTCAAATAATGGATAGGTTAATAATACATGCTTTAAATCATCTTCCGTTGCTCTGTTGCACTTGCAGAAAGGGGAATCTATATTTGATCTTTTTTGTCTGAAAAAAATACAATTTGCTGTATGGACTTCTAGTCTGAATTTTGTGAAAGATCTTCGTAAATTGTGATCATTGAGTTTCACAAAGTATGTATCCAGACCGTGTTTTTAATTAAGCTTTTTATACCATCCATATAATTTGTAGTCTTTCACTGTTATTTACATCGATATCTCTAAGCCTAGTTTTAACTATCAAGGCTATTTCTTCTCAAGGGTGTGTGTAAATATCACATAATAAGTGACCAAGATCATACAGAAACAAACATCTCCTTATGACCTCCAGTGCTGGTGCCCCAAAACCCAACTCTGAGTATTTTATTTCCTCTTCCAAACATTGTCTTGGAAGATGACCTTCATTTAGAAGAAACAATTTTAGTGTAAACAGTATCTGTCTATCTTTAACTAAAGTCTCAACAGAATATTGGCCTAATTCCAGATTCAAGATGGCAGAAGGTACACTCTGAGGTACCATCAGTATGTACCTATTTATTTAATTGCAAATTATTTCTAATTTCCCATAATCTGTTGTACCCCAGACCTCTGATGCATAAAGTATTCAGGATTTAATTTTAGCTTCTACAACTCTGAGAATTCCTTTTACCATGGTGTGACCCAGTTTTGCATTAAAGATTTTGAAAGCATTGAATACCATCTTGAATTTATTACAGACCAGTTCTATATGATTTTTCCAATTATGATTCTGACTAACTCTTACTCCCAGGTAATCATAGTGCTGGACAATCTCTACCTTATCTTTATTGATCCAAACTGCTGGACATTTTGATTTGTTTCTATTCCCAAAAACTATCAGTTTAGTTTTTGCCATATTAATTTTAAGTGTATAGTCAATGTATAGTTTGGACAAATGCTCTGACTTTCTCTGCAAACCTAACCTAGATGTAGAAATCATGACTAAATCATCTGCATATGCCGGACATACCACTCTTGATGTATCTATTATTGGTGCATGGAAATTAGTATCCTGGACACCTAATATTATTTCATTTATATAAATATTGAAGAGGGTAATGGCTAAAAGACAGGCCTGTCTTACCCCCATGTTGCTATGGAAAGCTGTACTTGTGTGGCCATATTGACTGTATTGCACCACTGCCCAGGTATGTTCATGGAGCCATATTATGATGTTTAAAAGTTCCCTATATAAATCCAATTTTTGTAATTTTCTCCATAGTTTCTTTCGACTAATACTATCAAATGCTGAAGAAAGGTCAATAAAACAGCAATATAGTTTCCCCTCTTTAACCATTGTGTATAAATATAGTTTCCCCTCTTTAACCATTGTGAATTTCCAAATCAGATGGTTTAACACATACCAGTGTTGTATCGTTGATCTATCTTTCCTGAAACCATTTTGTACTTCATGTAATATGGAATAGTCATTTAACCACTTTGTTAGTCTTTCCAAAATTATTCCAGTAAAAATGTTTTGAGAAATATTTATCAAACTAATAGGTCTAAACATTTTTGGTTCACCTGGGTCACCCTTTTTATATAGAGGATATATAATGCTTCCATACCACCTTTTTGGTAGTTCGTATCCCTGCAGAAAAGTGATGAACAATTTCTCAAAAATGGGGACCCACCATTCTGCAAATAATTTGTATATATCACCAATAATCTTGTCAGGACCAGGTGCACTATTTGATCTAAGTCTTGTTAAAGCTGTACTTATCTCTTCCCTTGTTATTCTCATGGGTATTGGGAAGTACAGTAATTTGGAATTACAATCCCTATTCCATCTAATTAATTCCTCTTCGGGGGAAAATATAGTTCAGTAAAATATGTGACCCATATGTCTGGAGTAATATGGCCTCCACCTTTGTGCAGTATTGGTTATACCCCAGACTAACTAATTTCCAGAATTTTCTACCATCATTGCTTGTAACTGCCTTTCTCAGTTTTTTCTATAATATTTTGGAATAGGCTTGTTTTTCTTGTTCCAGGGTTTTGTTATATTTATCCCTTTCTTCGTTTATATTAACATGGGGTATTCTGATAATTTGATTATTTAATTGTAATTGCTGTCATTTATATGTTTTAAGTTTCTTATTTGGGTCTTTTTTCGCTTTTCTACAGCTCAAGTTAAACCATGTCTTCCCAACTTGTTTGCTTCTCATGATGTTATTATTTACACAATTGAGCCTGATTAGATTATTCATATTATGTCAAATTCTAAAGACACTGTTATAGTCAGTTTCCTCTACCATAGATTTAAACATCTCATCCAAATAATGCTTGAATAAGACCTCACATGTGTCAATGGTTCTAGATGTCCATATAATCCATTTCTGGTTAATTATTTCCATTTTACCACTTGTGCAGGGAATGTTATCCTCCTGCCCTAATTGCTGAGTCAAGAGTGTTAACTGTACTAGATTATGGGCAGATTCAATTCTTTCTATAATTGTTAGATCATATATTAATGGTATGGCATCAAAATTACGCCATATCAAATCTATCATCGAGGACCTAGATTAACCCATATATGTATATTTACCCTTCTTATCTCCCGGTAGCCTACCATTAAGTAATAACATATTTTTGTTTATAAAGTAAGAATTGACCAACTTCCCTCTATGATTTGTTTTTTTTATCCATCGATGATCTGTTCTTCTTTATTCTATTGGCACATTCTGCTAAGAAATCCACAAATTCAGGGGTTTCAGCTTGTCCCATTATCCTTGCATTAAAATCACTCATTACTATCATCGGTATATTAGAGTCTGAGTCTGTTATTTGTTCAAATGCATGGGATAACTTATGAGTTATGGTATTCATAACTGCTGTTGATGGGGGGAAATAGCCATTGAAAATTATCAATTTAACATTCTCTTGTTCATTCTCTATTCTCAGCATTTGGATGTTCTCTGGAGTACCAGAAATCTTGTCAGTTTTCAAATGCGGTTGTGTTGATAAATAAATAGCTATTCCCCCACTGTTTCTGCCATATATTTTTTTTTGTATAAATGGCTTTGATACATTTGTTTATCCCAGTATCCTTGGGGCTTCCTCTAGCATACACCAAGTCTCTTGCAAGCAAACAAGGTCATAATTCCCTAGGAAATTCTTAACTTCTGGGTCTTCCATTTTTAAATATGTACCTTCAATGTTCCAGGATCAGT
The DNA here is from genome assembly GCA_016271365.2 of Neoceratodus forsteri. NCBI lineage: Eukaryota > Metazoa > Chordata > Ceratodontiformes > Ceratodontidae > Neoceratodus > Neoceratodus forsteri. Next base: position 1,154,014,456 of record CM057456.1, on the reverse strand, counting down.
AATGTCAATTTGTGATGTATTATTTATGAATCTTAATATACTCGATTTCCCTTTTTGAAATAGTCATATGTATCAACCTATAAAGGAAAGATGAAATTTCTTGTTTTATAGAGCCCAAGAAATCATGTTTTAAAGTGTCCCACCCAAACATCATAACTGTTTTACTAAGCCACGTGTCTTGATGTTTATTTAGGTGGGTCTCAGTTCTCTGTGTCCTTTCTCCTATTACTTCTTTGTGCTGTAATTTATCCTTTTCTTGCAATCTTTCTTTATATCCAATCACATAATTTTGGGAATGATTTACTCCATCTCCAGCATTTTCGCTCTGCCAAATCTGGTCTGGCACTATCTGAGTAGGTATCAAAGATATACCTGACCATTCTAGAGTTTTTTCCTGTTTTCATATTGTCTCCGTCACCCACCCATTCTTGGTGTATAGTAAAACACAGTCGTGGTACAATGTATTTGGGGTCTCACACAATTTACCTTAGAGCCCACCTCTCTAGGCAAGTGAAGTAGATGCAATATCAATTCCTTGAGCTTATTGTTGTTTTCCTCTTTTAACCTCTCAACACCATACATTTCAATAAGATATTCCAAATTTTTCCCTTCTAAATCTATGTATTTATCAGACTTTCCCTCCATCTGTGGTGTCACTTTGGAGGACTTGCCCTCCCCCATTGAACTCCTTGACCACATTTCTTTGTTCCAGTGTTCCCTTTTCTTGTATTATCCTAGAGCCAGATTTAGGAATGTTTACAGTGGGTCTTCTTTCCTTAGATATAATCACCTTCTCTGGCAATATCTTCCCTTTTTTATCTGCCTGTGGCTTCTGTTTCCCTTGATTAGTACTTAAAATGATATTTAGTTTTGTTTTTGTTGACCAGGTAAGTGCACTAGACAAATCCTGCCTATTTTCAGGCACGACCTGGGGGAGGAGGATACAGATGAATGCCAACTGACCTTGACCCAGATTAAGCTGTTAGTGGTATTTTTAGTGAAATACCTACTGGCTGAGTAGTTTTATCTACTGGCTGCAAAATGCTTACATCTCCATTTCCTAGGGTCTTATTCCTTTTCAGGTCCTTCAGGGGTATCTTATCCTGTTTTCTTTGTACTTTACTGTTTCCCTTTATGTTGGTTTTGCCCTCTGTAGTTTCATTCTTTATTTTATGGTAACACTTGCAAACCTGGTTTTTATCAAAAAAAGGTGGTATGATTGCTTGAACCACCTTATTGCTGGTTACTATATTTATCTCTTCTTCCAAATCATTATTTTCTGGAGAAACATGTAAATCCTCTCTTATTTGGATCTCTTTTTGTTTGATTTTCTCCAGCAGCCTCCTATTATTAAAAACATCTGTCCTGAGATTAGTAAACTCATCCTTAATCACCGCTACATTTTCTAAAATGACCATGCTTGCATAGTAGGGGATTTTAATAATTTCCAGCATTTGTTTAGATAATTATCTACAGGAGGAAAAAATCTCCTTTCCCCGTGAAAAAAGATTTATTGAATTTGGCCTTCTCCACTATTCCTTTCTGGTTTCCTGTTCTTGTTTTCTGTGAACTTTTCTCCACCTCTAGTATTGTCTTTTCTGAGGTGGTGTCTCCCTTCATTTTCTCTAAATTCTTAAGTCCTTCAATAATTGTACTAAAGTTCTGTGTTATTTCTTTAATTTCTAACTCATTTGAAATAATATTTGGCTTAGATCCCGTGGAGGTAAATATTAAATTAAGACCCCCTGTTGAACACTCGCTTTGAGAGTCTGTCTCATTTGCGCTTATTTGATTCTCTGGAGAGAAACCTTCAAATGTGCAGTCATCTCTGCTATCACTATTGTAAAGTTCATACGGATCTGAGGGCAAGCTGACCCATTCATGGTTATTTATATTATTTATATTAAAGGAAGGTTCTAGTGATTTAGGTGAATCCCATCCATAATCATTAAGCAATATTCCCTCAGTCAAAAGTACTGGTGTAGAAGAATTTACTGAGTTAATTATATTATATGGGGTTTTACACAGTTGTACCTCCATCAGATCTATTCCCTCTTCTTCTTCTTCTTCATCATTCTTGTTATTGTCACTTGCCTTATTTTCCTCCCAGTGTCTTCTAGCCTGACTCATTTCTGGTCCTATGGGTGACCAAACCAAACCTCTTTACCCCATAGGTCTGTCAATTTAAACTGCAGTGGGTGTGTTACATCATCCTGACTTCGATTTTGTATCAGACCTTCCTTAAAGCGGATCTTTCTAGTTCCTTTTCTGGAAGAATTCTTTCTTTTTATTTTATTTTTCTCCCCACTATTGTGGGATTTCCCACTTCTAGTTTGCACCATCATAAATCATGTATAGTAAATACAGAGATGCCCTGCAGAACCTTTAACAATCTAATTCTTGGAATCTTGGATTCTTCTGAAAAAATGATGTTAGGATAAAACACCTTAACACAATGTTTAGGTCAAAAGCAGTACACAATATGTCACATGTTAGGACATAAAAGCTAACATAAAGGCTAACAGCCTTATCTTATATTAATGTATATTACTTCACAAACTTAGCAAACTTTACAAACTTTAGTAAAAAAGTTGGGAAAAAAATATACAGAGGTATAGTCGATAGAAATAACCTCTATTATTTTCTGAGAAGGGAACAGAGTCCATCCAATGTAGCAACCTGAGCAAACAAACATCTTCAGTCACACTTCTCTATTTCCATTCAGTCTCTTGTGATTATGTGTATAGTTACCCCAGGGTCAGTTCTGGATTCAGGATAATTTTCCTCATTCTCTGGTTTTCTCTCTCTCTCTCTCTCCAGTCCTCCTGCTTTTTTTCTCTTCACTTCTTGCACTTCCATAAATTTTAACTGAGAGTCGAGAGTTCTTTGGTCTCTTCTAGCAGAGTCCAGGCTATTCATGGTTATCAGGACTCAAATCCAGATTTGACTGTTTCTTCTCCAAGGGTGCTTGTGTATTGTTTTGCCAGTTTTCCTTTCTGTTTTCAACACTACAATTTTAAAAGGAAAATGACTCCTAAAAATATTTGGTTCGTCTGATATATACCTGATATTTGTTACCAGTTTTTACAAGAAGCTAATAAGCAACATCCTAAATAAAAGAAAATCTCCCCCAATATTTCCAATGTCTGCTTAATATTAAAATAATGCTTAACCTGAGGTATCTGATAGTACTAACTATATAGATTAACTCAGTTTATACACTCAAAGCCAGTACTATTTAAACAAGAGCAGCATCAGTTAAAACCACGTCTGTATGCTTTTACTTACTTTTAATACAGAAAGCAGATTTTTTGCTTCCCGGTGCTTGGGCAATAGTATAGATCTGAAACATCCAAAGACAGCAGGATCTCAGTTTGGAAGCTTCCAAGACAAAGGTAATTTTATCAGCAATAATCAAACAGAGGAGAAATCAGTTGAGACATGAAACACTGAGCAAAATGCTAAGCACTCTCCTGCTCTTTTTAAGTTACAGTCTACTTTTGGCTCACCTCTAACACCTAGGCAGAATAGTTTCAAGTTGGCTTCCAAGAAGTTTCCACTAATTCCAATTTACCTTTTAAAAGAACCTCTTTACAAAGCTAAAAGCTTTCTCTGAGCTGAGTGTATTCAGTATAGAAAAAGAAAACAGCACAGTATATGAGCTAGAGTGAACAAATAGCAGGCAAATTGCGGCCTCAAACTGTTTCTGCCATGCTATATATACTTTAGCTCATTTTTTCAGAGAGTTAAGTGTCTAAGCTCCCCTACCAATCAGGATCATTCATCAACAGAGCAAATTACTGCTGCTTGCTGCTTCTTTTAATTAGCCAAGTAGAAACTTAACCAAATTTCAGTCAGGACCCAAGTATAAAGCATGTAAAGCATGAAAAACATGGCTTGCACTACAGGATCACTTAACCAATCACTTGGCCAATCACACACGCTAATCAGTTACTAGATTCACCAATTAACTCCAATTAGCTCCAAATTACAAATGTCTTGGGATCAGTTAAAATTATTAAGATAGGATAAGATAGGAGGAGCAAATTATCTATCGATCTTAATCTGTTTCAGCTAGCACCATGTTTTAAGTGATGCTGCTCTCTTTTGTCCTGTGGCCAATATATTGAAGGGCTAATTGTATTAGACTCCACAGATCCGAAATAATAAAACAATATAAAAATAACAATATAGAAGGAGGGGTCGAGAGAGCTAGAAGCAGCTCTATATCATTCAAACAACTGGTTAGCCATTTTTTAATCACAGAGTATCAAGCATCCCATGCTCCCTCTGTAACCCTCCTTACACCAAGGAAACAGTTTAAAACAATTTAAAACAAATACACACAGTGCAAAGGAAAACAGACTAAGTAAAAACGAAACTGTTTCTCTTTTCCCTTCTTTTACAGCAACAAGGGAACAACAGGGGAGCCACTGCAAAACAGGCACCAGCCCCAAATGCCCTCAATAGACTAAATAGATGTATATCGAATTTAACATGTTTTAAAACACTTCTAGATCCCTATATATAGAATTTAACATGTTTTAAAACACCTCTGAATCCCTACAATCATATAAACCACCACTGCCACGTGACTTCTTTATTTCTTTTTTATGAAGAAACTTTAGCATGAATTGCATGACAACCACAACAACAACAGAGCAACTGAATCACAAATAAAACATACATAACAAGGGGAGAAAAGACTGGGGATAGAAAATCTCAGAAAAAGAGTCTCTTGGGAAGCAAGAGGTTTAGTTATTAGGTGGCCTTGAAGTGACCAGCCCCCCGTGGGGTCACCCCAAAAGTCCTTGCCTCCAGACAAGCTCCTCCACTGAAAATGGACTGCAAGCATGGGGGTGACACTCTCAGTACTGGAAGGTCATCCTAGTCAATCAACGGCAACAAGCTTGACTGAAAAGGTGCTGAGATTTTAGACTGAAATTCAGTCCTCCTGATTTAAGTAGTGTGGTTTCCCAGAAAAGAAAACAACAATACAGGCAACAGTGGCATACCTTTTCTAAAATCAAGGAGAGCCTTATCAGCACACCTGCTCCTTCTCCTTCTCCATCTCCACAGGGGAATAGCATTCGGCCATTCTGCAAGTCTTCCCAGAATCCAGAATTGCACTCCATATTTTGAATATCTCACTTCCAAGTCAATTATTTCTGATTTTTTCCAATATGATTATTATTGAAATTGGACTTATCTCTATATAATGAAATGGGAAAATGGTTACTCTTGGTCCTTGGGTGGATAGTGACTCCCAACCAAAAGTCTTGGTGACCCTGCCACAACATTAAATCAGTAACGGATGCACCCTTATTTGTAAAGTAGGTAGGTAAATCCTCAGAGTCCCCTTGTAGGTGGCCATTAAGAGGATAAACTAAATTGTCTTCCATTATTTTAACTAATCTCTGACCATTGTAATTATATTAGTTGTCACTTATTACTCTTTTATTCCTAGTGGAAGAAGGAAACATGAGCTCCAGTATTGAGTTGCCACTGATGCCATCATACATTCCAATCCTTGCATTGAATTTACCTACTAATAGTACATATGCACTAGGGGCTTTTAACTGGGTCTCTCTACTGGAATCTGTCAAATTCTTCAACACGTTGTTGGCTATAGACCTAGATTTGGAATTGGGAGATAAAACAATTGAACAGAATAAACATAGGATCAGAAAAAAACAATCTAATGCCAATAAAATCACTTTCCTGGATTACTATTTCCAAGCCAGAAATGACTCCTGCTTTTATGAAGGTAACCAAGCCACCTGACCTATGTCCAACATTGTCTGTTCTTTCACCTGATTTATGTAGAGAAATATATCCATTTAACTCCATATCATAATTGGGGTTGAGCCAGGTTTCTTGGAGACATATTATTGAATATTGAGAAATAAAACTGGTCCAGTCATGGTCACTCATTTTAGATATGATACCTGTTATGCTCCAGGAGATAAGAATATTATGTTTACATTCACCATTGTCTGAATGGCTAGATGTATAATTTAACCTAGAATCATGGGGATGAATGAAATTAGTCAACCATAATAACCAGCCAGAGCCAGAAATCTGTTGTGGGTCAAAATTTGAGAAGATCTATTTACATTAACTGTTTGATCATATTTAACCCCTTGTGGGGATCTGTGCACCCCTTCAGCTTGACACCCACACAGCAACACACACAGAAAATGCCATTATGGCAACAGTGTTCTGCCCCCCCTGACCTGGAGTTGAGAATCCTAAAGTCCGGGGGGTGCAGGGTTAGAGACCCCCACATGGAGGGTATGGGGGCACAGCCCCCACAGAAAACACATCTCAATCAGGCAACACAATGCCTGCATCAGTACTGTGCCATCACAGTGTGGGAGGTTGGCATTTTCACTATAGACCTCCCTTGGTGTCAGTGGGGATTGAGGTTAAGTCACATAATTCGGTGGACTACCCATTGGAATATTGAGATTCACCAGATATAATCTGATGGCACTATTAAAACATATATAACATTTGTATGCAGAGACATACAGAACTTATTATAAACAGAAAGAAACATGGATAGAAGGACAAGATTTAATCTATCAGCTGATCAGTTTGGAGATCTCAGGAATTTAGAAAATGATGAAGACATAGTTATCAAGAGTGCAGACAAGGGAGGGGCTATTGTGATCATGGATTATGTGCAGTATAAAATTATATGTGAAAACTTACTAGCAAATTAAAAAAAAATCTGAAATTAGAAACAGACTCCACGGCAGTGATGAAGGACCTAGTGAAAAGTTTGTTAACAAAAGCACATGAGGAAAAATGGATAACAGAATGGGAATGGAATGCATTTTTTAGAGGGACACCATCCATACCATTATTTTATATCTTACCCAAAATTCACAAAGATTTGAGAAACCCACAAGGCAGACCCATAGTCTTGGGTATTAACTCTAGCTTAGAACCTCTATCAATATTAATAGACTATCACATTAGACACATAGTAGAGAGCGCTAGAACTTACATTAAAGACTAACAGACATTATAAACATTTTAGAAGCACAGAATGACACATAGTTGAATATAGAACACTGTTTACCGGTAAAATGGGATTTGAAAAATGAATGGACACTATTTATCAGAGTTGTGTGTGACTTGTATAGTGTGTGGTGTAATAGACTGTGATATTGTAAATATTGTTAGTGATTTTATGTAAATTGTTGTTTGTTATCAGGTTTGCATCTTTGTTACCCTCTCCCCCAGGAGTGGTTGAAAAAGGGTCTTCAGATCCAATCCACCATCCTGATGAAACAAATAAAACAAACAAACAAAAAAATAAAACAAACAAACCAAACAATATACTTCAATTCTGCGTACAAAAGGCTGTGAAGTACTAAAAGAATTACTGGATTCACAGAGACAAGATGAGAAATCCCCGAATGACATACTTATATAAATGGCTGAGATAGCAGCATTACAAATTTTTTTTTAATTTGAGAAGCAGTGTTATTTACAGATTAGAGGAACAGCCAAGGGCTCGAGCAAAGCATCATCTTAAATATATATATATATATATATATATATATATATATATATATATATATATATATATGGATAATGTTGAAACTAAATATGTATTTAATGAACAAAACCCATTCTTAAACAACATACACATTTGCAAATGTTTTATAGATGATGTGATACTTATATGGACAGGAACTGTAGAACAGCTGACAGAATTCCACACATATCTGAATGCACAGGCAGACCATTTAATTGTTGTTATGAATATGAGTAGAACAGAAATCCCTTTCTAAGATTTATTAATGTACAAAGATGGAAACAAATTGGCAACTAAATTGTACAATAATCCAACGGACAAAAATGCAGTACTCATGGCTGACAGTTTTTATCCAAGGAAACTGATAGAATCAATACATTATGGACAATTGTTAAGAGCAACACGAAATTGCACAAATAACACAGAATGTGAACAAGCATCTAAAGATATGATAACTAGATTTGAGACTAGAGGCTATAGTGGGAAAGTTTTAAGAACAGCAACAGATAAAATCAACAACAGAGAGAGACACATATTACTGGAGGGAATGTGAGTAATACTGGAGATAGGAAAAGGGGGAAATATTCCTGGCAACAATATACAATGATGCATTTTTTCCTATCAAAAAAATATTTCATAAGCATTGAGGTGTACTTAGAGTTATGTACATGGGGGCACAGATTTTTGAAGATCAACTTATGATAGTAGAAAAAAAGAATAGAACTATAGAGAATAGACTGATGCACACAGAACATAAAATACAAGAAAAAACAACAACATTTTCTCACAGCATTGGGTCTAAGGGGCAATTATCAAAGTGGACATTGAGTCTATTGCATTAATACCTACAGAATTAAAAAAAAGAAATACAGCACGAGATGAAGATGTAGAGATAGAACAGTTCATGAACTGTCAAACTATTGGAGTTGTGTATTTGTTGAAATGTTTTTGTGATAATATTTATATTGGGAAAACAGAAAGAATGTTAAAATTACTTATTGGAGAGCATAAAAGATACATCTGCAGGTCAGACATAACGTCTCCTGTAGCTAGGCATTTCACAGAACATAGACATCATTGTCTTACTTCAGGAGCTTTGGGCTAGAAAAAGGGGAGCAGAGCCCCAGTGGTGGAGATTACAGAACAAAATTGTTCCTTAGAGAAGTCTATTATATAGATAGGTTGCAAGCAACAAACCCCAGATTTGGGTTAAATGACTACTTAGTTTGGGAACCATAATATAGGCAGATTGTTGACAGGAACCTAAAACAAATATCTTTTTATAGAAACCTGTACTTATCCCAACTCTCCCACCCCCGATCCATTACACAAACAGCCATGCCCTTATTTCTGAACACTCTTTGCCCATCTATATTATCCACTTTATAAATCCCACTCCCAATATATGTGCTTAACCTCCCTGACCTCCGATGAGTGATGATCACAGAACAGAGTCCCAGGTGCAAAAAACTATGCTGAAGATAATAGAAAGCAGTACAGAAAAAACTGAAACATGTAATGAAATATAAAATGAGAGTAACACTTAGGCACAACATAAGAGCAAAACATAACAAGGGGATGCCTGGCAATACTTGTGGACAGTTGCTAGGTGCTGCTATGCAAGTTGAACACACATGGATGACAGCATCTGACACATGATTTCTTTTCCAGGTAGTGTGTTAAGATGCAGTGCTGTGTGCCCAATTCCCCATACTTCTTGATTATAAAAAGGTCAGTTGAGTGCCAGAACAATGCCTCCAGGACAGAGAAAGCAGGAGGTTGTGCTTCACTACAAGTAAACTAAAGTAAGTGTACAATACCTATTAAGAGAAAAGCAGTATTTCTGTGTCAGCATTCTCAAACAAGGAAACTTATAGGAGTATGCTCATTCTTTTTAGAAAAAAGAAAGAAAAAGATACGAAGAGAAGGACAAAGTAGCTATGAATGCAAACAAAGAAGAACACTTGGGGACTGATTATAGTGCTAAGCAAATGTTAGGATAACTGGCTTAAAAGCATTTTATCTTTCTGACAGAGAACCATGAGAATCTTAAACATGAATCTGGTATAAGAATGATGGAGGTTCTTTAAAGTAAACAAACAAAGCTATACTAATAAATATTAGGACTGTGCATTAAATAAGCCTACACAGAACTACTGCAATGTAAGTTGTTTATAAATATCTAATGATAAAATATTCCTATGACAGATAAAACAGAAATAGGAACAAAGTAATCAATTTACTGGTCTGAGTAAAACACTGATTCAAATTTCATTCATTTTAGTTTTTGTTGACCAGGTAAGTGCACTAGACAAATTCTGCCTATTTTCAGGCATGACCTGGGGTAGGGGGATACAGATGAATGTCAACTGACCTTGAACCAGATTAGGCTGTTGGTGGTATTTTTAGTGAATAGGGGAAATTTGGCCAGCACACCGGGGAAACTTCGACTGCTCTTTTAAAGAAGTGCCATGGGATCTTTAACATTCACCTGAACTACCACCAGAACAGACAAATGGGATCTCGGTTTAGTGTCTCATCTGAAAGATGGCACCTCAGGAGTGCAGCCCCCCCCCATGCTGCACTACAGCATCAGTATTGGAATTTAACCCAAGTGCCTGGTGTGGGGATAAAACCCATAGCTTTCTGATCTCCCAGCCTAAGAGGCAAGTGTGCTACCTGCTGAGCCACAGCCACTGACATGATAAAATGTTTATAAATACAAAAAATATATATACAATAAAGTACAAAAGAATGTGAATAACTGCATATGTATGAAGGATGAGATCTAAAACATATGAATATATACACTGCCTTAGATCTATAAGTAAATGAATACAAAACTTTAAATTAAAAATATATGGGTGAGTGGGCGCATATTGTTCCAATCTGACATTCAATAAACAGAAGGATTACAAGAAAAAAAAAACTATTTTCACACAACTATCTTCAGTAATAAGTAATGAAGGGGACAAATGTTATTGTGGTGTGATAGCGGCACTATAGTTAAGGCTGAGTAGGCTATTCAATGTTAAACCACTAACTTTGCACTTTGGATAGATTTGTTATTTATAAAAGCACCCATTTCCAGAGACTCTGGGTGCTGTACAAAACAACAACAGTACTATTATTTTGAATCGTACACAAAATATATAAATATATAAAAATTCAACTGGGAGCATGCAGTTAATCTATCTATCTCATTAATACCACACAGTTAATCAATAAACACTTGCTGGAACAAATACATATTGAGGCCCTTCTTAAAGGCTTCTACATAGGGAGCCTCCTTTAAATAAGCAGACAAGGAGTTCCACAAGGTAGGCACAGCTGCCATGAATCCCCTGTCCACAGAATGCCACAGCCTAACCCTGGGAACTCTAAGGAGGCCTCCCCTGGCAGAATGGAGAGCTCAGGGCAGAAGGTAGAGGACAAGGAGATCTTGCAGACAGACAGGTCCCCTTTCATGCAGGGTCTTGTAGGTCAGGAGCCCTACCTTGAAGACAATCCTCCACTTGACCGGCAGCCGGTGCAGTTCAAGGAGGACTGGGGTGATATGCTCACACCTTCTCACCCTTGTCAGTAATCTTGCTGCCATGTTCTGCACCAGCAGCAGCCTGTGGAGGTTGCCTCCAGATAATGCTAGGTACAGGGCATTACAGTTGTCCAACCTGGAAGTGACAAAAGCATGTACCAGCATGGTCAGGTCCTCATTTGGGATCAGGGCTCAGACTCATGTTATATTACTAAGATGATAAAATCCACTCTTGACTGTGGCTGACATCTAAGTAACAAGCATCAGGCTGCCATCTAGGATCATGCCCAAATCCTTCACCTGTCTAGATGGGGCATGGGGAACACTCCCCAACACTAAGCTCGGGGGGTAACCCTACATGCTCCCTTTCTGCCCCAAAGACCTGGATCCACAACAGTACCTCAGTCTTGCCTGGGTTAAGCTTGAACCAGTTTTGAGTCATCCATCACTGGATTTCTTTGAGGCAACTGTTAAATACAGAAGCTGACATCTGGGTATCAGGTACACAGGACAGGTACAGCTGTGTATCATCTGCATTGCAGTGAAAGCCCAGCCTGTACTGCTGATAATGTCCCCCAACGGCGGCATATACACCGTGAACAGCAAAGGCAACAAGACTGAACCCTGTGGAACCCCACAGCACAGAGGCTTTTGTTTAGATGAGACTAATCCCATTGTCACCCTTTGCACTCTGTCTGTTAGGTATGACCTGAACCAGTTGATGACATTACCAGTCAAGTAACACCTCATAGTCCATGGTGTCAAATGCTGCAAAGAGGTCCAGGAGGACCAACATGGTATGGTCTCTCCTGTCCCTCACCATCAGAAGATCATTTAGTTCCCTCACCAGGGCAGTCTCCATACTATGCCCTGCACTGAACCCAGACTGGAAAGACTCATAGGTGGAGGAAATGGCAAGATGTCTCTCAAGTTGAATGGTCACCACCTTCTCAATAACCTTCCCTAAGAATGGGAGGTTAGAGACCAGCCTGTAATTGCTGAGGCAGTCCAGGTTCAAAGAGGGTTTCTTCAAAGGGGGTATAACCAAGGCCTATTTCAAGGCCAATGGGAAGACTCCACTCCTCAAGAAACTCCAGAAAACTTCAGCAACCACAGGTCCAATCAGGTTGAGACATCCAACCAAAAGTCGTGTTGGACCTGGGTCCAGATAACATTGTGTTGGCTGCAGCTACAAGATTATCCTCACCACCTCTTCCACCCCAACCAACTCAAATTCATCCTAGATAGGAGAAGTGTTCTGGCACAACTCAGGTTGGACCCGGCAGCTCTTTTGAGAGATACTTGAAGAGACCTTGGTGCTGATAGAAGACACCTTGTCAGTGAAGAACAGGGCCAGCTTCTCACACCTAGTGCTAGAACCTGCCACCCATCACAGAGACAGGTAGGATGTAAAAGCCCATTCACCATGCAGAAGAGCTGAGCTTCTCTGTTCCCCACTATTCAATGGATTTGCACTAAACTTTTCATGCATGGTCTGGGGGGCAAAGTCACTTGTCTTGTCAAGTTCTGTTCCAGTCGGATGTGCAAATTCTGAGATCCAGATTGCGAATAAAGTAAAAAGTTTTTTTTTGATCTTTTCCATTTATGTCATCACCTAGAACCCTGATGGCTTGGAATTTTGGTCTGACATTTTCAGGTTAGAATGGGTTTGGGCCACAGTGAGTACCCTTCAGTGGTTTGGTGAAAAATATCAATCCATTCTAGAGTTATAAGGATTTGAATTTTTAGTTATGAGCATACTCAGTAAAGCCTTTTGGATAGCTTTTTTATACAAAAAAAGAATTTGGGCCATACAAAAATGTATTCTGTTTTGTATGGGGGGAGGGGTAATCTTTGTCTGTATGGCTGCCACCTTGTTTCCATTTTTTTCAAACAAAATGTTTTGAAAAACCGTAAAAATCATATATTGCAGACACCAACATTTGTACCTTGCTAATTGGGTTCCCTTAAATGGATACTACAGTTAGTTTTTGGAAAACATCACCCAGAAATGTGTTTTTAACATATTTTTACATCTTTTTTCTTGACCCGAATTTCTTTTTTTCATATGGCCATATGGAAAAGGAATAGGGCCATATGAAAACAGATTCCATTCATACAAAAAAAAATAATTTGGACTTAGTTTTTTTCACATTCCTTTTTTGTATTAAGGAATCTTTTTCATATGAAGGACACAACCTCATGAAAAAAGATACCTTCACATAAAAAAATTATTTGGACTTTGTTTTTCCCACACTTTAACTTTAACAATTTATAACTCCACTAATATATTCAGTTAAGGATAAATCTACATATCAAAATAAAGGTTTTAATGAGTACTATAACACTAAGACATAACATCACCAGAAAACGTTTAGAGTCCATATAAAAATAAAATAGAAATTAAAATAATTACAACTTCCTTGGGATGACATTACAAATGTAATAAGCTGTAACTATGTCAGTCTTTGGAGTTAAGGAACAATGTATATATCAATAGAAAGGTCTTAATGATTAGTACAGCACCAAGCCCCTAAGAAATAAGAGGCCAAGCTGATGGTGCAGCAGTAGCGCTACCCCTCATGATGCCGATGACCAGGGTTCAGGAATGAGCATGGAAAGTTGGAGGACCAGCTGAGGGAGGAGGATCAAACATCCTATGGAATGCTGTCCTCCTTTGGGGGGAAGGGGAATGCCACTGGTGATCAAGTAACCCCTTGCAGTAGTCAGAAGTAGGACTCCCAGGACTATGTTGGGGGGCATGTCAGATGTTCAGCATTCCCTCCCCAACATCATTGCATGACATGTATCCTGGGGAGAAAAACAGGAAAAAGGAGGTTCGACTACCACACTATGATGTCTGTCCTCACTCAGTGGATCCCACATTGCTGGCCAGACTGTGACTCATTCTACCATTCAGTTTCTGTTGGAGTGAAATGGGCCCCTTCAATGAACCCATACCTGTGGGGTAAGCTGGGGGGTGTTCTGGAATTAGATAAGTCCCAGACCAATGGGGGCTGTCCGGATGAGGAGAGATAAAGTATACTAAATAAAAAAAGAAATAAAAACTAAACAGTCAATCCCTACCAAAAAAAAATTACAAGGAAGCACATAAATTGCTTCCACACCCACATACACATGTGGATAAATGGAGATACAGAAGTACAGGGCCCAGAGGGCCCTGTGTTTTTGCAATCACATGGATATGTTCAAGCAGGTCCCTCTGAGACCTGCATGAATGACAACCCGATTCTATTATCTCAAAAAGTAAAGACATGTATTGCAAAAAAAAACTTTGTTAATGCACCAGTTAGGGTTACAGTGGCAAAAATAGGGAAATGTGGCATTAGGGATTACAACCCTAACTCCCCCCTCCTAGCACAAAAAGGGAAAAACTTTACAGTTTTCCCTGTCATCACTGTTGGTGAAATAGGGGTGGGGTGTGCCTTGGGGTTCTCAACCCTAACACTCACCCCATTTGCATATACTCTTTCAATGCACAGACCTGTGTTTCCCCACATAGTGCCAACAACCTCTGTGCCCTGCATGAAGAAAGTGGATCACATCTGACCTTATTTTTGCATGGAATGGGGTGATTTGTACATGGGATTAGAAAAGCATTATTGCTGAGAACCACAAGGCAAACCCGAGCACTGATTTGCCAAGACTGATGACAGGGAAAACTCTAATGTTTTTTCCTTTTGGTGCTTGCAGGTGGGGGTGGGGAGTTAGGATTGTAATCCCTAATGCCACATTATCCTACTTTTGTCACTATAACCCTGACTGGTGCATTAACAATGTTTTTTGCAATGAATATTTAAATACAAGCTGAATTATATCAGAATATCATATGTCAGTGGTCAACAACATGGTAGTGCTAATGCTACTATGGAAGATGTTAAATGGGTGGATCTATGTGGCCCAATCTCTGCTCTGGAAGAACTACCACCCTTTTGGAGTACAGATGGCACAGAATACTCATTAGGATGGTTCCACCATTACAAATGTCACAGTAGCATGGTTTCTTGGCTGATGGTACCTTGGTGAAGATGCTGAAAACTCAGAGCCAATGGTGTAGAAGACTGTTGGAACATTATTTCACTAATTTGTGAGGGAAGACCACTGTTGTACTGAGTGAAGAAGCCATTATCCAAATCCTAAACTAATCAGTAGATGAAACTAACTAACAAAGTAACTAATTAACTAACTAGCTAACTACCTAACACAGACTATCTAATTTTATGACCTTTAGCATGGAGGACAGGTAAATCCACTGTGGTGGAAACCTTTGGCAATCTGAGGCTTTAGGTCACCATCCCTCCAGGTCACATGATAGTATTTTACTTCTCAGTGAATGTGAATGGAACTATGAAATGCCACTGCAGCTGAATGTGAAGAAAATAAAAGAAACTGGGCATCTCAAATAGCATGAGTGATTGCACAATCAAGAAAGGGATAGGAAAGTAGCAAACTTTGGAGGATTTCAGAACTTGCTCCATCCTTCTAGTGGAGTGATCACTCAAAGTTTTTTGCAATCTCTATGTTCCACAGTTTGCAGTCTGATTTCTGGAAGCTTCACTCCTGGCTCTCAGGGAAAGGTATGGTCCTTAACTCCAAGAAGACAATATTCATGATCTTCTCTGGCCCTAGAAAAGCCCCTGTAACTGACCTTACCCTATTTGACAACTCCAGTAACCTCATCAAACAGGTGACTGAATTCAGATACCTTGGTCTCTGCCTTGACCCCCACCTATCCTACAATCTTCATAATAAACAAACTTATAAAGAGGATTCATGTTAGGCTTGGTCTTCTCTACAGGATCAGAAAGTTCCTGCTTCCTGCTTCCAGGCTACACCTGACTACCTCTCTACTCTTGCCCCTTAACAATTATGGTTCCATTGTCTACTCACCTCCAACATCTTTGCTCCTCTACTCCAAACTAAGAGTCACTTACAACAGTATAGCTCTTTTCATCACTGGTATCCCCTGGAAAACTCACCACTGCACCCTCTACTCCTCCCTCAGCTGGCCCACCCTCGAAGAGAGGATCCACCTAAAAATGCTTTCCTTTCTTCACAAAATTCACCTCAAACTGCTGCCGCCCAACATCAACTCCCTTTTCCCACTCTCTGCACCAGGGCGGTCAACTAGAGATGCCACCACTATAGTCTTTGACACCCAATGTAACTGGACCAAGCAGGCTCAGGACTCCATCTCCCATTATGAGACAAAGTTGTACAACAAAATGCCTCCCATAATCCAGGACTGTAAATCTATCCAGTCCTTCAACTCCTCCCTCATGGCCTACTTCCTTAATTTGTCCAACTGTAGTTGCCCTTGTCGGTCTTCTTGCTAAACCCATCCGTCACCCCCCCGTTTCCACATCCTCAGACCTACTTTCTCCCCTTCCTTCTCCCCTTCCTTTCTTGTATACATGGATATCCCCCAGTTCCCACCCCCACCACCCCTCTGACTCCCTCTCCCCCTCCCCACTCCACCGTCACCCTCTGAATGGTGATTCCTCAGCCCTCCTCACCTGTCACTCCACCACCCTTTCCTCATATAGTCCCCACCTGCTTATCCCAGCTCAGCCCCTATGTCAACTCAAGGACTCCCTGAATTCTTTCAACCCTGGCAGTCTTGCACTTTCCCCACATTTCACACGTATGGGTACTGCCCATTCTGTTTCTCTCCTTCCTCTTTCAAAATACGATGCTTATTAATTCTAGGTTAATCTTGTGATCTTCATCTGAACTGTGTTGTCTAATGGTCTGTACTTTATTTTGAACCCTGAGTATATGTTGCCTTGCTTTTTTGTATTATATTACATTGTGACTCATGCAAATTTGTCAATCTGTATTTGTTGTACTTTGTTATGTTTATATTACCATTATGTTGTATTCCCCCACTGGACATTTGTGAAAACAGGCATTTTTGCTCACATACCTTCCAGTATACAAATACATTGATTGAGTGATTGATTGATTGATTGAAGGTATCACAGAGCTGATACTGTGTGACTAAAGTGACCTACAGAAGAAGGTTGTATACTTGGAGGAAGAAGGCCTGTCTCCCTGAATAAGTATGATTGGCCTCCTGTGAGGAACTAAACTCTTTTCTGGGGAATGCCAACCTGAAATGCATGGGAAGCTTAAGCCTAGGTAGGTGTAACAAAGGTAACACCTGGGATTTTTGTTTTTATTTACTAGTTACTATATATTGTCTGCAAAATATTTTAGTTAATGTGGAAAAGGAGATTATGTTTTTTTAAAATCTGCTGTTCCTGGGAGAACACGTTGGTATAGGTGGCAGAAGTATTTTGATCTAAAGGCTTTTGTTTTGGTATGACAGAGTCCCTTTCATAAAAAAGACATATTTTGAATGTAAAGAGTGGCCAAGACAAGCTAGGATGTTTCCAGCTATGCAGACGGTACTGGCATCAATGCAAGCCCAAGAGAACTCACAGATTTGGTTGAGTCTAGTTTTGTAATGGAGATGGGCTCCAAGATCAAATGAAGGAGTAGGATGTGATGGTAGAGGAATGTCTTATGATGTGAGTAAAGTGGGGCAGCCTGTAACATGTACTTCTGCCTTGTTTTACTGTGAATAAGCAGTTGTGCTGGAACATGTTCAAATCTGCCGTAACTCACATGAGAACACAGTGGTGGTAAGAGTCTACTCCACTTAGCAGTTAAGTTAGCTTTTAGTGATTTTTTTTTCTCTGATCTCTATCTTTTCAAATGTGTTACTTTACTTTTCTGTAGTATACTGTATTTCCCATGTCATTAGTGTGAATAATCCTTTAACATGTAAATATCATGGAGCACACTTGGCCCTCGCTGGGGGAATATTACTTCCCTTTCTCAACTACAGGCTCATATCAGTGTAGTTTCCTAACTAATGAGTAGGTAACCTTGCCAACAGTGGTGCAGCTGATCATGATTTGGCTGAATGATGATACCAAGAACCCTTCTAAATGTTAAAATAATGGAATGAAAGCAAAGTAAGAACTGAATTAATGTGAATGAATTGCAGATATTTAATCAGCTTTGTGGAGGGCACTGGTACTCTAACTATTGCTTTTGTTGACAAACCGGGTGCACCCCTGTAAACAAATACAATAAAATTAAGAAATATGCATAATAAATGTAATAAAATATCTGCATATTAGCCATGGTTGAGCTTGCTAAACCATTAACATTGCACTGTAAACAGGAGAGGTGCAGCCTTCTCTTGATTTTTGAGCTCCCCAATAGTCGCTGGTTAGTCTCTTATGGATCAGAGCAGACAACATAAGACTTAGCCAAAGAGTGATTTCCACACAAGAAAGAGTGTAAGCAGTGGAACCTCAGTTCATATTGTCATGGTAAAACTTAAAGTTAAAAGAAACCAGAGAGTGGTTCCTGCATAAGAAAGAGAGAGAGAACAGTGGGACCTCAGCTCATATTGGATTTTAAACTTAAAAGTGTAGTTTCCTGACCAATGAGTGGGTCACCTTACCAACGGTGGTCAGGTTGATCATGATTAGGCTGAATGATGATACCAAGAACCCCCCTAAATGTTAAAACAATGGAATGGAAACCACGAACATTGAATTCATTTGAATGATTTGCAGGCTATAAGCAGTTTTGGGGGGGAGCACTGGTAGTATAACTATTGCTTTTGATTTTGGTCACAAACCAGGTACACCCCTGTAAACAAATAAAACAATTTAAGAAAGCTGCATAAGATAAAATCTTTGCATATTAGTCAGGGCTAAGCTTGCTAAACCACCACATCACTTACATTCTTAATCAGTTTCCTATGCAGCACTGAGCCGAAGGCTTTACTGATATCCAGTTAGAGAATGTCAACTGTCTTACCACTGTTAACATACTGAGTTACTAAGCTGAAAAAAATCAAACAAGTTTCTCTGATATGATTTGTCCCTTGTGAACCAATGCTGCTTTTGTCCATCAGCCTCTTGTCCCCTAAGAAGTCAACAATCTGTTCCTTAATTAATGTTTCTAGGATCTTCCCACACTGGATGCTAAACTCATCTGTCTGTAGTTCCCAGGATCCTCATTGTCCCTACTTTTGTGTAGGTGTACTATATTTGCTACCTCCAGTCCTTAAACATCTCACCTATCACCTGGACTTGTTGATGAGGGCTCTCAGGGGAGCTGTTAGTGTATGACCCATCTCCCGGAACACCCTAAGGTGCAGTTCATCCAGCCCCAGGAATGTATTAACCTTTGGACATTGCGGCTCCTTAACTATCCTGTGTTTGAAAATGCTGCTACTGTATCTCCAGTTTCCATTCCATAGGTCACTTATATTTAATCCTCCTGTTGGTTATTGAGTATTGGGTCTGAAACCATGACTGTGCACAACAAACTAAGGTACTCATTTTGAACATTGCTTTCCCCACAGTATCCCCCACCCTTATCTCATTCCTCATCATCTTTACCATGTTGTCCTTCATATGTCTCTTTTCACTGATGTACCTAAAAAGGTATTATAATTTTTTTTGTCACTCACTGGTATCCTAAGTGAAACATTTGCTTTTGCCCTCCTAATGAGTTGTTTGCTAATCTGTATCATTTCCTTATATAGCTCCCTGTTAACCCATGATTGTTCTCCCTTGAAGGTCATAAAAGCGATAATTTTCCCCTGGTTTCTGCATCTATCAAACCAAAGTGGCTTCCTCTGTTTATTTGTCCTAATAATGTACTTCATGTAGAAATCCTCCATTATTGCCCCTTTGGCCCTTTAATGACTTCCCATTTGTTCCTTCCCCCTATATGTTGAATATTTCCTTTAATCTATCAGTAGTAACCTCTTCTAGTGTAGTGAGCTCCATTTTTCTAAAATCAAGGATCAGGATGTTAAAGAGAAGCCACTGGGCCATCAGCATAGTGCTAACCTCAGAGTTATTGTCATTTTCAACTACTGAGTACTGTAACTTGCCATCACTGGTAATATCCTTGTTGGACATAAAGAGATCCAAGATGTTCTCACCCTGATTGTATTCCTCACCCATTGTTTGAGCAAGTAGCTCTGTATAAACACCACAAACCTCTGACTCCTCATACTCCTGTCCTCTGTAATTTATCAATCTGGAGTACATCTGGGAAATTAAAATCACCCATTTGTGTAAGTCTACTGATTCCTGCTGCATTTGTTATATCCATCTCTGAAACTGCATTCATCCCTGTTGACTAACTTGGAGATCTGCAAGTAATGCCTATTCTGAATTTTCTAACCCCATCTCCATCAATTGAAGCCACGGCAACTCTCCTGCCTTCCTCTTAGATATGGATTTTTCCCTAGCACCTCTGTAGACTTCTTTACAAACACCCCTGCCCCCTCCAGTGACCTTTCTGTCTATCCAAAATATTAACACAGCACTTGAAGATCCCAGCTGTAATTTTGGTCCTATCATATTTTAGAAAACTGCCACTATTTGTCTGTAGCTTGTCCATTTAGTTCCCCAGGTTCCTATCATTTGTGTACAGTACTGTACTTTTCTATGACACGTCCTAACCCCTCTGATCTTCCTGCTGTTATTTGTTGAAAGTGTCTTTTTATCCCTAACTTCCTTCTTTACTGTCATATTCCCCCATATTCTCTTTGTGTATTGTGAAGAGCCACTCTGGCTCTGGGTGTATGAGTGTGTTTCTGCAAACTATCCCTGCTCTCCCCCTCTTTTCTAAATATGTCCTAATTGCTACATCTATCTTCTGCCCTTTCACTGATGCCCTCATTGTTAGATGAAGGCCATCCTTTCTGAACAGCATCCCATCCTCCCAGAAGGAGCCCCAGTCCCTAGAAAAGGAAAAGCATTTCTCCCCACATCAACTCTTTAGCCATGTGTTGAATTCTTTAATATTATCCTGTCCATGTGATTCCTCATATGGCAGTAGGTGACTGTCAAAGAAGGTTATCAACTCCATTGCTGTCCTAAGCTTAGTGCTTAGTTCCTTGAAGCTGTTCTTAATGCTGTCTATGCTGCAGTTTGTCAGATTGTTGGTATCTATATGTATCACAATGTCTGTAATGCCCTCCCTACCCTGATGACCTTCTCCTTTAGAGATACATCTTAGAGCAAATTAGACTGTTTTAAATTATTTCCTTGATTTGTTTTCATTTGACAGTATTTCATACTAATTTTAAGTATGCTGTGTTCATGCTAGAAAATTAAATCTGAGAGACTTAGGTATGCACAGCAACTTGGATATTATTGCTGTCATTTTAAAATAACAAGACTTGATGCCTTGCCCCAAAATAGTCTTTGGAAAAGGGCAAAATGCATACATACAGTAAGTGTATCATAAGTAGTTACAAAGATAAAGGAAATAGTGAAGTTGTTGCCTTCACCACCTTTCAATGTGGTAGCTGGCAGTAATGATCCCTACTGAGGTGGTCCTAATCCCTGTGTTATCTGACTCTCATTTTCATCTCGCTTTTCAATTAAATGAAGTAACTCAGTCAAATAATGTAATTGTCATCTTTACCACAAGATACCGTACACTCCAGCTTTGTTTCTGTTGCTATGGGCATGTTTGTCATGCATTCATCAGTGGGGTCTGTGAGTTGACATGAATGAAATAAAATGTCATCATCTGTTTATAACACATTAACGTGAACTATATGGGCTTGGATCTTATTTAATAAACTGTAAATGATTGATAATGTGCAACTACTTGTTTTTTCAGCTGCATGAGTGAGAACACCTGCTCTTTTATTTGAAATCCTTTCTCCAATAGTGCATATACAGTACATTGCAGTAAATAATAAGTTCCAAAAGGTAAGTTGAAATTAAAAAAAATCAACTAAGGAAATTTTTTTTTTTTTTGCAGGACCCATTAAGGTTTCTCTTTGCTTGCTCCTCCCGCAACTTGACCTTGTTGATTTCAGCTTAGATTCAGTTTGTTATTCCTTGACATGTTTTAGTCTATGATCATAATACATCTTTCAACCTGGTTCATGGCAGTGCCAATTGTATTTTTACTTTGTGCATTTTTGTTTTTTGCCCATGGTGGTGCATACCATTTATAGGTGTCAACAAGCACAACTTTTAGAGTAGCACCTTGTATAGTAATGCACACTCTTTTCTGCATCTCCTAAACGTTTGGGTTACATTCATTTTAACTGATTTGGTTGTTTATGTCAGTCTAGCTTGAAGTTGGTTTGCAGGCCATGGAACTGTTAGTTCTATGCTGCTGACAGTTTAATTAGTTCTGGTTAAGGTTTGTGTGTTTGAATACAACTTAAAGAGCTACTGATGCCTCAAAGTAATCTTTAAAAAACATAATAATCTGTTACAATTCTGCTTGCATTCCATTTATATTTTATATATTTCTCCTACCCATAATTTATTACTAAGAAAATGTGTATGAATATATGATGGTTGTCCCTTAGAGTTTATTTTGAGTTCATCTGCCTCTATAGCTTACTCCCTACTCTAAGTCATAATCCTCTGTTGTGACATCACAGTTTGTTGCCATGGAAATAATTGTGAGGTCATACGCAGTGCTCTATGACTTCAGGTAGGGAGAAAGTAGAAGGAATAGACAAACTCTTCAGGAGCAAAGATCTTGTTTTCATACAGATGACCTCAGTAATATATATTGGGGAGGAGAAATACAGAACTAATGAGAAATACAAGTGGGACTGTGTCTAAATATTATGTTTTGTTAAAGTTCACTTGAATGTGTCACTAGCTGTTTAAGTAGAAAGCATTCCAACTGCAATTTTGTATCGTTGGGGTAGAATCTGCACTAAGTTAGAACTCAAGCACAGATTGATGCACAACAAACATTGATAGATAGTATAAATATGGCAGTTCAACACAAGAGACAAGTGAGTTAGCAGCATGTAAACTAGTATCATTATGGATAGTAATGTTGTGAGGTTGGAAGGTGGTCAATTAGGCATTAGGGGCTGGATATTCAAACTGTGCCATTCTGAGGCGCAAGCCCTTGCGCTGCACAAAATAGTTGCACAGGGGTGTGGCCGGGGCGATATTCAAAGGAGTTGCGCTATTGAGCAACTCCTTTGAATATCATCCCCCAGCCACAGCCACTGTGCATGGCGCAGTGAAACTTGTGCCACCGCAAGTTGTCAGAGTGGAGCATTCAACTTGCGGTGGCCAAGTACCATTAGCCATGCACAAAATCACGATATTCAAAAGGTGACATGCAAATGGGGCCATAATTCATGCAAGGCGCAGGGGGGGCCATTTGCATCTGATTATGGCCCCATTTGCATGCCATTAGCATGTAGGTGCGCCAATCCCCAAGGACTTGCGCCTGGCGCCCTGCCAGGCAGCAGCCGTCTGGTACCAATGCACCCTGCAGCCCGATTGCGGGCAGCAATGTGGCTCCCCCACCTCCTCCCGTACATCTCCCTGGTGGTCCAGTGGACCGAAATGCCCAATCGTGGGCAGAAAGTAAATTGAACCCCCCCGGACATGTCCCTAGTGCCCAATCGCGGGCAGTAAGTAAAGTGCCCCCCCACCCTGAACATCTCCCTGGTGGTCCAGTGGACGTAATGCCCGATCGCGGGCAGAATGTAAATTGACAACCCCAAACATCTCCCTGGTGGCTAGTGTCCCCCACCCCACCCACCCAAAGCCCTACCACCCGCTCCGCCCCGGCAGCCGGCAGGCGGCAGCATCACCACCCTGCCCCGCTGCCCGACTGACTGTCCAGTAGGGCTGCCGCCCATGGTGCAGAGTAAGAGCCAATGGGCATGCAGCCCATACCGTACATGACAGTCCAGATTTGTGAATGGGTGGGTGGGGTGGGGGACACTAGCCACCAGGGAGATGTTTGGGGTGTCAATTTACATTCTGCCAGCGATCGGGCATTACAGTCCACTGGACCACCAGGGAGATGTTCGGGGGATCAATTTACTTTCTGCCCACGATCGGGCATTTCGTCCACTGGACCACCAGGGATGTGGAACGGGAGGGGAGCTACACTGATGCCCGCCGATCGGGCTGGTGGGGGAGCACTATGCCTGCAATCGGGCTGGGGGACACAGGGACTGAGTTGGGGGCCAGCCACAGGTGGCAGCTGCTGTGTTGCGCCCTGCAATACAGCAGCTCACCTGTGGGTGGCCCTCGACTTAAGCCTTTTTTTTTTGGCTCAAGGTCTGCAGGCTCAGGTTGGGGGTTGCGCCTGCACAACTCTGCACAGCCCGGCTGAATATCAGGCTGTGCAGTTTATGCATGGTTCCTCCCCCTCCTGTTGAGCATGCATTCATTTGCATTGTGCTGTTGCTCAGCCTGTTTTCAGTGGCGCAACTGCCTCCTGCTGAATATCGCAGAATGGCGCAATGTAGAACTTGAGCATGCGCAACCCTGTTGCGCATGGTGCAACCCTTTTGAATATCTGGCCCTAGATGTATTATCTGCAAAACGTTTAGTACAGACATAGCTAATGAAGTGTTGGTGTTTATATGTAATGAATTTGAGCAGATTAAAGAACTCAAATGGAGACTTCTAGAAGCAGAAATGACTATAGTATCCTTGAAACATGACAAAATGTTGAGGGCAATGTGCACTAACGTAACAGCAGTGGAGTTGGTAACAGTTGAAAGTAGAAAACGAGTTAGGGATCAAACTGATTGGGAAATTGAACACAGAAAATCTAAAAATGTTAGAAGAAGAGCCATGGGCTCTGCTACTTAATTACATACTAGATTTGAACATCCTCTGCTATTGGATGAGGAAGGAGAAATGAGTAGTCACAGAACTGACAAGGTGCCACAAAATATAAGTGGGAATAATACCCAAACAGAAAATAAAAATATACCACAAGTACATGAAACTTCAAGTGACACAAGCACAGCAACCCCAGCTACCTTAGGAGAAATTCAACAGAGAACTGATAATTTCAACCAAGTACATGATGAGAGTAACCCCACATCTGAACCACAGACTAGTCAAACAACTATAAATTATGAACCCACAAATGAGCAAGAAGTAAATTGCATACCAATGGAGCAAAACAATTTAGGAACTGAGAGTTCTGTAAACAAGATGGTTTATGTATTAGGGGACTCCATCTTAAAATTTTCAGACAGGTATACATCAGCAGTGAACAAAGAGCAAGTAACAACTAACTATTTCTCAGGGACCAAAATCCACAATATTAAAAATATGTTAAAGGATATAGTGGGTAAAAAGAATAAAAATGCTATAGTGATCTTCCATCTCGGGGTGAATAATATCAGACATCAGGGTGTTAAAGTCATTATACAGGAATTTAAAGAATTATGGCAGGAAGCAAGTAAACTGGAATGTGAATTGTACTTTTTTGAAATACTAGCAGTGCCTTGGGAAAATTAATATAATGTGAAAAATATCAAAGACATAACTAATTGGTTGAGAATATGGACAACAAAGGAAGGGTTGGGGTGCATTAGGCACTGGGAGGAGTGTATATATGTGAACCAAAATACTTCTGTAGAGACGGCCTCCACCTTAGTAGAAAAGGTTGTAGAAAGTTAGGAATTGAATTAAGGAAATATGTACAAAAAGATTTAAACTGATTAGTAGGGGGAGATGGGTTGCAAATCAAAAACAGCTTAAATCAAGAGTAGGGAAAAATGTCCCTGAAAATATAAATAAACAAAAAAATGAAAATATTGTACAAGCTAAAAATCTGGTTCCTTAATGCACACAGCTTGAACGTGAGCAAAAAAATCAGAGTTAGAACTTCAGCTGGTTGAAGAAGGTATGATTACAGAAACCTGGTGGGACCCAGGTATAGTGTGGAATAGAAACATGGAAGGTTACACATTATTTTGTAAAGATAGACAACACAAGAAAGTTGGAGGAGTGGCTATTTTTCTGAAAGATTTTTTAAAGGATAGTATAGCTCCAGCCTTTGGAGAAAATGACACTGACATAGCCTTGGAGGGCACTAGCAAAACAAAATTGTACCTTGGACTTTATTACAGGGCTATAAACTCCAAAAAGTAAATGAATAAACATATTATGAATGAAATTGAATATATGTCACATATAGGGGACATAATAGTCTATTGTGACTTCAACTACCCCGATTTGATCTGGGGAAATGTACCATGTGCAGAGATGCAGAGAAATTGCTTTCTGGAGATGCTACACATTGCAGGTTTAACCCAATTAGTGTATAAACCCACAAGGGGGAATAAAGTATTGTACCTTATTATAACAAATAGAGAAGATATGAAATTGTGTCTTGTGTTGCATATGACTGCATCCTTAGCTCCTGCCTTGTATTATATGCACTTTTTATTTTAACTGAGTGCTTAATGTAACATACTTTGCACGTTTGAGCCCTAGTACCTGATAAGAGAGGTGCCAGGAAAAGAGTCAGTATTTCACATCATATTCTTGTGAACTGCAGACTAGTTCTAAATATTCTATTTCTACTGGACTTTCTATACTTGCTGTGTTGGTCAGGAAATATTGCAAATCAGGTGATTTGCTACACTTTTAAAATTTTTATTCTATTTTTGGGAGTACAGTGCCTCTTGACCTTCCCCTTACACTGCCGGGTTGTCTAGTGCTTAAAACGCTGGCTGCTTGGTGAGCAGGGAGCTTACAAACTGTGTCTTGTGTTGCACACGACTGCATCTTTAGCTCCTGCCTTGTATTATATGTACTTTTTATTTTAACTGAGTGCTTAATGTAACATACTTTGCACATTTGAGCCCTAGTACCTCATAACAGGGGTGACAGGAAGAGAGTCAGTAGTTCACATTGTATTCTTGTGAACTACAGACTAGTTTGAAATACTCTAGTTCTCCTGAGCTTTCTAGACTTGCTGTATTGGGCAGGAAATATTGCAAATAGGTTGCAAGGCCTATCAATTTTCTCTGATTGCAAGTAACAGATTTCAATTGTTAAATGAGTTTGAGGCCCCCAGTGGGGTATCACTTTCCTTGGAAGCTACCTCCCCTAATTTAATTGATTCAGCCCATTCCAGTAACTCAGCTGAACCACTGATTAGTCACCCTGGTCCCCTTGGTTTCTGTCCTCCACCCTCTAATGTCCCACTTGTTCCAATAGAGGCCTCGCCCACTGGCCTAATTCAGGAAACAGCACCATCTCCAGTCCCCATGAAAACCATTCCTACCCCTAGAGTTGCTCAAAGACAGGTGTTTGTAATAGGTGACTCCATGGTTAAACACCTGGATAGGGCCATATGTGATCCAGACAAGGCTAATCATACATGCTCCAGTTTTTGGGGTGCCAGGATTATGAATATCTCAAACATGGTACATAATACATTAGCAAATGGTGGCTCTAATCCATTGGTGGTTTTACATGTAGGCACTAATGATTTCCTGTCTTCAGCCCTAGTGGACATTAAGCAGGACCTTGTAGCCCTTTCCAATATATTGGTTAACATCAGATGTGAAATAGCCTTCTCTGAAGTTTTACCTGTCCCTAGAGCATCTGCTGAATTTAGTAAAACAATACACAAATTTAATAACTGGTTTGTATGAGATGTCTAAAGCAGAATCAAGTATGCCTTACATACTGGGAAGAGTTTGTCGATAGATTTGACTTATTTTGTAGAGACGGTCTTCACTTGAGCTGCAAGGGTAACCAACTAGTAGGAGAACATATCCTGAAATACATTAATCAGCATTTAAACTGCTTGATCTAGAGGAGAGTATAGTCTCTCCCCCAAAGAGGCCCTTGAGTAAAGAAAATAAACATGCCAAGCTAAATAATTTGAAATGTTTATATTTCAGTGCTAGAAGCCTTAACAGTAAATTGGATGAGCTTAAGGTCATTCTTATTACTGAACAGATTGTTGCTGTGTTGATCACCGAAACTTGGGGGGGATGAGAAATCTAGTTGGGACTTCTCTTTGCCTGCATTTACCTTGTACAATTTTACCAGGCAAAACAAGAAGGGTGGCAGGGTTGCTATTTTTCTAAGAGATGCATTACAGGTAATCGACATTTCTAATAAGGTTGAAAGCCCTATTTTCCCCTCTGAATCTGTATGGATCAAACTAACTAAGGACAAAGATCATTCACCTATCAGGCATCCAACTGGCTCAACTCTCTTGGCAATGACATAGTGACCGCTCCAACACTCGGCTTCTTCAAGTCCAAGCTGCACCTCTCACTGTTTGTATCCTGCAATTGCCATTCTTAACATTTCCACCTTTCCAGCTGCACATGCCCCAGTACCCAGCACTTACAATCAGTCTTTGCATCCCTAGCACCTTACCTGTCATATTCCCTCAACAAGGCCCCCTGGCTACACTGTCTCCCACCCTCACCCACCTCCCCCCATATCTCCACTCCTGCCCTCACTCCCAACCACCTCCCATACTCCCCTACCCCTGCACCTCCTACCCCTCAATCTCCTACCCTCACTCCCCCCACCACCCACCCTCCTTCCCTTGTCTTGCTCATACCTCAAGTCTTTGTACTGGTTATTACATGTCTGTAAGTCAATGACTATATGTTTGTAATTAAAAATGATGACTGTTGCACACACTGACATGGAACCTTTGTAAAAGAGCCTTGGCTCAAAGGTATTGTAATCCTAGATTGAAATAAATAAATAAAAAAAATGTTAAATAATAAACAGTACATTATCTTGGGTGTTTGTCATCATCCACTTAGTACATCTATTGATCTCCTGGACATAATTATTAATGAAATTGAATCAGCTTGTTCCTTAGAGGACATCATCCTAACTGGGGACTTTAATCAGAGCGATGTTGACTGGTCAGAGTTGAAGGCTACTTCCAACTCAGGGAAAAAATTGGTCAACATGTGTCAACAATGTAACCTTATGCAGGGTGTGAAACAACCTACCAGGGGTAAAAACATCATTGACCTTGTGTTTTACAGTAAGAATCTGATATAAAAAAATCTTACTATATCTGCTCCTATTGGCAATAGTGATCACTGTTCCATTAGCTTCAACTTGGAACACTTGATTTCTTTGGTGTCTAATAAATTCATAATTTACTTGTACGATAAAGCTGATATTCCTAATATTAAAGCTGGTTTAGATAGGGTGGACTGGGTGTCTACTTTCAACACTGTGGGTATTTAGGAGTATTTTCATATGCTTCACACAAAATTATTGACTTGAGAGACAGTCACATCCCTACCAGGGCAAAAAATGTGTCTAGCCATCCAAAACTAAAATGGATGAATAACATTATATCCAGGCTTATAAAAAAAGGGTAAATTTTATTCTGCTTACCTAAAATCTCCAACTCCTACAAATTGGGGTTTATTTTAACAAATTCAAAAGAAGCGTAAAAACAACATACGAAGAACAAAAAAAAAAACTTTGGAGCTAAGATTAGCTTCTAATGCATGTAAGGACAATAGTAAATCCTTCTATGCATATATAAACTCCTTAAAAAAATTTACATGTCAAGTAGGCCCACTTCAGGAAAATTGAACTTTAATACATGATCCTTTGGATATGGCAAATTTATTTAACACCCATTTTTGCAATATATTTCACACAAAAAAAAAACAAACAAATGAGCTAATACCATTAATGATTCTATAGACTGTCACATTACTATTCCTGTTTCCACTGTTTACACAAAACTGTCCATGCTTAAAGGGAAAACCAGTGTCTTACCAGATGATGCGTTTGGTCATCTTCTGTATTTACTGGCTGATAGTCTGTCTTTGCCCCTCAAGTTACTATATGAACAGTATATAAACTACAACTTTGTCCCTAATATTTGGAAAACTGCATACGTAGTACCAATTTATAAAAAAGGCCCAAGGAATAATTGGGAAAATTACAGACCCATCAGCTTAACTTCCCTTATGTGTAAGATACTGGAAAGTCTGATTAAGGACTTTATTTCTCCCATCCTATCCAAATCTGATAATGAACAACATGGCTTCAAAAAGGGCTGCAGTTGTTTGACCAATTTATTGTATTTTTACGAGGATGTCAGTTTACAACTTGACAATAGACTTCCTTATGACGTGATCTATATTGACTTTAGTAAGTCTTTTGATCTTCTCCCCCACTGGGCATTGTTGCACAAACTCTATTCTTACAACATTAATCCCAATGTCATTAAATGGATAGCAAACTGGCTGACAGACAGAATGCAGCAAGTTCTGATTAACGGACTGGGTTCTAATATTGGGGCTGTCACCAGTGGGGTACCACAGGGTTCTGTCCTGGGTCTCTGCCTATTCCAGCTATTTATTACTGATATTACAAGATATTGCTGTTCCAACACCATTAAATACGTGGACAATATTAGAATTGACAGACTATGCTCTATCGCAGATCAAATAAATGCCCTCCAGAATGACTTGGACCTAGTGTCTACATGGATTACCATATGGGGCATGAAAGTGAACCATAATAAGTGCAGGATTATGCATTTTGGAGACAACTAGGCAATATAGCTTTAACCAGCACTGACGTAGAGAAAGACTTGGGGGTTCTGGTATCAAAGGGTTTCCTCTCTAACTCTCAGATAAATGAGGTAATCCTTAGGACAAATCAGATTATTTGGTCCATAAAGAGGAACATTAGATCTAGAGACAGTAAACTTCTTATGCCCCTTTATAGACCTTATGTATGCCCCACTTAGGTTTTTCCTCTCAGCTATGGTGCCCTTATAAGAAGCAGGACATCATATTACTGGAAAGGGTACAAAGAGGATACATTAAACTGGTGAGAGGGTTGAGAAATATCTCGTATGAAACCAGACTTCGCTCCTTGAATCTGATGCCCCTTTCCACCAGACATTTAAGAGGGGATCTTCTTTTGTTGTATGACATCATGAATGATCCTTATTTATTGACTAGCCTAGAGTTTAGGTTTAGAGATGATATTTTTATTTTTTTGAAATTCAAGTTCTTTATTAAGTTTTTGTTACATATAAAGCCATTAACCTTGATATAAACAATCAGACAAATTCGGATAACCTAAAATAACTACCCCTAAAGCCCCCTCCCCATCCCCTTTTCCCCGTATCTCCACCACCCTCCCACTGCCCCCCTTCACCCTAATTACCCTACCTCCCTCTGGAGTGTGCTGACACTTATAAGATATTGGATAATAGTGATTAGGGAAAAAAACCTCTGGGGAGTCAATACAAAGCAACTTCCTAATGTAAGTATAAGGTATATAACTTACCCCATTTTTTATCAAAAAGGGGAAGCTTATTACCCAAACTTGCACTCAAATGTTCAATCCTAAAATAAACTGTGATCTCATTGAGCCATTCAACATATGATATACTCAGCTGGTCTAACCAATGTTTAAGTACAAGTTTCTTGACCACCATAGAGACTAAAGCAACATGGAATCTGTGCTCTTTGACCTCTATAGGCTGGTAAATATCCAACAGACAGACCTTTACTGTGAACAGGTCCTCTGGGCCCAACAGGGGGTCCAATTTGGATTGGAGAGCCTGCCATAGGGGAGCTACTTTTTCACAAGACCAGAAAATGTGTATCAAGTCTCCCTCCGCCTTGCCACACCTAGAACAATTAGGATTGGAAAGATGTCCTATTCTAGCTAATTTCACCAGGGTATAATACACATAATTTAGTATATTATATTGGATAAGCCTGAGTTGATCCTGGGTATTGTAAATATGTAGATCTTTCCAAATTTGTGACCAGTTGATGGTTAAATTTGATAACAAGGGGGTCCATGCCTTGGCCCCGGTCAAAGGATCTGGGCACTTGAAAGCTAGGAGATTCACATAAATCAGGGAGACACAGTGAGGTGGGGGACAGAGGGTCCACATCTGTGTTAGTAACATATCCAGCTTGGGTAACTGAGGGGTGGTGCCAAACAGTTGGCCTACTAAGTGTCGCAGCTGAAAAATCTTGAAAATGTGTAGACCGGGTATACTATATTTTAAGAGAATATCAGTGGAGGAGATAAAGGAAACATCTGAGTATAAATCTATTACCCTGACATCTTTTAATTGGGGTAGCCAGCCCGGTGTGATATCTGTATCCCCAATTTTAATATTGAGGTTAGAAATGAGCAGTTGAGCCATATCATGGGGTGGAGATAGTTTGAGAAAGGAGTAGCACTGGGAGAAAATCTTAAATGAAGTGCCAATCACTACATTACATAACCCAGGTGGAAGAGACTTCCCTGCAGAAAAGAAAATGGTGGAGATATCTAGGTGGTGTGAGCATAACATTTGGTTTTCAGTCTGAAGCCAGCTGGAGATATGATCCCCATTTGTTGTGGTCAACAACCTACCTACCCTTTACATGTGTCTAGCCCAATAACACAGCAGGAAATTCGGTAAGCGCAAACCCCCAAGTTCCTTAGGAAGGCTTAGCTTGTGATAAGAACACCTAGAATGCTTATTTAGCCAGATAAAGCTGGAGATTATTGAATGCAGCTGCTGGAAAAATGATTGATGAAGCCAGATGCATAGCATATTTAGAGGACAGAAGATTCAGGGAAGAATGTTTATTTTTACAATGTCAATCCTCCTCCATAATGACGGCACAAGTGATTCCCATCTGCGGAGCTCTTGTTGGATAATGGACACCAGGTCATCCAGGTTTAGGTTCTTGACCTTTATGGGGTCTGTGGTTAGAAGAATGCCTTGGTACTTAATAGAATGTGGAGACCATTTCATGCCAAATCTATTGAAGCTATATCTGTGGGTTAGGTGGTTAAGTGGAAATATTTCAGTTTTAGATTGATTAAGCTTGTAATTAGAGTATCGACTGAATTGTGCTATTTTCTGTAGAGTGCCCTCTAGAGAGGATACTGGAGACTCTAAATGAAGAAGAATATTGTCTGCATAGACTGATATGTTAAAGTGTGGTTAAGTATAGAGATGCCCTGTATCTGAGGTGATGATTTAATACTATGAAGTAGGGGTTCCAAGTAAAGGTTAAAAAGAAAAGGTGAAAGTGGGCAACCTTGTCTGATACCCTTAAAAGGGGGGAACTGGGAGGAAAAGACCCCTTTACAATATATTTTAGCTGAAGCTGAAGAATAAATAGATTGGAGCCATTGGATGAAAAGAAGAGGGAAGCCCAGTTTCTTTAAGGTTAACCATAGAAACTCTAAGTCCACTCTGTCGAATGCTTTTTCAGCATCTAGTGATACTAGAGCAATGGGAGAATGAGAAACTTGAGCAGCCTGAAAAATGTGACTCAGTTTCCATAGATGGCCTGCCGAGGAATGCCCAGGGATGAAACCAACATGTTCAGGGCTTAACAACCCAGTCCATACCGACGTGATGCGCCAAGAGAGAATTTTAGTTAGTATCTCGATGTCATAGTTCATAAGAGAAATCGAACGATAACTAGATGGTTAGGAATGTGGTTTATCCAGTTTAAGGAGAAGGACTACAGTTGCTTCTAGCAATGACGAGTCAAGAGAATCTGCTGATAACATATATTTGTATAACCTGAGTAGAAGAGGGGCCAGATTGGCAGAGAATACTTTATAGAAATTGGGGGGAAAGCCATCTGGACTGGGGGTTTGTCTGATACTAGATCTTTGATTGCTGCTTCTACTTTGGATGGGGTCAAGGGGGATGAGATATAGGTCCTCTGATGATCTGAGAGAGAAGGTAGACCCAATGAATCCAGATATGCTTCTGTGTCTGGGATATTCAGTGTATTGAGTCATTTACCATATAAGGAATGGTAGAACTTCTCAAAAACTTCAGATATCTCCCAAGGGGTAACTTTGGTAGTACCATCTGGAGCCATAATGTAGGGAATGAGTCTGGAGGTTTCTGTCTTATGCAGTCTTAAGGCTTGGAGCCTACCTGTTTTCTCACCTTGATCAGCATACTGAGATTTCATTTTTAATAGAGCATACTCAGCTTTTTCTCACATTAAGTCTGCATATTTATTCCTGTGGGAAATTAAGGCTGCAAGAGAATCAGGGGAGGTATTTGAAGAAAGAGTTCTGCGCACCGGATTTGGGCCAGAAGAGAAGTGGCCTCTTTCTCTCTACTCTTCTTACAGTATGAGGAAATCTTTATTAATTCCCCTCTGAGAGTGCATTTTAGAGCACCCCAAAACATATCTTCCTTCTGAACCGAGCCCTTGTTGTCTTCCAGGAAGAATTTAATAAGGGAGTGAATTTTGGAAACTATGGGCTTCTCCTTTAATAATTGGGTATTTAGCTTTCATGCTGTGTCTCTCTGATTTAGTGGATCCTAAGTTAAAAGCACCCAAGCTATTGAATGGTCCAATAATACTATAGGTTCCAGATCTGCTTGACCGAGGCCCATAAGAAGAGGGAGACTAATTAGGATATAGTCTAGTCTGGACAAGGTTTGGTGTATTGTCGAGAAATAGGAGAAGAGCTTGCTGAAGGGGTTGAGGATACACCATGGGTAACAGATCCCCAAGAGGTCCATGAAGTCCACCAACACCCTTTGAGATGGGGATGGGGGTTTTATAACTGAATAAGATTTATCTAGATCTTGGGTAGGAGGAATATTCCAGTCTCCCCCTAAAATCAGAGGAGCTGGTAAATTGGGAGCAAGTGTATTAGCTAGGGCCATGAGAAAGGTAGGATTCCCTCCTACTGGACCATATATTGAACCTAGAGTAACCTCTTTACCCATTAAGGTGCCCTTAACCAGTATAAATCTACCATTAGGGTCTGCAACAGTATATTTTGCCTGAAAAGAAACATTATGCTTAATTAGCACAGCTACCCCCTACTTGCAGTGGAATCTCCTGCTGAAAAAACTTGTGATACCTCTTGCCTGCGTAACCATTTGGCTTCATCCTCCAACAAGTGTGTTTCTTGTAACAAAATAATTTCTGCATTAAGCAAAGCACAGTGTTTTAGAATCTGAAGTCTTTTAACAGGGTCTCTGACTCCCCTGATATTCCATGTTATAATTGTAATCATTACATTCGCCATATGTGATAGCTAATATATATAAAACTCCTATATTATCTAGGAATAATATGAAAACCTTGATGTACACTCCAGCCCCCCCTTTCCAGTACCCCATACTACCCAGAAATCATAGTATGTAAACCAAAACCTCCTCTTGCTAGAGATCCCCACCTTCTCAAACGTACTTGAAATCAGTACCATCGAGATGTCCTCCTTAGGAAATATAATTAAGCTGTTAAGGGATCCAATGCATTATCATCCCATCCTCATTACCCCCCCTTCCTACCCCAGCAACTATTTACATAGCACTTGTCTGGAGCTTATGATCCCAAAAACACATGAAGGTCCTACCCTTACCAGCTCCTGACTGATCCCCATACAAAGTCCTATCTATAGTGGAAAAGCTGACATGAAAGTCTTCAGAGTTTAACGCAGGTTTATATCTGTGAATTGACCACAAAAACATTACCCAGAACAATAGGATCTGAGGACATATTGAGGAGCTGGACCCCCCATTAACTGGAATGCTGATCATCTTCCAGAAGCCTGCATAGACTGGAGCTCTCCCCTCCCTCCCCACTATCCCCGACTATAAATAGAAAACCAGTCTGAGAAATAACTAATAGAAGTATCATGTAGTAGATGACCTAGCCTTCAACCCATTGGTCTAGCTGTATTTTAAGGCCATTCAGTCAATCCATAGATTAATAAAATATAGCTTCCCTCCTTCCTGCCCTCCCCCCCCCACCATCCAATGAAATAGCTGTAACAACATGGAAACCAACAGCAACTCCCTTTCCAATGATCCAGACTGGCTAGGACCATTGACAGTATTTAAGGTACCCAGAAAAGAAGAAAAGGGTTGTTATTTACAGTTCGGGGGTTTCACAGTCCATGGAGATCTCGGTGCTGTATGGTAGGCTGTGGAGACATCAGGGGGACAAGTAAAGTCCAGGACAGGGATCTGGTCCCTCGATAAATCCATTTCAGGGTACTGCAAGCATGTTAAAGGTTCCTGTCTTAAAGAGGACTCTGAAATTCACAAACACCTCCAGTGGCCAAGGCCATACATTACCAGGTAAAGAAACTGCACAGCCTACCTGGATCTCCACCTGGAAGTCACCCCAAGGTACCAATTATGTACATGGAATATAATTCTTTGGGATACATTACAACTAAATGTATAAGGCATTAAACAAAGGGAGGAATTCCTTCAACATTAGTGACCTCAAGTTTTGTGCGGGTAATGTCATCCATTTTTAAACAACTCCGGTAGCTTGGTTTATAGATCATCTATTGCTTGCACAGGCAAGTCAAAGGAAATCCAGTTGCCAGATAGGGAAACCTGCAGTTTTGCCCAATAAAGTGTCTTGAAAGGGATGCCCACTGCAATAAGCTTGCTTACTGCAGGGTGGAAGGCTGTGCATTTTTGTCTGATTTCGAATGGCAAATCCTGGGTTTTTCTTAACTTGGTTCCCTCCCAGGTAATAGATTGCAGTTCTCTGGCTTTTGCAATAACATGTTGCTTCTCTATGTAGCTTAGGAATATAAGGATTATTGGTCGAGGGGGTGCCCCAGATTGTGGTATAGGTCTGAGAGACCTGTGGGCCCTCTCGATGTGATAATTGTCACTGAGTGGAGAGGAGGCCCACAATTTTCAGTAGGAGCATTTGTATAAAAAACACTATGTTGGAGCCTTCTTCTGTTTCTGGTATCCCCAGAATAAGAATATTGTTCTGACGGCTTCTCCCTTCTAAGTCCTCAGTTTTTAGCTGTAATGTTTGAACTTGCTGTCTGAGAAGTACTATTTCAAGGTCTAGTCTCTCTTTCCACTTCTCCATGGAGGATTTTCAAGCTTCTGCATCCCCTATCCTTTTGGTGAGATCTGACATATCACTCCTTAGAGATTTAATTTTGGAGGAGAGCTCTTGAAGTTTTTCCCTAAAAGGGAGTAACTCCTGCAGAAAACTATCCTCCATAAGAGGGATCGAGTGAGGATTCGCAGTGGTGCTCTTGCCAGCTTGCCCACTTTGGGCCTTCAATTTTTGGGGGGAATTTATCCAGTGAGGGTGGAGGCGTATGCTTCAGCTGGACCTGCCTCATTTCAGCTTCCATCACGGAGGGTTAAAACTCCAATAGCAATGCCGATTGTCTCGAAATTAGATGCTATAGGCAGGCTCTACTTCCCCAAGTATTTATTTAGAGCTGGAAGAAGAAATTCTTAATTAAATAGCCGAGGATGGCAGGAGTAGAGCGAGAGCTCCAAGTCACTGCTGCATGTCTGCTTAACATCCCAGTTCTGACACTGTAGTACAGCATGAGAGGGGTGCTGCACTTCTGAGATGCTGTCTTTCGGATGAGACATTAAACCGAGGTCCCATCTGCTTGGATTGGTGGTAGTTCAGGTGGATGTTTAAGATCCCATGGCACTTATCGAAAAGAGCAGTGGAATTTCCCCGGTGTCCTTGCCAAATTTCCCTCATTCACTAAAAATACCACCAACAGCTTAATCTGGTTCAAGATCAATTGACATTCATCTGTATCCCCCTCCCTCGGGTCGTGCCTGAAAATAGGCAGGATTTGTCTAGTGCACTTACCCGGTTAACAAAAACTAAATAAATAAATAAATAAAATGTCACACAATGGCACACAACCCTGCAATCAATGCACCTGTAAGACTTGTGAGCTCATTTCTACCTCGGACTCTGTGGTTACATCACAAAACAGACAATTTAAGGTGCATGGGAGTTATACATGCACATCACAACATGTTGTTTATTTCATTCAGTGCAAGAGATGTCCACAAACAGGTTATGTTGGAGAGGCAAGCCAACAGCTCTGCACAAGGATGAACTCGCACAGACATACTATTAGAACATGAAGATTGAAAAACCAGTGGGGCACCACTTTTCCCAGCCTGACCACTCAGTTTTGGATATGTCAGTAATGGTCTTAAAAGGAAATCTCAAAAACACACAACAGAGACAAGCTTTTGAGATTAAACTTATTTTACATCTCAATATGGTAGCAGATGGAATGAACATTGATCTGGGTTTCATGGGACATTACAGAAACTGACATCCACAGACCTCTTCTTCTTCAGACTGGCATATTATAGGACTTCAGCATGTGTGGGGTGCGGGTGGGTGTATGTATGGGTGTATGTGTGTGGGTATGTGTTGTGAGGCATGTAAATATAGCAGGTGTGGGGCTTGCTGTCACATTGAGGTAGGCTTTTATTTAGATACATGGAGTTACAGTGTGTTACTGCTCTTACTTCACACACATAATGAATATTAATTCCTCCACACTTGTTACCTTCACCAAGGAGTGGGGTTTATTTTGTTGCACCATATTCAGATTACCTAGCCTGTTACTGTACATACAGGAATGTTATCATAGACTGTCATAATTTGTTTTAAATCTGAACATATTAGGGTGCGAGATCTCATTTGCATGGGGTCCTAGGCAGATCTTTTTACATTAGGCTAATATTGTAGTGATTTGTGGAAATGTAGGTATGTTAGACCTCTGGTCTTACACACATACTTAATATTTACTTCTAGTTACCTTACCTTGGGGAGGGCAGCAGTTTTATTTTATTTCATTGCGGTTCTATCCAGAATCCTTGAAAATGTTATTACACAGATAGGATTAAGGTTAAATCATGTCACATTGTGGTACTATCCAGAATCCTTGGAAATGCCACTACACATTTAGGATTAAGGTTAAATAGTGTCACATTTTTGCTCTGTCGGTATTAGGATACATGATCCCTTTTACTTGAGATTTCATGACAAGTTGAATTCCTTCAGGGAACTATTGCAGGGACTGATGTGAATGAAGGTTCATTAGGAGTGTGTGTGTGTCTGTATATCTCCTTAGAGCTAGTTACCCCCCCCCACATTATGGGGCTGTGGAGTGGGGTAAGGTGTACTGTTTGTGTGAAGAGGAGGAGAGAATTAAATTGTTATCTCTTTTTCAGATTCCTTAGACACTTCTGGTGCATCAAGTTGTTACACAATGAGAATTTAGTGATATCAGTACATATCACACTACATGGTCTTAATTCCTTGGTGGTCCTCGACAAGAGTTTTTTGTTTGACACTAACACTGTCAATTTATATTTAATTATCATTTATAAAGTCCTGTCAATACACTAGAGATTTTTGAAGTTTATGGGGCATGATATCTAGGCGGAGAGTATAGCTGGGTGATAGGTCCAGCTAAGTTTTACACATCATACAGTTTGCTCTGATGGTTTTAAGACAGCTTTACTGATAACTTCTTCTCTATAATGCATACATTGAAACTTCTTGAAGTCTTAGACAATCTTAATATGTCTTTAATCTGGGTGGGGGTTGTTTTTTAGTAATCACATTCTTATACACACTGTGACACTCATAGCTTGATTTAAGAGTCATCTGCTCCAGCAGTGTTATCCTATGTCAATTTAATTTATATGCAGTAGGATTCTTTTTATGTGTTTTGCACAAAGCACCTTTGACCCCTGGGGCCCTCCGAGCTGAAGGTAACATTGTACTGTTAAACTTCTCTGACATCATAATCTGTATTTTTTAAATGAGTATTTTAAACCAGTGGGGATGTTTTCTATTTTTTCTGCATGATCTAGTTGTTAAAAGTATTGTTTGTTCTAAATAACTGCCATTAGGCTTCTGAAGAAGGACTGGTTGGTCCGAAAGCTAAAGCTAGAGCACTGTGTTCTGGTTGTTACATCTATGTTGGTCCATTAAAAGGTATCAAATCATTTGCTTCTGGATCTGTTCTTGCAAGGACCAATATGGCTAATACTAAATCTAGATTGCTGCTACCAGGTTGCATGCCTCATGTGACTCAGAGATGACATTTATAATCTTAGAGGTCACCCCCTCCAGTTACAATCAAGGAGATTTAATTGTTTACCTCATAAATGTTTTTATACATTACGTGTTACCAAGCCCTGGAACGTATTGCCACTAGAAGTAATTACTAGTAGTTCCAAGGCAATGTTTAAGTCCCAGTTGGACAATTTAATCCTTTCAGGTTTTTGCCCCTGTTATTATTAATAAATAGGAGCAACTATGGGCCTCTCAGCTCTCTAGCTCCTTCAACTTCTTAGTATGAATCTAGGATAAGGACCAGGGAGCATTTGGGAAATAGTGACCACAACATTGTCCAAGTCTTTATTACAAAACATACAGCCACAAGAATTAGAGGGTCCACAATAGTCAGAAACTGTAGTAAAGCAGATTTAAAAAAAAATAAACAGGAACTATCCAAATGGGCATGGGAACAAGACTTTGCAGGCATATCCATCAATGAGAAGTGGGAACTTCTAAACAAATAAATTATTATCATTAGAAGAAGCCTATATTCCTACAAAATGAATGTACACAAAAAAGGCAAAAGACCAACCTGGTGTACTAATAGGATTTTAAAGCTAAGCAAGAAAAAAAAAGATCATATGAGAACATGATATCAAGAGGCACAGCAAATAGTAAAGAATATTACAAATATTTATTAAAACAACTTAAGAAGACCATTAGGCAAGAAAGAACTAAAGTTGAGCTAAAATTAGCATATTCAAAAGATAATGTCAAAAACTTTTACGCTCATATAAATAATCAAAACAAAATAAATAACCAAATAGGCCTATTGGTTAAAGAGGGAAAAGTGATCAAAACAGCCAAAGACATGGCTGAAGCCTTTAATAATTATTTTGGGACTGTTTATGAAAAGGGGGACAATACACATTATAGCATACCACAAAACATATGCCCATATTTAGATCTGACCTGTAGTACTAGTCAACTAATGGAATTGATAAATTAATTTAAAGTTCATAAATCTGCTGGTCCAGATGGTTTGAGTCCAAGATTGCTAAAAGAAATGGGTAATTGTATAGTGTATCCTTTGAGAAAAATCCTTAATGACTCCTTCAATTCAGGGCAGGTGCTAGATGACTGGAAGTGGGATATTGTTATCCCATTGTACAAAAATGGGGAAAAAGATGATACATATAGGATAGTGTATGGGAGCCCATACACAGCCACGCTATTCTAATACCGAGTGGTTTCCATTGACGATGAGGACCTCGAGAGCAAAGCAGAGAGGTCCCTATGTCATAGAGCTCACAAATAGAACAACTTGATTGTGTATAGGGGTCCCTACACTTTTCTATAGAGACTATGGCCCCTAAAAAGAAGTATGCTTGCTTTAGTTCCCCCCCCCCAGATCAGTCCTTCCCGACGAACCATCTTCCTCATTTTGCTGCTCACTGAGTCGGCTCACGCTGGCAGCTCATCAACCGCCCCCTATTGAATGAACAACGCTGTTTGGGGGCAGTTGTATTGTGATGTGCCTACTAACACAGAATGAAAAGTCATTCTGTGTTAGTATGCATGTCACTAGTGCAGCAGAACAACTTTTTTGTGTGTGTGGATTTCCATACACAATCGCGTTCTGCCATACACTATATCAAATTATAGACTGGTCAGCCTGACTGCAATATTATGCAAGATAGCTGAGCATTTTCTGAAACTAAAACTGGAAGAAAATATTAAATTCCTGAATTTGATGGATAGCTCACAACATAGGTTTAGGAAAGAAAGGGGATGCACAACAACTCAGCTATGCTTTTATGAATATATAAGTAAGTCACTAAAAAAATGCACCTACGGATATTATTTTTTTGGAATTCTGTAAAGCATTTGACAAGGTTCCACATAAAAAAAAATAATAGATAAAATGTCAAAATTAGGAATAGATAGTATGATAATAATGTGGGTAAAAAACTGTGTGGAAAATAGAAAACAAATAGTGCGAGTACTGGGAGAATGCTCAGTCCCTGTGGTGGACACCAGTGGGGTACCACAGGGCTCGGTACTGGGGCCTATATTATTTTCACTATGTATATCTGACTTAAATAAGGGTATAGTGAACAAGGTCATAAAATTTGCAGACAACATTAAATTGGGGGGACCTGCTGAAACAACTGCAAAACAAAACACTGTGATACAAGATATAAAGAAAATCGATGACTGGTCTACACAAAATGGAACGCCATTTAGTGTCAGTAAATGCATGGTAATGCATTTAGGCAACTCAAATGAAACACAGACATATACTCTAAATGGAACTAAATTGAAGGTATCCAGTCAGGAGAGGGATTGTGGTGTCATAGTGGACAATAAGTTTAAATTTAAAACACATAGATCTCACACAATGAAAAGGGCTAATTTTATGATAAAGAACATTAGAATAAGTTTCATTAACAAGTCAATGGCCTGTTTATTGCCACTCTATGAAACATATGTAAGGCCCATTTAGATTTTGTGTCTCAGCTGTGGTTTCCACACAAAAAGGGGGAGATAGAGTGGAAAAAATTCAGTAAAGATTTACTAAACAAATAGGTGGTATGAGAAAAGTTGAATATGATACCAGACTCAAAAAAAACTGGACTGTTCACTCTACAACAGAGAAGGGATAGAGTTGGCATTATTCAGATGTTTAAGATCATGTCAGATCAGGAGTTAAGGCTAAGTATGGATATTAAGCTGCAATCCAAACCAGAATATTTAAGGGGACATAACACACAAATTAAATTGGAAGCAGAAAAAAAATAATACGGGTTTCTTCTCCTTTATGCATAGAACTGGTAGGCTATGGAACATGTTACCAGTAGATACTGTCAGTTGTACATTAATTTATTCATTTAAAAAGAAAATTGATAGTTGGTTAGAAAAGAATGGTTCCAGATGGTCCCACTAATGTGGGGAATGGTTATAATGGGCTAAATAGCCTTTTATCATTCTATTCCCAGTATAAACACCCCAGTATAACGTTTGCTTGGATGTTTTATATAACTTCTATTTTTTTTTTTCTCACAATAATTTTTCATTCAATTGCTAAGCAGTAGCCAATATAGCACTGAATATGTAATTGTCTTCTTGATTGGTGGGGGAAAGCTTTAAGAGTGATGTGAGGAAGTTCTATTTTATGGAAAGGGTGGTGGTGTCATGGAACTGTCAGCTAGCAGATGTTGTGAGGGCCAAGACCATATACAGAATACTGGATGGGTAACTAAGCTATGCACAACCAGTGTGTTCTGTCACCTCAAGTTCTGATTCCCTCTGACTCGAGGCGAAGCAGGGGAATCGTGTAGTCAGAGACCCACAAGATGGCAGAACACACTGACTGTGCCTAAAGTTGCTCATCTTGTATTTCTTATAGCATATAGTACTGTGTGAAATGTGTGCATCAGTTCTTTCACTTTCAAAATGAAACTGACTCGTGCAGTCTCTACAGGTTTCAGAATGCTGTTGCACCACAGTAGGGTACAATCACATTCCATGACCCTTGAACTGTGGTACAACTGCATTT
Organism: Neoceratodus forsteri; assembly: GCA_016271365.2. Taxonomy (NCBI): domain Eukaryota; kingdom Metazoa; phylum Chordata; order Ceratodontiformes; family Ceratodontidae; genus Neoceratodus; species Neoceratodus forsteri. The sequence goes on along the minus strand of CM057456.1, from coordinate 1,153,971,123 downwards.
TGAAAGGGATGGAATTCTATATAGAACAACACTCTGCTATACACTGTAAATGGTTTTAAGCATGGCTAAGGCAGAATGAAGGATTTTGTAGTTACTTAAGTCAGTAACAGTAGGGAAGTGAGTAGGGAGATGGACAGAAAGGGATAGAATCCCACATGAACAATAGGCCCCAGGGCAGATAGGGAATTAGGGGCAGACTAGATGGACCCTTTTCCTTTTTTTTTATGTCACTATTCTATGATTGTTCCTAGTTGCAGAATATGCAATACCAAAGAATGTAAGTCTGTCCAGAAACCCTATGTCCAACCATGCGTGCCTATAGCTTGCTGACAGAGCAGCAGTAGAGTATTTCTTGTACCTTGGTTCAATTCCAAGTAGGTCACATTATTTTGTTTCAATATAATATATGTTGTATACAAGAAATCGTTAAGCTTAGTGAATAAAGCTGGGTGACTATTGGCAATATTGTGTTTTATTTTTCTATTTTTTTTCATATTTGATATAGTAAGGAAATCCCAACTAAGAGGCAACATCTTGATTTCAATGGGGTACTGTTTTTACTCATTTCACAACATATTGACCCAGGTTAGAATAGTTTAGATGCAACATCTCATTTTCAGTAGCCTGCTCGGGGTCACACAGTATTTGGCTGTAGCAGGTTTTAAACCTACAGTCTCCTAGTTTCCATCCCTTACAGAAATATAAGTGTGCTGTGTACATGCAGAATGCATGCCACAGTCTTTATTTTGCAATGTTTGCATGTGGTTTGGATACACAAAGTGAATCTATGCAAGCCAGGTCTAAAATGCACATCAGGTTGGCATGCTGCAAGCTTGATATATGTGTAGCAGGCATGCTGGTGTGAACATCTTCTAAAAATCAGAACAGGATTGCATGTTGCACACTTGACATGCGTGCAGCAGTTAAGCTGGTGTGAGCATCATTAAATATCAGATCAGGTTCACGTGTTGCACGCTTGCCATGTGTGCAGTAACTAAATTGGTGCAAATCTCATCTAAAAAAACACATCTGTTTCTATTTCTCATACTACTGCTAGCAACTAAAGCCATTGAAATACATTTTTCGTTGATTTTCCACTAAAATTAGGTAAACTGGGCCGCCCGATGGCACTGAGGGTTGAGGCCCTGGATGCCACACCTCGTGCCACGCCGGAGACTCGGGTTTGAGAACGGACTCAGGGTTGTCGGGGACCAGCAAGGGGGTGGAGGACTGAGCATCCCAACAGATGCTCTCCTCCGCCGGGTGGGTAACTGGGAGGTGTCCTGTGCACCTGACATTCCTGGTGGCTAGTGGAAGCACCAGTTCACAGGGACAATGGCGGCTCTCTCCGAGAGCCGGGGAGGGGGGACGCTCTGGGCGCTTGGCAACGGCGTGCATCAGCACGTCATCTGCCTGTACTTCCGTCCTTCGCGCCAGTGTCCTAGAGGGTCCAAGGTAAGAAAAAAACAGAGAAAAAAATCATACAACCCCGGCCCCTCGAGCACAATGAAGCTGGGGTGGGGTGGCCTAGAATAGCCCAGGCAGACGGAGTAGGAGGGGGTATGAGGTCCCCCCCCAAAAGCAGTGGGAGCCGGGCAAGTGCAGAAAAAAAAATTAGGTAAACCAATTAATTCTGATCCTTTTGCAAGTTGTTTAATGGATTTTGATTGTTGTCATTAAATTGCCATTAATTTGTAAAGTATTGTTTGTGTACTGCATTAAATGCCTAGGATATGGTCAGCCAACATCCCCCATTCCAGATGTGTGAAGAGGGGCCTCTGTGTTGTGAAGCCTGACCTTTATGTTTTGGGCCATGCAAATCCCCTTATGCATATTTAGTGCTATAAATGTGTTTCTCCATTACTGTTACGGCTCACTTACTTTCCCTTTGTCATTCTGTATGGAGCATATACACTATGGTCATGATCAGCACTCTTTGTGCTGAGTAGGGTCTTGGAAACATGCACCAGACCTCACATTTTGTCACTGAAATGAGGGACATAGACACTCAAAATTAGGGATAATGAGGGACACTAACCCTCACGATGATCAGGACACATCCTGAATCATGGAGATACAGAACATCAGAATACAGTGGAAGTCATTGTATTTACTTGTACCAATATTAGCACCTGAGAATGAATTTCTACCATAAAGCAGGGGTGCCATTTAGGTAGGGCAGAGGGGGACAGTTGCCCTCCACCCCCACATTTGTGCCTAGGCTGTTCTTATGGTGTGGCAATAATGGCATTAAATTTGGATTTAATCTTTTGCACAATAAGTGCCCCCTGGCCAGTGTGTGCTCACGCTGAAGGAGCACTCCTGAATTGATGGTGTCTGTATTGTGGTGTCCACTCTCTCCACCTATTATTGGCAGCATCATCACAGGTGACATGGAGGAGTTCCAGCCAAGCAAGAACACATGAGTCACAGGAGTGTGACACTGTGTTTCCCACCACAGAGTAGACAGGCTGCACACTACAGCTAGGAGGAGTGAGTGAGAACTGAATTCTCAATATTAATGTATTTATTTATTCTTTGGCAACTAGGTAAGGTCCACTGGGCACAAGTGCCTGTTTTTATGGGTGACCCTGGAGATTTGGACTGGTTAAGTGACTTTGCTCAGAGTCACATATTATGCAAGTGGAGGTTATGGGAATCAACCTCAGGTCAGCTGGATGTATCAAGCTCATTCACAGCTTGTTACTCTAACCTCTAGGCTAGACTGCCAGCCAACAGCAGTGTTGTGGCAGCATATATTTGTTGGTCTACTCTTAGTCAGTATCTGTCTCCCCCGGTGCCTGAAGGGGCTGAGGGTGAGCTAGAAGCTAACTCGAGACTAGGCTACCTACTTACTCTACTAGACATGCCTCGTAAAAAAAAAAAAAAAAACAGCACAGGCCCCCACAGCAGCAAGCTAGGCCTAGCAGCAGTGGTGACAGTGGTGTGGGTGGCCTTCATAGGCCTTGATCAGTGCAGGGCAGTGCAGCAGCAGCCATGGCAGCAGCTAAGCAAGAAGCAAGGAACACAGGTTGGGTGGGTTCGGTTGTTGAGATGACTTGGTTTGCGGACCACGTTGGGGACCTGGGATGATCAGTTCTAGCATCCAGCTTCTGGCAGAAGGACGGAGGTGGAACAGATTGGAAACTGGGCTGGTGGCACACTGGGACAGGCCACAGGTTCTGGCCAGATGGCTGAGTAAGGAGAAATAATTGATTGGTTTTACAGGGGGATTAGGAAAGGAGGAAGGACTGAAATATTTATGTGTTTTTTACATTTCTATGCCTTTGGGCAGCTTCATGACCCATATGAGATGGGTATTGAATGCAATGGAGTCAGGGAGAGAAATCCGGACAGTGTTATTTTTTGGGGGGCGGGGTTCACAACTTCAGCCAGAAAAAAAATGGTTAGTAACTGGATGGGTTTAAGCCCAAGTCTGATGTACTGCCCTGAAGACAGATGAATCTTATATATTTGAATTTTTCCTGATTTGCATGTCACTTTTCATTCACAACAAATATGTCTGACCTTTTAGAGACATTCCAGATATTCTAGAGCTTGCCACCTAGGAGCTAACTATCACCTGGCCTCCACTGGTTGTTGGCTCCCCTTCTGAAATCTGAAATGGCGCTCCTGCCATAAAGTCTAAATTTACAGGACATCCTCTGTGTGAGCAGCATGTTTTCCATGAGGGATGGATGAGGGGTAGAGCAGTTTTCAGGGATAAAATGAGGGCTGTCCCTTGCATTCAGGGACAGTTTATTTATTTTTTTTTTATTTTACTATTTTTCCGGCAGGTCTACCATCGATCATCAGCCCTGTTCATGGTCTCCTGGGCCTCCACCACCAACTATTGCTGCCTGTGTCCCCCAGTTATCCCCCGGCTTACCCCCTGTAGGGAGGGGCCACGGCGATGGTCCCATATCCGCATCGCAGGACAGTTAATTGGTCAGGGGACAGCAGCGGTGGCAGCTAATCGAGGCCCTGAGGAGGGCTTCACCTAGATGGTGGATCCCACCCCACCTGCTCTTTTTTCCTGTGTTTCTCCCTTTGGAGGCGGGGATGTGAAATGATGCCAGCATCCGCCCCACCTACCAGTAAGCGAGCGCTGGTTGTGTGAGTGTATCCTGGCCTCCGTCAGGAGTTCTCAGTGTGCCGGATACTACCCCAACCACCCCCCAGAGAAGGAGAGCCATCCATAGGACACTTGATCCTTCTACCCTGGCCAGCCATCCAATGACCCGGGTCCATTCCCAAACCCTGGTCGCCGGTGCTGCAAGCGGAAATCTAACCACTGCACCAGCGGGCCGGCTTGCATTCAGGGACAGTTGAGAGGTATGGTATGCACAGACTATTGGACCCCCACTATAGTCAGGCTTATGCCACCCCCCTCCCCATGAAGCTGACCTCCACATCCCCACACTCAGGCACATTATGACATAGGGTGATGGAGACTGTGGGGTGTGCAACATTGAAATGAATGTTTTTTTTATTACTATTTTATGCATTATTGATGGAGTGTTGGAGCTTAATGAAGGCCACTGTTCGACTAACAAGGGCCTTGTTAGTAGAACAGTGGCCTTCATTATTCTCCAACTCACCATCATAATGTATAAAATAGTAATAAAAAATAACTCCATTCATTTCAAGGAGGTACACACCAGAACTCTGACCCATGGACATCATCTCTTAAAGACTCCTGCCTCTGGCTCCCTAGTACTCAGGTAAGAGACTTTCAACTTATATCTATACTTGCTGGGTCATCTGTAACAGCATGACCACACCCACTACAGTGTGTGTGCATGGGGGGGCTGGCCATAAGGGTGGGTGTCGAATTATTGCTACTTTTGTGTTTTCCCCTTAAAATCTGTTTATATGGAAGCATTCAAAACTATGGAGAAAAAATAGTAGGAGTACAGGCCAGACAAAAGTAATTAAGTAGTGTTGTGGGTAAGTGTGTGTTTTAGGAGTGGGAAGAACTACATGTGTTTCTATTGGTATGTGTGCTACAGTTCAGCTGTGCAGCTGAGATGAGGGGGGACAAGAAAACTAAAAAGTACAACAGTGGCTATAAGCATGCCACATGCGTGCAGATGTATGCAGATTTGTACTAAAGTACAAGTGAGCCATATAGGAGTCATAGGATTTTTACTGAGCTTGAATACTTACGTCCATTTGCTCACCGTATATTTTAATTTCTAAGATAGAATTTATCTAGTCTAGTTTTAAAAGACTGTGTGGTGGTGCTAACCACTACTTCAGTAGGTAATCCATTCCAATCCTGAACCACCCTCTGATTGAACCAGTTTCTTGATCTCGCTAGCCTTGTGTGCCTATCTTCTAACTGTAGTGGGTGCAATCTAGTATTATACACATTTTTTTTTACATTTCTAGCCCCAAGTTTTCCCATAGATCATTATCTGCCCAAGCCTTGTGCACAAGACACATATCCCCTCTTTTTCTCCTGTACTCCAAGGTAAACAGATCCAAATCATTCAACCTCTCCTGGTAAGACTTAACTTTTAAATTTTATATACTCCTAGTTGCCCTCCTCTGAATCCGCTCCAACATGGCTACATCTTTCTTATTATAAGGAGACCAAACCTGAGCTCCATACTGTAATACAGGTCTGACCAAGTGTATGTAGAGAGGCATAACAACTTCCCTACTTCTTGCATTTATATGCCTAAAAATTTAATTTAATATATTATTCTCCTTCTGAAATAATTGCCTGCAATGTGCTGTAAGTTTCATATCCTGTGACACTAAAATCCCCAGATCTCTTTCCTCAGATGTTTTCCTTAGTATTATATTGTTTAACCTATAATTAAGTTCAGGATTCTTTCTCCCCAAATGCATAATAGCGCATTTATCAACATTTAATGATAATCCAACCTTGTTTGTCCATTCAGCTACATGATCCAATGCTTTTTGTAGTGAAGATGTTGTGAATGCATTTTTAATTTTAGCCCCCAAGCGACAATCATCCACAAATTTGTACATCCAGACATCCTCAGTTTCATATTGTAATGATGATATATATAAGTTAAAGAGGCAGGTTCCCAACACTGACTACTGAGGGACCCCGCTCGTAACCTCCGACATGTAGAATATGACCCCTTTATACCAACTTTCTGATTTCTATTTGTCAGCCAACCTTGCACCCAGCATGTTATAGGATGTGCAGTGCCTAATCTACCCATAGCCAATAATAACTCTGTGTGAGGTAGCTTATCAAAAGCCTTTGAGAAATCCAGAAAGGGCACATCCAGTGCTCTCCCATCATCAAGCTCCCTTACCACTTTATCATAAAAGCTCAACATGTTAGTCTGGCAAGATCTACCTTTGACAAAACTATGTTGTGAATTATCCTCCAAGTTATTTTGTTTCAAGGTGCCTAATATATAATCTTTTAATATACCTTCCAATATTTTTGATGGAATAGAGGTCAGGCTCACTCGTCTATAATTTTCCGGGTCAGATCGTACCCCTTTTTTGAACAAAGATAGTAGCTGTCTTCCAGTCATCCACCACTTCACCTCTGTCCAATGAAACTTGAAATATATATGTTAAGGGTTCAGCAACAAAGCTACTTAGTTCTTTTAGAACTCTCGGACAAAGACCATCAGGTCCTGCTGATTTGTTAGGATCAAGTTTTTTTAATCTAGCCTCAATATCAGTTGAGTCTAATAGCCTCAACATTAGTTGAGTCTAATATTATCCTTTGTGTATGTAATGGCTCCCCTAATAAAAAGCTCTGAGTATTACCCGCTTTACTATTAAACACGGATGAAAAATATACATTAAGTATATTGGTCATTGAATTTACATCAGATGTTAATTCCCCTTCATGATTTTTTAAAGGTCCTACATTGTGAAAATTCCCTGTCTTATTATTTATATAGGAATAAAATAGTTTGTAATTTTGACTGACAGAAGTCGCTAATTTATGTTCATAGCTTGATTTTGCTATTTTAATTTTTACTTTAAATTTTTTTTTTAATCTGCCTATACTTCAACCTTTTTTTTTAGCGTACCACTAATTCTCCATTTTTTATATAACCTCTGTTTTTTATTTGTTAATTTCTTTATTGCTGGAGTAAACCAGAATGGTTTTGGTCTTGTATTATTTTTCATTTGTTTACAAGGAATATTTTTGGACATTACCTTAGATATGTTATTACAAAAAATCTCCCACATTTTATCTAAGGGCTCATTACATAGATTTTGCTCCCTATTCCAGTTTGCAATATCAGATTTCATACTTTGATAATCAGCTTTATTAAAGTCCATTTTTACAGTGCAGCTTGCATTAATATATAAAGGTTCTTTAATTTTAAATTTTATCTTTTCATGATCGCTAGTACCCAGAGGAATGGATGTAACACACTCTGTAATATTATCGGCCATGTTTGTTAACACTAGATCAAGAATGTTTTGATCTCTAGTAGGTTCCCTATCCAATTGTGACACTCCTATGTTATTTATGGATTTCAGAAATACATTTTCTATTCTGGTCGTACCTTTTAGTGAGTCCCAACTTATACCTGGTAAGTTGAAATCACCCAGAACTATTATTCTGTCATATGGATTTAAGGAATCTAGCTTATTAAATAATAATTTGTTTAATTCAGCAGATGCTGATAGTGGTCTGTATACAACTCTTAGTACAATTTTAGGGGATTTAGATGGAATTAATTTTATCCAAATTTGGTCTGGCTCATCTGAATTTGATATTATTACTTCAGATTTAATTTTGTCTGTTGCATAAAGAGCAAACCCTCCTCCCTTCCTATAACATCTGGATTTTTTATATAGGGTGTAACCTGTTATGTTTTTATTCAAGAATCCTGTTCATCCCACCATGTTTCCGTAACTGCACATAAATGTTTATCTTGTTCAGCCAATATATGTTTAAACTCCTCTAATTTGTTTGTCAAACTCCTGGCATTTATCAGCATACAGTTCCACTCATTATTGTTGCACACCCTATTTCTAATCAAGTTTCCATTATATATATCACTCATACACCCCCAAGCTCCCCTTTCATTTAGTTTAATGACTCTAGAGTTACTTCCTTGAAGCGCCTAGCCAAATAGTGTGCTCCCATTTTATTTAAATGAAGTCCATCAGAATTAAATAACCTATGATCTCTAAATACATCTGCATTGTCCAGATATTTATGTTTTTCCCTTTTACACATTCCCTGCAGCCAGTTGTTTAATATATTTATATCTCTGTTTGTTTTATCAAACTGTCCATAAACTGGTATTAAACCTAATATAATGATGTCCTCCTTTTGCTGTTTGATTTGAAAACATACATCAATAAAATCATTATAAATATCTTTCAAATCTCTTTTATGTATCATTCACTCCTACATGAAGTAAAACCACAGGGCCATGAGTATGTTGAATCAACACATTCATCATCTGTTTAATATCACTAATTCGTGCCCCCGGTAATGTGCTAACCGTGGTATGTTGATTTCTTCCTTTACAAAGAAATGTATCCCTTCCTCTGGTTATAGAATCTCCTATGACTAATAAGTCCCTTTCCTCAGTTATCTGTTCAACTGTGCTTTCTCCAACGGTGTGAGATATAACATCCAATTTAGGGGTAGCCATCGGTAATGTACTTAATAATTCATAGCTATTTTGTAATACAACCGGGGCACTGTTGTATATTTTCCCTTCCCTATGTTTACTCCTTTTTCCAGTCGCTATAGCCCAATATCCATCATCTGTGGTCAATTGCTGCTTACTATCCTTAAGATCAACATCATCTGTGTTTAATATTGAATTGGTTTTCATAGTAGCTTCTAACTGATTTGCCATTTGATCAATAAAGCCCTCCACTACCTCAATATCAATATTCTGGGTATTTCTGTCTGACAAGCTAATTTCCTCTTGAAGTGATATGGTTAATAAACACTTATCATACTCAAAGTCTTTCACTTGTTCTCCCAAACCATAGATACGGCACTGAGTACAAAAATTATTTTGTGTAAGCTCCTTGCTCTGATCATTCCAAACAGTATAACTCCCATCATATTTTGTCACTACGTCATCCTGTATTTGTATTGTTAGACATAATAATTGCTGTTTTAAGTCAGCAGTAAGCGGCCTAAGAGCACTAATCTCACAGTATTGCTTACATATCAGCTGATCAAATTTGTCCCCCAATAGAAAGTACTGTTTGCAATCTCTACATATAGTCCCCTGTTCCTCTCTTATATATGACTCTTGAATACTCATATTTACTCTTATCTTACCTAGCAATATTTCACAGTGCCAGTCAGCCTACTACCGCCTATGGACACTGACAGACACTGCTGGCCTCTGCCTGCGTTGCCTCCACTCCGCACTCGACTCCACTCACTGGAGCCAAGATCTAAATAGGCAAGGCTTACTGATGTCACCGGGTTGCTATAGTGATGCTCGCCAATGCCAGTCATGGATTGTGGGTCCAGGTGATGTATATAGCCCACCTTTAAAAAGGTGAGCTAAACAACACCAGAATCAGCCTGAAACGGCTGTCTCTGGGCACCCTAATGATGCTTGCCCAAGTTCAAGACCCCTCGTTTAGCGGGAGGTCAGGAACACCTCAACATACCCAGGAAGCACACGATATTTAGTTCCACAGGACTTGTTTTAAGCTAAATTAGCCCCCAATATGCACCAACAGCATCCACTTCTACGGTACAAACTACACTGCTCCACCACTGAACTACTCACTGGAGCCAAGAGCTAAATAGGCGAGGCTTGCTAACGTCACCGGGTTGCTATGGTGACACTTGCCAATGTCAGTCATGGATTGCGAGTACGGGCGATGTATATAGCCCACCTTTAAAAAGGCAAGCTAGCCAACTCTAGAATCAGCCTAAAACAGCTGTCTCTGAGCACCCTAATGATGCTTGCCCAAGTTCAAGACCCCTCGTTTAGCAGGAGGTCAGGAACACCTCAGCACACCCAAGTAAGCACACGATATTTAGTTCCACAGGACTTGTTTTAAGCTAAATTGACCCCTAATAGGCGCCAACAGTGTCCACTTGTGCAGTTCAAACTACACTACTCCACCACATATGTGTACAGAAAGTATAGCCTAGTGGTTTAAGACACTGAACTGCAAACCAGGAGACCAGAGGACCTGGGTTTGAATCTCATCTTCCACTTGGATATGGTATGATCCTGAGCAAGTCTCTTAACTGTTATGTGTACAGTTATCAGTGACCATTTCCTTTTTGCACACATGCCACATGCATGCAGTTTGTTCCAATTCAACATAAAAAGCATGCTTTCCACACTTGCTTGCTGTACGCATTCCACATGATGCAATCAGTTCCAATTTAACATTTACATCATGCTTGCAGCATGCATATCACATGGGTAGTTTTATGTGAGCAGCATGTAAACATTTCATATAATTATTTCTGTAAGGGAACAGTGCTTCAACTACTACAATACACCTTTCTGCTTGAAGTGAGGGCTCTGGGAAAAGCCAGTGGCTGCTAGCCATGTTTTGGTTATTTCTTTATGATTTATTTACCAAGAATGGCCTAGCTGACATGTAACATCTCCTGTCCAGTGAAGTCCTGCTTTTACTTATGTTTACAATGTATTTACTCATGAGTATGTTGCTGATATGCAACATCTTATGGTTCATATGCCATCAAAATTTCTATGAGGGGGCACACAATTCAACATTAATAGAAGGGGAACATTAAATGATACATTTACATGTTTCTTTAGCTCAAAAGGCACAATTTTGATGTGAACTGTGTAGGGCATGTGTCCCCCCAGACTCTATGGGCATTATGGCCTTGCAACATCTTATTTCTAGGGGAATGCTTGTACCCATTTTTGCAGATGAGAGGACATGAGCATTGTGAGGTTAAAGGAGTACCACAGTCAAATTTGCAAAAACAGATGAGCAGAGTGTGTTGATTTGTGTGTGTAGTCCTGGTGTGTTCTTTCCTTTGTTTGTTATTAAGAGTTTTTTTTTCTAAATTAGCCTGCTAATTAAATGGACGTGTTATGGCCTCTGTGGATCTCCATCTTAGCAAGGCTTATTGCTCTTCTCTTTCCTACAATGCCTCCTGTCCCTGTGACAGTGATTCATCTGGGACTACTGATGCAGCAAGTACTAGAGATAGAAACATAGAAACATAGATTTTGACGGCAGATAAGGACCGCTTGGCCCACCCAGTCTGCTCATTTCCCTACCTAATGGATTAGCTGAAGATCCTAGTTAACCAGCAGCCTACCTCTTCCTACCCCCACCCCCTAGAATTGCCTTATGACTGTCCCATGCATGCTTGAATTCCACCACTGTTTTTGACTCCACAACCTCCTCCGGAAGGCTGTTCCATGCATCCACAACCCTCTCTGTGAAAAAATACTTCCTTAAGTTACCTCTGAGCCGCCCCCCTTCTATCTTCAAATTGTGCCCCCTTGTTCTTGCACACCTCTTTTTTTGAAAGATGCTACCCTCTTGGACTTTGTTGATTCCCTTGAGGTACTTGAAAGTTTCTATCATGTCCCCCTCTCCTCCTTTCCTCGAGGCTATACATATTTAGCTCCTTAAGTCTCTCTTCATATGTCTTCGTGCAGACCCTGCACCATTTTAGTTGCCCTCCTCTGGACAGCTTCCATCCTGTCTATGTCTTGTGGAGACTGGGTCTCCAGAACTGCACGCAGTATCCAGATGGGGTCTCACCAACTGTCTGTACAGAGGGTAATAACTTCCTGTTTTCTACTGGTGATCCTCTCCCATGCATCCCAGTATCCCCAGCCTCCTTGCTGCCCTCTCACATTGCTTGCCCACCTTTAGGTCATCTGATATGACTATCCCAGGTCCCTTTCCATTTTGTTGTTGTTAGTATCTCACCCCATTGTGTACTCTTCCCTGGGTTTTGTTTCCCAGGTGCATTACCTTGCACTTCTTAGCATTGAATCTAAGCTGCCATACATTTGACCATTCCTCTAACCTTGCCAAGTCCTTCTCATCCTTTCCACCCCACCTTGTGCATCAACTCTGTTGCAGATCTTTGTGTCATCTGCAAAGAGACATACTTTACTTCCAGTCCCTCTGCAATGTAAGCATAAAGACATTGAAGAGACAGTCTAATACTGAACCCTGCGGTACCCCACTAGTAACCCCATTTCTTCAGAGTGGACTCCATTTACTATTACTCTCTGTGTCCTATTCTCCAGCCAATTTTTACCCAGGCTGTCATCTTGGGACCCACTCCCAGGCTGGCTAACTTGTATAGTAATCTTTTGTGGGACTGTGTCAAATGCCTTGCTAAAGTTTAGGTAGGCCATGTCACAGCCCTCCTTGATCTACTACTTTGGTCACCCAGTCAAAGAAATCTATCAGATTTGTCTGGCATGACCTTCCGGCTGTGAATCCATGCTGCCTTGGGTCCTGTGCCCCTCTGGCCTCTAGATACTCAACAATTCTTTCCTTCAGAAGTGATTCCATCATTTTCCCTTCCACTGAGGTTAAACTAACAGGTCTGTAGTTTCCTGCTTCTGCCCTGCTCCCACTCTTGTGAAGGGGAATCACATCTGCCCTCCTCCAGTCCTCGGGTACCACCCCATCCTCCCATGATTTGTTAAAGAGGGTAGTTAGTGGCGTCACTAGTTCTACCCTTAGTTCTTTTAGAATTCTGGGATGAATCCCATCAGGTCCCATTGCTTTGTCCACCTTCAGTTTTCAGAGTTCTTTCAGAACCCTTTCTTCTGTAAATGGGCTGGTATCAACTTCTGTATCCAGAGTGTTTCTGCTGTTTGTTTTAGGTACCTCCCCCGCTTCCTTTATAAATACTGAGCAAAAATATTTGTTTAGTATCTCTGCCTTTTCACAGTCACCCTCTGCCCACCCTCCCTCCCCTTTATTAAGCCTCACTAACCCTCCCTTGGTCTTCCTTTCCTCCCTAATGTACCTATAAAAGGTTTTATCCCCCTTCTTAACTGAGTTTGCTATCTTTTCCTCGGTTTGGGCCTTTGCTGTTCTGACTGCCTTCCCAGCATTCTTTTGCTTTAACTGATACAGTTCTCTGTCCTGCTCCTTCTGTGATTTCATTGTACTTCCTGAATGCTTTCCTTTTCTCTTGAACCTTCACTGCCACTTCCTTTGAGAATCACAGTGGTTTCTTACAACATTTTGTTTTGTTTATTTGCTTCACACAAAGGCTCGTTAACTCTGTGATGGCAGTTTTTATTATTCCCCATTGTTCTTCCACCCCTCCTTCCTGCCCATTTGCTAGTGCATTCCTTAGGCACTCACCCATTTTGGCAAAGTCAGCCCTCCTAAAGTCCAGTACTTTTGCCTTTGTATGGCTTGACTCTATTGCTGTGTTTATTGTGAACCATACTGTTCGATGGTCACTAGTCCCCAGATGGCTACCCACTTCTACATCTGTGATCCTCTCTTCATCTCCATTTGAGAGAACCAGGTCTAAGATTGCTCCCTCTCAAGTGGGCTCCAATACTAGCTGTCTAAGGCATGCCCCCTGTAGGGCATCTAGAATAATCCCACTCATCAAAGTGGCTGTTGCAACTGCACTCCAGTTAACATCTGGCATATTCAGATCACCCATCAGCAATATCTCCCCTTTTTCTGCAATTCTAAGTATTCTTTCTATCATTTCCTTGTCCATTTCTTCCCCCTGAGAAGGGGGTCTGTATACAACCCCATGCAGATTGCCGTGCCATTGCCGGTCTCCAAATTTACCCACAGAGCTTCTTCTCCTTCCTGTTTTCCCTTTTGTTCTGTTGCTTTGATTCCTTCCCTTATGTAAAGAGCTACTCCTCCTCCTCTTTACCCTCCCTGTCCCTCCTGTAGATAGTGTATCCTGGTATGTTTATGTCCCAGTCATGTTTTGTGTGTACCATGTTTCTGTGACTGCCACGATACCCAGATGTTCCTCCTCCATCAAGGCCACTAATTCAGGAAGCTTGTTACTCAGACTACAAGCATTGGTACTCATTGCTCTCCATTTTTGATGGCTTTACCTTCTTTGCAGCATCCCCACTGACCTTTCTACCTCAGTCTTTTCTCATTTAGTACCCTGTTTTGTAGGGAGAGGCTGGGATTTTCCTGCTTATCAGTGCCTCCCCTTGACTAGTTTAAAAGCTTGCCAATGAAGCATTTAAACTGATTGCTCAAAAGACTTGTTCCTTCCTGGACAGATGCAGACCATCCTGCAGTATAGGCTGGTGTCCTCCAGGTGGAACCTCAGTCCCAATGAAGCCAAACCCCTGTGCTCCACCATTTTTCCAACCATTCATTAAACTGCATGGTGCAAGTACCCTCGCCTCACTCATGCCATTGACAGGCAGCACCTCAGAGAGGATACTGTGTGTGCTACTTGTCGTGAGCCCCTCCCAATTCCACAAAGTCCTTCTGCACTGCTCTAATCTCATGATGAGCCAAGTCATTTGTCCCTAGGTGGACAATGACATCCAGCTCAGACTCCCGTGCAGCTGTTCTTGTGATCCCGAGGATGCGCTTCCTGTCTGTCCAAGTCATGGCACCAGGCAGGCACCTTACTTCAGTTTTCCCTGCACCCCCCAGTTCTATCCCCCTGATAATTGAGTCCCCCACCAGGAGCTGCTTCCTTTCCTTGTGGAGTCCTCTGCCTCCTTCCTGTGGGCCTCCTTTGTGACAGTTGTCCTCAGCCTCCTTAGTCTCCTCTGTGGGTGCATCCATAGGGGAGCTATGCACCCCTAGAATGGTGTATGGATTGTGGTGTGGAACAACTGACTGTGTGTGCCTCTGTTCCACCATCCTCACCCTCCCTGCGCCCACTGTGGTCCAACTGCTGTGCTTTCTTCGCAACCTCTGAGGTAGTGGTGGTGGCTCTGGTGCTCCCTGGATGGGAGAGGTTCCCTTCCTACTGTCCATTGTGGCCTGGGAGAAGGTTCCCTTACTACTGTCCAGAGTGGCCTGAAGACAGGCAACTTCCTCCTTCAGGGCAGAGAGTTTTCTGCAAATAGGGCAGCATCTCAGCCTCCAGAAAGACTCCCGGAAGACTGCTGCCCCACAGCCATTACATTGCACTACTCCCAATATCCTGATGTTCTGCCCTCTAAATAGAGAATAGTGAATGATCAACTATGCACAACAAGTGTGCTGTGTCCCTGATGGGTTCTGACTCCCCGTGACCTCGAGAGTGAAGCTCCAGAGGTTCATGGGAATCAGAATCCCTAGGTAGCATAACACAGTGGCTAGGCATAGAGTTGCCCATCCACTATGTTTTATAGTGTATGGTGCCCCCTAAATAAAATAAATGTAGTTTTAAGACTTTTATATTTTTAAAATACAAGAAACAAAATGTTCAAGGCCATATCATATTCTGGATCCTTGGGCTGGTTGCTAGGGTGTGATGTGCAGTTGCTAGACAGCATACATCCCTATGTTTGTAGTGCAGCCTTTTACTGACTATAAATTGGGTGTGGGAGCTATTTCCAAAAACAAAATGGCAGTTGTATCTCTTGCTTAGTGAGAGGACGTTGGCTGTCAGGGACAGTTTCGTTCAGTAAGCTAATGTATATATCTGATTGATCTTGATTTTAATTTTTTTCATTTTCATGCATATATCTGGTTGAGCCTGCATTTTTTTATGTTATCTGGTTGATCCTGGTAGTGTTGTGGGTTTAGGTGACCATGCCACTGCCACCACTATTTATCTGGTTGATCCTGCCATTTCTGTGGCCTGTGTGCTTCTGTGTGGAACCTCTAGAGGTTTTCAAAATGTTGTTGTACCACTGTTGGGTACAATAACATTCCATGACCTTTTGAACTGTGGTACATCAACATTTTGAAAGCCACTGATTTCCATACACAACAATCCCTCACCATATACTATATAGCTCTAATCCAATATTTTTGTTTTCTATGTGTGTGTCAGGTCTCACATTCAGAAGTAAATGTTTTGCTTTTAAAACTTTTCATTTCATCAATCTACACACAGACATAAAAAGCACACAGATCACCTCAGATCATCAGTGCTATAATTAGTAAAGACTGTAGCTGTTTTCTTACAGAGTAATCCACTCAATTGGACCTCAAGTATTTGATAAACTCTAATTCAAGCCAGTAGTACTCACTGGATAAGGACAGTTCCCTAATATCACAGCTGCTTTTGTACAACTGACTCTAAATCAGTGCTTCCTGAATCCATGGTCCTAGATACATCAGTCACGTGGGATAGGAGGCTTTATAGTGTAGGAACTAGAAGAACAATAAACTGTGCTAAGATGGAGACCCTAGGTGTCATAAAAGTAGCACTTTAATTTAGAAAAAACTCTTACTAGCGAACAAATGGGAGGATACACCAGAACAGACCCACAACACTGCATCAATAATTTCATATTGAAGCAACATTTCCCGACGCCATTATGTCAACTGCAATTGCAGTCAGCATTGTACTCTGGGAGACAAAGGTGTTTTTCTGCAAGGGGCTCTGCCCCCCGCACCTCCCCAACTTAAAATAACTCCTAGTCAGAGCTTATTTGGGAAGTAAGTGCATGACCTCAGAAAAGAGTACCAGGGTGCTGAGCGGACTTTACAGCAATGTTTTGATGTTGTCGGCATCGATGACATCACTGTAAAGTTGTTGCTGTAGAGACAGCATACACAGCAGAACTACACACGCAAATCAAAACACTATTCGCAAACATATGTTTTTGCAAACTCTGACTGTAGTACATTAAATGATTTGCTTTGGGTTAAACAGGATTTACCTGCAATTCCTGGTTCCTAACCATGCTCTAACAATTAGACTATAGTGCTTTGGGGGGGGGGGATTGAAAGGGGGCCAAGAAAGGAAAGCAATTGATGGCAATATTTTTTATGTTTGTCTTCCTATAATGTATTTCCCCAGAACAGCCCAGCTGAAATGCAATACCCCATGTCCTCTGGGGCACTGCTTCTACCAATTTCTTTAGGTAGGTAGGTGAGTGGGTGGGTGGACTTGAACACTACGAGGTTAAGTGAGTTGTTTAGAAGTTTAGAGTCACACAGTGAGTATGTGGCTGTAGCAGGGTTTAATTTTCAATCTTCCACTTTCCAGCAGTGTTTTAACAATTAAATCACAGTGCCTCCTCTGTTTGGGGGGACTGGACAAAGACAGCTGTTGGCAATACATTTTTGATTTAGAATTTATTTATTTTTTACCCAGAATAGCACAACTCTGCTGTAGAGCTGTGTGGAATATAAAATTCTGCTGATGGAATGCCCACAGAATTACTATTCTGATTCTGTGGAATTTCACTGAATTTGCATGAAAATTCCACAGAATATTGCACAATTTAAAATTTCTATTATTTTGGTCTAGTCTCTAAAGTACATGTCCCAATTATACCAGATTTGGCATGTATACAGGTACTAATGGCAATTTCTTATCCACACTGCTCTGCAGTTTCAGGATTTTTAGAACCATGTAACATGGTTATGTGCACCAAGTTTTAAGTCTCAAGCTGTAAAGGGGGCTGTGCTGTAGGTAAGCAAACATTTTGCCAACATTTTGAATTTAGTTAAGTATAATTCTAAAAGTGTTCATTGAAATGTTACACAATTTTGAGGGTATACAGGTTATTTCCACATTTAGATATATACCAAGCTTCAGATTTCAAGCTCCAAAAGTGCCTATGTCATATGCAGATAAATAATTTAATGAAATTTCCCACACAAAATAAAATAACAGATTTTGAGCACCTATCATTTTGAAACAGTGTGTCATAATGGCATGGGGCTTAATTTTCAGAGACCAGAAAATACCAGAAACCCCTGATGCCCTGATCATTTGGCACACTGGGCTTATGGCATTCTCCCAGTCAGTGATTAGGATTTTCAATACCAAGCACTCAATGCCGCAAGTTAGAACAGCTTTCCCCTCATCGGACTCGTGCCATCTGGGGAACCATTTTTATGGGGCTTGCACCAAATCATTGGCGCAACCTTCCATAAATTGAGGAAACCGTCGCAACTGCACCTGATGTACTAAAATTGGGTGCAGTTGCATCAGAGGAGTTTAGCACAGCTGCACCAAAACAGGTTTGATGCAGGGCTTGATGCAAACCCAGTGTCACCCTTTGAAAATCGAGCCCACAATGTTTGGCTTCACAGGGGTCATACCGCTGTATGACAAAACTATGGGGCTGAAAATGCTGCAGTGAAACAGTGCCACACAAAAGCAGAGTCGGGCAAAACACTGACCTGTTCCACGCACCGTGCCCGTGGACAACAATGGGTGTTTCTGTATTTTGTGTGGGGCTTTGCAACCCCACACCCCTCAGAATTTAAATAACAGACTCCGGGGGGGGGGTTGGACTTCAGGGATGGGGAAGAAACTTGGGGTGGAAGTTTGATAAAAAAAAATGCCGGCAAAAGTTTCTGCAGGGGAGACTTGGGGGGGGGGGAGACTGAACCACGGTCCCAGGTCTCCCAACTTCACTGTGTGGTGGTGCCATAGTCACTCCACCACAGGAGCGGCTTGACCAGACACCCAGCACATGGCTCCTTCTCCTCTACTTACATCACTGTGCAGTGACAGGGGTAGTAGTAAATCCCTATCGCTATTCTACCCCATGTCGCTGTGATTTCAAGCGCTGCATGTACAGCAAAGTTAATACCACACTGTCTTACAAGCATGGTATTGACCCAGTACCACATTTGGCACACCATTAGAACACCTATCATCAATTAATCATGCCAGATTTTAGATGTTTAGCTAAATAGAAGGCTGAGTCATGACCAAATTAATGCATTTCAAAACTTCCATTGAATTTAATCAAATTTGTAAATTTCACTTATTTTGGTCTAATTGTCAAAGTACATATCCTAATGATACCAAATCTGGCAGGTATACAGGTACTAATGGCTTCCATGAGTGTACAAAATATCAGAGTCCCAGATTGAAAGGGTGTGACTTGTGCTTGGCCAAACATTTCATCAACATTTAATTTTCAGTTTTTTCCATCAAATTTAAAAAATTCTTAGCCAAATGTCTCCACAGTGTCAGGATTTAGAGAAACATGCAACTTGGGTATGTGCATCAAGTTATATGTATTACGCTTTAAATGGGGCTATGCTATAGGTAGCCAACCATTTAGCCAAAATGTTGATTTTAGTTATTTTAGTATAATTTTGAAAGCATTCATCAAAATATTATAGAATTGTTCAGGTATAAGGTTTAGTAGCACATTAATATATGCACTTACATTAATATCAGATTTCTAGCTCCAAAGGTGCCTGAGTTACATGCAAATAAAAATGTTCATGAAATCCCACCCCCCCCAAAAAAAAATGGCAAATTTTGAACACTTAAAAGTTTGCGACAATGCATCTTAATTTCAGGATATTGTGCACACTGTTAGAGCATCTATCAGGATATAACTGTGCCTAATTTCAGATCTCTATCTTATTCAACAGCTGAGTTATGACCAAACTAATACATTTAAAAAATTCCACAAAATGATGAAATTGTGCAAAATTTCACAGAATTTCACAGAATTCAATCAAAATTTTAAAAAATCTGAATTTTCTCATTCTGCACAGCCCTACTCTGCTGTAGTATCTCATTTCCTGTGAGGTCTTGCTTTTACCCATTTGTACAATGTATTTGCAGGTCCATGCAACTTAACCCTTAGGAAGCACCTGGAAACAAGTTGTCATGGCTTAGTGTGCCTTTCCTTGTCCAAATATTACAAATAAATAAAATGTACCCAGGCTACTCCAATTGATATACAATATTTCATTTTCATATGGTCCTGCTTTTATCCATTTTTACATTATCTGATATGCCCATGTATCCCCTGCCCCTGAACAAACACACTCTATACCAATCATATGGAAGAAATGGCTACCGCCATGTGTTTATTGAATAATATTACAGACTGGGGGTGGCATGCACAGCTCAGGAATTTCACTAAGTGAACCTTAAGGCCTCTTTTTCCCTTGAATTTCAAACCCCCAGTGAGTAGGGTAGTCATTTGGTCAGGTACTGAGCACCCACCCCCATCTGGTAGCGCTATACCTGATGGGGTTGGCCATGATCTACTGAACTGGGAACTGGGTTAAGTGTCCTCCACCTCATGCCAACTAGGGAATGGAGGCTTTCAGAAGAATGCAACTCCATTCCCTTTTTTCCCTTATACCATCATCTTGCAAGAATCCAAAACAACAACAGGAGGACATCCTATGACCCCACAAACAGCTCGTTCTACTAAATGTTCAATCAAGGTTTGTTGCGTAGAGTCCAAAACCATGTCCCATCCCTCATCAATTAGATGGACTTCAGCTCTCGTATATAAACCCAGGGCTGAAATAATGATATTAATGTCCTGAATTAAGGTGCCCACTATGGAATCCATAAAGGCTCACATCTCCCTGTTAATGCAAATAAGCACTTTGTCCATGGCATAGTGGTCCTTTGCGTATCTCCATTAACACCTTTGGATGATATGAGACCAAAATAACTTGATTTCTGGACAATGAGTCTGTATGGACTGCATGTCCTCCTTCCTCCACAGCAGGAGATCTGCTGACTCCCACTGACTCAGGTCATTGCCAGCCAAAGGCACCATCATTATGTCCGGAGCCTCCACTGGCATGCTGCAGCCCCCAGGCTAGAAAGGAGGTCATCCCATTGCACTCCCCACTGTCCCAACCACTGGAACTGCACCTTGCTGTGTGGAATTGACAGGATCCTTTACCCCACATGGCATCCTGCCCTCTTCTGCCAATGGATGAATGAGTGACCACACATCCAGGCTAGTTTGGATTCATCGAGGGCACCTGAAATAAAACAGAAATGTCATAATAAATGGGGCCTCACATAATGCAAAGACACCTGGGATTTCCACCTTCCCAGTTTTAGAATCTCCTCATCTGAACACCCTTGGACCTTAGCAGATGATTCTGCTCTACAACAGAAGGAATGAGGATTAAAATACTGATGGTTCCAGGCATGTTCCCTGTACTGCCTTTTTTAATCATAAATGCTGTTTTTCAGCCCTACAGTTGCTGCCGGAGGGATCACTCCCCTATGTCATCTAGGTCGCAGTACTCCCTGGGATCCTGCATCATGGAGATCACACTGAGGGATTTTCCACTTTAACATCCCCCCTCTTGAGCCAGCCAAGGCAAGCCCGGTTGTGCAATGACCTCAGTGCAAGGCCAGGCACGCTTCCAGCCCCAGCATACAGAGATCTGCTGGTCCCCGCCCCGCTGGACTTCCCGCTATGGTCCTGAACTGCTGTGCCTGCCTCCCTCCCAACACTAGAGGTCGGTAGTCACCAAGTACCAAGGACCCTCCCTCAACAGAGAAGGTAAGCAGCCCCTGAGATGCTCAGCCTCCTCCTCCCTGGCTGACCCTCTGATGTCTGAGGTTCACTCCTGAACCCCGGTAGTCAGTGCTACAGATGGAAGCGCTTCTGCTGTGTGGGTGGGCCGGCCCTCATACTGCATTTTTGAGTACATGTTGGAACTGATATGCCATCACCAGGGACCCGTCAGCATGGCACAAGAAGGCCATCCCTCACTGGGGTGCAGCATCACATAATTTGATACCTGTGTGGCCACATCCCACCCACTATGGGGGGAGCCTTTATGGCATACTTTTCTTCACTCCCTTCTGGTCTTTATTGCTCCGTGTAAGTTTTACCTATGTGAAGCTAGCCAGGATTACCACATCCTGCTCACTGAGGGTGGGTTGCCAACTCTTACGACTTGGCTTGACCAGTTCTGAAACCAGAAAAGCCTCCAAAAAAGTTAAAAAAAAGGACATCTTGAACATCTGTATCTCAATGAGGGAGTGGCAGACCTTTTCCAATGCCTCCAACACCCACTTGAGTGTTTCAGGGCTGAGTGGCTTCCTATAATCCATTAACATGTATTTGCACAGGTGGTCAACCGGGACAGACCAACTACTTGGTAATCTCAACTTGGACCTGACACTGTGAAAATGTTCCATACCCTTTTGATAAGCCTCCAATGTTCAGGGCACAATGGCTTTACTTATCCATTCCCAGCTGCCGTTGTTACGATCTCCCATAGGAAGGCTGGCACTGGCTGTGCCTCTGCTTCCACTGCTGATAACATTTTTCTGAACTGTTGCCACTGCGAGTGAGACAAAGTGTCAGTAGTATCATTTTCCACTCCAGGCACATGTCTTGCCTTGAACTGAATATTCATCAACAAACACCTGAGTACAAATATGACATCATGTTCTCTAACAGTCCCCTAGTTCCCAGTTGCCCATCGATGGTTTCAACCATGCCTGTAATGTCAGACCTAAAAATCACCTTCCGGTTCTGTATGTTGTGACCCCAAATTACCAAGGCCACCACTATGGGAAAAAATTCTAACAAGGTGATCTTTTTGGTGAGGCCTGCAGTGACCCATGAAGGGGGCAAAATCTCCTCACACCATACCCCTTGAAAATATGCTCCAAAACCTAGAGAGCCTGATGCATCCATAAATAGCTCAAACTTGTCATTCTGCACCATTTTTGATCACATGTTCCACCCATTAAAGTGAGTAAAAAAGTAGACCAAATTATCACAGCTTCCCGAAAGCCATGTGTCATCCAGATTCTGTGATGATTTTTTTCGGGGCCCCACCCCTAGTTTCGCCATCTGCCACAAGAAGGTGTGGCCAATGGGTATGATCCTGCACATGCAAAATTAAGGTGGCTCAGGAGCTGCTGTAACTCTTTCAATGTGACTTTCTTGACTACCTTAACTTTGTCCAACAGCTCCCTCAAAGCTGCCACCTTTATTTTGGGGTAACCAGCATTCTTGGGCTATTGTGTCCAATTCAATTCCTAGAAAGGACATCATCATGGTTGGCAGTTCCACCTTCCTTGAAGCCAATGGGATGCTAAATTCCTGACACACTCTGAGGAAGGTGTCCAGTTGCTCCTTGCACTGAGGGGTATCTGTTCACCCTACGAACAGGAAGTCATCCAGATTGTACACTACCCCTGTTCCACTGTGCTCCTTTGCTTCCACTGAATGTAAAAACATGCTAAATTTTTCAAAAACAGCACAGGCCACAGTGCAACCCATGGACATACAATTGTCCACACCATATTTACCCTCAAATGTCATCCCCAAGAGATCCTGACCCCCGCATGCATTGGCAACAGGCAAAAGGCTGACTCTATGTCTGCCTTTGCCATGAATGCCCTTGACGCTACCAGCTGTACAACCTCCATCGCCCTGTCAAAGGACGCATATTGTAGTGCAGTAAATTGTGGGTAGGTGTAATCATTTACAAAATCACCCTCTGGGAATGACAAATGATTAATCATACAGTTTTCCCCTGGGGGAGACTTGCAACCCTGGCATTGGTGGAGATGGGAGGGTGCCACTAATCCTACCTAAATCTATTTTTGTCTGAAGTTGTGTTTGTGCTATATCTGGGCAATCTCTGGCTGACTTAAAGTTCTCAGCCTCATATCCCCCATGTGGGCCATTGTGAGAGTTCCTAAAGCCAACCAAAAAGCACTCTTCAAGCAGTGCCGCTGCCAGCCAATCTGCGTACCGGGCAAGCCAAGGTCTAACATGTTCCACCCTATCAGTGTGGGTGCCCCATCCTCCACCTGGGCAGCCTTGCTTCCCTTGAAAGGAGCTTTGCCCATTTTACCCTTCTGAGCCACCCTGACCCTGTTTCCCAGTGATAAAATATTGAAAGGAGTGCGCTTGCCCTCAGGACAAACACTTGTGTGTGTAACAGCATGAAGACTGTAAGCAAGTCCCCCAGTTGAAGCTGAAACAAACTTGACCTGCAAACCCCCCTCCCCAATCCCCCATGACCAGTTTTAGCTGCTGTCATGCTGGCTGTCCTGATGGGTATGCCACTGGTAGTATGAATTACTCCTCCCTCATATATAACCTTGACCATTAAGGACATATCCAACTGACCCAAATCCTTCCTGGGTACTTGCATGTGACAGTGAAACTCTTTGTCATACTCCAACCATCCTAGGCTACCTTTCCACCTGCATGTGCTCAATATTCTGCACAAATAATCAAAGATGCCAATGCTGTTCTCAGGGTTCTCCTGATAATGGTGCTGGCCAAACCTATAAAACCCTCTAACCAATTTTCAAAGGAACACTTGACCTTGACCTTCATTCAGTCCTGGTCCTAGTCCTTTCTTTTTTTGGTTCATCAGGCTCACTTGGCTGATTGAGGAGGGAGAAATATTCATGTAATTCCCTCTTTCGGGTCTGCTGCTTGACGTTGTCCATTATGTGCGGACCCACTTGTTATGCCGTGCTGGAATAAGTATTCAGAGGCTTTGCTGGTGTATCTCCCATCTTGGTGGACTGGGATCTGTACCCTACTGACCCGATTGACCCTTTCTGGGGCTGCACTTACATAGATACATACATAGACAGTGTCGGCAGATAAGGGCCTATGGCCCACCCAGTCTGCCCATTTAAGTTTGTAAGTTCAGTTTATGTTTTCCAGGAAGTCTGTTGCCCCTTACCCCTGACCTCCAGAATTCCTTTATGTCTATCCCATGCATTCTTAAATCCGTGATTGTTTCAGCCCCACCACTTCCTCTGGCAGGGTGTTCCACTTGTCCACCACCCGTTCTGTGAAGAAATTCTTCCTCACGTTTCCTCTGAATCGTCCTCCTCCAACTTCATCCCATGCCCTCTAGTCCTGGAACATCTTTTCGCTTAAAAATAGTGCATTCCTGCACCCTGTTCCTCCCTGTAAGATACTTGTATGTCTCTATCATATCCCCTCTCCCTCCTCTCCTCCAGGGAGTACATGTTCAGTGCCTTCAACCTGTCCTCATAGGACTTGTGATGCAATCCATGCACCATCTTTGTTGCCCTCCTCTGAACCTTCTCTACCCTGTCTATGTCCTTACGTAGTGAGTCTCCAGAACTGCACAGTGTACTCCAGGTGCGGCCTCACTAGTGTCTTGTATAGTGGAATTATGACCTCCTTTTCCTGCTGGTGATGCCCTGCCTATGCATCCCAGCATCCTATTTGCTTTACCTGCTGCCTTGTCACACTGTTTCCCTGCCTTGAGGTCATCAGAGATGATAACTCCAAGATCCCTTTCCTGCTTGGTTCATGCTATATCCTCACCCCCAACTGATATATTGTGCCAGGGTTTTTGTGCCCCATATGCATTATCTTGCACTTCCTTGCATTGAATTTCAACTGCAAACCCCTGACCATTCTTCAAGTTTCTGCAGGTCCCTTCTCATTCTGTCTACACCTCTGGTGTGTCTACTCTGTTACAGAGCTTTGTGTCATCAGCGAACAGTGAAATTCTGCCTTCTAGGTCCTGTGCAATGTCACTGATGAAGATATTGAATAGTACCGGTCCCAGCACTGATCCCTGTGGTACCCCACTGGTCACTCTTCCCTCTGTGGAATGACAGCCATTTACCACCACCCTCTGTGTCCTGCTGCCCAGCCAGTTACCTACCCACCGCACTACTGTCCTGCCCACACCCATATTCCCCAGTCTGTGCAATAGTCTTCTATGTGGCACAGTGTCAAAGGCCTTGCTGAAGTCCAGATAGGCCATGTCCACTGCCCTTCCCTGATCCACCTCCCTAGTCACCCAGTCAAAAAATTCAATGAGGCTGGTCTGACATGACCTTCCCCTGGTGAAACCATGCTGCCTTGGGTCTTGTAGTCCATTGACAACCAGATGTTCCACCAATCTTTCCTTCAGTAGTGCTTCCATGATCTTCCTCACTACCGAGGTGAGGCTGACTGGTCTGTAGTTCCCCGCTTCCTCTTTGTTCCCACTTTTGTATAAGGGGACTACATATATTTTGTATAAGGTATAGCTGCTGCAAGACCTGTCATAGCCTCCAGCAGCTTATCCAGTTTTTATTTGGCTGGCATCCTCCCTTCAGCCTCCAGTACTGCCCTGCATGGGCCTGGCTGGTTGAGGCTGCTGGTTACCTGGGACCACTGTTTCAGGTTCTAGAGGTACTGGTGTTGCTGGAGCCACCAGTATTTCAAGGTTGGGCTTGGAGGTGGGAATTGGCTCTGTGGCAGGCTGGGGGACTTTTTGCTAAAGACACTCATCACCATCTCCTGAAATTCCTTTTCCGAGACCACATTAACCTTATCTGTACCTGGTTTGCTCCTTGTAGTCTTGGTCTTGTCAGGAGGCTCCTTCTTGTCTGTTATACGCCTCTGCTTTCCCACTGGCTGGGCTGGTTCAGGGGCAGGTATCCATTTTTAGCAAGCATCTAACCATGCTTGCCCTTTCTTCTCGTATATTCCCTGAAGCTGTTTTCTCCAGGACCTTGGTGACCTAGTTCTGGTAGCTGGAAGCCTTCTTACTGGGCATTGTTGATGCTTCTGGTTCTACAGCATTGCTGATTTTGCAAGAGAAAAAACCTTAATCATACCTCATATCATAGTAATCCCAATGATCCATGACCTTTTTGTGTGCTTGGTCTGTGAACCCCTTCTTAATATTAATAATATATGTATATATACAGTGGCTAGACCAGGGAGGGGCTGTGGACATGGCCTACCTAGACTTTAGCAAGGCATTTGACACAGTCCCACACAAAAGATTAATAGTCAAATTAACCAGCCTGGGAGTGGGTCCCAGGGTGGTAGCCTGGGTAAAACATTGGCTGCACAACAGGACACAGAAGTAATTGTAAATGGAGTCCACTTTGAAGAAAGAGGGTTACTAGTGGGGTACCACAGGGTTCAGTATTGGGTCCAGTCCTTTTAATGTCTTCATCAGTGACATTGCAGAGGGACTGGAAGGAAAAATATGCATTTTGCAGATGACACAAAGATCTGCAACAGGGTTGATACACAAGGAGGCATGGAGAGGATGAAAAGGGACTTGGCAAGGTTGGAGGAATGGTCAGAAGTATGGCAGCTAGGATTCAATGCAAAGAAGTGCAAAATAATGCACCTGGGAAACAAGAACCCAGGGGAAGAAAACACAATGGGTTGGGAGGTAGTAAAAACAACAAAAAAGGAAAGGGACCTGGGGGTAATCATATCAGATGACCTTAAGGTTAGCAAGCAATGTGAGAAGTCAGTAGGGAGGGCTGGGGGTATACTGGGATGTATAGGGAGAGGCATCAGCAGCAGAAAACAGGAAGTTGTTATCCCTCTGTACAGACAGTTGGTGAGACCCCATCTGGAGTACTGTGTCCAGTTCTGGAGACCCCATCTCCGTAAGGACATAGACAGGATAGAGGTAGTCCAGAGGAGGGCAACTAAAATGGTGCAGGGTCTGCAAGATAAGCTGTATGAGGAGAGACTAAAGGAGCTTAATATGTATACCCTTAAGGAAAGAAGGGAGAGGGGGGACATGATAGAAACTTTTAAGTACCTCAGTGGTATAACAAAGTCCAAGAGGGTAGCATCTTTCAGAAAAAGAGACTTGCAAGAACAAGGGGACACAATTTAAAGATAGAAGGAGGGTGGTTCAGGGGCAATGTGAGGAAGTATTATTTCACAGAGAGGGTAGTGGATGCATGGAACAGCCTTCCTTTGGAGGTTGTGGGGTCTAAAACTGTGGGAGAATTCAAGAATGCATGGGACAGACATAAGGCAATTCTTGTGGGGGGTAGGAAGAAATAGGCTGTTGGTTAACTAGGATCTGCGGCCTATCCTGTAGGTAGGGAAATGGGCAGACTAGATGGGCCTAGCGGTCCTTATCTGCCGTCAAAGTCTATGTTTCTATGTGGCGTCCTCCATTATGAAACCAACTTTTAAAGCACTCTGCAATATGCTGCAGCATACCTACTGAATGAAGCAATGTAATTTCAATGGCAATTAGTCCCTTTTGTCATGCAGGAAACTGTGGCATTTATTTCATCCTGGCAGTGTCACATTTTCCTGAATGACAAAAGGGACTAATTACCATTGAAATTATATTGCTTTACTTAGTAGGTCTTCTATGGTATTCTGCAGAGTGCTGCAAAATGCTGCAGAATTGCGTTTCATCCTGGGGATGCCACTGTATATATCCCAGATAGTTTTTTTTAAATACCTCATGATAATCTTATACTCGCTGGTCTTTGTGATATTAACTCGGGCCTTCCAGATGCCGCTGAAGTACTGGTCCTGCATTCCAGCCATCCGCCAATAGGTGGTGCGAGCACTCCATCAAAACCAGCCAACTCCTCCTCGCTGTAATAGCCTTGTTTCCATCAGGCGGATTTTACTAAGTTTCTTATACATGCGTTTAAACAACATTGTATTATTTTTTTTTTTTTCAAATAACCCCAGAAGAAAGAAAACAATTTAACCACCTAAAAGCAAACAACATCTCCAATTCAGCTAATCTTTGAAGCCAAACAAAAGATTAAGCAGAACAACAAGAACTGAATATTGGTCCACCAACTGAAGCCACTATAAACCTAGCTCATTGCTTTATCCTCTAAGCTATGTGACAGGCCCTCCTGGAGCTGCATTTTTAGAAGGCTTCATCGTTCTTGCCAAAGGATGTCAATTACCAGAACCTATATATTTTATTTTTTGGGGTTTTTTTTGAGTTCCAACAAAAGTGTTTTGAGTCTGCAAGCGATGTATACATCCATGTGTATGCTTAACATACCCACTTTCCTTCCTTTGCTCATGGGCAAACAACCCAAGAATATATCTGCCCATTTTTTTATCTATTTTTTGTTTAATGCATGCCAGCTATGGCTTTTCCCAATGCTCATTAAAATTATGCTCTAAATAACAAACTGTAGCCAGAAAGCTTAACCAGCTGAGTGGGGTGGGGGGAGGGTGAGCATGTGGCTCTGGTGTTCCAGGCTCTTGCTTTCCTACCCTCTGACCACGTGGCAGCTGGCATCTGTCCACCCAAACCCTCCAAAGCTTTTTTTTTTTTATAAATTACAGAGACTCTAGGTGCTCAGAACTGTTCCCTTCACCCTGCCAATATATAGCCTGCTGCAGTAGCCCCTCTGCATCTGCCATGTCAAACCCTCGCCTCCCCTCTGTGTCTCCGAAATTCTCCAGTCTGACCCTGTACCAGCCGGGATGGGAATTTAAGAAGCCACCTCACAAGGTCTGACTTGATATTTTTTTTAAACATACGTGCTCCTTACTATGCTTCCACTCCCTCCTCTGACCATCGAACCTCAGTATGGTGAAGGATTGGGTCTGGGGAATTGTGCCTTGATTCTAGTAATTTCTCACTCCCCCAGTTAAGTTCAAGGAGGTTACAGCCATTGGGCAATGTAACTCCCCAAGTGTGATTGTGGTTCCCAGAGTCTCACTGGCCTTGTGGCCTCATTCTTCTGGTGCATCCCCTGAATACACACACACAGCCAGCAGCATGGCCACGGCACCAGACAAAAGAAAGGGAACTACTAAGCACTGCCCAACTTCAAGCTGCATTCCCTGGAATAGGCTAGTCATTCCGACTCCACCTCCAACTCCAACTGCGACTTTGGCCAGTTCATTGCCGGTTCTGCCCTCTGCACTATATGGCCAGCCCAAATCTCTCCCTCACAGACATGGGAATGGGACCAGGATGAGTGATCACTCAAAGTCAAAATTCCAACATGTCCCAGCAGCACCTTTTTTTTTTAGCAAAAGCAGCCCCACAAGTACAGTATTAAGTTAACACATTTTGAAGCTAGCCTCCGATACTATACAGTACCTTTGTGTCTTGTCATCTGGCTTGCTATTTCATTGGAGTAGAATCTTCTTAATCTTCCATCTGGGGAGGACAAAGAGAGAGGGAACCCCAGGACTCACTCTCTTTAGCCCCTTACTCTCCTCCCTCCAACCTGAAGCCCCTGCGCTATGGGTGGCCCTAATGGTCCCTCACCTGGAGGTGTGTCTCCCTAGCCAGCTTCTGCCTCCAGGTGGGGGATCCCTACTCCTACCTGTCCATCAGGAAGGTGGGGGAAGGGCCCAAAACAAAAGGATGCCTGCTGTTATGTATGGCAGACTTATGCAATATAAGTATCCAGTTATCCCAGCTGAGATGTCACATCTCATTTCCAGCGGTGTTCTTCTTTCACCCATTTCCACAATTGAGTGGAAGGGAGCACTGGGAGATTAAAAGAGCTTCTCAGAGTCATACATTGAGTATTAAGTATTGAAGGTTTATTCAATAGAGAATAATGCACATGTAGGGAGTTGATAGCACATTGTGTGATAATATGTAAACCTCGAGAGCGAAGCTCGGTTTCTAATATCACACAACGAAATAATGTGAAAAAACTCCATTTTTAACCCTTACATATGTTTTATTTTTTATAATAACTGACACTAAAAAAAATTCCATAGAAGAATTACCACTACGAGGAGAGGTGAGGCCAAAACATTAATACTTCCTTACTAGTAGGCATGCCCCCACGCTATTCAAGGACTGACATCACATAACGTGCTAGCGTGGGTGTGTGGCTACTACTAAGGAAGTACAAGCATTTTGGCCGTGGGTCTCTGTGTTGGTTTTATGAAATAAATTAATGAAATAAATAAATGCTGCACACATACAGATCTCTAAACCGGAGGGTAAGCTACAGAATTCTTTCAAAATGATTACGCTTTCTCATTTGGATCTGTAAGTTACGCAGGTTATGCTCTGACTTTGAATCTGTTTACTCTGGAATGCGAGTGCTGCAGGCTTCTTGGCGCGAGACTGTAAAAGTCTTATCAACCTGAGGGTTGACACAACTTTTTTCGTATCAACCTGCGGGTTGATATGACTTTTTACAGTACTCGAAAACAGGTTGATAACAAGGATCACCAGTTTATTATATAACATTACACAGCTGCTGTATAGTGCCAGTACATTTTTAAATTATATTCGTTAAATGTACAATTTCATATCATTCTTCTCTAGTGTAAGAGATATTAAAAGGCTACTATATTAAGAAACTTTTAACATTACTCTGTATCATAAAACATGCTAGTCAAAACATACTGTATGTACAGTACTGTTTTTTTACTTTGGCCGAAGTCCAAGATGACTGCCAGACTGGCTGTGTTCTGTATAGGGATTTAGTTTTGGACTAAAATTCTTATCTGATCACTTATTTTACTAGTCTCTTTGCAAATATCAGTTTTATTAAGACTACAATTGGTGGGTCATCCATTTGAACTATCAGCTGGAACTTTGAAGTATGGTAGTTTTATTCCAGCCTCAGTGGACTGTTTTGGTGACCTTGAGTTGTCCGCAAAATGTCTGCACAGATTTTAAAGTGTAACACTTGGATAACAATTAAGTTTAGGGACAAAAATTATAGACAGGGTGGGGAAAGTGATACATTGTCAGGAGTCGGCTTTTTTATCTTGTAGTCTAGGTGTCAAGTGCCATCCTCCGGGACTTCTGAAAACTAACTTGGAGTGTTAAAGTAACAGGAGCAATCGAAGATTCCTGGGACTTTTATATTCTCACACTTTATCTGTTTTTCTGGCTGACCTTACCTGAAGAGTAAAATACTTTGGAGGTCTGGTGTGGATGGCACTAGTCTCGTGTAGGACTGCTGACTCAGGGTATGACTATCCAGATGAGACCAACTGGTGTGATGGCAGAATTCAGCTAAGGTTTTGTTGAAGGAGCAGCATCACTAGTTTCATTGGAGGAAGCCTACATGTTCCCAGAGTTCCTGCAGCTGCAAAGCATCATGAATCAGCAAGTCTGTGTTTCCCCAGGGAAGTGAGGACAAGCTAACTCTGGCCATGTTGCTGCAACTACTTTTGTCTTCTCTTTTGTTCAAACCCAGACTGGTCTTTCCTTTTGTTCAAAGCTTGGACTGGACCATAAGATTCCCTACTGCAACTGGATTATATGTGGTGAGAGCACCTAGCATTTTCCCAGTGATTTTCTTGCCATTTCGAGTCTGTAGGATCTCCTTCAGTAGCAGTGAGAGTACTGTTTGGGGGCGGGGGAAATATATGCCTCTGAACTCATGGATTGTTTATTGGTTAATAAGCCACGTTTGCACTGAACCAGAATGCTTCTTCTTCCCACTGGTGGCACATTGTTATGCAGACCTGGAGTTGTTATTTAGTATTACTTGCTATTTATTTTAATTATTTGGTTTTATAGGGTAGAGAGAGAGAGGGGGCTAAAGGGCGTATTTGGCAAGTAGTTGATTGAGTGTGTTTGTGTAGTAACTTATGTTAGAGTGAGTGTATGTTGTTTGTGATAGGTTTAGGATGAAGACAGAGGGGTGGCTTATTACAAAAAAAAGGGAATGGACATCTTGAGGCAGTAAAGTGTATTTTTATTTTAAGATGCTAGCAAGAATGTGCCTAGGTCCCAGGCCCAAGAAGGTCAGCTACTCTGCTTCCCAGTTGCTGGACCTCCACCCTTTCATTGACTTTCCACTGCCAGTGGTGGCAGTGAGGCACTGTAAGGAGGCTGGGATTGTGGGAAGGTAGAATGGTAGGCATTGAGATATGAGAGTGGCCAATAGGGAGAGCTATATTGGGCCAGTGAATACTAGGAGGCACCATGGGGCAAAATGGGATCTAGAAAGAGAGAGAGGTCAGTCGTGGTTGGTTCCCATACCCAGGGCTCCTACCAGACCAAGTGAGTAGGTGAGCAGGGGTCCAGCAATCTCATCCAATCCCCTTCAGGTAGTGCTGTGCAATGCCAAATCAGTCA
The DNA here is from genome assembly GCA_016271365.2 of Neoceratodus forsteri. Lineage (NCBI taxonomy): Eukaryota > Metazoa > Chordata > Ceratodontiformes > Ceratodontidae > Neoceratodus > Neoceratodus forsteri. The sequence goes on along the minus strand of CM057456.1, from coordinate 1,153,938,504 downwards.
GAAACAAGTCTGCAATTATAGCAGACTTGATTTTATCAGTTGGTCTGGCTTGCATCTTGGAGACCTGGCTTGGTGGTGATGATGATGCTGGACCAGTACTGAAGGCATCAATCCAACAGGTTTCTCTGTAGTGCACTGCCTGAGAAGGGATTGCAGAGGTGGGGGTGTGGCCATCTGTTTTAGATCCAACCCAAACTTTTCTTTTTTCCCATTGAGTACTACTTTATCATTTGAATGCATGGCCATATGAGGGAGTCCAGGTGCAGGCTGCAGAAACCTTCTGGTGTACCAGCCTCCAGGGCATGAGAGGGAATTTTCCCAGGAATTTGCAGACTTCAACACTGAGAGAATGCTGGAGTCACCCAGGTGGTTAATCCTGGGTGACTTCAGTGCTTGGATTAATCATGAACTAACACAGTTTGGACAAGACATCCTACAGATGATGAATTCTCTGGGCCTTACACAAGCAGTTGCTACTATGACCCATACATACTGACACACATTGGACCTAGTATTCTCACTGAGACTTGAGAGAACATCAAGAGGAAGGAGGTGTCGTTAGAACTATACTACTCTACTGGGACTAAAGAACTAGAATTCTACTACTGGAACCTTCAATTTAGGGTACAATCAAACAAAAAAAAGAGTTAGCGTGTTTGTCTGAATTGGATGAAGTGAATTGTTATCTGTGCAGTTAGCTAGGTGTAGAAGGAAACTGTGAATTAGGGGGAGTGGCCTAGGCAGAAGGAAGCCAGGTGTTTTAGATTTAAAAACCTGCCCTAGATAGCTTTTGGCAGAAAACAGCAAGAGGAAGAAGGTGCTGTTAGTACTATACTACTCTACTGGAATTATATTGCTCTCCTTCCCTCCACTCCCCCGCACCCTTAGCCAGTTCTACTTTTATAGGCCCATGAATGAACTGACAACAGGAACTTCCTGTTTGGGAGCAGGAAGGGAGTGATCACTGAGGCACAAAAGACTCACCATCCTAGAAGGAAAAGAGTAGGTCTCCATCCTGCCTAGCTGCTGGAAGTCTGGCTCTGAGCAAGTAAGGGGACTACTGAGGAACATAGGGACTTCCTGTCACAGAACAGGAAGATCAGGAGCTTTAAGGGCAAGAAGGCAGTAGGGAGAAAAAAATAAATAAAAAGTATATAAAAAAATAATAAACACATAGAGGAAAGAGCAAGTATACAAAACAACAGTTAAGGGGCCACAAATAAGACATGATGGAAGTGGTGCAATGAAGTGGCTGTGGAGCTGCAGTCTTCCGGGAGATGTTCTGGAGAATGTGATGTTGTTTCATCTGCAGGCACCTCTCTGGGCTGAGGGAGGAGGTTGCTCATCTCCAGGCTGAGTTGGACAGGATTTGGGGGACCTCCTCTCCCACCCAGGGACCACCAGGGCTACTGCTGCTACCTCAGAGGTTGCCAAGAAAGAGGAGCGATTGGACCACAGTGGGCTCGGGGAGGGTGAGGGTGAGGGTGGTAGAACAGAGGTGCATCTCTCCAGTTGTACCTCTCCACAATTCATATGCCATTTTGGCAGAGTGTGGTTTTTCTATAAAGGCACCTGTAGTGGAGACCATGGATGATGCTGGGAACCTCCACAAAGGAGACCCACAGAAGCGTGACATGGGACCCCACAGGGGAAGGAAACAACTCCTGGTGGGGGACTCCATTTTTAGGAGGGTAGAACTGGGGGTGGAGGGGAGAGGGAGGTAAGGTGCCTGCCTGGCGTCATGGCTGGGAGGGACGAGGAGTGAATTCTCAGGATCACGGGAGCAGCTGCATGGGAGAGGGAGCTGGATGTCATTGTCAACATAGGTACAAATGACCTGGCTGGGAAAGGGATCAGAACAGTGGAGGGGGAGTTTGTGGAGTTGGGGAGGGGCCTTAGACAAGTAGCACTCATGGTAAGGTTCTTGGAGGTGTTGCCTGTCTATGGCATGGGTGAGGCTAGGGCACTATGCACCATGGGATTCAATCAATGGTTGAAAAACTGGTGCAGATCTCAGAGTTTTGGCTTCATTAGGGACTTGGAGTCCACCTGGAGGGATGCAGGCCTATACTGGCATGATGGTTTGCATCTGTCCAGGAGGGAAACCAGGATCCTAGGTGATAGGTTTAAATGCTTCACTGGCAAGCATTTAAACTAGCCAAGGGGGGAGACACTGAAAAGGAGCAGGGAAATCCTAGCCCCACAAAAAAATCAGGGTAGTTAGTGAGGTAAACACCAAGGTAGAGATGTTGCTAGGAAGAAGGGCAGGTGTAAATGGAGGAAAATGCAAAGACAGTAAGGACAGGGATGGGGCAAAAGGGATAAGGCCATCAGAAAATGGAGGGTAATGAGTACCAATGCCCATAGTCTAGGTAAGAAGCTCCCTGAACTGGTGAACTGGTGGCCTTAATGGAAAGGTTCTGCCTGGATATTGTGGCAATCTCATAGTACACAGAGAACCATGACTCCACGGCGAGAAGAGCCTGCTGGACAGTGTTCTGGGAACTCAAGGCTGCATAGCTGTCTCTGTAAATTTTCTAAGGACAATTGCCCTTATCTTGGGATAGCTCTTATTAGCTGTCCATGGAACACAAACTCCTTGATTGGTTACTCATTCTGTCAGGCATTTACAAATTCCTTCTGACTGGTCTATGTCACTACCATCGGTCAGTTTATTTAACCTTTTTTTCTCCCCTAATCCAGGTATTGCCGCTTGATATCTGATCTGTTTTAATACTTAGTGCTGAATTTCTTCAGTTTAAAGTGTCAAGTGTATTTTAACTGTATTTTTCCCCCATTTGCAGATTATACTTTAAAGCCACTAGAGGGCAACAAGACTTGTAGGTTGCAATCCTCTTCCCACGGCTCCCCCCGACACTTCTGTCTGGCGTCATTCATGCCTACATTCTCTGCCTTTTGCCCCTCTCTTTAGTGTCCCTTGGACAGTCTCCCAGGCTATCACTAGGCATACAATATGGCATCCAAACCGGGGTTCAAACCACATACATTTTGCTCCAAAGGCAGCAACTTTACCACTGCGCCACTGTGTCTGCCACAATGTTAGGTGTCAGCAAGTCCCACTCACACCTGCCCATGGTCACATCTACCACCACTGTACTCCCTCACGACACCCACCCACACAAACTAACCATACTACTGTTGTTAACCATGTTTACTCTGCTCAGCAACAAACTCCCAGTTGTCTCTGTTATGTACACACCTTTGCTGCTAGGGGAGCACCTCACCCCTCATAGCATTTCCATCACCCTGTCTCTCCCCATAGCCCTCCTACACCCTTTCTATCTACCCCTACCCCCCCATCTCTCTGTGCCTTGAGCCCTCCATGTCTGTTCCTCCACCTGGCCATCCCAGCCCTCATGCAGCTGCCCATTCCCTGCTCATCACCTTCTAAACTTGCCAGCTGCTGCTATCCATCAAAACACCACCAATTCAAGGCCCTTGTCAAGATCTTCCACTTGCTTCTTCTACTATCTGGCAATGTTCACCCCAATCCTGGCCCAGCAGTGCCCCCCCCCCCAACTGAGGTCACCCACGGGGCTTTGAATAGCAACTATGAATATCTGCAGCCTGTCTAAAAAAAATGGCACCCCTGCAATGCTGGATGGCACAGCACCAACCAGACATTCTAGTTTTAACAGAAACCTGGCTGTCAACCAAGACCCAAGACTCATTTGTCTCTATTCCTGGCTATTCTCTCATTAGGCTTGATCGTAACAGCAAGAGAGAAGATGGCTGCACACTCTATGTAAATGACTCACTGCATTACCAAGCCCTGCCTGCACCCTCCCTAGACCATGGTGCCCAAGCCCTCTCAATAAAACTCTCCCTGATCCAAACCGTGCTCCTCTTACTCTCACCGTCACCTTCATCCCATCCTGCAGCCAATCCCCTGCCTGTAAAGTGCTGTCTGACTACTTAGCCAGCCAGCCCCACAAAATGGAACAAATCCTAGTTGGGGATCTTAACATAAACTGGCTGGTGAGCTCATCAACATATGCCAAAGATACTTTGCTGCATTAGATATGACCCAACTGGCATTCCAGCCTACTAGGGCAACCCTACTAATGGAACTCACACCCTACTAGATATCCTGCTCACTAATTGTCCCCTCCATATTACCGACCTGGGTGTCCTACTCAATGCCTTAAGTCACCTCTCCCCAGTCATCTTCAGCTGGTCCTGTCAGCTACCTAAACCACCACCAAATATCACCTTTCATCGTCGACTACGCCTAGGAGGCATAGCCAAACTCAAACAATATCTAATTAACTGGGACTGGTCCCCTATTTCCCCAAGCCCAGCACATAGATGGTGCATTGCACTACTTTACCACCACCTTTAATACCACCTGTGATGCTTTTGCACTGACCATCAAAGTGACCTCTAAGAAATGTAGTGCCCCTGGATCACCCCAGAACTCCTACAACAGTTTAAAATACGTGACAACCTCTGGCATCATGCCACTGCCTCCAGTTTGCTAAATGATAAGCAGGTCTATAATGCTGCTCGCAATAAGTGTATTTGGGCAATCTACAAGGCTAAGGTGGAGCACTACAGCACTGCCCTAGCCACCTCCTGGGGGTAGTACAAGAAAGTTCTGGCATAACATCAAGGAGCTTAATGGTAAATCCAGCTCTCCCCACCCCATAACTTAGTGTTAACAATACTACCACCACAAACACACTTCACATAGCTAACTGCCTCAACTCCACCTTCTCAGACCTCAGCTCAGTCCTCCCTCGCAACTTTTTTGATCCAATTCAGCCTACCCCACCACCTGAACTCCTCCACGCTCTCAAACTCAGAATCATTACCCCTACAGAAGCAAAAGCCTACTTGTCCAAAGCCCTCCAGTGCCCCAATTACTGTAAAGATGCCTTCAACATGTGAATCCTATACCTTGCGCTAGACTCAGTTTTCTACCCACTCACGGACCTTCTAAATCTCTCCCTGCATCTGGACCAGTTCCCAACCTCATGGAAAATGGCAGTGATAACACCAATATTGAAATGTGGTGACAGTTCCCTCCCAAACAACTACTGGCCCATCTCGAGTCTCCCCCCACTCTGTAAAGCCCTTGAAAAGATCATGGCCAATCAGCTCACCGACTACCTCCTTGCACACAACCTCTTATGTAGTGTGCAGCATGGTTTCAGAGCTGGTCATAGCACTAACACCGCCCTCAAAGAATCAGCTAACTCCCTGCATGCCGAGCTTGACAAGGGACACCTCACAGGGGCAATGTTTATAGACCTCTCAAATGCCTTTGACACGGTTTCTCACCCCCTCCTTCTTAACACATTACAACAAATTGGGGTCTCTCGTTGTCCACTCTCATGGTTCTCCAGCTATCTTTCATCTTTTTCGTTTTGTTTTTCTTTTTTTTCACTTACCCCCAACCCCTCCTCCCTTCTTTATTAAATACACTTCCCCGGTGATCCCCACCCCCTTGAGGCCTCACACTAGTCAATTACAGCAATTCCAAAAGGGGCTGTCCTTCCTGTAACTTCTTAAAGAGGTGATCCTCTCTCGTGCTCAAATTTAACTTATCGTCCTCAATGCATCTGGGATCAAGTGCATTGACACTGACTATGGTCCTCCTCCTACTTCCTACACCAGCCTCACCTCACTTAGGACTGTCACCCTCTACCCATAGTACCCCCCTCTTATCTACAACACCTCTATCAGACCCCCGATGCTCAACCACCTCCCCCCTGAGTACCCCCCCACACTTCCACCCCACTACCTCTTACTTCCCACTCATACCTTGGTCTCTTCTCCTCTATGTCTTTCCCACCCTTTATACTCTACCCACCACTTGCATCCCACCACCCGGCCCCTTGTCAAGCCGTAAGGGGAGATGCCACAATCAGAACAAAGCTTGGGTGCACCTAATCACCCTCCTGTTACTTTTATCAGGTAACATTCATCCAAAACCTGGCTCCGTGCCCAACCTTATGAACAAGCATGCTCAGGCTCAAGGACTCCATATAGCTTCCATGAATATTTGCAACCTTCTTAAGAAGGCTGCTGCATTCCAATTCTGGGTTACTCAGCACCAAAAGGACATTGTTGCACTTGTCGAAACCTGATTATTCAAATCCACCCCTGTCTCCTTCATCTCCCTCCCTGGTTACACCCCTTTCAGGGAAGATCGGGTGGGTAAGCATGGAGGTGATTGTGCTGTCTACGTGCGTGACTCCCTCCTTGGACATGCACTTCCACCACCCAAGCTTGATAACTGGGCACAAGCCCTCATGCTATAAATCTCTCCCAACCCTGGTAAGGGCCCACTCTTTCTCACCGTTGCCTATATTCCCCCCAGAAAGCAAGACCTCATCATTCAGGTGGTTGCTGACTACCTCTCTGGCCTACCTCCCAAAATAGCCCAGATAATTGTTGCTGACCTGAATATCAACTGGCTCTCTGCCACAGCCTCCCAAACAAGAGATATCTTTGCCGCCCTTGACATGTCTCAGCTTGTCACCACGCCAACTAGATTCAACCCCTCTACTGGCACCAGCAGCCTCCTGGACATCACCATTACCAACCACCCCCAGAGGGTGCTCAATATCAGTGAACTTCCTAACTCACTTAGTGACCACTCCCCGGTCATATTCTCTTGGTCCACTACCAACAGTAAACCTGCACCACAAACCACCCAGCAATGTTGCCTACTCCCAGGTGGCCTGCTTCACCTTAAACTGTACCTTTCACAACTGGATTGGACCCCAATCAGGCTTGCACCATCCATAGACAAGGCACTAGATTTTTTCACTCATACTTATAACACTGACTGTGACCTCTTTGCCCCCTTCTCTAGAAACTGCACCAAAAAGCAAAGCACACCCTGGGTTACCCCCTCCTTCCTTCACAAACTTAAAATGAGAGACAACCTATGGCACATTGCCATGAAATCTGGTAAGCCAGCTGATAGGTAAGCGTACAACGCCAAGCGTAATAAGTATACTTGGGCCATTCAACAGGCCAAAGCCCAGTACTACCAGTCCGCTCTTGTCTCCTCCTGGGGGTTGGCTAGAAATGTTTGGGATAATGTAAATGAGCTGAATGGGAAATCCTGCTCCCCACTCCCTCTCAACTCTCCTTTAATGGAACTGTCTGTTCTGACCCCCTTGGCATTGCAGACTGCCTAAACCACACTTTCTTAGACCTGAGTTCAGTCTTGCCCAGTAACTTCTTTGACTCCATCCCAGTAGCACCCCTGCCCACTCTCCACAGACCTCTTTTCTATCCATGTACCATCTCCCGGCTGGAGGCTAGACCTCTTCTGCAAAAAGCCATTAGTAGTAACGACCCCGGCACCAATCTACTGGACACTAGGCTACTTCGTCTGACATTGGATTCTATCCTGGTCCCACTTACCGAACTGCTCAACCACTTTCTGTGCCTGGGGCAGTTCTCCAGCACATGGAAAACTGCCATCATCACTCCCATCCTAAAGAGCAAAGATTGAGCAACCCCAGGTAACTATCGACCTATCTCCATTCTCCCCCCCACTCTCTAAGGCCCTTGAAAAAGTAGTTGCCAACCAGCTTGCCGAATACCTCACCATGCACAATATCCTGTGTCCTGAACAGCATGGATTTTGTGCAGGTCACAGCACCACAACCACGCTACTTGAATTCTCCAACTTCCTACACTCTGCTCTTGATGCTGTAAGTCCTGCTGGTGCCATGTTCATTGATCTCTCCAGGGCCTTTGATATGGTTTGCCATCCCCTCCTACTTGACTCCCTCAGATGCCTTGGTTTCTCCCCTGGCCCCCTTGCATGGTTCACAATCTACCTCTCTGCCAGAACTCAGTGTGTAAAAATCAATAGCACCCTATCTGACAAAGGCCATGTCCACTCTGGGGTTCCCCAGGGCTCCATTTTAGGCCCTGTCCTCTTCTGTCTCTACCTCAACTCCCTCCCCTTGGCCTGCCCAAGTAAGATCCTCCTCTATGTAGATGTCGGTGTGCTCTTCGCCTCTGACTGCAACCCCAACACATTAAAGGCCACCCTCCAACAAGCTTTTGATAGAGCTGAGCATTGGCTCACATCACGAAGGCTAGTCTTGAACCTAAAAAAGACCAAAGTTATGCTCTTCTCGCATCACCAAAGAAAAGCCAGTGGTTCCCCTCTCGTGACTGTACCTAGCACATTAAACCCCATTAAGCAGGTTTCCTCTTACAAGTATCTGGGCATTACCTTTGATTCAGCACTCTCCTTGCATTCCCATATCAATGTCCTTTCTGCTGCCACCAATGTCCCACCATAGGGACTGCCTACCACAAGAGGCCCTTAGATTGGCAATCACCTCCTCTGTCCTGTCACTAATCGACTATGGGCTGCCCATCTATGCTGCAGCTGACAACACTGTGCTTGCAAGAATCCAGCTCTCTATAAACTAGGCCTGCAGGCTAAAGCTGGGAGCCCCTAGGCACACCCATACATGACTGCTGTACTCCACCACCGACTTGCTCAACCTTGAAGAAAGACTCCACTTCCAAATGTGCCTTCTTGTCAAAAAAGACCCTGCTAGAGCTCTCCCCCACTGAGGGCACCACCTCCCTGCATCATGCCTCCCCCTCAGTCTCCAACCACAGCACTGTCAAAACCTTCCTTATTGTCCCTAGGGTAAGGACCTCTATGGCCCACAGATCCTTTTGCTATTGGGCTCCCTCCTGGTTCAATTCCCTCCCAGTCAACATAGCTGACTCCACTAAGCTTGGTCCTTTCAAGGTCTCCCTCAGAAGCCATCTGACAAGCACTCGCTGCTGCAACTGCACATAATCCCCCACCTACCCCTTACCCTCAGCCCTAGGCTGGGTTTTCCCTGTCTAATTTTGCTGTATATGCCTGGGATCACAGGCAACATCTGCTGACTAATGTAATAAAATATCTCTGGTTACTACCTGATGTTGTACTCATGTACCTCTATTATGACTACTGTGATCAACCTATTACCATGCTTGTACCACCAGTGAATTCCTGTAACACTGGTTGCTTTTTTAATCTAAGCATTAAGTACCATACTGTTCTGTGTGCTGTGATGTATTGCTCTCTTGACGAGGTGCCTTTGTAAATGAGTCATTGACTCAAAGCTCTGTAAACTGATGTTCTAATAAATAAATAATAAATCTAGAACCCAATGTGTTAAAATTATAAAATTAAATAATATCTACTATGCTGCCTGTGTGCTCAGGAGTTCCCCAGGGATCTATCCTGGGTCCCCTGCTATTCAGCAACTACCTCAATGCCCTGCCTAAATCCTGCCCTGGCAACCTTCTTCTCTATGCGGACGACACTGTTCTTTATGCCACACATCCTGATCCTCTCTCTCTCTAGAATACCTTACAAAACTCCTTCCCTCAGATTGAACACTGGTTTGCTGAACACAGATTGGTGGTCAACATTAAAAAAACTAAGACGATGCTCTATGCCCACCGCCAAAACAGATCAAAGGGTTTCCCCCCTTGAAATACTCTCCACCTCTCTCATCCCACTGGAACAGGTCCAAAAGTATAAGTATCTAGGTATTACATTTGACTCTTCCCTCTCATTCCACAAATATTTAAAAATCCTCACCTCCACCACCAACACCCGCATTGGTCGCCTGTACTGACAGAAAGACTGCCTGCTACCTGAAGCACTTCACCTAACCATTACCTCCTCAGTCTTATCGCTGGTGGACTATGGCATCACAGTCTATGCTGCCGTTGACCCTATGTTGCTTCATTAAATACAAGTAGTTATCAATAAGGCCTGCCGGCTCCTCTCTGGTGCTGACAGAAATACACATACTTGCACCCTATACATGCTCACCAATATCCTGTACCTTGAGGAAAGACTATTATACCAGATCTGACTCTTCACCAAAACAATCCATCTGGGTTTAACCCCAGTGGGTGTCATGGCTTCTCTTCAGGCAGCCACCATCTTAACGTCCACATGGGCCACCCCAAAAACTATCTGGAAGGTGCCTAGGGTCAGGACCACCCTGGCCCAGTGATCCTTCCCCCTTAAAGCTCCATTGTGGTACAATGCCCTCCCACTGGCCATCATATCAATTACCAATTTAGGTCCTTTTAAAGCTGCCTTAAAGACCCATATCCTCTCCTCACATCAATGCCAGTTTAACCAGTAACCTGTGGATCCTGTACCATGCTGCTAGGCCATGCACCCACCCTTGGCCTGGCAGTGAAGAGCCCTCACTATTTCTAGCCTACAGGCTCCTCACCTCCCTTGGTTACCATATAGTTGCATTGGACTTTGAATGTATTGTAGTATGTATAAGACAAGGCCTCCCTGAGGCAGTTTACTACCAGCTCATAGCATGCATTGCTTTAGATTCCAGTTGTATAGGTCTTAACTGTTCATTAGGCAAATATGTCAATAGCTCTGCCCTGTTTTAGCTACCAAATGTATAGGCATTAGCCAGTGCTCATTGTACTTATACTCTGTATGATTGCTCACCCACATTAATTCTATGTATATACTGTATGAATGTCTATGTTTTATTCTGATGTGGAGCCTTTGGAAATAAGTCTATGACTCAAAGGATTGTAATTCCAATTTCCAAAATAAATAAATAGATGTCAACATACCAGGGTACCCAATCTACAGGGGAGGCAGGGAGGGTAAAAGAGGAGGAGGAGTAACTCTCTATATAAGGGAGGGGATCAAAGCAATGGAACAGAAGGGTAAACAGGGAAGAAAGGAGGCACTGTGGTTCACCCTGGAGACTGGAAATGGCACCACAATCTGCACAGGTGTTGTATACTGACCCCATCTCAGGGAGGAAATGAACAAGTAAATGATAGAAGGTATCCTTAGAATGGTAGAGAAAGGGGAGATATTGTTGATGGGGGACCTGAATATGCCACATGTTAACTGGAACATCTTTGCTGCAGCCACATCCAAGAGAAAGGCTATTCTCAATGCCCTACAGGAAGCATGCCTCAGACAGCTAGTACTGGAACCCACTTGGGAGGGAGCAATCTTAGACCTCGTACACTCAAATGGAGCAGAGAGAGGATCTCAGATCTAAAAGTGGGTAACCATCTTAGAACAAGTGACCACCAGACATTGTGGTTCACAATAAACTCAGCTACAGAGTCAAGTCATACAAAAGTGAGCGTACTGAACTTCAGGAGGGATGACTTTGTCAAAATTGGAGAGTGCCTCAGAAAAGCACTAGCAAATAGGCAAGAAGGAGGGGTGGAGCAACAGTGGGGAAACATCAAAACTGCCATCACAGAGGCAACATGCTTTGTGTGATACAAATAAACAAATCAAAATGAAAGAAAAAATACTATGGTTCTCAAAAGAGGTGGTTGGGAAGGTTAGGGAGAAAAGATTGCATTTAGGAAGTATAAGGAAACACAGAAGGAGCAGGACAGAGAACTGAACCAGTTAAAGCAAAAGGAAGCGGGGAAGGCAGTCAGAAATAGCAAAGGCCCAAACTGAGGAAAAGATAGCCAACTCAGTTAAGAAGGGGACAAAACCTTTTATAGGTACATTAGGAGCATAGAAAGACAAAGGGAGGGATAGTGAGGCTGAATAAAGGGGACAGTGGGTGGGCAGAGAGGGTCAGTGAAAAAGCAGTGATACTGAATGAATACTTCTGCTTAGTATTCACAAAAGAAGAGGAGAGGGAGTTACCTAATCCAATCAATAGAAACACTCTGGATAGGGGGGTCGATACCAGTCCTTTCACAGAAGAAAGGGTTCTGAAAGAACTCCTAAAACTGAAGGTGGACAAAGCAATGGGGTCTGACAGGATTCACCCCAGAATTCTGAAAGAATTAAGGGGAGAATTAATGACACCACTGATTTGCCTTTTTAACAAATCATGGGAGGATGGTGTGGTACCTGAGGACTGGAGTCAGGTGAATGTGATTCCCCTTCATAAAGGTGGGAGCAAGACAGAGGCAGGAAACTACAGACCTGTCAGTTTGACCTCAGTGACTTGGAAAATGATCAAATCACTTCTGAAGGAAAGAATTGTTGAGTACCTAGAGGCCAGTGGGGCACAGGAGCCAAGGCAGCATGGATTCACAGTGGAAATTTTTTATCAGAAGAATCGAATCGATTTCTTTGACTGGGTGACCAAAGTAGTAGACCAGGAAGGGGCTGTGGACATGGCCTACCTAGACTTTAGCAAGGCATTTGTTACAGTCCCACTCAAAAAATGAATAAACAAATTAGTCAGCCTGGGAGCGGGTCCCAAGGTAGTAGCCTGGGTAAAACATTGTCTGGACAACAGAACACAGAAGGTAATAGTAAACAGAGTCCACACTGAAGAAAGGGGGGTTACTAGTGGGGTACCAGAGGATTCAGTAGTGGATCTGGTCCTTTCTAATGTCTTTATAGCAACTGGAAGGAAAAGTGTGCCTCTTTGCAGATGACAAAGATTTGCAACAGGGTTGATACACGGGGTGGGAGGACTGATACACAAGAGGTCTGTAAGGTAATTTCAAAGCAGTGGCCCACTTATTGTGAACAAAACCCAGGCCCGGTCTGTCTCCTAATGGAATGTGTGGAGTCGCCAGGTCCAGTGATTGCTGAGATTGTTCAGTGCTTGCTGTTGGAAGGGTATTCCCAAGTGCCTTGAAAGAGGCACTGCTGAGACCACTACTGAAGAAACCGTCTTTCGACCAGGACTGCTTGGAGAATGATAGACCAGTCTCTAACCTCTCCCTTTCAGTAAATGTTATTGAGAAAATAGTGGCTTTGCAGCTCGAGGACATATAATGACCTTTGTCATCTATGAGCACCTCCAATGGGATTTTGGTCTAAGCATAGTACTGAAACTGTACCAGTCAGGGTGCAAAATGATCTCTTCATGGCTGAAGATAATTGGGAATGGTCAATTCTCATTCTCCTTGGTTTCTCCTCAGCTTTTGAGATTGTGGACAGAGGTGTTCTGTTAGATCATCTGAGGGATCTCTGTGGACTCACCAGCACTGTCATCAGCTGGTTTGAGTTTTTTCTCACAGGCAGAATGCAGAGGGTTATGATGGTGAATTTATCCTCACTCTCGAAGCCCCTGCCATGTGGAGTTCCTCAAGGTTCAGTCCTGTCACCCATGCTGTTCACAGTGTATATGCTTCCCCTGAGAGAGATCATCAGATGCTATGGTGAGGGTTTCCACTGCTACGCAGATAACACACAGCTGTATACGTTGTGTGTACCTGAGACATTTGGTGTGTTGATGCACTGAACCCATGTTTGGCTGATATCCAGAACTGAATGTTCTCCAATTGGCTGAGGATCGATCTGGATAAAACAGAGGTGCTGGTGATTGATCCTGGTCACCAGTGGGGTGCGGAGGCAGTCGGGGGGCAACTGGTGTAATGCTGTGCCCGTCCCTGTTAACTGCCTCAGCTAAGGTGAAAAATCTGGGAGTCATTCTGGATGACAGACTGACATTTGAGGCTCCGGTGTCATCAGTTGTCCAGAATTGCTTTTATCATCTTAGGAATACTGCCCTGATTAAAGCCTTAATCCCACATGAAGACATGCCCTAACTTGTAGATACTTTTTTAATCTCCAGACTTGACTGATGTAATGGTCTTTACCTCAGGGTTAGTGGAGCGGTCCTGCATCACCTGTAGCTTATGCAGAAAGAAGCGGCTATGTTACTGATGTGCCTTCCTAGGTCTAGTCAGGTGATCCTAGGCTGAGGGATTTGCACTGACTGCCGGTGAGGAGGATAATCACCTTCAGGGTTAGTCTTCTGACATAAAAAGCCCTGTATGAACTGGACCATGGTTACCTGAATGACCTCATCACTCCGTACCATACCCAGAACTCTCTCCATTCCTGTGAGGTGGGCCTCCTTGCAATTCCCTGGGCCCAGCTTAAAACTTTGGGTGACCATTCATTTGAAGTCACAGGTCTGGTCCTGTGGAACATGCTACCAAGATCTTTGATGGAGGCCACTTTGTTGAAGGTCTTGAAGCAAGGACTCAAGACACATTTATTCAGGGAGATGTTTGGGGTAGAATCAGAATTCTCTTGAATATTGCCCACTGATTTTAGTATTGATTGATCGATTGATTTAATGATATTATATTGCCTTTGTGGTGTTCTTAGTACTGGATATACATTTAGTTTTATGTTGTAGCTATGTTATACTGTCTACACACTATATAGCACCCCTAAGCCTCTGGGAAAGCATGCTTAATAAATAAAACAATACTTACATGTAAATGAAAGCCTCAAGGAAAAATGAAACCTGAATATGTGCATTTTAGAAAATGGGCTTTTTATTTCCTAGGCTCTGATTGTCTGGTACCCCTGCTAAAGTGGTACATTTACTTTCAATAGATACACTGGAAATAAAAAGTCCAAGCCCCAGTGCCCTTTCAACGACATAATATCCCTGTGCCCACCCTGCTTCCTCATTGCCTCAAAAGACCCAATTTAATTTCAAATTGCCGCCAGTTTTTTTCTCTTGCTTAGTGAGAAATACTGATCCCCCAATACAGCTGTCTGACCATACTGCACAGAACTTCAGCTGGGATTATTTCTACCTATATTTCTTTTTTTTGTATTGAATTACAGTACCATTTGCCCAATGCCCCTGATTTTGATTCCATGACTGCCAGCGTTGTTCTCTCTTTCCTATATCAGCCAGATGTCCACTCATGAAAATGAATTTGCTTCACATAGAAACTGGTCACCCTAGGAAGGCAGTCCACCCATCCTCCACACCAGTCTGCCTCAGTTTTGTAAGAATTTAAAATAAAGAGTAATCACACTTAGAAAAAGAAAAGTACGAAAACAAAAGGGAAGTCATCTGAGCAACCGGCTTCATGGAGCCATCCATTCTCACTGCAGTTTTTAAAGTGCAGCATGCGACTCTTCACAGCAGGTAAAGTTCCTAGTGCTGCTTGTCTGAGCTGCCTCACATACAGTGCCTACCTCCCACAAAAAAATAAAATGAGTAACACAGCCTATGCAAAATGCCTTGTACATCCTGAAAGCCTTTCAGTAGAGCCAAACGTTAGAGCGGTGCACAGCCTACCGCAATTGGAGATCGGGCACTCCAGCAATAGTGGCAGTACATGTTTACATCTTTCTCTGCAGCAACATCTTTCCTTACTTCTGCATTCCCCTCTTGTTTCACTGGTAGGCCATAAAAAAAAGAAACTGGAACAACGGGGTGAAGGAACAAAACAAAGAAGGGGACAGACTAATTTGGTGAGGGGTGTTAAAAAAAAAAGCCTGCTGATCATGCTGATCCTTGTCACCTCCATCTTTCTGCCCGATCTGTATTCTCATTTGTTTATTATGCCCTTGGCTCACGCTATTATTGCCTTTTTCTTACTGCTTTCCCTGCTGTCAAAGAAAACATAAAGGGGAAAAAAAACATACAGCTTCACCTTATTTTATTAAAAAAAATTGGAAGCTAACCTTTCTCTATCCTGGCCTCCTTATTTCCTGGTCAGCAATGCACAGAAGCACGGTGGGGTGGGGGGAAGTGTAGAATGAAACAATACCAGTAAGGAAAATAAAAGGGATCACAGCCTGTAGTGTTGTGTTTGTGGGGGGCAGTCATTTTTTTTAAAACTAAGAAAGTGTGACACACGATCTCCGCCTGTATGTGTGACTCTGTGTGGGAGATGGTAACCATGACAACCAGATCACAATCAGTTCATACAGGCAGAGGAACTATTTTATAGTACATAGTCAGGTGTTGTTCTGTATAGAAATCAGAGCCTCTCCAAATGTTGTTGTACCACAGTTCAAAAGGTCATGGAATGTGATTGTAGTACACTGTGGTACAACAATGTTTGGAAAAGCTCTAGAGGTTCTATCAGAATGCTAAACTGGCAACGAACCCTCCTGGCAGCAGCAACAGCAGGATCAACCAAACAGACTGCAGCATTGGCGGCAAGATCCCCAGAACCGGTGATGCGAACATGAACAGGCAGATAAGCCAAAAACAAATGCTAGATCAACCAGATAACTGCAGCTTCATCAAAATTAGAAGCAGGATTAACCAAATATTTAAAATAACTTACAAGTAATCACTTCCTCTGAGCCCACATCCTCTCGCTAAGCAAGACATACCCCGCCATGTTTTTTTTTTTTTAAAAATCCCTCCCACATCCCATTGATAGCCAATAGAAGGCTATGCAATAAACGTAGGGATGTCTGCTCCCTAGCAACCACACACATAAACCTAGCAACCAGCCCAAACCCCCAGAACACGACAGAGCAACAGATATTTTTTAATTTTTTCATTTCAAAAATTTAAAATGAAAAACTTTGGCAATGGGGGACTATACACTATTAAAAATAGTGCATGGGCACCCTTGTATAACCAGCCTATTGTGCCACCTCGAGTTCTGTTACCATAGACCTCTCAAGCTTCGCTCCAGAGGTCTGAGGTAATCAAAACCCCTTGGTGGTACAATAGGCTGGTTGCACTTGGTTGCCCATGCACTATTCCCTATATTCTAAAAGTTATTTTAAACTAATTTTTTATTAACACTTTTGTGTTAAACTATTTTTTTTACAGTGCCCATTTTCTATGTGCGATAATACCCTCTAAGGTAGGTGGTATGGGCAATACCGGATTTTCCATGGGCTATAAGGCCCTCCGCTGCACCCTCTCACCCAGGGGCGTAGTTTGTTATTTTTACGGGGGGGGGCAAAGTAACAAAAAAGTCCTGATTTTCACTTATCATGACAGTGAAGAGGGTGGGTGGCTTGCATAATGCAAACAAATCAACTAGCATCAAATAATGCCCAAAAAGCATTTAAGACTACAGCTGAATAACTCCAGGGAGGGACCAGCCCAGGCCAAGTCAGAGCACTTCCCCACCCAACCAGTTTTACTGCAGCCTGCTCTCGGCCCAACTCCTCCTGAGACCAGAGTCAAAAAACTGACTGAGATCTGTTTTGTATTCAGTTCTTCGTTCTTCTGCCTTGGGAGTGAGGACTTACTTGTAAAGTTGAAAATATGTAAGGAACTTAACTTCCTTCTCAAGAGGACAGGACCTCACCTCAGCTTCAATTCAAATCAGTCTTGACCTACTTTTGCCCCCACCTGAACCTCCAGGTGGATAGCTCACTAGTCTCTCACCCCCCTTTGCTGCTTACATAACCCTTCCAAGTCCAGCCCTTATAGTGGATCTTGAACTTCTTGAAATGTCAGCTTGAGCAAGCTCTCCCACCCTTGAGGAGTGCAAAAAGCATGTTTCAAGGAAGTGCAGCAAATGGCTGTGCCACCTCAGTATACCTATAAACATGGATGGTATGGGAATCATCCCAGCATTTGCATCCTCACAGCATGAGCCCTTATTTACATAGATTATATAAAAAAATGCGATTATACAATGACAAGAATGAATGCTGGCCTCTGATTGGTCAGTCTTGGGCTAGACCCATGATGTTATCCCAGTGTATCCGATTCATCACAGGTCTAGTCTCAGCCTCTCTGTGAACCTCTTGGTGATTGTTAGCATTAGTGTGGTTTTTTTGTATGTTCTCTTAAAAATATTTTTCCACACCAAATAAAACATTTTTAAAATTATTTTTTTTAATTCTGTATAAAACACGTCATTGTATTATAGCAACAATGCCCTCCAGGGTGTGTGTCATGGTAGGATAACGTCATGCCTTATGTATTGGATGCACTCGTGCCCAACCACCTGAGGCGCGACGTTAACCCAGCATGACACATGCCCTGTCGGGCATTATTGCTTACTTGCACCCAGTGTTAACACTTTTCTTTGTTATAACCAAGTTAATGCATTAGTCTCCCATCCCATCCCATATTATTCAATGTCACATGCCTGAATCTGGTTAGGTAAGGTAAGCGAAGAGGATAATGCTCTCCTCAAGCAGGCAAGCATTGCATACATAAGCATGGGACTTGCTGATATCCCTCAGGTGGTGCTCTTAACAAGCATGCTGATGTACCTGGGACAGTGCAACAGAACAATGTAGATCCCCTAATTGTTCTAGATGATCATGGGCATGGTGTAGTCACACCACAACCTCTACCACTCTCCTCCCCATGGACTCCTAAGGAATATGCATCTCTGTCCATGCCCAGGGTTACACAACCCCATCCAAGCAAACATGGACTGCCCTGACACAAAAGTGGTCGCATCACATAACCTAAGAGAACAGACACCACAGGAAGTTTGCTGGAACAACGACTCCAGATACCTGTGCACAGCCTCGTAGGACCCACCCTGAAAAGTAAGTACTTGGTTGGTGGTTTTTATTAGCATCACCTATGACAGTGTGTGGTGGGCCGGTTGTGGTAACCCAGGTTGCCGTGGATGCTTCTTCCCCCCCCCCCACAGACTACTTCAAAATCGTCTCATCTGACAGTTTTGAAGGGCACAAATGAAACATGGTTGCTTCAGTTTGATGTGGTTTAATACAGATTTTTTTGTCCGAGACTGTGTCTCTATTCTTTTACACACAGACACAGACACACACACCACCAAAAAATGAACTTTTTTTATACCGTGTTTACATTCAGGATAGAGACAGGGTAAAGCAGGTCCAGGCACTACAACACAGTAAATGAAACAATGCATTTTACAATGCCCAACAAACCACCAAAAGATCACAAAACAACGGACCTTCCACCTGCCTGGGGGGGGGGGGATGGCTAGGTCACAGGTCAGGGTGCTAAATGAGGAGGAGAGACCTCAGAACATCTTGTCGAACCACACAGTAAGGTGAAAGTACATAAACATGCACAATTTTTATACTGTAGGATTTCATACTTTCCAACAGTTCCTAATTTTGACACAGAAACTTATCTTTAGTGCTCAGAAGCCCCTTGTATGAGGGAGGTAAGCATGGCATGGACCCAGCAGACTGGCATACATGTTGAAAAAAATATTTCTGTGCCAGTACGCCCATCTACCCTTCCCTCCTCCATCACCAGTGGCCTGAACCATTTTTTCAGCATGTGTACCAGTCCGCCCTGGTCAGCACAGCAGCACAAAGCTGGCAGGGCAGCAGAAGGCACAGCAAGCAACAGTGAATTAAATGTCCATGCAAAAAGCTGCAGCCCACTCTCCCCACCCCAGACCTGCAAGGCCACTATCTCCACCCAGACTGGCCAGCTCAGCTACTCTCTGCACCCTGATGGACTTGCACAGCCACTCTCCACACTCTGTGTCCACCCCACCAGCACAGCCACTCTCCCCACTGCACCAGCACAGCCAGTCTCCCCACCCCACCCAACCAACACCATTTCCAGCTCCATTTATCTGGTATCTGCTCAAGGCATCCAGGTCTGTTCCTCCCCATCACAGGCACACAAAAAAAAAAAAATCAAACCACATTTTATACTGCATTTTGTTTATGTTTCTTTCTTTGTCTGGAAAGAGAGATGTTGAGCTACCGGTCAGCACAGTTTGCCTGGTATACCATTACAACCCCGCCCCACCGACACAATGCCAGTGCCTCCACCCACCCACACAACAGTGCCCCCACTACACCCACACAATGCCTGTATCCCCAACCCCACCCACACAAATGACCAGTGTCCGCAACACCACACACACACACACACACATATGACCAGCAGTGTCCCCAGCCCCACACACACACGATCAGCAATGTCCCCAACCACACACACACACACAACCAGCAGTGTCCGCAACCCCACCCACACACATGACCAGTGTTCCACCCCCCCAAAAAAATCATGGCCAGTTAGTAGTCACTATAACAATAGCCAGGTAGTAGTATAATCATTTCTTTAGGGTGCATGTTTTAGTGCAAGATTTTTTTTGCTAGTCTTGTAACACTGTATGGGGAGAACACAAAAAGCTACCCCTTTGGTTGTGTTTGCCGGGCAATGAAGACAGAGACAGCAAGGCCTAGGAATCTGTCTGTTTCACCCTCCACAGTGGACGATCGTAGAAATCAAAAAGTGAAAGATTACTTTTACAGCCAGGTAAAGGATGAGGGGAAATAATGTTTCAACATTTACTAATGTTCAGATGTTAGCTGCGGCACAGGTCAGTGAGATACATCCCTTGATAGGTAAAGGATGAGGTGGAAATTACATTTTAACATTTACTTATGTTTATATGCTAACACCCAGTCAGCAAGCACAGAATGTCCCCCCTTCCTAACCAACACAGACAGTCCACCAGAAACCCAGTCAGCAAACATGGACAGTCCCCCCCTTCACCCCACCTACAAGGACAGTCATCCCCAAACACCCGAACAGTCCCCCCACAGACACTGGGCCAGCGAGCATAGAATACCCCTCCTGACCGACAAGAACAGTCCCACCAGACACCCAGGCAGCCAGCAAACATGGACGGTCCCCCATATCCCACCAAAGACAGTCCCACCCCCGACACACAGCTAGCAAACACAGAATTTACCCCCGCCCCACCAACATGAACAATCTCCCCAAACACCTGGCTAGCAAACACGGAGAGTTCCCTCCCTAACAACATTGATAGTCCATCCTAGACACCTGATCAGCAATCACCGACATTCACCCCCCATAAGCCAACATGGAAAGATCCCCAGACACCCGACCAGAAAATAGTACCCCTTCCACAAGACACCCAGCAGGCAAGCATGGACAGTCCCCTTTCCACCATTATGGACAGTCCCCAGACAAATGGCCAGCCAAGTCCACCAAACAATGGCTAGTTTCACCACCCCACCATCACAGCCAGTGTCCCCACATTACCATGGCTTGTGTCTCCACCCCACCAGACCCCAGAATAGAAAACAGACTGTCCCCCCAGCCCCACCAAACACTGACCGCCCTCCCAGTCCCAAACACTAACCACCCCAGCACCAAACACTGATCATCCCCCCCAGCCCCACCAAACGCAGGCCCTCCCCCAAAACCAAACACTGACCATCTTCTCAGTGAGTCAGCCCCAAAACACACAGACTGTCTCCCCCAACCCCAACCCTACAAAAAGGCCATCCCCCCAGCCCCACCAAACACAGTCTGTCCAGTGAGTTTCCCCAACAAATCCCACCACACCAGTAGCACAGTAACTAAGTGTCCCCTCCCCACCAACATGACCAGTGTCCACACCATGCCAAACAAATAGGGCCCCCCCCACCCACCTCACCAACATGGACAGCCTCAACAGTCAGCAAATCCCCTCCCACCCAAAGAAACACAAGCTGACAGCAAACCTTCCACCCACCCCCAGACACATGGCCATGGCCAAGACAACCCCAAAAAAACACATTTCTGGGATGTGAATGGTATTAATTTCCAACAACCAGCTTGCAGCACAGTTACTCACCAAATCAGTAAGGGCACAGACAAGGCAGCATGCAGCAGGGCACAGCAAGGCCAAGAAGGCAGGTCAGGTAGCCGAGTTTCTCCCAACAGTCCCGTTCCTCTCCCGGTTAATCCCCGATGAGACAGTAACTCATTTTTTCTGACACCAGATGAACATGTCACATTATGGGTCTGCTATAGCCTGCATGACCGCCGGCTTCTTCACTGTTCTGGGCCTGGCTGTTCACTGACCTGAATAATCCCTCTCGGTGGACCGTGCAACTGGTGGGCAATGGGCGTGGTGTGGGACTCGCCGACAACACGGTAAATCTTTTTCTGGCCTACTGGACACAGGAGCTTGGTGTGCAGGCAAGCCTGGCCATGCCTTAGACTCACTGTAATTGTACTACTCGCTCCTCCGCTTGGTCTGTCTGGTGGTAGAGGCCTTGTGGCTATTCAGGACAGGAGGAGGGTGGGAACACTAGACTGACTGAGACACTGGTGACACCTGACAGACAACCAATGACTGCTGCTCGACATCCTTGAATAGCTATCTCTCCTCAGCCCTACGCTATATGGATGCTGCTGCTGCTCCTTCATGGAAGGCACACAGACAACTAAATGGCACCACTAACGGAGTACTGCTCAAGCGATGGTGCCAGCTTGCAGCAGTCTCTGATTTGCTGTAACATGCAGGCTACTATGGTTGCAGGCTTGCAGCCAATCGGAAAAGGGGATAGTTTTTGTTTAAGAGACATGGCGCCGTGCCGCCACCCCGCCTCCCTCCCCCGGAGAGATGCAAGCAGTCCTGGCATAGCTGTGAGCCCATTCAATATTAAAAAAAAAAAATGATAACCGCAGAATGGTGGCTGGGCTCCTAAAAAAGTACTGGTCTAATTTCTCAGGGGGCAGCTTGCCTCTGCCCCTGCAATCTACGCCTATGCTCCCACCCTGTCAAGTATTATTGCTTGCAGAACAAGATTTGGTCTCCATGAAATGCTATTTTTTTCTGATGGATATTATAAATGTTTGTCAGATATAATTACAGTCACTTAACTCATTTTTACCTGGGTGGCCATTTTGTGTCAGGTAAACAAAGGATAGTTCGGACTTCATATGAAGCTATTGGAGGTAATGAGTTAACTCAGAAGTTCCTGTTTATAACGATAACATAGTTATCACACAAAAAACGTCTTTTTTTCTACAGTTGATAATTGGCAAATATAAAATATCCACAAAGATGAACATTCGGCAGCTGTGTAGGGCAGGGCAGCAAATACACAAAACTGTGGTGCACATAAAAGTACCAACAAAGCTGGGTAGCAAAGAAAAGGTATTTATTGTGGCAAGTGAAACATGTGAGACTACACTAGAGATAAATCCAGTGCTTTGAATCTGAATTTATTCTTCAGTAGAAACACATACGTGCATATTTGGCCTCTGTCATTCAGATAGCAGCTGGCCAAGGCAATGACAGGAGGGTCTGTGTCCGTCATTATACATTGCTCTACCTGCCTTACCCACAGGCTTTTTAGGGTGAGTTAGGTACTGTGCAGCAAGTGGAGGGAGGTGAGTGCAGAGTGGGTGGACTGGACTGGAGAGGGGGGAAGTCATTTATCTCTCAACAGGGATTTAGGCAGTAGGGGGTACCACTGGACAAACAGAATGATTTATTTCCACAACGGTGGTTGGGGTAAGAGGAGGTGAACCACTAGACAAACAGGGTAATTTATTTTCATATCAGGGATCAGGGGTTTAGGGATTCCACTGGATTATCAGAGTAATTACATTTTTTAACAGAGATTGGGGAGATTTAGGGTACCACTAGACTGCTAGAGATTCTTACATTAGTGTGTGGGGATTGGCTTAGGATATGGACAATGGGCTAAGTTCTGCACAGTGCTGCCATACATTTATTTATTTATTTGTAATTTTTGACCAGGACAGGTACACTAAGCTAATATAGCTTGTTTCTAGTTGTTTCCTGGGGGGGTGGGCTGCATGGATCTGTTTTATTGATGATGGAATGTTGGCCATGACACCAGGAAAACATCCCTGCTGTTCATTGATAAGTGCATAGGATCTTTTACTTCCAATTGGACAGTGACCAGAGGTGGACAGAAAGAACATTCATTTAACATCTCATCTGAAGGATGACACCTCACCAGTGCAACACCATCATACTGCACTACAGTGTCAGTTATGGCTATAACCAGAAGTGCCTGGTGTGGGGCTGTAACCCATAACCATCTGATCTTCCAGTCCCAGAGGTGAGTGTGCTACCTATTGAGCCATTGACACATTTAATAACTAATTACTAATGCCTACATATTTAGGCATTGTGCAGAGCTGCTAATAAATATTAATACCACCACCAAGACTACTCTTACCATTCTTAGAGTGGTCTCATCTGCATTCTTAGAGTATAAGAACCACAAACTGAAAGAGAATGGTCCTGGTACTCTAAGGAAGTACAGTGGAAGCCAGCCATTCCAATCCTCTGCTAATACAGCATTTCCTCTTTATGGCAATATTATTCAAATTTCCACATTAGCTGAAGTGTTACTTTATTATGTTGACTAAGCAAAGTATGGTAACACTTCAGCTTATGTGGTAACTTGAATGATACTGTAGTAATGGGGAAGTGATATATTGTAGTACCTTAATGTGGTAAACGTTTCTGTTGTAAAGCAGATTGGGATGCCTACCAGTGTAAATGATGCCACTCTTACAACCACAGTGGTGGTATTAGTTTATTGTTGATCAGGATCAATCGATATTATATGAAAATGAAAAAAAAAGTGCCTCAAATGTGCTTATTTCCCAGGCAGCTACATGTAAGACACTCCTGACAGAATATGATTCTTATGCTCAGAGAAATAGAGTACTCGGAAAGGTCAGGGAAGTCCCTCTATCTACTGTATAATGGCCACATGATAGCATGCAAATAGTTTCTTTTCACTTTGCGTGCTTCATGTGCTCATTAGCATGCAGGCTCTAAATCTGGCACTCAGGGGCAAAGGCGCTACTCAGTTTAGGATGGGCTATCACTGTGGACATGTGTTTTTCTTAAATTAGAAATAAAAAATTCAAGGTATAAAAAGAAATAAAATGAAAACAAACACATGAAAAAGTTTGACAAATGCTTTTTTGTTTGGCAAAAACTAAATAAATGCTTGCAGCAGTTGTGTTTTGGCTCTGTTGTTACCACAGAGATAGTCCACAAAGAAGCGGCAGTGGAATTGTCTGATTCACAGAACCTTTCAAGACTATAGCATAAAGTTGCTTAATACAATGTAGTATTCTAGGAATGTGATTTCTAGGGTATATAAGGTAATTTTTTAGATATTTTATGAATTTAAATGTGATAACAAGAAATAAAACTACTTTTTCAATGAATAAAAAGAAATAACACAAAATTTAAGAAAAATAAAAAGAACAATTATAAAAAATTAAAATAATTTTGAGGGGCTTCAGCTTTCACCCTTTGCTCCTGGGTGCCTCTTGCCAATAGGGGGCTTTGGTAAGCTGCACCTGTGCACTTTGTTTAATGTTACCATAGCCTGATCATACTTGCTACTTTATAAATATGCCTCCTAGATGACTGCTCGCTATTCCATGTGGCTCAAACAGCAACGTCTAAATATGGGGACCTTGACTTGTTGTACGTGTTTACTGTGAGGTTGGTTGTTCAGCTAGTGTGAGTGCAAATTTAAAAAGTGTTTTTCAAGAATGAAAGATAGGGTACTTAATACAAATTGCTAGAACCAGTGACAAAAAATGAAACCCAGACATTGATGTGATGACTTCACATGATCCTGCTTTTCAGGTGTATCAGTTTTTTAAGTTTGCCTTCTTCTTTCACTCTTTACTCTAAAGTGATCATGTTTCCCTTTGAAATCAAACTTGAGTTGGGAAACAATACTTCATTAAAAGTAAATGGTGCTTCAAAGTATCTTTTGGCTAATTAAGAGTATCCATGTGTATCTTATTGTGCTTCCAGAACCACTCAGCTTTGCTTCATGATTCCTGAACCCCAGATAGTTACAAGGAGGCACTGTTGATCAGTCAATAGACATTACAGAGCCCCATATACTTATATTATAAAGCAAGTCAAAAACATTTTATTTATATAACACAAATCACTTCCTTTGGGGCCTGCCAATACCTTTTGTGTGTTATGCTAATTGTGTCAAGATTAACATTATCTTTTGTGCGAATTATTTGGGTATTCAACTATGCTGGTATTCAACCATGTAGTAAATTGATTAAAAATGCTGTAGACATGAAAACAAAACACCACAAAATAGAGAAATATGAAGTTTTCTGCTGAACATGGGTAGATGGTATTACTTGGCTGTGAAAACACATTATACTGATGCAGAGTCAGACAGCATATGTATAGTTTGAAGGAAAAAAAATGGCAGTTCCTTTTGTATGTTCTCCTGCAAGTGCATATTTATGCCTCCAATTAGCATTTCTGTGTAAAAAAATATATGTTCTAATTGCATTTTGGTATTTAAACTTCATTTTAAAAAAATCCTTGAAAACTTTCATTGAGCTAGGCTGCCAATCACCAGCAGCCATCTTGTGGGAGACACTCGCTCCCTCACGTGGGATATGTTAATTGCCCCTGCTAGCCAATGCACTGATGGGCAAGGCCACATTAGCATATCCCAGGTGTGGGAGCAATCAGACCCAATGAGATGGCTGTCAGTAGCTTTGATAATGGAAGTTTTGGAGCACTATTCTAAACATAAGTTTTAATGCCAAAATGGTAAAGATACAGTTAGAAAAAAGAAATATTGTTAAACAGAAACGCTAATCAGGGGCATATACACCAAAAAGAGAGTGCACAAAGGTAACCAGTGTTTTCCTTTAAAAGATTAGGCATTTTCTTTCCATGTTCTGTTGTGTCTGATAGGTATGCTACTGTGCCAGTGGGCCGGCCCTTCATTTTTATTTTCAATGTTTTTTAATTTTTTCAATTTTATGTATTTTAAATTTTTTATTGTTTTTATATTTTATGAAGACAATAAATGTTGGGCAGTCACCATCTAAGAAAATAATGAATGCTGTGCTGCAGGGTTCCATCCAAGCCATTTAGTCAATGCTCACAACCATGAAATACTTGAAATGCCTGACATGTTTTGGAAAGAATTCCTTTTTCAAAGGCTACTTTGAGATTTATTTTTTACTTTGAGATTGATATTTTTAATTTTTATATTATTAGTTTTACTCACTGTCTGACTTGTAAGGCAATGGTCTACTAAGAAGTACATTTTGTTACCTAGTGCTTGGATATACCAGGATAGGAGAAGTCACATTGCAAGAAAAAAAGAGAAAAAACATTTTCAGTAATTTCCCAAGATTATTGTCAGTTTAACAGCAGCAGTGGTCAAAAAGCCTTAAAGATAGTCAAAACTCTAAGCAGCAAGTGCAACACCACATCCAAAATCATTATTCCAGAACCTTTGTCAGTAAAATCAAGATCAGAGGTCATAAGGTCAGTTGAGTATTCACATACCTGGCTGGCAGTGACAGCCACACTGTTAGTCCAACTAGCACACCCTCACCTTATTCACTTAAATGAATCAAACTGATGCATATTCAGCATAATAAAAATAAGCTGTTGCACATGCTCAGGCTGCAAACAGGAGTGATGTGGCTGAAAAATATCCCCTGCAGTGCTGAAGAGGTGCTCTAAGGGTATGTTTGTGGTGGGGGGATACAAGATATTTACATGCTACCTGGATCAATACAGGGCATGATTGCTTTTTGGTGTTCCAGTATGCAAGAGGGTCAACATTAAAGTCGATGGTTGACTTACCGTATCAAAATAATTAGTGAGTATCTGTGAAACAGAATGTGGCAACAAACATGTCTTCTGCTGCTGCTTGATCAGCAGAGAACATGTGAGAAGCAACCAGTCATAATGATGTGCTTTTGTAACCTGGGGCGCAGTGTCATTGGCCTGTGTTGTGGACTCAGCCTGTCTTCCTGCATCAGCAGGCAACCTCATTGCCAGTAGCATGCCACCAACCACACCACTGTCACTTGGGTTGCCAGTGCCAGTGTCACTCACCCCAGCTGTTCCAGAACTGTCTGACACCCCAGCATCCTCTGAACAGAACAGGTCCATCTCCCTCATGACTCCTTCAAGTTCACTACACAGTTGCTGCTGGTACTCGCTCACTGTCTGACTCTGCATGGAAAGACACAATACCTCAGAGTTGAATCTTGGGTCTAACATGATTGTGAACACATGCCTACTATTATCATTTATTGTTGCAAACCATGATCTTAACTCCCTAGTAAGCCCTTCACTGAGTTCTTCGACGAGTTCTTGGAACAAGTCCATAGTGCTGGACACCTGGAAACTTTCCATGGTTGACATGATGAGATGGACAGCTGGAATGACCTGACTCTGTGATGCTGTATTTGAGCTTAGGTCTTGGGTGCATTTCTCAAAGAGAGAAGGAACCTGGACCATGCCCTCAATGATGCTTCACTCCTGGTACCCCACCCATATCCTGCTCAATGGATAACTCATGTAGAACACTCTTCTGTCCCAGCAAGTGCTGCAACATATAAAATGTATTGTTTCATCATGTACTGACATCTTTGACTAGTTGATGGTTTGGTAAACCAAGCTGTTCCTAAATAGTTTGCATCTTTCTGGTTGCCCTAGCAGAACAATGCATATGGCTACAGATATCTCTTGAGGTATCAACGACAAGAGAAGCACCCACACTGCTCTGGACAGCACCAGTGACCACAAGGTTCAATGAATGATCAAAGCAGCAGACTCCCTATAAGTGGCCATTGTGAATTGCTTTTACAATGTTCTTCCCATTATCTGTAATAAAGGACCCAATGCGCAAACCTGTTGTGCTAATCCAGGAGTCAAGCATGTCTTACAAAGACATAAGAATGTTAACACTGATGTGGTCACTCAGAAGGACTACAACATTAAGGATAGCAGACATCCAGTGGAATGGGATATTGCTACAGCCAAGGCCAAAGGGAGAAGAAAATGAGTCAATAGCAGCACCTATGCCACCATGTGCAACTGATGCAGATGACCAGCAGTGTGATGTGAGTGAGAGGTATGCATGTAGTGAGTTTGTACTGGTCCATACATCAGATCTTCAGAGGAAACCCTACCCACAGCCAGATTCAGCGCTTTTTCCACCTGACTGTGGCATGCCTCATAGATATTTGGCATGACTGTACGATGAAAAAATAGTTCACACTGGGATGTGGTATCGAGGTTGTAAGAAATGTAAAAGTCTACAGAATCCGGATGTCTTCAACAACAGAATAAGGTTGCAAATCTAGTACAGTAATCTCTCCTATGAGCTTACAAGAATTTTGTGTCAGCCTTAAATGCTTACTTTATTGTGACAGTAAGCTTTTTAAATGGCATAGATTTGCTACTGGCCCTGGCTAAAGAGTGTACAAATGCAGGTGATTTAGGCTGGGAGGGAGGGGCATCGCAAACTGCATATCTGCTCTTTTACTATCTGAACCTGTTTGTGAGGGACTTGGCGTTGTGCCTGTTGGAGTACTTGGACAAGCACTGGAAACGAAATTTTGCTGGTGTTCAGTTACTTGCTGCCTACCTGCACCACCTTCACCACCAGCAGCACCATCATCAGAATCAGAAACTAGTTTTGATTTTTTAAAATGCTGGGTGCAATGGCATGAAGAGACAACTCCAGCAGGGGCTTTATTCAAGTTAGCCACCTCAGGATGCTTTTTCAGAAGGTGGTTCCAACCACATGTTGTGCTCAGTTTATCCACATTGTTAGCACTGCTGAGGCTCTGCCCAAAGTGTGAACACACAGTTCTCCATTTATCATCCTCCTGCTGAGTAAAATATATCCAGATATCATTGGAAATTGAACTTGCTCATGACCTCAACTCTTTAGTATGCTGATTGTATCCACAGTCATCGGATTCAGTTTGGAGTGGTGTAGAAGATTGCCATCAACTGACATCAGATACAGTATTAGAGCCACTAGGGCAACCAAAAATTAGGATGGACTGGTTTGTTTTTTAGTAGCAGCTTGAGATGAAAGAGGAGAAACAGTGACAGATGTTTAGTGCCTGCCTTGAGAACATCTGCCTGCCTTGAGCAGCTTTTGACATGAGTGCTTCCTTGTGGAATGAGGAAAGGACTCAGTTTCAGCATCCTCAGACTCACTCAGGATATTGCTCTCAGAACATGTGTTGGGGAACACATCTTCAAGCCTTTTTGATTCTTTTGGGGGTAGGGGAATGAAAGTCATTCCCTCACTGCCCTCATCATGCTTAGAACTGTTTGGATTTAACCACCAAGGCTGTGGCTGAAAACTTTTATAGTGTATGGTGGAATGCGGTTGTATATGGAAAACCATATACTGCAAAAAATCATTCTGCTGCAGTAGTGATGTCCTCACTAATGCAGAATGACTTTTTGTTCTGCATTCGTGAGGACGTCATAATACAAGGGACTCCAGCAGCAGTTGTGATTCATCCATTGAGCTGTTGTGTGACCGTCGCGTGCGTGTGCTGGGCAGTGGCAGTTAATCAAGGGTGGTCAGTACAGCTGATCTAAAATGGGGAAAAGTGAATTTTTTTTGATTTTACAGTCACCATAAACTATCTGGAACAGTGTATGGTAACCATACACTACTCGGCTATTCTTCTACCTCGAAGATACAATGTTGACTTAGAGACCTCTTGAGCTTCGCTCTTTAGGTCATCAGTTGGCATTGTAGCCACTCGGTAGAAGAATAGCCTTGTAGTGCATGGTTACCTATACACTATTCTGTATTTCATGAACTGTGGTCATGGTACTACTGGTGAATTTGTTGGTGATGGTATTTGGGTCAGCAACAGTGGTGGTGAAGGTGGTGGTGATTGTGGTAGTAGTAGCACTAAGGGAGGTGATGCTGATAGTAGCACTAGCAGCAGTAGCAGAGGTGGTGGCGATGCTGGTAGTAGCCCTATCAGAGGTAGTGCTTATGGTGGCACTGGCAGCAGCAGTGGAGATGATGGTGGCACCCAACGTGGCAACATCAGTCACTACAGAGGTTGAGACTTACACTGTAACAGTGGTGGTGGCAGTGGTACTAGCAGTGATAGTACTGGTTGAAGTAGCAACTGGTCTGCTTGGAGTGAAGGGGACAGCAGGAGAGTGAATATGTGTTGAACATCAACCCATGTCTGAATAACTTTTGGAAGGGCTGGTCCACAGATGTTTTTTGACTTTTTGACTGCTTGTGTGACATTTTCACTGGTTAGTTAAATTGCCAAAAAGCTGGAATAATGTTTTTTAATATTGTGTTTGTTTGTAGCTTTTTACTGTTTTTACAACAATGAGAAACTCAGGCAGCTAATTCTGGGCAGTGAGCACTTGGGCAGCAAGGTTGCCCCCTGGCTCCTGCCTACCCTGGGGCAAAGACAAAGTCTGTTGTGAGACAAATGAAGACTCATTCAATATTTTTTATATAGGTGTTTTACAAAATTACAGCTCAGTTAAATACTACGGGATTGCAGTGGGCACTGTCAGAGGGCACTTGGGAAGCAATGGTACCCCCCAGCTTCTGCCAACATTGAGGCACAG
The DNA here is from genome assembly GCA_016271365.2 of Neoceratodus forsteri. Classification (NCBI taxonomy): domain Eukaryota; kingdom Metazoa; phylum Chordata; order Ceratodontiformes; family Ceratodontidae; genus Neoceratodus; species Neoceratodus forsteri. Next base: position 1,153,907,610 of record CM057456.1, on the reverse strand, counting down.
ACAACATATATCATGATACAAAAGGAGACTTACACAATTTTTATGGCTGCATGGGTGGAGCCTGCAGTCCTTTAACGAACAGAGTAAGGACTATGCATTTTTTCCTTAATTAAAAAAAAGCATATTCTCTCCGCACGTCACAACCCCGCCCCCTCTCTGGTGCCCATGCTCTTTTACTGCAGCTCCTCCCTACCAAGCTCTCACAACCCTTTTGCTACTGCCCACTGTGCACTGTACTGCCCCTACCCCTCTGTTCCTGTCCCCTTTATTCTGAGCATCGCACTCAGCCAAATCTCATAGAGCTAGAAAAAAATCTCCCACAGACTTTCTTCAAGATTTGTATGAGTTTTTTTTAAATTGCAAACCAGGGTTTGATAGTTTCAGTATAGTTCCTCTGCTGGCTGTTAAGAGAAATCCAAGTCCCCGCAGAGCCTGCCCTCGTTTTCTTATTAATAGCCAGTAACTGCTAATGTCCAGTGGGGTCATTTGTGATTCAGCGTGAGTTTAAGCAAATCTCTCATTCCATGGCCCTCAGATGACTTCAATCTAGTACAAACAGAACGCAGTTCAAGTTTACTAGAGGAGGAATGTGCAAACACACACCTAAAGAGACAGAAAGTGAGAGATACAGAGACAGTCTTGGAACTGGATACCATCAGGAAGTGTTAGACGCAGATAGCTCTCAGCCAGCAAGCAGCACACAGCAACACAGATCCTTAAAGGATAAACACATATCCTCCAATTGGAAACCACCAAGAAAATCAACAAATATCCTTTCTGGGAAGCTTGGGCCATCTGGCTGTGTAATTTATGCTCTGCTTTGGAAGGCAGGTGCAGTTTTTCCACAGGCAGACATCAGCTGGAGCTCCGAGGCTCGGCTCCACTTCCTCTTCCTCTTCCTCTTGCCTAGATCTCTTTACTGTCAGTGAAGCTGAAGCATGCATTCAAATTAGGTCATGCCTGCAGGGCAGATGTCGCCTTACAAAAGAGTGCCACATCCTCTGAAAGAGAGTGTTTAGAATGAAGGAAAAACCCCTACAAGTGTACATTAGCTCCAAACCATATCACCCATTCTTTAACCCACATTATTGTGATGTGGGGTGGGTTAGGTTGTACTGTTTGTATGAGCAGGAGGAGATAAATTACTTTTTTATCTCTTTTTCAGATTCCCTAGACACTTGTGGTACATGTAGTTGCTACATTCTCAGTATATATTGACATCAGTACATATCAGGATGCATGGTCTGAATTCCTTGAGGTTCCTCTACTAGAGTTTTTTGTTTAACACTAATATTATCAATTTATATTTATATTATCATTTATATAGTCCTGAGGTTTTGTAATTTCTTGGGCCTTTTATTTAGCTTGAGAATACAGCTGGGTGACATGTCTAGCTAGGTTTACATCACACAGTGTGCACTGATGTTTTTAGACAACTTTACTGGTATTCTTGTCTTTAATGCATACATTGTAATTTCATGAGCCCTATAACTATCTTAGTTTGTCTTTAAGCTGGGTGGGGGTTGCCTTTCAGTAATCACATCCTTATACTGACTGTGACACTCATGGCTTGATTTGGGAGTTATCTGCTTCAGCAGTGTTATCTTATGTCAATTAAATTTATGTGCAGTAGGATTCTTTATGTTTGTTGCACCAAGCACATCTTAACCCAAGGTTCATTCGGACTGAGGGCAGTATTGTACTGTTTAACTTCTCTGACATCATCTTCTGTTTTTTTGTTTTTTTAAATGAGTATTTTAAACCAATGGGATTTTTCTGTTTTTCTCTGCATTATCTAGCTGTTATAAGTATTGTATTTTCTAAACAACTGCCATGAGCTTCTGAAGAAGGACTGGTTGGTCCGAAAGCTAGAGCACTTTGTTCTTGTTGTTACATCTATGTTGGTCCATTAAAAGGTATCAAATCATTTGCTTCTGGATCCATTCTTTAACAGAAATATTGTGTCACTAAAGCAGCTGACACACAGGTATGATGGGGGGTTGGGGCTTAGCCATGAGCTAGACACTGTGGAACTAATGAACTGCATACTTTGTCCCCTGGCTTTTGTAGAACTGTATTTTGCTGGTTATATGTTAATTGCCAAGGACTGGAAAGTTTAATAGGAGTGTATTGTATCCTTCTATGAAGTGAACATCACAGGGAGGTATACTGGTGTATTTCTTTATACAGTATATATACTGTATGAGACTTTTTTCCAATATAAATGAAGCCTCTTTTGTTGAGTTATACTTTTTAGTGGAACTTTAATTAGGTTCTGTGTTGATTGGATGGCTGAGTGGTGTTGTTATACACTCTTCAAGATGCAAACATGTGGCAACACAGGACATTTTACTGCAGTCTTGCATTTATTAGAGATGCAGGAGAAGGCACCTGCTGCAAGACTACCAGCGCACCTTGCTTTCTTAACATTTGTATGGTGTGTGTATATGTGTGTGTGTGTATGTGAGTGAGTGACTGCAGGCATACTGTCACTTATTTGCTGTTAACTGAGTTTCGTATTCAGAACCTGTTTGTCTGGGGACTGTGTCTGAGCAGGTAATGCAAGCACTGTCATACCTGTCAGCTACCCCTGACTGTTAGTGATCTCACTGATTTTTTTTTCTCAGAATTTTCCTCTGTCCCTCATAAAATTTGTGTTTTTTGTTGCTGAACAGTGGTGATTGAAAGCAAAACATAATGTCAAACATTAAAATTGCTGACTTGTTCTTCACAAAAGGCATCTTACACCAATTGATCTACATGGGGTAAGTCTTCATAGCAGAACACATACTGTCAGGGTGACAATGAAGTTCTCCTTGGAGTGCCAAGAATAATTTTCTATTTCATTTGCATATTTGTGTCTGCAGCAGAGTAAGCCAGTGCTGTTCTAATTTCTAACTGAGCAGAACACATACAGTCAGGGTGATAATTTTCAATTTCTTTTGTAATTATTTAACTACAGCCTCAAATGCATATTTTTGTCTGCAGCAGAGTAAGACTCAGTGCTGTTCCCATTTCTACTGCTTTGCCTATAAATCCATTCTATGAAGCAGACCTGAAGCTCTCTGCGAGGATGTTGCTAAACTTGTTAATGTTCTAAACTTCTATCTCTGTTTCTGCAGCTGCTGTAGCGCATTGTATCTGTTTGATACATTTACAGTATATTATATATACTTTTATAATTCATTTTGCTTGATAATGACCTGTGCCTGTACTGTGCTTTCAAGCAGAGTTAGGTAATCCATCTCAGTGGGCTAGCCAGAGAAAAAAGCATTTGAAGCTGCAGTTAAATCTTAAATGCAAAGGAAAATCAATGAAAACAATGTCCTTGTAGCACAGTGTACACCTCCATATATTTTCCTAATAATGTGTAAGCCTTCCTTAGAACAGAAACTAAAACAATTCTTACTACTTACAAATCATTGTGTTGTTTCTCCATATCCCCTTAACAATTCCACACAACTTCACTAACTTCATTATGCAGCCCTGGTGGATCTGACCGGAATTTGTTTTATATAGGTGTTTTATGAAATAACAGCTTGGTTAAGTACTATGGAATGGTACCAGGTACATTTAGAAACAAAAAGTGTAAGCCCAAAGCCACAAGTTCTGCAAAGCACAGAAGGCAGTGCTCCTTCCTCTGCCTTCAATACACTGACTGCAGCGGTGGCAGGCAGGCAGCAAATGCAAAGAAATTCAATTTTTTTTAATCACAATTTAAATAATTGAACTAGCAGTAAATGGAAATAGGCAGCAGTCAATTTCAGAACACAGCAGTAAATTGAGCAGTAGCAATGAGCACACACATTACAGTTTTTGCCTTCCCTTGCCCCCACACAAACAAACAGATATTTTTACTTTTGCAAAATAAAAGTCAATCTCAGCACAGCACTATAAAGAGAACTAAGAACTAAGAACAAGCCACAGCAGCTGGCCCTTTTCTAGTCAGTGAGCAAAAGCAATGCCTGCAACTGCAGACACACGCCTCCCTCCTCCTGCCTCTGCCCGGCCTAGCCTGAAGATTTCAACATGATTTTTGAATTTGATGCTCCTGTACACCAAATGTTTTGATTTCACTGAAAGAGGATTTTGAGGGGGGTGGTGTCACTGCCGAACCCATTGCAGTTCAAAATACCAGGGGCTTGGCAGTCTAGACCAATGACCATGCATTGTCGTGACACCACTCTGTTTGGTGGACGGAAACTTTGTTTATTTCCAAGGACGGAAGCTGCTCCAATCAGAAGGGGCTTCCATCCTTTGCTCTGCATAAAGCTGATCAGCAAACAGCTGAGCAGCTTTAAAAGTCAGGAGCCTGTGTTTGTGACCCCATTGAACTTAGCTTGAGAGGAGGTTGCAGGCAATGCTGAAGCAAACGTCTTTGGTGTAACAATTTTGCACCAGTGCCCTGTGACTGAGTCTGAGCTTTTGTGACTACTGCAATGTGTGGCCTAAAACCTATGTGATTCATATACCCCCTTTATCTCTGTTCTGTCACCCAATAGCAGTGGTGAGGAGATTGTCCCCTTATATAGCCCACTGCACTGCTGCCCCATCCCTCTCTACCACTCTGAGTACCAGACCCATGGTTGCAGTTGACCGTTGTAATATCTGCTGTTCTCCACCATCATCTACCTAGTCAGTGAGCTCTGCACCAACCATAAGACGCTCCGCTTACCACTCACAGGTTGGATGATGACTGATACTCAATAGGTGCTGTGCTAGCTGGGTTATTGTCTCCTCATGGCCAGTCCCCCAGTGATTTAATTTGTACCCCTTTCTTTCTAACTTCTGGTGGTACACCTGTGCTGCAACAAGAAGAGACCCCACCTCTTATACACATACACATGTGTGTGCAGACACACACACACACATACACAGACTTCCGTACCACATCAGCAACACACTGTTTTCTTCATACATTTGATATATTTTTTGTTTTGCTTTTAAACATGTTTTGTGATTTTAAAATTCATTGTAGGGATCTATAGTTGCACAGCTTCATACTCATATTCTCCTGAAGCCCTGATTGGGCAAGTGCACCCCACCCATCTCGAATCGTGCTTGCGGTTCAAATTCCTTATCTGGTGCTGCTGCCCGCCCAGACTTCCACAAACTGCAGGGGATCCTGAATCCCTGATCGGACAACTGCACCCCCCAACTCAAACTGTTCTTGTGGTTCAAATTCCTCATCTGGTGCTGCCACCTGCCCGGACTTCCACAAACTGCAGGGGATCCTGAAGCACTGATCGGGCAAGTGCACCCCCCCAACTTGAACCATGCTTGTGGTTTGCATTCCTCATCTGGCGCTGCCACCCACCTGGACTTCCACAAACTGCAGGTAGTGAGTGAAGATGCATTCAGAATTTTGAATTTGGCACCACTCTGCTAAAAGCCCTGACTGCTTCCCTGACCCTGTTTTTCATCCCACCTGCCGTGCCCAGCCCCGGCCTCTATTAAATCCTATCAGGCTCCTCCTTTCCTACTCCCCCTCCTCCCGATTGGCTGATGCCCCTTGCAGGACCAGCTCCTCCTCCCTCTTCTTATTGGTGTCCCTTACAGAGCCACAGCCAAATACTGAAAAACACTTTATAGTGCCACTGCCAAATACTGTATAGCACTCTCCTTTGACACTACACCTTTAAGTGGCTATTTGCATCTCCTCAATAATCAACCACAAATCACCTTTATTCCCTAAGTGGACTTTGTAGATAACCACAATGCTGGGACATAACAAGTTGTCAGTTCTATTGGCTGCTGTCATCTGCCTTCAAACAGAATTATGCAGGGAAGAGGCTGGACCCACCCTGGACCTCTCCACATATAACATGCCCCTGTCCAATATGCGCATCTTGGGCAGGACGCTCGTTGTTCCCCTCTTGATGCTAGCTTCCAAATCACCACTATGCATATTTGAACCACAGGTTGCCCCTAAAAATCCATATAGCTGCGTTACTATTAAACAGCATTCCTCCAGTTAACACCTTTGATCCCATACCCCCTAAAACTAGGTCCAATCTCTCGCCCTGGGTACTTTGGTCACGTTACCTCATGAAGCAAATACCACTATTACTCCTAATATCCGGCAATGTACATCCACCCCAGGCCCACCCCCCATTAGACACAACCCAAGCAGAGGACACCTTAAGATTGCTCCACTCAACATAGGGAGTCTACTACCCAAGTTTTCATTGTATGAGGCCTGGGTGGCGATGATCAAGCCTGACATTGTTGCCCTCACTGAGACCTGGCTCTCCACTAAGATTCCTGACTCAGCTGTTTCCCTAGATGGCTACACCTATTTCTGCCATGACCGATTGTCCAAGCATGGAGGTGTTTGTATGGTCTATCTTAGGAATGACAACAAAGGTCATGCTCTGCCCAGCAGTCTGCAAACCAAAGAAGCTCAAATCCTAAACTTAAAGCTCACCATTGGACAGCAAAACAAAGTTTTACTGCTCTCCAGTTTATATACCCCCTGGCAAGCACAACGCTGGCGTTGAACAATTCATCAACCATCAACAACAGCTTGGGCATAAATGGGAACGTGTAATTGCTAGTGACTTCAACACCAAATGGCAATCCCAGAAAGAGGCACCAGCCACAGCTAATATCTGGGAGTCTACCATACACAGATAGATACACAAGCCACTAGACATAACTATAGGATGGGCACCAGCGCCCTTCTAGACTGGCTTCTCTCATCCTACCCAGACCATATCACTGAAGTCTCTGTCTCACCTGACTCCCTCAGTGACCATTCTCCAATAATATGCACCTGGACAAATATGTTTTCAAAATGCCTCCCCCCCCCCCCACAGGTCTCTAGAAATCCTACTCTAAGACCCGGGTTATTGCCTACCTTCCAGCAGTATCTGAAACAAGCTGACTGGTCACCACTGGACAGCACAAAAGATGGGAACCAAGCCCTGGAATACTGCCTTGGGATCTTTAACTGGGCCTGTGACATTTTTGCACCATTTCAGACCAAAAAGGTGAGGGGGGTTGCTAACCTATGGCACTCAGACTCCTTGATTGAGCTCATGCATTTAAGAGACAATCTGTGGCACAAGGCCAGGGCCACCTTGAAGCTGGCTGACCTCACCACCTACAGGTCAGCTCAAAACAAATGCATTAGGCTCATATGGGCAGCAAAAAGCTTCCTACTATTTTGAGATCCTAAACAAAAACTGAGGATCAGGAAAGGAGTTCTGGAATGCAATGAAATCACTCACTGGTAGAGTTTCAAGGGCCCCTCCTGATCTGATTTTAACTGAATCTGGGATACTCCAGGAACCTTGTGACATTGCTGATGCTTTTAACACAGCATTCACTGACCTAACCTCTGTGCTACCGAGTGCATACCTTATGTCCCCAATGACAGGCCAGCCTCCCTGCCTGGAAACTCAAGCTGGCCAGCCTCCCAGCCTGTATACTCCTCCACCAAATAACAAAGGAATACCACCATTCTATTTCAAGCAAGCTACTAGGTTTGAGACTATTAAGTACATCAAGTGGGTCCTCGGGAAGACTAGCATGGGGAGTGACCTAGTTGATATGAAGTTAGTAGCACTCACCTTAAGTGAACTGGCTGATCCACTGACAAAAGTGTTCAATGCCTCATGAGGTTAGGCATGTTTCCAGACAGATGGAAGGCAACAACTGTCACCCCAGTTTTCAAAGCTGGTGACAGGGCTAACACCTCCAGTTATAGGCCCATTTCCATTCTGCCCCCTCTCATAGGCCTTGGAATGGGTAGTCTTTGACCAACTTACAGACTACCTGGAGAAGTACTGCCTGCTCTGTACCCAGCAGCATGTTTTCTGCACTCTACCATCACCACCCTAGTTGAGTTCACTTCTCTTCTCTATGATTCCCTGGATAAAGAAATGGCAGTGGGGTCTATCTTCATAGACCTCTCTAAGGCATTTGACATCATCAACCACCTGTATCTCCTAAACTGCTTGCTGTCTGTTGGCCTGTCCACAGATGTTGTTGCCTGGTTTAACCGCTATCTCTCCCACAGAACACAATGCATAAATATCAGTGGCACCCGCTCAGAACCTAGGGAGCTAAATATTGGAGTCCCCCAAGGTTCTATCCTTGGACCTCTCCTTTCCAGCCTCTTCATAAATTCACTTCTCTCCATCTGCCCGGCGCACACACCGTGCTCTATGCTGATGATGCCATCATTACTATTTCTGGTAAAGAACCTTCCACAATCACTGCCGAGCTACAAAAGAGCTTCCTTAAACTTGAATCATGGTTCTCCCAGAGCAGTCTTCTACTCAACCACAAGAAGACCAAAAGCATGCTCTTTACTGTAGCTCAGAGCAAGAAGAGATATGGCCCACTATTGATATGGAACTACAAAGGTGATACCCTGGAACAAGTCTCCACTTTCAAGTATTTGGGAGTACAACTGGATGAAATGCTAAGCTTCAACACCCACATTGATCATGTTGTTAAAACCGCCAACATTAAAAAGGGTGTCCCCTATTGTCACAGACACTCTATGCCTCCTGCTGTCCTGAAGCTTGCAACAGGCAGCTCAGTCTGAGCCACCATCGACTATGGCCTGCTGATCTATGCAGCTGGCTTAGACACCATCCTAAAAAGAGTAAAAACACTCCTTAATAAGGCCTGCCACTTGACCCTAGGGGCTGATTACCTGACCCACACATGTTCCCTATACAATGAGACAGGGTTGCTCCCTCTTCTCAGGGTGCAGTATCAGATCTGCTTGTTGGTCAAAAAAATCAGTACCAGCAGACTCTTCAAAGCTGCACAACCCACAAAAAATACTAGAAGTGAGACCAAAGGGGACCTCCAGGTGCCATTTAAGCATACCAAGCAGGCTCAGAAATCACTGTCCTTCCAAGGACCCAGGTGGTTCAATGAACTACCTATTGCTCTCACTGAATGCACCAAACTCAGCTGCTACAAAAAAGGGAGACATTCTTACCTGGTGCATAATGTGACCTGTGATTGCCGTCCCTAACAAATGACCTGGGCTACTCCCCACCTCATTTTTTCTGCATGACCTCCATACTATCTCCCTGACTGTATTGCTCCTCACACAACCCCCTGTCTCCTCTGACCCTGTCTCTGCTCAGTCTGGCCTCACCCTACCCTCTATCACAGATGTTTGATTACCCTGATCTCACTCTTTCTCAGCCCCTTGGATGCCACGTGCTCCAACTTAATCACTATATTTACCTATAATCCTCCCCTACCCTCTTTACCAGCCCAATGCTGAATCTTGAACTAAGCCTCCTTTGGCAGCTAAATCTGCTCTAGCATTAACTAAAAACTTGCTTGCCTCTAGTTGTATCATGTAACCACTTAAACACTGTGCTGCACCTCAGTGTGCAGGTGTCATCTTCTCCTTAGCACTTTTTTGCAACAAAATCGCTGGTGTATCTTTGTCTGCCTTATTTGTATTCATACCCTTATATAAAACTGTAGCCTATGTAATCTCAGCCTTTGTTTAATCTGACCCGTATATGGTGCCATATATGAAGTTAGGTAAGGTAAGGTAAAAGTAAGGTCAATTTTATTATTCTGGCAACCAATCTCAGAGGCTCTGGGCATGTACAACATAAAAAACATTATAAAAAATACATCTCACAATATAATAAATAATCATATGTCGGAATTGGCAATGTCCTGTATATAAAAACTAACCCTCTTTACTTTTTTTAAAAAAAGGACTGACAATCCATGATCTTATCCAGTACCCAAGAAGGCCTGGCTAAACAGATAGCACTTAAGGTGGGCTTTAAATGCCTCCACAGAAGGGGCCTCCCTCACCAATGGCAGAAGAGAATTCCACAGGATGGGGCCGGTGATACTAAAAGCTCTATCGCTGGACATTTTCAACCTCATCCTGGGAATCGCCAGGAGGCCCCTCGAGGAGGATCGCAGTGAGCGTACCGAGGCAGCAGGTGTAAGATGGTCCACCAGGTAGCAAGGGCCCAGTCCATGTAGGGCCTTAAAGATGAGCAAGCCCACCTTGAAAAGCACCCTCCATTGAACTAGCAGCCAGTGCAGTTCCCACAGCACTGGGGTGACATGACAGTATTTCAACTGTTCGGTCAACAACCTGGCAGCTGCATTCTGCACCAGCTGCAGTCAACAGAGGGTGCCTCCAGAGACCCCAAGGTAGAGCTCCTTACAGTAGTCAAGCCTAGATGTTACAAATGTATGCACCAAGTTGGGGAGGTCCAGGGGTGGAATCAGGTGCTTAATCCTGGCAATGTTTCTCAAATGAAAGAAACTAACCCTGACAATGGATGACACTTGTTGTTCCATTGTCAAACCGCTGTCTAACACCATGCCAAGATTACGCACCTTAGAGGAGGCCATCAATGGGACAGACCCTAGAACTAGTCCAGTATCTACCCCAGAGTCCATTCTTTTTTTTTTTTTTTTTACCAGTCTATTTATTCACTGCCACTTGGGAACCTCTCTCAGGCATCCGCCTACCCCCAACTCTACCTTCTTACCTGAAACTCCTCCTTGTCCTGGCATCTGTCTAGCTATCCCCCAGCTCTAAGCCCCCCCCCGAGGTAGGGCTGCTCTATCTGCCCAGGACGCTCTTTCTACAATTTCAGGCCGGACTGGGCTTGGCCCAGGGTGGGAGGAAGTCCGGCTGTTGGAGTGTGGCTGGTGGGCGGTGGTGCTGTCGCCTATCCCCGATGGCAGGGTTTTTTCCTTTTTCTCCCCAAAGCTCAGACATGTAATGACATCCGGCTTGGCAGGCACATGCTTCTGTGCACCCCCGAAAGATGTCCACCGAGCTTCAATCCCCTGCATTCTGCTGCTGTGCACTGTGAACCTCCCCTCCTCCAGTCTCCACTAGAGGTCAGCAGTGCAGTTTCAGGTGGATTCCCCACTCCCCGGGGAAGGACAGCAGTCCATAGGACGCTCAGTCCTTCCCCGTTCCTGCTGACCCCTGACAGCCCGGGCTTGTTCCTGGACCTAGGTCACCAGCGTGGTACAAGGTGTGGCATCCAGTGCCTCAACCCTCAGCGCCACTGGGCCAGCTCCAGAGGCCATCCTATCATGCCTCCTGTTCGACTCCACCACCAGTACCTCCATCTTATCAGGGTTCAGTCACAACCATCTAAAGGCCATCCAGTCATTGATTTCTGCCAGATGGTTGTCAATGTAATGTAAAGTTTATTTCTATGAGGCACCCTTCCCAAGCTCAGGGCACCTTTATAAAATTCCATAAACAGCATTAAAACCACAATATTAAATAACATTTTCTCCATAACAAATTTAACATAATTTACATCACTGAAAATGCTTGATTAAAAAGGAAAGTCTTTAGGGATTTTTTAAAACCCTCCACAATCAGGCTATTTCGTATCTGGCAAGGTAGAGAATTCCACAGGGTAGGAGCCATAAAGGCAAAGGTTTTTCCACCAGATGTTTTTAAGGTTACCCTGGGAATCTCTAGCAATCCCTCGCCAGGGGATCGGAGGGAATGGGAGGGGCAGTAAGAAGTCAGGAGTTCTTCCAGGTAGTGGGGTTCCAACTTTATAGGTCATCAACATGACCTTGAAAGTGATCCACCACTGTACAGGCAGCCAGTGCAACTCACGAAGCACGGGTGTTATGTGGTTGGACCTTGGGGTTCCAGTCAACAACCTAGCCACCACATTTTGCACCAGCTGTAAGAGGTGAATATCCACTCCTGGCAGCCCTAGATAGAGGGCATTGCAGTAATCAAGATGACTGGCAACAAAGGTGTGGACCAGGGTAGGAAGATCCTCTGATAGAACCAGGTGTTTCACCCGTGCTATATTCCTTAGATGTAAAAAGGATGACATGACCACAGCCGACACCTGCACCCTCAGGGTTGGGTCATCATCAAATATAACACCAAGGTTATGTACTTGGCCAGATGCCATAAGCGGGGTCTCCCCCAGAAATAAACCTGAGGGTTTCCCTGCCCATGAACTTGACCTCCTCACCTCCGGTTCCACTACCAATACCTCTGTTTTCCCCAGGTTCAACTTCAGCCAATTTGTACTCATCCAATTCTATATCTCCAGGAGGCAATTGTTAAACAATGTACTTGACTCAGACTCCTGCTCGGGCACAAAAGACGTATAGAGTTGAGAATCATCGGCATAGCAATGAAACTTCAACCCATATTGTCTTATAATGTCCCCCAGCTGGGAGAATGTACACCGCAAATAACATGGGGGACAGCACCGAACCCTGTGGCACCCCACAGTGTAGGCAGTAAGAGGCCGAAGAATAAACCCCCGACACTACTCTCTGGGTTCTACCCTGCAGAAATGATTTAAACAAACTGTGGACCACCACCCCTTAGTCCACAGAGAAACTACAGGCGTTTGAGCAGCACCCCATGATCCACGGTGTCAAATGCTGCTGAGAGATCAAGAAGAACCAAGATAGAATGAGTTCTCTGATCTCTCAGCATCAGGAGATCAATTAGTACCCACACACGAGCTGTCTCAGTACTATGCTGTTTCCTGAAGCCAAATTGGAGAGGGTCATAGATACTTTGGATGGTTAAATGGTCGTCTAGCTGCAAGGCGATCATCTTCTCTATAATCTTTCCCAAAAAGGGAAGATTTGAAACCGGTCTGTAGTTTTCTGGGCAGTCGGGATCAAGGGAGGGTTTTTTTCAAAAGGGGACATACTATTGCCTCCTTCAAGGGATCAGGAAAGATCCCTCTATCCAATGACACTGCAACTATCCCAGTAAGGACTGGGCCAATGATCTCTACACACCCCACAAGTAGGTGAGTAGGGCCTGGATCCAATCTACAGCAGGTTGTACACAAAGTCTGGATGATCCTCACTATATCCATGACTGCCGATTGACTGAAGGTGAACCAAGTTAGTTGTATATTTGTGTCCCTCGATTGATCACTGCAAGACCCAATGGGGAGGAGCTGGCTGATCTCATCCTGACAGTGGACACCCTATCAGTGAAGAACACCGCAAATTCCTCACACTGTAACTGTGACAATGCTCGACCAGCTTGAAGACAGACTGGATTGCACAGTCTATCCACAGTCCAGAAGAGCTAGGCCAGTCTATTCCTCATTGCAGCAATTTCCCTGGACAGGAACTCTGCCTTCTTATGGGAAATTGCTAACTGATAGATCTTATAATGATCTAACTGTCTAAGCTTGTTCACTTCCAGGTGAGTTTTCTGCCAGCATCTCTTCACTCTTCGGCCCTGTCTCTTCAACCCACAGATCTTCATGGTAAACCACAGGGCCCCCAGGTGGAGAGTACAGGGACGAACACAGACTGGAGCAGTGACATCCGGGGCCCTCACAACTGCCCTATTATAGGCTAGCACTTAGGATCCTGGGTCAGTGCTATCCATTGGAAATCCTGAGAAGTCCAGCTCCATCATTAAGCCTTCTTAGGTAACTCCTCCCAAAGGATAGAACTGTACTATCTCCTTAGGGGCAGGCCTCTTTCAGGGGGCTGCAAAACTGAACCTCAGAGCATGATGGTTGGACCAACTGATGGGCTCCACCTCCACACCAGAGACTTCCATCCCCAGATGGAATATCAAATCCAATGAGTGTCCCCCAATGGGTTGCAGAGGTAATAACCTGTGTCAGGCCCAATAAATCCATCAGTTGGAGGAGGTTTTGTCCAAAAGTTGTGAGTTCATCATTGACCCAGGCATTGAAATCCCTCAGAATTAACCATCGGGGGGATTCCAGTACCCTCTTGGCGATGAAATCTGCAACATCCCTCAGGAATTCCCTGCTATCACCTGGTGGATGATAAATGAGAAGTATCCTGAAGCCTGCACCTGCACCCACAATACACTCAAAGGAGTTGGTATATCCAATTGGTATATCCCTGAGGTCCAGTTCCTGTCTAAAACAGACAGCAACTCCCCTGCCCCTACGGTCCACTCTGGGGCAGTGAATCACCGAGAACCCGGCTGGAACCGTGGACTCCAAAATGGGGCCCACATTTTCTTCAAGCCAGGTCTCGGTGTTGCATGCTAAGTCCACAGATATAACAAGATCTGCCACCAAAGCAGTCTTGTTTCTGATAAACCTAGCATTGCTTCACACCACCCATAAGGGACGAGACTGCAAGGATGACTCCACCTCCTGCCTGATCAAGTCAGTGCCCTTGGGTATGGGTACAAGACTTTGGGCTATAAGAAACAGTGTAAGGGGGAACACAGCCCAAGAGGAGCAAAACAAAATGCAAAAGATTATCACTATCTCACTTTTTCAGCCCCTTTTCAGCCCTAAGCTCAAAAACAAACAAAAATGACAAACGAAGCAAAATAAAACTATAAAACAATCAAAATACATAAAATAAATCAAAAAGAAAACAACTAAAGCAGAGCCAGAAATGCTAGCAGGCTCACAGCAGCAGCCATACTTCCACCACACTGGATGTCCCAGGATCAAAGGATAAATACTGCTGAGTATCATCATCATAACAATGACACCCCGAGCTGTACTTCCAAATGATCTCACCTAGGGGCAGCATATACACGGCAAACATCGGTGACAAGCCCGAACCCTGAGGTATCCCACAAGACAGACGGCTCAAGTATGAGGAAAAATTCCCCATCACCACCCTTTGTCTTCTGTTTGTCAAAAAGGATTCAAATCAATGGATGACAATGCCAGTGAGCCCACAGAATTCCCTCAGGTGGTCCAATAACACATGATTGTCCACCATGTCAAAAGCTGAGGACAGATCGAGTAGAATGAGAATTGTCCCCTCACCTCAATCCCTGGCCCAGAGGAGATCATTATGCTCCCAAGCTAATGCAGTTTCTGTTGAGTGTCCTGCACAGAAACCTGACTGGAGCGGCTCATAGATATCAAATGCCACAAGGTGTTCTCCCAACTGTTGTGCCACAATCTTCTCCATGACCTTTCCCAAAAATGGTAGGTTGGAGACTGGTCAGTATTACGTCTTGATGTCAGGGTCCAATGATGACGTCTTCAGAAGGGGCCTCACCAGCATCTCCTTCAAGGCATCTGGGAAGACTCCCTTTGACAAGGAACACCGGACAATCAAGGTGAACACCAGTACAACAGTGTTGACTCATCCCATCAGGAAACGTGTTGGCACTAGGTCCAGTTCATAATATGTGTGTTTCAGTTTTGAGAATACCTCAATGACATCAGCCACCTCCACTGGTTTAAACTCCCACCATCCAGGTGGAGTGCTTTGTCAACAATCCAGGTGACCACTGTTGACCATAATACAGCTCACTGGCAGAATTCCCAGCCTGATGGCAGACACTCTGTCTGAGAAAAAATGTGCAAACTCATTATACAAGGCTTCAGGACCTGCTTATAATAACCTGTCCACAGTCTGAAAAAGCATAGCTGGTCAGTTTCTCCCAGGAGCAATCTCCCTGGACAGGAACACTGCCTTCGTATGGTTGATTGCCCCCTGGTACACACTAAAGTGTGCACACAGAGCCAGTTTGTCCACCTACAACATGGTCCTCAACCAGCAGTGCTCCAGCCTCCGAACCTTGATCTTCAATGCCTTGAGCTCTCCATCAAACCATGGGGACCTCAAATGAGAAGATCTGGGTCATACACGGATTGGTGCAAGGGAGTTGAGTGCCTCAGTCATCGACCTATTATAGGTGGCAACTGCTTCACCCACACCTCCCCTGCATGCACTGTCCACACTAGATAGATTTACTTCTGCCAAAAAACCCTCTGGGGTCAAAACCCTTAATGGGCGGTAGCTTACCATCTCGGGGGAGGGACCTTGGAAGGGGCCCTGAACAAGAACTTCACCGTACAATGATCAGACCAAATAACCCAATCAATCCTGAGATTCTCAATCTGAAGCCCCAGTGAGAAAACCAGGTCCAACATGTGGCCACCCAGGTGGGTCGAGGTAGTAACTGCTTGTGACAGGCACAGAGATGTCATCATCTGAAAGAAGTGATAACCCAGCCTAGATGACTCGTCATTGGCCCAAACATTGAAATCCCCCAGAACCAAACATCTGGGGACTCCAATGTTTCACCGACCACGAAGTCACCCACTTCCTGCAGAAACTCACCTGCCCCCCCTCCCAGGAGGATGGTTAATTAGGAGAATCCTGCAACCTGCGCACAGATCTCCATGAATGGCCACACATTCAAAAGAACCCGGTGTTATCACTGGGTGCACGGTGAAAACCAGCTCAGCTCTAAAACAAATAGCCACTCCTCCGCCCCTGTGTTCCACTCTGGAGCAGTGCACAATGGAATACTCAGGAGGAACGGCGGCCTGTAATACTGGCAGGCATCATCCCTCAACCAGGTTTCTGTGGTGCAAGCCAGGTCAATCAAAGAAACCAGATCCGTAATAATTGCAGTCTTAATAATGATCAACCTGGCATTGTATAGCAACACCCTCAGGGGATTGGTGAACAGTGCAGCCCTTTTAGCTACCTTCCCACTTGGTCTCATGGGAACCCTGGGGACAGGCACTAAACATGTACAACATCTCTTTAAGCCCTGTCGAATCCCAGGGCGCCTTCTGCACTGAACCACCTCTGTCCTGCTACCCTGGACCATGCACTGGGTGCCTTGCCAGCTTCTGCCTAAGCGCCTTCTCCTAATTCCGACCTCCCAGCAATGACGAGCTGTAATACTAGATACCGAGAGGGTGGTGAAGGGCCACAGGTCATAAAGCTGAAACACCCTGTACATGATCCAAGCCTACCCTGAATTGCCAGACACCCCCAGACACATATTTATCAGTCCTAAAAGCAAAATATTTCCCACCTACTCAACCACTCATACACTAATTAACTCTTCCCCTTAACCATACACCTGACAGACAGACACACACTAACATCCAACCCCCTACTCTCTAATAAAATTAACACTAACAGGAAAAATGCCCCCAACAAATATCAGAGACAAGTTGTACCACCCCCTTACCCCAATACACAAAGAAAAATGGTAGAGCTACTATAGTGCAAGGTGCTGTAAAGGTCAATCCAATCCACTAAGGTATTTTAGTCAGATTTCAAGTTTGAACAATAAAATAGTTTCCAAAGCAATTGCCAACAATCAATCCAGTCCTGGCAGTAGGATCAGATAAACCAGTTCCACAGCCTCAGGCAGAGAAGGAAATGGTGTTCGCATCACCATAACCCAGAAACATGACTGCTAGGAAACAAAGTTTAAAGAGCAAACCTTAAAAGGCTTAACTTGAAAAGATTGACGTAGCATTTCTCTCACAAGTGCCAGAGAAAAACTGACAATCTTTTTCAAATAAGCCATTACCCACATAGGACCAACAGGATCTTTAGGCAGAAAAGTTCCACTCTCACCAGTACTTTTCCGGGAACAATATTCACAGTCAAAAAGAGGACTCAAATAGGTAACCCAAGCCCAAACATGAGGGGCCATTAAAGTATGAAGGACACTGGTAGTTCTTCAACCATCGAGTCCAGTCGGTGCAGGAATGTGATCCCAAGCCGTGACAGACAAATACAAAGCCCAAAAGAAGGAAAAAAGATTTATGGCACACACATCCAATGGAATATCATGTCAAATGGAGAACTGCTCCACTCCGCTAGGCTAGAGCTCCACTCCAACCCGGTCCACAGCTCCAGTCCAAGTCCTAGCTACCACACAGAGCAATACAGCTGCAAAGCAAGCAGAATTATCTCAGGGGGTGAGGGACCTCTCAGCTTTGCACCCCACTGGTTACTCCTGCTGCTCACTGCTAATCACTCTTCCTATTCCTTCCTTGGCTGAGAATCGAAGACAGTTACAACCCTCCTCCTCTCCAAGATCTTCTGGATCACAGCAACAATGGCACCCTTTGGACAGGAAAAGCACCCACCACATCTAGGTTCTCTGCACCGACTTCAGAGTCCCTTGGTCCACAACTCTTTAGTGTAATGAAGATCTCCCATGAGGCTTCCAGCTAGTGCTTTGTTGTCTCGAGACTTTATCTCACCCTGTAGTTCCATCAGCATCCACTCCAGAGGAACGCTTTCTCCAGTGGCATGATGTGGCAGGAAGTGTTGTTTCAGAAGGTGGGTCCCATATAGAAACCAATTCTAGTCAGAGCCACTATGGCTGCTAATGCATTAACTTGATGAAGGTGTTTCATGGGCTCAAATGTAAAGATGAATTGCTGTAGGCAGCTTTGTGTGTAAATTTCATTTTTGGTGAAGTTAGATCATTTATCTGGTTGATTCTGTGTTTCCATGTATTTTTACGGTGAACACACATTCTGTCATTCAAAAAAAGAGTGCCTTGTTATTGACTCTCGCTGTCTGTGTGGGTGGGCAGAACAGATCCTGAAACATGGTGGCTCCTTGGCAGCTCCATTTGTTTGTTAGCGAGGAGCCACCACAGAAATCTTCCTCATCCTCCATCTTATTTAAAATACCTTTTTTAAATGTTGATGTGCTCCATGTAATATTATGAATAAAAATGCTATATCTGGTTGATCCTGCTGCTCGTCAGCTGTGGGAAAGGGACCACACTTCACTGCCTATAGTGCTCCTGAAGCACAATCGGGACTGCAAGCTGTAAGTAAAATAAATAAATAAATAAATAAATAACCCTTAATTGGAGAGAGAGAGGCAGTTGGAGGGACAGATAAAGAGTGTGTCTGTGTGTGTGTGTGTGTGTGTGCATGCGTGTGTGTGTGTGTGTGTGTGTGTGAGTGTGTGTGTGTGTGTGATACTGGATTTGGGCTGGAAAAAATTGCTCACCAGCAATTATATAAAATAAAAGATGGAGAAGTGTGCAAATGAGAATTGAATGCACAACATCAGTGTGGGATGCTTTGATAAACCCATTGGGCTTCACCCTCAGGGTTTATGTAGCATCCCACACCTTGAGTGTGCATTAAATTCTCATATTGCACATTTACCCATCCTTTGTTTTATATTTATTTGAGAGGGTGTCCCAAGTCCAGAAAAAAGGATGCAGTGGGAGTTGATCAAGGCCTGTAAGCAAACATGTTTTGACAAACAAGAACCTGAGGTCATGAGTTGAAACTGGATGGATGAAGGTTTAATTGGGATGGGAGGAAATTCTATTTTAAGGAAAGGGTGGTGAAGCTGTGTAGCAGTCTGCCAGTGGAGGTGGTGAGCATCAAGACTATAAATGGTTTCAGGCATTCCTAGGATGGATTGTTTATTCATTTATTTATTCATTACAAATTGGGTTTACAACCTTTGAGTCAGAGACTCATTTACAAATGCACCTCGTCGCACGGGGGCAGACATCAAGACAGTTATTACAGTGCAGATTAAAACAGAGGATAACATTACAGGTGCAGTAAAAGCAAGGCCCCTAGAATTCTGCAGTTCTGAGGTTGTGGAATTTGACACAGAATCTGCATCATGCCACAGAATATATATAGTGCCGCAGAATTCATTGTTTTTGGTGAATTTTCATATAAATATACTGTTTTTCCATAGTGTCAGGCTTTCTTTCCCACCTCGTTTATCCTGAAGCCCCAACTCTATGCTCAGCATATGATGTCATCGATGACATCACATCATATTTAGCCAATGACAGGACTGCATTCTGCCAGAGAAATAAATAAATCATGCCGCAGTAATCAGAAAATGCTGCCACAGAACACCAGGGGCCCTGAAAGGCACATTTAACATAGATACACTTAGGTTACATAATGTAGTAGTTCATATGTTGCTTAGGTTACATAATGTTACAAAATTGTGAGTTACACTCATGGATATATTAGGTCCTCAGAGAAGACAGTAGGTCACATCCCTGTTTGGACCTAATAGGGAAGGAGTGGGTCTCGGGGAGGGAAAGACTGTCCAGTGGACATTGACAAGCCAGAGGGCAAGGTGGGCAGGTACAACAGGTTACAACAGGGGTTTAGTTGCACCTACAACAATGGGTATTAAAGATATGGTTCCAAAGGGCAGTTTTGAAGGAGCCAATTTTTGGCAAGTTGGAGATGCAGCTAGGGAGGGAGTTGAACCAGGTGGGGGCTCGGTAGAGGAAGGATCTCTGGGCAAGAGAGGTCTTGGTTCTGGGCACCTTGAAAGTGGCCTTAACAGAGCTACGGGTAGTGATGGATGATGATGACTGCTGTAGGGAGGTGAAGACCCGCGGGGGGAGTCCTATCAGTGATTTCTTAGCGAGAAGGCAGGTCTGGTAGAGCAGTTGCTCCTCAAAGTTGAGCAGATTGGTGATAGTATAGAGAAGGGAGGTGTGAGTTTGGCTAGGGGCACCGATCAGGAGCCTACAGGCCTTATTGATGGAGAGTTGGATTTTGAAGAGGGCAGTGTTGTCAGCTGCGGTGTAGACGGGCAAGCCATAGTCCGTGAGGGACAAGACGGAGGAGGTGATGGCCAGCCTGAGGGCAACCTGAGGCAGGCAGTCCCTGTGACGGTATAGCAGGCCAATCTGAGAATTAATGACAGCTGGCAGGGCATTAATGTGGGTGTGGAAGGAGAGGGCAGTATTGAACATGATGCCTAGGTACTTGTATGTGGTCACTTGTTCTAGTGGGCGCAGAGTGCTGTGGATAATCAAGAGGGGGTATTTTTAGCTTTATTTTTGTGGTGGGAGAAGAGGATTAATTTGGTTTTCTTTAGGTTAATGACCAGTCTGCAGTCGCTGAACCACCTTTTGGCTTGGTTATAAGCTTGCTGGAGGGATCATTGGAGGGCAGTGGGATTGGGATGTGAGGCAACGAGGACTGCATCATTGGCAAAGAGGAACATTTTATCAGTACATGAGCTGGGGAGGGTGTTGAGGTAGAGACTAAAAGTATTGGACCCAGGATGGAGTCCTGAGGGACCCCAGAGTGAATGGGAAGAGTGCTGGAGAGGGAGCCATTGATCTTGACATGCTGGGATCTAGCAGAGAGGTAGCTAGAGAACCAGGAAATGGGACCACCAGAGAAGCCAAGTTGCTGGAGAGAGTCGAGTAGAAGGGGATGACAGACAGTGTCAAAGGCTTTGGAGAGGTCAATGAACACTGCTCCTGCAAGGCTGCCAGAGTCGAGAGCAGCATGCAGGTGTTGAGAGAATTCCAGGAGAGCCATTGTTGTACTGTGTCCTGGGTGGAAGCCGTGCTGGTCTGGCACATAATGTTGTACTTGGTTAGGTATTCAGAGAGCTGGATCAACACCACTTTTTCAAGGGCTCTAGAGAGTGGGGGGAGGAAGGAGATTGGCTGGTAATTGTTGGGGGTGGACAGGTCCCCACTCTTATGTATGGGTGTGATTTCAGCAGATTTCTGAGCACTTGGGAACTGACCCAGGCATAGAGACCAGTTTAGAAGGTCAGTCAGGGGGACTAGGACTTCGTCCAAGACCATACGGAGGATCCTGGAGTTGAGCAGGTCACTGCTGGGGTTAGTGCTGCCTAAGGCTTTTAGCAGGTGTGGCCTGGCTTCTTGGGGGGATAGGGTGAGCAGGTAGAATGGTAGACAATGCAGGACTAGAGGGAGAGAAGTGGGGATTGGGTCAAAGAAGCTGCTGGGGAGGACCGAGCTTAGGTCAGAGAACGCAGTGTTAAGGCAATTGGCTATGAGGAGTGGATCTGTGGTGGGGGTGCCATTGATGGAGAGCTGAGTTGGTTGGGGGGAGAGGGACTTCCCATTTAGCTCTTTCATATTATCCCAGAAGGTCCCTGCTGAACCCCAAGTGGAAGTGAGGGTGTTCTGGTAGTGTTCTGCCTTGACCCGCCTAATGGCCCAAGGGCACTTATTGCATTCTGTGTTATAGGCCTGTCTATCAGATGCCTTTCCAGATTCTACAGCAATGTGCCAGAGATTATCTCTGTTTTTGAGTCTCTGGAGGAGGGGTGGGGTGATCCATGGGGCATTGCATTTTTTGGAGTGGATCCTGGTGAGGGGGTGAAAAGGCCACAAGCCTTACAGAAAGCATTTGTGAAGTGATCAAGAGCTGAGTCAATGTCAGGGGCATGCTGGATAGGGGACCAGTCTAGCTGGGCTAGGTATTGTTTTAATTTTCTGAAGCTGCTGGGGTGTAAATGGTGGCATAGAGTGGCCTGGGACACTGGCTTCAGAGTGGGGGATGACCAGAGACAGAGGACTGGGGAGTGATCGCTAAGAGAATCGGGGAGGGCAGTGACATCCCTGATTTTGTAAGGGTGGTTAGATATAACAACATCTAGGAGAGTGCTGGTGCCAGTAGAGTGGTTGAATCTGGTGAGCTGGGTGACTAACTGGGACATATCCAGAGCAGCAAAGGGCATGGTGATTGCTCAGGTCAGCAGCATAAAGGAGGAGAGCTGGGGGTGCTCTGAATGGGCAATAGGTCCTGGGGCAGATAGGGAAGTCTAAGCAGACTAGATGGACCTTTGGTCTTTTTCTGCTATTATTGTCTATGTAATAATATTTACATTGAGCAAGGGAGAAAAAAATCAAGGGGAACATGTGTGAAGCAAAATACTACTCATTGAGTGGTGACAACATGATAGGTACATAGGGCGAGATATTCAAAAGAGTTGAGCCATGTGCAATAGGGTTGCACCTGCGCAAGTCTGAAAATGCGCCATTCTGTGATATTCAGCAGGAGGCAGTTATGCCCCCCAAATCATGCTGAACAACAGCGCAATGATAATGAAGGCATGGAAACTGAAGGGGGAGGAACCATGCATAAATGGTGCAGTGCAATATTCAACAACTTGCGCCATGTGCAATAGGGGAGCAAGCAGAGGTTGCACCATAGCAGAAATGAGCCAAAATAAAAGGGAGCAAGGGAGATGTGCAAGGACGCTACAGGGAAGCCACAGGAGAGCAAAATACAGCAGGACACACTGGGCAGCAGGGACAAACAGGGCCAGGCAGGAAAGGGCACCTGGAAGCAACAGCCACAGGGGAAGGTGTGGGGAGACAGTGCAGAAGGGTGACGTACACCCACACAACAGTGAGGCAAGCACAGGCAGGTGTTCTCAGTGCAGGGAAAGTAGCAGTGAGGACAGTGGGGGGGAACACAGTAACAGCTGCCGGGGGGGTGAACACAAGTCAGGGACATGGCCAGTACCACCTTCCAGATGGAGGCCATTATGAGGGGGGTGAGAAGGTGGGCAGCAGGGGGGCATGGCCGTGGAAGGGCCTATCTATGGTATACCCCCAACAGGCAGTACCAAGCCCGCACCAGCTTTGAGCTGTACAGTGATACCAAGATTGTGGGCCAGTGCTGCCTGTATCGGGCAATTCTGAGGTGGCTCTGTGAGCTGTGCAGCGATGTGATGCAGGCACCCACACGACGGAGCCATGCCCCGTCAGTGGAGACCAAAGTGACAGCCTGCATGTGCTTGCTCACCACGGGTACCTTCCAGAGACCAACTGGGGACACCACAGGCATAACCCAGTCGGCCATGTCACGTCACCTCACCCAATTCCTCAGCTCTCTGCTGCCACATGCTGCAGAGTACATCCATTTCCCCAGCACACCGGCTGAACACACAGCAAACATACAGGAGTTCCACAGGGTAGCACGTATGCCTGGCATTCTAGGGGCAATAGACTGCACCCATGTGGCCATCCACACACCACCTGCCCCCGAGCGGGCCACATACATCAATCACAAGGGCTATGCCAGTATGAACTGCCAGATGGTGTGAGATGCCAGGGGGCGCATAATCAATGTCTGTGCCATGCACCCTGGGGAGTACACAATGCCTTCATCTGGCACCAGTCGGCACTGTGCCACAGATTTGAGAGTGGGGATATCCGCACTGGCCACCTAGTGGGTGAGTATGCAAACCACATGGACAATCATAGTGCCTGGGGGGCATGGTCAGAGGTGACATGGGTAGTGGCCTACATGGCCCGGGGCAGGGTGATGCTGATCACCAAACAACCTCCACCCTCTACACACAGGTGACAGTGGATACCCACCCATCCCTGGCTGCTCACACCTCTACTGGCAGCTCATGACCCCATCGCAGCAATGCTACAATGAGGCACACACCACCACACGTAATGTCATCGAGAGGGTGTTTGGGATGCTGAAGGCACGTTTCTGTTGCCTGGACACCTCCGGCGGTGCCCTACAGTATAGCCCCTCAAAGGCCTGTGGGCTATTCCTGGCCTGTTGCATCCTGCACAACATGGCCAACGAATGTGGGATAGCCGTACAGGTCGAAGAGGAGAACAGCGATGGGGACAATGAGAACGCCATTGACGATGGTGATGGGCAGCCCCGCCTTAGGTGATGGGACCCCCGACTGCTCCGACTGGCACAGCTGCACTGGGACGCCATCACAGAGGAGCACTTCAGCCAACCCAGGTAAGACATGGGGCCATGTGCAGTCAACAGTGGCTAAGGCACAAGCCACAAACACATGTGGATACACACCAGGGGTGCATGCCATCAAGGGAAGTGGCAGGGCATGGAACCACACACACACAACCAGGGATGGGTGAGGTCTAACATGCCACACGGATGGACACACACACACACACACACACACACAATGCACCAAATATGCACAAAGGGTAGGAGACACACTGACCCAGAATGCCACCCCTAGCCACACACATGTCCACAGACCACCACGCCCACTGCCAGTCCTTGTGTGTGTGTCAGATGCTGAGCACCATTGCACATTGGTGTAGAGCGCAATGCAGGCATCATCATGCACACGCAACTGGGGACAGCAGCCAGGAGGGTGTGCAGATGGATTGTGTGTCCGTGTGCAGGGCCAGGTACCCACCTGTGCTCTGCCCACTGAAAAATACAATGCACACAGGGCAGCACCAGACAGTAGCCACATTGGGAGACAGGTCAGTCACACGACACAGTGCCCCGGCCACCACGGATGCATAGGCAGCCCCACCAGCACTGACAGGCTCACCACTGGCCTCACGGGGTGGCAC
This sequence comes from Neoceratodus forsteri, assembly GCA_016271365.2. Lineage (NCBI taxonomy): Eukaryota > Metazoa > Chordata > Ceratodontiformes > Ceratodontidae > Neoceratodus > Neoceratodus forsteri. The sequence continues at coordinate 1,153,882,748 of CM057456.1, read as the reverse complement.
AGATGGTCCCCCAGGGATTCCACTGCGTGAACATGACCGTGCTTGCACAGGGGTTTGCAACACATCAAGCATGCCTGCACCAGACATGCTCGGGATGCCCACAGCTGAACCCAGTGTCAACAGGGAGGGTGTTGCACGACGCCGGGAATGGGGGGTTGGACAGTGCACTGCGTGGTGTCTGCAACGCATGGACACATGACTCTGTGCCCATTGTGGCCATGGCAGCAGTGAATGCCTGTGTCTGCCTGTCAATGGCAGTGGTCACATCCTCCCGCAACTGGTCCATCCCTGCCAGGATCAGAGCAGTGTCTCTTCTGCAACGCTCCTCTGCCCACTCCAGAGCCACATGCAGTGCATCCACTGACATCGCTAGCCACATCTGCTGCTGGACTGATGCTTGCAGTAGGTGGGTGTGCTCGTCCAAGAGGTCATCTGCCTCCTCATCATTCTGTCCCTCAGGGTGTACTCTGCCCTGATGCTCAGCACCCCTTGAGGGTGGGGACTGCACACCAGGACCAGGTCTGGGCATGTCCACAGGCGGTGCACAGATGCCACCACTTGACCCTGTACCCCCAAGCCCATTGGCCGACTGCTGATGCTGTCCCTCTGGCTGCCACTCCCCAGGGCTCAGTGGTGCCACCGCAGTGGCCACAACAGTCCCACTGTCCCGAACACACACCAGTGCTGTCCCACTGGTGCTGACAGGCACAGGCTGGGATTGAGGTGACACGCAGGCCTCCACGGCAGCACCACCCACAGCCAGGGCCGCGATGTTACCTGCTGTGTGGCCATCCCATGGCACACATGTGTCACTGCCCATGCCATTAGCAACATCATCATCGGTGATGGACTCAGCACCGGCCCGAGTCACAGCATGCTGGCATCTGTGGACACTGGCATGCTGGGACATGGACAGGGCTTCCTCCGCACCTGTTCCAACAACATCAGTGTGGACAGCCAGGCAGGCCCACTGTCACTCTGAGCCATGTATATCTGTGGAGGTGGATGGGCCCTCCTCCATCTCCAGCTGACTGTCCTCAGTGGACAGGCCCACCTACGCTGACCCAAGCAGATGCTCAGGATCTGTAAGGGAAAACAAAGTCGCATTACTGCATGTGACCTACCCTGCCCCCCCATAGACAGACCATGACCTTCCATGCAGTGATGGGCTACCACCCGTCTGGAAGCCACCACCCAGAACACCCTCAATGGCACAATGCTGCATGCTTCCAGCAACCCTCTCCTCCTGTGGGGTCAGGTGTACCACCTCCGGCTGTCCCCCACCTGTCGCAGCTCATGCTGCCCTGATGGCAGCCACCTTCTCCTTTATCCTCCTCCTGTCTGTGCCCATCTTCTTCTTGCACTCCTGCATGGAGTGCTGATGGCTGCCATGCAGGTTCACGGCACATGCCACCTCCTCCCATGCAGCAGCATGGGCTTGAGGTGTTCCCTGCCATCTGCTGAGAAGCGGCTCCTGATCCAGGTAGGCCTCAAACAAGGCATCGGTCTCAGCCTTGGTAAAATTAGGCCTCCTCCTCCACCCACCACTGTGTTCCTCCTCTCTCACAATTCGCTTGGTCATTTTCTAGCCTATAAGAATGCCAGTTGTTACCTGTGACTGTGCAGTCCCATGCATGTCCCTAAATCCACAGTCCACACTCCCAAACAGCATGCAACTCACCAATAGACTGCAGTAACCGACTATGGCTAGTGCAGCCCAATGTCACACTTTTATAGTGCAACCCATGCAAATGAGGTGAGGCAACTTTAAGTGGATACAAATTGCAGTGCTGCACCATTGAATGGCTGATTAGCTGTTTTGCATATGACGACTGAATATCGCGCTGTTGCACTTTGCGCAGTTGTGTTAAATGTGCTGAGCCAAGGGCGCAGTTCTGTGACATGCGTAGTACACACCTCATTGCGCATGCCCGGGTTGCTGACACAGGCGTCTGCCATTCTGCTGATGTGCTGTGCACGGGAAGCAATGCAAGGCACAGCCACCATTGTGCCAGTGGTGTTACAGCGATATTCACCTACAGGGCACTGTGTCACTGGGCCATCATAGGCGCGCTGGGGCAACAGCGTAGTAGTTCGCTACTGGAGGTAGCACACAGGCAGCCAATTGTGCTACATGCATTGGGTTCCAATGGCACTGTGCATGTCTGTGCACCAGAGCCCCTAGACCTTGTGCCCGACCTTTGCCCCCTAGGCACCATGCATCAGGCATGGGTGCACCACTATCGCGCTGTTCAGTTACAGTGCAATAGGAAATAGCAGTGCTGTACTGTGCAGCATCTGCATGTGGGTAGCCGCGCTGCAGAGCACCATTTTTGCAGACCGAGCTAGGAGAATGGCACGCAGGAGGGCTGCACAATGGAGCCAGGTCAAACTGGCCAACCTAGTGGCCATAGTGGAGCCACACCATGGACCACTGTTTAGGGAGGCACCTCTGGACAGGTCCAGAAGCCAGGTGTGGGAGGAGGTGGCCACTGCACTTGAGGAGGCCACTGGAAGGGGGCGGACAGCAGAGCAGTGCCGCCACAGGTATGGCGACCTGTGGCGGAGGGAGCCAGACCTGCTAGCCTGCCTGCTGGCACGGGCAAGGAGGGGCACGGTGCCATGGCCAGGTAGGTGTTATGTCAACACACTTTTATCTTCCATATGGGTATCACGGTTGTATGTGTCCAGCACATGGGGGAGGGACCGTCTGGTGTTGGCTGTGGTAGTGTTATCTAGGTGTGGGGTGGGTGGGTCTGGCTGGGTGGGAGAGCACATACCTGGGGGTAGGGGAGCTTTGCTACAGGATTGTACTGATGTTCTTCTCTCTATGTTTGCACCACAGGGCTGGAGGAGTGGTGCCTGGCACATGAGCTGTGGCGCAACCAAGAAGACAGGGAGGCAAGGCGGGGTGATGGTCCACAGTGCCCAAGGGACCGGCCCGATGATGGTGAGTGCCATACCTCCATGATTACTATTGCATGCTGTGTAACAGGGTGGGCAGCAGGGCATGGCCACCATCCATTGACACCACTGCCATGCACGCAACTTGTTACAGTCAGCACTGTCCAGTGGCAATGCATGTCTGGGAGTGCGTCGATGGTGGTCCATGCGTGCACCGGATACATGGCTGTGCCACTGCCTTTGCACCACATAGCCATGTCACTAAATGGCCACGGTGGTGCTGTGCATGACTTGGCCAGTGGGTGTGTGCAGCATTCCGCATGGCTGTATGCACCTGGGTGGGCAGGTCATGTGGATGTGATCAATGTGGGTGGTCACACACCATCACAGAGGCATGTCCCATGGCCGTATGCCATGCACAGTGGGTCGGCTGCATGGGGCTGTGCATTCACACCTATTGACTGTTCTCCCTTGTCCTAGGTGTCTGCCAGCTGAATGACATCAGGGAGGCATTGTGGGAGATTCTGCACATGGTGAGGTCATCCTTAGAAATCTTACAGAGGATTGACCAGATTGGGGTCCTTAGGAGGCACTGGAGGAGGAGCAGCCAGAGTGGGGAGTGGGGTTCCCGTTGAGAGTCTCTCTGCCCCTGATATCCCCTACCCCCCTGGACCCACCCTCACACCCCTCCTTTTCTGTCCCATTTGTCCACCCCTGCCCCTTATCCACCCCCACCTTGTTTGTGGCCCTCCCCCAACTTTGTATATATTATTGTATATAGTTAACTTTTATATTTTGTTTGAATACAGATCTTTTGATATGAATACTGTGGTGGTTCTCGATTTGCAGTGGGCTATAGGTGCTCAGCTGCAGTGGTGTGCATGGCGTCAGGGTGGTGCAGTCATGGGTATGTGTGTGTGTGTCCGTGGGAGGTGACTATGGTGTGGGGTTATCATCAAGTGTCTGTGGTGTGTGTGTTGTGCCCTGTGCACTGAATGACTGTGTGCAGTGGTCCATGGTGCATGCTCTGTGTCCATGGTGCCCCTGTCAGCCTGTCCATGGACTGTGCAGCTGACACCCATGCACGTCTGTGACCTGCACAGTCTACTGGCATGTCAGTGGTGGCTGTCCATGCAGGACAGCCACTGTACCCGTCACAATGCTGATTGCCTCCTGTCACTGGTGTGGTGCATGTCTGCCTCGGGTGACATTGTGGCCTCCACAGTTGTTGACTCACCTCCATGCTGTGGCTTGTGTTTGTTGCAGGGGATGTGCACCACTGTCTGTGACTTGTGCTCTGGGCAAATGCTGGTGGCATACAGTTCCACAGTGCCTGCACAGGGTGGCTGGCACTCCTGTGCCATGGAGGACTGCAGGTTATGTGTACACACTTTACATGGGCCCATGCTGGGGGCTTGGTTGGCCCGCTACTGTGTCCCTGTGTTGTTGTGCCCTTGGGTATGGGTGGGTGTTTGTCCATGCACTGTGTGGCATCCGGTGTGGTGCATGCTTCCACGCACCACTGTGGGTGTCTGCACTGGCTGTTGTGGCCAGTGCTGGGTCAGGGTGTGTCATTGGGAGAGTGTGCAGGGTGCTGTACCACTGGTGGTGGGGTCTGGGGCATGCTCTGTCCCATGTGGAGTACCTCATGTGCCGATGCATGGTTGGTCTCTCAGCAGTACCTCAGGGTGCTGTGTGTGGTGGCACTGTGTATGCCATCATTGCATCGCTGTGTGCTGCCACCCACTAATGGGTGATTGTGGTGGGGCTACCTTGCATGGTTCTGTGGTGTACAGGGTTGCATTGTCACAGTGGGGGTGGTGGCATGCATGGGGTTTCCTGCTGTCGTGGACGCTGCTCCTGGGCAGGGTGTCTAGGGGCCATGGTGCAGGGTGTGCTCTGCATTGGGGGATGGTGTGGCACGGGGTGGTCAGCCCCTCCTTGTGTGCCAGTCACAGCTTGCTTGGGGGTGTGGGGCACCATGTCCCGGCTATAGGTTGGTTGCTTGTCTCTGTGGGCCAGTGGTTATTCCAGCCCTTCCCCAGTTGTGCAGTGCATGGGGTGTGGGGTACGATGTCTGTTCTGCTGTGTGTTCCTCTGCCCATCTGTGGCATGGGTGGTGGGCCCCTACCTGCCTGGTTGTGCAGTTGCATTGCCACCCTGCTGCTGGGGGGCATCCCTGGTTGCACTATGGCACCTCTGGACTGCTCAGCTGAACATCCCTTGTTGAGCTATGGCGCATCTGATCTGCTCAGCTTCCCCTCCCTAGTTGCGCTATGGTGCAGGTGGTGCAATATTCAGTTGTTGGCTGTAGGCGCAGTTTGGCCAGCTCAGTTTTTGAATATCATGCCTCTTGTGCATGGGTGCAATGGACTTGCGCTTGCTCCTGCTGTTGCACACTTTTTGGGCGCAGTTTGAATATCTTAGCCATACTGTATAAAGTTATTGTATTATGATGATATCCAGCTGTATACCAATGTTGAATAAGCTACTGTATGGGATATTATTTATTATTGTTTTATTTTTAATAACCTAGACATTGTCTACACAGTAATAACACACAGCCTATGATGCTGCTTACAATTTGGACCTTGTTTTTTTTTTAACCACTTTATTCATTTTTGGAAAACCACTTGTAACATGGCTGCAATTCTGTTCAGCCAGTACATTTGTTGTTTACCTATGCATGACTCTTACAAAAGAGTACTGTATGAATTCATGCCAGTGCACAATATTACCCTTAGGACAGGTTGTGGAGTGCATTTGAATAGATGTAAAAATTTGACACAGCATTGCGTGTCAAATAAGAATGTTGTCTTTGATTGTGAGCATTTGACCCTGATTTTACTGCGCAGTGTCCTTCATTTTGGTCCTGGCAGGGTAAAAGGTATGCACTCTGGGGTAGCCAGGTGTTGTAGTTGGCTCTACTATGATTTCTTTGCAATCTCCTATGATGCCCCTTGCAACCCCTGGAAATGCCTAACACATTAGTTGCCTAGCATAACCCAGCCCATCAGAGAAGATAAATCATCCCCCCACACATACACACATTTGGGAGTGATAAAGTAATTTGAAATTCCTCTGGAATTTCCTCTAAACTCTTGAGGTCATTTAAAGCAGGCATGATGAGAATGGCTAACAAGCTGAAACTAGTAACCATAGTATTACACAAGTCTTGTTATGCACAAATTAAGAATGAAATACATGTACTGTTATTGTGACCATTGTTTCCCATCAAAACTTAAAAATACTGTCAGAGTGAAAGAAAAAATAACAACTACTGTAGGATAGCATAGTTAGAGATGACAACCTTGATCTCCTGCAGTGGTAACAACACTTCATTCTGTGTTAATCTGAGAAATATGAACCTCATTTCTCACTGGGAAACACTGACTAACAGAGAAAAAATAGGGCAGTAAACAGACTGCTGAGTGGAGGGATTGCTATAAAACTCCAATTAAATGAAGTCCGTTAAGTATCAGATGAGCTCCTTATTTCTACTGTCCTAGCAAAACATCTGCAGAGTTCCACCCTGCAGCTGTAAAAAGGTGTCTGTGATATTTATATGTATTATTTTCCAGCTTGCAACCCAATCCTGAATATTCTTAATTGAATACCCGCCACTGTTGCCATGCACTGGAAACTCAGCTAGTTCCTCTACACACTGGATTATTTATTTATTTGTAAAGCAAAGCATGGGTTGAGCTTGCCAAGCCTGTAAGCTAGTAACTTGAGGGGGGAGTAGGGATGTTCTAAAAAGCAATACTTACGGGAGATCACGTGATGCAGGCTCACGCGTAGTCGCACTCTCCATGTCTCCCACTCACTCGAGACTGTAGTTAATGTTTAAACACGCTACAACTTTGAAATCTGAAAAGAAAAACATATCTAAGAACTCTAGCAATGTGCAACGTTACCTGGCTGCAATTTTGCTCCCCAGCATGGAAGCAGAGATGAGGCAAGCTCTGCCAAAACACATGCCTCCTTCCTCATCAGAAAAGGCCAGCAAAAAAACAAGGCGGCAAGCCACCTTGGCAGAACGTCCTCATCAATCCAGGATCCCAGCATCCTAACAGTGGGCAGGTTCCTACAGGAGTTCAAGCCATTCCATGAGGAACTCCGATCACTAACGGCCGAATTTAAATCAATGGCCAAGGCTCTGGATAGTGTTTCAACAAGGGTCAGAGACAACGAGGCAAGGATAGTATCAGTGGAAAAGCAGCTGGGGAGAATAGAACCAGAGCTGGTGTCTACAAGGTAGAAGATGGCTCGCTTGGAATCGAAGGTTGAGAATTTGGAGAGGTACAGTAGGCGCAACAATGTGGTACTTATAGGCTTACCGGAGAAAGAAGAGGGGGCTAACACAATACTTTTTGTCCAGAAGCTGGTAGTGAAGCTGGTTGCCCCCCGTATGGTGCTTCTTACTGCATAGAGTGAGCTCACCGATTCCTGCGCCCGATGCCCACTGCAGGTGCCCTTCCTCGACCTCTAATAATCCAATTTTTAAACTACCTAGAGTGGCAGCATTTTCTGATGAAAGTCCGAAGCATGGCGCAAATAAAATAGGGTGAAGTCTAGCTAAGGATCACGCAAGATCTCCCGGTGTCCATCCAGCAGTGCAGAGCTCTTTTTCACCCTTTAGTCAACAAATTGATAACAACAGGGATCAAGTTTAAAATGCTATATCCCACAAAATTACAGGTACTGGTAGAGGGTAACTGGTCCACTTTCAAAGACCTGAAAGCCACAGAAGCAGCTCTGAAGGGAGCATTCCCTAATCTATTCAGTGACCGCTGAAGTGGTGTGCATGGATGCTGTATGCCTATTTGTGCTGAGATATTTGTTTGCTGCAAATTGCAAGGGACTAAAGCTATCTAGTTTACTTGGTGCTTGGTTTACCCTAAAAGCCAGAAGATGAATGCCAGATCATCATTCCAGATTTTATACGAAACTCCAAAGTGAAGGCTATAATGTGCATTCCCTTTCTTAAAGACGCCGGTGTATGATAGCCTGGTATGTCGTAGCTGCTATTCCCAAACAAACTAAAAGGGCAGCAGTGGTTGCTTCATGGGGAATCCTACAGAGAGGTATAATTGCCCTGCAAGTATCATTGTTGCTCTTGTACCTGAAGCTCAAGGATGATCCCCTGGAGAGATACCTCAAAGAGAGAGATTTACCTCCTCTTCGGCTGATAGATTGCACCAAGTGAAACTAGCGTAACATAGTTTTGTGTGTTAGAGCCATCACGTATTGCTCCCCGAAGATAATAGCTGATTTACAAATCAGAGTGAGTCTGTAAAATGTGGCCATGCTGGTTATTATAGTTTAGTTTATGGTCCCCCAATATAAATCTCATTGTTTTAAAATAAAGGCTTAACTGTAAAGTTGAATGGGGGAATCATATTTAGAGGTACAGGGTTTGTGCAGATTGAGGCCCCGTTATGTCTGCTAGCACAGTGCTCTTTATTTTTGCTGGTAAAAGGGGTGAATGGATAAGGCTCCCCGGCTGTAATAAAGTCGCTGTTCTGTAACAGTTGAGAATTAGACCCAGAAGAGAATCCAAGGATTCTGTCCCCCTCGTGCTGGATTAGCCTCTTGCTGTATTTGGCGAAGACGTGCCTGTTTATTGAAGAGCTGATGTTTTACACTGGCTGGATCTGCTCGGGTAGTAGACTCCCAAATGTTAGATTCAAACTTACCAGTTGCAATTTTGGCAGAGGATGGGAGCTCTTCTCTTCTTTTTTGTCTTACTTGTCTTTTGGCTCCCCCTTTCTCTTATCGCTAGGGGTTGGTATTTTTTTCTTTTCTCCATGTCACGCTCATGTCTCGAAAGAGTTCTGGCTACATAAGCATGTGGAGGATCCGGCGCAAGTAACTACTGTGCTAGCAGGTTGTATATCACTCGTAGAACGAACCCTACAATTGTAATCACTGCCATACAGCAAGTAGCAATGATTTTCCTTTTACTTTATTGGGTGGTGGCGCTCAAAAGAATTTAGTCGCTTAACTAAGTTTATAAATATGGCCAAAAGGTTCAATTGAGATTTTGTTTGCCCAAATGTAATACAAGTCAGTGACCACAAGATGTCACCCTGAGATAAATTATGAGTTAGTTCCTTAGTTAAGAAAGGATTGTATGTATATAAAAGATCTACTTAAAAAGTTTCATTTTTAGTTTTTTATTAGATAAGTTTAGAAGGCTGTATTTAGCAAGGATGCAAGTCTCCAGCCAGTGAATATTTCCTCAGTGTTTCTTTTATAGGTAGATAGGGTTTAACTAACGTTAAGTCATGGATCCAGGATTCAAGGCAAGAAGTAATTTGTGGGGTTAAGAGTGGGCAGGAGGGGGGAGAGGATATTTGTGGTTTCTGTAGATCACGTACTTGGAAGTTATTAAGTTGAGAGGGTGGGGGGGGTGTTTTTGGCCCTTTTGGCCAGTAGGATTATGTTTTGGCTAGGAATTTGTGGGTTTGCATATGAATCTGTAAGCTTAAGGGTGGTAAGTTGTAAAGGGTTTCAGAACTTGGAGGAAAGGGGGTGGGAAGGCAACTCGGCTGGATATGGGGAAGAATAGAGATAGGCTACTGTAATTTGAGCTTGGAAAACAAAAAATGGTAGGAGGTTTAAGGTTACTTATGTGGAACATCAGAGGGGCAAGAAAGAAGGTGAAATGATATCAGGTTTTAAAACATATTGAATGCTTAAAAGGAGCAGTCACATTCTTACAAGAAACCCACTTACTGATCTCGGAGGGCTCACACCTGAGAAGGCAACTTGTAGGCCAGGTATTCAACGCTGGGGATAGCACCCAAAGCAAAGTGTAGCTATATTATTTTCCCGGAGTACTCCCTTTAACTGTGAAATTTGTATCCAGGACCCTGATGGTAGATATTTAATTTTGAAAGACTTACTTGATCGCACAGAGGTCGTGCTCTGTTGTGTCTATGGGCCCAACTTTGACTCCCCAGCCTTTTTTCATAAATTACTTACAGAATTACTTCCCTGTTTCATTTCCACTAATTTTGTGAGGAGATTGGAATCTCTCATTTACCCCTAACCTGGATAGATCAGGGGCTAGGAAATCTGGACTCTCACCTGCTCAGAGAGCCCTCCGAGGTTTAACGGATCAATTAGGTCTGTTAAACCCATGGAGGGTCCTATACCCTTCCTTGAAAGAGTACACATTTAGGTCTGCTGTTCATGGCATGTCCACCAGAATAGACTACTTTTTAATTAGCCATATTTTCCTGTCAGGAATAATAGAGAGTGCTGTTGAACCTGGTGTTATATCAGATCATGCAGTGGTGTGGTGTTCACTACACCTGATCCCTAATGTTCCAAAAGAAACCACATGGAAGGTTAACAACCAATTACTAAGAGATGAGGGAGTTATTAAGGACATTTCAAAAGCAATTGATCAGTACCTGGAGGTTAACCTTGGTTCGACAGGGAGAATAGATTTAGAATGGTGCGCTCTGAAGTGTGTAATAGGGGGAGAAATTATCAGACTAACCTCGTACAAAAAAAAAAAAAAAGAAACAACAAGAAGCCCTCTCATTAATCAGCAAAATTTGTGATTTCGAGAACACACTATCTCCTTCCACCCCGGAGGTGGACAGACTTAAACTAATGGGTTTGAGAGCCCAGTATAGCTCCCTGCTGCTAAGCAAAGCCGAGTATGCAATAATGTGCACCAGGATTAATTATGTGGATCATGGGGAAAAAACAGAAAAACTGCTGGCCCTTCGATTAAAAACTCAGGAAGCTGCCAGAATAATTAAGGGTGTTAGGGCTAGCTCGGATAGCACTATACAAGTGAACCCTAAGAGAATAGCACAGGAATTCGTAACTTATTATAAGGACTTGTACAGACCCATGCCTAACCCCCTGGAAAACAAGAATTAGATAAATATTTTGAGACACTCACTCTACCACAGATAACAGCAACATAAAAGGTGGCACTCCTGGTGCCCATAACTGACATAGAAATAAAGAAAATAATTGGCGCCCTCCCTTTGGATAAGGTCCCCGACCCTGACGGGTTCTCACCCGATTTCTACAAATCTTTTACTAAACAATTGATCCCCAGGCTAACCCGGTTGTATAAAAGGTTTTTAGAAGGAGATGTATTGGATGACAGCTTCCTGGAGACCCTAATTATTGTTTTGCATAAGCCAGAGAGGGATCCGAAAATGGTGACTAATTACAGACCTATCTCTTTATTGAATTATGATATGAAAATAATAGCTAAATTGTTAGCAAATAGATTGGCGGGGGTTATACCCACCATTATTCATTTAAACCAAGTAGGATTTACTAAGGGGAGAAATTCTTCAGATCATTTGAGGAAATCATCACATATTTGCTCCGCGTTCAGGGACTCCGATGTGCCAGCTGGTCTGTTGTCCCTGGACGTGGAAAAAGCTTTTGATAGGGTGGATTGGAGCTTCTTGTTTTCTACAATGTGCAAATTTGGATTCCTGAAGGAATATATTGGATGGATCACTTCCTTCTATAAAAATCCCCAAGCGCGCATTTATTGCAACAGGGTTTTCTCAGAGAGGTTCCTTCTTCACTCAGGTACTCGCCAAGGATGCCCATTATCGCCACTTCTATTCAATAACTATTTAGAGCCTTTACATGTCAAACTCTGGGAATCTCCCCTGATCCGAGGCATTCCTTTGCATGGGTCTGTGTTCAAATTATCAGCATATGCAGATGATATTCTGCTGCACGGTTTTTCCTTTAAATTATAGACTGTTAAAAATGTGATATTCCACACTTTGGTTTTCAATGGTCCCTGAAATGTTTAAAATATTTGGGCATTTATCTCACCAGATCAGACTCCCTTACTAAGAAACAAAATCTTGACGATACTCTGGCAGTTATACAACAGGATTTTTCTAGATGGTCATCCCTTTCTGTCTCTATTTGGGGGCGCATTAATAAAGTCAAAAAGAATTTCCTACCTAGGATACTCTACCCGTTACACATGCTTGACATCTGGCTGCCTATTAAATGGTTCAGGAAAGTCCATGTGATTATATCTTCCTTCATATGGGCAGCCAAACCCCCAAGAAGAGATTACCAGAAGCTGACTGCATCCAAGTCTGGGGGTGGGCTGAGGCTACCTCATGTCGGGGGTTATTACTGGGCTAGTCAGATCTCCAAATATATGAAGTGGATGACTAATGATGTAACGTTGGCTAACCTCTCATATGTTCCACTGTGGCTCACACTTGAGAAAGCAATATTAGCGGAGGCAAATCTTTCAATACCCATGTTGTTATATAGCACAACTAAAAATTTACCAGCTAACATCTCCCACTCTCCTATTGGGATCTCAATAAAAGCCCACTCTCAACTATGCAACTTTCTAAAATATAAACACTTCCAGAACTGGAATCAGCCATTAGTAGGGAATCCAAATGTTAAGATAAGTAACAAGATGATTTCTAAACTCTGGATCACTCTGATTCAACACATAAAGTTAAAAGATTTTCTGGATTCAGAAGGGAGATGTCTCCTGGTACTGGACATTCTTAATAAATTTTCACTAAACAAGGGACAAATGTTCAGCACATATCAGCTATCTCACCTCCTGAATCGACTGAGTAGACATTTGGTGACAGAAGACAAATGTAGTGATCTCTTTGCCACCTTAGCATTAGTGGTACACCTTCCACATGCAATAGCCCAGGTGTACAGTTCCCTTTTGGGACAGGCGCCTATTACTCAAGAAGGAGGCCTGACATATTGGACTAGTCAATTTCCAGATCCTAGTATTAACTGGAATAAAATCTGGGAAGATACATATATTTACCTATCCCAAGACAAGCTGAGACTAACACAATTTCAATTCTTACATAATTTATACTGGATGCCCCTCAAACTTTTTAAGATAGGTAAATCCTCAACTCCAACTTGTACTAGGTGCAAGATGGAAGAAAGTTCACTCCGTCATTTATTCTGGGACTGTCCGTCTGTCCAGGACCTTTGGATGGAAATTCAACAGAAAGCTGACCCTTTGCTAGTTCTAAAGGGGTTGTTTACACCAGAGGTTTGTCTTATAGGGAACTATTCTAAGGTACAGGTTAGAGCGCATATATATCACATAGCAATGATTTCCATAACACTTAAGAAACTTGTCTTAAGGCATTGGATTGACACCCAAAAGCTTTCTTATATAGAATGACTCCAAGACCTCTTGTGTAATCTATGGGTGGAACAATTTAGAACTCCCTGGGGCCATTCCCCCTCCAGATGCAAAAAGATATGGGCCGGGATGCACGCTATGTACATGATACAAGTTGGAGTACCACTGGACTGAGAGATTCCGAGGCTTTGGGTCATTCTTCTAATACAGGCAAATCTCTGCCACTCCAGAATTCAATCCAGTGTATTTCCTTGTTGTCCTTCTGGTTCTAAAGCACAAGAATGTGAATATATATCCAGCCGAGAGGGGGTGGAGGGAGGGAGGTGAGGAGTATCATGAGGGGTATGGGGGGAAGGTATTAGTGGGGGGGCTGTAAGGGGTGGGGACATGACACAATATTGTCTATGTTTGTATTATTGCCTGTGTGGGCATTTATGTCATTGTGTTTGCTGTGCCATGTCATTTGCTGTGTATTTGAAAAACAATAAAACATGAATTTAAAAAAAACAATACTTACAAGAGGTGTGTCTGTGGCAGGCCATGGAAGAGTGGATGTAGCAGGCCAGCACACAGAAAGAATAACTGAAAACAGGTACTTAATGTTGTATTCTATTGATCTCTGCAAAGATGGGTAGGGTGACTGTTAGTCAGCAGGGGCTTTTCGAACAGGACCAGGGTGTGGAAGCTGCTAGTCACTAAACAACCTTAGAAAGATTGATGAGTTCTGGGCTAGAGAACAGAAAATGTTATCGCAAAACAACAAAGTTATGAGCCTACATTGAAATTTGCTGAGAGTTTTCAGTGATGACACTATAAGTGAACAAATCATATAAAAGAGTATTAAAGAACAACACAGGACTTTGCAAGGCTCTTCTGCTGTCACTTAACATAGTACAGAAAAACAGAATTAACCATGACTTGTTAAGGAGTGAAGTTATAGCCTTAAGATACTTTAAACAGTTTATAGCCCTGCTGATGAGAACATTTTACAGTTGAAGAAGTAAATAAATAGTGTGCAAACAACTGACCTGACTCTAGTCACCTACTGAGTACAAAGAAAAATATACTGGGGGCATCAGAAAGAGAAAGGAAAGAAAACAGTCTGTCTCACCTCTCAATAGCTTTTTGGAGATTTTGAAGATCTTAACCATGGTGCCAATATAATTTAAAACAGATCTACTTTTCCCATCCTTAAATAGAAAGTTCTTATATACATTGCAATTTTTGTGAATTGTTTGAGCCAGTAAGGTAATGTAGGGCTAGATGTTTGTCTCCACAGGAGGAGAACTTAATGTTTACCCTGTAAAGAGAAAAAAAAACATTGTTTTTGTATGTTAATGACAATGAGTAGTTAGCATGGACATGCCACCGAAGATCCAGAGAAGAGGAGCTATTGGGAATGATGTACATAACAGGGTTTGGCAGAAATATATCACCTGATCCCAAAAGGACTGTAATGCCAGACAGGCTCAAAGGATGTGTAGGATATGATTGATGGATGCACCATATCTCCAGCAGTTGTCCTCAGATGTGAGACCCTTACTCTTCAGTCTATCTGGTGTACAAAGCCACCAACTGAGAACTTTTTTTCTGCATCATCAGATACTGGATGTCCACACACAACTAGCGTGCCACAATCCATCACCTACCCTATGAGATTTGAACCAAAGTCATCTGTAAATCATGTTCGTATATTGTATTTATTTAGTTTTTGTTTACTAGGTAAGTGTACTAGACAAACCATATTGCCTATTTTCAGGCATGACCCAGGAGTTTATAACACAAGAATTAACCGCAGTAACAACTGAATACAGCAAAAAACACAACAACATGGTGTACAAAATACAAAAGCGACAACTAGCAATACACAGCATAAAGAGATAATGGGACAAAACCATTAAGTGCAAAGAGGACTAGCGATACAGAAGATAAAGCCACTTAAGTTAGACATACAATGGATCAATTACATGAGCACTTGTCCTTAACCAGGAGGAATCTACCTGCCTGATAGTTACCCAGTGATGGTTCTGAGTAGTGCTGCATTGTACAGTAAATAGCTGTTCACACTCCTTTGCTGTTGGATAGCCACCTATTGAGAATGCCTGCCCTCCTTTAGTAGGGATTGCATCCTCTGGCTATAGACAAGGTTTGAGTGCATGGAGAAGCTAAAGGTGTTAACATTTTTAAGCTCATGGAAGAGAAAATGCTTGCTGGAGATCTGTAAAGGGTTTAAGTGTGAGGTTTATTTTTTTTTTTATTTACTTTTTTTTTTATTTTAGTCTTTGGTAACTGGATAAGGCCCACTAGGCACAAGTGCCTGTTTTCAGGGGTGACCTGCGAGCACTGGGCAATTAAGTGACTTGCTCAGAGTCACACAGTATGCAAGTGGAGGTTGTGAGAATAAGACCCAGGTCTGGTCTGCTGGATGTATCAAGCTCTTTCACACCTCATTCCTCTAACCTCTAGGCTATACTGACAGCCCATGCAGGTTGCATGGGCATATAAGATGGAAAAGGTTATCTATACTCACTTTTTGCCAGTAGGACCAGAAAAATGGTTTATCAGTTATTGCAAACTTTGGGTTTTGCCTTTAAATTCAATGCACTTTAACTGCACCATGTTTTGTTGACTGTGTGCTGTCTTATTGTATTATCCTATACCCTTTCCCTGTGTTGCACTTGGAAATGAGCCTTGGATCAGTGTACCTCTCCCACTTATCAATGTTCAAATAAAAATAAAGCAATGAATTACCAGCGGAGTTCTAGTATTCCTAGGGAGGTACTGGGCCACTGCCCTATCTTGAACAATTTTAACCTGGCCTTTTACATGTACATTGCAAAGTGAAGATTCAGTGAGACATGGAAACTTCTCGTTGATTGTCTTTAGAGTTCTTCAGCTAACCCCACTATGGATCTGGAACAATAGCTACACAAAAATGGGGGGGGGGCCCTTAAAAGTCCTTTGCAAAAGACGCCATACTCTTTCAAAGAGAGTTCCACCAGTTCTTTTTATTGATGTCCCCTATGTTTCACTCAATCCATAGAGCTTGTTCACATGGAATATTTACTTCTTTTCTTTCTTTTTTATAGAAATTCTGAGAATGATACAAACATGTACCACTATCTTTTTATATACATTTTTCTTTTATTTCATTTTATCATATACTTTATATTTTTCTTACTCAAAATGCAAATTACAGCATTTCTAGAAAGTTTTACTTTCATTTTACTCCATATTCTTCATTTTCCATAAAGGCCTATCAGGTCTAAACACAAAAAAAAATCACCATTTAGTTTGTTATGTTGCAACACAACCGATTTAATTTTTCGGTACCAAAAACGGGTATCAACTACTTTCTAACTGAGTAATACAGCTAGATCCACGAGGCTTGTAAGGCCTTATCTATTGATTTTAAATGAAGTCCATTCTATATATTTATACTGATTTTATTTTAACATATAACTGTTTTTATAATTTACCTAGTATGACTAGAATTGTCAACAATCCTTCATTTCTTTCTAACAAAGTTTTTTGTGGAGTGGAGTCGCTTTAGCTTTTACATGTACAGCATTTCAATCAATCTATTTAAATCAGTTTTATTTAATTCAACAAACCAATTAAGAGGAGACCTCTCTTTTATAGTTACAAACAGATGCATAGAAACAGTGAGTATAAAAGGAATATGCACATTTTAAATTCAGTTTCTTTTATTAACCTCACAGCAACTGTACAACAGTCAACAGAACAAAGATTTAAAGCAAGCAATTGTCAGTAATATCTTAAAATTATCAACATTCTTAATCTGCAACCACGTGTGGGGAACAAAATAAAGCAGAAACAAGATACCAAACATAGTTCTAGTTTTTGCTAGAGTAAATGAAAATAATTTATTGGTCATCAGTTTAAGCTTAGTATTCTTGCAATTAACAAATTGGTCAAATAAGAAGGAACTTTACAGCACAAAATAACAAATACAAAAGTATACTAGTGTAATAGTCTCCTAGCACTCAAAGAAAGGCATGCAACTGATGCATACAACACAACACACAATGGTGTGCTTGCTATGGCAGCCTGTTACCTGACTTCACCTGACAGTGCTCCTCGCTGACAGGTAAAGCCCTGATTCGGGCTTCTGAAGCACCCCATCAGCCAGCTCCCAGTGGTGGCAGGAGCCTGCCCGCTGGCCGCACATACAGCTCTCGGCTCCCGCTGCTCCTCACTGTCAGGTGAAGCCCTGTTTTAGACTTCTGAAGTGCCCCATTGGTCAGCTCCCAATGGTGTCAGGAGCTGTCCCACTGGCCGTACCTATAGCTCTTGGCTCCCACTGCTCCTCACTGTCAGGTACAGCTGCTACCATTGGCTCTCTGAAGGTGCCAGCTTAGCAACTATTGGTTGCTGTCTCGCCGGCCCTCTGCCAGTTGGACTGTGCTGTAAATTTGTATCCCAGCCCACTGGGACCCTGCTTTCAGCTTTCTAGCCTGTCTCCCAAGTGCCAAATGGGAAAATTTTAAAAAACAAACAAACAAAAAAATGTTTATATCCTGTGATAATGTAGTTAAATTACAGGTGCATAGTCTCTAGACCTATATTATCTGCTAGCTACAGTACTTGTCCAGGAATGTTGACAAATGTTTTAGCCACTGACTGCTTAAGACAATGATTTTAGCCATTGATTGCTTAAGAAAAGTTAGATGTATGGTATCATGCTAAAGTGATTAGCTCCTTCTTGAACATTTCCTTACTACTGTGAAGTAGCTTTTCCTTTGTTTTCTTTTCTGATATGCCCTACCCACACTGCTGTTCTGCACCCATCCCTTCCTGCTCATAGTATACTCCTGTGCATTTCCTAAAAATATCTCCTGCTGCCTGTTTCTGACATTGTCCCCTTACAAGCTTGCTTATCTATCTATTCAAATCTCACTAAAAGCTAGCTATTCTACCTGTTTCTGCTTTCTCCTGCTATCCGACTTCTACCTGCTCAAGTCTCCCCACTGCCCCAGTCCAAGCTTTACACTTGGCGCTTTCTCTCCTGCCAAAAATCATTTCAAAAGCGGCACCTTATCCAGTCCTGAAATTGCAAGCCCTATGCTGGCTCCACACTAAACGATCCCCATTCTAGCTGTCTGTGCACAGAAACCTCCCTAATCATTTATTTTGTCTCCCTGGATTTGCATTTCTAGTCTTGCAATTAAACTAAGTATTCAATGCTAAATGATTTTTTCCATGCCCACGTCCTAGCATCTTTTGTCCCATTTGTACTGTCCTCACTAAATTTGCCTGTTTCTCCTTCTCTCTCTCCCACTCTACAGGTGAAGCCCTGTTTCAGACTTCCAAAACACCCCATCAGCAAGTTTCAAGTGGTGGCAGGAGCTGTCCCACTTGTTGCACCTATGGCTGTCAGCTCCGACTGCCCCACACTGTTACAGTAAGTACAGCTGCAACTCCGGCTTGAAGCCTGGCATTACCATTTGTTCTCTGACTGTACCAGCTTAGCAGCTATTGGCTGTTGTCCTGCTGGCCCTCTGCCAATTGGACTCTGCAGCAAATTTGTATCCCAGCCTGCAGGGACTCTGTTTTCAGCTTTCTAGCCTGTCTCCCAAGAGCCAGACCAGAAAATTGCCCCCTCTCATCCACCCCCATCCACTGTCCCTTTTAAATACATCCTCTCCCTGCCCTCCTGGCAGTACAGGCTCCTCATTGGTAGGCGCTCACTCAAAACTCATACTGGCATTCGTGGCAGGACAACCTGCATAAACAGTATAAACATGAAGCTTCCTTCACTTGTATACTGTCTAGTTGTGAGCATGTTCATTCCTATGCTCAATTTTGGCAATGTTCCTCTACAAACACTGGAACCAGACCCTGCAGAGTGTGACACTGTCAGTCCCCTTTTACTAAATTTTTCCTGCATTTACAGGATCCCACCCCTGTATACCATCCAACAATGTGGGCACTCTACAAACTTCATCTGGCAGGTTTTTTCACCAGTGCTGCCAGCTCGCTACGTACAGCTGTCTCTTATCTTCTAAATTAGAATGCTACTCCTTGCCTCTCTAGGTCCTGTTGGGCTAGGCCCTGACAATTCCCTCAGTCACTCCACTCTCAAACCCAAAAGGGTGCACTCTATCCTATTGAAACTAATATTTGGTGCCTTGAAAAAAATCATACTGATCCTTCTACTCTGTTCAGGGGATACTGAACTGAACCCAGGTCTACCTGCCCACATCCCGGCTCCTGCCAACCTAACAAACTTAAAAGGAATGAGCCTGCTCCACATGAATGGCCACAGTCTTGCAAGAAAACTTGATGCTTTACAAAGCTGACTGTATTACACCACCCCTGACGTATTGGTGGTTACAGAAATGTGGTTAAAACTGACTATTCAGGATTCTGAAATGAATATCCCCTCCAACAAAATCTTCAGGTAAGACCGATGGGCCAAAGGGGGAGGGGTAGCTATCTACCTCAAGGATAGCTTCTCAGCATCTATTGTCAGCTCCACAACAGAACCTAAGGAGTTTGAATGTCTTACCATCAAGGTCCAAATCTTGTCTTGGCAATCACTACTGGTAATAGGGTGTTACAGACCTCCCTCAGCCAGGCTTTTGCTTTTAAAACCATTTGAGTTAAATAATGGACAGTTCCTCAACTGAGATTATAGTCTTGGGTGACCTAAACCTCGATTGGTTATCCCCTTGCTTGAAACCACTCAAGGAGCTATGTGATGCCTTCAGACTATCTCAGCTCATCACAGAACCTACCCGACCAAATAAGAAATTTCTGGCCCATAGTACTCTGCTTGATATCATGCTAGTTAACAAACCCCACCTGTTTACCCCCATGAGTGTTTTCTTCAATGACTTAAGCAATCACTGTACCATTACATGTGTCATGTCCTTGCCGAAACAAGTCACAGCATCCAGATATATGTTCAAGAGGTGTCCCTGCAACTTTAACACCTTCACTTTCATATCCAATTTACAGAATGCCTGCTGGCAAGATTTTTATCTTGCCCCTACCATCCACGAAGACTATGTTGTGTTCCACAACATACTTCTAGATGCTCTAAATCGACACAAACCCCTCATGGAAGTACAAATTAAGAGGACTTTGTACCCCTGGTTCCCAGTCTTAAAACTGAGTTCCTTCACAGGAATGCCCTATGGAAGAAGGCAAGGAAGACAAAACTACCTGCTGATCGGGTAGCCTTTAGAGCAGCTAGAAACTGGTGCACAAAGCTTGCAAGGGATGCAAAGATTAGTTACTATAGCATTTAACTGGACACTTCTTCTGCTCACCCAGACCAATTTTAGAAAACCCTAAGAGAGACAGAGGAACATAGACCTTCCAGTGCTCTTCCTACTAAACTTATGTCCGGAAGCTCTACCCTCACAGACAAGCATGAGATTCTCAACCTACTCACCAACCACTTTGCCACCGTGGGGCTGGCATTTGATACGTCCCCAGCCAACAACCTATGTGATCAGCTACAGGGTCAGGGCATGCATGCTGACCTACCTGCTGCTACCAGGACTAAATCAGTATTTTCCTTCAGCCCAATGACACTGAAACAAGTTGAGGACCTACTCCTTAAACTCGACACCAGAAAAAGTGCTGTAGCAGAGCTCATAGATCCATACTTTCTAAGAGTAAGCTACCACATTCTGGCTGCACCCATTACCCATCTATTCAACCTGACCTTTGCCCATGGTGCTCCCCAAACATGTGGAAAACTGCTCATGTCATTCCTCTCTTCATATTGGGGAACCCAGAGACCCCAACCATTATAGACCTATCTCTCTGCTTCCTACACTCTCCAAATTGTTAGAAAAACTTGTAAACATACAGATTAGGAACTACCTAGATTCTTTCAACATACTTACTCCTGTACAATCAGGATTCAGACCAAACCACAGTATGATCTCAGCTTTGGCAAAAGTATCTAATGACTAGCTCAATGCCCTGGACAATAAAGTCGTTGTGGGTGCCTTGTTCCTGGACCTGAGCAAGGCCTTCAATACTGTGGACCATGCCATCCTCCTAGACATTCTTTACAACTCTGGCTTTGATGATACAGCCATCAAATGGTTCAACAGCTACCTGATTGGCCAGACTCAACAGGTAAAAGCAGAAGGAGACCTCTTCCCATTTAAAACATTACCAAGAGGTGTTCCACAGGGTTCCATCTTGGGCCCTCTCTTATTTGCCTTGTACATCAACAATATCCACTCAGGAATTAAATCAGCAAATATACGCTTATTCGCTGATGACACTGTACAGTACATCTCTAGTCCAACTCTTGAAAGCACCTTCCTTGACCTGCAGCTGGAATTCGACTGCCTCCAAAAAAACCTGTCACATTTAAAGCTTCTCCTAAATGTGAGAAAGACTAAAGCAATGATCTTCTCACTATGCTCAAAGAATTCCAATGCCTCCATCATGATCCCTGCTCCCCAGATCTCCACCTTCCATGGTGAACCCCTTGAAGTTGTCTCAAAATTTAAATACCTGGGTATCTGGTTTGATAGCAAACTGACCTTTTCCATTCATATAGATGAACTAGCTAAGAAGCTCAAGCAGAAGCTCGGCATTTTCTTTCGGATCAAACATTTACTCACTGTAAAAGAGAAGACTAGTTTTGTTAAGCTACCTTTATCTCCCTACTGGATTATGCTTACCTTCTTTATGGTCAAGGCACTAGCTCAGCCCTAAATAAACTTGACACCTTGTACCACAGGGCCCTAAGATTTATAACAGGGGCCCCTTATTCCATCCACCTTTGTGATTTATACAGACTAGTAGACTGTACTTCCCTCAACCACAGACGTCAAAAAAATGCAGCCCTCTGGACATTCCGAGTCATTACCAAGATGCTCCCCTCATATATCTCTGATTGCTTCCACACATGTTCCTTCGGAAGCTATGCTCTGAAAAGTCTTACATACATATCTCTTGCTATTCCCAAAGTCAGAACTAATTTTGGCTCATTGGCCTTTAGTCATTCCTTACCATCCTTGTGGAACAAGTTTTAAAAATCATTTTGAATCACTGACCTGATTAAACTATCCTCCTTCAGGACCCTACTCACTGGGCCTTCCCTGAACTCTGCAGCTGCAGTGCCTGAGGCCTTGCACACAGCGCCTGCTAACTACAGCAACTACAGTGCCTGCTATCTACCTCCAATAAGCTCTAATCCTTCCTGTACAACCACTGTCTTCCCCCTCTATCCTTGCACTTACTACTCTCTGTTCACTACAAAATTCCAGCTGCTATTCTATTACTATCCCTAAGTAGGTTTAGCTTGTCTAATGTGCTTGATTGATATCCTTTTGTTGTATGCTCTATTTACTTTTGTTGTATGTTTTACTTACTATGAAAATGTTGTATTGTCTTAGACCTTAGTTGTGACACTGTTGTCATTATTAATTTTGTTACATGCAGGTCCATCTTGTAAATGAGTTATTTTCAATGATGTTTTGCTTAGATAAATAAAGATTTGATTGATTGATTGATTGATAAAATGTAAGATATTATGATTGAGAGTGTCAATATGTTTCAAAACAATGGGACAGGCATTGTGATAAATAATGTTGCTATAGTCTAAATGAGATACAAATAAGGAATTAACTAGTTGTTTTCTAACAAAGGTACCAAAAAGTGTCATCCAACAAATTAGAATATGTTGTGCTCTGTAAGCTTTTTGGAAAAGCGAAGGCTATATGGTGCTAAAGTGACAAGGAAAAACGATATCCAGGATGTATCAAATGAGTGGTGCAGTTCACCAGCACTCTTTAAATATAGGCGTATGCCCCTTTAATTCAGGTTACTCTGTCTTAACAGTGTAGTTGTTGTAGCATACAAAAATACAAGCCAATCTAAATACATCAAAAGCTTAATTAAACTTCCCACAGACCACTCCTGAGGGTGTAGAAAATTACATTTAGGAGTTCATGTGCAAACACGCTGTGCAAATAAAATGCTTCTACTTCCCTCCTAGGCACAAAATATTTATTTGTGAAACTTTTACTATATGCTGCTTCTAGAGGATGTAGAAAATTGCATTTAAAATTCATGTGTAAGAATAGTTGTGCAAAACTGCCTCTACTTCTCTCCAAGAGCTAACTGAATTGTTAACAGTAGTTTATCCCACGGCTGCCTTTTCATGTTTGAAGATAGGGACACCGGACATCTAACAAAGTGGATTAGGCAATAGACCCATAAAGAGGCAGCTGTGGGGTAAAGTACTGTGTGAACAATTCAGTTAGCCACAGACATTTATTGCCCTTGGAGGGAAGTAGAAGCAGTTTTGCACAACTATTCTTACATTTGAATTTTAAATGCAATTTTCTACATCCTCTAGGAGTGGCATATAGTAAAAGTTTCACAAACAAATATTTTGTTCCTAGGAGGGACGTAGAAGCATTGTAAGCCTATATGTTAAGCCTATATTTTAAGAGTGCTGGTGAACTGTGCCATTCATCTGACACATCCTGAGTATCAAAAAGTTTGTTGTTCTATTAAAAAAAGCCAACATTTGCTTTAATTTATCAGATAGATTGGCAACATGACAATTAAATGAAAGAGTACTATCTAAAAATATGCTTGAGTACTTATACGAATCCAATAAATCTAATTTTGAACCATTCTTGGCAATAATGGACAAATTCAAAGAGTTACATACCTTGGCTCTATTAAAGATCATCCACTGTTTTTTTTATTTTTGTTTCTTTGCTCTGTGTGTGTGTGTGTGTGTGTGTGTGTGTGTGTGTGTGTGTTTCAAAAGGAGCCTTAATTGAAATAAGGCATCCTGCACCTCGTCAGAACTATCCTGGACAATATTTTTGTCTTTACTGGATCTTTATGGGACAAATAAAGACTAGTATCATCTGCATAAAAATAAAGTCTAGAATCAGGGTTACAGAAGGTTAGCAAGACATTACCATACAAAAAAAATATCAAAGGGCCTAACCCCAAGTCCTGAGGTATTCCCTCTTTTTTTGTTCTATTTTTGCTCCCTTCCGGCTCCAGGCTGGCCTCTCCTTCAGGCCACCAATGCTGTCCGAGCCACACTGCCTCGGATCAGCCACCTCTTCACCTCCCACATATGCAGCTCCCCGGATGTAATCTGTCACCGGGTGGGTCCCCCTCCTCCAAGGGGGACAGCGCTGGTGGGGCGGCCACTGCCAATCCTGTTCTGGGTGCTGCTGGGGATGGTGTATGCACTGTCCTTGGACTCACAGCATCGGGAACTGGCGACTGTCATCTGGTCGGCTACGGGGTTCTTTTCCCATTTGCTCCCCATGGGACTTGGTGTGCCATGAATGTAAGGCTTGACGCCAACATTCACCACGCCCCCTTAGTATCTGAGACTCCACATATTGACATACCCCCCCAGCCTCTGCTAGGGGTCAGCAATCGCTGGGTAGCATCCCCGCCCTCCCTCTGAGAGAAGGCAAGCTGTCAGCCAACTCTCAAGCCCTCTCTCCCCGGCCGGCCCTCCAGTACCCAAGTCCATTCCTGAACCCGGGTCGCTGGCATCACAAGCAGAAATCTAACCACTGTGCCAACAGGCCAGTTTGTATTCCCTTTTTGATTATCACAAAATCAGAAAATAATTCTTCTAACATGACCCCACTCCATCCTGTTGTAGAGGTAGGCCACAAACCACAACAAATTTCATGGGTAATGAATTGTGACAAGAAGTAGAGGATAAGTTGCATGAAGAGGGATATAGGCAGTGATACACAAGGATCCTGTTTGACTGTGAACTTGGAAGGAGGGATAGTGTGGATACATTTCAGACATTGTAGTGCCTACCTCAGTCTAAATGCTCTGTGGTATTTATTTATTTTTAAAGTTTCACCAGGAAAGTCATACTGAGCTTGTAGCATCTTATTTGGGATGTGTCCAGGGGGAAGAGAGGAGAAGAGAACATATACAGAGTACAATGTATAAAAAAGCAATAAATTGGAAATAATAAATCACAATATACAATCTAAGAACATTTAAAGGATAAACTGTCAGACAGTAAAATTACCATAAGTAAATTGTGGAATGGGCAAAAGAACATTAAACAGTAAACAGCAATAATACAAGACACAGGGAGAAATGACTGAAATTGGGTCAGGGATGTACAGGTGTCAGTGTTGGAAAGCAGGTGAAAAAGGAATCCAGCCTGATATCAGAAGCAACTAAGGAGTGGATAGAAAACTCACAGAAAAGAGATTTCAGAGCAGCAAAAGAAGGAGCAGAGTGAACAGAGGGGGAAGAATACTCCATAGTTTAGGGAAGCAGCAAGAAGACAGCTAGGCCTGCAGTAGATTTCATTCGAGGAAGATCAAGAGAATGAGAGTAAATGTTGCAAAGAGATTAAAAGGAAGAAGGGGGAGAGATAGGAGAGAAGCAAAATGAGAGGGGAGAGAGCGAAACTAATATTTAGAGATAAAGGAAAAACAGTGGGAGAGGCACCTGGAATCAAGAGAAGGGGAGGAAGAGGGAAGAGTACAGAGTACGATAGTGTGTACACAATGGTTTTTCAAGGACAAAGTGACAGAAGGAGTGAAAGAGAGCATCCAGTCTAGCTAGCGTGCACTTTGGAGCAACACTATAAGCAATGTCTACGTACTTGAAAATGGGGAGAATCATCTTAGTGTGGATTTCTCTGTGAGCAGGAAGTGGAAAACTTCACTTATTTCTGTATAGTGCTCCAAACTTGGGGTAGAGCTTCTTATGGGTACCATTCACATGAACAGAAAAATCATGGTGGCAATCCAGCCAGACTCAAAGATGACTGAAATATGAGACATCTTCAATAGCTGCTCCATTAAGGCTATGAAATGAGGGAAAGGGGAAAGCTCTAGTAAGCCTCTGCCTGGTGCCAGACAACATGGAGACTGTTTTCTTAGCAATGATGGATAACTGATTTTCTTGGAACCAGAGGTAGATGTTTGTTAAAATCCAGTTGGAGGTGATTCATGAAATCAAAGGCAGAGGAGCCAGTGAAAAGGAGTACTGTACCATCTGCATACATATGAATGGACACAGAGGAGCTGATATTGGGGTGGTCATTTAGAAAACTGGAGGAAAGAACTGGAACAAGGACAGGCCCTTGGGGGTGCCAGAGCTAATAAGGAGTGGAGGGAAAGGAAGTCTCCGATATGGATGGATTGCAACCTGAGTTCAAGGTAGGAGAAGAACCACTCAGCTGGGGAAGCTGAGAGTCCATCTACCTTAAGCTCATCTAAGAGAACAGGTTGGGCTGCAGTGGCAAAAGCTTTGGCTAACTTGACAAAAATGGTGGAGGTGAAAAGGCACTGATCCCTGTCAGAGAGGATAGTATCAGTGAGCCAGAGGATAGAGGTGGAAGTGGAGTGGGATTTTCTTTTTTTTTTCATTAAGTATACTTTATTAATTTTTCAGACAAGACCAATGTAACATAAACAACAAAATATATGCTATACAAGGCATACCAGACAATAAAAACATACTAGTACAAGCAACAACAAAACAATCAACAAGAGAACAGTAAAACAGACCTAAATCCACCCCCCATAACCCCCCACCCAGGAGCTCATAGCGTTGAAAGAATATATTAAATTAAAGGTAGAGCTGGGCAATTAAAAAGTCTGAGACGAAAGCAAGTGAAGCGGCTACACAATTCCATAGTTACTAAACCACCAGTTGCGGCCCTGTGTGTTGTAAAGTCAACAGCGTATATAACGGCTCCCATTTATTACAGAACTGGTCAGGACACTTGCAGGGAGGCAATATGCTTTTTCACCATTAAAGCTGACAAGATCTCCTGATGCCATTCCCTGTATGAAGACGCAGAGGTGTCCTTCCAGTACCATAATATAATTAACTTTACCGCTAGGAATATCAGGGCTATGTGGGCCTTATGAACACTAGGAAGATCTGATGGAAAGAGTCCGACCAAGCAAATTTCTGGGGAAAAAAGATCTTCCTGATCTAATAGAGGGTTGAGCGAGGTCTTAATGTTATGCCAAAAGAGAAATACCTTTCCACAGTCCCAGAGCATATGTTTCAATGTACCATCCACAAGGCCGCAGTGGTAGCATAGGGGAAAAGGTAATTTTTTTCATTTGGAATAACTTGGACGGGGTATAATGCAAATTATGTAAAATACAGAATTGAATAAGATGGAACATATCTTGTTTAATATACTTGTAAAGAGCTTGCCACACCAAATGCCATGCCCTAAAATCCTCCTAGAGGCCCAGCATCTGTTTACAATAATAACAAATCCCTGTAGGGCTATTGGAATATAATGATTGAAAAAGTTTGTACAACTTGGAAACAGAATTAGGTTGCATGGCCATGGGCAACAGAGATTCCAAAACAATCAATTTCTCCAAGACCCAAGGTCTGGGACCCAAAAAAGTGGACATCACGTGTGTTAGTTGAATACATTTAAAGCTGATTGGGTAAATAAAAAATGTTCACTAATGGAGTTAAATGGGGAGAATATGTCTCCTTCTGGTATAGATTTGAGGATTAAGCCATTAAATGAAGGGAAAAAGGAGGACAGGATAGGCTGACCAGCTATCCGAATATCCGGGTTACCAACTAGGAGTTGTACAATAGCTCTGGGACATGACAGACCCAGACACGTACTCACCTGCCAGTGTGCTTTTAAGGACTGGTGGGGGACTTTAACTTGCCAGATATTGATTAGGATACATATATGGCATCATCATCAAGGAGAAGAGATTTTCTGGCAGCCCTGAGGGAGGAAGGTCTGAGGCAACTAGTGAATGCACCGGCTGGGGGGGGGGGACTGTCCTGGACCTGATCCTCACAAACTGCAATAAGGTACATGACTTTGAGGTAGGAAACCACCTGGGGTCAAGCAAGCTCTGGGAAACATAACGCCCCTTATGGACCACATTGAGAGGCAGATCCACTGGCCTCCCAGGGGAATCATAACTAAAGCATACCACAGGCTTGACAGCTTGGCCAGTCTTTCTTGGGGGGAACAACCACAGTCTCTGCAATTTCAGCAACAGCCTTGGAGCTTTCATCACTTGTGAGGGGGGCCTTTGCCTGGGCAGGAAGGTTTGAACTTGGAGCACTGTCAGCCCCTGGCTCTGTAGATTCTGTTTCTACAACACTTTGCTCACTTGGAAGGCAGTCTGGCACTGAAAGGGAATTATCACACTCAAGGTATTCTTCAGGTTCTGGCATATCACCAGAATGACTCATATCATCCGCCCCCACCTCAGGCAAATCATACAGTTCCACCATACACAGAGACTCAACATCTTCCAATGGGATGCTTTGCACTTCACTTTCAGGGAGCACTGGCTCCAAGAATGAAGCTGGGGGGTTAGGCAGTCCAGAAGGCCCAGCTTCATCCCCTCAATTAATCATGGGGTTACCTCGAAACAGCTGTCTCAGTTCATAAGATGGGTAATATGTATAGCTGCACTCGCTCTCATCAGAAGTGGACTGACATTCACTATCATTCGGGGCTTGCTGTGGAGAAAACTTTAAGTCTGTGACCACTGGGGTAGGTTGACTCTGTCTTTGTTTTGCAGCAGCACAAGTGACTGGTTCAGGGGGAACAATCTCGGGGGGGGGGGTTCAGCTTCAATCATGACTTGGCCAATAGGTAGTAGGTGGTTACGGTGCATGGTCTTGACAACTTTGGAGTTGTTTTCGGGGTACACTTTGTACACAGTTAAATCATCCAACTTGCCTACTACTATATGGGGAAGATGGTGCCATCAGTCACCATTTTTTTTTGTTTACCATACAGTTCCAAATTTCGCAAAAAACACACGGTCTCCATGTCGAAGCTCTTGGGCCTTTACTCTTTTATCATGCCTCTTTTTGTTGGTAAAGTTTCTCTTGGCAGCCATTGTCTGGGCCAGTTGGTAAGCATGATTCAATTGAGCTTTCAGTTTTTGTACATATTACAGATAATTTTCAGCTCGGAACCCATCTGGAGAGACCCCAAAACAGACATCCACAGACAATCGAGCCTCTCTCCCAAACATGAGACGGTAGGGAGAGAACCCGGTAGCATCATGTTTTGTGCAATTGTAGGCATGTACCAAGGTGCTAATCTGCTGGCTCTACTTATGCTTGTCTTTTGGGTGAAGAGTGCCTAGCATGTCTAGCAGGGTGTGATTAAAGCGTTCTGGTTGTGGGTCCCCCTGTGGGTGATAAGGGGTAGTTCTTGACTTTCACACCTCCCATGGAGAGAGCATTTCTTTGATTAATCGACTCTCAAAGTCTCTACCTTGATCAGAATGAATTCCCTTGGGGGCTCCATAGTGGATGAAGAAATTCTCCACCAGCACCTTGGCCTCGGTGGATGCCTTTTGATCTTTGGTGGGGAACGCTTGTGCATACTGTGTGAAATCATCCGTAACCACTAACACATTACCAATGTTTCGCTGGTCAGGCTCCAAACTTAAAAAGTCTATGCAGACTAATTCCATTGGGGTGCTAGTGGTGATGTTGACAAGAGGAGCAGCCCTTTGAGGTTCGGCTTTTCTCTTCAAGCAGCAACTACAAGTCCTTACATGGTACTCAACACTGGCCCCATCTTGGGCCAGTAGAATCAGGATTGTACTAAGTCAATGGTTCAGTCGATACCAAGGTGGCCCATATGATTGTGACGGGACCTCAGCACCAAATCTTTGAAGGCTGTAGGCAGGACCAATTGTTGCTTATCTACCTGGCCACCCCAATCTACTATTTCTCTATACAACAACTGATTAATCAGCTTCAACCTGGGGCCTTCTTTGAACAATAAAGCAGTTCTCAAGTCAGAGGAACATAACTAGGACACATCTTTCCCTGCACGGAGGGCATCAAGGGCTGGCTGAATCATAGGATCTTGGGACTGAGTCCTCTGAATGCTGTCATTGTCAAATTGAGGTAGTGCACTAATATCTAGAGCAGGGAAGTAACAGTACGCAGCCGGTATCCAGATATCAGAAGGGCCAAAGCAATTTACTAAGCAATCCACTGTGTCCACAGACATCTGTTCATCTTTATCAAACTTTTGGCACAAAGCTCAAATGTCAGGCTCAGACAGCCTGACCCAATCACTCTTGGAAGTGGGCATTCAGGATAGGGTATCAGCATCAAGGTGATTCAGGCCTGACCTGTATTCAACAGCATGATCATAGGTAGACAATGCAGAAAGTCACCAATGCCCTGTGGCGTCTAACTTAGCTGAAGTCTGCACATAGGTCAATGGGTTATTATCAGTCTTCACCAGTATCTTTGCCCCATACAGGTATTCATGGAACTGGTCAATGATGGCCCACTTTAACACCAGGAATTCTAATTTATGCACCGGGTAATTTCACTCTGATGGGGTCAGACTCCTGCTAGCAAAGACCACTGGTCTCAAACCATCCTCATGGTCTTGATACAGCTCAGCTCCCAAACCTTGTAGACTAGCCTTGGTATGCAGCACACAGGGTTTGGTAGGATCAACATAGGCGAGGATGGGGGCATAAGTGAGCTGGTGTATGATTTTGTGGAAAACTACTTCATAATCGGGCATCCAGAGAGGCCCAAAAAGTTCACCTGGGTAGAAATATACTCTGGCTGGTCCTGGGGCATCCCCTTTCTTGTACTTACGATTCATGGGAGGGTAACCCTGGGTAAGATTTAAGAGTGGGTGAATCACCTTGGAGTAGTCCTTTATGAACCTGCAGTAGTAGCCAGAAAACCCCAGGAAGCATTGCAATTCTTTCAGATTGTGGGGCTGGGGCCATGTAGTCAGGGCCTCAACTTTACTGGGATCAGTCTCTATCCCCTCTGAGGATACTATGTGCCCCACATACTTCATGGAGGTCTGGAAAAACTGGTACTTGTTGATGGACAGCTTGAGGCCGAAATCCTCCAGACGGCCAGTACTTTGAATAATTGACCGTCATGCTCCTCCAATGAACTTCCGAACACAATGACATCATCCAAGTACACCAGGCATTCCAAAAAATTCATATCTCTCACCGCACATTCTATCAATCGCTGAAAGGTGGCCCGGGGCACCCGATATCCCCTGTGGCATCTTCAGAAACTCATAGATCCCCAATGGACAGATGAAGGCTGTTTTCTCATGGTCCTCCGGGGCCATTGGAATTTGGTAGTATCCACTGCAAAGATCCAACACCGAGAACCATTTTCTCTCATTTAGACAGTCCAGAGTGTCTTGTATATGGGGCATGGTGTATTGATCGGGAATGGTCCGCCAGTTCAGGGTTCGATAATCCACGCACATTCTCACAGAGCCATTCTTCTCATGCACAACCACAATGGGCGAAGCATAGGGGCTCCTGGATTTTTGTATCACACCAGCCACAAGCATTTCCTGCAGGGGTCTTCTTACATCATCTATTTCTGCTGGAGCTAAGCACTGAGACCTCTCTCAAAATGGCCATTCATCATGCAGGCGAATGTGATGCTCTACACCTTGGACACATCCCACGTTCCATTCCTTCAATGAAAATCCTTGGTCTCTCTGAGCAAGTTTCTTGCTCATTCTAGTCTTCCATTCAGCTGGCAATGGGGAGTCACCAAAGTGAAACAAGTCGGGAGTCACTCTTTCAGTCTCACCAGGGTGCTTGTTGCTGGGTAGCACTGCAGTGTCTGCGCAGTGTACCATAGCTAGGGTGTAGCCTCTGTTCACCCGAATCTCCCGATCTGACACATTGTGAATCTGGACCAGCATAGGCATAAGCATGAGTGGGAAAGATTCTGGGCTTGACCAATAATCCTTCTGGCAATTTTCCATTGCCTGGCACATCCAGCATCAGTATTCTATTTTTGACATCTTTCCATAGACGGACCTCCTCTTGTAGGGTACACTGTGTGTTAGGGGCCAGCACCATCGACTCGGGATCCTTCTTCCATACAACCCCTACCAATTCATTCTGGTCTACTTCATCGGGATTCTGCTGCAACTCATAGGCCCTCTTGATCAGAGCTGGAATTCTCAGAGCCCTACCAGTCCGGTGCCCCTGTTTCTTATAGCAAAGTTGTGTCAGTCTCCCAAACATATGAGCATTGGTCCCAATTAGCAGGGAAACCCCATCATATAGTCAAGTAGGGGGGACACACTAAAGCCAAGGTCTTGACTTGCTCAGCCACTTCAGCCACCAAGGTAGGAAAAGACAGCCAGATCTAAATATACCCTGAGTATGGGTATGACTTCTCACTCAGTCCCCAGACATGCAGGCCTTCCAAGGGTTGTAGGGGCACATCAGGCAAGTGCTTCCTATACCAATCTTGAAACATTATAGTCACCTGAGATCTGCTATCAAGCATGGCCCAGGTAGACACCGCTTTCACCTTTACTGTTGTTTCCATGTAAGGGCCCACCACCTCAGACCATTTGGGTGGTGCAGACTTAGGTGTTGATTTGGCAGTAGCTTTTGAGGAGTTACTTTTTCGAGCAGTCCCACCTTGCAGCCAGTTGTTGTTCTGTCAAATCAAGGCTAATAGTCTAGCAGTGACCCTCCTCAGATTCTCTGGTGAGTGACAATAGAAACGGGTGTGCCCATCCTCCCCACAATGGTAGCAAAAATTGGGTTCTCTAGGGTCGCTGGGGGGTCATGGGCCATCTCCCAGTTTTTGTACAATAGGGGCTCTTGCCTGTTCCTCCTTCACTGGCGACTTGCATCCTTGATCTTCTGGACCTTCGCCAAGTGTAGGGGTTTGTGTGGTTCATAGTAGGTCCCCCACTAGGGCTCTCAATTCACGTACTTGTTCCAATATGCTACCCTCAGTCCGGGTTTCTGAAGAAAAAACATGCACCCCCACCCCACTTTTGTTCTCAGGGGGTGCCTGATAAAGGTCAGTTTCTCTAGCTACCTCAGTAAGTTCTTTAATTAGCTCTCTCAACTGCTGTGCCTCATCTGTGTTACTTCTCTCAGGGGTCTAGCAGGTACCCAACAACCCCAGCATAGGGCTCCCAGCCCTCTTCATTAGTCTCTGCCTCACAAATCTCTTTCATAAGGTGACAGTACTTGGGAGGATTCGCCTTCCTGTCTTGCAACTTAAGTTTCAACATCATCACACTGGAGCACCTGGCTGACTTGAGAATGTGGTCCAATATGACCCGGTTCAGTTCTTTAGCCAGCACCCCTCCTTTTCTGTGGACCCTCTGCAGAGCCCTCTCAATTCTAGTAACAAACACAGACAACTTCTCATTTTTCCATTGCTTAGCGGACTTGACTTTCCACAGCAAATTGTCCCCTGACTCAGTGCTTCCAAACACTCCTTCCTATGCAAAGAGGTATTCAGCCACAGTAGCCTCTGGGCTAGTGGCTTGCAAGAAGTGGATGGCCTCCAGTGCAGGGCCCCTTAAGCTCTCCATAAGTCTCTTTCTCTTTTCTCCCTCAGAGCACTGCCATTCCTGTACCAAGGGGGTAGCATAGTCCATCCATGTTTCTAGGTCATCCTCCCTCTTAGGCACTGGGACTATGCCTGAGAAAAGTCTGAATTTATGGTATAAGTCCAAATGCACAGATGGAATTATTATGGGGAGAGGACTACAGGGGAGTTCTTAGGGGAAGCAGAAGATGTGGCCGGGGACTGCAGTGGCATGTATTCCTCGGAAAGGTCTTGCACCTTTACTAGCTCTTGAGCGGTTCGTCCTTCAGACGCTAATAACTTGAGCAACATCCTTAAACCCCTCTATGTTAGGGGACCCACCCGGGGTAGCTGGATCACTATGCAGATGACTGACCCTCTATTCCTTCTGAGCCCCTTCTGGCAGGATAACATAGGGTACCTTTTCTGGATCTATGGGAGAACTGCAGGAAAGTAAAACTATCATAGTCTGCTCAAACAGGTCTGAATCCCTCCCCTTCACTTCAACTTTGCCCAAACCTTTAACATGTTCCACAGCTTCTATAATGTCAGCATTAGTGGTCCCTAAGGGGACATCTCAGTCACAGGTGGGTCTTTTGCGGATATAACCCCTCAGCCTCACTCCACCCTATCATTCAGGGCACTAACAGCTTGTGGGGGATGATTTTGAGCTTGTGCATAGCAAGATCCTTCATTTTCTCACCAAAGCTGAACATATCAGGGTAATTCCCTTCTTTGGCCACTGTAGGATGCTAATCCCAGCAGTGCCTCCAAGATGTAACCCCTAGGTGGTGCTATACCAAGGGCTACTACCCCTGCCTGCTGGGCTAGTAGCAGGTTAAGGGGCCTGAGTTCTGAAACGGGTGCCTCCACCCAGAGGTCAGGGATGGCTGTAGTTAAACTATACTGGGCACAGCTCTCCAGGACAGTGTAACCCCCCTCTTTCCCTGCTAATGACCACCACAATACACAATAATTTCTGTCACAATACCCTAATATGTTTTGCAAGTACCCACACAGTTTGCACTTACCACCAGGGCTGGTTTCTCCAGTTAGGCACTGGGGACCTCCTGTAAAACAAGGTTAGACAGAGCAAATGGCAACAGTACAATATTTCAAACACAAACAAGCTCTACAGACTGTTTGAAATGCAGGAAAGATAGATCTGATTTATTCAGGAGATTTGAACAAGGAAGGGGGGCAATCAGGTTAATTAGCTTAATAGCTCTATCAATCATACAGCTGTGCATGCAGTCAGAGTCCCTAACACAGTCGCACTCTCTGGGTACCCAGGTGAAGGGAAAGTGGGCTAGCCAGGTCCGTTGCCAGGGGTAGGCCGGTGTTGCAGCTGATCGGGACCCTGTGATGGAAAAACAACTTACACAACACACTATTTGTAATCTGGAGCCAGATGGCTCAGTTCATGAAGGAAAAGAAACAACAAAGCAATCAGATGACACACTTAGATTAAATGGTAGTTACAGGGAGTTACCCTGATGGTTACTCACGATACCCAGAACTGGACACAGGATGGACGGAAATCGAGACAGTGAGTGAATTCTCTGGAGTGCCAGGAGAAGCAGGGCCCACACGATTCATCGAGGCATCGTTCTTGTTCAGGCGTGGAGCAGGGGGCTGATCCCAGGGTGGTCTCTCATCAATGGCTCTTCTCTGTGCAGCAGGGTGGTCTGGCAGGGCCCTTGTGGCAAGGCCCAGCCGCATGGAGATAACCTTGGATTCAGTCCATTCAGGCTGGATACAGCTTCCAGCACTCAGCACACAGTTCACAAAAAGGCAGACTAAACCGTGACCCCCATTCAGCACACAGCACATTTATATGCAAGAAAATCTTACTGTACCAGGCAGAACGCTTCCCTTTCATGATCACACAGTCTCTGCCCAGACAGGGAGCTCAGAAGTAGCTGAAGTTCCTGACAGGCCGATCGCATACAGCACCAATCTTCAGTCTTTTGCAGGTTTAGCCTGGCATTCTTCAGCGGCTTAATTCTATCTTGCCACCTCGGATTTAGTCCAAAAGTAATTCTCTCTATCCTCTCAGGATAATGGGCAGACCTGTAGACCTCAACTCAGGCCTTCCCACAGTTCTGCTCGAAAACTACACAGACGCTTGCTCGACTATCTTGAGCTGCTCCTCTCTCTGCATCCAACTCAGAACTGGCTAGCCAGCAGACAGCTCGGGGGATTTTCCTCAGATCCAAAAGGTTCGGGTTGGTCAGTTCATCTGTCAGTCACAGCAAGAGCTCCCCCTTCAGTTACAGAAAGGCACCAACAGTCCAAAACTACAAATCCCAAGCTTGTAATCCACTCAGCCCCTATAAGCAGGCTCCATTTTAGAATCCCCAGGTACTGATTGGTCCAATTGGGAAGTTCGGGACCAAAATCGTGGAGAACAGTTCTTGCTGCAATAAAAGCAGGTTAGAACAACTACATTATCATTAACACTCTGAATTATTTTCAGCAACTAGTTACATCTATTTACAGGGCTCCCCCTGCGCAATTACCGATGACAGAAACAGAGCGATTACCTGGCAGCCCGGGCAGGACTTGAGCATGACAACACTCAGCCCCCGTCCAGATTAATTATTACTGCAATATAGGCAGCTCTTAAAGTGACAGTGCATAGAGGCTACACAGGCACTCTTTATCAACACCATTTAAACTGCTATAGTGCAGGACACCAGCCTGGCAGTGAGCATTTAGGCAAGCTCGAGGAAGAAATTTCAGGAACTCCCACTTGTAGGGGGGTTACACAAGGGAGAAGAGAAGAAACAGAGGAGGAATTGTAAGATTCACAAAAAAGAGAGGTAGGCAGGTAGAGTGTAAAGGCAGCAGTCTTAAATGAGTACTTCTCATTTTTTACAAGGGAAGAAGAGAGAAAGTGTCTGACACTAATAAATAAAAACTTAGCAGGAGTGGATATGAGCTCCTTCACAGAAGAGCAAGTACGAGAAGGACTGAACAAGATCAAGGTGGATAAGGCCGTGGGCCCAGATGAGGTATACTCAGGGGTCCTGAAGGAACTAGCAATGGGGCTGGCTGCTCCATTGGCAGAATTATTCATCAAGTCTCTGGAGAGTGGGGTGGTCCCAGAGGATTAGAGGAGGGCAATAGTGGTCCCTCTCCACAAATCAGGAAGCAAGGAGGAGGCAGAAAACTACTAGCCAGTCAGCCTCACTTCTGTGGTGGGCAAATTGATGGAGTCACTGCTTAAGGAAAGAATAAGAGAGTTTCTGGATAAGAGCGGGCAGCAGGACAAAAAACAGCATGGCTTCATGACAGGCAGACCATGCCAAACTAACCTGATTGATTTCTTCACCTGTATCACCAGGGTAGTGGACTGGAGGAGAGCAGTAGACTCAGTATACCTGGGCTTCAATAAAGCATTCAACTCTGTCTCACACAGAAGGCTGATAAATATATTGGAACACATATGGTGAAGCATGGGGTGGTCAACTGGATAAGAAACTGGCTGAGTGGGAGGACACAGAGCATGCAGGTGAACTGCACACTATCCAAAGAGAGGGAGGTGACTAGCAGAGTGCCTCAGGAGTCAGTACTAAGACCGCTCCTCTTCAATATTTTCATTAACAACATTACAGATGGGCCGGAGGGGAAGGTGTGCCTTTTTGCAGATGACACCAAAATTTGCAACAGAGAGGATACCCCTGAAGGGGTGGAGAAGATGATACCTGACATGGAAAAGCTGGAAAAGTGGTCAAGAACATGGCAACTGAAATTCAATGCAAAAAAGTGCAAGGTCATGCATATAGGTAGAGGTAACCCAACAAGGGAGTACTACCTAGGAGGGGAGAAACTGACAGCAACAAAGCAGGAACGGGATCTGGGTGTCATTATATCAGAGGACTTAAGGGTATCAAAACTGCAAAAAGGCAGCACTGAAAGCAGGGGGTATGCTGGTATGCATCGGGAGGGGTATAATGAGCAGAAGAATGAAGGTGGTACTGCCACTGTATAGGTCCCTGGTGAGACCACACCTGGAGTACTGTGTCCAGTTATGGAGGCCACACCTCAGAAAGGACATAGTCAGACTGGAAATGGTGCAGAGAAAGGCTACAAAGATGATACATGGTCTGCACCATAGGCCATATGAGGAGAAACTGGGGGAACTCAATGTGTACTCTCGCGAGCAAAGGAGGGAGAGGGGGAATATGGTAAAGACATTCAAGTACCTCAAGGTATTAAACAGGGTGCAAGTGAAGGACCTCTTTCAGGTCAGAGATTGCACGTGTACCATGGGACAAAAAATGAGATGGCAAGGAGGAAAATTCAGGGGTAATATGAGAAAGTGCTTTTATACTGAGAGGGTAGTGGAATCCTGGAACAAATTGCCCTAGAAGGTCATAAGGGCCAAAACAGTCAGAGAATTCAAGACTACATGGGACAAATACAAGGGTGTCATCAGGAAATAAACTAAATGGGAGGGATGTAGGAAAATGGGCAGACTAGATGAACCAAGTGATCCCCATCTGCCGTCACATTCTATGTTTCTATGTAAGACCAGTGCAGTGGTGTCACTCAAAGAAGGTGAGGCAACTAAGCTGGTTTCATATAAAGGAGACCACTGAGCTGAATCCTAATAGATTTGCAGCTAAAGCATTCAAGGTCCAGACATAGAGGAACATAAATATCACTCGACTGAGCCTCTTCTCTAAAAATGCCACAACAATAATTTACTACTACGGAGATCAGCATAATCCAAATAAAAGTTTGAAAGCTGCACTCCACCACATTGTTAAGAGATCGATAATTTTAAATAAGTTTAGTGAATAGCCCCTTTGTGCCACAAAAATGTATTAATCATGGACTGTAATCGAGTGAATCACACACTCTCCTCATCCTTCTCCCACTCTTACCCTCTCACTGCCTCCTGCATCCCTCCACCCTCTGTCCTTAGCCTAACTCCTCCGCTCTCCTCTCCTCCTCCTTTGACAAAGCTTACTCCTTTGAGCAGCTTATGCACAAGATCTTGTTGTCCATCATGCTTAAAGGATGAGTCTAATATAGAATTCCAATATAGGATGAAGAACGTTGTTAACCATACTCATTTTTATTGAATTGTCAACCTTGTCATGATGTACAAAGATTATACCAGCACCTGGAAATTTCATGGTGTCCTGCTGTATTTGTCAGTTTTCTTTTTTGCATATGTTTCTGTACTGTAACCTGCAGATGTGGAACCTTTATAAAAGAGCACCATGCTCAAAGGTCTTTTCTGAAAACACAAATAAATAAATAAATAACATTTTCGGGAGGTAGGTGTTCAGCATACCCCTTGGATATAAAATATGTGGTAATACATTCATTTTAACTATGCTGATATGTCCCCAGAGAGAAAGTGATAGGCTTGACCATCTCTGCAAATCCTGTTGTATTATATGCAATAAGAAGGACAAATTATCTTTCACCAGATGAGATGGTGAATGGGAAAGATGAAGTCTCAAATATATACGGGACCTCAGTTCCCACGACAGGCCTAGATTAAGAATCTCTTGTTTGGGAACTTAACTGTTGAGGGGCAGAACCTTAGTTTTTCCCAGATTCAATTTGTAACCTGAAAAAACAGAGAATCATTGTATCTCTCTCAATGCCACCAGGATAGTGAGTACAGGGTCTTCCAAATGTAAAAACAGATGGTCAGTGTAAGCCGACAGTGCAAATCTAGTTTCACTAACTCTAATATCCCTGATATCTGGACTGTTTTGGAGGTAATGAAGTAGGGGTTCTAAATATACATTAAAAAAGGGGAAAGGGGAACAACCCTGACATGTTCCAAGTTGAAAAAGAAAAGGGGCAGATAAAAACCCATTACAGAGGATATGAAGCGATGGATTACTATAGAAGAGGTGAATCCACATTAGGAATTCCTGTGGAAATCCAGGACTTTTTTAGTACTGCAAAAAGATAGGGCCACACCACTCTATCAAATGCTTTTTTCAGCATCCAGGGAGACCAATATCATAGGGAAGAGCTTTCCCTGGACGCTGAAATAATTTTCCTTAAATGGTCGCTAGAAAGGCAACCTTTCGTAAAACCGGCTTGCGAGTGCCAAAGTAAGGTATCCCATACCTGGGCCACCCAGTTAGGTAGAATTTAAGATAAAATTTTAAAATCTGTATTAAGTAATGTAACTGGGTGGTAACTGTCCATGGATGTCTTCTCTCTACCAGGCTTCTTAATTAAGGTAATCCAAGTTTCTGTAAGAGATGGATTAGAAAAACCTGAAGAATACCAGTAGTTATACAACTGGGACAAGAGAAGAGCCAAGTCCTCTGAGCAAGCCAAATAAAAATTGTTTGTGTAGCCATCCAGTCCAGGAGCCTTATTGGGGGGAGTTGTTGGATAGCAGTTAAAACCTATGAAACCAATACTGGGCTTTTAATAATCTCTTGCTGTAAAGGGGTTAGCACAGGAAGGAGAAGATGATCCAAATAATTAGAAATCTGAGTCCGAATTTGAGGAGTGAGGATCACTTGCATATAAGGTTAAATAGCATGAACGGAAAACATCAGCGATCCTATGGGGATGAAATTGTCAGGTCCACAGTAGGCTCAGTCTGTATTCCAGGGATAAAACTGGTGGACACAATGAAATAGAGCCTCAGAGCTAACAGTTTGCCACCTCTTTCTCCAGACTCAAGATACCTCACCTTCATCCGTAGCAATGCTAGTTCAACCTTTTGCACCATTAAATCATCATACTGGGCCCACAGTATATTTAATTGGTCCAAACATCCTCCGGAGTGTGTGAGTGGATGGTCTGCTTGATCTGTCAAATATCATTTAAAAGTTAGTATTGACTTGGCTGATGAGCCTCAAAGCATCTAGAGGCTAGATGTATGCACTCCCCCTTAGTGAGCACTTTAATGCTCCCCATAGCACATCAACAGCAAAAAATAAACCCTCATTCTGCACCAGAAAACTCTTTAAATAGTTACGAATATGCCAAAGAGTATCTAGATCCTGGATCCTGAAGCAGTTGAAAATTAAGGCACCATGTGGAGTCAGTTTCCTCCATCCCGCAGATGGCAAGAATCAGGTTTACCTGGGCATTATCTGATATAATCATAGATAACATTTCTGACAAAATTAATGCTGAATGACATTCTTGATTAATAAAAAAAAATCAAGTCTTGAAAATGAATCATGAAGAGCAGAATAAAATGTATATTGTTTGTCAGTGGGATGCAGTATACAACAAGGATCTATGAGACTAAAAGTGTCCATAAGGTCTCTAAGTCCCCTTTGCCCCAGGGATAA
Organism: Neoceratodus forsteri; assembly: GCA_016271365.2. Taxonomy (NCBI): domain Eukaryota; kingdom Metazoa; phylum Chordata; order Ceratodontiformes; family Ceratodontidae; genus Neoceratodus; species Neoceratodus forsteri. The sequence continues at coordinate 1,153,842,032 of CM057456.1, read as the reverse complement.
AAGTGTGATTTTCTTAAGCCAGACTGGAAAGGTTTGAAGAAGGATGTTGAGTCAAGAAAAGGGGAGAGTTGGGAGAGAACAGGATGTTCCTTAAACTTAGCCAGTGTGGGAAGGAGAGAGATAGGGCAAAAATGATTATGGGAAGAGAGGTCACCCCCTTTGAGATGAAAATGACAACAGCCAACTTCCAAGAGTTAGGGACACAGGTTAAAGAGAGGTTCAGGGGTTAGGTAATAGAGAGAGCAGTGGCACAAACAGATAGAACTAGGAGGCTTGAATCAAGACCATCAGGGCTCCCACCTTTATGAGTATTTAGCACCAAGAGGACCTTAAGAGCAATAGCAGGGGTAATGGGTGAAAAAGAGAAAAGGGAGGAGTAGGCAGTAGGACAGGTAGAGTAGAAAAGTGAGAGGGAATAGAAGAAGTGAGACAGGGAGAAGAGGAGGAGGAATAAAGGAGAGAATGGGCAAAAAAATGTATGGCCATACCCAAGGAAGTTCCACCCACTTGTAACACACGTTGCCCTAAGCATAGGTCTACTGAATCAAGAAGGCTTCCCTTGCCATAAAAAGGAAGAGATGAGTTCTCAGTTTGCTGCCATAAAGGACCCCCATGGTCAGGAGAAAGATTACTCAGGCAATACAGTAGTTTAGGCAGTGCATACATTTTAATTCTATTATTGTGCCTACCAGGGTGAGATTGAGCTTCTGAACAGGAACCCAGTGTGGCCTGCCACCTGAAATGGAAAAAAAAATACACAGACAGGAGTCTGCTCCAGACAAAGCCTTTTTATGCTTCTCCTATCTCTTTTTTGCTTTTCAGAAATTTATTTTAGACTAAGTGGTGACAATAGTGTTAAAGTTGCCAGCATTTTGAAGGAATATTCCCTCTTCCTCAGGGCAAGCAGTTACTGAACTAATGACTTTCTTTTCATTCTAAGTATAAGATCATTATAGCATATTTCCTTTTTTTTCAGGTATGTGCCCTGCTGACATACTATGAGAGACCCTGGGCTGGATTTTCAGATGGCCCTGCATGCCGAAAGTCCAGTGGGTGATGAACATATGACACATGGGACTTGTGGCATTCTCACAGCCAGCGATCTAGATTTTCTATTCTGTGCTTCAATTGCCACAAGCTGGACCAACTTTTCTCGGTCTAGCTTATGGCAGTTCTGGGTAACCTTTTTATGGGGCTGGTACCAAATATTTGACACAAGTTGCCATAAATTGGGGAAAGTGTCAGAACTGCACCCCACCATCCAGAACTGGGTGTAGTTGTGGCAAATGTGTTTGGTGCAGCTGCACCAAAAAATAGTTTGACACAGGCCTTGATGAAGTCCAGCATCTCCCTTTGAAAACTGGGCCCCCTGTCTCTTCTTTGCCGTTCCCCAGGCTCTGAAAAGTTGAACAAGCCGGCACCTTGTTTGCTAACTGACAAGGGCCTTATTAGAACAGCTGTAAAAAAAAAGAAGAATGAGATTAAGTTTCTGCCATCTATTGTGGTCTAGAGTTAGATCAGGAAGTAGTAGGGTGAGGTTATCATGTACCATGTTACACAGTGTTGGGGGAATAAAAACACCCAAATATTTAGTGCTGTGTGGAGGCCATTTGAGTTTGGTTTGGGCTATACCAAGGTGACAAAACTAGCTGGACAATTGTCAATAGGGAGAACTTAAGTTGTGGACCAGCTTACATGAAGGATGGACAATTTGCCAAATTGTTGAAGAAGGTCCAAAAGAGCTGGGAGGGACTTCTCAACATTTGTAATGGACAATAAAGTACCATGAGAATTGAGGAGGGCTTTAGTTTCCGTCCCCCAGTTGAATATCAGATATGTTGGGGGAGTGGATAATCTAAGCTGCTAGGGGCTCAGTTTCCATAAGGAACAATAGTAGGGAAAGAGGGCACCCTTTCCTAATTTCTTTCGGAAGGGCAAGGAGGGATATTGCCATTCCTGAGAATTCTGTACCTGGGGGTTGAGTATTAATCAAATAATTAATTGGAAATCATCAGTAACAAAGCTATAACTCTATCAAGGTATTCTGGTGACATTATGAACTATGACAGGAGGCGAGCCTGCCAGTGCAACGGTACCACAACTGCTTATGACACTGAAGACCCAGGTACAGGAATGATCCTGGGTCATTGGAGGGCCAGCCGGGGGAGGTGTGATGAGCATCCCACAGGATGCTCTCCACTTTGGCGAAGGGTGGGTGATTGAGCTTCTGCTGCTCTACCACCATTTTAGTGACCATAGGTGGCAGTGCTTGGGAGCCAGTAAGACAGGGAGTGGGGTGCTGCCACATTCCGACATCAGTGAACACCACCATGTTCATACACATCAAGTAGCTTCCTTGGTGTCCCTGGGGTTTAGGACAAAAAAATACAGGAAAAAATACCAGGCTGTGCAGGAGGACATCCACCCCCACACCACCAACCATGGTACTCTGTCCAAGAATCAGTTACCAAGTCTCCATTCAGGAGTAAGGCCCCCAATGCCCCCACCCTAGAGGTGTAAGCCAAGGTTCACTTCACAGGACAGCAGGTAAGTCCCAGAGAAGGTGGGTGATAAGGCTAAGTGGAATGCATGGATCAATGGGGGCCATTTGGTAGCTGGGGAGCAATAAAGTACATTAAATAATAAAAAAAAAAAATCTGAGGACAGAGCTTGAATGGGTTATGATATCACCAGAATCCTGAGATGGAATAACATGCCCGGTTAATGCTGGTTTCCCACTGTATGTGTTATTTTCTGTAACATATGGAACACTCCACACTTTATATCTCATTATATCATTATTCTGATGTCAGAATGATAGTATTTTAACTTTCTGATGTCAGAGCAATGGTATTATGAGTTTTTGATGTCACTTCTTCCCTGCAGGAAAGAGCCACACAAATATATTACAACATTTTAAGTCACTAGATCAACCCCAAACCTATTCCATCACCTCAAGGAACTGGTAGAAATTATCCCACTCTAAAGAGTTGAAGGTTTTCTCAACATCCACTGTAAACTAGAGCAGAGCAGGCTTCCTCCCCTTGTGCCGCATTTATTAGATTCAGCATTATTCTGATGTTGTCTGCCACAGTCATCCCTTTATGAACACTGTTTGGCAGGTGTGTATTATATGACATGGGGCCCTTTCTAGCCATGTTGCTTGCACTTTGACCAGTATCTTCACATCCCCATTTAGCAGGGAACTTGGTCTGTAGTTAACACATAAAATAGGGCATTTATTGAGTTTAGGATGGCAGTAATGAATGCCTCCTTCATAAAGGAAGCATTTGAAGATCATGTAAGGCATGATTAAAGGTAGAGAGCAAATATGGGGTGATGAACTTTAGGCAGATTTGATAAATATCTATACTTAGCAGATGGGATCCAGGTGTGTTACCCTTGGCAAGAGATTTAATTGCACTTGTGATTGCCTGAGCAGTGAGTGGAGACCTTAACATCGCGACAATGTCCAGAGGGACCTAGAGAAAGAAGTGTTCTCAAGAAAATCCCCAAGAAAAATTGCTGAATAAATTCTTGTTTTGTCATAGAGCCCCTCATAAAAGACTTTAAATGTCTGAATGATCTCCGGTGGGGGGTATAACTGTTCTGTCCACTTTAAGAATTCTGTTAATGGCTTATTCAACCCATCTCTTTTTAAGCCAATAGTCTTACAGCTTACCCACATGCTCTCTGACTTTTATTGTTTATTAAAAAGAATGCTTTCTCTGCCTGGTGATGTAGGATGTTATTTATTTTGTATTTATGACTTAACATTTTATTTAAATCTGTTTAAGAACATTGGGGATTTGAGTTACAGTATAAGCTTTTTAAAGGTCTGCTAAGTCTGCTTCTAAGGTCACCACTATTTGCTTTCATACTTTATTTTTGTACCACAAAATTAACTACATTATCTGAATGTGCCCGGGGGACAATGTAATTGTTTGGATAAATGGGGGTTTGGATAAGTGCGAGCACTTTGCAATAAAGTCTATTAAGCTGGGCAACACACTACAGGTTTTGGATAACTGAGAGTTTTGGTTAACTGAAGTTTGGATAACTGGGGTTTTATTGTATCTGACCTCTGATAAACTAGTTCAACATGTTCCATATGGTATGGTAGGAAATGTTATCATTAAGGCTGAACAAGAAGCATGTCTTTATTTCTGAGGGTATCCAGGCCCTGAACTCTTTAGACTACAGAAGAAATTTATTAAGCCTCCACCTAGGGGAGTGTTCCGAGGGCTAGGATGAGGAGAGCATAGGGGATACTGGCACATGATCAAACAGGCCAAGGAGGGCAAATGTCTATACTACATCAACCACTGCTTTTGGCTGATAGGCAGACTATGAAATAGTCTATATAGCTCATTGAATTATGCCTGGGAGCAGAAGGTAAAGTCACCGTCAGTTGGGTTAAACAGTCTTCAGGGGTCTGCTCAATAAACTCTGTATTCAGCCTTGTTATCACTTCTCTGGTGTGTTTGTTGGACAGATATCTAGAGTCACAGCAGATTTGTCCATGATGGGGTCCCAGACTCACCTGCCCATGATGGGGAGCCAGAAGTTAAAATCACCTCCATTATGATGTAAAGAATTGTTTGTTGCCATATTGGTCCTTGTACAAAAAGATGGGCAAAATTGCTAATTTGATACCTTTTATTTGACCGACAAGAGATTCACTGAATGTTTAAACTGTTGGACTACACAGAGGTATTCATCAGCAAAATGGCAGTTACACAAATAAATCACTTTAAGTACATAGAGCAGAATTGGTAACCCCAAAAAAAAAAAAAACTTTCACATGTGGATTTGACAATTCTATTGATACATAAGGAGAGTGGATATAAAGCAGAGACATAAAATAGAGCTGGAATGTGATATGGCAACAGAAGGCTTATAAACTGTCAACTGCTAATTGCCTCCCTGAAAACAGACAGCAGACTGTGTGTGTGTGCACCTAGCTTCACCTGAGCTCTTTCCTTCTAAGACTGCTTGAAAGGCAGAGTAGAGAAACTTACCAGAGCAAGGGAGAAGGATTAAGACTTAGTTTGGTTAAGCAGATTTACTGTGTGGTGGTGTTTTTATTTTCTATTCACAGGGATTGCTACTGTTTGTTGCTAACATTTCATTGCTTTATTTTTTCTCTGATTCAAATTGTTGTTGCTGGTATACCTTCTTCTGCATTATTACAAAGGTGTGCCTACAGGTGTGTGCTAACAGATTACTGCTGTAATCTTCTGATTCAAATTGTCTTTTAAAGGTATATCTTCTGTTACTGCTTTATTTTCTCTAGAGCAAAGTGTTTCTTACAGGGTACATCTTCTCTGAAATTATTACAGGTGGTGCTTTACAGGTTTTACAGTTTTATCTAACATTAGGATAAGCTTTCAGGGTTACTGCATTTGTTGTTGACTGATTGTTTCTGCTCTTACCTCCTTGTTCTTTCGTCCGTGGTTCTTCTTTTTAGGCAGGAAGGCAGCCACCCCCCATCCCCAACCACCCACATACACTCCTTTTATAGGGTACCACAGTTGTGACATTTCCTGTGGCAGAGCAGGAAGGGGTGGATCAGTGGGGCCTCCACAAGGTGATCTCATTTACAGGGCACTAGTAATTTAACTTGTTATAACAAGTTAAACAAAACACAATTAAACCATTACTTGCATTTTTTCCCTTTTTTTCCTTCTAATTACTCTGACTAGGTTACAAACCCAGCAACTTATTTGGAATGGATTCATTAACTGCAGGTACTGTGGAACAATTTTCAGAAGGACAGTCTTACAGTTTAGGACACTGTCCCACATGCTGGGCCTTTGGAATCTTAGGGCTCAGCTCCGGGCAGCATGGGCAGAGATTGCACGCCTCAAATTTCATATTGAAGGAAATACATTATAAGAACCACCCGCCATTTCCCCAGCATCCAACAGAAAACCTCAACCGCAGAGGGTAGTTGGTCCAGGAGGTTGGCAGGTGGTTAGGAGGAGCAAATCAGGTGCCCCATCACTCTCTGCTCTCCATCACATTGCCTCCAAAACCATATAAACACTACAAACAGGTATCTGCCTCTATCTCTGAAATCAAATAAAGAGGCAGAAGACACTGCAGAGCAGGACACTGCACTGAGGAGCTAGCACAACAAAACTCACCCAAATTCAGGAACCAAAACTAAACAAGCACAAAGGAAATCCAAAAACTTCTGATCATAGGAGACTCCATGATTCGGGGAGTTGATACCCATCTCCAGCCAGGGTGATGGTCAGATGTCTCCCAGGTACATCAGCATGGAGAGACACTGACCGCATTGCTAAAATTGTTCACAAAGCAGGAGAAAACATTGATGTCCTAGTACATAGGGACTAATGATCTCGCCAGCCGGTCAGTTGTGGAGACCAAGGAACACCTGACTAGGCTGGGTGACAAACTATCATCTATTTCATCGGCATCTCCTTCTCTGAGATCCTGCCAGTCTGGGAGAGGAGCAGATGGATGGAAGGTCAGAAGAAGGGAGATAGGGAGCTAAACACGTGGCTCAAAGACTGGTGCCAGGAAAAAGGACACAGATTTGTAGGAACTGGCAACAGTTCTGGGAGCGAAAGGTTCTACAAATTGATGGACTGCATCTGACTAAAGAGAGTCAGTGCATTGGGGCAGAAGTTTGGCGTCTTTGCAGAATATTTAAACTAGCAAATGGGGAGGGTGCAGCACCCCATCGTCGAATAGGAAAACACACCTCCCCTCAGCTAGTGGTCAAACAGGAATTCAAGCGTGTTTGCCATTCATTTGCATCACCAGGTAAGAAAAAGGTTTGTCTCCCATACGATGCACAGGGTAATGCCAAACTTCACCCAACAACTAACACACCAAAATCTGGCCAATGGAAAATCATGTACACAAATGCTCACAGCCTGGGAAATAAGATCCCAGACCTGCAGGCAATAATGTCAGAGGCTAAACTGGACATAGTAGCAATTAGTGAGACGTGGTTTACAGTAACCACACTTGGGAGACTTCAGTACCTGGCTATGTATTGTTCAGAAGAGACCGAGGTGCAAAAGGGGGAGGAGGGCCCTGTATGTTAATGAAAATATCAAAGCTACAGAAATTCAGAATACACATAAGGAGCCAGAAGAACTGTGGGTCACCCTGGAAACAGGAAATGGGACAGCCATAAGAACTGGGTTGTCTACAGGCCCCCAGACCAGAGGGAGGACATAGACACATTACTGTTAGAAGATATACAAAACATGACAGCTAAAGGGAGGTTCTGATAATGGGAGACTTCAACATGCCAGATACAGATTGGTCAATACCAGCAGGAACATCTGCCAGAACTAGACTCATAGTGGATTCCTGCAGGGAGGGCCTCAAACAACTGGTACAGCAACCCACAAGAGACAGGGCCATCCTAGATCTAGTACTGACTAACAAAGAAGGATCACAGATCTCCAGTGAAAGGTCACCTGGGGAGCCAGTGACCATCACATGGTATGGTTCAATTTGGCTACTACATCTAAATCATCCCATTCCAAGGCAAAAATATGGGACTTCAGAGGAGCTGACTTTGATAAGATGGCCAACAGAGTTAAGATAGCCCTGGCAAAAGAAACACAGGTGAGGGATACAGGCAAAGTGGGCAAGCATTAAGGATGCAATACTTGAAGCAACATCCCATTGTGTTAGACAGAAAGGAAGTGCAAAGAAGAAGAAACCACTTTGGTTCTCAAATACAGTAGCAGAAAAGGTCAGAGCCAAAAGGCTGGCCTTCAGGAAATATAAGGGAACACAGCGGGATGAAGATAGAGGCATACCAAACTGCCCTAAGGAAGCAGGTAAGGCAGTAAGGCAGGCAAAGTCCCAAACTGAGGAAACACTAGCACGAACAGTAAAAAGAAGGTGACAAGACTTTCTATAGATACATTAGTGAAAGGAGAAGTCCAGAGGGGTATTGCTAAGCAATGGAGAAAAGGAGCATGTGAGGAGGAGGACCCTGTAAAGGCATCTATCCTAAATAGATACTTTTGCTCAGTATTTACTGAAAGAAGAAGGTAGGGCAGGGCCCACAGCTCAGCATCATGGACACAGGGGAGGAGGTGAGCTACTCCCTTCACAAAAAGAAGGGTCCTACAAGGCTTGCTAAGCTCAGAGTGGATAAGGCAATGGGACCTGATGGCATACATCCCAGGGTACTTAGGAGCTAAAGGAGGAACTAGCAGAGCCATTAGCAGAATTGTTTAGTGAGTCTCTGAGCACAGGAGAGGTCCCAGAAGACTGGAGAAGGGCTCATGTGATCCTGCTCCAAGAGTGGTAGCAGGGAGGAGGCTGAGGAACTACAGACCAGTCAGTCCACCTCAGTAGTAGGCAAGATTGTGGGCACTCCTTAAGGAAAGGATAATTGCAATACCTGGAATCCATAGGGCACCGGATCCAAGACAGCATGGGTTTACAAAGAAGGTCCTGTCAAACTAATCTCATAGATTTCTTTGACTGGGTAACCAGAGTGGTGGACCAAGGGGAGCAGTTGATGTCACCTACCTTGACTTCAGCAAAGCTTTTGACACTGTTCCACATAGAAGATTGATAAATAAGCTGGGTAGGCTCGGGTGGGTCAGAAGTTGGTCAACTGGGTGGCAAACTGGTTGACTGGCAGAAAACAGAGAGTGGTGGTAAATGGTATACAGTCAGAAGAGATGCAAGTCTACAAGTGGGGTACCTCAGGGATCAGTCCTGGGGCCAGTCCTATTCAACATCTTCATTAGTGACCTTGCAGATGGACTAGAGGGTAAGGCTTGTCTGTTTGCAGATGACACCAAGATCTGCAACAAAGTAGATGAGCCAGATGGGGTGGGCAGAATGAGAAGAGATCTGGATAAACTAGCAGAATGGTCAGAAGAGTGGCAACTGGGATTTAATGCAAAGAAGTGCAAAATCATGCACATAGGGAAGAGAAACCCTGAAGCCACTTATAGGCTGGGAGGAGTTGCTAGCAGTCACAAGGAAGAAAGAGACTTGGGCATCATCATCACTGATGACCTAAAATCATCCAAGCAGACCTCTAAAGCAGTAGGTAAGGCTAGGGGGTGTTAGGGTGTATTAGTAGGGGGTATCACAAGTCGTAAGAGGAGGTAATAACCTCTGTACAAGACATTGGTTAGGCCCCATCTGAGTACTCGCATGCAGTATTGGAGGCCACACCTTCACAAGGACATTAACCAAATTGAGGCAGTCCAGAGAAGGGCAACCAAAATGGTGCAGGGACTGCATCAGAAGACATATGAGGACAGATTAACGGAGCTCAATATGTATACCCTTGAGCAAAGGAGGAGAGAGGTGATATGATCGAGGCATTCAAACACCTTAAGGGCATAAACAAGGTGAAAGAGTCTAACATGTTTAATATAAGAAAAATAGCAGGACAAGAGGACACAGCATGAGATTAGAGGAGGCCGATTAAGGGGAATGTGAGGAAATTCTTTTCACAGAAAGGGTGGTGGATGCATGGAATGGCTTACCACAAGAAGTGGTGGCTATGAATACAGTGCAGGGCTTCAAACAGGCATGGGATAGGCATAAGGGAGCAATACAAATGACTATGAATAGATAGGTCACTGACAGAGCAAAGGCCGATGGCACATTTATAAGGTAGGAAAAGAAATGGGCAGACTGGATGGGCCTTGCGGTCCTTATCTGCCGTCAACTTCTATGTTTCTATGTTTCTATGTGTGTGTGTGTGTGTGTCTGTGTGCTAAGCACTGAACAGCAGCACTTCTGTGTGTATGAATCCAAAGACTATAAAACCAGCCAACACCAATTATAATCCAACATATAAAATAGTTATATTTGTATATATTAAATAGAACCATATTAATATATAAAAGCACATTAAAATTATATATAACAAATAGCTGTACCTGAGACAAGAAAAAGTCAGTTGCAGTTTAAACTGTGTAAAGGTCCACATTCATTCTATCATTACATGTACTGAGAAGAAAAGAAGTCTCACCTCAAATGCTCACCTTTCTTGTGTATTTCTAGTGTCCTTTGAGAACCAGGACAGTGAGGTCAGAGATGGGGTGATCAGACTGAGGGAAATGTTGTCCCACTGGTTTTACAGTATTTTTCATTTTAGTGTTGTGCACGTGTGAGTTCATTTGGTATTGAAAGGGTTGTCCAGTTCCACCACACATCATGTATTTGGATATTTCTTCCATTGGATGTAGTAAACAATATTTTAATATGCACATGTATAATTCACCTGTGTACTGAATTGTTTGTTTTGGGGGATACAGATAAAGTTTGAAGTGGGAATGTGTTCATATGTCTTACATTTAGGACTATTGCGGGTTTAGTGCCACCTAGTGTTCTGTTGTCTTGGTCAGGTATAAGTTTGCTTCTGGCAATCAGGTTGGATAAATTTGGTGGCTGTTTGAAAGACAGTAAAGGTAGTTCTTGAAAGAAGTCAAGTGCTTTCATACCACAGAATCTGTTTGAGTGAGGAGGACAGAGATAAACACCAGGCCATACTGAAAAAGAAAATGCATTGGGCAGGGTAACTCCTCTGCAGAAATGAATAGAGCTGTGGAATGTGCTACGCTTATGCCAAGGGAACAACTACTACAATATAAAGAAAAGATCACCACCAACTGGATACCCTTGGTTGTTACATATAGCCGTGATTTGGAGCCCCTACATAAAAGAATTAAGAATCTCCAACCAATATTCAGTGAGGAAGACATCTTGAAGTGGAAATTGAAAAGAAAAGTGTGTTCTGGTTGTTTAGGACTGGGGGTCACCGAGGTGATTCTGGGCATAGAGGTCCAGCTTGGCTGGTTGGACTGGCCAGAGCTGCCTCAAGGTCATTAGGTAGTACATCCCTCACCCGCCTCTGTGCATTCAGTTCTAATATTCTACCCCTGGCTGACTGTGCTCTATTGCTCTGGCAGGGGTAGGCAGTGGGATGGTTGTGACTAGGGTTATGGCCTATTGGGAGCAGGCTCAAATGACACTGTGAGCTAATTTTCCTCTGTTTCTAAGGATGGGTTTTTCAGCTTCAGACTCAGTGGACACAGTGGATGTGCTATCATGAACATCCCCCATGCTTGTTATTCCCCTTTCTGTTTTGCTCTAGGTTGTCCTCCCCCTCCAATCTTTACCCCCAGTTCATGGTAGCCTAGCTCTACCTCTACATACTGATTACCTCACAAGGTCACAGGAGGTCGAAGCCATGGTTAGCCCTTCCATATTAGTTTCTTACTTGGCATGAGACTTCGGGTCATATTACTTTACTTGTGCATAACTTTGGCATATGTGTGTTGTGTCTGTAATCATTTTTTATGTCTGTGTTCATAATGGGATCTTTGGAGAGGGGGTTCTACTGTGCTGAAAACAAAAGTGTTAACTGTATCAGCTTTTTCAAGTGTGGCATAGTGAACTGCTACAGTCTTCAGTACTGTGTCTGGTCCCAATTACATATGGTCTGGCAATTGTAGGCCAGGCAGCCTGACATCAGTATTGGGAAAGTTAATGGAATCACTGCTGAAGGAAAGGATTGTGGAATATCTTGAATCTAGTAGGTTACAAGAACTGAAGCAGGATAGTTTCACAAGGGGAGGTCATGTCAAATGAATCTGACAGTAAGTAGTAAAAATGCTATTTTTAAACAGGAAAACATGTCCTTAGGATATACAGTACATCCTTACAAGACAGTCCTGTAGAAGTATCACAGTTTCAGTTACATAACATACAATTAAATTACAAGACATGAGACTCAACATGTTGATACAAACTAACACAAATAAGTAATAGTAGCATAGAACATAGCAAAATAGATCAGTTGAGGCATTGACAAGAATACCCAATAATTTTTTTGATAGCTTGAGAAAAATGAAAATATTCTACAATCGCTCGTGTTGTTAATGGAAGCAGATTACAAACTTTCGCTGCCCTAGTAGAAATTGTCCTATCTCCATATCTATTAAAACATTTACTCAGCACTATTTTATTCAAGTGAACTGATCTATTTAAGGACTTTCCATTTAATCCCCCATTAGTAAATAAGAATATGGATATTGCATTATCAGAAAATAATAACCAGATTCTATTATATCCCACCTCTAAAGACTGCCATTCAAGCCTACTCAATAATAGACAATGATGAGTATAAAAACTATATTTTAGTACATACCTAGAAAGCCTATAATAGCTTCTATCAAGATGCCCTGACAATGATTTACTTGCTACCCTATAAATAAGATGATTGTAAGTCAATGTTGGCAGAACAATTTGTTCTGCAATTCTCTATCAGAAAGATTTCTTTGACTGGATGACAAAGGATTTAGATCAGGGTGAAGAGGTGGACATGGCCTACCTAAATTTCAGTAAGGTTTTCAACACTGTTCCACATAAGACACTAGTAAGCAAGCTGGGAATCTTTGAAGTGGGTCCAATGGTGGTAAACTGGATAAGAAATTGGTTGGGGGATAGGTGACAGAGGGTGATGGTAAATGGAGTTCATGCCGAGGAAGGGAGGATGACCAACTGAGTGCCTCAGGGATCAGTGTTGGGACAAGTCTTCTTTATCAGTGATATCACAAAGGAAATGAAAGGGGGAAGGTCTGCCTCTTTGAGGATGACACCAAAATCTGCAATAGGGTGGACATTCGGGGGTGGGGGGGTAAGCAGAGACTTGCGGACGTTAAAGGAGTGGTCAAGGGTATGGGAGCTGGGTTCCAGTGCAGAAAAGTGCAAAATAATACACTTAGGGCACAGAAACCCGAAGGGGAGTACAAAATGGGTGGAGTGATATTGATGAGCACCAAGCAGGAAAGAGATCTGGAGCTAATCATATTGGATGACTTAAAGGTGACCAGGTAGTGTGACAGAACAGTAGGGAAGGCTAGTGGAATGCTTGGAGGCAACAGGAGGGGGGGATCACCACCAAAAAAGAGGGATGTAAGTTGCCTCTGTATAAATCACTGATAAGACCCCACCTAGAGTACTGTGTCCAATTCTCGAGACCACATCTCTGTAAGGATATAATCAGAGTTGAGGCAGTCCAGAGGAGGGCAAGTAAAATAGTACAGGGTCTGCACCAAAAGCCCTATGAGGAGAGACTAAAGGACCTCAATATGTACAGTTTGGAACAGAGGAGGGAGAGGGGGATATGATAGAGACCTTTAAATACATCATGGGGGTAAGCAAAGTACAGAAGGGAAGTATTTTTCAGAATAAAAGTTGCTCAAGAGCAAGAGGACATGGATACATAGATACATAGATGTTGTCAGCAGATAAGGGCCTTGTGACCCATCCAGTCTGCCCTATCCTTCTTTCTAATGCTTAAGGTACCCTAGATGCTACAAGTCCCCCCTTTTCACCCCTACCTTGATAATCCTCATGTGCCTATCCCAAACATTCTTCAATCCCTGAACCATGGCCACCCCCACCACTTCCTGGGGGAGACTGTCAATCTCTCCACCACCCTTTCAGTGAAGTAGAATTTCCTCAAGTTCCCTCTAAATGTTCCACTTTTTAGTCTCATGCTGTGCCCTTTGTTCTGCTATTTCCCTTCATTTGAAAGATGTCCCCCTCTTGTTCCCTGCTGATCCCCTTTAGATATTTGAAGATCTCTATCATGTATCCCCCTCTCTCTCCTTTCCCCCAGGGAGTACATATTTAGAGCTCTGGGTCTCTCCTCATATGACTTATGCTGCATCCCTGACACCATTTTTGTCACCATCCTCTGTACTGTCTCCATCCTGCATATATTTTTTGAAGATAGGGCCTCCAGAATTGAACACAGTACTCCAGATGAGACCTTACCAGGGAGTTGTACAATGGTACCACAACTTCCCTCCTTCTACTTGTTATACCCCTTCCTATGCACCCTAGCATTCTGTTAGCCTTTCCAACAGTTTTTTGTCACACTGTTTAGCCACTTTGAGGTTGTCTTCTATGATTACCCCTAGATTCCTTTCCTCTGTGGTGGCCTCCAGTGTTATCCTGTCTAGTTCATATGGCATGCTATGAAGCTGGAGGGAGGTAGATTAAGGAGAGATGTAAGGAAGTACTTCTTCACAGAAAGAGGGGTAGATTCCTGGAACAGCCTTCCAGCGGAGGTGGTGGGAGCAAAAACAATGGTTGGGTTCAAGAATGCATCAGATAAGAACAAAGGAATCATAGTGGAAAGGAAGATGGGAAGGGAGAAAGAGCTGTATATGGGGCACAATCTGCAGTAACAGTGTAGAAAAGGAGAAATGAGGAGACTGGATGGGCCAAGCAGTACTTATCTGCCATCAAATTTTATGTTTCTATGTTTCCACGAGGCCTAGGTTACTGGACCATTTTCTAGCATTTCCCAGGATGAGGGGCATTTGTGCCTTGGATGTTGTTGATATGCCCAACATAAGCATGGCCTGACCCATGTTTTACTATAGCTCACAGTATGCCTTTCAGTAATATACTGTACCTATAATTTTGTATTGGGAACTGTGAGGAATAGGGTACTGTTTTGCTTTTTGCTTTATTGTTGTTAATAGCTGTTTATAATGTTGGATTCACAATGCTCTTACTCAAAAGTAGGTTCTATCACTGGCAGACTGTAATTCTCTGGGTGCTATTTGACAGGTTCCAGACAGCTTGAAGGTGGTTGTGGTGGTGGTGGGGGTATGGCCTCTCCAACTATTCTGTTTTCACTCCTGTACCAATCCTGGTTTTTGCCATCCAATACAGTATGGCTGATTTATCCTGGTTCACGTGCATGTCCATGGCCTTTATTCCCCTATCAAGTATAAAGCAGTGCTAGCACATTTGGAAAAGTTTAAATGCCAGATTGCCTTGCTGCAAGAAAGTAAGTTGATGGAGATGGAATCGCAACAGTTACGTAATGCATGGGTGGAAGTGGAAGTACATACTTGTGCTCCTACACAGAAACATAGAAATTGACAGCAGATAAGGACAGCTTGATCCACCTAGTCCGCCCATTCTTCCTATCTACTGTAATAACACAGACTCTACTTGATCTCCAGCTTTGCCCTCCCTTTCTTAACCACTAAGGTTCCCTTATGCCTGTCCTACACATTTTTGAATTCTGTCACTGTTTTTCCTCCCACCTCTTCTGCTGGGAGGCTGCTCCATGTATCCACCACCCTTTCTGTGAAGAAGCACTTTTTCACATTTCCCCTGAGTCTACCACCTCCAGCTTCATAGCATTACCCCTTGTTCTTGAACATCTTTTTTCCTATAAAAAATGCTTCCCTCTAGTACCTTACTTATACCCGTGAGGTATCTGAAAGTCTCAGTTATATCCCCCCCCCTCTACATCCTCTCCTCCTGGGTGTACATTTTGAGATCCTTAAGTCTCTCCTTATTGGGCTTTTGGTGCAGATCCTGCACCATTTTAGTTGCACTCTTCTGAACCACCTATACTCTGTCCATGTGCTTCTGGAGATGTGGACTCCAGAACTGGATACGGTATTCTAGATGAGATCTCACCAATGATTTGTATAGCGGTATCACCACCTCCTTCTTAATGCTGGTGATACTCCTCCCTATGCATGCCAGCATGTCACTGACTCTCCCCATTGCCTTGACACATTGCTTGGCCACTTTTAGTTAATCAGATATGGTTACCCTCAGGTCCCTATCCTGTTTGGTGGTCGTCAGTACCTCTCCTCCCATCATGAACTCTGCCTATGGGTTTCTGTGCCCCAAGTGCATGATTTTGCAATTCTTCCCATTGAATTTTAGTTGCCATGCTCTTGACCATTCCTCAAGTTTAATTAGATCCCTCTTCATTTTTCATAGGTTCGTAGAATGATACAAGTCAGGAGATGAGAGGCCATAATGACTAATCAAGGACTTCAAATATACTTGAATTTGTTCCTTTCCATATGACTATGAAGTCTGACCTTGAACGTATCCAGAGTACTAGTCAGTACTACTTCCCTCAGTAGCCTATTCCAAACACTAACAACTCTTTGACTCAGCCAGTTTGATCTACGAGTTGTTCTATAATTATCGCCTTTTACTTGGAGTGGGTGGAGTCTACTTTCTCTGTAGGAATCAGTTTTATTGAGTCCTATACATTCCGAGAGGTCCCCATTTCTGAATGCTCTAAACGTTAGGCACAGGTCATCTCTAAGTCTCCTATATTGAAGGTAAGACAGTTGTATGGAGTTGATTTCAGTTCCAGCTTTGAGCAGGAGCTGAGCAGGATGCCGGAGCTCTGTCCACATTCCTAATGGTGGTAAGTTTGAAAGCAGCTTGTTACATTGCTTTGGGATGCAGCTAGAATTGTGAGAACTCCTCCTGGGCTGCCAAATAAGGAGAAGTATATTACCTTTAGAGAAACTGTAAAAGCATGTGAAGTTCGGTGTAGTCGGGTAAAGCAAAACTTTTCTTTCTTCAGTTTACCTCGTACCTTATTGGCTATAGCCAATACACACACTTTTTATTTAAAACAATGGTGCTTCTCTGATTATTTTAACAACAGAGTTTGGGAGGAATAAGTAGCACAGAGTGAGTAAGAGAAAAATAACCTGCATCAACAGATGCAGTAATTAACTGCAGTGCACATTAAATAACATCAGGTGTAGAAGGTTACAGTGAAGGCATGTCGAAGCAGTTTGTTAAGTAAAAGAGATGACTTGAAAGCACAGCAGAAATCACAAGGGGGAAAATGCTACGCAAATCTCATCTGATCTACAAGAAGCATCAGGCCAAGTCTCGTGCTCTCTAGTAATCTTTAACATACGGTTGTTAAACCAAAACCTTTTTACTCCCTTAGTGGAGACTAAGGTAAGTGAACAACAGAAAAGCTATACTCCTGATAAAATAGAATTTCACTGCATCTCGAAAAATAAAGACTTTGAAATAAATCAGGATCACTTGGCAATTGAAATTAACATGAATAAACCACAAAATGGGGGTCAAACTAATGCCCAACCAGATGGAAAAGGTAGCACATATGCCTCAGAAATGATACCAGAACATGGGGGGGCATGGTGGACACTGACCAAGAGATAACTGGTTCTTCAGGGGGCATAGTGGAAGGTGAAGGAAGAGAATCTACTAATGAATATGTACTAGCTTCAGAAATACAAACCACACAGATTAATAAGCAAGCTACAGACACACAAGACGTACAAGACTCCACGAAAGAACATAACCACCCCACAGCCTCAAATGATATTTTGAAAGCAGTCACTTCGATGTGAGCAGAAATGATGAGAGCTTAAGAAGAAATAAATATCTCAAAGTAATGTCTGATTCAATTAATTGTATTAAAGAAAAAATTGAGGGACTCTCTCTAAGAACCCAAGATTTGAAAACAAGAGTTTAACAAACAGAAGACCTAAAAGGCCCATTGGTAAAAAAACAAACATTGCATGAAAAGTGGCTCCAAGCATTGATTCAGAAGGTAGCAGAACTTCAAGACAGATCTAAATGGGATAAAATCCATCTACGTAACATACCAGAAGGCCGAGAAGGATCAGAGTACCCAGTCCCATATTTTGAAAAAATGATTACAGAAGCTATGGGCAGAAGTTATCCTAAACAAAACATTTCATTAGACAGAGCCCACAGGAGAGGGTCACATTTTTCAAAATCTCAGTAGGGTTACCCAAGAGCCATATACATTAAGCCACACACATATTTAGACAAGGAATACATACTGCAAAAGGCAAAAACTGAATGGGGACTAAAGTTTCAAAATATCCACTTCAATGCATATCCTGACTTATCTGCTGAAACAGTGAATAAACACAAATTATTTAACCCTGTAAAAAAAACAGATGTATAAAAAAGAGGTATTAGGTTCTTGATGTTATACCCCACCAAACTGCACTTTTTGGTGAATGGTAAGCTCATGACTTTTGATGACGCAGAAGAGACGAATGAAGCATATGAGATGGCTTACAATAAAAATTCAAACCTTCGTACCTGACCATCCCCAAGCCAACAAAGAAAACACCCATATCAACCTACAACTTAATTGCATAAACTTCATAAAGAAACAGGAGCAAATGTGGGTACTGATCATTTGGGGCCCAGCAGTAAGAAGGATGTTAGAATAATTCCTTACATACCTGGTTAGGAAGAGAATATAGAAAAAAAGAAACACCTGGAAGGAGCAAAGGAAAAAAATTTGAGGATAAAAAAAGCAAAGGAATATACAGAAAGTAGGGTTAAGATGAAAAGCAAAGTGATGACTAGAAGAAAAGAGAAAGCTAGGAAATAGAATACAAGAAATGATAGCTGTTAAATGGTGATACAGAAAAAAGTTTAAAATGAGGTGGACAGGACTATCTGAGTGCAAGAGATGACAAATTGGTCATCTGTGCTAATGAGGGGGTGGAGAAAAAACATTCTCCATCAGAGGGGGACGGGGCACTTGGGTATGATGTATTGGTAAGAGGGGACCACATAAAAATTTTACAGCATGGAAGAAAACTAAAAAAAAAGAAATAAAAAGTTTTGTCTGATCCAGGAAATAGAAATAGGAAATAAAATAATTAAGTACATAACTAATGGCTACTGTTCTAAAAATAGCTTCATGGAATATTAAGGGGCTGATGCAATGAGTTAAAATGAATAAGGTGATACATTATTTGGAAAAAAGACAGAGTAACTGTATATGCCTACTAGAAACACATTTTTCAGAAAAGGTTTTCAATGGTTCCAGAGAAAATGGGGAGCAGGGCTCTATTCCTCCAATAATACCAATTCTAGAGGGGTGGCTATGTTTTTTCACAAGCAGAAACTGGAACCAGAAATGATTAGATCAAATATAGATCAAAATGGGAGATTTATCATTGTGGAAATTGAAACTGGCACTGACAGATTAACTATAGGCACAGTATATGGACCTAATCAGAACTCTCCTGCCTTTTTTATAGAACATTTTCTACAAATTACATCTTTTAGCTCACTGTATATAACAGGAGGATATTATAATCTGACTATGGGTAAGAATGACAGAACATCCTTAATTACATGTAACTTTAGTACATTAATAAAGGTTATCAAAAACTTTATGCTGGACCTAAAACTAATTGACCCTTGGGCTGAATCTAAACCTACTATTAAAAAATACTCATATTATTCCCCCTACATCATTCATATTCTCGCATTGATTTTTTTCTAATTTCCAAATCAATAACATATATAAGTGTAAAGGTGGATTACCCAGGGATAATTATTTCTGATCACTCACCCTGTTTAATGGATTTAGAGTTAGAAAACCAATCTTGGACTTGCACACATGGAAAATGGACATTCCACTTTTCAAAAATTGAAATAACTAATAAGCACATTATGACCAAAATTAAATAATTCTTGATTACAAACTCTGAACAGGACACACATATGATATAATATAATATAATATAATATAATATAATATAATATAATATAATATAATATAATATATATATATAGAGAGAGAGAGAATGATTTTAAGACATGGATGAGGGGCAAATTACAGACATTAAAAGGTATAAAAAAATTGGTATCAACCACAAAAACAGGTGGAACAAGATATGCAATCATTAGAAATAGTACATTCCACTACACTGGATAAAGAAACGTTTAATACCTTAGTACAAAAAGAGAGACATATAACAAACTAATTACAGAAATAGCATAAAAACAAATACTTCAAACTAGATCCAATTATTAGATAACTTCTGACAAACCACTCAAATTAATGGCATGGCAATTAAAAAAAAGACCAGGAAAATAACAATATTATCAGGATAAAAGATAAAAATAGAAAAGTACATAAACAACCAAAGGAAATAAATAAAATATTTACACAGTACTATCAAAAGTTGTATACAACACAGATAACTAATGAGGAACATATTACAGAATATTTAGATAAACTAGACCTTAAACAAGTACCACAAGCACTTAAAAACTCTCTAGAAGTCCCCATAACAAATGAAGAAGTGGGATTAGCTATTGATAAATTGAAAGCAGGAAAAGCATCAGGTCCTGATGGATTCCAGATGGAATATTATAAAAGACATAAAGAGATACTTCCATTCTTACAAAATTTTTAATAAAATTAATCAAGGAAACAAAGCTCCACTCTCATTTAGTGAAGCATATATTTTACTATTTCACAAACAAGATAAAGACCTGGATCTATGCAAATCATATTATCCAATTTCAATTTTAAATGCAGATTAGAAAATCTTTGCTAAAATACTTGCAAATAGATTAGAGGGAGCATTACCCTATCTGATAAATCAAGATCAAAATAACTTTATTAAAGGCAGATGAATAACAGAGAGCATAAGATGTACAATTAATATAATGTCAAACACAAATAAAACTGAATCTATATTACTTACAGTGGATGCCAAAAAAGCATTTGATAAAGTTGAATGGAAATTCATATTTTATACTTTACAAAAAAATGGGCTTTGGGATAATTACGTAAATTAGATTAAAAGCATATATTACCAACCTACAGCTATAATAAAAACAAACTTCACCCTTTCCAAACCATTTCAATTAACTAGAGGCACAAGACAGGGATGCCCTCTTTCACCCCTGATTTTTGCATTGGTGATGGAACAATTGGCAGAAGATATAAGGAAGAATCAACAACTGACTGGTATAATCCAAAATTCAATAGAACATAAGATAAATTTATATGCAGATGATGCATTAGTATATCTGGGGGGACTCACCTAACTCATTAGAGGAATTTATAAAAAATCACAATTAGGTATGGCCTTGCTTCAGGATACAAAATTAATTGGCAAAAATCAATGGTGCTAGCACTGGATAAAAAATCTAATGGAAACCTTCAAGTAAATTGCCCTTGTCCAAAGGTAGATTCTTTTAAATATTTAGGGATTATTCTAACAAATCCCTTGGAATTATTATATAAACAGAATTCAGAAATACCAGTACAAAAAATAAAAATGGATTTAGGCAGATGGCAAAATATCCCATTAACACTAATAGGGCAGATTAATGTTATTAAAATGCAGATACTCACTAAATTATTATGCATATTCCAAACTGTACCCTTTCGGGTCCCAATAGAGTTTTTAAAAAAACTAAAAAAAATTAACTTTATTTAGAATAATAAAGTGCTTTGTATAGCAAATGAAAAATTAATACTTCCAAAGGAAAAGGGGGGACTTGCCTTAGCAAATTTTTTATAAATATTATCTAACAGCACAAATAAAGATAATTTGGAACTGGATAAACACAGATCAAGTTAAATTAAAAAGTGTAGAGATGGAAACAAGAGAATATGGTTATGAAAAATTAATAAATCTTTTGTTCTCTGAGTTTCAACAAAATAAGCAAAGTATAAATAAGGGTAATATGGCAACTAACAGAACTTATATTTTTGGCATGAAATTCATAAGCTTGTGAAATTTAAAATAGGAGTTACACAATATACTCCGATATATAATAATTATAACTTTAGCCCATCTATTAATGAAAATCTCTATAAAGAGTGGCACAGACTGGGTCTAAATGAATGTGTGAACAGCTATATGACAATAACTGTTCTAAAACATTTGAAGAATTAAAATTACAATTTAATATTTGCAGTGCATTGTTTTAAATATCTACAAATTAAAAGTTATGATCTTAAAACAAACGGAAATCTGATTTTGCAAACAACTCCCATATTAAAAATTCTTACTTTACAAAAGGAAAAAAAATAATTTAATTCAAAACTGTATGAGACAATTTCCTGGCCAGATCTAAAGAATATGCAACTCCTTAAAATAAAATGGGCAAAATATTTGGGCATAGATGTGACTGATGAGTTAAGAAGCTTAATTCTATCTAGTCGAACAGAAAAAAATTAATACAAGTAAAATGCTGCAAATACAATATTCTGCACAGAGTATATTATACACCCTACAAACTTCATAAAATCAACCCAGCAGTATCAGAGAGATGCCCAAGATGCTTACATATAACTGTTACACTTATTCATTTGATACATCAATGCCCATATCTTACCAATTTTTGGTCTAAAATATTTTAAACTATTAAAAACTCATTGGAGCAATACATAACGTTTACACCTATAACAACACTATTAGCACAAGGAGACAAAGTAAATAACCTCGGCCAATGCCAGAAAACTTTTTTGGTAATGGCCATGGCACAGCAAAAAATGTGTATTTTGATAAAATAGAAATATTCAAGTCCACCAATCTATGAGACATG
This sequence comes from Neoceratodus forsteri, assembly GCA_016271365.2. Taxonomy (NCBI): domain Eukaryota; kingdom Metazoa; phylum Chordata; order Ceratodontiformes; family Ceratodontidae; genus Neoceratodus; species Neoceratodus forsteri. Next base: position 1,153,819,820 of record CM057456.1, on the reverse strand, counting down.
GATCAATTTTATGGTTGATGCTATGAAATTAGAAAGGATATATTACCTGAAAAAAGGTGAAGACTCTGTTTTTGAAAAGATATGGAACCCCTTCAGCCTCCAAATACAGAAAGGAGTTAAATAAATAAGACAATTTAAGTTTAAAATAGGTAAAATATAGTACTGAATAAATAATTATCTTATAGTCCTGGATCAAAGTAGTGTAGTATAGGAGGTGATGATGATGAGAAATAGTGGTGATGATGATAAATCTGATGAAAGTATCAGACAATCCACATCCCGAAACAAAGTTTCCTCCACTGAACCTCATAAAAAATGAAAAAAAGGAAAGAGAACAAAAAAGTCTCCTATATTGCTATGAATAAAGGTTTAATGTTTTTAATCTGCTTCCGGAGTCCATTCCCATTACTTGTTTTATCCTTTTGGTAACTTTTCTCTGTACCCTCTACAACAGATTAACATCTTTAATTTTGTTTGGTGCCCAAAACTGTACAAAGTACTCAAGATGTGGCCTAACCAATGTCTTATACAGTGGTTGAATAACCTGATTATCCCTACTTTTGATATTTCTGAATAAGCAGCCTACAGTTTTTTGACTGAACTTGCAGCTTTTTGGCAGTACTCTGTTGGGAATAGAGTACTTATTTTTTTATTTTATTTATTGAATAGAATCGGAATTACAATTCTTTGAGCCATAGGCTCATTTGTAAAGACTCCACATCCAATAAAAGTAAAAATACAGATTAAAAGCAAAGATACAGAGTAAACATACACCAAAAAAGGAAAAATGTCTATACAGGTGTCACAACTATACAATTGCATTGTAATAATACAAGGTCCGATAGACTTGAACTTAACTAATATAAGCAAACTCAAATAATTAAGATACTATGCAATAAATGCTAAACAAGCTGGATTCTGTAGGAGTTATTTCCTTAAAGTGTAATATTTAAGGTAATGTGCAAAAAATGCTAAACAAGCTGGATTCTTAGGACTTCTTAAGCTAACATGCTGTACATAATGTGGACTTAAGCTTAGAGTGACAAAAAAGCTGGATATATAAACTATCTCCACTTGTACGTCGAGAATTAATTGTCTGAGTAAAAAGGCACCAAGTAGGAGATTTTGAATCCTTCATTGGAGTGGAGCTGCAAGGGCTGTGATCAGCCGAGCAGGGTGAATAGCTGGCAGTAGAAATTCAGTACCTGGGCAAGTTTTCTATTTGTGGCTGTGGGGGAGGGCTGAATCCAAGCCCACATTGTGTGATTATTACACCTAGGTTGCATTCCTGTTTGGTGACTGGTAAGTTGTAGCCATATAATGTATAGTTTGAATGTTTGTTCCTTACTCTTAAGTGCATTGTTTTGCACTTTTCTATATTAAGTAGTAAATTTAGTTTTACACAGTATCCTATTTCATTTACTTCATTTTGGAAGCTTGATATTGCTGTATCATTGTTGACTATTGCTCCAATTTTAATGTCATCAGCAAACTTACTGCACCAGCTGTTTGTTGTTGTTTGTATGAGAGAAATATATAGGCTAGATAGTGTCTGACCCAGGACCGAGCCCTGAGGAACTCCACTAGTAATATTCTGCCAGGAAGATACATATCCTGCCACATTTACCCTTTGTCTTCTACCATTTAACCATGATGATATCCATCTTATTATATACGGATTGAGTTGATATTCTTGTAACCTTACTATAAGAGGCATATGTGGCATGGTGTCAAATGCCTTTGAAAAGTTCATGTAGAATATGTCTACTGGTAATCCATTGATTGCACTACTGATTGGATTGAATAAATTCAAAAGATTGGTAAGACATGATCTTCTGTCTCTAAAACCATGTTGATTAATATTCATGGTTCCCATCTTATTCAGGTGATCATTTATTGACTCCTTCACAATTCCCTCTGACATCTTACTTACTACAGAGGTTATGCTTATAGGTCTGTAATTTTCACACTCTCCTTTACTCCCCTTTTTGTGTATTGCTGTAACATTTGCATCTTTCCTGTCTTTAGGAACTGTTCCCTCATTTAGTGATGAATTAAATATTGATGTCAGAAGCCCTGATAACACATCTGCCAGTTTTTTCAGTATGGTGGGGTGGAAACCATCTGATCCAGGTGATTTGTTTGGGTTTAGATTTACCAGTAGTGTATGTACCTGTTTTTCAGTGACATGTAGTACCTCACCTGTTATTTTTGTTTCTATTATATGACATGGTACCTTTGGTTGGTAGACACTTGCAAAGTATTTATTAAGCTCTGTGGCTACTTAATAGTCATCAGTTACAACTTTGTCCTGCAAAATGATTGGTCTGATGCTCTTTGTGCCTTGTTTCATGTTAGTTATGTAATTGTAAAGTGATTTTTTTTGTTTGTTGTGTTGTGTGCTAGTTTATATTCATGATCTCTTTTTGCTTTCTTTTATTTTGAAATTTTTTTACTTATATCTCTGAACTCCCTTGAATTTATCTCTGTTTGATTTGATTTAAGCTTTTCCCAAGTCTTTTTTTGGTTTTATTGTTTTTTCTATAGTATGGTTGAATCAGATTGGTATATTTCCTTTGTTGTACTTTTTTCTTTATGGTATAACTGTACTAGTACAATATGATATCTGTTGGGCTAACAATTGCCATTTGTGTTCTGTATCTAACTTTGTAAAATCATTTTTACAGTCTCAATTTTGCAGATAGTTTTTTTTTATTTTGTTATATTCTCCTTTATTATAACATCTTATTTTAATATGACCTTTCATTGGAATTCAGTTTGTTTTGACCTGGAATTCTACCATATTGTGGTCACTTACAGTAGGCTTACAAGTTTTCTAATCCTGCAGGAAAACATATCTCCCCCCATATTTGTACATACTAGATCTAGGGTATTTCCTCTAGTATATACTGACTATTTTTTTGCATATTGTTAATAGAAAGGAATTGCAACATTTTTCTTCCACAGTGAATCTTTGAGGTACCCATCTTCCAATTTGTATCAGGAAGATTAAAATCTCCCATCATTATGGTGTCCACCTCTGGGCTGGTTTTCTCTAGGAAATTAAATAATTTATTATTTTCATCCTTAGATAGATTAGGTGCCCTGTAGGCTACACCCAGAGATATCTTTTATTATTGTTTGGTGAAATGTTTACCCAGATTTGTTCAACTTGCTCAGATGTAGAAGCATTACATTTTACCTCCCATGACTTTATTTCTTTAGATTTTGTTTACCAGGTAAGCCCACTGAGACCAATGGTCCCTTTTTCAGGAGTGACCTGGAGTTAGTTACAGAAAAGGACATTTAGAAGCAGTTATATACAGTAGTTACATTTGTTACACAGTTTTATATTAGCAACATTATACAGGGGTAGCAGTCAGGTTCACATTCAGACTCACACATTATATACAGTAGGTACATTAGTTACACAAGTGTACATTGGTAGCAATATATAGGGATGGTAATCAGTTTCACAAACAGGCCCATATTAGTATTTCATGACAAATCAGAGGGAAGTTCAAAGCAGTGCAATGGCCACGGGAACTGGTCTAGGGAGCTAGTGGTTACAGACACAGAGACTAAGATTGAGAAGATATAGTTTGAGTCCATTTTTGGTCTGGGTGAGGGTGGTTGAGTCCATCAAGCTAGGTGGTAGAGAGTTCCATAGGTGGGAGGCAGCAAATTTGAAGGAACATTTGCCTTGGTTGGAGTGCATCCTAGGGATGTCGAGGGGGTGATTTGCAGTTGATTGCAGGGTTCAGGTTTGTTCTTTGGGAGAGAGTAGTCCACTAAGATGGGGACGGGGACCAAAGGTAGTGAAATTGAAAGTGAGGCAAGCAACAGGGTAGACTAGTTTATGCTGAAGTGTGGGCCAGTTTAGTTTCTTAAGTGCCTCGCAGTGATGCCTCGTAGGGGAGGAGTTAGTGGCAAAGCGAGCCACTCGGTTATAGAGTACAGAAAGCTTATTGAATTCCATCTCATGGAGGAACTGCAATAGTGGAGCTCCATATAGGATGGATGGGAGAGGATTGCAGCAGCCAGTTGCTCGGCATGCTGTCAAGGATAGACAGTTCCCCAGACAGTAAAGGAGGCCGAGCTTTTGATGGGTGGACCTGGTAATGGAGTCAATATGGGATCAGTAGGTCATTTCTTGGTCTAGATGGATCCCAAGATATTTAAAACTGGACATGACCTCGACTCTTTTTCCTTGGCTGGTGCAGATCTGGAGAAGCTGACTTCTGTCAAGGCTCAGACGTCTAGAGGCAAACAGAACTGCTTTAGTTTTTTCTTCATTGAGTTTAAGGGAGTTTGCGGAGAACCAGGTCTCAAGGGTGGAGAGACTATCCTGCAGTTTTGTTGAGATGACACTAGGTTGGTAGTCACTGCAGTATGTGACAGTGTCATCTACATACAGAATGAGTTTGCTACGGGGGCAGTTTCCCTCTATATTATTGAGGAAGAGTGAGAAGAGCAGAGGGCCCAGGATTGAGCCCTGGGGCACCCCAGCGGTGACTGATCTGGGTCCAGACAGTGTACCCTTCCAGCGGACATTTTGGGAATGGTCACTCAGGTAGCTCTCGAACCAGGAGTGTGAGTGGTGATCCAGTCCTAAGAGCAGGAGTTTGGAGAGGAAGAGATTATGACTAACCAAGTCAAAGGCCTTGGATAGGTCAATGAAGAGGGCATCCATTGGAGAGCCTTGGTCTATAGAAGAAAGGATGTCTGCAGTGAGCCTGATGAGCACAGTGTTGGTACCATGACCCCTTATAAAGCCATGCTGCACATCAGCCATGAGAAAGTGCTGCTCAAGGTAGTCTTGTAGCTGGTTTGAGACTAGTCTTTCCTGAATTTTCCCCAGGGGACTGAGAAGGGAGATTGGTCTATAGTTTCCCAATTTGTCTCAGGGCCCACTTTTGTAGACAGGTACAATGGTCACTACCTTCCCCATTTTTGGTACAATACCTTCCTGAAGTGATCTATTTATGAGTAAGGTGACAGGACGGGCGATAGCCAGGGCTGCAGCGCTCAGAAGGTGAGGTTCAAGCTGGTCATGGCCCAGCGAAGAAGAGGGGTTAATTTTGTGTAGGAGAGGTAGTACCTCTGACTGTTTGACCAGCTTTAGGTAGAATTGAAGCTGAGGGTGCACCCATGCATCTCCAGAGTAAAGGTTAGGCCTGGGGAGGACCGGAAGGGGTGACCCACTCGGGATTGAGAAGGAGGCACAGAAGGCCTCAGCAACTATGGCTGGGCAATTTGTCAGTGAGTCCCCCACCAGGATGGAGTCCATTTAACTACTTGTGGAGCCCTTGATGAGTAGGTTTATGTGGCCCCAGAATTTTTTGGGATCCCGTAGGTGCCTAGTTTGGAGGTCATTTAGGTATTGAGATTTGGCTTTTTTTGAGGATTTCTTGCACTGATTTCTCAGCTCTCTGTACTTTCCCAGTCTGTTGGGCTGCCAGAGGATTTGTAGGTGCCCCATGCTCTGTCCTGGAGGAGCATGGTATGCTTGAGGCACGGGCTCAGCCATTTATGACATTTTCCCTGTACCCTGAGCTTTGTTATTTGGGCATGCATGTTCAATGCAGACAAAAAAGATCTGAATGAAATATTCAAGTGCCTCGACGAGTGTGAGGAGAGAGATGACAGGGGCCCAGTCGGTGTTCCACAAATGGGAGCAGAAGTTGGCAGGTACAAACCTACTGTAGTTCCCCACTTCAATGACCTTTGCAGCAATTTTTGGAGGCTTATTGGACCAGATGCAGAAGATAGGTGAGTGATCGCTCAAGGAGTCAGCCATAATCCCTGCTGACAGTATACGGCCCGGGCAGGAGATGAGGATCCAGTCAATGAGAGAGTGGTTTCCAGTCTTGGGGCTATGTCTTGTTGGGAGGTTGATGACCTGGGTAAATGGGGAGCCAAGTAATGGGTTTTTAGTAGGGGAGGAGAGCAGGGAAGGCTAGTGGAGATTGAAATCCCCAAGGAGTATGGTCTCCCCCGTGGAGTAGTCCTCAAGGTGGCTAGTTAAGGATTCCAAGGAGGAGGCAGCAGATTGTGGTGGGAGGTAGACACCTCCTATGGTAAGGGGTTTGGTGTTTCCAAGGAGTACTTTTACAAGCAACATTTCAGCGAGGGGATCACTATGAAAGGGGGAGTCTAGCTCTGAAGCTTGAATGTCAGTGCTGACGTAAATGATGACCCCACCTCCCTTTTTCCCTATCCTGTCTTTTCTAAAAGTAAGGTAGCCTACTAGGTACACTTCGTGGGGGAGGATCTGAGGTTTAAGCCAGGTTTCTGTCAAGGCTAGTATGTCAGGCTTATATAGTGCCACCCATGCCTTGAGGTCATGGAATTTGTGCCTTAGGCTGCAAATGTTCATATGAGCAAGTTTGAGCCCTTTGGGGTCCAGCCCACATGGGGCATGAGGGGTTGTTGAGAGTGAGATTTGGGGAGATAGGACCTGGATTAGATTCTATGTCCCCCCCAATGGCTAGGAGGGTCCTGCCCAGATGGCCTGGAGGTAGGTAAGGAGGGGGAAGTGTCAGTCACTCGTCGCTCCCCTTAGGGAGAGATACCTCTGCACCACTTTGTACATCTTGCAGGGGTCCAGGCAGGTTTAGGTTTAAAACAGACCTATTTGAAGGGATCATTTTGAGCTCAATACCAGGAAGGAGATTCCTTGGTGAGAAAGCACTATTACAAGCTGATGCCAACAAAAAGTTTGGTACAGGGTTTTATACTCGATGGTTTTGCCTGGGATTTTGCCAGGGATATAGGATAAGTATTATGCAGCCACTGTGAAATATTTGAGTGGAGAGGCTCTCTTTTTGTAGTTAAGTATCGCAAAGCAGCAGGGAATATTGCCAGGGATTAGGAAAAATATTAGGCAGCTACTGTGAAAATTTGAGTGGAGAGGCTTCTCTTATGGCAGTTAAGAATCACAAAGCAGCAGAAGGGCCTCTAGTGGGGAGACTGTGAAGCTTACTGATTGACAGTATAGAGCTGAAGCAGTATATGTTTGTGAGATAGAGGCTTCTATGGGAGTGGTTAGCTATCCCAGCGATGACCAGGGGGCCCCAGTGGAGAATCTGTATAGCTTGCAGATGGTAAAGTGAGCTGATAGGTATTTTCAGCTCACATGACCATCCCAGCACATACAAATTGCAGCACCGACCAAAGATGGTGGTGGGGGTTGCAGGGCAGCCGGCGAAGCTGGTGGGGCAGAGCCGGGCCTCCAGCAACAGCCGCACAGCAGCCAGGAGGACTCATATGGTGACAAGCCAAATAAGGCAAAAAATTAGGGGCAGCTTTTTCCACTCAACAGGTAAGCCCCTTACAGTGATTCCTGTAGCTGTTTTAAGTCCCGCCTTGTATTTCTTTGTCAGTGGATTACCTGATTCTGTCTGTGGCATTTTGGGGGTGGGGGAGGGCAGGAGCAGAGGCCCTCACAACCTCGCGGCGGTCCCCTCGTACCTGCAATGAGAGATAGAGGAGGTGAGCACGGTCTTAAATATCAGGAAAGGAGGGGGAGGGTGCAGTGGCCTACTGTAGCAAAAAACAACAGGCAACCGCCAAATACTATCTATGTAAAGAGGCACTGTATATTTAAAACCCCAGCAGTTTAAGTTAGAGGCACCTTACAGCATTTGGTCAAGTAATAGGGCACTCATCGGTATCGGGATTGCAGCCCGTAATGTTAAATTTTAAACAGTGCAGGACCAGAGTGGTTCTTTCCAAAAACAGAAAAATTTAAACAGCGCAGGACTAGAGAGGCTCTTTCCAGAACTAGTAAGAATGCACTTTGGGCTGATTATGTGTACAATCCCCAGATTAAAACAAGGCACTTTATCCGAGATTGCAGCCCCTGACTTTAAGTTTTATACAGTGCTGGACAGTAAGGCGCTATCCGGGAACAGTAAAAAACGAGCTTAGCGCTGCTGTGTGTACAAACCCCAGTATCACATTAACCTTTAAATGGGCACTTTAGAACAAGTAACACATTAACGTATAAATGGGCACTTTAGAACAAGTAAATGTACAGTCAAACAACAGTATTGGCCTAAGTTAGGTTTTAAGGAGCACATTAACCTTTAGGATATAATCACAGTTAAGGCACCCTGTAAGATTCGTTTCAAAGGAGCACAATGCCACAGTTCCTAAGTGCCAAGAAACAGTCTCAACATCTGCGCTGACCTAAAATGGTGCCAGGCCTCCAGAACAGCCGCACAGCAGCCAGGAGGGCTCGTATGGTGATGAGCCAGATAAGGCAAAAAATTAGGGGCAGCTTTTTCCACTTGACAGGTACACCCTTTACAGTGATTCCTGTAGCTGTTTTAAGTCCCGCCTTGTATTTCTTTGTCAGTGGATTACCTGAGTCTGTCTGTGGCATTTCGGGGGCAGTGGAGGGCAAGAGCAGAGGCCCTCAAGACCTCGCGGCAGTCCCCTCATACCTGATTTTGTCTGTGGCATTTTGGGGGCACTTTACTGTGTCTTTGATATATATTGCAGCTCCTTTACCCCTTTTTGAGTTCCTACTTTGTAATGCACATTGCACCCTGGGATAACTTTATCCCAGGTATCATTCTTCCACCATGTTTAAGTTATACCACACACATGCACCTCTTCAGCTCTTAATATTTGTGCAAGTTGATCCATTTTATCCATTAAGCTTCTTGCATTTTGCTAGGATTATCTTCATGTTATTTGTTTTAGGCTTATCCCCCCCCCCACCTTTTATTCAGTTTAGATGTACGCTATTTTGTTTGGGAGTTGAGGTAGCATCTCTTAGTAGTCTTGCTAATATGTTTTTTCCTCCCTGATTAAGGTGGAGGCTGTCCTTTGGGTATAGGCATGCCTTTCCATTAAACAGTTCCCATATTTTTAAAAAGGTTATTCCCAACTGGTTACATAGGTGTGAAAGCCTTGCATTGATTTTCTGAATATTGTAATTTTTTTCAGGATGGCATTTTATCCAAGGGAGTATACCTGAAATAATGACTGTGGACCCTGAATTTTTGATTTGCTGACCCAGTTCCATGAGATCCCTGGCAATGTCCTTTTGTGCTCTTTTCCTACATCATTAGTCCCTATATGTAGCGCTATTTGAGAATATTTAACTCCTTAGCTCATTAATTTGTCAAGACACCATTTTGTGTCCTGGATTCTGCCACATGGCAGGCAATTTGTTTCCTTATTTTGTTTGTCTGACTGACGTAACAGTATCACAACCTCTTATAATGAAGTCTCCAAAGACTAATATTTGGTTGGATTCCTGACTCTTGTGTTCATCTTACTTCACATTTCTGCTAGATGACTGCACAGTTTTGTGCTATTCTGCTGCATCCTGAGAGTTTGATAGTAATTGAAATCTGTTTGCCCCAATGCCCTTCTTCTTTTATGCATATAATCCTTACTAACTGTGGACCAATCTCTTTTGTCTGTGGATTCAACAACATTATCTGTGTACTCATTGTTCTTGCCCTCTACATTGTTTTTACATTTGTCAAGTGTTTTCCTGTTTGATATTTCTTTATTCTGCAGGAGTGATTGTAATTTTGCAATTTCTGCTTTCAGTTTAGCATTTTCCTTACATTTATATCATATGTATTCATTATCTATCATTTGTACCTCCTCAGAAGCATACATGCAGCAAGTTTTACACTTAGTGGCTGATCCTGTATCACATAATATATCTAGTAGTTGCTTGTTAGGCTTACCCATACTGATGTTCTGTGTTGGGTAAAAGAGTATTTATCAGAGACCTGTCTCCTTTTGTTTTTAGTGTCTTAATATATAAAGTTGAATTGTTTACCATTTAGTGGTGTGAGACCCTCTTTTCTACCTGCCCAGCTGGACACACCTGAAATGCACAATAATGCGCATGTCTTGGCATGTGATGTTCACACGATGATTTGCTGTGCTCACTCTGCCTCAAGACATGGGGTATTAGTTTTATGGTCGCAGACCCAGATGTGCATTCAGGTCACGTGATGCCTCCTTAAGATGAAGCAAGAGATAATTATTTAAAATGAAGCAAGTTTTCAACATAAACTGTTGTAAAGAAAGAGGTCCGTCTGCCTCAGAGTAAAAATATCTCAAAGTTTTAGGTGCAGTAGTCCTGTGCTTCTGTCTAGGGACTACACTCCCCAGCAGCACTTCCTGATTATCTGCCTCCTAGCACTGGTTGTTAGGTGACATCCCCAACACACACTCCTGCTGCCTTAGAAAATGTTATTTAAAAAAAACACTCAAACAGATTAATTAAATATCATATGCTGTGCACAGCTTAGTACTGTGCACTGCCTCCAAATCAAAGTTTTGCAAAGTTTTCCACCCCCTCTGGAGTATCAACCCTGTTGCAGATATTTGTGTGATCTGCAAAAAGGCATACCTTCCCTTCTAACACCTCTGTACTGTCTCTAATAAAGACATTAAAGAAGACTGGCCCAAGTACTGATCCTGCTGGCACCCTCTGTTATCTATCCCTCACCCAATTTCTAACCCAGTTTACCACCTTAGGACCCACTCCCAGGCTTCCCAGCTTGTTTACAATCTCTGTGGAATGGTGTCGAAGACCTTACTAAAATCTAGGTAGGCCACATCCACCACTCCACCCTGATCTAATTTCCTGGTCACCCAGTCAAAGACATTTATCAGATTTGTTTTACAGGACCACCCCACTGTGAATTCATTCTGTCTTGGATCCTGCAAGCCTCTGGATTAAAGATATTCCACAATCCTTTCCTTCAGTAGTGATTCCATTAATTTTCCAACCACTGAAGCCGGTTTGACTGACCTATAGTTGCCAGCATCCTCCCACTTTTGTGTAGTGTGGCTACATCTTCCCTTCTCCAGTCCTCCAGAACCATTCCCATCTCCAGTGAGTCGTTGAACAGAACTGTCAGTGGTGCTGCCAACACCTCTCTAAGCTCCTTCAATATCCTTGAATGTATCCCATCTGGCCCCATTTCCTTGTCCACTTTCAGTGTTGTGAGTTTCTTCAGAACTCTCTCCTCTGTAAATGGACTGGTGTCCACCTCCCTTCCATTGATGCTCCTGTTGCTTACCTGTGACCTTTACCCTTCTTCTGTGAATACTGAACAAAAACAGTTATCACTGGTACCTAGGGGACTACCCACTGTGATGTCTGAAGTGCTGTCCCTGTTTGTAAGGGAGAGGGGTAGGCGGTCAGGGTAGAAAGTTGAAGCCAGATACTTGCCAGGCACATTAGTTGTGAGACATATTAGAAGAACAGACAAAATGATAGACAGGATGAAGGATGTCACACGTGCCCATGTGCACTTGGGGAGATATAGCCTAGCAATTCCAAAGCTGAGAGGAGATAATCTTATGGCAAAGCATTAAAGATGTTGGGGTATATAGGGAGAGTTTTTTTTTTTGTTTAGTTTTTGTTAACCAGGAGAGGAGAGCTAAGCAATACTGTCTATGTTAAGCCTTGTCCTGGGTGTAGGGTGGAGATACAGAAGGAAAGCAACACAAATTGAACCAGATAAAGCTGTTTGCGGTATTTTTAGTGAATGGGGTAAATTTGGACAGGATAATGGAGAAATTCCCTTACTCTTGGCAGGGGGTGCTGTTGGTCTGCTGACCAACATGATGGAACTATTTGCAGCAGAGGAGGAGGAGGAGGTGCTGCTGCAGGGTTGGGTAGCAAAATTTTTTTCAGCCTTTGTTTCCAAGGAGAACAACTCTGAAGTAATAATTCCTGATGCACTGAGAAATCAAGAAGAGCCATGCAATGGAGATACTCACATCAAGCTTACCTGAAAGGGAGCTAGCAGATATAAAAGATGCTGAAGTATGACTATCACTACTGGTGCCTATATTGTCTGATGATGAAAAATGATACAATAAGAAGAAAGCTGCCCTTTGCTCCAGAGATGTTTCTGCTGCACGTGCTGTTCCTGACGTGAGTAAAGGTACAACTGAGTCTGACAGTCAGTTGACGCCTGAAGATCAAAGAAGGCTCTAACCATCACAAATCAACCAATAAAAGCTTTTAACTTGAAAACTGCTGTTACCAAGGATTCAGACTGGTAAACCAATAAGACACTTCGAGGAGCTATCTGGATGAGGGATTCTGTCAGCAAATGGGTCCCCAATCCAAGCTGGGACCCAACATTATGCCCACAAGTTTCACATTCTAAAGAATTCCAAAATAGCAAAATTACTGCGCTCACGCCCTCAGAGGAGTTCATCACCAAGGTGAACCACCTAATACTCTTGAAATCACTCCAAAACAGTAGCACACTTCCAAAGAACAAGCGGAGATGCAACCAGCAAAGATCAACTATTGTTGAATTTGTTGTCACCTCTTGAGAGGTGACAATTAACTCAACAATAGTTGATCTTTGCTGGTTGCATCTCCGTTTGTTCTTTGGAAGTATGCTACTGTTTGGAGTGATTTCACATTCTAAATCTGGCATTAAGAATAGAAGAAAAATACAGTAAGAAAAGTAAGTAAAACAAAAAGAAAGGAAAGAGCAGCCTAAGCTCTATATAGGCTAGGAGTAGCCTAGAACTTTTATTTTCATGTTGTCGCTTGCACTATCTGCAGCGGCAGCCGACCTTGTCCTCCTCTTTCTCACACTCCAACTCCTTGACTGCCAAAGTAATATCGGTGCCCAGAGACACCCCACTAGACCCCAGGGAAACCATGATTGTTTTAATACACTGGCCAGTGTATTTTAATACACTGGCCACTAGGGAAACCAACCCACTAGCCCACCCGGGATATTATTTAAATTACTGGTCCCAATTGGAATGACTCTAGGACCCTGGACCACCAATGCAAAATTATTTAATTTATGCTGGGCAACTAGCCAGAAAAGAGTCCCACTAGCCCACCTGGGTTACTACTTTTAATTACTGGCTACTAGGCCATCTAGGGGCAATAAGTGTTTTTTGCTGAGCCCCTCTCCCCCCACACCAACCAGCAATATTTTTCTCCTCTGTGTTTTTTTGTTTTCAGATATTCTTTATTCTCTTCTGGCCACAGGCTAGGACCTACTTCTGCTTCTTCCTAAGTGAGCTATCCTTTGTACCATGACTCTGCTGCAGGTACTTTTGGACCCCATACCCACCTGCAACAAACACCTGTGCTGCCCCCTAGCTTACTCACTGATGCTGGGTACACCATCGCCCTTTGGCATTTTTTCCCCACAGTCATCTGCCCACCTGATGGGAGAAAAAAGTGTAGATTCAATTCAGGAGTGCTGCATCTAGGTCCAATGTGAGAGTGGTGTGCTGCAGGGACTTTATCTGCCAGGGTCATGTGTGCCATTTCCATGTTCTTACCACCACCCCCAGGAGCGTGCATTTGGATTGACTGCCAGTGAGGCCTGATGAAGCCAACCTATGGGTGTGTTCCAGTGGCCCTGCCTGTCACTCACAGATCCTATGCACTGCCACCTGTGTTTACCCAGGTAGTAACACAGAAACATAGAATTTGATGGCAGATAAGGACCACTTGGCCCATCTAGTCTGCCCACTTCCCAATCTAACAGATAAGCTGCAGATCCTAGTTAACCAACAACCTACTTCCTCCTACCCTCCACTAGAATTGCCTTATGTCAGTCCCATGCATTCTTGAATTCCCCCACTGTTTTTTACTATACGACCTCCTCAGGAAGGCTGTTTCATGCATCTACAACCCTCTCTGTGAAGAAATACTTCCTCACATTACCTCTGAGCCATCCCCCCTCTATCTTCAAATTGTGCCCCCTTGTTCTTGCACATCTCTTTTTTGGAAAGATGCTACCCTCTTGGACTTTGTCGATTCCCTTGAAGAATTTGAAAGTTTCTATCATGTCCCTCTCCTCCTTCCTTTCCCGGAGGCTATACATCTTAAGCTCCTTTAGTCTTTCTTCATATGTCTTCGGTTCAGACCCTACACCATTTTGGTTGCCCTCCTCTGGACAGCCTCAACCCTGTCTATGTCTTTGCGGAGATGGAGTCTCCAGAACTGTACACAGTACTCCAGATGTGGTCTTACCAACTGTCTGTACAGAGGGATAACAACTTCCTGTTTTCTATCGGTGATGCCTCTCCCTATGCATCCTAGTATCCCCCCAGCCCTCCTTACTGCCTTCTCACATTGCTGGCCCAACATTAGGTCATATGATATGACTACCTCCCAGGTTTCTTACCATTTTTGTTATTGTCAGTATCTCACCCCCCATTGTGTATCTTCCCCTGGGTTTTTGTTTCCCAGGTGCATTACTTTGTAGTTCTTTGCATTGAATCTAAGCTGCCATACATTTGACCATTCCTTCAGCCTTGCCAAGTACCTTTTCATCCTTCCCATCCCACCTTGTGTATCAACCCTGCTGCAGATATTTGCGTCATCTGCAAAGAGACATACTTTTCCTTCCAGTCCCTCTGCAATGTCACTTATAAAGACATTAAAAAGGACCAGCCCCAGTACTGAACCCTGTGGTAGCCCGCTAGTAACTCTCCTTTCTTCACTGTGGACTTCATTTACCATTACCCTCTGTGTCCTGTTTTCCAGCCAGTGTTTTACCCAGGCTACCACCCTGGGACCCACTCCCAGGCTGGCTTATTTGTTTATTAATCTTTCATGCAGGACTGTGTCAAATGCCCTGCTAAAGTCTAGGTAGGCCATGCCCACAGCCCTTCTCTGGTCTACTACTTTGGTCACCCAGTCAATGAAATCAATTAGATTTGTCTGACATGACCTTCTTGCTGTGAATCCATGCTACCTTGGGTCCTGTGCCTTACTGGCCTCTAGGTACTCAACAATTCTTTCCTTCAGAAGTGATTCCATCATTTTTCCTACAACTGAGGTCAAACTGATAGCTTCCTGTAGCTTCCTGCCTCTGTCTTGCTCCCACTTTTGTGAAGAGGAATCACATTCACCCTCCTCCAGTCCTCAGGTACCACACCATCCTCCCATGATTTATTAAAAAGGGTAGTCAGTGGTTTTACTAGTTCTTCCCTTAGTTCTTTTAGAATTCTGGGGTGAATCCCATCAGGCTCCATTGCTTTATCCACCTTCAGTTTTAGAAGTTCTTTCAGAACCCTTTCTTCTGTGAAAGGACTAATATCAAACCCCCTATCCAGAGTGCTTCAATTGACTGGATTAGGTATCTCCCCCTGCTTTTCCATTCTGAATACTGAGCAGAAGTATTCGTTCAGTATCACTGCTTTCTCACTGTCACTCTCTGCCCAACTACCTTCCTCTTTATTCAGCCTCAGTATCCCTGCCTTAATCTTTCTTTGCTCCCTAATGTACCTATAAAAGGTTTTATCTCCCCTTCTTAACCGAGTTGGCTATCTTTTCCTTGGTTTGGGCCTTTGCTATTCTGATTGCCTTCCCCGCTTCCTTCTGCCTTAACTGGTACAGTTCTCTGTCCTACTCTTTGTGTTTCTTATACTTCCTGAATGCTATCTTTTCTCCCTAATCTTCCGCCACTTCTTTTGAGAACCATAGTGTTTTTCTTTCATTTTGATTTGTTTATTTGCTTCACATAAAGGCTTGTTGCTTCTGTGATGGCAGTTTTGATGTTTCCCCATTGTTGCTCCACCCCACCTTCTTGCCTGTTTGCTAGTGCTTTTCTAATCAGCCCTCCTGAAGTCCAATACCTTCACTTTTGTATGGCTTGACTCTACAGCTAAATTTATCATGAACCACACTGGTGGTCGCTTGTTCCCAGATGGCTACCCACTTCAAGATCGAAGATCCTCTCTCCGTCCCCATTTGAGAGTACCAGGTCTAAGATTGCTCTCTCCCGAGTGGGTTCCAAAACTAGCTGTCTGAGGCATGCCCCTGTAGGGCATCAAGAATGGCCCTGCTCTTGGATGTGTCTGCAGCAAAGGTGCTCTAGTACACATCTGGCATATTCAGGTCCTCTATCAGCAATATCTCCCCTTTCTCTGTCATCTTAAGGATGCCTTCTGTCATTTCCTTGTCCATTTTCTCCCCCTGAGATAGGGGTCTGTATACAATCCCTGTGTGGATTGTGATGCCATTTCCAGTCTCCAGGGTGACTCACAGTGCCTCCTGTCCTCCCTGTTTACCCTTTAGTTCCATTGCTTTTATCCCTTCCTTTACATAGAGAGCTCCTCCTCCTCCTCCTCCTTCTTCCCTTCCTGTCCCTCTTGTAGATTGTGTACCTTGGTATGTTGACATCCCAGTCATGTTTCTCTGTGTACCAGTAGTAGTAGAGCAGCGGGACATGAGAACATCCCTCCCCAGAGGAGGAAAGCATTCTGTGGGACATCCAATTTTTCTCTCCCGGCCAGTCCTCTAACTGTCCTGGTACATTCCTGAACTCAGACTGTAGGCACTGTGAGCAGTAGTGCTCTCGCAGTTCTGGCGGGATTTCTCTTATCTGTTTGTTCCTTTATTTTCTTTCTCTATGTCTCTGTTTTCCTGCTTTGTCCTGTCTATAGCGTTTATGTAAATTTCCTTTTTCTTTACTCCTATGCTGTCAAATACTCCTTTCATGTCTCTCCACTGTCTGTCCCTGCCTTTGCTCCTGTATTTTCTCCATATTAGCCTGATTTTCTCATTCATTTAACAGGTCTGGCAGGATGCTGACTCCTTCTCTGTCTGGTAAATATTACTCTGCATCTAACCTGTCTTATCCTTCCTGTTTGCTCCCTAAGATCTAAGGATCCTTTGTGACCCCCTTCATATATTTTATATTACAGGTCCATCAGAGGTCATCCCTTCAAGACTCCTACCTCTTGCTTCCTAGTACACAGGTAAGAGACTCTCAACATATTACCTATGCATGGTGGGAGGACACTTCCTATACAGTACACAGGCTACAGGCTCTTTGTACAGCACACAGGTTGTGTGCTCCCTATACAATACAGGGAACACATACCCTGTACTGTACATTGGATGCATGCTTCCTGTCTGTCCATACGGTGGCCAACCAAGGACATAAGAGAAGTGCTCTGCTAGCCACTGTTTGGGATTTGTGGCACTGACATAAGGTAAGGGGGGGTTGGAAAGGTGGGTTTGTTGGTGCCTTTGGTGTGGAGCGAGGGGTGCCACTAGATGCCAGGTAATAATTGTTCCTACAGTTGTAACCAAAGACATGGTCAGATATTTCCAGATATTTCACAAAATTTCTGAAGAGGTTATCTCTGCTGCCCCTACTATAGAACTGCAGAAAGCAGGAGATTCTTCTAGAAGTACCACAGAAATTTAAGGAAATATCTGGCCCTGTATTTGGCTATGATGGTAGACGGGGCTGGCAATGGGAGGGTGAGAGGGACCACTAGACACCAGAGATTACTTTGATAGATACAGCAATGGTGATTGGAGAGTAGGGGGGATTTCCACTAGGCACAAGGGGTTACTTGGTCAGCTAATGGGCTGGTAATCAGAAGGTGAGAGAAACCACTAGGCAGCAGGAATTACTTTTACAGTTATGGGGCTGGCAATCAGAGGATGGGGGATCACTAGGTACCAGGTATTTCTTTGACAGTTATGGGGCTGGCAATTGTAGGGTGGAGGGACCACTAGGCACCAAGGAATCTGTGAATTCTACAGGACCAAGTCATCGGGGTGGGGGTGGAGCAAGTTGCAGGAGTGCAAATCTGCTGCCACTTCCCATGCAAATGTGCCCATAATGGGCATACAAATGGCCCCTTCATGCCTTGCATGCCCAATGGGCTAATTTGCATGGGGCCATCAGAAATTCAAATTGGGAGATACCAGTTCTATTGGGTTCAGTGACACTGTTCCCTGCACTGCCAGGTTCCAGGTCTGGGTAACATTACTTGGATTAGTGCTGCACCAACATGCCCCTGTATTCAGATGGATAGTGCCAGTGCACTGTGTGACTGAATATAACATCCTCAGTGTCATGAAAATGGGCAAGTTCAGCACAAAACTTTACACTCTGTTTTGCCCATGTTTGAACATTGGGACCATTTTCTGCTGTCCATACCTACATAAGTCACAGGCTGGGTTTATCACCTCTTGCCCTCACAACAGAGGCTTTTAGATGCCTCCAGGGGTACACAGTTTGTCCACCAGGGCCTCCTGCAATGGGCAAAAAGAGGTCTGAATAAGACTGGAGGCTTGTATGGGGGTCCTGGTGAATTTCATGACCCTGAGGGAGAAATACAGCCTTTCCAGGATCACATACTGTAGTTCATATAGTTGTGTGTGAGGTGCCTGTTAAGAGAACTGGGGGGCGGGCTGCTCCAGATCGGTCACTAGTAGACAATATATTAGTGTCAGCCCACCCAGGGAGCAATCCTCTGGCATCCCATGATAAGCTAATAAAAGAAGCTAAGCCTATCAAAATTAAGGACTACAGGATGGCATGGGGAAGAGGTTTAGTCAGAGAGATAACTCCGGAAATGGAAACTGGCTATTAACCACACCACCACCTGCACCTGGGCCAACTGAGTCAGGTGCAATATAACTTCCAGTATAAGACATATTGTACCTGCTGCCAGGTAATTCATCAGTTAATCAGACAATTCATAAAAGTTTAATGAGTGACTCATTGAAGTTTGGCACTTACCAGGTTTAAATCAAGATAGTTGTGACATTCTGTTTCAGGTATATATATTTTTAATGTACAATTTTCATACAGGTTTCCTGCAATAAAGTAGACTTTCCTGTAATTTAACTATGGCAACATATGCCTACTAACAAGAAATAATCCTGGTACATAGGAAGCTTAAATTAAAGTTTCCAAATAAGACCAGTAGAATGTAAGTCAATTTTTGTGCAACAGACTTATTTTTTTTTAAGCCTGCCTTGCTTTTGTAAGAACAACAACATGCCTTAAACATGGACTTAACTCTTATGTGCAACCAGCCCATGGAGGTTCTACCGCAATCACATCCTAACAATCACAACTGTTGGACTGAACAATGGATGCAATCTCAACTCTAATACATGAAGTCTGGGCAGAAAATAATTTCATAAAGGCCTTGTATCTTTACACAGAAGCCTCACCAGAACACAAGGTGAGGCAAGACAGGTTGAAAATCTTATTGACTACACTGGAAGAGCAGCCAGCCTATTACCTTTTATCGCAAGGATGCACAAGAATTTTTTTTTCCTTCTGCAATCATAGACTCCTGATATCTCTTCAATTGAGGTAGAAGGATAAGTCTGCCAGACTCAGCTTAAGATTTTCTCTAAAGTACTTGAATTCCAACATCTGCCCCGTACTTTAAACTGATGAACATAGAAACATAGAATTTGATGGCAGTTAAGGACTGCCTGGCCCACCTAGTCTGCCCAGTTTCCTACCTAACAGATAAGCTGCAGATCCTAGTTAACCAGCAGCTTGCTTCCTCCTACCCCCCACTAGGACTGCCTCATGTCTGTCCCATGCATTCTTGAATTCCCCCACTGTACTTGACTCTACGACCTCCTCAGGGAGGCTGTCCCATGCATCCACAACCCTCTCTGTGAAAAAATACTTCCTCACATTATCTCTGAGCCGTCCCCCCCATCTTCAAATTGTGCCCCCTTGTTCTTGCACATCTCTTTTTCTGAAAGATACTACCCTCTTGGACTTTGTTGATTCCCTTGAGGTACTTGAAAGTTTCTATCATGTCCCCTCTCTCCATTCTTTCCTCAAGGGTATACATATTAAGCTCCTTTAGTCTTTCTTCGTATGTCTTCTGGAGCAGACCCTGCACCATTTTGGTTGCCCTCCTCTGGACTGATGAACCTTAAACCATGGTAATCCTCATCATGAATGCACAGGGTCAGAATGAACTGGCACAAAAGCATCAGCAGCTGCGTGGACTGCATGATTATAGGCCTCCACTGCTGTGCTGACACTCACAGAGGAGGCAGCAATTCTGGAACAAATGTCCACCATCTTGCAACCTGATCTAAATGATGCCAGAGTAATAGTGGGAAACATCCGCAGAGGCAATAAAAAGCCAAGATGAAAGTTGATAATTCTCAGTACTGGCTACCAAATTTATTTGTAGCTGGTCAATCATTGCCCACAAGGAGAACAGAAAATTAATGGGTTGTTCACCAACATGGGTTGCAGAGTGAACTAAGTGATCAAAACCCAGGGTTTCCATCACCTGAAGGGGCTGTGGGCCAAACTAGTCAATTACAATTAAATATTCACCCATGTATTATTTTATTTTATATCATTTATTTATTGATTGATTGATTATTTGATTTGTTAGAATTTGGCACACTACAAAATCTATATTTAGGCACAGTACTTAATTTTCAAGTATATATACTAAATGATTATAGTGCGATGTGGTTACTGCAGTCTTACTGTAGTCATTATAGCATTTTTCAAGTTTTACAGTGCATATATATGTATTGCAAAGCTTGTGAAACACTGCAGTAATTTATCTATTAGGGCTGAAACCCAAAGTATACAAAGTAAGGAAATGAAAAATTAGGGTTGAAAGTCTGGAACCCTAGCAAGTTGGTGGTGTAGGTCCCTCAGGTTTCAATTATCATGAGACACAGTGTTAATATTACCCAAATCACTCTTTACAGAAGCACTGCTGCATCATTAATTTTGTATGACAAGACAGTTACTGTTGATATAAACATAAATTCAGTAGCTTTCATGCTTAGTAATAAAGTGCTGGGGCTGCCAGTCGACATTTCACTTTTGCACCATTAAAACTTTGAGCAAGTAACTCCAGAGTATCTTAACAAGTGATTTACCTTGGTTTTTGTTTCATACCCACTAATGCATGTTTGTAATGTCACAAGCATGTATTATGGAGCCCAGCCCCATGAGTCATTCTCCCGTGCTTACCAAAATGTCTCTTTTCTCAAATCAATAATTAAAAAAGATGAAAGCAAATATATCAGTTGTTTTTAAAATGTGTGCACTACTTTGCTTTGTGATACTTTTATAAACCACTCAGGGTTTATATAGTATCACCACCTTAGGTGTTTAAACATATCTTGTAACAGATTAACATCAATTTATTATTCTATATAATATATTAGAAGATATGTTGTTTTGCAGGCTCTTTCAAAATGTCATTCTTCACAGTTTTGACCTAGAAAAATAAAGAACAACTATATCAGAACTTGTAGAATGACTTGGGATGTGAAGACTTGGTTTTCATTGGTGACCATGGAACCCATTTCAAGATTAATAACTTTCTTGTGTATCTTTCCCTGAGTAGCACTGACAGAGTGATGGACATCCAGGCAGCATATTAACAATGCAGGATGTGCCTGCAATCCTGCCACCAGCATGGATGACCAAGTAGACTGCTGCTAGGCTACCCAGTCCTGTTGTCCAGTGTTTGGAGTCCATGCTGATGGTTCTGCATGACTGTACAATTCCCAGCCTTCTACTCATCGCAGCATGGAAGCACATGAGTTGCACATTTGATGTGAAACTGTGTTACAAAATGTGCCATATCATCTGCATCAAAAGGAACCTCTCAGAGCTCACCACCCCACTATCTGCTCTTCTGAAGTTGTGAGAATGAGACATAAAACATTTAAAATGCTTCAGAACAGAGTGGCTCTTTTGTTCAGTACAGTGGGACAGCCAGTGAGTATGACCTAGTTGTGAGTCTTAGTAGGAGAAAAGTACCAAAACTGATTAACTGGACTTGAGTTTTGTTTGTTGACTTGTTGATTGTTTTGATTGCAACATGTCGCAAAAAGGTAGTATAACAAATAAGAAATCCTCTGTGAGGAACAGGGCTGATAGGACTTTTTGGACTTATTGTGACATCATGGTGCCAATCAAGGGTTAATCTCATATATTTGAGATATCACCAGAACCCCTCACCTTTCTAAAAAATCCTGTTATTCATAAGAAAGGCCTTAGCATATTTCACCTATGTGCTAGGAGCTGAGTCCCTAAGCTCAACCTACTCAAAGTTTGGACCTCACAGTACTCTCCCAGCCTTCTGTGCAAATCTGAGTCCTGGCAATCTTCTTGGTTACTGAACTCAAACTTGCCTTTCCCGGACTTTCACCTTTTCCAACAGGACCATGGCAATCGCAGCGATGGAGTAGCCTTATATGTACGCCAGAACCTGTCCTGCACAATCATCCTAAACAAAAATCAGTCCCTTCCTCTTTTGAGTTCCTACTTGCCAAACTATCCCTCCCTTCTACCCACCCCACTTATATAGGTGTCCTTTATGCCTCCACAAAGATCTCTTCTATCTCCATTCTCATTGCACTGTCTTCCCTTGCTTCCCATGCTGCATCTGGCAAATTTATCCTTTTGGGTGATTTCAACTTAAACTGGCTTTTCTGCACCTCCAGACCCACACTGCAAAGGATTGAGATCCTAGGCCTTACCCAAATTAATTTCGGAACTAATCTGACTCAACCCTCAATCCCCAACCCCTCCCTCCTAGAGTGGGTACTTGCTTCTCACCCCTACTGCATCATTACAGCAGATACACTGCCAGATGCCTTCAGTGATCACAGCACGACCTATTGCATCAGGAAAGTGAGACTTACCCACTCATCCCATAAAAACATATGGTCTAGATCTCTCAGATCCCTCAACACGCATGCCCTACTATACAAACTTACTACCTGTGACTGGTCACCTGTCTATCATGTCTCTGACAATGACACTGCCCTGTCCCACTTCCAAGCCATTCTCAGTCACACATGGAACCTTCATGCCCCCTTAAGAAAATTTAGGGTCAAATGTGCCTACCATCCGTGAATCCCTCCTGACTTTATTACCTTGTGTAAATCCTGTGACCGAACATGAGCCTGTTTTAAATCCTCCCAATCCCTATCCAACCTCCTACTCTACAGGTCATTCAGGAATTCGTGGACCAAGGCTATCCACTCTATCAAAGCCCTCTATTTCAAAAACAACCTCCAGACTAATCTCAATTCCCATGCAAAATTCTGTAAAGTTATTGAGTCCTTTTTTGACCCCCCTGCCTAATCCACTCCCCCATCCTCATGGTGAATGTGATACCAGTCTCTGACCCTTCCTCTGTTGACACTCCCTTCAATAATTTCTTCACCGTCTATGCCCTACCCTCCTACTCTAGCCTCCCCATCCCCCTCTGCCTCTGCTCCTCCATCACCCAGTGACTTCAATTTCCCCTCTGTCTTCCCTACAAGTTTTCCTTGCCCTAGCCTCACTCAACCTCTCTATGTCCAGACCTCATGGGGTGGACCCCAAACTTGATGCATCTTAGCCCCAGACATTGCCTCCCCACTAGCTCACACTCTGAACTTTTCCTTTTCCCTGTGCACTGCTCCCAGGCCTGGAAAGTTGCTAAGGTACTCCCATTGCATAAGGGGGGATACCCCTCCTCCCCAGGTAACTTCTGGTCCATCTCTCTTCTCCTCTTCCTGGCAAAGCTCAAGGATTTTCTCACCTACTCCAAACTTGCTAACTTCCTTCATTCCTCTGATTTTCTCTCCCATTCTGGTCTGGATTTAGGAAGCACCATTCCATTGTATCCTCCCTATTGTGGGTTATTGATGCTATCCTGAATGTTATAGATCAGGGTCACATCACCTCAGCTATATTCATCAACCTGGCCAAAGCCTTTGTCTCAGTGTTCCACCCCCACTCCTTAACAAACTGCTCATTGTCAACCTCTCATCTGATGCTGTTGATTGGTTCCACTCATACCTCTTGTGCCATCAAGTCTGTGCAGGTGAGAGGTGTCCTGTCCCCCCCCCATCTTTGCCAGAGGCCCACAGGGTTCCATCCTTGATCCTGTCCTTTTCTTCATTTTCCTCAGTGGCATCCCCTCTGCATGTGTCTCCTTGCACATCCATATGTACAGTATGTAGATGACACAGTTATCTACACTTCCGGCCCAATGGCATCTGCTGAGACTGGGCCGCTCCAGCAGGATTTTCATAACGTACTGAGTTAATTCCATGAAAACCTGCTCAAGGTTGACACCAAAAAAATAGTGTCCATGAACTTCAGCACCTGCCAGAAACTGGCCAGGATCTCATCCCCACTGTTTTCGCCATGATGGCACTCCATTTGAAGTGGCCCTTGCTTTCCTTCAATTGAGTCCCTAAATCTCACCCAAATATTTTCCAGACCAACCCAACTCAGTCCTCACTCCCCCAATCACTCACTCCAAGACTGGGTACTTCAAGTACCTAGGAGTACGACTCAACAGTAAACTCAATTTCTCTGTCCTCATAGATGCCATCCACACCAAACTACACCCAAACTATGCACCCTGTTCCACAGTAAAGACTGTCTCTCCATCCAAATCTGCAAGGAACAAGTAACCAAAAAGGTTCTCCCAGTTTTTGATTATGCGGATATAGTCTATGGTATTGCCCACTCCTCCCCCTTGCCAGACTAGACACCCTGTCCAATGCATTCTATTATTTCACCACCAGCTCTGCCTTCCATACCCATCACTGTTCTCTCTATGCCTTACTCTCCATTCTTGCCCTACTGTCACATCGCCATGCCCATCACACTGCCTTCATCACCAAGTGCTGGTTTGGGTCCCTTCCCTCATATCTTTCTTCCCTGATATCCACCACCCCCTACTCTTCCTACTCACTTTACTCCAGGGATTTCTGTACCTTCTCCATTCCCAACCTGCACTCTTCTGCTGGCCAAGCAGCCTTCTCCTATTTCCCCCTCTCCCTCTGGAATCTGCTCCCCTTCCGCCCTCCACCACTCGCCTTCTTTCCCTGCCTTTAAACTTCACCAAAGGCAACTTCCTGCACTGTCCTGTTCCTGCCTGTCCCCCTTCTGGACCACTTACCTCTCCTTTGACCCTCTCCTGCTCAGTTCTCATGTCCTTGCCTTTCACATTTTTACCTCTACCCCAATGTGCATTGAGCACTTTATCTTACACTCTTTTGTTTATTACATATTGCTATATAAATGTTGTCACAGTCACATGATAAGATTTAGCTGGTGAAAACTAGCTACCACCCACTCTGCTTCCATAGCCTGCCTTTTAAGTTAAAATATATTGCTCAAACCTAGCTTTGGGAGATTTAATAGTTTTTTGCTACCTTACTGACTCTCTAGTAGTCACTGAAAATCATTTTCATCTTCCAGAATAGGCGTCAAGATGAGGAATGCACGTATGCGTCATACCCCTCCTTCAACACTGAATAAACACTCTAAAAGGATGAAGGCCCAGGGTACATTGACCAACCGATCTTCTACTGGCCGTCAGGCCCTCACCGTGGATTGATTCCTACAGGAGATTTCTCCACTAAAGGATTCCTTGCAGCTTATAATGGAGGAGTTGAGGAAAATTTTAATCGAGAATGAAGCTTTGAGAAAGCGAGTCTTGGATACTGAAACACGCATCAGCTCGCTCAATGATTGGAGAGACCATTGGGAACCTGAAGTAGTGACCTTGAGAAGGAAAACTGCCCATCTTGAGGAAGAACTTGAGGATTTAGAAGGGTGCAAATGGCAAAGTAATGTAATTATATTGAGACTACCGCAGGACACTGAGGGCTTAAACTCTTTGCAGCTCATTCAGAAACTATGTAAGAAATTAGCTGGTCCATGGTCAAATGGTCAAATGGGCACTCCTACATTATTGAACATGCCCATTGGGCCCTCTGCCCCATGCCTCTGGCTGGATCTCCACCATGTCCATTCATTTTTACATGTTTGAATTCCTTGGACCATCAGCATATTTTAGGGAAGGTCTGTGAACTGAAGGAAGCTACCTGGGAAGGGAACAAGCTTAAGATCTACCACTGGCCATATAGCAAACAAGGGCTACTTATAGCCCTTTCATTTCTAAATTAATTTCCACCTATATTGGCTTTAAGATGATTTATCTGGCGTGACTCCAGGTCATCCATCAAGGCTTCCAGAAATGCTTCGACTCATTCAATGAGGCTAAGTAGGAACTGCCTCATTTATTTCTAGACCTCTTCAAATCCATTACTTGAAGGTACTTTCTTGGAGCTGCTCTAAGTTCCAGTCTCCCAGTTGTAAGTATTTATTGCCAGCTGTTTTATTCATATTCTGTTGGGACTGATTAGTACTTGTGAGACATTTGCATAAGTCATTGAACTTCAGCTTTTACCACCACAATGTTGTGGCTGTGCTGATACACGGACAGAGTGACTGGTTATACTACTATCTAGTTGTGGGAAAGAGGTCTTGCTCTGTCCAGTTCTGAATAATTATAAGGGACTGCTTTATACTCAATGGGTGGGATATTCAAAGCAGTTGCGCAAGGCGCAAGTGAGATGTGCTAGCGCAATAGCAGACATGCACCAACAAGCAATATTCGGTGGGCAACAATGCACAGTGCATAATGCAGTGCACCAATGTACAACCAAAATTAATGCATGCGCAAGTGCAGGGGGCGTAGCCATAAATAAGTTGCACAGTGTGATATACAACAGTAAGCCGATGGCACAAGCGCAGAGCAACAGGGACATGCACAGAGCAAAGTTGAGCCCATAAAAGGATGGAGCAAGCAGGGGACAGAGGCTTGCACCCATGGGAGTAGGTGTGAGAGACAGAGAGAGAGAGAGAGACAGAGAGAGAGAGAGAGAGAGAGACAGAGAGAGACAGAGACAGAGAGAGGTCCAGTGGCCAGGCAAGACAGCAGCAGGGATGCAGAACAGGCACAGAGGTAGGAAGTGCAACAGGCAGTGGGACAGGGAGTGCAACCCTGATTGTGCCTGTGAGTGTGAGCTGACCAGAGTGTGTGTGTGGGTCCCAATACAGGAGTGCGCCCAGTGTAGGGGCCGAGGCAGCAGCACACAGCTGGTGTAGCCCAGGATGTCAGCTGCAGGGGGGGGCAGGACAGGCCAGGACATGGCCAGCGCAATATTCCAGATGGAGGTGGTAATGAGGGGTGTGAGGAGGTGGTTGGCTGAGCAGTGCTGCTGTGGAAGGGCCCCGGCGGTGGTATGCCTGGAACAGGTGGTACCATGCCCACACAACTTTCGAACAGTACAGTGACACCGAGATTGTGGGCCATTACCGCCTGAACCGGGTGATTCTGAGGCAGCTCTGTGAGCTGTGCAGTGATGAGATGCAGGCACCCACAAGATGGAGCCACGCCCTGTTAGTGGAGACAAAGGTCATGGCCATAATGTGCCTGCTCACCACAAGCACCTTCCAGAGACCAACAAGGGACACCACAGGCATAACCCAGTTGGTCACGTCGCGGCTCCTCACACAATTCCTCAACGCACTGCTGCCACATGCTGTGGAATACATCCACTTCCCCAGCACACAGGTGGAGCATACAGCAAACATGCAGGAGTTCCACAGAGTTGCACGTATGCCTGGCATGCTAGGGGCTATTGACTGCACCCACATAGGCATCCGCACACCACTGGGGCTGGAGGGGGTGGCCTACATCAACAGGAAAGGCTACCCCAGCATCAACTGCCAGGTGGTGTGCGATGCCAAGAGGTGCATAATCAATGTCTGTGCCACACACCCTGGAAGAGCACACAATGCCTTCATCTGGCACCAGTCTGCACTGTGCCACAGGTTTGAGAGTTGGGACATCCCCACCAGCCACCTAGTAGGTGAGTATGCAGCTGGAATGGGCAGCCTTGCACAACAGGGCAGGGTCTGGGGGGGAGATGTAATGCTGGGGTCATAGGTGGTCTGTCTGTGTAGGTGGGAGGAAGCCACACAGACCACAGTGCTATCCCATCATGTCCCCACACAGGTGACAGTGGATACCCACTCCAGCCCTGGCTGCTCACCCTGAACTGGCACCCATTGACCCCAGTGCAGGAGAGATACAATGAGGCACACGCCAGCACACAAAACATCATTGAGTGTGTGTTTGGACTGCTGAAGACATGGTTCTGTTGCCTGCACAGGTCTGGCGGTGCCCTACAGTACAGCCCCTTGAAGGCCTGTGGCTAATTCCTGCCTACTGTGTGCTACACAACATGGCCATTGACCATGGGATAGCCGTCAAGGTTGAAGACGGGAACAACAGTGGGGACGATGCGGATGCCGGGCCACACGGTGGTGGGCAGCCCCCCCAGATGACTGGAACCCCAGCTGCAGAGGATGGCCCAGAAGCACCGGGACAACATTGCAAAGGAGCACTATGGTGCATGCAGGTAGGCGAACATGACCACATGCAGGGACCAGGGCACAGTATACAGGCATGCCAGGCTGGGCCCCACAACAGACACAGCTGGAGGGAAGCATTGACGGAAAGGGACAGGACACTGTGGAAGCACCCCATATGGCACTGTGGACCCTACACGCATGGCCCCACACACCTCCACACACACAAGCACAGTCACATGGGCACCCACACATGCACACCCTGAAGCCGCCATTGGGCGTGTGTCAGATGCTGAACACCAGTGCACAGTGGCGGCCGGTGATGTGGTGGCATCATCATGCACAAGCCACGGTGGCCAGCAGCCTGGTGGGTGTGCACAAGGCGGGCATGTTGCATGGGCCATGGACCACATGGCCCTGGTATGCACAAGCACACACCACACCACTGTGCATACAGGGCTGCAGCAGGCAGCAGACTGGTAGGGAGGGAGGCATATCATGACCACTGTGCAGTTGCATGGCTGTCACAGACATATGGACTACCCAGCTGAGGCTGCCCAGCAGACTCAGGCTGTGTAACGGCCACAGGGGGTGTCACAGACAGTCCCCCAGGTGTTACACTGTGGGTGTGCGACCAGTCCTTCGCAGGTGTCTGCAGGTCTCCGAACAGGCCTCCTCCAGGTGTGCCTGGAATGCCTACAGTGGATCCCAGTGATGACAATGCTGGGGTCGCATTACACCAGGACAGAGGGGTGGAGAATTCACTCCATGGTGACTGCTGTGGACAGCCCTGCACCAGGGTGGCCAGTGGTGCTAGGTCAACCATGACTGCAGCGGTGAGCTGATCCAGGCCTGCGGTCATGTCCTCCCGCATGCATGTGGCCTTGGCCAGGAGCTGCTCAATGTCCCAGTTATGTCACCCTGCTGACTGGTGCAGCTCCATGTGGAGTGCATGCACCCCCCTGCCATGACCAGCATCTGTTGCTCCACGGATGCCCAGAGCAGATGGGTGTGCTCGGTCAGACGGTCAGTGCCCTGGGGGGCTTGGGCATTGTGCCAAGCCACGGGAGTTGCACGGCCCCACAACATGGCCCCCCCACACAGGTGAGGGCTGCACAGCTGGGCCCCCTTGGGCCTATACTGTCTGCTTTGCAATGGCAGTGGCCACTGTACCTGGACCCCCTCGGCACCGTCCTGCTGCCACTACTGCCCCTCCGGCCACTGTGTGCGTGACGGTGCTGGGGCATCTGTGCCACCATCGCCACACAGTATGGGCTGTGTCACAGGTATATCGACCACTGCCTCATTAGGTGGTGTGGCTGGAGGGTCGACATGCTCCACCTGGATACCAGCTGCGCTGCTGTATCTGGTGCGTGGTAGAGTTGCCTCCCCCCCGGCTGGCATCACCACTGTCCAGGATAGTGGACATGTCATCATCAGACCCTGACCCTGACCCCATCAGTGTCTCAGAATACTGGATGCCATGGCTGGCATCCCACTGAAACACTGCCTGGGTCTCATCCATGCACACACCACAGGCATCCGTTCAGACAGTGGGGAAGGCCCAGCAGCGATCCGTGGATCAGTGGAGGTGGATGGATGCTCCTCCAGGTCCACATCAGCCCCCAAGGTGGGCACCACCACCCATGCAGCTGCATGCAGGTGCTCGGGATCTGTAAGGGAACACATACATGTTAGTGCCGCTACCATGAACCCCTGCCCCCTTGCACCCCTCACCCCCATCCCTATGCACCACTGTACCTACCATGCAGTGATGGGCTTCCCCCCATCTGGAATCCACTACTGGGTACACCCTCCACAGTGCTGTGCTGCATGGATGCCACCACCAGCTCCTCCTGCGGTGTCAGCTATAGCACCTCAGGCTGTCCACTGCCCCCGTGGTGGCCCATGCAGCATGGATGGCAGCCACCTTCTCATTTATCCACCTCCAGTCCAAACCCACCTTTTTCTTGCACTCCTGTGCTGACCTCTGATGGCTGCACTGCAAGTTCACGGCCCTGGCCACTCCCTCCCATGCCTCCGCCCTGGCCTGCGGGGTGTCTTTGGAGCCACTCAGAAGGGGCTCCTGGTCCAGGTAAGCTTCATACAGAGCATCGCACTCAGACCCTGTGAAATTGGGCCTGTGCCTCCATGAAGGCCCCTGCTCCACAATCTCCTCTTGCACTGACATGCTCACTGCTGTGGGTGGAGACTTGTGGTTAGTGCTGGCTGCCACACAAGAGGCACCCCCCCAATCCACTGTCCCAACATGCCCACTTCCTGGCATCTTACCTGAGAAGGATGCAATACCGGTCTGGTGCCTGCGCAGTTCCATGGTGCCTTTATAGCACATCACATGTAAATGAGGGAATGCGCAACTGTAATGAGATGCAAATGCCTCCGATGCGCTGCGGATATGCTGATCAGCTCATCTGCATATGCCTGCTGAATATTGTGGAATTGCGCATGGAGCAGTGGAGATGCGCATGCACAAGCCATGGCACAATTGTATGACGTGCGCATTCCGCATGGTACAGCGCATGCTCGCCTACATTGGTAGCACATCCTACGCACAGTGCACTACAGGCAGCACAGTGCTCTGATGTTATTGGGCATGTGGGGCACATGTGCTGTACAGCCAATGGTGCTAGTGCGCTTTTGGCACATGGCCCATGGGACACACTGGACCCTATAGTGCACCATGCTATCCATGCCCTCTCGCGCACAGTGTGCGTGGAGACCTTTGATCCCTGCATGTGTCCCTTGACCCCTGGGTGCCTGCGGCACATGCCAGTGATGCCCCAGCTGTATCATGCATCGGCGAGGCATGCGCAATTGGGGATGGCAGTGCATTGCCAGGCATGTCACACATCCATTGCATGTGCATCTCGTGCACTCACCAGTGCCATTTTAGCACAGTGCTGTAGGTTGCAGGCATGCCTTGTAAGAGCACACCAAGAGTGCCCACTTGAAGCGAGGTTGAGATAGTCAACTTGTGGCACTGGTGGAGCCACATTTTGGTTCCCTATATGGGCAGGTGTCCCTGGACCAGCCATGCACAGAGGTGTGGCAGGGGGTGGCCCAGGAGCTGTCGGAGACCACAGGGTGATGCCAAAGTGGGAAGCAGTGCCACCGCAGGTGCAGGGACCTGTGGAGGAGGGATCCAGACCATCTGAGGACACTGCAGGCATGCATCTGGAGGGGTGCAGTGCCATGGCCAGGTGAGTGCACATAACCACAACAGTGCCATGTTGCTGTTCTGTGGGGTACAGCAAGTGCCATGCCATGCTGTCGGGGGTGGAGGGCTGTGGCTGGGAATGCCACCGTCCATGGCAGTGCACCATAGGTGTGTTGTGCCACTGCATGGCCACTGCACAGGGAAATGGGGTATGCTGTGCTGGAGGGGGGTGGGGCATGTGGGTTGCTGCCTTGTGCTGATTTCTGCCTCTCACTGTCTCCCTACTAGGCTCTGAAGATCAGCACAGAGCCCGGATGGCAGGTGCCACTGCCAGACTGCAGCAGAACAGTGGTGGCACATGACAGAGGGATGCTGGCCAGGCGGGAGGTGCAGGTGGACAGGCACCAGTCGGACTGCAGCTTGCAGGCAGGCACTTTGTCAGTGTACATTGTTGTGTGGGGTAAGAGTGGGCCACAGCTCCCCGTGTACATAGCCATTACAGCCATGCATCACCAACATGGTCCATTGCACCATGCTGCACCTTTTGCATGTGTGTGTGTGGCCACTCTGGGTGGGCTGTGGTTGCATCCAGGTCCAAGCCAGGCCACTGCCATCCCCATGCAATGGCCATTTGCATGGCAGCCATGGCTGTTTCATGCTGCGCATGTCTGGTGGTGGTGTGTAGTGCTGAGCATGGCTGTGGATGGTTGAGATTGCGGCTTGTGTGGGCACGCACATTGCGGATGGCTGTGTGCCCTCTACAAGGCACATGTCACTGCTGTCTGCTGCTCATGGTGGATGGACTATAGTCATATGGGTGTGCACTCATCCTTGTCCCCTCCTTTGTCCTAGGTGTCTAGGAGGTGGATGTCCACACCAGGCTGCTGGAGAGAATACTGAGGGTTGCCACGGCCACCCTTGCAGTGGCCCGCATCATTAGGCAGGCCCTGTTCCGGCCTCAGAGGTGAAGATGGACAAGGTGCCAGTAAGCATGAACATCTTGAGGGGCCCGTTGGCCTGCTTCACCCTCCCTTTCTCTGACCCCCTTCCCAATTCTCCATTGTACCCTGCCTAGCCATGACCCCTGTCCCCGCCCCCCTTCCCCAGCCTACCTTCCTGATTGTGGCCTCCCCATTCCCTGCCCCCTCTCCCTGTTCCCCTGTATTTAGTTTCTTGTTGTTGTTTGTTTCTTTTAATACACTTATATTTTGGTAGCCATCCATGTCCATGTCTGCTTTGCAGCTGGCGTATGGAGCCATGCTGCAGTGGTGTGCATGGTGGCTGTGTGGTACGTCTATGGTCAACTGGGGCTTGTGCCTGGTCATCTGTGCCCAGTGGCCTGTTTGTGTGCCCTGGGGCATATGTGTGTTCCCTGCTGGGCTATGTGGCCTGTGTGTTGTGTGCTGTCAGAAGGTGTGTTGTCAGCTATGGTCCTGGTGGCATGTCTCATGTCATCCTGTGGGTGTTGCCCGTGGCTGCCTTCCAGTGGCCATTGGTGTCAAGCCACCTCCTTGCACTGCTTTGGTTTGCGTGGTCAAGGTCTGCAGCAGTGCACCTGCCTTGCCTCCCTCCAGTCATCCTCTGAATCCTGGTGGCAGTGTGGCCTGCTCTTGTGGCCTACTTCACACTGTGCTGGGTGCCCTGTGCTATGGCCCATGTGCCTCTGTCCCTTGCCCATGTTGTGCCGTTGCACTTCCTGTCTTGCTCCATTGCACAGCCCAGGTTGCACAATGGCACCTGCTGACTTGCTCCCTGGCGCAGCCCTTGTTACGTGATGGAGCGTCCCTGCGATATTCAGCCATCTTGTGCTGTCACTTGCCATTGTGCTCAGCCTTTGAATATCACATTGGATGCTTACTGGCGCAGTGTACATGCACTGCTCGGCTCTTGCACCTGTCTCTGGTGCATTTCTGAATATCTCACCCAATGGTTTAATCTGGAGCCATCCTTTCTGTTGCTTTTTGGCCCTGCAGCCTGATATGGATCAATAACAGTTTCGATCTGAATGCTTTGTACTGTATTCAAGTCAGCTACAATTCCAGGAAATTTCCTAATGCTCATGGAGGGTGCAGATCAGAGCATCGTTTTTTCTTTTATACTACGGTTTGACTTAAGGAGTCCTATTACGGACACACTTATTAATGTTTTTTGCTCCCCTTTTCAATTTTGAACCCACTGTTTAAACTTTACTGTGTGCCTGCTGACAAGTGAATTAGCCCTCTTTGTTTTTTGGTGCATCCCCAGCTTGTCATCGGGGATGCCCACTTGAGTTTATTGCATTATGCCTTTTCCTCCCCATGGAGCTGTGAGAGGACTACTGCAGGCACAATGTTATTTGAGCTGTACCCTCCAGTTTTGCACATCAGATGTTTGTCATTGGGGACACCTGTCAAAGGTAACAGCATAATAGCCATTTCTTCATACGATGCTGCAAGAAGACTTCTGGTAGGCTATGTAATATGAGAGACTTTATTTTTCATTTTGTATCCTGGATGTCTTATATCTCTGCCGGTTTGGAGTGTATCATGGACAACTCCGTTTGAACTCATTAACATGATCCTTCATTTACTGTCATTAACTGGACTGGAATTGCATAGCAACAGTATTCTTTTTGCTCATATACTTGTTGAAAGTCCGTTCTTAGAAGCTGCTTCTGGAACTCATTTAATTGGTACTGGTGTGCCAGAACAGAACACTGCTTTATCTGTTTCCCTTGGGATTTATTACAGTGACACTTACCACTGATTTTATCATTAATGTTTTTCATTTTCATTCTATTGGTCACTATGTATTCGCTTCTTATTACGCTTTATAGCACAGATTACTTTATATAGCATATTTAGATTTCATAGGAGATTTTAGTACCCTAACCATATTGTTGAACATCTTCATTGCAGCGTTAATGCTTTTTCTTAGTTACTGTTAGCCACTGCATTTATGTTTCTTGTTTTTAGAATGCTGGTTCCTTTTTGGTAGAAAACAGTATTACTAGGTTTATATATATATTGTAGGAGTGAATATTTATATGCAATATTTGTTACTTTGCTGTCTATAGGGTGGGGGGGGGTTGAGTAGTTTTGTCATGGGCCAGTCTGATGTCTTGGAGCTGCAGTCTTTAGGACTGGGGGTTACTCAGGGGTTTAGTTTTGCATGGGAGTGGAAGTTGTTGTTGGTTTTAAGGTGGGGTTGATGTTTTTCTGGTGATTTTTTTATATTCCTTTATTGGGGCTCAGTCATATTTTTGGGGCTTTTCAAAGAGATGTAAGTTATCCTAGGGGTTCCTTTTTTATATACCTACTCTTTTTGACTTTTCAGTGTTGTGTCTAACATTTATTACATGAAATATAAAAGGGGGCCTGGACAAGTGTAAGCACTATATGGTGCTTCATCATCTCCAGAAATTGAAGGCCGGGATTGCTTATTTGCAGGAAACACATTTTAGGAGGGAGGATATACTTCTTTTTAAACGGACCTGGGTGGGACAGGCCAATGGGGTGAGCTGTAGCACTAAGAGGGGTAGAGTTGCTATCTTGATCGGCCAGCATGTTCCATTTCTTTTGATCAAGGAATTTGGGGATGCTGAGGGACATTATATATTCTTGCATGGGAAATTAGGGTTGACTGAGATCATATTGGGGTCTGTTTATGGTCCCAACATGGACTCTCCTACTTTTTTCACTAAGATTGCTCCCATTCTAATTCCCCTGGCCCACTTGTCTATAAAAATTGTAGGGGATTGGAATACCATATTCCAACCTGATATAGATGAGTTGGGTTCCTAAAGTCAAGGACTCTCCCTGGGCCAACGGGGCCAATGGGATCTGATGGATGGCCTGGGTCTTGCTGATCCATGGAAGATTCTTCATCCCACGGACAGACAATGCACTTTCTTTTCCTCCCTACATGGAACACATTCTAGATTAGATTATTTTTGAATTAATCAGGAATCTGTATCGGGAGTCATCTCGTCTGAGATACTTTAGATGGTGATATTTGGTCATGCCCCCGTTAGTCTGATTTATGCTTTATGGTGGATGGAGGATCAGGATTCTACATGGTGCCTCAACATCCAGCTCCTTCAGGATCCTGATATGCTCCAGTCAATTTGGACTTACCTTCAGAATTTCCTGGATCAGAATGAAGGATTGGTCATTGCAATTGATGTACTCTGGGGAGCATTGACATGATCTTTGAGGGGCGAATGTATCCACCTCAGGTTCAAGACAGCTAAAACTAGACAAGCCCCACTGGATAATATTTTATGGGACATTTGGACTCTTGAGCATTCTCTTTTATCATATTCCACACCAATCGTTTGGTCCCAATTGCATAACCTTAGAGCTCAATATGCCGACCTACTCGCCCAAAAGGCAGAACTAGCTCTGCTTTGGACCAAAATACAATATGTATAGTCAGGAGAGAGAAGGCAGGCAAGTTGTTGGCCCTTAGGCTCCGTGCCATGCAGACTACTAATTATATCCCCTGAATTTGGCCCAGCTTAGGAGAAAACATTGTTACCCATTCTCGGGGTATTGCCAAGGTTTTTTGTTCATTCTAAGCTAATTTATATACGGACGATCCCACTGGCCTTCAACTGTTAGCTGACTTTGAGGCTTGTCAAGACCCCATCCCCCTTCCCGTCCTCTAACGTTCTCATCAAGAGCTTCTCAAAGCTCTAATAATGCTTGCAGAGGTTCTGCAGACCCTAAAGTTGCTTCCCCATAATAAGTCCCCTGGGCCGGACGGTTTTGTTAATAAATTTTATTCAGCCTTCGCAGAAAAACTTACCCCTCCCCCTTTTAGTTTGGGTTTATAATTTCTGGTATGAATCTGTTTTTTCCAAACCCTCATTTACAGAGGTTTGGATTGCATTAATTAAATAACCTGAAAGAGAGGAGACTTCCACATTGTTTACTGCCCAATCACCTTATTAAATTCAGATATTAAGATTTTGGCAAAAATCTTGGCCAACAGATTATCAATGATTGGGAGGGGTTTATTGGTTCCTTGCAAGTAGGGTTCATGAGTGGCCATCAATCCAGTGACTACTTCCAGAAGTTACATTATTCAATCTCAGCATCTGGGGAGGACAGTTCCCCTTTGTCGCTCGTCTCCCTAGATGCCGAAAAGGCCTTTGATCATGTTGCATGGCCTTATCTGTTTGTGGTATTGAGAAAGTTTGGCTTCCCGTGGGAATTTTTACAATTGATTAATTTGCTGTACAGTAACCCGACAGCCCGTGTCTGATGTAATGGGGTCTTATATGATTCCTTCCCTTAACAGTTGTGGTAGCAGACAGTGCTGCCCCTTTTCCCCTTTTCTTTTTTTTTTTTTTTCAATATAAAGTTTATTGAGCTTTTACGTTATACCATAGACAGGATCATGCCTATGCACAAAAAACATGTAACCAATATCGAATCAACATACATGATCCCATCCTGCCCCCTCCCCCCGCCATCCCTTTCCCCCCCCACAGTCCCGGTATAGAAAGGTACAAAATTCTAAATTAAGATACATCATACATATTAGGTAGAATATAGCATATGTAAAGGAGCCCAAATATTTTGATATTTCACATTATTATTATTTAAACTAGAAATAACCTTTTCTGTTCTAAGATTTGCTAAAACTCATTAAGCCATTCAGAATACAGGCACGACTGAGCATTTTTCCAATATTTAAGGACCATCTTTTTCACTGACATAGAGATCATAGCTATGTGATATTTACAGATATTCACCGTTATCTGAGAATAGTTCCCAAGAAGGCATATCTCAGGTGAGAATAAATCTGACAGTCCCAGCAATGGATCTGCTTTGTCTTGTATCATTCTCCAGAGAGGAACTATCTTGGGACATTCCCAGAAAATGTGTAACAAAGTACCTTCGCTCTGTGAGCACCTGGTGCATAGATTGGAGGTTATTTCTCCCCAAGCCGCCAATTTTTGAGGGGAATAGTAAAGATTGTGCAAGATATTAAATTGCATCAACCGTAACCTGTCTTGAGCTACAAAACAGTGACAATTGCTCCATAGGACCGGCCAGTCTATATTCCATTGTGGAAAAAGTTCCGACCAGTAGCTTGAAGGTCCAAAGGCCTCAGGAAAACGCCAATCATATAAAAAAGTGTACAGTTTGGAAATTACCTTTGTGGAAGTAATTATGGGACGCAGGTCATAGTGAAAAGAATACTTTGGTGATATGGGCACTGTTCTTTCAAATTTTTTAACCAAAAGATGCCTTAATTGAAGAATTCTGACGTGATCCTTTGGCCGTAACTTACATTTCAATACAAGTTCTTCTAAAGATAACCATGTTCCATCATCTTTCACAAACAGGGACATTTTCCCCTCCCCCAGTTGTGGCAACCATGTAGATGATAGTAATTTATTATCTAATCTAAAGGCTGGAGAATTCCAAATCGATTGCGAGACATCTGCGTATTGTTTGTATTTTAAAAACCCACATAGCTGTGAATGAATTCTGATGGACGTATCTATGATGGTTCCTTTTAGTTTTTTTTGGCAAATCTGATACCTTTAAGAATAACAATGTGGAGGGATTCATGTTACATGAACAGATCATTTCCAACTCAATTTCCAGCCATGGAGAGAGAGCAAGCGGTGGATTAGGAACCAACCATTGGAGATATTTGGAAGCTTGACTAGCCCAATAATACAGACTGAAATGAGGTAGTCTTAATCCCCCTTTGAGTTTAGAAGCCGCTAACTTATGATATGCTAATCTTGGTTGTTTTTTGGCCCAGATAAATTTCATTATTAGGGTTTGCACCTTTTTGAACCATGATCCAGGTAGAAATGTATTCAATAAGTGAAGAGGGTAAAGCAATCTGGGGAGTACGTTCATTTTAACTAAATTTATTCTTCCCCACAAGGAAATGGGAAGGGCCACCCATCTTTCCAAATCCTGCGAAACTATCGTTAACAATGAGTCCAGGTTCTTCTTGATGGAGAGGCGTGTAGTTCTAGTTATTTCAATACCAAGATAGCATAGGGATTCTTTTGCCCATGACAGGCCCAAGGCAGTAATACTATGCTTAAACACTCTATGATTCAAAGGGAATACAATAGACTTACCAATATTAAGTTTGTAATTAGAAAGCTTACTGTATTCCTCTATGAGATTTAACATGACAGGGATAGAGGCCTCTGGGTATGAGAGCTGCAACATTAAATCATTGGCATAGGCAGACACTTTTATATCAGTATCTAGGATTGTAATACCTTGTACTTGTGGACATAAAGACAGTTTACGAATTAAGGGCTCTAAGTAAAGATTAAAAAGCAGGGGGGAAGAGGACAGCCTTGCCTAGTACCAGAATGTAGGGAAAAAGAATCTGAAATAGCACCATTACCCGAAATTCTGGCAGACGGGTTTTGATAGAGCGCTTTGACCCAGTCCATAAATTGTTGTGGAAAGCCAAAGGCATTCAAAGTGTGAATCAAAAAATTCCAATTAACTCTATCGAAGGCTTTTTCTGTGTCCAGGGATACCAATGCCACTGGAAAGGAGGCATCCCTAGACACAGAAAGAACTTGAGAAAGGGTACACAAGTGATCTACAGAGGATCTTCCTCTCATGAATCCTACCTGTTGTGGGCCTATCAAATTTGAAAGGATTAAACTAAGCCTATCTGCCAAGATCTTAGTTAGTATCTTAATATCTTGGTTTAATAGAGAAATGGGTCTGTAACTTTCCACTAATTCTAAATTCTTACCGGGTTTTGGTAAAAGAACTGTGAGAGCCTCAAATAATGTAGGATCCGTTTGCGTAGCGGATAATATGAACTGATATAGAGAGAGTAGATGTGGGATAATCAGTTCCTTAAAGTGTCTATAAAAGTTAGATGAAAACCCATCAGGTCCCGGGGTTTTGTCTAGAGGTAGACCCTGAATTACTTCCTCTATTTCTAGTGGTGAGAGTGGTGCCACTAAGTTCATTTTCTGGGCTTCAGAGAGCACAGGTAATTGAGCCTCTTTTAAGTAAAGAAGGAGAGATGATTTAGAGGGAGGATTTTCCATAACACTGTATAATTGCTTGTAATATCTGAGAAATTCCAATATTATTTCCTGAGGGGAGGATTTTAAGGATCCATCCAAACTCGAACGAATTGAGGGAATAAAATGGGCTGATTCCTGCTGTTTAATTCGCTGTGCCAATAACTTCCCTGCTTTTTCTCCATGATCTACATATGAGGCTTTTGCACATAGAATTGCAAACTCTGCCTTCTCATTGAGAATGCCAATGTAAGCGTCCTACAATTTTGCTAATTTCTGTTTAACCTCATCTGTTGATTGCGGATGCATATCTGCTTCTAATATTCTAATCTGGGATAACAGAGTCTTCCGTTTCAACTCCTGTTTTTTTTTCCTGCTGGACGCTAATCCGATTAGTATACCCCGTAGATAGGCTTTAAAGGCACACCACACAATATCAGGTTTAATATCTTGTGAAGAATTTATTTCAAAAAATTGTGTGATATGCGCCTTAATGCACTCAGCTGTTTTAGAATCCTTGAGTAATTGATCGTTCAGCTTCCATCGAAATTGACATTTGGGAATGAAAGGAACAGACAACCCAACCTGCACCATTGAATGATCTGAAGGGGGTTCCGGTTGAATGGAAGAGAATATTACCCCAGGCAGGATTTGTTGTGACAACAATAAATAATCAATGCGAGACGAGGATCTATGGACTGGGGATACGAAGGTATACTCCCTAGCTTCTGGATGTAATACTCTCCATGCATCACAAAGCCCCAGGCGGTCCATTAAGTCATGTACTGTGCACTGGGCAGGGGAAGATCTTCCTGAAGTATTACTAGTGTGGTCTTTATCTAAATCCAACACCAAGTTAAGATCACCCCCCAAAATTATGAACGCAGGTAATAATGGGAGTATAGTGTTTAACAAATGCATATAAAAAAGAGGATCTTCCCTATTAGGACCATAAATGCTCCCTAGTAATATTTCCTTGGAATAAAGAGTGCCTTTAACCAATACAAATCTGCCCTGCGGGTCTTTAATCACCTGAATGGGAGTAAATGGGATATTCCGATTCAGGAGAATCAATACTCCACAACTATTAGAGGTAGCTTGAGCAGAGAAAACCTGCCCTATTTGACGTCTTCTCATCTGAATGGCTTCAGAGTCTAATAAGTGCTTTTCTTGAATAAAAGAGATGTTACAATTTAAGAAGTTTAGATGTTTCAAAACTTTATATTGTTTCATTTTCTGTCGGACCCCTTTAACATTCCATGTGGAAATATACACATCCTTAGCCATCTTACCTAAACACAAATTGAACCTACTCCAAAGTTGAAGCCTGTTAGTTTTGAACCTTTAAGATGTTTTGTCATATTGGACTGTGGAACCCCTAAACCCCACTCTAACTCTTCCCTACCCCACACCCTTCCCCTATATGCTACTACACAAATAAGAAAAAATATCACACAAAAAAAACCCAAACCGCTAATCCCTTGAGTATCCCCATTCCCCCCAGCCCTCCCTACCTCCCTTCTTATCCTGCGAAACGTTTTGCAGCACACCACTTCCTCGCCTTTCCCCTCCCGCCCACTCGCCATTGTCTCTCCCCTCAATGCCCCATAATATGTATACTCTAGCTATCCCACTAGCAAGGTATATATAATCTCTTTGTGAATCATTCAGGCTATAAATTTGACCCTCGCTAACAAATACGAAGCTTAAGAGGGCTCCTATACAATCGAAATCTCCTATTATATCATCCTATCTGAATATACAGTATGTGCTCTAACATAAGATCCAGAGACATGTGCTAAAAAAAAAAAAAAAAGAAGGAAGGGAAACAAATCAAGTAATAACTATAAGGCTAAGTCCTTTGTTATGCTGGAGAGAATTCCCCCCAGCTAACAAGATATCACAAACCAGTCTTTTCTGGACACTACTAAGAGTTCATGACTTAATAATTTCTCCTTTTCTTTTTTTTTCCCCCTTTTTCTCCTTCCTTTATTTCCCCCTTTTTCTCTTTTTTTTTTTGTTACGAGTCTTGAAGCTTGAAAATTATAATCTGCGTCTCCAAAAGGAACATATGTCGTGTTACAGCTACATTGTAAAACCCCTTAACCACGATAGCCTTATCGCACTGTTCAGTAGTTCAGTTAACTAGTAAATAAAGAAAAGCAACACCTCCCTCCTGTGGAAACTCAACGTTACTGCATCCCTGCATGGATATTTCAGTAACTACCTTGAAGTGGCTGGAAATGCAGGGAGGAAGACCAGCTAGAGAATGGACAAAACCTCTGAACATAACAAGGAAACGCCGAGTCTTTCCTTACTATTCTGTAAGCTGTAATGTGGTGTTGGCTTTTGAAATCATTCTCGAGTATCACTCGTATACGTCTCCTCCTCTTGAAAATACTTAATCCTGTGTTACTACTTTTTCCTACTGGGTGCTTACTAGGAGTTACAATTTTTAATTCCTAGACGATACTTTCTTAGTACTCGAGGCTTGTGCATCTCTCCTATGTGCTGCTTTCATCCCAGTTCCTATAATCGAAGCCTGCTTAGTATATCACCCTTTAGAGGTATGAGAACTAAAATTCTGACTCTGTCATCCCTTAACTCCTGTTCGCACCTCAGACTTTTATATTTTTATAACATGAGCGTTTCTACCTAATACCCCCCTTCTTCAGACCAGGTCTTAGATATTTTCTAAAAGACGTAGAAGAGATATTCTAACCATCACATAAGCCCTTTTGAATGAGTCAATACATCAAATCCATCTAATTCCAAACAGA
The DNA here is from genome assembly GCA_016271365.2 of Neoceratodus forsteri. NCBI lineage: Eukaryota > Metazoa > Chordata > Ceratodontiformes > Ceratodontidae > Neoceratodus > Neoceratodus forsteri. The sequence goes on along the minus strand of CM057456.1, from coordinate 1,153,777,859 downwards.
AAAAAACATTCTGCGTTTCTTTGAACTTTTACCCCGCCGGTTTCTCCAGCAAGTTCACTAATCCTCCATCAGACAGTCTTAAATAACTCAGGCATAGCCATTTTCAAGCCTTTGGTCGCCGTCTCTGCATCTTCGTATGAATGCCAAGCTCCGGAGATTAGTACCTGCAATCTGGCTGGATATATCATTTTAAACTTAATTCCAGCCGCAATTATTTTGGTAACCAGAGGATGAAAGGAGGATCTACGTTGGCGTACCGTTAAAGGCAAGTCTTGGGCAACACAGATTTTTAACCCCTCCCACTGAAGATCTTGAATCTCCCTTATTTTAATAAAAAAATGCTGCTTCTCCAGGTAATTCAAGAAATGAAAGATTAAGGGACGGGGGGGAGCTCCGGACCGGGGAGTTGGTCTAAGTGCCCTGTGGGCTCGCTCTATAATATACCGTGGCCCGTAAGGTGAGGGACCGACAATTTTTTCCACAAACTTCTGCACAAATAATACTGAGTCGTGTCTTTCTTCAGCTTCAGGCAGGCCAATAATTACCGCGTTGTTCCTGCGGCTCCGACCCTCTAAATCCTCTAATTTCAATTCGATCTTTGCCATCTTTTGTTTTATATTCACTACTTCAGGATCCATTTTGTCTGCTCTTTTCTCCAGGGATATGATTCGTACCTCATTGTCGGACGTTCTCAAGGTGATATCTTCTATCGCTTGTGAAATTGACTTTATTTCAGATGTGATGCTTCTTAATTCCTCCTTAAAGGGACGGAATTCAGCCAAAAAGCCAGACAACGTTAATGGGTCTTGATCGGAGCTCTGCGGTGGCGTTGGTGGCCCAGGGACAGTATTAGCCCTTTGTTTTTTGGGAGCATTTTCGGGCGTGGCAGGCGGAGTATATTTCGTTTGAGATTTCCTCATTTCAACTTCCATCTCCTAAATAACGATCCAATGTAATACTCCAGACTTTCGTACACCCTTTAGTTACCTTCTTTATACCCAGACAATTAAAATAGAGTGTTTAAATATAGATTCTCATGGTGGTAGGCAGGAGAGAATAGAAAGGCGTCTCTTGAGGCTCGCTGCATCACGTGACCCCCCCTTTTCTTTTTAACCTTTATTTGGAGCCCTTAATATATTATCTCCAGAACAATCCTAGTATAAAGGGTATTCAGGTAGGGGAGCACAAATATCTCCTTTCAGCTTTTGCTGATGATCTCTTACTGCATATTGAATAATCTTTTATCTCTTTACTGTCGTATTGCGGGAAGTGTATCGCTTCTTGAGGATCTTGGGATATAAACTGAATATGAATAAGACAATGGTCCTTACTCTCAATAATTATGTTTGTAAACAGGAGACTGTTAATATGGGCCTGCTTTTGGAGCCGAAGACCATGACTTTCCTGGGAATCCATATTGGTCGCTCTTCCTCTCAACTTGTCCAAGATAATATGACTCCATTGCTGCTTTCCATACAACAAGATTTACAGAAATGGTCCACTATTCCTCTCTCTTTATGGGGTTGTGTTAACATTGTTAAAATTAATGTGTTACACCACATTTTATATCCTCTGGGCATGCTAAATGTCTTTTTATCGAAAGTATGATTTATCAGGCTGCAAACAATACATAATGGATTTCTTTGTAAGGGTGGAGCCATTCGATGAGCATATTTCAAACTGTCAGCTCCCAGGGCAAGTGGTGGTCTCCAGCTTCCTAATTTCTATTTATATTATGAAGCCTTGCTAGTAGTAAGACTTTGAAATGGTATGTCCCTGAGAGTGATTACTTACCTGGCTCTTATACTCCCCTCTGGCTGAAACTTGAATGCTTCCTATGTAAAACCTATAGCATTCAGCTACCTAGTTTACTTTGTATCAGATCATCTCTGTTACCCAACCTCCTTCATTCTTCTCCACTCTACTGGTCCACAAAAACCCACTGCCAGATAAGCACATATTTGGGTTTGTCCTGGGTCAAATCAGAGTCCCAATCTCTCATAGGCAATCCTAATATTCAGATCACCATCAGGCCTGTCCCACCCTCATTTTGCCCCCCACTCCACGATCTACTGTAGCTATAGATTCTTTTCTAGACAGAAATAAGGTTCTTCCCTTTCATAGTGTTAGGGAGTGTTATTATCATCCAAATTCTGCCAGTTTCAAATACTTTCAGTTCACCCATGCCATACCAACTTTTTTAGATTTTAGACATTGGACATGATGTGATCCAGTGGTCTTTGACTCTCTGATGCTGCCCAACAATCTCATCTTGTACCTAGGCTTTACCAACTTTTTCAAACTTTGGATCCTAATGGTTCGATGGGGTTTTGTTTTTCCAGGTCACATCTAAATATGCAGACTGTTCCCAAAGTATGTTGTTCCATTTGGTGTACATTCTATAAATACATCAAACAGGACAGTCTTTGATTTATGACATTCTGTATTCTTCATAATTTATATTATACACCTGCCAAGTTACTGTATACAGAATGGGTAGGTTATCTTCCCCCTTATATACCAGATGAGGTCTTGTGGAAGGTATGTTAAAACATGTGCTGTGGGACTGTGATAAAGTGACTCCCTTCTGGGATTCCATTAAGAACTCTTTGGACCCACTTCTAGGATTGCATGATCTTTTTCCAACTTAGGTTTGCCTAGCTGGGTTTTTTCCACAGATCTTGCCAGTATTCAGAAAACACATATGTCATTTGTAGCTATAACAGTGAAACTTATTATATTAAGGCACTGGAAGGATTCTTCTATTTCACATTATTGGGAGTGGCACCAGTTGACTCTGATGGGTGAGAAGCATGTTGCCTCTCTCTGTAAGTTTCTTAAACAGTTCCGCTCTAGATGGGAATCCTTATATCCTTATATACTTTGGTATCAGGTTCCTCCACAAGGCCACAGATGTAATTATTACTTCTGTTGTCAGAGTTCTAGGTTAGTCTCTTATTTATATATATTGTGTTTAATTGGACTTTTGGAAACCCTTTTTTTTTTCTCCTTTTTTTCTTTACCAGAAAGTATTACAGGCTGAGCCCCAGGGAGGGGTGGGTAGGGGTGGGAATTTATTGGTAGTTGTTTGCGTTTGGTTTTCTTTTTCTTAACCACAAAGTTGGAATTAGATATGTATATGTTTATGTCCTTAAGTCTTCCTCATAGGCTTCTGATGCAGAGCCAGCACCATTTTAGTTGTCCTCCTCTGGACCACCTCTGCTCTGTCTATGTACTTCCAGAGATGTGGTCTTCAGAACTGGACACACTACTCCAGGTGGGTAGCCAGTCAAAACAGCAAATACAAAATAGCGAAAGTCAAACTAGTGAATGTCAAAATAGCAAATAACAGAAAGTAGTGACTCATATTTACATTGCTCCAAATATGTCATTCTCTCCACCATCAATGAGCAGTGTGCTGTTAGAATATTTAAAATGGGGGGGTGCGGGGGGCACAGCCCCCTGCATATGTCACAAGTGATCATGCTCAGAAAAACTTCAAAGGTAGAATACCTGCACTGTACCATGCCAAGAGGTACACTGTAAGGAAGGCAAATCCTAATAAATTGTGAAATGTTCAAAAAACAGGACAACATAGGAAACTGTGCTGCTGTAGTACTTTGAGACAGTACTTTCAAGTTTACTCAAGTGAAATTCACCCAGCACTCCAGCATTCTAATTACCACCAGGCAGAGTCCCTAGCACCATGGCAACTTGCCGTCCAAAGGGGACGCTGTTTTTTGAACATTGATCATGCATGCCAAGAACAATTGTTGTGAGAAATGATACTAGTAGCTGTTATGTGCTTTTGCATTCACTATTTTGACGTTCGCTATTTTGTATTCGCTATTTTGACATGGAACCATCTAGTTGGGGTCTTAGTTGTGATCTATACTGATACCTGTTCCCTCTTTCTTCTGGTGATACCCCTCCCTGTGCACCCCAGTGTCCCACTAGCCCTCCCAACTGCCTTGCTATACTACCTGGCCATCTTTTGGTCTTCTGATTTGATCACCCACCCGGTCTCTTTCCTGCTTGGTTGTAGTCATTACCCCTTCCCCTATTTTGAACTCTGCCTCTGGGTTTCTGTATCCCAAGTGCATTATTTTGCACTTTTTCACATTGAAATTCGACTGCGATACCCTTGAGCATGCCTCAAATTTCCCCAGATCTCTGTTCATCCTTTCCACCTCCCCCCTTGAGTGTCCACCTTATTGCAGATATTGGTGTCATCTGCAAAGAGGCAGACTTTCCTTTCCAGCTCCTCTGCAATGCCACTAAAAGAAATTAAAGTGGACTATTTCCAGCTCTGATCCCTGAGGCACCCCACTGGTCACCCTCTCTTCCTCAGAATGAATTCCATTTCCCACCACCCTCAGCCACCTTCTTACCCAGTTTACCACCTTTGGACCCACTCCCTCATTTACACAGCTTTTCATTCCTTTTGTCCTACCTAATCCCATTGTCCAGTTAACAGGTTGCCTTAGATAATTACAGTAAAATATTGTGATTTTTAGTGGCAACAAGTCAATAAAATAGTTGTATTTCATCAGCTTAATTCCTTTTTTCTTTTCTCTAGCCAATCAAAGACATGATCGTTTCTTTCTTATATCTACTGTTATTAGTAGCCCCCTCACCCACCCTTGCTGGGCACATAACCCTCCTCCACTGGTGTCAAGGGGGGCACAATGTGGATAAAGGCATGCCCCCTGTGCTCCTTACAGGGTCCAACTGTGAGATACAATTACAGGGTGGCAGACTTTTTGAATATGTGCATGTGCCACATTCAGAAAATGTCCTGTCCTCAATTCCACTTCAATTGCTGCACACTTGCAAATAACTTTACATGTCTGAATGGGCCATCAGAGTGTTCATTATTACCATCCAATATACTGTTAGTGAGCCCTAAGGATCTGCAAATGCGTAGTGGACATAAACCCTTTAAATATGAGATCCTTGTGTAAGAAAACTCAGTCTACATGTTCTACAAATTAGTCTACTGGCTAGAGTACTGGCCTTGGAACCCGAAGACCCAGTTTCATATCCCACCAGAGCCAACTATACACTGTGTGACCCTGAGCAAGTTACAGTTATTTATCTCTTTTGTGATTCAGTCCTGCCAGCTGTAAACATGTGCTGGATGTAAGACTCCACTGTGAATGAAACCCAGTAGGTTTTGGTATATCCAGGAAATAATGTACAGAAAATTCTAATATTCTTGTACAGTGAATTACGGACCAGTTAATAGGACTCTACCAGTGTGTTAATCATCATTATAAAATCATGGTAGCTCATGAATGTATCATTTCTAAGAACATTTGAAAATTACTCTGGTCAATTATTAGTTATTAAAGTGTGATTTACTGTTTATATCAATTGAAAAATCTAGGACAACTGCTGTGAATCTGTAAGTAATTCTCCTTTTTTGAAGCTGATTTTACATACTGGTTACAATTCTGTTGCTGTTTTATCTCTACAGACTTTTTAATTGTTCTAGTGAGTGTTTTTCAATTTACACACAAGTAATATGTACTATTTTACAACTGTATGATTTAGTTTGCATCCTTATGCAGCTCTTCCATTGTTAGCACAATGTATTCCTGTTCTACTATGGGACTCTGTGAGTGACAGGAGCATAAATGACATCATACAGTTATAACAGTACATAACACAAGCGTCTAAATCAAAAACATCTCATGATATTACTATAAGGCCTGTATAGATGGACACGTAACAGCACTTGAACCAGAGTTAACAAAAATGACTTTCTGGTTCAGTGCAGTTCTCTTTTAAGCAATTGTTGAGGTTGATAAACAACATTAAAAATGCAGGGAAATACAACATTAGTGTACAAATACTCTGAATTGTGGTGATCATGTGGTGTGGGTGGGTTGGTTAGGGCTTAGGACTTAAACCAATGTATTAAGTAGTGGGTGTAATTCTAACCATGTTGCCTTCTCTCAGAGCATAATAACAGTGTTTCCTATGTGTAAGTGTGAATTTCCATGCATTAGCAGACTGTATTAAAATGTAAAAACAATTCAGGTTTTCAATCATATGAAGTCACTCTGGCTCCTCTTGGAAGAATACAGACTTTAAAGTAACCTCAGGAGATCCATTTTGTATAGTAGGAATGAAAAGTTCCTATATGAGAAACATTTTCACATATACTGAAGGATCATGTGGGCTGGGAACTATTGTCTATGCCTAAACCACATATAATTCATAAAAATAATTTTAAATGGTTCAGTATCTTCCAGTGCCAGAAGTATTACATTTTTTGTTAATATCAGTATCAACTGCAGGGTAGGTAATCATTAATTACATACAACAGGGGAAAATACACTGTAGTTACATGTTTGTTGCATGTAATTACATTGCAGCTGTAATGCAGTTAAAGTATAGTTAAGGAAACTTAAAGTGTTACTCCACAAATATTTAATTTAATTTAATTTATTTATTTTATATTATATCGGATTACCCAGCGAATAACCCAAGGGCATCAAATACCCATTTTCATGTGAGAACCGGACAAAACAATAAGGTATTAAAATGTTTATTGCATTCCAGACAAACATACACCTGTGGCATGAAAATAAACTATAAGGTGTGTGCAGAGTGCAAAATGTGTTTAGGGTTCTGCACAAACAGGGGGTCTCAAAGTTCTTTGAGCACTGTAGTTGCTTTTTGTTCGTATTGTTACATTCACACTTCAAAGATTCTCTTTGAATTTGAGTTATCTGTTTAGTCATCTGACAAAACAAAAAAGCAAAAATGACACATGGAGAGAGAAACATTCTGACAGCCTCCAGATTTGGAAGTGCTGTTCTTTGAAGCAATCTTACAGTGTTTTCAATAAGGCTGCCTCAGTTGTGTTAATGTGGCAGTGCAAGGTAGATAATAGGCATTAACAAAAGTTTGGGTCAGGCTGTGTAAGAAAATGTTTTTGAAAATGGGAGCAGGGTATATCCATCCACAAGCAGCAGAGCCATACCCAGACTACTGGTCATTCAAGGTTCACCCCCGACAAGTTCTCTTTTAAGCAGAAGACTGTATACTCAAGTATACTATAGTAACATGCACATGTGTACTATAGTGTTTGCATGTACAGTATATTGATGTGTGATCCCTTTTTGCAGTACCTGGTAAGGACATTTTTTTGTGTGATTTCTTTATTACCCCACAACTGTGATTCTTTTCCTCTCATGCTGTTTCAATTCTGGCAACCTCCATCTGCTGCCCACATCTAGATTCCTTCTAATTGAACCAGAACTTCTCCAGCCTGACAGACCTAACACTTCATATGACCACTGTTTTTTCCCCATCTTTCAGAAGGCCACCTCCTACTCAGTGGGGGAAACTGCTCCTAAATGATGATGCCAGGTGAGGGTTGGCCTTTTGATGTACCATCGGGCATAAGAGGTGACTGACTGCTATCATACTGCTTCCACCAAGAGGTCTTTTTGTCCTCATAAAGCCTGCTCCTACCTCCAAATTGGTTGTTAGTGCTGAGCTGTGACTGGTGATATGTGGGTCACCCATGGTACTATGGCACCTCCACTGGACCAGCCACCAGACAATGGCACTATGGATCCATCCCACCAATGGAAGAGATAATCCATGCCAACTTCCGCTCCTGACATTCTGGGCTCATGTGTAATCCTGGCTCACCAGCATGCCAGAATGGTCCCCTTCTGCTCAGTACCATGAAGCCAGCTGGGAAGAGTATTCAAAGACATTTTAGCATGCCCTTAAATGCCAAGAACCCAAGGAATCCATTTATGCATACAGCTGATCCTGTGTGTGCCCTGAGAATGTGGACAGGTGGTGCATGGATATTTCTGACCATATGTGACTGCAGATGGCTGAAAGCAGAATTTTTTTACAGTTGGGTATCAGACCCAGTGTCTAATATAGATGGCAGACTACAGTCATGTGCTTAAAGTCTCTGGGTACTTTATGCAGCTGTATAATGTGGCAGTGCATAGAGTCTTCTGCACCTAAGCTGTGGTAGTCACAAGGTTACCAATACACAGTGTACACCACATGCAGCATGGACATGGCTTGCATACATATCCACACAGCATAGCAGCCACGCTTGTCACATGGGCATTCCCAGACATATACGATTCATGCCTGTAGATTCCAACTCATGGCATTAGTTTGGTGTTTGCAGTTATGGATCTCTGGGCCCAAATTTATGCCACGGGGGGTTACAGTAGCAGTATAACTCCATAACTAAAGTGTATCACTCCCAGAAGTAAAACAACTGCAGTAACCATAAACAATGTAAGTACCGTAGAGCTGTGTTAAATCAAAGTGACACATGCGTGCACATCTAACACCGCATCTGAAACTATGATCTACACCACTACAAACATGTACATAGTAGTAAACTTCATCCCCATCACCAACAAGGACCTGGACACATAGGGACACAAATCAAGATACATAGTAGTTCACATGGTGTTTTACGAAAGACGTTATTAAAACTATGCTCAAATTGGTGTTTGTTCCAGTTACTAGAACATGGCATCACCTGTGTCTGCCTGGATGGCCCCTCTTGGGTTACTTGTCTCTGAACATGGGTGTTTGTCTCAGTCACTGGGACATGGCACACCATGTTACTGTCCACATGGCCATCTGTGCTGTCTCATTCCTGCATTCCACTGCTGCTCTAGGAATGGCAGTCCTTCTGGTGGGTGCAGTTGCAGCTTTGATTATTGCACACAGATTCTATAGCCCAAGCAAATGCTTCACATCTCTACCCGTGGTGGTGTCCTCCAGGGCAGTAATGCTAGTGGATTTCTCAGGGGACTTTGGTCAGGTCACGTCCACATACCAGGGTGTGTGTGGGAAAATTGGGACAGTACAACTACACAAAGAGGTGGCCTTCAGAACCCATAAGAAATACAATATCTGTAAAATAGATAACTGTAATGGTAAACACATGATACAGGTACTCACCTGGAGTGACTTCATCACCCTCCACATGCCTCTGTCCTGGTCCATGTAGGCATGTAGCTGTAGGGTAACTGTGGCAGCAAAGCATACTCCTAATTGATATGGAACTGGAGGTGGCATTGTTGGAGGAGTGAAACTGACAAAGGTGTTCTTATATGTGTATATAGACTCAAGCTGGATCCTGGGTCCTTAACTGAACAGCTGTGTGTAGGACAGTTCAGGTTTGATTGTGGAACCATGGATTACTTGTGCACACTGCAGGCACCATACTTGAGAACAAAGACCAGATGGATCCATTCCCTTGATATGCAAAGATGCTTGTTAACAGCATTGGCATTCTCTTCTACAAGATCATTCTGCCAAAAAAAAACACCTACACTTCTCCCTCGGCTGTTTGTATTCATTGCTTAAAACATAAAAGATTAAATCTTATTTATAGCTTTGTACATGAAAAGTGCCTTGATGAAGCATGCATTCATGCATGCAAAACATTCATCAGTAGCTTTTGTCCTGCTTACTACCATTGTTTGACTACTGTTACATTTATTGCTGAATCCATGCACAGTTACAACTCAGATTCGATTCATTAAATTTTAAGCAACATATGCAAATGGTAAAGGGCTAAATGCACATTTATTCTGCAAGCTGAGTTGCTTTATACCATAGCAAACTCAATTCCCCAAGGTGCTGACTTTTTGGTTGATGGCGCAGGATCACTCTAGTGCAACTTTAGAAATGTCCCCAGTATGACTGAAAAATATAGCACAGCTGCTTCATGTGAGGGCTATATGCAAAGTAAAGAGGACAAACAGAAACATCAGAACTAAAGTCTATGCCATTGACAAACCATCAAATGTGCTCAGGGCAATTGACTGTACCCACAGTGACATCTTCTAGGCATGAAGCTGTGTAACATATATTAGAAAGTCATTTCAGAGCAAGACTATGCAGATCATAAGTGATGCAAAAGGATGCCACACTAGAGATGCAGAGAATTATTAATCCGCCCGCGAAGTGGACGTGAAGTGGGCACTTTGTGTCCATGGAGCACAACATGAAGTGGGCACTGTAAAGTGCTCACTTCACGTTATTAATTCCACTTCACGTTCTCATTATGCCTTAACGTGAAATAAGGCGAAGTGAGAAGAAAATAGGCACATCACATGGCTTGTACTACTATAAGTCACATGCTTTAGCCAGGCAGGAAGGAAGTGAGTCAGAGAAGCAATTTCACTTTCTCCATTGCATTTGTAGAGGGAGAAAGCAAAATTGTGAGAGGAGAGGAGTTTGCCTGGCTTTCGTTTCTTTTTACTGCCAGAACCAGAACAAACAAACAGCTTTTTTAAAAGCTATTTTATTTAGTTTTTGTATTATCTTAGTGGTTTTTTTGTTAGTGAATTTTTTTGTATAAGTTTTGTTTTTGTTTTGTTTTGTGTGTGTGACTGACTGTGTGTGTGTGTGTGTGTGTGTGTGCGTGTGTGTGTGTGTGTGTCCACTGTGTGTGTGTTGTCTCGTGGACTCAGGAGGATGGAGGGTCACATTCGAGAAGGCGAGTCGCTGGCCCGTGCGTGCGTTGGGGGGAGGAGTGCGGACCCATGAGGGGCGGAGCGGTTGTGTGATGTTGGATGGCTCCAGACTCCTGGCCAGTGTTGCTTCCCCGTGGAAGCAACAGAAGCAGCAGCAGCACCAGTGCAACTGGTGGCAGTTGCACGTCCACCTTCTCTGCCACTACCACCATTACCACCACCAGCACTAGCAGCAGCTGTTGGGGCTCCAACAGCACCACCTCCACAGCCACAGGAGGTGGCCCTGGCAATTGTATGTGGTGGTGGGACTCATGCCCGACATGTGCGGACTGTGTCTGGTCCCCACCACAACTCCCCAGTATGGGAGTTTTTTAATTATGTGGGGGCAGACAGCACAGTGGTGGAGTGCCATGTTTGTAGTGTGGTGTGCTGGTGCACCATGGCCCCCCGGGACACATTTGGGGACCAGTGGCCAGTGCAACCACATGCTGAACCACCACAGGGCAGAGTGGCAGACTGCAATGGAAGGGGCCAGGCGTCCACCTGCTGGCCCTTCTATGGTAGTGGCTGAGGGCACTGCTGGGGTGGGAGATGTGCCTCACAGCAGTCACTGCTGCAGCTGGAGGAGAAAGAGGGCTACTACATCAGCTGCACCACCACCACCGCCACCACAGCCACCAGCACCACCCTGTCCACCACCAGCCCCACTACCTGGATTACCCGCTGCAGTGGACCCCGCCACAGTCCCTGCAAGCCAGTCTGACCTCAGCCTGGTGTGGGCAGTGCGCAAGGAAAACAATACGCATTTCAGTGCTTTGGAGCAGCAGGTTAACAGACTGGAAGTACAGCAGCAGCAAATACTTTCAATGCTGCACCTGCTGCTGGACCACCATGGCATCCCACGGCCATAGTAAGTCAGGGAATTGTTTTCTGCCCCACACCCACACCCACACCCACCCCTGACCCCATCCCACTGCTGTGTTGTACTTTTTTGTGTGTTTTTTGTTTGTTATTGTTTAATCATACACATTTTCCCTTCCAGGGGAATCTTTCCTGCACCACATAGTGCAATACATTTTTGTGAAAACCAAGTGTAATTTCATTACAGTGTGTCACGTGATGGAGGAATTTCCATTCTGAAAATCTATCCACATTCTGCCTCCCTTCTCAGCAACATTAGGATGTGATAGTAGGGAGAGAGCATGTGCGTGCTCCTTTCAGTGAATATCCGATTGTCCGGCAGGTTTACAAATGTTTCTTTATGTTATAATGGTCAGTTTGTGGTGAAATGTGTGGCCACGTTTCCGGTAAGAAGAGCCCTGTTAGTGGAAACATCCCACATTTCACCACAAAGTGAACCTTATAACATAAGGAAACATTGGTTGGGATAGCTGCCATATATTCACTATAGTGGAGCATGCACCTGCGCTCCCCCTGGCATCATGTCCTAACATTGCTGAGAAAGGGTTGCAGAATGTGAGTGGCTTTTCTGATTGGTAATTCCTCCATCACATGACTCACTGTAATGAAATTATGGATGGTTTTCACAGAAATATATTGCACTCTGTGGAGCAAGAAATATTCCAGTGGTAGTAATGACCCCACATACAGTATTAGTTTATGTACATCACCATAACTGTGTAATGTGGTGAATGTCTGTAAAGCAGCAGCGCAAAAATCTGCTCATAACTCTGACCTATATTTTTTAATGCTATGTTACAACTTCCTTTACTTACATCCTGACTGACTGGAATGATACGATAATTTGCAGTAGTTGAGTCTGCTGTACTACCTTTTTTCATGTGTGAAATAATGAAAGGAGCATTCTATTTAAATTGGTGCTGACCAGATCTTTGTCATTGTTTTCCTCTGCCTTTCTCCATCACATCAAACAGTTGTCATATATCACTTCTGTTGTAAATTAACAGTTATGCATCAGGCAGTGTTTTATGACACCACGGAACAATAGTTATTGAAAAGCAGCTGCAAATAAATACAAAGCTGGTCCGAACAATATTGGAAGACGTGCTCATTTTGTTTTCATACATGAAAAAAGTAGTCAAGTAAGTAAAGCAGACATAAATTGTGAGAAGAATCATATCATTCAAGTCAATCACAACTTGGAGGTAAGTGGTGGTGGTTGTGGCAATGTAAATTAGCATAAAAAAGTACAGTTCAGAACTGTGAGGACATTCTTGCAATGCTACTTTAATTGTAAATATGTCAGTATGACATCATGAACTCACAGCAACAATCACAGAACACACAAAAGTGGCACAGAATCCTCAGACTTTTTCTGCAGGCCCAGAATGCATCCTCCTTGTGTGCATAAAATTGACACATGGTAACAAAGTGAAATGAGACTGTTTCAGCACATACAAAGTCCCCCAGAATTAAAGGCGCACTCAGTCATGCACATAAAAGTGGCACAGAGTCCCCAGAATTTTTCTGCAGGCCCAGAATGCATCCTTCTTGTGTGTAGAAAATTGACAAGCAGTAATGAGGTGAAATGAGACTGTTTCAGCACATACACAGTACCTAGAATTTATTCCGCAGTCACTCATGCACGCAGTGCCCCTAAAATGATGATGGTGAGAGAACTGTTGCTTGTTCTAATGTGTGCTGCAATGTGAGCAAATGCAATGTGATCATCTCAACTGGATGGAAGGGTGACCTTTGTCTGTACAATAATAGTAGCCTTGGTGAGTTGATATATAGAGATATATATTTCTGTAGTTTGTAGGTGAGGGGTGTTGACATGGACATGTACTCATGGTATTGTTCTGTATCACGAGTCACAGATACTGTTGGTGTGCACATTCTAGTGCTCGATTAGAACTTTATGAGTAGAAATTTGCAATGGATAACTGTCAAGCACATGAAGGTAAGTATTTTTTTTTTGGGTGGAGGGAAGCATATTTGCAGGTTTGTCCGTAATGAGTACTTATTTTCTTACTTCTTCACAGATTTCATCTGCATCCTTTTTGAGTCTGGTATGATGGTCATGGTCATCTAATGAAATGATTTATGCATGTTGCATGTGCATCCCAGCCCGGGGGGGGGGCTGATGTGGAAGAACTTGTTTGGATAAGGCCACTTTGTCAGAATAACAAAGCATCTGGAAGTTTCCTAAAAAAGAAATGAATGACTTCTTACAACTTAATTGTTATGTGTCCCTCCCTGGTTCTCAAATCTCAATCCCTAAAGTCAAGTTACATTTCAAAGACGCATCTTGTCAACTAACACAACCTGTTGTGTGCAATATTTGCTGCGGTCTTTACAAAACAATGAAACGGATTAAATAAAATCTTCATACTTACCAGAATGGATTTCACATGGATATTCCATCGGTTCCTCTCAGTACGGTACAGCTGCAGCATCATTCCCAATGAGTTTTAGTGATGGAGCCTTATTTTGTTACCCTGTGAAAGAAACAAAAGAAGTATATACTGTATGTGTTTTACCATTGCAGCTCTGAAAAGCTACAGAAAACAAAACAGACATCTAAAGGAAGTGAGGCAGCATAACAAAAAAACATGAGTACACATACTCACTTTATGGTTTAAATATTAAGAAGCTGGTGGTGGTGGTCTGTGGGGGGGGCAGACAGACTCATGGTGGCAGACTTGGATGACATCAGTCCCAGTGGTGGTGGTGGTCCGTGGGGGGCAGACAGACTCATGATGGCAGACTTGGATAGCATCAGTCCCAGTGGTGGTGGTGGTCCACGGGGGCCATACAGACTCATGGTGGCAGACTTGGATAACATCAGTCCCAGTGGTGGTGGTGGTCCATGGGGGCCATACAGACTCATGGTGGCAGACTTGGATAACATCAGTCCCGGTGGTGGTGGTGGTCCGTGGGGAGCAGACAGACTCATGGTGGCAGACTAGGATAACATCAGTCCCAGTGGTGGTGGTGGTGGTGGTCCGTGGGGGGCAGACAGACTCATGGTGGCAGACTTGGATAACATCAGTCCCAGTGGTGGTTAAGGGGGGGCACACCGCCTTTTAAGTACTCCAGTTAAAATCTGCCAACATTAACCACATCATCATCCTCATAAAGAAAACTGCCCTCACAGTCATCGATGTCTGAATCTGACCACTGGGAAATTCTTTCTCCATTGTGTCATCATTTATGTCAGTGGTGGCCAGTTTCAGGCAGCCACTTCCAGTGCCACCAGGATGCTCCATTTCCACATTACCCAGACCACCACGACTAGGCCGGGGCATGAATACCGAGGTTGCAGTCTCTGCTGGTATGTGCCTTTCATTCATTTTAATGAATGCTAGCAAACTAACATTTGCAGGAGACAGATTTGTCCGACAATCCCTGACTATTGCACCTGATGAGCTGAATACCCTTTCAACACTTACACTGGAGGGTGGGCATGTGAGGTACTTCATTGCCACTGCAGTCAGCTCTGGCCATTCACTGGCCTTTCCAATCCAGTACAAAAGAGGATCTTCGCTTATTGTCAGATGCCTGTTTTCAGACAAATATGACTCAACCATTCTCTGTGCTGCACTAAGTCTAATTGTTGATGCATCATCCTGTTCTCAGGAATCATTTATTTCACAAATACCCACTAGGGACAAAGCCTCCCAAAGTGGGTTGACGCCACACACTTTGGATGACAGACCACCTGGAACTACAGTCCCCTTCTTCTTGCAGGATATGCTTGATGGTCCTCCAGGTACACCTTCAGCCGGATTATGCTGCTGAGGTCTGCTGACCTTGGCACGTGACTTCTGTGCCCCATGAACCAAGCACACCAGTTGACCACTGATATTTTTTTCCTGTTCAGACCCTCCCTCCCTCCAGTACTGATGCAATTCCACATTTGTATCGGGGGTTCAGCATTGTTGCTATGGCAAAGTTTTCACTATGCTGAATGCTCACAATGTGATGATTATGGTCGAATACTGTCAGAATGTGTTGCAGCAACATACTGCTACCACCGTCTCCAGCAACATCAAGGCTATGCTGTACATACACCAATGTCTGCCTCAGCACCCGCAGCAGTGTAATAGATTGGCTAATGGAGGCAGACTCACCACTAACTGCCTCTGTGGCATGTTCAAAAGACCGCAAAATTGTTATTACAGAGTCCATGAGGCGCCACTGTTCAGTCGTCACAGACATGGAGGCCCCGGAACTGTCACGGCTAGTGTGCATAACAAGATATTCTGAGATGGCTTTGTATTGTTCATGCAGCCTCTCTGCCATGTATAATGTGGAGTTCCATCGGGTGACAACTTCCAACTTCAAGTGGTGCTGAGGCAGGCTGTTTTGTATCTGCAACTGCTGCAGTTGGTCACGGGCCTTTCCAGATCTTGAAAAGTGAGAGCAGATACGTCATGCAATGGTCAGCACTTCCTTTATATCAGGGTGCTGCAGAAACTCCTGAACCACAAGATTTAAACAGTGGGCCATGCATGGAACACGAAAAAAAAACACCATTACTGATGCATTTCACCACATTTGACCCATTGTCACTTGCTATGAACCCAGCTCTCAGGGACAGAGGGTTTAGCCATCTGTCAATTTCAGTCAGTACCATGTCCAACATGTTCTCACCAGTGTGTGAACAGGTCACACTGCTCATAGCAATCGTTGCATGCTGGTGAATTCCAGGAAGATTGCTACCACAACAATCCACCTTTCTGCACTGATTATTCACACTACCAACATCACAAACAACCCCCGGCACCTGTGCTCAGAGTGCAGTTATACAGAGATATGAACTTCCACTGTTTTGCCACTTGTCCACATATCCATACTTAAATGGATGAATGGAGAGGAGGAATGTTGAAGGGCATGTCTTACTGAGTCGGACACAGTGCGGAATAACACAGGGACAGCGCAGGTAGAAAAGTATGTCCTGGATGGGACTTTCTATTTTGGACAGGCACGTGCAGCAAACCACCGGAACCCAGAATTCTCCACAAAGGAGAAGAGCAAAAGATCAATTGCCAGCATTTCCGATACAGCAGCATTAAGTTCACGTGACACTATATGATTGAGGGGGTACTTCAGCTTCTGCGCAAAAACACTCTAACGTGGGCTGACTTAAACGTTTTACATGTGGTGTGTTGTTGGTCACAAATGGTTGTGCTCTGTGATGAATGGCATTGGCAGGGGGTTGAGTGTGGACATTTGATGAAGACGGTTACACAGATGATGATGGCAAATCCAGAAATGATGTTATTTTGCCAGATTTGCCAACCGGGGTTGATGTACCACTTGCACTAGACATACTGCATTCACCACCACCACCACCAAAACTGCTACTGTCACCAGCACTGGACAACATTTCAAAGTCATTATGGTCCTCCACCTCATCATGCCTGTAATAATCCTCTGCTCTTATTACCGCACTACAGCACACATTTAATTTCCTACTGGGCTTAACAATCATTGAGGGGGTAACATGCTGGCTATGGTTGCCGGTGACAAGGGTGAATGCCCCACTGTAGTATTAGCCGCCAGCTTGTGCTGGGTCCACAGAGCCAAGTGCCTATTCTTAAGATGCGTATGCTGTCCTCCTGTCCCCGGAGGGCTCCCCTTTTTACCTCAACTCACATGCATATGGCAAACTGGCAGATTGCAACTGAATCATAATTTGCATCTTGAACAAAAAAATCCCAAACAAGGGAGTGTGATGCTTTGCTTTTAACATGTCCGTGATGATGTGGCTTATTTAAATCTGTTATTTTAAGCACTGAAGTGGGGGGTGGGCACGTGATGTTTCTGGCACTGCACACCTGGACTGCAACTGACCACCACAACTACCTATCATATTGATTACTGGGTCATCATCATCATCATCATCATCATCATCAACTAAAAGCAGTAGATCACAAGTTTTTACAGGGGGGGATTCCTGCAAACAGACTCAGACACAGCCACTTTGAATTTCTTTTTCTCTGGTTCCGAAATGGGGTCAATTACATCATCATCATATTCATCAACATCACCCACATCCACATCTTCTGCTTGGATGCTAGTATGTGGACTGCATGTTGCAACAACAGCAACATCATCATCATCACATTCATCATCAGCATCTACACCACTATCACCTGATATTTTTTCACCACGCTGTGAATCACTGCATGGAAAATGCGTGCCGTTAAGTGTCACGGTGGACGGAATATCACATTTCATGCTATCGTTGACATGATCATCAGAATCCTTGGTTCAGTTACTGGGATGTTACTGGGAAGTATGACATCATCTACACTGCCACTCACTTGCACTGCTTCACACTCAATATGTTTGGATATGGTACACTGGTCAGAATTAGAACTTGCGCAACAATACTAATACTACCTCCACCACCACCAACACCAGTAACATTAACACCACCAGCTGGGAAAACATCATCTCCTCCAACCATGAGTGAAGCTACTGATTGGGCTGTAAAAAAACATTGTAGGAGAAATACCTTTCCTCACATCAGCAATGTACTTCTGCATCTGCATACTATTACCACGCCCAACGACCATCTTACTGCCAACATTGCCATGGTGAGAAACAGCTTTGCTTGCAAGTCTCTTTGCAGGCATTTTGGGGGATCAACCACAAATATCATTACCAAATTCAGATTTTGATATGTTCGCTTTCTGACTGGAGGGATGCTGGCTGGATGTGAAGCAAAATAAACAACTGTGGCTTCAGCAACAGATAAGAGACTACTCTGAGACTGTCAAGGAATTAAAACAACTTCAGTAACCAGTGATGCTGATGAGGTCACAAAAACAATCCAGTCTGGTAAAAAATACCTTTTGAAGGTGGGGGGGGAGTACTAAATACAGACAGTGCTGATTTTTACGGCACTACAAGCAGCAAAACTAAGAACAGAGAACACGACTGCAGTACAAAATCAGGCAGCTGCAGTGGATAGCAGGTTCACATTGCTGTGCTCAGTTGCACTTACACTAGTCTGTGTCACAATAAAAGGTGTATTATTTGATGCATGCAACACTGCACACACACTTACACACAACACAGAACAGTTTGTGTACAATGCTGAACGAGGAATGCGACGCAAATGCAAAAGTTCGGTGTACTACGCCACGTTAATGTAAATTTCTAATTTAAACAACCTGACCTTATGAAATGCTGCACCACATCCACACAACAAACAGCAAGAACATTTGTATTATTACTGACAATATTACTATGTGTTCATTAACACAGTCAGTTATATAACAAAAATATAACCAAAAAACAAAGAAATCACTAGTTCTCCAACTTAAATCTACCTGCACCACAGATACGCCCCTCCCCCACAGCACACTTTCACTGTCTTTCACCACACACACTCAATGTTGTCAATTAACATTCAAAATCCACACACAAACAAAAACGCTCAATGATATGAACACAGGAGGGTTTTCTACAATCGATGAACTAAAGTTGGATCCCCCCCAAAAAAGCAAAAATCCTTTTTGAACAGCTTTTACAAGATTCCTATTACAGACAGCTATCAGAGCACACTGTCTCCGACACCTTCCCACTTATACTACCCCAAACTGAGGCTGTGCAGATCAATATAAAGCCCATGTGACCTGAAATCCCATGAATCACTGCAAAATTCACCTTTGGAGCTCAAAAACAAGGTGAAGTGAGGCGAAGTGAACTGCCACCGATGCACTTCGCCTTAAGATTGTAAGAGTAGTGGCCCGGGCAGGTGGAGTAACGTGAAGTCAGTGTTTCTAATGGACTTTGCATTCCTCATTATAATGTAAAGTACTCCACTTCTCATTGCAGAGCACTCTGCGAATCCACCTTTGCTCCATGAAATGCTTCGCGGAGCAGAGTGAGCCCATTTCACCCACCACTATTCCACACACAGGTGTGTGCTAACTTGTTAAGTTCTCCGAATCCACACACGATGCATATAGTACATCCTAGAAAGGGTGGCTGGACCTTGGTTGGCTCTGAAATGGTGGAGTTGGCAGGTAAGGTACACAATCCTTAGCCTATGCCACTACAAAATTCATTCACAATTTGGTGGGACAGGATAGCTGGAATGCGGCACCTGATGTGCTAGCAAGGGTTGATGTGGGGTATCTGCAGAAGGGGAAGCTCCAATGTAGGAGGAAGAGGCCCTCAGCAGAAGAAGAAGCAGCTGCTGGTGAGGCACTTGATTATGAGGGGGAAGCCTTGGAAACAGGAAGGGGAGGTGACAGGGAGGTAAGTTGCCTACCTAGCATTTCAGCATCGAGGGATGGAGAGCAGATCCTAAGGATTGCTAAGGGGGGGATCAAAGGAGAGGCTGGATGTCATTGTCCAACTAGGGACAAATGACCTGGCAAGAGATACAGTAAAAGTAGTACATGGGCTATTCAGGGAACTGTGGAAGGTCCTTGAACAAGTAGCATGAATGGTGGTGTTCACTGAGGTGCTACCTGTGTATGGCCAGAGAAGAGCAAAAGGCAATCCACATATGGGACTCCAACAGTTGGTAGAAGGCATGGTGAAGAGAGGAGGGATTCAGCTTCATTGGGGACTGAGGGCCAGAGAGGAAGGATATGGGCCTATACAGAGTTGATGGCATGCATTCTTTTGGGAAAACAACCTCAGTTCTCAATGGGAGGTTTAAATGGTACTAAGATGAGCACCTAAACTAGCAGAGGGGGAAGGCTGTATTATCAAGGGAGGCCAAAACTTCCTTTCCATAGGCTGAAGCAATAAGAAGGGAGATCCCTAGGGGAGAAAACTCCCCAGGGCAGGGAAGCAGAATGAAGGGGGAGTTTAGACACAGTGGAGAACAACAGGGGTAAGAACAAATGATGCAGAAATAGAGGTGTCGAAGAGACAAGCAACAGGGAGCAATGAGGGAAGGAAAGTGTCAGTAAAGTTTCAGGGAGCATCACAGGCAGAAAGGGAGGAGAAAGAGGGGGCTGCAGGCAGGGAGAGAGCACAGTTTGGAAAGCCATGTGTGCCAATGCAAGGAGTCTAGGAAATTACAGACCTGGAGGCCATCACAGTGGATGCAGACCTGGACTTGGTGGCCATAACTGAATCGTGGTGCACTGGAAATCACACCTGAGATATGGCACTATCAGGCTACTCTTAGTTCAGAAGAGAGAGGGAAGGGAGTAGAGGTTGTTCTGTAAGTGAGGAAGGATATCAAGGCTATGGAAGTGCAAGGGAACCTAGAAGTAAAGGAAGGGCTGGAGGGGCTCTAGCTCACTCTAGAGACAGGAGCTGGGGCCACTATTCACACTGGAGTGATACACAGACCTTCAGCACAGGGGGAAAATTTGAATAAGGCATTTGGGAAAACCCACAGCAGGATGGCTAATAAGGGGTATGTGCTGCTGGTTGGGGACTTCAGTGACAGTCAGCGAGATGTGGACTGGAGCCTTCCAGGAGCAGCTTTGGCTAGAAGCAGGGCAATCCTTAACTCCCTGCAGTGGGTATTTGTCCTTGAAGCAGCTTAGCAGAGATGGATTGTCAGGGAAGGGTAGAAGAACAGTGGAGAAAATTAAGGGCAGGCATAGTGAAGGCAACCAGTCTTTGCACGAAGGAAGTGACCAAAAGCAGGAGGGACAACTTTAGAGAAGTGGCTACGAAAATGAACAAAAAAGCAATGCATTCAAGGAATACAAGGTAACACTGAAGGAGGAGAATAGGGAGACTTATCAGGTAAAACAGAGGGAAGCAGCAAGGGCACTGAGGTGAGCAACGATGCACAAAGTGGAAAAGATAGTTATGAGAGTGACAAAAGGGTATAAAACTTTCTTCAGGTACATAAAGAAGAAGAGGAAGGCAAGGGGAGGGATAGTGGGGATAAAGAGGATGGCAGAGGGTGACTGTCCAGAGGAGGATCAGGAAAAAGCAGATATCATGAACAGGTACTTTTGCTCAGTCTTCACAATGGAAGTCCACCTGAGCTGTCAATGAATGAGTGGGTTCTTGTACAAGCACTTGCTCATTCACTGACAGGCTAGCTTGTGCTCATTCATGACAGCTCTGTTGGTGGCGGAGACAAGAGTGGAGGGTTGTTCCAGTCACCGGTGGGGTGTTGGGATGGGTGGGAATGGCAATTTGTGGCTCACAACACTATTCCCTCCCCATCCCAACCCTCCACTGGTGACTGGAACAGCCCTCGCTCTTGTCTCTGCCTCCAACAGAGCTGAATGAATGCATGGGAGCTGTCCATGAATAATGATCACGTGCTTGTATAAGAATACATTCATTTATTGACAACTGACTCAGTGGTTGGCCATGGTGGAGAGAGGAGGGCTGTGCTGGTCGCCTGCTCAGGGTCGGGGCTGGGGGTGTGTGGGGTGGTGTAGTACTACCTGCTGGGGTGGGAAGACTCTGCTAGACACCAGGGAATGGGGACTACATTTTTTTATTACAGGTGATCAGGGATAGGGAACGGGGATGGCTAGACACCAGGGAATGGACTACCTTTTTTTTTCCTTATTATTACATGGGATCGGGTATAGGGAGGGGGGTCCACTAGATGTCAGGGAAGTATAGATTTGTTTCACATAAGGTCAAGTGATTGGCAGGGGAGGACCACTAGACACCAGGAATTTTATTCTGACATCGAGCAGGTGATTGGCGGGGGTGGCACTAGACACCAGGGAACTGTATTTTACATCGGACCAGTGATAGGTGGGGGGGGCCACTAGACACCAGGGAATAATCAACATCGAGCTGCAATCAGATGGGGGGCACAGAATTCTTGTAACTTCACCTTGCTTTTGTGTTTTAAGTACAGTTTGCACTTTATAAAACCCAAAAGCAAGGTGACGTTACAAATGGTGAATTTCCTATTACACAGGACAATTTCAGGAAATGATCCACGGGGACAGTTTTGGAGACTTCACCAGAAATTCACCAGAGAATTAAAACTTTGTTGCATCGCTAATCAGTATTTGGGAAATTAATGGAAACCCTGATAAAAGGAAGGCTAGTAGAATATCTTGGAACCAAGGGGTTACAAATCAAAGGCAACATGGATTCCCGGGGGGGGAGGGGTACTGTCAGATGACTATGATTGATTTCTTTGAATGAATGACCAGGGAAATAGATCAAGAAATGGTGGTGGAACTGGTTTACTTGGACTTCAGCAAGGCCTTCAACACTGTGCAATACAGGAGAATGATAAAAAAAATGGACAGTCTAGCTGTGGGATCTAAAGTGGTAAACTGGGTAAAACACTGGTTAATGGATAGATGACAAAGGGTGGTGGTAAATGGCACTCACTTTAATGAGGGAAGAACGAACAGCGGGGTGCCACAGGGCTCAATACTAGGACAGGTTTTCTTCAATGCCTTCATCAGGAACATTGACGAAGAGCTGAAGTGAAGTATGCAGTTTTGAAGATGGCAACAACATCTGTAATAGGGTGGATACTCAGAAGGGTGTGGAGAGAATGAGTAGGGATCTTAGAAAACTTGAGGAGTAGTCAAGAATATGACAACTGGGGTACAATGCCAAAAAATACAAAATCATTCACCTAGGCCATAGAAACCCAGGAGCTGAATACAAAATTGGGTGGGGTACTGATGGTCACTAAGCAGGAAATTGAGACCTTGAGGTTATAATGCCTAATGACCTCAAAATGGCAGGATAGTGTGACAAGGCAGTAGCAGGATCAGTGAGATGCTGGGGTGCATTGGGAGAGCTATCACCAGCAGGAGGAGATAGGTGGTGTTACCACTGCATAGGTCATTGGCAAGACTCCATCTGGAGTACTGTGTCTAGTTCTGGAAGCCCCGTCTCCGAAAAGACAGAGACAGGGTGGAGGCATTCCAGAAGAAGGCAACTAAAATGGTGCCGGGTTTGTATAAGAAGTTCTAGGAGGAGAGACTGAGGGATCTCAGCAGGTACACCCTAGAGGACAGGAGGGATGGAGGGACATGATTGAGAACTACAAGTATCTCACAGGGGTGAACAGGGTATAGGAGAGGGGCCTATTTCAAATGAGGAAGTGCACCAGGGCAAGAGTGCATGCAATGAAGCTCGAAGAAGGCAAGCTTAAGAGGAATGTGAAGAAATGCTATTTTACTGAAAGAGTGGTGAACACCTGGAACAGTCTGCCAGCACAGGTAGTTGGGGCAAAAACAGTGGGGGGCTTCAAGCATGCATGGGACAGGCATAGGGGAATACTGGTAACTAAGCAGGGGGGAGGGTCTTCGGAGACTGGGTAGGGTCTGTGGAGACAGAATAAGCAGGGAACATCTGGGCAGACTGGGTGGAATAAGCAGTCCTTTTCTGCCAACAAATTATGTTTCTAACCCTTACGCAGATCAGTACTGTCCTTGTTTTGCAGTGTTGCAGTCCCCAGTCGTGTGCTGGGAAGGTACATATGCAGGCTGGTGTCCTATGCACTGTGGGCACTGCTCATCAGTGTACTTGGTGCTGGAGGTGATGGCAATGGTGGCAATGCTGGGCTGGTGTCACATGTCCTAAGTGATGTGTCTCAGGTTGGTGTGGTGTGGGGTCCTTGTCTGTATCCCCAGTAGTGCCCTGTGTCCACTTGGAGTCAACTGCCAGTATCTTTGTCCATTTTACATCATGCTGCTGCCACTGCCCTGTGGGACTGTGGGGATTTTGTCACTGAGTGGCTGTGTGTCCCTGGCCCTGGGTTCTCCCCATTCATCTGTGAAAACAGGTGGGCACAAGTATTACAGTATTAACAGGGTCACGTGATACTCTTGGGTCGAGTCGAGCAGTAGCTTTCTCTATGGCTCCATGTCTCAAGTGGCGATTTAATAAACATTTATATTGTAAACAGCTGTTTTTTTAAGCAAAATACCATGACAAGGTGTGGGTTACACCAGGATTTACAGCACCTGGTGTGTTGTTTGGTCGAGTGACCAAAACACACCAGGCATTGTAAATCCTAATGTAACCCACACCCTGTCGTGGTATATTGTGATTATACAACGTGTAAAATAAAGAAAAGAGGAACATTTTAGTTGCTAAGACTTTTTAAAAATACATTTTTTTTGAATAAAATTAAAGAGATATTGTTCCACAGAAAAAAATAGTCCTGGGTTAAGTAACATATGGAAGGCTGTAGTGGACATCCTCCATCATTTGAAGTACACACACACACACACACACACAGTCACTCACACTCACAAAGGTTGTCTTTGCAGTTTATAAGTTTGCTTTTTTTAATATCATACGCCCTCGATGAATTAGCTTCATTCAATGAGTGCATTTGTACAGTACAGTAGTACGTGCTCATTCACATTCAGTCGGTGGCTGGTCATTGTGGTGAGAGGTGGGCTGTGCCAGTCACCGGCCTGAAAGGGGTCAGAGGTGGGAGCAGGGAAGTCAGGCACTACTGGTTGGGGGGCCACTAGACCACCAGGGTAATTGGGGACTTATGCTTTATTACACCACATATAGGGGATCGGTCAGGGGTGGGTGCTGTGCGCACATTGCGTGGTGTTGGGGCTTTGTTATGATATCGGGGGAGTGGGGGGCATGACAGGTCCCTGAGGGGCTGAATTAAAATATGGGGTGTCAGGGGTCATGACAAAGCCCTGAGGGGCTGTACTGCAATATCAGGGGGTTGGGGGCATGACAGAGCCCTGCAGGGCTGTACAGACAGGGATCGGGGCATGGGGGGGGAATGCGCTCTTCACGACCAGGGTTGTGACTTGCGGCAAACCCTACAGGCATGCCCTTTGTTTGGCGTAGCCATGGGTGTAACACAAGTCCCAGGACTTAGCTGCCAGGACCCTGCCCCTTACAGAATCAGACGCAGGGTCCTTGATGCAACTGCACCCCTTGTATGTCGCAACTTGTGACATGCATAGGGGTGCTTCAAGAATCGCCCCCCATATCTCCATCTGTTCTGCAATTTCTCCAGTCTTCCCTCAGTGGAGATTTGCTTTTGGACTGAAATGGTCTCCTGGAACTCCTTTACTTTTGGCCACTGGATTTGATAGCATGAGGAATGCAATCATCAGGGGATCACAGAAACTGTCCTGACAACAGCATGCAGTGTGACATTTTTTATAGCCCCATTTTGTTATCTATAGCACAGAGACTCTATTT
This sequence comes from Neoceratodus forsteri, assembly GCA_016271365.2. Lineage (NCBI taxonomy): Eukaryota > Metazoa > Chordata > Ceratodontiformes > Ceratodontidae > Neoceratodus > Neoceratodus forsteri. The sequence goes on along the minus strand of CM057456.1, from coordinate 1,153,752,321 downwards.
TGTTTTGCTTTTTTGCTTATTTTCTATACTGATATTTTATGGATTCATCTCTTATGCTGGGGGTTTGTTTTGGGGAGGCTGAGTGCAGTGTGGGAATCTTCTAGAACACTGTTTTACAGAAGCAGCTTGACTGAAGACTGTGTTATTTCCTTTCTAGTCTGCTGCTTACAGATTGGTATTATAATAAATATCTGCACCCCTCCCCCATGTTTTTTTTTTTGATACTCTAAGTAGTCCAGAGATCCTTTTAGACAGATTTGCTTTTCTGGAAGGCTTTTATTTTGTTTCTGAGGCATGAGTGTTTTGAATCTTAATGGCAGGAAGATCACAGAAATGGCCCTGATAGAAGGGTGCAGGGTGTTATTATACATCAGTCACTTCCCCCAATTTTTTCATTTTACAGGCTGTTGCCATTGGCTTTATTGGTCCTATTGCTTGCCGGGACTTGGTGGCCAGGAGTTGAGGCAGGTTCCCTATGGTCTGTCAGACGGCAGAGGGCCTTGTGCTCTCATGTTGAGTGTGTCTTCTACCCTCCCCTTTCAGTTCTTTTTGGGGTAAATGGGGGAGATTGTTCTCATTAGGTATCATAATTGACCTAGTTTATTGCATTGTTGTATTTAAGAATTCTAAATGTTCATTTTTCATATTTCCTGGGGCTTTATCCCCTTTGTTTAGACAAAGAGCACATGGGTACTCGATGGTTTTGTTACCACTTGATATTTTGGCAATATCCTGGCCATACAGGGTTTTTTTAGTGGAGGAGTGTATGACTTTTTTGGGTCTTCTCATCCATTTATATCTAGGCCTTTTGCGTTATTACTCCTTTGTTGTTATGGCAATTTCTTATTTAACACGTGTAACTTGGAACATTAAGCGGGTAATTCCTCACTTAAGCATACCAAAGTGCTGACTCATATTTCCACCCTTAAGGTAGATACAGCAATGCTTCAAGAGACCCACATCATTGCTAAAGATGCTCATTTCTTTCATCATCTCTGGGTGGGACATTTGTTTGGTGCGGATTCAAGTATGCACAGGGCTGGGGTTTTAACTTTAGTGCGAATATCTCTCCCCTTTCAGGTAGTACAAGAAATTGTGGATCCAGAAGGACGTTACTTATTTTTGTATGCCTGACTGGGCTTGCGGATATATTTTTAGGCAATATCTATGGCCCTAATAATGATTTGCCTCCTTTTTTTTGAACCTCTTGTCCATTGTCTCCTCCTACATTGCTCTTCTGAAGATCCTAATAGGTGATTGGCACCTTATGGTTGATGACTCTTTAGATAGATCTAAGCACAACAGTAAAGAGCTATCAAAGGCACAAAGGGCCCTTTGGGATCTCGTGGATCATGGAGGATTGGTGGATCTTTGGAGAACCCTGCACCCGACAGAAAGGGAGTATATGTTCAGTTCCCCAGTGCATGGTACTCACTTACAGCTTGACTACACCTTAGTTACTCTTATTTTTCTAAAAGACATTTGATTTTGTGAGATCCACAGCCAACTCGTCTCGGACCATGCTCCTGTATCCCTTTCCGTGCTTGTCTCTCCCTCCTCAGATAGAGATAGGCGCAGGAGGTTAAATAACCATTTATTAAAAGATGAATGATGCTGCAACAAAATAAAACAAGTTACTGGAGATTATTTTGATATTAATAAACCCACAACACAATCTCCTGCTAGTTGCTGAAGTACTTTAAAGCGCTTGATCAGAGGGAAACTTTTTCGCCTGGCTACATCCAGGAAGCGACATTCAGAAAAATGAGCCCAAGAGTTGTTGCAGTCTTTTTGTTACTAGAAAAAAATATTATTTCTAACTTTTCAGATGCTGACTGGCTCCACCTCAATCAAGATAGAGCAGCATACGTTGAATTGAATTGTGAGTAAGCTGAATTGCTCTTTTTCGTGCCCGCTAAAATTACTACATGTTTGGGGAAAAAGATGGCAAATTTCTGGCCTTGCATCTAAAACAGCTGGAAATGTTGCATTTGGTTGGGTCAATCCGGTCAGCATTGACAATTCTATCCTAACGACACCTAGGGGCACTGTTAGGGAATTAAAAAATTATTATGAACAGTTGTATATGGAAGAGAGAGATCCTGCCCTGACATCTTCAACATTGGACTATCTCACAGAGGCTAATCTCCCCAAGTTAGACCCTCTCTTTTCTCAAACATTAGTGGCTCCAGTTACTGTTCTTGAGGAGGAGAGATCTATTTTGGCTCTTTCACCAGACAAATCTCATGGGCCGGACGGGTTCTCACCTAATTTTTACTTCTTCCTCAAATCTGAATTAGTGCCCCATCTTACAGATTTTTATAATTATTGTTACCATTCTAATTCTTACCCTCCCAAATTTCTAGAAGCATACATTAATCTTATTCCAAACCCGGGCAAAGACCACTCGGAGGTGAGTAATCATTGACCTAGGACAAGCTGCACCTCATGCAATATATTATTTTGCATAATGCTTCTAACACTCCACAATGTGTGTTTTTATTGGGGAAATCTCCTACTCCCATGTGTAAAAGATGTAATGTACAGGAGACCACCCTTTGACACCTACTATGGGATTGTCAGTTTGTACGTTCCTTTTGGTCCCAAATCCAATCTCGTATGGACCCACTTTTAGGGTTACAGGATTTATTCACACCCAGAACTTTGTCTTTTGGGCACCTCTCAACATTTGGCTTCCCAGAAATATCATATGGCCCTCATTTCAGTACTAGCTAAATTAATAATATTGAGACACTGGGTGGATGATCAACTCTTAATAGACAAGGAATGGCATGCAGAAATGTATACCTTTTTAAGGATGGAGAGGTCTGTAGCTAGTTTCCGTCATTGTCTCCCCCGATTTGTACAGAGATGGGAAAAGTTATACACTCTTCTACAATTACATTAAATATTTAGGGCTGCCAGAATTTCTTTTCAGGAGTTAATGTTTGTATTATTCACTTCACATTTTGTCTGATGGTGTGTTTATATTGTTTTTTGGAGTAACATAATACCATCTAGATTATGATATTATTATTTCCAACATTTCCTTGCTCTGTATTTGTCTACCTTTTCTTTTCTTTGCCTTATCCATTGTTTTCTTTATAGAGTGTTGCTACTTGATGTCAAATACATTTTTGTCTATATGTGTTAGGGTTGGTCAGGAATGTTGCATTTCTTCCAGTGTTCCTTTTTCAGTGTTAAGGTTCATATTCTGTCTGTACCTACACACTTGTTAGTTCTTTTGTGCTCCATTTTCATGAGTTTTTTTGTTTTTCTAATAAAGTTTACTAAGTAAAAAAGTATTACGGTATCAAATAAAATATACTGTTCACTTTTAGGGTTGTGTGAACCTCTAAATGTTCTACCTTGTGAACCTTGAGATTCAAATCCCCAGTCTACCAAGTTCTACCGGGTTCTACCTTTTTCAGGACACAAATCTGCCTCCCCCACCGATAGCCAATCACTGGCCCATTGTAATAAATTCCCTGATGTATAGTGGTCCCAACCCCACTGATTGCCAGCCCAATGAACAGTTAAATTCCTTTGTGTCTAGTGGCACCCCACATAATCACCTGCCTGATGAACAAATTCAATTAAATTCCCCCACCCACTGTTAGCTGTTCACTGGTCAAAATGTGTTAAATTCCCTGGTGTCTAGTGGTCTCCCCATCACCGCACACTGGCAAGTACAGCCCCCCCAACCCAATCCCACCACCCATCCTTGATAGGGCAACAGGCACAGCCCTCCCTCTCCACCATGCCAGCCACCCAACTGAGCTGTCAGTGAATGAGCACTTACTTGTACAAGCATCGCGCTCATTCACTGACGAACTCCAGTTGCCCCATTCATTCAGGCTCTTTGAGCTCTGTTGGGGGCAGATTAGAGTTGAGGGTTGTTCCAGTTGCCAGTGGAGGGTGGGAGAAGGGCCTTGTGGACCCCCTCTGTTGGTCCACAGTGCCCTTCCCCACCATCCTGCCCCATCCATGCTAGGGTCCAGAGCAACCCTCCAATCATGTCTGTGCCCCAACAGAGTTTAAAGAGCTCAATGAATGGGGGTAAGCTGGCAGTGAATGAGCACATGCTTGTACAAGTACATGCTTAATCATTGACAGCTCAGTCGGGCAGCTGGCATGGTGGAGAGGAAGGGCTATGCTGGTCACCCGCTGTGGTCGGGTTGGGGGGAGTAAGGTGGGGGGCAATACCTGCTAGGTGGGGGTCCATTAGGCACTAGGGAATTTGATTTGTTCATCGGGCTGGTGATCGGCTGGGAGGGATCATCAGACACCAGGGAATTTAATACAATGGGCTGGCAGTGATCAGCTATCAGTGGGGGGCACTAGACACCAGGGAATTTAACTGAATTTGTTCATTGAGCTGGCAATTGATGGGGGGGGCACTAGACATCAGGAAATTATTGGTGATGGGCCGGTGATTGGCTAGGTGAACCAAAGTTATAAAAATAACAAAGAGCTTCAGGGTATTCTTGACCCTTTTAACAACTGGAATTTGACCTTTCTTGTATTAAGGTTGAACTGAACTTGCAGCCCTATTCACTTTTATAAGGCTGTGTGTATGTTACCCTTTGTATATTTCTGGATCAGTAGTACAGGAAGCACTCCTCTGGGTCTGCCTGTGAATGAAGGTGTGTATTGGGGGAGGGGTTGTCTGCCAGAATCCTTCTCACTATTAGGGCACTGCCCATCAGCATCTGTGGAACTGGGTAATCCACTAGTAGCTGCATAGTTACAGTGCAGTATGCAGTGTGGAGTAGTGCTATGGGATGCTAACCCTCCCTGGTGTCCATGCCATCATTCTCACCATCAGTGGACTGCAGGCTGAGGGCTCTTACCACAACATACTCAATGGGGTTCAACTCAGACTCATCCTCCTCATTGGGTCCCCCCATTGCTAACTGTACCCTGTGGTGGCATGCTAATTTATTCATGGCTGCAGTGGTGGTGTACTGTACACCCTCCTACATAATCTGTTTGTGAGCCTTGGTACCGCACAGGTCCCAGGCCCAAATAAGGCCTTGTAGTTGCAGTGGACCTCTTGTGGCTATTATGGCCATCTTCTCTGCCATGAAGTTTGGTGTTCATGTACAGCAGTGCAACATGCCATCACAGCCATGACTGCCCCCCCATTCCCTGTTCTGTGGATGGCAATGCCAGTGCTGACAGATCTTCTGAGGCTTCTTTGCACCAATTGACCAACCTGGTCTTTAATCTCAGCTCACCTTTCTGTGTTGGTGCACTGGGGTATTCACTCTTCTATATGGTGGAATTAAGGGGCATTCCATTGGAGTGTCAGTATTGCAACAGATCCTGCCCCTATTCATTATGCCCCTCTCCTCACATGCCATTTTTCCATGTTTCCACTCTCCCCACTTGGTAAGTGAGCTGTTATTCACAGTTCCTACACACTGCTTGGTGCAACACCCATTTTTCCATGTTTTTTGTGCATTCCTTGGCCACCTTTGTGGATTGGGAGCTAGGATAAAACAGACCCAGTGCACCCCCCCTTCAAAAAAAATTGCCAAATCATTAAATTATTACAATGTGCTTTCTTACTCAAATGGCTTCTCACATTTCCAGCTGTGTTTGTAAGGGCTGAAACAGGTTCTGCTACATTGAAGGCCTTGGCAGAAACACAGCTGGTAAATTTCTAGATTAGATTGAATTGTTTACGAGAGAATAGGTTGGCTAGGAAATGTCTCGAGGAAAATAAATTGTGGCAACTAAAAGTCTATTGGCAATCTCCATGGTTAGTAAAGGTTAAAACAATTACGGTCCATAGGAATGGAACCATTATTAGACCTGACATTCAAAAAAGTCACAATATCAGTACATTACAAAAAGTATAGTAAGAAATTACTTATTAAACAATATAATAAAGATGATCTAGAAAAAATAAAGGAATTCAAGATTCTCTATGTGGTACAGTAATAACATATTAACACATAAATATTACCTCGATGTATTAGAAGAGCCTAAGCAAAGGAAAACTTATGCTAGATTTAGGGTTGAATTTCATGAGTCAAATGTTCTTACAGCAAAGTTTAAAAATATAAATAATCTTGTATATTCATTTTTCTATTGTGGGGCACAGGAAATGGAGAGTGTCTCTCATACTATATTAAAATGTTCTTGGTATGAAAAGTCTAGAAAGAAATGGCATGGGGAGATTTTACTGTCGTTGGAGTCCTGTGATGATGATGTACAAATTAATAAACTGTTAACAAAAGAAGAAGAATTTATAATAAGAAGAGTTGGAAACTTTTTAATGAACATACAACAAATAAGAAAAATGAGAACTAAAACAATTGCACAAATCTGTGCTAAGATGGTATTTTAGCTGGAATTATTTATGATGTACTGTATGTTAGAAATTCTATTGAATATATGTTTGTATGTTTGTATGTATTTATGTTTTTATTTATTTTGTAATGATTTTTTTAGACTGAACAATAAAAGTGTACCATACCATACTCACTTATTACTTCCCAAAATGGGAGTTGGGGTCTCTTAGTGTTCAATGCAGAGCTCTGATGTGAAACATCAGCTCAGCCACCAATCATCAACATGGACCTCCCATTGGCTGAGGCCTATTCTAAATGCAGCAGTCAGAGTTGGTTCCCACTTGAAAGTGTATGGGTTGAACTACTAATTCTGGATTTGATTGGACCCTAAAAACTAATTATTATCATATGGCAGGAGCAAGTTATCATGTGACAAGTCTTTCTATCACAAATATGAACATTCTTTGAAAACCATGGTGCCCAGTATGATGGCCTCTAGACCATGTGAAGGCTTTCTGTTTGTTAAATGCAATAAAGCTAAAATTTTGTAATTTTATGATAGCCTGCATGTCCATTGCTGGTGGGGATTATCTGCTCTTCTCCATGTCTGAATGCATTCACTATGTGTGTCCATATCCACTCAGTTTTACACTTTTCTAGATACACTCAGGATTCTTAAATTGCTAGAGGAGAGGTGTGTCTCTCTATGAATTACGGGCTATTAAATTGGCTACCGAGGGTTACCATGAGCAATGTAATTCCAAGGAAAGATAGGCTCTGAGAGTTGTTAGATAAGCACAAGATAGAAAACAGCCTGACCTTAGCTTAACTTTGCAGGTTAAAAACCATAGGCTATAGTAAGGATTTTATTATTAGGAGTTACCTTGATACTCTAGCCAAACTAAGCCAAATTTTGTTAGGAAAGTCTGATAGCTAAAAACTCCTTTTTAACTTGGAATAAGAAACACGTATAATATGAATTGCAAACCCTTTTTGGCCAATGACTTGATGAGGTCTGTTAGATTCTGATAATAACATATCTGTATGGCCCCAAATGGAGTCAGGCTGAGAGTAAATTTGTCTATCTGCCCTGTATATGTTGGGGGAAATGGTTTACAGTATTTGAAAGAGTAGAGGTTCATTTCTAAAGCATGGCATTCTGGTCTGTATGTGCTGGTGTTGTTTGAATTTACAGTTATGATAATCCAAGATACTTTTCATGAGTCCATTGATTTGGTCCAATATTTTCCCCTGAATTATGTTCCTTTTACCAATAACACTGGTACACCTGTGTCCCTGTTGCCATATTTTAAATAACATACTATAACATCCAAATGACCATCCAGGTCAGACATTGGCTATCTGGTAAAGTTTTCTTCAAATAGAGAGGCAGCATTGCCAGGTAGTTACAGCAAGGAGCTATGAACCTGGAGGCCCGGCATATCTAGGTTTAAATCTCACAGCTACCACTTGTGTACTGTGTGACCTTGTGCAAGTGACATAACCTCCCTGTACTGAATTCTCTTCAGTGTTTCTCCTGGAAATGAACTTTGGCTTAGGGTGCTTTACCCAGCCAAAAATTATAACGTAAATAAAATGTGCAATTAGGCAAATGGAGGGTAATCGTTAGACAATTCTGACTTAGATATTGGGTTTAATCTAACTTGACTATACAGAAAAAACAGTGAACAAGTACCTTTTTGTACTAAGTTAGAAAAATAATAACATGACATCAGGTTATTGAGAAACCTACTCACTGTAACAGGTCACTGAATACAGTTTCATCTCATCTTATTCAACTACAAATAGAATGATGTATGGCTCCGTATCTGTTAGAGTCCTATAACTCCTTCGAGGGGTTCCACTTACATCATAAACATTGAGAACAAAGCTTCAGAGGTTTCTAATGTCATTAGAACCCCAAGATGGAGTTACAAGCTCCATAACAGATAGGGAGCCATAAGTTGTTTTTTGTAATACTTGGCATCCCTATCTGTTAACTGCTCCAATTCCTGAAATTGATTACCATTGCACACAGTCCACCCACGCCACCCGACATAGACAATTATCATTAGTGTTAACATAAAAGATGGATCTCTGAGCTACCAAAGTTGTGTTGAATTACACTTTTCCCTGAGCCATTGAAGTCCAGTTGCAAGGCACCCACAAGCATACACATTTTCCTGCACTTTGATTTAAATTATGGGCACATTTTATTTTTCACCCTGAGCTGCTGCAGTCCATCGCTGGTGGCCCACCACTCACTCTCTCTCCACATCACCATGGGCAATGGCAGTGTGTCTTGATGATGGAGTCAGTTTCTTTGTGAATTACCAGTGCCGCTTTCATGAGGTTGTTACCAACAGTTTGAAAACTAGCATAAACACAGCTTGCAGCACAATGGGGAGCCATAATATTATCGATCTGACTTCATATTGATGGTATTATGACTTTTCAGCATTGCAACAGTACTATTACAAGTTTCTCTAACACTGGAGTGTCTATGGGAAAAACTAGTACCCATGTATTACAAAAGCATAATCAGGGACATCTGACAGGGCTTAGTTCCCTCACATTCCTCTCTACTGTATGTTAATATGAGCAATGAGATCACTCTTATGGTTGTAAGAATGGTTTCATGTTAATTCTTTGGGTATAAGAACCATGAACCAAAGGTGAGCTGTTCCGACACCCTAAGAATATAAGTGATGCCACTCTTACAAATTGCAGAATGATCTTGTCACCCCTATTAATATACTGCTGCTCAAGCTTCATCAGTAATATATTAGATATTTCAGAAATCTTACCTGAACATGCCCATTTCTAGGGCAGCTGCATGTGAGACACTTTTGACATAACAAGAATGTCTCACATACAGAGAAAAGGAGTGCTCCCATTGGCTGAGAGCACTCCCTCGATCTACAATGCTTATTATAAATCATGACTTCATCCTTAGTCAGTCAGGATTGTTTATTTCTCAAGACTACAGATACTCTTATGACCATTTGGTGGCTTATACACATCGTTTCAAAATTCTGAAGTTCTAAGTTCAGTTTGCACAGATCATTTCCCACAAAGGGGATTCGCTAATATTCTGCAAAGAAAAACATTTTGATTTTAATTGAAATTCCATTTTTTAAACACTGCTCTTTAGCAAGATTTATAATATGTATTTATGTGCAGTTCCTGAGGCTTATGGTTATAAGAGTTTCTTCTCAAGATCTTTGCTTTGCAGTTCTGTCACACAAAGAACTAGAGAATGCACTCTTATAACTGTAAGTGACACAGGAATTGTATATACACATATACCTGTAGTGTCTCCTCCTTCTAGAACAGAAGACCTTGATAAGGAAAATCAGCTGCTCAGATTTCATGATTAGTTTGTCTCAGTACCACTGCAATCTTTTTTCTAACTACTCTGTGCACAGTTTGCCATAATAGGGTTCAAATGTCTTATTTAACAGTCTTGAACTGTAACCTCTTCAGGAAATCCCAGTGTACTGTACTGTAATATAACAACCTTTTAAATTGCTGTAGTGGTCACTGAATTACTATGGCAATGAGTAGCTTTTTTGTTCAACAAAAAGCATTTCAACACTATTGGCCAGACATGGTTCTGGGAAGAAAAAAAACACATTACAGTGTTTACTAACCAAACATTGCTTCTAAAGTAACCTACAAAATACATTGAAAATACTGTGTATCAAACGACAGCACGTGAAGGTGAGAACTGTTTTCATATTAGACTGAGCACACATTATTTTGGCCTTTCATAATACAAACATATCTACTTTCAGCTAAACCACACTGACTCAGTATCACATGTTTCAATTAAGCACAGCTGAAACCCTTTATTATAGAGTGGAACAGCTACCACAGTCTTTCTTTTAATCATCTTACAGATGTATCTGCTCTTTGAAATTTGCCATCCAGACAGACTTGCAGCAAGGCTGCCATAGCAAAAAAACACAATTATTTAGTTGTAAAAGAGATATAATTAAGCAATAATGCACAACATGGTGTGAGATATCATAGAAACATAGACAATACTGGAAGAAAAAGACCATTGCTCCATCTGGTATGCCCATAAAACCCTAACAAACCCAGGACCTATTGCCTATAGAGGGTTCTAAACTACATTAGTCACCTCCATATTTATCACCCTATTTCTATCACCCTGAGCAACCACTAAGCCCTTCACTCTATTCCAGCTGTGTTGTTTGAAACCAGCGATAGTTTTGGTGCCCACCACATCAGCTGACTGATTGCTCCACAGCTCCACCATTCTTTCTGAAAAATAGAACTTACAGAACTTTCTTACTTCCCTCTTGACCCACCCCCATCAGTTTTCAATCATGCCCCCATATTGTTGATTTGCTACTTATGCTAAATAGCTTCTTGTAGTTTACCTTGTTCATTCCTCTCAGGAACTTGAAGGTCTCTATCACATCTACCCTCTCTCATTTGGCCTCCAGCAAGTACATATTCAATGCCTTGAGCCGATCCTTGTAAGATTTGTCCTGCAGGCCCTGAAGCATTTTGGTCATCCTATATTGCACTCTCTCAAGTCTGTACTTACTGTATGTTTCATTACTGTAGGTGAGAACTCTAGAACTTGGCAAAGTACTCCAAGTGGGGCCTCACCAATGATCTATAGAGATGTAGTAATACCTCCTTTCTTCTGCTATCAATACCCCTTCCTATACCCCCCAGCATATTGTTTGCCTTACTGTAGGCCTTGTTACATTGGCTCAATTGCTTTATATCATGGGATATTGTCCCACTACAGATGCATTGTGAGGCTTGGGCCATAGGCTGAGTGACTTCAACCACCCAAGAAGGGATGATATCCCATTATATTACACACCTTGGAGTGTATCATTGCAATTATGAAATGGATCCATTTTGATTTCAGTCACTGTTGGCATGACCTACTTTCAGACTAGGCTTAGGAACTGAGATAAACACTTTCTATTAATCTTGAAGGAGAAATAATTTGAATGACATGAATGGACTCTTATTGACCTATGTGGATCTTGTTTGTTGTAAGCTATAACCTGCACTTTTTTAATAAAGTGAAGCACTTAATTTTATTCTGTGGTGTACGTGCCACATTTCTTTGGCAGTGAAGTTAGGAACTAAAATACCATCCCGGCTGAATGTGATCTCAGCCAGTCTGATGCTAGGATTTTGACCATCTATGTCATAATCTTATATTTAATACATTGTAATTGTATATACCCCCATATCCAAGCCTATAAAGTGGTTAGGAGCTCGTGTACGCAGACCATACGACTAAAGAAAAGCAACCATCATAGAGAAATGCTCACCAACTCATGGGGAGATAGTAGCACATTTTGGTCTAACATTAAGGATGCCACAGGCAAGGTCCCTAAAGTTACACCTTTTATGATCAACATTGATGGAGTGCCTACTATGGACCTACTCACCATTGCTAATGCTTTCAATAATGCCTTTTCTGATCTAAGCAGTGTCCTCCTTCAGGACTTCTTTGACAAATCCCCTACCCCATCCTCACCACAGCAAGTTGCCCCTCTCAAGAGCACTGTGTAAGTTGCAGCTCAATCCCCCCTTTCTATTTTAAGAAAGTTCCTGTCTCCCTCATTAGAAGACACCTGTGCAAAGTCCTGGGTAAGTCACGGCACAGTGGTGATTTTCTCGACCTAAAACTCCTTGCACTTACCATGGACAAAGTCATAGTTCCCATCACAAGGATCTCCAACCTTTTGCTAAGTCTATCTCAATTCCCTTTTGTCTGGAAAACAGCTCTGGCCACCCCTGTTCATAAATTTGGAGATCACACTATATACACCCATCTCTGCCCCCACCCCATCAAAAATCCTGGAGCATATAGTAGCAGACCAATTAAATGAGTATCTTGAAAAATACTCCAAATAATGCCCACAACAGCACAGTTTCAGGAATGGGCACAGCACCACTACTGCCCTCCTGGAATTTACTGGCATCATTCACCATCCAGTTGACCAATGGAACCTTGTTGGTGCAGCCTTCATTGATTTAACGAGGCATTTGATATGGTGAACCACACATTATTGCTAAAACAATTAATCTCTATTGGACTATCAAATAAGGTGACACACTGGTTTAAAAACTATCTGGAGGACTACTTCCAAAGTGTGAAAATCTCAAACATCACCTCTGACTAGCATACTAATATACTAAAATGCCAGCAGAGTAGACCCCATGGTCTATCAAGTCTGCTCGAGAGCCAGTACCCTTAATGGGCACCGCAACCATCCTCCTGATTTCTCCCCCTATTCCCCTTACCCAGCCAGGGTTCCCCTCACCCAGACAGGTAGCTCTCCTCTTCATCCCCCTCCTGTACATGTCTCAGCCTCTCTTGAACCCTTCCACTGTAGACACCTCCACCAGTTCCTCAGGCAGTGCATTCCATGGGTCCATCACCGTCTCAGTGAAGTATCACCTCCTCCTTTCCCCTCTAAGTCTCCCTTCCTCCAGTCTCCAACAATGGCCCCTGGTGGCCCCTCCCACCTTCCTCTGAAAGACCCCATGTAGGCATACCTTATTTACCTCTTTTAAATACTTGAAGACCTCAATCATATCCCCCCTGTCCCTCCTATCTTTCAGTGAGAACAGGTTGAGCTTCTCAAGTCTCGCTTCATAAGTCCTATCCCCCAGACCACAGATCATCCTGGTTTCTCTCCTTTATATCCTCTCTGGGACTGAAATATCCTTCCTGAGGTGTGGGCACCAAAACTGTACACAGTACTCGAGGTATGGTCTGACAAGGCAATTGTATAGTTGCATAATCACCTCCCTACTTCTTGAGGTGATTCCCCCTGGTGATACAGCCCAGCATTCTATTTGCCCTGGCTGTGGCCCTCCTACAGTGTTCTGAGTTATTCATTTTGGCATTCACCAGCACCCCCAGGTCTTTCTCCCCACTTGAGACCAGCAATATGTCCCCTCCTAGGGGTTACACCTGACTCGGGTTTTTTTGACCCAGGTGAAGCACCTTGCATTTGGTGGTGTTGAGCCTTAGCTTCCAGGTACGTGACTGGTGGATGGTCCATTCCGGCTTACTTCAAGGTTCCATCCTTGGCCCTCTTCTTTTCAGTATCTTCACAACAACCTTACATCTTGCTGCCACCAATGAATACTTTTGCATGCCGATGATGCTATCATCTTTTCAAGCCAACCTAACCCTACTCTTCTTGAACATCACCTACAACGTGGCTTCAAGGATGTTGAAAGATGGTTCAGTGCTCAGAAACTGGTCCTGAACTACAAAAAAAAACAAAGCAATGATGTTCAGCACCCCATGCAACAAGCACAAATCCCATGCTGTCACCATCAGTAACCTACTTGGTATCCCACTTGAACTGGTGGAGCACTTCAAATATCTGGGGATTACTTTGGATAATCACCTCTCCTACATGCTACATATTGAGAATGTTGCCAAGGTCTCACATATAAAATTTGGGCTCCTCTATCATCATAAGCATAATCTAACCCTTGAAGCACTTAAATTGCCTGTCTATAACTTCATTCTCTCACTCATTGATTATGAACTTGACATCTATGGGTCAGTCCCTCCATCCTGCCTTCAAAGGATAATTGTTGTTCTGGAAAGGGCATGCAGGCTTATCACAGGCTCTGATCGCCTTACACATACTGGTGGACTCTATGAGCCGATGGGCTGGCTTCAGCTAGGAAACTGGTTAAATATCAAACATGCCTCCTAACCAAAACAGTGCTGCTGGAACTACTTGCTTCTGGGACTGGGTCACGGCTTACCCTGAACTGCAGTACTAAGCACACACTGGCATCTGTTAATCAACTACTCCTTGTCCCAAGATGCCAGACTATGCAGGGTCAGTGTTCCTTCTCCTACAGAGCTCCATTATGGTTTAATACCCTGGACTTTGGAGAGTCATCCTCGGCTGAACTTGGCCAGTTCAAACTTCAGCTCAAAGAGCACCTTGTGTCAAACAGCTCCTGTGATGGCTTCAACTAATTGTTGCCCTACCACCCCCACCGAAGTTACCCCTGTGCCCACAATTGATATTTTGATGACAAATGTTTTTTCCTCCTGTCCCTCTCCCCTGCCCCCCACCTACCCTCTCCCCCCTTTTCAGTTATTACCCCTAGCCTTTTTTCCATACCCCTCCCTCCCTCACTGGTCTCCCTCCCTTCATCCTATCTCCTCTATTCCATCCAAGCGGCCACCACCTCTCCCATCACCCCTCCCTCACCCCCTCTTGCATAGCTTGACAAGGCATTTGGCTGCTCTCCTCTCCCCTTCAACTTCCATTCCCTCCTTTCCCCTTTGCCCTCCTGTCCCCCTTAACCGTTACCTCTCTTTTTATTGCTTGTCTATAATTTACAGTGTTCACCATTTTTTTCCTGTTCCTAGATGCATAATTACTCAATTGTCATGTTAGTTTACCTCTGTTAGTCTTCCCTTTGTCAGTTTGTAACCCCACCCACCAATGTGGAACCTTTGTAAATGAGTGCCTGTGCTGAAAGATATTTTTAATCCTAGACTGAAGTAAATAAAAAATTAAAATAATATATATGTACAAGGGAGGCATAATTCACATTTGTATTATATCACCTGCAAATGTTTAAAAAGATTTGAGGTTACTCAAGGAAAGTGAAGATTTCATGTAACCTGATTAGATTACTTTAGAAATACTTTATCAAGGACCCAATTAATGTCATTACTATTATTTTTATGTATATGAATCAAAAATCGGAAAGGATTGAAATGTATTTTTTCACTTTTTTTCTAAAAAAAAAACACCTGTTAGATGTTTACATTGATGTACTACGTCAATGTATTTTAATGTTGATATACTTTTAGAGGCTGCTATTTCTATTACTTTACTTGCATTTCTAATGGTGTATTTTGTTACTTTCTATTGTCTGCGCCTTGCTGCTGACTGGCTCTCTGCCCCACTCAGGACTCCTGCGCTGCACTAATCCTGTCACCCTGCCGTCTCCTGGGACTTACATTTTTCCCAGCCAAGTCACTCATGCTATCCCTTCCACACAATATAGGTCATCAGGATGGGACAGGTCCCTCCCGATCAAGCAATTTGTTTGGCTTTTGGAAGTGAGCTAGGTCAGCAGGTGTAGGGTCTGTGGGTCATGCTAAGGTCATCATGCTGTAGCAGTCAGGGTATTTCTTGCTTTTTCCCCCCACCCCATTGAGACAATGGCTTAGTACAGGACATGTTCACATAGTGCATTGGATCCCCCATCAGTTAATAAGTGTCTCTTCCCTTAGCTTAGCAAACTTCTGCCTGAACTATCACCTGTGGTCACCCAGGTGGGGTTTGCAGAGGGGAGTGCCCCCCCCAGAAGAGGAGACGAGCATCCAGTAGGACACTCAGTCCTCATCTCTTTTGCCAAAGAGGCCAGACTGCCAGATGTACACAGAGATTCTTTAGCAGTATAGAGGTTACCATGCTAAAAATGCAGAGTAAAGAAATTGTTGTGACCTGTCAGCCTATGACAGAGTCATATCCATTGTAAAGCAGAATCTGAAAATATAGCAACCAAAAATTAGGCAAAAACCTGAAGGAAGGAAGAGAACTGGTGGACAAGGACAAGTGATGATTTGGACCACGAAATGTTGCTATTTGTTGTTTTGAGTGACATGACATAGTACAATGAAGATGACAAGAAGTTACCTTGAAATGGAGTGAGCGCTATATTTCTATTTCAAGGCCCAGATATTTAAAGGAGATGTATCTCTGAATTGCACCCCTGGGCCAAATTCAAAAGAAGGGGATGTGCCGTGCAATTCCAGATGCACCGCAGAGCAAAGATAATGTGTACAGTGCATCCGGAGGGGGCATTTCCTTGCATATACGGCACATCGCAATATTCAGCCGAGATGTGTGACACAGCTGCCCATGCATCTCGGAGCTGTGCTGCACAAAGTTATGCATGGAAGAACCATGCCTAAGTCAGAGCCACCCACAGGTGGACTGCTATGTTGCATAGCACAACACAGCAGCTGCCAGCCTCTGGGTGGCTACTGCCCAAGCCCGAATTGTAAACAACAACCATACCCATCACATACCTGGTAGTCTAGTGGCCCCCCTTCCATCCCTGATCATATAATAAACAAATCATCCCTTCCTTCCCTGGCATTCTAGCAGACCCATCACCCATCCCCAATTGTATTATTAGACAAAATTAACTCTTTCTTCCCTGGTAGTCTAGTTGTGCCCCCTCCCTACCCCAAACCCTGTCTAAGTAATAAATCTCTTTCAGACATCCCTGGTAGTTCAGTGGTGCCCCCTCCATTCCCCAAACCCCGTCCAATTCATAAATCCTTTTCAGACATCCCTGGTAGTCTAGTGACCCCCCTCCCAGACTTGATTGTAAATAGAATAACTATCCCCAGACCTCCCTGGGGGTCTACTTGACCCCCACCACTGATGAAGCCACACCTCACTCTTCTTCCCTCATCCCAGTATGGCTCTGCATCCGTCAGGCAGCATAACCCACTTGAATGCCTCCACGGCTGCCTGCCGACAGAGCTTTCAGTGACTGACAGCGTACTGTACACCTGTCAGCCCATTGGTAGAAACTCTTGACTAATGGACTTGCAATGTGTTCTGTACACTGCCATTCACAACTTTGTGAATGGACATGAAGTTGTGAATGACAGTGTATGGTAAACACAGCCGGCCCATTGGTCGAGAGTTTCTACCAATGGGCTGACAGGTGTACAGTACGCCATCAGTCACTGACAGCTCCGTTGGCAGGCAGCCATGGAGGCATGCTGGTGGTTGTGCTGCCCACCGGATTCAGGGCCACACTGGGAAAGAGGAGTGGGGTGGGGTGTCGGTTCCTCAGTGGGTCGGGGCTAGGGGACCACTAGACCACCGGGGAGGTCTGGGGATAGTTGTCCTATTTACAATCGGGGCTGGGAAGGGGGCCACTAGACTACCAGGGACATCTGAAAGGGATTTATTAATTGGATGGGGTTTGGGGAAAGGAGGGGGGCACCTTTGGACTACCAGGGAAGGGGGGGTTGAATTTGTTTAAAAATACGATCGTGGATGGGCCGGGGTCTGCTAGACTAGCAGGGAAGGAGGGATTGCAATATGTTTTTCTACACTTGTGGGTGGAAGGGGGGCCACTACATAACCAGGGAGATTGTGTGCTGTATTCAGCGCATTTTGTTGGGTGCATCCCTGCCTGAGATATGCAAATGGGGCCATAATGACATGCAAATGGCCCCATTTGTGCCTTTCTTGCTTAATGGCCCCATTTGCATGTTTGGGTCTGAATATCTGGAATTTGCTCCTGGCACTTCTCCAACATGCACTGTGCAGTCCCAGTCCAGGTATTCAGACCTGGCAGGGGGATGCACTGGCACATCCTTGGTGGTCCCCAGTTGTGCCACACACAGTTTGTGATATATTCAGATCGGATGTGCTGTTGAGCATCTCATTTGAATATATCAATTTTGTGCTCCAGCACAACTCAGTTGCACAGAGCAACCACTTGCATCCTTTCTGGGCACAGTTTGAATATCCTGGCCCATGACTGCATAATGTTAGAATGGATGGTGTGGCATCTCCAATACCAAACCTTCTTGAATACAATACCTTTGAAAAGGTATGAGCAGCCTGGAGCAAACCTCCCCCCCACACACACACACTTTGTAGTTTAAAGATCATTTATTCGAAAACTACTAACTTTGTTTGGGCTAGGAACTTTTCTTTTTTTATGAAATCATGGAGAAAAGTCATCATTTCTGGGTCATGTACTGTAGATACAAATTGTTTTGCATCATTGCATACCAAATCAAATGTCAGACTGTTAAATGAGGAATGGGCCATGATAGGATGTGCTTCAAATGACTTTGATGCATGTGGCCGAGTGTCATTACAGTCCTGGGAAGTGCACTGGAATTATTTAAAGCCCAGCCTGTATTGCCTTATTACACTTGTAAAAGGGAAATTTGAATTTGTCGTTTAGTGAAATATACATAAACATGGTTGTTTGGAAGCAATCAAGGAAGGAATTTTATTTATAAGGAACAGAATACTTTAAATTGTGTCCATTAACAGAACTGTGATATTCTGTTGGCTGAGGGATACTGATTGCAAGCTGAAACCAAGATATGTGAGGCCAGCTCCATGCAAAATCCTTCAATTAAGGGATGGAGAGCATGACAGAGAGAGAGAGAGAGAGAGAGAGAGAGATAGAGAGAGACCAAGGCGGGGGGGCTCTGGCCAAGGTGTTGAATGCACAGATTAAAGTCTGCTGTGTAAGCTGCTCTTCTTTTATGCAAAAGGTTTTCAATTAAGGGATAGAGGGATATAGGGGTGTCATGATTTGTAATAAGGCTGAAAACACCAGGATGATTTAAGATTTAATTTATAAAGGAAATCTGTGATGAACTAACTGATGACCTTTAGTAGCTGGCTGGGAAAATTAGGCCCTTATATGGGCTTATGAGGGTGGCTTTAACAGTGGGCAAGTTGGGTTTTTCATAGAATGTCTGCAAGTTGGGGTAACATTCACTGCACGCTGAGTTATTAAGGGCTTTATTGAGTTTGTGGTCAAAGTGTTGGAGAAGAGTATGGCTAATTTCATGCAGAACTGAGAAGAATCGGAGGCTTTGCAAGCAGTATGGAAACAAAATAGTCTATCGCAGTCAAGCTTTCAGTTATGGCTGTCCTCATCCTAAACACCAGTGGTCAGGAGCAGATGTTAGGTAGCAGCTTCTCAATGTTTGAAGGGCTGTGTGGTGTTAAATGAGGGCACTTGCTTCCTTAAAGGGGCAGTGTACCTCATGGAAAAACACCTCCCCCACAGATAGGGATGTTTGGATACTGCTGGAGATGGATAATAGGGTTCTATGATATAACAGAGACCGCCAAATGATGATCACCTCTACGGCACAGTCAGAGCACTGAAAATCAATTTTGGCGCTCTGACTCCCCAGCGCACAATAAAACGGCACTGGGGACTTACATTTTTTAATGTTTATGTGTGGAGCTATGATCCTTGCACCCTCCACCCATGGGGGGCTTCACCCCCTGCACCCCCCTACTTAAGGATTCTCACCTCCAGGGGGGTGCATGTCGGGGAGACAAAACATAAAAAAATAAAATCTGGGCCAGGTGCAACAAAAACGAACCTGCGCCTGGACCCAAACCTGTCACCCTAGCCACCAAGACCACGAGCCGAACTGCTGTACCAGGGGTCAGCTTGGCAACCTACCTCAGAGCCACCCCTCAAATCCCCTCCCACCCCTCACCCAGTGTGCTCACCCCCCCGCGCCTGTACCTGTAGGGTGCTCGCTCCCACCCCCCTGCGCACATACCTGTAGTGACTTCTTGTCATTACTGTTGCCCACCAACCCACATCTGGTCACTGTAGCTCCTGGGTTGCCACTCTGATATGCGTCGCGATTGAGTCGCCCTTTTGGGGGTCACTCAGTCGCTGTCACTCAGTCGTGATATACTGATAATAGTGAGGGGAGGACAGAAGTATAATCTGATTCATCAAAATCACAGCACTCACCCTCCAAATAAAATAAACAGGAGACCATTAACCATAAGTACAACAATTTCCCTTTTACTGTAGCAAAAATAAAGCCACAGCAGAGAAATGACAGAAACACCTGGCATTTCATCTATTCCATGCTTTATCAAAAGTAGGGCCATCTAGAGTTGAACCCCTTTTATAGCAGGCTCTCTGTGGCATAGTAACATTGCTCAACCACAAAAGAATATTGAAAAGGTGTTCAAAATAAGAATTGTGAATTGGAGTAGTATGCAAGGTTATTGTTCTATGCTGTGTTTTTTAAACAAGTGTTTCTGTGTTTTTCAATTCTGCAGGGTTACTGTGAATATTATTGCTGTGGGCTTTTACACTATCACTTTAATTTTGATAATTCCCTTAAATGAACCTGCTATAAAAGGGGTTCAACTCTATATGGTACTACCTTTGATAAAGTCTGGAATAGGTGAAACATCAGGTGTTTCTGTCCTTTCTCTGCTGTGGATTTATGTTTGCTACAATAAAAGGGAAGTTTTTGTCCTTATGGTGAATGGACTCCCCTTTATTTTATTTAGAGGGTGAGTGCTGTGACTTTGTTTTGACTGTTTTGGCTTCTTGTCACTAGGCACCCTGTCCTTCCTGAGTGGCTCTGCAAGAAACATAATCTGATTGACCTGGTGCTAAACAACAAGGGCATTTGCCTCCTTATATGGTCAGTGCATCTCATGATAACCCCCCCATGCCATTCAGGTTGCTTTCAGGTGCAAGCAGAGGTGTGCACGGTTACCCCTATACCCCCAGGCTAGTGCAAGTAACAGCATACAGTAATTACAAAACAAAAAAATAACAGATAGACACATAAGTTTAGTGGGGATGAGCTGGAGGTTACAGGACACTATTTCTTGTGCACAATGTAGCACCTCCATTAGCAACCTATAATCATGGCAGACAGGTAGTTTTGGGGAGCGTTATTTAAATGTTGAGCCACATTAACAAACCCTCCCTGGTTGTCAGGTTAAATGAAAACAAAACAAATAGTATTATTTATAGATACATTGCAGAAAGACAGGGCAGAAAACATTGTCAGGTTAGCTTAGTTACAGTGGTGACTGAGCTAGTGTCACATGCCACTATGCCCAGCAAGTGGAAGAGGGTGCCAGAAGAGGATTCACGTTATCTGGGATCACTTGTGGAAGACAGTTATTCAGATGGGAAAGGTGTGGCTCAAAACATGCTTATCAGGCTTTCTTCAGGTTAAACCTGAGTCTAGCCAACTACTGACATAGACTGCAAAGAAGTCAAACGGCAAGACTCTGTCACATGAGATCCAGTCAGGATACTGGCACATCTCAATGGACCCACGCTAGAAGGAGGTAAGTTAGGTTTAAGTGCCTGCTTTTGTGTTCAGGGTGATTATTCTGGAACCAGTAAGAGGTTGAAAGATCATTGGGGTAACCAGAAGTATGGCAACCAGCATGGAGGAAAGCAATAAGGGGGGTCTGGGTCAGCTGAGCCCCCTCTCATACCCACCCTGACACTTCCCATATCAGCACTTCTAGTGCTTCTCATATGATAGCACCTTTCCCACTAACACTTCCAGCATTTCTGGAGCCTGCACTGGCCAGAGACACCACACATCAGTCAACTGTCCCCTTGACAGTTCTGGTAGGTCTGTCTCCTAGGGCTGTTTAGAGATGACTCAGCTGTTGGAAGAAGTGAAGGGCCTGATGGCAGTAGTAGTAGCTCAGCAGCAGGTCTCTATGAAAAGTGACCCACCCGGTGGTAGGACCAGTAACTCCTAAACCAACAGAGGATGCACCAATCTCACCATATTTTAGTGGTGCAACATGTCAGCTCACAACTCTCCAAAAGGGTCCAGAGAATACATGGATATACTGTATTCTCACTGCTGCCACAACCTTGGGAGAATGAGGCAAAGGCTGAGAAGAAGGGTCATAAGGAGGTTCTGAAGCCCAAGGTAGAACACAGATTTTGAGAACTGGGCAGCAGGAATCATCATGCTGACTATGATTGTTTGTCAAGCTGCCCCAGACAAATATCTAAGACAATCAACAAGAGACAGTTGCACTTTGATGGCATATATTGAACCAAAACTACAAAAGGGAGATTAACTCATAATTCTGCAACCCCCTGATAAATAGGGTTGCCATTAAAAGGCAACCAGAATTGTCTGATGGCTTTCCTAAGGAGATGGAAGTGTGGTAGAGGATAGGGGGTGGGGGGAGGGGAAGGGAGAGGAGAGGAGGAATGAGAGATTTAGATATGACAGGGATATGGGTCGGGGTTTGGTGAGGTCATAGCTGACAGGCAGGTGGAAGAGGGGGAGGGCACAAGTGAGGTCATGATTGGCATGTTACAGGGGAATGATGTGTACACCTGAAGGGATGCAGGATTGGCCCAGGGGTGTGGCCTGGAGGGTCCTTGCCAGGGGTGTTTATGAGGCCATGTTTTGGAGCTCTCACCCTTTTTCTGCTGGGATTTTTCACTGAGTAGATCTCAGCAGTGTTTGGCAATTTTGATGATTTATTTTGCACCACTAGGTATGGTATTGCAACTTTGGGGCCCTAGGATACCAGGCCCTGGAGGGTTGTTCAAGAGGCTGTTTTCCATATAAAAGGTAATTAACTCATTATTACCTAGGTGACCATTTTGTGTCAGGTAAACAATGGATAGCTAAAACTTCATATGAAGCTATTGGAGGGTAATAAGTTAAGCATGAAACAGAATGCATTTTGTGCTAGGTTGTAAGGCCTAGCGAGGCCTGCTGGCCACCTGGCCAACCACATGGCAAGTTGGACCTGGTGCCCAGTAATTTTGTTGAGAGTAATAGATTTGCCCTGTTTAAGCAATTATTAGAGAGAACATATATGTGTGGGGCCCATATTTCTCCAACAATAAGGCATTTACCAGTCTAATTAGCTGAAAACAATTTTATGGGGGGCACCCATTCCTCAGGGGAGAAAAAAAGGTCACCATGGTGCTGATTATGCATGGATGTTTGATGGATGTTTTAAAAATAAAAATAAAATCTCTCCTCTGGCATACCTGGGGAGCAAGCAGCCATTTGTATGGTGATGGTTTTCTGCTTTGCATGGGCCTGTTTTGCAGTGCTGCCAAGCATGAACGGGACTACAGTCTGGGAGGCGCCATCCTATAGATCAGAGGTGATCTCATGGCCACATGGCTTTGGCTTGGATGCTTTTGGCCTGAAGGTTTGCCTGGCCTCCCATTTTGCTGTTTGTTGGTGGTGTTGGAATGAGGAATTCGGCATTTCCGGCTGGCTTGTGCTCACAGCATTTTTGCTTATGGCTCACACTCGGGGAAGAGGGCCAGGTGGTTCCCTTTTCGGTGACTGGTTCTTCATTTTTCTTTTTGGTTTTGTTACCACAGGGAGTAGAAATCCCAGGGAGTTAGCTATGAAGGCATTTTCATGCTGCACGGGTTTTGTTTCTAGGGTGGTGCCAGTGGGAGTCACCGAGAATCGGGCACGCTGTGCTGCTCGCATTGGCGAATATGGGCAAGCCCGATATTAGTTATTCATTGGCTTCCCCCGCATGGAGAAGCCATCTTCCATGGTTACAGCCGGCAGGAATCTCTAATACAGTTTCCACTTGCTACTTATGGGTCACAGCTTCTTTTTCTCCAGGGGTGCACTGGGTTTTGCCATTGGTGCTTCTTGTGGGTTGGATACCCAAGGTGCACAAGGTTTTCTACTTGCATGCCTGCCTGTTTTGCTTATGGAAGTAAAGGCCATGGGATTGGCATACAGAAATTATATATTGCATCAATGTTAAAGCGAACAATCTAACCAAGCATTTTATAATGCATTAGAATTTAGCTTTACTTATGCACGTATCCCTGGGCATACCTCAACCATGTAGTAAGGGGCACTCCACCAGCTTTCCTTATTCTAATAGGCATGCTAGCATCCTATAATAGCACACTTGGTGGTTATGTCTACTGGTTTTCAATTTAACCATTTTAGAACTACAGTATGTAGTTCATAGGTTCAGGATCAAGGCAGTTTTGTAATGGATCCCTGAACCATGATATTTAGCAATGGTACCTAGGACACAGTATGGAAAAAAAATACAAATTAGGTGAAGAGATTGTTGGGGTTTGTTACAGGAAAGGGGCTGGCATGTCAAGTATCATAAATAGGGATCCTACAGGGGATGCAATAAGGGTTTGACTCTGCCTGAGATGTTGTTTGGAAGGAGGAGACATGGATTACATTATCAATTATGTATTGCATGTTACAGTGTTGTTTCCAGAACAATAGTGCCAAAGAAGACACCCATCCCAGCCTCCAGTGATCAGCTACTCCTGGAAGAAGCAACATTAATGAGGAAGATGACAGAGCTCATTGCCCTGGCTCAGAGAAGGGAAGAGGATGCGGTGGAGAGGAAGAGAAAGCAGCCAGCGGTGCCCTGGTGTAAGACGGCAGGGGGGACATGCCCCAAGGGGCCAACCCCAGACCCAGAACTGGCCCCCCTACTGGAACCCACACTCTCACCATTGTCCTGCTATTTTTCTTATATTGAAACAGGTGAAGTCATGACTGCCAGGTTACAGGGGAATGATGCTTATACCTGAAGGGATGCAGGATTGGCCCAGGAGTGTGGCCTGGAGGGGTCCTTGCCAGGGATCCATAGGGGATTTATATGGCTAGGTTTTGGAGCTTTCTCCCTCTTTCTGCTGGTATTTTTCATTTTCCCACCCACCAACTCATACATTATGGTTACAGGATAGAAGGAGTGGAGGGGGGAGAATCATGGGTCAAGAGTTATGTTTGGACTGAGGGTTTTGGGGCAGGTGGACAGTTCCTGCCATAGGGGAAGGTGGCTGAAAAAGCCAGGCCAAAGAAAAAAAGGGATTTCTTGGTAAGGAAAAGCGAATACTTGGGAAGGGGGAAGGGCGTAGATGGCTAAAAGGGAGGGAAGGGGAGTTGGGGGTATTGGTTGCATGGGCCGGGTAATGCACTAAATGTGATTAGAAGGGAGGGTGAGAGGGCTATGGGTCAGATTTGTGGCATCTGGACCTAGCAAAAGGAAACTATAGGGAATATTGGTTGATGGTGGTGGGGGGAAGATGACGCATCCGGACTCCGAGAAGGAAGGAGCAGATAAGGTGAAGAAGAATGGGACCTGCTACGGAATTCAATGCAAGATTGACTTGGAAATTATATGGGCAATAAGTGAAACTGTTGTGTTTGATGATTTATGATTGAATTATATGTAACATGGTATAGCGGTGTAATTAAAACAGAAACAAAGAAATTGATGGCAGATAAGGACCGCAAGGCCCATCCAGTCTGCCCATTTTTTCTACCTTATGAATGTGCCATAGGCCTTTACTCTGCCAATGGCCTATCTATTCATACTCATCTGTATTGCTCCCTTATGCCTATCCCATGTCTGTTTGAAGCCCTTCATTGCATTCATATCCACCACTTCCTGAGGTAGGCCGTTTCATGCATCCACCACACTTTCTGTGAAAAAGAACTTCCTCACTTTACCCCTTAATCGGCCTCTCTCTAATCTCATGTTGTGTCCTCTTGTCCTGCTATTTTTCTTGTATTGAAACATGGAAGACTCTTTTACCTTGTTAATGCCCTTAAGATGTTTGAATGTTTCAATCATATCACCTCTCTCCCTCCTTTGCTCTAGGATATACATATTGAGCTCCATTAATCTGTCCTCATGTTTTCTGATGCAGTCCCTGCACCATTTTCATTGCCCTTCTCTGGACTGCCTCCATTTTGTTAATGTCCATGTGCGGGTGCATCCTCCAGTAATGTACGCAGTACTCCAGATGGGGCCTAACCAGTGTCTTGTAAAGAGGGATTGTTTCTACCCTCTTACAGCTTGTGATACCCCTACTAATACACTCCAACATCCCTCTAGCCTTACCTACTGCTTTAGTGGTCTGCTTGGATGATTTCAGTTCATCTTTGATGATGATGCCCAAGTCTCTTTCTTTCCTTGTGATTGCCAGCAACTCCCCTCCCAACCTATATGTAGCTTAAGGGTTTCTCCTCCCTATGTGCATGATCTTGCACTTCTTTGTGTTAAACCCCAGTTGCCACTCTTCTGACCATTTTTCCAGCTTGGCCAGATGTCTTCTCATTCTGCCCACCCCATCTGGATCATCTACTCTATTGCACATCTTGGTGTCATCTGCAAATAGACAAACCTTACCCTCCAGTCCATCTGCAATGTCACTGATAAAGATATTGAAGAGGACTGGAGCCAGGACTGATCCCTGAGTTACCCCACTTGTGACATGCATCTCTTCTGACTGTATACCATTTACCACCACTGTCTGTTTTCTGCCCACCAACCACTTTGCCACCCAGTTGACCAATCTCTGACCCACCCCAAGCCTATCCAGCTATTAATCAATCTTCTATGTGGAACAGTATTGAAAGCTTTTCTGAAGTCAAGGTAGGCAACATCAACTGCACCCCCTTGGTCCACCACCCTGGTTACCCAGTCAAAGAAATCTAAGAGACTAGTTTGACAGGACCTTCCTGTTGTAAACCCATGCTGTCTTGGATCATGTGCTCCTATGGATTCCAGGTGTTGCACTATCCTTACCTTAAGGAGTGCCTCCATAATCTTGCCCACGACTGAGGTAAGACTAACTAGTCTGTAGTTCCCTGCCTCCTCACTGCTGCCACTCTTATAGAGAGGGATCACATGAGCCCTTCTCCAGTCTTCAGGGATCTCTTCTGTGCTCAGAGAATCACTAAACAGTTCTGCTAATGGCTCTGCTATTTCCACCCTTAGCTCCTTTAGTACCCTGGGCTGTATGCCATCAGGTCCTATTGCCTTGTCCACCCTGAGCTTACTGAGCTCTTGTAGGACCCTTTCTTTTGTGAAGGGACTTATGCACACCTCCCTCCCCCTGTGTCCATGGTGCTAAGCTGTGGGCCCTGCCCTACCTTCTCCTCAGTAAATACTAAGCAGAAGTATCTATTTAGGATAGATGCTTTTCCTCGGTCCTCCTCCATACACACCCTTATCCCCTTTGATCTTAGCAATACCCCCTCTGGACATTTTCCTTTTACTAATGTATCTATAGAAATTTTTGTCCCTTTCTCTTACTGTTCGTGCTAGTGTTTCCTAGGTTTGGGCATTTAGCTGCCTTGCTGCCTTCCCTGCTTCCCCTAGGGAAGTTTGATATGCCTCCCTATCTTCGTCCTGCTGTGTTCCCTTATATTTCCTGAAGGCCAAACTTTTTGATCTGATCTTTTCTGCTACTGTTTTTGAGAACCAAAGTGGTTTCCTCCTTCTTTTGCTCTTGCTTTTCTCCCTAACACAATGGGATGTTGCTTCAAGTATTGCATTCTTAATGCTTGCCCACTTTGCCTGTACCTCCTCACCTGTATTTTTTCTTGCCAGGGCTAGCTTATCTCTGTTGGCCATCTTATCAGTCAGCTCCTCTGAAGTCCCATATTTTTGCCTTGGAATGGGATGATTTAGTTCTAGTGCCAAATTCAACCACACCATGTGATGGTCACTGGCCCTCAGGTGACCTTCTGCCTGGAGATCTGTGATCCTTTCCCTGTTAGTCAGTACTACAACCAGGATAGTCCTGTCTCTTGTGGGTTGTTGTACCAGTTGTTTGAGGCCCTCCCCCTGCAGGGAATCCATCATGTGTCTAGTTCTGGTGTATCTTCCTGCTGGTATTGTTCAATCTGTATCAGACATGTTGAAGTCTCCCATTATCAGAGCCTCTCCTTTAGCAGTCATGTTTTGTATGTCTTCTAACACTAATATGTCTATGCCCTCCCCCTGGTCTGGAGGCCTGTAGACAACCCAAGTTCATATGGTTATCCCATTTCCTGTTTCCAGGGAGACCCACAGTTCTTCTGGCTCCTTATGTGTATTCTGAATTTCTGTATCTTTGATATTTTCATTGACATAAAGTGCCACTCCCCCTTCCCTTTTTGCACCTTGGTCTCTTCTGAACAGTACATAGTGGAGTACTGAAGTCTCCCAAGTGTGGTTATTGGTGAACCATGTCTCGCTAATGGCTACTATGTCCAGCTTAGCCTCTGTCATTGTTGCCTCCAGGTCTGGGATCTTGTTTCCCAGACTGCAGACATTTGTGTACATGATTTTCCATTAGCCAGGTTTCGGTGCGTTAGTTGTTGGGCGAGGTCTGGCATTTCTCCTGTGCATCTTATGGGGAGCCAGACCTTTTTCCTTATCTGGTGATGCAAATGAACTACAAACGTGCTGAACTCCTGTTTGACCACTAGCTGAGGGGTGAGGGATGTTCTTCCGGTTCGATGTATCGGACACTGCACTCCTCTCCCCATTTGCTAATTTAAATATTCTGCAAAGACATAAAACTTCTGCCCCAATGCACTGACTCCCTCCTTAGTCCGATGTAGTCCATTGAATTTAAAGAACTTACACTCCCAAAACTGTTGACAGTTACCTACAAATTTGTGTCCTTTTTCTTGGCACCAGCCCTTGAGCCACATGTTTAGCTCCCCTATCTCCCCTTCTCTAACCTTTTGTTTATCTGCCCCCCTCTCCCCCTCTCCCAGAACAGCAGGATCTCATAGAAGGAGATGCCAGACAAAATGGATGACAGTTTGTCTCCCAGCCTGGTCAGATGTTCCTTGGTCTCTGCAACTGACTGGCTCGAGAGATCGTTACTTCCTATGTATACCAGGATGTCGATGTTTTCTCCTGCTTGCTGCACGATTTTAGCAATGTGGTCAGTGTCTCTCCATGCTTATGAACCTGGGAGACATCTGACCATTACCCCTGGCTGGAGGTAGGTATCAACTCCCCGATTCACGGAGTCTCCTATGATCATAAGTGTTTTGGATTTCTTTTTTGCTTTTTTTGTTTTGTTCCCTGTTTTGGGTGAGTTTTGTAGTGCTGGCTCCTTTGCTGCAGCATCCTGCTGTGCATTGTCCTCTTCCCCTTGTTTGATATCGGAGATAGAGGCAGATACCTGTTTGTAGTTTTTATATAGTTTGTGGTGGTGATACGTTAGTGAGCATTGCGTGATGAGGCATCCAATTTGCCCCTCCTAACCACCTGCCAACCTCCCAGACCAGCTACCCTCTGCGGTCGAGGTTCTTCAGTTGGATGTTGGGCAAATGGCGGGCAGTTCTTGTAATATATTTCTTCCTGAATATGCAATTTGAGGCATGCAATCTCTGCCCATGCTGCCCGGAGCTGAACCCTTAGATCTCCGATGGTCCAGCATGTAGGACAGCATCCTATATCCTGTATAACTGCCTTTTAGAAAATTGTGTCACGGTACCTGCAGTTAAGAATATCTATTCCAGTTGAGTTGCTGAGTTTATAACCTAGTCTGAGTAATTGGAAGGAAAATGAAAGCAAAAGATTTTCTTTTTTCTTTAAATATTGTTTTTGTTTGTTTTGTTTAACTTTTTATAACAAATGAAATTAATTGTGCCCCTGTAAGTGAGGTGACTGTGTGGATACCCCTCTGATCCTCCCCTTCCTGCTTTGCTACAAGAATTGTCATGACTGTTCTACTCTATAAAAGGAGTGTAGCATGGGGTGGTTTTGGATGGGGATGGGTGATTGTGCCCTTCCCCTGCTAAAAAAGAAGAACCACGGATGAAAGAAACAAGGAAGTAAGAGCATAAACAATCAACAAACAACAAATACAGTAGCCCTGAAAGCTTAGCCTAATGATAGATAAAACTGTAACACCTGTAAGCACAACCTGTAACAATTTCACAGAAGATATGCCCTGCAAAAAACACTTTGCTACAGAGAACAATAAAGCAGTAACAGAAGATATACCTTGCAAAACTATGTGAATCAGAGAAGATTACAGCAGTAATCTGTAAACACAAAACAGTAACAAACCTGTAGGCACACCCTGAAGTGATGCAGCAGAATGTATACCCTGCAACAGCAATTTGAATCAGAGAACAATAAAGCAGTGAAATGTAAGCAAAAAACAGTAACAAACCCTGTGAGCACAAAAGAAAATTGTAACACACGGTAAATCTGCCTAGCCAAAAGAAGCCCGAACCTGACCATTTAACGCTTCAATCTGTTGGAAGTTACTAAGACTTTGACAGCTGCACCCCCCCAGTTACACTCCTAATCCCCTGGAAAAGCTGTGGGAGGAAAGCTATTAGCTCCTTCAATGTGAGAAGGAGACTGCAACACCTTTGAGACCAAAATAAAAACCTTTCAGCAAAAATAAAAATAAAAATGTAGTGAACAGTAATTTTGCTTAGCCTAATGATAGATACAAAAGTCACAAAACATATAAGCACCGCCTGTAACAATTTCATAGAAGATATACCCTGCAAAAACACTTTGCTACAGAGAAAAATAAAGCAGTAACAGAAGATATACCTTGCAAAAAACTATTTGAATCAGTGAAGATTACAACAGTAATATGGAAGCACAAAACAGTAACAAACCTGTAGGTGCACTCTGTAATAATGCAGCAGAAAGTATACCCTGCAACAGCAATTTGAATCAGAGAACAATAAAGCAGTAAAATGTAAGCAGAAAACAGTAACAAAACCTGTAAGCACAAAAGAAAATAGTAACACACAGTAAATCTGCCTAGCCAAAAGAAGCCTTAATCTTTTTCCTTGCTCTGATAATGTTGTTCCTTGCTCTGTCCTTACAAGCAAACCTAGAAGAAAAGAGCTCAAGTGAAGCTAGGTGCCTTTATCAGCAAACATAGTCTTCCAAATCAATTGCCTTTCGTGCTTCCAAATCCTGTCTAGAAATTGGGTCATTTCTGAAGGGATGGTCAGAGTACAAAAAGTCATGCTATCAGAACTAAAGTACTAGGGTATTAGTGCTCTTCTCTCATTTGGCTACTGACCTGCAATAAATTAGCACTTCTTTGGAGAATTATGAGTTAGTATATTTTTCGGACCTTTGGTCTGATACATGCCATCTGAGTGCAACTGTCTGTGTTACTTCTCAGTTAAACTAAGTCCCAGTTTGCACCTGCTGGTCACATTGGGAGTATGCTGTTCTTTGTTTTTGTCATTCAGACAAATGCATCAGCCTGTTCAGTTAGTGATACAGCATCCCGTGTCTATATAGGCACAAACAGAGGACAGTTTGGTTGAATTATGATGAGGAATTCTGGAGGAGGATGCAGGTTGAGCTGGATAAGGATTGGGGAATGCTGAACTTGCCATTGTTGTTAGACCCAGTATCAGGTACTGTTGCTAAGCAGATGAATTGTAGGTTGTCACTGTATGCTTAAATAGGGAGAGAGAGGCTTGAACAGGCCAAGGCTATGCTTGTGTGACATCACTTCAACCAAATGAGGGCCTGCAAATGTACAAACTACAAATGCAAACAGCTATGTGGTTTGTGCAGGAAAACACTTCCCTTATTGCAGTGTTCATCTCGACAGTCAAGAGCAGAGGGACAGGGTTACTTTCACCATTATCAGAAGAACAAAGGTGGAAACATTTAAGCAATGGCTGCCTAGATAACTCAACTAGAGGAATGTACTGCAACTGCTGGATGGGTTCATGTCATACGAACATACGAAACTGGCAGCAGAAA
The DNA here is from genome assembly GCA_016271365.2 of Neoceratodus forsteri. Classification (NCBI taxonomy): domain Eukaryota; kingdom Metazoa; phylum Chordata; order Ceratodontiformes; family Ceratodontidae; genus Neoceratodus; species Neoceratodus forsteri. The sequence continues at coordinate 1,153,720,898 of CM057456.1, read as the reverse complement.
AAGGAACACAGGTCTATCAAGCCTGTCTGACTGTGCAGCTCTCAGTTTAATACCATTGCAGATGCTCCCCCTTTCCACCCAATCCCTTCCCTTTATCCCCTATGATGGTCCTTCCCCCCATTGTGGTTTTATCTGTACTTACCCTGCCCCTGACTCTATCTCAACCCCTCTTAAAGCTGTCCACTGTCCTCAGTTCGATTAGCTCCTCTGACAGTGCATTCCATTCTGCCACCACTCTCTCAGTGAAGTAGTGCCTCCTCATTTCCCTCCTGAACCTTCCCCCTTCCAGCTTCAGGCTGTGCCCCCTTGTGACCCTACCACCCTTTAAGCAGAACAGTCCCCCCTCTTTGACATTGTTTATGCCTTTCAAGTACTTAAAGATCTCTATCATGTCCTGCCCTTTCCCTTCTCTCCTCCAGTGAGTACATGTTGAGCTCCCTCAATCTTTCCTCATAAGGCATCTCCCCCAGGACCATGATCATTTTTGTAGCCCTACACTGCACACCACCCAGAAGCCTCACATCCTTCTTGAGGTATGGACACCCAGTATTGTACACAGTACTCCAAGTGAGGCCTCACCAGTGATGTATACAATGGCAGTATGACTTCCCTCTTTCTAGAGGTAATCCCTCTGGCAATGCACCCCAGCATTCAATTTGCCTTTGCTGCCATCCTCCTACACTGTGCTGATATTTTCATGTCCTCTGTGATTAGTACCTCCAGGTCCCTTTCCTCCTACGATGCTGCTACCTGCACTCCCCCTAGTGAGTAGTTCATCTGGGGATTTCTGGCTCTGAGGTGCATGATCTTGCACTTCTTAGTATTAAACTCCAACTGCCACTCCTTTGACCAGTGTTCAAGTTTGGCTAGGTCCTCCCTGAATACCTTCCTCCCTTCCTCACTGTCCACTTTTGCACAAATCTTACTGTCATCGGTGAACAGACTGATCTTACTCTTGACACCCTCTTCAATGTCTCCAATGAAGACACTGAACAAAACAGGGCCCAGCACTGAAACCTGCTGTACCCCACTAGTTACAGGCCATGGCTTGAATGTTTCCCCCCTTACAACTATCTTCTGTTGTCTGTCCTGAAGCCAACTCTCAAACCACCCCACCAGCTTCTCACCATCCCCGTGTCTCTCAGCTTTCTCAGCTTGTCTGGCTTTAAAATCCCTTTTAAAATCATTTCTGACTTTAAAATCCCTTTTGATGGCCTTCATCGGGCCTTTGAGGCCAACGATCTAAAATATGCCAGTAACTACTCCAGTTATGGGAAAAATACAGAAAGTGTGCCTTAAGAGGGTGTTGGACCCCTTCACCTGTCCCTTGAAGCATCTGCAGGTGTCTCTGATTGTGTCAGACCCTGTGAAGGACCTGTGGAGTTTTGGATGATCAATCAGTTTTGTACTTGCAAGGGAACTCGGTGAATGATCATATCAACCCAGTATGCACATTAGTTATGTATGCTTCCTTTAATTGAGTGGTCAAGTTGGTAGGCAGGTGCTGCCAATCCTCTTGCAATTGCAGGGCTTGGCTGGGGGTGTAAGGGAATGGAACAGATGTGAAGGTATGTCCTTCTTCCCTGTGCCCTGTTTCCAAAGGAAGATTTTCCTATCCCTTGGATGTGGGGGTTGGTCCCCACTTCCACTGCTGCATGAGGAGAGAGTTGTTGTGGTCAGACTTTCTTCAATAAGAGGCAGATCAGAGATTCTGTAGCTGTGGTCAACATGTTCAGATGTAACTACTAGTAATATTATCAATAAATGTATAGATGCAGCTATTTAACTCCAGATATCAGTGTGTGTGTTAATTAAATGGTAGGGGTGATGGAACCTGACTCAGCAATGCCAGGTCTGCAAAGTATTATAGCAAGAGCCGGTTTTGGTGGTTGGCTTTCTTTCCTCACCCCCTTCACAGGCAGGGGATGACTACTCCCTCAGGAATAGGCAGCAGAGTAGATACACCCCCTACCTTCAGCAAGGCAGGGTGGTCATGCCATTTGGCCAGGCTGGTATTTTTGTCAAGGGCTGCCTGGGGGTGGAGATGCAGCCTGGTAGGGTAACAGAAAGGGGTCTTAAGACTAGCTGTAACCTTTAGGAGCCTGCATTTTCTCTTTATCTTCTGCGATGGACATCCCGACCCCACCCTTGTAAAAATAGGATCAGTTTCACAGTTAGAGTACTTGGTTTACTAGGTTTATTAAGTTATTACTGTCAAAAGTAGGCAATGAATGCCCATTAAGATTATTTTGCACTTCTTTGCATTGAATCCAAGCTGCCATACTTCTGACCATTCCTCCAACCTTGCCAAGTCCCTTCTCATCTTTTCCACGCCCCCTTATGTATCAACCCTATTGCAGATCTTTGTGTCATCTACAAAGAGGCATACTTTTCATTACAGTCCATCTGCAATGTCACTTATAAAGACATTAAAAAGGACTGACCCCAGCACTGAACCCTGTGGTACCCCACTAGTAGCTCCCTTTCTTCAGAGTGGACTCTGTTTATTATTACCTTCTGTGTCCTGTTGTCCTGCCAATGTTTTACCCAGGCTACCACCCTGGGACCCACTCAGAGGCTGGCTAATTTGTTTATTAATCTTTTGTGTGGGATTGTGTCAAATGCCTTGTTAAAGTCTAGGAAGGCCATGTCCACAGCCCCTCTCTGGGCTACTATTTTGGTCACCCAGTCAAAGAAATCAATTAGACTTGTCTGACATGAACTTCCCCCTGTGAATCCATGCTGCCTTGGGTCCTATGCCCCACTGGCCTCTAGGTACTCAACAATTCTTTCCTTCAGAAGTGATTCCATCATTCTACCTACCACAGAGGTCAAACTGACAGGTCTGTAGTTTCCTGCCTCTGTCTTGCTCCCACTTTTGTGAAGGGGAATCACAACTGCCCTTCCCAGTCCTCAGGTACCACACCATCCTCCCATGATTTGTTAAAAAGGATAGTCAGTGGTGTCACTAGTTCTCCTCTTAATTCTTTTAGAATTCTTGGGTGAATCCCGTCATGCCCCATTGCCTTGTCCACCTTCAGTTTTAGGAGTTCTTTCAGAACCCTTTCTTCTGTGAAACTGGGATTGACTCCCCTATCCAGAGTGCTTCTGTTAATTGGATTAGGTACCTCCCCCTCCTCCTCTTTTGTGAATACTGAGCAGAAGTATTCATTCAGTATCCCTGCTTTTTCATTGTCCCTCTCTGCCCACCCGCTGTCCATTCTATTCAGCCTCACTCTCCCTCCCTTTGTCTTTCTATGCTCCCTAATGTACCTATAAAAGGTTGTATCCATCTTCTTAAATGAATTTGCTATCTTTTTCTCAGTTTGGGCCTTTGCTATTCTGACTGCCTTCCTTGCTTCCTTCTGCCTAAACTGGTAGAGGTCTCTGTATTGCTCCTTCTGTGTTTCCTTACACATCCTAAATGCTATCTTCATCTCCCTATTCACCATTGGGTGGGAATTATGCACCTGAGGAGCGTATTCCACCGACATGGGTCCACACCTGCAGACAGATGCTTGTCGGTAGAATTAAACACCGGCCACCACCTGTCCATGGCCCCATCCCCCCCGACATGCAGGACTCCACAGGGCAGCCGGGGGTAGAGTCGCAGTCCCAGCTGGGCATTTAATCGGATGCCCATACCAGGTCACTCAGTGGATCCCCTATGCAGCAGGGCATGCATTGGCAGAGTGCCCCACAGATGTCCAATGGCTGGTGGCCATGGAGGTGAGAGGAGGGCAAAGCCACTGGCTCTCCCATGATGTGGCACCAGAGTGGTGTGTAGGGACAGGTTGGGCGGTCTGTTGGCAGTGTCAGGGGGCACTGTACCCCACCATATGCCTGGAGGGGCTGGTGGAGAGTATGGGCCAGTAGTGCCATTCAGGGGGGTGAAGGGGGCAGCATCCTTGGGCCAGTGTCCATGTGTGGGGTGTGTGTTGGGTGGGGGTGTCACCTGGTAGGGGCCACATGTGTACTGGGACAGGCAGCAGTGGGTGGCCATAGGAGGGTACGGCTGCAGTGGTCCCAGTGAGTAAGTGGGCTATCTGCCCTGTCTGGGCAGATTCCCATGTGTGCGTTGGGTGTGTAGGGGGCTTACAGCAGGATTCTCCCTAGCATACTCTGTGCCCCACTCTGCACCCCCACAGCCAGCACTATGCACCTTTTGTGCATGGCGTGTAGTGCTGGTACACCCCCAGCCTGCCCCGGTGTGGTGTGGTCAGTGGACTAGGGAGATTGGGTGCATTGGGGCTGTACACCCCCATTAGTGCATCCTGCCTGAGGGGCATGTTGGGTGCGGAGTGGCTACTTGCCACAGATATGCGGCATGTAGCCACTATGCCCATTGGTGAATAGAGTCCATAGTGTTTTGAGCAACTAGATCTCGTGGCAATCTTTTTTAAGCTTTTGCTGTTCTTACCGTAAATAGATTTCGGGAGGCAGTATAGCACAGTGGTTTAAGGCTCTGAGCTGCAAATCTGGTGACATCCAGCAGACCAGACCTGGGTTTGAATCCCACAGCTTCCACTTGCATATTGTGTGACCCTGAGCAAGTCACTTAACTTCCCTGTGCTCCCAGTCTGCGCCTGTAAAAAAAAGTTTCAGCTTAGTGTGTCTCACCTGGTTAAATAACTAAAAAAAAAAGATCCATTTTTGTCATATTTGTCCATGGGACTGCTACTTGTTTATTATGTGACCTTAATGAATTAGATCTGGGGCTAAATTATATTCTGCATTGGGATATTAACTCTGATGAGCTGAATATTTTAAACATATGCAATAGATCCCCCTTTGCCTTCTGTCCTCTAAGTGAATGAACCTGTTTCCCTCAATCTTTCCTGATATGTTTTCGTTTTGAGCCTTGGTATCATTTTGGTTGCTCGCCTCTGCACCCTTTCAATTAAATCAATATCCACCCTCAAACAGGGACTCCAAAAAGGGGAGCAATGATCCAAATATGGCTTTACATATGTCCTGTGTAAGGGTATTATACACTGTTCACATCTGTTTACAAAGATGCGCATTTTTTTTTTTGTCATTCCATTAGCAATCCTAGGGATCTCCTTTGCCATAATAAGAGGGATCCCCTTAGAGGTGAGGGAGGATTTTCTTTCCAGTTTTCCCTAAAATTGGCAGATCATTTTTTCCCATTTTTTGCCTTCTCCTCAGGGTGATAGATTCAAAGTGTGGCTGCCAGTTGTGAAGTAATTGTACAACTGTATTATAGTTCCTTTTGGCTCGTCTCTTTCTTTTGGTTCAATGTCTGGCTGCTAGTTTAGATGTGCTTGTATTAACTGTATTGGAGTTCCTGTTGGCTTGTTTCAGTTGATGTGCCAGGGGAATTGTCTTGAGGCTAAAGGATGTCTGGCAGATGAATGAGATGCACCAGAGACAGAACACTAGAGAAGGAGAAGAAGCAGGAGGTAGACCTGAAAACACACTAGGCAAGGGATGTGCAATTGTGTCTGGTTTATGTATGGTGAGGAGGAAGTGTCTGGCAGTCCCCCAGTGGTTTAGGTTTCAAATGTATTTGTTCTACATAAGTCATGACAATTAGACCAACAGGCATAAAATCCACAATAAAATAGACTTGTCAATACAGATAATATATAGCTCCACATAAATCACACATCTTAATAAATATCAGAGGAGTAATATGAGCCTGTTTGCTGATGACTCCAAACTAGGTGTGGAGGTGGACAGGAAGGAGGGAAGGAGGACACTACAGGAAGACCTAGAAAGACTATAACAGTGGTCAGTCACATACCAGCTGGGGTTTAATGTTTGGAAGTGAAATGTACTTCACTTGGTAGCTAGGAATCAAGGGTACAGCTACAAATTTTGGAGGTTCGGTTAACAGTCTCGGAGGTAGAAAAAATCTGGGAGTAGTGATCACTAGTAAAATGAATCATTTAGGACAATGGAGGAAAGCAGTGGCTAAGGCAAACAGAATGCTGGGGTGCATTGCTAGGGGGATCACTTCAAGAAGGGAGGAGGTAATTCTGCCACTGTATAAATCCTTGTTAAGGCCGCACTTGGAGTACTGTGTGCAGTTCTAGCTCTCTTACTTAAAGAAAGACATTGCAGTCCTGGAGAAGGTCCAGAGGAGGGCATCTAAGATGATCCTTGGAATGGGAGATAATCCCTATGTAGAGAGACGTAGAGAGCTAAACATGTACTCCTTAGAAGACAGAAGGGAGAAAGGGGACATGATCAAGACTTTTAAATACTTGAAAGGTATTAATAGAGTAAACAGAGGGGGGTGTTCAGACTGAAGGGGGAAGGGATCACGAGGGGTCTTAGCCTGAAAGTGGTTGGTAGGAAGCATAGAAGAGACCTGAGAAACCATTACTTCATGGAAAGGTTGGTGATGCCTTGGAATGCACTACCTGAGGAGATGGTATCAAGGGAATCAGTGGGACATTTTAAGAAGGGATGAGATAGATACACGGGCAGGGTACAGGTAGGGAGGGTAGAGTATATGAGAAGTCAGAATGGAATTCAGGAGAGGGATGGAAGGGAGAGGGGACGAGGGCAGCAGCTGATATCAAGATGTGAGCTGCATCTCAAGCAGACATGATAGACCTCATGGCCTAACCTGCTAGAATTTTGTATGTTCGTAAATAAAGCAAAACACCAGTATGTCATTAACCAGTAATATCAAAAATGCTGATAACTAATTTTAATAAATGTAATCAGCTCTAATATTGCATTATTTGCAGTAATAACAGTTAGATTAAGCCAAAACCATTATGAGGGAATGGAAAATATATAGATTTTTCCAGTTTGGTGGATAAATAAACAAATGGTTGTGATCATATAAACGCATATAGTGCATCAGTCTCTGGACTTTTCATGCATCCTCTCCAAAAGTTAGCAAGACAAAGGCTAAGCTCTTTGTAACTGAAAGTACCCTGCCTTTACTCTACAACTCATTGATCCAATCCTCAGAAATAGCAACCTTTCTTTTTTGCCTTTCGCAGGTGCAGTGATTTCAGGCCATATACTGTACAAGCCAGCCAAAATGGCCACATGTGGCTGCAGTTTAAGGCCACTGCCAATCCTTCAATAGAAAAAACATATTTAAAGGAGCTCAGTTAAGTGTCATTACCAATCCTGTGCAGGTTCACACTTGGGTCTGTCCCAGCATCCCCAAGCGTGGTACACCGCACTAATAAACTGGAAGCTGACACTCCATGTCATTTTTCAGATGTAAATGCAATACTAAGCCTTTTCCCAAAAAGGGTTCATTTTGTAAGTTTCCCAATATTACTTCCAAATCTATGGCTTAATTAAGTTGTTTCATCTGAGTTGCTCTAATTAGACTTCACAATAATGACTGTTAGTTGTGAAGTGGTGACTGCAACCCATTAGACAGCATCCCTATTTAGTATTGCTTATTTTGCCCAATTATACAAAAATATAAATAAAATTAAACTAAAAAGGAATTGATATTAGACAAACATATAAGCATATAAATAAACTAATAAAACTATAACAGAGACAAAGGTATCAGATTCAGCTTTTATCTTTCATGGAAGGATGCTCACACAATTTTAAGTCCAAAGTCTTTTACTCTGTATTACTCTGTGTTTTTATGGCAGAAGGAGACACTAGGCCCAATGAGATTGCCATCCCCACACAAAGTGGGGTGTATTAAAGAGACCCACCAAGTAAACTACATTTTCAATTGTACCTGCCTGATCGGTGCCTTTCCCCTTACCCCTTCCAGATGGTCCTGGTGTTGCTATTTCCATAAATCGTTTAACAGCTTCTCAGTAATTTTACTCGTAAAATTACCCCCACTGGGTCTTTTCTACTTCCCATTTTATTAGCTGCCAATGCTCCATCCCCATTCACAGCAAAGTTGTGACGTGATGCCAGGGATGCTAGGTCGACTAACAAGGGTCTTGTTAGTCGACCGGTGCCCATGTTTCATCGCCAACTGCCCATTACAATATAGGAAAAACTACCCAAAAGATACCCCCCATACACTAAAATGGAGCTCCTCCCTGCGCTCTCCCTGGCATCATGTCTTAACTTTGCTGTGCGTGAGGGAAGAGCGTTGGCAGCTAAAAAAAATGGGAAGTAGGAAAGAACAAGTGGAGGTAATTTTATGAGTGAAATTACTGAGAAGCTGTTAAACGATTTATGGAAATAACACCAGGACCATCTGGAAGGGGTAAGGCACCGATCAGGCAGGTGCAACTACTGAGACTGTTAAGTCTCTTTAACCATTTCTTTTCCATGAAAAAGTTATCAGTTCAAGTTTGAGTTTAGTGAAGCTGATAATATCGACTATAAACTCGGGGAGAGTGTTCCACAGTCTGCAAGCTCTTATCATGAAGTAGTTATTTCTTTTATTTGTTGAGACCCTTAGAATGAGTAGTTGTTTATTATGGCACCTTAAGTTGTCTGGCTTTGAAGCTTTGATTATGTTGCATTCATTGGCGAAATCAGGATCCCTCAAGATATTAAATAACATTAGAATATCACCTCTATCTCCTCTTTGTTGCAGATCGTAAAGATTAAGGGTATATACTCTATCTAAATATGGCAACCCTCAAATTCTTGAAATTAATTTAGTGGTTCTCCTTTGTATGTTATCCAGTAAGTGTTTGTCCTTGACTAAATGTGGGGCCCAGAATGAGACAGCATAATTCAAATGGGGCCTTATGTATGATTTATAAAATGGGATTGTGCAGGTTTCACTTCTAGTTACAAAAGACTTTTTTTATAGATCTAAGAAGTCAGTTTGATCTCAGTGCTACCTTTCTACAATGTTGTCCAGGTGTTAGGTCATCGTTGATAATAATCCCCAGGTCAGTTTCTCTTGTTACAGGTTTTATTAATGTTTAATTAATGTTTTTTCCCCCAGGTGAATTACAGAACTCTTGCTAACATTAAATTTCATTTTGTTGGAAGCTGCCCAGTTCTCTATGTAAGGTAGGTCTCTAGAGAGCATATAAATTGTTTCAACCATATCAACTTCGGAACTAATTTTAGTGTCATCAGCAACTTTACTTATGTTGCAGTGCACCTGCATGTGTACTGTAGATCACTTATGAATATTCTAAAGAGCAAAGGGCCCAGTATGGAGCCCTGAGGAATCCCACAAGTGACCCCTATGCCCTCAGACATAGTTCCAGAAAGCTTAACTTGTTGAGACCTATCTCAAAGCCAATCCTCAATCCATCTCATAATGTATGCATCATATTACAATCTGGTCATTTTTTCAATTAACTGTACATGCGGAACTAAACCAAATGCCTTTCTGAAATCCAAAAAGACAACTTCCACAGGTATCCCTCTGTCTATACTATCACTCACTTTTTCATAAAATGAGATTAAGTTTGTTCTGCATGAGTGTCTTATCTGGAAACAGTGCTGTGTAGCGTCCTTAAGTCCTTTGTTGGACATTTCCATTTCCAGTCTATTTTTTAATATTCTCTCCGTAGTTTTACACACCACAGATGTTAAGCTGATGGGCCTAAAGTTTTCTGCTCTGTACTTACTGCCCTTTCTGTGTATTGGGGCGACCAGTGTCCTTTTCCAGTCACTCGGCACCACACCTGTACTATGTGACTTGTTAAACAGGATTGTAAAAGGCAATGTTAGCTGATCAACAGTTTCTTTCATCAAGGCAAATTAGTTATTTCTTCCGATTCAATATTATTCAAAATAATTCTACAAAACCCGTTGCCAAAGCCAAGTAATGAATATGCATTGCTGCATTTATTTGGCCATATAACATGGTCTGACAGAAGACTTACTTGACCAAAATATGTAGGAAAATGTAATGCGTCTTATGACTTGCCAAGTTTGAATCCGAAAGCTTCTATGATGTCACAATATAAAATGTTCCCAATGTAAGGAGGACGGCAGTTATACCACTTGGCCATATTGCCACAAAACAATTAATATAATGTTTTACCATTTGCTGGTGTCTCAGTCTAGGCCATTTATACACTGTACCATTCGGCTCCAAAACTAGGAGTACATTCAGAGGCAATAATTATCTTTGGTTATGATTCCTGGTTCACTGTCTGAGAAGGTATAAAATATAATAAACAGTGGGGTCTTTCCATCCATTCTCCCTATTGTTTTAACATGTATGATAATCAGACTGTTAAAATATAGTGTAGTGAAGGCAGTTGGCCTACCTGATCCATTTCCTGGGTCAGACATGATGCCATTTTGCATCACCAACATAAACAGGGAATTAAATAGCTTACCCGTTATATAAATATTTGTCCTCTTTACAAGAATTTGTTCTTAAAACTTGTAAGGATGAGGGCAAAGCACTATGTAATCCTCTTAGGGTCTCTCTGCCGAACACAGTCTAATCACTCCAGGAGTCCTGAATTCCTTTTTAGTGGCTCCACTCAGACCTGGGACCTGGGACATAACCTCCATCTAACTCCCTTCTCCAACTCTGTGAGCAGCAACACCTGCAAATTAAACAGAGAAAAACTCTCCACTAAGCGTGTTAACTTTTGGATTACCAGACCAAAGAATAATTGTAACCCAGCCCCTGAGGCAATATTAGCATACCTTTAACAGGGCAGAACAAGCCTGTCAGCACTAAGAGTGCTATCACAGTCCTGGTCATCTCCTCTCTTCTCTGGGTTTCCAGGTTCATTTTAATAAAAGAGCACCTTGAGAGATCTGCCTGAGCAGTTATACATAAAAACACCTGCTCCATCTGTCCCACTGCACCAATCACCGTTTACATCAAAATGCCCCAAAACTCAGAGGACATGGCATTTTTCCAACTAGACTTGCTGCAAAGCACCATTAATGCTGGACATATTACACATCCTTTAAAAAGCCAGTACTCAAATGGCACAAAAATTGGGTTTCATACCTTTTAGTCCTTACAAACACGTTAAGCAATCCACAAAGTAGGAAGTTTAGGACACTGCCACAGTTAGCATGGTTTCAGAAGACAACAATTCCTTTTCAGCAAAAAAGGAAAAGAGAGCTGGTCCATGATTGAAATTTAAAAACTTAGAATTCACACATTATAACACAAAACAGATAAATAATAATGGTGGTCAGCAAACAAATGCCTGAGCAAACAGCACGCTGCTGGGAGCAGAGCAGCATTGCAGCCATCTTGCTACTCCACCCCTTCCCTCCCAGTCCCCCAGTAAACCACAGGTTTAACCTTTTAATGTAATGTGTGGCTGCCAGTTGTGAAGTGCTTGTGTAAGACCAGGAAGGAACCTTGCACTCCAACCATCCCAAAAAGGTACACTGCAGCAGATATGCTTGGTATAAATCCATTTATTCACCAAAAAGAGTGCCTACAGTGTAGTTACAGATAATTTCACCCACAACTTGAATCATAGAATGATGGAATCATAGAAGCTTGTCAGCAGAAAAGGACCACACTGGCCCATCCAGTCTGCCCTATTTCCTCCCTACATCTCTCCCCTCCCACCAACCCCTGCCCTCTCCCCACTATTCAGACCCATATGTCTGTTCCATGCTCTCTTGAATACCTCCACCGATTCAGCCCCCACCACTTCTTCTGATAGTCTGTTCCAGGGCTCCACCACCCTCTCAGTGAAGAATCTCCCTCTCACATTGCCTCTGTATCTTCCTAGCTGTAGTCTGAGGCTATACCCTCTAGTTGTGGCCCCCTCCTTCTTCTTAAGTAAACACCCTTCCCCTAATTTGTTGAGCCCCTTCATATATTTAAAAGTTTCAGTCATGCCTCCCCTGTCCCTTCTAGTTTCCAGCATGTAGAGATTCAGCTCCTGACACCTCTGTTCATATGTCTTCTCTTGCATACCCTGCACCATCTTGGCTGCCTTTCTCTGAACCCTCTCCATCCCATCTATGTCCTTGTGGAGGTGTGGTCTCCAGAACTGGTTCCCATACTCCGGATGTGACCTCACCATGGCTTTGTAGAGGGGCATTATTACCTCCCTCCTTCTACTAGTAATGCCCCTGCTGATGCAAACCAACATTCCATTGGCCTTTCCCATCACCCTTCAATACTGGTTTCCTACCTTAATGTTGGATGAGACTATGACCCCAGATCCCTCTCTTGTTCTGTAACTTTGATTACCTCTCCTTCTAGGGTGTAAACTACTCATGTGTTCCTACTTCCCATGTGCATCACAACATACTTTTTGGCATTAAATATCAGCTGCCACATCTCTGACCACCTCTCAAGCTTCATCAGGTCCTGCCTCATGTCCTCCTTCCCCCTGGGGTGTCCACTCTAGTGCAGATCTTTGTATCATCAGCAAAAAGGTACACCTCCCCCCTCAGACCCTCCGCTATGTTGCTGATGTAAATGTTAAAAAGATCCCAAAACTGACTAACTTGCCCCAGCACTTTGAGTTAACAAACTCTTTATCAGGGGGTGGGGCACATTGTGGGTGAAGTTAACTGTAACTACACTGTAGGCAGTCTATCTTTGGTGAATAAATGGATTTATGCAATAGGTGTGGAACCAAAATCAATTGCATAAATCCATTTATTCCCACATATGTGGGATAAATCTAACCACCCTAGATTTATCCCACATATGTGGGATAAATGCAAACTGTCAATCAAAGCTTTTTTGTTCACTTTTTTAACAAACAAATGTAAATAACTTTAAAATGAAAAATGATAGCATAGTACTGTGAGCGCGAAAAAATGTTCAGGACAAAAATATCTACAAAATGAGTGGTGTTTCATTTATAGATACCTTTTAGTTGTTTTTTTTATAATTAGCAAAAAACAGCATAAAATCCAATTTTCTTTTCACTTTTCAGACAAACAAATGTAAATAACTTTAAAATGAAAAAATGATAGCATGGTACTGTCACACGAAAAATGTTCAGCATAAAAATATCTACAGAATAAGTGGTGTTTCATTCATAGATACCTTTTAGTTTTTTCATAATTAGCAAAAAACAGCATAAAAATCAATTTTCTTTTCACTTTTTCGACAAACACATGTGAATCACTTTAAAACTAAAAATGATAGCATGGTACTGTGAGCACGAAAAATGTTCAGCACAAAAATATGTAAAAAATGAGTAGTGTTTCATTAATAAATACCATTTAGTTTTTTTTACAATTAGCAAAAAACAGCATAAAATTCAATTTTTGTTTCACTTTTTCATCAAACAAATGAGAATAACTTTAAAACAAAAAAGGTAGCATGATACTGTGACCATGACATTTGTTCAGCAAGAAGTTCTCTGCAAAGTGAGTGGTGTTTCATTTAATAGCAACCACCCCGCTAGGTGGACATACACTAGGAAAGTTAACCGAAAGTCCCAGAAATTATCATTTTAAAAAAAGAAGATAAACTGTCAAAACCAAATGTTCGTGCACTGATAAGAAGCATCCTTATTGCATAAATGAAATATACAATGGTGAGCTGTCAGATAAATGATTTATCTACACTTGTGCTGTTTGACCTCGGACTCCTCACTCGTGGCTTACGCCACTCGTGAAGTTACCCGAGGTCAAACAGCACTTGTGTAGATAAATCATTTATCTGACAGCTCACCATTGTATATCCTTTATTTATACTGAGCAAATATGCTGTAGTGTACCATTTTCAGATGGTTAGAATGCAAAATTCTTTATAGTCTTGCAAGTTATATCCAGGCTGGCTGTCCTTTACTTTGCACAACCCAACACCTCAGAGCTCATAGACCTACCTATCCTGAAACTGTGACGTGCTTGTGCAACTGTACTGGATTTCTTTATTTGGCTTGTCTCTTTCCTTTGGCTTTCCACCCTCAGTAGAGGTGCCAGGAGAATTGCCTCAAGTCTAAAGGAAATGTGGTATCCAAAAGAGCCAAATGACTAAAGTTTGACATAACAGAGCCTGCCTCCTCCAACTCACAGACAGAGACCCGATAACATGGATGAGAAGGAAACAAACCTGTGGGATAATCTTTGGGGAACCAATGTTACTGGGTAAGCCTTCCTTCCAGGCTTCTTAAACATTTTGAGGGTAGCTGTTGATAAGCTTGGTAAAGTTCTAAATTTGGTTTCCTAGCATACGTTTCAAAGAAGAAAAGTAGTCCAGTGACCCACAATCTTGATTATGTGTGCTGGAATATTCTTTCCAGAAGCTGAGATGACTGCTCTGATCTTGAATGAATTACTAAAGAAGGAAGAGGCATCATAACCCAGATGAAAAGGCAATGCTCTGACATGAAGGATGATGAGGAAGTACAGTTATCATGATCGATTAGGTATCAATATACAGGAGAAGTTGAGTAGAATTAGGATGTCTGTCAGGAGACTGCAGTAGGTAGATGACTTGGCTAGGACACCAAGCTGAGTCTGTTACAAAGTAAGACACATGGAATCCAGTATTCAGTCTGTAATTTTTTCAGTCTTGGTAAGGATAAAATGATCTAGTGATGCTTTCATTTGACAGTTATTTGTTAGGTGTATTGCAGAACTGAAGACAGAAGAGAAAGATGTAAATTCTCCATGTCTTAGAAAGCCAAGGTCATGGCTGCTTGTAAGTCCAGATTGGTGATAAGTTGAAAAACTCTGTTGTTTAAAAGATGCATCAGTTGAGAATACATGATATTATCTATAAGCCCTGTGTTGAAGGATTTTGAGGGGTTAGTTTTCTCAAACCTTGAATAAAGGCTTTCATTGCTGGATGAGATAAGTAGAGCATGTTAAGTCAGAATGAATAGACATCATAGTAAATTGGACGCCTGAGGCACATAGTTTTATTGTTGTAGCTGACATGCCAAAGGTTTGAGAGCAGTAGGATGCAAATGCTAGGATGTGAAAAACAGAAAATTGCAGTGGGTCCAAATTTTGCTGGGAGCAGAAGGTAGTGAAATTCTTCTATGCTACTCTACAGATAGGTTGAGTTATTGGAGATAGTGAATTCCAAATGGTAGAGGAAGTGTGACTGAGATACTCTGTTATGTAATTTGCAGCTCTTGGAATGATGTGGGAGGAGTCATCTCCATCTCAACTTGGGGAAAGCAACTCTGAATTACTGAAAATGTAAATGGGAATGACAATCAGCTAAAAAATTACAGGGTCTTGGAATGTACACACAGTGGATTCTGAAATGGAAGGTTTAACTGGACCCTGTTATGCATCTCAGAAAGTTCTTTACAGAATGGGAGGATGATCACTTTTTATTAATGATGGTTATGGCTGCTTGATTGTCCAAATATATATGCAAGTTGTCTCAAGGCTAAAGGAGGTTTGGTAGATAAAAAAGCCACACTAGAGACATAATATCAGAGAAGGAAAAGGTGTAGAAGGTGGATGTGAAAGCACTCTAGACAATGTGTGTACAAGTGTGTGTGGTTTATGTAGGAGTGGGGGAGTCTGGCAGTCCCCAAATGAACCACAGCTTTAACATTTTAATTCAATGTGTGGCTGCCAAATGTGAAGTGTTTGTGCAACTGTATTAGAGTTATTTTTTGGCTTGTCTCTTTCCTCTGTCTTTCCACCCTTGGTAGAGGTACCAGGAGAATTGTCTTGAGGCCAAAGGACATTTGATATCTAAATGAGCCAAAAGGCCAAAGTGTGACATGATATGTCTCCTGCAACTCATGGACAGAAACACAGTATTGTGGAGGAGAGGGAAAGCGTCTGTGTGGGGGGGGGGCCTCTGGGGAACCAAGGTAACCAGGTTAACCTTCCTTACAGGCTTTTAAAAAAACTGAGGTTGTCTGTTAATAAGGTTGGTGAAGTTCTGAATTTGGTTCTATATTATAAGTTTCAATGGAAAAAAGAAATCCAGTGACCCACAGTCTTGATTATGTGTGCTGGAATGTTCTCTCAGGAAGCTGTGGTGGCTTCCCCAGTCCTGAACAAATGGCCAGAAAAGGAAGCAGCATCACGACCCAGATGAGAAAGCAGTGCTCTGACATGAAGGATGACTAGGTAGTACAGTAACCCTGATGGAGTAGGTCTCAATATATGGGAGAGGATGAGTAGAATCGGAATGTCTGCATGAGAATTGCAGTAGGTTGAGGATTTGGCCATGACACCAAGTTGAGTTTGTTGCAAAATAAGACACGTGGATCCCTGTATTACTTCTGTTATTTTGTGATCTCGGTAAGGCAAGGATAAAATGATCTGCTGATGTTTTCTATAGGTGGTTATTAGCTAGGTGGATTGCAGAATTGAAGACAGCAGAGGACGATTTAAATTCTCCAGGTCTTAGAAAGACAAAGAAGGTCAAAGTCACAGCTGCTTATAAGTTCAGATCACTGAATGGTCTGAAAACTCTGTTGTTTAAGAGCTACAGCAGTTGGGAATACAGGTGCTAATCTATAGGCTTCCTTGTTGAAGGATCTTGAGGGGTTGGGTTTCTTAAACTTTGGAGAAAGCCTTTGATTGTTGGATGAGATAAGTAGGAGCATGTTAAGTTGTGATGAATAGACATCCTGGTAAATTGGGTGCCTGAGATACATAGTGTAGTTTTATTATTGCAGCTGACCAGCTAATTGTTTGAGAGCAGTACGATACAAATGCTAGGATAAGAGAAGTAGAAACTTGCAGTAGTTGATCCAAATTTAATAGGGTGCAGAGGTAGTGAACATCTTCCATGCATCTCTATAGGCAGACTGTAATGTTGCAGACAATGAATTCCAATTGGTAGAGGAAGCCTGGTTGAGATGCTCTGTTATGTAATGTGCAGCTACTGGAATGAAGGTGGAGGACTCATCCCCTTGTCAACTTGGAGGAAAGCAGCTCTGAACTGCTGGAAATGAAAATGGGAAAGACACTCAGAAAATTGGAGGGTCAAGGAATGTATACACAGTGGATTCTGAAGTAGAACATTAAAGATATACATGTTAATTGTCACAGGAAGTTCATTATGGATAGGGAACATGATCACCCTTTATTAGTGATGGCTATGACTGATTCTTTTTTACAAATATATATAGTTACATATTGGTTGCCCCATGACTGTCCCCACATAAGAGTGGCTGCAACAATGGGATAGTTTTTGAATAAGGAGGAAGTAGAACAAAAATGTGGTAGATCCTTGGTTATGGATGACTAGGCAGAGGGGAACAAGGAGATATCAAAAATAGCCATGAAACCAAATGACAGAGTGGCATCAGTAAAGACTTCAAAATCTGAGGTGGAGGAAGGATCCTTATAAAACATGCATACACCAGTCCAGCTAGAGTGCAAGAGGGACCACATGGCTAGATCAGACTTGGTAGAAGCAGTGATAGAAATATGATAGTCTAGAGAAATTACTTCATGGATGAGATTGAGAAAATGAGAAGTAAAGATCCTGCCTTGGGGCATAATTCTCATTGTAAAAATTGGGATAGTGCAATAAAGATAATTTTCATTTTGCACAATATCATTTTGCTTAAAAGGTCGCAACAAAATTGAAAATTCCTTGTAATTTCTCAAGAGGGCAATGAGTTTCCTTTTTGAGGGAGTCTAATTGGACACCTAGAAATTCCAGTTTTGTTATTGGTCTGTGTCTTTTGTCATCTACTAGTGGAATATTGAGTGATGAGAACAAACACTGAAAGCAAGTGATAGCAGTAGCAGGAGGAGAATCTGGAGCAACAATGAGAAGAAAGTTATCCAGGAGATTCCTCATGAACAGGCATCTGCATACATTGCAAAGAATCCATCATAAGGAGACAGAAAAATGTGTCAAACAGGCTAGGGCAATTTTTACATCCAAATGTTAAGTACACTATTAAGTAATACTGGTTATTCCAGGAAACCCAATAAAAGTGCTATAAAGCTATATGATTAGGTAACAGTTTAAAAGCATCCATGAAGTCTGCTTTGATTAGCCAAGTCCCAGGGCCAGCAAGCATAATGAATTTAATGGCATCATTAATTTGTGCATAAATTAGAGAATAATCCGTGGAAAGAATCTGAGAAATGATGCTGGGATTTGTAGTAGAATGAGGGGCTAATAGATCAATGATGAGATGTTTCTTTCCAGAATATTTTCAGGTTGCTATTCAAATGGGACTGACTCAGTAAGAAGCAAAGGGGGAAGCTGCAAAGAGACCAGTAAGGAATCCTTTAGAAAGATATTTTGCCAGTAAGAGATCAATGACTTTGGGATCTGCTGTAGCAGATCTGAGAATTGGGAAAGAAGTGAGGTGGTAGGAACTGCAAGAAGACCAGTGTGAAATCCATCTGAAATTCCCATGATAAGAAACTGGACAAGAGACTCTGATGGATGGATTAATAATAACTGCTGGAGATGAATGACATGAAAAAGACTTGACGACTGCCAAATGTTATTTGTGGCCTTGAGTAGGAGTGGAAGATGGTTTACAGTGACATATTAGTTTAGAATATGCCTTTCAACAATGACTACAGATGTGAAAAAGTACATTATTGTGTGAAGCAGGCTGTTTTGTTGAAATTGTTACAGATGGCTGTCCCAGCAGAGATGATAATCTGAAACCCTCATCCATCCAGAATATTTTTAGAAGCATATAGAACATGTGAAGAGGAAAGGGAGTAGCAGCAATGCTGGTCAGTGGTTGTGAGTCATTCACTGTGAGAGGAAACAAGGCAACAAAATGAGAGAAGGAGCCAAATGTAAAACAGGTTAAGGCTCCCAGGAATTTGGCGCTTCATAAAAACAAATATCTAAAGATCTATCTATCTTTGACCAGTGAAAAACCTAGTAACAGCTAATTGTCAAGTAATGCCCTGGAAATGTGCAATTTGTACTGAGGTACACAGCTGCTTTGGTCAAATATGACATATGGTGATCATAAATATAGGTATTGTATCACTACAGCAAATTGCAAGGTTGATGATGAGATAGAGGTATGAATCCAGCTTCTCCTTCCTGGATGGAAAAGCCTTGCACATAATTTCTTGATAAATACTAAAAGCTGCAACAAATTCAGTTCTGGTTAATTTCTTTAGTTGGCAAGGATTTCTGGTTTACAGTATCACAGATATATCCCCACAGGAAACAGTCCTGTTTTCAACTGTTTCATGGCATGATATAAGAAGGCTACAAGGTTTATGTCCTTCGCTCATGCAGTTTTCTTCCTGATGTGATCTGGTACAAGGTAGGTTGAACAGGTTGTAATTTGTACGGGGATTTGAGAAGAAGCGTCAGTAACTGTTAAAGTAGTGCATACAGAGAGGCTGAACCCATTGACAGACCTAAAGAAGGGGACACTGCTGACAAAGGTGATACACGCGGTTATGTGGTAGCAGGTTGTAGTATGGGAGGAGGAAGTGTGGAAGGGTCTGGAAGAATTTGTGAGGGCCCTGGACCTTCAGGTCTGGATGATCTAGTTTCCAAGGCTGCAATCTGGAGTTCAAATGTTATATGGCAAATTGATTTGGAGAAGCAAGTCATGTAGTTCTGAAAACTGGGATGTAGTTGGACTGGAACTGGTGCTAGAGATTCTGTAGAAAGAGTAGCAGGACTAGGATTGGTAGAAAAAGCAGCAATGTACACGATGAAGAAGTCCTGCTACTTTGCAGACACTGAGAACTGGACCTTCAGATGTTGGCATGCAGCTACAAGCTTAGAAATGATTCATCCTTTAATCCTGTGCTGAAATTTGGCAGCAAGTTTTCCTTTTAATGAGAAAACTGAGAAGGAAGCAAATCTTGACTTCTGGATCCACCCTAATCTAGTACGCAGGAGTGAGTACAGCACTCCATCCCTACCGGGTAAAATAGCTCACATTTGACACTTGAACAGAGAGTTTTCTATACTACAAGTTAAATCTGAAGCTATCAGTTGTGCATAGGTGGTGGCAGAGAGTTAGAATGTGGAAGTATCCCCCTGGCTACCCCTAATCAAACTTTGGCATCTGCAGCATAGATGGAATGTTCAGGAGACATGGTGGTGAACAGCTCAGGAGCGGTGGCACAGAAGCTGCAATTCTGGATGAGCTTAAGGAATTTAGTGCAGAAATTAGAACTCTAAATATTGTTTTAAAATAGTCAGTTGTGGCCCTGGAAAGTAAAGTGTCAACTTTGGAGCAGCACGCTACAGATACTGACTCCTGAGTAGATAGGCTCAAGTGGGTCCTTACTAGGGTAATGAAGGAGCAACAAGCCCTGACCAACCACTGCAAGGACTTAGAAAATGGATCCAGACAAAATAACATCAGACTCTAGGGGGTACCTGAGGGAGAAGTAGTGTTTGATATGCTTTACTTTCTGCAGGGCATGCTTCTGTCACTTTTGGATAGCAAAGATTTTTGTTCACTACCTCCTGAGTGAGTGCATTTTACCCTTTTACCAAAGCCCTACAGCTCTACCTCGCACGCTTGCTCCATAGTTGTGCCTTTGTAATTTTGCAACAAAACATGAGGTGCTTCTTTGGGCATGGTGCAAATGAGTTATATTGTATAAGGGCCAGCGTCTGTACTTCGACAATGATTATTCCCCTGCTCTTCTGGCCAAACATACAGCCTTCATTCTGGTTATCCAGATTCATAAAGCACACAAACTCAAGTTCACTACTCCCTACCCAGTTCATCTGTGCATCTTTTTTTGGATGGCTCACAGACCTTTGATGATACCGAGGTAGGAGTGCTTGAGCTGAGACTCAGAAAATATGATGTTCCAGAGGAACCTATGGATTAGTTCGACTCCAGGGAGAAGAAGGCTTTCCAAAAGGACACTTGGTTGAAAATGTCTCCACACAGCAAGAAATGCCAAAGTGAACAAGCTTTACAAGAGATCAGAGCTTTGCCTTAAACATTTAATTGAGATGAAAATGCTTGATGCCACGCAATATCCCTGTTTTTTTCTCTCAATTAATGATTTACAGCACTGGACTTTTGTCTTATGGCCTAAGACTTCATTAGCTTACAGAACTTGATTGTAGTGCTTATACTGGGGACTGTATACCAGCATGGGCTGACAGATTTTGTTTTTGTTCCAGTCAGTAGCTACAATCCTCCCAGTGGTAGCTTTAGACAAATTTAGGGGGAATATTTAAGGCTGACTCTGTATGTTTCAGTTGACTATTAGCTTGGGCTAATATAATGAGATAGTACTTCAAGTTTTAGTTTTTTTATAGTCTGCTTCTTTACTTCAGGGCATTATCTAGGATTCTATTTTGTTTTTATGAAGCTATTCGGGGTAAAGTTGGACTCAGTTGATTCTGTCTTCACAGCAGCAGATGGTCATGGCTGTAGTTCTGAAGGGTATTTTGCTCTGATGGGAGCCCCCCTCTCTTCCCTGTTTCCTTTCATATAATATCATCCACAGCTAATTACATGCTGATTAGTTTCACAAGTAAAGATTTTCAACTACTGTAAGCCGCCAATGTTTATAGAATTAGTGTACAGGGCTTTTTTCTGTCCGCCTGAAATGCACTATTAACTCCCTTTTTTCTCTCTCTCTCTTTTTTTTTCTTTGTTTGCTAGAATCTAGATGAGATTTCTTCTCAGCGGTGCTGCTACATTTCTTACCCATGAATTTCCATTAGTGGCAGTCTTTTACTAGACTGCCTTCTTTCGTGGATCACAATATTTATTTTTAGTACTTTAACATTTTTTTTTCTGCACTGAACTTAAGTGTCAGTTGGCTTGGTGTTTTGTTTTTCTTCCCCTATAGTCCCAACGAATATTAATTTACAAGAACAGCTTCTCCACTCTGGGCAAGCTGCTCAGGACATAACCTCAGGGATCCCTTTAAGGCTCATTTGTTTCATAATCATACTATGCATTTTCATACTTGCATGGGGGCATCAGTGGTTAAAGCTCTGTCTTTTGTTCATCTCCACATTCCCCACCTGCATCCAGAGTTTGGTGGGAGGACACTCGATGATTTGAACAGTCATGGTTCTATTTTATTTTTTTGAAGGAATGCATTAGAAGACACACGAATAAAAGTTGGGGAAAGTTGGGAGACAGCTAAAAAAGAAAGATAAAACTAATAATTACAATCAATACACAATACAGAGATCATAATCATTGCTGAAAGGAAGTGCCTTATCTATTACTGCCCCATGTATCTTAACAGAGCTTAGTACCTGTCCTATCTTTTAAGAACATTTGCAGGTTTCTTCTCTACAAGCCCTACCACTGGATCTCTCATTGCTTCTCACTATGATAGATGCTATTTTCTATCGCTATTTATTTAGATGTTTTTCATTTTGTTGATACAGGCTATGATTGAGGGATTTAAGAGCTTTAATTTTTGGCCAAAAAGAGCCTCTTGGACCCCAGTTTCAGAGCTGGCTGGCTGACTGCGCCCACAAACAGGTGCACTGCATTCAAAAATACTGCTGGCTGACTCTGGCACTATATTCAAACAGCACAATCTGAACTGGTCACGCTATCTGCTTGAATATTGGACCCTGTTGCCTCTGCCAACAGCAGTTGGTCACCATGTTTAGCATAGCACTACCAGAGAGTGGGACTGAAGACTGCCCATAGCAGTAAAGCATGGCACACACTGGTGAGCGCTGCAGCCTCCATGGGTGACATTCAGCCCCAAAATGCAAATGAGCCCATTGAGCATGTATGGTGCTGAGAGGTGATTTGCATGCCCATCTTGGGCTCATCTGCATGCAAGCACCTGACCCAAGTGCACAGGTCCAAATCCATTCCTTGGTAATAGTTGTAGAAACTCTGGTGGTCAAGTGAGCCATCCCTATCCCCTATCCCTTCCTCCATAATATTTGTAGAAAACCTGGTGATCTAGTGGTCCCTGCCTAGCCTCAATCCCTTCTCCATTATTAAAGTTCCCATTCTTGGTGGTCCAGTTGTCCCTTCATAGCCCTGATCCCTTCCCACATAATATTTGTAGAAATCTAGTGGTCTAGAGGTCCCTCCCTAGCCCTGATCCCTTTTCTGTTATTACATTTCCCATCCAGTGATCCCTCCCTAGCCTCGATCCCATCCTCAATAATTTATTTATTTATTTATTTATTTGAATTTTGGTAACCACGTAAGCCCACTGAGACAAAAAGTCCCTTTTTCAGGGGCGACCCAGGGGAGGGTACAAGGGAAGGTACAGAAAAATCAAAATAAAGCAAAATAAGTGTGCAAAGACATTTGTACAATAGAACGTTGAGCCCAATATATGTACAGACAGGTATATATAAATAATACAAGACATATACATTATATACAAATAATACAGTGAGTACAGATGCTGCAAAACAAATGATGCAGATAAATGCAAGTTGCTTAGGCTAGGTTATACAAATATACATAATTACATAAATGCAGAAAGTAGTTCAAGCAGTGCAAAATTGTCAGCAAGTGATTCAAGCAGAACAGGGGACTAGGGTGAGGAAGTAGACAGTTAACAGAGCAGGACACAATGCAGCTAGAGTAACCCCATGAACAACTCAAGGGAGGGGTTGCAAGGCTGAGTTAGGAAGGGAGTGGGGAAGGGAGCAGGATGAGGCAATGGAGGGGGAAGGAGTGAGTTAAATGGTAGGGGTGGGAAGCTATTACAATTCCCATCCTTGGTGATCCAATGTCCCTCCCCTTCATTCTCCCACCACCACCCTGACCCAAAGTAATTAATTCCCTGGTAGTCTAGTGCCCCCCACCTCCTCCACCCCGGCAGGTAGTGAATCACCACTCCATCCCCCCACAACCAGAGCCAAGCCAATGACTGGCACAGCCCTCCTCACACTGCCATGGACAGCTTCAGACTGAACTATCAATGAATGTGTACAGTGCATAGTATGCACTCACTGATTGACTGGTCAGTGGTGCTGTCAGGGGTGCATGACACATCTGTGCCCTTTGAATATGGGCATGCCCCTGATAGTTGTCACAAACTCAGATTGTGGAGTGTAAACCTTTTGAAAATGGGGCCCTTTATTCTACAGATTCCTTCTTGGATTATCTGCCTGTAACAGGGGGTCCTGTTGTGAAGTATAACCAATCACTTAAAGATGCAATAACCCCCCCATTATTTCTTTTCACTCTTTCCTATCCTCTATTATATTTCAATATCTATCCTATACTTTCTTGTCAGGGTGGCCAACCTGGCAATCTTCTATCTATCCTTTAATGTCATTTTTCTGTCATTAATTAATTGCATCTTGCTCAACAAAACTTCAGTGGCTACTGGGAGAAGCAGTCCAACAAGCTCAGTGCCCCAAAACAAATGTCAAGAAGGAGCTGTTTCATTTGTAAACAAAAGAGCGTCTAAACAGCAGAGGGCTGAGTTGAGAAGCAAGTGTCTGCTGCAACTTCAGCTAGTAAGTTAAGAAGCAGTGGCTGTAAAACTAAGGGAAACTGGAACAAATAAAAGGTATTGTACTAAAATAAACTGTTACCTGAGTGCCCATGTTAGTTGCAGAGGTCTTTCTATAGAGCAGGCAACTCATGAAATGGCAGCTTATATGATCTCAAGGAGGAGTAATGTCAGAAGGGGGAGGAGCTAAGCTAATGCTCTGACATCATAGTCCTATAATTAAGTCTATATTTTTGTTTTAGGACCTTGTGAGGAAATAAATGTTTTTTTGGGGTAAACCCTTGAAGTGCTAGAATGATACTAGCTGGTTTAATATATATATATATATATATATATATATATAAGCTTGAAAATGCCATTGTTCATCTTAATTAAGATATCACATGATTGATGAGGTCACCCTGTGGCATTATAAAAGGTTCCTCTAGGAGAACCAAGAAAGATAGGTGGTCAGTAAGGTTCTGGCAGGAGAGAGAAGGTTCTAAGAAGAAATTGTGCAAGTTTCCACATTGTTTGAGAGAAGGGAAAGAACTCAGGAATTCTGTAATTGTTTTATTTTGCAAGAATTATCTCCTGATGTTTGAAGAGGTGTGACGGATTAACACCACTTATTTTTCCTTTCTGTATATATTAAATTTAGTATTTTATTTATTTATTTTTCTTCTTTTTGAATAAAATGATAAATGCAGACATATGCATTTTTTATGCATCCTGTCTGGTTGTATGATCTGTTTATTGGGACCCACACTACCACAACTGGTGTCAGAAGTGGGATTCCAACCTCTGGGGTGTCAGAAGGTACTCCAGAGGGGGTGTTGCGCTGAAAATACCCTAGCAGATGCAACAACCAGAACAAGTGGAGTTGAATGCATTACATCTGACCAGGTCTGTCAGATTGAAGACTGGTGTTCAGTTGTTGCCAGGGATCGAACCTGCTACCAGACAAAGAAAGATGGAAGAAGGAGCCACAGCTGCGGCTGGTAATCCAAAGAAGGAGGAAAGCCAGATGACCCCAGCACCGAAGGATCCAAGTGAACTACTGAAATGGCTTTGTTTACGCCAACTTGAGATGGAGCGCCAGAGAGAAGAAGACCAGAGACAGAGGGATGAAGACCGGAGGATACAGGCAGAAGAGAGACGGAGACAAGATGAAAATGGATGGCAACCTTAAAAGCTATCAGGACATGACCAGGGGCAGATGGGAGATCTGTTCCTAGAGACATTAAATTAACTAAGTTGACAGAGGTGGATGATATTGAGGCCTATTTGACAACTTTCGAGAGGTGGCCCAAACCTGCAACTGGCCCAGAGACCAATGGGTGATTCGTTTGGTCCCATACCTCTCGGGCAGGCACAACTAGTCTACAGCCAGCTAAGTGGAGCTGATAGCTCAAATTATGACAGAGTTAAAGAAGAAATTCTTCGCAGATATAATATCAGCACGGAGACATATAGGCAACGATTTCAGTCTCAGAAAATGGCAAGCTTGGATACCCCAAGAGAAACCTACGCCCGTTTGAAGGACTATTGTGGAAAATGGCTACAACCCACCACCAAAACTGTAGACCAAATCATGGAACTGATAATAATTGAACAATTCATCCAGATATTACCTGTGGAAGTTCAATTATGGGTAAAAGAACATAAATCCGAGACAGCCGAAGACACCATTAAGTTGGCTGAAGATTACCTAGCAGCAAGAAGCACCCAAGCCAGAGGTAACCAGGGCAATCCAGGACCATCTAATGTGCTGGTAAGACCACCTTTTAATACTTCTACTAACCAGAGACAGTTCTATCGAAGGGAGAGAGGTGGGAGAGTTCCATATGCAGAAATAATATGCCATGGTTGTCTTGGAAAAGGGCATATGTAAGGAACTGCCCAAATAAAATATCTGATTCTAACATCTTGCCCTAGCAAATTTTGGGTATGTGACCTCTGTAAGTATTGGGAACAACAGACTTTGGGTTTGCGGACTCAGGCAGTATACAAACTTTGATCAGGGCTGATCTAGCACTGAATATGCCCCAGAGTGATTCAAATACTACTGGGCAGTGTGTACATGGAGACATACACCGATACCCTACAGCATGTCTTAATATAACTGTAAATCAAAGACCATGACATGTTGGTAGGCCTTGTTCCACGACTCCCAGTACCTGTCATTGTTGGGCAAGACTTTCCTCATTTTGACCTTTTAATGCAGCAGCAGAAGACTTCTACAGGAACTGTTAATGTGGTTACTAGGTCTCAGGCCAAAACACAAGACTTACAGGAGGTCTTTCCTTTTGATAATGGTTATTTTGAGACTGTCAGTAAGGACAAAAAGTCCAAGAAGACTAGGCGAAGAGAAAAAAGACTTGGAATGAAAATCATCAGGCTAAAGGTCAACTTAATATCCCAGAGACTCTAGTGCAAGATATTGTACAGAGCCAAAAATGCGATGAATCTTTAACATCTTTATTTTTACAGGTGGACAAGGTTGGACATCCTGGACAATCTCGATTTATTATCAAAAACAATATCCTGTGTAGAGTTGTTGTAGAGACTGGTACAAATGAGGAACTTGAACAGTTAGTGGTACCCAGTAAATATAGGGAACAAATAATGCACTTGGCACATGATATTCCCATGGCTGGTCATGAAGGTAGAGACCGGACAGTACAATGTATTCTATCTCGATTCAGTTGGCCAGGGGTCCACCAGGATGTTGCGGCCTATTGTAGGTCCTGTCCCCAGTGCCAATTGGTTGCCAAGGGAGGGAAGAAAGATATGGTGCCCCTACAACCTATACCATATGTAACTACTCCATTTGACAGGGTGGCAATGGATGTGGTGGGACCATGATTAAAAGCTCTAAGGGGAATCAGTATATTTTAGTCATTTGTGACTACACAACCAGGTACCAGAAGCAATACCAATGAGGACGGTTACTGCCCTCGTATTGCAGAAGAACTGGAAAAAGTCTTCAGCAGGATGGGAATACCCAAGGTTATCCTGACAGACCGTGGTAGTAATTTTCCTCCATCATGCAAGAACTATACACTTTGCTAGGGTATCTGCTGTTAGAACATCCCCATACCATCCCCAAACTGATGGGTTAGTGGAAAGATTTAACAAGACAATGAAATGCATCTTCAGAAGTATGTGCAGGAGGAAGGCGGGACTGGGATAAGTTTTGCCCTATTTGCTGTTTGCCTATAGAGAGGTGCCTCAGGCTACACAGGGTTATCCCCTTTACCATGTTATATGGGTGTAACCTAGGGTCCCTTAGATGTAGTAAAGGAGCATTGGGAACAGGGTCTATTGTAGCATGCACAAATATACTTGAATACATGACTGCATTGAGCAAAAGGCTAGTGAAATATGTGACTATAGCCCATCAAAATGTTGACCAGAAACAACTCAAACAGAAAGAACATTATGATATGGGCTTAAAGCATAAAGCATTTGAACCTGGGGAAAAGTGTTGCTATTGTTACCCTCCACTGAAAATAAATTGCTCATCGTTGGCAAGGACCATATGTGATCTTACACCAGGTAGGCAAGGTAAACTATGCCATTGAGATGCCAGGGCATAGACCGGTAAAAGAATTTACCATGCCAACCTGCTGAGAAAATGGGTAAAAAACAGAAACCCAGTGTTGCATATCCAGACCAATCCTGATAGAGCAGAGCTAGATATAGTATATGACAGGATTGATAAATCTGTTACTGACACTAAAGTGCATATCAATCTACAACAAACCTGCACAGAGATTGAGATTGATCATCTCTTGGAGTATTCTTGCGTACATTCACAAAGAATCCAGGGAGAGCCAAAGGCGTAGTCCATGAGATCAGAGTTAACCAAACCAAACCAATTCATCAGAAGCCATATAGATTACCAGAAAAGATCAGGCCAGAAGTAGTGGCTGAGATAAAACAAATGGAACAAGCAGGAGTAATAGTTCCTTCACGCAGTCCTTGGTCCTCTCCATTAGTGGTCGTGCATAAAAAGGAAGGGGGCATCAGGTTATGCTTAGATTTTAGGAAAATTAATGAAGTATCTGAGTTTGATGGGTATCCGATGCCACGCATCGATGATCTCCTAGATCAGATTGGGTCTGCAACATACATAAGCACCTTAGATTTAACAAAAGGGTATTGGCAGATTCCATTGGCCCCAAAAACCCAAGAATTAACTGCCTTCTGCACCCCTCTTGGTCTATATCAGTTCACTACAATGCCGTTCGGCCTACATGGAGCCCCGGCTACTTTTCAACGGTACATGGATCATGTCTTAAAACCTCACAAAGGCTATAGTGCTGCTTATTTGGATGATGTGGTCATCTATAGCCCCGACTGGAAGACTCATTTATTACAGCTTAGTGCTGTGATACAAAGCATCCAGGATGCTGGAATGACCATTAACCCGTCCAAATGCGCTATAGCTAAGACAGAAACACGCTATCTGGGTTCATTATTGGACATGGGAGGATTAAGCCAGAAGTAGATAAAATTGAAGCTGTAGCTAACAGTCCCCTACCCATGACAAAGCGCCATGTCAGGTCTTTCCTTGGTCTGGCAAGTTATTATAGATGTTTTATCCCGGATTTTTCCACCATTGCTACTCCTCTCACAGATCTGACCAAAAAACATTTTCCCAATAAAGTAAAGTGGAGTCCCGCCTGTGATAAGGCATTTAACAAAATCAAGGCCATCCTATGCTCAGCTCCAGTGTTATGTAGCCCTGATTTCACTAAACCATTTGAATTACAGACGGATGCCTCTGACACAGGCATAGGGGCAGTATTGACCCAGCATAGCCAGGGAGAGGAACACCCCATCGTATACCTCAGCAGGAAATTACATGAAAGAGAGAGAAGATATTCTACAGTGGAGAAAGAATGTCTGGCCTTCAAGTGGGCAGTAGAAGCCCTGAGATATTATCTTTGGGGAAATTAGTTTACGATTATAACAGATCATAATATCTTATGCTGGCTAAATTTAATGAAAGATAAAAATGGCCGCATTTTAAGGTGGTATTTATCATTACAACCTTATAAGTTCACTGTACGACATAGAGCTGGCTCTCAGTGTCAGAACACTGATTTTTTATCACGCTTTGGTGCTGATCCAGCTAGTAACTCTGTTCCAGATATAGATAATGGAGTTACATGTGTATCACAAGGTGCCAAGATGGCACAACCCCAGGGAAAATTATGACTTGTAAACAGTATTGTCTGATGTTGAGTAGTGTTTTGAATCCTGTTTATTTTTAAGGGTCCCTGGGGGGAACTTCTGGAGTGGGTGGGTGGAAGTTCCAACCCTTCACAGGGTGAGGGGTTTCAGTCAACACAACAAAAATTATGTTGCCTTCTTGTGGTGGGAGGAGTGTAACAGGGGGTCCTGTTGTGAAGTATAATCAATCACTTAAAGATGCAATAACCCCCCCTCCATTATTTCTTTTCACTCTTTCCTATCCTCTATTATATTTCAATATCTATCCTATACTTTCTTGTCAGGGTGGCCAACCTGGCAATCTTCTATCTATCCTTTACTGTCCTTTTTTTTCTGTCATTAATTAATTGCATCTTGCTCAACAAAACTTCAGTGGCTACTGGGAGAAGCAGTCCAACAAGCTCAGTGCCCCAAAACAAATGTCAAGAAGGAGCTGTTTCATTTGTAAACAAAAGAGCCTCTAAACAGCAGAGGGCTGAGTTGAAGAAGCAAGTGTCTGCTGCAACTTCAGCTAGTAAGTTAAGAAGCAGTGGCTGTAAAACTAAGGGAAACTGGAACAAATAAAAGGTATTGTACTAAAATAAACTGTTACCTGAGTGCCCATGTTAGTTGCAGAGGTCCTTCTATAGAGCAGGCAACTCATGAAATGGCAGCTTATATGGTCTCAAGGAGGAGTGATGTCAGAAGGGGAGGAGCTAAGCTAATGCTCTGACATCATAGTCCTATAATTAAGTCTATATTTTTGTTTTAGGACCTTGTGAGGAAATAAATGTTTTTTTGGGGTAAACCCTTGAAGTGCTAGAATGATACTAGCTGGTTTAATATATATGTATATATATTTATATATATAAGCTTGAAAATGCCATTGTTCATCTTAATTAAGATATCACATGATTGATGAGGTCACCCTGTGGCATTATAAAAGGTTCCTCTAGGAGAACCAAGAGAGACAGGTGGTCAGTAAGGTTCTGGCCAAGGAGAGAGAAGGTTCTAAGAAGAAATTGTGCAAGTTTCCACATTGTTTGAGAGAAGGGAAAGAACTCAGGAATTCTGTAATTGTTTTATTTTGCAAGAATTATCTCCTGATGTTTGAAGAGGTGTGACGGATTAACACCATTTATTTTCCTTTCTGTATATATTAAATTTAGTATTTTATTTTTTTTTTTTCTTCTTTTTGAATAAAATGATAAATGCAGACATATGCATTTTTTATGCATCCTATCTGGTTGTATGATCTGTTTATTGGGACCCACACTACCACACTGCCCCCTGTCCCAAGTTGTTTTTTTCAGTTGTAGCTTGGGGACAGAGGTCTTGAATCCTGTATCTATAGGACTTAATCTAGAGTTGGATCAGGTTCTTACTGAATCTTCTGTAGAGGGCTTTGACGTGCTTTAAATAAACCCTCGTAACATCTTTTCAGCATCAGACATTACCTAGGAGCAGGATGTTGAACCTTGCTCCCCACTGTGGAAGTCTCTAATGTTTATGGTTTTTCTATTGTGTGGTTCTGTCTATTTTAACATTTCAAAGGGTGTATATAGTTTTTTTTGAGGAAACTGCCATGTTGGCAGGTTGTTCTGTGCTTTTTTCATAGTGTAATTAGAATCTGAAAGTCTGCCAATCAATGGGCCAGTACTGTATTATACAGTAAGCACTCACTGACAAGTCAGTCGGCAGCTGGCCTTGGTGGTGAGAGGAGGGCTATTTCAGTTTCCAGCTCAGGGTGTAGGATGGGGGGAGCAGGGTGATGGACACAACCATCTGAGGTGGGGAGGTGGGGTCCACTAGACCATGGGTTATATGCATTTATGTATTATGTTCAGTAATGGGTGTCAGCAAGAATTGGGGAGTGGGGCCACTAGACCACTAGGGAAGAGGGATTTTATATATATATAATTGGGTGCAACCAGGGATTGGGGAGGGGGCCACTAAACCACAAGGGACAGGGGTTGTCATTAATTAATATTACAGGGATATCAGGGATTGGGCAGGGGGCACTAGACCACCAGAGAAGGGTTTTCTGTAGATTACATGGGGATAGGGTATGGGGGGGCCGCTTTCCATTGCCACAAGGAGCCTGCAGCAGACCCTTCCCATGCTTTGTGTGTTTCCCACATGGGATAAGTTGTCGCAAGTGTGGGGACTTAGGCACTGGGACCCCTCTTGTACCAGAATCTGGTGCAGGGTTCCTGGTGCACCAGGCTTCAGTGCAAGCTGCTGTTTGCCGCAGCTTGTGCCAATCTCAGCCTATTTTGAGAATTAAGCCCATAATGTTTTAAACAGCTTAAGGGAGTAGGAAAGATTTTGTAGTTTATTAAGTGATTAGAAATTTAAGGGATTTTGTATAACTTAGTTGGACGTGTCTGAAACAAAGAACAATGCAAACTAAGGATTTAGATTCAGAATAGTCTCACTGTCTCACTGAAGTGCAGTGAAATGCACAACTGTGCTGAATAAACTTAGTATTTTTTGGGAGGGGGACTAGACTTGGCTGACTCCTACCACTGCTTTTGGGTGGCAACCATTTTGTCCTGTGTTTGTGTGTGGTATTGTGCACTGTATGCACTGTTCATGTGAACTTGACTCAGCTCAGCTGTTCAGGACCTTATTTCTAGTCTGTGTGGCTTTCTGCCTACGAAGAAATTAAAAAAAATTGAAAAAGAAATAGTTTTAGTCAGGTGTGACTAATAATGAATGCAACTTATCAGTTCACTGGCATTGTAACAGTGAGTGACTATATTTCATAATAATATAATTTAGATTTAATATCAGACATCTTCCTGAGTGGAACCCTGCCTTGGGTCCATCCAAGGCCACACCAACTGCAAGTGCACTTTTGTTTATAGCTGTTAACTGGTAAGGTGGGACTATTAGATGACTCCCACTGCTTTTGGGTAGTTAACTGCCATTTTGTTTTGCATGTGTGCACACTGTGCACTCAAGACATTTTTCTAAGTTTTAGGCTTTGTGTCTCTGAAGAAACAGTAAAATCATTTTTTTCTGAGAATATGCTAGTCAGGGTTGATTATAGTGAGTGAGGCGTGTCTGGTCATTGGATTTGCTGCAGTGAGTGAGTATATTTCATAGCAATATAATTTAAATTTTTATATTACGCATCTTCCTGTGAGGAACACAACTATGGCAGACTGAGGATGTACCTGAAAACACAGCTGGTCTAGCAGCCTCATAAAAAACACATTAGGTGTAGAGCAGCAAGCAGTAGGAGAGGAAAAGCATACTGAAGAGTGACGATCAGTGCATATTGGCCGCACAAAATTATGTTTTACTTCATCAAAGCCTGCAGTCTCCAGCACCAGTATGGTCAGCTGACACCAGTGAAAAAAGTATCATTTGAACTAATAGCACTGCTCCTAGAAGTACAGTGTCATTAACGGGTACCTAAACAGGTTTAAAATCTCCTTATTTATCTGATTTTACCTTGTATTCCTGTCTTGACTGAGCAGTATGAGTAATCCGCGATGTCCCTGGTAGAAAAAAATTCAGCTGTTCCGTGTCACATCATTTTAAACTGCATCTGTTCTTAGTTATTTTGCCCAAGGCACGGTTTGTTTTTCTCACAGTTGTAGCTTGTGTTGTGACTTCTGTGTGCATCTGAGCGTCTCCTTGAGTCGGGGTCATCAGTGCATGATGATGTAAATGGAGTGAGCCGGTCCATGCCACCAGTTATAGTCATCATTTGTGAAGCTCGAATTTTGAAAGGTTACTTCTTGTTCACTGTTATTTTGTCAGTATTATGCATTCTTCATATCCCAGTACAATTATAGGTTATGTCCTTAGCTTCTTGCTAATAAGGTTAAGTAGCATATGTGTGTTGTTCGTCGGCGTTGCAGGGTTTGGGTGGTTAAGAACTGCAGAATGAGGGCATATCTGGCCATAAATGCTGAAACTGAATAGTGGCGAGCAGCAGAACAGTGCGCTGCTAGCTGGGAGGCATATGCATGCTAGTAATCAGTTTCCTCGAAAAGGAATGTATACCCTGTAATTTGATTGCACGATACTTTAAATGATGTGCTCTGTGTCATGATCAGTAAACACCATGCTACTAATAGATGAGCTTGAAATAATCCAGTTTCTGTACCCTTTTGCTTTTGTTTTTTTTCAGGACATGTTTGGAGCCAGTGTTGGGGGGGTGAGAATAAACAGCTGACTAACGTACTTGAACATATGTAGACTGGAAGGTTGAGTCACTGAACCTGTGATAAGCTGTTGGTGTTATCTGTCTGGCAGGAAGGAGTCAGTGTGGCCACTTTTCTAGACTGCAGCACTTGCACTTTGGTACCCTTGTTGTTATCCCATGACTGTTACTACCTCACCATGTCCCCCTGAAGAGTTCACTAGATTTCTCTGTGCTTTACCACTAGCTTTTCTGTATATGTCCTCCTTAAATGACCATGTGCACTGAAGATTATAACAGCTGTTTGTACACTCCTTGATTGTAATGATATTTAGTATACAGGTTTCATTCAGAGTCAGTGTACAGTATACAATATAGTACAGTATACAGTAGCAAATTATTTTCCTTGAACGTAATTTGGTGGTGGTGGGTGGGGTTGGTGTGCTGTAGCACTACACAGATTTTTGCATAATGGCTGCTGATGGAAATGTTAGTTGTGTTACAAAAATATCTTGAGTGATGTATACATCCATCAAAGTGTAGAACAGCAGAGGCTCATAGGGATAATTGCATTGACGAAAATGTTAACTTTATGGGCACAGTAATGGTGGTTTTTATTTCTGTGTTCTCGCAGGGCCAATGCACATGCTGTGGACACAATGTCATAGGTCTGTAAATACGCAGATATTCCTTGTGTCTTTTTTTTGTCTGTTATACTTTTTGCCACCTTAAGTCATCAAGTTTCAGCCCTGGTCATGGACCCCCTGTACTCCCACCTCTGGCAAATGCCAACACTCTCCACTGTCACCCCTGGCTTACCCCCAGAGGGTGGGGTTGTGGAACTGTCTCCCCACCAGTGCCACACAACTGTTTCTGGTTGGGAGAGCCAGCACAGGAGGCTAATTGAAGCCCAGGGTGAGGGCTTCATAGAGATGGCTCAAGGCAGCATTTTCTCCCTGTAAGTAGGGGCGGGGACATGCAATGGCTACCAGTGTCCTCCCTGCCCCTGAGATGTTATGTCGTTGGTGCCGCACAGTGAATCCAGACTCCACTGGGTGTCACAATTGAATGGAACATGCAGCTCCCCTCCATCCCGGAGAAGGAGAGCAGTCATAGGGATGCTCGATTCTTCTCCTCCCTGGCCAGACGTCCTATGACCCTGGTCCATTTCCGAACCCAGGTCACCATTGTCGCAAGTGGAAATCCAACTGCTGCACCGATAGGCAGGCTATTCCTTGCATCTTTAATGTTTGATCCCTTCCTTTACATGACTGCACACATTACCTGTCACACAGCCATGAGTGGTTGTCATCATAGCTGACAGTGCACATTGTACCCACTCTCCACACCACCGTCCAAAAATGTACCAGAATGTTTGCCCGTCCCATGGTTGCCAGTGTTTACCAGCATATTGTTTTCCCCACCACCCACAACCAACATTGTAACTTCTGATTTCTGATTTAAAACAGCAATTCTGCCATGAATGTTGTCTGTTGCTGCCTTGGGTATGTGACATCCATATATAACATACATCTCTATTTCTGTTTTGTTAGGTTCTGTCTTTGTTATTGTTAACACCATGGCCTGCTCAATAGAGATAAATCAAGCAGTTGCTGACCTCCCAGAGATAGATTTAAATTTTGCATTCACAATACAGCCTTATATATTTGAGCCACCCCAACGTGCTGTTCCAAGAGACCACCCAGAATTAAGTGACTCAGACAGTAGCGTCAGTGATGGTATAGATGGAACCCATCATGAAGACATTGACCACTGGTAAGCTATCATGTCTGTTGTTTCTAAAAATGTTTTGTTATATTGCTGGTACCATGTTGCTGAGGGTGAAGGGGGTGTATACAACACCTCGTGCCATGCCTGCAACCCAGGTTCAGTAACAGACTTGTGGCACTATGTGTCATAAGGGGTAGGTGAGGACTGAGCATCAGACTGACTGATCTGTAATTTCCTTGATCATCTTTTGTACCGCTTTTGTGGAGTGTCACTACATGTGCTGTGAATGTAGTGAACTATTATGTAGGTGTGTCACTGGCCCTGCCAGATACTTTGCCAGTTCCTTTAGTACCCTTGGATGTACCTTGTATGGTCCTTGTAATTTGTTCACTCTTAATGCCAGCAGACCGTCCATCACTATATCCTCCTATCTCAATACATCTGTGTTTCCTTTCTCCCTGCTCCCCTTTTCCCTCCCGAAGGCACTGATCAGTCTATCTCCCTGGTGAATACAGAGTAGAAGTGTTCATTTAGTATCTCTGTTTTTCCCCCATTATCCTCCACCCACTCCGCCCCTTTATTTAAGCCTAACAATCCCTTCCTTCCCGTCCCTTTTCTCTAGCCACCTATATCTTGGGCTTCATGACTTTTCGATAGTCCAGCCTCATTTCCCTTACTGTGTTCAGTCCACCTTGGGCAGCCAGTTACCACATTACCTTTCCATACAGCTTCCAAAATCTGTGAAATCAGTTCCTTGTTCCTTTCCTCATCTTGACTGGTGGTCTATAAACCACCCCCAGCCTCACCTTTACTTCTGTACTGGACCTTAACTGAACCCATAATGCCTACACCTCCCCTTCCTCTGACTCCTCCCTCATGCAAGTTATTCCAACCCTGATATAAACTGCCATGCATCCCCCCTTCCTGACTATCCAATGGTGCCCTAAATGAGTATGCCACTGGTTGTGTGGTGAGGCCTTTTTTTAATAGCACAACATACTGTATGTGTGCAGTAATGACAGATCTTGCTGGTGTCCTACTCCATTGTATAAGTGCATTAACACATGACATGGTGAAATGTCGTTGTGGATGGATCCATGCCCCAGATGATGTGATGGCAGTATGGGCACATCTCATGACAGTTAGGTGTGAATTTACACTAACAACACACACACCATTTCACTTGTGACTAACTATATGTAATGGACTACATGTGTCCCTTTTGGATGATAATTTCTTCTAGGGTTTGATTTAAAATAATGCCACAAATGTCTAAACTATGTTTATGGGATGTGGAGGCATTATGGGTTGTAAAGCAAGGTGGTGGTGTGTCCTGGATGTGGTCCTGACAGAAAGGCAGCACATCAGGATCTAGTTGTTGGGAACCCTGTACAGACAGTTGGTGAGACCCCATCTGGAGTACTGCATCCAGTTCTGGAGACCCCATCTCCACAAGGACATAGACAGGATGGAGGCAGTTCAGAGGGAGGGCAACTAAAATGGTGCAGGGTCTGCAAGAGAAGCCATACGAGGAGAGGCTAAAGGAACTTAATATGTATACCCTTGAGGAAAGGAGGGAGAGGGGGGACATGATAGAA
The DNA here is from genome assembly GCA_016271365.2 of Neoceratodus forsteri. Taxonomy (NCBI): domain Eukaryota; kingdom Metazoa; phylum Chordata; order Ceratodontiformes; family Ceratodontidae; genus Neoceratodus; species Neoceratodus forsteri. The sequence continues at coordinate 1,153,684,046 of CM057456.1, read as the reverse complement.
ATGTTTAAGTACCTCAGTGGAATCAACAAAGTCCAAGAGGGTAGCATCTTTCAGAAAAAGAGATGTGCAAGAACAAGGGGACACAATTTGAAGATAGAGGGGGGACGGCTCAGGGGCGATGGAGGAAGTATTTTTTCACAGAGAGGGTGCTGGATGCATGGAACAGCCTTCTTGAGGAGGTTGTGGGGTCTAAAACTGTGGGAGAATTCAAGAATGCATGGGACAGACATAAGGCAATTTTTGTGGGGGGTAGGAAGAAATACGCTGTTGGTTAAATAGGATTTGCAGCTTATCCTCCAGGTAGGGAAATGGGTAGACTAGGTGGGCCAAGCGTTCCTTATCTGCCATCAAAGTCTATGTTTCTATGACCCATTGGCTGGTAGTGACCATACCACAATTTGGTTCTCCCTCGAACTGGGAGAGGGGAGAACACAGAAGAACCACAGTAGTTGATTTTAGAGGGGTGAAATTTGTGGGTATGGAATGGATCCTTATGGGCTACCTATATGAGGTCAGGCCAAGCATGCACACGGAGGCCCAATGGGAAAATACAAAAATGAAACTCCTTGAGGCTACCATGGCCTGCGTGAAGGAAGGACACAAGTGGGGCAAAGCTAGGAGGCAGAGTTTGGGGACAAGGGAGGTAGGATGCAATGATGGAAAAGAAGACTGCTTATCTGTCATATAAACATTCTCAGAGAGCTACAGTATGCCCAAGGAGAATTATAAGGCAGACATGAGGGCAACCAGTGTGGTGAGATTGGCTAAGGCGGGGTCAGACCTGAGAGTGGTACAGGGGATTAGAAGGGGGGGAGGGTTCCTCTGGTATAATGGGTGAAAGAATGGAAGTGAAGGGGCAGATTAGTTGGCTTACGATGGGGAGTGAGTGGGTGGAGGAGGCAGAGGAGAAGGTGGAGGTATTAAATGACTTCTTTGCCTTTATTTTTATTTATTTTATTTGGTTTTTGTTGACCAGGTAAGCGCACTAGGCAAATCCTGCCTATTTTCAGGCATGACCCGGGGAAGGGGAGACAGATGAATGCCAACTGACCATGCACCAGATTAAGCTGTTGGTGGTATTTTTAGTGAATGAGGGAAATTTGGCCAGGACACCGGGGAAATTCCCCTACTGCTTGGCCAGTAGGGGGACTTGCTGTTGTTGGATCGCAGGTCAGTCGGGAACCTGCACGGAAGGTGGATGGAGGTTGTGGAGCAGTCGGAGCAGCCGAGGGCTGCAAATGGGCCGGCGACTAGGTTAACTAACAGAGAACGAAATGGAACATATTGGAGTGGAAGAGAAAGAACTGTTCATTTCAGCAGAGGATTTGACTATCTTATCGACTGATTTAAGTGTCTCTGAGTTGACAGTAATTTACCAGAGGTGAGACAGCTTAAGAAAAAATTGGAATCTTTACGGTTTGAACAGTAGATGGTATCGGAGCAACTGAAAGCCTTAGCTGTTAAAGAAACAGTACACCTTACCGGGTTAAATGAGGACTTGGAAAATGAGCAGGGTCTAGGTAATGTGGATCAAATTCAGTCCTCGATGGTGGGCTGTACCTCCAGTAAAGCAGATGATGGCAATATTGTTCCGGAACAGGAGAAAGAAGTGGCTGGCAGTTCTGTGGGAGTAACTTCCCAGTGCCATGAGCCGACAGCCGAGACGGAGAACAGGAACTGCGTACAACAGGAATTGAGGGTGCACAAGAACGTCTTGGTGGAAGAGGAAGTGCAGAAGGAGAATGGCTTTCAGAAGGTACAGAGGAGTCCAGTACAGAATTAGTTGGGATTTACCTTTCGGGCTACAATGAGCGTTGTGAGTGAGAGTGCTGAGCCAGGGAAACGCTGCATCTTTCAAACGGTACCAGGAATGCAATCCGGTGTTACGGAATTTTTATTTTCAAAACGACATTTGGATAAGGTAGGAGAAGAGGGGAAGGAAAAGAGAATGGCATTGAACTTTGCAAAACGCCATTTGGTGCTGCCTACTGTGGGGATAGATGGAACTTTGGTTGAAAATCAGCAGGGAGGAGGAGGAGGAGAGACAGTTCCAGACACTGCTAGTATTGCACCTATTACTGCTGACAACTGGTCCCCACAGAAGGCTCTAAGTGAAGCTGGCTGGACCTTGGATTGTGGATCTTGGAAGCCCAAACCTGATTGGGACCCGAAGTTGAATTTCTCCCAAAATGAACCAACCTGGAAACCCAAGTCACAGGACGCTGGTGGTTCACAGGAGGGGGAAGAGTGGGTAAGTGGGAACAAGGAGGCTGCTCCTATGGTGAGTTCAACCACTGGAAGGCAGGAACTCTCAGTACCTGTGGCCCAGGCACAAGGGGAGGCACAGGCCCAGAGGGAGACGAGGGGGGAAAAGCCCTTGATGTCAGAATTATTTTCCAAAATTAAACAGGATGCTGCACCTTGCAGGAATGTGGTACGTATTCGATATAAAGGAGGCTTGGAGGTTCGACCTGATAGACAGTATGTGGGTAAATGTTTTTTGAAGGATTCTTTACATTTCTCTCCTAGGGAAGTGTTTGCATTTATCAATATTTCGGGGGAGGATAACTTTGATGTTAGTTTTCGTTCTGCTTATGCTCTTGACATGTTTTGGGAAAGATATACTCAGGTTAAATTTTCCCCCTTATGGATTCCCTTTCTAGTGATACCTTCAAAGAAACCTTTAATTAAGTATGTCACTATCATGTTTAGAAATGAAGGGGTTCATATTGATGATATCACTTACTGGCTAGGCCAAAAATGTGAAATTCAGAGTGCCCCTGAAGCGATTCTGGATTCGGAACAATTTTGGACAGGGGGTTGGTGTTTTAAAGTGAAACTGAGACAAACAGAGGCAGGTATCGAGCACATCCCAAATTCCTTTTTATTAGGGAGGGATAGAGGGGTGTGATTTTATGTGGGACAACCTCGAGCATGTCATAAATGTGGGGCTAGGACTCATTTATCAAGCTCTTGTGAAAAACCAAGATGTGAGAACTGTGGTGAAGTAGGGCATATCTCCTTTCAGTGTGCTAACCTCACGAAGTGTGATCTTTGTGATGAGACAGGGCATGTGTTTGCTGATTGTACATGGGCGGCCAAAAATAAAGGTTGTTATGGTAGCCCAGATTTATTAATACAAAAATCACAGGATTTGTTGATAGGGACAGCTCCTGTTGGTTCCCCACAGCCAGTAGTAGACTTGTCTTTTGTTGTTGCACTGAATGGAAAGGGGGCGGAGGTAGCAGAGGTAGCTAGTCACGAACAGGATCCTTTAGAACCAGATCCGGGGGAAGCCTTGACGGTAGAAGGACAGCAGCAACAGGAGACCTTTCCGACTCCAGTGGTGGCTGCTGTTCGACGATCCTCCAGAAATGTTAAAAGTCTGCCACAGCAGCCGGTCATGGAAGTGGAAACCAGTAACTCCTTTGCCTTGTTGACCAGTCAGTGGGAGGAATCAGATATGGATTGCCCAGAGGATGATTCCCAGCTGACGACGGACATTCCGCCTTCCCCATTATGACTACAGGAGGATTATAAAGGAAAAAAAAAGAAAAGGAGGAAGAAAGATAGGTGATGGGTTAACTTTGACTAGGCATGCTGCAATTTCGGTTAGGTTCGGTGATCGTCCATAGTATATTGAATTATAAGAGACGGCAGATAGCTTATGACTCAGTTCATTCTACACGGCTTGATGTCTGCTTAATTCAGGAAACTTGGATGTATACTATGGAACAAGCTAGGTGTTTTCAACGTAAATGGTGCTGGGGCTCGCCTTATTGGTCTTTGGTCAAGAATGCATGGATGGAATAGGGTTTCATTCCATTCTTATGACTTTTCTTTAATCAGGTTGATGGATCTGATACCAGGACGGTTGATGATTTTAGATGGTCTGTGGAAATCCAGCTCTTGTCGGTTTATTAACGTGTATGGTTCTCAGCTTAAAGCAGAAAGGGTAGCACTCTGTAATATGTTACAACCTTATTTGCTGACATCACTGGAGGTGTTTTTGTGTGGGGATTTTAACTGTGCTTTATTAGATGTTGAGGCTCCGGAAGGGGGAGTGGGGAAAAAGATCTATTGTGATACTAGAGCCTTTTATAAAATGATACATTCCGCCGGTTTAATTAATGGCAGTAGTAGACAAAGTTCAGGGCCCACGTCTACGTATAAAAGGAATCGGTTTACTTCCGCAGTTGATTAAATTTTTTTATCTAACAACATTCCCTTTACATTTGCAACATGTCCAGTGTCCTTTTCTGACCATCTGATGTTACTTTGCACCATTTCTCCTTCTGCCAGACTGATAAGTCAAAAGGCAAGATGGAAGTTGAATCCTTTATTGCTGAACTCAAAAGGGGTATTGGATAAAATTCATTCATTGCTGATGGCACGACTGTCGGTAGCAATTTTATATAGCTATATGGGCGAGTGGTGGAAGGATTCTAAGGATGACATTTGTCGCCTATTAAAACAGCAGGGGAAAGCCAAGGCAAATAATGATTTTCTACACTATTTAAAAATAAGACAGCAATTGTATTACTTATTTTCGGTTGCCAATATTTCCTCTTTTGATTATGATTCACAAATTAGGATACTGAAAGATCAGCTTTTGAAAGTTCTGTATAATAGGGCTAGTACCCTTAATGCTCAGTTCTGTTACGGGATCAAGAAGCAGCCGGGAGGTGATCCATATGACGCCTTTAAAATTTATGCACAATCCACACATTTGAATACACTCCGGAATAAGGTGGGTCTACTGGTACAAGATCAGCAGTCACTTTATTCTATTATTAAACAATTTTTTGGGGAGTATAAGCCAGTGAGGCCCTCGAATGCTCAGAACATTTCGGACTTTCTAACCCAGATTGAGGTACCTTACCATGGGTTTGATTCATCAGTGTTGATTCAGCCTATTATGGCACAGGAAATAATTAATGCCATTAAAAAACCAAAAACAGGAACTTCCCCTGGGATTGATGGATTGACATCAGATTTATATAAAGCCTTTCCAGTGGAATTTGCCAAATGTTTGGTGATAGTGTTTAACGCATTTATGAGTACGTCTGATATTCCAAGTTGGTTTGCAGAAGGGCTGCTGATTTTTTTATATAAATCAGGTGACAAATTTGACTTAAATAACTGGAGACCAATTACTCTACTGAATTCCGAATATAAATTATTTATGAGTATTTTGAATACTAGATTAAAACAGTTAGCTGTTATAGTGCTTTCCCCATATCAGTTTTGTGGAGTGCCTGGGAAAAACATACATCAGGCTCATATGGTCTTGAGTGACATTGTGGAGTTAGCGGGGGTTCAAAGGATTTCGGGATGCATTGTCTTTGTTGATCAAATGAAGGCTTTTGATAGAGTGTATCAACCTTTCTTAGTTGCATCCTTATGAAAGTATGGGGTTCCAGAAGTTTTTATACACATTATAAGTTCGATTTATGATTCGGTAAGTACACATCCAGTGATACAACTTGAGATAAGGGAAGGGTTTCATGTTCCAACTGGGGCACTGCAAGGTTGTCCTTTAAGTCTCCTGTCATATGCATTCACGATTGACACATTAATTAGATCAATAACACAAAACCCTCGGTGGGAAGGAATAGGTTGGACTGCTGATGTGGATAAGTGGTATATACAAGCTTATGCTGATGATTTGTGTGTTTTTTTCTCAGATAGTTCACAAGTGGTGTTTTTTTTAGATTTCATGGATGAATATGCAGTATTGGCAAATTCCACTATAAACAGGAATAAAAGTAAAGGTGTATTTATTGGAATGGATGGTATACCTGAAGTGATGGTGCAAGGTCTTCGTCTTTCTTGTGATCCAATTAAAATATTAGGATTGTTATATGGACCGAGAAATGTGCCAAATATTAATTGGATGTCCGTATTGATGTCCATAGAATGGAAAATTAGTATTTGGAAACAATGGAAACTGGATAAAATTAAACGGGTTTCGATTATTAAGACATTCATTGTTCCAAAGTTATTGTATACGGCGCTGATTTTTCCTTTGCCACTACTCTTGGAAACCCGAATATATAGTCTGTTCTTTCAGATGTTATGGGGTAGTAGGCTCAATCCGATTAAGAGACATTTTACATACTTGGAAAAACAGAAAGGTGGTCTAGGGATGATAGATCTGGTTGTTTTTTTTGCCACCTTATTTATTTCAACCAATATTAAACTGGAGTGGGGGCTGACCATGGGAAGAATTGGATTGTTACATGGACAAGTAATGGGGAGGTATTATACTCTTTGGGATGGTAGACCCCCAAAACCGATTCTGACGCTGTTACTCCCGAAATAATTTGTACCAATTGCAAAAAAAATATTTAAATGGGGGTTGGAGGCACAGGTCATCAAAGTTAGTGGAGGTTCACAGCTGTACAAATCTGTAATGTTTCAATTATATCTTAGTGAGCCAGAGTTTAAGAACTGCCCTAAGGGATATGTGGAGGTTGTCTTAAGAAAATTAAATAACCCAAGGTTACCTGCTTATATGTAGGAAACCTTATGGCTTATGGTATATGGTCGAATTGGAGTCCGAGGGAATGCCAAACATAAACCAATACAGGAACGGAATTGTCCATTTTTGGAGTGTTTGGCACAAGAGGAAACGGTTGACCACTTTCTTTTTACTTGTTCCTATGCTAGCACCCTGTGGAAATTTTTGGCAGTACGATGGCATATGAAATGGTTAGCATGTATGGATTATGACACATTAGTGTTGGATCATGCTCCACAATTCTGGTTATTATACCATACGGACACTTTACAGATTTTCTGTAGTACATTGACATATTACTTGTGGCAAGCTAGGTGCCAATGGGTACTTTATCAAAAACTGATGCCTCATGATACTGTTCAGAGATTGATCCAGGGAGCTATGTTCAGGATTTATAGTCATGACACAGCATTCTTCTCCTCACAGAAGGTGAGGGAATGGTGGAAAGGATTTTCAAAATTTATTAAATGTAAATGAGACCTTTTGTTTACAAAGGGATAGTGGGATATATGAAAAGCGCTTGTTGTTTTACTTTGGGATTTCCTTTTGTACTTATTTAGGATTATTACCCTCTCCTTTTGTTGTTTAGGTATAACTTGTTACTGGGTTTATTAAGATGATTTTGTTTGATCATTTATTTTTTTTTTATACTGTATAGTTTTTGAAGGAAGAAAATATTATTGTTAGTATTATTATTTCTGTAAGATTGTTAGATTAATACTTCCTTTGGAAATACTTTAATGAACGTATGACAATAATAATTGTTTGACTTAATTTGTTTCTGTTTAATAGTGTGAAGTAACACTATTGATAATTATTGGTTTCTCATTTACTGTGTGTATATGGTTTGTGAAGTGCGGTTAGCACGATATGTACTTTTGATTTTGATGTTATTTTGATGTTACTTTAATAAAATATTCCCCTACTCTTTTTGATAGTGCCATGGGATCTTTAACATCCACCTGAACTACCACCAATCCAGGCAAATTGGACCTCGGTTTAACGTCTCATCCAAAAGACGGCACCTCAGAAGTGCAGCACCCCTTTCATGCTGCACTACAGTGTCAGTACTGGGATATTTACCCAAGTGCCAGATGTGGGAACTGAACCCACAGCCCTCTGATCTCCTGGCCTCAAAGGTGAGTGTGCTACCTACTGAGCCACTAACACTTTGGTCTTTAGCAAAGAGGATGGGGAGGCATCACGGCCAGGGGAGGGGGAGTAGCAGATGAAGTGGGGGACATGGATGATAAAATACATACAGTGATGCTGTAGGAAGCCTTCAAGGCCATAAGAGGGTACAAGCCATCAGGTCCAGATGGGATTCATGCCAGAGTGCTCAATGAACTAGTACATACCCTGTACTCTCCCCTAACAGACATTTTTGAGGTGGTCTTTCAGCTGAAGGAGCTGTGGGCAACCAGGGGACACTCAATGAAGCTGCATGGGGGGATTCTGAGGGTGGAAACAAGGAGGCAATACTTCAGGGAGAGGGTAGTGGAGCCCTGGAATGTGCTGGTGAGGGAGCCAGTGACTACTACTACTGGGGATGAGTTCAAGAAGGGCTGGGTTAGGTATAGGAGAGTATGCATCCAGGAGACCAGCTGGTAAAGGGGTGACCTTGTAAGGAGGCAGGGTGGCCTACAGTTTCCCTGAGAAGGTAATGACCATCGACCATACTGGATAAACCATAGTGAATAATCTGCTGGCTTCATAGTATGTTAGTATGTGCCTGCCTAACTGGATGCCTCCCAGAATTAATAAACACCTCAGATTTCCATACCCATTTTGTATCTATGACTGATTTCTTAACATCAGTTTGTGAACTTCTTTAATTTTCCAATGCTCCTTTTTTTTAAATTGTCTGATTATTCCATGATACATAATCAGTCACACATAGCTATGTGTTGGTTGTACTGACATATCTGCACAACCAGACACGGAATGCATTCCAGTTGTTCTGTAGTCTCTTACCACTCATCTGATTGTGCTGGTATTTCAACAGTAACAACACCAATACATACATTGTAGAAATTTATAGTTGTAAATTGTGTCCCTTTTTAGGTGTGAATGCGGAGGGTGCTGTGTCATGGATTTTGAAGCCAAGTGCATTTGTTGCACTGAGATTCCTTTCATAATAGCACACTTTGAGAATGAAGAAATATCTTGTATTACAGAGATTGATATGTTCAAAGACAACTGCCTTAACAGGAATGTAATAACGGTTTCATACTATGAGTCCAATGAAAGTGAAGGACCGTTCGATGATAACATCCCACTAAATGAGTAAGAAATCAGCATATATTCCTTTGCAATTTTGATCTACATATTGTGTACATAGGGGATATGACATGACTTGACTGAAGATATCATATTTATTTTCACCAGAGGCCAGTGATATCATGATATCTCATGAGTGACGAAGCCACAAGTGAGATATCTTGATGTCACTAGCCTCTCATGAATAGAAATATGATATCTTCAGTCAGGTGATGTCATGTTCTGTTTATACAACATATGTTTTGGGCCCAACCCAGTAACCCCACCCCCACCATGCAGCTTGCTCTTAATACAATGAACCAGATAGAACTGATGGCCATCCCAATAAAACCCCCTGGCATTTGTAGTGTAAACAAATTAGCTGTTGGATATTGCTATTTTTTAGTAATTTAAAAACCTTATCTGGTTGATCCTGTTATGCTCCCACCCAACACAATTCCTCATACTACCCCCCCCACACACACACACAGGAACACACAGATTACACAGAAATGTAACGGCAGAGAAAGGTCCCACAGCCTATCTAGTCTGCCCAACACCCTACCTCCCTCCTTCTGTTATGCTTCCACCCTCTTTTCCCAAACCCTTAAATCTATCCCAAGCCCTCTTGAACCCCTCCACCATTTCAGCTACCACAACCTCCTCTGGCTGCTTGTTCCAGGCCTTCACCACGCTCTCTGTGAAAAACTGCCCCCTGACATTGCCTCTGTATTGCCCAGCTTCCAGTTTGAGTCTATGTCCCCTCGTGTTCACTCCCTTCTTCAAGTTGAACAAGCTACCACCCTCCACCTTATTTATTCCCTTGAGATAGTTAAAAGTTTCAATCATGTCCCCCCTCTGCTTCCTAGTCTCCAGAGTGTACAAATTCAGCCCTCTCAATCTTTGCTGATAGGGTACATCCTGCATCCCTTGTACCATTTTGGTTGCACTTCTCAGGACCCTCTCCATCAACTCAATATCTCTGCGTAGGTGAGGCCTCCAGAATTGCATCCCATACTCCAGATGAGGCCTGACCATGGTTCTGTATAATGGCATCTGCACCCCTCTCTTCCTGCTAGTAAAACCCCTTGCAATGCATGCCAACATACCATTTGCCTTTCCCACTGCCCTGCTACACTGACTGCCCACCTTATAGTCATGCGATACCATAATCCCCAGGTCTCTTTCTGTTTCCTTCTCCTTAATCACCACCCCTCCAAGGGAGTAAGTTTCCCTCCTATTACTCCTCCCCAGGTGCATCACTGAGTACTTTTGTGCATTACACTTCAATTTTCAGGTGTCAGACCACCTCTCCAGCCTCTCTAGGTCCCACCTCATGGCTTGCACCACACTAGGTGAATCCACCCAATTGCAGACCTTTGTATCATCTGTGAACAGGCACATCCATCCCTCCAGACCCTCCACTAGGTCACTGACATAGATGTTAAAGATTATTTGTCCTAGCACTGACCCCTGTGGCACCCCACTGGTCACCACCCATTCCCTGGAATGTGTCCCATTTACTGCCACCATCTGACTCCTTCCTTTCAACCAGTTCTCACCCACGTGATTATCCTGTGGTCCCCCCCCAGTCTGTCCAGCTTATGCACTAGCCTACTATGCAGAACAGTGTTGAAGGCCTTACTGAAATCCAAATAGGCCATGTCCACCACTCCTCCCTGGTCCACTATCTGTGTCACCCCATCAGAAAACTGTATCAGGTTAGCCTGTCATCCTGCATGCCCTTCGTCTACAAGTATTGTATCAACCTGTTCTTAAGTAGTGTTCCCATTACCTTCCCCACCACTGAAGTAAGACTAACGGGATGATAGTTTTTGACCTCATCCATCCTCCCCCCTTTATGTAGTGCAACCCAACCACTTCTGCCCTCTTCCCATCCATAGGCACTATCCCTGTGACCAAGGACAAGTTAAACAGCCTCACCAGATGTGGTGCCCTCATCCCTCACCTCCTTGAGAACTCTTGGATGCATTTCATCATGCCCCATTGCCTTGTCCATGCTAAGTCTTCCCAGCTCTTCCCTTACTCCCTGAGCTGTGAATTCTGCCAAACCCACCTGCCTGTGGCTGTTACCCTCCCTATCCAGTCCCGGTCCCCTGTCCTCACTCTCCTCTGTGAAGATTGAGGCAAAATAGCTATTTAATGCCTCTGCTTTTTCAAAATCCCCTTCCAGTATTTTTCTTCTCCCCCCCTTAACCTTCCAATCCCATGCTGTGCCCTCCTCCTTTCTCCAACGGGGAAGGCGAGTTGATAGGTCATGACACCATGTCACTGCCGATCAATAGGATGCTTGATCTGGAGCCTTGTGAGGTCTGGTGGTCTTAAATACTGTAGACAGAGCACCACAGGAGTATGGTGGTCCCTTCGCATGAGACTGAGACATGGGTGCCATGCTAGGTTGCCTAGATGGAGAGGGGATCCCTGGCGGAAACGAGCACCATATGCTTCTGGCACAGGAGAAGTGTCATCACCATGAGTCCACAGCTGAGAGAGGGTAATGGAAGAGATGTGAATAAACAGAGTTGTTGAATTGTTGCCAATCAGCCACGTTCCGCCCCTCCTCAGATGATATTGCTACATGGATCCTTTATTGCTATAGCAGAAATAGTCTAGCATGACAACCACGGACAGCTACTGTTTTGGTGGATTGCAGTTATCAAAGTCAAAATATGACACCGATCTGAGTGTACCAGTAATAGGGTGTACAGTACAGTAAGCATGGATGGAATGATCAGCAAAGGCTAATATAGTGCTGTTTTCCGTAGCAATGGTAATCACCGGTAAAAGATGGGCTGTAATCCAATACCTGTACAGGTTTTTGATGGGGCTGTAATTTAAAAGCACTTTAAGAATTTTCAAAGTAAATTCTAATTGTCAAATTAAAAGCTGGCTGTGAAACCAGTGGGCACAGACAGAAGTTGCAAGGAGGTGTATTCAAGAGGTAAATGAGGAGTCAGTATTACCCGGAAAGTGAGTTATTATGCAGCGTTGGGACTGCTGAGTTTATATCACTGAGGTTACCATGCCTCATCACAATGTGGTGCTTACATGTCCAGATTGAGGGTTCAAGGGTCAGTCCTTATATTTAGCAAACCCTCTGGAGTATCCACTCTGATGATGATTATTGTTTGATCTGTGAACGCGACACCCTTACCTTACCTTACTGTAATATTGCGATGTCACTAATTTTGATAATGAGCACATTTACTCATTAAACATATATTTCATTACTGTGAAAAACTGATATTTCTATTTTTCTGTGTTTTCCCCTTAGGTCATATCGTTATGCAGCCTACCATAGGTTTGTACGAATGATTTGGCATCGTCTGGGTTGTTGGAACCAGAATATTCTACCAGTTTGTGTGGTAACAGCCATTAGGACCACATTCCCATCTGGCCATTACACTGGCTTCAAACCTGCATCTGGGCATCAACATCCGTCGATGCTTGATTAAGAGACTGCTAATTAGGATGTGTTAATAATTAGATATGGACAGTTGAATAAAATACCTTTTTTAATGTTTGTACCAAAAAGTTGAAAAGTTTTATACAATTCTTACAGTTAAGTACTGGTCCTTAAAAACTATAAAACCTGTATACCAGTACGTACATAATCACAACCTTGTGATCATCATTTATTCTTGGTGCATGCACTTGTATATTTCAGACAGCAGTCTTATATTATTAATGTTGAATAAGCAGTCACAGGAACTTTGCTTGGTGCTGACATATTCTTACCATCCCTTAAAGGAAGTTTCGGATATAAGGTATTTGGCTTCATAGCCCAATACCTTTTTGCAGTGTGAGCTAAGCGCTGCAAAAGTTTACAGTTAAACTGAGTAGTTTTAGCTGTGGAACGGGATCGGTAAGTGTCGCAGCCTCAGTTAGCTGATTCTTTCAGCTTCCTGGCACCACAGCTCAGTCTAACTCTGCCCTCATGCTCTCTGAAATTGTGACGTGTGACCAGGAGGCTGAGGGATCTCTCCATCAAGTCTATGTGGGCTGTATTTAAATCCGGTTTTAATAATTTTCAACAAACCTTTAATTTTCCTCCAGGACTGTTAAAAATTACTAAAACCAGTTTTAAATATAGCCCCCATAGACTTGTATGGGGCTCTCCCTCATGCCCTCCCTGGCCACATGTCACAATTTGAGAGAGCGCAGGGGCAGAGTTGTGACATAGCAGGGGCACCAGGAAGCTGGAAGGGATTGGCTGGCTGAGGCTTCAGCGCCAGTTATGATCCCTTCCCCAGCTGAAACGACTCAGTTTTACATTAAAATGTCTGCAGCACTGAGCTCACACTGCTATAAGGTATTGTGCTTTGAAGCCCAGTACATTATAGAACTATGCTTGAAACTCACTTTAAATTGAAGGTTAGTACAAATGAAATAAAAATAAGTTAGGGCTGAGTATATCATCAATGTATGGGTTATCCAGTTGACATCACTCAGATACTGGGGGCATATTAAATGCATGTCAGTACATATCACTGACAGTAATTTATATATTGATGAAGACAATGTCCATGGATGAACATTTCTAAAGTGTGATTGTTCTGCGCATACATGGATGTGCTGAGTCCAAAAATGTTAAATGAAAGGGAATCATGCTAGTGATATCATTGGGCATTCATGTCGTGAAGTGACATCTTGCATATCATTATGGGGTACCTAACCTATCTGCACCACTCTGTATAAGTCGTGCCAATCCCCCACCCAGGCCATAAAACAGTATGCACTGTAATCAAGCACAGTTACATTGCACAACATATGGTATGTACACAATCCCATGCCCAATTTACACCATATCACAACCATCCACCAAATTCAATACTATAGCCACCTCAGACCACATATACAGTGCTGAATGGTGATGGTACAACAGTACAGCATTAGGTGAGTCTGTGTAATGCATAAGCCCCGTAGTGGCATGTTATAATAACTACACAGTTGAATGTGTGTTTCAGGGGCAGATAACTGTACATACTGTGTTTGAGTTTGAACAGGTGTTACACAATGGAGTAGAGTACGTGTGATCTGTCATGGTACTGCACCTGTCCACAGTTCCACACCCATCACAGTGTTGAATGCCACAGATAGGCATGATTAATCTCTCATAAGCTAAAGAAATGTTTTCTGAGCACAGTAGAAATCTATTTCTTTGTTTGACATCCATTGATGGAATGCTTATATTGATTCTGAAATGTATCAGTTTTGGTGTCAGCATATATTTTATGAAAACATAGACTGACAATATGTTCCGTGACTATTGTAATGTACAGAGTATGACCGGTTTTATTCTGATACCTGTTATTGCTGTCATAACTGTTCAAAACTGCATTTATTTACCAATTTAATTGTCATTGTGATGAAATACAGATGTGGTGTGTTTCAAGGGTATTGAAAAATTGCTGCCATTATAAAACAGACTTGTTTTCAGAGTAGCAGTCTGTCCACTGAACTGCTGACAAGTAAGGTGAAATTACATTGCATTCTAGCATGGTAACTATTGTTGAAAGTAATGTATATGCAAGACCAATGGTTAACAGTGGTAATTTTTAGCAACTGTGACACTGTAAAAATCACAAGATAGTAATCATTTAAAAAAAACAGTAAACACATTTTCATGTACAACTGTTGCTTGACTCTAAAGTACATTAATTGAACAGTTGCACTACAAAGTGCATATGAACTTGTGCTCCTGTAGTAAAACCAACCAAATTCAGATGATCTTTTACTATTCTACAAATCCAATTATATATGTTTTAGCAGCATTCTAAGATGTTACATAACACAATAATGTATAACCATGACTATTCATACCACCTGTCTCAATTTCTACCCTTCCTACTCTCACTCTGTACTATAAAATGTTAAACTTCATTTAATTACATGATTTGTATTTCCTAGCTCTGATCTGTAACCATAAGTTCTTCATACTATTATTGAATAGTGTTTCAGATAATATGCTGCCTTGTTTCTTCCTCTATAATCTTACACATTATAGTACTGGAGGATGTTTGTTTATCTCATAAATACTTCAATAAAAAGATTAACTACAAAAAAAAAAACAAATTCAGCAATGCATGTGTACATTTATGCAAACACTGATGTACTAAGCTTAATTCTTAAACGTTGTCAATGTACTACATGTGTTGCTGTAAACATACCTTGTTCTGAATTGTAATTCTATGCCTATATAAAAATTCGAACACAATCTCCGTTAATTAAAACCATTGGCATAATGAGGTGCTTTACTCATGTCCACTTAGGAATCTAGAAATACATTTTTCAGACAGAACATTATGTTTGCTTGGGTATTTCTTGCACAACTTAGTTTTAAATGCTTCTTTACTGGTCTTGAAGGAGACTGTGCTTAGACAGATGTTATCATGTGCTATATATCACAAGCAGTAATTATGATTGCCTGTGACCCATGGATAAGTTGTGGCACACATCTGGTGAAGGTGTGTGGTGTTCTGATTTGACTAGAGCATAGTGAAACCCAAAGAAAACTTTCAAAATGGTTGGCAAAGAAGCCACCTTGTAGGTAGCAGAAGTGCTGAGTGTCAATCGAACATCATTTCATAGTTTCACATATCATTTTGTATGTCAAGGCAACTATTCCAAAAATATTACATTGTCTTTCTGTGGGGTCTTATATTCTTGTTTTGATTTACAGTTGCAAAGTGAGACTGACACGGCAGGAAACCATCACTCAACTCACAGTAACTATCTACTCAAAAACTGTTGTACAACTGTATGTCCTTATTCCTGCATGATACCGCTTGATGCTGTTTGCAGACGGAACTGAGAACAGTGTCTCTCAACAAGTTCCATCTTGCTTGGATGGTTGTACGTTGATGCAACTGGAGATAGTATAATAGCCTTGTCGTACAGACATGCAGCCTTTTGGTATGAAGGGTATTGACATTGTAGGGCAACAACATCTTTCACTACTGAACTCACGTACTCTGCGGAAATAAAGTATCACATAATGGGTGACATGCAGAACAGATCACATGCCAGTCACATATTGTAACTGAGATGTCAATATGTGTACCAGAGTGCGGAGCTACCCTACAAAACTTAACTTGACTTCAAGCACACTTATGTCACTTTCCACTTACAGGCAGTCTGCCATAATGCAGATAGCAGAACGGCAGCCTGCTGTCACCCCCACGCCCACAACAGTGTGCCTCCCCACCATGAGTCCCCTGACTGCATGCAGCACACTAGAGTGGTAATGGCATCCCCATGGCCTCCACCCTCCATCATCCACAGCTGAGTGATGCTCCCTGCAGCACAGATCCCAAAGTACTCATAGATTCTACCACCCTGCCCATATTCCACATAGTATTACACTCAGTGCTGCAGTACAGATTTTAGTGACAGCCACCCAACACCCACCAACTCCATGATTAAGTGCTTGACCCTGCAGCTGGAAGCATGAATGTCAGAAAAACCATTGTATCACACCCCAACCCGATTGTCCTGAGGCCTAGCAGTGCACACATGCACCGGGTGTTCCAGTGGACCCACTCCCCCCAAACACTCATGCTACCTCCTCCAACATGGCCACCCCATCCAAGAAGGTACCAATATGCATTGGCCAGCACGACCCACATGCATACATCCAGGGCTGTGGTTACAGAAGAACATGAAGTGCACAGCAAAGGAAATATAATCATGGATGCTAACTGACATATATTCAAAGCAAATAAATACATTACAACTGTACTGCATATAAAAACCACAAGATGTGAAATTAGACAATCATGAATGGCTATATTTAACAATAAAACTATTGCTTACTATAAGTCATTGCAGTCTTCACAGCTTTAATGACTGCCTCCTCACCCTTCTTTGCTTTGGCAAAAAGCAACTTTAGACCTCTGTTCAACCTCTGTATTGACAGCCACTCCACGAGGCACATTCTAATTAAAGTGTAGGACTGCCATCATGTGTCTATGTTTAACAAACCAAATATACAGTAATACTATGTAGTGGAATGTTGGTCTGTATAGAATCACATACGTTTAAAACTGCTATTCTACGACACTTCCAAGTTCTATGATTCTACCCTACTGTGGTACAATGACATTCTAGAAACTCTAGAGACTGCATGAGTCAGTTTCAGTTTGAAATCAAAATAACTTGCAAAACACATATTTCGCACTTTACTATGCACTAAAAAAAATACAGGCTGAGGAACTCTATGCACAACCAGTGTGTTTTGCAACCGTGTTTCTCTGATTCCCATGGACATCTTGAGCTTTGCTCTTGAGGTCAGATGGAATCAGAACGATTGTGTGGCAGCACACACTGGTTCAGCATAGTTGCCAATCCAGTATTGTCTATATACTATTACCGTGCCCTAACTTTGGGTAGATATGCATGTTCTGTACAAATCCACGTTACTGTCAATGGCATCTTTGTGACTGTTGAGTTATCCATGTGCAGAGGTGAATGTTCACCAGGGTGCAAAGATTAAATGTTGAATGTTTAGGATGGATATGAGGATGCATTACTTCACAGAGACAGTAATGGGTGGTTGTAACATGTCTGCAATAAGACACTTTAGGGTGTGTGTTACAAAGTTTAACAGATAGATAGGGGCATAATGAGGCACTAACAGCACTCCTAAGTTCAGGAAAAGAAATCCAAGGTGTGCTCTACTGACGTCAGTCTTGAGGCTAGGGATAGCGACCGTGCATTGTCCTGCGGCTGCCACTCAGCATCGTGAGAACAGGGGACAGTGTTCAAGCTACATTGTTATTGTTGTACAGTTCAGTACCAGCTGCTGTTCTAGGCTGCGTCAATGTGGATGGTGGGGCAGTACAGTTTGGAATACTGTCACACAAATGCCAGAAAATACAAATTTAAATTGGTTAGCTATAGCAGTCTACACTTAAAGTTTGGTGTTCTCCTGATGCTCTATGTCTACGAGTTTACAGCTGCAAACAAATATTTATATTTGTTCAGATGTGGTGACTGTATTGCTGAGCGATGGAGAAGAAATGGGTATGAGATATCGAGTTCACTTAATTATCAGTAACATGACCAGAAAACATTTCATGTCAGCTTCATACTGAACCTTACTGAATTCTGGTTGCTTCAGTTAAAAATGATCATGGCATATCATTTTTCATCAACATTCTATTTTGTGCTTATTCACTAAAATCACTGCTCAAGTTGTAGCTTTTTACTGTTCCCTGTATACTACATATAGCAACATACAGTCAGTGACCAAGAAATTGCTAGATTTCTTACACCCATTTCATAAAGTGCTGTATCATGGATGCAATGTATTATTATGATTATAACAAGTAAAATATGTACCACAGTGCAGATATATGATGGTACTATGTGTAGCTTACCGAGCGTAAATTGCTGGGAAAAAGAAATGAGAAAACTTTGGTGCAAAATGGCATACTACGCTGTGGAAAACCTCTAGTGTGTATGTCTGGCACATAGGAGAAACTTGACGTAGGTCACAAAGCAAGTATGAGCTTGCAACAACATCTGCTATCAGCTTGCATTGCCTGGTTCCTAAAATAAAGGAGTGTACAAAAAAGAAGTGATTTACCCTCTAATAAAGGTTAAAATATAAAATGTGACTTCTGCTTAACATTACCAGAAACATAACAAAGTCAGAAAAGTTTGAACACAGGTTGTTCAGGAGGGATAAGATTGGTAAGAAGGTGGGAGGAGTGGAGTTTTACATAAAGGAAGGAATGAAGGGGTGGTATACAGATCCCATACACATAGTGAAGAAATGGACCTGCAGATGCTGGTGGATGTTCAAATAATGGCTATGAAGGGGGACATTTTGTTTGTGGGGGACCTATACCTCCCAGATATAGACCAGGATATCACACCAGCAACTAGGGTCACCACAATGTGGCTTCCTTCAACAGTTGTTCAGAGAGCCCACAAGTGAAGTAAAGTTTGTTGACATGGTCCTAAGTAATGGAGATAGTGTGGAGGGAATGAAGGTGGGGTCTAGCATGGGAGATAGTGACCACAGCACAGTGGGATTCAAGGTCAGAGCAGGGTATGGAGGCTACTCAAACTAACACAACAGTCTTAGACTTCATGTTCAGAATTTTCATAACCGTGACTGAGATATTCCCGGAAGAAGAGGAGGGGTTGTAATGGATACTTCAGCTCTGTTTTTACAACACAGGTGGAGGATAGGGGATGACCCATAAGTGAAGATGGGAAATGGGGGTGCATGCTAGTCCAATCACTGCAGAAGAGGTAAGGGAGGAATTATGTAAGATGAGGGTGATCAATGGCATAGACCCACATGGCCTACATCCTAGGGTGCTCATTGACTTAAGAGGGGTGGCAGAACCATTGGCAGGGCAATGAAACAGGACCATGGACATGTGATTCACACTGAAGGACTTGAAAAAGGCAGATGTGGTGCCAATCCACAAGAGGTGGGCAATTACCGACCGATCACTCCCACATCAGTTATGGGTAAAGTAATGGAGACACTTTTGAGAAAAAAAAGGTGGTCAGCTATCTGGAGCAAGAGGGTATACAACATATGCGGCAACACGGCTTCACTACTGGGCAATAAGTTGTGGAGTCTGGGTGGTGGGGTGTGGATGCATTAAAAAAAAAATTTTAATTGCTGAAAGAGTGGTCGTAAACATGGCAGCTAAACTTCAATGCCAGGAAATGCACAGTAATGCAGTTGTGGAGGAGGAGGCCAAATGCCACATATGCACTAGTAGTGGAAATAATGGCTGCTACCAGACAGGATAAGAATATAGGAGTTATGATCAAGAATGATGTTATGGTGGGGACCCAGTGATGCAAGTCAGTGGGCAAGGCTAACAGAATGCTGGCATGCATATAGAGTGGATAACCAGCAGAAGGAGAGAGGTGCTGATACCACTCAACAGCCATACTTCCAGTATTGAGCACAATTCTGGATGGGGAGTGACAAGTAGGATGAGTAATGGGCATACTTGAGGTGTCAGGATGGTCCTTTTCTTCCAACTCATGTCTATGATTCTATTAATAAGTATAAAAGTCAGTGCTGGATTTAGTAATGTAGCTAATTTTTGGCACAAAACATTGCTATTCAAAACATTGAATATATTCATTTTGTGTCTGAGATGCTTTATGTGCGTACATAAGTCCTGAACATGTGCTATTGTTTATTTACAATTGCATAAAAAGTGTATGCAGATTTACCTTTCGCTATCCATTGTTTATCACCATGAATGGGTTCATGTAAGCAGTCCGGGAAAAAATGTCCATGTCCAGTGTGTACATTAGCAATGTGATTTAACACACTCTGCCACTTTTCAATTACCAAATCTGGATTATTGGGGCTTGTTGTAGCAGCCCAGAACATGTGATTTGTGATCGATTTAATCCACAGGTGAATATCTTCGTAGTGTTTTTTTTCTTCGAGTTGTTTTCCAGTTTTTTGCCAACTCCTGTGTTCATATATAGTTTGACAATGTGAGTTGTACACATACATACTGCAATAAGTTTAAGTAGAGGGGATACAAAAATAGGGTTCACCACAGTACTGAATCGGATCCACCATGAACCTTTAATTTTGTTTTAAGAAAAACTAAAAACCCTGCATTACCACACTTCACATCACATTACAGCTGACCAGCGGATGATGACTACATCAAGATAGCCTGTTTCAAATCCACCTAACCATCAGGGCATCCACAGCCTACCTTCCCAGCTTGTCCAGCCGCCCATAGTTTTCTATAAAATCAAATGCCTTGTTGTAGTCCAGATACAGGACATCCACTGGTGGGTTCCTCTATGCCATGGCAACAAGAAATTTATTGACCATCAGCACAGCAACAGCACAACACCTCCAATTGGTGTTGTGCTGTCGCATGGGAAACAAGTGGTTTCTGTGGGGGGATTCACACCTCACACCCCACATGTGGGGTGCTCTAACCCCATAATAAAGATTACTAACTCCAGTCAGAGTTAGTTCAGGGAGGGGGGGCAAACACCCTGGCGGCAGCAGTGTATGAATACCTGGAGACCATCACAGTGAACTGCAGAAAATGTCACTGTGATGGTCTTCATGGTATTTGCCTCACTGTGGCATTGGTATACCCTACCAGTCTACCCAGATCAGGCACCATTGGCACACAGTCATAGAACTCAACAAGGTTTGTCTGACACAATCTTCCCTGAACAAAGTCTTGCTGCTGATAATCCATGTGCCCCTGTTCCTCCACGAACACTACTAGCCTCTCCTTTAGGTGGACTCCATCAAGTTTCCCACCACTGATGTCAGACTGACAGGCCTGTAATTCAGCATCTCATCCCTTGAGCCACCTTTGTGGATGCTCAACATGTGTTTTTGAGAACATTTAGTTTCCCACCCTTACATGGATGTGGCACTGCAGACCATCAATCAAGAAATGGCTAATGCATGAATAAGAGCATCCGAGTACAAAACAGGTAATGTCCACACACGTTCTACCATGATGCTTTTCTAAATTAACATAGGCTATTGAAATGGTGTGGTGCTTCACCATGACTTTACTTTGAAGCATCCAATCACCCTGTGCATGTGCAGAACTGGTATAGAACATCAGAACTGATACCTTCATAAAACTAGTGGCTTAAGGTGATCTGGAACATGATGTTACAGTGCTGCTCTGTTGTACAGATGTCATGGGTGGCATCAATGGCAAGTGAAAAAAAAATATTACTCATTATACCATACATACCTTTTGACATATGCCAAATGTCAAAGTAAGGAGCTATGTCTGAATGGCTCTTCTTCATGAATGACTTGACCTGAACATGTCTATCTGTCACCAGAGTAGAAATTTTGCAACCACGATCGAGAAGGAATTGAGTGCCATGTTACAAATCCTTGAGTTCCATTGCCGTGGAATGTTTAACCTGAGAACTCTGTAAATTGGAAACAAAGGCAGAGTTACTGACAACAAGTATCATTTTTAGAACATACATTTAATGAACTGTAACAGAAATAGTACCTACCTGCACCAAGTCAATTGAAACCACTTTCATGTTTTCAAGATTCATCAGGGTGTACAGACCATATCTGGCCGAGTGATCTGGGGAGTCACACTGACCATCACCTCCAAGAATTACAGGATTTCCTTGCAGGCCTTCAAGCAGGGCATCTTGATGCTTCTTCCACACATTTGAGACCACAGGAATTAGGTAGGACTGCTTGATCTTATGATATGTAACAAGTGATAATTCAGGCATATTCAAGAACTTCAAAAGTTGCAATACCTTTGATGGTGTAATACTGCTGCAGAACACTGCTGAACATGTCAGTATATTCCCCATAGGATAGTCCCGCTGGTCTCTTGACTCTGCCACTCCCATTTGTGTCCCATTGTGCACTCACTCAATACAACTATCATTGATCCAACTGTTGACTGTATTTTTGGTGTAGCTTTTGAAAAACATTTGCGACATTGCTTGAACAGTGACGCTAAGCTGCTTTCTGAAACCATGTAATAATTCTGCACAGCCGGATCGGTACACTCAGACAACAATATAGGAGAACATGATGTTTTAGATGACAGACAATAACTAACAGTATCCGGGACGTAGTCAGAGTCACTATCATAATGTTCAAGTGGTGGCTCAGATTCAGTGTCTTCGTCAATAGAGAAATCAATATCAAAAGTTGATGTGCCATCAAGTAATTGTGTAGCCGTCTCCACATCAAGGTTATGCTGTGTTTCTGCATCACGCATTACTACCTTGTTTAATGTGCAGAAGCAATTTGATTTTGACTTATCCATTTCTGTGCCTCTTGATCATTCTAATATTGGTTTGCCATTTGATAGTACGTGTTTGTGGTTTTGAAACTTTGTCACATGATGTATCATGTCCTGATTCTGTGGCAGACACATTGAAGGACTCAGTAAAAAAGTTTGAAAAGCTGACCTCCTCTAAGTTAAGTGTGTAGTACTCAGGGGTGGTATTACAACGGACATTAGATCCGTGTATATAAGATGAATTTGCAGCGATGGAAAGGTCAAGTGGAATTTCCTGTTCCATCACTGGAATAATCATTTCTGTGCTGACTCCTCTGCACAGCCACTAGGGTCAGGATCTTCAACTGCAGTGGTAATCTCATCAGTATGGTAGCATAATATTTCAGATACTGTACATCCATAGATGTCGAGCTAACTTCAACAGTTGTTACAGATGATGTAGATGGTTGCTCAACGTTGTTATGCATATCTATTGTAGGTACCCTTGGCAAGAACTTTCATGCAGTGCCTACACAGAAATGAAAAACAGTTTACATTTAAAATACAAACAATGCATGCAGTACAACACATATTACATAAATACAGCATTATAAAACAGGCATTGTGTCTGTGCTAAATGACAACTTGCAATGTGGCAGAAAGTATCAACTGGCGGCAGCCTGTGATGTGGGCGACTGAATGTCAGTGACTGGTCATAAGGGCAACTGCACAATGGCGCTGACAATGTGGGCAACCTTGGATTTCACCTCTTTCCCCGAGTTGCACCCCCCCGGAGTAGGAATCCTAATTAAGGAGGGTATGTGGGGCAAAGCCCCCACAAGGGGGGATGCGGGGGATAAAGCCCCCCCACATTAAATGACATATTGTTTTTCAGTCGCCCTTGTGGTTGTGTGCCCTTATGACCAGTCATTGACATTCAGTCGCCCTTGTCACATACAACCTCAACTGGCATCTAATTAATGTACAACTACATTAACAGTTTGAATGCAGAATATGAAAGGTTAGGATGACTGCTTATTTTCAGTTATGTTGCCTGTTTTATAACTGTAGTAGCTTCATCTACACAGTGGAGTTATCTGTGTAACATGTAACGCACAACAAATTTGGCAAGCATGGATTAGCAACATACTATTTTCATTTTCAAAAGGAATAGGGTTATTCACCTCAGGGCCCTGCATCGAAGTCACCAAGTTATAAATTAAGCTATAAGGCACTCCAGGGTGTGCGTCGTAGATTAATAATGTCACACCTAGGGTGGGTCAAACCACAAGGCCACAGGCTGAGTGCCTTCAATCCAACCACCAGAGAAGTGCTGTTACCCTACCACAATACACACCATGGAGTGTCTTAGTGTGATTATAGAATGTATCCAACATGTTTTGGTGGGGGGGGGGTAGGGTGAAGAAATGCACAAAATCAAAAAAGAAACATTTTTATGACTTTTTTTTTTCAAATAGCTCCAGCACATCCCTGCACAGGAATGCCATCTCAGGTTTAAGTACTATGAACAGCAAAATTCATGTAATTATAAATAGCTGGTAAATCCTTTATTTTACCCCAACCCACCCCCTTTTTCCCATTCCCTCACCTTTCTTTCTTATTCTTTATAATATTGCCTCCCTTTTCTCTGTCTTGTTTATTTTCTGTCTTGCCAACATTCAAGAGATGGAAGGTTTGCTACAGATAAAATGCAAGAATTTAAACCTTTGTTCAGTTCTGCTGACAGAACATTTACTCCCACTAGTACAGAACAGAAGGCCTCAGATGGAACCTGGCTTTTGCTTTATCTGTAACAGTTTAAACAACACAGATTTCCCTAGTAAGCATGTGAGGATAGGAGGGTGATTTGTCATGGTCATCAAATAAAAACCATAAATTAAAATTGTGACTACTGTAGTACTTCATTTTTTAACTTATGTATGTGTGTGTAACAAGATTATTATGAGGGCAAATAACATGTAATTCTTATGTTTATAAATATTACACAGTTTTATTCTTAGGACCTAGTTGAAGGTTCTTAATGAGTAATGGTGACAGCCACATTTGTGATGGCAGACAAGAGTGGCTGGTACTATTGATTTTATTGTGAAGAAGCTACTGGACCTTCTTTCAGTGTTGCATCATGGGGTATCAGGATTGGATTACGAGCTCCTCAGCCAATCAAATTACTGGGTTTTCTATAGTCATATTATAATGTTGAGGTACACCACCAATGACGTGGGTTCCTTCTGTAAGTTGCATGTGATACAAATTTCTGACATTTATCTAGGGTACATCAGCCACAAATTAAATATTTTTGATTAATTATTTTTACCTCATAATCAACAACCAACAACGACTGAGGAATCATGAAATGTGTCAAGTCGTGAAAGGGCATGCAATGCAAGACATGGATTGCATCTGTGTTTTCTCCCTGGTGCCCAGACGTGCAATGACATAGGGGCACGGACTGGTGACGTGTGCCACTGCACCACCCCTACATCGTTGACGCTACTGTAAACTCCCCTGTCTCCACTGGGGGCAGTTCATTGAGTGATGAAATCCCTAAAAACACCTTCACCTTCCCTTGCTGCTAGCCGGCATCCTGAGTATGATATTGACCATGGGTTGCAGGGGTGTTGCCAGGTGTGGCATACAGCGACGAAACAATCAGCAACACTAGGATGGGTAAAAAAAATCTTAATAAAGGATTACTATGCAGAACATCTGCAGGTAACTGGGGCAGTGCAACATTAATTATACAATGGTGTGTGAAAATCCTGTAACCTCACTGGTCAAAACATGTCACATGACCATGGGAAAATCCTGCATAACCCACACCCAAGGAATGGCATGTATAAAAAACATAAGTAAACACATTTTAAATTAATTTTACACATGGGTCCATTGTATAATCACAATAAGGCACTCCAGGTTGTGAGTTATTGGGTGATTTACCCACTTCTTGTGTGGTTAAGTCACTTGGCTGCACCTCGTGACACACCACACAAGGCGTGGGTAAATCCCCAATAACCCACACCCTGTTGTGCCTTATTGCTTAATTTTACAATGGCTGTAACAATACTGTCTCCAAGGATTGAGCATCCAACCTCTGCTTTCCTTCTCGATGGGGTTCAGTGTTTGTTGACTCCTGGTGGAGGCAGGAGCAACAGCAGTGTGTTTTGTCACAATGCATAACAGGATGCAGAGAACATTGGCATACACCTCAATGTTAGTGGCACGCCATGACCCCAGAGAGAAAATGGTAAAAAGTACTACATGGCTGACCGGCTGATGGTCCACAACTCACAATGCCACACAATCCTTCACAGTGAGACCAAAACCACCTCTGTAGCACCCGTTCAAAGATAATTTATGTGTGGGCTGACCACTGCTGGTGCCTATGTGCCCCAGAAGAGGGGGACTAGCCTGACAAAGTGTGATGCAGGGTTACCTAGGGGGCTGTGATGTGGGGTGGTGGTGGCTGCTACCTGTGGCATTGTGCAAGTGGGGACTAGATGGCATGGAGAGGTCAGACAATAGGCATGGTGGCAGCAAAAAATAAAAAAAACATTCTGGCTAATGATTGGCTATCAGGCACAATTAACAACATGTAACTCATAGTAAGGTCACTGTAGAAGACGTGCCAGCCAGACAGCACAAAAAACATTTTTTTCCTTTTTAAATACCAAAAAAAAATGCAATACAGACATTGCTCAATTGCAAAATCCAATCTTAGTGTGTGGGTGAGTAATGGATTTACCCACTTCAGATGTCTTTTCTCACTCAGCATGCGACTTGTGGAAAAACAAACCAGTTGGGTAAATCCTGGCCATTGCCTGCAATTTCTCATAGTACATTGCTTGAATATTTCTTATAAATGGCATCACTCATCAGTGATGTATTGCTGGACCCCTCCACCACCCACCCTGAGGTCATGTTATGTGTTTTGAAAAAATTAGGTCACATTTTATAATTAGTGGGGGTATCTTGGTATTCAACTCGGGGCCCTGATGAGAAGTTACCCAGCTACCAACGTTGAGGTAGACCACCCATCAGCTGGGTTGTTCATGAGCACACACATTCACTATGCAACATTAACAACAGCAACACCGAATGATGGACACTCACACCAGCTGAGTCTTCCACCTTTACTTCCCTGAACACATGCAGCTATGGATTCAACTCCAACATCCACTTCAAATTGGGCAACATGGAGATGACATGTTATGGATAATCAGGATCTTAGAATTTAGGGAGACCACCCTGAACCAGTTGCCTTAAACTCTTTACCATGTTGCCACACTCAATACAATGTATTTGAATGCATACAGACATTGAGGCATGGCACTATGCAATAATGCTGAGCTTTACATAAGCAGTAACACATGACTGGGTGTTGGTAGTACTGACGTCCCTGCACACCCAGAGGCTGAACACACTGGACCTACAGTCTCATGCCTAACTACCCCTCTGAATGTGCGGGTATCTCAGTACTACCAACAACCAGCCATATCTTACGCTTGCATATAATGGTCCCCCACCTCCCAACTTCCACTTGCCAATTTATGTAGGGATATGATCTATAAAATTGGACAATTATGTTTGAACACCACTGCATCAACATCCATACTGTTTCAATATGAGAAAGGCAACTTTTTTTTTGGTGTGATTTCTTTATATTCCTGCCACACACCCTGACCAGTCTCTCAGTCAGGCCCCAACATGGACCTTCTCACTCGGCAGCCCCTGAACCCATTGCCACATATCGCAGCAAGCCCAGGCATCCCTAATGTATCCCTGCATTGGGAGTGTCTCTTACTTTCATAGGGAATGAGCTTTCATGGCCATTCCAACTATCCTGTGTGCTGCTGTGGTGGCAGATTGGGGTCTGGAAGCTATGCATTGAGAGTCCGGGGAGGCTGTCACACAGACTATGGTGCCATTTGCCCTGTTTTCCAAAAGAGGAGTGGCGTGACACATACATCAGTGCTTATGCCAACATCTGCCATTCACCTAGTCATCTGGGGCATGACTTCCTGCTGTACTACTGGCCTCCACCAGGGTTCAGCAGGTGCCGGGCCGCATCACCACCCTCACCCCAGAGAAGGAGAGCCATCTCTGGATGGTTAATCCTTGTACCCTGGCCATCTCTTCAGTGACCAGGGTCTGTTCCCAAACACAGGTCACCGGCATCGCAGATGGAAATCAAAACACTGCACCAGATGGACCTGTGACAAACTCAGTTAACTTCCTTTGGCTCACAGCTACCTCATAGCTAAGAATTTCACATTAGTGTGCCTTTCCATCTTAAACAATTTCCCTTCACTTCCAATAATTACCACCATAAACACATACAATCTACATAAAATATTTCCATACCTGTATATGACTTTGTTTCACATATGCTGATTGATGCAGTGCGGGTGTCTGTATCGCATTTTCTCCAGAAGGATACAGCATTAATTGTACTGCGTCTGCCTTCAGTTTCGGTTTAGCATTTAATCATCCAAAGGATGCTAACATTTGAGGATCGCGCTCATAGGCAGAATGATCAAAGTGAGCAGAACAAAAATGACTATAAATTGATGGCTTAAAATCCTTACGTCAGCAAAAATGTACCCAAGTCTTCTTTGCCTTGGCATTCTTCGGGAAGAAAAAAAAGTGGAGTCTGCAGCCTTTAGAGCTCTTATTTTTGCACCCGTACACCACACAGTATGGCATTATGACAATCAATTGGTTCAATAGACAGATAAGAACAGTATTGAACAGTTTTAGAATTACTGAATTACAATAGATTGTACTATCTAACGCAGTAAGAAGTAATGCTAAATCAGGAGTCAGTCTGTATCACAACTGTATCTGACCAGTATCAATGTGAATATGCACTTTTTCCTCTAAAATGACCATATGTTTGGTACTCATGTATATACATAAGAAAAGAAATAGACACAAGAACCAAAAAAAGTGAAAGCACATACATCATCAGTTTGTTTAAAAATGATTTTACTACTGATATTTAAAATTATTCACACATAATAATAACAACTGGTAAAACATTAGGTCTGTATGAAACAGAATAATACAAGGCATAGCCACTCCCCCAAACATCAGCAGCACCTGTCATAGAAGAAGCACACCAGAAAAATCAGTATAAATGTCTAGCTTCAGTAGTGTAACATTGCTGAATGTAATCACATTGCTAAATAAACAGAATGCTATTCAGAGGCAGAAGCAGCTGTGAGCACAACGAAAAATGTCAGAAGGAATGGACAAAATTAAAGATCAATACAGTGCCACTATCGTTGACTTGCAGCATCAATGTGTGTGTCCTGCCATAAAGTGGTTATTAGACAAGAAGTTGACAACAACTTAGAAGTACTTTATTTTAAATTGCTCTTAATCATTGGATAAGAAACACAACGAGGCTTGAAAAGAATTTATTTTTATTGAATTGGGCTGATGAATAACTGGACATTGCCACATTTCCAGAGCATGTATAGCCGAAACGATGTTCTTGCTCTGCGAGTTTGACTCTGATGATGTCATCAGTATGGTGAAAGGTGTGCATACACACAGGATCAGCATCACGCTTCAAGGAATGGGCGGCCACGATTCCAAGAGGATTGTAAGTTTTTAAAAGTGCTCCAGTTCACTCCTGAGGCATCCATGACTGGAAACTGAGGTAGGATCATGCTCAGAACACACCAGGCTGCTAAACTGTGTGATGGTAACAAAAAAATAAAGGTTTAAAAATGGACTAGTTTAGGTACCCTTTAAATGCCACTCATACTGCTAATGTGAATGTGTCTTCTTCATTGCTTGCCACTGTCACCAGTGATAATGTGAGAAGTTGGAAAACTGCTTCATGAATTAATTCACAAATTCTCTTCATTTTACAAAGTTAATCCACCTTGCAAAATCAAATTCACAGTAAACTGATAATGTTGCAAAATGTGAAGTTGGTAACTTCGCCAGTGAAGTTTGTTGCTAAGGTGAAGTTTGCAATGTACTGTAGGATTTGAGGTCACATATTGCTGAAATGAGCTGTATGCCATGAGGAGGCTGTCTTCAGTGCAGTCTTCTGGATACAGTGCTTGTCTGAGAAAAGAAAACAACTTTTAAAGTAGTTTCAAAACTGAGCTTTTTGAATCCAAATTGCTCACAAATTGTTCTAGAGGGCCTAGTTCCCTGAACCCCTCCCAGGATTGATGGACACCACAACTTCTTCCTGTTTGGTTGCTCGTTGGCAATGTTTATTTTGGAACAAAGAATATTTACAACACTCATGTTAATACTTCAGTTTATCTTACATAAACAGTTCAATCCACATTTCTTGGTCCCAGCCTCTTCCTTCTTCTGGTTGTGCATCCATCTTGCTTTCCAGGTCCAGACACTGTGAATTCGGCTCCCTCCTCCACACCAGAACCAGGCCAGAACCACCTACCAGGGCCTTCTCCCTCCAGGCCCGGACACTTCTGAATCCATTGCCTGGACCTATAGCCCTCCCCACTTTTACATGATGTCTGGGTCCCTTGTCCCCAGCCCATGTACCCTACCCCCTCCCCCCTTTCCCTCCCCCCCACTCCTCCTTTTCTTCTTCCGCATCATCTCCCACTTGTCATTGGGCCTTGCTGCCCACAACTCCTCCCAAGAGGCTATGATCCAGCCCCCTGACCATGGCTGCCTACCTGCAGACACACTCACAGGCCTCATGCCCAGGGCTCTGGGCACCATGCTCTGCCCATCCATATCTCTGTGCCAAGCCTTGTCCCCATCACCTTCCTTAATTAGGGTGGATGGGTGGGAAAAAATCCCAGCAAAATAGGTCATCCTGCAGGTGTCCTGGCCTGATATAGTGCCCCAGGACCCCTGATCAGGACCCCTGAGGCTCTGCCCCCCAGCCAATCCCTGGGTCTCTGGCTTGCCTTGTCATATTGCCCTCTCACCTGTCTTGGTGATGTCACTAGCAACTCCCCTTCTACCTGATCCTTCCCTTCCCCTCTCCCTTGCCCCAACCCCTTCCTTCTTTCATGCTCATTCCTGGCAGGGGCCATTAGACAACCTGGCCTGCCTTTTATTGGCAAGCCCTATTGTGCAGTTAGATTTGTGTTTTGTTGATTTTTTTGCTGATTATTTTAAAGTGCTGGTTTCTGTTTTGTAAGTCTGTGAAGCAAGTGGTGTGGGGGAGGGTAGGTGAACTGTAAAGCGAGACAGCCCAGAAAGATCTAGAGATTTGTTTTTGTCTAAGCAAGAGATTTGTGTTATATTTTGGTTTTCCCACTCTTTCTTGTTTGTCATTTTTGATCTACAGTAAGTAATTTCTCATTTTTAATTGTGTGGTTTAGTTTGGTGTGTTTAAGTAAAGTATTTTGTCAGTGTCTTTCTGTAGCAGTTTTAGTTGTTTTGTTTGTCATATTTTTCTTAAAGTGACAGTGTGCTGTCACTTTTTCTTATACTTAATATTAAATGGTATTGTTTGTTTAAAAAAGGAAAAGAAAAACAAACTTGTGGCAGTGTGGGTGCTGCTGCTGATTTATTTATTTAAAAAGTTGGTAACCAGGAAAGGCACATTGAGCCAGAGTTCATTTCTAGGTGCAACCAAGGGGAGGGGTAAAGGGAGAAACATGTTACAAGTACAATACAATATACAGAAATACAAGACAAAAGTCAGCAAATTAAATAAAAGGGGGTTGGTACACTCTGAGGAAATAGAAAACATCATGGACAAGCAAGGTAAATCACTATAACAGCCATTGGTAAAGTAAGTAATCAGAACAGAATGTAGCAGTGACATATTAAGCTGTAGTGGAAACAGGTGTACAAGGAGCAGTGGTGGGGTGAAAATGTAGGCAATAAAGTCCAGCAAGTGAGAGCATGCAGTGATGCTAGTTCATGAGGAGTTTGAACTTCAACAGAAGGTGTTGCCTTTTTTTCCAATATATTTTTATTGAGATCACAGTATTAGAGCACATAACAACCAGAAATATTTATTTTGCACATATGGGAATATAGCAGTAATGAAGGCATATGTGCTTATATATATATATATATATATATATAATTGTTGTTATAAACACAGCACATACCTAGACTTGATATACATAGTGCATATATTATAGTAACCCCTTCTCTCCCCATCCCCAAAATTGCAAAGGTGTGGGAAACTCCTATGTTATAATTTCATTAAAGGAGGCATCATCTTTCATTAGGGTCTTCAATAACACATTCCAGTTTTTTAAAAATCATTGTCTCTTTTAGTGTGCTCCATCATTCATGGCGCAGTGGGTTAAGGCTCTGAGCTGCAAATCTGGAGACCTGGGTTTGAATCCCACAGCCCCCTAGGTGCATACTGTGTGACCCTGAGTAAGTCACTTAACTTCCTTGTGCTCCCAGGTTGCACCTGCAAACAAGCTTTCAGCTTAGTGTGTCTCACCTGGTAAAATAATTGGTAAAAAAAATTCATTTTTTTTTTTTTTTTTGATGGAGGTGGGTAGACTTTGGCTGTTTCAGTGTTTTAGAATAAGTCTTTTCAAGGCTAAAGAACCATGAGATATTATTTTCTATGGAATAATATATCTGTCTATACTGTCATATAAATTAAACAGAAGAACTGGGACAGTAGGAGGAATTATTGTATTTAATAATAAAGAGAATTCTTTAGCTATCTCAAACCACCATTTTTCTATGAACGGGCAGGACCAAAGATTATGGAATCGAGTATCAGTTTTATTGCATTTATGCCAACACAAAGATGAATAGGTAGAATTAATTTTAGACAGGACATAAGGGGTTAGATATGCTCAGTTGATTTTTTGATGAATAGATTTATGTTTAACCGAGATTAAGTTTTTGCTGGCATTTCTTAAAATTTGTTCCCATTTGTTGAATTGAAAATAAATATTGGCATCTTTTCCCCTGGCCTTCTGTTGTTTGGATTTTTTTAGAAAATTCTGGAATAGTAATCAATTTATAACATAGAGTCTTTTTTTTTATTGACCAAGACAATTACATTCTCCTCTTTAAGCATAGTTCTTGACAAATGTGTAGTATCTATTTTATGTGCCTTACATTACTGATTAAATTTGTTTAATAAGGTAGCATAAACCATACCGTTTTTAAGTTTGTTACTGAGTATTTGACTTTTGTACATAGAATAGGTTATACAATTATCATTCTTGATCAAATGTTTCCAAGTCTGGATTCCTTCCTTTTGTAATAAAGCCAAAAAAAAAGCAACAATTGCTTATTTTGACATGTAATATTTAAATTATAAGGAGCATGAAACCATGGAATATTAGCAGCTTTAAACTTGATTTAGCCTTTTTTGCCAAGTCAAAGAACTGAAGAAGACTAGGGTAATCTTTCAGCTCTCTATAATTTACTAGAAACAGTAAGTTCTTTATTGACATATTTACCTGGATCTGGCTCTTAATTTTTATAAGTTCATTTAATAATACACTAGTTTCATCTTGTGGGAAGAATGCCCATTCCCACATAGAAGCCATGATTTGAGATAGTAAATAAACATATGGATCTGGGCAGCCAAAAGCCTCCCTCTTTAACTGGTAATATCATAACACGCTAAGCTACAGTATTCTTGGATTCCCTCCCCTCCACAAAAATTTTACAAAGATTCTTTTAAGGTCAGAGAACCATTTTATGTCTAGAGAACCGAACATAGATTGCAATACAAAAATCAAGTATGGTAAGACTTTCATTTTTATAACTTGCACTTGGCCCCATAAAGAAAGTGACAAATGTTGACAAAGGTCATGTTTGCTCAGAACTTTCTCCTTAGCACCAAAATAGTTTAAATTGATAGACTTTGTTAGATGATTTGTTAAAACATTTCCCAAATATGTAATCTGAGTAACTTTGTTAAATCTGTCTTGTAATACAAATTCAGGGTCTCATGCCTTTTTTTTTGTTAATTGCATTATCATTGACAATTGTTTATTCAGTTACTACCCTGAAAAAGATGAAAAATCATTAATTATATTGATCAAGTGAAATATTGAGTTTTTTAAGTCAGAAAAGATTATCAATGTATCATCCACAAATATGCTAAATTTGTTAACTGAATTCTGATGTATACCTTTAATATACAGACATTTCCTAATTGTGTTAAGAAGGGGTTCTAAACATAATATAAAAAGAACTGGGGACAGGGGGCATCCCTAACAGACCCCTTCATCCATTGAAATTTCTGGGGCAGGAATACCATTAATTATAATGCTGGCAGAGGGCTGACTGTATAATTCCTGAATAATTCTCAAAAGGTTTATAGGGATAGTCCATTTTTTAGAACACAGAACATGTAAATGTGATTTATTAAGTTGAATGCCTTACTGGCAACAAGAGCCAGGGTGTAGTAGGGGTCCTGCAAATGTTGGGCTTGTTCTATAATTATTTGTATTTTTTTGACAGCTGAAGCAGCTGTTCTGTTCAGAATAAAACAATGTTAGTCTGGGTGAATGTGGAGGGGAATAAGAAGTAATAACATATTAGCAATTGTCTTAGCTTTGATCTTATAATCAGTATTTAATAAGGCAATATGTCTATAGCTACCAGCTTGATTTTTTGGCTTCCCCTCTTTATGAATTAAAATGATTTTTGCTTGGAGTAAAGATGGTGGAATGTTCCCCTCTCCATCCGCCCACTCCAACATGATGCAGGTTAACCAGGGAGCCAGAAATCCACTACATTAAAAAAAAATTAATCTGTGAGTCCATCCAGACCTGGACTTTTGTTATTAGGCAGATCTTTTATTGCTTGTAAAATTTACCCCTCTGTTATTGGATCATTATTCATCACAAAGGGTTTTAAATCACTGTTACTTATAAAATGTTCAATTAATGAACAATCTCTACTAGGGACATGTTTGTAAATATTTATATGGTGGACTAACATACTAGCAGCTAGCTCTGTCCATTCTATTTTACATTTTTTTTAGGATTTGTTAGCCCTGCTATGGTATTATTTTCATTTCTTTTTTTTTTTAATAAATGGGCTATCAATTTACCTGATTTTTCTCCCTGTAAATACCTGGCTTGTTTGAGTTTCCTAACATTGCGTTCAGTTTCTTTATTTAAAATTCATTGCCATTCAAGTCCTACTTTATTTCATTCTTCTTATAGTTGGACAATAATAATTTATCCAATTGTTTTAACCTATTTTGAATGATGGATTCTTGTTTTCTTTTTTGAATATTTATCCCCACCTGATAAGATATACACATCCCCCCCCAAGCATAACTTTCATGGCATCCCATAAGGATGATATAGATTCATTATCTGAATAGTTGTAATACCAATACTTGTGTATTGCTGTGTTAATTTTATCAACAAAGTCCTGATTATTAACCCTTAAGCTGTTGACTGATTTAGAATGTATAGGAATTCTGAACTGATATATCAGTCTGTGGCACAACAAGGATTAAGTAACTCATTATTAAATGACCATGTTTTGGGTTGAAGGTTAGACTTGGGGGTACATTTAACTGGGTCTCAATCAGCTTGTGGTCTGATAAGTAATAAGGATGGATATTAATATTAACTACTTCGGTTATTAGGTGATTAGATAGAAAAATGTAATCCAATCTGGTAGTTTATTTTTTTTTATCATGTTAGATGTATTCCTTGGATGTAGGGTACAGAGACCTCCATGGAGTGATGAAATTATTTTCTTCCAAAAATGAGTTCAACATATTGGAGATATTTTGTTTATAAATGTAATGTTTTTATCTTTGTCCAAATATGGACTGTTTAAAGCATTGAAGTTCCCCATTAATATTATAATTTTTGCTTGAATATTTACCAAAGCTTGATTTATTTCAGCTGCAAAGGTAGCATAATTCTTAAAAGGGCAATATACAGATCCCACTGTTAGATCAATATTAAAATATTGTATCTTTAACAATATAAATTCTTCCATTTTTATCAGACCATCTAGCCTGAAGTTGAAAATGTAGTTGTTTTGAAACAAGATGGTTACTCTAGCTGATTTTTTGGTTCCTATAGAGAAAAAGCTCTGAGCAATCCATTTCCTTTTAAGCTTAATAATTTCTTGGTCACTTAAATGAGTCTCCTGCAATGCCACAATATTCAGTTTTAATCTATTGAGATGTGCTAAGATTCATGCTCTTTTGATAGGCGTGTTAATTCCACTAACATTATAGGTGGAACACCCTTAAAACCAGTATCCCATAAATATGAATATACTGTATGCAGAGACGTTAAGTTTTAACCTCTACAACTAACTCCGAGTGTATTTTTCTCAATCCCCCCACCATTCTTGTAGGACCATTATGACTAAGTAAACAAATCAGTTATTTTTCCTCTTAGATCTTTTTCAGCTTCTTCAATATTATTATAGAGAAAATAATCATCCTTAATAAACACTTTTAGTTTAGCTGGATATGCAAAGTTAGATCTAAAGTTCTTCTCCCATAGTTTCTTCCTCAAAAATGCATATTTCCTTCTTTCCTGGACAATGTCATTAGGGTGATCATTAAAAATTGTTATATTAGCCCCCATTAAGGTGATTTGTTTTTTTTTTTTGTACACCACTTGCATAAAAAGATCTTTGTCCTCTAACTGGAACAATTTTGCAATAATAGGGTGGGGGGGGTGCAGAGTGATCTTGGTTTCTACTTGAATGAAATGTTCTATGAATTCTGTTTAAACCAAAGTTAATATTCATATGATCATTCTCCATATACACTGTGGCAATTTGCCAAAAGGAATCTTTGATACCCTTTTGCATGTCCCACGATTCAGGGACCCTCCTATAATCCTTATATTTTTCCTTCTAGATCTAGCTTTGAAGTCCAGTAATTTCCCATGTAGATCTTTCTGTTCTTGCTCAAGGGATGATACATGTCTCTCACAATGCTGTATTTTATCTTCTAATTCTGAAATCTACTATTCGGCAATGGTAAGCTCTTGTCTGATTTCAGAGTTTTCTTTCACCAATTGTTGGATAGTTTTTTGAAAATGTTCTATATTTTCTGCCATTGAGAGCTGGAGTCCCATGTTTCAAGTTTGGTTAACAACAGAAGAACAAATTTTTTTTGGGGGGGCACTTCTGAGGATTTATTGTTTCCTTTAGCTGTTAATGAAAGTTGGGGGGGTATCATCTATTGGCAAATGCTTAGCAAAGACTTGTGCATGTCTCTGAGGTGAGGATTGACCACTTACGGAATGTGACTGAACACACAAGCTTTCTGAGTTGCCCTCATCATTAATCGATGGCACAGGGTTCTTTGCAACACATAGAGTAACCTCATGAATAGAAAAATATTAGTTGCATCTGAAATTCTAATATTATTTGGTGCAGGTTCCCCTGAGAAGATTGATATAGAACACACAGCTTGAACTAGGATATTTAGATTGTCCTCTTTTTCCTCCATCATAGGTAAAGGCTTTCCAGAATGAACCCACTTAACACCAGGTTCTCCCCAACCATTAAATGTGGGCAAGTTTGTTACAGTAGTCCCAGGAATAGCCTCCCTCTGGGATGCAATGATAGAAGACTTGAAAGTAAGAGTATGCATACCAGAGGAGGGAGACATGGGCAGCAAGCCCTCGCCATGTTGTAGTTCAGCAGATTGGTCCAGTTCATTGGTGGGGATCCTTATTACTATGGTTGCTTCTTCCTCACAGTCCTGGTTTGGCAGAGTTGATTCTGGCTTGTTCTTCCCTATAACTATATCTCCTTCTTCATCAATGAATTTTCACTTATTTAAGATTTGGAGGCCATCGAAGGCAACCCCATGGGAATCATTGAGACAGTTGCCTGCAGCAAGAGACTAACACCTGCGTGGAGGTAACCACACCCAAAGTTATTCCATCCTGTAATTTTGTGACATTTCAAGCTTCCCCCTCTAGTCCTTCAGGGTGTTACAGTCTCCTCTCCTGAACAGTCAGATAAGCCGGCATCCCCCTGCACACCAAGTAAGTTCAACTCCATTTGGGTGTTATAAACTTTTTTAGTTGCTGTATGTGGTTTAAATAAAAAGACTGGTGTGGGATTCTTACATTGACTGGAGCTGATGATATTAGATGGGAGAGCTTCGGTTTGTAGATTATCCTCTGGTGGAGATATAATTGGGTTTGAGGAGTCCTTCTGCTTTTGTTTAAGTTTAACTGTCTTATTTTTTGTGTTTGCTTATCTTCAAGTCTTTTCGATTTGGACACATCTTTTCTTGAGTTTGAACCACAGGAATGTTTACACAGCATCATGCTGAAACCAAAGGACTGGAACGCTTTGAAAGTCCATTTCAGCAGGTTTTCAGATTCTTCTTGCCAAAAAATAGCTTCATTAGTTGTGCACATTCAGAGAAGACTTTTTTAGCATAGCTACCTTCATTTCTTTTGTTATCACTTCTCAAAGGCTGCTGGTGCTTGTTACAAACACGCCGAGGGAGAGGGCAAATGCTATGTGCTCAGTCAGTTGCCATGACTGCTAAACTCCACCCCACCAGGATGTTGCTTTTTCTCAGGGTGTGCTCGCCACCCTACTGTGACACTTGCCTTATGTCCTCCATGAACCACTGCTGGCATGGACAGACCACCACCTCCACCACCCCTATTTGCTACTTCTCTCTACTCTTCCTCCTACTCAGCCCAGTGGCTTGCCATGAGATGGATCCTCTGCCCTCCAGTACCCAAGTGGGTCCTCTGCTTACCCCAGGGTACATCTTTATTGCATAGGTTGCAAAATATCCCTATCCCTAACCCTAATGTCCCATAGGCTAACACTGAAACTTTAACATGCCATATCTCCACCAGCTTTGGAGTTAAGGGACACTCTATACATCAAGGGTCTTAATGTGTACTACAATAGTAACATATAACACCCCTAGAAAAATTCATGGAGTGTGCAAAACACCTGAAAATCACCTCCCAAATTGCCCATGGTGCCAAATCCACAACTTAAGTCTGATAATCATCAAAAATGCATCCAGTATGCATCTCCTTGTGGACTACAACCATACCAAATAACAGATAAATTTGACAAGCTTTGACTGAGTCATGCCTAAAAAAAAACAGAGTAGTTGGTGGAAGTAATTTTGACCCAACTTTGCCTTTGTATGCCCCAAGGAGAAGTTATACCTTATGCTGTCTAGGCTACTAGATCATAATCTTGTACTTCATGATGTGTCAGTGGAGTGCAACATTGGGGGAGTTCTAGGCCACCATGAGTGGTCACTGATTAACTCCATGGTAAAAGTACCTGGGCCATTTGAGAGGAGCACCCATGGTCTAAGTACATCCACTGCCTCTCTGAGTTAGGTGATCCCAGCAGTGCATATACTAAAAACATCCATTGACAGATATGTAGAGGAACACATGGAGATTACAGGCGGGCAGTTGAGCTCACTGAGCATTTGAAAGTTGAACTGGATGCAAGGTTTGCAAAAGTGCTGGACAGTCACAGTCACATGTTTGTAGCCATGATGGTTCCCCACCCCAAATGTGAGATCCTTCACATGGCTATGGACAACCACAGCATAACTCACTTTTGCCAATAGCTGTACAAAGAACTGACTTGTTGCATGCAGGAAATGGTGCAGAAACAGGCTAGCAAAGAAGGTTGTGAAAGAGAGGGAATGCCATCTGGCAGGTCTAGTTCCAATGGTGGAGGTGGGGAAGAAATACCCGACACTGACAGCTGCACTGATGGCAGTGAGTGGGCACTGCTCAGTATGTCCTTAACTCAAGAGCAAAAGATGAGGACGCAGTCACAGCCTTTTTCTGCAGAAAATGTATTGAACAGCTCTTTTGCTGAGTCTCTTGAGCCATTTTAGGTTGATCCATTAGGCTACTGAGCACAGAAGATGCATACATGCTGTCTCCTGGCACAATGGGCGATAAGATACATCAGTTGTCCCCCTATGACTGTGTCATCTGAGAAGATGTTTAACACAGCTGGTGATGTTGCTGAGTGTCATTGTGCAATGCTAGACTCTGAACATGTCCAACAGATTGTTTTCATCAATCTTAACTTGCCGTTACTTGGGTACAAATGTGTATTTACCCCATGAAATAGAAATAGTGCACTTTTGCTGGCTGTTTTTCTCCATAAAGTTGAGCTGCATATTCCCCTATGCTTCCTTCTTGTGGTCTTGCACGCACCTTCATTATGATATAAATATATTAACTTTTTCTGAATCAGACATACATTACCTTCTTGTTATTTTAATGCATGCCATTATCCTGTATGCCTGTATGTTAGAAACAACAAGGCTGCTAAACAAAACCATAGCCATAATAGCTCAAAGGTAATGTCAAAATCCAGTGGGTGCTTACTTCTCAAGCTATGTCTTCCTAACAATGAGGTCGTGAAACTTGTGTGCACTGCACAGTGTACTCACCACTCTGGTTTTTCATAAAGCCTACAGAAATATGCCCAAAATGTTCTTATTTTATTTAAAGACTCACATAATCCAAACATTTTGCAGATAGGACTTGTTTACGGGTTTGTTTTTACTGTCCTCATGATTTTGTTATCCCTTTCTTTCTTGCAGTTACTTGTCTCACATATAAAAAAGGCTGCCTGATTTTATTGCTCTTTTAAAATCTTTTCATTTCATTTTCATTTTTCACACATGCAATTTGCTGCTACCCAGTTTACACTAGGCCTTGTGGCAATCCCACAGGGGGACACTCTCCGTGCCTTAACTTCCAGAGAGGAGAGTCATCCATGGAAGGCTTAATACTCCCTCCTCTGGCCCCCAAGCCCCAAGAGATCAAGGTCCATTCGGAAACTTGGTTCATCAGAATAATTAGCAGTACTGACAATAGTGCAGAACTACAGGGCTAGCTATTTCTGTTCATTTGAAGAAACCAAACCATTTTCTTTTTCAGTATATTATTTTTCTCTGCCTGCTGTCCACCAGGGATATATCCTGTACTCAGATAGTGATGTACCCTTAAATGCAACAGGGATATGCCTTGCCATGTAATAAGGCAGGGCATAGGATATAGCCTGTTCAGGCTCTAGTAGCCATCCTTGAGAGAACAGGGAGTTTTTTTCATTCAGGCCAATTCCAGGACATGGCATCCACCCAGATCTGCACTTGAGTCTGTCTTACTGCGGCAGACACACACAAGAAAATATTTTGACAGTGACATGTTGGTCTCCTAGTGGGTTGAGATCCCTGCAAGGTGACCTACATGGTGTGTTATAAAAAAATTGTCTGTGAGGCTTTGCTCTTTGGCCTTCCTTGAAAATAAAATGAAAGGATGTAAAAATAG
The DNA here is from genome assembly GCA_016271365.2 of Neoceratodus forsteri. Taxonomy (NCBI): domain Eukaryota; kingdom Metazoa; phylum Chordata; order Ceratodontiformes; family Ceratodontidae; genus Neoceratodus; species Neoceratodus forsteri. Next base: position 1,153,643,229 of record CM057456.1, on the reverse strand, counting down.
TTATAAAAGGAGGTATCCATTTTTATTTGTGTAATAAATAATTGCAAGTAAGAAAGGGATAGAAAGGGATAGCAGAATGATGACAAAAGTAAAACAATTCCCTAAACAAGTAAGGAATAACACCCACCAAGGTGTCTGGGTGTTGTCTGATATACAGACACCTCAGATATGTTGTGAGGCATGAGGCATATCCTGATCACTTTCAACCACCTGAGTGGTCCATATATCAGCATGCTCGTTCACCTTAAAGTGTGTTATGTCTTTTATAAAATAGGCCTAATCTGATTTGTGAAGTATAAACAGTCATTTAGTTCTGACCTGCCTAGGTGTGCTCTGATAGGATTATCAGTCAGGTGATGGTTATCAGTCTGTTGATGCTCTTGGCCAATCAGATTGCTAGAATTTAATCACCTATTTTATAAGCCCTATCAGTAAAACAGGTTTAATATGTGTTGTTTTAACGATTGCTTGCAGAGCACAAACAGGCCTTGTAGTATCATTTTTTTTAACTCTTACAAAAACTCCCCTAGCATTTCTCCTGAGAAACATTGACAATTATCACACACAAGTATGAACAAATTTATCCTCTCTAGCTTGGAATTCAGAAAAGGAATGAACATTGACAAGATTTCTGCTTTTCGGCTAATTTTAACAAATGGATGGAAATAGATTACTCTTTCAAAGCAGCTTAGATGTCTCTCTTGCCTGTAACTTCTGTGAGTGCTGGATCACATGGGTTGTCTTCAGTGAGCTTTGGACGTGGACCCTGATTGAACAAGAAGTCTTGGGAGACCTTGAAGTCTCACACACTGTTCCAGTGGTCGCATAATGAATAAGGAAGCATGAATTACAAATAATTGGGCCCCTGAATATGAATATTTGCCTGAATATTCAAAACAAGTTATTTGCACACCCTTATTAGCCATATACATTACAGATTCCATACTGTAGGTAGTTAAATGTTTTAACTGAAAAATGCGGTAAACATTGGGACTTGTAAACTGCTTACTTCTGATCATAGGAATCATAGGAAGGTTTATGAGCAAAGTAGACTACTAGAGCCTTTAACATGCTTGTACCCATCATGTGTCCACTGGGTAATGCCAGAGAGTATTACAAGTATAAATCTTACTACTCTGTGATCCCATAGGCACTTGTTGATCACAAGTACTGTTTTCTTGACATCAATATCAGACGGCCTGGTAAAATGCATGATGCGTGTGTCTTTAAAAATAGTCCTTTGTACCAATTATCCCAAGGTGGAAAACTGTTCCCATCACTGAATTGGATGATTAGTGGAGTGAGTATGCCTGTAGTCATACTAGGAGACCTGGCATATCCATTGTTGTCTTGGCTGATGAATCTGTACCCCAACTACAGTGAACCCAGAAAAAGAAACTTCAGTTACTGTCTCACCAAAGCAAGGATGGTGGTGGAATGTGCCTTTTGCCATCTCTAGGCTCAAAGGCAATATCTTTTAAAAAGGAATGAATTTAGTATTGATAATGTGCCATATGTAACTGGGGCCTGCTGCACCCTTCACAACATGTGTGAAGTGAAATCTGAAGTGTTCCTGACTGTGCAGATGAGTGCACTGGAAGACAAAGTGTTCCAGAAGCCTGATGGTGACACTGTTCCAGCAGAAGACTTCCCTGGCTGCCATGGATCAGCAGACTGCATCTGTAAGGGATGCATTGGCCCAATATTTCTATAGCCACATGTGAAGTAATAACTGGACTATGTGGCACCTTGTAACATCAAAGTTCTATAAACATAATAACTATTGTGAGTGCTGATGGACTTACCTTCCTGTTCTTTGTGAAACAATAAGTACCCAGGACACAAACTTAAAGCACAAAACAGTTTATTTTAAGGTCAAAGTAAAAAGAGCAATTGTTTCATACAGTTTAAAAAGAATGTTTCTATTCTATTTTTTTATGTTAATGTTAGTATCATACATCAACTGGTGAAGTTATGATCATTTGCATAACCAGAAAAATATAATGAACACATTTTTAAAACCATTTGAATAAAAACATGTTCCACTTATACATTTTTCAAACCTTGGTATGAATTCCTATCAGTATGAATTGCTAAAAACACTTGTTAACAATGTTGTTTTAATTGTGAACGCTACATTTTACATTAACCTATTGAACACATCTTTGAAAGAAACAGAATTGAAAATCCTTACAAAAACATGTGTTCAGTTTAGCCAGGTGCAAAACATTTGCAGCACTATCAAACAGTAAACATTGCTAACATAAGTTGAGCCTTTGTAATAGTTCCTATTATATAATGTTTCTCTCTGTGTACAATTACTGTCATTGCTCATGATGTCTGTAATACCTGCCTGCCACAATTTGTAATGATGTGGAGCCTTTGAAAAAGAGTCCCTGATTCAAAGGGTTGTGATTCCTAGACTTCAATAAAACAAAAATAAATTAAAGTTTGTTATATTTGAACAGAACCTTTTTAGCTGTATAAACACATTAGATTAACTAATAAAACATATGCAGAACTTTGAGTCTGCTGGCTGTCATTTACTACATCAGTTGTGACTCAGATCTGACAAGTTTGCTGTTAACAGATTACCCCTCAAATTAAGCCTCAACCACCACAGCAAACCAAGTTTTTAATAATGGAATGCATAAACTGAATCAGGTAGAAAATCAGTAGTGACATGGAAAAGTACAAGAGATAGTGACAATGACATGAATCAATGTTAAAAAACAACAACAAAAAAATTGCAACAAGACAACATACCTGAGTCCAGTATAGGATCAGATTCAAAGTACTCATCTACATTGTGCTGATCATCGTTTTCTACTGCGGTACTCTCCAACACAATGGGAGGCTCTGTTGTTGTCTTTGTCCTCATGATCTTGTCAAGTTCTTTGTAAAAGGGGCAAACCACTCTGCCACCAACGGGTGACGAATGCCAACTCTGGCCTTGTGGTACCTTGCTTTTAACTATTTTGTTTTCTCCCAACATTGCTTCACGTAATATTCTACGTCATGTCCTAGAAGGTACTGTGACATCTTTTCCTATATTTTAGTATTTGTCTAACAAATGGTAAGCTTATCTTGTACCTGCTCCTGTGACCAGTATTCAGTCAACAGGTTAGTAGCTTCATTAGTCCAGGTGGCACTTCTATCAACTGTAGAAGCAATATTCAGTATAGTGTACAAATATATATATATATATACACACATGCAGTATACATACACACATATATATATATATATATATATATATATATATATATATGTATATATTTATTATAGGGCACTATGCAGCCCCTATAGTTAGAGTTGAGTAGGCAGTTTAATGTTAACCCCCAAATTTTGCACATTAATAACTTTGCAACTGTTCAATGGATTTGCACAAAATTTGGAATGCATGGTCTCAGATGGTAGATCTCTTGATATGACAAGTTGCATTTCAGTCAGATTGGCGGTTTTCATGCAGCAATGTGCCAAGTGATGCATTTTTTACTTTTTTGCCCATTTTTTCAGATTTTTGCCCATCGTGCTGTTGCCACACCGTTTGGAATTTTGGTCAGAAATTTTTAGGGTAGCAAGAAGTTTCCCAAAAGCATAATCTAGCATTTGAGTGGTGAAAAAATATGAATCCATTCCAAAAGTTATTGAATTTTGAATTTATGGGTTCTGAGCATGCTTAGTTCAGTCTTTGATTTATATGGATGTTTTGAAAAAGATGATTGGGCTTGCAATCAAGGATTTTGTCACCTCGCAAATGGGGATTTATAAAATCTCTGTTTGTGAGGAAAAATTCCCCTTTCATGAGCCACCATCTTGTTTTCATTTTTCTCAGCAAACAAAATATTGTAACTTGTCCCACAGATGTGTTGTGTGGTTTTTGTTCTGGGTGATGCACTCTACAAACCCATGGCTTTGGTTTGCTTCATTTTTGCCAAAAAATTTCCATTTTAAATTTTATAATTCCTTGTTTTCACTTGCTTCCAATCCTTGTTCGCGAGGTGACAAAATCCCCTTTCACAAGCTGATCCCCTTTCATGAGCTGACAAAATCCTTAATTGTGATTTCCAGACCAGATGGGCCAATCTCATGAGCAAGGATTGACTCACGAACAGGGATTTTGTCAGCCCACAAAAGGGGATCGGCTTGGGAAAGGGGATTTTGACAGCTCATGAAAGGGGATTGGTTTTTTGAATCCCATTCACGAGCAGTCAAAATCCACTAACACCAACTGATCCTCTTTCATGAGCCAACAAAATCCTTGATCATGATTTCCAGACCAGATGGCCCATCTCACAAACAAGGATTAGCTCACGAACAGGGATTTTGTCACCTCACAAAAGGGGATTGGCTCACTAAAGGGGATTTTGACAGCTAGCAAAAGAGGATTAGTCTTTTGAATCCTCTTTTGTAAGCTGTCAAAATCCCCTTTTGTGAACCAATCCTCTTTTGTGAGCAGACAAAATCCTTGATTGTGATTTCCAGACCAGATGGCCCATCTCGCTAACAAGGATTGGCTCGTGAATAGGGATTTTGTCATCTCGCGAAAGGGGATTGGCTCACTAAATGGGATTTTGACAGCTCACAAAAGGGGATTGGTTTTTTGAATCCTCTTTCTCAAGCTGTCAAGATTCCCTTTAATGAGCTGATCCCTTTTCTCGAGCAGACAAAATCCTTGACCACGATTTCCGGACCAGATGGCCAAAATATGACAAATGAGGAATTCTCATGAACAGGGATTTTGATAGCTTGCAAACGGGGTTGATCTCACGAACAGGGATTTTGACACCTCACAAACTAGGAATTTCCAAACTTTCCCAGTGCACTGCAAATAAACAGTTTGGTGTTTTGGCTTGAAATTTGCAGGGTATAAAGGGGGTGTCCCAGAGATGTGAATTATGCTGTTTAGGTACAAATATTTTCACTGGTTTCATAGCTATGCCATTACAAAGTTGAGATATTTCCCATAGGATAACATTATGGCACCTGCAATGCTTTTCAGTGCCTGTATCTCAGAAAGGATTTAAGATACAGGTTTTTCAATCTGGGCAGAGGTTTCCAAGTCATGATTACAACTGCAGTGGAATTTTTTCATAGCTGCTATGGTTAATGAAATATTGGCAAAAAACTGTTACAAGGATTCCTTTTCAGCCCTATAGGGCTGCTGTATGACTCCATAGTTATGTGTAAGTGGGATTGCTGGGCCCAGAGGCCCCGCACTCCCACAGATGCATATTATTATGCTAAAATGGACAGTTTGAAGGAAGCACAGAACCTGGAGGGCCCGCGCTCCCACCAATATACACCAGTTACCAGTTACATTATACTTTCTCAAAAAATAAAGAAATTGTTGCAAAAAACTTCATTAATGCATCAATTAGGGTTGAAGCAACAAAAGTAGGGAAATGAGGCATTAGGGTTGACAGCCTAACACCCCCCACACCCTACCATGCCACCACATCCCCACCCACCACAAACCAACAGGTGATGGGGTGTGCCTTGAGTCTGTTGGGCCTAACTCTCAACCCATTCTCCTATACTGTATCATGTGAGCATTGTTGCACATGGAATGGAGTGAGAGTAAGTGTCAATGATCCCAAGGCACACCATCACCAGTTGGTCTGTGGTGAGTGAGGTAAGTAGGGGCATGGGTGTGTGTTAGGCTGTCAACCCTAATGTCTCTATCCCTACTTTGTTGCTTCAACCCTGATACATTAACAAAGTGTTTTGCAATGTGTTATATATATATATATATATATATATATATATATATATATATATATATCTCCTGTGTTTGTGTATATATATATATATATATTATTTATACAACGTATGTTTTGGGATAAATATGAGTATAAAAAATGATATCTAGGATGCCCAGTGAAGATAACATTGTAATCTTCATGTTCCTATACATCATACATTTATCTCCACATTCCTATATGTCATCCTGATGAAAGTGAAAGTGTTTCACTTTTCATCACACACCTGCCTCTCTTTCCTCTGTCCCTGTACAAGTAACCCCAAAAAAAACACACATCTCTTGCATCTGGTTGATCCTGCCTACCTCTTAACACAAATAATTAATTTTAAACATATCTGGTTGATCCTGCGACTTCGTTTCACCCATGTTCAACTGTAATACGCCATGACCGATCAGTACGCAGTCAAATGTAGCGTGACCGAGCGCAACAATATTCAAATCTCAGGTACTGTCATAATCATAGAGCCTGTGCTGTAAATTGTTGAAAACTGTGACCCTTTCCTAATATTGGCTATATTTTAAGAGAAGAAGCTGCCGACAATACTGAGAGAAGAGCGAGCGAGTCGGCAGCTTCAGAACAGCAGACGAAAGCGTGAGTGTCAGTTGCCATAGCATGCTGGACCTGGATAAAACAAAATCACAGGATCAACCAGAAAATGTATCTTTTTTTAAACATATGTGTTTAAAGATGCAAGAAGGATCAACCAGATATGTATTATTCAATGAGTTTACTGCAGCAACATGAGACAATTTTATTTAAGAACATATGTAATCTGCTCTTTTGAAGGACGGGCTATGGAGAGTTCTATTGGGGTGGTCAGGGCAAGGTTAGCCAGAATCCAGACACATTTTGGCATAATAATTTTAAAGTAGCAGGATCAACTACATATATTTTTTTAAGCAACATATGCATCTGTTGTGCTGGTAGAACATACTGCAGATTTGTGTTGAAACAGCCAACATCTCTATGTAGTGGAATGTATTAAGTGCACATTTGGAGCTTTTGTTGAATGCAGCCCAAAACATACATAGTATAAACAGAATATGACATGGCCTGACTGAAGATATCATATTTATCTTCCTCGAGGCCAATGACATCATGATATCTCTTTCGTAAACGCCACTCATGAGATATCATGATATCATTAACCTCGTGAAGAACAAACGTATCGGTCATTCAGTATCATATCCCCTATATATATATATTATATGGGCGTAGTACTGCTCTTATAGTTAGGGTTCAGTAGGCACTTTAATGTTAAACCCACATTTTTGCACATTAATAACTTTGCAGCCATTCAATGGATTTGCGCAAAATGTGGAACGCATGGTCTGGTATGGTAGATCTCTTGATCTACCAAGTTATGTTTTGGTTTGACTTACAGTTTCTGTGCAGAAAAGCTACTTTTGACATGTTTGTTGCCCATCACACTGCTACCACACCATTTGGTATTTTGGTCTGAAATTTGGAATGTGGAAAGAGTGTGGGTCAAAGAAGAATCCAGCATTGGTTTGGTGAAAAAATATTAATCCATTCAAAAGTTATTTAAATTTTTAATTTGTGGGTTCTGAGCATGCTGAGCAAGCCAAGATTTATATGTATGTTTTGCGAAAAAGGGCTCATGGTCAAGGATTTTGTCCGTTCATGAAAGGGGATTTAAAAAATCCTAGTCTGTGAGGAAAAATTCCTTGTCCATGAGCTGCCATCTTGTTTTCATTTTTTCCTCCAAACAAAATCTTGTAGCTTCCTCCATGGGTGACTTCTTGTGCAATAACATCTCATTTCCCCACTTTTGTTGCTTTAACCCTAACTGATGCATTAAACAATGTTTTTTTGCAATATATATATAAATATATATATTTATATATATTATACTGGTGTGGTCATGCCAGTATAGTTAGGATGAAAGTGCACTTCTTTGTTAAAGTCCAAACTTTGAACTTTAATAACTTTGGAGCCATTCAATATATTTGCATGAACTGCATGCATAATCTCTAGGATAGGTCTCTTGACCTGCCCAATTTCATGGGAATCCATTGAGTGGTTTCTGAGATATAAAGTTTTGAAAAAGCAGAATTCTTTTTTGTGTAATTTCTTTCTACAGCTGGATCTCAGAAACAGTTTTATGTTGTGGTCTGAAATTTTCAGAGTAGAAAGCCTTTGGGTCACAGATGTGCCTTTTGAAGGTTTGGTGACAAAATATGAATCCATTCTAAAGTTATTACATTTTTAATTTCCCATTATTTCCTATGGGAAAATGTATATGTATAATGAAAGTGAAAGTACTTTTCTCGCACTTGCACATTAATAACTTTGCAACCCTTAAATGGATTTGTATGACATTTTTGCAAGTATACTCTCTGTGGATGTGCCAAATTCAGTGTAAATCAGATGTGTGGGTTTTGAGATACAGAGCATCCACAATCCTACATTTATCAGTTTTTTTTACATTTCTTTCTCTACCTGTATCTCAGAAACGGCTTTAGGTAGTGATATGAAATGTTCAGGGTGGAAAGCCTTTGCCTCACAGATGTGCCTTTTGAAAGTGTGGTGACAAAATATTAATCCATTCAAAAGTTATGACATTTTAAATGTTTCCATTATTTCCTATGGGAAAAGTTATGTACACGGCATGTAAATTTCAATTTTTTGGATAATACGAGCATTGTGCAAAAATTTCTAGCTTCTTTTTTCAAAGAAGGCTGGTATTATGCACACAATAAAAGTACTGTGACCACAATACCAGCTTCTTTTCACAAAGAATGTGTACACAGTTCACAGAGGTTCAATCGATTGAACTGTTTTTCATCCACCATATTGTTTGCTGCTTAGCGAGGATGCTGAAGTACAGAACGTTTAAAAAAAATAATCAGAACTCAGTTAAAGAGGTGTATTCTGATTGTTTTTTTTTTCAGCTGGACCTAAACAGGTTTTTTTGTCGGGTGTCAGGTTATACAGAGAATGGCTTGTAGGCCATTCTCTGTATGAGAAGAGAGGTATTTCCTTGACTTCTGCAGCCGCAGCTGGAACTCGTGCTGCCACCTGCAGAATCAGGGAAGAACTGCTTTATTCACACTGACGTGGGGTGCCCAATCCCCATTTCGGTATGTATGCCCTGCAGACACACACACTTATTTGGCACACTAGGAGCCCACCCCAATGTGCCCTACATTATTTAAAAGCCTGTGAAAAAAAGAAAACCTTCCCCCAATGTTTTTTCTTTTATAAAGAACCCTGCATCGAAAATTTTGATAATTTTGATGCAGGATCCTGCATCAAACTAGTTTGCCCCCTCCCCAAATTCCTATGTTTTGCACCGATATTGGGGCGCCCAATCCCCATGTTGGTGTGTATCCCCCCAGTACTGTGGCACACTGGGAGCCCATTCCAGTGTGCTAAGATATAGTTTGTTTTTTTTTACTTTCTAACACAGAGATGCCCATTCCCAGTGTTGGATGCCCCCCCGCCCAATTTTTATTGCCAGCAGGAGTGCCAAATCCCTTTGTGGGCATCATGACCACCCCAACTTATGTGGCACACTGGGAGCCCACCCCAGTGTGCCCATATTAATTTTTTTAACCTGTGAATAAAGAAAACCATCCCCAATGTCTTTTTTTAACAAACCTGTAATAAAGAAAACAGTCCCTCATTGTCTCTCCAGTTCACCCTCCCCATCCCACCCTCCCTCTGTGCACCCACCTCCCTGTAACCCCCTTTATCCTATACTTACCTCCAAAGGTAGGTGCTGTCATCTTCTTTGGACCAGGAACACATCTGCACTCTTCAAAGCCAAATTGCAAACTGAAGAATCAAAGGTAAGCAGTATAATTGGAATCAGTGGGGGAGTTTCAACTTACATTGATAACTTGACCAATTTTAGGAATTTTTGCACCACATTTTCAACATGGGGTTCTTGGGAACTCACCTTATGAACACTGGCACTGTCATGTTGTTGCTCAGTCCCGAAAGGTGATTTATGAAATTAAAGAGCAACTGCTCACAATGTGGGGTCCCAAAAAGCCAATTTTGCAGATTTGGTGAAACAATTCCCCAAAATGATGATGTTATGAGTGTGCATTGCGCAGTTTCTATGCACGCTCGTTACTTCGTCAATTTTTAATATTTTCACGTCAGATTTTCAGCATTGCCATTTTTTCACATCTATTTATGAACAGTGCAGCTGTCATTTTGCACATCCTGCCCAGAATGTGTTTTCATACCTGTGGCACAGAATGGCACGGTCGCTGTGCGAATTCAACTTTTGTGACTGATTAACAAAATCACAGTTCCTCTGTTCATGATGGGAAATCCTAAAAAGCTGATGTAGAAAATTTGGTGAAAAAAATTCCAAAAAGAATGAATGTGGTATGAGCGTGTGTTTTGCAGTTTCTACGCACGCTTGTAACTTCACCAATTTTTCATATTTTCACTCCACATTTTTAACATTTCAATTTTTACACACCACCTCATGAATAGTACAGCCAACGTTTTTCAAATCCTGTCAAAAATGTTTTTCTGCACATGTGGTACAAAAATGGCTTTTTTACATGAGGACAGTTGTTTCTGATTTTAAATCTGGCATCTATTACTGCTGTGATCCATTGGCTACAGTTAGCCACAGAAACACTCCAATTGGCTCCGTATAGCTCTGCACTGTTAATGCTTGAATTATATTTTACTGGATTTTGATTTCTGTTAATACTGTCTTGCTAGCATTTTAGAGTTCATGTTTTGCTGATTTAATCTAAGTGCCTGTAGAGTGTTCCCTCTTAAGACCCAGCAGCGACCTCAGCTCAGGTCTTGAACTCCCCCTCTTTTCACCTTTTTACTCTGTTATTGTGTTTTAATTAGCCTTGTTCTTGCCCTCTCAGACCTTGTGGTACCTTGCGTAACATTTTGGTCTGTAGCCCATCACCTGTTTAAGCCATTTTGCATTTCTTTTTAGCTCCACGAACAGCCCCACCATCAGCATCTCTTATTTAATTTCCCCCTGTCCTTCTCTTTTCAGTAAGTCCGAGAGCCACAGCTGTGGTTCTCTGACAAACCTGACTTGCCAGAATGCCATCTGTGGTCTGGGTTTGAAGCCACCAGCACCTCACAGAAGCCTAGGTATGGACTCACCCTTAGGACTGGTTACCTCCAGGAAGGGAGCCCTGATTTTTCTTTTTTACCTGAGGACAGTTGTTTCTGGGTTTAAATCTGGCATCTATAACTGCTGTGATCCATTGGTTGCAGTTAGCCCCAGGAGCACTCTGATTGGCTCCGTATAGCTCTGCACTGTTAATGCTTGAATTATATTCTACTGGATTTTGATTTCTATTAATACTCTCTTGCTAGCATTTTAGGGTTCAAATTTTGCTGATTTAATCTAAGTGCCTGTAGAGTGTTCCCTCTTAAGACCCAGCAGTGATCTCAGCTCAGGTCTTGAACTCCCCCCCTTTTCACCTTTTTACTCTGGCATTGTGTTTTAATTAGCCCTGTTCTTGCTCTCTCAGACTTTGTGGCACCATGCCTAACATTTTGGTCTGCAGCCCAACCCCTGTTTAAGCCATTTTGCATTTCTTTTTAGCTCCACGAACAGCCCCACCCCCCAGCCTCTCTTATTTAATTTTCCCCTGTCCTTCTCTTTTCGAATAGTCCGAGAGCCACAGCTGTGATTCTGTGATGAACCCCTACCTGCCAGACTGCCATCTGCTGTCTGGGTATGAAGCCACCAGTCCCTTTCAGAAGTCCAGGTATGGTCTCGCCCTCGGGGACTGATTACCTCCAGGAAGGGAGCCCTAGTAGCCTGATGTTTTGTCCCCCTGGCCCACGCTCACCCCGGACTTGTGTAAATACACTTAAGCCCCACTCCGGCTTACTAGGTCACTCCTACAGGCTATTACCAGCCAGCTGCTCAAGCTTAAAGTGACAGCAACACTATCTCTTGTGAGGCACATTCCCTATCTAGTGTAACTCCTTCTAGCTCTCTCATCTCTCCACACTCTTTCTCTGCCTCTCTAAGGCAAAGTGACAGCCACCCTTATCACCTGCCTGGTGCATTCCCATCTTGTACTGTTCCCCTGACTTGATCTGCCCACCTATTTCTCACTGACTGTCTGCCACCAAAACTCAAAGTTTCCAGTTCCTCTATTTCCTGACAAGCGTATTCTTCCAGCTATGAGTCCTTCTCCCTCTAGCTCTGTTCTCTCTCCTCCATATTCTCCCCGACTAGTGTCAAGCACGTGCCTAATTTCTAAAATACCATTACTATATCTGCATGTTGGGCTTCCTTGGCTTTCTGCTTGCCAACTTTTATGGCTTTTCATGGACATCTGCATTTTTTTGTCCTGCCCGCCCTGACCCAGGTCTCTATTAAATACACAATAGGCCATGCCCTTGTGTTCCTTTTGTTTTTTATTGGCTTCCTACAAACTATTCTGTAGACAAGCATCTACTAAACATTAACTTCCTTCTGGTGCTGTATCAGTCAGGACGCACCTGCTTTTCTCTCCTTCATGGGTCTGAGTTGCCCCTACTCTGTACAGCTAGTTGTGCTGTGCCTTTGTTGACCTCCTTTTCTAGATCTGCTTCCCTGCCTTGCTATCCATGGCAATTTTTCTCTCATGGTTTTTTCCTTGGGAACCAGAGCCTGCTATTTTAATTTTATAGCTAAACAGAATTTTGTCCCACACCGCCCGTCCTGACCCCGGCCTCTATTAAATACACAGTAGCCACATCCATGCTTGCTAATTCCTCCCACTTCAGCTACAAACTGCCAATGGCCTCTTAAGGCTATACTGCCTGTTTGTTACCCACCAAGCATAGTGATTAACTGTACAGCCTTACTTTGGAACCAGTGTGTCAGGCTTGATGACTGAATCAAGCTGCCATGTTCCCTATCAAGAGGTGCTACCTCCTTCTGCCCCTTGCTACCTGGCTTGGTACAGTCAGCACCAGATGCCTAGCTGGGCCACTGCTACCCCCCTCTGAACCACTACTGGGTAGTGAATGGCTGTCAAATGCACCTTCAGAAACTGCCTCACTTGGCTGTGGGCAGCAACTTACTTGGCCTTACCCTACAAACACAGGTGGCCATATGCCCTCTCCTGACATAGGGGTGGTAACGGTTAGCTATACCCTAATAATTAAACCACTGTCCAACCACCTGAATCACCTGAGTCCTCAGCGGTGGAAGGTACGAGCCGAATTTAGCATAAACCTTTCTGCCAGAAAGGTCATCTTCATGCTCCTGCTCCTCTCTGGCAACATTCACTCAAACCCAGACCCACTCACTTCAATGGGACATAGTGTTCATAAGGTCAAAGGCCTAAAAATAGCCTCACTGAACATCTGCAGTTTAACCGCAAAATTTGACCAACTACAGGCATGGATGGCCCTCCATACCCTTGACTTCCTCTGCCTAATGGACACCTGTTTAACCAGTAAGATTAAATATAGCGAAGTTGCACTCAAAGGCTTCCAAGCATACAGGATTGATAGAATAGGCAAGAGAGGCAGGGGATGCCTCATCTATGCCAAGGAATTTCTGCAGTGCTCCATCTTCCCTGGAACTAGGGTGGCTGAGGACCATGAGATAACAGTGATAAAGGCACAAGTTGGCCAGAATGGCAAAACTCTCATCCTTGCCATGATCTACCTACCCCCCAAGAAAGCCACAGTAGGTCTTCCCACAATTATGGATGTTATCAGCACCCTTCCAAAGGGGATGGAGCCCATCATTACCAGGGACTTTAACATAAACTGGGATGGAAAGGAGGCTGCCCCTTTCAGGGATCTGACAGCCACCTTCAACCTGACACAACTTGTCACCTGCCCCACCAGGCAGACCTATGAGACAGGAAACAGTACCCTCCTAGACTGGGTCCTAGCAGGCTCACCATCCCGTATCTCTGAGATCAATGTTCTCCTGCACACGATAAGTGACCACTCCCCAATCACCTTTCTGTGGTCTAATAAATTTACCAAAAGCCCACCCATCCTCATTGAAAGCAGGGTCTTGAGGAAGGGTAAACTTGTAGCCTTCAAATCAGCCCTTGCCCTACATGACTGGACTCCTATTGACCTGATGACTACCCTTGATAAGGCCCTCAGTTACTTTATTAAGGGCTTTAGCTCCATCTGTGACTTCTATGCTCCACTCATAACAAGAAAGATTTGGTGGCAGGCAAATGGCTGGATTTATGGGGAGCTCCTCTTCCACCAGAAAGAAAGGGACATATTCTGGGAGAAGACCAGAAACACAGCTAGCAAGCATGACTACCAGTGTTACAGAACAGCCAGGAATCACTACACCAAGCTAATCCAGCTTGCCAAAGCCAACTATCATAAGGCCCAGCTTTGCAATTCTTGGGGTGATGGGAAAAGATTCTGGGAAATCATCAAAAGCATCCTTGGAAAGGAGGACAAGAAGCACCCTCAGCTGCTCAGTATCAGTAACACCCCCACTACAGACCCTCTAGTTATTGTGGAAGCCTTCAATAAGGCCTTCACCAATCTTACCCCAGTGCTACCACCTGCCTATTTTCAACCTGGTTTTAACCATTCCAACAACGTATCTATGGAGTGTTCTCACCCAACCTTCTACTTTAAAAAGGTGATGGTGAAGGAGGCCCTAACTACAATCAAGAATGTACTAGGTAAGACCAGACTGGGCAGTGATGGGATAGACTTAAAATTTCTATCCCTCACCCTGGATGTTCTTATAGTGCCCATTATCACACTGTATAATAAGTCCCTGGCCCTTGCCCAATTCCCAGTAGTTTGGAAGCAGGCCCTAGTTATGCCAGCGCATAAAGGAGGTGACAAGTCTCTGGCAGCCAACTACAGACCCATCTCAATCCTCTTCCCTTGTCCAAGGCACTGGAAAAGATTGTGGCAGGTCAACTCATCTACTGCCTCAATAAGTATAATCTACTATGCCCAACCAGCATGGCTTCAGACAAAATCACAGTACCACCACTGCCCTGCTGGACTACATGGACTATGCACATAAGGCCTTGGATGTAGGCAAACTGGTGGGGTCTGTCTTTATTGACCTCACCAAAGCCTTTGATACAGTCAACCAACCCCTGTTACAGACCCAACTGCAAAACATGGGTGTGGCACCCAATGCCCTTTGCTGGTTCCAAGACTACCTGATACGGAGAAATCAATGTGTCAAAATTGGACAAACAGTATCCAGCGTAAGACAGGTATCATTAGGTGTGCCCCAGGGATAAATACTGAGGCCCCTACTCTTCAGCCTCTTCTTAAATGACCTTCCCACAGCCTGCACCACCAAACTCATACTATATGCAGATGATGCTGTGCTCCTGAGCAGCAGAACATCTCAGGCTGCCCTACAATCTGAGCTGCAGAACTCTTTCTCCAAACTCAAGGACTGGTTCTGTAGTCATAAGTTGCTACTAAACTACAAGAAGACCAAGGCCATACTTACATCCAGCCCCCACAACAAAATAAGCACCACCCCCTCATCATCTCCAACTCATGCAGTGAGCCGCTGGAACAAGTCCACTTGTTCAAGTATCTGGGGATCATAATAGATGATACCCTCATGTTTGTGCACCATATTGACTCTCTGGTCAAGACAGTCAATACCAAGACTGGTGTCCTGTACAGGCACAGGCAATACCTCTCTCCAGGGGCCCTCTGCCTCTCAGTCCACAGCTCCATCATATCTACTATTGACTATGGACTAGTGGTCTATGGGGTGGCAATGGATACAGTACTTAAGAGGGTTAAGATTGTGCTCAACAAAGGCTGCAGATTCACCCTGGATGCTGACTGTGGCATGCACACCTGTACTCTGTGTGAACGCGAAAATTGGCTGTCATTGAGAAACAGGGTCAAATTCCAGACTTGCATCCTAGGGAAGAAGGCTCTATTGGGTAAAACACCACCTTGTGTAGGAAATTTGATAAAGGGGGCCTTGGCTATCCCCTTCCATCGCACCTTACTTGAGCAATGTGCATTTGCCTACCGGGCCTCCTGTGGATGAATGAACTCTCCAGGCATCTCTCGGCCACCAGTTGTCTAGCCCAATTCAAAACTGACCCTAAATAGCACCTTATAACACTCTCTAAGTGCACCTGCCCCTAAATCCAGCCACACCTGCTCTCTCTGCCCCTAGCAAGCACTAGGCAGGCCTCAGGTACCCCCTCCCTCTGTCCCTTCTCATGACTTGCCTCAGCAATCAGTTTGTGTCATGCTCCTTTGACACCCACCACCCCACCTTCCCCCTCCCCAACTCCCAGTCCCATGAGTTTCCCTAATAGTCACTACTAATGCAAGATGCTGACCATGCCCCTTTGCACCCCACCATTTACTCTAGCATCTTCTCCACTCAGCCGCCCCTCACCCCCATTTCTCCCTACACCTTATCACCCTTCTTCCTCCACCCTTCATCTCCACTGCAGTACCTACCTCTCTCTCGTACCTCCTTTCTTCACCCCACTGCCAGCTATCCCTGTTCCTCGAAACCACTGACAAGGCACTTTTTGGTTGCTTATTTCCCCCCACCACCCTCATAAAGTTTTTTTCTTTTTATTTTAACTTGTACCTATGTTTTGAGTTATTCTGTAAGTTCTGAATCCAAGCTATATCGTTCATTGTAATGCACCTTTGCTTTCTCCTATTGTACTTTGTTTTGCAATCTATGATGTGGAACCTTTGCAAAAGAGCTTGTGCTCAAAGGTCTTTTCTGAATCACTAAATAAATAATATAAATAAATAAAACAGTTGCGTGGACTCACATTTCGACAGGGATTTCAAAGTTTTCTGTACTGGGTACATGCAGTGAGGCGATAAGAAGGTTATGTTGAACAGTTGGAGCGACAATTATTTAAGATGGCACAGTTATGACTATTTGTTGCAGTTTCACTATGCCTGCTCATAACTTAATGTGTGGAAGGACAGGGGCCAGAGATCCCTGTGTTTCCACAGCTACATACATATGTGCATCTGTGGAGGGATGGGAGTGCAGGGTCTGAAGGACCCTGCACTTCCACTGTGACATATGGATACTGCTGTATTGTCTCGATGGAGGGATGGGAGGCTGCCACTGTGACATATGAATACTTTTGTTCTATCTGGATGGAGGAATGGGAGCACAGGGTCCAAAGGACCCTGTGCTCCACTGTGACATATGCTACCACCATGACATATGGACACTGTTGTACTATCTGGATGGAGCTCCCACCAAGACATATGGACACAGTTGTACTATCTGGATGGAGGGGTGGGAGTGCATATGGACTCTGTTGTACTATCTGGATGGAGAGATGGGAGTGCAGAATCCAAAGGATCCTGCACTCCCACAGTAAAATGATGATACCATTATACTATCTGAAAAAGAAGGGACATTTTTTGCAAAAAACTTTGTTAATGCATCAGTTAGGGTGAACACCACAGCAACAAAAGCAGGGAAATGAGGCATTTGGATTTCCAACCCTAACATCCCACACCCAGGGTTCCTACCCCTACCACCCTACCCCTCACCCTCCACGCACCAACCAGCATCAGGGTGTGCCATGGGATCATCAGACCTAACTCTCACCCCATTCTATGTGTAAACAAGCATACACACTATAACATGGGACAATGGGGTGAAAAATTAGGCTGTTGACCCCATTTCTCATATTGGTGTGTGAGAGTGAGGGATGAGTGGGTAGGGGAAGAATCCAGGGTGGGGTGTTAGTTGGAAACCCTAATGCCTCATTTCCCTGATTTTGTCACTGTGGTATTCACCCTAACTGATGCATTAACAAAGTTTTTTGCACAGAAGATATGTATATATATATATATATATATATATATATACACACACACACACATAGAGATAGGTAGACAGACAGATAGATAGATAGATAGATAGATAGATAGATAGATAGATAGATAGATAGATGGATAGATAGATTAATTATAGCTGTATGGTAGTGCAGATACAGTTAGGGTTGGCGAGCCACTTCTATGTTAAACCATAAAGTTTGCACTTTAATAACTTTGCAACAGTTTGTCTGATTTGCCTGGCATTTTGCATGTGTGGCATCCAACCACAGTGCTGTGGATCTGTAATGTTTTGTTGTGGTTAGATGTATCGTTGCGGAACTGCAGATTGTCAAAAATGTGAAAAATCCTCAACTTTTGTGCATATTTTCATCAGTCTTAACAGACTGAATGATGCATCTGTTTGGATTCAAATGTGCATGTGTATATGTGGCCTGGGCCAAAGTGATGTGTTTTGAAGATTTGGTGAAAAAATATTAATCTATTCAAAAGTTATGGAAGTTTTTCATGTCCCATTTTAGCCTACAGGAAAATGTATATATGCACTGCGAAAACGTTCGAGAAAACTTTCATGAAAACATTTTTTGTGCATGAAAAGATTTCATTATAAGATATAGGGGTGTCACAAAATCATTTTTGTTTTCATGAAAACAATGCTCAAAAACATTGTCCCATGTGTTATTTTCTTTGTCACTTCATTTTGCCAAGGTGGATTGTGGTTTTGAGCTGAAATTTGCAGGATGGTAAGCCCTGGTCCCACAGATGTGCCTTATGGTGGTTTGGTCCCAAAACACTCAATGTGCCCATAGTTTCAGCATTCTGAAGTTAAGAAATTTCCCATAGGGTAACACTGCAGCGCCCACAGCACCTTTGGGCGCCCATATCTCAAAAATGATTCAAGATACAGATTGTTTGCTACCCACAGCATGCATGGAGGTTTTGAAGTCATGATTACAACTGCAGTGGAATTTTTTCCATAGTCGCTACGGTTACTGAGATATTGCCAAATAAGTGGTACGAGGATTCCTTTTCAGTACTATCAGGCTGCTGTATTGCTTCGTACTTATGTGTAAGTAAGAGCACAGGACCAGAGAGTCTGCACTCCCACAGACACATACCATTACACAAAGAAATAAACTACGTGAAGAGAACCCAGGGCCCAGAGGGCCTGCACTCCCACAAACACATGCCAGTTACCGATTACATTACACTTTCTCAAAAAGAAGGGAAATTCATTGCAAAAAACTTCATTAATGCATCAGTTAGGGTTGATAACACAGTGACAAAAGTATGGAAATGTGATGTTTGGGTTACCCCCACACCACCCCTGCCACCCTCCCCATCCTCTGCACACCAACTGACATCGGGGTGTGCCATGGGGTCATCAGACTAACTCTCCCCCATCTCCCTATACTGTAGCATGTCAGCTTGCTTACATGGAATGGGGTGAGAGTTGGAGCCTGATGACCTGTACCCGACTCGAGCAATTGTATGGAAAAGTGGGGAGGGGATGGTGTGAGTGAACCCTAACATCACATTTCCATACTATCTATATATATATGACCATTGCAAACTCCATGAATGCATCAGTTAGGGTTGAAAGCACAGCAACAAAAGTATGGATGTGTGATGTTAGAGTTACGCCCCTACCACCCCCCACCACCCCCTCCCTTCACTCACCAACAGACATTGGGCTCTGCCATGGGGTTGTCAGGCCCAACTCTTACCCCATTCCATGTGTAAACAACCTGACATGCTACAGCATAGAGGTGTGTTTGGGGTTGTGAGCAGCTAAGCTCACCCATTCCATGCGTAAATAAGGTAAGACGGTACAGCATAGGAGAATGGGGTAAGCATTAGGGTTCACAACCCCAAAACACACCCCTCATGCCTATTCCTGCTTGCATAGTGGGTGTGGGGTCTTAGGCTTGGGAGCCCTAAAGTCATTTTTCCCTACTTTTGATACTTGGACCCTAATGGTGCATTAACAAAGTTTTTTGCATTGAATTTCCTTACTTTTTGAGAATGAACAATTGTAGCCTTATTTGATTATGGGAGGGCAGTGCCCTCTGGGCCCTGCACTCCCATCAGTCCGTAGTGAGCTATAGGAGCACAGAGCCCTCAGGGCACTGTGCTCCCATGCATGTCTTTTGTAATTGTCCCTTATTTCCATGTGTGAGCACAGGGACCTCTGGACACTGCACTCTTATCAGTCCATAGTGATCAGTGGTAGAAGAGGGCCCTCCAGGCCCTGTGCTCACATTCATGCCTATTGTAGTTGTCCCTCATGTATGTGTGGGAGCGCAGGGTCCTCTGGACCCTGTGCTCACATCAATGCATAGTGTGTTGTGGTACCACTGTGCCCTGCAAAGCAGTATTGCTGCCATGTTGACAGTGCATGCCACAGTACATTTTACATTTGCCCCATTTATTACAATTTACCAACAGTTTGAAACAGGGCCTGGTAACATGTAAAACAACTTATTACACCCAAAGATGTATTAAACTACTCATGGCATCAAGGCTGTATCTTGAAGTGTTTTCAAGATATAGCATCTGAAAAGTACTCCAAGCATCACAATATTACCCTAAGAGAAATTCCAAAATGTCAAAGTATTATAACTCTGCCACTCAGTAACATTTTCCCACCAAACCAGCTAAAGGCACATCTTTGGGGCAAGTACTTTGTACCCTGAAATTTTCAGACAAAAAGCACAAACCATTATTAGTTCAGAAGTGGGACAGACAAAAGTCAGTTCTAGAGGGTCAGGAGGAAGTAGGCTATTGGTTAACTAGGATCCGCAGCTTATCCAATAGGTAGGGAAATGGGCAGACAAGGTGGCCCAAATGATCCTTATCAGCCGTCAAAATCTGTCTGTGTCTACTAGGGGCCTTCTACCAGGGCTTAACTTTTACTTGGATACTGATTGCCCTACCCATTGTACCAGAACTGTTTAGACATTTGCAATGTATACTCTTCTCTATTCACGCACTTTATTCTCATTCCTGCTCTCATATGTTGTTTTAACCTTTAGTATGTCTTGCTTCTCTACTGCCATGATGTATATTTGCCACTTATGATGTTGCAACCTTATTTATATATTCAGTCCTGCTCTCATATGTTGTAACTTTTAGTTTGTTACACTTCTCTCCTACGAAGATCTATATTTGCACCTTATGTTGTTGTAATCCATATTATTCGTGTCTATTCTCTGGATCAGTTGTACCCTGGTTTTAACTTATTTGTATTGTGACTGCTTTGTCTCTTGTATTTCAAGTGTATTTTTGTACTGTTTTGTTCCAATGCACTATTGACCTGGAGCCTTTGTAAATGAGTCTCTGACTCAAAGGTTTGTAATTCTGAGATTCAAATAAATAAATACATAAATAAAAATAAATCTTTAAAGTGACAAAGAAACAGATATATCTGGAATGGTAGTGTCACAAATTGCAGCAGTACCCTAGTTCTTTTGGCAGACAATATTGCAATCAGTTCAAACTAAGTTAGCCCCATCAACAGAACTACCCCACAAGATTATGCATGCAAAATTTCATCCACTGAAGGGCTGCAAAGTAATTAAGGTGCAAAGCATGCAAACTGGAACACTGAAAATGGAAAAAACATGTAAATTTAAGGATGTTTATGACTCAATATCTCTGAAACCACAGACACAATTAAAATGAAGTTAGCAACATCAACAAACCTAGAACATAAACATATGCATGCAAACATTCATGCATATCTGTTGATTGGTTGCAAAGTTTTTAAAGTGCAAAGTATGCAAAACTGGATGACTTTGTGAAAATGGGAAAAACATGTAAATTTAAGGATATTTGAGACACAGTTTCTTCAAAACTTCACAAGCAATTCAAATTAAATTAAACACATCAACAGACCAACCCCACAGAATTATGCATGCAAACTTTTATGCACCTATATTATAGGGCTTCAGAGTTATTAAAGTACAAATTATGCAAAACTGGATGACTTAATAAAAATGAAAAATAAACATGTTAGTTTAATGATGTTTGAGACACAATATCTCACAAAAACTTTTACATCTATTTTTTCCCATAGGAAATAATTGGAAATTTAAAATTCTTATAACTTTTGAATGGATTAATATTTTTTTCACCAGACCTTCAAAAGACACATCTGTGATCCAAATGCTTTCTACCCTGAAAATTTCAGGCCACAACATAAAGGCATTTCTGAGATACAGGTGGACAAAGAAATATAAAAAAACTGGTTAATTTAGGATTTTTTGACACTTTCTAGCTCAAAATAAACCCAATGGATTCCCATAAAATTTGGCATGTTAATAAGGGACCTACCCATAGAGATTATGCATGCCAAATTTTGTGCAACTCTGTTAAATGTTTCAGAGTTATTAAAGTTCAAAATTTCAGGTTTAACATAGAGGTTTGCACTCAACCCTAATATGCTACTGGTGTGGTAGCCAGTATACTAAGGTGTATATATATATATGTATACATATTATACTGGTGCAGTAGTGCCAATATAGTTAGGGTGAGAGGGCAATTTAATGTTAAACCTGAGTCTTTGAACCTTATAGATTCTGGACATATATATATGTCCACAGTCTTCTAAGGGTTAATAAGTTTTGAACTGTTCAATGAATTTGCATGACATCTGGTTGAAGAAGCACCTGGAGTAGATCTGTTGAGGTGTCAAATGTCATGTGAATCTGTTGAGCAGTTCAAAAGTAAAAATCCCAAAATTTACCACGTTTTTGCTGGGGGAGGGTTGTCATGCATATCTCACAAATGGGTATAGATATTGTGTGATTTTTTTGTTGTTGTTTGAAAGCTTTGCACCCACAGAAGTGCCTTTTGAAAGTTTGGTGCAAAAATATGAATCTGTTCAAAAGTTATTTCATTTTGTTTTTTCCCATTATTTCCTAAGGGGAAAAGTTAGCTGTCCCATGCAACACTTTTTGTGAGATAGTAAAAGGCCATAAATTTGCAAAAGTTTTGCAAAGACTTTCACAAAGTTTTGGAAATGTTGCTAAACTTTTCAAAACTGCTTTTAAAAAAATGCTGTTTGACAAGTCACTGCAAAAAATGACTAGGTCTTTTAGCCTGAGATTGGCAGGGTAGAAAGAGCTTGCCCACAGATGTGCCTTTGGCTGGTTTGGTGACATGATTTACATTGATTCCACAGTTAGAACATTTCAAAGTTTGGAAATTTCCCATGGGATAACATTGTTGTGGTCTTGTACCTTTCAGCAGTTATATCTCGAAAACGGTTTGAGATATGGATTTTTTGGTAAACACAGCTTAGTACACCTTAGGTGTACTAAGCAAATGTGCAAGTCACCAGGCCAGGATTACAACTGCAGTGGAATTTTTTTAAATGTTTCTATGGTTATTGTGATATTGTGTCATTTGCAATAAAAGGGTTACTTGGAATGTCTCTAGGCCTGTGATCTGTCTCCAGAGGGCCCTGTGCTACCACATATGGATACCATTATGCAATAATGGGAACACAGGACCTCCATTATGCAGTAATGGGAGCACAGGGCCCAGAGGGCCCTGCACTTCCACAGGTACATGAGGGATAATTACAATGTTTCTACACTTATTGATAGATGGAAGCACATGGCCTGTAGGGCTCTGTACTCCCACAAATGGATACCATTATGGAGTGATGGGAGTGCAGTGCCCAAAGGGCCCTGTGCTTTCACAGGGAGATGAGGGTTAATTACAATGTCTCTACACTTATGGTTAGATGGGAGTGCAGGGCCCAGAGGGATCTGCAATTTCACATGAAAATCAGTGGCAATTACAATATGCATGCATGTGAGCACGGGCATAGAGGGTCCTGTTCTCCCACACTATGGAGTGATACTCTCACAACCAAATAAGGGTAAGATTACACTGTCTCAAAAAGTAAGGAAATTCATTGCGAAAAAACTTTGTTAATGCATCAGTTAGGGTAAGTACTATAGCAACAAAAGGAGGGGAAATGAGGTGTTAGGGTTTATAACTCTAATGCTCCACCCCCACCCTGAACAGACTGACAGATGTGGGGGGGTGCCTTGCTGTCATCGACCATAACACACATGCTATTCCACCACCACACCCACCCTGCAGACACTGACAGGCATCAGGGTGTGCCTTGGGGTCATCCACCCTAACCCTCACCCAATTCCATAAGTAAATAAGGTGAGATGGGTACAGTATAGGGGAATGTGACAAGCGTTAGGAAAGACAACCCCAAGGCACACCTTGAAGCCTGTCAGTTTCTGCAGGGTGGGTGTGGTGGTGGAATGGCATGAGCGTTATGGCTGATGACAGCAACCCACACCCCCACATCTCTAAGTCTGTGCAGGGTGGGGGTGGGGATGAGCATTATGGTTGTAAACCCTAACACCTCATTTCTCTACTTTTGTCACTATAATATTCCCCCTAACTGATGCACTAACAAAGTTTTTTGTAATGAATCATGCTCACCTTGCTGTTTTATTTTGTATCCATGTCGGGTTATTAACAGTTGAAATGGGGGGATTAGGGTTCACAACCCCAAGGCACACCCCTTACACCTGTTCTTCAATGCAGGGTGGAGGTGGACCTTAGGGTTGGAAGCAGAGGGTGAGGGTGGGGTGTTCAGGTTGGAAATCAAGGGTGGGGGGCTGGGTCTTATGCTTGGGAACCATAAGATCACATTTCCCAGCTTGTTACGCTTCAACCCTAATGGTGCATTAACAAAGATTTTTGCAATGCATTTCCTTACTTTTTCAGAAAGTATAACAGAATCTTTATTTAATGGTGTGAGCATAGTGTCCAAACCCTCCATTGAAATAGTACATCAGTATCTCTTGAGACACTATAACAGTATCATTCTTTTACAGTGGAAGCACAGGGTCCTTTGGACCCTGCACTACCATCTGTCCATTGAGTCAGTATAACATTATCCTTATGTTATGGTGGGACCACAGGGTCCTTTGGACTCTTCACTCCCATCCCTCCATTGAGACAGTATAACAGCATCCTTATGTTATGGTGGGACCACAGGGCCCTTCAGACCCTGCACTCCCATTTGTGCAAATTACATAACTTGCACAAGATACTGCTGTATTTTGTGCAAATTACATAATTTGCACAAAATACAAAAGTATCTTTCGAAAGTTATGTAACTTGTGCAAATTACAATTTTCATGCCTGACAGTATCTTGTGCAAGTTATGTAACTTGCACAAATTATAACTTTCGTGACTGAAATATAAATTTTCCCTTAGGAAATAATGGGAAATTAAAAGCTTAATAACATTTGAACATGCAGATCTACTTGGATACAGCTTGGGGAGAGACGTATATGTGGCACTTTGTTTTATCAAGATTTTGTTTTGTGTTTCTGCACCTAAGGAAGGTAAATTTCTTGCCTTATGTTGACTATGGCATAGTGCATTTTGTTTATTCTTTTTTTTATGTTGACTCTTGTTTATAAATGGAATATTTCTAATCTTAAATGTTTTATATTTATAGCACTGAAGTAACAACATTTTGGAACAAAACCCAGTTAGCTGTGGGGCTTTGAGATTGCCTGGAGTTCATTTTAGCATCTATTGAGTTTTGGTATTTGATTGGTACTTACTGGTCTACCAATGGCGAAGTAAGTGTCATTTTATTTTTTGTTGGTTATCATCTTGGCTAGATTATTTTATATGAGTTCCATTTTTTATTTATGTGTGCTCTGCTATCTGATAGTTAGGCTTGGTGTTTTATTAAGTTTCTACAAAGAATTTCTGAAATTAATAGGCCTAAAACATTTTTTTAATTTGTTTTAGAGTGGTAAGCTCCCTGCTTCACTTTAAAGCCCCTGTAAAGGGTATAGTAGCTGGGAAGGTGATAAAGGTGACAAAGAGGTGCCCTTCTGTGTGTGCAGAGCCAAGAAGAAAATATATATATACAGAACAAAAGGTCTAAAATGGAAGTTACTGAAGAAGTTGGCTTTATATATTGGCTAATATTGTGTTCCATTTTCTGTTTTTGATATTTTGCACAGAAAAGAGCAGTTTCATATTATTGTTTGTTTACCATCTGATATAATGTAACCTAAAAAATTAAGCACATACTGTCATAAGACTGACAAGGTAAAAGGAAACAAAATGGTGCTGCTGGGCCAGATACACCCCTTTCTGTTCAGAAGATAACCCAGTATTTGTGTTCTAATTGTAATCAAATTGAATTAAGAGGAAATAAAAAGATTGCTACAGTGTTTGATCCAAAATTGACATAATCTCATGTAAAATCAAATGAGATGATATTGGAGAAAACACAACCACTATTAGAGGAAATCAGAAGGTTGGAGAATAATTCACAGTGTCAAACTATAGAAAGTAACTTGAGGAATCTAATTGATATGACGGGTCCAGATTTATATATATATATATATATATATATATATATATATATATATATACACACACATATATGACTTAAACCTGCCTGATAAGCAAAATATACTGTCTTCCTATTCTAGGTCTAGTAACAAGGTCCTAGATGCTAAGGCCTTTACTGTGGATATGGTGGATGATAATGATTTAGAAAGGGATAATAGTATACCTGATCTAGGGCATAATGAGACTAGGGTTAGTCTGGACTTGTTGCAAGAAATTGACCCTAAATCAGATATGACTTACAGGTTAATCAATATTAAAGTAAAAATGAATCATTTTACAAAAATGTGAATCCTTTGTGACACCCTATATAACCCCAAAGGTAAAAAATGATCAAATAGAAAATATTTTGGAACCTTCTGGAGTATTAAGTTCCTGTGATATAAGGTGAAATAGACCCAATTTTCTGAACAATAAATGTAAAGGGGCTGGATGTGGGAAGCCTATAGTAGCTAAGTTAGAGGCGGTTAAGAAAGATATTGCATTTGGTAATGCTCAGTTGTTAGAATTAACCACTCCTTTTCATCTATTTATTGATTTCCATGCTGTAAATCACCCACAACCTAGGGAGGGGAAGATGGCAGATGGACTGGATTATAATGAATTAGGGAGGAATGGTGATGGATCAAGGTTGGGGTGTGGGGCTAAGAAGGGATTACAATGTTGTTATTTGGCTGAAGGGGATGAGGTATCAAGTAATAGTTCAGCTAAAAAAGGAAAAGCACTTAAGCGGAAAAAGCCTGATAAAGTGAGTGATGGGGCAAAGAATTTAAAAATGAAAACTATTCAGATGATAACAGAGGAAATTGGCAATAGGGAAAGGAGGGAAATAGATCTTCTGATTGGTGAATTGGAGCAAAGGAAAACAGAGTTAGAACAAAATAGAGTAGCTACGAATATTAAGGATCCTAAGCAAGTTGAAGGGAGTTTGCAGAAGTGTAAAGGGAAAAAGAAGAATAAAAGGAGGACAGTATTAAATTGAATTGGGAAAGATCTGGAAGGCCCAGAAAAAAAGCAGGCCAAAAATAGGGTAAATTATAGTAAGAATAATAGGAAAGAGAATAAAGCCTCTAAAGATATACAGGGTTCACCTAAATTAAGTGATATAGAGAAAGAAATGTTAATTTTAGCTGGAGAACTGTTTCCAACAATTTGTATAAATGGAGTGCCAAAACAAAAAAATTAGAAACATAGAAACATAGACTTTAACGGCAGATAAGGACCGCTAGGCCCATCCTGTCTGCCCATTTCCCTACCTACAGGATAGGCCGCAGATCCTAGTTAACCAACAGCCTATATCTTCCTGCCCCCCACAAGAATTGCCTTATGTCTGCCCCATGCATTCTTGAATTCTCCCACAGTTTTAGACCCTCATTAACTTCCTCAGGAAGGCTGTTCCATGCATCCACTACCCCTCTCTGTGAAATAATACTTCCTCACATTGCCCCTGGAACTGCCCTCCTTCTATCTTTAAATTGTGTCCCTTGTTCTTGCAAGTCTCTTTTCTGAAAGATGCTACCCTCTTGGATTTTGTTGATTCCTTTGAGGTACTTGAAAGTTTCTATCATGTCCCCCCTCTCCCTTCTTTCCTCAAGGGTATACATATTAAGCTCCTTTAGTCTCTCCTCATACGGCTTCTCTTGCAGACCCTGCACCATTTTAGTTGCCCTCCTCTGGACTGCCTCTATCCTGTCTATGTCCTTGCGGAGATGGGGTCTCCAGAACTGGACACAGTATTCCAGATGGGGTCTCACCAACTGTCTGTACAGAGGGATAACAACTTCCTGTTTTCTGCTGCTGATGCCTCTCCCTATACATCCCAGTATACCCCCGGCCCGCCCTACTGCCTTCTCACATTGCTTGCTAACCTTAAGGTCATCTGATATGATTACCCCCAGGTCCCTTTCCTGTTTTGTTGTTGTTACTACCTCCCCACCCATTGTGTATTCTTCCCCTGGGTTCTTGTTTCCCAGGTGCATTATTTTGCACCTTTTTGCATTGAATCCTAGCTGCCATACGTCTGACCATTTCTCCAACCTTGCCAGTCCCTTTTCATCCTTTCCCGCGCCTTGTGTATATCAACCCTGTTGCAGATCTTTGTGTCATCTGCAAAAGGCATACTTTCCTTCAGTCCTCTGCAATGTCACTGATGAAGACATTAAAAGGACTGGACCCAATACTGAACCTGCGGTGCCCCACTAGTAACCGCCCTTTCTTCAAGTGGACTCCATTTACAATTACCTTCTGTGTCCTGTTGTCCAGCCAATGTTTTACAGGCTACCACCCTGGGACCCACTCCCAGGCTGGTTAATTGACTAATAATCTTTTGTGTGGGACTGTGTCAAATGCCTTGCTAAAGTCTAGGTAGGCCATGTCCACAGCCCCTCCCTGGTCTACTACTTTGGTCACCCAGTCAAAGAAATCTATTAGATTCATCTGACATGACCTTCCAGCTGTGAACCCATGCTGCCTTGGATCCTGTGCTCCACTGACCTCTAGGTACTCAACTATTCTTTCCTTCAGAAGTGACTCCATCACTTTCCCTACCACAGAGGTCTGACTGACAGGTCTGTAGTTTCCTGCCTCTGTCTTGGTCCCACTTTTGTGAAGGGGAATCACATCCACCTTCCTCCAGTCCTCGGGTACCACACCATCCTCCCATGATTTATTAAAAAGAGTAGCCAGTGGTTTCACTAGTTCCTTCCTTAATTCTTTTAGAATTCTGGGGTGAATTCCATCAGGACCCATTGCTTTGTCCACCTTCAGTTTTAGGAGTTCTTGCAGAACCCTTTCTTCTGTGAAAGGACTGGGATCGCCCCTATCAAGAGTGCTTCTGTTAATTGGATTAGGCACTTCCCCTCCTCTTTTTTGTGAATACTGAGCTGAAATATTCATTCAGTATTCCTGCTTTTCACTGTCCCCCTCTGCCCACCCACCGTTCATTCTATTCAGCCTCACTATCCCTCCCTTTGTCTTTCTACGCTCGCTGATGTACCTATAAAAGGTTTTATCCCCCTTCTTAACTGAGTTGGCTATCTTTTCCTCAGTTTGGGCCTTTGCTATTCTGACTTCCCTTCCTGCTTCTTTCTGCCTTAACTGGTACAGCTCTCTGTCCTGCTCCTTCTGTGTTTCCTTATACTTCCAGAATGCTATCTTTTTCTTCCTGACTTTCACAGCCACCTCTCTTGAGAACCATAGTGGCTTTTTTCTTTCATTTTGATTTGTTTATTTGCTTCACACAAGGCTTGTTGCCTCAGTGATGGCAGTTTTGATAATTCCCCATTGTTGCTCCCACACCTCCTTCTAGCCTGTTTGCTAGTGCTTTTCTGAGGGCACTCTCCATCTTACCAAAGTCAGCCCTCCTAAAGTCCAGTACCCTCACTTTTGTATGGCTTGACTCTGTAGCTGAGTTTAACGTGAACCACACTGTCTGATGGTCACTTGTCCCCAGATGGCAACCCACTTCTAGATCTGAGATCCTCTCACTGCCCCCATTTGAGAGTACGAGGTCTAAGATTGCTCCCTCATGAGTGGGTTCCAAAACTAGCTGTTTAATGCCTGCCACCTGTAGGGCATCAAGAATGGCCCTGCTCTTGGATGAGGCTGCAGCAAATGTGCTCCAGTTAACATCCGGCATATTCAGGTCTCCCATCATCAGTATCTCCCCTTTCTCTGCCATTCTAAGAATGCCTGCCATCATATCCTTGTCCATTCCTTCCCCCTGACATGGGGGTCTGTACACAACCTCTGTGCGGATTGTGGTGCCCTTTCCAGTCTCCAAGGTGACCACAGTGCCTCCTCTCCTCCCTGTTTACTCTTTTGTTCAGTTGCTTGTATCCTTTCCTTTACATAGAGAGCTACTCCTCCCCCTCTTCTCCCCTGCCTGTCTCTCCTGTAAGTTATGTACCCTGGTATGTTAACATCCCAGTCATGGTTCTCTGTGTACCATGTTTCTGTGACTGCTACGATATCCAGGCATCCCTCTTCCATTAAGGCCACCAGTTCAGGGAGCTTGTTGCCCAGACTACGGGCATTGGTACTCATTACCCTCCATTTCCTGATGGTCTTACCCCCTTTTGCCCCATCCCTGTCCTTCTTGCCTTTGTCACTTTCTCCATTTACCCCTGCCCTTCTCCCTATCGACACCTCCATGTTGGTGTTTGCCACACTTACTACCGTGATTTTGGGGGCTAGGATTTTCCTGCTCCTTTCCAGTGCCTCCCCCCTTGGCTAGTTTAAAAGCTTGCCAATGAAGCATTTAAACCTATCACTTAGGATCCTGGTTCCCCTCTTGGACAGATGCAGCCCATCATGCCAGTATAGGCTTGCATCACTCCAGGTGGACCCCCAGTCCCCAATGAAGCCAAATCCCTGAGCTCCACACCAGTTTTTCAACCACTGATTGAATCCCACAGTACGGAACACCCTAGCCTCTCCTGTGCCATAGATGGGTAGCACCTCCGAGAAGGTTACCGTGCATGCTACTTGACTAAGGCCCCTCCCCAATTCCACAAACCCTTCCTGCACTTCTCTAATCCCTTTCTTAGCCAGGTCATTTGTCCCTAGGTGGACAATGACATCCAGCTCCCTCCCCTGTGCAGCTACTCCAGCAATCCTGAGGATTCGCTCCCTGTCCCTCCAAGCCATGGCACCAGGCAGGCACCTTACCTCTCTCTCTCCCCTTCCTTGCCCAGTTCTACCTTCCTAACAATGGAGTCCCCCACCAGAAGTTGTTTCCTTCCCCTGCAGTATATTTGGTAAAATTAGCAACGTATAACCTTATTAAGGGAGTTTATGGCAAACAATTTAATTGGCAAGATATTAGATCAGTCTATAGGCACCAAGTTAGACCCCATAAAGGATGGTTATGTGTTGTTTTAAGAAATGCAGATAAGTGAAGGGATATTTTAAAGGAAAAAGATAAGTTCTGTGATTTGGGGATTCTTCTTGACTCAATGATTGTAACTGTTACGTATGATTTAAATGAATTAAAAGGTAAGAAGGTAATAGGGGCAGAGATTAATAAGAAAGACAGTGTCATAGTTAAACAACCCAGAATTATAGCATTTCTGAAACCAATTGAGACAACCCATATATTAAAAGGGGAGGTAATAGACTGTCCTATGAGAAGAGGTAGGAAGCAGCTTGGAGTTCGCATTAATTTCTCGGTGGTTCTGCAATATGACAAGAGTTTTAATAGTGACTATGAAGAGGTTAGGCCCCTGTATGTAGACAGGGATAGTAGGTCCAATAGTATAGAAGGGGTGAGTGACAGTGATGTGGTGACTTTAGAGTCAACAAATTGACAGAAGAGTAGTAATAGAGGTAGAGATCTAATTTCCTGGAATGTCACTGGTCTGAAAGAAAAAATGGAGGATAAATTTTTTTTAGACTGAATCTCTGACTATTCAATATTGCTTTTCCAAGAAACATGGATGGGCAAATCAGAGGCGATATGGGTGAATGGCTATATAACTTGGTTCTCCCCAGCATATAAATCCTCAAAATAAGGTAGAGCTAAAGGTGGTCTGGCTATATGTATAAGTGTGTCACTTGAGACTGCGAATCCCAAAGTTAGCATGTATAATGAGTTTTATATGTAAGTTGTTATTATGGGTCAGGGAGAATGTTTTGCACTATTTAATATATATATTCCTCCAGCTATTAAAGCTAGAGAATTGGTTGGTATCCTTAACTGTATAGGTCAGGACACTGAATCCTTGAAATCTAGGTTTCCGGGGGTAGCTACATATATATTTGGAGATTTTAATGTGCATGTAGGCAATGGTATTTAAAACTCTGCATCTGACTGGAGAATGGATGATTTTTTTAAATATTCCCGTGCGTCAATCAAAAAAGGGGGTGTTAAACCAAAAAGGTAAGTCATTATTACAGTTTTTGGATAAATTAAATCTAAGTATTTTAAATGGTAGAACAAGAGGTGATTATGTGGGGGAGATATTGTTCCCGACAATTAAAGGTGGCAGTGTCTTAGATTTGGGAATTATAGAAGCATTAGAATATGATAGCATGAAATCTTTTAGGATTATTAAGTTATGGGACAGTGATCATTTTCCTGTGGTGTGCTCTATCATATTAAATATTAACCAAAAAAGAAAGAAATCATAAGAAAGAGAAGGAGGCAGATGTTAATATGTGTACTAAATATGGAAAGAAAATTATATGGAATGAATATACAAAAGAATGTATTGATAAATTAATCCAAGATCAAAATATGATAGAACATCCAGTGGATAGGATGACTGCTGTAGGGACAATTGAACAAATTAAATATTTCGAACTTTATATGCAGCAGATATTTCAGGCGGTGAATTTTAAAAAAAGAAACACAATAAAATCTAACATCAGCAGCACTCAACCTTGGTTTGACTATGATTGTATATTTTTAAGAAAAGAGATTACAAGATTGGGTAAGGTTAGGGTACAAAATTCTTCCCCGGTTATATTGAAGGCTTTTAATTTTTTTTAAAATAGAATAAAGAACTATGATACATAAAAAGAAGAGGAATTAAAATTTATTATTATGGGGAAAACTACAGGAGTCAATTCTTAAAAAAGATAACCAAGCATTTTGGTCACTAGTAGCTTTTGGTTGTTGTGAGAGTAACATTAAATATAACTTACTGGGGATGATATCAGAAGAACAATGGGTGAATTATTATAGTAAACTTTATGTTAGTGATTATAAAGATATACTTCTTAGTGGTATAGGTGAGGATATAGATGTTAAGGATTCACTTATATTCTTCCTTATGTAAGTAAGGGAAGCAATACAAGTACCAAAAAGAAATAAGGCACCAGGGATTGACGGCGTTCCAGCTGAAGTCTATTTATATAATGTTAATCATTGGTTAGAGGTTCTGACACGTTTATTTGCAGCAGTTCTCCAATCCTTTGTTTTGCAATCGGACTGGAATAAAGGGATGATTATTCCTTTATTTAAAAAAGGTTCTAAACATGACCCTATATGTTATAGACTGATAACTCTATTGCCAATTTCCCAAAAGATTTTTACTCATCTGTTATTGCAAAGGTTATCATCTTGGGTAGAAAAAAACAAATTGATTTCCAAGTTTCAGTGTGGTTTTAAGAAAAATTGCAATATCTTATATTTAGTCTTTACACTGAATTATTTGTTGGAATTATATGTAACTAAGATGAAATGTATACTTTATGTATTTTTTGTTGCTATAAGGGCCGCTTTCAACTCTGTGGACAGAAATAAATTGTAAGAGATTTTGGCAATGTTAAACATAGATGAACATTTATTAAAGATACTACAGAGGTTACACTATAATGCTACTGCTTTAGTCTGATATTCTAGAGATGGTGCACTTACAAAATAAATAAAAGTGGGGAAGAGGGTTAGGCAAGGTTGCCTGTTAGCCCCTTCATTGTTTCATTTATATATTGAAACAGTAATTAAAGATATAGCTAAAATTGATACGTTTGCCCCTTCAATAAATAAGGTGAAAATCCAAATATTACTTTATGCAGATGATGCTCTGATTATTTCACAAACACCTTTGGGCTTAAAGAGAGTGATGACAAGTTTGATAGAATCTTTCTCTAAATTGAAATTAGGGCTGAATGTAGAAAAAACAAAGATGATATCATTTGGAGAAAAAAATTGTGAAAAGTTTTTTGGAAATTAATCATAAAAGAACAGAAGAAGTGAAGTCAATTAGATTCTTGGGAATTCATTTAAAAATAATTTAAGGTGGAATACTCATTTGTGTGAGATAAAAAAAAATCATGTAGTTCAATGGCTGAAGTAAGTGCCTTTGCAAACAGGTTTGTGAATAAATCTTTTGAGACTCTCAGAAGGTCATTTGTAGCAAAGACCATTACCCAGACATTATATGGCTGTGAAGTGTGGGGTCTTCTGGCTGGGGATTCAAAGATTGAACCTATCCAGAATTTATTTTGAGAAACACACTAGAGGTCCCTTGGGATTGTCCAGCAGCCTTTATGAGATTGGAAGCAGGTATGCCACCCTTAAATGTTAAAATTAAAATCAGAACTCTTAAACACTGAGATAAGATGGTAATGATGCCCACAGAGAGACTCCCCAATTTATACTGGGTTGATTATTTGGCAAGATTACAGGATGGTGTTTGTATGAGTGGGTGGTTCCAAAGTTTGAATTGTTTGTTAAGGAGCTGTGGTTTGGAGGATATATGGTCAAATACGGCCTTGTTGTATACAAACCTGTTTGCAAAGGCAGCTATTCAAAGATTTGCTGATGTTTCACTCCAGACTGATTTTGCAAGAGTACATGAGTTAGATAGGCATGGGTTTTATTCTAGTATAAAAGTAAATGGGAAAATGGAATCACATTTGACAAGCTGTGAAAATAAGAAGCATAGGAGTAATCTTTGTAATATGAGGCTTGAAAGTCTGGGCATTGTGAATTTTCATTATAATAAATGGTGGGGTCAGTTTGGAAATAAAAAGGGATATAATTGTAATAATGGAAATATAGAAAGTTTACATCCTAAATTATTGGACTGTGCTGATCTGAAGAAGGAAAGAGATAAATGGATTACACCACTGCTTATGGTGAAAAATTTGGAAGGCAGGGATAATTGTGTGAAGTGTCTACTTGGTCTGGAAAATGTTAAGATAATGTATGAGATGGCAAATTTTGCCAATAAGATGAAAAAGTGAACTCTGGGTATAATTCTTTTATATAATTTTTACGGTAATTGAATGATGAATATTTTATATGTATTTTTGTGAATTGATATGATAAAATGTACTGTTTTTTATACATCTTTGTAATAATAAACTTGAACTTGAACTTGAACTTGAAACTTTTTAACAGATTCATGTTTTTTCAGCAAATCTTCAAAGGTCACATCTGTGAGGAAAATGCTTTCTACCCTGAAAATATCAGACCACTACCTAAAGTAGTGTCAGTGTCAGTGGCTCAGTAGGTAGCACACTCACCTCTGAAGCCGGGAGATCAGAGGGCTGTGGGTTCAGTTCCCACATCTGGCACTTGGGTTAATATCCCAGTACCGACACTGTAGTGCAGCATGAGAGGGGTGCTGCACTTCTGAGGAGCCGTCTTTCGGATGAGATGTTAAACCAAGGTCCCATCTGCCTGGACTGGTGGTAGTTCAGGTGGATGTTAAAGATCCCATGGCACTTATCGAAAAAAGTAGGGGAATTTCCCCGGTGTCCTGGCCAAATTTCCCTCATTACCCGGTCAACAAAACTAAATAAATAAATAAAGCTGTTTCTGAGATACAGGTAGACAAAGAAATGTAAACAAAAACTGGTAAATTTAGGATTTTTTTGATACTCTGTATCTGAAAAACCACAAATCCGAAATTTGGCACATCAGGAGACCTACCCCCAGAGGTTATGCATGCCAAATGTCGTGCACATCCATTGAAGGGCTGCAAAGTTATTAAGGTGCAAAGTATGCATAATTGGATGACAGTGAGCGAAAAGTACTTTCACTTTCATTATACAGTACATATCAATTTTCTCATAGGAAATAATGGGAAATTAAAAATGTAATAACTTTAGAACAGATTCATTTTTTTCACCAAACCTTCAAATGGCACATCTGTGACCTGAAGGCTTTCTACCCTGAAAATTTCAGACCACTACATAAAGGCATTTCTGAGATACAGGTGGACAAAAAAAGTGAAAAAAAATGGTAAAATTTAGGGTTTTGTGACAGTTTCCAACTCACAAACCACACAACAGATTTGCACAATATTCTTGCAGGTCAAGTGGCCTACTCCAGGAGATTATGCATGCCAAATTCCGTGCAAATCCGATGAGTAGTTTCAAACTTATTAAGGTTCAAAATGTTGGGTTTAACACAGAAGTTTGCAGTCAAACCTAATATAATGGTGCTAGTGCACCAGTATAATCTACCTATCTATCTATCTGATATACATCTCTCTCTCTCTATATATATATATATATATATATATTCATTGCAAAAAACTTCATTAATGCACCATTAGGGTTGAAGTATCAAAAGTAGGGAAATATAACCTTAGGGCTCCCAAGCCTAAGAGCACACCCTCACTGTGCATATGCAGGAACAGGTGTGAGGTGTATGTTTTGGGGTGGCAAACTGTATTGCTCACCTCATTTCGACAGTTAATAAACTACCATGGGTACAATATAAAACAATGATATTTTTGCAATGAATTTCCTTACTTTTGAGGAAATATAATCGTAGCCTTATGTGATTATGGGAGCGCAAGTCCCAGAAGGTCCTACACTCCCATTAGTCCATAGTACATGGAAGGAGCACAGAACCCTCTGGACCTTGTGTTCCCATCTATTACTCTTGCAATTGTCCCTTAATTCCATGTGTGAGTGCAGGGACCATTTTGCCCTGCACTCCTATCATTCCATAGTGAGTGGTGGTGGCACAGGGCCCTCTAGGCGCTGTGCGCACATCCATGCCTGTTATAATTGTCCCTCATGTATGTGTGTGTGTGTGTGGAGGGGGGGAGTGCAGGTCTATCTGGGGCCTGTGCTCCCATCTGTCTGTAGTGTGTTGTGGCACAACTGTACCCTGCAAAGCATTTCTGCTGTCATGTTGATAATGCATGCCACAGTATACCATAGGTCACATGTGCCCCATTTGTTACAATTTGCCAACAGTTTGAAACAGGGCCTGGTAACATGCAAAACAACTTAGTACACCCAAAGGTGTACTAAACTGTCCATAGCACTGAAGCTGTATCTTAAAATATTTTGAGATACAGCATCTGAAAAGTACCCCAACCATCACAGTGTTACCCTTAGGGAAATTCCAAAATTTCAAAGTGTTATAACTCTGCCATGCAGTAACATTTTTACACCAAACTACATTGAGGCATATCTTTTGGGCAAGTCTTTTGCACCTTGACAATTTTAGCCCAAAAGCCCAAACCATTTTTCAGTTATGAAGTGACAAAGAAACAGACATATCTGAAAAAGAGAGGTGTTGCAAACTGCAGCAGTACCTTAGTTCTTTTGGCAAACAATGTCACAATTAAGCAGTTCAAACAAAGTTAGCCACATCAACAGAACTACCCCACAAGATTATGCATGCAAAATTTCATGCACATCCATTAAAGGATTGCAAAGTTATTGAGGTGCAAAGTATGCAAAACTGGAAGACTGCAAAAATGGAAAAAACATGTAAATTTAAGGATGCTTAAGACACAGTATCTCTGAAACCTCACAAGTAATTCAAACGAAATTAGCAACATCAACAGTCCTACCCCCAAAAAAAATTAATCATGCAAACTTTCACGTATATCCATTGAATGGTTGCACAGTTATTAAAGTGCAAAGTATGCAAAACTGGATGACTGTAAAAATATGAAAAACATAAATTTAAGGGCATTTGAGACACAATATCTTTGAAACCACAAACTTGATTGAGAAGGAATCAAATATATCAACAAACCAGCACAACAAAATTATGCTCAAATGTTGTAGGGCTCCAGAGTTATTAAAGTGCAAATTATGCAAAATTGGAAGACTTCATAAAAATGGAAAAAACATGAAAGTTTAATGATGTTTAAGACATAATATCTCACAAATCACACAAGGAGCTCACATGAAATTTACCACATCAACAGACATGTGCACTGAGATTAAGCATGCAAACTTTCATGCACATCTGTTTAAGGGTTCTAAAGTTATTAAGGTACAAAATATGAAAAACTGAAAGACCAAAAATGCAATAAACATGTAAGTTTAAGGATGTTTATAAAATGTCAGGGTAAAATCTAATAATCTGATTGGCTCTTATTTATATGTAAAATATGGTTAACACATGGTTAAAAAAGGACTGCTCAGCAGTGAAGAGTCTGGAATCCAGATCAATGGGCATTTGGAACAGATGCATTTCAGTAAGCCCCCTACTGCCAGAACTGATCTTCCACCACAAACATGGCTGCTACCTTTACACTGTAAAAAAAAAACTTCAACTGGGCCCTAAAAACTAAAACTACCTTATTGCCACAAAAGCTGTGTTCACTGCTACAAATGGTATCATTAGTGTTGTGCTGCTGCCATCTTGTTTTCAGTTAGCAATGCAGAAAAAATTGTATAATTCACAAAACAGTTACCATTTGTTAACTTCAACAGTTGTGTTAACCTAATCAGGGCCCGAGGAACATGAGTCTGTGGTCTTTTTTTGAGAATACTGTCCAGAAATGTGTTTATTTTAATCAGATCCTTTGTAATGCCACAAATTTGTGGAGTTGTGTTGCAATTTCAGAAAGAACATTTGCAACTGTATCGCAGATTGTGACATATTTAGTGAAACAACTAATGCTGACTCACAATTTGTGACATTACTTTAAAAAAACATTCTGTTTCTTCATCACTTAGCTGCAAAGAAAAGGCAGGACTTCAGTTAACTCCATTTTTGGAGTACTTGACTTCGAAAAATAAGACAAAAACTTCCAAAATACAGAGGGAGGAAGTCACTGACTTCCAGATGTAAAACAAAAAGTGAGAAGACTTCCAAACTTGCAGGCTTGGAAGTCAGAAATAATGGATTTTTCTGAAAGAAACT
Organism: Neoceratodus forsteri; assembly: GCA_016271365.2. Lineage (NCBI taxonomy): Eukaryota > Metazoa > Chordata > Ceratodontiformes > Ceratodontidae > Neoceratodus > Neoceratodus forsteri. Next base: position 1,153,604,678 of record CM057456.1, on the reverse strand, counting down.
GTATTTTAACACTAACATACTGTATTAACATCCATAAAATTGTCCTTCCTAGAATATTGACTTCCAAAGGTGGCATTCTGGAAGTAGTTTGACTTTCAAAATATTAGAACTACTTCCAGATTTCGACTCCTGGAAGTTTTAGACTTCCACTGAAAATAAATTAACGGAACCTCTGAGAAATGGTTAGGACTTTTGGCATGAAATTTGCAGGGTACAAAGGGTTCACCACACAGATGTACCTTTTTATGGTTTGGTGATAGAATTTACATCTTGTATATACCTATAACATTCTGAAGTTGTGAAATTTCCCTTACAATAACATTGCGGTGTTTGGAGTACCATTCATGGCCCATATCTCAAAAATGCTTCGAGATATGGATTTTCATGAAATGCATCTGTATACACCTTTAGATGTACTAAGCAGTTATGCATGTTTGCAGGCCTTGATTACAATTGTGGTGGAACATTTTCTCAGTGCCCCTATGATGACTGTGATAGTGTACCATTGGCAGCGCAAGGGTTAATTGCAATGTCTCAACACTTATGGATAGAAGGGAGTGTAGGGCCCTGCATACCAAGGGCCTTGTGTGTATGGTGATTGTGACACTGTGTCATTGGCAGTACAACAGTTACTATGGAGTGATGGTACTGTTTTTGTTAAAGGATTGTATGGCCCCCGAAAACACCCGTGTAACACCCTCCTTCATAAGTTTCTTAGTACCTTTGAGTGGAACCATTTTGAGATGTTTAATAAAAAAGACACATAGCAGTCTATTGCTCTTAAAAAAATATATGTATATAGTTTTTTTTATGTATTAATTCAAGGTACTGTATAAAAAATACAGCTGTGAAGAATGCAGTAAAAAAAATACATCTTTCCTTTTCAATTCAAATGTTGATTATTCTCAATAATATTGTTTTACATCACATGTCGCTGTACTACAAGTGTAGTACATACCATTAACAGTTTGATGGCTAAGTGTTATGAAAAGACATAAACAAAGTAAAACAAATAAACAAATGCTGCCATCTCCCTTTATTCTACAGCTCCCTCACCCCCCTCCCACTGACAAACCACACACACAGTGGTAATGTTTGTTGCAACCTCACAGGATGCTGCACGAACTTTAGGCAGTGTCCCATATATAGTAATACATGACCAAGATTAGTTCAGTTTTGAGATTACCTGTTTATGATGTTCTGTAATGTATAAACAGAAGTAGTCAAACAACAATGATTCCACCACCACCCCAGCACACACACAACTCTTTATGTGTTACTGATTTGCTGTAGTAACTGTCAATAAAGAAAAAAAAAGACAGTAATGCATGGAGTGCCTCACCCACATGGCTTACTTCAGGCACTGAGCCCAGCCATAGTAACACACGTCACAACATATTTTTTTACAGCATTTCACTGTAATAGTAAAACTGTGTAAATCAAGCTAAAATAGATATTGAATTGTAATTTACCCCCCTGCTGACAAACCCACAATCTGTGGGAATGTTTGATGCAAACATCACAGGACACTGTGTGTACTTGAGGCAGTGTCCCATGCACAGTAATACAAGACCAAGATTAGGTCAGTCACATTGAAAAATATAGTGCTCCCTCGCTATAGTGAATGCCTCTGTGAGGGACTACTGTGTTTACTTTTAACTATGCTGCATCATAATAATAATAATAAATGTTATTTATAGAGCACAATCTCTAAAATCGAAGTGCTGTACAAGTCATAAAAACAATTAAAAGAACAGGACATAAATATCAGAAACAGCTTAAGATCAAATAATAAAATACAAAACAAGCAGGAGCATATGACAAGCCTAGTCATAGTACGTAATGCAGTGTACACAGTTTTTGAGATCACCTGTTTATGATGTTCTGTAATGAATATATAGAGGTAGTCAAACAACAGTTCTTCCACAACCCCCCATACACACACACAGCCCTTTCTGTTTTACCAAATGACTGCAGTAAAAGACAGTAATGCATGGAGTGCATCACCCATATGGTGTACTTCAGGCACTGACTCCAGCACTTGTCACAATGTATATTTTTTACAACATTTCAATGTAATAGTAAAGCTGTGTAAATCAACATAAAAATAGATTTTGGATTATGGTTTACCCCCCCCCCGTTGATAAACCCCACACTCAATGGGGCCCTATGCACTATGTGGGTGGGGGTATGTGGAAACTGTGTGTACCCCACCCATGTAGTTGTGCACCTGTGGACAGATGAGTACAGGCCAGTATTCACTACCGGCCACCACCTGCCCATGGCCCACCCCCGCAGCACGCAGAACTCCACAGGATGGCCGGGGGGGTAGAGTCATGGGTCCGGGCAGGCATCCAGTCAGATGCCTGGACTGGGACCCACAGTGGATCCCATATGCAGTGAAGCACACATTGGCAGCACACCCCGTGGATATCCGATGGCTAGCGGCTGTAGTGGTGTGTGGAGGGCAATGCTGCCGGCCCTCCGATGACACCAGAGAGGTGCACAGAGATGGGGTGGGGGATGTCAGTTGGCAGTGAGCGGGGAGGCACTGTACCCCAATGTTAGCGGGGGGGTGGGCAGGCTGTGCTGTTTGGGGGGGTTGGGGAAGCATCTGCATAGTGCATGGGGCTGGACAACAGGACACAGAGGGTAATAGTAAACAGAGTCCACTCTGAAGAAAGGGGGGTTACTCATGGGGTACCACAGGGTTTAGTACTAGGTCTGATCCTTTTTAATGTCTTTATAAGTGACATTGTGGAGGGACTGGAAGGAAAAGTATGCCTCTTTACAGATGACACAAAGATATGCAACAGGGTTGATACACAGTAGGGGTGGAAAGGATGAGAAGGGACTTGGCAAGGTTGGAGGAATGGTCAAAAGTATGGCAGCTTAGATTCAATGCAAAGAAGTGCAAAGTAATGCACTTGGAAAACAAAAACCCAGGGGAAGAGTACACAATGGGAGGGGAGGTACTAACAACAACAAAAATGGAAAGGGACCTGGGGGTAGTCATATCAGATGACCTAAAGATAAACAAGCAATGTGAGAAGGCAGTAAGGAGGGCTGGGGGGATACTGGGATGTATAGGAAGAGTCATCGCCAGTAGAAAACAGGACATTGTTATCCCTCTATACAGACAGTTGGTGAGACCCCATCTGGAGTACTACTTGCAGTTCTGGAGACCCCATCTCCGTAAGCACATAGACAGGATGGAGGCAGTCCAGAAGAGGGCAACTAAAATGGTGCAGGGTCTGCACCAGAAGTCATACGAAGAGAGACTAAGGGAGCTTAATATGTATACCCTCGAGGAAAGGAAGGAGAGGGGGAACATGATGGAAACTTTCAAGTACCTCAAGGGAACCAACAAATTCCAGGAGGGTAGCATCTTTCAGAAAAAGTGATGTATAAGAACAAGGAGGCACAACTTGAAGATAGTGGGGATGGCTCAAGGGCAACGTGAGGAAGTATTTTTTTCATGAAGAGGGTGGTGGATGCATGGAACAGCCTTCCTGAGGAGGTTGTGGGGTCAAAAACAGTGGAGAATTTCAAGAATGCATCGGACGGACATAAGGCAATTCTGGTGGGGGTAGGAAGAAGTAGGCTGTTGGTTAACTAGGATCTGCAGCTTATCCAATAGGTAGGGGAATGGGCAGAGTAGATGGGCCAAGCAGTCCTTATTTGCCATCAAAGTCTATGTTTCTAAGTTTCTATCCATGTCCTGTGCCCCTGTGTGGGGGGTGTCTTGGGAGGGGGGGAACGATGCATGCTGGGGCGGGTGGGAGGCACCTGGCTGCCATATGCAGTGGCCCTGGAGTGTGGGTGGGCTACTCGCCCTGTTGTTGGGTGACTCCCACTGTGTTTGTGAGGTGTGTAGGGAGCTTATGGCACGGTTCTCCCTGGCATACCCTGTGCCCCCTGCAAACCCCTGTGGCCAGCACTACATGCCTTGGTGCATGGCGTGTAGTGCTGGCACACCCCTCGCCCACCCCTGGCACTTTGCTCTTCACGCGGCCATGGGATCGGGTGCATAGTTGCTGTGTACCCCCCTTGGTGAATCCCGCATGGGGGGGCGTAAAGGGTGCAGAGTGGCTGTGCACCCCAGATACGTGCGCATAGCCGCTTCACTCCAATAGTGCATAGGGCCCAATATGAATGTTTGGTGCAACCTCATAGGATGCTACGTGTACTTGAGCTGGTGTCCCATGTACAGTAATACATGACCAAGATTAGTTCAGTCACACTGGAAAACTATTTTGCATCATAATAAGTAATACAGTATTGACAGTTTTTGAGATCACCTGCTTATGATGTTCTGTAATGAATATACAGAAGTAGTCAAACAACAATGCTTCCACCAGCCCCCCCAAACACACACACACACACACACACACACACACACATATACACACACCCCATTCTGTATTAGTGATTGACTGCAGTAACTGTAAATAAAGAAAAGAAAGTCATGCTTGGACTGCCTCACCCTCATGGCCTACCTCAGGCACTTACCCCAGCCATACTTGTCACAACATAATTTTTTTTACAGCATTTCACAGTAGGAGTAAAACATTGTAAATAAAGATTAAAATAGATATAGGATTATGGTTTACTGTTTTTTTTACTCTGCTGCAACATAGTGAAGGATGACTGCCTGTAACAAATAGTCACCCTAAAAAGGTAACAAAAGAATGTAAAGCATTATATCACCTACTATAACTCACCCCAAATCCTATCCCCACCCCACCCCAATTTACCCCTATTGCACCCTGCCTGTCACTGGCAGGCACAGGTAAGGTAAACTAATAATAACATGACTACTGTTTATTGCATAAATAGAAAGCTGTCACTTTTTAGAATGTCTAGTAAAGTGCAAAGAAAACTGCCCCCCAACACACAAACACTCAATGCAGATTAGTTGTGTTGCAATATAGACACGTTTGAGTTGGTGTTATAACTTACTATGTGCCTGTCTCTTGTCACAGATTACATGTCACAATAACCCCCAAAACACACACACACACACACACACAATCTCAGGAAAGATAACTGTAATGTGAAATGTAAGCAATGAAGTAATGAAGCAAACATCCTAGTTGGAGGTCGATCACAACACGGTACTGAGCAGCTGAACTAATCTGTGACTTGCCCAATGTTATCGACTGACCTGGCTGCATTGAGATCAGAGGGGCACAGATCACTGTTACCATAGACAGTAAGTACTGCATCTGTTCAAGTATTGTACTATATTTCAGCAACTCTGGACCCACCCAAATGTGCATACACCAAAAGGCAGACAAATAGCAGAACCCTTCGAAGCTGCCAAGAACTCTACAGTTTCCTGTGACATATGACATCTCACAATAACCCCCCCTTCCCAAACAATCTCAGAACACAGAACTGTAATGTCAAATGTAAGTAATGGAATGTTTACATGGTGCAGCTTCAATGAATGAAGTAACAAAGCATACACCCTAGTTGGAGCTCAACCACAGCATGGCACTCAGCAGCAGAACTGCATGTGATCTACTAACCAGACAGCTGCCCGGCGATGTCAACTGACCTGCCAAAAAATGAGATAACAGGGGCACAGACTACCACATTTGTATAAACAGGGTTTTACTGTAATACCCAAGGGAGAAGTCATGGACATGTCACTTGCACTGTATTGTAGCTGTAGTCATTTCAGACATAGACAGCTAGGAAAAACTAGTGCATTACTGCGTTTCAATACTAAAGTGCTGTACAGCTGCTGTTTGACTGTTTTGCATGGTACATAGGTGTTAACAGGTCCAAATCAGGACATTACAAACAGTGATTACAGCTGATTGCCAACTGTTAACACTTGGGACTGGGACAGGTTACTGCGTTCATTTGTTGATTCAAGGATCAACAACAAAAGTAAATAAAATCTGGAAAATGTGCAGATAACCACAACTGCTGCAAAGAATTCTACAGTCTCCTGTGACATATGAAATGTCACAGTAACCCCTTCCCCAGACAATCTCAGAACGGAGAACTCTAATGTAAAATGTAAGTAATGGAATGTTTGCATGCTGCAGCTTAAAAGAAATAGGTAATGAAACAAACACCCTAGTTGGAGATTGACCACAGCACGGTACTCAGCAGACAAACTGTATGCAATCTACTAATCAGACAACTGTCCAACCATGTCAACTGACTTGGCAAAAATGAGATAACAGGGCACACACTACCGCCACTACAGCCAGGAAGTACCGAACATCTTTCACTTGTCTGATACGTCACTGCAAAGCGGCATTAATATATTATGATACAGCACAGATCTGACCACAGATATTCAAAAGGCAAAAAAAAAAAACCAGTATTGTGCTGTATTATAGCAAATGTGTACCCAACCAAACATGCATATAACAAAAGACACACAAACAGCAGAAACCTTGTTTATGCAAAAAAATATTTTAGTCAAATGTTTTTAATGTCACCAAACACATTACTATAAACTATATTTTACTGTAATATCCACAAATGGTAATAGTTTGGGATAATGTAGATTGACTAGTTTAAACACTGGTTATACAGTGCTAGTTAAGATTTTAGAACAATATTTTAGTAACATAGTTATATACTGAAAAGGTTAAATAGATAAGGGTTGTTTGCATAGTTTTCAAGGTTGTGTATGGTACACCCAGTTTCTAGATACAGCTACTCGTTTACCAGTAGCAACATGTACTGGGCAAAGGGGAACAATTGTTTTACATAGTGTACCTCTGCATTCATTAATGGGCTGCAAATCTGTGAAAAATTTACTTTTTTTATCTGTTTCTTTTTTGGTAGTATGAACAAGCCATTGTATCATATCAATAATGCACAGCAAAGTGTGTGTTGTGCTGTGATAATGGAGTTTGCCCCTTTAAAAGGGCAGACCAGGTTGTCCTGGTGCACCCCTTCCCTCCTGCTTAGGATGGTTGTGCTCAGAAGGGGAAGGGGTTAGGAAGGGGAGGGACTAAGGGGCCAGAACAATGGACAGGCAAACAGGAAGGGGAAGGGCAAAGGGAGGTACATAAGGGACAGCACAAGGGGGCCTCAGCCACTTTTTGCTGGAGTTTTGATTGGTATAGAAATGACAGCACATCAGATTGGCATTGCAACAGAGGTTTGTGCACTAGCTGAAGGCAGGTAAGAAAAACCAACAACTAAGTTCAGCCAGTGCTGGTGCTGTGTTGAAGGAAGTTAAAAAAAAAAAAAAGGAAAGAAATGTTGCTGTTACTTTGTTTGGAATTCTGTTGCATAGTCTCTGTAGACTGGTGGTAGTTTTACAGAAAATGCTGGGTGGAACCTGTTGTGATGTTTTGTTACAATGTGGCATAAATTCTAGGAGCCTGTGAGCATGGTATACATTAAGGAAGTGGTTGCAGGGAGTTTGGGCCCAACAGAAGGGTCAGAGTGCAAATGTGGGGCTGTGAAGGTTCAAGAGAAAAAGAAAGCATTCAGGAAGTACAAGGAATCACAGAAGGAACAGGACAGAGAATTGTATCAGTTAAAGCAAAAGGAAGCTGGAAAGGCAGTCAGAACAGCAAAGGCCCAAACCGAGGAAAAGATAGCCAACTCAGTTAAGAAGGGGGATAAAACCTTTTATAGGTACATCAGGGAGTGAAGGAAGACCACGGGAGGGATAGTGAGGCTTAATAAAGGGGAGGGAGGCTGGGCAGACAGTGACTGTGAAAAGGCAGAAATACTAAACAAATATTTTTGCTCAGTATTTACAAAGGAAGAGGGGGAGGTACCTAAAACAAACAGTAGAAACACTCTGGATACAGAAGTTGATACCAGCCCATTTATAGAAGAAAGGGTTCTGAAAGAGCTCTTAAAACTGAAGGTGGACAAAGCAATGGGGCCTGATGGGATTCATCCCAGAATTCTAAAAGAACTAAGGGTAGAACTAGTGACACCACTGACTACCCTCTTTAACAAATCATGGGAGGATGGGGTGGTACCTGAGGGCTGGAGGAGGGCAGATGTGATTCCCCTTCACAAAAGTGGGAGCAAGGCAGAAGCAGGAAACTACAGACCTGTTAGTTTAACCTCAGTGGTAGGGAAAATGATGGAATCACTTCTGAAGGAAAGAATTGTTGAGTATCTAGAGGCCAGAGGGGCACAGGACCCAAGGCAGCATGGATTCACAGCGGGAAGGTCATGCCAGACAAATCTGATTGATTTCTTTGACTGGGTGACCAAAGTAGTTGATCAGGGAGGGGCTGTGGACATGGCCTACCTAGACTTTAGCAAGGCATTTGACACAGTCCCACACAAAAGATTAATATACAAGTTAGCCAGCCTGGGAGTGGGTCCCAAGATGACAGGCTGGGTAAAGAATTGGCTGGAGAATAGGACACAGAGAGTAATAGTAAATGGAGTCCACTCTGAAAAAAGGGGGGTTAGTAGTGGGGTACCGCAGGGTTCAGTATTAGGACCAGTCCTCTTCAATGTCTTTATAAGTGACATTGCAGAGGGACTGTAAGGAAAAGTATGTCTCTTTGCAGATGACACAAAGATCTGCAACAGAGTTGATGCACAAGGTGGGGTGGAAAGGATGAGAAGGGACTTGGCAAGGTTAGAGGAATGGTCAAATGTATGGCAGCTTAGATTCAATGCTAAGAATGCAGGTAATGCACCTGGGAAACAAAACCCAGGGGAAGAGTACACAATGGGGGGTGAGATACTAACAACAACAAAACTGGAAAGGGACCTGGGGGTAGTCATATCAGATGACCTAAAGGTGGGCAAGCAATGTTGGAGGGCAGCAAGGAGGGCTGGGGAATACTGGGATGCATAGGGAGAGGCATCACCAGCAGAAAACAAGAAGTTATTATCCCTCTGTACAGACAGCTGGTGAGACCACATCTGGAGTACTGCGTGCAGTTCTGGAGACCCAATCTCCGCAAAGACATAGACAGGATGGAAGCTGTCCAGAGGAGGGCAACTAAAATGGTGCAGGGTCTGCACTGGAAGACATATGAAGAGAGACTTAAGGAGCTTAATATGTATAGCATCGAGGAAAGAAGGGAGAGGGGGGACATGATAGAAACTTTCAAGTACCTCAAGGGAATCAACAAAGTCCAAGAGGGTAGCATCATTCAAAAAAAGAGGTGTGCAAGAACAAGGGGGCACAATTTGAAGATAGAAGGGGGGCAGCTCAGAGGTAATTTAAGGAAGTATTTTTTCACAGAGAGGGTTGTGGATGTATGGAACGGCCTTCCAGAGGAGGTTGTGGAGTCAAAAACAGTGGTGGAATTCAAGCATGCATGGGACAGTCATAAGGCAATTCTAGGGGGTTGGGGTAGGAAGAAGTAGGCTGCTGGTTAACTAGGATCTGCAGCTTATCCATCACATAGGGAAATGGGCAGACTGGGTGGGCCAAGGGGTCCTTATCTGCCGTCAAATTCTATGTTTCTATGTTTCTATGATGGCTTTGCAAGGAGCCAAATAGTATGAAAAGGGTTTTTTAAGAAGCCCACGAGGGGAAGTGGGGAAGAGAAAGAGAGAGAGCGAGCGACGCTACGAGTGAACTGTGCTAGTGGGGCTTCCATGAGGAAAAAGCACTGGTGCTCTGTTTGTTTTTGAGGAATAGAGGAGCAAGAAGGTTTGGGCAGGTATAGGGGAATGGCTGTGTGTAGCAAAATAATAAGTCTGATAGAGCCTGGGATTGAGGGAGCGAAGCAGACGTAGTAGGAAAATTGTTAAAAATGTGCAGGTTTGATCAGATAGTGGGGAGTTTGTTCTTGTATACCCTGAGGCAGGGAAGCCTGGTTGTGAGAATCAGATCCAGAGTTTTTTCAGAGTGGCCTGATAGGAGAGTGGTGCGAACAACGCACAAGAAAGCGAGGATGCAATTTAAAAAAAAAAGACAAAAAAGCAGAGCCGAGCCTTGTAGCAGGAGAACATTGTTGGAACAAGGGGCAGGTCCAGAAGCAAGACAGAAGCCACCAGTAGCTAGGCTGGTTTTGAGACAGATGAAGTGGTGGCGGTGGCGTGTGACATCACACCGCATGGTGGGGGGGACAAGAGGAAGAGTGAGTGCCAGCATGGGAGGGCATTGGAGAAGGAGGAACTGGCTTCAGAGCTCCATAGCAAGGGAGAAGGCCTTAAGGGGTTTCAACTACACGCTCTGGGAAAAGATAAACACCTAGGAGTGGTATCGAAAAATATATATTTTTTTTTGCATTCCCATGACAAATAAGGATGAGTCGCTTTCTCTTAGGTCTAGGGAGAGGTTACGGTGAATTTTGCTGGTCACGTGGTCGATGTCAGATGCCGTTGTGCAGTGAGAGGGGATATTGATTGGCAAAACAGGCCTAGTGAGATCAAGAGGGGATGCCAGATGCCATTTTTACAGCAGGATGGTAACTGGGGGTAAGAGGGGCCTAATGAGGACATGCAGTTGTAGACCAGATGCTGGTTGGCAGGAGGCAATCACTTGGGTTAAAAAGGCCTAGCAGGGCCACAGGGAAGAATATTAGGCACCATTATCCAGGAGGGGGGTTTTCTGTGGCAGGTCTAGCCCCTGAAGCAATCCGGCGTGACGTCAGATGCCGCTTCCCTGGTGAGGCAGGTCAGATGAGGGAGGCCTAGCCCAGGGGGAGGTAGCATCAAGAATATGGGTCTAGACATAAGGGGGGACCAAAGGGAAGGCAGCGAACAGTGCTGGTAATAAAGGAAAGGGGAAGGATACGGGGGGTAGGCTATAATGGGGGTGTTAGCATGGGAGCCTAAGTCAAAAAGAAAAAAAAACGGATCAAAGCAGAGCTAGTGAGTACAAACCCATGGCTGCTTTAGGGTAAAGGCCAAGAAACAAGGGAAAGTGAGGGCAGGAGGTGACCACGCGGTGTGGCATCACACACCGCGAGGGAAAAAAACAAAAGGCATCACCAGGCGGGGGGACCATAATCTCATGGCACTGGGGGCTTACCGAGGAGCATTGGAGGGATGACAAGGGGCCTGCGAGAGGCCTGGGGTAAGGGGGGAGGGTTTTTTGTGATCAAGACCTCACGGGAGGTAACCCTCACGGGAGGAGGTTGCATGGGAAGCTGGTTACTCTATTTTGGCCCTTTCCCATGCTTGTGAGAGGGGGCACCATGGGGAATGGGGGCTGGGAGGGGCAGAAAGAGAAAAGAATGGAGGGCCATGCATCTGGCCTCGTGGCACGACCACTTGCTATAACAGGGTGCTGACTCAGGGGTGGCTTGGTCAGCCCAAAAAAAAAAAAAGGGGGAGAGGGGGATGGCAGCATCCAAAGGTGGAAGCCCCGAGGTAGACCAGCAGGGTACAACAATTTGGGGAGGCCCAAGAACAGAGGGTGGTACGGGCATGGATGAAAAAGAGAGTGCCAGGTTGTTCTCAAAGGGTGTGATGGAGAGCGGCAGGGAACTGGCCAAGTGAGATTGGGGCCTTGACTGGTGACCAGGCTGCGTAATTGGGTGGGGGACGCGATGGACAGGAGGAAAGCATTCCTGACAGGACAGATATACAATTAACCTTGTTTTTTCTTCCTGTAGTTATTTTCACAGAACAAAGAGAAGAACACAATGGCGCCAAAGAAGAGCAGGCCATCAAAAGAGAAGGCTTACAAGGCTATAATTGAATTAGCAGAAAAGGCAAACAGGATGTGGGAACTGGTGCAGGGAGAGGAACCAGGGAGACCCGGGGAAAAGAGAAATGCGGGCAGAAGAAAGGGTGGTAAGGGGAAACGACCAGCCAGAGGACCACGTTGTACTGGGAAGGCACCACCGGTGGTAGTGGGGCCCACCAAGACGGCTGATCTAGTACCCCTGCAGCCTATGGTCACTGTGTCACCGGTACCCCCCTGATCAATGTGGGATCTCCCTGGTTGAACCCAGTCACGATGCCCAGAACAGGTTGCTCCCTCCGCAAAACCCAGTAGCTCACCCTCCTCCTCAACTGCTGGGAGAAGCAAGAGGAATCTTAGAAGAGTCCAGGCAGGATGGCCCGGACAAGGTCACAGGTAACACATTCAGTGCAGTGGGTGACAGTATAAAAGAATATATAGGGCAAATTATAGTAGCACTAGGGGCAGGAGGTATAGGGCAGATGGAATCAGCACTGGCAGAGATCAGGATGTAGAAAGAGGGCCGGAAAGGAAGGAACAGGGAACGGAGAGAGAGGGAAAAGGGGCAAAGGAGATAGGTGTGCCTGGAATGAGGATAGGGGAGCATGTGCCGCTGACCATGAAGGGGAAAATATGGAAAGGGGAATATGTGGACATATTCGCTTTGGTGAGCCGGGAGGCTGCCGCCAAGTACGAGGAAGCTGAGGGCATAGGTAAGAGTGAGATGGCAGCGGCTATAGTGCTTTTAGGGAAAAAAGAGGATGATAAGTTCACAAAAGGAAGACTTGGGATAGATGGTTCCTAGGTTTTGCCACTTTCTCAGCCATCGTCATGGAATAAAGGCCGGAGTTAGGCATCCCGCTCATTACTTATTCCCTGATAATACGGAGGGCAAAGGCAAAGGGTGGGGTGGGGTGGTTATACTATGATGAATCTTTTCGGCAGAGAATGACAACATTTGGGGACGTGAGATGGGACACCAAACAGATAGATTTGTGGATGGATTACATCACAGATCAGTCCATGCCTGAAGGGGAATGGGGCAAAAAGGGTTTTATGCCCCAGAGATGCTGCTGGGCTTATAAAAGAGCCTTTTGTTCCTGGCCTCAATGTTGTTTTTTATGCATGCATGCCCAAGATGCCGGGGAGGCCACCCAGCAAGCAAATGTAGAACATCATGGGGCCAGGGGGCACAAGGGCATGGGGTCAGGGATCAGGCCAACAGTTTTTTCGAGAGGGCCAAGACTTTAAAGGCCAAGCATGGAATAGGAGAGGGCAGGGTAGGGGGAACGCGAATAGAGGGGGACAGAGCCACTGAAGGACGAAAGGTCAGGCAAGAAGAGAGAGAGGGGCTAGGGAGGAATGGCGGGGGACATGATAGGGAACAGTTTGGGATAGCCAGAACCCCCATCAAATCAAAGGTATGGTCAGTCTACCTGGACAAATATCCAGATACGAGCATGCGGGATATGATTTTAAGGGGTTTTAGCACAGGTTTTTCATTACAATTTACGGGACCCAGGTGAGCAATGGAGGCAAGCAACCTCGGGTCAGTAAAAGGGAAGGAGGAGGTACTAAGACAGAAGATAGACAAGGAAATGGCAGCAGGTAGGATAGAAGGCTTGTTTAACACCCCCCTACCATTGCAAAGCATGCAGATTTCACTATTGGGTCTGGTACCCAAGAAACAGGAGGGGGAATACAGAGTGATTCACCACCTGTCCTATCCAGAAGAAGAGTCAATGAAAGATTTCATCAGCGAGGATCACAGTAAGGTAACATATGCGACACTAGAGGATGCGGTCCTAATGATCCGGGCCACAGAGGATGCATGGATGGCAAAAACGGACACTGAGTCCACTTTCAGACTGCTTCCAGTTAGGAGGGAAGACTGGGATCTATTGGGTTTCAAAAGTGGGGGACAGTATTATTTTGACAAAGCAATGCCAATGGGTTGTTCCACAGCATGTGCTACATTTGAGGCTTTCAGCACCTGTTTGCAGTGGATATTTCAGGAAAAAATGGGTTATAGGATGGTCATCCGTTTTCTGGATGATTTTCTATTCATTGGAAAAGGGAAAAGGGAGACACAGAGGATGCTGGGTAAGTTCCAGGAATTGTGCCATGAGTTAGGGGTCCCACTGGCACCAGAAAAAACAGAGGGGCCTAGCAGGATTATGGAATTTCTGAGGCTTGAGATAGACGCCCAAAAACGAGGTATTTAGAGTACTGGACAAAAAAGTAAGTAAACTGAAGGAACTAATCCACTTACACACCATCAGGAGATGGGTACAGCTAAAGCTGGTACAGCAGGTGCTGGGTCACTTGAACTTCACATGCAGGGCCATTGGACCAGGGAGGGCATTCACAAAGAGGTTAGCCAGGGCTACAGCAGGGGTCACCAGACCACATCACTGGGTGGACCTGACGCAAGATGTCAAGGAGGATTTTAAGATCTGGGAAGAATTCCTTAGGGAGTACAACAGGTGCTCTTTCTGGCAGGAGGAGTGGCTATACAACACAGACCTCGACCTCTACACAGATGTGGCTGGGGGGCTAGGCATGGGGGGGGTACATGAGGGGTAGATGGTTCTCAGAACCCTGGCCAGCCAGTTGGGTGAAGGATGGGAAAGTGAGAGATATTACATTACTGGAGATCATGCCCATACGGGCGTGTACATTGTTCTGGGGGGAGGAATTACGTGATCAAAAAGTGACCTTTTGGTCTGACAATAGAGCAGTGGTGGATGTGTTGAACAACAGGGGGAGCCAGATCAGACACAGTCATGCAGGTATTACGACTTTTAGTTTTAGGGGCATTACAGCTGAACATATCATTTAGAGCGCAACACATAGAAGGGGTACACAATACTCTGGCTAACAGCCTTTCCCATCTACAGCTGGACCGTTTTCAGAGGCTGGCACCAGCAGCGGAAGAACTAAAAACACCCATACCAATGAACATCTAGGACGTTGGCAGGAAGAAGCAGAAATGTTGTTTCACAGCTCATGGGCGCCTCGGACTCTGAGGGCCTACGACGGGGCCTGGTGAGTGTTTCAAACATTCAGGGCAGAGCACCAGATGGAGGTAAGTAGGCCACTCACAGAGGAGCAGTTGGGAATGTTCACAGTGGAGCAGTGGTGGAGAGGCTCAGCCCATACCACAATGGGAGTCTTTCTGGCTGGGATTAGTGTTATCTGCAGTCTAAAAGGGTGGAGGCATCTGACAAAATCATTGCTCATCAGAAGAATGATGCAAGGATGGAGCAGGTTGAAACAAGGACTAGCAGATAATAGAAGGCCTATAGGGGAATAGTGGTTGATAAAGCTGAAGGATGTGCTCCCAGCAGTATGCAGATCAAGGACAGAGGCCCAGCTATTTCACATGATTTATTTGATACTGTTGGCAGAGGCCATGAGAGTGAGCGAGGTGGTAGGCCATAGGAGAGAAGACAAGGAAGGGGGACTAGAGTGGGGTGACATAACCTGGGGGGTGATGGAGATACGGATCAAGATTAGGAGGTCTAAGACAGATCAAAGAGGAAAAGGTTGCATGGTGACGCTGACAGGGCAACCAGAGGGCCCAATATGCCCAGTACAGGCTCTGTGGGTTTTCGCCGCAGAGCATAGGAAAAGGACGGGAAAATTATTTGTACACGGGGATGGGACAATGGTGATTGGCTACCAAGTCACAGCAATATTTAAAAAGGGCATGCAATTCATGGGGGAAGACCCAGCTAATTATTCTTCCCATTCTCTCCGGATTGGGGCTGCCTCACAGTGGGCAGCAGCAGGTGAGACGGTGAATGAGATACTGGAAAAGAGATGCTGGCGATCGGCCAGTTATAAAAGGTACATCAGAGCACTGAAATAAAAAATATATATATATATATAATATATAACAAAGAATATTGGGAAGGTGGGGCTCCTGGCTGGAACCGCAGAGCTGGGGGGCAAGAAATGGTAAAGGGTGGGGGGTGGGCATAAGAAGGGGTGGGGGATGAATACGGGAATGACACTATGAACATGTATAAGTAATGAATTTTGCTTGCACCCCATAGGTAGAGGGAGTATCAAGGAAGTATGGATCTGCGGCCATTCCTATATTTATTGGGCTGGAAAGAGAGCAGAGAAGAAGGCTGGGGGAAGGCAGCTATACCAAAATGTGAGAACGTGTAGGTTGTTTTGGCATGGCATACGGGAGATGAGATGGGCACAGCTGCTTCCCACCTTAAAAGGACTCAGAGGATGGTGGCCCAGGCCAGACCTAATTATTATACATCTAGGAGGCAATGACCTGGCAAGCAGGCCTTGGGTGGACACATACTTACAAATAAAAAAGGACTTGGGGCAATACGACAGTGGTGGCCACAGGTATGCATCGCCTGGTCCGATATGATACCAAGGAGGGTGTGGAGGCAGGAACACAGCCACAGAGTGGTAGAAAGGACCAGGAGAAAGATGAATAGGAGGGTTGGAACATTGGTAAGGCAGATGGGAGGACAAGTGATACTGAGGGGGGTAGAAGAATGGGTAGAAGATTTTTACAGGTCAGACGGGGTGCACCTGTCGGACATAGCCATAGACATGTTCAATACAGAAACAATGGGAGTAATAGAAGCATGGAGGAGACAGACAAACAGTGGGAGATAAAAAAAAATAGAAAGAAGGAAAAAATAAAAAGGATCTTCCTTGAAATAAGGGAGAATGGTACCCTAGATAAGTGGGAAGCCAGCCATCCAACACAAGCTGAAGACTGGCTAGTGGGGAAAAGGGGGGGGAAGAGGGGAAGGGGGAGGAAAAAGGAATAACACAAGAATAGAATGAAGATGAAGGAGAAAGCGGTCTCAGTTTTCACCATTGCCTAACGGGAAAGGAGAAGAAGAAGGCACCCAGGTTTTCACCTGGGGGAAGGATAATCAGAGATTGATATTAATTGCCAATCTGAGCACAACAAACAATGGTCTCTGTCTTTTGTGAGGGAAAGGGGGAAATCCGGGACAATAGAGTTTGCCCCTTTAAAAGGGCAGACCAGGTTGTTCTGGTGCACCCCTTCCCTCCTGCTTAGGATGATTGTGGGGTAGGAAGGGAGGGGCTAAGGGACAGAACAATGGACAGGCAAACAGAAAGGGAGGGGTAAAGGGAGGTACATAAGGGACAGCACAAGGGGCCTTAGCCACTTTTGCTGGAGTTTTGATCCTCCCACCCACCCTGCTAGGCAGAGCAAGAGGGGAAGACAGTCAAGATGGGACTGTAGGTGGGTCTGTTAGGTGGAAGACAAGCACATCCGGTCGGACAGTTTGGACTGCCAAAGCTGGATGGCATGTAATAATATGGTTACGGGCTGCCAAAGGTGGATGGCAGGTGATAATATGGTTATGGACTGCCAAAGGTGGATGGCAGGAGGCAAAGGGGGAAAAGGGGGAGGGGAGGGGGAGGAAAAGCAATAACACAAGAAGAGAATGAAGATGAAGGAGAAAGTGGTCTCGGTTTTCACTGTTACCTAACGGGAAAGGAGAAGAAGAAGAAGGCACCCGGGTTTTCACCTGGGGGAAGGATAATCAGAGATTGATATATAGATGAAATAAACAAAATGTTGGAAATATGATAATAAAGGAATTGAAATGGAATATGGAATTATGAATTTAAATAAATTAATTGCCAATCTGAGCACAACAACAAACAATGGTCTCTGTCTTTTGTGAGGGAAAAGGGGGGAATCCGGGACAATGTTACTTTAGGGCCATTGTGCACATTTGCTCTGTGTACTTGTGTCGAAGCAACACAGTCATAATGTTATCACAGCGTGACACACACCCTGTTGCTGTATTATATTTCACACAGTGTTGTGACACCACAGCTTTGAAACTGGGAAGGGGGGAAGGAGAGTGCTTTTTTGTGTTGCCCAACACCACTTCTGGACAGCTTTCCCACAGACAGATTTATGCAGCAGTCCATAGGTATCATAGGTAAAACCAAGCTGGAAGACAGATGTCCTATAAAGCTTGCAAATCCCAAAATTTAAAATTGGAAAATCTTATCCCCAAAGTACCTGTCCACAAGGTTTTTGAAGGTTTTCATATTAGTACTATTCACAATATCACATGGAAGGTTGTTCCACAGTGCTACTACTCTATGACTATACCAGAATTTACGCTGATTATGAATCCAGGTCTGGAGAAGGAGCTGCCTATTATGCTTTCTGGTACTGGTCCTTCCCTGATTGTGGTTAAGTCCAATTTCTGCAAGAAGATTGTCATCTTCCATCAGTTTAAATAGTAAACATAAGTCCCCCCTAAGTCTTCTTTAGTATAGGGAATACAACTTGAGGGAAGCTAACCTCTCCCTATAAATCTTGTTTTTTAATCCCTTCACATTTCTAGTTAGTCTTCTTTGTACCCCCTCCAGCAGGTTGATGTCCTCCCTGTTCTGTGGTGACCAAACCTGGACACAATAGTCCAAGTGTGGTATGACCATTGCACTATAGATAGGAATGAGCACTCTCTCGTCTCTTCTAGCTATGTGTTGAAAGATGAGGTTAAGATTGTAATTGGCCTTCATAAGCTGAGCCCTACAGTGGGATTTAAATTTGAGATCATTTGTAATTATTATCCCTAAATCTTTTTCTTCATTAGTAACCTCCAGTGGTGTATTAGCAAGTTTATAAGTCCTCATTTCGTTGTTTTTACCAAGATGCAGGACCTTACATTTAGCTATATTTAATACTAATTTATTTATGGCAGTCCATTCCAGGATCCCATTCAAAGCCTCCTATAAATCTGTCATATGTTCCTGTGTATTTACCACTGTCCCTAACCTGCAGTTGTCGGCAAATTTGTATAACCATATGTTTGGGTTATTTAATTTTAAGGTCGTAATATATATATTAAAGAGGCTAGGACCCAGTACAGAACCCTGGGGGACACTGCTAGTAATGGGATCCCAGGTGGAAAGAACTCCATTTATAACCACTCTCTGTTTTCTACCCTGAAGCCAGTCTGATACCAATTACAGATGTTCCCATTTGGGTTGATGTCTTCCAACACAGATAGTAACTCGTTATGGGGAAGTTTGTCAAATGCCTTTGCAAAGTCTAAGAAGATCACATCCACTGTATTACCTACGTCCAGTTCTCTATTGACATTTTCTTAAAAAGCCAGTAAGTTTGTTTGACATGATCTTGCCTTTGTGAACCCTTCCTGTACTGGGTCTATTATGTTACGGGTAGTTAATTGTTCCAAAATTAAGTCTTTGATTAGGCCTTCCATAATTTTGCCAATCAAGGATGTCAAACTAATAGGCCTAAAATTATCCGTCCTAGTTCTTGGCACTTTTTTTAAGATGGGAACAATAGTGGCTATTTTCCAGTCATTAGGGATTGATCCTGAGTCCATAGAGGCTTGTAAGATATAGGTGATTGGTAGAACCAGTACATCTGCCAGTTCATTTAACACCCTAGGGTGCATACCATCCGGGCCAGGTGATTTATTAACCTTAAGCTTGCTTAGGCAATCATAGACATTTTTTAGGATTTAAAATTATCCCTCCAGGTATAGATGGCATACTTCCTCTGTATAGTTTGGGATCATATGTTTTATAAACTGAGCAAAAATAATCATTTTGTATATCTGCCATTTCCTTAGTTGATGCTATCTGACCAGTTTCTTTAATAAAGGGGGCCAATACTGTTATGCACTGTTCTGTTTTTGCTAATATAAGAAAAAAAAGCTTTCTTATTGTCTTGCACTTTATTTGCAAGTTCAACCTCAACTTGTGCTTTTCCTTTCCTTATTTGTATTTTGACCTTCCTAAGGCAGTCTTTATATTTTTGATAAGTCCCTATTTTTTTAACCAATTTTAATATTTTTTACAACCTATTCTTTCTGCTAATAAGTCTTTTTATAGAGACGTTCATCCAGACTGGGTTCTTTCTATTCTTGTTATTATTGTACTTTGGGGTACTAGGGATGAATCTAAGAATGAAACTCTCTAATTTCAATTTTAGAGAGTCCCACATGCTTTGGACTGTTTTGTGAATCTATAGAAAAGTTTAACCTATAGTTTTTATACAATTTCTCAACACAACTTGATTTGTGACTTTATATCTTTCTTTCCATGAGTTGAGTCTGCTTTCCTACAGCTTTCAATGTATGGAGTAACTAAAAAAAAAGACTCCTTTTTATACAGTTTAGAACATGTCAATCAGTATTTCTTGCTGTTTTTATATTCAGCACCTTTTAAAAATCACTTCAGTTGAGACTGAAATGAAATATCATACAGTGTGCAATGTTTACTGATATTGTGTTACAAAAGCTGTTTAAAAAACATCTTCAAATACTGATGAAACCCTTGCAAAAAACGTATTACCCATAGTGCTCCTTTTATTATTTCAAATGTTAAATCCAAGTATTTAAGCAGAGTCAAATTGTGTCATGTAGGGTACCATACCAGTCAGGAGTAAAGAAGCAATCAAAAATATTCATATAGAGTATAGGTCAAAAATTGTACCAAATTTATGCAGTCCTACTTTGTATAAAAACTGTATTTCTGACTAAGCAGTCTTGTGACCTGGAACAACATTTTAAATTATAATAAAAATGTCATTCTATTAATCAAAAGTGCTTGGGGCCCAATTCCAAGATGGCCAGTGTAACTTGCACGCAGTTGCGAGTTATGCCGGTTGCCTCTATGCCAGAGACCCTATGCCGCATTACAGAAGCAGCAGGGTCCCAGCAATAGCAACTTGCGAGATATGCCATGTGTGTTGTGGTAGCCCATGCATGGTGTATCAATGCCACAAGTTGCATCTTGCAACGAGTGACAGGTGGCCCCCCCAGGATCCCCCCATCCCAGACCACTGCAGAACACATCAGGGGGCATGGGGGGACAAGGACAGATGGCACAGGCTTCCAGGGGATGCTACTGACATGGAATCCTGGGGTCCCTCACAATCGGGGGTTTGCAGTGGGGGGGTGCTAGTGGGGGCCGGGGGGACAGCATGGCACCATTGCCACAGCACTGCAAGGCTGCATCTGACATTTCCAGCCTTCAGATGCCAGTTATGACAGCTCCAAGCTGTCAGAAGTCAGCTACACCACTGTATGTCCTGGAATCGCAATTGTGGGTTGTGACAGTGGGCCTTCTGGAGTTGGGCTAAGTTGCTGTTGCAACCCTCAGTTGCACCAGGTGTTGCAGGCTGCGGCATATGTGTGGTCATGTCTTGCAATTGTCACAGTCTGCAGATACAATGGTGTAGGTGCCCTCCTGGAATAGCTATGGGTGTATCTCATGGCATAACTTACTGGATACACCATGGGGATTGGCGTATCCCACCTTACGACAGCGTAGCCCATCTTGGAATCAGGCACTTAGCCCTTATTATGCAGGATGGTACCTCTGCTTTGTGGGTTGATACGAGGGACCATTATAACCCGCTTCCTGATGGTTGAGGTGAAGTGGAAGCTGCCTCTTGAGCCTGTTCTCCTGCAAGAGGAGGAGGAGAAATTTGTCTAGCAGATTGATGGTGTAATAGCTCTATGGTGCTTCTAGAGATGTCCAGCACCTGACTGCACATTTGGAACATTCTGATGGTCATATCTTCAAGATGATGTTGCAAGGCTTTCTCAATGTTTTGCTGTGCTTTCATTGACAGAATTATTTGCTCTTGATTTGTTTCTATGCGGCCTAATTGCAGCTCCAGCATTTTAAAGCCACACAACATGGTGTTGGAGATATGGATCAGGTGCAATGGTGCAGCCTTGCAAGTATCTGTAACAGAAACAGAAATGACACAATATGGTATTGCTGACATTGATACTTTTAGACAGTGTTTGTCTCAGTGTGACTATTATTCTTTAGCAATATGTATAATGCTGTATCTGTGGACAGTAATGCTCAGTTAATGATCATCACTTCAATTTATACTGATCTGGCTATATTTTTAGACAGATATAGTTAAACTGTATGTTAACAATGAACCTTTACTGATACTATGGTATTGTTCTAGCATTAACAGGTTGTTAACCACTAACAATGATACAACAACTTGAATACAACTGGAGCTGTTTTGCAGATGTGCAGTTTTAAAGTGATGGATCTCAACAAGAGTGTGCAATGTTGACAACTGCACCTGATGCAGACTTATATTATGGGTAAAAAAGTATAGTTATGGATAACCTTTTATTAAATTGGTAGCACTTTGAGTTTCGGAATGTTTTATAGCATACAGTATGACTAACAGCAATGCTAAGGTTTTGGCGAATAACCGTGCTGATACCACCTCTCATGGTTTCTAGGAGAACAGTAAGCCTGTCAAGATGTACTCTTTAGGATTACTATGTTTTCCTGTGAATCACTTATGTTACTTATATGACATATATTACCAGAGACCTTGACATTATCATATAAATGATGTATAATAGAACAATATAAATGACTTTGAGTATGTGCATTATACAGTTCTAAGGCACATATAGGGGGCAGCTATGCCCTTGTACATGCAGTACAACTGGTTAATGAACAATCCATCATGTGACATTCCTTTCATATCATATGGTATATATAGTATGTACAACTTTATTTCTAATCAATGTGTTTTGCTACCTTGTGTTCTGAATACTATGAACCTCTAGAACTTTGCTTTTGGGCTCAGAGGAGATCAGAACACAAGTATGACACAACACATTGGTTGTTCATAGGTGTATATGTATTATTGTATATGTTGCAGCATTACTATTAAAAGTACATTCTAAATCAAAAATTAATTTATTCACAGTGCAATCGATGATGCATTACAGGTGTTGGATGCCTCTTTGAAGGCCAAGCAGCTGGTACTGTGTCAAGTGTTGCTTCCACCAGTTACTCTTGTTCCTCTTCTTTAATGTCCATTGGTGTGCCCGTGATGATTTCTCCTTCGAGATTAGGGGCTGCCATTTCAACATCTAGAAGACAGGAAGAACAATATTATATTCACTTGTAATTTACATACTGTATGCCTTTTTTCAAAAGCTGATAAGGAATGCAACAAAGGGTTATACGCCAACAGATTGTAGTAGGGGAGAAATTATACAGGCTTTAAGTAACCAAGGTCGGTGTCTGGTTTCAAAACTGTGTGAGATACACATATGGGATTCCTAGGGTTTCAGACATGAAGGTACGACTACAGGTAAAAGTAGTATGTACAACATTTATAATTTGCTGAGAAAAAGTACAGACTATATGGGCCTAGCAAAACTTAATGGACTGTAAAATCCATTGTTTCTATATCTGTATGCAGTAGCAAGACAAGAACATTATTATGCCCATTTTTTGTTATGCAACAACTCAAGCTTTGGGAAATAAGATTTACAGCAGTTGTGGCATAAGAGTTACTTTTTTGGAGGGATGTTGGTGTTGATTACGACAGTTGCATGAAACTGCAGCAATATGGTACATGATATACAACACAGTTTACTTACATTGTTACTGTCTATAACCTTAAACAAATGTTCCGCTATGCTGGTGTGTTCATTAACAGTATCATAATGTAGATGTATTAAAGAAACACCTACAAAGGCTTTTAGAAATACAGAAAGATGATTGGCTGCTGCTATCACAACTGCCCTGTGCTTATTATAGTCACACATTAATATATGACTTGAATGTATTGCCTTGTTACATATACTGTTATGTAGTCTAGCACAACTTAACTTACTTTAGTTATGAGATATTATTCTTTGATTCTTACTTACTCTACATATTTATTTATAAACAGTTATTGTAGTGGTGGCATACCTGCTGGTTCTATTATTATAACATCATCATCATCATCATACTGCTGTTCTTCCTCCTCCTCCTCCTCTGCAGTACCCACTGCCTGTTGTTCAGGTCTATTCATACGTGAGGCAGGCAAGCGTGCTGGCTCTGTGAATGTGACAGAAATGTTTATTGAGTATGTTGACATTGTCTAAATAATTATGATATTATTTTATTTATTTATAAATCAGAATTTACAACCTTTGAGTCAGAGACTCATTTACAAAGGCACCTCGTCGCAGGGAGGGGAGACAACATGTGACAGTAAGAGACAAGAAGGACAATACAGGTGTGGTACAGCAGAACAAATATACACAGTAGTTTCAGGTAATACATTGAAGAAAATTGGTTTGCAATTAATTACAGAGTAGACAAACATTTTCAAGGCAGTATAATAGGTCTGCTCTGGTATAACTATGTAGCAGGTACCTGGGAAGGGTGAGGACCATGGTCTTGGGGGGGAGGCAGTCCTAGAGGACATTGTTATATACAGAGAGCCCGAAAGAGTGCCATCTCTAGGACAGTCAGGGGCACCTACAGATCTGAGTGTCCGTGAGGTGTTTCTGAAGGGCAGTTTTAAAAGGGCCTATTTTGGGGATGCTGGTGATATGAGGGGGGAGAGAGTTAAACCAGGATGGTGCTCTGTAATAAAAGGACCTTTGGGCATGTGAGGTCCTAGCTCTCAGAAACTGGAAGGTGGCCTTGGCTGCACTTTGGGTGGCAACCATCCGGGAGGCTGGTTTTAGGAACGAGGTAACCCCAGGACGGGAGAGCTCAAGAAGTGTTTTTTTTTGGCCAGTATGCAGGTGTGGTAGCGCAGGAACTCCTCAAAGGAAAGTAGATTTGAGGAGGAGTAGAGTTGGCATGTGTAAGTTCTGCTATGGGCACCTGTCAGGAGTCTACAGGCCTTGTTTATTGAGGTCTGTACATTGAAAAGGGCAGAGCTGTCAGCCACAGCATAGATAGAAAGCTCGTAGTCCACCAAGGACAGGATAGAGGAGGTGATAGCCAGCCAGACGGCAGCCTGAGGGAGACAGTCTCTGTGGCGGTATAGGACCATAACGGTGAACATTTTACTGCAACTCACAAAAGAATGAGTACATTTCACTGAATGTCAAAGCAGCACAGAACACACCTCAGCAACCACCAGTAGGGTGACAGAAAGACATTTCAAAATGGAGACTTTACAATTAATGTTTAATGCAGGGGGCTACACCCCTTCACCCCCCTTTGCAATATCCCCATATTAAAAAAAATCATCTTTGGGGGACAGACACTGGGGGACAGGAGACTACATGGGAGGGGGGCCACAGTAAACAGGGGTTCTGTGGCTGGGGCAACAGAACCACAGGATGGAAACACAAAATAAAAATACAACACCAGAAACATTACAAGAAATCTACCTGCAGGCAGTCCTGAACTCAGTCCAATCGGCACCGTAGGTGGTGTCGGTACCCACCATGCCAGGTGGCTAGCTCAGCAGCAGCAGGCTGCAGTCCCCCATTTAGCCAATAGCACCACGTAAACCCCTGTCATTCACAATTGCTCTTCTGTCCCTCATCCCTCGGTATTCCCTCCCCCTCCCCTCACTATAACATTACCATCACTGCTGCTATGGGGCACAAGTTGAGTCACTCATATTTGAGTTCCTCAGTTTGCTTCACCCATATCATGGGATACCATTAGAACTACTTACAGTATAATCATTTGTTTCTTTGTTAACAGGAAATTGTACATTATCAGTTTATTCTGAGAACTATTAATGGACCAGTTTTTCTGAACATACTATTTTTAGCTCACAGGATATGTATTTTGTTGCTGAACACTTACACTGTTTTATTAACAGTGAATGTCTATGTAAATGCCATCACTCACTTAAATATTAACTGTTATTAGTATAAGCATTCTTTTCTTTGGTCGCTGAAATACAAGATTTAGAAATTGCCATTATCAATCTCTATTGTTGCAGATACATTGACTGGTACTATCTCAAATGCATATATAATTTGGAAGATAGCTAATTAGATTTAGTTGTAATTGTATTTAAGTTGGACAACTCTTTTGTCTAGCTGTGGCTTGTCTGCCTTCACCCACATTTCATGGGCAAGAGGGTACCAGGAGAAGTACTGCTTTGGAATAGACTCCAGGCTATTTATTTTGTAAAAACACTGGCAAAGTGGCTTCCACTTCGCCCTGTACTGGTTGATGGATTTCTGTATGTTTTAATTTTTCCAGGAAGCAAGTTACTTTTTTCCGTGTCCCTTTCATTTTCTGTTGGTCCCCCACATCATCATGTTTTGATATCCAAACTTGGAGACCATCTCCACTAGCAGAGGCACCTGTTCCTCAGTCCAAATCTTTGGCATTACTCTGTGGGTAAAAAAAAAGACTAAGCATATTTTGCAAAATTTAGTAAAAAGTGGTATGTATGACTGAGTTACTGAACTATTATATTGTTCCTTATAATCAGGTGTTTATTTATTTAAATAATACAAATATCTATGCAGCAATGCCAACATGCTAGTGACTTTCTTAACAGTGGTTCAAGTAATTCCCCACCACTACCTACTACTGTCACACTACTCATGTAACTTTCACTATCCCCCCACACTGAAACTCTCACTATCATGATACACAAAATGTTTTTTGTTATTGTGAACTATTAAATGATCTGCCCCTACACACACACACATACACACACACACACACACACACACACACACACGCAGTATTATAACACAGACAACTTTTCAGTTTTGTAAGTAATGAGGCGTGGCACTGTATCTGTTAAAGGAGGTGAGCTGTGTATGTTGTGTGTGTATGTAGTTCATCTATTTTTTGACCAAGTAATGGTTGGCTCTTAAAAGAGCCATTGTGTTTTGCACTTTACAGTGATTATATGACACACTGCACATCAGAGCACTGTGAGGATGACATGCTGGATGTCCTCCAAGAAGAAGCAATTGCCAGTGCCTGAGATGTACACACTATCTTGAAGGTATAGACACTCTTTAAAATACTTAATTTCAGACTGATGTATGGTGTGCATCCCCAGATCGCATGAAAATGCAGATACAGTATATGGATGTTGGCCTTCATTGTAGCTCTGTCAAGCAGGCACATGTGTTGGTCTGCATGCCAGATCATATGCTCTGTAATATTGGAAAAAACATTCTTACAGGCAGGCAACATTCTGGAAAGTGAAGCTATATCCATTTTAGCTTCAGCAACCAATTCTGCCCATCTTTTGTCACCTACAGTACAAGTCACATTAAACTGTTCCCTCAAGCTCACTGGTGTAGCATTGTACAATGAGTTTCCTAATCTGTGCAGTGTTTAATTCAATGAATTAGTAAAAGGTTAGTATTGGTTTGCATCTAGCTGTTATGTACTATAAGCTTTATTTTCAGCTGAATGCTTTTGAGTTTCATTTCAGAAGGCAGACTAAACAACTCTTAAGGAATGCTGTGATATTTATAAACAATGCTCTTAAGGAATACTATGATATTTATAAACCATGCTCTTAAGGAATACTGTGATATTTATAAACAATGCCATGAAAGTGCAGCTACTGCCATTTCACTAAACAGTTACAAGTGAGTTGAATAGGCAGTGAAGGATGGTTGGAAAATAGTTGAAAGCTTCAACAGTTCGAGTTGCCACTGCAGTAGCATCACAAAAAAAAAAAGGCTACACCAGTGAGTTGATGGAACAGTTTAATGTGACTTGTACTGTAAATCATCACCTCCAAGACGGATTGGCAAAATGTCTGATGCAGGGTGGGTATTCAGTAGCTGGTGCATAGTAGGCATGATGTGCTCCCATCTCATACCTCCGTTGCCAAAATCACTGAACTCTGCAGCTTGACAGGTGTAAATCAGTGATGAAATAACTTGCTCAAGCAAAATCACCACCTCTATGAATCAAGCTACTGCCAACCATCCACACAGTGTCTCTGAAGCTTTCTGCCATCCTGCCTCTTTTAAGAAACAAAGCAAATTACAGCTATCTCCAAAGTGAGTCTGTGTCTCTCAGCAAGCTGTGATATCTGAGTATCAGACTGTGTGGTTCTTGTTATATAGTGTGGACGTTTGCTGAGTCAGGTAGCAAAAGTGATTTAAAAAGTGTTTATTGGGAGGCATTGTTATGTCTATGCCAATTAAAAAAGAACACCTCACAACACACAGCCTGTGACTTTTGGTTGCCTGGCATACATAAACATGGCAAAGTGTTTGGAGAGAGTTTGGTGATGCCTTATAGGCTTTTCTGAATGAGTACAGAAACATTTCTGATTCAAGATTGGCTAACGACATCCTTTGTGTGCATGTGAGCAGTGTTATCTCCCTCCATTTTGAGCTGGCATTGGAGGTGATAAGATATGCATGTGCTTCTCTCTTTAATTTTTGATGTTTCAAATTAGCAGACTTGCAATAAGTTAATAGTTACAGTGTTTGCTAGAGCTAGAAAAAGCATTTTTTTAATAATCTATTTAGGCAAATTAACAAGGTGAAGCTGTACTTAAAATAAGTAGTTTAGAAAGGTTGTAATTAGAGCAGTATTTCTCCACAGAAAGCAGTGTGGAATTAAGATGTCACTGTTCCTGCTTTTACTTGACCTAAACTCATTTGTGATTGGCTATTTTAGACCATTTCCTGTTGTAGTAAACCCTTTTTATAAAAGAGGCAGTGATTAATGTGACGGTTTATTGGTTGGTGTCATGAGGAAGAAAGTAAAATTTTCTCTATGAAGCTACTAATTTGTTTTGCATAGTTATTATTAATTGATTTTAGTAGCAGTTTTCTTTAGAGACTATGCAGACAGAAAAATAAAATGATTTAAAACTCTTATTATGCTTACTTTTTGTATCTGTATGCTATTGTTCCACTGAATATGCCACTCATGCCTTAGCTTGTTGCTGATTGGTCATCTCTGCTGAATGGGAGTTTCTTTAAAAAAAAAAAGATGGTGACCATTAGTGAGGAAAGTAGTTATTTTCATTTATAAATGGATTTCTCTTGTGCAAATAATACTGTTGTATCTACTTTTCTCTGCTCATGCATCCTATGTGTTCTATTTGCACAGTATTGTTCAGTTTTTTCAGTTGTTCGCGCTGCCAATGTGTTTTTGAGCCACATCCGGGTCACAATGCATTTTGGCATACTAAGGGAAAAGTTTCTTTCGTGAAACAACATAGTTGTTTCATGATAACTCATGGTAGTTTTGCAAAAAAAAAAACATTCAGATGTATTGAGTATCATGTTGACAAGTTTGTGCTTTCACGAAAGTACTAAGTATTTTTGCGAAAGTAGCATAAGAGAATGTACTACATTAGACAAATTGTGCAGTTTCACATATGCACTTACCCATTTCATGAAACTATCAAATGCATGTAGTTGCTCGCAAGTACTATGTAGTGTCATGAAACTGGACGATAGTTTCATGATAATACCATTCAAATGAATGTAGTACTTCGGACCGACTGTGTTGTTTTGTGACACTACATAGTAGCTATGTGAAATGGTCATAGAAATGAATGCAGAGCCTCACAAATATTATGTTTTTTGCTAAACTACTTTGAAGTTTCACAAAATTTTCATGTAAAGGGATGTAAAAGACAATGTTTTGTGTAACTACTCAGAACTTAGTGGAAGGTCTGACAGTATTTTATTAAACCAGTTGTTGACATACTGTGCATTGTGGTCTTTATGTATTTTCTGAGCCAGCATAATAAAAAAACAGATACTTTCCACAAATTATTTTTTTTTCTCTGTTTTTCTTCTAGGTATCTGATACAACCTTGAATTTTGAATGCTCTTGTGCAACAATATTGTAAATATGCCTAGCAAATACAGATGTCATGCAGTTAGTAGACATGACAGGTACCATAGTACTACAGTGTTGCTGAAGAGTCCAAACCGGAGTTTATCTAACACTTCACATCATGGTAAAACTGTTCTGTGCACAGGAAAAGGTTGTCTGATAGTGATTCCATTTCTCTTTCAGATTGCCACATTTCAGCGGTTAAAAATGTGTAGCTGCTAATCACTTGACAAAGGGTAAGCAACGCAGGAAAACTGTTGTAGGCTCAGGTCATAACTAATGGAAAAGCAAACAGAAACAGCCTTCTGTTCTTATTGGCCATCTGAGCAAAGTTAAGTACTTCCGCAACTTAGCTGCAAAAGCAAAAGTTGATCAGATAATTACTGTTGTTATGAGATGTGAAGGCAAGAGGTTAAAGAGTCAATTTGCCTTAATGAAGCTACACCTTAGGGTTTGCACTTTTGTGAACATGGCACTAACTGTGCATCACGTTTGTGGAGGCAAATGATGCATCAGATAGAAAACTTCCAAAAAGTTTTTTATGCTGTCAAGATGAAATTGCAAGAGGTTGAAAATCTTAACAGGGATGATTTTTGTACTGTTTTCAATGGCAGATGGCCACACACAGCATTATGATGCATTTTTTTTGCAAGGAATCATATCATGCACTAAAAAATGGCATTACTCTCTGTATTGATGAAGCTGGTAAACTGTGCAATGTGTTGCCTATTTGTCAGGTGGACAGTGTGAATTACTCAAAAGATGACAGTGACCCAACTGGTCACAATTGGAAATGTAGCTGTCTGTCATGGTCTTGTGATGACACTTGCAATGTCAGACAATCATCATTTAATGAAATTACAAAATTTGTTATTCTGTTTGTTGTCACTAAAAGGACACAGAGATACACATTATTGCAGACTATTGACTGCTGTGACATTCATCCATATTCTGGTCTACTGGGTCATTCTTTGGCATGCTTGGACAGTGGTGCCTGCAATAGTGTCTTCCACCACATGTGTATCATTGCCGTACACAACACAGCAGTGCACAACTTTGTACATAAGATAAACCAGGTAAGGTAAGCTGTCTCAATGTATACACAACTGGATAAGTTGTCAAATGAAGGTGACATGGCAGGTGCAATGGATCTCATTAGAGAAGCAAAATGTATTTCCATAGCTTCCAAAGCACTTTCTGAAGAAAGTTCAGCCACTGATTTCTGTAGTATCTCTCTCAGGGAAGCAGGTATTGCTCAAACATTTGGCAAGGCCATTACCAAATTTGAGCTGGCAAAGAGAGAAGTTTGATTCTTTGTCTCATGTCACAGACTGTTGTACAAGAAGCATACTGTTGCTTTTGATCTGAAGACCATAAAGTCGTTCAATGAGATGTGGGCATGATAGTTGGCATTTCTACTGCTGAAGAATAACTTTGACCTGGACTCAAAAGTTACAATGTGTCAGTACTGTTTTACTAAGGTGAAACATAACACATTGCTACCAAGGTCTGCATTGAATAACATGGAGGTGGATGTGACACCTGTTGGGATTGCAGGGCTAAACATGTTTGAGTGGATTCTTATACAAACTATAAAACCATTCCAGACTATTCTGTGCATCACTATAAGGACATATAACATACACCAGAAAGAGCTTGTGAAGTCTCTAAATATTTCCATGATGCATCTACCACTACCTCATCAAGAGAATGTGGAGGCAATCTCTCATGAAAACAGTTTAGTTATTCTTGTTAAGGATGTTCCCATAAAGTCTAAGGTTATCTGGCAGGATGTTGTCAATGTTGAGAAGGTGAAAACTGCTCTAAGGTTTCTTAAGAGCAATAATCCCATCTATGCAGCCCTTGACATTAATGAATTGAGCAACATGAGTTCTCAGTTTGGAGTGGTGGACACCAAAAAGCCAATGATTGAGAAGGCTGATCTTGCGACAGATCAAAATGTATATGAACAGTATACAATTCACCCTCTACATGACAGAGATATGGTTAGAGACAATATTGACCTGTATCAGATGAAACAGATAGATCCTGTTAGTATCTGAGAGGCCACATTTGAAGCACAATGCTTCCCTGATGTGTTTCTACGAGGGAGAGGAGGACATTTGGATGCATGTGAGGTGCAGGTTCCTGGTGCTGAGTAGAGATGCATCAAAGTTTTTCTCCATGGGCAAATATGTGGCAAAGTCTCCAAATTCAAATCCATGGAGCACGTTGCATAATTTTCCAAAATATCCCAGAATTTGCCATTTGTGACTTTGCCTTGCTTTTTGGGGTTTTAAGTGCAGGAGAAGTCACATCTCCCACCCCCCAGCTAGCAGCCAAACTTCCCTCCTTGGTGTATAGTGCCCCACCTGCCAATTGCTGTCCACAAACAATATAAAAGAAATATATATTTTTTCATGAAATCCCTAATCTGTCCCTTCCCTTCTCTTCTCTAGTGTCTAATGCCCCCTCACCACCAATTTCCAGCCACAATAAATCCACCCTGGCTGGCACCTTACTGCCCTGGTGTCTGTCTAGTGGTTCCCCCTCCCCCCCAATTATCACCCACATCCATGACACAATACTGTATTAAAAAAAATGTTTCATTTAATCCCTGGTATCTAGTGCACCTCCCCACCCTATCAGGTAGTGCTTCCACCCAGTTCCCCCCCAATCCTGTCCCCCAGCAGGCCACTGGCACAGCCTCCCACTCACCTCCATGGCTGGCAGCCCGACTGAGTGTAATGAATGAGTATGTGCTTGTACAAGCCCACACTCATTCATTGACAGCTCATGGTCATTTTTGTCACTTTTTAGGGTTGTACAGAAGGGGAAGGGGCTGCTCTGGTCACCTGTGGTGGGGCTAGATGGGGGGAATGGCAGGTTCCACAACACCATTCCCTCCCATCCCACCATGCCCGCTGGCAACTGGAGCAGCCCCCTCTTCTTCTTTACAACCCTGAAAAGTAACACAAATGACCACGAGCTGTTAATGAATGAGCACATGCTTGTACAAGCATGCGCTCATTCATTGAGCAGGGCTCGATTGGGTTGTCGGCCATGGAGGTGACTGGAGTGCTCTGACGGTGGCCCCGGTTGGGGTGGGGGGAGGGGAGAAGGTACTTCCTGACAGGGTAGGGGGACCACTAGACACAAGGGAATACATAAAACATTGTCTTTTTAATACAGTATTATGGTCATGGATGTGAGGGGCAATCGGTGCCATGGAGGGGACCACTAGACACAAGGGTAGCAGTGCTCCAGCCAGGGTGGGTTTATTGTGGCTAGCAATTGGTGGGGGGGACTAGACACCAGGGAAGGGATAGATTAGGGATTTATTGAAAAAAATATATATGGTTTTATATTTTGGTTCTGGACAGCAATCTGCTATGGCTGGGGGAACCACAAGACACCAAGGCAGTGTGCTGGGGAGACCACAGGGGGAGCACTACCACTACACACCAGGGATTGAAAACTTATGTAGTTTTGTGTGGAAATTTCACACTTTAGGGATGACTCCCTGCTCCGCGAAGTACCAAATTTCACAAATTTCATTCTGCGAATTGAGAGCTATTCATGAAATTTTCCTAGGAGCAAATTTTGTTCACTTTGCCCACCTCTAGTGCAGAGTACAGAGTATCTAGAGTACTGAATATGGATAGCAAGTTCCATAGGAACATTCAGTATTTGTTCCACCTGTTGTGGGAGACTAAGCTCAGTATACTCTCAGCATCCATAGCTCATACGCTACAGCTTACAAGTCCACTGGATGGGATTACTGCTGAGCAGTTTCTTCAAATGTTGTGGAACAAAGATGACACACTTCAGGTGAACTTGACTTCCATTCTCTCTAGTATGTGTGGTACTAAGGAATAATAGTATCGGAGACACACTGAGGTCATGTGTTTGCTGCTAGAATATGGTGCAGCTACATGGTTTGTGACTCTGAGCTGTGCTGAATACAGCTGGGATGAGCTGAGAGATCTATTAAAGTGGGCCAGTGCTGAGATTGATGGCATTTCATCGATGACATTTGGTGAGATGTGCTCACTTGACCTAGTGTCTGTGTCTAGACATTTTCACTGGTGTTTCCATGACATCTTGAAATTCATTTTGTCAAAGGAAAATCCTCCTCTTGGGCTCATTGAGCACTACTACTGGAGGATGAAGTACCAAGCATGTGGAGTGCCTCCTATCCATATGTTGTAGATTAAGGATGCTCCAGGCATAGGCAAGAATGAAGCTGCAGAAGTTCTGAGCTTCATCAAATTTTACATTACTTGCCAGATACCTGACAAGTATGATTGTCCTACACTGTGGAAGCTGGTGCAAACGTTGCAATGGCATCTGTGTAACAAGTATTGCCATCAACCAGTAAAAAGTTGTTTTCAGTGGCACACTAGATGTCGCTTTGGTTTCTCTAGACGTGTCTGCAAGCAAGGATGCATAAATGACCAATTCTCAGCAATGCTTCATCACCTCAAAGCAAAGTCCTCCATGAGATTATATGAGTTACCCAGACAAGAGAATGAGGTGGGCATCAATGATTACAACACTGAACTTCTCCTGATGTAGCAAGAAAATATAGATGTTCAGTTTGTTGCTGACAGCTCTCCTGCACTTGTTCGGTGTGTTACTTTGTACATCATGAAACATGAGCAGACAAGCTTGCAGGATCTTTGGGAGGAAATTTCTAACTCCAGTAGATCGATCACATCACTTCTGTGGTCACTGGGTTTGAAGACCTGTCTCACAAGGAATATGGTGCATATGAAGCCAGTGATTGCTTGATCGGGACACATTTGTATGGCAAATTTGATCCTTTCCAGTTTCTCAGTGTAAATTTCAAAGAGAAACGTAAATGTGTCTTAAAGCCTCACCAAGAGATTGAGGATCTGGCTTTGAGATGGCCTTCTTCCAACAATATCTTGAAGAATAACCTGATAGATTCATACTACTCCAAGTGACACTGTGCCATGGAAAACATGTGCCTGTTTGAGGTAGCTAAATTATACAACTACAAGACTGATGTAGCACCTGATGGTACAAGAGACATCTACAAAGTCAGAGGCTTGGAAGGTTGTCTTGCTAAGCAACATAAACCTTGGATGACTGATTACTGTAAGTTATGTCTCTCCACTACTGACTGCACAGAGCGTTACTACTTTGGTCTGTTCTTCTTGTTCAAGCCATTGAGGAATGAGAGTACACTGTGAGGTGACTGTGATACATATGAGGAACGGTTCTACCTGTCATATGAGACCTTCAAAACAGAACATTCTGATACATATATTCCCAGACTGGAGTTAGAGAAGGAGCAGCTTGAGAAAGCTAAGAAACAGCTGAGGAGGATACTACTGTTAATTCGCAGGACAACATTGATCCTGAAGGAGAGAGTACACTTGTAGTTCCTCTTCTTATGAATGACCCTGAAGTACTCATGGCAGAAGTGGAAATGCTATGCTGCATGGTTCCCCTGGTGGCATGGATCCAAGTCAACTGAAAGAAAACCTGAATCCACAGCAGCTTCTGGTTTATGCTGCTTTGACAGAAGCAGTGAGACATGGTATCCTACAGTGCATGAGAGAAAACAATGTAACTGTGTAAACTACAAATCATTACTAATGTTTGTGAATGGTTCTGCAGGGACAGGCAAGAGTTTTCTTATTGAAGCTATTACTTCTGAAATTAGAAAACACACTAGGGCAACAAGGTCTGTTGCTGTCACTGCTCCTACTGGTCTTGCAGCATACAACATTGATGGTGTCACTCTTCACCGGCTTTTCATGCTGCCAGTAAAGCATGGCAAAAGTGACGAGCACCACAAGCTATCTTTTGAAGAGGCTTCTGAACTTCGAACCATGTTTAGCAAGTTGAAACTGTTGATTATTGATGAGATCAGCATGGTCTCAAATGTCATGCTTGCTTGCATACACCTTCATCTCTGAGAAATTCTTGGAAGTGATGATGGTGTTTCATTTGGAGGAAAGAGTATTGTTGTGTTTGGAGATTTGATACAACTCGCACCTGTTCATTGAGAACATGTCTTTTCAGTTCTGACAGGACAGTTCAGCAAGCAAGAAAGACTTTAGCTTGCACTGGAGGTATAAAATTCTGGAAGTTGTTACCTTATGTCAAGCGGATCCAAAACATGTGACAGAGTGGTGATGTTGCCTTTAAGGCATTGCTGGATGAGGCTCGGATTGGGAGCTTATCATTCCTTAATGTTTCTCCTTTAAACACATGGAGGATCACTCCTGATGGTACATCTATGAGTGCTGCATAAGGTGTATTCACCAACGTGTACTCAGATAGTACACGTATAATGTGTCTCATGCCATGGCTTGAGCAATGTGCTGAATTCAATGACATTATGTTGCAGAGAGAGGGTCAAGACATCCTCACACTGCATGCCATCGATGCAGTTGAGGGTGTTTGCTTAAGACAAAAGATGGTAGCAAAACTTATGGAGCGACTGAGTGAACTGAAGTCTGATGTGTCCCGAAAAGCTGGCCTGAAGGCTGTTCTTACACTATGTAAGAATGCATGTATTATGCTACATCGAAACCTTGATATGGACCATGGACTAGAAAATGATGCAATGGATCACATCCTTGAATTTTAGTACAATAATTAAAAAATAATAATAAAAATAAAATTTATTTAGTTAAGCGTCTTTCAAATTTTCAAGGCGCTGTACATAAAAACATGATAACACCAGCATAATCAATGCATACAGTAAAAAAACACAGCAAATATTACAGATTAAAACAATGTACAGAAGACATTTGTAGAGGCACTTGTTGTGAAGTTCAATAACATCGAACACCCACAACCAATTGGCAGAACTACTGTGAAGTTTCAAGTAGTGAAACATAGAAACATAGACTTTGATGGCAGATAAGGACCGCTTGACCCACCTAGTCTGCCCATTTGCCTACCTACAGGATAAACTGTAGATCCTAGTTAACCAACAGCCTATTTCTTCCTACCCCCCACAATAATTGCCTTATGTCTGTCCTATGTATTCTTGAATTCTCCCACTGTTTTAGACCCACAACCTCCTCAGGAAGGCTGTTCCATGCATCCATCACCTCTCTGAGAAAAATACTTCCTCACTTTGCCCGAACCACCTCCCATCTTTAAATTGTGTCCCTTGTTCTTGCACATCTCTTTTTCTGAAAGACGCTATCCTCTTGGACTTTGTTGATTCCACTGAGGCACTTAAACATTTCTATCATGCCCCCCCTTTCTTCAAGGCTATACATATTAAGCTCCTTTAGTCTCTCCTCCTATGGCTTCTCTTGCAGACCCTGCACCATTTTAGTTGCCCTCCTCTGGACTGCCTCTATCCTGTCAATGTCCTTGTGGAGATGGGGTCTCCAGAACTTGACGCAGTACTCCAGATGGGGTCTCACCAACTGTCTGTACAGAGGCATGACAACTTCCTGTTTTCTGATGGTGATGCATCTCCCTATACATCCCAGTATCCCCCCAACCCTCCCTACTGCCTTCTCACATTGCTTGCTAACCTTAAAGTCATCTGATATGATTACCCCCAGGTCCCTTTCCATTTTTGTTGTTGTTACTACCTACCCTACCCCCATTGTGTAATCTTCCCCTGGGTTTTTGTTTCCCAGGTGCATTATTTTGCACTTCTTTGCATTGAATCCAAGCTGCCATACTTCTGACCATTCCTCCAACCTTGCCAAGTCCCTTCTCATCCTTTCCACGCCTCCTTGAGTATCAACCCTGTTGCAGATCTTTGTGTCATCTGCAAAGAGGCATACTTTTTCTTCCAGTCCCTCTGCAATGTCACTTATGAAGACATTAAAAAGGACTGGACCCAGTACTGAACCCTGCGGTACCCCACTAGTAACCCCTCTTTCTTCAGAGTGGACTCCATTTACAATTACCTTCTGTGTCTTGTTGTCCAGCCAATGTTTTACCCAGACTACCACCCTGGGACCCATTCCCAGGTTGGTTAATTTGACTATTAATATTTTGTGTGGGACTCTGTCAAATGCCTTGCTAAAGTCTAGGTAGGCCATGTCCACAGCCCCTCCCTGGTCTACTACTTTGGTCACCCAGTCAAAGAAATCAATTAGATTCATCTGACATGAGCTTCCCACTGTGATCCCATAATGCCTTGGGTCCTGTGCCCCACTGGCCTCTAGGTACACAGCAGTTCTTTCCTTCAGAAGTGATTCCATCACTTTCCCTACCACAGAGGTCAAACTGACAGGTCTGTAGTTTCCTGCCTCTGTCTTTGTCCCACTTTTGTGAAGGGGAATCACATCTGCCTTCCTCCAGTCCTCAGGTATCACACCATCCTCCCATGATTTATTAAAAAGGGTAGTCAGTGGTTTCACTAGTTCTCCCCTTAGTTCTTTTAGAATTCTGGGGTGAATTCTGTCAGGCACCATTGCTTTGTCCACCTTCAGTTTTAGGAGTTCTTTCAGAACCCTTTCTTCTGTGAAAGGACTGGGATTGACCCCCTCCTATCAACAGTGCTTCTGTTAATTGGATTAGGCACCTCCCTCTCCTCCTCTTTTTTGAATACTGAGTAGAAATATTAATTCAGTATCCCTGCTTGTTCACTGTCCCTCTCTGTCCACCCACTGTCCATTCTATTCAGCCTCACTATCCCTCCCTTTGTCTTTCCATGTTCTCTGATGTACTAGTAAAAAGTTTTATCCCTCTTCTTAACTGAGTTGGCTATCTTTTCCTCAGTTTGGGCCTTTGCTATTCTGACTTCCCTCCCTGCTTCCTTCTGCCTTAACTGGTACAGCAATCTGTCCTGCTCCTTCTGTGTTTCCTTATACTTCCTGAATGCTGTATGTTTCTCCCTGATTTTTCCCCATCACCTCTTTGGAGAACCATAGTGGCTTTTTCTTTTGTTCTGATTTGTTTATTTGCTTGACAAAAAGGCTTGTTGCCTCTGTGATGGCGGTTTCAATGTTTCCCCATTGTTGTTCCACCCATCCTTCTAGCCTGTTTGCTAGTGCTTTTCTAAGGCACTGTCCCATCTTTCCAAAGTCAGCCTTCCTGAAGTCCAGTACACTCACTTTTGTATGGCTTGACTCTGTAGCTGAGTTTATCATGAACCACACTGTTTGATGGTCACTTGTTCCCAGATGGCAACCCACTTCTAGATCTGAGATCCTCTCACTGTCCCCATTTGAGAGTACAAGGTCTAAGATTGCTCCCTCTCTAGTGGGTTCTGAAACTAGCTCTCTGAGGCATGCCACCTGTAGGGAATCAAGAATGGTCCTGCTCTTGGATGTGGCTGCAAAAAATGTGCTCCAGTTAACATCTGACATATTCAGGTCTCCCACCAACAGTATCTCCCCTTTCTCTGCCATCCTAAGAATTCCCTCTATCATATCCTTGTCCATTCCCTCCCCCTGACATGGGGGTCTGTATACAACCCCTGTGCAGATTGTGGTGCCATTTCCAGTCTCTAAAGTGACTCACAGTCCCTCTTCTCCTCCCTGTTTCCTCTTTTGTTCAGTTGCTTTTATCCCTTCCTTTACATAGAGAGATACTCTTCCCCCTCTTCTCCCCTCCCGTCTCTCCTGTAGGTTATATACCCTGGTATGTTAACATCCCAGTCATGGCTCTCTGTGACCATGTTTCTGTGGCTGCTACGATATCCAGGCATCCCTCTTCCATCAAGGCCACCAGTTCAGGGAGCTTGTTGCCCAGACTACAGGCATTGGTACTCATTACCCTCCATTTCCTGATGGCCTTATTCCTTTTTGCCCCATCCCTGTCCTTATTGCCTTTGTCACTTTCTCAATTTACCCCTGCCCTTCTCCCTATCAACATCTCTATCTTGGTGTTTACCTCACTTACTACCCTGACTTTTTTGGGGGGCTAGGATTTCCCTGCTCCTTTTCAGTGCCTCCCCCCTTGGCTAGCCTTGAAGGACATATAGGTAGCCAGGGTGCAGTTTCCAGTTTGTGTTGCATATACTGTTTCCATACACAAGCCACAAGGCTTAAGCCTGGATTCAGCAATGGTTGTCATAGGCAATGGCATCTTCAAGGATGGCATGAGCTATGTTGCACTGTCATGTGTCAGTACAGTGGCTGGATTGCATATCATCAGTATTGCACCCAAGAAAATACATACTGACGAGTGATGTATTGCAGAGTTCAATCATTTGCAAACTCTATACCAGCCAGATATGCCTCTTATTCCACTTTCCTTGGATATAGTGCAGTACAATGCTACAGTAGCTGTCAGTGTTGTGACAAAGAGAAAAGGAGTAACCAGAGAGGATTTTTCTTCTATTACTTCTAAGAAGGATGCGACATCAATTGATCAGAGAAACTTACCTCCACCAAAGAAGTCACTTGGACTGACTGTTGTTGCACAGTTTGATAACAGTACTGGAGTTAATTGTTATGCAAATGCTGCAATGTAAGCATTTCTCCATATGCCGCTATTTTCAAAGTATTTTGGCTTCACATAAGACTGCCTTGTCAAAGTAATTGAAGCAAGTTATGAATGATACTTCAAAACATAATAACCATGTACAGTCTCTCACACTGGTACGGCTTGTCCTAGGTGGGTATGCTGCACATAGAAGTTTTGTGGATAACATCAAACAAGATGTCACTGAGTTTATGATGGCCATCATAAACACACTGGATGATGAGCAGATTCCAATATGGAAGTATTTTACTGTCACTTATGTGAGTAAGTATACTTGTCTGTCATGTGGTCATTCCTGGAAAGAAATCATAGATGACATGTTGTGAATTTCTCTCTATGTTCCACATGCACAGTCTGTGAAGTTTAGAGAGCTCTTCAGAAATGCACAATGTGTCTGACAGTGCAGTCAGTGTGGAGGGGAGTGTACTCAGTCTCTAAGACTTAGAAGCTCTTCACAGTACCATGTCCTTATCTTACACAGGTTTGACTGTCATGGACTAAGAGTTCAGACACCTGTCACTGACTTCACAGCAGGTAGAGTATCATTTGGTAAAAATAATTTTGATATTCCTTCTGTCATCTTTCACCATGGACCATCTGTGCCATCTGGTCATTGTATTACTTGGCTCAGGTACAGTACAAGTTGGGTGGAGTGCAATGACTCTATCATATGTTCAAACACAGATTGCCTCGTAAACTTAGAGATGCATATGTTTTGGTTCTGAGCAATTACAGTGACCTCCATCAATCAGAAGAGTAGTCATAGTATATGTGAGTTATATGTCTTCTTCAGTGTGCAACAGCTGCAATGACAGACAGTCTGTACTCATGATGTTTGTGCTGTCTTGGGTACCTCAGTAATTTACAAAGAAAATATGTCAGTTGCCTAAATATCTTGTTATATTTTTCACAGCTACCAATGGTGTGTCAGTGATTTATACAATATGCATGGTTTAAGTGGGCCTACAAAACGGTGCAGATTGTGCACATAGACACTTGCCATATCACACTTTGTGAGCTGTAGAATGGCTATATCACCATATTGAGGTACTGAAATATAACTATATGTTTCAGTGTACTGACAATCTCTTAGTTTAGTTGCTGCACAGTGTCTGTGAAAATATGCCTCACCATTTTCTTTACTTCACTATGCTGTCTTCATGTATTACACAAGAACAGTACTATGAAGCATCAGTAAATGAATTACTGTGATATGCTTCATCATATGTGGTGTTAACAGATTTTCTGCTTCTGATAAATATGATACCACAAGGTCTTGTAATGGTTCATACCTTTATAAGTGTTACTATTTAAGAAATGGATATGTACCATACTAGATGTACTACTGTATGTTAGTGTACTGACTGGTAGTACACTATCATGTCTGAGATTATGCAATAGAATTAAGCAACTGAAAGGTAGCTCTGTGTTGTTTCTGACACATGACAGATTGTTCACACATCTTCATTATGGCAACACTAGTATGCTATGTTTTAAACATGTGTCTTGGGTACTACCAATACCGTATATACAGTAACCCCTCACTATAATGAATGCCCCAGGAGCCACAGGTTGCATTTGTTATAGAGTCAAATTTGTTATAATGAGGATTCCTTAAAATCATACCTGTGGAGTGGTGCGCTCCTACCAAAAAAGAAACTGTGCACTAAGGAGTATGTCTAATAAGTGTTTCTCTTTATTACAAGCTTACAAATGAAAGAAAATAAAAAAAAAAATTTAAGTAACTTCAGAAAGTTCAGTTGGCAGCTTGAAAGAAAGACATTATTTTGGTTTGTGTTGCGCTGCATTTGATTGCTAAATCATAGGGGTAGGATAGAGTGTTTCTTAACTGTAACACCTTAACAGGGTCTGCATCTTGGGATTGCATCCATAGCAAGCCTGCATCAATACCTGAAATTGCTTTCTAGTAAGTTGGAATGGGCACACAATCCTCTTCCTCATTTTCCTCTTTGTCCTCCTGATCCTCTTCCTCCTCTTCAGTATGTGGCTGCTGGCTGCATATGATTGCATTGACAATCTAATTGTCCATAAGTTGATCATGTGTTCTCGCAGCATCATCAGAACATATCCACTCCTTGACTGTGTCTGCGGTGCTGTCATCTGATGGGATCGACTGCAGCTGCTC
This sequence comes from Neoceratodus forsteri, assembly GCA_016271365.2. Classification (NCBI taxonomy): domain Eukaryota; kingdom Metazoa; phylum Chordata; order Ceratodontiformes; family Ceratodontidae; genus Neoceratodus; species Neoceratodus forsteri. The sequence continues at coordinate 1,153,562,868 of CM057456.1, read as the reverse complement.
ATCAAGGTTTGTAATTTTGGCAGTGTCATCCACATCATCAGGGTTATCATCAGGGTTGTTGGCTTGCAGCAGGTCATCAAAAGTGGGTCTTATGGTAGTGATCCAACAATGGCAGATGGTAGCCTGACTGACATTACCCCACGCCTCACTACACAAAAAAGAAACATCTTTTAAGAACAGTTTTCTCAGAAAGTCAGTAAACAGCACACCCTCCATTGACACCAGTTCAGATAGCAACCACTTTCCATAGTTTTTCTTAAAGGTGGCAGTGATGCCACTGTCAAGCAGCTGTATCCTGGAGGTTGTGTTCTTAGGTAGGAATAAGGCTTATATTCTATCTCTGTAACACAGCTTGCTTTGATCAGGGTAAGCTGGGCACTGGCCAAGCAAGGGTAGAGCTTTGCAGGACAGTTTGTATTGCCTTAGGTGCAGTCTGACAGAGGGCACAAAATTGTTAAAGAACCATAATTTAAAAATATCTGATGTCATCCATGCATTTCTACTGTTGGAATAAGTCACAGGAAGGGATGATAAGTTAGTGCAGTGAAAACTATTAGGTTTTATGAACTTGCCTATCATAAGTGGACTGATTTTGTGGGTCCTAGTTGTATTTCAACAGAACAGCAAGATCACACAGTCTTAACTAACCTTGAATTCATTGCAGGCATTTAATTCATTGTGTCCAGCCATAGTCACATCGGGCAAGCAATGCCAGAACAAGCCTGTTTCATCAGTGTTGCAAATCATTTCAGGCTGGTACCTGCCTTTCTGTATTATCTCCTTCAGTTTTGAGATGAACTCATTAGTGGCTGCATCATCACAGGATCTTTTTTCTCCTGTTATGCAGACCCGCCCAATGCCATGATGGTGCTGGAAGTGCCATAACCAACTAGATGAAGACTAAAAGATGGAATCGGGACCATGAATCTGTCGAGCAAAATGCTTGGCTTTCTGTTGTACAATTGGTCTGGACACAGGTACCCCATTTATTCACTGTTGTGAAAACCAAAGCTGGGTTGCCTTGTCAATTTCACTTTCATCTGGCTGCCTCATTTTGTTTCCTTGCCAGACCATCACTCATATTGCACTCACTGGTGAAGTCCAGAAGGGACTGTTCTTGTTTTCCCCCAAGTGCATTTGGTTGATTTGGAACAGCCAGTCTCCAGAGAAAACTTTGCTGAACTTTCACCACCTTTGAAACGGTCAAGTATGGTCAGTTTGGTTTGCACAGAGTAGCCTGACCTCTTCATTGTTACAGAACTTTTTTGGAGTGGCTGTATGTAGCCACAAGTACCCATTATTATGCTCTACAAGTGCCAGTCACACTTTAAGTGCCTGTTATAGTGCCAAAGCTGTGTGCAATAACAGAATGCATCACAGATGCCACAATGCATGTAATACACATCATAGAAACAGCTGATTTTCAGTGTCAAATTGGGAGCCATACAATGCTTTCATTATATCTGAGTTTGCATTATAGCAGGGTTCACTATAGCGAGAGGTTATTGTGTTTTGAACTTTTACGAACAGTTGTTGTTAAACTTTACAGTTGTACTTATGTAAAATGACAAATGTTACATTTCTGTTTGTATTTAGCACCACAACCTATGTTTTTTGTGTGTTTCTGTAACTTGCATAAAAAATTAATATAAGCACATGTTTAGTTTCCGTACACAGTATTCATTATATAGTTGTTAAGCCACAGTGTTACAGTAAGCAATTAACTATGCATATTGTAAAGCCATTCATAAGGACTTAGAGCTTAATGAACTGTTCAGTATTACTATTGTTGTTCTGAGTAGAGTGCATTTTTATACCATATGATTACTAAAACTTTCTTTATACCATTCATTACACAGTTTCACGTGCAACATGGGTTTGTTGTTGGACCTATCGAGCCTACTGATAGATTGCATGGATCCAGGTGTTCTGCTACATGCCTATAATGAGGCAGTAACAGGGGCCCTGGATTCTATTGCACCATTTCGTGTTCATCCTCTTACTCCTCACCCCAGGTCTTCTTGGTTTGATGAGACCATGAGGGAATTGAGGAGAGTTGGGCGAAGGCTGGAGAGGCGTTGACGAAAGTCCGGTCGTGATGATGACAAGCTTAGTTTGATGGACCATTATTTGGTCTATCAATCCGCAATCTCTCATAAGAAGGCAGAATTCCTGTCCAGAGAGATAGCGGCTGCACAGAATAGACCGGCTCAGCTCTTTCGGACTGTGAACAGACTGTGCAATCCAGTCTGTCTTCAGCCCAGAAGAGCCTTATCTCAAGAATGGTGTGAGGAGCTCGCTCTCTTCTTTGCAGATAAGGTTGCCAAAATCAGATCGGACATTCGCTCTTCCCCTCCTAATGGGAGCAGCGGTGGTCATCAGGAGATGTCAAACACCCAGTTGGAATGGTCTGACTTCAGCCTTCCCATAATCGAGGATGTTGTGATAATCATTCGAGCACTGCGACCGATCTGCTGTGATTTGGACCCTGGTCCCACGCGTCTCTTAGTGGGTTGCGTGGATAAGATTGGCCTAGTCCTAGCTTTGATCATATGGAAGTCTTTGGAGAGGGGGAATTTTCCAGATCCCCTCAAAGAGGCTATAATTAAGCCCCTTTTAAAGAAACCCTCCTTAGACCCATACTGTCTAGCAAATTACAGGCCAGTCTCTAACTTACCCTTTGTGGGTAAAGTTATTGAGAAAGTGGTCGCAGTGGAGTTGGAGGATCATCTGACCAACAACAATATCTATGATTCGCTCCAGTCTGGATTTAGGAAAAGGCATAGTACAGAGACAGCGCTCGTACGGGTACTAAATGACCTCCTAATGGCAAGAGATCGTAGGACCCGATCCATCTTGGTACTACTTGATCTCTTGGCAGCGTTTGACACCGTTGACCATGGTGTGTTATTGGAGTGCCTGCGGTTAGTCTGTGGACTGTCTGGTATGGTCCTCAGATGGTTTCAATCTTACCTTGAGGGTAGGACTCAGAGAGTGGTGTCGGAATTTTTCCTCAACATCATTCTCCTGCCCTGTGGGGTACCGCAGGGCTCCATTTAGCACCCATGTTGTTCTCGTATATGCTACCATTGAAGCTATTATTAGATCTGCAATGTTTGGGTTTTCACCGCTATGCTGATGATACCCGGCTGTATATGTCTTTATGCCCGGTCAGGACGCCGCCTTGTCGGTATTTAATAACTGCCTTGAAGAAATCCAAGAATGGATGAATGGGAGTTGGCTGAGGTTAAATCTGGAGAAAACTGAGGTGTTGGTTGTGGATTTAGGTCGCTGTGAGGCGGTCTGCCAGAGGATCACCTCAGGCCTATGGCTTGAGGTGTCCAGCTTGACGACCTCAGACCAGGTGCGAAATCTTGGTGTAGTACTTGATGACCATTTGACACTCAAATCCCAGGTGTCAGCGGTTATAAAGACTTCCTTTTTTCATCTGAGGAATATTGCCAGGGTGAAGCACTTGGTTCCTCCAGAGGACCTTCCAACATTAATCCACGCCTTTGTTACCTCCCGGCTTGACTACTGTAACTCCCTATACCTAGGGCTATCGGGGGTTGAACTTCACCATCTGCAGCTGGTGCAGAATGCGGCAGCTAGGCTGTTGACTGGAGTCTCTAGATCCAGTCATATAACGCCTGTGCTCCACGGACTGCACTGGCTGCCAGTGTTTTGGCGAATTACCTTCAAGGTCGGTTTGCTGACCTATAAAGCCCTACGTGATCTGGGACCTGCCTACCTGAAAGAGCTCCTGTGCCCCTATAGTCCCTCTCGCCCCCTCCGATCCACTGACGAGGGATTGCTAGAGATTCCCAGGGTACGTCTGAAAACATCTGGTGCTAGATCGTCTAGTTTTATGGCACCTACCCTGTGGAACTCTCTACCTCGTCAGGTGCGAGATTGCCCGACCGTCCTTAGTTTTAAAAGGGAGTTGAAGACCCACCTTTTTAATATAGCTTTTAAGGATTTCTGTTGATTTGATTTACTATATTTATTGTCATATTTATTTGTACAGGCGCTTTGATTTAAGAAAAGCACCTTTTAAAAATAAAGTTGAAATTGAAATTGAAATTGTCTGACACATTTACATGATGTATTTACACTTGCTACTACCTAGTATTCCATTGTATGTTAATGATTTAAAGTACAGTTAGTTATGTACTAGTAATGACTGTTAATTGTTATCAATTCTGTTTTTAAATAAGAATTGACAAGCTCTTGTGAAATCAGATACTTACCTTAATAACTGCTCAAGTTATGTTCCTGTTTTTTTATAGGATTGCCTTGATTAAGGGATCAAGTGTGGAATTTTCCAAATGCAATTCTCAAAATGTTCATCAATAGTAGGAGAGTTGCACCAGACTTGTAGCTACATTGTAGACTGGTTGATTCTTTCTTCCTTTTTTATATAGCATTTGGTTGTTTGCCCACTCCAGGAACATTATCTAATTTGGCTCAATTCAAAATGGCATTTTTCTAATAAATATTTTAAGCATACTTCATTCATGTAATTTCTTTTCATTTTTATTGGTTATACTGGAAAGACATGTGAGTATTGCTGCCTGTTTACACAAGCATCCAGTTACAAACAACAATCATGAGACATGACATAGGCTAAAACATTTACTTTACAGCAAGGGTTAATACAATGGTACATAACATCAGGATAATATAGACTAAAGGGCAAACCATGAACTAGCATTGGTGAATTAACAAATACAAAGTGACATTAAGCATTCAGTGAGGGTTTAACAATAATATAATATAACAGTGGGAAACAAAAAATGTAAGTGTAATCTAAAAACTAGTCTAGCTTGATTAACAATACCTCAAGTGCTAGAAAGGGAGGGTAAGTGCCAGAGGTGGATAACCAGAGGGTGAGGGGAAAAGAGTGCAGAAAGAGAGCCAGGTTTGGGATGTGAGCAGGTGCAGGTAAGGGAGAAATGTTTCCTGATATTGTGTTTGAAGGCATTTGTGGAGGGACAGAGTTTTAGTTCTGGAGGAAGAGTGTTGACGAGCATGGGTCCCATAAAGGAGAGTGTTTTCTGGCCTTGAGTGGTCCGGCAGAAAGGAACAGTGAAAGAGAGAGTGGAGGACAGCCTGGTGGTCCTGCTGGTGTTGGCTGTCTGGAACAGAGAGGTGAGGAAATCAGGGAGCAGTCCACGGGAGAGTTTGAAGAAGATGGTGGCCATCCTGCAGTTGAGGTGGACCTCAAGGGAGGGCTGACTGGTGAGCTTATAAAGGTCATGTGGAGTGTGAGTTTAGAGAGACCAGAAGCAAAGCTGATAGCGTTGTGGTAGGAGCTTCAAAGTCTAGAGACATTTTTGATGGAGAGACAGAGGAGGGAGGAAGACAAGTGAACCATAGTCGAAGACAGGAAGGAGGAAACTGGAGACTAAGAGGGATTTGGATTCCCTGTTGAGGTAAAGCTTGGTTCTGTGGAGGATACCAATGTGTTGGTGGGCTTTTTTGGTTATGAGGCTAGTGTGAGCATTGAAACGGAGGTGGCTATCCAGGAGTAAGCCATGATACTTGAATTCACTGATTCTTTCAATGGAGTTACCAAGGTTGTCATAACGGTCACCAAAGGATTTATTGAAAAGGGAGGATATTTTGCTTGGCTTAGTGGTGGTTGTCCCTTAGGAGGCAAGACAAATATATTCTTCAGAAATTCCCCTACCAATATGGTTAAGAATGTTCCAGGTCCTCCTAGGGTTCCCCTGGCAGCACACTGTTTTTCCAGGATGAAGACAGATTTAGCAGATCTTGTGGAAGATTTACACCTGTTCCTGAGGGTTTTGAAGTCTTGGAGGAGTTGTGGGGTTTTGTGTTTTCTGTACAACTTCCAGGCTCGGTCCCTATCCCTCATTAGTTTGCAAAGCTTGGGGTGATCCATTCTTGGCTAGAACCCTTAAGCCAGATTCCTTTGAGTGGGATGAGATGGTCACAGAGGGCAAGGAACTTATTGCTAATGGCTTCAAGTGCTTTGCAGATCTCAGAAATGTTTTCAGCTAAGGACCAGTCTTGGGCTAGGATGGCTTTGGAAACTCGGAGGCATCCAGCTTCTTCAATTGCCTGGTTTGGATGAATTTGTGTGGATGGGGAGGGTGTTTTTGTGGACCATCAGCTGAAAACAGCACAGTGGTCACTGACTGAGTCACAAAGAACTCTGGAGGTGGTGACATGTGAGGGGTGTGAGACCAGGACCTAATCAATGAGGGACTGAGATCCAGTTTTGTAGTTGGTTCTGGTGTGTTCAGTGATGAGCTGGTGTAGGCTAAGGCCAAGTATGAATTCCTTGGTGGAGTCACAGTGAGGGGCAGCCAGTTTAGTTTGAAATCCCCTATGATGATCCAATCTCTCCCTTGGGGAAGGGAGGTCTTGATATCAAGGAAGAGGTCAAGATCATGGGGTGAGGAGGAGGGTGGCAAGTACACCACGCTGACTGACCATTTTATCCACTCCAAGGATGAGGTTAATCCAGATGGTCTCGAGGGAGGAGGTGGGAAGTGAGGGGTTGAATTCGGTGGCAAGGAGGTGATTGGCAACCCAGATGAGGCAGCCTCCCCCTCGCTTCCCCACCCTGTCTTTTCTAAAGACTGAGTAACCTTCAAAGAGGATTTCATTGGGGTAGATGTCCTCCTTCAGCCAGGTTTTGGTGAGGGAAATGACATCAAAAGTGTTAGCCATCACACAGAACTCGATTAAGGGTTTTTTTGCCAAAAGGCTTTGCACGTTAAGGTGAGCAAAAGTGAGCTGTTTAGTGGGTTTGGGAGAGGAGTGAGGGGTAAAATTGGTAGAGGGTGCGGGGCCTTGGTTGGGGTGAATGGAGCCTGAGATAAGGAGGAGGAGCCTTAAGTGTCTGTGGTTCACAAGCAAAGTCAGCTAGGTGGAATATAGCCTGGTGTAGTGATGGGTGAAAAAGATATGGCTGTGGTAGGAAGGAATGAACTCATGGAACAGGTAAATGCTGATGAAGGGGCTTGCATGGGGAGGGGTAGGGATGGATTTGGATGCACAAGTGGGGGGTGGGGAAGGGGTGAGGAGGTGTGGGACAATGGGAGAGTGAGAAAAATGAGGGAGGGTGTGAGAAGGATTTGGGAGGGCACAACTAGTGTGGAGGAGGATAGGAGGGAGGAGGAGGGGCAGGGTGAGGGAAGTTGAGCAGAGATGGGCAGCAGAGAAGAATAAGGAGTGAGTAAGTAAGTAAGGGAGGTGGAACCACTTAAAGCACTCCATGCTGGTGGCCAGAAAGAGGGGAGGTGACAGGACAGCAGTGGGTGAGGGAATAGAGAAGTAGGGTACAAAGTTGAGTGTGATAGAAGGAACTATGCTTAAGGATAGAGCAGTAGTAAGGCACTGGTAGTTGGAGGCTGTTGGAAAGAGAGTGTGATTAAGTCAGCAGTATTTGTCAAATTTGAGCATGAGAGAGGGCTGTCCCTTTAAGAAGTTGTAGGAGAGGAGAGACCCTTTAGGAAGTTGCTGTAATTGGCTAGTATGAGGCCTCGGGGATGGGGATCAGTGGGGAAGTGTATTTAATAAAGGAGAGGGGTTGGGCGGTGGGCCAAAAACCTGTCCAGAGAGTAGTAGGATGGGCTGGATTGCAGAGATGAGGTCTTTGGCAGGAATAAGTGCCTGGGCCGCTCAGCTGAAGTGGAGAGCCTGATTCAGGCTTGTTGCTAAAAAAGAGCAGAAAAAGGCAGGCCGTTAGTTAAAAAAAGACAAAGACAAAGCTCAGGTAAATTGGTTGGAGGGCCATGGGCAATTTAATGCTCAGGACAAAAGTAGGTGCAAATAGTGGGCATAAAAGGAGAGAAAGGATTCCTGCAGAGAGGTCTGGTCAAAGGTGCCAGGTAGGAATTTAACAAAACAAAAGGCTGGTTCAGGAGGTTGATGGGGGAGAAGGCAGGGATCCAGGAACAGGAATAGAGAAGATGGCCAAAGGTGCCAGGCAATATTTAAAAAAATATGCTAGTTCAGGGAGATGTAGGGAGAGGAAACCAGGGGTCCAGGAGCTGGCAGAGAAACAGTGTGAGGAACAGAGAAAAAATAAAGAAGGGAAAAGAACAAGTGGAAAAGGGGAACAGAAAAGGCAGTCTGAGGAGAGATTAGGGCAGCTGTAATGGGAACAGAGCGTGACAGAAAGACAGCAGGCAGTAGACTTACCTGTGTCTTGTGTTTTACTTCAATGCCATGTTACTCTTTCAAGAATTGAAATGGTTTAGATGTGTATACATTCTTTAATATTATAGACAAGAAGTCATGGTTACCATTTCAAAACATTTCACGGCTATAATTTAATATAACACTTTGTTTTATAATATATAAATAAACAAAAATCTCAAATATTGCTGCTGTACATCTGTTAAGTACTGTTACAGAAAAAGAAACAGTTGTCTGTATACATATGAGTTTATGGCAGTGTTTTGTAGTAGGATGGTAACTGAAACATACTTTGTTGTGATGTCTCAATATCAAAGCAAAAGTAGAGACATCAATGTTAATCTCTACTACAATTCAATACTTAGATACATAGATACATAGAAGATAACAGCAGAAGTGGACCCGAAGGTACATCCAGTGGCTGCACCACTACATGTGATAGTAAAGTACCATGTTATGGCAACTTCCATTGTATACATCACTTTGTATTACATAATGATGCATGCTAAGCAGACTTACACAAAGTTACATGTAATGTTACCTGCAAAAAATTCATAATGTACTGTAATGAATCCAGGAGTATTGCAGTTGTTGTATCACAGCACATTGTGTTAAGGTATATATTCTGTTACATGCACAATTAAAATTATATAATTTAAGGATTCTAGTAATGGTCATAAAGAGTCATGTTATTGTACCTAGTAGTAATCCAACAGATGAAATGTTTATTATAAGTACGTACAATTACATGCCCAGGTGAATATTGGAATGACAACACTGTCTCAAAAAGAAAGGAAACTCATTGCAAATCACTTCATTAATGCATCAGTTAGGGTTCGTATTAAAACGACAAAGGTATGGAAATGCGGTGTTAGGGTTCAAAATGTCACAGTTACATAATGCGCACCCTGCGCTCCCACCCCACCATTAATTTTCCCCAAGACACTGGAATGGCAGCAGAACTCATAAAGTTGGTGAACGATGATGATGGATGTGTCTTGTGGTATGTTCAGAGAGTTGCATGTTCTTTCTCTTACCTGATAATGGCTGTCTCTGATTGGTTGTGTTGCCTTACCCCTTCCTCTGGTTGCATATGTGTGTGTGTGTGTGTGTGTGCACGTGTGTCTGTGTTTTTTGGGGGGATGCAGAGTTATGGTTTTGAACCCTAACACCGCATTTCCATACTTTTGTTGCTTTAATATGAATCGTAACTAATGCATTAATGAAGAGGTTTGCAATGAGTTTCCTTTCTTTTTGAGACAGTGTTGTCATTCCAACATTCACCTGTGCATGTAACAATATTTTTTTGCAATGAATGTGTGTATATATATATATATATATATATATATATATATATATATATATATATATATATATCTTATAGTGGCATGGTAGTGCCACTATAGTTAGGATTGAGTAGGTAGTTTAATGTTAAACCCCAAATTGTGCATCTTAATAACTTTGCAACTGTTCAAATGATTTGCACGAAATTCAGAATATTTGGTCTTGTATGGCAGGTCTATTGATTTGCCAAGTTGCATTTTGATCAGACTTGCAGTTTTCATGCAGCGAAGCACCAAAGAATGCATTTTTCACTTCTTTTACCATGCTTGCTTATTTTTGCGCTGTGGTTATACCGTTTGGAATTTTGATCTGAAATTTACAAGGTAGAATGAGGTTTGCCCAATGAAAAATCCAGCATTGGTTTGGTAACACAATATTAATCTGTTCAAAAGTTATTTAATTTTGAATATTCAGGTTCTGAGCCTGTTCAGTTCAGTCTGAGATTTATATGTGTGTTTTGTGAAAGGGGATTGTGTTCACGATCAAGAATTTTGTCACTTCACGAATGGGGATTTATAAAGTCCTCATTCATGAGGAAAAATTCCTCTTTCATGAGCAGCCATCTTGTTTTAATTTTTTTCCCACAAGCAAAATGTTGTAGCTAGAGATGGGTGAATTGGCCTCAATTTGCTCTGTGGAGTGATTCGCAGAGTGAAGGCAACTTCGCGGAGTGCTCCACAATGTGAAGCGGAGTACTTCGCGTTATAATGGGTAACGTGAAGTTCATTGAAAACAATGACGTCGCATTACTCTGCCTTCTCAAACCACTACTACATCAATTTTTAAGATGAAGTACATTGAAAACAATGTACTTCACGTCATTTCACCTTGTTTTTAAGCTTCAAAGCTGAATTTTGCAGTGATTCATGGGATTTCAGATCACATGGGCTCTAGATTGTTCTGCACAGCCTCTGTTGGTGTAGTGTGTGTAGGAAGCAGTAGGAGACAGTCTGCTCTGAGAGTTCTCTGTGATTCAAACCTTCTAAAAGCTGTTACAAAAGCCTTTTTGAGTAATTATTTTTGCTGAAACTTTAGTTCATTGATTGTAGGAAACCCTCCTGTGCTCATATCATTGAGTGTTTATTGTTTGTGTATGGATTTTGAATGTTAATGTACAACATTCAGTCTGTGTACTGAGAGACAGTGGAAGTGTGCTTTGGGGGAGGGGCATATCTGTGGTGTAAGTAGATTAACTTGGAAAAAGACAGTTCTTTCTGTTTTGGTGATATATTTTCTTGTATAGAAACATAGAAACATAGATTTTGATGGCGAATACGGACCACTTGGCCCACCTAGTCTGCCCATTTCCCTACCTAATGGATAAGCTGCAGATCCTAGTTAACCAGCCTACCTCTTCTCTACCCACCACCTAGATTGCCTTATGACTGTCCCATGCATGCTTGGATTCCACCACTGTTTTTGACTCACACCCTCCGGAAGGCCGTCCATGCATCCACAACCCTCTCTGTGAAAAAATACTTCCTAAATTACACTCTGAGCTGCCCCTTCTATCTTCAAATTGTGCCCCTAGTTCTTGTACACCTCTTTTTGAAAGATGCTACCCTCTTGGACTTTGTTGATTCCTTGAGGTACTTGAAAGTTTCTATCATGTTCCCTCTCTCCCTCCTTTCCTCGAGGCTATACATATTCAGCTCCTTAAGTCTCTCTTCATATGTCTTCTGGTGCAGACCCTGCACCATTTTAGTTTCCCTCCTCTGGACAGCCTCCATCCTGTCTATGTCTTTGCGGAGATTGGGTCTCCAGAACTGCATGCAGTACTCCAGATGGGGTCTCACCATCTGTCTGTACAAAGGGATAATAACTTCCTGTTGCCAGATTGAGCTCTAGTCCTTTCTCTCAGGTTTGTAAGTCTCCCGTTCCCTCACCTTTATACCTCCTAGGTCTCCCTTGTTTTCTCAGTGGTGACACCCTCTTGGGGGGGAAGGAGTGGGGGCAATGGGGGGGTTTGTTTATCCCATGTTTACCATGTCTTGAGCTATTTCTTGGACATTGTCACAGTTTTGTACCATTCCTGTTGGCTGACTGTCTGATGTTATGGTTATTGTTCTTTGACACTAAATAAAAATGAGAATTTCAAACTTCCTGTTTTCTACTGGTGATGCCTCTCCCTATGCATCCCAGTATCCCCCCAGCCCTCCTTGCTGCCCTCTCACATTGCTTGCCCACCTTTAGGTCATCTGATACGACTACCACCAGGTCCCTTTCCATTTTAGTTATTGTTAGTATTTCACCCCCCATTGTGTACTCTTCCCCTGGATTTTTGTTTCCCAGGTGCATTACCTTGCACTTCTTGGCATTGAATCTAAGCTGCCATACATCTGAACATTCCTCTAACCTTTCCAAGTCCCTTCTCATTCTTTCCACCCCACCTTTCGCATCAACTCTGTTGCAGATCTTTGTGTCATCTGCAAAGAGACATACTTTTCCTTTCAGTCCTTCTGCAATGTCGCTTATAAAGACATTGAAGAGGACCGGTCCTAATACTGAACCCTGCAGTACCCCACTAGTAACCCCCCTTTCTTCAGAGTGGACTCCATTTACTATTACTCTCTGTATCCTATTCTCCAGCCAATTCTTTACCTAGGCTGTCATCTTGGGACCCACTCCCAGGCTGGCTAACTTGTATATTAATCTTTGTGGACTGTGTCAAATGCCTGCCAAAGTCTAGGTAGGCCATGTCCACAGCCCTCCCTGATCTACTACTTTGGTCACCCAGTCAAAGAAATCTATCAGATTTGTCTGACATGACCTTCCCACTGTGAATCCATGCAGCCTTAGGTCCTGAGCCCCTCTGGCCTCTAGATACTCAACAATGCTTTCCTTCAGAAGTGATTCCATCATTTTCCCTACCACTGAGGTTAAACTAACAGGTCTGTAGTTTCCTGCTTCTGCCTTGCTCCCACTTTTGTGAAGAGGAATCACATCTGCCCTTCTCCAGTCCTCGGGTACCACCCCATGTATAACTGTGTTAATGTACACACAGTAATATTTTCAATAATTCTTGACTTTTTTGCTAATTGTTGTGGTGCAGCAGTGCATAATTTTAGTTTGTTTAAAAGACGTGGTTATATTACTGAAGTTTTCAATTTGCTACACATTACTTAGTGTGTGTGTGAGTATGTGTGATGTGTGTCATCAAATCAGACATGTATTATTGTGCCACATAGTAATTTCAGCAATGTGAACCTACTATCCACTGCAGCTGTGTCATGTTTGTACTTCTTTGTGGTATCTTTACTGGTACTAGTACTAATGATTGTTACTGCAGTACACTGCCCCCCCCCCCGTGGCGAACCCCAACCAGCAAAGGGATTTGAATTTCTGATGGTGAACACTGGTTAAGTGTTGTGCCTTTGTGTCCACATATCTTCAGTGCACTGTGCAATCTTAATCTGTCTGTGCATTTGCATCTCTTTAGGGCCCAATCTCCATCTGTAATTTAAGTCACAGTTGTTTCTTTGGCTTCCCTTCAGAGTACTGGACTGGTGTAGTGCACATCTCTGCATGAACATTGTAGTAATTAATATGCGTTTTTAAGTCAGGGCCATCATCACAAGTCACTTGTGATACAAATCGCGTTCTTCATCGTCACAGTCACAAACGCAGTCACGATTCATGATTACATCACAAATCACAAAATTCATTTTTTTACTAGTTACTTGGATGTATTGTAATCCTGTTTTGTAGTATGTCTCCAGGCTTCACCACCCCACCACTGTACTCATTAATAAGAGTTTTTAAATTGGGGAGTTTTGTGCTACAGCTCATCAGGGAAATGCAGCCATAGGCATTCACATTCCCATACAGTTTCATATTGATTATCTCACACCGAATCACATTCTTCATCATCACGGTCACAAATGCAGTTACAAATTATGTTGCATGAATCACGAGCATGTCACAAATCACAAAATTAATTTTTTTACTAGTTACTTGGATGTATTGTAATCCTGTTTAGTAGTATATCTCCAGGCTTCACCACCCCACCACTGTTCTCATTGATGATAGTTTTTAAATTGGGGAGTTTTGTACTACAGCTTAACGGGAGAGTACAGCCGTAGGCATTCACTTTCCCGTACAGTTTCATATTGGTTATCTTACACTGAATCACGTTCTTCATCATCACGGTCACAAATACAGTCACAAATCACGATTCACGATCTTGTCACGAATCACAAAATTAATTTTTTTACTAGTTACTTGCATGTATTGTAAGCCTGTTTTGAAATATCTCTCCAAGATTCATCCAATCACCACCACTGTACTCATTATTAAGAATTTTTAAATTGGGGATTTTTATGATACAGGTTCAGTTCATCGGGGAAGTACAGCCATAGGCATTCGTGTTCCTTCCTGTACAACATGTGAGTTACAGTACTGTAAGTAGTGGTGGTTGAAGTGGTCCCAATTCACTCCGCGAAGTGATTCATGGAGTAACGCAGAATCTGTGGAGTATTCCGCAAACCACAATGTGAAGCGGAGTACTTCTTTTCATAATGAGGAACATAAAGTCCATTGAAACCAATGACTTTGCATTATTCCACCTTCCCCAAACCACTTCTCCACCAATTTTAAGGTGAAGTACATTGAAATCAATGTAATTTGCCTCACATCACCTTGTAATTGAGCTCCAAATGGAAGTCTGCAGTGATTCATGGGATTGCAGGTCACATGGGCTCTAGATTGTTCTGCTCAGCTTCAGTTCTGGCCTGGGTAGTGTATGTGTAGTGGTAGCTGGAGACAGTTTGCTCTCTGAGATCTGTGATTCAAAACCTCCAAAAACTGTTTAAAATGCCTTTTTGAGTCTTTTTTATGTTCGCTTGCGCACATGCGCAAGGAACGTTTTGGGAGAGTAGCACACTTTGGAGGTGTGCCTCTCCCTTTCAATCCACTGCTCCATTGAGCAGGCATGGCAGTCCTGCACCAATGGGTGTGGGAGCTGTGTATGACAGCGGTGGTCTTCGCTTCAAAGAAAACCACCGCTGTCATACAGAGCACCGCATCACACCGCCCCCCCACCAAATCTTTGCTGCAATGCTGGGAGCCCACCCCAGCGTGGCAAACATCCCATGTCGTCTGCCAATGGGGGTGCCCAATCCCCCGTTGGCTCCACGGCCCCCCCAAGCCATCCTTCTGCCACGCTGGAAGCCCACCCCAGCGTGGCAAACGTCCTGGGTTGTCTGCTGACCGGGGTGTCCAATCCCCCGTGGGCTCCTTGGCCCCTCCAGCCATCCTTCTGCCACACTGGGAGCCCACCCCAGCGTGGCAAACATCCCACGTAGTCTTGTTATTTTTTTTTCACCTGTAAAGCAAAAACAGTCCCATGGCACTTCTCCCAGTCCCCCCTCCCACAACCCGCAGCCACCCACTGTGCACCCAGCCTCCCCACACCCCCCTCACCCCATACTTACCTCCAGAGCTTGGCACGATGATCTTCGGTGGACCGGGAACACGTCTGCACTCTTCAAAGCTGACCACGAACTGAGGAAATGCCGGTAAGCTGTATAATGGGCTAGATAGGGGGTTTTCAACTTTATTGCATATCTCAGGCATTTTGGGGAATTTTTGCACCAAATTTTCAACATGGGGTTTTTGGGACCCCTTCTCATGAATGATGCCACTGTCATGGTGTTATTCGGGACCGAAGGGTGATTTCGCAGTCACTGCATGAAATCACCCTTTGGGCCTGAATAACACCATGACAGTGACATCATTCATGAGAAAGGGTCCCAAAAACCTCATGTTGAAAATTTGGCAAAAATTCCAAAATGACTGTTTTACGAAAATATTATAGAATTTTACGCACGTCAGAGGGTTTACGAATTTTCAATATTTCCACTCCAGATTTTCAACATTGCCATTTTACCACATCTTCTTATGAGTAGTACAGCTGTCATTTTCACATCTCACCCAAAGCGTGTTTCCCCATATGGCGCACAATGGCGAGTGGGTGTGAAATCAATTGTATGGGACACATTAAGAAAATCACAGTGACACTGTTCATGAGCAGAGGTCTTAAATGGCTATGTTGAAATTTGGTGAAAAAATTCCCAAAAATGACTGTTTTATTGAGTCTGCGCTATGCAGTTCCTACGCACGTCAGACGCTTATGAATTTTCAATATTTCCAACCAGATTTTCAACATTGCCATTTTACACACCTCCCTCATGAGCAGTACAGCTGTCATTTTCACATCCTGCCCAAAACGTGTTTCCACCCATGTAGCGCATAATGGCACAGTCGGTGGCGAACTCAATGTATGGGACACATTAAGAAAATCACAGTGACACTGATCATGAGCAGAGGACTTAAAATGGCTGTTTGAAAATTTGGTGAAAAAATTCCTAAAATGACTGTTTTACGAGCCGCAGGTTGGCGTAGTTCCTACGACGCCGAGGGTTTGCAAACTCTTCAAATATTTCCACCAGATTTTCAACATTGCCATTTTACCACACCTTCTTATGAGTAGTGCAGCTGTCATTTTCATCCTGCCCAAAATGTGTTTCGCCCATGTAGCGCACAATGGCGCGGTCGGTATCGCGAACTCAATGTATGGGACACATTAAGAAAATCACAGTGACACTGATCATGAGCAGAGGACTTAAAATGGCTGTGTTGAAAATTTGGTGAAAAAATTCCTAAAAATGACTGTTTCTGGCGTGTTGCGCGGTTCCTCGCTTGCCTTCGTGGGTTTCTAACGCCAGGGCATCAGGGTAAGAACACCATCGTGCAAAACACCACTGCAAATACCTGCAAGCGAACGTTCGGCATTGACAAATGCTTGTTTTTTTTGCTCAAAATTTAGTACACCAATTGTAGGAAACCTTTCTGTGCTCATATCATGGAGTGTTTAATGTTGAGTGTAGATTTTTAATGTTAATTTAGAACAGTCAGTCTGTGTACTGTGAAGTGTGCTCTGGGGAAAGGGTGTATTTGTGGTGTAGGTACATTAACTGGGAGAAAAAGGCAGTATTTCTGTTTTGGTTATATTTTTCTTGTATAACTGTGTTAATGTACACAATAATATTTTCAGTAATTCTTGACATTTTTTTGCTGACTGTTGTGGTGCAGCAGTGCATTATTTTTCTGTTTAAAACATTTGGTTATATTACTAAAGGTTTTCAATTTGCTACGCATTACTTGTAGTGTGTATGTGGAGTGTGTGTGTGATGAGTATCAACAAATCAGACACCTTTTATTGTGCCACAGAGTAATTGCAGCAGTGTGAACCTGCTATCCATCCGCACCTGCATGAATTTTTGTACTGCTTTGTGGTATCTTTACTGGTAGTGGATTGTTACTGCCGTGCACTAATCCCCCAACTGGCAAAAGGTATTCCTTTCCAGATTTTGATTTGTGACTTGTGAGCACTGGTTAGGTGTTGTTGTGTCTTTTTGTATGTATCTCTTGAGTGCGCAGCGTAATCGTAATCTGTCTGTGCATTTGCAGTACGCCATTAATTCTGGGAGACTGCTATTCTTGTTACGCTCTCATTTCATTTCTTCAGCACTGGAGGATTTTCTGGACACAAGACAGTAGCATTTTGGGGATGCACATTAATTCTATTGACTCTGTGTGCGACCACTGCATGCATAACTGAGTGCGCCATTAATTCTGGGAGACTTTGCATTTCTTGTTATGCTCTCATTTCACTTCGTCAGCAGTGGGGAGTTTTCTGGATACAAGACAGTAGCACTTTGAGGATGCACATTAATTCTGGTGACTGTGTGTGTGCAGTGCTGCCAATATTGTTGTCACTCTGCCTTACTTAGCGTTAAGGCAGAATGACAATGCAAAGTAATAATCACAAGGTGAAGTAAGCCTTTCCTATGGGGCACTCTGCATAGTGAAGTGCCAACGTGAAGTGGCCACTTTGTGGGCACTTTACCAGCAGAATTTAAATTCTCTGCATTTCTAGTTATAGCTTGCCCCATGGATGTGTACTGTAGTAAATTAAGCATGGGTTTAGTTCAGGCGATGCCCTCTACAAACCCATGGCTTTATTACAGTCAAAAATGGCCATTTACATTTAAAACTCTTTGTTCATGACTGCTTCTGATCCTCATTCACGAGGTGACAAAATCCAACACCATGAGCTGATCCCTTTGCGAGCTGACAAAATCCTTGATCACAATTTGGGACCAGATGGCCCTGTCTCCCAAACAAGGATTGGCTTGTAGAATGAGGATTTTTGTCCGCACTGAAAAGGATCAGTTAGCTAAAGTGGATTTGACTGCTTGCAAATGGGGACTGGTTTTTTAAATCCCCTTTCCCGGGGTGTCAAAATCCCTTTAGTGAGCCAATCCCCTTTCCTGAGCTGACAAAATCCTTGATCGCCATTTCCAGACCAGATGGCCCTACCTCGTGAACAAGGATTGGCTCATGAACAGGGATTTTGACACCACATGAAAGGGGATCAAATCACGAAAGGGGATTTGACAGCTTGTGAAAGGGGATTGGTTTTTTAAATCCTCTTTCACAAGGTGACAAAATCTCCATTCGTGAGCTGTCAAAATCTCCTTTCACGAGTCAATCCCCTTTCGCAAGCTGACAAAAGCCTTGATCGTGACTTCCAGACCAGATGGCCAAAATCTGACAAACAAGGATTTCTCATGCATGGCGAGTTTGTTAGCTCATGACGGGGATTGACCTCGTGAACAGGGATTTTGCCACCTCATGAACTAGGAATTTAAAAACTTTCCCAGTTCACTGTAAATAAACAGTTTGGTCTTTTGACTTGAAATTTTCAGGGTATAAAGGGAGTATCCCAGAGATGTAAATTATGCTGTTTATGTGCACAAAAATTAATCAGTTCCACAGATATGCCATTATGAAGTTGAGATTTTTCCCATAGGATAACATCACGATGCCCACAGCACCTTTCGGTGCCCATAACTTGGACACGATGCGAGCTACAGATTTTTTTGGCCTGGGCAGCTTAGTTCACCTTACTAAGCACACATGGAGGTTTCAAAGTCATGATTAAAATTACAGTGGAATTTATTTCATAGCTGCTATGGTTACTGAGATATTGGCAAATTAGTCTTACAAGGGTTCCCTTCTAGTCCTGTAGGGATGCTGTATGGCTCCGTAGTTATGTGTAAGTGGGAGTGCAGGGCCCAGAGGGCCTGTGCTCCCATGGATGCATATTGTTATGTAAAAATGGGTAGCTTGAAGGGAGCGCAGGGCCCAGATGGCACGTGCTCCCACCAACACATACCACTTACCAGTTATATTACACTTTCTCAAAAAGTAAGGAAAGTAATTGCAAAAAACTTTGTTAATGCACCAGTTAGGGTTGAAGTAACAAAAGTAGGGAAATGAGATGTTAGGGTTGAGCCTCTAACCCCTCCACCCTACCACTGCACCCCCATCCTCCACTCACCAACAGGCATCAGGGTGTGCCATGGGGTCATTAGGCCTACTCTCACCCCCATTCTCCTATGCTGTACCATGTCAGCCTCTTTACACATAGAATGGGGTGAGAGTTGGGCCTAATGACTCCATGGCACACCCTGATGCCTGTTGGTGTGTGGAGGATGGGGTGGGGTGGCAGGGAAGTTAGGGGCTGAACCCCAATGTCTCATTTCCTATTTCTGTCACTTCAACCTCAACTGATGCATTAACAAAGTTTTTTGCAAAGAACATATACATAGATATATATAGATATACTGTATATACAGTATATATATATATATATATATATATATATATATATGTAGGTTTAATTCTCTGTGGCTACAGCCCTGCTAATCTCAGCAGCTTGTTTGCCCAATAGAGGTTTGGAGAGAGCTCTCCCTAGGTAATAGGGACCTCAGCTCCAATATTAGAGGCAAGCAGGGAATTGTATTATGCAGACAAAAGATCAGAGTTCGATTCACAGAACCTCCTCCAGTTTGGGCCAGATCCTGAGTGAGCAGTATCTTCCCTTAGTGTTCCCTGGGCCCCAGGAGCAGTTCAAGTGCCAGGGGCCTTGTTCTGAGCATTTTATTGAATATGATGTTATCAGTGTGAGGGTGGTTAACTGGGCACCTTGCAGTGGTCTTACTCGACGGCAACCATCATTCCCCACATGCATGGGGTTGAGTTTCAGATCAAGGGCTAGCCATTTTGGTTCAAGGATGACCCCTTCACCCCCTTCCAAAAACAAACAAACAAGCAAAACAAAACAAAAACAAATAAGCAAGTATGTCAGCAGATCCAGACCAAGGGTGCCAGGACCAATTCAGAAGGTGTCTCAAGGCAATGACTAATAATGTTTGTGGGAGTCTTAGTTGTTTTTCCAGTAAGATGCCCAATCAACAGAAGAACCCCTCACTGAAGGCATTGGCAGCTTTGGCAATTATACCAGATAAAAGGAGTGGCAAGGTTGGAGGCCTGCCTGGATGGAGTTGAAGGAACATTAATATCTGGAGAAGTAGTCCCAAAGAAAAGGTCAGCCAAGGAGAAGAGGTTGCCCCCAGTGAAAGTACCATGGCGGCAGGTAAGTCATGGCCTAGTAGGTCACAGGTGGGGGCCCAGGCAGTGAGGTAAGTGCTGGGGTCTGTGAGGGGTGAGGAGTCCAGTTGTGAAGTAGAGAGGTCAGATGAGGGTGAATTCTCAGCAGTCGCAGAAGCCCAGTTGCTGACAGCTGAAGATCCCCCTGGGGGGCAGGGCTGCCAGCAGATAGGTGGGAATCTGAAGAAGATATGCCTCTGATGTCTCAGGCAGAGGGCCACTCATGGCCATTGACAGATGAGTGGCTGGGCAGCTCATGCAGATGGTGGCAGAGATGGCCATAAGGTCATGAATCAGTTCTTTGCAGGGGGAGCGGCTGAGGCAGACCCTTCGGCAGGCAAGGGGACTCCTGAAAGTCAGGTGATAATGGCAACAACAAACCCTTTCATGGGGCTCAACTTGCCAGTAGGGATGCATCTGACTGATAAAGTAAGGCAGCAGATTAGGAACTGGGAATATGTTGATATACTTTCTCTCCTAAATCGGCCAGCAGAACCTGATGAGGGTAAGAAGGAGAAATCGGTGGACTGAAAGAAAAAGAAAGTCAAGGTCTTTGGACATATGAGAACTGGTTTGTGACATTCACAGTATATGCCATGATCATTCTCCAGGTGGATGAGAAGCAGGGCATGGAATTGTTCATTTACAGTTATCGCATTTCCTTAATGCACAGGTGCAAAGGGGGTACTGCGTGGCTCGATTATGATGAAGAGTTCTGGCAGATGAGGGAGGTGGACACCACCCTTGGATGGGGAAAATAGACATTCCTCTCTTGGTGGCTGTCATGCAAGGTGGGGAGTGATGCATACAGACAGTGGTCTGCCCATCAAGATGTCCATGTCCCAGTAGCCAGAAGGTTCCACCCAGTCAGTCTGCTATGCCATCAATCAGAAAATATGCACTAGGATCAGTTGAAAGTTTCACCATGCCTGCATGTCATGCAGTCATCAGTATTTCCTTGTCAAGTGCTCACCCCCACACTCTACTGGGGCAGGCTTTCCAGGTGCTTAAGGTAAGCTGCTCCAGACAGTAAGGTGGAAGCCTTCCCACCCAGCGTGGGGGCAAAAAGATTAAGCTGGACCAGTATCCAGACAGAGCAGCAGCCCGCATGCTTTCGATGGCGGTTTCGGAAAGGCTTTAGGCTTCCATACCTCGGGCCCCAGGTGGGGTTATGAGACTGAGAATTTGAAATTCATACAACACTGTCTGCAAGTGGTCTGGGATAAGCTAGAAAAAGAAAGGTGGCTGGGGCAGGTGAGAGAGGCCATTCATATCACCTCCATGAAACAAGTTTTTTTTTTCTCGAATTCTGTTTTTCTTTCCTACTTGAGCCCCACCGAACTCTCTCTCCGGTGGCCACCCAGTCCAGGACTGTACCTCCCTGCATGACACAGACATATCTCCTTTTCCTACAGCACCAGAAATCCCCCAGGTCTACCCTCCGGGGAAGGGCTGCCCTGACCCAGGGTGCTCTTTCTGATAGGGTTGAAACCAGGCCAGGAGGAGGCAGGGTGAGGAGACAGCCGTGCCCGACTACTGGGAGTGTGGTCCTTGGGTGGGAGGCACCTTCACCTATCAGAGGGAGGAGGGAGGTATTTTCTTAGTTTTACACCCTCTGTGGAGCCCGGCTGTCTGCCAAGGCAATGCACACCACAGCTCCACCCCCTGGCATATGCCACGACGCTCTTTCGGCTACCCCCCAGCCTCCGCCAGAGGTCCCTCATTGAGCGGTCATTTCCTAGCCCTCCCGGGAAGAGAGCAGACCTCAGATGCTCAATCTGTTCCCCCACTGACTTGACCACCCAGGTCCATTCCCGAACCTGGGTTGGCCGGCGTAAGGTGTGGCATTCAGCACACCTCAACCCTTTGCGCCACCAGGCCAGCCTGCCTATGGAACAAGTTGATAGAATCCCCAGCCTGGTTTAGTACTCAAGCAAGTTGCTAGGAAAATCCAGGTTGATCAACCACCTGTCTAACCTGGAAGGGGACTCAGTCAATGATTACATAGATTAATCGTACACGTCACTGCAATATAAACCATTTGACAGGGTGATAAAGATAGTTTGAATGGCTAGACTGGGAACACAGTGGGTGAAGGCAGAAACTGAATTAGCCTTCAGACTGTTACCAGTGCACCCTGAGGACAGAGTCCTCTTGGGCATGACGTTTGAAGGGAGATAGTACATCAACAACTGTATGCCAATGAGATGTGCAGTGGTGTGCACAGTTTTCAAAAAATGTAGCACCTTTCTGCATTGGGTGACAGTGCAGGTAGCTAATAGTGAGGTCATTATTCACTACCTCAATGATTTCCTGTTTGTAGGGCCAACTGCATCCAAAATTTGTGAGATGACCTTGGAGGCCTTTGAGAATGTGTGCCAAGATTTCGGAGTTCTGCTAGCCCCAGGTTAGGTGGATCCTTTTTGAGCATTGAAATTGATACAGATGGACAGCAATGCTGGCTTTCCATGGACAAATTGGAGTCACTAAGGAGTCTTTTGGATACGGCAGATTGAGCCAAGAAGGTTACACTGCAGGATGTGCAGCAGCTGGTCAGTCATCTCAACTTTGCCTGTGGGGTCATCCCCACTGGGAGGACATTCATGTGGCACCTGGCAAAGAGGGGAAAGGGTTGCAAGAAGCCATGTTACCAGATTTGGGTCATTGAGGAGTTCTGGGAAGACCTCCAGGTCTGGCGTATGTTTCTGTATCATTTTAACATGGTGGCATGTGGCAGGATCCAGGGAATGGCGAGCCTTTGAGTCATATACGGATGCTGCAAGAGGCTGGGGTTTGGAGCATACTTTCAGGGAGAGTGGTGTGCAGGGGAGTGACCACCTTGGTGGATTGTGGCAGAGTTGGGCACACAGATAACGTTACTGGAATTTTTTCCAGTTGTGGTGGCCCTCTACCTTTAGCGAGTGAGGTTAAAGGACAGGAAAGTTCATTTCACATCTGACAACCTGGGTGTGGTGCATATCATTAACCACCTGTTAGGACCAAAGGGACCCTTGGGGATTTGATGCAGGTCTTTGTCTTGAAATGTATGCTGTTGAACATTCACTTTAAAGTGATTCATATACAAGATGTTGACAATGGAATTGCCAATGTTTTATCTCATTCACAGTGGCAGAGAGTCAAGGAGTTGGCTCCAGTGGCTGAACAGCAGCCACGAATGGTCCCAACTTTCCTGTAGGAGGAGGTGACTGCAAGACTTGGTGATGCACAGGTAATTCCATTGCAACACGAACAAGAGATGCCTACTGTCAGGGAGTGGAACACTACATTATGGCACAAGAAGCAGCCAGATGGCCGGATGTTTGGCCTCTTCTGGTGGATCAGTTGTGCAAGTACATAATGTGGGCAAAAGTGGAATACCTGATGCCAGGGATAGTGGGATGCCATCTTTCAGGGTTGTTGTGGCTGGCTAAGGTGATAGGGTGATGAGGTTTGCTGACAACACCAGGGCCTTCAAAGTGCAGAAACTATTTGAAGGTTGGCAGAGGTCGGAAAACATTTGCATAGAAGAGAGGCATGCCATTACCCTGGTGATATTGGCCCACATTTTGGAAGTCTTGCCACTGGTTTGCTCAAGTAGTTATGAGGCAAGGCTGTTTGAGACAATGTTTCTGATGGCCTTTTGCGGGGTGTTCAGAGTTTCTGAACTGACCCAGCAGGCTGCAGCAAGAGGAACACTTAACCTGCTAACTGGAGATGTGGTGTCCTTGTTGGAAAGCATATATGTATGACTAAGGAAAACCAAGATGGAGCAGAAGAGGGCAAAATGCTGATACTTGTTGAAAGCCATGGCCTGGTCCTCCTGGCAGGTGGCAGACAAGATCAAGGCGTACTTAGCAGTCTGCCCACAGAAAGGGATGCCTTTTTCCATCATGCAGATGGCAGGCAGGTGTCAGTGTGTCAGTTCTGGTATATTCTAAAGGGCCATCCAGCAGGAGGGACTGGACATGCAACAGTCTGGCACCCATTTCTTTCACACAAGAACAGCAATGAATGCCAGGAGGCTGGAATTATTGGATAAAGAAATCCAGCCTTTGGGTGATGGAAGTCCCAGGCATTCTTGCACTACAACTGACCTCACTTGCAATAATGTCTTTTAGTTCTATTGCAGGTCCCCAGGTGGTCCCAGGAGTATATGGATCTGTGGGCATTCCTTCATCTACTGGGCAGTGTGGAGAGCTGCCAGCCAGCCTGGGGGGAGCAATTTATTGATGGCATGGCATACAGTGCAGATTCTTTGGTTTAGCAGGAGGGACATGCTCTTGGGAGGGTTGCTTCTTTTAATCCAGGAGGAGGTTGGCAGGTAGGCAGGAGAGCCCTGATATCTTGCTTATCCACCTAGGAGAGGAAAAACTGGGACATAGGAAGACAGTGAACCTGCTGCTGGCAATGAAGGGAGATCTACATGGCCCCATATGGTTCTCATCTGGTCACATCAGCTGATGAGGGAGTACTGGCCACATGCAAGGGATGTGGCAGCATTGAACATAGCTTTCATGAGAGTTAATTGAGAGATGAAAACCTTTATTGAGTCCAAGTGAGGTGGGGCAGTAGTTAGACATAAGGCAATATACGCCTCCCACTGGGATCTGTTGATGGGGAGGAAGGGCAAGTACAGGCTGAAGGTTTGGATAGCATGTTACAGTCTTTTAGATGGGTAATGGAGGAACAAATAGCAAGAGCGGCTTGGGAGGTGAGATGGTGTCCGGCCTGTGGCGGCTCAGGAGGAGCACACACTGAAGGTATTGGGGGAGGAAAGGGTGGGATGAAGCCAATTCTCCCAAAAGACTCATTGCCTCTGGTCAGCATGAGGAGAGGAGATCTCTCTCTCTCTCTCTCTCTCTCTCTCTCTCTCCTCTCTCCCTCCCCTCTCCCTCTCTCTCTCTCTCTCTCTCTCTAGCCCTTTAAGACTCTCCAGCAATGGTGCTTGTTGCCATATCATTTTGCAAGGTAATCTCAGAGTGGAGAGTACTTGTACACCTTTTAACACAAGGATCAAGATTAACATTTTAGAAAATGTATTTTTGTGTTACCAATAATTTTATGTTATTGTTATCCTGTAAAGCTGCTATAGAGGAAATGTATTTAGGTATTGTGCTGAAAAATTATATTTGTGAATTAAATTATAGTAATTAGATTTCTCATAGCATTGCTTTGGTTGACAACACAATGATAGGTACAGTGCACAATAAAAAGCCTGCTGCAAATGAAAAATAACTCTTTTCTAAGGCCTTTGGCAATGATTTTAATGCAATGGACAAATTGTTTAGTGAATGAAACTGTTATTGGCATTTGGCAAAAGCAGTTTGTTGATTCAACAGTGTCAGCACATTTGGCAAATGGATACCATCCGGAAAATGCATTCTCTGCACAGAAAGGTTTCTGCCTTACCTGTCAGTTTCTTTGACTCTGTAATCAATCAAATATCTAAGCTTAAAATGTTTCACCTCTTAACCTACATCGGTCCATCAAAATGACACATTTGCATCTTTTCTTCTGACATCTAAAAATGAAATACAAAATCTTAATTCATACTGTACATGCAGTCTGCCTCATACTATTTGATTCTTCAAAAAGAAAGTGTAGTCAATTCTCATTGAATTAGTTTCCTTTAGCTGAGTTCCCTTTCAAATGGTGATATCATTTAGTATCAAAAAAGCAGGAATCACATTTTTTAAACCGACTTCCTGTGTGTTTTTATTACCAAAAGTGCAAACCAGAAAACAGGTTGCTAGTATCCAATTAAACCTTTCTTGAAATTACACATATATGGTAGGATTCACAAAAGAGATGCACTGGGTGCAAGTGAGATACACCGGTGCATCTCAGAAATGCGCCATGAAATGATTCACAGACAGGGCAGATGCGCCGGTGCATCCCAGATTCACTGTGCCAATCAGGATGACCTATGGATGCATAATAATGATATGTGGCACATATAAAGGGGGCATACACATGCATATATAGCAGAAAGCAATTCACAGTGCAAAAGGAAGGTGCAACTACAGAGCAAACCTGGTGCAAGTACCAAATGCACCATGAATAGATAAGTATAAAAGAAACAGACTTAAGTGCTAGCCGCCAGCAGGTCAGTGGCAGAACAGCAGCACCAGCACAGTGTGACAGTGAGGGAGACACACCACAACCATGGATGGAGCACCATTTGTTATGGTTGGACTACTAATAAGGATGATGAGATAGGGAGGTGGAAGGCACACGTGGTGCTGGCTCCATGGCGGTATCATGCCAGACTGTCCTTCAAGCAGCTGACAGATATGGAGACAGTAGGTTGACACCAGCTGAATTGGGCCATTGTGAGGCAGATCTGTGAGCTGTGCCATGAGAAAATGCAGGCACCCACTGGACATGGTTATGCCATATCAGTGGAGACCAAGGTATGATAACAGTAATGTGCTTGCTCACCACAGGAACCTTTCAGAGGCCTTTGGGGACACCACTGGCATATCACAGGCCTCCCGTCCCAGCTCCTCACACAATTCCTCACTGCACTGCTGCCACATGCTTTGAATATATCCATTTCCCAGCACACAAGCAGAGTGGACAAAAGCCATGCAGGAGTTCCACAGGGTAGCACGCATGCCAGGCATCGTGGGGCCGATGGCACGCTGCACCCATGTGGCAATCCGCACACCACCTAGAGATGATGCAGTAGCACACATAAACCACAATGGATACCACTCCATCAACTGCCAGGTGATGTGCAATGTCACAGGGTGCATCTGTCAACGCGCCACACACCTGGGAGCACATATGATGCCTTCATATGGCACCAGCCCTCCCTCCGCTGCACAGATCTGAGGCAGGTGCGTGGGACATGGCAACCAGCTGCACAACAGGGCACTCATGGCACAGGAAAGGACGGGGGCAGGTGTGCAGGTAACACAATGCACAAAGCATAGAGGTGCAGCAGATGTGGGACAGTGGAGGTGTGGAAGGTGACATGGGCAGACACCGCGTGCAATGCTTGGATTGTGGGGCGCCAGTGCCATTTGGGGAATATGTGGCAGGACAAAAGCACAACACATGCAGACAGCGGCCACTGAAGCAATGCACACTGGGCAGGACAATGGTGGGTGTGGCATGTGTGACAATGGCATTCATGGCCTGGGCCAACAACTGCAGCAGGCCCAGCAACAGCAGGTGGATGGTGGGGATAGGATTGCAGGGAATGGACAGGCACAGCCAGTGGTGGATGCTCAACACACACAACTATGCAGCATGGGGTGGGGGGCATGCTGCACATGTGATCAGTGTACTAACAGCCACCCTTCACCTCCCCAGGTAATGCAGCATACTCACTGGGGCCCTGGCTCCTCTCACCCTTCCGATGACCTTGAACAGATGTGGAGGAGTGTTATAATGAAGGCACACACAGCTATGTGCACCATCATCAAGCACTTCTTTGGCGTGTTGAAATGCACTTTCAGTGCCTGTGTAGGTAGGGTGGGGGCCCTACAGGTATGGCCCTGAGAGAGGCTTGTGGCATATTTCTGGCCTGTTGTATGCTACACAACATGGCCATTGACTGAGGAATAGCTGTTGAGGCCAGTGAGGGAGGCAGTTCCATGGAGGAGGAGGAGGATGGTGTGGAGGAAGATGCAGTGCCACAGGGCCAGAACACTGTAGCACCAGTTGCATGGTGGGACCCATGACTGGCTGCAAGGTCAAGGCTCTATAGGAGCATGCTGGTGGTGGAGCATTTTGGGAACCATAGGTGAGTATCAAAGGTATGTATAGGGTAGGTGCACAATGGTGACAACAGGTAGAAACATAGCCATGCAGTGCACAGCGGACACAGCACAGCACACAAACAGCCCAACACGGGCACACACACACACAACACATGCCACACAGTGATGTCAGGGCAGCAGTGGACCCAAGACATGCCAGGGACCACAAGGTCCAGAGAGACACACACACACATATACACACACACCTCGTAATACACACGCATGCCACAATGACAGTGCCAGGGATGGCATGGATTAGTGTGCACTGCTGCTGGCATACCGGCGTAGCAGGCACTGGACCACACTCATCACACCCATGCCACATGGTGCAACAGTGATGCACACAGACATGCAGGTGGCACTGCATGGGGGGCCCACGATAGCATTGCACTGGGGCAGGAGCATGTCACCCAAGCCACCCCAGGCACCATTATCCAGGCGAGTGGGACACAGAGGTGGAAAGTGCAGCAGCCATTGGAATGGGAACCTGGACATCACAGGGTGGCACCATGGCTGCCACAGACATGAGGCAGCCTCTGCCATGACTGACAGATGCAGCCACAACACCACCAGCCACAGGGGTGTATCCACACCCTGTATGGGTACTGCAATGAGACTGTGAATGGTTGCTTATCAATGTGGTGGCCCTGCGAACCATGTCTGTGCTGGGTTGCTAGGCAGTGCAACGTGAGGCAATGGTGTCAGCCGCAATGGGTTCACCTAACACCACTGCCTGGTTGTGCGTGAGGTGCTCCTGGGTGTCCTGCTGGAGGCCTGGTGGCCACGGTGCATAATCCACTCAAATGTTGCAGTCATGCCTACCTGCTGTAGGCATGCCTCTGTCAACATCTGGGCATGCCATGCAACTGCAGACTCATGCTCCAGGACCATCAACATCTGCAGGCCCCTGAACTCCGCATGTAGGGGTGTCTGTCCCTCAACAGTATCACACAGGAGGCAGACATAGCCCTCAATGTTGTTGGTGGTAATGGCTCATGGTGGCGTCACCGATGGGTGGGTGGTGAAACAGCTTGCTGTGGGGCATCCACGGGCAGTGGTTGCACCACAGCAGGCTGAGCATGGGTGGGGCTTGGGCATGCCCAGCCCAGCATGTCTCCCGACCTGTGTTGTCATGTTCCAATGGGCCTCACGTGTGTCTCAAACACCTGGCCATGATGCCTTTGATGGCTCCACCACCGCACATGGACTAGATGCAGAGGCACAGCACCCACCACCATGGGCAGCTGTGCGGCCTCTGGATCCATGCCATGTGCAGTAGGACCATCAATGCCATCAGGGCCACCTGCACGGTACTTGTGTCCTGTGTGTCCCACTGTCAGCCGTGTCTCGCTCTATCTGGGTGGCATCATCATCCACAGGGCCATCGCTGTATGGCATGATGGAGCTGTGAAAAGAAGACATGAGAACATGGTTAGTGTCAATGGATTATACAGTGACATACATACATACATATATATATATATATATATACACACACATATACATACATACATGTACAGTTTGACACAGTGTTGTACCATGGTTGCACATGACAGTCCCTGGCACACCTGTGCAGTGCCTATAATGCCGCTGTAGCCATGCACCTGCTGTGACAGGTGCTGTGTGGTGACAGGCCATGGCCAAATGGTACCCTGTGTGCTAATGCCATGACTTGCTCATCCAACAGTGTTCATGACCCAGCAGCCTGACTGGGACCGGTCCATCACATGTGCCACCACAGGCATGGACTATCAGACACAGTGTAGCACAGCATGGGCCACACAGGCCACTGCCACATGGTACATCACATGGGACCACATTCGCATAGAGGTAACATTGGGACTGGCATGGCAGCCAGGGTACACTCGTGGCCAGACACATGTCGTGTGTGCTGGCTCCAGTGCTGCAATAGGCTTCCACCTGTCTGGAATTCCCCTCCAGGGACACCCTGCACAGCAGACCTGGCAATGGTTGCCACTAGGAGCTCCTCATTAGGGCTCAGGCTCACATCTGATTGTGGGACACCCCCTGTCTGTCACAGGGAAGCCTCAATGTTGGCAACCTTCTCCTTTGCCCTCCATTTCCCATCATTAAGGTGCTTTCTGCACTCCAGGGGGTTCAGTTGTACTTGCCCACAGCGCTCACATGATGGGTCACTGCCTCCCAGCCCTCCTCCCCGTGCTGTACCCCTGCCACCCCTGCCTGACAGTACATCATGCCGCAGATTGTAGGCGTCAATGAGGGCCCACTCCTCATCTTTAGTAAAGTTTGGCCACCTGCGACTGGCAGCACTGTCTCCTCCTGACATACTGGTTTCTGTGGGAGGTGCAGACAGACATTGAACATGCACCTGGGGTTCCTGCTGTGCCCATTATTCACCGACATACATTGGTTGCATGGTGCCACCACAGAACCTGGCTGACCACGGCCTGCAGGCAGTGCACATATGTTGTGGTGCATGGTGTGTCATGGCGGTCAGTGCTGCATCTGGCATGGTCAGCCTATCCGCCATGGATAGTTGCATGGCCATGGACATGCCACCTGTGATTCATGTCCAGATACACATGCAGCTGGCTGCCCATCACTCTCACTATGCACACCTCACTGTTTGGGCAGTCACGCCGACGCCAGGTACCCCCACACACTGGGCGGCCTGTGGGACGGTGTGTACACATGTCATGTAGCAGGTGTCCCTGCACATGACCAGATGGCAACAGGCTGTCAACTGACCAGTTCATCATGTGGATTGGCTACACTAGTACTGGACTTGTACACAAATGGATGATGCTGTTTTACAGTCTGTTGGCAGTCAGCCATAGACTAGCAGGTACAGTCACCCTCTACTTCCAGTTGAGGGGCACTCTGTCTCAAGAAGCAGTTAACAGCAGATTTGAACCTGGTGCCTTTCCGCCCAGCATATCAGTGCTGACTCGTTCTCTTACTCATTGCTGTCTGCATTCCACAAGCGTCCTTTGGTGTCACATGTGCCCACACTAGAATTTGTGCTGGATTTACAGTTAAAAAATTCATAGTTTACAAAAAAAAAAAAGTGTCTAGTTTCCCATTTGCAAGTTATACCCAGCTAACCCTAGAGGTCACTGTTTCCTCCTTCTTCACACACTGAATATTCTCCTGACTTTCTTTCTTTCTTTTGCATAGCTCTTGCTCAGTTTCAGGGTGCTTTGGCTCAGGTTTTGGGGGTGTTTCGGCTTGGAGTGGAGGACGTTGCAGCCTCCTGTTTTAGTGGAGGTGACACTAACCACCCACATTATCCAACCTCACTCTTTTCAATAGTTCTACCTAGATACCCTCTCCACCCACATTTTTCTACACCTGGCTTTTCCCTATCCTGCTACTGTTGAATATCTTGAATTTTAATCTGAACTTCTACCTCTTCGTTGACCCATCTTTAAGCTTTAATATGGCGTTGGGTATTGTGCTGGTTTGTACTTACCATAATACTTCTAGTACTGGGCACAGATCGATTGCTGCTCACTCTCAGACAGGACACAGGGCTGTCCACAGACCCTCTGTACTCCAGTTTCTCATGCATCTACCCCCAAGCCAATCTTAAGTCTACCCTTATCACCATATATGGGCTTAGAAAAGGGGGGAAACTGCTATATGGTTATGGAATATCTCAGTGTCTACAAATGTCAGATCTTCCTCCCCACTTGGATCACTCCTAAAATTCCTGCTGACCATTAAGTTATTACTTGCTGGGGATACAGAATCTAATCCTGGCCCTCCATGTCCTAATGTTCCAACTGTGTCACCTTCTATGGCTGTCTGGGCCAATGCCAAAGGTCTGAAACTAGTCCACATGAGCATTAACAGCCTCAGACCTAAAATGCATGAACTCGAGGCATGGGTAACTATGTACTCACCTGACATAATTGCCATTTCCAAAACCTGTCTCAAGCCTAGTATCCTAATGCATGAGGTTGCACTCCAGGGGTTTAAGTCTTTTAGACAAGACAGATGTGGTAGAAAGGGTGCTGGAGTTATCATTTACATTAAAAACTCCCTAAATGCCTCCCTGGTGATGACAGACCATACCCAATCAGATGGTGAGGCGATGTTCATCAAAATACTGCTTGGCAGGACTAAGCCTCTGCTTTTAGACTGCATCTACAACCCACCTAAGACTGCAAAAGATGCCTTAAAGAGCCTTCTGGCTCTGATGCCAGGGCTACCTCAGTGGGAGAAAATAATCCTTGGTGACTTTAACCTCTACTGGGGTCAGCACACCATTAGTGATGTAAAATCCAGTTTGTTAGAGGCCAACTTGACCCAATTGATCCAAGGACCCACTAGGTTGAACATTAAGTCTGAAAACTACAGCACATTAGACTGGATTCTTGCTTTCAACCCAAGTAGTTTCAAACTTGCTGGGACACTTTCAGACTCCATAAGTGACCATGCCCCTATATTCGGCATCTGGAAAAATGACCATCCCAATCCTCCACCCAGAATTTTTTGGGCTCAAGATTATTCCAATTTCTACACCTGCTCCTTTCTTGAAACCCTAGCAGTGGTGGATTGGACTCAAATTAAGCTAGCCCCCCATCTGGACTCAGCCCTTGATTTCTTCATTAATAACTTCCTCTCAGCTGCCAATAAGCATGCCTGCCTAAAACAAATCAGAGTTAATGGAAAACACTCAAAGTGGCTGTCCAGAGACCTCAAAAAACAAATGAGGGTGAGAGACAAAGCCTGGGAAAAATTCAAATCTACAAATCTAACTAAGAATTGGGTGGAATATAGAAAACTGAGAAACAAGTGTAAAAAGGAACTAAAATCATATCCCCTCTAGCACACTGCACTGACAATATAAGCATACACATTGTATAATATATATATTTCTATATAACCAATCACACACGTGCGCGCACACACACACACAAATACAAACACACACAAAAAAAGTAGATAAACATGTGGGGAGTAGTGCAATGTAATGGCTGTGGGGGCAGCAGTCTTCCGGGAGTCTTTCTGGAGGCTGAGATGCTGCCCTATTTGCAAACAACTATCTGCCCTGAGTGAGGAAGTTGCCCGTCTTCAGGCCGCACTGGACAGTAGTAAGGAAACCTTCCCCCAGGCCACACTGGACAGTAGGAAGGGAACCTCCCCCATCCAGGGAGCACTAGCGCCACCACTACTACCTCAGAGGTTGCGAAGAAAGCACAGCAGTTGGACCACAGTGGGCTCAGGGAGGGTGAGGATGGTGGAACAGAGGCACACCCAGTCAATTGTTCCACTCCACAATCCATACACCATTCTGGGGGAGCATAGCTCCCCTATGGATGCACCCGCAGAGAAGACTGATGACAACTGTCACAAGGGAGGCCCACAGGAAGGAGGCAGAGGACACCACAGGGAAAGGAAGCAGCTCCTGGTGGGGGACTCAATTATTAGGGGTATAGAACTGGGGGGAGCTGGGAAAACTGAAGTAAGGTGCCTGCCTGGTGCCATGGCTTGGAGGGACAGGAAGCGCATCCTTAGGATCACGAGAACAGCTGCAAGGGAGTCTGAGCTGGACATAATTGTCCACCTAGGGACAAATGACTTGGCTCATCATGAGATTAGAGCAGTGCAGGAGGACATTGCAGAGTTGGGGAGGGTCTAAGACAAGTAGCACACACAGTATCCTTCTCAGAGGTGCTGCCTGTCAAAGGCATGGGGAGGCGAGGGTAATTAGCACCATGCAGTTTAATGAATGGTTGAAAAAATGGTGCAGAGCACAGGGTTTAGCTTCATTGGGGACTGGGGTTCCACCTGGAGGACACCAGCCTATACTGGCAGGATGGTCTGCATCTGTCCAGGAAGGAACAAGTCTTTGAGCAATCAGTTTAAATGCTTCATTTGCAAGCTTTTAAACTAGTCAAAGGGGAGGCACTGACAAGCAGCAGGAAAATCCCAGCCTCCCTACAAAACAGGGTACTAAATGAGAAAAGACTGAGGTAGAACGGTCAGTGGGGATGCTGCAACAGAAGGTAAAGCCATCAAAAATGGAGAGCAATGAGTACCAATGCCCGTGAGTCTGGGTAACAAGCTTCCTGAATTAGTGGCCTTGATGGAGGAGAACAACTGGATATCGTGGCAGTCACAGAAACATGGTACACACAAAACCATGACTGGGACATAAACATACCAGGATACGCTATCTACAGGAGGACAGGAGGGTAAAGAGGAGGAGGAGTAGTTCTTTACATAAGGAAGGAATAAAAGCAACAGAACAAAAGGGTAAACAGGGAGGAGAAGAAGCACTGTGGGTAGAATTTGGGGACAGGCAATGGCACCACAATCCACACAGGGGTTGTCTTGAACCCCTTCTCAGGGAGGAAATGGACAAGAAATGATAGAAAGTATACTTAGAATGGCAGAAAAAGGGAGATATTGCTGATGGGTGATCTGAATATGCCAGATGTTAACTGGAGTGCAGTTGCAGCTGCCACTTCGAAGAGTGCAGTTATTCTAGATGCCCTACAGGGGCATGCCTTGAACAACTAGTACTGGAGCCCACCGAGAGGGAGCAATATTAGACTTGATTATCTCAAATGGAGATGGAGAGAGATCACAGATGAGAAGTGGGTAGCCATCTGGGAACTAGCGACCATCGAACAGTATAGTTCACAATAAACACAGCAATAGAGTCAAGCCATACAAAGACAAAAATACTGGACTTTAGGAGGCTGACTTTGCCAAAATGGGTGGAGTGCCTAAGGAATGCACTAGCAAATGGGCAGGAAGGAGGGTGGAAGAGCAATGGGGAATAATAAAAACTGCCATCACAGAGGTAACGAGCCTTTGTGTGAAGCAAATAAACAAAACAAAACGATGTAAGAAACCACTATGGTTCTCAAAGGAAGTGGTAGTGAAGGTTCAAAAGAAAAAGAAAGCATTCAGGAAGTACAAGGAATCACAGAAGGAGCAAGACAGAGAACTGTATCAGTTAAAGCAAAAGGAGGCTGGGAAGGCAGTTAGAACAGCAAAGGCCCAAACTGAGGAAAAGATAGCCAACTCAGTTAAGAAGGGGGATAAAACCTTTTATAGGTACATCAGGGAGTGAAGGAAGACCAAGGGAGGGATAGTGAGGCTTAAAAAAGGAGAGGGAGGGTGGGCAGAGGGAGACTGTGAAAAGGCAGAGATACTAAGCAAATATTTTTGCTCAGTATTTACAAATGAAGAGGGATAGGTACCTAAAACAAACAGTAGAAACACTCTGGATACAGAAGTTGATACCAGCCCATTTACAGAAGAAAGGGTTCTGAAAGAACTCTTAAAACTGAAGGTGGACAAAGCAATGGGGCCTGATGGGATTCATCCAAGAATTTTAAAAGAGCTAAGGGTAGAACTAGTGACACCACTGACTACCTTTTTTAACAAATCATGGGAGGATGGGGTGGTAACCGAGGACTGGAGGAGGGCAGATGTGATTCCCCATTCACAAAAGTGGGAGCAAGACAGAAGCAGGAAACTACAGACCTGTTAGTTTAACCTCAGTGATAGTGAAAATGATGGAATCACTTCTGAAGGAAAGAATTGTCAAGTATCTAGAGGCCAGAGGGGCACAGGACCCTAGGCAGCATGGATTCACAGTGGGTAGGTCATGCCAGATGAATCTGATAGATTTCTTTGACAGGGTGACCAAAGTAGTAGATCAGGGAGGGCTGTGGACATGGCCTACCTAGACTTTAAAAGGCATTTGACACAGTCCCACACAAAGATTAAATCGCTTCTTCATCGTCCACAGTCACAAACCAGATCACGATTCATGATTACGTCACAAATCACAAAATTCATTTTTACTAGTTACTTGGATGTATTGTAATCCTGTTTTTGTAGTATGTCTCCAAGCTACCACCCCACCACTGTACTCATTAATAAGAGTTTTTTAAATTGGGAGTTTTGTGCTACAGCTCATCAGGGAAATGCAGCCATAGGCATTCACATTCCCATACAGTTTCATATTGATTATCTCACACCGAATCACATTCTTCATCATCACGGTCACAAATGCAGTTACAAATTATGTTGCATGAATCACGAGCATGTCACAAATCACAAAATTAATTTTTTTACTAGTTACTTGGATGTATTGTAATCCTGTTTAGTAGTATATCTCCAGGCTTCACCACCCCACCACTGTTCTCATTGATGATAGTTTTTAAATTGGGGAGTTTTGTACTACAGCTTAACGGGAGAGTACAGCCGTAGGCATTCACTTTCCCGTACAGTTTCATATTGGTTATCTTACACTGAATCCGTTCTTCATCATCACGGTCAAAATACAGTCACAAATCCACGATTCCAGATCTTGTCACGAATCCACAAAATTAATTTTTACTAGTTACTTGCATGTATTGTAAGCCTGTTTTTGAAATATCTCTCCAAGATCTTAATCACCACCACTGTACTCATTATAGAATTTTAAATTGGGGATTTTATGATACAGGTTCAGTTCATCCGGGGAAGTACAGCCATAGGCATTCGTGTTCCTTCCTTGCAACATGTGAGTTACAGTACTGTAAGTAGTGGTGGTTGAAGTGGTCCCAATTCACTCCATGAGTGATTCATGGAGTAGCATGAGAATCTGTGAGTATTCATGAAACCACAATGTGAGCGAAGTACTTCTTTTCATAATGAGGAACATAAAGTCCATTGAAACCAATGACTTTTGCATTATTCCACCTTCCCAAACCACTTCTCCACCAATTTTAAGGTAGAAGTACATTGAAATCAATGTAATTTGCCTCCACATCACTGTAATTGAGCTCCAAATGGAAGTCTGCAGTGATTCATGGGATTGCAGGTCACATGGGCTCTAGATTGTTCTGCTCAGCTTCAGTTCTGGCCTGGGTAGTGTATGTGTAGTGGTAGCTGGAGACAGTTTGCTCTCTGAGATCTGTGATTCAAAACCTCCAAAAACTGTTTAAAATGCCTTTTGAGTCTTTTTATGTTAAGCTTGCGCATGCCATAAGGAACGTTTACAGGAAAGTAGCACACTTTGGAGGTGTGCCTCTCCTTCAATCCACTGCTCCATTGAGCAGGCATGGCAGTCCTGCACCAATGGGTGTGGGAGCTGTGTATGCAGCGGTGGTCTTCACTTCAAAACCACCGCTGTCGCCTACACACATCACATCCCACCCACCAAATCTTTGCTGCAATGCTGGGGCCCACCCAGCGTGGCAAACATCCCATGTCGATCTGCCAATGGGGTGCCCAATCCCCGTTGGCTCCACGGCTTCAAGCCATCCTTCTGCCACGCTGGAAGCCCACCCCAGCGTGGCAAAGCGTCCTGGGGTTGTCTGCTGACGGGTGTCCAATCCCCGTGGGCTCCTTGGCCCCTCCAGCCATCCTTCTGCCACACTGGGAGCCCACCCCAGCGTGGCAAACATCCCACGTAGTCTTGTTATTTTTTTCACCTGTAAAGCAAAAACAGTCCCATGGCACTTCTCCCAGTCCCCCCTCCCACAACCCGCAGCCACCCACTGTGCACCCAGCCTCCCCACACCCCCCTCACCCCATACTTACCTCCAGAGCTTGGCACGATGATCTTCGGTGGACCGGGAACCGTCTGCACTCTTCAAAGCTGACCACGAACTGAGGAAATGCCCGGTAAGCTGTATAATGAGGCTAGATAGGGGTTTTCAACTTTATTGCATATCTCAGGCATTTTGGAGATTTTTGCACCAAATTTTCAACATGAGGTTTTGGGACCCCTTCTCATGAATGATGCCACTGTCATGGTGTTATTCGGGGACCGAAGGGTGATTTACGTCTTTCATGAAATCACCCTTTGAGCCTGAATAACACCATGACAGTGACATCATTCATGAGAAAGGGTCCAAAAACCTCATGTTGATAAAATTCAAAAATAACATTTTTACTGATAGTATTACGCGGTTCTCACGCACGCTCGTAGGTTTACAATTTTCAATATTTCCTCCAGATTTTCAACATTGCCATTTTACCACATCTTCTTGTAGGTAGTACAGCTGTCATTTTCACATCTCACCCAAAGCGTGTTCCGCCATGTAGCGCACAATGGCGCGAGTGGGTGTCTTGAAATCAATGTATGGGACACATTAAGAAAATCACAGTGACACTGTTCATGAGCAGAGGTCTTAAAATGGCTATGTTGAAAATTTGGTGAAAAAATTCCCAAAAATGACTGTTTTACGAGTCTGCGTTGTGCAGTTCCTACGCACGCTCACAGGGTTGCGAATTTTCAATATTTCCAATCCAGATTTTCAACATTGCCATTTTACCACACCTCCTCATGAGCAGTACAGCTGTCATTTTTCACATCCTGCCCAAAACGTGTTTCCACCCATGTAGCGCACAATGGCACAGTCGGTGTGCGAACTCAATGTATGGGACACATTAAGAAAATCACAGTGACACTGATCATGAGCAGAGGACTTAAAATGGCTGTTTTGAAAATTTGGTGAAAAAATTCCTAAAAATGACTGTTTTACGAGCGTGTGTGTTGCGCAGTTCCTACGCACGCTCGTAGGTTTGCAAATTTTCAAATATTTCCACTCCAGATTTTCAACATTGCCATTTTACCACACCTTCTTATGAGTAGTGCAGCTGTCATTTTTCACATCCTGCCCAAAATGTGTTTCAGCCCATGTAGCGCACAATGGCGCAGTCGGTATGCGAACTCAATGTATGGGACACATTAAGAAAATCACAGTGACACTGATCATGAGCAGAGGACTTAAAATGGCTGTGTTGAAAATTTGGTGAAAAAATTCCTAAAAATGACTGTTTTACGAGCGTGTGTTGCGCAGTTCCTACGCACGCTCGTAGGTTTGCAACCGCACAGGGCATCAGGGTAAGCACCATCGTGCAAAACACCACTGCAAATACCTGCAAGCGAACGTTCGGCATTGACAAATGCTTGTTTTTTGCTCAAAATTTAGTACACAATTGTAGGAAACCTTTCTGTGCTCATATCATGGAGTGTTTAATGTTGAGTGTAGATTTTTAATGTTAATTTAGAACAGTCAGTCTGTGTACTGTGAAGTGTGCTCTGGGGAAAGGGTGTATTTGTGGTGTAGGTACATTAACTGGGAGAAAAAGGCAGTATTTCTGTTTTGGTTATATTTTTCTTGTATAACTGTGTTAATGTACACAATAATATTTTCAGTAATTCTTGACATTTTTTTGCTGACTGTTGTGGTGCAGCAGTGCATTATTTTTCTGTTTAAAACATTTGGTTATATTACTAAAGGTTTTCAATTTGCTACGCATTACTTGTAGTGTGTATGTGAGTGTGTGTGTGTGATGAGTACAACTAAATCAGACACCTTTTATTGTGCCACAGAGTAATTGCAGCAGTGTGAACCTGCTATCCATCCGCACCTGCATGAATTTTTTGTACTGCTTTGTGGTATCTTTACTGGTAGTGGATTGTTACTGCCGTGCACTAATCCCCCAACTGGCAAAAGGTATTCCTTTCCAGATTTTGATTTGTGACTTGTGAGCACTGGTTAGGTGTTGTTGTGTCTTTTTGTATGTATCTCTTGAGCATGCGCAATCGTAATCTGTCTGTGCATTTGCAGCACGCCATTAATTCTGGGAGACTGCTATTCTTGTTACGCTCTCATTTCATTTCTTCAGCACTGGAGGATTTTCTGGACACAAGACAGTAGCATTTTGGGGATGCACATTAATTCTATTGACTCTGTGTGCGACCACTGCATGCATAACTGAGTGCGCCATTAATTCTGGGAGACTTTGCATTTCTTGTTATGCTCTCATTTCACTTCGTCAGCAGTGGGGAGTTTTCTGGATACAAGACAGTAGCACTTTGAGGATGCACATTAATTCTGGTGACTGTGTGTGTGCAGTGCTGCCAATATTGTTGTCACTCTGCCTTACTGAGCGTTAAGGCAGAATGACAATGCAAAGTAATAATCACAAGGTGAAGTAAGCCTTCCTATGGGGCACTCTGCATAGTGAAGTGCCAACGCGAAAGTAGCCACTTTGTGGGCACTTTACCAGCAAATTTAAATTCTCTGCATTTCTAGTTATAGCTTGCCCCATGGATGTGTACTGTAGTAAATTAAGCATGGGTTTAGTTCAGGCGATGCCCTCTACAAACCCATGGCTTTATTACAGTCAAAAATGGCCATTTACATTTAAAACTCTTTGTTCATGACTGCTTCTGATCCTCATTCACGAGGTGACAAAATCCCTTTTCGCGAGCCGATCCCCTTTCGCGAGCTGACAAAATCCTTGATCACAATTTTGGGACCAGATGGCCCTGTCTCCCAAACAAGGATTGGCTTGTGAATGGGGATTTTGTCACCTCGCAGAAGGGGATCAGTTCGCTAAAGTGGATTTTGACTGCTTGCAAATGGGGACTGGTTTTTTAAATCCCCTTTCCCGGGGTGTCAAAATCCCTTTAGTGAGCCAATCCCCTTTCCTGAGCTGACAAAATCCTTGATCGCCATTTCCAGACCAGATGGCCCTACCTCGTGAACAAGGATTGGCTCATGAACAGGGATTTTGACACCACATGAAAGGGGATCAAATCACGAAAGGGGATTTGACAGCTTGTGAAAGGGGATTGGTTTTTTAAATCCTCTTTCACAAGGTGACAAAATCTCCATTCATTGAGCTGTCAAAATCCTCTTCACGAGTCAATCCCCTTTCGCAAGCTGACAAAAGCCTTGATCGTGACTTCCAGACCAGATGGCCAAAATCTGACAAACAAGGATTTCTCATGCATGGCGAGTTTGTTAGCTCATGACGGGGATTGACCTCGTGAACAGGGATTTTGCCACCTCATGAACTAGGAATTTAAAAACTTTCCCAGTTCACTGTAAATAAACAGTTTGGTCTTTTGACTTGAAATTTTCAGGGTATAAAGGGAGTATCCCAGAGATGTAAATTATGCTGTTTATGTGCACAAAAATTAATCAGTTCCACAGATATGCCATTATGAAGTTGAGATTTTCCCATGGGATAACATCCACGATGCCACAGCACCTTTGATTGCCCATAACTAGGCTTGATGCGAGCTACCAGATTTTTTGCCTAGGCAGCTTAGTTCACCTTACTAAGCACATGGAGGTTTCAAAGTCATGATTAAAATTACAGTGGAATTTATTTCATAGCTGCTATGGTTACTGAGATATTGGCAAATTAGTCTTACAAGGGTTCCTTCTAGTCCTGTAGGGATGCTGTATGCTCCGTAGTTATGTGTAAGTGGAGTGCAGGGCCCAGAGGGCCTGTGCTCCCATGGATGCATATTGTTATGTAAAAATGGGTAGCTTGAAGGGAGCGCAGGGCCCAGATGGCACGTGCTCCCACCAACACATACCACTTACCAGTTATATTACACTTTCTCAAAAAGTAAGGAAAGTAATTGCAAAAAACTTTGTTAATGCACCAGTTAGGGTTGAAGTAACAAAAGTAGGGAAATGAGATGTTAGGGTTGAGCCTCTAACCCCTCCACCCTACCACTGCACCCATCCTCCACTCACCAACAGGCATCAGGGTGTGCCATGGGGTCGTAGGCCTACTCTCACCCCACATTCTCTATGCTGTACCATGTCAGCCTCTTTTTGCACACATAGAATACCAAATTTGGGTTGATGGAGAATAAAATGAAGCCAGGTGAGATGAGGCAGTGCTCATTTCTATTTCAGCTAACTGACGTGCATAAAATTAATTTAGCAAAATTATACTACATAGATATATAGATATACTGTATATACAGTATATATATATATATATATATATATATATATATATGTAGGTTTAATTCTCTGTGGCTACAGCCCTGCTAATCTCAGCAGCTTGTTTGCCCAATAGAGGTTTGGAGAGAGCTCTCCCTAGGTAATAGGGACCTCAGCTCCAATATTAGAGGCAAGCAGGGAATTGTATTATGCAGACAAAAGATCAGAGTTCGATTCACAGAACCTCCTCCAGTTTGGGCCAGATCCTGAGTGAGCAGTATCTTCCCTTAGTGTTCCCTGGGCCCCAGGAGCAGTTCAAGTGCCAGGGGCCTTGTTCTGAGCATTTTATTGAATATGATGTTATCAGTGTGAGGGTGGTTAACTGGGGCACCTTGCAGTGGTCTTACTCGCCGGCAACCATCATTCCCCACATGCATGGGGTTGAGTTTCAGATCAAGGGCTAGCCATTTTGGTTCAAGGATGACCCCTTCACCCCCTTCCAAAAACAAACAAACAAGCAAAACAAAACAAAAACAAATAACAAGTATGTCAGCAGATCCAGACCAAGGGTGCCAGGACCAATTCAGAAGGTGTCTCAAGGCAATGACTAATAATGTTTGTGAGGAGTCTTAGTTGTTTTCCAGTAAGATGCCCAATCAACAGAAGAACCCCTCACTGAAGGCATTGGCAGCTTTGGCAATTATACCAGATAAAGGTAGCAAGGTTGGAGGCCTGCCTGGATGGAGTTGAAGGAACATTAATATCTGAGAAGTAGTCCCAAAGAAAAGGTCAGCCAAGGGAAGAGGTTGCCCCAGTGAAAGTACCATGGCGGCAGGTAAGTCATGGCCTAGTAGGTCACAGGTGGGGCCCAGGCAGTGAGGTAAGTGCTGGGGTCTGTGAGGGGTGAGGAGTCCAGTTGTGAAGTAGAGAGGTCAGATGAGGGTGAATTCTCAGCAGTCGCAGAAGCCCAGTTGCTGACAGCTGAAGATCCCCCTGGGGGGCAGGGCTGCCAGCAGATAGGTGGGAATCTGAAGAAGATATGCCTCTGATGTCTCAGGCAGAGGGCCACTCATGGCCATTGACAGATGAGTGGCTGGGCAGCTCATGCAGATGGTGGCAGAGATGGCCATAAGGTCATGAATCAGTTCTTTGCAGGGGGAGCGGCTGAGGCAGACCCTTCAGCGAGGCAAGGGGACTCCTGAAAGTCAGGTGATAATGGCAACAACAAACCCTTTCATGGGGCTCAACTTGCCAGTAGGGATGCATCTGACTGATAAAGTAAGGCAGCAGATTAGGAACTGGGAATATGTTGATAACTTTCTCTCCTAAATCGCCAGCAGAACCTGATGAGGGTAAGAAGAGAAATCGGTGGACTGAAAAAAAGAAAGTCAAGGTCTTTGGACATATGAGAACTGGTTTGTGACATTCACAGTATATGCCATGATCATTCTCCAGGTGGATGAGAAGCAGGGCATGGAATTGTTCATTTACAGTTATCGCATTTCCTTAATGCACAGGTGCAAAGGGGTACTGCGTGGCTCGATTATGATGAAGAGTTCTGGCAGATGGGGAGGTGGACACCACCCTTGGATGGGAAAATAGACATTCCTCTCTTGGTGGCTGTCATGCAAGGTGGGAGTGATGCATACAGACAGTGGTCTGCCCATCAAGATGTCCATGTCCCAGTAGCCAGAAGGTTCCACCCAGTCAGTCTGCTATGCCATCAATCAGAAAATATGCACTAGGATCAGTTGAAAGTTTCACCATGCCTGCATGTCATGCAGTCATCAGTATTTCCTTGTCAAGTGCTCACCCCCACACTCTACTGGGGCAGGCTTCCGAGGTGCTTAAGGTAAGCTGCTCAGACAGTAAGGTGGGAAACCTTCCCACCCCAGCGTGGGGGCAAA
This sequence comes from Neoceratodus forsteri, assembly GCA_016271365.2. Lineage (NCBI taxonomy): Eukaryota > Metazoa > Chordata > Ceratodontiformes > Ceratodontidae > Neoceratodus > Neoceratodus forsteri. Next base: position 1,153,519,455 of record CM057456.1, on the reverse strand, counting down.
AGATTAAGCCATGGCTGGACCAGTATCCAGACAGAGCAGCAGCCCGCATGCTCGATGACGGGTTTCCGGAAAGGCTTTAGGTTTCCATACTCGGGCCCCAGGTGGGGTTATGAGACTGAGAATTTGAAATTCATACAACACTGTCTGCAAGTGGTCTGGGATAAGCTAGAAAAAGAAAGGTGGCTGGGGCAGGTGAGAGGGCCATTCATATCACCTCCATGAAACAAGTTTTTTTTTTTTTTTCCGAATTCTGTTTTTTCTTTCCTACTTGAGCCCAACCGAACTCTCTCTCCGGTGGCCACCCAGTCCAGGACTGTACCTCCCTGCATGACACAGACATATCTCCTTTTCCTACAGCACCAGAAATCCCCCAGGTCTACCCTCCGGGGAAGGGCTGCCTGACCCAGGGTGCTCTTTCTGATAGGGTTGAAAACCAGGCCAGGAGGAGGCAGGGTGAGGAGACAGCCGTGCCCGACTACTGGGAGTGTGTCCTTGGGTGGGAGGCACCTTCACCTATCAGAGGAGGAGGGAGGTATTTTCTTAGTTTTACACCTCTGTGGAGCCCGGCTGTCTGCCAAGGCAATGCACCACAGCTCCACCCCTGGCCTATGCCACGGCTGTCTTCGCTACCCCCACAGCCTCCAGAGAGGTCCCTCATTGGCGGTCATTTCCTAGCCCTCCCAGGGAGAGAGAGCAGACCTCCAGATGCTCAATCTGTTCCCCCACTGACTTGACCACCCAGGTCCATTCCCGAACCTGGGTTGGCCGGCGTGGCGCAAGGTGTGGCATTCAGCACCTCAACCCTTTGCGCCACCAGGCCAGCCTGCCTATGGAACAAGTTGATAGAATCCCCCAGTCGGCTTAGTGCTCAAGAAGGTGCTGGGAAAATTCAGGTTGATCAACCACCTGTCTAACCTGGAAGGGGACTCAGTCAATGATTACATAGATTAATCGTACACGTCACTGCAATATAAACCATTTGACAGGGTGATAAAGATAGTTTGAATGGCTAGACTGGGAACACAGTGGGTGAAGGCAGAAACTGAATTAGCCTTCAGACTGTTACCAGTGCACCCTGAGGACAGAGTCCTCTTGGGCATGACGTTTGAAGGGAGATAGTACATCAACAACTGTATGCCAATGAGATGTGCAGTGGTGTGCACAGTTTTCAAAAAATGTAGCACCTTTCTGCATTGGGTGACAGTGCAGGTAGCTAATAGTGAGGTCATTATTCACTACCTCAATGATTTCCTGTTTGTAGGGCCAACTGCATCCAAAATTTGTGAGATGACCTTGGAGGCCTTTGAGAATGTGTGCCAAGATTTCGAGTTCTGCTAGCCCCAGGTTAGGTGGATCCTTTTTGAGCATTGAAATTGATACAGATGGACAGCAATGCTGGCTTTCCATGGACAAATTGGAGTCACTAAGGAGTCTTTTGGATACGGGCAGATTGAGCCAAGAAGGTTACACTGCAGGATGTGCAGCAGCTGGTCAGTCATCTCAACTTTGCCTGTGGGGTCATCCCCACTGGGAGGACATTCATGTGGCACCTGGCAAAGAGGGGAAAGGGTTGCAAGAAGCCATGTTACCAGATTTGGGTCATTGAGGAGTTCTGGGAAGACCTCCAGGTCTGGCGTATGTTTCTGTATCATTTTAACATGGTGGCATGTGGCAGGATCCAGGGAATGGCGAGCCTTTGGAGTCATATACGGATGCTGCAAGAGGGCTGGGGTTTGGAGCATACTTTCAGGGAGAGTGGTGTGCAGGGGAGTGACCACCTTGGTGGATTGTGGCAGAGTTGGGCACACAGATAACGTTACTGGAATTTTTTCCAGTTGTGGTGGCCCTCTACCTTTAGCGAGTGAGGTTAAAGGACAGGAAAGTTCATTTCACATCTGACAACCTGGGTGTGGTGCATATCATTAACCACCTGTTGGACAAAAGGACCCTTGAGGATTTGATGCAGGTCTTTGTCTTGAAATGTATGCTGTTGAACATTCACTTTAAAGTGATTCATATACAAGATGTTGACAATGGAATTGCCAATGTTTTATCTCATTCACAGTGGCAGAGAGTCAAGGAGTTGGCTCAGTGGCTGAACAGCAGCCACGAATGGTCTAACTTTCCTGTAGGAGGAGGTGACTGCAAGACTTGGTGATGCACAGGTAATTCCATTGCAACACGAACAAGAGATGCCTACTGTCAGGGAGAGAACACTACATTATGGCAAAGAAGCAGCCAGATGGCGGATGTTTGGCCTCTTCTGGTGGATCAGTTGTGCAAGTACATAATGTGGGCAAAGTGGAATACCTGATGCCAGGGATAGTGGGATGCCATCTTTCAGGGTTGTTGTGGCTGGCTAAGGTGATAGGGTGATGAGGTTTGCTGACAACACAGGGCCTTCAAAGTGCAGAAACTATTTGAAGGTTGGCAGAGGTCGGAAAACATTTGCATAGAAGAGAGGCATGCCATTACCCTGGTGATATTGGCCCACATTTTGGAAGTCTTGCCACTGGTTTGCTCAAGTAGTTATGAGGCAAGGCTGTTTGAGACAATGTTTCTGATGGCCTTTTGCGGGGTGTTCAGAGTTTCTGAACTGACCCAGCAGGCTGCAGCAAGAGGAACACTTAACCTGCTAACTGGAGATGTGGTGTCCTTGTTGGAGAGCATATATGTATGACTAAGGAAAACCAAGATGGAGCAGAAGAGGGCAAAATGCTGATACTTGTTGAAAGCCATGGCCTGGTCCTCCTGGCAGGTGGCAGACAAGATCAAGGCGTACTTAGCAGTCTGCCCACAGAAAGGGGATGCCTTTTTCCATCATGCAGATGGCAGGCAGGTGTCAGTGTGTCAGTTCTGGTATATTCTAAAAAGGGCCATCCAGCAGGAGGGACTGGACATGCAACAGTCTGGCACCCATTTCTTTCACACAAGAACAGCAATGAATGCCAGGAGGCTGGAATTATTGGATAAAGAAATCCAGGCCTTTGGGTGATGGAAGTCCCAGGCATTCTTGCACTACAACTGACCTCACTTGCAATAATGTCTTTTAGTTCTATTGCAGGTCCCCAGGTGGTCCCAGGAGTATATGGATCTGTGGGCATTCCTTCATCTACTGGGCAGTGTGGAGAGCTGCCAGCCAGCCTGGGGGGAGCAATTTATTGATGGCATGGCATACAGTGCAGATTCTTTGGTTTGTAGGAGGGACATGCTCTTGGGAGGGTTGCTTCTTTTAATCCAGGAGAGGTTGGCAGGGCAGGCAGAGCCCTGATATCTTGCTTATCCACCTAGGAGAGGAAAAACTGGGACATAGGAAGACAGTGAACCTGCTGCTGGCAATGAAGGGAGATCTACATGGCCCCATATGGTTCTCATCTGGTCACATCAGCTGATGAGGGAGTACTGGCCACATGCAAGGGATGTGGCAGCATTGAACATAGCTTTCATGAGAGTTAATTGAGAGATGAAAACCTTTATTGAGTCCATGAGGTGGGCAGTAGTTAGACATAAGGCAATATACGCCTCCCACTGGGATCTGTTGATGGGGAGGAAGGGCAAGTACAGGCTGAAGGTTTGGATAGCATGTTACAGTCTTTTAGATGGGTAATGGAGGAACAAATAGCAAGAGCGGCTTGGGAGGTGAGATGGTGTCCGGCCTGTGGCGGCTCAGGAGGAGCACACACTGAAGGTATTGGGGAGGAAGGGTGGGATGAAGCCAATTCTCCCAAAGACTCATTGCCTCTGGTCAGCATGAGGGAGAGAGATCTCTCTCTCTCTCTCCCTCTCTCTCTCTCTCTCTCTCTCCCTCCCTCCCTCCCCTCTCTCTCTCTCTCTCTCTCTCTAGCCCTTTAAGACTCTCCAGCAATGGATTGCTTGTTGCCATATCATTTTGCAAGGTAATCTCAGAGTGAAGTACTTGTACACCTTTTTAACACAAGGATCAAGATTAACATTTTTAGAAAATGTATTTTGTGTTACCAATAATTTTATGTTATTGTTATCCTGTAAAGCTGCTATAGAGGAAATGTATTTAGGTATTGTGCTGAAAAATTATATTTGTGAATTAAATTATAGTAATTAGATTTCTCATAGCATTGCTTTGGTTGACAACACAATGATAGGTACAGTGCACAATAAAAAGCCTGCTGCAAATGAAAAATAACTCTTTTCTAGGCCTTTGGCAATGATTTTAATGCAATGGACAAATTGTTTAGTGAGATGAAACTGTTATTGGCATTTGGCAAAAGCAGTTTGTTGATTCAACAGTGTCAGCACATTTGGCAAATGGATACCATCCGGAAAATGCATTCTCTGCACAGAAAGGTTTCTGCCTTACCTGTCAGTTTCTTTGACTCTGTAATCAATCAAATATCTAAGCTTAAAATGTTTCACCTCTTAACCTACATCGGTCCATCAAAATGACACATTTGCATCTTTTCTTCTGACATCTAAAATGAAATACAAAATCTTAATTCATACTGTACATGCAGTCTGCCTCATACTATTTGATTCTTCAAAAAGTGTAGTCAATTCTCATTGAATTAGTTTCCTTTAGCTGAGTTCCCTTTCAAATGGTGATATCATTTAGTATCAAAAAAGCAGGAATCACATTTTTTAAACCGACTTCCTGTGTGTTTTTATTACCAAAAGTGCAAACCAGAAAACAGGTTGCTAGTATCCAATTAAACCTTTCTTGAAATTACACATATATGGTAGGATTCACAAAAGAGATGCACTGGGTGCAAGTGAGATACACCGGTGCATCTCAGAAATGCGCCATGAAATGATTCACAGACAGGGCAGATGCGCCGGTGCATCCCAGATTCACTGTGCCAATCAGGATGACCTATGGATGCATAATAATGATATGTGGCACATATAAAGGGGGCATACACATGCATATATAGCAGAAAGCAATTCACAGTGCAAAAGGAAGGTGCAACTACAGAGCAAACCTGGTGCAAGTACCAAATGCACCATGAATAGATAAGTATAAAAGAAACAGACTTAAGTGCTAGCCGCCAGCAGGTCAGTGGCAGAACAGCAGCACCAGCACAGTGTGACAGTGAGAGGGGGGGAGAACACACCACAACCATGGATGGAGCACCATTTGTTATGGTTGGACTACTAATAAGGATGATGAGATAGGGAGGTGGAAGGCACCGTAGGTGGCTGGCTCCATGGCGGTATCATGCCAGACTGTCCTTCAAGCAGCTGACAGATATGGAGACAGTAGGTTGACACCAGCTGAATTGGGCCATTGTGAGGCAGATCTGTGAGCTGTGCCATGAGAAAATGCAGGCACCCACTGGACATGGTTATGCCATATCAGTGGAGACCAAGGTGATAACAGTAATGTGCTTGCTCACCACAGGAACCTTTCAGAGGCCTTCTGGGGACACCACTGGCATATCACAGGCCTCCACGTCCCAGCTCCTCACACAATTCCTCACTGCACTGCTGCCACATGCTTTGGAATATATCCATTTCCCCAGCACACAAGCAGAGTGGACAAAAGCCATGCAGGAGTTCCACAGGGTGGCACGCATGCCAGGCATCATTGGGGCCATTGGCTGTACCCATGTGGCAATCCGCACACCACCTAGAGATGATGCAGTAGCACACATAAACCACAATGGATACCACTCCATCAACTGCCAGGTGATGTGCAATGTCACAGGGTGCATCTGCAATGTCTGGGCCACACACCCTGGGAGCACATATGATGCCTTCATATGGCACCAGCCCTCCCTCTGCCACAGATCTGAGGCAGGTGCGTGGGACATGGCAACCAGCTGCACAACAGGGCACTATGGCACAGGAAAGGACGGGGGGCAGGTGTGCAGGTAACACAATGCACAAAGCATAGAGGGTGCAGCAGATGTGGGACAGTGGAGGTGTGGAAGGTGACATGGGCAGACACACGTGCAATGCTTGGATTGTGGGGCGCAGTGCCATTGGGGAATATGTGGCACGGACAAGCACAACACATGCAGACAGCGGCCACTGAAGCAATGCACACTGGGCAGGACAATGGTGGGTGTGGCATGTGTGACCCCAATGGCATTCATGGCCTGGGCCAACAACTGCAGCAGGCCCAGCAACAGCAGGTGGATGGTGGGGATAGGATTGCAGGGAATGGACAGGCACAGCCAGTGGTGGATGCTCAACACACACAACTGTGCAGCATGGGGTGGGGGGGCATGCTGCACATGTGATCAGTGTACTAACAGCCACCCTTCACCTCCCCAGGTAATGCAGCATACTCACTGAGGCCCTGGCTCCTCTCACCCTTCCGATGACCTTGAACAGATGTGGAGGAGTGTTATAATGAGGCACACACAGCTATGTGCACCATCATCAAGCACTTCTTTGGCGTGTTGAAAATGCACTTTCAGTGCCTGTGTAGGTAGGGTGGGGCCCTACAGTATGGCCCTGAGAAGGCTTGTGGCATATTTCTGGCCTGTTGTATGCTACACAACATGGCCATTGACTGAGGAATAGCTGTTGAGGCCAGTGAGGGAGGCAGTTCCATGGAGGAGGAGGAGGATGGTGTGGAGGAAGATGCAGTGCCACAGGGCCAGAACACTGTAGCACCAGTTGCATGGTGGGACCCATGACTGGCTGCAAGGTCAAGGCTCTATAGGAGCATGCTGGTGGTGGAGCATTTTGGGAACCATAGGTGAGTATCAAAGGTATGTATAGGGTAGGTGCACAATGGTGACAACAGGTAGAAACATAGCCATGCAGTGCACAGCGGACACAGCACAGCACACAAACAGCCAACACGGGCACACACACACACAACACATGCCACACAGTGATATCAGGGCAGCAGTGGACCCAAGACATGCCAGGGACCACAAGGTCCAGAGAGACACACACACACATATACACACACACCTCGTAATACACCGCATGCCACAATGACAGTGCCAGGGATGGCATGGATTAGTGTGCACTGCTGCTGGCATACCGGCGTAGCAGGCACTGGACCACACTCATCACACCCATGCCACATGGTGCAACAGTGATGCACACAGACATGCAGGTGGCACTGCATGGGGGCCCACGATAGCATTGCACTGGGGCAGGAGCATGTCACCCAAGCCACCCCAGGCACCATTATCCAGGCGAGTGGGACACAGAGGTGGAAAGTGCAGCAGCCATTGGAATGGGAACCTGGACATCACAGGGTGGCACCATGGCTGCCACAGACATGAGGGCAGCCTCTGCCATGACTGACAGATGCAGCCACAACACCACCAGCCACAGGGGGTGTATCCCACACCCCTGTATGGGTACTGCAATGAGACTGTGAATGGTTGCTTATCAATGTGGTGGCCCTGCGAACCATGTCTGTGCTGGGTTGCTGGGCAGTGCAACGTGAGGCAATGGTGTCAGCCGCAATGGGTTCACCTAACACCACTGCCTGGTTGTGCGTGAGGTGCTCCTGGGTGTCCTGCTGGAGGCCTGATGGCCACGGTGCATAATCCACTCAAATGTTGCAGTCATGCCTACCTGCTGTAGGCATGCCTCTGTCAACATCTGGGCATGCCATGCAACTGCAGACTCATGCTCCAGGACCATCAACATCTGCAGGCCCCTGAACTCCGCATGTAGGGGTGTCTGTCCCTCAACAGTATCACACAGGAGGCAGACATAGCCCTCAATGTTGTTGGTGGGTAATGGCTCATGGTGACGTCACCGATGGGTGGGTGGTGAAACAGCTTGCTGTGGGGCATCCACGGGCAGTGGTTGCACCACAGCAGGCTGAGGCATGGGTGGGGCTTGGGCATGCCCAGCCCCAGCATGTCTACGACCTGTGTTGTCATGTTCCAATGGCGCCTGCGTGTGTCTCATAACACCTGGCCATGATGCCTTTGATGGCTCCACCACCGCACATGGACTAGATGCAGAGGGCACAGCACCCACCACCATGGGCAGCTGTGCGGCCTCTGGATCCATGCCATGTGCAGTAGGACCATCAATGCCATCAGGGGCCACCTGCACAGGTACTTGTGTCCTGTGTGTCCCACTGTCAGCCGTGTCTCGCTCTATCTGGGTGGCATCATCATCCACAGGGCCATCGCTGTATGGCATGATGGAGCTGTGAAAAGAAGACATGAGAACATGGTTAGTGTCAATGGATTATACAGTGACATACATACATACATATATATATATATATATATACACACATATACATACAACATGTACAGTTTGACACAGTGTTGTACCATGGTTGCACATGACAGTCCCTGGCACACCTGTGCAGTGCCTATAATGCCGCTGTAGCCATGCACCTGCTGTGACAGGTGCTGTGTGGTGACAGGCCATGGCCAAATGGTACCCTGTGTGCTAATGCCATGACTTGCTCATCCAACAGTGTTCATGACCCAGCAGCCTGACTGGGACCGGTCCATCACATGTGCCACCACAGGCATGGACTATCAGACACAGTGTAGCACAGCATGGGCCACACACGGGCCACTGCCACACATGGTACATCACATGGGACCACAGTCGCATAGAGGTAACATTGGGACTGGCATGGCAGCCAGGGTGCACTCGTGGCCAGACACATGTCGTGTGCATGGCTACTTACAGTGCTGCAATAGGCTTCAACCTGTCTGGAATTCCCCTCCAGGGACACCCTGCACAGCAGACCTGGCAATGGTTGCCACTAGGAGCTCCTCATTAGGGCTCAGGCTCACATCTGATTGTGGGACACCCCCTGTCTGTCACAGGGAAGCCTCAATGTTGGCAACCTTCTCCTTTGCCCTCCATTTCCCATCATTAAGGTGCTTTCTGCACTCCAGGGGTTCAGTTGTGCCCTTAGCGCTCACATGATGGGTCACTGCCTCCCAGCCCTCCTCCCCGTGCTGTACCCCTGCCACCCCTGCCTGACAGTACATCATGCCGCAGATTGTAGGCGTCAATGAGGCCCCTCCTCATCTTTAGTAAAGTTTGGCCACCTGCGACTGGCAGCACTGTCTCCTCCTGACATACTGGTTTCTGTGGGAGAGTGCAGACAGACATTAGACATGCACCTGGGGATTCCTGTGTGCCCATTACCGACATACATTGGTTGCATAGTGCCACCACAGAACCTGGCTGACACGGCCTGCAGGCAGTGCACATATGTTGTGGTGCATGGTGTGTCATGGCGGTCAGTGCTGCATCTGGCATGGTCAGCCTATCCGCCATGGATAGTTGCATGGCCATGGACATGCCACCTGTGATTCATGTCCAGATACACATGCAGCTGGCTGCCCATCACTCTCACTATGCACACCTCACTGTTTGGGCAGTCACATCGGCCGCCAGAGTACCCCCCACACACTGGGGCGGCCTGTGGGACAGTGTGTGGCACACCATGTCATGTAGCAGGTGTCCCTGCACATGACCAGATGGCAACAGGCTGTCAACTGACCAGTTCATCATGTGGATTGGCTACACTAGTACTGGACTTGTACACAAATGGATGATGCTGTTTTACAGTCTGTTGGCAGTCAGCCACTTAGACTAGCAGGTACGAGTCACCCTCTACTTCCAGTTGAGGCACTCTGTCTCAGAAGCAGTTAACAGCAGATTTGAACCTGGTGCCTTTCCGCCAGCATATCAGTGCTGACTCGTTCTCTTACTCATTGCTGTCTGCATTCCACAGCGTCCTTTGGTGTCACAGTGTACTTGCACTAAGAATTTGTGCTGGATTTACAGTTAAAAAATTCATAGTTTACAAAAAAAAAAAAGTGTCTAGTTTCCCATTTGCAAGTTATACCCAGCTAACCCTAGAGGTCACTGTTTCCTCCTTCTTCACACACTGAATATTCTCCTGACTTTCTTTCTTTCTTTTGCATAGCTCTTGCTCAGTTTCAGGGTGCTTTGGCTCAGGTTTTGGGGTGTTTGGCTTGGAGTGGAGGCGTTGCAGCCTCCTGTTTTAGTGGAGGTGACACTAACCACCCACATTATCCAACCTCACTCTTTTCAATAGTTCTACCTAGATACCCTCTCCACCCACATTTTTCTACACCTGGCTTTTCCCTATCCTGCTACTGTTGAATATCTTGAATTTTAATCTGAACTTCTACCTCTTGTTGACCCATCTTTAAGCTTTAATATGGCGTTGGGTATTGTGCTGGTTTGTACTACCAAATACTTCTAGTACTGGGCACAGATCGATTGCTGCTCACTCTCAGACAGGACACAGGGCTGTCCACAGACCCTCTGTACTCCAGTTTCTCATGCATCTACCCCCAAGCCAATCTTAAGTCTACCCTTATCACCATATATGGGCTTAGAAAAGGGGGGAAACTGCTATATGGTTATGGAATATCTCAGTGTCTACAAATGTCAGATCTTCCTCCCCACTTGGATCACTCCTAAAATTCCTGCTGACCATTAAGTTATTACTTGCTGGGGATACAGAATCTAATCCTGGCCCTCCATGTCCTAATGTTCCAACTGTGTCACCTTCTATGGCTGTCTGGGCCAATGCCAAAGGTCTGAAACTAGTCCACATGAGCATTAACAGCCTCAGACCTAAAATGCATGAACTCGAGGCATGGGTAACTATGTACTCACCTGACATAATTGCCATTTCCAAAACCTGTCTCAAGCCTAGTATCCTAATGCATGAGTTGCACTCCAGGGGTTTAAGTCTTTTAGACAAGACAGATGTGTGTAGAAAGGTGCTGGAGTTATCATTACATTAAAACTCCCTAAATGCCTCCTGGTGATGACAGACCATACCCAATCAGATGGTGGGCGATGTTCATCAAAATACTGCTTGGCAGGACTAAGCCTCTGCTTTTAGACTGCATCTACAACCCACCTAAGACTGCAAAAGATGCCTTAAGAGCCTTCTGGCTCTGATGCCAGGAGCTACCTCAGTGGGAGAAAATAATCCTTGGTGACTTTAACCTCTACTGGGGTCAGCACACCATTAGTGATGTAAAATCCAGTTTGTTGAGGCCAACTTGACCCAATTGATCCAAGGACCCACTAGGTTGAACATTAAGTCTGAAACTACAGCACATTAGACTGGATTCTTGCTTTCAACCCAAGTAGTTTCAAACTTGCTGGGACACTTTCAGACTCCATAAGTGACCATGCCCCTATATTCGGCATCTGGAAAAATGACCATCCCAATCCTCCACCCAGAATTTTTGGGCTCAAGATTATTCCAATTTCTACACCTGCTCCTTTCTTGAAACCCTAGCAGTGGTGGATTGGACTCAAATTCTTCCCCCCCCATCTGGACTCAGCCCTTGATTTCTTCATTAATAACTTCCTCTCAGCTGCCAATAAGCATGCCTGCCTAAAACAAATCAGAGTTAATGGAAAACACTCAAAGTGGCTGTCCAGAGACCTCAAAAAACAAATGAGGGTGAGAGACAAAGCCTGGGAAAAATTCAAATCTACAAATCTAACTAAGAATTGGGTGGAATATAGAAAACTGAGAAACAAGTGAAAAAGGAACTAAATCATATCCTCTAGCACACTGCACTGACAATATAAGCATACACATTGTATAATATATATATTTCTATATAACCAATCACACAGCGCACACACACACACAAATACAAACACACACAAAAAAAGTAGATAAACATGTGGGGAGTAGTGCAATGTAATGGCTGTGGGGCAGCAGTCTTCCGGGAGTCTTTCTGGAGGCTGAGATGCTGCCCTATTTGCAAACAACTATCTGCCCTGAGGGAGGAAGTTGCCCGTCTTCAGGCCGCACTGGACAGTAGTAAGGAAACCTTCCCCCAGGCCACACTGGACAGTAGGAAGGGAACCTCCCCCATCCAGGGAGCACTAGCGCCACCACCACTACCTCAGAGGTTGCGAAGAAAGCACAGCAGTTGGACCACAGTGGGCTCAGGGAGGGTGAGGATGGTGGAACAGAGGCACACCCAGTCAATTGTTCCACTCCACAATCCATACACCATTCTGGGGGATCATAGCTCCCCTATGGATGCACCCGCAGAGAAGACTGATGACAACTGTCACAAGGGAGGCCCACAGGAAGGAGGCAGAGGACACCACAGGGAAAGGAAGCAGCTCCTGGTGGGGGACTCAATTATTAGGGGTATAGAACTGGGGGGAGCTGGGAAAACTGAAGTAAGGTGCCTGCCTGGTGCCATGGCTTGGAGGGACAGGAAGCATCCTTAGGATCACGAGAACAGCTGCAAGGAGTCTGAGCTGGACATAATTGTCCACCTAGGGACAAATGACTTGGCTCATCATGAGATTAGAGCAGTGAGGAGGACATTGCAGAGTTGGGGAGGGTCTAAGACAAGTAGCACACACAGTATCCTTCTCAGAGGTGCTGCCTGTCAAAGGCATGGGGAGGCGAGGGTAATTAGCACCATGCAGTTTAATGAATGGTTGAAAAAATGGTGCAGAGCACAGGGTTTAGCTTCATTGGGGACTGGGGTTCCACCTGGAGGACACCAGCCTATACTGGCAGGATGGTCTGCATCTGTCCAGGAAGGAACAAGTCTTTGAGCAATCAGTTTAAATGCTTCATTTGCAAGCTTTTAAACTAGTCAAAGGGAGGCACTGACAAGCAGAGGAAAATCCCAGCCTCTCCTACAAAACAGGGTACTAAATGAGAAAAGACTGAGGTAGAAGCGGTCAGTGGGGATGCTGCAACAGAAGGTAAAGCCATCAAAAATGAAAGCAATGAGTACCAATGCCCGTAGTCTGGGTAACAAGCTTCCTGAATTAGTGGCCTTGATGGAGGGAACAACTGGATATCGTGGCAGTCACAGAAACATGGTACACACAAAACCATGACTGGGACATAAACATACCAGGATACGCTATCTACAGGAGGGACAGGAGGGTAAAGAGGAGGAGGAGTAGTTCTTTACATAAGGAAGGAATAAAAGCAACAGAACAAAAGGGTAAACAGGAGGAGAAGAAGCACTGTGGGTAGAATTTGGAGACAGGCAATGGCACCACAATCCACACAGGGGTTGTATGAACCCCTTCTCAGGGAGGAAATGGACAAGAAATGATAGAAAGTATACTTAGAATGGCAGAAAAAGGGAGATATTGCTGATGGGTGATCTGAATATGCCAGATGTTAACTGGAGTGCAGTTGCAGCTGCCACTTGAAAAGTGCAGTTATTCTAGATGCCCTACAGGGGCATGCCTTAGACAACTAGTACTGGAGCCCACTCGAGAGGGAGCAATATTAGACTTGATTATCTCAAATGGAGATGGAGAGAGATCACAGATGTGAAGTGGGTAGCCATCTGGGAACTAGCGACCATCCGAACAGTATAGTTCACAATAAACACAGCAATAGAGGTCAAACCATACAAAGACAAAAATACTGGACTTTAGGAGGCTGACTTTGCCAAAATGGGTGAGTGCCTAAGGAATGCACTAGCAAATGGGCAGGAAGGAGGGTGGAAGAGCAATGGGGAATAATAAAAACTGCCATCACAGAGGTAACGAGCCTGTGTGAAGCAAATAAACAAACAAAAGCGATGTAAGAAACCACTATGGTTCTCAAAGGAAGTGGTAGTGAAGGTTCAAAAGAAAAAAGAAAGCATTCAGGAAGTACAAGGAATCACAGAAGGAGCAAGAAGAGAACTGTATCAGTTAAAGCAAAAGGAGGCTGGGAAGGCAGTTAGAACAGCAAAGGCCCAAACTGAGGAAAAGATAGCCAACTCAGTTAAGAAGGAGGATAAAACCTTATAGGTACATCAGGGAGTGAAGGAAGACCAAGGGAGGGATAGTGAGGCTAAAAAGGAGAGGAGGGAGGCAGAGGAGACTGTGAAAGGCAGAGATACTAAGCAAATATTTTTGCTCAGTATTTACAAATGAAGGGGATAGGTACCTAAAACAAACAGTAGAAACACTCTGGATACAGAAGTTGATACCAGCCCATTTACAGAAGAAAGGGTTCTGAAAGAACTCTTAAAACTGAAGGTGGACAAAGCAATGGGGCCTGATGGGATTCATCCAAGAATTTTAAAAGAGCTAAGGGTAGAACTAGTGACACCACTGACTACCTTTTTTAACAAATCATGGGAGGATGGGGTGGTAACCGAGGACTGGAGGAGGGCAGATGTGATTCCCCATTCACAAAAGTGGGAGCAAGACAGAAGCAGGAAACTACAGACCTGTTAGTTTAACCTCAGTGATAGTGAAAATGATGGAATCACTTCTGAAGGAAAGAATTGTCAAGTATCTAGAGGCCAGAGGGGCACAGGACCCTAGGCAGCATGGATTCACAGTGGGTAGGTCATGCCAGATGAATCTGATAGATTTCTTTGACAGGGTGACCAAAGTAGTAGATCAGGAGGGCTGTGGACATGGCCTACCTAGACTTTAACAAGGCATTTGACACAGTCCCACACAAAGATTAATATTCAGTTAGCCAGCCTGGGAGTGGGTCCCAAGATGACAGCCTGGGTGAAGAATTGGCTGGAGAATAGGACACAGAGAGTAATAGTAAATGGAGTCCACTCAGAAGAAAGGAGGGTTACTAGTGGGGTACTGAGGTTCAGTATTAGGACCGGTCCTCTTCAATGTCTTTATAAGCGACATTGCAGAAGGACTGGAAAGAAAGTATGTCTCTTTGCAGATGACACAAGATCTGCAACAGAGTTGATGCACAGGGTGGGGTGGAAAGGATGAGAAGGGACTTGGCAAGGTTAGAGGAATGGTCAAATGTATGGCAGCTTAGATTCAATGCTAAAAGTGCAGAGTAATGCACCTGGGAAAAAAACCCCAGGAAGAGTACACAATGGGGGTGAGATACTAACAACAACAAAATGGAAAGGGACCTGGGGTAGTCATATCAGATGACCTAAAGGTGGGCAAACAATGTGAGAGGGCAGCAAGGAGGCTGGGGGAATACTGGGATGCATGGGAGAGGCATCACCAGTGAAAACAGGAAGTTATTATCCTCTGTACAGACAGCTGGTGAGACCCCATCTGAGTACTGTGTGCAGTTCTGGAGACCCAATCTCCGCAAAGACATAGACAGGATGGAAGCTGTCCAGAGGAGGACAACTAAAATGGTGCAGGGTCTGCACCGGAAGACATATGAGAGACTTAAGGAGCTTATATGTATAGCCTCGAGGAAAGGAGGAGAGGGGGACAGGATAGAACGTTCAAGTACCTCAAGGAATCAACAAAGCCCAAGAGGGTAGCATCTTTCAAAAAGAGGTGTGCAAGAACAAGAGGGCACAATTTGAAGATAGAGGAGGTGGCTCAGAGTAATGTAAGAAGTATTTTTCACAGAGAGGTTTGTGGATGCATGGAACAGCCTTCGGAGGTTGTGGAGTCAAAACAGTGGTGGAATTCAAGCATGCATGGGACAGTCAAAAGGCAATTCTAGGTGGTGGGGGTAGGAAGAAGTAGGCTGCTGGTTAACTAGGATCTGCAGCTTATCCAGTAGGTAGGGAAATGGGCAGACTGGGTGGGCCAAGCGGTCCTTATCTGCCATCAAATTCTATGTTTCTATGTAAAATCAGCTAAAAGACAAAAGCTCCAGAACCTGCAAACTAAAAACCTTTCGGACCCTACAAAATTTTGATCCCAAATTAACTCTCCTAAAGGGGATCAGCACCCATGAGAAAAGTGACATAGTAGCAAATGGTGTCTGCTATATCAACCCACAAGATGCTCCTAATGCACTAAATGCATTTCTCACTGACCTGGACAAATTTAAAAATAATCTCTCTGGGCCCCCCCCCTCCTACCCAGAATCATCTATAAGAGGAAACCCCTTACCCTAATTTTCACTTCAAACTTGCAACTAAATCTGAGGTCCAAAAATTATTTAAAAAAATCAAATCCTCTGGCTCCACTGGGTTTGACAAGCTGGAGCCCAGGCTCCTCAGAATCGCAGCCCACGTTATTGCCTCTCCAGTTACTTGGCTCCTAAACAGATTCCTGCTTGAAGGCAAAGTCCCCACTGTGTGGAAAGTTGCCTTGGTCACTCCTATCCCTAAAGGTGGGGATATTGAGCTTGTTGACAATTACAGACCGATATCCATCCTCTGCACTCTAAGTAAAGTGTTAGAGAGGATTGTATACCAGTAGATCCAGGAATATGTTGAATGGAACAATTTATTAACATAACGACAACATGGTTTTAGAAAAAATCAAGGTACCAATACAGCCCTGATTAGCATTACTGGGGATATCTTCATGGCTCTAGATGATGGCCTTTCAACTGGTGCGATCTTTATAGACCTCATCAAGGCATTTGACTTGGTAAATCATCAGCAGCTTATCACTAAACTAACATCTCTTGGTCTTGATCATCTGTCTATTCAATGGTTCACAGACTACCTTAATGGCAGATCACAAATTGTCAAATGGCATGGCGCTACATCCAACAAATGCCTTATCACAGATGGCATTCCCCAGGGTTCAATACGGGGACCTCTCCTGTTTTCCCTATTTATTAATGGTTTGCCTCATCATTGTGGAGGGGCCAAGGTGACCTTATATGCAAACAATGCCGTGCTTTATAGGTCCTCCCGAGACACTCCAAATAAACAACCTTCTTAGTCAAGACCTTGGTCTACTTGAGAATTGGTTTCTTGCTAATAAATTAGTTCTAAATAGTAAAATGACCATAGCCATGCTATTTAGTCCTAAAAGCTTAGGCCCAACACGTTTACATTTATTGTCCCCAGCTCTTTCGAATGGCTCAAAAATTGAAGTGATCGAGTGTATCAAATACCTAGGTGTATACTTAGACCAAGACTGCTCCGTTAAAAGCCACATCAACCATCTGACCAAGAAACTCAACCAAATTTTAGGTCTATTATATCGCCTCAGCCCTTTCCTCACTCGTGAATCCAAACTCAAGGCTCCATTGGTATACTCCTTCCAACCTTGCTATATGGGGCTTCTTTACTACAATCTGTAAGATGTTCTGAAATGCAAAGGCTAAAAATACTATATCACAGGATAGGGTGCTTCGCTGCAGGGGTGTCACCATGGGAGCATCACTGCAAGGTATTGTTATCTCTTAGGTGGCCTTCTCTAGATGGCAGATTATCATATCCATAACTCTGCATTGCATTTAAGCTCCAGCAAAATGTCGCCCCTCTTAAACTTAATTAACACATTAGCTCTCAAAAAGAATGGGAGAGCACTAAGATCCTCTGGCCACCAGCTTCTCCATGTCCCTAGTGTTAGGACTTCCCTAGAATTCCGGTCCTATGCTGCGTTCGTCCCTCCTATCTGGAATGGTCTCCCTAGTAGTCTCCAGAAATGTACCTCCCTTGGGGCCTTCAAGAAGGGTCTTAAAGCCCACCTGTTGGATCTGAGCCTCTGCAACTGACACCGCTGAGTCTACCAGACTCTCTGCTGCTGTTCTAACTTTATTGGGACATCAGTCTGATTGTGAGTGTCTTGTGTATAACAGTACTTCTACTCCTATTGATATTGATTATAATTAACCTGTTATTGTATCCTTGACTGGGTTAGTATGTCTATATTGACTGTTAATTGTGAAATGACATGTATGCATTTTGTTATGTTTACAGATGTATGTAATTAATTCCGGGTCGCCCCTGAAAAAGGGACTGTTTCTGTCTCAGTCGGTCTACCTGGTCGCCAAAATTTAAATAAATAAATAAATAAATCTGTATCCCCCTCCCTTGGGTCATGCCTGAGTCTAAGCAGAGACTGCCTAGTGCACTTACCCAGTCCACAGTAACAGAAATAATACACCTAGAAATTAAATAGTTCTCACCTTCAAGGCTGTGAATCCTTTCAGTCACCTATTCTCAGTGTGGTCTGAGTTGGGAGCATTTATGGCTCAGGGAATGAAAATGAGGACAGGGCAGAGATAATGAGATGTTAAACAGCTGAGATGCCCCTGAATATGCTATTAGGCTGATTTGATACCATTGTCTGTGAATTGCATAATTGCCCTCAGCTCATCTCAATCAACACGGTGCATCTGCTGAGTTGGGCACATCTCTACATGGCACATCACCTGTACATGCTCAGTGCATTTGGGACATCTTCCTGAATGGGGCGCAAGTGCTTCAGAGCATTCAGTACATGCACTGTCGTTGTACCTAATTTTGCAGCACCACAGTTGCCGCGATTGGTCCAACACTGCATCACGGACATGCATATGGTGTACGTCGCATGGTGCAGTCTGTCCATGTATGTACGTCCCCCTGCATGGTGCACATTATGACAGTTGTCAGTGGATCGTGCATTACATACCAGTGTGTGACATTGTGCGACCGTGCATCACAAGTGCTGTGTACTATAGTGCGTGCCACACATAACATGGTGGACAGCTACGTATTGCACATGTGTGACACAGTCATGGCCCTTGACCCCATATTCCCACCATAGCATTGCACATTGTGCATGCACCTGTGGGTGCATGATTGACCAATTACGCAGTACGTCAATGTGCACTGGTGTATGCAAGTGGCCCAGTAGTGCATGTGGCAACATTTGTCATTTTCACTTTGCAGGGCCTGCAGAGTGTTGTGCACCTGTAGCTCAGCAGAAATGCCCAGACCAGCAAGAACTTGGCAGAGGGCCATGAACTGGTCAGAGGTTAAGCTGCTCCACCTGGTGGCATTTGTCCTCCATGTGGAGGGCCAGTTGTTTGGCAGGGAGGACCTGCATGTGCCAAGGGCAACTGTCTGAGCCAACATAGCCTGGCACTTGGTGTGCCACACGGGGATTCCTTGCACAGGGGAACAGTGTCACCACAGGTAAGGCAACCTGGGCAAGAGGGACCAGGTGCTACTGGAGAGGTTGCAGGTGTGTGCATGCAGAGGTGCACTACCACTGCCAGGTAGGTATCATGCATACATGTGTGGCACAGGCACTTATGGGGTGGGGTTGGGTCACATTACATCAGCACACTCACAGGGGCACTCCCTGACATGCACACGAGGGTGTGGTTGTGCCTGCCCTGTGGTGCTCTGCCATGCATGACACATGGTCTGGGCCTCTCTGCGGTGGTGTGTGTGTGTGTGGGTGCAGGTACACTGTGTGCTATGCATGTCCATGGCTGGGTACTTTGGGGGCTCAGACATGGCTGCTGAGTGCAGCTGCTGATTACACAGCCTTTCACCAGCACTACATGCCCACACTGGTGTTGGGGGCGGTTTGTGCACCAACATGTCTACTCATGGTGGTCTCTGTCTGTGTCTTGCAGGGCTGGAGGTCAGGAGGTGAACCGTGGTGGCCGCTGAGGCATGGTGACAGGGGGCTGCAGCTGGAGCTCCACATGGTGGATGTATGGGAGCAGGTAGGTGGAAACCTTGTGTGTGCATTGTTTGTCTGGTGGGATGGGCTACTGCTCAGTGGGGGTTATGTGTCTGCAATGGCACTTAGTATATGTTCTCTGTGTCCTTGCTGTAGGTCCCCAGGTTTGTCAAGCAGCAGCCGGCAGTGGAGGTGCCTTGGACTGGCAATGCGACTTGGACCAGCGGATCCAACAGACCATCCAGGGGTCACTAAGGACCATCCATTGGATGCAGGGGTGCCTTCAGCACACCGTACGTGCTGTTCTGTATCTCCTGATGTCATGTGGCCACGTGGGGTTGGGGTGCAGAGGTGCACGGCCACACCTGTAGCCCTCTGCCATGTGCTAGCCTGTGTATATTGTATATAACCTGCTGTTTTCCCCACCCTCCCTACATATGTTGCTGTCCCTACCCCTCCCCCCTTTGCACACCTGCTCCTGTATATAGTCCCTCACACCACATACCTTTTTTATTGTTTTTGTACATAGTTTCTGCTGTTTCTTGTGTTTACATTGTTACTGTTCTTACTATTATTTATATAAATCATTTGATTCTGTGACATGTTGTCTGAGGTCATTCACTGTTCCTCGATCCTGGGACTGTGTACTGTCAGGGTCCGTTCATTGTCCCTGTGCTACTATGACCTGTGTGTCCCCATCTATGTATGGTCTGCTTCCCCCTTGCACCCCCCACCTCTGTGTGGCCCCACTGTTGCCTGTATCATGTGCATGGGCCTCATGTCCTGCTGCTCATGTCCTTACCCCCAGTCTGTGTGTGCTGCTTGCAGCCTGTATACCTTGCATTGCTGCACTATTGGTTTGGGGCCCTGTGTGCGGTGTCCTGTGGTTGGGACTCTGTCCTGGCTGTGTGGCACTGTGGTAGCACAGTGTACTGCCCAATGTTTGGAACAGTGTCGCTCTGTGTGTCCCCCACACAGCCACAGTCTTGGCCACTTGTGGTGTTGGCCTTGTCAAGTGGCCGCCATCTTGCTCCTTGTTTTTGCCCACTATTGTGTGGCACCATGTTAGCTCCAGTGTACCTGTTCTGTGTGCCTGCCATGGGCCTGTGTGGGTATTGGCCTGGGCCTCTGGGTGTTATTCTGTTTGCCCAGTTTCAAATTTGTGCCTGTTTTGGCCACTGTTGTGATTGTCCCCGTTAATCCCAACTGCCTTGTTGGGTTGCTTCTTATCCACTGTGTTGCTCCCCTGGGTGGTTGTGTGCATCCTGGATGTGCTGGCACTTCTCCACTTGTGCCATGCACTTTCTGCATGATTCACAGTGGGGTTGCACTTGGCGCATCCCATGGTGCATCCCTTTGTGAATCGCCCGGTGATTGGTGGGTGCATACTATTTGCACAGGTGCATCTCACTTGCGCCTAGTACATCTCTTTTGTGACTCTTTCCCATAGAGAAATAGCAAGGACCCGCAGTGTCTTCTATGATTGGTTGTTTTTAATCAAAGATCAAGTTTTGTTGTGATGATTCAAGTTATATGATTTGTCTATATAATTGTAAAAGACAAGTAGTAGTGTTTGTGTTCATCAAGCACATAGTAGGATTGACATAAAATACATTAGAAAACCAAAATGCTGTTTAAATAATTGGCCATGTTTATGACAATCGTTTACTTGAATAGTGGTCTCTAAATGAATCTTAGTTTTCAATAGATGTCCTTGCCTTTGACATGGAAAGCCCTATGACTAAAACTATTCCACCTGTAACTTGGCATGGCATACAACTTTGAAAAATGTAAGACTTTATTGCTAAACACAGAGTAGTCAATATACCATATGTCAATTTTTTTTGTAATGAGGAGAGGGTAATGTTGGCCTCATACTTTAAAATGAATGTTACATTAATCAGTTCAGTAACTTCATTCTAAAAAAGTCTATTGTTTGGTACATTCCCCAAGTTTAATATTGCCCAACTCTATTGGTGAATTTTACCATGTAAAGTAAAAGGATTATAAAAAACTGCATAAGGGAACTCTCCTTCTGATGTGTGGATGTCAGCATTTTATTTTTGCCCCAAGTTCCCCTTGGCTCTTGCCCCCCACTCAAGTTCCACCTCCCATTGCACCCCAGGCCCATCATCTCACCTTCTCCCTGGGCTTACCCTACTCCTACAGTATGTTGCCCCAGTGGTTTGCCTCTCATGGTAGAGCCTTCAGGATGAGGCCAGACCCCTTGGGTACACAGTATCTAGCCATCACAAAAGCGCCAAGGTCAGTGAGTGTGGTGACTGCAGATGTGGTGAGGCCATCATCCTGCATGGGGGTGTTTTTCCACTTTTTCACCCATAACTTCCCTTGAGAAACAGGAGGCTTTAGTGTGCACGCACATGCATGCAAACGTGCATAGTGTGGCATCACCCTATGTCTCCCCTGCCCTGAGCCACTCTGTTGCATTGCCACCTGTGGTCACCCAGGTGGCAGTATAGCAGCGGAGCTAGTTTGCCCTCCCTCCTTGGAGGAGGAGCTCATCTTCTGGGATGCTTAATGCTCCTTTCCCTGGCCAGCCCTCAACAACGAATGTTTATTCCCAAATGAAGGTCACCAGCATTGCAAAGAGTAGCACTACCACTGCACTGATGGGTGGATGTCAGCATCTTTGAAGCTCACACAGTTCCTGTCACTAGCAGTGCAGTGTTACATATTGTCCATTCTTTCTTATGTTTCATGACTTGTGAGCCAACGAAAACACGGTTTTCCAACAATATGTGTAAATTGGTTAAAAACAATATCTCAACTTCATATCTCTTAATTGTTTGTGAAACTGTTTTTCCAGCAGCTGTTCTATAGCAGATCACTGGGCTTGTTACTGAGAAGCTGGTTTGGGCTAGTTGGGCCCTTGTGGACTGATTGTGTGGACTGTTTGCTGTGTGCCCTATTAATCCCTCTGCATCTCTTTTCATCTGCTGGTGTCTGGTGGAACTGATGGTTGCTCTGAATTCAGACTTGAGCCTCCCTCCCCGCTACCATGTAAATCCCTGGCAGCTGCTTGTGTGTCATCAGAGTGAGGAGTGGAGCAACATGGGGCTAAGCTTAATTTTCCCTTATGACTGCAGCTTTTTCAGTGGCCCTCCACTGCTGTTCTTAGCCAAAGAGTCACAGCATAAAGTGGCAGGTGGCAGGAGATGTTGCACCCAGAGTGAGACATCCTTGTGAATGCATAAGTGTTGTAAGGGTAAAGTTATAAGTTAACTCTAAGTTACAATGTGTATATATTTACAGTATGCAAACAGTAAACTGAACTGTCAAACTGAATAACCTTGAACTGAACCTTTATCACTGCATACTGTCTCATGCTGTGATGGTGTGTAGTACTGCAGTTGGTACTCTTCACTAAATGAACCACTTAAATCTGTTTGTCTTCCACTATAATTGTCTGGAGTCATATTTGTCCCTTTAGATCCCTATTTCCTTTTCTGAAGGGGTTTAGGCATGACTTGAAGATAAAGGTAGGTGATCCCAGGGTAACAGGAGATTTCAGTGAATAACCTTATTGTTTCCTTTCCATCTTCTGGTTTCAATTCATATCCAGGGATGTCCCCTTTCTGCTAATGACCACATGAGTTCTGTTTTCCCAGTATACTGTAAACTTACCAGGTTGACCACATTCAGAGAGATTTCTCACCAATACAGGAGTACTGCACTATGTAGTTTGTGGTAATAAAACTCCTGACTGTGGGCAGCTGCCTTTTGGGAATGATTAACCATCAGATCATATGCTTGTCTCATATGCTGTTGACTTTCTTACGCATCATCTGCATAATTTCCTCCAGTTAGCACCGAATCCAGAGTCAGTCTAAAAATAATTTCAATAGGCTATCTGGGGGCTCTTCAGAACAGTAGACAAAAAGGTGAATATGCAAAGACTACTTTAAGAGACTCTTTCTAGTTTGACTTTTGGTCATCTGGTATTGTTCTTAGGATAGCCAGTAGTTTTCAGTTCAGTCTCTCAACTTTCCCATTGCCCTGGGGGTGGAATGGTGTTGTCCTGGCTCTTTCTATTTTACAGTAGTGCTGAAGTCTTTGGAACAACTGGTTCTCAAACTCATCACTTTGGTCCAGGTGAAGCCTTAATGGAAAAGCAAATATTTAGACAAAGTCATTAAAGATTTTGCCAGCTACAGTTTTACCAGCTTTATTGGTAGTAGTGTCAGCTATGGCAAATCATCTAAAATGATCAATCAGCAACAGTATGTATTTATATCCCCCTTTGCTCATTTCCAGGTGCAGGATGTAAATTGAAACCAGTTCTGAGGGCTCTGGGAAAATGTTTTTTTTGCAAAGGAGATCTTGAAGGTTGATTTGGCTTTTTTTGTTTCACACACTACATACCTGACTGACATTTAATTCAATGTCATGTTGCACATGTGGCCAGTAGAATCAATCCCTGAATAAAGACACAACTCGTTCCACTCCTAATGTTCCGTTTCTTCAATGAGATCTTTGATAACAAATCTGCATCAGCATTATGCTTCCCGTCCAAGATTTGATTAAAAAATTGTAGTCAGCTAATTCTAACAGCCGTCAATGTCCAGTAGTATTTACTGAAGCAGATGTTAAAACACAGGTTAAGGGGTTGTTGTCAGTATAATCAGTAAATGACAAAGAGTGGTACAAATACTGTAGCCCTGGAATTTATCAGTAATCAAGTATTTTATGGCCAGGATCTTTAACTTTCTTGAGTGCACGTGGTAGATTTTCTCTGCTGGAGTCAGAGTCCTGGAACCATCAGCAGTGGACCTTAGTTTGCCATTCTGTCTCTGTTACTATGCAACACCAAGTCCTTCGGTTGGTGTATCTGCATGCAGTATAAATGGCCATGCAATGTCTGGATGTGCCATTACTGGTGGCTGTGTGAGACACTCAAGTAGCTAATTATGTACATTTGGTGTTCCTCTTTCCAGGTAACCACGTGAGTAGATGTAATTTGGTTGGATCCCTTACCTTTTACCATTGTCCTTGCTTTACCTGGACCTTTAGTTAGTGGTTTATCTGTAGGATGGGACATAGTCAACAAGCTGTACAAGGGTTTACCATTTTTCAAGAAGTCATATATATTTCTTGTAGCAGTTAAGAAGACATAGTAATTTCAATAATTCCCCAACTGGTGTACAGTAAGTGTATTGTCCTTAAGGGCTTGCACTGCTGCTATATCATACCATTTTGTACCCACCTCAGAAACTTTCATACCCAAATATACCGACTTCTCTTTTAAAGAGGTTACACATGTTAGCTCTCAGCTTCATACCAGACTCCTGTAGCTGGTGAAGTATCATTTCATGCTCCACATGATCATCAAATGTGTCACTCTAAACCAGGCTGTCATCCAAGAAAGGAATGCAGATTTCATTCATAAGGGTTCCCAGGCACTCCTACATGCATCTTTGAAATGTTGCTGGAGCATTCATTAAACCAAGGGGAATTTTTACCCACTGATAAAAGAACACATTGTGTTATAAATGTTACTCATTGAGGAACCCCTGGTAGTAAGTCTTCCCCTTGTTGAGAACAGAAAACCATGACTTGCCAGCCAAACTGTCCATGATATGCTGGATGTGAAGTATGGGATATCTGTCGGGGATAATCTTCTTATTCAGCTCCCTTTAATCTATGCAAATCCTCAATGTGCCATCCTTCCTGTGGATGCACACCACTGGTGATGAATAGAAGCTGGATTTTGTAATCTAGTGACAGTTGATAAAATCCTGCAGGTACTCTTCACTTCTACATATATGGGACATGATATTGCTGTATAGGTTTTCTGGACTGCCTGCTGATCATTTAACCTGGTGTGTATTTTTACATCCTCTTTCAATTAGGTTTTAGGTAATTTATCTAACCCATATCATTATGGTCCCTTGAGAATGCCTGTGACTCTTCTCTTAAATTTTGACAGGCAATTTCTTTCTGTTTTTCTTTCAAATAAGCAAGATTTATAGGTGGCTCACAACCACCAGCATCAGTCACATGGTCAAATGAATTACTGGTCACATTACTGATTGTTCCCTTGCACACTGTTCTGACATCACAGTTCTTTGTTGGCTGGGTGTAGCAAGCTTCAGTTCTCTCTAAATAAACAGGAATTGCTGTATTAATCAGGTTTTTTCTTTCTCAAAATTGTCTCATATCTACAGTAAAAGTAATGTCATGATGAGTCAGGTTGCTAACAGGAACAGCTGTCCTGCATGTTGCCACCCTTGGAATATCAACTAGCATTTCCCTGATACTTAAGTCCTCCAACTCTGGAGGGATCTTGTCCAGTTCAGTTATTGCTTGCACACCTACAATATCAAGACCAGTGTGTGCTCAACATTTTAACTTGATGGTCTCATTTTGTGGAGTAGTAACAGCCTGTTTTCCCGTTCTAACTGTACATAAATTAGCCAAGTTGCTGACTTTAATAAGGTTATAATAACTGTTGACCATTTTCTCCCACAGGGAAACTCGGTTACTTGGTTGATGGACAAAAGAAGGCCGAAGCCCATTGAGGATGTCCTCCACACATTGTGGATCATTGTTAAGTTATGTTCTTATTTAAAAGCCATTTGTCAAGTTTAGCTTTAAAAATATTTATGGTCTGACTATCAATGATATCCTGGGGCAGGGAATTCCAAATTCTAGGGGTTCTAACAGTGAAATAGTGTTGCCTTTTGTTCGATCTTGTTCTATCAACTCCAATTTGCTTGTTGTGTATCCTAGCTACAGTTTTTCTAGATGTAAAAGATAGTCCACATGAATTCATCAATGTTGCTGAATGAGAGATCTTGTATAACTGGAGGAGATGACCCCTTAATCTTCTAAATTTAAGTGAATAAAGCCCTGTTTTCTGTAATCTATATTCATAATCAAGTAATGAGAGATGTGGTATAATTTTTGTGGCCTTCCTCTGGACCTTTTCAATTCTGGCTAAGTCCACAACCAAGTAGGGACTCCAAAAGGACAAACCATAATCCAAGTGAGGTCTGATATGAGTTTTATAAAGGGCCATAATACACTCCTCAGATTTAAGGACGAATGTATTATTGATTCTACGTAAAAAGGCTTTAGCATGTTTAGTAACCTTATTACAATGGTCAGTGGATGATAGCTTGTTGTTAACCAATATGCCCAAATCTTTTCCACGATTGATTCCTGACCATAGTATTGTTAAGGTAATAGGTTTGTTTATGATTATTTTTCCATATGTAATACCAAACATTTAGACACATTAAATGACATTTTATTGGTTATTGCCCATGATTCAATTATTTTTAGATCATTTATAAGGATATTCCTATTAATATCACTATCAACTCGTCCCCCCAGCTTGGTGTCATCTGCAAACTTAAATATGATATTGTTGGATGAGATGGTTAGGTCGCTAATAAAGATACCAAACAGTGTGGGGCCCAACACCGAGCCCTGGGGCACACCACTAGACACCAACCCCTCATCAGTCAGTTCTCCATTCACCCTTACAACCTGGGATCTATCGTAAAGCCAGCTCTGGACCCATGACACAATATAATTAGAAAATCCTAGGGTTACAAGTTTGTTTATCAATATAGAGTGAGAAACCTTGTCAAAGGCTTTACTATAGTCAAGCAAAATTACGTCTACTGGGATATTTAGATTGAGGTTTATGCTGACTGTGTTATAAAAGGATAACAGATTAGTTGTACAGGAATGACCTGTTTTAAATCCATGTTGTGTAATATCATTTAAATTCAAAGATAGCATCTCTTCTTTAATTAAGTATTTAATCTTTTTCTCCAGAAGTTTACAAGATATGGACATAAGACTAATGGGTCTGTAGTTTTCCACTTTGTAGTGTAACCCTTTTTTAAAGATTGGTGTGACAATAGCTGTCTTCCAATCCAGTGGAACATTGGATTCACTAAGGGATTTGTTGAAAATAATAGTGAGAGGGATAGCGATGCTGTTAGATGTTCCCATGAGGAATTTAGATGTTATGTTGTCAGGTCCTGGACTTGTTGTTTTTTTTAATGTATTTAGGAGCTTAAGGGTATCAGAAAGGGAAATGGAGTGACCAGGTGGTATACCAGGATTGACAAGTGATGAAGGTTCTATGTCTTGTTCAAAAACTGAACAGAAGTATTTATTAAATTCCATAGCAATGACCTTGTCAGAGAGAATAGTGGTATTGTCTATAATCAGTGGACCTATCTTTTTAGTATCTCCCTTTTTGTTATTTAGATAGGAGTATAAACTTTTATGCGAATCCTTGGTGTGGGCAATTTTAAATTCTAGATTTCATTTTGCTAGAACAATTGATGTTTTTAGATCCTTAACTACCTTCCTTTATCTTAGTAGTATATCCTCTTTTTGCTCGGGCTGGCACTGTTTTAAGTTGGTAAATAACTTCCGTTTACGTGTGCTGAGTTTTTTGATTGAGTTGTTGTACCAAGCGGGAACTTTACCTTTGATGTTATATTTTCTTCTCTCGGGAACATATTGTTTTTCTAGACTATGTATAATATCCTTAAAGGTGTTCCATGCATCGTTGATGTTAAGTGGTGAGAGTAATGAGTCCCATGATATGGCTGAAAGCTGCTCATTAATTTTTGAAAAATTTGCTTTCTCATATAATTTAATCATAAGTTTATTGGTAGGGGTTTTATGTGTCAATGGAATAGAAAAGAAAATTGACATGTGGTCACTGTTACTTAGTGGATCCATAATTTGTAAATTGTGTAAAGATGCCTCCATATTGGTTATAACTAGGTCCAGTATATTAGTCCCACGAGTGGGCTCTCTAATTAGTTGTGTATAGGCCAAGATTAATGATTATTGAGATAAACTGTAGGTCGTGCTGGTTTGTACGTGATAGAGTGTCCCAATTTATAGTAGGGAGATTAAAGTCACCCAAAATAATTACTGATCCCTTGTCAGCAATTTGGGTGATTTCTGAAGATAATTGTTTAATGTAATTGATATCAGAAGGGGGGGCAATAGCACGTGCCTACCAAAATTTAGGGGTAGCCATTAGGTTGTAGATGAACCCAGATACTTTCCGTCTGAGTTGGTAATGAGGATTCAAAGGATGGAATGCTATTAGCAATGTATAGACTCACTCCTCCACCTTTCTGGTTGCCAGCTCTATTTTTGTTATAAAGTTTAAATCCTTGAATATTCATTATCCAATGTTTATCAGAGTTACCCTAAGTTTCTGTTATGGCAATTAGTCCTATGTTAAGTTTGTGGATCTTTAGTTCTAATTCTGCCATTTTTATCTTATTAAGAGACCTTGTGTTAAATGATAGAACATTTAGGTTGTGTGCTCTTGAGGTATTAAAAGATGGCATTAGTGGCCTAATTTCCCCCTTAGATGTCAGTTTAAATGGTTATTAATAAATGATAAAAACTGTCGACCGAGAAGAGAGCTCCCCCTTCTGCTGAGGTGCAGACCATCCCAGCAGAAGAGAGGATTATCATTAAACTCTTCCCAATGTGTGAGACAGGTAATACCCTGCCTGTAGCACCATTTATGAAGCCATTCATTCAGTGCCTTAATTATTTTCAGAATTTGATAAGAGGCTCGGGGTACAGGGAGGATTTCAGAGATACCAATACTACATCCTCTTTCAATTAGAATGTTACATAGTGCCACAATGTCCTATTTTAGTTGTAGTAGTGGGGCTTTGGTAATATCATTGGTCCCAGCATGAATAATCACCAGTGGGTTGCTACTTGCAGCTGAAAGTGCAACTTTCATCATAGATGTTATGTCAGAGATTCTAGCCCCCCCTATAACTTGAGCAAGTTCTGTTCTCTTTGTCAGGGTTACATATTGCTCGATCAATGAATTTAATCATGGAGTCGCCCAGTACAAAAACCTCCTTGGTATTGAGTGATGGTGGGGGGTGACCAACATGGGCATTGTCTGATTCATGTTTGCTACCGTATTGAGTAAATGGTTGGAACTAGTATTAGCTAAGAGGAAGGAGTCTGAGTTGACTACGATATTCTGCTTCTGACTAGAGCTGGTTTCATCAATTGGGGAGGGGTCAAGTGGTTCAAAGGAATTGAATAGTGCAACTGGATGGGGATTATTAGGATATAGATCTTTATTCTGGTTAGATCTAGAAGGTACAATGGTGGACCAAGGTGTATCGTCCGGTAATAGTTGTGGCATTAAAAGTGAGCCAGAACAATGAGGAGTTGAAGCAGTTTTTTGGAGATAGTGCTTTAAAAGGTTTGGATTTAAGTGGCCCCGAGGAGTGGTGGTATTTAAAGCGTCAACGTGGGGAAGGGTTGTACTAGCCGTATCAAGAAGCAGAGACATATGGTCTATATAGTCTTCTAATGCTTCATTTTGGGGTCAATAGTTAGTTTAGTAGTGTCAGGGACTGTTTCGACTTTATTTAATAGTCGTGCTACTTCCTCTTGTAATGATTTGATCAGTACACACCTATCACAAATATAGTTGGCAGTCTGTTTACCAACTGCATACATTTGACAAGAAGTGCAATATTTGTTAGCTCTCTTCATTATGATGTTTCTGTATTTACTATAGATCAGTACCAGATAAATACTTTACCGTTCTGTTTCTGTCAGTTGTCACAAGTTTATTTTATCGGGCCGCAATTCCAAAGTGCACTATGGACCACGATGAGCCGCGCTATGGCGCCGCGTGTCTCTGTACACGTCTCCACGCGTGGCCCTACGCACGCTCACCCCGCTTGCCAGTGTGAGGCTTTTTAACAGAGTCAAAACCGGAAGTGTGTCACCTCTCGACTTCCGGTTTCGCGCTAGATGTAACGTTTAATAAAACTGTGAAATTTAAAAGAAATAGCCTTTAAAAAGGCAAAGAATCAACAATTTGTTAAGTGGAGGGAGGAACTGCCCTTTTTCAAGGAACTGGGAGAGCAGCAGGTGAAAAAGCTCTGGGTAGGAAACTGGGTTATAATTTCATCATTATAACCAGCTGGTTATAACAATGAACACACACCCATTTTCCCTAGTTTGGCGCATGCACCAACTGCAATATTCCTCCTCCCTGTGCCATTCCCTGCCATCCCAGATCCTCAGAGCTGCAAAGTTCCTTGACACAAGCAGTTGGGTAAGTTTTTTTGTTAACAAAAATTGGGCACAGAAAATATATCGGTGTGAAATAAAAAAAAATAATCACTACTGTACGAGCTGCCATGGACCGTGTTGAAATCTCAACAGTTCAGCGGCTTGTCTCCATAAAAAAAATCTATTTATTTTGTATAATTGCCATGGTTAAAAAAATGATCCCCAGCAACTATGTAAAATAAAGGATGGGTACATGATAAAAACAAGGATTTTACACACATCCTTGGGGCATGATGCCTTAATAAACCATTCGAGCTTCACTCTCGGAGTTTATGTGGCATTCCACCCTGGTTGGGGGGGTGTACAATCCTCATTATAACCACCTACCCATCCATTATTCTCTATGGAAAGTTTATGCATATCTTTAGTCTTAACATGTAGTAGTGCAGCAGTCAATTTGCTAATTAGGACTGAGGGCAGCAAGATACCATGCATATCATTGCAAATACATTTCACAATCTGTTCATTGACAGTGTAACCATAGACTGGATTTTCAAGTTCATGGACGCTCACCTTAATAGAAACAGTTATGTTTCTTCATCTGGTGTCAAGCGAAATTGGGTGATCTCAACCCTCCCTGGATGTGGGAGTGGAGTCCCACTGGTTGCCTTAACATTGAGCCATTCCAACATTTTAATAATTCCTCAAGCTTTCTGATTGGTAGAGATGATAGTTTTTTAATCCAAATATTACATACCCTGCAGACTTGGATGTGTGTATCCCACAGGGCTTCTAATTCGACTTCATTAATGAGGCACTGTATTATGCATTTCTTTTCAGCTGGATTAGTCACTCTTCCATATTGCTTTGGAGTTAGATGGCAAATATATGAGGAGGGCTTTTCAGTGGAAGCAAGTTTTTCCTTTCTTATTTTTATTTTCAGTTGTTTTCATGGGTCTGAAAATTTACTTTCTAGCTGTGGATATGTTTGTGTAGTACACAGGTGATTATGATGAGTCGAGGAATCTGTTCTCCAAGAAGTGACCTCTTGTTTCCTGCTTCATCCCTTTTTCACTTTGCTCTACATCCAGACTGAAAATTACCCTCAAATCCACACCTATAGCAGTGGCCACATGTATTGCCCTTCCCTGCTTTTCAACAACCTGGACACCCTCGCTCATGGGGTCCTCTTTCACCTCTATTTCATGTTCTAAAATCGCATTGACTGCTGTTCTTTAGAAATGAGTTAAGTGCTTCTTTAATAGATGCCAGTTTGACCTCCAACATATTATTTTCATCAAAACTGCCAGTTTCATTAATTAGGGTATTACCTTGTTGTTTCTTCTTTCCCTTCTCTATGAATGACTGCTCCTTGTCAGAATCATCTGGTGTGCTGGGCTGCTGAATGACATCAACTTTGGTTGTATTCAGGAGAATGCCATTTCCATATTTTTGTTGTTTCACAATTCATTACTCACTGCAGTGTTCAAACACTTATATAAGATTTAAGTAGGTAGGTAAGATATTGTACATGATCAAGACTTTAAAATTTTTACTAAATGTTTATATAACATATAAAAAAAGTTTAGAAAAGCACAACAACTTAGCTTAATAAATAATAAAGGCACAATACACAACATATTTCATTTATTACAATATCAAATAGTAGCATTTCTGATATTTTTTGTTTTAAAATCACTTTCAAATAGTATCTTAATTTAGTTAAAATACCTTTATGTAGTGTGGTAAATAAATAAACCATCTTCTGGCTATTGAGTCTTTTCTTTTCAAGTGTTCTACCAATCCATTTAGTTCTTAACTTGGTATACAAAGGACATATTAGTTACATGTATAAAATAGTCTGGCACAATTAAAACCACAGTTATGGAATCCAGTTCAATTTTTGGATAGATCTGTGTTATACCTTATTTTCCTAGTATTTTGCTAGGATACACTCCAACATTTTGTCATTGTTCTTCTAATATGAAAATCAACGATAGATACAAAATAATTTCTATTGAAAGATCTTTAATAAGTTAAGCTAAAATGGGCTGAAATGTATTATTAAACTTAGATCTGAAGTCCTGTCTGTCAATATCAAGTAGTCTAGTTTTTCTGGCTGCATGAATGAAGCCTTGTAGACATTTTGGGATCACATCACTGCAGGAGAGAGAAGGGACTGTGAGTGGAATTCATCCCCATCTTCTGCTGCAGTGATGTGGCTGCTGTCCATGCCACTATGGTCATTGGTGGTGTGCGGTGTCTGCTTCTTTCCTGTCTTCTGCGGATGAAGCTCCCCTCCATGGCGAGATCGCTCCTCCCTATGCAGACTACTATAATGTGATACTTCCACATTAAGGAATGTGCATGCGCACAGAGATATGTGAATAAACATGCACCATGCCCAAGATGGCCGCTGTGCCTTAGTGCTCATGCGTGAAGCAGTGTTCATGCATGGAGCATGGCAGCCATGTTGGATGTGGCACACTTTTGTGCCATGCACTCTGGCTCCTTTAATATTGTTGACATAGGCCCAATCCACGTGTCAGTTCCCCCCCACACACACACAGTGAGAGACACCGGGAAGCCCACTCCAGTGTCTTAAAATAGTTTCAATATAATTTTTCCTATAACCTGGCACCTGGATGCCCACCCCAGGTGTCAGATGTCTCCTCCCTAGCTCATCATTTTCCTATTAGGTGCCAACATTGGGGTCCCAATTCCCATGTTGGAAATCACAAGTCCTCCCCCGCCCACAGTGTGGGACACTGGGGAGCCAACCCCTAGCATCCTGAAACAGCTTTAATAAATGTCCTGGGGGAAAAAAGTCCCTCAATGTCTTTTTTTTAAGTTGAAAAAAAAAGGATACTGTCCCTCGCTATCCCCACCATCCCTCTCCCCACATCCCAACCCTCCCACTAAGCACTCACCACCCCATACCCCCCCTTTCCTTATACTTACCTATGGAGGTCCTATGCTGTCATCTTCTTCGGACCGAGACATGTATGCACTCTTCAAAGCAGAACCATGAACTGATAAATAAAGGTAAGTACTGTATAATGTATTTCAATAGAGTTTTGAACTTCTGTTCATAGTTTTGCCATTTTTTTGACTTTTTACACCAAATCTTCAACATGGTCTTTTAGGACCCCATCTCATGAACACTGCAATGGTCATTTCATTAATCAGGCCCAGAAGCTGATTTCTTGGTCACTGTGAGAAATCAATTTTCGGGACTGAATAACAAAATTTCACCACCAGTGTTCATGAGGTAGGGTCCAAAAAAAGCAATGTTGAAAATTTGGTGAAAAATTTCCTAAAATGTCTGAGTTATGCATGCTTGTTGAAATATTTTTTTGCATGCATTTAACTTTGACAATTTTCAATATTTTGACCCTAAATTTTCAACATAGACATTTTTTCAAATATCCTCATGATTAGTACAGCTGTCATTTTTCACATCCTGTCCAAAACATGTTTTTTCACCTGTGGTGATGAATGGCATTTCAACATGGATTTGAACATTTTCACCTACGGGGTTTATGAGGTGGGGTCATAACAAGATCATGTTGAAATTTTGGGGTCAAAATATACAAAAAAATAATTTATTAAGTATGGTTGTTTGCAGGGATGTCAGTTGCACCACTGGGAATCTGTGCCATGTGCTCCAACACAGAGGGTCAACGAACTGCTTTATGCAGCCATGTTGGCTCTGACCAGAGTTTGTTAATATAGGACTATATGAGTTAGCTATCAGTATCCTTTGTTCCACCCATTTCCAAAGGTAACCATAATCCAGTCAGGTGATCATGTTCCTAACACAATTCATCATTAAATAGAGGTTCTTATCTTCTTCTAGACATTCTTTTTAATTGAAGAGTAGCTGACACCTTTGGGAGATGTTTAGCAAAACATTGGGGAAGATATTCAAAGGTGGTGGAAGCTGCAACACCAGCAGCTTGCTCCAATTGCTGATGTGTCAGGGATCATGTGCCCAATTCTCTATTGGGTAGGGTCCTGGTGGTAAAATTCCACAGCTTGCACCAAAGGTGGCAATGTGCTAAAGGGACGGTGCACCCGAGAGGTTGGCCACAGGCTGCAGGCGCAGTCGGATGGCACTTAAACAAAAATATACAGCAGTCGTTTTTGACTAGTGGTCTCCCCACCAGCCCTGATCCCCTTTGTATCACAAGTAATCATGTCCCTGGTGGTCTAGTGGACTCCTATATCCTATATATTTCCCTGGTCATTTAGTGGACCCCCCTCCCTATCCCCATTCTGTCTGTATAATATACCATTTAACTGACCCTGGTGATCTAGTGGACCCCCCCAACACCCCACCCCTGCAGGCAGTGTCCTACCACCCAACCTCCCCATCCCATCCCAGAGCCAGCGACTGGCACAACCCTTCACTTGCCACCATGGCTGGCTGCCAACTGAGCTGTCATTGAGCAACTACTGTGACACAGTACATGCTTATTAACAGCTTAGTTGGTGAATGGCCATGGTGGACAGCAGTGGCCATGACGGAGAGCAGAGGGCTTTGCTGGTCGCTGGCTCAAGGATAGGATGGAGAGTGGGTTGGTGGAGCACTGCATGCTGAAGCAGGGGTGGGGCCCACTAGACCACCATGGATAGCTATGTGGTATATTTTACTGGCAGAATGGGGATAGGGTGTGGGGTCAACTAAACCACCAGGAAAAGACATAGGACATCAAGGATAGGGAAGGGGTCTGCTAGACCATCAAGGAATGAGATATTGATTATTTATGGGGATCAGGAATAGGAAGGGGGATCCACTAGACCACCAGGGAAAGATATATATATATATATTATTTATGGGGGAGATCATGGATAGGAAGGGGGTCGCTAGACCACCAGGGACATGATTACTTGTGATATAAAGGGGATCAGAGCTGGGGGGCACTAGCTACCATGGACCTCTGTATATTGTACTGTATACATGCTGGGTGGCACAAGTTCTCCAAAGCCTCCAAGAGGACATACGTCTAAGTACCCTTAGACTAGCCCTGGCTGGTTTAAGGGTACTTAGACCTGTCCACCTCTGGGAGGATTTTGAGAATCCCAAAGTAGGGGATATGGCAGCTTGAATCTGCTGCAAGACCCCTAGGGCCATGCTGCAGGACATTTTGTGCTACAAGGATGGAACAAGCCCCCTTTGGTGCACACAGCCTGCATTTGACACAGGCTGCATTTGAAAATTATTCTCAGCACATCTTTTGGTGCAAGCTACACCTTTTGCCATTGCTTGTGGCACTAGCCTGTTGTGCCATTCAGGAAGGCTTTGAAAATTCTACCCAATTATATTTAGACACAGTTCAGCTTATATTTCATGTTAGTTCTGTATTTCTCTTCCCATTATTTATTGTTGCGGTAATTTACATGAAAACAGGATTTTTGCTTCTGAAGATTTCATCTTTCCTGTTGGTCTTTCCCTACTGAGGTCACAATGCACTGCTTCTGACATCACAGTTACTTACATGGCAACAGACTGTGATGTTACAACAGAGGATTATGACTTCAAGTAGGGAGTAAACCATACAGGTAGATGAACTCTAAGCGAAAAAGATCATGGGCTGGATTTTCAAAGTGCAGTGCAGCACTTGCATCAAGCCCTGCACCATGACATTTAGGTTCCAGCAGTGCACCAACCCCCTTTGCTGCAGCTGCACCTGATTTCACCATCCTGGGTGCAGTTGTAACAGTTTTTTATTTATTTATTTATTTAGTTGTTTAACCAGGAGTAGCACACTAAGCTGAAAACTTTTTTACAGAAGCGACGTGGGAGCACAGGGAAGTTAAGTGACTTGCTCAGTGTCACACAGTATGCACGTGGAAGCTGTGGGATTCAAACCCATATCTGGTCTGTTGGATGTCACCAGATTTGCAGCTCAGAGCTTTAAACCACTGTGCTATACTGCCTCCCAGTTTCCATGATTTACGGAAGCTTGCATCAAATATCTGGCACAAGCTCCATAAAAATGTCCCCTGGGATTGTTATAGGCTAAAGCACAAAAAGTGGGACAGACAGCAATTGCCACACAGGATAGAAAATCCCATTAGATTGCTGCAAGTCTGGTGTGCCGTATTGTCAGTGCACCCAGGACTTATGGCAATCTAAGCCATTTGAAAATCCTGCCCCATGTATTCATGCAGCTTTTCTCAGTAATAATAGGAAGGCAAAATCTATGGAATATATATATATATATATATATATATATATATATATATATATATATATATATATATATATATATATATATATATATATATATATATGGATGAGCTGAATTGTACCTAAATATCATGTTTTTAAAGTTTTTTTTTTTTTGAGGCATCAGCAGCTCATTAAACCATTAGAGTTTTGAACATGTAACCAAAAATTAGTAACTCTCCATACAGCCAGTGCCTTGACAAAAGATTGGTCTAGCTCCAGTCTAAGATTATAGTCAGGTATTGTCACTAGTAGATCTAGTATTTTTTTTTTTTTTTTTAGAAACCATCCATTGGCTCCTCTAGTTTCTCTCCCATGTTGTAGCCCCAAATTTCTGTGCCATAAAGCCTTTGGGCAAATGTTTTAGCCTTTAGTACTTTTAGTGCAGCTTTCACTATATTATCACCATGAATTGCACTAAATCTTAAAATCCTACCACATGATTCTTTAACTTTTTTCCTTTACAATGGACAGTTGTTGTGACCAAGAAAAATAATTATTCAGTGTTAATCCTATATACTGTAGGCATATTCTTTTATTATCTGTAGTCCTGATTTCCCAGTGCAAAATGTAACTGATTTTTTTCTTGGGATTACTTTTTTTTTAATTTACAATTATAATTTTACTTTGATCAAAGTTATTTTTAAGATCCAAGTCATTACAATTACTCACACATTTGTCCAATTGAGCCTGCATTCCATTGTGAGTAAGGGAAATGAATATTAAATCATCCACATAAGTTAGGACAGGGTAAGTCCTTTTGCCAATTTTGGGATAGCTGTATTGGAAATTATGCAATGTATTCAGAAGATCATTATTGTAAAGCTTGAATAGCACTGTGGCTACCACACACTCATGTGTTACTCCTATGTTTGTTTTAATTTTTTTGTTAAGATTTCCCTTTTTATCATATCACACTTTACACCAGTTATTAATGTATAAGTCATTAATGCTATTTATAAGTGAGTATTCCAGAATGAAGCCCTTATTCCACCCACCCCACCCCCAACCGGATATTCCTATTCAGTGAATCAAAGGCC
The DNA here is from genome assembly GCA_016271365.2 of Neoceratodus forsteri. Classification (NCBI taxonomy): domain Eukaryota; kingdom Metazoa; phylum Chordata; order Ceratodontiformes; family Ceratodontidae; genus Neoceratodus; species Neoceratodus forsteri. The sequence continues at coordinate 1,153,481,871 of CM057456.1, read as the reverse complement.
TTTCTGAAAACTCTAAATGCCAAATAAACAATCTGCACTTTATCCAAAATATTTTCCAAAATATGATGAAGAGTAAAGCATTGGTACGTAGTTGAACCACCCTTCCTAAATGCAGCTTACAATTCAGAAATCAAATGATAATGTTCCAATTGATTTTGATATTTTTGGAAAGTATTCTGGAAAATTCTTGGAGGATGCATTTAATAAATGTATAGGTCTATACATTTCAGGGTTGGTAAATTCCCCTCTTTTAAAATAGGAAACTCCAAAGCCACTTTGGAACAGTTACTGTAGGTACTTCTGTCTGAGTAATGTAACCATTAATTAATTTAGTTAAAACAGAACCAAAACAATGATATATTTTAAAGAGATCCATGGGGATACTGTCTGTCCTAGGAGCTTTATTTCTTTCGGCAAGCTAGATATTTCATTTTAACATGCTAAATGCACTCAGCAGCAGAACTAACTTCCTAAAAAGCGCTTCAGATTCAGAGTCAAACCAGGTCATTAATTACAAAGTCAAGAAGAAAATCACAGTGCACTCTAAGCTCCACATAAGTCAGCTGGGAATGAACAATAAAATAACTTCTTATTGTTTCCTCTTCAGGTTCCACACCATCAGTTCCCCAAGATTCACTACTAGGGGTTCTTCCACCATTTCTCCACCACCATTCCATTTACTACCTGCAGTATTCCCCACGGATCCTTCTCTCACGCCCACTGGAGCATGGCTGGAAAGCCAAGAGGCACAATTTTCCCATGAGACAGGCTTCTGCTACAGGCTACAAAGGAAGAGAAAAATGAAACAACATGCTCTCTAAGAGCAATAAAACTTTAGAAAGTCTGGGAAACAAATAGGAGACTTATAACTCCCCCTTGACATAGATCACATACATATATAAAATACAGTTTAGCCTATTAATCAAATGCAGAGTCTACTCCTCCACAGCACACACCACTTACCAATAAGACTTCATCTGAGACATCCTTGTCCTGCAGATAAGGTTGCATAATCATCCAAATGCTGCCATTTTGCAGACCTGTTGGAACAGAATGGTGAACCCTGTCTTGAACTAACACTGGATCATATTTCAAGCTTGAATCTGCTTCTTGGGAAGCAAACAACACCTTTTGGTGCAAATCTAACATTGAAACCAGAACGTCCTGAGGGGTCTCTGTAGATGCCTCCACCAAATTTGACAGGTGCTGGTAAAGTTCATTCACATTGTTTCTTGATAGTATGACCTCAGGGACCAGATATGCAAATGTTTGTACCAAGTGCAAAGCGGCTGTGCCCACTTTGTGCGGGGATTGTGCTGGAGTCCCATATTCAAAGGGGTGCACAGCATGCACTAAAGTCATGTGTGCTTGCAAAGAAAATGTATGCAGCATGCAAAGGTAGGTGCAGGACCATGCATAGCAGTGCAGTGCAATAGTCACCATGTAAGCACCGTGCAAGGGGGTTAGTGCTGGTCATGTAGCACAGTGCTGTTATAGCCTATACAAAGGCTGACTTGAAATGGGCCAAACCCCAGAAGCAGGCAGAGACACTGCAGGTAGAGATGGGTGAAGTGGCCTCAGTTCGCTCCGTGGAGTGATTCACGGTTATGGCCCAGATTGAAGAGTGCTCTGCAGCATGCAGGAGATGCTTAAGCATCACAATGGTAACACGAAGTCCATTGAAAACAATGACTTTGTGTTATTCCACCTTCCCCAAACCACTACTCTACAAAAATTAAGGCGAAGTATATTGAAAACAATGTTCTTTGCCTTGTTTAAAGCTCCAAAGGTGGATTTTGCAGTAATTCATGGGATTTCAGGTCATATGAGCTCTAGATTGTTCTGCACAGCCTCAGTTCGGGGTAGTGTGTGTACTGTAGGAAGCTGTTGGAAACAGTCTACTCTGAGAGCTCTCTGTGATTCAAACCTTCTAAAAGCTGTTGAAAAAGCCCTTTTGCTGAAACTTTAGTTCATCGATTGTAGGAAACCTTCCTCTGCTCATATCATTGAGCATTTATTATCTGTGTGTGGATTTTGAATGTTAATGTACAACATTCATTCTACGTTCTGAGAGACAGTGGAAGTGTGCTTTGCGGGAGGGGCATATCTGTGGTGTATGTAGACTTTAGTAGGAGAAATAGGGAGTTCTTTGTTTTCTGGTTGTATTTTTCTTGTATAACTGACTGTGTTAATGTACACACAGTAATATTTTCAGTAATTGTTGACATTTTTTTTGCTGATTGTGTGTGTTGTGGTCTGGAGGACCTGGTTCAGCAGTGCATAATTTCAGGTTGTTTAAAATATGTTGTATATCACTGAAGTTTCCAATTTGCTATGCATTACTTGTAGACAAATTATGTGAGTGTGTGTGTGGTGCGTGACATCAAATAATACACCTTTTATTTTGCCACAGTGTAATTGCAGGCGCAGTAGTGTGAACCTGCTAGCCACTGCACCTGAATGGTTTTGTACTGCCATTGTGGTATCTTTGCTTGGTTTTGCACTGCTGTAATCTGTATAGTGTCAGTGGTTCAGTAGGTAGCACACTCGCCTCAGAGGCTGGGAGATCAGAGGGCTGTGGGTTTAATTTCCACATCTGGCACTTGGGTTAATATCCCAGTACTGACTGTAGTGCAGCATGAGGTGGGTGCTGCACTTCTGAGGTGCTGTCTTTCAGATGAGATGTTAAACTGAGGTTCCATTTGCCTGGATTGGTGGTAGTTCAGGTGGATGTTAAAGATCTCATGGAACTTATCGAAAAAGATTAGGGGAATGTTTTATTCAAACTGGAAAGCAAAATATATATACAATAGAGCAACTGCGTTCAAAATCATAATGTAAAAAAAAACAAATAATAAACATAAATAAGTATTTCATCATACATCCCTATCCTATAAATCCAAAAATGTTTTTTATATTAAGTACTGAACAGCCCCCCCTTGCTAAAAAGTTGGGAGAATACTTTACCCGAAGCAGCAAAGCAAATATATACAGGAATGTATTTAAACATGCAAAATCTTAAAGGAAATCAGGAGGTAAAATTAAGCTATCCACCAGAAAAAAATGTTACAGATAAATATAACATAAACTAGAATCCCCCCTTCCCTACTAAAAGAAGGGGAAAATTTTCCTTAATGCAAAAACATTTGTACAACAATGTGTACTGCACACACATCCTAGCACAAACCTAACATTAAACAGAAAGTAATATCAACATGATTGAAAGAAAAACCCTCCCCTTCCTCATTCAGGGAACTAAAGATATAAAGCCCTTTGCGCTAAACAGCCTATGGTTCTCTCCAAGCGTCATGAAAAAAAAAACCTCACCCTGTGTCTAACCAAGACATATTCCTCCACATAATTTGTACAATTCAGGAAGGGCCTTACCCCTTTTCCATATCCTGCCACCTCACAACGCTTTCTGCAGTAACAGAAATACTTGTTCCCCAGACAGTTGTTGCTGTAGGAGGGACCAGCCACATCTAGCCAGCCACAGTTGATAACTAATGAAACTCATCAATAATCGGATTGTAGTATCATCAAATTTAGTTCATGCTTCTGGCAACACTCCATCAATCCAAATCTGAGGTGACTGATCTAGAAAAGAATTCAAAGGTCATTTCTTATGGAATACCTCCCAAAAGGATACTGCAAATGGACACTCTAAGAGAAAATGTACGAAAGTCTCTATCTTCTCTATACATTCTTTCCCTCTGGGACAGGTGCACTCGTTGAGCCCCTTATGTTTCAAATTACCCCGAACATCCAATTTCTGGTTTGCACATATCCAGATAACGTCCCTCATATAGCTTGGTAGTCTTTTGCTGGACAAAAATAAGTTTATCAAAGATTGCTGGGCTATGGATAAGTCTGAGCACCATGGAAAAACATAATAAAAGGAGTTCATTGTCCAACTATACAATGATTTTTTTTAAAAGGTATGAAGATAAGTCTTCATAACTTTCCAAACTTTCAATTTACTTGCCACTCAAAAAAAATAACCTGCCAAATGAGCCACCCGGGTCTGACGTGGAAGAGGAGCAGTTGGGTCTCAATCGAATAATAGGGGCCCAATTTCGTCCTCTACCTAGGAGATCCATATTTTCACAGCCTGTTTCAACAGATGCACAAGATTATAGTAAATAAATGTAACATAAAAGAAAACCACCGGGTTCAGCATACCTAGGCCTCCCCCCTGTGCAGGTAAATAAGTAATACCTCTCTTAACATCAGGAACACCTTCACACCTTACATCCCTGCACCTGTTTTAACCCTCCTTGAACCCACACTCTTTCTTGCCCTCTCCTTATCTCCATCCTATCTACCTCCTTTTGACTCTCCCTCCTCTCACGACCTACACCGTTCTAGCTCTTTCATCCTCTTTTTCCTTCTCTCTCCCCCTCTCCACTTTTCATGGCACTTATAGTACTGTAACTTACTTCCTTCCATGTTACACTGTCTTTTGCCTGTATTCACAGTATCCTAACCTTCAGTACTCAGAATGTCAATGTACTTATTACATGCTGTTTTTATCCTGTTTTGTATTGCCTCCATGTGCTGCGTCACATGTTTTGTTTGTCTGTAAAATGTTTTCTCCCGGGTCTTGCCTGAAAATAGGCATTGTTTTGCCTAGTGCACTTACCCAGTCACCAAAAGCAAAATAAATAAATAAACAGGGTTCAGCCTACTGCCCCATAGACATTGAAAGAACACACTATACACTGTAGTCTCGAAGTTCAACAGGGAAGGGAAAACAACAGCTAAATGCAAAAAATGGGACAACACAAAGGTTTTAATCAAATAAATACGTTTTGCCTTAGACATCTGCCATTTATTCCAGCAGTCTACTTTCTCTTTGGCTGACTTCAAAAGCAATTCCCAATTATATCTCTAAGGATCATCCCCACCAAAGTAAACACCCAATATTTTCCTATAAGTCGCATCCACAGGTATCCCCCAAATTATGGATACATCACCAGCGTCATACCCCAAGGGTAAAATACCACTCTTCTGATTATTTATTCTAGATCCTGAAATAGCAGAGAATTTTTGGAAAAGAGAAAGATCAGCTTTTGCAGAGGATTTATCCGCCAAAAAAATCTCTAAATCATCTGCAAATGCTAAGGCAACTACTTGCCTATCCTCAGACCCCACTGAAAGACCGGTTATTGCTTCCATCCATGTAGTGCATGCAACAATGGATCTAATGATAACACATATAATAAAGGTATGAGGGGGCAACCTTGCCTTACCCCTCTATGGACTGAAAATGATCTACCCACCCAACCACTTATACTTGGTATAAGGTTAATTCCTGTATAGCAAGTCTGTAGCCATGATATAAACATAGATGGTAACCCAAAACACTTCAATGTCTCCCATAGATAAGTATATTCTACACAATCAAAAGCTTGTGATTGGTCCAAGCAGACCAAATGCACAAATAATTCTTGTGTTTCTCCCTTATGCAAAATTTCCCATATCAAAATAAGAGCATCTTGGACCCTTCTCGTAGTGATACTGCTAAACTGAGATGGATGCACAACCTGATCAATGATACCTGCCATTACATTGCTCAAAACCTCCATCAATATTTTATAATCTGGATTTAGGAATGAGAGTGGCCTCCATTGTTTTAAATCTCCCTGACACCCCTCCCTTAAAAATCAAAATCAAAAGTCCCTCCAGCATACTCTTAGGGCGTTTTTGTTGGGATAAACAGTTGTTTAAGCATATTCCAAATTTTGGTCCTAGAATGTCCCAAATGTATTTAATATAGTTCATGCAGGAGGCCATCAGACCCCAGTGCAACACCAGTTTTAAGTGACCAAATGACAGTTTTTAATTCAGCTTGTGTGATGGGGACGGTCAGAAGAGTTCCAGCTTCCAGTGGAAGCTGGGGTAAACCAATGCTGGCCAACCATGTCCACATCTCCTCTACCAGTAAGTTCTGGCTAGAAAAAATGTGGGAGAAATGAGAGGTAATTTCCTCCAGGATACCTGCATTACCATATACTTGATCTCCGGAAGAATCATTAAGGTATTCCATATTTTGTCATTCCCGGAGGAGTTGCAGGGAATCAAAAGGTAAAGTATCTTTAACTTTCTCACTAATACCACACAATTGTTTATTTTCCAGAGATTTTAGGGCCTCAAGTTGTTTACTCACCAAGGCAGCTTTAAAATGTTTAATCATCTGCAGCTCTTCCATCCCCAAATTGGGTCTAAAAGACGTCCAGAAAGTAATGCTATCCCTCAAAAAGGAAATTTCATCACGCCAAAATCCTCCATTAATAAGCCCCATATTATGGAAAAACATTTTTATCTCCCACTTCGTATCCTCCCACCAAACTACTATCTTCATATAAGAAAAAAACTGATTTCCGTGCTTGGAGTACCAATAGGAAACCTTCGTTCACGGGGGGATAGATAATAATGTAACATTTAATTTCCATGTCCCCGGTCCCCGCCTCTCCTCTGGGAGATCACTAAGGACAAGAGTTAGTATCCTATGGTCAGAAGTAGCTACATCCTGTAAATGGACCATTTGAATTTTCGACAAGACTGGCACAAAAAATAGTCGATTATGAAGGCTCGAGGGCCACAAAAATACATGAAACACTCATTTAGAGGGAGAGAATTAAAGACATCCATAAATCCTACATCACGAAGAAGCTGGGCCAGGCACTGAGCATCAGAATAAATCTTTTTGTTTGAAGAAGGGGTAAATTGCTGGGGCAAATTAACATTTAAGTCCCCACCCAAGATCACTAAATGGGTAGTCTGTAATAAGGGGTAAAGAGATCGAAAAAGGAGCACTCTATCATATTTAGTTTGAGGGGCATAGATATTTATAAGTCTTATCAAATGATTTTTCCATTTCATGTCAAGCAATAAAGCTCTACCTGGCTGTAACTCTAAGTGACGTACAACTTTTATTTTAGAGGAAAAAAATAAATCCCCACCCCCGAACATAAATCATCCCCCTGAGACCAAAAACAATCTCCACAAAACCATGCAGATGAGGCCATGGCCCTCTTTTCCAAGGAATGTAACCGCACATCCTGAAAGAAAATAAAGTCCAGATTTTTATGTAAAAAAGTGCATATGTACTGCAACGTTTCACAAGGGATTGAATGCTATTAACATTCAAAGATGCCAGACGAAAGGAAAACAGATCCATAGTTCATGTATGTTTGTAGCTTCACTTTACTTTATTGGAGGCTCTTTTCACCCTTCCACTCTTAGCTCCATGGTTCGAATAATCGGTTTGGTCCGAGCAGCCGACCTGGGTTTCAGCCAGAGTGTTTCCTTCAGCTGGGAGCTCCGCTGGATCTAGTTCCATAAGAACATCTGCCAGGGCAGTGAACTTATTCTGGACCTCTAGATGGGCCTCAGGACAGTGTTTTTTTTACTTAGTTTTTAATTTGGTAGGTTTCCCTTTTTTCCCCCTGAACCAGAGTAAAATCTTCATTTCCGGTAACATTTTCCTGGTGGGGGGTCCATAATAGGGTTGCTGGCAATAGGAGTGGAAACAGTCTCCTGTGGATGGGGGGTAGTGGCTGAAGACTGGGTTTCGGTGCCTTGGCCCTGGACTGGGGGGTGCACTGAAGATCGTGTCTCAGTGACAGGGACAACTACCCCAAGAGCCGAGGGCTGTCGACTCCCCAAAGGGACTTGGCCTTGTTTTACAGATAAACGAATGTAGTGGTCTTGAACCCTAAAATCAGCATCCTCTGTATTCCATGCTGCAGAAGAACAGTCCTCAAAAGTATGACCAAGATCATCGCAAAGGTTACATTTCGGCTGCTGAAAGCAGTGGGCACTGGGGTGACCCAGTTCTCCACAATGAGAGCATTTTAAAATGTCACAGGAGGTACTGATATGCTTTGAGGAGCCACACTTAAAGCATACCCTAGGCTGACCCAGATAAAATGAAAAGCCCTTATCCCTTCCAATAAAGAAACAGTTAGGCAGATGGATTAAATCATGGTCATTATGGTGTAGCTTGATGCGGAATTACCACCCTCCATTCCAAAAACCCTCCGCATCCATAATAGGCATAGGATTTCCTTGAATGTCACATCTCTTCTCCAACCAGTGCACTATGTCCACAATATTAACCCCTTCATTCTGAAATAAGATAGTAATTACCCGAAAGGGGTGTTTAGTAAGGGGGAGAACAATAAAGTCAGACCATAGGGAGTTGGTCTTTAGGTTAATAACAGGGGTGTCCGATAATTAATCAGGGCCTTCAGCAGAATTACTTGCTTGGCCCTCAAAAGGAGTAGAAATAATTTCAGTAGGGAAATCACTAGTGTTTACTGCATTTTCAAGTACAGGTACAAGTTCTTCACTTATCTGAGCTGGAGACCGGCTGGCACTTGTAGACAGGACAGGGTTAATCTTCCAGTGGCCATCGGAGAGCGGAATCCATCCCGCTGCTAACAGGGCCTTGTCTGGAGACCAAGAGCCCACCTCCTCTGCACTTCTGTCTCGCCTAGGAGGCGAATCAGCTACCTCACGAGATTCCACAGGCCTCTCCTCTGACGAAATTAACTTTGAAAATCCGTCCAAACCTGCGGCACCTGGAGAAGTATCAATCCTTTTCCATTTTCGATCCTCTGCTTGTCGTAGGCATTCTGTCATCAGCTGCTCACTGACACGGAGCAGTTCTGCAGCCAAACACTGCTACTTCTGCTCCAAACTCAACTGCTCACCCATCTCTTGCGATGAGGAACCGCCATCACGGGTGATCTGTTGTCCACCCTCAAGGTGCATTCCAGCTGCCCCTTCAGTGGATCCCTCGACTTGTGCACTCATTGTACTCAAAGAAAACTTCTGGGCTTCCTCAGCCCCTGCCATCTATTCACCACCAGGTCCTGCAGAGGAATGAAGCATCTCGCAGTTCAGCAGGCCCCCTACTGACAGAGCAGGGGAATTTTCCCGGTGTCCTGGCCAAATTTCTCCCATTCATTAAAAATACCACCAACAGCTTAATCTGGTTCAGTTTCAGTTGCTTACCATCTGTATCCCCCCTCCCCCCAGTAGCCCCTGAAAAAGGGACTTCTAGGCCCAGTGGGCTTACCCGGTCAACAAAATTCAATTAATGAATAAATAAATCTGAGTCAGTGCTCCCGGCAAAATATATTATTTTCCAGATTGGATTGTTTGTGACTTAAGAGCACTACTGGTTAGTTAAGGTGTTGTTGAACTTGTTGTGACTTTGTGTCTGTATCTCTTGTTGAAGCCACAGTTGTTTTTTTTGGCTTCACATCCAGCGTCTCCCCCAACCGGCCCCCACCCAGAGTGAACATTCCAAAATCGAAATCTGTTTTGAATATTCTTGTTGATCCCCCAAAATGTCTGCAAAGAGATGCGCAAGCAAAGCTGTTTCTCGCCATGGCACTGCTGCCAGTGGTAAGATTGTCTGTGGGCATGGTAGTACACAGTCGCAGAAGTGCATTGCTGATGTGAGGAAAGGTTTTTCTCCTTCAATGTTTTTTACAGTGCAATCAGTAGCTTCACTCATAGTTGAAGGAGACAATGTTGTCCCAGCTGGTAGTGTTAATGCAATTGCTGGTAGTAGTATGAATATTGCTGCCTCAAGTTCCACTTTTGACCAGTTTACCATGTCCAAAAATATAGTGGAGTGTGAAGCAATGCAAGTGAGTGACAGTGTAGGTGATGTCATACTCCCCAGTAACATCCCAGTAACTGAACATGAGGATTCTGATCATCATGTCAATGATAGCACACAATGTCACATTTCTTCCACCGTGGTTCAGGTCACACATTTGCCACGCAGTGATTTGCAGTGTGGTGAAAAAATTTCTGGTGATGATGATGATGATGTTGTTGTGGTTGCAACATGCAGTCCACATGCCAGCATCCAAGCAGAAGATGTGGATGATGTTGATGAATATGATGATGATGTCAGTGACCCCTGTTGGGAACTGGAGAAAAATAAATTCAAGGTGGCTGTGTCTGGGTCTGTTTGCATTACCCTCCCCCCAATAAAAAATTGTGATTTACCAGTTTCAGTTGATGATGATGACCCAGTAATAATGAAAGGTAGTTGTGGTGGTCAATTGCAGTCCAAGTGTGTCCTGCCTAAAAAATCATGTAGCACACCCCCACTTCATAGCTTAAACAGACTCCAGTAAGGCATCGGGGCATGTTAAAACTAGAGCATCATAATCTCTTATTTGGGAATTTTTTGTGCATGATGCAAATGATGAGTCAGTTGCAATCTGCAGCTTTGCCAGGTGTGTGTGAGTGGAGGTGAAAAGAGGAGCCATCTGGGCACAGGGGGACAGCATACACATCTTAAGAACAGGCACATGGCACTGTGGACCCAGCACAAGATGGCAGCTAACACCTGTACCACAGTGGGGCATTCAATCTCGTCATCAACCATAACGAGCATGTTAACCCCTTCCATGACTGTAATATCAAGTAGAAAATTAAATGTGTGCAGTAGTGATAAAATAAGAGCAGAGGATTACTACAGGCATGATGAGGTGGAAGAGCAGAATGATTCTGAAGTCTTGTCCAGTGGTGGTGAGAGTAGCAGTTTTGGTGGTGGTGGTGGTCAATACAGTATGTCTAGTGCAAGTGGTACATCAACTCCTGTTGATAAATGTGGGAAAATAACTGCATTTCTGGGTTTGTCATCACCTGTGCAACTGTCTTCATCACACATCCACACTCCACTCCCTGCGATTTGCAGAGCAGAACCATTTGTCATCACGCCCCATGTAAAACATTTAAGTCAGCCCACGTTACAGAGTGTTTATGCACATGCAGTGTAAGCTGAAGTACCCACCCAATCATACAGTGTCACGTGAACTTAATGCTGCTGTAGCTGAAATGCTGGTAAGTGATCTTTTGCCCTTTTCCTTTGTGGAGAATTCTGGGTTACGGCAGTTTGCTGCACGTGCCTGTCCAAAATGGAAAGTCCCATCCAGGACATACTTTTTGACCCATGCTGTCCCTAATTTGTACTGTACTTTGTCCAACTCAGTAAGACATGCCCTTCAACATTCCTCCTCTCCATTCAACCATTTAAGTATGGATATGTGGCAAAACAGCGATTTCGTATTTGTGTATAACTGCACACTGAGTGCAGGTTCTGGGGATTGTTTGTGCTGTTGGTAGTGTGACTAATCAGTGTAGCAAGGTGGAGTGTCATGGTAGCAATCTTTCAGGAATTCAACGGCATGCAACAATTGCTAAGCACAATGTGACCTGTTCACACACTGGTGAAAACATGCTGGATGTGGTACTGACTGAAGTTGACAAGTGGATGAACCCCCTGTCCCTGAGAGTTGGGTTCATAGCAAGTGACGATGGGTCAAAAGTGGTGAAAAGCATCACGAATGGTGGCTTTTTTCAGGTTCCATGCATGGTCCACTGTTGAAATCTTGTGGTGCAGGAGTTTCTGCAGCACCATGATATAAAGGAAATGCTGACAGTTGCATGCCATATCTGTTATCACTTTTCACGCTCTTCAAAGGCCCATGACCAACTTCGGCAGTTGCAGATCAGAAACAGCCTCGCACACCACCGCTTGAAGCTGGAAGTTGTCACCCAGTGGAACTCCACTTTATACATGGCAGAGAGGTTGTATGAACAGTACAAAGCCATCTCAGAATATCTTGTCATGCACACTAACCGTGACAGTTCCGGGGCCTCCATGTCTATGATGACTGAACAATGGCACCTCATGGACTGTGTAATAACAATCTTGATGCCCTTTGAACATGCTACACAGGCAGTGAGTGGTGAGTCTGCCTCCATTAGCGAATCAATTCCACTGCCGCAGGTGCTGAGACATACATTGGTGAATTTACAGCATAGCTTTAATGTTGCCGGAGACTGCGCTAGCAGTGTGTTGCTGAAACGTATGCTGACAGCATTTGATCAGAATTGTCACATCTTGAGCATTCAGCGTAGTGACAACTTTGCAATAACAACAATGCTGGACCCACAATACAAATCTGGAATTGCCTCAGTACTGGAGGGTGGGCCTGAACAGGTAAAAACTGTCAGTGGGCAACTGGTGCGCTTGGTTCATGGGGCACAGAAGTCATGTGCCAAAGTCAGCAAACCTCAGCAGCATGATCAGGCCGAAGGTGAACCTAGAGGAGTAGTATCAAGCATATCCTGTAAGGGGAAGGGGACTGCAGTTCCAAGTGATCTGTCATCAACAGCGGCTGGTGTTAACCCACTTTGGGAGACTTTGTCCCAAGTCAGGATTTATCACATAAATGATTCCAGAGAAGTGGATGATGCATCAAACACTGGATTTAGAGCAGCACAGCGAATGGTTGAGTCATATGTGTATGAAAACAGGCATCTGTCAATCACTGATGATCCCCTTTTATACTGGAGTGGAAAGGTCAGTGAATGGCCAGAGCTGACCACTGTAGCACTGATGTATCTGACATGCCCACCCTCCAGTGTGAGTGTTGAGAGGGTATTCAGCTAAGCAGGTGCAATAGCTTGGGATCATCACACAAACCTCTCTCCTGCAAATGTCAGTTTGCTGACATTGATAAAAATGAATGAGAGACTCATACCAGCTCAGACTGCAACCTCAGTATTCGTACCCGGCATAGTCATTGTTTAGCTGATGCTGTAGAAAGGGACCATCCTGGTGGCAGTGGCAGCATGAAACAGCCTACCACTGACGTAGATGATAACACAATGGAGAAAGAATTTCCCAGTGGTCAGAATTCAGACATAGAAGACTGCAGCTTTTTTTATGAGGATGATTATGAATGATGATGAGGTTAATGTTGGCAGGTTTTAACTTAAGTGGTTAAAAGGCTGTCACATTTCTTGTATGATACATGTTTTCTTTTTCATAAAGTTAAATCAGTGTCCCACTCATAGTGACTCAAATTCCATATGTCACGTCACATTTATAACACAGAGTACAGTATATCCTGGCCCCTGGACTATCACCACCATAACACCGCTGTTACCTGTTCACCACTGCCAGCATAGGGAATGTGACCATGTGTCCACCTGGACTACCACCCGTCCACCACCATAAGAGATAAGACTGCTGTTCACAACTGTCAGCATAGGGAATATGAATGTGTGTCCCCCTGGACTACCACCCGTCCAACACCATAAGATATAAAACCGCTGTTTGCAACTGCCAGCATATGGAATGTGACCATGTATCCCCTTGGATTACCACCCATCCAACACCATAAGAGATAAGATCGCTGTTCACAACTGCCACCACCACCACCAGATGCAGGAAGATGTGAGAGGGAATGTCATCATGTGCCTCAGCTGTGATCACCAGTCCACCACCACCCACCACCACCACCAGAAGGTGGTAACGAGTTCTACAGGGTTGGCCCAGAGACACTAAATGCACAATCTCCTGAGCTCTTCAGCTGAACCCTGGGAATGTCCAGGAGACCCCTCAAAGAGGAGCGGAGGGAGCGAGCAGAGGTCACCAGTGTCAGGAGTTCTGACAGCAAACCAGGACCCAATCTGTATAGGGCCATGAAGGTGAGAAGACCCACCTTGAAAAGGACCCTCGACCTGACTGGCAGCCAGTGCAGAGCCCGCAGGACTGGAGTCACTTAACTGGACCTCGAAAGGCCCGTCAGCAACCAGACTGCAGCGTTCTGCACTAGCTGGAGTCTGCAGAGGGTCACTCCCATGACCCCAAAGTATAAAGTGTTGCAGTAGTCCAGTCTGGAGGTCACAAAAGCATACACTAACATTGGCAGGTCCTCAGACAGAATGAGGGGCTTAATCTGGGCAATGTTCTGCAGAGGATAGAAACTACTACTGACAACACATGACACATGATCTTCAAAAGTCAATCTGGTATCAAGGATCACGATTAGATTTCACACCCTCAGGACAGCCACCAATGGAGCAGAACCCAGGAAAAGAGCTGAGTCAGCCCCAGGTAGCAGCCCACCACGTCCGTGACCAGGCTCGATCACGAGTACCTCCATCTTGGCCAGGTTAAGTCTCAGGCAGCTGGAAGCCACCCAGTCATTGATTTTAGCCAGACAGTTGTTAAGCTCATCAACCGCTCCTGATGTTTTGGAGGCAAAGGACAAGTACAGCTAAGTATCATCTGCATAACTGTGAAACTCCACGCTGAACTGTCAAATGATCTCACCCAGGGGCAGCATTGTACACTGCGAACAGCACTGGTGACAAGATCGAGCCCTGTGGCACTCCACAAGACAGGGGCATTGGGAAGGAGGAGAAATTCCCCATCACTACCTGCTGCACCCTGTTTGAGAGAAAGGACTCAAATCACCCGATGACAGTACCGGTGAGTCCACAGAACTCACAGAGCTGATCAAGATGCACAATGTAGTCCACAGTGTCAAATGCTGAGAAGAGATCAAGGAGAACAAGAACTGATTTGTCTCCTCTATCTCTAGCCCTGAGCAGGTCATTATGAACCCTCACTAAAGCCGAAACTAGACTGAAATGGCTCATAGATGTCTGAGGACACCAGGCAATCCTCACGCTGATGTACCACTAACTTCTCAACAACCATGCCCAGAAAGGGCAGATGGGAGATAGGATGGTAATTTGCCAGGATGTCAGGGTCAAGGGAAGATTTCTTAAGGAGGAGCCTCACCAGTACTTCTTTCAAAGCCACAGAGAGGACCCCCTCTGCCATAGAGCACCTGGCAATCCTGGCAAACACCAGGCCAACAGCCTCTATGCATCCCATTAAGAAATGCATTGGGGCTGGGTCCAGTTCACAAGAAGTGTGCTTCAGCTCTAAGATCACCCTAGTCACTTCAGACACCTCCACTGACCTAAACTCTTCCCAGATAGGTGGAGTGCCTCTGAGACCTTCAGCCCATCCACTGCCAGGTGAATGTCTTCCTGACGGGAACCCCAGCTGGATAGCCAATACTCTGTTGGAGAAGAACTGAGCAAACTCCTTGCACAAGGTGGATGACAATGCTTTTCTCTGCTACAGACAGGCAGGGTGCAGAAGCATGTCTACAGTCTGAAATAGCTCAGATGGTCTGTTTATCTCCACGGCAATTTCCCTAGACAGACATGTTGTTTTCTTATGGGAAATTGACCCCTGGTACTCTACATAGTGGGCACATAGGGCCAGCCTATCAGCCTCTAGCCAGGTATTCTGCCAGCAATGCTCCAACCTCTGACCCTTCATCTTCATCACCTTGAGGTCCCCTTAAAACCAGAAGGACCAAAAAGTGAGAAGATTTGGGTCATATACGAACTGATGCGAGAGCATCCACAGCTTCGGAGACCACCCTGTTATAAGTTGCCACTGCCTCTCCAGAACCCATTGCACATGCCGTGTCAACCCGAGATAGGTCAGCTAGCACCAACAGTCCCTCAGGGCGCATGCCCCTTAAAGGGAAGAAGCTGATCATCTCCATGTGGGGGACTGCTGCCCCCAAACGTGAATTCTATGATACAATGGTCAGACCAAATGGCCCGATCAGTCTTGAGATTATCAACCTCAAGACTCAGCTGGAACACCAGATCAAGTGTGTGGCCATGCTGGTGGGTCACAAAAGCAACTGCTTGTGACAGGCCCAGTGACTGCATCAACTGGAGGAGGTCATAACTAAAATGTGAGGATTCGACATCGATCCAGGCATTGAAGTCCCCGTGGGGGACTCCAACACCTGGTCAACAATGAAGTCTGTCAACTCCTGCAGGAAATTTCACCCGCCCTGGGAGGGTGGTAAATGAGGAGAATCCTGCAACCTGCACCTGCTCTCCCATGCACAGCAACACACTCAAAAGATCAGGTGTCACCAACTGGGTGAACCGTGAAGCCCAGATTGGCTCGAAACACAATGGCCACACCCCCTCCCCTGTGATCCTTCCTCAGGCAGTGCACTACGGAATACTTGGTAAGGATGGCAGCCGCAGGAACTGGGCCAACATCATCACTGAGCCAGGTCTCTGTTATGCAAGCCAGGTCAACAGTGGAAATCTAGTCTGCAAAAATAGCGGTCTTGTTCCTTATCGACCTGGCATTGCAAAGCACTGCCTGAAGAGGATGAGAAGATGAGGCCAGACCTCTAGCTGCTTGCCAACTCAGTCTGGTGGAAACCCTGGGAATGGAGACCAAACATGTCTGGCCTCTCCCTCAGTTCTGTTTACACCCAGGGCATCTTCTGGATTGGACAACCTCAGTGCAGCTCACCACACCCTCCTCAACTGCCCTCAGCTCCCTGCATTTCCCTCACCTCCTAGTAAGCATCTCACTGCAGTGTCAAAAACAGGGAGGTCGGTAAAGAGGTGAAGGTTGAGGAGCCGAGTGGCAGCATAGGCAATTCTAGCAGGGCTACGGCACCGACACATCTTACCTGGTTATTCTAGTCCCCAATGGAATTCTTAAAATAAAATAAAAAACAACACACCCCACTATCACAACCACCCCCAACCACTTACTCAAAACAAAACCCTTGAAATTAAGTTTTCTCACTAACAAAAATTCCCCTCATGCATATTAGGCATACACAGCCTATAGACCACCCAAAAACAATTGTCCCCTTCACTCTACTAATACAAATTCTCTATCTTTTATCCACACACTCCAATCAACAATCCACCACCACCCAAATACAGTAAAATGAATACATAAATCAGAGGGTCAATAAGGGGAGAAGCCAGTGAGAATGAGCAGCAGCAAAAAGCAAAACAAAATTCCAAATCAGGAAATTAAAATCACACTCAAAGTCAAAATTGCAAAACAAGATGTGTCTCAAAGTGCAGTCCAAACAGTTAGGTGATCTCATCACCAAAGTTCGACTGATGATTTTACCACAACACGACCAGTTCAAAAACAGCTCTTCAGTTTTAGGAATTCCCTCCAAAGGCACCAGGTGGAAAACGGATCAGCTATCATCAAAGCAGCACGACTCCACAAGTTTTAAAAATATGGGCACTGGAGTGCATACTTGGATAAGAGATGAATCCGTTCTCCTTCCTTTATACAGACCATATATGTGTCCCCTTTTAGACTACTCTTCTCAACTCTGGTGTCCTGATAAAAAAAAGACATCGCACTTGCAGACAGAATAGAAAGAAAAGTAACGAAATATGTTCATGGAGCCAGATATTTAAATTATGAACAAAGGCTAAATAAATTCGGCCTAATGTCATTAGAAAGTAGAAGGTTGAGAGGAGATCTTGTGTTAGCAAGGGAAATAATCAATGATGATTACCTCATAACAAAAATGGGTCTAGAGTTTAAACATATTAATGTCAACACCAGGGGACATCCCCTGCAGTTAGCGCTACCAACATCAATAGAAAAGAAAGAAACTTCTCATCAAGGTATGCACTCCAATCCCAGTGCATTGCTTAATACCAATAATGCCACTGTGACTCATGCTGAAAAAGATAATGTGGATGTTTTAGATGAACCAACTTCCCCTTTAACTTTGCCAAGTGACTTGTTGCTCACACAGAACCCTGTTCTAAATTTAAGAGATACTGCAGACCACCCCCTCTTCCTGTTGAGGTCACTACCACGAACGTACAGTCTGCAGCCCTTCCTCTACTTCTGAGGCTCAAGAAGTGCCTTTACAAGAAAATAACAGAATACAAATGGAAATTACACCTCCAAATGCCCCCTTAAGTGTTATAAACTACACCAATCCTAGCCCATATGCTTCTTTGTTTCACAACCCAATCTACCCAGCAAGACGACATAATGCTGTAAGACTCTTATATATGGGTGGCATGGATACACTACCAGATAGGATATTTGTAACAAAAAATATTGCTGAAAGACTTGATGCATTTTTTTGTGAATGAAATCTATGCCCTGATACATGTCTCGGGGAGATTATGTTTGATGTCAGTTTTAAGCTAAATTCTGGCTTATAGCACTTTTGGGCAAATATCAATATTTAAAATACACTTCCTTATGGTCCCTGTTTGAAGTAATTCCACTCACTAAACCAGCCTATAGGACTATAACTCTACTGTTCCAAAATGAAGGAGTCAGCATGACTGATCTAATATACTGGTTGAAGCAAAGATGTATAGCTCTGGGTAACCCAGAAGCCATTTTCGATTTAGAGCATATTTGGACTGGTGGATGGAAGCTGAAAATCATTCTAAAATCCACTGATGAAGTGTTGCAACACTTACCAAACTGTTTTTTTCTTAGGCAGGTATGGGGGGGTTCTGTTTTATGCTGGCCAGCCTAAGGCATGTTATAAATGTGGTTTGACTGGACACCTGAGTAGTATTTGTGATAATGAACGATATCATCTATGTAATGACCTAGGACACACTAGTATTTACTGTCAGAATGAGCAAGTATGTAATCTATGTGACACTAAGGGACATTCATTTCAGAGTTGTAGATGGGCTGTGCATAATCAGGCAGATCCCTCTGATGATGCCGAACAAAGGTTGATAGTAGCACTGGCACAAAGAGCTACCTTTTCCTTCACCCAAAACCTCCTGTCAGCCTCCCCCTCATCCCTTCATCTTCAAGTTATTGAACTTTTTGGACAAACAACATGTTTTGCAGAAGATCTGGGACATACTAAATATACTATGGGATAGTACAAAGCTGTGAGTCACCCAGGACCTCCCAGTAGGGGCCTGTCAGAAATGAGCGGCATTTCACCCTGTGGTGGTTAAGCTTATTGCTGCAGGGATAACATTCAAAATGTTGTATCCCGCTCACTTGCAAGTACTGATTCAAGGTACCTGGCTCTCCTTTGACACAGTAGATTCAGCCATTTAGTCCCTCAAGTGACTGCTGCCAAAAGTTGTTTAAGGAATGGTGAGCCTTAGAGATCCTACTGTATTACTGCCTGGATAACTGTGCGCTCGTCTGATTGTTAATACATTTCCCTTATGCTTTACCTAATTTTTGGTCCTTCTTCATGTGAACAGTCCTCCCTGGAATGTCCAATTTTTTCTGGACTTTCCTCCCACTCGCTTTCCCTGTGCAGACCCCTACAGAGGGGCTGTTTTGGGGCTTATCCATTCTCTGATGACTGCCCTGGTTTACACTTCTCCTTGATCTGCCGAAAGCTCCCTCCTAAAGGACGGTCCCTTCCCTGTGCCATTATGAATGCCTTTTTAACTTGTTTTGGCCTTTGTTGCTCCTCGCTCCTCTATCCTACCACACAATGTCCTGTTATGCAGCTCTCTATCTTGTTGGATGTCTCATAGCTTCAGGCGGATGCAGGTCCAGTTCTTCAAGGTCTCCTCAATAGTCTGCACAGCTACACGAATGCTCTGGTGGCTGGAAGATTCCCGTCCATCTTTTTTGTCTGCATTTATCTTTCTGGACTTTTGGACTGGTTTATTGCAGGGACTGTTGCTGTAATGTTTTGGATACAATTTTTCTTTGGCTGGGTTCCAAGATTTCTGCGGCTCTCCAAGGAAGCATCTGCACATTATCTTGGTGCTTGGATACGGCCATGGAGATCATGTGGGTGGGTTCTGTTTCGGGCTCTCATATAAGTAGTTCCTCCTCTCTGTGTCTCTTGTAGTGGAGGGAGGACCCCACCTGTGCTCTGTGCCTGGGTCAGTATACCATCTAGGTTTTTTCTTTTTTTTTTTATATACATGTATGTTGTTTGTGCAGGGTCTTATGAAGAAGAATGTATTTACATTGCAAGGATTCGGTAAATCAGCACTATTCCACACTACCTCGAGGGGTTTGGAAGTTCTGCAAAATTGTCTCATTTGGGGTCCTGGGAAATACCTTTTCTGGTAGGTGATATTGTCTTTGGGGTTTAAAGAGAGGTACGCTGACCCATCCAGTATCCCCCAGTTTCTAAAACAGTTTCACCCCACAACATGTTCCTCACATATTTTGGAGGCATTAACAGTGGATATCACATCCTCAGAAGTGGGGGCAGCAGTACTCTCACTTTAAACAAATAAGGCTCCAGGCAAAGATGGTCTAACTGTTGAGTTCAATAAACTAATTTGTAAGGAAATAGCACAACAGCTGGCCTCGGCCTTTACTTTTATGCTCCAGACATCCAGATGTGTACAGGACAGTGTGCATTCACACACCTCTTGTGTCCAGGACCCCAGGCTGTTGCATTGGTATGCTGTGCCTGCCCTTGTGTGTTACCTGGTGCACCATGCACACCCATGTCTATGATGCCTGGACAGAGTTTGAGGCTCACATGTATTGTTGGTGGTACAGAGGCCAGGGGGGACAGTAGGTTGTGGTACTACATGAAGTGGCATATACGGTGGTTGTCTCCACTGCATACATCGGGATGCCATACCGCATGCTTGTATGATGGAGCTCACCTGTGTGTAATGCTACTGGTGGTACCAAAGGTACCTTGTGGCCAAGCCTGCCCTGTTCACTAGCAGGAGGCATATGTTGTGGCTGCGGCATATTAAATGTGTATGGGCAGTTATGCTTGGTAGTGTGTACTGGATAGGGTACTGTGTACCACTGTGGGGGACTGATCACACCTCTCTTTTCCTCCCCTACAGATCTCAATGCCCTGCCTGCCCAGGACAGGGGCCAGCAGTACCAGATGAGGCCATTCAGCCTCCTAAATACGGATTTCAAAATTCTGATAAAAATCTTAGTTTCAAGACTTTCTGAAGCCGCACCATATCTAATATTAGTATCCCAAATGTGCTCAGTGAAAGGATGTTCAGTTAGAGATAATCTCTTACTGGTATGGGAACTGGCAGAACAGAGAAAGGAGACTAAGATTACAGATTATCTACTATCCTTGGACCAAGAGAAAGCCTTTAATAGAATCCCCCACAGCTTTATAAAAAAGGTGTTACTTTCCTATGGAATCCCTATAGAATTCAGTCACCGGAATGGGACAATCTATGGTGCAGCGACTGTCATCCATTTGATTAATGGGCATCTGGGTTCATATGTGCCAATCAATAGAAGTGTAAGACAGGTCGGCCCTATGAGCCTGCTATTGTATGCATTTTGTTTAGATCCCTTATTATGGCTTTTACAGAATGATGCTCAAATTAAGGGTACTAAACCTAGGGAAGGAATCTTGGAAGTCAAAACTTCTGCTTATGCAGATGACGTCTGTTTGTTCCTAGCAGAGTGAGCTTTTGGTGAAGTGGCTCTGAATAAGACTGAACGGTATTCTGTGGCAGCTGGGGCTAGTATAAATAAAACGGAGTGTAATATATCCAATAAGTACTATAACTGAGCCATTGGATTCACTGCAGGGTATCCCAGGTACTATAGAGACAGTTCAAATCTTAGGTGTTTTCTTTGGCAAGGGTGATAATGGAGTTTTAAACTGGGAAAAGAAAATAGAATATGCTAAACAGAAAGTACAAATTTGGAAATCATGGCAGCAAACAAAGACAAAGAAAGTTCTGACAGTCAAAACATTTTTAATACCACTTTTCACATATTTAAGCATGGCATATCCAATACCTTGAGCTTTTGAAACAGCTCTATTAAATCTGGTATTTCAGGCTATAAGGGGTAGTCAGTTGAACTCCATCAAACAGAATATTCTTCATCTACCTATACAACAGGGAGGGTTGAATTTGCTTAATCCAATTTCTTTTTTCTATAGTGTATTCTTTCA
Source organism: Neoceratodus forsteri (assembly GCA_016271365.2). Lineage (NCBI taxonomy): Eukaryota > Metazoa > Chordata > Ceratodontiformes > Ceratodontidae > Neoceratodus > Neoceratodus forsteri. Next base: position 1,153,460,290 of record CM057456.1, on the reverse strand, counting down.
TAACAATTTGATAGACCCGGAAACTTTGTGTCCAGCAGTCTGGACAGTATTTCCAGCTGTTTGTCTAGTACCCATTTTTTTCAAAATGGAGATTTCAGTAGCTAGGAGAAGCCCTGGGTTTGTTAAACCAGTGATTGGTAAAATAAGGCAGTGGAAATTAGAAGTGACACCTGTTGCACAGCAACCCAGAAAATGCATATACCATTCAAACACAGGTATTTTTTGTAAAGCCAGTGTTTAAAAGGGTGTCTGAAGCCCATTATGGGCAAGTTTTAAAAAGCTTACAAGATAAACTAATTCCCCCTAAAATGTGGGGTGTGGCATGGCTCAGCAGTCATGGGAAACTCATTGTTAAGGGTAATGCAAAACATAAGGGTCAGGCAGAAAGAATATGTCCTAGGCCATGGTGTATAGCTCTAGAAGAATCAATGGAGCACTTTCTGTTGTTATGCGCTTATGTGCAAGAAGTCTGGAAGTCATTATGCCTTAAGTGGCAAAACAAAGACTGGAGTTCAGTCATATATGAAGAGGTGGTGGGAGGTTTTTCTTTGAAATTTAGGAATTTTGATGAAGGGATACTCAGACTCATTTTCACCTGTATTAAATGGGTATTGTGGTGTCATATCCTGTTTTCAGGGTAACCCACAGTGCCTCCTCTACTCCCTGTTCGTCCTTTAGTTCTGTTGCTTTGTTCCCTTCCCTTACATAGAGAGCTCCTCCTCCTCCTCTTTTACCCTCCCTGTCCCTCCTGTACATTGTGTATCCTGGTATGTTGACATCCCAGTGATGGTTCTCAGTGTAACATGTTTCTGTGATTGCCACGATATCCAGATGTCCCTCTTCTGTCAAGGCTACAAATGTGTGTGTGTGTGTGTGTGTGTTTGTTTGCATGTATGTATGTTTGTTTGTGTGTGTGTGTGTGTATATATATATATATATACACACACACACACACACACACACACACACACACACACACACATAGTGAGGAGATACTGTGTGTGTTTGTACATATATATATGTATATATATTTTTAATTTCATGAAATAGTGTCCTCATTCATACAGATTCCTTTGGAAATGGAATAAACAGAATAGAGGAGATATTGCAAAACTCATTTTTTATGCCAACTTGCTTCCTCTGACACACTACATAACACCATCAGACCATGACATGCATGTGAACCCATTGTGAGTTAAAGCTCTCCAGCCCATCGCAATGTGTCCCCCATGTGACAGAACACTGCACCATACCTTTCCAGGCTCAGAGCAGTGATGTGTTTCACCGATCCTTGTACTGCCCTGCCAGCTCCCAGAGCTCATCTCTGAACCTGAGTTGTTGGCACGGGAACACAACATGCTACTCTCTGACACAACAGCTGTCCCTGCACACAAGATTTTTCCATAACTTTTAGGTGATTCTATCAACCAATGACAATATGTAATCAATAATCCTGGCAAAAATGTGTACAGTGCAATTATTTATTTAACAGGTCTATTCTTTCAACAGGTCTACACATTATTATATTCTACTTTTCTGGGCATAATGAGCCCGATTCTAGAAGGGTGGCGCAGGTTGCCACCTAACACAACTTGCAGCCCTCTCAACTGCAACATTGATCCTGTGCCATATTCTAGAAGGGGCAGAGTCTTCGCAACAAAGTCCTGTACCTGCCCAGCATGTCGCAACCCACTGCTGCAGGTTGCAAGTACACCACCCACCCATGTCCTGACCACTGTGTCGCTCACCACATATGTGGCACATCACCTGCCCCGATAGTCCAGTGCCCCCAACCATAAAATGACACTAGATTCTTGATTCCCTGTTAGTCTAGTGCCCCCCCAAACTGTACATGTCCATAATATTAAATTATTCCTGATTCCCTGGTAGTCTAGTGCCCCCCTGAGCTGTACATGTCTCATAATATAAATGGCTCCTGATTCTCTGGGTCTAGAGCCCCCCAAACTGTACATGTCCATGATATAAAATACCCCACTCCCTGGTAGTCTGAGTGCCCCCCACACCCGCCGCGTTAAGCCACCCAGCACCCCCAACCACGGTTAGCGATTGCACAGCCACCTCTCACCTCCATGGCCAGCCACTGACTGAGTGCTGTATTAGCATTACAGAAACAGACGCACTCAGAAATTAATTTCTGAGTGCATCAGCAGTTGCGCTCATTACTGCACTCAGTCAGTGGCTGGCCATGGAGATGAGAGGTGGGCTGTGCCAGTCGCTGGTTGGGGACAGGTGGGGGGGTGCTGGGTGAGCTGGCATGGCTGGGTGTGGAAGCCACTAGACTACCAGGGAATAGGGAATTATTTTATAATATGGAAATGTACAGTTCAGGGGGGCCGCTAGACTACCAGGGAATTGGGAATTATTTTATATTGTGGACATGTACAGTTCGGGGAGGTGGGCACTAGACTTCCAGGGCTGGATTATTGCCACATATGTGGCAAGCAACGCACGGTTCAGGGCACGGGTGGGGGGATGGAAGCACCGCCTTGCGGGGCCTCTGCCAACAGCTGTTTCGGGGGGCTGGGGGTGTGAGTAGCCCTGAGGAGCCCCACTGGGGTGTGCTGAGCATGGGGGGAAGGGAAACTGTGCACTATCCACTGGACAGCTGATGGGTCTACAGGACCCCAGGGTCATCCATAAGTTATACCAGCTAAATGCTGGTATAACTTACATTGCTGGATCTCCTTCAGGGGTTCATGTAGAATCCCGATGTGGGCACTTTGTGGCTGCCCTTCTAGAATGGGGTGCAACTGCTGCCGTAAAGCCCCTAGCGCCATGTCGCAGGGGGTTTATGTGGCGTAACAGCTGTTCGGTGCAAGTGGCCTGCGACATTTTGCAGGTCACTTTGTAGAATCAAGCATGTTGCAACTGCTGGTGTAAGTTGCTACATACGCCATTCTGCTTGGTGCAACTGTTGTTATGCCTGGAGTAAGCCTTCTAGAATCGGGCCCAATAACTTTATTTTTATTAAAAATGACAGGTTAAATTATTTCACCAGTTATTCATTTCAGATGGCATCTCAATACTTTAAAGGCAAAAATAAGTTTGTACAAAGAAAGGTATGGACTTAACAGGTCAGTAGTATAAGTTCATATATCTCGTCAAATGTTAAATTTCAGCCAATCAGCGCGTGCCACGTCATTTGACAGGTGGGCGTGGCCTAAAACGGACCAATCAGAATCGCCCCTTGTTAAACCGGAAGTCCCTCCCTAAAATGTGCTAGACCCGCCCACTTCTGGCGGAAGTGATGCAACCTCAAACCCGTGCCCGGCCCCTTGCACAGGAAATGACACGCATTCGAACCCGTGTCCAGACCCTTTTGGCGGAAAATGACATGCGTTCGAACCCCAGTGCCCCAACCCTTGTGCAGGAAATGACCTAACAGCACCATTTTGTAAGCGTCTTATGCCCCTCCTTCTCGTGACACCTCGAGCCCCTGCCAGACCATCTTGTCTCGAACCCAGTCCCACCATGCTAGGTTGAACTCCTGCATCCCCACCTGTCTCCTGCACTCCCACCATCCTGGCTCAAACCCTGTCACCCACCCCTCATTCTCGTACACCTCGAGCCCCTGCCAGACCATCCTGTCTCGAACCCGAGTCCCACCATGCTAGGTTGAACTACTGCATCCCCACCTGTCTTCTGCACTCCCACCATCCTGGCTCAAACCCCTGTCACCCACCCCTCATTCTCATACACCTCGAGCCCCTGCCAGACCATCCTGTCTCGAACCCGAGTCCCACCATGCTAGGTTGAACTCATGCATCCCCTCCTGTCTCCTGCACTCCCACCATCCTGGCTCGAACTCCTGCCCCCCCACACCTCATTCTCGTACACTCCTCGAGCCCCTGCCAGACGATCCTGTCTCGAACCCGAGTCCCGCCATGCTAGGTTGAACCCCTGAGTCCCCTCCTGTCTCCTGCACCCCCACACCATCCTGGCTCAAACCCTGTCCCCTCTTCATCACTGTGGTCCTCCCAACCCCAAAAAAATCAGTTAGTGTTTATGTAGTGGTGTGTGACCCCTGTAGGCCTATTGTATAACTTCAGGGGCCGTGTGTGTGTTTTTTGATTAGGATATTTTCAGAAAGAAGTATCTAGGAGGGAACCTGATCATGCAGAGATGTCACAGATCTGTGTGGAGACTCCCACCCCCCGAGGGGAATTCATCTGCCTGTGTGAGTACCCCTTTTTTCTGTTTTTGTAACAGTATACAAAATTATTTAACATGCATCTGTAGGACTGTGTCAAACTTGCATCAAAAGGATAGCTTTATGTAAATGCATGTAACATTTATAAGCTAAAGCGGGGACCTCTGTAAATAAGATGGTTCAGCAGTTTCTCTGGATAGCATTGCAACAATCGCTAAAACTAATTATACTTTTGTCATGAATTAGAAAGAATAAAACTATATAAGAAAAAGGAATACATACCTATAGTTCACCCCTCAGCTCAGTGTAGTATCAAGGAGAAGGCTGAAATGAAATGTGTGTGATATTTATAATGTTTTGAAAGGGGGCTAACAGATGTACCTCTGACACGTTACCATGTATAGTATGATGGGGTGTGGTGATGGTTTTACCAAGGGCAGTCCATCTTGCTAAGCATTATATCGCCCTGCATTTGAAGCCAGAAGGCACAGCTTTGAGAGATTTCTCAGATTCTGTTTTAGAGACTTGGAGCAGATTATCAAAACATCAAGCAAGAAGATGGCAGCGCTTCTCATTTCAACATCCCTGTAACAGGTCAGATTGTTATACCACCTAATGAGAAATTCAACCTCCCTGTAACAAGCCAGATTGTCACACCACCTAATGAAAAGTCTGGAGATGAAAAGCCAAGCAAGAAGATAGCTGTCGGGAACTAGCCCAAGCCAGCGTGTGTGTGCTACGTGAGGTGTGAAAGCGAATGCCCACACAAGTCTTGTTGAGTGGAAGAGTGTCTGACATAAAAGAAACTCGCTGAACAGTTTGGTGAATCAGAAAATCCTAAACCTGACTGTCCTTCTGAAGAGACACCACTGCAAGACCTTGAAGAGTTGCTGGGGTGTGAATCTGATGCAGAAAAGAAGTTACTATGAAACCAAAACAGAGAGTGACAAGAAGGGGAGCTAGAGATGATGGTCAGTGAGACACTGCCAAAAAAGCATCAGAGAAAGTTGTGAAAAGAAATGCAAGACAGAGCCAAGAGGCGCTCTGACCAAGAGGGTGATGATGATGATAATGCAGCCACAAGCAGTCAGGCCCAGGCTAAGAAAGAGAAAGATGAGAAAATGAAGAAAAGAGTTGCCTTGATGAGGTAAATGCATTTTAACATATAAAAAATGTGAGTGGTTACATGGCATAACTGAGGGAGATGAGTTAGCAGTAGAACTAAATCTTACCTATAATGAGTCGGAGGACCAATGTTGTTTTGTTTTACTTTAATAGACTGAAGGATTTGGATGGAGCAGCAGTCATATTCGACAGCATGGATTCTCGACTTTCCACAAATCTACTGCTCGACTGTCTTTGCTGTGTGAAAGATACAAATGTGGTTGTTAATGAGATGTGAGAACCAGTATGTTAGAAATACAGAGAGCGATAGAATGTTTCAAATGTCACAGAACAGGCTGTGATCACCACACAACCCTCTTCTTCTACTGAGATTAGACAGGGGGCCTCATGTGAAAAATCAGGCCTTAGTAAACCCCCCAAAACTGACAACGATATGTATTGTAAGTACATTATGTATCATACCATCCGTGGTGCAATTGCTTCAGTGATACAGAGGGTAATACATAGTGAATTGGTTGATTCCTGTCCTGGGTGTGAGATAGATGATCCGAGTCAGAAAAACCATTCATGTGTCCTTGATGACTTAAGGTCTAAAGAAGCATACAGAAATGTTTCTGAAGCCATACATATAGGGCAGCTCATGCCCGTGATCTTGGCAATCGCTATGAAGCATCAGGGGTTAAATATGACCAATTGTACCCTGGAAACTATAAGTCATGTTTTAAATGATGTGAGAAAATCTGATGACCCCATGTGGTTAGTTATGCAAATGTTACAGCAGACAGATGGTGAAATTAAAAAAGATGCCTGCCGTCTGGTCAGCAAAGGCTCCTTTAAAAAATTTCTAAAAAGAAATTCAGGAACACTGTTTATATTGTAAAAAAATTACCCCAACACCTGCCCCTACCCTTCCCCCAAATTACTACATGGAAACATTTCAGTACCAAAATGTGTCATATTTTATTTTTACAGATAATCATGCGGAATGCAGTACAGAGAGAATCAAAGGTTTATGTATCTGATCCTAAGCCATTACTGTCATCCATCACTGTTTGGTTCACCTCAATATGACATTTGCCTTTGTGAGATACATGCAGCCTATGAACTGATGATGTTTGCCCTTCCAGAAGTATGGGAGGATACAGATAAATATATAAATGAATCTGTGTTACCACTTGTAGAAAATGTTAAAGTGATTGCCGATATATTCATGGAAGGCGATGAATGTCTTTGTGGACTTTATATCATGGTCGTCATGGCCATGTGTGTGTACTACAAAGCAAGAAAAACCTTGTGATATTGTGCGTGTTGTTAACCTGGCTTCTCTGCTTGCTGAAATAATCTACTGGTCAAAAAGGACCCTTTAAAAATGATATAAGGAAATTCAGGAACACTGTTTTCATTGTTAAAACAACCCCCCACCCCAAAACTGCTACTTGTTACCATTTATATTATTGTTCATATTGTTACCCTGGCTTTTACCACTTGCTAAATGTATGTTTTTTCCAGAGTATACAACGATGGAAACACCCTGTCAGTGCATCCAGAGGCTTATTTACCAACTAGTCAGACACAAAGCTAAACAACCTGGTTTAAATCTACCTACAGGACAAGCACCGTCTGTACTTTTAGAGACATGCCAAGGTCTTTTGATGGTCTCCCAGAGGACCCCAAAAAGAAACTGTGGATTATTTTAAGGATGAGGGGCTACTCTTGAGGAAGCAATGTTTAAAATTGCTATAGAGTTTATGCATAACCCTTATGATGTAATACACTTTTGTGGTTTTATCTGTACTGCTGTTGACTTTTTAGTGTTTAGTTTGCAGAGCGGGGGTCTGATCTGACATCCTAAATTTTGCTTCTTTTATCGCTTTTGTTGTGTTTTTATAAACCAGATTTAGCATATGCTTTTCCTAAATAGTGTATTATAATGTACTTTCAGATGGAGCGATCTGGCATGCTTCTAATATTCCAGACAGTCTTGATGTCTACAATGTACCGTGTGATAAAGGACATTTTAAAGGAACCTATATACTTTGAAAGCAGCCTGCATTAAATGTCTGCTCTGAAGATGCTGCTGCTTCACTGGCAGAAAACACACTGACTCTGATTAAAGAGTTGCCACCCCTTGTATGGAGATTCTATGTTGACCTAATGGAAAACAGTAACCAGTGAAGCAGTATGCAAGGTGAATGCCATTTTGATGTAACAGAATGTCTTCAAATCAGCCTTATTATTTTGAGTGGTGTATGGCATATGTGTGTATGTATTGTGCATACCTCATCACTAAGGGTGAAGTGGACGATTCCAATGCATGTATAAAACATACAGCTCAGAAGTTGCTGTTTCAGGGTATTGTGAAGCGTGTAAAAATTGAAGAGTAGAAAAACAAAATTATTATATAATCTGTTGCATGCTTACCATGTGTTATGACTTTTGTATGTAGAACCTATATGCATTAGTTGATGTATTATAAAGTAAATATTCAAATACTGTTATGACGTGTGTATTTATAAATAAAATATAATCATGCATTGCCCTTTGTGGTTGTCATAGTGTTATGCCTTTTGTATTAGAACCTACATGCATTAGTTGATGTATTATAAAGTAAATATTCAAATACTGTTATGATGTGTGTATTTATAAATAAAAATATAATCATGCATTGCCCTTTGTAGTTTGTCATAGTGTTATGCCTTTGTATGTAGAACCTATATGCATTAGTTGATGTATTATAAAGTAAATATTCAAATACTGTTATAGCGTGTGTATTTATAAATAAAATATAATCATGCATTGCACTTTGTGGTTGTCATAGTGTTTTTAAAAAGAACAAAAGAGCACATACTTTATTTTACTGGTGACAAGAGTTTTGCTAGCTAGCAGATGTGTCGAGGTGTTGTGAAAGGAGATGAATGACCACCTGTTCCAGAATATATATTTCAATAAAAAAAGTGGGTAGTTTCACAGGGTGACTCAGCTGTATAAGGCTGCAAAAAACTTGATAAAGAGGTCACCAGGAAAGGTGTTGCAGAATGGCTTATGAAGCAGGAGCCCTATTCATTACAAAGCAGCCAGAGTCCGATTTAGAGAAATCCTGTCATTGTTTCTGACACTTAGACAGACAATGGCAAGCTGATTTAGTGGATATGAGTCAATATGCAAAAGTACAATAATGGGTTTAAAGTACATACTGGCGTGCATCGATGTGCTGTCCAAGTATGCCTGGGTAGTGACTTTAAAGAACAAATCAGGCAAGGCCGTGATTCAAGCCTTTAAAACTATTTTTAAAGTGGGCGCACACCTCAGAAGTTGCAGACTGATCAGGGTAAAGAGTTTCTAAATGCTTCCTTAAAGAACCTATTAAACAAAATAAATACATCATTTTGTGACAAATAATGAAGATTAAGGCCAGCATTGTAGAAAGATTTAATAGGACACTGAAGTCACGCATGTGGCGTTACTTACAACCAGAATACTTGGAAATATACAGATGTGTTGTCAGACCTGGTGCACAGCTATAACCATACTTATCACAGAAGCATTAAACACAGACCTGTGGATGTTAACCCTTCCAATGCCCTGGGTGTATGGAAGATCCTATCTGGTAATTCTGTTCTTGGCAAAAACAAAAGGTACCCTTCAGAAAGATGATCACGTTAGACTATCTAAGCTAAAAGGGTGTTTGAAAAGGGATATGAACAGGCGTACACAGATGAGATATTTGTGACGGAAGTCTTAAAGACACAGAGGCCCACCTATAAGCTAAAAAGACTATCAGGGGAAGACATTAAAAGGTACTTTTTCGCAGAGGGCTGCAAAAATTGAACCTGATGAGGACCGTGTGTACAGGTGTAGAAAATACTGAAGGAGAAAAGCGTGGCAGAAAACTTGGTATCTGGTAAAGTGGAGAGGTGGCCTGATAAATTTAATAGCTGGGTTGAGGCAACACAAGTTCAGGACATTAGAAGCAGATAAAGGCTTAATAATGCTCAAAATGGATTTTATATCACATTGCCCAGCAAATGCATCATACATTTTCCCCAACAATACTTTATCCACTTTACTGTAAAGTTACCACAACGCTGAACTACCTGGTGGAATGGGAAGTGGGCTTAGCAGAAATTCAGTACCCTCATACCTGGGACAATGTGCCTGCACAGAAAAACAGGTTCAGTATGCTCTATCAGCCTCTAAATGTAGCCCACATTAAAACACCACCAACTGGACCCTTTACTGGGTCAGCATTTAAATCCCATCGATATTATCCTAACATGGCTGGTGTTATTGCTCAAATTAATAAAAGCATATTTGAAGTAAATGAACTGCCAGTGGTTTTGGAACAACAAACCGTCGGAGAAATAAGCATTGACAGTGACATCAAATGTATTTTGTTTATGCATGGCCAGTTACAGTACCTTTTGGGTTTTTAGCAGACTCGGTAGGTGTAGGAAAGAATCTAACAAAGACCCTCAGATAATGAGGGCTTTTACACATTATATATATATACACTGACATTATCACACATGAAATAGTGGTGACAGTCTAGTGCCTTTGCTGAGATGCGTACCCGTCAGGGGAGCCAAGACAATGAGATAGTGACCGTGACCTCGATAAACCCCATTATCAAACAGTCAGTAAACATCAGATCGATACAGTCACTATTGAAATAAAGAATAGATCAAAATGAACCTGTACCATTTCGATTTGGAAAGGTGATCGTGAAGTTGCATTCGCCCCAGAGGTGCTCTAAAATTTAAACAAGGATGGTGATTGTTCGACATTATAGGGGACCCTGCCTTGTGCAAACTATTACAAAGCGCTGGGCAGGATCACGGTCTGCCAGGCTTTCATGGTCTTCCTACTATGTATGGTTCTGGTATGGGAGGGATATTTAGGTAGTCTGTTCAGAAAAGCAGTTCCATTTTTAGAAGAGTTTGAAATTGCAAAACCACATCTACAGACAGCTACTAAAAATGTTGCAAAGGATGTTGTGGGACATGTGACTAGTGCTGTCGCTCAAAGATGCCAGGGTGAATAGACAGGCAGATTTTCAACCCTTATTGAAGTAGTTGTTCTGGCAAGCGTTCCCCAATATATGTTTTGAGTTTTAGATGAAGGTTATTTGCATTGTGTGTCAGTATTGCCTGTTGTACACTAATGGTGAAGCATTCTTGCATTTATTATAATTGTATTATTATGCATTTTTCTCTCTTTTTTATATTCTGGGTTTCTATACAGCATATACATCAATTTATAAGTGAATGGAATGGGAATTTTCCAATATATGGACTACTTATAGTATCTTAAAAATATTAAATATTATTTTTAAAAAGTGTTGTGGTACATTAAAAATATGAGTGGTTATGAAAACTTTTGGATAGTTAATTTAAGTCAGAGAAACGTTTTCTACCCATCATTCCTTTTCTAATATCTTGAAATCTTGGATTTATGCTGACTTTGTGAGAATAAATGTATTTCTTTTTTCTTCCCACCCCACCTTTACCTTAAGTGTTACGGTTAGTTTATTTTTTTCTCCTGTTACCTGCCCCCCCCCAACTTCTTCTTACCACCTCTAATTTTTTCCTCTCCAGGATTTTATTTCTCTCCTTCGCTCTTACCCCTTTTTTACCCCCATCCTTCTGGATATGTATAAATGATGGTTGAGTTCTAATTGATGGTGTTTTTTTTTTAGTGTGATGGTTCAGCCTTTTTATAAAGAATAAGTCAAAGATTTACAAATTAAATAAATTTTATGGGATGAATATCATTATATGCATTTATAACAGGAAGGGGATTTGATGTTACATGCACACCCTTATAATTTGAACATATCTTTTTAAGGGGGGACAAATTATGATAGGAATACAAAGAGAAACTGGTTATCTTTATTTAGTAATGTCCAGCCTGAAATTATTAATGTTTGTGATTGTACAATGTGCATGGAATTTGGAACCTTGTATTATTTGCTTAAGTAATTTGAACAGCCTATTGTCTTTTAAGTATTACTGAGAAATTAGAGTAGTCTCATTTAATATTGTTGCCATTAATTTTCACCCAGGTGTTTTGCATTTTTAATGGGTAATGGTATTTACGGTGGTGTTGTTTCGGGTATCTGACCATGCTCACTGATGAAGATCTGTTGATTGAAGCAATGGGGCAGACAGTCTGCATCCATATGGATCCTAAATAAAGTTTGCATATTAATTATTATACTAATTTATCCAGTGCCATGTTTAAGTTTATTTTATGTTCAGTAAAGATTGAGGTAAAGGAAAAATACACTCATATCTTGTAAATTTTATTTGTTTCCATGTCAACAGAAAACTCTTTTCATGCAGCTCAGCTGTTAGAGATATATGTGATTGCTTTCATTTATTTTCACTTTTCATTGTAGTCCTTGTAACTATCATGGGAGTCTCCATTTTCTGGTTGTTGAAATCTCATTGTCCCTGTGAGCTGCAATAGCATATGAGAACATGATGTGTAAGTACTCTTTAGACTCCACAATATGCCTGCCTGCGTATTTAGAGTTTAACAAAACACATGGCAGCAAGGTGTGAAATACCATATTTACATTCAGTTAGCTTTGCAAACAGTCTGAGATGTAATGCAAGGTTTTCCCCTTAAATTATACTCTATTTGTGTGTTTCCAGAGAGTTTTTTCAGGATATACGTACCGTTAGCATAGAGATACATGGTATAAATGGGTGATGTGACATCATGTTCTCATATGCTAATACAGCTCTCATTGATTGATTGATAAAATTGTATTTTCAAAGAGGAACAAATGATTAGGGGAAACAATCCCTGTTTTCAACAAAATGCCCTGTACAATCCAAATACAGTACAAAAAGATTACATTAAAAAAACTACATAAAAACAAAGTTATACAACGTTAAGGTAATTTGATCAATATCAAGTGTATCATGTACAAGTAATACATAAAGATTTATGTAATGCAGTCTGAAATTCATGTAGCAAATTTTTGGCCTGCAAATCAGTAGATACCATATTCCAAGACTTGGCTATAATCATTTGTAAAGTAGCATCTCCAAATTTGTTATGAAGCCATAAATATAGTAAATTCAATATATTTGACTTTAATTTATACTTTTTGTCTCTCAGCAACTCAGTTGTTACCAAGTAACATAAAGGATGAGTAACTTTAGATTTGAGTAATTTATAACACCAAGATAACCATTTGTATTGTCTTTATTCATCAGGCCCTAACCTATCTAAGGCCAAATAGACATTACAATAGTGGGTACCAAATTTCCTTAACTTTATGAATCTTGCCAATTTGTAATAGGTTTGATCTATTTTCTTTAAAGCATTTTTTGTTGAATTCCTTTATATTGATCCACCATACTCCAAGACTGGAATTAGTAGCTGCTGAGTCATTTTTAACCTAGCATTTTTGTGAGGCAGGTAGAAAGTCTTCTTAAAGCCCGAAGCTTCTGATTTGTTTTCTTTACTGTTTATAATTTTTATTGCAGAAATTGGGTGTTAACATGTAAGTGATATCAATAACAGATTTGTACTAGCAGCAAGGCATCTGCTTGCAGTGCCGACATCCTGGGTTCAGTGACAGATTCAAGAGTTGAAGGGCAGGCAAGAGGAGAAAGGACTGAATGTCCCAGGGACTGCTGTCTTCCTCTGGGGGGGAGAGTGTCCAGCATTTTCAGACCCATGGCAGAGGCTGGGGGTACAGCTGCAGCCTCCACTGTCATCTTGGGGGGGTGGGATGGATGCTGGACATCATTACTCATCCCTGCCCTCAGGGGTCCAGCATTCAGGAAAAAGCTGGCCCCAAGGCATGGTGCTCTGCTCTGCCGCCAACTCCACTGCCACCAATGTCCACCTGGGGGAGCTGCTCCTGTGGCCCCAGGGGTAAGGCTTCCAATAGTGTCTGTCAGGAAGGGGCACCTACCTGGTGGCCCCACCCTAGGGGGTAAGCTTGGGCATGGGGGGAAGGTAGGCAAGTCAGGGCTGAGCTCCAGTAAGGATCGGGGGCTGGCCCCCCCAAAAAAAATAGAATTGTGCAGTGAATATGATCTGACATTGGGAAGTTAACAGTTTCATTAATCGACATATCATACAGGATGTTCATTTCACATATATTCAGTTATTGTTTTGTACATTGAGAATATTATTACAGTAAATCTACCAACAGTTATTAAAACCAAACTTTACAGAAAGGTCCATTTGGGGTCAACCTGGCATACTGTGGAGGAGACATAGGGGGCCCACATCTTTTGGTATTGTTATAATTTCCCTTTCGCAATGTGAGACATGCAGGATAGAGTGGCCTCTTGTTAGATCACTTGGAGGCAGTCCTGTAAGTGTAGGATCTTCTGAGATCTCCAGTTATGAAGGAGGAGCATCTAAGCCTCCCCTCCTGCATGGATACAGCATCAAATGCATGGTTCTGAGCAGTGGTATGGGGGTGGAAGGATAAGTAACAGCAGTAGCAGCCAGGATAGTGGAAGGGTGGTACCTACCACTTCCATGCAGGCTGCCTGGATTTTCTTCCAGTATTGTTGGACAGCTGTGCAGCTGCATAAGGTGTGGTAAATGTCTCCCCATGTCAGGTTACATCTCCAACAGCCGCAACAGTCCCATTGCCTGGAGCTTAACTGGTGTTCCGTATGCTCTGTAAAGTACCTTATTCTGGATGAGTAGACTCATGTTATCTTGACAAGCTAGGTGGTCTGCTTTCCAGGAGTGATCACAATCTTGTGGGATAAGTGTGATCCCTATGGCTGATTCCCAATATTTTGTGGCTGACTATGACTGATCTGGGATATCTGTATGGATTTGTGCATAAATCTAACGTGCCTTCCCATTCCCTTTGGAGATCCATGCTTGAATGTCCTGGGTCCTATCTTGTTTAGAAGGGTTTGGGGGTGAGTTTTTAACAGGGAGGATAATGCATTGTGTAGTTGAGGGAATCTCCAGTCATCTGTTTTGTACAATGGCTGGGATTCCCGTAATTTATCGTAGTCTTCAGGAACTAATGTCCCTGGTATTAGGAGGTCTCTCACATGGTTTACATCTTTGTTGGCCCATGATGACCGGTGTACTATCTTGCCATCTATGTGAACCAGTGGATTGTTCCACAACAGTAGCCATTGCATTGGTGTTGTGGAGGCTTTAATATTTTTGGCTACCCAGTGCTACGCTTGAATGAAGTATGTGTGACATTCCATTGTCATAAATGGTGTGGGGTTGGGTAGTAAAGATACACTAAGAGGGGGTGGGAAAGCAACTAAAGGATTTTATTGTGAGCCAGATAGGTGGGGGGGGTCAGACGAGGGTGCAAACCACTAGGATGTTTGTGCACAAATAAAGGAGTTTTATCCTTTGAATCCCAGTAGGTTTCAACCCCTCTTGGTCCAGTGTGATCTCAATTTCAGCCCACTGAGCCACAGGGTTGTACCTTCCCATAGGAAGGAGCTTATGAGCCTGTCCAGTTTTGCAAACCATGTTGAGGGTAGTCTAAGGGGTAGGTGTGAAAGATAATGCAATGTTTTGGGGGCAGAGATAATTTTGATTGCTGCTGTTTTGCCTGCAAGAGAGAGAGATTTAATTTCTTTCAACAGTCAAAGTCCAGATTTAGTTTTTGTAGTAAGGGGGCCATATTAAGGGTAGATATTCTAGTGATCTCCCTGGCTAATTGTATGCCCAAGTATTTAAAGGATGGTGGTGACCATTTGAGGCCAGCCTGGGTGAATGGAGCTGGGTCACATATTTTGTTAAGGGGAAGGACTTTCATCCTCCCTTGGTTTATTAAGGCCTGATACTAGGGAAAATGCTTTCAGGAGGGATATGAGGTGGGTGAGGCCTGTTGGGGCATCTGAAAGGAGTACCAACAGATCATCTGTGCAGAGACTGGGGTGGAAGTCCTTATCCTTAAACAAGACCCCCCCTTAGGGTTGGGTGAGTGTGAATCTTTATTGCCAGTGATTAAAAAAGCAGAACGAATAGCATAGGATATAGGGGCAGCCCTGACAGTTCCATTATGCAATTCAGATGGTGGGTATAGGATGGAGTTTGTTAATATTCAGGCATCTGGGGCATGATATAATGTTTGAACCCAGGTGGAAAAATATGGCCCAAATCCCATATAGTGTAGAACTGTAAGTTAGCAGCCCCATTCCAGAGCCAATAGCCTTTTTGAAGTAAATTGCGACTGCAGCAGTTGGGGTGAGTACTGTGTTTGCCCTTGCTATTATGAATATTATGGAGTGTAGGTGGTCTGATGCCTATCTGCCTTTTGTGAACCCTGCCTGTGCTGGGTGGATAAGGTGAGGGAGGATTTTGTCCAGTCGAAGGGGTATGGCTTTTGCAAGGATTGTCGCATCAGTATTGATTAGGGATATAGGGTGGTAACTGGCAGAGAGACTGTGGTCTTCCCCTCTTTAGGGAGAACTGTTATTATTGCCTTTCAAGGGTAGGGGGAAGGAACCTGTCTAATGGGTGTTGGTGAACAGTCTGTGTAAATAGGGACTGACTACTGGGGTGAGGAGGGCATATAAGTCAGCCAGGATGCCATCCCCTCCCAGGGATTTGTTTTTATTGAGAGATGAGATGGCTATTTGGATTTCTGTTAGCAGGATGGGATCCTCTAAGGCATCTCTGTGGTGGGAACTGAGTTGGGGAGGGGTAATTTGGAGAGGACGTTTTCTATGTGAGGGTCATTTGTTTCCACAGTTGAGCTGCATAGTTCCTCATAGAACTGTCTCATAATTTTATTAATGTCTTTTGGATCGTGGTGTGGGACACCCCTAGTGTCCTTTAGTATTGGAATATAGCATTCTGCCTGTTGCTTCCTCAGGTGGTAAGACAAAATACGACCTAGCTTTTCGCCGGCCTCCCAGTATTTGTGCCTAGTCCTGATTAGCACCAGCTCAGCCTTTTGGGCCAAGAGGGCATTTATTTGAATGCAGATCCCTACCAAGGATTTTGTTTCAGTAGGGCTTTCAGATGTTTTGACCTCCAATTCCTTATGGTTTAGGGATTTTTCCATGGATCTGAGTGCTTCCTCTTGACTGCAAATCCCATAATGCCCCCCCCATCATTGCCTTAAAGGCCTCCCAATGTGGCTGCAGAGATGTCCCCACTGTCATTTTCTTTAAAGTACCTGGCAGTCTCCTTTAGCACCCACTTATGGAAGTTCTTGCACCACAATAGAAGGGGGTCTAGTCTCCATTGGGAGGATTGCGGGTCTCTGGTCCCCAGATTATCAGAGAAGACATGGAGGCATGGTCTGAGATCACCAGGCTTGATATCACAGGTGTTAGTCTTACTTGTGAGATGGTGGGAGCTCAGTAGCACATCTAGCCTAGTAGCAGTGCCATGTACCGGGGAGACATAGTGTATTCCCTTGCTATGGGGTGAAAAGACCTTCTCAGGTCCACGAGGGAGTTCTCCTGCATCATACTCCATAATGTTTTGGATGCCCTAAGATTAGGTTCTGTAGCTTGAAGAGATCTGTCCATGCCAGGAACAAGGGTTGTATTAAAGTCACCTCCTATTAAGTATGGCACCTTAAGGGAAGAGAGATCGTGGATCCTCTGGCTAAGGGTATGGTAAAAATCCAGGAAGTCAGAGTTTGGGCTGTAAATGGATCCTAGAATAATGGGGTCCTATGGTGTGGATAGTTGTAGGAGTAATCAGTGGCCCACAATGTCCAGTTCCTGCTTCTCTATTTTCCAAGGTAAGGATTTATGTATTAGATTGGAAACCCTGACTTTGGACAAGGGTGCACAACTGTGTGCTTCCAACCCCACCCATTCCCTGCACAGCTTACTGGCTTCTGTGGAGACTAAGTCAGTCTCCTATAAAAGTGCTATATTTGCTCTGAGTTTTTTCAGGTGGGAGAGAATATGTTTTCTTTTTATGGGGGATTTCAGACCCAACACATTCTATGTCATACATTTAAAATCAGCCATAGGTACAGTTAGTTAATATTAATTAGCTTATGGTTGTGAGTGGAAGTGAGGGGCCACCATAGGGTGTTAAACTACCTGAACAGAGATAAGGAAATGGACATTGAGGGTCCCCAGCCACCTCCCTATGCTTTGTCAGCTCGTACAAGTTAGAGGGCTGTAGCATCAATGTATATCTGCTTTTACTATAACAAACAGTGCTAGCCTGAGCTAATGCTTGAACAGTATACCTTCTGTTATATTTCAAAGAAATTTTCCAAAAACTGAAACTATATACCAGGGGATAGCTAAGATCTAGGCAGGGCATGGAACTCATCATGGCCCGCAACTAACCAGTTGCCAAGGGCCCAGAGTGCTATTCTCGGGGCAGTGTTAACAGACAGAACAACTGCCAGTTTAGGTGTAACTCTACAAATCATCTACCACTGGCCAACCAAAGGCCGGGTTGAGCTTCTGAGTATAAACTCAGCAGTTCACTCTAGTTTGAGTTCTTTTCCTGCTTCTGAATGTACCACCGGGGTGTCCCACCAGAGGTGTCCCTGGTTTCCATTGTGTTCCATCCTTACTGTGGGGCTCAAATGTTAGCAAGCAGCCAGGCCTGATTCCTGATTGAGTGTTTGTTTCAGCCTTTGATTTTTGGTCTTATACACTAGCACAGAGTAGGGTCCACTTGGTCTTTTGATGGGGTTGAGCATCGGGGTGCAGTTGGAGGAAGGCTATCCATGAAGGCCTCTGCATTGTTTGGCAATCATGCTGGATAAAATATTCAGCTTCACCCAGAGAGGTGAAGGAGTACTGGACTCCATTTACCTGCATTGCAAGAGTGGCTGGGTACCTCATGAAATATTGCAAGCCCATGTCTGCAAGGTGCTTTCTGACAGGTGTGAATTCTCACCATCTGTTGGACAGTTTGATAGAGAAATCTTCTAATAACCTGATAGTGTGCCCCTGCCATACTAAGGGTTCTCTTTCTTTGGCCAGTCTTAATATATTGTCTGTCACTGGAAAACAGAGGAGTTTCACAATTAGAGGCCATGGGGGCTGTCCCAGATGGGGCCTCGGTGTTTCTATTTCTATCAGTGGGCAATTTTGTGCATTGAAAATCTCTGGAAGTGTCACTGGAAGAAAACTGGTCATGTCAGGGGTTTCCACCCCATCCGGGAAACCGACTATGTGCATATTGTTCCTCTGGGATCTATTTTCAAGATCATCTATTTTTTTTCTAAGAGTTATGATACAGAGGAATTTAACTCAAGGATTTGGGCCTGCTGTGAATCAGAGGATTCTGTGAGGTGGGTTATCTGTTTTTGTTGATATTTAGCCTGTTCTCAAGTTCAGCTAGGTCTGTTTTTATATCAGCTGCTGTTTGCTTAAGCTCAGCTATATCCTCTAGCAGTTTTGTGAGCATGTTCATAATTTGCTGCATGTTAGCATTCTCCAAGGTGGGGACACTCATCCTGAGTGGGATAGTTAAGCTGGTGCGGTGCTCATTGACGGTGGTGCCGGCCTGCTGGCAGTTTCCTAAATTTTTCACCCTGCTGCATACGTCAGGTTCGATTCTGGTCTTGTTATGATCAGCAATAGATAAGGTCTACAGAGCATTAGTTTTTATTGCATTCCCTTGTACCAAATGCCTGGATGAATGAAGATAATGTTGGCATATCCCATGGAAATAGAGATCAAGTTTTCATATTTGTTGTTAGTTGGCCATGCATTCTCTGATTTGTTTTCTTAACCAGTGAGTTTATATGTTCAACATATGATAACTTGGTGTCAACAAGAACCCCCAAATATTTATAACAATTTACATTTAACACACTAAGACCATTTTTGAATTTTATATCCAAATTCCTATCCAGATTTTCTTTCGTTCCAGATGAAAAATACATTTTTTTTCCCATTAAGCAGGAGACCTGAATCAATAAACCATGTTTCCATCTTTATTAAATTATCCTGAAGCTTTTGTTCCAGTGAGGTGTAGCTGACCACAGATGACACCAAAATGGTGATGTCTGCATACAGATGGACCTCCCTGTTGTCCAAAATTTTGGAGAAATCATTGACATATACATTAAAAAGCAGAGGGCCCAAAATGGAGCCCTGTGGAACTCCTCTTTTTATATCCCTCAATAGTGTTACTAAAGGTCCCTGCTCCACACACTGCTTTCTATTTGACAAGTAGGACTTAAACCACTGTAAAGAATCTACATGGACACCTATCCCATATAATCTTTGTAACAGGATCTGGTAGTCCACCAGATCAAAGGCTTTTCTGAGGTCCATGAACACAACCCCAAAGCTCAAGCATGAATTCATAGATGTTGCTACTAGGTTGTTAAAATCTACCAGGGCCATGTCCATGGACCTCCCTGCCTAAAAAACATATTGACAATCTGTCAAGAAATCATAATGTTCTAAATGTTGATAGAATTGTTTATATACAAACCTTTCTATAATCGTAGACAATATTGGAAGCAAAGCAACAGGTCTGTAATTTGTAGATACAAATAGTCTCCTCCCTTAAAATAAGGAACTATCTGTCAAATTTTCCAAGCCTAAGAAAAAGTGGAACAGCACAAACTCCAGCTTAATGAGTATGCTACAGTAGGAGCAATAGTATCAGCTCTCAGCTTTAAGAATCTTGCTCCACATCATCCACCCTCCCATTTGCCTTTGTACCTTTTAACTCCCTTTCAACTTCCCTAACTGTAATCTCCTTAAGCCTGAACCTTGGTGTAGATATATATCAAATAGTCTCTTTATTTTCCATGTCAGTTTTAACTATTATTTCATGCAAGGAAATATCAGAATTCCTGATCCTAGGACTATCCAGTCCCAAGTCAGGTAGGTCTATAAAATACCTGTTTAATATTTCTACCACTTTTTTTTGATCTCCTATTATTTTTTGTCTCCAACCAGATTAATAGGTGCTCTTGAGTTAACAGAATTTTGAAGCTATTTAACATGTTGCCAAAATATTATGAGATCCTTTGCCTGATCTATGTTAGTCCTATAAAAATGAGTTTTTGTTAACCTAATTGTTTTTATACATTTGTTTCACCATTTTTTAAATATATTCCAGTCTTTTGTTGTTTAATTTTCCTAGCTTTTTTCCATAATTGATTTTTAATTCTTACTGTATGTGCGTTTGAATTTTATATGTAATCCATGGGAAATGTTTCTTATTCACTATTGTTTGTATCCTAGGTGCATGTAAATTTGATGTAGTTATCAAAGTATTAGTAAAATCTTAAACCGGCAAGTCTGGGTCTGGTATTAATGTTATTCTATCCCACCTAACATTGTGTAAACTATTTCTAAAAGCTTCTAAGTTAAAATGTTTCATACTTGTAACCCAATATTTTTAAGGTTCAGTCCTATCAGGTTTTGTCCACTCCAAGTGACATGTAATTGGGTAATGATCTCCCAAATTCAGTGGCATTACTTCTAAATGTTTTGCTTCTACATCGAGTGAAATGAATAGCAGATCAAGGATTGAGCCTTGGCTTACATTGCTGGTACACCTAGTTGGAATTTGAGTTACTTGCTTAAGTCCCAAGATATCCATACTTTCCCCTAACTTCTTACCCCTTCTCTGGGACCAATTTGCATTAAACTCTCCAGTTAATACAAAATCTACATCTTTTACTGCATCTAATAACTTGATAAACAGTAAATCAAAATGAGTTAATTTAGTCTGGGGGTGAGGCATAAATTACACCAGTTATTGAGTTAACTGATTCTATTTCCACAAGCAGACAATCCATACCCTCTACATTATCTGAGAAGATTACTCTAAAAGGTCCTAAGCAATCTTTAATATATAACATTAACTCTCCACCCCTCCTACCATTATCCTTTCTGAACAATCTATATACCTCAGCCTGTACTTTACTGTTCTCAATTCCCTCATGCAGCCATGTTTCTGAAATCCCCAATATATGAGGTTGGACCTCCTCCATCCAAATTTTAAAAACATCCATTTTCCTTACCAGACGCCTCACATTTTCATGGGATATTTGCAGCCCCTTAATATTATTAGGTTCTGTATTTGATTCTCTATCACCACTTAATGCCAGAAGTAATACCAGTGTCTGGCTATGTCTCCCTAATTGATAACTAAATAACCCTGTTTATGCTGGTTCTGGCCCTCTTACAAACATTCTCCATTCATTTGTAAACCAGTTTCTTTTATATGTAAGCACACTCCTTTTGTACTGTGCTACACAATATAATTAATACATTCTGATGGTCTTATCATGTCCATTTTCTACAATACTCAAGGAGTTTTGAATCCCATGAACATAACCCAGAAACAGAAACCTGCAAATTCCAATAGTAATTCTTACTTTTGCACAGTATTCTCTAACTTTTTATAATTATAACCAGTGATTTTACCCAGAACCTTCACTTATTAGACAATCAAATATTTTCCACAGACCTTTGAAAAAGAAAAGAACTCCTCTGGTCTCAGTTCCCAGCTTCTCTGGCTGACTTCAGCAGACTCCACCATATTCTGCCAGAGTACTCAACCAGTGGTACAAGAGATGGAGATTAAAGCCACTGCTAACAAGATGCCGCTGTGTCTTAGACTCTAAGACTTAGAGGTTCTTACATTTATTGTGGACCTGGCCCACCCACAACTGCCCTGCCACCACAGCTGATTGGTAGAGTGTAGTTCACTGGCAGCAACTTCAAACACTGATTACTGGCGTCTGTGCTTGAAAAAGAAAAAGCCCAGCCCAGCAGGTGAAAATGATCAATGCAGATGGTCACAGGCTTGAAGCAGCAGGCAAAGTATCAGTACTTGAGAACACAATTCAATGCAAACAAGGCAGTCTTTATTAACCTGTCTGTAGTGAGGACCTCTGAGGAACTACGGCAGTGCAGAAAGGACTGAGTATTTCAAAATACAGTTTGTAGTGAGGACCACTATAAAACTAGGGCACAGTCAATATACATTTGTGGCAAAAAAGTCACTCTTTTTAAAAAGGTATCCTTCAATTCCACTCTCAGACAAACTGGCAGTGTGCAAACAGACAGCTCCATACAAACAATGCAGACACAGCTTCTGTAAGGTACTTGCTATTTAGATGTCTTTGCTGTTACAGAAACCTGACTGGATTAATCTATTATGGATTCTGAAATTAATTTTCCCAATTATAATGTCTTTAGATCTGATCGAAATAGACATGGGGGCTGCTATATTTATTCTTTCTTCATTTCCATGTTCTTATGTGAAAATGGAAACTAGGGGTGACTTGATTAATGTGGCTTTTGTTTCTCTGAGGTTGCCAGGTAAGGAAGTATTAATTGGCAGTATTTATTGTCCCCCTAAGTTCAAAGCTACTAAGTTTTCAAATTTACAACACCTGATTGGCTCTCTTAGGGATTTTCAACACACTATCCTCCTATGGGATTTTAACACAAATTGGTCTCCTAGCAAGGGTCTAAAATTGAAATCATAGTTGGCACCTTTGGGATTAACCCAATTGATCTCTGAACCTATATGTTACGATTCAGCAAGACAGGCTTTTGCCCTTCTAGACTGGATTTTTATTTCTCCTGATATCCTGATCACTGCTTCTGGGTGCCAAGGGATTTTATTTAGTGATCATGCCCTTATTTACTGTCTGCTAGATTTCTCTCCTCCTAAGTTTATTACCAACAGTATTAAGTTTTGAAGCTTTAAAAATTTCAGTCTCAAAGCTTTTCATTCCAGTTTACTTGATGTTGACTGGGGACAGTTATTGTCACTTACTAATATTGTTAAGTCTTGAGACTACTTTTATTATTATTTTAGTTTGATTTCAAACTATCATGTCCTTTTTTTAGAAAAAAGAGTTAGGTCTCGACATGCTCCCTGAGTAGCTCCTTTCATTATTTCACAATTGAAGATACATGACAAATTGTATCAGAAGTTTAGGAGATTAGACACCCCTGAAGCTGGGCAGTGTTTTTGCAAATATTGGAATTACTGTGTCACTTTAGTAAGGAAGCACAAATCTTCTTACTACAAAGTCAACTTGTTAGACTCAAGGTCCAACCCAAAACAAATGTTGCCAGTTAGTGGACTCGATGTGGAAAGTCTCATCTGCTTCAAACATTTATAATTTGTCTTACAACTTGCATGCTACCTACTCCAAGAAAAATATTAGTGGTCTTTTTTAACAAATTTTTGGCAGAAGCCCCGGTCTGCTATTAGAGAGAGCTGGGTTGTCCCCCTCAACCTTATCTCCAAGAAATCAAGATTTATGGCCCTCCTCTAGACTCAAATTTTATTCCAGACATATTAGTCACAAGGATATTTTTGATCTTCTATTATCCTTAAAAGTAGATTCTGCTAAAGGCACTGACAATTTGGATAATTTTTTATTAAAGTCTAGTGCTGATAATATTACCCCTTTATTAACTCATAAATATAACTTGTCCCTTGTTACTCACATTTTTCCCTCTGCTTGGAAGCAATCTGTTGTTGTCCCTTTACATAAGGGAGGGGACAAATCCTTAGCTGATAATTAACGCCTTATTTCTTTATTACCTATACTTTCAACATTTTTGGAAAGGATAGTTCATCAGCAAATTTCTCAATATTTACTTAACTATCAAGTACTTTCATCTGCTCAGTTTTGTTTCTGTCCTCACCATTCTACCCAAAAAGCTTTAATTGATTTTCACGATTTCATCTCAAGAGCTTTGGAAAAGGGTCAATACACTGGGACAGATTTTATAGACCTGTCCAAAGCTTTTGATGTAATAAATCACCACCTGCTCTTAGAATGCCTTCTTTCCCATGGTTTTTCTACAGACAGTGTATCTTGATTCTCATCCTGCCAATTAGTTTCTTGGAATGGGTATTTATCTTATTTTCTTTCCAGAAGCACAGGGGTACGCAATGGTTCTATTTTGCGTCCTATTCTTTTTAATTTGTTTATTGATTCTTTACCTTCGATAGTTAAATATTGCATGATTAGACTTTATGCTGACGATACTAGTCTTTTTTTTTTTTTTGCTCATAAAGACTTAAAATTTCTAACTTCTACTCTTCAAACCAATTTTGATAAAATTGCTGACGGGTTTTCTTCTAATTTACTACTCTTAACTCTTTGTATCTGATGCCACCATTTTGGGTCAGATTAAGTAATGGGTGGTTCTTAGGCCATATGGTGCTAATGGGTAAAATGGGTTAAATGGTAACAAATAAACAATGTTAGTTGGATCACAATCTCTTATTAATATTGATCATACTTCCTTCTCTATCAGGTTTAACAATGTCCCTTTATAGTTTGGTCACAAATTTAAATATTTGGGCCTGATGTTTGACTCTACCTTATCTTTTAAATCACACATTTACATCACTACTGTAAAAACTCGACAATGTCCAAGTCGGTTGAGGAGGGCCAGGTATTATTTGACATTGCAGGATAGGAAAACCATTGTGGCTTAATTTATTCTTCTAGTCTTGGACTATGGTGACACCATATACTGTAATTCCAACACTACCCACCTCTGTTTAGTTGCCACTGCTTATTTGCAGTCACTACATTTTAAGTAGTCCCAAAAATGAACATCACTATACTCTTCTTGATCAACTAAATTGGTTATCATCCTCATCTAGACACTCACTTCATTGACTTACTATAATTTATAAAACAGTAAGCCACCAAACCCCTGCTTACCTTTTGAACAGACTATCAGCTTACACCCATAGCCATAACCTTAGAGAAGTTTGTACTGGGGTTTACTTTTCCCAGATATCTGACTCACTTTGGACAAAGTTGTTTTTCTTTTGATGAACGTCTTTGTTTGAACAAACTCCCACTTGAGCTATAAAATACCTGTACATTTTAAATGTTCTAACATAATCTCAAGAAAAAGTTTTTACAGGAACAATCTATTTGCAATTGTTTTTCATGAACACATCTTAGTTATTCTATATTTTACTTTATATCAACAATGTATAACCTTTATGTTGTTGTTTTGTTTGTTGTCAATTTTGTATGTCATGCCTTTATTGACTTGGGACATTCTGCAAATGAGACCTGCTCTCATTGAACTTTTCCTGTAAACCTATAGCTTTTAAATAAAATAAATGACACTCTGGCTCCAAAAGCACTGCTCCAGTCACTCTGTGAGCTGAGATGTCACTCTGGCTGTTGAATACTTGATACTTTTGCTGGCTTATGCCTAGTGGGGTCTGCCACCCACTCACCATACTCAGCTGGAGGTACAAAAGCCAGAGGAGAAAGCACATGGACAAACAGATTTCAACAACCATAAAATGGAGACCCCCCCCCAGGATAGTTACAGGAGACTAGCATGAACAGTGAAAATAAACTAAAGTAAACATATATCACTAAACAGCTACAAGAAAATAGTTGTCTATTAACATGGAAACAAAATAAAATTTACAAGATATAGGAAGGAAGGGACAACACAAAGCCAGAGTTTGTTTCCAGGTGCAACCTCAGAGCACAAGGAAGTTACAATAATTTGCTCAGGGTTACACAGTATACAAGTAGGGACTAACACAATTCAACTCCAGGTCTCCTAGTTTGGAGCTAAGTGCCATTAGACACTACACTATACTGTCTCCTTAAATAATAGATATGAGGGTGTAGTTTTCCTTTAAAGGAAAGGGAGTGGGGGGTGGCTCTGTATATTAAACAAGTCATTGAAGAAACTGAGGATTCATTGGTGAAAGAAAATGTAGCAGTTTATTTATAGGTGCAGCTAACATCAGAAAAGTGTAAAAAAATGAAGTATGGGGGGTTGTATATAGGCCAAAGAAATCAGAAAGAAAAGGTTGACTGGAAATAAGGAGAGGAAATTAAAAAGGCAGCTGAGAAAGGGGAAGTGGTGGTTATAGGGAATGTCAATTTACCTGATGTTGTTTTGAATAATTAAATAGCAATGAGTGAAGAGAGGAAGTATCTGCTAGACATTATCCAGGACTGCTTTCTTGTACATGTACAGTCGTCAGTGAGAGAGAAAGGCACTCCAGACTTGGTACTGATATGGAAGGGATTGGATGGGTGGAGGTAAAAGAACTACTTGTGTACAGTGATCACTGAACACTGTGGTTTAAGTTTAGAGTGGAAAGTGTTCATTCCACGTTTAGTGCTGCCATGCTGAACCTTAGATGAGTGGATTTTAATTTTAGGAGGGGGGAAATCAGAGGGAATAGAGAGCCTGCCAAGGATTGCAGCAAGTATACCTTTGTCTGTGGTGAGTGATCCTCCTGACACCTGAGCTGGCAGGTCAGTGAGGTAGTTAGAAATAATCACACTAGGGTAGGGGCCAGGTAGGCATGTAGGATCCCCAGAGGGTGGAGGTCATGTGGCCATAGGGGAGGAGCAAAGGGAGTATTTAATTGGTGCACTGTTGTGCAAAACCTTCTTTGCTTCTCCACTGTGACAAGAATTCAGCAGTTCCACTTGTTCAGAAGGCATGTTGCTCTCCAGTTGGTAAGTTTAGAGGTCAGGCATTTCATACTGAAAAATTCCAGTCTCGCCTGTGAAAGTTGTTGTGGTTTTGCAAGCCTGAGGTTGTTTGTGATAAAACTGCCTTTTTCTGAACCTTTTAGCAACTGTTCTGGTTTAATATCTGTGTTGCATGGAGAAATGGGGCTTTTCAGACTCCAGCAACTAGTAGCTTTTAGTCTTCAGAATCAATTACTTAATGCAGGGGCTGACTTACACAGTTTTAACACAGTTGCTGATTGTGAGAGTTAACATGCTACAATTTCTTCCACATAATACTGCTGCAGCCAATATAACACATTAGCCTGGTAGAGAGACAGAGTGGCTTTTATGGAAAACTATGGCCATGTTACCATTATCATGGTTGATTTCAGAATATAGTTAAAAATGGCAGTTGCTTATCTGGTCTGTTGTCAAATGAGCCACTGGCATGGTGGGAGAAGAAAAGCTGTCTTGGGGAGATGCTGAGTGGCCATGTGGAGGAGGCCACAGGAAAGGCCAAGCTTGAGTGGCAGCAGGCAGATCAGACCATGAAGCTTTGGCATGCAACTGTTGTTAGTCCCACAGTGTGGCCCACCCAAGCTATGGCTAGCAGGGATAGAAGAAGCAGCACTGACATGCTTTCACCCCCCCCCGCCTTCATAATTGCAATGTCTCAGCCATCGACTGGCAGCTGGCTCTGGCCAACTTCCAGGAGAGCAGCTGTTCAACCTTTGGGTAGTGGTTGGTACTGTCAAGTGTATACAGTGCCAGATGCAGAATGTGCAATTCAGGTTTGCAATTTGAAATATTTCATGGATGTAAATAGTAAGGATTCCCTTTTAGTGCACTAGAAAGGGTGGCACATAGGGATGGGAGATTTTTCATGTAAAATGTTTTGCAGTTGGGATGGCGAGTGGGAAATTTAAAATGTACTCAACATGGAGGCATGACTGTAGTCCTTTAGGAGTTGGGCTGCAGTGCAGGAGTATGTGATACTCCATAGTCATGCATACTACTGGCCTTGGCACAGTTTTGAGCAACTGCTCTCCAGCATTGGAATGGGGGCAGTTGGCATGGCTGAGTTGACAATGTGGTCGACATATATTGGGCCAGTGAAGTTTGGGTCTTTGCCACCAATGCAATGCCATTTGTTTATGGACTGAGTTGAGGTAGGGTTGGCACTGCTTCTGGCGGTGAGCTGAATAGTGCTATGTTTTTCTGCTCTGCAGTGTGGTGAAGCACAGGGAGCCACACACGACCTGCACATTGAATATGCCACTATGGCATTTGGTGCAATCGCAAATGCTGTGCATATACTCTGAGTGGCGGCCACCATGTTAGTTGGGTGACTGTGCATTCACAATCAGATGTGGCTGCCATCTTAGTAGGGCAGCCACACGTGTAAGAAAGGATGAGGCCACTATTTCAGTGGGGTGGTCATGCATGCACAACATGTTGTAGCCACCTTCTTGTTGAGTGGCCACATGGTAAATTATCATGCAGGCTAAAAAGCAGGACAGTACTAGCGATTGTACTTCATTGTGTAGAAATAGTATCAACCAGTACACCAGCCATATGAGGTTGCTTCTTGGCTTGTGCCCAAAAATGAAAGAAAAACATTATTTTAAATACAGTAATGCATATAGCAGTGAAGATAAAAGCCACAGTGCCATTAAGACTTAATGCAAAAGGTATTTATGAAAAGTGAAACTGCCCATCCTCATGTGATTTACAGTATTACTGTACCACAAAAATTCTATTCAACTGAGACTCCTGGCCCTGAAGGTTTTAATATTACATTAGTTCAGCATTTAGATAAGCCTTATGGGACAGTTTCTGGATTTTCCAATCATTAGTCATACAGTACATGAGGAATTTGGCTATTAGAGAATCCTCTGAGCCAAACAAACGTGCACTGCTCTTCCAAGCTCTAATAGGCAAAACAATAAGACGTAGGGTACACACACTTAAGTGACATCCACCAAAGCCCACATATAAAAAGTGGAGACCATTATTAAAAGCCATGCTGCTGTCACAGTGCACCCCTCCTGGCAAGAATGGTTTTGATGATTTCGTGATCAGTTGGCTAAGGTGGTCAAGTTTCTTGCAGACAGTTTAATGAAAAAAGAGGGTGGAAAGACTTGGGGAAAGGCAAGTAGGGCAAAGGTCTAACCTTAATTTTTCCTCACGGTACAAGCCCGTAGTGTGGTATAAAGCAGAGGTGGATACTACAGACACCTTAGTTTTTCAGTTCAGTTTTTATTGTGTTAATCAGGAGAGTACACTGGTGTGAAAACCAACTTTTTAAGGCACAATCTGGGTACATCGCTACAAAATGTTACAGTGTGACATCAGTTACACAAAACACATGAAATATAATAGATACATTACAACATCTTATAAAATTGCATAATATACCAAATTTATGGGGTTTGGTGTTCTGTGTGTTGGTTCTTCACAGATTATGGTGTAATATAGGATGCCAATTAAGGGAATGGCAACCATGATGGATCTCGAGCAACAGCTAGTGGCCTTTGCCCAGGCAAAAGGGAAGGCATGGTGAGATGACTGCTTTCAGAACCTATGAGGTCATGGCCCATGGGGGGTACCAGCTCAACCAACCTTGCAGCAACAACCTATGACACTGCTGGTACTGACACTTGCAAATCAACCACCAGCTATACTATTTAAGAAGGGGAAGACACAGACAACCCAACAGGCACCTGATGCACTGGTAACTCCACTGCAAGGTTGGCAAATTTTGAGAACTGGAGTGTGGATGAGTTGAGGGTCCTGTTAATGCATACTTTCATGGTCCTGGCTCGAAGGAAGCTCCCTTATAGTTATGGATGAGTAGGGTGTTTTATGTTAAACCCCTAACTTCACACCTTAATAACTTTAGCACCATTTTTTTTCAATTCTTTTTCTCTCCAGTCACAGATCCAGGAGCCTCTCTCAGGCATCCAACCTTTGTTCTGTCCTTCCTGAAGTCCCCCTGAATGAACCTTCCTCTACTCTGCCCTGCCTCGCAGCTGGCACCCCCAGATTAACCCCTCTGGGGTGAGGCCTCCCCTTCTACCTTGGGCGCTCTTCAATTTGTAGACTCCAGCTGTGAATGTGGGCCTCTGGGCAGATGGTCTATGAAGGCCTGCCGAGTTGGACCCGGTCATGGACATGGGAATTGGTGCCGTCACCTTCCCTTGGAACCGGGGTTTCCTATGTTCTGTTGCACCCGCCCCTATCCCTGCGTGTGCACCCCTGACACTGCGGCACACGGCAACCCTGCCAGCATCAGACATGACATTGCAGCCCCTCCAGCACTGCAGCACCCCCCAGTCTCCACCAGGGACCACCAGAGCGCTGAGCTTCCCAATGCCCTCCCCCCAGGACTGGAGAGCATCTCAGCGGGTGCTCAATCCAGTCCCTCCCCTGCCGACCCCCAGCACCCGAGCTTGATCGCAAACTCGGGTTGCTGACATGGCGTGAGGTGTGGCGTCCAGTGCCTCAACTCTCAGCGCCACAGGGCCGAACCCTACTTTAGCACCATTTGAAAGAATAGCCTAAAAATTTGCATGCACAGTTAACATTGCAAACTCAAAAAGTGAAAAGTTTTGTGCTGGTATCTTTTGCAGTTTCCGAGATGTGGAACACTAATTTTTGAAAACCTGAAAATATTTCTTCCCACTGGTTAACATTGTTTTTTTTTGTGTTTTTTTTTAGCTCCCACACACAGCCTAGATGGTAGAGAATTTTTCCATGAAACTTTCAGCGTAGAAGCAACCTTCACCAAGGTAGTGCATTTCTAAGGTTTTGTGAAAAAATATTAAATGGTTCTAGAGTTTAAAGGATTTTTTTTATAAACCTCTGAAGTGAGCAGTAAAAAACACTGATCGTATGGGCTTATTTTTCATGATTTACTTCTCGTGAGAAAGAATTTACTTGTCGGAAGGAAAATATATCAATTTTGAGGTCCACAGTCTTCTTTTTTTAACTTAAAAATATTAAAAATGCATAAAAAGTATGCCTTTTCAAAAAAATAAACACCTCAATCATGGTAAATGGAAGCTGATTAGCTAGATTCTCTTCATTGTTTTTTTTTTAAAAAGATCCCTGGAAAGAAGGCTTCTGGGCAACTGAAGGAGTTGTTCACTAGTGTCTTTAATATAAGAAGAGCAGGACTTTCTATGAAACCACAGCTGGAGTTGTACTGCTAGCTTCATGTGGAGCAGTGAGACAGTGATCCCCTGATCTCTCTTTCTCTCTCTCTCATCTCTATCTATATATTTATCTCTCTATATATACAGTATCTTTTAGGTTTTATGTTTATCCCTTCCCCCTCCCAGCTCAGCCAGCCCTCCCTTATGTTTCCCAGATACTGTGCACTGATAAACAAGTGGACCAGGATGCACCCCCATATCCTTGCCCATCCTCTCCAGGCCCCCCCCCAATTCATACATGTGAACACTGAGGTGTCCATCTCTGGTGCCATGATAGATTAAAAGCCAACACTGGGGTGCACAATCCCCAGTGTTGGATCCCATAAGTATAAACTTGACAAAAAGTAAATAGTTCCTTGTCTTTTTTTCTGTAACCTGTAAAAAAGAAAATGGTCCCTCGCCAATCTGACCCCCAACACACACCTCACCCTGACCCCCACTCAGCATCCCCCCCACACACAGACTTACTCATGTAAGACTGCTCCATGATGTAGAGCCACTCTCATATCGAAAACATGCCTTGCTGCTGGAACTGATAACTGCTATATGAGAAAACAAGGTACGTCTGTTTAACGTATTTCAAAGTGCTTGAACTTTCACTCATAATTTTGTTTCCTGTGTAATATGTAACTAATGTCTTAAAAATTAATGTCCCATATCAATACATATCTTTATGGGTGACAACAACTGATGTGGAAAACTAACATAAGTGATAACTTAATATTAAGAGATCAGAAACTTAAGCTTGCTCAAAAGTGCTTTTCTTGTTATCTGTAGTTTAAAAAAGCTGCTGAATGAAGGCATGGCTGAAAATGTATAAATAGTGCATCCTCAAACACAGTCTTACTTTATCATTGTAGTCATGACTCAGCTGGGCTGAGATTCCATTGTGTAAAGTTTTTCAATTCTGATGCTCTACATTGCACCTCTGTGACTGGCAAAAAGCCCATTACAAGCTGCAATATACTTCAACATCTGTCTGTTTCAAGTAAAGTTGTAGTTTCAACTTACCAACTGAATCTTCCACTGTTTAGCCATTTCCTAAATGATTCTGAGAGAACTGCGATGTACACTGAATATGCGGTTCACAACCATCTTCTAGCCTTTCTAAATTGTTAAACCAATAGCAAACTATACCAAAAGTAGGTATGGCATTTAGGTTTCAACTGAATAGGGTTTTTATCCACAAGTTAAATTGTAAAAATCATCCAGACTTCAGAGAGATACCTCTCACTGGCTGTCAAAAGTCACTTGGGGTTCATAAAATTAGTTTTATGGTTTTGAGGAGATTCTTGGGCCATTGTGCTATACAGCTGTGAAATTATCACTACTAGCTAGTGATGTTCTTGTTTGTTTGTTTTTTTCACTTAGTATTTCTTCTCTTCTCTTCTCTCTGGATTGACCCCTTTCCTCGGGGTCCCCAATATACCACACAGCTACACCAGGAGAGTCTGGAGGATGCTAGCCCCTATAAGTGCCCTGCTCCCAAGTGACCCTTTTTAACACTGGATAACCTCCCAGGTGGGGTGGAGGAGGTCTCCCCTTACCCCTTCCGAGACCTCAGGGGGAGCAGACAACTGGATCTGCATCTCTCAGCCTTCATGGTCATTGATGCAAGGCCTGTCTCGTGGCATGTACCTGGGGCATTTCCTTGTTTTCTGGTACATGTCCCATGCAGGTATCAGTGCTTGGAGAGGACCAATGAGTCAGAGGCATGCAGAGATGCACCTTTGCTCCAGTTCTCGGCCAATGCCTACCTCCTCCCTAGTGGTCCACCTTCTCTGCTGCACCAGAACCACCCATGGTCACCCAGGTGGTGGTGGTATTGCAGTGAGGAGAGCTGCTCACCCCTCCCAGAGAAGAAGAGTGGCCCATCGGGTGCTCGATCCTACTCCCCCCTGCTGGCTTTCTGATGACTCTGGCTCACTACTGAACCCGGGTCTCCAGCGTCACAAGCAGTAGCGCTACTGCTGTGCCAGCAGGCCAGCTATTCTTTTGTTTTTTTAAAGCAATACTTTATTCCATGATCTCAGGGCTGGCAAGTAACCAATTACAAGATCTGGGATACTGTAATTCAATCTGTGCCTCCCTACACACAGTATTAATATTGTTTTACTCTGACTCAAATTAGGATATATTGGTGGGTGGACTGCAGTATCGAGGACCTCAAACAACAAACCCCACTGCAGCAACGCTTTCGCTGCTCCTTGATGTCCCTGTTTGGTGTGTTGCATGTTTGTTTAAGTTGTTTCTTGTTTTCTGTTGTTATGCAACCCTTACTGCACCCACAATTTGCAGAGCATGATAATTGCATTCAAGATTCATCTTCATTGCTGGGTTACATTATGAGGTGGAAATGTAGAAGGCTCAGGTATAGAGATGTTGCAAAATAAAATTTCACCAGCAAAATTGCCACGAAATCAGCAATTTCACCATGTGAAATATTTCACAAAATTTGTGCATGGTGATAAATGTGAAACTTCACCCATAAATTAATTGTGAAATATCACACAGAAATTGTGAAATTTTGAATTTCACAGTGACATTTCACCATATGTGGGTGAATGTTTGCAATTTTCAGCCAAAATTTTGCATTTTGCACCCACAAAATATTTCATGATTTGTACAAATTTCAGAGAATATTTCACGTAATGAAATTTCTCAATTTTGCACAACACTACTCAGACAATTCTTTTCTGATGTATAACTGGAAACTTTGATTCAGGGTTCCTTAACCTTCTTGTCATCTTTCTACAACTGCACTCCAACATTATTAAACTTTCTCTAGGACCTTAACATAAAATTATCTGTCTTCCCTTTGGGCAATCTCTGGTGAATGCCCAAATGGAAGTTAAAGATCCCATGGTACCTGAAACATTAAGGAATTTTTCTGGGTTAACTATAGACCCCCTCCCCCACAACATGTAGTCATTGTGCAGTGTAACTTTCTTAGTCAAAAATGGCAAATAAATACATTTACTGTTTTCCTCTCTGTTGACCAAGACATGCAATAACTGCATAGTCCTGGGGTTCGGGGCTCTGCTTAGATCTTTGGGCAGCATGAGGTGCTGCAAAAAGATAGGGGCTGAAAACAAAAGAATGAGAACATCTTGTACACACAAAAAATACCAAGGCACAACAATGTATATGTAGCCCACACTCCCTCCCCAGTGTCTAGCATACACTGCATCAGACAGCTTACATTTATCAGGTTCTCACAGCTACTGGCATGCCAGGCTCTTCAGGTGCTGGGCCGAATGGGAACCCATGTTAGTCACAACAACCCTTTGATGAAATAACTTCAGCCACACACTCTGTAGAAATGACAGTGGGGGATCCCCATTAAATAAAGCAATTATTGCAACCCCATGAAGCCAGAAACAGTGGATTTAGTTCAATGAGGTAGCACTTCACATTTGACTGAGATGGTCACACAGTCACAAGCACAGTCCAAACTCTTGGTGAAGTACTTAACCTTCGGGGCATGGTACTGACTTCCCTTTAAACTTAGGTAGCTATGTATCCCCAGTCCATTCTTAATACTCAGGTAGCTCTGTAATCCCAGTCCATTCCCATTTCCCTTACTCCCGTAACATCTCCTGATGGGGCAAGCTGGCCTCACGCCTCAGGGCCACCAGCTCCATCTCGACTCTCATCGTGACTTCTAATAGCCTTCTTTGAGTGACAGTCCCCACAACTTAATGGCGACCTTTCCCCAAGCCATATCCTACAGCTGCTCATCTCTTCTAGCTCTTTCTCTTTTCATAGCCATGAAACTAGAAGCTCCAAAGACACCACTCCTGGCCACTCTTCTCTTTAGCTCTACTTGGAACCCCACATTAGTTGCAGTCCCACCAGGGCATGTTGCTCTAGTCCCATCAGGGTGGCATTATTAGAGTCCCACATGGAGCTTGAAACTCTGTCTGCCACAACATCCTATTCTTAGCTCTCTCTCTCTCTCTCTGTTTTTGCACTGTGGAGCATAGTTTCACAGAAGAGAAAATCACCCCACCTCCAGTCCTCACTCTCTCTCCCCTCTTAAAAATCTCTCACCCAGCTTAAATCCATCCCACCAGTGGTGACTTCCCACCAGCAGCAAGCCTACCCACAGGTGACCTGAAGTTAACTTTTTACCAATCTGGGCTGTTCTAGCATAGATTATTCCCACTGGTGCATGAAATGTACACTGCCTTAAGCTTTATTCCCTAAAGGGGGTTACAACCCTCCCCCCTTTAAATGCTTGCCATCACTAATGGGCATGTAAAGCATAAAACAGCAACCTAATCAAGGCCCCAGCTGAGGGGTATGCACATTTCCCTTCCACCAAGACTTGGGGAGCTACAGGCTGCACCACCACAGAGGTGGGATTCTTAACCAACATTATGGTCCCAACACAGTTCAGTTTTCTATCTCATACAAACTGCTTTCGTTCCTCTGACACCCACCCCACTGGACCCCTTGGACAGATTGCCTACAACTCCCAAGGATGGCATTTCAGCCCTAACACTGCCTAAACGCTAGACTGCTGCCTAAACACTTCTGCCTGTGGAGAATGGACTCATCAAAAATTACCCACCCCCAGATAATTATCTGACACAATAACTCTTACCATGAAAGGACGGCCCAACCGGGCAAACATGTAATGGCTCTAGATATCATACACAACTAATATGCATACAATGATTTCAGCAACAACAATTTTAACAGTGATAATACTGAGCACCATAAGCAGAAACATTGACATGATGACTTATAATTAAAAGATGATATTCTGACTAACAGGCTGTTAGAGTCGTTCCCCACGCTCGCTGAATTAAATCATAACAAAACTCACAAAATGGGGTAACCTCACCTATCTTGATGGTTTTCTGAGTGAAATATCTGAAATCACAGCTCTGTAAAGAACCAGCCATATTCACCTCTCTTGCCGACCATAGTAGTAGTGGGTATGCAGTTTGGTGCAAGGCCGATCATACGAGTCAGTGGCCCCCACACAATATATAGTATGCTTACCATTCAGATCTTGCAGCAGAGCATAAATTTTGTACAGTGTATGTCCCTCATATGCAGACTTACAAAAAATGCCTTTGGTGATCTGTTGGGCCTCTTGGAGTGAAGTGGTGGGGCTGAAGGCATTCAGGTTGTGCTTTCAGTAAATCTTGCCTAAGATACCATGGAAAACCCAATCTCTGTGTTTCTCCTCTAAGACATCCCACACTCTCTTGGTCACATAGTAATAATAATACTAGAGGTATTCCTGTCAGATGTACCTCCTCACAATCCTCTCTGCTGGAGACCACTCAGGCAAATTTCAAATGGTTGTCCATGGGGTCTGTCCCACCGAAAGTCACACACCATCTTGATACTCCCACTCCTGTCATTCTCATTCCTCAGCCTGGCTTCAATGATCTCTGTGCCAGGGATGGACTATCCCCATGAAGGAGGAATCCTTTGGGGGCAATCCATGCTGTCTTGGATCCTGTGCTCTGCTAGATTCAAGGAATAACATAATCCTCTCTTATAGTAGTGACTCTATTAGTTTTCCCACCACCAAGGTCAGGCTGACTGGCCTATAGATGCTTGTCTCTTCTCTGCTTCCACTCTTCTGGAGAGGGACCACATTTGCCCTCTTCTCCTCCTCTGGGACCTTCCCTGTCTCTAATGATCCTTTCACAAGTCCTTTCACAGTGGAGACAGTGCTAGATGAACTCAGGAAACTGAAAATAGACAAGGCAATGAGGCCAGATGGGATTCACCACATAATATTCAAAGAGCTCAGAGAAGTGCTGGTGGACCCACTAACTACCCTATTCAACAGATCATTAGAGGCAGGGAAGGTCCCAGAGGAGGAGAAGAGGGCAAATGTGGTCCCTCTCCAGAAGAGTGGAAGCAGAGAAGAGACAGGCATCTATAGGCCAGTCAGCCTGACCTTGGTGGTGGGAAAACTAATAGAGCCACTACTATAAGAGAGGATTATGTTATTCCTTGAATCTAGCAGAGCACAGGATCCAAGACAGCATGGATTCACAATGGAAAGGTCTTGTCAAACAAATGTACTAGCCCCCTCCAAACCCTTCCTTCTGCCTCACCCCCTACCATCTCCCCTCATCATCACCAATTATCTGAAAGCTTTTCCTTTTTTACCAATCACTCCAAATGACACTTTAAATGTTCTCCCCTCTATTAATCCCACAAAGGGTAGCTCTCCTGATGGCCTCAACCCTAAGCTGCTCTACTTATCTGCTCTTGCTATTTCCCACCCACTAGCTGACCTGCTCAACCTGTCTTTCCACACTGCAACTATCCTTTCTGCCTGGAAACATGCAACTGTCTCCCCCCCTTCCTAAGGGTGGTGATCTCTGTTCTCCAGGGAACTACCACCCAATCTCACTTCTATCCACCCTGGCAAAACTACAACAACACCTTTTTCTCTCTCAGCACTGTTCCTTTCTTGATGACTCCTCCTTCTTCACTCCCTTCCAGTCAGGTTTCCAGAAGAACCACTCCACAACCATCGCCCTACCCTGACTCATAGACTCTATTCATTCTGCCATGGATAAGAGCTGCATTACGTCTGCCATCTTTCTTGACCTTGCTACGGCTTTTGACACTGTCCTCCCACTCCATCCTTCTCAAAACCCTCTCAGCTACTGGCCTGTCACAGTCTGTCTGTGACTGGTTCAGATCCTACTGGTTGAAAGAACTCAATCTGTCAGAATAGCTGACTCTATGTCCCCGCCACTTCAAATCTCTACTGGCGTGCCTCAAGGCTCTGTACTTAGCCCACTTCTATTCTCAGTTTTCCTAATTGACCTTCTGTCAGCATGCTCCTTGTCCCTTACTCATATGTATGCAGACAGCACTGTCTTGTTCACCTCTGACCCCTCACCCTACATTGTGACTACCAGACTACAGTTTGACTTCAATAACGTTCAACACTGGTTAAGTTCTCATCAATTCTTTCTCAATGCCAAGAAGACAGTCTCAATGACCTTTGGCACTAGGCAGAGACTCTCTTGGCTGAACTCCTTCCCCTCCTTCCACACCCTTGACGGGACAACTTTAGAGACTCCGCCTCTTTTAAATACTTAGGTGTCTGGCTTGACCAGCACCTTTACTTTTCAGAACATATTGCCGTTAGCCAGAAAAAATTGCAACCCAAGCTGGGCATCCTTTACAGAAACTGCAGTGCATTACCACTATTGGTTAGGCATGATATTGTACAAAAAATTATACTCCCTATTTTTGACTATGATGACATAGTTCACAGGGATGCTCCCAAGTCTTCCTTTGCCAGACAGGATTCCCTCTTCAATGTTTTCTGTCATTTTGCCCTTGACTCGCACTCCTGCACTCATCACTGCACCTTATGTCACTCTCTTGCTCTACCTTCCCTGGAGTGCAAGTGCCTCTCTCACTGCACTAAGTTAACTTCCAAATTCTGGTTTGGGTCCCTACCCTCTTACCTCTCCTCCTCATTCTCTGCTCCCCCCTCCCAACTCTCTCCCTCTTAGATCCTCTGACTTTTGCACTCTTGCTATCCCTCATTGCCAACCCTCCATTGGTCAGAAAGCTTTCTCCTGTCTCATACATAAACTCTAGAACTCGCTTCCTCCTCCTATCTGGCTTTCTTCGTCTGCTTCATCCCACTCCCTAGCCCTATGCAACATATATTCCCTTAACTGCACCTGCTTCTAACCCCTCCACCCTCCCCATGCCCCCACTCTCCAACTCCATAAACCTTGATATCCCTTTTTCTAACTTTCCTCATCCCTTTCATCCCTCTCCCTAGCCCTACACTCCTTCTGTCCCCTAAACTGCACTTTTTCCTAGCCCAACCCTCCACACTCCCTGCACCCTACCCCCTCCAACCACTTAAATATTGCTCCTAGCCCACCCTCCACCCTCCCTGCACTCACCACCTCTAACCCCTGCACCGTACCCCTCCAACACCCTCAGTTTTGTTATCCATTAATCCAATCCTTACATGCTCTGCCCACCCTCTAACCCATCCCTAACTTCTGCATTTCTTCCCTAGTCCTCATTCCTTTTCTCACCCATTACCCTCCAACATCACTCCAGCCCTTGGTGGGGTGCTGATCTACTTACTTCCAGCCCTCTCAAACACTACTCTCTCCTCTATTGCTTACATAGATATATAGACAGTGTCAGCAGATAAGTGTCTATGGCTCACCCAGTCTGCCCATTTGAACTTGTAAGTTCAGTTTATGTTTTTCTAGAAGTCTGTTGCCCCTTACCCCGACCTCAGAATTCCTTTATGTCTATCCCATGCATTCTTAAATCCCATGATTGTATCAGTAAATCACCACAATATTTCTATTTACTGACAGTGCTGCTTTTTCAGTCCCCCTTTGGCCCCTCCAGTTTTATGCACTCCCATAATTTTAGTCATCAACCTTCCTGTCTCCCTCTCCCTCAAATTCCTCCTCCCCCTCTCTCTCCCCTCCAAATTTCCCATCTGGTTATGCCTTCCTTGTAGGGTTTCTTTGAGTCCTGAAGGGGATTCTTTGGACCTGACTCTCTATCTTATCTCTCCCCCCTCCCCTCCCTCTCCCCCACTCCCACTCTTTCCTTAGGTTTTCACTAGTATTTACTAAAACCATGCTTCCAACTATCTCAGGAATGCCATGCTGCTAACACCATCCGCTGTTGCTGCAAGTGATTCCCATCTCCCCTGTCTGATTGGGACTGAAGCTGCTGTACTGCACTGGATTTCAGCCTACAATTTCATCATCAGACCTTGACTGCTGTGCAGTTTGCAACTTTGGCGTGTGGGGGCTCGGGAGAGCTGACAACCAATCACTGCACCAAGTAGGAGGAGTTTCGGGACTTTAAATCTAGAACCCACTTGAACTGCAGCAGGAACACCACTCTGCTAACACCAACCACTGCTGCTGTGAGTGATTACTGTCTTCCCTGTCTGATTGGGACTGAAGATGCTGTACTGAGCTGTATTTCAGCCTCCGATTTCATCATCGGATCTGGACTGCTATGTAGTTTGCAACTTTGGTGTGTGGGGGCTGGGGAGAGCTGACAACCAATCACTGCACCAGGTAAGAGGAGTTTTGGGACATTAGATTCTACGACCTGCTTGTACAGTGCCAGTGGTGCATGAGCATGAGTGGCGTAAGCACCACTCAGAGCAGAAAGACTTATTTTAAAGTTCCACAATAGAAAGCAGGAGAGAAGAACATTTGAGTGTTGCCCTGCAAACTGGATCCCCTGGTAAGTGGCAGTAAATTAAAGTTGGTTGATTTGAGTTTGTGATAAATTTAAATATAAGATAAACCACTTGTTTTCTGCTGCTCACCTGGGCATCCATTGAAATCTACTTGCTGTGGAACACAGTTTTAAAATATTTTTTAAATTGAAAGTTAGCTTAAGATATGATTTGTAAATCTGTTCATAATGTCATTTTTTTGTTAGGGAATGCTAATATTTATGAGTTGCTTTATAGTCAAACCAGGATGTCCTTGTAACAAGGAAGAAGATAGCTACATGTTGGAACCACCTAATGTGGTAGTATGTAAAGGAACAAGGTCAGGGATTACAGCCATTTTGGATAATTGGCAGGGTCAAATTCAGGGTCAAATTCAGGCTGATTTGATAAGCAATGCACTTGAAGCAACATTGGTAAAATAGGTGTATGTTATCAATACTGTGAGGGATGGGACAGAATGTACTATTAGAAGGAGTTATTAAAAAAAATACATCAGTGATAAACAAATAAATCCAAAAATGTATAGACTGAGTAAATTGATGGTTATTTTAAGTTTGTTAATGAGTGGGGATGTACATCTTAACCCAGGGCCACAACTCAAGACCCATGAAGACTATACCTCTGAGATGTTAAAGGAAAAGGGACTCATGATTGTGCATATTAATATTTGTAGTTTATATAAAAAGATTGAACAACTGAGAGAATGGGTAACAATATATAAACCAGATATAATAGTAATAAATGAATCTTGGTTACACCCAAAAATACAGGACAGCAATATGGTAATAGAAAAATGCTAACAAGTGGAGGAAGGATAGAACAAAAGGAGGGGGAGGAGTAGTTATTTATGATAGAAATTTGGGTTG
This sequence comes from Neoceratodus forsteri, assembly GCA_016271365.2. Taxonomy (NCBI): domain Eukaryota; kingdom Metazoa; phylum Chordata; order Ceratodontiformes; family Ceratodontidae; genus Neoceratodus; species Neoceratodus forsteri. The sequence goes on along the minus strand of CM057456.1, from coordinate 1,153,419,252 downwards.
ATATAAATGAAATAGACAAGCTGAATGAATGGACAGGAGCAGAAATTCTCCCAGTGGAAATAAAATTATCTTACTTAGAAACTATATTGCTTTTTGGTATATACTGCCCACCAAAAAATAATTTTCAAATATTTGAAGAAATGCAAGAAACTTAAAAAAATTGTCCTACTTTGCATGAGTTACTGTTAATAGGAAGCTTTAATGTTGACTGGAGTACTAGAGATGTATATCATAGCCTAAATGAAATGGTTACCATCCTAGGCTTAACACAACTCATAAAAGATATAACCAGATTAAATGTAAAACACTGTAAAACTTCAACTATATTAGATTTAATCTTTACCACTAATCCTGATAGGTATGAGACAAGTGAGGTTTTGCCAGATAAAGTGTTTGATCATCAGATAATCTTTTGTGTAAGAAATCAGAAAACAAAAAGGGAATCTAATAATGTTATATCTATCTATCTATCTATCTATCTATCTATCTATCTATCTATCTATCTATCTATCTAGCTATCTGTCTATCTGTCTAGCTATCTATATATAAGGTCATATAAATCCTTAAATTATATTAAATTTATGCAGGATTTGGAAGGATATAACTGGGAGAGGTTTGATTTGGTTCCAAATATGGGAGATGCATGGGATATGTTTCAAAAGGATTTTATACAGATCTGTAATATACATGCACCTATAAAAATCAAACAAGTTAAATCAAACAATGCACCCTGGTATAGTTCTGGACTGTTTAAGCTGCAATGAACTAGGGACAAAGTATGGAGTAAAGCTAAACTGACAAATGAAAACCAGGACTGGTGCAAATATAAACAGTCAAGAAATTTATACACTAAACAATTAAGGAAAGCTAGACAATCTTACTGTAATGACAAACTCTGTAAGGAAGTATTAGATAACCCAAAGACATTTTAGAGATCAATAAATAAACTACAACAGGGACAGAAAATAGTCTATTTAGACCATTTTATGAAAAATGGAAATACGATGAAAATATGGACTACAGTAGTAAACGAGCTGAATATTTTTTTGTTAGCATGAGTATAGCTGCATTGAAATCCAGTAAGAATGATACAACAATGCTACCCCAAATGGAAAACAAAGGAGATGAACTAAGTGGTAAGAAAATATACCAGGAGGAGCAAGTAGAATTTAGATTTGCCCCCATAACAAGTAAGGAAGTAAGAAAATTACTATTTAAAATAAACACAAACAAAGCTGACGGTCGGGATGGAATACCAAATACCTTACTAAAGTTAGCAACCCCTATAATGGATCAGCCTATGGCTAATTTATTCAATATGTCACTCACATATGCATAAATTCCAAATATTTGGAAAAAAGCAAGGGTGGTACATGGTTATAAATCCGGGACTAAGTCACGTATAGAAAATTACAGACTCATTTCATTACCACTTATCTTTAAGATTCTAGAAAAAATCGTGTCAAAGCAAATGCAGGCCTTTCTGATTAGGTATATTGTTTTGAACAAGTACCCAATCAGGTTTTAGGCCAGTGCATGGAACCTCCACAACTCTGCTGAAGGTTACAGGGGATATTGTGGAAGGAATGGACAGGGTGATGCCACTGGGAGCAATCTTTGTCGATCTCTCTAAAGTGCTTGACACCTTGGACCATGGCATCCTTCTGTCCAGATTGAGATCCTGTGGTATATCCGAGATGGCCACTAGATGGTGTAAGAATTATTTGGAGAATTGAGAACAGTGAGTAACCATCAAGGAATGGACCTCTCTCTCCTGAAAGAGATCTATACTTGGGCCTATACTTTATAATTTGTACATGAATGAATTAATTGTTTCTCAGCAGGGGGTACAGTATCACCTCTATGCTGATGATACAATTATTTTTGGAACAGGGACATCCATAACATCTATTCAGCCACTACTGCCAGAAGCATTTGATTACCTACAAGATTTTTTGTTGAGATCCAAACTTGTTTTAAATGAAAAAGAAAAATCTCAGGTTATGGTGTTCCATAGATGTACAAATGTTAAATTAGACGACAATAGGTTACAGATTGTGACCTATACTGTGATTAAATTGGAACAAGTTGACAACTATAGATATCTAGGGGTGCACCTTTATAAACATCTAAAATGGGACATAAATATTGATGCAACCCTAAAAAAGGTAGGGGAAATGTTTAGGCTCCCTGTGTAGATCTAGAAATTGTATGTCTCCTGAGACTAAATGACTTATAGTAAACATTATGGTATTACCTATACTGGAATATGGAAAGTTAGTAGTTGCAGCAAAATCACAATTGTATAAATTGGATATTATGTATAACAAATTAGCAAGGTATATTTTAGAGGTACCAAAAAGGACCCACAGAATAGATATGTATAATGACTTGGACTGTGCCAAAGGAGAATTCTGAATACAATGACATTCATGCCTAAATGTATCATGGAAAAAGTCCCTGACTATATAGTTGATAGTATTTGTATTAAAACTCCTGTAAGTGGACTACGTTCTTCTGAAGGCCTAGAATGTACAATACCTTAATGTATAACTGAAGCTGGAAGAAATCATTTCACATACATTGGCCCATCTCTCTGGAACAAAATGCCACAGAATTTAAGACCTCTGAAAAGAAATTCAGTCATATGAAATAAAAAAAATGGTATATTGCACATATGAACATTGATGGGGCATTAGTGTAGAATGACCAATTATCTATGGTATCAATATACCATATGACTTAGGTCTATCTTATATTAAGATATGAAAATGAAAATATATGCACTTGATAGACATTGTGTTTGTGATGTTATTAGAAACATATGTACATAGATATCCTGGTAATATTAATAATTTGTAGATTTTTAGAGGGTGACATTTTGTATTATTTGTATTTTGTACCAGAGTGTAATCATTGTAAGAGTAACTGGAATTTGAACTCTGGCCCTCACTGAAAATTAGCTTTGGCTCAGTGGAGTTATCCATATTCATTTTTTTTGTATGAATAAAACATTTTTTACTTTACCTTACCTAACTATTTCAACACTTCACTGTTTTTCACACCCGCTGGCCTCCTGATCTTCAGTCCTGGGTGTTACCATGTAAGTTTCCAGCCTATTGGTTTGCTCACCTCAGCCTCAGGCCTATGTTATATAGTGCCGAACTCTGGACCTCACTGAAAATTAGCTTTGGCTCAGTGGAGTTATCCATATTCATTTTTTTGTATGAATAAAACATTTTTTACTTTACTTTACCTAACTATTTAAACACTTCACTGTTTTTCACACCCGCTGGCCTCCTGATCTTCAGTCCTGGGTGGTACCATGTAAGTTTCCAGCCTATTGGTTTGCTCACCTCAGTCCCAGGCCTATGTTATATAGTACTGTAGTCTACTACTCTGATATGTAAAATATTTGTTTCTGTATCAATTTATTTTGTATTATGGTAATATTATGTTTAATTGCTATCCCAACCATTGTACTCCCTCCCTCCAGAACGCTTCTGGAAGCCAGCTGTTCCTCAGTTCATGTTGTCTTTCCTGGTGAAACATTTCGTAAATAAATAAAAACAAAAAAAATATGTAATAGATTTCTTTGGCTGGGTCATCAGAGAGATAGATCATGGAGAGGCATTGGATGTGGCTGACTTAGATTTCAGCAAGGCCTTTGACACTATCCCACACAGAAGGTTGGTAAATAAGTTAGATAGCATGGGGGTGGGCCGAAAGGTGGTAAACTTGGTCAGAAATTTACTGAGTGGCAGGACATAGAGGGTGCTGGTCAATGCTGTTCAATCTGAAGAGAAGGAGGTGACCAGTGGGGTGCCATAAGGGTCAGTACTGGAGCTCACTCTTTTCAATGTCTTCATAAGTGGCATGGTATAGGGGTTGGAAGGGAAGGTCTGCCTGTTTGCCGATGACACTAAGCTCTGCAACAGGGTAGACACTCTAGAGGGGGTGGGGAAAATGAGAAAGGACCTAAGCATGTTGGATGAGTGGTCAAAAGTGTCACAGCTTAGATTCAGTACAAAAAAGTGGAAAATCACGCACCCAGGGCAGAGAAATCCATGGGAGGAGTACAAGATGGTGGGAAGGTACTGGTAGACACAAAGCAAGAATGTGACCTGGGGGGGCGATCATATCTGATGACCTTAAGATATCCAAACAATGTGAAAAGGCTGCAGTGAAAGTCAGTGGGGTTCTGGGATGCATAGGGAGAGGTATCACCAGCAGGAAAAGGGAGATGGTGATGCCACTGTACAGATCACTGGTGAGACCTCAGCTGGAGTACTGTGTCCAGTTCTGGAGACCACGTCTCTGGAAGGAAATAGACAGAGTGAAGATAGTACAGAGGAGGGCTACCAAGATGGTGCAGGATCTGCACAAGAAGCTCTATGAAGAGAGGCTGAGAGAACTCAATATGTACCCCTGGAAGAGAGGAGAGAGGGGTTATATGATTGAAACATTCAAGTACTTCAGGGGTAAAACAAGTTACAAGAGGGTAGCATCTATCAGAAAAGAAGATGTACAAGAATAAGGGGGCACAAGATGAAGCTAGAGGGGGGTAGGATCAGGGGCAACAAGAGGAAGAACTTTTTCACAGAAAGAATGGTGGATGCTTGGAACAGCCTCCCGATGGAAATGGTGGGGTCAAAAATGGTTAGGGAATTCAAGAATGCATGGGATAGACATAAGGGTACCCTGGTAATGGGGAAGAAAGGGTAAGCCGATGATCAATTAGGGTCCACGGTCTTTGCAATAGATAGGCAAAATGGGCAGACTAGGTGGGCCACACGGTCCCTATCTGCCATCAAATTCTATGTTCCTATGTTTCTGTGACCACCACAGTGTAAGGGGATGCAGGATCCATCTCTGACTCTTCCTCTCCCTCATCAACCCCTTCACTTCCCTTGTTGCCTTCTGCTCCTCTGAACTCTGAATCACTGAGGCAGGAAATTTCAGATGACTCTACCAGTGGGCTCTGCTGGCGGCTCAAGCTGGAGGGGTGGTCCCTTGGCAAAGATTCAGCTTATCTGCCAGTGGGCAATGACCGTTGGACTATATCAGTCTTGAGAGTCTCTGGGCTGGATACCTCATGTTGCACTACAGCTGCACTAAAATTGGCTCCATGGAAAAACTTCTCCTGGGGCTCCTTTGACTGGATGGCATTGCTCAGAACAGGTCTGGTGCTAATCATTCTGGATGACCATGGACCCTCCTGGGAGATGGACTGTTCTTTCTTTTGTAACTTCACAGCTTTGTCTCCACTCACAGGGTCCATACATACTCCAATGTCCTCCCAGGCTCCCAAACTCATATCCTCTGAAGCCAATGATGCTGTTGACCAGCTAGGACCAAAACAGGGCCATTGGGGCAGCAGGTGTCCTTTGGATAAATGGCAGGCACCTCAACAAGCAATACACACAGGGAAAAGCTCTACCCCAGGGCCCTTATGCTGGCAGAAAACACACTCTCTGGACACAGTAGACTTACCAACTAATTCCCACATCCAATTAAACATTTCAATGAATACTGTAACATCCAAGGCTGAAGGGACTTGTGCCCTCTTGTCCGCTGAATTGGCAATGGTTTAAACAAAGGTCCAGTGAATGAACTAACATGGACTCTCTCACTGCTCTTTCATGCTCACACTCAGGCACCAGTCCTGCCAAAACAGGCCCATGCAGTTCAATCCAAGAGGACGCCCTGGTCCATTTGCATGGGATTCACATGGACTGTGCACATGGTTCTTTCTGCAGAAATTCAGGCACCTCATCCAAGCAAAGGCAGGAATTTTCTCTGTCCTCAAGTGACATATTGGTTAAGTTACAGTTAATCAAGAAAGAAATTAACAACTAGGAACAACAGCCTCCAGCACCCACAGCACCCCAAAATCACATCCCGGATAAGCCCCCACATGTAGCCCACCCATGCCCCAGTGTCTACGAGTATGCTGGTGGTAACTGTCCATGGGAAGGGGTGGCCTCAGCAGACACCGTGCCAGATGGCTTACATTCACCAGGTCCTCACAGACACTGGGGTGCCAGGCTCTTCAGATGCAGAGCTGAAAGCAAACCCATGTTAGTCACAACAACACTTTGATGAAATGACTTGCAACAACACACTCTGTAGAAACAATGGTGGGGATCTCCATTCAATAAAGTAATTAATGCGACTCAATGAAGCCCAAAACAGTGGATATAGTTCAATGAGATAATATTTCACATTCAACCAAGATAGTCGCACAGTCACAAGCACAGTTCAAACTCTTGGTGAAGGATTTAACCTTCAGGGTGTGATACTGACATCCCCTTAAACTTAGGCAGCTCTGTATTCCCAGTCCATTCTTAACACTCAGGCAGCTCTGTATTCCCAGTCCATTCCAATTTCCCATACTCCCATAACATCTCCCAATGGGGCAAGCTGGCCTCTCACCTCAGGGCCACCAGCTCCATCTTGACCCTCATCTTGACTTCTCATAGCCTTCATTGAGTGACGGTCCGATGACTTACAGATGACTCAACCCCAAGCTGCATCCTACAGCAGCTAATCTCTTCTAGATCTCTCTCACTTTTTGGGGCCATTAAACCGGAAGCTCCAAAGACACCTCTCCCAGTTACCATTCTCTTTAGCTCTACCTTGAGCCCCACTCTTCAGCTGCAATCAAATGTCTGCTGTTGCTCTAGTCCTACTGGGGTGGCATAATTAGAGTCCCACACAGGGCTCAAAACTCTGCCCACTGCCACCTCCTTTTTCCCAGAGCTCTCTCTCCCTCTCTCTCGCTTCACACTGCGGGGACTAGAAATCCTTCAGCTACCTGGAGCAGGCAATCAGCCCCCCTCTGGTCCTTACTTTCTCTCCTCTTGAAAACCTCTCACCAGGTTGAAATCCAGCCCACCCATGGTGACTTCCTGCTAGCAGCAAGCCTCCCCACAGGTGACCAGCAGTTAACCCTTTAATGACCAGGGCTGTTCTTGCCCAGATTATTCCCACTGGTGCAGGAAATGTACACTGCCTTAAGCTCCATTCATGGGTGTACATATATTTTTTGCAATTTATTTGGTCAGGATAGGCAAGCTGAGATGCAAAATCACATTTCAGTAGAATCCTGCTACTACTTATTTCTTACTTGTTCAAGGCCACACAGTGAATATTTTGGCTTTAGTGTGGTTGAACCTTTGATCAACCGTGCCCTGTGCTCTAACAACTAGACTACACTGGTCTTTAATGCAGTAGATGCCTTTGCTATTTCTGGCAGGTGCTGGCTACCAGGCATCATTTTTCTTAAAGGCCTGTTTATAAAGAAACTTGCTACCCGAGAAATGATAGATACCAGTAACTGGAAATCTTACTACAGTTAACTGCAGAGAGAACCAAAAAAAAAAAAGAAGGAAATTTAGATGATAACACACAACTTTTTAAGTCAAGTATGTAGATGAATGATGCGAATATTAACATTGAAAATTAAGCCATCTGATACATTTTTCTTGCACCTCTCATTTTCAGCATTATTTTACACAGAATTCTAATTAGATAGCATTCTCTGTCCCAAAGATGTTTGTGGCAAGCCTGTGTATTTGACCTTTGAGTCCTGAGATTGGGACAATATGCTTATCTAACAAACCCAGTCCTGCATACCATGCTCATGGTTTCACAGGGGTGTTAATGGTGAGTTATCTTAGACCTCCAGATGTGGGATACCTTCAGTTCTGACATCTTATCAAACTGATTCCCATCCAAATACCAGCAAAGAAGCAAGACTCAACTTACAGAATCATTTTCAATGAGTCCATTCAAGCATGTTTTCCCTGGATTGCATATATTTAATGTAACTTGTGATTTAACACTGACCTAGTTTATCTGATCTAGAATACATTTCAATGCTCCTCTAACCCTATTTTATCTTATTTATACCAAATAACTGTTATCCTATGTGTGACCCTGATGTGTGACCCTGGTTGGCCTGCCTGCAGAGTGTGACTGGAGAACTACTGGTCTTGCAGCAGCTGTTGGAAGAGATGAGTACTGAGGGCTGAAATCCCTTAGTCCCAGGGGCTGAGTTGATGCCCTTGCAGAGATGAGTAGGTGTCTTTGCTGATACGCTGGACAGACTGATTGGTTAATGGCAGGAGAGCAATGTTGCCTGCTGCACCCCAATCACAGTGAAGCCAGTATTTGTATTTACAGTATATCTGGATCCAGCAGTGTGAACCTTAATATTCCATGTCCATGGGGCTGGGGCATGTGTTGATTGCTTGAGGAATATTCTATTCCTTATTTTGGGGCCCTTTTCTTCTCTCTCTCTCTCTCTCTCTCTCTCTCTCTCTATATATATATATATATATATATATATATATATTAGAGGCAAAAAACTCCATTTAATGCATTAGTTAGGGTTGTTCCACAGTGGCAAAAGTGAGAAATTTGGTGTTAGGGTTAAAACCCCTTGGACTCCAGGCACACCCCCAACCGGCATTAGCGACATTGGTCGCCAGCCCTAACTATCACCCCATCACAAGTGTAAAGCAGCAGAAGTATAGAAAAATGGGGTGAGAGTTAGGACCGATGACCCCAATGCACACCCCAATGCCGGTTGGGGGGGTGCGCTGCAGGGTCCAAGGGGGGTTTTCAACCCTAACACCGAATTTCCTCACTTTTGTTGCTGTGGAACAACCCTAACTAATGCATTAAACTGAGTTTTTTGCCTCTAATTTCCCTTCTTTTTGAGAATGATAATGAGAAATAGTGAATGTAATGCAGCGCGGGCGGAGGCTGGCCCCGCTGCGCCCCGTGAATGCAGTGGTGGGGCCCCGCGCTCCCACCAAGTGATGTCTTGTGACATAGTAACAGGAACAGCAATGCAAACAGAAGTGCTAACAGTGGCGTACATGGTAACGCAAGCGTGAATGACAACAGAAAGGGGTAACGCACACGGTGGCGTAGACGGGAACGGTAGGTCACGTGATGTCTTGTCACATAGTGACATGGTGCCCACAAACGGAAATGTCAATGGGCATGGTGATGCAAACTGAAACAAAAAGACAAACAGTACTGTAGACAGAAATGGCAAAAAATAACCGAAACGCAAGTGGAAATGAAAACGCAAAGGATAACGCATATGGTGGCGCATTAACGGAACGTAAGTGAAACGGTAATGAACCGGCAAGCGAAAATGGCATGATAACAGTAATGTGGGTGCACAGGCTGGTTTTCCCCAAAAGCTACATAGAGAAAGACAGTGAGTATAAAGAATGTATGCATAATAATGGGTCTCGGAGCAGAAAATGAGGAGTTGGAATACTAAATAGCGCATATCTCAGGAACCGTACGACATAGAAAAAAAATTTAAAAGTCGTATGATTTATGATTTTCCTGGCTAGTTTTGCACTTAGCCCCCACTAGGAGGCTTTTCCGACGAAAAGTCCGTATCTCGCACCGTTTCCGAGATACGGGCCCTAAAAGGCATGGCGACTGCCGTAATGTTATCCTATGGGAAAAAAAGAGAAGTTCGGAGTGCCATAACTTTGCCTCCCTTAATATTTTTTCACCAAACCACTGAAAGGCACATCTGTGTGATGTTGGCTGTGTTCCCTGTAAATTTCAGTCCAAAAGACCAAACCGTTATTTTGCAACAGGGTGCCAAAGGATTCTTGTCATGTGTCGGGCGCCGTAATGTTATCCTATGGGAAAAACTCTCAAATTTGGAGTGCTGTAACTTTGCCGCCATGTAATATTTTTTCAATACAACACTGAAAGGCACATCTGTGAGATGTCATCTGCGTTTCTGCCAAATTTCAGCCCACAACTCCCAACCGTTCTTTTGCAGTGGAGTGCCAAAGAATTACTATTTTGGACATAGTGTCGCAAAGTAGTGTCGCAATTTGTGAAAGCTTTTGCAAAAAATTTGCTACACTTTCATGAGTGTGACACTACTTTGCGAAAGTACTTTTTCCAGAAATCTGAAAACCATATTTCTGGGGTGTTTTACCCCGAAATAAAGACATGGCTAGCATCCTCAGGGCCCGACTTGGTGAATACAAAAAGAATTAGGTTGCTAGAGGGTCTCAATTTTAAATGCCAAGCATTTTTCTGATCACTAACTGAAAACAAGATGGTGGATTTGTGACAGTAACAGGGCCATTTGCGACAGTAAAAAGTGCATTTGCGACACTGTCGAACTTTTTGTTAACTTTTCCTATTGACTTATAATGGGAAATTGTTTTTTGAATAACTTTTGAAGCGTTTAATATTTTTTCACGAAATCTTTGAAAGGCACATTGGGGACCCTGGCTGCACGTTCTCTGAAGATTTTGGGCTGGTCGCACAAACCGTACGACCTGTAGGTGCGACCGTAGAATTCCAGAAAAGTGTAAACATGCATGCAGATCACGCTTAATAACTCCACAACTGTATATCCGACCGGTACAAAACTTGGCAGATCCTAAGGCCTATGTCTCTTGATCACGTATTCCAAATTTCAGGCAAATCCATCAAACAGTTGCAAGGTTATTAAGGTGCAAAGTTTTGGGGTTTAACATAGAAATGGCTCCACAACCCTAACTATGGTAGCACTACCGTGCTACCATAATATATATATATATATATATATATATATATATATCTTCCTGGGCTGGGACCCACTCTTAGTGGAATTATTAATTAGCAAATGTCCATCCTGGGCTGAACACTGCTCTGAGTGGTGATCTAAAAAACTAGCCCATCATTGGCTTCTTTATCCAATTGCTCAAATTGTGTAGCTGCACCTCATTGCAAGAATATTCATTTAAAATTATTCCCCATTTGACTGTTCTAAAGTACCATCAGTGTTCTGAATTTTGTTTTCCAGGCCCTCCTGAACTTGGATCCACACTGAGCAGGACAATGTAATACAGTAATTAATGCTCTTCCTGAGTTAAGCCCTACTATCATCAGGAATACTAAATTAATGCAAACCCTTACTGGGTTGAGCCTCACTACAAGCAGGAATATCAAATTAATGCAAGCCTGGGCTGAACTGCAGTCCAAGCAGGCAAGAAGATTATTTTGAGCCCATCCTAAGACCAACTGAGACTGGGATAATAAATTTAAGGAAAACCCTTCCTTGACTGGGACCTGCTCTGAGTGGAACTATTAATTATCAAATGCTGATCCTGAGCTGCATCCTGCTCTGAGAGGGAAAGTAAATAATTTACAGTTCTTCCTGGGCTAAGCCCCACTACTCATGAGAATTTAAGAATAAAAACTGACCCATCCTGGGCTTGCTGCCACTCACAGTGGGCTTTTCAATTAATCCAGCACCCCCTGAACTACGCCACACTCGGAGTGGGTATCTATAATAAAAAAAAGGCCCTCCACAGCTTGAACTACTCTCTGCAGGGGTCACAAATGCAGTCCCCCATCATGCCCACTGCAAGCAGGCATATTTAACTAAAGAAAACCCACCTGTGCTGATTCCCACTCTAAATGAGCAAGAAAATTATTTGAGCTCACCCAGGCTGGGACCCACTCCAAGTGGCTTCCAAAAAAACAATTCACCACCCATGCAATGAGATCCACTCTAGTGGGCAAACTAAAAATGCTAGAACCTCTGCTGCCAGTGAGATCCACTCAAAGAGGGCAATTTAAAGTTAAAACAAGCCCCTCATATGCTGTTTCTTGTTCAGAGTGGGTATCTGATATCTTGAAAGTCCATCCTGGTTTGCGACCATCACCAAGCAGGCTTGTAAATAACAGAAATACCCTCCTGTAATGTGTGCAGCACTGAGCAGACTTCTCAAATAAGAAAATGACTCCCACACTGAGACCCACTCTGAGCAGACAGTGTAAATATAATTGAATCTCCACCAGTGCTGAGACCCACCCTCATAGGAAGAATGTAAAATAACCATAAGCCATCATTCAGGTACTGTTTTGTTTGGAGTGGGCATTCAATAGCCAGAAAACCTGTCTTGGTCTGGGACCTGCACCCAGTGGTCTTCTAAAATAAGTCAGTTCTCCAGTAATCCATCAGAATGTTGACTGAACTTGAGTGACCCAAAAATGAGCAGCTCAGGTTCGGTGCTCGTTATGTGAGCTACCCTGAAAGGGTAACAATGGGTGAACAACAAGGTGACCAGAAGAGTAGGAGGGGGAATGGAACAGGATGGAAGCATACCTCTCAACCTTTTGTCACTGAAATGAGGGACATAGACATTGTTTGATACCCAAAATGAGGGACAATGAGGGACACAGGCCCCCAGAATGAGGGACACATCCTCAAACAAGGAGATCCAAGCTCAGAACACTGCGAAAACCATAGTGCTTACTTGTACAAAGTTTATTTTGGAGTTAGTATTTCAGAATATTAAGAGTTTCTGCTTTAAAGTCTGAATTTACAGCAGCACCTTTGTGTGGGCAGTACCTTTTCCATGAGAGATGGATAAGGGACAGAGCAATTTTAAGGGGTAAAATGAGGGAAATCCTTTGTAATGAGGGACACTTGAGAGGTATGGATGGAAGGTATGTGGGAGGTAGTGTGGCAAGAGGCTGCCTAGCTAGATGTGTGGTGTGATGGTAAGGCTGGCTACAGTGGGGAGGGTGCAGGGTTTGGGGCTGGGGAGGCACACAGTATTTTGTGTTTTGCTGGCAGTATTTTTTTTTCCAACTTTCACCTCCTCCCCAACATGCACACCCCTGGAGTTGAGAATGCTTAGTAACGGGGTTGTGGGGGTACCCCCCCCCCACACAAAAAAATTGTTTTTTCCCACATGTCTTCGCTGGGAGTGTACATCGCTGTTCTGTTTTTTTGGCGATGTACACTCGCTGTAATTGGGATAGCTATTTGGTGATCACAGTTATGAAATGGAACCCAGCTCCACTGCTCTGAGCAGGTTCCATATATTGCAAAATAATTATTTGGGATGGGAAGGTGTTTGTTCAGTAACAGTTTATGTGAAGCGTACTGCACTTTCTTTCAAAAAGATACATGCTTCATCTTCAGATGTGAAAGCTTTTTGTTTGTCAGGCATGGACATTTTTGGGGACATAATTTTTGAGATGTGTTTGTTTTGTTAATAACTTTCTGACTGCAATACCGCTTATCTCAAGAACAAAGAAACAGAAAAAAGATTGAAACTTGTTTGAGAACTGTTTTATGATACTTATAATGCAACTGATACCATTGTTCTCATCCATTATTTTTTTTTATAATAGTGATGTGAAGTACTGCAATCCTCTCTAAATCTGCTTTTTTCATTCTTGATTCCTACATATATTGGTACAGTCATCTACAACATTTGCTTTTATGCACAAATTTACTAGTTAGTAAAAAACAAAGAGAAGTAGCAGGCACATTGCAATTTATTAAATAAATCTGGAGCTAATGTCTGTTGCCATAAACATGATTAATCCGCACCTTACCCAATCGATCAAAGCACATCAACCCCCACCCATTTCAAAAAAGCTCCAGTTTTTATTGAAATTGATTCATTACCTGATGTGACAGGGTTGAATAAAACTCTGTCCTATTTGTTATGCAGAAAGAGTTAAAAGCAAGGAGCTGTTCTATCCTCTCCTTTTGTGTCTTGTTTGTCTGACAATGAAATAAAATTTTCTTGTGAGAGCTAGGAACTGATCACACTGACAGACTCACAATTCTCCCCCTCCTGTGATCTCCCTGTCTTCACCTGCTATTTCTTGCTGTTTCTATCATTTCTCCCCAGCTTATCTGTTGTTATAGGAATGTATGAGGATCTTTATATGAAACTTTGTTCATTGGACTGAATATGTATATAGTTATATTGTTGAAATGATTGCAAAAAGTTATTTGGAACTCAAGGGGTTAACCTTCAGATGTAGTTTGAGCTCCTTAAGCTCATTCGCAGAACTGTCAACAGGAAATCAGTTCTGGGACACAATCTTCTGTTTTGTTGCACCTGCAAGGAAGGAAGCTGACAAAGTTTTGGGACATTGTGTGAAAACAGGATATGTATGTTAATGAGTCCAGCATGCTGACGTTAATTGTCAGGAAAGGACATTATATATAATGAGAAAAATATTTTGCTGGAGAGAGAGGGATTTATATTTCGAATTAGAAGTACACTCTGATGAAGGTCTTTGTTTTTTTTGAACTGCCTGGCCAAGGTATTCAGACTCCACTTGAACACTGGAGCAAGTGGGGGCGCAGCGCATCCAAGATGCGCCAGGGCCAAGACAGGGTGATATTCAAAGGTGATGTGCCATGGTGCATCACCTTTGAATATGGCCCAAAATGCACATGGTGCAAGTACAATGCTCCAGAGAAGTCCCCAGACAGGGAGAACTGGGAATGCGCCAGCGCAACTGTAGTTACGCTGGGCGCAGCATCCACAATATTTTTTTTTTTTTTTACTCTTTGGTAACTGAGCAAGGCCCACTAGTCACAAGTGCCTGTTTTAAGGGGTGACCTGGGAGCACTAGGTGGTTAAGTGACTTGCTCAGAGTCACACAGTATGCAGCTATGCAGTATGCAAATATTCAAACATGGGCATGCAAATGGGGCCATAAAGTATACAAGGTGCAAATGGGTCCATTTGCATCTCATTATGCTCCATTTGCATGCGTTGCACAGGGCATCCCGGCGACATGCGCCTGGCACCCTGTGCAACCGCTGTCACCATGCAGCAACACCCTGGCATTCTAGCGTCCCCCACTCCCATCTGTAAGCCTGATCATTGGCATGTGTAATAAGAAACATACCCTGGTGGTCTAGTGTTTCCCCCCACCCCTCCTGTATGCCTGATCGCTGGCAGTAGTATGTGCAGTGTACTCCCTGATGGTCTAGTGTTACCCCCCTCCTTCCAGTATGCCCAATCACGGGCTTGTGACATAAAATCATAACCCTGATGGTCTTGTGGTTTCCCTCCTCCCACCCACAGAGGCCCCCAGCCACCCAGCTCCCCCCCATCACCTGGGGGTCAATGTGGACCAATGGGCTTGCAGACCATACTGTATGACGCAGGCACAAATATGTGAATGAAAGTGTTCCTTCACATATTTGTGCCTGTGTTGTACAGTATGGTCTGTAAGCGCACTGGTCCACACTGTGGACCAATAGACTTACAGAACATACTGTATGTTGTCTTTCAGCGGGCAGCTTGACAGTATGCAGGCAGGGTGCTACCACCTACAGATGAAGTAGGGGGAGCTGGGTGGCCAGGGGCCTCTGTGGATGGGATGGGAGGGGGGAACCACTAGAACACCAGGGTTATGTTTTATCTCACAAGCCTGCGATCAGGCATACTGGAGGAAGGGGGTGACACTAGACCACCAGGGATTACATTGCACATACCACTGCCCGCGATCAGGCATACAGGTGGGTGGGGGGGAACCACTGGACCACCAGGTGGGGTTTGGGTTCAGGTGGGCGGAGTCCCTGCCAGGCAGGTAGCCACCCATGGCTGGTGGGTGCTGTGTTGCACCCTGCAATACAGCAGCCCACCTGTGGATGGCCAGCATTTGAGCCCAGATTTCCTGGCTCAACCTTGCACCCCGGTATGTGGCACATCTGGGGGTTGTGCCAGCATATGCACCACACATCCCAGGCTGAATATCAGGATGTGCCGCATATGCATGGTTACGCCCCCTTCAGATGCACCACATACATTAACAATGTGTCCTGGCACATCGGGACTTGCACTGTGCAAGGCATCCCTTTGAATATCACACCGGGGCACATTGCGGGGTTGTGCTTGGCGCAGCTCAGTTGAGCCAGGCACAACCCCTTTGAATATCTCAGCCCTTGTGTATAAACTTTCCTTTACATTTTTATTTTCTTTTTATTTTGTTGTTACTGATGATAATAAAATTCCACTTGCCAATTTTATAACTGCTCCTGGCTTTCCTATTCTTTCTGACCTGAGCCTCAGCGACACCTGCTTCCTAAAAATTGCATCCACAGCTGGTCAACATCAAGTGCAAATTATTGAAAAACCTCACTAAATTTTCAAGATACAGACAAGAAGTAAAATTTTCTAAAATGTGCAAACATGTGGTCCCAACTTGATTGGGTGTTCATTTCAGCAGTAACACTATAAACTGATTAAAAAAATGTTTTAGAACGATGATGTCCAGACTTAGAAAAATCACTGTGATGCAGAATTCCTTTTGTAAATGTAATGAGTCTTTGATTTCTTTTATTCAGTTGCTGGGACAGTTTGACTAGTCATTACAGTGTATGAAAAAAATGCAGACATGTCAGCTGAGGGCTAACCTTCTGTACCTATTCTTCCTTATTTCTTCAGTGACAGACCACTAAATAATCCACACTATCCACCCTGTACCCCTTTGGATTATATAATTAGAAAGGGGCTACAGTTTCAGCATCCTCATCTGCTCTAATTCCATGTCTGCAGTACCACACCACTAGAGGGAGGAGAAGGCAGGCCACTTTTTAGCCTGGACTCAGATCTTAGTCATTTGCCGCCCCCCACTTTTGCAGCAACCAACCAGCACTACAGACACTTAATGTACTGTTTGGCATCCTCAAAATGGACATAGGGCATGGGGAGGTGCACCTGTGCCCAGTATCACTCTTAAATGGCTTGTGATAATGTTTTGATCCTTTGATCTCTAGTCCTGACATCACTTGCCTACAAGAAAGAAAAGTAGATATTGACAATAATTTTCTTTGCCCATGCCAGCATATCAGAGACAATGTGTACCAGTTAAAAATTGGCATCATTGCTTTTAACTATTCTTACATCTTCAAATGACAGCCTGAAGCACTGATTGGTTAAGTAAGTTTGTGATTCATAAGTGAAAGGATAGGTAGTCAGGGTCATATCCCACCACTGTCACATGCAGGCAGATTAGAAGGGCCTAGCAGTCCTTATCTACCATCAACTACTATGTTAGTATGTTATATACTTGCTTGGCAGTCTTATCAGCCTGTGTAACATATGGTGCTTCACCACTGCATTTCCAGATTTAAGAACAGGTAAAAGGAAGTACCCCAATGAAAATGAAACACTTTTTCTTAGCTACGGTGTCGTGGTTAATGAAATGGTCAGGAAAAACTCAGATTAGTATGACTGTACCTATTTTATAAAATATTGTAAGCCTTTCTATAATTAAATTATTACCTCTCTAGACATAATACTTTATGAAATAAATGCAATAAAACTGTATATTTAGCAACTCTCAACTCCACAATTCTAAACCATTATTGTATAGTGCCTGCTCCTATCAGGGCTTGTCAATTAATAATGCCACTATGTCATCCAGTAGTATCATTTTATTTCTACATACACTTCAGTATCATTATTTTGTTTTTCTACCCACCCTTTTCTACTCATATGTCTTATTGTCAGTGTTGTCTTTTCTTGCACACATTATTAGCTCTATAAATGCTTGCCCTTAATAATTGACATCATAATATTTAGGCATTACTATGTTTCAGTTTACATCCTACTTGCTGACTGATGTGATGTACATGATCTCAAGACCAGCAAGCATGCATGCATTGGACATAAGTGCTGCATTTACTTTATATTCATATCCTATCTATCACTTTTATTTCACAACTCATTTTTCACCTCTGCAATATTGTGTTCCTGCCTTTCCATTATTTCAAGTCAAGGTGCCCTGTCTGTGAGCCACGTAGAGAATTTCCAGGTAAGTCAACAGTTTGGCAAAGAGGATACATATCTTCTTATTTATTAAAAAATCTCACTGATTTGTGGGGTGTCAAGTCATGAGAGTGCACCCATTACAACTGGTATCATCACAGCTTGCATTTTCTCTCTGCCTGCTGTGATGATACCATTAGTGTGTTGAGAACTGGACAGGTCTAAGTAAAACATATTGTACCCCAAAGAATATATCCCCTGTTTTATTAAAACCCAGTTTTAAGAAGCAGGGCATCCTATTTTTCAAATTAAAATAGAATATGAGCACATATAGAGTAGTCAGAAATTGGACAAGAAAGGTGTTGTTGTGCAAAACACATTTATCCACAGTACAGAACTGCAATACATTGAATGCAGAATAGATTCCTTTTGTTTCTGAAAACATTCATTGTCAATTTTCTGAATGCTGTATGTGCACCCATTTACTATGTTGTCCTGCCTGTGGATTTATTTTCTCTGGTCAAACTTATCTTTCTCCATTACTGTGATGAACTTGTGTTTGTTGTATCATCTTTGCTGGCCACTTGTTTTTACACACTTAATAATATTTATGGAAACAATGGTGCCCCTCTGTTGAGGTAAATATCAGCAGTGCTTCAACTTACACTAGCACTACATGTGAAAATCCAGGTTCTTCTACAGCTTTAAAGATTCAAACAAATCTTCATGCTAACAATATCCATTCATATTCACATATTTTTTTTCCGAATTGATTTCTACTGTTCCATCTGATTAAAATGAATATTTAAAAATTAGGCATATATGAATTACTTATACAGCATATGCAAACCAACTGTAAATTAAATAATGTCATTTATGTGCTACATTTATGTGCTACACTATTTATAGACCCATTGTATATGGTTTAATAATCCTTTCTACATACAAATCAGGTATACAGCTTCTATGGATTATTTTTTTTAAAGAAATGCAGATGATCCACTTTATGTATAGTAACGTATTAACTACATGATGATCAAATTATTATGTTACCTACAGTTATGGGAGCATGTGTGGCTAATTATGGAAATAGAAAGGTTGGCTTTGCTAGTGCACTGAAAAGTGACACAAGAAGAGGTTTGTTTGAATCCAACCAGAGCCACTGCTAGGATTTTAATATTGTGGCAGGCAAATGCTATACATTTGTAAATCTGATTAAATGAAAAATGTGATCCCGTTTTTTTTTTTATCATTCTTTCTATGCTTATTGCGTTTTTGTTTATGAAATATGCAGAATGACCTCGGAAATCATTATGCTAGATATTTTTGAAGAAACCTTCTAATTATGTAATTGATAATGGTTTTCCATCAGTATAGACTGTAACTATTTAATCCAAATCCCTCCCAGTGCAAACGTACACATACACCCCCTTTCTCTCTCTCTCTCTCTCTCTCTGTCTCTGGACCACTTTGAAATGGGTCTTTCTGTTTCTTTTATTTAAAAGGAAAAACACATTTTTGCACTTCAACTTACAAATCATTAAAGAGAATGTGGTATCTCTAGAAACTTTGGAAATGATGCACAGCCCTGTTTTTCTTATATTTCCTGTTTTTTTTTTCTTTATTCTCTGTTTCTAAAGAATGTTGCATGGAAATTGTATTCTTCTACTTTATTTACTTCTTTTTGTCTATTTACACATAATATCATGATCTCCACTTGTGACATCATAATCATTTCCATGGCAACCAATTGGGATTCATAGACAAAATAATTCCGACATCACATGTAGACAGACACAAGGCATGGATAATATCTGAGGGACAATGGTCCTATTTTCATGCAGCTGTCTTTAATATTAAAGAAAGCGAAGATAAAGACAGAAAATACTGCATGTGAAATAAAAGCAAATTCATATGTAAATACTGTGTTTCTGAAGTTTTCACTGCTATGTCACGGACACTTTAATCAGGTTTATGATTTAAAATAGGTTTATTGGGAGTTGGGACATCTCTCATGGTTGTAACACTCATTTCCTCTTGTTTCTGTCTGCTAAGTCACAAGTTAACCTCCCCTTTCTTGGTACACACTCCATACTTACACACATACTTGCAGGTGGATGTGCGGGTCAGAACCTGATATGGTCGCATCAACATTTTTTGCCAGTCCTGCTGCTGCATTTCTGACATCTGGTTTAAGACTCTTTCCCAATGCACATTATACTTTCTTTACCACTTGGCAGAAATCATGGTCCCATCTCTAAAACAGGGCTGCCAGCTAATCTCTTTAGGCACAGCTAGTGGAAGCACATAATATATTAGTGAGAGATTCTTAGCCATAGGTTCTTCTGAACCTGGCTGCCTTCCTGTTACCCAAATATATTGTGAAACACTTGGCTTCCAGCTTTGAATGCATTCATAAATTTAGGCAAACAATGACATCAAAGGATGAGAAATTTGACTCTGTACTGCCTTGGATTCCTAGGATAATCTCTAGTTCAATACAGTAGGTTATGTTTGAAGGTAAATAAACTTTGGTGACTTACACCTTTTTGTTGTGTTATAAAAGGCAACTACAGATGCTCCAAGGTATCTGGGTCATGTTACAGGTCCTGGGAGATGCAGAGAATGTCATGTAGCCCTCAGGTCCCTTTTTCATTTTCTTCCCAAGTCCCTGTTGTGACATCACAGCAGGATGTGTGCATGGAGGTGTACACATCCTGTAGATCCACAACCCTGTCCTTTGAGCTACTCACTACCTGCATTGCCACCAGCCTCCACTCAATGGCAGTCAGAGGCCAAGATGACTGGCCTTCCCTTCTTGGAAGAGGAGAGCAGTCCCCTGGAACACTCAGTTCTCTCACACCCAGCTGATTCCCAGTAACCCATGCTCATTCCTGAACACAGCTCACCAGCATGTCAGAAGGTAAGGTGATCACTGCCTTTGCCCTCCATACCATCATGTTGACTGATTTTCAATATTTTGACTCCAGTCTTTCTACATACCTCCCCCCCCCATTACCATGACAGATGTCATTTTTAAAATCCTGGATGAGACATGTTTTCGCACTTTTGGTGCAAACTGATGTTTCAGCCACTATTCTATAAATGCCACACATCATGTTTACAAGGGGGAGTCATAAAATGACTATCTTGAAAATTTGGGGTTAAAATAAGCTGAGTTCAGGGGCAAGCTCAATGATTCAGCTGGAAAAGCCAAGGCTGGGGGAATGGCACTGTCATGTAGCACACCATTTTATTTAGAAAACAAAAGTGTGACTTACACATTTTTGTTGTTCTGAAAAAGGCAACTCTAAATGCTCCGAGGTGTCTGGGTGGTGGCCCAGCCCAGCCTGGGAAAAGAAGGTACAGGGTTCCCCACATAGGCTTAAGTACTATATATTGAAGAGAAATCTTCCCTTGGCATAGGGCCCTGCACCTCTGCAATGACAGCTGCCAAAGGGTACTGTGCTTCAGCAGACAAATGGACTGTTTGCCCTGCATGTCTGTATCTGCAGCCACATGGGAGAACAGAACCAAGAGGGCCTTGTGCTTCCACACCTTCCCAGAAAGTCTCACAAATCTTTGACACCCATTGCCCCATGGAAGTTCAGGGCAGATGAATTCTTCTTTTGGTGCAGGGCCCAGAGGGCCCTGTTCATCTGCATCTTTTCATGCAGATCCTAATGGGACCTCTGTGAATGAGGATATGATTCCACTATCTCAAAAAGAAAGGAAATTATTTGCAAAAAAAGTGAGTTAATGCACCAGTTAGGGTTCAGCTTGATGCCACAAATGTAGGGAAATGTGGTATTAGGGTTTTCAACCCTAACCACCCCCAGCAGCAAAAGGACAAGACAACACAAGCAACCAGAGACACCCTTCATCAGATATGACAAACAACATACAACTGTTTCCAGATGACAGAAATGCAGTAGCACTAATGTGCTACTTTCATGGATTTGTAACATGCACATCACAAGACATACACATTCTCTTGCCACTGCAGATAGAAAGCCATGATACTCAAATCACAACACAGAGGCACAGGATCCTACACCATAGATAGAAATCTACAACACCTATATTACAATAGTCATTTTGTCTGCAAAGTGCAGGCCCCTATGGGGGCCAGTGTTCCTGTAGCCTCAGGTACTCATTCACAATGTAAGACATTATGGCCCAAATATTCAAAAGAGATGCGCGATGCAAAATGGAGATGCACCATGAATCTGGGAAAATGTGCAGAGGCACAATATTCAAATGGTAGAGATACACTATGCAACTTGGAATGCGCAATTGCGCAAAGATAATGTGTGCAGCTCAAAAACAGGGGGTATGTAGGTCCCTGAGGTCCCTGACGGCAGGCGGTGAACTCCACATCCTTGGTGATTTCAACCAGGACTGGCTAGGCAGTGTAGCCACCAAAACACATTCCCAAATTAAGGCTCTAAACCTGTCCCAGCAAATAGTGGAACCCACTCGCCTAAATCATAAATCAAAAAAAAGCATACACTACTGGATTGGGCCCTCATGACCCACCCTCATCAGATAGTTAAAGCTGTCCTACTACCAGACTCCCTTAGTGATCACCATATAATTTATATGGTGCACAAAATTTTCAAACCCAAGGCCCCTCCCCCTCGCACACTTTTTATCAGAGCTTACAAATCATTCAACTTAACCACTCTCCTAAAATACCTCTCCAACATTGACTGGTCAGCCATCACTAGGGCCACCTCCATGGACGAGGCCCTAAAATTTTTCTCTATCAGCTTCCTTGCCATCTGGGACTTGCACGCTCCTCTCAGAAGATCCAGAGTAAGAGAAGCACACTTGCCCTGGGTAACAGCAAACCTCTTGGAACATCTACGAGCCCGTGACTGAGCCTGGAAATCTTTCAAGGCTACAGGTGCACAAACGACCCTTCTGCACTACTGATCGCTAAGAAATGCCTGCACTAGACTCATATGTCAGGCCAAATCTAACTTCTTTAAGTCTGCTTTCAACAATAACTTTGCTCACCCTTCACATTTCTGGAAATCTATTAAATCCCTTCTTACTCCCCCGGCCCAACCCCTGTCTCCCACCCTCAACATAGGTGGAAGCATCATCGTGGACCCTTGCGCTGTTGCCACTGAGTTTAATTCACATTTCTCCACCACAGCATCTTCTCTACTTGCCTCCCATCCCCATCACTTGCCCTTTATTCCCCCAGCTGTATCCTCTCCGGCCGCCTTCTCATTACGCCCAGTCACACCTGACCAGGTACTAAACATACTGCAGTCACTCAACCCTTCCAAAGGTAAATGCCCATCAGGCCTTGACTCCAAAATGCTTCTGCTCTCTGCACCTGCCATAGCCTACCCTCTTACCTCCCTCTATAACCTGTCTTTTAGACTCGGGTCCATCCCTACTACTTGGAAACAAGCCACGGTCATTCCCCTTGCCAAAGGCAGCGACCTTTCCTCCCCATCAAACTACCATCCCATATCACTGCTTCCCATTCTACCCAAAATTCAAGAGCGCCTTGTACTATCCCAGCTCCACCTCTATCTTGATGCCGTATCCTTCTTCACCCCTTTCCAGGCCGGGTTCAGGAAAAATCACTCCACCACCACCTCGCTTCTTCACCTCACCAACACCATCCTTACAGGTATGGACAAAGGGGAAATTACTGCAGCTATCTTTATCGACCTGGCCAAAGCCTGTGACACGGTCTTGCATCCCCTGCTGTTGGCTAAACTTGTTCAAGCTGGACTGTCTGCATCCGCAATTAATTGGTTCCATTCCTACCTGGCAGGTAGGACCCAATCAGTCTGGGTTGGCTCACTACTTCCTCTTCTCTCCCAGTCACCAGTGGAGTCCCCCAAGGGTCTGTTCTTGGCCCTCTGCTGTTCTCTATCTTTCTCAGTGACTTGCCTGATGCATGCCCACATACCGCCATCAACATGTACGCTGACGACACAGTGTTGTTTGCCTCTGACCCTTCCCCAGAGGCAGTTTCATCCTGTCTGCAGAAGGACTTCAACTCCATCCAACATTGGTTCCATGCAAATCAGTTATTTTTAAACTCAAATAAAACAGTCTCCCTCCTGCTGGCCCAGTGGCGCTGAGGGATGAGGTGTTGGACGCCACACCTCGCGCTACGCCGCCAACCTGGGTTCGGGAATAGACTCGGGTGGCCGGGAGTCAGCAGGGGAGAGGGAGGATCGAGCGTCCCAACGGATGCTCTCCTCCCTCAGGGGTGGGAACCATGAACGCTTCCACGTTCTACATCACCCTCGTAGCCGGTGGAAGCACCGACAATAGAGGGGATGGAGATGGCTCCGTCTAATGGAGTCGGGAAGGGGGGACGTCGCCGACGCATGAGGGCTCTGGCATGTGTCAGCACGCCATCACTCGGGATGTACGTCCCAAGCATTCGACGTCCTAGGGGGTAGGGGACATAAGGGGAGAAAAATGGAAAATCCCCTCCGGCAGCCCTAGATGAAGGCCGCCCTAAGTCCACCCGGACCACCTGCAGGACAGACCCCACTGTGCAAGGAGAGGAGGATGGGCACTCTAGGGGCAGATCCCCAAAGTAGGCAAGGGAGACATCAGTGGACGGAAGGAGGGTGCTCTGGGGGTAGTAAGGAGGGATAAAGAAAGAAAGTAAAAAAAAAAAAAACAGTCTCCCTCACCTTCGGCACTCGGGCTAAACTAACCCGCCTTCCTGCCCCCCCCATGATTTACACTCTGGATGGCTCCCCACTGAAGGCCTGCACCTCCTATAGATATCTCGGTGTCTGGTTAGATCAGTACCTCGACTTTTCTGCACACATAGATGCTCTTCACAGAAAACTGCATCCCATGCTGGGTGCCCTTTACCGCAACAAAAATTGCATCCCTCTATCAACACAACTAGCAATAGTAAAAAAAAATGGTCCTCCCAATCATGGATTACGGTGATGTAGTCTACAGTGCGGCCCCACAAACTTCCTTATCCAGGCTTGACCCCCTCTTCAACTCCTTCTGCAGGTTCGCTTTGGACCGGCCTCCTAACACTCAACACTGTGTCCTCTACCAGTCCGTGGATCTCCCCTCTCTCTATAACCAGCAACTACTACACTGTGCTAGAACTTCAGCCAAATTCTGGACACAGTCTCTCCCCTCCTACCTGATGTCCTCCCTAACAGCTCTCCCCCCCACCAGCTTACGCTCTCAGAAAAGTCGACTCTCAGCTCCTTCTAATTCCGCACAGATCCACCCAGTCTGGCCAAGCCACTTTCAGCTTCAGGTTGCCCAAATTATGGAACTCCCTGACCTCAGACATTAGACATGCCACCAGCTCTCCGCACCGGAATGCCCTTCTTAATACTCACTTCGCTACATCCTGCTCCTGTTTTCCTGCTCCTCCCTCTAGTTCCCCTCACTACCTAACTTCCAGCTTTTAATCTTCGGTCTGGGTATACCCTTTGTACTGAGAAATTTTTTTTTTTTACTGTTCCATTGTTGCAGAAATTATACCTGTATATTGTAAGTATGACTGCTCTCACCAACTGTCTTGTACCACACTTCTATTTATGTTGCTTTTGTACTCCTTATCATTTGTAACCCCCCAGGCTGCGTCTGGAATCGAGCGGTACTCTGCTCAGTATGCTTTCCTGGTAAAACTCTTAAATAAATAAATAAATAAATGTACGTGAATGTGCCATGCATGGGAATATTCAGCCAAAATCTGTGGTGCATGTTCCACGCATCCCAGAAATGTGCTGCACAAAGACAGAACAAAGAAAGGATGGCTCAAATCAACCAGCCACCCACAGGCAAGCTATGGAAGTGCAAACAGGCACCCCTGACACAGCCCCCGGAGGTGAATGAGGATGTGTTTCAGGCATCCACACACAGCAGTCATACCAGGAAGGCCGTAACCATAGCCACAGGTGCAGTGACCTCACTGGCACCATCCAGATGACCACACCCCCACACCACACCAGGGATATAGACGCCTAGTTGCTACATGTAGGTGCTGTTGAGTGCACCTCTGGCATACCAGCAGTGCACACAGTCACACTGCAGCACATGTACCAGGGTCCATGGCCTGCACCCATGTGGGATTCAGGGCACCACCCAATGGTGGCATGTGCCCATGGTGACATCTGGGGCAATGGTGCCCAAGTGGCCTGGCAGTACTAGTGGCAGCATGGCTTGGTTCAGGGTCTGACCAGTGGCACTCACCCACAGTGGTACACCATAGGTGCACACTGCATGCCTGTGCCAGGCCCACACCACCAGATGCCACAGACATAAAATGGTTGCCACCCCTGCAGTGTGACAATGCCACAGGGGCACTGTGGTGGGTTTGGTGTGGCGTTCCAGTGGTGGACTTTGCACAACTGTGGGCAGCATGGGGCAGGGGTGGCACCACCTGTGGCCAGGAGGTGGCATGGGCATGCCATACAGACACCAGACTCCTCCACTGTGAGGTGTGTGACCACCACAGGCATATACTTGGCCTATCTCAGACTGGCCAAACAGTTTCCCCAGACAGTTCCAGGTGGGCCCAACTTGCTCGGGTACCCAGTCACTGTCTAAACCGTGACATCCCTCACCTTTCTCATCTCTTATCCATTTTACTGGCATATGTGGGCACTGTTGGTGAATGTCAGATGCATACAGGGCTAGCGTGCCACATTTACATGGCATACTGCTCAGAGTGTGTCACCCTGGGCCCTCTTTAATTGGTCATCCAGTTGGGCTTCTGTGGCCATTATCCAGGTGGGCCCCCTGTACCCTAGTCAGACCCTGTACATGGCCATGGGTGACAGCACTGTACCCAGGCCACTGCAGTCTACCCTCATCCATATACCTTCACACCAGCTTGCTGGGCTGCAATACCTCCTGTTCACCTTTCTGAAGCCCTGGGGCTGCCCTGCAAAGCTGGATCTGCACATGTCACATGTATGCAAATGCCCTACACACATTCCAGTAATGAGATGCAAATGTGGGGATTGGGCTTGGACTGTGCAATGAGGCTATCTGCATATTCTGGTTAAAATTGCAATTCTGCATGCCACACAAGTGGCCGCCCATCATGCAATTCTGTATGCCCCACAGTGGTCTCTGGACACCTGCCATGCATTTCCCACTGTGCGATCATGCATGTTTGGGATATTCAGCCAGACCTGTGCAATCCCTTTCTACAGCACATCATCTGAATACACCAATGTTTTGCACTGGTGCAACTGAGATGCACAGCACATGGTCATGTGTGATGCAGCCAGTCACTTTTGAATATGGAACCCACACATACTTGATGGGCCTGCGTTTCTGCAGCTGCAGGTGTAAGACTTACATACCTCCATCTAACTGCAGAAGTGCAGACATCACAAAAATCAATGACACCCCAATTGCAGCAGTACTTTTGTCTGCAGATGTGCAGGCCCCTGTAGAGCCTGCATCTCTTCAGCTGCAGGTGTAAGAGAAACACACTGACTTCTGGGTTGAGAAGAGCAGGCCTCTGTGGAACCTGCAGTTACACAGATGAAAGTACTGTTGCAATGTGGGTATCATGGTTTCAGCAGTGGATCCAGAAACTATAAAAGCTGCATATAGGAAACCACATACTAGCAGATCATGCTATCTAGCGAGGTACCTCCTACAGCATGCATGAGTAACTCTGGCTAAAGAAGCACAGGCCCTTTGGGACATTCTGTCTGCAGAAGGGCAGGACTTCACTGGACTTGTGCTTCTATAGCTACACATACTCATGCACACTGTGTGACCTGTGCTTAAGCATCCACAGATGCAAACCCATAAAGGTAGCACATTAGTGCTTCTGCATTTGTCATATGGAAGCAGTTGTATGTTATTTGTCTTACGTGATGATGGCAGTCTGTGGTTGCTTGTGCGATCTTGTCCTTTAGATACTTGAGGGGTGGGGAGTGAGTTAGAGTTGGAAATCCAAATGCCGTTTCCCCCTACTTTTGTGGCATTAAGATGAACCCTAACTGGTGCATTAACACAGTTTTTTGCAAATAATATAATACAATATGTGCATCTTTTTCAATGAAAGACTTACCGGGTTCCTCAAACAGAGCTGGTAAGTCAATATTATATAAAATGAAACATCAGTATTTTGTTTAGATGGGATATCACTTGCCTATTTTCAGTTTCACTTTAAAGCAGTTCCAGTTCATTGGTGCTACTGATTAACATTCCATGTTCAGAACAACTTCAAAAGCTAATCTGCAACACCTGAAAAATGTGTTCTTGCATTCTAACGCTGAAAGCATTTTTTTAGAATTACTATAAAAAGGTAATTGTAGTGTATTATATATAGAATAATTCATGGGGATGAGTGTGTAAACAGGATTTTACGCACACCCGAGGTGTGTGATGCACCATAAACCCTGACGGTGAAGCCCAAGAGGTTTATTAAGGCATCGCACACCAAGGATGTGCATAAAATCTGAGTTACTACACTTTGTTTTATTGTTTTATTGTTTACAATAATTGTTTTATTTTGTTTTATACATGTTTTATTTTTTACAGTAAATGGTCCCTTTATTCCTTTTGACTTAATTCCTTAGTAAAGACAATGTGACTAGAATGTCAGTCTGAAGGAATTGTATGCTATATTTCAAAGTATTTAAAGCACAGGCTAGTTTTATTTTATTTAAAGCAAGCACAATTTTACAGAATGTCCCAAAGGGTGTAAATTTGTTCTGCCGAGTTTTTTTTTAAATTTTAGAAACCTTACTATATCCTCTTGGGCTTAGCTCACTCAGTTACCTCGTGATCACAACTCCCAGTCTCACCTTTTGCTCTCCAGTCATGGTGTCAACCAGCGCTGTGCCAGTGTTAGTTTTTTCTGTTTTCATGTTGTTCAATGAATTGCTGTCTTTGAGTGTGAAGCACGCACAAGTCAGATTGCCAGTCGACCATTTCTGTCAAGACACTGAGAAGCAGTTCAGAGCACCGTCTGACAGTGCTAGCTGAGAGTGGGAGGTGACAGCATGAGCAATGAGCGCAAGGTGACAGTGTGAGCTAAGTCTGAGAGGACTTAGTAAAGGTTCTAAAAGTTTGATTTCATTATTCTTGGGAAACGTGGTTAATCAAACCACATTATACTTACACATGGCCATCTATAACACAATTTGCCAATCACTGCCCACAGTTAATAAACATCACTAACCATTTATTATTATGATTGTATTAATCTGTCACGGAACTTGGATCCCAAAAATATATTTGACACACACAAATGCTCACACTCAAAATACAGCAGTTTACAATTAGCAAACCATACACCAAGAAAATAAACACTCCTGAGATTGGAACCTTTTTCTAAAAATATTCAGATGTTCAAGCCAGCAGTGTTTTTATGGTACAAGGTATTTAGGCATACTTTACACCCCTGTATTGTACATGCATGCAGTCATGCAAACTCCTGACCTATGTTGCACTTAAGCACTACTGCAAAAGTACAGCTTTAGATACTACCATATCACCAAAGATGCTCAGCTCTGCCCAGTTAGGTTAGTACCCTCTTTTCCCCCTCATCTCCAATCCAGTTCAGTTGAGTTGGGTGCAGCTGGAGTGCTAGGATCTGTTTGGTTTGGTACTATCCCCTCCATTCTCACCAGTGTGCTGTGTTTTGGGGGTGAGGAGCTTGGGTACTCTACCTCCAGACCATAGAATCATACCTTCATTATTAACTTTGGGTGTTTCCTCTGGAGGCTGATCCTGGCCATAGCACAACATGCTGCCCTGGAGGTACAGCCTGCCAGTTGGTACTAGGTATTACCCTTGAAGCAGACTCAGGTCATTGCTCTATTGACACTAGGTGCTGCCAGGGAGGTAGAGCCTAGCCATTGGCATTAAGTGCTTCCCTGAAGGCAAAGCCTACATGTCAGCATGAGGTGCTACCCTGTAGGCAATACCTGACAATTGACACTAGGGAAGGAGAGTCTGGTCATCTGCTCTGTTGCCCTGGATGCAGAGCCTGCTCACCAGCACTGGATGCTACCCTGAAAAAAGAACCTGCCCATTGGTACTAGGTATTGCCCTGAAGGCAGAGGCTGAATGTTGGCACTAGGCACCACCCTGGATGCAGAACCTGGCCATGACCACTAGGTGCTGCCCTGAAGGCAGAGCCTGGCCACTGACACTAGATGTTCTGCAAGAACAGCATGGCAAATGACAAATGATGCTGCCCTAGAGGTAGAGTCTGGCTGTTGGCATTAGACAGTACACTGAGGAAAGAACCTGGGCATTGGCACAAAGTGCTCCCCCGGAGGAAGAATCTGGCTATTTTCACAAATTGTCATCACCAATTTTCTGCATTTTTTTTATAAATTATTTTTTTATTGTTTGACAATTATAATTTACATCTGTTACAGATAATGTATATACTAACAAACAGAGATGCATATCATCATTAACTTACATTCTGAATACATTCTGGATACATTTACCCCTCATCCCCCCTTCACAAACTTTCTTTCTTATACCTATATTTCAGAAATACATGACAAATACAGTAGGAAAAATAATTTTTAGTAAACATCTAGCACATTCTTTAGAGAAATCTATAAGAAATTAGCAAAATAGGAGGACTGTCTATACTGCCATTAAATTTTCATAATCAGTGGTAGAACATTTAGCATAGCTTTCCATGATGAACCTAATGAGTCATCAAGCTCAGGATCTGTTAAGAATATTAATTCTTCATATTTAAGAATTTCCAAGAATATATACCACAATTTATTATAATTAAACTCGAGTAAGGTTGTGGTGTTCCAGTTTTCCAAAATTAAACATTTCATAGCCATTGCAGCCAAAAAGAAGATCCTTTCAGCAGGGGTATCCTCAAGAAAGGCACCAATATTGTTTAATAAAAATATGCCTACTTCCAGGGGATCACCACTTCTAATAGATTTGATATAATCACTTTGAGGCTCACCCACCATTTTTTAAATTTTGGGGCAATTCCAGAAACAATGAGTCAGCGATGCTGGCTCTCCACATTTGTGCCAGAACTGGGATGGATATTCTGGATAAATTTGGGCAATTTGTATCAGTGCTATGTAAGCTTGAGTTAATATCTTAGTTTGTATTGATTTATTCTTTGCTGACACATAAATTTTATTATTAAGCTTCTTATGTTATCCCACTGTTGTTAATTCAGACATATTTCAGCATCCTTCTTCCATGCTTTCTCAGTTTTATTGAAATTTCTGTTAAAAAATTCTAAACTCATGTTATAAAATCTAGATAGTAATTTTTTGGTACTCTTCTTGATGGTCTCCCTCTGTTGTTTTATAGTTGTATTCAAATTATTATTGTTGTCCTGAAACAAAGTTCTTAGTTTTTTTGAATTTGGCTATTAGTACATAATATAATAATTGGTTCCACCCTTTTCCTTTCCTTGAGTTTAATGTTTGTTCATATGATGGAATTCTGTCATCTATTAGAACATCCTTCCATATTAGGACTGTGTTATTTACTAAAAATTTATAGTTGAAGCTTATATTGTCTCACCATATTATTTTACAATAATTTATACATAGGCATAACCATGGTATTTGTATTTTAGAGGGACTTTTAATACATTTTCTAACAAAGGGGAACCATGTACTCAATAAGTGGTTAGTTTTGTTATGTAGATCCGTATCTATAAGGATATTCCGTATGTCTTTCTCTTTGTCTGATGAATTAATCAGATTTTGAAATAAACCTTGATTGTTTTCTGGAAAGATTGACCACTGATAATAATTAGACAGAATGTTAGCCTCCATATATTTAATCAAATTCGGGCACTCTAATCCTCCCATTTTGTGTGGCGTAGTTAAAATATCCCATGTGATATGGGGCTTGCCATCTCTCCACAATAATTTGGTAAAATTCATTTTATATCATGGAACCATTTCTTATCTGGTGCTCCTAGTATATTTTGTAATACAAATGCATAATGTGGCATTACCATAATTTTTAATTTGTCTATTTTTCCCCATAAGGACAATCACAGGTTTTTTGAATTATCCAGCAGATGTGTAATCTTTTCTTTGGCTTTATTGAAGTTGATTTTTACATTCTGATCTTGATTATAAGTTAGATGCATACCAAAGTATTTAACAAAGTTTTGTTTTTTGAAATATTTATCAAACTTATTGGGTAATTCATCTTTATTTTTGATAGTTTCATTATTATGGATATATCCTTATTGAGTTGATAACAAACTATATCTGAAAATAAATTGGTTAAGTTCAAGAATCCTTTCAGAGAAGTATTTAAATGTTTTAGAATCAATAAAATGTCATCTGCAAAGACACTAAGCTTTGTCTGTATATTATTGAGTGAAAAATTTGTTATTGTTGGATATGTTTTATTGCTTCTAGGAAAGGTGCTATTGCTGATATAAACAGTGTTGGAGAAAGGGGACATCCCTGCCTCACCCCATTCAACATTATGAACTCTTCTGTAAGGAATTTATTTCTTTAAAATCTAACCATGGCATTCTGGTAAAGTTTTTTTATTAGTAAAATTAATTGGGGAGGAATTCCCCATCTAGCCAGTACTGAATATATATATATTGTCTAGTAATGAAGTTGAATGCCTTGCTGGCATTGATTACCACTGCATAAAAGGTATCATTTTTATGGTCCATTCCACTGGGGTGTCAAACAGATGAGGCATACTGATGAGTCCTGGTAGGATGAAACACGTGTCTATGTCTTCTGTTAGCACCCTTTGCAAACTGTGTGAGAGGCCTTTCGGCACCATGCAATTCTGCTTAAAGTTGGACCAGCATAACATTCTGTGGTGATTTGCATATGCTGCCCATGATGCTTTGCATTGTGGGGGCATGTGTGATTTTGTATTTTCTTGAAACTTGGCTTCCCAGCCAAATGCCCTTTGGGGTAACCCTTGCCTCAGTGTTTACGCACAGAGGTTCTTTATCATTTTTATACTTCTTATCTGTATTAACCATATGTATTATGGCCTGTAATTTTTTTTTTATTAGCCTGGTACAGATTCCTACCTTTCATGAACCCATAATGATTTTTATTTATTATTTGCTCCAGGTGACCTTGTGTTTTATTCTTTATAATTTTGGCTATTACTTGATAATCTTAAGTTAATATGGCTACTGGCCTATAACTATCTTTTAACTCAACAGGTTTACCATCCTAATGTAACAAAACAATTGTTGCTGTCTGCATTGAAGTCAGTATAGATATGTTCATATTCGATTAAGTAGTTCTTCTGTCATCAGTTTTAGCAATGGTATTGGTTCCTCCTCAAAAGCCTAATAAAACTCATTAGTTATTCCATCCAGACTTGGTGTTTTGCCTCATGGAAATGTTTTTATTTCATCTTTTATGTCTTGGTTTCTTATTGGTATAAAATTAAATGGAGGTGCTAATATGCTGACTTGTAGAAACAAAAATTCTGTAACTTCTCTTTATCTGGAAAAAAAGCTGTTATGATACAGTATATTTTTTTTATAAGTTTGAGAAAAACTTTTCACTATTCCTTCAACAGTTGTTTGCATACTACCATCTTCATTTATAATTTTCAATATTATGTTATTTTTTGTTTCTCTGCTTTTAGTAAATTAGCTAACAATTTTCCTGCTTTAGCCATATGATAATATTTCACTCTTGTAATTAGCATAGCAGTCTTTACAATGTTTTGATGTATAAAATCCTGTTTTTTTATTTTTAATTTATGTCATTCATTTTGATATTTTTTATAATCTGTTGATATTAATTTGTCTAATTGAATTACTCTTAAATGTACTTCTTCTTTTTCCTTATTTCTTCTTTTATTTAGTTTAATCTGATAAAATGTTATTATACCTCTTAAGGTTGCTTTAAAAGCATCCCAAATAGATGACACAAAGGTGTATTCTGAATAGTTATAATACCAAAACTCTTTAATTGATTTTTTGATTAATTCCTCAAAATATGGGTCTTTCAGAAGTGCATTATTCATGAACCATGATTTGGAAGTTTTCTTATCTATATCATGGAGGTGTATTTCTAATATAATTATAGCATGATCTGATAAACAACTGAGTCAATTTCAGCATTTCTAATCTGCTGGTGCAAGTTTTTTGTTATGAAAAAATAGTTCTAGTGAAAACTTTTTCCTTCTTATCAAAATGAGTAAATCATTTACCTGTAGGATTTCTATGTCTCCAGATGTCAAACATTTGTTCATGTTCTAAAAAATAATTTAGTTTTTTGATATGGTTTTATTACCTCTATTAGGTGGTGAAGTTTTGTCAAGTTTAGGAATCATTAGTGCATTAAAATCACCTGCTAGAATAACATTGTCTGTCTGTTAGAATTGTAACCCTTCTACTTTTTTGGCAAGAAAATCAGTATAGTTCTCAAATGGAGCAGAGAGGGATCCTATAATCAATATTTTTGTATTTATCTTAATTTTTAGATATAGTATCGACCATTACCATCTTTGAATTGTTCTATTATTTCTATGTTACTTCTTTTTTTAATTAGTATGGCCACACTTCTACTTTTCCTAGTACCAGTGGAATAGTAAATGAATTCTATCCAATTCCTTTTGAGTTTGAGAATTTCTTTCTCCTCTAAATGGGTTTCCTGTATGCAGATTATATTGACATTTGATTTCTTAAAATAGGTTAGTAATCATACTATTTTAATTGGAGAGTTAACCCCATTGACATTCATAGAAATTAACTTTATATTAGATTCATTACTCATTAAGATAAAAAATTATTCCCCACATTCTTTCTTTTAGGTGCATATCTTATTTTCCAACAGTTACCATATCTTCTTATAAGATTTAACCCAGATTTAATATAACCCCACTTACAATTCTTACAGGCATAAAGCTTTATTAAACATTCTAATTTAAAAGGAAAAAAGAAAAAACAAAACAGAGAAACATTTGGGAACAATCCCCTTTCTTGTTTCATGCTGCAAAATTATCTGCCCCCGCTTTAATAATACTTATTTGGAGTGAGCCATTTTATCTCTGCTAATTTTAACATAGATTTGGGATTTTGGTTTTTAAATCAGTCCAAGATTCCTTCACATCTTCATACATATTTAATTTCCAATCAGCAATGACCTTCATCTTTGCAGGGTACTGCATAGTGGCTTTAAGGACCAAAGTTTGCTTCTCAATACATTGCATTTTTCCTGTCTTGAATAATTTCTGAGGGTAAATCATTATAGCTGGAGATGTTTGCAGCTAAAACCATTATTTTTTTCTTTTTATAAACCCAGGGCCCAAGTTTCTCTTTATCTCCATAGTTTAGAGACTTCATAATAACTGGCCTAGGAGGTGCAGTGCACAATATTTTAGTACAAACTCCCAGATGTATTCTTTCAATCACCCAGTCAATGTTTGCTGTGTCTGTTTCTGTATACGATGCAGTGATAATTTTAAATGAGTACTGCAGTGGTCTAGTAGTGTCCCAACTTCCCAGAATGCCAAATAGTCTTACATTGTTACATCTTGCCCATGCTTCTTGAGCTATTATTTTGGCATGTAACTTGGTATTAGCAGTCTCTAAAGATTTTATTTGCTGAGCGTATGACGCAGTTTCATCTGAAAGTGCAGATACATGTTTTTTTGCTCTGCCATATCTTGTTTCAAAGCTTTGTTGTCTTTTATTAGTTCTTGTGTTAGGGAAAAGTAAGTTTCTAATTGTGCCTGATGTTTTAACATAGAATTGAGTGTTGTAGAAATGCCATTTATATTGGTAAAAAGATTCTTGGCCCCATGAGGGGGTGGGGTCAGTGTCTTCATTTCCACTAGCATCTTTTGTTTCTGAACTACTGTCTTCATACTCTCCTTCTGAAAATGTTTCATTCAAGCTTTCTGAAGACAGGGTGTGAATAGGAGAGTTAGTCAGTGTGAATGTTTGATGGACTGAAGACATAGTGGCTATATTATCAATTATAGCACATTCATCATTCATTTTAACTGAGCTTCCTTTTTTAGATACTGACTCTTTCATTGAGTTCACATACAGTAAAGTGTCAGAGGTTAAAGAAATTTGTCTTTTTGGTTTAGCGTAGTTAAATTTGCCTCTTGGTTTGACATGTTGCTCATTCATGTTAAGCGCCTTCTTTGCCTTCCCGGTGTTGCAGCTTTCAGTCAGCTGGTCCTCTGCACTTGTCAACTCTAGTGCAGGGTTGGTCTTGGCCTTGCAAGCAAGTTTCTCATCAGGATATTGAGGGGCAACTTTCAATTGATCCATTTCGGAAATTCCCATGTCGTCTCTCCGTCTCTCCTGACTGTTTGATGTTGCCACACCTTTAGGATCTTTCAGAGATAGCTCTTAACCTCGGACCATTTCAGGTACAGTACCATTTCCAGAAGACACTTGAATTACCATTCATTCACCATTTTGTTTTAATTGGTCTTTGGTAATAGAAATTACTGAATCAACATTTTCTGTGGTTTCATGATTTACTAGCATCGCCGGTAATGTAGATTTTATTCAGAAGGTTCCCCTTTTGTTTTCAGGGGGTCTGATACAGGATTTATTATTGTTTTCTGCAACAGGGTCCCATTTTACTGCTGGAAAAGTGGGAATGGTGACAAAGTAGCCCCGCCAATAGTTTAATCACTGGTCATCACATTAATCTCTTTTCCGGCCCCTGGAAGGCACATAGCAGATGTTTTATTCCCCTAAACTTTTTGGGTTAACATCTTTGGATGTGATATTCTCTGTGGTTTAGACTTTGCCATTGTACTGTGTTTTTTTCATTTTTCCAGGAGAGGAAGGCAAACCGAAAGCAGAAAAAAGTTTGCTGTCTTTTTTTAGCCAAATTCCCTTCTTCAAAAACAGTGCTACAGCTCATTCCACAATGGACTTATACCTTTCAGCTTGCAGAGAGTGGGGTCTGGGAATGAGTGGTTGCAGCTGCTGCCTACATGGAAGCTAGCTCAGCTCCATGTTGCACCTCACTCCTCATGGGCGTGTTCTCCCTTCACCTCACCAATTTTCTGCATTTGTTGAAATACCATGGATACTCCTTCAGTTGCAGCCAGACAGAACCCCCTACCTAGCTGTCACACCTCAAATGGTCTCTCCACTCTTATACACAGACTGAAATGGCTTACAAGCTCACTGCCACAGACAGACTTACCCCAACCTCACTGCTTCATCTATAATACCCTGGCTACTCCACAAGTTACTAAGTCATAGAAATGCTGCAGAACTCCCTCATCCACCCTGAACAAAGTGTCTTGTGATAAAATACACCCTAAGTTACTCTACCACATGAATGACCCCTGAAGGGTCCTGCCTGATGACTCCATGCTAGTGGGTCACATTACCATGCAGGTGACCCAGTTTCTGTACGCTGTCAGTCAGTCCATGCATCTCCTGCATGTGGGCAGCAACTTTTCAATGTGGGATCTATAGATGTGGAACAGAGCTCTTCTGAGGGGTAAAATGTGGGACATTTGGAAGGTATGCATGTAAACATTTTCTAAAGGAGAACTACCTGGCAGCTTCACTGTCTAAAATTGTCCAGGTATATACACCCTACTTATCAGTGATAGAGATCATTTTTATTTTTTTTTGTGAGTTGCAGAAGGACAGAGGCAAAAAAACAACTGAGGAACAGTCAAGGACATGCCTGAAACTGCAGTATACCATGATAATAGTGCTATCATATAGGTGTCCATCAAAATGGTGACCCATATGAGGGCACTGCTATCATGAGCGACCTGCCAGAATACCCAGGAGTGCAATTGCAAGGGGAGGGTTGGGCAAGTGGAAAGGAAATATAGAGAGGGGAAGGAGAGGGATAGGGAAAAGGGTTATTACCCTCTAGTGTGCCTGCTCTGCTGAGCCAACCATGTCATGTGGTGAGAAGGGAGGCAGACTCTGATGGAGCAGGCCTGGTTTCAAGGCTGGGGGCTGGAAAAATTTTGCTTGTTCCCATGGCTGCAGGACTTCAATTTTTTTTAAAACTGGGCTGTGCCCTCTCCCCAACATGCACCTCCCTGGGGTTGAGAATCCATAATCAGGGAGTTCCGGGGGCAAATCTCCCCTGCATGGAGACTGGGGGGCATAGCCCCCCCTGCACACACACTTACAGTACCGTGTCGGCCCAGTTGCCTGCAAGTACATATCACTGAATTGCTTTTTGGCGATAATGCACTTGCTGTAATAGCGATAGCTGTTCAGAGATCGCTATTATCACATTGAACCAAAATTACATTACCATTTTTAAGATGTCATTACTGATTGTGGCCAGTTGTCCCTTTCTTTTCTTTAGTTTCATCAAACAAATTCTGCATCTGCAGTTGAGACTTATTGCAAAATGAGTGATCTGTAAATGGTATTACAACAGACACATAGAAACATAGAAACAGAATATGACAGCAGATAAGGAACCCTTGGCCCACCCAATCTGCTCATTTTTCCTTACCTACTGCATCCCAGCAGACCCTACATGATCTCTGGCTCCTTCTCCTCCCTTCCTTTCCACTAATATTCCCTTATGCTTATCCCATGCATTCTTGAACCACATCACTGTTTTTGCCCCCACCATCTTTGCTGGAAGGCTGTTCCAGGCATCCACTTCTCTTGGTGATCTTGTCCCTCTTATATAAATTTAACTTTTCTGAAAAGGGCATTGCTTGTAGTAGGTCCATGTCTCCAAAGTTTTGAAGAATGCATGTCTGTGGAAATGCTGTCCTACTAATAATAAACAGGGTGTGATTTTTTACAAATCTGGCCAGCTACAACTATATTTTTTGACCTGCTTTTAATTTATTTTTAGTCAAAATATATTCAAAGATGACTGGTCCATGGAATATTTACTAGCCTATGGGCCACTCTACAACAATTTTGGTTGGTAATCCATAAATTGTTTCAACTGCAGATGCAGAATTTGTTGATGAAAAGGAAGGAAAAAAGGGACAATTGGCCAAAATTGAAGACAGTTGAAAAGCTTGGTGAAGTGGTACCAGTACTGCTGTTGCTGTTGGTTATCCAGTTTCTGTGTTGACTTTGTGTTCTTTGGGGCATTTGTGTGAAGGGTGGGGGACAGGCATGGCAACAAATTTTTATTGAACTGTGGATGGGTGTCCACGAAACATTTGTCACACAAACACCAGCTAGTATATGATAGCTAGTGATGTGGGTGGAGTGGTGGTACCAGGTCAAGTCAGCTAAACAAAAACAGCACAGGAATAACTGCATTGTACAAAGCATGCCTACATTTTGAGTGACAGGGATAGAACAGTGGTAGTAAATTACCGCTACCCCTGTAACTCTATGCATTCACTAAGGATTGATCAAGGAGCTGTGTGCTGGGGTGCCTGGTTGAGCCAATCCTGTGGTGGAGTGGCTAAGGCACAAGCACACGGCAGAATCAGAAAACCTGGGACTGTGGTTCGGTTCCCTCTCCTGTTGCTGTAACTTCTGTGTGTACATTTTGTTCCCCCATCCCCTTAATCCATCACCCCTCCAGAGTTAGTTATATGAATTTTGGGGTGGTAGTTGGGGGTGAAGCCCTAGAGAAAAAAAGAAACAGTCCCATTAGTTGTAATGGGGTGAGCTGTTTCAGTTGCATGCGGCGTTGTTTTGCACACTATTTCATCCTGCACTGTAGTGCTTGCAGTATTATCTGCTGCACTGTTGTTGCATGCATGGTTATGACCCCATGCCATGGTGTGGTTAAGCAGTTGGTGGATGTTCTCTATGGAATATGTTAAAATTATTTGTTTGAAGTGCTCCATGTGATATCCTTGGGTGGGTGGTGGGTGAGTGGTGGTATGCATGAGGTTTGGGGGGTTAGAGGACAAATAAAAAGGAAAATGCTTCTATACATTTTACTATATGGGCTCTATACTGGAAAGAATAATAAATAGTCAGAATTAATTTAATAGACTGCGACTGTTTAATTGTTATATACCTTGTTCTTCAGTGATCACCATATTGTCCTCCATAAAGACTGGTCCCTCTTCCACTAGTTTCTTCAGGACTCTTCCAAGTGCACCATTCCTGCTGGGATGGCAGGGAAGCCAGGATGGACTGAAATAAGAAAAAAAAACTAATAAAACATGAGTTAATTTATGTTACATGTTCATTTTTTTTTGTCAACAAATAGTCTGTTACTTAAACTTTGATTCTTTAAATATGTAATTTAATATGTATGTTAACTACTTTAATGATTTAATAGTTACAGTTCTATTGTGATAGTGTATTTAGTTATCATATACTGTTTTAATATCCATTGTAATAATTCCTATAGTCACAGCATTTTCAAGCAGTATGAAATATCAGTTTCAGATAAGACCTTTGTTACTGTTAGCTATGGTCATGTCTAATTAATGTAACATAATAACAATTTAGCACAGGCTGTTGTCACATATATTATTATATACTGTCACAGATGGCACACAAGTGCTTTCCTCTATTGACTCAAGCTTAAAGGTTTGTTTTTAAAGCTAACTTACAGAAAAAAGCTGCAACACATTGAATCAGTACTTTGAGACAATCACAAAGCCTCACATGCCCCCACCCAAACCTCAAGTTCACTCAAAGGAAACATTGTGTCTGATATGGGCATTGGATGCCTATTCACAATAAAAGATAATATCTGGACATCAATACACAGACAAGCCTGTGCATTCATCTTGAGTTTTCTATAGAAATTAGTAAACCACAGTTAATATAAGTTTTGGTCATGTCTAATTAATTTAACTTTATAACAATTTATCATAGGCTGTAGTTACATATATTAATATCATATCATAGATGTCACACAGCCACTTTTCCCTAACCAATCAAGCTTGAAAATGCATTTATTTTAAAAGTTGTATGAATTGAAAAAGTGCTGCAACACACTGATTCTGTGCTTTGACCCCAACCACTGATGTTCAATTGCTACCCCCCCCACTCCACTGAAAAGAAAGACAGTGTCTGAAAATGGCCATGGGTGACTCTTCTCTGTAAAGAAATGACACGTTATGCACAGAATCCCATCCCAGAATATTTGTTGTACTGCTGTAGTGCCAGCATGATGCTGTTGTGCTGCAGTGTTGATGTGACTACTGCAGCACCACAACATAGAATGCTGCCACACAGGTACTTTCCACTATGCAGTTAAGCTGGAACCTGTTTTCTTTTTTTTTTTTAAGAACTTACATTAAAAGTTCCAACTTACTGAATCAGTAGTTTGAGCCCCATCCCCCCCCCAAGTGTACTCCTGTCATCACTCCCAGTAACTGACTATCTTAACTGGGAAAAGATGCCCGGTCAGTATAAAATATAATATATGGGCATCCATACACAGACAAGCTTGTGTGTTCATCATGAGTTTTCTATGGTTGCTACAGAAACTTTCAGTTCGCTGTTGACATTTTCGGTCGCCATTCCTACCTTTTGATGTAGACATAGGGATCTTGTTTATGGCTTCCATGGATTATCCTGTATATAATTAATGGTCTCCGTTTTCTTGTATTGCGAAAACCGTATGTTAAATGCCGTAACACCTGAGTAGGTATAGCCAGTCAATGCCATCTGCTCCACAACAAAGCGCCGAGAAACTAAAGATAGCACATTCAAACTGTCCTCTAACTTCAACTGCCACTAAGAAAAAGAATTACCTCCATCCCAGATAGCCAGCAGCAGCCTCACATCACCGATAAGTTTAAAAAATGTTAGTCGATTCTAAACAGCGGATGAAACTTATCCAGTTAACACTTAAACGATGATCCCTAACTCTCTCCTTTCAACTCTAACCTTTCGCAGGTCAAACGATAATACCATTCAACCAGGAAATGAAACGAAGGATCTCCATACCGGACTTGTGGCCAGTTCCTTTATCGTTTAATGAAATTAAATGTTATCTTAATGTTTAGGTGAAACGTTTAACCACAATTCTGTTCTCCTCACACAAATAAAACCTTTTATCTGCAAGTTAAGCACAGCGACTTTTTTTAGAAAACGGATCCCTTCAATTATATAAAATAAAATATAGGGGACAAGTGTGTCAAAAACTCGATTTAACACACACCCTCGTTGTTGGATGGCATTCAAACCCCTGGGCTTTGCCTCGGGTTTATGTGCCATCCAACAACTCGGGTGTGTGTTAAATTCTCGTAACACACTTCTCCCCATACTTTATCCTATATATTATACACAAACATTCATTTACATTGATAGTAATGCTATGTTTAAAGGTAATACAACTGTTACTTACAAAACAGCTTTTTTAAATGTGTTTTCTTATATAAATTCCATGGTGCATGCCAGCAAGCTCTGGCTTCCCTGCCTCTTTGCACATCTTCAGGGTGAACTTTGACAACTACTTGTTGCTTCCCTGAACATTACCAAATTTGTGCACTGTAGAAATGCTGCTGCAGCATTTTCCAGTTTCAACACCAGAAGTCAAGGTCTTTTGTATGCCAACATTTCTGCAGGAAACTGCTCACAGCCTGCCATATTTTTTTAATGACATTTGGCCCCCTCAATAAAATCTTTAATCTGCCATATTTATGCAGGCCATGTAGCAGGGCAATTACCTTCTTGTTGCTCCACAATTAATTTGGGCATGATCTATGCAAGCAAATTGAAAATAAAATTGCAATAAAAATGTAGATTCATGCACTGTCCGCATACAGCATTATATGAAGTAATTAAGTTTACTTAACAAACCTTGTGTACAGCTCATTTGTGTGTGTTAATTCTATTTTTTGTATCTATTTTGTGATCAAGGTAGGCATGGCTCTGAAAAGAGCCATTGTGGGGTGGCATAAGGGTACTGCAAGTGTTAGAGGTAGTCATCAGGAGCTCACAGGAAGTGCAGGGTATCCTGGTGGAAGGTGAAAGTTATAAATTAGTGTTATATGCTGATGACATTTTACTTTCACTTTTGGAGCCCGGAAAGTCACTTCCAGCAGTCTGGGAGATACTAAGGGAGTTTGCACTGGTCTCAGGTTATGAGATAAATCCAGCGAAGATGGCGGTCTTGACACACTGAATTTCTCTCCTTCCCCAGCTTGCAGGCACATTTCCATTTTAAATGGTGAGGCATGAAAATTGGGTATCCATCTGCCTCAATGCCTTCAGAATTTATGCCTCATAAATGATGAACCCCGTACGCAGGTGCAGGAGGCAGATCTTCATCAGTGCGCACAGTTGCGTCTCCCCTTTTATACCAGAATGGAACTCATAAGGATGAACATTTTATCTAGATTGCTCTATCTGTTTCAGACAGTCTCAGTCCTGCCCCCACCCTCTTAAATTCTCATCCTGGAACAAAGTTTTAGCTTGTTTGATTTGGGCAGGGTGAAAACCCCATATTAAATGATACCTCCTTCAGCTCCCAAAAGATAAGGGATGATTGAACCTCCCTAATTTACTACGCTATGCATATGCAGTTGTGTTCAGCTACATTTTGGGTTGGCTTAGCCCATCTTATAAGGCCTCCTGGAAACACATAGAGGCCTCACTTAATGATTTGCATGATGCCTTCTGAGTGGCATTTGCACCTATGACATCTCTTTCTCGATTAAGTGATTATTATCTGGGTGCCCAACATAACTTACAAATATGGTACAATGCCTTCAGAATTTATGCCTTATAAAGTACAAACCCCTTATGCAGGCACAAGAAGCAGATATTCAACTGTGGACACAGCTGTGTCTCCCCTGTTATACCAAAATAGAACTCAAATGGATAAACATTTTACCTAGATTGCTCTATCTATTTCAGACAATCCCAGTCCTGCCCCCACCCTCTTAATTCTCATCCTTACAAATTTAAAAACTTGCAAATATGGTACAAAATTAGAGCTATTCCAGCACTGGCACCTCTATTATATTTTTTAAGACTACTCAAGTCCAAGACTGAAATTTTACTGGCTCAGATTGATCTTACCTTTCAGAGGTGGCACCAGAGCAGCCTATCTTTCATTTTTCAATTTCTGGATGCTAGGGGAGTGGTCCCATTTTCAGAATTACAGGAAACTTATGATTTTACTAACAGTGACTATTTCATATATTTGCAAGTACAAACGTTCCTGTTACATAAAGGTCCACAGAAGAGTTGTATTCCTGACCCTATCCCTTTTTTACTGAATATGTTTATATCCACCCTACAAGGTACTATGTGGCAACACATGATTGGACTCCTATATAGGGGGCTCAGGGAATGCTTGATGGAATTGACTAGGGGAATTCTTGAGGCCTGGAATAGGGAAGTGCCAGCCCCAGTTTTGGATGGTATGTGGATTAAGTATGCTCGCCCTTCACTGGGAGTATCTTTGTCCCCATGTTGGCTTGAATTCACCTGGAAGGTGTGTAGCCATTTTTTTAACACTCCAGTAAAATTGGCAACATTTCTCCCTGGTCCAGTGGGCAACTGCTTGAGACACTGTGGAGAACCCCTGGCCAATCACTTGCATGTCTTTTGGTCATGCCCTGCTTTAAGATTATTTTGGAAGGAGATGGCTGAATCTATGTTGGAATTGGTGGGAGAGGAGGCGGTCCTCACTTCAGAGTTGGACCTTCTTTCGGTCCCCCCAGAGGGCTTCTGTAAACAAAAGGCTTCCCTTCTGTTTACTTATTTGTTGGAAGCTAAGAAGGCGATCACTCATTTGTGGAGGCAGAGTAGATTTCCTACGATTCAAGATTGGTACAAAATTATGGGGAATTATACTTAATGGAACAGTTAATTGCCAGACGTAATGATAGATTTACACAATTTGAAATTAAATGACACACCTGGGTCTTTTTTATTTTGGATTAGGATCTATTATTTGCTGTGTAGAGGAGAATGAGGAGAGGGGTGAGATGTGGGTGTTGGAGGAGCCTGACCCTGGGCCCAGATTGTTCCTGGAGAGGATTCACATTTTATCTGTCCTTGAATTTTTTGAAATTAATTGGATATCATGCCAAGTCATACTAATCAGGCTTGATATCATTTGGCTGGTTGCTAAC
Organism: Neoceratodus forsteri; assembly: GCA_016271365.2. NCBI lineage: Eukaryota > Metazoa > Chordata > Ceratodontiformes > Ceratodontidae > Neoceratodus > Neoceratodus forsteri. The sequence continues at coordinate 1,153,374,715 of CM057456.1, read as the reverse complement.
AAACTTGTGCTTGTTATGGTCCTTTTAATACATGTACTATCAAGTTATTTTTATTGTACTCCTTATAGTTTGTATTTGTGCTATTTCTTAATAAACAGAAAGTTTAAAAAAAGGTACTGCAAGTGTATTTGTAATGATTGTTAACACACATCACAACACACTCTTGGATTCCATGTTGGAGGTCTCATAGGAAAATAATCTTTCCAATGTCTGAGAAATGCACACCATCTTTTTGGAACGGCAAGTCATTATATTTAATTTGGGTATAAGGAATGGCATGCATACCCAGCTCACTCAAAAAGACAGATATTAGAATGCCAACATTTCTGCATGATCTTTCAATTCCAGGTATATACTGCTGGACTTTCCAGATCATGTGTTCTGCAATATCTGAATACAGTTAATCAACATTCCATGTAGCTCAACCAAATCAGATTTAGCTGATTCCATTAAATCTAGACCCTTTCTGTAGCCCAAATCATTACCTGCAATATGGATGAGCAATATGTCTGGCTCCGGGTGACTGTTCAAAAGTCTATGTATTGTTCGCATGAGTTACTCCCATCTTATGCCCCCTTACCAAACCAATGAATATCATAGTTTTCCACTTGAAAATCATTCCCAGAATGACTTCTCCAACAAACTGTGCTCTGAATCCCACAAGTGAACTGCTCATAATCCAAACTGTGGCACTGAAGCTTTCTACCATGCTGTATCTGTTTAAAGACACTGCAAGTAATAAAAATCCTTAATGTGTGTGTCTCTCACAGCAGTCTCAACCAAGTGACAGTTCACTTTCACTTTATCAGTTCTGGGTTGCCAAGCAGACTAAACAAACAAAATGTTCACCCCTTTCTTGCCATTTCACTGGAAAGCATTGATAAAGTGCTTACTAATCAGTTTAAAACTTTAACACTTAGGCTTATGAAGTTTCTTGATTTGTTTATCAGTTCTGCAGGTGTACCTGCAGTCAACTGTCATTGATTAAAATTTAGAAAAATGTAATGTATAAATGTTTGGACAATATTTGACTTGAAGGAATGTCATGGTGTCTGATTGGCCAGTGCAAGTCTATATATTGTGGCACTCACATATTTTCCCTCCATTTTTGACTGGCATCCTAAGTGGTAAGACTGATGTCTCCATTTTAAAATGTTCTTATGACTGAATGACTCTACTGCCTCTAAATTACAGAAGTGAAGAAATGAGTCACTCATGAAATTATAGAAGTGCAGCTGTTGCTGTGTTAAAAACAGACAGGTTTCTTTTTGCCATTAATAAAAGTTATATTTCTTTGTACTTGATGTTGGAGGGTATTTATACAGTTCCGTTGATTTCTAATTTTTTTTCTGTGTGTATAGTCTGATTTTATGTAATTTTTGAAGGCCGATAAACATTTTTCAACATTTTTCATATTTACAAACAATTCTTTTCTCATGAGTCAAATCTTCTTTCATGAGCTGCTCACCAAAGAAGATCACTGAGTCATGAAAAAATGAAAATACATGTGTTTATGGCCTTGGCATTTTCTCATATCAAATTGCAAAGAAATATTCACTACAATGATAAAACTTATATATTCCACAACAGTACAACCTGCTATATTAAGATCACACTTCATTGCATTGAAATTATAACTCTAAAAAGTTTAAAAAGTATAAAATGTGAAAGCAGTACTTACTAGGCCATAGTAGTGTGAAACTGTTTTTTTGAAAAACGTCTAACTTCCTGTGTTGTAATTATATCAGAACTGCATTACCATAGCCTAGGGATTCCATTTCTCGATTAAAAATTATCTTCTTTAGTGATCTGAAGATTCTTCTTTCATGAGTGCCAAACAAAAGAAGATCATTAGATCATGAAAGAAGAAATTGGATCATGAAAGGAGATTATATTTTTTTATTTTCAATGGAAATGATGATAAATGTGAGAAAACAAAATAAAATGTTTTTTTCATGATTATTTTAGTAATATCACTGATGGATAATGTTTTATTGTATTTTAATTATTTTACATAGTTAAATGTTTATATAGGACTTGCCTAAAATAAATCAATTTACCTTATATAGTTAATGCTACTATGTCAGCTTTCTAAAAAAAAAAAAAAGTGTAGTGATTTGTTGTCACTTTCTTTTTTGCACATCCTGAATTGAATTTTATGAAAATGTATCCAATTGAAGCCAAATTTATTTAAAAGGCAAAGAGCAGAACTACAGAATGAAGAGGTGTTAAAGGGATGTTGATACTCATTGCAAGCCTTACAAATCTGATGGAGCAGTTACACATACTATAGTATGACACAGGCAACAAATGATGTCTGTCAGTCAACACTACTAAAGAAGAGAAAGAAACATGGTAGATATGGCTAAACTTTCCATAGTTTGTCACACAAAAAAACACAATATAGAAAGGAACATTACAGCATAAAACACAATAAAACAATGCAGACTACTATGCAGCAAACAGAAGAAAAACAAAAATCAGTGTGCAGCTAGCATCTATCAGAGTCGTGCTTCTCACTTTACAATGTTCTCTGCCAAAACAAAAATAGAATAGTTAATATAAGCAATCATGAGATGTAAAAGTGAGAAAATTAAAAGAACTTGCCAGCCCACCAGCGCAGCGATAAAGCATCTGCTTGCGGTGCCAACATCCCAGGTTCACAGATGGATTCAGGAGTTGGAGGGCCAGTCATAGGGAGAAGGACTGAACATCCCAGGGACTGCGCTCCTTCTCCTGGGGAGGAGGAAAGAATGTCCAGTGCTCTGCAGACCTCTGCCGGAGGTGGGGGGTACCACCGCTGTGGGCCCTTCACAGAAGAGGGGGTGGGGCAGATGCTGGTCATCATTGTGCGTCCCCACCCCCAGGGATATCTACAGCAAAAAAAAAAATCATTGCCACCTTACCTATGAAGCTCCACTGCTCCAACACCACACTGCCTCTTTGGCTCCTGGTCAGTGACCTAATCACGATAGTCCATCAGTTTGGCCCCAGTTCCATGGCCCTGCCCTGGGAGTAAGCCCAGTGGCTCACCACTGGGGACTCCCAGCCATCATCCAGCAGAGCTGTGACTGCCTGACATCCCCAGCCAGAGTCTGGATCCTTCACCGCTCCAGGGCAAGTCCTGGAGGAAAGTGGAGGTTGAAGTGAGTTGGGGATGAGCCTTGGGGGAGGCTTCACAAAAAAAAGACAATTAAAAGAAAAACTCAGATTATGAAATTATGTTTCAGAGTTAAACAATCTGTATATATGGCTCAAAATTTCCTTTCATGTTTGTGGTCACAGATGATTGCTCAAATCGATGAATTAAGGAAAAAAGTCAAGATTAAGATGAAGTTGCAGGAGATCGCAAATCACAACAGAGACAATTCTGTCTCATCTTTGATGGTTTTTAACTGCAATCTAAGCAGAGAGGGGCATATTTTGGGGAAGAAATGTGCCATTCACAAACGTACCAACCACACAATAAACAAGTAGCAGTCGGTGTTGATGAAGCTAGAAAAACAGTGTTTTGCCCTTGGTTGAGCATCATCATTTGCATGAGATGAGGAAAGACACAGAGTCTTCAGCAAAACAAAACAAGATGCAGTGTCTGACATGGACTTGGGATGGCACTTGTAACCTTAGATAAAAGACTTTGGATGAAGTTAAGGTTTTCATAAATGTTTTCATCATCACAAAGACTAACCAAAAGTACAGATTCATACAAAACCTAGGCAAATGCCCAATTAGATCATACACTAGTTAGACAGGTCACTTATTGGCATATTTGCACACAGGAGCTTATTTTTTATTTTGTTGAGGTCTTGGATGACATCTGTGAGCAGATGCTTGTTGCCAGGTTCCATATTAGATACATTAACACAAGAAGACACAATATAGTTACAGTAAATTGTACATACAGAGTACAAAAAAATTCAACAGTACATAGATTACAATGACAAGTAGTTCTCAAATTGTGCTAAGGCATTGTACATGGCATGCCAGCATCCTGCAGAAGAGAGAGAGAGAGCGGTAGAGGCAGACTGTTAGGCTGAGGTGACAGGGCAGTGGGATTTGGGATAAGGACGGCAGAGGGAAAGAAAAGAGCCGAAGGGTAGGGTGGTGGGAGGTAGGTGCTAAGGCAAAGGGGGTGGGAGCCAAGTGCTTGGGCAAAGACTTAACCTGGTGGGCCAGGAGTTGGAGGTGCTAGCTTGTGACAGTGTTATCTACTACTTGCACATGATTGCTCTGCATAATACAGGAATGTACAGTTGTATTTCTTAAATATACTGGATAAGAAGTACTGATAGAAAATGTGCATACCTAGATCTTTTGTTGACAGGTGACATGGACAGTAGGGCTATGCAAGTACCAAATACAAATGTAGTATTTCCCGAGTATCCCAAATAGTAACACTCCCTAATATTTGGGAGCCCTTCCTGACTAGGGAACTATTCATATTCATGCAATATTAGTTGTTAAAAGGTGGGGCAATACCACCAATTCTCGCTCAGCCCAAATCCAGTTAAATATAACCCTGTCCTCCACCCTCTTTGAGAAGTCTCATACCATCCTCCTCTCCTGAGGACCTAGAATATGTTTAATATTTGAACTAATACCCCACAGTGGGTGACCAGTACAACCTGTCATCCTCTATAGTGGGCCACCATCTGTCTTAACCAGTAGCTGGCTGTGGAGGAGGGTGGGTTGTGCTGGCCACCAATTGGGGGATATTACTTCAAATATTAAACATACTGTGTGTGCTGGGGGGAGGTTGGATGGGATTTCTCATATAGTGTGGTGGGATGATGGATGATATTTGACTGGATTTGGCCTGGGGTAGAGGGTGAGTGGTTGTTCCTTTTTACTTTTTTTATTTAGTTGAGTCAGACAAATACCCAAATACAGAATGCCTTTATCTGCATATTTGGCTTCCAAGTACTAACTGTACTGTACAACTTACTGTTCAGGAAAAGGTGTTCACACACCCCAAACGGACAGTGTCACAGCCTTTTATTTGTGAATTCCAACAAAATGATGCACCTTCTGATGAATTCTCAATTTAGGATGCACAGCACATGTCTATCTGAGTTAAAATTGACTGAAATACGGTTAAATTACACATTTGGAAATGAAATAGCCACATCTGAACTAGCAAAGAGAGAAAGGTTTGAATCTGAATGTGCCTCTTACAAGTGGCTATTTTATAGTTCACAAACAGTGAAAGTAGAGCTGACACAAATTGCCAAGTAGGATTAGATGGGTGGTCATTTGGTGGTAGATTTGCTACTTTACAACTTGTTTCCATTAGATGAAATTATGCACATGTGCTTGTGCTGTTTCAGAAAGACAAAAGCAGATGAGTTGCCTCCAAGATCTGTTTTGAACAACATGGAGGCAGATGTGATACCCACAGAGATTTCTTGCTCAAACTTGTTTGAATGGATTCTAATCCAAACTATGAAACCATTCCAGACAATTCTAAGACTGAACACAAAGCCTAAAACATGCCAAAGAAAGAACTCATAAAATCATTGATGGTGTCTGTCATGTACCTGCCATTCACACTCCAAGAAAAGGGTGAGGCCATAACTCGGGATGATGGCATTGTTATTTTGGTGAATGGTGTTCCAACAAAGGCAAAGACAATTTGGCAGCATGTTGCGAATTATCAAGAGAGTTAAAAAGGCTCTACATTACCTAAAAGGTCAAAATCCATTCTACTAGGATTTAAATATCAACGACATGAGTGATATTGACACTCAGTTTAGAATACTAGGCATCAAGAAATCAGTGATTGAGAAGTTTACAATGACCACAAATGAAAATGTGTATGAGCAAAACACAATTTATCCTCTCCATGGTAGCAACCCAGCCAATGACAACAGTGACTTGTATCAAATGAAACAGGTTGAAGGCAATCCTGTTATACAGACCCCCCCCCCCTCAGGGGGAGGAAATGGACAAGGAAATGATAGAAAGTATACTTAGAATGGCAGAAAAAGGGGAGATATTGCTGATGGGTGATCTGAATATACTAGATGTTAACTGGAGTGCAGTTGCAGCAGCCACTTCGAAGAGTGGGGTTATTCTGGATGCCCTACAGGGGGCATGCCTTAGATAACTAGTATTGGAACCCACTCGAGATGGAGCAATCTTAGACCTGGTTCTCTCAAATGGAGATGGAGAGAGGATCACAGATGTAGAAGTGGGTAGCCATCTGGGAACTAGCGACCATCGAACAGTATGGTTCACAATAAACACAGCAATACAGTCAAGCCATACAAAGGCAAAAGTACTGGACTTTAGGAGGGCTGACTTTGCCAAAATGGGTGAGTGCCTAAGGAATGCACTAGCAAATGGGTAGGAAAGAGGGGTGGAAGAACAATGGGGAATAATAAAAACTACCATCACAGAGGTAACAAGCCTTTGTGTGAAGCAAATAAGCAAAACAAAATGATGTAAGAAACCACTATGGTTCTCAAAGGAAGTGTCAGTGAAGGTTCAAGAGAAAAAGAAAGCTTTCAGGAAGTACAAGAAATCACAGAAGGAGCAGGACAGAGAACTGTATCAGTTAAAGGAAAAGGAAGCTGGAAAGCAGTCAGAACAGCAAAGGCCCAAACCAAGGAAAAGATAGCCAACTCAGTTAAGAAGGGGGATAAAACCTTTTATAGGTACATCAGGGAGCGAAGGAAGAAAAAGGGAGGGATAGTGAGGCTTAATAAAGGGGAGGGGGTGGGCAGAGGTTGACTGTGAAAAGGCCACTAATTCAGGAAGCTTGCTACCCAGACTACGGGCATTGGTACTCATTGCTCTCCATTTTTTGATGGCTTTACCTTCTGTAGCAGCATCCCCCACTGACCTTTCTACCTTGGTCTTTTTCTCATTTAGTACCCTGTTTTGTAGGGGGAGGCTGGGATTTTCCTGCTGCTTATCAGTGCCTCCCCCCTTGACTAGTTTAAAGGCTTGCCAATGAAGCATTTAAACCAATTGCCCAAAAGACTTGTTCCCTTCCTGGACAGATGCAGACCATCCTGCCAGTATAGGCTGGTGTCCCTCCAGGTGGAACCCCAGTCCCCAATGAAGCCAAACCCCTGTGCTCCACACCATTTTTTTAACCATTTGTTAAACTGCATGGTGCAAAGTACCCTCACCTCACCCATGCCACTGACAGGCAGGGGACCCAGGGGAAGAGTACACAATGGGGGATGAGATACTAACAACAACAAAAATGGAAAGGGACCTGGGGGTAGTCATATCAGATGACTTAAAGGTGGGCAAGCAATGTGAGAGGGCAGCAAGGAGGGTTGGGGGGATACTGGGATGCATAGGGAGAGGCATCACCAGTAGAAAACAGGAAGTTATTATCCCTCTGTACAGACAGCTGGTGAGACCCCACCCGAAGTACTGCGTGCAGTTCTGGAGACCCAGTCTCGGCAAAGACATAGACAGGATGGAAGCTGTCCAGAGGAGGGCAACTAAAATGGTGCAGGGTCTGCACCAGAAGACATATAAAGAGAGACTTAAGGAGCTTAATATGTATAGCTTTGAGGAAAGGAGGGAGACGGGGGACATGATAGAAACTTTCAAGTACCTCAAGGGAATCAAAAAAGTCCAAGAGGGTAGCATCTTTCAAAAAAAGAGGTGTGCAAGAACAAGGGGGCGCAATTTGAAGATGGGGCGGCTCAGAGGTAATTTAAGGAAGTATTTTTCACAGAGAGGTTGTGGATGCATGGAACGGCCTTCCGGAGGAGGTTGTGGAGTCAAAAACAGTGGTGGAATTCAAGCATGCATGGGACAGTCATAAGGCAATTCTGTGGGTTGGGGGTAGGAAGAAGTAGGCTGCTGGTTAACTAGAATCTGCAGCTTATCCATTCAGTAGGGAAATGGGCAGACTGGGTAGGCCAAGCAGTCCTTATCTGCCATCAAATTCTATGTTTCTGTGTTTCTATGTATCTGGGAAGGTACATTGGAAGCATGCTGTTTTCCTGATCTTTTTCCACATGGTACTGGTGGTCACTTGGACGAGCATGAGGTACATGTTACTGGAGTTAAGTACCAAATTTCAAGAGCGCTACATTCTGATGGGAATTTCAGAAGGAATATTCAGTACTTGTTTCACTTTCTATGGGAGAATGAGTTTAGTACCTTGTCTGCATTTATTGCATATACTCTGCAGATTACCTCATCACTGGGTGGTCTCACAGCAGCAGAACTGTTGCAAAAGCTGAAAAATAAGGATGAGACACTAGAGGTAAACCTGAACTTCATCCTAACAAGTACATGTGTGGCACCAAAGAATACTGGTACTGAAGGCACTCAGAGGTAATGTGTATGCTTTGAAAGTATAGTGTATCCATTTGGTTTGTAACTCTAAAATGTGCTGAGCGCAGCTGGGAGGAACTGCCAGAATTACTAAAGTGGGCAGATGTAGATGTTGATGGTATATCATCAGTGACTCTTGGTGAGATATGCTCGCTAGACCTAGTGTCTATATCACAACATTTCCATCACCAATGTAATGCACTGCAGAGGTTCAGTCTGTCAAAGAACAGTCCACCTCTTGTTATTTGTGGAACATTACTTTTGGAGAGTGGAATATCAAGCATGTGGTGCTCCTCATATTCATATGCTACTGTGGATAAAAGATTGGGACTTATTCACAAATGGTGTGGATGGGCTACACACCGTGTAACCCTGGCACATAGCCCACCTGCACCTGTGCGCCCACTGTGGCATTCCCCAAATAGTTATGCCCCCTCTTCCACACCAGATCCCTGGCCAAGCATGGAGCTCCATGCTTGGATGGGCTGGGATCTCCATGTGGCAGAGTTCTGGCACTCTGCATCATTCACAGACATGCGGAGTGCTGTACGTGGTGGCTGGTGGCTATATGTCTGGAGGGCAGCCATACCAGCTACATGACCCCTCCAGTTGCCCCGGCTGGACCTGTTGGTGCAGGCGGTGGTCATCAGACCCCTGCAGGATGGTGCCCCTGTTGTTGGAGGATGGTGATCGAGCTGGGGGTTGGCAGCCAGCACATGCCCTCCCTGCAGCTGTACCAGTACTGTATGTGCCCCACCAAGATGGCACCAGACCAGCGCAAAGAATCCACTGCAGATCTGGGTAGGGCAGTTGATTGGTGGCCAACCCTGGTCCACAATCCCACCCCTGCAAATCTCCATGCCAGGGGGGGTGGGGACATACAAGGGGGCCAGGCAGCCACTGCTGCTTTGTGAATGTGGTCCCTGTGCGGATCTCCCAGGGATGTGGAGCTGCATCCGCCTTTACAGGCTGGCTCTGCAAAGTTCTGTGAATAGTGGCCATTGGCTATAGTCAAGACAGTGAAATCCTGAAGTTTATTATGCACTACATTACAAGTCCATTTCTTAACAATTACAACAGTCCAACCTTATGCAAACTGGTTGTCATCAAAAGATTAAAAAATCATGGCAGTTGGTACAGTATATGAGGCGTCTGTTTGGATGTCTTAGACATGTGTCTGAAAATGACCATATGAATGAATTGTTCTCTGCCATACAAAACTATCTACGTAGAAACATAGAAACTGTTGGCAGATAAGGATCGCCAGGCTCATCCAGTCTACTCAAAACCCCTACATTTGTTTGTGGCCTCAGACCCTAACTGCTCAGTGGTTTTTCACCCCACCTTCCCACCACTAAGGTGCCTTTATGCCTATCCCATACATGTTTAAAACCCTACACTGTGCTTGCCCCTCCACTTCCTATGGAGTCTATTTCATGAGTCCACCACCTTATCTGTGAAGAAAAACTTCCTCACATTTCCAATTTCATATCATGCCTCCTCGTTCTTGTACATCTCTTATATTGAAAGATGTCTCCCCCCTGCACTTTGTTTATGCCCTTGAGGTACTTGAATGTTTCTATCATATCCCTCCAATGCCTCCTCTCCTCCAGAAAGTACATATTGAGTTCCTTTAGACTCTCCTAATCTGTTTTCTGGTGCAACCCCTGTACCATCTTAGTCACCCTTCTCTGGACCGCCTCCTCCCTGTCACTATCTTGATGAAGGTTCGGCCTCCAGAACTACACACAGTACTCCAGGTGAGGCCTCCCCATGTTTTATGCAGTGATATCACCATCTACCATCTTCTGCTAGTAATGCTTCTATCGATGCATCCCAGCATGCCACTGGCCCTCCCTGCAGCCTTTGTAGTCTGCTTCGATACCTTTAGGTCATCAGAAATGATAACACCTAGGTCATTTTCTTCCTTGGTGATTGTGATCGTCAGCAACCCCCCATCATGTAGTTCTCCCCCAGGTTTCCTCTTCCCAGGGGCATTATTTTGCACTTCTTGGAATTGAATCTCCGTTGCTATACCTCAGACCATTTTTCAAGCTTCCCCAAGTCCCTACTCATTCTCCCCACCCTTCTGGAGTACACACCCTGTTGCAGATCTTGGTGTCATCTGCAAATAGGCAGACCTTTCCCTCTGGTCCTGCCACAATGTTGCTGATGAAGACATTAAACAGGACTGGCCCAAGGACTGATCCCTGTGGCACCCCACTGGTCACCTCCCTCTCCCTGGATTGGGTTCCATTTACCACCACATTCTGCTTCCTGTCCATTAGCCAGTTCCTAACCCAATTTGCAACCTTGTGTCCTATGCCCATGCTGCCCATTTTGCTTACTAGCCTTTTATGTGGTATGGTGTCAAAGGCCTTGCTGAATTTGAGGTAGGCAACATCCACTGTCCCACCAATTTATCGCCTTCATAACCCAGCTACAAAAATCTATCAGATTCATCTGACATGACCTTCCTGCTGTGAATCTGTGTTGCCTCAGATCCTGGGCACTGATGGATTCTAAGTATGCCACTATCCTTTCCTTCAGCAGTGCCTCCATGATCTTACCCACTACTGAGGTGACACTGACTGGCCTATATTTCCCTGCCTTCTCCCTACTGCAACTTTGTGTAGAGATACTACATGTGCCCTCTTCCAGTTCTGTGGAATCACTCTTGTGTTGAGTGACTCTGTGAACAAGGCTTCCAGGGGTGCCGCTAGCTCTCCACACAACTCCCTTAATATCCTTGGATGTATGCCATCTGGCCCCATTGCATTATCCACCATCAGTCGGTGAGCTCCTGCAGGACTTGATCCACTGTGAATGGACTATTGTCTACCTCTCCCCCCTTCATGTCTGCTACTCAGCTGTGGTCCTTGACCCTTCCCCTCTTCAGTGAATTCTGAACAGAAATACCTGTTCAGTATCTCTGCCTTTTCCAGCTCTCCCTCATGACACTCCCCTGCATCCCTTCTGAGCCTTACAACCCCCCCATTTCCCTTCTTTTGCTGACTTACCTAAAGAATGTCTTGTCTCCATTCTTCAGCGTCCACACTAGACTTTTTTCTGTCTGCACCTTTGCTCTCCTTATAGCCTTTCCTGCTTCCTTTAGCTTCTTTAGATAGACCTCCCTGTCTTCCTCACTGTGAGTCTCCTTATATTTCCTGAAACTTACCCTTTTGGCCCTTACCTTGCCTTCCACCTCTGTTAAAAACCATAGTGGTTTCCTCTTCTTTCCTTTGCTTACCAACTTAATACATTGGTTCATCACATTCTGTATGGCTCCCTTCGGGAATTCTCACTGTTCCTCAACTCTCCCTTCAAGCTCCCTTCCTCCCAGTGCCTCTTTGATACACCTCCCCATACCAGCAAAATCTGCCCTCCTAAAATCCAAGACTCTTGCCTTAGTGTGACTAGACTGTGTCCCTGTCCATATGTTAAACCACACTATGTGATGATCGCTGGTTCCTAGCTGACTCTTCACTTGGATGTCTGAGATTCTGTCCCCATTGGTCAGTACCACATCTAGAATGATCCTTTCTCTCACCAGCTGCCTGAGGCCTGCCCTCTGTAGGGAATCCAGGATGTCCCAGCTCCTGGTTGAAGCCACTGCTGGGATGGTCCAATCAATGTCTATGATACTGAAATCACCCAGCAGCAATACTTTACCCTTAGTTTCCATCTCCTAAATTTGATCCACTAGATCCCTGTCCATATCCTCCCCCTGTACTGGAGGTCTGTAGATAACCCCTGTTCTAATTGCTGTGCTATTGTCTGGCTCAAGGTTGACCCACAGTGCCTCAGACTCCCATTATTTACCCATCACCTCTGTCGCTTTTATACCCTCTCTTACATACAGGGCAATTCCATCCCCCTTTCTACTCCCCCTATCTCTCCTGAAAAGTAAAATCTACAAAGAGAGTCTATGAACTACCTAGAAAATAAAATTAGGCATTCATTAATGAGTACAGCCCTGTTTTGTTGTTGATGTGGCAGGTGAACATAGATGTTCAGTTTATTGCTGACAATTCCATGACCCCGGTACTGTACGTCACATCATACATTACCAAATATTAGCAAACATGCTTGTAGGAGCTATGGGAGGATATTTCCAACAGGAGCAGATCTATCAGTTTATGATTTTGGTCTCTAGGGTTAAAACCTCTGTCACATCTTGAATGCAGAGTCTATGAAGCAAGAGACCATTTGATTGGAACATGTCTCTATAGCAAATCCATGGCAATATGGTACTTAAACATCAGCTACAAACAAAACAGATGCCATGTCTTAATGACTCATGATCAGATTGAAGATCTTGCTGCAAACAAGCCATTCTCAACAAACATTCTGAAAAACAATTTGATTTACATATATTACCCACAGTGATACAAGACAATGGAGGCCATGTGTTTCTTCAAAGTTGCCCAGTAGTATGACTACAAACCTAGAGTTAAGTCTAACCCAGTCTAACCCAGCAAAGGATATTTTCCAAGTTACTGGTGTCCAGTGAAGTCTGGTCAAAAGAAGGAAGCCTTGGCTGATCGAGCATTGCAAACTGATTCTGAATTCTCTAGAGAAAAGAGAGCATTACTGTTTCATTCTTCTTTTCCTGTTCAAGCCATGGAGACATGAAAGCTCATTGAAAGTTGAATCTGACAAATATGAGGATCAATTCTATTTGAAATGTGAAATCTTCAAAACACAAAGTTCATATGCATACATACATTGATTACAATTAGAGAAAGAATAGTTAAAAAAGCTAGCAAACAACTGGAGAAAGACACTCCAGTGAATTCTCAGGACAACTGTGATCCAGATGTGAAGGTGCACTGGAAGATCCTCTTCCTATGAATGATTCTACTGTAGTGATGTCAGAGGTTGACATAGCAATGAATCAGGCATGCCAATCTAATTTTGATATCTCTGTCACTGAACAGCAGTTAAAGCAACAGCAGCAAGTTGTACATACTGCTGTGACATATGTCATTCACCATGGCATTCAACGTCATAAAAAGTAATTATTTTGTGTCAAACACAAGCCACTGTGTATGTTTGTCAGTGGTTCAACTGACACAGGAAAGAGTTTTCTTATTCAAGAAATTAGTGCCAATATACGAAAACATTCTGGAGCAGCAATGTCTGCAGTTGTGACTGCTCCAACTGGACTTGCAGCATATAACATAGGTGGAGTGACTCTACACTGTATGTTTATGCTGACTGTTGAACATGGAAAACTGGTGAATACCCCAAGTTGTCTTTTGAAGTGGCAAGTGACCTACACAGTATGTCTGACAAAATGAAGCCCTTGATTATTGATGAGATCAGTATGGTCTCCAATGCGATGCTTCCCTACATTCACCTGTATCTGCAGGAGGTTATTGGCATAGGCAATGAGTTGCCTTTTGAGGCAGAACCATTGTTGTTTTTGGTGACCTACTTCTACTTGAACCCATGAATTGGCAGTATATATTTTCTAGCCTTACAACTGACGAAGCAAGAAAAACATCCTCAGCCATAAGACTAATTATGACTGAGGAAGCTAGAAAAACATTCTCAGCCATAAGACTAATTATGACCGAGGAAGCTAGAAAAACATCCTCAGCCATAAGACTAATTATGACTGAGGAAGCTAGAAAAACATCCTCAGCCATAAGACTAATTATGACCGAGGAAGCTAGAAAAACATCCTCAGCCATAAGACTAATTATGGCCGAGGAAACTAGAAAAGCTATTGGGAGCATTGGTGGAATAAATCTGTAGGAGCTTTTCACCTGTGTTGAACTCTTTCAGAATACGTGTCAGAGTAGTGATTGACAATACAAGGCTCTACTTGATGAAGCATGAATTGGAAAATGACTGAGGAAGCTAGAAAAACTGTTGGTCACATTAGTTGAATACTGCTTTGGAAGTTATTCACCTACATTGAACTATTTCAGAATATGCATCAGAGTGGTGCTTGGCAATATAATGCTCTACTTGATGATGTATGAATTGGAAAAGTATCTTCTTCCAATGCTTCAATACTGAACACACGCATAATATGCAAAGGCGAGAGTTCCATGTCTGAAGCATGTGATGTGTTTAGCAAACTATGCTGTGATGGCACACATATTATGTGTTTGAGGCCGAGGATTAAACAGTATACACAGTTCAGTCAAATAATACTGGAGAAACAGCAACAAACAATTGTCACACTTCTGTCACTTGATTCATTTGCTAGAGTTTGTCTAAGCCCAATGTTGATCTCGAAGATGATTGACTGCCTAAAAGAGTTGAATGTAGATGTGTGAAGAACAGCTGATCTAGAGTCATGTCTTATGGTCTGTAAAAATGAACACGTGCTGCTACATTGCAATTGTGATGTGGATCATGGACTGGTAAATGGTGTCATGGGGCACATACAATGTTCAGAGAACATTTGTTGAGATTGCTGTGGTAATGTTTGACAGCCTTGATTATCCACAAAGCATTGACAGATGCCAGGTAAAATTTCAGCTTATGAAAGACAATAATGTAACATGAAAACAGTTTCCACTCTGTGCTGCACATGCAGTGTACTTTCACAAGTCTCAAGGTTTGAGTTTAGATGCCACAATAATCAAAATAGGGATTGCTATCTTCAAAGATGGTATGAGCTGTTTCTTTGTCATGCACTCAAACTCTAGCAGAATTTTTACATTATCACTGTTGCACATAATAAAATTTGTGCTGAGGAAAAGTGCATCATAGAGTACAACACCTGCACACTTTGTATAATACCGACATGTGTTTGATTCCACTGTTGAATGACATAGTAATGTGAGATGTGTCTTCTGGGATGTCACAGAAACTGGAGAGGAAGATGTATACTGTACATGATTCTTCTGCTTTAAAAAGTGATAAGTGATCAGCTCTGGCAGCAGGGGTAAAAAAAAACAATTGGTATAACTGCTATGGTGGCATTTGATAATAGTGCTGGAGTTAATTGCTATGCTAATTCTGTGATGGAGGTATTCATTCATTTGCCTACATTTCTTGCCACTGTAACTGCTTCAAAATCAACAGTTCTACAGATTCACTGAAGCAAGTTATAACTGTCAGTCAGCGGCAAAACAGTATTGTGCAGTCATTGACAGAGCTACGTCATGTTGTGGCATCTTATAACCAGCATAGCACATTTGCTGACAATGTTCAGAAAGATGTAATAGAGTTTATGAGGGCACTCATCAATTCATTGGAGCAAGATGGAATTCTAGCAAGGCGGTACTTCACAGTAAAATATGTCAGCAAGTATGTTTGTCTTTCTTGTGAAAATATTGGCAGACAAGTGGCTGATGACATGTTGTGGCTCTTTCTATATAACCCACATGAATCATCCATCAAACTCAGACAGTTGTTTAGCAATACTAAATGTGGCTGGGAGTGCACAAGGTGTTGAAGAAACAGTAACTGATCATTGAGACTGACTCATTCTACAAACTACCTCATGTTGATATTCCAATGATTTGATTCATGTGGACAGGAAGTTGAGACACCAGTAACTGATTTTCCTGCAGGCAGATTTATTTCTGGACATTCACATTTTGACATTTAAGTAATCATTTCCACAATGGAGTTTCTGTGCATTCCAGCCATTATGTAACTCAGCTCAGGTACACTGGTTGTTGAATAGAGTGCAATGATACTACATGCACCTTTAAGGAAAGGCTTCCAAAGAAGCTAAATGATGTATATCTGATTGTCTTAAAAGTAAGCAGTCTGTGGGAACTGCAGAAGAATAGTTATTGATAATATGCCTTACGATTAAGTGGGCTAAAAAGGTAGAAATAAAACATACATCACTGACATTGTTCCCCTTTGGATTGTATCACCCACTGAGTCATAGGTAATTACTGTATTTTCCTTAAATTTAATTTCTGTATGTTCATAGGTTCATAGGTAAATATAAGTCATAAGCCATGGGCCCTTTTGACTTGACCAGTCCTAGGTTTGAACATCAAACTTACTATTACCTATGTACTTGCCCAGTGATGTATTAAATGCATCCAGGTTGCTGCTAAATACCACCTCTGTTGGTAGCTTGTTCCAGCTACTGACCAATCTCTAGCTGAACTATGCACCTCAGTTTCATTGCCCTATAAAATTCACCCTTCAGCTGTTGACAGTGGAACCTTCTTTCTCTTTCAGGTTCCTTATTCTATAATCCAACACACTCCCAAAGGTTCCTATCATTAAATGCCCTATATGCCAGGCAAAGATCCCACCTCAGTCTCCTATATTCCAAGGTCGTACAGATTCTAGCCCATATGTCTCTCACTGTAAGACTTGCATAATAGTTGCCTTATTTATTTGGTAGCCCTTCTCTGAATATGTTCAAGCAATCTGCTCTTATCATAAGGGCCCAAAACTGCATGCAGTACTCTAGGTGGGGGCATGCCAGTGTAATGTACAATGGTACAAGGACCCTCCTGTCTCTGCTCTTAATATGCCTGTTGATACATCCTAAAATCCTGTTACGTTTACTGGCTGCATCCCTACATTGTTCCCCGTGTGTCAGTTTATTAGTTACTATTACCCCAAGATCCTGTTCTATATCAGTTTCAGATATCTTCCTCCCATGTAGGTAGTAAGGTGCCCTCCTGTTCCTTCTGCAAGGTGCATCACCTTACACTTGTCAATGTTTAATGATGATTTGTATTCCATTATCCACATTTCTATATTATTGATTTCATTCTGAAACTGTTCAACAGATAGCTCATCATTGACAATTGCTCCTATCACATCATTAGCAAACTTTCAACTCCATAAGCCTGTTGACGTTTGCATACCAGATATATAAATGCTAAATAGCATTGATCTCTGGACTGACCCCTGAAGGAGCCCAGTCATCACCTCTGCCTATATGCAATGGCTGGATGGTTATAATTATAATACTGATATAGTTTCAGTTTGAGTTGGTTCTGAACTGTGGTCATAATCAGATTTTACAACTAGTCCTGTCACATGTTGATTTTTTATACCCCCACATACACACACTGGTTCATACACAGCTATACATCAGCTTGTCAGGTAACACTGCATAACAGATACAAGCATTGAACCTATACCACACATGTATGGCTTGCCATCTGCTATCAAAGAACTACTCAGTTGTAAATATGTATTTAATGCTGAAAACATGTCAATACAGTAGAACCCCGATTATCAGAACCACTTGGTGACATAAGTTTAGTTCTGATAATCAGGAGTTTGATTTTTCTGGTTTCTGTTTTTTTTTTGTGCTTTGTTTGGTGCTTTGGTTTGTGCTTGTGGGGGTACAGTGTGTTATTATTTTTATATATGCTTGTGTACTTGTGCTTATTGTGACTTACTGTGATCATTGACAGAAATTGAGACTATAGGAGCAATACTGTACAGTATACACTTAAAATACTCCATGACGGACTTTTGTTTCTGAGTGCCCAACCATTCTCATGTGATTTTTGCTCATAAATGGCGTAGTAGCAGTAGGTACATTGGATCGCATTCCTTCTGGTTCTCTAGCGACAGTAAAAGATTTATTGAAGCATTCCTCTGCTTCACTGTGACTAGGAACCTTAGTCTGGCTGTCTGGTTCATTCTCCTCATCCCTCTCACCACCGTCATCTTCACCCTTGCCCTCACCCTCACCCTCTCCTTGCCCCATTTTGTGACCTGTGACTGCTGCGATGATCATGTCGGCGTTCAAATGTTCATGACCATCTTCGTCCAGGTCATACCTCACCCACTTATTTATCTCTTCCTCAGAGATGCTCAGCGTGAGTTTGCTTGCAAGCTCAGTTAGATCCTCAATGTCTGTTCATCTCTCCATGACAACAGCGTCATCAAGTGGGCAGCTTGCACCAGTCATTGAGGCCGCAAACTCTGACGTGCCCTCTCCAATGGGATCTTGTGGTAGCTGTCATTTCTCAAGTAGCCCTGATTTAGCCCAAGCCTTCACTATTGTCTCTGGCCGCACATTATCCCATGCCTCACCAGCCATGTAAATGGTGTCTTTAAGCATAAGTGACTTGATAATGTCTTATAATGGCTCCTCATAATTGCGATCATCAAAAACTGTTTGCGGCAATCTCCTACGATAACTTCTCTAATATGCCTTGGTCACAGGGCTGAAGTTTAGAGGTGGTGTTTGGGGGGGGAAATAAGCAGGATATGATGCCATCTCTTGTTTTAATCGCAGGCATTTCAGGGTGGGCAGGAGAATTGTCTAGAAGCAGAATCGCTTTTACTGGGAGGTTTTTAGAATGGAGGAATCGCTTCACACTAGGCCCGAATTAATTCTTGTACCAGTTCACAAAAATCCCAAAGTCCATCCAAGCATTTCTTTGAGACTCATATTGGACTGGGAGGTTGCTCATGTTTACATGTCTAAAGCACCTCAGTTGCTTTGACTTGCCAATGAGTAGGAGGGTTAGCCTGTGACTGCCGGTAGCATTAGCACAGCCCAGGATAGTCATTTTATCCTTCTGCCAGGGGTCAACCTTAACCTTTTTTTGCACTAGCCAGAAGGGCAAGTAGATTCAAAATTGCACTAGCCAGCAGAGTGTTGCACTAGCCCTCAATTATTATGGTAAATTTTGATCACTTATACAGGAAACAACGGAAGATAAGAAATACTCTGATTATTGCACATTTATCCTGCTCTCACATTGCTTCCAGCTCCCCAGCAGGAAAAAAAAGACTGCAATGCCATCACACACAGTGAGCCCCCCCCCATTGTTTTGTACCATGGCCTCCTCTCTTCCTCTCTGTGCCCCCCCAAAAACAGAGGATGTCACAACAGCAAATGTTCACTCAAGCAGTCCTAGCTCTGCACACAGAATAGCTGACATCATCATGCACCTCAACACACTGTCACCACCACCCACAGGCAATAAACAGAGTCAGGCAGAGAAAGACACTCTCAGCCCCCACCCTGTAGTCAACGGGACTCCTGCACTTCTAGAAGTTTTTGTACAGTCTCAAGTGAGCCAGGAGCACATCTAAGATTTCTTTGGGGTGGGGGGTACACAAACCTAAGGGGCTTGGGAAATAGAAAATTATGACATTTTTAAAAACACTGATTTTAATTTGCTCTGCACAGCAATAACATATTTTTCTTTAATATTGTCCTTTCAATCAGCCCAGGGGAAACAGTACACAGACATAATGCTATACTATCTCTATTTCTGTATAGGGTGATCTATGTACCCCAGGAATGCCTATTTTAAGCTTTCAAATTATGTATTTCATTAAGGTTTATTTTTGTACCATAAATGATCCAAAGTTTTGTTTTTAGGATTAGAGGACATGCTGGGTGGGACTGTAATGGTTGGCTGGTCCATTTAGAAGACATGGGGACCCCCTACACTTGCTAGCAATGGCAGCTATAGATCTCTATCTGTGGATGATCATTTCAGAGTCTGCTCTGCAGTGGTGTCCAGGGAAAGAACAGTTAAGAGATTTGGAGGGGAGAGGGAAGTTATGGTGAGGCTGGGATAAAATCCACCACCTGCAGGACCAACCCTTTATACCTCCACACATTTTGTCACTGAAATGTTGGATACAGACACTCAAAACATAAGAACATGAGAGGCACTGGTCTTAATAATATGGGACAAATTGTTAGAGACACATTCAGAAAACTGGAAGATAGTGACTTAACAGCACTCTACTCTTTATCACATCCTGGACGCTAGCTAAAAGTCCTAACAGTGGAGTGATAATGACTCACATTGAGTCTTTCATGGAATCCCCCTCTTGAATTGCCAGATAATTTCAGCTCTTAATGAGGTGTTAATCACACCAGGCCATCTGAAACATTGAGAGAGATTAGCATGAGGACTAGAGCCTGCTAAAGTAGAGACTTTTTTAACTTCATTAACAGCCATGAAAAGCTGCACTAGTCAAGACAGACAAGTAGAGAGTTAGCTGCACTAGTCCTGGTCAATTTTCACTAGGGTTTGGGCTAGTAAAACAATGTTAAGATTGACCCCTGCCTTCTGCTTCTTAAAACCTGGAGCACATTTCTCTGATCCACCCACCAATGTTTTGCCTGGCAGGTATCACCAAAACAATCCTGTCTTGTCAGCATTATAAAGCAGATTGAGACCAATGGATTGCTGGCACATGGTTTCAAGCAGCTGTTCAGTGAATGACTCGATACTGTCCTCAGTGGAACATAATTTTTCCCCACAAGGCCACAACTGTCTTATGCCATACCTCCTTTTAAAACAATCTAACCAGCTGTCACTGGATACAAAGGAGGACTGGCAACCAAGTTTGTTGTAAAAAAATTACAGCCTTTTCTTTGAGAACCAGCCCAGAGATTGGGGTGCCCTTCTCCCTCTTCTGCCAGAACCATAGATAGGGTGCAGCATCCCGGTTATCTTCTGCACACTGCTACATGTTCTTATGGCTCTCTGTGCCATAGGCGTCTTCCATAGTCATTGCGAAGGACCAAAGCTTTTCCTTCACTTCCTTTATGTCTGTGATAGTGGACTTTCCAATCCCATATTCTACTGCTAGTGCAACAGATCTTTTGCCATTTTGTAAGATCCTCAGCTTCTGTGCTACAGTAAGCACAGTAACCTTCCATTTCTCCAACATGGTGTATGTTCCTATCTACATGTCAACCAATGCTAGACTCTTGTATACAGTGTAGGTGACTCTATAACTCTAAACAGCTGTGGTGTGCTACACAAGTGATGGATAAGGGTTAGAGCTGGATTACTCGATGCAATACTGCCATTGAAAAACAGTGGCGAACTTGGGCGACACAGCCTCAGTTAGTTAAATAAGTATTTTCGGTTTACCGAGGTTCAAATTTTCAGGATTCTACTGCATGTACATATCTTGCATTAGCTTATGTAAAAATATTAATGATTTTAGGTAATGCAAATGCATCTGTGTGCATGACTACATGATTATTCTTTTATCTGACTGCACACACTTCTACTGACAAAAAAGCATGACAGTGCTTCAATGCTATCTATTTTAGTTGTTTATTTATCATTCAAAAATGTAAATGTTTTTAACAACATAGATTAGAAAAAATAGAATAACATGTTAATATTTTACCTATTATGCCGGCCATGTACTGTTCATACTTTCTCACAGGATTGCCTTAATTAAGGGGCATTGGAAGGAATTTTCCAAGTATGCCTTATAACTACTTATGAATAGTTATGTATTAATTATTGTATGTAGGAAAGAGTCATCAAAGTTTCATATTTCAATTCAATACAATTTCATTTTTACCAAGATAACACCATTGAGACAGCTCATTTGCAAACTGGTCCTGGAAGGACTAACATAGATACAGTAGGAGGCACATAGAATTAATAATCACAATGGCAGATTCAGCAACAGTGGTAACAAAACCAGTGGTACAAAACAAGTAATGTGCAAATACAGCTTACTTACTGTAGGTTCCATACACAAAAACAATGCTAACTGTACAAGGGAAACAAGACACATAATGTGCAGATAGAATTCAAAATAATTACAGGAAGGAAACTAACACTAAAAAGAGTGGGAGAACAGGAAAAGTTGGTGGAACGAGGTGTAAGAGTATGGGGAAGGGGCAACAAGAGATCAAGAGACAAATCGGGAAAAGGAGAGGGTAGAAAATGGTGGAAGGGTAAAGGGATAAGCAAAATTGGGAAAATGAAGGTTCAGAGAATAGAGAGTAAGTAGAAGGTATTTGGTATTAGTATAAGAAGCAGGTTCAGAAAAGAGGAATATACTATGCGATCCCTCTGTCGGAGAAGAAAAAAAGAACAGGTAGAGTGTGGAACACACTTCACCAAGGAAGCAATAAGTGCAGGAGATCCTCTTTAGGAGACGGCCCATTATTTTGCAAAGAAAGTGCACTTGTCCTTTGTCTGCAAAGCAAGTTTAAGCAGAGGCTTAAAGGTACACATCCCAACAGTATGCGTAAGTTTTAGTGAAATTGAAATCAGTAAGTTTGTTAGCTTTATCTGAGAACACAAAAAAGTTCCTAGCAGAAATTTGTTCAGCTCAACAGTATACATGAAGAGTAACACCTTAGATCAGATGATGAGAACGAGGATAAAAAAAGTTCACATTGGCAGTTAGAAGCAAATGACAGCTAGCATCATATTGGATACAATGTTTAGCATAACATTCTTAGCCTGGAATTTTGGAGAGCAGGGTTTCCATAGCAAATAAAGAAAAGGTTACAAAACGTATGCAAAAAAGGAATACTGAGCCCTTACAGACAGCGTGTCTAAGTTCAAGCTTCTTTGTAAAACACACATCTTTTTCTGGCCTGAAAAGACACACTGGGCTGAGGCTTGGTTTCCAATATTTGGTTAGTAACTAAGGCCCTGTCCACACTATGCCTCTGTAACGTTACAGAGGGCTCAAACCGTTACCGTAATGGTTTGCGTTTAGATCTGTAACGTTACAGAAGGCGTTTTCAAAACCATTATAGAAACCTGTTTGTATGTGGTTTCTACAACGGTTATGGTAATGTTTACAGATCTGTAACGTTACAGCCTGCAGTGTGGATGCGTGAGAGTATGCCCTCCAGTCCCCTACTATACCACAATGCAGCGAGGCAGTGCAGTGGTGCAGTCTGGGATGTAAACCAGGGCAAGAACCAGGAAGTGTACAGCGCTGATCGCGAGTGTGATCATGAGTGCAGTGAACCTCATCAGTCAGGCGTGGGTATTCCAATAAATGCCACCAGCTGGTGTAGTAGCCCAAGAACCAGCAGTAGGAAGCATCGAAGGCTGTGTTTGTGCAGAGTGCTTTGTCTGAGCATGGCCAGTATAGCCAGCAGTGAATCAGTGAAACATCAGTGTCCCAATAACTGCACAGGCAGTAGGCAGCATTGTAGGTAGTGGAGGTGTAGGCATGGCTGATCGTGGTGCCACATGGCCTGATGAGGCAACGAATTCACTCGCTGACTACTGGACACAGGAATGGGTACACAGTCAGAATTGGCTAGTGCACGCCGTAACACCAAGGTGCATCAGAAAGTGTCCGAATACCTATTTGAACATGGCATCGAAGGAGTGCCAAACAATGCAGAGACAAAATAAAACAACTCAAAGTGCCACCACAAGACTCGTGACAGCAACAGGCCCAGGTGGTGGTCGGTGGTGTGTCCGCTCTACGATGAATTGGACAAAATACTGGAACAAGGTTAACATCCAACCCCACTTTGTCCTGGAGAGTTCTGCAGTGGAGTCCGATGATGATGGTGATGGTGCGGGGACGGAGGAGTCATGCCAGCCCAGCACAATTGATGCTGACATAGAGGCAGGTAGAGAGTCAGGTATGCGCACTATCAGTCACTATGTGGGGCGCTGGGGGGGTGAGAGGTGGGTAGCACATACTGGGTGGCATGATGCAGCTGAGAGGCATCTGGGGCGCAGTTTGGAATCAGATGCCAATGACTGCATTAATGTAGTTGGGGAGGTAGGGGTATGTGTTCAGCATTCTGCAGTGCAGTTGTATACTGTATACTGAATAGTGCTATGAAGTATTTCCAGTAGTTATGGTTGAATGATGCGGATTGCATGGGAACTGGGTAACATAACAAATAAATGGCTGGGTGTGGTTGGGGTTCTTGGTGGGGATGGGAGGTAGCGTGGTGGTGTTTGCTGGGGGCCTGGCAGTTGTGTTGTACACTGTGTACAAACAAGCTGCTGTCATGGAGGTGGGTGGTTGCAGTGCTGCCAGTCAGCAGATGTTACCAAGAAGTGCTATGGCACTTGCCTGTTGCAGCCTGAGAGTAACCATATGTGGCATGCTCATAAACAACGTTTGTTGTTCTGCAGATGATGAGAATGATGAGCAGATATCCTTGGATAATGACCTGCTGGAGGCATCATCCGTGTCATCCGCTGCATCATGTGCTGTGAATGATGAACGCCATGGAACATCAAGCAATACCTCTGGTGGTGGCAGGCGAGGAGCTGCCAAGTGCTCATTTGAACGACAACCACTTGTCAACCTGAGAAAGAAGAAGAAAGAATCAAGACTGGCCGACCTGATTGGAGCAGTGCTGGAGCCCACACAGCAGATGCTGCAGCAGCAGCATCGAGAGCTGCTTGAATTGGAACGGGAGAGGGCTAGGGAGGAGAGGGAGATGGAGGAGAGATTAAAGGAAGCAAGAGGCAGAGCAAAATGCACAATTCTTTAGCAACATGTTAAAACTCTTAACTATGCAGTTCCAACAGGCAGCCGCAAATGTCATGGTCCAGCCACAGGGTAGTATGCCACCTGCAGACCCTGGTAACGCAGCAAGTATGTTTGTAGGCATCACCCGTACTGCAACAAGTTCCACCCAGGTCGGCAGTACTCAAGGCACTATGTCCACCACTTGTACCCCTGTCATGTTCCACAGTGCTTATCACGCAGTCAGTCATGGCAACATCCAGCATGCCACTGATGTCCCATGTGGCTCTCTGTCCTCCCATAACATGTACCAGACACTTATGCTTGCAAACCTAGGATAGGAATGAGGGTGACTGGTGGTGGTACAGGAGTGCCACCTACTGTGTCGTGTCAGACACATTTTGATTCAAACTCACAGCATGGCAGCATCCCCTCAAGTGCCCCATCCACTTTGCCCTCTGCCACAAATACGCACACACAGGGTGCCAGGAATGCTGATCCTGAACCAACATTGGCTGTTCCAAGCTTCACACATGATCTGTACAGTGCAGATTTCAGTGGACAACACTGTGAGCTCAAGGGCTGGTCTCCCATGTTACGCTTTGGAATGTAACTTGTTCCTGGTGGTGGCGAATTTGTTAGAATGATACCTGTTGTTATCCCCCATAATGTTACTCAGGGAACCCAGTACAGCTGGTAAGCTACATTGTATGAGAAGTGGTTCAGTGTGAATCAGTGGGTCTCATAGCACACTACTGGTAGTTGCTAAACAACTGCAGAACTGTTTGTTACAAATGCACAACAGCGATAAGCTCAGGATGACTTTATTGTACAATTGCACAATTGCACTGAATGTAAAGTGCGGCATCGTGATGCTACTATTAACAAAATGAAACACTGTACTGGCTGCACATTAGCGTCATTGCATCATTGTCTGCTGCACAGCTGTGCATTTCTGCCTTGTTTATTGTTGTTGCGCATCATCCACTGTTGTTGACATTGCAACCTTGGGACGGTACAGTCCAGCACTATGTTCTGTATACCTGGTGGTGGAAAGAAACACATATCAGGAATGTATGACAAAATATGCAATACTGTCTGAGTCCCTAAAAGGGACACAGTTTTCCTTAGCTGTGAAATACATGTAACTGCAAATGAGTGACAACATTACTCACCAGACTGATTTTATATGGTATGTTTTTGTTTATTTTGTTTATGTTTAATTATGTCTGTGCACGTAACAGGCGTACTACTGAGGCAATGTTACATATGATGCTCTGTCACATATGTTGTTGGTCTGCTGTGCCTAATGTTTGATCATTACTGTGCCAGTGTTTGGACATCTGCATCATACGTTTAGTGTGCAGTGTAGTACTTCATACATGGAGTGCACTGTGCATGGCAGGGAACCTCGACAGAATACATGTCGTGACACTGATGTGTACCAATAGGGCCTAACGCTACATTTCTGTCTGGCTGATGCTGCAATATTGGACATGGTTTGTTGTACCACCAGACATCTAATCTACATAACTTGCCAGTGCATATATAACAAACACAGCACTACTGAACTGAACTGGACTTGCGTATCATTCATTATGCATGTTGGAAGTACATGGGTCACTGGTGGGCATGGGTTGCTGTGACATGATAGGTGGTATCTTGCACAGGTATCTGTGAGTGTGTGGAAAGGTGGATGGCTACACGATTGTTACACAGTGTGTCACGGGTGTGTGCTGGTTTTTGCACTGCTGCATGTGGACACCATTCCTTACCACATGGTGCAATGTGCACATATGTGCAGGAACAGAACTTACCGAACCTATGCATCCATGAGGCTGTCAGCCAGGGTATCCCTGATCAGTGATGCGAATCGACTCTGGCCCGTGATAGTCATTTCCTCAGTGGGTACACTGTCATGGTCTGTAGGCTGTGGATATATGTCTGTTGCACTGTCCTGTTCCCAGCTGTCCATGAATACCTCTGCCCTTGTCTCGCACAGATTGTGCAGCGCACAGCATGCCCCTATGACGTAGGTAGCATTGTTGATGCTGAATTCACTTCTCTTCAACAGGCACCGCCACCGCCACCTCCCTTTGAGGCACCCAAAGGCGCATTCGACCACCATGTGCGCCCTACTGAGTCTGTAGCTGAAGTTGCACTTCTTGGGGTCACCATAGTCATTGTACAGCTTCATGAGCCAGGGCAGTAGGGGATAGGCAGGGTCCCCCAAAACAACAACAGGCACAGCAATTCCAGCTATGTGTCTTGGTGGTTCCATGAACAGTGTACCATTCTGCCCAAGGGTGAACAGCTTGCTGTTTCGGAACACCCTTGCATCATGGACCTTGCCTGGCCATCCCATATTAATGTCCATGAAACAATACCTGTGGTCGACAAGAGCCTGCATGATGATGGAGTAGTATGATTTCCTATTGAAGTACTCTGTGGCATTTCCTGGGGGGGCATATGATTGTGAAATGGGTGCCATCCACTGCACCGCCACAACTTGGGAATCCCCAGTCCTTCTCAAATCCAAGCACTATGTCATGCACATTCTGCACCCATACAACCTTTGGCAGCAGTACTTCACTATGGCACGGCACACTTCTATGGCGATTACCCCACAGTGGACCGACAACACCAAACAGATGGGACACTGTTCTATACTCTACATTTGTTGACAGTCACTACAGTGCTATTGCAACTCTTTTGTCCACTGGTATTGCTGGACATAGGTGTGTATCCCTCCGGGTGATGTACGGAGCCAACTCACCACAGAGGCAGTTGAATGTCTGCCTGCACATCCGGAAGTTTGAAAGCCACTGCTCATCTGTCCAGGATCGCACAATGTTGTCCCACCACACAGTGCTTTTTCTGTGTGCCCACACAGCCCTGGGTACTGTGCCACTTTCCAGGATACACATCAATATGTCCTGTAATACGGACACTGTGTCAAGCACACCTTGGCAAATGCTGGCAAGCCTGCGTGAGGCACAACGTTGTGCAGCCCTCCTCTGTCTCCTACACCTGGCAGTCTGCAGGTTCACTGCATAATAGTGCATTATACCAGCCAAGGAACACACTGCTTTCGAAAACGCTGCCATGTTTCACACACCTTACTGTGTTCTGTGTGCATGGCAACCCTTGGCATTCTGAGACATTGCTATTCAGCACCTACTGCATCTTGGGATAGCCACTGCTTCCAAGGGGTTACACCACTCCCAGTATTTTTCAATAGTGTGGACAGGCTGTAATGTTATCGTAACGGTTTCAACACTGTTCCTTTTGTAGTGTGGATGCACTGTAACGTTACAGGGCTGTAACGGTTTCAAACCATTACAGCTTTTAGTGGTGTAGTGTGGACAGGGCCTAAATGTGAGTGGTAAAAAGCTCACATGTGTTGAAATGCTACTCACACAATAAATGCTATTGCACTTGTATACCAATAGTTTTTTATTGTGTGGCTGCTCTTGCTCTCTTGATGGCCCTCTTCTGGATGGGCCCTCCCCAGCTTAGTCATCTATCATCTCTGGAATTAACCTCCAGATACCACCAGGGTTGGAGGGACTAGAAAGTTTCCCAAAGCAGGATCAAGCCTAGCCTTCTCAGACAGTGGTGCCAAGCCTGTGAAGGGCCATGCATCATGCTACCTAGCAAGTTGTTTTCCTTACAGTTTTCTCTCCTGGGGCATCTGAGTAAAATGGTGCATTTGCTGGTGTCACGTTATTGTGTCGGTTCTCAGCTGGAAGACAGGCATACTGCAAATGATCCACATAGAAATATGTAATTTGTTGGCAGAAAAAGAATGCTAAATCTGCCCTTTTTTTCTATGCTTATTTGGTCTCCTTATTACCTATCCGGTCTCAGCCCCCTCCCACCACCACCACACACACACACACACTCTTTGATAGCAGTTTTCCTTTATACCTATCTCATGCATGCTTTTAGCCAACCACTATTTTTATTCCGATCACACTTGCTGGAAGATTGTTCCATACATCCACCACCCTCTCAGTGAAGAAAATGCTTCCTCATGTAATCCCTAGGGGGCGCTATCCCAAGGGCTACTACCCCTGCCTGCTTGGTTAGTTGCGGGTTAAGGGGCCTGGGTATTGAAACGGGTGCCTCCATCCGGAGGACAGGGTTGTTAGTAGCAAGGCTAACCTGGGTACAGCCCTCTGGGACACTGTAACTCCCTCTCTTTTACCTCTAGTGGCCAAGACAATATGCAACAAATACTTTCACAGTAGCCCCTATTCAGCATACAAATCTCCACACTGTTTGCACTTACCACCAAGGCTGGTTCCACCAGTTCGACCCTGGAGACCACCTGTAAAACAAGGTTAGGCACAGCAAATAAGAACAGTGCAGTGCTTTTGGTACAAACTGGAACCACAGTCAGATTAAATGCAAAAAGAGTTAGATCTGATTTATTCAAGGGAATTGAACAACGGATGGGCATAATCAGGTGGATTGATTCTAAAACTGATCTAGTCAGGCAATTATGCATGCACTTTTAGTCCCTGCACAGTCACATGCTCTGGGTATCCAGTTTGAATTAAGGTGGGCTAGCCTGGAACGTTGCCTGGGATAGGCTGGCGTTGCAGCTGGTCGGGGCCCTGTGATGAAAAGAAAAGGCATGCACAACCACACACAATCTAATCCGGAGCCAGGAGGCTCAGTTCGTGAAAGGGAAAAAAAAAAACCAGCAATGCAATCAGATGACAACACTTGTGATTTAGCTGATGTTGCAGGGAGCTACCCTGATTATTATTCACGCTACCCACAAGATACAGTAGGGAAAAAATAGAGACTGCAGGTTAACAACTGGTATGCCAGAAGAAGCAGGGCCCGCACGATTCGCCGAGGTGTTGTTCCTGTTCGAGATGTTGAGCAGAGGTCTGATCCCTGGGTGAGTTTCTCATCAATAGTATTCTCTGCACCCAAAGTAGCTAGCTGGGACAGTGTGGCAAGGCCCAGGCCAGGTAGAACAGTTCAGCTATCAGTCCGGGAAGGCAGGATGCAGCTTCCAGCAAGCGTGGCACAATTAAATAGTGGGGAACCAAATTGCAACCCACTAACAGCATACAGCATATTTATAGTAAAGCAATCACCATACCACAAAGTGGATAGCAGTCTGGCAGCAATATCAGTGTCTCTGAGCAAAACTGGGAGTTCTGTGGTGAATGAATGTCCTGACAGTCCGATTGCATACAGCAAATCTTCGGTCTTCTTCAGGTTCAAGTCTGGTCACAATTCAGTGGCTTTGTCACACTAAGTTTCGGACATAATCCGGTTTCTTCAAATGCTCCCTCTCAAGGGACAGCAGGCAAACAGGCCAAACTCAGCCTTTTCACCAATCTCCCTCGAGAACTACACAGGAGCCCTGCTCGAATCACTCGAGCTGTTCACTCTCCAGACTGACTTCTGCTGCAGGCAGCACCGGGACTTCCTTAGAAATCCAAAAGGTTCAGTTGGCTGATCCATCTGTCTGTCACAATTAGAGCTCCTCCAGGTTCATTTAGGTGACAAAGTGCAAAAACTACAATTCCTACAGAAATTCACTCCCACAAGACCCCTGGTGACAGACACCATTTTAGGTCCCCAAAGGTACTGATTGGTCCCAATACACAGTCCAGAACCAAGATGGGAGGCAGTATAGCATATGGGTTAAGGCTCTGAGCTGCAAATCTGGTGACATCCAGCAGATCAGACCTGGGTTTGAATCCCACAGCTTCCACTTGCATACTGTGTGACCCTGAGCAAGTCACTTAACTTCTCTGTGCTCCCAGGTCGCTCCTGTAAAAAAGCTTTCAGCTTAGAGATCTACTCCTGGTTAAACAACTAAAAAAAAAAAAAAGATGGTGGTGTAATACTGAAATGTCCAGGCTGCAAAGGATGGTAGGTTAGACAAACTACAATATTATTATCCAAACAGATAAACCGTAAACAGTCACAGTTCCTCCCAGGGCTCCCTCTGCGCAAATAGTGATAGCAGAATGGAGCGATAACACTGCAGCCCAGGCGGGACTCGAGCCTGATACTATTTGGCCCCTACCCAAATTAATTTTATACCACAAAATAGGCAACTCTTAAAGAGACAGGCATGGAGGTTAACAGGGCACTCACATGCAATCACTTTTAAATCGCTAGGACACAGAACACCAGCCTGGCAGTGGGCATTTAGGCAAGCCCAAGGAAGACTTTTTGGAACCTCCATTTGTAGGGAGGGGTTACACCCATACCCCTCCTAAATATTCCTCTCCAGTGTCGTTACATGCCATGAAGTACCTGTTAGAGTTACAGCCCCCCCCCATGTGATGGCAGCAACACTACAGCACCTTCCCTCTGATGTATTGGCATGTGCATTGCAATCCCTAGCTCCTCTCATGGGTGAAGGTAGCATCATCACAGTTCCCGTCCCACCCCCATTGGATGTGATGGCAGCAGCACTACAGTATCTGCCCTCTGGTGTATTGGCAGTAGCACTACAATCCCCACATATTGGGTTTGATGGCAGTAACACCACTCCCAGCACTTACCATGGGTGAATGTAGCAGCATCACATCCCCCTCGTGTGTGATGGCAGCAGCACTACACCACCTTACCCTTTGGTGTATTGGCAGTGGCACTTCAATCTCCATATATTAGGTTATATTTGAGCAGCACCACTTCCAGCACATCTCAGGGGTGAACCATACCCCATGCATGCTGTCACAACACCTGACCACATACGATATGCATGCTGTCACACCACTGAATATCATACCATCATGCATTCTGACACACAAACCAACACCATACTCCATTCACTCTGTCATAATACAATACTGACACAATACGCATGCCACACCACCCAACACCATACCACCATGCACCTACACAAACCAAAATCATACCCCCATGCACTATGACATTCACAGTGACACTACACAGTAATGTACATTGATGCATCTAATTACCCCATACCCCATGCATGCTGGTACACCACCCAACAACATACTCCCATGCACTCTGACACACCTCACAGCCCCACAGCCTATGCAGTGTGACCATGCATCCAAACCTACACCACCATGCATGCTGTCTCACAAACCAACGTCATACTGCCATGCAAGCTGACATACCTCTCCACTCCATTCCACTATGCACTGTGTCACAACACCTGACACCATACCCTATAACTGGTGGCTCATAACCCACCACTATACCCTTTCATGCTGTCACCAGCTGACACCATGCACCCATGCACTCTGCACACAGAAAATACCTATACTGTGGTATGCACGCTTGTTGCACCACCAACTAACACCATAAACACACATCCTCTGACGCACACCATGACCCATAACCACATGCAATCTGACACACCCCCGACACCATACACCATTCACCATGCATGCAGTCAGAGCAATGAGCATAATTCCGTCATGCATGCTGATGCTCCTCATTACCCCATACCCCTATGCACGCTGGCATACCAACTAACAGAATACTGCACGCACACTATCACACCACTCAATATAATACCCCTTTGCACTCTAACACAGAATCCGACACCATACCCCTATGCACTCTGTCACACCACTCTACACCATACACACTGTCACACCACCTGACACCATACCACCATGAACACTGTAACATAAACCAATATTATACCTCCATGCATGCTGATACACCTCACAACCCCATACCCATATTCATGCTGCCACATCACTCAACTCAATACCTCATGCATGATGTCACACCACCCAACACCATACCTCATGCATGCTATCACAACATCCCACACCATACCACCGTGCATTTTGACACATCTCACAACCCCACACCACTAAGCAATCTGACACAGCACCTGACATCACACTCCATGCACACTTGCCACACAAACATGATACTAGTCAAGCATGCTGACACACGTAAGACCCAATACCCCATGACTTTGTCACATCAACCAACACCATACTCATACATTCTGACAATGCATGCTGTCACACCCCAGGTTCATACCACCATGCACTCTACACACAAACCAACATAATACCTTCATGCAATGTGACATACACTGCAACACCATACCGCTGTGCACACTGAGAGACAACACAAACCCACAGTCCCATGCACACTGTCACTCCACTCGACACTATGCACCATACACACTGTCATATCACATAGCACCATACCACCGTGCAGTCTGATACACTAGCCAACATCATACCCCAGTGCACTGTGACATACACAGCATTACCAAACTCCCAAGCCCATTGACATACCTCACAACCCCATACCCCAATGCATGCTGTCACTCCACTCAAAACCATACTCCATGCTCGCTGCCACACAGCCCTGCACTATACCTCTATGTATGCTGACACACAGTGACACTATACCACATGCACACTGTCAAGCCAACTGACACCACACCCACATGCTCTCTGATAGAGATGCAGTGAAATGTTATTTCACGGGTGAAATTATGGTGAAATTATGGTGAAATCGCCAATTTCACCTAGTGAAACATTTTGTGAAATGATGGCCTGCTGGCAAGATTTCGGCAGTGAAATTTCGCTGCCAATTTCACCTGCACATCTTTTTTTTTTTTTTTTTTTCTGAGGCAAGATTAGGCGAAATTGGGCATTTCACTTTGCTGGTGGTCACATGGTTGAGTCTAAACAGGCAGTAAGTGAGTGGTTAATTTCCTGTACTATGTATCTTGAGGAAGCAGGCAGCATTTATACTCCCTGTGACTGCCGAGTGCACTTTGACACCTAAATTGCTTATTTTGTGCTATTTTTTTCTAACTTTTTTTTTGTTTTTGTTTGTCTTTTCATTAGTTCTTATTTTAGTACCTGGTGATTGTGTTTATGTGTGCGTGATCCCCCGGCTGTCTCTGGAGTTTCTGTTTCTTTTTTGTTTGTTTATTTGAATTGGTGGTGTTTGTGGATTGTTGACATATTGCAGAAGGGTGAAGACAGTGGGGAACCTGTACGTGCGTTTCAGCTAACCATCACAAATGAAATGCCACAGCAGGGGCTTTTTGCTCCAACACCAGCACCCAGCAGCAAACTGTGCCCCCTCACCAGCAGCAGTTGGAGACAATGCCCCTTCCCCAGTACCAGGAGGATACTGTTCCTCCACCCAGGTAGCAGGAGACCGCTGCCCTCCCAAGCAGCCAGAGGAGCTTAGCCTGAGGCATTATCTGCTGCACCTCCATGGCTCAGGTCCTCTCACCTCCATGGCTTGAATCACGCCTCCTCCCAAGGTATACCCTGGCCTGACTTCTGATTCCCAGGTGCAGAACCTTGCATTTCCCCACATTGAATTTTAGTTTCCATTTTCCCGACCACTTTTCCAGAGCCTCCAGGTCCTCCTGCAAGGCCACCTTCCCCTTCTCCCCATCTACCACTGCACTCAGCTTTGAGTCATCTGCAAAGATACTCATCTCACTCCTGATCCCCCTCCTGATGTCTGAGATATAGGCGTTGAACAGGAGTGGTCCCAGCACTGACCCCTGGGGAACCCCACTGGTAACCCACCTTGGGGATGAGGCTAACCTTCCAAACACCACCTTCTGAGTATGCTCAGAGACAATTTCCTATCCATCTTAACAACTGTCTCCCTACCCCCATTTCCTTCAGCTTAACCAGCAGGCCACTGTAGGGTACTGAATCAAACTCTTGCTAAAATCCCAAAGAGGAGTCATCTGATTGCCTTGTTGTCTTTTTCCTTCTCGAACTGAGCCTCCTGCCCGGATTACAAATAGTGTGTTGTGCATGTTTCTTCTTTTTCATCACATGGGCCCCAACCAGCTGCGACACCAATACCCCAGGCAACGCTCCTGACTAGCCCACCTTACTCCCACCTGGGTACCCAGAGTGTGTAACTGTATAGGGACTCTGAAGTGCATGCATGACTGTCTGATCAATCTAACCCTTAAGCCAATCAACCTGATCACGCCCCTTCCTTGTTCAAGCCCCCTTAATAAATCAGATCTAATTCTGTTTGCATTTAACCTGACTGTGGTTTCAGTTTGTACCAAAAGCACTGTACTGTTGTTGCTTACTGTGCCTAACCTTGTTTTACAAGGGGTCTCCAGGGTCAAACTGGTGGAACCAGCCCTGGTGGTAAGTGCAAACTGTGTGGGTAATTGCATGGTGAATAAGGGTCACTGCAAATGATTACTGTATATTGTTCAGGCCACTAGAAGGGAAAGGGGGGGTTACAGATGTCCCGAGAGCGCATGCAGGTTAGCTTGACCACTAACAACCCTGACCTCGGTGGGCGCCCATTTCAGTACCCAGGCCCTTAACCTGCAACTAGCAAGCAGGCAGAGGTAGCAAACCCATAGGAGTAGCGCCACCTAGGGTTACATTTGTATGATTTTACTGTACATGTTTGCAACTCCTACTGCTGTCACTTTTCCTATTACTGTTTCACTCCTGTTGTACCCTTGAAGCTGGTGCCCCCCACACACACCGGATGCACCTGTAAACCAGCCTTTAACTCACTGTGCCTAGCATACGAATCACTTAGAAGCATAGAAGCTTGATGGCAGAAAAGAACCTTCCGGCTCATCAAGTCTTCCCATCCCTTCCCTTTCATATACCCCTCCCCACCTGCCCCTGCCTCCACCACAATACTCAGCCCCACATGCCTGTCTCATGCCCTCTTAAATTCCATCACTGTTTTAGCTCCCACCACTCCATCTGGCAGTCTGTTCCAAGGCATCACCATCCACTCTGTGAAAAAGCACCCCTCACATTGCTCCTGAATCTGTTTCCTTGCAATCTGAGGCTATGCCCTCTAGTTCAAGCTCACTCCTTCCTCTTTAGCAGATCCCCTTCTCCTACTTTATTTAGCCACTTTACATATTTAAAGGTATAACTCAAGTCACCCTTCTCCCTCCTTGTTTCCAGTGTATAGATTCAGCTCTTATAACTCTGCTTGTATGTCTTCCCCTTCATACCCCCACCATTTTGTTGCCCTTCTCTGAACCATCTCAATGAATCTACATCCTTGTGAGATGTGATCTCCCAGAGACAGGCCTATTACTCTAGTTGCAGCCTCACCATAGCTTTGTAAGGTGCATTATTATCTCCTCCTTCTGCCTAGTAATGTCCCTGCTTATGCATCCAATGGCCTTCTCCCACCCTGCTACACTGGGTTACCTTAAGGTTTCAAGGAACAATGATCCCAGATCCTTTCAGTTCTGATTTTTGGTTTCTCCCCACCCAGCATAACACTGCATGCATGTTTTGCTCTAAATTTTATTACAGCCCATTTTGGCATTAAATTTCAGCTAACACTTCCCAGTCCTCGGGCATCAGAGTCCTCATAATGCTCCACCACGTCACCTGGGTGTCACCCTATGCTGATTTTTTTGTCGTGGCCAAATAGGCACATAAATCCCTCTTAAACCTTCAAATATAATCAGTGAGATGTTGAAGAGGAGCAGACTAAAACTGAGCCCTATCACCCCACTCCTTGCCCTTGCCTTGCCATCTCGGAGTTCACCCTGTTTAGTAACACTCTTGAGTTCTCCCTGTTACCCGACATTAGACTGACTGGGCAGTAGTTCTCCTTCAGCCCCTGTTACCTCCTTTGTACAAGGGCACCACATCCACCTTCCTTCAGTCCTCCGCACCTCCTGTATCCAGGACAGGTTGAAGAGCTTCTGACGGTGCGGTGAGCTATGCCTCACTCCCTCTGGACCACTCTGGTGTGTAACCTGTAAGGCCCCTACTGCCTTGTCCACCCTTACTCTATCTAGCTCTGCCTGACCCTATCCACAGCTAACGGGCTCTGATCCACTCATTTGTCCTCCCTCCTCTCCCTTAGATTTTAGTCTGGGTCCCCTGCCTTCCTCTTCCCTCCATGAATACCAAGATAAAGTACTCATTTAATGCATCTGCTTTATGTGTGTCCTGCTCCAAGCTTATCACTCCTCCCCTTGGTCTAGCAATATCCTGCTCCATCCCTCTCCTCTCCCTCATGTATCTGAAAAATGTTTTATCCTCTTAGAATTTTTAGTTATTTTCTCTCAGTGGCTGCTTTTTGCCTCTGATCTACCTCCTTGCCAAACTCCTCTTTTCCTGTACTCCTCCTATCTTCCTCTCAGAGTGTCCTCTAAATTTCTGGAAAGCCCTCCTTTCCTTGACTGCCCCCACCACCTCCAGGAATCAGAGTGGACTATTCTCTGCCCTTCCTGACCTTTTTTTATACACATTTCGCTTTGCTTCTAAACCCTCCTCTGATAGCTTTCCATATTCCTCCACTGTTTTACATATTCACATTATCTTCCATTTTTCTCTATTTTACTCATCTAATCAAAGTTCGTGTGTCCAAGTTCATGACTGACGATTTGTTTACTTGTTTCCTTTCTGACCCTGAACCATACCTCACTTGTGGTCGCTGGAGCCAAGACTTCTCCCACCTGCACCCTCCTCTACACTCTCCCTGCTAGTCAAGACTTCATTCAACAAGGTTGCTTCTATCATTGACTCCTGACCAGCTGTTTGAAGGAACACCCCGCAGCTCATCTAATACGGCCTGCTCCTTGACAATGCTGCATCTGGGATTTCCCCAGTTAACATCTGGAGGTTCAGGTCACCCACCAGTAGCAGTTATCCTTCTGGGCCAGCTTCATGACTGCCTGAGTTAGCCATTTATTATCCACTCCCTTTGTAGGAGGGCTCATACCACCCCCAGCCATAGGGATTCTAGTGTCATTGTAGCTCAGTCTCCTTCCTGATTCCTGCCCTTCTGGTTACTATTAATGATTTCCTGATGTATAAGGCAAATCCCTCCCCTTGCCCTCCCTGTCCCTTCTGAGCAGTCTGTATCCTGGAATTGTTTGTTTCCCAGGTGTGATGCTTTGCTGCCATGTCTTACTCATTGCAATTAGATCTAGTCCTCATCCCTCATGATGGCCTTTCAGGTTCTCCTCTTATTTCCCAAACTTCTGCATTTGCTGCTCAATCCCTTCCTCCAGCCTCCCCATTGTTCCCCCTTCACTTGTTTCCTCTTGCTCAACAATGGTGCTATCCTGGGGGCTTGTAGCACCCCAAACTTTCTTCTTGTGGAGCAGATCCCCAACCTACTTTAAATTTGAGGTATTCAATCAATTCTTCTAGTTTGCTTTTTAGTACTGCCACCCTCCATATGCAGGTGCAGTCTGTCTGGTGCAAACACTCTCTTGTCCCCCACATAGAGCCCCAGTCCTTGATTTTCTTGTGCAGTAATTCTATTTTTCTCATCCCACCCCACCGTCACTCATTGAACTCCCTTATTCTTCATCTGCTTATCAGTGCTTGCCTTGGTAATGGTGTATCTCTGAAAAAGTCACACCTTGAACTTACAGTATCTAGCAAGAGCTCTGAATCTTGCCTGTACTCCATCAGGCGATTTCTGCCAGGTCATTCATTCCCAGGTAGAACATTGTAGGTAGTGTGTTTTCATCCTGTTGCTCCCTGAGGGGATATAGTAGAGTGACATGACCCACATCATGCCAGGCAGACAATCACACCAATGTGCTTTTGTCCCCTGCCCCCAATTAATTTTATTATACAGTTCCCCAACCAGTAGAACCCCTGCTCCATCTACTTCTGGTTACATTTCCTTCATCCTGCCCCAACCCTGTATCCTATTTATACCTATTTTCGCTACTCCCTTGCCCATGTCACTTCCCCAAGAACTGTTCACTCTGTCCCCCCAGCTTTGTAGACACCCACTAGCTTCTGCCAGGCTTCCTGCCTCCACCTCTCTATCTGTGAACTTTTCTCTCAGTGTCTTTCTCTGCCCCTGCCTGTGCCCTGACTGATTTTTCCTGGTGGCCCTCACCCTTCCCTGCCCCATCTGGCTTTTTGCACATCTGGACCCAAGCACACTGCCTCACCTCCTTTAGGCTTGCCCATTGTTCTACCTGATTGGCATCCTCCTTTTCCAATTCTTTCTGATCCTTCATTTGTGCCTGTCTCTCCTGTTTACCCTTGTGCTCTTGAACTCCATTTTCCTGCTCTTCCTCACATTTTGTGCCCTAGTGGGCAAATCTATTTTTTTGTTCTAGGCCCACTGCCTGTATCTCTTTAGTGATGGTCCTCCCACGTTTCTCTCTTCTCCCTTGTCCTCTGCACAGGCTTTGACCTTATACTTATCACCTGCCATCCCCTGGTTACTCTTGTTCCTTTTCTGCCACTATCTGGATTCCTGTATCCTCTGGAGCCTTCCCCTACATCCCTCCTTACTTTCATGCTCCTGCTTCTTCCTCCATACCCCATCCCATCTTTTCCTTCCTATGCCCATGTTTGCTCCTTGTCTCCTGTGCCCACCTTTTAATTTTGCACCTAGCCCCCAGCTGCATCAGCTTCTTCTGCGGACTCGCCTGTCCTCTCTGCTACCTCTCTCTTTGCCATCTTAGTGTCCACCTCAGCAATCCCACCTCCTCCCTTAGTTGTGCAATTTGCCTACATACCATTCATCCACCCATTTTCCAGACTACTGTATATCCAGTACCATGGATAACCCACAACCAGTACACCCTACCAGCCTACCAAAGATGACCCCAGTCCTTGTAGCCTGGGGGGGACCCTGCTCTGGATCCACCCTCACCCTG
This sequence comes from Neoceratodus forsteri, assembly GCA_016271365.2. Lineage (NCBI taxonomy): Eukaryota > Metazoa > Chordata > Ceratodontiformes > Ceratodontidae > Neoceratodus > Neoceratodus forsteri. The sequence continues at coordinate 1,153,335,639 of CM057456.1, read as the reverse complement.
CTCCATTGGCCCCTGTAATGTGCCCCCCCATTTTCCCCTCTGGCCTATGGTAAGCTTTTGCGTTTAGGCCCAAGGGTAATGTGAGCCACATTTCTAGAAATGTTCTTGCACTGACATTCCTGATCCCATGCTTATTTACACCATAACCATTGTTTTTGTACTTCTTCAAAATTCCTACTTGTATGATTTACAGTACCAGTTTCATTACTACTTATCACTTTGTTATTACTGTTTCACTCCCTGTTGTACCCCTTGAAGGATTCCCTGACACACCCCACCCACCCACGGATGCACCTGTAAACCAGTCCAGGCTTGCTGTGACTATACTGGTGACCATATCTTTAATAAATGATATTAATGTACAGTTTCCATTTAAACCCCTTCAAACCATTTTTGTAGTGGAGGTGCTTTTGGGTACTAAATCTTGAAACTTTCCAAATTCTAGGGACTTCTGTTTTTAGGTCCAGTTCTGTTGGTCCCAGAGTTCTGGGCAGAAAAATCCTAGGACAGACAGGCTTGCAGTTTGAAATCAGTAAAAGCCCCGGGCAGGATTCACAAAAAAAGCACAAACTGCAGCACAAAAGTTTGTGCTGAGCCTTTCAATTGTGCATGGTCCAAAAGCTGCAATCAGGCAACAGTCAGGCACAAACAGGGAAAAAAATGATTTATGTATACTGTACCACCACAATCAAATGCAGGTTCAATGCAAATAGCCATGAAGGCATTTACTGTAACTGCCTGGACATGACATCCTCAGTTGTTTTTTCAGCCTTTCAAAACAGTACCCCTAAAGAAAGCCATCATAATGAAGAAAACATACAGCTTAATATCCTCAATAAAGCATTCATGTTTACATGAAATGAAGCAAGATTGATAGCCTAGTCTTCACTCCTTCCTTCACCTCTCATTTACTCACACTACAGTCAGCATCAAGGAATGCAAACAGGAAGCGAAGGGGGTAGCAAATACAACAGCTTTGCTAAATGATAGAAAAAAATAGATAACATAAACAAAATAAAACTCAGTCCCCTCTTCTTACCATTCAGAACAAAAAAACAAAATCACATCAATTTCTTGCTAGAAGACGCTGATCATTAGCAAAACAAAAGTGACAAACCATGCCTAGACACTGAATTTTAAGCCCCTTCATAACGAATGAATAACCAAAACAGCAAATAAATAAATAAATAATGGGGAAATGAAATATGATATATCAATCATGACAAGAACCTTACTTTGAAGTTCTAATACAGTCACACACAAAAAAACACATTAGTTTTAGTGAACTTGCTTTCAAAATGTTCCTCATTGCCACGTAAATCCTTTGGTCCACTTATCAACAGCACAGTAAAAAGTGTGTGCTACCCACACAGGTGCTGGGCTGATCTAAAGTTGTTATTTTGTATCAAAATTCAACTGTTAAAGAGGCTGAGCTGCTTCTGGTGCTGAGCAGATTTGAAATTGTAATTTTGTATCAAAACTCAAGTGAGAAACTGGCAGATCAGGCCTCCACAAGCGAGAAAGAACTGCAGTGTTTAGCACAGAGAAAGCAGAGGTATGAAAGGATACATCAATTGGAAAGCAAAATGGTGTGTTTTGTTTTATGTCAAATTAAAATAAACAGTACACAAGCATTTTTTATTGCTATACCTCACTGTACACATAAAAGGTAAAGTAAAACGTCTCTCCTTATTAGAGAGAAAGCATGTCTCTTAGCTCAGAGTGGATTTCCCCATTCTGAGCTGAGAATAATTCCAAGCATCACAAAAGTGCTGTTTCAGGTGCTCTGAGTGAGAATTCTGCAGAGCAAAAAAAAAAAAATACATTTTGCTCATTTTTAAATTGTCAGTACTTTATCATGCATTAAGCTACAGAGTTAAAATTTTAACAGCAGACAGGAGAAGGGGTCTAGTTACTAATATACCATTATTTGTTTATCAAGATTAATGGGATTTAAAATAATCAGTTAAAAAGTAAACAGTGTACACTTGGGCAACTTAGAGCAGCCCGCCATTTAAGAAACATACCATAGGCCGTTTAAAGCGGCCCATGCCACTGGCAGGGTTAAACCAAGGTGCCTGTACAATAAAATCAAGACACATTAATAAATAACAAGATAAAATTAAACTAATAAATACAGTAGCAGCTTTAAAAATGGGAAAATGCCAGGCTAAAAAGATACGTTTTTAGGGCAACTTTAAAACTTTGGACGGTCAGGCAATCTACGGCACCATGGTGGAGATTTCAGAAATCGAACCATAAAAACTAAATGACCTTGCTCGGATGTTTGTAAACAGACCCTGGAATCTCTAGCAATCCCTCATTGGTGGATCAGAGAGGGTGGGGGGGGGGAGGACAGTGGGGATGAAGGAGATCTTGCAGATAACTGGGTCTCTGATAGTGTAGGGCCTTATAGGTCAGCAAACCGACCTTGAAGGTGATCCGCCACTGTATTGGCAACCAATGCAATCTGTGGAGCACAGGCGTTATATGACTGGTCCTAGAGGTACCAGTCTCAAGCCTGGCTACTGCATTCGGCACCAGCAGCAGGCGGTGGAAATCAACCCCCGGTAGCCCAAGATAAAGGACATTGCAGTAGTCAAGGCGGGAGGTAACGAAGGCGTGGACCAAAGTTGGAAGATCATCGTGAGGAACCAGGTGCTTTACCCGGCCGATATTCCTCAGATGGTAAAAAGAGGTTTTGACAACTGCCAACACCTATGATTTTAGGGTCAGGCGGTCATCAAACATAATGCCCAGGTTCTGCACCCACTCTGAGGTAGTTAGCTGGACACCACCAAGCCATAGACCAGAAGGCAGTCCCGCCAAAACACACCCACCTCTCGACGACCTGGTTACACAACCAACACCTCAGTTTTCTCTGGGTTTAACCACAGCCAGCTCACATTCATCCAGTCCTGGATCTCAGCTAGACAGCTGTTAAAGACCAAGACAGCATCATCCTGGTCAGGCATAAAGGACATGTACAGCTGAGTGTCATCTGCATAGCAGTGAAAACTCAAGCCGTACCTCCTAATAATCACTCCTAATGGCAGCATATACACCACAAACAACATGGGTGCCAAGATGGAGCCCTGTGGCACCCCACAGGATAGGGAGAATGGAGCTGAGGAAAAAAAACTCAGACACCACCCTCTGAGTCCTACCCTCGAGGAATGATCGAAACCATCTGAGTACTGTCTCAGAAAATCCACAGATGAATCGCAGTTGCTCCAACAGCACACCTTGGTCCATGGTGTAAAATGCCACAGAGAGATCTACAAGGACCAAGATGGAACGGGTCTTTCAATCTCTTGCTATTAGGAGGACATTTAGTATCTGGACAAGGGCTGTCTCAGTACTGTGTCTCTTCCTAAATCCAGACTGGAGAGAATCATAAACATTGGGGCTGGTCAAATGGTCCTCCAGCTGTGACACCACCACCTTCTCAATAACCTTACCCACAAAGGGTAGTTCAGAGACAGCCCTGTAGTTAGCCAGACAGTCAGGGTCCAAGGAGGGCTTCTTAAGAAGGGGCCAAACCACAGCTTCCTTCAGGGGATCTGGAACGAAACCCCTGTCCAAGGACATCCAGACTATCTAGGCAAGGACTGGACCGATTTTATCCATACAACCTACTAAAAGTTGAGTGAGGCCCGGGTCCAAACTACAGTTGGTCAGATGCAACGACTGGATAACCATCACAATATAATTGATTTTGGGGTGGCTGAAGCTACACCTCACAAACTGGGCATCCGACATCTCCTGCCAGCCACCACAGCTTCCTTGAGAGAGGATCAGATGGATGCCAGACCTGATTGTGGCAACCTTATCCATGAAGAATTGAGCAATCTCCTCACAGCGTTCTTGTGAAAAAGCGTTTCCAGGCTGGAGACGGAGTGGATTGCACAATCTGTGCACAGTCTGGAAAAGCTGAGCAGGTCAATTCTTAACAGCAGCAATTTCCCTGGATAGGAACTCTGCCTTCTTATGGGTAATTGCTGATTGATAGACTGCATAGTGGTCCACTAAACTAAGTCTGTCACACTCCAGGCCCAACCTCCGCCAATGCCTCTCTAACCTTCATCCCACTCTCCTCAGCTCCCTCAAGGCCTCATCAAACCAAGGAGACCTGGGGCAAAGTGTGAGGGGACAAACAAGAACAGGTGAAATGGAATTCAGGGCATCTGTCACTGCCCTATTATAGGCTAGTAACAGATCCCCTGGATCCATGCATCCACTTAGTATACCTGATAGGTCTAGCATCGCCATCAGAGAACACACCTCTCAAAGGGTGGTACCGGACCATCTCCATAACGACAGACCTTTTGGGGGGGCCAGGAAACTGCACCCAATGGTATGATGGTCAGACCACCTGACTGGTTCCACCACCAAGTCGGATATCTCCATCCCCAGGAGAAACACCAAGTCCAATGAATGACCACCAATATGGGTCGAGGAGGAAATAACCTGTGTGAAATCCATTAAATTCATTAACTGGAGGAAGTCCTGTCCAAACTGCAAGAGTTCATCATTGACCCAGGCATTGAAATCTCCCAGGATCAGACATCTGGGGGATCCCAATGTCAGGTCAACAATGAAATCTGTGACCACCCACAAGAAAACTTTCCCATCTCCTGGTGGATGGTAAATGAGAAGAATCCTGCACCCCACACCCTCACCCAAAATACCTTCAAAGGAATACATAAATACATGTCAAGGTATGATAAATTATTACAGAGAAATAGAGAGGCTAGGGGAGGAATTTAGGGTCGGTCAATCAAAGAAGGGGTGAGCTGCCAGGGTTGTCAGCTGTGGCAGTCACAGAAGGGGTTGGGTGTAAGAACCTTTTGCAGCTCACCCTTGGATAATGATAGTTTGGGGAGATCCATAACAGAACTGGGCAACTCATTTAACTATTGTTGGGCCCTAACAGTGAAGAAATGCAAGGCAAGGCTAATTCTGTGGTATGGGACAGAGAGGGTATTTCTGGTCACACTCCTGGTAGCGTATTAACTATTATCTGAGGTGAGCAGGTTTCTGATTGAGGGTGGAGAGAGGCCTAGGAGTGTTTTTTTCCCTAGTAGGCATACTTGGTATTTGATACTAGCTTGAAGGGGGAGCCAGTTAGTATGGGCATAAAGTGAGCAAGTGTGTGTGAATTTGTCTGCCCCATGTACAAGGTGGCATGCCTTGTTGAGTACCATCTTGATTCTTTTAAGAACGGTGTCAGTGACTGCACCATATACTGCAAGGCCATAATCAATTATGGGCAGGACATTGCTGGTAACGGCAATACGTCTTGCTTCGGGTGTTAGGTTGTACCTATTTCTGGGCAGTGCTCCCAGTTTTCTGTTGGTTGAGCTTACAGTGATCTCAACATGTGGTTCAAAGGACAGTGTATCATTGATAGTAATCCCTAAATATTTAAAAGAGCTAACTTGTTCCAGGGGAATCCCCTTTTCATTGACAGTAGTGAAGGGGTGGACCATTTTTCTAGTCTGTGCACTCGCAAACAGCATTGTTTTGGTCATTTTATAGTTCAGAAGGGATTTATTTTGCTTCAACTATGCCTCTAGTGAGTCAAAGCTGCTCTGTAGATCCTGGCTGAGATCCTGTGAAACTCACTGGAGAAAATGACCACACCATCTGCATAGAGTAGGACCTCAGCTGCTTGGCAGGCTTTAGGTGCAGTAGTTTATTAATGAAAAGGCCAAAGAGAAGGGGGCCCAGTATAGATGCTACTGACAGGCATTTGGTGTCAGAGAGGGTGCCATCAAGATACTTGGGGACATTAGGGGTGGGCACCCTGGCATCCCAGACTGCTGGGTCAGTGTCTTCCACTACATCATCACCAAGGACTGGGCATCCTGGTGTTGGTAGATTGATGTGGTAGGGGGTAGGAAACCAAACTGAAGGGGTGGAGATTAACCAGCACCTGGATATGGACATCCCACTATTGGTAAATTTTAAAACAAAAGACCTTTAGCTGGCACTGGGGATTGGACACAGCAGTGTCCAGTTTAATTGAAGGAGGCCACTCATGAGGACAATAGCACACACAGCGGGCCCAATTTTCAAATGGGGATGGAGGGCTTGCATCCAAGCCCTGTGTCCCCATAGCATTTGCTACACCTGTGGTCAAGGGTTTGCTGCAACTTGCACTCATTTTTAGAACCCGGGATGCAAGCTGCAACAGTACCCTCCATTAAAAGCAGCTACCGCCAAAGCAGTGGCACAAGCCCCTTAAACCGGCTCCCCCACAGGCAAAAAAGTACACTGTGGGGCAGCTGGTGGATCTGTGCAGAGTCGCTACAAGGGACTTGTGGCCGAGGGGTGCGGCAACCTTTTTTTTAAAATCGCACTTCCGGCAGGCTTTGATGCAAGTCAGCACTTGCGTCAAACTCCCTGCCACAGGTCTTTGCGACGCTGTAAGTAGTTTTGAAAATCAGGCCCAGCATGTTTAGAAGGGGCTGGGAAATGCACTGACATGTAACCCCTTCCCTGCTGAACAAACACAAAATTACATAATACGCACACACAGAAACAGCCCTGACACCTGATACATGAACTCTGTTTTTTAAAATGACTGCATTAAGCAATGTGGTCATAAAAATTCAGTTACCCACAGAACGCTGACTTTTCTAACAATGCATGCTCAGAAGCAGAAATGTTTTCCTTATTTTAAAAACTACTTCAGTTTAGCAGCTAAAATCCACAAAAACACACCCAGGCCCAGATATTCAGAAGGGTTGCGCATGGCGCAACACTTGCGCCATGCGCAACCCACTGATGCACCCCAGCACGATATTCAAATGGGGATTGTGCCTAGCACAAATCCCAATGCGCCGGAGCACATCAGTAACATATGCAGCGCCAGGGGGGGGCATGCCCATGCATACACCGCACATCCCGATATTCAGCCCGAGGATGTGCTGATCCCATGCATGCAAACCCTACTTGCACTGCACACAGGTGAGCCAAAAAAGGAACAATGGCTAGCCATCCATAGGTGAGCTGCCGTGTTGCAGGTGCAACACGGCAGCTTCCCTAATGTGGCCCATAAACTCTGGCTGCACCTTTGTGGTGGTGCCCCCCCATGTCCGATTGCGGGCATATGTAGAAGAAGATAAATGTCTCATATCCCTGGTAGTCCAGTGGACCGCTTGCTGCCCAATCATGGGCTTAGGTATAAACATAAACGTCCCATATCCCTGGTGGTCCAGTGGACTGCTCGCAGCCTGATCATGGGCATCAGTAAAACATTAATGCCACAGCAACCGAACCCTGGTAGTCTAGCAGTACCCCCCTCCCCACCTGCCTACTGAGCCCCACTGCCCGACTCCATCCCCAGTCAGCGGTGGGCGGCAGCTCCCCAACCACTTGCCACCCGCCTGCCGGCTGACACCACATCTGATAGGGCTGTCGCCCGTTGGTCCCTAGCGTGAGTCAATGGGCGTGCAGCCAGTACTCATACACAGTCAGATTTGTGAATGGATCCATTCACATATCTGACTGTGTAGTACGGTACTGGCACATGCCCATTGGCTCAAGTTGTGGACCAATGGGCTACAGGCTCTACCATACGGGTTAGTTGGCTGGCGGCGGGTGGCAAGTGGTGGGGAGCTGCCACCGCCGCTGACCGGAGGGGGAGGGGCAGTGGTCAGTGGGCGGTGGGGAGGGGGTACCACGACCACCAGAGTTCGGTTGCTGTGGCATTAACGTTTTACTGACACCTACGATCTGGCTGCGAGTGGTCCACTGACCAACAGGGATATTGATATTTTATTTTAACATATGCCCGCGATCGGGCTGCAAGCGGTCCACTGGACCACCAGGGATATGGGACATTTATGTTTATACCTAAGTCCGTGATCAGGCTGCAAGCGGTCCACTGGACCACCAGGGATATTGGACATTTTAATTTTAACATATGCCCATGATCAGGCAGTGGGGCACTTTTCCGCGATGTGCAGAGGGCATCGGTCCCTGATGGCTGCAGCCTGGCAGGGCGCCAGGCGCAAGTCGCCGGGGATCGGTGCACCTGCATGCAAATGGGGCCATAATGACATGCAAATGGCCCCATTTGCGCCTTGCATGCATTATGGCCCCATTTGCATGTGCGCTTTTGAATATCGCGGTTGTTGCGCTTAGCGCAACGGAACTTGTGCTAGTGCATCCCCCTGCTCCACTCCGGCCACTTGCTCTGGTGCAGTGCCACTGCACCATGTGCATTGCCGGGTGGCCAGGGTGTGATATTCAGCGATGCTGTGCCATGGCACAGCTCCATTGAATATCACCCTGTCAACGCCCCTGTGCAGCCCATTTGCGCTGCGCCCAGGCTTGTGCCACAGCCTGGCGCATTCTGAATATCTGGGCCCTAGGGTCAAATGCTAGCAAATCTGCAAGTTGCAGGTTTCAAAGCATCCTAGTTTTTTAGTTATAGGTGAGCAAAAAAGTCTTAATTTATTTAATTTGTTTTTATTGCGCCTCTGTAACTTTGCCCTGTTTAAATCAATTGGCAAGACATTTTCAGGACCCAGAGCTCCTTGCACCATCTCTGAGACTGCCACATTACAAGTAAATCAGTTTAATGGGGGCAAAGTTATTAAGGCACAAAAATTGGGACTTAACTTTAAAGTGCCAACTCAACAGTAACATATAGGTGTAACCTCACCTGCAAGATAGATATATAGATATATATATATATATATATATACACACACACAGATATATATATATATATATATGTATATATGGTGGATATTAGAGGGGGTTGCACACATGCTAACACTGTAGCGCCATGCGCAACCCACTGATGCGCCTGCATGATATTCAAAAGGGAAAGTGCATGGCACAAATCCTGATGTGCCGGGGCACATCAGTAATGTATGCGGTGCAAGTGGGCGGGTGTGCCCATGCATCCCCCTGCACATCTCGATATTCAGCCTGGGATTTGTGGAGCCCACGCAGGTGCAACCCCTACATGCGCCGCATACAGTTGTTCCAAAAAATAAAGGAGCAGCAGCCGGCCACCCACAGGTGAGCTGCCATATTGCAGGGCGCAACATGGCAGTTGCCAGCTGTGGGTGGCCACCCGAGCTCCGGCGGCACCCTCCATCGGGTAGCGCCCCCCCCATGCCCTATCACGGGCATAAGTTTAGAAATATGTAACTCCTATATCCCTGGTGGTCCAGTGGACCGCTCGCAGCCTGATCATGGGCATAAGTATAGATATATGTAACTTCTATATCCCTGGTGGTCCAGTGGACCGCTCGCAGCCCGATCGTGGGCAGATGTCTAAGACAAGATTAGATCTCATCTGGTGGTCAGCGGTAACCCTCTCACCTCCCACTGGGCCCCGCCACCGCTCCTCCCTCGGTCAGCAGCGGAGGCAGCTCCCCACTGCAAGCTGCCCGCCAATGTCGATTGATCGTAGTGTTAGCTGTACGCCCATTGATCCACAGCATGGGTCAATGGGCATGCAGACCGTACTGTAGCATAGTCCAGATATGTGAATGGATTCATTCACATATCTGGACTGTGGAATGGTATCGTTCACGACCATTGGCCCATGCTGTGGACCAATGGGCGGACAGCCAGTCTGTACACAGTCGGCAGGCAGGCCTGGCGTGGGTGGGGGGAGCCGCCACCTGCTGCTGACCGGGGAGCGGGTGGTGGGGCTCAGTGGAGTGATGGGGAGGTGGTACCACTGGACCACCAGGGATGGGATCTAATCTTGTTCTAGACATCTGACCGCGATCGCTTGTGCAGGGGTCATCAGTCCCCGACGGCTGCAGCCTGGCAGGGCGCCAGGCACAAGTCGCCGGGGATGGGAACACCTGCATGCAAATGGGACCATAATAACATGCAAATGGCCCCATTTGCCCCTTGCATGCATTATGGCCCCATTTGCATGTGCACCTTTGAATATCGCGGTTGATGCACCTAGCGCAATAGCATTAACACATTCCCCTGCCCCTCTCGGGCCATTTGCACTGGTGCAGTACCACTGCGCCATGCACAATGCGGGTGGCCACAGAGCGATATTCAATGGTGCTGAGCCATGGCGCAGCACCTTTGAATATCACCCTGTCAGCACCCTGGCACATCCCAATTGCACTGCACCCAGGCTTGCGCCACAGCCTGGTGCAGTCTGAATATCCCACCCATAGTGTAAGTTTTTGCTGTGCTTGCCACCATAAAACAAAAAGTAATTGCAATGTGTATATAAGGTTCTGTACATGGTGGCTAACCTGATCCTAGGCTTGGAATCGGAACCTAGGTCCCCTGCATGAGGAGTGAACATGTCATCTTTAGGCCAGAAGTTTACATTTTATCAAAAAGGAATTAATACTCTACCTGCAAAATGTAAGCAAACAATTCTGGTACCAGTTGAGTCATGTTCCAATTGTAAAACTGTGAGGGGGAATAAGCTTTTCATTAAAGAGTATTCCATGAGCAAGATATTTCTTTCTTATCAGTCTCAGCTGTACTCTTCTCAGAGCAATCTGTGCTTTTATCATATAATGATCATATTACTTTTCTGCTGTAGGACAGCCAATATTTATAATGTACTGAATGAAACAACATTCCAACAGTTTATATATTTTCTTAGAACTTATAATTGAATAGTGTGCACTTCCAGGCTAAAATAATGGGTATGAAAACTTGCCTCAGTCTCATATGTCATGCAGTAAAGTATAACACAGTGACTAAAACTTTTAATAACCCTTCCCTGTAGCAAACTAAGTTTTTTTAAGCACAAGGATATGCTGCAGCAGGCAGCCTCCTGAGAGTAAAAAAAAAAAGAGTATTCTGAGAAATATTTACTAAACTGATCATCTTTTCATAGGCTATCAGTCCCTGTGCATTCCAGGCAGTCCAAATAAGCGCTCTAAGATTCTGTTAACTTTCCAATTTATCTGAGGATCATAGTAACAAAAAGAATGAATTTCAACTGGAAATAAACTTTGTAGAGCTACAGTCAAGTCTGAGCCTCTGGGTGTTATTGAGGTGAGGTGCTCAGACCCCATCAAGGAAAGGAATAGGCTATCCTGCATTTCTGCACCCTTTGTAGGCTGACCAAAGGGAGGCATCAGCATTGTTATAAAAGGCACCTGATTTATCACCCAGTATTCGAGCCAGAGGAAATGGTGCCACCTTGATGATTCATAAAGGAAGTAGAGGGGAAAAACCCCAGAGGGGGGAAAAATGCATTTGGTCCATCAAAACTGTAAATGTGACTCTAGTAGTCAGATTTTAGCCATGTTACTTAACTCTTATCCGTTCTTCTCAAATCTTTATATTATTAATAGGTAAGAAGACTGTGAACCACTTTACACTCAAACTTGGATTTCTGACAATTTGACCTGGAAGAAGGAGACCAATCAGAGTTGGTCAACTCAGACAGGGGGGGGGGGGGAGGATCAAAATCCATGCCAGGCCATATGTTAAGGTATAAACAACTTCTTGGTAGACCAGTTCTGATTCTGTAGCTTGACACAGAAGTAATTCGAAATGTATCAAAGTTACACTTCAAATTACTTTGGGTAACACTGCTGCATTACCGCATGCTTTTTTGCAGGCGGTATTTAGTGCCATGCTACAGATGGAGCACGAACTTGTAGAGTGGTGCTGCTGTTTTGAATATGCCAGCATTCATGGCCACTCCCCTATGTCCCCTCCCCTGCATACATTAATTGCACCAGCACTAAACTGACTTTTGAATATTGCAGCACAGCGCAAATTCAGTACTACTTCCGTGCAATGGATTTGCGCTAGGTGCAAAGCTTTGAATTTATGGCCCCTGGTTTTATGTTTTCTCTTATGTGGTATGAATTTGTTGCTTTAGCCAATACTGTTTAAGGAGGGTACACATGTCTGGATGACAAAATAACTGCTTAGGTCCCATAGATCTGCTGATTCAAACTGCACCCCTTTGTAATATGCCAACATTTACCGAGTTTTTGGTTGCCAGTTTGGTATATTCAAACTGCACACTTTGTAATCTGCCAACTTCTACTGAGTTTCTGGTTGTCCATTTGGTGTAATCATCTAGTTGTGACTCACCTCAATATTGTGGTGTGGGTTATTTCTTGGGAGTTTTTGTACTCATCTTAAGATTGTCGAGTGTAGTTTCGGTTGGATTCAGCACAGATAATAGTGCTGCAGAAACAGTCTGGCAAACTATTAGTAGTTAAGTGCTGAATTTGTGTTTTCAGGCTTGCTTCCTGCATTGGAGGGACAGGAAGAGGGGAGGCAGGAACTGGCAGATGCCGACCAGTCAGGGTGCAGCTAACATCAAGGTGGACATTCCTTATTCTTATTTAGGACTTTACCACCAAGCAGCCCTCTGGTTGTGGCCCCCATTCTAAGGACCCATGCCAAGGACAGCTGTGAGTGAAGTCTGCCCGGAGTCAGCCTGGGAGACAGCTGACAGCCACGGACCCTGTCCATCTGACCTCAGGTAAGAACTGTATTGCTTCGGGTAACAGTGAGATCGGTGAGGGGCTTCCTCGAAAGAGTTGTTGAGGAAGAGAAGTGTGGGATGCTTGCTAGATAGACACTTCATAAAACAGGTGGGCGGCCAGTTGGAAACTGTTCTGTGTGGTTTGGAGTGAGGGAACACAGAAACCTAGGGATATGCTTAGAGCTCAGTACAGGCTCTCCTGCCTTTTGCTCCCAAACAGAGCACTCAGAACACCACAGGAGCATGCTTAGAGCTCAGTACAGGTACAGAAAAGCCCTCTTCATCTGCTCAGTGTTGGACTAGTATAGCCCATTGACACGCAAGTGCGTCGAAGGCCCCGTCCACCCACCCACCCTGGTCTGACTCTAAATTTATAGGTCCCTGGATCACGTGATAGGTCATGTGACCCACCAGCTACAATTCTCTAAGTCCCCACTTTTCTATTTGCTAGTTATACCTTGTGACCACTAGGATTCACTCTTGTGCCTTCCTCTGCTACCTATCCCCTGTATACTTCCAACCCTACCTCTCCTCTCACTTGGTTGCTAACCCTAGTCTGCCTTCTGGAATCCCATTAACCACCCTCTATTTTTTTGCACCTGCCCCATCTGGGCCTTGAACCCTCGACACTCTATACCATAGGCAAGCAACAAACCACTGTGCTATCTGCAGGGTACAAAGTCGGCTGTGCAGTTATCTGTTTTACCCACCTCATTCATCTCCTTTTTATCCCCGTAGATCCTACCCCCGCTCCAACCCCACCATAATCTTGCCCCTAACCAACCATCCCATTCTAGTGCCAAGGTAGTTTCACCCACCTCACCCCCCATTAAATCTTCCCTGTGCACTGCCACTCCAATCCTCAGTGCAGTCTCCTGGCCAACTATGTGGTCTGTTAAGTACCTACACCCACTTGTTTTCTTTTTGATATTTATGGAACCTACTGTCCCTGTATGCCCCATAGCCACATCTACCGTCCACCCTCCAGTCATGCTGGACACAGCACTGTCATCATGCACCATGTACGCTTACAGTCCATCAACCCATGCCCAATTTGCCAGAGGGTCTCAACATGTGCTCAGTGCTCACCCTATCTCTTCTTCTGCTAACACACTTCTGCTTGCTTCCTGTGCCTGTGTCATATGCAATTGCCCCCAAACTTCCAGTTATCCTCAAACCCAAACTACTTAATCTTATGCTAATCAGTAATGCTGTACTACTCCTGCTGCTATCAGGAAACATACATCCCAAACTCTGGGCCTCTGCAGCAACCACAAACTACAGCTGGTAAATCTAGTGGCCTTAAGATTGCATTCCTTAACATCCGCAGTCTACTACCAAAGTTAAACCACCTGCAAGTCTGGGTGCAACAGCACAAGCTGGATGTCCTAGCTGTTGCTAAAACCTGGCTGTCTCCCAAATCTAATGACTCCGCTACTGCCCTAGTTGGATATACTCTTTTCAGAGTGGATTGGATTAGAAAAAAAAGGTGTGTGGTATTTACAGATTACAGTGCCATGCCCTCCCAACTTTGTCCGCTGGGAATTGTGCCCAGGCACTGGCAGTCAGAACAGCTCTGGGTAACAAAGGAAAGTTGCTCATTGTCCTATCGGTATATATGCCACCGAGGAACACAGTAACAAGTTTTGATGCAGTCTTAGACTACATTACCAAACTGCCAAATCGCTCTTAAAGTTGTTGCATTAGGTGACTTCAGCATCAACTGTCTTGCACCTGATGCTGGCCCATTTTAGGATGCTGTCACTGCTTTTGATCTCACACAACTGGTTCAAACCCCTACTAGGATTAATTATAGAACTGGAACCCACACTCTAATAGACCTTATTCTCACCAACTGCCTTGACAGGATTGCAGACACTGTGGTATTACCTGACTCCCTTAGTGACCACTCCCCAATCACGTGTCATTGATCTTTTCAGTATCCCAAATGCCCCAATAAGCTGTCCTACCACTAAGGTGAGGGCAGCTTCAGCAATTTCAAGAATACCTTCGCCAGTGAGACTGGTCATTAATTGACACAGCCACAAGTGTTGACCTAGTTCTGGGGCATCTTATCTCCCTTTTTAACAAAGCTTGTAATCTTTTTGCCCCTTTCAGAAAACTGAAAAGCAAAAGGCTAACAACCATTGGATCACTAAACCTCTCCTTAGCCTCATGGCCTCTCGAGACCACCTCTGGCATGTAGTGTATGCCAATAATGAACTTAGTGACTGGCAACGCTACAAGGAGGCCAGGAATGCCTGTACAGTACCCAGGAAGTTTGCCTTGCTAATATTTCCCACTTCCAGGACTTGTTCTCTAACTCCTGGGGCAACAGCAAAAAATTCTGGGAGAACATAAAAACTCTCACTGGTAAACTCAACAAATCCCCTCCTTCAATGCTCAATATAAATGGCAATACCACTCAGGATCCTGAAGAAATAGCACATACTGTATATTCAATACTACTTTCACTGACCTGAATGGGGTACTTCATCCCAATTTCATTAATGACCCTCCTGGTCAGGACAGTGACCACAACGTACATCTAACCCCTAATGTTCCCCTGTTCTATTTAATGGCAGTTACTACCATGACAGCTGAAAAATACCTACTGTGTGTACTTGGGAAATCTAAATTTAGTAGCAACACCCTTGATCTTAAAATGCTCCGCCTCACCTTAGACGCAGTCCTGGCACCCCTCACCAAGATCCTCAACCTATCCCTCTGTTTTGACCAATTCCCCTTGGTCTGGAAAGTGGCAGTGGTGATGCCTGTTCACAAGAGTGGTGGCAGGGCCACACACTCAAACTACCATCCAATTTCCATCTGGCCACCCTTCTCCAAAGCATTAGAGTGCATTGTTGCTGAGTATCTAGCCACCTATAATATTCAATGTGCCCAACAGCATGGTTTTAGAAAAGGGCATAGTACCACCACTGCCTTTTTTTGAGTACACCAGTTTCATTCATAAGTCACTGGATCGTAGACACCTTGTGAGGGCAATCTAAGTTGACCTCACAAAGGCATTTGACACTGTTAATCACACCTTATTACTCTTGTCCCTACCCACCCTTGGACTCTCACAAGATATCATGTCTTAGTTCAAAAGCTACCTTGATGATGGAACCCAAAAGATAGAAAAACCCAATACACTGTCTGTCAGTTACCCTGTCCACGCAGGAGTTCCCCAAGGCTCAATCCTGGGTCCTCTGCTATTTAACCTCATCCTTAATACTCTTCTCCAAGTTTGCCCCACCAACCTGCTCCTATTTTCAGATTACGCTGTGCTCTTCACTAGCCAGCCTAATCCTATACCCCTCGCCAGCAGTCTGCAACATAGTTTTGCTGCAGTTGAGGCCTGGTTCACCAAACATAAACTAATTATGAACTACAAAAAAAAAATAAAGTTATGCTCTTTGCTAGCCCACACAACAAGTATAAAAATGCTCAATTACTTTTTACAAACAATCTCAGCTCACCTCTTGAACAAGTCTATAATTGTAAATATCTAGGCATAACTCTGGATAGTAACCTATCTTTTAATGAGCATGTAAATATAACAACCAGAGCTGTTAGAATCAGTTTAGGGCTTCTAGATAGACACAGGCACAGCATGTCCCATGAAGCCCTCTGCTTGGTTATCACCAGTTCCGTCCTTTCAGTTATTGACTTTGGCCTTATAATCTATGGCTCTGACACCAACACCACACTTTGAAGATTAAGTGTTGCTCTTAACAAAGCCTACTGTCTAGTCACTGACACCCACCTATACACTCACACCTGTGACTTATATGCAGCAGCAAACTGGTTAAACCTGCAAGACAGGATCTCCTACCAAACTTGCCCATTTGCAAAAAAAGATTAGTCTAGGACTGCCCCCTTCCCCACTACTGCAGCACCTCAATAGGACAAATAACCACCACCACACTAGAAGCACATCCAGTCCCACCTTCCAGGTCACTTTCTGCCAGACTGTGCATGCACAACGAGCATTTAAGTATAGAGCTCCTAGCTGGCTAAACACCCTCCCACCTGGCCTCCTAGCTGACTCCAAAATAGGTCCCTTCAAAACCAAACTTTGGCATCATTTATTGAAACTCAGCAGCTGAGACTACCCCACCTAATTATTGTGAATCTTTTCCCCTCTAACCCTTACCAACTCACTCTACTCACTATTTCTCGCTATCAGTCTTACCCTTACCTCTTTTCCACCCCCCCCCCACTATCCTTCCTTGTCTAACACTCCTGCTATTTGATACTGCCTTGCTTCCCAACTCTGGCATAGATTGCCCTTTTCATGTTTACCTCTCTATGCCTCCCCAACATTTCTTACCTTACTCCTCTATCTCGAGCATTACCCTGACTCCCCCCTCCCACCTCTGTCCACCCTGGCCACCTGCCACCTTGCACATATCTTTGTTCTACTCTTAGTCTCCTCTCTTTACCTCTTTACCTAAGTTCTTGGTTTAGTACATCCTGCACCCCTCCATGTACAATTCCTACCTCTGGCTGCTCTCAACTATTACTTCTGTCGGGTCCCATCTCCACTCTTACTCTCCTACTCTGGACTTGACAGTTTTGAGGTGCATGACAAGGTCATCACTCTGATCACTCTTAATATAATGAACAATACCTGTAACCTTGTAACTCATACTACCTATGCAGCGCTATGTATTTTATGTATTCTGTATACTCTTTCAGCCTCTGTACTATGTGAATTGTCCCTCTGTTTCTACCAACAATGACGTGGAGCCTTTGTAAAAGAGCATCTGGATCAAAGGTGTTGTAATTCCACGATTTCAAGAAAGAAATAAAAAAAAAATGTGAAACCCCCTATATAACTTCCTATATAGGGTAGGGTAACAGGTAAAGAAGAGATGTAGCACCCTATACTGGGTTAAAACTTCACTAGAGATCAAGAAAACACAAAAAACTAGAGGCCTTTGAAAAACACTATATGGGGTAGGGTAACTAAAATGAATTTAAAAGGAAGAATCAACAGTGGAAGACGATATGGAAGAATGAGGGGAGAAGTGCAGTGCAGTGGTTGTGGGGCAGCAGTCTTCAAGGAGAATTTCTGGAGGAAGTGTTGCTTCCCTATCTGCATGTATCTCGCTGGGCTGAGGGAGGAGGTGGCCAGACTCAGGTTGAGTTGGCTTGGGTTTGGAGGACCTTCTCCCCCACACAGGGACTACCTAATCCACCACTGCTACCTCAGAGGTTGCCCAGTAGGAGGAATGACTGGATGACAGTGGACTCAGGGAGTGTTAGGGTGGAAGAGCATAGGCACATCCCACAAACAGTTCCACTTCAAAACTCCAAGGCCACCGTGTAATGAGACAGTCATAATGTCCCTCCGAGGCATCCATAGTAGTGATTGGCGAGGATGTGGCAGTCCTCCACAGCAGAGACCCCAAGGAGGGATGACAGAGGACCCCAGAGAAATAGGAAGCAAATCCTGGTGGGTGACTCAACAGAAAAGAGGATAGAGTTGTGATAGGTAGAGATGAGGAGGGGGGAGTTGGTGCCTTCCTGTCACCATGGCACACAGGGATGGAAAGAGGATCCAAGGGATCACTGTAGCAGTAGGAAGGGAGGGAGAGCTTGATGTCATTGTTCATCTGGGGACAAATGACTTGTATTAGGATGAGCCAGCCATAGTACAGGAAGAGTTCAGGAGTTGTGGAGGGGTCTTACGCAAGCAACTTGATCTGTGACATTCTCAGAAGTGCTGCCTATCTAGGACAGGGGGGCTAACAGGATTCTCCGCACCAGGAACTTCAACACATAGTTGAAGAAATGGTGCAGAGAAGAGCGTTTCAGTTTCACTGGAGACTGGGGCCCCATCTGGAGGGATAAGGGCCTGTACAGGGGTAATGGCCTGCATCCATCCAGCAGGGGAACCATAGTCCTCAGTGAGAGGCTTAAATGCTGCTTTGGCAAGCATTTAAACTAGCCAAGGGAGTGGTGGAATGAGGCATGGAGACATAAACTGTCCTCCACCAACCTCCCCCCCACAAGCTCAAGAGGTCAACTACAGGAATCTGAAGGGAGGAATACCACAAAAGAAACCAAAAAATAATGAAATCCAGGGGTAGAAGAAAAGAATTCAGCTAAGATAATGAGTGAGCAAAATAAGGGAAGCAAATGGAAAGCAGGAGGGGGTGGCAGCACAATCTGGGAAAGCCACATGTGCAAATGCTTGTAGTCTGGGCAACAAGATTGCAGACCTAGAGGCTACCATGGCATAAGTGGATCTGGATTTAGTCGACATTACAGAGACCTAATGCAGTGAAAACCAGGACTGGGATATGGCATTACCAGGTTATGCTCTGTTCAGAAGGTACAGGGTAGGTAGAAAAGGGGGAGGAGTAGCTCTTTATGTAAGGGACAACATAAAGGCTACAGAAATACAAGGAGAGCAGGGGAGAGCAGAGGTACTGTGGGTCACCCAGGAGAAAAGGAAAGGGACCATTATTCACACAGGAGTGATCTACAGACCACCAGCACAGGAGAAAAAAGTGGATGGGAAAATGATGGAATCAATCCATAGGATAGCTCACAAGGGAAAGGTAATACTAGTAGGGAACTTCAATCTACCAGACATGGACTGGAGCCTCCCAGCTGCAGCAACAGGCAGGAGTAGAGACATTGTGGACTTGCTGCAGAGGCTATTCCTCAGCAAATTATAATGGAACCCACTCATGAGGGGATGTTGCTGGACCTAGTACTGAAAAATGGGGATAGTATTCCTGATGTCACAGTGGGGGACCACCTGGGGACCAGTGACAATCATATGTTGTGGTTTAATATAAGAACCAGGTTAGAATAAAACCACATGAGGACAAGGGTCATGGACTTCAGGAAGGCTGATTTTAAGAAAATGGGGGAATCGAGGACCAGTGGGCAAAAATAAAAGAGGGCACTGAAAAAGCTATAAATTTCTGTGTCAGGCAGATTAGCAAGGGCAAGATAAAAAAAAACCAAAAAAAAACAACTCTATGGTTCTCTAGTGAGGCAGCGGAAAAAGTCAGAGCAAAAAAACTGGCTTTTAGAAAGTATGAAAAAACACTGAATGAGGAGGATAGGACGAGTTATCAGGAGAAACAAAGAGAGGCAGGGAAGGCAGTTAGCAAAGCAAAAGTGCAAACAGAGGAGAATATAGCCAAATCTGTAAAACTGGGGGCAAGACATTTTTTTAGATACATAAGCCAAAAGAGTAAGACCAAGGGAGGGATTGTAAGGCTGAAAGGGGGAGGAGGAGTGTTTGTGAAAGAAGACCACCAAAAAGAAAACATATTGAACAAATACTTCTGTTTAGTATTTACAGAGGAGGAGGTAAGTAGAGGGCCGATGATAAAAGAGAAGGGCATTAAGGGAAGGCAGGTGGACACTAGTTCTTTTACAATGGAAAGAATCCTAAGGGAACTGTCACGGTTAAAAGTAGACAAGGCAATGGGACCAGACAGAGTGCACCCCAAGTTATTGAAGAAGCTCAAGGAGGAGTTGGCTGCACCTCTGACAGCCCTGTTCAACCTGTTACTAGAAATGGGTAAGGTCTTGGGAGACTGGAGGAAGGCTGATGCAGTTCCACTCCACAAAAATGGAAACAGTGAGGAGGCTGAAAATTACAGGCCTGTCAGCCTGACTTTGGTAGTGGACAACGTAATGGAATCAATGCTAAAGGAAAGGATTAGGGAATACTTTATTTCCAATGGTCTTCAGAATCCAAAGCAACATGGGTTCACAGGGGGGAGGTCTTGCCAGACAAACCTGATTGAGTTCTTTGACTGGGTAACCAAGCAAGTGGATCAGTGAGGAGTGGTTGACTTGGCCTATTTGAACTTCAGTAAGGCTTTCAACACCGTTCCACAGAGAAGACTGGTGAGCAAGCTGAGAAGCCTGGGAGGGTATCATGTCAAAAGGGCAATCGCACATGAGCAACTAGCAAATGAGCGAGTCATATTGAGTGAAATGGTTAATGGCTACCCTGCAAGGGTAGTGACCTGGTCGAAGGTGACCATGCAGAAGGGTGACCGGAAGGCAGGAATAGCAAGGGGAAGGGGAGGGATAGGAGAGAGGGTTTCTGTGGGGCAGTGTTCCTGGTGCTGCCAAGTCAGCCTGTGTGGTGTGGTGGTGAGGGTGGCTGGCTCTGGTATAGGAGATTCTGGGTTGGGGGACGGGATGGGGAGAAATATTTTGCTGCTGCTTGTGGCTCTTGTTTTTTGTTTTATTTCTTTTGGGAGTCTTGACCCTCTCTGACATGCACCCCCCTGGAGCTGAGAATTCTTCAGTAGGGGAGGTGTGGGGGGGGGGCATAGCCCCCCTACATAAACATTGAAAACTCCTGGTCGGATGTAGTGTCGCCATTTTGTATATCACCTAATTGCTTTTCAGTGATATACACTCGCCATAATAGTGATCACTCATTTGCATTCACTCTTATGACATGGAACAGCCTCGGGTGGGTCCTAAAGTAGTAAGATGGGTAGAGAGCTGACTGGACAATAGGAGTCAGATGGTGATGGTAAATTGCATCCAGTCTGGAGAGGGCAAAGTGACCAGTGAAATGCCATAAGGCTCAGTACTAGGCCCGGTCCTCTTCGATGTCCTTATAAGTGACATTGCAGAAGGACTTGAAAAGAAGGTATGCCTGTTCACAGATGACACAGAAATCTGCAACAGTGCAGACATATGGGGGTGGGGTGAAAAGAATGATAAGATCCTAAAAAGCTGGAAGAATGGTCATAGATTTGGCAGCTGAGCTTCAATGCCAAAAAGTGCAAAATCATGCACTTGGGCACAGAAACCCTGGGGCAACGTATCAATTGGGAGGAGAAGTACTAGCAGTCACAAAACAGGAAAGGGACCTCTGGGTAATCATTTCTGATAATGTAAAGGTAGTTAAACAGTGTGACAAATCAGTGGGAAAGGCTAGCAGGATGCTCAGATGAATAGACAAGGATATCACCAGCATAAAGAGTGAGGTAAAAATACCCCTGTATAGATCACTAGTGAGACCCCACCTCAAGTATTGTGCCCACTTCTGGAGGCCGCATCTCCTAAAGGACAAAGACGTGGTAGAGGCAGTACAAAGGAGGGCAACCAAAATGGTTCAGGGCCTGCATCAGAAACCCTATGAAGAAAGGCTTAAGGAATGAAGTATGTACTCCTTAGAAGAAAGGAGGGAAAGGGGGGATATGATAGAAACATTCAAATACCTCACAGGTATAAACAAGGTACAGGAAGGGAGCATTTTCCAAAAAAAAAGATGCTCGAAGACAAGGGTGGGGGTCACAATATGAAACTGGAAGAGGGGGAGGCTGAGAGGATATATGAGGAAGTACTTCATCAAAGAAAGTTTGGTGGATGCTTGTAACAGCCTCCCAGCTGAAGTGGTGGGGGCTAAAATGTTTATAGGATTCAAGAAAGCATGGTATAGACACAGGGGGATTTTAGAAATAAGGCAAGGGGGGGTGCAAACTGGAGACCAAGTAGGGTCTGTGGTGGCACTGTAGGTAGGGAAAATAGGGCAGACCAGGTGGGCCAAGATATCCTTATCTGCTGACAACTTCTATGTTTCTATGTTAGTAGAAGCAGTAAAATAGTTTATTCATTTCATAATGAACAGGGATATATACACTCAATTGAGCCTCAGGTCCATTTTCTTTGAGTTCCCTTGGCATGTTCCTTAGCTTGTTGTCAACTTGTACACTGATCATTTAGGCCCTGCACACACTGTGGATCTTAAAATAGTTTAAGTGCCTTAAAACATTTTAACTCCCCTTAGCACTGTTTGCATCCAGATCACAAACCCCTTATAATGCTTTAAGAAAAACATTTTTAAACCCTTCTGTGTACCTAGTCTTAAAACTGTTTTTAAAAATGTTTTAGAGTTAGCATGGTTTTACTCACATGTCTGGACAGGAGTAAAAATGTTTTAAGCTGTAACAGTTTAAAACAGTTCTAGCTGCAGTGTGTACAGACGAGCACAGCTTTGTGTGTTGGAATTAACATGAAATAGTTACAAGGAGAACAGGTTTAACACCAGCAGTGTGGACACACTTACCGTTATCAAAAATGGTTACTGAATAGTGTGTGTGCACTGAAATGGTTTAGCTGATCTGTTTTTAAAAATGAGTTTCAAAAACAGTTCCGTAGTGAACATGTCCTTAGTTACACAATATACAGAAATACATAAAATCAGTAGGAATATATACATACATATACAAGTAAAACACTGCAACTATACATATATATCATAGGAATCATAGGAATCATAGGAAAAAATACAAGCAGTTATGGACTACACGTCCTATTAGCTTGCCCAGTTCCTTTTATGTTGATTAAAATTCATAAATCCTGTCTCTAAACTCAACATCCAATCTTGCTTTGAAGGTATTCATATTAAGACCCTTCACTATCAATGCAGGTAGATCGTTCCAGGATGTCACAACCCTTTGACTAAACCAATGCTTTCTTAATTTCAGCTTCCATCTTGACAGAAAAAGTTGTTTGTGATGCTTCCTAGAACTGACATGGTCCATATTAAATTTAATTCCCAATTCCTCCCGCAATAAGGGATCAATCAGAGCTCTAAAAATCATACACATATCACCTCTAAATCTACGATAGGACAATGAATATGTCAGACAAAATGCCAGAATTTAAAAGTGAATTCTATAAATAGTGACCACTGGCCAGCTATTGTCAAGAAGGTAGAGTTTTACTAACGTGTTGTGTAAACCATTTTTTTCATTTCCAATGAATGGAGATTGCCATCCTCCAGTCTTAATGTGAAAGGAACATTATTCCATAGAGTTGTTCCCAGATGGAACAGAGAAGCCCTTCCCACTTCTAAATTACATTTAAGCACTATGAATTCCAGGTTCTTAAATTATCCTTCTGTGGCCTTTTTATTATGTTTTCCAAGATATAGCGTGGGAATTTCCTTTTATGGCACCTAAACATAAATGCCACAATATGGACATTTCTACAGTCATTCAGTCTTAACCAGCTCAGATCCACATATCAGTTACAGTGGTGTGTACTGTTGAGCACAGAAGAGGCCAGCAACATCATGCTGAGCCTGCAATCAATTAGGAAAGATGCTGGTAATCTCGGACTGTGGAAGGTAATAAAAATGATATCTCTGATCTAGATAAGAGAACTAAGGAAGAAGAATCTAGATTGCCCTAAAATGAAGATGACCACTAAATTAGAAAACAGTTTATAAGCATACAGTATGACAAACCAATGTGAACACTAAATTCATTGATCCTACAAATAGAAGCAAGAGGAAAAATATTTGGGTCGTTAGTATACCTGAAGAGGTTGAGGGGAAGATGTCATTGGTTTCTTGCAGAATTTTATTAGGGCTATTAGATCATTACTGGTAGTCACCTCTTGATGTGGAAAGATCTCATTTCTCATGAGTCCCAAACATTAAACAAGATAAAAGTTCTTAGCCAATTATGTATTTTCTGCACATATATACATATATATATATTAAGGAAAAAGTTTTAGACATAGCACAAGGTTAGGAATTTAACATGGAAAGGCAGTAAAATGTCTTTGCTTAATGGCAGTTCACAAGACAGATTTAAGAAAGGAAGAAATACAGATATCTGCCAGGTGTTGCGGGAGTAACTTTAGGTGTAACGTGCAAAGTAAGACTTCCTGCTGTATTCCAGCTTTATCATAATGGAGCTAACATTTCCTTTTAAACTCCCAGTGAGGAGTGGACTTTTGTTAATAAAAAAGTTACCTGAAATTGTTTTTCACCTACCCCCTCTTAGAAAAAATTTGCTTAGCCTGGTTTTAAATAATCTACTGCTGTAGTTCTAAACTTGAAAACTAAACCCTCATCTCTAGTACCTCACACCAATGCAAATCAGACAGTCCCCTTTCACAACATGGAGATGGCAGATTCCCATGTGACCCCTGGTGAACCTGTCCCACCAATGAAAACAACTTAATGGGACAGCCCAGCACTTCTGCACCAGTGACCCAGGTTTAAGAGCAGACTCAGAAGCAGGAATCAGAGGGGCTATGGCTGGGGAGTGCAGCTGAGTGAAGTGAGCTAGCCTGGTGGAGGATGATGTCAGGCTGAACTAATGCAGTGACTCTCCATGGGGGGTGGGGCTGGTAGCCTGCTTTCCCTCAAGTAAAGATCTTACAAAGTTTTACTTAGCTCATTTCTAGCTACAAGCCCTAACCTCTGCTCTAGCTTTCCCTGTATATTTCCCTGTATATTTTCTCCTGCCCCAAACCCGGCCTCTAATAAATACTCCTTGGCTCCACCCCTGCTCTCACTATAGGCTACAATCCTACCAAACTATTTCCTTCTTGAGCTCTGGCTGCATTTTCTTTTACCCTCCTCTTGGCTCCCAGGCTATACTCCTGTCTAACTGTTCAGTACCGAGTCCTGGTTGAGTTATCATAGGTATCTCCCCCAGCTGCCACTGATACCTCATTTGAACCCATTCAATGCTGGCCTCCTACTGAACATTACTAATCTGCTTTGTTCTAATCTTACTGCATCGAGAATGCTCCCAAAGCTATTCCTGCTGCACTTGCTCCTTCTGACCATGCTGGCATCGCCCACTAGTAATGTAATAAAATGCCCTCTGCAGTCTACCTCACATCTCCTGGATGATAACCCCCAGCCAGAAGTGGGATGGTCACCAGTAGTCATAACTTTAACTGCGCTCATTCTTCTCACAAATACTACAACACACCAACCTGCTTCTGCACCCATGGACAACCTTACTCTCAAACTATTACTCCCTGTTCCTTTTATCGGGAGTCAGGTCACTACAGATAACACCTAAGAATGAGTATATAGGAAAAGGAGCTCATGGAAGTCACTGCAGATATCTTAAGGAGCTCCTGAGAAGACTAATATTTCTACTCCTGCTAATCTTGGGCAATGTACATCCCAACCCTGGACCACCCTTAACTAGCCCTAGGGAGCCACACAGAATGGGGTCTCTCTCATTAGCTAGCATCAACATTTGTAGCCTTATCAAAAAAACTTGATGTCCTTACTACCTGGACTGCCCAGCACAGCCCAGATGTACTATCAGTGGTTGAGACTTGGTTGTTTCCAATTATCCCTGACACCGCTATGGCAATACCTGGGTATACTATCTTTAGGCAGGATAGACTATCCAAAAAAGGGGGCGACTTTGCCCTACGTCTGAAAGATCCACTGACAGGGCATGCCCAGACCTTACCCATTATTGGTGAAGAGCTACAGGTCCTTGCTATTAAGGTCATACTAGGGGCCCTCAACAAAGCTCTGACGATAGCTTCTGTATATATCACACCCAAACTGACAACAGCAAGCCTGAACCCATTCCTTACCTGCATCAGCAGCTCAAAGGTTAACTCAGAAAGTTGTAATGCTCAGGGATTTCAATGTCAACTAGCTTGCCCCCAGTGCAAGCAATTACAAGGATGCCTTGGCAGCAGCAAACTTTACCCAACTTGTTGTCTCGCCCACAAGGATCACCTATAGAACTGGGACCAGTATCTTATTGAACTGGGTACTCTCAAATCACCCTGGTCATATTGTCCACATTACAGTCCTCCCTGACTCCATTAGTGACCATTTTCCAATCCAGTGCCTGTGGTCTAATAAATTTACTAAACCTCCAGTGAAAACTGTCAAGAGTCAGATTCTTTGCAGGGGACACCTAGCACCACTTAGATCATTCCTGCAACAACAAGAGTGGTCCCTGATTGACACTGCCCCTGATGTAGATACTGCACTACAATACTATATCTCAAAGTTCAGTGCTGCATGTGATATTCATGCCTCCTTTAAGAAATGCAAAATTAAGGGCCTCTGCAATCCCTGGATAACAGGCAAACTCCTTGAACAACTGAAAGCACTGTACCTGCTATGGGCTCAAGCTAGAGACTGTGGGAGTCAGGCAGATGTTCAGGCATACAGGGCCACAAGGAATGCCTGTACCAGAGCTGTTCACTTAGGAAAAGCCAACTACTATAGGAGCACCCTGTTAAACTCCTGGTCAGATGGAAGGAAATTCTGGAAAAACCTTTTGGAAGTAATAGGGAAAGAGTCCAAAGCAACACCTGGCATGCAAAATGTAGATGGCAACAACACCCTGGACCCTTCCACAATTGCCAATACTTTCAATCTGGCATTCACTGACCTCAGCCATGTGCTTCCCACCAACTTCTTTAACACTAACCTCACCACACCCTCCCAGTTTCAGTCGACTAAAGTTATAAATCATCCGCAATTCTTTTTCAAGGCAGTTACTGAAAGGGACACCAAGAAATACCTTCTCAAAGTGCTTGGAAAAAAACAGATTAAGTGGGGACACACTTGACATGAGTCTCATCTCCCTTACCCTTGATGATGTCCTGCCCCCCCCTTACCAAGATTATAAGCCAGTCCCTTATGCTCTCCCAGTTCCCGCTCAAGTGGAAGTCCACCCTGGTGACCCCAATACACATGTCCAGGGATAGGGCAACACATGGTAACTACAGGTCCATCTCCATACTACCCCCTTTGTCAAAAGCACTTGAAAATGTTGTCACAGACCAACTGGTGGAGTACATGCAGAAATACAACCTGCAATGTCCACAGCAACACGGCTTTTGGAAAGGTTATAGCACCACCTCTCCTCTCCTTGAATTTACAGGTCACATATACAAAGCACGTGACCAAGGACAACTTGCCAGTGCTACCTTTACAGACCTCTCGAAGGCTTTCAATATGGTTAACCATCCATTACAACTTGAACAACTTGGTAAGTTAGGGCTATCTTATGATACCCTAAAATGGTTTAATTGTTTTCTCTTCTTCCGGTCACAACAAGTTAGGATTGGTGACACCCTCTCCACCAAACTACCTGTCTGGGCTAGTGTTCCCCAAGGGTCAATTTTGGGGCTCCTTCAGTTCAGCATCTTCCTGAACAAACTCCCTTCTGCCTGTGATGAACACATTATCCTGTATGCCAATGATGCAGTGATTTTCTCTATGAACTCTGACCCCTCCCTCTTGGAGAAACAACTGCAAGAAAGCTTCATGCACATTAAGACCTGGTTTGACTTGTAGAAATTAGTGCTAAATTACAAAAAAATAAAGACTATGCTATTCCATGGCACACATAGCAAACACAAACACCAACAGTTAGTTATCAAAAATTGCTCGGGTGTGACCCTTGACCAGACGCAAACTTTCAGATGTCTTGGTATAACCTTTGACACTATGCTGTCCTTCTCCAGCCGAATTAATTTGGTTGCGAAATCTGTAAATATTTGCATTAGTCTTCTCTACAAACATTGATACTGTCTGATCCCTGATGCCCTTAAACTAGCAATAAACTGCTCTATTGTCTCCATCATTGATTATGGGCTTGTTATCTATGAAGCAGTCACAGCTAGTGCACTACAACAAATTGCTATAGCACTGAATAAGGCCTGCTGACTCCTTATTGGAGTTGCTCACTGAACGCATACCTGCGACCTCTACAAACAGTCGAACTGCCTACAACTGCAGGGAAGATTCACCTATCAAACCTGCCTAGTAGTAAAACAGACATTGCTGGGACTCATGCCCCCTGGGGTCCAGACTCTCCTAAGCCCAGCCAACTACACCAGAAATACCAGAAGTTCTGACAACTATGCACTATCTGTCTCCCGCTGCCACACCTCCCAAGGCCAGTGGTCTTTTGCAGGTAGAGCCCCTAAGATGTTTAACTCCCTGGGCTGTGAAATCACTAACTTAAACACCCTCTGATTGTTCAAACATAATCTTCATCAAACGCTTGTGTCCAGGGCCATCTGTGACTGTTTCTTAGTCCCCTTGATGATCACTCCTGTGTCCCCCACCTCTCTGCTATCCCCACCACAGTTTTACCCCTCCTCCCCACCCTCCTCATTACCCCTTCCTCTCTCCCTAGTCCTGGTCCACAACCCACTCTCTCTAACCCACCATCACATCACTTTTCCCTACTTCCTTCTCCTGTCTGCTCTCTCAACCTCCTGTTGTACAGTCCCTCGATCCTTGTCTCCCACCCCTTTCCTTTTAATATGTATACCCTTGAGGAAAGAAGGGAGAAGGGGGACATGATAGAAACTTTTAAGTACCTCAGTGGAATCAACAAAGTCCAAGAGGGTAGCATCTTTCAGAAAAAGAGACTTGCAAGAACAAGGGGACACAATTTAAAGATAGAAGGAGGGCGGTTCAGGGGCAATGTGAGGAAGTATTATTTCACAGAGAGGGGTAGTGTATGCATGGAACAGCCTTTCTGAGGGAGGTTGTGGGGTCTAAAACTGTGGGAGAATTCAAGAATGCATGGGACAGACATAAGGCAATTCTTGTGGGGGGTAGGAAGAAATAGGCTGTTGGTTAACTAGGATCTGAGGCCTATCCTGTAGGTAGGGAAATGGGCAGACTAGATGGGCCTAGCGGTCCTTATCTGCCATCAAAGTCTATGTTTCTATGTTTCCTCTTCTTCTACCTCCCTCCCAGTTACCCATCTTCACCCATTCTCTCTCTTCCAATTTTCCCAACTCTACCTGTAACTGCTTGCTATTCCTCTTTTCCTCTTCTTGCAGATCTCACTCCCCCTCATCTTCACCTCCCCTCCCTCAGCACTTCCACAGGCCTAGCATACCCTGATATATCCTCCAATCTAAGCCCGTGGCAACTCAGTTTCACTCTTCCTTTCCCTTTGACAGTGCCACTCTGGCTGCACTACAAATATGTAAATATTGTTTGGAGTTATCAAACATTCTTACACATATGCTTTGTATTGATATTCTGTTAACTACACTACCTGGAATGCTTCTCAACTTGTTATGTTACCCTGTATTGTATCTGTATTACTAACTACTTGCCTGCTAATCTTGAACCATTTGTAGTACCTATCTCTGTATACTGATGTGGAACCTTTGTAAAAGAGCCACTGGCTCAAAGGTGTAAATCCGAAGTTCTAATAAAATAAAAAATAAAAATAAAAAAGTGAAGTTCCGGCGAAGTTGTGAAATTTGCCTTCTTGAAGTTCCCACTTCACCACATCACAATGAGTTTTTTGTGAAAAGAGGCACTTTTTCAGGTCAAGTTATGGTGAAGTGATAGCTTTGCTGGTGAATTTAGGTCAATTGCCATCGAAAAAGGGTTGCTGTGCCAAGGGAAAACCTTGCACTCTGCAATTTTGCCAACTTGCTAGCTTTGCAAAGTAATACAAAAAGTGGGTTTTGGACACTTTGCCCATCTCTACTCCCGAGTGGTGGTGCATGTGAGCAAGGGCACTGCATCACATGCGGTAGCCAGAGGTCTGGTCTGACTTCAGGGTGGTGGGCAGAAGAAATAAGAGAAAACCCTTATTGCCACCATAATCTCAGGCTCTTCATCATGAACCCCCACGGGAGCAATGGTAGAGTTAGTCGGTGGACAGGGATTGGAGTGTCAGCATGGGGGTAAATCTCCTGGCCCAAGGACTGGGTGCATAGCAGTGGGGAAGAAAATTTTCATGGCAAAATAAAGAAAGGCAAAGCAAATTAACACCAAAAGGGAGATATAGGTTGTGACAAACTTACCATTTAGGCTGTACCAGCTTCTGGGGTAAGTTGGTCTATGTTGCTTCTCTGCTGCTACCAGCAAATTATATCAGAAAAATACCACTGTCCTGCTAAGGAACTTGGAAGGTCAGACACAATGATATTTGGTAGAGTGCATTTCGGATGGCAGACTTTAAACAGAGAATTCTCACCTTGCCAGCAGAAACATTAAAATTACCCTTATAATAATGATGCTTAGTCACTGGTACAATAAAATAGATTATTTACTACTAAATACTACAGGTATTACAAACAAACAGGATATGTACAGCAAACCAAAACAATATACACATTTACAGGAAAAAAAAGTTTGAACAGATAGCTGACTTAAAGAATAAGTTCACAGTCTTGTCACACGTTAGTACAGTGCTCCTTCGCTATAACAAACTCCATTATAGTGCATTCTTGGTTATTATTACGAATGCAGTTTATGGCTCCTGACATTTACAGCACAACACACAGTATGATATCGTTTGCCGTTCACCCATCAGTGCAATTACTGCCCTCCTGTAAAGCCTGCCTGCCTGCACAGAAGTACAAAAGCACAAAGGCACTGTTTCAATTGAGCACTGCACCCGATACCAATTAATAAATCAATCAGCGCTGTAGTGTCTCTATTTAATGGCCACTTTACGTGTACTTGCATGTCAGTCTGTACTGAATGCAGTGTTAAGCAGAATGGGAATCATGAAGCGGTCCTCCTACTCAATTGAAACAAAGTTGTCAGTTCTTGACAGACTTAAAGCTGGTGAAAGCCTAAAAAATATATCTGTGGAGACAGGCTTTGCTAAATCCAGCATATGCACTTGGCTTAAACAGGGGGCATCTCTCAGAGACTTTGTTGCTGAGTGCGGAGAGCAGGAGGGTATAGCTCAAAAGAAGCTGAGTGCGCCCCATAATTCCTGCACCCCTCCTCTCTGTGTGCCAATGGTATTTCCACAGGAAGCACATACAGCAAACAAGGCACCATGGAAAACTCAGTAAAAACCTTTTATTAAATAAAATTAAAATTAAAAAGTTACAGACCACCCCAGGCCCTGGACAGACAGCATAGATCAGTTTTGCATGTAATACATTCTCAGAAGGTGATGCCCACTTGAAAGAATACCCTTATATAGGCACATACATTCCTTAAAGTGATAGTGCTACAAAAAAAAAACTACATAATAATATTATGAAGAAATCAAAATAATTAAAGTGCATATGCATCTCATATTCATCTCACAAATGTAGAATCATGTAGAAAATTACTAAAGATTACTAAACAATTGTCATGTGTATTTTTAATTTTATTTAATAAAAGGTGTTTACTGAGTTTTCCGTGGTCTCTTGTTTGCTGTATGTGCTTCGAAAGAAGCTGAGACGTGCTGATGAAAAGGCAATTGACACAGCAACACAGATATGGTTTATGCATCAGCATGCCAATGGTGTGCCTGTCTTTGGGTCAGTCATGTGGGAAAAGGCACAACAGTTTGCCAAACAAATCCATGGCTAGGACAATGATTTTAAATCATCCTTTGGATGGCTCTGGAGGTTTCAAAAAATGACATGGCATCCATAGCATGGCAATGACAGGAGAGCAGCACTCCTGTGATGATAAGGCAGCTTCAGATTTTCAGCCTAAGTTACAGGAGGTGCTTTTGGAGAGGAGTACCTACCAGAACAAGTCTATAACACTGAAGAAATGGGCTTGTTGTGGAGGTGTCTCTCCAATGTTAAATTTGCAAGCAGGACAGAGCACAATGCCAGTAAGGGATTCAAAGTGTCTAAAGACAGAGTGACGTTCTTGTTCTGTGCCTATGCATCTGGTGCACACAAAAGTCATGCCACTGTGTATCAGAAAGTTTGAAACATCAAGATGCTTTTACTATGTCAATTTAACATCACTCCCTGTCCAATATGCTGCCAATTGTAAAGTGTGGATGACCACAGCAATTTTTAAAGACTGGTTTCGAAACTCCTTTGTGCCTGCAGTCCGCAATCATTTGTTTACCTACCAAAACACTCCTGTTACTTGCCTTGTCCCCCACCCGAGTGTGAACTAAAATCAAGTGATGGTAGAATTAAAGCCCTCTTTCTACCCAAAAACACAACCTCCCATTTACAGTCAATGGATGGTGGTATTATTGCCACTTTTAAGAAACATTACAGAAAAAGGCTGTTGAGTGATCTGGTGTCCAGCTCAGATCACACATCTGTGACCAATTTCCAGAAGAAGCTGAACTTACTTGAAGTTCTTATGCTGGTGGGGGAACCATGGGGGGGATGTTACTGAGTGTACTGTCCTGCATTGCTTGATTTCCACACTGGGCCCTGCTTTTGGTGACCTGCTGGAACCAAACGATGATGACCTATAGCCTGATGATACCCAGGAAATGCAAAGATACCCCACCAGCTACAGCTGATTGAACCAGGATGTGCTGCCAGTGAGACGATCAATGATTGGATGTGTGTGGACGATCATCTTCAGACGCATGACCAACTCACTGAGGTGGAAATTGTGACAGCTATTTTGGGGCAGGAGCAATCTCAGTCCCAGGATGAGAGTAGTGAAAGTGAGGAGTCAGATGCGGAGGAGATAAATGGAGGTGCCAGCAAGCGAGTCCGCCATCACAGGCTTAGAAACTGTGCTACAGTGGCTGCAAGCACAAGATGCGAACCCAATCAAGGTAATCCAGCTACACCAGCTGATAGCATACACCCAGGATTTGGCAATAAAAAAGAAAAATGCACAAAGCTGCATTACTATTTTAAGTGACATCTTTTTAAATAAAAGCATAAGCACAAGCACTTTACAAGTGACATGTACTGCACTGTACTGTGCTGATTGTAGTTTGTTGTATCTGTATTTACCTGCCTGCTAACTTGAAGAACATTCACCTACACTGCCCTTTCCTCACACAGATAAGCTAGCTATTGAACATTGTCCTCCATCCTCTGGAACTAGGATAGCTCACCAAGATAGACCACAGATCCTCTTTAAACATTACAGGAAGTCAGAGAGAGCGGGTTGGGGGTTCAGCTCCTCTATTTCTGTACTATGCACTGTGAAGTGAGTCCTTCATAGTGACAGGCCTCTCTAGTATTCCCCATTCACGTGTGTGCATGACTGTGTGTGTGTGTGTGTGTGTGTGTGACAGAGAGAGAGAGAGAGATAGATCACACCTACCCGGCCAAATTGCCTTATTCTCACCTTGTGATGTCCTCACTCACAGGTTTAAGACCCTGTTTACAGCCTGGCTGCTTGGAATGTGTTTGTGGGGAAAATAGCACCCTCCCATCTGGCACTTGTTTTTCCCTTGATATTTCCTGGGGCCTACTACTGGCACATATCATCTGGAATCCATTTTGTATGCCCTCTGTCATTCCAATCAGAATGAACTTATAGGAGAATAGGCAGAAAAGAAAATAATTACAGGTACAGAACGAGATTGTTAACATGGTCACATTCTCGTCACATGTCCCCTCCTCAGAAAATGAAGGCATGTCTCTTTTGGAGGACCCCCAAGCAACACTGTCATTCGTGTAGGGACTCTGAAGTGCTGAACGTATCATGCAATGTACTTAGCCCTGCCTAGACAACCCATTCACATTGGCATTTTGCATACCACTGCAGTGCTGGACAGTCATGTTATATGACTTCAATACCAAACTCGAGTGTAATAATTTTGTATTTTGCCCACTAGTCCTATGGAGCTGTGTCAGATACTGCTTAACCCCCTCTGGTGCCCTGTAGGGGAAATGCCTTAGTGGCACTTTGGTCCCAATGTCCACATCATGTGATGTTCAGCCATCGTGGTGTACCCTGGTTCCCCTGTGAACCTTTCCACATATGCTCGCAGCATCTTCCTCAACTCCTCTGCCTAGGCTGGTGTCAGCTGCTCTGAGAGTGTGAGGATATCCTCTGAGGATCCTTCCCACAACTCCCCGAGGAGGACAACAAGTGGGTCTGCCTGATTTTCCTCTACTGGGGTGCTGCACACAGCAAGGAACATTTCCTCCCTATCATAGTGGGGCTTCATCATGTTAACATGATATACCCTCAGCCTGAACCTCCTGTCATTCTCTAGTTTCAGGGGAGCTAGAGTATCAGAGCTGACTTCAATGGCCAAAGACATACTTCATAATGCAGGGGAAAACTTATTGTCATCCATGCAGGAACTAACGATGTTAATCAGACAGATCTTGAACAATTAAAACAGGACTATGTGGCCCTCAATAATGTTTTGGTAGAGAGAGGCTGCTCTGTCTGCTTTTTGGAAATGTTGCCTATACCTAGAGCCTCATTTTCAATTACTTGTAAAATTAAGGCCTTGAATGAATGGCTCAGGAAATGGTGCACCAGATAGGCAATCCCTTGTCTGACTCACTGGGAGGAATTTTGTGACAAACATGCTTTCTTCTGCTGGGATGGTCTACACCTCAGCAGAAGGAGGAGTACCATGCTGGGTAGTATTTTTGCTGATATTAACCAACATTTAAGCTAGATTCTAGGGGCAAGAATTGTGTTACCCCCAGATCTCTAACAGTGGGAACAACTTTAAACAACAGTCAGAGTACATGTAAAATGTTATCACTAAATGCAAGATCACTGAATTTAGTTAAATTAGCTGAATTAGAGGATAAGAGCATATTATATAACATAGGTATTATAGCTGTTACAGAAACCTGGTGGGACTCAACATCTGCTTGGTCAAAAGAAATTCCTGGTTTTAAGCTCTATTGCAAGGACAGAGTGAATCAACTGGGGGTGGGCTCTATATTAGAGAAGACATACCGTCCTTTCTACTTACCTATCACACAAGTACTAAAAGCATTTGGGTTAACATCCAGTTTAAAGGACAACCTCAGTTAATTGTAGGTGTATGCTATAGGCCCCCCTCAGCAGACCTGGATTATACATCCATATTAGCCAAAGATATATTATACCTGGCTAACATAGGTGATGTTATAATTCTAGGGGAATTTAACATGCCCAGTATAAATTGGAACACACTTACTGGCACCACCCAACATGAAAAGTGCTTTGTATCCTTGCTAATTGATTCAGGCCTTGAACAAATAATTAAACAACCAACCAGAGGCAGTAACATCTTGGACCTACTGATTACAAATATTGAAAACAAAATATCTAACCCATCCCAAGAAGTAAAAATCAATGAAACCCAATCGGACATGGGATTTGTGAACAGTGGGGTTCCACAGGGCTCGGTCGTGGTGGGCCCTACTCTGTTCAACTTATCTGTCAGTGATATGCAGATAGACCCCTGTAATATGCTATGAAAATTCACTGATGACACTAAATTAGGAGGGAGAGTTGACTGTATTGAAAATAGGATTACATTGGCAGAAGATTTAAGGATTATCGAACAATGGGCTCACACCAATGGTATGTCATTCAACACAGAAAAATGTACTATACTGCACTTTGGTAGACATAACCCCAAACTGACTTACACCCTAAATAACATCCCCTTGAAATCCTCAGATAGTGAGAGAGACCTGGACATAATAGTTAATAATAAACTTTCCTTCACAGAACAATGTACAAAAGTTGCAAAACTATCCAATGGACTTCTTTGACGCATTAACCACACCTTTATTTCTAAAACGTAAGAATGTCTAATACTACTATATATGATGCATGTTAGACCATATTCAGATTATGGGTCCCCCTTTTGGAGTCCCTATCTTACTATTTATTTATTTGTTTTTATTTGTTTATACATCGGTTTACAACTAAAACTAACGTACTAAGGACATTGAAAGGCTGGGGCAAACACAGAGATGAGCAACCAGGATGATCCCATGTTGAGCTTCAAAAAATTACACTGAGAGACTCCATGCCACAGGCATCCATTCCCTACAGCAAAGGAGATGTAGAGGTGACCTCCTGTTTCTTTTTAAACTACAGCATTCACCTATACTAATGCGGCAGTGTGGATTAACCTTCTCGAAGAGAAAAATAGTGCCCCGACTACATAACAAACAACTTGAAGTTAGTATGGTAAAAACCAATAAAAGACTTAATTTTTTCACAGTTAGAACACCTAGAGTTTGGAACAGGCTTCCACAAGAACTGATAGATCTTAACAACTTCACTGCCTTTAAGAAAGGCTTAGATAACTGGTTAACAGTTAACCGAATTTGGGAATATTGACCCACGATGTAGTAGGAGACAATTTTGATGGGCCTTGGCCTTCTATGGTCCTGTCTTACCAAGTAACTAAGTAACCAAAGCAGTTCTACCACATAATGGACCTCACTTAGCTTCCTGACTATGGAGAATAGGCCCTTCCATGCTGCCTGCAGTTTATTTTGTTGGACTGGAATGAGAACCATCATTCATTGTTCGATTTTGTACTCTCAGGCTCTGGTCCCATGGTCATACTGTGTTTTCTGCCCCTCTTGTCCAGAAGCTAAGTGCTTCTGGGTAAGCCCAATGAGCTTCTTAAGCTGGGTCCTAAAGTTCAAGACATACTTCACAAGAGATTCCCCTCGGGGGCAAGGTCACCCTCCTATTCATCCTTAAGTATATCTAGAGGCTCCCTCATCCTATCACCAAACAGGAGCTCAAAGGGTGAGAACCCTGTGGACTCATGTGGGAACTTCCATGTAAGCAAACAGGAGATGTGATAAATACTTGTTCCACTCCCTCTTGTGCTGGTCAGCAAACATCCTGAGCATAGTTTTCAGGGAATCATTAAACCACTTGACTAGGCCATTAGTTTTGGGGTGATAGGGTGAGGCATGGAGCTGTTCCACCCCTCAATTCTCCCACAGACTAGTCATTAGTGGTGACACAAAATTTTTCCCCTGGTCTGACAAAATCTCCTGGGGAAATTCCACTCAGCTAAAGATTCCCAGGAGTTCATCAGCCACTTTCTCTGCTTTGATGGAGGACATAGCCACTGCCACAGGGTACCTAATTGTGCAATCCGCAGTGGACAGTATGTACCTTTTGCCTGTGTTACACATGGTGCCCAGGTGCCCCACTATGTCCATGGATGCCCTCTTAATGGGTTCACCAGTAATAGGCAGGGGTATCAAAGCTGCTTTATCCTTGTCCCCTACCAGTCCCACTCTCTGGCACTATGAGCAAGTCCAACAGTAATTTGTCACATCTGTGTACATACTAGGCAAAAAAATGTTTATGTGATGCTTTTTTTCTGCAGCTAATATCTAGGTCGCTCGGAAAAGGGATGTCATGGGCCAGAGCCAAAAACTGTTTGCAGTTCCAGAGTACCTCTCCCTCTAGCCCCCTGTGAGGTGTACACTCCCATTACAACAGCCTATTCTCCAAGTAGACTAGCTTCTTACTCCTCTGAGAGTCATTAGAAATATTGGCTATCTCTCTCAGTTTCTGTAGGGTAGCATCAGCAAGCTCAGCTCTGCCCAGCTCCTCCCACCTGTCAGTTCCCAACTCCCTTTCCTAAAGAAATCTGCCCATGGCTATGATTTCTTCAGTTTGCAACTGGGGCTCAGAGCTGCTACTCCTAGTTAGCTCCTGAGAAATACTAGCTGCTTCCTCAGCTGCTGAAGGAGGGGTTAATGGAGGCTGCATTTCTCCTTCTTACCCTCTGGAGCTTGCTTTTTTGCCTGACTATGGGTAGCAACACATACCAGAGTTTCCCTGTGGTCAAAACCATTCCCCATTATCACATCCATAGGGAGTTTAGTTACAACTCCCACCTCCTTTACTCCAACGCCACCTTCCAACCTCAGGAAGACACAAGTCATTGGTACTTGGACTGCTAGACCCATTACTCCCCGAATCTGGGAAAACTGACCCAGCAGAATCTACTCTAAATAGATTAGCTCCTGCCTCACCATGGAGATGGAGGTGCCAGTGTTCCTCATGCCCTGTGTTGCTGTCCCATTAAACAGGACAGGGTGCATATGTATGGAGGAGTTAGATGGTTTTGCAGTCTATGAGCAGGCCACTATCTGTTGGACACTGACTCAATCACCCCTCCTCCAGGATTTTGCCCCGATGCATAGTTTTAGGGCAGTCATATGACAGATGATCCACTTTCTGTCAAATATAGCATTTCTTTTCTCCCAGCTCCTTGTTCCCTTTAGTGCCAGTGGGTTGTGTTATAGACTCAGATGCTGGCTGGTTTACATTAGGTTTCCCTCCTTGGGACCCCTTGAAATCATGTGCTGCCCCACCCATTGTTCCTATCCAATGTGTGTGGTCTACTGGCCACTTATAGATCTGCACTTTCTGCTGCCTCCTTCATGGAGCTGCATGCCCAGTCCAACAACCACACATGCAGGTCCTCGGATACAATTTTAAGCACTTGTTCCCTTACAAGCATGTTTGCTCCACATTTCTAGCTTTAGTCCCTTCCACCCAGTGGTCTAGATAGGGTAGGGAAGGGAAAATTGTTTAACCAGGAAAGGCACACTAAGCCGGAGCTTATGTCCAGGTGAGACCTGGGAGCATAAGGAAGTTATGTGACATATTCAGGGTCACACAGTATGCAAGTGGGAGCTGATGGGATTCAAATCCAGGTTTCCAGGTTTGCAGTTCTATGCTCTTAACCACTATGCCATACTGCCTCCTTAGGTAAACATTTGAGCATGTAGTTCTACATCACTGTCTCCTGGGCCCTTTCTTTACTCCCTAAATGTTTGCCTATAAGCCTCAGGAGTTAGCTCAAAACATTTTAATAACACCCTCTTGACTTCATCATAGTCCATACAGTCTTGATCATCCATTCTAACAAACGCATGCAAAGCATGGCCTGTAAGCAATGGTGTAAGGTGGGTCATCCACAAACACTGTCCGATTTAAACTGCACTGATACCCTATCAAATGATTTTAAATACAAACCAAGATCATCCTCCTCCCTGCTTTGAGGAAACATTTTAAAATTAATTGTAGCTTCATGGGTTTTACCCCTATGCAGTTACTTATGGTTTGCTGCGGTTCTTTCTGGCACAGTTGCATCATCACTTTCTCATGCTGCTGTTTCCTGGCCTTGTGCTGGCATGCCATCTCTCTTTCTGGTGGTTCCTTCTCTCTTTCCCTCTATCTTGCTTCTTGTAAGAGAAACTGCTGTTCTCTCTCCTGTTGGATCTGGATCATGTGCTGGTATGCCTTCTCCTTTTCCTCAGCCTCCAGCCTTGCTCTCTCCCTCTTGGCCTCAAGTCTTGTCTTTTGCAGTTCTGCTTCTTTCAGTGCCAGCTCCATTTCCAGGAGCACCAGCTGATTTTGGGACTTTGTTGCACCAGTTCTTGGCTCAGGTTTGGATTGCACTGCTTCACCAGTTAATGGCTTAAAGTCCAACCCTGGCTCAGCCTCTGTGACATCAGTCTCACTACTTTGGTCATACTCCTCAGTGACCACCTAACTCCCTGCATTCAGTCCTGCTTCTACAGGGTTTCTGTGAGTCCATTTTTTGTTTGGTCCTTACAGACAATCCATTTCTTCTTTCACAGCTCACAGAGCTGAGGCAGATGAAATCTGTCATATGCTGAAGAGCTCATACTTGCTAACAACAATGCACTAAGCTGTGTTTCTAGAAATAAAAAAATCCATAGTAAAATATGTAACCTTTTTTTACTGTATATCCTGTTTCATAACTGTTAAGGAAACTTTTCTACTGGCAATCATTGTTTCCCTGTGTGCTAGATACAGCTTTTACCTCTCTCTCAGAGTTGCTAGTTCCACCTTGAAAGCATACTGCCCACAAATTCTGACTTTAAGACCAGCCCAGTAGTGTGGAGGGCTGAGACCTTACGTCCTGCCGTGCTGGTGGCCTGAAGTCAGAAATGGACTCAGATTGCTCGGGAGGGTGGGGAGAGGAAGGATTGAGCATCCCAGGATGACTCTCCTTCCTTGGGAAGGGGGTTAGTGTGGCGTGCTTCTTGACTGCCACCCAACGATGGCTGGATGGCAGCACATGCACATCACCTTGCAAGGGAAGGGGAAACTTCATTCAGGATGCTGGGGGCCATCTCCGCAGATGTGGAGCTCAAACATCATGTCCATTGAACATCACAGGCCCCAAAGGAGAAATCAGTGGGAAATATGGAGGCTGGACTTAATAAAGCCTTCCCAGAGAGTACTAATGGCTCACATAAACATAAAATAAACATTTTACATATTACTGCTACATTGTCCTGAGTGATGGAAAGGGGCTCTGGATGGCCAGTGATCAAGGTATGGTCTAATACAGCCACCCAGCCTGCCAGGGCACAGAAAAACCTCTATGGAAAAAATAATTTCTGGCTTAAAATTTGTGCACTGATCCGTACTGCTCACCACAAGTTATTGACAAACTTACAGTTAGGGGCTATACCAGCTTCTGGGGTAAGTTGGTCTCTGTCATGTCTTCACTGCCACCACCTGACTATATCTGGACAATACCTCTGTTCTGTTTAGGAACTTAGAAGATCAAACACAATAATATTTGGTAGAGTGCATGTCGGACGGTGGACATTAAACAGAGAATTCTTACCTTACCAACAGAAATATTGAAATTACCATTGCAATAATGATGCTCAGTCACTGGTTCTATAAAAATATATTCTTTACTACTAAAAACTACAGATATTACAAACAAACAAGATATGTACAGCAAACCAAATAGACACATTTGCAGGATAGAAAAAAAACAGTTTGAACAGATAGTTGGCTTAAAGAATAAGCTCACAATCTAGTCTCACACTAGAATCTATATTTACTTTACGTGCCAGTTAACTTGAAAGAACATTCACCTAGACTGCCCTTCCCTCATACAGATAACTTAGCTAATGATCATGGCCCTACATCTTCTGGGACTGGGATCCTCAATGGTTACAGGAAGTCAGAAAGTCAGAGAGAGTGAGCTGAGGGTTCAACTCCTCTATTTAATGTGCTTAGGGCTGTGAGATGAGACCTCTATCTGTAGTGACAGCCCTCTCCAGTAATCCCCACCCACGTATGTGCATGGTGCACGGTGCATGTGTGTATGTGTGTGTGTGTGTGTGTGTGTGTTCACATCTGCCAGGCCAAATTGCCCTTCCCTTACCTCATGACATCATCACTTACAGCTGTAAGACCTTGTTTACATCCTGGCTGCTCAGATGTCCTTGTGAGAAAAATAGCACCCTCCCATCTGGCTCTTGTTTTTCCCTTGAGGTTTCCCAGGGTCTGCTGCTGGGACTTGAGGCCTGGACTCCATTTTGTATACCCTATGTAATTCCAGTCAGAAAGAACTTACAGGAGAATAGGCAGAAAAGAAAGTATTTAAAATAACAGAAAAAGATTAAATTAACATGGTCACAATCCCATCACATAGGTATGTGGGATAAAATACAAGCAGCCTGTAGCAGGTGTAGGGGCAACAGCAGAAGCTGATGCAGTCAAGCATCCACAGATGACTTAGGTTTATTACCCACTCACTCCTTGATTGTCTTCAAAAGGGATAAAGACATGGAATCCCCAATCAGACAGTATGAGACATATGTTTCTAGATACCGTTGCCTTAATACTTGTCTAGGTGAACATTGCACAGCACTTCAAACCTGAATATGTTTCTGTCATCCTGGTTCTGATTGATGTAATCATACGGGGAGCTGCTGTTCTGTTTAGCTGATGGATTCTGTATTGCTGAATTAGTCTTTGCGAAGATTCAAAGTCAGAAAGAATACTAGATAGTCCAAAATTCAGAAGCAACTCTGGAAAATACTTTTTAATATTTGAAATTCATTATTTTACTAAGTAGTACTCATCAAGGCTGTGTGTGAGGTGACAATCTTTATGTAATGTATAATGCTACTGAAATGGTTGAATCTGAAGTATTAGTGGCACTATATAAGTTTTTGTGCTTTGACTCAGTTTAATAAAGGGCAGCACCTGGATTCAGTATTGACCAACTGATCTTGCTGGTGACAAGAAATAGCATAAAAGAGAAGATAACACTGATCATTACAATTTCTGAACATCTTTTCTGTTTAAGACATTGCAAAAAATCAATACTGTATTTATACAATGTTTTCTTTTATCCACTATATTCAGTCTGCTGCCAAGTAAAGGCTTTAATTGGTATATCCCTAACCCTAATTTAAGCTTCTGGAATTGCTTAAATGTGGAGCAGTCTTGCATTCACAGCAGTAATTAATGGTTTACTCATGAGAGAACATTGTCTGTCCTTCCCTCTACAACCAAGGGAATATCTAAACATGTCACAAAAGGGGGGGATCCTATTCATTTTTAGTGTTGTCTAGAGAAAATAACCCTCTAATTCTGTAGAAATGGGAATAAAAAGGAAGGTTCTCACCCTTAACCCTCCCTTTGCATCTGCCACTCTCTAATTACCTGAATGAGACAGTATGCAGATTTAAGGACTGTGGTCTCCCTACTACTTCATTACAATACATAATCATTAGAGCAACTATAATATATGAAAACATTCCACATTGTTTCAGTTTCAGTAAACATTTACTATATGTTAATACTGCCATGGAAGACCACCCTGATGGTTTCTTGGGTGGTCTCATGTGCTTTTCTTAGGTTATGGGAACCATGAACTGAATGTCAGCAGTTCTGATTCCCTAAGAATATACTTTGAGACCACTCTTACAACTGTAAAAGTGGTCTCTGAGTCAGTACAGTGGAGCCAGCCATGACACAGTGCCGTAACTTGCAGTAAATGGCATGTCACAAAACATTGCGTGACAAGAGGGATTAAATGTCATTGAATTACATTGCAGCATTACTGTGTTGCAGCATGGCTGGCACTACTATAACTTGAGGTTAAACAATACTAGATTAAAATAACAAATAAAAAACTCCCTCAAACAAGTTTGTTTCCAGGGCACCCGCAGTTGAAACACTCTTTACAGAATAAGAATGTCTCAGGTGTAGAGGGAAGAGGTGCTCCAAAAATTCCAGAAGTGACACCTTGATTTATTTTACGGTTTCTCTAAGTTATATAACAGAAACTACTAACACCCATCTATATCAGTACACATACCTTAAGGGGGGACAAACTGCAGGTGAAGGTTATAACACCAATTCAAACAATTTTAAACTTTGTCCATACCAGAGCATCCACAGATGGTAGGATGCTAATGTAACACCCAGGCATTCTTTACCATGCCTTGATGTAAACAAAACCCCATTTTCAGTGGGTCTGACTAGTGATAATTCATACTGATCAGGCCTGCCTGAGTCAGTCACTGACTGATGCTCCCAGCTGCCTCTCTCCCCAACTGATCTCCTCCCTCCCTCACTTAACCCAGGCTTAAAACAGGCCAGCATATTTCAAACTGCAAGACAGGTGGGAAGAACACTTGCACCACTAAACTGGCTACAAAAACAGATAGATCTTCCCTCTATATCCTGCAAACTTATAAGGATCATGATCCTCCAATTCTACTGCAGCATTGTGCCCCCATAACT
Organism: Neoceratodus forsteri; assembly: GCA_016271365.2. Taxonomy (NCBI): domain Eukaryota; kingdom Metazoa; phylum Chordata; order Ceratodontiformes; family Ceratodontidae; genus Neoceratodus; species Neoceratodus forsteri. The sequence continues at coordinate 1,153,292,164 of CM057456.1, read as the reverse complement.
CCACCCCTCAGTCTAGCCATATTGGGCCTGCTGTCCCAGCTGAAAGCATCTTTTCCCCTTCAACCAATGGGACAGTGATGGACTCAGCCATTGATTGGTGCAATTGCATCAGGTCATTTGGCTGAGTTTGATGTCAGAGGCCCAGTCTCAAGTGACCAGTAGGAATGGAGCCCCAGGGTAGATGTGGTGTCATCATTCCGCTCCTACATCAGAACTGCCCATGCCCAACCATCAAACCTCTAGCTACCAACTCCCACCCAGGCCACAAAAGAGGAGTAGGTGCCAATACTTCCAAGTGTGGTGGAACAACACTGCCACAGCAGTGTGAGTGCTGAATCAACCCCTGCCCACCCATGCCTCCCTACCATCTTTTCACCCAAATGAAACTCTGTACATAGATTACAGTGAAAACTGGGATTGCACATGATTCTTATTCTACTATGCCAGTTGCAAAGGCAAATAAGTATCTATAGATAAATAACAGTAACTATTAACACCCACCTATACCCATATCATTTACACATGTCTAAAAGTGGGAGTAACCAGCTGGGGACAGGGTGGCACAACAAATCAACAAAATGTTAAGCTTTGATGTGTACCAGAGTCTTCACAAATGACAGAACTCCAATGTACCAACCAGGTATCCTTTATCACATCTCAGTGTGTACAAAGGCCCTTCTTGCCAGGCCTCATACATTGTCAGCCCCATGGTCAACCATACTGATCAGACTTTCTGGAGTCAACAGCTGACCCATGCTTCCAGCTGTCTCTCTCACCAGCTTGCCTCTCCTCTCCCTAAATTCTGGTCACTAGACAACTTCTGGCTCTAGTGCTGGCTAATAAGGTGTCCACCAAAGCATTGCTCTAGTTGGTCCAGTATCTGACAATTGTACCCTTTCTGTCCAGTAAAACTCAGAGCACCACTTAATGATGTCAGAGTGTTGCAATGTATGTCTTCCAGATGTTTAAAATGTCTTAGAAAATGGGCTTGTAAAATCCTGGCTTCTGACTGGCCAGTTCCTTACCCGAAGCCCTGGTCTATCTGACAACACAGCCCAGTAGATAAAAAGTACTAGCCCTTTCATGTAGTCCTGTATCATTGTGCCCAGCCTAATTTTCTATTGGCATAAAGTACCCAATAAAATTTAAAATCTCCACAATTTTTTTCTCTCGCTTAGCAAGAGCTACTGGTCCACAGAACCTCCTAGTATTTAATGGAAGCTGCCACACTTCATATTTCTTTTTCCTTTTTTATGTAGAGTACTCCCCCCCCCAAACACTACTTAGTAAGAAAGAGAGCGGACGGAGTGAAGGAAAGGAAAAGGAAGCCATTAGTCCGATCAGCTTCATCTAATCGGTGTTATGCAGAGCGCCCTTACCGTCCGAATGGCTCCTCTGGCTGTTGTACTCGAACAAAAGCCAAAAGAACCATAACTGCCCCTACAAACACAAGAATTGAGAGAGTGTAGATGATCAAAAAGAAACGATCATGAGCAGTGCGTTTTTTTTTTTTTTAAGGGCAGCACGAGCATTTCTATAGCAGCTTAACACAGTACTGCTGCTTGCCATCCACATGATCAGCGATGGGGCACTCTTGAGATAGCAAGGAGTACAGTGACACACACAGCTACCAGAACACAAGGCTCTCCATAGCAGCCCAACACAGTACTACTGCTTGCCAGACACCAGTGCTTCCTCTGTTTTTTTCCAATAGAAATCATATTTCCCAACAAATGAAGCAACTTGTGTGTGTGTGCCTGTGTGTGTGTTGGGGGGGGGGTTAACCAAGATGACCAGTTAAATCCATGTAGAGGAACTATTTTATTACAAAAGTCATATTAAACTAATTGTTTAGTTAACAATTAATTTTTTTATAAAATTAATATAGTTCTACCGTGCCAATTTTCTAAGTACAATAATACCCTCCAGGGTGGGCGGGATTGTGCTATACCAGACCTTCCAGGAGCTATAAGGCCCTCTGCCTGTGGCATCGGGCCTCATTACACCCCTGGGCATTCCGTTATAGCACAATACTACCCACCCTGTCAGGTATTATTGCTTACATACTTATGCATCAGCTAACCCTCTACTTGGCCTTATACATTGCCTTCTTGCACCTATCATGGTGTTACACCCACTGCAGTAGCACTTCTAACCAGACTAGCTGAATATCAAGCAGCCGGGCCTTATTCCATTAATGTCTTCAGCTAGCCATCTAAAGCTACAGCCCCATATAAGACTGAGTTTGTCAGGTTTCCCCCATCCATGTTTATTAGCAAGACTCCCATTAACAGCTGGAACTGTTGAAGATGTGCGACACACACACACACACACACACATATATATATATATATATATATATATATATACAGTATCTATATAGTTAGGGTTGAGTAGCACTTTTAAGGTTAAAGGGTCAAATTTTGCACCTTAATAACTTGCCACTGTTCAACGGATTTGCCTGAAATTTGGTATGCATGATTGAGCATGGTTGATCTTGGGATCTGCCAAGTTTTGTACTGGTCAGATATACGGCTGTGGAGTTATTAAGCAACAACAAAATGTGCAATTATGCTTTTTTGTGAATTCTTTGCTCTCACCTACAGGTTGTACAGTTTGCACGACTGGTCTGAAAACTTCAGGAAACATGTGGCCGGGGTCTCCGATGAGCCTTTTGAAGATTTCGTGAAAAAATATTAAACAGTTCAAAAGTTATTCAAGAAACAATTTCCCATTATAAGCCAATGGGAAAAGTTAACAAAAAGTTCAAAAGTATCGCAAATGCACTTTTTAGTGTCTCAAATGGCCCTAGTAGTGTCACAAATCCTCCATTTTGTTTTCGGTTAGTGATCAGAAAAATGCTTGCCATTTAAAATTGGGACCCTCTAGGTCACACAAGTCTTTCTGTGTTCACCTAGTCGGACCCTGAGGATGCTATCCATGTCTTTATATTGGGATAAAACACCCCAGAAATATGTTTTTCAGATTTCTGGAAACAGTAGTGTCGCAAAGTAATGTCGCACCTGCTACACTTTCGCAAATTTTTGTGAAAGTTGCCTCAAATTGCGACACTACTTTTTCAGACTTGACCAAAATGACAGGAATTCTTTGTCACCCTGCTGCGAAAGAACGGTTTGGTCTTTTGAGCTGAAATTTGGAGGGAAGGCAGCCAATATGTCACAGATGTGCCTTTTGGTGGTTTGGTGAAAAATATTGCATGGATGCCAAGTTACAGCACTCCAAATTTGGTATTTTTTCCCATAGACTAACATGGTGGCGTACGTCTTGTCTTTCAGGGCACGTATCTCGGAAACGGTGCGAGATACAGAATTTTCGTCACAACAATGCATGGCCTGTGGCCACGCATTCAGCAAATCTGAGGCAGGAAAATCTTGAATCATGGGAATTTTTTTTTCTACGTCGTACGGTTCCTGAGATATAAGCAATTTAGTCTTTTGACAGCTCATTTTCTGCTGTGAGGCTTATTATTATGCATACATTCTTTGTGCACACTGTGTTTCTGTATGCAGCTGTTGGGCAAAAACAGGGTGTGCGGTTATGTTACTGTTACACTTAGCATTACCACTTGTGTTTCCATACCTGTTTGCGTTACTGTTCCCGTGTATTCCACCGTGTGCGTTACGCTTTGCGTTCTCATTTGCGTACGTGCTTGTATTCACGTTTCCATTTCTGTTTCCTTTGCTGTTATTTTTGCTGTTAACGTTACCGTTTGTGCTTCCACTTGCTGTACTGTGACTGCGCCCATCACGGTTTGCATTTCCACATGCGCTTGCATTTCCTTTTGCATTTCGGTTTCATTTGGCATTATTGTTGCTGTTACCATTACCATTTACATTTGCAGTTGCGGTAACGTCACCGTGTGCGTTACGGTTTGCGTTTCCATACGTGCTTGCGTTCTAGTTTCCATTTCTGTTTCCTTTGGCATTATTCTTCATGTTAACTTCAGCAGTTGCATTTGCAATTGCTGTATCATGCCTGTGCGTGTTACAGTTCGCATTTCCATGCATGCTTGCATTTGCCTTTCCATTTCTGTTTCTTTTGGTGTTATTGTTGCTGTTACTGTTAACATTTCTATTTACTATTGCGGTATCGTGACCATTCGCATTACGGTTTGCGTTTCCGTATGTGCTTGTGTTCCCGTTTCCTTATCTGTTTCCTTTGGTGTAATTTTTCATGTTAACTTTACTGTTTGCATTTACGATTGTGCTGCCGTGCCCGTGGGCATTTCGGTGTCTGTTTAAGTGTGTGCTTGCATTTGCGTTTCCATTTCTGTTCCCTTTGGTGTTCTTTTTGCTGTCACACTTAACATTTGCATTTCAAATACCACTGCCATCACTGTGCACATTACCAGTTGTGTTTTTGTATGCACTTGCATCTCCGTTTCTCTCACTGTTTGCTTCGGTGTCACTTTGCACTTGCGTTTCTATTAATGTTTGCTTTACCATTTACGTTTATGTTACCATGTGCGTAACTCTTGGTGCTTGCATTTGCATTGCTGTTCCTGTTATTATGTGACAAGACATCATGTGGTGGGAGCATGGGGCCTGAAGGGCCCAGTGCTCCTGCCATCGCATTCTATTCACTATTTATCGGCCTCATTCTCAAAAAGATGGGAAATTAGAGGCAAAAAACTCTGTTTAATACATCAGTTAGGGTTGTTCCACAATGACAAAAGCAAGGAAAGTCGGTGTTAGGGTTGAAAGCCCCCTCTTGGTCCCCCCAGCCCACCCCCCAACCGGCATCGAGGTGCGAGTTGGGGTCATCGGTCGTAATCTCACCCCATTCTCCTATACCTCTGCTTCTTTACACATGTGATTGGGTGAGAGTTAGTCGATGACCCCAACCCACACCTCGATGCCAGTTGGGGTGGGCTGGGGTCCAAGATGGGCTTTCAACCCCAAAACCAAATTTCCCTGCTTTTGTCACTGTGGAACAACCCTAACTGATGCATTAAACTGAGTTTTTGCCTCTTCTATATATATATATATATATGTATGTATATATATATATATATATATATATATATATATATATATATATATAGGTAGCATGGTAGTGCTACCATAGTTAGGGTTGAGGAGCCCTTTTAAGGTTAAAGGGTCAAATTTTGCACCTTAATAACATTGCCACTGTTCAATGGATTTGCCTGAAATTTGGAATGCATGATCAAAAACCATACATCTTGGGATCTGCCAACTTTCATACTAGTTGGATATACGGCTGCAGAGTTATTAAGCGTGATCTGCACATGCGTTTATGCTTTCTGGTGAATTCTTTGCTCGTGCCTATAGGTCGCACAGTTTGTGTGACCGGTCCAAAAACTTCAGGGAACATGCAACCTGGGTCCCCAATGTGCCTTTCAAAGATTTTGTGAAAAAATATTAAACGGTTCAAAAGTTATTCAAAAAACAAGTTCCCATTTTAAGTCCATGAGAAAAGTTAAAAAAAAAGTTCAACACTTTCGCAAATGCAGTTTTTACTTTCTCAAACGGCTGTTTTACTTTCACAAATCCACCATTTTGTTTTCGGTTAGTGATCAGAAAAATGCTTGGCATTTAAATTTGGGACCCTCTAGCAACACAATTATTTTGTGTTTTCCTAGTCGGACCCTGAGGATGCTAGGCATGTCTTTATTTTGAAGTTAAACACCCTAGAAATATGTTTTTCAAGTTTCTGGAAAAAGTACTTTTGCAAAGTAGTGTCACACTTACGAAAGTGACACAGATTTTTGTGAAAGCTTTCGCAAATTGCGACACTACTTTTCCAGGCTATGGCAAAATGACAGCAATTCTTTGCCACCCTGCTGCAAAAGAATGGTTCAGTCTTTTGGGCTGAAATTTAGAGGGAACGCAGCCAACATCTCACAGATATGCCTTTCAGTATTTTGGTGACAAAATATTACAGGGTGGCAAAGTTACAGAATTCCAAAGCTGACACTTTTTCCCTTAGGCTAACATTACGGCAACCTCCGCATTACAGGAATCCTTTGCCGCCCTGTTGCAAAATAACGGTTTGGTGTTTTGGGCTGAAATTTGGAAGTAAGAAAGCCAACATCCTACTGATGTGACTTTTGTTGGTTTGGTGAAAAAATGTTACAGGGCGGCACAGTGACGGCACTCTGAAATTAATGCTTTTTCACATTGGATAACATTACGGCACCCGTTGCGCCTTTCGAGGCCCATATCTTGGAAACAGTGCAAGATACGGACATTTCGTCACAAAAATGCTTAGCCCCTGATGGGGGATAAGTATAAAACTAGCCAGGAAAGTCATAATTCATATGAAATTTAAATTTTTTTCTATGTCGTACGGTTCCTGAGATATAAGCAATTTAATATTCCAAGTCCCCATTTTCTGCTCCGAGGCCCATTGTTATGTATCCATTCTTTGTTTTCACCGTGTTTTCCAATGCATTTTTTGGGGAAAAGAAGGGTGTGCCCTTTCGTTACTGTGCCAGTTAGCATTTCCCGTTGTGTTTCCATTACCGTTTATGACACCATTACTGTCTACACCACCGTGTGCATTATGGTTTGCGTTTTCACTTGTGTTTGCATTTCTGTGTCGTTTGGCGTTATTGTTGCTGTTACCATTACCAGTTTAATTTGCAATTGTGGTACCGTCCACGTGCGTTACGGTTTGCATTTTCATACGCGCTTGCATTTCTGTTTAGTTTCTGATTCCTTTGGTGTTATTTTTGCTGTTACTGTTACTGTTACCATTTGTATTTACAATTGTGGTACCATGACCATGCGCATAATGGTTTGCGTTTCTGTACTCGCTTGCATTTGCATTTCTCTTTCCTTTGGCGTTATTGTTGCTTTTACTGTGACCATTTGCATTAACAATTGCGGTTCCATAACCATGCACGTTATGGTTTGCATTTCCGTATGCGCCTCCTTTCCCATTTTTGCTTCCTTTGGCATTATTCTTCATGTTAACATTATAATTTGCGTTTACTATTGCGGTACCATGGCTGTGCGCGTTACGGTTTCCGTTTACGAGTGCGCTTGCATTTGAGTTTCCATTTCTGTTCCCTTTCACATTCTTTTTGCCGTGACACTTAACATTTCCATTTAAAATACTGCTGCCATCACTGTTCATGTTACCAGTTGTGTTTTCGTATGTGCTTCAATGTACGTTTGTGTCACTGTTCGCTTTGGAGTCACTTTGCACTTGAGTTTCTATTAACGTTTCCTTTACCATTTACATTTCCATCACCATGTGTGCCACTGTTATCACTTCTGTTTGTGTTGCTGTTCCTGTCACTATGTCATAAGACATCACATGGCAGAGTGCAGGGCCCTTTGGTCCCCGAGCTCCGGCCGCTGCATTACTTTCACTATTTGTCGTCATCATTCTCAAAAAGAAGGAAAATTAGAGGCAAAAAACTCCATTTAATGCATCAGTTATGGTTGTTCCACAGTGACAAAAGTGAGGAAATTCAGTGTTAGGGTTGAAAACCACCCCTTGACCCCCAGCCCACCCCAAATCCCATCGGGTGCTAAAGTTAGTCCCAACTCTCACCCCACCCTCCCAGCTCTGCTTCTACACATGTGATGGGGTGAGAGTTAGGGCTGATGATACACCAATGCGCACCCGGATGCAAGTTGGGGGTTAGGCTGGGGGGTCCAAGGGGGGTTTTCAACCCTAACACCGAATTTCCTCACTTTTGTCGCCGTGGAACAACCCTCACTGATGCATTAAATGGATTTTTTTGCCTCTAATATATATATTTATATATATATATATATATATATATGTTTGTGTGTGTGTCTGTATATAAGTGGGTGTGTGTATATGCACATGTGTGTATTTGTCTGTGTGTATATGTACATGTGTGTATTGTGTCTGTATATGCGTATCTGTGTGGTTGTATGTATATATATATATATGTGGGTAAAGAAATCCATTTTAATGCATCAGTTAGGGTTATACCACAGTGACAAAAGTAAAGGGTCGGTGTTGGGTTGAATTTCTCGATATTCTCCAGCCTGCTCCTCTCTCTCTAACTGGCATCAGTGGTTAGTTGTAGGCCCAAATCTCACCCCATCACATGTGTAAACAAGCAGAGGTATAGGAGAATGGGGCAAGAGTTAGGACCGACGACCCCAATCTGCACCTCGATGCCATGCCAGTTGGAGGGGCAGGCTGAAGGTGTCCAGAGGGGTTTTAACCCTAACACCGAATTTCTTTACTACTTTTGTCATTGTGGAACAATGCTAACTGATGCATTAAACTGAGTCTTTTGTCTCATATATATTATATATATATATATGTATATATATATATATATATATACACACACACACACTCACATGTAGATATTATGGTAGCATGGTAGTGCTACCATAGTTAGGGTTGTGTAGCCCTTTTAAGGTTAAATGATGAAATTTTGCACCTCAATAACTTTGCCACCATTCAACAGGTTTGCCTGACATTTGGCAGGCACAGGACGTTACCATAGATCTTGGGATCTGCCAACTTTTGCAATGGTCAGATATATCGCTGTGGAGTTATTAAGCGACTTTCACTTGCGCAATTATGTTTTTTTGCACATTCTTTCCTCACGACTACAGGTTGCACGGCTTGTGCAACCAGTCTGAAATCTTCAAGGGACATGTGGGCGGGGTCCCCAATGTGCCTTTTGAAGATTTCGTGAAAAAATATTGCACGGTTCAAAAGTTATTCAGAAAACAATTTCCCATTATAAGTCAAAGAGAAAAGTTAGCAAAAAGTTCGGCACTTTCGCAAATGCAGTTTTTAGTGTCGCAAATGGCCCTAGTAGTGCTGCAAATCCGCCATCTTGTTTTCAGTTACTTATCACAGAAATGCTTGGCATTTAAAATTGGGACCATCTAGGGACACTATTCTTTTTGTGTTTACCTATTCGAGCTCTGAGGATGCTGTCCATGTCTTTATTTTGGGGTTAAATACCCCAGAAATATGTTTTTCAAATTTCTGGAAAAAGTAGTGTCGCACCTATGACACTTTCGCAAATTTTGACAAAGCTTTTGCAAATCATGACATTACCTTTCTAGGCTATGGCCGAAATGACAGGAATTCTTTGCCACCCTGCTGCAAAAAAAAACAGTTTGGTCTTCTGGGCTGAAATTTGGAGGGAAGACAGCCAACATCTCACAGATGTGCCTTTTGGTAGTTCGGTGAAAAAATATTGAAGGGATGCAAAGTTACAGTACTCCCAAGTTTACATTTTTTTCCCATAGACTAACATGGTGGCATCTGCCGCGCCTTTCGGGGCTCGTATCTTGGAAACGGTGCGAGATACGGAATTTTCGTCACAACAATGCATGGCCTTCATGCATTCCTCAAAAAGGAGGCAGGAAAATCATGAATCATGGGAATTTTTTTTTCTACGTTGCTCAGTTCCTGAGATATAAGCAATTTAGTATTCCAACAGCTCATTTTCTGCTACGAGGCCCATTATTATGCATACATTCTTTGTACACACTGTGTTTCTCTATGCAGTTGTTGGGCAAAAACAGGGTGTGCGCTTCTGTTACTGTTACAGTAAGTGTTTCCACTTGCGTTTCCATGACTGTTTGCGTTACCATTCCTGTGTATGCCACCGTGTGCACTACTGTTTGCGTTCCCATTTGTGTACGCGCTTGTGTTCGCGTTTCGGTTTCGGTTTCCTTTGGAGTTATTTCTGCTGTTAATGTTACCATTTGCATTTCCAATTGCAGCACCATCATAGTGCGTGTCACAGTTTGCATTTCCCTACGTGCTTCCGTCTCCTTTTGTGTCACTGTTCACTTTGGCGTCACTTTGCACTTATGTTCTACTAACTTTTGCTTTTCTATTTATGTTTCAGTCACCATGTGTGCAACCATTAGTGGTTGCGTTTCCCTTGCACTTACCGTTACTATGTCACAAAAAATCACATGGTGAGGCGTGGGCCTTCACCACCACATTCCATTCACTACTTCTACTGCATTCTCAAAAGAAGGAAATTAAGGGCAAAAACTCTGTTTAATGCATCAGTTAGGTAAGTGACAAATCACGAGGGGTCGGTGTTAGGGTTGAAAGCCCCTTACCCCCTGCCTGCCACCCCAACCACCAATGGGGTGTGCTCTAGGATCATCGGTCCTAACTCTCATCCCATTCTCCCATACCTCAGCTTGTTTACATTTGTGATGGGTGAGTTAGGGGACGGGATGTACCCCAGTGCACACCCCTGCTGGCGGTTATGGTGGGCAGGGGTGCAAAAGGCTTTCAACCCTAACATCAAATATATATGTATATATATATATATATATATATATATATATATATATATATATGGTATACGGTAGTTCTACACGTAGTTAGAGTTGAGTAGCCCTTTTAAGGTTAAATGGTGAATCTTTGCACCTTAATAACTTTGCCACCCTTAAATAGATGTACCTGAAATTTGACAGGCACGGGGTGGAACCATAGATCTCGGGATGTGACAACTTTTGTACCAGTCAGATATACGGCTGTGTAGTTATTGATCAACATCTGTGTGCGCAATTACATTTTTTTGCACATTCTTTGCTCGCGCCTACAGGCAGCACGCTTTGTGCAACTGGTCTGAACACTTCCCTAGTAGTGTCACAAATCCGCCATTTTGTTTTTGGTTACTGATCACAGAAATGCTTGGCATTTAAAATTGGGACAATCTAGAGACAAAATTATTTTTGTGTTTACCTATTTGAGCCCTGAAGATGCTAGCCATGTCTTTATTTTGGGGTTAAACACACCAGAAATATTTCAAATTTCTGGGAAAAGTAGTGTTGCAAAGTAGTGTCGCACCTGCGACACTTGCAAATTTTGCGAAAGCTTTCGCAAATCATGACACTACTTTTCTAGTCTATGGCCAAAATGACAGGAATTATTTGCCACCCTGCTGCAAAAAAACTGTTTGGTCTTTTGGGCTGAAATTTGGAGGGAAGGCAGCCAACACCTCACAGATGTGCCTTTTGGTGGTTTGGTGACAAAACATTGCAAGGATGCAAAGTTACGGTACTCTGAAGTTGATGTTTTTTCCCCATAGACTTACCTTACATGGTGGCATCCGCCGTGCCTTTTGGGGCTCGTATCTCGGAAATGGTGCGAGATACAGAATTTATGGGCTACGCATTTCAGTGAAAACCTAGCCAGGAAACTCATGAATCATGTGAAATTAAAATGTTTTCTCTACGTCACACGCTTCCTGAGATATAAGCAATTTAGTATTCCAACAGCTCATTTTCTGCTCCGAGGCCCATTATAATGCATACATTCTTTGTACACACTGTGTTTCTCTATGCAGCTGTTGGGCAAAAACAGGATGTACACGTCCATTACTGTTACAGTTAGCGTTTCCACTTGCATTTCTGTACCCATTTGTGTTAGCGTTCCTGTGTAGGCCACCATGTGCATTATCCTTTGAGTTTCTGTTTGCGCTCGCGTTTGCCTTACTCTTATCATTTGTATCTACAGTACTGTTTCTGTTTGTGTTTCACTTTGCGTCACCATGTGCATTATCATTTGCATTTGTGACCACTCTTCCATTTGCTTTTGCATTTGTCTTTCATTTTGCGTCATCGTTGTTCTTACCGCTACCATTTGCTTTTCCAGTTGCATTTCCATGCCCGTGCACATTACGCATTGAATTTCCATACGCGCTTGTGTTTGCGTTTCTGTTTCCTTTGGCATTACTGTTGCTGTTACCATCACCATTTGCATTTCCAATTGTGGTACTGTAACTGTGCACGTTACGGTTTGCGTTTCCATATGTGCTTGCGTTTGCGTTTCTGTTTCCTTTGGCATTATTGTTGCTGTTACCATTACCATTACCATTACCATTTGCATATACAATTCTTGGTACCCGTGACACGTTTAACGCTACATTTCTGTATGCGCTTGCATTCGCTTTCCATTTCTGTTTTGATGTTATTTTTAGCTATTACCATTACCATTTGCATTTCCAATTGTGGTACCGTGACCCGTACTGTCTGGTTTTGCTTTTACGTACGTGCTTGCATTTGCCTTTGTGTTTCTGTTTCCTTTGGCATTATTTTTGCTCTTACCATTACCATTTGCAATTGCAGTACCGTGACCATGCACGTTATGCTTTGCGTTTCCATACGCACTTGCATTTGCCTTTCTGTTTCTGCTCCCTTTGGCATTATTGTTGTTGTAACAGTTAATATTTGTGTTTACTATAGTGGTACCATGACCGTGCGCATTACCAGTTGTGTTTCTGTAAGCGCTTGTGTCTCTGTTTGCGTCGCTGTTAGTTTTGGAGTCACTTTGCACTTACGTTTCTGTTAACATTTGCGTTACCATTTATGTTTGTTTCACCATGTGCATAACCATTAGCACTTGTGTTTGCATTGCAGTTACCATTACTATGTCACAACACTTCATGTGGTGAGAGCATGGGGCCTGAAGGGCCTGCGCTCCCACCACCACATTCTATTGACAATTTATAGTCCTCATTCTCAAAGAAGGAAATTCATGGCCAAAAAATCCATATAATACATCAGTTAAAGTTGTTCCACAGCTACAAAAGTGAGAAATTTGGTGTTAGGGATAAAGCTCCTTGCCCCCAGCCCACCCTCAACTGGCATCAGGGTGTGCTTTGGGATCATTGGTCCTAACTCTCATTCCAATTTCCTATTCCTCAGCTTCTTTACACATGTGATAGGGTGAGATTTGGGCCAATGACCCCAATGCACATCCCAATACCAGTTGGGGGCGGGCTGGGTAATACAAGTGGGGCTTTCAACCCTAACAACAAATTTCCTCGCTTTTGTCACTGTGGAACAACCCGACTGATGCATTAAATGGAGTTTTTGCCATGAATATATATATATATATATATATATATATATATATATATATATATATATATATATATATATATATAGTGAGTGCCACTATAGTTAGGGTTAAGTACCCCATTTAAGGTTATAGTGTGAAATTTTGCAGCTTAATAACTTTGCCACTGTATAATGGATTTGCCTGAAATTTGGCATATATGGAACAGTACCATAGATCTCTGAATCTGCCAAGTTTGGTAACATCAGATTTATGGTTGCGGAGCTATGTAGCACCATAGAAAGTCATATTTATGCTTTTTTGCACATTCTTTGCTCATGCCTACAGGTCGCACAGTTTGCGTGACCAGTCTGAAAACGTCAGGGAACAGGCAGCCAGGGTTCTCGATGTGTCTTTCAAAGATTTTGTGAAATAATCTTAAATGGTTCAAAAGTTATTCAAAAAACAAGTTTCCCATTATAGTCAATGGGAAAAGTTAACAAAAAGTTTGACAGTGTCGCAAATTACCCCGTAGCGTCGCAAATCCACCATCTTGTTTTCAGTTGGTGGTCACAGAAATGTTTGGCATTTAAATGTGGGACCCTCTAGGGACACAATTCTTGCTGTGTTCAACTAGTCGAGTCCTGAGGATGTTAGCCATGTCTTTTTTGGGGGGGGTTAAACACCCCAGAAATATGTTTTTAAAATTTTTGTAAAAAGTAGTGTTGCAAAGTAGTGTCGCACATGCAACACTTTCATGCTTTTATTTGTGAAACTGTCATGATTTGCGACACTATGCCCAAAATAGTAGGACATATTTGCCTTCCTGCTGCAAAAGAACAGTTTGGTCTTTTGGGCTGCAGTCTGGAGGGAAGAAAGCCAAGATCCAACAGATGGACATTTTGGTGGTTTTGGTGACAAAATATTAGAGGGTTGCAAAGTTACGGTACACTGAATTGACAATTTTTCCCATAGGCTAACATTACGGCATCCGCCGCGCCTTTCTGGGCCCATATCTCAAAAATGCTTCAAGATACAGACTTTTCGTCAGAAAAATGCTTAGCTCCCCACTATGGGGGCTAAGTACAAAACTAGCCAGGAAAGTCTGAATAATATGAGATTTTAATTTTTTTTCTACCTCGTACAGTTCCTGAGATATAAGCAATTTAGTATTCCAAGTTTTCATTTTCTGCTCCGAGGGCCATTATTATGCATACATTCTTTGTATTCACTGTGTTTCTGAATGCACCTTTTTCGGGAAAAAAAGTGGGTGCATTTGCATTACTGTTACAGTCAGCATTTCTGTTAATGTTTGCGTTAGTGTTTCTGTTTACGTCACAGTATGTGTTACCCTTTGCGTTTCCGATTGCATTTGGATTACCGTTACCATTTGTGTTTCCATTACTGTTTTTGTTTGCATTTCCTTTTGTGTCACCATGTGCATTACCATTTACATTTGCGTATGCGCTTCTGTTTATGTTTCTGTTTCCTTTGGCGTCATCGTTGGTGTTACTGTAAGAATTTGCATTTCCAATTGCGTTACCGTGACCGTGCATGCTACCATTTGCGTTTGTGTACGTGCTTGCATTTGCGTTTCTGTTTGCTTTTGTGTTTCCTTTGGTGTCATCATTGGTGTTACCATAAGCGTTTGCATTTCCAGTTTCGTTACCTTGACCATGCTTGTAACCATTTGTGTTTGTGTATACGCTTGCATTTGTGATTCTTTTAGTGTTCCCTTTGGCATCATCATTGGTATTACCATAGCTGTTTGCATTTCCAATTGTGTTACCATTACTGTTTGCGTGCTTGTCTCCATTTGCATTTGCGTTTCTGTTGGCCTTAGTGTTCACGTTTTTGGTAGCATTTCCTTTGTCGATTGTGTTACTGTTTCCTTCTGCATTGCCATTGTCATTACTGTTTGCATTTCTGTTTGCGTTTCTCTTACCTTTTGTGTTATTGTTTACATTTGCGTCACCATGTGTGTTTCCATTTGTGCTTGCATTTGTGTTACAGTTAGGGTTACTATTTTATTTTACCTCACTGTTTCCATCACCATTTGTGTTAACATTACCGTTTGCGTTTTTGCGTTTGTGTAGTGCACTGCACTGTCTTCTGAGACACATAGCACAGCAGTGTGTGTTTGATTGGTCTGAAACTTGGCAGGTAGAAAGACCTTTTTTCAAGGAATATGCTATTTTTTGTTTGGTGAAAACAAATTTTCCGTTCCAGAGTTATGGACATTTGAAGTTGTCCCACTTCACCATCTGCCATTTTAGTGCATTTTCGGCCATGATTTCCACCATTTGGTGTTGGAAGATTTCTTAAAGGTACAGAAACATAAAAAATTGAATATCTCTGGAACGGTATGGTCTTTTCACATGAAATGTGGAGGGTGTTGAGTGGATGTCATGGAGATGTGAAATATGCTGCTTACATTTTTAAAAAATAATTTTCTATGGAGATACTGCGTGACGCAGTTAATGTTTTTCGCATAGCATTCTGCATGGTGCTACTGCCTTTAAATTTATAGCGTAGGTAGCCCTAGTGGCTTGGAGGTGCCTTGCAGTGGTTCTGTTTGTAAAACATTAACAGGTGCAGAATTTGCCACTCCGACAAATGAAAATTTGGTTCTCTATGCTTCAATAACTTCTGGACCTTGTGTACGATTTGCCTGCATTTGGAATGTACAAAGATTAATAAATCATCTTTCAGTGTGCCAATGTTTGGGTTGCTGGCACTTACAGTTGCTGGATTGTGTATGTTACATTGTTTGCGCATGGCACTGTGTGACCGTTGAACAGATGTACACACAGTTCTCGACAAACGGTGTACCATGGTACATGTCTTCATTTACCAATTTTCATTTCACTCAGTCATACAGGTTTTGTGCAGCACAGTGAATAAATCACATGGTGGGAGCACTCCCACCACTACATTCCATTCACTATTTATAGTGTTCATTCTCAAAAAGAAGGGAAATTCAAGGCAAAATACTCTGTTTAATGCATCAATTAGGGTTGTTCCACAGTGACAAAAGTGAGGAAATTCAGTGTTAGGGTTGAAAACCCTAACTGAGCATTCCCCCCCATATCCACCGCCACCACACACACACACATACATGCAAGTAGGGGAAGGACCAAGGCAACATAACCAATTACACACAACCAGCAGCAGGTAACAGGAATAACATACAACTATCTAAAGCATGAAACCACACACCCATGCTCTCATTGGACAGTGGCATGGGGATGTCATTGCTAACTCTAAACCCAGACATTCCATGCTCCACAAAACACATATCACAATAGACAACTGGGCATGTTGGGCCACATGCTGCCACCAACATAGAACACAGAATACACAAATGGTATTCTGGGGTTCGCAAGATCCAAAAGAGGATTTTGCACATTCCCTGAAATACTTTCGAATATCACTTTCACAAATGTGACAGTGTCATACTACTGTGTGCATTTGAGACACTTTCATGTTTGTAACAGTATTTTGTGACACTATTTTGCATGCTTTTGCAAATGCGACACTGCTGTGTCTTCCGTTTGCAACATTTTCGTGCTTGAGACAGTATTTTGCAACACTACTTTATATGCTTCAGCAAATGCAACACTTTCGTGCCTTCCGTTTGCAACACTTTCATGTTTGAGAAAGTATTTTGCAAAAGTATGCTTCTAATGAGTGCACATCTTTGCCATTATCCTGCAAGCAAACAGTTGGGTCCTTTGGGCTGAAATTTGCAGGGTGGCAAGACCTGTCCCACAGATGTGCCTTTTCCTGCTTTTTTGCTAAAATAGTTAAGGATGACAAAGTTACACTGTTCCAAAATTGAGCAATTTGCCATAGACTAACACCGCGGTGCCCATGATGCCTTTTGCCACCCATATGTTGATAATGAAACGAAGTACACAGTTTTCGCTACTGCCAGCTTGGTTCATCTTTATGTGAACTAACCTCAGAGAACAACTTTGCAAATAATGTAAGATATCTGAAGTTGGATTTCTCCACTTCCTACAGTAACACAGGTGTCCACATCCTGCTGGTTGTGTGTGATTGGTTGTGTTGCCTTGCTCCTTCCCTTACTTGCATGTGTGTGTGTGTGTGTGTGTGTGTGGTGGTGGTGGTGTTGGTGGGGGAATGCACAGTTAGGCTTTTCAACCCTAACGCCGAATTTCCTCACTTTTGTCACTGTGGAACAACCCTAACTGATGCATTTAATGGAGTTTTTTTGCCATGAATAAATATATATATATATATATATATATATATATATATATGTGTGTGTATTTTTTATTTTTCTTTGATTTACACATATTTGCTCTCTTGGATTTAGTAATGCACACAAAAGGACAACCTGCAAATACTCAGCTGTGCTTGGAATAGATGATATGTTTCACTCCACAGTGATTTAGCTTTATAGTGCTGGTGGATGGGGTACCCAGGCAAGGTGATCAGGAATGGTTCTTTAACACCAATGAATTATTCATGAACAGTTTATGAACTGAGTCCATAAATGCACATCAAAGTTCCGCAATCATGTTCATAAATAGTGAAACAACAACAAATGGCCAGACTTCATGAAAATTCTTGAACATAATGGTTCATAAAGGTTCATAAAAGTTCAAGAAGTTCCTCAGCTGAATTTTTGTGAACACAGCCCATCAATATTTTTGGTGACCAGAAATACCTTGCTTTTACAATATATGTTAATTCGTCAGGTAACCCTGTTTTCAGCCATGTTCTCAGAAGATGCTTACACTCTGAAGAAACCAGTCAGATCCATTTGACCCTTACTTATTTTATCACACAACCTAAGCAATTTAGTATAATAATTTTGCTTTAACAAATGCAACATTTTTTAATGAACAGCCTTTCTTATAAAGCATTTTAGAATTAGTAACTTACCGTATACTTGCTTTTTTTTCTTCTTCAACCAAATGGAATCACTGATTGCTTCTTTTTTATTCAGACCCAAATACTATTCATTTCAGCAGAATCTGCAATATTTTTAAAAAGTTGGGAGTTTAAATTGTAATGCTTTTTGATGTTCAGATAGTTAATTGCCTCATAGAATATATACTTTCCACTCCTAAACTGAAAAAAGTTCTGATTTTATGATGCTTTATAACTTTTTCAGTGGAAAACTGTGCGTTATGATATGCAAATTAGCTATGCAAATTGATTTTGTCTCTGTTCATCATGGTCCTGTAAATATTTATATGTTTTGCATTGATGAACAATTTAAGAACTTATTTCATGAACTCAGCTACATGATAACTAAAAACCTTTTACTGATCTTCATGAACGATTCACAAATCTTCAGTTCACAAGTTAATGAACTTCATTTCACCTGGGCAGTCATTACAGAAAGCCTCTTGGGAATGATACCTGGCTGTGGCTGCAGAGGATATAAGGAAGGAGTGAAAAAAAGAAGGCAGTAATGACTTCCTGGGGTACTGTACAGATGTGACAGCCAGGATGCAATGCAGAAATGCTGCAGAATATCACAAAATGCTGCAGTTTACTGCAGGGGCCATTATAAGTGAATGGCAATTAAGCATTTTTTGCCATGCAGGATTTTGTGACGTCATTACTGCAAGTTACTACGCTTCATCATGGCTGACACATCTGTAGCTAAGTTGTTTACCTCTTGAAGGATCAATTCCAGAATTGGTCAAAACTAGACTGGTATCGAATGGACCTGACAAATGGAACAGATAAACAAATGGTTGCCCTGCGATATAGCATGCCTCCAACTCTGGAGTTCTGGAAGAGAAGGATACAGTAATCTCTTAGATAACAAACAGGGCATTGTACAAAAAGGAGGGAGATGGTACAAAACCTATTGCATTGTGGGAAAACAAAGCACATATTTTAACCAGGGAGTAGAAGGAGGACCTCTCCTCCTCACTTCTCTGAGCTGGAAAGATAGTAATCCAGACTGAGGTGACCCTATACATTAAAAGGGGTGCGAAATGGCATTAGTGGCAGTAGCAGCTCTTAATCAGGCTTGACACTATGCTTTTCTGTGACCACCATCCCCAAATCTCAGAATCTCTGCACAGCAGCCCTGAATTGGGCTCCTGAACCTGCCATCTGCTGCTCCTGGACCAGCCACTAGAAACTCCACCAGCCAACCTGTCTACACAGCTCTCTAGTAAGATTTGCCCTGAGCGGGCTTGTCTGTGGTGCTAGTGGCAGCAGCAGCCCTTAATCGGGCTTGCCGCTAAACTCTTCTATGACTGCAATCCCAAATCTCGGCTCATGTACAGCGGCCCAGATTTGGGCTCCTGAACCTGCCTTCTGTGGCTACTGGACTGGCCACTAGAAACTCTTCCAGCTGACCTGCCCGCACAGCTCTCTAGGAAGGTAGGCTTAGTTATGGACCATCAGAGATCCCAGGGTTTAAAAGGCACAAATTGGATTGGACATTCTTTACTGCATCAGCCTTCCTATTGGCTGCAGCAGTGCTCTGCTGCTTTTTAATTATTTCTTTTAATTTTGGCACCTGTAGCTAATCAGTTGTGTGCCTTCTAGCTGATTCTTCAGCTATCCTACCCTCCCTTGCTCCAACCTCTATTAAATGCTCCTTCAGTCTCCACCCCTGGCTCCTAAATGGTGATCCGCCTCACGTAGCTTTCTGCTTTTAAAGGGGCTACTCCTCTATAAATTGCTCACTTTCCATCTATCTGACTTCCAGTCTTCTGCTGCATGCAAAACACAGGGTCAACTGCTTTCACCCTTCCAGTTACTGCTGCAGCTCTTACGTCTATTGGGTAGTTTCCTTGGTTCCATTATAACCACCTTCCTTTTTCCCCTACCAATGCTAATATCACTCATTATGTTCTCATTTGGTGCCCTACTAATGAGAGGTGTGCTGTCTCTCACTTTCATAACTATCTTAGGTCAGTCAAGTACAGTTCAACCAGTACTAGCCTTACCAACTTTTGCTGGCAATGCCCTCTCTGCCTATAGCACTGTGATGTTACCACATTGTCTTAACCTTCACATCACTCACCAGGACTTGCCACCATCCCTCAATAAAGGGCTGTTTGTACAACCCCATGGTTGGATGCCCCCCTGGCCCTCCTCCCTGAAATTTCCAGCTATCATAATAAACTCACCATCTCCCACTACCATAAAAGACTAGATAAAGTCAGCAATAAACAGCTGAAAGTATACCTCTGTTGTATAGCATTATTGCTACTACTGCTCTCAGGAAATATCCACCCCAACCCCATCCCTGCTCAAACTACCACTGTTCCCCCAAGAACTGCAGGGCAGCTAATAATTGCTTCAATAAACATATGCAGCCTTCTACCTAAAATGAACAACTTGAATGCATAGATTCTGCAACACAATCCCAATATTTTCTCAATAGATGAGACTTGGCTCTCCTCAGAAATAGCTGATGCCTCAATCTCTATCCCTGGATATACCATTTACAGAAATGACTGCTTAACCAAGCATGGGAGTGGGTGTGCAATCTATCTGAAAGACAGCTTTCAGGACCAAATCCTGCCACTTCCCAACATTGGGGGTAACATGCAAGCACTTGCTTTAAAAGTGCTCCTTGGGGCACATAATAAATCCCTTACTGTTCTTTCTGTTTATATCCCACCCAAGCAGAAGGCACTAAGATTAGATTCTCTCATGGAGTGCAGAGGTCCTCAGAAACTTTTTTGCTAGGTGACTTTAACATCAACTGGTTCTCCCATGATGCTAGCCCCTACAGCAGTACACCTCTCCCAGCTTGTTGACTCTCCCACTCAGATGAACTACAAGACTGGATCATCTTAATTACTGCACTGGATACTGTCTAACTGTCCTGATCACATTTCACATACAACAATACTCCCTGATGACTGTAGTGACCATTCACCGGTCTTGTTCCACTGGTCAAATAATTCCTCTAAACCCCCACCTAGAACAGTTACCAATAAGGTCCTTAAATATGGACACCTTGAACTACTGAAAGTTGAACTCCATCAGCAGGACTGGTCAAAGTCTACTCCTCCGGCACAGTCAACACAGCACTTGCTGATTTCATTCACCTTTTCAACAGTGTGTGCGACAAGAATGTCCCCCTTATAAGAAGCAGAAAATCAAAGGGCATAGCAAACCGTGGTTCTCGCCTGACCTTCTTAAGTGTATGAAATCTAGCAACCACTTATGGCACAGAGCTCCAGAAATGGGTAAACAGGCTGACATCCAGAGATACAAAAAAGCTTGCAATGGTTGCACCAGGGCCATATGATCAGCTAAAAACCAGTACTACAAGGAAACTCTGACACAGTCATGGAGAGATGGCAGAAAATTCTGGGCAAACCTAAATGAAGTCATGGGTAAGGAAAACAAAATGCCCCCTTAACGCTAAACATTGATTGTGTTCCTACACTGGACCCCTGTACTATTGCAAATACTTTTAATAAAGCTTTTCTGATCTGAGTGATGTACTCCCCCCAGACTTCTTCCTCCACACCAACTCAGCAACTGGAGACCAGCCCCACTCCTACCCACAATTCCACATCAGAGCTCTTATGGTCTGGGAAGCTAGGAAATACTTCCTAAAGGTCATACAGAAGTCTAGATTCAGTGGCGAGTCCTTTGACCTAAAATTTGTGGCAATAACCTTGGATGATATTCTGGCTCCACTTACACATATTATCAACACTTCTCTTAGATTTTCTCAATTCCCCGGAATCTGGAAATTTGCTTTGGTGAAACCTGTCTTTAAGGCTGGTGATTGCACCCTTCATTGAAACTACAGACCTATCTCTATTCTTCTGCCATTATCCAAAGCACTTGAAAGAATAGTGGCAGATTAATTGATGGATTACTTAGAAAAATGCAATATACAATGTCCACATCAACACGGATTTCGTAAAGGACACAGCACTACTATTGCATTTCTGGAGTTTACTGGGTACATTCACAACTCCTTGGACCAAGAAGCCCTTGTTGGCGCAGCTTTTATTGACTTGACTAAAGTGTTTGACACGGTCAGTCACTCCGTATTGGTGGAACAACTTACATCCATTGGCCTCTCTGCTGATATAGTTGCCTGGTTAAATAGTTATCTTACTAACCATTCTCAGCAAGAAAAAATAGCTAACGTCCTCTCAGAAAGTAGACCTGTTCATTCTGGTGTCCCTCAAGGGTCCAGATTGGGCCCTCTCTTATTCAGTATATTCCTCAACCGGCTCCCTTATTCCTGTAAGAGTCGGATTCTGCTATATGCAGATGATGCAGTCCTGTTCACTAGCAATCCTGACCCAAAGTTACTGCAATGCAAGTTACAACAAAGTTTCATGGAAGTTGAACGGTGGTTCAGGGAGCAAAAACTCATAAACTCCAAAAAATTGAAACAGTGATGTTCTCCAGCTCCCTTAATAGGCATCGTTTCAACCCCCTTACCATCACTAAAGTGGATGGTACTCCCTTGGATCAGGTGTAGCATTTTAAATACCTGGGGTTCATGCCTGACAGAACTATGTCATATGTACAACATATAGACAATGCTGCCAAGGCCATTAATGTTCGCATTGGTCTACAGTATAGGGATCGACAAAGCTTGACTCTGGGGGCTCTGAATCTTGCAATCCTTAGTTCAGTGGTCTCACCCATTGAATATAGTCTAGTAATTTATGGTTCCACCTCAAAAACAGCCCTCCGACACATTAAAGTGACCTTAAACAAAGCCTGACTACTTGTTATAGGGTCTGAGAGCCTTACACATACATGTTACTTGTATGATCAGGCAAACTGGCTCCAGTTCTCTGGAAGACTCTGGTTTCAAACCTACTTGTTTGCCTAAAAAGCAAGTCTTGGTCTGTTGCCGCCTGGCATACAGAAGCTTCTTACCCCCTTTGAAAACAATCGCTGCACCAGAAACTCAGAAAGCATGATTTTTAAAATTTCCTGATGTTGTACCTCATTAGGTCAGAGGGATTTTGCCCACCATGCTCCTGATTGGATTAATACACTTTCTCCTGACATCTCCTCTGCTGCTACCTTAGGCATCTTTAAATGAAAGCTTAGGAAACATTTAGTCACAATGGCCAATTGTGATTGTTTCCACTAACACATTGTATGACACAGTAGTGGTCACACCATCTCCCATCCCAGCCACCCCCATCCCCTTCCCCTTAGTTACCTAAACTGGTCCCTAGCTCATACTGTCTGGTTTCTCTACTTTCTTGTCCTACATGTGGCAATTTACCTGGTCCATTTCCTCACTTCCCTTCTAATCTCTCTCCTATCAATTTTCCCTCTTATCTTCCACTATATTTTTCACCCTTGACTTTGCAGCTGGTCTTAACTGTCTCCTCATTACCTGCGATAGTTTCTTCTCTACCTATCTCTAATGTGATGAGGCCTCCTTGGCTGGGTTTCCCTCACTTATACCTGTACTTCCCATGAAATCTTCCCGGATTGTGTTTCGTACTATCTCACCCTGATACTTTCTGACAATAATAGCATACATTGCACAGTGCCTTTGCTTGTTGTTTCTTTTTGTTATTATTATTTTCATACGAATATATATGTTTGAATAGTTATATATATCTTTCTTTTTTTTAGAATTGTTGTTGTAGTGCTGCATTTGCATCTCTGTTTCTTTTTTCTGCCCTGACATGGAACCTATGTAATGAGCTTGCTTTCAAAGGTAATAATCTGATATCACAATAAATATATAAATCAATAAAATAAAATAAATAAATAAATTCTTAGTTGCTGTATATTATGTTCTTTTAATAACAGACTATTGTTTTTTCCCATAGAGAAACTGTGGCTTAATTTGCCATTATAGAGGAGGGTTTATAATGGCAAATACACACTGGGTTTTCCTCATCCTGCGCATGCACCAGCAGCCATGCTTCCCTTCCTGACTTCCAGATGTTGTGACTTACTGCTGGAGCTCATAGGCCATTCGGAATCATGGGTAAATAAAAAAAAAACACAAATGCTGCCAAAAACTTGAGGTACTTCAGACAAAAAAGAGAAAAAAAGGTTGTCTTCAACAGCCTTGTCTGACTGCGGAACCCACTGAAACCCAATTGGACTGTGGCGTGGCTGCATGAAGACGTCTTCTTATTTTATATAATTGATGTGGCAAAAAAAATTCCCAGCAATTTTATAAAATGAAACATGAGGTGGTTTGTAAAACTTGACTTTTACACACACCCAAGCTGTTGGATGCTTAGATAAATGCTTTGAGCTTCTTTGTCGGGGTTTATGTAGCATCCAACACCTTGGATATGAATAAAATTCTTGTTACATACCCTGCTCATACATTATTCTATATTTTATTTATTTATGGGTTCTCAGATAAGAAGCTTAAACTGGTGACCTGAACAAAACTTTCTATTACTGCATCATACTGTCTACTGCTATACACTAGAAATCTTGGGCTAAATTTTCAAAGGATGATACAGGGCTTGCATTAAAGCCCTACATTACACCCATTTTGTTTTGTTTTTTGCACAGCTGTGCCAAATTCCTTTGACACAACTGGTCCTGATTTTAGAACATCAGGCACAGTTGCAATAGTTTCCTCATCTTACGGCAGCCTGCACCAACGATTTAGTGCAAACCTCATAATAAGTGTCCCCCAAATGGCACAAGTTGGACTAGGGAAAAGCTGGTCTAACTTGTGGCATTTGACACTAGGGATTGAAAATCCTGATCGCTGGCCAGAAAAATGCCACAGGCCCCTTTTGCCAAATGATCAGCACACCACGGGCTTGTGGCATTCTTGGGACAGTGAAAATCAAGCCCCTTATCTTTAGCCAGCCTTCTAGGACCTATCTTGCAACAACACAATTCTAATGACACATATAGTGTACTTAGCGAGTGTTTACAAACTCTTAACTTTGATTAACTATCATTGTATCTCCCTTTCTAAAAAAAGACAAACTAAAATAACAAGCATTTATTGAAGTACTAAAACTAGAGAGGAGAAGTTTCTAGCACTCCACTATCAAATGAGTTTTAGCCACTCACTTCCCTCAGTTATTTCTTAATTCCAGCAATTAGCAGTTCTCAATTAGTCTTTTATGGTGCTTAACTGCCTGACTTGATCTTTTCAGCTTTAGTCCATCATATTTGTTTGAGTCAATAGCCATTACAGCTGCCTCATTGTGTATGCCATCATTTCTGAAATCCACAATTTTTTGTCTTGATACAGTTTATAAAGCCTGTCTCTCCTGCTTCTGTATTCACAGTCAGTGTTTTAACATCTTGACTGTCCTTGATCCTTTGGATATTTTCCCAGTTTCTCCATAAGACATGTCCTTGCTGGTTTTTCATTTTGTATCATCTTGAGTCATTTTGTTCTATTACTAAATCTTTCAGGTTCCACATATTATCTCTGTTTTTCTTAACGCATACACTATCTCCTTGCTGCAACTCCAGTAATGATTGGGTACTTCTATCAAAACAAATCCTTTGTTTTATTTTCTGTTGTTGTTTGGTCTGTATTATATTTTCTACATTGGTTGTTCTGAGCAAGTCTTCCTTCACTGGAATTGTCAATCTAATTCTTCTTCCCCTTAGCACTTGTACAGGTGACAGTCCTCCTTCAAGTGGGAGAACTCTGCTAATATTAAGAGTCTTTGACAGATGTCTTCCCCACTGTCATGTGATGACTTCATAACATTTTTCACAATTTTCACAAATTCTTTGACTAGTCCATCTAACTGGGAATTATTTGGACTTGAGGTACTGTATAAAATTGCCATTCTCTTGCAAACTGCTTGAACTCAGTGCAGCTAAATGGAGGTTCATAGTCACCCAGTACCTCATCAGATATACTATGCTTTGAAAGAATTGCTTTCAGGCAGTTTATCATGGTCACGCTAGTGGTACAGTGCAGTGTACACACTTCTACATATACTAAGTAGTAATCCGTCACAATCAAGTAATATTTTCCATACTATGTGAACAAATGTGTTCCTAATTTCTAAAAATGTCTCTCTGTGATGGAATGAGGATATAATTGCTCTGCCTGCAGATCTGGTCTACACTTCAAACATGATCCACAGTTTGTCACTATCTCTGTGATATCATAATTGATTCTCAGCCAACACATAATCTCACATGCTTGTTGTTTGTGCTTCTCAATTCCCAAATGTCCTTCTTGGATCTTCTGCAGCATTTCACTCTGTAAGTTTTTTGCAATCACAACTTTTCCACATGAGGAATAATACCCAACAGAGAGGGCAGTACTGGGAAATACCGGACCACCCAGGGGCATGATGAGGCCCAACACCACAGGTGGAGGGCCTTATAGCCCCTGGAAGGTCTGGTATTCCCCAATACCACCCACCCTGCAGGATATTATTGCACTTAGAAAATGGCAATTGTAAAAAAAAATAGTTTATTAAAAAAATTGTTAGTAACAAAATTACTTTAATAGAAGTTTTGTAATAAAATATTTCCTCTGCCTGGATTATGATTAGAAACAAACCTGGTTGTATGTAGTTCCCCCCAAAGCAGTCTGCTTATGTTTGTTGACTAATAACACCCCATCGTCATCAAGCAGCAGCTTTGTTTCCCCATTCCACCTTTTTGTTTTATTGCTTTGTCTTTTTGTTTATCTCAGCCCTGCCATTGGCACTGGCAATTGGATTTTTTTTTATTGGCAGCTGTTGCCATAGTAATTGGGATGGAAGAAATAGACAGGATGTTAGCACAGTTGGCAGCAGACACTACTGTAGGAGATATTACTTTTTAGGGCTGTGGGTGGAGCCTACAGCTCTTCTGTCATTGATCAGACTATAGCTCTAAAACAGCTTTTTGTGAAACTCCCTTTTTAGACATTTGGAGGTATTCCTCTGCAACTGCAAAGTAGTGCACTCTCTCTCTCTCTGATTTTTGCTATTTGCTGCTCTATGTTAAAGGTGTCTGAAGGGGGGGATGCTACTGTATTGTGCCTCAGAACTTCTCAGGCTATTAACAAAAAAAACCTTTTTAAACTACTGTTTCTATCATCTGTCCAGCTCAGTCTAATAGATGTATTCTATTTCTTTCAGCAACACAGGGGTTAACTCATTATATGATGTCTGTAAAACACTAAACTTCTACAGTGTCAGATGACATACAGTGGACCTGCAGTCTGTGAGCTATTTCATTGCCATGGGCACACATGCGAACTGCAGGGCAGGGGGGCTGTAGCCCCATCACTTTTTTTGGCCTGAAGGATCTTGCTCTTTAAACAAACTAACAAATAAAAACAGTAAGCATAAACTAGCATGACAGAGTTAGTTAAGTCCACCTGCTCAGGCATACATAGAACAAAAGAGGTGCTTCGTGCTTGTTTACTGTTTCTGGAGTCAGAAGTATCAAGTGGAAAATGCTTTTAAGTGTGTGTGTGTGTGTGTGTGTGTATATATATGCAATCCTGCTTTGAGATGGGCCATGTGACACAGACTGCTCATCTCTTATCTAGGATTTATGGTCTGACTGAGCATTCCCTCATGCGTAGCAGTGTAAAAGTGTTATGTTTCCATCCTCCAGACAGACAGTTTCAAAATTAAAAGGAAAAAAAAATAACACATTTACAGAGGGGAATGGAGTAATTAGACGGACTCTGTTATGAATGGGGAGGTTGGTTATTGCATGGATCTGGAATCTGTGTACTGGAGTGTGTTTGTTTACAATTTATAAATGTAGATGTTTAATAAACATATATATATATATATATATATATATATATATATATATATACATATATATATATATATATATATATATATATACTACAACATATATATATATATATATATATATATATATATATATATATTTTTTTTCTTTGGTAACCAGAGAAGGCCAACTTGGCATAGGTGCTTGTTTCTAGGGGTAACCTAGAAACACTGGAAGATTAAGTGACTTAATCAGAGCCACATAATATGGAAATGGAGGGTGTGGGAATCATGTCTCAATGCTGGATGTAGAAAGCTAATTTATAGCTCATTACTCTAACCTCTATAATATTCTGCCAGCCCCATAAGTAGTGAACAGTTTAGGCTGGGCTGTTAATATCTCAAAGGAGAACTGGCTTGAATCAGCAAACATGTATTTTTGTAGAAGTAGATGTCATCTACTACGCTTCCACATTGGTTGCTAAATGGTGGCATCTTTATGGTTATAATATCCCTCCAGTTGCTCTGCTTAAGCTAGTGTACCTAATCTTGTTGGTGCTCATACTATCTGGGGACATTGAATTGAACCCAGGTCTGATGCCTAGTCAACTACCTATAAACTGTGCTGGCTGCGATATGAAAGGTCTGCACATTGTCCATCTCAATGTCAGGAGTTTTCTCCACAAGCATGCAGAACTTGAAGCCTGGGTGATAAACTACAACTCGGATGTGCTCTGTCTATCTGAGACATGGTTAAAGCCCTCCATCCCAGACACCTGTTACCTGCTCCCTAACTACAACCTCCTCAGGTGCGACAGACCACCCCCAAAGTGTGCTCAGGGTGTGGCAATCTATTTCAAAAACAATCTTAACCTAACCATGCTAACTGACAAATGTAACTGTTTGTGTGAATACATCCACACCATATTCAGACTAGGAGCTAAGAATCTCCACATCATCTGTGCCTATAATCCTCCCAAGTGTGGGCAAAATGGCCTAGTGGAGTTGCTGGACCATACGGCTACATATGTGGGGAAAAATTAACTCATCATCCTTGGGGACATAAACCTAAACTGGCTTAACAATTCCCAGGATATCCTACAATTCTTGGTACAGAGCTACAACTTGTATCAAATCATTGCTGACCCTACAAGAGTGTCTGCGACTGCTGATTCCAGCACCCTTATTGATTGGATCTTAACAAATTGCATGAACAGGATTGCAGCATCAGGCACTCTGCTGGACACTATCAGTGATCATTCCCCTGTTTTCTGTACCTGGAGTCCATCTTCAATCTCCACATCCCCCCAACACTGTATATCCTTCAGGAACTACGCCAACCTAAACCAGGCTCTCTTTCTATATGATGTGTCTCACGTTGACTGGTCACCTGTCTACCAGTCACTGAATACAGACACTGCTCTCCATGCTTTTCTGAATAGATTTGTGTTGCTTCAAAATAAACATACTCCTGTTATCACTCGGCAGGTCCGTGATAAACAAAACAGGTGGTTGCACATAGACCTCCTTGCATCCCTCAAGAATAGGGACAAATGCTGGAGGAAGTTCAAAATGTCCAGTCTCAAAGCTGACTTTAATATCTACAGAGAACAGCGATAAAACTGCAAAACACTAATAAGGTCTGCAAAAAGCCAGTATGGCAAAGGTCTACTGGTAGATGCGGCTGGTGACCAAAGAAATTTTGGTCACATATCAAAGCTTTCCTTGGCTGTAAGCAAACACACACCAACAGCAACATGATACTGAAAGGAGTTCATTGTAATGACCCAGACACATTTGCCAATGCATTCAATAATCATTTCTCCAACTTCTCCAGATATACCACTGCCTTTTCTCTTGAGAATTTATACCCCACCTTGAAGAACACGACAATGACACCACCATTCTACTTTAAAGCTATCTCTAAGAAGGATGTCCTCAAACATCTCAGTACTATATCAGACAGTACTGCTGTTGGATCTGACTGCCTTGAACCAAAACTCTTAAAGCTGGCTTCCCCGTTCATTGCAGGACCACTGTCCAAAATTCTCAATATGTCCCTGGGTGAAGGTGTCGTGCCCAAAATATGGAAACTGGTCAGAGTCATGCCGGTCCTTAAAAAAGGTGATAAGAAAGACATAACTAACTACAGACCAGTAGCTATACTGTCAGTATTAAATAAAGTCCTTGAGAAGCCCATCACAGCACAGATTTCTGAACACCTCTCCAAGTACAATCTTCTCTACACAAACCAATATGGTTTCAGAAAAGGCCACAGCACTCAAACTGCCTTATTACAGCTGACAAATGACACACATCTTGCCATGGATCAGGGACATCTAACCGGTTCAGAATTTATTGATTTAATGAAGGCTTTTGATTTTGTTAACCACCCTCTTCTGCTATCTAATCTCCAAGCCTTGGGTTTCTCATCCGGAATTGTAACCTGGTCTCGTAGCTATCTGTCTAATAGGATTCAAGTTGTAAACTTCAACTTGGCCACTTGGTAAAAAGCAGTCATTGATGTTAGCGTACTGCAGGGATCTATCCTTGGACCTCTTCTCTTCTCGATCTTTATTAACATAGCACAAAATGCATTCTCCTGTTCATCGTTGCTATATGCCAATGGCCTTGTTCTGTACACTAATGTGCTGTCTATTAACCAAAAGCTCTCAATGGACCTACTAAATATCCAGTCCTGGATCACCAAAAATAGGCTTGTTCTCAACAGTGGAAAGACTGAGGCTATGCTCTTTGGTTCATCTGCTAAAGTAAAAAATAGTTGGGATCTTTTCAGAGTCTCCTTGGCTGATGGTTCCCCACTGGAGGTAGTAACTTCCTTTAAATACCTGGGTGTCCTGCTTGATGAATCACTCACTTATGATGCCCATATAAGCAACATGTGTAAGACTGTCAATGCTAAACCGGGTTTAGCCTACAAAACGAGCCATATTCTAACCCCTTCTGCAAGGTTGGTCATTGCTAGAGGAATTCTACTCCTGTCACTCTCATATGGATTCATAATCTATAGTAATACATCTAAGGCTTCTCTGCAAAGGTAGGACACTACATACAGTATAACAATATATGCTGATACACCTCTGCATCCTCTAGGTTAAGACATCACTGCCTACTATATAGCGACCTAAACTGGCCCTCTCCTATAGTACACTGGCTCCTCTCAGTAACCTTCTAGATAGTATTCTGCGGTCCAATATATCTACCTGCCTCACCTCTATGCTAACCCCTCAGCCCATCTCCTATGGCCTCCGATCTGCTGACCTTTCCTTGCTTAATATTCCCAGATTTAAAACAACTAAAGGTAAATCTGGATCCTCTCATGTAGCCTCTAGTTACTGGAAGTCGCTGCCCCTAGATGTAAACCTGGTCCCTAGTCACGCTATATTTAAGAAGAAGCACCATTCCCTCCTTGCTGTACGTGCCCAATGCTCATGCTTCAATCTACCATAGGTCATGGCTCACTCTGCTATTGCTGCCTCATAGTTCCTTCCTGTTTTTCTATTGTGAGAGCTTGCACCTTGCTTCTGCTGCTTCTCCCACCAAATTTCATACCCTACCCCCCCTTTCCCATCCCTTTCCCTCTCCCCCCATCTCACTATGCTATATTTCTGCATTCCCTAGCTCCCTAACTTCTGCCGAAACTGTTTTTCAGCCCGGTGATTGTATGATGTACCAATACTGTTTGACATTTCCACGCTTTAATGTGATATTATTATAACTGCATTTTGCGGGCACTTACCTTATATTTGTATAATACTCTTTGTGTGCCCTGGTACTATTTTTATGCCCTGGTATTATTTTTGACTTAACTTTGTCCACTTCCGATTTGTGCTGTGTTGTACATTTCTGACACTGTATGCTCTGTACCTGTATCTCTCTATATTGTGACCTCCCAGGTCATGCCTGAAAATAGTCACTTTTGTGTCTAGTGCACCTACCCGGTTATCAAAAAATAAATCAATAAATATATATTGTTTTAAATCCCAGTTCTCATGTTGTTAATGCTTAATCTGAACTGGCCTTTTGGTAAATTCTGTGTGAGTTTTTGATTCACACACTGCTGGCATTGACCATTTTAGAACAATATGATCTTGTCAAGAACTTACATTGTTGGTACAATGCATCTGCTTTCTAATTTAGAATTTTTAGGTTCATGGGGACGTAAACAACTTCAAACAATTCTTGGATGGCACTTTGCAGCAGTATGTAACACATAAATATCCAACAGGTTAACTAAAAGGCCAGCAAAAGTGGGGC
The DNA here is from genome assembly GCA_016271365.2 of Neoceratodus forsteri. Taxonomy (NCBI): domain Eukaryota; kingdom Metazoa; phylum Chordata; order Ceratodontiformes; family Ceratodontidae; genus Neoceratodus; species Neoceratodus forsteri. Next base: position 1,153,260,425 of record CM057456.1, on the reverse strand, counting down.
AGAAACAGAAGGGGACCCACTATATGAAAAAAAAGCTTCTACAGGAAACATTACTCACAGGTTCAGTGCAGTTCTCCTTTAACTAAGCTTGCAGGGAATGCCAGGTATTGTATATAAATAGTAAGAAACTCCATTTACAGGGACTTGGAGCCATCTACAGAGAAATTCTTCCCATAGACTTGCATTAGTTATATGGGAAAACAGAGAAATTTGGCTTCCGTTGGAAATAATGTAATCTACAGGAAAATATAGGAACATTGTCCTGCAGTTACAGGAAAAAGGCAAGCTTAATCTGGGAGCAGCCACACACACACACACACACACACACACACATGCACATGCGCGCACACACACACACACACACACAGTAGCATTTACTCTGACTAAATAAATTCAAGAGGACTGATTTAGCAACATGACAGTTTTTGATGATTGTGACTAAACAGCACTATATGACACCAACAAGAAAATAACTCTGGTCATTTGGTAGCTTTTCACAGCCCTATCAGTTCTGGCTAGAACTTGTTTTTATAACTGTTTGTTTTAAAATTGAGAAAAGGAGCTAATGTGGTTGCTGTCTGAAGAAATTGCTGTCTAAAATGATGTTGGGAGAGTAATGTCTGTTGTAGGTGAGATCAGGAAAGTTATTCCGGTATTGGGGGGAAAAAAGTGAATAGTTTCATTTTTTGTACAGATGTGGGGAAGTGTGTTTTCTTTTCTGATGTCGCTGGGGTGATTTGTTTGTGAAATGAGCAGGAGCTAGATGAAAATGGTTGTACCCCTAGTGGCTTGAGAGGAGCGCGGACCGAGGACCACAAGTGGCAATTTGTTAGATGTTGCTCCCTTGATGTGCAGACTCCTTACCAGGTAGGTCGGACTATTACAGTGGCTGTTTTTTGAGGGGCCAGGAGCTGCAAGTAACTGTGTCCAGTTTTGAAAGTGTGTTGCAGTTTGAAAACATTTATTTTATTTTTTAGAGCATGGTTTGGCTGTATGTGGCTGTGGAGGACATGACTTGTCAGAGAACATGTGGAAATTGGGTGCTGGTACCACTCCCTTTTGGCGAACGGTAAGAAAAATGGTGGCAAGTCAGGTTCAAAATTCAGGGTGTCCATGGATACCCTAAGCATTGTGCCATCCTATATTGGCACTTGTTTTTTGGCAGGCTCTACTGAAAAATACCTATCCACTAAAACAAGTGTGCCAGCCAATCAAGATTGTGGAATTAAGATACCCATTTTCTAATCTTGCAAATAATCCCCTCTAACTCAGTTAATTGACTCCTGCAGTACTAATACCTTCTGATATCCACTGGACACTTGTTTTCATCGCTGCATAGTAGAGCTAAGCTGATATGGTGATATTACATAGTAGAGAGAGGGGAATATGGAAGCACGTGACCAGATACCAAAACTATGTCCTTCCACAATGGAGTTGAAACATATGCGGCCTCTCCACTGACCACAGTGCTATCCCCCCCCCAGGTGCACCATATTCCTGCTCTGCATTCACTTCCAGTTCAGTTACGGGTTCGGAGCTAGGTGCCACCCCCACCCTCTGATCACCATCCCTGTTATATAAGTAATGTTTCCCTGGTGTCTCATGGCATCCTCCCTGCCCTCTGATCACTGTCCCTATATTTCTATTAATTTTCCTGATGTCTAGTGGCACCCTCACTTTCTGATCACCATCCTCATATTTCTATGTTTCACAGGTGTCTAGTGGTACCCCTCTCCAATGGCTGTCCCCATATTTTTGTAATGTTTCCTAGTGTCTTGTGACACCTCCCACCCTTCAATAGCCATTCCCCTATATATCTAATGTTTCCCTGGTGTTTACTGGCACCCCCCTGATCTCATTCCCCATATTAATTTTAGAAATGTGAGCAGTAATAAAGAAAACCATCTCTCACTATTTTTTTTCTATTCTTTAAACCTAGAAAAAGAGAGAGACTGGCTCCTCACTGATCTGACCCCTGCCACCCTGACCTCCCACTCTCCGATTGCTGTCCCCATTACATATGTAATGTTTCCCTGGTGTCTAGTGGCACCTGTAATAAAGAAATCTGTCCCTCACTGTTTTTTGTTTTCTTCTTTCAACCTGTTCAAAAAATAAATGGTCCTTCACTGATCAGACCTCTGCCACCCTGACCTGCCTCCCTCCCTCCAGTTGCTGTCCACATTATATATGCAATGTTTCTTTCATGTCTAGTGGCACCCCCACCCTTCAATTGCCATCCCTGTATTTATATAATGTTTCTTTGGTGTCTACTGGCACCCCCACCCTCTGATTCCTATCCAGGTGTTTGTATAATGTTTCCCTGGTGTCTAGTGACACCCCACCCTCCAATAGCCATTCCTGTATTTATATAATGTTTCCTGGGTGTCTAGTGATACCCCACCCTCCAATAGCCATTCCTGTATTTATATAATGTTTCTCTGGTGTCTAGTGACACCCCACCCTCCAATAGCCACTCCTGTATTTATATAATGTTTCTCTGGTGTCTAGTGGCATCCCACCCTCCAATAGCCATTCCTGTATTTATATAATGTTTCCCTGGTGTCTAGTCACACCCCACGCTCTAATAGCCATTCCTGTATTTGTATAATGTTTCCCTGGTGTCTAATGGCAACAGTCTCTCGCTGTTTTTTTTTTCTTTAAACCTGTAAAAAAGAAGCCTGGCCCAGTGGCACTGAGGGTTGAAGTACTGGACACCAAACCTCATGCCACGTCGGCGAACCCTGGTTTAGGAACGAGCTCAGATCATTAGGGGTCAGCAGGGGAAGGAGAGGATTGAGCATCCAGAGGACTGCTCTCCTCTCCAGGGGAGGGTGGGGTTGTGTCTCCCACTGCTACTGTGGCTTCCAGTGTAGACTGTGAGCATCAAAACATGTGGGAGACCTGCTGAGGGGTATGGAGGTGATGACAGACATCCCATGGGTGGGAGCTTGCCCATCATATGCCAGACATCATTGCACATCTGCACCTCTGGCCCCAGATAATGGAAAAACCATGGCACCCAGGAAGGTGAAGGCAGGCTCAGTGGATGACCCACCATGCTCAGTTCTGGATCCACCCACCTGCTTCTGGTTCTCCTTTGTGTTCCGACCACACTCTAGATTCTAGATACAGTACCAATCAGTAGTTGGTGGCCCCGACTCGGGGGGGGTTCAGAGCCGTGGGGATGGCGAGTCGAAGATGCAGTGGGGCATCACCCTGGTACAAAGGTATGGTGTGGAGGGGGTCTCAGGTGAGCAGTAATGGGTCAGTACCCTGTGTTCTGCCAGAGAAAAGTCCTATGGGGCCAGTGCAGGAGTATAAAGAAAGATGACAAAAAAAAACTGCAAAAAAGAAAATGGTCCCTCGCTGATCTGACCCCTACCACCCCAACATCCCACCCTCTGATCGCTGTCCCTTTTATATGTGTAATGTTTTCCTGGTGTCTAGTGGCACTCTTCACCCTATGATTGCCATCTTTGTATTTATATAATGTTTTCCTGGAATCTGGTGGCACTTCCTACCCTCTGCTCCCCATTCCCATATTTGTGTAATTTTCCCTGGAGTCTAGTGACAACCACCTGCCCTCTGATCCACCTCCCTCTATATGTTTCCTTGGTGTCTAGTAGCAACCCCCACACTACAATCCCTGCCCCCCTAAATGTTTCCCTGGTGTCTGATGGCACCTCTAACCTCCAGTCACCATCCTGTAAGCCTTAATAAAGAAAACTGTCTCTTGATTTTTTTTCTCTCTTTAAACCAGTAAAACTAGAAAACAGTCATTTGCAAGTCTGACCCCTGTCACTCTGTCCTCTCACTCAATATTCACCACCCCACACCCCCAGTACACTCCCACACACCCTCACTCACCTGAACAGGTCACTGGGTGAAGATCCACTGTCCAGTTGAAGACACGTCTTGCTGTTGGAACTGGCAACTGCAATATGAAAAACTAAGGGAAGTGCTGTTCAACGTATTTCAATGAGATTTTCAAGTCTGAGGTATGACTTTGTCATTTTTGTATGTTGTCACCTCAAATTTCCAAACATGGCCTTCTTGAGACCCAACCTCACCACCAGTGATGGTGAAATTATGCAAATCAGGCCTGAAAGGCAATTTTGTGGTCACTTGGTGAAATCACCTTTCAGGTGGGATTAGAACATTTTTACCACCATTGTTCATGAGTTAGTCTCATAAGAGGGATATGTTGAAAATTTGGGGACAAAATATGTAAAGATGACAACGTTGAGAAGAGGCTGATGCTCATACTCCAGAGGGGGAGTAGCACAAGCAGTAGGGGGGGCAAATCAGGAAATCAGGGGGACTAAACAGGGTAAGAGCAAGTGGAAGGGGAGAAAAACAGATGCCAGGTAGGGAGACTGCAGGAGATATAGGTAGACCAAGCAACGATCATGGGGACAAGAGGATCCTGGTTTTGGGGAACTACATCATTCAATGAATCAGATGGGGGGTACAAATGGAAATGATGGGAGTTCTATAAGGGTGGAACGTATGCTGGAGATGACAGATGTCAAGATAGGGTACTTAGAAAATTCCTTATTAAATAAGCACGGTGGGGTACCCCACATTGTTGTACATATTGGTACAGATGATATGGCGAAGAACAGTGTAAAGGAAGTACAGGCAAGGTACGGGGACCTACCAGGTCAATATAACTAATATAAAATAGAAGATGGAAAACAGCTCATGCAGTACAGTGCATGACTATAACAGCATATGGGGCATAATAGCTAATTCCAGAAGAGCGCGGGGGGTCACAACAGCACATGGCAATAATATGTAGTGTTCCAGATAAGCACATGGCTAGACATCTCATGTAAGAATAGCACATGTCAAAATATCACAAGACAACACAGAGACCAGCAAGACAGGGAACAGACCTTTGTCAGTATACTGCCCCCATCCCCTGTGTCTTCTTTCCGAGGGGAACCCCCCCACATTGGCTGCATGTGCACGAGACAAGGCAGGCCAAGAGAGTTGGATGTGCTGTCCCTGCCGAGCAGCACCCATGGCGTAGTGGGTAGGAACATGCTGTAACAAGACAGGCATCCATCGTTGTCGGCCACTGGTTTGAGACCTATGGCATACAGAAACACACACACTCAACATCACAGACAGTCTGCCGTCCTCAGCCACTCACTCCCTGGAGATTGCAGGAAGCACAGGAAATTTGGACGTGATCACCGGAATGCAGCCCCTCCTGCTGTTATGTCCTGTGTTGCCCAGTACACAGCCGACATGTGGGAGTGCCCAGCCCATGGATGGGCCTACGAGGTATGTGTACATTTATTTTTTAACTTGTGCAGTGAATGCACACAGTGAAGCCCTGTTACTTATCCCACACCACCAACACAGCTGATGTGCAGGTGACCAACACACACCCCCAGGCACCATGGTACAGACTGCCCCCCAACCAGCTGTCTGTAGACTGCAGATGTACCCCTCAACACTAGGCACAATTTCCTCCCCCTCCACCACCACAAGAACTCACAGCATGCATGACGGCCATGGCCACTAAGGAATGCAGAAGTAGGCAGTGCAATGCTCCTCCCCACCAACACTGAGCCGTGGCCCCTATGGCAGCACCAGCCATGACTTGCGGAGGAGGTACTCATTCTCTTCACCCCCCCAGGCCAGCACTGTTGCTGACCTGCCAGTGCAACATGGGGGCAGCAATCCACCCTGCCACCCAGCTAACCGCACAGGCATGGAACAGCACATACCACAACTGCAGCACCCTGTGCTGCACCGTGGAGGCCCCATCAGGTGCTTGTGTGTAGGTCAGTGGCCAACCAGGGGCATAGTTCCGCTGCACACAGCACCTCTGTGAGCCAGTGTGGCAGGTCCACTGTGCAAATGAGGGATTGGTGGGTGGAGGTCCAGTGAATCAGTTTGACTGTGCAATGGAGGGAGTGCAGGGGGGGTTGCACTGCAAAGGACCTGGGCCACTGATACAGCCAATGGTGAGCACGCCAATCTCAGCCCCTCCCCATTGTGCGGGCACAGTCAACATGCTTGGGCAGTGCATGGCCCAGGTCACTGCTGTGGCAGGAATGGGGCACAAGGACCATAGACACAGGGCCCTCATTGCAAACACTAAGGACCACACAAACAGCATACGACATGGCTTTTGGCAGGGGCCGCTGTGTGCAGGCCCACCAGGATGCCCATACCACCCTCCAGCACAGGCATGGGGTGCATGCCCTCTATGCTGCCTGCCATGCGGTGCACCACAGCCTGCAACACCCTACTGCCACACATATGCTGTACCCACATCTCCGGCTGCTGGGTTAGCATGCAGTACACACCTGGGATGGGGGGCAGGGGCCATTGCAGCTCTACTTGTACTGCAGCATGCACACCTGTGGCCTCTGTGGGGCAGGCCCCACCCCTCCACTTAACTAGCTAGGCTAATGGACTGCAGCTGATCCTTGTTGAGGCTACACCATGCCGGATATCTGTACAGACACAAGAGGGTGCACATTGACCGCATGTAGTGGAAATACATCATGTATGATAAGGCACGATGCCCAGCCAGGGTGCATATGCAGGGTGAGGAGGATGTAAATGACATGGGCAATCAAAACCATGTCTTAGATGCCACTGACATTGCCACCAGGGAGGTGCTGGCATCTGTAAAGGACCGTGCCCATTGGATGAATGAGACCTGCAGCACAATGGTGGTAGTCTGTATGTCAGGCGTGCCATAATTTGTCATGGGGAGACTGCCAGAAATGCCCCCTCATTAACAGGACATATACCAGGGCCTGGACAACAACACATAGTCCGCCATCCCAGCTGATGCCCCTACATGAGCTGGTGATTCCTCCAGAGTACACCACAACAGTGACTGGAGTTGCCTTTCTCCAGTTTGACAGTGGCCCTGGGGACAACAGGTTGCTGATGTTCACCACACAACTGGCAAAGGCACAGTTCTAGGGCAGTGGCACAATCCTGGCTGATGGCACATTCAGGGTCACACCCCCACTGTTCCAGCAGTTGTATATCATCCATGGGCTGCTAGAGGGCAAAATCTTCCTGGCAATGTATTTTCTAATGATTGCCCGGACCACTGCTGCTCCATGGTGGGGAAAGTGATAGAGACCATCTTAAAAGAAAGGATGGTGGAGTTTCCAGAGGCTTCTGGGGTGCAGAATGACAACCAACATGTGTTTGTCTGGAAGGAGGTTGTATCACACCAGCCTAGCTGAATTCTTCGACTGGGTGATAAGATCCCTGGATAATGGGAAGCCTGTTGATGTTCACTATTTGGACTTCAGCAGGGCTGATCTGGAAATTAAGAAACCTAGGGATGGGTGAAAAATTTCTGGGGTGGGTGGCAAACTGTCTTGCAGACAGACACCAAAGGTGGGGGAAGGGGCCTCGACCCACAGAAGGGTCATCAATGGGTTCACACAGGGCTCAGTGTTGGGACCTGTCCTTATCAACTTATACATTGCAGACATAGGTGTGAGTGTTGAGAGTAAGATGAGTTTGTTTGCTGATGATTCAAAGTTGGGGGCGGAAGTGAACAGTGAGGATGGTAGGAGGGCATTACAGGGTGATTTAGTCAGGTTGGAAGAATGGGCACACACATGACAATTGGTGTTTAATGTGCATAAATGCAGCTTTCTGCATCTGGGCAATAAAAACCCTAGGTATAGCTATCAGCTGGAGGTAGTTCAGTTGGCAGTCTCCATGATGGGGAAGGAGCTGGGGGTGATGATAGACACCAAAGGGAACAATTCTGAGCAGTGCAAGAGGGCAGCAGCTAAGGTGAATAGAATGCTGGGGAGCATGTCTAGGGGTATAATGTCCAGGAGCAGGGAGGTTATTCTTCCCTTGTACAATTTATTGGTGGGGCTACACATGGAATATTGCATACAGTTCTGGTGTCCTCGCCTAAAGAGGGACATTGCATTGCTGGAGAGAGCACAGAGAAGGGCTACAAAGATGATCAATGGGCTGGGGGATATGACATATGGTGATAGGCTGAGTGAGCTAAACATGTACTACCTGGAGGACAGAAGGGACAGAGGGGACATGATAGAGACCTTCTAATATCTGAAGGAAGTCAACATAGTGAAAATGGACAGTCTGATAAAACTGAAGGGGCAGGAAACTACAAAAGGACACAATCCAAAACAGGTAGGTGGATGGTATAGAGGGGATGTAAGGGGGCTTTACTTCATGGAGAGGGTGGTGGCACCCTGGAATACACTTCTTGATGAGCTGGTAAAGCTAGATACTGTAGATGGGTTCAAGAGAGGATGGGACAGACATAGGGGCTTGGTGAAGGTTGAAGTTAAGAAGGGCAGGGGTGGGCAGGGGCTGAGTAGGGGTGATGGGTTAAAGAAGGAAGGTAGAACAGCTAGATATTGTACTTTATCAGTGAGCTACATTTGGGCAGACGTGATAGACCATTTGGCCTAATCTGCTGACAACTACAGTATGCATGTATGTATGTTGATTGAAATGATTCTATGCTTGCTCATAGCTTTGCCAATTTTAAATATTTTGACCTCAGATTTTCAACATAGACCTTTTTCCATACTGCCTCATGCATGTGACAGCTGTCATTTTTCAAATCCTGGCCAAAATGTGCTTTTGCACCTGTGGCACCGGACGACGTTTCGATGCATGGAATCACATTTTGGGGGAATTTGAAAACGTTTACCTATGGGGTTCATGAGGTGGGGTAATAAGAAGGTTATGGCTGAACACTGAAGTATTTCAATGTTCAGTCATAACTTTGCTAATTTTCAATATTTTGACTCCAAACTTTCAGCATATCCATTTTTCTACACCATCTCATAAATGTGACAGGTGTCATTTATAAAATCCTGGAGGAGATGTCTTTTTGCACTTGTGGTGCAAAATGACATTTCAGATGATATACTATAAATGCTGCATGTCATGTTTTTAAGAGTAGTCATAAAATGACTATCTTGAAAATCTGTGGTTAAAATTTAAAAAAAGAGTAAATGGGTCAAGAGTGAATGTGTGAAGAGTGAATCTGTAATGAGTGAATGTATAAAGACTGAATATGTGAAAAGTGAATCAATGTGTACTGAATGTGTAAAGAGTGAATGTGTACTGAATGTGTAAAGAGTGAAAGGGTAAACATTGATTATCTGTACTCTGTTTTTGGCTGCCCTACATCAGCATGTGCTAATGAAACCCCATACACATGTAGTAACTCAAAATAAGCCAGCACTACTCATCACTGAAAAAGGCAAAGACAAATTGTGAATGTCCGAACAAATGCAGTTTAATGATACAGCTTCAAATACAAAAGGTATAAAATCCACAGACCTTAAACATGCTGATAGCACAGGCTGGAAGAACATGGGCAGGGCCCAATTGACTTCTACCGGTTTCGCAGTAGCCCGCATGCATGAGGCGGTATCATTGAACTGCATTTGTTCGGACGTTCACGATTTGTCTTTGCCTTTTTCAGTGGTGGGTAGTGCTGGCTTGTTCTGAGTAGCTAAACAATGAATATGCCAGGTGCTGCACTAGGCAGTAAGAGTCTTCCCATAATGCATGGCCCAAAGGACCCTGGCACATCTGCTTCTGTTCATGCATCAATGAAATCTTCAGCTTTCCTCTGGTCCGAAGCAGCTGCTCATGTTTTAGGGCTGCATCAATACCATCATTTAGCAGGTGTGTTGGATCTGACCAGAGTTTCTTCTATCTGGCCACCCATTAACAATCATCTCTTTTGGCACATTTAGTGATACCTTATTTTATTTTTTTATCTTTTATGTGCATTAACCTCTGCTCCACTACTGGCATTTTACCAACTACCAGTTCTACATACACTTGTATGTCCCTTTCAGGCTGTGTTTCCAAAGGATCTTTTTGATTTACTGTTCATGACAATGTATTTGTGGTATACATTAGTATACCAGGGGTATGTGATCCACATAAATCATACCTCTGCAGTTTTATCAGCGTTTGCTGAATTCCTAAAGGACATTAACTCCAAGGTTTGCAGAACAATGGTATAAGAGGTTTGTGATCAGTTTCTGTTGTGACACACTGATCTAATAGGAACTGGTGAAAATGTTGCAAAAATTATACCCAAAAGTTCTTTCCCTATTTGAGCATACTTTATTACTGCATCTGTCATAAGCAATTGGTTTCCATTTATCCTTGTATGGTTGCAACAGTATGGCTCTTAGCCCATGTTGTGAAGCATCTGCTGAAACATTTATTGGTTTTCTTGAGTTATAAAACCTGATTACAAGTTTTACTATAGCAAGCACATGATTGCTTTCACTCATGAAAAGGTGGCCGGCCATGGAAGAGGGAAGATTGTGCAAGTCACCTTTCCAATTTAGATTTGAGAATTGGGTGGCTGGGAGCTTATGAGTGAGAGATAAGGGCCGGTTGCTGTGTGGGGTGAAAGGGAATGAAATAATATTTTTTTAAGTGCAAAGAGCGCTTTATATTAAGAAGATAGTCAACCATAGAAGCACGGGGGTTGAGCCGGTTGCCCAATGTGGGATCCACTTTAAATGATTAAAATAAAATTACTTGTGAGTGCTTGGGAAGGGGCAGAAGGTGGTAATGTGCTTTTTAATAGAGGGTGGAGGGATGGGGGTTACATGATTTTACCTGCATTTGGGCTGGGGAAGGGGCTGTTTCTTTTTTCTTTTTTAATAAAATGGCTGAATACCGAATACCAAATACCTGAATTTTTGACTGCCAAACACCAAATATGCGGCTGAATGGTCAGGAAAAAGTATTTGCACAGCCCTAGTTATTACGTCACCAATATGTCCGTTTTTGAGCTCCAAAAACATATTTCTCTTTTTCAGTTTCAAACTGTATTTTCTGGTCACCTCAAGCACATTTCTCAGCCTACAATCATGTTCTTCCTCGTATGCACCCCACATAATAATATAATCCATGGACCTGTCCACACATTTGAGGTGCTTGTACAAAATATGAATAGATTTGTGGTACGCCTCTAGAACTGATGCTATTCCAAATGGATGTGCTAAAATCTGTATCTTCCAAACGGAGAGTTAAATGTGCACAACTTTGAACTTGTGCCATCTAATTTCTATTGCCAAAATCCTGTTGAAATATTTGGCACTGACAAACTGGGCCATTATTTCTTCCCTCATTGATATCATAAAATATTCCCATTTTACAGCTTAATTAATGTCTCTGGGATCTAAACAAATATATAGTTTACCATTATTTCTGTCTATAATCAACAATGAACGTACCCATTAAGTTGATTCATATATTCTTTTTATAACTTCCTTTGCTTTCTTGAAGTTTTACTCTGCTTTTAACATATCATTAGTGCAAGCAGTACCTTTTTGTGTGGGTGAATTATAGGCTATGCTTCCATATCTGCCCTGATTACAAGCTCTCCTGGTTGGCATCCTAAACCTTCAAACAAGTCTCGATACTCAACCACCAGCACATCATACTCCTTAGTACCCTGCATCTCCACTGCAAGTTCTCTCCTCACCAAATTCAGATTTCACACGCTCCAGTTCTAAAATGGGTTGCACTGCTTTTGGTACTACTACAAATGTAAGCATTTTTATGCTTCGCTGTTGAACTTCACTTTCCTTTCAATGGAATGCCAGCCCTCAAGTATCCTGTCTCTTTAATCCCAAAACCACACAGATGAGGTCTGCACTCTAAATCCATGTAGTCTCTCTTGAACGTAAGATTCACTTGGGCCCCAGCATTCAATTTAAATGTTATGATACTATCATTGACAACTAAGGGTTACACCCATTCATTTTGATTTGCTACTGTTGCAGTTACCACCGCTACATAAAACTTGTTTTGGGAGTCCCCTTCTGATGCATGTACTCTGCTCGAGCCCACAGGTGACTGGCAGTACCTTGCAAAATGATTTATTTTTCCACATTTTTTACATTGCTTTCTGTAAATTGGATATTTATTTGCATTGTGCTGCCTTCCACATCAGTCACACTGTTTCACACTATTAAACCACCTTGTTGCTTTTTGTCTTTGCAGTGGTGCTACTTTTTGATTGTTAATTTATCTTTTTCTTTTATACCACATGTATTGCTCCACTTTCTTCCATGCCTAAAGGTATTTGTTTTACCTGTGCTCTAGTTTGTGCAACCATGTGAATCTGCATTGATTCCTCTAGCACCAGATCCTACTCTTTTAAAAGGCTCTCTTTGACTACTTTGTCAGAGATCCCACAGATTATTTTGTCATTTATCATTGATTCAGCTAGATCTTCAAATTCATGTTTTGCTTTGTGTTCTAAGTTCTGTTATATATTGGTCTATGGACTCTCCAGGCTTCTGTGTACATATGCACAGTTCATGTTGTTCATAGGTCACATTTCATTTTGGAATACAGTACACTTCAGACTTCCCACTACTGTATTGTGGTCTAAATTCTGACCTACCTCAAACTGAAAAGTATTGCAGATATCTAATGCATCCTCTTCTACTACATGAAAGAAAATAATGACTTTTACCATGCTTGGTTTTTCATCAGCCTCAACTGCTGTTAAATCTGCCTGTAATCCTTGGAGAAGCTTCTTCCAGTTTTCTGCCAGTTTAACAGTTATTTGAAAGCTGGGTGGTAGTGGAAGTTTATAAATGTTGCAGATCCCCTGCATCTGGTGCTCTCAGCTCATTTCTGGATTCTCAATTTGACTTTGAAGTCTCGGTGTGTGTTTTCTCTCTCTCTCTCTCTCTCTCTCTCTCTCTCTGTTCTTTCTCTCTCTCTCTCTCTCTGTTCTTTCTCTCTCTCTCTCTCTCTCTCTCTCTCTCTCTCTCTCTCTGTCTTCCACTCTTCAGTTAACAACTCTGAGCTCTCAGTCCTGATGATTCTAAAATCATTGTTTTTACCTCCTGTTACCAGAATCTCATCCTGACACAATGTTATATCACATGGGTGACTTAAACAAAACTTTTTTTTTTTACTGCATCACACTGTGTGCTGCTACACAGTAGACATCTTGGATTGGATTTTCAAAGGCCTGAGATTGCCACAAGCCCAGGTGTGGCAAAATATGGTATACTGGGCTTGCAGCAATCGAAAGGGATTTTCTATCCCTTGCAGCAACTGATGCTCGCTAGGCCATCTTTTTGTGGTCTAGCTTGCATCAGTATCGGGACTGTTTTAATGGAGCTTGGGCCAAAGATTTATTGCAAACGGGTGTAAACAAGTGAACTGTCATAACTGCACCCAAGATTGTAAAATTGTGTGCATTTGTGGCAAACAGAAATGGCGCAGCTGCAGCGATGAAGTGCTGTGATGCAGGGCTGAATGCAAGGCCTGCGCTACCCTTTGATAGTACGTTCCCTGGTCTCCAGCGTGCACTGTAGAGTACCTCTGGTAACTACCTGTACACCTTTCTAATAATGAACATATTGTACCTAGGAAGTGATTACAAACTCTTAACTTTGGTTAATTATCATTACACTGTAAGATGAAATTAAAAGTGTATCATTGTGAAAGTTCTGATATAGTTGGATGAGACAAAGTGGGTTCTAGCCGGGTACAGGACATTATGTTACCAGGCTGCTAAGTACTGGAACACATTGCTTTATTCAACGCGTACATCTCCATCATTTACATTGTTTTCTCAGGAACTAGAAAGATTAAATTAATTTAGCTGCTCATGTTATACTGATAGGATTAATTTTTTTTTGTTCTTTGGGTACTAATCAGATTTTAGACTTGTAGTATTTAAGTTTTGTAACTTAACATTTTGTACAATAATTTGTGCAATGTCAATAATATGTCCTAGAAACATATTTGTTATGTAATGTTTTGTATTGTTAGGCATGTCTTCCCTTCTTAGACATACATGTATAGGTAACATTGTAAGAAACAACAGGACTGTTTTGCAAACTGGGTCATTAGACCTAAATGACATGTTCTCCTGTATAAAAATTAAGTTTATACTACAACTACTATTAGCTCAGTATAGAGGTAAGCTATTCTTCTAAATTACTAAGGTAAGAACATAAAATGTATTCAGTTCAGTTAGTGTTTTTCTATTTGTTCTTCAGTATTTAAAACCTGTTTATTTTTTACTTTCCAAGTGTATTTGATTTCCCCACTTGTTGGTCTGTGTCTTATACATTTTGGCCAGGATATTCAGATTGCGCCAGGCAGGGGTGCAAGCCTGGGTGCAGTGCAACAGGGATGCGCACGTGCCAGGGCCAGGTGATATTCAATGGTGATGCCCTATGGTGCAGCACCGTTGAATATGGCAAGGTCAGCACACACAGTGCACATGGTGCAGTGGCACTGCTCCGGCACAAGCCATGGATATGGAGCACGGGGATGCACCTGCACAAGTGCAGTTGTGCTAGGTGCATCAACTGCGATATTCAGCAGGAGACATTCAAATGAGGCCATATTATATGCAAGGCACAAATGGGTCCATTTGCATGTCATTATGACCCCATTTGCATGCCTTGCACAGGGCAGCCCGGTGACTTGCACCTGGTGCCCTGCACAGCATGACATGTGCAATGGGGATCCTGGGGCATCCCCCACCAGGTAGCCACGATCCCCTAACTGTAAACCACACAATCCCTGGTGGCCTAGTGCCCCCCCTTCCCCGGGTCCCAAAAAAAATTTAATGAAAGACCAACCCTGGTGGTCTAGTGGTCACCCAATTTCCTGATATAAGTAACAATGAATGTCCCTGGTGGCTAGTGGAACCCCCACCCATTGCTGTGATCATGGTGATCCACCATAAAGATATGCCCATGTGATCCAGTGGCACCTCCCACCCTTCCACCCACACCAAACCCTTGCCCACCCTGCTCCCCATCATCAGTGAGATACCTCCTGGCTGCCTGCCAATAACAGGTACAGTATGCGCTGTAAGCCCACTGGTCCCACTAGACAGTCCAAATATGTGAATGACTGTGCACCCCTTCGGGACCTTGTCTAGATCTTTCATCCAATCAAGTAGTCGTTTTGGACAGGGTCTTGGGGCATTAATGCTGCTTTCCCAACACAGAAAGTACGAAAGAAGAGGATGTACATTTTCCCAAATAACCATGCCTTGTATGCTGAAGCAACAATACTGTGCTGTCTACTGATTTGCTCACCTAAAAGACAGACTGAAGGAAGGAGGTACTTACCATGTGTTTTTCCCCAACTCTGCCCCAAGCACCACATAATCCTGTGGATCACTTTAGGCTGCCCAGGGTCAGGACTCTTTCCAATTTTATCATAAATTCAATCACCCTGGGGTGAGCCACCCTAGTGGTTTGTCCTACCCTCCCCTTCCAACTGTAGAATAAACCCAATCATAGATACATAGACAGTGTCAGCAGATAAGGGCCTATGGCCCACCTAGTCTGCCCATTTGAGTTTGTAACTTCAGTTTATGTTTTCCTAGAACTGTGTTGACCCTTACCCCTTACCTCCAGAATTCCTTTATGTCTATCCCATACATTCTTTAATCCTGTGATTGTTTTAGCCCCCACCACTTCCGCAGGCAGGGTGTTCCACTTGTCCACCACCCATTCTGTGAAGAAATTCTTCTTCACATTTCCTCTGAATCATCCTCCCTCCAACTTCATCCCATGCCCTCTAGTCCTGGAACATCTTTTTTGCTTAAAAATAGTGTATTCTCGCACCCTGTTCCTCCCTGTAAGATACTTGAATGTCTCTATTATGTCCCCTCTCTCCCTCCTCTCCTCCAGGGAGTACATATTCAATTCCTTCAACCTGTCCTTATAGGACTTGTGATGCAATCCATGTACCATCTTTGTTGCCCTCCTCTGAACCTTATCTACACTGTCTATGTCCTTACGTAGGTAAGGTCTCCAGAACTGTACACTGTACTCCAGGTGGGGCCTCACTAGTGTGTTGTATAGTGGAATCATGACCTCCTTTTTCCTGCTGGTGATGCCCCTGTCTATGCATCCCAGCATCCTATTTGCTTTACCTGCTGCCTTGTCACACTGTTTCCCCTACCTTGAGGTCATCAGAGATGATAACCCCAAGATCCCTTTCCTGCTTGGTGCATGCTATATCCTCACCCCCCCATCTGATATATTGTGCCAGGGTTTTTGTGCCCCATATGCATTATCTTGCACTTCTTTGCATTGAATTTCAACTGCCAAACCCCTGAACATTCTTCAAGTTTCTGCAGGTCCCTTCTCATTCTGTCTACACCCTCTGGTGTGTCTACTCTGTTACAGAGCTTTGTGTCATCAGCGAACAGTGAAATTCTGCCTTCTAGGTCCTGCACAATGTCACTGATGAAGATGTTGAATAGGACTGGTCCCAGCACTGATCCCTGTGGTACCCCACTGGTCACTCTTCCCTCTGTGGAGTGACAGCCATTTACCACCACCCTCTGTGTCCTGCCGCCCAGCCAGTTACCTATCCACCATACTACTGTCCTGCACACACCCATATTCCCTAGTTTGTGTAATAGTCTTCTATGTGGCACAGTGTCAAAGGCCTTGCTGAAGTCCAGATAGGCCATGTCCATTGCCCTCCCCTGATCCACCTCCCTAGTCACCCAGTCAAAAAATTCAATGAGGTTGGTCTGACATGACCTCCCCCTGGTGAAACCATGCTGCCTTGGATCCTGCAGTCCACTGACAACCAGATGTTCCACCAATCTATCCTTCAGTAGTGCTTCCATTATCTTCCCCACTACCAAGGTGAGGCTGACTGGTCTGTAGTTTCCCACTTCCTCTTTGTTCCCACTTTTGTATAAGGGGACTACATCTGCTGTCCTCCAGTCTTTGGGTATCCCCCCTGTTTCCAGTGATTGGCTAAACAGGATAGCCAGAGGTTCAGCCACCACCTCTCTGAGTTCTTTAAGGACCCTGGGGTGCACCCCATCTGGCCCCATTGCTTTATTAACTCTTATTACTTCCAGTTCCTTCAGGACCCTTTCTCATGTAAAGGGACTTGTGTCCAGTTCTGCACCATTCTCACCCCTTCTACTCTCTTCAGACCCATTACCCTCCTCTTCCTCAGTAAAGACTGAGCAGAAATACCTGTTCAGCATGTCAGCTTTACTGTTGTCATCCTCCATGCAGCCCCTGTCCTCCCCCTTCAGTCTCACTACCCCTCCCTTTGCCTTTCTTTTTTCACTTATTTACCTGTAAAAGGTTTTGTCCCCTCTACCCACTGATTTTGCAATGTGCTCTTCTATCTGAGCTTTGGCTTCCCTTACTGACCTCCCTGCCTCCCTTTGCTTCTCCTGGTACTTCTCCCTATCCTCTTCTGCCTGTGTGTTTTTGTATTGCCTGAATGCAATCTTTTTGGCTTTCACTTTCTTTGCTACCTCTTTGGAAAACCATAATGACCTCCTCTTCCTTTTCCTCTTGCTAACCTGCTTAATGCATAATCCTGTTGCTCTTTAATTCCTGTTTTAAATACTGCCCACTGTTCCTCAACCCCTGATTCCTGCCCCATTCCCCTTAATGCCTCTTTTAAGTATCTCCTCATTTTCCCAAAGTCTGCCCCTCTAAAATCCAGGATACATGTTTCTGTGTGGTTTGGTTCTGCTCCTTCTGTGATTTCAAACCACAATGACTGGTGGTCTCTGTTCCCCAGGTGCTCTCCCACTATTACCCCCATCACACTGTCCCTGTTTGTGAGCACAAGGCCCAGTATTGCCTTCTGCCGAGTTGGTCCCATGACCAGCTGCTTGAGAAAGGCACCCTGAAGGGAGTCCAGGATAAATCTGCTCCTAGTTGATGCTGCTGCTGGGATGCTCAAGTCCACGTCTGGAATATTGAAGTCTCCAACCAGTACTACCTCACCCTTGTCTGCCATCCTTTGGATGACTAGCATCAGCTCCCTATCTGTTTCTTCCTCCTGGGCTGGTGGTCTATAGACCACACCTGTGCGGATGGCTGGCCCCATTTTTCTTTCCAGCAAACCACAGTATCTCTCCCCATTTGTTCCTCCTGGATCTCTGTGGCCCTTATGTCATTTTTCACATACAGTACCACTCCCCCCCCTTCCTACCTGCCCAGTCTCTTCTGAATATGTTGTAGCCAGGAATGGCCATCTCCCAGTCATGGTTATCATTACACCAGGTTTCTGTGATGGCCACAATGTCCAGATCTGACTGCACCATGACAGCCTCCAGATCTTTCACCTTGTTGCTAAGGCTCCTGGCATTTGCACACATGGCTTTCCATGATTTGACCTCCCTAGACTGTTTAGCTGTTCTACTCCAGACCCTTCCCTGGTTGTCCTTTGTCCCTGGTTCTCCTTGCTGTCTGCCTTCTGCTGATGTTTGCTCCTTTTCTGCCTATCCACCTCTAGGGTGCTAATCTCCATCTTTTGCACACTGCTTTGTTGAGATATCCACTCCTCCAGTTCACTGGTTCCACTGCTAGCTGTGGGGGGTGAGCAAGTAGGTACCCTACTTGCTGGCCTGCAACCCCCCTTGGCTAGTTTAAATACTTGTCAATGTAGCATTTAAACTTATCATTGAGTGCTTGGATTCCCATCCAGGATGGATGCAGGCTGTCAGGCTTGAACAAACCTCCATCCCTCCAGGTGGGTCCCCAGTCACCAATGAATCCAAACCCTTCCTCACAGCACCAGTTCTTCAACCATGTGTTAAAGTTCCTGGTGCATGCACCCCTATGCTCTCCCATGCCTCTTGCAGGTAGTACTTCTGAGAAGGTGACAGAGTAGCTACTTGCTGGGACCCTCCCAATTTCCTAAACTCTTCCTGAACTTCCTTTGGCTCCCCATTTGCCAGGTCATTAGTACCTAGGTGGATAATGACATCCAGCTCACCCTCCCGTCTTGCCTTCCCAGCAATCCCCAGGATCTTCCTTCCATCCCTCCATGCTGTGGCACCTGGTAGACACCTCACCTCCCTGTCCTCCCTCTCCCCCTCCTGTGTTCCTAGCTGGATCCCTCTTATGATGGAGTCCCCCACCAGGATTCACTTCCTTCTCCTCTTGGGTCCACTGCTCTCTCTGCTGAGGTCACCTCCTTGGCTAACCTCCACATCCTTTCCTTCCACTTCTCTGGGTACCTCTATTTGGTTGCCTCCATTTGCCAGTGTGGCATATGAGTTCTTGAGTGGAATAAGATCTAGGATGTGCCTCTGCCTGACCATCTTAACCCACCTTGAGCCCACTGTCATCCAAGTGCTCCTCGTTCTCGGCATCCTTTGAGACAGCGACATTGGACTGGGTGGTCTCTAGATAGGGATGATGGTACTATTGACCCAGTTTACTTCTGCTCTGAGTCTGGCTACCTCATTCCACAGTCCAGAGAAATGCAGGCAGATAGGGCAGCACCTCAGTGTCCAGAATGTCTGCCTGAATATGGCTGCACCGCAGCTACTGCATTGCACCACTCCCCACATTATACTGCAATTATACTGCTATTTCACTACTTGTCTGTTACTGAAGCTCTCCTAGTTCTCTTTTTATTAATTTACTGTCCTAAAAATCCTTCCACTGATCCTCAGATATTTTTCATTTAAAAAAAGAAAATAAATAAATGAGTCAAAACACTTGTCGTGCTGAGGGTGGGCGTCTTCCACTTATGCCCGTCCTACTCCACACCCCCTACTATCCCCTATGTTTAGCCCCCATCAATCAGATTTAACAGGGCATATAATTAAGAGTTGGGGGAAGGGGAGGAGGAGTGAAAACTTGCAGCAATTAAAGACAGCAAAGAAATACACCACCACTATGTTTTAAATATTCAACAGCCCAAAAACAATTCTAAGTAAAGACAACAAAGAAATTACAGTGTCACTAAAAGCCCACAATCTAAGTTTAATAACATAAATAGCAATTACCAGTTATTGTAAAGCACTGAAAAGAATATGTTTCCTTCCCCTTCTGGATTCTTCTGAGAAAACAAAATCACTTGCTACCTCAACTCTGAGTAAGCCCCACCTCCAGTTATCACGTAGCTGAGGTCAGAGGCCAGACAATTAGCACCCCTCACCCATACTACAAGGCAAGTCAGACAAGCCAAGACTAAATTTGCAGCAATTAAAGACAGCAAAGAAATACACCACCACTGTGTTTAAAATTTTCAATAGCCCAAAAACAATTCCGAGTAAAGACAGCAAAGAAATTACAGTGTCATTAAAAGCCCGCAATCTAAGTTTAATAACAAAAATAGCAATTACCAGTTACTGTAAAGCACCGAAGATAAAATTATCAACTGGGATTGGTCACCTTACCTGGAGGCCGCACCTCACTGAAAAACAGTAAATTCCAGCATGGAAGCCTCCATTGTTTTTACAGTTTTTCTAGAACAAGCTTGCCTAATGATATAACTGGCTATCTCCACCCAGTCTCCCACCAGCAGAATGGCACTGAGTTCCTTTTTCTGTCTACTCAGTATTCTAACACCATAAATGTTTACTGCTGCCAACAAGAGAGAGCATCAGCGATGCCATTTCTATACCCATCTATATGAATAGCTTTGAAGGGCAAATTTTATTTCTAGCACCAGAGTACTAGAATCACAGTAGCTGCATGATCATCCCCCCCCATTGTTTATGTATGACCTGTAAAATCACCTGCTTGTCTCACCAAATATTTCCTTTTTGATCATGACATCCTCCCCACATACCCAAATGGGCAACATGACTGGGAGGAGATATCCTTGTAAATCCCAGTCTTTATCCATGCTTGGGTCAAGGCTCACATACCTATTTCCCCACTAGGATGTCTTATATCCCTATGCTGTCTGTAGCATCTACATACAGCTGGATTTCACTGGAACAAATTCAGTTATCCTGTCATATGGAGACCCTACTGTTTTCAACCAGAAACTATTCCTAGACCTCAAGGTCCATCCATACCCTGCACTGTAAGGTTTACGAAATGGTGTTCCTTCCAAATCACTACTGTAGCTATAGCCAGCATCCTTGGGAAGGCTGTTCCTTGGATGACAGTAAATCATGCAAAGTTCAGGAAGCCTTGCAACTTCTGCACCTCCCCCAGCTGTTGTTATGAGAATGACTGGATCTGCCACAGCATTACCCTTGATTTCTAGACCTTGTCCTTGTGCAGCCTGGTCTACATCATGTTACAATCCTGCTCAATTTCCAGCAAGATCAGAGTGGTGGTGGGTCTCTCCTTCATCTGAACAGCAAGTGGTATACCTAGGTTGGCACAAACCCACTGAAAGATCCTCGGCACAGTACCACACTCAACTAGATCCAGCCGCCCTATAAAAAGGAAGTCATGCAGGTAGTGCACCACTGACACTGATCCCAGACTCTTGTGTGAGAACCCACTCCACAGTCTTGTGCATTTGCTTGCTTTCTAAGTTTTTGTTCTCCATACACCTAAGCTGGCCTGCAGCTTACTGGCCCTTCTGGCTAACTCATGAATTGTCATGCATTTTCTGTATCTTATATTTGTGTTTCATCTTTCTGTTCCACAGAATGCTGTGTTACATCTGTTAATTTGCTGCATTGGTCTGTATTGTATTGTAGCTTGCTTGTCTTTGTTATTCTGTTTGCAATGTAACGTCCTGGGTTATACCTGAAAATAGGCACAACTGTATCTAATGTATTCATCTGGTCAATAAAAGCTAATAAATAAGAAAATAAATAAAATAATACTCAGTTGCTTGGAAACTGAACATGCTATGGAACAATCCCCTGACATGGCCAAATTGCATAGAGACATAGAAGCTGATGGCAGATAAGGACTGC
Organism: Neoceratodus forsteri; assembly: GCA_016271365.2. Classification (NCBI taxonomy): domain Eukaryota; kingdom Metazoa; phylum Chordata; order Ceratodontiformes; family Ceratodontidae; genus Neoceratodus; species Neoceratodus forsteri. The sequence continues at coordinate 1,153,238,731 of CM057456.1, read as the reverse complement.
AAGGCCCATCCAGTCTGGCCATTTTTTCTACCTAATGAATGAACCATGGGCCTTTACTCTGTCAATGGTCTATCTATTCATACTCATCTTTATTGTTCCCCTATGCCTATCACATGCCTGTTTGAAACCCTGCACTGTATTCATATCCACCACTTCCTGAGGTAGGCCATTCTATGCACCCACCAGCCAATCTGTGAAAAATAACTTATTCACTTTACCCCTTAATCGGCCTCCCTCTAATCCAATAGTTCTTAGACTTTGTCACAGTGAGCCTCCCCAAATCCATTTAAAAGATTTTGAGCCTCTCCCAAAAACGGAAATAATATTGGGCCTCCTCAAAGAAAAATAACATACTGCACTTTGCGCAGTACACCATGAATAAACTGAAACTCATTTGAGTACTTGACTCACATTTAGTTCTTTGTCTTATACAGATGTGGAACCTTTGAAAAAAAGCTGTGCTCAAGGGTGCTATCTGAATAACAAATAAACAAATATTATTCAGCTTATTGTAACCCCCCGCCCCACACAGGCCAGCCTACTTGCTCCGATATTTTCATTCTTGAATCATTGTTACCCCTTGTTGCAGTACCTTCATGGATCAGACTACTTGCTCTGTTCCCTCTCTATATGAAATAACCTTCCTACATACTTTGCCTGTCCCCCCCTTCTCTGCTCCTAAGCAACTTCTCTGGGATTACTTTGCTCCTTCCTGCTATTGCTCTTAGCACTTCTATACTCAACCCTTGTATTTGGGCTGTTCTTCCATCAGTCTACAAATTGATCAATTACCACCACTCATTATCAATTTATTGTTCATATTTGTTTGCACCATTGTTAATTGTGTATTTCTTGACTGTTTTGCAGTTATCTTTTGAAATCTATTTACTCCCTACCCTTCCCCGCGTATACCTGAAATGAGCCTTGGCTTATTCACCTTCCCTTGTCACCTATTAGTAAATAAATACATAAAATTCACCTACTATTATCCTCTTTCAGTTTGATTCATCTCATCACACAAAATATATAAAACTCAAAATTTAAATACAGTACTTTTTCAGACTTGCTTGAGCCTTCCCTGGAACAGGTTGGGGCCTCCCCATGGAGACTAGCCTCACCATTTGAGAACCCCTGCTCTAATCTAATGATGTGTCCTTTTGTCCTGCTGTTTTTCTTATATTGATACATGTTAGGCTCTTTCACCTTGTTAATGCCCTTATGATGTTTGAATGTTTCGATCTGATCACCTCTCTTCCTCCTTTGCTCTAGGGTATATATATTGAGCTCCGCTAATCTGTCCTCATATGTTTTCTGATGTAGTCCCTGCACCATTTTGGTTGCTCTTCTCTGGACAGCCTCCATTTTGTTAATGTCCATGATACCATAACCTAAGTCCTTATGGAAATCCCAATTCTAAGTTGGGAGTCATTAGTCTGTCCTGGTACCTTGCCAAGCAAAAAGTGAACCATTCAGTTTTTCATGGGGTGTAAGCCAGATGATGAGGGATGACCAGCCCCTGCATTGGGTTGCCCCCTTTCTTCCCTCAAAGTAAAAACATATCCCTTCTTTGGGCCCTGGATCCCCTTTGCATTTTGCTGCTGGGTGCAGGCCTCTGTAACTGGACCAGCATGGTAGTATGGCAGTATCAGCCCTGTTATAAGTCCCTCTTAAACTTCCAGCAGTTTTTTTGGTCCATGGGGGAGCACTGACCACCTGTGAGATTGCTTCTTTCTGCTGTGGTTTGCCTTTGGATTATGCTGAAAAGCCAGTAATCCAGGTGCCTGGCCCCCACTGCATATCCCCATGGCTGGTCATCTCCTTCTAGAACTTCTCATTGTATGTGAGCAAAGTGTTGCCTTATATTCATAGTTTTATAGAAAAGTACAAATTTAGTAGGCAGTTAAGCCTTTTGGTGAACTTGATACCTACTGTATGTTAATCATAAGTGAAAACTGCATTTTTTGTTTCCCTTTTGAGCATTCCATATAGTAAACATGTACAGTGGAGTCCACCAGAATGCAACTCAGTTCTGGATAATACTGCAGCAGAGTTATAGTACTACAGGAAACAAGGCAGTTTCATTAGAAATAATCCCTTTCGTCATCCAGGACCATGTGACACAGTGCTGCATCTTGCCCAGCTCCACTCTGTCGCCAAGATTCCACTTAATGTTAGCATAGGGATTTTGTTGCATGGGGCTGCTTTTCTAGTACTGTAGCCATAAATTGTAAGCAATTCATGACCTGAGCATCAGTGTTCTTCCTTTTGTAAGATGTGCCCAATTATTTCCCAAGAGGAACAAACGGGCTATCATATTTTACTTATGTTGTCCTTCTCAACTGTCTGCATTATCAGATTATAATATAACAATGTAAAAACATCAATGTACATTATTTACAGCAGCTATTTCCCTTGTCATCTGACTAATGTGGTCACCTGTTGGCTCCATGGCCATATCACTATCCACTGGGGAAGTTAGTGGCTTGGACAGCTAAACAGTTCTCTCTCCAGGAGAACCCACTGGGAGGGTACCATGCAGACAACTTCCCTAGCTGCATTGTACTTCTGCTGTCCATCCAGTCCCAGACTAGGATTCCCTTCCTTGTGTCCAAAAAAGGAATTCTTGCAATGGGATTTGTTTATTAGAAGCTGTTGTAGTGCTGTCTTTTTCATGCCCCTGTCCCTATCCAGTCAAACAAAAGCATCCATTGTAGTGCTGACCAGCAATGGCTGGAAACAGCTGACTTTTGACCTTATCCACCAATGCACAGAGCTCATTAAACATCTTTGTTGCTTCTTTCATCATAATCTCAGGCTTCTGGACTATTTCCAGTGCTTTCCTTCTCCATTTTTTTTCCTTGCTTGTCTTCTGCCTGGTTCTGCTTTAGATCTTCATGTAATTCTCCTGCTATGGGACTGTGTTGTGGCTTTGCAGAAAAGCAGTAATGCTGATATGACCTCATTGCTTTCAGTACTCTAGTACATAGGAGCACTGAAACTGGAAGTGAATATACTTGCTTCACCATAGCTGCTGCAAAAACAGAGAGGCCATCCCTCTGTGTATTGCAGACATATAGGTGTTGTCCTTCCACTTTCCTAAAAGGTCCGTGGCTCTCTAGTTCAACTCCAGCCAGCACAATTGGTCCTGATCTCCTAGCTTTCAGACCCCTTTACCCTTCAGTCAATGGGTCATTGAGTGCTGAGTGGGGCAAACTCATCACATCATTTCAGCTGGGCATATCAGACATCAAGGCTGAACTGGCCATTGGGAAGCAAGTCTAGGAATAAAAGAATTGTCATAATTCATCTCCCACTCTAGTGTTGCCTAGCAGAAAATCCTCTCACTACCCCCACCACCCCTTGACTGCTGCAATCTCTATCCTGACTGACAAGGATGAGACAATGCTGAAGATGAGTTCCATGGACCCACAAAAGCCATCATTTTTGACTTCGGTAAGTGGGATCTGAAGTTTCCTTCCTTCCAGTTGGCTACTCAGCACTTCAAAAGCATAACATGACATTTTTATACAGGGATCACATAATGAGCTCATACAAGCCCCATGACCTTCAGTAGACAATCAGCAATGCTCTAGACGGGGCATTCCTCACACATTGCACGTCTCTGTGCCATTTCAAGTTGGCTGTCTCAGCAGAGAAGGATGTGTGCACTGAGAGGCAGAGCTTTTCAGTTCTTTGCAAAATAGTTGAAACTGAATTCAAAAGTACTTTGAAATTGTCAGAGAACTATTAATTATTATTATTGTTAGTTAATTGCAGTTGACTGTAGTAGGTGTTGTGCATGACATGCCAGTAATCCATGTGCTGCTGCAGAGAGGAGTACAGCGTAATGTATGCTTGCTGCAGTTGTTGCCTGCAGCAGGGCAGGACCTTGGGCTCTGCTGAGAAGGGGACTGGGACTGGAAGGAGGGGGTTATGTTGCTTCACTGCTTGCTGTATTTGCAGGATGCAGACTCCATCCTTTAAGTTTTTTCCATGTATATTTCATGTGCCAGCTAGTCAGTGAAGTGAACAGTTAATGAAAAGGAAACAGTTGGCTGCTCTGTGAGACTTAATTGTTTCCCACTGGGTATAGGGTCCTGGCGTGGTCTTATTTTTACTCATGTCTCCAACATGGCCCCAATTCACAAAAAATCGCAAATCACAGTGCAGATGTTTGCACTGCGATTTGTGATTGCCCAGTCTTAAAAAGTGGCTATTCACAGTCAGAGAGTACACCACACTACCTGACTGTGAATAGGGCTAGGTTGGGTTGGCAGTAATCCCATTACCGCCAGTGCTACCTCACTAATGCTGCTACAACCTGCAGCCAACCCACAATGGACAGTGGTGGTGTGTTATTTCCGATTCAATAACACACCTATGCAAATGAGGCCATTGGTCATGCAAGGCACTAGGTGGCCCTTTTGCATACCCATTATGGATCCATTTGCATAGACTGTACTGAGTGTTGTGCCCCTCCTCCACCATTGCTGACTGCTGGTCTGACAGGTAAAAAAACTATTATTTTATTCCTTGGTGATAGTGGTTCCCCCTCACTCATCGCTGATCACCGTCCTGAGTAAAATGGATAAAGTCTCCCTGGTGCTAGTGGTTTCCCCCTACCCACTCCCTCACCCACTGTAAAGACAACTGTACCTTCCCTCCACCCAATCCCTCACCTGACATATCAAAATGTTTTCCCTGGTGGCTAGTTGTTCCTCTCACCACCCAATCACCCACGCAATATATAAAACAAGTGTTCCTGGTGTCACGTGTAACCCCTCATACTGATCCCCTGTACAGTCAAGTGAAACATCTCTCTAGTGGTGTAGGTGCCCTCTTCCCTATCCTTGATCCCCTGTATAGTTAATGTATGCATGTGCAATATATTTTAGTAAAACATGCTAAAAGGTTAACCAAACATATTCTCCACATATTTTATCATGTTTATGCTACACTATATTAGTGGGGGTCTCCCATAATTAAATCATTTTTTTTTAAAAAAAAAATGCTCTTGTTGTCTTACTGGCACTTTACATTGTTGTGGATATGCCTTATTGGATGTCACAATAATCTGAAAGCAAACAAAAAGCAACTAGTCAGCATAATTTGCAGAGAAAAAAGGACTAGTACTTAAGGAATGATGACAGATCAAAATTGCCATTGAGAGATGGCCATTCCCTCACTCACAAAGTAAAAATCCTGTATTCTTCCCTAGTTAGTACATGGTTGTCATAATCCACCCCCCCATGTTTGCTGTGTACAAGTTAGTCCTTCAGTATAGTGAAATAGGTTACATAGGTGTTTCCAGAGCATAGCAGACTATTGTTCATATAGTTTCCCATAATTTCAATGTCTATACCCTTTATGCTATTTGAAATGTAATATTTGTCTAGCCTCTTTTTGAATTCATGTAAAATATTGCTACCCACCACATCTTCGGGAAAGGAGTTCCAAAGCAATAAGGCTCTTTGATTATACCAATATGCTTGTTTATTTGTAAGACATGTCTCCCCTATTAACTGTAGGAAGTGAGCTCTTGTACAGTAAGTTTGATTTTTCATGTCAAGCCCCAAGCACTCCCATAGGTTATTGTCAGTTAATGCCCTGTGAAGGAGGCACAAATCCCCCCTTAGTCTTCGATACTCCAGAGAAAACATCCCCAAATCACTCATTATTTCTTCATAATCTAGTCCCCTTAGGTCACTTATCATTCTGGTGGCTCTCCTTTGCACCATCTCCATGGATTTAATCTCTGTTTTAGCTCCTGGTTACCAAAACTGTACACAGTTTTCCATGTGAGACCTCTCTAGTGAAGTACACAATGGGACCAACACCTCCCTCCTCCTACTCTTATTATGTCTTCCAGTGCTATTTAGCATCCCACTAGCTTTTTTAATAACTTTATTACAATGTTTTTTAAAGCTCAGATCATTAGTTACCATTATGCCCAGGCCCCTTTCTTCAGATACTACCCCTAAGTTATTACCCATGAGTGAGTATTGTGCCTCCCCATTAGGTTTACCCAGGTACAAAACTGTACATTTATCTAAATTAAAATTCAAACTTTGTTTGATTGCCCAGTTTTCCAAATTCAGTAAGGCTCTTTACAGTTTTGGGTTATCATCCCTGTTATTTACAATCATGCCAATGTGTGTGTCGTCCGCAGACTTTGCCTCCCATATACCTTTGCCACAACTCATTGCCGCTATGTATAAATTTAATAGACATGGCCCCAGCATGGATCCTTGGGGGACTCCACTCATAACCACAGGCCATTCAAAGCATATGCCTATCATGCACACCCTGTCTCCTGTTGGCAAACCAGGATGCAGTCCATCTGGTAATGCTCGCCTGTATTTGTCTTTCAAACAAAACATCAATTAATTTCCCGTGCGGTATCTTGTCAAATGCTTGTGTAAAATCTAGGAATACCACACTGATGCACCCCCATCCAGAGCCTTTCTGACCTTTCCATAAAATTCTAAGCAATTAATCTGGCATGAATGGCCCTTAGTGAACCAATGTTGAGCCTTATCTATGTTCCCAGTTTGATTTATAAATTCACTTGTGCAATTTTTTATTGCTCCCTCCACTACCTTACCCCATACAGCCCTTATAGAAATACAGGTGTGCTGTGTACATGCAGAATATGTGCCACGTGCTCAATTGTGTAATGTTTGCATGCGGTTCACCTACACTAAGTGAACATATGTGAACCAGGTCTAAAAGGAAAATCAGGTTTGCATGCTGCAAACTTGACATGTACGCAGCAGATAAGCTGGTGTGAACATCTTCTAAAAATTACATCAGGTCCACGAGTTGAATGCTTGTCATGACTGCAGCAGTTAAGCCAGTGTGAATATCATTTAAACATCACATCAGGTTCACATGCTGCATGCTTGCCATGTGTGCAGCAGCTAAGCTGGTGCAAATCTCATCTAAAAAAACACACCAGTGTATATTTCTTTTACTACTGCTAGCAATTAATCATTAAAATAAATTTTTATTTGAATTCCCATAAAAAGTAGGTAAACTCCTTAATTCTGATCCTTTTGCAAGTTGTTTAATGGCTTTTGATTTTTGTCATTAAATTGCCATTAATTTAGAAACATAGAATTTGACAGCAGATAAGGACTGCTTGGCCCACCTAGCCCATTTCCCTACCTAACCGATAAGCTGCAGATCTTAGTTAACCAACAGCCTGCTTCCTCCTACCCCCCCACTAGAATTGTTTTATGTCTGTCCCATGCATTCTTGAATTCCCCCCTGTTTTTGACTCTATGACCTCCTCAGGAAGGCTGTTCCATGTATCTACAACCCTTTCTGTGAAGAAATACTTCCTCACATTACCTCTGAGCCATCCCCCTCTATCTTCAGCATGTGCCCCCTTGTTTTTGTACATCTCTTTTTCTGAAAGATGCTACCCTCTTGGACTTTGTTGATTCCCTTGAGGTATTTGAAAGTTTCTATAATGTCCCCCCTCTCCCTCCTTTCCTCAAGGCAATACATTTTTAGTTCCTTTAGTCTTTCTTCATATGTCTTCTGATGCAGACCCGGCATCATTTTGGTTGCCCTCCTCTGGACAGCCTCCACCCTGTCAATAGAAACAATTTGTAAAGTATTGTTAGCTTACTGCATTAAATGCCTACGATATAGCCAGTCAACATCCTCTATTCCAGATGTACGAAGCAGGGCCTCTGTGTTGTGAAACCTATCCTTTTTTGGTTTTTTGACCATGCAAATCCCTTATGCATATTTAATGCTACAAATGTGTTTCTCCATGACTGTTTTATCTCACTTACTTCCCCTTTGTCACTCTGTATTGAGCATATACACTATGGTCCTACTCAGCATACTTTGTGCTGAGTAGGGTCTTGGAAGCATGCACTATCCCTCACATTTTGTCACTGAAATGAGGGACTTAGACACTCAAAATGAGGGAAAATGATGGACACTAACCCACATGATGATTAGGACACATCTTGAAACATGGAGATACGGTATCTCAGAACACAGTGGAAACCATTGTGTTAGCACCTGAGAATGAATTTCTACCAATAAGCAGATGTACCATTTAGGTAGGGCAGAGGGGTGCAGTTGCCCCCCGCACCCCGTATTTGTGCCTAGGTTGTTCATATGGTGTGGCAGTAATGGGTTTAAATTTGGATTTAATCTTTTGCACAACAAGTGCCCACCTGACCTGTGTGTGCTCACACTGCAGGTACTCTCCAGACTTGACTGTGTTTGCACTGTGTTGTTCACTCTCTCCACCTATTAGCGGCAGCACAATCACATGTGATGCGGATGAGCTTCAACCAAAAAAGAGCAAATGAGCCTTGCAAGTGTGACACTGGCTTTCCAACCACAGAGTAGACAGGCTGAACAATACTACTTGGAGGAGTCAGTGAGCACTGAACTCTCAACAGCAGTGTTGTGGCAGCATATCTTTGCTGTTCTATTCTTAGTGAGTCTCAATCTCCCCTGGTGGCTGAAGGGGCAGAGGGTGAGCAAGAAGCTAACTCAAGACTAGGCTAAGTACTTACTCTACTAGGCTTGCCTTACAAAAAAAACAATACAGACCCTCACCGCAGCAAGCTAGGCTTAGCAGCTGTGGTGACAGTGGTGTGGGTGGCCTTCACAGGCCTTGATCAGTGTAGTGTGGCAGCAGCCACAGCAGCAACCAAGCAAGAAGGAAGCAAACCGGGTTGGGTGGATTCGTATGTTAAGGTGACTTGGTCACAGACCACATTGGGGACCTGTGATGATCGGTTCTAGCATCCAGCTTCTGGTGAAAGAGAGTGGAGCAGCGGACTAAAAACTGGGCTGGAGGCACACTTTGCCAGGCTGCAGGTTCTGGCCATATGGCTGGGTAACTAAAAGTAAATAATTTTTTTACAGAACGATTGGGGAAGGAAGAAAGACTGAAATATTGATGTGTTTTTCATGTTTCTTCACCTTTGGGTGGCTTTATGACCCATAGGGTTATTGAATGGCATGGCATCAGGGAGAAATTTCAGGATAAAGTTCTCTTTTTGTGGGGGGGCAAACTTCAGTCAGGAAACAAATTGGTTAGTAACTGGGTGAGTTTAAGCTCAAATCTGATGCACTGCTCTGGGGTATATACAGATGAATCCTATGCCTTTGAATTTTTCTTGATTTGCATATCACGTTTCAGTCAAACCAAATAAGTTGTACCTTTTAGAGATGTTACAGACATTCTAGAACTGTCCCTTGCATTAACGGACAGTTAAGCGGTTGTATGCATAGAATATTGGAGCCCCACTGTAGTGAGACTTATGCCAACCCCCCCCCCCAGTGAAGCTGATCTCCACATTGCCATGCTCAGGCAAATTATGACAATGGGCAAAGGAGACTGCAGGGATGTGCCCCATTGAAATGAATGTGGGTGTTTTTTAATTACTATTTTATACATTATTGATGGAGAGTTAGAAATTAATGAAGGCCACTGCTCTACTAACAAGGGTCTTGTTTTAGAATGGTGATCTTCATTATTCTCCAACTCACCATCATAATGTATAAAATAGTAATAGAAAATAATTCCACTCATTTTGAAGGGGTTACGCCCCAGCACTCTGATCCCATGGACATCATCTCTTAAAGACTCCAGCGTCTGGCTCCCTAATACTCAAGTAAGAGAATTTTTACTTATATCTATTCTTGGTGGGTTGTCTGTAGAAGTATGACTATACCCACTACAGTGTGTGTGCATGGGGGGGGGACTGACCATGTGGGTGGGTGCATGTGTCAAGAAATTGCTACATTTGTGTTTGCACCTTAAAGTCTGTTTGTGTGGAAGCATTCAAAACTATGGAGAAACAATAGTATGAGTACAGGCCAGACAGAAGTAATTAAGTCGTTTTGTGAGTAAGTTTGTGTTTTGGGGTGGTAAAAACATGTGTTTCCATTAGTATGTGTGCTATAGTTCAACTGTGAAAATAAGATGAGGGAGAGAAGAAAACTGAAAAGCATACACTGGCTACAAGCATGCCACATGCATGCAGATGTATTCAGATATAGTATATATTGAAGTACAAGCAAGCCATATGTGTGCAAAGAGTATGGCTTAGTGGTTAAAGCCAGGAGACTTGGAGGCATGAAGACCTGGGTTTGAATCTCATCAACTCCCACTTGGGTATAGTGTGATCCTAAGCAAGTCAATTAACTTATCCGTGTGCAGTTATCAGTGACTACTTGCTTTTTTTGCACGAATGCCACGTGCACGCAGTCTTTCTCAATTTAACAGAAAAATCATGGTTTTCACATTTGTTTGCTGCACGCTTGCCATATGCATGCAATCAGTTCCAGTTTAACATTTAAATCATACTTGCAGCACGCATATCACTTGGGTAGTTTTATGTGTGCATCATGAAAATGTTTCATATAATTATTTCTGTAAGGGAGTGGTTAACCTCAATGGCCTGTTATTCCGTGCCTCCTTCCTACTGATTTTTTTGTATATTGGCACGTTAGCATTGCTCTAGGTCTTGACTATGTTTCCTTCATCTAAGGACTGTTGGTATACTGCAGCGAGTGATTCTGCCAGCTTATTGGCTAGTTCTTTGACCCATCTCAGGTGCAACCCATCTGGTCCCAGGGTTTTCCTAGGATCTAGCTTTAATAATCTATTTTTTATATCTTCCACCTTAAATCTGAGCTTGACATCCCTATCATTATCCCAATGTTTTCTTGTGTGCTTTGTTTTACTATTATACACACTGATGCAAAATACTGATTTTGTATCTCAGCTATTTGAGCTATATTGGTGACCAGTTTCCTCTGGGAATCCAAAAGTGGCCCGATTTTGGACATTCCTCCCTTTTAATTACTAATGTAGTTGAAGAAGAACTTATAATTGTCTTTCACTTTGAGAGCAATTCTCAGTTCATGATTTATCTTTGTACTCTATATAGCTTGTTTTGTCTCTTTCAGTAACTTTTTGTATTTGCACCAGATATGTGTGTCATTGCTGTTCTTTGCTTTTAAGTAAGCCTTTTTCTTTCTACTGTTAAGTTTTTTTTAATTTTTGGTGTCATCCATGATGGGATTTTAAACATAGAAACATAGAAACACAGACTTTGATGGCAGATAAGGATCGCTTGGCCCACCTAGTCTGCCCATTTCCCTACCTACTGGATAAGCTGCAGATCCTAGTTAACCAACAGCCTATTTCTTCCTACCCCCCACTAGAATTGCCTTATGTCTGTCCCATGCATTCTTGAATTCTCCCACTGTTTTTGACCTCACAACCTCCTCAGGAAGGCTGTTCCATGTGTCCACCATCTTCTCTGTGAAAAAATGCTTCTTCACATTGCCCCTGAGCTGTCCCCCCCTTTAACTTCAAATTGTGTCCCCTTGTCCTTGCATATCTCTTTTTCTGAAATATGCTACCCTCTTGGACTTTGCTGATTCCTTGAGGCACTTAAAAGTTTCTATCATGTCCCCCCCCCTCTCTCCTTTTCTTAGGGGTATACATATTAAGCTCCTTTAGTCTCTCCTCATATGGCTTCTGTTGCAGACCCTGCACCATTTTAGTTGCCTCCTCTGGACTCCCTCCATCCTGTCTATGCCCTTGCAGAGATGGGGTCTCCAGAACTGGATAAAGTACTCCAGATGGGGTCTCACCAACTGGCTGTAGAGAGGGATAACAACTTCCTGTTTTCTACTGGTGATGCCTCTCCCCATACATCACAGTATACACCCAGCCATCTCTACTGCTTTCTCACATTGCTCGCTAACATTTAGGTCATCTGATATGATTACCCCCTGATCCCTTTCCATTTTTGTTGTTGTTACTACCTCCCCCCATTGTGTACTCTTTGCCTGGGTTTTTGTTTCCCAGGTGCATTACTTTGCACTTCTTTGCACTGAATCCAAGCTGCCATACTTCTGACCATTCCTCCAACCTTGCCAAGTCCCTTCTCATTCTTTCCATCCCTCTTTGTGTATCAACTCTGTTGCAGATCTTTGTGTTATCTGCAAAGAGTCATACTTTTCCTCCCAGTCCCTCTGCAATGTCACTTATAAAGACATTTAAAATGTCTGGACCCAGTACAGAACCCTATGGTGCCCCACTAGTAACCCCCACCTTACTTCAGAGTTGCTTCCATTTACTATTACCTTCTGTGTTCTGTTGTCCAGCCACTGTTTTACCCAGGCTACCTGCCCTATTGTTTTTTCTCTTCTCAGGGACATAATTTGTTACCAGGTTGTTGGTTTTTCCTACCAAGAGCTCCCACACCACTCCACAATGGTGGTAACCCTACTTATCCTGGCAATTATGGTCCATTCTCTCTCTTGCCCTCACTTGCCACATTGTAAGAGTCACTGATTTACTCTAGGCTCTTAGAACATCTCATAACTTCTGGTATCCTTTCCCCTTTCCAGTCAGGCTTCATGAAGCAGAAATCAACTATTTCCTACTTGCTACAAGTCACTGACTCTATTTATACAGCTGTGGGTCAAGGCCAAATCACCATTGCCATTTTTTCTGACCTGGCAAAGGTCTTTGATTCAGTTTTCCACCACCTGCTGCTCCATAAACTTCACTTCTCTGGGCTGGCACCCTCTGCTGTCAATTGGTTGATCTCCTATCTATACAACAGACAGCAATCAGCTCTAGTTGGAAATGCCCTATCCTCCCCTCACCATCCAAGCTGGAGTCCCCCAAGGATCCAGTCTTGGTCTATTCTTTTTTCATTCTTTATAAATGACCTTCCCTTCATTTGCTCTACTTCCTAAATCCATATGTATGCACACAATACCATAATCTACAACTCTGGCTCCTCCTCCACCAACATTTTGACCACCTTACAGCTTGATTTTGTAAAAGTTCAACACTGGTTCCAAGAAAACTAACTAAAACTCAACACCAAAAAAACTGTCTCAATGATCTTTAGCTCCAGGCAGAGGTTGTGTAGACTCCAGTCCAGCCAGCATTTATCACCCTGTAAGGCTCCCCCCTAGAGGTGGTTCATACGTTTAAATGCCCTGGAGTCTGGCTGGACAGTAGTCTTGATTTCTCTCACCACATAGGTGATGTATGTGCTAAACGTCACCAAAACTTGGTAACCTCTGCCACCATAAGGACTGCCACCCTCTACCCACCCATCATGACCTAGTCAGGAAAACAATATTACCTGTTATTGACTATGCCAACATCATTTACAGCTCTTCCCCAGCTACCTCGCTCTCTAAACTAGGCACTCTCCTTAACTCATTTTGTAATTTTGCTACATCTTCCCCCTTTACTCACCACTGTCTCCTCTACTCCTCATTCTCCACCATGCCAATCCAATTCAATCCAATCAATTTTATTTATAAAAAGTGCTGTTCAAGATATCACAGTGCTTGTACAATATGGACAATACAAATTTAAAAACACAGTAAAATATCCTTAAATAGATAAAATACAGTGACAGCATTTGGCTCATTCAAAACTCTGGGAAAGCCAGATTAAAAAGATATGTTTCAAGTGCAGATTTAAAGCCCTCCAGAGTTAGGCACTCCCTTATCTGACAAGGTAAATAGTTCCATAGGGATGGGGCGACAAATGCGAATGCATGGGCTCTAGAGGTCTTAAGACGAACCCTATGAATCTCTAGCAGTCCCACATAGGCAGAGTGGAGAGGGCAGAAGAGGCAGTAGGGACACAGAAGCTCTTGCAGATAACACAATCCCTGTCTGTGTAGGGCTTTGTAGGTCAGCAAACCGACACTGAATGTGATCTGTCGCTAAACAGGCAGCCAGTGCAGATCGTGCAGCACAGGCATGACATGGCTGGATCGAGACATGCCAGTCAACAGCCTGGCCACCGCATTCTGCACCAGCTGCATGTGGCAGATATCAACCTCCGGTAGCCCTAGATACAGGAAGTTGCAGTTATCAAGGCGGTTGGTCACAAAGGCATGAACCAACATTGGAAGGTCATCAGGCGAAACCAGGTGCTTAATCTGGGCAATATTCCTCAGATGGTAAAAGAAGATCTTGATGACAGAACACACCTGAGATTTAAGTGTCACTCCCTCATCAGAATTAATGCCCAGATTTTGCACCCAGTTAGAGGCCATCAACTGGCTACCTCCCAGCCAAAGCACAGAAGGCTACCCAGCAGAAAGCGCCTAAACCCAATGACCCAGGTCCACAATCAAAACCTCAGTTTTGTCCGGGTTCAACTTCAGTCAGTTGGAACTCATTCAATCCTGGATCTCAGAGAGATAGTTGTTAAAGACTGAGACAGCATTATCCCATTTGGGCACAGAGAGCACGTATAGCTGAATATCATCTGCATAGCAGTAAAACCTCAGCCCATACCACCTTACAATGTCTCCCAATGGCAGCTAGTACACTGCGAACAATATGGGTGATGAAACAAGCCCTGCAGCACCCCTCAAGGCAGGGAGAAAGAGCCAGAGGGGTAGATTCCTGACAACACTCTCTGCAATCTGCCTGTAAGGAAAGACTGGAACCATCTGAAGGCTGTACCCAACAGTCCACAGATCAACTACAGGCACTCCAATAACACACCATGGTCCACAGTGTCAAATGCTGCAGAGAGATCAAAAAGAACCAAGCTGGAATGGCTCTTCCAATCTCTCACTATCAGGTGATCATTGAGTACCTGAACTAGAGCCGTCTCAGTACTATGTCTCTTCTGTAATGCTGACTGAAGAGGATCTTATATATTTTGGATGGTAAGATGATCATCCAGTTGCTGCGTGACCACCTTCTGAATAACCTTACCCACAAAGGGAAGGTTCGAGATGGTTCTGTAGTTAGCAAGACAGTCTGGGTCAAGAGAAGATTTCTTAAGGAGGGGTATAACAACCACCTCCTTCAGCGTGCCTGGAAATACACCTGTCTCTAATGAACTCCAGACAATCTCAGCTAGGACTGGGCTGATGACCTCAACACACCTCATGAGGTGCGTTGGGCTTGGGTCTAAACTACAGCAAGTTGACTGCATACTCTGGATGATCTTTACAACATCTTCGATCTCCAACTGGTCAAAGTCAGACCAGATGCAACAAGGCCCTGCAACCTCCCACCACCCACCGCCCCACCTATTGGAATGGGTTGAACGGATCTCAGTCCTGATATCAGCAATCTTATCTGGAAAGAACTGAGAAAACTTGTCACATTTCTCCTGTGACAATGCTCTCTGAGACTGCAGACAGGCTGGATTGCACAGTATGTCCACAGTTCGGAAGAGCTGAGCTGGTTGGTTCTGTTCTGCAGTGATCTCCCTGGACAGGAACTCTGCCTTCTTATGGGAGATAGCCAATTGATAGTCCTTACAGTGGGTCATCAATCTAAGCCTGTTAGCATCAAGACCTGATTTCCACCAGCACCGTTCCTTCCTTCACCCCACTCTCCTCAACTCCCTCAAGGTCCCATCAAACCAAGGGGACCGAGGGTGAAGGGTAAGGGGACAAATCCAGACAGGAGCTATAGAATCCAGAGCTTCAGTCACAGCCTTATTATAGGCCAGTAACAGATTGACTGGATCCAAACTTGCACTCTGAAGACCTGATAGGTCCAGAACCACCAGGCTGGCCTGGTGGTGCTGAGGGCTGAGGTGCAGGAACGCCACACCTCGCACCACACTGGCAACTCAGGTTTGGGAATGAGCCAGGGCTGCCTGGGGTCAGTAGGGGTGAGAGAGGATTGAGCATCCAAAGGACTGCTCTCCTGTCTTGGGGAGGAGGGCATATTGCCCTGCCTGTCTATCACCCTCTAGTGGGGGCTTGGGGGTGATGCAGGCCTGAGAGAAAAAGAGCTGGCCAGCATGGCGTGCTTATGCCCCCACATGCATGTGCAGTGCCTAGCGAAGCCAGAGAGCATAGAAAATGGAAAATGGTGGCTGTGGGGCTCTATGGGATCCCTGACCTCATCCTGCCAGTTCACCATGGTGGTCTCTCCCAGATTTGGATTGTGCTCCATGGAGGGGGCTCTCCTGCCCAGCCCCACCATGGGGGGTCTTGGGGGTGGCTGCAGCAGTAGGGCCGGTGGAAAGGTTGAGCAGGAATGAAAATTCCTGCCCCCAGTGCACCTAGAGGTAAAAATAAGAAGGAAAGGTCCAGCTCCACCATCAGGCCATCAGCGGTCAAACCCCTTAAAGGGCGGTACTGGACCATCTCCATAGGGGCAGACCTATAAGGGGAAGCCTGGAAATTGAACCTTATAGTGCAATCATCTGACCAACTGACTGACTCCACCACCAAGTCAGAGGTCTCCTTACCTAGTAGGAATACCAGGTCCAATGAATGACTACTTATGGGTTGCAGAGGTAATCACCTGCGTGAAATCCAGAGAATTCATAAGCTGGAGGAAGTCCTGTCCAAACTGCTAGAGTTCATCGTCAACCCAGGCATTAAATTCCCCAGAACCACACATCTGGAGACTCCAATACCATGTTGATGAAGATGTTCATGACTTCTTGCAGGAATTGCTTCCCATCCCCAGGTGGATGGTAGATGAGAAGAATCCTGCACCCCACACCTGCACCAATGATATATTCAATGTATCTGATCTCCCCAACTGGAACATCTTCAAGGCCCAATTCTGATCTAAAACATATGGCTACACCTCTGCCCCTACGATCCATCTTCAGGTGGTGTATCACCGAGAACCCAGCCCGAAATAGCTGACTCAAGAACTGGGTCAGCATTATCATCCAGCCAGGTCTCGGTGATGCAAGCCACATCTGATGACCCCACAATATCTGCAATTATTGCCATCTTGTTTTTAATAGATGTGGCATTGCATAACACTGCCCAAGTAAGATGGGACACTGAGGCAAGCCATGTCATTTTCCCACTCAGAGTGGAGCCCTTGGTTATGGGGACCAGATAAGGAGGACCCCTATCTGGAATCCATTTCACCCCAGGGCATCTACTGGTCCCCATGATCCCAATCCACCCATCCCAACTCCCCTCTTCCTCCAGGTCCAGGGCCCCCACCCCTGCATCTCTACCCCCACTATCCCCAATGCCCAACATCACCTGTATACATCAGCGGCCAATGGGTGATAGCTAAAACCTTATCCCACAAGCATGATACTCATTTCCTATTGCTAAATTCTGGTTTGGCCACTCCCCTCCTACTTCTCTTCCCATCTCTCACCATTATGCCTCTCTACTTACTCTCTTTGATCCCAAGACTCATGTTGTTTCTCCCTCCCTCACCCCCTCACTGCTGCAAGCCAGTCTGCTTTCTCCTACCATCTCCCCTTCTTCTGGAATCTCCTTCCTTGTCACATCAGGCATTCCCCTTCATACTCCTTCTTCAAATCCCTTCTATGTCTCATTCATGGCCCAACCTGCCAACACCACTCCTCCTCATCTATTTCCCTCTCCCTCCCCCTACTAGCATCCTTGCTTTGTATGTGTAACCTTTTAGCTAGCTCTTAGATTGTCCTTGATACCTTTGTACTGTGCTCCTCTGCTCAAAGGTCTCTCAATTGTAACTTAGATTTTGTTATGTTATCGTAAATTTATACTGTTTGTGACATTGTAATTGTTCTGAAAAATGCTCTTGCCTTTGTTGTATTTTTTCTCTTTGTTTGTACCCTCGGGTCAGACATGGAAATGAGCTTCGGCTCACTGTGCTTTTCCCATTTACCAATTTTTTTAAATAGATAAGAATGTAATGGTTTTAAATTAAAATCCCTCTTCCAGTTCCAACCCTTCAGTTCTTGTCCCATGCTATGAAAGTCATCTTTAGCTAAGCATTTAATGATTGTGGCTCCTTTTACCCTTTCTATTGTCTCCACAATTTTAAACTCTACCATTGCGTGGTCACTGGATTCCAGAGTTATGATTACTTTGCAGTCCTGCAAACTGTCCCCCGTGTTGCTCAGTATTAAGTTTAATATATGTTCACTTCTGTTTAGCTGCAACACACATTGTTCAAGTCCCAGTAATGCAGAAGTTCCCAACATTCTGTCCTCCATGTTTGTAGAACTTCTATAATTTATCCAGTTAATGCCCAGTAAGTTAAAATCACTAAGTTTGCTGAATGGTATGCCATTGTAGGTGGAAGCTGAACCAGAGGGCTAAAGTATCTGTCCCTTTGCAGGACACTGCATTTTTTATGATATTCTAAATGGACTGGGCTTGGACGGGGTAAATGCTAACAAAACTGCATCTTTCTTTCCTCCCAGTCAATTCCTTAGTGGAATAAGGTGTTCTCTGCACTGCAGTTTTGCAAAATGTTCTGCACTCTCTATATTGACCTCTGATTATCCCTTTTCTCCAAATCTGTTTCTGTGGTCTGCTGCCCCTTTCTTGAAATTGCTATCAGTACTGCAGTTTATCCATCTGGGATGTTGTATGCAGTGCGTTGTGGACAGTAGTTGGATAACAGGAGTAGTGTTTTTCTATCAGTTGGCTTTCAATATCGCTATCCTGTCCTTTTGAAATTTCCAAATTAAGGAAATTAATGCTAGTGGCACTCACAGTGTACATCACCTTCATGTTTAGGTTGGTAGAATATAAGTACCTCATGCATTCTGCCAGCTCATCCTCACTTCTTCACCATGCTTCTAAGGCATCATCATTATAATGCCTCCACAATGATTGCTGGTGAAAATAAGGATTCTTGCCCTGATCGTAAATACACTCCTCCTCCTCCTAGATGTCAAATTACAGGTTGGCTACACTTGAGTCAAAGGTTGCCCCATTACTGTACCTTTTACTTGCTAATAGTTTGGGGCCAAAAAGGAAGACAAACTGAATTTGAAGACACATTTTGTGAGTTGTAGTAAGAATTGGGTCAGTTGTAATGCCATTTCTGGTCTATTATTTAGGAAATGAGCCACTGCATCTGGGACATATTCATGGGGAATTTTGCTGTACAACCCAGTGTCATCTGCCTCTGCCCTGGGTCTGTGAGGGGATTCCACAGCCCTCCCAGCCATCCTTCTCTTGGATGATAGTTGCTGGAGCCACCAGACAAGAACACACCCTGAAGCCATACCTCCACATCACTGACAACTACTCAGCTTCAGAACTCAGGACTATAGGGTTATGTCTGCAAAAGCCAGCCAGTTTGAAACACAGAAATCCACAACTCTGTTTTGCTCAAATGTTGCATATTTTGACCCTTTTTAGCCACATATGCCTTGTGCCCTTTGTCTGTGAATGGATTCCACAGCCCTCCCAGCCATCCTTCCCATGGATGATTACCACTGGAGCCACCAGATGAGAAGGTGCCCTGAAGCTGAGCCTCTACATCACTGGTCCACCAAATTCAAGACTCAGATCCCCTTCTCATAGTTAAAACCTGTTGATGTCTAGCATTCCTCCATAGTTGTGATATGGAGTGCTAAGAACTGAGTGCATTGGATATCAAGAGTTTGCCTGGGAGTTAGCCAGGATCAGCTGCCAGTGACCAGTCATGCTGCTTCATCTGCCACAGAACCGGTCTATATGATACTCTCATTATTTTGTCATTGATGCATCCTGCAATAAGACTAGTTACTAGCCAAACTCATACTACTGAGTTTGTTTTCACAGTTGCATAAGTTAACCTGATTTTGTAATATCTAGCCAACACCATATTTAGGGTCTGCCTACTCTCAAGTTTTTCAAATTTAATTTTGCTGATACTTGCTTATAGTTCCTGTCTTCCGGTTAGGTATTGTATCAAGATTATTTCTACTTTTTGCCCAGATAAATTGCTGTGTCCACCCAACACTCTATTTAAGGTCAGCCCACCTTCAGGTTATCCCACTTAATGTTTACTGGTAATTGTGTATAGCTGCTGGATTCTGGCTAGATTTTGTACTTGAGATAATTTCTGTTCTTTGCCCCGATTTTTTATTGTTCAGCCAACACCCTAATTTTAAGGTTTGCCCACTTCCAGGTTCTCCCACTTGATATTTTCTGGTAACCACTTATAGCTGCTGTGTTCTGGTCTGTATTGTATTGGATTTATATGTCGGCACCATTTGTAACAATCTCTGGATGGACAGATCTCCCTGATAGGAGCTATTACTTCTGTGGGGTCTTGTAGCAGGTCCATAACTGGGTGTCCCGTGTGCCTGAATTTCTGATCTCAAGGTCTTTGAATAGTGCAGTATTGTATCCCATTTCACAATGTTTCTGTTTTTGGTATTGTAACCTCTCTACTTATGTGGCAATCTGTCCCCCCTCCCCTCGATGCTTCTAGCTCCCTCACCAGCCAATTCCCATGGCAACCAATTCATCTTTTCTAACATGCTATGCAACAGTGTAGCTATGTTGCATACAACTGGACTACATCACCTCATTTCCCCACTGGTTCAGCAACTTCAGGACAAACTACATCCTCCCTATAAAGCTGTACACTATGCCTCATACATTTCCCCTTTGACTGGCATTCTTCCACCTCACACTTGCTAGTGACATATACCCAAACCCAGGGCCTATGCCTGTGTCAACCACAACCTATACAAACTGTACCTCTTACAAAGGTTTAAAAGTAGCCCACTTAAACATCTGCAGACTACTTGCTAACAAGGTGTAACTAACCATCTGAGCAAACAGCTGCCAAGCAGACATTCTCAGCCTAACTGAGATGTGGCTCAAACCCACTATAGATGTTTAGGCTTTCTTTCTCCCAGGTTACGATAATATTAGTCTGGACCACCCTGGGACAAAATATGGTGGTGACTTGCTTGTTTATTATAAATCCCACCTGAATGTCTCTCTGGTCCCAGCCACTTGGCAAGCTGAGTCACCCGTTGAGTGCTTACACACTACTACTCCTGGGGAACACCAAAAAAATCCACCTTATATGGGTGCATAACCCTCCATCTTGCCTTAATGGCCTGTTTTAACTCATTTCTCATGTACGAAGCTTGATGGGGTCAAATAAAGTTCTCATCATGGCAGACCTTAACCTAAATTGACTGGGATCTGGCTGCTGCCTCTTTGAGAACTTGCTATCTGAATGTAGCCTCACTCAAATTATATCTAATCCATCACAGCTGTCCATGGGGAGGACGTTCTTATTGACTGGACCATGACAAACAGGCCAGATAGAATCATGCAGGTCGGTGTGTTTCCTGACACAGTCTCAGACCACACTGGTCAGGTTCCACAGTTCCATCTCTAAATCAGCTCCTGGTAAACTTGGGGTCCCTCAGGTCTCGATTCTTGGGCCTGTTCTCTTTTCACTGTCTTTAAACCACCTCCCTGCTGTTATCACTAACTGTATCATCACATTGTAGGCTAATGACCTGGTGCTTATCCATAGTTCTGAAAGAATAAATCTCATGAACTCCCATCTTACAGATGACTTCCACAAACTGCAAACCTGGTTCATCAAAGCCAGATTAGTTATGAATGCTAAAAAGACTCAAACTATGCTTCTTGGGACCCCTGACAAACTAAGAAACTGCCCTGCTCCTCTGTCCATCAAGTGCATGGATGGAACACCCCTGAAGGTGGCACTATCCTTTAAATACCTTGGGGTTAAACTCGATCCACACATTGACTTCACCCTGCTCATCCACACTGTTTGTTGGGCTGTAAATGCCAAGCTGTTTTGCCTTGCCATCAGCAGACCCAAACTAAACCAGTCCACGTACATTTCCATCACTCAGTAAAATGTGCTAGAAGAATACATTTCATTTTCTTTCTCAGTTCTTGTTATCGATGCATCCAAGTCAGCCTGTAGCTAGCACTTCTGGCCAGCTGATGAATTCTTCATGAACTATTGTACCTCATATTTGTGTTTTTATCTTTCTGCTCAACAACATGCTTTGTTGCATTTGTTAATTTGCATTGTAATAACTTTATGATCCCTAGTGTATTGTAATTATTGGAGTTCAAAAGTTATTTGGCGCTAATGGCAGGTAATCGAAGGGTGCAACAAATAATCCAAATACAAGATGAAATCCAAACAGAACATGAAAGTATGTGCAAACCTTGATAAATGAAGTTCAGAGACAACATTGTAGGTGACAAAGTGCTGAGTGTTGTTTATTACAAAATCCTTGGAGCCAAGGGCAGTACTAGAAAAAACTTACTCCCCAGTGCTTCAAATCTTACTGATTCTTCCTCAAGGGGGCCCCCTGAGGAAGAATCAGTAAGATTCAAAGCCCCAGGGAATAAGTCTGTTTGAATACTGCCCTTGGCACTGATGATTTTGTAATAAACAATACTCAACACTTTTTCACCTTTAACAGTGTCTTTGAACTTCATTTATGAGGTTTGTGCATATTTTCATGTTCTGTTTGGATTTCATATTATAATTATTGAATTGTATTGTTGCTTGTTACTATCGCATTGACTGTCCAGCAGCTTCCCATGTCACACCTGAAAATAGGCACAGCTATGTCTAGTGTGCTCACCTGGTCAAAAAAGCTGACAAATTCATAAATTTGATCAAGAAAGTGTTCTTCTTGAGTCCCATATCATTAAGTATAGCCAAGACCTTTTTGGTATCTTCTGTGTAAGACTTCAGTTCAGAAACATATGGGTAGATGTGGGTATCTATGAATTTAAAAGGGAAACTGTCATCAACAGGGTTTCTTAATGTCTGAAATCCCATATGAGCCGTTGTGTTTATGCACGAGTCTTTGCAGTCCAGCGTTATTCATATGTACACAGACATTTGTAACAGACCCATCGATGATCCATTTGATATCCTGCTTGTACTAGTGTCTAGTTTTTACAGCTACATTGCAAAAGCTATGCATGATGTGCAATCACTTTGAAAAGTGGGTTTTGGTAGCACATGACTAAGAATACAGTACAGTTGTGGATAGCCACGTCCTTCCACCAGAGTGGAATTGAATCTCTCCATGTCCTCTAGTGTAGAAAAAATTAACTGTCACCTCACTATATCAATTCTGAAAAATCTCCAGTCTTCACAACCATTGTTCTTTTAATTAGCATGCCATTTTTCAGGTGGTGGTGAGTATTAAAACACTGTGATCCAAAAGTGTGATTACAAAAAAGTGAAACAAATATCTCCTTGTTTTACTGAGACCTGGCCCATTAAATTTAAAAGTGCCAGCTAAAACTGTTTTCAAAACAGTATGGTCCGACAAAGCAAGGTTTGAGACTAGAATCATGTGTATCCTGCTAAAGGAGCCGCGCCTATGGGAATGAAAAGTATAGTCCCTTCCTTGTGGATTTAACAGCCTCCAAGAATCTATCATGTCAAGATCTTCAATTAGTGAGTGTAATACCCTCTGCATACCCACAGTCTTGGGGTCCCACTTCTATCCAATACAGTATCTAAGGTTTCGTTAAAGTCCCACCCCATAATGATATTTTTGGCCCCCGTGGTGCTTAATCTAAAGTTAAGGTTCCTGTAAAACTCTGCCTGTCCTGAGTTTGGAATATGTATATTACGAATGGTGAATTCCTTCTCTTCTAGTACCCTTTCAAGATCTGAAATATCCCCTCTGGGTCAGCATAGTGATCAGTTTTGGTAAAATGTAATCCTTTTCTTATCAGGATTGCCATTCCCCTTTTTTGTGTTAAACACACTAAACTCTACTTGAGCTACACAAGATCTTACCAATCTTCCCGCTTCATCCGCTAATAAATGCTTTTCTTGTAGTAGGGCTACATCTACCCTCTCTTTCCTTTCTGTAGATAATTATTTTTTCCTTTTAATTGGGGTACCCAATCCCTTGACATTTCAGGTACCAAAACTCAAATCTCTTTTGGGCATCTTCTGATTTTTAAGAACTGATAACTATCTTTATCAATTGAAAACTGAAGTGGATGGGGAAGATTTGACACTCATTACCTAATTTTCCCCTATTACTTGCACCCAGGAAAAAATGGAGAAAACAGTAAAAGGAAAATGCCCTCCTTATAAATAAGTAGCAAGATTAAAGGGTGTGAATTCACCTGCAATCTAACAAAAATTAACTTTCACCCAGCCAAAAGGCCCAAAAATAACCTTAAGGGTAAAAAGTTGCTAATCACTGGAGTACTAGATTCCAATGTGGCCGTAGACCTAATCTAAAATTCCTCTAGACAACTACAGCTTCAAGGGACTATTACTTGCGTAACAACTGTTTTTCATACTTAGCAGCATAAGCAGAACATTTAACAATTATATAGTAATAATTAACTGATCTACAATGGTGGATAGACCCGGACCACCATTAGTCCAATTTTAATAGTATCAAAGGAGACATTTGATTTTTGTGAATGCAGGTCTAAGAGTAACTACCTAAACCACTAAGGCTAGAATTGTAATAAATATATAACCAAATAGGCATATTCCAAGAGCTTACAATCAGTTTCTAGAACTTAAAATTCAATTTCTGTATACCATTTTCTTTCTGGACTCAATTATCTAACAAAAAACCCTGACCAAACTGGTGGCTGGCTTTGAAAACTTTCAGTTCCTCCCTCCATCCTCCCTCTGTAAAGCATTATAAATACAGTGTCCAGCCTTCCAAGGAATTGGTTCAAATAGAAAGCGTTACAACAGTCTGCTGGAACATAGGGTAAAAGGGAGTCAAGACAAAAGGGTTTAATTGGTTAGACAAGTCTTCTACATTCACCTCAGGGGTGTCTTTTGAAATCTAGTTTGAAAATCCCTTTAGGTTAAATTCCATTAGAGTTGTTGTTGTTGTATGAAGGAACAGGTCACCAATTCTCTGCCGCTGTCACTGTATTCCTCAAGACATGGGTAATGGTATGGCAAACTGCAGTAGCGAACAATAAGGACAATAAAATGCTAAGCTCCATAAGATTACTGCGCAAAAAGAACACCAAAATAGGCCAGGCCACCTGCCTTACCATGTCATCTGTTATAAGCTAGAGAGAGAAATATTGAGTAGCCTTTCCATGACACACCAGCCACTATGGGATCTGCCAGAGCTGAGCCAGCTTGCTGATTTCCTCTGACACTCTTCCCATGTATTCTTAAGTAAATGCTGTCAAGATAATTTATTTGCTCATGTACAACTTCTTTCTAAATGTGATATCTGCCAGGTGCACCAGGCAATCCAGATGCTACTGACACACTTCTCACCCAGAGGTTTGGAATTAGTGCAGCAGGGCTGTTAGTTTTGGTTCACAAATAGTGGTTGCATAGTGGGCTTATGCAGCAAGGTGCTCTGAAAGCTTGTCACTCACTGTGTTCCAACTCACTCATTTCACCATGTACCAAGTGAGCACAGATCACAGTCCTGGTAACCTCTGGTTCCACCCCCTCCCCCATACAACAACATGGCAAATTTCTATGTGGAGTCCTAGTGGAGCCCACCATCCCCTTCACCTGCTTCACCAATCCTCCCTTCAGCTGTTTCAGCAGACCCTATATATTTCTAAAGCTCAGTATCAGTAATTTTGACTTATGGGTCTACATGCAAACATTTCCTTTGCATGTAGACCCATAAATCAAAATTACTGATACTGAGCTTCAGAAATATAAATCCTTGTCCCCTTTGCTGTTCAAGCAGCCCCCCCACACATGCACTTCTTATTACTCCTCAGACTATATAAAGTTGCAAAATGATTTCAGTTAAGTAAAAGAGCCCGATAAACCTTAGAAACACGAGTATTAGCAGTGAAAAATTGGCAGTTTCTCAGATCCATCGGCAGAGACCACTGTAGCAATATAATAGTTGCTGGAATGATTTTAGAATACAGTAACATGCTAAAGGGGTAAATGTTTACTTCGTAAAATAAAGATAAAGGATGCCCTACTAATATACATGCAGCTAAAATTCTTTGAGTGCCAAACATTGTTCAGATTCATGGACCAGTTTTAATTGTAGGCCTTAAGCATTTAGACCACCTGCATGCTGGCCCTTTGCAAAAACAACAGCCATACACAGGGAGCTTTGGTAGAAAAGCATAGCTTTGAAAATTATTTTCCCTCATTTGGGCTGCTTATACAGTACAGATTATGTGGCCATCTAAATGACTGCTCTGCCAAGGCAATTGTTTTTTTGCTCTTTCAAAAACATTCTTAGCTTGGGGGATGTCGTCCAGATGGAGAGTCAATATATCGTTATTACAGGACCCAAACTTTAAGGGGTAGGTAAATCAGGAAGCCACAGATTTCTTCAAAATCAATGACAATGGAGAGGTGGGGCTCAATTGCTTATGGGATACTTTCAAAGCCTTTATAAAGGGAAGAATTATTAGCTTTTCAGTAGCCATGAAAAAGAAAACCTCAAAAGATATTTTAGAGAAAGAAAATAATTTAGCCATCCTGGATCAACAATTTAAAGGCAAAGTGCAAGCAGACAAACACCTTCTACATCATATAACCATGTTTAAATATGAGATTCACAAGATCTATTCTGCCAGAGCAGATTATGCCCTTTTTAGAGTCAGATAATTCTACTGGTAGTCAGGGGAAAAAGCGGGGAAGCTCTTGGCCCACAGGCTTAAAAAAAGATCAACACAAATTAATATACAGTAGCAGGCATTAAAAACTCACAGGACCAGTCACTGGTAACAAACAGTAAAAGTTCTAGGGAACTTGAAAAATTTTACACACAGCTGTACAAAAGCAAACTAGGATGTGGGACAGAGGAGATCCAAGAATTTATATCTTTGGCCTGCCTCCCTAAATTGTCCAATTCAGATAGAGATCTATTAGATAAGCCCATTACCTGGGAGGAGTTCAGTAAAGTCATAAAATATTTACTGTCAATACAACTCTGGGCCCAGATGGTCTGCTGGGGGAGTTTTATAAGACCCTAGGATCAGACAGTGAAGAATATCTGTTCCAAACAATCAAGGAGAC
This sequence comes from Neoceratodus forsteri, assembly GCA_016271365.2. Taxonomy (NCBI): domain Eukaryota; kingdom Metazoa; phylum Chordata; order Ceratodontiformes; family Ceratodontidae; genus Neoceratodus; species Neoceratodus forsteri. The sequence goes on along the minus strand of CM057456.1, from coordinate 1,153,211,989 downwards.
ACTATCTACCTCCCTCCTTACCCACCTTTTACACCATAGATGGGACTGTATTAGAAGACACCTCTTCCTTCAGCTACCTCAGAGTTTGGCTGGACAGGTAGCTAAACTTCTCCATCCACACTGATGCCATTCTAAAGAAACTCCGGCCTAAGCTAGGGGTCCTCTACCATAACAGGTGTTGTATCCCTCGTCCGGCTAGGCGCAAACTGGTACATAAAATGATACTGCCAACTTTCAACTATTGTGCTGTTGTTTACGGAGCTGCCCCTCAATCCTCCTTATCCAGGCTGGGACCTCTCTATAACTCCTTCTGCCAGTTTGCCTTGGATGCCCCTGCTCTGACTCACCAATGCACTCTTTACTGCTCTCTAAATTTTCCCTCACTTGTTGACAAGAAAACCTTGCACACGGCAAAGTTTACCTCAAAATTCTGGCTAGGCTCGCTCCCCCTTACCTGTCCTCCTCCTCCTTATCTGCCCCTCCACCCCTCCAATTACTTCCTCCAATCTGATGACTTTCATTCTCTGAATATACCATACAGAAATACTACATCCGCCCAAATGGCATTCTCCCATCACCTACTAAACTCTGGAATCAACTACCGACCCAAATACCCCACTCCTCTTCAGCCTACTCTCTCTCTACACCCATAGCAAACTACCTAGTGATGAAATGCAACTGCACCTAGCCCCACGGGGCCCTGTCTAGCTGTTGGTCTATAACTCCTCCTTCCTCCAGCTGGGCCAAATATATCCCCCTTATCCTAACCCCTCTTGCAACCTAGCACTTTCTGTCACCTCTCCTGTATCACCCCCTTCCTGAGTACCTATTGCTATGCCTCCTGCCATTCTCTCTTTCTGTATCCTAATCTAGAAATGTTATTAGCTATTGATGGTGGTAATCCTGTACTGTCTGTCTGTATACTGTTAAGCTACTTCCTGATGTATGTATCCTGTTGTAGTACTTGTTGTTCCTACTCCCCTTCCCCCAGGATGTACCGTGACAGTAGCTTTTGTTGCTCAGTGTAACCTTCCTGGTGAAACAGTTCAATAAATAAATAAATAAAATCTATAGGGTCTTTGTCAGGCTCTATGAGGCATGCCTACATCTCTTTAATCCTTAAAAAAGGCAAAGATCCTCAAAATTGAGAAAGCTACCAGCCTTTCTCACTTTTGAATGTTGATTACAAAGTTTTGGCAAAGATACTAGCAAACAGGCTGAAAATCCTTGTAGACAGGTTCCTGGAAGAAGAACAGGTAGGCTTTGTCCCCAGTAGGAATGTGTAAGAAAGTGTGAGGAGGCTGCTAGACTGTCAACACATAGCGGGCAAAATTAAGGACCCTGCCAAAGCTATAGCTTTAAACTTTAGTTGGATTTGTGATTTGTTATTACTGATATCTGAGGGTTTACTTACAATTATAAAATTAGCAATAAAAGTTTTTGCAAAAGCTATAATATGCAACAAAATCCAAATTTATTTCACAGGGGTTCAGAACAGAAAGGCACAGACATATAACATGATATGTTCAGTTCCCTGAACCATCATATTACTAACCCATCAGAACACAGAATACACATGCATTTCAAATATGCATTGCAAGATTATATCCTGTTACATTTGGCTAACTGCTATACAAAGTATAATTACCTCATACTCATATTGATAGCAGGATCACACAGAGGAAAAGTTGATATGCCATTGCTAGCATGAAGTGCACAACAAAATGGGTAAGGACTAGCCTCTTTATATTTATAAAATGGGCACAAAAAATCCGAACTCCTGATTGGCTGAAACAAGTTTTCAGCCATGTCCTTATCAGGACATATCCTTACAATGGGCACTACTTTGGGCAACCTGAGCCCTAGAACAGAACGATATCAGTGTGCAACCTTAACCAGCTATCAGAAATGTGCCACACTGACCACTGTCACACTACAGAGATGATGTGCTCTTGGAAGGGTTTGTGACTGATGTGGAAAACATCCCCCTCCCCCTCTTACACACACAGTCACAAACAAACTCTCTTTAGGAAGCACCCAGCCTCAGTTTACAATCCAATAAAAACATTTTAAAATTAAACTGTTACCTGTGTGCTGCAGTTGAAAACCATGCTGTGATGAATGGAATGCCGCCAGTACTGCTTTAACAGAAAAAACAACTGTCATAATCGGATCTTAACCGGTGCTGCAAGGAAATGTTTAAAGGCAGAGCACCTCTCCTCCTTTATTCAGAACATCAGCCAAGCAGAGCGTCTCTCCACTGTTATCGTTTTTTTTTTTTAACGGCCATTAACCAGAAAATGAGAGCCATACACTATGATGGCTCCTGAGGGACACGCTTGCTCTTGAAGAAGCTGACACCATGCACACAATAATGTAAGAAACAGTCGCTCCTAGTTAAATCAACAGCAATTAAAAAAGAAAAAAAAGAAAAACAAATGAATTCTATAAAGTATAGCCTGTCTCTGTCTTGGTGCTGGGACGAGACAGGACAAGAGTGGGGGATGAAACACCCACGAAATGCAGAAAGTGCTTTAATATGGGGCAAGCATACCATTATTTCTTGAGTATGAGGTAAACATACATCTCAGTTTCCATACCATTGTTTTTCTGAATATAGCACTCCTTCCTGCCATATTCTTTTCCACCAAAGCCCTAAGGTTAGATAAATAATAGTATTTTCTCTTAATTCTTAGCTATCCCTTTTAACCCTTTAGCGATGCAAACTAAGGTGTGCCTATTAGTATGTGTTGTGTCTTAAAACTAAGGTCTAATAAGTTCTAAAGGAATATATTTATTTAATAAACCAGCATGCATGTGTCCATCTAAGATGAATTATAAAAAGGTATGCATATATATTTGTTCTGTCTGTCTTAGTGTTCACTGAGATCATAGAATTTAACTAATAATATCAAAAACCCATCATATGCTGGCTAATAGGAATTAACTAATAATGTACATACCACAGTACCTCATAGATGTACTGTGTTTATTAAATCTAATACAAAATACAAATCCTACCAGCCTCAACATTTATGATCATGCTGAGTTCATGGTGTCAAAAAAGTTAAGTATCACAACATCTGTTGTGCTTTATTAATCTGACTAATGATATGCACACACACTAATGATGACCTCCAGCCCAATGACTTTTTAAGGCCTTCAACTCCCTAGAGTGGGAATATCTTTTCCTAACTTTGGGAAGTTTCAATATAGGCAAACAGCTCCTGTCAGGAGGCAGAACCCTTTATAAAAACCCAAATGCAAAAGCTATTTTGAATGGCTACTTATCTAACTCCTTCGCTTTACATCGTGGTGCCAGGCAGGGTTACACTCTTTCATCTTACCAGTTTATTCTAGCCCTGGAACCTTTATTATGGAAAATCTCAACCAATAAACTTATAAGAGGTATAAAGTCAGGGACACTGAATAACAAAGTCTTTGCATTTGCTGATGACACATTACTTACTATTTCCAACCCCTGCTTAGCCATTAAACCCTTGGAAGATACCATGGATAACTTCTCCAGATTTGCAGGATTATAATTAAACTGGAAGAAAACACATCTTTTTCCACTTATTAGGGCCATGGGAACAGATGCAACATTTGGCAAAATGGGGAGGGAGACATTGTGCAAAGAATCCTTAATGTATCTAGGAATCAAAATACCAAGAGACCCTCAAAAGATCTTAGAGTTAAATCTCACTCCCTTATTGAAAGACATAGAGGAGGATTTTAAAAAAAATGGGCCAAACTAAATCTGTCAATCTGGGTGAAAATTAATTACATCAAAATGATGGTGGCACCTAAGCTCATTTTCTCTTTCAGAATATTCCATTTGTTAGATCCAACAGATTTTTAACATAATTAAATGACCTGGTCAGGAAGTTTCTGTGGTGAGATGCACCACTGAGATAAACTCAGAGCCAGTAAATTCAAAGGAGGTTTTGGATTGTCTCACTGGGAAAAATATCTACTGGCTTTTCGGTTTAAGACAGCAGTTTGGTATATCACACCCAATAAGGGATGGAAATACCCTGTATGGTATAGGGTTGAGAAACAAATGGTACTCCCCCACAACTTGTCTGATTTTTTATTCACCCCAAATATTACACAATCCAAAATAGCTATATGTATCTCTGAATCTATACATGTGATTCAAAAAACACAAAAACATCTGGATATTGAGGAACCCCCTTTATACCTAATCCTAATTTGGAAGAATCCTAAGCTCCTTCACAATGGGACTGTTTTAGATGACCCAGGTTGGAAGGTATTAGGCACCATAGAGGTGGGGAGCCTTCTGGATGAGGCAGGCATTTTACTGTCTTTAAAAAAACTGAGGCAGAAATTCAGACAGCAAAGATTACATTTCTCTATTTATTTACAGCTCTGCCAAGCCCTGTTACACTCCATATTAGGCCCTGGTCTGACATTCACAGACACAGGACTAATCCAATGGAACCCTTTATTAAAAGTGGCATGTCTAAGGAAAGGGGTAAGTCTGGGGTATAATCAATTTATTGAAGTTACAGATCAAATTATGTTGACTCTATCAGCCAGACAAAATTGGGAGGCTGAATTGGAGCTAGGCATTTCATAACTCTGAATGGATCACGGCCTGGAGAAATGCATGCTTGACTAGTAAGAAAATTCTGGGCAGAACCGTCCAGTTTAAAAATTGCACTACTACTATTATTCTCCACTCAGACTACAGTCAATGGGGTATTTGCCAGATAGGTCCTGCTGGAAATGTCAACAAAACAGGCAAATCTCATGCACATGCTCTGGGATTGACCCTGCATCTCCCACTTACAGGAGACAGCTCACAGGCTTTGTGAGGCAGCATTCAATATCCCAATACCATACTCTTCAAAATTCCTGCTTTGGCGGATTGATTTAGACAATGAGTTAATTAACAAATACCAGAAAGTCGGAACTTGGGAGGTAGCACTAGTTGTCAAACGGGTCTTATTATCAAATTGGAAATCAAGATTAGCTCCCTCCATACAAGAGTACTACAATAAATTGGGAAACCATCCATAATGAATGAATAGCTCATAGTATATCTGCCAAACTTCATATATTTGATGTCATATGGTCACGGTCCTGTATATGATTCAAGAAGATGTGAAGAGGTCCACTGGACCCATTAAGATCTTGGAAAACACACATAGTGTGGCCTCCTGGAGGAAAAAAACAGTAGATTGGATGTCCTCTTTTCATTTACTGCAATCTACGTATAGGTATATGTCTTAACAATCACAATGTATGGCTCTAACTTCTCATCTGATTGATAGACAGGAACTTCTATGACATGTATTATTGATACGTATACTGAACCTCTTTAGATCTGTTTTGTATTCATAAAAATCAAATAAAATCTTTATGTAAAAAAGGCAAAAAAAATTGCTAGCTGACTAATTTGAAACCACTCAACTAAAGAACACAGGACCTGACTTACTGTGCTGAAAAGCCAGTTTAACCCTTAGGCTGCCATTGCTGATGAAATTAGAAGGTACACGAATTATGGAATTTTATATCAGCAAGGGTTAATGCAGCTTCAAGTTTCACAGTGGAGGAGGAATGCAGTGGTCCATCAGCTTCAGTTTTAACTTCTTGAAACATAGGCCCTACCCTGTTGAAAAGTAAGTTTAATACAGAGTTTCACAGTGGAGGAAGAATGTGGTTGGGGATCAGATAAAGGCTTCAACTTAAACTCCTTGAGACATTTTTAAACTAAAACTATCTCTTGCAACTGTTTTCTCCTTGTGGCAGGTGCCCAGTTTCTTTGCTGTGTTTTTTTTTAAAGATCCTAGGTGGGGGATGAGCAACACGGACACACAAACACCCACCAACACACAAACACACACACACACACCACGCTCACACACACTTCTGTCTGCAGGGCTAGTGATTTCAGTGTTTGCATGTATTTACTAATTGAATTTAGCAGTATTTTTCCAAGAAAAATTAAAGAGATGTGCAGTTTTGTGGAATGAGCAGGAAAGACTTGGAATAGTCTCTACCCTTCTCAGATTGCTTTTTCTTTTCTTCCTTTGGTATATTCTTGTGTTTGCCTGCCAAATACTGTATTTTAAAAACAGTGCTAAGGATCAGGCTCTGTTTTCACACTGTGAGAAGCATAGCAATGGACAAACCCATATGTAAATGTTACAGGGGAAACACTGGGGTTCAAAGCAATATTGGTGGCCCAGACTTTGCCTTAACAGAGAAGGAAACATGGTTAGAAGAAACACCCCTCTGCATACTAATTTGGGAGAAGTACAGCCAGGAGTGGTGGTGAGCGGGCACAGAGCCTGTATATTACCAATGATTTATCTGCTGTGTTCAACTTCAAGAAAATGCATTGATTGTTGTGTGAAGGGATCAGAAAGGGATGCCAGATGAAGGGTAGTGCATTCTATGAGGCAATGGAGAGGGTAGTTTATGCCCAAATGCAGTGCAATAGTCTTTATCTCATCATTCTGCTTTTCATGCATAGTCATGTATTTGTTACATTACGATCATATCCAAAACAACAGATTGTGAGGTCATATATATATAGATATATATATATATATATATATATATATATATATATATATATATAAAAGACAAAGAACCTATGTGCGCAAACACTGAGGCAAGGGTTACCCCAAAGGGCATTTGGCTGGGAAGCCAAGTTTCAAGAAAATACAAAATCACACATGCCCACACAATGCAAAGCATCGTGGGCTGCATATGCAAATCACCACAGAATGTTATGCTGGTTCAACTTTAAGCAAATTGCATGGTGCCGAAAGGCCTCTCACACAGTTTGCAAAGGGTGCTAACAGATGACATAGACATGTGTTTCGTCCTACCAGGACTCATCAGTATGCCTCCTCTGTTTGACACCCCAGTGGAATGAACCAGCTACCCTAAGACAGTGTGTCTTGGTTATGTTGTAGTGAACCCATTAAAATAAAAAACTGTTTAAAGAGAAAGAACCTCTGTGTAGGCTAAACATTGAGGCAAGGGTTACCCCAAGGGCATTTGGCTGGGAAGCCAAGTTTCAAGAAAATACAAATCACACATGTCCACACAATGCAAAGCATCATGGGCTGCGCCATGCAAATCACCACAGAATGTTATGCTGGTTCAACTTTAAGCAAAATTGCATGGTGCGAAGGCCTCTCACAGTTGCAAGGGTGCTAACAGATGACATAGACACGTGTTCGTCCTACAGGACTCATCAGTATGCTTCATCTGTTTGGCCTTATGGAGATGAACCAGCTATCCTAAGACAGTGTGCTTGGTTATGTTGTGGTGAACCCATTAAAATAAAAACTGTTTAAAGACAAAAGAGCTCTCTGTGCGCCAAACATTGAGGCAGGGTTACCCCAAAGGCATTTGGCTGGGAAGCCAAGTTTCAGAAAATACAAATCACACATGTCCACACAATGCAAAACATCATGGGCTGCATATGCAAATCACCACAGAATGTTATGCTGGTTCAACTTTAAGCAAAATTGCATGGTGCCGAAAGGCCTCTCACACAGTTTGAGAGGTGCTAACAGATGACATGACCGCGTTTTTGTCTTCCAGGACTCATCAGTATGCTCAGTATGCGAATGAGCGCAGTGATCCTGGTAGAATGACACATGTCTACTGTGTCTGGAAAATCTCAACCAATAAACTTATAAGAGGTATAAAGTCAGGGACACTGAATAACAAAGTCTTTGCATTTGCTGATGACACATTACTTACTATTTCCAACCCCTGCTTAGCCATTAAACCCTTGAAGATACCATGGATAACTTCTCCAGATTTGCAGGATTATAATTAAACTGGAAGAAAACACATCTTTTTCCACTTATTAGGCCATGGAACAGATGCAACATTTGGCAAAATGGGAGGGAGACATTGTGCAAAGAATCCTTAATGTATCTAGGAATCAAAATACCAAGAGACCCTCAAAAGATCTTAGAGTTAAATTCACTCCCTTATTGAAAGACATAGAGGAGGATTTTAAAAAATGGGCCAAACTAAATCTGTCAATCTGGGTGAAAATTAATTACATCAAAATGATGGTGGCACCTAAGCTCATTTTCTCTTTCAGAATATTCCATTTGTTAGATCCAACAGATTTTTAACATAATTAAATGACCTGGTCAGGAAGTTTCTGTGGTGAGATGCACCACTGAGATAAACTCAGAGCCAGTAAATTCAAAGGAGGTTTTGGATTGTCTCACTGGGAAAAATATCTACTGGCTTTTCGGTTTAAGACAGCAGTTTGGTATATCACACCCAATAAGGGATGGAAATACCCTGTATGGTATAGGGTTGAGAAACAAATGGTACTCCCCCACAACTTGTCTGATTTTTTATTCACCCCAAATATTACACAATCCAAAATAGCTATATGTATCTCTGAATCTATACATGTGATTCAAAAAACACAAAAACATCTGGATATTGAGGAACCCCCTTTATACCTAATCCTAATTTGGAAGAATCCTAAGCTCCTTCACAATGGGACTGTTTTAGATGACCCAGGTTGGAAGGTATTAGGCACCATAGAGGTGGGGAGCCTTCTGGATGAGGCAGGCATTTTACTGTCTTTAAAAAAACTGAGGCAGAAATTCAGACAGCAAAGATTACATTTCTCTATTTATTTACAGCTCTGCCAAGCCCTGTTACACTCCATATTAGGCCCTGGTCTGACATTCACAGACACAGGACTAATCCAATGGAACCCTTTATTAAAAGTGGCATGTCTAAGGAAAGGGGTAAGTCTGGGGTATAATCAATTTATTGAAGTTACAGATCAAATTATGTTGACTCTATCAGCCAGACAAAATTGGGAGGCTGAATTGAGCTAGGCATTTCATAACTCTGAATGGATCACGGCCTGGAGAAATGCATGCTTGACTAGTAAGAAAATTCTGGGCAGAACCGGCCCAGTTTAAAAATTGCACTACTACTATTATTCTCCACTCAGACTTACAGTCAATGGGGTATTTGCCAGATAGGTCCTGCTGGAAATGTCAACAAAACAGGCAAATCTCATGCACATGCTCTGGGATTGACCCTGCATCTCCCACTTACAGGAGACAGCTCACAGGCTTTGTGAGGCAGCATTCAATATCCCAATACCATACTCTTCAAAATTCCTGCTTTGGCGGATTGATTTAGACAATGAGTTAATTAACAAATACCAGAAAGTCGGAACTTGGGAGGTAGCACTAGTTGTCAAACGGGTCTTATTATCAAATTGGAAATCAAGATTAGCTCCCTCCATACAAGAGTACTACAATAAATTGGGGGAAACCATCCATAATGAATGAATAGCTCATAGTATATCTGCCAAACTTCATATATTTGATGTCATATGGTCACCGGTCCTGTATATGATTCAAGAAGATGTGAAGAGGTCCACTGGACCCCATTAAGATCTTGGAAAACACACATAGTGTGGCCTCCTGGAGGAAAAAAACAGTAGATTGGATGTCCTCTTTTCATTTACTGCAATCTACGTATAGGTATATGTCTTAACAATCACAATGTATGGCTCTAACTTCTCATCTGATTGATAGACAGGAACTTCTATGACATGTATTATTGATACGTATACTGAACCTCTTTAGATCTGTTTTGTATTCATAAAAATCAAATAAAATCTTTATGTAAAAAGGCAAAAAATTGCTAGCTGACTAATTTGAAACCACTCAACTAAAGAACACAGGACCTGACTTACTGTGCTGAAAAGCCAGTTTAACCCTTAGGCTGCCATTGCTGATGAAATTAGAAGGTACACGAATTATGGAATTTTATATCAGCAAGGGTTAATGCAGCTTCAAGTTTCACAGTGGAGGAGGAATGCAGTGGTCCATCAGCTTCAGTTTTAACTTTGAAACATAGGCCCTACCCTGTTGAAAAGTAAGTTTAATACAGAGTTTCACAGTGGAGGAAGAATGTGGTTGGGGATCAGATAAAGGCTTCAACTTAAACTCCTTGAGACATTTTTAAACTAAAACTATCTCTTGCAACTGTTTTCTCCTTGTGGCAGGTGCCCAGTTTCTTTGCTGTGTTTTTTTTTAAAGATCCTAGGTGGGGGGATGAGCAACACGGGACACACAAACACCCACCAACACACACAAACACACACACACACACACGCTCACACACACTTCTGTCTGCAGGGCTAGTGATTTCAGTGTTTGCATGTATTTACTAATTGGAATTTAGCAGTATTTTTCCAAGAAAAATTAAAGAGATGTGCAGTTTTGTGGAATGAGCAGGAAAGACTTGGAATAGTCTCTACCCTTCTCAGATTGCTTTTTTCTTTTTCTTCCTTTGGTATATTCTTGTGTTTGCCTGCCAAATACTGTATTTTAAAAACAGTGCTAAGGATCAGGCTCTGTTTTCACACTGTGAGAAGCATAGCAATGGACAAACCCATATGTAAATGTTACAGGGGAAACACTGGGGTTCAAAGCAATATTGGTGGCCCAGACTTTGCCTTAACAGAGAAGGAAACATGGTTAGAAGAAACACCCCTCTGCATACTAATTTGGGAGAAGTACAGCCAGGAGTGGTGGTGAGCGGGCACAGAGCCTGTATATTACCAATGATTTATCTGCTGTGTTCAACTTCAAGAAAACGTGCATTGATTGTTGTGTGAAGGGATCAGAAAGGGATGCCAGATGAAGGGTAGTGCATTCTATGAGGCAATGGAGAGGGTAGTTTATGCCCAAATGCAGTGCAATAGTCTTTATCTCATCATTCTGCTTTTCATGCATAGTCATGTATTTGTTACATTACGATCATATCCAAAACAACAGATTGTGAGGTCATATATATATAGATATATATATATATATATATATATATATATATATATATATATATATAAAAAGAAAAGAACCTATAGCTAAACACTGAGGCAAGGGTTACCCCAAAGGGCATTTGGCGAAGCCAAGTTTCAAGAAAATACAAAATCACACATGCCCACACAATGCAAAGCATCGTGGGCTGCATATGCAAATCACCACAGAATGTTATGCTGGTTCAACTTTAAGCAAAATTGCATGGTGCCGAAAGGCCTCTCACACAGTTTGCAAAGGGTGCTAACAGATGACATAGACATGTGTTTCGTCCTACCAGGACTCATCAGTATGCCTCCTCTGTTTGACACCCCAGTGGAATGAACCAGCTACCCTAAGACAGTGTGTCTTGGTTATGTTGTGGTGAACCCATTAAAATAAAAAACTGTTTAAAAGAGAAAGAACCTCTGTGCGCAAACATTGAGGCAAGGGTTACCCCAAAGGGCATTTGGCTGGGAAGCCAAGTTTCAAGAAAATACAAAATCACACATGTCCACACAATGCAAAGCATCATGGGCTGCATATGCAAATCACCACAGAATGTTATGCTGGTTCAACTTTAAGCAAAATTGCATGGTGCCGAAAGGCCTCTCACAGTTGCAAAGGGTGCTAACAGATGACATAGACACGTGTTCGTCCTACCAGGACTCATCAGTATGCTTCATCTGTTTGGCCTTAGTGGGAATGAACCAGCTATCCTAAGACAGTGTGCTTGGTTATGTTGTGGTGAACCCATTAAAATAAAAACTGTTTAAAGACAAAGAAGCTTCTGTGCGCCAAACATTGAGGCAGGGTTACCTCATATATTATTGGGAAGCCAAGTTTCATAGTAAATAAAATCACACAACCATTAATAATGCAAAAATGGCTGCATATAATACATAGAATAAAGATGCTGGTCAATTTTGCTGAGGTCACATTATTGTGCAAGATGTGTTAACAGATGACATAGACACGTGTTTTGTCTTACCAGGACTCATCAGTATGCCTCAGTATGCCAGACAAGGCATACTGATGAGTCCTGGTAGGACGAAACACATGTCTATGTCATCTGTTAGCACCCTTTGCAAACTGTGTGAGAGGCCTTTCGGCACCATGCAATTTTGCTTAAAGTTGAACCAGCATAACATTCTGTGGTGATTTGCATATGCAGCCCATGATGCTTTGCATTGTGTAAGCATGTGTAATTTTGTATTTTTTTGAAACTCGGCTTCCCAGCCAAATGCCCTTTTGGGTAATCCTTGCCTCAGTGTTTGCACACAGAGGTTCTTTGTCTTTTAAACAGTTTTTTATTTTAATGGGTTCACCACAACATAACCAAGACACATTGTCTTAGGGTAGCTGGTTCATTCCACTGGGGTGTCAAACAGACGAGGCATACTGATGAGTCCTGGTAGGATGAAACATGTGTCTATGTCATCTGTTAGCACCCTTTGCAAACCGTGTGAGAGGCCTTTTGGCATCATGCAATTTTGCTTAAATTTGAACCAGCATAACATTCTGTGGTGATTTGCATATGCAGCCCATGATGCTTTGCATTGTGTGGGCATGTGTGATTTTGTATTTTATATATGTATATATATATATATATATGTATGTTGATATGTTGCATTCCAGCATATCTTATAGTTGTAGAATGTCCTTCTCAAGTTCTGTGGGTAGGACAACTGTGAAGTGAAGTTGAGCACTTCTAGAACACAAGGGACTTGAGAAGGCAGTCTTGTAACCATTAGAGTTTCTGATAAACATTATAAATCACATTAAAGACATCTTTTTTAATGGAACTTGAATTTAAAGGGATACTGTCAATCTCCATAGGCCTCAAAGAGTCCCTAGTTTAAAACATACATGTTGTGAATGTTCACATTCTGTAGAGACTGTTGATGTGGCTCATAGTTTGAGACTGGTTATGTTTTTTTTTTTAAACAGTGAAAATCAAACAGCCCACCATACTGGTGTTACCAGTGCCGCACAAAAACAAATTTGTTTACATTCTTGCATCAACTCCCACTGCATCTTTCCTGGAATTGGGAACACCCCCCAACACAGTCTAGCCAGTAACTATGCATGGAGAGTAGCAGAGACTATTGCATCATGAGTGGCTGCACTGTTTGGAGGTTGTTCTAATGTTAAGGACATGTGCAATAGAAGTAGATCAAGAATTTGAAACAAAACAAGGTTGGGTACCGGTCCGGTGGCACAGAGGACTGAGGCACTGGTGCCTTACCTTGAACCATGCCTGGGTTCAGGAATGGACTTGGAATGCCAGTGGCTGGCAGGGGGTAGGAGAGGATCGAGCATCTGTTGGACTGCTCTCCTCTCCTGGGGTGGGTAGCGGGATGGCATCAAGCTGCAGCAGCCTCTGATGGAAACCAGGAGCACTGCAAATGCATGCAGGAGGGAACAACACCAGAAAAGAGGAAATACCACTCCACATTCAGCCGGATGATGGCTGCCTGGCTCTGTGATGCCATCCATGTCCCTGCCCAGCCTTCCATATCAGCAGCACCCTGGGGCCAAGTGTTGTTCTGGTCTGACCCCCTTGGCTGGCGCCTTCCCTAACGGAGGCCGAGGGGAACCCATCCATTGAAGGATTACACCAGGTTACCCTGGGGGTGGCTGCCATTTGAGAATGGAGGCTCAGAGGGCAGATGGATTGGAGGAGGCCTTGGTAAGCCCGAAGCAGTGGCTGATGTGGCAGCACGTAGGGGAAAAAGAAATAATACTACAAAAAAAATTGGGTATAACTATACATTAGCATGCATTTCAGTTCTAGTAAGCAAGGAGTCAGATAAAACAACCAACAATATCAATGAACTGTAGATAAGGTAAGCAATTATAACATGTGGGTTTTTGCTAGAAATAATATGATGCAAAAAGGGTTGTCAGTTTCCCTTTATAGTCAAAATGTTTCAGACTATGCCAACTGAAATTAGAACTTTAGAATTTTGAGACCATTTTAAGGTTAAGAGTGTCTGGAATGTTTAGAAATAAATAATCCTGAATTGCTAAACAAGATGCCATGGTTTATAATAAGAGAAAAGCTGGATGGTGACATGAAGTCTGTGGATAAAGATCTTGTTGTTTTGCAAATGATTAAAGAAGGTAAATACAAAAAGTGATTGAAATAAAGGTTATATAATGTTTAGATAGTATATTAAAAGGTTTTCCTAAATTTTGGAACATCACTTTAAACTGCAACTCACTTGTGCCTTGGACCCCCTCTTTGACAGATTCACACCACCCCCTGGCACCCAAACCTGACTTCACCACTGGTACAAAACTGTAGCACACTACTGCTGTCAAAGGGATGAGTAGGTGTCTTACCATGCCTGGCAAAGTTTCATGATTTATTACATTTCTATTTTTATTACCAATAGCCAGTTGAAAGCTTTGTAATGTTGCCTTATTTAGTACCAATAATTTGAGTTGGGAGTTACTGCAGATAGAGAGAAAAGAGAGAGCTGTTGTGAGGTAATAGCATGGCGTTAATGAACAGTTATGTTCTGAGAGCTACCGATATGTCTGTCTCCAATCCAATGCTTCCACTGTTGAGTTGAAAAAAAAGATGAGCAGTGTTTCAAAACTGAGTTAAAAGCCTACCTTATGGAAAAGGCTGTGCTTCATGAAACTGTGTGGTGTCAGCAAGGCATCTGCTCTGTCCCACTTCCGTCCTGAAACTTAGAACTGTTTTTTCTTTTAATTATATGCTACATTAACTTTTGATGTAAATGTTTCCATGTGAATTGCAAATTGTTTGTTTGATTTTGGAATTTATACATTTATCAGCTTTGAAGCATTCAAGATAATTCTTGTGTGAGTATTAGGTTAGGTGATGGGGGTTCACTGACATGCAACGGATGTTTGTCACCTGTCAGATTACTTCTTCATTTTGGTAAAATACATAGTAATACTTTTTTGTGTTAGGCTATTTTGAGTTAGAAGATGATGTCATCTTTATAAATATGCACAGTACAATGTGGTGTTTTGGTAGTTTCTGGCACAAGGAAATTCAGTGTTAGTTTGATGCGCATGAGTGACACTGGCTTTACAGTTTGAGATAAGACCAGCTGGTGGACATTGCTCCCCCCCACTGCATCACTTCAAATGCTCCTACTTAAGAATGGCAATGTGCAAATTCTGTGAATACTCTGCATATGGACAGAACAAAAGCCACAGGGTATACTGTCAATGTTCCCAAAAATTGCTTTCCTGAAAATTTCAAAAAGCTAAATTTTCCCAGAAGAATGAGATATGCCGTGGGAATAGCAGCCCATAGCGTAGGTCACCGCTGTTTCAAAAAGCTATGTTACTTGCATTCTAGCTGTTATATCCATTGTAAATAATAAGTTTTAAAGTTTCCCTAGATGTCTTTATGGGTGATAGGAAATATGCCTTCTTAGAGTAACAGTAGTTGAGTCCCAATGGCCATTCAGCTTGTGACTCGTACTCTTGTATGATTCCATTAAATTGTAGAAACAAACCATGTACATGGTGCTGGTACTAAATTATTTATTTGAAAGAGCAGGCTTCACCCCATGAGTATTTACAAAGAACATAACAGCTAGGATGCAACCACCATCAGTAATAATATTTTGCAGCCATGTTGGCTCTGACCAGTTTGTTTATAGAACTGCCTTTCTTTCAGCTGCCTAAGGACCTCTGACTCATAATCATCTGTATTTAACAAAACTACCCCTTTGTTGCAAACCTACCCTCCTGTCCTTTTCAGCAGGCTTCAGAATAATAACGTTATTGTGGCAGTGAAAATATTAAATTTGAGTTATGGTAAATTCTCTAATAACACATTAAAGTCTCTCTCACACAGATTTTGGAAAAATTGTATAGTGGGGGGCTGGGGGTTATATGTAAATTTTTCAACATGTGCTGATGCACATGCCCAGAGTCACAGTTTGACTTAAAAAGTTCAGTTCTCTGTCTAATTTCATAAAAGGTGAATATCTAACAGTGCTTTAAAATTGGAAAACTCTTCATGAACAAGTTTTCTGGCATTTCAGTGCCATACTGAAATGTAAACCTGCTTAAGCACTGGGTTGCTGGGGTTAAGGACAGGTCAGATGGAATACCTAATATGATTAAAAACGTTAAGAAATTATTACTATAAGGCATTCTGTCAACATATCTACAATGAATTAGCATACAGATGGCTGTAGGCGCTTTTTTAATTGGGAGAAAAAAAGTCAGCCAAACGCTGACAGTATCCCTTTCAATCTAAGTGCCATAATTCATGCATTATAATTATTATTGATCAAGTCCCTGCACAGCTGTTTTTTTCCCCTTGCACCATCATACAATGTTTTATTTGTCCATTCTAAATATAGGTCAAATCACACAAGGGCAAAACAGCATGGAAATGGCACAGGTGCAAACAATAGCATAGCTGCAAATCTTTTTGCCATCTCATTGGACCAGCACCTTAGGTATCTCACCCCCTCACTCAAGAGAGACACGGTGTCGATTATAGGTAGAATGACCCTGGTACTTGAGTTGTGACCATGGTCTGGTATGTTATGCCCATGTCCTCCTTGTGGGCATGCCAAGGTGGCACAAGTGGTGTGCCTGCTGCTGTTGCTTCCATCTTGTCCCTGTTATGCACTGAGTATGAGCAAGGTTTTTCTGTTTGTAGTGTCATTTCAACAGCCTCTGTCATGTTGTCCTCATAAGCAGATGTGTACCTCTCCATAGGCGCCAGTCTCCATGGCATTTGAATTTGTAGCCTTAAGCCCTCAATTGCCTTCTCAGTTGTTGCATCATGGATTGCAGCTGAAGTGTCCTAACCCTGATTTGAGCTAGTATGTCCCTTATCTTTTGACATTCCAGCTGCAGTTGTTTGATGCTGTTTTTTGTAAGACTGTCAAATGTTGTTTTCTTACTTTTTCTACCTTTGCTTTTATTTTTTATTTATTTTTTTGCTGCTCTGAATGCTCCATGTGTTCTGCCCTTTCCTCTGACTGTGCCCTCACCTCTGGATGTGGCTGTTCCTCATCTGCTTCCCATTCTTTGGGATGTGCTCCCTCATCTGGATGTTTCCACTCTTTGTGAGCTACCCTTTCCTCGGGATTTTCCCCATCATGTGGATGTTGCTGCTCCTTATGTGCTGCTTTTTCCTTGGGATGTATCCTGTCATCTGGATGTCACTGTTCCTTATATGCTGCCATCTCCTTCGGATGTACCCCATCATCTTGGTTGTTGCCAATCCTTGTGTGCTGCCATCTCTTTGGGATGTGCCTGCTCCTCTGGATGTGTCCTGTCCTCCTTGGTGATTATTTTGCTGTTCTGGTGCCTCTGCTCTTTCCTTCTCTAGTTGTTCATCCTGCTCTTTTTAGAATCATAGCTCATCATCACTGGCGATGACATCACACTGCGTGGAAGACAGAAATATTTGTTGTGGATATTGTAAGTCAATAATGATGTAGATGACACATCCAAAACCTTTAATACTTTTAACTCTGTTTATTTGCATTTGTATTTTGAAATAGCACACTTTGAAATAACCCATAAGTCAGAGTAGTGTGCATTTTCACTTTCAGTATTTATAAACCTGTACAGTGAAAATCAACAATTGTTATACTTTCTTACCGTGTATTGTTTTGTGTTGTTTCTGAAATTAATTTTGCATTTTGCAAGTGGAGTTGCATTTCCTTTGCCCACTCCCTTTCTGCTTACTAATGTGCTATGTAGCCCATGTGGTGCAAATGCCCTGTTCACGCCCAGTCTTGTTGCCTTGGGTGTCCCATAAAACTTCACTGTGGCAAATCTTGAAGTCATCTTCAGACCAATATACAGTTCAGTGCCGTGGTGCGGTATGTTGCCTTTCAGTCCTGTGTCTGTAATAGAAATCTTCACTCTCCACAAAGACCCCCATAAAAACTGTTTCCCAAGTGCAAGACATCCTTGCACACAGCTGGGTATTTGCTTATCTTTTTTTTACATCATTGCCACACCATGTGTACACGATCCAAAACATTGGGTTTGCTCACTCCTGAATTCTCAACTTGTGATTGGTCTCATTTCATGAACATGACTACTTTGACAACTTGCACCTCTGTAAGTACTGTATTATTAAGTTGCATTTCATCTAATAATTTTGAGGTCATTGCAAAATAAGAAACCACCTCCTTCACACTGTCATCATGATCAACAAACTGTATGCACAAATGAGCCTTACTGCTTATGAAATTAGCAAAACGGGGACTCCATATGGGCAATATAGTACCGCCTTGCATAGGCCGGAATTCTGATGACAGTCTCTGATATCTACAGCCACATTCATCTACACGAAGAACATCCACACAAGCTGACATTATGCACTCGGTGGGCAGCTGTGATACTTTAATACTGTACACTGCAATTTCATATTCCAGGGTAATGAGATGGTACTGTGCTGCCCGAGTGAACTTCAGCAAGCCGCATTACACAGCAGGGTGATGGTACTGTGCAGCCTGACTGGTCTTGAGCAAGTCACATTATAGGTCAGGGACATGGTGATGTGCAGTCTGAGTGGCCTTAAGCAAGTCACATTACTGGGCAGGGAGTTGGTGCTGTACTGATTGAGTGGCCATGAGCAAGCCACACTACAGGGCAGTGAGATGGTACTGTGCTGTCTGAGTAGCCCTGAGCAAATCACATTGCAGGGCAGGGAGATGGTACTATGCTGCCTGAGTGGTTTTGAGCAAGCAAAATTACATGGCAGGGATATAGTACCATGCCGCCTTAGTGGCCTTGAGCAAGCCAAATTACAGGGTGGTGAGAAACACAGAAACATGGAATGTGTGCTCAGAAAAGGACCAGTTGGCCCATATAGTCTTACCCTATTTTCCCTGGCTGACACTATATCCTGGACTCTCTTTGGTCACAGGTGTTTCTCCTCCTCCATTACCTTTGTTTATTACATCCATGTTCCTATCCAACACATGCTTGAAGCCTTCCACTCTCTTTGCCTCTACCAGCTCCCCTGGCAAGCTGCTCCAGGCCTCCACCACTCTTTCCATGAAGCAGTATTTCCTCATATCACTCTTAAACTCCCCTCCCAAGCTTCATGGCATGTCCCCATGTTCTAGTGCTCCTCCTTCTATTTAAGAAACTCCCCACCTGCACGTTGTTCACCCCCATGAGGTACTTTTAGGTCTCAGTCATGTCCCTCTCACTCTTCTCTCTTACATGTTGAGCTCCTGCAGCATCTTCTTATATGGTTTCTCATGCAATCCCTGTACCATTTTAGTAGCCCTCCTTTGGATCACTTCCACCCTGTTGATATCCTTGTGGAATTGGGGCCTCCAGAACTCTACACAGTACTCCAGGTGGGGTCTCACAAGTCAGCGATACAGGGGCAATACCACTTCCCTTCTCCTGCTAGAAATTCCCCTACCTATGCACCCCAGCATCCTGCTCAATTTGCCTGCTGCCTTGTCACACTGCCCAGCCACCTTGAGATCATGATTACTCCAAAGCCCCTTTCTTGATCAGTAACTATAAGTAACCACCCCCCATCTAATACACAGTCCCTGTGTTTCCCCACCCTAGATGCATGACTTTGCAGTGTTTAGCATTGAAACCCAGCTGCCTCTTCCTAGACCACACCTCAAGTTTCCATGGATCTCTTTGCATTCTTTCAACCCCCAAGTGTCCACCATGTTGCAGATTTTTGTGTCATCTGCAAAGAGACACACTTTCCCCTCAAGCTCCACTGCAACATCACTTATGAAGACATTGAAGAAAACAGGGCCCAGTCCAATCCATGTGGTACTCAACTGATCGCTCTCCCATCCTCCAAGTTACTGCCATTTACCACCACCCTCTGCCTCCTATCTTTCAACCAGTTTGATATCCAGCACATCAACTTCTCCCCAACCCCCAGGTTACTAAATTTCTTTATCAGCTTCCTGTGGGGAAGAGAGTCAGAGGCCTAACTGAAGTCCAGATAGGCCACATCCGCTGCCCTCCCCTGATCCAACTCCCTCCATTTCCACTCAATGAAATCTATGGGATTTGTTTGACATGACTCCTCTCCAAGCTGTGAAGCTGCGCTGCCAGTTGCCCTGCAGTGCATGTGTCTCCAGGTATGCTGTTAGTCTCTCTGTCAGCAGGGCCGGCATTAACTTCCCCACCACTGATATGAGACTGACTGGTCTGTAATTACTGGCCTCGTCCCTGCTGCTACCCTTATCCATAGGGACCACATTTGTCTTCCTCCATTCCTCTGAAACCACACTCATCTCTAATGAGGTGCTAAATAGCATTGCCAGAGGGGCAGCTAGCACTGCACTCATTTCCTTAAGTACTCTTGGGTGAATCCCATCCAACCCCATTGCCCTGTTTTCCTTAAGGGCTTCTAAACCCAGGCAGACTCGCTTTTCCATAAATTAACTTGTATCCACTACCCCCAGTGTCTGTTAATTCATGACAGTCTAACCCACCCTTCCACTGTGAATGCTGAGCCGAAGTATTTGCTTAAAACTTTAGCTTTTTCTCGGTCTTCCTCTGCAAATCCCCCCATCTCCTGATCTCCACTATACCACCCTTTGCCTTCCTCTTTTTGCTCACACACCTGTAGTGTCTTATGGCCATTTCTGACCACCTGGGCAATCCTTTCCTCAGTTTGAGCCTTTGCTGCCTTTACCCTCCTTCCTACCACCCTTTGTTTCACTAGATGTATATCCCTGTCTGCCTCTCTTTCTTTCTTTCTCCTTGTATTTCCTGAAAACTGTTTCTTTACCACCTTAGCCACCTCCTTCAAGAACCACAGTGGCCTCCTTCTCCTCTTACCCTTTTTTATTACCATTAAACAGCTTGCTATTACCTAGTTATTTCTTCCTGTATTCTATTCCATTGTGCCTCCATCCCCCCTATTATCTTCCCCTTCAAGGAATTTCCTGTGGCAGTCTCCCATTTCTTTAAAATTGGCTCTGTTGAATTCCAGGACCCTCGTCCTAGTGAGGTTTTTCTGTTGCCCAATCCGTATGTCAAACCACACTGTATCATGATCACGTGAACCCAGGAGGTTACCCACTGAGACATCTGCAGTGCTGTCCCTGTTTTCCAGTACCAGATGCAGTACTGCCTTGTCCCTAGTGGGATCTGTAACCAGCTACCTGAGAAATATCCTTTGCAGGCAGTCTAGGATAACCCTGCTCCTAGTTTTATATACTGTATATATATATATATATATATATATATATATATATATATATATATATATATATATATATATATATATATATATATAAACTGCCCCTTTCTCCCTGCCCTATCCCTTCTAAACATGTTGTACCCCTGTATGGCCACTTCCCAGCTGTGATTGTTGGTGCACCATGACTCTGTTATGGCTACCAGATAAAGGTCTCCCTTCACAATGGTAGCTTCAAGATCAGGAATTTTATTTCCTAGGCTCTTCTGTTGGTGCACATGGCTCTCTCACTCCCTTTGTCCCTCCCTGGACCTTCTTTGCCCTCTCTTCCTGGGCCCATGCTTCACCCTTCTTTTTTCACTGATACTGTCCTTCCCCTTTTTAGCCATCCTCTGCCCACCTTCTAGTAGTTTTGTCCACCCTTATTCCACCTCTCAACTCTCTTGTCCCTTCTGTGCCCTTGCCTCTACTCCTCAATACCCCTTAATTTCTCCTGGGCTATCCATCAGTGCTGCTTTATCATCGGGGGGGGGGCATTTAACACCTTCAGTGTTTCTTCTGCCACCCTCTTCACTAGTTTAAATGCCTATCAAAGTAGCATTTAAACTTCCCACTGAGGACTGCTGTTCCCTTCCTGGATGGATGGAGGCCATGACATTTGTACAGACCTCTATCCATCTAGGTAGGAACTCAGTCCCTGATTTAGACAGACCTCTCCTCCCTGTATCATACCTTCAACTAGTTGTTGAAGTGTGTGGTGCAGTATGCCCTCTCTTCCCACAGTCTTGCACAGGTAGCGCCTTGGTGAAGGCCACCATACATGCTACCTGCTTCAGGTCCCTCCCCAGCTCCCTACACCTGCCCTGCACCATACCAGCTGCCTCCTCTGCAGGTCATTTGTCTCCCCAGAAGGACGACAACATCCATCTCCCTCTCCTGCCCTGCTTCCCTAGTAATCCTGGCAATCCTAAGGATACTCTCCCCATCCCTCTGCTCTGAGGCACCGAGTACATACATCACCTCCCCCCCTTCTCTCCTGTGGAATATGTACTATTCTAACTGCCAGTGATAGGATTAGTACTGTACTATGTCACCTGATCCTGACAAAATATTTTTCTGTCCCACAGTACATGCCCACTCATCCATGAGGCAAACAAGGCTAGGAGGCTGCAGCAGGCAAAGGCACAGATAGAGGCAAAAGAAATATTTGCAGACATGATTTTTACAGATGAGAGTACTATAGCTATGCAGTCCTTCTGTCCCATGTTTTATAGGAAAAAAAAGTCTCCTGGTACTTGAACCACAGCCCAAACACCCATTGAAAATACATGTCTGGGGTGCCATCTCATGCCAAGAGCCTGGCTAAATTCTGCAATTCAGTGGAATCTTGAAGAGTGATTACTTCAAGGAGGAGACAGTGTCATATAGGCTGGTGCCTTTATCCAGCATATATCTGAAGATGGGCATCAGCTTTTCCAAGGTAATGCACATTATTATACTAGGGACATCTGGTACTCAGTGAAACTGTCACTTGCTACTCCATGTACTGCACCTGTGTACTGTACCTTGCTTTGGATGCTATTGTAGACTGCCTTGATTTCTGTGATCAGTCCTGGTCACTAAAAACTAAATGAACCATACTCTTTATTTCAGGGTTGTAATATAAATATATTCCTTCATTCTTTATACTTTACAGAGAATGATCCAAAACATACAATGTCAGGAGTCTACATAAAGGACAACAGAATAAACTGGGTCAGGATACCACCAGAACAGCATGAGATGAACCCAGTCGAGATGGTATGGCATCAGAAGAACCATTATATAAGGAAGTGGGTTAAAGCATGGAACCGTGCTCCACTGATTTGGGAATCAGACTCTTCTGGAGGAGACTGATGACAGTTTAGGACTGTAACTAATATAATGCCCACCTTAACAAGGTTATGCCAGCTGTGGTTCATGTTGATTGTTGTGTCACTGATATGTGATGTACAGTTTTGTAAAGAAAAGAATACCATCAGACAATATACATTTTTTAAATGAACAATCATTAAAATAAGTCTAAGAAATTCAGATCAGTAATAGTTTATTCCACATCAATGCAGTGTCATATTATGAATCCTGGCTGGGCAGCATCCAGAGGTGTGATTTCAGGTTTTATAATCAAGGCTGAAGGGGCAAGGGTGTCAAAGAAATCCCAGCTTGGTTTCACATTCTGAGGAATAGTTTCAGGTTGTTATAAGTAGCTATGGGGGAGGGTATACAAAGCCCTGTCTTGAATGGCAATCAGCAAAGGTGATTTAACAATACACACCACTATAAGGAAATGCACACAAACGGTGCATGCATTGCATCAATGGTGTCACAAAAATATATATTTTAATGTATGAAAAAAACACATATTAATTGTCCAGTGTTTACAGGTGATGTGCTGCAGTAAGTCACTCTTGTACTGTGCCACTGAGTTAACATATGGATTTATAAGTGGTGTCATTGCCCTTTTAAACAAGGACTAGCAAGAGGAAATACAGCTGCAGCCGCAGTTCAGCAGAACACAGAACTGACTGCTGTGTCCAACATGGCCACCAGTAGAGATGGACGAAGTGGCCCCAATTCATTCCGCGAAGTGATTTGCGGAGTGAAGGCAAATTCCCGGAGTGCTCCGCAACACAAAGTGGAGTACCTTGTGTTATAATGAGGAACGTGAAGTCCATTGAAAACAATGACTTCATGTTACTCTGTCTTTCCAAACCACTACTCCGCCGATTCTTAAGGCGAAGTACATTGAAAACAGTGTACTTCACCTCACTTCACCTTGTTTTTAAGCTCCAAAGGTGAATTTTGCAGTGATTCATGGGATTTCAAGTCACATGGGCTCTAGATTGTTCTGCACAGCCTCAGTTTGGGGTAGTGTGTGTAGGAAGCTGTAGGAGACAATCTGCTCTGAGAGCTCTCTGTGATTCAAACCTTCTAAAAGCTATTAAAAAAGCCTTTTTGAGTAATTTTTTTTACTGAAACTTTAGTTCATCGATTATAGGAAACCCTCTGTGCTCTTATTATCGAGTGTTTATTGCTTGTGTGTGGATTTTGAATGTTAATGTACAACATTCAGCCTGTGTTCTGAGAGACAAGTGGAAGTGTGCTTTGGGGGAGGGGCGTATCTGTGGTGTAGGTAGATTAACTTGGAGAAAAAGACAGTGCTTTCTGTTTTGGCAATATTTTTCTTGTATAACTGTGTTAATGTACACACAGTAATATTTTCAATAATTCTTGCCATTTTTTTGATGATTGTTGTGGTGCAGCACTGCATAATTTTAGTTTGTTTAAAATAAGTGGTTATATTACTAAAGTTTTCAATTTGCTACGCATTACTTAGTGTGTGTGTGAGTATGTGTGTGACGTGTGTCATCAAATCAGACACTTTTTATTGTGCCACATAATAATTTCAGCAATGTCAAGCTGCTATCCACTGTAGCTATGTGATTTTTGTACTTCTTTGTGGTATCTTTACTTTTACTAGTACTAGTGACTGTTACTGCAGCAGTGCAGTACACTGCCCTCCCCCACCGTGGCCCGCCCCAACCAGCAAAGGTATTCTTTTCCAGATTAGAATTTCTGATGGTGAGCACTAGTTAGGTGCTGTGCCTTTGCATCTGCATCTCTTCAGTGCGCAGCACAGTCTTAATCTGTCTGTGCATTTGCATCTCTTTCGGGCCCAATCTCCATCTGTAACTTAAGTCGCAGTTGTTTTTTTGGCTTCCCTTCAGAGTACTGGACAGGTGTGGTGCATAATTCTGCATGAACATTGTACTCATTAATATGCGTTTTTAAGTAAGGACCATTATCATGAGTCATTTGTGATACAAATCACGTTCTTCATCATCACGGTCACAAATGTAATTACAAATCATTATTTACGATCACGTCAATGAATCACAACATTAATTTTTTTACTAGTTACTTGGATGTATTGTAAGCCTGTTTTGTAGTATCTCTCCAGGCTTCTCCACCCAGCCATTGTACTCATTAATGAGCATTTCTATGTCAGGGAGTTTGTGCTACAGCTCATTGGGGAAGTACAGCCACAGGCATTTGTGTTCTCAATACAGTTCTATATTGTTTATCTCACACCGTCAACACTGAATCACGTTCTTCATCATCACAGTCACAAATGTAGTCACAAATCATAATTCATGATCACGTCACGAATCACAACATTCATTTTTTTACTGATTACTTGGATGTATTGCAAGCAGGTTTTTGTAGTATATCTCCAGGCTTCACCACTCCACCATTGTACTCATTAATAAGCATTTTTAAGTCTGGGAGTTTTGTGCTACAGCCCATCAGGGAAGTACAGCCATAGGCATTCGCATTCCTTCCCATACAGCATGTGAGTTACAGGACTGTAAGTAGTGGTGGGTGAAGTTGCCCAATTTACTCCTTGAAGTGATTCGCTGAGTAACATGGAATCCGCGGAGAACTCCACAATGTGAAGTAGAGTACTTTGCGTCATAATGATGAATGCGAAGTCCATTGAAACCAATGACTTTGCATTATTCTGCCTTCCCCAAACCACTTCTCCACCAATTTTAAGGTGAAGTACATTGAAATCATTGTAATTCGCCTCACTTCACCCTGTAATTGAGCTCCAAATGAAATTTTGAAGTTATTCATGGGATTGCAGGTCACATGGGCTCTAGATTGTTTGGCACAGCCTCAGTTCTGGCCTGGGTAGTGTGTGTGCAGTGGTAGCTGGAGACAGTTTGCTCTCAGAGCTCTGTGATTCAAAACCTCTAAAAGCTGTTTAAAATGCCTTTTTAAGTAATATTATTTGCTCCAAATTTAGTACATTGATTGTAGGAAACCCTTCTGTGCTCATATCATCGAGTGTTTATTGTTGTGTGTGGATTTTGAATGTTAATTTAGAACAGTCATTCTGTGTACTGTGAAGTGTGCTTTGGGGGAGGGGCGTATTTTTGGTGTAGGTAGATTAACTGGGAGAAAAAGGCAGTCTTTCTGTTTTGGTTATATTTTTCTTGTATAACTGTGTTAATGTACACACAGTAATATTTTCAGTAATTCTTGAAATTTTTTTGCTGATTGTTGTGGTGCAGCAGTGTACAATTTGTCTGTTTAAAACATTTGGTTATATTACTAAAGATTTTCAATTTGCTATGCATTACTTGAGTGTGCGTGTGAGTGTGTGTGCGATGCGTGCCATTAAATCAGACACCTTTTATTGTGTTACAGAGTAATTGCAGTAGTGTGAACCTGCTTTCCACCACAGCTGTATGAATTTTTTATACTGCTTTGTGGTATCTTTACTGGTAGTGGATTGTTACTGTTGTGCACTAATCCCACAACTGGCAAAATGTATTCCTTTCCAAATTTGGATTTGTGACTTGTGAGCACTGGTTAGGTGTTGTTGTGCCTTTTCATATGCATCCCTTGAGTGTGCAGTGCAATCTTAATCTGTCTGTGCATTTGCATGGCACTATTAATTCTGGTAGACTGCACTTCTTGTTACGCTCTCATTTCACTTTGTCAGCACTGGGGAATTTTCTGGACACAAGACTGTAGCATTTTGGGGATGCACAATAATTCTGGTTACTCTGTGTGTGACCTGACCACTGCACGCATGACTGAGTGCACCATTAATTCTGGGAGATTTTGCATTTCTTATTATCTCTCATTTCACTTCATCAGCACTGGGAAGTTTTCTGGACACAAGACAGTAGCACTTTGGGGATGCACATTCATTCTGGTGACTGTGTGGGTGAGATGCTGCCAATATTGTTGTCACTCCACCTTACTTCGCATTTAAGGTGGAATGACAATGCAAAATAATAATAACAAGGCGAAGTGAACCTTTCCTATGGGTGCCAACGTGAGGTGGCCACTTCGCGTTCACTTCGCCGGCGGATTTTAAATTCGCTGCATCTCTAGCCACCAGAGTTTTCTGCGTATGTGCAATGACTCAAGCATGCGTACTGAACTCCACAGCACAGCAGCACAGTCTGCATGTCCAGGATGGCAGTGTTATCATGTATCCATGATGTGCTACCACTGGTCTCTATTATGATGGCTCAGCTAGTTTTTTCCTTTTTTTTACTTTTCACTTTTTTCTTTTGTCTTTGTAGTCTCATTGTCTATGTTTTGATGTCAAGAAAAGCTCCCCGTCCACTCTCTTCTCTCCCCCACCAGCTTAGTGAAAAAATATCTTTCTCTTCCACTATCCCCCACCTACCAAATGGCAGCAATGTTCTCTCATTCTCTCTCTCTTCACTCCTCCCCCTTAATGATAGTAATATTCTCTCTCTCCCCTCCTCCCCACCCTGGACCTAATGGCAGCAAAATTCTCTATCCTCTCTCTCATGTAGTCCTGCTGTCCAGCAACACTTTTGCCTGACCCTTGTTTTTAAAATCTAGTGTAGTCTACCCTTGCACATCATAACCCCACCACCCACCCCAGGAAGGAAAGTGATGATATTTGCAATGCTACTCAAACAATTTAATCACAGAATGCTGACACACTGGAAGTGGCCTTCAGACTAGAGACGTGCTAGAGATAGGACCATCAGATACACAGAGGCAAAATTTGATTTCTTTACTTAAGTCCTGTCCTCAAATTATTTGATTACTTTGACTACTGTTTTGAAAGATCAAGCTACAGTATGTATGTATGCTTTTTAAAATAAACTTTGAAACTTCACTGGTGCTCTTTGTGCAAATCGACTTGGCCTTCAGTGACATTTTTACTTGAGATGCAGTGAACTTAAAACCTCTCTTGCCCACACATCCCTCATCCACCCTTCCATTTTTTGTCAACATACTATTGTCCCGAAGCAACATATCAACATTACAACATTGAAAATGTATCATCCGTGGAGTCATGGCAATTTCTTCTCTATTTATCTGTTTATTTCTCTCTTCCATTATTTAGTTTCCACATTCTGTATAACTTATCTTTAGCTATTTCTTTTCACTTTTCTTTCTTTTGCTTCTTCTTTTGGATTTCTTTAGTCTATCCTGTGTTCACCCATTCTTTTCCTGCCCCAACAATTTTGTTTACTTAGTTGTCCCTTTGCTTTGATTTTCTGTAATTCATATTTTACTCACCCAGGTATCAAAGCTGATTCATTAGGTTGTCAAACTCCTAGCACCATCCATGGTCACCTCTTGTGCTTAATTCCATATGGATTCATTTAGTCTATCCTGTGTTCACCCATTCTTTTCCTGCCCCAACAATTTTGTATACTTAGTTGTCCCTTTGCTTTGATTTTCTATAATTCACATTTTACTCACCCAGGTATCAAAGCTAATTCATTAGGTTGTCAAACTCCTAGCACCATCCATGGCCACCTCTTGTGCTTAATTCCATATGGATTGCAAATTGCACTCCGCCTCAGCAAACACTTTCCCTCTGATGGTTTTAAAAAAGATATAACTGACCCCAACCATCTCAGCCCCGCCACCTTCCTAAATAGCCTTGACAGTTCCACTGATCATCTTTGTAGTTTTAAATTTGTCATTATCCAGTCCAACACTGTACAATGAGCATCTGCTCTTCCTCCCCCAAATGTATCTTAAGGTCTCCTTGGTATTACTCTGCCCCCTTAATAAAACAAGAAAAAACTACCCTTCATATCTTAGTCACAAAACTCACACCACTCAGAGCCTCCTCGAGATGCTCTGTTCTTTGTTTGTTGTTATATTTGCACACTTATTTTATTCAGCACTGTAGGATGATCCTCTGCTTCTTCCTTTTACTGCTGGGCCAAAATGCTGGATTCATACTAAGGTCCATATTAAGGTGCCTAGGAGCTAAGGAGGCTGAGAGCCCTTTAGGTGCTCCTGTCCACATTATCATGACACTGAAAGTGTTGCCATTCATTATGTGTTTATCCAATCTTTGTTTAAATATTTGTTTATTATTACTTAGTATTATTTCCAGGGGTAAGCCATTCCAGGGGGTCATCACCCTCTGAGTGTAGAAAGCCTTCTTTTTATTTGTGTTAAAGCTCTTTGGTTGCAATTGCAAGGGATGCCCCCTGGTGTTGACCAAATTATTTTTAAATTCTAAATTTAGTTCATTCAGTAAGTAATTATCCTGCATGATATCATAGCACATTAAGAGGCCCCCCCTTATTCTTCTTATCTCCAGTGACATTAGGCTTAGTTCCTTAAGCATCTCCCCATAAGACCTATATCTTAAGTCATAAATCATCTTCATGTCTCTCCTCTGCACACCCTCTACCACATCCATTCCACCCCTCGAAATTGGTCCCCACACCTGGCTACCATAGTCCAGTAGCTGTCTCACGTATGCACTATACAGTGGCATAATGTCATCCCTCCCTACTCCTACTTTTGAAGTTCCTTTTCAGTAACCACAGTAATTTATTAGCTTTGCCCTACTTGATGTACATATTTTGCTCTGTATGTCAACTTATTATCAATTATTATACCTAAATCCCTTTCTTCTTCTGAGAGTCTTAACAGTTTACCATTTAGGGTATAAGCTACCATTTTGTTGTGTTTGCCCAGATGTATAACACAGCATTTCTCTGTGTTAAAACTCATACCCCTCAGAGTGGCCCAGCTATTTATTTTATCAAGATCTCTTTGTACTGATTCTCTATCCTCCTCCTCTGAGGCAGTTCCTGCCAGTTTAGTATCATCTGCATATTTACTTAGCCAATTTGTTACTTCTTTCCCCATACTGGCTATAAATACCCAGAATAGTACAGGTCCCAGGACTGACCCCTGTGGGACTCCACTGTCCACTGGTACTGTAGAGGAGTAATATCCATTTATGCACACCCTCTGGGTCCTCCCCATCAACCATACTTGTATCCACCTAATTATCCCCAAATTAAGCCCTATGTCTATTAAGCTACTTAAGACTTCAGAGTGGGGGACTTTATCAAATGCCTTCACAAAATTCAAATATATACAATCAACTGGTTTCCCTCTATCAGGGTAGTAGATATTTTCTCATAGAAACAGAACAAATTTGTAACACATGACCTCCCAGCCTGGAACCCATGCTGCTCCGGGTCCATTTATTTACTATTTATGAGGTGAGTGTTAATTTCTTCCTTTAATAGTGCCTCCAATACTTTACTCAGCACCGATGTCAAACTAATCGGATAGGTAGTTAGTACAGTCTGTCTCGATCTCCCTTGTGATTGGCACCACATTTGCCATCGGCTAGTCCCTGGGGACCTTCCCTATCTCCAGGGATTTATTAAATACCAGTTGTAAAGGGGGGGCTATTTCTGAGGATAGCAACTTCAACATGGTGTTTGATATACCGTAAGGGCCTGCTGAGAAAGTATTTTTTAGGTTTCCTATTTTATCAGTAATACTACTTTTACTTACCTGTATACAGGTTGAGGCCATTGGTCCTGCTAGTTGGCTCATTTTGGCTTTTTGAGAGAAGATCGTACCAAAATAATGGTCTAAGGCTCTGAGCTGCAAATCTGGTGACATCCAGCAGACCAGACCTGGGTTTGAAACCCACAGCTTCCACTTGCAAACTGTGTGACCCTGAGCAAGTCACTTAACCTCCTTGTGCTCCCAGGTCACTCCTGTAAAAAAAAACTTTCAGCTTACTGTGCTATACCTGGTTAAACAACTAAATTAAAAAAAAATGCATTAAATATGTTAGCCATTTGCGTTGGTTCATCCACTTTGTTCTCATTTACTGTTAGTGCACACTCACCCTTATTAGTTGTCCTCAGTGAGTTTACATAACCATAGAAATGTTGCATATTGTGTTTACTTGCCCTTCTAGCTAGATTTTTCTCCATCCTTTGCTTTCTTCTTTTAATGAGTCTTTAACACTGCTCATTTGTTATTTTGAAATATTCCCATATTCCTGATATATTTCTTTTTTTATATTCCTGAAACAGCCTTTGTTTTTTCTTTATTCATTTTTTAACTTTATTGTTTAGCCATTTGGGTTTAGCTCCTACATTGCTATATTTGTTTGTCTTTTGTATTTGTTTATTGCACAGTGCAATTATATACTATTTAACAGTTTCTCACATATTATTTACTGACTTATCTTTCAGTATATTCTCCCACTCTACTTCTCTTATTTCTTTCAACATCTGCTCCCTATTTGTCATTTCAAAGAGGTAAATTTCCCTGTATCCTTTCCTGAGATGGATGTATTTATCAATATTAAATGTAATACAGTTATGATCACTGTTTCCTATAGATGAAGTAACTACACAGTCCATGACCCTTATTTCCCTAATTGTTAAAATCAAATCCAGAATGTTTTCTCCTCTGGTAGAGGCATTCACATATTAGGTTATGCCAATTTGATTTACTTTATCCAATAACATTTTATTAACTACTGTGTTCCCTTCTATCCTGTCCCACTTTATATCTGGCAGGTTGAAATCTCCCCTCTGTACTACTTGTCCCTTGGGACAGACACTTTCAGTTTCATCTAGGATGGTGGTGATTTCCTCAGGTTTTGATTCTGGAGGTCTGCAGCAAATCCCCAGAATTATAAAGGAGCTTGTCCCAGTTTCTATTCTTATAAATATAGTTTCTACTTCCCCTCCATTTTTTTCAATCTCCATGGAAATATCCATAGATTTTAAGCAATTTGATATATATATATATATATATATATATATATATATACAGTGGCGTGAAAAGTATTTGCCCCCTTCCTGATTTTCTCTATTATTGCATATTTGTCACACTGGATGTTTTCAGGTCTTTAGAGAAAATGTAATATTAGATAAAGGGAACCTGAGTGAACAAATAACACTTGTTTTTTTTTTTTTAATTTCACTTATTTAATGAAAAAAAGTTAACCAACACCAACTGGCACTGTGTGAAAAAGTAATTGCCCCCTTACACTTAATAACTGGTTATGCCACATTTAGCTGCAATGACTGCAACCAAACACTTCCTATAATTCAAT
Organism: Neoceratodus forsteri; assembly: GCA_016271365.2. NCBI lineage: Eukaryota > Metazoa > Chordata > Ceratodontiformes > Ceratodontidae > Neoceratodus > Neoceratodus forsteri. The sequence continues at coordinate 1,153,180,017 of CM057456.1, read as the reverse complement.
ATCAGTCTTTCTCACATCGCTGTGGAGAATTTTAACCCACTCTTCCTCTCAGAACTGCTTTAATTCAGTAACATTTGGTAGATTTTCGAGCATGAACTGCTCGTTTCAGGTCCTGCCACAGCATCTCTATTAGGTTTCAGTCTGGACTTTGACTAGACCACTCAAAACTTTAATTTTACTTTTTAGCCATTCTGATGTGGACTTGCTTTTGTGTTTTGGATCATTGTCTTGCTGCATGACCCAACTACGCTTCAGCTTCAGCTGACGGAAGGATGACTGGACATTCTCCTTAAGAATTTTCTGGTACAGAGCAGAATTCATGGTTCCTTTAATTATGGCAAGTCATCCAGGTCCTCAGTGCGCAAGCATCTCACACACCATCACACCACCACCACCATGTTTGACTGTTGGTATGGTGTTCTTACTGTGGAATGCTGTGTTTGCTTTACGCAGACATTATGGGATCCATGTTGTCCAAAAGTTCCACTTTGGACTCATCTGTCCATAGAGCATTTTCCCAAAAGGCTTGTGGATCATCCAGGTGCTTCTTGGCAAATGAGAGACGAGCATTTATGTTCTTCTTGGTTAGCAGTGGTTTCCGCTTGCTACTCTCACATGAAGCCCATTTTTGCCCAGTCTCTTTCTGATTGTGGAGTCATGAACACTGACCTTAGCTGAGGCAAGAGTAGCCTGCAGTTCTTTGGATGTTGTTTTAGGATCCTTTGAGACTTCTTGGATGATTTACACTGTGCCCTTGGAGTAATTTTGGCAGGTCACCACCTGGGAAGGTTCACTATTGTTCCAAGTGTTCTCCATTTGGAGATTATGGCTCCACTGTGGTTCGATGGAGTCCCAGAGCCTTAGAATATCTTTGTAACCCTTTCCAGACTGATAGAGGGCAACAATTTTTTTCTGATCTTTTCAGGAACTTCCTTTGATCATGGCATAATGTGCTTGTTGAATCTTTGTGCTGGCAACGTGACTCTGATGGTAAGGGCCAAAATAAGTGAGGTTTATATTGAGCAGGGCTGGCTGTAATCAAGCCTGGCTGTGTTCAATCAGCTGACTCTAATTATCCCTTTAATTGGTTGATTTAACTAGGGGCAATTACTTTTCACACAGTGCCAGTTGGTGTTGGTTAACTTTTTTCATTAAATAAATGAAATAAGTAAAAAAAAAAAGTGTTATTTGTTCACTCAGGTTCCCTTTATCTAATATTATATTTTGTCTAAAGACCTGAAAACATCCAGTGTGACAAATATGCAATAATAGAGAAAATCAGGAAGGGCGCAAATACTTTTTCACGCCACTGTATATATATATACATACTGTATGCTGCCACCCCCCTCTTTTTCTCTTTCTGTCCAGATAGTATACTGTATATCCCTTTATCTCCCTACCCCATGTGGCATGAGGTGTCCTCCAAGTTTCAGTCACTCCCACTATGTCCACTTTATTGTGCATCATGATCTCTAGTTCATCTTTTTTTTTTCTTTCATGCTTCTTAGATTGGTCAGTAAGCATCTCAGCTTGTTTTTCCATCCCTTTTGTGCAACTTTCCTACCTTCTTATTTCCCCAATCAAGTTTTGTATTATTATTTTCTGCGTTGACTCTACCTCCCCACCCACTAGCTAGTTTAAAAACTTCTCCACATCTGTGGCTATGTGACTTGCTAGGGTTGCTGTTCCAAGTGGGCTGAGGTGTAGCCAATCCTTTGCATAAAGTTTCTCCTTCTGGAAGAAGGTGTCCCATGTTTGTAAGAAGCTTACATTTTCAGTTTTACATTTATTTAATATTCTAGCATTGATCCTCTGAATAGTATGGTTTATTTCACTATCCACCTTTAGTTTGGGGAGTAGCCCAGAGATTATGGGGGTTTGTTCCTTTTGTCTAATAATGTTAGTACATTCCCATAATTCCTCTACCACGTCCTTTTTGTGGTCCCTTCCTACATTATTTATACCAACATGAAGCACTACAATTTGTGTTCCAGTTTTGTCCTGTAATAGTTTTGGGAGTTATTTCTTAATGTCCATAACCTTTGCACCAGGTAAACAATAGACTACAGTGTTTGTCTTATAGTGTTTACATGTTATTGAATCTGTTTTCCCCAAAATTGAGTCTCCCATGACCAGAATCTACTTCTGTCCCCCTTCTCTGCCAGTTTGCTGAGAACTTGATATTATAGCATCTTGCGAGGTATTTTGCATGGTCTATTCCTGACCCCTATATCCAAGTGTGCATATTTATTATGTAATGAGATTTTGTGACCTCCTAAAGCTCTCCTTCTTTTTTTTTTCTTGTGCATTGGGATTTGCATTACAGTGGCCCAAGAGGTGGTCTTCTGTTCCATATTGCCCTCCTCCTTAGGCCCTGCTACTGTTTGAGGTTTTGCAGCTTCAGTGGTTGTCTGTAGGGGCACTGCTGATGTGCTTTCTCTTTCTCTGTTTTGTAGTGCTAATTTGTTCTCAGGGGTGGCTACTCTTTCTCTTAGAGTTTCCAGCTCTTTACATTTGTTACATGTATACTGCACACTGTCTGCATTTTCCTCACAGGTGACATACATCCCACATGTAATACACTTACTAAGTTTCTTATTTCTAATAGTACTTTTAACAGTCCCTCTGTTACCTCCATATTTGTGGATTACCTTAGCTCCAGTTAGTTTTCTTACCCTTTGCCTTCTCCTGTGTCCCCCAGCTATTTGGTGTGGTTGTGACACTGTTTGGGGTGCCCCTTTTCCTCTTTGTCCTCACTGGACATGCCAGACATGCGCTATGATGTGCATGTCTCTGCATGAGTCTCCGTTTGCTGTTTTGCCTGCTCACTGAGCCCGCAGTGCTTGCCCTGGAGCTGATTGAAATAGCCCCCGACGTTATGTCATTCAGGCCTCATAAATCCCTCAAAAAATAAACTTTTAAACTGCATTTTTTCCAAGTTTATTTCATGCCCCTGAATGTATTTAAGTGCTAGATGTTCAAATTAGCACCCCAAAAAAGCAAATATTGCAATTAGATGGCTCGGTAGTTGTGGTGCTCTGATGCAGAACTTCAGGTCTCCGCCATGTCCTTTTCCTGCTTCCTGTTCAATCCCCCATTGAGTACACAATACAGTTTATTTAAATCTCTGTTTTTTTTTGTTTTTGTTTTTTTCTGCTTTCTATTTCTACGCCTCTACTGTCTCCTAACCTCCACTCCTTCAGGCCACCAAGGTGCTCTGCTTCCCGACCCTACTGACTACTCCCAGACTGCCACACACTCGAATCCTCAGGGTCCCCCAACGGCCCAGATCACCCCCCCGGGCGGGGAGAGGAGGGAACCCTCCCAACCCTCCTCTATCCCGGAGTGATTGAGCTGTACACAGCGGAGTCTGCCCCACTATCAGTTGGTGGGCAGTGAAGCAGGCAATGGGTGGTCATCATCTAGGAGGCTTGGGAGATGTTTTTCCTCCTTTCCTCTCTAGAGAGCCTGATGTGCAGTGATGTCAGTGCACTGACATGCAGATGTCTGCCGGCTCTCCCCCTTGTTAATGCCCACACCTGCCAAACACCCAGCATTCCGCTGGGTGTCATTGCAGTGCGGCGCATATCCCTAACCCACCCCAAAGGAAAGAGGAGCTGTTGTGGAACACTCAATCCTTCCTTCCCCTTGCCAGCCCCCAGTGACCTAAGTCCATTCTTGAACCCGGGTCGCCAGCACAGTGCGAGGTGTAGCATCCAGTGCCTCAACCCTCAGTGCCACCGTGCCAGCAAATCTCTGTTTTTCAAGTAGTTTTGACTTAGTATGGTTTTGTGTGGGCCCCAGAAAGCACTACTGGGATGAGCAACAAGCATTCTGTTCTAGCTTTTTAGCAGTGATACTCAAAGGAATCTGTCCCCGTCCACCTCAGCTTAAATGTAAAGAGAAAAAGTATTAAATCTGGTGGAGCCCATATCCAATAAAAGCTTAGCTAACTTGCAAAGAATTGGATCACCAGGCTTACTCACCAAAACAGTTTCTAAAAAAAAAAATGCAGGTATTTTATTCAAATGGCTTTTCACAATAATACAGATATTAACATCCAGTCATAAATCAATTGTCCAATGTATCATGGATTATTACCCCTTCCTCAGGGAGACTACTAATACACTCTTATAGTGGCCAATTTGTTTTACACTGATATTCTCTTTTTCAATATTTATTATTCACTCCTTTTATATATTCTATCATATCTGTCAGGTGCATTATATAGTAACCTGGGATTTGTAACTGCCTTCCTGTTTTCAAATATCAAAGACCGAGTTGAATGGACTCCCAGCATGGCTTTGAGATTTTTCCATTTTTCTAGCTGAGAATAAAATATCCTTGTTTTTAGAAACTGTTTCAGTGAGTGAACCTGGTGATCAAATTCTTTGCAAATTAGCAGTGTTAGGAAAAGGTAGTAGATCGTTGAGCTGTCTTTAACCAGAAAAGGGTGTCATTATAAAAACAAACTCTAGCCAGTGCCAATAGGGCTGTGAAGCTTTACCAAGTGGCCAAAGTTACACATGTGCACAGAAATTATTCAACACCCGGGTGTAACTTGACCATTTTTTTGAGGTGTTGCACCAAATTTTCAACATGGCCTTTTTTGGATCCCTCCCCATGAACAGTGCCAGTGTCATTTTGTTCACTTGTCCTGAAAGGTGATGTTGCAGAACAAACATTCTGTTCTGCACCACAGGTGTAAAACCCCTTTTTGGGCAGGTTGTGGAAAATGAGAGCTGTACTGTTTTGAAGGAGGTGTGCAAACATGGCAATGTTAAAAATGTTCAGTGAAAATATTAAAAATTGGCAATGTTAGGAGTGTGCGTAGAAATTGTGCAATGCACACTCACAGTGCAGTCATTTTTTGGAATATTTTTCACCAAATGTGCAACATGTTTTTTTTGGGACTCTGCCTCATGAACAGGGACCCTGGTTTTCCATTTTTACCAGTAACACCGGTGACAATCACGGAATCCTGCTTGGTGTGCGGATTTTGAATTATTGTACCGGTGCCTCACGGAAATTGCATGTCACTGCACAGAATCTCTAAGATTTTAGCATTTGTTTATGTTTTTTTTTTTATTTTCTCTTTCTAAGTCCCCTTCTCACAACATCAGTCTCCACTTTTCAGAGATCCCTAGACTGACTATCCCTTAGCTTCACCCCAGCTAATGCTCAGAAGCTCCTGTGGTCCTGCCTTATCCTGCCTGGATTGTACCCCCCCAAGGTGGGAAGGGAGGGAACCCCCGGTCACCCCTCCACACTCACTTAGTGTGTGTAGGGCAGCTCAGTGGGTCTCTCATGGAGCCTGGTTATGAAGTCTGGGGCACTTGGGTCCCTTCTGCCAATGGCCAATGTGGGGTGATTGTTCCTGGTTTTCTGGTCTTTGTCCCTGAGGGCACCAGCACTACAGGAGATCCAAGGAGGTAGGTCACATAGAAATATGCCACTGCTCCAGATCCCGGCTAGTGTCCTCCCTTCCTGATCACTCTGTAGCACCATTGCATCACCACCCATGGTCACACAGTTGGTGGTAAAGAAGCAGGACCTGCAGCCCACCCTCCCTGGAGGAGGGCAGTCCCCCAGGTGCTCAATCCTACTCCCCTGGCCAGACCTCCAGCAACTCGAGTTTGCTTCTGACCCTGGGTCACTGGCATTGCAAGCATTAGTGCTACCGTGAGCCAGCTGGCCGGCCCAGATTTCAGCATCTTAAAATGAATGCTGCTGTGCTTTGCATTCTTTCTGCTTTGCTGCATATACAGTCAGTAAGGAAATCATCTGCACTGCTTTGTCGTAATCAGCCATTCAGTTTAACCACCCATACCTAGTGGTTAGAGTAACAGTGAATGAACTGGGTACATCCAGCCGACCTGGGTTTGAGTCCCACAACCTCCACTTGCATACTGTGTGACTCCAAGCGAGTCACTTAACCTCCCTAGTGCTTCTAGGTCACTTCTGGAAACAGACAGTTCTGCCTAGTGGGCCATACCTGCTTTACAAAGAATATAAAAAAAGATACCAATATATGTTTACTACATCATAGAAGAGTAGACAGGGTACCATGTAATTTACCTGAGTTTTACTTGGGCTGCAATGATTTTGTATAGGTAAAAATAAATGTTCAAATATATTTTATGTGTTTAATAAGCTTGTTTTTAGACTTTAGTCAGGTTTTTACTGTATTCTTTGCATATAAGCATCTAGGTTGTAGATTGCTAAACGTAGGATCACTGTTACCAACTAACTTTTTCAAGTTTATAATCAGTAGGGCCATCCAAAATGCTCAGTTGTTTGAATGAAAACTAGTCTGAATGAAAGTATGTTTACAAAGAAGAAACTGCCTTACTACTTATGAAAAGACTTCACAGTTAGCATCCCATTTAGGTGAAATGAATTTTTTCCCACCTGCTGTTTCAGTCTGTGTGACAACAAAAGTTTTCTGATAGACTGCTTCAACAAAAAGCAAAAGTTTAGTATTTAAGTGTACATATGTTTGGCCAGTGGATTTTGAAAGCACAGTTAATGACATACAGAAGGTAAGACCCCAGGGGCTGTATGATGCTGGTGGGCAGAGTGGTGCTCAATTCACATCTGAGGTCAGACATGAAAACTGAGAGACACTCTTTTCATGGACACCAAGTAAAAAAAAAAAGCATCCACATGTCTGGGAGATGCATAAATCCATTTGAACATCCTCCACTAATCACTTATGGATTTTTTAGGTGATGACACTATATTTCAAAGAAGCAAATTCAAGCAGTTTTCTTTTTGCTCCTTCCGCCCCCTGGCCATTCACTCCTTCAGGCCTGCCAAGGTCCCCTACCACTGCTGCTGATTCCCAACCACCATCTACTGCCCTTACTGTTGTGCTACTCAGGTAACCCAAAGTAACCCTTCATTGAGGGCCCTTATCCATGTGAGAGGCTACTAAGGAGGAGAATTGCCCTAAAGAGCTTCCTGTGTATCTTGGGCATGGCATGGGTCAGAACAGACACATGTCTGGGGTTTCAGCTTATGGAGGAACCAACAGCTGTCCTTTGGTTGGTCAGCAGGTGTTTCCCATTTTCTTGGGAGTGTGACAGGCCACATGATGTCAAGGCACAAGTCAACATCCATCACGCTCCCTCCTGCAGTGAGGACTGACATGTTGTCATGCCTCTGGCCTCCATCAGGGGCCAGCAAATGCTGAGCTGTGAACCCACCCTCCCTCCCAGGAGAAGGTGAGTGGTTATTGGACACTCAAACCTTCACCCACCAGCTGGACCTCCAACATCTAAGTCTGTTCCCTAAACCTGGTCAGCAGTGTCACAGGCAGAAATCCAATTCAGGCAGTTAAATTATAGATAGAAAAAAGCAAAGGTAGTCCACCTTAGCAGTGATGGTTCTGATTAATTCACATCTGAGTTCTACAAGCAAAGAGACCAAGTCATTTTTAACTTGTACATGTCGGGTGTGGGTGTTGAAGAAAGGGATCATAGTGCTGTCACTACTGCCATCATCCCAGAGAGGATGTGGACTGCATTGTTGCTACTGCAATCACACTAAAGGGGTGGGGGGTGTAGTGCTTCTGCTATCACTGCTGATGGATGGGGAATGTAGTACTGCTGCCATCACACCTAAGGGATAGGGGCCACAATGCTGCTACTTCTGTCACACCCGAGGAATGGTGAACGTAGTATTGCTGCCATCACAACTAAGGGATGGGGCCACAGTGCTGCTGTTTCTGTCACACCTGAGGGAGGGAAGTCATAGTGCTGTTGCTGCTGCCATCACACCAGAGGGATGGGGCCATAGTGCTATTGGTGCTGCCATCGCACCTGAGGGTTGGGGTCATAATGTTGCTTCCATCACACCTTAGGGATGGGGGCTGTAGTGTTGCTGCTGCCATCACAGCTTGTACCTAAAATAACTTTAAATTGGTACAAGGATGGAAGGATGTGCAACAGTGGAGGTCAACATTGCTAAAATACATGTTAGCAGAGTTCAAAATTGTTAAATAAAGTACACAAAACTAAACACCGGTAAAACTGGATTTTGGCTTAACAGACACCGGTGACAATGCCGTTTTTTACAATGCGCAAAATGGAATAGGCCCTTTCTCAATCCCGGTAAACCAGTGTCCCTGCTCATGAACAGTGCCACTATCATTTCATGAATTGGTCCTGAATGGTTATTCTGTGCAGCGACTGCAAAATCACCTTTCAGGACAGAGTAACAAAATGACAGTAACAGTTTTCATGAGCTGGGGTCCCAAGTACCCCATGTTGAAAATTTGGGGCAAAAATTCCGAACAATGGCTGAGGTATTAGCATAAGTTGAAACCCCCATTGAATGGGAGTATAGCATGCTTATCTTCGATTCTTCAGTTCGCGGTTGGGCTTTGAAGAGTGCAGACATGTCCCAGTCCAGAGAAGATGACAGTGCCAACCTCTGGAGGTAAGTATGGGGTAAGGGGGCATTATGGGGAGGTGGGTGCTCAGTGGGAGGGTGGGGAGAGAGGAGGGGAACTGCAGCATTGATGAGGGACCGTTTTCTGTTTTACAGAGAAAAAAATGTGACTATGAGGGCCAGAGACCATTTTCTATTTTACAGAGAAAAAAGAAAAAAAAAACATTGCTGCACACTGGGGTGGCCTCCCAGTGTGCTGCATGAATGGGGGATGCCGACATGGGGATCGGGCACCCTGATGTCGGGCTACCAGTGTGCTGCATGACTTGGGGGGAGGGGAACAGAAAAATCTTTGTGCACACTGGAGTGGTCTCCCAGTGTGCCAGCTAAGTTGGTAGGGGGACACAGAATACCATGGAGCTGGTGGCCAATGTAGGGAACAACATTTTGCCATTTGTAACATGGTAGCACCCTCAGAACTGCGCATGCACACAAGTCATGTGCATGCGCAGTTCATGCACTGGAATGCAGAACTAACAGCTGAAATAGTGCCGCTGTTATTCCTCATCAGCCGATCATGGCAGAGCAGTTTAACCTCCATTGGGCTTTTGAAAAGATACTTCCAAAAGTCCAATGGAAGGTTCCATAACTGGCCATTTTTAGAGCTACAGGGAGATCGCAAAGTGACTGTAGGCTCTGCCCACAGTCCTAAAAATAGGGTGACTCAAGGGGGTTCACATGGCTGGGTGGGGAGGGTTTGAGGAGCTCAGATATTTTGGAGTGAATTTTAGTTCTTATAAAGCTACATGCAGGCAGAGTAGTGGAAAGAAAGGACTGTGGGCAGCCTCTGTCTAACTAACTGGGGCAGTTTCTGTGTAATTCTGCAGCAAGACCAAAATTCTGCAGCTGACCTTGATTTTTGCAGCAATTGCCATGTGCCTCAGAACTGCATAAAAGAGGAGTTATTAATAAAGAGGTGTACCAGCAAAAACAGAGGGAAGCACTGAAGGTGGTAAGGGGTGTTAAGCCACAAACTAAGGAAAGAAGAGCCATGGGGTAATAAAGGGGGGGCAAGACCTACTTTAGGTATATAAGGGAAAAAAAGAAAGACAAGAAGAGGAATTGTAAGGCTGAGGGGTTGCAAAAGCAGGTATCCTGAACAAATATAGTACTTCTGTTCTGTCTTCAAAGTTGAAGGGGATGGGGATGGGTCACATATAGGTTATAGAACCACTGGAGAGAGGGAATTGGCCAAAGTACATTCAAAGAGGAACTAGTCCTGAAGAGCTTTGCAAAACAGAGTTGACAAGGCTATAGGGATGGATGGGGTACCACCAAGGTTATTGAAGGAGCTCAGGGAGGTACTGTCTGCTCCTTTGACAGCCCTGTTCAATAACTCACTAGACATAGGGGTGGTCACAGAGGACTGAAGAAAGGCAGATGTAGTCCCACTCAATGGGGTCTATGCACGTAGAGGTAGATTGCCTATGTGCTGTGGAACTGCAGGGCATAGGCAGTCCTATAATGGAATGCTGTAAACTGAGGGGTCGACAGTATTCACAGAAGGAAAACATGCCCTTGCACTCAGTCCCCTCATCAAATGCACAGCTATGCACATGGCAAGTCTGGGGGGGGGGTTTTTGGGTAAGCCTGCACTTCACACTGTTCACAAAGCTGCAGAGTGCTGGGAAAGAGCAGTGCAGGATATGGCAGTGGGGACTCTACAGTATCTTTTATGTGCACCTCCAATGACACCCACCAGCTGCAGCTGGACAGGGAATCCCCTCCCCATGTTGCCCAGGCCACTGTGCTGACAGAGAGGGCTGGGGTCATCCACTTGGGCACTTTTCTGTACTTTTGAAAAAAGTCAGACCCAGCCAGCCAGGTGGTGAAGAGGGCTGAGGTGCCATGCAACTTACCTTTTCCCACGCTGGTGACCCAGGTTCACAAATGAACTTGGGTCATTGGGGTTAGCTGGGTGGAGAGAACATTGAGCATCTGAGGGACGGCTCTCCTCTCCTGGGGTGGGGAGCAATGTTATCCCAGCCTAGGCTGCCCCCATGTGGAAGCCTGGGGTAAAGCAGGTGAGGGAAGCAATGTATGGGAGGGGAATGTGGAGAACGTCAGAGAGGTGCACCTCCAAACATGAGTCTGACATGCCGTAGCAGTGGTGGGACCAGAAAATGTTAAAAATGGAACAACAAGAGGCTTCATGAAGCCCAGCCCAGCTGTCTCCATGCCCCCACTGCCACTCACTGTGTGACACAGTCCACTTTGGATTTGATGTATGGGGGAGGATGTTCCTCTCCCTCCGGCCTACCCAAAACAGGGGAAGTCATCAGGAGAACTTGATTGGTCTCTTAGCCAAGACAGGCAGAGAGCCATCCTGGAGGGGCTGGGGACTGGGCTGATGCAACCATCCTCCAGATGAAGGAGTAAGAAAAACCTGTATGGAAAAAAAAAGTCAGACCCATGCTACCCAGAATCCCCTGCTCATGCATAGCAAGGAATCCACTTCGGACACAGATAAGCATCTGACTGGATATCCACCTGTGTCCCTCTATATACCCCCATGGAGCTGCATGCTGGGGTTTGGGGCACAGTGGTGCATACCATGCACCATGCTCCTGTCCACAGGTACAGAGTCACACGGGCCAGGTACACATGAATTGCCTGTACCTGGCCACTCAATAGTGCATAGCAACCCATAAAAGCAGCTGCAGGGAAGAGACTGGCAACTACAGGCCAGTACATCTGACATCAGTAGTGGGGAAACTAATGTAGTCACTTCTAAAGGAAAGGCTAGTAGATTACCTTGCATTCCGTGGGTTACAGGACCCAAGGCAGCACAGATTCACAAGAGGGAAATCATGTCAGACAAACCTGATAGATTTCTTTGAGTGGGACCAGAGAACTAGGTCAGAGAAGAGTGATGTGCATGGCACACTTAGAGTTCAGCAAGACATGTGACACAGTGCCACATAGGAAGCTCATAAAAAAACTGGGAAGCTTGGGGGTGAGAACCAGTACACTGAGTATGTGATTAACTGATGGATAGGTGACAGAGAAAGTGGTTAACCGCACTCACTTGGGAAAGTGAGAGTGATCAATAGGGTTATTCAGGGCTAAGTACTGGGTCCAGTCCTCTTTAATGTCTTTATAAGTGACATGGCAGAAGAACTGGAAGTGAAGATGTGCCTCTTTGTAGATGACACCAATATCTGCAATAGAGTGGAAACTCCAGATGGGATGTAGAGAATGAATAGAGATCTAAAAAACCTTGAGGAATGGTAAAGGGTATGGCAACTGGGTTTCAATGCAAAAAAGTGCAACCTCAGGTACCTGGGGTGAAGAAACCCCAGAGGCAGAGTATAGAATGGGGTGAGGTATTGACGGTCATTAAACAGGAAAGTGTCCTAGGGTAATCATAATGGATAACCCCAAGATGGCAATGCAATGCAACAAAGCAATAGGGAAAGCCAGTGGGATGCTGGGGGTACATATGGAGAGGTACCACCACAATTAGAGGGAGGTAGTGTGCCACTGTATCACTCACTGGTGAGACACACCTATAGTACTGTGTCCAGTTCTGGAAACCAAACCTTAAAAAGTACATAGACTGGATAGCGACCCTACATGGAAGGGCAACAAAAATTGTGCAGGGGCTGCATCAAATGTCCTATAAGGAGAGACTGAGGGAGCTAAACATGTACCCCCTGGAAGAAAGGAGAGAGAGGGGGGACAAGATAGAGACCTTTAAACACCTCACTGGGTGAATAAGGTACAGAAAGGGAGCATTTTTCAGAAAAGTTGTACAAGAACTTGGATGCATATAATGAAACTGGAAGAGGAAAAGTTTAGGAAAGACGTGAAGAAGTATTGTATGTATGTGTGTGTGTATATATATATATGCATGTATGTATTTATTTATTTATTTAAAACATCAGAGATTACCTTTGAGCACAAGTGCTCATTTTCAAAGGTTCCACGTCAAATACATACTCATAAAAAAAAGTTACAAGTATGATAAGCAGTTCCAGAGAAAATGCAGCTGAGTTAGACTCAAAGCACTTAAGAGAGAACAATGACATAACATTTTGAAAAAATCGATACAGATAGTTGTATAAAAAGTTACAGAATATTTACAAAGAGAAACCGAAAAAAAAAAACAGTTTAAAGGTTACAAGTCTTTTATCTTTGGGAGATTCAACAGAGCATTTGCAGTTTCTTTGATTTTTTTTCCATCATTTGTGTTTTTCCCTCCAGGCGACTGTAGGCAGGACACTCCACCCTACACCCCACTGGTATCCCAACAAGACAGCACAGCAAAAATGGCAAAGACCGTTTCAGCCCAACAATATGAGTGCCAGGCAAGACAGTGAGTGGAATGTTGAGACAGGGGTCAGAACAGTGAGACCTTCCTGTGGTGTATAGTGTGTCTTTAAGTATGTATATTTAAGTAAGGAATGTGTAGGGGGTGAAGCCCCCCCTCGTAAACTTATTTGTGGTGTTCCTTTGATTTTACCGGTTCTGACTCTTTGCTCAAGTTTCCAGTCATTGTTTTGCCCCGTGCTCATATTGCTGGGATGAAACTGTCTTTACCATTTTTGCCACATTGTTATGATATGGAACCCCAGCCACATGAGACATCCACCACTCCCCCTGGTACCACCGAGCCCCATTTCCCCCATGGATTTTCCCTATGCATCCCCCTTAGCCCCCTCAGGCTGTGACCGCTATCATGGTCAGGAGCAGCTGAAGCACCTTCATGGTGCAAGGAACACCCACCAGCCCCCAAAGGCAAGCGCAGCAGGTGTCCCCCTTAGCCCCCTCGGGCTGTGACTGCTATCACGGTCAGGAGCAGCTGAAGCACCTCCACGGCACAAGTAACACCCACCGGCCCCCCAAAACATGTGCAGCAGGCGTCCCCCTTAGCCACCTCGGGCTGTGACTGCTATCGCTGTCAGGAGCAGCTGAAGTGCCTCCACGGTGCAAGGAACACCCACTGGCCCCCAAAGACATGTGCAGCAGGTATGGACCTCAGCATATAGCCATGGCTTCCCCAGACTGCAGAGAAGATAGGCTTAGAACACCCATAGCTATTTTCGGAGCTTCAAACTCAGGCACCTTTTTAGGGACAGCCTGCAATTGGCTGGCTGGTGATCTAGAGCTCCTTGATTGGCCAGTCAAATTTGTCTGCTATTTTTAAACAACTCTGCTTTGCAGCAGACACTTATGAGTTAGTACTCTGCAAGCTGTTTTTCCCCCACTGCCCCACCCCCTCCCTAGGCCACCTTTAAATGCTCTCACTCTCCGCCTACTATTCATAAACTTTTGCTATTGGCTAATACTGGTAAATCTTAAATTACTTCCTCCTATTGCCACTTGATGCTCTGGCTGCTTTGGCTAATCTGTATCTTATGTTTGATAATTATACATTGTTTCCAGGCTCCCAATACCTTAGTAATTGCATTAGTATATGCTGAGTGATCTTCCCACAATGAGGGCATTTCATAAACATCTGTGCCTGTCCCTTTTTATCTTGTTTCCTGGGGTTAAACCTTGTCGGCCAGATGTCTCCTATGACAGACTGTGGTTCCTATACTACTTCATCTTGCTTGAATATATGCCTTCTTGTTGACCAGCTTGCACGTAATTTACAATTTCACTCCTTGCAGCTAGCTCATTATCCATCATGGCATGAAGGAACTATCATAGAGCTGTCCCACAGGGGCACACCCCTCTCCACCTTTATTCACCAATCTCCCTGGCTAATTCCTGCCAAACACTTTTATATGCAGCATTAGGTCTGTATGGAGACAGTCATAGGGCTCCGCCAGTCTATTCCCATGAACATTACACATGCAAAAGTACTAAGCAGTCTAAACTCATTACACATTTATGTAGGAAGCTTCTGCTATTACTCCTGCTGTGTTCAGTCAATGCTGAGCTCAATCCAGCTCCTCCTACGGTTTTAACAGCTCCTGCTGACCTTCACAGACTGAAGAGGCTGAGTTTCCTGCATGTCAATGTGTGCAGTTTATTAAAAAAAATAACATCAGTGCAGGCATGGGTTTGTCATACAGCTCCAGACGTGCTGGTAGTCACAGAATATTGGTTTAGACCAGTAACCAGCAGTTTGGAAGTAAACATTCCCTCCTACACTTTATTTAGAGCTGACAGACAGACCAGAGGTGGAGGTGCAGCCATATATATATCAAGGATAAATTCGATGTCTCCATTGTTGACTCCACCTCGGTCAAAAACGAATTTGAAAGTCTTTCCTTAAAAACTGATATTGCAAACGGTACCTCAATTTGTGTAATAGGCTGCTATAGGCCTCCGTCTGCTGGTCTACTACTGCTGAAGCACCACTGGAACATTATGAGCTCAGCCACTCCAGAGTATATCATACTAGGGGACTTCAACTTAGACTGGTTCACCAATGCCTCCACTCCTCTAAAAATGTTCTGTGACTCCTTTGGACTGTCTCAGGTGATCAATGAGGCTACTCATCCCAATAAAAACCCTGTTAGATGTTATCTTAGTTAGCAAGCATCACCTAATTTCTCATGCTGGTGTCTTCTTCTCGGATATTAGTGACCACTGCTTGACTGCATGTGTAAGGTCAACTTATAAAATTACAGAGACTTCCAAGTTTACTATCAAAAGATGTACTCGTAATTTTGATACATGGGGGTATATTTCAGAGCTAATGGACTCCCTGCACAGGCAAGACTTTTATTTAGCTAAGTCCTTGACCGCAGCTTATGACGTCTTTTCAGAAATTGTGTTAGGGGCCATAAACAAATATGCTCCTTTGGTGAAAGTCCGTACCAGGGGAAAAAACTACCGCTGGTTCATGGAGGACCTGAAGGGTGCCCTGAGGAGCAGGGACATGATCTGGAAAGCTGCTAGGAAATCCAATCTCCCTAATGATTGGATTCTATTCAGAAGGGCAAGGAACCATTGTACTAAGTTGATTAGAGAAGCTAAAGCACACTTTTACCATACACAGCTAGAGCTAGCTTCCAGTTGTCCTTGTAAATTTTGGAATACAATTAAATTGATTGAAGGCCATTCTTCTGGAAATCATGTTTCTGCCAACATCTTAATTGATGATTCTGTAGTCTCTGACAGACCTTCTATCATTGACTCTTTTAATAATCATTTTGCCACTGCTGGTCTAGCCTTTGACTCTTCCTCCGCTTGCTCTCTCCGTCAACAACTTGCTGAGGATACTCATGATAAACCTATCTACAGCACATCTTTCTCATTCCAGCCCACAACCCTGAAAGAAGTTGAAGACCTCCTCCTTCATTTAGACTCCAAAAAGAGTGCTGGAGCTGACCTGATGGATCCCTACTTCTTAAAGATTGGATATCATGTCCTAGCAGTTCAAATTACACATCTCTTTAATCTATCTTTGTCTCAGGGTGAACTTCCGCCCATTTGGAAGTCTGCCCTTGTGGTCCTGTTGTTTAAATCAGGTAATCCTAGGGATCTTAATAATTACAGGCCAATCTCATTACTTTCAACACTGTCTAAGTTGTTAGAGAAAATAGTGAGCGTCCAGCTACGAAAGTACCTCAAATCGGAAACCTGTTCAATCCCCTATAGTCCAGCTTCAGAGCACAACATAGCACAATATCCGCTCTTGCTAAAGTGACCAATGACTGGCAAATAGAGTTGCATAATAGGAATTTCATCTGCGTGGTGTTCTTGGACCTAAGTAAGGCATTCGACACCATGGACCACAACCTGCTTCTTTCATCCCTTCGGAGCATGGGCCAAGATGCCCTTTCCTTAAAGTGGTTCATAAACTACCTCTGTGGCCGATTTCAGCAAGTAAAGGTTGAGGGAGCAGTCTCTCCTCTAAAACCTTTGATGAGGGGCATACCTCAAGGTTCCATTCTGGGACCCTTGCTTTTTGCTATCTATATCAATAAAATCGACGCTACCACCAATGAAGCTAAAATACATCTATTTGCAGACGACACAGTGATCTATGTTAGCAACCCTTCCCCTGATGCTGCACGGAAAACCCTTCAAAGTGAATTCAACCTGTTGCAGCTACAGTTACTAAACCTGAAGTTACTTCTTAATGCCAAAAAAACTAAAGCATTGCTCCTCTCACCTCTTGCTCATGCTTCTAATCCTGCATCTGATAGAACACTTCCACTTATCACCACCAACCTTGGGGAGCAGCTGGACTACGTAACAAACTTCAAATACTTGGGATTTTGGTTAGACAACAAACTCTCATTCACTGATCATATTGATATGTTGTTAAAGAAACTTAGGCAGAGACTTGGTCTCTTCTTTGGGATAAACAGCCTACTTACTAGAGATGCCAAGTCAAAGTTGGTCCAAACCACCTTTCTTTCTTTACTTGACTATGCAGATTTCTTATATGGCCAGAGTACCGCTGCTGCTCTTGCAAAACTTGACACACCTTATCACCGTGCCTTAAGATTTGTTACAGGTTTACCGTATTCCATCCATCACTGCTCACTGTACACGGCAGTAGGATGGACATCTCTTAGCTGTAGACAAAAGACGAATGCTGCATTCTGGACTTATAAAGCAATTTTAGGAATGCTGCCTCAGTACATCTCCGCCTGCCTCCCGATATATACTTTCGGCAAGTATGCCTTGAGAAGTGCCTCCTTCATTGCTCTGTATATATATAAGGCAAAATCGCTTTTCGGCAGAGCAACCATAAGCTATGTTCTACCTCAGATGTGGAATAAATTGCAAAGGACCCTGAAACTAACCCATCCTATCTCCCTTTCTACCTTCAAATCTCTTTACCTAAGTCATAACAAGGAGCCATGCACCTGCTTCACTTGATGCCATTATTCCTATAATCCTAGTCAGATGAGTCCTGTCTCCACAGTTATACTGTGCCTGACATTTATTTATTGGGGCTCCCCCTTTGCCTTCCCCTATCCGCTGCCCCTGCTCTTACCTTTCTATTTACCTGCCATCCTCATATTCCTCCCCCCAGTCTCTCTCCTACTCCCATGGAATCCTTCTTGGCTGAACCTAGATCCCTTGCTACTGCAGTGGTTCACATATAAACAATGTGTGTTTCTCCTTTCTTCATTCAACTCCACTAAGTCCCTGCCCCGGATTGTACCCTTACTCTGTTGTTGTCACCCCCTCACAAATACCATTTAGAGTAGCCTTATAACCCTTACCCCTATCCTGGACCTATATTTACAGTGTATATTGGGTGCCCAAATCTACTGTTCCCATTGACTGTTATGTCTGTTAATGTATAATTTCATATATACTTGTATGCTGTGTTGTCAAATTAGTTCTCTATTTCCGATTCCAATTGTTCTTCATCACTGTATATGCCTTTGATGTTATCCCTGTACATATTTTTCATTTATACTGTATTTTATTTCTGCCTGTATATTGTTCATTGTATCTTTCTGATCTGTCTCACCCTGTACACCCCAGGTCCCCCTCGAAAATGAGTTATGCTCAATGGTGATCACCTGGTTAAATAAAGATTTTGATTGATTGATTGATTAAATAAAGATTTTGATTGATTGATTGATTGACGTGGTGGGGACAGGAAAGTGGAGTGCCATCCTCCTCCCCACCCAGAACACAATCCAGACCAGGGCTTTTTCTGCTGTCCAGTGATGGAGCTGGATGCTGATTGGCTGGCAGGGCTTCAAGGGGCCTGAGGTAGCCCCTCTTTGTCTACTTTACATCCTTCCCCCTCCTGGCCATGAATGCATGCACATGGAGGCATGCTCTTGCTTCCCTAACTCCAATGCTGCCACCCTGCCTCCATCAGGAGGCAGATGAGGAGCTGGACAATACCCCCCCAGGAGAGGTGAGCTGTCATCAGACATTCGATCCTCTCCTTCCCCTGCTGACCCCTGGCAACCCAAGCTCACTCCCCAGCCCGGGTCACCAGCATGGCACAATATGTGGCATCCAGTGCCTTAACCCTCAGTGCTAATGGGCCAGGCCTATCAGAGTTTGTTTAACCAATTAGCAGCCCTGAGAGCAAATGACCACTTGCCCAGCTGAGTAGACTGGAAAGGAGGCTTAAGGATATTACTGGCCATGGCTCCTAATGTTGCATTGGTTGGAGATGGTATGGAAGCAATTTGTTAAAGCAGGGTGTTAGACCTGGGAGTGCCTTTTTGCCTAGCAAACATGTTTGGAGAATTATTCTGTAGGGTAAAGGTAGCCAATTAGTGAGTGAATAAAGGAAGCAACAATGAGTATGGTTATGTGCACCAAGCAGAATGCAGCACATCTTATTACAGATCAGCTTTACTCTATTTAACACTGTGTCACAGGCAGCTGCATAGACAGGAAGGCCATAATCTATAAGTGACAAAATGGAGCTGGCCACAATAAAGCATTTAGCATCCCCAGTAAAACTGTTCCTGTTATGGTAGAGGGTACCCAGTCTTTGGCTAATTATGGCCAACGGATTGCCAGCATGAGGGGGCAAATGATAAGGTGTCATCAAGAGTTACTCCAAAGTACTGGAAAGTCTCCACCTGATCAAGGTTTTGTTCTTGGCCGTTTTGAATGATAAAGATTGGAACTTTCCGCTGATATGGGAAGCTAGAGGAGAGTATGGTCTTAATTTTTTTGTAATTCAGGACCAGTTTGTTTTTGAAGAACCAGCTGTCTTGTGACCTGAAGTTACTTTGGAGCGTGGTGGTGAGGCTGTCAGGGTCAGGGTTTTTGGAACAGATGACAGCATCATTGGCATAAGGGAGCATGATTGCTGCCTGTCAGGCACTGGGCAGTTTATTTATGAAGAGGCAAAATAGGAGTGAGCCCAAGATGGAGCCATGGGAGACACCAATAGATTATCCCCTAGTGTTGAGCAAAGATTTACTGATCTTCACATGCTGGGTGTGATTGGTGATATGGCTGTGGAACCAGTCAACCAAGTTCTGTAAAAAAAACCAGGCCAAGGAGTTTGTTAGATAGGGTCTTATTGTTAACCAGGTCAATGGCCTTAGTAAGGGCAATATATGTAACTCTGAAGAAGTCACTATTGTCAAGAGCCTCATTTGCATAGTTGGTGTATTTGAACACTGCCATGTTGGTGCTGTGCAACTTCCAGAAGTCATGCTACTCTACACACTGGACACTGCATTTTTCAAGGTATGTGACAAATTGGTCAGAGACTATTCTGTTGAGGGCTTTGGACAGGAGGAAGAGAACAAAAATAAGTCTATAACTGGCAAGGCTAGTCCAGTCTCCATTTTTGAAAACTGGTGTGACCAGTGCGTAGATCCACTTCTTGGACAACTGTGAGTAGCACAGGTGAAAGCTAAAAATGCTGGAGATAGTGTAGAAAGATTCCTCTGCCAGTAGGGCAAGATGTTTCATATCAACTGAATCACTCCCACACCTAACTTTGCCAAGCATCCTATTGATGTATTTCAAGTTATCTTTGACTTAAACAACCTCAAAGTAGAACTTAGGGTACCTTGATTCAGAGCCTACCATCTGGGAGCCTTCAGGACCAGGTTCCCTGCAAGGGATCTGTGCAGGCTCAGTGGGGATAATGGAACTGAGGTCAATAAAGGCTGTGTTGAAGAAATGTACAGTTTTGGTGTGATCAAGGACCTCCTGGCCCTCCAACATGTGCATTTCTGGAGTTGTTTTAACTGCCTTGCCAATTATCTCCAAAACATTGTCAAAGAATCTTTTGCCATTACTCCAGTTCTGGATCAGCTTGTCCTTTTAGAAGTCAGATTTGGCCTTTCTTATCATACTAGTACCATAATTGTGAGCTTCTTTGTTCTTTTGCAGGTGGACAGGGAACCCCGTTTCCCTGGTTAATGCCCATAGATTGTCCCTCTTCCTCATGCAGGCAAGGGGTTAGGAGGTGATCCATCCAAATGTTTTTTATCTTGCCTTGCATTTTTTAAAGGGTGAAAATTTATCACAGGCATGTGTGAACCCAGAGACAAAGAATGTTAGGGTTGAGTCAATATTGGAAATGGTATCTAAAAAGCTCCAGTCAGTTTGGGCCAAGTAAGATTTAAATTCAGGAACTTTCCTTTTATGTAGGACTAAGCTGACTGTGATCTGGTGGGGTGGCCTTGTACGTATAAGTACCCATAGACATTACACGGGAGAGTGGTCACTTAGGGTATCTGGCAGATTGTTCACAACTTTAACCATATCAGGTGTTGTAACTAGTACCCAGTCAAGTAGCATCATGGTGCCTGTTTTATAATTAGTCTTGGTGTACTCAGTGACCATTTGTACGAGATACAGGCTGGAGATCTCATCCCTTTGACCTGTGCTTGACTTAGCAATCCAATTGATGTTAAACTCACCAGTGACAACTTATTCCCAGTTTTGATGGAGTCACATGAAGTACTGAGTAAGTGACTCTATGCCTGGATTCTGTTTACCTGGTGGGATATTTAATGACAGCATGATAAGAGATCCATGCCCTCACCCTATCAAAGGATTTATTGCTATATATTCACAGTATCTGTTTAGTTCTTTGAGTGCGATTTTGGAATCTTACAAGTCTGATCTGAGGTAGATAAGGCAGTCCCCACCTCACTTGTCTATTCCATCCTCCCTAAAAACATTGAAGCCTGGCAAAGAGATAGTGGCATCAGATAAGTGTGAACTGAGCCAAGTTTCAGTTAGGTAAATACTGTCTGGTTGCACTTACTCAACCCAGGCTTTGAACTGGGCAAATTTATGTAGGAGACTTTCAATATTTAGGGAGACTATGTTCAATAATCCTTGGCTGTTAGTGGCAGGCCCAGAGCTACCAGCAGGGCCTGGGCTGGGGTGGACATTGCTGGACAGTAGGAGTAACATTACTGCAAGGCCTCTTCACTGAGAGGGTGGTGGATGCATGGAACAATCTTCCAGCGGGGGTGATGGGGAAAAATCAATGGTGAGCTTCAAGCATACATGTGATAGGTATAAAAGAAAACTGTGATCAAAGTAGGGGGGAGGGAGGGAGGTGACTGGAGACCAGGCAGGGTCTGCCATAGCAGAGTAGCAGGGTAAAGAGGGGGCAGACTAGATGGGCCAAGCAGCCATTATCTGCTGACAGATTCTATGTTTCTATGATGTACACATCATTCAGTGGTCAATGATTAGTTCATGTACAAACAACTGCTTGATGCTGGTACTCAGACTGTCTGTACGGAGATGTGCAGGGGCTACAGGATGATCCACCTGGTGCTTTGTGATCTTCCATCACTTCATCAAGGGTGGCCAGATCAACAGAGCAGGGATCTTTTATTCCTAAGCTAATTGCATTAATTAGCAGGTGAATAACATGTAATGCTTAATGTCCAGCATGTTAAAATTTGAGTTGTGGTTGCATAGGATAAGTTGCTACACATCCCCCTGTCAATTCTAAGACACCAAACAATCACTGTTAGAACACCATATTTCCAGAGAATTATTTATTATTAATATGATGAATTATTACTCTAAAAATAGTTTAAAAAAGGTGCTAAACACCAAAACAAAAGATTATAATTGGAACTGAAGTGAAATGGAAAAAAGTGAGTAAAAAAGTGAACAATGAGTGAAGGTAAACAACTAGGGAAAGAGACAAGAGGGAAAAGGAAAGGGAATGGTAGAGGTTTCTGTAGAGAGATTTTAGGAAAAGTGAGAGAGGGAAGGAGAAACAAAAAGGAGTGTAGATTTTAAAGTTTTACATATGAATTTCTAGTCATTTTTTAATTTTTTTTATTTTAGTCTTTGATAACTGGGAAAGGCCAACCAGGCACAAATGCCTGTTTTCTGGGGTGACCTGGGAGCACTGGGCAATTAAGTGACTTGCTCAGAGTCACACAGTATGCTCGTGGAGGTTGTGAGAATCAAACCAAGGTCTGGTTTGCTGGATGTACCAAGCATATTCATAGCTCGTTACTCTAATCTTTAGGCTATACTGCCAGCCAAGTATACAGTGTTAATATACATAATCTTCATTTCACTGTACAATGTGCTCCCAACCCTCATGGTATTACTTCATGCAAGTACAGTGAAGCAAATGTGCTATGTTCTGTGATTGAAACAGCGAAGGAATGGACCAGGTGTAAGACTGGCATTTTAAGCATCAACAGGCATCAACAGAAGGAACTGGAGAACCAGAGAACTTTGCCAGTGCTGGGAAGGGTGGAAGGTAAAGGGTATGCCTAAACTGTGAAAAAGAGCAACACCCTATCTAGGCTAACAGTATAAGGGGCAGTACACCAGGCACAGGGGAACACAAGCAACACACACACACACACACACACACACACACACACACACACACACACACACACAAAGGGGACGCTAGGAACACCATATTAGGAGTAGGGATACTTAATATATCCAGGTAAAACAGGTTGCATAGAAGTTGGGAATGCTAGGAGTGATGCAGTGCAGTGTCTGTGGGGCAGCAGTTTTCAGAGAGACCTTCTGGATATTGAGTTGCTGCCCCAGCTGTGTGTACCTCTCTGGGTTGAGGGAGGATGTTGCTAGAGTCCAGGCCAAGTTGTCTAGGATTCAGCAGATCTCTTCCCTCACCAAGGGCCATGAAGTCTGATACTGCTATCCCAGAAGATGCCAAGGATGATGAACAGCTGGACTACAGTGGACTCTGGAAGGGTGGGAATGGTGGGTCAAAGACACATTTCTCAACTAGAACCACTATGAAATTCCTACACTTCTCTGGTGAGTTGGGACTGCCAGGAGGAGGCATCTATTGTAGTGACCAGGGGGAATGTGGAGGTTTTCTGGAGTGGACACCCCAAGGAGGGAAGTAGAGAACTCCAGAGGAGGAGGAGGAGGAAGCAACTTCTGGTGCAGGACTCGATTGTGAGGGGAATAGATCTGGGACTAGAAAAGTTTGGGAGAGGGAGGTTAGGTGCCTATGCAGCTCCACAGCCTGGAGAGATGGGAAGTGGATCAAGACAATCATTAGGGCAGCAGGACAGGAGGCAGAACTGGATGTCACTGTCCACCTGGGGACTAATGGCATGGCTAGAGATTGGGATGGGATAGTGCAGGGTGAGTTTAAGGAGCTGGGGAGGAGTCTTTCACTGAGGTATTCTCTTTCTTCAACAGGGGGATGGACATGGATTTCTGTACCAAAAACCTTTAACTCATTGTTGAAGAATGGTAACAAGAGAAGGGGTTCGACTACATTGGGGACTGGGAATCCACTTGGAGAGATAAGGGCCTTTACAGGGGTGATGGCATGCATCCATCCAGAAGGGGAACTGCAGTCCTAAGTGGATAGTTTAAATGTTACTTTGATGAACATTTAAATTAGTTGAGGAGGTGTTGGAAGACATCAGGAAGGCAGCAACTGCCCCCTCCCACACACACTGAAGTAGAAAGTAGGGAGTATCCAAGGGGAGTGAACTCCTCTAGGGTGGAAATTAATAAAGGAAACAGGGTGGAAGAAATGGAGGAGGATGTGAATGGAACCACTTAAAATAGAATGGGGAAGAGAGGGCAAAAAGGAAAGAAAGAGGGTAACAAGCAGAGCGGTAACAACATATGGAAGGCCATGTGCGCAAGAGCTAGAAGTCTAGGTAATACTTTTCTGGACATCATGCCTTAATGACAGAGACTGATTTGAATATTGTGGCTATTACCAAGTCATGGTGCACTAAAAACTATGACCGGGACTTGTCCATAACAGGCTATGCTCTGTTCAGGAGGAACAGGGTGGTAAGCAAAGCAGGGGGTGTGGTGCTTTATGTGAGGGAAGGCATAAAATCTATGGTGATACAGGTACTTGAGGGGGAGAGAGGTACTGTGTTTCACCCTAGGGAGGGGGAATGGAGCCTTCACTCATACTGGCATGATATACAGACCTCTGGCACGGGGGTGGAGTTAGATAAAGTTCTGGTGGAAACTATTGTCAAGATGACAGAAAAGGGGAGGTATTGAAGGTGGGGGACTTAAATCTGCCAGATGTAAATTGGAATCTCCAAGTTATGGCTTCAATTAGAAGCAGGGACAGCCTGGACTCCCTGCATGATGTATTCCTCAGGCAATTAGTCAGTGAACCCATTCATGATGGGGCAATACTGGAACTGGTACTCACTAACAAGGACTGTGTTGCAGACTTCAAGGTAGGAGGCCACCTGGGGAACAGTGATCACCATGTAGTGTGGTTCATTATAAGGACAGTTACAGAACTGAACCACACCAGGGCAAGGGTTGTGGACTTCAGGAGGGCAGATTTTAAAAAGATGGTTGAATGCCTCAGGAACGACCTGTTGATTGGGGGATGACCTTGGTGGGGTGAAGGAACAGTGTGCAAAGCTAAAAAGGGCCATAGGGAAAGCAAAAAAATCTTCATCAAGCAAGTAAGCAAAAGCAAGAGGAAACAGATAACCCTATGGTTCTCGATAGACATGGTGGAAAATGTAAAGGCTAAAGGGGTAGCATTCAGAAGGTATAAGGAGATGTAGAGGGAGGAAGATAGGGAGGTGTATCAGTGGAAGCAGAGGGAAGTGGAGAGAGCAGTAAGAAGCACAAAGGCACAATCTGAAAAGAGAATAGCTCAGGTGGTGACAAAGAGGGAAAATACATTTTTTAGGTATGTAAACAAAAAGAGGAAGACCAAGGGTGGGATAGTAAGATTAAAAAGGCCAGGAGTGACTGTGCAGAGGGGGATCAGGAAAAGGCAGACATCCTGAACAAATACTTTGTTCAGTGTTCACAGAGAAAGAAGAAGGGAAGGGAGTCAGAAAAAAGTAACAGGAGCATTAGAGGAAGGGAGGTGGACACTTGTCCATTTTCAGAGGAGAGTGTCCTGATAGGACTAGCTAATCTGAAAGTAGACAAAGCAATGAGGCCAGACGGGGTTCATCCTGGTGTACTGAGGGAGCTCAGGGAGGTACTGAATGCACCTCTGACAGTAATATGTAACAGCTCATCAGAAGCAGGAGTGGTTCCAGAGGACTAGAGGAGGGCAAATGTTGTCCCACTTCAAAAAAGTGGTAGCTGGGAAAAGACTGGCAATTATAGGCAGTTAGCTTGACTTTGGTGGTGGGAAAGTTAATGGAGTCACTGCTGAAGGAAAGGATTGTGGAATATATTGAATCCAGTGGGTTACAAGTCCCAAGGAAGCATGGTTTCATGGATGGGGGAAGTCATGTCAAATTAATCAGTTTCAGTAAGGCTTTCAACATTGTTCCACGTACTGTAGGAGGCTAGTAAGCAAGCTGGGTAGCTTAGCAGTGGGACCAAAGGTGCTACACAGGGTAAGAAATTGGCTAGGGGATAAGTGACAGAGGTGATGGCAAACAGAGTTCACTCGGAGGAAGTGAGGGTGACCAGTGGGGCACATCAGGGATCAGTGCTGGGAATGTTCCTTTATAATGTCATTATAAGTGACATTGTAGAGGAGCTGGAAGGGATTATCTTCTTCTTTGCAGATGACAATAATATCTGCAATAGGACTGACACTTCTGGGGTGTGTGCAGATGTATAAAGAATTAGCAGAGACCTGAGAAAACTCGAGGAGTGGTCAACGGTATGGCAGCTGCGTTTCAATGTGAAAAAGTGTAAAGTAATGCACTTAGGGCACCGAATCTTAGGCAGAGTGCAAAATGGGAAAAGTGGTACTGATGATCACCAAGCAGAAAAGAGACCTTTGGGTAATCATGTTGGATGACCTAAAGGTAGCCAGGCAGTGCAACAAGGCTGTTGGAAAGGCTAGTAAGATATCGGGGTGCATAGGGAGGGGTATCACCAGCAGAAAGAGGGAGTTGGTATAGTCTCCATACAGATTGCCAGTAAACCCCACCTAGTGTACTGTGTCCAGTTCTGGAGACCACATCTCTGCAAGCACATAGAGTTGAGGCAGTCCAGAGCAGGGCAACTAAACTTGTGCAGGGTCTACATCATCATCATCATCATCATCAAATCTTTATTTATTCAGGCGAACATCATTGAGCAAGGCTCGTTTACAAGATGGACCTGATAAGGTCAAGGTTCAATAGTTGATACACAACAGATACATCATACACTTATATAAGACAGTTATACATACAGGGGAAAATAACGTTTATAAACACAGTGATGTACAGTAAATTCACATGATAAAAAACGGTTACGGGAAAGTTAAGCTAATATTTACAGTATGTACAGTATATACATATCCCAGTGGGGGGCATGGCAGACACTCAACATAATGTAATACTAGGATGGTGAAGGTATTACTAGGTGCCATAAGATGGGGTGTCTGTCTGGAAGGAATATGCCAATATGGTTTGGAAGGGAGATTTGTGAGATGACAATGCTAGCTCTAGTGGTAGCAATTGCATTTCTCTTTGAAGAAGACTGTACAATGCTGCTTAAAGGATGCAAATGGAATGATATTGGACAGTTTTAAGGATTTTTGTAGGGTGTTCCATGCTATAGCTAGAGAATAGCTGATTGCTGCCTTCCCTAGCCTGGTATTGAATTTGGGCAATTTGAGCAGGATGATGTTGTTGCTTCTTAGGGCATAGGAGCTAGGAGAGGTCTGGTGAAGCAGTCCAGGATATAGTTTGGAAGTTTTGACAACGCTCTGAAATCCATAGTGCTGCATTTCTGTTCCTTCTGAGGTGAAGGAACCCACCCAACTGCAGCATAAAGAGGCAATGATGAGTATTAGATGGCAGATCTGTAATGAACCTTATTGCTCTATGATATAAGGTATCCAACTTGTGATGGTAGAAGATGGGGCAGTGACTATAAAGGAAGTCTGCATAGTCAACAACTGATAGAAAAATGGCCTGGACTAACCTCATCTTTGAGTCTCTGTTTAGGAAGGGTTTTAATCTATAGAGGCCAAGCCTTTAGAAAGCTTTTTAACAGTTCTTCTAAATGATGGTGAAGTCAAGTCTGTTGTCAATCCACACACCTAGGTATTTGAAGTTTTCTACATACTCCAGATTTTCTCCAAGTATAGTGCATAGCTGGGGGAGAATGATTGGAGAGGATGTGCTGGTGGAGCTTTGATTTGTGAACATCATTGCTTTAGTTTTCTTTGCATTTAACAGAAGCTTTTTCTCGAGTAGCTGATATTGTAGTAAGGAGAATTCTGTTTGTAGGATTTCACGAGCAGCTGCAGGCGAAGGAAAACCTATGAGGTGAGACTCAATCTCCCTGGAAGAGAGGAGAGAGAGGGAGGATATGAGAGAGACCTTTAAATATCTTATGGAAGTGCATAAGGTACAGGAGGGAAGTATTTTTCAGAAAACAGGGCTCAAGTACGAGGAGGCACTACAAAAAGCTGAAGGGAGGGGTAGATTCATGAAAGATGTGAAAAAGTACTTCTTCAAAGAAAAGAATGGTGGATTCCTGGAGCAGTCTTCCAACACAGGTGGTGGGGGTGAAAACAATGGTAGGGTTCAAGAATGCATGGGATAGGCATAAGGGGATCCAGAGATCAAGTAGGTAATGTGGGTGACACTACAGACGGGGAAAAATGGGCAGAGTAGGTGGGCTGAGAAGTCCTTATCTGCTGGTAAATTTTATGTTTCCATGTTTCTATTGTTATTGGTGGGATGTAGTGGGTGGTGCTTTAATCATGTTACAATACTAAGCTTGCCCACTGACACAGGTCTAGTGCTACCGCCTGATGCGATGATGACCAGTGTTCAGAAGAAAGGATAGTGCGTCAGATGGTTGACTGAGAGGAGGTTGGATGAGCATCCCATTGACAGCTCTCAACCTCAGGGGGAAAGGGTTGTGGATCCCTGGCATGCTAGTAACACCCAGTGGAGACTGAGTGTCCAGCAGTTGAGACCGTCTTGCTCACAGAGTCATCGGCATACATCTGTGGGATGGGGTGGGAGTGTGTCCATCTCACTGATGTCATTGCATGGCTGGGCTCCTGGGGAAACAAAACAGAACATTCCTGGTCACAGAGCACTGTAATGCCCCTGGACCACCTCCCAAATGATGCCCCAGATGTAAGCCTTGGCTGGGGCATCTGGTTGATGTCAGTCTTTCCCCCAGCCCCCACAGGGGAGCCCTGCCATAGGGGTAAGCTACAGGCCACCCAGTCCAGGTGGCCTGGTGGGGGACGTGGAGAGGACGAGTCATGGGGCTGCTAGGATGGTATATCCCCTGCCTATGAACTGGGAGAATAACAAAGTCAACAAAACAAATCATGCTACAGTACTTAGCATTTTTTGTAACAGTCTGTATGTTAACAGACTTGCTGTTGGTGGTGGGTAGGTATCTGGAATACTGCCTGCAGCAGGACAGGGGAATTGGGAGCATAGTGCATACTGCTGGTGGATGAGGACCAGTGGTTTGCACTATGCCCCCACCAGTCCCATACCTGGTGGGGACAGAGGACTCTGGAGCATGGGACCTACCACCTGGCTGGGAACAGGCAGTTTGCCCTATGTCTCCCATCAATCCTTGGCCTTGTGTGTGGAGGGATATTCCCCACCAGCTCCATGCCCACATCCCCCCAGCATTACCTCAGGCAAGTGGACTGAAGCAAATTTGTTTGGGGGACCTGGAGGAGACACATGTTGATGAACCACCACTGAGACTACAGTGCCTCTGGAAGAAGGGATGTGGGAGGCATTACCTGCCTCCAATGGCTTCTACACTGAGACTGATTCAATTTGTCTACAGCTTTAGCTACAGTGTCTGTGTAACAACATTCAGTGTTTCTTACAAATGTAAGGTTACCAGAGTGGAGTAGGTGGTGGGGAGGTCACTTGGGATACTGCCAGTGGGGGAATGCCAGGGGACAATGGGTATGGCGCATACCAGCTGGTCTGGTGCTGGTGGTTTGCCCCATGGTCCTCATCAGTCTACTGCCCCCATGGCACTGACCCAGGCTATCTCCCCACCACCTACCCCACAATGCCCATTTGTCCATGGACCCAACCCCTTTGGCATTACCTCTTGTGAGTCAAGCAAGTGATGTTCAGGGTTGGCTGGTGAAGTTCAAGCTGTTGATGTTACATTTTAAAGAATAAAGCTGGTACATTACCTCAATGATACATTGCCTCATGCCAGAGGGTGGGAGTAATGAGGAGAGATATTCAAGCCTGGGGTAATTCCAGGGAGTGAGTGGGGTATTGGGGTGCCCTCCAGCCCCCTGCAAGAAAATCCCCAGCATTAACTGATGCATTCAAGGAAAGGCCTGTGGAACTTGAAATACCGATTGGGGAATCAATTGAGAGACTATGGTGATCAGGCAAGAAGCTGTGGATTACATGGGCAATGCACATTCCTGTAGGCTCTGAGCTGATAACTGCTTAATACATGGATGAGTTTGGGGAGAGTTTGTTCATAATAAAAACACCAGAGTACTGGTGAGGGATGGATCCACACTCCTGGGGCAATTCCACTGGGTGAGGGGAAGAGAACTGTGGAGGCATGGTGCAAACCACTGTTGAATGGGGACAATTTGCACCATGCCCCACCAGTCCAATACCTAGGGGGGAGAGAGGACTGTGGTAGACATGGAGCATACTACCTGGCCAGGGACAGGTGGTTTGGCCCATATTTCCTTACCAGTCCAATGCACAAGGTGGTGGGGCTGAGGAGGTCATAGTGCCCCTCAGTCCCTAACACCCCTGACATTACCTCATACAAGTGAAGGGGTGAAGGAAATAGCATCAGAGATGGAACATACAGATTGCAAGGCTGAACAAGCTGCATGGCTGATAAGGCCACAGCAGCAGATTTTAACTTTGAGTTGCTGCCATTAGCTTTTGGCTGATTTGGTTCTGTCAAGTATGAGGGCAATGAGGACCAACTGTGGGATGTCACTGTGCTTTGTTGTAATTTACTCGAGGTGCTGTTGGGGGGGCACTAGCCTCAGGTAATTCTAGGGTAGAGGGAGGCATGGGGAACATGGTGCAAACCACTGATGGATGGGGATTAGTGGTTTGCACTATGCTCCCACCAGTGCCCTGCCAGGGGTGACAGAGGACTGGGGAAATAATGCATATCACTAGGATGGGGACTGATGCCGTGCACATGATCCAATGTTACCTGCCTGAGGTTGGGCAGGAGGGGGGGTCCACCATGTCCACCAGCCCTATGACTCCCACCCACTATAGCATTACCTCAAGCCACTGCCTCTGTATTAGATAGTATTGTAAAGGAAGGTGTTTAAAGAACTGCAGGAGTGAGGAGTACTGGTATGAGGTAATGCAGGGAGCAGTGAGGTGCCTGTTGGGACATGGTGCTCACCACTAATACTTTGACTTCTCTTCCAATCCAATCTATGTACTATCACACTTGAAATAATTGAGTAAAGACAGAATAAACATATATTCCATTTTTGTTCATGTACTGTCTGGGTGGGAGTGGCTGGCCTGAGGTGATGCAGTGAGGGAGGGAGGGAACATTATGCTTACATGGAGATTTACTTCTTTACAAATCTTGCATACAGTATGTACTATTGTACTTGCAATTATTAAATAAAGACAAAATGAATATGTACAGTGAAGACCACCATGATGAAGAGCAATTTCTCAGGTTTACTGCATGACAAAAGGGTTTACCACCCATTGAAATTGCATTGTTTGCTGCAGTAACTCTATTGCAGAATTCTGCAGTGTAACACTTCATCCTGGTGGGCTTCATTGTATGTTTGATATGGTTCTGTCTTGGTTTGGCAGGGGGATGGGCATGAAGTAATGCAGATGAGGGGGGTGGGGTGATGGACCTTGGAGACATTATGTTTACCACTAACATTTGAATTTCTCTACAAATCCCAAATAGGTGGTATTGTACATGAAATTTTGAATAAAGTCTATAAAATATATGTTTGTCCAGGTACTGTTTTAAGAGGGGGGCTGGCATGAGGTAATGAAGGTGGTGAGGTGTGGGCCTGTGGGCTTACCACTGGTATTTGCACTTCTCTGCAAATCCATTATATGTTTTATTATACTTGAAAATATTGAATAAAGACAAAAAAATATGAAATAAAATTGATGATGTATGTTGACTTCTTAGATAATTAAACTGAAGCATAATTAAACAATAAACAATGACAGGAATGGGTTATTGGTGAATTATGTCCATTGTATAATTACACTCAGAGAGTAGAGAGGGAGGATTAGAGAGTACTGTTATTGTCCCACCTTTTCTAGTGTTAAAGTAAATTCAGGGGAATAAAGTTCTAAAAGTTGCCTTTGCTATGCACAAGGCATTGATCAGCCCACAATAAGTATTCTGATTTACAATGAGGTACTGTACAATATTAGGTGCCTTATTAAACCTGTATGATATACTGTAGTTTATACACCCTCTGCAAGAGAAACAAACTTCTGGTCAGAGCCAATACAGCTGCAAAATGATGGCACTGATGAAGCAAAAGAAGTGATATGCTGCTTCAGACCCAAGTGAAGCTGAAGATGTAATTGATAAGGGAACAGGTGTAGATATGCCAGGCACTTTGGACTGTGCGCTATGGGAAGACATTGCCCACCTACGTAAGTGCGGGTCCTGGCACATTCACTTTTTAAACATTCAGTACAAATTCACTCTTCACACATACACTTTTCACACATTCAGTAAACATTCACTCTTCACACATTCAGCACACATTCACTTTTCATACATTTACTCTTTACACATTAACTGTTCACACATTCACTCCTGACACATTCAGTCTTTTTTTTTTAATGTTGACCCCAAATTTTCAATATAGTCATTTTATGATTGCCCATATAAACATGACATACAGCATTTATAGTATATTGGCTGAAATGTCACTGTGCACAAGTATGAAGAAATGTCTCTTCCAAGATTTAAAAAATTATACCTGTCATGTTCTTGTCAATAATGGGCATGCAAGGAATCACAGAAACATTGCGTAAGAGTAATAAAGCTTGTTTATTACTACCAAAAGGAAAATCACAGTTCTTACCATTAGGAACTGGGAGCCAATGCTAAGCATTCCCTATACCTCGAGGAATCTCCGTGTCTCCTGAGTTCTCTTACATTATACACCTTAGATAATTACCATGGTTAGTGTAAGATAGAAACATTTCTAGTTACAGAGATGAGCCCTATTGGCTAGATTAGAGGTGGCTCCTCAGTCCAAGATAACATTATAAAATTTTGTTATTTATTTATTGCAACTGTTTCACCAGGAAAGGCACACTGAGCAACAAGATGCTCAACTCCCGGTGCGACCTGGGGAGTACACATGGATATGATAACATGCAGGTTATCAAGTGAACAGTTAACAGAAGCAAATAAAAAGCAGCATAAGGATACACAATTGCATGAATATACAAGCAGCGCACATTGAATGCTTAGGATATTATAGTATGAAATAAAAAATTTTGTGACAAGAAGCAGCAGACAAGGTAAATTAGCACAGTAGTAACAGCTGTAAGAACAGAGGGAGTATATCACAGTTATACAGTTATACACAGTACATAGGGCAAAATAGGCCCAGGACATAAGTGCAAGGTTGGGGTTATATGCCAGCTTCTGTAGCAAGGCTAAGGCCGCTGGTCAGGCATTGGGGAGGGGATAGTGGGGCATGGCAGGTTCAGGGACAGGAGCAATTTGTAGTAAGGAAGTTTGCTAGGGTGGTAGACAGAGAGTAGGAAGAGGAGAAGTGCCGAATTTGTGGTGGGAGGGCATCCCAGAGCTTGGGTAGCCGGTGTGAGAAGGCAGCTTGACTGGCAGAGGTCTCCCACCTAGGGACTGAAAGTTGGCAGGAGTCACTGGATCTAAGATGATGGGATGGGGGTTGGGCATCTGTGAGCATGGTGGCATGGTAGGAGGGGATGGACCCGAGCCATAGGTTGGAGACAAATTTAGCACAGTGAGAGATGCGGCAGTTTTCAAGGGATGGTAGTGCAAAGGCCTGGTAGAGGTTGCAGTGGTAGGTGAGGGGAGAGGCATGGAGAGCAAAGTGGCAGAAGGCATTATAAAGTGTGTCCAGTTTAGATAGGGTGGACTTAGGGGCTGCACTGTATACAATGTCGCAGTAGTCGATGGAGGGCAGTATCATCTTCAGGACCAGTTCACATCAGACTCAGGGAGGGAGGCTGTTGCTGTTCCTATATAGTGCACTGAGCATGGGGCATAGTTTTTTTGAGATAGCATCGATGTGGTCAGAGAAGGAGAGGTGGCTGTCAAGCCAGACCCCCAAGTAACAGAACGATGAGACATCTTCAAGTTTTTGGCCATCGAGGGTGGCGAAGTAGGGAAGGGAAGGGAGTCTGGCCAGGCATTGCCATGTGCCAAAGGTCATAGTGACAGTTCTTTTAGCATTTAGGGAAATCTGGTGCAATCTAAACCATTGCTGTACCTTGTTGAAGTCAGCTTGGAGGTTTGATTGTACCACATCAGGGGCTGAGCCCGAGTAGTAGAGTACAGTATCATCTGCATACATGTGGATTGAGAAAGTAGAGCAGATGAGTGGCAGGTTATTTAGGAATATAGAGAACAGAATGGGACCAAGAACCAACCCCTGTGGGACACCAGTAGTTAAGAAAAGGGGGGTAGAGATCGCATTTGAGACTCTAACAGACTGAGTTCTATCAGAGAGGTGTGATCTGAACCAGTTTGTGGCTGCAACAGAGAGGCCTGATTCAGCGAGACTCAAGAGCAATATGGGGTGGGAGATGGTGTCGAAGGCTTTTGCAAGATCGACAAAAACGGCTGAGCTGATAAGTCCACTGTCCATGCCTGTCAGGATAGTGTCTGTAAGCCTTATCAGGGAGGAGCTGGTGGAGTGTCCCTTACTGAAGTCAGACTGGAATGGCGTGTAGAATTTGGAGTCAGTGAGGAAGGAGATAAATGGGGTGAGCACAAGGTGCTCTTGTGGTTTTGCTAGGGCTGGGAGTAGGGAGATAGGGTGGCAGTTAGAGGGGGAGGTAGGGGCACATCCTTTTGGCAGAGGAATGACAATGGTGTACTTCCATGCATGGGGGATGGCAGCAACATCAAAGGATTGATTTATGAGTTTGACAAGCGGGGTTGCTACAGCAGGGCCGGAGAGGTATAGAAGTTTGGGGTCTAATCCATCTGAGGATTTGCCTTTTGAAGGGTTGAGAGAAAGTAATGCATCTAGGGCCTCAGTTGCAGAGATGTCTCTGAAGGAAAAGGAGCAAGGCCTAGTCTGGGTCTCTATGTCTGTAGGCAGTGCGAGAGGTGTAGTGTTGAGCAGGGAAGAGAGGAGGGTGGCAGCACAAGTGGAGAAGTACACATTGAACTCAGTGATGACTGCTGTGGGCTCTGATAGGAAACAGTGATTAACATTTAGCATTGGAGTGGGATTGGCAGCCGGTGGGGTGAAAAGGGAGTGAATGACCTTCCAGAATTTTGAGGGTTTATAGTCATCAGTTTATGGAAACAAAGAGGTACAGTTTGTACATAGCCGTGTAGTAATACAAATCATCAGAAGATGGCATTGCCAACTCATATATTATAACCATTACAAGGACACAGGTGTCCTAACATCTTATAAGCAAGAAATACATGTGTATATTGTAAAGTAAAGTGTATAGCAATAATATGCATACATATCCTGACATCTACTCTTATACAGTAGATGCCCTTAGCCCTATATGTTAGTATAACATATACCTAAATGCTAGCTGTCTGCAGTGTACCTCTGGGTGTACCAATTAGGGTGCAGGGACCTTGTGTAACAATATGCAAAAATGACAAAGTTAAACACCAAAGTTCAAAACCCCGTTGAAATACATTGAACCGTATTTACTTTAGTTTCTCATATTGTTGTTGGTGATTTCAGCAACAAGATGTGTCTTCGATCACAGAGTGGATATTCACCGTGTGACATGTTCAGGTGAATGATTGTATGTGCAGGGTGTAGGGGGTGTGGGGTGGTAGGTGCTGAGTGGGAGATCAAGGTGGGCTGGTCAGATTGGTAAAGGGTCATTTTCTTGTTTGCAGATTTAAAAAAAAACATTGTGGGACAGTTTTCTTTATTTCAGCTGACACTAGGAAAATAAATATGGGATGTGATCTGAGGGCAGGAGGTACCACTAGACACCAGGGAAGCAATACTACATAAGGGGGATGGTGATCAGAGGGTGAGGGTACAACTTTCACCAGGGAAGCAATACTACATAACAGGGATGGTGATCAGAGGGTGGCGGTGCCACTAGATACCAGGGAAGCAATACTACATAACAGTGATGGTGACTGGAGGGTGAAGGATGTCACTAGACACCAGATAAACAGTACTACATAACAGGGAAAGTGATCAGAGGGTGGGAAGGGCCACTTGACACCAGGGAAACAGCACTACATAATGGGGACAGTGATTGGAGGAAGGGGGTTCCACTTGACACCAGGTAAACAATAGTAGAGAAAGAAGAAGGCAATCAGAGGGTGGGGGATGCCACTAGACATCCCAGAAACAGTACTTCATAATGGGAACAGTGATCAGAGGGCAGGGGAGGGTGGGGTTTCACTATATACCAATAGTAG
The DNA here is from genome assembly GCA_016271365.2 of Neoceratodus forsteri. Classification (NCBI taxonomy): domain Eukaryota; kingdom Metazoa; phylum Chordata; order Ceratodontiformes; family Ceratodontidae; genus Neoceratodus; species Neoceratodus forsteri. The sequence continues at coordinate 1,153,144,179 of CM057456.1, read as the reverse complement.
TAGATAATGGCGATGGTGATCAGAGGGTGGGGGTGCCACTAGACACCAGGGAAACAGTACTAGATAAAGGGGATAGTGATCAGAAAGTGGAGGGGGAGGTGCCACTGGACACCAGGGAAAGAATACTAGGCAATGGGGACAGTAATCTGAGGCTAGAGGGTGCCGCTATACACCAAGAAAACATTATTACATATATTAGGGGAAGAAAACAAATGGTAGCTCAGAACCTGAAGGTGAACCAGAAGTGAACATGCAGCAAAAAAATAGTAGTCAGGGGGGGGCACAGCACTGTAGTAAGACAGGACAGCATGTGCTTCAACTCCACTGTTGGAAGGACACAGTCAAGGTATTCAGTCACATGCTTCCAGAGTAACCTGTCTCTCTACTACCTAATAGCAATACGTTGCGTAGCTCTGCTATGTATCCATAAAAAAGGACATAACCTACATTACAGTTTAGCAAAATATAAATCAGAAACACCAACTTGTCAGTGAACCCAATCATGTTATGACAATACTAGACCTGGTACTCACTAACAGGGGCAGTGTTGCAGATGTCAAAGTAGGAAGCCACCTGGATAACAGCTATCAATGTACAGTGTGGTTCAATATAGGGATGGCTGCAGAATTGAACCACACAAGCTTGAAGGTCTTAGACTTCAGGAACGCAGAGTTTGAAAAGATGGGTGAATGCCTAAGAGATGCCATGGCAAGGAAATTACCTTGGTGGAGTATGGGAACAGTGGGTGAAGCTGAAAAGGGCCATAAGGAAGACAAAAAACATCTGCATCAAGCAAGTGAGCAAAAGCAAGAGGAAAAAGAGACTGCTTTGGTTCTTGAAAGAGGTGGAGGAAAAGGAAAAGGCTAAAAGAGTAGCAGTCAGAAGGTACAAGGAGACTTAGAGAGAGGAGGACAGAGAGGTGTATCTGAAGAAACAAAGGGAAGCAGGGAGAGCAGTAAGGAAAATGATGATGCAAACTGAAGAGAGAATAGCCTAGGCGATTATGAAGGGAGACATTTTTTTAGGTGCGTAAGCAAAAAGAGGAAAATCAAAGTGGGATTGTAAGTTTAAAAAGGGAAGAGAAGGAGTGTGCAGAGGAGAATCAGGAAAAAGCAGACATCCTCAACAAATGCTTTTGCTCAGTGTCCATGGAGGAATGAGAGGGGGAGGGGCCACAATCAAGAAACAAGAGCATGGGAGGGAGGGAGGACATTAGTCTGTTTTCAGAGGGGAGTAGGGCACTCCTCTCTGAAAACATAACAATGTCTCACTCACTAATCTGAAAGTGGACAGAGCAATTGGGCCAGCTGTGGTGCATCCAAGGGTATTGAGTGAGCTAAGGGAGGTATGGCTGCACCTCCGACAGTTCTATTTAAAAGCTGATTGGAAACAGGAGTGATTCCAAAGGACTAGAGGAGGGCAGATGTAGTCCCACTTCATAAAAGTGGTAGCAGAGAAGAGGCTGGCAATTATAGGCTAGTCACCCTGACATTGATGGTAGGAAAGTTAATGGAGTCACTGCTGAAGGAATAGTTTGTGGAATTTCTTGAATGCAATGGGTCATAAGACCTGAAACAGCATGGACTCATGAGGTGGGAGGCATGTCAAATGGATCTGATAGATTTCTTTGACTTGGTGACCAAGGGTGGAGAAGTGGACAAGGCCTACCTAGATTCCAGTAAGGCTTTTGACATCATTCCACAAGGAAGCTAGAAAGCAAGCTGGGTAGCTTAGGGGTTGGCACAAAATTGGCAAACTGGGTAAAACATCGGTTAGGTGGCAGAGGGTGGTGGTAAATTGAGTTCATTCAGAGGAAGGGAGGGTGACCAGGGGGGTACCTTAGGGATCAGTGCTAGGAATGTTCCTCTTTAATGTCTTTATAAGTGACATTGCAGAGGAGCTGGAAGGGAAGGTCCTCCTCTTTGCACGTGACACCAAAATACTGTATGCAATAGGGTGAACACTCTTGGAGGTGGAAAGGATGAACACAGACCTGAGAAAACTAAAGAGTGGTCAAGGGTAGGGAAACTGAGTTTCAATTGTGAAAAAAGTGCGAAGTAATGCACTTGGGGCACAGACATCCAGGGGCAGAGCACAAAATAGGAGAAGTGGTACTGACAACCACCAAGCAGGAAAGAGACCTGGGGAAGTTATATTGGATGACCTAAATGTGGCCAGACAGTGTGACAATGCAGTTGGGAGGACTACTGAGGTTTACCGGTGTGCATATGGAGGGGTATCACCAGCAGAAAAAGGGAAGTCCTCTTGCCCCTGTATAGATTGCTAGTGAGAGTGCAACTATATTACTGTGCCCAATTCTAGAGACTACATCTTTGGAAGGACATAGACAGAGTGAAGGCAGTCTAGAAGAGGACAACTAACATGGTACTGGGTCTGCAACAAAAGCCCTATGAGGAGAGAGTTAAGGACTTAAATATGTATAACATGGAAGAGAGGAGGGGGGATATGATAGAGACCTTCAAATATCTCATGTGGATAAATCAAGCACAAGAAGAAAGTATTTTTTAGAAACAAAAAGGTTCTCAAGGACAAGAGGACACAATAAGAAGCTATGGGGTAGATTCAGGAGAGACATGAAGAACTACTCCTTCATGGAAACAGTGGTGGATTTCTAGAACAGTCTTCCAGTGGAAGTGATGGAGGCAAAACAGTGGTCTGGTTCAAGTATGCATGGAACAGGCATAAGGGAATCTTAGGGAAAGGGAAGAGGGTGAGTGAATGGGCCACAGATCAAGTAGGATCTGTGGTGACACTATGGGCAAGGAAAAATGGGTAGAACAGGTGGGCCATACAGTCCTTATCTGCCAGCAAATTCTATATATGATGTATGGTAGAACGCAGTTAACATGCAAAAATCATCTTTTTACAGTGTTGTTACACCATCGATGTGATGTCATGACTTTGTTATACTACTGCCGCTTCATCACATCGATGGTGTAACAAAATAGAACCGCCATGCGTTGTTGTTGTTGCATGACACCAATAACAGCCGAACTTTTACCTGTTTTAAAAAAGAAAACCACTGACATCTCTGAAACAGTATATAAGGCACCAAAGATTTAAAAAAGAGTTAACAGTTCAGAGCTTGAGCTGTAGGCAAGCTGTGAGCATTCTCACTAAGTCACTTCAGACCGACTGTACCTGAATCCTGAATCTGAACCACCAGTGTGGTTCGGTTGGCTGGTGGCTTTCGATCCTCAATCCAAGGAGGAGCTGGTTGTCCGGGGGGTCTCCTGAGGTACCAGGACCACAGGGGAGCAAGAGCGGCTGGGCGGCAGTACCAGGTCACACTCGAGGTGGGCGGGGAAGATCCTGAATCCTGGTTCGAACCACCAGCGTAATCTTAAAACCTTGTCTTTTCTATGACTGTTATGATGACCATACACTATAAATGACAACATATGGTCATCGGTGTGAAACCACGTTATGCTTGCCTTCGTGTTGTTCCCATGGCAACTCTGTAAACCCCTCGAGCTGCGCTCTCAAGGTTTAACAGAGATGCCAAGGGAACCACTTGAAGGCAAGCATAGCATGGTTACACACCGATGACCATATGTTATCCTCTATTTCTATGATAGTTAGATGGAACAATGACATTCACTTAAAATACTAATTATGAATGTGTGAAAACAGGTTAGGAAGGCAGGATATGAGTGGAAGATGTGCACTTATGTGAAAAAGCAGGGTACTGTTCCATTTCTCATTACAACACACCCATTAACTTTTAAGCCTGAGCTTATCAACAGCAAAGGGAAAGAAAAAAAGCATGCATTATGGATGACATTAATAACACATATTATAAGCAAGAAAAGTGTGGTAGTGCCCAAAATTTAAAGAGATAGGCAACAAGCAAGAAATAAATTTATATTAATTAAAGTGAGGTAAATTAGAGACAAGCAGTAAAAGGGGACAATGTAGTAGGCACATATAGTAACTAAAAACAAACCCCACAAAACCAAAAAAAAGAAATCAATATTAAAGCTAAGTGAGTTAGAGATAAGCATTAAAAGGGATCACTTTATTAACTAATATATGTGACGTGATGAATGTGCAGTACAGTCAATACAGTAAGTCAAAGTTTTATATCAAAGTAAGGTGAGTTAGAGACAAGCATTAAAAGGGGACTACTTTATTGACTAAAATGTAATAATCAATAAAAGTGTAGTAGCACCAATTCAGTAATTAAAATTGATCACCAGAAAAGCAAGAATGAAATCTAAAGTATATTGACGTGAGTTAGGAACGAGCATTAAAAGGGGACCACTTTAATATGCTTCACAATTAAAATAGAAATATATATACGTGAACAGGATTCCAGGATATCAATTTCAATTATCAAAACATGGTAGAACAGTCATGATAAAGGAAAAGCACTAGGGTATTAACACAGGAAGTACAAGAGATGACAGCTAGTCTGAGATCACTAATAAACAATAGTATTGCTGCACTGCTTGCTATTTGTGTATGGTTACACACAGTGTGTATTATGGGAGAGTGAGTTAAGGTGTTTATTATGGAAGATCACCCATAACCAGGTGTTCCTGTGCATTACTGCCCCCGGCCATGCTTGAGGTTGATGCAGGCAATGAGTGCGTGACTGTTTGAGTGCCATATAGCTACATCAGCTTACCGCTGCAGGAGGTATGAGGCTCAATAAAGTCCAATATCAGAGTAATAAAAACAAATAAAATTACAATGCAAGTCCGATGCTTTTTGCCATGTTTCAAAATCATTACAGCTTGCAATTGCTACCACTGTACAGTGACTCAACATCAATGGCGAGAAAAATGTATGCTTCCTTCCATTCAAAGTCTAAACTTTTCAAGAACATGCATGGTGTCCTCAAATGATTCTCTAACATAGTGACATAGTCTTTAAGAAAGAAATCATTGAAGTTACACATATTCTCAGTTAGTATCCTCACCCTGGAGACAATAGGCATGCCTAGTGGGTCACTAATGTTCTTGTGTATCTTGGGCATGATATACAGTAGATTGTAGGACAACAGGCTTACTGTTCTGTATACTGTATATCTGAATCAGACTCAGTTAAGAGCCCCTGAACTTTGACTTTTCCAAGATGCGCAGACGCCTACTCTGAAATGAGTAAATGGGGTTAGATGGTAGTTTCCTGTAGTCATGTGGATTGTTTAACAAGGTCATTATTTTTGATTTATAAAAATCTACATTCAGGATGACAATTTGGTCACCTTTGTCTGCAAGCTTGATCACAGTGTTTGGTTGTTCCTGCATTTCTTTAATGGCTTTTTCCTCCTGTGCTTTGATATTCTTGCAGACAAGGGGGACTTGATCTCTAAACAATCAACCTCATTGAGAATAACATTTTCAAAGATGTTAGCAGTTTGATTGTTACTCAAGGGGCAAAAAGAAGGTCTACATTTTAAGGCATTTATTTTCTTTTCACAGTTTAAAATCCCTACCTGAGATAACAGGCACATCATCCTCCTCTAATGAAACCGAAGTTCCCCACAGTTTTCTTCACTCTCGTTATAGAGCTCTTCTGTGACAGCAAGCATAATGAGATCCTGTTCAGCTCATTCTTGTCCTTCTATATCCTCCTGATTATATCCTGCAAAGACCTGTACAATAGCAAGTAGTCTCAACCTCATCTGAAAGTACAGTTAGTGACAGCTTGAAGGCAGTACAATGCATCATGGGTTAATTCCTGCTGGTGGTTTCCAGCACTTATTGAACTAACTGAGAAATCGGCATGAATGGGCCAGTAGAAACAGACCACCTGGTCTATCTAAGTCTGCTTGAGTGTGCAGCTAGCACCCCCCATTTGCAGCTGCCCCACCCCCTCCCCTTTGTCATCCCACTGCCTCCCCTACCTGCCCCACCCTCACTCTCCCATGTTCCCTGTCCCATGCCCTTTTAAAGCTGTTCACAGATTTACATGATGCCACCCATTCTGGTAGTGCATTCCATTTTGCTACCACCCTCTCCGTGAAATAGTGTCTCCTCAATTCCCTCCTAAATCTTCCCCCTCTATTCTTAGCCTGTGCTCCCTGTGTGTCCCTCTCCCTCCTTAGCTTAAAGACCCCATCTGCCCCATCCTTATTGATTCCCCTCAGATACTCTCTATCATCTACCCCCTTTCCCTTCTATTCTCCAGGGTGTACATATTCAGGTCTCTCAGCCTGCTTTCATAGTCTATCCCCTCCATTCCACATATCATCTTCGCTGCCCTCCTCTGCATCCCCTCCAGTAGCCTGATATCACACTCCAGGTATGGCGTCCAAAACTGCACACAGTACTCCAAATAATTTTGATTCAAAGTGGAAGAAAGACATAGAGCATTCAAGCTAAAAAGACAAAGAACATCAGCACAAAAGCACCGAGACAAGGACTACACAATAAGGGCATTGGCAAAAAAGCAAGGTTTTAAAAATTACACATACCTCCATAATGCAACGCATCATGGTATGTATATGCAAATCCCCAAGATAATTTAGTCTAGTCCTGCTTTAAAGATCATATACAAAGGTTTTCACAGCTAAAGCAGGCAGCAACATTCAATAAACATTGCTGTAAAAACTCTGCTCCAGGTTTTGTAACAAAAGTCGACAATTTTTTTATTTAGTGTCTTTTTGGTGTGGTTACTTTTTACAAGCTTGCTTGATGCTGAGTCAGCATGCCTCCAGGCTGCTGATGTCATTTAGGGTGCTACTCTACTGTGCCTGTTAAGAATTTGTATTGCTAGTAGTATTGTAATGTTGGTAACTTCATTGTTGTTGTCAGTGTCTGCTTTACAATAAGTTTTAATAGGGGTCTTATCTGTTTTAACTCCTACCAAGCAGAAGGGTAGGGGGCTGCAGCAGAACAAGATTGGCCTACATGCAAATAGGGTGATAAGGAAGGGGGCTTGGGGGTACAAAGCAGGGTGAGATGGGGAAAGCAGCTAATACCCATCTTGTGCCTGGCCTCATTTGGGATAAAGTAACAAGATGGGGGAGCAGTAACAGATAAAAGGGCAACAAGGAAGAGGCTAGGGGTACAAAGCAAGGTGAGAAGGGGAAAGCAGTTGATCCCCATCTCAGGTCAGGTCTCATTTGTAATACAGTAACAAGACGAGACAGGTACTGGAAAAAAGGGAGTTTGGGGAAAACTGCAAACTGAAAACAGCACTGACTGGGGAACAGCAGAGACACATTGCTGGGCTGGTATATACTGAATAGGGAGGATTAAGGGGACAAGGAGCTGGTAAAGGCTGCAGGCCAGTTGGGAAAGGTGACGGTGGAGGATTGGGAGAAAGTACAGAGTCAGGTTGGTGAAGGGAGGATAGTAAGCCATAATGGATATAGGGCGGCAGTGTTTCTGAGGATGGTGTGGAGAGCAGGACACTGTCCAATGTGCAGGAGCCTGGAACAAATCAGAACAGAGGTACGGTTACTCAGGTGGGAGTTGGAAAAAGAGGGAAGGGGAGGTGGGGGGAGGAGGAGGAGGAGCAGTGGAGGAAGGGGCAGGCAGGAGCTGCCCTAGGGCAAGTGGATGGCAGTTACAAGTTGGGAGTAGGGAGGTTATCACAGTGTCCAGGGACATCTCCTTCTCAAAGACCCTGGGGAATTGATGTGGAGGAATGGCATGTGGTAAGTGGAAATGGTAGGTGGGTAAGTGGATCAGCACAGGAGGGAAGGGGAGGGACTGGGAGAGGAAAAACAGGGGTGAGTTCTGATGCTGGGGTGCCCTCATTAAACACATATGCAATACTGGCCAGTTTAGGGAAAGGGGGGCAGGGGTGGAGTGGACGATCAAAGAAAAATTAAAGGCAGGGGCGAGGGAAGGAGAGAGAGGTGATTAACTTGGGGCGGCAAAGAGGGAAAGGCAGTCAGGGTGAAGAAAAGGATGGGGCCAATGGAGGAGCTAGAGTATGGGATAGGGAGCTAAGAGTGGTAGGAGGCAAGGTTTACCAGGTAGAAATGGGATTAAGAGGGGTTGGAGAAGCAGAAGGAGGGGATAGTGATGGAGGTGGTAGTAAGACAGCCAAAACAGACAGGGAGCAATTGAAAGGGAAGGCAGCTGGTTTACTAGGAATGGAAAGGAGGTCAGAAAACATGACTGAGTTGGACAGAAGAGTGGTAATCATTTGGGAATTCATAATTAAAGGTATCCATTGGGGGAGGAAGGGGGACTCAAAGACTAGCAGAATGGTGGTTTGTATGCCAAGAATGGTAGCAGGGAGGGCAGAACCAAGAATCAAGGAAGTTGTAAGGGAGGTTGGTGGAAAACCTAACTTAGTCATCCACCTGGGAACCAATGACTTAGCATGACAAGGTGGGATTGGTGCCGAATAGGTCCAAAGAGTTGGCAAGGGCCTGCAGGGAAATAATACGTTCTTTGGCTTTTTCAGAAGAGATTCCAGTCCCCAGAGCCAGCACAGTCAAGAAAAAGAGGATAGAGGAGTTTATGATTGGCTGAAGATCTGGTGCAGGGTAGAAGGGTTCAAATGTATTGGTGGTCGGGGAGGCATGTGGTCAGACAAGAGGCTGTATTCAGCAGATAGATTGCACCTTTGTAGGGAGGACGTAAACATACTGAGAAACAAGCTGGGTAATACATACACAATGATCTGAGTTTAAACTGCTGGTGGGGGTAACAGGCCCAGAAACTTCGGGACAAGGTCTATGGATCTCCCCCCCAACACTGGAAGTAGTAACCTGGAGGGTGCAAAGGGGGCAACCAAGTATGGGGGGTGAAGGAGAGAGTGAAAGGGAAGGATAGATTAGCAAAAGTATAGGAAATGGGTAAGGAGGCACGGAGTTGAGGTGGGGGTGGTGTCACTCAATGCTTTCAGTCTCAGTAACAAGATGGCAGACATGCAGGCCCTCTTAATGGAGGGTAAGGTATACATAGGAGCAATTACGCACACCTGGGCTACAATAAGTAAGTAAGTAAGTAACATTTTATTTATATCAAGCACCCTTCTCAAGCTCAGGGCACTTTTACAACAGTCCAAATCACTTAAAATCACATTTTAGAACATAAAATCAAACAATCATACAATACACTTACTTATTATGTTCCGGCAAATGCTAGGGCAAAAAGGAAAGCCTTTAGTTGTTTTTTAACACCACTACTGGGACCTCTCAATCATGGGGTACAAGTTATACAGAAGACAGGTTGTTAGGCAAAGAGGGGGTGGCAGCTTACATCAGGGAGGAGATAGCATGCATGAGGGAGGAGAATGAAAAGGGGAATGTGGAAAGACTTTGGATTCAGCTCCAGACCAATGAAGGGAGGAAGGTCAGGTTGGGGGTGTTCTACAAACTGCCTAACCAGGAGGAGGAATGAGACAGGGATCTGTGTTCACAAGCAGGAAAGGGGGAAGTGGCAGTGGTGGGGAACTTTAATCTGCCAAAGGTGGACTGGGCTATCCCGGCCATGTCCTGTACCAGGAGTCAGGTGATCCTTGATGTGATACAAGATGGATTCATGACCCTGGGCATTACTGAGCCCATGAGGGAGGGGACAATCCTTGATCTAGTGCTCACAAATGGGGAGTACATACATGAGATAATGGTCAAGGAACCCCTGAAGAGTAGTGACCCAAGCATAGTGTGGTTTGGGTTGGAGATGGGCAGATAAAGTATCTCCACTAAGATCAAAATCCTGGATTCCAGGAGGGTGGATTGTAAGAAGAGGGGTGAGGTGCTAAGGTTGCACCTAGAGGGTGTCAGAGTGGACATGGGAGTAAAATGGACTATCATCAAAGATGCAATTCTAGCTGCCACAGCAGAGTGTGTTAGGCTTAGGGGAAGAAATCGAGAGCCAAATCACCCATCTGGTTCAACTCTGAGGTTGCCAGGGCAGTGAGGGACAAGAGAGTGGCCTACAGGAGATACATAAGGACTGCAAGTGAGGCAGATAAGAAATACTACCTGAAGTTGGCTAAAGTGGCAGGCAAGATGGTGCAGCAAGCTAAGGCACATAAGGAAGTACAAACAACTGAAGGGATTAAGGCCTTCTTTCATTACACAAGTGAGAAGAGGGACAAAAAGATGGGATAGTTAGGCTTAGGAAGGGGGATTTAAGGGTGAAGGAAGAAGAGATCATGGTTGAGGTACAGAATGATTATTTCTGCAGTCTTTACTAGAGAAAAAGATAGGCCAGTGCTCCCTGGGGGGAGAAGGTGAGGTGGGAGGGAGCACACATGTCACAATAGAAGTGGATAGAGTGAGGGAGGGGCTGCTGGAACTGAAGGTAGACAAGTCCCCAGGACCAGATGGCATACACCTAAGGGTGTTGAAGGAGATAGCAGAGGAGTCCGCAGGGCTACTAGCAAGCCTCTTCAATAATTCTGTTGAGTCAGACATGGTGTTACATGACTGGACAATGACACATGTGGCACCTGTCCATAAGACCAGATACAGAGATGACCCATGGAACTATAGGCAGGTCAGTCTGACATCAATCATGTGTAAACTCATGGAGACCATCCTTAAGGAGAGGGTGGTAAGGTACATAGAAGAGAATGGTCTCCAGGATGATAGGCAGCATCGATTTGTGGGAGGAAGATCATGTCAGATGAACCTAATTGACTTCTTTGACTAGATCATCAGGGCAGTGGATGGGGCCAGGCAGAGGACATCACTTACCTGGACTTTTGCAAGGCCTTTGATTCAATGCCCCATAACAGGCTGATCAGGAACTGGCAGACCTAGGGGTTGGGGAGAGAATGACCAGGAGGGTGGAAAGCTGGCTGAGAGACATAACCTAGAGAGTGGTGGTGGGGGAGAGTTATCCAGCACCAGGGAGGTCACCAGTGGGGTCCCACAGGAATCAGTGCTTGGGCTGGTGTTGTTCAATGACTTTATAAATGGCATTGGGGAGGTCATTAATAGCAAGATGAGCCTGTTAGTGGATGACACCAAACTATGTGGGAGGGTGGACACAGTGGAAGGGATGCAAGACCTGCAGGTAGACCTCAGAAAACTTGAGAGATGGTCAGAGATCTGGCAACTTGGCATCAATGCCAAGAAATGCAAAGTGATGCACACTGGAATCAGGAATCCTAGGACAAAGTATTTCCTGGGTGGGTAGCAACAACAGAAGAAGAAAATGATCTAGGGTTGGAGATTACTAGTGACCTGAAACACTCCTCACAGTGCAAAAAGGCAGCAGTGAATGCAAACTGGATTTGGTGGTGTATAGCCAGGGGCAACAGAAGTAGGTGCAGCAAGGTCATACTGCCCTTGTGCAGGTGGCTGGTAAGATCACATCTAGAATATGGGGTTAGATACTGGTGTCCATACCTTAAGAAGGACATCAGCTTGCTTGAGAAAGTCCAAAGGAGGGCAACCAAGATAATTGTGGGTCAGCATGGGAAGTCTTACAAGGAAAGGCTGGGATCCCTGAGAATGTACTCCCTGGTGGAGAGGAGAGAGAGAGAGAGAGAGAGAGTACATGATAGAGACCTTTTAATACTTGAAAGGGATAAACTGAGTGGGCAGGGAAGGTCTCTTCAAGCTAATAGACAACCCGAACCACGAGGGGGCACAATTTGAGTCTGGTGGAGGGAGGTTTAGGAGAGACGTTAGAAATAATTTCTTTACAGAGAGGATGGTGGCCACATGGAATGTGATGCTGAAGGAAGTGATCTCAGAAAAGATGGCCTTAAGAGTGCCTAGGATAATCATAAAGGGAACTCATGGGACTGTGGGGGGGGCAGTCAGGGAGGAAGGGAAGATGGGGGGCAGGGTCAATGGCATACGCTAGGGATCCTGCAATAACAAGCAGACTCGATAGACCAAATGGCCATCTACTGCTGGCTCTTTCATATGTTCGTATGTACTGTACCAGGGATGGATGGATGTGTTAGCATTAGTAAAATGATCATTTTAATGTGGAGAAAAAAACAGATGAGCTTGAATATAGGCCAAGTAACAACCTGCCAGTGAGAAAACACTGGGCTAGCTAGTACATAGAAACATTTAATAAAGTTTCAAAACAGCATTACCTTTCTCACCCCCATTTACAAGGAAATGGGATCATTGTTTTAGTGCCAACCTGAGAAATCATCTGTGCTGAATATCAGGTGTGAATGATCACAGCCTTTCACCACAGCAGAAAGTTATCCAGTCTGCAAACCTCACAGAAATGTGTTACTGTCCCTGACGTCTGCACAGGCTAAAATGATTAGTTGAAACTATTATTGTGCATTACTGCCATTGAACATGACAAAACCACAATTAAACAGCTGATTGTCTTTCAGTGTCTTGCAATAGGCACAGAGCAAGGGAAAAGGGAATCTTTGCAGATCTCAGCAATGTGATAATCTCCCTGGCTTCTTCATAGACAAAAGAGGATAGCACCCTGAATGGCATCACCAGGGCAGAGACATGCTGATTACCACAAGGAACATCAGATCTCAGCATCTAGCAGTGTGATGGAAGCAGATCACACAACAAATGGCTAAAAATGGTGTGAAATGAAAGATTTTCATATATAACACCAGGCAGACATCGTTGCTATACTGTAACAATATTTCTTGAATGATGCTGACAGTTTAATTTCTGTAAATGTCACCACATATGATCTTTAAATAGGAATGCATGGTGCTAAAGGACCACACATAATCTGCAAAGGCTGGGAACAGAAGAAACAGGCACATTTCTTTGTGATACTCAGGACTAATGAATGTGCTTTATCTGGATCTCACCCCATGGCAAAAAGGAACCAGACCCTTATGTGGTCTTACAGGTTTGGGTCATGGTGGGGGTTAAATAAGAAAGCAAGCTAAAAAGACAAAGAACCTCAGCACAACATCACTGAAGCAAAGGTTAGCCAAAAAGGGAGCTGGCAACAAAACCAAGTTTCAAAGAAATACAAAATCTCACATCCCTCCATAATGCTAAGCATCATGTGATGTATATGCAAGTCATCGTGAAAATTTTAGTTTTCTGCTTTAAGCTGAAAACCGTGGTGCCAATGGGCCTCCCATTTAATCTACAAAGGCTAAGAACAGAAGACATAGACATGTGTTTTGTACTATTAAGGACTCATCAGTGTGCATCATCTGTATCTCACCCCAGGAGAAAAAGGAACCAGATCCTTATGTGATCTTATGGGTTTGGGTCTTGGTAAGCCCAAAGCAAGAACACAAGCTAGAAAGGCAGAGAACTCCATGCAAAAGCATTGAGAAAAGTGTTACCCAAAAGGGCACTGAAAACAATGCCAGGTTTCAAAGAAATACAAAATCACACATATCTCCATAATGCAAAGCATCAATGGATGTATATACAAATCACTATGAACATTTAGGCTGGTTCTGCTTTAAGCAAGAATGCATGATGCCAAAGGGTCTCACACAATCCACAAAGGCTGAGTACAAAAGACACAGCCACGCATTGTGTCCTACTCTGGACTCATTTGTGTGCCTCATCTGTACCTCACCTCAGGAAAAATAAACCAAACTCTTATGTGGTCTTACAGGTTTAAGTCATGGTGGACCCAAAATAAGAAAGCAAGCTGAAAAGACAAAGAATGTCCACATAGCAAAAGGCAGGTTTCAAAGAAATAATAAATCATACATACCTCCATAATGCAAAGCATCGATGGATGTACTGAATATGAAAATCACAATGAAAATGTAGGGTGGATATGCTTTATGCTGGAATATATGGTGCAAAAGGGCCTCTCACACAATCTGTGAAGACTGAGAACAGAAGACACAGACATGTTTTTTTTACTGAACTCAGGCCTCATCTGTATCTCACCCCAAGAGAAAAACAAACCAGACCCTTATGTGGTCTTATGGGGTTGGGTCATGGTGGGCCCGAATAAGAAAGCAAGCTGAAAATACAAAGAACCTCAGCACAAAAACATTGAGAGAAGGGTTACCCAAAATGGCCTCTGCAACATGCTTAACTGCACCATAAAGCATGCATACCATATAAAAATGTAGAGCTGATGGTGCTACTGCTGTGGCAGAAGCATAGGGAGAGTCATGTTGTTTTAACTACTAAATGACTGTGAGATCTTAGTCAAGAATAGTACTGATGGAGATGATGGTGACGATGACTGGGTTGACACTGAGGTGGAAGTTTGCATATCACCACCTGCATGGCTTCAAATAGTCTAGTAGCCTGAAGCACAGAAGGAAGGGGATTAAGATAACATCATTACATTCATAGATTTAACAACTGAATTAACTTTGAGAACATCAATTCTGTGAGGGATCCCCATATCTGATCATAATCATTCATTAGTTCCAATTCTCCACAACTCATTGATGTTAGCTTACTCACATGGTACAATTAAGTGAGGGCAAATGGCCTGACCGGGCTGTTGACTTACATGCCCCCTGCAAAAAACTTATGGAACAGAAAGGGGACCCTCTACTAAATAATAATACTCAGTCCATGGCTACCCACACCTCCCTAGTTTTTCTTTCCAACACTGACACTCTATCCCCTTCCAAGCAAGTTTCAGGAGGAATCATTCCACATCTCCTTCCTACTGTGGGTCACATACTCTATCCTCTCAGGGATGGATGATCATATCACTGCTGCCATCCTAAACAAGTTAGCCTCTGCTGGCTTTTCAGACTCAACAGTAAACTGGTTCCAATCCTACCTCTCTGACCAGCAACAGTCAGTTCAGGTAGGAAATGATCTCTCACCCCATCTTCCCATCCTCAATGCTGTTCACCAAGGGTCTATACTAGGCCCTATCCTATTCTCCCTCTTCATAAACGATCTCCCCTCCGTCTGCATCAGCTCTCACATCCACATGTATGTGGATGAGAACATACTCTATGCCTCTGTACCATCTTCTGCAGAAGTGCAAGCCCCCTTCAATATGATTTTAACAACATCCTGAGTTGGTTTCAAGCAAACCATCTTAAACTCCACACTAAAAAAAACATCTCCATTGTTTTCAGCACTTAGTAAAAATTAGCTAGGCTTCAGACTCCCCCATGTTTTCCATGCCCAAAGGCCTCCCTCTTGAGGTAGTACCTGCTTTCAAAAACCTAGTGGTCTGACTGGATAGCCACCTTGACTATACCACTTTCATTAACACCATCTGCTCCAAGCTTGGGATCCTATATCAAAACAAAGACTGCCTGTCCCTTCCAATGCACCACCAACTAATTACCAAAATGATCCAACCAGTATTTGACTTTGTTTGTACAGTCTATGGCACTGCCCCCACTGTGTCCTTCGCCAGGCTTGATACCCTCCTTAATTCTTTCTGTCACTTTGTCACAAACTCCCACTCCACACTCTCCACTGATCTCTCTACTCCTCCCTCTCCATCACTCCTCTTTCCAGCAGACATCTGTGTCACTGTCTAATCAATACCAAATATTGGTTTGGTAAAAAAACACAAATTAGGATCACACACCAGGAATGGTGGTGCTATGCATAAAAAATAACCTCAAATAAAGTTGTAGGTTCTTGAAAATTCAGTGAAAAAGTTGCCAAAGTTTATGAAGGTGGCAGGTGAACAAAAACACACTCTGATGCATTTCGGAACACTCCCTTTATCAAAGAACTTTATTTGAGGTTGGTGAGTGCTGGATTGTATGTTTTCACACTGGTTTGGGATGCTTCCCTTCTATCCCCTCTCCCATCTATCACCTACTAATCTACCCTAGGGCTCCAGATAAGGGGAGCACCGACCTGTTTTTCTCACCTCATTTTAGGAAGTACTCTTCAGAAAAACATTTTTAATGAGTACTAGTACTCACCCAACATCTGTAAATACTCCACACTCTAAAGAGTAGTGCTTCATTACATAACTGGTGATTCAAAAGGAGCAATTTTTTCCAGATTTACAGCACCCATATGCATCCCAATTTTGTTCTACTTACTGTATTTTTAAAACTGGTGAGTAAATTACTCCTACCTGCCAACATTATCTGGAGCATTGCTGTGACCCACTGTGCTTCAGGGACTCCCATTCTTTCTCTTTCTCCCTCATCCATGCACTACATCTGGACTATCAGTTTTCTCATACCGCTTCCCCCTCCACCAGAATAATCTCTCCTCTCATATTTACGCATCCACTTCCCTCTCTGCTTTTCAGCACCTGCTACGGCTCATTCCAGAACCACCTTGCTCTTGTCCTTTTAACTCTCTAGTTCTCCCTCCTCAACCTCCCAAACCCCCCCTTGATGCTATGGCTCACCCTACTGACTCTCAACAGCTCTTAGACACTGTTTGCTTCTCTAATGTTCCACTACTGTAACCTTGTGATGACCTAATGTTTTAGGCACTATGACTCCTATTGTAGTTTACTGACTGTTTCTGCCTTGTTACTTACAATTCTCTCTTTTGTATTAATGTCTGGCTTGATGTCTCTGCCCTCTGTCTGTACCTGTAACCCACTCCTACCTGGGTCACACCTGCAAATGAGCCTTGGCTCAGTGTGCCTTTCCTGGTTACTAACTTTTAAATAAATAAATGGACACATACTCAGCCCATGCCCACCCACATCTCCCCAAGTAGGCATGCAGGACATGTGATGCATGATCACAGGTCACCTGTCTGTGGATCAGTCTCGATGATGTATTGGTGTGTGGGGGGCAGAGTGGTGGACATATGTGGGCATCTAATCAGATATCTGACCTGCCAGCCAACTGGATCACCTGCTCCACGCAGTGAAAATGATTGTGGGACATGGGGGGGACCAGACCCATACTAAAATGAGCAATTACCCCAACAGTTGTCCTCAGCCCTCCTGTATGTCCAGAGGGCTGGTGGCATGGAGGGAGCATGTGCCAGCTATGGCAGGGTACATGCCCATGGAGCCTGCACTCCAATACACTGGCACGCTGCACCATAGAGCAGCAGGTGGAATGTAGCAACAACCCCAGACACTCCCACAGTCTGCCCACATACTCAGATCAGCAGATGGACAGGATATCAGGTGCGAATGGGGCTTGCACTCCTTTTATGAATGCCACAAGGGTCCAACCAGACCCCTGATGTGAAGTTCTCTGTCAATGTGGGGCCTACATGCCACATATGTGCAGTGGGAAGGCCTAGTGCATAGCCTCAATTGAGATTTAAGACTATATAGGCACCATACATTCTGTCAGGAGTCAGCTATTTTACTATAAAGTAGGAGAAGACTGGGGAAGGGGACACTCAGCCGACTTGGTTGACAATTCTTGTATCTCCAAAATGAAACTGGGAGCATGGAGCATGGAGTATGGGATTAGGCTAGGGAGGGGGATGTGTCAAAGTGATGATCTCAACTCCTGGCAGAGTGCCAAGAGATGGCAAGATTTTAAAATGCATATGTGTGGGCGTGGTGAGGATAGAGAAGGGGGTGAAGGGCAGAAAATGGCTGGGTGTGGAGAGGGAGGTTTGCCATGGATTTAAGTCTTTGCCAACTGGGGAGGAATGGGAGGTTTCTTTTTTGTTTTTTTGCCCTTGTGAACATTTACCAGGTTGGCGTATAGTGAACATTGCCTGGTTTGAAGTTGGAGTTTGCTAGATCAGACTTTAGAAGGTGTGCACAGCTCTAGTTATGCATCCATCCATCCATCCATCCATCTATCTATCTATCTATCTATCTATCTATCTATCTATCTATCTTTTTTTTGCACTGCACTGCTGGAGCATTATTTGGTGGAGGGGCAACACTTTTTGGTCCTTTTCCTTTCTGTCTAGTGAGACATAGTTCATGCCCTGTGTGTTGTCTGAATATTTCATTGTGTGATTACCTTACTATGGCTACCTTACTGGCTTTATTTATTTATTTATTTTTTGCAGCTTTCTGGGCACCACCACGATAGTGCCTAACAAACGCCTCCTTCTCATTACAATTAGCCTCTTCCATGTTAATTTGTCGACCAGAGATGTTGCAAAGTTTTACATCATCAACAAAGTTCTGGTGAAGTTCCAAAATTCACTTTTGTGAATTGTTTCATGATGTTCCCACTTAGCAACGTCACCTAGAAAAAATGGTCCTGTAGTGGAGTGTGGGAGAAGGAAACACAAACAACAGGAGTGAGGTATAAACACACCAGAGTGTGGTTTTATTATAAAAGAAAAAAAATACTTCAGCAAAATAAAAAGAAAATAGCTTCACATCACACAGCTATGACATATAGGCTTCAGTCCCACTCTCTGTGTCCTAAACCTGCACTTAGGCTGAACTGATCTATTGACTAAATCAATGGACTACTTGTTATACAAAAAGTCACATGACAATAGGCTGTGCCTCCTAGTCTAATACAAAAATATTTCCTAATCTAAACAAAAACAAAAATCAATAAAACAATAAAGGAAAGCATAAGGATAACTAAACCCTTAGGAATATATAACTTATTTCATTTTATTATGTATTTACATTGTTATTTTAGTGGAGTTCTCTGTGAAACTCCGCCCACTTAGCCAAGATAGACAGTAACATCACTATAAAACTAGCAGCCATTTGGGGAGCTGGCCCTAAATGACAGGGACTGCAGCAGGTTGCTCAAGTAAGCCTCTTATATTAAGTTAGCAGCTTTATTGAATAAAACAGTTTCTGGAGACACAGGTACATTTCAGACGGTTCCTGCTAACAAAAGTAGTTTCAAAGGCTTTGTTGAAAAAGGTTTTAAAATTACCTATCCCAGGAGAGGGGAAATGTTTAAGATTTATATTCAAATTATTTATTTTGAGGTCTTTCCTTATTTTAAGGTCTTTCTTTATTTTAAGGTCTTTATTTACCCTGCATGCAAGGTCTGTGCACAACCATGCATGTAAGGTACAAGAAAATACCTTATTTGGCTCTTAATTCTGCATGTCAAAATGTCTGGGGATTGAGAGAAATTTCAAGGAAAACAGCTGCAGTACAAGTGGGTGGGGCACTACTGAAACTGGAGCGTTTGTCGCTCCTAACTAAAAGAGCAAGCACTCTTCCACATAAAGAACAGCAAACATATATTTTCATATCCGTGGAGCTGTCTGCTTCTCAAGCCAACTGCAATTTACGGGAAAACAACTTTTCTTTTCCCTACTACACAATTTAAAGTAGCTCTTTTTCTACTGAACAAACAATATTAATTTTTCCATAGGGAAGCAGCATAGCCATGGGGCAAGAATATATATATTTTTTTTTTACTTTCTATTTATCCCTCCTTCCTTCCCTCAGTGTCCACTCCTTCGGGCCGCTCATGCACTCCAGCCCCTGAACCCAGGATCTGCCCCTAGAGTGCCTGTTCCTCCTTCTATTCTGCACAGTGGGGTCTGTCCTGAAATTGGTGATCTGGGTGACTTTGTAACGGTCGTCATCTAGGACCGCCGAGGATGTTTTTCCATTTTTCTGTGGTCCCTTTCCCAGCCCCCTGAGACGCCGGCACAAGGACGTACATCCAGAGAGGTGACGTGCTGATGCACGTCTCTCTCAAGCACCTAACAGCGTCTCCCCTCTCCGACTCTGTAAAACAGAGCCGCCAACCCCTAGAGAGCCCGTGTTCCCACCGGCTCTCTCAGGATGTAGGGTGCATATTGCACCCCTGGTATCCAACCCCACACAGAGGAAAGCATCCGTTGAGACGCTCAATCCTCTCTCTCCCAGCTGACCCTCATCGACCCGAGTCCGTTCCTGAACCCGGGTTGCCGGCGTAGCGCTAGGTGTGGTGTCCAGCGCCTCAACCCTCAGCACCACCGGGCCGGGGCAAGAATATTTTAAACAGTTTTCTGAGCTTGTAACTCATTTCCCTTAGCTTTAATACTGGTGCTGAAATTTAAACCCAGAGCACTTTACGTGAAAACTTTTAACTTTACATAAAGGTATGGCAAAAATTCAATAAATGGAACTGCCCCTTTTTACTGTGTCCACAATCATAAGGGAGACTGAACAATGCTACTAGGGTTTTTTTGTTAAGAAAACACTAAACACCAAATAAAACTGTAAAACGGCAGTGCCGCAGAGCCCTCTTGCACGTTCTTGAAGGAGGTACAAGCATTAATGCTGCGTAGCATTACAGCTATTATTTATTTTAACTAATACTGGCAAAAACATTATTAGCTGGACAGCCAGCTATTACAGGCAGGTTTGGCAGCATGCAGAGAGCATCCTGCTGGCAGGAGACAACATTAGAGGGGCAGAAAGGAAAACGGAGAATAAGAAGAGGGGTGTAGGTGGCCATCCTACAGAACAGGATAGAAAAGGATAGAAAAGGATAGTTGTAAATAGATGCTGTTGCAACAGACTTTTAGGTGAGAAGAAAAGAAAATAGAAGAGAGCTCCTCTCAAACTTTCCTTCCAATCTGGGGGGGGGGGCAGCTCTACCACATGCCATCCTGCTCAGAAGGAAACCAGGGGTAGAAGACATACTGGTTTCCTATATCCCTACCTAGGAAACCCCCTTGAACAACCCAGGGGGGCTGTTGGGACTTCCGCCCACCCTCTCTAGACATCCCACCCCAGGGCACCCTAAATACAATAGTGTTATGACAACTTTACAAGTCATGATTATTGTATGTCATAACCATAATACACATAATAAACACCGCATACAATTGCCCTGAGGTATATAATTCTAGCATTAAGCTAGGACTAACACTCTACATCCATAAGCTACATACCAATAGTCATGACATCTGCATTTTTATGCTAGGAGCCAGGTCTGTGCTTTACAATTAATTTATATGGTCTCAAGGCCAAATACCAAGTAAGTATTCTAGCGTTTTTATCGTTCATCTGGTTCATCCAACAAAGGGGATTATGATCAGTAACCAGTATAAATTCAGTTCCCCAAAGATAAAAATGTAGTGCTTCTATGGCCCATCTTATTGCTAAACTCTCTTTTTCTATGGTGGAATATTTCTGCTCCCTATCATGCAATTTCCTAGATATGTACAGGATAGGATGCTCCTCTACATCTATTTTCTGACTCAGGATTGCCCCAATTCCCACATTAGAAGCATCAGTATGCACTTCAAAGTGTTTCTTGAAATCAGGGCACCTCAAAACCTGAGAGGAACATAAAGCAATTTTAATGGTCTCAAAAGTTTGCTCACATTTAGGTGTCCATTTAACAGTATTCCCACATCTTTTTTTAGTTAAGTCTGATGGGGGATTGTTATAGAAGGAAAGTTAGGTATGAATCACCTATAATAACTGGTGAGTCCTAAAAATGACCTAACTTGCTTTTTGGTCTGGGGTACTGGACACTTTGCCATGGCTTCCACCTTAGAAATTTCTGGTTTCACATGACCATTACCAAGAATAAAACCTAAGTATTTAGTTTCATTCATGGCCACTGTGCACTTACTAGGATTAATGGTCAACCCAGCCCCACTGATAGTTCCAAGAACAGCTGACAGATGTTCTAAATGTGTCTGCCAGTATGGTCTGAAGATGACTATGTCATCCAGATAGGCAGCAGCATAGGCAGAATGGGTGACTAGCAGTTGATCCATTTACCTCTGGAACATTGCAAGTGCACCATGCAATCCAAAGGTTTGGTCATGAAGTGAAACAAACCCACAGGGGTACTAAATGCAGTTTTCTCTCGAGATGTTTGGCCCCGAGGAATCTGCCAGTACCCTTTGGTTAAGTCCAGAGTTGTAATATATCTGGCTCTCCCTATGTGATCAATCAGGTCATCAATTTTTGGCATTAGGGACCCATCAAACTGGGAAACCTGATTCAGTTTCCTGAAGTCCAGGTAGAGCCTGATTCCTCCTTCCTTTTTGGGTACCGCTACAATGGGAGATGCCCATGGACTTCTTGAGAGTTCAGTGATACCTAATTGCCTCAATTTCTGGAATTCCTGCTGTACCCCCTCCCTGACTTTCTCAGGAAGCCTATAGGGCTTTTGTCTAATAGGAGGAGAGGACGTGTGAATATGGTGTTCTACACCCACTGCTTTTCCAGGGACCTTGGTAATAGAGGTGGCAAATGTCTGTAGAACTTGAAGTAATCCCTCTCTTTTCTAGTCATCTAAACCTGGAATGATGTGCAACTCTACTAATCCTGTCTCTACTTCTTCCTCTAGTCGGCTATAGGCCATATCTATATACAACTCCCCACTTTCTGGAATTATCATCATGCTCACAAAGGTTTCAGATTTTTCTTGTCATTTTTTAAGGAGGTTGGCATGATAGATCTTTTTGCCAGGATGTTTGTCAGGTGTTTCTACCTCATAGGGAACTGTACCTACCCTTCTTAGTACCTTGTAGGCCCTTGGCACTTCATCAGGAGCTTATTCTCAGTAGTAGGTAACAACAGTAACATCCTGTCTCCTTCTTGGAACTCTTTCTCAGTGACCTTCTGGTCATAATATTCTTTTTGTCTTTGCTGAACATGACTGGCATTTTTATGGGCCACCTCTGTATATTTTGCCAGACACTTTCTGAGCTGCACCATATACGCAGTGATACTGGCTGGCCCTATGTTTTTACCATCTTCCCAATACTCATTTACCACATTTAGGGGTCCCTGAGGATTGCGTCTGTAAAGTAACTCAAAGGGTAATACCCTGTTGAGGCCTGGGGAACCTCTCTGTAGGTAAATAGAAGTAGGGGAAGGTACTGATCCTGTTTCTTTCCTTCTTCTTGAACAAATTTGTGGAACATCCTTTTGAGAGTTTGATTAAATCTCTCTACTAGAATGCCTGTTCGGGGGTGATAGGGAGATGTTCTGACAGTTATCACTCCCAACAGACGATACAGCTCCCTTAGTAAGGCTGAATTAAAGTTGCTGCCTCGATCCATTAAAATTTCTTTAGGTACACCCAACCTACTAAAGATTTTCACCAACTCCTCAGCAATTCTTTCCGTGGTGATGGATCGAATGGTATGGCCTCAGGGTAATGGGTTGCATAATCGCAAACCACTAAGATGAATCTGTTACCCTTGAAACTTTTTTCTATGGGTCCAACAATATCCATAACCATTCTTTCAAAAGGGTTGGACACTAAAGGTAGGGGCTCTAGAGGAACCATGTCCCTTTTCTCAATTTGAGCAACTTTCTGGCACTGTTCACAGGATTTACAATAGGTGGCAACCTGGTTGTGGATAGTAGGCCAGAAAAATCTCTACAACAATCTGGCCAAGGTCCAGTCCCTTCCAGCAGGCCCCAAACAGGGTAAGTCATGTGCCAGATACAATAACTGAGCCCTATTCTTTTCTGGTACTATAAGCTGATCTACACTCTCCCCTGTTTTAGGGTTATTACACCTCCGGTACAATAAGTCATTTTGCATTAATATTCCAGGGGCACCTTTATGTGCCACTTTGCCCACCTGTTGAAATAAAAGGGTTAGTGTTGGGTCACATTTTTGTTCATTGGAAATCACATTTTTAGCTACATTCAATTCAGCTGGTTTTTCAGTAAGTCCCTGATTTTTCCATTAAGTCTTTAATTTTCATTTTTCTTCTTTTGTCTTCCTATCTTTTCCAGGGGGGCTTACAATGTCCTCATCAAAGGGAAAGGCGTTTCTGAAGAAGTTTTTCTTGCTGGCTTTGAGCTCTTGTAGTGACAGCAACAATTTGTCCTTTACTAACCAGCATGTTGTCAAATCCTGGAAATTCGTGACCAAGAACCACTGACACAGGCATATTAGGTACTAAGCCAGAACACACAGTAGACACTTGCCCTTTTACATTCATGTCAACAGTGGATGTTAGGGTAACTATGTGTGCCCCCATGGATGCAAACTACATCTACTGGTGTTCCAATAATATTCTTAGGGCTTAGCAGTTCAGGGAGGATTAAGGTATGTTTACCACCCGTATCAAGAAGTCCCAACACATTGTCATTATTAATCAAAACTTCAGTCATTATATATCCTGTAGTTAGCAAAGCCAACTGGGTTAGTTCTGGTCTCTTTTTTGGACAGTTTCTGGCTATATGCCCTTTTCCGTTGCAATTGTGGCATATAGTATCAGGGGAATGGGCCTTTCCTCCTCTCCCTGACTTTGCTTCGTACTTTACAGGATTCTTCCCAGCAGAGGATGGAGAGGGAGAAGAGGAGTGTTTTATGTTATAAGAAGTAGTGGGCTCTCCTCTAAAGTTCTTTTTAGATGAGGACCTTGCTGACAAACAGTCCTCGGCTAGTGTGATAGCCACTTCAGCCTATTCAGGATTGTGCTCTCTTACCCAGATTTGCACTTCACTAGGGAGGATCTGTAACAATTGTTCAATTACTAAAGTCTCAATTACTTCATTAATAAGTCTTGTCCTCTGGTTGGAGCCATTTCATACATAACTCCTGTAACCTTATGAAAGTCTCTCTGGGTGTATATGAGGGCTGATAATGCAGAGAACAAAATCTTTGCTGATAGGTTTCAGCATTGCTATCATATCTGAGTAAGATTTCTTTTTTAACCATTTCATAATTTTCAGCATGCCTAGGGTCCATGTTACTATATGCCAATTGGACTTTACCAGTCAGGTAAGGGACAAGTCGGACAACCCACTGGGTCTGGGACTACCCACACACTCTGTCTACCCTTTCAAAAGTAGTTAAGTAGGCTTCAGTCTCATCTGTGGATGACATTTTAGTTAGCTTAATGTCTTTAGGTCTGGTGTCTTGCCCATTGTTACCTGTTCCTACGCCTTGAAGAGCCCTCAGAGTGTCTGCCCAATGTTGATCTTGTTGACGTCTTTCTTGTTCTCTCTCTCCTGAAGGTCTCACTCTCTCTCTGTCTCTCCATCTCGTGTTGGTGGATAGCCAACCACCTCATCAGGTCACCAATGTCTGTAGGGGGTACATCCACAGAATCATCATCTTCACTGTCTTCTCCAGCATCTGTAACACTTGTCTGCACAGGAGCCTCAGTCTTAGTCTTAGGGCGGGCACCTGGGTTCAGACTGGATACTAACTTTTCCCCAGTCTGTTTCACCCTGGAACTGGTCAGGACACCGGTCACTTTAGTATCCACTCACTTCTGCTTCTCTGGTTTCTCGGCCATGGTACCTCACTCTGTTACTTCCTTAGATATCTGGGCAGATATCTTGGATTGGTGTCCCCCAGTATGCCTCAACCACCAATTATCCCACTGCTCACACCATTGTCATAGTGGAGTGTGGGAGAAGGAAACAAACAATAGGAGTGAGGTATAAACACACCAGAGTGTGGTTTTATTATGAAAGAAAAAAAATACTTCAGCACACTAAAAAGAAAATAGCTTCACATCACGCAGCTAGGACATATAGGCTTCAGTCCCACTCTTTGTGTCCTCAACCTGCACTCAGGCTGAACTGATCTACTGACTGAATTAATGGACTACTTTTTATACAAAAAAGTCACATGATAATAGGGTGTGCCTCCTAGTCTAATACAAAAATATTTCCTAATCTAAACAACAAAAAAAATCAATAAAACAATAAAGAAAAACATAAGGATAACTAAACCCTTAGGAATATATAATATTTCATTTTATTATGTATTTAAACTGTTATTTTAGTGGAGTTCTCTCTGAAACTCTGCACACTCAGCCAAGACTGACAGTAATCTCACTATAAAACTAGCAACCATTTGGGGAGCTGGCCCTAAAGGACATGGACTGCAGCAGGTTGCTAAAGTAAGCCTCTCATATTAAGGTAGCAGCTTTATTGTATAAAACAGTTTCGGAAGACACAGTAACATTTCATATGGTTCCTGCTAACAAAAATAGTTTCAAGACTTTGTTGAAAAAGGTTTTAAAATTACCTATCTCAGGAGAGGGGAAATGTTGAAGATTTATATTCAAGTTATTTATTTTGAGGTCTTTCTTTATTTTAAGGTCTTTCTTTATTTTAAGGCCTTTCTTTACCCTGCATGCAAGGTCTGCTCACAAGCAGGCATGTAAGGTACAAGAAAATACCTTATTTGACTCTTAATTCTGCATGTCAAAATGTTTGGGGACTGAGAGAAATTGCAAGGAAAACAACTGCGGTACAAGCGGGTGGGGCACTACTGAAACTGGAGCGTATGGTGCTCCTGCTCCTAACTAAAAAAGCAAGCACTCCTCCACATAAAGAACAGCAAACATATATTTTCATACCTGTGGAGCCGCTCGCTTCTCAAGCCAGCTGCAATTTACCAGGAAAACAACTTTTTTTTTCTTTACTACACGATTTAAGGTAGCTCTTTTTCTACTGAGCAAACAATATTAATTTTCTCATAGGGAAGCAAGGTAGCCAAGGGCCAGAATATTTTAAACAGTTTTCTGAGCCTGTAACCCATTTCCCTTAGCTTTAATACTGGTGCTGAAATTTAAACCCAGAGCACTTTACATGAAAACTTTTAACTTTACATAAAGCTATGGCAAAGATTCAATAAACGGAACTACCCCTTTTTACTGTGTCAACAATCATAAGGGAGACTGAACAATGCTACTAGGGTTTTTTTGTTAAGAAAACGCTAAACAGCAAATAAAACTGTATAATGGCAGTGCCGCAGAGCCCTCTTGCACGTTCTTGCAGGAGGTACAAGCATTACTGCTGGCTAGCATTACAGCTATTATTTATTTTAACTAATACTGGGAAAATCATTATTAGCTGGACAGCCAGCTATTACAGGCAGGTTTTGCAGCATGCAGAGAACATCCCGCTGGCAGGAGACAACGTTGGAGGGGCAGAAAGGAAAATGGAGAATAAGAAGACGGGTGTAGGTGGCCATCCTACAGAACAGGATAGAAAAGGATAGTTGTAAATAGATGCTGTTGCAACAGACTTTTAGGTGAGAAGAAAAGAAAATAGGAGAGAGCCCCTCTCAAACATTCCTCCTATTTGGGGAAGGGGGGGGCAGCACTACCACAAAGTTAAGGTGAAGTTAGATGAATTTAAGTCAATTTGCCTAGAAAAAGGACAACTTCACCTTGTAAAAACTTCACAAAGTTGGCAGGTCACATTTTATCAATTTCACCAACTTTGCGAGTTAATTTCTAAAAAAAGAGAGATGTGTTAATTTGCTAAGCAAATTTTATCCATTTGTCCATCTCTGCTGTCTTTTCCAATCTAGGCCACTTCATACAACCACCAAAAATGACACTGACAAATAACATTCTAGTTCTGGTTGGCATACTGTAGTACCACTGGTACCTCCCTGCTGACTCACTTAGAGCTGGTCTGTAGCATTATTATTTTGTGAACTCATATGATACTCCATTACTTGTGTGACTGTGGGTATCATGTTGGTAATGTTGGCTCTTTGCTGTACCATCACATTTAACTCCCTACTTGTTATTTAGCACATTTGTGGCTCATACAGCTAAGTCAAGAAACTCGAGTTGGATAATTTTGGATGTGCCAAAAGCTATTCTGAAAATTTGTTTCAAAGTGGACCTACCCTTCACAACTGAATAGCTGAACTATTGTATCTGGTGGAGCAGGAACAGTTAACTTGTAGCCTGCTTGTGGGCTGTCATTGCCATGGGTCTTCCCTGGCACTCCAGTGTCCTTTCCCCAAGTAATCCTATGTCTCTATCTAGAGTCCTGGGTATTAAATAATTTCTCCCTCCCTGGTCATGTCCTTCAAATCCAGTACCTAACCCCTTCTCCCAATCAGAATGTTAGTTCCAGTTCACAAACACTTGCCCTCTGTTGAACTGTTTTAGCAGAAAAGGGAACAAGAAGGGGGACAGGATCAGATCTACAGTACAGTAGCTTCTTCTTGTTGTTTTTACATTGTTTCTTGTGGATTCTACTTGGTAGAAGGTTATTTCTTTCCTTTCTTACTACTAAGGGGCTAGCAGGGTATTGTTTGGGGCTGTTGGAATTTTGAAACCAGTTTTGGTAGCTATAAGTGGGCTCATTTGTTTGATGATTCTCTGTGTGGCAGGCTGCATTTGCAGAGGCATATTTCTTCTGTTTTAAAATATAATTGGTGTGATTTAACTGGATCTGTTTCTTTGAATTGGAGACCTATATCTTCTAATTCCAAGCCTATTTTGATGTGTTGTTGGTGAAGCTGTTTGAATTGCAGTCCTGTTTCTTTGGGTAGCAAACCTATTTGGGGGGCTTTGAGTAGAATTGTGATTCATTGTTGCTGGCTTCACTCGCTGCAAAGTTTTAGTGCAGAGTGGGGGAAGGGTGCTAATGGTCTGACCAGAGGCTTCAGCTACCTGATTGTTTCTGGAAGACTTGGGCTGGTCCCATCCCCAAACCCCTCACCCCACCCACCCCTGGTCCATGATTTCCTTTATACCAGGGGTTCTGACATCACTTCCTCAAACGGGCAAAGGATATGCACCTGTCATGGCAGAAGCAGACATCCAGGAAAGGAACAGCAGCAAGTGAAGAGGTGACTGCTATCTCAGTGGAAGGGAAGTAAATGCAAATCTAGGAGCTTTCATTATTACTTCTTCGCATTGATATTGCATTGGGGAAAGGAGGAGTAGGAGTTTGAGGAAGGTTGTGCAATGGCTCCTTAAAGTCTCTTTTTGAGTGTGGATAGGAATATAAAAAGCAGTTGCTCAATATATCTAAACGTGTGTAACAAAGGAGGTAAGGGAAATAAAGAAAAGAATGTTTTGCACTGATAGAGGGGGGAGAGGGGAGACTTGGGGGAGTGTTTGGTATCCTGCATCTGGAAGGGTGGGGGGTCGTTGGTGGGCAATGACAGCAATGGGTAGGGTGGTAGGCTGCAACAACTGTGATGCACCAATCTTTCTAAAATTGCTTGGAGTGTGGGAGGATGTTTAGTGTGCAAACCACATAGAAAACTTAGAAAGGAGATTGAGGGTCTCAGGAGGAACTAAGACAGGCAAGGCAGATTGGGGTGGGTTTAGCCCAATACTGGAGGAAGGAAGAAGGGAGATGAGGGAGGGTGATTTAAGCCAACAGTGGTGAGAGGGTCAGAAGAAGGGAAGCAAAGATAAAGGGGCCCAGGCCAGGAAGAACGATTGCCAGGGAAACCAGGTCAGGAGACAAAAGACAAATGGAAGGAGGAGATAGGGACTTGTGAGGGGAGGTGAAGAAGTGGCAAAAGTCATGGAGTGGAAAGGAGAGAACAGGTTAATATGAAGAGAGAGGGAACGGGCATTTGTGAAAATAGTTTTGCACTGCTAGAGAGGAAGAAGGTGGAGGAGGGAAATGATGAAATTAGAGGAGTAATTGATAAATGCCTGGACCAAACTGGAGCAGGGGGAAATTCTGCTGGGAGAATTGCAACAAAGGTAAAAGGGGGAAATAATGTGCAGGAGGAAGAAGAAGAGCTGGAAATGAGAGAGGGAGATGAATGGAAGCAAGCAGGGAGTAAGAGGGGTGGAATCTTAGTGCTGGGGACCCAACACTAAGAGGAGTCAGGTGGGTAGCAAGGGGGAGAGACATAGTCGCATTTGGGTGGAGGCCATGCCAGGAATGACAGTGGAAAGGTGGGACAATCTGTTCTGAAATATGCTAGAAGGGGTAGGGACAAGCCTCATTTAATTATACATCTTGGGACAAATGACCTGGCTGACAAGACAGTAGATATAGTCCAGAGGAGGTTTGAGGAACTAGCACAATTATGTGAGGGGGCAGGAAGATCAGTAAGTTTTTCAGAGATACTTCCAATGCCAAAGGCAAGCACAACAAGAAAGCTGAGAATAGAGGAATTTAATGGATGGCTAAGAACCTGGTGTTGTGCTAAAGGGTATGGCTGTTGGGAGGGGAGGGACCTGGGAGGACAGTAGTATCTATGCCAAGGACAGACTACACTTGAGTGAGGAGGGAAAGAAAGTGTTGAAACAGAGGATGGAGGAGTACATAGAGGAAGTTGGGAATTTAAACTAGGAGTGGGGGTGGCAATTGGGCAAGAGATATGCAGAGACCACAGGTTGGGAAACCATATGAGCTTACCCCCCATAACAGTGACAAAGGACAAATGGCAAGTACTGTTGGTGATGCTAGGAAAGGGGGGCAGGACGGGAGGGGGGGAAAAGGGTGGAAGGTGGTTACCCTTAATGCTAGGAGCCTTGGGAGGAAAACTGTAGAGTTACAGAGGGAGAGGTGGACATTGTAACCATCACAGAAACATGGGCCACCCAATACAATGACTGGGACCTGTCTGTACCAGGCTACAGGTTATTTCGTAGGGACAGGGTGATTGGGAAAGGAGGGGGGGTGGCACTATATGTGAAGGAAGGACTGAAGTGTGTAAGGGAGGAAGGGGAGGAGGGTAGTACGGAGTCACTTTGGATCCAAATCCAGGATTCCAAGAATAGGATTCTTAGAATGGGAGTGGTGTACAGGCCACCATCTCAGATGGAGGAGTTAGACAGGGAACTAGCGGGACAGATCAGGAGGACCTGAGAGAGAAGGGTAGTGTGGTGATTGTGGGGGACTTCAACATGCCAGGAGTGGACTGAAGTACCCCAACAACCAGGAATAGAAGGGAGCAGGTACTGCTGGATGCCTTCCAGGACAGCTTCCTGATGCAAATGGTCAGTGAACCAGCCAGGTTAGGGAATACCCATGACCTTGTGTTAGCAAATGGGGACTTTGTGAGAGAACTTACAGTGGAGGAACCGCTGTCAGGGAGTGATCACCACTCAGTATGGCTCACATTGGATATGGGCAAGGAAGGAGTGGAATCTGGCACAAGAGTGCTGGACTTCAGGAGGGCCAACTTTGGGAGGAAGGGGGAAGTGGTAAAAGGGTACCTGGCCAGAATTCAATCTAGTATGGGCACTAATCAGAGGTGGGAGCTCATAAAGCTGGGGACAGTGGAGGCAACCAAACCTGCTGCAAAGCCCAGAGCAAGAAGGCTAGGGCTAAGAAACCGAGCTGGTTGAGCAAGGAGGTCATGGAAAGGTAAGGAGGAAAAGAGCTGCCTTTAGAAGTACAATAAAACAGGGAGGGGAGGACAGGAGGAGTACTTGACAGAATCGAAGGAGGTGACAAGGGCAGTAAGGGGAGCCAAAGCATCTACGGAACTCAGGCTGGCACAAGACATTAAGAAGGGGGAGAAGGACTTCTTTAAGTACATCAGGGAGAAAAGGAGCTGTAAGGACCACATAGTAAGGATTAGGAAGGAGGGGGGTTGGGTGGAAGCAGAGTGCGATAAGGCAGAAGCACTAAATGAGTACTTCTGCTCAGTATGTACTAAAGAGAAGGGGGGTGACACCCAAGGTGGGAGAAATGGCAGAAACAGGGTGGGAAGGGGTGACAGATGGGGAAATCATGGAGGGCAGAGGTTGAGAGGGTTTGAAGGCACTGAGGGTGGACAAGGCGCCAGGCCCAGATGGCATCCACCCCAGGGTACTGAAGGAGCTGGCAGAGGCCCTTGCAGGACCTTTGGCAGACCTATTTAATGCCTCACTACATTTGGGGTGTGTACCTCAGGACTGGAGGATGGCTCATGTGGTGCACCTCCACAAGAGTGGCCCCAAGGATGAACTGGGAAACTACAGACCAGCCTCATATCCATCGTGGGTAAGCTAATGGAGACTATCCTGAAGGATAGGCTGGTGGCCCTCCTAGAGGCCAAAGGACCACAGGACAGCAGACAGCATGGCTTTACACGTGGCAGATCCTGCCAAACCAACCTGGTGGAGTTCTATGACTGGGCAACTAGGCAACTGGACAGGGCCATGCAGAGGATGTCCTGTATCTGGACTTCAGTAGGGCATCACTCAGTGTCGCATGGAAGGCTGGGAAGGAAGTTAGTAGGCACAGGGGCGGTGCAAAGCTGGTGAGATGGGTAGGAAACTGGCTTCAGGAAGGCAACAGAGGGTGGTGGTGGGTGGGAGCTCTCACACCCAAGGGCAGTGACGAGCAGTGTTCCACAGGGCTTGGTGTTGGGACCAGTGTTGTTTGGGATATTCATTGCAGACATATCATAGGACATCAAGAGCCAGATCAGTCTGTTTGCTGATGATACCAAGGTAGGCGCGGTGGTGGATGGCCTAGGGGGATGGCAGGGGTTGCAGGGTGATCTGGCAAAGCTTGAAACCTGGTCAGACACCTGGCAACTGGGCTTTAATGCCAAAAAGTGCAAGGTGCTGCATTTTGGGATGAAGAACCCAAGGAGGAGTTACCAGCTGGGGGAATGCAGCTAGCCCAGACAGAGGAGGAGAAGGATCTGGGTGTGCTCATTAAGGGTCAATGAACAACTCAGC
Organism: Neoceratodus forsteri; assembly: GCA_016271365.2. NCBI lineage: Eukaryota > Metazoa > Chordata > Ceratodontiformes > Ceratodontidae > Neoceratodus > Neoceratodus forsteri. The sequence continues at coordinate 1,153,112,162 of CM057456.1, read as the reverse complement.
ACAATGTAGGAAGGCAGCTGCAAGGCCAACAAAATGCTGGGTTGTATGTGCAGAGGTATATCCTCGAGGAGGAGGAGGTGATTCTGCCATTGTATGGAGGTCATTAGTTAGACCACACCTGAGTACTGCATGCAGTACTGGCGCCCGTATCTGAAGAGGGACATTGGTTACTGGAGGGGTGTAGCGAGGGGCACAAAGATGATCAAGGTGCTGGGGACTTATCATACGAGAGGAGGTTGAAGGAGTTGAACATGTACTCACTGGAGGAGAGGAGGGACAGGGTGACATGATTGAAACCTTTAAATACATGAAAGGAATAAACAAGACGGGTACAGAGGGGCTGTTCAAAGTAAGGAGGGAGGGCACCAGGGGCCATGATGAGACTGGAGGGAGGAAGGTTCAGGAGGAGATGAGGAGACACTTTTTACAGAGAGGGTGGTGGCTGGGTGGAATTCGTTACCTGCAGAAGTGGTATCCAGTAGAACAGTGGACTGCTTCAAAAGGGGATGGGACAGGACAAGGAGGAGGGTTAATGAAGGGGAAGGGTGGAAGGAAGGGGCAGCTGCAGAATAAGGGATGCTAGCTGCACATTCAAGCAGACTTGATAGACCTCTAGGCCTTTATCTGCTGGCAAATTTCGTATGTTCATAGCAGTTCCATTGGGCTGGAGGGCACTGTATCATGTAATCAGGGGGTGGTTGGCACCAGCGAGCCACTGAACAGAACATAGGAGCTCATTAGCAGGCCATCACCTGTTTTTCAATTGCTGTCTCCACTCCTTTTCCTGCATGGATGCAGTATAGAGAGCTAACATGCAGGTATAACTGTATGACTCCATTGTGTATAGCAAAATGGGGCTTAATAAACAACACTGACACAAAGTGGTCACTCTGACCACTTTGTGTCAGCTAACTGTGACTGAGAATGGTTTGTCTGGATGTTTGAGGTCAATTAGATCATGAAAGGGGCATACATGAAGAAAGTACATTGGCATAATACCATGGTAAGTCTGAATAACATTTTCTCAAATTAGAGACAGCGTTTTACTACCAATACAGTATATGTTACCAGTGAAATATAACAAAGTATACTTTAACTTGACATTGATCTTTAAGTATGCAGGAAACTGTCCATCAGAACTATTTTAATCCTTGTTTATCGTAATAGGAAAATCCTTTATCTATCAATATATTCATGTCACAAACTCATACAAATCATGTTATCATTTTATGAGCAAGCATATTATCACAGTAATATGGTAACTTTGGGAGTGGGTTATCTTTAACTCTGTACCCAGAGGATAGGTAACATAGGTAACATAGGTACTATTAGGCTTTTTAGACTTTCATCCATTATGACTGCCACTTATTATGCTATAAAATTTTATTTTTTTCTTTGAAATAATGATCTAAATTTGTTTTGAATGCAGTCATATTTTGGTTTCCCACCACTGTCGGTGGTAGTGAATTCCATATTGGCACTACTTTTTGGGTGTACCAGTTCTTTCATTTTAGTGAGTTCCACCGAAGTGCTTTTCATTGTAATATATGAGCTCTGATATTATAATGTTGCACTTGAAGTTCCAAAGCCAAGTCATCCCACAATGTTTGGTCGGTGAAAGCTCTATACAGCAGGCACAAGTCCCCCTTAACCTCCTATAGCCAAAAGTGTATAAGTTTAATGCTTCCAACCACTCTCATATTGTAGCTGTTGGAGTCCTTTTACAGATTTTGTGAACCTTCGCTGTACCCCCTCCAACCTACGCATATCCTGTTTCCTGTACGGAGCCCATACCCAGGTACAGTACTCCATCTGTAACCTCATGAGTGAGCCATACAGAGGGACCAGCACCTCCTGGCTTCTACTCCCTATGTCCCTAAGGATGCAATTTAGTATACCATTTGACCTACCAATCACTATATCACACTGTGTGTTGAAGGTAAAATTGTTACTAATCATCACCCTAAATCCATTTCCTCAGTTGTAACTTCTAGAGAATGGTTTCCTAATGCATATGCCCAATTCAAATTCCTTCTCCCCATATGCATAACTTTGCATTTGCCAATATTCAGTGGTAATTTATGGCTACAGGTCCATTTTGTGATATAATCCAGTACCTCCTGGAGTGCCAAACAATCCTCTGACTTATCCACTATTGCCCTCAGTCTGCAATCATCGGCAAACTTAGTTGTCCACACTTTTTCATTATCATATCTTACTGTTGATACAAAGATATTAAACAGACAGAGCTCCAATACTGAGCCCTGCGGTACTGGGGCCCTGTCTGTTTGATATCTTTGTAGTGTATTAACACTAAGATATGATAATGAAAGAGTATAAGTTCCCACTCATACCCAAAGGTATATAGTCTTGATTATCTATCTCATGCCATATCATGTTGATTAAGTAGGGTGTGATATTTAATAATAATAATGTACACTATATCAAGGGAACTTTGGGTCAGTTAATTTAATTGCCGGTGGTTCATGCATCAGTTATCTGCAAATTCTCAAGAATCTAGTTTAACATAACCTAACCAAGCACTGTTGCTTAAATCAGCACTGATAATTGCACATCTATGTTCTGTGAGGTCAAACAACGGGCCATAGTGGAAACTCCTCTATCCCATCATTCAAGCACAATTAATTTCTCAAGTTTCTGGGTTAGTAATTATAAAAATACTGCACATTTTTGTTTTGCATGGTTGACATCTTTCACTTTTTATCTCTGTCTTAGCTGTCCCCTCTTACCCTTCTCACTCACATAAACAGAATAGTTTCTGTATCCAGCTTCAAAATTAATTGGAGAGAAAGGGAACTCAGGCTGTTAATTTTCTTTTCAAATAAATCCTGGAGGGACTTTCTTCTCTACCCTGTCACAGTAATATGTGTCTTGGGAATTGGCAACAATTGCCAATGATCCTGTACTTTTTATAGTGTACACAACAAGAAATAATTACATCTTTGTCATTTCATTAACTGCACTGGCTTATTCTGTCCTTGGCTCTTCTTAGGAAAAATATGAAACTTTCTTCCTAGCTAATTCTTTTAGCCTTTGGAACTGTATGAAAGATGGATATGAGTACTTAAGATCATAATCAATTTAACATAATCCATTTGTCTTTTGAATAGCTCTGAATATGACTTTAGCACACATTTCTCTGTTTTCATTGTTTTCTGAATACTGTATGCATTGTTTAATTAGCAGTGTGATCTAACAGTTAGTATCCTGAACTGTGAGCCTGTAGATGATTATAGTTTGAAAACCACCAGAACTAGTGGCCAAATATGTATTTATTTAAAAATGTTTTGACCACAAAAGCACACTGAACTGCTGTAACCGGGGGACAATACAATATATAATAAATAAAAATGTGGAAAAATAGGCAATATATATAGCAACAATTAAATGCAGCCAGAGATAACACAACAGTTGATGTCCAAGAATGAAGAGGTACAATATTTACACAAGCACACTACTGCATAGTAATTGCAAATCATATCAAATTATAAGTGTTAGTGTCAGTTGCTCACTAGGTAGCACACTTCCCTCTGGGGCTGGAAGATCTGAATGTTCTAGCCCCATACAAGGTACTTGGTGTATTACTCATAACTGAACTGTAGTGCAGCATGATAAGAGAACTGCACTGTTGAGATGCCATCCTTTAGATAAGATATTAAACTGAGATCCCTTCTGTTTGCTCCTGGTCATTGTCCAGGTGGACTTTAAAGATCCCATAGCTCTTATTGAAGATGAGTAGGGGAGTTTCCCTGATGTCATGGCAAATATCCCCCCAATACTAAAACAGGTCCATGTACCCCCTTCCCCCAGATATACACACACCAATGGATGCACCTGGAAACAAGCTATCAAAGATTAGTGTGATGTTCCTAGTCAAAGATAAATACATTTTCAAACAGGCTGAGCTGGTATAGATAAAGGAATGGGGACAGGTGGACATGGTCTACCTAGACTTTAGCAAGACATTTGTCACAGTCCCACACAAAAGATAAATAAACTAGTTAGCCAGCCTGGGAGTCGGTCCCAGCATGGTAGCCTGGGTAAAAAACTGGCTGGACAACGGGACATAGACGGTAATAGTAAACAGAGTCCATGCCAAAGAAAGGGGGTTACTAGCAGGGTGCTGTAGGGTTTAGTAAAGGGACTGGTCCTTTTTAATGTCTTTATAAGTGGCATTGCAGAGGGACCATAGAAACATAGAAATGTAGACTTTGACGGCAGATAAGGACCTCTTGGCCCACCTAGTCTTTCCATTTCCCTACCTACAGGATAAGCTGCAGATCCTAGTTAACCAACAGCCTATTTCTTCCTACCCCCTACAAAAATTGCCTTATGTCTGTCCCAGGCATTCTTGATTTCTCCCACAGTTTTAGACCCCATAGCCTCCTCAGGAAGGCTGTTCCATGTGTCCACCCCCTCTCTGTGAAAAAATACTTCCTCACATTGCCCCTGAACCACCCCCCATCTTCAAATTGTGTCCCCTTGTTCTGGCACATCTCTTTTTCTGAAAGATGCTACCCTCTTGGACTTTGTTGATTCCACTGAGGTACTTAAACGTTTCTATCATGTCCCCCCCGCCTCCCTTCCTCAAAGAGGAACCAGAAGAAAAAGTATGCCTCTTTGCAGATGACACAAAGATATGCAACAGGGTTGATACACCAGGGGGGAGGTGGAAATGATGAGAAGGTACTTGACAAGGTTGAAGGAATGGTCAAAAGTATGGCAGCTTAGATTCAATGCAAAGAAATGCAAAGTAATGCACCTGGGAAACAAAAAACCATGGGAAGAGTACACAATGGGGGGGGGAGGCACTAACAACAACAAAAATGGAAAGGTACCTGGGGGTAGTCATATCAGATGACCTAAAGGTAAGCAAGCAATGTGAAAAGGCAGTAAGGAGGGCTGGGGGGATACTGGGATGCAAAGAAAGAGGCATAGCTAGTAGAAAACAGGAAGTTGTTATCCCTCTGTACAGACAGTTGGTGAGACCTCATCTGGAGTACTGCATGCAGTTCTGGAGACCACATCTCCACAAGGGCATAGACAGGATGGAGGCAGTCCAGAGGAGGGCAACAGAAATGGTGCAGGGTCTGCACCAGAAGCCATATGAAGAGAGACTAAAGGAGCTTAATATGTATACCCTTGAGGAAAGGATGGAGAGGGGGACATGATAGAACCTTTTAAGTACTTCAAGGGAATCAACAAAGTCCAAGATGGTAGCATCTTTCATAAAAAGAGATGTGCAAGAATAAGGGGGGCACAATTTGAAGATAGAGGAGGGAACAGCTCAGGGGCAATGTGAGGAAGTATTTTTTCATGGACAGGGTGGTGGACGCATGGAATGGCCTTCCTCGAGGAGGTTGTGGGGTCAAAAACAGTGCAGGAATTCAAGAATGCATGGGACAGACATAAGGAAATTCTGGTGAGGTCTAGGAAGAAGTAGGCTGTTGGTTAATTAGGATCTGCAGCTTATCCAATAGGTAGGGAAATGGGCAGACTGTGTGGGCCAAGTGATCCTTATCTGTCATTAAAGTCTATGTTTCTATGTTTCAGGGATGCTTTGGAGACGAGGCAAAATTGGGGAGACAGAAGTTGTACTACAGTAGTTGTAAACCACAACCAAGCAGCTGGAAGGGCCTAGTATAGACAAAGTAATGTAGACATGTGCAAGAGATTGAGAATGAGGGGAAGAAATAATGCTACAAAAGTTGCAAATCATAATGAGACAGCTGTGGTGTGGTAGATGTAGACAGGGAAATGGACACTGGTGCGGGGGAGCTCACCAGACAGGGCTAGGGACAAGAGCAGGATTGAGCCATGAAGTCACAGAGCATGGTTTTTAGAAAGAAAGGAGAAGAAATGGTAAGGATAGCTGAGGAAAAGTTATTCCAGAGAAAGGGAAGTCTTGAAAATGGGGTTAGGAAGGAACAGGAAGCAGTCTTCCTGAGGGAGTAGGATGGGAAGAGGTAGGCTGAGATAGAAGAGTGAAGAGACAGCAGGGAAGTAGGAAGAGACAGAATTTGGAAAAAAAGGTTACAGAGTGAAAGAAGTGCCTGCCTTACTGAGGAGAGGTAGGGCAGGGCCCACAGCTCAGCACCATGGACATGGGGAGGGAGGAGGTGTGCACTAGTCCCTTCACAAAAGAAAGGGTCCTACAAGAGCTCAATAAGCTCAGGGTGGACAAGGCAATGGGACCTAATGGCATACATCCCAGGGTAATAAAGGAGCTAAGGGTGGAACTAGCAGAACCATTATCAGAACTGTTTAGTGAGTCTCTGAGCACAAGAGAGGTCCCAGAAGACTGGAGAATGGCTCATGTGATCCCGCTCCACAAGAGAGGTAGCAGGGAGGAGGCAGGGAAGTACAGACCAGTCAGTCTCACCTCAGTATTGGGCAAGATTATGGAGGCACTCCTTAAGGACTGGATAGTGCAACACTTGGAATCCATAGGAGCACAGGATCCAAGATGGCATGGGTTTACAACAGGAAGGTCCTGTCTGACTAATCTCATAGATTTGTTTGACTGGGTAACCAGAGCGGTGGACCAAGGAGGAGCAGTTGATGTCGCCTACCTTGACTTCAGCAAAGTTTTCGATAGTGTTCCACATAGAAAATTGATTAATAAGCTGGGTAGGCTCAGGGTGGGTCAGAAGTTGGTCAACTGGGTGGCAAACTGGTTGATGGGCAGAAATACAGAGAGTGGTAGTAAACGGTATACAGTTAGAAGAGATGCAAGTCAAAAGTGGGGTACCTCAGGGATCAGTCCTGGGGACATTCCTCTTCAATATCTTCATTAGTGACATTGCAGATGGACTGGAGGGTAAGGTTTGTCTGTTTGCAGATGACACCAAGATCTGCAACAGAATACATGATCCAGATGGAGTGGGCAGAAAGAGAAGAGATCTGGATAAACTGGCAAAATGGTTGGAAGAGTGGCAACTGGAGATTAATGCAAAGAAGTGCAAGATCATGCACATAGGGAAGTGGAACCCTGAAGCCACCTATAGGTTGGGAGGGGACTTGCTGGCAGTCACAAGGAAAGAAAAAGACTTGGGCGTCATCATCACAGATGACCTGAACTCATCCAAGCAGACCACTATAGCAGTAGGTAAGGCTAGGAGGACATTGGGGTGTATTAGTAGGGGTATCACAAGTCAGAAGAGGGAGGTAATAATCCCTCTTTACAATACACTGGTTAGGCCCCGTCTTGAGTATTGCGTGCAATACTGGAGGCCATACCTTCACAAGGACATTAACCAAATTGAGGCAGTCCAGAGAAGGACAACCAAAATGGTGCAGGGACTACATCAGAAAACATATGAGAACAGATTAACGGAGCTCAATATGTATACTCTAGAGTAAAGGAGGGAGAGAGGTGATATGATTGAAACATTCAAACACCTTAAGGGCATTAACAAAGTGAAAGTCTAACATGTTTCAATATAAGACAAATAGCAGGACGAGAGGACACAGCATGAGATTAGAGGGAGGACGATTAAGGTGTAATGTGAGGAAGTTCTTTTTCACAGAAAGGGTGGTGGATGCATGGAATGGCATACCTCAGGAAGTGGTGGATATGAATACAGTGCAGGGCTTCAAACAGGCATAGGATAGGCATAAGGGAGTAATACAGATAAGTATGAATAGATATGCCATTGACAGAGTAAAAGCCAATGGCACATTCAAAAGGTAGAAAAATAAATGGTCAGACTGGATGGGCCTTGTGGTCCTTATCTGCCATCAATTTATATGTTTCTATGAAGGAAAGGGAGAGCAATAGTAGAGGGATAGGGATGGGAAATGGATGGTCTGTTAAGAGTAAAGTGGTAGAAGGCATGATAGAGGGGTTTCAGCTAGGCAAGGGTGAACTTGAAGGATGAGCTGTAAAGTTCACAAACAAATGGTTGGCACCAGAAAGACTGGCCAAGCTCTGGATGTACCGTGCTTGCAAGCAAAAGAAAAAAAGATCATGCTAAGGCTACACAGGGCTAAAGTAACCATCATGGTTTGCCTGATTCAAGACAGTTTATTCTCAGGGTAAATGCTAGCAGCACTCTGACACTCTGGTGGTGAGGTGTTGGTATGCTGCTAGCACTTACCCTGAGAATAAAGTGCTTAGAATCAGACAAACCATCATGGTCCCTTTGACCCTGTGGAGCCTTAGCAAAGTTTTTTTTTGTTTTGTCTGATGAGCTGTAAACCACATCTCCATAGTCAAAGATCAGGTGGATTATTATGAAAAACAATTTCCTTGTGGGTAAGGTGAGGGATGCAAGAATTAATGAAAATCAGTAAGTTGGCAGGCAGCTCCTACTGCCAGAATTTCCTGGATTTCTTTGAACATCAGGAGTGAAGCCAGAAGGAGTATGCTCTTGGTGCCAGGACCCAATGCACTTGCAGGGCGGCAAGCCCTAAGAGAAATATTAACTCAAAAAGACAAAATGCACTCAGAGGATGAACCACCAAATGCCAGTCATTCAAAAAAATGAGGTAAACTAGTTTATTTCAGTAAATATACCACATGATTCCAGGTATAGATACCAAATTAAAGGATCAAAAAGGAACATAAACTAACAGTTTGAGTCACTGTTTGAAAATAAATTTGAAAACAGTCTGCTCTATCTACACTCGTAAGTACCCTTTATGTTAATATCTGTACCTACTGAATAGTCCTGTGGTTGATATATTGAATAACCTACAGTACCTGGATTAATACTTGTTTTTCAATGACTGGCATTTACTGGTTCATCCTTCGAGTACATCTGAATCTTTTTCATACAGCATTGGGAGTGGCATGCATAGTGTCAAGGGAATCCCAATACTATACATAACAATAATTTCTTCTAGATTAAACACAATCTCATAAAATGCTAATATGGATAGGGTAAAAAAGCTCAAGTCCTATTAATTGATACTCTTAAAATGAAATAAGCCGTATGCTGGAACTGTATCTAGTCTTTTTGGCAGATCATAATGACAAAAGAATGTTCATTCAATTCAGATAGGAAACTTTTCCTTCAGAAATTCTAATGTTCAGATATGATAAAGATTAATCTACAGAGGTTCTTTTAGACCTGGAATGTGATTGTGCTAATGGTAATTATGAAACTTTGTACCATATCGTTTTGGATTGTGAAAAATGTTCATCTGTCAGATACAGATATCTACATTCATATTTTTTGCATTCATACTCTTCTCCAGAGGACATCTCAAGAGGTCTGATGGATACATTTTTGGAAATTTTAGTTAAGGATGTCGTAACTTGGAAGTTTCTTTATTGAGCACTAGTGTTTCACCTGATTCTCTGGTTGATTGACTTCTTTGTTTGATTTTGGGGTTAAGAAGTTTGTTACAGCTGGGTGTGTTTATAATCCCCAAATTGGAGTCAAAGGTTTAAAGGAGTTTTTGTCCATCATTATCCCATATACTGTATATCTGATTTTGACCTTACATTATTGGGTGATCTTAATTTGAACTGGTATTTGTCTGATGGTCAGGGCTTCGAATCTGTTACAATCTTTTAACTTGCATCAGCGTGTTAAGGATCCTACAAGACTGAACATTCAGACAGGGAATAACACCCCTTTGGACTGGGTTGTTGTTAATAGACTGGATGCCTTTTCACAGGTGGGGGTTCTACCTGATTCGGTGTCCGATCATCATGTCACATATTGTGTCCTGAATTTTAAATGGGTAAAAGTCTCTCCCTAGTTCCTACAGTTCTGCAATTTAAAAAAAATTGACCACTCCATTTTGCAATCTAATTTACTTTCTGTCGACTGATCATATTGTATATTGATTCCATACTCTATCTGGATGATATGGTTGACTTTTTTTGTCAGCAGTTACAGGTCCAAAATAAACTATTTTCACATGCACTCCTTCAGAGTTAGAGGAACCCATAATAGATGGTTCACTAGTGATGTGAGGGACTGGATAAAGCAGAGAGACAACGCCTGATCAGATTACTGAATACTTATTGTTTCCTACACAATTGCAGCTTTACTGAATACTTATTGTTTCCTACACAATAAGGTTAGCAAACTGGTGAAATCTGCAAAGCAAGCTTTTTGGAATGACCAACTGAATGCCTGTTGGTCTGATCCATGGAAATGCTGCCAATCAATTAATGGTCTGATTTCAGGTAAATAGAAAGCCTCAATTACAAAGCTTACTACTAGAGCTAGTGAATTCATTAATCTCCCAGATACTGTTAGCTTGTTTAATGCTAAGTTTTCAGATTTTTTGTGCTATAAGAAAGCTTGTGGTGTTCCCTCTTTTGCAGTGTCTGATATGGTACCTACATTAATCAATAGGCCACTATTCTATTTTTGTAGAGTGACAAGAAAGGAGGTTGAGAAGTTATTAATGTCTATTCCAGACTAATTCAGTGATTGGGGGGCTTGATGGTACATTTATAAGATTGGCAGTATCTTTTGTTGTGGGGCCAATGAGTTTAATTTTAAATTATGATTTAATAACTGGTCAATTTCCATCTATTTGGAAGTTTGCTAAAGTGGTCCCTGTACCAAAAAACCTAATGCCATATCTCCTGATGATTTTTGGCCCATATCTATTTTAAATTCAATTAGTAAGATTTTCAAAAAACTGTGTCGAAGCAATTTACTGAATATTTGGTTAAGAATGAAGTGTTAGCCACACAGCAACATGAATTTTGTAGACGTCATAGAACTGAGACAGCCTTGGTCAGGTTCACAAACTCCACCCTTCTAGGCTTTAAAAAGGTATTATGACAGGGATGGTGTTTATGGACCTGACCAAGGCATTCAGTCTCATTGAACACAACTTGTTAGTGGAGGAATTTAATTTTCTTGGCTTCTCAGAATCTGTTATAAATTGGTGTACAGATTACTTAACGAGTCATTCTCAGTTTGTTTCTATTGGATCTACTGCTTCTTCTATTTCTCCATCGAGCTCTGAGGTGCCCCAGGGTTAAATTCGTGGTCTGTTGATGTTCAGTTTGTTTATTAATCAGTCGCTTTCCATTTGAAAATTCTGTGACAATCTTCTTTATGATGACAACTTGGTTTTATTTTGTCAGTCAAAATCACTTGTTGAGTTGTCCTTAGTTGTTAAAAAAGAATTTGCACTTATTAGCAACTACAGTAGTTCTTGAATAATGGTTTAGTACTGAATATAAAAAAGGCCAAGTACCCGTTGTTAGGAACTTCTAACACATCATGATCTAGCCCCTCTTTTTTGATTCATATTTCAGGTGCTTTGTTAGAACAAGTTCATGATTATCAATATTTAGGCATACTACTTGACCCCTATTTGACTTTTTCTTCTCAAGTGTCTGCTATTAGTTGTGTTATAAATCAAAAACTGGGGTCACTTTATGTGGCTAAGCACTATTTTCCCCTGATATCCAATGCTTGATTGCCCAGGGATCATTAATGCCTCATTTTGATTACTGTGCAAGTTTGTATCATAACTTTGGTTCCAGGGAAATTAATATTTTAACAGTAGCATACAACAGCATCTGTCAGTTTGTTTTAGATTCACAGTTTTGAACTCATCATTGCATGTTACATGCACAATTATCTTGGTTATCTCCTAAATCTAAACTTGCATATTATTTTGAGTGCCAAATATTTAAATCTATTTTTTCATTCCCAAAATTTCCCTTAGCTGATATGGTATCCATTCCTAATTCTCCTGTTTTTCTATGATCTTCTCAGGGTATAGTTTTACAGCCTGTTACACATAAGATGAAAGCAGGGATAAGATATTTTTCTATTTCAGCTCTGGTGTTCTGGAATAGTTTACCTAAAAATCTTCGTACTGCCTCTTCACTGCATATTTTTAAAATTAAATTTAAGCAATACTTAATGTCTGATAAGAATTGTGATTGTTTGTTGCAATTTGTTAAATAATTGTCTTGTTTTACTGTGACTGTTTGTGATTGTTTGTGCCTTTTGTCAGGCTGGGCTTGAAAATGAACCTGTTCCAAGACCCTATATTGGTTAACAAAATAAAAATGAAAATAAAATGAAAATAAAATACTTACCTTGGATTTTTTTCTAGTTGACAAAAATGAAGTCTGTTTTGAAGCATATCTACCTATTTTCTGTAGAATAGAGAGCACAGATGCTAACCCCAGTATGCAAATAATGACTGTACAGGAATGCTCAGGCCAATATATTTCTAACATTGTGTTAATTAGTTCTCAAAATATCCACTGGAAAACTAGCTTTTGTAAGCCAATAATTATAAGGCTATCTGTAGCATATTAAGCATATATAGATATTGCAGGCTTATTTACACTCTGATGATAGTCCACACATTTAGAGTGTCCTGTTTAAATTCAGACATCAATTTCATATTTAGAAACATAGAAACATAGACTCTGATGGCAGATAAGGACCGCTTGGCCCACCTAGTCTGCCCATTTCCCCCCTACCTATTGGATAAGATGCAGATCCTAATTAACCAAAAGCCTAATTTCTCCTACCCCCCCACCAGAATTGCCTTATGTCTGTCCAGTGCATTCTTGAATTCCCCCACTGTTTTTGACCCCAGAACCTCCTCAGGAAGGCTGATCCATATGTCCACCACCCTCTCCATGAAAAACTACTTCCTCACATTGCCCCTGAGCCATCCCCCTCTATCTTCAAATTGTGACCCCCCCTTGTTCTTGCACATCTCTTTTTTCTGAAAGATGCTACCCTCTTGGACTTTGTTGATTCCCTTGAGGTACTTGAAAGTTACTATCATGTCCCCCCTCTCTCACTCCTTTCCTCCAGGGTATACCTATTAAGCTCCTTTAGTCTCTTTTTGTATGGCTTCTGGTGCAGACTCTGCACCATTTTAGTTGCTCTCTTCTAGACTGCTTCCTTCCTGTCCATGTCCTTTCAGAGATGGGGTCTCCAGAACTGCATGCAGTACTCCATTTAACGGAATGACTGAATTAGTGAAAGCTGCTAATCCTTTGGAAATATTTTGTGATTAATCAGAAGTTATTCTGGGCTGCTATAACAATGTAATGCTTTAAGATATCAGACATCTCCTTTAGATAAAATATATAAGGCAAAATGATTGCTACTGATGTCTAATCTGGAAGCTGATTGAGAAAACCAAAAATATTTATTGTGTGGGTGATAGACTTGCCTATTTTTAACCTTTTGTATGGAATTTTTGTATGTAAAATGTGTGTATGGGCCTGTTCTTGTAATGACTAACAAGTCAAACAGTAAAATCGTTGATGATAATGATGATGGTGTCAAGGGGAGCATCAATATATTAATCAATAACAAAATTGTTTATACAGAAACAAAATATCAATTAAAGCTGATAGGAAAAGATTTTGACATAGTTAAATGCCTTCCCATTTTCTGTTACATACCATTTATGTATTCAGACATGCTTTGACCAATTTCTGATAAAAAAAATCTCTCTCTCTCGTTTTATATATATATATATTCATTCTATGCAAAAAAAATTCATGAATGCATCATTTAGGGTTAAAACACAAAAAGTCAGAAAAATGAAAAATCTTTAGGGTTGTCCCTCCCCCTTCCACCCATCATCCCAAGACTGACAGCTGACGGGGTGTGTCATTGGGGTTGTGAGGCCTAAATGACACCCCATTCCATCTGAAATTACATTGACAAGCCACAGTAAATAAGAATGGGGTGACATTTAGGCCTCACAACCCCAATGACACACCCCGTCAGCTGTTAATCTTGGGATGATGGGCCGTTCCGGGGGGGAGCAACCCTGAAGATTTTTCATTTCCTGTCTTTTTGTATTTTAACCCTAAATGATGCATTAACAAAGTTTTTTGCATAGAATTTCTTTACTTTTTGAGAAAGAATAAAAAACTAAGAACTTACACAAGTTGGTTGCACAAATTGGTGTGAGTGTGGGCCCTTTGGGCCCTGTGCTCCAACCAACTTGTAAATGTGTATGTATTATCAACACCCTCCAAATTTCAATGGAAAACACCAAACCGTGTCCGAGATATAACATGTTAAAGTCTGAGATTTTCAGTTGTCAGAGATGCAAAATTCCTCACATGTTAATGTTTTACAGGCAAAATGACTAAAAACTACATCCGTGACACTAAGACTATGTACCCTATGAATTTCAAGCCACCAGCACAATGCAAAACACTGTCCGCAACACGTAAATTGCATCACACATTATCTCTGCAAAAAAAAATTTCTCTGAAACATAAGCACCATAATTCACATCTACAGAATGTGCCAACAACACCCTCCAAATTTCAATGCAAAAGACCAAACCGTGTCTGATATATAACATTTTAAAGTTTGAGATTTTCAGTCATCAGACTGGCCCAGTTCCCCACTTCTTGACATGTAACAGACACAACGACTGAAAACTACATCCATGACACTAAGTAAGCAATAACCCATGACAGGGTGTGCAGTTATTGGGGATTAATCAACACCCCAGATGTGTTGTGACGCACGAGGCCGCAGGTCGAGTGTCCTCACAGCACACAGGGTGTTGATTAATCCCCACTAACCACACACCTTGGAGTGGGTTATTGCACTTATAACATGGGAGAAATGTGGAGAGAAATTGACAAAAACTGTTGTAAGAAGAGGGAAAACATGTGGGAATTATTTAGTGTTCTTCCACTGTTTACGCCTGCAGAACCACACTTTTCTGTGTTCTGCCACAGTAAAAATAGTTCAAAACAGAGAAGCTTGTGGTGAACAGCCACAGAGAATAGAATCAAGGGGCAAGTGGAACTTTTTATTGTGCTGACAGCATGGGGTTGTATCATTCTGTGTGCTCATACTGCAGTCTGTGAGTTTGTATAGCGTCCCCCCAACATTCTCTGGTTACACTGAAGTGCTCCCCTAACCCCCAAATTAAGTCAGTACTGTCACACAAACTGGAAAACATAGAATGCTGAGTCTGCTTTCCTACACAGTGCCACCCAGACACAAGTCTGCAGATTCCTATTACCTCTGTCCACTCGTTTTCTGATTAGTGACACACAGAGAAAGAGAGAAACACAGGCGCTAATCAGCACTGCCACTTTCCGCTTTCATGCTGGTCACTGTGTTCTCTGTGTCTTGCCTGTCAATCTGTCTCTCTTTTGGAGTCAGGTACCGACATTGCTGCCACCGATACCTTCATGCTGCGGTTCTCCGAGGTACGCACAGCAGGTGTCTCAGACAAGCACAGCTTTACTTACACAGAAAGAGAGATACTACAGAGAGAGAGAGAGAGAGAGAGAGAGAGAGAGACAAAATTGGAGCAGTTTCAGTCTCTGCCCTTTATACAAGGAATGAGGAGCATTTCTCTCTGGTCCTGGTATCACAGCAATGGTGATCTGTAAATGGACTCTCTCTCTCTCTGTCTCTCTCTTTTGCTGTCTCTCTTTCTCTCACACAGAGGTGTCAGCAGGGTGGGTAAGTTGCAATGATTAGGAAGAACTGTACGCTGGCTTCAGGTACTTTCTTGCATCTAGTGATACTGCCAATGATACTATTGTGTGTAGAACAAGCACAACAGGCAATTATTATGATCACCCAGGAGGGTTGGTGCCAATACAAAACAAATCACCCGATACTACTGTGTCCACCGTGGGTGGTGGGTGGAAGCCTGAGCAGAGCTTCAGTCTCGCTAAAAGCCGCAGAGGGGAGTAATTTTGGTGCCAAGGTTGGGGGGGACAGCCTCACTGTCAACCAGCTTTGGATCATGGGTATTGTGCTACATACCAAAATGTAAACTATATATGAGTAAACTGTGTTTATTTGTCACAAACTATCTCATGCTGGCATAAAATATTGGGCTATGAAGCCCAATACCTTATGCCAAAAACCTTCTTTAAACAAAAATCCCACCTTCCCTTGACTTCTTGCAGACTACTAGCAGTTTTGTGCTATTCTGCTGATTGCTGACTGTGCTGGTCACAATTTACTGGACTGGTAGAACATAAAGAATCACTGGCCCAGTGACGTCAGACACAACAGTAATCTGCATTGCAAAACTGCAGAAGGCTTCTTTTCCTGACTGGCATCAAATCAGATGGCCAGTACTATGTGGTCCCTGCCATTTGAAAGCTTTGTATCACCCTTTGTGGAAACAGCAATTCCCAATTTCCCCCACACATCCTACCACCTTCTCTGTTTGTTTGTTTGTTTGTTTTATTCTGTTTCACACTGTAGGCACTGTGCTATCTGCTCTGCCCTGGTCCCCACCAACCATCATTCATAACTCAATCATAAACAACCCCCCACCCACCACACTGCAACACCACCAGCAGTCACAGATCATCAGTCCTCCTGCCTCTCAGTTTACTCCCAGTCCACCCCAGTCATTCATAAATAACTTTAACCACCTCGGTACCCACCACACTGCAGCCCCACCACAAAAGCAGTTAGACAGACCAGTGAGTCATCAGTCCTCCTGCCTCCCAGTCCCCACTCCAGTTCCCTGCCCCATCATTCAAAATAAGTAAACCACCCCCACCCACCGCACTGCAGCACCATCAGCAGTCACAGACCAGTCATTAGTCCTCCTGCCTCCCAGTCCCATCCCAGTTCCCCCATAATAACTCAACCACCCTTGACCCCACTGCACTGCAGCACCACCAGCAGTCACAGACCAGTCATTAGTTCTCCTACCTCCCAGTCCCATCCCAGTTCCCCCATAATAACTCAACCACCCAATGCCCCCACACACTGCATCACCACCAGCAGTCACAGACAGTTTCCAGTTCACTTCAGTTCCCCTCAATCATTCATAAATAACTCAACCATGCCTCTACCACTGTACTGCAGCACCACCAGCAGTCACAGACAGCTTCCAGTTCACTTCAGTTCCCCTTAATCAATCATAAATAACTCAACCACACCTCAATCACTGTACTGCAGCACCACCAGCAGCCACAGACAGTTCCCAGTTCACTTCAGTTCCCCTTAACATTCATAAATAACTCAAGCCATGCCTCTACCACTGTACTGCAGCACCACCACACCAGCAGTTAGACCAATGAGTCATCAGTCCTCAGAGTCCTGCCTCCCAGTCCCCATTTCTCCCTCCCAATCATTCAAAATAAGTAAACCCCCCTGACCTCCCCCACCCACTGCACTGACACTGCAGCACAACCAGCAGATGATAACCACGAGGCCTCTGCAGAAGGACAAATGGCCCAAAACATGTCAGGCATTATAACTGCTTTTGGTGTGCCATCCATCCCTCTTGTAGGTTTTTGTGTGCTAGAAACATTTTGTGGTTACTAGTTTATGTAGTATCAAATTCTAAGCACCACAACCTTACATACTCTTTCATCACACAAATCTCTCACTCACCACCCAGAGTAAAGGAGGCTCAAACCAGGTTTTTTCTTTAAAAAGTGATGTATTTTATTAAGTGGCCATGTGCAAAATTAGAAATGTGCAAGTCCCCAGATGCATTTCGGAACTCCTAGCTCCCTTTATCAAACACAGACCAGTCAGTCCTCCCCAGTCATCTCATCCCCTGGCTATCTGAGCCTCCCTCTTAGTCACAGACTCATTTCCCTCCAAGTTTAACTTGCAGCAGCAGATGTATGTAAGGAATAGTAGTAGTAGTACAGTACACATTAAAAAATTACCTGCTTCTTCTGACAGATGAAGCAATGCCAGCAACCAGCACTCCAGCAGGCAGTTTCCAGGTTCCCTCCTCACATTACAGACCAGACCAGTCAGTCCTCCCCAGTCCCCTCATCCCCATGCTCACAGCCTGAGCCTCCCTCTCAGCCACAGACTCAGTCCCCTCCACATGTAGCATGCAGCAGCAGATGTATGTAGGGAATAGTAGTAGCAGTAGCTGTACAGTACACATTAAAAAATTACCTCCTTCTTCTGACAGATGCAAAAATCGCAATGCCTGCTACCAGCACTCCAGCAGCAGCAGGCAGTTTCAAGGGTCTCTCAAGCAGTCTGTAGTGTTTCTTCTCCAGACTCCCACACACACAGACAAACGCACACCACACACACCCCGGAGGCCCAAACTGAACTCTGTCTCCCTCTCTCAGTCCTGAGTCTGACTACTACTGATCACTGCTAGCCAGGCTCCTAGAGTAGCAGAAAACTAACAGAGAGTTGATGAGTGGTCTGAGGCAGCACCACACCACCAGCATGATGGTGAGATGAGTTACTCCATAATGGCAGTCACAGATATTTTGGATTTTGTTTCCCCAGCTCGACGGGATGACACTCGCTCCTCTCTCCTCACAATAATGCACTCATGCTACAGCAGTCAGTCTCCTGCCCACTCCTCCTCAGACCACATGATTGGTTAGGACAGTTAATTTATTTTTACTGGGCGGGCGGTTGCACGCTACTTCCGGGTCAGTGCAAGATGCATTCTGTAATGCTCCTGTCCTTTCCTCCTTGTTCTGTTCCTGCTGCTCTGGAAGCACCGACAAAAATGCAAATCCAATCCTGAGGCCAGCAGCAGATTCATGAAAGAAACAAGCAATGCTGCATGCTGGTTACCATGGCTAGGGCTGATTAAATTAAATAAAAATGTTGGGGAGGCAAATGTGATAAAAACTGGTGATGGTGAAAGTTGGAGGGGGACCTGTGCCTCCTGTCCCCCCTATAATTATGCCCCTTTAAAAAAGGTATCACAAGATGGCTACCTTTCACAAACTTTTCCTCTCACATTAACAAGATCTGGTATGCTGTATAGTTCCTAAACAGCACACTGATCACCACAATGATCAAAGAGTAAAACATACTGTAAATCAAAAATTTAAAGGAATTGCTGTAAACCACTGCCATGGTTTGACAGAACAAGGCCCCCTGATCAAAACCCACCCTCATTTGACTCCCTAGGGCCCCTGGGCTGAGAAAACTGATTTTTTAATTTGACCATCTCATTCCTCGCTTTCGATGCACAATCGCAATGAAATAATCCCGCGATCAAAGAATTTGCAGGCTTGCGATCAAAGAATTTGCAGGCTCATGGTCAAAGAATAAAAAATGCTGTAAATCAAAAAGTTGAAGGAATTGAGGTAAACCGCTACCATGGTTTGACAGAACGAACCCCCCTGAGCAAAATCCACCCTCATTTGACTTCCTAGGGCACCTCTGGGCTGAGAAAATAGATTTTTTAATTTGGCCATCTCGTCCCTCGCTCACGATGCATGATCGCAATCAAAGAATCTCATGAACAAAGAATTTTTTTTTTCTGTTAATCTATTTTTCTTTTCCTTTATCCCCTATGGTGCTTCCTCTTGCTAGGGGACCCAGCTCCATCTCCCACTCGCAGAATTGTCCCCTCGCTTTCCCCCACGGCTTGCCCCCCATGGCAGGGTGGCGGGGAATCCCTCAACCTGCCGGTTCAGATCTGGTGCGGGGGGCTGCTGCTATCACGGGAGCGGGGCCTGTGGCATCCGGCAGTCATCCTACTGAGGGTCCATTTTCCATTTTTCTCTTCCCCCGAGTGGCACAGCAATGTGCAATGCTGCCATGACTGAACCGCATGCGCCTCCCTCAAGAGACAACACGTCGCGGGCGACGTTCTGTAACCACCCCTCATGTGAGCCACTGGTGTTGACCCTCAGTCTCTGCTAGGGGTCAGGCATGCAGCAGACTCTTTCCCAACCCCTCCCCAGGAGAGGAGAGCTGTCTTCCAGATGTTTGATCCTCTTCCTCCCCAGCCAACCCCCGACGGCACGCTCGCACCGCGAACACAGGTCACCGGCATGGCAGGAGGTAAGACATGATGCCTCAGCCATCCACGCCACTGGGCCAGCTATGATTAAAGAATTTGCAGGCTCACAATCAAAGAATTTGCAGGCTCACGGTCAAAGAATAAAAAATGCTGTCATTCAAAAATTACAAGGAATTGCGGTAAACCACTGCCATGGTTCGACAGAACAAAGCCCCCTGAGCAAACCCACCCTCAGTTGACTTCCTAGGGCACCCCTTGGCTGAGAAAATAGATTTTTTAAATTGGCCATCTCGTCCCTTGCTAGCGATGCATGAACGTGGTCAAAGAATCTCGCGATCAAAGATCGTTAGTGAGCCACAAAGATTTTAAAAAACATATAACTCTATTTTTTGACAATTTTGAATGAAATCAGAGGCATGGCTTGATAGATTGGAGCCCACTGAGTAAAACCCATCCAAGTTTTGCTTCAGGAGTGACCCCTGAGCCGAGATATTTGTGTTTTTATGATCAGAAATCTAAAAACAAGATGGCTGACCTCGCTATCAAAGAATTCTCGGGGACAAAGATTCTTGAACCATGAGGCTGCAAATTCTTTGACCACCAGGTGGGACGAGATGGCCAGAACCCCATTCTCTGTTCGAAAAGCATACATATAAATTTTCCCATTGACTTATAATAGGAACATAAAAGTGGCATAACTTTTGAATGCCTTAATATTTTTTCACCAAATGAAAAGCAGCATGTCCATCCACCAAAGCTCTTTTAAACAAGACATCTCACAGAGCACCATGCCACATAATGGCCATGCTGGGCCACATACAAAATCCCAAAAGCTGCCTCCAAAAATGGATAATTTTGCATTTTTCAGCGTTTTGGTGCACAAAGACTGCAAGTCCGACTGAAACAAAATTTGGCAGATCAAGAGGTCAACCATGTCCCACCACACATATCAAATTTCAGGCAAATCCGTTGAATGGGTCCAAAGTTATTAACATGCAAAATTTTGACTTTAACATAGAAGTGACATCTCAACCCTAAATATAGTAGTACGACCACACCACTATAATATATATATATATATATATATATATATATATATATATATATATATATATATATATATATATACATGTATATATATATATATATATATATATACAAAACACTTCATTAATGCATCAGTTAGGGTTCTTCTACAGTGAAAAAGTGAGGAATTTGATTTAAGGTTCCCACACCTTGCACACCCCATCCACCCCACCAACAGGCATCAGAGTGTATTGTGGTCATTGGTCCTAACTCTCACCTCATCCCATGTAAGCAAGCTGAGGTGGTGCAGTGTGGAGAATGGGTAGAGTTAGGGCCGATGACCCTAACGCACACCCCAATGCCTGTTGGTGGGGGCAGGCTGGGGTGGGGGGGGGTGGAACCTAAAATTTAATTTCCTCACTTTTTTCACTGTAGGAGAACCCTAACTGATGCATTAATGAAGTTTTTTTGCATAGAATGTCCTTACTTTTTAAGAAAGAATAGAAAAGTAGAATGTTGCGCACATTGGCAGGAGTGCGGGGTCCTTCTGGTCCCACGCTCCCACCAACTTGTAAGTGTCGGGCCACATTACACACCCAATGACTAAAAAGTACATTGACAACAGCAAGGCCACCCACCAAACAAATGTTAATCTAGTAGAACAATAGAAAACGCTGTCCACAAAACGTAAAGTGCGCCACACAATATCTCCACAAAAAATATGTTGTCCAACACATAAACACTGAAGTTGACATCTACAGAACATGCCATCAACACCCTCCAAATGTCAAGTAAAAAGACCAAGCCATCTCCGATATATAACACGTCAAAATTTGAAATTTTCATTTGTCAGAGTGGCACAGTTCCACACCTGTTGACATTTAACATACAGAACAACTGAAAATTACATCCATGACACTAAGGCTAGGCACTCTATCAATTTCAAGCCACCAGCAGAATCCAAAACACTGTCCGCAACATGGAAAGAGCATCACACAATATCTACGCAAAAAATATATTGTCCAACACATAAACACTGCAGTTGACATCTACAGGACATGTCATAAACACCCTCTGAATTTCAAGTAAAAATACAAAACCATTTCTGAGATATTCAATCTTAAAGATTGGTAAAATTTCCCTATCTATTGCATTATAAAAAATCTGGCCATCTTGTCCCTATCCCCCGATCAAAGATGGAGATCAAAGAATTTCATGATCAAAGAATTTGCAGGCTCACGAACAAAGAATTAAAACTGTTCTAATTTAAAAAATTCAAAGAATTGCAGTAAACCACCATCATGGTTCATCAGAACGAAGCCCCCTGAGTAAAACTCACCCTCATTTGTCTTCCTAGGACACCACTGAGCTGGGAAAATGTATTTTTTTATCTGCCCATCTCATCCCTCACTCGCGATGCATGATTGCAATCAAAGAATCTCATGATCAAAGAATTTGTAGGGTCACGACCAAAGATTAAAAACTATTCAAATTAAAAAAATTTAAACAATTGTGGTAAACCACCACAATGGTTCATCAGAACGAAGCTCCCTGAGTAAAACCCACCCTCATTTGTCTTCCTAGCACACTTTAGCTCTAAGAAAATAGATTTTTTAATCTGGCCATCTTGTCCCTCGCTCGCGATGCAGGATTGCAATCAAAGAATCTCACGATCAAAGAATTTGCAGGCTCGAGATCAAATAAATTGCTCACTTGCAAACAGAGTGAGGGACGAGAAGGCCAGATATAAAAATAGATTTTTGTAGCCCAGGGGTGCCCTAGAAAGTTATATAAGGGTGGGTTTTGCCCAGGGAGCTTCGTTCTGCCCCATCTGAATAAAAAAATAACTTTTCAATATACCTGACCCAGAGACGTCTGTATGTACCTCAAATGGGTATGCAAAATCTGGACTTCTCAGGACTGGGGAGGAGCAATGGGCTGCCTTGATTTTGTTGAAAGCTTCTTCACATTCCGGGGACCATTTGATTTAATTCTCATATTTCTTTTTGGTTAAATCTGTCAGTGGAGATGCAATAGCAGCAAAGTTGGGAATAAATTGTCTGTAGTACCCAGCAAGTCCTAAGAAAGACTGAACGTGTTTCTTAGTGCTGGGTATTGGACATTGGGCCATTGCTTCCACTTTAGATATCTCTGGCTTTATAAGACCATTACCTAATAGAAAGCTGAGTTTTTTCATCTCTTTCATAGCAATGGTACACTTTGTGGGGTTACTAGTTAGCCCAGCCTGCTTGGTGGATGAGAAACCTGCTTGCAGATGTCATAAGTGGGTTCCCAGGATGAACTAAAAACATCAACATCATCAAGGTAGACTGCTCAAAAATTGTTATGGGGTGCCAGCACCTGGTCCATGTAATGTTGAAAAGTAGCCGAGGCTCTATGAAGCCCAAACGGCATAGTTCAAAACTGGAAAAGACCCACAGGAGTACTGAAAGCAGTTTTCTCCTTGGCAGATTCTTCTAACGGGATCTGCCAATGTCCTTTCGTAAGATCCAGTGTAGAGATATAAGCAGAATTGCCAATCTGATCTAATATATCATCTACATGTGGCATAGGGTAGGCAACAAAATGGGCAACCTAGTTTAAGCCCCTGAAATCCAGGCACAGTCTGATCCCACCTTCCTTTTTTGGGACAATAATCATAGGAGAACCCCACAGGCTTTTTCAAGGTTCGATAATGTTCAGGGTGTGTAATTTCTGGATCTCCCTTTTTACTTCTTCTCTAAGTCATTCTAGAAGTCTGTAAGATTTTTTTTCTAATGAGGATGGCATCAGTACAAATTTGGTGTTCTACACCTATGGCTACGCCTGGGATATTGGTGAACATACTTTTAAAATCATCCATAAGGGATCTTAATGACTGTAATTGAGTTACAGTAAGGTCTGAATTTATGGAGACAGCTTCTTCTCCTGTTTCCCTTCCAGTCTCCCATAAGCCAACACCATCTCTGTTTCCTTGGGTTCAGGAATTACCAGCAGTCCCACCACTGTGGTAGCTCTCTCATGCCACCATTTTAATAGGTTATCATGATATATTTTCTTTTTCGTTCTCTTGTCAGGGGTCTCGATTTCATAAGTGACAGGCCCTGTCTGTCTTAATATTGTGTAGGGCTCCTGCCACTTCATTAGAAGTTTATGCATGGAGGTAGGTAAAAGTAGTATTACCTGCTTCCCAGGGGAGAAAGATTTATTCTTGGCTGTACCCTGCTCATAGTACTGCTTCTGTTGTACCTGAGCCTGAACCCCTGTCTCATGAGACTTTTCAGTATATTATACCAACCTTTGTCTCAGTTGTTTCATATACTGTGCTATTTCTGGGGATTTTAGTTCCTTGTTGTCCTCTGAACACTCCTTGACCACATCTAGAGGTCCTCAAGGGGTTTCACCGAACAGCAAGTCAAAAGGTGAAAACCCTGTGGAAGCCTGCAGTACTTCACTGTAGGCAAAAAAAAGGAAGGAGAGATATTGGTCCCAATTGCGCCCCTCTTCCTGTATGAATTTCTTTATCATTCGTTTAAGGGTTTGATTGAACCTTTCGATTAGGCCATCCATCTGGGGTTGATAGGGAGAAGTTCTTATAGCTACAGTCCCCAGAAGGTAGTACAATTCCTTTAACAATTCAGCATTAAAGTTGGCCTCTCTATCAGTGAGGATTTATTTGAGAATCCCAACCCTGCTAAAAAGTTTCACTAGTTCCTCTGCAATTCTATTGGTGGTAACAGATTGCATGGGTATTGCTTCAGGATACTTAGTGGCATAATCACATACCACCAAGATAAATCTGTTGCCCATCTTACTTTTATCAAGGGGGCCCACAATGTCCATTCCAATTCTTTCAAAAGGCGTTGTTACAAGCAGTAGGGGAATAAGAGGCATTACATCTTTTCTTGTGGTTTGGGCAGTAATCTGACATTTAAGGCATTCTTGGCAATATCGGGCTATGTCCCCATGTATCCCAGGCCAAAAGAATCTTTGCAAGATTCTGCTGGATGTCTTATTGTGAAAGGGCCTGCCTGAAATTCTAACAGGTCTGCCTGGAAGGTATCCTTCTATGTCCTTGTTTGTAATGTCTGCATCTGCAGTTTGTCTACGCGGACTGGCCACCCATGTATTAATGTTCTTAATGTTATATTGCAGCTTTTTATACTTTTGTCATCTCCCCTTCTTGGCAGTATCCTGTTTGGATGACAGGGCTGGGAAGTAACGTTACTGTTCTGGTATATTTGCAACAATTGGCATTGTTGGTTTCTTTTTTTGAAATATGCTCTTAGGCATTTGCTGTATGTACTGTATATTGCAGTGGTACTTTACTTTTAGCCTCAATCTCCATGCGCTATGATAAATAAATAAAAAACAGCCACACTCTCAAAATAGAAGCTGTCAGGCACTTAGTGGCTTAACAAGGTCTTATGGAGAACATTCTTTGTTTGTCTAAATAAAATAGACAGCTTTTAGAAGCCGTGTTCAACAGGTCTTAGCTAGAGTGCTGTTTGGTGAGCAAGTCGGGTTTAGATGCTGCAGAGTGACCCCGAGAGTTTCAGAGGGCACAGCCTCTCGAAGGTGCGGCATTCTCCTGTCACTAAGCTAGCTCGCTTAGCTAAAATCAGCCCTGCAGTAAACACAGCAGTTCACCCTGTGAAAACACCATGTAGATAGTAAGAATTAGCTCAGTGCTTTAAACTGTATGGTGATATTTTGGACATACCGCTTACTGCAAATCTTGCTTTCCTCGTTACCTCTTCTTCAGCTTTACTCTATATGAGCCAGCCAGCCTCAGTCTAGCTATATTTATGAATTGGGAAGCTGGAGGAGGGGCTTACAGATGGCTTAATGATTTCAAAAATATGTTTCCTCTACTAAATAAAGAGGATATTAAAGAAATGCACATGTATAAATAAAAAAATATGTATATTATTGTAAAATTGACAAAAGAGTCTGTCAGAGAGAAAATAAACAATGAGTTTTAGAATGAATGATTGACATGTTGGGCGGACTAATCCTAGGGCCCTGCCCTGTTTATATGCTGAATCAAGAGTTTGTTAATTCAGATAGGAGTAGGGTGTTAGAGGGGAAACATCCATGTACACTAGTGCATGCTAGTTTAAGAAAAGTAATTGATTTGTGATTAAGCTGAAGTTACGAAGGTTTTCTTTTTTTGATTACTACCTTCCTTATATTTTATTTGCTGTTACAAGTCCAAATTTTTTTTTTCTGTAAATAAATAAAATATCAAGACTCTGGAATTGTTACATCGGTGTATGTGTCCATCTGTGTACCCCACAGCTTTTCACACTTATCTCTTCCTGTATGTCCTGCCCATGGGACATCATGTCCCAAAGCTAGAATATCCTGTCTATAGCACTGAGGCACCATTAGCTGTTCAACCATTTCCTGGGTGTTGGGGTTATTGCATACTCGGAATAAAAGTTAATTCTTTAACTTCATTTCAGGGGCACCTGGTTTCTCCCTTTGTCGCACGTGTGAAAAAAATCGATGTAAGGAAGCATCATTCTTCTGTTGTTCACACGTCTACTTTGATATACAGTTTTTATTTCTTCAGTTAGGCCATGGTTCTCCATGTGCCATTTCTTTTGTGAGTGCTTCTTTGCATTACGTGATATTTTATCCTTCCCAAGAGTATCAACCACCTCCCTTTCAAATGGAAATATCTCTCCCAATATAGATTCCAGTTTACTCTGTGCCCTAGTGGTCATAGCGGTCACAGTCCCCTGTTTCAGAAGTAAAGAGGCAAATCCAGGAAAATCATGCCCAATCACAACTGGGACAGGCAGCTGTGGCACCAGGCCAGCAGTAATCTCAGATGTTACCCCTTTCACCCCAATAGATAGTTTAGTAGTAGGGTAGTGGTGTGTGTCACCATGAACACAGATGGCTTACATAGGGGCCCCCTTTTTAACAGATTCAGATAAATCTTTTCTGACCAGAATGTTTTTACTCCCTGAATCAATTAAGCCTACTACAGTTTGCCCTTTTATAGTGACATCAGTAACCACATGCCCTGGATTTAATAATGCCAAATGTGCCACATCTATTTTTTGGGAAGGGCAAAAGTGTGCAATATGTGCAAGTCCTTTACAATTGTGACATACTGTAACAGGTGGAAAAGTTCTTATTCCTTGGTTATTCTGCCATCTTCTTTCTCACTCTTTTTTTGGGGGGTAAGTAGTCTGGGGAGTTCTTACCGTACTGGTCTGAGGTTTTCCTGATGGTTCAAATTGTTTCTGTCCACCTTTCCTGTATGGTTGATGGGCTGTTAGAAAGTCTTCTGCCAAAGTCACTGCTATCTCAGCAGACTCAGGATTATGTTCTTTGGTCAGGTTTGAAGTAAATACTGCCTCATTGGGAGAATCTGAACAATCAGAAGTAGGCACAGATGAGGAACCCCCCCCCAACTTTACCCACAAACATTAAAATCCCCAAGAGAGCAAATACAGTACAAAGAGGTATAACGCAAAGGGGAGGACAGCCAAAAAATGGAGGGAGAGACAGCACAAAGTATACAAAAAGAAAACAAAGGGGGGAAGAGGGGCAGAGGTAAACAAAGTAAACGGCAGCCCAGCCTCACATTACGAGAAGAGGAAATAAATATAATAAATCTTTCAGACCACATTCTGACTGAAAATCAAACTAAATTTCTTTCAAAAGGACTCTCATTTGTACCAGTGCCCAAAGTAGATGTGTTCTAGATTATAGTCGATATTTACAAATTTATACGAATATTGAAACTTAGGCTTTTCTTCAAAGATAAAATGAACTGAAGAGTAAATATGGGAGGAGACTCAGAATATGCCACACTGAATGTTGATGCAGCGGGGATAGATTTGGAAAATTCTGAAGAGTGTGATTATAGCAGCGATTTTGAACCTTTGGACTACCTCATTATAGCCTTAAATCATTCAAATTTGGAAGAATCCTTTTTTCACTTGAACCCTTTGCAGCCCAATTTGTATCCTGAACAAAATAATACGATGGACATGACAGGTACTAATTCATTATAATTGTGGACTCGGAGCTTCTGGAAAATGTTGAAAGCTATAATGACATCGCTAGCTTCCAAACATTGACACGGACAAAGCTTAAACCAAAATCAGTGTTTTACCCGAATGTTACCAACAGTGTACTGACAACATTTGAAAACTTAGTAAATCACGAATTTGAGAAGATTGTCACTACACAGAGGGTAAGATTTAATACAAATTTAACTCTAGGAGAACAGGATGCTTTAAGGGAATTTCAGGGGATTAAAGGTTTAATAATTAAGCCAAGTTATAAGGGGGACAACTCTGTATTACTAAAAGAATCAATTTATGTTAAAATGATTAAGGATATTTTGAGTAACTCAATTTATTATAAAAAGCTAAAAACTAGTCCTGCAAACATCTTTAAAAATGAACTGTTTGATTTTGTTGGTGAACATTTGAACAAAGGTTTCATCACTGCTCAAGAAGAAAACTTTATAAAAACTGAACATCCCAAATCAGATACATTTTATGCACTCCCTAAGGTCCACAAAGATGTTTTTAACCCTCCTGGTAGACCAATTGTTTCTGGGGTTGGTTCTCTAACACAGAATCTAAAATTATTTTTAGATCATTTTTTGTAACCGTGTGCTTCAAAACAAAAGTTGTACATACATGATACAATGGACCTTCTTAATAAGATAAGAGAGGTTAAATGGGAAAGTAGTTATAGGAGGCAAGTATTGATGTTGCCAACCTATATACTTGTATCCCATGTGAAAAAGGGATTAAGGCAACAGAAAGGATGTTGTCATTTGAAAAAGATCTTCCAACCCCCTTTATATCGGAAGGTCTTAAATTTGCTTTAACCAAAAATTACTTTACTTTTGATAGAGATTTTTATTTACAAGTGTGGGGCACGGCCATGGGGGCAGCATTTGTGCCATCTTATGCCAATATCTATATGGGCCAATGGGAGAAAGCACAGATTTATGATGTCAACAGAAATACATTTTTCGATCATGTCATTTGTTGGTATCATTATATAGATGATATATTGTGCATATGGGATGGAACCACTGAGGAATTTGAGGAATTTATAAGATACATCAATTCCAATGAATTTGAACTAAAGTTCACTTATGAAATGAATAAAATTGAACTTAATTTTTTGGATGTAACACTCCATACAGATTCTGAAAATAAAGTACAAAGCAAAGGCTTTAGAAAAGCCACAGCTGCTAATAACATTCTACATAATAGTAGTTCACACCCACGTTCGTTGATTAATTCCATCCCATATGAACAGTATTTAAGATTATGAAGAAATTGTAGTCTGGATACAGAGTTTGAGTCACAAGCTAATGATCTGACAAAAATGCTGTTAATTAGGGGATATCAGTTATCCAACCTTAATAAAGCTTTAGAACAAGCTAGGCTAAAAGACAGGGAAAGTCTTTTAATGCCAAGCAATAAAAACTCAGAATTATAAGGTCCACTGACTTTATCTCTTGAATTCAGCCCCATTGCTGGAGAAATTGGTAGTATTGTACATGAATTTTGGCCAGTACTTACCAGTGATCCAGCTTTGGAACCCATAGTTGTACACCAACCTAGAGTTACTTTCCAGAAAGGGAGGAATTTAGGTGACATGCTAACTAAAAGCCATTATTCAAAAATTGAAATATCTAGGAATTGGCTACCTTACAGACCCCCAGGTTTCTTCTGATGTGGGTCTTACAATATATGTAAATATGCCTCCACTGGTAACATATATGTACACCCACTGCATAATGATAAAGTAAATCAAACAGTTTATTACATGTAGGAGTACATACGTAGTATATGTGGCATGGTGTACATGTGGACTACAATATGTTGGTCTTACCACTTGAATGTTAAAAGTAAGAATTAAAGAGCACATTAGGGCAACAGTTAACTAAAATCTTGAAAATGCTATTGGGGCTCATTATGCAGTAGTCCATTGCTCTAATCCTATTGGTTTAAAATTTACAGCTTTGGAACAAGTGCTTAACTTTTTAGAGGAGGTGATAGAGTTACTGAACTTCAGAAAAAAGAAAGCAGGTGGATCTTCTCTCTGAAAGCCTTAAGTCCACAAGGCATGGATGAGGAAATTGATTTAAGACCATTCTTGAAAGATTCTTGAAACCAATTTGTTATTGAAGTATTTCTATACCAACTTATGTTTCTTTCCTTTTTTTCCTATAGGATGAAATCTTGGAATTGGTAAAAATGAATTTTGTCTGGAAAAAGTCAAATTATTAATGAAGAAACAATTTTTGAATATGGTCATAAATACAAATAGCAAAATAAATAAATAGGAAATCAGTTAATTTCTAATGTTCTTTTAGTTTTTTAGTAACTATCTAACTAATGTTGGTTTGGCCTCTTCCCCCTTTAACTTTATTGATAAAATTTGTTTTGAATAAACGCTGCACTCTAAATAAGTATAGGATCTATTATTAGGATAATTTAAGTTTGAATTAATTTATAGAAATATAATCTTATGGTACAATAAGATTATTTAATATTAACTAGCTCTCTCTTACAAATAAGGGAAAAAGTGGACATTTTTCATTTAAGATATTCATTTTAGCTTATCTAAACAGAAAGCTATGTACATAAATGTTCAATGTGGATATCTGTTGATGTTTGTTTCACATTGTGTATATGTATGTTTATTTGAAATACCTCTTTAAGGCAAAATTAAGCCAATAGTAAATTAATTAGTTAATGAATGACGTCAACAATGTATCAATATAAATAGGGGCTTGCTTTCCTAATGTGACATGCCCCCTGAGGAAGACCTTGCGGTCGAAGCGCTGGGGTAGTTTCGTGCAGTGTCACTGAGCTAGGAGAATAAATAAGCTTTATTTCATATATTGATAATCTTTCTGGCTTTATTTCTTCCTTCGAGTGCATTCACCTAATTTACAGGGAGTTCTTACCGTACTGGTCTGAGGTTTTCCTGATGGTTCAGATTGTTTCTGTCCACCTTTCCTGTATGGTTGATGGGCGGTTAGAAAGTCTTCCGCCAAAGTCACTGCTATCTCAGCAGACTCAGGATTATGTTCTTTGATCCATATTTGGACCTCTATAGGCAGAATCTGAAGAAATTGTTCAACCACAAAAAGTTCAATAATATCCAATTGTGACTTTCCCTCTGGTTGGATCCATTTGAGACCCAACTCTATTAATCTAATGTATGTCTCTCTGGGTGGTTCATGAGGTTGATGCTTTAGGGCACGGAACCTCTGCCTATATGTTTTGGCGTTAATGTCATAATGTTTTAAAATCTCTTGCTTGACTAAATCATAGTCTTCCAGTAAATGGGGGTCCATGTTTCCATATGCAAGTTGGGCTTTTCCCGACAGGTAAGGTGCTAAGCCAACTACCCATTGATTTTTTGGTCAGTTACATTCTTTAGCTACCCTTTCAAAAGTGGTGATATAGGACTCAATATCATCACCAGCAGTCATTCAGGTCAACTTAATGTGCTTTGGGTTATTAGCATTGCCACTTCCCCCAGTTCCGTGCCCTGTCCCCAAGGACTGAATTAATTGTAATGTCTCAGCCCACCTCAAATCCTGTCACTGACGATCTCTCTCTCTCTCTCTCTCTCGGGCATTGAGGTCTCACTGATGTTCACTTTCCAGTTGGCGGACTGCTAACCAGTGTAAAAGGTCTTAAAGTCCCTCAGGAGATCTGTTGCCAGCCTCTGGTCATCTCTCCTGATGCTCCTACTCTTCACTATTACTGTCAGTCTGGTCCTCAGTAATTTCTGATGCCCCCTGTCTCCAAACCTGGCTGTAGGGGATCACGTGTCTTCTCTGTTTGTGATCTAGTCACTGCACCCACCTTCTTCATCTCATCCATGCCTGATGTCATGGTGTACACTTATCACAGTACCAAGTCTGGTACCTTGCTGGTCTCCCCCATTATAGCTTGGACAATCAGCTGTATCCCACTTTTGGCACTAAATTGTGAGTGGGTGTGGGAAGTGATAAGTCAGACACCACGTTTCTTGAAGAACACACAAAGCTTGTGTGAAATGTATTTATAAAAATCAAAAATAAATGACTTCAAGAAAATAATCAAGACAAACAAAAAAAATAAAGTAAATGAAGCACTATTTGGCTTTTCCTTGAACTTAGAACACTTCAGTACTTATAACCTTGCTAAGTACGGCCACAGAGTAGATGTACTTTCGCTCCAGCACATCTACCATCCTCTGTGCTCAAAGACTATCTAACACTTTGTAAAAACATCCACCTTATATAGGTGGCAATTCTGACATCATAGGTCAGCTGATCTGCCCTCTATTCTAATACATGCAATTTCTATGCTAATACATCAAGTAGGGGGATCAGCATGGCCAGAAATGATTTTATTCAGTAAAAACATGTATATATAGCTATCTCTGTCTCTTAATTCTATGCTGTAAGCCAGAAAAAACTTAATTGGGAATTAATAATCTTAGCCCCTGCCACAAGGTGCTGATCTCACACCTCTACTCACTATAAATGTGTGCTAGTAGATGGCCACTGGCCCTTAGGAGTGCAGTACTTGTGAGACAGCAAGTAAACCAGGTAGGGACCTCTTTTAGCACAGAAGAATGATTGTTATAATTAAAGTTCACATTTGTTTCCTGTAAGGTACCTAGTTTTATTTGGGAACTGGTTTTGTTTAAATAATACCCCCTACAAGGTGCTTTCTAAAGTCATTTGAACTGTGGACAGCTAGCTGTCCATCCGGGCATTTTAAGAATTATGGTCTGTGCAGGGTTACTACGGGATTCCTAACTACCAAACATACACTTCACATAGACCAACAGAACAAGCATTTTTTTTTAATTTTTAAAATGTAAGTTTTTGTTTTTCAGGAAGGTTCCTGACTCACTTGGGAAGTGGGTACCGTTATAGGTTGTGCAGTTCCTGCTGGAAACAGTAATGCAAAACCAACTGTTTTGTATACTGTTTGTGAGCCAGCACTGCACAGCATCTGTAAGACCAGCAGACAGAAAGTTTTCTTTACTACTCGCTATTTCGAGTTGTAGTCTGAGTAGTCCATCCAGGTGTTAGGGGAAATTATGGGCTGTTAGAAACTACCTACTGGACCCTTTTTTCCCCCTTTAGCTCATGAATTGATTATTTATTTTCTATCCAGTACTCCTCTGTTACACTCCTCTGTACACATTGTCCAACTCTCTGGGATGAGGTGCCACTCCACTCTGTACAAACCATGCTGTAGACAGTATTGCAAAAACAAACTGTATTTTGCATACTGCTTTCAAGTTTCGCAGGGCACAGGGATGTGGAATACGGGAAAAAGAACACACTGGCTTCAAAGATGGAACAGAAGACCCATTGAATTCTTCCCCACAGGTCTGTGTTTTCAGATAAGGGCCTTTGCTGCAGGTAAGTACCATTTTAAAAAAAACAAATACTGCTATCCGCTTCTAAGCACGACTATAACCATTGTTACTGCCTACAGGCATCCCTGTATTACAGTACTCCAAAAATAAACATGAAGACATTTCTTCTGATGGCAGACTAGCTGCCAGGTGTTTTCTTTGGGCATCACACAATTGTGTACTTCAATCTTAAATGCAGTGCAGCTCGCATGCTTCCGAGCCCACTTGCAGTTGCATTGTCTATACAAAGCAAATTATGTACACCACAGAGAGAGTGAAAGCAAATTATAGCAGGACACCCATGGCGTCTGTTCAATCCCTCTAGGCAGTTTTTTTCCTTCTACTTCCAGGTCCACCAGTCATGGTCCAGAATTGATTTCATTTTAATCAGCACCACTCTTCTGGCTGGTACTCATCAGACAGGAATTGAACCAATTGTTATATCTGATCATTCCGTGGCATGGATTTTGATCTCTCCTGATCCGAACCTTCAAAGGGACACCTCATGGAAATTAAACACACAACTCCTAAAAGAGGAATGAATAATTTCCCACATTAAGTCGCTAATCTCTTCCTTTATAGATTTCAATATGGGTTCCACATGCAGGGAGGACCTGATTTGGTGCTCTTTTAAATGTTACATCAGGGGAGAATTCATTAAGCTAGCTTCCAAAAGGAAAATACAGAGAGAGGCTAGAGTTATTTCTTTGTCGAATCAAATAAGGATGGCTGAAAATAGCTTATCCTCTTCATCTTCCCAATCCAATTTGGAATCCCTACTGAAGCTTAGGAACGAATATGCAGATTTGCTAAGAGAAAAGGCAGAATACGCCATCCTTAAAACCAAATCTCGTTATTTAGACCAAGGCAAGAAGCCAGGTAGAATGATAGCCCTTCAACTGCGGGAAGTAGAAAGCTCAAGGCTGATTCCTGCACTATATTCCCCAGATGGCTCTATTAAAACCTCCCCTCGAGATATCTCCCAGGTCTTCGAATCCTTCTACAGGGACCTATATAGTAAGGGTACTTCTCAAACTTCCCATTCTCGTAATGAACACTTTCTGGATGGCCTTAACCTCCCCTTTCTGCAGTCCCAACAGTGCGCGATCCTGGCCTCTCCCATTACCTTGGTTGACATAGAGGAAGCAAATAATGGGTTAGCACTTGATAAATCCCCAGGTCCTAACGGTTTTCCCTCTAACTTCTATAATGTCTTTTGTAAGGAGATAGCTCCCCTTCTCTTGAAATTATTTGATTACATGTTCCCCTCAGATCCTCGACCCTAGACCCCACTTTGCTGGAAGCCACGATAGTCCTGATTCTGAAACCAGACTAACCCCAAAGTGAGCCAGCCAGTTACCGTCTGATTTCATTACTAAATTATGACATTAAAATTTTAACCAAAATCCTATCTCTTAGAATTAAACAGATTTGGTCTCATCTGCTGAGTCCTGAACAGGTGGGGTTTGTGCAAGGCAGATCTTCTGCCGACCACTTGTGAACCTCTCACATATTTTTCAGGTTGCCCAAGACTCCCAGATTCCCATGGCTTTAGTCTCATTAGACGTAGAAAAAGCTTTCAACAGAGTAAACTGGGAATTTCTTTGGGCTACTCTCAAGAAAATGGGTTTTCTGGAAACCTTCATTCACTGGATTCGGACGGTATACAAGGCACCCACTGCTAGAATTTATTGTAACAGGGTTTTCTCCTCTCAGTTCCCCCTGTTTACAGGCACTCAGCAAGGTTGTCCCCTGTCTCCCTTTTTGTTTAATTTATATTTGGAACCCCTTTTACTTAGTATTAAGAACTCACCTCAGATCACTGGTTGTTCAGTATACCAGCTATCTCTGACCCACTCAGTCTATGCAGATGATATTCTTTTACATTTGGCCAACCCGGAAACTTCACTGACATATGCATTGCAAATTATTGAGCAGTTTGGTCAAGTTGCTAACTATAAGCTAAACCTATCCAAATCAGTTATATTCCCATTAAATGCTCTCACGCATCATGTCAACTTCTCTCATTTTGGTATGAGATGGTCCACTCCCTCAATCAAATATTTAGGCATACATCTCACTAGAGACCCAGAGGTTCTTGGGAGACTCAAACTGGATGACTTGGTGTTGAATATCCAGCAGGATCTCCAAAGATGGGTCAAACTCCCATTGTCATTATGGGGTCATATTAGTATTATAAAAATGAATGTACTGCCCTGTCTTTTCTACCCTTTAAACTTACTGAACATCTGGCTCCCAATGTCTTATTTTCAACAGCTCCTTTCTGTACCCTTTCTAAATTCATTTGGCAGGGCAAACATCCTAGATGAGCCTTCCTTAAACTTAATCTACCCAAGGAAAGAGGTGGACTCTGCCTCCCCAATTTTATTTTTTACTATTGGGCGAGCCATCTGGCCAAAATGGGGAGATGGTTCGAGTCCATACCCAATAAATTTTCTCCTATCTGGCTACAGTTGGAGAAAAGGCTTCTGGATATGCATAACCTTAACTTACCCAGAGTTTTTTATTACACTTTCTCGGCATTACCCCCTCTTATACAAAATTCAACTGTAGTGGTCTCTATAAAGGTTTTGACCCAGTGTTGGAATTTCTTTAACATTTCACCCAAAAAGGATACGGCTCAACCCCTTACTTTAAACCCTAACATCAAAATAGGAGGTTCTCCGCTTTCCTCAGACTGGCTTCCTCAGTTACAGGATACTCTTGTGGAAAGCTTGTTTTCTCAGGATTCTTTCCTCTCTTCAACTGACATAATAGCTAAACTGAATATTCCTCAGAAACATATATTCAAGGTATTTCAGTTGAGACATCTTATGGTCTCTATTTTTGGGACCACATTCATGTTGTCCCAAGTCAGGCCTTTTTTAGATCAGATACAGGAATGTGCAAATAAGGCCCATGGAATCTCCAGGATGTATTCCTTTCTACTGGGTATCAAATATCCTAATGCCCTTACAGGTTCTAAAACTTGGACTTCTCTTCTGCCAGATTCCTATTTGATTTGGAGTCAGATTTGGGTGGACATGCATAGATATCTTACTCAAGATAGGCACAGACTCATACAATATCATATCTTAAATAATCTGTACTATACACTGGTTAAGTTGGCCATACTAGGCAGACTACCTTTGGCTAACTGTACACGGTGCAGCGCAACTAAAGGGAACCTGATACACATTTTCTGGCATTGTGACAAGGTGGCTCCATTATGGACTACAATTCGATCTAATCTAGATCCCCTTCTGGGATTGGGTGATTTGTTTACCATAGAAATATGTATCCTAGGGGTGTTTTCCAATATTAGAGTTCAGGAGTATAGATTTCACATGGCTCTAATTTCCATAGCAGTCAAAAGACTGGTTCTCAAGCATTGAATAGACCAACTGGCCATATCATATGCTGAATGACTGAAATAAATTTCACTTTGTTTTAACACTGAAAGGTTAATAGCAAGCTCCTGGAACCGTATAGCCTCTTTTAATCAGAAATGGGGTAAATTATATGCTTTATATTTGAACTAAGATCCATGCAATACATGCCTCTGACTGTCTCAGCTTGTTTTATCCTCTTTTTGATGCCTGTTATTGCTAAACTCTTAGTTGTTCTTTTGTACCACTTTGTTAGGTTACTTTTAATAAGGCACACTCCAGGGGAGGGGTGGGAGGGTACTGGGAGAGGGGGGGGTGGGTGGGCATAACAATACATTATTATTTGGTTATATTTGATCCAGTGACATTCTGCGTCCATGTCACCATTAAGCTATTCTTGTTGTTATTAGTGCGTGGCTCATTTGTTTTTGTTATATACTTTGTGCTAAGACATAAATTAATAAAGATGTTGAATTTCAAAAAATCGTAGCAGGATAGATTATGCAAGATATCATGATGGGAGGTCACCCCATCATGATAGAAAAGGTGAAATCAGATAAAGGACAGTAAAGAAGTATCACTGCAGTAGATTTAAGCAAGTAAAGGAAAAGACAAGAGGGAATATCTCATGGTTAAAAAGGGAGGAGGGGGGTCTCAACTCTGACAGTATTCATGGACAGATTTATGCTGACCACAATTGCGGTTGACATAAATCCATCACTGTAATGTTGGTCAACAAAATATTTGTCGAAACAGCATTGTAGAGCTCTCAGTTGATAGCACATCTGCCTATGGGCCAGAAGGTCATGGATTCTAGTCCCACACCAGGGTTGGGCTCATACCTAAATGCTGTCACCTGATTGCAGTACTAGGGGGGTGCTGTACTGTCTGATATACTGTGCTATACCCAATACTCACCTGAAATCACTGAAATGCCCGACATACAAATTATGGGCACTTCAGTGAAATAAACTGCAAAATGTGGGAGGCTTTGCCACCCACACCCCCCGTAACTAAAATATCCAACTGTGAGGGGGGGGAGCAGACCCCAGAGTAAAATTATAACAGTTACAGGAGGTGCAGTGTGCAAAATGTCATGCCCGGGACCACAACCCAAGTCACACACAGTATGCCAGCCGAGCGACCAGTGGTATTCCCCTCCACACCACCAGGGCAGCTCTGCCAGCAACCCATCCAGTGTTCGTTTCCTGCAAATCACATGGGGTAAAGTAGCTTACCATTGCATCTGCTACCTTACTCCGTTGGGTGTACTGGTGTCGGGTTAACTCCACTATTGGGCAAAGCTGACCGTGGTAATGTGTTTCAGGCTACTGAGTTTCTAGATAGGGTCAGTATACCGTACTGTCATGGTGTGCTGTTCTGCAGATGAGACATTAAACCGAGGTCCTTTCTACCCATCCTGCTACTGTCCTGTGGATGTCCAGCTGGAAGTGAAAGAACCCAAGGCACTTATCGTAAAGAGTAGGAGAGGTTTTTATTGAATGAAAATCATACAACATATAGGAACAACTAGAGCAACTTTGTATAATTTACAAAATTGTAAAGAAAAACAACATTGCCAGTACATCAAAAAGGAAAAAGAAAATCATATAGAGTAGAACAAGGAAACCAGTACTATCTTGTTATACATAAAGAAATTATATACAATCCCTTTATCCCACCCATCCTATACAGTGCGCCCATAAAGCTCTATCTGTTGGTCAGTAAATCTCTGTAATTCCTGAGAGTAAATGTCCTTCACTTAAGTTATAATATAAGTTATTAACTCATTTTGTCCCAAATAATGCTGCAGTACGATGAACTGGCATTGAACCTGCCATATATAATATTTTATTACCCCACATAAAACCCTCAGAGTGCTGGGATGGTACTGTTGCCACCATCCAGTATATATACCCCCCCAAAAAAACTCATATGACATAAAACTGAAAACAGGATATTTCACTCTTTGGACTAGAGAGTTCCAAAAGGTATGAATATAAGGGCACTAAAGAAATAAGTGCTCCAGTGTTTCCAAAATATAATTACAAAGGTCACTAGGACAATATCATTCTGTGATCTGTTTGTTTATGATTACCCTGGACATCAATTCTACCATATTCTCATCAAATTGTGAAAAAGATTTAAGGATATATGTTAATAATAAACTTACATCAAATGATCACTGTGTTAGAACTGCTTGCATGACCAACAGACTTTTGAGTCAAATAAAATGCACTTTTGTTAATCGCACTGAACAATGCCTTATTCCATTGTATAGGGCATACATTAGACCATATCTAGACTATGACTCCCCTTTCTGGAATCCAAACCAAAAAAAAGACATAGCAATTCTTGAACAGGTTCAAAGGAGAGTAACTGGAATGATTTGAAGATTAACAAACTTGGATTATCAGAACAGATTAAAAGCTACTGGTCTCTTCTCTCTCTTCAAACTAGAAGATTAAGAGGTGATATGCTTATGTTTTTTAATTTAATAAATTCACCAGATCTAATGGAAAAATGTTGTCTAACACTCTCGAAAAGGAGACATTTTCCGAGATTGCATAATAAACAGCTTGAAGTAAAAACTTATAAAACCAGCAAAAGGGAAAACTTTTTTCCAATAAGAGCATCCATTGTATGGAACACCTTGCCACAAGAATTGGTAGAGGCAACTAGTGCCACTGTCTTTAAAAACAAATTAGATG
Source organism: Neoceratodus forsteri (assembly GCA_016271365.2). Classification (NCBI taxonomy): domain Eukaryota; kingdom Metazoa; phylum Chordata; order Ceratodontiformes; family Ceratodontidae; genus Neoceratodus; species Neoceratodus forsteri. The sequence goes on along the minus strand of CM057456.1, from coordinate 1,153,072,915 downwards.
TTTGGTTGAGGGATAATAGATAAATAATGTCCCACATAGTGTGGGGAACAGTCTCGATGGGCTCTGGCCTTCTTCTGTTCTTTCATACCAAGTAATACCATGGCAGGTTAGCCATATGGTATCACACATATGTTTTGGAAGCCTGGACTCTGTTAATTGCTTAATGGTATCTGGGGTAGTCAGGGCCGACCCTTTTGGGAAGAGTACTGGTTCCGTAAAATGGGACCCTATAGTATGATCATATAAGGCTGTCTGAGATAACGTTGTAAAAAGGTCTGGTGTGAGTTTCCACATCTTCACTTTATGTAATGTTGAATAAATATTATTCAGGGCCTGGTTCTTTTTAAGCCTGGTATGGAAATTCCACTTTCCAACCTCCCAAAGAGGTAAGATAGGCAATAACCATGAAAAAGCTTTTGATACTGTGTTGCATGCAATATTATTGCACCAATTTATTCGGATCAACTTAGACCCATGTCTCATCAAATGGGTAGATTCATGGTTGAAAGGTAGGAATCAGTGGGTGACAATAAATCCTCAGAAATTGCAGAGGTTACAAGTGGTGTACCACAAAGATTGGTTCTGGGGCCTGTATTATTTAACATCCTGATATCAACCATGCAAACTTCCAATGGGGTCTGGATAAATAAGTACGCAGATGATAGCAAGATTGACTCAATCACCAATGATGTACAATCAACAAAGGAACTGCGAAATAATTTATACCACTTAGCTATATGGGCTGAACAGCATAAAATGACATTTAATATCAGTAAATGTAAGATTATGCACTTTTGTACAAATAAAGTTGCTTATTATACTCTAAATAAAACTTTATTACAAACAGTGGGAACTGAAATTGATTTAGACATTACTATCACTAATGATTTGAAATTTAACACTCATATAAATAAAACAATCAAAAAGTATACTGGAATTACGGCTTGTATCTACAAGCACATTAAGAGCCGTAAATCTGAAGCAATTGTCCCTTTATTCTCTAGCTTGGTATTTTCAAAGATTGACTATTGTTCCGCCTTTTGTAGTCCAACATCTGTAGGTACTAAAACTGCAATGGAACAAGTGCAAAGAAGATTGACTAAAAATATTCATAATTTGCACAACCATGCCTATGAGGAAAGACTAAAACTCTGAGCCTCTATTCTCTTGAGTATAGGCCCTTGAGGGGGGACCTTTGCCTAATTTATAGGGCATCTAGGGACCCAGCCTTGCCTCAAACTTTATGTTTGCAGTTTACTAATAATGGTGAGAACACTAGATCACATAACTTAAAACTTCTAACCAATATTAATCATACAACTAAAAGAAACAATTTCATAACTCAGAGAGTTCCACATCTTTGGAACTCTTTACCAGCTACTGTTGTTACCAGTTTAGATCTAGACCAGTTTAAATATAATTTGGACCAATATATGGGAAATAAAAAATTTCAATTTCTGCCATTGGGCTAATAGCAGCAAGTTCATAAATGGGTCTCCACCCTTGAACTCGTATAATCCTATGAACCTATGAACCTTACCCACTTTGTCCAATTTATAGGTGGAGCTGTAAATAACCCTGAAAAATTAACAGATCAAAATACAGTATAAAAGAACACTAAGAGGTTCACTAAACCCCCTTTAATTATCAGAAGATAAGTGATCTGTCTGTGGATAGGATTAAGCCTACTCCCCCAAATGGTCTGAAAAAAAATACTATAGAGTTTTGTTTCTAAAGCCATCGGGGGGGAGACAGAGCATAAATGGAGAAAAAGTGGCAAAATCAGAGTTTTAACTAAATATTCTCTTTTAACTTTGAGATTGTCATAGCCTTCCAGACAGTGCACACAAAAGAGCAGCCCATCACAGAAACTAAGGTGGTGGGAGTCATGTGATGATGTCTACCGAGTAACTGCTCCTCGTGACAGCTCCTTCCTTCCCCGCTTACAAACCTCAATTTCAGCTACAAACTTCAACTATTTTCTCCACCTACCTGTTGCTGAAGCAGTCAGGATGTAGTATCTGTTTCCTGCAAGGACTTTGTTGCAGTATGGAAGCCGAAATGAAGTCAGCTCCTCCACGGCACATGCTGCCACCTACCCTGGAGAAGGCCTCTAAGAAAACCAAGGCACAGAGTACGGGAAGTGGGTGGACATCGACTTCTGCTTCAGGGGCTACTCCACTGACTGAGGAATGGTTTCTATCAGACCTCATCCTATTTTGAGATGAAATGTGATCCCTCACCAAAGGTATAAAAGAAATGAAAATCATCCTTGATGTCCTGGCAAAATGCCTTGGAGATAACGAGGTGGGGATGGTATCCCTGGAAAGGAAATTGGAGTGCACTGATCTTGAGGTTGTGGCCCTGCGACAGAAATCGTCCGGCCTTGAAGCAAAATTGGAGGACCTAGAAGGTCGGAGCCGAAGGAACAATACTGTCATCATTGAGTTCCCAGAACACGAGGAAGGCTCCAACCCTCTCCTTTTCATGCAAAAATTCATCCAGAAGCTTGAAGGTCCCTCACCTTATGGGGGCTACCTATTCTATTGAACATGCGCATTGAGCTCTACGCCTCATGCCTCAAGAGGGTGCCCCACCTTGACCAATTATCATGCAATTCTTAAATTATTTAAAAGGCAGCACTTTCTTATGAAAGTTAAAGAGATGCAGGAAGTGCTCTGGGAAGGGTGGCATCTTCACATTGTTCAAGATTTGCCGAGTTCAGTTTGGCAGAGATGCAGGGCCTTCCATCCAGTCATGGTGAAAGTGCTTGCTGCAGGGCAGAAATTTCATATGGGCTATCCAGCCTGTCTGCAAGTTCTTGTGAAGGATCAGTGGCTGTCTTTTGACTCCCCAGAGAAGGCTTTAGAGGAGCTGATGGCAATTCTACTGTATCTCTTTAAAGACCACTGAACAGTTTAATCAGCATAGAGAGTGCTTGCTTGTTTGGCTCCAACAGCAGGTTTTGCTTTGCCTTGGCATTTGCAAATTCTATTATTCATGGACCCATTTTCTTCCCTAAATTGTTGCCTGCCTATCTGGATGGACCTTCATAGTTCAATGTTTGAGCCTTGTGGATTATATGACAGACTCATAATTTGTTTGACTTAAGCTCCCTCTGGGATGGTGATGGCATCAGCTAATTTGATGGATGGTTTTCGGCTCTTGTCATCTATATGTACTGCCATATTTCCTTTCCCCTTCACTGGTTCAGGTCTTTCAGCCTGGATGAACATTCTGAGGAGAACTGGAGCATGTCACAAAGACATCATTCCTCTGGAGTTTTGTTTGCCAGATTTGAGTTAAACTTCTTTGCCTAATTGTGTCTTACTGAAATTTCAGTAAAATGGTCTCTTATTTTATACACTAGAGATTGTTAGCACTATGAAATTGTTTAGGGCAGAGACTATATTCATACTGGTTCAGGGTTCATACCAATGCTGTTCTCTTTATCAACACAGTTTAGAGGGTGTTGTTATTGTTCTCCCCAGTCAGGGATTTAAACATTTTTCAGAGCTAATCTCCCTTCTGTATTTAATGTTAACTTTGATCATGGTAGTTTATTGCATATAGGTGAGTGGGGCAGGGGCTCTGAGTGATTTTTGTGTAACTGTTAAGGTTAACTCACTCGGGACAGGACCTCCTGGTTTGGGGGGTTTGTTTGAGGGGGGAGGAGAGTGCTAGGTCGATGCAATTGGTTGGACCCAATATGGGCCTGTGTGTTTTGGTTTGGTGGGTGGAGGAGGGGACTGGGTTTGGTTTTTGGTTTAAGTCTATTGTGCCTGGTAGTTTTGTCTTTAAAGCTTGGGAGAACTAATAAGTTTTTGTTCTTGGTGGGTTGGTTTTGGTTCCTTTTCCCAATTATATGTCTATGGTGTTCAGGGGTTGTCGAGGTGAATTCTTGGGTGAGTGGGGGGGTGGGACTTTCTCTGGAGTCAACTCATCCTCTTCTTTTTCTTTTGGTCTGTGTTCCACTATCATCTACTATTCTCTCTGGCATCACTGAGCTTGGGTACCTATGGTGTATAATATTACATATTATTCCTGGAATATAAAAGGGGCCCAGGCTCCTATCAAATGTTCCAAAGTGCTACTGCACCTTTGAAAGTTAAAAGTAGATGTGGCCTTTCTTCTAGAAACCCAGCTTCACCCATTCCAGGTGCTGTCATTTCGATGTTCCTGGGTGGGGAAAGTTTTTGGCTCAGGGCTGGACTCACGTAAAAGAGGTGTTGCCATTTTGGTGTCACATTCTATACCATGTCATCTCCTACAGGAAGTGACAGACCCCCAAGGGTGCTATATCTTGGTACAGATTCTGTTGGGGCACCTGGAAGTGATTTTAGGGTCCATCTATGGTCCCACTACACATGATCCCTCTTTTTACGCCCAACTTATCCCTATTTTGTCCTCCTGAACCAGTTTCCCCATGGTCTTTGCCGGAGACTGGAATCCAGTCCTAGACAATGACCTACTGGAGCTAAAACAGCGAGGCATAGCCAAGCTCTCTTACTTAGTCAGCTAGCCCTAAGAGATCTAATGGACTCCCTTGGGCTGGTGAACCCCTGGAGGATTTTGCACCCAGATGTGAAGGAATATTCCTTCCATTCTCTCCCCCATAACTCCTTTTCTTGTATTGCTTTTTTTTTATTAAGTCTGGAGGCCCTACCAGGTATTGCCCTGTGTCACTATGGTGCTAAAGTAATCTCTGATCACCATCCTGCAGTTTTACAGGCCACCTTAGTGGTATCGGTGAACCGGGATAAATCTTGGTGTCTCATTAACCAACTACTGCATTGCACAGAGATAGTTGATCGACTCTCATACTTTAGTTCCACCATTTTTACCTATAATGTTCCCACTGTTCCCAAGCTAGATATCCTTTGGGTGCCTTCAAATGTGCCATTCGGGGGAAACCATATGTCTGGCTACTACACGGAAGGAACAAACCTCTCAGATGGCCTCTTCCCTCTTGCAACAGATTAGGACTGCTGAGAGGAGTCTCTCTTTGTCCTCTCCGCAGTCAGATTTAGAATATATAGAAGCCCTCCAAGCTCACTATAACACCTTGCTGGGGGAAAAGGTGGAACATCGTCACCTCAGGACCAAGGCCAATATTTTGATCAAGGGGTGAAGGTTGGGAAACTCCTCGCCTTACACCTCTGTACACAACTCACAAATACAATAGTCCCTTCCCTAAAACTGGCCTCTGGTACTCTTGTTGCCTCTCCCAGAGACATTGTGTCTCAGTTTCAGGTGTTTTTATAGATCACTATATGCTTCACCTCACACCTTATTTGATTCCCTCCAGTTCGAGGAATTCCTTCAAGATTTAAAACTACCTACACTGGACAAGGCGCAGGCTGACTCACTTAAAGCCTCTCTAACCCTCCCAGAAATCCACACTGCAACAGACTTTCTTGCACCGGATAAGTCCCCTGGCCTGGATGGCTTATCCTCAAATTTCTATAAGAAATATGAAGAGCTATTAGCTCCGCATCTTCTCAGTCTTTTCCAATATGTTTTTTCACATGGTCTGTCAGATCTACTGTATCTCTCACCACCACCACCATAGTGGTTGTCCCAAAGCCAGGGCGGGACTCCTTGTTGGTATCTAATTACTAACTTATATTTGTAATTAATGTTGATCTTAAAATTTTAGCCAAAATCCTGGCCACCAGGCTTAACTCAGTTTGGGACTGTCTCCTTAGCAGAGAACAGGTGGGATTTGTTTCATGATGGTTGTCGGCTGACCACCTTTGGAAACTTCTGCATCTTATTTCTGTGTCCAGGGACTCCATTACACCCTCAGTTCTGGCCTCCCCTGGATGCAGAACAAGCATTTGACAGGGTTTCATGGGATTACCCCTTCAACTTGCTTCCAAGGTATAATAGTCCCCCTGAATTTATTAAATGGGTCAAGGTGCTTTATACCTAACCTTCAGCATGCATCCTTTGCAATGGAGTACTCTCTGAACCCTTTCCCTTGCAACAGGGTACACGTCAAGGTTGTCCTCTTTCTCCCTTCCTATTCAATTTGTATCTAGAGCCTTTAATTAGGAAAATAAATATTTCTCCTCGTGTCCATGTAATTCCCTTAGGTGTTTACCAATATGAGTTGTCCGTCTATGTGGATGATATCCTCCTCCATGTTATGTCCCCCTCTTCTTCATTAGCTGCTGTGTTAGATATTATTACCCACTTTGGCGCAATCTCTAATTATAGACTGAACTGAAATAAAACTGAAGTGATGCCTCTGAACAGTTTTACCACCAAAGCAAATACTGACCATCTTGGATTTCTCTTGGTTAGAGACAGGCTGCAGTATCTGGGGATATACTTGAGTGCTGATCTGACCAAAATGAAACAATTCAACATAGACTGTATTGTGTCCCAAATTAAGGCTGACTTGGATCGTTGGTCTTTGCTGCCTTTAACTTTGTGGGGCCGCATAATAAACACTTAAAATTAACATCCTTCCTAGGCTTTTGTATCCCATTACAATGCTTACTCCAAACTTGCCAAAAGTATAGTTTCATCATCTTAATAGACTCTTCTCCAGGTTCCTCTGGAAGGGGAAACCTCCCTGGCATGCCCTGGGTAAATTGACGAGGTCAAGGGAAGCCAATGGCCTTCAGTTCCCTAATATATATACCTATTATCTAGCTATTCATTTTTCCAGGTACCTTTCCTGGACCCATCCGATACATGGTCAGACCTACATACCTCACTGGCTGGAAATGGAATCCACATTGTGTTCCCTTCACAACCTGGACCCCCAAGCCCTGCTTTATGTTCCCCCCTAAAAATCGTACCTGGTCTTCTACGGTATTCTCCTATAGGTAACTCTCTTTATGTCCATCAACAATTATGTTCCCTGCTACAATTGAAACCCAGGATGGACATCTCCCGACCTATCCTTGGCAACCCTAACTTGAGAATAGCCAGTAAGATCCTGACCCAACAGACCTGGCCATTCCTTGTTTTGCATCGGGTAGCACACCTAGTACAAGCTGGTCAACTTTTTACTTTTTCAGAGGCACAATCCAAATTTAACTGGCCCATGTCCCTGTCCTTTAAATACTATCAGATCAGGTACATGCTACTACATCACTTTGGGACCAGCAATTGGAATAGACTATATGGTGACACCATACTCCCTTTAGTCTCAGCGGCACCCTTCTCCCATACTGTGGCCTACTACCATGCCTGGCTTCAGGAGGCTTTGGCAGAGAAGGAAAATGCCTTTTTCTATACCTAGGACCAATCCCTTCCCTCCCCGCATGGCTCCCAGGACTGGGCACATGTTTGGAAAACTACTTATAAATATGTTGAATGGAACCAGTACCGTTTAATGTTATTTCAAATTTTACACAATATGTACTATACCCCGATAAAGTTGCATTGCATGAATAGGCTGCTCTCTGACCTATGTACCCATTTCCAGAAGGAACCTGGTACTTTACTACACATTTTGTAGACAAGTGAAAAGGCAATGCCATTCTGGAATGATATTAAACTACAAATGGATCCAATACTCGGACTACAGAAGGTGTTCGCTCCTGAAATTTGTATTCTTGGAGACTGTAATGGGGCCCCTATAGGCACACAGAAGCCACATACTGCTTTGATAACTGCATGCACTAAAAAAGTAATACTGCGGCATTGGTATGATACCTACCTCCCTACCTATATGAAATGGTACCAGGAAATCCTTTGCACCTTACAGGCTGAGCGCATCATAGCGTATATGTCAGGCCACAAAAACAGATACGTTAGAGTATGGGAACATCTTTATGCACTGCTGACACTGTGAGTCACATGCTATATGTTATGTCTGGTCCCTGTGCTAGTTCTTTCCATTCATGAAATAGACCAGATCTCATTTTATACCAACCCATTGGGTTAAGTTTGGGGTGACTCTGGAGAGAAAAGGGTTTGGGAGGGATGGGGAGTTTAGGAGGTGGTTGGGGCTTTTTTTTTTCTTTCCTTTCTTTTTGGGGGTGGGGACCAGGCAGGTACATGGCTAGTAATCTGTTTCTGTCTTTTTTTTATAGAAAACATCCATACATATGTATTAGTCTGATATATTGCTTACCTCGACTACTTGGACATGTGTATAATAGTGTACTGCTTCCTTTTATTTGATATCAATCTGTCCTTGAAAAACTAAATAAAGTTCATTGAATTTGAAAACAAAAGAAACCAAGGTGATGCAGCTAAGGCAGCCAGCTGAAATTACGATAAGAAAATGATATAGGTAAAAAAATGTATTGCAAGCTGCTAGTGAGGAACAAGCCCCAGGGGGTTCTGATGAAGACCACTTTGGTGGTAGAAGCGCTTGTTTCTCACTAGCACCTTGCAATAAATCTTTCTTACCTGCAGTTTATAATTGTGTGCTGAATCTGTGCTGAGTGCAGCTTTTCTGTTTTCCTTCCAGAGAGTAGCATTCCTTTCACTGTTCCTGAGTACTGACTCCCAGTTCAGCTGGGCCATATCTAGGGCCCCAAACCGTATATCTAGAATAGTGATCTCAGATTCCAATGGGGTGTCACTGAATGTGTCCCGACAAAACCGTGAAAGCAAAACAGCACAGTCATGAATTTATATTTTCACTCCAAATTTCCAACATTGTCATTGTTCTGCACCTCCTTATGAACAGTACAGCTGTCATTTTTCACCTCCTGGCCGAAATGTGTTTTTGCCCTTCCGGCGCAGAATAGCATGGTCGCTGTGGGAAATCTATCTTTGAGACACATTATGAAAATGACAGTGACACTGTTCATTAGCAGAGGTCCTAAAATGCCTATATTGAAAATTTGGTGATGAACGTTCATAAAATGAGTGTTTTCTGAGTGTGCATTGCACAGTTTGCATGCACGCTCGTAACTTCGTGAATTTGTAATATTTTCACTCCAGATTTTCACAATTGGCATTTTTCCACACCTCCTTATGAACAGTACAGCTGCCATGTTACATATCCTGGCTGAAATGTATTTTTGCATGTACGGTGCAGAAGTGCATGATCACTGTACAAAATCAGTTTTTGGGACAGTGTAAGGAAATGACAGTGACACTGTTCATGAGCAGAGGTCCTAAAATGCCTATGTTGAAAATTTGCTGCTGAAAGTCCATATAATGACTGTGTTGCTAGCATGCATTGCGCAGTTTCCATGCACCCTTGTAACTTCACAAATTTGCTATATTTTCATGCCACATTTTCAACATTGGCATTTTTTCACACCTCCTTTTCAACAGTGCAGCTGTCATTTTCCACATCCTGCCCAAAATGTGTTTCCGCACCTGTGGCCCACAAGGGCATGGTCGCTGTGGGAAATCAACTTTTGGGACTGATTAGCAAAAATCACAGTGTCACTGTTCATGACAGGAGGTCCCAAAATGCCTATTTTAAAAATGTGGCTAACAAGCTTCCACAAATAATTGGGTTACGGCCGTGTGTTGCGCAGTATCTATGCATGCTAATGACTTCACTAATTTTTTATATTTTCACTCCAGATTTTCAACATTGCCATTTTTTACGCTTCCTCATGAACAATACAATTGCCATTCTCCACATCCTGCCAAAATGTGTTTTCGTCCCTGTGTCGCCAAATGGCATAGTCACTGTGCAAAACCACCTTTCAGCTCACAAACTGATTGCGCCACTTCTCTTGAAGTGGGCTCTCAGACAGCCCATGTTGAAAATCTGGAGTGAAAATACCACCGCACCCCTACGGTGTTAGGGTTTCCAACTGTAGCACCCCACCCAGTACAGACTGACAGGTGCCAGGGCTGTGACTTGGGATCACTGGATGTAATACTCATGCCATTGCACCCCCACCCCCACCCTGCAGCCACTGACAGGCATCGTGGTGTGCCTTGCACTGTTCGACCACAAAATTCACCCCATTCTCCTATACTGCACCCACATCAGCATATGTCCTTATGGAATGGGGTAAGTATAATGCCCAAAGACCCCAAAGCACACCACGACACTTGTCAGTGTCTACAGGGTAGGGTGACATACAATGGCATGAGCATTATAGCTGATGACCCAAAGGCACACCCCAATGCCTGTCACTCTCTACAGGGTGAGGGTGGGGTTGGCATCACTTCAATACTTCACTGCCATTCCTATTATGCATCTCTACCTCTGGCACTACTAAAGCCAATGCCAGCGAGACAACATTCAGCATTGACAAATGCTTGTTTTCTATGCCATTTTTACTTTAATGTTCCCTGTAGTATGTTCTGTTCCACTACCATTCTTTTGAAAAAACTTTCTTTTGCTTAGAGCTTCTTTTTTCTTTATAAATCATTCCTCATCTTTTGCCATTATTTCTTCCTGCATTTGGCACCGAGCCAACCACTCTTGTTCTGAAAGCTTCTCAGCTCCCTTGAAATCCCATGTGCTCTCTGACTCACTTTCAGTACTGCTGTCTCTCCATTTTGCCTCTAGTATTGTAACATCTACAGTTTCTTGGTTTCATCCATAAATATCTTCATCCTCCCGATTTACACCAACTGGGAGGGAAGATAACTCCACAGCCTGCTGCAGCTCCTCATCAACTTCAGCCACTGACTCTTCCATTCCGGGAGTGGGCCAACAGTGCCCTCTCTCAAAAGAACAGGGGAATTGTTTATTTACAAGTGTAATCCTGCTACAAATCCGTATTCATCTCCGATTGGCCTGGGCCTTGCCACACTGGCCCAGCCAGACTACCCGCTGCACAGAGAAAGCCATCGACGAGAGACCTGCCTGGGGATCAGCCTCCTGCTCTATGCTTGAACAGGAATGATGCCTCAGTGATTCGTGTGGGCCCTGTTTCTCATGGCACTCCAGATCAACCACCTGCAGTCTCGATTTTCATCCTGCCTGTGTCCAGTATTGGGTATCGTGAGTAAACATCATGATAGCTCCCTGCAACAACAGCTTAATCTAAGTGTATCATCTGATTGTCTTGTTGTTTTTTCTTTCATGAACTGAGCCCTCCAGTTCCAGATTACAAATAGTGTGGTTTGTGCATGTTGTTTTCTTCCATCACAGGGCCCCAACCAGCTTCGATGCCGGCCTACCCCGGGCAACAGTCCTGGCTAGTGTATCGTCTTCCTACCTGGTTACCCAGAGGTGTGACTATGTGGGGACTTAAAGTGCATGCCTAACTGTTTGATTGATATAGCCTTTAAGCCAATTAACCTGATTTCGCCCTTCCCTTGTTCAAGCCCCCTGAATAAATCAGATCTAGCTTTTTCTGCATTTAATCTGATTGCGGTTCCAGTTTGTGCTCAAAGTACTGTACTGTTGCTATTTGTTGTGCATAACCTTGTTTTATAAGGGTTCCCCAGGGTCGAGCCAGAGGAACCAGCCCTGGTGGTAAGTGCAAACTGTGTGGGTACTTGTAGGGTGGACAAGGGGTACTGTGAAAGTGATTACTGTATATTGTTCAGGCCACTAGCAGGGAAAGAGGGGCGATACAGTGTCCTGGAGGGCTGTGCCCAGGTAAGCTTGACCACTAACAATCCTGACCTTTGGGTGGAGGCACCGGTTTTAGAAGTCAGGCCCCTTAACTTGCAACTAGCCACGCAGGCAGGGGTAGTAGCCCTTGGGATAGCGCAACCTAGGGGTTACATCTTGGAGGCACCGCTGAGATTAGCATCCCCTAGTGGCCAGGAGGACCAGTGTTTCGTCATACTGAAAGATTTGGCGCTAAACGTTTTCATGCCTTTGGTGAATTATGGAGAGTGTGTTCTCTGGGATTGTGCCCACCCCCTGTGGGGAGGAAGATTGGGAAACTTGGAGTATGTGTACTGAATGGATGTTAAGTGATTGGCCAGCGACTGATGACCAAAAGAGGCAGACCATGTTGGCGTCACTTAGAGGGCCTGCGTTGCGAGCCGTGTGGCGACTTTGGGAGCAAGAGACCCCTGTATCTCCCAAACAGTATTTGGATGCTTCAAGTGCTGTATTTGACCCTGATTTGGATGTAAAGAAGTTGTGGCAAAAGTTTACCACTATGCAGCAACAGCCAGGGGAGCTGTTGTCGGAGTACCTTCTGAGAGTGGAAGGGGTACTGCAGAAACTTGTAGCCCGAGGGGAGGTGACACCCTTGGGGATGGATTGGATGCAGATGAATCAGTTGCTGACTTCGGGCATGGACTCCAAGTCATTGGTGTGTCAGCTGCAGATGCAACAGTGCCTGATTGATGCACCTGACTTTTGTCTATTGATGCAAGCAACTAGAAGAGTTGAGCGGTCATTGGAGGTGGACCCAGCATTTGGCTTTGAGACCCACTATTTCAGCTGACCTTCGGGAGGGGGGGCCAGTCTGAAGTTTCTAGTACGGGGACTGAAGCTAGTAGTGAGGCTGTTGAAGCTACTGTGGAAAACCACCTAAGGATCCTAGAGACCGAGTTTGCTCGATTGTGTGGGGTGCTGTTCAATGTGTTTCATCCCCCAGATTTTCCTGTTGGAAATATTCAATTTACAGACCTAGCCCCATACTAGATATTCTAAAAACCATGCTGCGAAGGGAAGAACAAAAAAGGGTGCCTCTGCCCCATCCAGCCCCGGGTTAGCTGATAGAGTAGGGCCCCTCTTACACTGTTTAATGTACAGAAGTTATGACATGATACGATATTTGTGCATGCTCATGGTGTGATGCTGATTTCATTGTGATTATCATCCATATGGTGAAATGTATAATAACACGATAAGTCTGTTAACTGACGTATTGGATTGGTATGCTATGCAAATACTATGTTACATATGTCTTGTATATATTGTGTTCCGAATGGTGTGATGGTACAGACTTGATGCGGATGCCAAATTTTCTCCAGGCAGAGAAGGATGTAACCTCCCTACAAATGGGGGTTCCCAAAAAGTCTTCCTTGAGCTTGCCTAAATGCTTACTGCCAGGCTGGTGTACTGCATTTTAGCAGTTAAACATTATTGCCTGAGAGTGCCTATATAGCCTCTATGTACTGTTTCTTTAAGGGCTGCCTAGATTGCAGTAATAATTGATCTGGGAGGGGGACTGAGAGTTTCCATGCTCAAGTCCCACCTGGACTGTCTGATAATCACTCCATTTCTACCATCGCTAATTGCACAGTGGGAGCCCTGTTAGAAGATGTAACTGTTTGCTGGTTATTTATTAGAGTGGTAAAGAAAATGTAGTTTGTCTAATCTGCTTTCTTTGCAGCATGGACATTTCTGTGTATCACCACAATCTTGGTCCTGGACTGCCGAATTGGACCAATCAGTACTTTGGGACTCTAAAATGGAGCCTGACTACAGGGGCTTGGTGGAGTCAAAATCTGTAGGAACTGTAGTTTTAGGCTTTTGGTACCTAAACTGCCCTGGAGGGGGAGCCCTTGTTGTGAATGACAGACAGATCAACCAATTGGACCTTTTGGATCTGAGGGAAATTCCCAAGCTGCCAGCAGAAGTGAGGCAGAAGTGATCTGGCGCTGAAAGAGCGAGCAGCTCGAGGAGCTGCTGCTCACGGGGTAGCGTGGGGGACTTGGAGGGAAGGCTGAGTCTGGCCTGCTTTCCTTTATCTCTCCCTCATGGAGAGTTAAGAGAAGCCTCAATTCAGACTGTGCCTCCAAACTGTTCTATGGTACCCCAAGTTAAGGGCACAATGAGCAGAAAGAAGTCAGATCTAAGTGGGGAAGTGAAGAAGCAACAGCTCGAGAGAGTCGAGCAGCCGTCTGAGTAGTTTCGTGCGGAAGAACTGTGGAAAGGCTTAAGTTTGGCCTGTTTGTATGCCTGCTGCCCCCGAGGGGGAGAAGAGAATTATTTCAGACTGAATCCGAGTTTGTGAGAATGAAGTAAGACACTGAATTGTGACCAGGCTCAACCTGAAAAGGACAGAAGATTTGCTGAATGCGATCAGCTTGTCAGGACTTCTAGCCACCTCTGAAGTTCCGGTTTGTGTAGAGACTCTGTGATTGTGACCAGAGATCAATCTGCTGGTACAGTGGAATTTTCCTTACCTGTAAATGTGATGTGTGCTGATAGTGGGTCGTGACTTGGTTCCCCACTGTGTATCTGAACTGTTTTGCTTGCTGGAGGCTGTATCCAGCTCCACCGACTGAAATCTGTATTCATCTCCAATTGGCCTGGGCCTTGCCACATTGGCCTAGCCAAACTACCCACTGCACAGAGAAAGCCATCGACGAGAGACCTGCCTGGGGATCAGCCCCTAGCTCTATGCTTGAACAGGAATGATGCCTCGGTGATTCATGTGGGCCCTGCTTCTCCTGGCACTCCAGATCAACCACCTGCAGTCTCAATTTTTGTCCTGCCTGTGTCCAGTATTGGGTATCATGAGTAAACATCAGGGTAGCTCCCTGCAACAACAGCTTAATCTAAGTGTATCATCTGATTGTCTTGTTGCCTTTTCTTTCATGAACTGAGCCCTCTGGCTTTGGATTAAAAATAGTGTGGTTTGTGCATGTTGTTTTCTTCCATCACAGGGCCCCAACCAGCTGCGATGCTGGCCTACCCTGGGCAATGAACCTGGCTAGCCCACCTGCCTCCTGCCTGGGTACTCAGTGTGAGAGTGACTGTGTAGGGACTCTGAAGTGCATGCATGACCACATGATTGATATAGCCTTTAAGCCAATTAATCTGATTACACCCCTCCCTTGTTCAAGATCCCAAATAAATCAGATTTAACTGTTTTTGCATTTAACCTGACTGTGGTTTCCATTTGTGCTAAAAGTACTGTTTTGTTGCTATTTGCTGCGCATAACCTTGTTTCATAGGGGGTCCCCAGGGTCGAGCCAGAGGAAACAGCCCTGGTGGTAAGTGCAAACAGTGTGGGTACTTGTATGGTGTACCAGGGTACTGTGAAAGTGATTACTGTATATTGTTCAGGCCACTAGCAGGGAAAGAGGGGGGTTACAGTGTCCCGGAGGGCTGTGCCCAGGTTAGCTTGACCACTAACAACCCTGACCTCTGGGTGGAGGCCCCCATTTTAGAACTCAGGCCCCTTAACCTACAACTAGCCACACAGGCAGGGGTAGTAGCCCTTGGGATAGCACCACCTAGGGTTTACACAAGAATCAAGTAAAACTAGTACAAATACAGGCCAAATTACAAGGAAAACAGGAAAGTCAAAAGAAAAAAAACTATTGCAGTAATTCATGCAGAGACTTAAATCAACAATAGGGGAATTTAGTATGAATGAAATAGAAAAAGAATTGTCCAAAACCTCAAAAAAAAAAAGAAGAAAGGAGAAAGTGAAATGAAAAACCAAACAATACACACACAAAAAAAAAAACTGTAGAAATGGACAGGGATGGCTAATGAAGCTTCAGCAGAGGGGGGAAAATGAAATGAGAAAAAGAAACAGAAATAACCAACTGGTACAAGGAAAGAAAACTAATTCTGTAACCTACCGTCATGAGAAGAAAAAAAATTGCAGTACCAAAAATCAGAAAATTGCCCATGGGCAGTGTTTCCAGCAGTGTATCCAGATCAACTGGGGAAGCCTGATTTGTTCTCCTGCACACTGTCTTCGTAGGTCTCATTCTACCATCTGCAACATGGTGGCATGATCCAGGAGCTACTGTTGCAACACAAATTTACAGTAAGTTCTCCAGATCACCACTTTGAGAAAGGAAAAAATCATGAGCAATATGGAAGGATCATGCTTTGAAGACCTGCCTGTCACAAAACCATAAATAAGGGCATCATAATTAAGGGAACACCAAAATGGGTCAGCCCAAGAAGTTCCCAAAAAAGACCAAAAATGGAGAATGAATGGACAATCAAAACATAAATGCTGAATTGATTCAGTCATGTCTTGGCAGCAGTCCCTGGAGCAAAATCATTCAGTGATGCTCTTATGTTTATGATTGCCCTTGACATTAAGCTTGCCATGGCAACACAGCCATATTACATCCCAATACTGAGGGGAAAAAAAGAGTCAGTTAAATAAAACAGAGCATCTGAAGGGGTGTCATTCAGACTAATGCCCATTTCGTCCATGGGGAAGGAGGTTCCTGAAATCCAGGGGACTATATTATACTGAGAAAACATACTATAGAAAAACACCACAGGGTGTACCATGTGCAAACCACCCTTATCATAAGGGAGATTAAGAATGTCCCACTTTATTAGGTTAAGCCTACTTGCCCAAACCATAGTAAAAAAGATGCTATATAATTTAGTCTTCAAACTTACAGGAAGGGAAACAATAGCTCTGACATAAAGGAAAATTGGGAGCAGAAATGTTTTAACCACTCTCACCCTTTTTTTATCTTGGACAGTTGCCAAGATTTCCAAAGGGCCACACAGGCTGCCCTGATATCAGCGGTTTTAGTCCAATTTAACTTTTACAACTTGGAGCTCCCAAAATAAATTCCTAGAATCTTGACTGACTCATGGGACATAGTAACTTCACCAATAGCTGAGGGAAATGATCCATGCATTCCAATAGGAAGTAACATTTAGCATAGTTACAACTGGAACCAGTAATCGTGGCAATGGAAGTGAGCAGCTGAATTGCATGCTCACTTGAGGGGACTTCCTCGATGAATAAACAAACATCAGCAGCAGCATAGGCTGAGAGCTTAACAGGTGTGGAAGTGATAGGATGGGGGATACCCAAAATATGGGGTGTGTCTGTCACTGCCTGCAACAGTGGATCCAAAGTGAGAGGACTGAATGGGCATCCTTGGTGGACCCCCCAGTGTGAGTAAACACGGGGTCACCATGAATCACTTATGGTGAGGATAATCAAGGAACAGGAATAAAGCAAATGCATCCAATTAATAAAAGCATGGGAGAAACCATACTTCTGGAATACCAGAAAAAAATAGTCATGGGACACTATGTCAAAAGGTTTAGCTTGATCCAACATAAAAAGGAAGTGGCCTTTCTGGTGGGAATTACAAGAAGCAATCAAATCACTATTAAGCAGTAAATTATCTTGAATATTGTGGCCAGGAATGGAGCAGGATTAGAGGGGATAAATAATCTATGCAAAAATATGTGCTAAATGTGTACAAAAAATCTTTGTAAGATGCTTTGCATCAGTATTGAAGTAGCAAATGGGTCTCCAGGTAGAAAAAAACTGTTTATCACCAGACTTAAACAAAAAAATTTGAATGGCTTTGGTAATGGATCCTGAGAGGATCAAATGACCCAGGATAGTATTAAACACAAAAGTGAGTATCTGAGCCAAAAGTGACAGTACTAACTGGTACAATTTGGACATCAGGCCATCTGTCCCAAGTGAAATTCATTTGCACAAAGACTGGATCACAAACAGAACTTACTCTTCAGCAATCGGCTAAGTAATAAAATCACTATTCGTAGTGTTAGGCAAAAGTTGCGAATTCTGCTTTCGTGGAACTTCCGTGCAATTAAAAAAATGTTGCGCATATTTTTGAACTTTTGCCATCGGTGAAAAAGTTTTTTTCTGTGAATTTTTGCCCATTTTCAAAGACTAATACATCTAAACTACAGAATTTATTCCATCTGCAGTTTAGATGTATATTTGAAAATGAAATTCTCCCCCGCCGTCTAGTGCGGTGCCCTTCCAGCTGATTGGGGACCCAAAGTAATGAAATCCCTAGTGGCTAGTGGTCCCACCCCCAGGTCCCCCACCAGATGATCACGGGTCTCATCAAAAACCTGTCCCACTCACTGGTGTCTAGCAGACCCCCCCTCCCTATAATCCCACTCCTTAATACAATTAGTCCTCTGACTCCTCCCTCCATCCATTCATCACCCTAATTGAAATTATTCCCTGATGTCTAGTGGATCCCCCTCCCTATCCCTATTCCCTGATCCCTGAAAAAAAAAGAAAAGTGATCTTCATTTATTCCCCCAATCCCTGGTGTCTAGAGGCCCCCACCCCCACCCTGAAAGTTAGTGAAGACCACCACTACCACCCCACTCCCAATCCCAACTCCCCCAAGTGAGCCACTGGCACAACCCTCCTCTCTATTCCACAACTGGCAGCCCACTGAGCTGCTGTCAATATGAATGAGTGCATGCTTGCTTGTACAAGCACAGACTCATTCTTTGCCGCTCCCAGTCATTGTTTGCAAGTTTTCAGGGGTAGAGGAGGGAAGGGGGCTGTTCCAGTTGCCCACGGGGTAGGTAGGATGTCGGAATGGCATAGTGGACCCTGAAGAGGTCCACAATGCCATTCCCCCATCTCACCACCCCCACAGGTGACTGGAACAGCCCCCTCCCTTCTGACTTCTACCCCTGAAAACTTAAGAAAGATGAGCATGAGCTGAGGTGCCTCTGTGGAGGTTGTAAATGCTAAACCCAGGATCTCCAAGCATGAGGTTGCCACTTGGAGGTGGTAGAAGGTGGTTGTAATGGGGAAGTCACAGTCTTGAGCTCGGGATGTAAGGGTGACTGAGTTAAGAGTGGAGGAGGTGCCCTATTCCCCAGGGGGTTCCCAGTGTGAAAGCCATCACAAGTCTCAATCTGATAAGTAAATTGATGAGCTGGATCCAGAATCCAGGACTTGCCATCTGGCCCAGTTGTTCATATCATCCTCCAGTGGGCCTTGTCCGGGCTCCAACCAACCTCAGAAGTCACAGGAATAGCATCCAGCTGGACCGGTGAAGTAGCCTGGTAGTCCCCTGCCACAGGGTCTGTGGGCACCAAACTCACAGTTGCTGCAGGTTCAGGGAGGGACATCACAGAGAGCAACACTGGAGGAGCCCCAGATGTATTCAAGATGTCACCAAGCAAGGGTGGGTGAAGGAATGTTTCCAAACAGAGAGGCCGTACTGAGATGTCTGCTTGTGAAAAAAGAGCCTTATGCTCAGTAACAGAGGCCTCTGGCCCAACAGCAAACAATGAATGAGTCTTCCCAAGAGCAGATGGCTTGGGGGCAGTACCAGAAGGAGAATCCATCAAAACAGGCAGAGATTCTGAGTAACAAGCGGGTGTATTGCTAGCAAAAGACAGATTCAATGAAAGCGTTGCAGGAACTACTAAATTGGGGCATGAACCTATCCAGGATGTACTTTGGTCTGCTGCAGTCTAGTAAGCAGATGTTCCAAAGCAGGTTGAAGAGTACTAGGCAACTCTGGCACCGGTCTGACAGAAGTAGCTGAAACAGTCAGAAGAGCAACCCGCTCAGTAGTAAAAGAAAGCAGTGGTGCTGGGAAAGTAGCCTCAGAGGTCAGGAGCAAAGGCAAAGAAAGGGCCCCATCTGATGTACACAAAGTAGTCATTTCAGACAGACAGTGGAGAGGGTCTGTAGATGACAGAATACCAGAAGAAGCAGTGACCAACTCCTGAGAGGTAAAGAGATCTTAGTGGCACGGACTGAGAGATGTGGGCAGAGAAAACATTTTATCAGTTGGTGTAATCCATACTGGTGGCTTGTCTGCAGATAATCCCAGAGTAGAGCATCCAACGAAGGTATGGAAGTGTCCAGCAAAAGCAAAAGGTGTGCCACTTGAGCCTGCATTTCCCGACAGAGCAGGGGGTCCTCAGGGTCGCAGTCAGTAATTTTAGTAAATCCAGTCAAAACAGGTGTTCCGTTCATTGTAGGTACCACAGGGTGAAGCAACTGATTCAAAGGAGCAGAATCTGCCATCAAACAGTGTTGTATATCCATGAAAAGGGAGGCATCCATCTGTACAGGCAAAGTGATGTCCATGGGGGAGTCAGCAACCTGCTGAACATTCCCCGTGTCTCTGAACACCAGGTCAGCCATCTTTGCTATTGGCCAGCAGTTCCACCTACTGACAGAGCAGTGGACTTTCCCATGTCCTAGATAATATTCCCCTTCCTATAAAACTGATTCATGCAATTGTCCAAGGCTGTGTGTGAGTGTTGATGTGCAAAATTAGTGCACTACATGATCTGTCACTTCACAGCCAGCTTAGCATTACTTGTAAGTTGCTTTGGGATACAATATGTATGAAAAGCACTGTATAAATGATGATTCTTCTCCTTCTTCATCTTTCTTCTTCTTCTACTTCCTTCTTCTTCTTCCTTCTTCCTTATTCTACTTCTTCTCCTTGTCCTGCTTCATCTTATTGATTGAGTTCTTCTGTTTCAATCAGCATTGCACTCACTAAAATGGAAGCACTTAACATCTTTGCCCAGGATGCAATATTTTTCAGAAGTAATTACATTTACTTATAAAATACAAATGATGAGTTATTATTTCGGCATTGGGTGGGTGGTACTAAGAAGCTAAGTGTGGGGTGTGTTTAACAAAAAAAAAAAAAAACAAGTTTCCCATTTTATAACAGCATATAAAAATGGAATACATGATAAAATATGGTCAATCATGCTTAACTCAGCATGCGCTTTCATCTCTGGGCTGCAATAACATAAGAGACCCTTCGAGCTTCACTCTCAAAATACTATACCTTTGATGTTATATCAGTCCTTCTACTGACTCACAGCCTTGTAGTGTATGGTTGCCCATATATTATTCAATATATTGGGTGCTCTAGATTTTATTAGTTTCATATCAAAACTGAATGACTCAATGTTTTTTTCTTTAAACATTAACAGCCTTGCCTCAACAGAAACTCTATACTTTATAACTTGATCCACTAGATCAGGGGCTCTATATTTCACAAATTCACTTCCAGACTGAAGAGGCAGAGTCTATTGCTCTATTAAGCCTGGTAAGGCTAAGCTCAAACCATTCTGCTATGGTTCAACCTGCCATGTCATTTAAATCATTAGAGTTATATTCTGAGCAGCAGCATTCCACAGAGGGAACTGGCACACTGCACAGAAGAACTGGAATGCAACCTGGAAAACTGGTCACCAGCTGATAATCTACCATCCTAGTGAGAGTTACACACTGGGATGCCACATGCCAGGAAGTGCTAAACACATGTTTTTCCTGGCGCATATTCAATCTAGATTTAGTAGGTTAATAATCAGGAAATCTGAAAACTGGAATAAATCTTAATAAAATATACTTTTAAAATAACATGTCCCTAAGCAGCTCTCCCTCATGACCACATGGCCCCTTAAATCCTGCACTTGTGACTTCCCTTCGCCATATGCCTTACTGTAATCTAGCCCTCCTCCCTCCCTCCCTCCCTCCCTCCCTTCCTTCCTTCCTTCCTTCCTTCCTTCCTTACTTCCTTCCCTCCTCCATCAAACTCCCCTCTTCCCCACAACCCCCTCATTTCTTCTACTATCTTCTCCAATCTTCCTTCAACCACAACCCCCCCCCCAAAAAAAAATAGCTTTGGCAAGGCCTTCCTGGGCTGATGCTTCCCCACTTCCTTAGAGGGTGTTGGCTTCCCTGGGCTGCTGTAACCCCCGAACATAGCCCTCCATCCTGACAACTCAGTCTGCTGCAGTACCTCCCTCTGCGTTATAGGCATCCCCCAGTTTGAATTGTCTGCTCTTCCTTAAACTGCCTTTACACTCTCACAAACATGTGGCACTTAGAATAGCCTGCTGACTTAGTCTGTTTGTTTATGTTTATATTAATATTTAGTCTCATACTTGTTATTAGCCTGCATTTACAGCTCTATTGAATACCCATATGTTTTTTTTTTTTAATCACTGTTAACGTAATTCTGTCACAGAACCTATGTAATGAGCTTGTTCTCAAAGGTGTTAATCCAAGATCACAATAAATAAATAAAAACAGAGAAAGCAATCATCAAGACCCATTACAGAAACTTTAGGAACTGCAATATTGTACAAAAAAAAATATCAACTGACCGCAAAAGAACTTCCTGTCCTATACCATATGAAAGATCTCTGGTACTGAATTGTCCAAATATAATGAGAGTGGTAGCCTAATGTAATGTTATACAGTATAAGGTAAAATATGGCTCCTCATCTTTTCTAATCATTCTGTTTCAATATAGCATAAGAGACATCAAGAGCAAACTGAAAATCTAAACCTAGCAACCTTCCACATTTCTTTATTTAGCATTATCCTTTACATTTAAGTTAAAAAAGGAGAAACCACTTTGAAGAATCACATTTTTAAATGTGTGAGGATCTGCTCCATAATGCATATCACATCTGAAACTAGAAAGATATAAGTTTTTGACATGCTTCTGATCTTGCCATCACAATTTTTTTCTTAGCTGACTTCATAATAAAATGTTCCTTCTAATTAAAGAAGCAACTTGCCTAATTGATTGAGGGTTTCATTAGCCATTGCCCTTGCTAAGATGTGGATTTTAATGAGCTTATAACTGTGACTGCTTCCCCCGCAAAGGGCACCTGAATACTGGCCCTGCAGCCTGAATTAGCCTCTCCTAACTAAGAAGGCTGCTAAGAGGTTAGTAAAGATGCTCTTGTGATATTCTGGGTTTTACTGGTGGCCTGGGTGTACTTAACTCTGACAGACATTGAAATTAAAACTATGGTGGGATGACGACTTGTCTCAAGCAAAATCAAACCTTGCTTAAGCACTTGAATTGAAACAGATTCATTTTCTGCCATCAGTTTCAAACAGCATAATTCCTGTCTTTGCTGGTGATTTTGCTAATCCATTAGTTGACGACATTGGATAGATTAGATATGTTAAAGTAATTGGGGGCATTCTGTACAGGCCACACAGAAAATACCAACCTGGTATAATAAACAGGAAACCGCCTTCTAGCTTACTGAATTTTCTACCCCAATGCCTAATGAGGAAGGTTTTATAGTATGCTGTAAGGGCTATGCCAATATAAAGAGGCAGTCTATATCATGGAACAGGAACCACAAACAAAACTGACATATAGTATGTCAAGCAGTGCAGAGCCAAAAGGATGGACTAACAGCAACCTTTGCTGTACAGACCTAAGCGGCATTCAGAATATAGCTAGAATAAGGAGGTCCATGATGTAGATGGGCTCCATTTCATATATGGTGATGTAAACAAGCAGCAATGCATTAAAATCCTCTTGCTGTCTTGCAGGTAGCTGTTTCTACGTACTTATTTGTTACTGTAGTTTTAATGAATCATTGGTTGCTACCCTGTTGGGATGGGTCCATTATATCTATTTCAGAAGGCGTATATGTACTGTATGTAATTGACATGTATTTATATATTATTTTTATATTTATTTGTGCATTTATTATAACTCAGAATAGCCTTTTGTGCATAGATAGAATAACAATGACTTGAGAAAGTCAGTCACAAAAACAGGGAGGGAGCATTTAGGTGATCAAACAGTGCCATATTCAAGAGTGAAATTGCTGGAATGGTCCTTTAGTGAGAAAAGATGGTATGTGAAATTGGTCAGCAGGATTTTAATTTTCATAACACAGTACTTAATTAAGCCTGTTAAATAATCCCTAACTTCAATTCTTCAGTCAAGTGAATGATGCACAAGACACAGCTTGTGAATGGTTTATTTATAGCCACACTGACTTTTTTGTTATTTTTCATTTAGAAGCTTTGATGTTAGCTGATGTACCACAAATTGAGAAATCCTACATGTGAAGAACCAGTCACTGTGATACTGAAAATAAGTCAGGTCAACACCATTGCTTTGGGGATTCCAGTGTTAAGTGCCTAGTTCAAGCACGCTATTTCTGTTGCCATTGTTTTACCCTGAGATGAACTGATGACATGTAGTCAATAAATGTCTTAATCCTCGAATTCTATTCTCCTGATGATATCTGACAACAAACAAGAAGATAATGACCATTACTTACAAGTATTTATTCCCCTTTTAAGGGTGAATGTTTAATGATACACATTCTTTCTACTAATGGAAGAAGGGCAGTTTCAATATCTGTTTTTCACAAAATGTCTAAAATAGGTAGAACTGCCACACCTGTGTTGACACAACTAGAAGAACTGAAGTACAGTACAAGGAAATCAAAGGACTTGCTTGAGGTCACACAATGTTTCTGCGGCAGGATGTGAACTTAGATTTGCTGCTTCCCATGTCTGCATAAAAATGCTTTGCTAAGCGCTACATCACCCCTAAAAATAATTACCATACTGGAACAACAAACTCTGGTCAGAGCCAACACGGCTGCTGTGCATTAACATGCAACAAAGTTTTAGGTTTTTTTCTTTTGTTATATACGTCCTTCAAAAAAGGTAATACTTTAATTGGTATAGTCTATGTTGGCTGATTTTGTTGTTGAAGTGTGATGTGTTACAGTTTAGGGGTACAATTGCAGAGCTGTTGTGTCCATTATGCATAGGTTTAGGAACAACACCACCTGGTTATTGATGGTTTGCAGTGTTTGACCTCTGACAGTAAATCGTGCATGTGTCAATGTGTGACTACTGTTATATTGTATATGGGGATATCCACAGTTCTACAACAGCAGCAACACAAATCTACTCCCTCAGATACATTTGCAAATCTGCCTCATTCAATTCCCCATATACAATATTACAATAGTCATACATCGATGTATGCACAATTTACCATCAGAGGTCAAGCCCTATAAAACATTGATAACCAGGTGGTGTTGCACCTAAACCTATACATACTGGAAAAACAGCTCTGGAGTTGGACCCCTAAAATGCATCATATCACACTGCTCAGAGATGGTCCTGGTACCCTCACCAGCTCCTCTGTTCTCGGTCACTGCTTCTGAGATACCCTTATTCCCTGCCTGTAACAGTTCTATAAGCAGGGGTGTAACAAAAGTCTGTGCCTAGGCTCATTGAAGTTGTAAGTGCTCTAGCTGCAGTTGATAAATCAAACACAACATTTCAGTGTTTCAGGCATGAAGCATTTTGTACATTAAGATTCTAGATTGGCTGCTTCCTCCTGACCTCCCTCGTGTTGTGTCATTGATGGGAGATCAACTGGATCAGATCACCCACCTACATTATAGTGAGCTGTCTATTGGGGACCTGGTAAAGCTGCCCACAGGGGACCTCACCAGCATCGAGAAGGATGAGCTCTCAGTTAGGGTCACCTATTTCTTCTCAGATGAGTAAGTAGTAAAGTAAAGTATAGTAACATTTATTTAAAAACGTTTTTCAATTATCAAAGCGCTTTACAAACAGTAAACAGACAATACAGTATTAGTAATATAAAATCATAAAATAAAAGATGAGGAACAGGAAATGATCAATGACAGTGTGACAACCCAGTTGAGTGTAAAATATGACCAGAAGACAGATACTAACATACTAAAATGCCAGCAGAATAGGCCTAATGGTCTTTCGTGTCTGCTCGTTTGGTCAGCCCCCACTCTGGGTGCTGGCCTTGCTGTCCCCCTCGCCTTCTCTGGCTTCTCCCTTCCCAGTTCCGGATATTCTTGCTGCATTGGATTTTGCTTCCTGAACCCTTCCCCTGTACCTGTCCCACCCCCTCTTGAACCCCTCCACTGTCTCTGCCTCCACCAGCCCCCTAGGTAGTGCATTCCATGGCTCTACCACCCTCTCAGTGAAGTAGCACCTCCTCCTTTCTCCCCTGAATCTTCCCCCTCCAGCTTCCACCCATGCCTCTAGTGGCCCCTTCCTCCTTCCTTCAAGCACCTCACTGTTCCTCCCTATTTACCCTCTTCATGTACCTGAAGACCTCTATCATGTCCCCCGGTCCTTCTCTCTTCCAAAGTGTACATATTTAGCTCTTGAGCCTCTCCTCATAGGTCCTGTCCCTGCTCCAAATCATTTTAGTTGCCCTCCTGGACCTCTCCAGGAGGTTAATGTCCTCTTAAGTGTGGCCTCCAAAACTGCACATATACTCCAGGTGCGGCCTCACCAAGCAGTTATACAGAGGAGTATCACTTCCCTCCTTCTGGAGGTGATCCCCTAGCGATGCATCCCAACATCCTGTTGGCCTTGGCTGCTCCTACAAGTCTCAGAGTTGTTCATCTTGACATCCACCACCACCCCCAGGTCCCTCTCAGCCATTGAGACTTTAGTATTTCCCCAGGGTGTACACTTGGCCTGGGTTTCTGCCCCCAGGTGGAGTACCTTGCATTTCCCTGCATTAAACCTCAGCTTCCACTTTCTAGACCATCTTTCCAGAGCCTCCAGGTCCCCCTGCAGGGCCACCTTCCCCTCCTCCCCATCCACCACTGCCCCCAGTTTCGAGTCATCTGCAAAGAGACTCATCTCACCCATGATTCCTGTCCATATGTCAGATACGTAGGCGTTGAACAGAAGGGGTCCAAGGACTGATCCCTGTGGGACCCCACTAATGACCCTCCTTGGGGAAGAGATTATCCCACCAACTATGACCCTCTGGGTCCGGTCCTGGAGCCAATTTCCTATCCATCGGATCATCTGGTTTCCCACACCCATTTCTCCTAGTTTATCCAACAGGCCCACGTGAGGAACAGAGTCAAATGCCTTGCTTGAAGTCCAGAAAGAGGACATCCACTGGTCTATCCAGGTCCAAGGCACTTGTCACCCAGTCATAGAACTCCACCAGGTTTGTCTGACACGATTTCCCGGGATGAATCCATGCTGTCTATCATCCAGGCACCCTGACTTATCCAGGGCCCCCAGCCTCCTCCTTGACAATGCCCTCCATCACCTTGCCCACCACTGATGTCAGGCTGACAGGCCTGTAGTTCCCTGCCAGCTTCCTGATCCCCCTTGTGATAGGCACTACATGCGCCACCTTCCAGTCTTGGGGCACCCACCCCTGTCCTCAGAGAGATGGTGAAAAGCTCTGCCAGGGGTTTCGCCAGGACATCTGCAAGTTCCTTCAGCACTCTAGGATGTAATTTATCCGGCCCCGGTGCTTTCTCCGTCTTAAGGGAGCTGAGGGCTTCCCTCACTCTCTCTGCTGTGATTTCCACTTCCAGTACCTCTTCTCCCTGCTTAGCCCTCCCCCCACCTGCCAGTGATGCCCCCTCCCCAGACCTGCCGATTGGTAAGGGGCCCCTCCACATTATCTCTGTCTCCTCCCATGTATGATGCAGCATCCCCATTTTCCCTGGTGAAAACTGAGGTGAAGTACCATTTAGTACCTCAGCCTGCTCCTCTGGGTCTTGTGCCCATCTCTCCCTGATTTAATCCTGCTAATCTGCCCCTTCACCCTTCGTCTTTCCCAATGTATCTAAAGAACCCTTTTCCTCTCCCAACTTCCCTGGCCAGGTTCTGCCCTTCCTTGCCTTAGCCGCCTCACCCTCTAGTGGCCCCTTCTAGCCAACAGCTCATACTCCCCTCGATCCCTTTCACTCCTTGAGCACTTGAATTTCTTATAGGCTGCTTTCTTTCCCCGCACCACCTCCTGGACCTCCCTGGTCCACCAACAGGGTTTTTGGGCCCTACCGCATTTTCGTCTTACTCTTGCACAGGTGCTGGTAGCATGGGAAAAATACGTAAGTAAATAAATCACCAACATAGGCTTCTAGAATACCTCAAAAACAGCAAAAGCTAAACTTTATAGAGACTTCCAATTCTCTGATTGCATTCTCTTCCCTGTTACCAAGTCCAGTCCCAGTTTTAGACTAGTGTGCAGGCAGCTATGGGGCTTAGACATATGTACTTCTACATAGGGGTTAATGTGTAGCCAGACACAGAAGTAATCAAAACTAAAATGGGAATTTCTTCTATGTTTGGCTGCACATAAACACCAGCAAAAACAATCAGCTGTTCTGCATAGGTGGCACTCTCACTAGAATGTGAAAAAGTGTTTTCTCTGTCAGACAGTTGGATCACTGATAATAGGCTGAGTGATAACATCTGCAGTTTTTTAAAATAAAAAAAAAGGGCACATTGATTCATGGTTTCACTGTCTAACAAAAAGTGGCATCTGCATGTTAGATTGTTCAGCGCAGTTCCGCATATCACTGATGGTTAAACAGGAGTGAAATCAGCCAAGAAGATTAGCTGAGATTTCCAGAAGATGAATCCCCACTTCTCCTTGTATAGCCATGTGGGCTGTATATGTAAAAGCAGTCTGTTCCATGAATACAACATACACAATGAAAAAATGAAATATAATAAAGTAGATACTGCTGCTTGTTTTTTTTTTCTTTACAAAACTTGTTCACCCTGGTACACCTCTGAAAGAGTCGTCAATTGTCACTGCAGAGATTTTTTTTAATCACCCTGTCACACACTGATTCTAGTGATGTTTTTCTTTTTTATTTTGTCAGTGCATGTGTGTGCTTTAAAACAAAGTAATTTTACATAAATAATGTTATGTTCCACCAAAAAAGTAAAGAAGGCTTTTACACTGTGATGCAGTGGTGCTCTTTGGCATCTGGCAAAGACTCAAATTAGTCACAAAACTCCAAGGCCCAGATATTCAAACTGCGCCAGTCTGAGGCGCAAGCCCCCGCGCTGCTCAAAATAGTTGCGCAGGGGTGTGGCCGGGGTGATATTCAAAGGAGTTGCGCTGTTGAGCCAACCCTGAATATCGCCTGAGCGGCGTGCAGCACTGGCGCATGGCGCAGGTAGAACTTGCGCTACTGCAAGTTGCCAGAGTTGAGCATTCAACTTGGCGGTGGCTAGTACCATTGGCGCCATGCGCAAATTTCCGATATTCAAAAGGTGACATGCAAATGGGGCCATAATTTATGCAAGGCGCAGGGGGGGCCATTTGCATCTCTTTATGGCCCCATTTGCATGCCATTTGCATGTAGGTGCGCCGATCCCCGAGAACTTGCTCCTGGCCACCCTGCCAGGCAGCAGCCGTCGGGGACCGACGCACACTGCAGCCCGATCGCGGGCATCACAGTTACATGCCCCCCCCACACCTCCTATAGCTCGATCGCTGGGCATCACAGTTACATGCCCCCACACCTCCCAGCCCGATCGCGGGCATCACAGTTACATGCCCCCACACCTCCCACAGCCCGATCGCGGGCAGAACACATACATGTCGCCCCCACATCACCCACAGCCCGATCGAGGGCAGAACCTGTATAAACCCCCAGTGCCCGATCGCGGGCAGAACCTGTATAAACCCCCAGTGCCCGATCGCTGGCAGAATGTAACCCTCCCCAACCCGATAACTCCTGGTGGTCCAGTGGACCATAAAGCCCGATCGCGGGCAGAATGTCACAGCAGAACCCCCCAAACATCTCCCTGGTGTCTAGTAGTCCCCCACCCACCCAAAGCCCCTCCACCCGCTCCCCGCAGGCGGGCGACAGCATCCCACCGCCTGCCGCCCGGCCGCCCGCCGACTGACTGTCCGGTAGGGCTGCACGCCCATTGGTGCAGAGCTACAGCCAATGGGCGTGCAGCCCATACCGTACATGGCAGTCCAGATTTGTGAATGATCATTGATCACAGATTCAAACCTAAAACCACCACAGTCATTGACTCTAGGTTCACCATTTTTACACTAGAAATTGCATGGCACCCCAGCACCTCCAATGACCCTCTTTTAATTAAATGTACAGCACTTATTTTTGGATATTTTGGGGGGGATTATTTGCCACAAATTGCCCAACTCAGCATACCTCTCAACTGTCACACATTACAAGGTACATGACTCATTTTACATCTCAGAAACCCTCCATCCCATATGAAGATGGCAATATTCCACATTGCTCAATGAGATTTTAAGGCCAAAATTCATAATAATATATGATGCACTGTAAACAGAAACATTATACTCAGTTCATAAGACGCAGAATAAGTTGGGGGGGCAGATAGGAAATCTCACTTTTAAGAAGTCAGGCAACACTTTATCTGGCTATTGTACTTGTATCTGTTTTTTTTTTTCAAAGACAGCTCAGTGTGCTTTAAAAAGAGGTCTACAAAAGTAGCAGCAGCTGACAAACAAATGACTTCTTATAGTTAAGGAGGTAAGTTTGTCATGGATGAGGTTTTAATAACTCATTGGTTGTTCATGGAATCATTAGTAAAAGTAAGCTCCATTTCTAAGATGCTCTGACAAGCCAGCAGCAGAGCAGGGACCAGAACTGCAAAGGGTTAATTGCAGACAAGGACAACAGACAGCTCAAGTTACAGATGCCAGGAATGCAGTCAGCTCTGTAGTGGGCACATTCTGTTTCATGCTACACTTTCTCAAGGGCACATTTCTTTATAAAACAGCCCTCATTTTTAGAAAACACTTATATTGTGAAAATCAGTGGAGTTAGCTCTACCCATAAAACTATTTATCCTATATGCCCCCAAAATGATTCGCAGCAATTACTGCCTAAAGCAAAACACTTGCAGAGCCCCACCCTGCAGCCATAAAAATTACTGTACATGCACTCACATCACAAATTTGTGCACAAGTACATTTAACTCCTTCAGCTCCCCAGGTGACGTTTTGGGCAAACAAGACTTAGAACATCATTTTCAGAATGTTCTGCATCTTTTTAGTAAAACAAATTATATAACATTGGTTGGAAATTGAGAAGTTTGATTGGCTGACTGCAGAGTTACATTAACAGCTAGAAATCCCCATATGCAATAGGACAATTAAAATTATAACTTTTAAAGCAATCATTTTAAAAAATAAAAAATATTTTAGTTGACAGATATTATTAAGGCCCTCTAGTGGTTGGGTTACCCAGTATAACACTAGGGGCATATGGCACTTGACTGCACCTGTTGTTTTATGGTTCCCTCCCAGGTTAAAAGTTACAGATGGTAACCCAGCCCCTTGTCATACTTTAATGCTTAAATTAACATGGGCCCTGCAAAAATATGATTTGGTAAGATACAGCATGGGTTAGTATGGCCGCTTTGGATATAGAAGTGGAACTCAGGTAAAAACAAAACTGTTCCCAAGGTTCATGGTTAAGGGCAGATGCATTTTTATAAAGTCCTTGAAACTTGCTGTGATTGGAGGCACCTGCCAAGCTTAAGGTAAGGTACTAGCGACCCCATATCTGGGACATGGCACAGGTCTCCCATATGGTCTAGTTTCTGGTTGCTGGATCCTGAAGGAAGGAGAACACCATAGGAAAATGATGGGTGTGTAGTGGAGGTTCCCTCTAAAGGGTCTGTCTGTATGGCTGCACAAAGTGGTTTGCTGTTTCCAACACTGGCCAGAGGCTGGAGGTTTCATCCCAGTTTGTGGATCTAGGTAAAAACATTCTCCTCCCGAACCCCAGGAGACAAGGATCTGATTACAAGTGAGCAGAACAGTGATGTCTGTTTGGGTTTCTATGAGCTAATGGTCATTAGAGTCACCTTATGCCCATTGTCCCCAGTTTGCTTTCCTAATAACTATGGTGGGTCCAACCAGTTGCCCAAAACAGCAGACATGAGTTGTCATGAGGCCAGTGCTGTAGTTTTGGGTGAGTGAGATGCCAACGATGTACATCCCCAGCTGTCTAGTTAGCCATGAGGCAGACATGGATCCTGAGATCAGTACAGAAGCTTGTTCAGGTAAATCCCCAAAGTATCTGAGATATGGGATAAAAAGTGTCCTGAGTCCTCGAATGAGAAAAGATGAAAAGCTGTCCTTGCAATTTATTCTACCAAGTGGAGAGAGAATTGTCAATGTCAGAAGTTGTTGTGAAGCAGGTACAGATTAGTTGGATCTGGGTATCATTGCATGAGCCAACTAGGGCTCCTGGTTTCACCAAGGAAGCTACAAGTTGTAGCCCTTAATGGGTGTGGTGATTCTTAGTTTCCCCATCCACAGTACATGCATAACTAGGGAAAGGGTTCTATGTCTGCCACGAGCCACAGATAGAGGTTCAGAAGGGATGTCTTTGTTAACTATAGAATCTGCAAGAGTAGCCCCTAACAGGAATGGTGACTCCCAGGTCTGAGGTTAGGCATATTCCTTATTGAGAGATGTTACACTGGATGTCATCAAATATGTCAGTTATATACCATCTGCAGAGTTACCACATCTAAAGTCCTGTGTATGCAACGTATGAACCAGTTCTTGTTATTACATCCTGAAGTCTGTGAACTCTGTTTACTTAAGCCTAATGCTGAAAAAAGAGATTTGCTGGTGCTGAGGGACGTATTGAAGATTTGAAAGTAAAGAGGGAATTGTTGGGAAATGAAGCTTAAAGCCATGTTATACTGTAAGTGAGAGATTGCCTGGCTAGGTGAAAGACATTGCAGTCACCGAGTGTACAACAGGGACCCCCACACCAAGGTACAATGCCAAGTACTACTGTAAGCAGAATACATATTTTACAGAAGGATAGCACCTCTGATCACTCCTGTGAAAAAAGCCACCTTAGGTGGCTGCATTGTGCATCATTTAAAACCCAAGAACTATTACACCCATGAACCCAGGGCCCTCAGACCCAAGTCCAGAACAGCTAAACCCTGCTTAGTGAGTAGTGTGTCAGGGTTTAGTGCCACCCCCGAGGGGGAGGGACCACAAAACATACCTGGAAAATGTGCCCTTTTTTGGAATGATTTCTTGATGCAAAATTAGAACTGTCCCGGATAATCATAAATGTGTTGTCTGTTGTACAATTATCTATGTGCAACTGTCTTTCTGCTGCCATTCCATACTCACAATAAACAAGATACCTCTAAGGGGGATCTAGTCCAGTAATAATGGATTTTGCACTTCTAAAATGTTATTTATTATGTATATTTTCTTAATTTTTTTAATAGTAAGTCATATGTTTACACACAGAACTGTCTTGTAAACAGAGATAGGATACTCTTTCCCTAATGACATGAAACCTGTAACCTGTATAAAAATAATGTTTCTATCTATCTATCTATCTATCTATCTACCTATCTATCTATCTATCTAGCTATCTGTCTATCTATCTAAATATTGGGAAGTGTTAATTAAAGGGTGTCTGTTGTCTAGTGGTTAGAATAGCATGCAGTGAACTGGAAGATCTCAGGTTCAAATTCTGCCACAGCCACTGGCTCACTGCACATCCTTGATCAAGCCACATGACCTCCCAATACTTCATTCCTCTCAAAGCTACAGTACACCAGTCCATTTAAGGAGGAGAGAGTCTTAAAGGAACTTGCTACTCTGAAAGTGGACAAGGCAATTGGGCCGAATGGGTTACATCCCAGAGTATTAAGAGAACTCAGGGAGGTGCTGGCGGCACCATTAACAGCCCTGTTCAACAGTTTGCTGGAAACAGGTGTGGTAACAAAGGACTGGAGGAGGATGAATGTAGTCCCTCTCCACAAAAGTGGGAGCAGGGAGGAGGCTGGCAATTATAGACCAGTCAGCTTGACCTTGGTGGTGGGGAAACTAAAGGAATCACTACTAAAAGAAATGTTTGTGATAGATCTCAAATCCAGCAGGGCACAGGCTCTGAGGCAGCATGGATTCAAAGTGAGAAGATCTTGTCAAACAAATCTGATAGATTTCTTTGACTGGGTGACTAAGGAAGTCGATCAGGAAGGGGCAGTGGATGTGGCCTACCTGGATTTTAGCAAGGCCTTCGACACCATCCCACATAGGAGGCTAGTAAACAAGCTGGGAAGCCTGTGAGTGGGCCACAGGGTAGTAAACTAGATTAAAAATTGGCTGAGTGATAGGACACAGAGGGTGGGGGTGAACGGAGTTCAATCCAAAGAGAGAGGGGTGACCAGCGGGGTCCTGCAAGGATGAGTGCTTGGACCAGTCCTCTTTAATGTTTTCATAAGAGACATTGCAGAGGGGCTGGAAGGGAAGGTGTGTCTCTCTGCAGATGACTCGAAGATCTGCAATAGGGCTGACATTCTAGGAAGGTGTAGAGAAAATGAGAAGGGACTTAAGCAAGCTTGAGGAGTGGTCAAGGGTGTGGCAGCTAAGGTTCAATGCAAAGAAGTGCAAGATCATGCACTTTGGGCACAGAAATGCAGCAGGAGAGTACATGATGGGGAGGGAGGTATTGACGGTCACCAAACAGGAAAGGGATCTGTGAGTAATCATATCTGATGATTTAAAAGTTACCAAACAATGTGAGAAGGCTGTAAGGAGAGCCAGTGGAATGCTGAGGTGCATAGGGAGAGGCATCTCCAGCAGAAGGAAGGAGGTGGTGATGCCATTGTATAGAACATTGGTGAGAACTCATCTAGAGTACTGTATCCAGTTCTGGAGTCTGTATCACCAGAATGACATCGACAGAGTAGAAGTGGTTCAGAGAAGGGCAACAAAAATGGTGCAGGGGCTGCACCAAAAGTCATATCAGGGGAGACTGGAGGATATCAATATGTATTCCTTTGGGGGAAGACATGATAGACTTTCAAATATCTCAGGGTGTAAATAAATACAACAGGGTAGTAAAAAAAAAGAAAATTCAAGAAAAGGGACCATGAAGATAGGGGTACACTTAGGGGTAACATGAGAAAGTATTTTTTCAGAGAAAGGGTGGTGGGTCCATGGAACAGCCTCCTGACAGAGATTGTAGGGGCAAAAACGTTAAAGGAATTCCAAAACGCATTGGGACAGACATGAACTCTAGCGATAGGAAAGAGAGGATAAGCTGCAGATCATTTAGCATCTGAGGTATATGAACCAGGTAGGGAAAAGGAGCAGACTAGGTGGACCAAGTGGCCCTCATCTGCCATCAAATTATATGTTTCTATATAACAGAATAGCAAGGCCCTGGTTAAATCAATTAATGAACATAAAACTGTTGAAAAGTATAAGCGCATGAAACCCAAACTATTTGATAGAAAATTCCTGTTTTTGTTAATTTGTTTATGCTTCTCCAGTACATGCCTGTGTATCCTGGTCAACCCCCAGCCCCATCACTCCACATCCCAGGAACTCAGCTCTGCCTCCATTCCTCCTCTACAACTCTGCCCCCCCCCCCCACCATTCCCATGGCAGGGTTTGCAGGCCCCTCTGACACGTCATAGAAAATTATGATACACAGGGCATGATCCTTTAGTAGCCATTCCCACACCAGCTAGGAGATGTTAGGGCCAACAGGGTATCACTCCTCAGTTTATATTAACTGTAGGCATGACAGACCATACAGTAATTCCCATCCATGGCTACATTTTTGTTGCATGTCTTTGTACTGAAAACAAATTATGAAGCACACACACACACACACATACATACACTCACAAATCTTCTGGTTTTCGTACATGGCTTCAAGTATCCACTCTTTTGGTTTTCTTATAAAATAGCATATATCAACACAGTAATCTAATTGGCCAAGGATTGCTACATACATCATCATGCATCAAAATCATGTTGGTGTACAGTCATCTAACAGATCTCCTTTTTCTGGCCAGAAAACCTATTATGCTCAACAACAGTAAGCTGTTATATATATATTGTAGAGTGCTTCATTAACATAGAAACATAGAAGTTGATGGCAGATAAGGACCGCACGGCCCATCCAGTCTGCCCATTTCTTTTTCTACCTTATGAATGTGCCATTGGCCTTTGCTTTGTCAATGGCCTATCTATTCATACTCATCTGTATTGCTCCCTTATACCTATCCCATGCCTGTTTGAAGCCCTGCACTGTATTCATATCCACCATTTCCTGAGGTAGGCCGTTCCATACATCCACCACCCTTTCTGTGAAAAAGAACTGCCTCACATTACCCCTTAATCAGCCTCCCTCTAATCTCATACTGTGTCCTCTTGTCCTGCTATTTTCCTTATATTGAAACACGTTAGACACTTTCACCTTGTTAATGCCCTTAAGGTGTTTGAATGTTTCAATCATATCACCTCTCTCCCTCCTTTGCTCTAGGGTATACATATTGAGTTCAATTAATCTCTCCTCATATGTTTTCTGATGCAGTCCCTGCACCATTTTGGTTGCCCTTCTCTGGACTGCCTCAATTTGGTTAATGTCCTTGTGAAGGTGTGGCCTCCAGTACTGCATGCAGTACTCCAGATGGGGCCTAACCAGTGTCTTGTAAAGATTGATTATTACCTCCCTCTTCCGACTTGTGATACCACTACTAATACATCCCAAAGTCCCTCTAGCCTTACCTACTGCTTTAGTGGTCTGCTTGGATGATTTCAGGTCATCGGTGATGATGACGCCCAAGTCTCTTTCTTCCCTTGTGACTGCCAGCAACTCCCCTCCCAGTCTATAGGTGGCTTCAGGGTTTCTCTTCCCTATGTGCATGATCTTGCACTTCTTTGTGTTAAACCCCAGTTGCCACTCTTCTGACCATTTTGCTAGTTTATCCAGATCTCTTCTCATTCTGCCCACCCCATCTGCATCATCTACTGTGTTGCAGATCTTGGTGTCATCTTCAAACAGTCAAACCTTACCCTCCAGTCCATCTGCAATGTCACTGATGAAGATATTGAAGAGGACTGGTCACAGGACTGATCCCTGAGGTACCCCACTTGTGACTTGCATTTCTTCTGGCTGTAGACCGTTTACCACCACTCTCTGTTTTCTGCCCATCAACTAATTTGCCACCCAGTTGACCAACGTCTGACCCCCCCCAAGCCTCCCCAGCTTATTAATCAATCTTCTATGTGGAACAGTATCGAAACCTTTGCTAAAGTCAAGGTAGGCAACATCAACTGCTCCCCCTTGGTCCACCACTCTGGTTACCCAGTCAAAGAAATCTATAAGATTAGTTTGACAGGACCTTCCTTTTGTAAACCCATGCTGTCTTGGATCCTGTGCTCCTATGGATTCCAGGTGTTGCACTATTCTTTCCTTAAGGAGTGTCTCCATAATCTTGCCCATTACTGAGGTAAGACTGACTGGTCTGTAGTCCCCTGCCTCCTCCCTGTTACCACTCTTGTGGAGCGGGATCACATGAGCCCTTCTCCAGTCTTCTGGGACCTCTCCTGTGCTCAGAATAAAAGAATTAAAAAATCTGGATGCACTTCAGGGGGCTTATTTATTTATTTATTTTATTTATTTAAAATTGGTGACCACGAAAGGCACACTGAGCCGAGGCTCATTTCCAGGTGTGAACCGGGTAGAAGGTGTACATCAAGAGCAAAACAGAGAAACTACAAAATGTCCTAGTTACAGATGTGTAGAGCAACAGCAGAGTGCATGAGCATAGTAAATTTTAGACACTCAGCTTTGATTCATGCATCACACCACCCCTAGGGCATGCATGGAAATAATTTATAAAATTGCTCTGGAAAATCATGCAATCTGATTGGCTACTTCTATTCCAAGATCCATGTTTTATTTTGCATGACTGCAGTACTGTGAACTACAACCTCATTACCATGTTAAAAAAATCAGTTACGCCATTTTGTAAGCATGATAACACACTCCAGGGTCTGTGGTCATTGCAGAAATAAACACACCTCTCAAGTGGTTTAATGTTGTACTTTATGCCAAACAGCCACTTAAAGCATGTCTTTATTCTGCACAACCACACATCCAAAAGTGTGTTGTTGCTTACTTATTGCACATTCTGGGCTAGATTTTCAAAGCGGCAGGAATGACGCAAGGGGTTTGCGTCTAATGATGGTGACGCAAAGACTTGTGTTGAAAATTGCACCAATTGCAATTTTGTAATACAGCCTGCATCAATGTTTTGCATGCTTACATCAAAGTGTCTTGCATAAAGGCTGCATCAAAAATTTTGTTGCACCATATCACAAAGCAACTTGCATAAAACAAAAGGTGCAGTATCCCCTTTTGGGGGATTCTAGAAGCTGGAGACCAGGAGCTTGATTTTCAAAATGGCAGGAACCAGGAATGATGTAAGGGGTTTGCATTAAATGATTTTGATTCAAATGGTGACTTGCATCAAAAATTGTGCCAATTGCAATTTTTCAACACAGCCTGCATCAGTGTTTTACAGGCTTCTGTCAAAGTGCCTTGCATCAAGGTTGTGTTAAAAATGTGGGTGCACCATTTCACAAAGTGACTTGCTTCAACAACAAAAAAAACACAGTATCCCCTTTTTTTGAGATTCTTGAAGCTGGAGACCAGCTCACTGTGTTGATCTTAGCATGCACTTGTTATATCAAGGTGGATCTGGTCTAACTCACACTAGAGCATATTAATAGGTCCTAGCACATATAGACAGCAGAGTCACTTGGGAGGTAGCATTGTGGTAGCACAAGCAGCTTGTAAGTGACAGTGAAGATGTCTGGACCACTAGCCCAACTGGCGGAAAGATGGTGGAGGTGTGCTAGGCATCAGGCTGGCAGGATTCAGGGGAGCGGCATGCTACAATTACAGTGGACAGCCATGAGGAGATATGTTCCACTTGTGTTCCGTAGAAGGACATTATATCAGGACCTCAGAGAGGAGCAATGCATAGCCTGAACAAGGCTGCCATCAGGGAGTTGTGCCAGGAGGTGAGGGAGGACCTGCACAATGCAATCTGGAGGGAGCAAGCTATTTCTGTGGATGTGAAGGTGAGTGCAGCACTCCACTTCCTCACCACTAGGATCTTCCAGACTCCACTGGTGATACTGTGGGCATCTCACAGTCTGCTGTATATAAGTGCCTGAGGCAGTTTCTGGATGTGCTGCTACGCAGGTCACACAAGCATCTGCTTCCCACAGGAAGCACCGCAGCAACAGGCAGTGAAGTAGGGTTTCTACACCCTGTCATGGTTCCCCAACTTTCTAGGTGCCATTGTCTGCACACATGTGGCCATCAGAGCACCACCAGCAGAGGAGGAGGTGTACATGAACTACAAGGGATTTCACTTGATGGACATGCAGGTGGCGTGTGACAATCAATGCTGCATATTGGATGTTGTTGCTCAGTACCCGGATCCTGCCATAATGCCTATGTCTTCTGCCACAATGACCTGCATGAGGCCTGCAAAAGGGGAGACATCAAAGGACAATGGCTAATAGACAGGATTCCTGACATGCACATGTGTGAGGGTGAAACACATGGTGGGTGTTCAGGAATGAGTGCACAGGAGTGATCATTAGGTCTATCAGATGGACAGGTGACAAACTTTGATGGTGTGGATGGAATACTGTGATAATAGTACATGAGTGGTGGATCAGTATGTGTTGGGGGGGGCAAGAGGTCTGGTGGCCAGTTGTCCTGGGAAGCATACAGCTGGAAAGGCAAAAGGGGTGACTCAGGGGGAGGGTGTTATGCCAGCAGCACTGGTATCTTAGGGTTGTATGAGTATCATGATGTTGGAGCTGAAGCTGCAGAGGTGGGGGTTGAAGGGCATCACACACAGAGTATGGAATTAATAACTTCTCCCTTCCCCCCACAAATAACAGTGGATTTCCTCAACTGCCATGGATCATGACCCCTGTTCGACATCCACAGAGTGAGGCAGATGAATGATACATCAAGGCACTGGCATCCACAAGATCCCTTATAGAGAGGACCTTCAACCTTCTGAAGGTGCACTTCAGATGCCTTGATCAGTCCAGTGGGGCACTGCAGTACAGCCCTGTGATGGCCTGGAGAATCTCTGTGGCAGGCTGCATCCTATGCAACATTGTCCTGGCACAGTTTATGCCACTGCCAGATGTGGACACCATAGAGGTAGAAGAGGATGGACCAGAAGATATCCTGGAGACAGACAGAGGGCGAGTGGCCACACATTCAGGAGTTGGATCTGTGGGACATCGTAAAAGACTGAATCTCATACACAATCACTGCACCTGAGGGACACCATCATCCCAAGAGTGGGACCAGCAGCAGTACATAGCATCCATGAGGCAGCGAATTAGCAGGGTTATGGTGATGTCAATGACAATATGACCGTGTGATGGCTACGAGAATGTCTGTCTGCCTGGTGCTGCCCACCAGAGAAGGCAACACTGTTTCACAACCAGCGGCCATTGTCGGTGAGTCGCACCTGGTGGACACATCACCCAGCAGGGAAGGGGCACAAGATATGCAGTGCCAACACACTTGATGAGGTGAGTAAGGAGTGATCTATGGAGACAAGAGGGGATGGG
Organism: Neoceratodus forsteri; assembly: GCA_016271365.2. NCBI lineage: Eukaryota > Metazoa > Chordata > Ceratodontiformes > Ceratodontidae > Neoceratodus > Neoceratodus forsteri. Next base: position 1,153,033,318 of record CM057456.1, on the reverse strand, counting down.
AAGCAGCACATACCCATGGGCAGTAGTGAAGGCAGGTGTAGGTTATCAGTCATGCCACAATGTAACTGGACTGCACCGGGAAAGGTTACTGGGGAGATTCTATGCCTGTAGCATTGGTAGGTAGTGTGGGATGTCTCTGTGTTTGATAGACAAAATGGAGTCCCAATGGCTATGTCCACCGTAATATCCTGAGCTATGTGCATCCCTCTTATGACATGTGTGGTGAGTGAGTCATGAAGCTATGTGGATCACAAGAGTTCCTAGTTGATATGTATTTGCTCGACAGTGCAGCAGCCAGTGTGGCACCTGTGTTATGCCCTGAGGCTTATGCAACAATGGGATGGCCCAAAGAGAAGCTGTACAGTGGGGCTGTGAGGTATTGCGTCAATCCATTGGCTACAACCTGGGTGTGTTGGCTGTACACACTTATTTCAGTACACGAGAGTCAGTGCAGGTGGCCCATAGTCAGTTTGTATAAGTCAAGAGGGCATAAGAGATACCAGAGAAGGGAGCTCAATGCTGTCTGGGCCCAACATGTGTGTTGCCATAGATGATTCACACTAGCCACAGTGACTCATACCATTCTGTGGGTGACTCAGCAGCATGGCAGGTTGAAGGACGGAGGCTGCATGGCTATGCTATGTCCAGGGGGGAGAATAAGAAGGGTGGTGACATAGCATGATACAGGGTCAGGGGAGAGGTACCCGGGACATGCAGACAATGCCTAACAAATGTACAGTGTTCACCAATGACATTTATGTCAGTGGGGACACACAGGGCCAGCAGGTGCCACCACGTATGGCTGGGGGTTGTAGGGCTAGGCCACATTACACAAGTGAGCATTAATGTCCTTCAAGTCCATATCATGGGGTTCATATGGCATTTGTGAGAAAATTTGCCGCAACTGCACACTGCTATATTATTCCTGACACATTTGTGGGGGGAAATTACTGCAAGTGTAAGGTGTTAGCAACTTGCAACTGTCTTGCAGGAAAAAAACAGACACTGTTTAGGTGTATAGCTAGAAAATTATGCAGTTGCATCATGTGTGCTCATGCTGCTTGCACACATGGAAGTGCAGCTGCGTGCAAGTGGTGCTTGGAAAACAGGCAACATGCAACACCAGCCTGCACTTTTGGTCGTGTAACTGGTTAAACATTTTTTTTAATTTTTTGTTCATCTGCCTCTATTTCTTTTTTTTTTTAAACCCGTCTTTATTCAATTTTCGAAAAACAGACAGACATACACATACCTGGCAGAACCAGGGTACACAGTCCCAAACTGACTGTGTGAACTATATACAGCCCACCTATACACATACACAGCAGGTGAAACCACCCTGGAGACAATAGCAAACTCCTATATCATCCATACCCTAATGTAATGGGTCCGTAGATATATTTACTCTACCCCTGGATATCTCAGATCCCATTACATCTATGACCCTAAGGACAGCATCAGAGCACCGGCTCCTTAAAGGAGCCTTCCTTCCATAAGGTGGCGTCCTGCTGTGTCCCCTGGAAAGAGAGAGAGTCCCCACCCCCCTTTTAACCCAGCAGACCCTTACCATCATAATACTACCCTTGTATATAAACCATAATCATCCCAACAACAGGTGTCCAAATGGTCACTTAGATCAGAATAGTACCATAAATAACAATTTCACACTCCAGCATAACTACCTTCTGTTAATCACAATCTGACAGACAGGCCTGTGTTTGAACATTTGTGCCCTGCAGCGCATAAATCGCATCTAACGCCGCACATCTTTTAGCATATAACCCTTTTCTCCCCCCAAAATATAGATGCCTTTTTATCCTATCCAGAGCCCCCATTAAGTCTCTCACCCACTGATCATAAGCATAAACATGATCATCCTTCCAGTGTTTTAATAAAAAGGCTTTAACTACCGCCGCCATCAAGGAGAGGTGGTATTTAGGCATAACACCCGAGATTTGGGAGAAATCACCCAAGACACATATCTCTGGTGTTATAAATTCTGAGTAATCCAGCATTGGGTCCATATGACGTTTAATTTCACCCCAAAGAGGCGATATTTTACTACATCCCCACATCACATGCAGGAGATCACCTATTCCCCTCTCGCATCTAAAACACAGGTCTGTCTGTCTAAGGTTTCTATCACATAGTTTCATGGGGTAAAATACATATTAGAAACAATAAAAAATTGCATACTCTTATATTTGGGTATAACAATATACTTGCTGCTTTTCCAGATATTATCCTAAGCAAGGTTCCTAGGGGTCATCACTTTATCCCAATATGAGACTCTTATAGGAGAACACGGGCTAAGGAAATCCAGGAGCACTTTGTATATTTGTGAGAGGGAGTTAGATCTCGGATCAACTTTCTTTAGTTTATCCCATGAAAAGGAATTATCTGTGAAACCCCCCCAGCCTCTTCATCACACCTTCTATCATTCGCTTAATTTGTAACCTTTGAAAAAAGGACATTCCATCACATCGTGTTGGAAGGACCACTTTGTTACCCTGAATGACATCCCTTAGCTTCAAACCCAACATCTGATTAGCCCACCACAAACTAATTACCCGGCCTCCAATTACCAAGTTAGGGTTACCCAGCACAGGCTGGTCACCAGCCTTCATTTGGTCCTTTCTCTGTAGAGGAGTAAGAAATGACCACCAAGCTTCTGCTGTTTTCACAATTGGGTTCCCATACCCTTTTTTAAAACTTTTTCCTGCATTGGCATACAACATTGCTTCCGGAGTAAGGCCAGAATCTTTTAGCATTTGCTTCTCCATTTGTAGCCAAATTGGAATGTAACTCTCCCCGTCGAAATTTCTAACCCACTGAGCCATAAGACCCAGCTGGCCCACCATATAATATATATGAAGGTCAGGCAGCTTGATCCCTCCCACTACATGCGATAAGCACAAAGTATTATGCTTTATCCTAGGGAGTTTAGCATTCCATAAAAATTCTGAAATTAGCTTCCTAATTATACTGAACCATTTTTGGGGGATACTATATGGGGCAAAATACACTGGGTATAACAATCTAGGTAAAAGATTCATCTTTATAAGACCTGATCAAGCCATAAAGTTCAAAGGTAGCTTGTTCCATCTTGATATATCCCCTTTAATTGCTGATATAATCCCCCTCCCCCATATTTGTTTCCACTCCCACTCCATATTCGCTGTAATCCAAATACCTAAATACTTAATTTTATCTGTCATCCATTGTAATTGCAGTGGTGCAAAGTCTGCCCTGTAGATGTATGGTGTCAGAGGGATAATTTGAGTCTTATTCAAGTTTAGCTTATAATTAGAAACCTTAGAAAATCGCCCTATTATTTCTCTTATTCTCTCAAAGCTAGATGCTGGATCCTGTAGGTGTAGGAGTATGTTGTCTGCAAAAACCGAAAATTTTAACTCCCTCCCCACTATCTTAATCCCCTTAATATGTACATCCTTATTAATAGCTCTCAGGAGAGGCTCTAGATAGATGTTAAATAATATCAGTGAGAGAGGGCATCCTTGACGGGTCCCCATTCTCCAGCTGAATTTCACGCGAGACATAACCATTGCATTATACCCTGGCCGTTGGAGCAGCATATAAGTTCTTAATACCCCTAAGAAGACCCTCTGGAAATCCCATCTTCTCCATTGTAGCAAAAAGAAAAGGATGGGAGACCCTGTCAAAAGTCTTTTCCACATCTAAAGATATCAAGGCTAGGGGTAATTGAGAATCGGGCACATAATTTAATATATGATGTAATTTCCTAAGAGCATCATGTGCACCCCTCTCCGGCATAAATCCCACTTGTTCCTGACTAATTAAGCTAGGAGCAATACGCAAAATTCTATCTGCCAAAATTCATGTAAGGATCTTAACATCTTGGTTCATTAGGACTATAGGCCTATAATTTCCTGCCATATCCCTGGGCTTATCTGGTTTTGGAATTAGTGTGATATACGCCTGATACAATGGAGGATGAAGTACCCCTTCCTGCATTGTAGTACTAAATAATTCCTGGAGCATAGGGAGTATGGTCTGAATATGTGCCTGATAAAATTTAGCTGTAAGACCGTCCGGCCCCGGGGTTTTACCAGTGGGCAGATATTGCACCACTCCAGTAATCTCAGATGCCCTTATTGGAGCCGCTAACTCCCTAGCCTGTGTTGGATCCAGGACTGGTGAGGGAATTCCCTCTAAATAATTCTTGATTTCTTTCTCCCCGGCCAGATCTCTAGCCTGGAATATTTCTTTAAAATATGATGCAAAAGCATCCGCCATCTCCTGGGGATCCATTGAGAGCTTTCCTTCATACTGAACAGATGTAACCATTCTACTTGCTTCCCATTCCTTGACTCTAGCCACAGGTAGCTGCCCCGGAACATCTTCTTGCATTAGGTATTTAGCGTTAATCTTTTCTAACCAAAATTCTACTTTATCATTAACAATATCTGCCAATTCCTCTCTCAAATTTTTAGGTTCAGCATCGATTTCCCCAGAGGACCCTTCCAGTGGCATCAGCGAGTCAATTGCCCCCAAGATAAATTCCTCTTTGGCCCCCTTCTTCTGCTTCTTCGCGCTGCAATGCCCTGGGCTACCCCCGCATATAACACCTTGCAGGTTGGCCATGCCAACTTTCTATTTTGTAACGTGGGTATTTGTTGCCGTATAATCTCAAGTAGTGCATCCTCTAACCTATCCCACACTGAGGGCTCTGTCAATAAGGAATCATTCAGCTTCCACCTGTATGGTCTAGGAGGGATAGGTCTTGGTTCCCACGACAACTGGATGGGGGAATGGTCCGAGAAGGTTCTACCCCCTGTTGTCACATCCCTAACCTCTCTGAGCGTCTCCCTATTTACCAGGAAAAAAATCTATTCGAGATTGGCTCTTATGGGCTGCTGAGTAAAATATCATACTACTGCCCCCTTTCGAATGCGTTCTGATTGGATCTACCAATGCCGCAACCTCCAGTAATCTGTTCAGAGCAATCTGAGCCTAGGTCAAAGGTCCCTTGGATGGTGGTATCCTGTCCTCCTGGTTGTTAAGATAGGTATTCCAGTTGCCTGCCAGAATAAGAGAATGTGATGAGAGAACAGCTATATCCCTTTCTACTGAGGCAAAAAAAATCAGGATCAGTGGGTGTTGGTCCATATATAGAGGCAACCAAAATTGCCTTACCAGACAGTGTGCCCAAGATATAGATCCCTCTGCTATCCTCCCTTGCAATCACTTGCAATACCTTATATGGGCATGTTTTCTTTATTAAGATCACCACCCCTCCTGAAGCTTTTTCCCTACCTACCTACCCCAAAAACTTGTCCTACCCATCGTCTCTTAAGACCCCTCAGTTCCTCCGTCAGCAAATGTGTCTCCTGTAAAGCAACAATATGAGCCCCCATTTGCTCAATATGTCTCAAAATCACCATTCTTTTACGTCTACCCCTGAGTCCCTTAACATTCCAAGAAATTATTTTAACACATGACATTAATAAACATCAAAATTATTTTAAGTAGGCCTGCACACTGTGTCCTGTCAAGGTCTGCATCCTCCTTACTCTCTATATTGGACTCTCTCTCTTTCCAGTTCTCAGTAACCCCCCCACCCCGCCAGCCCCCGATCACTAGATGGTCCACCTACCAAATATCGAATCATGGATGAACTCGTTCCTGTGCTACCCCCCCAGCCCTAACCCCTAGCGTAACAACTCCAGGACCTAGCCCATAACCCAGAAAACAACTAATGCATAAGAACCTTTCTTCCCCCTATATCCTTCTTTCCTCCTTTCCCAGGTTTTCCCTCCCCTACACTACACATTTCACACAGAGGTCAGGGACTGCCCCCAGTTTCTATGTAACTAAATTTGATTAACATCCTCCAAACTCCCGCTTATTAATAACATAACGGACCTAGGTGACATTCCCATCCCTATCTCCTACACCCCAGGGGAGTCCCTCCTACAGTCTAGGAGCTACCAGAGGACTCTTGAGCCTTAGTCCCTCTAAGTATACACTCCACATAGCAGTGCCCCAATAACTTGCAACGGAGTACCGTATACCTTACCTCGCATAAAGACGCAATACTAATCAGCACAAATTGGAAATAGTGCCCTCTGGTGGCGATAATATTAAATACTTGTCCCGTATATATTGATATCTATTCTGCTGACTCCTTATTACAGCTCCCATGGGGCACCCCAGTCTCAGGGAGACTGTATCTACTTAAGAACAGCACAGGTATAGAAGCTCTTACGCTCTTTTTTCACCGGGTTCCCCTGCTTCAAAAATGATTGCTGTCATTATCCACGCTCCCTTAGCAAGCTCCATTCCAACCCCCCTCTTCCCAATACAGATAAGTTTACCAAACCTTGCTGCCCGCCACCTCGTGGCAATTCGCTCATCTGTCACCCCATTATGGCGTTGCCTCCCCCCCCCCGAGTACCTGTGATGTTAGCCGTCACTCCCTTTCCATTTGCATTCCTGTCCTAACCTCCACGGGGAGGGTCCCCTTTAAACACCAAACTATGCTTGTTCCCTCAGGGCCCTTCCACCTCCAATCCCCTGTTACCCTACCCCATCTCCCTAAGTAGCTGTTTGGCGTCTGCCCTATTCATCCCTAATAGCACTGAGTTGAAACCACTCTTCCCCCATCCCGAAATTGATCCTCTATACCCCCACAACCTTAATATACCCCTTAGATCCAACATTTATAACAGTGAACCGATAAACCAGGATAACAATATAAACTTTTTAGCTCCTTTCATTTTTCCTAGTCGCAGTCTTTCAGGTTAACACAGTCCCCTTCTCCTCAGGACCAATTCAGTTTGGCGACTTGAATAATTCAGGGATCTCTGACCACAACCCGTCTAGAGCAGTTAGAAACCTCTTCTCCCCTGTTTGCAGTCGTACCACCAATGCTGCAGGGTATTGCAGGCGGAACTTGATTCCTGCAAGATATAGCTTCTTCTTGATTTCCGAGTATTCCTTCTGCTTCTCTCTAACTGCGGGTGTTTGATCCTGAAACAACCAGAGAGAAGCACCATTCCATTGCAATGACTTCTTTTGTCTAGCAGTGAGCAGCACATGGGATTTTTCCTTGTAGTTAAGAAAGCTCATAATTATCACCCGAGGTCTTGCCCCTGGCAGTGGCATCTCCCTTAATGACCTATGCGCTCTCTCCAAGTTGTACGCTTCCCCAAATGGAGTACGGCCCAGCAACTTAAGCAACAGGTCCTGCATAAATGAAACACAGTCTAGCCCTTCAGCCCTCTTCGGTAGCCTGCCATTATCAAATTATTCCTCCTACTTCTTGATTCTTGATCCTCCATTCTCTCTTCAAGCTTCTTGACCTGTTTTCTGACCACCACCAACTCCTGCTCCATCGCAGATACCTTCCTTTCCTGTGAAGAAATCCGAGCCTTTGCATCCCCCATTCTCTGTGCAAGTGAATGTAACGCCGGTTTTACTGCTGCAAAATCAATCACAAGTCCCTGCAGCATTGCTTTAATTTCTTGTATATCATCAGTAGTCGAACACAAGCGCCCATCCTTTCCTGGCTCATTCTCCTGATCGTTTGGAATGGGGGAGTGGGGCTTCGGTCTTTTAGTAGCTGGGGTTCTCCCCGCAAGAGGCTTCTTGACTTCAGCTTCCATCTTGATGCTGTGAAGTGGCCTGGTGTTGCAGCAAACACTCGCTATCTGCAAGGTCGCCTCGCTTCCTTTTTTCTCAAACCTTCAACACTATCCTCAAAAATCAAGCCCACAGCACCTCTCAAGCCTGTTAAACATATTTTTAATCAAACTGGGCCAGTCTCAGAGATTTTATTGCCTTTTATTTGTTGTAGGGCCTCAGAGCAGCACAGAAGACATCTATACAGATTCAGCTCATCACGTGATCTCCCCTTAACTGGTTAAACATATTGAAAAAAGTCTCTAAGAAAGGCAGCAGTGTCCATGATGGCATCACTAACTGGTAGGGCACCACACTTTAGTGAAAGAGACTGCCCAGTTGATAAGTCTGGTGGAGCAATGGGGGAGGACTTTGTTGCCGCCTGGGTGCAGGAAGCACACCCCCTGGGAAAGGGACATGGTGTGGCATCTCATTGGGGCCAGGCTTCAAAAACAGTTTCGGGTAAGGAGGACTCCTTGCCAGTTGAAACACAGCTGGCAGGATATAGCAATGAGGGACCCCGCCATCCTGAAGCAGCTAAGGGACATGACACACCCGGCAGATGTAGCTATGCGGACAGGTCAGCATCAAGCAGAAGGTAAGTGGTACTCATCACACATGAAACAGCTGACATGATGCTGACATATAGCTGTTTTGGTTGGCGCACATTAACACTGTGTGAAATGTCTTTGTGTCTTCACAGGAGAGCATGACAGCAGCAGATCCACTGCTGCTAGGGATGGTGGCAGTGAGGTGGCTGAGGCAGTAGACCAGATGGCATCTACTGGTCCCAGAGGCCAAGGTACGTGTCATATGTACTGTGGACCACATTGGCATGATCAGGATGTGACATGGACCTCTGACAGTCAATATGACCCTGAGGGTGGCAGGATGCCTCCTGTGTAGGGGCATTAACGCATTACTGCACAAAGACATCTATAGGGCTATGGGCCCACTCTGAAAAGCATGGAAACAGCCACATGTGTCACATCAGCAATCACAGTAGCCTTACTGCATGGTGGTCACAGCCCAGGTTTGTCCTCTGTGTGGCAGGAGTGGAGTATCCCACAGTCACAGCCCCAGGGGGAAGGCTCACATGGACACTAGGTGCCTAATGTGCCATGGCTGCCAAATGACTATTGTGCTAGGAAACCTTCTGGGACTGGCCCATGCAGATGGATGTTTCTGACAGGCCCTCTGCCTCAAACATAAACCGTTCCTTGTCATGGGTACACACAACCTGGGAAGATGGGGGGGGAGGGTGTGGTGATTAGGGGATTGTGTATTCAGCACCATTGTGGGGGGATGCCTAGTGGGGTTACAAGGCAGTGTCCACTGGGCCCATTTATGTCCAAGATATGGGGGGTGGAAGGCCTCAAAACATTGTGCACCCTGACTGTGTAGCCATTTTTTTTAGGGACAGGTAGGGGACGAGGTGCTCTGTGAGATAAGTGACACTGCAGCCTGCAGGGTAATCTGTTGCATGTACGTTAGGGCTCGATGTGCATGCACATTCCAGCTCCATACCAGAAGTGGACTGCCAGGTCCAAGAGACCCAGGAGCTTTGTACAGGATGGGTGTCTAAGTACATATCCCACAACAGTGCGCTTCTAGGATTGTCACCTATAGTCCTTGGGTATCCTCAAAGCATGTGCATGTGTGTGTGTCACTACGCAGCAACTGATGACCTCAGTTGTAAGTGGCTGCTGCTCTCCTGGTGCTGCCTCATGTCACTGCTGTGGGGTTTCTCATGGTGCATCACCGTCTCTTGGTAATGTTTGCCAACTCACTGCATGCAAGCTTATGAGTGACAGCAGTGCACATGTACTAGCATGCCCTGGTACTGTGCAGCCATGACTTCTACCTGTTCTGTAAGTGTGTGGAGTCAAGCTACTTGCTGGGTGTGTGCAGCACCCACTGCAGTTTTCCACTGCTGTTTTGCCCTGCATGGTCTTAGGATATGCCACAGGTGTAACCTGATTGATTTGCCACAGTACAGGAACTGGGGGAGGGGTATCTGTGGCACCCATGTGTGAGGTATCCAAGGGGGATGGCATGACTTATTTGGGAGCTGCAGTATTTGTGGCTCCATACATGTTCCCAGGGGTGCACAACAGCTTGGTCACACATGTGAGGCCATAGGTTGTACAGTGCATGTTATCAGCACATCCCGGACAACGCATAAGTACCACATGTGCAGATGCCATACCTGTGGCATTCCAGACAGTTCAGAGGCTGCAAGTGGCAGAGCCATGAAAGTAATGGTCATAAAGTGCATCCTACACAGATTTGACAAGCACACCAGCCAAGGCCCCTGGCATGCTTGCCAATAGCTGTGGTGCTCATGTGTTCCGTAGCTAACCAGGGAGTTGCTGACCAGGATGTAGTGTCCCCTCTATGGGGTACAGTGGGGGAGGGTGCTGGTGGTGACAGTGAGAGCACAGGTGGGTCATGTATGGGAACCAGGGTACCAGTGTTGCAATGCACATGGCCAAGGTAGGAAGGGCCAAGTGTGACATGAGGGCGCATCACAAGCCACTTAGACCCTAGGCCTCAATCATAAGACAGAGGGATTGAGAGAGAGGAAAGGTATGCCTTGTGCTTGTGCAGCAGGTAAGACATTCACACAGCAACCCCCCCAAAATGGCATGTTCACCATTGTGGCATTCCCACAGTGCTGTGGTGTGTAGGAACCTCGGCAGGCTCAATGTGGAATACCCAAATGTGCAATACATACATAGATTGTGTTGCATGACTGCATAGCCCTGATAACACCCTATTCATAGTGTCTCAGCTGAGGTACTCTTTGGCACAGAGGACCCCCAGGACAAAGGGGGGGGGGTCACTCATGCTGGCTGCCTTGCATGCATCCCTTTTCTACCTGCAGACCCTGCCCCCAACATCAATACCTCCTACCCAGTCTGATGCCATGAGCCGGGTTCTAGGGTGGCACTGCAGGGGTATGCAGTGGCATCCTTGCCATGTTGTTCTGCCATGACACACCTGGAGGCATAGACGACACAGGCACAATGTGGGACTGTATCCCTTCATACCCAAGGTAGTGAGAGTGTACTGTGTTGTTCGTGACCCACCCCACTGGATTTGGAAGGCCACACCCTGTGGTGGCCAGTGGAGGGACATGTCAACAACATGGATGCATGTGTCACATCTGCCCCCCCAACCCCCAGAAGAAACACTGACATGACTGTCCACCTCACACTGTGCTTCATTGTGGTCAAATGCCTGGCAGATTTCCATGGGACATGTGTCCTACCTGTCCCCACATTGTGTAGAGCAGGTTGAGTCCTAGAGGCAGGTAGGATCCAGACAGCAGCAGTGACTGTTCAGCCATCGCTGCACCCTTGGAGGGTGAAGGCCAGCCAGCCCCCCCAACTGGGCCATTCTACCGTTGTACACCATGACGCAACTCAGTGTTGTTCAATAGTGCCACTGACCACTTTTAAGGTGAGATTGCTCACTTATAAGACACTAAATGGACTGGGACCTTGCTACCTGGCTGACCTTCTTACTTCCGCTGCAACGATACGTCCTTTCCGGTCCTCTTCAAGGGGCCTCTTGGTGATTCCCAGAACAAGATTGAAAACAGCCGGCGATCGAGCTTTTAGTGTCGCCAGCCCTGTTTTGTGGAATTTGCTTCCACCATTGGTGAGAGAGTCCCCATCGATAGAGGTTTCTAAGGCTCGCCTTAAGTTCTATTTGTTCAGACAAGCCTTTGTAGATGCTGTATGACATCATTAATTCCACTGATACTATTCTTATCAGTCCTGTGTATACTATAATAGGGTGTATTTACATGTGTAATTGAGTGTGTTCTTTATATTTGTATTTATAAATTAAATGTTCATGTTTTGTACGGCGCCCAGAGCATCCAGGATTGGGCACCAGAAAAATAAAATTTGCCTTGCCAGTGCCGCCATCATACATAGTGTGCCCTGGCACATGGGGAGACTCCTAAGCGTTCACTGCATAATAAGGCCTGCATCATATACCATGGCAATGGCCATAGTCCCCCTTTCACACACAGAGCTGGGCACATGGAACCCATGCAACCACCGCAAGCACCCAGCCACTGTTGGCAGTCACTGCCATTCCTAGCCACATGGTGGCCACATTTGCACTTCCCTCAATCCCATTAACCTATGTGGGGTTTGAGGCTGCATCAGTCACATGTGGCAGTCCAGGATCTGTCACTGGGCTGCAGACTCTGGTGTAGACCTACATCTGCCTGTGTAATTGCAGCACCATCGCCGGTATTGCAGTTGGCCCCAGTGTTGGGAATTGCTCACCATCCCCTCATCATCTGCATCCTGCCACCTGTGCCATCTCTCAGCAGTACTGCATTATGTTCACTCCCACACAGGACCCTAACGTGTGTTTCTGTTTTATGCCACAGGTGGCTGACAGTGTGGAGGAGTAGCCGGCTGGAGAGATGACCCCCGGGCCAGGGCACTCATACCAGCTATGCATAAGCAAAAGAGGGATGATGCCTTCCCTTTTGCAGAGTGCACATGCTGCCGGCATCGACCGACATTACGGCTGTCATCCTCATTGTCAGACGAGGAGGCAGTGCAAAAGGAAGACCTGCAGGGGGCCTCAGACTTATCAGTGAGGGAACCTGCCTAGCAAGGAGAGGATGACCAGGGGGCCAATGTGGAGGTGAACATATGGATGGTGATGCTGGGCCACAGGACAGTGCTGGGCAGCAGACGGCAGAGGTGGAGGTGGATATGGCCCCTGCCGAACCATACAAAACATAGGGCTAAGTGATTCTCACATAGGGTGGTATCCAAAGTGTGCAAAACTCTTAATGACCATGGTAGAGATGCGAGAAAATGTAACATTTCAGTATGCTAAATATTAATTTCACGAAATTTTTTCCAACTGCGAAATGTGAGATTTTGCCCATGGAGTGCAATCTTTTGCCTGCGGAGTGCATAATTTCACTGGCAAAATGGCAAAATTAGCCACTCGCTGGCTAGATTTTGCCGTTTTCATGTGAAATTTCACAACTTCGCACCTGCAAAATATTTTGCTTAACGGCAGAATTTCATAAAATATTTCATACACCGAAATTGCTGATTTTGTGAGAATTTCACCAGCGAAATTTAATTTTGCCACATCTCTAGACCAGGGACAATATTGTGAGACACTATATATTAAAAACCAGTTATGAAGTGCAAGCATTTTAAATGTTAAAGGCACTGATAGCACTAATGCACAAAATTAGACATGGAAGCATTTTGAGAAGGAAACTACATAATTCAATAAGATAAAAGGCAAGCAAGAGAACATTCAAAATATTTTACATTAATTCTGGTTGCAGAGAAGACTTATAAGCATACTAAATCCAGATAAACAAAAAAATGAACATAAGATGAATTGAAAATTTGTACTGAAGTATCCAACGGTATACTGAAAAATTAAATCCAATACATTTTACAGTTCTGGTACTCATGACTTCTAATACTGGTGTCCAATAGCATAGAGGCTTTGCAATATAGAGGAAAAACATTACAAATATGAAAACTTGTAACATACACAAAAATATTGTCAGGTTTAATTGTTCATTTAGTCCCAAGGGGTGATGAGTTTTCATTCTAAAAATCAATCAATTCACTCTCTCTCTCTTTTCAAGAGTGCCAATAATCTGCCCCTTCCCCTCCAATCAAGAACCCGAAATATCAAACCTAACGTTTCCTGGTTGTGGTATTCCACAAAGTGTGAGGCTATGGAGGATTTTAACCTGTCATTCCATACATCACAGAGATATTCCTGAATGAAGATTCCCTTTTTGTCCAATCCACATAAAGTTTCATGCATGAAAAAACAGAACATACACAGAATAAGTGGTAAAACATTGCACAAAATTATTAAGGTGGTTAGTCATGTCAGTAATTTTTTATGTAGCCTCTTTGTAGTAGAGGGTTTGTTAAATCTTTTGACTGTTACAAAAATCAGTCTTAGAGGAAGAATTACAACGTGGTTGTAAATATTGTCCATAGGGAATGCATTTTTCCAGAGAAGGGCGATATGCCTTCGATACATGCAGTGTACTATTCCCAGCAGTGGGCTTCCAGAACCCTCTTGCTCCCACCCTGCCATACTCTGATACATACAATTCTAGACCCAAAAACAGAGAATGTGGGCCTATTGCTATAAATCAGATTGGGAAGATGCTCTATCCAACTGTTCTTTCAAATTAATTAAAGTGCAGATAAAAGAAGACAAGCAAAATCACAATAAAGCGCAAGAAGAGATTAGAAACATTCAAGCTGATATAAATTAACTATTAAGACTTACCAGAGTTTGTCAGGAGGGAAAAAGAACTAAACACTTTCCTTAAAAAATATTTAATTGAAACAGCAGAAAGAAAAAAGAAACAAGGCCAATAGAGATGAATGAGCCTATTTAATTGAAAAAGTGTTTAACTGGCAGTGTCCATCTCAATCAAAGGGCAGAGGGCTGAGAGGTAATCATCCTCAATCAAGACCTAGATCCAGATCAGAACAGAGATGGAAAAATAAGCAGCACACTGTGGAGAGCTCAGATACAAGTAGTTCAAAAAACTCCTGCAATAGTTCTGATATAGACAAATGTTCCCTTCTTGGTTAGCTTTTACCTTCTGACATAAGGCTCTCACTGGTTCATGACTATGAAAACAGTAGTCTGTATTCAAGACAAGAAGTAATTTTGTCCACCAAAGTTTTTACTGCATATAACTATATGTCAGTTTCCTAACAGTCCATGGTCAAGACAGGAATCTGCTACCTTAACTGCAGCTCTTTACAGCATGCAGCCACATACAAGTACTTGATAATGGACAAATGGAGCAGGACCCCTCACTGAATTGTCAAGGAACAAAGTCGTCTGAAAGCATAAAAGTGTTTTGCACCAGGTCTGTTCCGTCCTAAGAGAACAAGATTCCTTGCTTTATCAGGGAACATTGTGGTATATTTCTGTATCAATTAAAAGCCAGTCCAGCAGAAGCCAGCAGAATATATAAGTCAATACAAGTAAGAACTTACTTCTAACTTAGAAAACTTGCTGACTTGAAGTAGTACTGATATCAATAAACAATGAAGAAGTTATAAGGATGTAAAAACTGTTTGTCAAGAAAAGATGAAGGGGAAAATTTGTTCCTAGGCTTGGTTCCACTCGCACGCCCCTTGACATTCAGAAGTTAATCTATTATACAACATTATCCATGATGAACATATTTTCTTCTTCTCCATTTAAGCTAATTCTAGAAGGAGGAGATAATGGGAATTTCATTTCTAACCCTGCAGAACCGGGACAATCCGGCGTTGGATTTAAAAGGAAAGCTGCTAATAATACTCCCTACAAAAAAATTTTTAAACGGGCAAGTGAACTATTTAATGCAAACAACATTTCAAACACTGCTAGATTTAATAAATGAGTATATACCAGCCTAAAGCAAGCTACATTAAAGTTTCAAACAGTAAATTTTGAAAAATGGCCAGCTATGGGTCCACAAAATCAGTCAACATCAGATTTAAAAAAGACAAAGGCCTCAATACTCATAGGTTGACGCAGGACTTGCACAAATCCTGCATCAAACCCTGCACTGCACTGACCACATCGGCACACCGTGCAGCCAGTTCTACAACATCATGCACATTTGCCACACATTACCCTTTTCACGGTGGCTTGCAAGTCTTTAGTTATTGAACAAGAACAAGACATTTCCATGAAGATAACCATGGGGAAATGGTTACAGCAGGGACTTCTAGCCAGAATGATTAACCAGACAACCACCAGGGTGGACCAAATGTTTAAATTTACAAATGGAAGTAAGCACGATAGGTGTGTGCTTCACCCACACAACTCTGCACCCACGGACAGGTGTGCACCAGCCGGTATTCACTATCGCCAGTGACCTGTCTGTGGCCCTGCTCCCCAGTGCACAGCTGCGAGTTGCTGGATCAAGGCTATGAGGAGGCAGAGTCAGAGAGAGGGATGCAGGCAGGTATCGAATTGTATGTCTGTCTTTGGTCCCAGAGTGATCCTTTACTCACCAATGCAGGGGCTCCTGGGAAGGTGCAGAACTGCACAGATGGAAAGAGACACCATTGGGACCCACAGACCTCACATTGCCCTGCCTCAGAACTCTGGGTTAGCATAAAAATATCAGGAACAGTGACTCCACCTTTGGGACACAACCGTAATAATGGTAATATGCACTCAGACCTCAGTCAGTACACTGGCATTAGGGTATGATGCTGCATCTGACGATGAACATGTCTATACCATGCATGCCCAACAGTAATGTGTGCCTACAGTCACCAATGGGCAGTCACAGAACCACACCATTATGTGGGACAGAGGACAGGTGTGCGGCAATAGCAGGGACATCCCTGTCACTCAGGGACAGATGGGAGGTATGGGCACCCAACAGTTATACCAGTGTACAGTTGGGCATTGTGCCTGTTGTTGCAGTGTACAGTAGGGCACCACCATATGGGTGAATGGAGCCACATGCAGCACTGTACAGATGTTGGGAGACTGCACCTGCCACACCATACTGGCATACCCCTTGGGTGCTACAACTCTGGCATAGCGCTCTGCTTGGTACACTGCCCTGTATCCCTACACTGGACTGCTGTACAGAGCTATGTAGTAATGTCAGCATTATAGCTGGACACAACAGCCATTAGATCGCTGACCTACCATGATGGTACCATTCTGTGACATTACATGTAGGTGTCCCACTATATATGGTACAGTATGACTGTGGTACACATATTGCCCATGGGTTCAGCAGTGTGTCAGCCAGTGCTATGTGTGCATATGGAGTGGATGCATAACAATAACCCACGCACCCCAGTGAGTGGTACTCTGTGCCTTTGTGAATCACTCTGAGCTCGGGCACATCCCAAACACACCCCCGGCCTGCCCCTGGTGTGAAATGGCATCATGGGCTCGGGATCCAGTTTGCAACTGGCTGGTGCACTGATAGTGAATGCCACCAGATCTCTGCTGCAAGGCAATCACACATAGGGTTGCCTGTACACCTCAGATATGTGGCATATAGGCAATCCACACTTTGTGCAGTGAGCTTAATTTGTCACAAAAATGAAGGCTCCTTAAAAAACTACTGGGCACCAACACTGAAACAATGGAAATCATGGAGCAAAATCATAGAAAATGCAAGAAACAACACCACTTCAGTCTCAGGCAATGTGGCACATACAACTGAAAATGCTACCAACAGACAACCAAGTACAGAAAATATATCACTCCAGAAGGAAAAACATCAATCAAATAATAGGCAGCATGGAAATGAACCAAAAGAAACAGCAAAAGATACTGTAGCGCAAAGATGGAAAATGCACAGCAATAATATGTAAGAAGTACTGTGCATGGACTATTTTCAAATTACCAGTGTTATTTTGCTGGGAATGTTTCATTCTGTTTCATCAATAATTCTGAAATGTAATAAAATGGTATCTGGTCATGTAAAATATGGTAAAACCCCTAAACCAAGTTGTATGTGATGTTTGAGTAAGTTTGAAATCTCTTACCTGATTCTTGTCAGCAAGTTTGGAAAGAAAAATGAAAAGATGCAAAGTTCAGATGATATTATACATGTTCCTTTAGTATTGAAAGAGAAGTTCAATAATTTTACAGTTAACAGTACCTGATGATGTTATAGGAGGTCTGAAGCCCAAGGTTCAATGTAGGGGAATAGCTCCTCCCACATCCTAAATAAAAGCAGCCTCTCCCAATTCATTCACAACGTGCCCATATCGCTCTGAGCTCCTGCATGGTCCATGTGGCAGGGTCTCCTTGCTTTTTCTACTGCTGCTTGATTTGCTTTCGTTTTCACACCCTCCTCTTTTCCCTCCTATGCTCTATGTTTTTGACCTCTATTCTTGTCTCCCCCTGTTCTGTCTTTTTGTTTGGTTGCTTCATTTGTACTCTCTTTCTCTACGCATGTGTGTGACCAGTGTTTTCTACTCCTCACCTGCTCTGGGGGTGTGCTCCCCCCTTTCCTACATGTCGGCTGCTTTTATTTATCTTCCATCTGCTTCTTCCCTCCCATTTTCCTTCCTGTCTCCTGCCTGTTCAGCAGTTCTCTATCCCCCCTTTCCCTTTGTGCTTCATGCTTGCTGACCATATCTTCCCCAGATTTGTTCCTGCTGTTTTACCTCTTTGTTTGCTATGTCTCCATTGCTCTGCCTCGTGGTCCCCTCCATCTGTACATTTTTTGCATCTGTTTCTTCTTTTGGGCATTCTCCTGTCAGAGTCATGCTCAGTTCCTGTCCAGTGCTTCCAGGTTTTGACATCACTGTCAGGCCCTCCTTAAAGCCATACTACCTATATTTTCTTTGCATATACAGTACCTCCAAGCCTTGAATTGCTGTTCCTGCTTCTTGTCTAAAATGTATCATATGTGCCCCCCTTTACTGTGCTGTACCAACTCCTTCCTTGCTCCTGTTGTCCATTTTGCCTGATAATTCAGTTTTGTCCTGATTCTCTCCTTCTTCATTATGCAGCAGCCAGCTGCTCCTTCCTTATGCAGCCTTCAGCAGCAGTTTTCCAGTCTTCATCTCTAACTCATATCTTCTGAGGTATTTGAGTCCAGGTAGGCTTGCCCTATCTACCAGAGATAGGAGTCTGTTGCTAGCCATCCAGCATCACCTAATTATTCATTATCTTGGTTCAGTAGGGATACTGTACGAGACTCAGGTTCGTCTTCACTGGCTGTAGGTTGAATCTGCAAATCACTAACCCATCTGCAAGGTGCATCATCAGAACTGGGCCCCACAATCAGTGTCCCATGCCTGGCCCTAGCAGCTTGGGGTTAGTCTCCTTCTCCTCAGTGCAATACGCTGCTGCACATCTTGGCATCTTCTATACCTACCAACTTTCTGCATCCAAAAACCCAAAGAAGATCCTGCAAGGTTTCCTCAGACTTCTTCTGCTGTCAGAGCAATACGCAGCGCATATTGGTATCATGGCTTTATGCCTACCGACTCTTTACATATTAACAAAGAAGAAGATCCTGCAAGGTTACGTCAGACATCTTCCTGCTCTCAGCACAATTCACAGTGCATATTGGCATCTTGGCAACTTCTATGCCTACTGACTCAGCATCAAACCCCGAAGAAGGTCCTGCAGGTTCCTCTGAATTCTTCCCACTCTCTGCGCAATGGGCAGCACGTATTGGCATCATGGCATCTCCTACACCTGCCAACTTACTGCCTATAAATACTGAAGAGAGTCCTGTATGGTCTCCCCAGTCTTCTTCTCAGGCTCCTCCAGTTCGTAAATGAACTTCCAAATCAAATCACTCTATTAAAGATTGGACTGTTCCCCACCTTGTGGCTGAACTGAGAAAACATAGCATCCAACACTGAGCTTCTGCTCACAAAAAGGATTTGTATGAGTTATTCCTAGCTTCCGTGTCACAACCTGATCAAGGTCCAGGTCTGAGTCAGCCTGTTTCTCAACCAGAACCCACTCCCTTGTCAGAAATGTGAGACTTCATGGCTCAGCTTGCCTCTTCAGTTTCTGACCTGAAATCCCAATTGGTGGCAATCAAAGCTCGCTTCTAGGATCTGCCTGCTGCAGCCTGCAAATCATTAGCTACTGCTGTACAGCTATCTACTAGCCTGACATCTCTGCTGTTCCAAGTGCAATTTCAACTGTCAGTACTCCATCCACCTTAAAGCCTCCACCTATGAAACTCAGGTATCACATCTTCTTCATCCTCGACACTTAATTGTCCCATTCACTTTATTCCAGGTCACCTTCTCAAGGACATTACTGATGGGATGGATGTTAGTCTGATTTCCTTGCTTATCTCTTCTCACAAGTCTATCAAAAACAGAATAGTATCCTGCGGCAACATTTCTGTGATATTGAAGGCTAAAGATCCCAGACTCCTGAAGAAATTGACTGTGCCTGAATTCATCCTTGCATTTAGCCTGTAGCATGATGTCATCTGGTCAGTATTTCCTTTGACATGCAAAGAGTTGGACTCCTATCTATATATTGTAGTTGATCTAGGCATTCAGTATGGAGGAACCCATTTTTGCAATTATCATCGCTCCTTCTCCACAAAAGCTGTAGCAGCATTGGCTCATTACAATACAAAATTAAACTGGGCAGTTCTCGACAATGAGCTCTTTTGCCATCACTTCGCTGGGTAGCATGCTTATTCCTGCTCCCTGTGTGGCTCCTTTAACCATTTTGCACCCCTTTGTCCTCTAACAGTATCTGTCACCTCTTCATCTACCAATCCAGCAAGACTCGATCTTCCGTCAAGCTCGACTTCTCCTTTGCCATGGCTAACCCAGACCATCTCCAATTTTCCAACTTCTCATTCCAGACTGGACATTCAAAGCAGACCTATTAAATTCATTGGCAGAAATCCAATTTGCAACAACTTTAACTATACCAGTTGCTCTGGATCTGGCTGCACATTACTTCACATCTACAGCTTCTGTGGCGACACCCATGCTCGCTATATCTGCCCGAAAGCTCCCCAGACTCCTCAATGACATTTTGTTCAGCCATCTACTCCAATCAACTTACAAGCTTTATCCAAGATTTTGACTTCTCATCCTTCTCGCCCAGTGGTGCAACATATTTTTTCCGGCTTTACTCGTGGATTCCCCACAAGCATCTCAGAGTTCCTTTCTGATGCCTTCCACTGTTGCAATCCGCAAGCTGTGGTGAAAGATCCTATAGTTGTCCATCAGTTCTAACAAAAAGAACTTCAAAAGGGCTTCCTCCAAGGTCCTTTTCATCACCCGCAGTTCCCTACTTATGAAATTAATCCCACAGGTGTTACCACTAGAAAATTCTCCAGCAAGAAGTACCTCAGTGTTGACTTATCTGCACCTCAGTCCTCATCCACTCCGAGCATCATTTCCTTGATTCCTTCCAATTAATATTCTTTATCCTATGTATGTATTGATGATGCAATAGCAATCATCAAACACATCAGCCCTGGCTCCTGGCTCTTGAAAGCTGATATCACAGATACATTAAAGTTGTTACCTATTCATCCATCTCTCTGGCATCTATACAGTATGTTTTGGGAGTATTGCTATTACTTTGCAGTTCATCTGACCTTCAGCTGCCAAAGTAGCCCAATGCTTTCCGATACATTCTCCGAAGTACTGTGCTGGGCTTTGCTTAATGTTTGCCTGCATCCAGCTGTTGTTCATCTGTTAGATGATTTTCTCCTTATAGATCCACCAGATTCTCCTCCTGCTGCTGGCATCATTGCTCTCATTCAGCTGTTCCAAGAGCTATCAGTTCCTCTTTCCAAAGAGAAAACCTCAGGTACAGTGACATCTCTCAAATTCCTTGGCATAATAATGGATACACAATGTATGGAAGCCAGGTTAACTCCCGATAAACTTCACAGAATTCAAGTATTAGTGGAGTCCTTTTTGACCCAATCCTCTTGCATGAAATGAGAACATCTTTCCCTCCTGGGATACCTCAACTTTACAATGTGGATAATTCCTTAAGGTTGATGCTTAATTTCCTACCTCTTGACATTGGCATAATTAGTGTCTGAATTGCATCATCACATCAAAATCACAGCTGCTGCTAAATTCTCCCACCCCCAAAATAAGTACAGCAATTTTCCCCTCACTGTCCACTCCACCCTCAATATCCCCATTGAACATATGCAGTCCTATAAATATCTTGGAATAATCTTTGACCCTGCCCTCTCCTTCCATGGCCATATCTCCGCCTTGAACTCTGCCACCAAATCGTGGCTGGACATTCTCTACCGGCACAAAAAATGCCTCCCCTCGGACGCCCTCCACCTGGCTGTCACCTCTTCTGTCATATCTCTCATCGACTACGGCCTCCCAGTCTATGGGGTGGCAGATCAGACGGCCCTGAGCAAGGTTCTCCTTACACTTAACAAAGCCTGCAGACTTATAACCAATGCACCCAGACTTACACACACATGTCTGCTGTACTCCTTGGCCACCCTACTCAGCCTGGATGAGCGGCTCATGTATCAAACCTGCCAGCTCACCTTTAAAGCCTTACATGGCCTGTCTCCCCCTGGCCTATCTGACTCAATCCACTGAGCTACGCCGACTGTGAACACCCGCAGCTCATCCAAAACAACACTGGTCATACCAAGAACTAGGACCTCGCAAGGCCAAAGGGCGTTCCCTTACAGAGCTCCTACCTGGTATAACTCCCTCCCTGCCGGTATCTCTGACTCTCCCTCGTTAGCATGCTTTAAACTCAGCCTCAGAAACCACCTGCTCATCTCACGCAGATGCCGCGCACGCTAAACAAAAAAAAAAATTCCTCTGACAATGCTCACCGAGCTGCACTCCCTTCCTACTCACCTCCTCCCTACCCACCCTTCATCCCCTGGCCTTTCCCTTCTTCTGCTTCCCAGTCCTACTCCCTCTTACCCGCCATCCTCTCTACCCTCACCCTCCCAACCCTAATTGTTAGCCTATTTAATCATTCTTCATATGTATTGGAACCTACTGTAACCTTGAATGATAACTATCTTGAACCTGTATTATCTGTTGTCTCTTGTGCGACTGTCTGTTGTCCTCTATGTGACGAGGTACCTTTGTAAATGAGCCCCTGGCTCAAAGGTTGTTAAACTGATGTTTAAATAAATAAATAAATAAATCAGATTTAGCCATGTGGTCCCATTTTTTAGCCTACTGGAATGGCTGTTCAGTATTTTACAAAGATCCTTCTTCTGACTTATACCCCAGAATATATACCAATGCATCTCCTCCACATGGCCATGCTGCTATCTTTGAGCAGTCCTGGATTGTGCCTCCCAGGCCTCCAGACATTACGGGCTTGGTTCTCAAAGCCCCTGGTGCAGGGCAAGGGGCTTGTGCCCAAAGAATGGCACAAAGTGCCCCTTGCATCAAACAATGCACTGGGAATGATTCTTAAGGCAGCCTGTGTCAACCACAGGCTGCCTGCTCCAAACAGGGCTTGCACCACCTGTGTGCCCAAAAATGGGCTGTAACATTTCACTAGGGGACATGTGGCAGATGCAAGCTGCCACATCCCCAAAAATAGGATTCTCAGAACTCTCCAAGAGGGAGAAATTCTAAGTACGCTCAGACCAGTCAGGGCTGTTGTAAGGGTACTTAGAAAATTCTCCTCTGGGAGAGTTGACCTGTTTGCAGAAATGTACTATTGTCCACCCTCCCCAGCCCTGATGTCGCCCATAGTCTTAATATTTAAAATAACCCTTCCTGGTGATCTAGTGGATCCCCTCCCTAATCCCCGATTCTGCTCCATAATATATCACTATTAATATCAATTTTCTTATTTTCTAGTGGACCCCTCTCCCTGATCCCTGTTTCTGCTCCCATATATATTATTTTTCATACCCCTTTCCTGGTGGTCTAGTGGACCCCCTTCCCCAATCCCCGATTCTGCTCCTTAATATATCACTATTAATATCAATTTTCTTATGGTCTAGTGGACCCCCCCTCCCTGATCCTGGATTCTGTTCACTGATATATCAATGCCCATACCCTTTTCCTGGTGATCTAGTGGACCCTCACCCCCCACCATAGCAGGTACTGCCCACCACCCCACTTCCCCAATTCTGAAACAGAACCAGGGACCATCACAACCCACTTCTCACCTCCACGGCTGGCCACTGACTGAACCGTCACTGAGCACCTACTGTATAGTCTGGCTTGCCTACCAAGGGTGGAATAGAGAAAGGACAAAACTTGCACAGTATTCACAAGCACTGTTACTATTAACAATACATTGAAATGGGAGGGCTGAAGCCTGAAGTTCAATGTGGGGAAATAGCTTCTTTCACTTCCTAGATAAAATCAGCCTCTCCCATTCAGCCTGCTCCTAGTGTGTTTCATTACACCCATCATCGTTCCCATCCTCCTCTGGCACTCTACTCACCCTTGATGTTGGGCCCTCTATTCCTTGCATGCTGCCTGGCTTCCCTACCAAGGGTGGGAATAGAGAAAGGCCAAAACACAAACAGAGTTCACAAGCACTATTACTATTCATAACACATTGAAGTGCAGTTATTTATAGCAGTGTGATATTGGAATTGAAATAAGCAATGTTACCCATAAGTAGAATAGTATGAAAAAACCTTTTAGTAGTAGAAAATTCAGAAATTTGCAGTATAATTCAGCAGTAAACAGTACAGTTTGTCATTTATGCAGACATTGTACATTTCACCCTATCAATAAAAAGTGCCATGGCATACCTTTGACATGGTCATTGTAAATGAATTCATGCAGGTATTTTTCTTTTTTTTCCTCTTTTAATTATTTGCTTAGTAACCAGTATGGGTCAGTAAGCACAACAGGCTCTTTTCATAGCAAACCCTGTACCAGTCATACAGTACGTAATTAGAGGCTGTGGGAATTAAACCCACATCTGCTCTGTATACAAACTTCATAGAAACATAGTCACTTTCATCAGTAGGACATAGTGGGATGTAAACAAACTAGAGCACCAGACATGAAGCATCACAGTGCCACAGTAGTAGCTAAATTCATACATGATGGAGAAATGCAGGTTGTGGGAATTAAACCCAGGTCTGATAAATCTACCAGCCTCATGCAAAGCATGTTACTTTGAGAGAAAAAGTATAGCGGCAGGCAAACAGAGGCAACGTGGCAACAGTATATCCCATCTGAACAAAAAAGCAAAAAAAAAAAACAGTTCACATAACATAAGAACTAACCTGAACACAAATGTCCATATCAGCTGGCCATCAAACCACAATTAGTTCTAAATCCTTTGTTCCTGGGGAAAAAAATACCCAAAGCACACAAAAAGCATCCAGTAAAATCCAGGGCATTTACCTACATGCAGACCTAAAAATAAAATTACACAGCTATCCCAGAGTCAAAGCACCAACCTGCTGAGAGCCATGTGGCTGCATTACTTCACAACAGGTCAGCAGACATGTACACATGTCATCATGATGTGATCTAGTGATGACAGCCTACTTCAGACATAAAAACATTGTGTGACCACTCTGCCAGCTCCAGACCAAAAAAAACCCAATAAAGTCCTAAGTAAAATTCACAAATATTACCATTTCAGCAAACAATTATCCTTATAATAGCAATAATGACCTCAATGGTGGTCATTTCCTGGGGATTAACAACCAGGTGGCAGGTGATTGCCCTCATCTATGCCTTGGGCAACACAGACCCCCATCCGGTCATTAATCCTCAGGAACCACCACCAGTTTGTTTGTTATTGCTTAAGTAAAATATGTTCCACAACTTTGGGACTTTATGCTTGGCCATAAAAATAATAAGTGATTTACTTTCTGTAACTTGCTGTTTTTTTCACATTATTTCTTTTCTGCAAATTAATGGTTTAGACCATTTTGAGACAGATTAGTTTTAACCTACTGATGTTGTAATACTAATCCTATTCAGTATGAGAGGAGCCGTAGGTTCAGACATTTGGTGTATGTGCTTGGCTGAAGAGCCAATAGTGCAAAGCTACCATCTGTGGGATTATGGCTGAACACCTCTAAGTCAGAATCTCACCTAAATATAATAAGTCTGTGGTGCCATGGATGTCCTGAGAGATACAGGTAGGTACTTTGTGCAGCATGAAATTCCATAAAGTGTTTTAACAGATCCAGAAGCAAATGGTTTGATACCTTTTATTGGACCAACGTAGATGTTACAACAAAAGAATAAAGTGCTCTAGCTTTTGGATCAACCAAGTCCTTCTTCAGAAGCTTTATGACAGTTATTTAGAAAATTCCATACTATTAACACCCAGATAATGCATAAAAAACAGAAATAATTCTCCTTGGTTTAACATACTCATTCAAAACATAACAGAAGATTACGTCAGAGAAGCAAATTAACACCAGTACGCTTTTAGCTGAGAAGCCTCTGAAGGTCAAAGGTTGTCAGAAAATAGCAACAAGCAGAGAGTTCTACTCACATACATTTTAAAATGTCTCAGTATGTTTTGAGAAAACAGTCTATTGATAACAAAACCTTAGAATACTGTTCTTCCTAATTACATGTAAGATGAGGAGTTTGCAACTATAATTGCAAGTGTCCTCGTGTTTTAAAGAACACAGTCAGTAAGAAGCAAACCTGTGGATCATAAATGCATGCTAAAATGAGGCCTAACTGCAAGTTAAAAACAAGCTCCAAAATTAAAATAAACACAAATTTTATATATATATATATATATATATATAGCATACAGAGGGTTTAAAGTGAAGTTTATTCAAAGTGAGCAAATGTTTCACACAAAATGTAATATGGAACTTAGCTTGAAACATTTACCCAACTTTAATCTCAACCAGTTAATATATTCTGTTAACTTTAAGGCCTTCAGTGTTGCAACAGGATTTAATATATGGTAATATCAATTGTAAATATACACGCCAAATAAAAATACAAAACTACTTGTCGAGGACCCCCAAGAAACTGAGACCATGAGCCTGATGAGTACAGATTTCAACACAGTGTCAGTGTATAACAAACATGTACAGAATCAGTCCAAGGAATCTGAATAAAAACTCTGGAATTAAATCCCCCTGCCCCCCTCTTCCCGGAGAAAGATAACTAGTTAAAATTAAATATATTTACGAGTCCTAATACATTATCATTCACACCAATCTTTGCAGTATTACCCAAAGGAATTAAACCTTTCATGAACCCCCAAGTAAATGAGATATGCATCTTAATATGTACAGAACTTAAAAATGTGACAGTATGTAAGCCAACCACAGACAAGTAGTAGAAGGAAGTAAATGTTCACTATATATGAGAACTAAGACTGCTAGCCACTGTAACACCATTATGTCATGTGCCTGAATAAAGGCCTACCTAAATATCACCACAATAACCACACCCACTATACCCACAAAAACACCCCAACACCCACATAAAAATTGCCCCATGCCACACTCCCCCACACACACACACACACACACACACACACACACACACACACACACACACACAGTAGTCAGTGTGTGGTTGGACAAATTAACAACTAAAAGGTGCCCATCCATGTGGCTTAATTCATCACTCTATTCTGTTCTTCATGGTTGCTAGGAAGTATGGTACGTTGAATGGTATCTAACTTCCTGTTTTTAATGAGCATGGCTTTTCTTAAGGTTCTTTGGTAGTTCATGTGTGTCTCATGCAGGGTGTCTGGAACAGGCTCACCAGACATCTTCTCCAGTGTGGTAACTACTTCATCAAACTGGTTCTTCAAAAATGCTTTCTTGGCATATGAGCTATGGATTCTGTGATTTCTCAATTTCTCAGAAGTCCTATGACGAAGTTGTTCAGCATACATAAAATTATCTGTGCAAAAGGAATAACATTATCCCTAAAGGTCTAACTATTTGGAATGCATTGAGAAACACAGATAATTATACGTATGCTGAACAACTTAGTTGTAGGACCTCTGAGAAATTGAGAAATTACAGAATCCTTAGCTCATATGCCAAGAAAGCATTCTTGAAGAAACAGTTTGATGAAATAATTACCATGTTGGAGAGGATGTCTGACGAGCCTATTCCAGACACCCTGCATGAGATACACATGAACTACCAAAGAACCTTAAGAAAAGCCATGCTCACTAAAATCAGGAAGTTAGAGACCCTTCAACGTACCATACTTCTGCAACCATGAAGAACAGAATAGAGCGATTGAACAACCAAGCCACACAGATGGGTACCTTTCAGTTCTTAATTTGTCCAACCACACACTGACTACTGGGGAATTAAATGTACTTTCTAAGGGCCTCACTTTCTGCTCAGCTAAATCACTGGACAGAATACAGTTTTGTGGTGAAATGGAGGAAAACATCTGCAGATTGAGACTTAAAGAATTTTTTTATGGCAGTGAAGAAATTACAAACAGTAACAATTTAATAGATGAAAAAAAGAAACTATCTGAGTTTACCCCCCCCCCCCCAACAGCGGCCATAATAAGAAACAAGACAAATACATTAATTGTTTTCACCAGAGTTACTGGTGAGAGTCTTAATAAGCAGAAACAGGCCCATTACAGTCTCTCTTCATTGGAATGGAGGGCTATACAAACACTGAAATTGAACTACAACATTGTCATAAAAAAGCTGATAAAGGCCCTGCACTGGTGATATTGAACTGAGAAGATTATAATAAGGAAGCCAACAGGCAGCAAAGTGACAGTACCTACTCTAGTACAGAATATAAAAGAGAACTACAGGTCCAAGGCAGACTAAATGCCCTCATCCCCTGTGAACCCAAGCCAGGGACATTCTACATGCTGCCTAGAATACATAAGCCTGGTAATCCGGGTACACCCATAATCTCTGGTAATGGTACCCTGATATAGGAGGATCTCATGGTTTGTAGAAGCCATTTTAAAACTGCTGGTTATACAAAGGGATAGCTACATCCAGGACATTACACACGTCCTGCGTAAACTTTCTGGTTATAAGAATTTACCACTAGCTGGCCTGGTGGCGCTGAGGGTTGAGGCACTGGATGCCACACCTCGCACTATGCCGGCAATCCAGGTTCGGGAGCGAGCCTGTGTCGTTAGGGGTTGGCAGGGGAGGACTGAGATTGAGTGTCCGTAGATAGCTCTCTCAGTCCTGGGGTGGATTTGGGGGCTCTCCCATGATGCTGGTGACTCCTGGTGGAGGGTAGGGGCTCTACAGCATATGGTGCGAGAAGTAAGGGGGATTGGGACATCGGCAGATGTCCTCCAGGTGCGTAAGGGAGCGTGCACATGCTGGCAGGACATCACTGTACGTCTGAGCCTCAGAGGAGGAAGATCACAACAAGGAAAACCCTCTACCCTCAAGTGAGGCGACGGCGATCCCTGGCAAGCCGACCCACCACACGGCCAACACCAGCTGACTCTCTGGTTCTCCTTGGGGTCTGGGGGGCCTCTCCATGGGCAGGGAGAGCCTCAGACCCCACATACCCAATGTAGTTCTCGGAGTAGCCAGTTCAGGAGGGTGGTTGAGTGTGGCAGCTGTTAGTGGAGACCCTGAGAGATGCCCCGAGGGTAGGATGAAGAAACAGAACTTACAAAAAAAAAAAAAAGAACTTACCACTGGATACCCTTTTAGCCACAATGGATGTAACATCCATCTACTCTAATATTCCGTACACAGATGGCATTTCAGCCTGCGTTAAATACCAGCATGAGAAAGGATTGGACCACAACATTGACTCTGGAGTCATGCAGAAACTTAATGCATTCATTTTGACACAACAACATCAACTTCAATGGTAAACATTATGTTCAAACTATGGGGAACAGCAATGGGCACCAGGATGGCTCCACAGTAAGCTAATCTTTCTATGGCAAATTTGGAGGAGGACTTTTTAAGGCACTGTACACACAGACCACTCGCTTATTTCCATTACATTCATGATTTCTTTATAATTTGGACAGAGGGCACTGACACACTTAAGGATTTTCATCAGGAATTTAATAATCTCCACCAACCATAAAGCTTTCCCTGGAATATTCTGCCACCAGTGTAAATTTTCTGGATACCACTGTCACTATCAAGTATGGAACCCTACATACCTGTATTTGCAGGAAATCAACAGACAGACAGAGATACTTACACAGGAAAAGTAATCACCTGAGCCGCACAAAAAAAATCTGTCATGTATAGTCAAGCACTTCGGTATCACCTCCTCTGTTCGAATGAGGAAGACAGAGACACACATTTGGCTATGTTGAAAAACACCTTTACTGAGCAGGGGCACTCTTACAGAGAAATTGACTGACCAGTGGAACGTGCAACACAGGTACCAAGAGAACAACTACTGCAATATAAGGAAAGGACCACTACCAACAGAATGCCCTTAGTAGTCACGTATCATCCTGACCTTGAACTTCTACGTAAGATTATTAAGGACCTCCACCCAATAATTAGTGAGGATGAAACCCTTAATTGTATTTTTCAAGAACTACCACTACTATTTTTTGAATAACCACCTATTTTAGCCAACCTGATTATTAGGAGTCAACATGAACCAGAACAGAATACCATGACATCGTATGTTACACGACCCTGTCATCAACTCAGATATAAGACTTGTAAGCTCATTTCCACTTCAGATTGTGAGGTTACATCACAAAACAGACAATTCAGGATACAGGGGAATTATACACGTACATCAAGTAATGTTGTCTATTTCATTCAATGCAAGAAATGTCCTCACACAAGTTATGTGGGGGAGACAAAGCAATAACTCCACACTAGAATGAATTCACACGGGCATTCTGTTACTATGAAGATGACTGACAAACCAGTGGCACAACACTTCTCCCAGGATGGCCTCTCAATCTCAGATATGTCTGTGATGGTCTTAAAAGGACATTTCAACAGTACACAACAGAGACGGGCTTCTGAAATTGGACTTGTTTTACTTATCAATATGGTGGAGGATGGAATGAACATTGATGTGGAGTATACAACACATTATTTCACTTAAACTTACACAGACCTTTACTTCAAAGGATGGACATAAATACTTTAGTTCTTCGGCAAGCCTTTAGTTTTTCTAGTTTTATACTTATGGAGTCCCCTTTATCTGGCTATCTACATGCTGGCTTCTCACCTTAGCACTGTGTGAGTGTGTGTGTGTGTGTGTGTATGTGTGGAGGGGGAGTGTGGCATGGGGCAATTCTTAAGTGGGTGTTGGGGTGTTTTTTGTGGGTATAGTGGGTGTGGTTATAGTGATATTGAGATAGGCTTTTATTCGGGCACATGACATAATGGTGTTACAGTGGCTAGGACTCTTAGTTCTCATATACAGTGAATATTTACTTCCTTGTACTAGTTGCCTGTGATTGGCTTACATACTGTTACATTTTTAAGTTCTGTACATAATAAGATGCATATCTCATTTACTTGGGGGTTCATGAAAGGTTTAATTCCTTTGGGTAATATTGCAAAGGTTGGTGTGAATGATGATGTATTAGGACACTTGTACATATATTTCCTTTTAACTAATTATCTTTCCCCAGGAAGGGGGGCTGGGGATTTAATTTCTGAGTTTTATTCAGATTCCTTAGAATGATTCTGAACATGTTTGTTATATACTGACACTGTATTAAAATCTGCACATATCAGGATCATGGTCTCAATTTCTTGGGGGTCCTCAACAAAAAGTTTTATTTTTATGTTGTCTTGTACCTGCGCAAGAAACATGTTGCCATAACTTTGGAATAGCAGGTTTTGGAGGCGCAGTCGTGCTGTGGCCAGTGGCACCGCTTCTTTTTTCAGGCTGGGTTGCATGGCATGAATTAGATTGCATGCTGTCTATGACAGCAGTAGAAAAGCATGCCACCACCTTCAAATGTTTTAGTCACTGCAATGACGGAGCTCCACCTCATTGGAAGGTGTGCCTTGTGTGCTGTAACATTTCAATAAACATGGTGGGTGGTGAGCACAGTCCCTATGTAGCCAACTTCGGGGGTGCCTAATCCCCCTGTTGGCATATGTGCCCCCTTTCCTGCTGTGGTGTGCTGAGGGGGTGCCCAATCCCCCTCGGCATTATGCCTCCAAACGCAGACATCCTTGCCAACGAGGGTGCCCAGTCCCCTGTCAGCATGTAAGCCCCTGCCATTTTCCTGGCACTGCCCTCAATTAGTGCAAGCCATGCCCACACTGGGAGCCTACCCCAGTGTGGGGTGACATGACTTCTAACCACTGTTCCACACTGGGAGCCCACCCCAGTGTGGCCACAACCTGTAAAAAAAAACAGAAAACGGTCCGAGGTGATTTTTTTCCTTTTTTACCTGAAACAAAGGAAACAGTCCCTAGCTGGCTGTTGGCATCCCCCCAACCCACAACCTCCCTTTGTGCACCCCACATCCCCACACACCCTATCACTCATAATTACCTCCGGAGCCCGGCGCGACAATCTTCGATGGACTGGGAACACGTCTGCACTCTTCAAAGCCGACTGTGAACTGAAGAAATGCTGGTAAGCTGTATAATGGCATAAATAGGGTTTTTTTCAACTTTGGTGCATATCTTGGGCATTTTGGGAATTTTGGCACTAAGTTTTTAACATGGAATTATTGGGACTCCTCCTCATGAATTCAGGCACTGTCATGGCATTATTCGGTCCCAAAAGGTGATTTTGCAGTCACTGTGTGAAATCATCTTTCAGGACTGATTAATGAAACCACAGTACCACTGTTCATGAGGTGGGCACCCAAAAACCCTATGTTGCAAATTTGTTGAAAAATTTAAAAAAATGACCGTGTTATGAGCGTGCATTGCTCAGTTCCCACGCACGCTTGTATCGTTGAGAATTTTTAATATTTTTGCTCCAGATTTTCAACATTTCCATTTTTTCACTCCTCCTCCTTATGAACAGAACAGCTTCATTTTCACATCCTGCCCGAAATGTGTTTTCGCACATCCGGTGCACAGTGGCACAGTCGCTGTAGGAAAACAATGTTCAGGACACAGTAAGAAAATCACAGTAACACTGTTCATGAGCAGAGGTCCCAAAATGCCCATGTTGAAAATTTGGTGAAAAAATTCCACAAAATGACCATGTAACAAGTATGCATTGCGCAGTTCCCAAGCACGCTTGTATCTTCAAACATTTTTAAGATTTTTGCTACAGATTTTCAACGTTGCCATTTTTTCACACCTCCTTATGAACAGTGCAGTTGTTATTTCCAACATCATGCCCGAAATGTGTTTTTGCACATCCGGTGCACAGTGGCGCAGTCACTGTAGGAAAACAATGATTAGGACAGAGTAAGAAAATCACAGTAACACTGTTCATGAGCAGAAGTCCCAAAATGCCTATGTTGAAAATTTGGTGAAAGAATTCCCAAAAATTACTGTGCTACAAGCGTGTGTTGCGCAGCTTCCATGCACGCTTTTAACTTCAAGATTTTTTAATATTTTTTCTCCAGATTTTCAACATTGCCATTTTTTCACACTTCCTTATGAACAGTACAGCTCATTTTTCACATCCTGCCTGAAATGCATTTTCGCACATCCGGCTCACAGTGGTGCAGTCACTGTAGGAAAACAATGTTCAGGACACAGTAAGAAAATCACAGTAACACTGTTTATGAGCAGAGGTTCCAAAAAGCCCTTGTTGAAAATTTGGTGAAAATATTTCACAAAATGACCATGTTACAAGTGTGCATTGTGCAGTTTCCATGCATGCTTTGTAACTTTGAGAATTTTTAATATTTTTACTCCAGATTTTCAATATTGCCAATTTCACACCTCGTTATGAACAGTACAGCTTTATTTTCCACGTTATGCCCGAAATGTATTTCAGCACATCTGGCTCACAGTGATGCAGTCACTGTAGGAAAACAATGTTCAGGACACAGTAAGAAAATCACAGTAACACTGTTCATGAGCAGAGGACCCAAAATGCCTATGTTAAACAGCTGGTCAAAAAATTCCACAAAAAATGACTATGTTACAAGCATGCATTGTACGGTGTCCATGCACTGTCGTAAGTTCGAAAATGTTTAATATTTTCACTCCAGATGTTTAACATTGCCATTTTTGCACACATTCTTATGAACAATACAGCTGTGATTTTTCACAT
This sequence comes from Neoceratodus forsteri, assembly GCA_016271365.2. Lineage (NCBI taxonomy): Eukaryota > Metazoa > Chordata > Ceratodontiformes > Ceratodontidae > Neoceratodus > Neoceratodus forsteri. Next base: position 1,153,000,041 of record CM057456.1, on the reverse strand, counting down.
CCTGCCCAAAATGTGGTTTTGCACATCTTGCGCAGAATCGCATGGTCACTGTGGGAAAACAACATTTGGGACAAATTAAGAAAATCATACTGCCACTGTTCGAAGCAGAGATCCCAAAATGCTTTTGTTAAAAATTTGGTGAAAGAATTACAAAAAACAGACTGTTATGAGCGTGTGTTGCCTAGTTTTCATGCACACTCGTAACGTCAAGCATTTTTAATATTTTCACTCCAGATTGTCAACATTTCCATCTCTTCACACCTCCTTATGAATAGTGTAGCTGACATTTTTATGTGGTGCAGAATGGTGCAGTCACTGTGGGAAATCAACATTTGGGACACATTAACAAAATCACAGGGACACTGTTCATAAGCAGAGGTCCCACATGCTTTCATGAGGTGGGGTCACAAAAAGGCCATGTTGAAAATCTGGGGTGCAAATACCAACAAACACCCAGGACATTAGGGTTTCTAACCATAACATCCCACCCTGTACAGACTAACAGGCATCAGGGTGTGCCTTTGGATTGTCGGCCATAAAGCTCACACCATTGCACCCCCACCCTGCAACCACTGGCAGGTATCCAGGTGTGCCTTGGACTCTTCAGCTCCAAAGTTCACCCCATTCTCCTGTGCTGCACCCATATCAACATACTTCCTTATGAAATGGGGTGAGCATAAGGCCTGACGACCCCAAGGCACAATGTAATGCTTGTCAGAGTCTGCAGGGTAGGGTGAAGTGAAATGGCATTAGCGTTATGGCCAATGACCCAAAGGCACACCCCAGTGCATGTCACTCTCTGCAGGGTGGGCTGCAGTTCACGTCTTGGTTCCATACTTCACTGCCATCCCTATTATGTGTCTCTCTAACTCTTGAACTACCAATGCCAACGCCAGTAAGACAACATTCGGCATTGACAAATGCTTGTTTTGTTTAGCACTTATACTTACAATTGATATTATCACATATTAAATCCTGTTACAACACTGAAGGCCTTAAAGTTTATGGACTATATTAACTGTTTGAGAGTATAGCTGGATAAGTGTCTCAAGCTAAATGCTATATTACATTTTGTGTGAAACATTTGCTCACTTTGAGTAAACTTCACTTTAAACCTTCTGTATACAATAAACTGTATATATTATTTCTGTTTACTTTAATTTTGGAGCTTGCGCAGTGGTTTAAGTCTCTGAGCTGCAAATCTGGAGACCTAGGTTTGAATCCTACAGCCCCCACTTGCATACTGTGTGACCCTAAGCAAGTCACTTAACTTCCCTGTGCTCCCAGGTTGCACCTGTAAACAAGCTTTCAGCTCAGTGTGTCTCACCTGGTTAAACAATTGAAAAAAAAAAAGAAAAAAAAACTTGCAATTAGGTCTCATTTTAGCATGTATTTGTGATCAACAGATTTGCCTCTCATTGACTGTGTTATTTAAAACACAAGGACACTTCAATCAATCAATCAACCAATCAATTAATCTTTATTTAACCAGGTGAGAATCATTGAGAAGAACTCATTTATAAGATGAGCCTGGACATTCACATATATAAGTACAGGCAACAGTATATACAATGTTACAACAATTGGAAGTCTAACAACACAGTAATTCAAAAAAGAAAAGAAAAAAAGAAAGTAAATAAACAATAGGTACAGGGCAGGTATATATATAGCGTTACAACAAATTAGTGTATATACTATGCAGTAATGCTAGTGTAAACAAGGAGAAAGTGCACATATCTTGGATGAAAGTAGCATACATATTATGGTACAAAAACTTATGTATTTTATCTGTGACAGGAACCTATGCAGCAAGAAAGGATAAGGAGAAGGGGGAATAGAAAGAGAAAGGGGCAAAGCCAGAGGGGGAGGAATAGTGATACGTTTGGGGAGGGCATTACATAGTTTAGGGAATAGGTCAGGGTAAAGCTACGATGTGAAAAGAGGCAGGGCACAGAAAACAAATAGGGGAGAGGAGCTTAGATTAGAGAGTAGGATAGGTGTGGTAAGGGTGCCATTAACAGAAGCAAGTACAGGTTTCTGAAAAAAAGAATGTTAGTAAAGGGATTTGAAGAAGCTCAGTTTCACAGAGACTGGCAACTTTAGAGTTTTCAGTATTGTGTTCCAAATGACAGGAAGAGCATGACTTATTGCAGATTTGCAATATCAGGTTCTCACCTTAGGGATGAATAGTGAGATGTAAGAGAGGCTTCTCAAGGTGTAGTTTCCAACCATACAGGTGGGCAGGCAACTCACAATATAATGCAGGAGCATATTAATGATTGCTCTGTAGGTCCAGAGCTCTGTGTTCTTTTGTCGTCTGAATAATAATGAGCTCCACCCTACCTTGGCATAGAGCTAACAGTGGTGTGTGGTATAAGGGAGACCAGTTACGAATCGAATAGCTCGATCTGTAATTACAGTTGTAAGCTCCTCATCTTACATGTAATTAGAGAGAATAGTAACCTAAGGTTTTGTTATCAGTAGACTATTTTCTTGAAACATACTGAGACAGTTTAACATTTATGTGAGTAGAACTCTCTGTTTGTTGCTATTTCTGATAACCTTTGATCTGCAGTGGTTCCTCAGCAAAAAGCATACTGGTGTTAATTAGCTTCTCTGACATAATCTTCTGTTATTTTTCGATTGAGTATGTTAAACCAATGAGAATTATTTCTGTTTTTTGTGCACTATCTGGGTGTTAATTGTATGGAATTTTCTAAATAACCGTCATAAAGTTTCTGAAGAAGGACATGGTTGGTCTGAAAGCTAGAGCATTTTGTTCTTTTGTTGTAACATCTATGTTGGTCCAATAAAAGGTATCAAATCATTTGCATCTGGATCTGTTCTTATTTGAACCAATATATCAAGTACACTAGTTATTTGTCAGTAAAGTGTTTTAAAGAATCCTGTGAACCACCTTAAATGTGCAACATGCAAATTGATGAATTTTTCATAGAGATTTCCACACAACATTAATGCTGAATAGGGATTCTAAGGACCTCTGCAGAAGAAAGTTGCTGTGCATGGTATAAGTCATCACCAGGAACTTGAAACACATATAATGATAAGAAAGAAAGCCCTTTGAGGTAACACATAATTATACCAGTGGTCTCATGCAGCCACAGTATCCCCCATTTGAATGGTATTACATATAGACCCACTTATAGTGGACTAGTTTGTATGATACCATTTTGTCTTGGATATGGAGTGTTTATTGTACTCTTCAGTATGTCAGTTTAGAAAATGGGTAAGAAGAAATCTTGACTCTGATTGGCTAAGGACACTAACCAGCTGGTCCAGTATCAGGCAACAGAGACCAGGAAATAATGAGCCCCAGTCTTTGTAGCCTGATTATGTTCCATAATCAGAGTGCCCATAGAGTTTTAAGAAATGAATAGCAGCCATTGTTTTTTCTGTTGCTCAGTGAGTGATTTTGTCTCAAAGCGAAACTACGGTCTCAGTCCCATAAAAGTTTGCTTATTTTTTAATAGTGAAAGTACCTTTTTCTTACCGTTCCCAAACCTCAAAAAACATGTGGCTGCCATCTGTTCTTACTCTGTCCTAACTGTACGATGCGACAAAACCCACATATGCAGCACCGTGAGTTGAGCATCAGAGTACTGAAGAGCAATGCGTCCCCCATTTCAGTCCCTGTGCTACTCCCCTCAATAAATAGCATATCTGTCTGCTAAACTATGATAAAATGGTGACAGTGGAGAATACTGATAAAATTGTCTACTACCTCAAAAATCTTTTTGCCGGCTAATCGCTGAAACAGCTGCTCATCGTCACCCTTCTTATATCACTAGGGAACACAGAACCAACTGCTACCGACCAAATACTGAATAAATGAAAAGGTGGCATAAAAGTTGAACCATAAGCCACATCTTTATTTTAAAATAATTTAAAAAAGTCAGCATTCTGATGCCTCTTCCCTTTTATCCATACTTCTGGGTCACATCATCTAGTTGGCATGTGCGAGGCAACCGTTGCATTTTCCTTAGGACTACACCTTCACAAAGAAATGGAGAAACAAATCAGACCTCAAAAAACATTAGGACTCTGTGTGTGTGTGACAGCACTGGTATTTTCTTGGTTTTTCATACCGCAGATAGATGTACATCTGCCATAGGGAAAACAAAGAAAATACTGCCAGTCTCACACACAGCAGCAGTCCCTGAGATAGTGTACTCTGTTGCCGCTAGCAACCAGCAACAGCCATTCAAAAGCATTACTGTCAGGACTATTTTTTTTCTGTTGTTGTTATATTTTTTATCAAATTAAATTTATTTAAAAGTTAGAAATTAAACAAATGTCTCAGTGAATTCATCTAGAAAGGTAGCCCAATTTCTAAGTGCAATAGTATCTTCCAGGGTGGGCGATATGGGCAATACTGGACCACCTAGGAGCTATAAGACCCTCCGCCTGTGGCATCAGGCCTCATTATGCCCTTGGGCGGTCCGGTATTCCACAATACCACCCACCCTGTTGGGTATTATTGCTTGCATGGAGTGCTGACACATCATGTGTTTTGATCAGTGCTTCAGTGTGGAGGCACTGACACACAATCACATGTGCTTACTGTAAGTGTTTTAGGTGAGTGTACAGTTTAGTTTTATTAAGAAAAAGATGATACACAGCCATTTGAACTGTTTGACTCATTTTAGTACTGTGTAGAATTTTTAAATTCCAACAGAACAGAATTATACAGAAGTTTGGAATAGTCTGCCTAATTCTGTGGAATACTATTGGAATCAGGTTTCCAAAATTAGTCAATTCAATTCAGTTTTATTCAGGATAAAAAACATTGTGCAGAGCTAGTTTACAACTGTGTTATGTGTTAAACCAAATCCTCTGATGACAAAAGAACAAGCTACAGATATAAATAGTACTAGACAGAGTGTACAAGTTAGAATACTTTTTATGTTTCCATAGTAGTAACAATGTTTCAGGTGTAAGGTAAGGCATAGTACAGGAGGTCTAGGGATGGAAGTTCATGGTTATAGCTACATTTGTTATGCCCCTTGAATGATGGAAGCAAGATTTATGGCCAGATGAGATTGAAAAGAAGCATTCTGTGACTTCTGTACTGGAGGTCAAGGGGTGGCTTACCAGGCATAGATATTCCTTTTTTTTATCATATCATATTGTATCCTCCCTGCAGCCACACCCCCTGCTTACCTCCAGCCACTGCTCCTCCTTCACCTCCAACCCTGAAGTTGGACATGCACAGCTGGCATATGCAGCTATACCATCAAAAGGGACTCCTCCTATGTCCCCACACCCGGCAAGGAACCAAAACCAGCACATGCCTCCAGTCCGGGCATTTGTCTGCCGGGGAAGCTGCAGCTATCATGCTGCTGTGGACCCAGTGCTGCCATTTTCCTCCTAGGTTTTCTGTTCCCCTCAGAATGTGAGCGTGCAATGACATCAGACACAACGCTGACGTCTGCCGCACTCTGACCCCCATGTTTTACTCTAGTAGTGCCCCCGGTCATCACCAGGGGCTGCTACACAGTGATGGTTCCCTGGATCCCTCCCCTGGGATGGGAGAGCAGTCTTCGGATGCTCGATCCCATCCCTCCCCTGCCAACCCCTCACACCTCGGGCTTGCATCTGAACTGGGGTCGCCAGTGTGGGACGAGGTGTGTCATCCAGCGCCTCAACCCTCAGTGCCACCGGGTCAGCTAGGCATAGATATTCTTGCAGAGAGTTCCATGTGCTCGATCATTTGTGACTGAAGGTGAGGGACCAACAACTTGTATTTATGTTCGGAATAGTACTGTGTGGAATTTTCAAATTCCGGCAGAAAGAAATTTTGCAGAGGTTTTGTATTTCCACTGAAATTCTGCCAAATGTTGCTGGAAATGGAATGACAACATTTCCACAGAATTTATTCCACATATCTCAATATTTTCCACAGAAATGGTTTCAGAATGATTTTCTGTGGAAAAAATGCTGTTCCACAGAATATTATTTTGCAGATTGCAGCAGGAATAATTCTGCCGAAGAACCAGTGAAAATCCACTAGAAATTTCGCAGGCGGAATGATCATTCCACATTAATTTCACCATCAGAATTCTGCATTCCACACAGCACTAGTGTGGGGCCACCAGCATAAGTGATGCAGTGAAGTACAAGGATCTTGAACAGGACTTGTGGGTAAGCCTTAAGTACAAAAAAGAGGGGACGATGCCTTTGACACACTTCAGGGAGAATAGGATGAAGTGCAGTTCCCTCCTTTCTCCCAGGGACATCCAGTTTAATGCACTGTAAAGCTTACAATGGTGAGTGTCATAAGGGCCACTGAGTAGCAGCCTGGCTAGCCTGTTGTATAACACATCTAATTTAGCCAATCTGGACACTGTATACCATCGGAACAGTGATGCAATGACAGTGAACCCCCCACAGAGACACCCCGATGATGATGGACTGTGCGGTGATGGAGATTGCTCCATGATGAACTTTGCACTGACAGGGGGTAGGCACCTGACTAGACTGTCTTTGTGATGTGGAGTTAAATATATAAAGTAGGGGGGTATGGGGGCACAGCCCTCCCCCACATTAATGTGGTCATCGTGATGTGGGTCATGGTTAGGATGCAGAGGCATCAGGGATGTCAATGCATGGTTTACATCATTCATGGAAAACTAATCCAAGATTTATTTTAAAATACTTTTGTAATACTGCAGAATTTATTGAAAATTTCTGAAAAGCATTTTGAAAGTGGAATTGCTACATTATTTCACCTGAATTCTTCCAGCGGAATTCAACACACTGCACAGCTCTAGCTTATTTACAAATGGGTCCCACATAATAGCATTATATTACAAGTTGCAACATAGTCATGTTACATATACACACAGAGTAATAATTATTAAAACACACACACACACACACACACACACACACACACACACAGGCATAGAAGCTGTAAAGCTTGGTCATTTCCAAACATAATAGTTCACTGCTTATGTGCATTCTGCCACACTGTTGCAGCAGTGTTGATAAGCTTTTAAAGAAGCATATAACCAGCTATTCATAGTTCCAGAAGTATTCTAAGTTCCCACGTTAGATCTGAAAACAGATGGCAACCTATTCCAACAGTATGGGCCAAAGTCAGAAAATGCCTGCCACCCCATCAGGTCCATCCGGATTTTGTGGGGGATGGTTTAAGTTCTATCTTACTGGATGGTATTAGCTGCTTGCACCCTTCTACATCTAAACATTAGAAGTGAAGCATTCTGCATTCAGTCGGTGGCAGCTCATTTAGGTAATCATAAAGTCTACACCTACAGTGTGAATAAACCTAGGGGCAGCCAGGATGTACCTGACCAACCTAATAATCAACTGAAAAACACATATTAGTAAAGATAGGCAAACAAGTCATCTAGCCACCACTGGTTTGTAGAACCATATAAAGAATGTCACTGTGAATTCTGAAATTCAGTCAGCAACAGTTTAAACAGCAGCAGCATATAGCAGAAGCAAACCACTATCATACAAGCTTTTGAATCAAGACAGATGTTTGCATCAAATTACCTTTCTTCAAAAATAATGACATGCACTTTTTTAGACACTTGTTTTGAATGGCTTGTAATAAGACTTGAACCCTATTACAATATTCCATCTTACTACATTCATCCATCCATACTGTACTGTCATGCCTTCCATCTATAGTGCAGTGAAAAACAAAATTTGTGAATAAATAAAATGTGCTAAAATGGTCTTCTTCACTTCGCTTTTGACATCTGGACAAGCACTAGGGTTTGCAATGTATACTTGTCTTTAACAGGTCACTGGGTGCAGTTTGTTGAGAAAGAAAAGCAAGTATAGGCTATCATTCGATTTGATTCAGACAATGATGGTGGTACTGAGTTTCAGAGAATGGCTCTTTTGCATCTTGCTGTTTTTGAAGGTGAACATTTGACCACCAATATTAGGGCTGTGCAGGGACTGCATAGTATTTCCCAAATACCACAAATGGTAGGGCTCCTGAATATTTGGGATGAATTCCAGAATAGGAGACTATTTATGCTTGTGAAATACTATTCATTCCCAATTTAAAAAAAAAGAAAACACCCTTCCCTCACGCTTGCTGAGCTCATTGCAAACACCAGCCATTAAACATTTACCATGACCCCCAACCTATTGTCTACACTTGATTCTGCCCTCTTCCCCCAGCACCCACAAACATTTATAAAATTATTAAATCATTTTAATGTTATTTTTCCTCCTACGGTGCACGACCAACACAACCTGTCCACTTCCACGGCCAGCTGCCATGTTGTGCAAAAGAAGTGTTTGTTTGTGCTACATATAAATATTTCCTCAAGTCTCCCCTTCTCCCCCCCCCCACCATGGCAGTATCCTCATAATATTAACCCTCCCCACCCACAGCACCCAAGTAGTAGTGCTCCAAGTCAACCAGCATAACCCATCCTCCTCCACAGCTGGTCACCTTGTAATGAATGAACATGCCTGCTGTGTCTCTATAGAAACCCAGCTCATCATGTGATTGGTGCTTTGTAAGTAGTGCCTTGTAAGTAGCCCCCACACAATCAGGACTCTGCACTATCATCACACTAATCTGCCTCTCATCCTGGTAAAATTCCCACAACTAGCATGGCAGCATACAACACTTGATGGTAACAGTCCAGATTAGAATGGCACATATTAGGATGGTCTGCTGTCCTCAAAAATGATGGCTTTGTTTAAAAAAAAAAAAAAAACCTTTTCTTTACTATAGCCACTGAACATGGCTAAAACCAATGTTTGTAGTTCATATGCAACCATGGGAGGTTTTAAACAGGATCTAATGACCCATTTGTGGAGCCAGGCTTTTCCTGAGTATTGATGGCTGTTTATTGGATTTTACTGAAGATTTTAATACATTACTGTTTTATTTTTTGTTTTAATTTTATGTAATGCGCCTTGATATTGAAAGGCACATAATACATAAAGATCTATCTATCTATACTCAGCTGCTGCTGTGCTATGGCATTGCTCGCTTGCTACCCTCCCTGGTCCCAAAATGCCCCTGTCTCTGACTGCACCCACTAACCACGAGTTAGCCAGAAGGAGAAGGAAGGAAACATATTCAATTCAGTGCTTTAGAGTAACTGGTAATTGGTATTTTTCTTTTAAACTTAGATTGTGGGCTTGTAGTGACACTATACTTTCTTTCTTTGTTGTCTTTACTTATAATTGTTTTTGTGCTGTTGAAAATTTAAAACATAGTGGTGGTGTAATTCTGTGCTGTCTTTAATAGCTGCAAATTTTATCTTGGCTTGTCTGACTGTCCTGTAGCTGGGTGAAGGGTGTAAATTGTCTGGCCTCTGACCTCAGCTACGTGATAACTGGAGGTGGGGCTTAGTCAGAGTTAAAGTAGCAAACAGAGGTTGATTTTCTCAGAAGAAGCCAGAAGGAGAAGGAAGGAAACATATTCAATTCAGTGCTTTAGAGTAACTGGTAATTGGTATTTTTCTTTTAAACTTAGATTGTGGGCTTGTAGTGACACTATACTTTCTTTCTTTGTTGTCTTTACTTATAATTGTTTTTGGGCTGTTGAAAATTTAAAACATAGTGGTGGTGTAATTCTGTGCTGTCTTTAATAGCTGCAAATTTTCGCCCACCCTCCTCCCTTCAACCAACTCTTAATTATATGCCCTGATAAATCTGATTGACAGGAGCTAAACACAGGGTATAGTAAGAGGTGTGAAGTAGGAGGGGCGTAAGGGGGAAGAAGCCCACCCTCAGCAGGACAAGTGTTTTGACTCATTTATTTTTTTATTGGTTTCTTTTTCCTTAAAAAAAAATAGTACTGTAAATTAATAAAAAGAGAACTAAGAGAGTTTCAGTAGCAGACAAGTAGTGGAATTGCAGTATAATGTGGGGAGTGGTGCAATGCAGTGACTGTGGGGCAGCCATATTCAGGCAGACCTTCTGGACACTGAGGTGCTGCCCTATCTGCATGCATCTCTCTGGACTACGGGATGAGGTAACCAGACTCAGAGTGGAAGTAAACTGGGTCAGGGTACCATCACCCCTATCCAGGGACCACCCAGTCAATGCAGCTGCCTCAAAGGATGCCGAGCGAGGAGCACTTGGATGACAGTGGGCTCAGGGAGGTTAGAGCAGTCAGGCAGAGGCACATCCAGATCCTATTCCTCTCAAGAACTCATATGCCACACTGGCAAATGAGGGACAAATAGAGGTACCCAGAAAGTGGAAGGAAAGGATGTGGAGGTTAGCCAAGGAGGTGACCTCAGTGGGAAAGCAGTGGACCCCAGAGGAGGAGGAAGTGAATCCTGGTGGGGGACTCCATCGTAAGAGGGATCCAGCTAGGAACACAGGAGGGGGAGGACAGGGAGGTGAGGTGCCTACCAGGTGCCACGGCATGGAGGGATGGAAGGAAGATGCTGGGGATCACTGGGAAGGCAAGATGGGAGGGTGAGCTGGATGTCATTATCCACCTAGGTACTAATGACCTGGCAAATGGGGAGCCAAAGGAAGTTCAGGAAGAGTTTAGGAAATTGGGGAGGGGTCTCAAGCAAGTAGCTACTTCTGTCACTTTCTCAGAAGTACTACCTGTGAGAAGCAAGGGAGAGCATAGGAGTGCATGCACCAGGAACTTTAACTCATGGTTGAAGAACTGGTGCTGTGAGGAAGGGTTTGGATTCATTGGTGACTGGGGACCCACCAGGAGGGATGGAGGTTTGTCTGCCTGACGGCCTGCATCCATCCTGGAGGGAATCAACACTCAATGATAAGTTTACATGCTACATTGACAAGCATCTAAACTAGCAAAGGGGGTGGCAGGCCAGCAAGGAGGTACCTACTTGCTCACCCCCACAGCCAGCAGTGGAACCAGTGAACCAGAAGAGTGGCTATCTCTGCAAAGCAGTGTGAAAAGATGGAGATTAGTGTCCAAAGGTGGATAAGCAGAAAGGGCAAAATTCAGCAGAGGGCAGACAGCAAGGAGAACCAGGGATAAGGCAACCAAGGAAGGGGCTGGAGTAGAACAGTGAAGCAGGCTAGGGAGGTCAAATCATGGAAAGCCATGTGCAAATGCCAGGAGCCTTAGCAACAAGATGGAAGATCTGGAGGCTGTCATGGTACAGTCAGACCTGGACATTGTGGCCATCACTGAAACCTGGTGTAATGATAACCATGACTGGGAGATGGCCATACCTGGCTACAACATATTCAGAAGAGACAGAGGAGGCAGGAAGGGAGGAGGAGTGGCACTGTATGTGAAAAAATGACATAAGGGCCACAGAGATCCAGGAGGAACAAAATGGGAGAGATACTGTGGGTTAAGCTGGAAGAAAAATGGGGCCAGCCATCCGCACAGGTGTGGTCTATAGACCACCAGCCCAGGAGGAAGAAACAGATAGGGGAGCTGATGCTAGCCATCAAAGGATGGCAGACAAAGAGTGAGTAGTACTGGTTGGAGACTTCAATATTCCAGACGTGGACTGGAGCATCCCAGCAGCAGCATCAACTAGAGCAGATTTATCCTGGACTCCCTTCAGGTGCCTTCCTCAAGCAACTGGTCATGGAACCAACTCGGCAGAAGGCAATACTGGACCTTCTGCTCACAAACAGGGACAGTGTGATGGGGGTAACAGTGGTGGAGCACCTGGGTAACAGTGACCACCAGTCATTGTGGTTTGAAATCACAGAAAGAGCAGAACCAAACCACACAAAACATGTATCCTGGATTTTAGGGGGCAGACTTTGGGAAAATGGGAGATACTTGAAAGAGGCATTAAGGGGAATGGGACAGGAATCAGGGTTGAGGAACAGTGGGCAGTATGTAAAATGGGATTATAAGAACAACAGAATTATGCATTAAGCAGGTTAGCAAGAGGAAAAGGAAGAGAGACCATTATGGTTCTCAAAGAGGTAACAAAGAAAATGAAAGCCAAAAGATTGCATTCAGGCAATACAAAAGATACAGGCAGAAGGGGATAGGGAGAAGTACCAGGAGAAACAAGCGAGGCAGGGAAGTCAGTAAGGGAAGCCAAGCTCAGACAGAAGAACACATTGCAAAATCAGTGGTTAAAGGGGACAAAACCTTTTACAGGTACATAAGTGAAAAAAGAAAGACAAAGGGAGGGATAGTGAGACTGAAGGGGGAGGATGGGAGTCACGTGGAGGATGACAACAGTAAAGCTGACATATTGAACAGGTATTTCTGCTCAGTCTTTACTGAGGAAGAGGGGGGTAATGGGTCTGAAGGGAGTACAAGGGGTGAGAATGGTGCAGAAATGGACACAAGTCCCTTTACACTTGAAAGGGTCCTGAAGGAACTGGAAGTAATAAGAGTTGACAAGCAATGGGGCCAGATGGGTGCACCCAAGGTCCTTAAAGAACTAAGAGAGGTGGTGGCTGAACCTCTGGCTATCCTGTTTAGCCAATCACTGGAAATAGGGAGGTACCCAAAGACTGGAGGACAGCAGATGTAGTCCCTTATACAAAGTGGGAACAAAGAGGAAGCAGGGAACTACAGACCAGTCAGCCTCACCTCGGTAGTGGGAAAGATCATGGAAGCACTACTGAAGGAGAGATTGGTGGAACATCTGGTTGTCAATGGACTACAGGACCCAAGGCAGCATGGTTTCACCAGGGGGAGGTCATGTCAGACCAACCTCATTGAATTTTTGACTGGGTGACTAGGGAGTTGGATCAGGGAGGGCAGTGGACATGGCCTATCTGGACTTCAGCAAGGCCTTTGACACTGTGCCACATAGAAGACTATTACACAAACTGGGGAATATGGGTGTGGGCAGGACAGTAGTGTGGTGGGTAGGTAACTGGCTGGGTGGCAGGATACAGAGGGTGGTGGTAAATGGCTGTCCACTCCACAGAGGAAGAGTGACCAGTGGGGTACCACAGGGATCAGTGCTGGGACGGTCCTATTCAACATCTTCATCAGTGACATTGTGCAGGATCTAGAAGGCAGAATTTCACTGTTCAGCTGATGACACAAAGCTCTGTAACAGAGTAGACACACCAGAGGGTGTAGACAGAATGAGAAGGGACCTGCAGAAACTTGAAGAATGGTCAAGGGTTTGGCAGTTGAAATTCAATGCAAAGAAGTGCAAGATAATGCATATGGGCCACAAAACCCTGGCACAATATATCAGTTGGGGGTGAGGATATAGCATGCACCAAGCAGGAAAGGGATCTTGGGGTTGTCATCTCTGATGACCTCAAGGTGGAAACAGTGTGACAAGGCATCAGGTAAAGCAAATAGGATGCTGGGATGTATAGGCAGGGGCATCACCAGCAGGAAAAAGGAGGTCATAATTCCGCTATACAAGACACTAGTGAGGCCCCACCTGGAGTACAGTGTACAGTTCTGAAGACCATACCTACGTAAGGACATAGACAGGGTAGAGAAGGTTCAGAGGAGGGCAACAAAGATGGTGCATGGATTGCATCACAAGTCCTATGAAGACAGGTTGAAGGAAATGAACATGTACTCCCTGGAGGAGAGGAGGGAGAGGGGATATGATAGAGACATACAAGTATCTTACAGGGAGAAACAGGGTGCAGAAAACACTATTTTAAGCGAAAAAGATGTTCCAGGACTAGAGGGCATGGGATGAAGTTGGAGGAGGACGATTCAGAGGAAACATGAGAAAGAATTTCTTCACAGAATGGGTGGTGGACAAGTGGAACACCCTGCCAGAGGAAGTGGTGGGGGCTGAAACAATCACGGGATTTAAGAATGCATGGGATAGACATAAAGGAATTCTAGAGGTCAGGGGTAAGGGGAAACAGACTTCTAGGAAAACAAACTGAACTTACAAGCTCAAATGGGCAGACTGGGTGGGCCATAGGCCCTTATCTGCCGACACTGTCTATGTATCTATGTATCTATGACTCCCACACTCATGCTCAGACTGGAGATTGTCTTTTGAAAAGAAAGCAAAAAAAAATACATTATAGGCAGGCTCCCAAACATGCTGTGGACTGTGGTAATTCTTCAATGGCATCCAGTATGCATGCCATGCTATTTGAAGCCACCAGTAACCTTAGTCTCCCAGCTGGCGCTTATCCTTGCTGCACATGTGCAGCTTTGGTGCCACCTACTGGACAGCTACCAACATCACAATGTAGAGGCACAACATTTTCAACAGTTTTTTGTGTTACCAGATTTTTTTTACTAATTAAAAATAAATGCACTAACTGAAAAACAAATGAATACTGTTTGTACCGATGTTATGTCCATTAATATCCACAATAAGGCACTCTGGAGAGGGGGCACTGCGGTAGAATAATGACTCTTCTTGGCAGTGGAAGCATTCGGCTTCACCATGTGCTTCAATGCACCAGAGGCAGGCCATTATCCTACCACAATGTATCCCCTGTCATACCTTATTGTTTAATTCTGGAACTTCCCTGATGCTGAATGCAATAGTCCACCATCATGATATGCAAGGATTTTAGACCTTTGCTGAGGCTAGAACAGCACAAATAGGACAGTAGAAAAGTATACTTAGGGCATGGTCCTGATAGTGACTTTAGTTGAGGCAATAAACCTTGGAGATAATATTACTGCAGCCCATGATTTGATCTTAATTTCTCTGATCTGTTCCAGTTTAAATAACTATATTAATGGAGGGCTAAAGGGCCATATGCAACAGAGTCCACTCTTTCTTAAAGTATATGTCAAATTCAGTTTTCAACTAGCAGCAGTAAATCATTAGATACTGGACAAGATGCACAAGGCAAACGAGGCAAAAACAACCTGCCTGCCACCAATCTACTTTAAAATTTATCAGTAATTATGGTTTCTTGCGAATCAAAATAATCATTAATGCTGGGCAAAATTTCTAGCACTCTTGTGAAATGGTGTGAAATCACCGATTTTGCATTCAGCCAGTTTTTACAAAATTGCACCAAAATCCAATGTAATTTTGCTTCCCTTGTTTCCCACAATTGTGCATTTGTCCAAAACTGCACATTTTTTAAAAGGTGAGATTTGAAAGATATACAATTTCAGCAAATAGTACCCTTTTCCCCAAATTGCACATTTTTAAAAACAGGGATTTTTAAAAATGTGCAATTTCAGCACAAAAAATGCCACAGACTGAGCATAAACTTATGAAAGTGTGCATTTTTATAAATCTTAATCTTAAATTTTGCAATGTTGCTCATTTTGTGAAAACAGCTACATAGTACTGTATAATGTGCTCAGTTTATGAAATTGTGTGAGATTATGTGAAAAGGCACAATTTTTGCAAAAAGTACATGAAACAGATTTTCACAATTTTGCCTAACATTAACCATGATCCCATATAATGTGTCACCTGTTACTATCATCAGTAGCTGCAGCAGAGTCTCTGAAATACCAACTGAATGCAATCATTACTCTACAGGACACGGTCCGGAGTTAAATCAGCATACAGTAGTTTGTCAACACATATTCTAAATGCATCAGTTCACCAGCCTGCTGGATAAGTCAATGTCAAAATCATTTCAGACTATGGCTGAGGCTAGTGTGACATAGATACTGTATGACAATGGTAAAGTATGCTTATTGTACACTTCTGACTGTAACTTTAGTTGAGGCAACTAACCTTGGAGACTTAATTACTACTGCCCATGCCTTGATCCCACTTTTCCAAAACTGTTCCAGCTGTAACATCTGCAAATATATGGGAGTTTGGAAAGACCTTGTGCTGCACAATCTGTTTTTTTATAAAGTGTGTGTCAAATTAATTTATTCAACTAACAATAGCAAAATGTGTGACACTAGGCAAGACACACAAGGAAAAAACAACCTGCCAGCAACTGGCCTTGCATGTCTTAGCTTTCTATGGTCTCACCCCAGTATACAATATGGATTTATTTATTATTTTTATTTATTTAAGCATTTATTTATTTGTTAACTATGTAAGTGCACTACACAATAAAAGTTCATTTTCACACAGACTCTGTAAGCATGTTAAAAATCATAAGCGCAGCATATTCCTTGTGAAACTGGGATCCTATAAGCTGAAATGCAACATAATCTTGCATACCTCAGCGTGGATGCTGTCTGAACTTACAGTACATGAAAATCAAGTTTGAAAGATTGGAGTGATTGGGTCAGCAGTGGACATATTCTGTAATAGAACCATTAAATGTTCCTATAATACCACAAAAAAGAGACATGCAATTCTTTTAACTTTTACTAAAATATAAATTTAAATAAAAATGCAAAATGCACAATAAACCAACTGCAGCCTCAAAACATTTGAAAAATCTTACTTTTTGTTTTGGAAATGCAGTGCCATCTTTCCATGGCATCTGAGAAACCAGGCATTAGAACAATGATGACCAGAGTGGACCCAATCAATTAGCTCCAGTCTGCTAATTAGCACAATTTTTACTACAGAACAGAAATATCATTGCTTGGAGATGGGGCAACACACTTGTCATGTCTGTATGGGTTAGTGCGCTCTAGCTCTGCAATCCAACATTTAAGATTAATAAGCCAGGTAAAGAGAAACTCACAGGATGAAGTTTCCTCTGACCTTTAAGTTGTAACAAAGGACTACTGTTATAAATAAGCCTCGAGACGTTGGAGCCCCCTGCCTTTCTTTACAGTATCTGAACACTTCTGTGAACAGCTGTCAAAGAAAATGCCAGATATTTCAGAAGAATGAAGTTTGCAGTAGCTATATAGGGCTTGACATTAAGCTACCTAACTTTAGAGACAGTTATATTGAAATGCGGAGTATTTGTAACCAATCATCAAGTTCCAGAACCATACCATTTCTTATTTGTAAGTTGATTGAATATCTGTTTCCCGAGATTGGAAATTAGACTCTGTTCACTGCTGACTTTTAACAGTTTATTACATTTGAGGGAATACAAAATTGCCACTTGCGTGTTTAGTAACAATTCTCATGTGGTGATGTTTTGTTTTTCTCACACATGTAATAACTATCTATTAAAAGTCAGTGGTGAGTTGAGTCTAACTGGCAGTCCCTGTACATAGTTTCACTTGGGTTTTATTTGAAAATACATCTTCTGATCTTTCACTTTACTGTAGGGTCTGGATGCCTCACTTGATTTTGCACTGTTAAGTCAGTAGCACAAAAAGTTTTGAAATGCACATTGGAGGTGAAACAATGGCCACCAAGCATTCTACACCCCCCATTTGCTGACAAAGGGACAACTTCAACATCAATTCACCTTTTGACCCAGTCTGAAGATAGGGTGCAGCCATGGTGGCCCAGATTCTTTGTGGTGGGGTCGAGGGAATGGGGCCAATTATACTTTTAATTTTTGAGGTACTGTACATTGCATTTTTTTAGACAGAATATTTTCAGCCTGACATTACAGTGTACAGTATGATGTGTACTGCAGCACTTCATGCAGAGGCTGATTTAGCCAATGCTGTTCTTCATATCTCATCAGTGCTGTAATGACAGTATCGTTGTAGTATGACAACTGAGGCAGCACAATGAGTGTCTTGAAAATTGGCTTTCTCATACAGTAGCCTTGCTTTGTTCATAGGAATGCCACAACCAATAAGTCAACATATACAATGTTAGTGAGGAATGAAGAGGAATACTGTAGCACTATCAACCTTTCATACTGTGCTACTTGCCACACTGTGGGCTGACAGGTAGGAAAAAAAAAAACATAAAACTGAAGAAAAAGAAAACATACCCCAGAAATATGCAATAGTCATTGACTACTTCTTAAATTACTTCAGTCTACTACTTGAGGGTATACCAGCTCTTCAGATTTAGCCATAACTTCAATCCATATACTCAGATCCTTGATATATCATGTACTGTGCTAAGATGTATTGATCTTACATAGAGTGGCTGGCTAATGCTTCCGAGAAAATTTATAAAAACATAATATTTTGACAGAAAACCATTTCAGTATCACATATTTTCTTGTCTTATGGTCTTTCTTAGTAAGAATATTTATATGTAAACAGGACTTGTGTCTCTTAGACATCATCTGTTCTGACTGTTTATTTTCCGCCTGAAGTCAGTCATAATCTTTTGCCCGTAATACCACTGACACTTTCTTGGCAGCAAATTGTGATGTCACAAAGAAATGTATATGACTTAAAATACAGACTGATCAGCAACAGTAGGGAAACTCTAAAATGCAAGGCGCAGTTTTCTATTCAAATTATACATTTAATGGACCATCACACAACTTATGTAGGATGCCTATGCAACATAGATTGTAGCCATGGTATATGCTCTCTCTGTCACTACTACAGGAACTATCACACTTTTTGCATGCCATGATTACTCAGGAACCCTTTTGAAGAGGTTTACACCCCTAGAGGTGCCACAGAGATAAGGTTCTCATAAATCAAAGGTACCTTTCGTAAGAAGTCCCAATCTCAAGATAAGACGGGCAACCAGAGGAACAGGGGATGATTGTGAAAGCACGGAGCACGAGTGTCTGGAAGATAATTATGGATGTATGGCTATGTATCACTTGGTGGGGCTAAGGCAAGTGTTACCCACTGCCCACTGAACCACCAGCTAAAGCCTTTTGATTAACTGGACCATCATGTTCCTAATGTAAGAATGCTTATGCAACCTAGGGAAATGATTGGTAGGTTTGGAGGACTGGAATGATGATGATGGTTAGATAGTATCTGGGATGCTTGTGCAACTTAGATTGTAGCACTGGCATATACTATCTCTAACCCTGCTACAGGGACCACTACCACTTTTTCAGGGTATCAGGAAGACACAAGAACCCTCTTGAGGAGTGTTTGACACATTGAGGTACCTCAGAGATAAGGACCCCTTTAGACCAAATGCACCTTATGGAAGAAGGCCCAAAAGTAGAAATGAACGAAAGAAATACTTAACCCCTAAAAGGAGAGAAGAGACATAGCAAAGGAAGAAGATGTTTTAATTGAAAATGCAGGACCACCATCCATCTGCAACTCTCAGTGGAATAATTAAATCTTAATATATTTTGCATCATTTTATGATCTTCAGCACAGAGGAGAGGAAACCCCCCAATTCGGGGGAACCTCTGGGGAACAAAGGCCTACATCACCCTCTTTCTAGGTTAGGGTTATTTTAGTTATGGCTCAGCACTGCTAATTTGGAAAGTAACCAAGTAATGAGAATGTCTGAAGGAAAGGTTTTTGTTTTGAGACACGAACATACATACAAACATATGAACATGCCAGCAGAAACAGGCCATTTCAGTCTATCTACTGTAGTCTGCTCAAGTGTGCAGCTCTCCGACAAATGTACTGGATCTGACCCCCTCTCCTTTTTACGCATAGTCTTCCCATCCATTATGACTCTCCCTTTCACTCTATCCCAATCCCTTTTAAAGCCATACACTGTTTTCCAAAGATCCTTCTTGTACAGAGCCCCACTTTGGTTCAATGGCCTATGCAGTGAATTGACCAATTTAACCAAGCTTGCACAGTTTAAACATTTGCTCTGGCAGCATCTTATAACTGAAAGCACCTGTGATTGTACCACCCAATCCTAGTTCCCTTCTGACTACTTCTGCCCTGTACTGTGGCACCCTGTCCACACCCATTGGCACTTACATTTTGGCACTTACATGGCACTAATCACCTATATCACCCTTTCATCATTCCCTCCCTCTGTCCCCTACCCCCTCTTACAACACTGACAAAGCCACTGGTTGCTACCTCCCCACTCTGATCAATATCTCAATGCCACCACTTTCATCAACCCCTCCATCTTAACTCTCTACGGCCTCCTTTGCTTAATCTGTCACTGTATGCTTTGGATGTTTTCATTTGACTGTTTGTTGCAGCATAACTGTCAGCTCATCCATGCTGGCTGCTTCCTTACTGTTTATTCACTGTTTATTATTGTTGTAGCAATTGTCTGATTATAAGTTGTAACATACATGCTGTACTGTATTTTTAACATCAACTTGTTGTACTCCCTGTCTAACTGTAACCCCTTCCCCACTGACGTGGAACGTTTGTAAATGAGCTGCCTTGCTTTCAAAGGTACTTGTAATCCAAGATTGAATAAATAAATAAATAAATAAATAAATAAATACCACCTCTTCCAGCAGTTCATTCCATTTGGACACCACTCTTTCTGTGAAAAAGTGCCTTCTCATTTCCCTGTTGAATCTTCCTGGCACTAATTTTAGACTGTGCCTCCTAGTGGACCCATTCCCCCTGAGACTGAATATGCCATCTGTACTAACTGTATATATATCTTTAAGGTACTTGAAGATTTCAATCATATCCCCCACCTTCTGTCCTCCAGGGAATACATACTGAGCTCCTGCTGCCTCTCCTCATAGCAATTGTCCTGCAGGCCCTGGATCATCTTAATTCCCCTAGGCTGCACCCCTCCAGTAATTTATGTCCCTTTTCAGATATAGGCACTTGAACTGCACACAGTATTCCAAGTGCGGTCTCACCAATGACCTGTACAATGGCAGGATGATTTCCCCTTTTCTGATTCCTCTGGCAATGCATCCCAACATCCCGTTGACCTTGGCTGCTGCTTTACAGCAATGCACAGAGTTTCTCAGGTCCATTGTGATGACTACCCATAGTTCCCTTTCCTCCTTAGAACTGGACACTTGTACCCCTCCCACCAGTAACTGGCCGCAGGGTTCTTAGCTCCCAGATGCATGACTTTGCACTTCTTGGCATCGAACTCCAGTTGCCAGATTCCTGACCACTATTTGAGCCTAACCATGTCCTCTCTGAGCTCCTGCCTCCCTTCCTCTGTGTCCACTCTCCCACAAAGCTTCATGTCATCAGCAAATAAGCAGATTTTACCTTTGATCTCATCCACTATGTCACCAGTAAAGATGTTAAACAACATTGGGCCAAGCACTGAGCCCTGTGGGACCACACTGGTTACAGGAATAAGTTCTAGAGCTCCCCCATACTAGCATCCTTTGGTTTCTGTCTTGCATCCAGCACTTGACCCACCCCACCATCTTCCTCCCAACTCCCAGGTCCAGCAGCTTACTGAGCAGTCTCCCATGTGGCACACAGTCGATGACCTGGCTGAAATCCAGATACAGGACATCATCTGCCTGTCCCTTATCCACAGTCCCTGTGAACTAGTCAAAAAACTCTATCAGTTAATCTGGCATGATCTCCCTAATACAAACCCTTGTTGCCTTTCTTCCTGGAGACCATTGCCCTCCAGGAAGTCCATTAGTCTTTCCTTAAGTATGGCCTCCATTAATCTGCCTAAAATGGAGGTAACGCTGACTAGAATGTAGTTACCTGGTTCATCCCTGGGTCCAGTCTTGTTGAGAGGCCCCACATGTGACATTCTCCAGGCCTGAGGAATGTACCCTGTCTCTAGGGAGGTGTGAAACAGGTCTGCTGGGGGCTAACCAGGGCTTCCACCACTTCCCTCAGCACTATCAAGTGCACGCCATCTAGTCCAGGAGCTCTGTCCACCCTAAGGACCCTAACACCCTTTAAAACCCTGTCCTCCTGAATTGCTCCATCTGTTACACCTCTGTCCTTTTCCAAACCCCTATTTTTCCCTGTAGCATCAGTCCATCCTTCTCCCTAGTGAAAACTGAGCTGAAGTACTCATTTAAGGCCTCTGCCTGTTCCTTCCTACTTTCAGCCCATCCCCCCTCCCACTTTCATCTAACAATCCCATCCTTGGTACTCCATTTCTCTCTTATTTATTTAGATGCCATCAAGTTGATCTGAAGGGACCAAATAAGCCCTTTGTTATCCACTGGTATCCTAAAGAAAAAGGTACCATCCTACAAGGAGTGATTTGAGAAGACAGCATCTGTAGAATAACGATTGCCTGTCTCCAGAACTACTGGAATCCTATCCTTGACTTAGTGACTGATAATGATGAAAGTGGGGCCAATAAAGAAAAGGAGAATGTGGAGTGAGGGCAGTTGAGCCTCAGGCAGATACAGGAAGACTGAGTTAAGAAGTGCTGCTGAGGTGCCCTGAACAGCTAAAGTGACCCCCACAGTGAAAGCTCTACACTCAAGTCGTAAAAGACAACACAAACAACACCAAGATGTGCCACTGAGTTGATATGCAAGGCAAAGTGAAGCCCAACTCGATGAGAGTTTATTGTTTGTTTATTGATAAATATCAGATAACACGTTTGAGTCAAAGACTCCTTTACAAATGTTCCACGTCATACATAAGAAAGAGACAAGAGTGTACAGAGTAACAAATAACATAATAGTTAAAGACTGGTTACAGAATGGTTGCCGATGATTACAGAAAATACAAAAATAGCAGCTGGGAATAGAGGGTAACAGAGAGCTGCTAAACAAGGCTCAAAAGTGCAAAAAGGTTGCAGATATAAGCATAGCATTTCAGGGCGATGGCGCTAGCCATGCCCAGGAGTTATTCATTGGCCAAGGCTGGACAGAGATGTCCATTGTCATGGTATAGACATGCCCAGGGGTGGCAGACCAGAGTTAGGTCTGTAGTCATGGGGAGATGGGGGGTGGTAGAAAATGGAGGGTCAGGTTTAGGGGCAGTCACATACTGATCCCTGGGTAATAAGGTCCCTTAGTTGGGACTTGAACCGATCAAGTTTGGGTTCAGTGAGGAGGGAGTTTGGGAGTGAGTTAAACCAGGATGGGGCCAGATATCGAAACGTTCTTTGGCCAGAGGTGGTCTTGCAGCAAGGTACCCTAAAGTGGGTAGTTGCTGACTGCCGTGTGAGGTGGCTGGACAGTGGGGCCTGAAGTAGTGGGGAGAGGGTTGGAGGGAGTAATCCTGAAGTGATTTTCTTTGCAAAGAGGCAGGCCTGGTACTTTAGCCTCCCATCAAATTTGAGCCAGTTTGCTGAGGCGTAGAGGGTGCAGGTATGTGTAAGTCTAGGATAGCTTGTAGCAAGTCTGCAGGCCTTATTGAGGGCCAGTCTAATCTTGTGTAGGTGGGTGGTGTTGGCTTCACCATAGATGATGATACCATAGTCAATTAGGGATAGAATAGATGTAGAGATGGCTAGGCGGAGAGATTCAGGAGGCAGGCAGTGCTTATAGTGGTGAAGGAGACCAATAAGTACATTGACAGTGGTGCTTAGTATTTGGATATTTATTTATTTAAACATTTTACCAGGAAGGCACGTTGAGCAGACTACTGCTCAATTCCAGATGCGTCCTGGGGAGGGGGGGACATGGTTAACAGTTGAAGACAGCATAAAAACACTTGATATTACGTAGTACATAATGGGGGTAACACTAACATTGGTGCTGTTTGCAAGACAATAGTGGGTCGAGAGAGATAGTAGGTGGCCACAGTTGAGACAGCATGATACAATAAGTACATAGTGAATGCCTCTAATAAGTTGGTCAGATTTATGAGTTACTAGGAGGAGAACACTCAGACATTCCACACAGACACTGAAAAACAGCTAGACACATGCGTAGGTAGGGGCAAAATGAACTTGGAGCAAGGAGTTGAGTTGCTAGAGGGAGGAAAAGTGACATATGGATGCTGGAAGGGAGTTCCACAATAAGGGAAGGCAGTAGCTGAAAACTGCCTGGCCGAAGGTAGTAGACCGGTGTGGGACAGCTAGGGTCCGAGAGTCAGTGTTTCTGAGAGAGTAAGCTTGGGTGCAGGGGTTGGATAGGGCATCGGTGAGGTAGGAGGGGAGCCGCTGGGACCAGAACTGGGCCGGGATTTTGTCACAGTGGGCCTTTCTGCAAGTGTCTAGAGAGGTGAGGTGCATAGATTGATATAGGGCACAGTGGTGCATGGTGTAGGGACAGTTCAGGGCGAAATGACAGAAAGAATGGAAGAGAGGGTCAAGCCTGGCTAGTGTGGACTTGGGGCCAGCGCAGTAGACTACGTCCCCATAGTTAAGGACAGGGAGGATCATTTTCTGCACTATTGCCTTTCTGGCAGGTAGAGGGATGTTGTCACGATGCCAGTAAAGTGCTCCAAGCCTGGGGTGTAGCTTTTTGAGTATGGAGTCAATGTTCATGGAGAAATTGAGATGCTGGTCAAGACAGATGCAGAGGTATCTGAAGGAGGTGCAGTTCTCGAGGGGGGACCCTTCCAGGGTGTGGAATGTGATCGGAGAAGGTAGCCTGTAAATTCTCTGACTTGTGCCAAAGGTTAGTGAGACTGTTTTTTTGGCATTGAGGAGGAGGTGATTTGAGTGGAGCCAGTGCTGGACTGAGATAAAATCTTGCTGCAGCCTAGTCACAACCTCTGTGGATGAGGGGCCGGATGCATACAGCACTGTATCATCCACATACATGTGGATAGAGGAGTGTTGGCAGGCAGAGGGCAGGTCATTCAGGAAAATCGAGAACAGGAATGGGCCAAGAACTGAGCCTTGTGGTACCCCGAGGTGATTGTGAGGGGCACCGAGGTGGAAGAACTGATGCAGACGGCTTGAGATCTGCCAGTGAGGTAAGAGAGGAACCAAGATGTGGCCCAGTTGGATAGTCCAGCATTGATAAGTTTTACCAGGAGGAGGGAGTGTGACACTGTGTCGAATGCTTTAGCCAGGTCAATAAAGATGACAGTTGTGATGTGGTCGGCATCCATCGCAGTGAGGATGGAATCGGTAATTCTGAGAAGGGAGGTAGTGGTAGAGTGGAATTTCCTAAATCCAGACTGATAGGGTGAAAAAAAGGAGGAGGTGTCCAGAAAGGAGGATAGATGAGAGAGTACAAGGCGCTCCTGTAGTTTGGCCAGGATGGGTGGGGAGATGGGCCACGATAGTTGTTAGGGTTTGAGGCATCTCCACTCTTAGGAAGTGGGATTACAATGGCATGTCTCCATTCAGAGGGGACTTCAGATAGGGAGAAGGATAAGTTAAAGAGGGTGGCCAGGGGTTGAGCTATGACAGGGGCAGATAGGTGAAATATTTTTGAGTCCAGCCCAGTGGGACATTTGCCCTTCCTTGGTTTAAGGGCAACCAGTGCCTTATATACCTTGACCAGGGTGACTGGCAGGAAGGAGAAGGTATGATCTTTGGGTCTGCCACTAGGTGGATTAGAAGGGAAGGGGTGCTGAGCAGGGTGAGGAGTGGACAGGGGAGTGACATGGCTAGTTGTGAAGAGAGAGTTAAGCAATGTGGCCACAACTGGGGGATCAGTGAAGGTAAGACCGCCTACCTGCAGGAAAGGGGTGGGGGGCTGTGATGGAGGGGTGAGGAGCGATTTGACCACCTTCCAGAATTGTGACAGGAGATAGGAGGTGGAGTTGAATGCGCCTTTGAAATAGTTGGTTTTAGCTTGGCAGATTATTTTGGTACTTGAATTCCGAAGCTCACGGTAAATCTGCTGGTCAGCTGAAGAGCCGGAGGACTTTTAGGTTTTCCAGGCCTTGTTTCTGATACAAAGGTGGGCTAAGATTTCGGGAGTGATTCATGGGAGGTGAGCGCCACGAACTCTGGTACGTCTGAGAGGGGAGTATCAGTCCCAGATGGCTTTGAACTTGGACTTAAAGAACAGCAGGGCCTCGTCTATGGAGGTGGATTGTCTAACCAGTCTGTGTTGCCCAAATCATTTAGTAGTGAGGGGAGGTCCAGAGATTTGTAGGATCTTGTCATGATTACTCTGGGTGGGGGAGCTTTAGGTCAAAAAATTGTGCGTACAGAGTAGATTCCGTGGTGGTCGCTGAGGGCATCCGAAAGGAGGCCAGAGGCTAAGATCCTGTCCGGGTGAGAGGTGAGGGACCAGTTCAAAAGAGTATAGTTTTGTGCTTTGTGGTTTAGCTGAGTGGGTTCAGTGATTAGTTGAGTCAGGATTAGGGCTGTCACCTTGTCACGAAATTTAGAGTGAGATTCAGCAAGACAATTCAGGTTAAAATCCCCAAATAAATGGATCTCACAGCCTGCTGCCAGGGACTTTAAGGAACCCAGGTGATCAAGTATGGCAGGTGTGGTGGTGTCAGGAGCACAGTATGTACCTGCTATGCAAGCTGGAATTGAGTGGGGGATGGAGAGTTTTATCATTAAGGTGTTGATGGACTGCGAAGGTATGGATAGGGCAACTGAGGAATACTGGATGGTGGAGGCAACGTACATAGCCAAGCCGCCCCCTTTTTTGCCCATAGGTCATGCCGGAGCAAAGGTATAGCCGGGTATAGAAAATTCTGTGTCAGGGTTATGTGGCTTCAGCCAGGTTTAGGAGATGATCAGGATATCAGGGCTGAGGGACAAAATGAGAGTTTGAAGCAACGTTATTTTGCGTAGGAGGCTACAAATATTTAGGTGAATCAGTTTAAGGCCTGAGGGGAGTTGGAGTGGGATGGAGGGGTTAGGGGTGTTGTGATGGGAGGGTCCTGGGTTAAGCTTGATATCTCCAGCAAGGAGAAGTAGTAGGGTGGCTAGGGTTTGGTGTGATGGGCCACCCACTAGGCTTCCCCAGAAACAGTAATGGGCTTGGCTATATAGGCGATCCTCCGAGCATGTGAAAGCAGGATGGGGTGGCTAATTCAGAGAGATAAGAGGATTAGCCAAGGGCCAATTAATAGTGTCTGGGTGAGGTGGCCATGGTGTGAAACAGCTATGGTAGTAGAGGTACCAATATATGTCTGCAGCTTGATACATGGTACTTGGCAGGCTGGTAGGGTAGGGTAATTATCTGGTGGGATGGACACTCAGGGGATGAGGGTAAAGAGGGTTATTAGGTGAAGTTGAATATGGTCATGGAAAGTGAGACCTGTGTCTAGGGTGATGCCAAAGTATTTGAAAGTGTTAACCTGTTCAAGGGGGTCATTCAGTGAGTTCAGAATATGCAAGGGTTGTCCTAGATTCTTATTTTGGGGGTGTGCAAACATCATGGATTTAGTTTTTTTGGAATTTAGTACTAACCTATGATGAATGAACCAGGATTCAGCTTCAGAGAAGGATTTCTGGAGTGCCGAGCCAAGGGCTGTGGGATCAGTGTGTGTGAGTTGTAGAGGACTGCATCATCTGCATACTATAGCATTTTCCCAGAGCAGGCATTGGGCAGGGTGTTGAGGTATAGGGAGAAGAGAAGTGGGCCAAGAATAGAGCCTTGAGGGACCCCAGACCTGACTTGGTGGGGGATGACAGGAGTGGGCAATCCAGACTGTGGGTTCTCTCAGACAGATAGCTGGCAAACCAGTCAATGGTCTCATGGGAGAGGCCTATCTGAGTGAGGGAGTCCAGGAGAAGCGAGTGGTGCATGGTATCGAATGCCTTTGAGAGGTCTATAAAGACAGTGCCAGTAGTGTAACCGGTGTCCAGGGATGTATGGAGGGCATTTGTAAATTCCAAGAGGGCAGTGGTGGTGCTATGCTTCTGGTGGAAGCCATGTTTTTCAGGACACAGAATACTATATTTAGTGAGGTAGTCTGTTAGTTGGATCACCACGATTTTTTCCAGGGTTTTAGAGAGGGGAGGTAGGATTGATATTGGGCGGTAGTTCCCAGGCAGGGTGTGGTCACCACTTTTAAGGATAGGAGTGATGAGGGTGGATTTCCATTTGGTGGGGAACTGGCCCAGAGAAAGGGAGTGGTTCAAAAGCATGGTAAGGGGGAGGAGAACTTCGTTGAATGTGAGTCTAAGCAGTTTTAGGTCCAGCGTGTCACTGCTGAAATGGGATTTACTGAGGGCTTTGAGTAAGAGAGTGGCAGCTTCACACTGGGAAACTGCTTTACAGTGGAATGAGGGGTTGGGAGGGGGCAGTGTGGTTTAGGGTGGGTGGGGAGAAAAAACTGGGAGGACACCAGAGAGGTCAGAGAAGTTGTCATTTAATGTGTCAGCAATAAGGGCTGGGTCTGAGGTGATAGATCCATTAGCCCAGATGTAGGTTGGTGGGGCAGTGGAAGCTTTGCTACATAGCGTTTTGAGTGAGTCCCAAAACTTGTGACCTGCGCCCCATGTGTTGGTGAGCAAGGTTTTATAGTCTTTGCTTATGGATATCCCATGTACATTTATTGCACACTTGCTGATATACGCTGCCTGTCAGAGGGTTTTCTGGTATCCTGTGCGTAATGCCCACAGATTGACCTCGCTCACATCTGGTCCAAAAGGGCTTGAGATAGCCAAGGTGTGTTGGCGCCTTTAATTGTTTTGTTTAGTTAGAAAGTGCAAACTGGGTTGCAGGCAGTGTTGAACATATGAATGAAATAATTGAAACAGAGTCAATGTTCTGAGCATTTCTTATGGGGAACCAGTCAGTAACTAGGAGGTACTGTTTAAGGGATTGTAGTTTGACAGGTTTTAGGTGGCGTTGTAAGACAGTTTTGGGGGGGGCTTGTTAATACAGTACAACCATTGACATAGCACTGGGGAGTGGTCACTCAGAGCATCGGATAGTACCCTGATCTGTGTAGCTTTATGTGGGGAGTTAGTGAGCACTGGCTCTAGGAGGGTGGCAGTACCAGTCCTCTGGTTTATTCTAGTGGCAGAAGTCACAAGCTGGGTCAGGTTCTGAGCAGTTGCAGCATCCCTAACATGGGCTGAAGTGTCAGCCAGCCAGTTTGTATTGAAGTCTTCGAGGGCAATGATGTCAGCATTGTCAAGGAGAGTCTGGAGATGGTTGAGGACAGAGAGGAAAGCGGTCTTCTGATTTGGGGGAGGGATGTATACAGAGGAGAGGAACAAAGGGGCTCTGTTATGGGCAAGAGTGATCTTCAGTGTGAGATATTGGGTCCCGTGCTCAAGTGACGGGGAGGGTAGGGCAAGACACTGTAGTGATTCCTGGACATACAGTGCACAACCACCCTCTTTCTTTGAGGTTCTCTCTGCCCAGTATAGTGTGAAGCCAGGAAGTGAGACTGCAGAGTTAGAGGTGTGGTTGTTGAGCCAGGTTTCAACTACTGAGATGATATTGGGGCGATTCTGGGCAACCCATCCCTGAAAGAAATCAAATTTCTTGAGGAGGCTACATATATTGAGGGAGGCGATCGTGAGGATCTTGGATGTAGCAACCCTGGGGGGGTGGGTGGGTCCTCAGTTGGGGTGAACGTCTTTAGAAAGAAGGAGTAGTAATAGGAGGATGGGTAGGAAGGCCAACCTTAAACATTTCTTCATGAACTTAGGCACCATTAGGGAGGGGGAACAGCACTGTGTGGAGGTGGGAGTAGATAGGTTCTGTAGGGAGGGAGAGGCCAGGCAGAGCAGTGTCCATTGTGGTACCAAGGTAGTACCAGTAGGGTGATTGGAGCATAGGGAATGTATGGTCCAATGGTGGAGTGGGAGGTATGGGTCAGTGGCAGTGGTGGGTAGTGTGGCTAAGGTGAGGAGCTTGGTGCTGGGTACAGGGATGATGCGTGGGAGGTGGGTTTTCATGATGACAAGGGGTTGGGTACCGTAGGAATATGTAAAAGGATGAATAAGGGGTTGTGGTCTGTGGGGTATAAGGTAGCTGTACAGATTACTGCGTGTGTGGGGAGTTGAAAATAAGCGCTGGTAGGGAGTATGTGCATGGGTGGTGCACATATAGATAGGTGGGTTTGGGGTTGTAAAATGGGACCATACTAGGTAATTATATATTTGGCCAACAGAGTGGCTGTTGTTTAGTGTTAGATCCTTAGGGGCGTGGTAGAGCCATAAGGAGGTCATAGAGGCTATGAGGATAGTTATCCGGTGAAGTGGTAGCATATTTACTGTAGAGATGGTTAGGTATTTGGGATTGAGAAGAGTGGCCACTAGTGGGGAGCTTGTATAAGCTGCAGATGGAGAAGTGGGTTGATAGGTCTATTTCGCACCATGTGACTGCCTACTTGCCTATATAAGTAAAAGCAGACCGAGGGTGGTGGTGGGGGATGCGGGGCAATCCTGGGAGCTGCGCAGCACATTCGCGATCCAACGAGCAGGGCGAACCCTTTGTTCCACAGTCAAGATGCAGAAGTAATAAATACTAGACCCATGGTGTTGTTGAATAGATAGTAATGGCTGGAGGGGACCTCAGGGGAAAAGGGCGCCACCATCAGGGTGTAGACTTCATTAAAGTAGATGAGCTTGTCAGCAACAGGAGCAATGACAGCTATTTGACTAGGCAATGACAACAGCTGCTTCAGATGGCTATCGACGTACTATCATAGAAACATAGACTTTGATGGCAGATAAGGACAACTTGGTCCACCCAGTCTGCTCATTTCCCTACCTATTAGAAAAGCTGCAGATCCTGGTTAACCAACAGTCTACTTCTTCCTACCCCCACCAGAATTGTCTTATGTTTGTCCCTTGCATTCTTGAATTCCCCCACTGATTTTGATCCACGACCTCCTCAGAAAGGCCATTCCATGTGTCCACCACCCTCTCTGTGAAAAAAATGCTTCTTCACATTTCCCCTGAACCATCCCCCCTCTATCTTCAAATTGTGCCCCCTTGTTCTTGTACATCCCTTTTTCTGAAAGATGCTACCGTCTTGGACTTTGTTGATTCCCCTTGAGATACTTGAAAGTCTCTATCATGCCCCCTTCTCCCTCCTTTCCTTGAAGGTATACATATTATGCTCCTTTAGCCTCTCTTCTTAGTGTTTCTGGTGCAGACGCTGCACCATTTTAGTTACTCTTCATCATCTGAGGCTCAACTTAAGAAAATATCAGAGCCAAGCCTTTAAGTGTCAAAGCTTGAGCCAACCTCTTGAAGGATAAGGTAGAGGAGATGTCCCACGAAGGCAGTAGTAGTAGAAAAAGGGGATTGATGGTAATGATGATGATGAGTTGCATAAGAGTATAGATCCCTTAGGAGAGGGCCTGGACAAGTGACTGAGCAGGCTAGTGACACTGGTAGAGGGCAAAGAAGCAAGCAGAGGTCTAATACAAATGGAAGGGCCAAAATACAACTGTGGGAGACCTGGTGGCTGGTAAACTACCCTCAAGCACAGTTTCCTACCTGATGTGAGCTGTATCCACAGTGATTCTACCTCCCCTTTACCTCCAATGGATGCATACTCTACTGCCTTATTCCTTCTCTAATGTAATTAGCCACCCCTCTACTCCTACACATCCCTCTATCACACCTGTATGAGAAACTGTGCAGAGGAGGGCAACTAAGATGATGCAGGGTCTACACGATAAGACATATGGGGATAGACTTAAGGACCTCAATATGTACACATTGTAACAGAGATGGGTGAGGGAGGAGATGACTGAGACTTTCAAACATCTTAAGGGCATAAACAAGGTGGAAGGGGACAGCATCTTCCAGTATAAAAAGTACAATAGAACTAAATGGCATACCCTGAAAATGGTGGTGGTGGGGGGGGGGTGTCATACAAGGGGTAATGTGAGAAAGTTTTGTTTTACAGATAGCGTGGTGGATGTGTGGAATGCCCTGCCTCAGGAGGGGGTGGGAGCACATACAGTGAAGAGATTCAAGAGGGCATGGGATAGGCACAAGGGAATCATACATATGAGGGGGACATAGCTGAGGCCATTTCCTAGTAGAGAAAATGGGAGCAAATTGTTAAAATGGGCAGGCTGGATGGGCCTGGCAGTCCTTTTCTGCTGTCAGCTTCTATGTTTCTATTACATATCCAGGGGTTGCCAGGTCCCAGTTGCTGTTCTTATTGGCCCAATTTTCTGTAATAACCACTAGATCCAGTCCAGAGTCTGCCACTAGTGCCTGGAGCCTGCTAATTGTATTACCCAGACTCCTGGCATTGAGACACACCCACCATCTAGCATACGCTTTCATCTCTCTTTGAGCTTGAATGACTTCCCCTATCACACTTCACTGATATCCTTGGTGTCTTGTGTTCGTCCTTAGCTCTTGGTTTATTGGGTCTACATTCCCTGGTCCCCTAAACTTGTTCTACTCTGCTAATACTTCTTGTAATCATTTCCCCCATCCCTGGGGGAGTCATGGCTAGGTTAACCACTTCACCTACCTAAACTGTGGAATCCCAAGCCGCAGCCTCCTATGCAGTTAGGGTGACTTTCTGGAAATACAGACACCAAACTTCTGCCTTAATGTACTACTTCCCGGGCCTCTTGTCAGGTGAAGGCAGTCACCATTGAAGAACCACAAGTCCAGTCCCTAAGTGGTACTCTGTTCCTGACACCAGCCTTTTAACCCCACCATTGAACTCCTTGATCCCCTCCTTCCTAACTTTAACATTCTCTTCTAGTGAACTTGCTTGGTTCTTTGCAACTAAGGTGGTCGACATTAGGGCAGCTCTCTGAGCAGCACACTCTAAGGGTGTTGCTTTGGATCAGCGTGAGGCTGCTGTTCCTCAGTTTTCCAGGAGTGCCTCCGACCGTCCAGAATTCATGGATAGCATGCGTATTGTCCAGGGTGTGTGCCCTACATGCTGTAGTTTGGATCCAGGACCAACTTCTCTGATTTTGGGTTGTATTGATTCCATCAGTCTGGTCCTAGAACTGATAGTCTGGTGCTCCTTGGAAACAGGTGAGTTTCTGAGCTCCCTGAAGGAGGTGGTGGTAACACCCCTCCTGAAGAAAGCTTCTTTGGACCCTGACTACCATGCAAACTACAGACCAGTCTCTAACCTCCCCTTTTCAGGGAAGGTGACTGACAAGGTAGTGGTCGTGCACCTGGAGAACCATTTGACCATCTATGATACCTATGAACCCCTACAGTCTGGTTTTCGAAAGAGGCATAGCACTGAGACAGCACTGGTTCAGGAGCTCAATGATTTCCTGATGGCTAGGGATCAGAAGAACCGTTCCATTCTGGTTCTTCTAGATCTCTCATTGGCCTTTGACACTGTGGACCATGGGGTTCTACTTGAGCATCTGAGGTTCATCTGTGGACCATTGGATGTACAGTAGTCTTTAGTTGGTTTACATCTTACCTCACTGGAAGAACACAGAGAGTGGTTTCTGGGGTTTATTCCTCGGACCCAGTTTCTCTGTCTTGTGGGGTTCCTCAGGGTTCTCTGTGTTGTCCCCTATGTTGTTCGCAATGTATATGCTGCCCCTCGTAGACATTGCAAGAAGGTATGGGCTGAGGTTTCACTGCTATGCTGATGATACCCAGCTTTACCTTTCTTTTGCACCCGACCAGGATGGAGCTTTCTCGGTCTTTAATAACTGCCTCAAAGAAATCCAGGAGTGGATGGATTCGAGTTGGTTGAAGTTGAACTCGGAAAATATAGAGCTGTTGTTAGTGTATACGGTGCGCCGGATGGGGGGCAGGGGTCTAGTTCACCCTCTGGACTTTATCTCGTGGGTGTTTCACTCTCGACCTCTGAACAGGTTCATAACCTGGGGGTAATTTTTGATGAAGGACTGACTCTGCATTCGCAGGTGTCTGCCATCATCAAGTCCTCATTTTACAATCTAAGGAATATCTCCAGGATTAGGCATCTTGTTCTGTCCAGCGATCTTCCTATGCTGGTCCATGCCTTTGTGTCCTCGCATTTGGACTGTTGCAATTCAATCTATCTAGGGCTTCCTGGGGTTGAAATCCACCACCTGCAGTTGGTGCAGAATGCAGCAGCCTGGCTTCTGACTGGTACCTCCCTGTCCAGCCATATTTCGCCGGTGCTACGTGGACTGCACTGGCTGCCAGTGCAGTGGCGGATCATCTTTAAAGTCGGTCTTCTGACTTTCAAAGCCCTACATGGACTTGGCCCAGACTACCTGAAACAGCTCCTGGTCCCTTATTGCCCTGGGCGATTGCTCCACTCTGCCATCGAGGGGTTGCTAGAGATCCCGAAGATGTGCTTGAAATCATCTGGGGCCTGTACATTCATGTATGTGGCCCCTACCTTCTGGAATTCTATACCCCGTCAGTTACGAGACTGCGCAACTATGGAGGGATTTAAAAAGACCCTGAAAACATATTCATGGACCCAAGCATTCGGAGTTTGATTTTATTTGTCTATGTGTGCTAGCTGTTTTTAACTTTAAGATTTGAAATTTTGGTTTGTTTTAATTTGTATTGCATCTTGGTTTTTTGAAAGGTGCCATAGAAATAAAGTATTATTTGCTGGCAGTATAGCCTAGAGGTTAGAAGAACGAGGTGTGAACACGCTTGATACATCCAGCAGACCAGACCTGAGTTAGAGTCTCACAACCTCCACTTGCATACTGTGTGACTCTGAGCAAGTCACTTAACTGCCCAGTGCTCCCAGGTTACCCCTGAAAACAGGCACTTGTGCCTAATGGGCCTTATCCAGTTGCCAAAGATTAAAATAAAAAAAATAAAATTATTATTATTATTATTACCCAGGATAGAGATAACCTGAGAAAGGGCCAAGGAAGTTGAGTTCTTCTTCAATCTCTCCTTTATCCTCTGGACCTCCAGCTTCACTGTCTCCACAGACCAATTCACCAGATCATTGGTAGGAAGGTCCCTGCTCCCTCCTATCCTCCACTATCCTCCCTATCCTCTCCCAACCCATATGACTGGTGCTTCAGGCAGGCATCTGACCACCCCCTCCCCTTTTCCACACTGCCTATCGCCCTCTTTTAGAAACACAGAAACATAGACTTTGATGGCAGATAAGGACTACTTGGACCACCCAGTCTGCCCATTCCCCTGTTGGATAGGCTGCAGATGCTAGTTAACCAACAGCCTACTTCCTCCTACCCCCCTCCCACTAGAATTGCTTTATGTCTGTCCCTTGCATTCTTAAATTTCCCCACTGTTTTTGATCCCATGACCTCCTCAGGAAGGCAGTTTCATGTGTCCAACACCCTCTCCATGAAAAAATACTTCCTCACGTTGCCCTGAGCCATCCCCTCTATCTTCAAATTGTGCCCCTTGTTCTTGTACATCTCTTTTTCTGAAAGATGCTAACCTCTTGGACTTTGTTGATTCCCTTGAGGTACTTGAAAGTTTCTATCATGACCCCCTCTCCCTCCTTTCCTTGTGGGTATACATATTAAGCTCTTTTAGTCTGTCTTCGTATGGCTTCTGGTGCAGACCCTGCACCGTTTTATTTGCCCTCCTCTGGACTGCCTCCATCCTGTCTATGTCATTGCATAGATGGGGTCTCCAGAACTGCATGCAGTACTCCAGATGGGGTCTCACCAACTGTTTGTACAGAGGGATAACAACTTTCTGTTTTCTACTGGTGATGCCTCTCCTTATGCATCCCAGTATCTCCCCAGCCCTCCTTACTGCCTTCTCTCATTGCATGCCTACCTTTAGGTCATCTGATATGACTACCCACAGATCCCTTTCCATTTTGCTGTTGTTAATACCCTTCCCCATTGTGTACTCTTCCCTTGGATTTTTGTTTCCCAGGTGCATTAATTTGTACTTTGTTGTATTGAATTTAAGCTGCCATACTTTTGACAATTCCTCCAACCTTGTCAAGTGCCATGTCCCTTCTCATCCTTTCCACCCCCTTGTGTAGCAACCCTGTTGCAGATCTTTGTGTTGTCTGCAAAGAGACATACTTTTCCTTCCTGTTCCTCCACAATGTCACCTACAAAGACATTAGAGGACCTGTCTCAGTACTGAACCCTACAGTACCCTGCTAGTATCTCCCATTTCTTCGGAGTGGACTCTGTTTACTATTACCCTCAGTGTCCTGTTGTCCAGCCAGTTTTTTACCCAGATTACCATCCTGAGACCCACCTCCAGGCTGGCTAACTTGTTTATTAATCTTTTTTGTGGGACTGTGTCAAATGCCTTGCTAAAGTCTACTTAGGCTATGTCCACAGCCCCTCCCTGGTCTACTACTTTGGTCATCCAGTCAAAGAAATCTATTAGAATCATCTGACATGACCTTTCTGCTGTGAATCCATGCTGCCTTGGGTCCTGTGCCCTGCTGACCTCAAGGTACTCAACATTTCTTTCTTTCAGAAGTGATTCCATCATTTTCCCCACCACTGAGGTCAAACTAACAGGTCTGTAGTTTTCTCCCTCTGCCTTGCTCCCACTTTTGTGAAGGGGAATCACATCCATCCTCCTCAAGTCCTCAGATACAACAACATCCTCCCATAATTTGTTAAAAAGGGTAGTCAGTGGTCTCATTAGTTCTCCCCTTAGTTCTTTTAGAATTCAGGAGTGAATCCCATAATGTCCCATTGCTTTGTCTACCTTCAGTTTTAAGAGTTCTTTCAGGACCCTTTCTTCTGTGACTAGACTGGTATCGACCCCCCTAATCAGAGTGCTTCTATTGATTGGTTTAGGTACCTCCCCCTCCTCTTCTTTTGTGAATACTGAGCAGAAGTATTTGTTCAGTATCCCTGATTTTTCATTGTCACCATCTGCCCACCCTCTCTCCCCTTTATTAAGCCTCACTATTCCTCCCTTGGTCTTTCTACGCTCCCTAATGTACCTGTAAAATGTTTTATCCCTATTCTTAACTGTGTTGGGTAGCTTTTCCTCAGTTTGGGCCTTTGCTTTTCTGACTGCCTTCCCCACTTCCTTCTGCTTTAACTGGTACAGTTCTCAGTCCTGCTCCTCCTGTGTTTCCTTATACTTCTCCCTAACCTTCCATGCCACCTCTTTTGAGAACCATAATGTTTTTTTCCTTCATTTTGTTTTGTTTATGCCACTAACCATAGCCTCACATATCACTAGAACCATCCTTGCTATCGTCCACCTGCTTTTGCTTCTGGATGCCACCATGTCTTCTTTCCTCTCAACACTGACTGACTAAAGGTTCCACCCATTTAGAGTAAGGCACCTGTGCCTCTTCCCAGTAATATTTGCCATTAGTATATTGTGGGTATAACTGACTGCTGTTTGATTGTCCTTGCCACCCAATCACATTCCCTCCCCTCCCATTCCCTCCCCTCCACCCCCCCCCGAGTCAGTGGTCTTCTGGGGTAGTGAGGGTGTGGGAGGTGGGCTCCAACTTAGTTAAAGTTGCAGCTGGGATATTTCCTGTCTTGCTGCTGCCAACTGAGAATGAGCTCCCACATGGCCTTACATATTGGGCAATGTC
Organism: Neoceratodus forsteri; assembly: GCA_016271365.2. Lineage (NCBI taxonomy): Eukaryota > Metazoa > Chordata > Ceratodontiformes > Ceratodontidae > Neoceratodus > Neoceratodus forsteri. The sequence goes on along the minus strand of CM057456.1, from coordinate 1,152,963,264 downwards.
CCCTCCTCAAAAGTGTAGCCCTAGTAATGAGTGTCCAAATATTCCCACAGCTGACTACCTCCCTGCTCACCCTATGGTCATTCATGTTCACTAGGGAAAATTATTTTTATCTAACACAATTATTCATAGTCAAAAAATATACAGAGCGCAAACAAAATTACATTCTCAAATAACAATCATGTAATGTATTGTGTCATTTAACAAAAAGGTGGGCTCTCTCTGTAGCTCACTCCTGTTGTCAAAAAATAATGCAGCATAACACATATCACTTTTATAAATTGCAAAAAAGCTGTTTATTTTATGAACCTGAAATTTTCTTTATCCATTTGCTACAATTTTTCTGAACTCATATGTTTGCATAATCAAAATTATCATTATTTTTTTCAAAGTAATTCAGTTAGTTATAATTATCACATAATTTTGGACAGACAATTTGTCACACTTTTTGAAGCACCATGCTGTGATCAAGCCCATATCCTTGTTAAGTGTTTACTTTGTTCCCAGAATGAATCTGTGTTCTATTTAAACTATAAGATATAACGGGGTGTGTGGTTTTGGTGTGGACACCTGTATGCTCAGCAGAATAGTGTGGCCCAATGCCACAGGTGGAGGGCTTTACAACCTCTGAACATGCAGGTGTCCTCCAATAACACACACCCTGGAGTGTCTTATTGCACTACAAAAATGTTTTTTCTGTTATATTTTAAAGAAAATAAAAAATACATATATTTTAGAAACATTAAAATGATGTTTTAGTTTTAAAATAGCCCTTCTACTGCTAAAGTGTCACTAGATGGTGCCATATATGGCACATAATGAGATAGTATGTTGAAAAAACATTGGTAAACAGTGAGTAAATTAAAACACTCAGCATATATATATATATATATATATATATATATATATACACATATATACAGAACATTATACAAGGTGCAACTGTGATGTGACGTAATTTATAGAACTGTTATATCTGACATAGTTTCCCAAGATGCAATATTATCTTAATACCAGGAACAGCATGTAGCAAAGAAGGTAGCCACTGACTGCCTCCAGAAACCAAATTGACTAAATACCGATAAATAACAATCTGGAGAGGGAGTTCAGGGGCAGGAGTGACAACAGGCTGCATAGGCCTTAAGCAGCTGTGTTACAGAAAGAAGAGAGGAGACCAAGCAATGAGAGAGTAGAAAGTTGTTCCAGAAAGAGGACAGCCTATAGCAGAAGAGGCCTGTCCACCATAAGAATTGAAGAAAGGGAGAAGAAAGGAGTGAGAGCCAGAATTCATGAGAGAGTAGGACTGAATGGGAGAGGAGTCGAAGGAGGTAAGATAGATAGCAGAGGAGAAGCGAGAACTAAAACTTGTCAAAAAAGGCAGCAGAGTTAAGGCTACACCCAACAAGGGAAGAAAATGAAAGTTCATAAGAGGTGGGTAAGGGAGAGCTAGCTGGGAACAAAAGAGGCAGAAAGAATGAAAGGGCGAGACCAGCATGATAGGGGTGGATTTATCAGTGGCACCATAGATTACATCACCATATTTAAGTCATTGTACCCAAAAGAGTCTGTTTCAAGTCCGAACCATCCATTGCTTAATGTGATACAAAATGGCCAACCAGGGTACAATGAGTTAAATGTCAGGAGAATTATTTTGAGAACATTCTCATGATGAGCTGGGAGAGGGATATGTGATTGGTTCCTGTAAAGTACACTTAGTCTGTGAAGGAGATTGTAGTAGATGTCATCAATGTGGATGGTGGAGTTATGGCGGGTATCAAATTAGACACCAGTTACTTGAAGGAGGCTAACTCCAATAGACATCCATCCAATATATTGCATATGGGGATGAAAGGGACACTCAGAAGTCTCCATCTGCTTCCATAGGTAATTGAGATCATGTTTCTAGCATTCAGGGAGAGCAGGTTACATCTGAACCAATGCTGGGCCTTGTCAAGGTCATAATGGAGATCAGCTTCCAGGTCTGGGGCAGAGGGATAAATGAGGAAGATAACTGTCATGTATATACACGTGTATGTGCACAGATAAACAGGGTTGCTGAATGTCATGTCCCATGCAGAATGTTACATCCAGCTTTTTATACAAATGCTAGAGCTCTTTGGAAGCCTGAGGATTTCTGAGACCTATCCAAGATTTCAGTGCTTAGAAAAGATTAGACATTTACAGACCATAGAAATTCTTGGACCCCAGATTTTCTTAGCTTTTCTGGAAATTGAATGTTTAAGAACAAACATTGCCCTTGAAAACTCTAGGGCTTTTAGTATGTGACAATTAGAAGGTGGGATTAGCAGAAAAAAAGTTTGGTAAATCTTAGTTACCCTTTAACAGAAATTAGCAATTTATTGCAAAGTGCTAAAAGAGAAACGGCTACAAAAATTAAAAAAGATGAACATATTTCATAGGCAATAAGAGATAAACGGTAGAGTTTGGCTAACTGAAAAAAAACATTTTCTATGACATTTAATCAGTCATTACACATTTCAGATTGAGTCTGTTTTCTGATTGTTTTCAAATGAACTTCAATATCAAGAATGTAAAAATTTTATTTATGTTTTTGTCATGAGCTTAATGGTTAGAGCTGCTGGCTCTGACAACAGGCAAGAGCTAATCCCTGGATCTGATTTGTGCCTGTATTTCAGTTTACAGAAGATGTTCCCTACAAGCTGGGTACAATATTACAGATAAAAAGTAGTTTGGTTTTCAGGACTCATTAGACAACAGGACTTTGAATAATATGTTTCATATTTATAAGATAGGTTGTGGTTTTGTCATCTGTGGTAACTGACATTCATCGTGTTGTGTGTCAGATAATAATCTGATTGTCCTCTAACTTTCTCAACACTGTTTTTCAGCCTCACACTAATAAAATAATAAATAATAATAATTTGTGTTTTAGCTTTTGTTTAAATGTACAAGAAGAGCAACATCAGTTTGATGATGTCATATGTTACATACTTAGACAAACCACCCCAGGAAAACTCAGGTTGCCAATAGGAAAATCTTAGAAAAGCTAGAATGAACAGCACAAACATCTAGGTCCCAGCTGTCCAGTTCAATGCAGTTCTGGATAAATGGTACAGAGGGTAAAATCACAAATCTGCAAAGTGAATGAAGGGTGGCTTCAGTCCCTGTCAGGGCTACAAACAGTTTTTTCTAAGGAAATGTGAGCTGTAGTATTTTTTTTTTTTTTTTTTAGCAAGCTACTATAAAAGATCAGCAAAGCTTAGACTGAGACTTACAAATTATCTAACCTTGTCTAAGAAAATCCAGGTGCCAATACCATCGTAGCTTTTCTAACCTCCCCCCTTTGGAGGTCAAGACAGAGAAAGTTTAGCCTTTTCCATGACAATTTTTTCCTTTGTGTTCTGGGCGTTTCTAGCCTTAAATTCACATGGTATAGTAGAAGGCCTGGTACAGAGCCCTGTGGTATGCCAGAGGCTATTGGAAGTGGTGGAGAAAGGGAGCTACATATAGCAACTGAGTGTGATCAGTCAGCTAGATAGGAGGGGAACCAGCAGACTGCAAGATCAGAGAGGCCTGCAACAGTTAACTTGGACAGAAGACCGTATATGGTACAACAGGGTATGGTGAAGCTTGGAGCCCCTAACCTGGATGAGAGTACTTACATTGCCACTAGACACTGGTGGGGGCAGTTTACAATGTGGGGGCTCATAGTCTGGATTTTGGGAGATGTCAGGAAGTGTGAGCAATAGTACCCAGTGTACCCCAGAGGCCACCACACAATTGAAACAATATTGCAAATTAGTCAAGAAATGACTAAGATAGAAAAGGATGATATGGGAGCAGATGAAATGTGAACAGTCATGAAGGAGGTAGTAGCAGCTGCCATTAACACCTGTATTAGACAGAAAGAGAAAAAAATCCTAAGCCATGAGTCCAAGTTGGTTTCATAAGAATGTGGGCCAGACTGTGAGGAAAAAGAGGGCCATGTACAGGAAGTTTAGTAAGTCCCAAAACACTGAAGATAGGGAGGACTACTTAGAGAAAAGTAAGGAGGCAAGTAGGATGGTTAGGCAAGCCAAAGCTGGAAAGAGTTACAAATTGCTGAAAGGATAAAGGAGGGGAAAGCCTTCTTCTGGTACATCAGTGAGAAAAGGGCCAAGAAGGAAGAAATAGTTGGTTGAAAGGGGGGGAGGGTAGGTGGAAAACAGTACAGAAAAGACAGAGATATTGAACAAATACTTCTGCTCTGTCCTTACTAAGGAAAAAGATGGATCAGTGCTGCAATGGGCAATGGGGGGAGTAGAAAATAGGGCTGATGGCAGGATTCCAGAGAACATGGTGAAGAATAGACTCAAGACCCTCAAGGTATACAAGTCCCCAGGTTCAGATGGAATGCAACTAAATGTGCTGAGAGAGCTGGCAGAGGAACTGTTGGGTCCAATGGTAGATTTATTCAACAGCTCACTGAATACGGGGGGGGGGTACTTCAGGAGTGGGGACCCACACATTGATACATAGACAGTGTCGGCAGATAAGAGCCTATGGCCCACCCAGTCTGCCCATTTGAGCTTGTAAGTTCAGTTTATGTTTTCCTAGAAGTCTGTTGCCCCTTACCCCTGACCTCCAGAATTCCTTTATGTCTATCCCATGCAGAAATTAATGCTAGGACTGATCTCTGATTGAAATGTTTTGATTTCTCAATTTAAGTAATGTTTTGTCTGATGTAGAGATTTCTTAGAGTTGATTTAAGTTTTGAGTTTTTTTTTAGTTTGCTGTTTAAAACACACCTGCCGAAACCCGGGATTGAACCAGGGACCTTTAGATCTTCAGTCTAACGCTCTCCCAACTGAGCTATTTCGGCACATGTGGTACTACTGCACAAATGTGGGCCCAGAAATTACCATGGATACTACAGGCCAGTCAGTCTGACCTCCATTGTTGGTAAACTATTGGAAACCATTCTGAAGGAAAAACTAGCGGGTTTCTTGAGTCAAGTGGACTCCAAGACGAGAGTCAACATGGGTTCCTGTCAGGGAAATCCTGTCAAATCAATCTGATCAACTTTTTTGACTGGGTAACTAAGGCAGTAGACAGGGCCAAGTGTTTGACATACTATACTTGGATTTTAGCGAGGCGTTTGACTCAGTACCCCACAAAAGGTTGATCAGGAAGATGGAGGACCTAGAGGCGGCAAGAAAATTGACAATAGGGTGGCAAATTGGTTAAGGGATAGGATACAAAAGGTGGTGGTGGTGGAAGCTCCCTGCTATGAGGGAAGTCACCAGTGGTGTCCCACAGAGGCTAGTGCTCAGCACATTGTTGTTTAGTGTGTTCGTAAGTGACATTAGAGATGGCATAACAGGTGAAATCTATCTCTCTGCAGATGACACCAAGCTCTGTGGGAAGGTGGACATGGATAAGGGGCTCAGGTCCATAAAAAAGACCTAGCAAAGCTGAAAAGATGGTGTGTTATATGGCAGCTTGAGTTCAATGCAAAGAAATGCAAAGTTGTGCACATATGAGGAAACCCAAGGACTAAGAACCGACTTGGAAGGGGAAGTCCAGGTCACCAACTCAGAGGAGGAAAAGGACGTGGGGTAGCCATCACCAGCAACCTAAAACAAGCTACATACTATAGAAAGGCAGCATCCAAGGCAAACAAAATGTTTGGCTGTATTGAGAGGGGGTTCCTGAGCAGATGGGAGGAGGTTGTTTTGCCACTGTACAGAGCATTGTTATGACCACACCAGAAGTACAGCATGCAATACTGGAGCCCTTATCTGAAAAAGAATGTCAACCAGCTCAAGGCAGTGCAGAAGAGGGTGGTGAAAATGATTTGAGGGCAAGGTGTATGAAGACAGGCTGGATAACCTCAACATGTATTCACTCAAGGAGAGATGGGAGAGAGGGGAAAGGACTGAAACCTTCAAGTACCTGAAAAATATCAACAGTGTGTATACAGGGGATCTCTTTTGTCTCAGTGGGAACGAGACCACAAGGGAGCACTGCTATATGCTGGTAGAGGGAAATCTCAAAAAAGAGGTCAGTAAACACTTCTTAACAGAACAAGTGGTGATGGGATAGAATGAACTCTCAGCAGAGGTTGTCATTCAAAAGATGGTGGGGTATTTAAGAGAGGTGGATAGGGTAAGGGGAGGGTAAGGGTTAGTGGGGAGTGGAGCCCACAGTGATTATTGGATAAGTGGCTCCACAATCAAGTGGCCTAGAGAGACTGTTACTTTTTTCTTATGTTAGCTATTTTCATATACTTCATACGAGATATGGGCCAAAAAAATCAAACAGACAGAAGTGTAATTTTGCAGTTTACTCTCACATCTATTCAGGCAGCACATGTGTGCCTTCCTTTTGAGGAAGAAGCAACTAGAGCCCACCTAATTAGATTGGCTTTGAGTAATTGGAGTTTCTGAATCCCAACCCTACATGAAGATAGGCAGGGTAAAAGAGGGCCTACACACTTGTTATATTCATGAGAGCTTTCCTGCATGGAGAAGACAATGACCATAGAGTGCCAGTGCTAGCCCCGATGGAGGAAGAACCCTGCAATACTGAGACAGCAGCGTACAATCCATTGAGATTGTCCATGAGCCACAGGGAGCTGTGGATCATCCATAGTCTCTTCTGGCTGACTCCAGTTGATCAAGGGAGATTGCCATCAGCTGTGGCAGCAGCACCACCAGCAGAGGGACTGACAGATTGGTGAACCACCATAAAACTTCCTGCCCCATCAATCAGTAGATGGAGGCTTGGCCGTGAACCCTTGCCCACCTTTTTGATAATGCCCCACCTCTGACAAACTCCACCAGTGAACTCTTCATCTGAAGGATTGTGGCCAGGTACCTTCTGCATTATTGGGAGCTAGTGAGGGCTTTATATAAGAGACTTAACAAAGTATTAGAGATTTTAAAAGAAAAAGTGCTGTGTCGAGCCTCTGGCATGTGTAAACTGTGGCAGAGTAAACTAAAGTAATAGTATTTTACCAGTCAAAACAGAATAGGCATGTCAGGGAGAGGAACCACCATCCAGAAGTAGAGATGCAGTGAAGTTTAACTTTGCAGGCAACTTTTCAGCAAAGTCGCTAAATTTGCCTCTGAGGATCACTTCGCAAAGCTGATCCATTTGAAGAAAAATTAACCTTTTGTAACTTCATCTTGCTTTTGTTTTGTTTTTTAGTGCAAATTGTACTTACAAAAAAAACAAAGCAAAGAGAGGTTAGAAATGGCAATCCCTGGTGTCTAGTGGTAATCCCCTCCAGCCGATCACCACCCCTCAATTCACAAATCAATTATTTTTGATTAATTATATCCCTGGTGTCTAATGGTCCCCCCACCAATCGCCAGCCCCCAATGCATAAATAATTTTTTTAAGCTAATCCCTAGTGCCTAGTGATGTGCCCCCCTGTTGATTGCTGGCCCCCAGTGCATAAATTAATTATTTTATTAAGCAAATCCCTAGTGTCTAGTGGTTCCCCCCAACAAGTGCCTGCCCCCAGTGCATAAATAAATTATTTTTTAATCAAATCCCTGGTATCTAGTGGTCCCCTCACCCTCTGATCACCGGCCCCCAATGCACAGATTAGTCTCCACCCATCACCAGCTCCCAATGCACAAGAAACTATTTTTCATAATTAAATCCCAGGTGATTAGTGGACCCCGACACCGCATCACGTTGTGCCTCACCACCCCGCTTCCCCACCACCCCAAGCCCAAGCAGGCGACCAGCACAGCCCTCCACTCTCCATCACGGCTGACCACCCGACTGAGCTAAAATGAATGAGGGCATACTTACAAGTAAGTGCACATTCATTTCAGCTCAGTTGGGTGGCCAGCCATGGTGGAGAGTGGGTACTGCTGAGGGTTGCCTGCTCGGGCTTGGGGGTAGTGAGGCACTACCTGATTGGTGGGGTGGGGTGGGGGTCCACTAGATGCAAGGGATTTCATTATGAAAAATTGTTTATTTGTGCATTGAGGGTGGGGATGGGGGGGACCAATTTGTGCATTAGAGGCCGGTAATCATTGGTGGGGACCACTAGACACCAGGGATTTGCTTAAAAAAAAACAATTTATTTATGCACTGGGGGCCACCGATCAGTGCGGGGGGGACCACTAGACACCAGCAATTTGTTAAAAAAATAATTCATTTTTGCACTTGGGGCCAGCGATCAGTGGGGGGGGGGGTGCCCACTAGACACCAGAAAACTTTTGAAGTGTGGAACTTCGCCCATGATATTCCACACTTGGCACCCATCCTTGCTTTGTGAATTGAGCACATTTGGTGAATTGCACTTTGCGGGTCATTCACAGAGCAAATTTTGAGGACTTCGCCCATCTCTATCCAGAAATGAAGGAGTCTGGTCTCAGGCTGTGATTTGAGGAGTTGCTGCTCCATCAGTATATATAGGTCCTGTGGTTCCAGAGGGACAGCCTGGCTTTAGAAAGGCTGCTAGAGTGTTCCAACACCAGCTGAGGGGGCAGACAATACCAGAGAGAGACCCTCTGGGTATTGTGATTAGTGCCTCTTTGCTGATTACTTACAGGCTGTGGGCTGCCTAAGACCTGCTTTGATCATGCATATAGCCATGGTGTCAGACCTAAACCGATTCTCTCTTCAACACCAGAATAGTGGAGAAGAAAAGGATGGAAAAAGTGAAGCAACAGTTTCCCCACTGCCACTGATCCTTCCCCATTGAGGGAAGATGCCTGTGCCAAGGGAGTGGCAGCAAAGGAGGCAAAGATGGAAAAGGATTTTACTTGCTGGAGTGGTGTGCACCTAGCAGGAGCTCTGGGGCCCAGGAAGTGTCAACAGGGAGTGATACCTGGTGAAGCCTTGTGCATGGTCCATAGCATCCTTTCTGGCTGACTCTGTGGTGACCGCAGGATCTGGTTGGTCTGCAAGTGAGACTGTGTCATGGTCAGAGATGAGCCTGGTTGTCAGTCCACAGTGACCCACATGCTCCACAAGCTTGCTGGTTCTCTCCAATGTCATGAGCCCTTCCACTGGTGTGACCACTCTCCCTGTGGCCTGCCTGGAGGTCAGGCCCCCGGCATTCCTGCCTGACCCCCAACAACACAATGGGAGAGCTGTCAACCCAGAAGAAATGAAGGTCAAGGATTCTTAAGTGGCTGTGGTCAATCTAGGGTGTAGTGAAGGAGCAACAGACACAAAGGAGTCTCTCATGGGAGTCTTCAATCCCCCTCCTCAGATTAAGAAGAAGAAACTTGAATCACTGGAGCCTACACCATTATAGGCCCAAAAAGAACACCAGAAAACTGAGGCACGGATACAGTGGGATGTCAGAATGAAATGTTGACATCCCACTGTATCTGTGGGATGTCAAAATTAAATGTTGGTGGCATGGACCATGGATGCCACCAGGAAAAGGAGATTTTAGAAACCTCATCAAACTGAGCCAGACTGTCCAAGCAATTAAAAGATAGGTGGAGACCAAACACAGATACTGCTTCCCTTATGTGCCTGGGTGGTTTTTTGAGTACACTGTAGCCCTCAGAGAAAGACTGCTACTGGTGGAAGCCAAAAAGCAGCTTGCTAAAGGGGACTATAATGTATTTAAACAGCATAAAGAGGAGATCAATTGAATAGCCAGGACCAAGATCACCACTTGGGAAACAGGCAGAAGTATTTACATGCACTAAGTCCTCTACACAGGCACTGAAGGAGAAAAAAATGGGTATTATATTTGGGTGGTTCAACCAGATGGGGTACAAGTGAGAAAGCCTCATCTTCATTACTATGTGTGACAAGAAACAGGGACAGAGGAGCCTTTGCCATTGTCAAGGGCCACAAGTTTCTGTATTGGCACTGGTTGTGCCAATTTCAAATTGTGTGCCTCTACTTTACAGAAGACAAAGAAGTTTAAGTGATTACTCCACAACTGAAGTAGTCTGTGTCCTCTGTTCCTGGGAGCAAAGCCTCACCTGATGCCAGGTTTGCAGCACAGGGCACTCTGTTAACCACGTTGACTATACAGACTGTCTGAATGTATTTTGGATCTTCCCTGGTAGACTCACCCCATATGGAAGTAGGGTTGGTCTTACTGGGCTGGGACAATAGTGGAGTTTCATGTGAACCCTTAGTACTATTTCCAACTGTTAATATCCCTATGGAAAAAATCTAAATATTTTGAGAATTTAAAGCAGTATTGGGTGTATTTTGTTCTCTTCTGCTCTCTTGCAGGTAGAGCTGGGCCTTACAATCAAGTCTCAGCCAATTATGGAAGATGGAAATGACAGGAGACACCAAAGGTGGGGGGTCACGTGATGCATCTGAGCAGGTAGGACACGTTCTCTTCATCTCTGCTCCACAGCTCCGGGGAAAGAATCTCAAAAATTAAAGTTTAGATCTGCAAATGAACAATACAGTGAGCACTTCATGTTTACAACCTATTTTACCTCTTATTGGGAACTTGGGGACAGTAATTTCTGTGGGGACACTAGTGTTCAGATGGAGATTGAGATGTGGCCTGCGGGCCCGATATACACCCTGCCACCTATGCCAGAAAAAGCCAAGGCTGCAAAGAAATCCAAAATGCAAGCGCAACTGTTACCAAACCCAGCACAGCACCCACTCCTCTGACAGAGGAAAAATTCTTACAAGAACTTTCCCCTATCAAGGAAGCTCTCCTTAGCCAGCCCGGTGGCGCTGAGGGTTGAGGCAGTGGACGGCACACCTCGCGCTATGCCGGTGACCCGGGTTCGAGAGCGAGCCTGAGTTATCGGTGCTCGGCAGGGGAAGACTGAGATTGAGCATCTGTAGACATTTCCCTCAGTCCTGGGGTGGGTTTGGGGATCTCCCGTGATGCTGGCACCCCCTGTCAGAGGCTGTGAGCTCTACAGCTCATGGCGCAAGAAGCAAGGAGATTGAGGCATCGGCAGACATCCTCCAGGTGCATACGGGAGCGTGCACACACTGGGCAGGACATCATTGCACATCCGAGCCTCATGGGAGGAAGATCGTAATAAGGAAAAACCCCTCTACCCTAGGGTGAGGCGACGGCAACCCCTGGCAAGCCGACCCACCCCATGCCCAACACCGTCTGACTCTCCAGTTCTCCTTGGGGTCTGGGGACCTCTCCGTGGGCAGGGAGAGTCACTGACCCTGCATACCCAATGTAGTTCCCGGAGTAGCCAGTTCAGGTGGGCGGTTGAGTGTGGCGGCTGTCAGTGGAGACCCTGAGAGATGCCCTGAGGGTAGGGTGCAGAAATAGAACTTACAAAAAAAAAAAAGGAAGCTCTCCTGAGCAGCTAGTCACCCTCCAAAAGGTATCGGAGACCTTACTGAGAAGAGTGGGAGATGTGGAAGCAAGAACCAGCTCTCTAGAGGACTGGAGGGCTCACTAGGAAACTGATTTTGTAGTCATACACAGGAAAGTCTCCAGGCTAGAAGAAAAGATAGAAGATTTAGAGGGCTGTAGAAGACACAACAATCTCTTCTTAATTGGTCTGCCAAGGGATCGGAAGGTCAGAATTCAATATTGTTTATGCAGAAACTCTGTGAAAAAGTGGTGAGCCCATCACCAAATGGACCTGAATACATCATCTAGTGGGCTCACAGAGCACTGAGGCCCACTCCTCCACCAAATTCCCCACCCCAACCCATGATATTCAAGCTGCTAAATTTTATGGACAAAGTCCACGTTTTTGCCAAATTAAGAGATAGAAAGGAACTGTTATAGGAGGGTAATAAGATCAGAATGACCTAGAATTTACCCAGATCGGTATGGATGAGATGGGCCAAATTCAACCCTAGAGTTTCTAAATTGATGGCTGCAGGGATCTACCTCAAAATGTTATACCCAGCAAAATTGCAAGTAAGTCATTGAGGGTGGACGAAAACCTTTGAATCAGAAGATCAGGCCAAGCAAGAATTGCCTAATATGTTTACAGATTTCTTTCAAGCACCAAAATGACTCTATATCTTTTGCCAAGTTGGAAATGTTACAGGTTATCTGTAGATTACTAAAGAATTAGAGTGTCGTGTTGATTAATATCTAAAATGGGTACACACATCTATTGTTCTGTTTTTTTTCTCTTTTTTCCTTAACACTCTGGGGACTGGACTACTAGTGTAAGCTCTGATGTAAACTATGCCAGAATGCCGCAGGCATCCACAACAAATGGGGCCCTAGGTCTACCAAGATGGAAAGTAACTAGGTCCTTTCTAGAACCTTACTGTCTGAATGGCGAACTTGAAAACCAACCTGGGACTTTTTCAACCAGACAACAGAGGGATGAGGTGCTGGATAGGAACATGGGAGTGGAGTGTGCTTTGCATGCAGATCGGAGCAGGGGATCTAGACCATTGTACCCTTCGAATTACCGTCTCTCTGGTGGAAGGAGCCAGGTAGGTCTGTGGCTAGGTTGATCTCATCAACAACAAAGTGACAGAGTGCAGTCGATTTATACAAGGACCATGATGGTCAGACACTATACAGCCTGCTGCGGTGGTCGGGAGGGGTAGCGCACTGTGCTCCTGATTGCGGAGGTCCTGGTTGTTAGCTGGACTATGAACAGGGTGGAGCGATGGGTGGTTGGTTACACCTGACTTCCCCCCAACAATACAGCTCAGTCAACCCAAACTTATACCAGGACATATGATAATGGGCTAGGGGCACTGTGCCAACAAGGGTAACAAGCCTTTAATGCTGTGGCAGTCTCAAGCCCTGAAGTATGTCCTCCTTCTGTAATGGGGTCAGAGGCGCAATCTTCTCTGGACCACCTGGTAGTCGGAACATCACATTAGCAGCCCTGGTTAGACAGCACCTGGGGTGGATTGTTCATTGGGTCCGGGGGGGATGCATGGAGGGGACCGCGCTGGAGTGCCTACTGTCAGCCCTCGCCTTGCATGAACATGGCCTACAGATCTCACCTTGCTTCAGCATGCTGGTGGGAGGGGGAACATTGTAATAGAGTACTATTCCTCCCTGTGGTCTCTGAGCATGGGACTCACACACTGAACATGTTACCCCTGGTGCAGCACTGAAGGATTTCACTCAAGATTATGCAGTTTGATACAGACTATCAACAATCACTGAAACATGGCTCAGGACACTACAGAGGGGCCGAAATACAAGTAACAAGATAAGAAAAATAAATAAAACTCTCAGCACACACCCATGTACCGAAGCAAGATGCCACAAGATAGCGTGTATTCAAAAAAGATTATTCTTTAAAATAGCACTACACCTCCATAGAAAAACATCAACGTACGTTTCACATTGCACTGATGCTTTATCAAGAATAAATCTTTTTTGAATACATGCTATCTTGTGGTATCTTGCTCCGGTCCATGGGTATGTGCCAAGAGTTTTATTTATTTTTCTGATACAGACTATGCTCTATGCTTGGGGGGGTTGCTGGGGTTCTCTACACGTTCTGTCTTTCTTATTGTTTTTTCCTCTTTACTTATTCTAAGGGGGCTAAGCAAATGTTAATGCAGACTCTATTATTTACCTAATATAATCCGAGCTGGGGAGGGGATGGGAAGCCCATTGTGGTGGTGTTTATTCATCATGGGCAGAGGAATATTGGTGTTTCAGCCTGTGGGATGGGGGCAGAATATGTTTTTGGTATAGGTATAATGAATGTGATAAGATTACTGGGAAGCTGTTATTTGGGTGGGGGAGAGGAAGGGAGGAAGAGAGATGGGAAGGATCATATCCACATGTGCGAGCAATGGTCACAATCTCAGCTATGGGGATCTGGGGGGAGGAGAAAGGGAGGGCAGGAGGGGGGCTTGGGGGGGTTGGGGGAGGGCCGGGAGCACCCTACAGTCTAGCTAACAGGTTGACAGAGATTTGGGCCACACAATTCTTAAACGAGAATCATGAGTACTGCATATAAATTTATCTTGTGGAACATAAAAGGGGCGAATGATAAATGTAAAAGATACGTGATTTTATGCCATCTTAAGAAATACCAACCAGATGTGGGTTTTCTTCAAGAAACCCACCTTAAACACAAGGATACAGTACACTCCTGATTTTACAAACTCTGATTAACTGAATCTCTGGTTAATCCAAATTCTTTTTATGTCCCCCCCCGATGTGAGCTGTGTGTTAATTACCACTTAACCAGCTTAAGCGCCACGCGGTTAAGTGTTCAATGTAGTGTAGTCGTGAAACCCGTTAAACTCCTGCTTGCACTTATTATGTGTTAACTGTAGGTGCTAGATAAGCACGGTACCTTGCAAAGCATTGATGCATCTCACTATTTGCAGTGTTACAACAATGGCAAAATGTAAGCGATCAGCGACTGACATCTAGCAAAAGCTTCAGATCTTGGAATGCTTTGAGAGTGGGAAGAAAGCCGTGGATGTTGCCTGTAAGTTTGGCATGGGCAACTCCATGGTCTGTGACATTAAGAAAGCTAAGGGGAAGATCAGAGACTTTGCTGCAATGCTTGATTCAAATTACTCCCCAAAGCAGTGCAAAACTATGAAGGGCTGCAGAGATGACCAACTTGATCAGGCACTCTACCTCTGGTTCATGCAGAACCGTACCCGAGGAACTCCTATCTTGGGGCCCATATTAACAGAGAAGACTCTTCAAATTCATCACAGCCTGAATGGGGAGGACGACTGCTTCAATGCAAGCGAGGGCTGGCTAAATCGTTTTAAGCAGTGTCATGGTATGAGACAGTTGTCTGTTGCTGGTGAGCTCCTGTCTTCTGCCAATGAATCTATAGCCCCATTCAGAACTCGTATCACAACAATAATGAAAAATAAGGGATTGTCATCATCCAAGATTTACAATGCTGATGAGATGGGGATTTTCTGGAAGCTCCTGCCAGAAAAGACATTGGCTGCCAGCAGCGAAAAGTTTGCCCCAGGCTTAAAAAAGTAATAAAGACATGCTAATGGTGCTAGGATGCACTAACGCATCTGGGAGTCATAAACTGAAACTTTTAGGGATAGGTAAATCACTCAAGTTGAGGTGTTTTAAGAACATTAACTTTGAGCAACTGCCTGTTATCTACCATGCACAGCCCAGTGCATGGATGTCAGCTTCAATCTTTAAAAGTATCTTTTTTGAGGACTTTGTCCCAGCAGTGCACACACAAATAAAGGTCTCTTAAACTCCCACCTAAGGCTATCCTGTGCCTGGACAATGACGGAGCTCACCTTGATAGTGAGCAGCTGAAAACAAGAGACTCTGGTATCCGGTGTGTGTTCCTACCAGCAAACGCAACTGCAAAGTTACAACCAATGGACCAGGGTATTCTGGCTATGCTAAAGAGTATCTACTGTGACAAGCTTCTCTCTTCTGTGCTAGCCAAGGAGAACCATGAACTGTCACTTCAAGACCTGATAAAGAAAATCTCTGTCAATGATGCATGTTACATCATGGGTGAGTCCTGGTCTGAAGTATGCTCAGAAACCATTGAGCACTGTTGGCAGAAATCAACTGTTCCTACTGCACCCCCCCCCACCCATGATGACCCACCTGTGGCACAGCATGATAAAGTAGCGCAGATTGTCCAGGAATTGATCGCACCATTAAACATACCTCAGCCAACAGTGGAGGACTGGATGACCTGCGACAATGATGATGAGGGGTACCTCGTTTGATCAGTGTCTTTCTTGGTTGGAGAGCCAGCCTGAGACTGATTATCTCCACATGCTTTTACTGAGGCAACTTCATTTAAAAGCTGTCAAGAAAATGAACAAATCCAAAAGACAACTAAATATCACAGATTTTTTCAAGTAGCTCCCGTTCCACTTTTGCTTGGAGCTCTTTTGACTGCCTCGATATTGGATTGATATTGGATTGCATTACTGAGTTGCTTATTTTATACTATATTACATAGAGCATAAATCACTGATTTTTGTTTGCTGTGCATAACTGTAATAAAATGTTGTCAACCTTTGCATTACTTGCTGCTGACTGACTGATTTCAATGCAACTCCCGATTCTACGAATGCCTGATTATCCGAATGTTTTCAGTGTCCCCCAGCATGTTCATAAAATTGGGAGTCTACTGTATACAATATATCCATAGGGAATGGATCAGTCAGGCTTTTGGGACAGGAACCAGCAATAAAAGAGGAGGATTGGGGATCTTAATTCTTAATTTGCAGCTAATCAAGGAGTGCAGTGACCCAGAAGGCCATTATCTCCTATTGCAAGGATGTCTGGGGCTTACAGAGTTCCTTCTAGGGGTATCTAAGGACCAAACTCAGGCTCACCAGAATTTTTTTCTGATCTCCTAGTCCATCTGCTAGCTTTCTCACACATCCCTATCATCCTCGATGGGGACTGGAACTTAGTTTGTCACCCAGATCTGAACAGGTCTGGTCTGCGCTATAAAGGTCTTTCACTGGCCCAACAGGGTCTGAGAGAATTTATGGACTCTCTGGGCTTGGGAGATCCCTGGCAAATTCTAAACCCCAATGACAGACAATACACATTTTTTTTCTCTGCCGCACAAGTCATACTTGCGCACTGATTATGTTTTGATCACTACATTGAGTCTCCCGGGCCTTCTAGCCTGCAATATTTTACCTACGGTTATTTCAAATCACACACCAATCTCTATGGAGCATTTGCTAAGGGAGCTAGAGGACAGGGACAGGGCATGGTGCTTTAATTTCATACACTTAAGAGACACCCATTTTGTTAAAACCATCATGGATTTTATACAAACCTTCCTTAGGGAAAACGAGGGCACCGTAGACTCTATGGATGTGCTATGGGGAGCAACAAAATGTGCAGTGAGAGAAGAATGCATTAGGCTTGCCTCTAAGATCAAAAAACAGAGGGCAGAAAAGACATGACAATTACTAGCCCAGATCCGACATCTGGAACATCACCTCTCAGCCTCAGCAGATGAAGAAATGTGGACTTGATTACATGCCCTCAGGGCCCAACACCATGGGCTCTTAGTGGAAGAAGCTGACCTAGCCTTGCAGAGAGTTAAATTTCAGTACCCGGAAGCAGGTGAAAGAGCAGGCAAGCTCCTAGTTTTGCAGCTCAAACAATTAGACTCGCAATGAGTGATTCAGAATCTCCAACCAGCTCCCAGGGGGCAGGTTCTAACCCACCCTCGAAACATAGCCGAGGCCTTCCAGCAATTTTACAAAACCTTATATGCCCCAGAAGAGGAGACCCCAGATGAGGGTATATTAGCACAATACCTGGACCCAGTGCCTCTGCCCTCCCTCACTGAACCCCAACAGGAGTTTTTATGAACCCCTATTTCTCTACACGAAGTGAAATGACTGATAGAGTAATTTTTTTTTTTCTTTAGTTGTTTAACCAGGAATAGCACACTAAGCTGAAAGCTTTTTTACAGGTGCGACCTGGGAGCACAGGGAAATTAAGTGACTTGCTCAGGGTCACACAGTATGTAAGTGAAAGATGTGGGATTCAAACCCAGATCTGGTCTGCTGGATGTCACCAGATTTGCAGCTCTGAGCCTTAAACCACTGCGCTATACTGCCTCCAAACTTCCTAACAAGAAGACTCCAGGCCCAGATGGGTTTAATAGTGCCTTTTATACCACCTTTATTGAAGACCTGGTGCCATTTCTTACAAGGTTATTTAACTACCTATGTACCTCTGGGTTATCGGATTGCTCTTTTACTCAGGCTTGGATCATCGTTATAGCTAAACCAGGTAAGTCACCTTTAGTTATGGGTAATTAACGTCCTATTTCACGTCTAAATTCTGATTTGAAAATTCTCACCAAAGTCCTGGCCAACCATCTCCTACATGTATGGCAAGGCATCCTTAGCCTGACCCAAGTGGGATTGGTAGCAGAACAGTTGTCCGTGGACCACATGTATGAGGACCTTCACCTTATCTCAACTGCTGGTGAACAGAAAACCCCATCAGTCTTGGTCTCCCTCATTGCAGAGAAGGCCTTTGACAGTGTCTCCTGGTCTTTCATGTTTGCCATACTACAATGATACAGCTTCCCTGCTCAGTTCTGTGAATGACTCAAGGTCGTCTATCACTGTCCTACAGTTAGGGTCTGCTGTAATGGAGTTTTCTCCAGTCCTTTTCTGCTGGCCCAGGGTACTAGGCAAGGATGCCCTCTCTCACCTTTTCTTGTTAATCTCTTCTTGGAACCTCTCATCCGATCCCTTCAGAATAGTCAAGAAGTCACGGGCATCCAAGTAGGCAATGATAGGTAAAAACTGTCGGCCTATGCAGATGGTCTTCTGCTACATCTAGAAAATCCTCATACTTTTATACTGGCAGCCATAGGCATTATTGACAAATTCTCAAGTGGCAGGATATAAACTAAGCCTGGACAAGTCCAAAGTCATGCCCCTAAATAAACATGTCCAGAAACAGGGGATTGAGAATCTGGGCCTTGTGTGGGAACCCAAAGTTCTCACATATCTAGGAATCAAAATCTTTCACTCTCTCCCTGCCTTGATTAAACTCAATCTTCCCCCAATCTGTCACAACATTCAAACGGATCTTCAGAGGTGGAAATCTCCTCCACTTTCGCTATGGGGGCATATGAGTGTGATAAAGATGAATATTCTTCCCAGAGTGCTTTATTCACTTAGTATGGTAAGTCCATTCCTCACCAAATGCTGGTTTCTTTGATTACAAGCCACTCTCACAGATTTCCATTGGCAAAGGAAGGTAGGTAGAAGGGCGTATTCTAAATTGACTCATTACAAAGAGCTTAGCGGTGTGAGACTCCCCAACTTCTATTTATACTACTGTGCCATACATTGTTGTAAAATATTTAGGTGGGGCACCAACATGGTTGGTTCACTGAATGACTATGTTCCTCAATGGCTCTCTCTGGAATAGTATTTATGCCGCTCCATGGGTATCAAATTGAGCTGTCTAATTTATGCCAAAATCTCAGAACTCCCTAATTTCCTGTTAAATTCCCCCGTTTGGTGGTCTCTCAAAGCCCTCCATTAGATCTGCTCCTACCTGAACTTGCCACTGTACAAAGACCTGTCTCAGCACTTACTTTGCAACCCACATGTTAGAACTGCCAACCATCCTATCCTCTCGAGTTTTTGCCCAGCCTTTGGTAAGACCACAATATTATCTTTGATTATGAATGGTAAACTTAGCCCTGCAGATGTGTTTCAGAGAAAATGTTCTATACCCACCTACCACTTCTTCAAATATCTGCAATTACAGGGTGCAATCTCCTCTTTCCCGGGCCCCCCCTTGGCAGGACCCCCCAATCCCATTCTGTAGGCACTTATAGATACAGCCATTCAACCTCACATGATTTCTAGGTTTTATACCGTCTTACAACTCCATGATCCCAACAGAACATGAGGAGCCTGCTTCTACTGGAAGCAGGAGCTAAACCTTCACTTAAGTGATGAGGAATGGCAATGGATTTGGAAACACCTATATACGTATGTGAAACAGGATCGCCTACAATTCCTGCAATTTTGCATCCTTCATAACTTTTACTACTCTCCTGCCAGATTATAAAGGATGGGTAGACTGGCAACCTCCCTATCTATTAGATGTGCACAATCAGATGATTCAGTAACACATATACTCTGGGATTGTGCCCTGGTGATCCCCTTCTGGTGAGCAATTTGGGGTGCTCTAGATCCTCTGTTGGGCTTGGATTCATACTTTACTCTGCAGACTTGTCTGGTGGGCCACTTTTCCAGGGACATGTTAGACTGTCGCAGAGCTTTTATGTCCTTAATCTCTGTGGTGACTAAACTTGTTATAACATGACACTGGTTAGACCAAACTACCCCCACCCTGAGGGAATGGCATTCAGAAATTCTTCAAGCTGTTGCATTAGAATGTCACATTACTTCCCAGCAGAACCGACAGGAGGCATTAACCAGGAGGTGGGGCCCTCTGATGGCCCTGTTACCTATCTTATGTTGCACTCTTATGACCCCTAGTGCATAGGGGGATCAGGTGTCACCCCTTACATAATCTCTTAATGGTCCTAAGGACAGAGACATGGCTCTAATCTTTGTGCGCCTGGCAAATATCCGGACATTTTCTGGGTTGACCATTGCATTTACACTTTATATAGGGGCTCCAGAAGGGAGGGAGGGATGGGAAGGGTAGGGGTTGAGGGCACAAGGTTCAGATGTAGTTAAATCTGAATCTAAATCTAAATGGATATGATATGACCTAACCATTAGTAGACTTAATACAGTGCTTTATAAGGTACTTCTGATGATTGTTCATTGCTCTCCACCATGGAATGGGCAGATTTGATGCTGTATAAGGGGGCTGTTGCAGTATGATATGTACCATTGAATTGATTTTTATTACATTAAAAAGTCTAATAAAGTGTACTAAATTGAAAAAAGGAGACACCAATGGTGCTATGTAAGTGAAATTGCTGCAGGCCTTCAAGGTGCCATCCTGAGGTCCTTAGTCAATCAGTAATTTTGGTTATTATTTAAAATTTATAAATGTTGTTAAGGGGTATCAAAAATGGTGTGTCAGCTACTCCTATAGAGTTAGAACCCACTCCCAGTAGGCACCAAGGTACACAATTAGACATTCTGAGTATTCTGGCTTCCCTCAGAGAAGTTAAATACTGAATTTAGTATTAAAGCAGTCCTCTCTGAAGACTAATTTTAGTCATCTTTAGTCATCATCGGAATACAGCCTCTAAGAATACTAAATTCTAAGAAGTATTCAACTGACTATTTATTATAAACAGTAAGTTATTACTAAATGAAGAATAGCAATAGATCTGCAATGCTCTTTGAAGAAATAATTGTTTGAATACTTACTAAAACATAACTGAAGACTGCAATCAGCTGCCTCTTCCAGTTTTACCTTGTGATAAACTGAAACAAATACCAAAAGGGACCTCAACATTAGTGTTGTGTGAAATTGGAAAATGTAGCCGGGCAAAATATTTAGCAGAATTTGAGCATTTCGCGAAATATTTCGCTAGGTGAAATGCAAAATTTCGACTGTTTGGGCGGGTGAAATTTCACTCTCAAACTGGTGAAATTTGTCACTAACGGGCAACATTTCACCACCCGCAGGCACAATTTCTTGATTTCACAACTGGACCCCAATCCTTAAAAGACAAAAAAACAATCACCTCCCCTGTCCCTGTTGTCTAGTGGTCCCCCCCGATCACCGGTCAAATTCAAATCAAGAGAACCGCCCCCGTCACCTAGCACTGCCCCAATCTCCAACAAAAAAAAAACAATCATCCATATCCCTGGTGTCTATTGGTGCCCCCGACGATTATCAGCAATTCAAATCAAGAACCCTCATTCCCCACCCAGTCACTCTGAGCCCTGGCCCCAATCTTTGTAAAAAAAATCCCTCCCGTCCCTAGTGTCTAGTGGACCCCCACCCTCCATCCTGTGTTAGCCAGAGCCACCTTGCTACCCTCATTACTTCCGATCGGGCCACTGGTACAGCCTTCCACTCACCTCCACAGCCAGCTGCTCATCTGAGCACTCAATGAATGAGCACGGTATGCAAACGCTCATTCATTGAGCGCTCAGACAGGCTGTTGGCCATGGAGGTGAGTGAAGGGCTGTGCCAGTGGCCCAATCGGGGTACTGGGGGGGAGCAGGGTGGGTTCTTACTTATGACAGGGTGGGGTGGGGGTTCCAATTGGCACCAAGGACAGGGAGGGATTGTTTTTGCAAAGATTGGGGCCAGGGCCTCAGGGTGACTGGAGGGGGTTCTTGATTTTTGAATTCGCCAGTGATCGGCGGGGGGAGGCACTAGACACCAGGGACACGGGAGGGATTTATTTTTTGCAAAGATTGGGGGCCGGGACTCAGGGTGATGAGGGGGTTCTCTTGATTTGAATTTGGATGGTGATTTGCCGGGGGGACTACTAGACAGACACCAGGAAGGGGAATAAATTCAACAAAATGGCCATATATGGATGCGGGCAAAATTTTGCCACAATTTCATGAAATATTTTGCATGGCAAAATTGTCTGTTTCATGGCAATTTCACCGGCGAAATAAAAGTTTCACAACATCTCTACTCAACATACATTATGGACAAAGAACCTCTGTGCTCAAACACTGAGGCAAGGGTTACCCCAAAGGGCATTTGGCTGGGAAGCCAAGTTTCAATGTTACATTGTTACAATGTTACAAAGTTTCAAAGTTACATTATGGAGTTAAATGCTTGCCAGTTACTACAAAATGCATTAATGTGTGATGAATTCTTATGCATGCACATTCTGCAGATGATAGCATGCATAGCTCACTTAAGCAAATTTAGTTATACAACTTATATACTGCTTGCATGATATCCAGTCAAGTGAGCGCTACCAGAATAGCGCCACACTATACAGCGCTAGTTTGGTAAGCGCTCACATGGGCAGCGAGTGGGGTTTTAGAGTGCTTGCTGTAAGTGCTCCCCTGGTCACTGTCCATGCTGCCGATTACACACAAGGGGACCAGAATCCAGAATGCTGACTGAGCTGCTCCTGTGGCATGGAGGGCAGGGGCATCAAGCAGTTTGGCCAGCATCAGTGGAGACTAGGGTTCTAATCCTGGTCTCCAACCCTTTAGCATACCGCAGGCCTTTGTTTTGGTTTTTTTTACAAAAGGCCATGGAATTAGTATTCCACGTCCCCAGAAATTTAACTTTCCCCGTGATCTGCTCCGCTCCACAGTGAGAATCCTTAAGTCAGGGGTTGTGGGGGGGGGGCACAGCACCCCCAGAAAAAGCAAAATCAGTGCCATTATTGCAGTGCGCTCCTCGCCGATGCTATTCTTGTCAGATCTGTTTAGACCCAGTGCCATTTGAATAGACATGAATCCTTGAGTTTTTAAGCAAAATTTGATATGCAGTAAATACATGTGGCCATAGCGCAGGACAAGTGGAGATATTGTTGATGGGGGACATGAATATGCCAAACGTTAACTGGAGCACCTTTGCTGCAGCCACATCCAAGAGTAGGATCATTCTCGATGCCCTACAGGTGGCATGCCTCAGAGAGCTAGTACTGGAACCCATTCAGGAGGGAGCAATCTTAGATCCAGTACTCTCAAATGAGGACAGAGAGAGGACCTCAGATCTAGAAGTAGGTAGCCATCTGGGAACAAGTGACCACCAAACAGTGTGGTTAAAAATAAACACAGCCACAGAGTCAAGCCATACAAAAGTGAGGGTACTGGACTTTAGGAGGGCTGACTTTGTCAAAATGGGAGAGTGCCTCAGAAAAGCACTAGCAAACAGGGGAGAAGGAGGGGTGGAGGAACAATGGGAAAGCATCAAAACTGGCATCACAGAGGCAACAAGCCTTTGTCTGAAGCAAATAAATCAAAATGAATGAAAAAAACACTAGGGCCCAGATATTCAAAAGGGTTGCACCACGCGCAACAGGGTTGCGCGTGCGCAACTCCAAAAATGCGCCATTCTGCAATATTCAGAAGGGGCCAGTTGCGCCACCGAAAACATGCTGAGCAACAGCGCAATGGAAATGAAGGCATGCGCAACCGAAGGGGGCGGGTCCATGCATAAAGTGCGCAATGCGATATCCGAACACTTGCGCAATGTGCAAGAGTGGCTTAGCCGGAAGTTGCGCAGTACCGGATTTGAGCCAAAATAAAAAGGCTCAAGGAAGCGGCGCAAGAACTCTAGCAGGCCACAAACTGGGGGAGAGAGACAGAGAGAGAGAGAGAGAGAGAGACAGGAGCTGGAAGGGCAGAGAGGGACAGTGGGTCCAGGAGGACAGAGAGGCCAGTGGGGTGCCGGCAGTGGAAGCAGCAGTGGGGGCAGCGGGGGTAACACAGGAACAGCAGCTGGGGGCAGAAGCCAGGAGATGGACAGTGTCAGCTTCCACATGGAAGCTGTAATGAGGGGGGTGAGACACCATGCTGCAGGAGGACGTGGCCGCGGAGGGGCCCGTCGGCGGTATGCCCCCGACAGGCGGTATCGTGCCCGCATCAGCTTCGAGCTGTACACAGATGTCGAGATTGTGGACCGGTACTGCCTGAACAGGGCAATACTGAGATGGCTCTTCGAGCTGTGCAGTGATGTGATGCAGGCACCCTCACGACGGAGTCATGCTCTGTCCGTGGAG
This sequence comes from Neoceratodus forsteri, assembly GCA_016271365.2. NCBI lineage: Eukaryota > Metazoa > Chordata > Ceratodontiformes > Ceratodontidae > Neoceratodus > Neoceratodus forsteri. Next base: position 1,152,939,256 of record CM057456.1, on the reverse strand, counting down.
ACCAAGGTGACAGCCTGCATGTGCCTGCTCACCATGGGCACCTTCCAGAGGCCGACAGGGGACACCACAGGCATTACACAGTCGGCCATGTCACGCATTCTCACCCAATTCCTCAGTGCACTGCTGCCTCATGCTGCGGAGTACATCCATTTCCCCAACACGCGTGAGAGATACAACAAACATGCAGGAGTTCCACAGGGTAGCACATATGCCTGGCATGCTAGGGGCCATAGACTGCACCCATGTGGCCATGCGACGCCACCTGGCCCCGACACGGCCAGGCGTATCGAACCGAAAGGGCTTTTCAGTGTCAACTGCCAGGTGGTGTGTGATGCCACTGGGCGCATTATCAATGTCTGTGCCACACACCCTGGCGGAGCACATGATGCCTTCATATGGCACCAGTCTGCACTGTGCCATCGATTCGAGAGTGGGAACATCCCCACGGGTCATCTAGTGGGTGAGTACACATGTATGGAATGCAAACTCTGTGCAAGGGTGGGAATGACACAGGTGCCATGGTAGTGGCACACAAGGATATGGGCAATATGGACCTGACATGACACTGATCTCCACTATCTCCACACAGGTGACTGCAGATACCCACTCCATCCCTGGCTGCTCACACCATACCGGCGCCCCATGACCCCAGCCCAGCTAGGTTTCAATGAGGCACATGCCGCAACACGTAACATCATAGAGCGGGTGTTTGGGATGCTTAAGGCACGCTTCCGATGCCTGGACACCTCCGGCGGAGCCCTACAGTACAGCCCCCAAAAGGCCTGTGGGATATTCCTGGCCTGTTGCATCCTGCACAACATGGCCAACGACCATGGGATAGCCGTACAGGTCCAAGAGGGGACAGCGGATGGGACGCCAGTGGCGCCGGTGATGTGGGTGATGAGCAGCCCCCAGGATGGAGGGACCCCGACTGACCCGCAGGCCCAGCTGCACCGGGACACCATTGCAGAAGAGCACCACGCCCAACACAGGAAGTCAAGGGACATGTGCAGGCAACACTGTCCATGCACAAACCACAGGCACACAGGGAACACACTGCATGGAAGGTCAGGGAGTTGAAGGTTCCAGGCATACCAACACACCATCAAGAGAGGAGAGCACTCATATGGACACACACACACACACCAGGCAGCATACATGGGCAGCAGCACAGCACTGCAGAAAATGACATTGCCAACACACAGCACCACCAACCACCCCCACCACCTGGACTGTCCCATGTATGTGTGTCAGGACCTGGGCACCCTTGCACCTTGGTGTACAGTGCAATGCAGGCATCATCATGCACAAGCACCTGTGGACAGCAGTTGGGAGAGTGCGAGTGGTCCCTGTGTCAGCTTGGTGAGCAGAGCACCCAGCAGTGCACTGCCCACCATGACACACATTGCACACAGGGCAGCACCAGACAGGGCCTGCACTGGGAGACAGTTCAGTCAGGTAGCACTGTCCCACGGCCACCATGGATGTGTGGGCGGCCCAGCCATGGCCCAGAAGCACTGGCAGGCTGAGCAGGGGTCACATCAGGTGGTGCTGGTGCACCACCAAGGGTCCCACTGCACGAACGCGACCTTGCCCGCACAGGGATCTGCATCCTGCCAAACAAACTTGCACCAGGGGTGCTCGGGATGCCCACAGCAGAACCCGGCATCGACAGGCCTGGGGTTACACGACACCGGGAATGGGGAGGAGAGCGCACTGTGTGGTGTGTGGTACAGGGCACCTGACAGTGTGGCTACGCGTCTCATGACAGAGACCACTGCCTGGGCAGCCTGTCAATGGCAGCGGTCACATCCGTCCAGCATAAGGACCAGCTCGCTCGGTCCCGAGCACACTCCCGCTATGCCACTCCACGGACACAGACAGTGCCTCCACGGACCTTGCAACCCACCCCTGCAGCTGTACCGAGTCCTGCAGCAGGCGGGTGTGCACGTCCAATGGGTACTGTGCCCCAATAGCATCGTGACCCCCAGGGTGTGGACGGTCCTGGTGCACAGCACCCCTTGAGGGTGGGCACTGTTCACCAGGACCAGGTATGGGCGGATCAGAGGGTGGTGGACATGTGCCACTGCTTGACACTGTACCCCCAGACCTGGTGTGCAACTGCTGCTGCCACCCCTCCAACTGCTGAGCCCCCAGGTCCACCTGTTCCACCTCCATGCTGACAACAGTGCCAGACACCTGCACAGCCACCGGTGCTGCCCCACCGGTGCTGACAGGCACAGTCTGGGACTGTGCCAGCATGCTGGTACACAGGTGTGAACCAGGAAGGCCCAGGGCACGTGCTGGCCTGCCATGTGTCCGTCATGGGACACACACCTATCACTGCCCATTGCAGGCCTGCTATCATCAATGGTGCAGGTGCGTGCCACTGCCATAGGCACAGCATGCTGGCATACCTGCGTGCCAGACTGCTGTGACACAGGCTGTGCACCCCCTGCACCCGTAACACTGACACCGGAGTTGTTGGCCCAGCGCATGCTGCTGCAGTGCCTGCAGGCTGGTGGCGGAGGTGGATGCCCCCTCCACGCCCAGCAGTCTGCCTCACTGTCTGGACCCACCACCACCACCGTCTCCTGCAGATGAACAGGATCTGTAACAGAAAGAGAGTACATGTGAGTGCATGTGAACAACAGCCCCCCCCAACAACATCACCATGTCATACCGTGCAGTGATGGGTTTCCACCTGTCTGGAATCCTCCGCCTGGTACGCCCGCAATGGCACTCGGCTGCATGGCCGCGACCAGTGTCTCCTCTGTAGTGGTCAGCTGCAACACCACTGGTGGGCCCCACCAGTGCCAGCACATGCCACCCTGAAGGCTGCCACCTCTCCTTCAGCCTCCTGCGGTCAGTCCCCATCTTCTTCCTGCATTCCTGCACGGAGCGCTGGTGGCTTCGCGCAGGTTGACGTGCCCGAGCTACCCTCCCATGCAGCTGCACGCCCTGAGGGGTGCCCTCTGTCCACTCAATGTTGGCTCATCCTCCAGGTAGGCCTGGAAGAGGCCTCTGTCTCTGCCGTGGTGAAGTTCGGCCTCCCCACGCCCCGCCTGCCCACACCCTCAGCTTGGCTCTGGTCAGTCATGGTGATCTGTATGGGGAAGTGGACACCTGTCACTGTGCAGTCGACAGTATTTCCCACGAGCATACAGCCGCCTGGGGCAGAAGCTCTGCTTCCTCTCTCCGATGGCAGATACCGATAGAAAGGGTGCCTTGTCCCTTTCTAACTGCCCTTTTCATGCTCAGCCCTCAGCCTTTATCATCCTCGCCCATGAGCATTGTCCTGAGCATCACACAGCATGTAACTCACCTCTCACCTGCAGTAACCAAATCTGGCCAGCACAACCCACAGTCGATTTTTATAGCGCAACACATGCAAAATGAGGTGTGGCTCAACTTTAATGACATGCTAATCGCGCCTACCGCGCCTTTGAATGGCTGACGGATGACGGCATATGTCGCTGAATATCACGTATTGGCGCTGCAACACGGAAGGTCCGCTGAGCCAATGGCGCAGGTTTGTGGCTGTGTGCCACACCGCATTGCGCGCATGCCCAGACAGCTTTCGTGATAAGCGCCTATTGCGCTTGCAGACCTGCTGGAGCGCGAGAAGCATTCAGGCCATGGCCACCATTGTGCGTAGTGGCGCCACAGCACTGGGCACTATATGGCGCTGTGGCACTACCGCGCCGATAGTCCACTGTGGCACTGTTGCTCAGCTTGGCAGTCGCAAGAGGATGCCCATACATCCCATGGCCCTGTGTAGCCTTGCATCATTGCCGTGACCTTGTGGTATGCCCTCTGACCCCTGGCGCTGTTGGCATGCCATGTGTATGACCCTATTGCGCCTGTCCGTTGACAACGCCATGTAAAGTAATGACGCTGTTCAACAGCGCGATTGGAGCCTGTGGTGGTCTATTGCGCAACAACCCATCGGTTACGGGCCAGCGGGGCGCCATATTGAATGCTGTAAAGTTGGTGCCATGGCTAGGAGGAGGGCGGTGTCCTGGAGCCAGCTTGAAGTGGCCAACCTGGTGGCCCTGGTGGAGCCCCACTGTGAGGCACTGTATGGTGAGGCCCCCCTCACCATGCCCAGGACCCACGTGTGGCAGCAAGTGGCCACTGACCTGGTGGAGGTCACTGGCTGGAGCCGGTCTGCTGAGCAGTGCCGCACCGTACAGTGACCTCCGCTGAACTCTTGACGCCGCTGCGTTCACGTGCCAAGGCGGGGCGCGGTGCCTAAGGCCAGGTGAGTGTACCATCTATACCACCTATATTCTCTGTGAGGTGTGTGTGTGCTTGGGTGGCTGTGCATAGGTGTAGTGTGTGCAGCAGCCGATGGTTAGTTATGGCTGTGTGGAAGGCACTCTCACTGGGGCAGGGGCCTCTGCTTTTGAGTCACACTGATGTTTGTCTCACATATATGTCTCTCACAGGCTGGATTGTGAGGACACAGGACCAGGTGGCGTGGGCCATGCCAGGGCCCAGTGCCGGGGGGGTGTGTGCCCAACAGCAGCAGCAGCAGCAGCCAGACCCAGCTGCTGGAGGAGTGTGAGTATCATTACTTCATGGATGCTATTGCATGCTGGGGGCAAGACCACCAGCCATGCGGGACACAACCAAAGGGAGGTCATAATTCCACTATACAAAACACTAGTGAGTCCCCACACTGGAGTACAGTGTACAGTTCGGAGACCATACCTACGTATGGACATGGACTGGGTGGAGAGGGTTCAGAGGAGGCTGACATGGATGGTGCATGGATTGCATCACAAGTCCTATGCAGACAGGTTGACGGAACTGAACATGTACTCCCTGGAGGGAGGAGGGTGGGGATATGATGGGGACATACAAGTATCTTACAGGGGAACAGAGTGCAGGAAAACAATATTTTTAAGCGTAGGATGTTCCAGGAGTAGAGGCATGGGATGAAGTTGGAGGGGACGATTCAGAGAAACATGAAAGTATTTCTTCACAGAATGGGTGGTGGACAAGTGGAACACCCTGCCAGAGGAAGTGGTGGGGCTGACTTGGTCACGGATTTGTGGTCATGGTTATACTAACGGAAATCTGGAGGTCAGGGGTAAGGGGGAACGGACTTATAGGACAACAGAGTGAACGTACAAGGTCAAATGGACAGACTGGGTGTCCCATAGGCCCTTATCTGCTGACACTGTCTATGTATCCATGTATGTAGGCATGACACAGGTGACCTGCATCACAGTGCAGTATCACGGCACGTCTGTGTATGCATCACTGGTGGTCCAGGCATGCACTGGGCACATAGCTGTGTAACTGGCATCGCACCACGTTGCCACATCACTTGCCAGCCTAGTTTGTACTGTGATTGACGTGGGCAGTGTGTGTGGGTGGTGGTGCGCATAGCTGGTGCCGCCTGTTTGTGATGGCCATGTGCATGTTCACTGTGGGTGGGTGCATGCCATCACAGGTGCGGGACATTGGGCTATATGGCTTGCAGGTTGGGTGGTGTTCAGGGTTGTGGTCAGTCTCAGCCATTGACTGTGTTCCCATTTTCCTAGGCCTCGAGGTACTCAGGAGGATGTCCCAGGATCTTGGCACCTCAGCCAGGTTGCAGATCAGAACCAGGAGGTCCTGCAGGCCATACAGCGCCAGGGGTGATCAGCGAAGGAGCCACAGGAGGGGCACCAGCAGGGGAGGACCAGCAGCCAGCTGGGCCATAGCCACATTCCTTCCCACTTCTCCCCATCCCTATCACCCCTGCCTTCCTCTCAGTTGTTATTCCTCCCTTGAACACCCCTGCCTTTTACCTGTCCCCCACTTGTACATAGTTTCACTTGGTTTTGTGATTAGTCCTTTAAATATACATTTCTATTTTGATATGAATACTGTGTTGGTCTCTGATTTGCAGCTGGCTATGGGTGCTCAGTTGCAGGGTGTACATGCCATCTGGGCTGGTATGGTCCTGGGTAGTGTGTGTGTGTGTGTGCATGTGTGTGCATGGGAGGTATCTCCAGCATGGCAGTGCCTTTCGGGTTGGTCTTGCTGTCTGCTGCCACCCACTGCTGGGTGCACAGGTGTGTCTGGCTTGTAGGCTTCTGTGTTGCACGGGCTGATGAGTGCTGGGGACTGCATGGTTTCCTGAAGTGCCAGTCACTGCACATGGGTGGTGTCTTGGGGTCACAGTGCAGGGTGCTGTGCATATGCGGGGCTGATGTGCACTGTGGTTGTCAACCCCTGTGTGTGGCATCTCTGCCTGCCAGTGGTTGTGCTGGGGTGTCAGGGCTCTGCTATGCTTTGCTGGCTTGTCCCCATGGGCACGTGGATCATCCGTCCCACCCCAGTGATGCTGTGCTTGGGTGTGCCGGTGTGGTGTGGGTTCTGCAGTGTGTTCCCTGTGCCCATGTGTGGCATGGCTGGTGGTGGCCCCAGCCTGCCTCCTGGATGTGCAGTTCCATTGCTCTGGGGGCTGTGCTTGCATATGGCAGCTCTGGAATGCTCAGCTGAGCTTCCACATGGTTGCGCCATAGCGCCAACATTTAGCTCAAGCTTCTCCTTCCTGGTTGCGCAATGGCGCAGTATATGCGATATTCAGACGTTGGATTGCTTGCGGCCATTTGCTCCTGCTCCATGTTTGAATATCGCACCTGTTGCGCATTTGCGCAACTGGTTCGTGCTTGCTCCTGCTGTTGCGCTACTTTTGAGCGCAGTTTGAATATCTGGGCCCATGGTTCTCAAAAGAGGTGGCAAGGAAGGTTAGGGTGAAAAAGATAGCATTCAGGAAGTATAAGGAAACACCGAAGGAGCAGGACAGAGAACTGTACCAGTTAAAGCAGAAGGAAATGGGAAGGGAAGGGGAAAGGAAGAGAAGGGAAGGGAAGGGAACATTGTTTAACCAGGAGTAGCACACTAAGTCGAAGCTTGTTTTCAGATACGACCTGGGAGCACAAGAAAGTTAAGTGACTTGCTCAGGATCACACAGTATGCACCTAGGCAGCTGTGGGATAGGCAGAAGGGGACAGCAGTCAGAATAGCAAAGGCCCAAACAGAGGAAAAGATAGCCTCCTCGGTTAAGAAGGGGAATAAAACCTTTTATAGGTACATTAGGGAGTGAAGAAAGACCAAGGGTGGGATAGTGAGGCTTAATAAAGGGGATGGTGGGTGAACAGAGAGGGACAGTGAAAAAGCAGGGATACTGAATGAATACTTCTGCTCAGTATTCACAAAAGAAGAGGAGGGGGAGGTACATAATCCAGTCAATAGAAGCACTCTGGATTGGGGGATTGATACCAGTCCTTTCACAGAAGAAAGGATTCTAAAAGAACCATTAAAACTGAAGGTGGATAAAGCAATGGAGCCTGACAGGATTCACCCCAGAATTCTAAAAAAACTAAGGGGAGAACTAGTGACACCACTGACTACCCTTTTTAACAAATCATGGGAGGATGGTGTGGTACCTAAGGACATGAGAAGGGCAGATGTGATTCCCCTTCACAAAAGTGGGTGCAAAGCAGAGGCCGGAAACTACAGACCTGTTAGCTTGACCTCAATGGTAGTTAAAATGATGGAATCACTTCTGAAAGAAAGAATTGTTGAGTACCTAGAGGCCAGTGGGGCACAGGACCCAAGGCAGCATGGATTCACAGTGGGAAGGTCATGTCAGATGAATCTAATAGATTTCTTTGACTGGGTGACAAAAGTAGTAGACCAGTGAGGGGCTGTGGACATGGCCTACCTAGACTTTAGCAAGGCATTTGACACAGTCCCACACAAAAGATTAATAAACAAATTAGCCAGCCTAGGAGTGGGTCCCAGGGTGGTAGCATGGGTAAAAAAACTGGCTGAACAACCGGACACAGAGTGTAATAGTAAACAGAGTATGCTCCAAAGAAAGGGGGGTTACTAGTGGGGTATCGTAGGGTTCAGTACTAGGTCTGGTCCTTTTTACATTCTTTATAAGTGACATTGCAGAGGTGCTGGAAGGAAAAGTATGCCTCTTTGCAGATGATACAAAGATCTGCAACAGGGTTGATACACAAGGGGGGTAGAAAGGAAGGGATTTGACAAGGTTGGCAGAATGGTCAAAAGTATGGCAGCTTAGATTCAATGCAAAGAAGTGCAAAGTAATGCACCTGAGAAACAAAAACCCAGGGGAAGAGTACAAATTGGGGAGGGGGAGGTATTAACAACAACACAAATGGAAAGAGACCTGGAGGAAGTCATATCAGATGACCTAAAGGTAAGCAAGCAATGTGAGAAGGCAGTAAGGATGGCTTGGGGGGATACTGGGATGTATAGGAAGAGGCATCACCAGTAGAAAACAGGAAGTTTTTGTCCCTCCTTACAGACAGTTGGTGAGACCCCATATGGAGTACTGTGTGCAGTTCTGGAGACCCCATCACAGCAAGGACATTGACATGATGGAGGTAGTCCAGAGGAGGCAACTAAAATGGTGCAGGGTCTGCAACAGAAGCCATACGAAGAAAGACTAAAGAGGCTTAATATGTATACCCTTGAGGAAAGGAATGAGAGGGGGGGACATGATAGAAACTTTCAAGTACCTCAAGGGAATCAGCAAAGTCCAAGAGGGTAGCATCTTTCAGAAAAAGAGAAGTGCAAGAACAAGGGGACACAATCTGAAGATAGAGGGGGGACAGCTCAGGGGAAATGTAAGGAAGTATTTTTTCATGGAGAGGGTGGTGGACACATGGAACGGCCTTCCTTAGGACTGACATAAGGCAATTCTGGTGGGGGGGTAGGAAGAAGTAGGCTGTTGGTTAACTAGGATCTGCAGCTTATCCAACAGGTAGGGAAATGGGCAGACTAGGTGGGCCAAGCGGTCCTTATCTGCCATCAAAGTCTATGTTTCTAATGTGTAAAATGAAAACATATTTTTCTTATTCTTGCCAGGCATCTCAACTGGAAAAAAATTGCAATTTGTCCGATTTTTTGGTGTATTACTTAATTTAGTTTTTTTTTAATATAAAAGGCCCCCTTCCCAGAATTACATCCCAGAACTTAGCTCATACAAGAATGTGCCCAGGAATTAAAATATGCATACATTAGGAATGATTATGTGAGTCAGAGGTCGAACAGGCCTTTCAGTGTCTGACTGACCCCCAGTGCCATGAATGCATCAAGTGCCACAATGTCCCCAGTGCTAGACTGCCCAATGCTATTGCCAAATTGCCACCCCCTATTGGAACAATCCCCCAAACTTTACACACTAAGGCTCCAATTTTTCTTGCAGATTAACGGGTGTGTTAATATACCTTAATCTCGGTCAACCTCTAAAAATCATATTAAAATTTCACTGTTTCAAACAAATTTGGTACAGTGCACTTTTACCTATTAGGTTTCTACACTATGGAACACAATTCCTCCTCCTATAAGAGGATCTAACTCAATTTCTTCTTTTACAAAGAAATTGAAAGAGTTTTTTTATACACTCAATGTTTGTGACTGTCATGTGTAATTTATTTAGTGCAATTAAGTTGTACTTGTACTTTTTGATACTGTCTAAAATGATTGCTGTAAACATTTTTGCTGTTTGTGCTAATGTACCCAAATTGTACCAGAAAAAGGGAATTTTTTTTTGCTAGTGTACTTACCCAGTTACCAAATTTAAATAAATAAATAAATGCCAGAATGCCCCACTGATCCATCTGCCACAACTGCTGTGCCCTCTCCACCTTTTTCCCCAGTCAGAATAGTCCCCCACATGCTTCCCGCCCTGCAGCTCGAATTATCCCAACACCAGTCTAGTCCTGCCCAAATGCCCTTGACCTTATTGCTCTTGTCCCAAAATAGTCCACTGACCTGTCTTCTCTATCTGCCCCCCCAACAGGATCAGCTCATCTGCTCCAGCCAAAATGCCCCCACCTACTATGTAGCTGGAATGCCCTACCATCTGCCAGAATGCACTCTAACATAATCCTTGGTGTCCAGTGGTACCTCCACCCTCACTTCATGTCAAGCAAAAGATTTCTGGTGTAAAGTGATACCTCATTCAGTCACCTATACCATACCAAAGATTCTGGTGTCCAGTTTAATCCTGCCCCTCCCAAGATGGTGACTGGGTCAGCCCTCTCATTACCTCCTTGGCTGGATGATATCTGAATATTATTGAAACTGCAGTCTAATCAAATACAGTACAAGTCACTGAATTGCCACTGAGATAAAGTCCATATTGCAGCCCGGTGGAGAGGTCAGCTAAGGGTTGTGCCAGTTAACATTTGAGAGGTGGGAGTGGGTGCTGGTCACAAGGGTTTCTTTGGCATAGGATGGTTGGAGGGAGGATGTATCTGTGATGATCTTTACATGAGATGGAGATGAGGGAGGAGAACACCAACAGATGCCTGGGAAACACAGAAGATGTACTCATAGTATTGCTTAAATATGAAGCAAATGACAAAACAGATAAGGTAGCACAGTGGTGGCTTCACAAAAGTAAATTTATTGCACTTGGATTACATTATGAAACAGGAGCAAAAAACCCCAGTGCTTAGCATCCAAGGCACAATGCTTCATCAAGGGCTGAATTCCTGGGGTCTTGGCACGGGATGTGGTGATGTAGGGGTACCATCAAACAAGCGTCATCATGTTGGTGGCATTCCAGCAGGTAATGTGGTGATCTGGCAAGTCAGGGGGAACTTTTTAATACAGTCAGTGATCATTCTTGTGGGTTGTGGGGCTACTCCTATAGGCCTAGTCAGTAACTGCTCCAATAGTCCTGACAAGCTCTCCTGTTAACTGGCCAGTGTAGAGCAGGGGCGGCCAATCACTGAATTCAAGAAATCCAAAAATTTCTGCACTCACAACAAAAAAAAAAAGCTGCAGGCATTGTGGTATCTCACCAATCCATTTATTTCGGACCACAAACAATTAAAAATAACCCATGCTCTTAACAGAGCCCAGAGCTTTGCTTCTATATAAGGCTTCCAAGGGGCTAATGAATCATGGTACAACATTCCCATTTAAAGTCACTCCCAACTGTGACATCATCAGACAATCAGAATTCCAATGGTAGGCAAAAAATACAAAAAGCATTCAAATATTCATGTTATCATTAAATCAACTGTGATCATAGAATGTCAAAAAGCTTATACATATATGCAAACCACAAAACGGTGCTGGTGAGGTGAACTGCAGACCTCTCAATATTAAGAAAACTTAACATAATTTAGATCTTAACTAAGTTTGATAAAATATCAACTGTAACTTATCAAAATTCATATACTACTGTATCAATTATTTATAATCCATTATATTAGTCCCTATATAAGTGCAGACTGAATTTTTAAATCCTATCTCAGTTTGGCATCAGAGTTACAGCCAGTGTATGCAGAGGTTATAAATTCCCAAGATTACTTTTCTACATACATGTGTGCCTGCCCAGGGCACTAATCAGCAGCATGCTAGATTCTTACCCATACAGAACATAGCTGAAACTTATTGCCAAAATATGGTCTCTGCCCTGGTCCAGTAGTACATGAGAAAAGAATGTGTATCTTTATTGATCAAATTATTTTCTTTCCCTTCCTTATTTACTCTGTTGCATGTTTAAGTGTGCAGTCCCTGATTTTTAGTGCTGCAAGCAATAAGCTATATATGCACTGATATCCCTCATGGATTGCATCTCATCCTGGGAAGCTCTAGTTTTATGTCCTACAACTACTTCTAACTTACCTGTGCATAAATAATCTAATGAAACCAAATATACATCATATGACATCTCCTTTCCCTTTCTTTTTCTTGCATACCCAGACATTCCCACGAGTCTCCATCATTAAATGCTCTATATGTCAGACACAGGTCACCTCTTATTCGTCTGTACTGCATGGAATACAGTCCCATGTCCCTCAGTTTTTCACCATATTGATTCGCTTCTGTCTGCTTAATATTTTAGTTCCGCACCTCTGAGTCTTTTCAAGGTTTTTAATGTCTTTCTTATTGGATGGAGACCAGAACTGCACACAGTACTCGAGGTGCAGTCTCACCAGGGATACATACAGTGGCAGCAGCACTCGACTATCCCTACTCTTGATGTTTCTGAGAATACAACCCCATATTCTGTTTCCTTTACTCATAACCTCCCTACACTGCTCAGCTGGTGATAGGTCACTACTAATCAGAACGCCCAGGTCACATTCTTTGTCTGTCACTGGCAGACACTTTCCATTTAATGAGTACTGTGCATTCCTATTACTTCTCCCCATATGCATTATTTTGCATTTGCTGATATTTAGTGCAAGTTTGCTTTTTTGCACTCATGTCCCAAGTCTATTGATTTAATTCTGAAAACGATTTATGGAATCTGCATCATTCACTTTTGCACCTATTTTAACATCGTCTGCATATTTGCAGTTCCAGCATCCTGGAGAAGTTGTTAGTTTAGCAATATATAAATTGAACAATATGGGCCCCAGCACTGGCCCCTGAGGTACTCGGCTGGTGATGTCAATCCATTAAGAATAGTGTCCCGCCACACACAACCTCTGCTTTCTTCCATCCAGCCATGATGAAATCCATTTTATTATGTTATTATCTAATTTGATTTCTAATAATCTGTCTATCATTGGCTGATTTGGCAAGGTATCAAATGCCTTAGAGAAGGCTATATACAATACGTCCACCGGTAACCGCTCATCCAGAGCACTACACACTGGTTCTAAAAAGTTTAACAGATTGGTCAGACACGGCCTGCCCTCCCTCAATCTACAGTATGTTGGTGAATATCAACAAGACCCTCTTTCATTAGGTGTTCATTTATTATATCTTTTATGATTCTTTACATTAGTTTACTAACAATGGAGGTCAGGCTGATAGGTCGATAATTACTAGAGATGCTCTTTGGATCATTCTTGTGTATGGATACTACATTTGCATGCTTCCAAGCACTTGGCACCTTTCCCTCCACCAAGCAGCTGTTAGAAATATCTGCAAGTGGTGCAGCTAAAATATCCACCAGTTCTTTTAATAAGGTTGGATGTAGGCCCATCAGGTCCTGGGGGTTTGTTAGGTTTTAAACTGGTTAATAGACTTTGAACTAGCTGCTCTGTTATTCTGTATGTTGTACTGTAGCCTAAAGGTATGTGTGAATTACCAGAGACCTTAGGTTTGTATATATTTGCAAAACACTGGTTGAGGGCTGAGACCATCTCTTGCTCATCTGTTATAATTTTATTTCCCTGGACAAGGGGGCCGACAGTTGGCTGCCCCATTCCAGTCCACAGCAAGTCGTCTCCTTGCCATCTCCCGTGTTCACACCAACCAAGGAAAGCGTTCCTTTCAATATGCGATTTCCCACCTATGGAACACACTCCCAGCAAGCCTACTTGACAAACCTTCACTCCTAGGGTTCAAATCTGGCCTCAAAGTGTACCTTCTTGAACTAAGCCTCTGTGGTTGTAATCGCTAGATCATGTCCAAAACCTACCCCCCTCCTATGCCAGCTGACCTATGCCCTTCTCTCCTTAGATCGCCTATGGTTAATGCTAAGAACACTTTAGACCTGATGTTAAGCAACTATTTCAGCCCTGTTGATTCCTACTGATTCATGTTTCTCCTTGTATATTGCCTACTTCCTGACCTGTACCAACTTCTGTCTAATGTACCCCTATGATTATGTATGTACTCTCTGTAACTTAATATTGTATTTCACTCAAATCCTATTATGATTTTTCACCTAATGTATGTGGTCATTGTAAATAACCCCGGATCGCCTCTGAAAAAGGGATCTCTGGTCTCAGTGGGCTCACTCGGTTACCAAAATCTAAATAAATAAATAAATGTAATCATAAAATTTTTTTTTATTGTTTTTAGTACCCGTCGTTAACTTATACTGATATTCTCTTTTAGACTTTTTTATTGTTTTTTTTTATATAATAAGCTGATTCTCTTTTTCAGAGGGGTTGGGTCATGCCTGTAAATTGAAGCTGTTTCTGTTGACTGTCTTCACTTCAGGCATGCAGACAAGGATTAGTGTGAGTGTTACATTCCCCAGCGTCTCACTCTGTCTCCTCAGCATTTATAAATGTGACTTCTTGCACACTGATGGTGTTATTATGACTGAGTAGCATTACTCAGTCTGTTTACATTTTAGAATCATAGAATCATAGAAATGTGATGGCAGAAAAGAACCCTCTTGGCCCATTGAGTCTGCCCCTTATCTCCCCCTACTTGCCCTCCTTGTCATGAGGACCCCCCACTCCACCCCCTGGTCAGCCCCTTGTGTCTGTCCCATGCCATCTTGAATCCCTCCACTATCTGGACCCCAATTCCTCTTCCAGTAGACTGTCCCAGGGATCTACCACCCTCTCAGTGAAGTAATGCCCCCTCACATTCCCCCCTAGATCTCCCTCCCTCCCTCCTCCACTGGTAGAACATGACCCCTAGTTCTAGCTCCTACCTGTCCTGTCCTGTCCTGAGAATAAGGTCCACCCCACTTTATCAATCCCCTTCACATACTTGAACATGTTTATCATGTTCTCCCTCTCCCTTCTAGTCTCTAGCAGGTACAAATACAACTCCCTCAAACTCTTCTCGTAGTGCTTCCCGTTCAACCCATCCACCATCTTAGTGGCCTTTCTCTGTACCCTTTCTATCCCATCTATGTTCTTACATAGGTGAGGTCTTCAGAACTGAAACCCGAAATCCAGGTGAGGCCTCACCATAAATTTGTAAGGGTGCATCAGCACCTCCCTCTTTCTGCTTCTTATACCTCTCCCTATGCATGCCAGCATTCTATTCGCTTTGACCACTGCCTTGCTACATTGGGTACCCACCTTAAGGTTGTCTGTAATTATGATCCCAGATCCCTCTCCTGCTCAATTGCCTTCATTACACCCCCGTGTGTAATTTCCTTGTGGGTTGTTCCGCCCCATGTGCATTACTGTGCATTTTTTTGCCATTGAATTCTAGTTGCCATGTATCCATCCACTCCTCCAGTAACCTTAGATCTTTTCTCATAGCCTCCACTCCCTCTGGGGTATCCACCCTATTGTAGATCTTTGTGTCATCTGCAAATAGGCAGACCTTCTCCTGCAGCCCCTCTGCTATGTCGCTGATATAAATTTCAAATAGTATAGGCCCCAGCCCCAACCTCTAGGGGGCCACGCTCATCACCCCTACCTCCCTGGAATGTACCCCATATACCACCACCTTCTGGTTTCTATCCATTAGCTAGTTCTCCACCCACATTACTATTTTCTGTCCCACCTCCAAACTTTCCAGCTTATTCACTAGCCTTCTGTGGGAAACAGTGTTGAAGGCCTTCCTGAAGTCCAGATAGGCAACGTCCACTGCCCCACAACCCCTATCTATGACCCTCTTCACCCAATCGAAGAACTCGATCAGGTTCATCTGGCATGACCTCCCTTGTGTAAAGCCATGTTGATGATCACTCTGCAGCCCTCTTTCAACCAAGTAGTTGACCACCCTTTCTTTTAATATTGCCTCCATCACCTTACCTATCACTGAGGTGAGACTGACCAGATGATAATTGCCCATCTCCTCCCTGCTGCCACTCTTGTGAAGTGGCACCATGTTTGCCCTCTTCCAGTCTTTTGGCAACCAACCCTGTATCCAGGGATAAGTTAGGCAACCTTTCTGGGGGTGCTGCTAGCTCCTCCCTTAGTTTCCGGAGTACCCTGGGATGCAGGGTGTCTGGTCCAATAGCCTTGTCTACCCTCAACCTACCCAATTCCTCTCTGTATCATCTTCACTGATCAAGCAAGGATTCCCCCATATGTCCTCCTTTCTCCTTCCCCTTTCCCTTAGTACTGGTCCCCTTCCTTCCCCTTCCACCGTGAAGACAGAGCCAAAATATCTATTTAGAACCTCTGCCTTCTTGATGTCCCCTTCCACTTGTACTCACCCTTCCCCCTTCACCCTTACTATCCCCTGGTTTGCTTTCCTCCTCTCTCCTATATACCGAAAAAAAGTTGTGTCCCCCAGTTTGGCCTGCTCAGCAATCCTCTCCTCCATTTCTGCTCTCGCCTTCCTAATTTTCTGCCCCTCTACCTTCAGCTTCTCCCTGTAATTTTCCCTGTCCTCATTCCCTGTGTCCTCTTCTATGCTCTGAATACCCTTTTTCTTTCCCCTATTGCCTCCCTCACTTCCCTGGTGAACCAAAGTGGCCTCTTTCCTCTTCCACACTTCTTCACCTTCCTTATACAGATTGCTGTAACTTTCAGTACCCCCTTAGTTGATTTCCAGAATTCCTCCACTTCCCCTAATTTCTCCTTCCCCTCAATTTCTTTCCTGAAAAACTCCCTCATTCTGAGAAAATCTGCCTGACTGAAGTCCAGGACCTCTGTGCTGGTTTTATTTTATTTATTTATTTAAGTCTAGGATTACAAATACCTTTGAGCCAAGGCTCTTTTACAAAGGTTCCACATCAATTACAGTCAATTACAATACATCGCAATACAACAAGGGGAAATACAATGGAATTGAATGGATAGGCTGGACACAAGATGGAAAGCAGAAGGTGGCACAAAGGGGATGGTGGATACCGCAGGGGCACGGTGCAGCCAAAATTACATTTGTCAGACAAACAGAGGGGTGTTGAGGGTGACATATAAAGAACATTACAGGGGGGAAGTGCTAGAGTGGGGGAGGAGGAGGAAAGGAATGGGGAGGAAGGGGAAAAGAAAAAAGGGGGTAGGGTATGATGTGTGGGGTAGATTAGGGTGTGAGAAGGCAAGGCAGGAAAGTGGGATTGGCCAGCCAGAGAAGTACCTGGTGTTGCTTTGAAGAGGACTAAATGGGCCAGTTCTATATAGCAGTCACATGAGCTGGAAGCAATGACATGGCGACATAGCGTGGTTTTGAAAGGGCCAAGTTTTGACATAGAGGAGATGTCTGGACTGAGTTCGTTTAGCCAGCTAGGTCCCCTATGGGCAAAGGATCTTTGTCCCTGGAAGGTGTGGCAATGGGGGACTTGGAGGAGTTGAGTTTCAGATTTTCTGGTGTTATGGGTATTCAGGCAGGGTTGCAGTAGTGCTTGGACACTGGGAGGTGCGAGGCCCATGGTAACTTTCTTAGCCATGGTGCATGTTAGATATCTTATGCGGTCGGAGAGTTGTAGCCATCCGGTTTGCGCATATAGGTCACATGTATGTGTTAGATGGTGGGCACCAGTGATGAGCCTACAAGCCTTGTTGAGAGATATCGATATTTGTCAGAGCACAGTGGTTAATGAAGAACAGTAGATGATTAGGCCATAATCAATGATGGAGACCACTGAGCTCTGGACAGCGATCCTCAAGGCATCCGATGTAAGGTGACATCTGTGGCAGTAAAGCAGACCAAGACAAGTATTTGCAGCTTTGGCAACACAGTCAATGTGGGAACCATATGACAGGTTTGGGTCTAGATGAACCCAGAGATATTTAAATGACTGAACCTGCTCAAGGGTGCTTCCGCGGCTAGTAGTGATGGAGAGAGGATGGAGCCTGTGCTGGTTTCGGTGGCTGCTGAAGAGCATAACCTTGGTTTTATTGTGGTTTAGGACAAGCTTGTGCCTGCTAAACCAGTTTTCTACAGTGGCAAAGCCTTGCTGAAGATTGTGCTGAAGCAGTTCAGGTTCCTTGAGAGAGCTGAAGATTATTGCGTCATCAGCATAAAGAATTTTACTTGCTTTACTTGTTTTACTTGCTTCTTTACCCATCCTAACCCTGAAGCTCACTGCATTGTGGTCACTATCACCTAGGCAGACCCCTACTCCAACCCCTTCCACACTATCACCATTTGTGAGAACCACGTAGAGTATGTTGCCACCCCTAGTGGGCTCCCTTACCAGCTGTTGCAGGAAAGCTCCTTAGAGAGACTCTAGGCTCTCCCTACTCCTGGCCAACCCTGCTGATGGGACATCCAAGTCAACATCTGGGAGGTTTAGGTCACCCACCAGCAGAATCTCCCCCTTAAGTACCATCATTTGAACTGCCTGCAACAACTGCCTATCCACTTCCTCCCCCTGCATTGGAGGTCTATAAACCACTCCAAGCCTTATTGCTACCACAGCCCATTTTTTTAGCATGCCCCACAAGATTTCTGCCTCCCCTTGCTCCTCCTGAAATTCTGTAGCCTTAATGTCCTCCTTGATGTACAGTGCAACTGCCCCCCGCCAGCCCTGTCCTTCCGGAAAAGCCTATACCCGGGGACACCTACTTCCCAGGGATGATGTTCAGATAACTACATTTCCAATACAGCTACAATATCCAGGTCCTCACTCACCATCATAGCCTCTAAGTCCACCATTGTGTTTCCCAGGCTTCTGGCATTAGTGGAAAGTCCTTTCCAACATACAACATATACCCCCGTCTCTGCCATCCCTCCCTTCCCTGCCTATTTCCTTCCCTGCTCCCTTTTGTGGGGAAGTGCTAGCTATTCCATTCACTCTTCCTGTCAAACTCACCCCCTTTCTATCCTTGTACTCCCCCTAGTAGTTTAAATCCCTCCTTAAAACCCTGTCAATATAATACATAGTTACTTATCTGCAGAAATGGTAGCTGAATGATGGCCCAGTTGCCACATGCACCAGCTTGCATGCAGAAAAACAGGAGTGCAGTTGTCTAGCAATATGTTCCCCTCTCCAAGACCAAGGTTTGAACTTTCATAAAAGATGCGGTGATGAAAACCAAAATCAGCTGCAAGATGCAGAGCACTGCATGATAAACAAGCGGAGTATAGTAGTGTAGCACCATGTTGTCCACATCAACAAAGCCAAGCAGTAGATTTTTTGGAGCCGAAATGGTGCCCAGACCACAACTCATTATCCATATGCATCACCATGCATGGGGATAAATTCATGTATGGTTGTCAAGCTACATGAGCACCAATCCACAATAAAGTTATGGATTTTGGTAGCAGAAATGTGCTCAAGCAAAAACCATGTCACCATTTGTATCACGGTGCATGCTAAACATCCCAAACAACACCATTACAGTTTTATAGCAACATGTGCCACACTGTACAAACTGGAACTGTACGACAAGTGATGCCCTGGACCCTGCATGGCCAAGTGGGCTATGGCATGACAGACAGTGCTTTATGATGCCTGTCCTCCAAATTCTCTTCACTTGTTATCCCCAGACCTCTATGGATGTGCACATTACTTTGATGCCCATAGCCAATCTGGATGCATGGGGGAAAGGCACCCAATCCCCTCTCATGCATTTGCACTTCTGTCTGTCTGTCTATCTATATATCTGTTCACGTACCTGGTTTCAACATTCAATGATCCCAGATAATCATGCATTTTACTAAGAGACCCAGTGAGCCTCTCATGCCCTCCCCCTCAGAGCAGTGCACACTGTACCATCAGCTAGTGCACTGATACTGAAAAACTCTTGGGGGAAAAACACTTGGCAGTTTCCATGAGAGGCTACAGTACTGTGGGCACTATTCACCAAAACCAACCCTAGTGCCTGCATTGCACATACTGAATTCCATTTCCTTTGGATAGCACTAATTACTCTGTTCCATGCAAAATCATTATTTTCTAATAGAGCTCATTACTCAGTTCCATGCAAAATCACTGTTTTCTAAACAGACTGCAGTTAATTAATTATGTAAATAGACTGAGTAATGCTACTCAGTTATAATAACACCAACAGTGTGCAATAAATCATACTTATAAGTACTGATAAGACATTGTGAGACACAGGGGAATGTAACACTCACACTACTCCTTGTCTGCATCATGCCTGAAGTGAAGACTGTCCCACAGAAACAGCTCCACTTTGCAGATACAGACCAAAAAAAAAAAAATAATTCAGCTAACCCGAATGTTATTGTGCTGCTGCAAGAAGATCTGTCTCTCATAATTTATGGTTTAAAGTACATTCAAAGAAAGTCTCCCTGTTTCAAGTGAGGGAATGTTAACAGCACAAAGCAAGCAAATTAGCATAAAGATGCACCAGGAGTAAAGCAAGTGTGTCCCTCGCTCACATCACTTCCTGTACAGGTCACAGAGCTTACAGCAGAATGTGGAAAACAATCAGGCTGGCATACATAAATTCAATTTTTAAAGTAAGTAATATGCAAAGAAAAAATTATATGCCTATGTGCTATTCTGCAGATGATAGAAAGGAACCAATAGTTTTAACTGTGGCTATGCAAGGATTTCCCTTTAACTGTAATTGACATAATGGTGGCATCAACAGAAAAAAAAACCCAGAAGACTCAGAGTAGTATTGTTAGTCCTACACTCAGAGCAGGCGTAGATCTGCTGCACTGGAAAGGCTGGTGTGAACCAATGGCATCATGTGTTCCTCCATCTGTTCTATCACACCCATCTTGCTCCACTGGTACAGTCTCACACGGGTGTAATAATCTGGTCTGGTCAGTGCAACAGATGTTTGTCCTGCAAAGGAGGAATGAAAAGCATGCAAAGATAAATACAAGCAGTACTGTATGTAGCTTTCTTTCAAAATCCATGAAGGCAATAACTTCTAACCACTGCCAGTATGTGTATGATGACCATTTTATAATAACTTTCAGTGACAGTGACAGCAGGAGGAGTGACAGTCATCTGGGGCATTCAGTGGCAGCAACAGAATAATGAAATATGACAAGTAGTCACCTGCATATGCAATCTGAATAAGGAATCATTGAAGCTGGATTGTGCACTCAGAAGTAAAAAGGTTACACTTTTTTTTAAGTGTCAGTTAACTACACTGTAACTGCATTGCAATTGCAATGTACAAAACAATTCTGTCATGCTCAATAAGAGAACATGTTTTGCTTGGTTTCAGAATTGAAAGACTTTGCCTGTAGTTCAGTGGCCAAGCAGCCAGCCACTCCCACTTCCTGAGCTACATAAGCAGTTCCTCTAAGCCTCACTGTGAAGCATTCTTTCTTTGCAGCTGAAGGCTCTGTTGGTTTGTCCTCTGAGTTGGTTGGGTCTCCCTGGCTGGCTGGGGCCTGCCCCCCCCCTGCTTTTCCTGCTTGTCTCTGCTGGGATTCTGTGTTTATTTTACTGCTTCTGGTTTGTATTTTGCCTTCAGCTGTGTGTGCTTCCTTTCTTTTTTTGGGGGGGGCTTTTCTAAGCTCCTAGCATACTGCTACTTCAGAGCTCATACTGCTTGCTTTCAGTTACAATTCGCAAATTACTTGCACTGCAACTGCAAACCTAATCAGAGCTCATGCTACTGCTTTAAGTTACCTAAAATTGTAACCTCTGCTGTTTACTTTACTTATTATTGTACTCAGTGTTTGTGTTTTTGCACTATGCTCACCACACTCAAACTACTACAATGCAACTGCTATTATTATCTCTCTGTTTCAGCTCACCCATAGCTGCTCATGTTGCATACTTAAGTCTTTTCACCTGACACAGTTTACCCTGACCCTAGCTGTGCTGCTCATTCCTGCTCTCATTCTGCTTGAGCTTCATTGTACTGCCTGGCTACACCTGCTTTCAAAGCATTTGTCTCCATGTTTCATTGCAGTTACAACTCTGAGGTCAGCCAACTAAGCTCCTGCTGAGGCTTTTAATATAGCTTTGTTATTAAATCTTGCCTTACCACCGAAAATCCTCAGAGTGTTTGTCACCTTGATTTGGCTATTCATGTCTGGCTGGCTTGCTCCCAATTCAGTGCTGTTTAATTGCTATACAGTATGTTATGCAGATCTACCTATCACTACTACTGTTTACTGACCTATCAGTTCCACACTTGCTTACACAATCATTGCTCTTTGCTTACATAAACCATTGCTTCATGCCTACTGCCATCCTCTTGACTTCAGCCTGGGATTCTGCTGCACTCAATCTGCATTCAACCTTGCAAGATCTCAGCGCTCAATGCTCATTATGATCTTAGCACACCGTGCTCATTCAGCTCACCAATTTTTCAGCACTCAATCAATTTCTGGGGCATGCCAGCCATTCCATTCCATTCTGGTGCAGGGTTCCTGCAACCTATGGTCTCGCTCTACATTTAGTCCACTTCTCCAGCATGTCCAGCTTGGGGTGGGATCCTTCTCACCTGACCCATAGCTGGGAATATTCTCATCCCGGGTTTGGCTTTAGCTGCCTGCTATGTGACAGCAGCTCCTGGTGTAGAATTTAAGACTAGCGGTGAAGGGTGGCTATGATGATCTCCTTTGGCTCTAGTGTTCCACTATAATGGTTAGCCATTGACTTTAGTGGTTTCCCTATCAAGGCACCTTCACCGTATTCTCCCTATGACTGCCTCTGGTTCACCTGGTTTGATTTAGGGTGGGTAGGCCAGGTGAGTGCCTCAGCAGTTGTTGCTCTCCTCCTGTGCCTTGGATGCAAGTATTGTTGCAGAGTTTTCTTGCAACCTTCCACGGCATTCCCGCTAGAGGGTTTGAGTGAGAGCCTTCCTCCAAATTGGAATATTTTCCACCTCCCTTTAATCGGGTTTTCCAAATTGTAGCTGCAGAGCCGTCACTAAATAAACTATCCCAAGCCTGGAGGGAAGGTGACCTAGGCCTTGGATCCCCAGAGATTTCCTCCTCATAGGGTTTTTTTTCTGTCCTCCATTGCCTCAGGTCATAACACTTATTTAGCATAGTTGTTTCCCCTAATTTCTTAGGTATGTTCTGCTGTTGGATGGAGGTGGAGGATGTCCTGCCATTCCCTCTCTCCTTAGGGGATCCCCTAATCTCAAAGCAATATATCAGTATCATGCTACGCAAAACTGGGCAGTCATTACGAGATCCAACTGAGCATCTCATTGAATTATCAAGCTGCCTATGCTTCTGTACTACTACGTTACAGTTACTGCTCCTATGTCACAGTTACTGCTTGCTCATATGCTTCATGTTGCCTCCTTTTGGAGGATGATAATACATTTCTTTTGGGGATTCCTAAGGTACCTTTAGACATGGGAACTGTCCCATTGCACCTGTAGGGGTGGAACCCTCTCCAAGGGTTCATTGTCTTCGTACCCATACAGGGTGGTAATTCCTCTGGAATAGAGAGTGCGAATGACCAAAACCAAAGTAACACAGTTGCAAAAGCATAACACTATACTGGCTGCATAGGTCAGTGAATTAGTGATTGTTTCATTAAAAGACAGTGCCATATGGTGAAATGCCTATTTGAAATCTTGGATTCCCTGCGGGGGACATTCCTCAGGCAACTAGTCAGTGAACTCACTTGTGATGGAGCAATACTGGACCTACTACTCACCAATGGGGACTGTGTTGCAGACATCAAAGTGGGTGGGCCACCTGGGCACAATGATCACTGTGCAGTATGGTTCAATATAAGGACAGCTGCAGAATCAAACCACAGAAAGGTTAGGCTCCTGGACTTCAGAAGGAAATATTTCAAAAAGATGGATGAATGTTTCAGGGATAACCGAGCAGGGGGGATGAACTGGGGGGTGGAGCATCAGTGGGAGAAACAAAAAAGGGTCATAGTGAGGGAAACAAACCTCTGCATCAAGGGAGCAAAAGAAAGAGGGAAAGGAAACCACTATGACTCTTGAAAGAGGTGGTGGAAAAAAGTAAATACTAAGAGGACAGCAGTCAGAAGGTGCAAGGAGATGCACTGGGAGGTGAACAGTGAGGTGTATCAAGGGAAACAGAGGGAAGCAGGCAGAGCAGTAAGGATCACAAGGAAGCAAACTGAAGAGAGACTAGCCAAGACAGTAACAAAAGGGGACAAGGCATTTTTTAGGTATGTTAGCAAAAAAGGAAGATCAGGGTTGGGATTGTAAGGTTAGAAAGGAAAGGGAGTGCTGTGCAGAGGGGTAACAGGAAAAGGCAGATATCCTGGACAAATTGTTTGGTTCATTGTTCACAGAGGAAAGAGACAGGGAGGGGCCACCCAAATTTAACAGAAGCATTGATGAGAGGGGGTGGACACTAGTCTGTTTTTGGAGGAGAAAGCGGTAAAGGGAAATGCAAGTCTAAAAGTGTAGAAAGCAATAGGGCCAAACAGGGCCAAGGGTACTGAGGGAGGTACTGGCTACACCTCTGATTGCCTGTTTCACAGCTCATTGGAAAGAGGAGTGGTCCCAGAGGACTGGAGGAGAGCAGATGTAGTCCCACTTCACAAACGTGGTAGCAGGGAAGACATTGGCAATTATAGGCCAGTCAGCCTGACTTCAATGGTGGGAAACATAATGGAATCACTGTTGAAAGAAAGGATAGTAGAATGTGTCTTTATTTATTTACTTACTGGGTAAGTGTGCTGATCCCAGGGACTGTTTTCAGGCACAATCCAGGCCATAAAGATTGCAGAGTAAGTGATACATACAGTACAAAATACAGATCAGAGAAAAGAAAGTGGATACATGGAATACACTGAGTACAGTTGATATTGGCAAGTGCAAGAAATACAGTTGGTCTCAACAAGGATAACAAATAGGTACAGGAATACACTAATTACAATGGTTACAATCAAACACAATCAACATAAAAGTGTAAGTGCACTAAAATAAGGGTACAGGCAGGCCAATCAAGAAGCTCAGCATGGAGTGGAGGAGTAGATGCTGGCATTAAGAGTGGGGGGAAGGATAACCCTAGTGGTCGCCCCTTTGCGCAGTTGCATTTGGCCTCATCCAGTAGCCATGCTTTGAAGTGAGTCTTAAAGGAGGAGTGAGAGTCAAGGGAGTGGAGGGAAGTCGGCAGTTTGTTCCACAGCTTGGAAGCAGTGAAGGACAAGACATTGCTACCCAGGCAAGTGGATGTCCACAGGACTTCCAGCGATGGTGCTGTGGACTGTCGGAGGCAGCGGAACAGAGTCTTAAGTTTGATTAGGGTGGGGAAGGGGGATAAGATACTGCTTCTGATAGCACTGTCAGTGATGCACCCAAGTGTGTAGTTATGTCAGACCTGTAGGGGGAGCCAGCCTAGGGATTGGTACCTGGTGCAGTGGTTTTGGAGTGAGTGCCATTAGTACAAACCTACGAATATTGTTGTAGACAGTGTTGAGACTAGTGAGCAGGAGTGAGGAGGTATGGGACTATATGGGAACACAGTAGTCCAGTAGAGAAAGCAGGGCACCTTGCACAATGGTGAGTCATGCCTCAGTTGTCAGGCAGTGCTTGAGCTTCCAGTTTCTGGTTAATGCACTGTACCTTTAAGTTAATGGGCTGGATTTTCATTGGGCCCCTAGATCCACGCAAGCTGCATCAAACAAGCAGCTTGAGTCAGATCTAGGTGCGCCAAATACTGTGCACCATATTTTGCAAGAAAACCGTTCTCTGTGACAAAGTCCCCCAAACTGACGCAAGAGGTCCACTGCATCAACAAAATGGTGTAAAGGATGAAAATGACTCAAGCTCACGAAAATAAATGGTGCAAGTTGAGTCAAAAATGGTGCCAACTGAGTAAAACAAAAATGACTCAAGGAATGCAAATGATGCAAACTGAATAACTGAGTAAAAAAATAGTGCAAACAGAGTAAATAAATTGTGCCTGCTGAGTCAAAAAAATGGTGCAAGTTGAGTAAAAAATACCTCAAAGGACAAGAATGATGCAAGCTAAGTAAAATAATATGGCAGATTAAATGGCCAAGACTAAGCCCTGAAAATGTTCTAAACTAGTCCTGCAGGAGAATACTGGCCCTTAATAGTAGCATAGTCAGGTCTGACCGCCTGCAGTGGGTCTCTTTACATATTCTAGTGTCCCTTAGACCAGCTCTGGCAGGTCTAACAGCAACATGCATGCATCTTAGGCACAAAGACAGGACTGGCATTCTTTGAAAATCCCAAATAAGGTGATGGTGCATCATTTCAGTGATGCAGGCATCCTGGTATACTGTGACATTGGCAACCACAATTGAGCAACCTGCAAAAGGGCAACTCCAATTGCGGCCCATGTCAGAGCAGCAACCCGGGAGCTACAGTGACCGGATGGGGTGAGTTGGTGACCTGAACAACAGGAAGCCACTACAGGTACAGATGCAGTGATGGGGTGGGAGCAAGCACACCACTATAGGTACGTGTGTGGGGGGTGGGAGCGAGCAAGGTTGGTGAGGGTGGAGGGATTTGAAGGGTGGTGCTGCAGTAGGCTGCCGAGCAGGCCCTGTGGTGTAGTGGGTCGACTTGTGGCTTTGCTGTGTAGGGTGTTGGGATTGGGTTTGGGCACAGGTTCATTTTTGTTGTGCCTGGTCTGAATTTAATTTTTACCTCCCCCAGACATGCACTCCTCTGGAGTTGAGAACTTAATAGGGAGTGTTGAGTAAACTCTGGGGGGCCAGGGGTGCAGCCACCTGCATAAATGTAAAAATATACAAGTCCCCAGCGCTGTTTTGTTGTGCGCTGGGAAGTGAAAGCGCCAAAATAAATTTTCAGTTTTCTAACTTTGACATAATGGTGATCGACATTTGGCAGTCGCCATTATCATATAGAACCAGGCATCCTTTCCAACATGGCGCCAGGCATTTGTTTGGTGCAAATATGGGGCAAGCCACTCTGGCACATGCAGACCTGTTTTTGATGCAAGCACCATTTGAAAATCAGAACTAGTGCAAGGTTTGTTGCACCCTGTTCCTTGCATCAGCTGTTTTTGACAAAAGCACCCTGCGTCATTCTCTGGCCTTTGAAAATCTGGCCCAATGTGTGCGTTGAATGTTAGGGAGGGGTCAAGAGTGACACTCAGGTATTTGAAACATGTGCGTCCTACAAAAGGGAGCCATCAGGTGAGAGAACAGTTAGGGGTGGAGTTCACTCTGGATAGTTTTAATAGATTGGGTTCAGATCCCAGGAGCATGGATTTGGTTTTGCTCACATTTACTAGAAGCCTACTTGTTAGGAACCAGTTATGCGCAGCCACGTAGTTCTGTGTGAGGAAGGAGGAAAGTCCAGTCAAGGCTTTGCAACTATGAAATAGTACTAAATCATCAGCATATTATAAGGCCTCACAGGAGAGGCTGTCCTTAGGAAGGGAGTTAAGGAAGAGGGGCTATAACAATGGACCCAATATGGAGCCCTGGGGAACCCCTGTGGATACAGCCATGGTTGCAGAGATGTTAGATACAATACTGACAGTTTGGGATCACCCTGAAAGGTATCTTTGGAACCATGTTGATGTACTTATTGAGCAGCCGAGGTCCAAAGGTTTGGTGTGGAGTAAACTGTGGTTGACCAAATTGAAGACCTTTGTAAGGTCTATGAATATGGCACTGGTAACATTACCTATAACCACATTTCTATATACATGATTAGTGAAGATGGCCAGGGCAGAAGCAGTGCTATGATACTTTTTGAATCCATGTTGCTGCTGGCAGAGCAGGTTGAATTTGCTTACATGGTCAGATAGTTAGTGGTGGACAACTTTCTTGAGGAGTTTGTTTAAGTGAAGCAGTACTGAGATGGGCCTGTAGTTATCAGAGGACAGGGGGGTCACTTGTTTTGATAATGGGGATAACCTTGGTGACTTTCCAAATGGCGGGCATGGCAGATGAGACTAGGGCAAGATTAAATATGGTGGTCAGGGTCTAGCAATACAGGGAGCAATAAGTTTGAGAAAGGTGGGGTGGAATCCATCACTACCTGGAGTGCTCTAGTTATGGAGGCTCATTAGGGGTCTGAAGGTCTCATTCTGGGAGACAGTTCTGAAATGGAAAGGAGGGTTAGAAGTGCCCTCCAAGGGATGGTTATTGGTCTGGTTGCTAGGGCGTGGTGAGTTGGAGGTTTGCAGCTTGCTTAGATGAGCTGAGAGGTCCATGAATTTAGTGTTGAAGGCATGGGCAACTTTAGCAGGGCCAGTGATAATGCCCGAGGGTGAGTTGAGGTGTATTACAGGGTGGTGAGCCTGGGGATTTATCATAGAGCCAATGGTGGACCAGAAACATCGAGGGTTCTTCAGATTTTCTCTCTGTAGATGTGAAAGTAACTTGTTTTCAGGGATTTGGTCTTTTTTTTGCATTTAATGTGCATTTTTCTGTAGTCATCCAAGAGGGTGGGGGATGGGGACACTTTGGAAGCAGCCCATTTTTTGTCCCTCTCTTTCATGAAGGAGAGCAGATCTTTTGAATGCCAATGGGTGTTTCCGCCTCTCACTTGATGAGTGGTTTGAGGAAAGTGCCTATCTTAAATATGAAGGAGGGCATCCTTGAGAAATCCCACTGCAGAGTTGACATCTGTGAGAGAGTGAAGTGTCTGCCAATTGACTGCCCTGATTTCTGAAAATAGGCTGGTTGTGTTATGGCAGGTAAATTTCCTTAAAGTAAGGTATTTCGGTGGGGCCGCTTTATTTTAGTTGACCAAATTATATAGGTGGGGGAGTGATCACTTATTGAGTCTGATAGGATCTCAGCTTGGAGTACCTTGTCCTCGCTGTTTGTCACCACCCAGTCCAGTAGGGAGTGATTATATGTACGGGGATTAGTTCTAGTGGATAGGGAGATGGACTGGGAGAGGTTGTGCTGTTTGAGCAGATTGCTATAATCAGGTTCCTTGAGGTTTAACCAATTAATGTTAAGATCCCCATTAGGATCATTTCCTTGGGGGGGGGGGGAGTTGTCCCAGTCCTGTTAGTAGGTTCATTAACCAATGGATGTCCCATTTAGGAGGGTTGTAATCGCACCTTATGTAGGTTTTTTATTGGAACTTAGTGTCTCTCATTTCTAGCATCTAACAAACATTTTCTGAGGCCAACAGAAGGCACAAGAGAGTCAAACTCACAGTAGTTCATCTTTTGCTGAGGAGGAATTTGGAGGAACAGGTGCAGCAGGGCTGCTAGAAGCTTTTATTATTTACAACGGGTATGATACCATTGCCTTAACCCTAGTAGACTAGACATATCAGTATCTGAATTTCTCCTGGTGCATTGCTTTGGCTCTTTTTGTTTTCTTTCAGACTGCCACTATCTCTGAAAATCTGAAGCTCTAGCTGTTACTAGAAGCCCCAGTTGAGTGGAGCAGAGTCAAAGGTATTGGTTCCTTGGGAGAAATGAGATAGCAGACTACCAGACTACTAAACTAAGGATTCATTGGCCCATGGAAGCACAGAGGAAAGTGGTGCTGACTGTTTCAGTACAGAAGAGAAGCCAATAACAGAAGAAGAGCTGGTTCTCCACTGAGACCCATGGAAAAGAATCTGGTGCACAGCACTGCACCGTGATCTCCTCAACACAGTGGACTTCAGAAAGGGGAGTACTGATTTACTGATTCACTGACTTTAATCATCGTTTGAACTTAGCATTGTTCTATTTACTACTCTTTTGTATTTTTTTATTAACTCCCTACATAGAGGCTTCACACCATTTCCATTGTTTGATTTTGTCTGATTGTAAAATTAGCTGACATTTTATGACACACTTTTATTTTACAAGGTACTTGCATAAACATCAACAATTTGGAAGAAGTGCACATTTAAACATTTATATAACATTTATAGTAAACTTTAAGATACTTCTTAGTGAAGTTTGAAATTGCTTAAACCGCCTATTAGAATGCATGCCGCTGAGCACGTTTTTTGTAGATATCAGTCTGGTGCTCATTTAAGACGCATTCGTGGCATTCTCCGACACTGACACGCCATTTTTAGTTACTTTCACACAGACCAAAATAGTGGTGTGGTGCTGTTTTTACCGTTTTTGCTGCACTTTATTTTTTGATATTCTCTACTCCCTACTCGCTTGGTACTAAAAGCTACACACTCATGTATCTGCTTATCTGTTCCCAAGTGGATATTGTGGAACATGGTTATTGATTTCATGGTTGCTAGGAAAGCAAATTACATTTACCAGGTACAAAGCAGCGAGTAACTGGGTTTAACACAAGATGAGTCACATGTAAGTCATTTCTACAGTTTCCTTCTGAACAGATAAGAGACAAGTTTAAGCTTATAGTGTCTCTTGTCTCAGAGGTGTTAACCAAGCAGGTAACTGCTGTTTCCCTGCTATACAGGTTTTACTCTTTTAAACCTGTTCTCTGTGGACTAGATAGTATTCTCATAGCACTAGCCAGTAGGGGAGAACATGTTCAGACTTTTATCTATTCTAATGTATTCTAATGTACTTCTTAATGTTTCCATGCTTTAATGATAAATTTTTGCCATTTATTCAATATTTATAACCTTTCATAATTGGCAGTTGTTGCTGATTCCATGTAGCTGAATATTCGTTTGTTTACTTGTGAGAATACCAACCCCTTTTATTATTATTTTAGAGCTACTGGCCCAGCTGTTCACGCAGAATTTGGACTGGTTTTGGGATTGGAATTTGTTTTTTATGATGGAAGGATAACTGAATTATATACCTGCTGGTGCTGGACACTCCCTGGTAATGTTCTGAAAGTAACCCACAGACTACCTGTATTATTTCTTTTGATACAAAATGACCTGGACAATTTGAATGGGCACTAAGACCTGCTGATTTGGAAACATCTGAGACTAATATGACTATCTGAGATGTACATTGTGGAAAACTGCAGAACCTACTGTGCAGATTAAGGATTTCATCTATCTTATTCTCACTTTAGCTATAGCTATTTCCACCTATATTTCAGGTCACATTTTCACACACTAAATGCATATTAAGGACGTGGAACTTGGATATGATCATGTTTGTTGACTCTGAATGTGAAGCCTTAGAACTGATTTATTTTTAACATCTGAGGATTCTATTAAGGTCGTTGGACTTTAACTAGAAGCGTTCAAATTCATTGGAATTTTTGACTGTGCTTATTTGTCCTGATTACTGTATTTCTGTGTTTTCTTTTTTCCTGTCATAAGATTCATTTTTATTATCAAGCCAGAGGCTAAGGAAAGCCTATTAGGGCAGTGACATTTTTTAATAATATCTGTCTGATTTGTTACTAACTGTGCTATTCTTTTTAGGACTATAGTAACATAGTTAATACCGGGATGCAAAGATTACTCAGTCCAGATTTATCACCATTAGTACATGATATAGAAAAGAAAGCAAAGGAAAAAAAACTCTTTAAGACAGACAAAAATTGCAGATCATATACAAGGGGACTTAAAGATTAGAAGCAAAACATATATACTCCTAAGAGCCCAAAAAAGAATGCACAGGGCTAGTGAGAATATAGCAAAGGTGTCTCTTCCCCATACCCATAAATGCAAAGATCAGGATTATTCCTCAGTGATAGATTATCTTCCATGGAGCAGAGCCTAAATATTAACAAAGGTGCTAAGATTTTGAGAACTGCATCCTTTTTATCTCATGAAAAGAATGATAGTAGTGTGCCACTAGAATTGCTGTTTGCTTCAAATGCATGGCCTTCCCAAGAACATGAGGAACAGGTGGTGACAGCAGAAGTGAGAAAACAGGGTAATGAGATGCAGGAATTTATGTCTGCTATGCAACATACCACATATGGCCTTAACCAGTATGAAAAACCCATTAAACACCCTTTTGTCAGTAAGTCATGTCCTTGCCAGGATTCTCGTACAAAGTGTCAGCCTACTTTCTACAATACCCCAGAAAACATTCCAGGTTGCCTAACTGAAGATTTGATTTCCCTCATGAAGAATCAATAGTGTGCTAATCTCATTTCAATGGAGCAATTAGTAATTAACAAGAACATTCTGGAGGTCCTGAGAGAGCACATCGCAAAGAATAGATTTAGAATTGAAGACGTATTAAGAACTATCACTAACTCCTCAGTTAGCCTACAAACATCTACTCAGTCAGGATAAGAAAGCCCCAAGAATAATCGGAGACCGGACTTTGGTACAATTATTATTCCAGATAGTCCAATATCAGAAAATTAAGAACTAGAAGGAAAGAAAACAAAGAAAAGAGGAAAGCACAGAAAAAAAGAACAGGATTAAAAATAAGGACAAAATAAGCCCAACTGCACTGGTAAAATCTGTGGACCCTTACAGTAATAGTGATAATCAGCAAGGTATAAGTGAAGAATTTTATCAGGGTCACTCTAAGACACGCATGCAGCTACAGGAGAGAGTAGATATAAATAAAAGGGATAATTAGAGTGATCCCAAGATTTTAAATGAGGTTCCTAACTTGATTGTAGCTGGCTTAATTAAGTTAGAAACTGAAATAAGGCAGCTGAATAATTTAAGTGGTGTTGCTAAGTGCTTGGAGGAAGAAAAAAAATGGGAATGAAGAAGGACCTCTTAGTCAAGAAAGTGGCTTCTGGATTAAGAGTTCAGTTATCCCAATGCAACCAGCACATTATGGTGTTTCCAACAAGGACAACATAACTCTCCCTACTGTCAGATTTTTCAGTCTGGATTAAATTTGATAATGAGGATCGAATTGCAGAACTAATAGAAAGACTTAGATTTCTTATGGACATTGAAATAGATGAGGCCAAAGTTGCAGATGTTAAGGTCACACATGCAGATTTCACAACCATGATAGATGTGTTATTTTATTCCCCAAGTATAGCCAATTATGTATGGCTCAATGGTGCTCTTATACAAGGTAAAGACCTCAGTGTAACTTTTCCTAACAAACATACCTTTAACACTAAAAGAATGTCTGAGCCTCAATTAGATGAGCCTTCTCAACTGTGTATATTCAGACTCCCCAAGCAAGTTAATGAAACAAATTACAAATCAACTGGAACAATTTCTAGTCTTTTTGAAAACATACTACAGATACCATTGAGAGAGAAAGGGAGCATAAAAGCAAAAAGAGTAGGAGAAAGTACACAGGTCAATCTAACAATAAAAAGGATGGACACAGTTGACAAGATATTACAAAAGACAGGACAATTAGATAATTTGGGCATCCATGTTGTCAAAGCTATGGTATAAGGAGGTGAAAGAGTAGCCACCAATTACAGAACTAATAAGTTTCATACATTAGCAGGATATTATGACTGACAAGTGTGCAACCTAAGCACCTCCCTGGAAACTATAAATAGCAATGGGCTTGGTGAGAAATCTCAAAGAATATCACTAATATACTGGAATATTGCAAGGTGGGCTAATACATTTTTAGACAACTGGAATATCTTTATTAAAAAACATGAGATTATTGCCATACAGGAAACATGGCATGATAAATAGGAAGAACTGATTCTAAATGGATATGAATGTTACCATTCACCAGGTAACAGAATTCAGAAGCTTGAGAGATGCACAGTAGGAGTGGCTACTTTTGTCAAAGTAGGTATGTTCAACAAGTCAAACTGTATAACTTCAGGAAAGAATCTTATCTGCATCTATGTAGAAAATAATGAAAGCAAGTTTCTAATTATTAACACCTATATTCCCCCTGAAAACTCCTGCTTCTTTAATCTAAACATCCAGGAAAATCTGAATCTATGCTTGAAAGATATGCCTAGTAGACTTTAAAACCTGGATATTTTATTAGTCGGGGAGTTTAAGCCTAGAAAGGCAAATATGATGGTTATGCTGATAGCTCCTTGTTTGCCTATAACAACAATGCTGAAGACATGCCATCTAGAAATTCTAAAGATACAAAGATAAACTTAGCAGGCAGAAAGTTCATTAATCTTATGAAAGAATACTGCTTATATCCACTTAATGGGAGACTTACTAACATACTAACATACTAAAATGCCAGCAGAATAGGTCTAACGGTCTTTCGCCTCTGATCATTTGGTCTGCCCCCACCCTGGGAGCTGACTTGCTGCCCCCTCACCTTCTCTGGCTTCTCCCTTCCCAGTTCCGGATATTCTCTCTGCATTGGATTTTGCTTCCAGAACCCTTCCCCTGTACCTGTTCCACCCCCCTTGAACCCCTCCACCATCTCTGCCTCCACCTGCCCCTAGGCAGCGATTCCATGGCTCCATCACCTCTCAGTGAAATAGCACCTCCTTCTTTCTCCCTGAATCTCCCCTCCAGCTTCCACCCATGCCCTCTAGTGGCCCCTCCTCCTTCCTTCGAAGCACCCTGACTGTTCCTCCCTATTTACCCCTTCATGTACCTGAAGACCTCTATCATGTCCCGCCCCGGTCCTCTTCTTCCAATGTGTACATATTTAGCTCTTTGAGCCTCCTCAAAGGTCCTGTCCCCAAGCCCCAAATCATTTTGGTTGCCTTCCTCTGGACCCTCTCCAGGAGTTTAATGCCCTCTTTAGTGTGGCCTCCAAACTGCACACAGTACTCGAGTGCGCCTCACCAAGCAGTTATACAGAGGAGATCACCCTCCTTCTGGAGGTGATCCCCCTAGTGATGCATCCCAGCATCCTGTTGGTCTTGGCTGTTGCCCTCCTACAAGTCTCCGAGTTGTTCATCTTGACATTCCCCACCACCCCCAGGTCCTCTCAGCCATCGAGACTTGTAGCATTCCCCCCCCCAGGGTGTACACTTGGCCCAGGTTTCTGGCCCCCAGGTGCAGTACCTTGCATTTCCCTGCATTGAACCTCAGCGTCCACTTTCTAGACCATCTTTCCAGAGCCTCCAGGTCCCCCTGCAGGGCCACCCTCCCCTCCTCGCCATCCACCACCACCCCCAGTTTTGAGTCATCTGCAAAGAGACTCATCTCACTCCTGATACCTGTCCTTATGTCAGAGATGTAGGCGTTGAACAGGAGGGACCCAAGGACTGATCCCTGTGGGACCCCACTAATGACCCTCCTTGGGATGAGACTATCCTGCCAACTATGACCCTCGGGGTCTGGTCCTGGAGCCAATTGCCTATCCATCTGATCATCTGGGTCCCCACCCCCATTCCTCCCAGGTTATCCAACAGGCCCTCGTGAGAAACAGAGTCAAATGCCTTGCTGAAATCTAGAAAGAGGACGTCCACTGGTCTACCCAGGTCTAAGGCACTCGTCACCCAGTCATAGAACTCCACAAGGTTTGTCTGACATGATTTCCTCGGGATGAATCCATGCTGTCTATTGTCCAGGCACCCTGACTTTTCCAGGTCCCCCTTAGCCTCTCCTTGACAAAGCCCTCCATTACCTTGCCCACCACTGATGTCAGACTGACAGGCCTGTAGTTCCCTGCCAACTCCCTTGATCCCCGCTTGTGGATAGGCACTATATGCACCACCTTCCAGTCCTGGGGTACCCACCCTGTCCTCAGAGAGATGGTGAAAAGCTCATCCAGGGGTTTTGCCAGGACATCCGCAAGTTCCTTCAGCACTCTGGGATGTAATTTATCTGGCCCCGGTGCTTTCTCTGTCTTAAGGGACCTGAGGGCTTCCCTCACTCTCTCTGCTGTGATTTCCCCTTCCGTTACCTCTTCTCCCTGCTTATCCTTCCCCCCTCTTGCCAGTGATGCCTCCCTCTTTCCCCAGATCCGCCGATCGGTAAGGGTCCCCCAGTATCACTGTCTCCTCCCATGTATGATGCAGCACCCCATTTTCCTTGGTGAAAACTGAGGTGAAGTACTCATTTAGTACCTCAGCCTGCTCCCGGGTCTTGTGCCCATCTTTCCCCTGTTTTAATCCTGCTAATATGCCCTTCACCCTTCGCTTTTCCCCAATGTATCTAAAGAACCCCTTGTTCCCTCTCCTAATTTCCCTTGCCAGGTTCTGCTCCTTCCTTGCCTTAGCCACCCTCACCACTCTAGTGGCCCTTCTAGCCATCAGCTCATACTCCCCTCAATCCCTTTCACTCCTTGAGCACTTGAATTTCCTATAGGCTGCCTTCTTTCCCAACACCACCTCCTGGACCTCTCTGGTCCACCAGCAGGGTTTTCGGGCCCTACCGCATTTTTGTCTTACTCTTGCACAGGTGCTGGTAGCATCCTGCACCCCTCTCCTGATGATTTCCCACCTACTATCAGTGTCCATGTCTGACCCAATCCCATCCAAATGCTCCTTAAGGATCCTTCTCATTTCCTTAAAATCCACCCCCTGAAGTCAGTTACCTCCATCTTTGTGCAGCTTTCTACCCCTCCTAGGTCCAAGCAGAACCAGACTGTGGCATGGTCACTCCCCGCCAATGGGTTCCTAACCTCCAGGCCCCCAATCTGGTCACTGGCTGCCAGGACCACATCCAGTACCCGCGCTTCCCTGGTCGATTCCCCCACCTGCTGAGTTAAGAACACATCTTGAAAGACATCCAACAACCTCTGTTCCCTGGCCACCGAGGATGTCATGGTCTCCCAATCTGTTCCTGGCATATTTAAGTCCCCCAACACCACCACCCTTCCCCTGCCCAGTCTGCAGTGTCTCCCAACATCTGCCACCAGACTCTCCTCCAGCTCCTCTGCCAGTGCAGAGGGTCTACACACCACTCCTATTTTTACTTTCTTGCCCCCCTTGTTATCAAGGTGACCCAAATAGCCTCCACGGTTCCCTCCGCCTCCTCTACTCCCCCTATGCCAATTCAGTTTTTTACTATCATTGCTGCACCTCCTCCGCTTCCCTCCACCCTGTCCTTCCTGAACATAGTGTAACCCTCCATGTTCAGGTCCCAGTCATGTCCTGCAGTGGCCCAGATCTCAGTGACCACTGCCACATTCCACTGCTCCCTCAGTTAGCATCGCCTGGAGCTCAGGCATTTTATTGCCCAAGCTCCTGGCATTTAGCAGGACTACCTTCCACCCTTTCCCTATACTTTCATTTCCCCTGCTCGTGTTCCCATGGGGATTCTGTTTTCCCCTGGTCTGCACTTTACCAGTTGGCCTTTTTCTGCATTCCTCCAGCTCCCAAGGGGGGTTAAGAGAGATTCCCTCCTTTATTGGCCCCTCTCGACAGCCTTTTCTCCCATCCCTCCCCCCTTCACAAGTTTAAACCCTGCTTTTCACCAATGAACCCCTCTATTTTCAACTTAAGGATTCCCTTCCCCTCCAAATTGAGATGGAGCCTATCTCTAGCATACAGCTCCTTATCCTCCCAGGTCTCCCCCCAATCCCTCATCAACCCATAACCTTTGGCCTCACACCACTCCCTGAGCTACTGGTTTATCTCCCTAATCTTCCTTTTGTGTTCCCCACTAGCCCTTGGCGCTGGCAGGATTTTCGAGAAGGAAATTGTCAATCCTATGTCATGACAAACCCTGGCAAGCTCCCTGAACCTTTCCAGTATCTCTAGCTTGCTATTTCCCTCAATGTCATTTGTACCCAGGTGGACCAGTATGTCCGGGGAACCCCCACAATCCTTTGCCAGCTGATATACCTCGTGCTTGGCCCTGTGCACCATTAGTCCAGGGAAGCATTTTGTTCTAACTGGCCAGGCTTCTCCCTCCCTATCCCATTTGATACCCTGATCATAGAATCCCCAACAGGAGCACTCTGACTGCTTCTTTCCTCCATTCCCCCTCCATGTCCATCATCCTTTCACCGGCCCTGCACCCAGCCAGCTCCTTGTTCCTTCCCCTATCTGGTGCACATGCCGCCCCTCCTTATTTACCTCCTGGCCACCCTCTCCTCTGATCCTATGCCTCCTCCTCCCAAGTATCCTTCTGTACCTCGCTAACTCCCCCCTCACTGCTCACGACTGGTCTTTCTCCCCCATCTGCTAAACTAGCCTGGCTCATCCTTCCTTCCTTCCTTCCTTCCTGTCTCTGTTTAGTCTCTCCTTGCTTGTCGTGCTCCCCTGGCCTAAACCCTCAGCTCCCTTTACTGTATCCCTGTACTTCTGGTCCTTCTCCTTGCCCTTTCCTCCCAACTGGTCCTTCTCCTTGCGTTTTCCTCCCTCTTCCCCCTGCCCCTCCTGATCTGATTCACTGCTCCCCCCATTTTCCTGCATTCCAGGTTCCCCCCTGTACCTCCTGCTATCTGGCCCCTGCCTCCTGCCCCCCACTCCCTTTCCATCTCTAACCACCCCTGTCATGGCTACATCACCCCCCTCATCCTCAAGCAGAAGAAGAGAATTGAAGTGGTTACTGAGCATAAGGTCCAAGCCACCTCCCCACCTTGCTCCCTTCTGTCCAGCCCTGGCCATCTGCCTACTTTCCTGAGAATGTTGTCCCTCTGGCCCCCCTTTGTGAGGGTCCCCAGTTACTTGCCTGCTTCCTTGGTAGTGTCCTCCTTTTGGGCCCCCTCTGCTAGGGTCCCTATGTGACCCTGAGTATTCTCCTGCACTCCTTTCCCTATGCCCCTGCCCCTAGTGCTTGGTGCAACCCTGTGGGAGATCCCCTGCCCCCTTCCCCAACCATACCTCCCCCCTTCCCCCAGCTGTCTCCTAATCCCTGCAACCTCCTCCTTAGCTGTGCCAGCTGGTAGCACACTGGGCAACCACTGAACTTCCAAGCCCAGTCCAGTATCATGGCTGCTCCACACCCTGTGCACCCCACCACCCTCCCAAAGATGCTGGCCCTAATGATGTGTGGTCCCATCCCCCTCCAAGTAGGTTTCCTTGGGTGAGCCACAAGGTTCCCCACTAGTCCAAGATACACCCTTACTCTATAATCAGGTCACCCACTAATCCTTTATACAGTCCCACAGTAAACCGGTAACCCTGTTACTAGGTGCAGTACAACAAAGTAAACTTTTAAGGGAAGTGAATAACTCCCTAAGCTCCTCTCTCCCAGCCTTTAAATCCAACCCCCAGTGGCTAGAACTACATGAGCTGCACTTGCAGTCTTTTCCTCCATTTGCAGGGTAGGTGTTCCCCTATAAATTAGCAGAGCTCTGGGGAGGGAGGGGTGGAGGAGGGTAGGATTTGGGCCTACACCCAACTCGAGAGACAGAGAGTGTATCAGCCCTGTGTCTGCCCCTCCAAGCCCTGCAGCCAAAGAACCAGCCCCAAGCAAATCCCACCAAATAGGTTTTAAAATCAGAAGAAATAGGCCTCCACCAGTGCAGCCTGTTACACAGTGAAACATCCAACAAATGAGCCCACTTACAGCCACCAAAACAGTTTTCAAACTTCCAACAGCCCCAAAAACAATACTTCTAAGTAACTAGCAGGGTAAGAAAGAAAAGAAATAACCTTCTACCAAGTAAAATCCACAAGAAACCCTGTAAAAACAACAAGAAGCAGCTACTGTCCTGGAACACAACTGATCCTGTCCCCTTCCAGTTCCTTCTGAGAAGCCAAAGCAACTAACACCACAAACCTGATTCAGCTCTGCCTCCAGTCAATTAGCTGAGTGAGACCTGGCCAGACCATTAACACCCTTCCCCCACTATGCTCTAACCTTTGCAGCTAGTGAAGTCAGCAAAAAGGAATCAAAATTCAACTCAAAGCCCCCAAAACATGTTTGCTGCCAAAGGAAACAGGTCTCCAATTCAATCAGCTTCACTAACAACACATCAAAATTGGCTTGAAATTAACAGATATAGGTCTCCAATTCAAATAACCAGCCCCAAGCAAATCTCACCAAATAGGTTTTAAATGAGAAGAAATAGGCCTCCACCAGCACAGCCTGTTACACAGTGAAACATCCAACAAATGAGCCCACTTACAGCCACCAAAATAGTTTTCAAACTTCCAACAGCCCCAAAAACAATACTTCTAAGGGGCTAGCAGGGTAAGAAAGAAAAGAAATAACCTTCTACCAAGTAAAATCCACAAGAAACCCTGTAAAAACAACAAGAAGCAGCTACTGTCCTAGAACATAACTGATCCTGTCCCCTCCCAGTTCCTTAATGGGGATACAACCTGAGAATGGGCATGCCTGTCTACCAGAGGGGCTTCAGTTGTCAACTATGCCCTTTGGACTGGGCTCAGTTTATTCTGGGAAAAACTACAGATAGTAGAACATACAGAAGATGATCACCTCCCTTTGGTATTGCATTATAAAAGCAACATGCGCAAAATACAGGAGAGGAAAAATGCAAGCATATATTTTACAGAAATCAGATTGAATGAAAAGATACTTTGGAACAGTAATGCAGAGATAAATGTGTATAACAGTGAATCAATCTTTTTTAACTAATAATAGAGCTAGTCTTTATGCTTTATCATTAGAACAATTTAGTGAGTCCCTAATTGAATTAATGAGTACTACAAAAAAAAACTAGAGGTCACTGTAACTTTCTCTCTTAGACAGAACCTCCTCAAAATGGTTGGTATGATAGTGACTGTATGTATATGAAAAGAAAGATAAGGAATATTTATAGGTGCTATACAGTTAGTAAACATCAAACTACATTAAAAAAACTTAATAAGGCCAAAAAAGAATATAAGGCCCTAATTACAAAGAAGAAAGCTAATTTCCATAAACAAACAATGGGAGGAAATGCTGGAAGCCATAGACACAAAAAGCAATATAAAAAGTTGGACACTTGTGGCTAGAGGCAGTAATTACTCTAAGTCTGCTATTGCTACATTTGTGTCAGAGAACAAATGGATTATCTTCTTTCAGAACACATTCTGGGACCCTGAAATGCAAGAATTACTTCCCAGAAATATTCAAGAACAGAAAGAGTTATTAATAATAATAAGATATGAAGAGGTCCTCTTGGCAATTAATTCCTTAAAAACACACAACGCGCCAGGACCCGACAGTATTCCAGCTGAGGTCTGTCAGTGTAATACCATGCTTTGGGGAAGGTCACTTTCTATATATTATAATAAATGTATAAAGGAAACTAGTTGCCCAGATTCCTGGAAAGGAGCCCATATTGTCCTTATTCACAAAAAAGGCAGTACAGCCAGTCATCTAATGTACCACCCAATAAATCTTTTAGATATAAGCTTGAAAATATTCTCAAGAATTATCCTGGAGAGGTTGCTTTTAGAAATAAATCAAACAGGAGGATTATCTCTGCTACAAGCTGGCTTCCAAAAAAACTATTTCACACTAGATAATATTTTTGTCTTAAGGTACCTTACATAAAAATACATATCCCTACATAAGGAAAAGCTCTGTGCTGCCTTTATAGATTATTCGGCTGCATTTGATACGATTTCTAGGAATATTTTATGGCAATCCCTTCTAGCTAAGGGCATAAATAAAGGTTTGATTTACATAATATATATCTCGAATTGACAGACATGGGCTAAAATAAGACTCAGACACTTAGGAGAATTATCTACTTCCTTTAGAACAAATAAAGGGGCAAGACAAGGGTGCCTCTTAGCCTCAACTTTGTTTTCCCTGTACATAAAT
This sequence comes from Neoceratodus forsteri, assembly GCA_016271365.2. Classification (NCBI taxonomy): domain Eukaryota; kingdom Metazoa; phylum Chordata; order Ceratodontiformes; family Ceratodontidae; genus Neoceratodus; species Neoceratodus forsteri. The sequence continues at coordinate 1,152,898,412 of CM057456.1, read as the reverse complement.
ACATTATTAACAGATCTAATAATCACTCCTTCAGATTCATTGAAGATCAATGACACTTTTTGTCCAGCCCTGGCATACGTGGATGATTTTGTCTTGTTTCCATTAACCAAAATAGGCCTACAAAAAATTAGATATCTTAAATGCAAGATCACAGGAACTACAACTTATAGTTAATCTACAGAAAACTAAAATCCTGATCTTTAGCTCAAACACTAAAAATGAAGGGATATGGTATATAGAAACCCCCAAAATTGAGGTTGTTTCAAAATACTTATACTGTACTTAGGACTAGTTGTTAAAAATAACTGCTCCTGGTCGGACCATTGTGATACAACTAGGGAGAAATTAAACAGAACGGCAAAAGGTCGAGAATGATTCAATTTCAGATATGGAGGTCAAACAATAAGACCATTGATATGTGCAATAAAAGCTAAGTACCAGCTGGCCTGGTGGCGATGAGGGTTGACGTGCTGGATGCCACACCTCAGCCACACCGGCAACCCAGGTTTGGGAACAAGGTCAGGTGCTGGGGGTCAGCAGGGAAGGGAGAGGATCAACCATTTGATGAATTGTTCTCCTCTCCCTGGGGAGAGATCCAGGGCATGCCCGGGGAAGTATTGGCCCCTGGTGAAAACCGGAGGCACTACACATGCTTGGGCTGATGAGTGGCAGGAGTGCAGTGGAAGTCTGTGGCATCATGCCATGCCAACATCATTGCACTGCTGCACTCCTGGGAGAAACATACTAGAAAACACCCCTCTATGTCCCCGTGGAGATGATGGGGACTCCAAGGGCAGACCCACATCCCAACGCTGGCTCATCACTCCAGGGGACTCTACAGCCAACCTGACGCCTCTCTAATTTCAGAAAGGCTGCCATGAACGGGCAGGTCTGCCCCCGGGGGGGCGATGATCTGGAGGGCTAGACCTGCCTGGGTGTTTCGGGGAGGAAGCTGGAAGCGATGGGTTCAGGCAGAAAGTAGAGGCCTTGCCGAACGAGTACCTCAGAAGGATGCATGGGCTCTGGGGAGCAAAAGAAAATCTCCAAAAAAAAAAAAAAAAGTAAAGTACCAAGCTCAGCTATTATATGCCGCAAAAATTTAGGAATGCAAGACCATAGAAAATGTATCATTCCAATGTTTAAACTATTAAGAAAAACCTTAGGAGTAGATCCCTCATGTCCATCTGAATATGTTAGAGTGGAGCTTGGCATTAATAACATAAATGCCCTGGTACACTCTAGAATAATTTGTTTCTGGCTAATGGTAATCAAGTTACCCAATAATCACTTGTCCTCCTTATGTATAGAAGAAAAAAGAAAATGGTACAAGTTGAGTTATATTAATAAAAAGTTTTAATACCCCATGTTATACAGCTGTTACTTGAATACAAATTATTGAATCTAAAAACACTAGTTGAGAGCAGAATATCCATCAGTATTAAATACAAAAAATATATAACTAAGAAAATCTTGATTATTCGGAATCGAAAGGACCTTGAGTCTATTCAGAAATCACATTTCTTCAGATGGTACTCTAAACATAATTTCAATTTTGGTTTTAGAAAATGGCTAGGAGAATCCTACCATTCTGATTGGATAGGACAGGGACCTGAGCAGGTGGGTATTTTTGAATAGAGCCTGCAAAAAAATAAGTGCCAATTTGGGTGCCCCATTACTTAAAGCATTCTTGGGCACCCAAATGTTCAAACTGCCTAGCCTTCATGTTGTTTTTTCCCCTCGCTAAGCAGAGCAACCAGGACCCTTCCCCACCGACAGAGACTCCAAGCAAGGGCCCTCCCCCCTTCAGGAAATGTCACCTCCCCCACAGCCCACGGTCAAACCACTAATGTTTTAAAAATTATTCTTACACATGTCTCTACACAGTTACTTGCAGCTCCCACTCTGTGAAAAGCCAGTTGTAGCAGAAGTCCAATCAAGCCAGCAACAACTTTGCATGTCCAGCGTGGGAACCAAAGTAATGACACCTCTGCTTCTACTCAACTCAACAACCAGAGTAGTAGGCACATTTGCCACTGTTACTGTCACATGAAGATGATGGGTCTTATATTATTACACACCCATAGTGTGTGTGTTTCAGCTATGGAGGAGGGAAAAGGAAGGGAGAAAGTTGTTTTTGCCTCTCCAAAGTTCCCGCCGCTGATGCTGTACAGTGTCACTTACCTGGTTTGGCTACAGTACTGATTGGGCAGAGGAATGACTTTCTAGAGCTAGCAGCAGCAGCAGCACAGCTTTAAGATGCCGTAGTGTTCTCCCAAGGAAATGGGCAGTGTGACAGGCAACAAAAGTACCCTTGCATAGATAAAGCTGATACAAAGCCCTGTTGTCCTAAAAACTAAAATAAATCCCAGACCTGTTTTTGTACTGCAGTGATGGGGAAACAAAGGTGCTACATGAGGAAGGGAGAGGGTTTGGAATCAACAAACAAAGCAGACTAATAGAGGGGCTGTAACTGCAAACAGCCACTTAAAATACAGTCTATTCTGCAGGACAAAAGTCCATAGCTCAGTCCAGGAAGAGGAACTATTTTACTACTAAATTTACAATAAACTAATTCTTCATTAAAAATTTCTCATAGATTTATTTATTTTTTGTTTTTTTACAGGGTCATTTTCTAAGTGCAATAATACCCTCCAAGGTGGGTGATATTGGGGAATACCAGACATTCCAGTGGCTGTAAGGCCCTCCACCTGTGGCATCGGGCCCCATTACACCCCTGGGTGGTCCGGTATTCCTCAATACTGCCCACCATGTCAAGTATTGTTGCTTACATAAACTGTATCTTGACATACTGACAGATCAAGACCTTCACAAGGTTTTTGTAAAATATAAATTTGAAAGATTCCCAAACAACATACTTTTGACCAGATATAATTTACCCAAAGAGCAAGAACAATATACTTGTGAGGTGGGGGGCACTGAGGTCCTCAACCATGTTCTATGGACATGCTCATGGTACACATTGGAAAAGACACTCTGGTTACAAATTTTCTTAGATTCTAGATACTCTGTAAGCTATGATCTAATAACTACTATCTTAATTCATACTGCGGATGCCTGGACAATAACAAGAATTGCAAAATACTTTATTGTAATTTACAAAAAAAGAAGAAAACTCTGGCAAATCAACTTCTGCTATGAATATCTTGATTTGAATATAAATAGACAGATTTAGGACCTAACTAGGGGTAGGAAGTATTGATATGTACATTACTCACTTGCTTTTATAATGAGATTTGTATATGAATTTGTATGCAACTATTTATTACATCTGCTGCCACATATGAATATATGTATGTTTGTGTGTATTTATATACTTTTGTATTAATATATGTGAATGGCTTTTTTAAGCTCAACAATAAAGGTTTTGAAGAAGAAGGAACTTAGTGTTATTTCAGTAAGGAGCCACTCACAGGGGGAAGAGGGATTGGAGTACTGTACTGGAGTGGCTTTTAAGGGTTCAAGGAGGTACAGTAGTATTCCCACTCTTCTTTTTGCCAGGTCTATCACGCCACAGCATGGAGTATCCTGGCAGTTGGTGAGCAGCATCAGGGATGCTTGGTTGGAGCCAGGTCTTGGTGATAGCAGGAATGCAGGGCTTGTAAAGGGACATCCATGCCTCTAGCTCATTGAATTTTGCTGTAAGGCTGCATATATTGAGGTGGGAGACCTTTAGGACAATTGAGCTAGTCCAGGATTGGTTAGAGTAGTTAATGGGGATGTTCAAAGGTCTGGGATTTCTCTCCACATCCCCCGCCTATAGGAGAAGTGAGATGGGAGGGTGATAGGTGTGTAGTAGAGAGTGGGGTAATAAGGAATGAGCGTAGAAGAAAAGTCAGAGGAGCAAGCACTCTTGATTTGTGAGAAGAGCAAGTAATATGGGACCCAGGTGGGAAAGCTCCCAATGAACCCCACTAATCAGAGGAGCATCAGGCTTGTGGAGGTGGGAAAAGCTGGACAATTCTGCTTGATCAATTGCAAATACAGTTGCACATAAGTCAACTCCCAGTAGTAAGCCATAGAGAAAGGCTACCAGCAGAAGGAGCATGATCAGCTTCATCTTGAAGGTGCTATATCAGTTGCTGCCAGTGATACTTACTGGCAGTATAGCCAAGAGGTTAGAGGTGTGGACTTCAGTGAGAGTGGCAGCTGTTAATTTAGGTTTGACACCCACAGCCTCCATTCAGAGTGGGAGGCTCTCATGCTAGAGAGTACCCAACTAGCCAGAAAAGGGTGCAACCTGGGAGGAATGACCTTGTGATTGGGGGGGGGGACAGAGTGTTTAGAGAAGCAGAAAGAGTGGAGGCATGTGAGGGAGGAGGGGGCAGAGGGTGTATCTGTTTAGGAAGTGAATCTTTAACAGTTGGGGATTTAAGGGAGTTCCTATATGTTACTTTGGGAAAGGGGTGGGTAAAACCAAAGTGCAGCTGGGACAGGGGGTTGAAACTAGACTGCTAGGCACAGGAGCATTTAAAATTAGGACCACCCCTGGGTTGGTGAGGGGTGGGTAGGGCCAAATGGAACAGCCCACTGTAAGGGCAGGTTGGTTAGTGGGGAGGGGAGAGAGCTCCAGAATAGCTGGCTGCCCTTAGGTGCCTGTAAGATGGACCGGCGCTGTCCTGCAGTCCTGGGGCTGGTAGTGGGGAGCTGAGATTGTAGTCCTGAGGGCAGGTTGGTTGGTGGGAATGGTGGAGAGCTCTGGGATCGCTGGCTCCCCCTAGATGACTGTAAGACTGAGAGGTGCTGTCCTGCAGTCCTGGGAATGGTGGTGGGAAGCTGAGGAGAAAGAAAGGTAGATGGTGGTTAAGTACTGCAGTGAGGGGGGGCGGGTAGAGGAAACCTGAGCTCAGGGGAGGGAGGGAGGTAAGTAGGTGAACCAGAGAAAGACCTGCCCTACAGCCTCACTGAGCAAGAGGTAAAATGGCAGGCAAAGACTCAAACAAGGTATTTTCGTCCCACTGTGCAGAACAGACCTAGGTCCATACACCAAGTCAGTACTGCAATTCTACTAAATTACATGTACTTGTACAGCAGCATACTGCCAAAAAGTACAGCACTGGGAAACATTCAGGTAGGAAAAACCCTGCACTCAGTAGTAAACTAATTCATTTAGCTCATTAAAATCTGCTGCACTACTTTAACATGAATGACTGTGTAAAGTATATAAAATCGGCTGCACAGCTTTTAAATTCAGTTGCACTCTGCTAGCAAGATTAAAGTGAAATAGCAGATAAACAGAGGCTGTAATGGTAAAACACTGGTAGGAATACAGTAGAAATAAAATCATAGAAGTCACACAGGTAGTATAATTCTGGCTAAAACAGCAGCATTCAGTACATTTCTAGCTAGCAATCTTAAAGTCCCCCATAACCAGTCTATCTGTTGCAATCGGCCGATGGAAAAATCCAGGTAACATGGTATGGTGCAGCTACAATAGCTAAGGCAAGATGGTGCCCCACACCTTGGAGAATGGTGAGCTCCCATACCTGAGGTTGTAGTCTGGAGGGCAGGTTGGTTGGTGGGAAGGGGGGAGAGCTCCAGGATTGCTAGCTGCCCCTCGGTGCCTGTAAGGCAGAGTGGCACTGTCCTGCAGTCCTTGGGCTCATGTTGGAGAGCTGAGGTTGTAGTCTGGAAGTCAGGTTGGTTGGTGGAGAGAGGGGAGAGCTCTGGGATCACTGGCTGCCCCTAGATGCCTATATGGTGGAGCGGTGCTCTTCTCTGGTCCTGGGGCTGGTGATGGGGAGCTGAGGCTGTAGTTCGGAGGGCAGGTTGGTTGATGGGGAGAGACGAGAGCTCTGGGATCACTGGCTGCCCTTGGATGCCTGTAGGCACAGCGTCACTGTCCTGTCATCCTGGGGCTGTTGGTGGAGAGCTGAGATTGTAGTCCAGAGGGCAGGTTGGTTGCTGGGGAGGGGGGTGAGCTCCAGGATAGCTGACTGTCCCTAGATGCCTGTAAGGCAGAGCGTGGTTGTCCTGCTGTCCTGGGGCTAGTAGTGGGGAGCTGAGGTTGTAATCTGTAGGGCAGGTTGGTTGGTCGGGAGGGGGAAGAGCTCCAGGATCACTGGCTGCTCCTAGATGCCTGTAAGTCAGAGCAGCACTGTCCTGCAGTCCTGGTGCTGGTGCTGGGGAGCAGGGTTGTAGTCAGGAAGGCAGGTTGGTTGGTGGAAGGGAAGCAAGCTCCAGGATTGCTGGCTGCCTCTAGATTCCTGTAAGGTGGAGCAGTGCTGTCCTGCATTCCTGGGGCTCATGGTGGGGAGCTGATGTTGTAGTCTGGAGGGCAGGTTGGTTGGTGGGGAGGAGAGAGAGCTCTGAAATTGCTCCCTGCCCCTAGATGCCAGTAAGGTGGAACGGTGCTGTACTGCAGTCCTGGGCTTGTGGTGGGGTAGCTGAGGTTGTGGTCTAGAGGGCAGGTTGGTTGGTGGGGAGGGGGACAGCTCTCTGATTTCTGACTGCTCTAGATGCCTTTAAGGCAGAGCGGTGCTGTCCTGCAGTCCTGGGGCTGGTGGTGGGGAGCTGACATCATTGTCTGGAGGGCAGGTTGATTGGTGGGGAGGGAGAGGGCTCCAGGATCACTGGCTGCTCCTAGATGCCTGTGAGGCAGAGTGGTGCTGTCCTGCAGTCCTGGGGTTGGTGATGGGGTAGCTGAGGTTGTAGTCCTGAGGGCAGGTTGGTTGGTTGGTGGGGAGGTAGGAGAGCTCCAGGTTTGCTGGCTGCCCCTAGATACCTGTAAGGTGGAGCAGCACTGTCCTGTGTTTCTGGGTCTGGTGCTGGGGAGTTGAGGTTTTAATCTGGATGGCAGAAAGGTTGGTGGAGAGGGGGGAGTGCTCCAGAATCGCTGGCTGCCCCTAGATGCCTGTAAGGTGGAGTGGCACTGTCCTGCGGTTCTGGGGCTTGTGGTGGGGAGCTGAGCTTGTAGTCCACAGGCCAGGTTGGTTGGTGGGGAGGGAGGAGAGCTCTGGTATTACTGGGTGACCCTAGATGCCTGTAAGGCAGAGTGACACTGTTCTGCTGTTCTGGGACTGATGGTGGGGAGCTGAGGTTGTAGTTGAGAGGGCAGGTTGGTTGGTGTGGAGGGATCAGAGCTCCAGGAGCACTGGTTGACCCTAGATGCATGTACGTCAGAGCAACACTGCCCTATGGTCCTGCAGCTGGTGCTGGGGAGCAGGGTTATAGTCAGGAGGGCAGGTTGGTTAGTGGGGAGCTGAGCAAGCTCCCAGATTGCTGGCTACCTTTAGATTCCTGTAAGGCAAAGCTGTATTGTCCTGCAATCCTGGGGCTCATGGTGTGGAGCTGAGGTTGTAGTTCAGAGGGCAGGTTGGTTGGTGGGGAGAAGAGAGAGCTGTGACATTGCTCACTGCCCCTGGATGCCCGTAACGTGGAACAGCACTGTACTGCAGTTCTGGGCTTGTGGTGGTGAGGTGAGGTTGTAGTCTGGTGGGCAGGTTGGTGGTGAGGGGGGAGAGGTCCAGGATTGCTGACTGCTCTAAATGCCTGTAAGGTGGAGCAGTGCTGTCCTGTGGTCCTGGGGCTGGTGGTGGGGAGCTGACGTCACAGTCTGGATGGCAGGTTGATTAATGGGGATGAGGAGAGCTCTGGGATCACTGGCTGCCCCTAGATGTCTGTAAGATGGAGTGGCACTGTCCTGCTGTCCTGGGGCTGGTGATGGGCAGCTGAGGTTGTAGTCCCGAGGCCAGGCTGGTTGGTGGGGAGGTGGTAGAGCTCTGGGATTGCTGGCTGCCTCTAGATGCCTGTAAGGCAGAGTGGCACTGTCCTGTGTTCCTGGGACTAGTACTGGGGGAGTTGAGGTTTTAGTCCAGAGGGCAGAAATGTTGGTGGGGAGGGGGGAGAACTCCAGGATCGTTGGTTTCCCCTAGATGCCTGTAAGGTGAAGTGGCACTGTCCTGCAGTCCTGGGGCTGGTGGTGGGGAGCTGAGCTTGTAGTCCAGAGGGCAGGTTGGTTGGTGGGGAGGGAGGAGAGCCTTGGGGTTGCTGGCTGCCCCAGAAGCTTATGAGACAGAGCAGCACTGTTCTGCTGTTCTGGGGCTGGTGGTGGGGAGCTGGGTTGTTGTCCAGAGGACAGGTTGTTTGGTGGGAAGTGGGGAGAGCTCCATGATCACTGGCTGCCCCTAGATGCTGTAAGGTGGAGTGATACTGTCCTGTGCTCCTGGGGCTGGTAGTGGGGAGCTGAGGTTGTAGTCCAGAGGTCAGATTAGTTTGTGGGGAGGAGGAAAAGGTCCAGGATTTCTGGCTGCTCCTAGATGCCTGTATGGCAGAGGGGTGCTGTCCTGCGATCCTGGGGCAGGTGGCGGGAGCTGAATCCAGTGGGTTACAAGACCTGAGGCATCATGGATTCATGAGGGTGACATCATGTTAAATGAATCTGATACAGTTCTTTGACAGGCTGACCAAGGAACTAGATCTGGCGGAGCGGTGGACATAGCCTACCTAGATTTCAATAAGGTTTTTGTCACTGTTCCCCATAGAAGACTAGTAAGCAAGCTGGATAGCTTTGAAGTGGGTCCAAAGGTGGTAAACTGGTTAAGAAATTAGTTAAGGGATAGTTGGCAGAGGGTGGTGGTAAATGTAGTTCACTCAGAGGAAGGGAGGGTGACCAGTGGGGTGCCTCAGGAAACAGTGCTGTGACCGGTCCTCTTTAATGTCTTTATAACTGAAATTGCAGAAGAACTGGAAGACCTCTTTGCAGATGACCCCAAACTGTGCAATAGGGTGAACACTCGGGGGGGGGGGTGCTGGAAAAGGTAAGCAGCAACCAGAGAAAACTCAAGGAATGGTCAGGGGTATGACAGCTGTTTTTCAATGTGAAAAACTGCAAAATAATGCACTTCGGGCACAGAATCCCAGGGGCAGAGTACAAAATGGGAGGGGGTAGTACCGATGACTATGAAGCAGGAAAAAGAACTGAGGGTGATCATACTGGATAACCTAAAGGTGGCCAGGCAGTGCAACAAGACAGTTGGCAGGGTAAGTGGAGTGCTGAGATACATATGGAAGGGTATCACCAGAAGTAAGAGGTAGGTGGTGTTGCCTCTGTATAAATAGATGGTAAGACCCCAACTGGATTACTGTGTCAAGTTCTGGGGATCACATCTCAGAAAGGACGTATACAGAGTGGAAGCCATCCAGAAGAGTGCAACTAAAATGGTGCAGGATCTGCGTCAGAAGCCCTATGAGGAGAGAGTAAAAGATCTAAATATATATACCCTGGAAGAGAGGTGGGGGGTGAAATGGAAGATGGAGGGTCCATATGGCCATTAGGCTCCCGACTCACATCTTTTTCTGTGATTCTGTGATTCTGTTACAGAGGAGGTGAACAGATTCAAACAAATGACATTTTACCATATAATACATATCTAGATCTGGAGAGTTTGTGGGGTCTAAAACAGTGGGAGAATTCAAACATGCATGGGACAGACATAAGGTAATTATAGTGGGGGCTTGCAGGAAGTAGGCTGTTAGTTAACTAGAATCTGCAGCTTATCCAATAGGTAGGGAAATGGGCAGACTAAGTGGGCCAAGTGGTCCTTATCTGCCATCAAAGTCTATGTTTCTATGTAGGGTTGGTGGACTGCTAAAAATGAAAAAAATACTTTTCAATGAAAATTTAATGGTAAGCAATATAGCATCCCCTTTTGGTACCAATACATAAAGAAAATATGTACATTATAATAATGCAAGATCATAAGATCCAATAAATCTTTATTTTTTTAAACCGGAAGAACTATTAGGACTTTGCAGCCCTATTTACAAAGATATCCTGTGGGAAAACATAGGATTAGTTAGTAACAACGACAGCCATGATAGATTCTACCAACACCAGTTAAGAGGTGAAAACTACAGAACAAATCAAAGGGGAACCTGGTTGAATCAAAGGGTCATTAATATATGGAACAGACTACCATCTAATGTGATCAATAGCACTTCACTAGATTGTTTTAAGAAATCATTAGATGATTTCATGGGAGACAACAAATATACATTTTAGGGTAAATGGACGAGTCCATATGGCCATTAGGCTCCTGACTCGCATCTTTTTCTGTGATTATGTGATTCTGTTACAGAGGAGGTGAACAGATTCAAACAAATGACATTTTACCATATAATACAGTTCTAGATACAGAATTCAGCATACACAAATATTCCAAACACAATTTTCAATGTCAAGTGCAAGTATCCTTTAAATTCTTGTTTTGCAGGGATCTAAATGAATTATTAGTTGTTCCTTTACTGATTAGGGGAGTAACATGTTTCATTCTTTGGCTATCCACCAGTTTGATTTTATTTTCCCCTAGGAGTTAGATGCCATAGGAATAAAAACTACCCTATTTTTTATCTCTCTCAAGTTATGAGCATGCCTAGGTACTTCAACAAGATCAGATTCAGGAAACTCAGTTTTCCCTTGTACATTTTAAAGGTCATTGTTGCTGTCAGTTTTTGTCTCCTGAGTTCCAAGGAATCCCATTTTAGGTCACTTTACATTAATCAATCATGTTGATCGTAAGTGCAACCTAATATAAATCTTGTTAAGTTGTTATATGTTCTATCTAGTTTTTTTAGCACTGTGTGAGCAGTGTGCTGGTATACAATGCTTCCGTATTCCTGAACAGGTAGTAGAAGTTGTGTTACTGTAGTTTTCCTTTTTTATTTGGGGATGAAAAATGATTTTCTTCTCAAGTCATTTGTTTACTTTTTTGACAGTATTGTTTATATGTAGATCAAATTTCACCACACTGTCAATAGCTACTCCTAGGTATTTATATTCTTTGAAGCTGATTAATGTCTGGCCATTTAGTGTTGTTATGTTTAATTTTGTTTCTACTTTATTTTTTGTCCTACTGTGCCTGAACACCATTTCTTGAGTTTTCTTGGCACTTAGTACCATATCTGAATTTATGAACTATTCCTGGAGGCAGTTAAAATCATGCTGCAAGTTCTGTTCTAATTCCTTGTGAGACACTGCTGTTCCTATTACTACAGTGTCATCCACATACAGTTTTATTTCAGACCTTGTTATTTGGTAGGTAGGTCATGCACATAAATTTAAAAACAACAGGGGACCCAAAATGAAGCCCTGTGGCACATCTTCTCAAAATTTGTGAGTTGGAAAGCACACCGTTTATAGTGACCAGCTGCTTTCTGTTAGATCAATGCAAATGAAAGCATGTTTTGGCTATTCCTAATATTCCTATCTTTTCAAGCCTTTCTATAAGCATTTTGTCATTTACTAAATCAAAGGCCTTGGAGAGGTCGATGTATATTACACTGATGGACTCTCCCTTATCTAAACCAGAAGCTGATATATTAACGAAGATCATGAAGGCAGCACCATATGACATTCCTGTTCTGAATCCAGATTGGTGCTTGGACAACAACCAGTATTTGTCCAAATATTCTTTATTTGTTTCCTGATCGATCTTTCAAAAATTTTGGACACAAAGGACAAATATGCTACTGGTCAGTAATTTGACAGATTGTTCTGCTCGCCTCCTTTAAAAATGGATGCTACCCTGTCCAATTTATAGTCTTCGGAGTAAGTACCTTCTAGTAAACTTCTATTGAGTAATTTTGTCTGAACAGGTGTTATTATTTCAACTGAATATTTCAGGAACTTTGCTTCTATCTGATCCAGACTGTTAGCCTTCTTTACATTCAAGTTTTTTATTACTTTCTGTGCCTCATGCTGTTTAATTACTTTAAAATAAAAATGTGGGTGATTTTGGTTAGTTTTGTTCTCGTCACTCATTCATTGTTTATTATTTTTGATAAGTTTTATTGGTCTAGAATGTTTATGTCCCATAGAGTAGAGAAGTAGTTATTTAGCAGGTCAACAGTCTCAGTTTCTGTAAAATCTTTCCCCTTTTTGTCCTTGATGTTTGTGTTAGCTTCAGAGATTGATGAGCCTTCTAATGATTGCATCAAGTTCCAAAAAGAAGATGGATTTGTAGTTTCCTCTATTTTCATTTTATAGTGATTTTTTTTTGCTTTCCTGATCTGGCGTCTGCATTTGCTCCTTGCTTTCCTAAACATTTCCAATCTTCTTTATTTAAAATTTTGTTGGTTTTCTTCCATAATCTGTCTTTTATTCTAATGTTCTTTGTTAATGTTTCATTCACCCAAGGCATGCGACTGAATCTTTCCATTCTTTCCCTTACTGGGGCTTGCTTTTTATAAACTTCCACAAATGTTTTTGAAAAGTCCTTTACTGCTAAATTTGTGTCTGGTATTAGGTTGAGTCTTTCCCACTTGATTTGTGCTAAGACCCTGTTGAAATTAGATATTTCAAAATGTTTAAAACATCTTCTTTTCAGGGGGAGGTTCTCCTTTGCTCTTACCAGATTTTTCCTAGTAGATCATGTGATGGGCTTGTGGTTGCTCAAGTCTGGATAGCCCATTTTCACATCCTGGGTTTCTTCTATGTTAGTTGATGTGAACAACAAATCTAATATATTGCCTTTGCTTTGATAGAACCCTTTCTTGTGAGGGACACTGTGTTGGGTAAGGCCTAGTGATGAGAAACATCCTGTTAGTTCATCCCCCTGCCCCCCCAAACACACACACACACACACACTCACACACACACATTGCATTAAAATCATTTACTGCTATCATTTCTTTCCCTTTTGAGTGATCTAGTGTACACTGAGTCAACGTGTCAAAGTTCATAGTTTTTGTTTTCTTTGGAGAATACACTACCCCAATTCACATGTTTATTGAATAAGCATGTACTAGTGCCAGTTCTATGCCCTGAATAGTACCTGTGTAATTCAATTTCATAGGTGCTAGATCCAATTTCATATATACTATCACCACTCCCCCTCTTTTAGGTCCGTCTTATCTATAGTGCACATAGCCATCAATATAGATTTCTAATTCTATTATGTTTTTTGTCAATCATGTTTCTGATAATCTTATGTTATTGTGATTTTCTCTACTAACCAATATTTTTAATTGATCCATTTTCTTCACCATGCTTCTTGCATTATCATGAGCTATTTTTAAAACATTATCTTTTGGCTAAGGGTTTGTAGCTCTATGTCTTCACTAATTGATAATATTATAATTTTTGATGCAGCCTCACTGTGTAATCTAAGTTGTTTGCCATCATTTATGTTCACAATTCCTATAATTGTTATTGTTGTATGTTGCTTGTTCCATCTATTCATGAAGGAGTTCTTTCTGGCATGCTTATATGACCAAAAGACCAGGACTACGAGTGCAGTTTGGGTTTCAGTGATTTTTTTGCATCTGCTTCTCTGAGTTCCATTGCACATCTTCTTGTGTGGCTAGTGACTTGAATACAATGCAGAGTGTCAACAAGATCTGGAGCATTTTGTGATAACCTAGGGAGCTTACAGCTCAACTTACGTTGCCCAAAAAATTCAAGAAGAGCACGGTGTGATGAATAAATATTAGCTGTATAACTTAAACAGCAGGTATGAACTTCTAATAAATAGGCAACTGACTATTTAATGTACTATATGCTGATGTGTTAATAATTGCGTCCTGATTTTATAATAAAATATTTTGTTTGTGCAGTGAAACAAGATTGTTTAGCCTTTACTTTTTGCAGTGTTAGTAAAAAGAATGCAATAGAATTATGATATTGTGATGTCAGAAACTGCCAGCTACTTAGGAACTCAATGTATTTCAATAAGAAACTAAATATATTTATACATCTATTTCTAAAGAAATAAACACTTCTTTCAGCAACAAACTTTGCCTTTTATATGTTTGCAGTATTGTGGCACATCTGTATGATTTTACAATGTTTAAAACAATAACTGGCTTCTCTTTTTTCTTCCCAGGTATTATCTGCTTATTAAAAAAATCTCACCTGCCAAAGTATAACAAAATATCACATATTCTCAAAATTACATATATAAAGGATATACAATGGTGAGCTGTCAGATAAATGATTTATCTACACAAGTGCTGTTTGACCTTGGATAACCTCATGAGTGCAATAGGGATGTTTTCTATCAGTGCAGGAACATTTGGTTTTGACTGTTTATCTTTATTTTAAATGATAATTTCTGGGTGTTTTGGTTAACTTTACTACAGTATGTCTGCCTAGCATAGTGGTTTCTATTGAATGAAACACCACTCATTTTGTAGAAAACTTCTTGCTGAACAAATGTCATGCTCACAGTACTATGCTACCTTTTTCATTTTAAAGTTATTCACATTTGTTTGTCAAAAAAGGGAAAAGAAAATTGAATTTTATGCTGTTTTTTGCTAATTGTAAAAAAAAACTAAAAGGTGTCCATAAATGAAACACCACTCAATTTGTAGATCTATTTGTGCTGAACAATTTTTTGTGCTCACAGTACCATGCTGTCATTTTTTTGTTTTAAAGTTATTCACATTTGTTTGTCAAAAAAGTGAAATAAAATTTAGTTTTCTTCTGCTTTTTTGCTAATTGTAAACCATCTGTAAGGCATCTATACATGAAGCACCACTCATTTTGTAGATAATGTTGTGCTGAACAATTGTTATGCTCACAGTACCATGCTATCTTTTTTCATTTTAAAGTTATTCCCATTTGAATATGGTTAGTACTGCTTTTGAGGCCCAACATTCTAAATGAATTCTAAAGAGATTTGTGACATAGTAACTGTGTGTATAAATGGTCACTGTATGTATAAATAGGGGATACATGATCGGCAGGAGTGGGATATGGAAAATATTCTCATTTCTGCAGAATGAGCTGTGTATTCTCATGAGTGCCAAAGGCATGAGTGAAAATACACAGCTCACAAGGCAGGAGTGAGAATATTTTCCATATGCCATGATCTGCCCATCATGTGTGCGATTTATACCACAGGGGTGAGAGCTGCAGGAACATTTTTTCTGAGTCTGTGGCCTGGATATTGAAAAGGGTTGCACATGGCACAACAGTGTTGCACCATGCACACCCCACTGATGCACCCTGGCATGATATTCAAATGTGGATTGTGCCTGGCACAAATCCCGATGCGCCAGAGTGCATCAGTAATGTATGCGGCACAGATGGGGGGGAGTGCCCATGCATACTCCACACATCCCGATATTCAGCCCGGGATGTGCTGAGCCCATGCATGTGCTACCTTTACTTGAGATGCATACAGGTGGGCCAAAAAAAAGGAACACCAGCTGGCCACCCACAGGTGAGCTGCCATATTGCAGGGCACAACACGGCAGCTGCCACCTGTGGGTGGCCACCCAAGCTCCAGCTGCATCTGGTGGCGCCCCCCATGCCTGATTGCAGGCATACATAGAAAAAGGATCCTCCAAAATCCCTGGTGGTCCAGTAGACCGCTTGCAGCCCAATCACGGGCTGAAGTATAAAATAATAGAAGTCCAATATCCCTGGTAATCCAGTGGACCACTCACAGCCTGATCGCAGGCTGAAGTTAAAATAACAGAATTCCAATATCCCTGGTAGTCCAATGGACCGCTCACAGCATGATCGCGGGCTGAAGTATGTAAAAATATTGTCCAATTTCCCTGGTGGTCCAGCGCTACCCCCCACCTGCCCACTGAGCCCCACCACTCCGCTCTCCCACAGTCAGCGGCGGGCAGCAGCATCCCACCCACCTGCCGCCCCGCCGCTGACTGACTGACACCATAGGTAGGGCTGTACTCCTATTGGTCCACAGCATGAGCCAATGGGTGTGCAACCCATACCGTACTACACAGTCCAGATATGTGAATGGATCCATTCACATATCTGGACTGTGTGGCATACGAGCTGCACGCCCATTGGCTCACGCCAGGACCAATGGGGTACAGCCCCACCTATGGTGTCAGTCATCGGGCGGTGGGGCAGGCAGGTGGGTGCTGCTATCCACCACTGACCAGGGAGCGGGGCGGTGGGGCTCAGTGGGAGGTGGGGGTACTGCTGGACCACCAGGGATATTGGATGATTATTTTTACATACTTCAGCCAGCGATTGGGCTGCGAGCGGTCCACTGGACCACCAGGGATATTGGACTTCTATTATTTTAACTTCAGCCCACGACTGAGCTGCGAGCAGCTCACTGGACCACCAGGGATATTGGATGATTATTTTTACATACTGAAGCCCGTGATTGGGCTGCAAGCAGTCCACTGGCCTACCAGGGATATAGGATGAATGTGTTTTGCAACTGAAGCCCACGATTGGGCTGTAAGCAGTCCACTGGACCACCAGGGATATAGGATGAATGTGTTTTGCAACTGAAGCCCGAGATCAGGCTGCAAGTGGTCCACTGGCCCACCAGGGATATAGGACAAATGTCATTTTTCAATGTATGCCTGCAATCGGGCAGTGGGGCACATTGCCACGCTGTGCAGGGGGTGTCGGTCCCCGACGGCAGCAGCCTGGCAGGGAGCCAGGTGCAAGTCACCAGGGATCGGTGCACCTGCATGCAAATGGGGCCATAATGACATGCAAATGGCCCCATTTGCACCTTGCATGCATTATGGCCCCATTTGCATGTGCACTTTTGAATACTGTTGTTGTTGCACCTAGCGCAATGGAACTTGTGCTAGGGCATCCCACTGCTCCACTCTGGCCACTTGCGCTGGTGCAGTGCCACTGTGCCATGCACACTGTGGGTGGCCAGGGTGTGATATTCAATGCTGCTGTGGCATGGTGCAGCTCTGTTGAATATCACCCTGTCAACGCCCCCTGCGCAGCCAAGTTGCGCTGCAATCAGGCTTGCGCCACAGCCTGGCACAGTCTGAATATCCGGGCCTGTGTGTTTCCTGCTCATTCTGTGTGTGCTGTCAGTGTGTGTGTGTGTGAGTGTGTGTGTGTTCTGAATGGACTGGGAGTCAGAAACACAGGTGAGTGTGTTTTGCAAAGCTAATTGAGTGAGTCGGAGGCTCAGTGAGAAAGACAAACTGCTGCAGGTACCACTGTGAACCAGAACCTGCTTTGTAAAAGACTTTCATTTTGAATTCAGGTTGTTTTGAAGCTGAGATCAGCACAGTAATGGGCTAGCAATGTTAGAAACACAATGGGGCATAGGTGAGAGTCTTTTGCAAAGCTAATTGAGTAGGTTGCAGCTTCAGTGAGAAAGAGAAACTTTTTCTGAAGCAGTTTCCTTTAGAATGCAAGCTGCAGTGCATTTATCCTCACTCTGGTGACATCAGCAGAGTATGGATAAATGTCAGTATCCTCACTCTGCTGATGTCATCAGGATTTATCATCATTGGAGTGGAAATAACACAGGTTATTCTACTGAGAAAGCTCTCACCCCTGTGGTATAAATTTATTTATACATACAGTGACTCAGATAAATGCATGTATCACACTGAATATATGTCCACCCCTATTGCATAAATATATTAAATACATAATATTTTGGTGGTAGAAAATGTTATTTTTCTATAAAAACCTGCAAACAGGTTTGAAGTTTCCCATTGAATTGCACTGCCAGCCTTGACAATAAAGATTTTCAGACAAAATACAACTCCAAACCTATTCATCCTTACTAACAACTTGCTCTTTAAGATACTCTTTCTATCAATGGGCAGAAATCAGATTGTATAGGCTACAGACAACAGCAGTGGATTGAATATACAAGGTAACAGACCAATTAGTTGACGCTAGGTTAAGCCCAACATCTGCACGAGTGAAGTCATCAATCAGGTAAATGCAATAGAACAAGAAGTGACACACATACCACAAGCATACCTGCTCCCTGATGCCTGCCCTGAGTCCCATCTGTAACTAATCAGCTCAAGAGCCGATATAGCTTGGACAGGAAATGGATGGGCGGGAGAGCTAGTCTGTTTGCAGTGATGGCGCAGGCAGTTCTGGTTTTGGGAGCAGAACAATGGAGAGCAAGACTCTGCAGAAAGACTGTGGGCAGTTGTGGACTGTCCTGGTTGTGGGAGCGGAGCACTGAAGAACAGTGTCTGGTCCTAGATGATCAGTGGGAGGAAGGGGGAGTATTGGCTACCATCCCCTCTCATAATTCCCATGCCACAGAGCTGAACAGCTGTGAAATGTTCAGGGATTGAAATCCAAATTTGGTGGGCTTTTCTCTGAGCCCATTCCAGCTACCACCCAATGCAGCAAGAATGCGAGCAGTTGCAGGCAGTCCTGGCTCCAGGAGTGGAGCACTGATGAGCAGAGTCCAGTCCTAGATGATCGGTGGGAGGGGAAGTATTGGCTCTCAGACCCCCTCATGACTCCTTGCAGAACAATAAAGTTTTATTTGATACTAATAAATATAAAGATAAGACTGGTGCAGATATCTGAAAAATTAAAGTAATTATAAATCACGTGAAGTCAATTTTTGATCCCTTTAGGAAGAGTGCTGGCTAAGCTTGGTATAGTATGTATATTTGCATAACTAATTTGCATGTTTTAAAAGTACAAGTTATGGACTAAAACCAATGGTAATTTATAGTTTTATAATAATTTTGAGTTGATAATATTAGTTTGCAAACTGCAAGGAAAGGTTTTAAGCACAAATGAAGTACCTGTAAGAAGTCTCTGCAACCATAAAAGAAAGCACTTTATGTGGATATTTGAGCCAATTTGAGGCTTTATAATATGAATATGAAGTGAACTGTTAGAGTAATTATGAATAAAAGCAGTATGTCTGAATAAAAAAGGCATGATAACTGACTATTCCCATAAAGATATCTAAATAGTAAACAAGATAAATTCCTGAAGTACAGACCAAAAGATAAAGTGAAGATTTTAAAATGTATTTAACTAATCCTAATCATGGGTAATCATGAAAAATCATAATGGTATGAGATAGGAGTGAGCAAAATGTATCTTCCACCAATGAAATTTCAGCAAAATTCTGATTTCACATCCGTAAAATGTTACAAAATAGGCAATTTTGTGACATTTTGCCAAAATTGTGATTTCAGTTATTTCCATCTAATTAAAAGTATTTGTCCAAATTGCACTACATTTGTCATGATGTCATTTTCAAGGTCAATACTGAATCAAGTTTCAGATCTCAGTCTTTAAAGGTGACTGAGTTATAAGCCTCCCCCCATTCAGAAATTGTAATATTATATTTCACAATTATGTAAACTAAAAGTGTTTGCCCAAATTTAGTTTGATGATGTTACCAATGTCCATATAGAAGTGTACCAAGTTTCAGATATCTGTCTTTAAAGGTAACTGAGTTATAAGCCTCCAAACTATTGGCAATGTTAAAATTATATCTCGTAATTATGAAAACTGAAGAATTTTAAGCCTCTACAACTTTAAAACTAGAGAACAAAATATGATCACTTTTATTATTTTCATTGACCCTAAATATTAAACTTTGAGGCCAATCCCATGGCCCAACAGCAGAGCCACATGCTGCCATGCTAACAACCTAGGTTCGGAAATGAGCTCGGGGAGTCACATCAGGAGGCAGGCCATGGCTGAAACACCAGCCGCTCAGCAGTTCATCTCAATCAGGAAGGGTTGGTGGTGGGTTCCGCCAACACATTGACCCCTGTGACCGGGCCAGGGAGCTTGCTTCTGCCACATGGGAAGCTGTGGTTGTGCCATGGTGACAGAGGCATCACACCCACCAGGGGTGTTGGGAGGGACAAAATGTTAGAGAAAAACCTGGTAGCCAACTGAATGATGGCTGGGTTCAGCCTGATCGTGGAATATCACTGAGATACTGTGCCACTACTGATGAAAGGGACCTGGGAATTACCATCTCTGGTGAACTCACCTACTTCAAACATTTGCAGTCTGTTATTGGTACATCTAATAAGGTTGTCTGGTTGATCCTTCATAACATCAGATCCAGAGATCTTGAGATGTTAATGCCTTTGTTCAGGTCATATGTTAGACCACATCTCGAGTATGCCTTGCGGTTATGGTGCCCTTTTAAAAAATCTGATGGTAGCTCCCTTGAAAAAGTTCAAAGAAAGTTTACCAAAAATATATCTGGTCTTGAATCTGTATCCTATGAACAGAGGTTAGATACTCTAAAGCATATGTCACTTACTACCTGACACCTGGTGATGATCTCTTATTCGTATATGATATTGTTCAGGATCCTTATGTAATGACTGAGTTAGGTCTTGAATTCAGGTTCTCTATACATAATACTAGAGGTCATCCACTTCAGCTGGTCAGCAAATCATTTAAGCACAATAACAGAAAATATTTCTTTACTCTTTGCACTATTGGACCCTGCAATAAACTTCTAGTTCATGTGGTTGTGAGAGATGCCTAGTATATTTTGAAATACAGTCTTGATAAGTTAATCACTTCTGTGTATAAATTGTCATATTATCCTTTGGCCTAGTATAACAGCATTATGGGCCCCGGCCTACTAGCTCTTTTCCTTCACCTTGGTATGAACCTTAGCATACAAGCTGCTGGCTGAGATAAAAACCAATATAAACAAGCATTTGTTAATGCCGAATGTTGTCGCACTGGCATTGGCAGTGGCGGAGCTAGAGATGCATAATAGGAATGGCAGTGAAGTATTGAAGTGATGCCAACCCCACCCCCATCCTGTAGAGAGCGACAGGCATTGGGGTGTGCCTTTGGGTTGTCTTGTTGCTCTTGTTGCTCTATTCACTAATGTTTCCCCTCCCTTCGTTGTATAGCCCAAGATTGTTTTTAACTTATTGTCATACATTGAACACCAGGTTTGGCCTATTGTATAGTCTCACACCTAATGTATTTTGACCTTGTCCTAGCTGACTTGTTCTGACAATGTATCTGACTGTTTATTGTTTTTCCTATTTGTCAACTTGTAAGTAATTCCAGGCCATCCCAGAGAAAGGGACAGCTATGTCTCAGCAGGTCAATCCAGTTAACAAAATTAATCAATCCATCAATCAATAATGCAATCAGCTGGAAGAATGTTATGCCAATAGATTATATGCAGCAGGCTAAATCGATTTAATTCCTAAGCTTACGTTGCATTTATTGTTGCGGTCACCGCAATGCCTTATACATTGTATTACCTGGAAGAATGCTTTAAAAATTAAATAAAATAATATGTTATTAACTGTGACAAAGAGCATCTCCTAGGCTAACAGCCTTGTTCTTTCTATTGCTCTAATAGGGGAGTTAGTCCCTGAGTGACATAATTTGTGGCTACTATCCTGTTCTATAAACAGCACTATTTTTTGCGCTTGTTTTAATAGGTCATTGGGATTCACTTATTAGCATTTTCATGGCACTTGTTGTAAATGATAATGTAACATAATAATAATAATATTCTTTATTTGTATCGCACCTTTCTAAAACCAAGGTGCCTTAACAGTAAACTTCATAAAACAATAAATTAAACACAAATACAATAAATACTGAATTCATAAAATGCATTAAAACATCATCATCAGGGGTATGTTGACAACCACAGATGGGTCTTTGAGGCCTGTTTAAATTTTTTCACAGATGCGCACTCCCGAAGTGGATGGGGTAGAGAATTCCAGAGGGTTGGGGCCACTTACATAAATGCACAGGCCCCAGAATATTTCAAAGAAACCCTCAGAACCTCTAGCAACCCCTTGTCCACCGAACGGAGCAATCGCTTAGGGCAGTAGTGTACCAGGAGCTCTTTCAAGTAGTCTGGGCCCAGTCTGTGTAGGGCTTTGTAAGTCAGAAGACTAACTTTAAAGGTAATCCACCACTGTATTGGCAGCCAGTGCAGTTTGTGCAGCAACTGAGAAATATGACAGGTATGAGGAGTACCGTCAATAACTGGTCTGCAACCTTCTGCACAAGCTGCAAGCAGCAGTAGCACTAGATAGAGGGAGTTGCAGTGTAGGCAGATCACTGGATGGAACTAGGTGCTTAATCCTGGAGATGTTCCTCAGATGGAAAAAGGATGATTTGATGACTGCTGACACCTGCCATTGTAGCGTCAGCCCATCGTCACAAATCACCCCCAGGTTCCGCACCTGCTCAGAGTTTGGGAGCTGGGAGCCACCCAGAAATAATCCTGAAGGCAAACCAGCCCCCATCCCCTCTATCTGGAGGCCTGGGTCCACAACCATCACCTCCGTCTTCTCCGAGTTTAGCCTCAGCCAGCTCAAATTCATCCAGCTCTGGATTTCAGTGAGGCAGTTGTTAAATACAGAGAGAGCTCTATCCTGGTCAGGCACAAAAGATAGGTAGAGCTGGGTATCATCAGCATAACAGTGAAACCTCAGCCCATACCTTCTCACAATGTCTCCAAGGGGCAGCATGTACACTTTGAACAACATGGGGGACAACACCGAACCCTGAGAAACCCCACATGACAGAGAGACTGGGCCAGAGGAATTTAACCCTGATACCATCCTCTGAGTTCTGCCAGTGAGGAATGATCTAAACCACCTGAGGACTGTACTAGACAGGCCAAAGATGAACCTCAGGCATTCGAGAAGTACCCCATGGTCCACAGTGTCAAACTCTGAAGAGCCATCGAGAAGAACCAAGATAGAATGGCTCTTTTGATCTCTTGTCATCAAGAGATCATTGAGCAGCCAAACCAGCACAGTCTCAGTACTATGCCTCTTTCGAAAACCAGACTGGAGAGGTTCATAAATGTCATGAATGGTCGAATTTTTCTCCAGTTGTATGACCACTACATTCTCAATCGCCTTCCCCACAAAGGGAAGGTTAGAGATTGGTCCATAGTTAGCATGGCAGTCTGGGTCCAAAGAAGCTTTCTTCAGGAGGGGTGTTACCACCGCCTCCTTCAGGAAGCAAGGAAACTCACCCATCTCCAAAGAGCACCAGACTGTCGGCACTAGGACTGGGCTGATAACATCACAACAACCCTTTATCAGGGAGGTTGGCCCCTGATCCAAACTACAGCATGTAGGGTGCTTACCCTGGACAGTCTGCATGACATCAATGAACTCCTGCCAGTCAAAGGAACTCCAGGAGAGCCCAGGGATAGCGACTGGGCACCGATCCATTGCTTCTCCCATAGAGGAGGCAGGTTGGAGTGCTGCCCTGATGTCAGCTACCTTAGCCACAAAGAAGCGAGCAAGCTCTTCACACTCCACTTGTGAAAAGGCTCTTCAAACCTGCAGGCAGGCAGGCTGGGTTGCACAGTCTGTCTACAGTTCGAAAGAGCTGAGCTGGTCAGTTCTATGCAGCCACAATCTCCCCGGACAGGAACTCTGTCTTCTTATGGGAGATTGCGGAATGATAGACTTGGTAATATTGCTGATTAATTATGTGGGATATTTAAACTGAGTGCTGTGAAGCAGCCACATACCCCTGAGGAAGCCACTTTGGGTGTCAATACATAGGTGATGTTTTTTCATATTCCTGCAGCACCAATAAATGTATTTATTATTTTTCTGATAGTTTTGTTTGCACTGCTTCTTCTTTAGTTGTGGATACTTAATCTGAGCAGCAGCACCTTAGTGAGACAGGTGTGCGCTCCCCCATTTTGTCTAACTCCACAAAGTCCCAGGGTCCACTCTACATTTCTTGACAGGTGACTCTATGATGTCAGGCTTTATTAACTCTGGTTTCATTTCACTTTCACTGTTCACTTTTTTCAACATGGTTTGCTCTGAAATACTCTTTGTGGCTGCTTTTGTATCACAACATTTGCATCTGAACTGAACATTTGGCATCTGAATTGAATTGGTGTAATTTAAAACATGGGCCCATTACAAAAAGATTTAGCACATGCCTACTCACACTCAACATTGTTAAACTGTGTGGATATCAAGTCTAGTATTTCAACTTTCATTGTTTTTATTCCCTTGTCACTCACTTCAGCGCTTAGGTACATTGTCAAAGCCCTCATGGCTGGTAATACCACTGGTAATGCCTGAGCTGATTTCTTTGGTCAGCTGCTCTAATTGTTCCAATATATTAACAACTGTTTTAGCAATACTCCAATGACTAGGTGTGATAGATGTGACACTTGTCACCTCAGCACAGTCAACACTTATAGCTCTTTTTTGTTCTGTGAAATGCTTTAACATATACAAAAGTAGAATCCCATCTTATTTATCTTATTTTTATTTAGTTTATGATAACCGGTGAGTGCACTACACACAGAAGTGTATTTTTAGACATGACCCAGGAGGTTACAACAATAGCGAAGGCAAATGTACAACAAATAAGAAGGCAAGACAAATGTCAGAATACAGTATATAGGGATACAGAAGAATTACATTTAACCAGATAACAGTTAAGGCAGTTTCAATAACAGAGAAACAGTGGGAAATCAGACAATTATAAAAGTACAATAAGTGCCCATGATTACAGTTAGAGTATTAGACAAGTTAAAAGTGCAGAAGTGCAGAGGATACGATTAGAGTATCAACTATGTTATACAAAAAGAGAGGGAGTAACTGTATCTAGTAACTACTGTATATCTTGAACTAAATTGTGCATTAGACAAAGTTTTGTTTGTATGCTATGAAGTTTTGATACTGCAGATGCTGAGTGTTTAAAATGGCCAACACATTTCCTGCTGTTATAAGATCAGAAACAGAACATTTGCTTAGCAATGCATCATGGAGGCACAACTGCAGCATATGAGAGAAACAACCTAAGCTATAAACACCACCAAAAAGAAATTTATAATGTTTGTCACATTATCTTGAATTACAACATGTAATTTCTCTTTACTTGTCTCACAGTTCTTAAACATTTTCAGCAATACGTCTGAGATCTCATTTTCTGTATGCTTTCCCTGAAAGCTTTCACAATGCAACACTGCTGACTTTCTGTTAACTGATTGTCAATCCAGTGTATGGTTAAAGACAGGAATGACTGTGTGGTGTTCTGTTGTGTCATCATATCAGTAGTGAATGACAAAGTTAATGTGTTTTTGAGTAGTAAAATTATTTGCTGGCATTACAAGAGTTTGGGAAAGTTTGTGCAATGCAAGAAAGCAGCAGCAAGGGCAAACAAGATGCTGTGATGCATAACTAGGGGGATCAGTAGTAGAAGAGAGGAGGTTATACTGCCCTTGTACACGTCACTGGTGAGGCCACACCTAGACTATAGAGTTCAGTACTGGTGCCCACATCTCAAAAGGACATTAACCTGAGAAAGCTCCAGAGGAAGGCTACAAAGATGATAGCAGGTCAACAGAGTAAGACATATGAGGAGAGGTCGAGGGCACTGAACATCTACTCCCTGGAGGACAGGAGAGAGAGAGAGATGACATGATTGGGACCTTCAAGTACTTGAAATGGAGAAATAAGGTGGATAAGGAGGGTCTCCTTTAGCAGAGTGGTAACCATAACATGAGGGGGCACAGTCTTAAGCTGGAGGAGGGGGGTTATGGAGTGAGGTCAGGAAGCACTTCTTCATGGAGACAGTGGTGGTGGTGGACACTTGGAATGTGCTGCTGTAAGACGTGGTCTTGTTGAAGATGGTGGGCAGCTTCAAGAGAGGCTGGATAGGCATGGGGGAATGTAAGGATCATGGGTAGAGTGAATGGAAGGAGGGGGAAGGGGGCAGGGACAGCAGCTCAAGCTGTGGACCCTTGCAATATGGGCAGATTAGATAGACCCAAATGGCCTTCTGCTGGCTTCTTTGCATGTGTGTTTGCTTGCATGTAATTGGGTGATAGCAGTTAGTACTGTGGCTCCAGTGTTTTCAGAAGTCAAACAAAGCCTGCATACTTCACCACAGAGAATGGCTGCATGTCCACATTGATAATTTCTGCAATGGCATAATACATTTTAGAAACCTCAGGGGCACCACATGTCCAGAGCCTTCATTTAGCAGTGCAGTCCTCTAGGGTTCACTGCTTTGTCTTGCAGCTGGCATCTGCTCAATTTTCTCTTACTTTTCAACTCACTGTTTGGTCTAATTAAATTCCTCGGCATGTTTGAAATGCATCGGATGCATCAGGGCAGTAATTGTGTAACCCGATGTCTGAGTTCCACGGAAGATACCGTTTTTGCACAGCAAGCAGTCTGCCTTGGCAATATTTTCTCTGTAAACTTTAAAAAACTTCCACACCAGGCTCCATTTATTTCTCACTCATCTCACATGCAACACCATGCTGACCCCCTGTTCTGAGGCAGTATGCTGACCCTTTCTTGTTCCCCTCTCAGCCAATGAATGAGCATGTATTGAGGTTGCCACATGCAGCACTGGCATCCTATTTATTCTCAACTCTACTTATGGCTTATTTACTTTGAAGCTTGACTACTAGTTTTTGGGATGGTATCATTTGTTTGGGTTGGCAGTATAGCCTAGAGGTTAGAATAATGAGCTGTGAATGAGCTTGGTACATCCAGCAGACCACATCTGGGTTTGATTCTCACAACCTGCATTTGCATACTGTGTGACTCTGAGCAAGTCACTTAACTGCCCAGTGCTCCCAGGTCACCCTTGAAAACAGGCACTTGTGCCTAGTGGGCCTTACCTGGTTACCAAAGACTAAAATTGTAAAAAGAACTAATTTACACATTTGTTTAGGTAATTCCTATTCTTCCAATTAGCGTTTCCAAAGTGAGGACTACGTAACAGACAAAATCACATAAGGTCACACAACACCTCACATACTGTAAAAAAACAGAACACTAAACATAGAAACAATAAAATAAGTAACAAATTGAATGCTAAATGTTATTTATCAGATGTGATTAACAGTTGCAATTGAAGTTTAAAAACAAAGCTACTGGTACCGTGGCTGCACACCGCGTGTCACGGGGCAGGTAGGGGGTGGAGTATTCATTATTTGCAATGATTTTGCAGGTGGTATTAGACCGAATACAAATAGTGCTGAATGCCCACTATTCATATCTGAAGTGAATACAAGTCAGATATTCATCCCATCCTAGTTCTGATCCTGAAATAAATTAGCCAAACAAGAAGAGGCCCTATTATGTAGGGTACAGAAAGTAAAATTTGCCAGCATCAATTTAGATTTGTATGCAAATGAAAGCCAATCCCATTTGTGTTCAGACAGGGATGTATTCTGTTTCCATCTAACAGGAAAAATGTATCGATCTTGGGATATAAAATTCTCTTTCTGTCTAAATTGTTTTTCATAGCAGTATCAATGGTTAATGATCCATAATCAATAATCGGTAAAAGATTATGAGATTCAATTTTTAAACGAGATTCAGAAGTCAAATATTTCCCAGCATGGTATAGTTGATCCAGTTTTTGATGAACTGTAGTGGTCATGTTATAATATGTGCACTAAATGTCAATCATGTGTCAAGATAAACATCAGGGTACAGTACTTAAACATACCAACTGATTAAAGTAAATCTCCATCAGTGGTGTTTATTGAAAAATATTTAGACATTTTCTTAAGTTTTGGACCTGTGTCAAACAGCACTGATAATGTTTTTGACATGCCATGCTCCAGTTTGTTCATCCTGAATCATTCATAAAAGACCTTGAAATTATTTTTAAACAGTAGTATTAATTTCATCAATATTTTTGGAATGGACGTGAAGAACCATAGTTGGCATATAGTAATATATTTGCCGATGCGTCGGCCTTTAGGGGATCATTAACAACCAATGAAAAGAGCCAAGGCCATAAAATAGACCCCTGTAGAACACAGCAAGGAATCACTAACTTGTCTGAAAAAATACAGCCCATTTTTACAACTTGTGTTCTATCGTACGAGTAGTCAGAAATCCAGTTTAAGGAAGACATAGCGAATCCCAGTGATTTTATTTTTTGCAGCAAAATGCTGTGATCAGCCAGAGTAAATGCCTTGGTCAGGTCCATGAACACTGCACTTGTCATCATACCAGCATCTAAGGCTTCATATTTAAGTAATAAGGCACAACAGGACATTGGTTGTACTAGGTTTACACCATGGTCAGGGGCATAGTAAGGCACAAGGCTAAGGCTGTGGGGTAAACCTAGTACCAGCAACACCCCTGAAGTGTCTTATTGCTTATACAAAATGGACTCACCAGGTTGAAATAAATCGCACATACACACAGGTTTTTAAGTAATTTAAATACATTTTTAATTTATTTTATGTATGAGTACCCATAAAAAAAGTTGTTCCGAAAACTGGGACTGACAGCAACACATTAAAATACATTGTTACAATATGAAATCTCAAGCTCAATTTATATATTACATAGGATATTGTTGAAATACAAAAACTAATGATGCTTGGCTCTTAATTATGTTATGTAGTCAAATGGCTTATTATAATGTAAATAGTTCCTCCGCATTTTGGTGCCTATAGGGGATGCTATATTGCTTACCATTAATTTTCTGTTGAAAAATATTTTTTTCATTTTTAACAGCCCTGCCAACCTTCCACTTTCTATTCTGCTCCCTCTTCATTCCAAGAAGCAGTACTGTTTAAATCCTCTTGAACTGAATGCTGTCAGCATCCCATTGTCAGAGGTGGTGAGAACGCTTGTACTTTCATGAAAGCTGCTTCTGTAGATGGAAGCAAGCTGGTGGCTCAGTACTACACTGCACAACATGTGGCTTCTGAATTCAGAACATCGAGCAACAGTAGTAGTAATCACATGATTTGTACAGTTAATGAGCCTTTACCTTTGTGATCTCCATGATCTGAAGCAGCCTGAAGTTCAAATTAGGTATCAGAGCAGCAGAGCAGACACATCGGTAGGGTGCCTGGAGAGCGAGTCAGGTAGCAGGTGGACGGCGGGTGGCAAGGGGAGGGAGAGAGTGCTATCTAATGTAGCCTTCATACAGGACAGGTCCTCATCAAGAGCTGCAGTTCACATTCACGCTAAATGAAGTGAGTGTAAGAGAGACTGAACACAGTCAGCAGTTTGAGTAGCATGGTGGGGAGAATGGGGGATTGGGCACAGAGAGCAATCAATTGGTGATCTAGGGAATAAAAGAAGTAAAATACCTTTACCACAGTGAACAAATAATAGAACATGAAATGAGTATTAAGGCATCAGAGACCAGATATTCAATTATGGGTAAAAGCATAGCACAAAGATTTGCACTGTGCTTGCCCTTGTGCCTGACCCAGAGGTTGTTATATTCAGTTGGGCAGTGCACCGGCACTATCAGACTGAATATATGTTGTCACAGCACTAAGTCAAGTAGTGCTGCCCTGACATAGATCTCCCTCAGGTCTCCTTGCCTCAAAATATACTTGGTTTCCTTGGTGTCTAGTGGCAGCTCCCACCCTCTGATCCCCCCTGGCCCAACATACTGAGTTAGTTCCTGGTGTTAAGTGAAATATTGAAATATAGAATTTGACAGCAGATAAGGACCATATGGCCCATCCAGTCTGCCCATTCCTCTCTACCTACATTATTACCACAGATGATACACAATCTACAGCTCTTTCTCCCTCCATCTTCCTTTCTGCTATGATTCCCTTGTGCTTATCCCATGTATTCTTGAACCCCACTACTGTTTTCACCCCATGACCTCCACTGGAAGGCCATTCCAGGAATCCACTCCTCTTTCTGCATACCTGATTCCCTCAGTTCATGGTTTAGCACTGGAGTGAAGTGTCTCTGGTCCAGAGAGTATTATTGCATTGGACCCCTTGTGGGCAACGGTATACCATTAGAACAGCGACAATTTTGCCACAGCAATTAAGGCACCGCAATAAGGGCAATGATGACAGGGGTGATCTTGATTTTTGATCACCCCCTCAGTCATGCTGCCCTTTGCCCCTACACGATTTCTACCCCCTTTTGGGCATGCCCACTCAGGAGGAGGTTATATTTAGTTATGGGGGTGCATGGGGCAAAGCCCCCCGCATTGGGGGTGCAGTGGGTGAAGCCCCCCACAAAGCATGACTATTTCCCAGGATGGGGCTTTGGCACTCTGTCCCAGGAGTTGCAATGCCTGGTACAGAATGCCAGGTGGCATATTGCTTGCCCCCATATCCATGTTGACAAAATGGCCATCACGCTGATATGGGTGAACTGTGGGCAACTAAAGGATGGGGGGATGCATGAGGAGAGGAAAACAGCACTGGCAGCAGACATCAATGGACTTTAACAAAAACAAAAAGACTACAATGGATGATTTTCTTTATTTCATGTACAGACACTAGGGACTGGGCACCCCAGTGTTGGTTCAACCTCTAGGGCACAGGAAGTGGTGGGGAGGTAGGAGGGATACTTGGAAGAGGTGGGATTACAGGAATTAAAACCACATACACAAAAGAAAAAAACACAAGGTACGGTTTTATTTATTTTAGGTACCAACACTTGGGATTGGGACCCCAGTGTCTGCTATGTTTGATCACAGCAGGGGTGGACTCTCCAGTTCCATACAGTGAAAATGGTCAGAGTGGGGGAAGGGGTCAACAAATCTTAAAATTAAATATTTGTCCATGGACAAGTGGCTTGACTAAAACTAGCAGTCCCAGTGCTCATGCTGGTAGTCCAGTTAGAAATTATTTCATAGCAGAATTTTTCTTGCCCCCCAGCTGCAGATGGTCATTCATGGCAGTACTACAAATGGCACCATTCCATTTCAACCCTCCCTAAATGAGCACCTGCTGGATAGAGTGTACTTATAATAAAATGATACCTACTGCATTTCAGCATGTAGGGCTGAGCTTCTCTGCTAAACCACAAGTGCTCCCACCTCCCAAAGTCCCATCCATGGCTGAGACAGCACCATCCAGCCTGCAAATCTTCCAACTTCACAAGCCTTCTAACAGCTTTCAGTCTCTATAATGACTGCTCCCCATCCCCAGTCATGGCTCCATCTTCCCCACTCCAGTCTGAGCAGCTCAGTAGCTGAGTCAAAGTCTGACTCCAACAACCATCGGTGCTCACGTAGATGTGAGAAATAATCTTATCCCACAGGACACCTTGGTGAATGGTGCCAAATCAAAGGAACAACCACTGCCCTGCTTACTTTGCACAGTCACCAAGCCTGCTGAGTAGACAAATTTGCACTTCCAGGTACTCCATAGACACAATCAGTCAGTCACAATTCATGTTCTGGTTGGCTGCTCCCTTGAGACCTACACCCCTGCTTGATGCAGCCTCACAAGAATCCTCCACACTCGCTCGCTCCTCCAGTCTGTTAAATGAAGAAAAAAAAAGAGAGACAGAAGTGAAATGGCAGAAGGTACCAGAAGACTGGTTCCTTACTGTCAGTGCCATGTCCAGAGGTGATTCCCACTGCACAACCACATGAATAGAGTTGATGTGGCTGACCAACTCCACACGCAGTATGCCAGTATAAGAAAGTCAAACAAATGGTGGCACTATTTGTTTTGTTGCCTATTCAACAACTGAATAACCAATGCTTACAACCTTTTCAGGAATCAGCTAACCATGGAAAACAAAGAACGATAAGAAGGAGGCCACACAGATGGACTTCAGAAAAAACCTAGGCAGGGATCTCATGGAAAATGACTGTACCAGGAAGCATAAACATCTGGGGGAGCTATCTATGGTGCTGTCTGCTCATACACAGGAACTGCATTTTCCAGTAAAGGGAGATAAAAAAAGATGCTAGAACTGTGCATGCAAAAAGAAGAGAGCAGAATCCAGGCATATGTGCCTCGCCTACCAAGTGCCATTATGTGTGGCTTGCTTCCTGGAGTACCACACCACACCAGATGATGTTTAAGCTGCTCCAAGACAGTGAACGGTCACACTGTGGAATGTAATTACCCACATGGACTGTGAAATAGCTGTATATACTGTAAATAATTCACAGTTATTTCATTCCCCTTTTTATCACGTTTAACCCGTCCTATTTTGTATTTGTATTCCAGGACTTTTCATACATCCTCAACATAGATAATGTTTTTTGTAAATAAATTGATTGTTTAAACTTTACCAACATTGTGAGTGTGTGTGTGTATAACAAAAGAAAAAAAACATGCACTGTATTACATGTGAATAGTATTTTTAATGAATATGAAGTACACATTCATAACATTCTTTAATACTTTACAATACTACAATACCCCTTTAAAAAAGTATAAAGTTCCCAGTTTCAAATTCCTGTTTCATTTTTGAAAGAAAGTGTGGCAAGTCAAAAACTGTGTGCAATCCTATTCAGAATGTTGCTGAAATTTCTTCCAACAATTTTGCCGCTGCTATTATCTTCTTGAGTTCTTCTTCACTGGACATCTTCTGTAATGTAGGAAAAAAACGTTACACATTAGCACAACATTCTACTGTTTGAATCCTGGACTCATATCACTTACAGTGCGGTAACACACCTAGTAATTCTAAACATGTTTCAGTTGTTTATATTGTATGAAATGTGCAAACGAAACTAGAGAAGCACAGTACAGGAAAGCAAATTGGCAAATATTAAAAAAAATATACAGAGGTCAGCTATGTGACTACTCTCATTTTAAAGATCTGTTTGTCCTGAACAACTTTGCTGCTGATTGTTTTTTTTTTGGGGGGGGGCTTGTATAGTTCAAGATATTTACATGTGTTTGCCATGTGTGCAAAATTACTTAGAACTCGTCACATAAGGATTAACCCATGACAGAGCGTGGGTGTCTCAGGGATCAATGCATGAGTGTGGGCCGAAGGATGAGTGGTTCCAACCACCCAGCCATACTTTCATTCCTGACAGACCCATGCTCTGGAGTGGGTCAGTCCTCTTGTAACATGAGGAAGAGAAAGGAAGCAGTATAGCGCAGTGGTTTAAGGCTCTGAGCTGGAGACCTGTATTTGAATTCCACAGCCCCCACTTGCATAATGTGTGACCCTAACCTTGTCACTTGCCTTCCTTGGGCTCACAGGTTGCACCTGTAAACAAGCTTTCAGCTTAATGTCTCTCTCCTAGTTTAAAAAAAAGGGGGGGTCAGCACTCTTTTTATATGTTTCTCTTTCTCATTTTACATTTGCGTAAAAGTAATTTTAAAATGCAAAATCACAAAGGTTCTGGGAGGATATTAAGGTTCCTACCATGGGGAAGAGATAGGGGTTACACCTGACTGGAGAATCTACATGATGAACTTTTTTATATTGTGTCTGCAATGGTGAACAATTACTGATTACATGTAGATGTGATCAACACTTCAGAATATGTGTTCATTTTGACTGACTTAATTTTGTAAACTGTAGAATCATCTCTGTTTTTCTGCTATGTTTGATGCTTGGGATTTGGCTGCTGTGCACTATGGGAAATGCACATATTTAAATACAGAGGAGATCTGAGATCTGGTAGTTGTTGCTACAATTCCCTTGGCCGACCAACAGATGGTAGTACATTGAGGCTTGCATCTTTTTTATCTGTGAATTTTACAGCCAACATTGCACATTAATAACGTTGCCCCCTTTTCAACTGATTTATATGGAATTTAGAAAGCGCAGCATCGGTGTCAGGAACTCTTGATCCTGTAAATTCCATGCAGATCGGTTCAGGGGAGGCAAAGTTACAGAGGTACAAAATATGCAACAGTCTCAGTTTTTGTAAATGTTAAGCTTTTTTTGCCACCCGATAACTAAAAAAAATAGGAGACTTTGAAACCTGAAACCTTCAGGTTTAACTGAGATTGGTCCAAGGTGTGTGCTTTTGTGGTTTTTAGGTCCCACTCTTTAAGTCATTTTTTTAAATATTGAAAAAAAAAAGACATGGAGGCAATCTGGGAAATCAGGCAATCTGGAAAATCATATGTGGCATACATTACTGTGTAGTTACTGAAAGGGTATGCTTTTCTTAGCCAATAGACCAAGTTAAAGAAAAAAAATTACATAGTCATATAGATATTTTCAAGCTACTTATGACAGAAGTACCAGAAATTTCACTTAAAGGGACACTGTCAACCTGTTTTTCATCATATTATTTCTAGTTAAAAACCTACATTTTATGATTGCTTACCTTCTCTAAAATTCATTGATGTTACTGTTTGTTTTGTCTGTCTCCTTATTTAGTAGAACTGAAGTGCATGGCAATGTATATTTATAAACAACTTTGTCTTGTTTACAATCCTGGATCTGTTCTTACTGCATTCTTCCTGAACATTAGAAGCACCCCCAAACAGTGCAGTCACTCATGGTGCAACAATAGCCTCCTAAACTTCCACTGCATCATGAGTGGCTAGACTGTTCTCAAGTCCAGGAAAGATACAGCTGGGGTTGATCAAGGAATGTAAAGAAACCTGTTTTTGTGTGGTAACACCAGTATGGTGGGCACTCTGTTTTTCACTTTTTACAGGAAAAAAATAATCAGAATCAAACTACCGGCTATGTCAGCAATCTTTTTAGAATGCTGGCAACCATAAAATGTGTTTTTTAAACTAGGAACACTTTGAGACCTAAGGGGGTTGACAGTGTCCCTTTAAGCATATCTGTTCTTGTTTGACAGCTATCTGTTGGCTGGCCATGAATTGCAGGCTAAGACTGAATGGTACTACTGCATTTGTAAGAGGTTCTTCTGAGAGGGGGGAAGACAACATTGGTGGATACAACCATGTATTAAATTGAGGATTAATGTATGGTCAGCTGATGTAAGTTGACTAATCCTGCACAACCCTTTCTCTTCCCCATGTTACAAACTGTCTTAGGAATCTCACAGCAAAGTTGCCAGGAGTTCCATCTCTACACTTTACATTTTCACTTGCAATTCTGATGTTTTTTGTACTACCATTGCCTATACTACCCTCATTAATTTCTTCCCCTTTTTGATAAACACCATAAAAATAGGCGTTAAAGACTTCCACCATTTCTTGACAGTCTAGTGTTGCGTAATTCTCAATTAATGGGCATATCTGGTTGTGGGTTTTCCTAAGAAAACCCACATAATTATAAAAGGATTTTTTGTTGTCCCCAACCTTGATAGCTAAGCTTATTGCAAAATCCTTTTTCACAGCCTTAATTTGTTTTTTGAAGGTCTCAAGGTTAGTGTTATACCTGCTCCCAGCTGCATTGGTACTTTCACTCTTTGTTTTTTTAAATATATTTATATTTCCCAGTTCCCAACTTTTTAAATAAATAAATATATAAATATTTCCTCCTGGTTGGGATGTGGCATTCAACATTATTTAAAAAGTCTTTACCTTGTGACCACATTTGATCAAGTCCTGAACCTTAAAAAGTTGTTTCCAATTCTAGTCCAGAGCTAGTTTCCTTGTTTTTTTTGCAATCTGCCTTATCATAGCATTTTAGCTTGGTAATACCTACTTATCTAGTTGTCTTAGTGGTTAGTTAACTCTACCATGTTGTGATCACTACTTGAAAGCGGTTCTCTGGTCATGCAATATTTTATGTCTCCCTCCATATTACTGAGAACTAAGTCTAAAAGGTGTTCATCCCTTGTATTTTCTGTAACATGATTTTCCAAGTTTAGGTAGTCTAAAACTTCCAAGAATTCTGTCTCAGCTGATGTAGAGACAGGACCAAGATTCCAATTTATGCCAAGATAGTTAAAATCCCTAACAATAAGTAGCTTACACCCTGGGTCTTGATCCCTAATAATACCCAGAAACTCAGCTGTTTTAACCCCCTAAGACAGTGAAGGTGGTCTAACACAGACACCCATAATTATATTTTTCTGTTTTGTGGTGCTAATAAATTTTACCCATACAGTAGTTGTTTCATGTCTAGATCCTGATTTTTATTTAATAGGTGGGATTTAATACTGTGTCTTACACAGAGTGCTACTCCTCCACCCTTTTTCTGACCTCTGTCTCTATGAAAAAGTTGGTAACCCCCAATTTCAATACCCCAGGCCTCATTTTGCCACCATGTTTCTGTTAATGCGAAAAGGGCTATTTCTTCCTTATTCAATATAATTTCCAGTTCATCTAGATTGTTTCTCAAACTCCTGGCATTTATAAGTAGTGCTTTTCACCTACCCACCTGGATAGTATCCTAATTGTTGGTGCTAGTCACTTTATGTGGTATCAGATCTCCTCCCCCTCTCTTCTTGCCAGCTAGTTTAAACAGTTGTTGTTGATTACTATTTCTCTCATCCAATACCCTGATTCCCAGTCTGCTCAGGTGGAGTCTCATCTGAGGCAAAAAGATTGTGTGCATATTGAAACCTGTTCCAGTTTTCCAAAAAAAGGAAATTCTCTCTAATGCACAATCTCTTCAGACATCCATTTAGTCTCATTATTTTGGTTGTTCTCATTTCACCCACCCTCGGGATTGGAAGGATTTCTGATATTGCCACTGAACATATTTTTCAAGACTGTACCCACTTTTCCAAACGACCTTTGAAGATCCGTAATGTGTTTCCTTCCTATGTCATTTGTACCAATGTGAAAAACTACTAGTAGCTCCTTTGTATGTTCTAAAACAACTATAAGCATGCTGCTAATGTCATATATTCCTACCCCTGACAAACTGCAAACCGATGCAGTTTCCTTCCTATTTCAACGTATGATTCTATTAGTGTATTTGACAATGGCATCTCCTAACAATACTATGTCAGCCATAACCCATGATGGGGCATGGGGTTATAGGCATTTAATCCATGCCTTGGGTGTGTAGTGAGGCATGAGGCCACAGTCTGAGTTTCATCACAGCACCTGAGGTGTGGATTAAATGCCTATAACCCCGTCATGAGTTATTACACTTATAACATGGGTTAAAGACAAAAAGTTATTAATAAAGGTGTTTTTCTCCCATTTAAATAGGGAACATGTTAATGTATCCTATGACTTGGAAAAGTATTCCCCAGCACTGATGCATATATGATTTTCTTTATGAACATAAAAGTGTGAGAAATACACTTGTGACATGATTTCTGACATTTGTATGTTCATAAAATTTATTACAAATGCATGGCTCACTTTCCCAATCCCCCCCCCCACACCACGGCTCACTCTTGTGTGTGTGTGTGTGTGTGTGTGTGTGTGTGTGTGTGTGTGTGTGTGTGTGTGTGTGTGTCTCTCTCTCTGTGTCAAGAAAAGTGTGCATTAAACAGAGAGAAAGGACATGTATGTCCTGGTCTCAGACTTTGTGTCACAATCTCACTGTCCCTTTCTGTAGGTGCCATTAGTAAGGTTACTTACCCCGGTACTTTGCTGTTTCAGCTCACTGTCACTTGTGCCCAAGGCTGTAGACACAGACTGAGGGAGCGAGCACCAGAACATGCACTTATGGCCAAAGCTGTAGACACAGACCAAGACAGCAAGCACCAGAACACGCTGCTCTGGTATTTCCATGAAACTGACAACTACAGAGCTCACTTGCTTGCTCTCTCTCTCTATCTCTCTCTCCCCCACACACATACCGTGGCTTGCTTTCTGTGTGTATGTGCGTCTCTCTCTCCATCTCTTTCTATCAAGGAAACTGTACATTAAGTTAAACAGAGAACACTGGCCCAGTGGTGCTGAAGGTTGAGGCGCTGGACGCCACCCCTCCCTCCATGATGGTGACCCGGGTTCGAGAATGAGCCCAGGTCATTGGGGGTTGGCAGGGGAAAGGAGGATCGAGCATCCCCATGGATGCTCTCCTCCTTCAGGGTGGGTTACTGGGGCTGCCTTATGCACCCAACATCCTTGAGGGTTGGTGGGAGCACCAACTTTCGGGGCATTGGTGACTCCTACGGTGTTGGAGTCAGGGAGGGGAGGACACTGTGAGGCACTTGGCAGGTGTAGTGCATCAGCACATAACCCGCCTGAGCCGGTGTCCTCAGGGGATGGAAGGGGACCACTAAGAAAAGCAGAAAACACCCCTTGGAGGTTCTAGATGATGGCCACTCTGAGCCATGTAGCCACAAAATCTATGGGCAGACCCCGCTGTGTGAAGGTACTCCATTGAGGAGGAGGAAGGTATGTCCTTCCTCACCCCACCTAGGGGGTTATCTGGGCACTTGAAGGGACCAGTGGAGTAGCCGGGGGCACTCTAGAGGCAGACCCCTAGACTGAGGCAGGAGATGGTATGAGAGGCCTGAAGGAGTGGAACAATGAGGGCAGGTTAGGAGGGATAAAAAAAAGTAAAAAAAAAAAGTTAAACAGAGAGACAGAGGGAAAGGACTAGTCCCAGTGCTGGACTCTCGCAGTTATTTTCTGTCACTGTCCCTCTCTGTAGGTGCCATCTGTAAGGTGACTCACCCTGATACTTTGCACATTCAGCTTACTGTGTGCCCGAAGCTGCAGACAGACACAGAGAGAGTGAACACTGGAACGCACTTCTGTGGTCGCTAGGACCAGGATGAGTTGCATGTGGTGGTCTCTCACTCTCTTTTTCAAACTGCTGCATGTGCCATGGAGCTATTGTAAATTGTTACTTGTACCCAAAGCTGCAGAGACACAGCAAGAGAAAGCACCAGAACTTGATGCTATGGTGAGCTGCTTGCAGCAGTCAGTCTATATTGGGGGTATTATAAACTGGATTGAGGCACCCAAGCCTCACCAGTGCCACTCAAACAGAGAGACATAGCCTGAAAGGACATGTTACAATTCAAAACTCTCTCTCTCTCTCTCTCTGCAGGTGCACCTCAATATGGATAGATGCAAGGCTGTAAAGTACTGGGGACAATGTAGAGGTGGGGGGGGGGGAGGCTGCAAGGGTGTAAAGTACCTGGAAAAAAATGTGTGACTTTCATTGGCCTCTTTCCCCTACCTTTACATGGGTAGCGGGACTTACAGAAGAACAGGGGATTTGTGGTACATCCACCAGCGGGGCATCCATTCCAGTACCACCCTGCCTATCAGTAGCTAGCAGCCCCTCACACTGCCTGCACCGAGCACAGCACCCAGCCACCCCCCACGTACCTAAGCAGCCATGCAGCACAAAGGGTTTTATACAGTGACTGACACCACCCTCCTTCTCACCTCCGCAGCTGGCTGCCATATGGGATGACAGGGAGTGCATGTACTGTATACTGTATTTGTTATGAGCACTCTCTGTCATGCCATGTGGCAACCAGCCAGGGAGGTGAGGGATGTGCCAATCACCATATCAGACCCTTCACATGGCATGGCTAGTTTGGTACATGGTGGTATGGCTGGATGGTGTGCTTGGTGCTGGTGGGGGTGCTGCTAGCCACTGAGAAGGTAGGGTGGCACTCGGACGGGTGATCAGCACGAGGGGGGTATCACTAGACACCAGTGACTAATTCAGCATGTCGGTCCAGGGGATTGGATGGCTGGGGGTGCCACTAAACACCAGGGAGACCAGATATATTATGGGGCTGGATGTACAGAGGGTGATGGGGGCCACTGGGCACCAGGGACATCACTATTTGTACGGGGATGGTTGATGGGAGAGCGGGGTGCCACTAGACCCCAGGGACATCACTATTCATACAGGAATGGGTGATTGGAAGATGGGGATGCCCTTAGACACCATCAACAACATACATAGTATGGGGACAGGTGATCAGAGTACAAGAGTGCCCCTGGATACCAGAGAAAACATATATTACAGGGATGGGTGATCAGGGGTTGTGGGTGTCACTAGACACCAGAGAACCAACTATATTATTGGGCCAGGTGATCAGTGGGTGGGGGTGCCACTGGACACCAGGGATATCACTAGTCTTACAGGAACAAGCAATTAGATGTCTGGAGTTGCCATTAGACACCAGGGATATTATGGAACCAGGTAATTGGAGAGTATGAGATGCCACTGGCACTAAGAACATCACTAGTCTTACAGGGATGGGTGATTGGAGAGTGGGGGTGCCACTAGACACATGGGCATCCATCAAATCAATGAGCCGGGGTCTGAGGGTGAAGTGGGCAGCTGGCTGTAGTACTGCCACCTGCCACCAGGACCTTGCAGCCCATTAAGTAGGGTTTGTAAAGGTGGTAAATAGTGCTGGTTTGCATGACATTTACCACTGGTGCAAACCTTTGAATTTGCTGCTGTTCCCCTTATGCAGGGTAGGACCCCCTCATTTGCTTGGGTGCAGCAGTAAGTTAGAGCTTGGGTGCTAACAGGTTTTGTGCATGCTGTGGAGGTGTCTGATTAGAGACCCCACCCATGAATCAGATACAAAACCCAGTTAGCGTGGGCAAACCCAGTTAATGCCTGGGCCAACTTTTGAATATCTGGCCCCAAATGTTGTAAGAATCATCTTAATTAAACACGTGTAATGTGTCACATTTTTATTGCATTTTGTGTAACTGGGGAAAAAAGGAATGCTATTTGCAGCACTAAAACTGGCTCATTAATGCGGAATTGCAATGCACCCTGTTTGGCAGGGACTTGTTTTTGGCCATTGGCAGTGCTGTCTTCATGCAATGGCCCAAAACAGGTCTCAGCCAATCAGGATGCAGAGACTTCCTTCTCCATTTTATATGCAGTGTTTGTGGACCCAACCAAAATAGTGTTTGTACCACAGCCACTATGAAAAACATGTTTTGCATTGCTAAGGAGACAGTACTGTTCAATACAATCAGTCAACTGTGCATGAACAATTTTCTCCTGTAGTTTTGAAAATGTTGGCAAAATAGATAATGGACAATAATTATCGGCAATCGATGTGGAACATTTTTTATGCAAGGGAGCCACATGGGCCAGTTTCCACAAATCTGGGCTGTGTTGTAATTAAAAGGACAAGTTCAATATTTTTGAGACAGGATAAGCAATAGCCAGAGCTGCCAAGTCCAAACATTTTTAGCAACGCTATCTGCACCAACTGATTTATCAGCTTTTAAGCTAGGTAACAATTTAAACAACCAGAAATGTGTGCCTCTTTTAACATAGAACTTAGGTTGATTTGAAATCGGTGTTTCAAAACAATCGGTCATAGGGCAATTTTTTAATTCAGACTCTAATCTGTTTATGAACGTAAATATAATTATTGAAAATATTAGATATGGCTTGGTTTCTTGAACGTACTTGACTGTCCAACTCGATGTTCAGATTTCTTTTTACGGTGCCAAGCAGTGGTCTGACTCAAGAACCAGAGCAAGGGGTTTGTTTTTGTCATAATTAGTGTCAGTGTGGAAATGCTGGCAGGGGGAAGGCACTCCTTGAAGTAACATACCAGGGTAGTAGCCCACACAGGCAACCTCACTACACTACAGTACAGTATACCACACACAGTAAGAGGAGGACAAGAACAGGACAATGCAACTGAGGGGGTGAGTGATGGGTCCCGGCAATATTATGATTGGAAGGTTGGGGTGAAAGTAGGCAGTGGCACTGTGGGGAGTCCAAATACTTCTCATCCATACTTCAGAATAACCTTAACCACCCCTCTAAATTTCGGAAGGTTATTCACACTCTCTTCTCCCTTATAAGCTATTGCCCCATGTCCTTAAGGTGGGTGACTCTCCTATCTCGGACACCGCTGCAGTTGCCTCATCTTTAAACTTCTTTTTTCACCTCATCTGCCTTCTCCCTCCTCTCCTCCCCTCCCCCTTCTTCTCAACGTCCCCCTACTGCCATCACCCCACCCTTTCTCCTTCTCTCCTATGAATTCTGTTACAACTGTTAAGATCCTCTTGGCTCTGAACCCCCCAAAGGGTATGAATTCTGATGCTTTTGACTCCAAACTTCAGCATTTATCTGCTCATGACATTGCTGTCCCTATCACCTACCTTCTCAACCTCTCCTTCCCCTTAACCTCCATCCCTGATGTATGAAAGCAGGCTACAGTCATCCTCCTTCCCATAGTGAGTACTCTCTCCTACCTGACAACTACTGCCCTATCTTTCCACCATAGCTAAGCTGCAAGAACACCTTGTTCACCCCCAGCTCTCCCCCCTTCCTTGAATCATTCTCCTTCTTCACTCCTTTCCACTCTGATTTCAAGAAGTCCTACTGCATTTCCATCTCACGCCTCCTGCTCACTTACTCCATCCTAGCTGGCATCTATCAGAGTTTGGTCACCTGCACCATCTTTATTGACTTGGCCAAAGCCTTTGAACTTATTTCCCACTTTTCTTCTTCTGGAAAAGTGTCAGGCAGTGTGGCACTCAACCTCATCAGTTAGGTGACTCTGCTCATACCTTGAGGGCAGGTCTCAAGCTGTCCTGATTGGAGACTCCTTATCCCCACCATCTGCTTAGGCATTCCCCAAGGGTCCATCCTTGCCCCACTTTTCTTCTCTTCTCCATTTTCCTGAATGACCTAACCCACTGCCTACTCATCTGCATCCATACATACTGTATGTACACTGAAATGGTACTTTATGCTTCTGGCTCCTCTGCCCCTGACCTGTTGGCCCAGCTACTCTACAGCTGGACTTTAACAACATTCAGCACTGGTTCCTGGTCAGTCAGTTGCCCCTTAATGCCAAGAAAATAATCTCTATGACTTTTGGCACTAAGCAGAGGCTTGCTAGGCTCACCCCCCTCACCTCATTACTTACACTTGATGGCACAGTGATAGAGGAAGTCTCCTTCTTTAAGTACCTTGGGATCTGACTGGATGGTCACCTTGATTTCTCTGTGTATGTGAATACCATACACAAGAAGCTTCACCCCAAACTTGATGCCCTTTGCAGGAATAAAGGGAGGATCTCCCTTCCTACCTATAGAGATATTGTCTTGAAGATGATCCCCCCCCCCCGACTATGGTTGCATTGCTTATAGCACTACTCACAAGTCCACCTTAAGCAGACTGGACCATCTCTTTCATTTTTTCTGTTGCTTTGCCCTGGACAGTCCTCCTTTGCTCCCTCCATTGCTCACTTTACTCATCGTTCTCCTCCAATCCCTCAATGCAAGGCACCTCACCCATTGTGTCACTTTTTATCTCAAAATGTTGGTTTGGCTCCTTCCCTACTCACCTTATCTCCCTCCTCGCCTACCCTCACTAAGTCATACTCCCTTTGCAACTCAGGCTCTTGCTCTACCTTTCTTTCCCACAGAAAAATCATCTGCTGGTTGAGCTGCCTTCTCCTTCCACTTCCCTAAACTTTGGGCCTCTTTCCCCATTTCCATCTGCTCTGCTCCTTCACTCATTCAAATCTCTCCTCTATGGCTTCAGCAATCACTCCTGAAGTTGCCCTTGATACTGAGCACTGGACTGTTGTCTAATGCCTTTCATACCTTGCTCCCCCCCTTGCATTTACAGTAGTACAGCTCCCCTACACCCTCCACAATTTACAACCATTTCTCTCACCTGGTACACTTTTTTTCTGGTAATGCCTTTTATTAGACTAACTGAATAATTTTTACACAAGCTTTTTGAGACCTCTCAGAGCCCTTCCTCAGTGATGACTAGTCATGAAGGGACCTGAGAGCTAGGTCCCATGTTCACTGTGGCAAACTGGACCTACATTCTGCAGCAGGACCTCATGCTTACTGCCATCAGGGTATGAGCAATTCTGCAGCAATTCTGCAGCAATTCTGTTGTGGGCATTACCTTTTCTGGCAACTCACATGAGACCCCAAATAAAATATAGTTACACAGAAAGAATGCTCAGGAAAAGGTGATTGGTTGTGGACCCAGGTCGCCGGATAGGGGGGTTGGGGATTGGTTCGCCCTTGGGACTTTTTCCTCGGTGGCGTTTCACTCCCGACCTCTGAACAGGTGAGTAACCTGGGGGTAATTTTTGACAAAGGGCTGACCCTGCATTCGCAGGTGTCAGCTGTCATCAAATCCTCCTTTTACCAGCTTAGGAATATCACCAGGATTAGGCACCTGGTTCCGTCTGGTGACTTGCCTACTTTGGTCCACGCCTTTTTGTCCTCACACTTAGATTATTGCAACTCCCTTTACCTAGGGCTTCCTGGGGTGGATATCCACCACTTGCAGCTAGTGCAGAATGCGGCAGCTCGGCTTTTGATGGGAACCGCTCAATCATGTCATATTTTGCCGGTGTTGCGTGAACTGCACTGGCTGCCAGTACAGTGGCGGATCACCTTTAAAGTCAGTTTGCTGACTTTTAAAGCCCTACACGGACTGGGCCCAGACTACCTGAAAGAGCTCCTCCTTCCTTACTGCCCTGGACGATCACTCCACTTGGCCGATGAGGGGTTGCTAGAGGTTCCAAGGGTAGGTCTAAAATCATTGGGGGTGAGGGCATTTATGTATGCAGCCCCTACCCTTTGGAATTCACTACCCTGTCAGTTACGGGAGTGCACAACTGTGGAAGGATTTAAACAAGCTTTAAAAACTTTTTTGTGGTGCCAGGCATTTAATGACTGATCTTCCTTTTTGATGAATATTTTATTGTTGTTTTACTGATAACGTATTGTTGCTTGATTCTGTTTTAAATTGTTAGGCGCCTTGGTCTTGGATAAAGCACCATATAAATAAAAATGTATTATATTATTATTATAAAAGGCAGCAAGGTGCAGTCTGGCAGATGCACAGGCAAGGCAATGTGAAGCAATTGTGGCATCATGATTTGGACTGAGTGTAGGGCATGGGTAATTGAAGAGTTATTTAAATTTTTACTGCAGTCTACTTTATTGTACCATGGCTCCCTCCACCTGTTCAGTGCTGGTTTAATACAGCTATGCTCTGAGAATTTCTCCCCCTGCCTGCCCAGTTGCTTAAAGACCAGTACTGCCTGGTTGCAAAACAGTGCTGCTCCAATGGCTCCCTTCGACCCACTTGCCTGAAGCCTGGTGGTGATGGCTTGTGCTGTAACGCTGCTCTAGTTGTTTCCTTCTGCTTGCACAGTTCAACACCGGTGGTGTCATTTTTGTCAATGCCACTTGGCTTCCATATGTTCTCTGCCACTCTGTAAGGATATACTTTGAGGCTAGAGAGTAGCTGGACCATTTTGCAATATACAAAGGTTCAGAATGCCACCCATTTTTTTATCTGCAATAATTACTAATACTTTTTTAGATTCCAGAGTTCTGCACCTGGCAAATAGAACCACTGTTCTTTCTTATGGAGACTTCCTGATGTCCCCTCAGTGTTTGTAGAAAGCCATAATGGTCATAAGCTTCAGGGCTGAGTGCCCGTGGATTGAAAAGGTGTGGTCCCAGTGACTATTGCAAACGAACGGGGTAGAATGTATAATGGAGCTGCCCACAACTTACACTAATGCGATTTTAAGCTTGTGCACAATAATTTTAGTCATTTAGTTGAGGTTTTCAGTGGTGACAGCCATTGGTACACCCTTGGGGGAAGGAGGGACTAAGGGGAGACAACGGAAACATACCCCCTCTCGGGCCAAAATGACGACCGCTCAACCTCGGATCGCCTACCCGCAGGACAGACCCCATTGGGCAGGCACTCCAAGGAGAAGGAGTAAGACAGGAGGGGTAAG
The DNA here is from genome assembly GCA_016271365.2 of Neoceratodus forsteri. Lineage (NCBI taxonomy): Eukaryota > Metazoa > Chordata > Ceratodontiformes > Ceratodontidae > Neoceratodus > Neoceratodus forsteri. The sequence goes on along the minus strand of CM057456.1, from coordinate 1,152,853,438 downwards.
GAGTAAGCCTGGTACTCTAGGGGCAGATCCTGTGGGAGGGACCCGTAGGGATGATCAGAGGTCTGAAGGAGTGGAACGGGCGGGGGGGGGACAAAAAGGAAAGTGTAAAAAAAAAGTAAAAAATGGACACCCACTATAGTGGTGCTACCACACAAAACTGTATTTGTTAACATTCCTTGATCAAGTCCCACAGCATCTCCCCGGGACTTGGGAACACCACAACACAGTCCATCCATTTATGATGCAGTGGGAGGAGAGGGGACTATTCCATCAAGCGTGGATGCTCTGTTTGGAGGTGTTCCTAATATTTAGGAACTATGAATGATACTTGACCAAGGATCTGTAACAAAACAAGGCTTGATATAATTATACCATTACCATTAGTGTTGTGCGAAATTGAAAAATTTTGCCCCATGAAAAAGTTCCCAAAATTCGCTCATTTCGCAAACTTTTTCACCGGGCATGTCAATTTCGCCTATGGCATATCCCAAACTCCAATCGATCCCCCATCCCAGTATGATTTTCATATATTCCCTAGTAGTATAGTGGCCCCCCTCTCCCCACCACATCAGCTGCCCCAACCGCCTCCCTCCCTCCTCCCCCATTCCAAACACAGTGGGATGCGAGCCCTCAGCAGGTCATGTGCCATGCACCCTGTCCACCTACAGCAGCCCAGGTGGGCATCCCTTCTCCATCCCAGTCACAGAATGTCTGACCCAACTCTTCCTCTGCCTAGCTACTGAAACAAATCACATGATGTGACTGTCAAGTGCCCTTTATCTTCTGCCCTGCTGCTGTCAAACATAGAGGAGTTTTGGCCATAATGGCCAATATTACAGCAGGTGGGTCACTTAACAGGTCAAACCACCTGTGATCCTGTTCTGGCCTGCCAGATCAGGCCAGGCAATACCTGGCCAACCCAAACCTCCAAACTGGCCATCTGCACACCCCTACTAGAAATAGTGGGTGGAAATTGTGTAGTAGTGCAGTATGGGAGTAGCACTGTGTGTCACCTTAATTGGAACCCCAAGTGGAGGTAGGTCAGTCCCTTGTTGCCAGGACCAGGCTGGAGGCATCCACATAATAGCAGTGGCTCCCATATGTGCTGTATTCTATGGGAATGGCACCTGCTCAGTTTGATACAATCCCTATAAGTGTTCAATATATTTTAGTGGTGGCAGTGAGATTGAGCACCATAAAACACCACTGAGGGTAATGCAAACTATACAGCAGCACTAATGGCATTCTGCATGCACAATGATACAGCTATGTGGGCACTGTAATATCAACAGCTAGGGTACCCAGACAGTGAGGTTTTTGTACACCATGTATAGGAGAAATCATGGACCAAGTCACTGAAAAGTAAGTGGTGTGTGCTCAGCTGAATGAACAATGTGTCTTGATCAGCGAGGACATCAATGATTTCCCTGAAGTTGAGGATGCCTGATATGACAAAACTGTGCAGAAGCACAATGATTAATATGATTCTGAAGGTAGTGATGACACTGTAGTTTTAGATATAGCATCAGAAAAGGACATGTAACAAGAGATCAAAAGAGACATTGACTCTGGGGCTAATCAGCAATCGATTTAGGTGAGGGACTCAGGTATGGTCAATCTTGTCAGTGCTCACCCGAGCCCTCCACACTGGGACATTTGCAGAAGTATACAGCATATTGTATATGAAAAATTACCACAATCAACATAGCATCAAGAATCCCCTTAGTGCTTGAAGGCTCAAACAGTGAGCCAGAAGATGAGTCAGGAGTGACCAATATTTTCTGAGTTCTATAGAAACTGCCCCACCCCACCAGTTAACTGAAGCAGCCAGTAGATGCAACCTCGTCAAAACCAGATGAGTATGGTCACATCATGAGTTTTCAGGTACTGAACACAGATTCAACCAGTTTGGTAGCCCTCCTCTTTACCACTTCCACCCTGTCAATGTACTTGTGGAGGTGCAGCCTCCAGAACTGGACATAGTACTCTAGGTGGGGTCTCCCTAGTGACCAATATACTGGCAACACCACCTCCCTTTTCCTGCTAGAAATTCCCCTCCATATGCACCCCAGAATCCCACTAGCCTTGCCTACTGCCTTGCCACACTGCCCACTGCCCTTGAGATCATCAGATATGATTACCGTGATGTCCCTTTCTTACTTGGTGACTGTAAGCACCCCTGTCACACAGTTCCTGGGTTTCCCCATCTCAGGAATATGACTTTGCACTTTTTGCCATTGAATCCCAGCTGCCACACCCTAGACCACTCTTATAGCTTCCCCTGGATCCCTGTACATTATCTCCACCACTTCTAAGTGGCAACCCTGTTGCAGATTTTTGTGTCATCCACAAAGTGACACATCTTTCTTTCCAGTTCCTCAGCAATGTCACTTATGAAAACAATGAAAAAGAGTGATCCCAGTGCTGATCCCTGTAGCACCCTGCTAGTAACTCTCCTGTTCCTAGAATGTTTGCCATCCTATCCTTCAACCAATTTCACTTGCTACTTTCTCTCTAACCCCTGGGCTGCTTAGTTTCCTTATTAGCATCATGTGCGGCACAGTGTCAAAGGTCTTACCGAAAGTCAGATAAGCCACATACACTGCCCTCCCCTGATCCACTTCCCTAGTCACCCAGTCAATGAAATCTGTGATATATATGTTTGTCGTGATCTCCCCAGTGAAACCATGCTGCCAGTGGTCCTGCAGCCAGTTTGCCTCCAGGTAATCCATCAGCCTCTGATTCAGCAGGGTTTCCATTAATTTTCCCCCCACTGATGTGAGACTGACTGGCCTATAATTGCTAACCTCCTCTTTGCTGCCACTCTTGTGTAAAAGGACCACACTGGTTCTCCTCCAGTCCTCTGGAACTACCCTGTCTCCAATGAGGTGCTGAATAGTGTTGCCAGATGGGTGGCTAGTGCGGTGCTCAGTTGATTTAGAATCCTTGGGTGAATACCATCCAGTTACATCACCTGTTTTTTATTTAGGGCTTCCAATCACCTTCAGATTCTCTCCAACAAAAATGGACTTTTGTCCACCCTCCGCCCACACTGTCTGCTGATACATGTTGGTCCATCCCCCCTACTGTGAAGCTGAAAAGAAATACTCATTTAAGATTTTAGCTTTTTCCTGATCTTCTGTAAGGTCCCCCCCCCCTTGATTCTCACTGTCCCATCTCTTGATTTCTACATGATAACTACATGATGAAGATGGCCGCCAGGCTGGGCACGTTGCTGTCGCTTGTGTTTTGAGTTCGTTTTGAGTTCGTTTTATTTTAGTTTTTTTTGTGCACGTTGTCAGTTTACTTTACGATATTGCGTTTTAATTTTTTTTTGAGCTCACGGTTTTGTTGGTGGACTGGCGTTCGTGGATGGATTTACTCTGTGGAGGGACGCCGGTCGGGCTCCTTGTTTTTGGCTCTTTCTCCCTTAGTTCCCAGTGCAGAGCCCCGGTGTGGTGGGAACGAGGAGTTTTACTGTTTCCCTGTGGATGTGAGTTCACACAGCCCTGAGGCTACTTTGGCATTGGGGAGAGAATGAGGAGTTTTATCCTGTCTCGTGGACACTAGGATTTTATTGTTTCGAGACTTTCTTGGCTGAGCTTTGGATAGAGGAGAGTTACATCTTTTGGATTGAATAGGACTTGGAGCGCCCCACTGTTTGATATACTAGTAGAATAGCGGTGAGGACGAGGAGTTTTAACCCTGTCTTGTGAACACTAGGACTTTGCAGTCCCGAGACCTTCCTGTCTGAGTTTTAGAATCGAAGAGAGCTACATACTTTGGATTGAACAGTGCTTGAAGCGCCCCGCTGTTTTTGATATATGCAGAATACTGTGGTGGGCTTGTTCCAGAGAGTAATGCTGGCTGCCGGAGACTGCTTTTTTTTATCTGTCTGTGGAGCTTTTGATGTCGGCCACTGTTACTGGATTGCCCCGGTGGGTGTCCGCTGGGAGTTTTGCTACGCTGCAGGGGGTTTGGGGTATTTTCTAGTTGGGGAGCTGGCTGGAGTACCTCACTCCCTTGGACCATGAAGACTGCTACATGAGTGGTATTTTTCATGGTTCTTTGGTAAGGGTGACTTAGACTCTTTTGAAAGGACACTCTTTTAGGGAGCAAAGGGGTACGAAAGTGGCTGATTTCTTTTGGACTAAATTTTATGGATCTTTGAATTACCTCAGTTAAATTTCTGAGACTTTTTTCTCTGGTCGTTTCTTCTCCTTTTGGGCCTTATTTAACTGTTTCCTACCTGATTTGGATTTATTTAATTTCTCTGCACTTTGGTTTTTTGGACTTTATTTAATTTTGTTACTGTTGAACCTGCATTGAGCGACTGTTGATTATTGCTCTTGGACACTAGGTGGTGAGAGGACTTTGTGTCCAAAAGTTTTATGTGTTTATTTATTTTATTATATATTATTTTAATTTTTTGTTTGATTTATAATTTTTTTGTCTTCTCCCTAGCTGTGAGAAAGAACAAATACCATCACCCCCTAGTTGTGAGAGAACTTGGGAGGAGTTTTAGTTCTTTGTTTTTTGTTTATTTTCCCCCATGATGGCTAGGCAGTGAGAGTGCCTTACCCTCCTTTTCTTCCCGGTGTTGAGAGTAACCGGGGAGTAGGGATTAAGGTGTGCCTTATTTGTTGGGGAATTGTTAATTTAGTTGTTGTTTTTGTTTTTGGTGTGTATTGTAGTTAAATAGCGACATGTGCTGGCCTTCTGTCCCCAGTGCGCTATCATCCTCCTCTCAAGACCTCTGCCCTTTGTTACTCCTCCTCTTCACTTTGAGAACCTACCAGCGCTGTGCGCTGGGTATTCATGGAAGAGGGAGGGAGGTTGGTGAACAGGGAGGATGAACGAGCGGCTCACCGTATCGGGGTAGTCAGGTCAGGAAGGCGCCCTGGGGCGAAATGGAATCCAGATCGAGGTTTACCTTGTCTGGTACCCATACCCAAGGGCACTACTGATTACAGTAGGCAGACAGGCTCGACAACCCCTGAAGTTTGTCCAACCCGGACGGTGTTATGCAATGCCAGGTCTGTTAGGAATAAGACCGCCATTATTGCTCATCTTGTTGGCTTGGCTGACCTGGCTTGCATCACCGAGACCTGGCTGGATGAAAATTCAGGCCTGATATTGGAGGCCATGACTCCGGCTGGGTACTCGGTGATACACCACCCGAGATTGGACCGCAGGGGCGGGCGGGTTGCAGTCTGTTTTAAGACTGAATTGGGTCTCACTAATGTAGTAGTAGGTGAGGCTGGGTCCTTTGAGTGTACAGTCGTAGCAGGTGGAGGTGTTCGAATCATGCTCATCTACCGTCCACCCGGAGATGGGAAACGTTTCTTACAGGAGGTAGCAGACTTCCTCATCAACATGTCATTTAAGTCACCCAGATTGATGGTTCTAGGTGATTTTAATGCCTGGGTCGACGATGAACTCTCTAATTTTGGTAATCACTTCCTCCAATTGATGTCTTCTTTGGGCCTCACACAGGTGGTTTCCACTGCTACGCATAAATCTGGACACTCTTTAGACTTAGTCTTCCTTCTAGGGATCGACGCATCCGATATGGGGGTGGAACCAGTCACCTGGTCTGATCACTATACCGTGAGGTTCAATTTTTGCACCCCCCTGAGAAGACCAGCCCCTGTGGAGATGGTCAGGTACCGCCCATTACGAAGTGTTACTTCACAAAGTCTAGCGGCGGTCCTTGACCTATCATCCTTCGTGTCGGTGAGCAGTAGTCCAGAAGCATTGGTGTTGGCTTATAATAAGGCCATCACGACAGCCCTGGATTCTATTGCTCCTGTTCGTGAGCGCCCCCTATCCCTTCGCCCCAGATCCCCGTGGTTTGACGGGACCCTGAGGGAGATGCAGAGACAGGGGCGAAGGTTAGAGCGTTGCTGGTGCAGGTCCGCCCTTGATGCCAACCACTCTAGATTGATGGAACATTATGTTAGCTATCAATCTGCAATCACCCATAAGAAGGCAGAATTCCTGTCCAGGGAGATTGCAGTTGCTCAGAATTGACTGGCTCAGCTGTTCCGAACGGTAGACAGACTGTGCAACCCAGCCTGCCTGCAAGTTCGGAAAGCTTTTTCGCAAGTAGAGTGCGATGAGCTCGCTCTATGCTTTGCAACTACAGTGGCTGACATCAGGGCGAACCTGTGTCCGGCAACCCCTAAGGGTGATGCTGTTGGACAGCGTGGGATCATAGTGCCCCAATTCTCCTGGAGTTCCTTTCGTCGACTTGAGTTCGTGGACATTATGAGGATCGTCCATATTATGCGTCCTACAAGTTGCAGTTTGGATCCCGGACCGACTCCCCTTATTTTGGGTTATTCTGATATCATCGGTCCGGTTCTGGCACAAATAGTCTGGTGCTCCTTGGAGTCAGGTGAATTTCCTTGCTCCCTGAAAGAGGCAGTGGTGACTCCTCTATTGAAGAAAGCTTCCTTGGACCCAGACTGTTTTTTAAACTACCAACCTATCTCTAACCTTCCCTTTATTGGGAAGGTTATTGAGAAGGTCGTAGCTGTCCAACTGGATGACCATTTAACCATCCATAATGTCTATGAATCCTTCCAGTCTGGCTTCCGGAAAAGACATAGCACCAAGACTACGCTGGTTGGATGTTAAATGACCTTCTGATGGCGAGGGATCAGAAGAGACGTTCCATTCTCGTTCTTCTTGATCTCTCTGCGGCTTTTGACACTGTGGACCACATGGTGTTATTAGCTCGCCTGAGGCAAATTTGTGGAATGTCTGGAACTGTTCTTAAATGGTTCACGTCATTCCTCACTGGGAGATCGCAAAGAGTTGTGTCAGAGATTTTTTCCTCTGACCCAATTTCTTTGTTGTGTGGAGTGCCTCAGGGATCTGTGCTGTCTCCCATGTTGTTTGCAGTGTATATGCTGCCTTGAGGTATCATTAGACGATATGGGCTGAGGTTTCACTGCTATGCAGATGATACCCAGCTATATCTGTCTTTTGCACCCGACCAGGATGGAGCTCTCTCGGTGTTTAACAACTGTCTGGGGGAGATCCAAGACTGGATGGATTCTAGCTGGCTAAAGTTGAACTCGGAGAAAACAGAGGTTCTGGACTTGGACCCAGGTGGTCAGATTGCGAGGCCGTATACTGACGCACCATCTGGTATTTTCCTTGGTGGTGTGTCTCTCCCATCCTCAGAACGGGTTCGTAACCTTGGGTTTATTCTTGAAGACAGGCTGACCCTTAAATCTCAGGTGTCAGCTGCTATCAAGACTTCCTTTTATCACCTTAGGAACACTGCCAGGGTTAGGCACCTTGTTCCGTCTGACTCCCTGCCAACATTGGTCCACGCTTTTGTATCTTCGCGTTTGGACTACTGCAACACCCTTTACTTTGGGCTTTCTGGGGCTGAAATCCGTCGCCTACAGCTGGTGCAGAACGCTGCAGCCCGGTGTGCTGGATCGTGGCCAGCAGGTCCTGTCACACATTCTTACATGGCGCAAACTGCACTGGCTTCCTATACGGTGTGATCACCTTTAAAGTCATTTACTGACTTTCAAAGCCCTTCACGATCAGGTCCAGCCTATCTGAAAGACCTTCTGGTTCCCTACTGCCCCGACCGATCACTCCGCTCAGCTGACATGGGGTTGTTAGAGATTCCAAGAGTAAGCCTAAAATCTCCTGGTAGCAGAGCATTTTCGTACGCCGCACCCACTCTTTGGAACTCTCTACCATGCCGGTTATGGCAGTGCACCTCCGTGGAGTCATTTAAGAGAGATTTAAAAATGCATTTATGGAATATGGCCTTCTTAGATAACTAAGTTATTTGACTATGTGTGGATTTTACTATAAATTTGCTACTATGATGATATGTTGTTTTTATGGATGTTTTTATGATTTTTATTTAGAGTTTTTGAACTTGTTTGTAAAATTGTTCAGCACCTTGATATTTTGAAAGGTGCTATACAAATAAAATTATTATTATTATTATTATTGATTTCCTCTTTTTACTCACTTACTTGAAGAAAATCTTATCCCCTTTTTTGACCTCCTTGGTGATCTTCTTGTCTGTTTGTGCCTTAACTGTCCTCACTCACTTTCCTGACTCCCTTTTCTCTTCCAGATATACGTCCCTGTTTGTCTGGGTCTACTTGTGCTACCTAAAATCTTTTTTCTCTCGCTTACCACCATAGCCACCTTCTTAGAGAACCATAGGTGGCCTCTTTCTCCTCCTACCCTTGCTTACTTCCTTCAAACTGTATACAGATGCCTTAGCTATTCCCTCCTTGATCTTTTTCCATTGGGTCTCCTACTCCTCCCCAGCCACCCCCCAAGGTATTTGCTGAGGCAGTCTCCCATTTCTTTAAAATCTGCCCTCCTGAAGTCCAGGACCCTTGTCTTAGTGTTTTTTTCTCTTGTCCAATCCTTATATCACACCACACAGTACAGTGATCATTTGTACCCAATGGACCACCCACTGAAATGTTTGCAATACTGCCTTGTTTTTAAATACCATGTCCAGCACTTCCCTGTCTCTAGTGGGTTCTGCAACCAGCTGCCTGACAAATGCCCCTGTAGGGAGTCAAGGATGGCCCTGCTTCTTGTTGTAGATGCTGTCAGAATGCCACAGTCTTCATTTGGCAGATGGAAGTCCCCCATAATCAATACTTCCCCATTGCTTTCCAGTCTACCAGTGGCCTCCCCCAAAACCTTGTCTAACTACTCCCCTGTATTGGTGGTATGTACACCACCCCCACGTGGATATAGGCTCCAGACCCAGGGCTCAATTTTCAAAGGATGATGCAGGGTTTGCATCAAGCCCTGCTTCAATCCGATGTAGCCGCACCAAACTCCTTTGATGCAGCTGCACCAGATTTAGACTTTGGGACAGATTGCGAAACTTTCTATGATTCATAGTGCAGCTTGTGCCAAATATTTGGTGAAGGGCCTATAACATGGGTCCCCTAATGGTGCAATGTTAGACCAGGGAAGACCTGGTCTAACTTGCAGCATTTGGCTCTTGGGATCAAAAATCCCTATCGTCAGCCAGGTGAATGTCGCAAGCCTGTGCATCAAATGATCTGTACACCAGGGGCTTGCAGCATTCACAGGGCTTTGAAAATCAAGCTCCCTGTCTCTAAGATGAGCCAAATTACCTCCAGCCCTTCCCCGTTCCCCTGGTGTTCCTGTATCTCTATGGCTTTTATACCTTCCCTCACATATAAAGCAATCCCCCCGTTACCTTTCCTCCCTGTCCTGTTCTTCCAAAATATGATGTAGCCTGGGGTTGTTGGTACACCATGACTCTGTTATGGCCACCAGATCCAGGTCTGCCTCCACAATGTTTGCTTCAAGGGTAGGAATTATTTTTTCTAGGCTTCTTGTCTTGGCACTCATGGAGCTCCACTCCTTTTGTCCCTCACTTCCCCTTTCCATTCTTTGGCCCTTCCATTTTTCCAGTACTGTCATCCCCTTTTTCATTTTCCTTCTGCTTATCCTCCTTATCCTTTCTTCCAGCTTCAGATCCACTTCCTCACCTGCCCATCTGGCCTCCCCCTTGTCCTTATGCCCCTCTACTCATGCAGAGTTCTTTTCCCTTGGGCATCTCCTCGCTGCTGCTCTAATCTCTAGGAGGGACAGTCTCTCCCCTATCATTTTTTTCTGACTCCTCCTTGGCTAGTTTAAATGCCCATCAAAGTAAAATTAAATCTTCTATCCGGGACTGCAGTCCCCCTCTCAAATAGATGGAGACCATCTCCTTTGTACAGGTTTCTATCCTGCCACATAGGACCCGAGTCCTTGATGTAGCTAAAACCCTCCTCTTCCTTGCACCATGCCTTCAACCACTCATTGAAGACCCTGGTGCAGTGTTTCTTAGTCTCCACCCAGCCATATACAGGTAGCACCACAGTGAAGGCCACGGGATGAGCTACCTGCTACAGGCACATGCCCACTTCCTGAAAACTTTCCTGCACCACCCCTTTTAGGTCCCTTGCCAGGTCATTTGTCCTCAGAGAGACAATGACATCCAGCTCCCCCTCCTGCCCCATCTTCCTAGCAATCCTAAGGCTCTGCTCTCCATCCCTCTGTACCGAGGCACCATGTAGGCACCTCACCTTCATCTTTCTTTCCCATCCTGCTCCCAAAACTATCCTCCTAACAATTGAGTATCCCCCAGAAGTAACTTCCTCCTCTGCTGGGGTCCTCTGCCTCCCAACTTGGGGCCTTTCCTATGGAGAACAATCATATCCTCACTGACCACTACCACAGGTGCCTCCTCCTGGCAGTCCTGTCCCACCAAAGTGGCAAATGAGTTGCATGGTGGCACCAGTTGAAGAATCTGCTCTTGACCAGCCACCCCCACCCTCCTGGAGATCACCACAGTCCAGCAGGCCCTTACCCTTTGCACCCTTAGAGGCAATGGTGGTAGACTTGGTGGCCCATGTGTGGAAGAATAGGTCCCCCCAATCCAAGCCAACTAGGCTCAGAGTCTAGGGACCTCCACCCTCCACCCAGAGAGGTGCATGCAGATGTGGCTGTACCTTAGTCTCCAAAAGGTCTCTCCGAAGACTGCCTCTCCACAGCCACTGCACAGCACCACTCTCAATATTTCAGTTTCTACATATTCTATTATCCTGGAAAAGAACTTTGTACCCTTACCCCAGATAGTGTTCCCACATTTTCTCATTTTTGTTTAATTTACCCTTTTGTTCCTTCATCCTATATAGGGTTTCATAAGTTTTCCCCTTTTGCTTTTACTGAGAATCTTTCTAACTTTCCCCTTTTTTGTTTTGTATATATCTTTGTTACTTGACCCTAGATAGGGTGTTTTATGCTTAACTTTTTTTTTGCTTCTTTTTCACCCTCTTTTTACCCTTACCCTAGATAGAGTGTTATATCTATTCTCACATAACAGGTGCTTATAGTTCCTATTTAACAGGTGCATTTAGTTTCTGCAATCCCATACCCATGTAGCAGCAATTAAACAGGTAGTCTTACATTAGTGTACTAGCAAAGTTCCCTGTGTGCCTCCTGTCACCTGTGGATACCTGTCAATGCCTAAGATGCTAAACCCTCTTCCACTCCTGTGCTTTTCTTCTCATGCTGGGACATGAACGTGAGTCCCAAAGTGAACTTTAAGAAGAGCAGAGTCCCTGCTACACAACAGCAATGACAACCACTGAGGAAATTTGAGGGCACTTGAGGCAAGTGGTGCCTTAGGGACTTCCAGCATGTACTGTACATATTGTAACTGCATAGTTAAAAGACAGTCAGAAGGGAAATAGTGATCACTTGGTTTGTCAGACATGAAGAGTCCATCTATGTAGTACAATGTCTATAGAAAGGAAGAACTAAGGTGTCAAGCTATCCAGAGAGTCAGAGGAACTGAGATCCACTTGGGATGGGAGAAAACTGCCATGCATCCCAACGATAGGCTGAAAAAGGAAGTGGCATGGCTGCAATAGCCTGGCAATGGTGTTGGTAGGCTATCTGGAACCACCAGAGATATGGACATGTGGCGTATATATGAGCAGAGAACAGATATAGGATAGTACAGTGGAAATGAACTCTAAAAATGAATTGGGATCCAAGATCCATGATAAAGGGTACAAATAGCCTTTATCAGTCCTTCATCAGCAAAAGGCAAGTACTTGGAACTTTCCAAGTACGTGCACTTCACTGCTTAGATCAGGCAGGGTTTCACAGCGACTCAGAACTTTCCCGAGCCACAGAAAAATAAAATAACAGTAATGAGTGCAAGGGAATTCCCAGTGAGAGACATATATCCCTAGACATGAGCACCCCCTTGGGTCATGCCCACCCCTACTCCATGGTAGTGAAGCAGATGGTTGCAGCCATACACCTGCTGGGAGGGTGCAAAAGAATAGTGTTTTTATATGTTATGTTATTTTGTTTCAGTTTGACTTAGTTCAGTTTCAATTAATCTGAAATGGCCACAAGCCTTTTGAGCTGGGGGACTAGGATATAAAAAAAGAATGAGCTTCCCATCTCTAGTTTAAATTAAAATGGTTTATTTTTCATGGACAGATGGTATACAGGCACAGGCTAGAACAGGTATATATGTACTTGTCACAAAAATAGCACATCATGTTTCACCCGAGAACAGAGCAGAGATGAAAACACACACAAAGCAGGAGGAAAATGTTATCTTTCAGCACATTTCTGAATAGTAGTGTCATGGTAAAAAGTAATTATGTTCATATGTAACTGTTGACAGTTTTATGTTCACTCAATTTCACTTAAAGAGCCTTATAAATTACTGCTTAGATGTAATAGGTTGGCCTTATTCCAGTTTTTTTTTGTGTGTGCTCTGGAGTTTAAAGCAGTAGGATACAGTAGGTAGCATGGGGAATGAAAAAAGAGTAGTATCTTCACTCTAACTATCTGACATCTAAGAGAAGAATATATTCAGCTACTATCTTTTTGGGAGTCCTAAGAAATGCTGCAAGAATGGTTTCTGGTTAGTTTTATATTGACAATATCATTTTTCTGAACGTTTTAATACCAAATCCAAAACTACATTATAATCACACCTGGTAAATGTCAAGTTTGTAGTTTCCATGTAAAGGTACTTGATATATGAGATAATGTTTAATCATTCATCAAAACACTGCTCCTGTGGAGATTGTGTGACTAATACTAGGGTCAGATAGTTCAACTGAATGGCATGAACAAGTGAACCTGACAGCTTGCAATACTACATGACCTTTGTATGTTTATGAAGGATATTTTCACTGGCACTATCACCCTTCCAATAGTTGGTTAACTAGGATTTGCAGCTTATCCTTTAGGTAGGGAAATCGGCAGACTAGATGGGCCAAGCAGTCCTTATTTGGCATCAGATTCTATGTTTCTACGTTAGAACAGTATTTTAACTTATATAGCATGTTTCATGTTTGAAGCGTTTGTTCAAAGGGTATTATAAACCAACGAATTAGAGACTAATAATTAAGTTATTGTATGTTGTGGGAAAACACAGTTTTTATATGCTCCACACCATATCACACAAAATCATCTATGTTCTCATTAGAACTTACTGAACTAAAAACAGGAATGTCTGTTAGAATACTGGGGATATACCCTACTCATTTCAAATGATACCAGAAGAGGAAGTGTAGTCCAGTGACTGGAGCTCGCTAAATTATAACCAGATACAATGAGATTCCCAGAGCTCGACTTTCAAAGGGACACAAATAATGCAAGGTGCTTGCATCAAACTGACATGATGCAGGGGGCACACTGTGCCACACCTTGCATCATTCCTGATTTCTGAATAGTGCTTGCGGCACTGTCAGGCAGCCTTGTGCCCAGCTTGCAGTGAACCACAGGCTACGCCATTGCACTGAGGGGTGTTACACCACTATGCAGCTGCAATATCCCCAACTTGTAGGCAAAAGAAAGGAAAAGGTTTCACACTGGGACGGTGGTGCTCCGGCAACTAATGCACATTTCAACTACGAAAAAAGCTGAGCACTCACCACCTCAATTTACACGGACACCAGAGATAGTTTTAAAATTACATTTATTGGAATATCAAGCACTGACATATTTCAGATTATAGCAGATCCTTTATCAAAGGCTCTTGATAAAGGATCTGTCATGATCTAAAACTTGTCAGTGCTTCATATTCCAATAACTATAATTTTAAAACTATCTCTGGTGTCCGTGTAAATTGAGGTGGTGAGTGCTCAGCTTTTTTTCTAGCTGAAATATCCCCAACTGCAGAATTTTCAAACCCCTGCACTGGCCGCAAACATTGCACATGGTAAGACCACACAGAGATGGTCTAACAGTCCCTTCATCACCTCTGTCAACAACAGCTACAGTACCTGGAGTAGGGTGGCTGGGTTTGAGCAGCAGGCACAGAGACCAATGGCCAGAGAGAGTGTTGGACAGAGTGTCGTAATGGCACAGACCAGGGTAGTCTATCCCTTGGGCATGCATAGGGATATGTGTGCGGTGTTGCATCTGAATGCCACAGGAATGCCAGCAGCATAGCCACTGCACTTGACACTACATGTCACGTTGCAATTAGTAAGGAAGCCATTCAAACATACTAGTCATCAGTATTTTTTCACACTTAGAACTGTGGGCCCATGGAATAAACTTCCTGTAGATGTGATTATCAGTGAAACCAAGGACATATTCAAACATAAACTTGACAGATTAATAAATTCAGGATTCAACCTTTCATATTATTATTTGGTTTAGTATAAAAGCGTCATGGGCAAATGCCTTCTTGCTCTTTCTATGACCTTAATATGGACCTTAGTAGTATGCTCTGGGGCAGCCTGTGCCCAGTGTGCTGCACAGAATCACACAGTCATGTGGATGTTGAAACAGGGAGGCTGTGTCTGGTTACTGGGCACAGTGCTGCATCATCGGGGATCCAGTGTTACTTCTACCACCACCAATGCACTGCATGCACTTCTGTTGCCCACAGATTCCTCCCCCCCACACACACAGTCATCGTGCTGCCTGTCACTCCTGGACTATCCTTTCTGTTTGTCATTCTCTATCCCTGTCCTGGACTGTGCAACCACCACATCCTGACCCGACCCTCCCTGTCCTCCACAGCCTCTGCCAACCATCTGAGCACATGGCCAGTCGGTCTGTGTCAATGGTGGCACTGCCACATAACCATCCCAGAGCTTGAGGCAATGCCCTCCTATGCAACATTTGTTTGTTGCACAGGGGGTAGTTGTAGCAAATGTGAGGTGTTTGGTGCCGGGACCCCTCCTGTACCAAAATCATGTGCAAGGTCCTTGGAGCATTGGGTTTTGATACAAGCTACAATTTGCCACAGCGTGCATCGATCTATGGGCTCTTTTGAAAATTGAGCCCACTGGTTAAAACCTAACCATACTCACTATGTGAGCAAGTCATTTGACAAATCTGTGTTTCAGTCTTCTCTAGATCACACAAAAAGGAACATCCTCATTGTGGACACACTGTTTAAAAAATAAATTATCTAAAAAAAAAGACAGTTATAAAGAGAGATAATTAACTTCTACCTGGATGATGACAGGAAATAACAAGAAGGAATATTTGATTTAATATCCCACACACAGGATAGCAAATCCTATTACCATTGTAATTTTTTTTGTTTGTAAATGTAATATTTTGCACAAGTCTGCTGTCTTGCTTATTTTACACTGCATTTGTTACTTTATTTTGTTCAGTACCCTCCCCCCCAAAAAATCACATCAGAAAATGAGCTCCATCTTGGTGTGTCTCTCCTGGTCAACAGGTTTTACATAGATAAAAGCACAATCCTCCCAGTAACAGTTACTGCACTGCAATATTAGTGTTGAAGCTGAGCCTAGGCTCCTGGTATAGGACATGAACCCACAACTTTCTTTTCCAAAAGGTAGTAGTAATTAACCCAACTGAGTCATGCTGACACAATGACCAAGACCACTGCTTGAAAGTATTTACCTGTAAAAGCGCTGAAATCATGGAACTCAGTTGGTCTAAATTGCCAAAACTGTGGAAACAAAATCCTCTAGTCCCATGTTTTATAATTGTTGATGTTCTTTCTGGAATGTCACTTCAGACTCATTAATTAGGTAATACTGTTTTTAAATCAGATTGCATGTCTTACATGACTCATTTTAGGGAAAAAAATGATCTCCCTGCCCTGCTCTGTTCACTAGAGGTTATTGCAGGTCTTGTAAACGTGTCTCTTCCAGCTCCGCATAAGAATCCCATTTTTTTATTTAATATTTTATAGCTTTTCTGTTAAATTATAACATAACTATCTTAAAAGGGAGTTTCCAGGAAATACCTTTTCAGTCACCATAAATCATGGCCCTTGACTATGATCTACTGTGTTTAGTTTTCTGGTTGTGTAAAAAAAAATCAAAGGCAGTCTACAGTACGAATAAACTTGAAAACAAGTCTTTGAAAGTTTGCATGCAAGTATATATGGAATGCCTTGACTCAAAATATGCAATTTATCTTCAAGTGTCAGGAGGCAGAAGGATTGAAACTCAGTAGAGGTCAAATCACAAGTTAGTTATGAAAGTCCTGCCCCCTCACAAGTAACGATAAATTGTGTTTTTTTCTGAGTCAGACAAGTGAGTATTTAATTTATGCATCAGTTTACTTGTTATCACTTTTAAATCTGTAGTTTGTTTGAATATTGAACAGTTTACTTTTGATTTCAAATGTTGGCTTCACTGCTGCACTAGGCAATTGTGATGACATCAGCATTCTGAAATCTACTGTGTGATTGGTTTAGTACCCCACAGTACCGTAACTAACCTTTAAGGTAACATTAGTGCCAACACTAACAACAAGACATCATGAAATCTTGAGGTTAGCTACAAAGATATCACTTGTTGTCTTGCCATTTGTGTCTCCATTGACAATGTGTGTGTGTGTGTGTGTGTGTGTATGTATCTGTCTCTATCATTGCAAAAAACTACATTAATGCAAATATTAGGGTTGAAGACTGCAAAGCAGACAAGGTAAGGAAATGAAAAACATTAGGGTTTGGAGCTGTGGGAGTCTTGGCAAATCAGTAATGTGGTGTTCCTTGTGATTTTTCAATCCTAATGTCCACCCCACTCCACACAGCTCATAGCCTCCTCTTCAAAGCACAAAGTACATCTCCAAGTCAGTGCCTCATAAGCATATTCTCTTCATAAGTAGAGAAATGTGTCTCAACACATGTAACCAACAAAGAAGAAGTGAAACATCTTCTTCCTGCAGAGTATCCTCCAGAAATAGATTGATCTCCACTTGGGTTTGGAAATGACTACGACTATCTGGTTCACTTTAACAATCATTATTACAAACAGCACTTTTTTTTTTCATTTTTGGTAATTGTAGTAGGACCATTTTTAGCTGTCTTTATTATTCTCATGGTTATCATCTGCATCACTGGCACCGCTAGTCATGTTTGATGAATCATCATTAACATTAAACATTTTTTAACATGACTGCCCATTCTTTCAATCACACTGTGAGTGGTACATGCAGTTTGTTTACTTTTTTCAGTGCAATAACTACCTGCCCTAGTACCACTTTTGCTTCTGTTATGGGTGGGAGCCACCGATTCCTTCTGTTTTGTACAGGCTTTTTTATTGTGCTCTTTGTGTTGGTAGATTCTATCCCCTCATTTCTGGAAAAGTTTTTTTACTGTAAGGAGGGCTCGGAGTTTGGAGGCTGAGATGTTGGATTTTGTGCTTGTTGCAACATGTCTGTCACAGCAGAACAGCTACTTGCTTGGTTCTTCTTATCTCCCCTGCCTCTTTTTCTATTTACCCTTTCCCTGATTTCCCATGGTAGGTTGCTTCCACCTGGAGCAGGGAGCTCTCACTTGTGATTCTTTAACTAGTCACATTTTTGTGCTTAAAAAAAAGTAACCCCAAAGAGGGAGGCTCCAGTCATCACTGACAGGTACAAAGCATGCCCTATGTCCTTTGGACTAGGGCACTCTCATTTGTGTAGCTTTAACTTGTTACTTTTTGGGCTTAAAGAAGTCACCTGAAAGAGGGAGGCTCCAGTCGTTACTGAGAGGCAGAGCCTACTGTTCCTACTGCCTACACCAGGGTACTTACATATTCTGAGAAGGTATTATTTGGTGCTGGTGGTAGCAAGTAAATTAAAAAAAAGCCACCCTTGTGCCATCACTGGCAGAAACCTGCCCTATGACCTCTGGACTAGAGCACTCTCACTTGTATTTCTTTAACTTGTCACTTTTTGGGTTTTAAAAAAGTCACCCCAAAGAGGTAGACTCCAGTTGTCATTGACTGTCTGAGACTACTGCCACACCAGTGCACATAAGTTATCAGATTCGTTTGTCATGACCTTCCCCCATGAAACCATGCTGCATGTGGTCTTGCAGCCTATTGGATTCAGAATATTCTCCCCGTCTCTCCTTCAGTAAAGTTTCCATTAATTTCCCTATGACTGAAATAAGACTGACTGACCTAGAGTTGCCACCTCCTCTTGCTGCCACTGTTATATTGAGAGACATACAGTAGAAACATATGTAGAAATATACATTTTGTAGACAATGACGGCAGAGAAAGACCAAAGGTCCTTCTGGTCTGAGCAAGTTCCCTATTTAGCCCTGAGGCCTATTGTTCCTTTGGTGTTCAAGCCCTCCCTCCCCCCATTCTCCTCCCCAGTTTTGATACACTGTGCAACTACTATACCCTTTATTCTCCCCAGCCATCATTAAAAACACGGACAGTTTTTTTCACCCACCACCTCAGGTTGCAGCCTGTTCCATGGTCCCATAACCCTTTTTATAAAATAGTATTTCCTCATATCCCTTTGAACCTTCCTCCTGTTAGCTTCCACTAATGATCATGTGACCATGAGCTGGTATTCAAGTAAAATGGTTCCCCATAGTTCATCCTGTTAAATTCTTTTAGGAATTTGAAGGTCTGTATCACACCTCCCTTCTCCCTTCTTGTTTCTAGCGAGTACATGTTCAGTGCCTTGAGGTGCTCCTCATAGGACATGCCCTGCTGGTCCTGAATCATTTTTATTACCCTGCAATGCACTGTCTTAAACTGTCCCTATCTTTCCTGAAAAGAGGACACCAGAAGTGGGTGTAGTACTCCAGGTGGGGCATCACTAAGGATCTACATAGGAGAAGTATTGCCTCTCTTTTCCTGCTATCAGTATCCTTCCCAGTATATCCAAGAATCCTATTTGCCTTGCTATAAGCCTTGTTGCACTGATTTTTTTATTTATTTATTTAAATCTAGGATTACAAATACCTTTGAGCCAAGGTTCTTTCACAAAGGTTCCACATCAATAAACAGGACAGTACCACAGAATACAACAGATTAAATGCAGTTTTAGGCAGGATAAACAGATTAACAATAAGTTACAAGTAAATAAATGGATACATTTAGAATAAGACAGGCAGGGGTGCAGAGGGAATACAATTGGGTTGCAAAAAAGGGTAAGACACTGGGAGGCATGAGCATGCCAGGGGCAATTGTTGCAACATCTAGAGAAATGCAGGTAGTGGGGCTGGGTCAAGAGGGGGCAATGAGGAGAGGGAGGAGGGAGGAGGAAGGATAAAGGGAAAAAGAAAGTGCAATGTGAATACCTTAGGCAACAATTGTGGAATAGAAAGGAGGGCTGATTAGGTGAGGCAGTCACAGGTGCTAAGGGCAGAGAGACTGAGTTGGAGCCTTGTTTTGAAAAGGCCAAGCTTGGGAATGGAGGTGATCTCAATGTTCAGGCTTTTCAACCAGCTGGAGGCCCTGTAAGCAAATGACCATTGTCCCAGGAAGGTTCTGCATTGCGGGACCAACAGGAGTTGAGTTTCAGAGCCCCTAGTAAGGCTTGAGTTACTACTTGGACAGAGGAGGGCTTGGACCCCCAGCTGGGCAAGGCCCATGGTTATCTTTTTTGCCATAATGCAGGTTTGGTATTTTAGGTGGTTTAAGAGTTGTAACCAGCCAGTTTGTGCATAGAGGTCATATGTATGGTTAAGTCGATGAGATCCAGTGATAAGTCAGCAGGCTTTGTTGAGTAATGTTGAAATGCGTCTGAGGGCTGTTGGAGTTGTCAAGCCATATATGATGAGGCCATAGTCAATAATGGAGACAACTGAGCTTTGAACTGCAACACTTAGTGCTGATGGGGTTAGGCATGACCTGTGCCTATAGAGGAGATCGATTTGTTTATTGGCAGTCTTAGCGACGTTGTCGATGTGGGCCCTATAGGACAGGTTACTGACAAGAGTGACCCCCAGATATTTAAAGGATTGTACCTGTTCAAGGGTCATACCAAGGCAGTTTGTGATGGTCAGAGGAAGCAGCCTGTGCTTGCTGTGGGAGTTACAAAATAGCATAGTCTTTGTTTTTTTATAGTTGAGAATGAGTCTCTGTTTGCTGAACCAGTACTCAATTGAGGTGAAACCAAGTTGGAGATTATTTTGCAGAGATAGTGGGTCCTGACGGGAGGTGTGAATTACGGCATCATCAGCATAGAGTATAATTTGTTCTGGGAAAGATTGAGGGAGTCTATTCAGGAAAAGACTGAAAAGAAGTGGGCCCAGTATGGATCCCTGGGGAACTCCAGAGTGGACTGGCCTAGCATCGGAGAGGACACCAGCAATTTTTACCCTTTGTGATCTATTTTCAAGGTAACTTTTAAAACAGTCCATGGAGTCTGGGGAGAGCCCAGCAATTAGGAGCTGTTACAGTAGCAGTCAGTGATGGACAGTATTGAAGGCCTTCATAAGATCAATGTAGACTGTCCCGGCTAGGTGACCATTGTCCAGGGAACAGTGGATGGCTCTGGTAAATTCCAAAAGGGCAGAAGAGGTACTGTGCCCTTTTTTTTTGAAGCCATGCTGTTGTGCACAGAGGATATTGTATTTGTCTAGGTAGTCAGCAACAAAGTGTGTGAGAGCTTTGGAGAGGGGAGACAATATGGAGATTGGGCAGTAGTTTCCATGATTGGTCTTGTCTCCGTTTTCATGGACCGGAGTGAAGGTAGTGGATTTCCATCTGTCAGGAAATTGACTGAGGCTGAGGGAGAGGTTGAAAATCTTGGTTAACGGTCGAATCACTTCGTCAGGGGCGAGGGACAGCAGTTTTAGATCAAGTGAGTCCCCACTATTTCTTGAATTGGCAATTGCTTTACTGATGTATTTGTGTACATCATGCATTAAGACTGCTTTAAAATAGAAAGGAGGGAGGGTAGAGAAGGAAAGAGTGCTGGTAGGATGGGCAGAGGGGACAACATCATTGAAGAAGGGGGGGACAGAGTTGAGGTCTGTGAAAGTGGTATTGAAAGTATTAGCAATAGTCGTGGGGTCCAGGGTAATAGCCCCATCGATGTCTATTATAGTTGGGGAAGTTTTTGGCTGCTTTCTGATTACTTCTTTGATATTGTTCCAGAACGCTCTCCCACTGCCCCATGAATTGGTGAGAGCTTCCCTGTAGTAGGTGCTTTGAGCAGTCTGATCGCTTGCTGAATAATTGCTTTAGGGAGTTGCTGATGAAAATTTCAAGGTCTTGTTCCTCAGCCATTGTACTGACTCTAGTACACATTCCTGGGGTTCCTGTTCCCTAGGTTCATCACTTTACACTTTTTGGCATTGAATTTCAACTTCTGGTTTTCATGGAATAAAATTCCACAGGTCCCACCAGAAATGAATAGTTAATTCAATACAGCTGCCCGCCCCTTATGTGTCAACAAACAATGTTCAAAAGAAAAGGGGTTGGGGGGGCACTTCATTCAACAATGGACAGACAATTTCTCGTTTTGCTGCTATTCCTTTTTTATTTTCATATTTTTTTCAGGCTATAAATGTCAGCGTTTTGCATATACAAACATATGCTTCCTCAGGAGAATTTCAACTACCAGACCCTTCACCACTGCTCCAGCTTCTTTAAGTCTCTACTTTTCCTTTATTCCCTCATCACTATCCACCCTACCACAGAGCTTAGTGTCATCTGTGAAGAAATATAGCTTGCCCTGGATCTCCTCACTAATGTCACCGATCAACGTGCTGAAGAGGACTGGGCACAGGACAGATCCCTGTGGATACCCACTCATGACCTCCCTCTCATCTGATATAATCCTATTAACCACTAACATCTGCTGCCTACCCTTTAGCCAGTTACCTACCCAGTTTACTATGACCTTAGCCAAAGCCAGATCCTCCATCTTCTTCAGCAAGCTTCTGTGGGGTACTAAGTCACAAGCATTGCTGAAGTCATAGTAGAGCAAATCCACAGCATGGCCATTATCCAATTCCCTTGTTACCCAGTCAAACAAAACTATCAAGTTAGTCTTTCAAGACCTCCCTGCCATGAATCCATGCTGCTTACTACCCTGGAGGCCATTGCTTTTCAAGTAGTCCACAAGATCCTCTTTGGCCAGTGACTCCATCAGTTTACCTACAATAAAGGTAAGACTGTCTGTACCTCCCTGCTTGTTCCTTGTCCCTTCCCCCTTATAGAGTGGAACTACAGAATATCAGCTACCCTCAATCCTTCAGAACTGCCTCTGTCCTTAGAGATCTATTGAATAGACCTACTAGGGGATCAGCCAGTTCTGCTGCCAATTCCCTGAGCATCCTTGATGCAAACCATCTGGTCCTGGGGCCTTATCAATCTTTAAGAGCTGCCAGTCCTTTCAGGATCCTTTTGTTAGTAAATGCTGGCTGCCTAATCTTCAGGACCCCTTAGTAACCACTTTGATGTCACACGCTGGCAAGGACCTACCATTCTCCTGAGTGAAAACTAAGCAAATGTGATAGTTAAGGATGGTGCCTTTTGACTGTCTGCCTCAATAACCTATCCCCCTGTCGGCCTCACAATTCCTTCTACTTTCTTCCTTTTGTCATTATTATACACAAAGAACTGTGTTTCTCTACTCTTGACCCATCTTCAATATGCAGCTCTGTGCCTGATTTTGCTTCCCTAACTGCCCTCTATGCCTCTATATTTTTCTGCAAACTTTCTTCCTCCCCCTCCTTTTCTTCAGATCTGTAGAAGGCCTTTTTCTTGGCCATCACTGCTTCCCTGACCATTGCTGAGAGCTATAGTAATCTTTTTAACCTGCTCTTTTTGATTACCATTCTAATGCATACCTTTGATGCCCTGAGACTGGCCCCCTTTATTGTCCCTATCTCTCTTCTACCCATCTATGTTGTCCACCCCTACTAACCTATCCCTGACCAGCTCCTTCAGCCTATTGAAGTCTGTCCTTCTAAAATCAAGGACTTCACCTCTCAGTTGCGGTTTTCCAGACACAAGGGCTAGTTTGAACCAAACTGAGGCATGGTCACACTGTTCCCTAATGGCTCCCTTACTTCCACAGCTCCTACCATCTCTGATTTGGATGAGCACCACATCAGGAACTGAGGCCAGGCCAATTGGCTCTTTAACTAACTGTACCAGCAGACATTCCAGGAATGCATCCAGCAAGATCTGGCTTCTGGTGCTCCTGTCCACTGGAACATCCCAATGGCTATCTGGCAGATTATGATCACCCACCACCAGTACTTTCTCTTTAGTTACCCCTCTTTTCAGTTCTTCTCTGAGCTCTCTGTCCCTCTCTTTCCCTTGCCCTGCCAGTCTATAGATCACCCCAAGGGCAGTTTCTTGCCTGAGGCTGCCATGAGTTGCACTCACAGCAACTCATTCTTCCCATTATTACCACGGATGCACCCATTTTAAGTCACCTGTATGCCCTCCTTCACTTAAAGAGTTACCCCTTCCCTATTCCTGTTCCTCTATCCCTTCTAAACAATGAGTACCCAGGGACCATCAGTTCCCAGTCATTATTTTCTGAAGCCCAAGTTTCTGTTATGGCCACAATGTCCATCTCAGTATCTGTCATCAGATCCTTGAGCTCACTGATTTTATTACCGAGGCTCCTGGCATTAAAGCTTGTCCCCCTTCCATCTGACCCCTGAGCCTGCTTTGCTACTACCCTTGTGCTTCAAATGTCCTCTCATCCCCTTGTTTTTCTTGGTGCTTCCACCCTTTGCATTCCCATTTGACTATGTTAGGCCTTCTTCAGTCCTCTGGAACCATTCCTGTTTTCAGTGAGTTGTTGAACAAGGCTGTCAGTGGGAAAGCTAACACCTCCCTGAGTTCGTTTAGTATTCTTGGGTGTATCCTGAACAGTCCTACAGACTTGCCCACAACCTCATTCCTGCTACTCCCTGGTGGTCTGCCCCCACAACTGTGAAGATGGGAGGAAGTAACTGTTTAGGATGTCTGTTTTTTCTTGGTTCTGTTCTGCACAGTCCCCCTCTTATGCACTTCTGACACTCACTATCCCTCCCCTTGCTTTTCTTGTCTTGCCTTTGTATCTGAAGAAAGTCTTAGCCCCTTTAGTGACCACTTTGGCAGTCCTTTCTACTGCCTGCACCTTTGCTCACCTCACCATCATGCCTGCTTTCTTCTGAGTTTTTTGGTATATCTCCCTGTCTTTCTCCCTCTGTGTTTCTTTATACCTCCTAAGTGCAAAAACAAAAAAATGAAAATTCATATACAATGAAGTTTGTTGCCTATAATCTCATTAAAGGGATAATGGGAAATAAAATTAATTGGCAAGATATTAAGTTAGTCTACAGATATCAAGTCAAACTGTATAAAGGTTGGTTGTATGTAGTTTTAAGAAACATAGATAAACAAAGGTGTATATTAAAAGAGAAAGATAGTTTCCCTGATTTAGGAGTATTATTAGATATGACTATTAGAATAACTAAGGGTGTTTTGAATGATCCTATGGGGGGCAGGTAGTAACAAACGCCATTAAAGATAAGAAAGACCAAGTTCCAGTAAAACAACCTAGAATCACAGCATTTCTGAAACCAGTTGAGATAACTCACATGTTAGAAGGGGAGATGGTAGAAGGTATCACAAGAAGAGGCAGGAAACAACTAGGGCAGAGAATTAACTCCTTTATAATATTGGAAACTGAAGAAAGCTCAGAGTCTGAAGAAGCTGGCATATCAGTAGAGAAAGAAGAAGAGTGGGAGCCTACTAGTATAATAAGTCTGAATGACAGTTCTGTGGTGACCTTGGAGACAATGAATTGACAGAAGGACACTAATACATGGATAGACATAGTGTCCTGGAATGTTGCAGGCTTTAAAGAAAAAATGGAGGATAAAGCTCGCATAGAATGGATTTCAAACTATGCAGTATTGCTCCTTCAAGAAACATGGATGGGTAAATTGGATGAGATATGTTGAAAGGATATAGAATCTGGGCTTTGCCTGCCCATAAAATCTCTAAATATGGTAGATGTAAGGGAGGGTTGGCTATCTGTATTGATGTATCTCTCGATTTTGTGAAAACTGAAGTTAGTATGTAGAATGAGTTTTATATGTATATAGTTATAATAAGACATCTACAAAGTTTGGCTTTATTTAATGTATACATTGCCCGCAGTATTAAATCAAAAGAGTTTGTTGCCTTTCTTAAGCAGATTGGGCAGGATATAGAGTCATTAAAATCCAGATTCCCGGGTGTATCTATACTTTTGTTTGGTGATTTTAATGCACATATTGGTACTGGTATTGAAGATTTTTCCCAGATTGGGGAATTGATGACCTCTTGGATATCCCTTTATGTCAAGCAAAGGATGGGTTTCTAAGTCTAAAGGGCAAGTCACTATTAATGTTCCTGGACAAATTTAGTTTACAAATTTTAAATGGAAGAACAAGGGGAGGATTGGAAGGGAGAAGTGACTCCCTCACAATCAAAGGAGGTAGTGTGTTGGATTTGGATATTGTGGAAATTACAGATTATTCTAGGGTGAACCATTTTAGGAATCTTATACTATGGAACAGTGATCATTTTCCTGTGAACTGTTCAGTGAATTTATGTATTAATCAAATGATGAAAAATAATCAGTTAAAACGGGAGGCTAATCAAAATATGTGCATTAAAAATGGAAAGAAAATTGTATGGAATGAATAAACAAAGGGAATTGTTGATGAGATCATTCAGAATCATAATTTGGTTAATCACCCTGTTGTTAAAATGAATAATATGGAGGCTATCCTTAAAATAAAATATTTTGGAACTTATACACAACAGATAGTTGAGGCACTGATTTCTAAGAAAAGAAGATTGACAAAGCTTTATATTGGTATTGTCCATCCATGGTTTGATCAAGAATGTTTATATCAAAGGAAATAAATCAAAAGTGTAGGAAAACTAAGATAAAAAATACTTCCTCGGTTGTATTGAAGGCATTCAAAAACTTAAAATCAGAATATAGGAGTATGATATATAAAAAGAAAAGGGATTATCATTCATTATTGTGGGCTAACTTACAAAAGGCGATCTGGCATATAGATAGTCAAACATTTTGGTCACTTGTGGCATTTGGGTGTAGTGAAAAAAATATTCAGTATAATTTATTGGGTCTAATTTCAGAAAATCAATGGATATGTCATTTTAGTAAAATCTATGATAGTAATCTGAAAGTGCTCCTCTCAGTTACATAAATGAAGGCACTGAGGATTCGGGGTCACTTATTTTTTCACCAGTGGAAGAAAAAGAAGCTATACAAGCACAGAAGAGGAATAAAGCTTCAGGGATAGATGGTGTTCCAGCTGAAGTATTTCTCCATAATATTGATCATTGGGTAGAGGTCCTGACACCATTATATTTGTCAGCTGGTCAATCTTTCATCCTCCAGTCAAATTGGAATCAAGTGGTGATTATTCCCCTCTTTAAGAAAGGCTCAAAGCACCATCCGGCATGTTACAGACCAGTAACTTTGCTTTCAATTGTTCAAAATATTTATACTCATTTGTTACTTCAGAGATTATCAGTGTGGGTTGAAGAAAGTAATTTGATTTCTAAATACCAGTGTGGTTTTAGAAAAAAAGTTTAATACCCTGAATTTAATTTTTATGCTGAACTGTTTGTTAGAACTATATGTGGTTAGAAAAAAAGGTATGCTTTATGTTTGCTTCGTAGACATAAAAGCTGCCTTTGATTCTGTGAATAGGAATAAATTATGGGAGATACTGGAAGCTTTAAACATAGATAAACAGTTGTTGATGATGCTACAAGTTTTACATCATAATACGACAGCCCTAGTACATTATTCTAGAGATGGAGCACTTTTGAGAGAAATAAAAATTGGTAAAGGTGTTAAACAGGGGTGCTTATTAGCCCCTTTATTGTTCAACAATAAATAAAGAAAAGATCCAAGTATTATTATACACAGACAATGCCATTGTTATTTCCACAAACGCCATTGGGCTTAAGGTGAGGGATAATAAGTCTAATAAACTCATTTACCAAATTGAATTTAGAAATGAACATGGAAAAAATGAAGATAATATCATTTGGTAAGAAAAGATCTACAAAATGTTTTGGGAAATAAAAATAGAAAAATAGAGGAAGTAAAGAAATATAGATACCTTGGAGTCATATTTGAAAATAATTTGACATGGAATGCTCATGTGTTCAAGATAAAAAAAACAAATCATGTAGTTCGATGAATGCTGTGAGCACCTTTGCAAATAGGTTTGCAAGTAATTCTTTTGTTGCTCTCAAGAGGACTTTTGTAGCTAAGAGTATTAGCCAAACTTTGTATGGAAGTGAAGAACGGGGCCTGTTGTCTGCTGATTTAAAAGTAGAATCTACTCAAAGTTCCTTTTTAAGAAATGCACTGGAACTCCCTAGGGACTATCCAACAGCTTTTATGAGACTAAAAACAGGCATGCGCCCTTTGAGTGCAAAGATTAAAATCAGAGCTCTCAATTATTGGGAAAAGATTGTGAGAATGCCCTCGGACAGACTGCCAAATATATGTTGGACAGATTTCCTGGTACGTTTACAGGGTGGGTTAATCCCAACAGGATGGTTTCAAATATTAAATACAGCTGTAAAAAACATAGGACTGGAAAATCTTTGGTCCAGTAGGGCTACAATAAATGTGAACCTGTTTGCAAAGGAAGCTATTCAATGTATTTGTGATATCTTGGTGCAAACTGATCTCACTAAAATACATGACATTGGTACACGAGGCCTTTATTCAAGCATAAAGTTAAATGGGGAGATTGAATATTATCTATCTCAATGTGAAAATAAGATGCATAGAAATAGTTTATGTAATCTGAGGCTTGAAAGTCTAAGATTTGTGAATTTGCAGTACAATAAATGGTGGGGACAGTTTGGTAACAAAAAGTGTTGCAAATGTAACAATGGAAATACAGTGAGTCTCCTTCATAAGTTATTAAAATGTGATGATCTGAAAGTTGAAAAAGGGAACTGGATTACCCCATTGATTCAAGTAGATAATTTAAAGAGTATAGATAGTTGTATGAAATGTTTGTTAAGCTTGAAAAACATTAAGATGATGTATGGCATGGCAAAGTTTAATAAGATGAAAAAATGAATGATGCCCATATGGTTTTTAGGCTTTTGTGCTAACTTAACTTTTTGTAAGCAGTGGATGTTTTATTTATTATGTGTATTTTTGTGATTTGATGTGATAAACTGTGTTTTTATACATCTGTCTGTAATAAAATAAACTTTGGAATTTGAACTATATCTCCCTAAATGCAACCCTTTTTTCTTTCACCATCTTTGCCACTTCCTTAGACAACCATAACGGTCTCTTTTCCCTTCTGCGTTTACTCACTTCCTTCGCACAGTTGTTTGTTGCTTTTATTATGCCCTCCCTTATTTTTCCCCACTGTGCCTCTACCCCTCCCTGGCAATCCCTCCCTTAGAGACAGTCTCCTGTTCTTTAAAATGTATCCTCCTAATGTCCGGGTCCCTCATCATCATGTGGTATGCCACTATTCCTGTTTTTTGTGTTAAAACACACTGTATGGTGTTCACTGGTACCCATGGGACTTCCCACAGTGACATCTGCAATGCTGTCCCTGTTAGTAAGCACTAGGTCCAGCACTACCCTGTCCTTAGTGGGTTCTTTGACTAGCTGCCTGAGAAAAGCCCCTTGTAGGGAGTCAAGCATGACCCTTCTCCTTGCTGAAACTGCAGTCAGAAGGCTCCACTCCACATGCGACCAACTGAAGTCACCAACAAAGGACACATCCCCCTTACTTGCCATTCTGATGGTGGATTTATTTATTGCCTTATCCAGCGCTAGGGTATTATACAGTACTGCATGATACAAGAGATTTATGTTCTCAAAAATGATTCACAAAAAAGAGGATGTTGTATTAAAATGTGTCAGCAAAATTAACAAAAATGTTATCTTGGATGACCATTGAAAGTAGAAAACCATGGCCCTATTCACATTGGGGGCTGATGTACCCATGATTTTCCCACAGCAGACCTACTGTGTATGCAGGTTTACATAGCAGGTGACATTCACAGACATTCACAGTAGTGTGCTGTTCATAGAAGGGATGGTATGGATGTGGAACTGGGTCAGACATCAGTTCAGCTTTGTAGTTGATCCCCTGATCAGCCAGAAAAGTGATTATGGGATATTGCAATCCACAGCTAGAATTGCCATATCCCCTTTGGTGGGTGGGTGGGTGTGATGAGAAATGGAGCCCTTGGAGGTTGCCCAAGGCAGGTGCAAATGGACTACTGTGTGGGTGTGCCCAGTGCAACTTCTGTGTACCCCCTGTACTCAAAGTTAGTAATGCCAGGTTTCAGTCTGTCAGAGCAGCTCCACCACAGTAAGGTCAGGGTTCATGCATGCAACAGAAAAGAGGAGTTGGCACACGCGCACGCGCGCACGCACACACACACACACACACACACACAAATCGAATGGCATTTCATCTGAGGTTTGCCTATGTTCCACAGAAATGCAGCAGGTAGACTATGTGAATAGAACCCTAAAAACATTATTTTAGACAAGGAGGCCTTCTTCAGAAGGATTCTGCAAATAGTAAAGTAAGCATAGGAGCAGTGTGCTGTTTTACCTCTATTATTGTTTAAATTGCTGCATGCTGTAAACAGTACAGAAGTGTTCTTGGCTTAGACCCT
Organism: Neoceratodus forsteri; assembly: GCA_016271365.2. NCBI lineage: Eukaryota > Metazoa > Chordata > Ceratodontiformes > Ceratodontidae > Neoceratodus > Neoceratodus forsteri. The sequence goes on along the minus strand of CM057456.1, from coordinate 1,152,823,976 downwards.
TATTTCATAAAGTTTTTTTTTATGATTTATGCTTTCATGTGGCAGCAGGGGACCTACAGCCTAATTGTTCACAGCAAAGCTAATTACTTTTTATTGTGTGCTGTAAACACAGCAGTTTTGCCACAAAACTTATTATCCAAGCCAACAGACCCTATGACAGAGCAAATCTCTTCCATTCTGACCTACTTTTTTGTTTGCATGCTAGACTCCCTTTCTTTTAATGCTTGAATACTTTGATTTTTTTTGAATATCAGTGGCACAAAGAGGGAAATCAAAAGAAAGCAAAAGTTTCTTTCACTTTCAGCGTGTGCTGAAATATCCTTAGACTACGCATACATAAATGAAAACCTCAGCTGGTCACTTAAACTGCAAATCCCAGGCAAACACAAAGTCACCGAATACAATTGTTTAAAAAAACAATAACATTCTTAAGACATTGAGGATGGCTGGAAGTTTAGTATGTTTAAGGAGAGTGACATAAAAAGAAACAATGACAGGTGTACGTTTTTGTTTTGGAACCACATCTTATTGTACTATTTAGAAACAAAATTACACTGTTAACACAGTAATTTAGAATGCAGTCCTATCTGATGAATTTCTTTTAGGAATATATTGAGGTGCACTATTATTTATTTCAATGCGGTTTAGTGGTTAGCACATGAGGATCATGAGATAAAGGGTTCAAACCCCACCAAAGCCAAATGCTCACTGTGTGGCCTTGAACAAGTCACTTAACCTCTCATTGATCAAGTACACTATGCTGCAGAAAGGGGCAAAAGCAGAATCAGATTAAAAATTAAATATTACATTTCAACTGTGCTGTCCTGAGTAAATAAGCTGTAAGTTACCATCAGTCATGTAATATTTTTCACTGCAAAAAGCTATGTTAATGCAGACATTGAGGTTGAAGAATGCAAGCTAGGCAATGTAAAGAAAATGAAAAATATTAGGGTTCTGAGTACCAGGAGTCCTGGCAGCTCAGTGGTGTGGTGTTCTTTGGTATTGTCATCCCTAGTGCCACCCACTCCCCAACCTGTAGCCTCCTGTCCAAAGAACAAGGTTCATCTCCACACCAGTATCTCATAGGCATATACTCCTTGGATGTGAAGAGGTACAGTATGTCTTGCCACATGTTGCCAACAGAATCCATCATAGCTTTCTTCATGTAGGGCCATTATGACCCTGCGCTAAGTAAAAGATCATGTTTGCTTGCTCAGTGGAGATGGTGGGCATTGGGGTTTACAACCCCAAGGAATACTACACCACTGATTTGCTACTACTACTGAGACTCCAAACCCTATTTCTTTTAATTTCCTTACTTTGTCTGATTTGCATTCTTCAACCTTAATGTTTGTATTAACGTAGATTTTGCAGTGAATTTCCTCTCTGTTTTTGATAGCAGAATCAAATCCTTTGGGACCTGTGTGAACAGAGGCAGACACACAGGGGAACAAAAAGCAACTTGCAGTCTGGAGCTTCAGTACAGTGGATGAGATTGCACAGATGCGCAGGTGACACAATAGATATGTGTATAACCGTTTATTGGTAGAAAGCACACAAGTAAGAACCATACTTATATAAAAGTACACAGGAGCTGTAACCATTACCCAGATTTCCTGTTGCTTTGCTCATTAGAGCTTCCTCAGGGAGTGGTCATCTGGTAGACAGATTGCTCTTAAATAGCCTTATGTCTATGATGTCATCATTGTTCATACAGCATGAAGCAAGCATTCTGCAAGGTCGCATAGAGCTGGGCATCGGGGCCTCACAGATTGGACAATTCTGTATACTGTGCTCCACACTGGGACCACTGTATATGGTTGTGTACCTGTCGCAGAGAGTAATGGCTGCTTAAGCACTAATGATTCTGGCTCCCTCAAAGAAATCCTGACTGTAATTCATCCACGGGCAAAAGTTTATTCAGTTAAAAGTGTCCATTTATGACCTTGATAGTAGTGCTACTGATCATGGAGCCATTCTCTATCTGTGACCTGCCTGTTTAAAATTTACTGCAGTTTTCTCTTTCTGGACTCCTCAGGATGCTCAGTGACCGGGCAGCAGAAGGAAGTGCCAAATGTAACAAACTCTAGCCAGAGCCAATAGGGCTGTGAACAGCTGCCAAATGACCAAAGTCATTTTTTTGTTGGTGCCATATAGTGCTGTTTAGTCACAATCATCACAGTGCTCCCAGATCAAAATAACCATTTTCCTGTAACAAGCCCTCATTTTTCCTGTATTTTCCTTGTAGAGGCAGCATCAAACCCCTGTATAAATCTCTGTAGATTTTTCCATAAGTAACTAGTTCCTTATTTGTGACTTTGTTGTTTATTTAAATGTAATATGTTGGTGGCCTTTTATCAGGAAAAGGGCTCTGATTTGCTGTTAGGTATTAAAATTATATGTCAAGATGACCTTTGAATGATTTGGATTTATATGGAATCCGTAAGGCATAATGGGGGAATTTATTTATTTGTAGAATTTCGTGACCAGGTAGGCCCACTAAGACTAGAAGTCCCTTTTTCAGGGGTGGGGGGTAAAGATGGTAACCAACTGAAATTGTAACATAGGATAAATCCCTACTTGAATGAGATTAAGCTGTTGGTGGTATTTTTAGTGAATGGGGTAAATTTGGCCAGGACACTATGGAAATTCCCCTACTATTTTTGAGAAGTGCCATAGGATATTTAGCATCCACCTGAACAGGCAGACAGAAAAGACAGGAGCAGTCCCACTCCCTCCATGCTGCAGTATAGTGTCAGTATTGGGATTTAAAGAGCTGGTGGAGCCAAACCAGGCAGACAGGAAAATAATGTAAATTTTAAGAAGTAGTCAGTTATAAAATGTTATTTCTGAAGTACCATTCTTTTACCTTTTGCCCACCAGACAGTCTTCTATGTCATAATGTTGTGGTGGATGTGTGGAACAGCTCTTAGCATAGCAGCTGACATATGTAGCTCTACTGCCCCCACTACATCATCAGCATTGTGATTTCACTGACAGTGAAATCATATGTGAATGACCTGGCAGTCACTGAATTGCTGTTCCTAAGTAGCAGTGATGTCACAGTCAGTGAGGTCACAATGCTGGTGTTGTAGTGGGGGCAGTATAGCTAGCTATGTCAGCTGCCACACACAGTGCTGTTCCACACATCACACATATTAACATCAGGTAAACAATCTTCTAATTAAACAAAGGGAAAAGATAAAGTACCTCAAATATAAAAGGTAATGGTTGACTGCTTTTAAAATCTAATATTAGTTTTAGGCAATACACAAGCTCTTTAAGCCACTTGCCTAGTGTGGGGATAGAATCCACAGCCTTCTGATCTTCCAGCCTCAGAGGCCAGTGTGCATGCTATTTTTTGCATCTTTTATTTGGTACTTTTTACACAAATTCTTTCAGACTTTTTTCTGACCACCTGATGGAATCTTAAATTAGTTACAAACATTTTATTATTTTCTTCAAGACCTTGACCCTGCAACTAAACACACATTCAGTACATCATATTCTAAAATGAGAAAAACAAGTCTTCTGTTTACACTTCTTGCCTGCAATCTGTGCTGTGGAAAAGAAAGTCAGGCAGCTAGCAATCTTTATTCCACAGTATGTAATCTGACACTGAGTCTAGAGATGACTTTCGTTTTCACAAAAACCAAGAAGAAATGAGTACCCTAGGTGTTAGACTGAGCTGGCAGATAATAGAAACAGCAGTTTAAAAAAATTTTTGTTGTTAATATCCTGAGGGGTACTGCGGTACAATATAGTAGCATCCTTCCCCCCCTTCAGATGCTTTTAATATAGAGCAACAAATATCAAATATCAGAGGGGGGTGCGCTACTTTGTAGCTGTGAAGGAATACATACAAATTTCTGAAATGGAAGTTCTAAGAAAAGCCATTTTAGAGCTATAGATCACAGAAGGGCTGTAGGCTCCACCCACAGCCCTAAAAATAACACCTCTGCAGTTACAATTTAGACTATCTCCATATCCTCACTAAATATTTCGAGGCTTAACAAGTGTTCCATTTTTTTCTTAACTCACTTTTAGCTGGTCATCAGTTAATCTTTCATCCCAGATCCATAAGTTCTTGAACAGTAATGTTTTTTCTCAGAGTCAGAACAGAGGTCACCACAGGATGTTGTCAGCTAGCAAAGAGAGCAACATAAGAGGTACAGGGGGCTGGGTCTCCTTTATACAAATCACAAACCATGAAGCAGACATCAACCTTATAAAAGAGATGATTCAGGCCATTGCATTCAGTCAGTCATACACTAAAAATGATATTAGAGAATTGAAAGTAGCTGTGGAAGAGCAGGAGATTAATTCCAAAGCCCTAAATGACTGTTTAGAATCAACTGAGAACACAGTAGGAATAGTAGAGGACGCTTTGTTAAAGCTAGAGGATTCATCAAACTACATGGATAAGCAAATAAAGCTTACTTGGGACAAACTAGATGGCCTGGAGAATAGGGGCTACAGAACTAACATTAGATTAGTGGGCATATCAGAAGGAATAGAAGCAGAAAACATGATTTTCTTTCTACAAAACTTTATTCCTAATTTTCTTGTTAGAATTGGAACTGGCCATTTGAAACTGAAAGGGCTCATAGGTCTCCTGCAGCAAAACCTACTATATTGTGCCCCTCCCAGCCCATTGTCACCAATGTTTTGAGGTTTACAATTAAAGAAGATATCTTAAGAATAGCCAAAGAAAAGAGAGAGGTGTTTTGGGATGGACACAATATATTAATCTTTCAAGATTATTCAAGTAAGACAGTAAAAAAAAAGAAATTGTTTACTGATTAGAGATGTATGCAGGAGGCCTCTGAGGCTGGGAGATCAGAGGGCTGTGGGTTCAGTTCCCACATCTGGCACTTGGATTAATATCCCAGTACTGACACTGTAGTGCAGCATGAGGGGGGTGCTGCACTTCTGAGGTGCCGTCTTTCAGATGAAACTTTAAACCGAGGTCCCATCTGCCTGGATTGGTGGTAGTTCAGGTGGATGTTAAACATGGCAGGATTAACCTTATGCAAATTACACCATGGCGTAGGGTCCCAAGGTTCAGGAGGGCCCCCACTGTTAACCTATTTACAGTTACTTTCTTTAATCCTGGCTGTACTGGGTGACCACCAACGGGCCGAATTGCCCAAAGTGCAGCCCCCCTTCTTGGAGTCAGTCAGCCCCCTGCCCCACTGAGTCAGCCTGGTGAGTGGTGACCCCTTCCCCCCACTCTGAGCAAGCGAGCCTCTCAGTCTCTCTGATGGGCAGCTCCTACTTCACCTCTGAATCACCCTGACCCCACAACACACAACCAATCATGTCCATCAGAGGTCCTTTGGAGGTGTGGCTGCTGGGGAGCTGGAATCAGTGTGTTTGTGTGCATGGCGACAGAGTGTGTGGCTGGGCAGTGATGAGGAGTAGAGGAGGAGAACGAGAGAGAACTGTGGTGGTCAGTTGTTGGTGCCGGTGGCTGGTCTCATCTATCAAAGAAGAAGAGTCTCTGCCTAAAGACACAGAAGTAGAGAGAAAAAGTCTGAGCAGGCCGTGGGGGGTCATCTGGAGTTGGATTCAGCTTCAGTGCAGTGTTGCATGCTGCTGGTGTTTTCCGTGTAGCCACTAGCCAGGATCAGTTAGTGCTGCTGCTAGTTGGGCCTTTGGTCTTGCTGTGACCGTGAGGAGTCCTCTCATGCTGGGCCACACTGCAGGGCTGAGTCATGTCACCACTGCCTGCATGATCTTGAGGAAACAATCAGGACAGACTGGACTCATTACATTCACATCAGTCAGGCCACACCAGGTATGTTGTGTTGACTAGTCGTCTGTGTTCTGCAGTGTCCAAGCCATTTGTGCTGCAGAAATAACTTGTTTTATTGCATTGGAGAAACAAACTAAGTTGTGGTTGACTCTGGTCATGGTCTGTCTGTGAGTGTTCAGTAACCTGAGTAGTGTACTGATGAGTCTTTAATAAGATTTGAGTTTGGCACTGAATGGACCATGGAGTGCTGATAAGTCACCTGAGGGGAACTAACTTGTGGGACTTGCTCTTACTGGCACAGATTTGTCTTGGTTTGATTGGAGTCTTACATTACTGGGAAGTTGCAGTAGGTTGCTCTAGGAAACTTAATCTCTGAAGTGACTGCAGTCAACACCTGCAGGTCCTGCAGGTTACTTAAGGCTCAGTCTTCTTGGCACAACTCTCTTTAGCTGCTTTGGCATCAATGACTTGGAGTGGTGGCAAGGATGTGGCAACTCAGCATTGGCAGCAAAGCAACTTTTAAGCTGACAAAGAAATTATAAATGACAATGGAGATGGAGGACAGGAGACAGTGGGAGAAAGACAGAATTGAGGACAAAGATAGCTGCACAGAGGGTGATTATGGCAGATGCATTGCAGAGGCAAGGAGCTTGAGCATGTCTCAGGATTGGAGCTTGAAGGAGTCTTGAGCAGCAAAATGATGCGAGGGAGCTGAGAGCCTCATTAACTCTTTCAATATATGACTCAGTTTTTTGGCTTTGGCAGAGAGAAAAGGTATTTAAGGAGGCATGAACAGGGAGACTGTGGCAGCTACAATCCCCATTTTTATTAAATTTTTTATGTGGAATTTGAATTTGATATCTGGGAAGGCAGGGCACACTAATTGAAGTCTAATGTCCAGGTGTGTCTCGGAGGAGGGATGAAAAGAGGAAGAAAAGAGGATCCATAATTAATAATTAATCCATAATTATAACAAAAATAGTTACAAGGTACAGTAGTGACAAGGGAAAAACAAGACAAGTTATAGGTAACTAAAAAGTGAAAATTTACAAAATGTTAATACTGTACCAATAAAATACTTTTTTATGCAGTAATTGGCCATTCCAAATTGTGTTGTTTATAATCAAGGGCATGTGACCTGTCAAGTCATGTGGCATAACACAGCATTATAAACCACATCCTGCTTGAGTACTCTGGTCATTGCTGCCTTTGCCAGCCCGGCACCATAGGAGAGTGGGATGTTGGCATTTAGGGGTCCCCAGGCCACAAAATATGACTTGGAGTAGGGCCCCCACTTCCATTAATCTGGCCATGATGTTAAAGATCCCATGGCACTTATCAAAAAGAGTAGGGGAAATTTTTATTGACAAAACATAAGTGTAAGAAATCATAACAAATTGTCTTACAGTAAAAAAACAAAGTTAACAAACCAAAAAAAAACAAACATAATTATGTATTACAACATACAGTTGGATAAAAATAAGAAGCAAACCCATGCCTCCCATTAAAAAAAGAATAGTGTGAAAATAAAAATATAAAAATAGAAACAGTTTAGCAAGGAAAAAAGAAAGCAAGTCTCACAATACAGTACAAAAAACACTAAAAACATAAACAAAAAACCTAAATCACAAATGAATTATATTTTTATTTATTTATTAAATTTTGGTGACCGGGTATGCCCACTGAGCCCCGAAGGTCCCTTTTTCAGGGGCGACCCAGGATAACAATACATGGTATGATACAGTGGAGAAAAACTTTTGATCACAAAGGTTATTCAAGCATATGGTGGTTACAGACATGGTTATCATCATGACACGGTTTTGTCTTGGTACTACATGCATAGTATTATACATGAAGTAGCATTGGTCCCTAGGTGTCCAGTATCTAGATGGAGGTACATAGGTAAATACAAATATAAAAATAGAAACAGTTTAGCAAGGAAAAAAGAAAGCAAGTCTCACAATACAGTACTAAAAACAGTACTTTATCATCTTGGCACAGTTTTGCCTTGGTACTACATGGCATAGTATTATACCTGAAGTAGCATTGGTCCCTAGGTGTCCAGAATCTATATGGGTAACATAGGTAAATATAGAATACAGGAATGTAACATAATGCTTGAAAATACCACAAGACCATCCTACCTAAGCTAAATCTAAATAAATATAGATCATAGAATCAGAAACTGATCAATGGAAAACAAAAAGGTAAGTTAAGTAATCAGAGTATCAGTATTAGTTATCCAGGGCAAACCTTTCCAAGATTCTAACAATATCCCTGTACTAAATTTCTGTGACTCTGTTGAATAACAATTCCTCAAATCAAGTAGCACTTTAGTATTAATTTCTATAAAAGCACTCTCTTTTTGTTGTAGCGCATAATCACATCTTGACAACCAAATATTCCATTTGAGTACAACCATAATCAGTTGTAGAGTGCATAAATTCCATGAATGCCATTCAGCAGAAAAAGCTCCAAACATCAAATTATCTAACATAACTGATCTCCAGACTCTCGAGCCCCATTTGTATGCTAAAAAATCCCAAAAACCTTTAATAAAAGAACAGGTAAAGAATAAATGTTCAGTTGTTTCCTCCTGTTGGATACAGGAAGGTCTACTACAAAAACGTTCCTCAAGTTGTTTATGTTTTTGCTTTGCCTTGACATTTATCCTATCATGACATGCAAACCAATGAAAATCCCACAAAGTGCCAGGTATTCTATCATTATTAAGAAATTTTAGCAGACAATCAAAGTAGGACAATGGGCAGTGCTGAAAAACAACATCCTCATGACAAACAACATCTAAAAGATAAAAATACAACTGTTTTCTAGACAACAATCTAATCTGATTCTCTATCAAATGCCATCGTTTCAGTCTCAGAAAAGTACATCTGAGATATTCTGGAATATCAGGAGACCTCTTCAAAACAGTAAGCTTATTAGAGTGCCACATATCTAACCAATTCCCACAATTTTGCTTAACAAACATTTCCCAGCCCATCCCATTAGAAACAAATAAGGGTCTAATATTTGAATATAAAAAGAAACTATTGAAAAATAAAACAGGATTAACCATACTCAATCCTCCCCTCTTCAGAGAGAGATATAAAACATTCTTTCTGATAGGGTTCAAACGGCTTCCCCAACAAGCTTGGAAAAATATACTAAGTAACTCCATTTCCTTATGCTTAGAAAGAGGAAATATATAACTAATAAAGAAAAAAACAGGAACTAAAAAAGTTTTAATAAGATATATTCTTTTCTTTTTACTAAGTTTTCACTTATTCCAGAATATCACCTTTTGCTTTCCCAAATTCAATTTTCTGTTCTAGTTTAAATCATACTGTTTCCCAGGCCCAAATAAAACTCCCAAAATAGAAATTGTATTTGTAGAAATAGAAATGTGTGCTACAGTTCCCACATATCCCAGGGTAAAATTCAAGCGTAGCCCCACACACTTCTGCAAATTCAAAGAGGCTCCAGATATCTTACCAAAAATAGCACAAAGGTCTATAGCCTGAGTTAAGACAGTGCCATATAGGAAATGGTGGTACCCATAAGGTGAACTGGAAGAAGTGATCTATTAGTATTCAGTATCCGTAATAAAGGTTGCAGAAAAAAACACATAAAGAATGGGGCTGAGTGGGCACCCCTGCCTCACACCCCTTTGCAAATGTTCCATACAGCATTTCCAACCTTGCATGACTGGAATAACCATGGCAGTTCTATAAATACATTTTAGCCAGTTAACCACTAAAGGCGGGATTCAATAATGCAACAATACTTTCCAAAGAAATTCATGACTCACCATATCAAAAGCTTTTTCCTGATCTAGTGAAACCAGAAAACCATCCACTATGCCTCATTTACCAGACTCCACTACTTCCCTTAGAAGGAAAAGATGAACTTCTATATATCTGTCTGGGATAGCATAAGATTGAGCTCGGGAAATTACAACTGATGCCACAAGCTTCAGTCTGTTAGCCAATATTTTAGCTAGGAGTTTAAAGTCTGAATTCAGTAAATAAAGAGGTCTCCAATTATCAAGTATAGTAGCATCTCCCTTTTTAAAAAGAAATGTCAAAACCCCCATATTCATAAAAAGCGGAACAGTCTGAGTGAGTAGTTAAAATGTGATTAAAGACAAATGTCACTTCCGAGAGAATCTCTGGCATCAGAAGCCAAAATAACTTCATTCGGCAGGCTGTCCAGCCCCAGTGATTTACCCGATTTCAAAGTCTGCAAAGCCTCTGTGACTTCAGACACCTGAAATGGTCTACAAATATTTGCAATTAAGGCAGGGTCCAAGTCCGGGATTACCAAATCCAACAGATAGTTAGAAATATTCTCTGTCTGCAGAGCTAAAGGGACATACATAGTTCTAGTATAGTCTCCCATAATTTTCAAAAGGGTCAACTTATCCGTATACAAATTACTATCCAGTCCCTGAAGGGATGTCATTTCCTTAGCCTTTCTAGCCTAGCATAACTCTCATAGGGGCATGCCACCTCTACCTTTCCCCATGTACCAAATCAATGCTGAAATTCTAAAGACTTAGCTTTACAAGCATGATATTATCTCATCACAAGTGACACTTGAGCTATCTGTTCAGTGAAAAAATGTCCCATTTCTGCAGACAAAGAGAGCAGCTGTTGTAGCTGCAGCCTATTTTGCAGGTATGAAAAATAGGTCCCACTGGAATGAATTCTGCTAAACTTCTTACAGAGCTTCTGGAGATCCAATTTAGTATCATCCCACCATAAACAGGGATCATCAAAGAAATCAAAGACTGACTTCCTGGAGATAATAAAATCCTTGAGAAGGACCAACAAAAACATATCAGACAAAAAGGAAATATTCATTTTCCAAAACCCAGGTCCTCTCTTGACAATTAAAGGGTTCCCAATTTTAATTCCCACAATCCTATGATCTGTAAATTCCACAGGAAAATTCTCCACTACTAAAACAGGCAGATGACAAGACAGAAAAACATAGTCAATTATGGATGTTAGGGAACTCTTTTGAAAAGTAGGAACGCACCTTTTATGACAATCATAAAAGGAATCTTTCAAGTTTGCCAGTGAAATTAAATGATTTAAAAAATGTGAATCACAATAAGTTTTAGGGGATTTTGCAATCAGAGGACAATTGAAATCTCCAGCAAAAATTAAATGGTGTGAAGTAAATAAAAAAGGTTGAATCATTCTTAATAAATCACATCTATCTGCCTTAGTTTGAGGTGCATATAAAGTAATCAATCTAAAGACCTTACCCTGTATTACAACATCTAAAACAATTGACCTACCAGGTAGTAAATCATAGACTTTCAACAACTTGAATTCAGGCAGTCTAAACAAAATCCCTACACCCGAACAGGCGTCCTGTCCAAAGGACTAATAGGAAGGCCCTACAAACCACTCTCGAGAGGCCAGCTGTAGCTACTTTAAAGTGTGAAATCTAATATCCTGCAAAAAATAAATACCAAAGGACAGAGTTTTCAAAAAGGAAAAAACTATCCTACGTTTGCTTACCCTCTTAATGCTATTTACATTGAGGGTGAAACAGGAAAATGGAATTAGCACTATTTAAAGCAATCATTTATACTTCTCTCTTCTAGTAGTCTGTCTCTTTAATTTAGCCTTCCTCTTTTTAGGACCCTTCACAGACATCTGTTGTTCGGAATCAGAAGCAGCCTCTGGCATGGAGGAGGCACTGAAGAATCATTAGACTCTTCACCGGTATGACCCAAATGTAGAACGTCAAATTTATTTACAGTGGACACAGGAAGAGAATTACCTTGTCGTCTCGGAGCAGAAGCCCTGGTTTGGTGTTTAGAAAGTTGAATCCATCTCTCTGGTTTATCCAAAGGTTTCGGAGGTGGGGGCATAAGATTCTCAGGAACCTCCATAGCCGAAGTAGAGGCTACTTCTAAATCCCCATCTCTCCCAAAAGACTCAGTATGCACAACCTCCATCTGCTCAGGGAGAATCCCCACAGCCTGCTGCATAACCTCCCCTCCACTAGTCGTCAATTCAGTTACCTCTGAAGCAAGTTGAGCAACAGGTGGAGTCACCACAACCTGCTCTGTATCTGCTAAACTCTGTGTGGTGCCCAAGGTTTTGTTCTGCGTTAGGGTGATGAGCAAGCACTGCACATCCGCAGCAGCCTGATCAGCAAGATTGTGTGCTGCCCATTTGCAATTCTGGAAAGTGTGACCTAACTCATCACAAAGATTGCATTTACATTCATTAGTACAGTCTAATCCCATATGTCCCAGTTCTCCACAAACATTACACCTTGCCTTATCACAAACACTACTGATATGTGCCACGGACCCACATTTATAACACATTTTTGGTTGCCCTTCGTAAAATAATATTCCACTATCCCTCCCAAAGAAAGAAGATTTTGGTAAATGGAGCAGTCCTGTATCAGTCGTTTTGAGTAGAACTTTAATCCTCCACCCCCCAGTCCAAATGTTCTCAGAGTCCAAAATGGCCACAGGATCCTCCATAATAGTACATCTCTGCTTCAACCAGTAGATCAAGTCATTCACACTGACTCCCTCATTCCTAAAAAGCACTGTAATAACCTTCTGCGCAGGTTTAGATAAGGGTATTGCTATAAAAGGGGCCCATAAAGGAGATTTCTTCAACTGAGAGTATTTCAACCAAAACCGTTCCAAGCCAGACACTGTCTTAAAGCTCACATCAAACGTGGTTTTCCCAGAGACATGTATCAGGGCATACAACTCAGTGGCAAAAAATTTCATTGAGTCCTTTAAGAGGGTTTTTGCCACAAACAGTCTATCAGGTGGGTCCTGCATTCCCCCGACAAAGGATAGACGGACTGCATTGTGTCGTTTGTCAGGATAAATCGGCAGTTTGAAAAGAGAGGAATAAGAGCGAGGAGCAGCCCTCTGTAGAAGATTCAGGGGCCTCTGGGGTTTAGGCATTTCAACACTGGGGAGTGCCCCCAACAATGCCATGCCAACAGGTTTGAAATCAGGCACCAAAGCACCTGTAACTGGCAATACCAGATTCTGTGTCAGTTGGAGTTCCTCTGGCAACTCTAAGGCCGAATCCGTTGCAGTACAATTCACAGTAGGCATACGAATAGGGAAATTCCCTGCAACCCACTGACATGAGGACTCCGCTCGCTCCCAGCCTGCAGCAATGGGAGCCCCATCTACTGACCATGGTTTCGACTGAAGCTCACTAGTTTCTGATGATGCTCTAGCGCATCTTAGGCCAGGCTGTCCAACACCCTCATTGGCCATTCCCGACGCAATAGCTGCTGTCTCAGAGTGCGGCTGCAAATTCAGACTCTCCTCCCGTTCCACGGTCTCTGCCCACGATCGTTGTGAATCAGAGAAAACCTCCTTGTTAGTTTCACACAGCTGAATGGAAGTAACAGATTGCAGCCCCTTACCAGCACGTAAATCCTGAATCTGCTTCTTAAGTTGCATTTTGTGAAACAAAAACACTCGCTCCTCAGCATCCAGTTTCTGAAGCAAGTCAGTGACCTCCTTGCCAGGAGTCTTCCGTTTCGGCAAAGGTGAACAAACAGTCACTTTATCAATACTATCATCCGACAGAGCATCCTCCAGTAAGTCCATATTAGAGCACTCAGGAACCAACAAAGCTTCATTACATACCCCATCACTCACCAGAGAAGGATTCCAGTTTTCTGATAACGGGCATTCAGAATCAGGTATCCTCACATTTTCCTCCAAAATCTCCATCTCCACAGCTTCCTGTCGGTGCTCATCAACCTGCATAGCAGCCATGTTGGACATCAGTCAGGGAGACAAACTCTCCACCTACTGATGAGTAGGGGAATTTCCCCGGTGTCCTGGCCAACTTTCTCTCATTCACTAAAAATACCACCAACAGTTTCATCTGGTTCAATGTCAGTTGGCATTCACCTGTATCCCCCTCCCCCTGGTTGTGCCTGAAAATAGGCAGGATTTGTCTAGTGCACTTACCCGGTCTACAAAAACTAAATAAATAAATAAATGTATGCTCCAGAAATTTAGGGCTAGATTCACAAAGCTTTGCCCCAGCACAAACCTCATTTACACAGTGTAAACTGGGTTTTGTGCCATAGTGTTATTCATAGAAGCCCAGTTTGTACCATCAGAATTGGCTTGCATTGGGGTAAAGGGATCTGGGGCTGCAATCCAAATTAGTGGGATGGGACTTGCATAGTGGTGCTGTCATTCACAGTCCATTTTCTCCATGCAAGAGCCTTTCATGGATGTCCCTTATGTGGAGAAAATACCACCAACCAAGACCTGGTGGTATTCAGCACAGCCCTAGTGGCTGCTGGTGGTATTGTAGTGGCCCCCACACACACAGCACTGTCACCCATATAATGTAGTGGTCCCTCCGCCCTCCCTGGCATCTGATTGCTGTCCCCATATAATACAAATCCCATTCCCTAGTAGTCTAGTAGTCCCTCCCCATTCTCCGAGCACTGTCCTGTAGGTTTAACAAAGACATATTGTGTCCCAATATTGCCCCCTCACTGATCACTGGCCCAAGAAGTACTGTGTTTGACAGAGAGGCATTGCCGGTGGTATTGTCCCCACCCGGTGTCCTCTGATCGCCAGCTCATCAGAAAGTAATGAATCACCCTGGTGGCTAGTGGGGAAATACTACAAAATTCTGAAACCCACTTGCCTGGATTTCAATATCCCTACACCAGCATCCAGACACACAGTTGACCAATATTGGAATTTTTACCATGGCGGAGTTTATTTCATGTTTCGTGGGTGCCCTCTTCATTTATATAACTAACTCCACCATGGGCAAAATTCCAATGTCGGGCAACTGTGTGTTGGTCTGCAGGCATTGGGATACTGAAACTTGGGCAAGTGGGTTTCCATCAATGTACTACTCTCACTAAAGATCCCTCCCCAACCCGATGACCTGTCCATTATGTTTAACATATTATATTGGTGTCCAGGAGCCCCCCCAAACATCCCGATCACTTGTATCACACAGATTCCTAGTTTCCTGGTGGTCGAGTGGACCCCCCCACCCTATCAGACATTGACCCCACTACCCAGCTCCACCCCCAAACTCAGTCCCCAGCCGGTGACCAGCACAGCCCTCCTCTCACCTCCATGGCTGGCTGCCAACTGAGCTCTCAATGAGTGCATACTGTTCTGTCAAAGGTTACATTGCAAGCATGTTTTTGGTTATTGTTGATTATTCAAAAATTAATAAAAAAAAGTTATAACAAAAAAAAAAAGGAACCACTATATATGACATGGCCAGCATACATTTTATGTGATGCAGTTGGAGGTAAGTGGCATTGCTGCATGGTGCCACAAACAGTACTGCACGGTCAACATTTATTATGGTGAGGATTATGGGGTTTTGTACACCCCCCATTCAACTCCCAGGGCCAGCTTTCCCTGGGGCAGGGGATGACAGCAGCCTCTGGAAAACCCCTCCCATGCACCACCTGTTTAGCACAAAATTCCACTTGCAGCAACTCCGGGGACTTTGGCATTGGGAACCCTCTTGTACCAAAATCCAGTGCAGGGCCCCTGGCTCATCTGGAGTTTGCCACAGCTGGGGGTTCAATGCAAATTGTGTTGATCTACGGGTCTTTGAAATTGGACCCAAGGTCTTCTGGGTCCTGCACCAAGGGAAGAATCCATCTGCCTGCAGAAGCACAGGGCCCATGGGGCCTTGCACTCTCATATGACTACAGATGAAACTAATCTGTGGGACTTTCTGGGGGCTGCATAAGCACAGGGCCCTCTGACCCCTGCACTTCCATGTGGCTACAGATGCAGACATGCAGGGCCAAAAGTCAATCTTGCTACAGAAGTGTAAGGCCCCCCTCAAGCAGTATACCAACTGAAGATTTCTCTTCACTATGTGGTTACCTGTTGCCAGTGTGGCCAACACTGCATTGTCCCTCTCCAAGTTGGGAGTGGTGCTGTATGGCAGTGACATCCCTCCAACATCGACCCATCCAGTTGGCTCACTGAGCTAACCACTGTGCTCAGCTAACTGGCTTGGGAAGACAACACACTACCCACTGGGATGATGGCTGGCCCTACACACAATGTTTCTTCATAAATTTTTTTTTGACATTTTAACCCTAAATATTCAACAGTGCTTTTATGACCCCCCCCCTTCCATTCGTAACATGGCAGGTGCTTGTAATAAAATACTGATTTAAACATAATTTCATGCTGCAACTTCAAAAATATGTTTCTTCCAGGATTTGAAAAATAACATATCATGTTCATGAGGTGGTGTGAAAAAATGCCTATTTTGATAATTTGGAGTCAAAATTTTGAAAATGGCCAAAGTTATGAGTGAATGTTGAGACATGTTAATGTACCTTCATAACTATGATGCCACATTTTCAACATACTGTAGTCTTCTGATGATCCCAGCTCATGAACCTGGTAAGTGAAATTTTTAAAATCCTACCCAAAAGGTGATTTTGCAGAGTGACTGCAAGATCACCTTCTGGGAAAGATTTGAAAAATTTCATGTACCTTGTTCATGAGGTGTGATCCCAAAAAAGGCCATGTTGAAAATGTGATGAAAATATATTACAAAATGACCAAGTAATGAGTAAAAGCTCAAAACACATTGAAATTCATTGAACACATTTACCTTGTTTATTTCAGTTCCTGGTCACAATTGCATCTTTCTTCAGAGAGACTGAATCTACACCACAGAAACTTCTCCAGCTGAGGGGGTGGGAGGTGTGAGATGGTGGGGCTAAGTGGGGTATTGGGGTGAGGTGTGGGAGGGTTGGGCACTTGGGGGTAGTAATGGCACAAAATATATTAAAGATGGTTTTCTATGTTTTAGGTGAAAATAAATGAGACACAAAAGGGGAGGGAAAGTATGATGAGGGACAGTTTTCTTTATTACACGTAGAAATGGAGGCAGTATAGTGCAGTGGTTTAAGGCTCTGAGCTGCAAACTGGGAGACCTAGGTTTGAATCCCACAGCACCCACTTGCATATTGTGTGACCCTGAGCAAGTCACTTAACTTCCCTGTGCTCCCAGGTTGCACCTGTAAATAAGCTTTTAACTTATTGTGCCACTCCTGGCTAAACAATTAGTAAAAATTAAAATTATACTGATACTGAGACTGGACATGCCAGTGCCAGTTGTTCCTCAGTATGAGGGAGAGAGAGCACCCTGGTGCTGCTAGGAATCATGGGGACAGACACATAACTCTAGAGTGAGGTTGCTTTTATTATGATGGCACAAGAGGTAGGCACCCCAGTACCACTCAATATTGTGTGGAGGGGGGTGTTAGCTGGCATGGGAGTTTGGACACCCTGGTGTTGGTACATAAAAGTAAATAATGTCAGTAAGATTGGGCATCCACCATCTGTTAGAATATGTACTGGTCAGGTGCGAAGAGGATACCAGTGACAGCACTGAGCAAATGCTGCCAGTTTATAAATATGTTTGGCAACCAGAAGGAAGGGGGAATATAGTTCCACAAAGAGACTGTATTATTGCAGAAAAACTGTGTGATGGAAAGTGACTTCTTTCACACTGTTTTAATTAGCCATAAATCTTGACTGATGAAAGCAGTTTGAAGCAACAGTTTCACTTTTCAAGAACTACTGTTAATTGTAGAACTTTCAGTTTTGGAACAGAGCATGCTCAGAAAATGGCGCAGTTTTTAACTTATATTTAACAAATGATATACATTAAAAACGTGCTAGTTGCAAAAGCGTGTACCTTAGGTCAAACCGTTTCAGACTTGTATGTTTCACATTTCTAAACAAAACTTTTTGGAATTATAGGTGAGCAAATAAAAGGCAACTTTATGGTCTTTTTTATGTTTTTATCACCTCTACAACTTTGCCACCCCCTTCAACCCACTGTCATGACATTTTCTGGATCCTGGGGTCCTGATACCAAATCCATGCCTACCAAATTTCAGACAAATTGGATGAATGGGGGATGCGTTATTAAGGTGAGAAACCTAGGGTTTAACATTAAAGTGTCTACTCACCTTAGTATTTGGTAGATGAGGAGTTGGTGCCAGGATCCCAGGATCCTGGTAATTACACGATAGTCAATTGCAAGGGCAACTGGAGGTCGTAGGTAGCAATAGACCACCAAGGCATATCACAGATAATACAGTTAGGTGGCAACAGGGTGGAGGAACGACTTGACCACCGAAACATATTACATTGATTTCTACCTAGTGATTAGGGGATGAGGAGAATCACTATGCTACCAGGAACATTCACAATGATGTCTATTGGGTGATCAGGGGCTGGGCGGGAACCACTAGATTGCCAGGAAAAGTTAAACTTATTTTAGCCCAGCAGTGTGGTGGTTGGGGGACCACTGTGCCACCAGTGATTGCACAAACCACAAAAGGGGCTCGAAGAGGCTGCTGCACCACATGGAACTGAGCCTATAATCGTCATGCAGATGGCTCCTTAATGCCTTGCATGCCCAATGGACTCATTTGCATGCATGGGCAGAATATGGCATAAAGGAGACCTGGTATTATCCTGTTTTGGGCCGTGCTATCTCCTTTGGCCACATGCAGCTCTGGTCCATGCCAGTGCAGCATAGGTCCACTTAGTGCTGTGCCAACAAGGCCTGTTATTTTAATCAAATAGCACCCCTTCATCGGCAAGTGCTATACATTTGAATATTGCTCATAGTCGAGCGAGCACTAGTGCAGTACAAACTGCTGCTTTGTGCTTGTGCCAGCTCTGAATATTGGGACCAATGTATTTTTAACGGAGTTTGAACTTTTACTCATAGAGTTATTTTTATATTTTTTTTGCACCAAATTTTCAACATGGCCTTTTTAGGACCCCACCTCATGAACAAGTGCTGTAGGTGACATTTTTCAAATCTGTGCCAAAAGGTGACTTCACAGTCACTCCTCAAAATCCCCTTTTGGGCAGAATCTGAAAGATTTCACCTACCAGATTCATGAGGTGGGGTCATAAAAAGACTATGTTGAAAATCTGGCAAAAAATATACTAAAGTAACCAAGTTATGAATAAACATTGAAAGTTTTAAATGTTCACTCATGACTTCAGTAATTTTCGATATTTTGACCCCAAATTTTCAATATAGCTATTTTTTCATACCATTTCATGTATGTGACTGGTATCATTTTTTTAAATCTTGCCCAAAAATGTGTTTTCACACTTGTGGCACAAAATATTTTGGCCAGTCTTTCATAAACAATACTTGTCTTGTTCAGAAAGTGGATCATAAAAACACTAGGGCCTGGATATTCAGAAATGCGCCAAAGGCCAGCGCAAGTCTGTTGCAGCACAAATCTGATGCGCCATAGTGCAACAGGAGCCATATTCAGAGGTTGCACAGGCCGAACTGTGCCAGCATGACCCGGCTGAATATGGCAGAGTTGCGCCATGGCACAAACAGAGTTGCGCCATGGTACAAACAGAGATGCTCCAGTGCAACTGTGGGAGCAGAGCAGCAGAGCAACAGAGGGGGGCATGGCACAGAGAACAGACCCAGGGACAGAGCCATGGAAGCACAGTGACAGGCCATAGGAGGCCCCAACAAGCAGGGCTCAGCAGGGAACACACAGGCACCCAGACACCCAATCCCAGAACACAACAGTGGCACAGATAACAGGTGACAGGAGGTGCCAACAGCCATCGAAGGGTCACCAAGGGAGCTCCCCCAGAGGCCGCTGGCCATGTCTCCCCTCCCAGACCATAGCAGACCACACCCAGGACCATGAAGCCAAACATGCACATGCCACACAGGCAAACAGGAAGCCGACACTGTAGGCACTGAACATGCCGGGCAGTAGGCAGTGTGGCAGACCACATGGGACAGGCCACACAATGCCAAACAGGGGCCCCAACACAGTGTGCAGACAGTACCCGACCAATGACCATGGCTGTGTGCCACCACCATGCACACACCCACCACACACCTCTGATAGCTGCCCCATGGGCACCCCAAGGCACAGTCACTGACCCAGAAGATGGACACCACCACAGTGGGACACGCCACAGCACACAGCAGTGAACCACGGAAGCACAACATGCGCCCCTTCTCATGCACACCACATGGACAGACACTGGGCCACTGCAATATGGCTCCTCAAGCCACCTGCAAAGCAGACACAGACACAGGCAAGTAAGTCAGAAAAATATATATATATATTGAAACAAACTATGTACATCAAAACAGGGGCTGGGAAAGGGTATGTACAGTGAGGGAAGGGAACAGGGAACAAGGACTGTACAGTGGAAGGGGGCACTGTAGGGGAAGGGACATCAGGGGAAACAGAAGAAAACAGGCAAAGCTAATGGCAGCCCCATCCAGCCACCTCAGCGTACCAACACTCCCTCCTCTCAGGTTGTAACATCCCTCATATCTGCCCCACCACCTCCAGGGTACACAAAGCCACCAGTAGCGTCTGGTGCATCAGCTGGCTCAGCATCGCCCGAGGTGGACTTCGCTGCCGGACTCCTATACCAAGGGACAGGCTAGGGAGGCAGTTTAGCGCAGTGGTTTAAGGCTCTGAGCTGCAAATCTGGTGACATCCAGCAGACCAGACCTGGGTTTGAATCCCACAGCTTCCACTTGCAGACTGTGTAACCCTGAGCAAGTCATTTAACTTCCCTGTGCTCCCAGGTCGCACCTGTAAAAAAGCTTTCAGCTTAGTGTGCTAGTCCTGGTTAAACAACTAACAAAAAAAAAAAGTGGTGGTCCCTGCTGCACAATGGTCACATGACTGTGCAATGACAGTCATATGGTACAGTGCACCGGCAGCACACAGCAACATCAGTGGCAGCTGAGTGCATGCCCACCCTACCAACAGCCGGCACACGTGTCCAATGGACGTTCCACAGTGACATGCACCATGCACAGTGTGACAAACACAACTGGCATGGCACATGGCACAGGCAGCCATGTCCACACCCACACCCCCGCCACCTCCCATGTACAGTGTGAAGGACCATGATAGTGCTTACCTGCCCCTGTGGCCTTGCCGGTGCTGGTCCAGTGCCATCACGGCGTGCTGCTCCCTGCTGCGCTGCTGCAGCCCTGGCCTGCCGTCAGTCCTCCAGTCCTGGGAATGGAAAGAAGACAGGTGCACATCAGTAACCAACCACAGCAGGTGCCCCCCCAACCCCTGTGCACAGGGCATGCCCCTGCCTGACTTGTCCCGCATGCCGTCAGGCTGCATCGCAGTGCTAGTGAATGCTGGCAATGCCACTCCCTGATGCGCACGATGACAGTGCACCCCTCAGCAAGACATGCCAGGCAGCCAAGCCAACACCACTGTACAGCACCAGGGCAGACATGCAACATGGGATGACTTACCTGATTGTGGCACAGTCCCACACCTAGCACATGCCTGTAGCCTCCTCAACCACTCTGGGTCCCTCCGCATGAGGTCCCTATAGCGGTGGCAGCATTGTTCATCTGTCCTGGGCACCCTCATCCTGTGCTCCAGGCTGACAGCTATCTCCTGCCACACAGTGCCCCTGGCCCGCTGCAGGGGCACCTGCCCAAAGATCTGGGGGTTGGGGGGCTCCACTCAGGCCACAAGGTTTGCCATTTCCACCTGTGACCAATTCTTAGCCCATCTGCTCCTTCCCTGTGCCATGTTCAGTATCGGCAGTTCGGTGGAGAAAATGGCGGGAGGAGGCACACATGTCCACGACATGCACCTGATGTGTGATGTGCGGGAGCATACACAGTGCCCGCCCATCATGCAGTACCAGAGATGCGCAGAATGGGTGTGGCTACATGGGGTCACAAGGTCAGAGGTCTGGCCCAGGGGTCAGATGTCTGACTCAGGGGTCAGGGGTTGCCTACCATTGTGCACATTCGTGATAGGGTACGGCAACCCATGTGTGACCATGCGCGTAGCTGGCCATGCACAACATGCACAATGCTACTGCATCACACTGTCCACACAAGGTGCGCATTTGGCACCATGATACTATGATGTGCATGTGCACTGCAGGTCTGCACACAGTGCATGTGTGTGCATTGCACCACCGTGACTTGCTCTGGCGCAATGCCATTGCACATGGCGCAATATCACGATGTTCAGACACCACAAGCAAATGAGCTCATTAGCCAGTGCGTGGTGCAGTGGGTGCATTAGCATGTCACTACTGTTGCACCCGACCTCATTTGCATGTGTTGCACCTTATAAGCAAGGCCCCTGCATTTCTGCGGCACAGTGGGACCAAGTTCTGCGGCAAGACTACCATTTGCCACAGAACTTCTGCGGCGGTGGTTTGTAATTTCTGCAGAAGTTCTGCAGCACTAAAAACTACCACATCACAGTGTCAGCTTGTCATCCTGACTTTCTGTCCATGGCAATGATTATAGCAATCAGGATGGGGGAAAGCACAGTAACATTAGTTCAAAAAATAAAAGACTTATAGAAATAATTTTATGCCTAAAAAGCAAAACAAATGTCTCTCCCTTAAGGTCCTAGCCTATTGCATAAATGACATATGCAGCAGGGACCTTATTTGATAAATAAGGTATTTCTATACACATGCTATCAATCCCACTGATGAGTTCTCCACTGACTATCACTTATATATTTGTACAGTATGTGCTTTCTACACCACTCATGAGGTTCCCACTGTGTATCACTTATATATTTATATGCAATCTGTAACATACATTCAAATGTGTGTGTGTGTGTGTGTGTGTGTGTGTGTGTGTGTGTCTATATATATATATATTTTTTTATTTCCATGAAATTGCATCCTCATTCATACAGATCCCATTGGAAATGGAATAAACGGAATAGAGGAGTTATTGCAAAACTCATTTTTCATGTCAACCTGCTTCCCCTAACACACTACATAACACCATCAGGCCATGACATGCATGTGAACTGATTGTGAGATAGAGCTCTCCAGCCGATAACAGTGTGTCCACTGTGTGACAGAACACTAATCCTTGTGCTGCCCAGCCAGCTCCCAGAGCTAATTTCTGAACCTGAGTTGCGGCATGGAAACACAGCATGCTACCCTCTGGCCCAACAGCTGGCCCTGTACACAACATTTCTCCATAACTTTTAGGTGATTCTATCAACCAATGACAATATGTAATCAATAAGCCTGGCAAAAATGCGTACAGTGCAATTATTTATTTAACAGGTCTATTCTTTCAACAGGTCTACACATTATTATATTCCACTTTTCTGGACATAATTACTTTATTTTTCTTAAAAATGACAAATTAATTTTACCAGTTATTCATTTCAGATGGCATCTCTATACCTTTAAGGCACAAATATGTTTGTACAAAGTGAGGTATGGACTTAACAGGTCTGTGCTATTGACAAGGTTTTGTTTAAGCTGGCCTTAGTGCAATAATGTAAGACTGAAAATTGTATTAGGCTGTAGTGCAGGTTGAGCGAATATGACCATGCCTGATGTGCCTTGCTACCGTCTCTGGCAGTGGGAGCTGTAGAAGATAAGTGACTGTTCATTTCTGTTGCAGAATGCAGCCATTTCATTAGCTAATGTATGATGTTATAGCAATGGTAACGTAACATTCTGATCATATAGGGGGGTTTTGGGTATAAAAAGAGGGGAAGGGAACCAGATTCTGTAGATAAACAGAAATATTAAAAAAAAATCACCAAGAAGAGTGAATTCGGTAGCACCGCAGAAGTTCTGCGGTAGATTGCAAGTTCTACGTAAAATTCTGCGGCCGCAGAATTCTAGGGACCTTGCTTATAAGCACCACAGAACAGCACAGGCCATGGACCAGTATTGCAACCTTGATAGGTAACTTGCGCATGCTGCTGCAGCTCACTGGGAGCAAACAGCACTGCAGGGTGGGACGGACCAGGGAGATGCTACCACTGACACACTGTGCTGTATATGTCCACAGGCAGCAACATGTCGGCACATGAGGAGGACGAGGAGAGGGGGGCCTGCATGGAAGTGCAGGCCCAACTTCACAAAGGTCAAGACTGATGCCCTGTTTGAGGTCTACCTGGACAGGGAGCCCCTGTTGAGTGGTGCCACAGGCACACCACAGGCCAGGGCTGGTGCATGGGAGGAGGTGGCAACCTACATGAACCAGCATGGCAGCCAGCAGCGGTCAGCGCAGGAGTGCTGAAAGAAGGTGGGAACAAACAAGCGGCAGATCAAGGAGAAGGTGGCAGCCATCTGGGCATCCCATACTGCCACCGGAGGAGGGTCTGTGGATGCAGCCACACTAACGCCGCAGGAGGAGTTGGTGGCAGCCACCATGCACCACACCACGGTGGAGGGTGTGCCTGGAGAAAGATTCCAGATGGGTGGCAGCCCATCACTGCATGGTATGTACGTCAGACATGCACAGCTGGTGGCATGGAGGGTGCATACATGGGAATGCTGGCATGCATGCAGCCTACACGCATGCCATGTGCATGTGTGTGCACTCACGCACATGCCATGTTGCAGAACACATGTAGCGGCAGTGTATGGGGGGGCACATGTGGGCATTGCATCACTGGCATGCCATTTGTCTCTTGCAGCACCAGCACACCTCCATGCAGAAGATGGGGCACTGGCAGCAGCAGCAACAGTGGATGCCGGTACAGCCCCAGAGGACCAGCCATCCACATCCACTGGCATTTGGGGGCCTGACAGGCTGCAGCTCAGCACCATGGTGCAGGCGAATGTCGTGGACCTGGGGTCGGACGAGGCCCTGGATGTGATCCTGCAGGATGCCAGCCTTGGTGTCCTGTGTGTAGAGACACAGATCGGGGTGGGGTCCAACTCCGATGAAGACTACTCTCAGCTCCTGGGCAGCATGGGTGACATTGTGAGTGTGTCATCCCTTCTGGCACCTGACTCAGGCACCACGCTCAGCACCCTGCCAGCGGTGGAACAGCTGCCTGCCGCCACTGTGGGTGCAGTGGTGTTCGCTGCCATGGCTGTGCCCTGCAGTGGTGGAGGTGCGGCCCTGCAGGTGCAGGGCGGTGTACTGCAGCCGGATGGGCGATGGCAGCAGACTACGGGTGCCACCGGGTAGGCGGACACAGGGTCCACCACAGGTGTGTCTGCTGTGCCCACTTCCCCTGCAGACCCCACTGTGCAGTGCCCACTGGAGGGGGGGCTGTGCAGCATGGCTGATCACCACAAGAGGATTGGTGTACCACCCAGGAGCCCCAGGACGCTGACCGTCTGGCTGAGCACACCTGACTGCTGCGGTCATCTGTGCAGTAATAGGTGCTGCTTGCCACTGGGGTGCATGCACGGCATGCAGAGGTGTGCCAGTTGGCTGAGCAGCAGGAAAGGGGAACTGCACAGATCCTGGAAGGGATGCAATGCATGCAGGAGGCCATGACTGCATCCTTGGATTGCATTGCCAGTGCGATCATGGATGGCTTTGCATTGCTGCCTATCACAGGGCATGGCCATGCACAAGTGACCCCCCTGCAGTGCACTGTCCACCCTGCGGACCTGGCATTGGGCAACCCCAACAAAGTCGACACCAGGATCTGATGTAGGTATCCCAGGCATGCCCAGGGCTGGCCTGTTTGGATACCTGAACACCACATGAGGACACGGTCGCAGTCCCATGGTTCCACCCCTGGCGGGCTGTTGGAAACCCTCCCAGCTGTTGCACAGCCTGTGGCTGCCAATCGGCCCCCAGCATGGCCGCCCCTGTGGCTGTGGTGGCCATGGTACCGTGCAGCAGCCCTGATCCATGGCCGCCCTGATCGCAGTCTGCAGCTGCTACCTGCGCACACATTGGTGGTGTGTGTGCCCACCACTGGTGTCATGCCACATGCTGCCTGTGTGTGTGCTTGCCCAGCCACTGGACCATGTAGCATGGGTGTGATGAGGGCAGTCTGGCACCAACTGCACCTGTGCACTGGTGCAATGCATCTGATCCATGCCACATACCAACACCTGGGTGGGTGAGTGCATATGTGTGTGTGTGTGTTGCTTTGTGTGGTTGTGTGCCACTGACTCCCCTACCCCTGCAGCACACCTCTGTGTGTGCATGCCCATTGCCATGCCCGCCCCTGCATGTGTGCTGTACCTGGTTGTGTGGCCCATACTTGTGTACCACACCACCTACCTGTGTGCATCATAGTGCTCCTGTGCGATGGTGTCCCGGTGGCATCATGCTTGATGGAGCAGCCGGGGTCCCTCCACCCAGGGGGTGGCTGTCCACCACCCTCCAGCCTATTGTCTCCATCGTCCCCACTACTGTCACCCTCATCAGCCTCAACAGCTATCCCACGGTCAGTGGCCATGTTGTGCAGTATGCAGCAGGCCAGGAATAGGCCACAGGCTTTTATGGGGCTGTACTGTAGGGCACCACCTGACCTGTCTAGGCAACAGAACCATGCCTTCAGCATGCCAAAGACATGCTCAATGATGTTGCGCATGTTGGCGTGTGCCTTGTTGTACCGTTCCTCTGCTGGGGACGATGGGCGCTGGTAGGTGGTGAGCAGCCAGGTTCTCAGCTGGTATGCACTGTCACCTGTGTGGAGATTGACATGGTTAGCCCTGTGCTAGTCTGTGCTGGCCTCTTGCCTGTCTCTGGCACCCATGCCACAATGCACACTCTTCCCACCCCCCATCCCTGGGTCTGCTCTGCCCATCGCCCCCAGCCATGCCATACTTACCCACAAGGTGGCCCGTGGGGATGTTCCCATATTCAAACCTGTGGCACAGTGCAGAGCTGTGCCAGATGAATGCGTTGTGTGCACTCCCGGGGTGTGTAGCACAGACATTGGTGATGTGCCCCATGGCATTGCACACCACCTGGCAGTTGACACTTGGGCTCCCCTTCCTGTTGATGTATGCAGCACCTTAGGGGCCAGGTGGCATGCGGATGCCCATGTGGGTGCAGTAAATGACCTCAATCATGCCAGGCATGCATGCCACCCTGTGGAAGTCCTGCATGGTTGCTGTACATTCCACCTGTGTGCTGGGGAAATGGATATATTCCAAAGCATGTGGCAGCAGTGCATTGAGGAACTGTGTGAGGAGGCAGGATGTGGCCGACTGGGTTATGCCTGTAGTGTCCCATGTTGGTCTTTGGAAGGTGCTTGTGGTGAGCAAGCACATGACGGCAGTCACCTTCATCTCCATGGACATGGCATGGCTCTGTCTGGTGGGTGCCTGCATCTCTTCACTGCACAGCTCACAGAGCTGCCTCAGAATGGCCCTGTTCAGGTGGTACCAGACCACAATCTCTGTTGCACTGTAGTTCTCAAAGGTGATGTGGGCATGGTACCACCTCTGTCAGGCATACTACAGACGGGCCCTTCCTCTGCCACGTCGCTGTCCTTCCTGCCCCATCACACCCCTCATTACAGCCTCCATTATGAAGGGTGCACTGTCCATGGCCCTTGCTGTCCTCTGCCCCCCTGGGCGGTTGGCTGCTGGCTGTGTGGCACCATGGCACACGGTATGTGTGTCTCTCTCTCTCTCTCTCTCTCTCTCTCTCTCCCCTCCCTCTCCCTCTCCCAGGCCACCTCTCCTTCCCTGTCCCTCTGTGTGTGGTCTTTGTCTGTCTGTCTGTGTGTCTGTCTGTCTATCTTTCTCTCTCTGTCTCTCCATCTCACCCCTGGCGCAAGTGCTGTCTGTGTGTTTGCACCCTGTATTTATAGGAACAAATCTGCTCGGAGCAACTTCAATTTGCTCCACACTTGCGCCATGGTTTCACGGTTGAATATGCCACTGCGCTGGATATTCATGGGAACACCCCCTGCAAGTGCACCTGCATTCATTATAGTTGTGCATTGGCACAATGGATTTTGCACTGCGCACTGGCTCCCGCTGAATATGGCTCCTTGGCACAATACCACACTTGCACTGGCGCAACTGCTCTGAATATCTGGGCCTATGCTAAAAATTTGGAGTCAATGGAAAAATTATAATCTGGACCAAAAAGTCCCTTGTTCAAGTTGTTTATTCTCTTGCCATCTATATTCAAGAATTGTATCTTTTATAAACCAACGTTTCAAGACTCTGGTTGGTCTCTTCTTTAGGGTTAGTAACTATAAAATTAATATAAATCAGAGAACATATGTTAATTTTACTGTTCTTGAATTACATTTTGATTATAATGTACAAACTGATATTATGAAGTGGATCAGTACTCGATAAATACCTCAGAAATCTTCAAATATGTCAAAACCATACATCAGTGCTGCTCAATTTTGTATTTGTTTCTGGGAGGCCAAACAACATAATATCTCCTTGTGAAAGGCTTTTTTTCTGTTGCATCAATTAATCCCCATAGGCTATGTATCATTTCTAACCTGATTAAATAAATGACATAAAACTGCTTTTAGTGTCAGAATATACAGTGGCGATCAGTAGTTGTAATGACTTGTTGCATATAAACCTACTTGCTCCTAACCCACTCTTTTTTAAATGTTCACTGTAAATCAAATGTGGATTTTATTCTTTTGTTTATCTGCAATAAAAATCAAACTTCCTAAATGTATATTCTTCTGTCCTTTACATAACAGAGCCTCTTTTAGAGCACTGCCAATCACCTTAAACTGTTTTACTGCCAAGTGCCAAAATCTAAGAGAAAATAGAGTAACATAGCATCTCAACATTTTTGACTGAGAAGCAGTCTCCTCTCTTTGTAAAGTGACTTTCTATAAACCGACTATGAAAAAGAAGTAAACACTGAAAAAGTTCCATTTACTTGGACTCTCACTTTCGGTGTCTGTCATGCAGTCCTTCTGCCATCTTGCTAATAGGGAACTGGCCTCCATCACCTTCCTCTTGTATAAGAGGTGTTAGTGCCTCTGGTCTGGGCAACCGATGGCGTCAGAGAGCACTGAGAGTCGCTGGTGTTATTGCCACAGGTTCTTCCTGTTTTGTACAGATTTTTGTACAGATTTTTTTTCATTGTGCTCTTTGTGTTGGTAGATTTCATCCCTTCATTTTTGGAAGTGCTTTGTGACTGTAAGGACTCAAAGTTCAGAGGTGGAGATGATAGATGTTGTGCTTGGTGCAACGTCTGTCACTGCAGAGCTGCTACATATTGACATTTTTTTCCACTGTGACATTTTTTTCAAAGGTCCTCCTCCTCATCTCCCCTGCTTCTTTTTTCCATTTACCCTTTCACTGATCCTCCATGATAGATTGCTTCCACCTGGACTAGAGAACTCTCACTTGTGTTTTTATAAATTGTTACCTTTTATGCTTCAAAAAAGTCAAACCAAAGAGGAAGGCTCCAGTTGTCACTGACTGGCAGGGCATACTGTACTTACTACCCACACCAGGGCAATTAGATCTGTTAACTCTAGAACCTGAAAATTTTGCGTCAATCATTTCAGGGGAGACAAAGTTACAGAGGTGCAGAAAATGCTAAAATTCACTCAAATTAAGACTTTCTTTCCCTCACCTGTCACTAAAAAGGGCCCTGAAACTTACAAGTTTGGTGGAGTCTGACAGAAGGTGTATGCTTTCTCAAGTTGCGTTTTTAACTTATATGGTTTTTAAAATATAAGTTAAAAATGGTGCATTTTTCTGAGCATATTCAGTTAAAAAAAATGAACGTTCTCAGGATCTCTGGATTTTTATGATAGCAGTGTAATAGAAAGTGATTTCCTTCACACTGCTTCTGTCACCCACTGCTGACAAAAGCAATGAGAAAGAAGTCACTTTCAATCACACTGCAAATGGCTCCCACTGTCTTTGAAACAACCCTTCCCTCCCAATCTCTTACACAAAATGGCTTTTCATTGCTGAATCCCATCGGCCAGTATCCACCCACCCTCCCAAAACTTCTTAAGTGCCTAAACCTCGGTGCTGCTATCCCCCCCATTTATATGTGTATAGTTTACACCTGCAGCAGGTTCAGCTAAATATTATCCCTAGTCCCCATCCTCCCTCCTGACCCAGCTTTAACTAGAATATACCAGGAGCATATGCTGATTCATACTGACAGTAATGTTTCCCCTTCCCCTATGGTTCAACACCAGACAGCCAAACACTCAGTGCTGCCAACAGTGTCATCCTCCCCTGATATGCATGACACTGGGGTGCCCAATCCTGATGTCACCAGAGATCTTTGACACTGTGGTGCACAATCCCCAGTGTCAATCTGATCCTTCCCTGAAAAAAAAGTCCCTCATTTTTATGTTGTCTTCCACACATGGAAGCAACATGTGGCAGTAGGAGATCAGTAGGAGAAATGCAGATGTGTGTCAGTTTTGGTGAATACAGGACACGCTTTAGAAGGTGCATCCCTCATTTGCCAATTAGCCAGCATGCTAGCGGTGACACAAGTGTTTTTCAGTGCCACCAACTTGAAACAATTTTGCCGCTGCAATCAGAACCAAGCTCGTCATGCAGCGGCACCAATGTGCCTTGCCTGGTGTAACATAACAATAAACATGGTGGCGACTCCACCATCAGCCTCTTGCAATCACTAGTTTTTTTTTCTGGTTACTTAGGATCATTAATGGCAATCAGGGATTCCTTTAACCTGCCAGGCTGTGCTGCACATTTATCTTGCTGAAGTTTCTCAGGGGGTCATATAACAAGCAAAAAGCTTTCCCTCACCCGGTGCATGTTGCACGTAAGTGTTGCTCACAAACATCTGCACTCATGAAGAAGACACTTTCAAACGTATGCTGAAACTATTAAAATCTAAAAGGGCCCTGCAATTATACAATGCCAGTCCTACTGAATCATCTAAACACAGTAATTATTTTACAATGTGTATATGGTATGCAGACCTGTGTAAATGAATCTTTATTTTTTTTTATTTTATTGTAAAATCAGAATTACAACCTTTGAGCTAAAAGCTCATTTACAAAGGATCCTCGATGAACAGAGGGTGGGGGAACATCAAGTACATGGACAGTGGAGAAAAACAGAAGCAACTAGTAGGCATTGTCAGTCACACATCATTAAAAAGGCTATACAGCATTACAAATAGAAGGAAGGGGAGAGACAGAATACATTGCAAAAGCTATCACTTAATTATATAATACAGAGAAAAATAATTCCATAACAGATTAGGTAAATAAAGTGCAGATTCCAACTATGTATACAGTATGAGAATTCCCAGAATGCAGCTACAGAGCTTAGATAGGTTCCCAGAGGCAACAATTAATGTGACCACCAACAAGTACAGCCATTTAGGGAGTGTAGGCTACAGGCTAGACAGGTGAGGGAGAGATCACAATGGTGGGTGATAGCTTAAGGTGTCAGCGTAGCTCAGTTGGTAGCACATCCGCCTCTGGACCTGAAGGTCGTGGGTTCTCTTCCCACACCGGGATTGGACTTGCAACTAAAAATCACTGGCATCTGAGTGCAGTATCGGGGGGTGCTGTACTGCTGGGGTGTGCCGTCCTTTGGATGAGACGTTAAACCGAGGTCCCTTCTACCCATCCTGGTGTTGTCCTGGTGGGTGTCCAGGTGGAAGTAAAAGAACCCAGGGCATTCTTCGCAAAGAGTAGGGAACATTCCCAGTGTCCTGGCCAACATTCCCCTTCCCATAAACTGGTTCATGCAATTATCCAGGCTGTGTGTGGGTGATGATGTGCGATATGGCCGCCACCACACATTTAGTCACTTCACTACCAGTCTAGCATTGCTTGTAAAAGTGCTTTGGATGTATGAAAAGCGCTATATAAATGCTGATTCTTCTTCTTAAGGGTCAGGGGGCTAAGTGGGTGTGGAGGTGGGAAGAATGGTGGGTCAGGAGGGCTAAGTGAGTGAGTGAGTGATTGGGTGGGGGGAATGGAAGACCAAGGAGTGGGTAGGTGGAGATTAGTGTGAGATCCGTAGGAGCCACGGGTCACTGCAGCCAAGCCATATTGTGTCAGGGGGCACCAGGAGGGCTAGAAATGGCTGGAGTGTTCTTTACAGCAACATTGTAGTGGAGGGGAGATGGTCTTCCAAATTTCAGATTTGAACTGGCCAAGGTGAGTAAGGCTAGTAGTGTCCTGGGGAAGCTCATTTAGCCAGGTGGGGGCCCTTATTGCAAAGGCTCACCCTCCAAGGCAGTTCTTCTGAAAGGTACTGCTAGCTCATGTCTTGTAACACTTCTCATGGAGTGCCCAGCCAGGACCGGATGGAATAAGGCTTGTAGGGTGAGGGGGTGCAAGACCGAGAAGGGCCTTCTTCCCTAGAAGGCAGGAGTGGAGCTTGATTTGGTTCATGAGAGGAAGCCATTGTGTCCCAATGTAAAGGTTGCATGTGTGCGTAAGGTGATTTGCACCTAAAACAAAGCGGCATGCTTTGCTGAGGGTAGTATGGACCCTGTGCAGGCTGGCTTCAGAGGCTGCACCATATACCACATTACTATAGTCCAGGATGGGTAGAACTATCCCTCTTACTGCCAGGACCCTAGCCTCAGGTGTGAGGCAGAACCGAAGCCTATATAGGGCCGCTAACTTCCTATTGGCAGCAGTGGTAATATTTCATATATGTTCATTGAAGGAGAGGGACTCGTCGATTGTAATCCCTAGGTACTGGAATAAGGGCACCTGCTCAAGGGTGGAGTGGGAATTGCACAAAATTGAGAAGGGAGTGGTATACCTCCTCTTTCGACTTCTTGCAAAGAGCATTGACTTGTTTGTTTTTTTTTTTTTTTTTGCTGTTGAGCACTAGCAGGCTATCTTTGAGCCAATCCTGTAGAAGGTCAAAATTGTACTGAATGTCCTTAATGAGTGCATCTTGGCAAGAGCCTCGAGAGGACACCATTGTGTCGTCTGCATACAGCAGTATCTCGGAGGAGGGGCATGCTTCTGGAAGGTTGTTCACAAAGAGGCTGAACAGGAATGGGCTGAGGATGGACCCCTGTGGGATCCCCACTGTGACTTCACTGGTCTCAGAGGTGTCGCCATTAATTTTCACCTGCTGAGAGTACCCAGACAGGTAGCTGGAGAACCAACTGACTGTGTTGAGGGATAGTCCAAGGCAGCTTAGTCTATGCAGCAGCGGCTGATGATTCACAAGGTCAAAAGCCTTGGTTAGGTCTATGAAAATTGCTCCGACCAGTTGGACCTGGTCAAGTGCCTCATGCACGTAGTCTGTGAAGGCAATTAGGGCAGTATTAGTGCTATGCATCTTGTGGAAGCCATGCTGTTGGGGACAGAGGAGTTTTTATTTATGCAGGTGGTCAGTGAGTTGGTTGGCTATGACTCTCTCCCGTGCTTTGGAGAGTAGAAACAGAATTGAGATAGGTCAGTAGTTGGATACTAGTGCCCAGTCTCCTCCTTTGTGCACAGAAGTGACCAGAGTGGATTTTCTGGTAGAGGGGAAAGCGGACAGGCAGAGAGACAGGTTAAACAGCTTGGTGATGGGAAAGACGACCTCTTGTAAGGCAATGAAAATCAATTACATATTGATTCCATTAAACCCCATTCTTGTTTTTCCCAGGACACTTGCAAGGTATTTTCTTGATTCCTTTATGGTCACCTGTCCGAAGTAAAAGCTTGGGCTGGGCTTGGCAGTGGTAGAGGAGGGATTGGGGGCTGGCATTCCATCAGGGTGTGTGGCAGGCCTGGGAAGCAGGACTGTGTTGTAGTCAGAGAAGGTCTTATTAAAGATATTGGCCATGCCAGCATCATCAATTATGGTTTCATCATTGTGGTGGAGCATGGTGGGGGGTCCTGTCATCAGATCCAAGGAGGTTTTTAATTGAGTCCCAGATCTTCTTCCCATTACTGCAGCAGTGAGATTGCTGGTTCTTGTGGAATGATGCCTTGGCCTGTCGTATTGCCCAAGTGCACCTGTTTCTGGCTGCTTTGTAATTTTGGATATCCATAGTTATCCCTGTTGCCCTGGCCCGGTGCCAAAGGAGATACCATTGCTGCATCATACTGAGGAGCTCAGGGGTGACCCAGTCCATACTATGACCTTTTATCATCTTCTTATGGTACAGGGCAAACTTGTCCGCAGCTGCATTGAAATGAGTGAGGAAGAGTTGGAGGGCAGTGTCAACAGAAGGGCATACGTCAAAGAAGGAAGCTCCAGTCGATGCCTGAAAGGTGATTCCTGAAGTCGGTCATAGTGCTATTTTTTATAACTCTGTTCCTCACCAATTTGGATGGGGGGTTGGCCCATTTTTTTGACCACTCACATTGGATAGGTGAGTGGTCACTTAGAGTATCCAGGAGTACCTTGACATCAGTTAGCTTTTCTGGGTGACTTGTTAGTACCTAGTCGAACCTGAGCTTTCAACCCTGGTTTCAAATCAACAGTTCAAGGCAGAGTGACAAAAAGCTATCGGCCTGGACACATTCGGTGCTTGGGAAATGATTTTAAACACAATAAATGAAAATAACCAAGTATAGGCATCACTCTAAGTTGAATACCACCGGTGTAACTTTGTGCTGTCAGTCTGACCTTTGCGATAAATAACTGTACACACTGAATCATATATCACATCTTCTTTTACAAGAAGGTGTGCATAAGTTTAGACTATAATAAACATTCCAGAGTTTCTTAACTACATGTCATTTGCCTCAAGTTCGACAGAAAGACTTATTTGGAAAGCACACATTAAATTTACCATTTTAACCTGACACGTGCCAGTGTTTATATTGTTTAACGCTGACACCATACACAAATAGATGCAGAACTAGGCAGTATCTTTTACATCTTCAGTATAAACTTGTAAAGTTTTCTCATCGGATATGTAATCTTCTATGAGCCAGCCTGCTCCCTTTTAGCTGATAACAAACAATTGCCAAAACAACAAATAAGATGTTATATAACTAAGAAAGAGCCATCTCAACAATCCTGCAAATTATGCCCATGCTATCTATAAATTAGTGCAGTCCTATGTATTAAATGTCTGAGTACACAGAAAGCTGATATGCAAGAAAACAACCTTGCAAAGCTTATTGCGGAAGCAAAGCCCATGTTAGAGCTGGCAAATGAGTAGTGTGCTGCAGCAACAGTTTACAACAAAATGTCTGCAACTTTGTACACTCTGCTGTAGGGAATATCCAGTTAGTACATGCATGGACTACTCTTCCTCAGTTTGTTTTATTACCATTCAGTACCTCAGGTATTGTTTTATTACCTTTCAGGGAAGGGAAATGGAAGAGACAGAGAGAGAGAAAGCTTGAAGTCCATCCTATTTATTTATTTTGTTTGTTAATGGTATCGGAATTGCACCCTATGCCACCACAGATTGCTTTATTTCAAAGCTTGCCAGACAAAGTAGTATCAGTAGAGATCCAAAATATCGGGGGGGGGGGGGTCATTCAGAGGTAAACCTAAACCTAGTTCTGTGAAAACCATGGAAGGAAAAACAGATGCTGCCACTGTGGACATTCTCTGGAGACTTGTTGTGTTTCTTTAGTAGTCTATAGATCAGAGACGGTGTCCGTGTACCACCAATCTACTTTGCAGCCGTGCCGCTACCACTTTAAGTTCTGTTTTCCTTCTCCCCCTTGACTCCAGCCCCTGGTTATATATTTGGGGCCGGTGGATTTGATCTCAGTGTTGAAGTCAGACTTCATTAGCATAACAAGAGGAGTCTGGATTTTGTGCTCAAATAGAGCAAACCCCATGTTTCATCTATTCATGGGGGGGGGGGAGGAGAATACAAAGAGAACAAAAGACATTTATTTCCCAATATATAAGTGGCACAAGGTTTGTCCTGGGGCAGGTATATGTTCCAGGGCTTCAGAGTGGAAAATTCTAAATTAAACAGTATTTTGTGATGTGGTCTTAATACTAATGGCCCTGGCATTCAACTGCTTTTAGCCTTATCTGAATGGGAGATCAGAAAAGTCATAGAGGAAATATTGATTAGTTCGGTCCTTGCTTCCCTTTGTGTGTGTTTTTTTTAATTGTTTAATTTCCCACTAAAGGATGCTGAGATAAATCTGCTTTGAAATGCTGGTTAGAGCCCCCCCCCCACCACATCAGTGGTTGAACCTTCATCATCTTTAGCTGCATACTGAATGACATGGGGGGGGTGATGATCCCCATTACATGTATTCCTTTTTTCCATTCTTTATTTTTTT
Organism: Neoceratodus forsteri; assembly: GCA_016271365.2. Taxonomy (NCBI): domain Eukaryota; kingdom Metazoa; phylum Chordata; order Ceratodontiformes; family Ceratodontidae; genus Neoceratodus; species Neoceratodus forsteri. The sequence goes on along the minus strand of CM057456.1, from coordinate 1,152,788,236 downwards.
AAGTTTATTTCATTTTAGTGTTTTTTCTCCACAGTTTTCTTTATTTCCTTCTCAGTGTATCCCAAATGCCCCCTTTTAATTTGTTATAGGGTATACTGCATTTCTCTCTTCACAGCTCCCCTAATCTTTCATCCTATCTCCACCAATTTCCAACTCTTTTATTACATACTCATACCTCCCAGCTCTGTCTCCTCTAATATTATCCCTAGGCAACATTAATATTATCAGCATTAATACTATCCCTAACCAACACTCTGTCTCTTCCTTCTACCTACCTTCACTGCTTCTCTATGTATCCTTTACCTCCTCTCACTCCCCCCCTTTCGCTTATTCCCACCACTAGCTCCTCTCCTCTCCTCTCCCCTACCATACCCTGTCGATAAGACAGGTTAGTCAGACTTTGTTCTCTTCATCACCATCTCCTTACTCCCATTTTCCCTCTAATTTTTCTATCCTTTCTCTCCTCCTAGACTAGCTCCCCATAAGTCCTCTTTGGTCACTTTATCCCCTGCTAAAGCTTCCTAATTGCAATAGCCCATTACTCTCTCTCAGGTAGTATACTTATCAACCCTCCCACTTGTTCCCCCTACCTACTAACCCTTTATTCTTATATTCTAACATGCTCATCCTCAAGACCTACAATTTTTCCTCCTCCCTAACTCCTCCACTCAGTAAGTGTCCATTTTCTCCCACCACTAGTATCCCCTTCTTCTATGGTGTGCACTTATTCTTTAGGTCCCAAATTGCCTAACATTTACTAGTCGCAATCCTGCATTTATGACAAATAACTGCTAATTCATGCTATGTCTCTAATTTCATTGTGTATGTAACTGTCAACACCGCTTGTAACATTCTTAGTGTACTGTTAAGAAATGACCAATGTACCACTCCCTAGTATTGTACTCAAGTCTTACCTTTCATTTTTGTTTTAGCTACCTTCAGTCATTTTTGTGTTGTCTGTAAAGCTCTACATCTTGTTTCCTGTATTTACTATATTGTACTAATTTTCCTGACGTGGAACCTCTGTTAAAGAGCCACTGGCTCAGGTATTTCCAATTCTTGACTAAATAAAAAAATAAAAATAAAAAAAATTCTGTGTTATATCAGTATATTATATTTCCTTATAGAACACATAACTTGCCAGATAAGCACACTGAATCCGAATTCATAAACCCATAATATGTCACACAGTGTACTTTTTCAGTTCCTAAAGAGAGAGAGAGCTTATTACTTTCTGCTCATCAATGGCGTCTTCTCATAAACACTCTCTTTCCCTGTCCCACATTTGACAGGGTGCACAGTTAAAGTTGTTCAAGGCTTCAGGGCATGTAATGAAAACTTGATAATGGAGGCCCTGTAAATCTTTTACATTTGAGGCACTAGTGCCAACACTGAGTTAAGGACTGCATTCACATTGAGTCTTGCTGTGTGATGCCTACCCAATGCTGACAGTAGGCCTAGGTGAAAGTCCAGATGGAAAAGTTGGCCTTCTGGGTGAATGGGGTGGGTGAAAGGTGGTTAGCCCTAAGACGTTTAAAAGTTCATAAAACATTATCCAGTAGCTTAAACAAATACTCAGACTTGATCAGTTAACAGCTTCAGGGGCATCCCTTCACATGTGCAATGTACCACAGTAACAAAAAGTGCCAGCCAAAAGTCTTTCCATTTGCTTTCAGAGCACTCTGCCCTCCTTTGCCCACAAGTATATGGCTACCCCAATGTCCGTTTCTTACTACTGTGTTTTAAAAAAGGGCTGTCTCCCAGCCCCAGGTTTCTAATACACCTTAGCTGTACCTGCTGCAGCTGCACACTCAGACTCAGGGCTCCAATCATACAATAAACAGTGGCTAGCTAACTACCACCCAAAGTCAGAGCCATCCCTCATCCTACCATTCCCACACTGCTTGCTGATCTCCTCACCTGTGGAACCTACTACCACAGTGCCACTTAGGTACCATAGAACAGAGTAAGGGATCTATTTTTCTAAATGTACACCTGCACTGAAATACAATTTTAAAAATATAAATATTTTATATATTATTTTTGGGACCCCCTTTGGACAATAGTAATAATACACTTCAGGATGTGGTATATCACAGGATATTGCCACTTTTTTTTAAATTACTTTATATTCTTTTTATGCACTCGGTTGGCCAGGGTATCTCTCAGATGTGCCCGCTCGACCATTGCTTCTACTCCCCACCTGAGATCTCCCTCTCTCTGGGACCCTCTCCCAGGACCTTCTAGCCCCCTGGATCACCCCTTGGGGGAAGGCCCACCCACATACCTGGTGGCCTTTCTACGATTAGAGGGTTGGTCCTGGTTGAGAACCCGGGGGGTCAGGAGGAAAGATGGTGCAGCGCTGGGGATGTGGGCAAGGTCTCTGGAACGCCCATCACCTCCCTGGTCCACCGAGGGAGTTTTTTCATAGTGGTTGCCCCCGGAGTATGGACATGCAATGACGTCTGGGCACTGACATGCCAATGTCTGCCACCACTCCACCCCATCATCTCTGCACCATGTGTTCCTGGCACTGCCCCTGGTTTCCAGCAGGAGCCACCAAGGAGTAGTGCTGGCCCCAAATCCCTCCCTGGGAAAGGGAGAGCAGTCCTCTGGATGCTCAATCCCTTACCTCCCCTGCCAACCCCTGGCAGCCCGAGTCCATTCCCAAACCCAGGTCACCGGTGTGGCACGAGGTGTGGTGTCCAGTGTCTCAAATCTCAGCACCACTGGGCCAGCTATATTGCCACTTCTTGAGTACATGAATTACAACCGGGGTGTGCCAATGTCCCATGCTATAAGAAACATGTCTAAGAAAAATGTGCACATAATAAGAGTTGACAAAGCAATGGGGCCAGATGGGGTGCACCCCAGGGTCCTTAAAGAACTAAGAGAGGTGTTGGCTGAACCTCTGGCTATCCTGTTTAGCCGATCACTGGAAACAGGGGGGAGGTACCCAAAGACTGGAGGACAGCAGATGTAGTCCCCTTATACAAAAGTGGGAACAAAGAGGAAGCAGGGAACTACAGACCAGTCAGCCTCACCTCGGTAGTGGGGAAGATCATGGAAGCACTACTGAAGGAGAGATTGGTGGAACATCTGGTTGTCAGTGGACTACAGGACCCAAGGCAGCATGGTTTCACCAGGGGGAGGTCATGTCAGACCAACCTTGTTGAATTTTTTGGCTGGGTGACTAGGGAGGTGGATCAGGGGAGGGCAGTGGACATGGCCTATCTGGACTTCAGCAAGGCCTTTGACACTGTGCCACATAGAAGACTATTACACAAACTGGGGAATATGGGTGTGGGCAGGACAGTAGTGTGGTGGGTAGGTAACTGGCTGGGTGGCAGGACACAGAGGGTGGTGGTAAATGGCTGTCACTCCACAGAGGGAAGAGTGACTAGTGGGGTACCACAGCGATCAGTGCTGGGACCGGTCCTATTCAACATCTTCATCAGTGACATTGTGCAGGACCTAGAAGGCAGAATTTCACTGTTCGCTGATGACACAAAGCTCTGTAACAGAGTAGACACACCAGAGGGTGTATACAGAATGAGAAGCGACCTGCAGAAACTTGAAGAATGGTCAGGGTTTGGCAGTTGAAATTCAATGCAAAGAAGTGCAAGATAATGCATATGGGGCACAAAACCCTGGCACAATATATCAGTTGGGGTGAGGATATAGAATGCACCAAGCAGGAAAGGGATCTTGGGGTTATCATCTCTGATGACCTCAAGGTAGAAACAGTGTGACAAGGCAGCAGGTAAAGCAAATAGGATGCTGGGATGTATAGGCAGGGGCATCACCAGCAGGAAAAGGGAGGTCATAATTCCGCTATACAAGACACTAGTGAGGCCCCACCTGGAGTACAGTGAACAGTTCTGGAGACCATACCTACGTAAGGACATAGACAGGGTAGAGAAGGTTCAGAGGAGGGCAACAAAGATGGTGCATGGATTGCATCACAAGTCCTATGAAGACAGGTTGAAGGAACTGAACATGTACTCCCTGGAGGAGAGGAGGGAGAGAGGGGATATGATAGAGACATACAAGTATCTTACAGGGAGGAACAGGGTGCAGGAAAACACTATTTTTAAGTGAAAAAGATGTTCCAGGACTAGAGGGCATGGGGTGAAGTTGGAGGAGGATGATTCAGAGGAAACATGAGAAAGAATTTCTTCACAGAACGGGTGGTGGACAAGTGGAACACCCTGCCAGAGGAAGTGGTGGGGGCTGAAACAATCACAGGATTTAAGAATGCATGGGATAGACATAAAGGAATTCTGGAGGTCAGGGGTAAGGGGCAACAGACTTCTAGGAAAACAAACTGAACTTACAAGCTCAAATGGGCAGACTGGGTGGGCCATAGGCCCTTATCTGTCGACACTGTCTACGTATCTATGTATCTATGTATCTATGTACATCTGATTGGTTAAAATCCCAGTATAGCCATGTAATTATCTGCCCATAAGTACACACCTTTACGTCTTTCAAGGTGCCAGCCTGTATACTGTAAAAAAGCATGAAAATAATAATGCACACTGCCACACATCTCTGTTACTGAGATGCACTCACTGTTCTGCTCAAAACTGTGTTTCCAGTCCACATCTCCTACTCAGATGACACCAATAACACTCACCATGTTTCGTGCAGATGTGTAAATAAAAAAAAAAATAAGTAAAGTTTGGAGCAGTGCCCCTCTACCACACTACGTTAAACAAAAGTGCCAAAAACTGTCTTAGTTCCTTACAAGCCTCACTGTCACTGTCTTGGAAAGGAACTATTTTTTTTCTACATTGATTCACACACAAAAATAAATATTCTATTAACTATATGCATTTTTTTTTTATACTTGCCTGGTTAGGATTTTTCTTACACATAATTACAATAAAGCACTTCACTGTGTGTGATTTTGGTCCATAATCGCACTTCTTAGCTGGCCTAATGGCACCTAGGGTTGAGGTGCTGGACATCACACCAGCTACTATACCAATGACCCTGGTTTGGGAGAGGACTAGGGTCACTTGAGTTAGGCCAAAGAGGGAGAGGACTTAGTATTCAGAGGACAGTTCTCCTCTCTCAAGGAGGGAGGGGCACATGGCACCATGTGCGAACCTTTTTCCTAGTGATGGCTGGAGCAAGGCAGCCATGGACCATAACATAGGGGGCAAGAGGAGTGGTGGCTGCTGATGTCCTGTGCATAGGAACATGCACAGGGTGATCTTGGGTGACATTAAACACACACTCCCCTAGGGGAGAAAATGGAGGTAAGTGAGAAAATCAGTTCCTAGTTCAGCTGTAAGTCTCTGGACACTCACAGGCCCCATACCCAGTGAGCACCTGGGCCACACAACGGAAGCACAACTGTAAGTCCTAGAAGAAAGCTGGGGTGATGAGGCTGGGGTGGTTGGGGGAATTTGGCTGTACCAGGGACTGGCATGAGAGAAAAGAAATTAACTGGGAAAAAAATGATCACACATCTCTCTGGTACGTTTAAAGGCACTTGGCTCAAGTGCCTCATGCCAAACAACACACTCGAGGGGCATGTAATGACTGATCCATAATCACACATCCTATCATACATTATTGCATACATATACCACAGCTGTTGTGCCTTGTAACCAAAAGCTGTGATTGGTCAGATGTGATCACATGACCATGGGTTATTCCTGCACAACAGAAGAGGTCAGAACAACTTTATGTTCTGAACCTTGTTGCTCAGTAAATAAAAATCAGTGGAAGCTGGCCTGTCGGCACAGCCATAGTGCTACCACTCACAACGCTGGCAACCCGGGTTCATTAATGAGCCTAAATCATTGGAAGCCAGCTAGGGGAAAGGATCGATCATCCCAGAGGATGGTCTTCTTCCTTGGGGACAGTGGTCCCATCCATCACTGCCACACTGTCCCCTGGATGCAGGGAGTGGTCGGGCTTGAAGAAACCAGGGGTGGGAGTAGTCACACTCATTGCATGTACTGTCTCACAGTGATGTACGAACTTGCAGCCCACACCCATGTACCTCCTGAGGGAATGGGAGAAAAACTAGGAAAAAGGTACAGTCCTGATCCAGAGTTAAAAGTCCCTTGGCACAAGCTCAATCCTCTGCTGGCCATCTCAGCAGTGTCTGACAAAACACAGCAGTTCAGGGGTCTGGGCCCTACCTTGTATCTGCCTGGGTGGTAATCCAAGGCTCTACAGGGGATAGCACCTCAGAACAGCAGGTAGAGGGGATTGCTGAGTGGCCATGAGGGGAACTGAAGGAGTCCAGGCAGAGTGAGTGAAGGGGGCTTATACAGAAATTACAAAAAAAAAATTAGTGGAAACATTTTATAATCATAATAAGGCTCTCCAGGATGCAGGTAAGTGAAGGCTAATGGCACTTCATGGGTGTGTAGGGCACTGGTCATAACTTCATCCTTTGGGCCACGTGCATTACCCCACAAAAGTGGACACCCTGCCTTGCCTTATTGCTTGCCATTTTTAATGGGTGCTGTGGCACATGAAAAGCTAAGCTCCCATATCCTTATATATCTAAAAGCTTCCAAAATTCATATGAAGCTACATGGGCCAGCCATGTAGGTTCAGCTGCATTCGTGCTATTAGTTTTCATATGAAATATGCTGAAACATTTGATAAACCAGTCTCCCTTAAAACAGTTCCGTATTTTGAGTGTGGAGTTCTAGTCTTGAGATATTTTACATTTTACACAATTTCTTCATGAGTGTATGTGAGCAGCAGCCTGAGAGAAGGAATCATCATCTGCTTTTGTCATCTAAACCTGGGATATTTCCCAGTCCCCTCTAAAATATGGAACACAAAATGTGGAACACATCAAGGAATTGAGGAAAATGCTATGAAACTGGTAGGTACTCTAAGTGAGTGCCAACAGATGTACTGTTTTAAAATCCTTGCGGGTCTACACTTTAGCTGTGTACAGGGGTGAATTGGGTAGAAGTCCATGGAACTCAGGTTAACCACCTTATTCAAAATGGATTGAGAGTTCTTGCACCTCTGCCATCGTTCTCCATTGAATACAATTGGAGAAGTCCCTCACCTAGAAATCTAGATGTGAGAGTTCCCTCACCTAAACATTTCTAATTTAGCCAGTGGCTGCATGTGAGGGTGCATAGAGCAAAGTGGTAAAGGGAGGGGTGTGCAGCTACAGTGCATGTGTGGAACAGCTAAGTGGGTACAGATAGCAAGGCACTTTTTAGTCATCCATTTGAGCTTAAATTTCATTGAGTTCACAGGCTGTTTTTCTTGCAAATGTTCACTCTATATTCCCAACTTTTTTGCTTCATCTTTCTTTCCTTGTGTTTATATGCATCTTGCAGAACCGTCTGGAGCCTATATGTACTTTTATGTATGTATAAAGATCCTGAAGAATGAAGGCTGCAATTTAATGTTTACATGCTGGACAGACATTCAACCCAGGCATAAAAGACAAAATAATACAGATGTTTCAGGCCAGTCTCAGCATTTCAAAGCCTCATGGTGTTAATTACGTGGACAGAGTTTACAGGCAAAGTTCTCCCGAGTGCTTTTGTCTCCATTTGCTGTAACAAGGACAACAGTGTATTCCTGTTAATGTAGCATCACCATATCCATTTAAAAAAACAAAGTACTTTACTGGACTATGTATTGGGACTCAGATATAATTAGAGGGTATTCACAACATGCAAATTTAAGTTTGTCTTATTCTGTGCCTAAGTGACAAAAATACTCAGTTGTAAATAGGGCCCAAATATGTTTTCAGCATATGTCTTCTTATTCTGGGAGGGCAGTTTAGAGTGACATCTGCTCAGTCCGCATGAGAACAAAATATTTTTACAAGTCATTCACTTGATAGTTCAACTAATATTCAACATCTTGTTTTCAGTGGGGTTCTGCAATTACCTGGATTTATTGACTTCCTAGAAACACTGTAAAACACTACAGACCAGCCCAGACAGAATGCTAAATGAGACTGTTTGCAGGCACTATATAAAGAATATTGAGTGGATAACCAAACACAACAAGGCTGCATTTCCATCGAGAGGTTGCAATGACATCATCTGGACTGTGAGAGCAAAGTGCCAGAGGACCATGATGTCAACTCAGACCTGAGATGGAAACACATGCTGAGCTGCATATATCACCCATATTCAATTTTTTTATAGTATATAGTTTAGTAATAAAAAGTGTTCTGTTCATGGGCCACAAGCACTCACACAAACATTTGCCACTCAATTGATTTTCTTCCAAGCCTACAGCTCCCTCTCACAGCTCTCATTCCCAACCCAGTGTACAACAGCATTATATATTTTTATGGTGTCTTGCGCTCACAGCTCAAGTAACATTTTGTGGCAGCTTGCTTGAGTAGCAGGTTGTGAAGGTGCAGCAGTGTTGTGGCCAATGCTGCCACTGCTTTTTTGGGCTTGTCTCTGTGGCACCAATGAATGAGCATGCTGTCTACGACAGAAGTTGAGAAGCATGCCACCAACTTGAAAGAAATTCGCCGCCACAATGAGATGGCACCTCATCATTGCAGGGCATGCCTTGCCTGCAGAAACATTTCAATAAACATGGTGGCGGCTGTTGCCATAAGCCTCTCACAATCATTAGAAAGTCGACTACGGGGGTGCTCAATCCCTGTGTTGGCATATTTATAATCCCCCCTCAAGATTGCGAGGCACACTGAGAGCCTACTCCTCCAGTGTGTCTCGTGTGTTCCAAAGCTGACCACATTGGCATGTTCCTGCCCCCACCCCACCCCACCCCACCCCACTCCAGTGTGCCCAAAAGTTGTTTTATTTCACCTGTAAATAAAGAAAACCTTCTCACAAAGTCTGTTCCTGAAAAAAAGAAAACAGTCCATTGTTGAGTATGGAGTGCCCCCATCCTCCAACCTGCACCCACCCTCTGTGCACCCCACCTCCCCACAGCCCCCTCACCCAATACTTACCTCTGGAGGTCTGGTGCCGCAATCTTCACTGGAGCAGTAACACATCTTCAGTCTTCAAAGTCAACTGCGAACTGAAGAAATGCCAGTAAGCTGTATAATGGCATCAATCGTGGGGGGGTTCAACTTAGGTGGATATCTCAGCCATTTTTTTGACTTTTAGCTCCAAATTTTCAACATGGGGTTCTTGGAACCCCACCTGGTGAAATCAGTCACTGTCATTTAATTATTCTGTCCCGAAAGGTGATTTTGTAGCCACTGCATGGAATTACCTTTCATGACTGATTAATGAAATGACAGTGCCACTGTTCATGAGGTGGGCTCACAAAAAGCCTACATTGCAAATCTGGTGAAAAACTTTCAAAACATGACTGTGTTATGAGAGTGTGTTGCTCAATTTTCATGCATGCTAGTAACTTTGAGAATTTTTAATATTTTTAATCCAGATTTTCAACATTGCCATTTTTTCACACCTCCTTATGAACAGTACAGTGGTCATTTTACACATCCTGCCCAAAATGTGTTTTAGCACATCTGGCACAGAATGACATGGTCGCTGTGGGAAATCAACATTCGGGACAGATTAACAAAATGACAGTGCCACTGTTCATGAGTGGAGGTCCCAAATGTTTTCATGAAATGGGGTCACAAAAAGCCCATATTGAAAATTTGGAGTGCAAATACCAACAAATGCTCGGGGCATTAGGGCTTTTAGCCACAACACCCCACTCTATAGAGACTGACAGGTGTCAGATGTGTGACTTTGGACTGTTGGCTGTCATGCTCATGCTATTCCACCCCCACCTCCACCCTGCAGCTAGTGATAGGCATCAAGGTATGTCTTGGACTCTTTGGCCCCAAAGTTCACCCCATTCTCCTATACTGCACCCATCTCAACATATTTCCTTATGAAGTGGGGTGAGCATAAGGCCTGACAACCCCAAGGCACAATGCGACACTTGTTGGAGTCTGCAGGGTAGGGTGAGGTGAAATGGCATGAGCGTTATGGCCAATGACCCAAATGCACACCTCAGTGTCTGTCAGTCTCTGCAGGGTGGGGTGGGGTTGGAGTCACTTCCATGCTTCACTGCTATTCCTATTATGCATCTCTCTAACTCCTGCACTACCAATGCCAATGCCAGCAAGACAACATTTGGCATTGACAAATGCTTGTTTTACTGCAAAATAGAAAATGGTCCATTGATGTCTTTTGCACAATCAGTTTTTTTTTCATTTCAGGGTGGTGCATGAAGAAAGTTATGACTTGATTTAGGCGTCAGTGTGGCTCAGCTGGTAGCACATCCACTTCTGAACCAGATGGTTGTGAGTTCTCATTCCAGACTGGGATTGGACTCATACCTAAAACTCTGGTGCCCGAGTACAGTATTAGGGGGGTGCTGTACTGTTGGGATGTGACGTCCTTTGGATGAGACGTTAAAAACCAAGGGCTCTTCTACCCATCCTGGTGTTGTCCTGGTGGGTGTCCAGGTGGAAGTAAAAGAACCCACGGCATTCTTCAAAAAGAGTAGGGGACATTCCCAGTGTCCTGGCTGGCCAATATTCCCCTTCCCATAAAACTGGTTCATGCTATTGTCCAGGCTGTGTGTGGATGTTGATGTGTGATATGCCCACCACTACACATTCAGTCACTTCACTACCAGTCTTGCATTGCCTGTAAAGAGTTTTGGGACACATTGTGTATGAAAAGCGCTATATAAATACTAATTCTTCTTCTTCTTCTTCTTCTTCTTCTTCTTCTTCTTCTTCTTCTTCTTCTTCGCACAAACACTAAGAAGGCTACATTTGTGGTTTGGAATTATTTTGATCTTGACTGCAATAATTTGTGTCATGCTATATGTGTAGTGTATAAAGGCTGTCAGCAGGGGAATGAAAGTTATCAATCTTGGCACATCGGCTATGATAAGGCACTTAATCTGATCACATTCAAACCTGAGGACAAAGCTAAAGGCCACGGGGGGAGGTTAGAAGGTGAGGCAGAGGAGCAGCATGCCCATATGAGTGGTGAAACAATCAGAGATCCAATATCTCACAGAATTCTCTTATAAAGATATTTTGTAAATTCTCAGAAGGAACCAGAAGGTGGAACATTATTGTCCAGCTCACAGAGTAGTACCTCTTCTTTCTGGTCTTGAGTATCCTTCCAATTCACGAGATCAGGTTGGATCAGTCAAAAGACAGCATTTACCCCCTTCAGCTTCAAGTACCCCAGTAGGCAAAAAGCAGTTGAGCATGAGAGAATAATTTGAAATGTCTTCCAAATATGATGTAAGCCATCCCATGGCACAAAGATTATCCAAGACAGTTGCAACAATGATAGCAGTGGATTTGTGTCCCTTCTTACATGTAGAGGCTGCTGGTTTTCAACATCTGAAGTGCACTGAAGTTCCCTACCACCAGGTACCATCTCGATTCTTTTTCCCCAAAAAGCAATAAGAAATACATACCATGAAATGTGTCAACAACTTAATCATGCTTTATTGCAAGCTTTTGTCACCAATATATATATCTCCATTGATATGTGGACAAGTGACCAAACTGTTGACTACATGACAGTGACTCCCCCCAGGTTTCTTTTCCATGTTCCTCTGTCTTTGCTTTCAGCCTCACCTGCAGCAGCAACATGCAACAGTCTTTCAAAAACAAGCTGCACTGTGCATCACTGCACTGGAGAAAGATCACTCAGGCTCAAATATATTAGATGAACTCAACAGAAGATTTCAGAAATAGCTGCCCCCTCATGGCCTGTCAGCTGGCTTTGTGGCATCTGATAATGGAAGTAACATTCTAAAGGCAGTGCAACTCAGTGCATTTGCACGTTTCGCTCCTTTTGTTCATACCCTGAACTTGGTAGTGCATGGTTTTCCCAAAGAAAACTAAAATTTCACAGAATATACTTGCTGTTACCCAAAAACATCTGTGGTCACTTTAGCCACTCTGCAAAGTCTTGCAAGACTTGTGAGCCCTGCAAAAGGAAAACAATTTTCCACATCACCAACTAATACAAGATGTCATTACAGAGATTTCTTGAACAACAGTATATTTATTATTTATTTATTTGAAGAGTGTCACCAGGAAAAACATACTGAGCTAACAGCTCATTTTTGGACATACCCTGGGGTAAGCAGCTGTTCTTGTAGACTGGTTATCTCTTAACAGTGGAAGTGGATCTTAGAATTGGGAAGGTGTGAAACTCAGACCATTACATCCTAGCCAGAATGCTAGACCATTGGTTTAAACACAATCTAGAATCTTTCCTTTTACAAGGTACTGACCTTAACAAATACAGAGACATTCCAATTTTGAAAGGCCTTGTTAGTTAAGCGGGGTCCATGATTTGTTCTGAATGGCTATCTAAAGTACAAAAATGTTACTTTGAGAAATGGCCCCCTTCATTTCTATGGAGCACGCCCTTGCGCTGTCCGTATAGTGATATCAGCAAATGTGATAGCGCGGTGGTGGATCGGGGGTGGATCAGAGTTAGAGCAAGTACATGGAAGTTGAAGGGATTGCTGCAGCTTGGCTCCATGGAGCTAAAACATGATCCATGCACTTCCTAAATAGGGGGACTTTCAAGAGGAAGCATTTTATTTGGGGGCTGATAAGGATCATCTCTGTTTCTTGGGAGCAGTACTGGAAAAGTTGCTCTTTAAGTAGAGTCCAGTAGTCAAGTGTCAAGTAAGGTCCAGGGTGTAGTGTTAGAAGGGGAAAATGGGGCAGACTAGATGGGTGAAGCAGTCCTTTCTGCCGACACTTTCTGTTTCTCTATTTGGAATTTAAGTTGCAACTACGCTTAGAACAGCACTATATCTCTCAGCAAAATGTATGGAGTTGACTTGTTGCTTTCTGTGGTGCTAGGGTACAGATGTCCATCCAACTCCAAAATGTTTTACTGCTCAGATCTGGCCATTCTTGCTTGTGTTTCTTAACCTGACCTGGACACTGTTTCATGATTTGGCTTCACTAACTGTAGTAGGTGAAGAATACAAGTATCCAAGCTGAACGTGTAATTCTGCTTTTTTTTAACACCTAAACCAATGTTTCATTGAATATAGCCCAAATCCAAATTCAAATCCTCAAACAAATTCAAAGGAAATAAATTGGGGATCAGCAAACTCAACACCAAATTCAAATCCACATCTAGATCCACTCGGTCCTAGTCAAAAGCATGGCAGTTGGGCATAATGACAAAAAGTGCAAAATCAGGCATCTATGGAACAGGAACATACTACTCATACAGGATGGGGGATGTCACTAAATAGGAAAGGTATCATATCTAAGGACCTCAAGGTAGCTGTACCAGAGTTTAGGTGGAAACAGCACAGGGTCATAATGTCACGGATGAAACTGTGCAAGGAAATACCGTGCACAGACAACAGCATGCAGCAACACAGTGTCGGTACATAATGCCGACCTCACATAATTGGCGCACACCCAATGAATTCTTTCATTTTTGAAGGGGGCTTTGCCCCCCCACACCCCCGGGAATAATTATAATCAACTCTGAGGGGGTGTGGACAGAGGGGCAAGTTAAAATTTACATTATGGCACTTTCTCGGGGCCACACAGATGGGAGTAAAATAAAATTTCCCTCGAGCAGGGTTTCAAACCCTGGTCTCCGCCCCCATCTACTACTGGGTTGTGTGCCTTGGCCACTACATCATGGAAGTGTCTTGGCCAAGTACTCGACCAGTAGTTCTCAAAACCCTTTTCCGCTCTTCTGTCTTTCATTCCACAGTGACAGGGGTAGCAATATTTTCATATCGCTCTAGTACTGCTGCTGCTGTACTTCCATATGTGCTGAAGACAGAGAAGTTCTTCATGTGCTGTTTTGTCCATGCTATAGTGACCTGATACCAGTGGGAACGTGTCTGTACATGCACTCTTCTATATACAAATTGCCTCTGGATAACTTTGCCTTTTGGGCCTGTACCTCTAAGGATGCACCCAGCCTGCCCGGTGGCACTGAGGGTTGAGGCACTGGATGCCACACCTCTCGCTATGCTGGCGACCCGAGTTCAGGAGCGACCATGGATGCCGGAGGTCGGTGGGGGAGGGAGAGGATTGAGCACCCGACAGGCTGCTCTCATCTCTCAGAGGGAGGGTTACAGGGTTGTCCAGCATCCAGCAACCCCCAGTGGAGATCAGGGGTACTGCAGGAAACAGACAAAAAAAGTGGGGGAGCATGGTAGATGCTGGCAGGGTTGCCATGAGCCATTGCGTCATTGCATGCCACATTCAAGAGGGGGGAGGAGTGCAACAGAACAAGGAAAACAACCAGCTCTGCAAGGTAGGCAATGGCACCTGGCCCCCATGCCCACCACCAGATCTCACACCCAGCCTTCCAGTTCCTCTTCCTCCACCCGGGCCCTCACCTGCAGCTTGGCCAGTCTATAAGAGAGCACCCAAAAGGAAGGGTGGTTCCACCCTGGAGGGGTCAAGCCAAGGGTACTGGCTGCAGGAGATGGGGGGGAGAGAGGAAGCTCTGGATGGGAAGGCCTCAGGTGGGCAGGATCAGGCCAGGATGCCTGAGAGAGGCTCCACAGGCTGCAACCGGAGGGAAAAAGACATTTAAAAAAAAGGATGCACCCATCTACTCATTCTAGGTATGCTCCACCCCCTCCTCATAGATATCCAGTGTAAGATCCCAGGTTTTTAGGTATTGCTTAATGAAGAGGGGTGCTCAATATATCTGGTAGTGATTGAAAGATTGTAGCTAAATGTTTATTTCTTTAATGAACTCTGGCCTGTGAGTCTGGATTATCACGCAAGGTTGAACCTATCTATTTTATCCTTTTCTTTTGTGAATTATATTTTGCTTATGTCTATGTTTAATTGTGAAGACTGTTGTAAAGAATACTGCTTGATTCTATGAGCTGTGCAAAAGATGTCTACAATGTTGTTCATATTTGTATCAGTGCCTACTGAAAATCAATAAAAAAAAATCACTTACAAATAAATGTACTTATATTGTAACTATATACACCAATTTTCTGTAAGAATGAATGGGGATACAAGGGTATATTCCTCCAACAGTGACATTTCGACAGTGACCAACACTACAGTGACTACAGTGCCAGGTCACTGTAGTATTGGAACTGGACCCCAACATTGTATTCTGTGGGTCTTGCACCCCGTCCCCTAATCAGCTCCAACTTGGAGTCGATTATATTTAGTGGGGGGGTACAGGGCACAGCCCCCAACATGGGGGGTTTGGGGTGTGAAGCCCTCTGAAGAAAACATGCTTGTGAGTGGGAAACCTCATGCCAACTGCAAATGAGAGAGTTGCAAGTGAGACTAACAATAGCACACACGCTGTGCATTTTAAACTTACACCAGTAGCCTTTATTTTAAATGAAAATTGAGTTATATGATTGAGCCCTACGATTTATGTAGGTAGAGAGTTCTGTGCTTGTGCATCATACAGGATTAGAAGTCCATGTGGGGGAATGTCTGTGTTTTAATTTCTGACTTTAGTATATCTACCTAGTGGGCTGTGAGGGGCACTGTGACCCAGAACTGACACTTCTGGGTTTGGCAGCATTTAAACCATCCTGCAGTGAGTGGGTGAGCAGAGAGAGTTGTAAGTGAGACTAGCAATAGCACATAAGCTGTGTATTTTAAACTTATAGCTGTAATCCTTTATTTTACATGAAAATTGAGTTATATGATTGAGCCCTGAGATTTATGTAGGTAGAGAGTTCTGTGCTTGTGCATCATACAGGAATAGAAGTTTCTGTGGGGGAACGTCTGTGTTTTAATTCCTGACTTCAGAATATCTACCTAGTGGGCTGTGAGGGGCACTGTGACCCAGAACTGACACTTCGGTGTTTGGCAGCATTTAAATCACCCTGCAGCGAGCAGGGCGAGCATGTGCAGGGCACGCAGTCATGCGCTCGGAGATGCGCACAAGACACGCGCATCATTGCATGTCTGTTATGTCCACTGTGGACACTGGAGCTGGGGATAACCTCTCATAGGCAGAGTGGCAAGGATCCTAGTAAGGAAAATAGCTATAGTATAATGTAGTAGTAAGTGTTCCACAATCACAACTAAACAACTGATAATGTTACAAAAAAAAAGCAAACCGGGGTAAAGAAAAGAAAAAAATATGTGTACAGTGTAATATGTTTACCGAGGAACTACCTTGTCCAGACTTTACATGTATTAAATGTCTTCAGATTGAAACATTGCAGCAAGAAACAGCACAATTAGTATAACGTTTAGAAACACACAGAGAAATAAACCTCCTAGAAAATTTCATAGATGATGACATGTCTAAATCAATTAATCTGATACCTAATTTAAGTTCTACAGACTTTAATAATGACATGGCATTAAATGATTTATTCACTGATACAGAGCAAGCACAGTTTGTATCTCCCCTACCCCTGTCTAATAAATTTAACATTTTGGTGGAAGAAGCTGAGACCCAAGATTGCGAAGGTGAAACAAAAATAACAACTAAAATGGTGCAGGCTCAGCCTATTGTCCCTACCTGCATGTTGCCAGACAAGGAAAATGTTTCTACCCATCCACCTAAAATTAGGGATATTGTAGTTATTGGGGACTCCATTCTTAGAGGGGTTGATACTGTAGTTTGTCAAGGGAGAAAGACTAACACAACAGTTAGCATGCTTCCAGGGACCCATGTGAAGGATGTCTCTAGTCTCCTGGAAGGCTTGCTAGAAAATATTACAAAACCTGTCGTACTTTTACATATAGGCATTAATGATTTGCCTACTAAAAATTTGATGGCCCTTCAAGCAGATTACAGCCAGATAGTTGACCAGATAAAAGAAAGAGAGGGGAGGTAATAATCTCTTGGGTTTTACCCACACATGGGAAGCACTCCTATAAGAACAGGTCAATTTTAACTTTAAATACCTGGCTCTGTCAATTATATCACCAACAAAACATTGGTTTTATGGACAACGGAACTACCTTTTCTAATAAAGCTTGTTTTAAAAACGATATGTCCTGCATCTAAATCACTTTGGTACACGAGTTTTGGGGAAAAAAAATCAATGAGGTATTAAGGTTTCATTTAAACTGAAAACTGGGGAGGGAGCACAACAAGTGATGGTAACATAAGTCCCAATACAACATGGAATGGTCTACTAACCAATGCTAGAAGTTCGTCAAATAAGTTCGATGAATTTAAATTAATTTTGGCCACCCATGATATCCATATAGAGTGTTTCACTGAGACATGGGGCAGTGAGAAAGACACTTGGGAAAGAATATACCAGGATACAAGTGTTTTATGAAAAACAGGAAATCTAAAAAAGGGGGAGGTTTGGCTATCTACATCCTTGATTCTATAAAAGTGGAGGAGATCCCGGACAGTGTTGATGATCTAGAAGTTCTCTGGGTCAAATTGCATCCTATGGTTGGGGCCTCTATAAGACTAATTCTAGTTTATAGGCCACCTTCCATATCTTTTGAAAATGATTATAAATTATTAAAGCACATCAGCGGATTGAATCCTGCTAATAATATCTTGATACTAGGAGACTTTAATCTGCCCAATGTTAATTGGAAAACACACATTGGGCAGAGTAAAACAGATAACTCATACCTGGATCTCACAGCAAAATTAGGACTTGTTCAATATGTTCCCTTTACAACCAGGTATGACAACAAACTGGACATTATTTTGTTCAATATGAACAATAGAGTAGCCAACGTTAGTACTACAGCTCCTGTGGGCAATAGTGACCATGATTGTGTGAAATTTCAGATTCAGGATCCAATAGGCACAGTGGGATGGGAAGTACAAAAAAATTAAACTTTAGAAAGGCAAACTTCAATGCTATTAAAAATAACATGTCTAAGTGGGATTGGGCCAGTGACTTTTCAGATCATACGGTTAATGAGAACTGAGAATTATTGACCTCTAAAATAAAAAGAGAGGTAGTTACATATATACCTAGTATACAAAAATATACCAACAAAAAACCTTCTCCCAGATGGATGAAGCCCATCATCAAAAAAATTAATCAACAAAAAAAAATAGATTATACAAATGTATAAAGGGTGGTAACCAGTATTTAATACCAGTTTACAGGGCCTTAGTTAAAAAAATTAAAATAAACATCAAGCATTCTAAAGCACTATATGAAATAACATTGGCCACTAAGGTTTCTGATAATAAAAAAGCATTTTTTTCTCACATTAATAGTTTAAGATGATCTACAAATTCAGTAGGGTCATTTATAAATAGTTTGGGGTTACCTACTGATAATAAAGAGATGGCAGATCTACAAAATAAGTTTTTTTTGTACAGTATTTAATAACATTACTGCAAACCCTCTTGATGATATACCAATACCTGTACCTGGTCAAATAACCATTAATCCAACAGATGTTCACAAAAGACTTAAAAATCTGTCAACAAACAAATCTTCCGGGCCCGGTGACATACATCCTCAGGTTCTGCATGAAATTGTGGATTATATATTCCTACCCCTGACATATATATTCCATCATTCTTTAGACTTGGGTGAGATACCACTCGACTGGAGGGTTGCCACAGTGGTGCCCCTCTTAAAAAAAGGACCCCAAACACAACCTGAAAATTTTAGACCAATTAATTGCAAGTAATTGGGTAAAATATTGGCAGGTATAATTAAAGATCACATTCAACAGCACCTACTTACACTGGGACTTGTTGATCTATGTCAACATAGTTTTACTAAGTTTAGATCTTGTCAAACCAATCTCTTGTCCTTTTATGAAAATGTTAGTAGGGAAATAGATAATAGAAATCCAGTGGATGTAATATTCCTGGATTTCGCTAAAGCATTTGACAAATTGCCCCACCCTGAGTTGGTAAAAACATTAAGGGACTTTAACTTGAGTGGCAATATAATTTGTTGGATTGTTAATTGGTTAAGAGGTCACCAGCAGAGAGTGGTAGTGAATGGCGTCTTCTCTGAGTGGGCTGGGACTACAGTGGGGTACCTCAGGGGTCTGTCCTGGGACCAATTCTTTTGTAATATATATATTTCCGCATTACAATTGGCATCTCCAAACATCTGGTTGTATAAGTTCGCAGACCACTGTAGACTGAGAACAGTGGTAACTGGGTTAGAAAGTACCACTGCATTGCAAATAGCCTTGGATCATATCTACGAATGGGCCAAAAACAGTAAATTGGCATTACATATAAGTAAGTGTAAAATTATGCACTAGGGCACCAATAATAAACAGTGCAAGTATTTTCTAAATAATGAACCACTAATTAAAACACTCTCCGAAAAAGATCTTGGTGTAACAATCAGCTCTAGTCTTAAATTTAATACACATTGTAGGGATCAAGTAAAAAAAAGCAAATCAAATAATGAACTGTATTTTTAGACACATTTCAAGTAGAGCTAGGGAGGTGATGCTCCCCTTGTATGTGGCATTGGTTAGGCCTCACCTGGAATATTGTGTTCAGGTCTGGTCTCCATATACTAAAGAGGATATAAAAAGAGTGGAGGCAGTTCAAAGAAGGATGGCTAGATCTATTACTGGCTTAAAGGGGAAATATTATTGGGAAAGATTAAAAGCACTTCAACTGTATTCCTTACAATACAGAAGACACAGGGGGGACCTTAGTATGTTATTTAGAGCAATAAATGATAATACCCTAAGAGATGAATTAGGTTTAGTTTTAAATAATAATAGAGTTAGTGGTAGGAAACATCCAATACAACTTTTCTCAGAGAAATGGAATTTGCAGCTAAGAAAACACTGGTTTAGTCAAAGGGTGATTTCTGCATGGAATACACTACCTGTGGAAGTCATTAGGAGTAAATATATGTTTGCATTTAAACATAACGGACAGCAATATGAGTGACGAGGTTAAATTTGGTGGTTTTTCATAAATTTTACTTAGGGTTAGATAGTTACAATAGGCAAGCATTATGGACAAAATTCGAATTAGCTTGATACAATCTATGAAATCTATGAAATCTATGAAATGTGGTCGACATGATGGTTTCGCTGAACAGTCATTGAACAAAAACGTTGTCAACAACTGGTCATGGATCTGGGATACAAGTACATATATCAACCATAAGCCTTGTTGGGTAAGACAAGCGTAGGCAAGGTCTTCGACTGATAGCTGAGAAATGTCATATTTTTTGTGGCATTAAAACTAAAAAAAACAAAGTATGTGTTCAGAATCTTTCTGACACATTCTCCAAATAGCAAATCTTAGTTACCTAAAATAGGAATTTTGAAAGGGCCTGCAGGCACAAACCTGTGTAGTTTAGTAACTAGCGGACCAATTAGATACTAAGAGATGAATTCGCAAAGGGTCTGGGAGAGCTACAGAATTCACATAGGCACTTGCACAGGAAAGCTGGGCTATCTGACCAGATGTACATTACATACAGTACGCATGGTGTGGAAGTGCTCTGCAGGTGGCATGACTGGCATATGCATGATTTCTGCACGTGCAAACCAACACTCAACACTAATTTGGCATTGCACATGCAAAGCTCTTGGCTTGAAAGTATACCTCCACAGAGACAGCAGTAATGACTGTACATCTCCTAAACCATTGCATCCAGCTGTACAATCCATTATTGCTGCACATGGCAAAGGGACATGAGAGGACACAGATGCACCACCACACATGCCACACTGCCCATAGGATGCTATGGTCAGCAACCCAAACACCATGCCCACCAACACACACCAGACAGGCAACACACATACCACAAATTATATCGATACAACAAATAAAAGAATGTTCCGCTCCCCAGTAACCACAAATTGGGGGAAGATCATAGTGTCATAGACATTTACGAGCAAAAAAGCCAAAGACCTATCTACTGCTCACCCCTGGTATTGGGGGGGGGGGATTCAGTTTTTTGATCAGCATAAAAAGTGTCAAGTCTATTTTTGAATTCATGCATGTGTTTGCTTCTGACCACTTCCACTAGGAGGTGATTCCAGGTGCCTATAACTCTTTGGCTAAATCAGTGTGCCCTGGGCATAGTATTGCATATTTCCTCTGTTAACTGCACAGTAGTACTGTATATGGGCCCTTCTGTTGTAATGCTGTCTTTTGAGCTGTATTCCCAGACAGTCCCACAAGTTATTGTTGTTAAAAGCTGAAAAGATAAGACACAAATCCCCTCTTAACCTCCTGTATTTTAGAGTATAACCCCAAGGATTTTAGTCTATCCTCTTATGCAAGGTCTTTTAGTACAGACACCATCCTAGTTGCAGTATGCTGCACTCTTTCTGATGTATTACTTCTAGCCTTAGTTGAGGAGGCCCACATCTGGGCACAATACTCCAGATGGGGTCTCACAAGCAAAGTATAAAGTGTCATCACCACACTTGTGTCTCTGCTTCTTATATGTCTTTTAATACAATGTAATATTTTGGTTGCAGTCTTTGCACTGGCACTACACTGATTTTTAAACTTAAGATCATTTGTAATAATAATAATACAATAATAATAATAATAATAATACCAAGGTAGTTTTCCTCAGTGATTACCCTCAAAGTTGAGCTGATACTGAGCTTTTGGGTTTACTCACCCAAAACGCATAACTGCGCATTTTCCTAAATTAAACTGGAGTTTGTGTTCCTGTGCCCAGTTTTCCAATTTTGTTAGCCCAGCTTGCATCTTCAAATAATCCTTCTTGGTGTTTATCACTCTACCGATTTTGGTATCATCTGCAAACTTGGACATGCAGCTATCATCGCCACCGTGCATTGAAGATACATAAAAATTGAATAATGTGGGGCCCAGATATAGGATAAAATCCCTCACGTGACAGTATGTGCTCCAAAGGGAACCGATAATATTACTATCATAGTAGAAAATGTATTGGGCACACAAAAATTAAAACGTATGACAGAAGAATATGTTGTACAAAAAAAATGTCTAAAATGGGGGCACTGTCACAAATAAATGTAAACATTTATAGGTTCTCACATACAAGAGAATTTAACTAACATCACTTCATTGTTCAGAGCACATAATTCATGCCATTCATATTAGTAATTATTACCTTTGTATTAACACTCTACTGTTGATTATTTTTTTTCAACATATTGCACAAGTTTTTCAAAGGCACATCTAAAGCCCCGAAGTAAAACATGTTATTGAATTAAACTTTGTATAATCTGGTAATGAATGCAAATAGATGGACTGAAAATGATTCAAAATCCATTAACTATCATAAATACCATTCTCTACTGCCCCATATCTGCAACCAGCTATTTGTTCAAAGAACATACATTCAGTACTTCATGGATCTGGAATAAAGCCCAAAGTCAAGAACACACAAATTTTCCAGCAACATATTAAACGTTGCTAAAATTCAATTGTTTGTGCAGCATGCTCTGCACTCAGAAATCAAGTATCATGCTGCCACAACAAAAACTTTTTGTCAAAGACCATTACAGTGACAACAATGACAGGTCACTGTAATGTTCAGGCGGGACCCCCGCACTGTTTCTACAGGTCTTGCACCCCCTCCTGAAATAACTCCAACCTGGAGTTGATTATATAAAAGTTCAGGGGGCAGCCCCCACTCAAAACAGCTTTTTCTCCTGACGACACAATGCCGACTTCGATCGCTGTCAACATGAAACTGTCCTGTAATGCCGGTTGACAGGATTTCTGTCGAACAGGGGGTGGGGAACACAGAAATTATGCTCCAGTAATTAAACATTTCATGTTTTTTCCATTATGAACCTGCAAGATTTTAGCTCAATTGTTTGCCTATCACTCTGGCACCAAATTGTAAGCAGTGCAATATAAGGCAAACATTTAAGGAAATGCACAAATTCACCAGAAATTCTTAAATGAGAACTCTTAAGAGCATTGCCCACCAGTTCTCATGTCCCCCTTAGCTCTGTTATAATATGGTGATAAAATTTGTTTATGGACTGGTACCTTAATCTTGTTAAGAATGCTTGTTTTATTGCCCCTGTAAAATGAAGCAACCCCCAGCCCCATTTTAAAGCCAACCTCTGAATGTAAAAGAGGATCACAGCATCCCTTTAAGTAGTGGCAACTCTTTGACACTTTATGATAGAAACAAAGAAAAAGAAAATTTGATGGCATAAGAGAACATGTAGGCCCATCCTGTCTGCCTTATTTTTCCCTGCCTATTCCTTACATCTTGGACTACATTTGGTGGCTGGTCTCCCTCCCACCTCCATTTCCTCTACTTATTATGTCCTTGTGCCTAGTAGTTAAAATAACAGATAGAGATAAGAATTTGTGGTTCATAATTAATGTTTATCATAATCCTGTTAGAGGCAAATATAGTGATACTGACTTGCTTACGTCTCTTAATGAAGTAGTGGTAAACATCCAAAATAACTTTCCTGAGTGCAGACTGTTAATTGTGGGTGACTTTAGTGCTAGACTAGGAAATTTAAGGGCCTGTAATGAAGATATAGAGGAGCTCTTGTCTTTAAGAGATAATTCCAAAGTATGAATAATAAGAAATGCAAAGGATAGTGTAATAAATAAACGTGGAATTGAGCTGCACAGGCTAATGATAGTCAGGAATGTGTGTCTACTGAATGGAAGGGTACAGCAAGATTTAGAGGGTGAATATTCCTTTAGGGGGAGTAATGGCTCATCAACTATTGATTTTGTATGGGTAGATCTAAATTTAATTGATCAGTGTCATTCATTGTATTTGAATCCAAGACCTGAGAGCCAACATTTTGGAGTTGAATTTAGTTTAATTAGGAAATCTGGTATTATTAAATATACCAAATATGAACCACTAATGATTCAGTTAAGAAAGAACAGAATTGAGTGGGATATGATTGAAGCAGTGAACTTTGAAGAGATCCTACAAAATGCAGGTATACTAAAAAGATTATCAGAATCAGTGGGTAATGTGTGTGTTAATCAAATAATATCTGATTACAATACTATTATAAATGCTGTAGCCCACATAATAACGAAGGAAACAAAAATAAAAAAGAAAGAAGGACAACCTTGGTATAGTATAGAATGTAAACAGGCTAGGAAAAGTCTTAATAAAGACTTTAGATTGTAAAAACAACACCCGAATGAAGGGAATAATAAAAGAAATAATCAAATAAGGAGAACCTACAAATTGGTGCTCCTCCACTGTGTTGCAGATTTTTGTTTCATCCAAAAAGAGACACACCTTATCCTAACAACAGCAAAAACCAGCACCACTCCAGACTCATGAGAAAAAAGGCTTTATTAAGTTATTGTTAAAAAGGGCAACATGCCCACAACATGCTAGAAAAGGGCAACAAAACGAAAAACCCTGACCGGTTTCGCAACTAGTGTGCCATCACACCTTACCCTCCAGTTCCTCAGCAATGTCACTTAAGAAGACATTGAAGAGTATTGGTCCAAGTACTGATTCCAATACAGGAGTGCTACCACCTAGGGAGCACTGCACAGTTCATACATACATTAAGCTTACATACAACTCAGTATGGTATGGGAGGTGAATAATTTTACAGTTTTTTTGTGATTCTGTTGTGTATGTAACCCTTCTATGCTTGACTATGTATCTATGTCCACATCCACCTCGAAAATGAGCTTTGCTCAACAGTGTTCACCTGGTTAAAGATTTTGATTGATTGATTGATTGAGTAAAACAAATATTTTCAACAATGTGCCAAGCAGTAGAATTTTTTATGCAAAAGCACCATTTTCTAGAATGAGGGCAGGGGATATAAAGAACTGGTGGGCAGTAATTGTAGGAGTTCTTAAAGGAGTTCTTTAAAGTGCAACAGCAAACACACCTGTGTTGGGCAACCACTAGGCTACAGTTACATTATCCCAGCTCTGAAACAGTCTGCTAGTCACAATGTGGTTTCTGACATAATTGTTTTCAGCTAATGAATTTACTGTCAAAATGAATGAAACTGTGAGAAACAAAAAAAAATAATTTATTGCAGCCTAAAGCCCAAATTTCCCCTCTGGCAAAACCACTCTGGCTGTTTTGTGTGATAACAAATGCTTGCTTGAACTCTCTGATCTTCTGCTTAATAATTTTAACTTCTCTTTTTTTACATAGAGATTACAGGAAAATGGTATTTAGGAAGCAGGCTAGTCTACAACATAATTCAATCTTTCCTTTAACATCCCCCTCACATTTTTGTTCACAGGCTCCAGATTTCTGAACACTAATAGCTAGGTAGCAGAGTGTGATCTTATACAGATTTTAAGTCCAACTAACATCCCTTTATTTATTTATTTTTTTTCTATTTTAGGTTTATTACTGCAGTACTGAGAAACCAGCACTGTGATTCCATCTGACTGTCTCCACAGTCAGATTGTTGCAGAACACAGCTCTTGGTGCAGAAGAGAGCTCTCGGCCAAGGTTAAAGCTAGTGGAATGATTACGTTATTTCATAAATAAATGCTAATTTTGCCCCTTTATTAAGAAAACATTAAAGGCTGGAAATGAAAAAAAAATCACTTTTACAGATGTACTTGAGTCACAGTGTGGAATGTAGAGCCAGAAGAACACAGAGACAACTCCTTTCACAAGCACTGCATACCACACTATGAGACTAGGGTGCTGAGGGATATAGACGTGCAGTGTTTATACCACATGGGTCCAAAGCACTCCCCTCCAATACTGTCACTCCATACTCTACAGCTTCAGCTTGATGCTTGATGCCAATCACAGAGGCATTAAGAAAAAAAAGTCACCCAGATTTAATTTTCTTAGCACGGCTAGGAGTGAAACCATATTTTGCATGCCATCACTAGATTATAGGAACAGAGTAAGCTAATTCATAGAATGTAACTGAGATAAACCAAATTTCTCTGTTTGCCAGCAAAAAGTCAGCCAGTGTTTTGTCTGTCTTAAACATTTGAAGTACAACTAGTTTTACAATTGTGTCAAACCAGACTTGCAGATATCTGTAATATACATCAAATGAAATAAAATATCTCCAGTCTGCAGACAGCAAAGTCCTACAGCAATATCGATGGATTCAATGGCCTGTGGGATGCAGCACATCTGGGCCTGTCCATCAAATGCACAGCACCACAGATTTTAAAGGGGCCATATCAACTCTCACAATGATGGATGAGGCAAATAACACAGGTGAACCACTCATACTCATAATGCAAGATGTACAGTATGTCCTTACTGAAGAAAACAGTACTGTATTGCATACTGTATGCCATATGTACACTGTAGCTTAATCTGGTCAGCTGGGAATTATGGGACACCCCTAGCAGAGCAGAGGGTCTGGACAGAGTTTAGACAATCATTTTCCTGGAAACCATGAGCGTAGGAACCTGAAGGGGATACAAGCAGTAGTGATACACAAAGTCCATGAACTGAATGCCCATGTGCAACTGGTAGGTCAAGCAGTGGAGTTTTATTCTTTAAAGTACAGAACATGCATTTCTCCTGGCATCACAGTTGATGAGTACATTCCAATGGAGATGCGAGTAGACCAGTTGAGGCTAGTAATACTTAATAATTTATGCATCACCCATGATTACCCATCCTGTCATTTTCTCACTTTACTCAAATCAAATACACAGGGGAAGAAACACAAAATGCTGTAGATTTTTGGTGCACCAGAACCTCTTCACCCAGCAGCAGCTTGGACTGAAACAATGTTCAAGATTTTGCTCTAAAGCATAGTGAATGAGTACATCTCCTAACAGGTCTCACCTTTTCTTGGCCTTCGTTACCTCAAGGAGTTAACACAAGTTCAAAAATTTATAGACTAAATCTTCTTTCCAAGGGGATCCCAGCCCCTCTTACAGAAGGAAAAATAGAGGGTAATCACAATTTGTTTAATAACTCAAACAGCTCTCCCCTAGAGAAATAATCACAATTTATTTATTTATTACATTTCAGATTTACACCTTTGAGCCAGCGGCTCTTTAACAAAGGTTCCATGTGAGATTAGATAGATGGGTAGGACAGACTTGATAAAATCAGCAAGGCAAGTAGTTCAGGAATGCATTCTCAGCATAAGATGACATAATAAACTTGGGTAGATAATATGGCAAAACATAGAGTATGTACACAATTAATGGCATATACAATTAAACAATAGCTTTCATCATGATGAAGTTCTCACAGGAGAGTCTTTATAACAGTAAAGGATGCCAAGATCATTGGGAAGGTCAATGGTGAATGAATAGGAAAAGTCTTCATTAGAAGTGGGAAATCCGATCCAAGATAGCATCTGGTCAGATAGCTGGGTAATCTACTCTGTGTTAAGTCTCTGCTAAATACTCCTCTAAAATGAAACCTCTGGTTAAACTGACTATAAACTAAATGAGATTGTGGTCAACATTGTAAAGGATGGGGGTGTGGCTTGGACCTGATGGCAATGGCAGCTTAGGACTTTTGCTGTGCCCCTACCTGCCGGACTGAAATGTCTCTGTAACAGCTGAAAAATCCCTTCACACTTCTGCCACTACCATCCTAATGTCTATTGTTGGGTGATCCATGCCCGTTACATGATTTACAGTGCCAGCAATTGAGAGCCGCTTAGCCGGGGTAGGCTGCACAAGCCTAAGTGTTGGGGTACCAGTTTGCCCATCAAGACATCTGCTGATACCTTTGTGCTCAAGTGCAAGCTGTCTGGTTGCGATCTCCATTGGCCATGGGCATCTCTCAGTGGATCACTGACTACTTCCCTATAGTGTCTACAAATTGGTGCTGCACAGGTGGGGTGATGGCCGCCTCTGAGAACAGTACACAAGGGCCTAGTTCAAGCAGCATTCAAACCCCCCCCCGACCAGGCTCGGCTGGGGGGATGCTCTCTCCCACACAACTAAAATGCTGGAGGCCCTGCTAACAAGGGTGGACGGCATCAGGGCATCCCTAGTGGAGAACGTGGCAGATGTACATCACCTGGAAGACAAACAAAATGTGTTAGAGCTGAGAACTGAGGAGCTTGAGAGGCAGCACATCCTGGTATGACAGCACATCAGGGAGCATGAGGTGAAGCTCCACAAACTCTGGCATAGGGCAGAAGACCAGGAGAACAGGAGCAGGAGGAACAACATAAGGATCCTGGGGGTCCTGGAAGGGGCCGAAGGTCCCAATATGGAACGTTTTCTTAATGAGTGATTGTCCCAGCTGCTGGGGGAGAGATGGAGAGAGCCAATCAGCATGGAAAGAGTCCACAGGGTAGCCAGCAAGCTGAAGGGCTCTAACGCCCCCAGAACCATCATAGCATACCTGCTGCAGTATTCAGTGAAGGAGAGGCTGCTCTGTGCAGCTAGAGACATTGGAGAGCTTATGTGGAGGGGAGCTACTATATCTTTTTATCATGACTTCTCACAGGAGGTAGCTGCTAGAAGGAGAGCTTTTGGGCCCCTTAAGAAAATCTTGCTGGCAAATTCATTTTAATAACAGTTCAAAAGACTTACTGCTTTACATATCTTCAAGGATGGAAAAGCCTTTCTGGTGGAATATCCACGAGATGCCAAAGCACGGCTTAACAACCACTGGCCAGGCCTCCTATCCCAGACTACATCTCCCAGATGCCTCTGGGTCCCAGGGGATCGCATCGGCAAGAACTGAAAGGCATGAGAAACAGTTCCCGGAGGATGATAAACACAGTTGGTCTGGCCCTGCTGCTAAGACGTCCCCCAGGCCCTCCTCACAAGATTACAGAAAACCCAGGGACTCGGAAGATTGGCCTGCTGATAACCCCTTACCTACTGCTAAGCAGCCCATGGCAGCTCTTGTGACAGCAGGGAGACAGGACCGCTCTCAGAATTCCCCCCCCCCCAACTGACAATGCCACTGCTCCAGAAGCCCTGGCCCTCTTATCACTGGCAAACTTTCAGTCTCTCCTTCCCCTAAGCTCCCCTGGGCAGAAGTAACCATGCCACTACAGTGTGAAAGCCGTGATCCACAGGAAGCTGGACTATGCAAGCCCATGTACGACATCACCCAGCTGGACTGGGCCGCTACGGTGGAAGAGACTGAGGAGGAATTGGCATTGGAGCTGGCCTACTCAAGCCTGGAGCCAAGTCATTTGCAGAAGCTCTGGCTGCCTCCCTGCGGCCTTGCAGGACTGAAGGAAACTATCCGAAAGGCTCTGGTGCACCTGGGAAGAACGGATGACTTTCTGGACTATTAATCCATGGCTAAGATTTCTGCTCTATTGTTGTGACTTAATTTGTTCTCTCCCTGTTTTTAATGTTCTCGGCTTGTAATGGGTGGCACGCTGGATGGACCAGCCCAGCTGTTGCGCCCATCTTATAGCTGGTTTTCTTTCTGCGTACCCCACAGATCCTTGTTCGGACATCCACTCACCCTGGCACACTCCCCCATCCTCTCCTTTTCAGGACCTTATGGAAAGGGGGTGCATACTGAATCATGATGGGGGGTCTCACCCCCCCCCAGCTGAGATAGCTCACCATTTTAGCAAGAGACCCCTCAGCGGGGGATTTCAGCTACTTATACCCTCCACCCAGTCCATTCTTCCCACTCATACTGAAGTGCCTGTTGTTTAATTGGGGTTATCTCTTTGGCATGGGGTGGGTATCAAAAGCTATTTGACACCTGAGCAGGGCACCTCAGCTACCCTGGCACTCATCACCCCCTTTCATATCCTTACTTGGTTTCACTAAGTGGCATAGAGAAGGCCCCTCTTCCTTCATCATGGGGAGGGCTCTCCGCTCCCCCCACCAGCTGTTACTAGTTTATACGCTGCCTAATGGCTATATGCCATCAGGGTTACCTGGCTCCTCTGGACCACTGTTCCTGTTGGATTCTGAGGCCAGGTTGGGGCAGCTTGCCCATGCTTGCTGAGACCTTCCCCTCATTATTGGTGTCTGAATCAGTGTGGCTAGGGCCTTGCAAGGCTCCATCGCATGCTCACTTCAGCACCATTAGAACTGGTACAGGTTTTGTGTGTTATTGTTGCTACATTTATTTTATTGTGCATTGTTTTCTCTTCTGAAATAACATTAGCTTAACTGTTCTTATTATTTAGCTTAATCTAAGGTGCTACATTTCTTGAATTCTCTGGGAGCTGATATAGTCTTGCTCCAGGAGATGCACCTAACCACTAGGACTGTTCAGTGGCTCAAAAAGTTGTGGGTAGGATCCGTAATTGCTAGCTGTGCCTAGAGCAAATCCAGAGGGGTGGCCATACTGCTGCACAAAACCCCACCTTGGGTGGTGGAAGTCAAGTGTATAGACTCCCAGGGGAGGTGGGCTGGGGTCAGACTTTCCTATCCAGGGAGAACAGTGCTACTAGCCAACATATATGGCCATAACAGTGATTCAGGGGAGTTCTATCCAGATATCAGCCAGGCCTTTACCAACCTGACGGATGGGTTCTCGGACATCCTGATACTGATGGGGGGTGACTATAACCTAGTCCTGTACATCTTCCTTGACAGTCCCTCCCACCCCTCAGACCCACCCCAAGGAAATGGCTGGCCTCACTGAATTTATGGCATAATGGGAGCTGTGTGACCCTTGAAGGAGGGATAATCAGCAGGGGCAGGATTACTCCCTCTACTCAGCGGTCCACCACACCCATAGTAGGTTAGACTTTTGCTTGGCCAACCATGTGGCTGCGCTGGGGGTTTTGGAAGCCTCAGTTGGAAGCATTATTATATCCGATCACACCCCTGTGTCTATCTTGTTCTGCCCTCCAGGTCAGGGGGCCCTTTCCATGAGATGGAGGTGCAATCCCTTGCTACTGCAAGATAAAGAGTTTCAGGCCTTTACAAAGGAAGAGGCTTGCACCTACTTCTCTCTTAACACCTTGGATGAAGTTTCAGCATCCACGATCTAGGAGGCCTTCAAAGCTGTCATCAGAGGGAGAATTATCTCCTACACAGCAGCTAAGAACAAGGCCTGGGCGGAGACAGTGCACCGGCTCCAAGCAGAACTTACAGCCCTGGAGGGGCAATTCAAAGCCTTTGCACAGCCATCAGTCAACTCCTCCCTTCTCCCTGCTATTTTAGGCCTGAAATATTGGATACATCTCTTGTTAAGTAGGAAGGCAGAGTGGCAGCTTCTCCGCTCCAAACACAAATCATGGGAATTGGGGATAAAGGGGACAGACTTCTAGCTTACCACTTACATAAGCAGCAAGTCTCATCTAGAATCCTTGTGTTTAGGAATAAGGAGGGAAAGGTGGTCTCTACACCCAAAGACATCAAAGAGACAATGCGCCTTTTCTATCAGGCTTTTTACTGGACCCATTCCAAGGACTCACCTGAGGGGCTTTCCGAGCGTCT
This sequence comes from Neoceratodus forsteri, assembly GCA_016271365.2. NCBI lineage: Eukaryota > Metazoa > Chordata > Ceratodontiformes > Ceratodontidae > Neoceratodus > Neoceratodus forsteri. The sequence goes on along the minus strand of CM057456.1, from coordinate 1,152,757,058 downwards.
ATCAGAGTTTTGTCATGAGGTCTGTCTCCACAAACTTCCCCAAGCAGACTGTAGCAGCCTGGTTGCCCCCATCACCATGGGGGAACTCCAGACTGCTCTTTCATAAATGGCAAAGGGCAAAGCGTCAGGCCCAGATGGCATGACTGTGGAGCTCTATCAACTCCTCAAAACCGACATTACAATTCCTTTGCTGTGGGCCTTGCAGGAGGCTCACAGCAAGAGTTTACTCTCATCTACCATGCTGGAAACGCTCATAACATGAATCCCCAAGAAGTCCTCTGATGCACTGGACTGTGTCGATTTCCAGCCCATCTCACTGCTCTCGGTGGACAATAAGTTGGTGGCCAAGGTTCTGGTGAACAATCTGACCCAGGTTCTCCCCCACATTAATCCACCCCTCACAGTCTGGCTTCTCAAAGGACAAGTCCCGGGCAGACAATCTGTACCTAGTTCTCAACCTAAAATGGTTGCAACTCCACTTCTTGACCCCTGTGGCAGTCCTTGCAATTGATTTCTCTAAGGCCTTTGATTCCATAGAGTGGGACTGTCTTCATAGTGTTCTCAGGCTCTATGGCTTTGGTACCCACTTCTGTTCCTGGATCTCCACCCTATATCACCTACCAACAGCCAAGATCCTCACCAATCGTGATATCTCCTCCCCTTTTTCTCTGCAGAGGGGTACTAGGCAAGGATGCCCCCTCTCTCCTCCCCTGTTTCTCATAGCTGTAGACCCCCCCCCCTGATCAGGAGGCTTCTGGATACCCCTGGCATTGCTGGGATCCTCATCAAAGGTTGGAGTTTCCTGGTCAACACCTACGCAGATGATATGCTGCTCACGCTGTGCAACCCAGATCTCTCCCTCCCTATTGTGCTGCCTGTATTATAAGAGTTCACCTCTCTCTCTGGCTTGTTGGTTAATCAGAAGAAAACAATCCTTTCCTCACTGAACCCAAGGTGTAGCAGGAACTGCCTAGCAGGCACGGACATTGCCTGGGGCCCTCAGGGTTTCTCATACCTAGGTATTTTCATTCCTCAGCATGGAAGGATCTTGAAAAGACCAATTTCTCCCCTCTTGTCTCAGCTCTGACAGCTGAGGTTCAGCATTGGCATAAACTTGAGTTGTCCCTGAAGGGTAAAGTGGAGGCAGTGCGCATGTTTGTATTTCCAAGAGTCTTCCACCTTCTGAATAATCTTCCAGTCCCCCGTTCCATAAGCTGTTTTCCTCCCTGGACAAGCTTATATCCTCTTTCTTGTGGGAAGGTAAAGTAGCCCACTGGGGCATTCAAAATTAAGGGCACACTGGTCTAGTGGTGGGCTAGGGCTCCCTTGGTTGGCAGGTTACCATCTGGCCTTTTGTATGGCACAAGCCACTGCTTGGTTCACATCTGGCCTCTCCTCCCCCCCCCGCAGTGGTTTATCCTGGAATCTGCCCTCGCGCCATAACACTCTCTCTTCTCTCTGCTAGCTGGCAGAAATGCCCCAGGGAGCCAGCTTACCCCAATCATAGAAACATAGAAACATAGACTTTGATGGCAGATAAGGACCACTTGGCCCACCTAGTCTGCCCATTTCCCTACCTACAGGATAGGCCGCAGATCCTAGTTAAGCAACAGCCTATTTCTTCCTACCCCCTACAAGAATTGCCTTATGTCTGTCCCATGCACTCTTGAATTCTTTCACAGTTTTAGACCCCACAACCTCCTCAGGAAGGCTGCTCCATGTATCCACTACCCTCTCTGTAAAAAAAATACTTCCTCACATTACCCCGAACCACCCCTCTATCTTTAAATTGTGTCCCTTGTTCTTGCAAGTCTCTTTTCTGAAAGATGCTACCTCTTGGACTTTGTTGATTCCACTGAGGTACTTAAAGTTTATATATCATGTCCCCTCTCCTTCTTTCCTCAAGGGTATACATATTAGGCTTCTTTAGTCTCTCTCAACAGCTTCTCTTGCAGACCCTGCACCATTTTAGTTGCCCTCTTCTGACTGCCTCTATCCTGTCTATGTCCTTGTGGAGATGGGTTCTCCAGAACTGGATGCAGTACTCCAGATGGGGTCTCACCAACTGTCTGTACAGAGGGATAACAACTTCCTATTTTCTGCTGGTGATGCCTCTCCCTATGCATCCCAGTATACCCCCAGCCCCCACTGCCTTCTCACATTGCTTGCTAACCTTAAGGTCATCTGATATGGTTACCCCCAGGTCCCTTTCCTTTTTTGTTGTTGTTACTACCTCCCCCCCATTGTGTAATCTTCCCCTGGGTTCTTGTTTCCCAGGTGCATTATTTTGCACTTCTTTGCATTGAATCCTAGCTGCCACACTTCTGACCATTCCTCCAGCCTTGCCAAGTCCCTTTTCATCCTTTCCACACCTCCTTGTCTATCAACCCTGTTGCAGATCTTAGTGTCATCTGCAAAGAGGCATACTTTTCCTTCCAGTCCCTCTGCAATGTCACTTATAAAGACATTAAAAAGGACTGGACCCAGTACTGAACCCTCCGGTACCCCACTAGTAACCCCTCTTTCTTCAGAGTGGATTCCATTTACAATTACCTTCTGTGTCCTGTTGTCCAGCCAATGTTTTACCCAGACTACCACCCTGGGACCCACTCCCAGGCTGGTTAATTTGACTATTAATCTTTTGAGTGGGACTGTGTCAAATGCCTAATGGCTGATGGCTGAGACTTGCAGAGTGTGGTGACGGGCTATGGCTATCACTGGCACCCCAAATACTGTCTGCTCTTCTCCGATACTGTACACTCCCCTCTAGAACAACAGGCTAGTTAGGGTAGATCACAAACCCCTCTCTTGGTCCCAGTGAATGGCAAAAGTGATTCATATTGTGGGGGATCTTCTCCTCCCTGATAATAAAACCTTAATGTCCTTTGACCAGCTGCAGGAGTGCTTTGATCTGAAGGCTCAGGATTTCTGGAGGTATCTTCAGATAAGAAGAGTGATCCACCCCTTCTGTCTGGGCACACTGATGAGGGTGGGTGGGGCTGTCTTGCTACACTCCACAAACTAAGACAGGGTCAGGGACTCATGGGAGTTATTTACAAGGTGCTGAGAGACTCATAGCTGGATGCCACCTCCAAATGCCAGTTGGCATGGGAGGCTGAGCTCCAGTGTCCTCTCCCTCAGGAGAAGTGGTCCGCCTGTTTAAGGGCAGCACACGGAGCACACAAAGATGCTAAGAGCCAGCTGATACAGCTGAAGATTCTTCTTAGATGGTACAGGACACCATCTATGCTCTTTGAGCTCAAGGTACTGGACTATGACAGATGTTGGAGGTGCCAAGCCTCCCCAGTGCAGCTACTTCATATCCTCTGGACATGCCCCACTCTTAACAAATTCTGGCATACTGTACTAGATGATTGCTCTAAGATTGTGGGCAAGAGGATCTTGCAATCTCATGATTTTCTTCTATTGGGGGATGCTTCAACATTAGACCCCTTACCCATACCGCACAAAGTATGGCTCCTTGCCATGGTTATGAAAGCTAAAAGGGCTATTTTGATGAGATGGAGGCAACCCACCCCACCCCACCCCCTTGGCTCTCTCTTGTCGAGTGGCTATGGCCAGATTAGCCATCTTTGAGAGACTCACAGCAACAGGGAGGGGACAACTCCCCAGATAACACAAGAAATGGGATGCACACCTGCACTTTCACATCTGTACAGTCCCACCTCCATCTCCTGGTAATCCCCCAGTAGGTTGACCCCCCCCCGTTACCTATGCAAGATTTGAAGTTTTCACCTTTCATATGAGTATCTCTCTTCTCTGACATCTTTTTCTTTTCTGACCCCTCTAGTCCCTGCTTCATGAACTGGTTTTTCGACCAATGGAGACATAGGTGGAGCCCTGATGGATGTAGGTCTGTATCTACTGTACCCTAGTATCTACTTTGTTATCACTTAGATCCTCTAAGTCTTTTTCTACATGAAATCCCTAGCTGCAGTTGAGCAGCCCCTAGCTGGACTTAACTGAACAATGTATGTTTGTACTTTTTTTGTTATTTGGACATGGTACCATGATAATTGCCACATGTCAGTTGTTGCACCAATTGTTGGATATTTGTGTTTATGATACCTGTTGCTGTTACCCTGGCTATATCGAAAGGATAAAATTCAATAAAATGTTTCATGTTAAAATAAAAAAACATTGTAAAGGAAAATTTCAGATGCAGTAACAAGGTGATGCACTGAATTTGTTTGAGGATAGTGAAGTGGAGTAATATCCTCTTGCTCTTGCTGGGGGTGTGCAGCTGCTATTAATTACTGAAGGTATGACCACCCTTTCAATACAGAGTTCACCAAATTCCTAGCACGTTTCATGCACATAGAAACATAAAAACAAAATTTGTCAGCAGATAAGGACAACTTGCCCCATTTAGTCTGTCCATATTTCCTTGCCCTTACTGTCACAGCAGACCCTATCTGATCTATGGCTACTTCACGCTCTTTCTTTCCTACCAAGATTCCTTTGTGTCTATTCCCATGCATGCTTGAAGCCCACCACTGTTTTTGCCCCCACCACCTCCACTGGAAGACTGCTCCAGGTATCCCCCTAAATTCCACGTCCAGCTTCATTGCATTTCCCTTGTTTTTGTGTACCTTTCCCTCTGAAAAATACTTCCCTCATATACCTTATTCACCCTGTAAGGTATTTATAGGTCTATATCATATCCTCCTCTCTCCCTCCTCCCTTCCAGGATGTACATATTGAGTTCCCTCAGTCTCTCCTCATAGTGCTTTTGATGCAACCCTTGAACCATTTTAGTTACCCTCCTCTGGACAGCCTCTACCCTGTCTATGCCCTTCCCAAGATGTGATCTCCAGAACTGGACAGAGTACTCACACCAATGAATCTATATAGTATCAACACCATCTCACTCCTTCTGCTGGTCATAGCCCTCCCATGCATCCCAGCATCCTACTTGCCCTACCTACTGTCCTCTCACATTGCCTTGCCACCTTGAGGTCATCAGATATAATTATTCCAAGGTCCCTTTCCTGTTTAGTGAGCATCAATACCTCTCCCCATCTTGTACTCTGCCTCTGGGTTTCTATTCCTTAGATGCATGATTTTGCACATTTTTGCATTGAAACCCAGCTGCTATACCCTTGACTACTCATTGAGTTTTCTAAGGTCTCTACACATTCTCTCCACTCCCTCCAGAGTGTCTACAGTATTGCAGATTTTATGTCATCTGCAAAGAGGCATACCTTCCCTTCTAGCTCTTCTGTAATGTCATTTATAAAGTCATTAAAGGGGAACAGTAAGCACAATGGACATCATGCCCAAGTGGGGGACTGGTCCCAATGTGCACTTGTGCATGCAAAAACAGTTTGATTTACTTACTGTTTACTGTAGTGTAGTGTAGTAGGTTGTAGCAGACTCATTTTGTTAACTTCTAGGCTGAACTCTTCTGTTACTATAATTTCCAAGAATCACCTGCAGCTGATGTCAGAGCAGTAAGCAGCAGTGGGACTTTCAATAGCCTGCAGTAGGGGAAGTGGCCAGCTCTGTAACATGTCGGATGCAGATTAGTTGAGCTCCCTAAGGCACTTTAGTTTGTCAGTGTTTGATGACCCCCGCTGCTGGGTTCGACCGTTAATTCAGCGCGTAATAACAATGAAGCAGATGGCATCTGTGAGAAAGAAAGATAAACAGTCACAACAAAAATTTGGAACTAGGGACAAACTGCATCGCTCTGGGCAAGGGCCTGGTCCAGCAGACATGAGCTTGGGGCCTGCTAATGACAGAGGAGACATGTCTGATCTACAAAGATCCCCTTGCAGCTGTCTCTGCCACCCTGATACAGATCCAACACGACATGAAGGCAGGCTTTGCTAACACTGCTGCTCAGATTACCCACAGGCAGTTAGTTATCGGTTTGTCGGAAACCTCCGCCGCTCATGCAGATCAAATTGCCCAGCTGGAACAATGGGTGGGAGCCCTGGCAGACTCTTTCACTGTGTCTGCCTGAGATAAGTCTTCCCTGCAAAATACGGTGCAAGAGCTTCTGGCTCAGGTAGACGACCAGGAGAATCGCTTGAGGAGGTCGAACATAAGGAATGTGGGGCTGTCTGAGGGTCTTGAGGGGGATGAGTCTGAATCCTTCTTTCACAAATGGCTGGTGGAGCATTTAGGCCTATCCCCTAATCTGGCACAATGTGAAATCGAGCGAGCACATAGAGTTGGGCCCCCTCCCAAAGCAGGTGATAGGCCTAGACACTGCCTGATAAAGTATTTTAGATTTACAGAGAAAGAGGCAATACTCAAGCAAGCCAGAATGAAGGGCCCGATCGCATTGCAGAATGGCAGGGTTATGATTTTTCAAGATTACAGCAGGGAGCTACAGTTTGAGACAACATTTTGCTGAGATTAAATCTAAGTTGTTTCAAATGGGGTGGAGAGTCACCTTTCTGTACCCAGCAAAGCTTCACATTAATTGTCCTGGGAGTGACCCTAGATTGTTCACATGTCCCAAGGAGGCTGCACGATGAGTAGAAGAGGAGTTGAAGAGGTGCAGGAGGGGGGCTCTGGCTGAGGTGGCTGGCTCAGCTAAGTGAGGCCCTGGCTTTTCTGATTTGCTCCAACAAGTCGACTGATATGGCGGCCTAGACGTGGGATCTAACATGCTGTAATCCAGTCTCCTCTCATCAGTGCAGCTATGCCGCAAAGTACTTGTTGTTGTTACTTTTTAATGTTATTCTATGTATTACTGTGGAGGTAGTGATTTACACCCATCCAAGCTCACTGGATCCCTTGTCCTTCTACAACCCCGACCTGGTCTGGGGACCAGGGTATCAGTGGGGCTCCGGAGGTTCTGCTTGGCTGGATGAAGCTCAAATGTGGAACTAATCCAGTCACGTAATCAGACTGATGGGGCTGTTTTGTTCTCTGCCCCACTGACCTTATATAAATTATGATGTTGGTGTTTGTTCCCATTCTTTCCTCTCCTCCCACTCTTCTCCCTACATTAGTGCTCCTTTCAGTTTCTCTTGTTCCCTCACTTACAGTTGGTTGTAGTTGGAATGTGGGAGGAATATATATGCTTGTTTTACACTTGATTTGGGGGGGTGGGGGATTCAACTTGATTCAGCTCATCTCTTTCCTAATTCAACTTTTTGGGAGAACGAAATCATTTGGTTCTGTTACTATGTCTTTCATGCCACAATATAGGGGTTTCACATTACTTGAATAGTGTGTATGTGCCTTTAAATATGATCACCTATTGTGCTTTAGTTTTAAAGTCCACTACTTGTTTGTAAGGGAATCTATGATGAACTTTATATCCATCATGGGGGTGGGTGGGGTTAGTGTTTCTGGTTGTGAGTCTACTGGGGGGGACTGAAGAGCATGGTTGGGCTCCATCTTTGTGCTGTACAGGAGTCAGATCTGCCTTTAGCCTCCAATTGTTTTGTGTTCTTTTCTGCGTGTTTTATAGAATATGGTTGGGTGTCATGGGGTTCTTGTTCAGGGTGGTTGGTTTGCTGGGGGAGATTGAGGAGTTTTTCTGGGCTCTATATTTGAGCTGTTCAGGAGTCCAGCTTCTCCTTAACCTCCACACGTTAGGGGTCTGTTTTTGGATGCTTTATAAAAAATGGTTGGGTGCTACGGTCAAGCTGCAGTTTAGTATATACTTATGTAAGCGATGCTGCTCTCACTTTAGTTCTATGAGGGAATATGGCTAATGCTATTAGAATTACCTCCTTAAACATCAATGGTTTGAAATCAGTGATTAAAAGGAAGAGATTGCAGGCAGAAGTTAAATGATCCAAATGGCAAGTGGTGATGCTCCAGGAAACTCATATGTACCCTGGGGAGGCAATAAAAACTGCTGGGGCTCTTGGTGGGACATGGGTGTCCTCGACGTTTTCAACTAAATCCAGAGGGGCGGCACTTTGGTTTCCTAGGAGGATGAGGGCTACTGTAATTGAGCAGATCACTGACCATTACGGTAGATTTGCTCTGGCTGGAGTATCTCTCCCTTCAGTTGTCGTGGTTTCCGTGGGGTCCATATATGCCCCAAATGTTCAACAACCTGAATTTTTCAACAATTGGCCCTGGAAATGTCGAAATGGCCGGGGCCATGGATCTTAGGTGGGGACTTTAATTGTGTCCTAGATGGGGTGATGGATAGGCCCAGCACGACCACTTGTGCTCAATCTAAAAATGCCCTTGCTTTGCCAGTAATGGAGAAAGACATGGGCCTGGTTGACATCTGGCGGCATATATACCCACCTGGAAGAGACTATAGTTTCTTCTCACATGCTCACAAATCATGTGTACAGCTGGATAGAATCCTGCTGTCCCATTCTCTAATCCCAGCCTCAAAATCAGCTGTCTACTCCCCAATGCTTCTATCTGATCATGCACCCCTGACGGTGGAACTGGCAATGGGAGATTCAACCCCTGAAGTTCGGCAATGTAAATTAGATCCCCTAGACTAGCTAGCTAGACTTGCTTGTAGAGCAGAAAGCAGCTAACTAAAAGAAGCTACATTTTCTTATTAATTTAACACTTATATCTCAGCAGGAGTCAGTCTCTGTTGAGATTAAGGAAGACAGATACTTTATTAGAAGTAGAAGGGGTCTTATTTAGGGTTAAAAAAAGAAAGAAAAGAAAGAAAGAAAGTCAGTGTGTGTTCTTTGCTGTGAAGGGTACTGTATCAACTTACTTTGCTAAACCAGTAGGAGGAGAGAGAGCTTAATTGGGGGTGTGGCTTAAACACTATAAAAGCAAGTCACTCAAATTACAACTTCCTGTTGCTAGCCTTGCTTGTAGAGCAGAAAGCAGCTAACAAAAAGAAGCTACATTTGCTTTTACGTGTGTCTGCTGTGTCCACTGGGCACGCTAAAACTGCTGGCATTAGACAAACTTGGATAAGATAATTTTAGCATATCCTCTACTTAGTAAATATACGCCTTTAATAATGGAAAAAGAACTTAGTAAGTGTATGCAATGTTTGATGTATAGTGAGGGGAAAGTATAGGACCGAGTATGTATGTGCTAATTGCCATTATGTATGTGCTAATTGCCATCTGATTACTACTCTTGAAGCAGAGATAGCGTTTCAGCTTAATATTAAACCAGTTTCTATTGATATTAGGGAATTGGAAAGTTACATTGATCTTATGGATGAACAACTTCATTCTAATGAACAATTTCCTTCACATTTAGGTAGCATTTCTATGCCTCCTGATGAGGAGACAATTGTAATCACTAGTACTAGTGTACCTGAAGTCTCTGCCCCCTCTTATAAGGTAGAAGATTATCCGCCCTCTTCTCATGATAATGATGACTGGACCATTGTCACAAAGCCTCTTAAAAAAGGAGGGGCGGTCAAATACACAATAGTGCCCCTACTGAAACTCATAATAGGTTTGAACAATTGACTGTATCAAATAATGAAGTGCTACATGATTTATCCTGTGCATCACCCTCTGTTGATAATAATGGTTCAAAAATACTTTTCAATCAGGAGTTAATGCCCATGAATACTTGTCCTAGTAAGTCTCAAGCTACCAAATCAATACCTATTAAGTTAATCGCTTCAGAGTGTGTTAAACAATCACCTGTTTCTGATTCTTGTACCGCTACTGTCTCAAAACAAGTGTTAGTCCTGGGAGATTAAATCATTAAGCACATTGACAGGGTGGTATGCAATAGTGACAAGAGCAACTGCACTTGTTCTAGCTTCCGTGGGGCCAGGGTATGTGACATTACCTTCATGATGCCTAAAATTGTACAAAATGCGGGGGAAAATCCACTGGTTATCATACATGCCGGTGTTAATGATATAAACAACACACCATTTAATCAGTTACAACAGGACTATGTGGCGTTATGTAACCTGTTACTTGATAGGGGATGCTGTGTATGTATATCTGAAATTCTACCTGTCCCGAGAGCAACATCTACCATGACGCAGAAAATCATAGCCCTAAATGAATGGCTGAGAAAGTGATGTTTTAAGCAGGATATACCCTGTATTACCCACTGGGAATCATTTTCAGATCGTTCTTTCTTGTTTTGCTGAGACGGTTTATGTCTCAGTTGTAGGAGTAGTACACTTATGGGGAAAAGTATCACTAAAATCATAAATCATTGTTTAAACTAAAAACAATGGGGGAGAATGGGTCTATTCCCAAGTCTCTGAATACTTACCAAAATATTATTACAACTAAATGTAAATTCTTAGCTTTGAACGCAAAATCTTTAAACCAACTCAAATTAGCAGAACTCTAAGCCAAATGTAAAACTTTAAATATAGGTGTGGTGGGAGTAACTGAAACTTGGTGAGGTGTATCCTCAATTTGGTCCAGAGAAATTCCAGGTTATAAGTTATATCATAAAAACAGATTAGATAAGCAAGGCGGTGGAGTTTGTGTGTACATACGAAATGATATTCCTTCTTTTGAAGTGTTTTCTCCCTTTCCTTTGGAAAGTATATGGGTTAAAATCTTATTGAAGGAGAAGTCCTATATAACTATTGATAACATCTATCGACCTCCATCTGCAAATTCAGATTACACAACTGATATGTTTAAAGAAATTACACATTTTTCAGAATCTCAAGATACTGTAATATTTGGTGACTTTAACCTCCCTCATATTAACTGGGACTCATTCTCAGGACAGTCCTATGCCAAGAAAGGACCAATAGATGCGGTAGTTAGTACTGGATTACAACAATTTGTTACTGAACCCACTCGAGGTCCTAATATTTTGGATCTATTATTTACCAACACAGAGCAACAAATTAGCAATTTACAAATTTAGGATCCACTTGGGACCGGTGATAATTCATCCATTCTTTTTGAAATTCAATAGTTTAAAACTACACAAAGGAAGTTATACTACACAAAAAATTATAACAAAGCACATTTTTCTAAAATCAAAGAATACTTACAAAACATAAACTGGGAATCTAATCTTCTTAATTGTATAACACAACAAGCTTGGGACTTTTTTAAAAACATGGTACATTATTTGGAAAATACCTTTATTCCATCTAAGAGGAAATTTAATAATAAAGGAAAAATTCCCCCTTGGTTCAACAAGACAATTAAAAATCAGATTAAAATAAAAATTAAACTTTTTAGGAAACTTAAGAATAGTTCTGTTCCATTTAAAACTACTCTATTACATAAATACAGACCATCTGTGAAAAACTTAAAAAATTCTATTAAATTGGCAAAAAATAAGCTAGACTTTAAACTAGCTCACACAAAAGACTGTCACAAATCTCTTTTCTCCTATATAAATAGTGAAAAAGGTGTGTCAAGGACCATTGGTCCCAATATAACCAATGGCTCTTCTCTATCCGATATAGAAACCTTGAATCTCTTTAATAAGTACTTTTGTTCTGTCTTTTCTCAAAAATCACCTATTAGTACATTTAAAGTTCACCACATAGATTATCATAGGTTCTATCCAACATACATTATACAGGCTATCAAAAAACTAAAAAAAAATACTAGTCCGGCCCAGACGGTATTCATCCATGGTTTCTGATCGAAACCTCTATAAATATTTCTATACCTTTGTCAATTATTTTCAATAAATCCTTACAAGAAAGCATTGTACCAAATGATTGGCATTCAGCAATAGTTACTCCCATATTTAAAAAAGGCAATAGAGGTTCTGTGCAAAATTATCATCCAATTAGCCTGTCCTCAGTGGCTGGTAAATTAATGGAACGAGTCATGAAGTCTCTAATAGATCAAGATTGTAAAAAATTAGGAATTTATGATTCAAATCAGCATGGGTTTACTTCCAAGTATTCCTACACCACCAATCTGATATCTTTTTTCAATAATATAAGTACTCTACTAGATGTGGGTATCCCTACTGATGTAATTCGTTTGGACTTTAGTAGAGCTTTCGATAAAGCCTCACATGAAAAACTCATTACTAAAATGCCCAATCTAGGTTTGTCACCTGATATTGTCAACCGGACTTTAAACTGGTTGACAAATCATTCTCAGAGAGTCAGAATTAATGTTATCTTGTCTGATTCGGGTAGTGTGACAAGTGGTGTACCACAGGGGTCGGTTTTGGGACCAACATTGTTTAACCTCTTTATCAGTGATTTACAAACAGGGCCAAATAACTCCATAGTTAAATTTGCAGACGATACTAAATTGGGGGGAAAGGTTAATAATCAAGAAAATATTTCTGCATTAAAGAAGGATTTGGAAAAATTAACACTTTGAGCAAATGAAAATCATATGCAGTTTAATCAAGACAAATGTTTAGTAATGCATTTTGGTATAAATAATCCAAAAACGATATATCATATAAATGGACTACCACTTCACTCATCAAATTGTGAAAAAGATTTAGGGATATATATTAATAATAAACTTACATCAAATGATCACTGTGTTAGAACTGCTTGCATGACCAACAGACTTTTGAGGCAAATAAAATGCACTTTTGTTAATCGCACTGAACAATGCCATATTCCATTGTATAGGGCACACATTAGACTGTATCTAGACTATGGCTCCCCTTTCTGAAATCCAAACCAAAAAAAAGACACAGCAATTCTTGAACCAGTTCAAAGGAGAGTAACTAGAATGATTCCAAGATTAACAAACTTGGATTATCAGAACAGATTAAAAGCTACTGGTCTCTTCTCTCTTCAAACTAGAAGATTAAGAGGTGATATGTTTATGGTTTTTAATTTAACAAATTCACCAGATCTAATGGAAAAATGTGGTCTAACACTCTCCAAAAGGAGACATGTTCTGAGATTGCATAATAAACAGCTTGAAGTAAAAACTTATAAAACCGGCAAAAGGGGAAACTTTTTTCCAATAAGAGCATCCATTGTATGGAACACCTTGCCACAAGATTTGGTAGAGACAACTAGTGCCACTGTCTTTAAAAACAAATTAGATGTTTGGTTGAGGGATAATAGATAATTAATGTTCCACATAGTGTGGGGAACAGTCTCGATGGGCTCTGGCCTTCTTCTGTTCTTTCATACCAAGTAATACCAAGTAAGTATTACTCAAGGATAATGTTTTTTGATCGGGGTATCTAATATGATTAGGGAATTTTTAGTCTTTAACAAGAGTGGGGATACATCACATGAAGCCAGGTGGGAAGCATTGAAAGCTTCTATAAGGGGTTATTCAATTGCTTATGCAACCCATAAAGCTAGGGGCTCCCATCGTGACTTACAAAAACTTAGGACTAAAATCGAGGCCTGTGAGTTGGTGCATAAAAACAGACCCACCATCAATGTGTATAGGGTACTGCAAAAATTAACATGGCAGTACAATGCCCTGAGCTGCAGCAACTTGGAGAGAGCTATTTTGCTTTCTCATGCTGGTGCCTATTTTGATGGGGATGGGGGTGTAAGTACCTTGCATGGCAGCTTCTCTGACAGGATGGAGACAGGATGGTGGAATCCATTTGGGATGAGGGGTGTGTGGTTAGGGACACTCCTTGGACTGGCCAGGCATTTGGAGCATTCTACAAATTGCTCTACACTTCACAAGGTCACCCGAACCAAGTGGCCCTTGACAGGTTCTTTGCCCAAGTCCCATTGCCTAGGTTATCTGACGCTCAGGTGACTGAACTGGAGGGACCCCTATCAGAGGCTGAAATCTCCTGAGCGATCAGAGGACTTCAGGGGGGTCAGGCCCCTGGACTGGATGGGCTTTCCATTGACTTTTTTAAGTCCTTACAGAGCCTGCTCCTTGAACCCTTGTACAATATTTTAGTGGAGTGCCTGACAAAAGGAGTGTTTCCCCCCACCATGTGGTCAGCTAATATTATGGTTCTCCCCAAGCCCAGCAAGGATGCCTCCTATTGTGCCTCATATAGGCTAATTTCCCTGCTTACTGCAGACTATAAAATCCAGGCTAAAGCAATGGCAATGAGGTTGGAGGTCTTGCGTCCTCATCTCATCCATATGGATCAGGCTGGTTTCATTAAGGGTCAGCAGGGGAAACATAACATCAGATGTACCCTGAATGTTATACACCAGTGGAGAGCCAAGGCCAGCTCCCATGGTGCAGTGATTCTCTCCATTGATGCTGAAAAGGCTTTTGACCATGTAGAGTGGGGTATCTTTTTGATACACTACAGAGGATTGGGTTTGGCCCTAGTTTCTGCTCTTGGATACACACACTGTATTAACACCCCACTTCCCAGATTGTAGTCAACGGGGCTTTGTCCCCGAGTTTTGAATTAGGGCATGGCACAAGGCAGGGTTGCCCCCTCTCACCCCTCCTATATGTGATATCACTGGAGCCTCTTGCTGCTAGGATTCGGGTGAACAATAACATTCAAGGGTTTCGGGGAGGATGTCCACCACAAACTGGCATTATATGCTGATGATCTGTTGCTCTACCTGCAATCTCCCGCCAGTGATTTACCTGAGGTGTTCAAAGTCATGTGGGAATACAGAGACCTGTCCAGCCACAAAGTAAACTGGACCAAAAGCAAATTACTTCCCATTGGAGCTGGAGATAGGGCCAGTCTGATTGCCAATCTTGGGGGTCTGCAAATGGTGGTGAAGTTGAGATACCTAGGAGTCCTTCTCTCATTGCGCACACACACGCTTTATGCCTTAAATTTAAAACCCCTCTTGCATAACATATCAGGGGATTGTGATAGATGGAGTGCACTTCCCCTTTCTCTAATTGGTAGAGTGGGTGTGATGAAAATGATGATCCTTCCCAGGTGTCCGTACTTGTATTAGGTTCTTCCCATTGCCCTCCCCCTCTCGCAATTCAAACAACTTAATGCGATTTTTCATAAATTTTTGTGGAGGGGCAAGCCTGCACATATTAAAAGATCTATATTGGTTACGCTGCTTGCCCTGGGTGGTCTGGGCCTTCCAAATTTTTACTGGTATTACTTGGCTGCTCAGGTGACCTATATTGTTAGTGTTGATGGCTCTGATTCTCCTCTGTGGCTCAGCCTCGAGGAAGACCTACTCCAGGCCCCCCTATGTGAGGATCTTCTTGTGGGGGCTCTATGGCCGGGTAATAACAAGGTGTTGGTGGCTAACCCATTCACAGCAACTACTCTTCGGTGCTGGAACAAAGCCCATGATCTCTGTGGGCATAAGTTTGCTCCTTCCCCACATACAGATTTGGTCACAGCAATGCGGCTCAAAGGCCCATGTTCAGCTTCCCTAATTCAGAGGCTTTTGGCATGGCGTAAGAGAGGGTTGCATTTGGTGAATCAGCTCTATGTGGGAGGATTGTTCCTAACCTTCCCGTTCATATGTAATAAGTGGAACATCACTGTAGCCAATCTTTTTGTGTATGTTAAGGTTAGAGGCACTCTGGGCAACACACTGGGACCTGAATATGAATAGGAATCACTGTCACCAATTGAGGAAGAGGTCTTTCTCCCCCAACCACTGTCCAAACCACTAACCATATTCTACAAAATTATAGTGGGAAGCAGTGGAGATACTGTGGAAAAGACATGGAAAGACTGGCAGGCTGACTTTAACCTGGATTTCGGAAGGGGAGTCAAGATGAGTGCTATTCGACATTTTAACACTTGCTCCAGAAGCAATAAGTTAAGACAAATCCAATTTAACTTTATGTATCGAACATATGTGACCCCAATTTGACTCCATGCCATGGACCTTTCTAAACCAGACACTTGCCCTAAATGCCTGGTCCACCCAGGTGATTTTATGCATACGGCTTTGACCTGTCCAAGGATTACCCCATTCTGGTTTGAGATACACTGGATCATGGAGACGGTGTTGAGCCATGCTCTTCCTTGTACCCCCCCTGTAGTTCCTACTCGGGGCTGACCCCCACCGTCCTTGGGGTGGACCAGTTGAGATGCTTTGGGCATTGGCACTGATTAATGCTAGAAAAACAATTGCCCAATGCTGGCTCACCCCCCCCACACTATATAGCAGTGAAGCAATAATCTATGCCTCTGTATGAAGCTAGAGAGGGTGCAATGGAATGCATTGGGCCTGGGGAACAGATTTAACTCAGTGTGGGATCCATTACAAATGGCAATTGAGGATGGTCGCTTATCTATATAAGTTCTAAAACTTGACTATTTGAAGTTATGTGGTTTGTTGTTTCTGGCATTACAGGTGAGCACGAGAGACTGCTTATTGGTCACTGTTACTGCCCACCATAGATGCTGGCTATTGCACTGGGTCAGTGATTATGACTGCCCTTGCATTTCTCTTTGTTGGGTAACATTATCCCCACTGCACATTGAACTGATGTCCGTATTGTACTCATGTCCATACTGTAGTGCATATATATTTCTTGATGTTTTGAGGTACAATGTAATTTGACCTGATTGAATTCCCAATGTAAGCTTTCAATTTGCCTGTACTGTGATTTCACCCAATAATCAATAAAATATTTTGAAAAAAAAAAAAATAGCCCGCAGTAAATGTTAGAGTATTTATAATCTCTGATCAGATGTTTTGTGGTCAAAATTTTTTCCAGGTGCTAAGTACAGGCATCTGAGACTATACTAGGGAAGACCAGAGTCAGACTGGCTAGGCTGGGTACCTGAACATTTCTGGTTGGTCTCTCCACAATGTGTACTGTGCTGTATAGTGTGTATTGTTCGGGTGGGAAGTAGCATTGGAAAGCAACATAAGGAACAGTATTAGCCTGGGCCCTGGTCCTTTGTCTAAGTTGTGTCAGATGTCAGACAGAGTTGAGATAAAAAAAAAAAATACGAGCCAGTACTGTGTGGGGCTGGGCCCCTGTCTATCGGGTATGCAATATACATTCATGGCCTTCCCCATAGTAATGGTGTAGCCACAACAAGAAAACAAACAAATCAAGTAACTCTAAACAAATTGTGCAGCCACAGGCCAGCCTGCATATTTTGTTTAGAGTTAGTCTATTTGGATTCCGGCCACAACCAAGCCACTATTATGGGGAGGATATATATATATATATATATATATATATACAAACTGGATGGGGTCCAGACCTCACACAGGCACACGCTGGTTCATAGTTTTTTGTGCAGCAGGTAATCTGACTTAGTCTCACCACAGTCACACATGCAGTTGTTCAATGTAGGAGGGTCTGGCACTAGAATCTGATAGAGGGTGTGTAGTGGCTCCGATTGTTCGACTTGGCAGGTTAGTTTGTTGGTAGTGTAATCAGTCTCCGCTAGTGTATAATGGTGGTCAGTTGGTGATGATGGCCAATTCAAAAGTCAGGTTCTGGGTTGGGACCAGATGATTTTTCTTGTTTTTTGGCTGGCCATCATTCTGCATCTTACTAGCAGCCTTGCAGAGAAGGAGCTGGTCTTCGGCAAAGCACTGATCAGATCATCTTCTTTCAAGACTCCATCATGACAACCTCAAGTCACTTGTATCAGAGAAGGCAGAATTCAGTTCAGTAAGTTAAAATGGAAGGACGTTTTGGTTTGTTTGCTGAAACTTCAACTAACTAGCTTTGCTGTTTGCCTGTGCTGCCTCTTGCCTACCCTCAAATCTTCTCTCATCTCTACTATACTGAATTGATAGTTAGCATGTAGAGAGTGTCTGCACCCCCACCCCCCAAAAAAGCACAGTTTGTTTGGTTTCCATGAGATGATACATCTGGTTGGCTTGGATGGCTCAGTTAGAAATGACTCACCCACTCACAGTTTACTTTCCACCAGGCCCTCCCCCATCCAATCCAGTGATGACCTACACTCTAGAACAGGAGGAAGAGCAAGCAGCTGGAGTGCAGTGGCCACTGGCCAGGCAAGTCTCCAACTGTTTACATTTACACTCACTCCCCCGCCCCACATTCCTGCTGACTTAGACCTCTGAGTCCAGGTGGGACCTGAGGAGCAAGCAGCAGCAGGGGAGAGGCTCAAGAGTGGCTGGGCCAGGACTACTTAATACAGGAGAGTGACAACAAGGCTTACATTGAGTTTTCCCTTCCTTATACATTCTTGAGCTTACTCTCCAATTACCTTGGACCTTGCTCCATCTGACTGGCTGTATGTTAGATGTGGACTCCCATTTTTGACCTGACTCTGGGACCATCTGAGCAGTGAGGGATGAGTAGCAGGACTCAGGAATGGACAGGACTCTGGAGCACAGTGGGGACTGAGTAATGAGCCCAACATTTTGTGGTTAAAAAAAGGTAAGCATAAGGGCATGAGAGCAGGGACAAGGACATTGCTATTTTTTATCTTTAACTCTAAATCTACCAGGGTGGGGGAATGTGGTCAGGAGAGGGTAGCGGTAGTGATATGTGTGTGTGTGTTTGTTTTTTACTCTTGCTCAAAGGATACCAAGGGTGATAACCTTGTGGGTGTATTTTTTTGTGTGAGGAGGACTGTTATTCTAAATCTACCAGTGTGCGTTTGGCTAAAGCAAGAGAGAGGGGCATTTTGGCTAAAACAATGGGAGAGGGCATGGTGAAACTGGATAAGGCCATATTATGTTTAGACCCCACTAAAATATTTGCCTATCGGTGACCTGCCCCAGCACCCAGTCACCTAGTTTAAGTTTTTAATAGGTCAAACAACTCAGGAAAATCCTGAGTCTCTGAGCCTGAATGCCAGAATTGCTCATTCCCACCCCAGTAGGGCATCACACAGTGCACATGGCACTAATGGGATAATAATGGTGACATTCAGGCCCTGAGGTGATGAGGAGGATCAGGATCATCTCCCAGTACTGGACATACTAAAAGCTTAAATTGGGTGGGAAGGTTAGGTTGAGATGGGCAGGGGTAGGCGTGCTTATGATTTTTACAGCTGCAGTGGGCATAGCCCAGCAGATGTTTTGCTTTTAGAAAAGGACTCCCTGCATAAATTACCTTCCAAACAACATGACAGAGAGTTAAAAATAGTTTCCTCCACTGAAGCTTCATTACTATGCTGCCTGCGTATGTATGGGAGCTTGAAAGCATGATTTTTCCTCTGGCTTAAGAAGTTAATTGAGCCCTCCCCAGTACTGAACTTTTTTGCAAGTTGTAACCTCCTCCAACAATTGAGTCTTCTCCAGTACTGCCTTTTTTGCAAGTTGAAACCTCCTCCAACAATTGAACCCTCCCCAGTATTGCCTTTTTTAGCAAGTTGAAACCTCCTCCAATGTGTTTTATGGGCCTTTTCTTTGTTTATTAAGTTTCAGTGCTTAATTTACTACCTTTTGCAAACTGAGAAACTCCTGCTTTGCTGGCATCCCATGCCCCCCTCATGCAGAGGTGTAAATTCCTTTGTTAGCCATTGGATGACCACAGCTGCAAAGTGATAACGTTTATCTACAAGCACTTTCTTCTATGAAAGACATAAGCAACTAAATCAACACAAACACACACACACACACACACACACACACACACACACACACACACACACTCTCACACACACACACTACCCTAAGCAGAACACAGCTGGATAAGGTACCAATATTTAGGAAACTTTTTCCACTTACCCAAAACCCAACAGTGTGACTCCTGGCTGCTGTGTTCTCTCTGCTGTGGCTGAGCTGTAATAAAGACCCTGTAACAAGACACTGGCCTCCTGCAGGGGCTATTAGACATCAGAGCAATGGGCACTCTGGGAAGACTCTCTGGGACAAGATGCAATAAAAGAAACCTGAATAGCAGCCCCCAGGGGCTATAAAACAGCCAGTAAAAGTTAGAAAAAACTCCTCTCACAGCCTGAGCAGAACAGAAAACACTAGGATGAAGTATGAACACAAAAAAGGTAATGATACATACATTTTCCTGATTTTAACATGCAGTTTTCCTTTAATAATCCACAACAAGGTGTGGGTTGGGCTGGGATTTACCCACAACTGGCAAGTGACCAACAACGACAGGTGTGCATAAGTCCCAGTGCACTCCTCACTGTGCAGTGGATTACTATGCTTGTACAACTGGTAGGAAGTAAAGAATTTTAAAAAAAGTTATTAAAATACTCAATTTCTAGAGTGGAGCATTGGTGCAAAGTGGATGAGGTATTGGACTTACCTTTAGATGTCAGCTGTCCAGGCATATCTCTCTCTAAATCAATCTTATCTTAAATCAAGGCAGTAGTTATTTCATAGAACCATGAGACTGAAATTGTTTCTGCAATTGATAAAGCTGTGCTGGGCAGCAAATAGCTAGCATCAATTTCTGTCTCAAGGTTTTGTGAAATGTCTTCTGCTTTTCTTTATTGCTTTGTTGCAGAGATGTCAAAATTAATATGGCTGGCAGCTGACAATTGGGTAGCCCTTCACACCTACATAGAAAAGCATTTGAAAGACATTACCTCCTGACTTAAAGGGTTATTCCTTTGGTTTCTTCCAAAAACTTTGCTCCTCATGTTATCAAATTTTAAGTGAATAGACCAGAATCTTGGTCTAATTTAAAGCAATTGTATGACACAGGTTTATTACTTAGAAATCCTCAATGCAGCACTAAATATAGAGAATACTGGATGGACAATTATGCACAACCAGTGTCTTCTGCCACAAAGGGGTTTTTATTCCTTCTGACCAGGAGAGCAAATCTCAAGAGATCCATGGGAATCAGAACATCGAAGTGACAGAACACATTGGTTATGCATAAAGTTGCTCATCCTATATTTTTTATAGTGTATAGTAGTATTATGTAAAATTTGTCAATTGTGTTTTTTTCTCTCGTTCATAATGAAACTGACTTGTGAAGTCTTTAGAGGTTCCACCACCTTTTCTGTGAAGAAATACTTCCTTGTGGTACCCCTTAGTCTACCCCCTTCCAACCCCGTGTCATGCCCCCTCATTCCTGGACATCTACTTTTCTGAAAGATGCTACCCTCCAGCACCCCATTTATGCCTTTTAGATATTTGAAGGTTTCTATCATATCACCCCTGTCTCTTGTCTTCTCCAGGGTATATATATTGAGGTATTCCAGTTTTTCCTTGTTCGACTTTTAGGGCAGGCCCTGCTTCATCTTTGTTGCCCTTCTTTACTTCCTCCACGCTGTCTACATCCTAACTGAGATACAACCTCCAGAACTGGACACCGTATTCCAAATGAGGCTTCACCAGTGATCTGCATAATGGCTTCACTACCTCCTTCCTTCTGCTGGTGATACCTCTCCCTATGCACCCCAGAATTCCACTGGCTCTCCCCATAGCCTAAGTACACTTTTAGCCACCTTTAAGTCATCCAGTATGATTACCCCAAAAATCTCTTTCCTGTTTGGTGACCATCAGTTTCCCCACCCCTCTCGTCCTGTAATCTTCCCCTGGGTTCCGTCAACCCAAATGCAGGATTTTGCACTTTTTTGCATTCAATCTCAGCTGCCACACTTTGGATCATTCCTCTAGTTAACCTAGGTCCCTCCTCATTTTTTCGACCCTTCCCAGAGTGCCCACCCTGTTTCAAATCTTAGTGTTATTCACAAAGAGGCACACTTTCCCTTCCAGCCCCTCTGCAGTTTCACTTATGAAGACATTAAACAGAACTGGGCCCAAGACTGATTGCTGTGGCACCCTGCTGGTCACACTTCTTTCCTTACATTGAGCACCATTTTCCATGACTGTCTATCTTCTATCATTTAACTAATTCCTAGTCCAGTTTACCACCTTGTGACCCACTCTGAGGCTGCCCAGCTTGTTCGCAAGTCATATGAGGAACGGTATCATAGGTCTTACTAAATGTAATTCATGTTTATGTTTAAGCCCATGAAACACCCTAATCTAGTTAATGCATTTGTAGCAGTAGTGGCTCTGCCAGAACTTGTTTAATGTATAGTCAGGGAAGGTAATAAGCTGAAAACCTCCATAGCTGGGAGAAGAAACATATCACAGTACAGTGCAATAGCTGAGATGGGTGGGTGAATTGGCCAGCTGAGTAATCATGGGCTAGCAAGACACACTGCCTGGGTAGCAAAGCCAAGATGGATGTAGTACATTTTTAATGAGTGTGTGAAGTGGGAAGGGGATGTACAGCTTGCCCTGGATAGAAACATAGAAACATAGATTTTGATGGCAGATAAGGACCACTTGGCCTACCCAGTCTTCCCATTTCCCTACCTACTGGAAAAGCTGCAGATTCTAGTTAACCAGCAGCCTACTTCCTGCAACCCCCACTATAATTGCCTTAAGTCTGTACCATGCATGTTTGAATTCACCCACTGTTTTAGACCCAACGACCTCCTCAGGAAGGCAGTTCTATGTATCCACCACTCTCTCCATGAAAAAAAATTTCCTCACATTACCCCTGAGCCATCCCCCCTCTATCTTTAAACTGTGCCCCCTTGTTCTTACACATCTCTTTTTCTGAAAGATGCTACCCTCCCGGACTTTGTTGATTCCCTTGAGGCACTTAAAAGTTTCTATCATGTCCCCCATCCCTCCTTTCATCAAGAGTATACATATTAAGCTCTCTCAGTCTCTCTTCATATGGTTTCTGCTGCAGACCATGCACCATTTTAGTTGCCCTCCCCTGGACTGCTTCCATCCTGTTTATGTCCCTGCGTAGATGAGGTCTTCAAAACTGCACACAGTACTCCAGATGGGGTCTCACCAACTGTCTGTATAGAGGGATAACCACTTCCCTTTTTCTACTTGTGATGCCCCTTCCTATGCATCCCAGTATCCCCCTGGCTCTCCTTACCGACTTTTCACATTGCTTACCCACCTTTAGGTCATCTGATATGACTACCCCCAGGTCCCTTTCCATTTTTGTTGTTGTTAGTACCTCCCCTGCTATTGTGTACTCTTCTCCTGGGTTTTGTTTCCCAGGTGCATTACTTGCACTTCTTTGCATTGAATCTAAGTTGCCATATGACTGGCGATTCCTCCAACCTTGCCAAGTCACTTCTCATCTTTCTACCCCCTCTTGTGTATCAACTCTGTTACAGATCTTTGTGTCATCTGCAAAGGGCATACCTTTCCCTCCAGACCCTCTGCAATGTCACTTATAAAGATGTTAAAGAGAACTGACCCAGTACTGAGCCCTGAGGTACTCCACTAGTAACCCCTTTCTTTCGGAATGTGTTCCATTCACTATTACCTTCTGTGTCCTGTTGTGCAGCCAGTTTGCTACAGGCTACCACCCTGGGACCCATTCCCAGGCTGGCTAACTTGATTATTAATCTTTTGTGCAGGACTGTGTCAAATGCCTTGCTAAAGTCTAGGTAGGCCATATCCACAGCCCCTCCCTGGTCTATTACTTTGGTCACCCAGTCAAAGAAATCAATTAGATTCATCTGACATGATCTTCCTGTTGTAAATCCATGCTGCTTTGGGTCCTGTGCCCTGCTATCCTCTAGGTACTCAACAATTCTTTCTTTCAGAAGTGATTCCATGATTTTCCCTACCACTGAGGTCACACTTACAGGTCTGTAGTTTCCTGCTTCTGCCTTGCTCCCACTTTTGTGAAGGGGAATCACATCTGCCCTCCTCCAGTCCTCAGGTACCACCCCATCCTGCCATGATTTGTTAAAAAGCATGGTCAGTGGTGTCACTAGGTCCTCCCTTAGTTCTTTTAGGATTCTGGGATGAATCCCATAAGGCCCCATTGCTTTGTCCACCTTGAGTTTTAGGAGTTCTTTCAGGACTCTTTCTTCTGTGAATGGACTGGTGTCAACCCCCCTACCCAGAGTGCTTCTATTGTCTGGTTTAGGTAACTCCTCCTCATCTTCTTTTGTGAATACTGAGCAAAAGTATTCATTCAGTATCTTTGCCTTTTCACTGTCTCCCTCTGCCCACCTCCCCTCTCCTTTATTAATCTTCACTATCCCTCCATTAACCTTTCTATGCTCCCTAATGTACCTATAAAAGGTTTTATCCCCCTTCTTAACTGAGTTGGCTATTTTTTCCTCGGTTTGGGCCTTTGCTATTTTGACTGCCTTCCCCACTTCTTTCTGCTTTAATTGATACAGTTCCCTGTTGTGCTCCTTCTGTGATTCCTTATACTTTTTGAATGCAGCCTTTTTCTTCTTAACCTTCCCTGCCACCTCTTTTGAGAACCATAGTGGTTCTTTACTCTGCTTTGTTTTCTTTATTTGTTTCACCCAAAGGCTGGTTGCCTCTATGATGGCAGTTTTGATTTTTCTCCATTGTTCTTCCAAACCTTCTTTTTGGCCATTTGCTAGTGCATTCTTCAGGTATTCACTCATTTTGCCAACGTCAGCCCTTCTAAAGTTCAGTATCCTTGTTTTTGTATGGCTTATCTCCATGGTTGTGCTAATTGTGAAGCACACTGTGCAGTGGTAGCTTGTTCCCAGATGTCTACTGACTTCTAAATGTGTGATCCTCTCTCCATTTGAGAGCACCAGGTCTAGTATTGCTCCCTTCTGAGTGGGTTCCAACACTAGCTGTCTAAGGCCGCCCACTGCAGGGCATTGAGAATAACCCTGCTCTTGGATGTGGCTGCAGTACATGTCATCCAGTTAACATCTGGCATATTCAGGTCCCCCATCAACAGTATCTCCCTTTTCAGCCATTTTGAGAATGTCTTCTATCATTTTCTTGTCCATTTCCTCCCCTTGAGATGGGGGTCTGTATACAACCCCTGTGCAGATTGTGATGCCATTCCCTATCTCCAAGGTGACCCAGAGTGCCTCTTGTCCTCCCCCTTTACTTTTTAGTTCTGTAGCTTTGATCTCTTCCCTTATGTATAGAGCTACTCCACCTCCTCTTTTACCTTCCCTATCCCTTCTGTAGATTGTGTACCCTGGTATGCTGACATCCCAGTCATGGTTCTCTGTGTACCATGTTTCTGTGACTGCTACAATATCCAACTGTTCATCTTCCATCAGGGCTACTAGCTCAGGAAGCTTTTTTCCCAGACTACGGGCATTGGTACTCATTGCCCTCCATTTAATGTTGGCTTTATCCTTTTTCTCCCATCCTGCTCTTACTGCCCTTGTCTATTTTTCCATTTACCCCTGTCCTGCCCTGTGTTGAGCTCTGTACCTCAGTGTTTACCTTACTACCTGCCATGTTTTGTGGGGGAAGGCTTGAAATTTCCGGCCTTTTATCAGCACCTCCCCCCTTGGCTAGTTTAAAAGCTTGCCAAGGAAGCATTTAAACCTGTCACCTAGGAGCTTGGTTCCCTTCATGGACAGATGCAGACTATCATGCCAGTATAGACCTTCTTCTCTCCAGGTGGACCCCCAGTCCCCAATGAAGCCAAAGCCCTGTGCTCTGCACCAGTTTTACAACCATTCATTAAACTGCATGGTGTGCAGTACCCTAGCATCACTCCTGCCATGGACTGGCAGCACCTCTGAGAAGGTTACCGTGCTTGCTACCTGTCCGAGGCCCCTCCGCGACTCCACAAATTCATTCTCACTGCACTGGTCCCATACCTAGCTAGGTCATTTGTCCCAAGGTGGACACTGATATCTAGTTCCCTCTCCTGTGATGCTGCTTCTGCAATCCTGAGGATTCGCTTCCTGTCCCTCCAAGCCATGGCACCAGGCAGGCACCTAACTTCCTTCTCCTCTCCCTTCCCCAGTTTTACCCCCTAACAATTGAGTCCCCTATCAGAAGCTGTTTCCTTCCCCTGTGGTGTCCCTTGCCACCTTTTGTTGGTCTCCCTTGTGGATGTCCTCAGCATTCTTCTGGGTCTCCACTGAGGGTGCCATCATAGAGGAACCTTGCTCTGCCAGAATGGCATATGATTTGTGTAGAGGAACAACTAGGGGGCTTCACCTCTGGTCTGCCACCTGCACCTTTCCAGAACCCACTGTGGTACAACTGCTCTTCATACTTGGCAACCTCTGAGGCAGTGGTTGTGGCAGTGGTGCTCTTTGGGTGGGGGGAGGCCTCCTTAGTCCTTGCTAGTTCAGCCTGGAGGTGGGCAACCTCCTCCCTCAGAGCTGATAGTTGCCTGCAAATAGGACAGCAATGCAGTTTCCAGAATGTCTCCTGGAAAACTGCTGCCCCACAGCCAGTGCATTGCACCACTCCCCACATGTCCCTCTCCTTTATAGTATACAATATGTAATATATATACATATATATATATATATATATATATATATATATATATATATTATTTTTTTTATTATTATTATTTGTGGTATGTACCCACCCTTTATGCACTGCACTGTGCTGGGTTATTAATATGACAGTTCTGCCCCAAGACCTGTCGAGAAAGTGATGTCAGAACTGTGGCTATAAAGGAAATGCCACACCTGGGGAGTGGGATGTGGGGAAGGGTGGTGGGTAGTCCACAGCCACTGGTGACTGTTAGAAACAATCAAATACACAACTGCTCCACCACCCTGGTGAGTACTGCCCTTTATAGTAATTCAACTAACACCACAATTTACTAGACCACTGCTCCTACACAAACCACTTTACTGAGTCCAGGGATAAAAAAGAACTCACTCCTCAGCCAGCAGGACATTTTTAAAGTGTTGCAAAAATAGATTTCCAAATCCTAGGTCTCAACCCCAGCAATCAAGCAAATTCAGTTGTATCTTACTCCCTCTGGTTATAAAATTACTACACTTTTAATGGAATCCTGCTATTCTCTGCTTAATGCACTAAGGAAAAAAAATGAAACTTTTTGCAGAAAGCATAGCTCCCCTTCTTAAGTCCCCAAAAATAATATGCCTTACCAGGTTTCCAGGTCCTAAATGGAGTTATAGTTTGTTCTTTGCAGTGTAGCAAGGTTCTCAGCTTCCAACAGACAAATCAAAGTCAGTCTGAGTGGCTTCTAACTGTGAAGGATGCCTAAGACAGCACAGTGATGAAACCCCACCCAGAGCCAATTGATTGACTAGTGACACCTGTGATGTAAGGAGGCCTTTCAATGTAGGCACTCTGCTATGTCTGATTCCAATACACAAAACCTTTCAGTGAAACCAGGAATACAAACTTAACTTCTTAGCCTGCAGGACGCTTTTAAAATGTTGCAAAAATAGCTTTCCAAATCCTAGGTCTCAACCCTAGCAATCAAGCAAATTCAGTTGTATCTCACTCCCTCTGGTTAAAAAATTACTACGCTTTTAATGGAATCCTGCAATTCTCTGGTTAATGCCGCTAAGGGAAAAAAATGAAACTTTTTGTAGAAAGTGTAGCTCCCCTTCTTAAGTCCCCAACAATAGTATGCCTTACCAGGTTTCCAGGTCCTAAATGGAGTTATAGTTTGTTCTTTGCAGTGTAGCAAGGTTCTCAGCTTCCAACAGACAAATCAAAGTCAGTCTGAGTGGCTTCTAACTGTGAAGGATGCCTAAGACAGCACAGTGATGAAACCCCACCCAGAGCCAATTGATTGACAAGTGACACCTGTGATGTAAGCGGGCCTTTCAATGTAGGAACTCTGCTATGTCTGATTCCAATACACAAAACCTTTCAGTGAAACCAGGAATACAAACTTATGGAGTGCCATCTCCAAAATATTTTTGCTGTATTACCTTAGTGTTAGATGGGTCAAGAAATATTGGAGGGGGTGCTCATTAAAATAATTCCATACACATATTATTGCGACTGTCATTTAATTTGGTACATACTTGTATGCTTTTGCTTCTGTTTTATATTCAAAATGTTCCTTACTTGCAGCTTATTTATTTGTTGTGAAGCTTGCTCTGTTATCATGTTTGGCTCAAGTGCTTAATTTCTGTTTTAGACAAGTTCTCTATGCATTCAGTCTTTTTTTTAACTCTATTTATCACCCAACCTTCCTGAACTCTTTCAGGAGTGGTCTCATGGTGTCCGCTTTGATCCCACCTGCCTGAAGCTCCCTTTTGCTCCTCCAGGGGTCGGAATCTCCATCCCCTGCCAACAGCCACCCAGTCCACCGGCTCTGATTCCCCCAAGGTGGGACTGCCAGATACTCCTCCTGGCACTCTATCTATAATCCAGTCAGGTGGCCCTGAGATGGAGGAGAACAGAGGAGTGAGAGGAGGAGCCCAACATTGGGCGTGGTAGACTGGCACCCCTGAACCCTCCATCACCTATCAGGAGGCAAGATTTTTTTCTGGTAGCTTGTGGTACATCCTTGCCCCCACCCCTCAGGTGGAGCCTGAGAGTACAATGATGTCAGGGGACATCTATCGCAGCTCCACATCCCTCTAATCATGCCCTAAGCAGTGCAGTACCTCCAGTCTCTATCGGGGGCTACTGTGGTGCTGGGCAAACCCTTGGAACCTCCCCAGAGAGAGGAGAGCAGTCCTCTAGATGCTCAATCATCTCTCTCCCCTGCTGACTCCTGATGGCCCAGGCTCATTCCCAAACCAGGGTCACTGGCGTGGTGTGAGGTGTGGTGTCCAGCGCCTCAACACTCAGTGCCACGGGGCCGGCCGGCTCTGCATTCAGTCTTTAGACATCATTGCTAGAGCACTGCAGCAAGTAAATATAAGCTGCAAGCCAGGAACTTTTTGAATATATAACAACAGCAAAAGCATACAAACATGTACTAAATGAAATGATTGTCACAATAAGACATATAAAATAATCCCCCAAGAAGAAGCCTTATGTTGTGAAACATTGGAATCACTGTAAAGTAAAAAAGATGCATCAACAAAGAGTGTATGGAATTATTTTGTTGCGTGCCACCCCTCCCCATATTTCTTGATAAGTACATGCAGCATCATAGGGGCCTGCTCGACCACAGAAACTTTACTGAAAAATATATGAGTCTTTTCCCCCACTAGAAGTGAGGAACTTTTGTGGTAGAGTGGGTTCCTGGTCCTTAGTCCCTTCCAGCTCCTGCAGAGAGTAGTTGAACAGGGCTTTATTTTTTTGAGAATACATTTTTATTTAAAACCTTCACATTTTTATTGAACATTTTCAAATAACATTTATACAATTACAACATACAAAACATACAGTTTACTAATGAAATGTGCATTTAATGTCCTTGTTTGCCTAGGATAGCCAGCCCTTTAATCACTGGACTTGCAGGCCCGTATAAGGTACTCAGGAAATCTTGCCATTTTTTAGCAAATTATGCTCCTTGCCAGTGGTGCCAGCAGGTGCTGCACTGTCACATAGGATAGCCAGGATCGTGCCTGTGTGATCTGGAGTGTGATGCAAAAGCACAATGCTTTGATCCAGGGCGAAGGTGATGCCCGCTCTACTGTCACGGTGTGTCCTATGGCGGGAAGCCTTAGCCACCCACCTATAGAAGGACACTGCAGTTAGCTTGGGAAAACCTGGGGATGTGGGAGGGATGAAAATAAACCAACGAAGAGGACATTTAGCTAAAAGAACAGTTTCCAACAATCTACCCACCTGCTGGGGGATGAGACAGCTTTGCTGGCAATAAATATTTTTAAAGTATATGTTTAAGGCACATTCTTTGTGTGGGAAGACTTTCTCCCATATGGGATGGAAATTTTCTGAGTATTAAAACTGGGGATATCTCTCATAATATGGAAAGTGAAAGGTTAATGCAGCAGAAGGTCCAGCCCTGGCTATCATCGCAGCATGAGGAAAAGTGTAGATAAAAAAAGACTTGCCAGACTGACCTGATGGCACCCAGTGGTAGCAGATTCAGAAGCAATCCCAAGTTCATCAACTGTCTGGCCCTTGGTTCATGGGAGAAGGGGAGAGGATGACAGTGATTCTTGGCCAAGGGAGGTACACATCCTAAAGAGACCCCTGTGGTGATAAAGGAGAAGCTTCGGGTATATGGGGGTGGGTGGTGGGAGTAAGTACTAGAGATGGCTGTGAGCAGAGATGGAATGTGGCAACTGGATAGGGGCAGCTCTAGTGTCAGGGGTGGCTATGAATAATAAGAAAAAGTAAGATCATAGTCAGGTAAACAAAATGATTAGTCAGAAAATGAAGGAAAGAAAGCTGGGAAGACTGAAGAAAAGATAAAGCCAACGCAAGAAGGGTGAAAAGCCAAATCTAAATATTTGTGGAAACTTAACAAGGAAAAGGCAGAAACAATCAGAGGAGAAAGTGAAAAAATCATTCTGACACTGCAGATGTTTTATTTTTTTTAATATTGATATGTCACTATAGGGCAATATTGAAGTAAAATGTATCATTACCCACTTTCTCTGGGATTTATCTCCACTGCATGATCCTCTCTAACTTGCCCCAAGGTGAGGCCATGGGGGGGTTGTATAGTAGATCATACCCCTGTTAGCATGTCAGTACTATGGTCCCTGAACCTTGATTTCCAGGCGGATCCCTTAATACCCATATCGACACTGGGAAAGACAGTGGAACCAGCAAACAAAAGATCAGAACTTAAATAAACTCTAACATGCACTATAGGCTATTGAATCTCCCACTGCTGCCTACTGCTGTGATGTCAGCTGCAGGGGATTCTGGGATCTGTAATAATGGAAGGTATGCCATCGCTATGGTGACAATTTTACCATGACCGACACTATAGCGACAACAGCGCTAGGTCACTGTTGTGTGAACGCGGGACCCCAACACTGCTTTCTGGGGGTTTTGCACCCCCTCCCCAAAGATAGATACATAGATAGATAGATAGATAGATAAAAACTTTTATTTTTTGACAGGAAAATAACTTTTAGGACCAAAAGAGGCCCTGCTTATCAAAGTTGTCCTGTTTTGAAATAAAGTTTTAGCAAATACAAAACATCATGTAATAAAATATATTACAGGAACGATCTTACAAATATCACAAACATAGTTTCACAGCTTACATACAAAAGCAGAAGTACGCTATATACCAATAATCTAAAAGATTTTTATGCCAAAGAATAAATACAGTATAAGCATTACAAGATGGACTGGTGGATATATATTTAAATACACAGTTAAGTGCAAGGAATTTTTGATTTCCCGGATTTCCAATCTAGAACAATTTACAAAAAGAAAGGGAAGGGGGGAAGAAGAAGTAATAATTTCATCCTCAAATGCTTCCTAATACCCCATACACAGCACACACAGAAACAACAAAAGGAAAAAAATGGGAAAACAATCTAGAGTCCAAACAAGAGAACAGATGATAGTGTTCTAAATAACACCATAGCAAACACATCTGTTTCTCCAGATGGAGTCCAGAGAGTGCTTAAATTTACCTAAGCCATCAATAGTCCTAATTTCTGGATTTATCTCATTCCATATTTTTGGTAAATAGAAACATCTTTGCATTCTACTATAAATGTTAATTTCCAAAGGGACTTGTTGACATCTATGTTTCAATTGCCTCAAATTATACCTATAGAAAACAGAAACATTAAGAGAGTTCACATCATGCTTAATTCCCCCCCTCCCTCCATAAAGGCTTTATACCCTACATGTTTTTTTCTGGCTGGTTGCAAGGGAGTCCCAACCAAGATCTTGAAGTAGAATGCAATGATGAGTGGAAAAAGGACATTTCGCCACGTATCTTGCTATTCTATAATATGTTTTGTCCAAACAATATAATGATGATTTAGAAGCAAATTGATACATTAAACTACCATATTCTAATGTTGGTAAGAGTAGTTGTACAGCCACTCTATTTCTTGATTCTCTTGAAAGAATCAATGTTTTCCTTCTTAACACACCCAATCTAGATTTAACCTTTTTAGTTACATTTGTTATATGTATAGTAACAAAGCAACTCCAGCTCAAAGTTTATTAATTTAGTAGTGGGGGGTGCAGAGGGGCAGAGCCCCCCAAAGAAAACACAGTCAGAAGTGACTCTCTTTATGCCAATTGCAAATGCAGTCGACATAAAGGAGTTGCTGTAATATCGGTCTAGTAAGAAATTGTCAACCGACTGTCATGGATCTGTAACAGAAGATGTCAGCCTAGAAGTAAACAAAATTAGTCTGATGCAAATTACTATACTACAGCAAATAGTAAGTAAACAAAAATGGTTTTGCACACAAAGTGCACATTGGGCCAGCCCCATGCTTGAGTGTGGGGCCCTCGGTGCTGATTGTTCCCCTTTAGAAACACACAATTTGTTGAAAGATAAGGACCACTTGGCCCACCTAGTCTTCCCATTTTTCCCTGCTTATATTATCACTACTTGATCTCCAGCTCATTCCCCCCATTCCCTTTGCATAAGGTTCCATTATGCCTAACCCATGGATTCTTAAATCCCACTACTGTTTTCACCCTCACCTTCTCCTCAGGAAGACTGTTCCAGGAATCCATCACTCTTTCTGTAATAAGTACTTCCTTACCTCTCTCATGAATCTACTCCCTCCAGCTTGTTATCATGACCCCTTGTCCTTGAGCACCTTTTATACTGAAAAACACTTCCTTCCTGAACCTTGTTTATCCTCTTGAGCTATTTAAAGGTCTCTATCATATCCACCCCTCTCTCCTCTCTTCCAGGGTATACATGTTTAGGTCATTTAATCTCTCCTCATAGGACTTCTGATGCAGACCCTGCAATATTTAAGTTGCTCTGCTATGGACTGCTTCCACTCCGTCTATGTCCCTTCTGAGATGTGGTCTCCAGAACTGGACACAATACTCTAGGTGGGGTCTTACCAGTGATCTATATGGAGGCAACACCACTTCCTTCTTTCAGTTGGTGATACCCCTCCCTATGCATCCCAACATCCCCCTTGCCCTCCCAACTGCCTTGTTGTACTGCCTGGTCACTTTTAAGTCATCTGATATGATCACCCCTAGATCTCTTTCCTGCTTGGTGGTTGTCAGTACCACCCACATTTTGTACTCCCCCCTTGGTTTCTGTGCCCAAGTGTATTATTTTGCACTTTTTCACATTGAAACCCAGCTGCCATACCCTTGACTACTACTCGAGTTTTCTCAGGTCACTGCTCATCCCTTCCACCACCACTCCCCCCCAGTTTCTACATTATTGAAGTGTTTGATGTCATCTGCAAAGAGGCAGACCTCTGCAATGTCACTTATAAAGATATTAAAAAGGACTGGTCCTGGCATGAATCCCTGAGGTACCCCACTGGTCACTCTCACTTCCACTGAGTAAATTCTGTTTACCACCACCCTCCACCGCCTATCTCTTAACCAGTTTCTTTACCCAGTTTACCACTTTTGGACCCACTCCTAAGCTACCCAACTGCTTATTAATGAATATTAACTTACTGTAGTTCTGAGTTACAGTAAGTTAATACGCATTGCTGAGTTCAGTGCCCCCATAGTCTTTGCTTTACATCCATGCCAGTAACTTTAATCACTGGCCCCATAGGTTTTGAAAATATGCAGCACTACCCCAATAAAGTAACAGTGTGCATCAAACAAAAAAAAATGAAAACACATTAAATTTAGGATATTCCATTGCTCTACACAATCTCTGATTATCCTTTAATGGAGATTTGTTTATATATATCTTAAAGGTTTTTTTCATATTATTTCTATTTACTTTAAATACAGCCACTGCCTGCTGGCAGTCAAAGTTAACTCGTAGTCAACTGATTACATGAGGCTGGACTGGAGAACTGTGTGCCAGTACACAGACAGTCAATCATTCCATCACAATCCCATTCACAGTGGGTGCGATGGGGTGACAGGTCTTACTTAACTGATACCTCTGCTTGATGGGCAGACATGATCATATTAAGATTGTTGGTGATGACAATATGAAAGTCATTGTAGTGTCATCAGGATAAGAATTTGCACTGGTGGGGTACATTCACAAAGTCCTTTTGCTGCTGCTGCTACTGCTGCTGCTTCTCTGCAGCCACTGCTGGGTAAGATAAGCTGGGAATTTAATTCCAGTGCCTGTGACAATCCAGGAAGACTTGCCACATGGCAGTGTAGAAGTGGGAATATTAGATGTCATTTGATGGACATGTGAATAATGAAATTTATAGATGAAATTGATCAGTAGTGAAATGAGTTTGAGACAGGCTAAAATTTACGATTTTCTGGACGTAATCTTGAGTGATGGTTGAGGCAGTATCCCCAGCTGTACTAAATCATCTTTCAGGGCAAGTTGATTTGGAGAGCATCCAAGTAAATGCAAAGTCGCTTTAGCCGGTGGTGGCCTAATGACTTTCCTTTCTTGACAGAATTTAATTGAATCACTGTTTCTCCTAGACAGTGACTCTGTTAGATGAGCCTGCATCATGCACTTCTTTAATATGTTCCATTCTTCCTGAAAATGTCAGTGCAGTGCTGACATTTAGGGCCCAATTTTCAAAGGGGTTAGGCTGATGTGAGGAACTTGCATCAAAAGAGTTTGACACAAGAGGTGACTTGTGTCACAACTTGCATCAAATGTGATTTTCTATTATAGCCTGCATCAAATCCAGAGATAGCTGCACCAAAGTCCCCTTGTGCCAGGGTTGCATCAAACAATCCAGTGCACCAGGTCACAAGGGGGCTTCTGCCTTGATGGGGCTGAAACATCCCCTTTTGTGAGATTTTGCAAGCCCCAACATGGATGCAGTAAGGGACACCACTTAGACCATCCAGAAGGTGGTCTAAGTGGCTTGCTCCAGTGGGACTGGGTGGGCAATGGGCTGCCATGTACAGTAGGGGCATGGGAGGTGGTAGTGGGGGTGTTGGGTGTACAGCTGAGCAACAGCTACAGTGATGTTGCACCAGTGGGGTGCATGCTCAGTGTACTGTGAAATATTATGGAAATGTACAGTACATTGCTGAGTATCCCTGGTGGTCTAGCAGCTCCCCCAATTCCTGATGTCACCCATAACAATACTCCATTCTATTCCCAGGTGCTTTAGCAGACCCTTCCCTGATGTCACCCATAACAATATTGCATTCTATTCCCTGGTGGCATAACAGACTTCTCCCCCAATGTCACCCATAACAATATTGCATTCTAGTCCCTGGTGGCATAGTGGACCCCTCCAGTGATCCCTGATGTGATGCAAATTACCAAACATCAGATAAGGAAATAAAACTAAAACAATAATTCTTCTCTGGGAGTCTAGCGGGCCCCCATCCTCTCAAAGTCCCCTAAACCCATGCAGATCATAGTTCCTGGTGGTCTATTGTATTCCCCCACCTCCCTACCCAGGTAGACAGTGCCCCACCACCCTGTCCCCTGCTGTCCCTGCTGCAGTTCTGTGACTGGCACAGCCCTCCACACACCACCATGGCCAGTCACAGAATGCACTGTCAGGGAGCATGTACTGTATACAGTACACACTCCTTGATATTGCATTCTGCAGCTGGCCATGTTGGTATGTGGTCACAAGTTCATGGCAGGGATGGGGCAATGGGGTGGTGGGGCACCACCTGCTGGGGTGGGGAGGGTGGGTGATCCACTAGACCTCCAGGTACTGTGATCTGCATGGGTTTATGAAACATCGAGAGGATGGGGGGGCTGCTAGACTGCCAGGGAAGAATTATCACTTTATTTTTATTTCCTTATCTGTTGTTTAGTCAATTGTGGGACATCGGGGATCAGTGGAGGGGTCCACTATACCACCAGGGAATAGAACGCATTATTGTTATGGGTGTCATTGGGGGAGGGCTCTGCTATGCCAACAGGGAATAGAACACAATATTGTTATGGGTGACATTGGGGGAGGGGTCCACTATGCCACCAGTGAATGTAAGTCAATATTGTTATGGGTGACATCGGGAATCGAGGGAGCCACTGGACCACCAGGGATACTCAGCAATGTACTGTACATTTCCATATATTTTACAGTACACTGAACATGCATCCCACTGGTGCAACGTCACTGTAGCTGTTGCTCATCTGTCCCCCCAGCACCTCCACTGCTACTCCCATGCCTCTTATACCTCTCGCCCCCTGCTGGCATGCTGTCCCCCTACACCATCCCAGCTCCTATAGTGTTGCACTGGGCAGGTGGTCAGATTCCTGCAGCAGTGTCCTCAGATGCACCAACTGTTAAGTGCTGCTTGACACTTGCGGTAAATCTGGGGAGTTTGGTGCAGGGAACCTGCTGTTTGTAAAATCAGGCACAGGATCCTAGGTGTAGCAGGAGTTTGATGCAACCCTTAGATTGATACAACTTGCATCACTCTAAGGGATCTTTGAAAATCAGCCCTTAATATCCAAAAGCTACCAAATATCCTTCATTGTCTCAGGATTCTCATTATCCAAGTCTTCCTTGAAATCATTCTCTTGCTTGGCACTGACACCACAAAAAGAGGATGAGCTGTATGACCAGGAGGTCATATATGCACATTCTTGCAATGACATTGCATTTAATAAATAAAATATATCCAAGGATGAGGTATGTGACCATGATGTAATAATGAATAAACTACAGTAATGTAGCATTACAGTAACATAATTGTCATTAATTTTTATATTTTATTTATTTATATGCCAATAAAACATGATTTTTGAATTGTGATGAATGGTAATGCATGTGTTGTTTCCCAAAACCAGTCATTTCTATTTTTATGTAACTATTAATTATTGACAAAATGTGATTCATGATTTGTGATGAAGGGAGGATGGTGCAAAGTAGATCTGTTTAATAAATCTTTCAACTTCTATAGTTTCAGTTTTGATGTAATTAGTATTAGCTGTTCCTTTATTTACATGCCAGGAAAATGTGATTTGTGACAGAAGTAGGATGATGTGGAAGTGGATGTGTCATGTACAGTAACCACACTTGAGATGTTCCCTGAAGTGGAAACACTTGAAGAAGCAAGAGGAAGCCAGTGTGCTTCTGGTGCAGGGTGGTATTATCACCAGTTGCATTGGATGACCTGCGAAGGCTACTTGCAGTGGGAGAGGAACCAGCTATGTTTTAGTTTTTCATTTCATGTTATTTCATTTGATTGTGGGTTTCACTTCTGCAAGAGTCTTTGATACCCAATGTATTTCACTGCAGAGAATGGCTGAAGATCAGCAGCATTCATTTCCCCAATAAGTAGCGTCATTCTTTTGGAACTTGTGTAAGTACGGTAGCTGACAGTTTTTTGTGGGCAGGTAATGACTCAGGAAATGTTATTTTTTTTTTTTAACAAAGTCAGCACCAATACTGGGGTGCATGCGCTGGGCTTGGCTCTGGCTGATGGTGGTTGGGGCTGGGCATCGGGTCTGGTCACATATTCAGACCGTTCAGGTTTGGCGGTGTTCAGAATTCAAGGTCTGAATCGGGTTTCACATTGCCAAACCTGAAATGGAAACCCGAAATTAGTTAGGTTACGGTGGACACTCTGCAGCATTGTCAGAAGCTGCAGCATGCACCAGAAAATCTTGCACCTTCCTGTGAAGTCAGTGTGGGTTATGGGGGGGGTAAGGAGTGCACTGTAGATCGGGAGGGAGTGGGAGGCATGCGCTGCAAAAAAAATTATTTTATTTAAGTGTATGGAGGGGATCGGAATGGAGAAGGGGGGAGTCAGGGACTGCCAGCAGTTAATTTTGCCTCCACGAGTCTCAGCCTGGCAGATCAAGATCAGTCACTCAGGCAGGAGGATGCAGGTGCACACAGCCAAGATTTAAAAAAAAATACACTTACTGTGATGCCTCCCCTCTCCAGTCCCTAGAGTGACAGCCACATCAGCAGATTACTCCTTCCCCCAGACCCTCATCCTCCAATGGGGCATTAAGACAGTACTTGTGACCATGTGACTGCAGTAATGGCAGTCCAATCACAGCTGGTGTCTTTCCTTTGTTGCCCCCCTGCTGTAGTGAGCTGCTGAGTGATTGGTGATGCTGAAAGGCAATATAAAACCCCTCAACATCACGCAGCAGCCATTTGCAGCAGAGTTTTCCAGCAAGCAGCACATCTGTGCATGTGAGCTGGGGGTGAGATCAGAGCACGTTTTCTGTGGATTCCTCATAGGGTGCTTGCGCTTGGCCCTAGTTGTAGCTCTACATAAAACTGTAGTACTAGTGTAGTAAACTAGAAGCAAAACTACACTAGTGCTTCACTCACTGAGGGGATTAGGGGAATTTAATAATTTAGTGAGTGAAACAGCAAGAATGATGATTTTTTTTAAATAAATAGTACTGGCTTAAAGAGACAGCAAAAGCAGCAGCTGAGAAAACAGCAAAATTGAATTTAATAATTTAGTGAGACATAAAGAATGGTGAATATTTTGTTTGCACTAAATAGTACTGGCTTAAAGAGACAAAGCAAGAGCAACAGCTGAGAGAACAGTCCCAATTTTTGGGGGAGGGGCTTAAACTTTGCTGTGTTCTTCTGAATAAATCTATCTTAGTTCATTGTTCTGAAATTCAGTAATTCCAATTTTTTTTATATTAGTGGCTTAAAAAAGAGATACAGAGAGAGCTGTCAGAGCAGCAGCAGTCCCAGTTTTTTGGAGGGGCTTTAATTAAATCTCGACCATTCTTTTCTTAAAATAGTGAGATTTAGCGGTAGGCAGTAAATAAAATAATAGTAGTATTTGTTTTATATTTGCAGCAGTAGTCCCTTAATATGATAATGATGGTTAATTTTATGTTGCTAGCTTAAAAAAAAGATACAGAGAGAGAGAGAGAGAGAGAGAGAGAGAGAGAGCAGTGGCAGTCCCAGTTTAGAGGGTGTTCACTGTGCTGAATTTCTTTGTTAATATTTAAATCATCACTGGTCACATATAATATGAATAAGAATCATCCTTAATTGCTATGTTACTGGCTTTTAAAAAAATACAGAGAGAGAGCAGTGACAGTCCCAGTTTAGAGAGTGTTCACTGTGTTGAATTTCTTCATCAGTATTTAAATCATCACCAATCACATATAATATGAATAAGAGTTGACCTTAATTGTTATGTTGTTGACTTAAAAAAGAGAGTTAGAGAGGGGGGAGAGAGAGAGAGAGAGATAAGTGGTAGTCCTAGTTTAGAGGGTGTTCACTGTTTTGAATTTCTTTGTCAATTCTTAAAACTTCACCAGTCACTGAATATAATACTATAAATAAGAATCATCCTTAATTGTTATGTTACTGGCTTGAAAAAAGATAGAGAGAGAGACCAGTGGAAGTCCCAGTTTAGTGGGTGTTCACTGTCTTGAATTTCTTCATCAGTTCTTAAAAATTCATGAGTCACTGAATATAATATTATAAATAAGAATCATCCTTAATTGTAATGTTACTGGCTTAAAAAAAGATGCAGAGAGAGAGAGGGAGAGAGAGAGAGAGAGAGAGAGAGAGCAGCAGCCCTGCAGCAGTCTCAGTTTAGAGGGGGTTCACAGTGTTGAATCTCTTTTCATCAATTCTTAAATAATCACTAGTCATTGAATAAATTTTTTTTCTTCAAGTAATACTAATAATGGAGAACAGTACATTCAGAAAAGTAGGCCAAAAACAACCCCAGAACAATGCTACATTTATCTCCGAGGAAAGTGACAGCACCGTGTCTTCAACTAATGTATCCCGTACATGATCTGGTTATGCTGTAAAGCCCAAGAGGCTGTTTAAACCTATAAAAAACAATACATTATCTTGGTTTAAAAGAACAGTTTGTGCAAAAAGTGTAGCAACTTCACAGGAAGAAACTACCCAAAATACTGCAGTAACAAGAGAAAGAGACAGTTATAATTCTTTGAATGATGATGTTGATGATGAACTTGAGTCACAGCTGCTTGAAGGTGAGTGTGAATCTACTGTTCAAGTAGATACAGTAAATGCTGAGCTTGCAGACTTTGGTGGTAGTGGTGGTGATAAGGAAGATGATGATGGTAATTTCCCAGGCAATTCTTCCCCTTCTGTCAAGGAGGTGAATGATGATAACCAGGCATCATCCTCCACTTCTTAAGTCTCATTAAATAAAAATACAAGTGTCTGTAATGCCACCAGACCACCACCACCACCGTCTGCTGTAGAGAATGCACACCAACTGCATACTGCAGCTACAGGTGTCACTGTAACTGCAAATCAACGTGCAACTTGTATCATTCAAGGATATTTTCCAGCATTGTCTAACACTTCACAGGCACAGCCAGTATCTAATTCTGTACTAGGAAAAAGAGGCAGGAAAAGTTCTTCTGTTGTGTGGAATCATTTCTCTATATGCCCAAACAATTCCTTTAAAGCAGTATGCATTCATTGCAAAAGTAGATTTACTGTAGTAGGGGGGAGTCAGCATGTAACCTCGGTACAACTGCACTGATTAGACATCTCCATCACCAGCATCCAACAGTGATGAAAAAGAATATGAATACTGATGATGATGGTAGCATGGATGATGTTGACTTTTTTTGATGATGATGATGATGACAGCATGTACTTATGCAGTGCTCCCACACAGCTTGCAGAGGCAGCTAACAAATCTGCTATTTCAGTGTACAGAGGAAGGTTCACAACAGTCAGCACAAAAAAATACTACAAGACCCCACCATGTCCATCAGAAAAGAACTGCACATTTTCAAACTCCATTACACCCTCAGGTAGTCAAGAAAAAAAAACAGATATCTTTAACTAAATTTCAACCAGGTCATCAAACTGCAGAAAAAAACTGACCACCTAATTGCAGAGATGATAGCACTTGATTTAGAGCCATATGCCAAAGTAGAACATATTGGTTTTCAGGGACTGTTACAGGAATTACAGCCTAGGTATCAAATGCCTTCACAACATACTTTTTCCAATTGTATCATTCTTGAAATATATGAGGCAGGGAGAAATGCAATTTCCAGTCAATTGACACAGGCAGAGGGGGGGATTTGTTCACTTTATGACAGACTTTTGGACAAGCTTTGCACCACATGCTTACTTATCTCTCACAGCTCACTGGGTCACATTTAAAGAGTCTGCAGCATCATCAGCAGTACAGACCCAAAATGTCAATCTAGTTGTTTGTTTCTTGATGAATACAGAGCTATGGCACCACTTAGTGTGTCTCCAATGGACACTGAACATACTACCGTAAATATAAGGGCAGTTTTGGAGAAACTGTGGCAAGAATGGATTGTGTCCTGAGGCCTTACCATTGGTATGACTATGACTGATTATGGTGCAAATATTATCAAAGCTCTTCAGGACTGTGGTAATGAGCAGACAGTTAATGTTTTTTGCTTTGCACACACTCTCAATTTGGTTGTGTGCCATGCCTTATAACACCAAGATGACATATGCATGCTTGTTCACACTGCACATAAAATATGTGGCCACTTTTACAGATCTGCAAAGGCCACATCCATTCTTAGGCAGTACCAAAGTGAATACAATGTACCATCTAACAATCTCATCCAAGATATAGTTACTCAGTGGAATTCCACCTATTATATGTTGGAGCGTCTATTGCAGCAGAAGTTGGCAGTACATAACATGGCCTTAGTCCATGATATTGGGGGGCATGATCACACAATGAAAGCTA
Organism: Neoceratodus forsteri; assembly: GCA_016271365.2. NCBI lineage: Eukaryota > Metazoa > Chordata > Ceratodontiformes > Ceratodontidae > Neoceratodus > Neoceratodus forsteri. The sequence continues at coordinate 1,152,716,008 of CM057456.1, read as the reverse complement.
TTGGAAGAAGTTGTGAAAACACTAGCACCATTTGAAAATTCAACAAAGGTACTCAGTAGTAACAGTGCATCCATTAGTCAGGTCATACCAATGGTACGCATCCTTTTCAAAGAGACAGCTGATACCATGGACAGTAATGGAGAGGAAGGACAATCACAAGAGAGTAAAGAACTTGCTACCATTTTAAATGCAGAGCTGCACTGAAGATTTTATTCTGTTCTTACAAACAAGAAATATATAATTGCTACCATACTAGATCCTCATTTCAAGGATATCTTCTGCGAGACAGTTTGCCAATAATGAGTATTAAGGCACAACTCATTGATGACATTCAGGAGGTCCAAGACAGAATGGATGGCCAGCAACAACCATCACCAAGGCAGTCACATCAGAACTCGACAACTACTAGTTCTCCTGCATTGTCACAGCAAACAGACTCTCCTTCTACTTCTCATCCACTTAACATTAAAGTTAACAAAGTTGATAATATCTGGAATAAGCTAAATGCCCTGGACTGCATAAGGCCAATATCAGAACAGTCATGTGTGCCTAGCGCTGAAAGAGTTCTGAATGCTTACCTCATGGAACCTCGAGAGACCAATCCTAAATGTGATCCTCTTATATATTGGAAAAGCAAGCGCTCAGTTTGGCAAGCCATGACTCAAGTTGCAGTCAAATGTCTTGGATGTCCATCTACAAGTGTGCCATCAAAGCACATCTTTAGTACTGCTGGCAATGTTGCATCCTCTGCTCAGAGTACTTTGGAGCCAGGGCATGTTGAACAGTTAACATTTCTGAAAATAAACCTGCCTCGACTTAATTACAAGTATAATACTGGTACATAAACCTATAATTCTAGAATCAGTGAACGAGTGCCTTTGTGTGTTACAAATACATGAAATCTTCCTTCTACCTGTCTTCATTTACTGTGTGTACTGTATCTAAACATGCATAGGGGATTATTTAAATAGACAACAAAAAACCCACAACCAACCATGGCAGATTACAAGCAAACACCAAAGAGATGATTTCACTGCTCTTGAATAAGACATGTGAAACATTTCAACATTATTAAACAAAAACATACCAAATATGCCAAGACCCCATTCAGGAACAACACCGCAGAGACCCACAAGCCTATTACTACCAGTTTCACTTCATCAGAGTATGTTCACCAGTTGCTGTTACACTTCATTTAAACCCCACACTTAAAGTGACCCACTAATAAAATTAAAACAAAAATATACAGCTATGACCCACTAAAAGTAAAAATATAAGGAAAAAAGAAAAAGAACAGAATGGCTACACAGTGATGTTTATTCATTTTTATAGCACTTTTGGGTAAAACCTAATTCACTAGAGTCATTGTAAATAATAACTAAATTTATACAGTCTATAAGTAAAGCAATAGTAACAGGTAAAGCTTTTTCATGCATATACATATATATATATATATATATATATATATATATATATATATATGTGTATATATATATATATATATATATATATAATATCTATATATATGTCTATATCTATATCTATATATATAGATATAGATATAGACTATATATAGATATCTATATATATATCTATATATACAATAGGGGTGAGTGGTAAATGAGTGAGATAAAACAGTGTATCATCCACTGTAGTGTGATATTTTTATCCTCTGCTCTACTGTGATGATATCAGCCATTTACACACACAGATCACACAGGTCACAAAAGGTCATCACTCTATGCAGCTTTCCCCTCAGCATGCAAGAAACACCTGTGCTGTTACCATAGACACAAATGCAAAACTACTTCAGAGGTCTCACCGCTGCCTACAGCTAACTCAGTGAGCATTGCAAAACACACCTATCCCCCCACCACCAACTTCCAGCTCATTACTGTGACTGCAGCCAGAATTCTAAACAGCACAGCTTCACAGAACAGTCTAAACTACTGCCTACAGCTAACTCAACTACCACTGAAACAGACTCTCACTTGTTCCTCAAACTCTGTTTCTCACCCATTACAATTACAGTGATACTTTGAACTTGACTGCAGCCAGAATCCTAAAGAGCACAATTTCACAGAACACTCTGCACTCTGCTTGCAGCTGACTTAATTACCACTGAAAACTGTATCAGCTGTTCTGGCACTCTGCCTCTCAGCTCATTACAATTACTGTGATGCTCTCAGCTTCACTGCAGCCAGACTTCTAAACAATACAGCCTCAGAAAATTATGTTTCTCACTCCTACCTAAAACTAACTCATTTAACATTGCAAAACACACTCATGTGTCTCCCAGAATGTATAACACTGCCAGCCCATTCAGTAAAGCTCACACACAGAATGAGCAAACACATAAACAGGAACAGAACACAAGACAGCATAACAAACTTCTAAAACTCTTGGCCCTATTGTATATATCGAATACATGATGGGCAGATTGTGTGCTATGGCAAATATTGTCACTCCTGCATTGTGAGCTCTAGATATCTCACGAGTGCCTTCAGCACTTGTGAGATATCCAGAGCTCACTCTGCAGATTGACAATATTTGTATCACACTCATGCCCATCATATCCCATATATATATATTTATATATATATATATATATATATATATTGTAGCACGGTAGTGCTACCATAGTTTGGGTTAAGTAACACTTTTAAGGTTAAAGGGTGAAACTTTGCACCTTAATAACTTTGACACCATTCAACAGATTTGCCTGACATTTGGTATGCATGGTTGGGCATGATAGATTTTAGGATCTGCCAACTTTTGTACTGGTCAGATATGGAGCAGTGGAGTTATTAAGCAACATCCAAATGCACAAGTATGCTTTTTTGCGCATTCTTTGCTCATGACCTACAGGTCGCATGGTTTGTGTGACCAGTTTGAAAACTTCAGGGAATGTGTGGCCAGGGTCCCCGCTGTGCCTTTTGAAGATTTTGTGAAAAAATATTGAACGGTACAAAAGTTATTCAAAAAACAAATTCCCATTAGAAGTCAATGGGAAAAATTAAAAAAAAGTTCAACACTTTCATAAATGCACTTTTTAGTGTCGCAAATGTCCCTAGTAGTGTGGCAAATCCACCAGTTTTTTTCAGTTACTGATCAGAAAAATGCTTGGCATTTAAAATTGGGACCCTCTAGGAACACAATTATTTTTGTGTTCACTTAGTCGGACCCTCAGGATGCTAGCCATGTCTTTATTTTGGGGTTAAACACCCCAGAAATATGTTTTTCAAATTTCAGAAAAAAGTAGTGTCACAAAGTAATGTCGCATCTGCGACACTTTTGCAACATTTTGCAAAAGCTTTGCAAATTGTGACACTACTTTTCCAGACTATGACCAAAATGACAGGTGTTTTTGGCCACCCTGCTGCAAAAGAACAGTTTGGTCTTTTGAGCTGAAATTTGGAGAGAAGGCAGCCAACATCTCTCAGATATTCCTTTTTGTGGTTTGGTGACAAAATATTGCACGGATGCCATAGACGAACATGGTGGCATTCACTGCACATTTCGGGGCTTGTATCTCGGAAACTGTGCAAGATATGGAATTTCCATCATGACAATGCTGAAAACCTAGTCAGGAAACTCATGAATCACGTAAAATGTAAAATTTTTTTCTAAGTCGCATGGTTCCTGAGATATAAGCAATTTAGTATTCCAACATCTCATTTTCTGCTCCGAGACCCATTATTATGCAGAACGACATAGACGATTGGCATGCTCATAAGCAAGAAATGCTCTTACACCATTGATTCTTGTCTCGGAACATTTTATTTGGTTTTAGAAGATCTCAACGTTTCGCCTAAATAATTAGGCTTCTTCAGGGGAACTGTAAAAACATATGAAATATTTTAAATCAAATTTCTTGTTTATTTTTATATGAACCATTCACATTTGTTTGAACACTTATATTTAATGATATGCAGTTTATCTTTGTCCTATTTATATTACACATTTTTGACATTTTTAAATATTATACACACAAGATAAATTAATATATTTACTGCTGCTCCTATGAAATAGGACCACCTATGCTTACTTAGATATGTTTTCCTTACTTTATAACACTGCCAATTGAGGCCAAAAAATGACTCCATGTCTTGCTGAGGTGAAATTGTCTGAGATGCTCACTTAAATAAAAATAAATTAAAAAAGAAAATATGCATTTACATTCATTAAATCACTTACTATTGATTCATTCATTTTTAATATATTATAATTTACCTCTTTCATAACTCATATTCTGTTATTCTTATAAATTAAAGCCCTTTTTCGTAATATTTTTCTGTGAAATACAAAAAATATATAATAAAATACAGTAAACAAGGAAGAAAATAAGGTCACTTCATAAACAGTAAAAGTTTAAATCAGTTTCCGTATTTAACTCTTAATATGAGTGTGTTAACTTGTACTATGCGCTAAAACAACATTAGTTACTTAATGCTTCATTTGTTACCAATTATTATAAATGTAGGACATTCAACGCCTATCTTCCATGCTTTAAAATGTCCTTTGTACTCGCAGATTCTTTTTCGCATTCAAAAAAACACTGTCATCTATCATAGCATTCATTCATCTGTCGATTTGCTTTACTAGTCCTTTAATGACTGTATTCTAATTCTAAATTATGTTGTAATAACATCAACTATCAAATCATTCAAATTACTCAAGGGTATGTAACACAAATCACCAGCATGGATGAGCTTATTACTTAATCCTTTTAAAAGTCGATTCAGTGTTGTTTCTTGGCATTTAGAATACACTGTCATCTAGTGTTACTCTCATTCATCTATCTACTAGCTTTTTCAATCTTTTAATAACTTGATTGTAATTCTAAATTAGATTTTAACTTTGGCTTTCAATCCATGTAGATTGCATTAAATTTGTGGCTTAATATACCAGCATCAATTAACTTATTCATTAATCCTTTTGGAATTAGCCCACAAGTGCTTCCTGGTACTAATTAAATATTTTACATGGATTAAATTCTAACTTAATTGTTCTGGCATTAAATAGCCTTTACTCCATTCATTATCCATTATATTGGCTGTAAAACATACTGCTGTTAAACGTACTGCGCTTTGTATAGTTGTTCCATGCACTACTTTATCTCTACTGGTGCAAATACATACTTTAACATCCGCTCGCTTATATTAACTGTTGGCATGTTACACTTTGTTTCTTAAGCGTTATTCCGTGGTCTAGTTTGTTTCATTAATTGGTTTCATTTAAACTACCTGCTGATGGGAGTGCATGTTCAAATGATCTAACCTTTAAACATCCATCCACTATTGATTTTGACTACTTGTTTATATGATTAGGGAAAACTTTTACTCTATCAAGTTAACTCCTGTCAAAACTTTGTATATTCACATTATATTTTCCATCTTATTTATTGTTTCACTCTTTAAGTTCCTTACTATGGGTGTAAAATGATTTAAAATGCTTTCAGACTTTCAACTAATTGTGGTTTCACTGTTCACTGCGCTATCCTTTTACATTAACTTTTAGCCTTTTGAAAAGAGGTTAGATGTATATGGCACAGATCTCCGGCACCACTAAACTTGTTGATTCTTTATTTTTAGAGGATGCTTAGTTTGCTGTTCTTTTGAAAAGATACTGCTGACTCTGCCATCTTCTTGAATTACTATCAGTTTGAACTGCTTGCTCAAGCTTACACAAACTAAAAAGTCCACCTCTATCACCTTGTGCGCTACTCATATTAACTAAATGTTTCTGAGACTTGTTTCAAAATAATCAAAGATACTGCTGACTCTGCCATCTCTCAAAATACAATCAGTTTGAACTGCTTGCTCATGCTTACATAAACTGAAAGGTACACCTTTATCACCTTGTGCAGGACTTATGTTAACTAAGTGTTTCTGAGACTTGTTTCAAAATAATGAAAGTCTTATGCATAATGCTATGTGCTCAAATACTTTACAAGTTTTACACTAGACCCTCCTTTCTATAGCTGTGAATTGTGCTAGAAGCTTATGGAGCTTTTTTACTTACTGCTAATTACGGCTTCACTACTCATATGTGCCACATGCTCCACGCTCTCCTGATGTCTGACTGGCATAATTTGATTCCCCATCGGGCTAGCCTCTTTATGTTGAGGAAGGGAGTCATGTGATGACATGCATATGTCATCAAACTTAACCTAGGCTAAGTTGTTACCACAGCAACCAATGACTCCATTCCTCGACATAATTCGGTCCTTAAAGCTTCACTGCACTCAATTTTGCATTGTTAGATTATATTTTATAAATTTTGCACTAGTTCATCTTATACTAACTACTCTGGCTAAACAAATGGCTTTTTATAGTAATAACATGTGAAGAGATCAATAAAAAGCCATTTGTTTAGCCAGAGTAGTTAGTATAAGATGAACTAGTCCAAAATTAACAGAGATTAACAGTGTGCAAAAGGACTCCACAGCTAACAGCATCTTTAAGTTTGGGGAACATATTTTATTTTAAAAATGTTTCTTGTAAGAGACTGGGCTTAATTTGACTGGGGGTTTCTGTCACCACAAGACCCTACGAATGAGTAGGGCTTGTGTGTGCTTTTAAAAACCAAACTTCTATATTTAGCTTGAGCGAGTCGTTCTCTTGGGAGGCACATCATCACTTCCGGGTTCTACTCAGTATAAAAGCCCGCTGTAGCGAGTGGGGCGAGAGAGAGATTAACAGTGTGCAAAAGGACTCCACAGCTAACAGCATCTTTAAGTTTGGGGAACATATTTTAATTTAAAAACGTTTCTTGTAAGAGACTGGGCTTAATTTGACTGGGGGTTTCTGTCACCACAAGACCCTACGAATGAGTGGGGCTTGTGTGTGCTTTTAAAAAACAAACTTCTATATTTAGCTTGAGCGAGTCATTCTCTTGGGAGGCACGTCATCACTTCCGGGGTCTACTCAGTACAAAAGCCCACTGTAGCGAGTGGGGTGAGCGTGCGTGGGGCCGCGTGCGGAGACGCGCGCAGAGACACGTGCGTCTGCGCATGTCTGCTGTGTTCGCTGGGGCGGCTGGGTGCTGGGATACACATACAGCTCATAAGTAAATATTTGACCCACAAAATCTGTTTAAAGCAAAGGAAGGCCCTTTCAAAATTTGTACTGAGTGTCAAATGTTCATTGAAGGAATACAAATAAGTATATTTATATGTGATAAGTGTAAACTGGTGGAAATGCTGAAAGAGGAAATTACACATTTGTTAGAAACTAAATCTGAGAATGAAGAAATTGTTAGCCTGGAAACATTCATGGATTCTATGGTATCTAAAATAAGAAATAAAGAACAGAATAGTGACTCTACATATGATGTAGTGCAACCAAAACAAACTTAGACTTAGAACAGGTAACAGAAGAATAGGCAAAGGTATCTAAAGTTAAAGCTAAGAAAAGAGGGGGTCAAATTTACAATAGTGCACCCATTACATTACAAAATAGGTTTTCACCTTTACAAACCGTGGCTTCTGTAGAATCAATTACTGATGATGCCCATGTTCAAAACTTACAGACACCAACCCAGGAAAATAGAGAAACAAAGTCACTAAACAGTGGCTGGTTATAGGGGACTCCTTGATAAGGGGAATGGACACCATGTTATGTAGAGGACGAAATGATCTCACTACAGTGAGTATGTTGCCAGGAGTTAAGATACAGGACATACTTGTACTTCTGGATGGACTTATGGAAAATACTACAAATCCTCTGGTTTTACTGCATGTAGGAATAAATGATATTCCAAATCGCAATTTACAGGATATTTTCTTGGACTTTCAGAAAACTTTACGGAAAATAAAACAAAACGGGGGTTCTGTAATAATATCCAGCATACTACCAGTTTTTGGTTTTCATTCAGCTAAAACTTCCAAAATAAATACTTTAAACAGATGGTTGAGAGAACTGTGTAGGAAAAAAGGGGCTGAATTTTTGGATAATTCATCAGCATTTAATAATCAAAATCTGTTTAAGTATGAAGGACTACATCTGGAGAGGGCGGGGACTCGATATCTAGCTAAGAGATTTAAAGAAATCACAAGGATTAATTTAAACTAAATGAAAGGGGGGATGGGACTTTGTTAGCACAAGTTCATGTAGAAGTAAAAATATTAATAAATTTAATGAATCCGACTTTTGGAATTGCTTGTTAGTAAATGCTAGGAGATTAAAAAATAAAATGGGGGAATTTAGAGATATTCTGGCTACTAACAATATACATATAGCTGCTGTGACGGAAACGTGGTGGGATGTAAACGATGATTGGGGTCAGGATATCGGTGGTTACACACTATATAGGAAGTCCAGAACATATAGGAAAGGGGGAGGGGTGGCTTTGTATATAATAGATAGTATAAAGTCAGAACTAATGGTACCCTCCTTGGATATGGTGGATCAAGTATGGATCAAACTATTACCAATACACGCTCCAGAAATCATTTTAGGATTAATTTACAGAGCTCCATCATCCACTTCACAACATAACAAGAGTCTGATAGATCACGTTGACCCTAGATCCAACAGACAGGCTATTAATTCTAGGTGATCTAAACCTACCAGGAATAGATTGAGGAACATCTTATGTGGCAACACCTTTTGAGAGAGAATTTCAAATTGTTTGTGATCAAATAGGCTTAGTCCAGTGTGTAACAAAGCCAACTAGGGGTGAACATATACTAGATATAGTTTTGACAAATATGGGAGACACTTTGAGTGAGTGCAAGACCACTGTTGCTTTAGGAACAAGTGACCACTTTAAAGTGGAATTTAAATTGGATGAACCAGTATCAACTCAAAGGGGTAAAACCATTATTTATGTCTTCGCAAAAGCGAACTTCGTAAAAATGAATGTAAATCTTTCAAAATGGGAATGGAGAAATGAGTTTGGTGATAGACCGTTGAAAGAAATATGGGATATATTTTCCACAAAAATAAAACAGCAAGAATTGGAACATATTCCCACAAAACAAAAGTATACTGGGAGAAATAATAAAGTACAGTGGTGGACTCACAAAATTAGATCACTAATTAACAAAAAGCAAAAACTTTATAAAAAGTGGAAAACAAATAGATCATACAAAACCAGAAATCAATACAGCCAACTAACAAATCAAATTAAAAAAACAAATCAGGAAGGCTAAAATTGACTATGAATTAAGTTTGGTTAACAGGGTAGAGGGAAATCCAAAGGCCTTCTACGCTTATATCAGCAATATAAAAGGGAATTCAAACACTATAGGCCCATTAAGAGAAATAAATGGTGATAGTACATCTGATAAGGAAATGGCAGATATTGCAAACAAATATTTTTCAACTGTCTTTTCTAATGATAAACTTTTACATCCTATTAAAAGATTTGATCCTGACCCAAATGAAAGTATATTAATAACTTATACAGAAATCAAAGAACGACTAGTCCAATTAGATCCTACTAAATCCTCGGGTCCTGATGGACTCCATCCAAGAGTACTTAGGGAGCTAGCCGAGACAATAGCCCCCTCATTAACATACATTTTCCAGCAGTCTCTGAATACAGGTGAGGTGCTTGAATGCTGGAGATCAGCAATTGTGGTCCCAATTTATAAGAAGGGAAATAAGATGGATCCTGCAAATTACAGACCTATTAGCCTTACTGCCATACCCTCAAAGATTTTAGAAGGGGTGTTAAAGGATAGAATACATGAATATTTAGAAATAAATCATCTTACAGATGAATTTCAGCATGGCTTTGTAAAGGGTAGGTCATGTCAGATGAATATGTTGGCCTTCTATAACCTTGTTATAGATAGACTGGATAAGGGTATCCCTGTCGATGTGCTGTTTCTTGATTTTCCAAAGGCGTTTGACAGGCTTCCTCACTATGAATTAATACAACAAATGAGAAATCTGAGTATAAATCCTTACATAATAAATTGGGTTCAAAACAGATTACATTATCGAAATCAGTGTGTGAGTATTAGAGGGGAACAGTCCGACAGTTTGGGAGTGACTAGTGGGGTGCCTCAGAGATCAGTCTTGGGCCCCTGTCTCTTCAATCTTTATGTATCATCACTTCTAATAAAACAAAAATCTGTATGGATGCAAAAGTTCGCTGATGATTGTAGGATTGGAGCAGAAGTGAATATTAGATTAAACACTTCAAATCTACAAGACGCAATAGATAACATTGACACATGGACTAATAAATACAAACTGACATTAAATCTAGATAAATATTTCATTATGCATTTGGGCAATAGAAATCCTAAATTACCCTATAAATTAGGAAATATACCACTAAAAATAACAAATGAGGAAAGAGATTTGGGCATAACAGTATCTAGTAATATGACATTCTCATCACACTGTCAGAATATAGCCCAAAAAGGAAATAAAATCTTAAATTGCATACTGAGGCACATATCATCCAGAAGTAGGATGGTTGTTATGCCTCTGTATACGTTCCTGGTGAGGCCCATTATGGAGTATGGAGCACAGGTGTGGTCATCCTTTAAAAAACAGGATTCAATCCTATTGGAGCGGGTCCAGAAAAGAGCAACAAGAGTTGTCTGTGTTATGGCAGGAAAAAATTATGTAACTAGATTGACAGAGTTGAATATGTACTCCTTGGAGGAGCGTAGAAAGTGAGGTGATATGAGCTTGGTTTATAAGGCTTGGCAAAGTGATGATCTTTGGGACATCATTGGGTTAAAATTAAATAGTAGTATGTATAATACTAGGTCCCACCCACTGCAGTTAACAGCGTCTAAAAGTAATAAAGTACGAAGTACATGGTGGTTTAATCAAAGGGTGGTGCACGATTGGAATACATTGCCGTTGGAGGTTGTGGCTAGTCAGTCTATTACTGAGTTTAAATCTAAATGGGACAAGTATATGAACCAGATTAGAAACTAGGAAAAAGTGGCAAGCATATTGGGATGCAAGTCCATTCAGCTCAGTATCATTCCTATGATCCTATGATATGGAAAGGAGGGTCTAGTGTAAAACTTGTAAAGTATTTGAGCACATAGTGTTATGCATAAGGCTTTCATTATTTTGAAACAAGTCTCAGAAACACTTAGTTAACATAAGTTCTGCGCAAGGTGATAAAGGTGTACCTTTCACTTTGTGTAAGCATGAGCAAGCAGTTCAAACTGATTGTATTTCGAGAGATGGCAGAGACAGCAGTATTTTTGATTATTTTGAAACAAGTCTCAGAAACATTTAGTTAATATGAGTAGCGCACAAGGTGATAAAGGTGGACCTCTCAGTTTGTGTAAGCATGAGCAAGCAGTTCAAACTGATAGTAATTCAAGAAGATGGCAAAGTCAGCAGTATCTTTTCAAAAGAACAGCAAACTAAGCATCCTCTAAAAATAAAGAATCAACAAGTTTAGTGGTGCCAGAGATCTGCGCCATATACAGCTAACCTCTTTTCAAAAGGCTAAAAGTTAATGTAAAAGGATAGCGTAGTGAACAGTGAAACCACAATTAGTTGAAAGTCTGAAAGTGTTTTAAATAATTTTACACCCATAGTAAGGAACTTAAAGTGTGAAACAATAAATAAGATGGAAAATATAATGTGAATGTACAAGGTTTTTACAGGAGTTAACTTGATAGCGTAAATGTTTTCCCTAATCATATAAACAAGTAGTCAAAATCAATAGTGAATGGATGTTTAAAGGCTAGATCATTTGAACATGCACTCCCATCAGTAGCTAGTTTAAATGAAACCAATTAATGAGACAAAGTAGACCATGGAATAACTCTTAAAAAACAAAGTGTAACATGCCAACAGTTAATATAAACGAGCGGATGTTAAAGTATGTATTTGCACCAGTAGAGAGAAAGTCGTGCATGGAACAACTATACAAAGCGCAGTATGTTTAACAGCAGTATGTTTATGTTTAACAGCCAATATAATGGATAATGAATGGAGTAAAGGCTATTTCATGCCAGAACAATTAAGTTAGAATTTAGTCCATGTAAAATATTTGATTAGCACCAGGAAGCACTTGTGGGCTAATTCCAAAAGGATTAATGAATAAGTTAATTGATGCTGGTGTATTAAGCCACAAATTTAATGCAATCTACATGGATTGAAAGCCGAAGTTAAAATCTAATTTAAAATTACAATCAAGTTATTAAATGATTGAAAAAGCTAGTAGATAGATGAATGAGAGTAACACTAGATGACAGTGTATTCTAAATGCCAAGAAACAACTGTGAATCGACTTTTAAAAGGATTAAGTAATAAGCTCATCCATGCTGGTGATTTGTGTTACATACCCTTGAGTAATTTGAATGATTTGATAGTTGATGTTATTACAACATAATTTAGAATAAGAATACAGTCATTAAAGGACTAGTAAAGCAAATCGACAGATGAATGAATGCTGTGATAGATGACAGTGTTTTTTTTGAATGCGTAAAAGAATCTGCAAGTACAAAGGACATTTTAAAGCATGGAAGATAAGCATTGAATGTCCTACATTTATAATAATTGGTAACAAATGAAGCATTAAGTAACTAATGTTGTTTTAGTGCATTGTACAAGTTAACACACTCATATTAAGAGTTAGATACAGAAACTGATTTAAACTTTTACTGTTTATGAAGTGACCTTCTTTTCTTTCTTGTTTACTATATTTTATTATATATTTTTTGTATTTCACAGAAAAATATTACAAAAAAAGGCTTTAATTTATAAGAATAACAGAACATGAGTTATGAAAGAGGTAAATTATAATATATTAAAAATGAATGAATCAATAGTAAGTGATTTAATTAATGTAAATTCATATTTTCTTTTTTAATTCATTTTTTATTTAAGTGAGCATCTGAGACAATTTCACCTCAGCAAGACATGGCAGTCATTTTTTGGCCTCAATTGGCAGTGTTATAAAGTAAGGAAAACATATCTAATTAAGCATAGGCGGCCCTATTTCATAGGAGCAGCAGTAAATATATTAATTTATCTTGTGTGTATAATATTTAAAAATGTTAAAAACATGTAATATAAATAGGACAAGCAAATATAAACTGCATATCATTAAATATAAGTGTTCAAACAAATGTGAATGGTTCATATAAAAATAAACAAGAAATTTGATTTAAAATATTTCATATGTTTTTACAGTTCCCCTGAAGAAGCCTAATTATTTAGCCGAAACGTTGGGATCTTCTAAAACCAAATAAAATTTTCCGAGACAAGAATCAATGGTGTAAGAGTATTTCCTGCTTGTGAGCATGCCAATCATCTATGTTGTTCAGTAATTTACCAGAAATAGGCAAGCTCCACCCAACAATAATGAGAATTGTAATTTGAAGAAAAAAAGAGGCGATTTTCCTGGACACTCTCTTCTCCCATTATTATGAATACATTCTTTGTACACACTGTGTTTCTCTATGCAGCTGTTGGGCAAGAACAGGGTGTGCGCTTCTATTACTGTAACAGTGTTTCCACTTGCATTTTCTTACCCGTTTGCATTACCGTTCTCATGTACGCCTCCGTGTGCGTTAGCCTCTGCGTTCTTGTTTACGCTTGTGGTTGCATTACTGTTACCATTTGCGTTTCCACTACTGTTTCTGTTTGTGTTTCGGTTTGTGTTTCTGGCACCCCATTGGTTTGTGTTTGCGTTTCTCTTTTGGTTTGCATCTTCATTGCTGTTACTGTTACCATTTGCGTTTCCAATTGTGTTACTGTGCCTGTGCGCATTACGGTTTGCATTTCCATATGCGCTTTCATTCCCTTGTCCATTTCTGTTTCCTTTGGCATTATTGTTCATGTTAACTTTGCCTTTTGCATTTACAATTACGGTACCATGACCGTGCACGTTAAGGTTTGTGTTTCCGTGCGCGCTTGCGTTCGCATTTCCATTTCAGTTCCCTTTGGTGTTACTTATGCTGTTAAGATTACCATTTGCATTTCCAATTGCTGTACAGTGACCGTGCATGTCATGGTTTGCATTTCCTTATGCGGTTACATCTCCCTTTTGCATCACTTTGCGCTTGCGTTTCTATTAACATTTGCTTTACCATTTACGTTTCTGTCAGAATGTGCACAACCATTAGCACTTGTGTTTCCCTTGCACTTACTGTTACTATTTCAGAAAACATAACGTGGTGGGAGAGCGGGGCCCAAAGGTGAGCTCCCACCACCACATTCCATTCACTACTTCTACTGCACATTCTCAAAAAAAGGGAAATTAGAGGCAAAAAACTCTGTTTACTGCATCAGTTAGGGTTGTTCCACAGTGAAAAAAGTGAGGAAATTTGATGTTAGAGTTGAAAACCCTTGCACCCACCCCCCATGCCCCCAGCCAGCATCGAGGTGTGCGTTTGGGTTGTCGATCCTAACTCTCCCCATTCTCCTGTAGTTCACCACCTCAGCTTCTTTACACATGTGATGGGGTGAGAGTTAGGCTGATTACCCCAATGAACACCCTGATGCTGGCTGGTGGCGGGGTAAGTGGGGTTTCAACTCTAACATCAAATTTCCTCACTTTTGTAGCTGTGGAACAACCCCTAACTGATGCACTAAACAGAGTTTTTGCCTCTAATATATATATATATATATATATATATATATATATATACACACACGTTTATACATGTACATATCCATACATAAACTTTACATATACATATACACACACATATGATATAAATATTTACATACATATATAGCAAAGATGTAACTCTATAAAGATGACCAAAAATAAGTACATCAACCCAATATTAGAAACAACGTAGATCGAAGGAAACAAAAAGGTGAATGAATAGAGAATAGTGTATAGGCACCTCCAGGACACAGACCCAAAATGCATGCAAAAAGTAAAGAGCAGTGAAATCAACACTTGGGTATTTGCTTGTAATCTATTTTGATGGAACTGGGTAGTGCTGGAGTTTTGGCTTTTTTGTCCTGATTATTTTCCTGTGCACACCAGGCAAGAAGAAATGCATTTTGTCCTTTCATTTTTCTGACTGCTATTTATTTTCCTTTACCCAAGCTCTCTTGCCATCATCACCATCATCATTCCCCCAATATCAGTGATGTCATGGGGAGTACTACCTAGGGGAGTAGTGGTGAGTGGGTTGGAACCATGGAGGAGAAAGTATGTTGCCTCTGGGTATGCTGCTCTGCTCCAGTGTCCTACGTAGTGTAGCAGCTAGCTACAATATGTATTTTTCTCAGTTTCAACAATGCAGCAGCATATAGCTATTAGCTCACTCTCTCATTTTTCAGACTGCTATTTATTTTCCTTTACCCAAGCTCTCTTGCCATCATCATCATCATTCCCCCATCAGTGCCACCATGAGGAGTACTACCTAGGAGATCAGGGGTGGGTGGGTTAGTAGCAAGTAGAAGGAGGTATGTTGCCGCTGGGTATGCTGCTCTGCTCCGGTGTCCTCCATAGCCTAGCCAGCTATGATATGTGTTTTTCCTCAGGTTTTCTCAGTCTCACCAATGCAGCAGCATAGATCTCTCATTTTTCTGACTGCTGACCCCACAGCCACCATCAGTGCCACCATGGGGTGAAGTACTATTTAGAGGAGCAGGATTGGGTGGGTGGGGTTGGAACAGTAGACGAGAAAGGTGTTTGCCTGACTCTGAGCCTCTTGGTAAGGTACCCTGCCACACTCATTATGAAGGTTCTGCTGAAAGTTATTGTTCATAGCTTTTCATGGATTTTAACAGCATATTGTAATAGGACATGATAAGCCATTTAAAATAAAACATATTTTGACCCTCAGATTTTGTCTGACCTGGCTCAAAATTGGCCTGTCGGCCCACATTTGCCAACTCACATGGCCATAGTGGTGGTTGGGTTCCTTGTGAAGCAACTCCAGTACCTGGGGATGCATTAGTTGGCTCAGGCTACTGCTGTGGTGTCTGGATTACTTGAATAAACCATCTTATCACACCACTTCCCATACCTGTCCCAATTGTCCTTGCTGTTGCTTCTGGCCCATCTAACCTGAGGGGCAATGGTGATTGGTGATGACTGTTAGGAGGATGCCATGTTCACATTTTAAATAACTGGCCAGAACACTGGTTCCCAAAGCTGGAGTTGACTTCATTAACCTGACTGATCTTTCTACCAAATTGATTACAGTACATTATGTTTTTAGAGGATTGGTGGTGTCATCTGTTAAATAGCCTAACATTGCAGAGGATATCTTTGTTTTTTGTAGGTGCAAATGACTGGCGGAGAGTACTTTGGGAGGAATTGGACAGCACCTGTGAGATGATTCCTTTATTTGCACTTGGTAGTGTTATGTGATATTCTTACAACCTAATTAGGATCTCACTGTACACCTTAGACAAACCTTTATGGTACACATAATATACAAATGCTATACTAACATATAGGGCACTGATACCTACCGTACAAGAGTGTCAGGATATATATATAATGATTGTAATCCACTTTACTTTCTCTATGCATGGAAATTGCACATAGTAAGCCATTCATATCTTTGTCATCTGATATTATGAAGTCTGCACTGCAATCTTTTGGATTTATGTATAATCGCACCACATCCTGCGTTTTCCATGTACCATGCATACTCTCATTGTTCTAAGATGTAGCTGACTTAGTGGATATTGTACAGGACTAGATAATGCTGTGGAGCCACACGACTTTTGGCCAATAGGGCTGACTGCATGTATCTAATAATGTTTCATACTAAGGGTAACCATAGTAATTATCATAGTATATAAATGGAATAATAGATGCATTCTGGTGTATTACAAGGCAGTAATTCATCGAGAGGATCTGGGGGAACAGTAAACCTCGAGAGCGAAGCTCGAGAGGTTTGCTAGCATCTCATGAGATTTCAGCCTTGTTACACCAGAATGCATTTGTTATTTTTGTAATATATGGAAAATAAAAATAGTAGTTTCTTACCTTTGCAATAGTCAGGAATGGTGGGTTGACTTGGTGGTGAGGTCATTCACAGCCAATGATTGTGGCAACTTGGATAACTTTTGAACAGTTTAACAAAGAAAAGCAAGCAGTGTTAAAGAAACTGCAAACAAAACAGTAGTAATTTTTCTTTTTTTGTTGTTGTGGAACGAGTGACACCTAGTGCAGAGTGCTACTCGGAGTTGGAGTACATCACATAGCGCCTTTGAAGCAGCCATAGGTCGAAAGCTGTTTTTTTTGCAGTGTTTATGTTTTCTTGCTCTTTTATAAAATTCTTCCTTTCTTCTGACAGGTTTTGTTCTTTTGCCACAGACATTTTTAGTCAGACGCTTACCTCGATGTGAATCTGTAGTTGGCTTTTACTGTATGCGACAGTTACAGTAAAAGCTGGCTCGCAGTCAGTGAAAGCTGCTCGAGTTGTCCAGTGGCGCTTGCACTGTTGTGAGTTTGCAATAATACTATCATTGAGATCTTCAATCGATGGTATTACGAGATCTCAAAGATAGTATTATTGAGTTCCATCGATGGTATTACTGCGTTTTGGGCGGTGTATTACAGGGAATTTTTTGTATGTATTTTGGGGGTATTATTTTTATTTTCCATATATTACAATGTAATGTATTATGTATCCTCCTGCTAGACCTTCTTCACTTCTTGGAGTATTGGGGAATGCTAGGCTTCGCTTCCAGTGTCTTATGGTAAGAACTGCTTAGGGCAATTGTGATTTTCTTTTGGAGTAATAAACAAGTTTATTACTAATATGTCACTTGTCTGTGACTCATTTGCATCTCTAATTATCACCAAGAACATGATCAGGGCTAAACACCCTAACAAACTGATGAACATGTGCAGGGGATTTAGATGGTGCAAAGTTTCACTTATTGCTTTGGAAAATTTTCCTTCCCTACAGGTACAGTAGGTGTGCACTCCCGCATCACCCCTCCCATTATTTTTACCTCTGTAGCAACTTGTAAAGTCTGGCTGCTTACTGGGCACTGTCGATGCTGACTCACTGCACCCAAAGTCAGTATTGAATTGCAAATCTGTGTGAGCACAGCAGCCTGCCTATCTGCTGGTTTTGCCTGTTGTGGATTGATACATGACATAGCGAGCTCTTACAGGTTCTGATTTTAAGTTCCCCCAATAACTGTTACTGGTACCACGATGGCCACAATGTCAAACATATGCAGAGACTTGAGACTAGACATCTCTAACGTCCTTGCCTCCAGTGGAGGATGGACTGATTTTGTGCTGGACATGATTTAATCCAAAAACCTCATACTGGGGATTTCAACCCAGTACTCTGAAATGACACAAACGGCCAAAAGCGTGAGGCTAAAGGGCTGTTGGTTGCAGCTCTCTATGCTGGTTTAGAAGCCTCCAAATCGAGATTTTGCTCCCTTAAACTGCAGTTCTCATCCCTTAAGAAAGAGATGGGATTTCAGGCATCTAAAATTTGAAAAAAGCAACAACTACTAAAGGCTAACATTTAGTTGTTGCAAAATGAAAAGGAGACTCTCTTGCACTGTTCTGTTGAAGGTGATCACTTTGCGTTCACTTTGCCGGAAGATTTTAAATTAGCTGCATCTCTAACTATGATTTAGTAACCCCACCCCACCATTCACAAGATGGTGGGTCCCCATTCTATGACAGCACATCCCTACATTATCACCATGATGATGATTATCATATGCAATGCCAAGATGGTGACCCCCATGATGGGGGGACTTAGGCCTACCACTGCTCTCTCTAGCCTACAAATGGCTGCTCTGATTGCCACTATGACAGGAAGCAACAGAGAGGAGATTGAGAAAATGATTGAAAGTGCTTTGCGTGATTCAGATTTGCCTGAGAAAAGTAAAAGGGCTTTCCAAGAGCAGATGAAACAAATGCTGAGAGAGACTGCTACTCAGGATTCCATGGTCCAAACTGTGGACGATGCCACAGTGGAGGCCACCCTTCATGGTGCATGAGGTACACTTACCCTCAACCACATTTCCAGTAATCCCCTATAAATGAATCATTCTGTCCTGCAGATCTCTGACAGCATAGGCTGCATGGGCCCTACTGACAACCTAAGCTGCCATTTGGAGAAATTACATTCCAAATGCAAAATGCTCAGCCTAGCAGAGATCTACCAAGTACAGATCCTCTGAAAGACTATTGACCCCATCCTGTGGGTGAAACTCCCAGACATAGCCCGGCAGGACACCCAAGCGACTTTTGATCATATTGCAGCTGAACATATTTCCGCACACCGCCCAGGAGTGGTTGGGGTAATGTTAGTCCACCCCGTAAAACAAAACACAAAAGAAAGCCCCATGACATTACATCAGAGATTGTGGATGGCCTACCATGCAGGCAAACGCCTTGCAGGAGAGGCCACAGATAACGACCACATAGAATACAAAAAATGTGTTTCTCCGGAATATGCTCCCAGCTGTGAAAGGTGGAACCAACAAGTTTCCCCACTATGGACAATTTTGCAGATGTCCTTTGGAAAATGGAGTGGGTTTACCAGCTCTACATCTGAGACCTCAGCTCCGGTTCATAAAAGGTGGCTGCGGTAAAGTCTACCGATGAGTCCACAACCCACTATACTGTGGAGGGCAAGGTCCAAGTAAAGAAGCCCGCATCTTTGGACAACTGACAGCATCACCAGTCTGGAGGTAAAACTGGAACCACAACAAAAACAATTGCAATTGGAATTCTGATTCCAATTGGGGTTATCGTAATCATCGATATGGCCCCTCATACAGAAAAATCACAGAGGAGAATAGAAATCTCCAGAATCTGCTCGGTCAGGTCCACTCTGTAGCAGATGTGGTCCCAGCATGAGCTCTCACAGCTATAGGCCCAGGACAACAGGCCACAACAGGCCACATGGATTTCAGAACTGCAGGACATCAGGCCACAACAGGCCTGAACCCTGATGTCACTCCTTATGTGGCAGCCATCCAGCACAGGGATGAGACCCAGCAAGAACTGGCCCAGATGCTCTTCCAGGAACACCCTATTGCTGGCACTATGGATTTACAACTACAGGTCTCATTTCATTTTGTGAACAAGCTGGCACTGGACACAAATGGAAGGCCTTGTATGAAGGCATGGTCAGGGGCTGCCAATTGACAATGCTATTAGATAGAGGCACAGCTGTGTCAGTATTACATGATGAAGATCTGGCAAACTCTCCTTGGTCTACCAGATGGCAGACTGATACATCAGGTGTGGATGGCAGAAAGCTATCCACATACCACCCAATAGTGCTCTCAGTGACAATAGGTAACCTGAAGGCACACCATACCTTCCAGTTTATGGTGTTGTGTAATCATCCCAGCATCATGGGGATTGATTTTTGTACAACACATGGCTGTGTAGTGGATCTGGCTAATATGCTATTGATCCAGATCAGAGGAAAATGCCATACTGTCATGATTTCTGATTCACATGTGGTTGCAGCTATAACCAACAACAACAAGGAATATGACATCATAGCTCTATTCCAAAACCATGAGTTTTTCAAAAGACTCCTCCCCATCCTGCAGAAGCAATTGGATGCATTCACCATGAACAAACATAACTGTGGTAGGATGCAAACCTTCATCGAAATCCCAGGCCCAGCACATGAAAGGCAAAGGCAATACCCTTTTCCTGCTGAGGCCCTATCATCACTCAGAGAAACCATTCAGTCACTCCTCAAACAAGGCATCATCAGGACTTGTGTCTCCACTGCCAATTCACCTATTTGGCCTGTGAAGAAACCATGGGAACTTGGAGGCTCACAATTGATTACAGGAGACTTAACCGAGTCACTCCTAGCTGCACACCTACAGTAGCATCAGCACCTGATGTGCTCAAATTGCTGACACCTGATCACAAGTGGTTCAGTGCTCTTGACATCTCCAGTGGTTTCTGATCACTGCCACTGGCCCAAAAAAGCAAATACAAAATTGGCTTCACCTTTGAAGATCGGCAGTACACAGGGACCTGTTTACCCCAGGGATTCCATAACAGTCCCTCTCTTTTCCATCTACACATGATGGATGCCCTGGAGGGTTTCTTTGCCCCACAGTGTATTCTGCAGTAGGTGGATAACCTATTGTTGGCAACTGCCACAAAATAACAACACTTTGAGCTCTTGGATGAACTACTGACCCTCCTGCAGAGGGCAGGCCTCAAATGCAACCCTGCAAAGGCACAACTCTGCCAGACAGAAATCATTTTTCTTGGCTTATTCATAACAGACAAAGGCAGAAATCCAGCCTGGAAGAAGATCCAAGGCCTACAATATTTGTCACTACCTACCAGTGTGGCAACACTCAGATGTTTCCTGGGAATGGTCGGCTACTCCAGGGACTTCATTTGTGACTTTGCCCAGAAGGCCGCCCCTGTGTATGAGCTTCTGAAAAAGGATATCCCTTGGACTTGGGCTCTCATACACACCCAGGCTGTGACATCACTGAAACAGGCCTTGGCCTCTGCTCCAGCCTTAGTGAACCCAAATCCAGCATTGCCCTTCCATCTGGAATCAGCCACCACAGACATTGTTATGTCTGCAGTCCTTGCTCAGAAAGTTAATGGTACTTTGAGACCTATTGCATATTCTTCCCAAATGTTGTCACCAGTGGAACAGAAATACAACCTTTATAAAAGGAACTTTCTGTCTACCTACTGGGCTGTCAAACTTTTCTTGTATATCATTGGGTACTCACCCATCATTATAAACACCAACCACACCCCCACAACTTTCTTGCTATCAGACAGAGTAAAGGATGGATCAGTATAAAACACCAGACTGACTCGCTAGTCTCTTCTTCTCCAGGACCATGACATCCAGGTCCACACCACCAAAATGCCTTCCATTCTGGCCCATGGGCTCCTTTATCAAGGAGAACCACACAATTGTGCACTAAAACCCCCTGATTTGCCTGAACCAGGCCCATTTCTTCCCGCTACTCCACAGCTCCTTGGAGACACTTCTCTATGTCATGTCTTTATGGATGGTTCAGCTTCATAGCACCAAGGAGAACAAGTAGCTGGATTTAGGGTGCTTATCATGTATCCCAATGGCAACACTGTTGGAATTTCCAAACATTGCAGTGTTGCATCATCACAGTACGCAGAACTGGCAGCTGTGACCTGTGCCCTTGAGTTCATACAACATGTTACCGAGGACACTATCATTTTCACAGACTCCAGTTGGGTCTGCTGCTCACTGACTGAATTCTTACCATTCTGGCAGAAGAACTCCTTTGCATCTTCTGATGGCACCCCAGTGAAATATAAAGCACTTGTGATTTATATTCACAAACTGGCTCAACACTTTAAACACAAGCTTTTCATCCACAAAGTTAAAGCACATTCTAAAACAGACTCCTACCATTCCTTCAATGACAGAGCAGATACTCTTGCAAAAGAGGGTGCTTGGGGGAGGGGACACATGGATGATGGATCATCCCAATGCCCTAGCAGCTGTCCAGGTAGCAGCTATCAAAAAGAAACCAGAACCATTTGAGCCTTTGGACTTGTCCATGGCACAATATGCAGATCCCCAACTGAAAGATGTGTTCCAGTTCCTCAACAAAGGAACTGAACAAGATCTACCCACCCACAGTCCATACAAGAGACACACAAGTAGGTTACATTTGTCACAAGATGGCAAATTGATCTGGTATCAGCCAGAGGACTTTCCCTACAAACTGTGGGTGGTCCCTCAGGTATTCAGGTCCAAATTTCTACACCAGGTGCATGTCACCCCACTGGTGAACATCAGGGAGTAGAAAATACACTCCAGAGATTTAAAACTGTTGGTCGGTGTCCTAGCATCACCAAAAATGTCAAGGACTATATTGACAATTGTCTGATCTGTGCACAAAATAACCCAATACCAATCAAATATAATGCCAAGTTACTACTACAAAGACATTCTGGCCCTTGGCATGCCATACAGATTGACTTTGTTGGTCCCTTGACCAGTACCAGCAGAAATAACAAGTATGCACTTGTAGTTACTGACCTCTTCTCTAAGTGGTTCATAGGTACATAGGTTCATCGAGTTCTACAAGTACTGTAGGCCAAATTTGCCCATTATTGTACTTGCCACCCATATATCCTATAGGTGGAATTCAAATTTTTTCCCTCCATATAATCATCCAATCTATGTTTAAATGTAGTTATATTATTACTATTGATTACTATAGTTGGTAAAGTATTCCACATTCCCACAACTCTTTGTGTATAAAAAAGACTACCCTTATTTGATATACATTTTTTGCCAATAAGTTTATAATTATGACTCCTAGTTGATTTGATGTTAGACACAACTGTTAGGCCTACTGTAGATTTTAAGTAATCATCTTTTATTATTTTGTATATGAAACTTAAATCTCCCCTAATTTTTCTGTACTTAACAGAAAAAAGTTTAAGTTCTCTAAGCCTATTGGCATAACTTTTATCTTGTAATGATGTTACTTTTTTGGTATATCTATGTTGTACACCCTCAGCCAATTTCAGACCTCTAACAGATGTCAGAGCACAAAATTGGGTACAGTACTCCATATGAGGATGTACTAAGCTGTTGTATAATGTATCATAACTTCTGCTTTTCAACTTTTAATATCACCCAAAATTGAACCTACAATGTTATTGCATTTCTTAACTTTTATTGTAGTGTTTCTAACAAAGGTTAAATTATTTGAAATCATGACTCCCAAGTCTTTTTTCTCAATAGTGTTTTTCAATAATACATTATCTAAGTGGTAATCAAGGCACATATTATTCTTGCCCAAGTTCAGTACTTTACATTTATCTATATTAAAAAACATACCATAAGACTTGGCCCAGGAGGATAGATCATTTAAGTAATTTTGCATGTAGGTTATATCAGATAATGAGCTCACTAGGCTGCCAATCTTGCAGTCATCCACATACTTTGATGCCCATATTTTGTCAGAAGTAGACATTGTAGAAATCAGAATATTAAGAAGTACTGGTCCCAAAACGGAGATCTGCAGCACCCCACTAGTTACCTCAGCAATTTCAGACAGACACCCTTTAACTGACACTCTTCATGTTCTTTTTTCCAACCAGGATTGTATCCAATTTATAATACTGGGTTGGATGTCAATTTTAACTAGCTCTTGTAGCAGAATTTTATGTGAAACTTTGTCAAAAGCCTTAGCAAAGTCTAAGAACACCACATCAACAGGAACACCCCTGTTTAAGGCTGCACTGACTGGTTCAAAAAACTGTAAGAGATTAGTTAATACAGACCTATTTGTTACAAAACCATGTTGAAAAATATCCACTTTATTATTTCTATTTATGTGGCCAATAATATGCTCCTTAAGTAGTCTTTTCATGATTTTTCCAATTGTAGAGGTTAAGCTGATTGGTCGGTAGCTATTTGGGTCATGTTTATTACCTCCCTTATATATGGGAATAACAACAGCTTCCTTCCAAGTTTGAACTACTTTACCTTCTTGAATAAATTTATTGAAAAGTATAGTTAGAGGTCCAGTTATTGTATGACATATACCTTGTAAAAATTTTGGGGGAATACCATCAGGTCCCACTGAACTATTAGGTGTCAAGTTTTTATTATTTTAGAAACCTCATTTCTTAGAAAAACAGGATAATCATTATTATTTTTAGTTAATGGGATTCTTATATTATCCTTAATTTCAAAAACATTTATAAATTGTTCATTTAATATCCTAGTAGTTGTAGTTTCATCAATAACTGAGGTATCATTTATCATAAAGGGACCTATAGTTTGTTGCTTTCCTTTAATAGACCCAATGTAGTTATAAAACTGCTTCTTATCTTTAACTTTTATCGCTAGATTATGTTCTAATCTAGATTTAGAAGATTCAAACAAATGTTTCAGTTTCTTAGCAGCAGTTTCATATTTAGTCCATAAAATAGAGGATTTATTTTTAGTATACTTTCTATACAATTTCCTTTTCCTGACATGTAGTTTTCTAATATTATTAGACCACCATAATGGGACACGTTCGTTATTATTATTGGAATACTTGATTCTATCAGGAACCCAGTTAGATATACAAATGTTAATCTTAGTATTTATTGATTCCCAAATTTGTGTTAAATTAAGGTTTCTAAAATCAGATTCCCACTTCCATTTAGATAAAAAATCATTTATTCTATAATAATCTGCTTTATTGAAGTCTTTTATTTTGGAAATACCCTTAGTCATGGATAATGTAGTCTTATATCTAAATTTTACAATGCAATGATCACAATCGCCTAAAGGGGGAAGTGATGTTATATCTTCAATTTTCTCTTCATTGTTAATTGGGACAATGTCCAAAACATTTTTCCCCTAGTAGGTTGTTTAACTACTTGTTCTAACCCAGATTGAATAAAGAGATCTAAAAATTTGGTTTCCAAATTTGAGTCAGCTTCATAAGTGTCCCAATTAATAGTGGGTAAATTGAAGTCTCCCATCAATATATAAGTATTATTAATTTCCATCTATTTGATTTCATCAATTAGATCTTGATTTTTCACTTGAGTTAAATTAGGTGGTCTGTATATTAAACCTATTGTTAAGGAATCATAAGGTAAGTTGATTTTTACCCATAAACTCTTGTTATTATACTTATTAATATTAACCATACATGCTTTTAAACTTTCCTTTATAAAAAGTATGATACCTCCACCCATTTTATTATCTCTATTTTTATAGAACTTATTATATCCCATAATATCGGTATCCCAATCTCCATCTTTATTCCAAGTTTCTGTTATTCCACATATTGATAATTTTTTTTTTAATATGTACATAAGCTCATCTTTTTATGTCATAAGCTTCTTGCATTAGTAAGTATAATATTTAAATCTGTTATTTTACAAGACCTGTTGGTGATAGGACATGAGGATTTCGGTCTTACTGAAGCTTGGGGTATAGTTAATTGTTTATGTTCAATAGGTTTTAGAGTTGTATTAATAGAAAACAGCTCCCCATTTAGTGCATGTTTAAACAATTAGTAATAGACTGAGCTATACTATCACCAATAAGCTTACTACCTCTCCTACTGAGATGTAAACCATCCCAGCAGTAGAGATTAGCATTGCCATTAAACTCCTCCCAGTGAGTAATACATTTTAAATTCTGCTTCATACACCAAGATCTTAACCAGTTATTGATTTCTCTAATGTTTTTTGTTGGAAAAAGTTTGCACGTGGTATTGGCAAAATTTCAGAGAGTTGTGCTTCACACCCTAAATATAGTAATTTGTTTGTCAATGCAACATAATCTTCTTTGATTTTTTGAATGGTATCATAAATTACATTATTTGTGCCCACATATACAATTAATAAAGGGTTAATTCCTGATTTATGAAGTATTGTGTTAGACATTTGAGTGAGATCAGAAATCTGTGCCCCTCTGAAGCTTGATAGGGTTCTGCAATTTTTGTCGGGATTATAAATTTACCTATCAATATGTTTTATAATAGAGTCTCCCAGTACTATTATTTGTCTATTTGTGTTTACAAATACATTTTGTTTCTCAATGTTATTAATGCAAAGTTCAGTGTCCAAAGAAATCAGATGTTCATCTTTATTTAATTGGTTATTCGATGTTTCATAAGTGTTAATATTGTAATCCATTATGGTGGATGACTTCCCAGAGTTTACTATTTCAATTAAATTCTCAGAATCTTTTTCAGCAGGTTTAGTCATTTCCGAGATGTTCGTACTCTCAGGTATAAGAGTGAAGGGATCAAAGGAATTAAAGGAATTAAAGGTTGGGACCATAAATTGTTCTGCCCTTCTACCTTTTTTTGCATTTTTTTTGACTTTGCAGAGAATACCATTCCTCATCAGCATTGTCATGTTCATTCTCTTCTCTGGTTCTTTTAGAAGGTTTATTTTTATTAGGAATTGTGTCAATCATAGATTCAGAGGAAGGCAGTATGTTATCAACTGACTGTGTCATAGGTATTTTCTTTGCCTTCTTCCCTGTTTTTTTAATCTTTTTTTTTGTTTGCTATGGTTGTAGTAAGTTGATGGATAATGTTCTTTTGACTTTTAAATCTCATGAGCATATTTTCTTGACTCTTTTCTAAAAACCTTAACCTATTGCTAAAGAGTTCCAATTCAGCTTCTAATTCAATATTTGATTGGCATTTTATACAAATATAGGGTAGTACAAAATCTTTTTTATTGGTTACAAGATACATAGAACAAGACTGACATTTACATTCAAAGCTTACAGGATTTATTTATATGAACTCCTCTATTATTAAAAAGTAATTACCAGAAACCTAACTAGGAAAAACTTGTAAATTCACCACTATGGTCACAGAACCACAGGACAATGGATAAAATATAGGGCCTGAACACAAGTACCAGGGATAATTAACTTTTTATTTGACACACACAGACACTTTTATTTAAAAACAGCCAAATGCTGGAGGGGGATCAATTAGGGACCACTGATATACTACAGCTGATTACTTTATTTAGTTTCCTAATGATTATTATATATGAAACTATTAATAATCCACAATCTTTGTATTTCAAAATACTACAGAAGTGCACCTCCTTCAGGTTGTAAACAGTTATAGCTAAAGTCTACACAGGTGAAATAAACAATCTACATGTGCATACACCCACATATACAAATATATAGTTGTGCTGTATATTCACTGTGTATACACGTAGATGTTTGTTACATTTACTGATTGAAATATTATGGAATATGTATAGAAATGTCAAGGAATCACAGATTTCCACCTTGCCTCCTGCTACTCTCACTAAACGCACGTGTCTTTGCACAAGTCTTCGTGCGTGCCAAGCATGCACACCCCACTCAAGCTCGCCCCACTCACAGAAGGGCTCTCCTTATATGAGCCCCACCCAGAGGTTAGGGATCGCGAATACACTTGCTCACACACTGCCCAGTTAAAGAACAAAATTAAAATAAAGGCACCAGTTAGGACTTTGCTTAAAAATCTGCAGAGAGCTGCAATTAAATTAGTTTACACTGAACAGTAAGTCCCTCTACCTGTCAAAATGGGGCTCACACACAGTACAGAAACAGTCTATTTGCTGAAAGCAGGATGCCTGTGCAGTGCAGAGTCTCACACAGGTGTAGGTTTTAACTTTGTGCCGTGGTTTGAAGCTTTTCCCACTAAGACTTGCACCGTGAAGCGCAACTGTGAAAACCCTGAGGGAACAGATTTTCTCCAGGTGGGGCCCACCTCTGAAGGTAGACTCTGACAGAGGAACCAGCTTTACAGGTGAGTTGATGAAAGAAGCACTTTAACTTCTAGGGGTACACCAGAAGTTCCACATATCCTTCCACCCTCAATCTTCAGGTCAAGTAGAAAGAGACAATAGATGGATTAAGCAAATGCTTTCCAAATTCATTGAAGACAATTCCAAGGATTGGGATTCCCTGTTGCCTTTACTCCTTATGGCAATTAGGGGTACTCCATCAATCACCACCCAGCTGACACCCTTCAAGGTGATGACTGGTAGAACATTGAGATTACCTGAACATCTGTTGTTTAACCTGAACACCCCACTGCAGACAGAATGTATGTTGACAAGTATGTAGCCAAACTCAAAGAAGACATTGTTAAGACCCATATGTACCCTGCAAATAGCATGGGCAAGGCCCAGCAACAATCCAAAATCCAATTTGACAAACACACACAAGAAGTGGATTGACAAGTCGGAGATCAGGAAATGGTACTCAGACTTGCTCACCCTACACATGCATTCTCCAATAAGTGGGAAGGACCCTACCCCATTGTCAACAAACTCAGTCCTGAAGTCTATCAAGATAGACTTCTCCAAAACAAGAAACTTACTGACAAATGGTTGCAAGCTAACCATTTAAAATTATACAAAGGAGAATAATTACTTTTCTTAACTGGTTCTGGGTGCTCAAGGTGCTGGCATGAGGGTGCTGGCACTAAGAGTGCCAGCAGCAGGGCACTGGCTGTCTCAGCACCGTGCAGCAAGGCCACAGGGGACAGGGAGCACCGACACATGCAGGGCAGCTGGGAAGTTCCACACACCACACACCCGCAGCCCCACCTACCATAATGTGGTGGGGTGGCAGAGGGCACAGCACCACCAGGGAGCACTATGGAGCCCATGACAGTGACATGGCCCCCCATGGACACAGCACAAGGGACTGGGGCAGCATGCAGAGGGCCACATGGCATGGCCATTGACCCACACACCCAGTGTCATGGTGCTGCTGTGCACACCACCTAATGGCTGCTGATCACTACATGGCAAGAAGCCATGCACGGGCGATGGGCCACCATGTGCTATGTCCACCTGGGACCAAGGTGGTGAGGGTGCTCATGAGCAACATGACACAGAACAGGGAGAGGCAGGCACCCTGACAATGGGCACCTGTGGTGCCCATGGCATAAGCAAAGGGTGGTGGTGCACACACCGGGAAGAGGGTGCACAGGGACTGTGAGTGAGACCACTGCCCCATGGCATGACCCCACAGTACACGTTCAACCAAATCAGTGCTTCACTGATTAACAGAAAGCAGATGGCAATTCTGGGTCTCAGGAGTGAAAGGTTAGTGTAGAATTTTATAGTACAGCCAAGACAATTACTGTTACTAGGCCAACTGTAGTTTCTCACACTGCTCTGTTCAGATGTTCAATTTTACATGTAATGCCTTGTAAGCCATGACCAATACTATACTAATGGTATGAGTTGCTTTTAGAATAAATACGAAGAACCAAACTTTAAAGAAAACTCATATGAGTCTGGTGTATGTTTGTGGTAAACCTTGTTGCAACATATATTTCCTCATGAATGCTATTTGCAATGCATATGGAGCTCATACATTAAAAGCACACACTGCTATGGTTGTGTGACTGCAAACAAAGCTGCAAAGGTGTTTTGTAACCACCAGCTTGCTGACAACAACATTAGTGATTTTCCTGCATTTCTAAGAATCATTCAAGAGCCAGGTACCAGACTGAAGCAACCATCAACCATACCAGTCATTTTATGTAGTACACTGTAACACTGTAGTAAGTAAGATGTGATCCAGACCAAGCGTTATTAGAAAAGATTGCACAGCTATAATCTTGTTGTCCTGCATTGCTTCTCACCTCTATCATTACACATTGAAATCTCAGGGAGCATCAGAAACTGGATGACGTTGGTGCCTCCCTTACAGCAATTCTGACTGTCATAAACCCAAATGAAAAAATATACATCCCTGTCAGTGCCTGCTACTGGGCATGGTGGGTGTCGGTGTCTGATCTGCCTTTGCCAGCACCCTTCCAGCTCTTGGTGGGTCACAGCTGGTGTCTGGCCCCTGCATATGTATGGGCTGTCCATTTCAGCGGCACCTACTGTCCTGGCTGCTGTGGCTGTCCTTTGTTGTAGTGTGCCTGCAGTCGATTGCCCACTCCAGCCCAGTGCTTTTCCACTGCCTGGTCCTGGGGCTGCCCCTTTCCTGCTGGCAGGTTCCATGGCCTTGCCATGGCTACGGCCACCAGTGTGCATTTGCTAACTGTGTGGATGCCGCAACCTCCTGGTGCTCTACTTGCCAGAGCCGCTCTCTGTCTCTGGGCGCTGGGAACCCTATTCTACCAGTGCTCTGCTGTCAGATATGCTCTTTTGATCCATGCCCCCCACTAGCGCTGTGATTGCAGTGCCCTAAAGCCTGTGCCCTGACCACCCCTAACCTTCCAAACCCCATTGGGTGGACTTGTACCAACTGACCTTTTCTTTTTCTTACAGGTATCCCTGCTAGATGGCTACCTTGCATTTGATCCTCCTCATCATAGGAGCTTTCCCCTGTATCCAAGGCATGGTAGATTGCATCCATCCCCATCCAGACCATCCTCCTAACACCACCCCAGAAGGAGTTTCAAATACAGTCCCAAACAAATTAATTTTACGGTATAGAAAGGTAAAGACACCTACCTCACTGCCTTGGTTGTAGCCCCTGACAAATCTACCTACAAATTGAATGGCAAACAGATTTCAATGGACAAACTCTCCCGGTGACCCACCTGTCCAAAGGAACCTTTCATGATTGGCCAAACACCAAAATTGCCCCAAATGATATTCTTATCTATTCAACAAACCAGTCATTGACGTTTAGGTTTATATAATCTTACTGCTGTAATTGACCCTGTCTATTGCAAGAGGTTCTTCAAAGACTCCACAGAAGTATACTGTGCACTCAATTCTATGGCCTCAGCCACCATGTTTTTGTCTGTTATTACTTCAACGGAAGCAGAACTCCTTGAATGTCCCCCACAAAAACCTGGCCCACTTAGTGGCCTAACTGCAAATTCAATACCAGGTACTCTTATCAACAATTTGAAATATATGCATGTCCCTGTAATTTTCAATCTCATACATTGAAATATGACAGAATTTGGTATGTGTTTCACTACTAACACATTGAATTTTTTCAGTACTATGTTATTAGACAGTCTGGCAGCATATCAGACATGTACACAGGACCCAGTAGCTGGTGTACACTCTGTAGAACATCTAGGTTTATTTAGATCTAGATCAAATACTTCAAAAAAGAAATCCCATTCTTCCAAGAAGAAGTGTGACATAGCTGATGTCACTGGTGCAACAGGCACCCAAACTGGATCCTTTGGCTCCAGCATATCCATATGGAACTAGGCAGACATTGTTGCTATCAGAGATCACTCAGCAAAATTCCAACAGGGCATGATCAATAAGATAATACCCCCATTGTTACATGGTGTGGATGGTCTTAGTCAAGAAGAAAGATTCACTATTTACAATATGCAAGACATTGCTAAAAGTCTTACTGACACCAAGGATAGGTTAAATCAGGTCATTGCACAAAACAATAGGGAGGCAGACAAGCAATATATGGCCAGGGAACTCCTTTGCTCCACTTATGTCTCTTATGTCATAACCACCATGAATAACCTCTTCCGTGATCTGGAATTGATGTATTCCAGATATCATTCACGATAGAAAAACTGGACTACATGCATTACAATGTGTTTGTCTCAATCGATTTTCATACCTGTATCTATTGCTAGGAACTTAGGCTTTGCAACCAGGTATCGTAATAAAGGACCCTGCTTCATTGGTAAATGATGTACTATTCTAGACACCATGTTTATGACCTTTACTGTCTCATTACCATGTTTTGATCCACATACAGCTTTATTTGATAAATTGGCTACAGTTCATTCCATTGGGCACCTTGACGAGGATATCTACAAAGAACGCATCGAATTGCCACCTTTTCTTGTCTTCCATCCAACCCTGGATGCATGGGTTTCACCTCATACGGATTGCTGTGCACAAAAGGGATAACATTATTTGTGTCATTGTGATGTTTTTGACATCATCAAACCAGTCTGTGCTTACTCATCTGACTGCATTGATTGGTCCTTCACATTAGACCAGGATATTACTACTAATGGCAGAGATACCCCGGGAGCACGATCAACACCACCACCACCACTGGCAAACAGTGAACAACTCTACAAGGCTTATACTGAAGAGGTTAATTGGCTACCTACAAGACTAACAAATCAATCTTTCATCTGCCCAGTACAACTACAAAAATGGAGGTTGCCAACTGTTAAAATGACTTATAATTCTGATGGACAGTACTGTATTGTCACTAACCATAAAACTTTCTCCTATGGTCAAAAAGTTTGTGAAATACCACATCCTAACTTTTGTTTTGTTCCTCAGCAGACCACTTTTATAGGACATACAATGATTACTACTGTTCCCATCGCAGAACCAGATGTTATTGATGGTGACCCTGAATATTTGCTTGCTCTATCTCAATATTTACCCATATTTAATGTTCACATAGACCCATTGACATTGACAATGAAATCCCTTTTAGAGAGGAACGATACACACCTCATCCATATCAGTAACAACATCTCTGCTGCTGGAGATGCCCTAAATACCCTTCTCAATTATGGTGATTTGAATAATACACTTTCTTTTTTTTTCAAATTTAATAAACTTTATTGCATTTTAGAGTTACTATTACATTTACGTTCTGTAAATAATTCAAACTTGTACAGACAACTTAATAATCAACAGTAGTACATAACAAGTCATTATGGTCCCGTAAGCTCCTGCGATACTCAAGGGTGTAGATTACTACAGAGAAAAACACCTTTACATTATTTCACCCAACATCAATACCTAAAATTAAATATCAGGAGCAGTATTGAGAATATTTAACAAAACTAACTAAGTACAAAAAAAGAGAGTATATGTAGAGATAGTATTTAACACCCTCTCCCCACCTGCCCCTCCCATTTTGGCACTAAGGTAAAAAAGAGAAGAGATACCACAATATACATTGTATAAAACTGGTGGTAGTACCCATTGAAAGGAAAAGGGGATGGAGAATTAATCATTAACATCAGCAGAGCTATGTCAGATCGAAGTAAGATCCAGAATAACACTAAATGGATAGTAAGGTGTGTAAGGGGGCCCATATCATCTGGTATTTATTGCTATGCTTAGAGATACTCGCAAGGAGATATTCAGCTTGTAGAGTGAAAAGAATTTCTTTATGCCACTCTGTGTACGTATGAGTTTGTTGATCTAACCAATGGCGTAGTATAATTTTCTTAGCACAAAGGGATATCAAGGTCATATGCTTCTTTTAATTTCCTGTTAGGATTTCTCCCAAGTCCCCCAAGATACAAATATCTGGTTGAAAGGCATTCTGTAAATCCAGGAGGGGGTCGAGTTTTGATTGGATATCTTCCCAAAAGGGAGTTACCTTATCACATTCCCAAAGCATATGAAGAAGAGTACCTCTCTGGGACCAACACCTAGTACACATGTCTGATGGAAGATTCACCATTTTATTGAGCTTTATAGGGGTGTAATATAAGTCATGCAATACATGAAATTGAAGTAATCTATAGCAGTCCCACCTGACATCTTTATACAGCCTTTTCCAAATTTGTGACCATTGGCAGGGGCCATGGAAGTTGGGGGAAGTGTCCTATTCCATTCATAACAAGGGGAGCCTTCTAACTCTCTAAGTCATGCCTGAAGCTCCTTATAGTAAAAAGCAACATGATGGGAAAAAGGCCTAATGGAAAGTGAGCCAAGGATAGAGCCAATCATATACCGGTCCCAGAGGCCGCTACCAAGGTGCTGTATTAATGTATGAGAAATTTGGAGATATTTAAAGCAGAAAGAAATTGGCAGATTGTATTTTGTACTTATAACTGAAAAGGTGAGCAATTTATGATTTTATGTTGGATCTATTACCGTTTCTCCAAGCCCGCCTGGCCAGAAAGACTATGTAATAACTTTACCCCCAATTTTAAAATTGTGAATCCTCAAGATAGGTTGAGAGAGTCCTCCTCTAGCGAGTACCCAAAAGTTTTATTCATCTGCATGTGAATCTGAAGAGAGGCCATAATGAGTGAGGATTAATACTGCTTAGGAACTTTATTAAGGGATAGATAAGGAAGGCTTTCAATATCTACTCCCGTTAGATTACAAAATTATTTTTCTATTTGTAACCACAATGGGGGGTCTTCCATGGGCTTCAGCCATTGTGAAACTACTGAGCAATTAATCAAGAAGTAGTAAAGATAGATGTTGGGAACTTGTAACCCTCCCTGTTCTTTAGGCCTCTGCAGTTTAGTAATTGCCTTTTGAGAAGGCTTATTTTTCCAGATAAATTTGGAAATAATACTATGTACCTGGTTAAACCAGGATTTGGGTAGGAATTGATTATGCATTTGAAGGGGGTATAACAAATGGGGCAGGACATTCATTTTTAACTGTGTTGCTACGTCCCCAAAGAGAAATAGGGAGTAGTGACCAATTATTTAAATCTGTCCTAATATGTGTAAGTAACTGATACAAATTGTATTGTTTCATTTTGGAACTAGACTGAGATAAATATATGCCCAAATACTTTATTTTATCCCTCACCCAGGAGAGCCCAAGATGTTGAATATCCACTCTTAAAGTTTGATTATTTAAGGGCATTACTTCTGTTTTGGCTAGGTTCAATTTATAATTGGATAGACACCCAAATTCTTGAATAATGCTTATGGTAGCAGGTATAGATTTAGATGGGTGGGTAATGTGAAGCATAATATCATCGGCATACACCGATATTTTATATTGGGAATGATTGATCAGGATTCCAGATATCATTGTGGAGGTGTTAATTTTCCTAAGTGGTTCTAAAAATAAGTTAAACAAATAAGGGGAGAAGGGACAACCTTGTTGCGTGCCCTGTTGTAGGGTAAAAAGTGGGGAAAGGACTCCATTACATAATACGTAAGCTAAGGGATGTAAATAAATAATTTTTATCCACTGTAAAAATTGTGTAGGAATACGATATCTTGGGAGTAAATTAAACAGATGGTCCCATGATACCCGATCGAAAGCCTTTTCTGCATCCAGGGACACCATGGACACAGGAGTATGGGAGTCCCTGGATGCAGAAATGAGGTGGAAGAGTTTACGCATATGGTCTGCTGATAAGCGTCCAGCCATGAAACTGACTTGTTCAGGGCTTAATAAAGTACGCCAAACCCTGGCCATTCTATTAGCAAGAATTTTTTCTAGAATTTTCAGGTCCACATTTATAAGTGACATTGGACGGTAATTCGTCAGCAATGTAGGGTCCTTGCCCAGTTTAGGAAGCACTACAATAGTAGCCGCAGTAAGGCTAAGATCCGAAAGGCTGTGTCTGTGGATGTAATTACAGGTATCAAGCAGAGCTGTACCCAATTGAGTTTCAAAAGCTTTATAAAAGTTGGATGTGTAACTGTCGGGCCCAGCGCTTTGTCTAAAGGGAGTGCATCAATGGCCTCATGTACCGCCTCTAATTTCAGGGGAACTTGTAGAAGGGAAATTTGGTGTTGGGACAGGTATGGGAGATCTATGTCCTGTAGAAAATGGTCTAATGTGGTACTATTGAAGAGTAGAGGGGAACATGAGTAAAGAGATTGGTAGTAAGATTTAAAGCAGGAGACAATATCTCTGGGAGAGGTGTGGAGGCTGCCTGCCGTATCTCGAATAGTTGACACAATCCTATCCCTTACTTGTGCCTTGAGCCTTAGAGTTAATAGTTTCCCTGCCTTGTCCCCTTGATCAAAGTAGGTAACTTTTGATTTAAAATGGAGATGTTCAACTTTATCATTAAGAAGAATGTTATATTGGAACCGAAGGCTTTCTAATTTTTTGAATTCCGTAGTGTGAGATTGGGAAGCTAGGGATTGTTCTAAGGCTCTAATTTGCTGTAGTAACATAGAGGATTCTGAGGAGAGTTTATTTTTCTTAATGGAAACCAAACAAATAATTTCTCCTCTTAATGAACACTTCAAGGCTCTCCATAGTACATCAAGTTTCTGCATAGAGGGAGAATTATATTCATAAAAAATTCCTATATACTTTTGAAGGTGATCTACCAGATTTTGGGATTTCAGTAGTTGAGGGTTGAACTTCCAAACTTTGTTTTGCTCAACTGAGGCAGGCAGGGAGCACTGCAGAAGGATTGGATGGTGATCAGAGATCACTTTAGAAAGATAGGCACAGCTTTGTACCCTCGCTAGTTGCTCAATCCCCAACAAAAAGTAGTCAATCCTTGAGAATGTATTATGGGGCAGGGAATGAAATGAGTAATCTCTTGTTGAAAGGAAAAGGGTCCTCCAGGGCTCAGCAAGGCCCATAGTATTCATGAAGTCCTTTAGAACTAATTATGCCAGAGTAGGGAGAGAATGTCTGGATTTGGACCTATCCAGTGTATTACAAAAAACTAGGTTCCAGTCTCCACCAAGTAATATAGGGAGAGTGGACCAGGAGGCCAAATTAGTCATAGGTTTGGTAAAGAATTGTGGGTTGTCCCTGACTGGCCTATAAACCGATGCCATTATCAGTTCTGTGTGGCCTAAAATGGCTCTCAATAGTATATATCTACCCTGGGGATCATATATCGATTGGAGCAACCTGAAAGGTATGCAACGTGCAACCAACACTGCAACTCCACATTTACGGGTATCCAAACTGACTCCCAGTACATGCCCCACCCATGTTCTTCTTAAACTAAGAATGTGTGATGTGGATAAATAAGTCTTCTGTAGAAAGGCCACATCAATATTAAGTTTATGGAGATGTACCAAAATCTTAGCTCTTTTAGTAGGAGATTGAGCGCCTTTAATATTCCAAGAACAAAATCTTAGTGTTGCTGTCATAACTAAATAAAATATTGAGAATAGCTCTGCATAACTAAAACAATCTCAGAAAAATCACTTACCCAGTTGGTTATTGTGTGAGTACTAAGTGGCTACCAACCTAAAACCCTCTCCCCAACACTTTGCAATTAACACTATGTTCAAAAACAGCCTATCCCCCTTAACCCAATACCCCACCCGAATATATATTGTAAATGTAGAAAATTGAAGCAAAAGAAAGCCTCCCCCCCCACAGAGGTAAGCTTATTAAATTAACCCAACCCCCACCCACCGTCTCCCCTATCACCCAATATTCCCATTCCACAGCAAGGCGATCAGTATCCTTGAAAGGTGAGGGTAATTCTGAGACTATAATGCTTGACAGCCTCTGAACAATAAACAATGAAACAAATAACTTCCAGAATATGGCCCTAGACACTGCTGTGGACACCCATCCCACCCTACGCCAGTACGGGGTGCACTGAATGGACTGCAGGATAAACCAGGAACCCTTACCTCCCGCCCCAACTCCCAACTCAGTATCGAGTCACAAAAAACTAGTTACAACATTCTGGTTACAGACCCACAATAGTAAATAGAAATGAGAAATAACATGGTCAGCAATATGACAGTCGATAATCACAACTGACCTGGGAAAGAATATAAAAAAAAGTAAAGTCAATCACTGCAGTTCAATGATTGTAAGGCATTCTTTTGCCAACTGTGTCCTTAATATACGCACTTAATAAAATAAAAGAAAATAGCTTATGATATTCAGCCATGTGAAAATATGTGGGTGTTAATATTAAAGGCTTCCACTACACCAGGCTTTTAAATCAGAATTGTGCTTCCCTCTTGTGGCCTCTCCAAATAATAACATCGAGAAGAAAAGAAAGGGCTTAATGCATACTTGCATTGACAGTAATAATAAAAAGGGACAACACTTGCCACGAGGAAAGACGGGAAAAATATCAAATCAAGTAAGACTATCAAAGTATCGGTTTACCAGCTGGCATGTGAGGTAATCGTCCTTCCTTATAGAAGGGTTGTGAAAATAAAAAACAAATATCCGATTGCGTCAACACCGAATTAGTCCATTGCAAGTAGAGGAATACTGCAATGCGGTAGATTCTACCACCCTCCAGCGGTCAGAAGACAGAACTTTTCAGGGCTTATTAAAACAAACTAATGCCCTCTTGCAAGCAAACCCTCTGAAGAGAAGACAATGAATCTTGGACAATTCCTCCATGGAACATCAGCGAGCGGGGAATAAGTCGGGGTACAGCGTGTGTAGAGCTGGGGCAGCTAGTTGCGCGGTATCATAGGAATGCCTACCGTACAAGAATAAGTGTCAGGATATATATATAATGATTGTAATCCACTTTATACTTTCTCTATGCATGGAAACTGCACATAGTAAGCCAAGACATTCATGTCTTTGTCATCTTCTGATATTACGTAGTATGCACTGCCATCTTTTGGATTTATGTATAAGCGCACCACATCCTGTGTTTTCCATGTAACATGTATACTTTCATTGTTCTAAGATGTAGCTGACTTAGTGAATATTGTATAGGACTAGACAACGCTGTGGAGCCACCTAACATTTGGCCAATAGGGCTCACCGCATGTATCTAATAATGTTTCATACTAAGGGTAACCATAGTGATTATCACCTTGAATTCCATTGATTTTATCTGTATTTATTGTGTTTTGTTTTAGCTGATTGTGCAGTGCCTTGATGTTTGAAAGGCACTGTATCAAATAAGTGTATTATTATTATTATTATTATTATTATTATTATTATTATTATCATAGTATATAATGTTGTGTAATGTATTGAGTATCTTCCTAGGAGACCTTCTTCACCCCTTGGGGTATTGCGGAACACTAAGCTTGGCTTCCAGTGTCTTATGGTAAGAACTGGCAGAATAAATATGTCAGGCTGCTGCATACTGCTACGTGGTGCCACACTGTGTGGGAATCCCACCAACACATTTCTTGTGATGCACTTTATGGGATGTGCTTTAGTGCCCCTAATTCTCAGTCTAATAAATTTGCCTGTCTGTAAATGTTTTCACAAAGAAATGAAATGAGATGGGCACCCTGAATTAATATGCTGTTTCTGTGCTATGTAAGTCTCACACCAAAGCACCTACCCTAATAATCTGTACCGACCAGAAATTCTGAATGTCTTCTCACAAAACGGTAATGCCTGTTTGAGGCAAATATACAGGTGATGTTCGAGTATTCTGTGTATTCTACCAGCAGAGGTAAATATTTAGTTTGCATTTTTTTACTTTTGTTCTTGGATGTGGGGATATGGAAAAAGTGTATTTCTAGCCATCTTTTGTTACTTTTTCTCTCTTTTCAAGTATTTATCAATAGAGTGATGACATTCTGTTGCTGCATGGGACAGGCTGGATCTGGTTATTTAATTTATCAGCATTTCCTACCAGAGAAGGTAAGTATTTTTTTTCCATTTTTGTTTTTAAATTCTTAAATGTTATTTGTGTGTCACTTTCTGTTTTCTGCTCCTGTTTCTCTTGCTTCAGGTTATTTTCAGCAGTTTGACAAATAACATGGAATCAGCCAGCAGCATTAAGTGAAAGACTATTATTCATGTTGGCTACAGAGGATGGTTAGACTTTAATAAAAACACACACAGTGATGGAGAAGCTGGAGGATGAGAAGGAGGAGGTCCAAGCCTGAGTATGCAACTTTGACCACATCAACTATCTATTTGAAAAAGCATCACTGGGACTATGCACTAATGTGTGTTGGGTATGTGCAAGAGGCATGTACCCAGCCTACGCAGCTCTGTACCCATGGACAGGTTTGTGGTGACCAACATTCACAATTGCTATGCACCTGTCCTCAACTCTGCCTTCCTAGCATGCAGGATCATGGGGGGAAGATTGGAGGGCACAGGTGGTTATCCTGTTGAATGTCTGGCCTTGTTCTGCAGTAGATCCTCTGCTCTGCACGGAGCAGGGGAATGTGGGATGGTGCAGGTCCTGAACTTGTTATCAGTTGGGTGAGTGCTCAAATGGTTCCACCCAGCCCTGCATGCTGACCAGAGGGCTGGAGCATCAATGTAGTGGGTGGCTACAGGTTCTGGTGACTAGTGGGGGGTACACAACAGTTACAGCAGTGTCCCTGCTGCTGTGTCATGTGCCCCCCTCACACCACACTCTGCAACTTCATGAATGGTGCAGTGTGGTCATGGCCCAGACACTCCCACAGAAAATCTACATGTGTAGCTGTGCATCTTGCTCTGAGGGAGTCAGTGTGGAAGGGATACGTGTCCCTTCTATGCATGTGCACCCTGGTTTGTGGACATGACATTTAGGATTGTCATCATGCATAGGCAATTTTCCCTATAGTGCATAGAGCCCCATATGCATACAATTCCATGCCCCTTTAATATTTCTCAACTACCACAATAAATACTTCAGGCTACTGCAGGCTTATACAAGGTATTGCGCTATGTGTCAGTCACACCGCCACAATTTTAGCTCATTGAATTTTTCTAAACTAACAGAATAAATACTTCAGGCTGCTACAGCATGCTGCTACAAGGTGCTATGCTGTGTTTCAGTCCGACCACCATAGTTTGTTATGTAATTTGTAGTAAATTGTGTAAAAAGCACAGTCAACATAAATTCTGTACTCACCAAATTTTTCTCAGCTACCAGAATAAATAATTCAGACTGCTGCATGCTGCTACAATGTGTTGAGTTGTGTGCCAGTCCCAGCACCACAGTTCTTGCAACATACTGTACTTTATGAGAATTGGGGTGATAAGCACAATATATAGAAATTCTGTACTCAACTAATGCTTCTTAACTCCAGAATAAATACTTCAGGCTGCTGCATGCTGTCATATGGTGCTGAGTCGTGTGCCAGTCCCACCACCACAGTTCTTGTAATGCATTTTAGTGTAAACTTTGTGAAAGTAATCATATACATAAATTCTGTGCTCCCAGAATTTTATTCAATTACAAGAATAAATTCTTTAGGCTGCTGCATGCTGATACAAGATGTTGTACTGTGTGTCAGTGCCACTATCACTGTTCTTGCAGTGTACTTTATGGAAAATGGTGCGAAAAGCACAACATACAAAAATTCTGCGCTCACTGAATTTTTCTCAACTACCAGAATAAAAACTTCAGGCTTCTGCATGTTGCTACAAGGTACTGTCCTGAGTGTCAGTCCCCCCACCACAGTTCTTGCAATGCACTTTATGGGAAATGGTGCAAAAAAGCACAATATACAAAAATTCTATTCTCTCTAAATTTTTCTCAACTAACAGAAGAAATATTTCAGGCTACTGCTTACTGATACAAGTTGCTGTGCTGTTTGGTAGACCCACCACCACAATTCTTGCAGTGTGCTTTTGAGGGTGAACTTTAGTGCCCAGAAATTCTCAGAATAATAAACGCTCTTGTCTGACAATTTTGGCACGAGGAAATTAAATGAAATGATATGGGCTCCTTGATATAATATGGTGTTCTGTGCTGTGAAAGTCTACCACAGCAGCACCTGTCCTAATAATTGTATTGACCAGAAATTCTGAATTTTTTTCTCATTTAATAATAATTCCTCTTTGTGGCACAGATCAGAATGATGATTTCCAAGTATCACTTAGTGTTCTAGCAGCAAAAGTAAGTGTTTATTTATAGATGTTTTTACTTTTCAGCCTTGGGGAGTTAAAAAGTATATTTTTAACTATCTTTTACATATGAACATACAAAAATACCTGCAGATATAGGCCTCATGGCCTATCACTTCTGCTTGGTTATGTAGCTCACAGTTCAGACAACTGCTGCTTCCCCAACCCCTCTAGCCACATTGTTTCCCACAAACTGAGCTCCCTACTCTGTTCAACTTCCCCTGACTTATATTCTGCCTTTGACCCTATCCCACCCCTTTTTAAAACTCCTGACTGATTTCAGAGAGATCACCTCCTCCTGTTGTTCCTGTTTCTCTCTTTTCAGGTATTTATCATTAGGTTGATAAAAACCTGTTGCTGCATGTGTCTGGCCAAGATCTTTTTATTTAATTCAGCAGTGCATCCTAAAAGGGAAGATATTTTTTTTCCATTTTTGCTTTTAAATTCTTAAATTTTATTTGTGTGTCAATCTCTGCTTTCTACTCTAGTTTCTTTCATTTCAAGTAATTTTCCTCTGTGTGATATTTAATGTTGAATCAGGCAGCAGCATCGGTTGGATGACTATTATTCTTGCTGAATATAGAGTATGGGTTGACTTCATTAAGACCACACACAGTGGTGGAGAAGCTGGAGGAAGAGGAGAAGGCCATCTGAACATCAATCTGAAGCACTGACAACATCAATGATTTTGTTGAGAATATGGTGATGGCTTGGAGGAAGGGACATTCATGACAGAATGGAAACAAAAATGAAAAAAAATAACTTTTGGAAAGGTTACTTACCATCATATTGATGATGGCCATGCCTTGAAATGGTATGAAGGTGCCATTCCAAGACATGAAATGGCATGAAGGTGCTCCAGATGGAGGAGGCAGTGGAGAAGAAGTCTTGCTTAATGGAGACAGCAGGATAGAAGACATGTGAATACAAGAGAACATTATTCAGACTCTGCTCAATTAGCCACTTTGTCAATCAATCAATTCAGTTTATTGTTCAACTTATTAAAAGTCATTATAATACATATATCAATACATTGTCATAGTAAATAATTAACAATCTTAACAATTCCTTCCATGCTGTTCATATTACAAAATTATTAAAT
This sequence comes from Neoceratodus forsteri, assembly GCA_016271365.2. Taxonomy (NCBI): domain Eukaryota; kingdom Metazoa; phylum Chordata; order Ceratodontiformes; family Ceratodontidae; genus Neoceratodus; species Neoceratodus forsteri. The sequence continues at coordinate 1,152,673,092 of CM057456.1, read as the reverse complement.
GCTGACAATAATAAAAACAAATAACCAAACACTGGATACAATCAGTACTTATTGCCCTCCACTCAAATTACCTTATTCCCTTAAGTTATTTAATATTTCTTTATACAGGCTTGCAGAGTCCACAAAGGGTTAGAAACCCTGGGCATTTCCCAGTGTAAATAACAGTCTTTTGAACTCTAGTCTAAGTTTTAGGTTTTCCATTATGTCTGTATTCTCAATTCTTAATCTGGGTATTTGTCTTATCTGACTGCAAAATCTAATGGGCTTCTGCTAGACCCTAGTTCCCTTCTGTGATATGTAGTTTCTTTCCTTCTGTTATCTTTAGGAAGGAGGTCACTTGATTTTTATTGATTTTCAATAAATGTGTCACCAAATAACATGGTTCATATTCCAACTTTTTAAAATATTCCCCTAAAATGTTTCCTTGGAATTCTTCATACGAGGGGCAAAGCTACATTAAGTGTACCAAAAGGTCTTTTCCCAAGTTACATTTACATAGCCCAGTCATCCTTTCTTCTTTCTTTTTGAATAATTCTCTTTTACAATTGCTTGTATAACATTCAAACATAAATCTTGTTATTATTTTCCTATGGCTTAGGTTCTTGATTATCACCTAGTATGGTTCTAATCTGTGTTCTGTTTTATTTTTTTATCATCCATTTGCTCACTTTATATTGTTTGCAAATTTCCATATCCCTTTGAGAGTAAATGTCCCTTATCCTGCTCTTAACCTCGTTTGTAACCTGCTCAATGGGTGACCTGAGTATATCTGTTACACATTGTAACAACCCATAGGGTTTTATGATATTCTCCACTATTGAGATACCGGGGAACGGCATATTCTGTTTCATATAGTTGATTGATTCTTCTGTGCATTTCCTGGGGAGCCTTGTTTCTCTCATCCTGTATGCCTTGAGCCAGTGTGGGTCACTGCACAGATGGTATATCTGTTGTTTACTCCCAGTATTACTATACTGGTAACCTGTGAAGAAAAAAGATAAATTATTTAGCCTGACTTGGTCATTATGTCACTGTGTCTCTGTCAAAGGAAAACTTAAAATAAAACAGTAAAATATAAGGAAATCATGTGATGATATTTACTGTCATATTTGTGATGGCCATGCCATGTATTGGTATGATGGTTCCACAGAGAGGGGTAGTGAAGGAAGAGGCAACTTAACTTCATGTCTTGCATGCTCTCTGGCTTTACAACTGGCTTGCCAGTCATCCCTGTAAGTGGTCAAACCTATAGTGAGAGGGAGACAAAAGGAAAGAAAGAAAGACCTTTTAATGTCTTGCAAGCAAGGTGAAAACCCCTCCTGAGTGAGGATCAAATCACCACCAACAGTGAGTATAAGGAGTGTGAACAGCAGTGAAAGTAATATACCATCACAGCAGACACACTTGGGCCTTTCTGGACCTCAGTCCTTGCTGCCTTGATTGGCTGGCTGACTGGAGGCTCAGCTTGACAGTGCCCTGTTGACTGACTGGAAGTCTGCCTGGGTATGGTATTTATGCTGGCTTAAGAGTCCATGTTTCTCAGTTTGGATGCATGTAATGGAGGTGGCAGAGACACATGTTGTTAATGTATGTGGAGGACACAAGCAGGCCAGTAAAGGAGAATGGGGAGGTGGAGCCTTGATTTCTGGAGGGGGCATAGTCTGCATGGCTAGTAATGGCATTTGCAATGGCTTAAGAGTCCATGTTTCTCAGTCTGGGTGGATGCAATGGAGGCAGTGGTGGCCCTTGTTGTTGGCATATACAGAGGACGTAATCAGGCCAGAGGAGGAAAAGGAGGTGGTGTCTTGATCATTGGAGGATGCATGATCTGCATGGCTGGAAATGCATTTATGATGGCTTAATAGTCCAGGTTTCTCAGTCTGGAGGCTGTGTGATGTCAATGTGGCTATGGTTAATGTTATTAGTGGATTTGGAGTATAGAAGCATGATGGAGGAGGAAAAGGAGGTGGTGTCTTGATTGCTGGAGTATGCATGGTCTACATGGCTGGCAATTACATTTATGCTGGCTTAAAAGCCACTATAGGATGTTTTGTCCCAGGTGGGAAATGAAGACATGGAGGAAAAGGATAACATTTGGCTATTTAGGTTTTGTTCAGTCTGGGTGTGTGTGGTGGGGGTAGCCAATGTTACTGTTGGCAGAGCTGGCATTTAATAATGTAGTGTTCATTGATTTTCTAATTGTCTGTAAGTATCACATAGGAGAGAGCAGAGGGAGGTAATCAGATAGATGTATGGAACAGCAGCACAAATTGCAGAAATATAAGGACAGGAAAACAAAACTGAATTATAAAAAAAAAGACTTCAACTAATGAGGAGGAACACATGGTCAGAACCCATTTCTTTTATACTGCAATCATTCTCATCAAGGCTTCCAGGCTAGAGTTGACCCCACAGGGGAATTCTTCCTCCATCCCTGCTTCATCTACTTCAGTAGAAGGCAATTTGCCAATGCCAATAACATCAGGCTCTTCAGGATCATTTTCACCACCACCATCACTTTCATGTAGTAGGAATGCAGAAGTGATTGTATTGTGCAGAATATGCCCCACTTTCATTTTTACTTCTCCACAAGTCCCCCGGTTGGCCACTTCCTTCAGGCTGCTAAGGCACACCACCATACCTGTCGCCATCTGCTACCCCTTCAATGCCAAGATTCCTGGCTTGCTGGGCATAGCCCTTTGTCAGGTGGGCATGAAAGCAGCAACTGAGGGGAGAAGAAACACCCGTAGACATCTAGTAAGTATCCCAGGCACAGCGGGGTCAGCACAGACATATCCGGGCTACCGTGTTGACAGTGACCAGTGGCCATCATCCTGGTTGGCCGAGGGTGTATTTTCCACTTTTCTCCCATCCCACACACCCTCTTCGACAAAGGGACACCCATGGTGGCATCCTGGGGACAGAGGCATTTGGTAGCACATCAAGGCCATGTGCCACAAAGAATGCCACCCCAAGCCACCTCCAGAGGCTGACAAACAGCAGTCCAAAGCCCACCCACCCCCTTGGGAGGGAAGTGTCACAAGGATGCTCTAAACTCCCTCACCACTGGACTCAGCTCCTCACACCCAGGCTTGGGACGTGAACCCGGGTTGCCAGCATGCCAAGCAAACACCTTAGCTTGGTGCCATGGAGTTGGCTCTACCAACATTCATTTTAATAAATGTTAGCATGCCAACATATCTAAGGGATAGATCTGTATGCTTGTCCCTCACAATGGCCTCTGTAAAACTGAATACCCACTCCACACTGACACTCGAGGTTGGACAGCTCAGGTATTTAACTGCTATGGAGGTCAGTGCTGACCAGTAAGTAATCTTGCTACTCCTGAACAGGAAAGGCTCTTCCATGATGGTTAGGTGCCTGGTGTCCACCAAATATGCATCTGCCACGTGTTGCGCTGCTAAAAATCCTGCTGCTTCATAATTTTCCTCTTCCTTTTCCTCCATGTCGTCATTTCTTACTTGGGACAAAATATCCTTTAGCAGATTTGAGGTTATTTTTTTCAGTTACCTTGCCATTTTATCAACCTCTTTATCACGTTGGGTGTAGCAACACCTCTTCTCTGATCACTTTAATGTTGTGCTTCACTTAACTGTGTCTTTAATGGTTCCGTGTGTTAATATCGCAGTACAAAATATTGTGGTCAAAATATTGCAGAAAGAAATAAAGTGTGGTAAAAACATCGGCAGGACAGAACAGTGCAGGGAGTAGGCAGCACAAGCCACAAGGTGGCAAAAGAGCACAAGACACTGGAGGGTTCACTGGGGGGGTCTAACTTCTCACAGCCACTCCTCAGCCACTTCACTGTGCCATGCATCACAATCCTGCACTGGGGGAATCTAACTTGGCAAAGCCGATGCAAAGTTAACCCTCCCAATGCAGGACTGTTATGCACAGCACAGCAAAGTGGCTGAGGTGTGGCTGTGCAAAGTTACCCCCCCCCATGAACGCTCCAGTGTCCTATGCTCTTTTGCCACCTTGCGGCTTGTACTGCCTGCTCCCTGCACAGTTGTGTCGTGTAATGTTTTTACCACATTTTATTTTTTCTGCAGTGTTTTGACAGCAATATTTTGTCTTGCTATATTTTTTTCTGTGATATTAACACATGGAACCGACTCTAACATCTGTGCCTCATATACTGGTCTTATTAGCTGATTGGTTAAATTTCAGACCCAATCATGCCAACCCTTAAGTGTTCATGATACACCCCATTTCTATCGTTGGTGTAGCATGATGTCAGTCCCACAATCTGCAGACTGCAGAATACAGAAAATATGGCTATTGCAGTCCTAAACATGGAGCATGTGATCCATTAAGACACAACTTTGCGTATCATCACCTGCTGTACATTCAACTGCATCTGTTTCAGAACCTACAGATGTGGGATGGCCTGATAGCCACATGCTCTACCAAATGGATATCAAGTTTTATAGAAAAAAAATGGACTCTGCCCTGAACAAACTGAGGTGCACATCTTGTGTGAGGTGTACATACGTCAACCCAATTCACATTAAACTCTCATAACAATGAGTTTCTTTTTCATTCCTCACTTAGTTACATATGAGTTGCTGGATCTAGTACAAAACCTTACAAAAACTGTTGCCTAAGAGTTGTAACTCATTTTGCATTGCATTCTGACAAAACTGCAGATGCATTCCAATTGAGTTGTCTAAAACCTGTCATAAAAGTTTCTCTTGAGCTGGATACATGTTGCAAAACAATGCAGTGTGATTAGTCAAAGTATTGCCAGCTTTAAAACTATGCTAAACCAACTCATTGCCATGACAGTTTAATGCAGACTGCACCGTAAGCAAATCATATCTGCCTTTATGCAAACCTCACGATTATAGTGCACTTCAATTGCACCTTACAAACTTGCACTTTTATTTATGCACTGTATCTCTTATCTGCACCTAACAAACTTAGCATTTAGCAATATACTGTACACCTCATCAACACATTGAATGCTGTCTTGACTTACTGAGAGAAAGTTATCCTTTTTGACCCTGTAGGGGAACCTTTGACAAATCTGATTTGAAGAACTCCCTGCTGCTGCAGTATTTTCTGATTCTTTAGTGGCAGTTGATTTGGGCAGAAAATTATCTCAGGCAGCAGGTGAAGAGGTATATATTTTGCTGAGCAGTGCTGACAAAGAAACTTATCTTTTTCAGAGCAAGATAATTCCTTATTTACAGTATATTAACAGTTTTTCATGTAGCAAAAACTGACAAGATCTCACTAAGGTGTGTGCCTCTTCTTTGTATGTGTACAGTATGTGTATGTATCTCATTTTCTTGTGCTTTCTTGAAGGGGTCACTATTTCCAGTAAGAAATGCATGAAAACATCTTCTTTTGAGTGCTTTTACTCCAGATACTACCTCATTTACAAGTTCAGTGCATATAATATGCAGCAATTCCTTGGAGTAATGTATGTGTTTATTTTATTTATTTATTTATTTCACTGACAATGAGGAAGGCACGTGGTCAAAACTATTTATTTTTAAGAGCATCCTAGGGCAAGTTTAATTCCTATAATCATGCAGGGATGGTCAAGGGGTAAGGTTATGGGAACAGAGTTCCCCTTCAGTGTTCTTACCACAATTATTCTATAAGGTCTAATGACAAGTCCTTATTTTTGGTTGCTAAGGGTGCCACTAAAATGGATGACCCAAGCTTCTCCATCTTTGCTAATAGGACTTGGACTACCCTACCTTTGTCTGTCCATAGCTTCCCCTTTCTGCATCTTTTAGGAGGGTGCTATAGAGTCAGTTAATGTCCTCAGTTTGTAGCTGCATTTGGTTGAGTTGTCTTAACCCTTATTATCTTTAAAATTACCTTTAAGCTCTCTTTACTATATGTACTGTATGCTCAGTTCATGTAATGATTCTTGTTCAGGCTTTATGATACTATTGTTCATTGACTTGTAGTCATATGATGTTTACTATTACTTACCTTTGTACAGTACCATTTGGCTTATTGTATTATAAATGTGCATTCTCACTGTTATTTCCTGGGTCATTCCTGAAAATAGGTATGTACTTGTTTAGTGTACATGTGCACAGGGCTGGCATTGGGGATGCAAGGGATGCCACTGCAACAGGGCTCAGAGTGCAGGAGGGCCTAACGGCCCCTGAAGTAAAAATTGGTATTTTAATAAAATTACTGTGCTGGTGCAGTGCCCCAGTCAGCAAGTGTGCATCACATCCAGTGCCCACCCTCTACCCTGAGAGCTAGTGCTCTTCTCAGCCCCCCAGAGCCCTGAGCCATTTAAATCACACACAGAGAGACAGAGAGAGAGATCAGCTATTTAAACAGTAGTGTGTGCGTGTGCGCTCCTTTCCCATTCCTGCAAGTAGTGCTGGCATTCACTCACTCTCCTCCTTGTCTCCTCCTCCTGTGTTGGGCAGGCTCTGCTCCTCCTTCATGCTCCATCTTGCACCAATAGTGGTCTTTCTGCTTCACTCCTCTGTTCACTCAATATGGTTGAGTCGGGTTGATGCTCATCCCTGCTCCCTCCCTCCCTGGTCGAGTACTAGCTGCCACTGCTCTAATATTCTGGTGGGGACACTGGGGTGGGGCTCATCTCAGGCTCAGCTGAAGTGCAGGCTGTGTCTGTGATTAATATTAAAATATTCAATCTGGGCGGTGCAGGCGGGGGCAAGCAGTCCAAACACATCCACAAGCAGCAGCTGAACTGTCCATGTTTGCACGACAGTGACTCTCAGACACCCAGTCACCTGACAATCTCTTAGTTGGTCAGGTGGCTGTTGGTGTAAGCCTCGATGGATCCTCTCACAAGATTTGTGTCATCTGGTGTCTGCAGAAAGACTGAGTGAGTGTGTGGTGGTCTATCTTTTTCACTGGTGGGATGGACGGTAATTAAATTTGTGCTGATCAATGTCCTTTTTGTTCTTCTGTGTGCTAAAATAAACTGTGCTGACTGAGACCAGTGATGGTGATTTAGGGAAACTAAACACAAAGAAAAAAGATTTAGGCAGCAGCAGGAAAGAAGGGGTGCAGAGGGGAAACAGAGAGGAGAGATAACAGATAATGTCATTTACACCTTTTACATTCACAAAATGAAAGAGCAGCAATATTATTGGGGGGCCGGGGGCCCAGGTGGGGGGGCACTACACAGTCTTGCACCAAGGCCCAGCAAATCCTAGAACTGGCCCTGCATGTGCAGTCAAAAAACCTATATACATAAAATAAATACCTTAAATAAATAAAGTAAATAAATAAGATACTTTTTAAAGCTCACCCTAACAGTCACCAATTAAGCAAATATTGTTTACTTTTTCTTATGGACAAGATCTCTGTTATGTTTATTTACAGTTTGATCATTTTTACAGTTACACTGATGTGTGCACCTCAACTACACCTCTGGTGGAGATGTACACCTCATCAAGGTGTAACTAATTAGCATTTTAGAAGCACATTGAATACATTTCCTGACTAAAGCATTGGTGGAGGTGTACACCTAAATAACATTTAGTTAGTTAGTGAGTTAGTTAGTTAGTAAGTTAGTTAATTAGTTAGTTAGTTTTTGTTGACCAGGTAGGGTGCAGCACTTGCCTGTTTTCAGGCATGACCTGGGAGGGTATAACAAGCAAACAATATAGTGTATGACAATGAAAGCTTTAGAAAATTGCTACAAGGTAATACACGAGGTATAAATGGAACATTCAAAATACATAGCATATCAACAAAATAAGAAGTGCAGGAGTATTATACACTTAGGCAAATGATGAATCATACTAAGGACTAGATGCAGCAGCATTTTGCCAACTTTTGCAAGTGGGAGTAGTACAATTTTGTAAAGATTTTGGTTATAGGAAATTGCTTGATGTTGACTGGTATAGTGTTCCAGAATCTGGGGGCTGAGATAGACAAGGCTATCTCACCTAATTTAGTCCTGGTCTTTGGTATGACGAGTGGGTCAAGGTCAGATGATCTAAGTGGATAGACATTTGAGTTTGGCACTAAGAGGGAGGCAAGTGATATTAGAACCTTATTTTGAAAGATGCTGTGTATGATACCTCCCAGGGAGAGACAACCAAGTTTAGTGTATAGTGTGCAGTGGAGGACTTGGTGGTTACTTGCTAGGGCTAAACAACAGATGTTATTTTTACACCACATTCCATTTATGTGGCATAGAATTGTAGGCTGCAAAGAAGATAGGGAGGCCATAAAAAAGTTTGAGAAACAGAATATCCCTGGCAATGGCAATACAGGCACTAGGGGATAGGTTGCAGCTAGCTCTGTATACAAACCCAAATCTGACACTGACAGCTATATAAGTTGCTGCCACATGAAGTGAAAAATCAAGGGATGGGTCTAGCACAATACCCAGTTAACTAAAGGATGGGACAGTGACTAAAGGTGTACCATTTTCACAAACAACTGTGAAGAGATTGGATATTCTTTAAGTAGGGGGCAGATGCAAATAGCATGACCTAAGATTTGGTAACATTCATTAAGAGCCTATTTTCATAGAACCATTTTTGGACAGACTGTAGGTCAGCAGATAATTTATTGTTGCTCTCATCAACATTCTGGGCACTGAAGAAAACACTAGATTGTCAGCATAGAAGATGAGGTTACTGGTTAAGATACAGTGGTATACAAAGTTTATATGGAAGGATAGGAACAAAGGTCCAAGAATAGAACCTTGAGGAAGACGAATTTTGACAGGAGCAGGATCAGAGAGGGAGGATACAAACCTTGACACATTGTTGCTTGTTGGACAAATAGCATTTGAAGCAGGTGAGGGCAGTATCAGATATTTCCAGAGATGTTAGTTTATGACAGAGCAAGATCTGATTGACCACATTAAAGGCATTAATAAGATCAATGAAAATGGGGCTGGTGGGTTCCCCTTTATCTAATGTATTAGAAATGCTATTGATAAGGGTGAGCAATGCCGTGGTAGAATATTGGTTCAGACGGAAATCATCTTGAGCAGGGCAGAGGAGATCTTGCATGAAGAGTAGAGCTGTGTTGAATATAAAATTCTGACAGTGGAATGCCCACAGAATAACCATTGTGATTCTGTGGAATTTTGTGGAATGTGCATGAAAAGTCTGTGGAATTCTCCTAAATTTTGAATGTCACTTATTTTTGCCTGGTTTTTAAAGTTCATGTCTAAATTATACCAGATTTTGCTGGTACGCAGGTACTAATATCTTGTATAAGTGTAGCAAATGGTAGAGTCCTAGATTGAAAAAGAGTGGAATTATGGATGACCAAAGATTTAATCAAAATTTAATTTTCAGTTTTTTTTCCATCTCATTTTAACATTTCTTATCCAAATGTCTCCAGAATTTCAGGATTTAGAGAAACATGCAACATGATTATGTGTACCAAGACTTATGTCTCAATCTTTAAAGGGGGCTGTGCTATAGACAGCCAAACATTTTGCCAAGATTTAGATTTTAGTATAATTTTGAAAGCATTCACCAAAATGTTAAAACTTTTGCAGGTCTATGGGGTATTATTACATTTATGTATGTATCCAGTTTCAAATTTCTGGATCAGATATGCCTGAATTATATGCAGATAAAAATGTATATGAAACTCCCCCCCCAAATAAAAGTATAGACTTTGAGCACCTATCATTTTGAGACAACGCGTCCTAATGTCATGATGTTTGGCATTCCCTTAGAACTCCTATCAACAAGTAATCCTGATAAATTTCAGACTGTAGTCCATTGAAGGGTGAGTTATGAGCAAATTAATACATTTCAAAAATTCTACTGAATTTCATCAAATGTTAAATTTTAGTTATTTTGGTCTAGTTTCCAAAGGTTTGTATCCAAATGATACCACATTTGGCAGGCATACAGGTACTGGTAGCATGCATAAATGTGCCAACTTTCAGAGTCCTAGATTAAAAGGGGGTGAGCTGTGGGTGGCCAAACAGTTAACCAAAAATTTGTTTTCGGTTATTTCCATCTATTTTTACAAATTCTTATCCAAATTTCTCCACAGTGTCAGGATTTAGAAAAACATGCAACATGGGTACGTACACCAAATTTTAAGTATAAATCTTTAAGGGGTCTGTACTATAGGTAACCAAACATTTTGCCAGAATTTTTATTTTAGTTATTTTAAAATAATTGTGAAAGTATTCATTGAAATGTTATAACATTTTGCAGGTATAAGGGCTACTGATACATTTATGTACTGTATGCACCCAGTTTCAGATTTCTAGCTCCAAAGGTGCCTGAATTACATGCAGACAACAATGTTCATGAAATTTCCCACAAAAAATAAAATGACAGACTTTGAGCACCTATAATTTTAAGATAAACAATCATAATGTCAATATAGTTTGCACATTATTCAAGAAACCAGTCAGCAAGTTATTATACCAAATTACATATGTCTATCTCAATTGACAGCTGAGTTATCAAATTAATCAATTTCCAAAAATTCCATGAAATTCCATTGAAATGCCACAAATTTGGAATTTTATCATTCCGCACAACTCTAGTGGAGAGGTAGTCAGAAAGTTGGGGTGACAACTATTTTTACAAGACCATACTAAGAGTCTGTAAGAGGGAAATGGGTCAGTAATTGCATATGTTTTTGTTGTTACCTTTTTTAAATACTGGAACTATGTGGGATATCTTCCAGAGCTTTGGACCAATGCCAGAGGGGAGAGACAGTTTTATAATTCTTGCAGTCTGGGAGGCCAATTCATTAGCAGCAAGTCTGAGGAGATGGGGCTTGGCTTCATTGGAGCCAGCGGATTTAGAATCTGGGATTCACCTCAGAAGTTTGAAAACCTCTGAGACTCTGACACTTTTTAAATAAAATGGGGGGGGGGAGGTGACACTGCATTTGGAAAGAGGGAGGAAACCGGGTTAGGCAAGTGGAGAGGAAAAGCCCCAGTGTAAGATGAGAGATCAGTGAAAAATGTATTGAAAGAATTTGAGACAGTGAAGGGGTTGCTACAATTTGTTCCACCAATATCAATATCAGTGGGGGTGGAGGTACTGGCCTGGCCTAGCATTTTTAATGCAGTTCCAGAACTGATGTGGATTGTCTCCAAAGGAATCAAACTGGGCTTTATAATAACTACTTTTGCTCTGACAGATGGTCTGTTTGCATTATTTTCTGAGCTTTCTATAACTTTTTAGTTTGAGACAGAATTAGATGCCTTGTAGGCAGCCCAACATTTATCTCTCATTTTGAATAGCAATAATAGAGAACAGTCCAAACCCTTCTAGTGGTAAGGGGAGTGTCCTTGTGCTGAGACAGCTAGATTGACATTGGTACTGGTCCACAGATAAGATCAGTCTTGGTATGCTACTTTCTTTTTATGTTGGCTCGCTTGCACAGCCAACATCTTGCGGTAGTGCAGATTTGGAGGCGCAGTCACTGTTGGGTGAATGCAGAGCATGCATCAGTAGGTGCGTCCCTCATTCCCCAAACAGCCTGCATGTTGGTGCCACACCACCCAAGTGAGCACATCTAAGGAAAGGTCCGCTGCAATGCGAGCAAAGCTTGTCACACACAGCGGACCTCCCGATGTGCTTACCCAGAAACACAAACATGGCAGCACACTGCCCGCCAAACTGCCAACTTCAGGGGTGCCCAATCCCCCTGTCAGCTTACTTTGCCCCAATGTATGTGCCAATGGGATCCCACTCCCCACTGGCATAAAGAACCCCCCCATTTGTTATATGCCGAGGGGGGGTGCCCGATCCCTCTCGGCTCTTGCCCCCACTTTCCTTGTGTGCCGTGAGGTGCCCAATGCCCGTCATCATAAAGTAACCCTCCCTTTTGTTGTGTGCCAATGGGGGTGCCCAATCCCCTGTCAGCTACAGCTGCCCCCTCCAAAAAAAAAACAAGGCTCTGTTGGCATGCTGGGAGCCCACCCCAGTGTGCCACATGTCCCTGTAAACAGAAAAACGGTCCCACGATGTTTTTTTTTGCACCTGTGTAAAAATTAATTGGTCCCTCGGCAGTCTCCCTGTCCCCTCCCACAACCCATGCCCACCACTGTGCACCTTGCCTCCCACACCCCCCCAGCCCATACTTACTTGAGTCAGGCGCAATGATCTTTGGTGGACCGGGAACAAGTCTGCACTCTTCAAAACCGACCACAAACTGAGGAAATTCTGGTAAGCTGTATAATGGAATAAATAGGGTTTTTTCAACTTTGATGCATATCTCAGGTATTTTTTGGAATTTTGGCACCAAATTTTCAACATGGGTTTTTTGGGACCCCTCCTCACTGTCATGGCATTATTCGGTCCAGAAAGGTGAATTCACGGTCACTGTGTGGAATCACCTTTTGGGACTGAGTAACAAAACAACAGTGCCACTGTTCAGGAGGGGAGCTCTCAAAAAGCCTATGTTGCAAATTTGGTGATAAAACTCCCAAAAATGGCTGTTTTTCGAGCGTGCGTTGCACTGTTTATATGCATGCTCATAACGTCATGCATTTGTAATATTTTTACTCCAGATTTTCAAACTTGGCATTTTTCCACACCTCCAGATGAACAGTATAGCTGTCATTTTACATATCCAGCCTAAAATGTGTTTTCGCATGTCCGGTGCAGAATAGCGCGGTCATTGTGCAAAATCACTTTTTGGGACAGTTTAAGGAAATGATGTTGACACTGTTCATGAGCAGAGGTCCTAAAATGCCTATGTTGAAAATTTGGTGCCAAAAGTCCATAAAATGACTATGTTGCAAGCGTGCATTGCGCAGTTTCCATGCACCCTTGTAACTTTGCAAATTTGCAATATTTCCATGCCAGATTTTCAACACTGGGATTTTTTGACACCTCCTTATGAACAGTACAGCTGTCATTTTTCACATCCTGCCCAAAATGTGTTTCTGCACCTGTGTTCACACAATGCTGTGGTCGCTGTGGGAAATCAACTTTTGGGACAGATTAACAAAATCGCACTGCCACTGTTCATAAGGGGAGGTCCCAAAATGCCTACATTACAAATGTGGCTACCAAACTCCCCAAAGTAATTGGGTTATGGATGCGTGTTGTGCAGTTTGTATGCATGCTCATTGCTTCACCAATATTTCATATTGTCACTCCAGATTTTCAATGTTGTCATTTTTTACACCTCCTCATGAACAATACAGTTGTCATTCTCCACATCCTGCCCAAAAATGTGTTTTTGTCCCTCTGTCACCAAATGGCACAGCCGTTGTGCAAAACCACCTTTCAGCTAACAAAGTGATTGTGCCAATTTTCATGAGGTGGCCTGACAAGCAGCCCATGTTGAAAGTGTGGAGTGAAACTACCACCACATTCCTACGATGTTAAGGTTTCTAACTGTAGCACCCCACCTGGTACAGACTGATAGGTGTCAGGGGTGTGACTAGGGATCATTGGATATAATACTCACCCCATTCCACCCCATCCCCACCCTGCAGCCACTGACAGGCATCGTGGTGTGCCTTGCACTGTTCAGCCACAAAGTTCACCCCACGCTCCTATACTGCACCCATGTCAGTGTATTTTCTTATGGAATGGGCTACGTATAATGCCCAAAGACCCCAAAGCACACCCTGACACTTATTAGTGTCTACAGGGTAGGGTGAGGTACAATGGCATGAGCATTATAGCTGATGACCCAAAGGCACACCCCAATGCCTGTCACTCTCTACAGGGTGGGGGTGGGGTTGGTGTCACTTCAGTACTTCATTGCCATTCCTATTATGTGTCTCTAGCTCTGGCAGTGCCAATGACAATGTCAGCATGACAACATTTGGCATTGACAAATGCTTGTTTAACTGGTGATGGTCTAAGTGCAAGAAGTCCCTAAAATGAATAAATCTAGGAGGGAACTTACAGTAGATGGTTTTTCACACCATACACAGTAGACCAGGGAGTGAATGCTTATGTCATCAGGTGGTACCCCAGAGCAGACTACTCTGCCTAACTTTGGTACTAATACCCAGTCAATAAAGGCGGTGCATTATTCTTAGAGACCCTTGTAGAGTTCAAGATCATTTGAGTGAGCAGCAATTTGTTTAAAGATGACTCAACCATTTTTTTACACATTTTAACCCATCAATATTGAAATCCCCTAAGAGAACAAATGTGTTGCCATGTGCGAGGGGGCCACTTGCACTGATGAGGGAAGGAAGCACTTGGAGCCTACCAGATGGTGGTACACAGACACAAAAGAGAAGAAGTTTCTTAGTGTTGCCAAGGGTTACAGTGGCATGACATAGTTCAAACTGGGGGCCAGAATTGGGAAATGGGGAAGTAGGGAAAGAGACTTTTATATGGTCTTTATAGTAAATCATAGAACCCCCCTCCTCTCTTAGGGGAGTTCCTGTCACTTCTTAGTAAGTTACTACCTGACAATGCACAAAGTGGCTGGGTCTGTGTGTGGAAGGCTTTAACCACATTTTGGATAGGCCAAGGATATCAAGCTTGTAAAGGTTTACCCAGGCTGTGAGCTCATCCAGGTTATAGTGGAGGCTTCTGATGTTTAAATGAACTATTCTTGTGCTCCCAGGTCGCTCCTGTAAAAAAGCATTCAGCTTAGTGTGCTATACCTGGTTAAATAACTAAATAAAATTAAAAAACAAATTTTTGAGCCCTTTTATTACTTGCTGGGGGGTTAGAGGAGGTAGGAGACTGAGGCACATTTGGTCCTGGGTTTGGTTCTGTGTCTCTAGCAGCCAGTAAAATGGATGGGGCCAAGAGAACAAGGACATAAGCACTTCATTGCAAACCCTTCAGGGGAACCCCAGTGAAACTTCTAGATATGCCTGGACATGAAGTACCAGACTCTAGGGGCAAGTAGGTTGAAGCTGTCCCAGATCTTGTTTGAACAAACCAAGATGTTAGACAGAGCAAAATCAGTCTGACCTAGGGAATTTCTAGCTGCAAGATTAGGGATTGGTATAAAGCCAGTAAGGAGGAGAGAGCAGGTGAGAGCCCCAAGGAAGACTAGTAGCCAATACATCTGTCTTTCAGATGAGGCATTAAACTGAGGTCCCATCTGGCTGTTCCAGTGGAAGTTCAGGTGGATGTTAAAGATCCCATGGCACTTCTCAAAAAGAGTAGGGTAATTGTTTATTGTAAAGAACAAAAACATAATTTCATTGTCACAAATACAAATCAAAAATATAAACGGGGATAAAGATACAAAAAGGAAAAGATCACAAACAAATTAAAACAAGAAAATTCCAAAATTCAGGTGAAAGAAAAAAACAATGTTGAAAAGAGTATAAACAAAACAGAAATCATTCCGATATTCCCTTAAAAACAATTAAAGCCAATAAACATGTTTCCAGTATTCATGAAATTTATGAGAGGGCAAAACCCCCAATTCAAAGTCCCTCTGTTTCTTCAATGCCAGTTCGATATGAGCAAGCAAAACTGATGGCAAAGTATAAGTGTGATGTAAAGAAAATCGGTATCTTGCTTGCCACATATAAAACTTTATGCAGGCGAAGACCATATTCAATGTACTTGGATAATATTGGGAAAAAAAGCCAGAATAATCTCCAAGCACCAAACATTCATAAGAAATATATTTAGAACTGCCCCGACCCCATTTAGAGAGCAAAGCTACCCAAAAATGTTTGGCATAATGACAAGAAATGAAAAAAATGTTCCATGGTTTATTCAAGACCTATACATTCAGTGCGAATGCATTGTTGCTCAGCAAACTTTTTTCTTCAGATTACCCTTGACCCCTAATCTCCCATGGCAACTAAGCCAAGTCACATCCCACATTATAGTAGGAATGTGTTTGTCATTAAGAACTTTCAATGCCAGGTGAATTTTGAAGGGAAAGCATCTAGGAAAATCAACAGAAACCAGAAAATTCCCAGTCATAATCTCAGCATACAAAGCCTTCCAGGAAAGTAGATGAACCACAGACTGAGTAATTTTCCAAGTCCGAAGCTTAGTTGCTACCTGATAAATAAAAGAAGGGTCACCAGAATTCACTCTAATAATAGGAGCTTCATCAGACCATGTCAATAAAAAATCCTTAATCAGATGGAACATCCAAAAATCTCAAGGATGAGATAAATACTGAGCAGGCTCCTTAAAAGTGGATTTAATGACAAAAAGAAAAATAGAATACTAAAGGGTTAATCATACCAAGGCCTCCCTTATTAATCTGTAAAAAAGTGAAATCCCTCTTGACTGAGTTTAATCGACTTCCCCAAAGCATTTGAAAAAAAAATTCTATATAAATGAGTTTCATAGAGTTTAGGCAAAGGAAAAAGTGAACTAAAATACAAAAATTACGGGAGAAGAATTTTTGTAATGATCATAATTCACTTTTGTTTAGAAAACGTCCAGGATTTCCACAGTTGCACCTTACATTCACCTAATTCAATGGGAGATTTCCAGTTTCGTTCAGCCAAATCCTCATTCCCAAAAAAAAACACCTCAAAATCTTTATGGGGCAGCAGTAATAGCAATCTGCCCAATGGAGGAATCAAAGGACCCTTCCCTTAAAAAAGTCCCTGAACTTTTTTGGGGATTAATTACTGTACCAGAAATAGTACTGAAATGGGCCAAAATATCAAGAGCATTAAGACCTGAGGTCTTATCATGTAAAATAAGGTACATATCATCAGCATAAACAGCCAAAACCTGGGGGGGAATCTCAACAGTGGGAGTAAGACCAAAAATGTTTGGTTGATAGAGAATTTCCCAAATCAATGCGTCCAACACAAAAGTGTACAGCAGGGGCTAATAGGGCAACCCTGACGTAAACCCCCTACAGAAATTTACATCATCCTCAATTAATCCATTCACCATAGGATAAATTATAGCCTGATCATATAAAAGACGAACCCAAGACCTAAATTTCGAAGAAAACCCATACTGGTAGAAAACTTGAAACAGAAAGTCATGCAACACCCTGTCAAAGGCTTTGGCCTGGTCTAGTGACCGCAAATAACCTGTAAACCTTTTCATACAGCTGCATTCACAGATATTCCGTAAAAGTGTTAAGTTTTGCTGAATATTCCTTCCTGGGACAGAACAAGTCTGCACTGGGTGAATTAAAAATGGGGCTACCTGTTGGAGTCTATGGCACAGGATAGCAGAAAGAATCTTGTTATCTGTGTTTAGCAAACTAGTTGATCTCCAATTGCCAATATTGTGTTTATCTCCCTTCTTATATAAAAAAATAATTAAAGCAGCAGAGAAATCTGGAGGTACAACTCCGACAGTCAATATTTCATTATAGACATGTGCAAGAATGTCACAAAAACTGTCCAAAAAAAATTTAAAACTCATTAATCAGGCCATCCAGTCAAGGGGAAATTCCAGTTTTCAAACGTGAAATTTCTGACCTGACCTCCTCCTCAGTAATGGGTACTTCCAACACCTGTGATTGATGAGGAGTTAGAACAGGGGGAAGGAAAGAAAAAAGATCAGTCCATTTACCCATAGGTTGAAAAGCCAGACCATATTGGTCCTGAAGTGCACCTTGAACAATGTGCAGCATTTCAAAATCAGTAGTTTTAAGAACACCCTTGGAATCCAAAAGTCCATCCATTAGTTTCTTGTCTAATGCTTGTTTACAGGCTGAATAGGGGTCAGACACCGAAGATGACTTCAAACCATAAGACATTTCATCATGCAAATGACAGGCTCTACTATATTGAAAGTGTTTCATGCTAGTCTTTATATGGGAAATCTGTTCCTGAATACGTACATCTGAGGCAGTAGGAAGAGACGGCAACTTTTAAAGCTGGTCCCTATAACCCAAATAAGTAATATAATCAGTGGCCAGGGTTTTCTTGTTAAAACTAAAGGAGGTGCATTTAAACTCAGCTTTAGTGGCCAACCACCAGGTAACCCATGAGTCATGTAGCCCCACAACTGACTGCTGATGTCGTAGGACCTCCACCAGAGTAGTTTGAAATCGAACCTGAGATAACAAAGCAGGATTAAGTTTCCATCATGAGGGTACTGCAGGAAATCGATGAGGTGTGTGTGAAAGACTCAGACAAACTTTTAAAAGCATATGATCGGAAAACTCACAAGGGGATAAAAAAAATTAACTGGAAGCAAGTGACGAGAGGAAAAAACAAAATCTATTCTAGTAGCTTAGCTACTCCTTCTATAGGTGGACCCAGGATCATGATGTAAAACCCTATATGTGTCAAACAAAGAGGCTTTTAAAATTAGTGTGTGAAGAGCATGTGAATCACAGTAAACTTTTTGTTGCACCTGATTCTTAAATTTCAGATCTAAACTACAATTGAAATACCCCCAAGATGATATGCCTCAGGGTAAAAAGATATTGCTCAATGTCACAAAATAAGTCAATCCTTTCAGATTTGACTTGTGGGGCATAAATATTGATGAACCGGAGAGAACACCCCTTAAAAATACAGTCCAGAAGCAGTGCCCTACCAGGGACAATATCCACCAGCCTAATTACCTGGACCTGAATGTGACAAAAAATAATCTCGACCCCATCTGCAGCATCACTACCAAATGACCAAAAAGGAAGGCCCATGTACCCATAGCTTTTTAGTTTGGACTATATCAAATAACGAAGTGACTCTAGTCTCCTGCAGTAAAATAATGTCTGCAGCTAAGGACTTACAAAAATGTAAGAACCTAAACACTTCCTAAAATTCTTAATGCTGCAGGTGTTGAGGGAAACCAATTTCAAAGAAGCCAGAAATGAAGTTTAAGTTTTATCTTTTTTTACGCTTGCAACCAGATTTTTTCTTCACTTCCAACAAATCAGGACCACCTTCATCTTCTCACTCCATTTCAGAGACCGCCCCAGATTTAACAGAAATGTCCAATTCGGAATCACCACCCTGGTCCTGTAGTACCTGAAAGGTGTTCTGCATGGTAATGCCAACTGCCTGAGCAAGCTTCTTTACATGGGATCTAGTAACCCGCTTGGGGTGAGGCATCTGAAACTCAGAAGCAGGGGAAGGGGGAAGCATGGAAACCACTTCTGGTTGTTGTGGCTCAGCTGCCACAGCAGGCTATGTGGTAGTAGAATCATCAGAACTGGGATCTGGGGTCGAAGGTTGAGGCCCAGAAGAATCTGGAAGGGCAGAGGTGGAAGGGCCTGCCTCAGGAGTACCATCATCCTCTGGTCTAGGCCTAAACCTATCTTGGGCCTCCAAAATCAATGTTTCCTTGTCCAAGCCCCCTTGTTGATAATGCCCAGCATAGGGACACTGGTGATAGGCATGGCCTTGTGCAACACAAAGATTGCAAATAAAGATGTTACGACAAGTCCCGCTATCATGGTCCAGTTCCCCACATAATGCACACTTAATTTTATCACTGGCATTACTCAAATGGTGGGTGCTACCACATTTGTAGCATGCATTGGGTAGTCCTGGATAAAAACAAACCCCCCTATCTTTCCCCGAGAAAAAACAATTTGGGATATGTTGTACATTGTCCCCCACAGTACGCAACTTAGTATTTAAATTTCCAACTCTCAGTCCAAATCTCTTCCCCATTTATAACGGGTTCAGAGGGACCAAGTACAGTACATTTACTCTCCAACCGATAAAGAATATCCTCCACATTAACTCCCTCATTACGGAACATAATATTCACAGTTTTGAAAAGAAGTTTGGTAATGGGAATAGCCCAAAAAGGTGTCCAAAGTGGAGTAGATTTTAAAGTCTCATATTTCAGCCAAAATTTATCAAGGCCAGCAAAGGACTGAAAACTCACATCGAATGTATCCTCACTCCAGCATTAATGAGATCATAAACATCCGAAGCCTGGAAGTTCATAGAATTTTTTAGAAGCCTCCAGGAAACATAGAATCCATCAGGATGTTCCTGAAGACCCCCTCTATAGTGTAAGTGGACCGCATTATGCCTAGGGGCTTGTTCAAGTTTATTGTTCCGAAAGAGGTCAGAAAAATGAGGGCTGGACCGAAACTGATCCCTACCGGGGGAAGGAGGGGGAGAAGTATGAGGTAGTTCATTCCCATCCCCAGTCTCAGTATCAGCATCGTTAGGAGGAGCAGAGTTAGAATCAAAATGTTCACCTGGAGACTGTGGGGTTGTAACTGTTGGTTCTTCTTGCTGAACAGAGTCCCCTTAAACAGGAGGCAACTCAGGCATAAAGGAAATCCAATTCAAATCAGGAAGCCAATGTCCATCCTGAAAAACCCAGCCCGCATCCACCAAAGCAGATTCCTTGCTCCAGTCGACAGTAGGAAAGGCCACATCAGCAGCCCTTTGCTTCCACATTCCAGCACGAGAAGCATCAGTCGAATGATTCATCCAAGAAGCACTCACAAACTGCGATGAATGACAAGCAGCTGATTCAGCCGGAGAAGCTGTAACAAAGGCACTGCTACTACTGGGAATGGCCTCAGGAAATGAAGCTTGAGCCAGGACATCAGAAATCTCTTCAGAGGGCATCTCTGAAAATAAAACATCACAGAGAGCTCCCGCTGCACGGCCAACACCATGCACATCACCGCCAAGCTCCTGAGGTACATCTGTATTGCAAATGGGTTCCTGAGGCATAGTCGACTTGGGCAAGTCATAAGAATCCTCCAGTCTGGTACTCAGCAGAACGTCCTTCTCTGTCAAAGGTCAAGCACAGTCTGCCATTCTGCAGACAGATGCCAGTAGCTCCCCCTACTGTCAGAAATGCAGTAGGGGAATTTCCCCTGTGCCCTGGCCAAATTTCCCCCCATTCACTAAAAATACCACCAACAGCTGAATCTGCTGTAAGGTCAGTTGGCATTCATCTGTATCCCCCTTCCCCTAGTCATGCCTGAAAATAGGCAGAATTTGTCTAGTGCGCTTACCCGGTCAAAAAAGCTAACTAACTAAAACATCAATGCCATTATGAAGGTAAAACAGGGGACTCGGGCAATAGTTTATAACAATTGTGACACTGTAGCAGAAAACTTGTCCACAATAAATAAAACTAAAGAGATAGTATATTCAGTGAGCGATTAGAAGGAAGCAATGGTAATTAGCAATTATAAGTTTAGTAGGCTTCTTTGCAGCTGAAGATGGGTTGAACAGAGAAGGGGAAGGGGAAAAGGAGGTAAGGTGCCTGCCCGGCACCATGGTTTGGAGGGACAGGAAATGAATCCTCAGGATCATGGCAGCAGCTGCAATGGAGAGGGAGCTAGATGTCATTATCCACCTAGGGAAGAATGACCTGGCTGAGAATGGGATCAGAGCAGTGTAACAGGAGTTTGTAGAGTTGGGGAGGGGCCTTAGACAAGTAGCACACACTGTAACTTTCTCGGAAGTGCTACCTGTCTATGGCATGGATGAGGCAAGGGTACTCCGCACCATGGATTCAATGACTGGTTGAAAAATTGGTGCAGAGCTCAGGGATATGGCTTCATTGGGGACTAGGGCTCTACCTGGAGGGATGCAAGCCTATACAGGCATGATGGTCTGCATCTATCCAGGAGGGGAACCAGGATCCTAGGTGATTGGTTAAAATGCTTCATTGGAAAGCATTTAAACTAGCCAAGGGGGGAGGCACTGAAAAGGAGAAGGGAAATCCTAGCCCCCCCCCCAAAAAATCAGGGTAATTAGTGAGGTAAGCATCAAGATAGAGCAGTCAATAGGGAGAAGGGCAGGGGTAAATGGAGAAAAAGACAAAGGCAGTAAGGACAGGGATGGTGCAAAAAGAAATAAAGCCATAAAAAAATGGAGGGTAATGAGTACCAATGCCTGTAGTCTAGGTAAAAAGCTCCCTGAAATGGTGGCCTTGAAGGAAGAGGGGTGCATGCAATATTGTGGCAGACAAAGAAACATGGTACACAGAGAACCATGACTGGGATGTCAACATACTAGGGTATACAATCTACGGGAGGGACAGGAAAGGAAGGAGAGGAGGAGAGTGGCTCTCTATGTAAGAGATGGGATCAAAGCAACAGAACTAATGAGTAAACAGGGAGAAGAGGAAGCACTGTGGGTAATCCTGGAGACTGGAAATGGCTCCACAATCTGCACAGGGGTTGTATACAGACCCCCGTCTCACGGGGAGGAAATAGACAAGGAAATGGTAGAAGGCATCCTTGGGATGGCAGAGAAAGGGGATATATTGCTGATAAAGGACCTGAATATGCCAGATGTTAACTGGAGCACCTTTGCTGCAGCCACATCCAAGAGCAGGGCCATTCTCAATGCCCTACAGGGGGAATGCCTCAGACAGCTAGTTATAGAACCCACTCGGGAGGGAGCAATCTTAGACCTGGTACTCTCAAATGGGGATGGAGAGAGGATCTCTGATCTTGAAGTGGGAAGCCATCTGGGAACAAGTGACCACCAAACAGTGTGATTCATGATAAACTTAGCTTGCGTCAAGCCACACAAAAGTGAAGGTACTGGACTTCAGGATGGCTGATTTTGTCAAAATGGGAGAGTGCCTCAGAAAAGCACTAGCAAACAGGCAAGAAGGTGGGGTGGAGCAACAATGAGGAAACATCAAAACCGCCATCACAGAGGCAACAAGCCTTTGTGTGAAGCAAATAAACAAATCGAAATGAAAGAAAAAAACACTATGGTTCTCAAAAGAAGTGGCAGGGAAGGTAAGGAAGGAAAAGACAGCATTCAGGAAGTAAAAGGAAACAGAGAAGGAGCAGGACAGAGAACTGCACCAGTTAAAGCAGAAGTAAGCGGGGAAGGCATTCAAAATAGCAAAGGCCCAAACCAAGGAAAAGATAGCCAACTCAGTTAAGAAGGGGGATAAAACTTTTTATACTGTAGGTACATTAGGGAACGAAGAAAGACTAAGGCAGGGATACTGAGGCTAAATAAAGAGGAAGGTGGTTGGGCAGAGAGTGACAGTGAAAAAGCAGGGATACTGAACAAATACATCTGCTCAGTATTCACAAGGGAAAAGCAGGGGGAGACACCTAATCCAGTAAATAGAAGCACTCTGGATAGAAGGGTTGATATTGGTCCTTTCACAGAATAAAGGGTTCTGAAAGAACTCTTAAAACTGAAGGTGGATAAAGTAATGGGGCCTGATGGGATTCACCCAAAAACTCTAAAAGAACTATCGGAAGAACTAATGACACCACTGACTACCCTCTTTAATAAATCATGGGAGGATTGTGTGGTACCTGAGGACTGGAGGAGGGTGGATGTGGTTCCCCTTCATAAACGTGGGAGCAAGAGATAGGCAGGAAACTACAGACCTGTCAGTTTGACCTTAGTGGTAGGGAAAATGATGGAATCACTTCTGAAGGAAAGAATTGTTGAGTACCTAGAGACCAGTGGGGCACAGGACCCAAGACAACATGGATTCACTGTGGGAAGGTCATGTCAGACAAATCTAATTGATTTCTTTGACTAGGTGACCAAAGTAGTAGACCAGGGAGGGGCTGTGGACACGGCCTACCTAGACTTTAGCAAGGCATTTGGCACAGTTCCACACAAAAGATTAATAAACAAATTAGCCAGCCTGGGAGTGGGTCCCAGGGTGGTTGCCTGGGTAAAACACTGGCTGGATGACAGGACACAGCGGATAATAGTAAATGGAGTCCAATCTGAAGAAAGGAGGGTGACTAGTGGGGTATCGCAGGGTTCAGTACAGGGGCGGGTCCTTTTTAATGTCTTTATAAGTGACATTGCAGAGGGACTGGAAGAGAAAGTATGTCTCTTTGCAGATGACACAAAGATCTGCAACAAGGTTGATACGTAAGGTGGGGTGGAAAGGGTGAAAAAGGACTTGGCAAGGTTGGAGGAATAGTCAAATGTATGGCAGCATAGATTCAATGCAAAGAAGTGCAAAGTAATGCACCTGGGAAACAAAAACCCAGGGGAAGAGTACACAATGGGGGGTGAGATACTGATGACAACAAAAATGGAAAGGGACCTGGCAGTAGTCATATCAGACAACCTAAAGGTGGGACAGCAATGTGAGAAGGCAGTAAGGAGGGCTGGGGGGATACTGGGATGCATAGGGAGAGGCAACACCAGTAGAAAACAGGAAGTTGCTGGCCCTCTGTATGGACAGTTAATAAGACCACACCTGGAGTACTGTGTACAGTTCTGGAGACCCCATCTCCACAAAGACATAGACAGGGTGGAGGCTGTCCAGAGGAGGGCAACCAAACTGGTGCAGGGTCTGCACCAGAAGACATATGAAGAAAGACTAAATGAGCTTAAGATGTATAGCCTCGAGGAAAGGAGGGAGAGAGGGGGCATGATAGAAACTTTCAAATACCTCAAGGGAATCAACAAAGTCCAAGAGGGTAGCATCTTTCAGAAAAAGAGATGTGCAAGAACAAGGGGGCAAGAGGAGATCACGTGATGCAGCCAGTGTGGTAGCACCTTTACATGACCATTCCCACCGGTCTCTCTCATCAAGCCTTAGAATAATCATTTTTAAAGCAAGAACGGAGCACAAGGTTCTATCAGAATATAGCCCTAACATTTGTGCTCACTTGGGTGTAATTTTGGCAGTAAAAGTGTCTGTATGGAGACCGAAATGCGTCTCATGCTTCCCCATCACATGCAGCCAAGCACCCCGGAGAAAGTAAACAAGAAAGCCAAGGCCCAGGCTCACTCTTCAGCTACGCAAGTCGTGGGCCACCAGCAGCAAACTCCTCTGACTCTTGAACTCTTAAGAGAGGAATTCATGCCCTTCAAGGAGGAATTACATTCCTTGGCTACCAACTTTAAAAATCTGTAGGGGACACTAGAAGAGCTTACTAAAAGAACCAGTGACAACGAAGCCCGGATCGTTTCAGTTGAAAAGAAACTTGCAACAGTGGGTCCTGTCATGGCTGCTACAAGAACCAGAATAGCCAAGCTAGAGGCGAAAGTTGAAGATTTAGAAGGGAGGAGCTGCCGAAACAACTTGATACTAATAGGGCTCCCTGAGAAAGAGGAAGGTGAAAACCGAGTGTTGTTTATTCAAAAACTTCTTTCCAAGCTGGTAGGCCCTTCTCCTTTTGGCACTGGGTATACGATCGAGCGAGCTCATCGGGGTCCGTGGCCCATGCCACCCGCAGGCACCTCCCCCCATACATTTATCTTCAAATTCCTAAACTACCAAGAACATCAGAATGTATTGAGCAAAGTGAAAGATTTGAAAGAAGGGCTCTAGGAAGGGAATTCACTTCATGTGGCCCAAGACCTGCCCTTGTCAGTTAGAAAAGAGTCTCTTATCATGCCGTGGTCACTAAATTGATAGCAGCCAATATCGGATTCCAGGTAGGCTACCCAGCCCACTTTCAAGTCTTAACTGCAGGTACTTGGCAGTCTTTTGAGAACCCGAAAACTGCAGAAGAATCCCTGAAAGAATCTCTCCCGGATTTGTTTAAGGATAGCTGAGAACTGTTTCAAGACAACAGGATGTGGAGTTAAGAACTCTATAAAGTTCTTTCCTTTGCTTATCTACCAAGTAACTGGACATCCGTGTCTGATGGTTAAACTATGTTGGAACCTGTAGCTTTGTGATGTTGGGAATATCATCCCCCCCCGCCCCCCATTTTTCATGTTTTGAACTGAAATCTTGACTTTTGGAATTTATTTTCTGGGGGTAACACTCTAGATTTGATGCAGGGCCAGACTGGTTCTAGCGATGCCATTAGGCAACTGCTGGTAATCTTTATTTTCTCAACCTTAAATAAATTTCTGATGGGGATCGTCTATTCTGTTTAGGGAGAGTCTTTGGTTCATTTTCCCAGTTTCAAGGGGATCTTCCCCGGAGTGTTTCTAAAGTGATAGGTTAAGAGAAACACCTATTCTTAGTGTTTTGGTTTTGGTAAAAAACTTAAAGCTGTATGATCCTAAGTTACATAACTACTCAGGTTAATGTTGGGGGTTCTTAAACTATAGGTCCTGAGTGTAACTTCCCCCTTTTGTATTATTACACCAAGGTCTCCTAAGTTGGTCTGTTTGGTTACAGGCCTTATGTTTTTTACAAGATTTGCAGGAGAACTTGTCAGTTTACCTCATGAGGAAATTTCTTATAAAACCTAAGGGCTTGGTGGGAGGGATGTGGGAGAAGGAGTGAGGCTTCCTCGTAATGGTGGATCACGTACTGCAATGCTTTGTGAGGGAAAGGAAGGGGGGTCCACTTTTTGGGGTGGATGTTTCTAAATACTCTTGGGATAACTGTTTGGGGTGATGTGATGAATGCGGGGGTGGAGGGAAGGGGGCCCAGCTTGGCAGGGGTAAATGGTTTTTGCTGAGTTGTAAAAATGGTTTTACTCCTGATGCAATTTGATTTCAATAGGAAGCGCAGTGGAATGTTATTAAGTTTTTAACTTGGAATGTTTGTGGGGCAAGAAATAAGCATAAAAGATATAAGATATTTAAACATGTGAAGCTATTACAAGGCAAGGTCATATTTCTTCAAGAGACTCATTTGTTAGAAGATGAAGGGAGAACCTCCTTTGGAGACAGTTTGTAGGACAGGTTTTTCACGCTGGGATCATTACTCAACAATGGGTGGTGGCCATTTTGATAGCCCGTGGGACACCATTCTTGAGTGAACAAATCATTGCAGATCCAGAAGGACGCTACATCTTTGTAAAAGGATTGTTAGATAGGTGAACCCTAATGTTAGGTAGCATTTATGGACCTAACGCTGATACCCCACAGTTTTTCATGGACATACTCAAAGTACTGGCTTCTTATACAGCTATACCAATCATATCGGGGGGGGGGGACTGGAATCTTCCTTTTTGCACCTGATCTAGATAAGTGCAATGCAAAACAGAAAGGTCTCTCCCCAGCTCAAAGAGCCCTCAGAGAAGTGATTGACCATTTGGGTCTTTGTGACCCATGGCACCTCCTTCATCCCCACCTGATGGACTTCACCTTTAGATCAGGAGTACATGGTACCAGTTCCAGAACAGACTACTTCTTACTAAGTCATTCACTGTTGAGAGGTCTCAATGATTCTATAATTGACCCTGGAGTGATATCCGACCACTCTGTAGTGTCCTGCTCTGTGGTACTTCAGGGGGATTCCCCCAAAGAATCATTGTGGAAACTCAACAGTCAATTGCTTAAGGATGAGACTTCATTAAACCAAATTATTCAGGAAATTCAGGAGTACACTACTCTGAACCTTAACTCCATATGGAGACCAGATCTGGAATGGGTTGCCTTAAAATGCGTGCTTCATGGGATACTAATTAATATTGCTTTCATAGAAACATAGAAACATAGAAACATAGACTTTGATGGCAGATAAGGACCGCTAGGCACATCTAGTCTGCCCATTTCCTTACCTACAGGATAGGCCGCAGATCCTAGTTAACCAACAGCCTATTTCTTCCTATCCCCCACAAGAATTGCCTTATGTCTGTCCCATGCATTCTTGAATTCTCCCACAGTTTTAGACCCCACAACCTCCTCAGGAAGGCTGTTCCATGCATCCACTACCCTCTCTGTGAAATAATACTTCCTCACATTGCCCTGAACCATCCTCCTTCTATCTTTAAATTGTGTCCCTTGTTCTTGCAAGTCTCTTTTCTGAAAGATGCTACCCTCTTGGACTTTATTGATTCCACTGAGGTACTTAAAAGTTTCTATCATGTCCCCCTCCTTCTTTTCCTCAAGGGTATACATATTAAGCTCCTTTAGTCTCTCCTCATATGGCTTCTCTTGCAGACCCTGCACCATTTTAGTTGCCCTCCTCTGGACTGCCTCTATCCTGTCTATGTCCTTGCGGAGATGGGGTCTCCAGAACTGGACACAGTACTCCAGATGGGGTCTCACCAACTGTCTGTACAGAGGGATAACAACTTCCTGTTTTCTGATGATGATGCCTCTCCCTATACATGCCAGTATACCCCCAGTCCTCCCTACTGCCTTCTCACAGTGCTTGCTAACCTTAAGGTCATCTGATATGATTACCCCCAGTTCCCTTTCCTTTTTTGTTGTTGTTACTACCTCCCCACCCATTGTGTATTCTTCCCCTGGGTTCTTGTTTCCCAGGTGCATAATTTTGCACTTCTTTGCATTGAATCCTAGCTGCCATACTTCTGACCATTCCTCCAACCTTGCCAAGTCCCTTTTCATCCTTTTCAGGCCTCCTTGTGTATCAACCCTGTTGCAGATCTTTGTGTCATCTGCAAAAAGGCATACTTTTCCTTCCAGTCCCTCTGCAATGTCACTGATGAAGACATTAAAAAGGACTGGACCCAATACTGAACCCCAAGTTCCACTAGTAACCCCTTTCTTCAGAGTGGACTCCATTTACAATTACCTTCTGTGTCCTGTTGTCCAGCCAATGTTTTACCAGGCTACCACCCTGGGTCCCACTCCCAGGCTGGTTAATTTGACTATTAATCTTTTGTGTGGGACTGTGTCAAATGCCTTGCTAAAGTCTAGGTAGGCCATGTCCACAGCCCCTCCCTGGTCTACTACTTTGGTCACCCAGTCAAAGAAATCTATTAGATTTGTCTGACACGACCTTCCCGCTGTGAAGCCATGCTGCCTTGGGTCCTGTGCTCCACTGGCCTCTAGGTACTCAACTATTCTTTCCTTCAGAAGTGACTCCATCACTTTCCCTACCACAGAGGTCAGACTGACAGGTCTGTAGTTTCCTGCCTCTGTCTTGCTCCCACTTTTGTGAAGGGGAATCACATCCGCGTTCCTCCAGTCCTCGGGTACCACCCCATCCTCCCATGATTTATTAAAAAGAGTAGCCAGTGGTTTCACTAGTTCCTCCCTTAATTTTTT
The DNA here is from genome assembly GCA_016271365.2 of Neoceratodus forsteri. Classification (NCBI taxonomy): domain Eukaryota; kingdom Metazoa; phylum Chordata; order Ceratodontiformes; family Ceratodontidae; genus Neoceratodus; species Neoceratodus forsteri. Next base: position 1,152,644,420 of record CM057456.1, on the reverse strand, counting down.
AGAATTCTGGGGTGAATTCCATCAGGACCCATTGCTTTGTCCACCTCCAGTTTTAGGAGTTCTTGCAGAACCCTTTGTTCTGTGAAAGGACTGGGATCGACCCCCCTATCAAGAGTGCTTCTGTTAATTGGATTAGGCACTTCCCCTCCTCTTTTGTGAATACTGAGCAGAAATATTCATTCAGTATTCCTGCTTTTTCACTGTCCCCCTCTGCCCACCCACCGTTCATTCTATTCAGCCTCACTATCCCTCCCTTTGTCTTTCTACACTTGCCGATATACCTATAAAAGGTTTTATCCCCCTTCTTAATTGAGTTGGCTATCTTTTCCTCAGTTTGGGCCTTTGCTATTCTGACTTCCCTCCCTGCTTCCTTCTGCCTTAACTGGTACAGCTCTCTGTCCTGCTCCTTCTGTGTTTCCTTATACTCCGGAATGCTATCTTTTTTCCTGACTTTCACAGCCACCTCTTTTGAGAACCATAGTGGCTTTTTCTTTCATTTTGATTTGTTTATTTGCTTCACACAAAGGCTTGTTGCCTCTGTGATGGCAGTTTTGATAATTCCCCATTGCTCCACACCTCCTTCTAGTCTGTTTGCTAGTGCTTTTCTGAGGCACTCTCCATCTTGCCAAAGTCAGCCCTCCTAAAGTCCAGTACTCTCACTTTTGTATGGCTTGACTCTGTAGCTGAGTTTAACGTGAACCACACTGTTTGATGGTCACTTGTCCCCAGGTGGCAACCCACTCTAGATCCGAGATCCTCTCATGCCCCGCTTGAGAGCACGAGGTCTAAGATTGCTCCCTCACCAGTGGGTTCTCAAACTAGTTGTCAATGCCTGCCACCTGTAGGGCATCAAGAATGGCCCTGCTCTTGGATGTGGCTGCAGCAATGTGCTCCAGTTAACATCTGGCATATTCAGGTCTCCCATCAAGAGTATCTCCTTTCTCTGCCATTCTAAGAATGCCTTCTATCATATCCTTGTCCATTTCTTCCCCTGACATGGGGTCTGTACACAACCCCTGTGCGGATTATGGTGCCTTTCCAGTCTCCAAGGTGACCCACAGTGCCTCCTCTCCTCCCTGTTTACTCTTTTGTTCAGTTGCTTTTATCCCTTCCTTTAAATAGAGAGCTACTCCTCCCTCTTCTCCCTGCCTGTCTTTCCTGTAGGTTATGTACCCTGGTATGTTAACATCCCAGTCATGGTTCTCTGTGTACCATGTTTCTGTGACTGCACGATATCCAGGCATCCTCTTCCATTAAGGCCATCAGCTCAGGGAGCTTGTGGTCTCAGACTACGGGCATTGGTACTCACTACCCTCCATTTCCTGGATGGCCTTACTCCCTTTTGCCCCATCCCTGTCCTTCTTGCCTTTGTCACTTTCTCCATTTACCCCTGCCCTTCTCCTATTGACACCTCTATGTTGGTGTTTGCTGCACTTACTACCGTGATTATTTTGGGGGCTAGGATTCTCCTGCTCCTTTCCAGTGCCTCCCTTGGCTAGTTTAAAAGCTTGCCAATAAAGCATTTAAATCTATCACTCTAGATCTGGCTGACCTCCGGACAGATGCAGCCCATCATGCCAGTATAGGCTAGATCACTCCAGGTGGACCCCCAGTCCCCAATGAAGCAACCTGAGCTCCACACCAGTTTTTCAACCACTGATTGAATCCCATGGTGCGAACACCCTAGCCTCTCCCATGCCATAGATGGGTAGCACCTCCGAGAAGGTTACCGCAAGAGTACTTGACTAGGGCCCCTCCCCAATTTCACAAACTCTTCCTGCACTTCTTAATCCCTTTCAGCCAGGTCATTTGTCCCTAGGTGGACAATGACATCCAGCTCCCTCCCTGTGCAGCTGCTCCAGCAATCCTGAGGATTCGCTCCTGTCCCTCAAGCCATGGCGCCTGGCAGGCACCTACCTCCCTCTCCCCTTCCTCCCCAGTTCTACCTTCCTAACAATGTAGTCCCCCACCAGGAGTTGTTTCCTTCCCCTGCAGGGTCCCCTGTCACCCTCCTGTGGGTCTCCTTTGTGGAGGTTCCCAGCATCCTCCTTGGTCTCCACTGTGGGTGCCTCCATAGAGGAACCACACTTTGCCAGAATGGCATAGGAATTGTGGAGAGGTACAACTGGAGGGATGTGCCTCTGTTCCACCACCCTCACCCTCCCTGAGCCCACTGCGGTCCAACCGCTCCTCTTTCTTGGCAACCTCTGAGGCAACGGCAGTGGCACTGGTGGTCCCTGGATGGAAGAGGAGGTCCCACAAATCCTGGCCAACTCAGCCTGGAGATGAGCAACCTCCCTCAGCCAGAGAGGTGCCTGCAGATGGGACAACACCGCATCCTCCAGAACATCTCCCGGAAGACTGCTGCTCCACAGCCACTGCACTGCACCACTCCAACATGTCTTATTTCTGGCCCCTTAACTGTTTGCAATCCTTACTCTTTCCTCTGTTTTTTTTCTCTCTCTCCTTACTTTCTGCCTGTGTGCCCTTTAAGCTCCTGATTGTCCTGTTCTGAGACAAGAATATCCTATATTTTCCAGTGCAAAAAACAAAGAACCCAGAAAGCACTGCTCCTAATATCAAACATTTGGACAATAGAAGCCTCACTATCACCTAATACGACAGAAGTGCAGTACTCTGTATTAATTGGCCTACAGGATGAATATTCCTGCTTATTACAGGATTCAGCAGAATACGCTATACTCAAGACAAGCACCAATTATACTGATCAAGGAGAGAAGGTGGGACACTTCCTAGCCTTAAGGCTTAAAAAAACTGAACAATCCAGGCTGGTTCAATCCATTAGATCCCAGCATAGTGCAACCCTCTGTTTAACCCATAAAGAAATAACGGAGGAGTTTGCGGAGTTTTACGAAAAGCTATACAGCCCTATGCCTAATGCTCAGACAAGAGAGGAAATGCAGCCTTATTTAGAAACCACTTATCTTCCTTCCCTTGCCCAGGAGCAACAAAATTTCTTGGTTACTCCTATTTTAGATTCTGAGATACAAGCTGCCATCTCTTCCTTAAACTCAGATAAATCCCCTGGGCTTGATGGTTTCTCCCCCAATTTTTATAAAGTTCTTTCTCCCCATTTAATCTCTTGATTAAAGAGACTATTTGACTGGATCCTGGGTTCCCAGTCTCTAAACTGTACGCTACTTGAGGCTTTAATTATTGTAATACCCAAATCTGGTAAAGACCCCGAATATGTCAGCAGTTGCAGACCCATTTCTTTATTAAACTGCAATATTAAAATACTGGCTAAGATTATTACCAACAGGTTAAAAAGGTTTTGCCCCTAATAGTTCATAAAGATCATGTAGGTTTTATGGAGGGCAGACACTCGGTGGATCACTTCCGTAAGCTTGCTCACATTTTCTCCGCATCCAGGGATTCCCCAATTCCACCTGGTTTGCTTTCCCTGGATGCAGAGAAAGCATTTGACAGAGTTAATGGGGAATTCTTATTTCTAACTATGGAGAGATTTGGTTTCCCATGCATATTTATCCAATGGATCTCTTCCCTTTATCAACAACCTCAGGCCCGTATTTATTGTAATGGGGTATTTTCCAAATTATTCACTTTATTTTCCTCTGCCCTCTGTCACCCTTACTTTTTAATATTTACCTAGAGCTCCTTCTGAATAGAATAAGACAGCACAAAGACATTCAGGGAATTCTAATAAATAATCAAGAGTTCATGTTATTGGCCTATGCTGACAACATTTTACTTCACCTTCTCCACCATGCACAGACATTTCCCCTAGTCTTTTCCCTGTTATCTGAATATGGAGCAGTCTTTAATTATAAGGGTAATTTAGACAAGACCACAGTTTTTCCACTTAATCACAAGCTTATTAAAGGATCATTGGATCCCCTGGGACTGCAGTGTAGTTCTCAAAATATTAAATACCTAGGTCTATTTCTGACTAGATCGGAGACGATGATAAAAAATCTTAATTTAGACCCTATTCTCCTTAATATCCAAGTAGACCTGCAGAGATGGCAATCCCTTCCAATCTCGCTCTGGGGCAGAATAAGTATTATTAAAATGAATGTCTTAACAAGATTATTTTACCCCCTAACTATGTTGAACTCAAGGATACCGTTGAAATGATTTAGGAAAGTACATGCTATCATTTCCACATTTCTTTGGCTTGGGAAAAAGCCTAGACATGCGTATAAAAAGCAGGCAGCCTCTAAACTTTGTGGAGGATTAAAGCTCCCATACTTTAATTTGTACTTCTGGTCTGGTCAGACCTCAAGTATCTGAGATGGCTTACCCCCCAGGAGAACATTGCATCACAGTCACATATCCCAGAGTGTCTGATACTGGAAAGACAGCTACTGAAGGAAGCCAAACTCTCTTCAGAAGTCATTTTACATGTGTCTCCTACAACTTTCCCCAAACATCTGAGTAGTTCACCTTTTGCCAGCTCCCTAAGGATACATGCACAAATGTGTGCCTTTTTGGGATAGAAATATACCAAGGATCCTAGACAACCCGTGATTGGTAACCCCAACTTACGAATAGTTGGTCAACCCATTCCAATAGGGTGGCAACCCCATCTAAGGGATCTTGAGATTCTGGATTTTTTTTCACATGGGAAATGTCTAGACTCGGCCAACATATTGGATAAGCTCCTGTTGGGCAGATCCTGGATTTTCAAGGTTATCCAACTGTGTCACCTGTTAGTCCACTTAATGTGGGATCTTGATACAGAACCTGAGCTGTTGTAATGTTTCAGGTCAATGATACCTCTCAGTGATAAACCCCATGCCATTTCAAATATTTATGCTATCCTCAGAGAAAGAACCTTGGACCCTCACAGCAATATCCCCAATACCTGGGTCAATTACTATCCGGGCATAGAGAGTAGATGGTTAGAGATCTGGAAATCGAATTTTACTTACATCTCACAAAATAGATTGAGACTCATCCAATTCCAGATATTAAATAACATGTATTGGACCCTCATAAAGCTTCAGAAAACAGGCAGAGCCTCTGATAACCTGTGTAACAGGTGTCACCAGGTAAAGGGCTCACTTCAGCACATCTTTTGGGTTTGTCCTCTAATACAACAACTATGGAGACAGATCCAAAATAGAATAGACCCCTTACTGGGTCTCAAAGATCTGTTCACTCCTGAGATATGCATATTGAGGGACTTCTCCAAGATACCAGTGTGGATTACAAGGTATCATTTGGTGCTGATCTCCCTAACAGTAAAGAAAATTGTCTTATGCCATTGGTTGGATGGTCAGCCCATATCATATCTTGAGTGGCTGACAGAACTTCTCTTTAATTTTAGGGTAGAACACATGAGGGCTAACCTTCGGGGTTCCATATCTCAGTATAAACAGATTTGGGAAAGTTTTCATACACTTTTCTTGTTACAGACACAAGGTCAACAGTAATTTACATTGAGCAGGAGGAATAAGGCCCCAGGATTACGTTCTCTTATCTTTTATTTAACCTTTTTAGTAGCTTCCTATGTATAGAGTGAGCTCGACTGGAACTCACTATGATACTGTATGATACCTATTTCACATGCTGTTCATTAAAGTTTCTGTCTCAAGTTTCATTTTAGTAGGTTATGCCAAGACGGGTGGGTGGGAGGGTGGGCTAGGGTGGAGGCTTGACACTGTATACATCTTATCTCCTTGTATATCTTCATATAACCTGTCAGTGTTATGATCCTTTTGGGTAAAATTCAATAAACTTGAATTTCAAAAGAACAAGGGGGGACAATTTGAAGATAGAGGGGGGACGGCTCAGAGGTAATGTGAGGTAGTATTTATTCACAGAGAGGATTGTGGATGCATGGAACAGCCTTTCTGAGGAGGTCGTAGAGTCAAAAACAATGGGGGAATTCAAGAATGCATGGGACACACATAAGGCAATTGTAGTGGGAGGTAGGAGGAAGTAGGCTGTTGGTTAACTAGGATCTGCAGGTAGGGAAATGGGCAGACTAGGTGGACCAAGCGGTCACTATCTGCTGTCAAATTCTATGTTTCTATGTAATACAAGGCATAACATCAGCAATTAGAAAGAAGCAATAATCATTAGCAATTATAAGTCAGTAGGCGTGTTTGCAGATGAGGATGGGTTGAGCAGAGAATACAAGACATAACATCAGGGAATTTTAATATGCTGACCATTCACTGAGAAGTAAGGAAGGGTAATTCAAAACTTGAAAGGGATTTCCTTCTTGGCCTGGACAATTTAGGGTTGGAGCAGTACGTGAGGTCACCCACACATGAATCGAGGATTCTTGATCTTGTATTAAGTAATATGGAGGACACCATTACCAGCTGTTCTGTACTGCCACCACTTGGAACAAGTGATCATACAAAGGTCACTTTTACCATACTAACTGATTTTCAGAAAGTACAAGGACTCACAAAAATTAGATGTTTTTCTAAAGCTAATTTTCAGGCTCTGCATTGGGAGTTAGGAGAGTGGGACTGGAACACTGAACTCAGTGATCTAACCCTTGAGGAAATGTGACAAAGACTGGCAATAAAGATAAATGGACTGGAAACTAGACATATACCTATAAGAAATAAATATATTGAAACCAGGAACAGGAAACCGTGGATCACTAACACTATTATAGAAATGTTAAAAAAGAGGAACGTGGCATATATATATTAGCTAAAGGGTCATGTAAAGAGATCGATTGGTTACAATATAAGGTGTTAGCCAGAGATGTTAAGACAAGTATTAGGAAGGCAAAGGCTGATTACAAGGTAAAACTCGCCATAAGAACCAAAGACAATTATAAGGCCTTCTATAAATATGTGAACACCATGAGCGGTAGTAAGGGGCAGGTGGGACCACTAGTGGACATGACAGAGACTTTGGTTACAGATGATACAGAAATGACCAATATGCTCAATTAATATTTTGGGTCTGTTTTTTGGTGAAAAAACAGCAAGTGGATTTGCCAATTCTTTTTTTGAATTCAAGGTTTATTGATTTTTAACAATTACAGAGCACTGATCCATCTTAAATATGACTTGTACATGCTTGATTTGAGAGGCTAGTGGAACAGTACTCCCCTCCCCCACCCTAGCCCCTCCTTTCCCATCCCTTCCACCCAGCACAAAACCACTTCAAAGAGCCACATCACAATACAGAAAAGGACTGATATTCATCATTTACAGTGAGTATCAAGTTTCCAGGGGGCCCCATATCTTGTTGAATATTTTGAGTCTCTGGTTAAGACTTGCTACAGTTTTTTTCAGTCCTGAGGTTTGCCAGAAGCTCATGTAACCATTCTGTATAGGTAATTTCTTCACTGTCTTTCCAATGTTTCAGAACCAGTTTCTTGACTGACATTGACATTAAAATTATATGATATTTGTGGTTAAGTACATGAACCTCTGAGAGATCACCTAATAGACAAATGTCAGGATTAAACAAATCATTCAGACCTAAAAGAGGGTCCACCTTCTGCTTAATGAGGGTCCATAATTTGGCCACTTTTGGACAGGTCCAAAAAATATGGAGCAGGTTAACTTCAACTTGTAAGCACCAAGCACAAGTAGAAGAGTCAGAGTAGCCAAAATTAGCTAGTTTCTGAGGGGAATAGTATAAGTTATGCAGTATCTGAAACTGCATAAGTCACAGCCTATCTTGAGTAAGTAAATGGTGACAATTCTACCACAGGCGAGACCAATTAATAGTCTTTCCTGGGAAAAGGGTGGAGCAGAAAACTGTTGGACCAAGACATTATGGATATTTCAGGTTATATAGGGCCTCATACTTTTTGGAGACTGCATGTGGAAGTCCCACTAATGGTCATAGTTCTGTCCAGAAAGGTGAATTAGGGGGGTTTGGGTGAACCTGTCCAAATGTTTTAACCAGGAGGTGGCGAAGCTGATAAATTTTGAAAATATTGGACTTTGGAATACTGGCTTTAGCCAATATTTTGGAGGAAGCGAGCCATATCCTGGTTTCCTTAATAAAATAACTAAGTGGACAATCTCTTAGCTGTGGTTGCCATCCAGATAAGAGAGTTTTACTTTCTATCTTGATATTAGGAATACACCATATGGTTTGGGACATGTCACAAGTATGAGCATATTTAAGGAAATTGCACAGCTGAGGGTGAATTCTGATGGAAATGGCAATGGGAGATGTCTTTAATGGTGATGGGAGAGATTTCAGCTTAATTTGCAGAAGAGAAGCTGGGGAAAGTCCCTGTGTTTTCAGGTGGTCCTTTTCAATCTTGAGCCAAATCGATGTAAAAGGAGAAGAGGTTAGCTGGTTTCCAGAGTCTATCCATCTAAGATATTTATTGGCCTGGCTGGCCCAATAATAAAGACCAGTGTGTGGTAATCGTAGACCACCTTTAACTTTAGGAGCAGCAAGTTTATGAAAGGCCAGTTTGGATCTTTTCCCGACCCAGATAAAGTCTGTAAAAAGCCTGTGTACTTTTTTAAACCATGTTAAAGGGAGCCAGAGATTTAATAAGTTGAGGGGGTAAAAGAGGCGAGGAAAAACATTCATTTTTATCAGGTTAATTTTGCCCCAGAGTGATAATGGGAGAAAATACCATCTTTGCAGATCTTGTTTAATAGTATGTATGAGGGGATCTAGATTTAGTTTCTGAGGACGAATGGGGTTCCTCATCAGTTCAATGCCTAGGTAACGTACAGAATCTGCTTTTCAAGAGATACCCATGTTGGAGATATTGTGTTTCACAACTTTATGGTTAAGGGGAAAGACTACTGTTTTTTCAGTGTTTAACTTATAATTTGACATTTTGCTAAATTCTTCAGTAATTTCTAACGTGTGAAATATAGAGGTAGCTGGGTATGATACTTAAAGGAGCAGGTCATCTGCATACGCCGAAACTTTGGCTGTGTGGCCTTGGATAGTGATACCTTGAACCCCTGGTGCTGCAATCAATCTACAGATAAGGGGCTCTAGAAATAGATTGAAAAGCAGGGGTGACAGTGAGCATCCCTGTCTTGTACCAGATTGGAGTGGGAATATTTCGGATAGAGCTCCATTACTGGAAATACAGGCTATAGGAAATGTATAAAGGGCACCTATCCATTTTTGAAAGATCTGGGGGAAATGGAATGCTTTCAGGGCTTGCAAGAGATAAATCCAATTGACCCGATCGAATGCCTTCTCGCCGTTCAGGGATACCAAAGCAGCAGGAAAGTTAGCATCCCTGGACACTGAGAAGACATGCTCCAGGGTATGTAAATGGTCTGAAGAGAATCTCGCCCACCTGTTCTGGTCCTCTCAGGTCTGGAAGAACCATGTTAATACAGTTGGCCAAGAGTTTAGATAATATTTTAATATCTTGATTGAGGAGAGAGATTGGTCTATAATTACTAACCAAATCAGGGTTCTTGGTGGGTTTAGGTAAAAGGACAATAAGGGCTTCAACAAGGATGTATCGACCTCGGGCCAGGACAAAATATATTGGAAAAGTGGTACCAATAAAAGTGTCAGTTGGTTTGCAAAGGTTTTGTAAAAGTTAGGGGAGAAACCATCTGGTCCGGGGCTTTTCTCAGCAGGGAGGTCCTTAATTACTTTGTCTATTTCTGCTTGTGAAATAGGTGTTGTCAAGGTGGACTGTTGTATATCTGACAGATGAGGCAGGTGGGAGTTTGTCAAGTACTGATCAAGCTGTTGAATGGAAGGAGGGTCTACCATAGGGCCATATAATTTTTTAAAATAAGTACAGAATTCAGCTACTATCTCTGAAGGAGATGTTAGTGAGGAACCATTGTTCATGGAGTGTATTGCTGCTATTAACCTGGAGGATTCTTGTTGTTTAATACGTAAAGCCAGTAGACGCCCCACCTTTCCCCCTAGTCAGTGTAAGAAGCTTTAGCTTTAAGAATTGCAAATTCTGCTCATTCTCTCAATAATTCCAAGTTGGAATCCTTTAGTTTAATCAACTCCTGCCTATATTGTTCTGAAGAATGAGGGGAAAGTTTGGACTCTTTTGCTCAAATTTGAGACAGAAGGGACTGTAACCAATTTTCTCTGTCTTTTTTCCTTTTTGAAGCCAGACCAATTAGTAACCCTCTCATATATGCTTTAAATGCACACCATTCCACATCTGGTTTTTCAGTGGAATTGAGGTTTCTGGAAATAAACTGAGAAATTTGGTCAGAAATATATTTGACTACTCCTGGATCTTTCAATAGTTGGTTATTGAGTTTCCACCGGGTTCCTTGTTTAGGAAGGGGAGAGAAAGAAATCTAACATGTGACCAGGGAGTGGTCTGATGGGGGCCCTGGGTGGATAGATGAGTCTAATACTCTGGGAAGGAGTTCTTGTGTAATTAAGAGGTAGTCAATACAGGAAGAGGTCTGGTGCACTTGGGAAGTGAATGTACATTGCTTCTCGGTAGGATGAAGAGCCCGACCAATATCACATAAACCTAATTAATCCACAAGGTCCCATACCACTCTTTGAGCCAGAGAAAGGCCTTTACGGGAGAATTTGGGATGATCTAAGCAAGTATCAAATGTTAGGTTTAGGTTGCCCCCAATAATCATCGGGATGGACAAGAAGGGGGTTAGTATATTAATTAAATGCATACAAAATCTAGGAGAGTCAACATTCACACCATATATGCTGCCAAATAGGATATCCTTTGTGTCTAAAGTACCTTTAACAAAAAGGAATCTGCCCTGGGGATCCCTAATGATTTGAGACAGGGAAAAGGGTATGGACCTAGCAATTAAGATCATTACACCATAGCTTTGAGTTGAGCCTTCTGCTGTGAATATTTGCCCTATCTGCTGTCTTCTTAATTTGAGGGCTTCTGAATCCAGCATGTGAGATTCTTGTAAGCAGACGACATCTGCTTTCAATAGGTTTAAATGCTTTAATATTTTATATTGCTTTATTTTCTGTCGAGCCCCTCTAACATTCCAGGAAGCCCATGTTAAAGCTCTAGCCATTTTGTCCCTGAGTTAAATGTCCATGAGCTTTTAAATACTAAGCTCTTTTCTAGTATTGCAGGTAACGGTACTACTATTGATTCTGTGCTACCCACCCCTCCACCCTCCCCCACCTAGCAACTCCCCAAATCCCCTTTATGATGCTTACCTTTGCAGATGACACACAGTTCTGCAACAGGGTTGACACACAAGGTGGGGTGGAAAGAATGAAAAGGGACTTGGCAAGGTTGGAGGAATGGTCAAATACGGCAGCTCAGATTCAATGCAAAGAAATGCAAGGTAATGCATCTGGGAAACAAAAATCAGAGGAAGAGTACACAATGGGGGTGAGTTAATAATAACAACAAAAATTGAAAGAGACCTAGGAGTAATTATATCCAATGACCTAAAGGTGGGCAAGCAATGTGAGAAGGCAGTAAGGAGGGCTGGGGGGATACTGGGATGCATAGGGAGAGGCATCAACAGTAGAAAACAAGAAGTTGTTATCCCTCTCTACAGACAGTTAGTGAGACCCCATCTGGAGTACTTTGTGCAATTCTGGAGACCCCATCTCCGCAAAGACATAGACAGAGTGGAGGCTGTTCAGAGGAGGGCAACCAAAATGGTGCAAGGTCTGCACCAGAAGATATATGAGGAGAGACTAAAGCAGCTTAATATGTATACCCTTGAGGAAAGGAGGGAGAGGGGGGACATGAGAGAAACTTTCAAGTATCTCAACATAATTAACAAGGTACAAGAGGGTAGTATCTTTCAGAAGAATAGATGTGCAAGAACAAGGGGACACAATTTGAAGATAGAGGGGGACGGCTCAGAGTTAATGTTAGAAAGTATTTTTTCACAGAGAGAGTTGTGGATGCATGGAACAGCCTTCCTGAGGAGGTTATGGAGTCAGAAACAGTGGGAGAATTCAAGAATGCATGGGACAGGCATAAGGCAATTCTAGTGGGGGGCAGGAAGAAGTAAGCTGTTGATTAACTAGAATCTGCAGCTTATCCATCAGGTAGGGAAATGGGCAGACTGGGTGGGCCAAGCGGTCCTTTCTGCCATCAAATTCTATGTTTCTATGTTTCTGTGTTACCCCATGAGTATGATAACAAAGTAGAGAACATCCCTTACCCTCCCATCCCCCCTTACTGTTATGAACTGCACTCTGCAGTACACCACTCATATGCCCCTCCTTCCCAGCCGTCCCCAAAATTAATAACTATAACTTTAGTATCTCCGCTAGTCTACAAAAAACATACAAACTCTCTACTTGAGTTTTATAACTATGTGAAATGTGAACATTTTCTTACAATGAATATGATAAATATAGCCTTTTGTGTTAGGCAACTCTTGTGTGAGAAATACCTTGATAATGTAAACCCAAGTATTGAGCAAGTAATTTTCACAACAATGAAACCAACGGAATTAAAGCAAATAAGTCCTTAGGCTGGAGCATTGCGGTCCATCAGTTAAAACCCAAGAAAATAAGGCTACATGAAAATTTCCTGAAGTTTTGTAAAGGACAGTATCAAGGACTTAAGCCAGTCCTATAGTCTCTAAAATGTAATGCTAGAAGCAAATTTATAAATTATTTTGCCACTCATAGTAACAGAAGAGGTACTCCCATTGACAAAATTTGCACACTAGTTCTGTCCAGAAGTCCAGAGTCTTAGCAAATGAGGACCTCTCCCTGTAACAGACCCCTTGTACCTTGTACACAAGTAGTTAAGATAGTAAAAAAAAAAAAAAAAACATAAAACAAAGTCTGTATGTTATGTATGCACCAGGAGTCATCAAAAGGGATACATTGTTGTCAGCATACTACAAAACATAAAAAAAACTACTGCTGTTGACTCTCAGAGAAACACTACATCTGGTGCACTTTTCTAAGGAGGTTTTCGTTTTGACTCAAAATAGTCTGGTATTACCGCTCTGAATAATTTCCATGTTTGTATTTGTAGAGCTGAGGGAGCCTGCAGAATACAGCGTGTAAATCCTTTAGGAATAAGGAGGGTTACCGTTATTGTAAAATGGTAGGTCATTCATTGAAAGTGCTTTACTCCCCTCTACAGGCCAATTAAATGCACTGCCATATATGAGGTTGTTTCGATTGTGGCATTGATCGTGCACATAATCGCGAAGGCAAGCGTATCTGACAATCATCAGTTGCTTGTAAAAGGAAAATCCTTCCAGCAGTAAAATTCTGAGCTGTGAGGGTGGAATAAAGAGACACTTGGCTTCAATCTGCTGGTTTGTGCTGTGGTTGCAGTAGATTCAGGAGGGAAAAGCGAGAGCCCTTGGAGGAGTCTGCTTTACAGTTCAAGATTTTACCTCAGCAAAACAATTAAAGTTTATTTACCTTTTTGTCTGGGTGTCTATGCATGATTCATTAGACCTCTTGTGTTGTTCAAGATATGCAAAAGAGATCAGGAAATGCAGCCTTGAGCTTGGTAGTTGTCGTTTCAAGATCGTCATAACTTTCCCAGCTGCCGGCCATCAGTACCTGTAATTTTGCTGGATAGACCATCCTAAATTTTATGCTAGCAGCAATCACTTTGGAGACCAGGGAGTGGAATGTTGTTCACCATTGCCAGACAGTGGCAGGGAGGTCTTGGGCAATTCTGATTTTGTTGCCCTCTCACTGGACTTTGTGCAATTCCTTAACCTTGGCTAAAAAGTGCTGGCATTCAAGATAATTTAGGAATCGGAAAATTAATGGCAGTGGATAGGTTCCTGCCAGTGGCTTTGGGTGGAGGGCATGCTGTGCTCATTCTATTATATACTTAGAACCAAATGGTGAGGGGCCAGCAATTTTTTCAATCAATTTTTGCACAAATAACACTGTATCCTGGCCCTCTTCCCCCTCTGGAAGATCTAGAAGGACTGCGTTATTTCTGCAGCTGTGGTCCTCTAGGTCTTCCACCTTCATTTCAAGTAGTGCCATTTTTTGTCTCATTGAAACCAGGTCGGGGTCCAGCTTGTTGGCCCATTTTTCTAGGGAGTAGATTTGGGCAAGGAGGTTCATTGGGAAACATCCTCAATAGCCTGGGAGAGCATTTTGAGATCTTTTGTAAAGCTTTGCATTTCTTCCCAGAAAGGCTTAAATTTGTCAAGGAATCTCTGGAGGGTCAGGGGTTCTTGTTCAGCTGAAGTACTGACAAAGGCTGAAGCTTCTGATGAGCTGGAGGCCCAAGGCTTTTAAGGGGCCTTTTCTGGCGTGACCGGTGGTGTGTGTTTCTGCGGTGGTTTCCTCATTTCGGCATCCATGGAGCAAGTAAAATGCACCCTCTTGCAGTCGGATGGCTGGTACTTGCAGTCCAAGTAGAAGGAGAGTTATTTATTATAGGTATGTAGCAGAAAATTGAAGTAATACAGGTCAGAAGGCTGGAGTGGAGTAGTGGAGCTGCTTTCAGGTGCGCCGCATCATGTGGTCTCCTGGTCTTGCCAATTCTAGTCATATGGGATCAGGTATTCAGGATATACAATTGGACATTAAAGACATAAGAGATAGATTTCAGAAGATTAAATCAAATAAATCTCAAAGGCCTGATGGACTAAACCCCAGAATTATAAAGGAATTGGCAAATGAACTGGCTGGGCCTGTTGTTATGATTTTTCAAAAATCTCTCGACACAGGGACAGTTGTATCTTCTTGGAGGGATGCTCTTGTAACACCAGTTTATAAAAAAGGATCTAGGAAGGATAGTAAGAACTATAGACCAATGAGTTTGATATTGGTGCTGGGGAAAGTATTGCAGGGAGTCATCAAGGACTATATTGAGAATTTTCTTATAAATACTAACTTGGTGGATAAAACATAGCATGGATTTACAGGAGGCAAATCTATTCAGACCAATATGCTTTAATTCTATAACAAAGTCAGTAGGGCAGTGGATGAGGGTAGGGCAGTAAACTTGGTCTTTTTAGACTTGAGTGAGGCCTTTGATAAGATCCCTCATGACCAGCTAGTGCAGGTTCTATACAATACAGGTATGAATGGCACTTTGGTAGCATGGATTAAATCATGGCTCTCTGATAGAAGACAATGTGTGGGCTTAAGATGGTATATGTCCAGCTGGAGTGCTGTTACTAGCAAGGTACCACAGGGAATGGTGCTGGGTCCCTGCTTATCTAGAATATATGTAACATCTGTGCCCATAATGGAAGGATCATGGCTTATCAAGTTTGCAATGATGTAAAAGTGGGGAGGGTGGTTGAGAATGCAGTTGATACAGCCCAATTTCAAGAAGCACTAATAAAAATTGAGAAGTGGAACAGTGCTAACAGACTGGAGCTAAGCATTGAGAAATGTGCAGTTATGCATTTAGGGAGAAGCAATAAGTGCTTTAAATATACATTAGCAGGCAAGGACCTTAGAGAAACAGAGGAAGAGAAGGATCTGGGAAAACAAAAAACAAACAGATTGCAGACTAGAAATCATTATTTTACCATAACTAAAATGGCAAATATAAGGAGAAATATAAAGAGTAGAGACAGGAATGTGCTGTTGCCCTAGTATTCATCCATGGTGAGGCCAAGTTGGGAGTACTGTACCCGGTTCTGGTCACCCTACAATAGGACTGAGGTTAAAGCACTTGAGAGGGTGCAGCATGGAGTGACCAAAATGATTAACACAGTAAAACATTTGCATTATGAAGAACAATTAGAGGAATTTGGGCTGTACTCTCTGGAGTGTCATCGCTTAAGGGGTGATTTATGTTTGGTATACAAAGCCTTTACTAATACAGATTGATGGGATTGTTTGGATGTGAGGATGAGAGAGAACAGGTACACATATTACAGTTACAGGGAGAAACTGCTAGCACTAAAAGGAGGGCATCATGGTCCAGTCAGAGATTGATCAGCCTATGGAGTTCATTGCCATGCACAGTGGTTGGTAGTGGGACCATGGAGATTAAAAAAAAAAAAAAGATGATCAGGGGTTATTGCTATTAGTTGGCGAGCTGTTATGGGCATTTGCCTGCTTGGCTTGAGTTTACCTATGATACCTATACTCAGCTAAGCAGGGGATGTATACTGTAGGTAATAATACTAACAAACATCTGCAATTAGGAAGGGATTAGTTGTCAAAATACACCTAGTAAAATCAAAACATAGATGGCTACTGAGCAATATTAAAATAAGTAACTGATAAGAAATTGCTCCAGTACAGGGGGTGACCAAGTAGGGAGCTGATTTCAATACAGTGGTGACCTGGTTATAGGGTTGGTAAAACAGAGGGCCAGAGAGGACACAGGAATCAAGCAAATGTCAAAATGAGGTGATTCATATGGAGACACTTTTTAATTCAGTGGTCAGAATAAAATGTAGACACAGCTGATTGCTGGTGGTCAGGCTTACTGAACTGAGTCCAGGATGGTGGTATATGATCTGGCCCTAGTAGCCTCCATGGCTGACTCATACATGTGATATGTCCAACTTGCTTAAGAGGGAGATTTGGGTCAAATTAGGAGGGAGACTTGCCTGCCAACTGCTTAAGAGGAGATTTAGTCAAATTAGAAGGGAGATTGGCCTGCTAGTAGGGAGATGCCGTAACATCATGAGTTTGTCCTAAATGACATCAAAAAAATAAGAAAAAAGTAATTACAAAAATGTAATGTATTTCATTTTGTCAAGAATAAGCACTAAAAAGTATAAACAACTAGTTATATAAAGTTATCAGATACATTGTTCATCACTGATTTAATTTTTATGTGTCTTTATCTGCCCAAAAAACATGGATATTTTGGACAGAATTTTACTTAAGCAGGAGATTTTGTTTCCCAGGAGGGAGGGAGGGAGGGAGTTCAGTAAAAAAAAAACAGGAGTCTCCTGCGTAAAGAGGGAGATATCACATGTATGCTGACTCCTAGGCAGACTGCTGCTGTTCTTTGCACATATCCTTCATGCGAGGGCCCAAGTGAGAGGGCCACTTGACTATAGGGCAGTTTATAGGAAGAGTGCTCTTTCAGCTCCATTCCCACTGAGTAGTTCAGCCACCCAATTGATGGAATTAGCTTGCAGGCAGTTATCAGTAAAATGGGAGCCAACAAGCAGGCTCCAAAAGGGCTAGTTGGTCTGGTGGATGGTGGGCTCACACTGCTCAGGTGAAGGGGAGGAAGCAGCAACAGCAGCAGCAAGGAAAATGTGCTCCCTTTCACCCTCAGTGCCTCCATTGGTGATCTGCTCTGGAAAAAGCATCAGGTCTGAAGTTAAAATTTAGATTCTGGCAGGCTATTTCAGCTCCACCCTCCACTGAGTAATCTGTCCACCTAACTGGCAGAACTGGCTTGCAGGCAGTTATCAGTAAAATGGGAGCTGGCAAGCAGACTCCAAAGGGGTTGGTTGGTCCAGTGGGTGGCAGGCTCAGGCTGCTGAGGTGGAGGGTGGGAGCAGTAGCAGCAGCAAAGAAAATGTGCTCCCTCTTGCCCTCAGCAACTCCGGCAGCAATCTGCACTGAAAAGAGTAAAGGGTCTCCAGTTAAAATTCTAATTCTGGCAGGCTCTTTAAGTTCTGCCTCCCCTCCTCCAACCAATCATCTGTCCACCCAGTTGGTGAAATTGGCTTGCAGGAAGTTATCAGTAAAATTGAGCCAAGAACCAGGCTCCAAAAGAGATGGTTGGTCTGTTGGATTTGGGGGGGAGAGGGTTCAGGTTGCTCAGGTGAAGTGGAGGGAGCAGTAGCACCAGGAAAGAAACACACTCCATCCTCTCCTCAGTGGCTCTGGCAGTGAGCTGCCCCTCCCACCCCACCTGCTGAGTCATCCATCTGCCCAATTGGCAGAACTGCCATGCAGGCAGTTATTGGTAAAATGGGAGCTGATAAGCAGACACCAAAAGGGCTGGTTGGTCTGGTGGATGGGGGGGCTCAGGTTGCTCAGGTGGAGGGAGGGAGCAGTAGCAGCAGGAACAAAATGCTCTCCCTCTCACCCTCAGTGGCTCCAATTGTGATCTGATTTACCAAACTAGTATTCTTGGAATCACATCAACTACACCTGCAAATCTGCAGTTTATTGCATTGCATAATTCTTGCTCAGAAGCATTGCCTGTAATTGTTCATTTTGTTATACTCATTTCCATATTTTTGCATTTTTGTACATTGTACTGTGCACTGATTTGATATGATCTTGCCTCTTCGCCCTTTCCCCAGGACACATCTGGAAACAAGTCGTTACCAGCTCAGTATGTTTTTCCTAGCAAAACTTCTGAAATGAATAAAATACATACAGCAATCAATCAATCAATAAAACAAACAAATACGTACCTCTAGTGGGAGTGTACTGTACAGTTCAATAAGTTATGTCACACAGTGGAAGGGAATACTCAAAAAGGCAGTGTCAGATTCTTCAATTTCAATAAGTTTTATGAAGCCAAATTAAAAAAAATAAAACAGAAGAAAATCAGTAATCAAATCAAAAAGTCCATAGAAGTTATTCAGGCAGGTAATACAATGGTCAGCAACACCTGGAGTTCACCTAGTGCCTGGATCGAAAACAAGTACAGAGCTCTGTCTTGGCTGAAGCTCTGCCACAAATTAATGAAACTCAGGAGATGTCAGCTTTTTATACATCCAGGCATTACATGATTGGCTTAAAGGTCTGTCAGTCGTGACATCTTTTGATTGACATAACTAAATAACAACAAAATTAAAGTTCAGAGTACGAAAGCCATCATAAAGAATTTCCAACATTTATATAGATAAGACAAATATATACAATGGACACATATAGTACAGGTAAGTATATTTCCAAGTTTACATTCTTTTTAGCTTAACCCCGCCTCCTACCAGAAGTTCCACCCATCCCAGATCCTGCCTAAATCTAGGGGAGGTGTGGTTGGCCAGTCCCTAGCAAGAGGGGGAAAGGAATGGAAACGCACACCAGGAAAAGCAGGTAAGCATGAGGCCTTACAACAAAGGTTAAACAAACAAAAAATAGCAATTTTCTCTCTTTATACCAGCATTCTGATGCAAGTCAATATGCATCTATTTAGCATTAGAAAATGGGCTTGAAAATCTCTGAAATCTAATTGGCTGCTGGACATTCCCGGGGGTACATTAACTTACAGGTAGAGCCCTGTAAAAAGCAGTTACCAGCTGTGACAACCCCATCACTGGTACCATGGTGCCAGTCAGAATTTTCAATTTGATCTGCTGTCATTTTTTCCTGGTCACTTAGTGGAACAGTTACAGTGACAGAGTTGGCACATCTGGCACTAATTTTTTTACAGTAACTTACTTTAACCTGTAAGGACACCCAACACACTGATGTGCCACACACTCTGCCACTTTTGTCAAATATCTCCCACAGTAACAAAAAAATGTTTTTCCTTTTAAATTAGTAGTGCTAGAATGTTGCATGCTCAGCGCTACTGGTAGACAGAACCTCTGTCCTGGATTCCCCCCTCCACTCCTGCTGAAGCAAAACATTCCAATATCTGTTTTTATTTTAAAAAAACAAATCAGCTTCTGCCAAGTTCAAGAATCTGATTACCTGCATCTTCAGAAATATGTTTCCCCAACAGCCAATAGCACTGTCACTTTAGCCGACAGAAACGACCAAAGCAGAAAATAACAAGACTGAGTAATAATGGGTTTAGACGATGGTCTCACACAGTAGTCAAAAAAAAAGAGGAACAAAACTGAGTTGGGAGGGGGTCATGGCTCAAGAACTAAGGAGAGACTGTTCATAGCAGTAAGAAAACTGCAAAACAAGTGAGCAATGCTGCACTGCCCTCTACTGGTAAGCTTTGCTAAATACATCATTACAGGGACTACTAGGAAAGCAACTTTAAGATCAATTTTAGTAATTTTTATATACAACTTTTTTCATTTCTTTAAATATTACACAAATATCTTTACATACAGCCCATTTTCTAAGCTCAGTAACACTATCCAGGGTGGGCGGTATAGGCAATACCGGACCTTCAAGGGGCTAAAAGGCCCTCCACCGGTGGCATCGGGCCTCATTATGCCCCTGGGTGGTCCAGTATTGCCCAATACTGCTCATGCTGTTGGGTATTATTGCTTGCGTACTGCTGTTAAACATTCCTATTTCAAACAAGGGGGCTAAAGTGGCTAGATTAGCCACCTTTGAGAGGCTTACGTATGACAACAGAGGGCAACTTACCATATACCATCAGAAATGGGGAGCATACCTGAACTCCGCCTTAAGTAAAGTTCCTCTTCCCCTGCCACTTAACCCTCCTGTATAGAGAGGCCTGTGAACACTAAAAACCCATGCCCAGATGCGTTTTTCAAGATATGCTTGCAGTTGCTGAGGAGCAGTTATACCCTTCTTTGCTTAACCATATTCCTTCCTCTCTTTAATACTATATATTTCCCCTTATATATGTCTGTTAAACTACCTCTTAGAAAGACAGAAAGGAATGTCAGAACATTTAAGATATTATACAAATAAGCTTAGGTATTAGTAATTGATGTTTGTTTAAGATTTTTGAAAGACAGGTAGAGGTATGACTCCTTCATGTAATTCTTTATGATTTAGGTAAGGTACGTATAGTCTGGTCTGATTTACAAATGTTGCTATACTGTTAGATCAGCACATGTACCGTTCTTGTTTACAGTAATTCTTGAATAAATAAAAATTATTCTATGATAAAAAACAAACCAAAAAAACAAGGGGGCTAAAAAGAAAAGTTCTGCTACATGAGGACTACACAAAGGGAAGCGAGAGAGTGAGAGAGAAAAACATCTGATTGCTACAGGCCATCTCAGCTGCGTAAACAGCTAAGTGTGAACCT
Source organism: Neoceratodus forsteri (assembly GCA_016271365.2). NCBI lineage: Eukaryota > Metazoa > Chordata > Ceratodontiformes > Ceratodontidae > Neoceratodus > Neoceratodus forsteri. The sequence continues at coordinate 1,152,623,728 of CM057456.1, read as the reverse complement.
CAACTTTTCAGCAAGACAGAGAACGTTACAATACCTCTTTCAGTCATGAAAACAGACCGCTGTTCCAAATGGCATTGCAAACACAGAGAAGGGAGGATGAGGAGGAGAAAAATTTGTGCCTGAATGTTTTCACCCTCAGAGGTAACCCAGGCTTGGGCAATTACCTTTAGTTTTCTCTGAGCTGTTTTCTCTGTACTAACGCTTTATTCTGCAGCTTTAAAACAGGCAGGAAAACATGGCAACCTTTTACTAACATTCCGGCTCCCTGCCAGCATGGCTGTGGCAGCATTATACAATGCTCTAAAATTAAAGCACTACTACACAGCAGTTTAGTGAAGTTTTTCTCCATTTGGCTCAGCAAGAATTAAAGTTCAAACCAGGCCAATTATGACACTCAGCAAAAGTCTAGCAGAGCTCAGCTGTTTAGTTCACTGCCCTTAGAGAAAAACAAACAGCACAAAGAAACACAAACAGGAAAGGGCGATAGAGAAATGCCCATGTACAGAACAAAAAAGGGACAAATAATACAATTATAGGAGTTCTTAAAACACAGAAAGAGAGGCATTTGAGCTTTAAAAACATTAAGGCTCTTTTAAGGCCTGCAGGCTCAGCACCTCTGTATATAGTGATGCAGCTACTGGCAGTGTTTCACAATGAGAGAAAAATGCTGCATCTCAATTATCTAATGCTTTCTTTTAGCATACTCAGTAAAACATGTAAAACACTTTATTTAATAATTCCTCAGCTTTAACAGGGTCAAAAAACCTAAAGTTCTGACCCCAAACCCTAAGGAGGTCACAGACATGGCAGGAGGTGACAACACAGGAAGGAGGTCACAGGCCTGAAAAGATGGTCACCTCCTCACAAGGTGTACCTAATAAACAATTTTAGATGCACATCAACTACACAGCTGACCTACACCTCAAGTGATTTTACCTAATTTGCATTTTGTAGACACACATAAGCTGCATCAGAATTACACTTTACAGTAACTGCCCTTCTGCTGAACCTCATGTCTGCCTTTGTGAAAGTGCGGTTCAGGATCCTGGTTGCTGAGGCCTGGCTAATCTTATCTATAACCAGGGAGAAGCTTACCCTGTTATGGTCATTACTTCCCATCAGTTTTATGACAGTCACCTCCCCAAGGGGAATGGGGCAGGAATCAGGGGTTGAGGAACAGTGGGCAGTATTTAAAATAGGGATTACAAGAGCAACAGAATTATGCATTAAGCAGGTTAGCAAGAGGAAAAGGAAGAGGAGACCATTATGGTTTTCCAAAGAGGTAGCAAAGAAAGTGAAAGCCAAAAAGATTGCATTCAGGCAATACAAAAAGACACAAGCAGAAGGGGATAGGGAGAAGTACCAGGAGAAGCAAAGGGAGGCAGGGAGGTCAGTAAGGAAGCCAAAGCTCAGACAGAAGAACACATTGCAAAATCAGTGGGTAGAGGGACAAAACCTTTTACAGGTACATAAAGTGAAAAGAAAGGCAAAGGAGGAACAGTGAGACTGAAGGAGGGAAGATGGGGGCCATGTGGAGGATGACAAAAGTAAAGCTGACATATTGAACAGGTATTTCTGCTCATTCTTTACTGAGGAAAGGAGGTAATGGGTCTGGAAAGTACAAGGGGTGAGAATGGTGCAGAAATGGACACAAGTCCTTTTACAGAGAAAGGGTCCTGAAGGAACTGGAAGTAATAAGAGTTGATAAGCAATGGGGCAGATGGGGCACCAGGGTCCTTAAGAACTAAGAGAGTGGTGGCTGAACCTCTGGCTATCCTGTTTGGCAGATCACTGGAAACAGGAGAGGTACCCAAAGACTGGAGGACAGCAGTGTAGTCCCTTTATACAAAAGTGGGAACAAAGAGGCGGGGAACTACAGACCAGTCAGCCCTCACTTGGTAGTGGGGGGAAGATCATGGAAGCACTACTGAAGGAGAGATTGGTGGTACACCTGGTTGTCAGTGGACTACAGGACCCAAGGCAGCATGGTTTCACCAGGAGGAGGTCATGTCAGACCAACCTGGTTGAATTTTTTGACTGGGTGACTAGGGAGGTGGATCAGGGGAGGGCAGTGGACATGGCCCATCTGGACTTCAGCAAGGCCTTGACACTGTGCCACACAGAAGACTATTACACAAACTGGTGAATATGGGTGGGTAGGACAGTAGTGTGGTGGGTAGGTAACTGGCTGGGCGGCAGGACACAGAGGGTGGTGGTAAATGGCTGTCACTCCACAGAGGGAAGAGTGACCAGTGGGATACCACAGGGATCAGTGCTGGGACTGGTCCTATTCAACATCTTCATCAGTGACATTGAGCAGGACCTAGAAGGCAGAATTTCACTGTTCACTGATGACACAAAGCTCTGTAACAGAGTAGACACAGAGGGTGTAGACAGAATGAAAAGAGACCTGCAGAAACTTGAAGAATGGTCGGGGTTTGGCAGTTGAAATTCAATGCAAAGAAGTGCAAGATAATGCATATGGGGCACAAAACCCTGGCACAATATATCAGTTGGGGGTGAGGATATAGCATGCACCAAGCAGGAAAGGGATGTTGGGGTTATCATCTCTAATGACCTCATGTAGGGAAACAGTGTGACTAGGCAGCAGGTAAAGCAATAGGATGCTGGGATGCATAGGCAGGGCATCACCAGCAGGAAAAGGAGGTCATAATTCCACTATACAAGACACTAGTGAGGCCCCACCCGGGAGTACAGTGTACAGTTCTGGAGACCTTACCTATGTAAGGACATAGACAGGGTAGAGAAGGTTCAGAGGAGGGCAACCAAGTTGATACATGGATTGCATCACAAGTCCTATGAGGACAGGTTGATGGAACTGAACATGTACTCCCTGGAGGAGAGGAGGGAGAGAGGGGATATGACAGATACATACAAGTATCTTACAGGGAGGAACAGGGTGCAGGAATACACTGTTTTTAAGCAAAAAAAGATGTTCCAGGACTAGAGGACATGGGATGAAGTTGGAGGAAGGACAATTCAGAGGAAACGTGAGGAAGAATTTCTTCACAGAACCGGTGGTGGACAAGTGGAACACCCTGCCAGAGGAAGTGGTGGGGGCTGAAAAAATCACAGGATTTAAGAATGCATGGGATAGACATAAAGGAATTCTGGAGGTCAGGGGTAAGGGGCAACAGACTTCTAGGAAAATATAAACCGAACTTACAAGCTCAAATGGGCAGACTGGGTGGGCCATAGGCCCTTATCTGCCGACACTGTCTATGTATCTATGTATGTATCTCTATTGCTCAGAACATGGTCACATATGGATTTAAGCCTACTACCTTGTTGCACATGCTGTTCTAGGAAGCGGTCCTCGAAACTGGACAAGAAATCAGTCGTGGCTCTTCCAGAAGCCTTCTCAAGACACTAGTCAATACTAGAGAGACAAAAGTTCTCCAGGATCATGTCTGCATCTTATTTGGTTGCTTGCACAATTTTCCTGATCAGTAGGGCCCTGTGCGAAGCATGCTTTCATGCATGTTATAATTCTGCATGAAAATCAGCAATATGCACTCTCCCTTGAAATCCTTGAATAGTGGTGTCTTCACTGTGACAATGTGAAAAAAAACTGCATTTTTACAGCTGTGGGCAGAGCCTGCAGCTGTTTTGTGATTGCTCGCTCTGAAAACGTGGGATAGTGGAACGCTTCCTGTTGGAGTTTCTGAAGTATCCTTCCGAAACTCCAACAAAGCTGAAAACAGTCTGCCACGGTCGCTTCCTTTCAGAGCTGTAGCAGCACATTTTTGGCTGCTAATTCCACATGCTGGCACAATAACTGTGCATGCATGTAGCGTGCATGCGTAGTTCCACTGGCACCACCATCTTGGGAATGGCATTACGCCATTCCACACAACTGCTCATGCGTGAGTGTCATTCATGCACAGTGCCATTACTGTCACCATCTTAGGGATGGCATTCAGCGACGCTCATGGTGCTCATTCTTTAGAGCTTCTGCAAGCTTGCCACAGCCATATTGGCTCTGGCTAGAGTTTGTTAAACCAGCTGTTTGTACAGTACACATTGTTCGGTCCCTGTCATTCAGGCAATGGCCATAAAGGTGGTGAGAGGAGGGTCTGTGCTACATGTCTCTGCAGCTCTGTCAGAGGCAATAGCAGGTGTGAATGGCTGAGTCGGGTGCAAACTGGGGGTGGGGTGGTGAGCACTGAGTTGGTGGTTGGGGAGGGGGTGAGGAGTTATAAATATTTTAACGGGGATTGGCAGTGGCCACCAGACTACCAGGGATGAGAGTATTATTCTGCTTGGGGTTCAGGTGGGGGTTCTACCAGACTACCAGGGAGGACAGTATTACTTTACTCAGGGGTCAGGCTATAGGAGAGTCCACTTGACTACCAGGGATCTGTTAGTATTTCATCAGTGGTTGGGTGGGAGGGGGTATCACTGGACTACAAAGGATCTTTTAGTATTTCATCTGGGTTGTGCAGGAGGGGATACAACTGAACTACCAGGAAATCAGTTAATGTTTTATCTGGGTACAGGTAGGAAGGGGGGATACCACTGGACTGCCAGGAAGGGTGTTTAATTTATACTGTATTTATATTCTGACAGTGATCAGGTGAGGGTGGGGGATCCACTAGGCTGCCAGGGAAAGTATTTCATTTATGTACATGACCTAATGGCAGTTAGTGAGGATGAGGAATGAACTAGACTTACAGGAATGTAATGCCTAATTTTTTTCAGGGATTAGGTAGTAGGAGGCAGGAGCCACCATCACCAGGATTGCTAGGGGGTGAGTGGTTGCATACTCCTTTGAACATTAATAAGAGCAGGGTTCTAGAAGCATTAAATAGCGCTTCCTTGAAAACCTGTTTGCACTTGCAGAACCCTCGGAAATACCACTGTGCCCTATCTGCAAGAGGGCCGTCTCACTTGCATGGGCACAGTGATGTATTCAAAGCAATTGCACAATCTATTCTGCTCTACAAGGAGAGAATCTTTGACTTTGTCCCCAACCCCTTCAAATGTTCTATACCTGGTTAGTAGCATAGGTAGTTAATATTTTACAGGAGTGTATTAGTATAGACCACCTAGGCAATGAGGCCCGACGCCGCAGGCGGAGGGCCTTATAGCCCCTGGAAGGTCTGGTATAGCACAATACCGCCCACCCTGGAGGGTATTATTGCGCTTTGAAAATGGGCACTGTAAAAAAAAATAAGTTTAATAAAAAACTGCTAATAAAATAGTTGTTTCATATAAGTTTTGAAATAAAATAGTTCCTCCACCTGGATCAGAATGACTAGAAAGCACCCTTCCCCCAACCTGTTAGGATGAGGCACCTTTGCTTTTCTATTTGATTTTTTTTTGTTTCACTTAGAAAATGGGCAACTGTATTATACATGTTTTAAAAAAATATTTTTTTATGTTTAAATGTTAGGACTCTTAGCTGTTTCAATTATTCTGTGATAAAATAGTTCCTCTGCCTGGTCCTACTGTAGTTTTCAATTTGGGTTGGTTGCCCCCCACACACACACACACAGACACTGAGGGCTTAAGACTACTTTTTGTTTAATTTTTTTATTTGTATTATTATTTATTATACTATTCTGTATTTTTGTTTGTTTTCCCATTGGTTCTACCCAGTTTTCGATCGCGATCCACTGGAACTGAAGCTGCTTCCTGGTTTCATGCATAGCGGAGACCTGCAAGTGACACGTCAGATATGAGCCAGGACAGCAGTAAAAAAATGCTAGGGATATGAAGAAAATCAAAGCAGGAGAAAGGTACAATTAGCAGTCCTGCTTGTGTGTCCTAGTTTATCCAATTTAACACCACTAATGTTAGCAGAGGAAGGTGCAGCAGTGTATGTTGTAGGCACCGGGGGGAGATTATTTTTATGCATTTCCCTTCACTTAGGTAAACCGATAACTGTTTGCGGTGTCTGAGTACTTTTTTGTACTGATGCTGAGTTCTTATGGAAGAGGCATAATGACGAAAGGCAGACAGATGAGCTGAACAACTTCTAAGGAGGCACAGAATACTCATCATGATGTCTGTCATGAGTTTTACTTTATTTGTTTACTTCATTTATGTGGGAACTGATCGATTGGTTTAACTTATGGTGTGCGTGCTATTTGTTAAATGTGACGGTGGCTGGATAGTGTGGTACAGGAACCGGCAGGACCAGGAACCGCCAGGACTTGCATGCTACTGTTGCCTCGTTGAGGATGCGCTCTGCCGGTTTGGGGATTAAAATTTAGCGCCCGGTTTTTTGGATCAAGATACAAACATGAATCTACACAGTTTTTTTGCCACGGTAGTACTACCTATAATGTATTTTTTTGAAATGTTAGGCTTACACTTGATTCCAGCTTACAAATGTTGAATGGGGGGGAGATGTTAAAAGCTGTGTACCAAGTAGCTGACTGGACAGTATGGGGAAAAAATGGTGGTGTGACAGTGTCTAACATTCCATGGCACTATAATATGTGTGAACAGGTACTTGCATTGGCACTTTTAAAGGCAGGGCTCTGTTGTCTGATAGACGACCACCTTGGGAGGCTTATCAGCCAATCAGAGCCCATAGATTTCTTAGCCCATTTTCTAATAAAAGTTAGTGTTGTGCTAACCTTCTGAATATCAGAGCCAAAGCCTTTATTTAATAGGATTCCAAATATACTTAGAACATGATGAGAGGAAAAGAACAATTTTCATTTGGGAAGTAAGACAATTTACCTCTAACTGATAGGTTGGGATCTGAGTTTGTCCTTTACATAAATAACATTTTTGACCAAAAATGGAATGGCAAGGACTTAGAGTAGATACTTTTTTCAATCTGGTAAAGACAGGGAACATAGACAATTTGGTAAACCCAGTACAAAACGTAACATTTAGACTGAAATTATAGGCAGGGGTATTTTTAGGTGAGACTTGTCACAACTAATGAGTACACTGTACCCTTACTGATGCCACATGTTAATTCAGTAAGAACATTTATAGGGAAGGAAAAAACCACTGCTTAGGGCAAGCACCAAGGTGCGGTGACAGCACATTATGCTGCCACCTGGGAGACTGGTGTTTGCTAACAAGCCCTAGAATCCTACTTTGAGATGACAGGGGGCTGAATATGTCATGGAGGGGAAGAGGTTGTGGATTGCCTGACATTTGAACACCCCTTGCCAACTGACCAAGTAGCACCTTTGGGATTCACTGCAGAGGCATTTGCTTGGAGAGAAGGGTCAAGTAAGAGCAGAAGTAATTGTTGGGGCAGAGGACAGGTGAAATGATGGTTGAAAAAAATGAATATTAAAAAGATGACAAAGGAGAAAAAATGAGGGTTTGAAATATAAATATAAAAATATTAGATTGTGAAAGTGGAAATCTATATGACATCAGACTTGTGTACAACTTTGGCAATCAGCTAACACATTAAATGATTTGATAACTTCTGTTGTAGGAGACAGCCATTTGAAAGGCACCTCCATATGCAGTGTACCTTAGTGGAAAATTCCAGAAACTGATAAGAGGCTTGATTTTCAGACATTTGCAGCACATTTGTAGTGCATTTGTGCTCCATGTGATGTGACTGTTAGACCATGCAGAAGGTGATCTAACTTCTTGCCACTAGTGCTGTAAATTGTGCAATAAAAATTACACATGTCCCAAAATTAGGCATGTATAATATTTCTGCCGTAAAGTACAGAAAATGTCAAAAAGGCATCAAAATCTTTAAAAATGGTCCACAAACATTTTGGCACATTTGACATGATGCAAGCTGCACCCAAATGCAGCAATTGCACTTGTGTCATAAGGTATGAAAATCCAGCCCAATAAAACTCTAAAGCCTAGATGATCTTATGTAAACCTGAAAGGGCAAAAAAACTCCAATTTAGGATCCCCAAGCTAAAAGTAAATGTTGTACTTTACGTTCTAAAAGCAAAATATAGAAAACAGGCTGAAGGATGCTGCCCAGATAAAATCAACAGTCTGATTTTAGTCATCAGGAAACCCTGGGCCTCATAGTCTGACACTTGCGGTAGCCATTGCATGTGCTAAAGCTAGCACTAGTACCCAAACAGAGGTATTTTCAAATGCATTGCACTGGCATTAATATCTTTGAATATGGAGCTACACAAAGCATTATGCAAATGCATTGTACTGGTGCAACATGAATAACGCAACGTGGCTCAATACATTTGCACAGCACTGACTATAACAGTGAAGATAGCGCTGAGCACAGGGGGCAGAAGTGGATGTGAGAAGGGCACCAATGAAAGACACACAACACAGCAGCATATGTATAAAATCTTTATTGTGCAAGAATGGCAACAGGCTGTACAAAAAAAAACATGAACAAGAACAAGGGTGGAGCAGGTGTATAAACAAAAGAAAAAGGGCAACCACCAATGGGGGAAGGGGAGAAACAAAACAACAAGGACAACTGCCCCAACAAATGGGGGCAGCTGCTGTGTGTATAAAGGGGGGAACTAAGACAAAAAGGGCAATTGCTCATGAAGGAAGGGGAGAAATGGAACAGAAAGGGAAGCTGCCTATAAAAATGGGGAGGACAAAACCAAAAGGGGTAACCACCTGTATCAAGGGGGGGAAGAACAAAGACAAAACAGGCAACCATCCATTGGGGTGAGGCAGAAAAGAACAAAAAGGGGAGCCTTCTGTAAAAATTGGGAGTGGGAAAAAAACAAAAAGTGCAACTGCCTCTTTCAAAAAAATAAAAAAGGGCATACACCTGTTAAAAAAAGAGAAAAAAACCAAAACAAAATAAAAAGCACCAGCCCAATAAAAACAAAAAAAGAAAAGGCCACCTGCCCATTAGAAATCAAAAAACAAGAAAAGGGCATCCACCCATCAGCAGCACAAAACTCCATGATTCAAGGGGCTGCAGGTAATAGTGGTGGTGGTTGTTGCTGCAGCTGCTGCTGTAATGCAGATATGAGGTCCTCAGTGGTCTGGGTGTTCTCCACTCTCCTAACCAGCACCTGGAGGAGACAGATCTGGCACTGGAGCAGAGCATCCTTACCTTCACAGCTCACAATGTCCTGCCACTGTAATGCAGCACCCTTAGCACCTATGGAGAGAAATACACTGAAGTGAGCCAGCTGTGCACACAGGACAAGGGACACAGGAGTGGTGTAATATGTATAACAGAAGTACAACTAGCTGACAAATGGACCACAATGCCACACATAGGTTGAGGGAGGCAAACAGCCGCAATGGAATTTGTGTAACATACCAGAAACAGTACTCTGGACCCCAACAGTACATAATTGCACATACAGTAAGTGTGCTGTGCTGAAACGGAGTATAAGTGAGACATGCTAGGGGCACATGACAGCAGCAGGCATGCCAGATATGGGCATGGAGCACAAGTAACATAGCACCAAGCCAGAGCCTGGTAGGCAGTGTAATGGCCCATGTGGCTTGGAGCTGCACACATACACCCAGCACCCTGCAGACCAGCCATCCAGCACACAGGCCAACACAGATGTGCAGGACAACAGATATCCATGAGCCACCCTGTTCGGCTGCAGGGGCAGGCTCAGGCACACACGTGGCTCACATAACACAGCTGCACAGATGGGACTGGCAGTACTGCATGCAGCAGCCAGGGTAACATGTGTGCAGGGGTGTTATACATGGGTGGTCATTTTACACACTGTACTGTGGTCAGCAAACAACACCGGTGTGCGATGTGCAGCCACCTGGAGGCCCCCTCTGTCCCATCAGCTGCTGGCCCCACCCAAGGTACATGGTTCCCACTCATACAGAGCCAATGCAGGACAGTGGCCCTGTGAAGGCAGACCTGTGTCTGAATGTATGAATGGCCCTGTCCATGTACAGTGGAATAATCATACTCTCATCATCACTATGTTGGTTAGACAGTACTAACCATTCATCACAATGTTGGTCACATGTGGTAAAGTATATGTAGTGTCCACTAATGCCCACCTTGCTGCTGACCCTTTGCCATGTAAGTCTGGCTCTGTTAAGATGCAATGGCATGACACCCAGTACATATCGCACTGGAGATGTCACTGCTGCAGGCAGACTGCCACAGGTGCTGTATGATGCATATGGCATGACACAGTGATGTACTAGTACAACATTGGCTCATGCCTACCTCATCAGACAGATGCACAAACATAGTCCCAAGCATTTGGCACAACAGACCCAACCAACATTTGTCAGGTGTATCAACCGTGACTGGGAGCATTACCGTCAACTCTCTAGTTCACCAGGTGAGTGGCATATGGGTCATTGGGCATTCAATGTCAGTTGGCATTCATCTGTATCCCCCTTCCCCGGGTCATGCCTGAAAATAGGCAGTATTTGTCTAGTGCACTTGCCGGTCTACAAAAACTAAATAAATAAACTGTACGTTGTAATGCATGCCAAGGCACAGTATATACACACACACACACACACACACACACACACACACACACACACACACACCACGGCAGCATGTCTGCTGCAAGGACATGCACAAGACTAGACTGCACAGACCCTGACACACCAGTGTCAGTGATTTGGCAATGCCCCAAGAGCAGGGCAATTGTCCCTAGCCACAACTGTATAGGTGCTGCCCCCACAGGCATGCATGCAGCATAGTTAGGCACACGTGGACATCTGTCTCGAACCACAGAAACATGCAACATAGTGTACATGCAACCTGGAGTCCCAAACACACAACACAGGCTACTTACATGGATGCTTTTCTGCAGAGTGGCTAACCCAGCTCCCATCATGGCCTGGTGTGTCTTGCAGCTGGTCCTGGTGGCACTGCTGCTTCTCCTGGGCCCTGGCCTTGCCCTGTTCACCACTGAGGTCTGTGGAAGAGCACAAAGGAGACTTGATAAATATCATGCAGTGGGACACATTGTACAGTACCATAAACCCTAAACAGTATACCCATCCATTTGCCAGTACTGTGCATCATCTGCCACATATTTATTTATTTATTTAGCTTTTGTTGACTGGGTAAGTGCACTAGACAAAATATGCATATGCATGGTATGGAGTGACAGGACTGTGCAGCTGTGGCAGCACATGCAGACAGGTGTGCCATGGCCCAGCTGAAGCCAAAATGCTACATCTCACTGTTGTAGGTAAGGCCTAGCACAGTGTATGCCAACCCATGCAGAGCCCATATCCAGCTAGCCTCCCCACCCCTGTCCAACATACCCGTACATGTTAGCTACAGGCCATGTACACCTCAGAGTGTGCAGTAGGATGCATGGAGCACCAGGTTTCGTACAACAGGGACACGGGAAGCATACTTGTTAAACAGTAAGAGGGGACTTGGTACCATAGATGTAGCCTAATACAGTGGCCGGTACAAGAGTGGCACACCCTCTGCAATATAATAGTACACTATGCATAGTGCAAGCAATAATACCTAACAGGGTGGGCAGAATTGGGATACACTAGACTGCCCAGGAGGCATAATGTAGCCTGACGCCAAAGGCAGATGGCCTTAAAGCCCCTGGAAGATCTAGTATAGCCCATGTCACCCACCATGCAGGGTATTATTCTGCTTGGAAAATGGGCATTTTTTTTAAGTTTTATGATATGTAAACAAAAGTAGTTAAAAATGTAATAAAGTAGTTAAAAGTAATTAAGCATTTTGAATGTAAAGTAGTCCCTCCAGTAGCAGAATTATCCGTAGACAGTGCTTCAGTTTTTTACAGCTTTTTTTTTGTTCTGATGCCCATAGTACTTTGTCCCCCCAGACACATTTACATGAAGTTGTGTCTGTTGCTTTATCCCCAGCAGCAGTATGTTGCTGCTATTCAACTATTCTCCAGTGTAGTTTGGAGACAGTGCAGTAATGAGAGGGCAATGGAGTTGTGCGATCCGTGATCGGTGACAGGACATTTAATTGAATGTGGTTTGGAGAGCAGCTGAGAATGACATACCACCGGACAAAGGTTAATTGAAAGCTTTGGTGATTTTATTTAGGTTTTCAAGTGTTGGGAGGCAGAGCAAGCCCCACATTTGTTGTTTTATGCTCTTATTGCAAGTTTGCAGCTTTTAATCACGTTCAGGCCAGAGAGGAGCGGAACTTTTGTGAAATTCTGTCCTGCAGATGGAGTCTCGCTGCTGGCTTTTGGCACTAGTGAGAGCAGGCGGGCAGCCAGAGGTCAGGAGTGGTGACAACGCTGGAGTCAGGTCCGGGTTCTGCAAAACAAAAAATAAAAAGTAGGGTTTTTTCTTTTTGTTTTCTTTCATTTCTTTGAAAGTCGAGTTGTTGGGATGACTAGCTCTTGGAAGTTACTCATTTTGTCTCGAGACCAAGCGGTGGTGGTGGGGAGCTATCACTTGTTAGAGGAGAAAAACAACATGGTGGGTTTCAGATTTCAAAAATGACAACTGCTGCTTGATCTTCTTAGTTAATGAATAAGTTGGCACTGGGACTTGTTATTGTCTGGTTTCTGTCGGCACATAAATGTACCCCTTGGCAAGGGGTTCAGCCAATCAGAGGCCAGGAAATCTCCCTAACCATTTTCTAAATGGCATATGAATACCGGCATTCATGCTGCATAACATGGACAGTGTACACAAAACAGTTGGTGGCCACATCCAAGTGCTGTTGGGTATACCAACCACCACAGTTACAAAGAGAACATGTTATTTCTTCCCAGGTCATATCTGAAAATATGCATTTACTTGTCTAGTGTACCTTACCTGGTAAACAAAACCTAAATAAAATAAAATAAAACAAAATGAAAAAAGACAATTCCAGACTTCCAATGATGCACCCAATGTGAGTAGTCGTGTTATGGTGGAGCTCCAAGCCGGCTACACCTAAAGCCTTCTAGCTTTCACTTTCAAAGCCACCTTCCTCAGTATTTTACACCAGCAATTTACCTTTTTATTTTGCCAATTGCAGAACTAGCTGCAGATTCTCTGGAATACAGCTACTGCAGTCCAATACTCCCATGGCCTTCTCTCAGCCTCCACTGGTATCCACATTCTCTTCAGCATCAAACGCCATAAAATGGATTTCCCCTCTCAGTCTCCACCAGTCCTGGACGCCAATTCCTCCCTCCTCAAGTGCTTCATAATGGAGCTCATTTCTATCAGATTAATTGTTATGGCCAGTGCAGAAGACCTTAAGGATGTTGAAACCTCCCTGACTACTCTAGCCTGGTATCCTGTGATATGGGCAAGTAGCAAGTGGGTGCCTGCCGAAATGGCAACCCACTTTCGGCTGCTGCTCAATGGCGAGGGTGTGGGGTTGGTGACCGGATGAGGTGGGTCACAAAAAAGCAACAGGATGTAGCTCATATATAAGCACGGGGGCAGCAAGCCCACCAAACGTGGGGCTGAAGGGTTTGTGAAGGGTGGTGCCATGGGTTGCCAGCAAGCTGGCTTCATGGCGTAGTGGGCTGGGTGCTGGCCTGGGGTGGTGGAGATGCAGGGTTCGGGACTGGGCGCTGGTAGTTTTTGTTGCGGCCAGCCCAAGATAGTGTTTTTTTTTTTCAATATGCAACCCCCTTCCCCCACAACATGCACCCTCCTGGAGTTGAGAATCTTAACTTAGGGGGTTGCATGGGGCACAGCCCCCTGCATAAAAGCAATAATTTAAGTTATTTGTGCTGCTTTCACTTGCACCAGGATTCCACATCACTGAAATTGAATTTTGGCGATATGGGGTTGCGATAAGGGCATTCGGCATTCCGAATTCGCCCTCATCACATGGAACCCCCTAGCCTTCCATGTTAGTGATGCTGAGATGAAGGCTAGCTCTATGGAAAATGGTGCAGCAAGGGAAAAATGCACTATCATGGTGCTCTACTGCAAGGCCCAGCCGCTCGAAGACAAACTGGACGATCTGGAGTATTGGCACTGGTGCGACAGTTTACTAAATATTGGTATCCTCGAGAAAGCAGAGGGGAAGGACCCAGTAGACTTTCTAAACCACCTGTTTCAGCAGATTGCAGACCTGTCAGATGTGGGAGCCACCTACTAAATCGAGCAAGTGTACAGAGCCCTACACTCGTAACCACAGACAGGACAGCATGCCATCGTATGTAAGTTTCTTAACTTTCAGGACAAACTTAAAATACAGACAGTGGCCTGGGCACAGGGATCTTTCACCTGGAATGGGCAAAAATTCTTTCTTTTTAACAATGACAGCCAAGCAGTCTGAGAAAAACAGTGGGCTTCTAAAGATTTCAAAGCCCGACTACACTCTGGTCATGTCAAATTCAGGATAGAATTTCCAGCATGACATCATCTCCCTGCATACAGGAGAATGCACTGTTAACTCAGATGCTGTGCCTATCAAAAACTGCCAATCTTCCTGCCAAAACTCTTTCCCAGCCAAGTCAGCACAGGCAACTTCCCCCACCACAGACCATTGCACTGTGAGTCACATCTGAGCCAGGAAATGGCACAGCAATTCACACAGGAGTGATCTACAGGCATCCAGCACAGAAGGAGGAGGTAGATAGGACAATAGTGGAGAAAATACATGGGACATTAACCAAATTGAGGAAGCCCAGAGAAGGGGAACCAAAATGGTGCAGGGACTGCATCAGAAAGCATATGAGGACAGATTAACTGAACTCAATATGTATACCACAGAGCAAAGGAGGGAGAGAGGTGATATGATTGAAACATTCAAACACCTTAAGGGCATTAACAAGGTGTAATAGTCTAACATGTTTCAATATCAGAAAAATAGCAGGACAAGGGGACACAGCATGAGATTAGAGGGAGGCTGATTAAGGGGTAAGGTGAAGAAGTTCTTTTTCACAGAAAGGGTGGTGGATGCATGGAACAGCCTACCTCAGGAAGTGGTGGATATGAATACAGTTCAGGGCTTCAAACAGGCATGGAATAGGCATAAGAGAGCAATACAGATGAGTATCAATAGATAGGCCATTGACAGAGCAAAGGCCGATGGCACATTCATAAGGTAGAAAAAGAAATGGGCAGTCTGGATGGGCCTTGTGGTCCTTATCTGCCATCAACTTCTATGTTTCTATGGATGGCAGCAAAGGGGGAAGTACTGCTTCTGTGCGATTTTAACATGCCAAACATGGACTGGACCACCCCAGCGGCTGCCTCAGCGAAGAGCAGAGACATCACAGAATCCTTGCAGGAGTCAGGCCGCAGGCAGTTGGTTCATGAGCCCACCAGGGGCAAGGCAATCATAGACCTTGTGCTGACCAATGGAGATAGGATAAAGGAAGTCAGGGTGGATGGGCATCTAGGGTCCAGTGACCACCATACAGTGTGGTTCAGCATAAGTACAGTTTCGCAGGAGAGCCACACAAAGATGAGGGTCATGGATTTCAGCATGGCAGGCTTTGCAAGAATAGGGAGGGGATCAAAGAAGCTCTGGCAAGAAGGGATCCAGGAGGAGGTGTTGAGGAGCAGTGGGCACACCTAAAAGAAACCATAATGGAGGCAACAAATCAGTGCTTTAGGCTGAGTAACAAGGGAAAAAGAAGGAACCAACCACTATGGTTCTCAACGGAGGTGGCAGAGAAAGTGAGAGACAGAAAGTGGGCTTTTAGAAAATACAAGGAGACTCAGAAGGATGAGGACAGGGTGGTGTACCTAGAGAGACAGAGGGAGGCAGGGAAAGTAGTTAGGAGTGTGAAGGCACAAACAGACAAGAGATTAGCACAGACAGTAAAGAGGGGGGACAAGACATTTTATAGCTATATTAGCAATCGAAGGTAGGCCGGGAGGGATTGCAAGACTCAAACAGGAGGAAAGGGTGTGTGTAGAGGGTGACCTAGGAAAAGCATCTGTACTGAATGAATACTTCTGTTCAGTATTCACAGTAGAGGGGGAGGGACAGGGACCACAGCTAGGCAGCAGAAACAATGTGGGGAGAGAGGTAAACACCAGTCCTTTTACAGCAGAGAGGGTCCTGGAGGAATTCACAAAACTGAGGGTGAACAAAGCGATGGGACCAGATGACATACACCCCAGGATATTAAAGGAATTACAGACAGTGCTAGCAGCACTGCTGGTGGTCCTGTTTAGTGAGTCGTTCATTACAGGGTGGTTCCAGAGGACTGGAGTAGGGCAAATGTGATCCCTCTCCACAAGAGTGGTAGCAGGGAGGAGACAGGAAACTATAGGCCTGTCAGCCTCACCTCAGTAGTGGGTAACATTATAGATGTCTGCTTAAAGAAAGGACTGTTGAACACTTGGAAACCATGGGAGCACAGGATACAAGGCAGCATGATTTCATAGTAGGATGGTCAAGTCAAACAAATCTGATTGACTTTTTTGACTGGGTGAAGAAGGAGGTGGATCAGGAAGGAGCGGTAGATATCGCCTACCTCGATTTCAGTAAGACCTTAAACACCGTACCCCACAGTAGACTGCTGAACAAGCTAGGTAGCCTGGGAGTGGGCCACAAAGTGAAAAACTGGATTAGAAACTGGTTGAGGGGACAGGAAGTAGAGGGTGGTAGTAAATGGGATCAAATCCGAGGAAAGAAGGGTAACCAGTGGGGTGCTTCAGGGATCGGTCCTGGGGCTAGTCCTTTTCAATGTTTT
Source organism: Neoceratodus forsteri (assembly GCA_016271365.2). Classification (NCBI taxonomy): domain Eukaryota; kingdom Metazoa; phylum Chordata; order Ceratodontiformes; family Ceratodontidae; genus Neoceratodus; species Neoceratodus forsteri. Next base: position 1,152,607,202 of record CM057456.1, on the reverse strand, counting down.
CATCAGTGACATTGCTGAAGGGCTGAACGGGAAGGTTTGCCTATTTGCACATGATACCAAGATCTGCAACACAGAAGACACTCCAGAAAGGGTCGAAAGAATGAGAAGGGATCTGGGAAAGCTGAAAAAATGGTCAAAATTGCCGGCCTGGTGGTGCTGAGGGTTGAGGCACTGGACACCTTAACTCATGCTATTCTGGTGACCCAGGTTCGGAACAACCCCAGGTTGTCAGGGTGCCGGCGTGGGGGAGATGGCAAAACAGGGTTGAGAGGAGCCAGTAGGCTGCTCTCCTCTCCTCTCCTCTCCTGAGAGTGGTGGGGGTGGGCCGTCACCATCCTGTAGTTCCGCTCCCACTGGGTGGAAGTCAGGTGGAATGCTTAGGTGGAGGGGGCAGCAAGGATGGAAGGGCATAAGGGGCCAAGCTGGCACCATGGTGTGCATGCATGCATGCCTCCACACACACGCATGGCCAATGAAAAAACACTATAAACATGATAATTAAAAAACAAGCATTTGTCAATGCCGAATGTTGTCTTGCTGCCATTGGCAGTGCAGGAGTTAGAGAGATGCAGCATAGGAGTGGCAGTCAAATATTGAACTGATGCCAACCCACACCCACCCTGCAGAGAGTGAGAGGCATTAGGGTGTCCCTGTGGGTGTTTGTTAGTGCACTGCGGGAAAACATGCTGGGCAGGATGTGAAAAATGACAGCTGCACAGTTCATAAGGAGGTGTAATAAAATGCCAGTGCTGAAAATGTGGCATACAAATATACGGAATTTAACGGAGTTGCAAGGGTACATGGGAAATATGCAAGGCACGCTTGTAGCACTGCCAGTTTATGGGCGTCCGGCACCAAATTTTCAACATAGGCATTTTAGCACCTCTGCTCATGTACAGTGTCACTGTCATTTCCTCAAAGTGTACCAAGAAGTGATTTCACACAGCGACCACGCTATTCTGCGCCGGAAGTGCGGAAACACATTTTAGGCAGGATATGTGAAGTGACAGCTGTACTGTTGATCAAGAGGTGTGTAAAAATGGCAATGGTGAAAATCCAGAGTGAAAATATCACAAATGCACAACGGTATGAGCATGCGTGCAATCTGCCAATGCTGCGCTCATAACACAATCATTTTATGGAGTATCTTCTCCAAATTTTCAACATAGGCATTCAAGACTCTGCTCATGAACACTTGTCACTGTCATTTCATAATCTGGCCCCAAACGCACCGATTTCCTAGCGACTGCACAATTGATGGCAGGAAGTGAGAACACATTTTGGGCAGGATGTGGAAAATGATAGCTATACTGTTCAGAAGGAGGTGCACAAAAATGCCAATGCTTGAAAATCGGCGTTAAAATATTTGCGGAATGTGTGAGTTACGAGCCTGCACTGCGCAATGCACGCTCGTAAAACAGGCATTTGTTGAATTTTTTCCACCAAATTTGGAACATAGGCTTTTTGAGAGGCCACCTCATGAACACTGGCATTGTCATTTTGTTACTGGGTCCTGAAAGGTGATTTTGCACAGTGACTGCGAAATCACCTTTCGAGGCCGATTAACGCCATGACAGTGACAGAATTCATGAGGAGGGGCCCCAAAAACCCCATGTTGAAAATTTGGTGCCAAAATTCCAAGAAATGTCTGAGATATGCAGCAAAGTTGAAAAAACCCTATTCATTGCATTATACAGCTTACCAGCATTTCCTCAATGCAGCGATCGGCTTTGAAGAGTGCAGACATGTTTCCGGTCCACGGAAGATTTTCACGCTGGAGTCCGGGGTGAGGAGAGGCAGGGTGCACAGTGGGTGGGTGCGGGTGGGAGGGGCATCTAGACTACGAGGGACGGTTTTCGTTTTGCAGGTGAAAAAAAAAGAGGAAACCCGTCGCAGGACAGTTTTCGCATTACAGGGCATTTGGCACGCTGGGGTGGGCTCCCAGTGTGCCGACTAAGTGGGTTTTTTGTGGGGGTGTCAGTAGCCAACGGGGGATTGGGCACCCCCACTGGCAAATAAAGACGGGGAGGGGAGCGTGAGCTGAGGGGGATTGGGCACCCCTCTCGGCATTCAACAGTTTGGGGGGTGATGCCAATGGGGAGTGGGCTCCCCCGTCGGCGGGCAAAGAAAGCGGCAGGGCGCTCGAGCCGAGAGGGATTGGACACCCCCTCGGCATTCCACATTTGCGGGGGGGGGATGCCGACGGGGAGTGTGCTCCACCATCGGCACACAAACACGGGGGGGTTGCCGACAGGGGGATTGGGCACCCCCGATGTCGGGAAGCGTGAGGTGGCTGCCGCTCGCCGACCATGGTCATAATGGCGGCGAGCACGGCAAGCAAAGGACCGCTGCATATGACGAGCTTGGCTCGGATTGCAGCGGACCTTTGCTTTGATGTGCTTGCCTCATTATGAATGCATGGTGTGGCAGTGGCATGCAGACTGATTGGGGAATGAGGGACGCACCTACTGATGCGTGCCCTGCAGTCGCCCAACAGCAGCCGTGCCCCCAAGACCCGCACTAGCGCAAGATGTTGCTTGCGCATGCGTGCAAGCCAACATAAAAATGGTCAAAAGTGTGGCAATTAACATTTAATGCAGAAAAGTGCAAAATCGTGCACCTGAGGTGAAGAAACCCTGCGGAGAGCTACAGGATGGGTGGAAAACGCTGACAGTCACCAGGGAAGAGAGGGATTTGGGGATAATCATTTCAGATCACCTAAGGGTTGCCAAACAGTGTAACAAGGCTGTGGAGAGGATCAGTGAGATGGGGAGGGACAGTGGGATGTCGGGGTGCATAGGAACGGGTATCACTAGCAGAAGACAGAAGGTGGCAATGCCATTGTACACAATGCTGGGGAGGCTTCATCTAGAATACTGCATTCAGTTCTGGAGGCCACATCTTTGCAAGGACATAGACAGGGTGGAGGCGGTCCAAAGAAGGGAGACCAAGATGGTGCAGGGCTTGAATCAGAAAACATAAGGATAGATTAAAAGACCTCAATATGTATACACTTGAAGAGAGGAGGGAATGGGGGGATATGATAGAGACTTTCAAGTATCTTAAAGGCTTGAACAAAGTGCAGGTGGGCAACATCTTTCAGTACAAGAGTTGTACAAGGACGAGGGGGCATGAAATGAGATTGGAGGATAAGGGAAAATGTGAGGATGTTGTTCTTCACAGAAATGGTGATAGATGCTTGGAATAGCCTACCTCAGGAAGTGGTGGGCACTAACACAGTGGGGGGATACAAATATGCATGGGATAGACATAAGGGAACCCTAGATGTGGGAAAGAGATGTGAAAGCCAATGACCAAGTAGGGTCAGCAGCTGCTGATGCAAGCAGGGAATACAGGAAGACTAGGTGGGCCTAACAGCCCTTATCTGCTGTCAACTACTATGTCACTATGTAACTGCCGAAGTGTTGCTTCAGCTTACTGTCTGGGCAATTTTGTTTTTTAATGTGGGTCCATAACAATAGACATTGCTCAGTTTTGCAAAGGGGGGGCACTGTTTACTCATTGCTCACTGGCCTAATGGAGCTACTCTTGCTCTACTGCTATATTAGTTTTATCTGACTGTGCAGCCCACGTCTTTTAATGACCCTGCTTTGATGACAGTTCAGTGCTGCACTATTTTCACACTGCTCCATTTGCAAGTCCCTTCCCAGTGCTGCTGCCCCTGCCTTTCCCACCAGCCTGCCTTGCTCTACCTCCTCCTTGCCAGCTGCCTAAGCTTCTGTCTGCTTCCATGGCAATCCCTATCCATCTTCCCGACTGCCGTTGGACACAGAAACCAGCAGCACTGTGCTTCTACTGTAGGGTGTCAGCATGGACAGAGATTCTGAACTTATTAACTGTGCAAGCTTCTTCATGATATGTTTGCTACAGCCTCTTGAACTCATGCCTTCCCAGCTCAGTATAGAAAATATTTACTCTAAGGATTCCTGCGCTGTTCTGCCTGCAGCTTAGCTGGGGCTCTGGACACTGCTGTAGCTTCATGGTAAGACCTTAGCTATTGGCTGGGATACCCTTGATGGCTTTCTTTCTTGGGGCAGCATGGTACTCCCTCGTTTGTTACCCCACCTCCAGTGCTGATTCACTTTACCTATGGATTGCCCCACTGAACTTTACACTTCTTTTCTGGACCTAGGTTTGTTGTTTTGACTGGAAATACATTGAGCTCTGTGGTTATTTTTTCTACATTTCTTGTTACACAGTTATAAGATTTACTTCACTGTTGTTTGCAGTTCACTCAATTCACAAATTGATTCTTATGCTTGGTTTGCATACTTGTTATACTGTTTATTCTAGGTTGTTTGTCCTCACGGGACGGCAGTGCAGTAGGGTGAGCTAGATACTTGTTTCTCGCTTTCTTGAGGGTAACCTTTAAGAATTTTTTCCTTGCTTTTGGATGGCGCAACTTTAGACACTCTTAAGTCCTGAGCTTCCTCCCACCTGGGCCCTTATCTGGGTGGAGGGGGATGCTAGCCATACTATTCAGCACCACACGCTCTTGCTTCAGTCAAGATCCATTAGGCACATGCCAGCAGAGTCTCCATGGCTAAATGCTATGGGTACCATGGAAAATACAGTTGGCAAACAGTTTCCCTCTGCTCTGCTGTTGCTTCCAAGGCCAATCTGAGGGGGGAGGGGTGGGTGTTCTTATACCACAATTGTACCAGACATGACCAGCTCTGTTCCTGCATGACTCGTGACCAGAGGTTCTATCCCAGTTGTTATGTTAGCATCGATGGCAAGTGTTTACCCTGCAACTATATCCTGACTACGCTCACCACTGCGTCAGGAGCACTATCACTGGACCTATAGTCCAGGCTCCTAGCAGTTTTCTATACTTCAAGTCTGTTGCTTAGTTGGGAGTTCCCCACTCATAGGAAGTGTGGGGGGGGGGGCTCTTGTTTCTTGTTTCTGTGTTACTATTTGTCTATTGGGGTTTTGAGGAGGGAAGAGCCAGCTCTGTCAGGGAACAGTTCCCTGCTCACAAGACTTTCATCTTTCTAGTAAACATTGTAGCTGTCTTGCTCCTGAAAGCATCCCTTGCACTACTGCTGGGTTGCACACTGCAGGGATCCTCCTTGGCAACCATGGCTAGCAACCCAATTACTTTTGTTATCTGGAATGTTAAAGGGGCCAGCTCTCCACAGATGTGTGCCCAGATTCGTATCCACCTAAAACAATACAATCACTCAATTATTTTCCTCCAGGAAACACATTTATGTGCATCACATATTTCCCTTTTCCAGAGAGGGTGGGTGGGCCAGGTCTATGGCATTGGTCTGAACTCCAGAAAAGCTGGTATGGCCATCCTAATTGTTCGAAAGTCCCCATTCCATTTACTGGACCAGGTTGCTAACCCCCAGGGAAGATTTCTTTTATTGAAAGATGTCCTGAGTAAGACCACCATAGTACTGGCTAATGACTCTAATAGCAGTGGTCCTCTTTTTTTCATAGCGCTCCTCTGGCAGCTTTCAGATGGGTTGCAACACCCCCTTATTCTGGGAAATGACTGGAATGTCATGATGGACAGGGATCTCCTCAGATAAGCAGGCCCTCTGAGAACTGGCTGCACCCTGGACTGCATTGATCCTTGGAGGGTACTTCACTCTCTGCAGAAAGACTTCACCTTTTTCTCTCTTCCCCATGGCACCTAATCCCATTTAGACTAGTTTGTTCTAGCTCCTACCTTGTATCTCAACTATACACCACTGAGATTCTTCTGGAAGTTATTTCTAACTACTACCCTGTACGCCTCTCTCTGACCCTGACAGACAATATTGAGTGTGATAAAACCTGGAAAATCAATAATCACATTTTAAAAGATCTCAATGTCTTGCAATCTTTAATAGATTTCACAGCTACCTTTTTTCGGGAAAATGCAGGAACAGCATCCATGGCAGCTACCCTCTGAAGTGCATATAAGTGTGCAGTTCAAGGGGAACTCATTTGCCTCTCCAATTCTCGGAAGTGAAAGAATCAAACACAAACCTCTGCCTTCCTCACATGTATCTGGGAAACAGAACAAACTCTCTCAAGCGAGACCCCACCACCATATGGGAAGAACCTGGCATTCTCCATGAATGGTATCATGAACTCAATAAAAATTGTGCCAAGCTGGCCATTTTCTGTACCAAAACCCTCTATATTTCCCATGGAGAGATGGCATGTAAACTCTTTGCCTCCCTTCTCCACAATCAAGAAACATATTGCACCATTTCCTCACTGATGGGCCCTTCTACTGGTGAAGTCCTTAAGGAGCTGAGGCGCATTACTCAAGTGTTTCACACCTTATTCTCCTAGCTATATAATCACCCAGATTCCCCAGCATCTGAAGAGGACATTGACAGTTACCTGTCTTCTATCCCACTGCCCACCCTTTCACTGGACCAACAAGAACTTCTCTCTTGCTCTGTCACTATCGCAGAGATTCAGCAAGCCATTGGAACCCTCAGCCCAGACAAATGCCCCTGACATGATACCTTTTTGGTGGATTTTTACAAAGCCCTTCAGGATGAACATTTGCCCCTGTTATACAGTATGTATACTGAGGCACACCAGACTCAAACTCTAGATACTGTCTTAGAGCAAGCTACCATCTCAGTTCTGGTGAAGCCAGGGAAGCATCCAACATGGGTTCATAACTACTGTCTCATTTCTTTGATTAACACAGACCTTAAGATAATAGCAAAACTTTTAGCTGACAGGTTGCAACAGGTCTGGATCACTTTACTCAGTCCAGAACAAGTGGCCTTTGTCAGTGGCAGGACATCTTCAGATCATCTCCAGAACCTTTTTTTACCTTCTCTCAGTGTCTAGGGGTGCAGAAACCCTAGCAATCCTCACCTCCCTGGATGCTGAGAAGGCACTTGACTGTGTTATATAGCCCTTCTTATTCCATGCACACTATCACTATGGCTTCCCCTCAGACTTCATCACGTGGCTTCGTCTCTTCTACTCTAGCCCTTCAGAAAAAAATAGTTACAATAAAGTTTTTTCCTCTGTTTTTTCTCTCAGGAATGTTACCTGCCAAGGTTGTCTCTCTCCCCATTTTTTTAACTTATATCTGGAGACTTTTATTATTAGAATCAACCTGAATCAAGATATTAAAGGTATTCTAGTAGGAGGGAACACCAACAAAGCCTCTTTTTATGCAGATGACATTCTGCTTTTACCTGAATGACCCTGTTTCCTCTCCATGAAATGTGCACCTTTGGTAAACTTTCTTTTTACACATCTAAACTCTCTGAATCTGTTATTCTAATTGTAAACCATAGAGTTCAGCGACAAGACTTGGCTCCTTTCAGTCTTAGATGGACATCCTCCTTTGTTGCATATTTAGGCATCCACATGTCACCTTTGCTGCATCAAATGATAGCTGACAATCTTACCTCCTTATTAACTGTGATTAAGCAAGACCTTCACCATAGGTCTTCTCTTCCTCTTGCCATACGGGGCAGGGTTAGTATACTCAAAATGAACATTCTCCCACTTATCCTTTTTCCCACTTAACATGCTCACTGTTCAGCTCCCTCTTCAATGGATCCAAATATTTCACAGCACCCTTTCTTCCTTCTTGTGGCAAGGCAAGCACCCCAGACAAGCCTATACAAAATTGGCTGCCCCTACATCAGCTGGAGGCCTCGGTCTGCTAGACTTCTAGTTATATTATCATGCTGCCCAGGGAGCAAAATACCTCCATCGGGGCTCTCCTTCTCCCCCACCAAACAATTACCCTTACCCAGAATGGCTAGTAATCGACACAGACCTCTGAATGCAACATGGCCTTTTGATCCCATCCCTGTTTTATACAAAAGTGGCATCTGTTCCCAAAACCCTGAAAGGAACCCCTATTGCAACATCTCTATTTATGCTCAGCTTACACATCTTGCTAAAGCTCCTCTAATAACACCTCAAGAGCAACCTCTTTGGTGTAACCACAACTTTTGTATTGGTGGTAAAACCATCAACCACCCAGACTGGCACACCAAGGGCATTTCCACACTTTCCCACCTTCTTCATAACAGTCAGTGAGCCACCTTCAGTCAGCTTTAGGCTTCTCATCACTTGCCCATGAAAGACACCTTTTTCTTCTTACAACTCAAACATTCTGTAGTTGGAGCTCTATGCACTCAACCACCTAGAAATCCTGATTCTCCAGTTCCTCACAAGCTTGTGCAACGAGCTTCTGAATCCCACGCTATCTACTGCTTGCATAAGGCTGTCTGTGACTTGTTGTCCCACAGATTTGGAAACCTGGCACAAGCCCTCCCCTGGGATGCCTCTAGTGAAACTTGGAAGATAGTCTGGCTTAATGCCCATAGATAAATAAAAATAGATGATCATAGATTTATGCAAATTAAAAGCCTTCAAGATATGTGTAATACTCCAGAAAGGCTGCATGCCTGGACAGCCTTCAACTCTTCTTTATGCACTAATTACAAAGCAAACACCGGTACCCTCAAACATATCTTCCTTGGTGATCCTAAGGCCCAGTACCTCTGGCTTCAAGTTTCTCAACTTCTTGATGCTCTCCTTGTCCTACAAAACATTTTCACTCCAGATAAATGCTTACTTGGACTGGGTGTTGAATGCCATATGTGTCAACGCAAATACCACTTTATGTTAATTACACTTGTAGTTAAAAAATTATACTGCACCATCGGAAGGACACGTTTACCCCTGCTCTTCTGAAATGGCACTAAGATGTAATGCAAGCTCTTCGCATGGAGAAAATGCTTACCTCCTTGCACCATAGGCACACGGCCTTTTGCACTTACTGGAAAGAACTTTATACCATTCTAGGGATCTCAGACCTAGTCTGACTAGCGCACAGTTACAAAACTGTAAGGATAAAACAATTTATTACTTGCAGAAGTACTTATGTTGTGTATTTGGACTGGTGCCCTTGTGGCCTACAATATGTAGGCAGAACTGAAATAATGCTTAAAATCTGTACACAAGAACACATCAGGAGTATTTACAACAAAACTATGACAAACGCTATTGGAGCACATTTTGTGGTGGCTCATAGGGAAAACCCTACAGGATTAAAATTTACTGCCCTTGAATTTGTGCCACAACGTTTTAGAAGGGGTGGTAGACTCAATATGCTCCTTAAAAAAGAGAGCCGTTAGATTATGACTCTCAGGGCTTTGAGTCCGAAAGGGCTTAATGAAGAATGTGATATGAGACATTTTTTGAAAGATTAAATCACTTTAACAGGTCTTTATAATATGCATAGATTAATGTATGATTATTAGAATTATGAATGCATCCCCATTGGGGGCTTTGTTTTGTATTTTAATTTAATTTTCATTTAAGCACTCAATGTGTTTTTTTTTTACGCCCTTCTTTTCCAGCTTCCAAAACCCTATCTATGAGCACCCATTTTGGCCATGGTCTTCTCCCTCAACCACACTGCCTGCCAGCAAGTTCCAGTCTTTGGACTTTTTATTTCACTAATCATAGACAGTATTTAATAACCATCTTGTGGTATCAGCTCCCTTTTTCCATGCTGCTTGAGGTTTTTTGAAGTTTGTTGAAGACATCATACATCCCATTCCTCCTTTTGGGAACATCTGTCTTCGGGAACACATGTATTTGATTTTGTATATGAAACTGTCTTTTTTTAGGACTTTTTGCTGTTTCAAATCCCTGCAATCACTAAAAATAAATGCAAAAATTGACTGGTATAAATTCCTTTTCTTATGTATTAACTATTCAGTTTTTGTGGCTTGGATCATCATGACTTTTGAGTCCCTGTTTTTTCCACTCTTTCCATTATATCACATTTAGTTTTTCTAACAGCTTGGAGCCCTTTACGTCCCCCTTGCCTGTTCTCTTTTTTGGCATGGGGTCCTTAACTCTTACGAAACATCCGCGGCACTGAATGCTGTAACCATAAGGCGTGCGCTGCAGTATCGATAGGCAAAACACAGACCAACACAAACCTTCACACGCATATACAGTCAATGGACCTGTGTTTTTGGGAGGGGTTTTGGCCCCCATGATGAGGGGGGTTTTGCCACCCACACCCCTCAGAATTTAAATAAGAAACTCCGGGGGATACGGACATTGGGGATGGGGAAAAGTACTGTTGGAGGGGTTAATAAAGAAAAAAGCCACAAAACATTGCAGCATGGGAAGACCTGGTGGAAACTGAACCACGGTCCCAGGCCTCCCATTCTGCCATGTGCTGGTGCCCTAGCCACTCCACCAGGGGAGCGGCTCAACCAAGCCCCCAGCACACGGCAACTTGATGACACCAGATAAGAGTGCAGAATGACATGGGTAGTGCTCTTTTACTAGCAGTGTTCTACCCCTGTCACTGAAACTACAAGCGCTCAATAGACAGCGTGGTATTCACCACGCAGTCTTTCATTTGCTATATTGACCCAGTAGGATCTTTTTCCCCTCTCCCTGCCCTCCCATTTTAAACACTTTATATCTATTCTATTCTCCTTCCCCTGCTCTTTTTCTCACATTGTTTTCTTTTCTCTTTCTTTTTGGGCTGTGTGGATGCCTTAAAAAGTGTTTTATGTATTATTAGCAATTATTTAGAAGTTTTGGCATTGGACTTAGAAGCCATTTTGTCAGTGCCAGCTCAACAGCCTCCCAATAGCCCACTGCAATAAAAGGCGGAGTCATTAAATCACAATATATGATTTAAATATTCAAGAGTTATTTTTTATTTTTCATAATTTCGAGTGGGCTTTGCATTATTGAGAAGCTGTATACTAGCTACATATTCTCTCTCACAGACCTATCCATTTTCTTATTTTGTTTCATTAGACACATTACAAAGAAATCCTGTAATCTCATGTACATAGCACTTTAATCATATGATATAAATTTGAAGGTCTGTAAAATCACTCAGACACTCCCCTGATGAAGACCTCATGGTCAAAGTGCTGGGACTGCTTGTCTCTGTTTCCTTGTGGACTCTGCAATAAATGTGTATTTCACATTGCAAACTTGGGCTCCTTGTTCTATCACTCGAGTGCACTATCCTTTATTGTTTTATGGAGAAAATGCTCTGCTCATTGCATCACAGGTGCGCAGCCTTTCACACTCACTGGGAAAAGCTGTATACCTAGCAAGGGATAATAGACCTAGTCTGACTAGATCACATGGCCCCTGGGCCTACTGCAGCAAGGCATCATTTCTTATACATTGATACACTTATCTCTTGATGGCTACTTCTCAGGGTGAGTGGCAGGCTCCACTGAGTGAGCGGCCAGGGTGTTGGGTGGGATTGGGCATGCGGCCCTGTATTTTTGTTTGTCTTTTATTTGTGTATTTTCTTACTTTTCTGTCTGTTCTAGTCCTATGTGTACCATTTGTACTGATGTTATAAAGTACACTTCTTAAAAAAAAAAGAATAAGTATATTACCTAGTCATCCACCCTGACACTGCAGACATGTCACTGTGACAGCACACAACTGTGCTGTCATGGCAGGTGCACACCTCAGGGATCCACAGCATGTTCTGTAACATACAGGGCATTGGTGGACATCCACTGGGGCAGTGTTCCCACACAGCAACTTTGGTTGGATTAGGCTATATAGCTGAGAGGGCCCCATAGAACAGGGGGGCACAACAGGGAGACAGTGGTCTTGTGCAAGTCCCTCATGCACATGACCTGGGAGGTATATTGTCCTGGAAATAGTACTACACACAGGTCACCACCAAAAACATAGGTAGAGCTCTCTGTACTCACCTGGCCTTGGCCCAGTGCCACTCTTCACCATCGCCCTGAGCTGCTGCAAGCAGCGATGTTCCCTACAGAACATGTCGTCGTACAGTACCTGTGATGGCTCTGATCACCTGTGCTGGTGAGACTGGTCCTGCAGGTGAGGCGCCTACCCACAGATGCCCATATTTTTCTTCTGGAATAGTTAGTCTCTCCCCTCACCAAGCAACTGATCCTCCCTGGCAACCACCACTTCCACCAGGTTGGCCAGTTCAGCTGTGGACCACCTGAAGTCCCTTTGTAGGACAAGCCTTCTCCAATTCGCTATTGTTGATGAGTTTCAAATTTGGCAACAGCACCACAGGGCTTGCTCACCTATAAGGCCCAATATGGACTGGGCCCTGGCTAGCTGTCAGACCTCCTTACTCCTGCCATTCTGGCTCACTCCCTCCCTCCGTTCCTCCACCCAGGACCTACTGGCAGTTCTGAGCTGAAAACCTTGGGTGATCGCTCATTTGGGGTGGCGGCCTGGTCCTCTGGAATTCGCTCCCAAGATCATTGTGAGAGGTTCCTATGGTGGAGGTATTCAGGAGGGACCTGAAGACCCATTTATTTAAGCTAGCCTATCAAGCTGATGTATTTTAATTATGCTTGAAGTCTTTGAAGTTTATAGTCTGTTTGTTGATTTTATAAGACCCAGTAAATTATTCTGTATGGCGCCCAGAGCCTCCAGGATTGGATGCCTAAAAATACAATTTTACTTATTTACAGCACTAGCAACAGTGTCCTGGCTATATGGGTGTGGCCTTTTTTGTTTGCACAAAACATTTTGCTGTCAGTGCTGTGATAACATTGTCTTGCACAGTGCAAAGGGTACTTCTGGTGGGGGGGTGGAGGCCCTTCAGCACGTGGCTGGCATGGGGTAGCACGTGCGCAGTGTGTGCATGCATAGCGTGTGCATGCACCTCCCTGTGCAGCTCTGTGCAACACCATTGTGCAACAGTATAGTATGCATGCCTGCACTGTATGATGACATTGTCCACAATGTGTGACATCATGTCAGTACTGTAAATGGATGTTATGCTTGTGCAGTTCCAGCAATAGTGCTGAAACAAACCTGCAGTATTCCAACAAAGTATGCAAATGATCTAATTTCCCATTCTAATGGCACAGTCCATACAACTGGAATGTATTCATTCATTAGCATTCCTGACTGTGTCTGGAGCATATAAAAGGTGCAAAGTGCACAACAAAGATTCTGCAACAGAAATGCAAGTGGTTAGAGGTAAGTGTATTGTGGCATGGCTTACAAAGGGATGTGTGTTCATTGCACTGTGTTTATGCTCTATCTGGACTGCACTATGGCTATATCTGCATATGGTCAATGCCTATGTTAGGCAGGCAGCTGGCTCTGTGTTTGGTCAAGCAATGCTGGAACACTTGCGTGTCTCTGTCAGGGGTCTTTGTGGCATTCACACCAATGTGCCTTTATTCTGTGATCTGCTGTTTGTATGCAATGCTCACATCTGTTCTTTATCTCCATTTCCAATAGATCTCATGGAAGAATGGGAGAGATCATGAAGCTACAGGTTCTCGGAGGAAGATGTGCAAGCACTGGTCAAGGTCTGTGTTGCTCATTAAAATCAAGGCCAGGATAAAGCAGGACTGGTTAGATATCACTTAGGCAGTGAATGCCATTGATGGCCAAAACTGCTTTGTGGAGAGGGGTGAAGAAATGGCTGGATGACATCAAACACCATACAAAAAGGTCCCAGAAAAGGCATGCTAGGACATGCAGGCCACAGGTGGTGGGCTCCAGGCAGAAGAAGGAACTCTAGCCTGCCCCTGCAGAGGAGGTAATAGCCTGAACCCTCTGGACCATGGAGGTGACAGGTGTGCTATGAGGTGGCTATGAGAGCCAAGTGGGACCAACACAGCCATGTGAGTGACCAACTTTGAACTATCACTGTGTGTGTGTGTGTGTGTGTGTGTGTGTGTCCGACTTTGAACAACCATTGTGTGTGTGTGTGTGTGTGTGTGTGTGTGTATACACCAGTGGTGGTGTTGTGTGCAAGCGGGGTCTCTTTGTCCCATATGGACATGCACAGGGTGGAAGCACAGAATGCATGCGCAGATCTGTGGTATGCATACCAATCCAACTGTAGACATAGTCATGCATCCTGTATGGTCTCCAGGACATAACACATGTGGTTCACTACTGATGCACACCCTGACAGTTATGGTGTACCTGTTTACAGGGCTAGGCAGGCCCAACAGGCAGCCCTGATAGTTCCATGCTGCTGCATAGTTATGGGGAACACATAGAACTACTCTAAAATAGTTACATGTAATATTCATGGGGGTGTGTCTCCTGGGTCTCCCCTACTGATATCCCAAGCTTTCTGCTGCACTGGCGTGAGTGTGGGACCACCAGTACTACTAAAAGTCCCTCAGTGTTGGATATCTGACACATTGGTTGTAGACTGTGAGCCGGTATCCATATATCTTTTTGTGCTGGTCATCTGTGAGGTAATCTCCTACTGTGTCACATGTGTAATCACCTGTGTGACCACTGGTGATGGGGTGTGGGGCATGTATGGCCATGGTAGTGTATGGGCATTGCACTGCAAAGATAGCATGGGTGTCGAGACATAGTGTGCTACGCATGCATGCTAACATAGTCAGCACACAGGTATGCACATTACATTGCTATATACAGTATCTCTCTTCTCTCTTGACAGCTCAATCCATTGTAAAGGACAAGTTCCCATATGTGCCTAGTCCATCATGATGGTGGCTTCCCCTGTTGTCTGCCCATGCTGTGGATGACAGTGACTCCAGTGAAAAGGGAGTGGAGGATGATGATGAGGATGAAGAGGAGACTTACGTGGAGGAGTTGGGAAGAGAGAGGTCCACCCCAGAACAGGAGGGGTTACCCAACCCTGCAACCCCCCTCACCAGTGATTCCAGTCACCACTCCTTCCTGACACTGCTATCACACTGCTGCACCTGCCACTGCCCTTGAAACAGCCTCTGCTGTGCCACCATATGACTCCACCACTGGCATGGCTATCACCCTGCCAACCCAGGGCAATCCCATAGTGCCAGCCACAGCTGTGCAACCCCAGGACCACTGCCATGTCCCCCCAAGTCAATCCCACTGGCCCAGCCACTGCTGTGCCACCCAGCCACAACACACAGCACTTACCCCGGTGCAAGCCAGGGCCACACAACGGCCAAGGTTGCTGCCTGACTCTGTCCCAGTGGACAGTCTGTAGCAACAGCAGGAGGCAGCGGACAACCAGCAGCTGCTGCAGTCAGACTTGGTGGCACAGGAAAGCATGCAGGAGGAACTGGCATGCATACACAACATGCTGAATGACAACGGGCATTCTTGAACTGTGCAGGACATATCTGGCAGCATTGATCAATTGTGTGCCACTCTGCAGGAGGCTGTCATCACAGTGGCAGCACAGCAGGGATAGTCAGAGCCCCAGCCATTCCAGGGAGAGGAGTGTCACCCCATTGTGGACACCTCGGCATTTCAGCACACAATGCAGTGCTAGCACCCAGATGCCCAGGATGCCAAGTATTCCCAGTGTACCCAAGACCCCCAGGACACCACATACCCCTGGCCATGGTTTGCTCTTTGGTGGGATCAGTATCCAATGAGGCCATGACCATGGACAGTTAACACCATCCTCATCCTCATCTCCCCTTCTGTGGATTAGGATCTCTGTACCCTCCATGTACAGCACATGCATACCATCCATACCTGTGGAGGTGGTAGTGGATGCACCTAGGGTGCATATTGCCCTCCTGCACATTCCCATATGTGCCACCTCAGGCCCATCTCACATTACCCATGTTTCGCCACCCCCTGGCTTGACTGGCCTAATGTTTCTGTTCTCCATCCTTGCTGGGATGGCAATGTATTTATTTTTATTCCCCTTTGAACTCCCCCTTGCCAGAATGGCATATTTTTTATTATCATCCCCCTATGATCCCCCCTAAATTATTTATATTCATCCCCCTTTGAACCCCCTTGCTGGGATGGCATTTTTTTCCTTTGCAGCCCCCTCTGAATACCCCCATATCTGAATGACATGTTATTTCTTTTCAGACCCCTTTGAACCACCCTGCCAGGATGGAATGTTCTTTCTTTTCAACCCATTTGATCCCTCAACTGGTATGGCAAGATATTTCTTTTTAGCCTCCTTTGAATGCCTTCTCCCTCTGGGATGACATGTTATTTCTTTTCAGCCCCTTTTGAACCCTGTCTGCTGGGTGGCATATTTTCTTTTGCTTTTCAGCCTCCTTTAACCCCCTCCCAGTCAGGATAGCATGTTATTTCTTGTCAGCCTCTTTTAACTCCCTCACCTGTATGGCCTTATATTTGTTTCATGAATGTTATTATTTATGGCATACATTTTAAAAAACTAGGCTCCTGTGTGGTGTCTACTCATCTTCTGGGTCCGAAGAAGTCTGAGATGAAGTGGACTTTGTATTCTTGTGACCTCCTGGCCATCCTACAGTCATGACTGTTGAGCTGCTCCTGTATCCATGGTCCTCTGGCTCAGCATCCACTGAGGGGTGTTCCTCTGGGGCCGGCAGGCATATCCCATGGTCGAGTGCCATGTTGTGTAGTATGCAACAGGCAAGGAATATGCCACACTCCTTATGAGAGGTATATTGTAGGGCACCACCAGAACAATTAAGGCACCTGAGCCCATATTTTGAGCATTCCAAAGACATGCTCGATGATGTCACATGCAGCAATGTGTGCCACATTGCACATGTCCTGTGCATTGGATGTGGGTCATAGAAAAGGTGTGAAGAGGCAGGGACAAAGGGGATATGCTCCATCTCCTGTTCTTATAAAGTGCATGGGTTAGTGTCATCATCTGCAACATGGGGAGGGTGGAGAGGCCTTTGAGGTATACTCACTGACAAGGTGCCCACCAGTGATTCCCCACGAACCTCTAGCACAGGATGGAACTGTGCCACATGAAGGCATCGTGAGCACTACCAGGGAACCATGCCAGGACACTGATGATGTGCCCAGTTGCATCACACACCATCTGACAGTCATTGGAGTGGTACCCCTTCCTATTCACGTAGACCTACACTCCATCAGTGGTGGGTGCCCAGAAGGCAACAAGAGTGAACTCAATGGCACCAAGTACACATGGCAAGTGAGCAACTTCATAAAACTGCTGCATGGTTGCTGTTCACTCTGCCGGTGTGGTGGGGAACATGATGAACTACCCAGCATGGACCAGCAGAGCATCTAGGAACTGGCCCAACAGCCATGAGATGGCAGGCTGTGATATAGTGGTGGTGTACCCCACCTGTGTCTGAAAGGTTCTGGTGACCAAGAAGCACAGTACTGCTGTCACCATGAGCTCTACAGACAATGCATGGGTGTGCTGGGTGTCTGTCCAGAGTTGGTCATGCAGCAGCTCACACAGCTGCATGATCATGAGAGTGTTGAGCAGTCCATGGTTTGGTCATCAATGAAGACTTCAAATTTGATTCATGGACAGTACTGTTTGTTTGCAGCATTGTGTCTCCAGGGCGTGTGCCTGGGACTGGGTGGGAGGGGGCATTGGCCCTCTCCTTATCTTGCATAACCAGCTGCATCAGGTACACAATGTGAGCCATTTTGTTTTCAGCTTGCTGTGTGTTCTGCTATGCCACTCCCTCCTCTGGGGTTTGACCCAAATTAAGACTTCCTTTTAATAAGCGGTATTTTGTGCAGCTCTCTTCTGCTAAGCTATTAAACTAGTGCAGTGCTATATCTTGGAATATCATGCTGCACACAATGGGGGCTATTCTCAATTCCTACATGCCATGTATGTGAGGTGTGTAAGCACTCCTAAGTTGGAAAGCCATGCTGTGGGGGTCCCGTGGACCCTGGTGACATGCATGACTAATGTGCCAGCCAGTTGCACACAGGATCCCCTGGCTGCCTGAGCAGCTATACACCACAGACAGTCTGGGGGTGTGTCAGGGGGCATGCCCTTTCTCTGCCATTCACAAAGGCATGGAGTGCTGGGAAAATGCAGGAATTGTCACTCCTTGGAGACCCTACCATACATGCCTACGGCCCCTAATGATCACTGGCGTGTATGATGGCAAAAGGGTCCCCCTCCACACATCTGTCCCAGCACAGAAGGATGCCAAGGTGAGCTGGGGTCAGCCATTTGGGCAATTGCCTATACATTCTGGGATCTCCGACACATGCCATCCCACTCTCTCCCACCTCCGGTACAAGGGACCACTCCTGGACCCAGGATGGGCATCTTATTGGATGCCACTTGGGTCCACAGCTCCACACTCGTACACCCCCGTGATCCTGCATGTCAGGAGGGCTGGGCCATGGACAGGTGCCCTGTGGGTGGTTTGCTTTTGTGAATCCATGCACCCTCAGCCTGCTCACGACTGCACAGGTGTGCAGGCACTTTCCACACAACTCGCGCGCACATATGAACATACATACGAACATACGAAGAAGCCATCAGAAGAAGGCCATTTGGTCTATCAAGTCTGCTCATATTGCAGGGTCCATAGCTTGAGCTAATGTCCCTGCCCTCCCTTCCCACTCCTCCCATCCTCCCTACCCATGATTCTTACCTTCCCACTATGCCTATCCCAGCCTCTCTTAAAGCTGCTTACTGTCTTCAATGAGATGACCTCTTCTGGCAGTGCATTCCAAGTGTCCACCACCCTCTCTGTGAAGAAGTGCTTCCTGACCTCCCTCCTAAACATTCCACCCTCCAGCTTAAGACTGTGCCCCCTTGTGATATGGTTGCCACTCAGCTTAAAGAGACTCTCCTTATCAACTTTATTTATTCCTTTCAAGTACTTGAATGTCCCAATTGTGTCCCCTCTCTCTCTCCTGTCTTCCAGGGAGTACATGTTCAGTGCCCTCAACCTCTCCTCATATGCCTTGCCCTGCTGACCAGCTATCATCTTTGTAGCCCTCCTCTGTACCTTCTCCAGCAGGTTAATGTCCTTTTTGAGGTGTGGGAACCAGTACTGCACTCCATACTCTAGATGCGGCCTTACCAGTGACCTGTACAAGGGCAGTATAACCTTCTGTCTCCTACTACTGATCCCCCTAGCTATGCATCCCAGCATCTTGTTTGCCTTTGCTGCTGCTTTCTTGCACTGCATGGAGTGCTTCAGGTCACTAGTGATCATCAATCCCAGGTCCTTCTCCTCCCCTGATGCAGATATTCGGACTCCACCCAGGTAATACTCTGTCCTGGGATTCTTGGCTCCAATATGCATAATTTTGCATTTCTTGGCATTGAAGCCAAGTTGTCAGGTCCTGGACCACCTCCCCAGCTTTTCCAGATCTTTCTCGAGGTCCCTTATCCCTTCAGCTGTGTTCACTCTCCCACAGAGCTTGGTGTCATCTGCAAATAGGCACATTTTGCCTTTAATGCCATCCCCAATGTCATTGATGAAGACATTGAACAACACCGGCCCCAGCACAGAGCTCTGTGGGACCCCACTGGTTACTTCTCTGGTGCCAGATAACTCTCCCCCCACCACCACCCTCTGGGATCTGTCCCTCAGCCAGTTTTCCACCCATCTGACCATCTTTTCCCCAACTCCAAGATCCACCAAGTTCCAGATCAACCTCTTGTGGGGCACAGAGTCAAAGGCCTTGCTGAAATTAAGATAGAGGATGTCTACCGCTTGGCCCCTGTCTACTGTCTTGGTGACACAGTCAAAGAAGTCAATCAGATTTGTTTAACATGATCTTCCCCCATGAACCCATGCTGCCTCTCATCCTGGAGACCACATTCCTCTAGATATTCCACCAACCTTTCCTTTAGTATGGTCTCCATCAGCTTGCCCACAATGGAGATCAGACTGACTGGTCTGTAATTCCCTGGATCATCCTTGGGTCCACTTTTTTGAAGGGGCAATACATGTGCTGTTCTGCAGTCCTGTGGTACCACGCCTGATTCTAGTGAACTATTAAACAGGTCTGCTAATGGCCCTGCCAGCTCCTCAGCAAGTTTCTTTAGTACCCTTGGATGTGCTCTGTCCGGGCTTGATGATTTGTCCACTTTCAATGCCAGCAGACCTTCCCTCACTCTATCCTCCTCTATCACTATGTCTGTGTTCCCCTCCTCCGCTCCTCTTTCTCCTCCTGAAGGCACTGATCCATCCTTCTCCTTGGTGAGGACAGAACAGAAGTATTCATTTAGTATCTCTGCTTTTCCTCCATTATCCTCTACCCACTCCACACCTTTCTTAAGCCTAACAATCCCTTCCTTCTTGTCCCTTTTCTCACTTTTATAGTGAAAGAAAGCCTTCTCCCCCTTCTAATTCCTTCAGCTATTTGAAGCTCCTTCTGTGCCTTTGCTCGCAGTACTTCCTTACTTGCCTCACTAGCCAACCTTAGGTAATTTTCTCTATCCACCTCTCTCTTGGTCTTCCTGAATTTTCTATAGGTCAACCTCTTTTCCCTTACTGCCTTGGCAACCCCAGAACTGAACCAGTTGGGTGCTTTGGCCCTTGTTCTTCCCCCTGAGCCTAACACACTCATCTGTGGCAACCAGTATTCCTTCCTTAATTATGGACCACTTTAGGTCTACCCCCATATCTGCTCTGATGCCCACCAGTTTGCTCCTTAGAACTTCACCATTTTCCTGAAGTCTGCCCTCCTGAAATCCAAGATTTTGGTCTTAGTCTGGATGCTTTCCCTGCCCATATCCAAATGGAACCACACCGTGCAATGGTCACTTCCCCCCAGTGGCTCCCTGACCATTATTTCCTGTACATGGGGTACGGTGGAGAACGGCACCCAATATACAGGTCACTGTCCCCTGGTTTTGGTGCTGCATAAATTTTCTTCGTGCTAGAGCACTAGCACAAATGACATGTGCAGTGCTATCCTTTTGATGTGGGACACAGGTGTGAAAACATGCTCAGCACAAGTGCTAGCAAGCTTTGAATACCTGGCCCCAGCTCCTTAAACTAAAATAGGGCACTGTCAGTTATGATGTTGCAAGACACTTCAGCTATTGCACATTGCAAAACTAAAAATAAAATTGTTTTTTGTGCCATGCATTGCACAATTTCATTAATCATGCCACTGTGTGAGACATCAATAAAGTGTAAAGCACCATTTAAAGCCAGCTTTTTGGAGGCATACTTTATCTAGGTTAACACAACAACAGTCTAAAATAAGAAACCACATTCTTATATACTACTCTGTGTTTCATAAACTGTTGCAATGAGTGTATCTTAAGAGACATTTAAACCTTATTTATTGATCTCATTATATAATGCAAATTAAATAGTAATGATGCAGCAGGGAACAGTTTATAATTACTGTTGTATCACTGACACCTGCTGTCTACAGTTCAGCAGTTTGACGAGTAACAAAATGGTTCTGATGCCATTAGTGTCAATTAAACTCAAATTGTTCTGTTCATACAAGGGAAGAAACTTTTCAGTTCCCCTTCTGCATGTGTGGAGTCATCTGAAGCCTCCCTTACACTGAAGTGCAAAGCAACGCATTTTAGACATCTACTGAGACACAGCTGTGGAGATTTTGCCCGCAACATACAGTGTCTTCCTGCATGTGTAACAAGGTAACCAGATGTCACATCAGATTTACAGTATATGCATTATTTGTTTTCAAATATTTAATTTAGTTCCACTAGAGAAATGTTACATAATTAAAAGATTAAATTGCTAGCATTTTCTGATATTGTGTCTGTGACTCAAATGCTTCTATAAAAAAGCTGCAGAGGTTTTTTTTAAGCTACATTTTTTAAATAGCAGCATCCAACTTAAAGAGCAACTGTCTATTTTAGTAAAGAGCTTAAAAACACTAGATGTACACTAATTATTCTTAAACCTCATTGTTTTCTAGTTTTTTATTTATTCATTTTACTTTCACCCTGCTGTTGGTTTACTAAATATTGTTGATAATGCAGCAATTATTTCACTGAATCTTTCAAAATGAATCTGTCCCCCCACCCGCTAACCACACAATTGCTATTTGTGGCATCACAGTATGTTGTCATGGTGAACACTATGATATCATAAATAAAGGCACTGTGAGGTTAACAGGGGAGAGGAAAATGTTTTCAAATGTTATCTATACAGACTTCTTATTTTCTATATGGACTACCAAGATGTGCTGTAAATCTTGGATAGGAACACTGAAAATAAGAAAAAAATGTATTCTCTAGTAAATTGTAACAACTGAAACATCTTATTTATGAAAGCACATGGTGAAGTGCAGAGCTGATTTACTGTATGCCCTACTGTACCATCTGGTTTGCTTGTTGGAGTCACTAATAATGACATCTGGATCCCTCTCTTCTATTGTAATGGCCAGTCTGATCCCTCCCTTCCAATTCTCCATAAGTGGGTTCCTTTTCCCTAAATGCATCACCTTGCGCTTCTGGGCATTGAATCTCAACTGCCAGATCTTTGATCACCTTTCCAGCTTCTCTAGATCCTTCTAATGGCTCTGCCAACTCCCTCACTGTCTACCCTGCTGCATAGTTTGTGTCATCAGCAAGAGACATGTTGCCCTATAAACTCTCCCCTTTGTCACTAATGAACACATTGCATAAGACAGGTCCTAGGACTGATCCCAGCGACACCCTGCTCGTGAACCCTCTTTCCTCAGATTGGACCCTGTTTACTACCGCTCTCTCCTCCTCATTGGCCAATCGTGACACCCCCCCTTTCTATGTCTCTTACCACAGTCCATAGAGTCCCAACTGAGCACTTTTCTTCATCTTTCCCTAATGTTCTGCCCAGGCTGTCATTATGTGTGGTTCATAGCTCAGTGCTTATGTAACATATATATTGAAATGATGTAGATGGTCGATGGATACAGAGGCCAGCATAGAATGATTTATGTTTAGGTACTTGGATGCTTGAATTGAGTCATTTGATAATATTTGATGGTTTTGGCCTTTCTCTGTATCCCACCTGTAGGAAAGAAGGAGGCTCAGTTTAGAATTATGGAGCCCCAAAAGGAATAAATATCTATGATTGTTCAGTAACTGAATGCTGAAGTAGTCGTGCATAACAACTTAAGATAGGAATAGACGATCACCTCCTCCAACTCCGGAGAGTGTGACCAGTAGCACTCAGGAGAGGAAAAACCCCTTTGGGGGAAAATCTCTGAGGACCCATGGCTACTGACCTGCCCATCCTTCTGGGCATACTAAAGGAGAGAGATCCTAATTAAACTAAATTAATCAGCTAATCTGAATTCTAATAGTAGAATTTAATCCAGATAATTGGAGCTTGAGCAAGAACTGAATTGTCAATGTCCAGTGAAGTAATTTCCTCCTAATAAACTCCGAGTCAGAATCCATGTACAATTGAATGATGGAGAGTGGATATCTTGAAGGACCGTCTTCCTTACTTCAGTTGATATAGGGCATAATCCATGAATTGTATGATAGTGGAGATGAAGCTGATGACTGATGAACTTAATACAGGATACCTGAAAGATAGCTGAATCCAAGCTTTGACGTCAATGAGGCAGGACAAATAAAAGTAATACGACTTCCAGTTGTCTAAAAATAGAGGGCTTGTAAGTATGAGGAATGAGAGATGGTTTGAAGCTAGGTTATCGAGTGATGAATCCAGTTCTGATAAGTAAGTATAGTCTTTAGGAATTGATATGAAAACAACGGCTGTAGAGCTGAGCTGGAATAATGGCAGGCTGTATAGTAATCGGAGTCACTGGTGCAAGGCTATGAGCATCCAAGTATTATAATATGGTGAGCCCAAAGTAAGTAAGTCAGGTGAGCTGCTAATCCAAAGTGAGAGGTAGTAGGAGCAGTATTACACCGATGTAGGCAGAGAAAAGGAACAGGAAGTTGCAACCAGCCCCTGAAGAAGGTGTAGCTGAATCGATTGCTGGTGAGGTAGGAGAAGAGGTGGCTGATTCCAGGCACGGGACACACAGTCAGACCCATGGAAGTCTGCTGGTCGAAGAGAATGTGACAGTTAGTCGCTCGACGAAAGCACAGCTTGGCAGCAGCTGGAGATGTAAGTAGAGAGGCGACTAGCTCCAGGCAACAGAAAATTACAGCCAGACCTACGGAGGGCAGCCAGCAGGAATAGTGCATGGTATAGAGCCCCCAGGAGACGTATCTTGAGTCAGACTAGAGCAGAGTAGCACTGCAATTGAAAGGCAGACATACAGGATGGAATGGTGCTGAGGCTGAGTCAAATGGAGTAGCGATGTCACAGATCTAAAAGTGGTAGAGCACAAGCAGGATAAGGTCTTCATGAGAGGCACAACTAAATGTAAAGGGTGAAGCAGCAGCAAGTCCACACGGCTG
Source organism: Neoceratodus forsteri (assembly GCA_016271365.2). Taxonomy (NCBI): domain Eukaryota; kingdom Metazoa; phylum Chordata; order Ceratodontiformes; family Ceratodontidae; genus Neoceratodus; species Neoceratodus forsteri. The sequence goes on along the minus strand of CM057456.1, from coordinate 1,152,583,141 downwards.
AAGCAGCAGGGCAAAGCATCCAAGAATAGAAGAGGAACAAAGAAAAGGCCGGGTGCGAATCCATAATAAGGAGCATCTGACTGGCTGACATAGCAGCAAGTATGCGCATAGTAGAATGAGCGAATCTTCTAGGCCTTGAGCTGGATGAGGCAGAAGTAGGAAACCCCCCAGCCCGATGGGTGAAGGCAGGTCGTAGAAGCATACGAGTAGTAGGTAAACCTCCCAGCCCAATGGGTGAAGGCAGGTCATAGAAGCAGGTGATTAGTATGTAAACCTCCCAGCCCAATGGGCGAAGGCAGGTCATAAAGCAGGCGATTAGTATGCAATCCTCCCAGCCCGATGGGTGAAGGCATGTCATAGAAGCAGGTGAGTAGTAGGTTCAAGTAGAAGTAATAAGCATCCGGAACTGTAGTGGATCAAGTCGTAGGTATCAGGCAAACTAAGGTAATATGGAATAGAATTCAGCAGGGAGTTCTTGGCAGAATGAGGAGTAACTCCGAAGGAGGTGAAATAGCATGGCAAATCATCCAGGAGAGTTGAGGTGAATATCGTAATGTACTCCAGAAACAATCCAGTGGAAAGCAGAAGCTTTAGGAACCATGATTTGGAGAGGTAAGCCTGACTGAATGAAGCAGCCCTGTAGGAAGCATACATGGGAATGAGAGGGAGCTGAGCCCAACGAGATAAGGAAATGCGGCTAGACCACGTGCGGGGCAGCCGATGGACCTTAGGATATACATTAGCAGCATATGCCAGCCGGTGAGTAATCGAGTAGTACCTAAGCATAAGAAGGCTAGCATGTGTCCAGACCAGATGAGATCCACTGGTAAGGTAGCATAAGTAAAGCGTGGCAGCTAGCCCCGTGAAAGCTAGCATGCGCAGCTGGACCACACGAGGTCAGCTGGTAAGTTAAGTATAGAAGCAATAAAGCACCAAAGGTTAATCAGTACACCTGAACCACACAAAGGTCAGCTGGAAAGTGAGGAAGGAGCAAATGCAGGGAAGAATCAAGGTAAGCATCCAGGGATAGTGGAGTAATATCCCAAGTCATGGTCTGGTAGGTAATCCACAATGGAGTACGAATGGTCCCATACAGAAGGAAAGGAGGGAAGCAAGTTAGCTGTAATATCCAGAGTTCAATAGCAAGATCCAGTAGTCATTAACGGATGTCAGGGAACTGGAAGCAAATTAGCATCATGCTGCAAGAAGCAGAAAGCTGGAGTACTAGAAGCAAGGATGTTGGCCTGCCCTGAAATTACAGGGAGCTGTAGCATGGTAGGTATGAGCAAGACACACAGGAATCATTCATGTTGCTGTTTCCAACAATAAGGTATCTGGTAGGAGTTAAGCTACAGGGACAGCGTACTCACTAAAGTCAGTGAACAGAAAGGCAACTAGACTAGGTCGTAGATCATTCAGCTGCAGTGCAAAGAGTGTAAAGGCTATGGCTCTTCTAATAGGCATATTCAAGTACTGTAGGGGTTACTACGAAGAATGGCAGGGACTGGTGCAGCGTGTCTGCAACATAGGGCGCCTGGCCCAAAAAGGTGGCTGTAGGAAGCAGAGCTAAAAGCGCCAGCGATGTCCAGGATAAGGGAGTGATCAGCAAGGTATAACATTCAGCAAGTACGGTAAGCATAGTCCCCGGCTGGCATGCCGTAGCAAAACAAGTCTGCTATCCCCAGTAAAGCGAAGCTAGGCAAAATCATGCAGTGTTGCAGCCCAATAGCAAATAAAGAATTGTGATACATTGAAACACTGTCCACAGAGTTCGCAACATGCACATGGGCCCTGGGCTAAGAGCTGAAGGCCGCAGTATCATGGTGAAGTATTACCGACGTAAAAGTGGAGCGGAGTCGTATGAGACATGGTTGATGATAGATTAAACGGCATGCAGGATAAGGACGAGACATTCAAATAAATGCCCCTTGAATACGTCTCCCCGTGCATCCCAGAAATGAGGCAGCTTAAAACATCAAACAATGCCGTGCAATCATGCGCCCAAATAAGTAAAGCTGAGAAGCAGTCGAAATTGCTGTGGAATGCCCGCAGATGCCGTTCGGTACACAATGCATTAAAAGCGAGTTGTCCCCGGAAAGGGAATGCTAGTCCAAGGGCTGACTAATGCAGTGGCATTTGTGGCAGGCAAGCTGAGAAAACAGCGGCATGACGAGAAGTCCAGAAAGATGCACAGAGGAAGAAATGCAGCCAGGGCGAGGGAAAGGCGAATGATGCAGCAACAGGAGCAAGTGAGTGCCTAAGCAGAGGAGTCCAATGGTAGTCAATGGAGGAAGGAGGATCCCAGATTGGCTGTGGCAGTAGACAGCTGAGGTACAGTGTTGAAACAGACTGCGAGTGCACAAGCTATGGTGAGACATGGAGTGGCTGCTCAGAAATGGAAGCAAGGAGAAGGAACGGAACAAACAAACAGCGGCAGAAGCGGAGCGGGGGCTGTAACCATGGACCAGTAGGAAGGTAGGAACAAAGAATCCCAAAGGAAGAAAAGCAACATAAAAGGGGGAGCCAACTGACAGACAAACAAATGGAGGGAAACGGGGGCAGAGGCAGACAAAACAAGAAAGAGCAGCCAGCTCCAGCACCTCTACACAGTGAGTGCGACTCCCTCTAAATAGAGCGGGAGTTAGCTGCTCCACTTAAATAGGTAGTGGGTGAGGAGCTCTTCCCCCACATAATCTCGGGAATCCCTTTAATTGATTACAAATCTTTTTGTATAGTATCTGGGCTTCAGTTTATGTCATCTGCATATGTTTTTTACCCAGTTGCAGGCTATTTTGAATGACTGTATATATATATATATATATATATATATATATATATATATATATATATATATATACATATATATGACAGCAAATGGTGTTGGCCAAAACATTGACTCCATGCACCCCACTTTCCACTTCGGTCTCCAAGGATCCGAATCCATTTACCCTCACATGCGGTGAACTATTATTCAGCCAGTCTGTCACCCATGTTAATTTATATGGCACATTAATTTCTTCCAAGTTCTTTACTGGTTTCTTATGTGGGATGATGTAAAGCTTTTCTAAAATCCCAAAAATATGACATCCTCTGATTTATTAACATCTAACAAGCTACTCATTTTCTCATAGGAGGTCAGCAGATTTGCTCATCACAGAACCTACAAGGACTATCACAAAAAATTGTGCAAATAGCTCCATTCTGGACATAATCCTGACAAACCACCTGCATAAAATGATGCATCCCGCCATGTTCCACAATGATATAAGTGACCATGAGACAGTGGTCAGCACAAGAGTGCATAAAGTGGTCCCATTTTTGCCCAGACTCATCATGAACACTTCTTCCATAAATTCAATCCTAATCATTACCTGTCTGACTTGAACAGTCTAAACTGGCAAAGCCTCTATCTATTGCAGTCAATAGATGAGGTACTTAGTGAACATGCCCCCTTCATATGAACCAGAGTTCTTAAGTCATCCAACCCCTGGTTCATGCCTGACCTTAAAGCTGCTCTTTCTAACCGTGACAAGCTCTTGGTCCGTGCAAGGTGCACCAAGTCCCTATCTGATTGGAATGTGTTTTGTGCCACAAAGAATACATGCGTCAAACTTGTATGTACTGACAAATCCAACTTCTACACTGCGTCCCTAGAACAAGCCAAAGGAAATTCAGCTATGACATGGCAAACCATTAAGACTATTGAAGGATGGAAATCTGATCCCTCCATTCCTGCCAAAATCTGTGCTAACGGAGTCTCAATCAATGAACCCTTCTGAATCTTAGAAGAGCTGAATACCCACTTTTCCACTGTGGGCCTTGCTTTTGACTTCTCTCCCTAAGCTGGGCTAAGCAGTTCCCTTCCTGACTTCAGTCCCTCCCCACCCCACTGCCTCCTCACCACACATCTTCCAACTCAGGCCTGTCTCCTTCAAGGAAGTGGGTGACCATCTTAACAAACTGGATAAAAGAAAGAGTGGTAGTGCTGACAGAATTGAGCTAGTCTTTCTCAAACTGGGCCATCGCTACCTTGCAGCCCCTATACTTTACATTTTCAATCTGTCGATAGCCTCTGCAACCATACCATCCTGCTGGAAATCTGCCCATGTTCTTCCTCTATTCAAACCCGGTGACCCCTGCAATGTAAATAATTATAGGCCTATCTCCATCCTTCCTATTCTCCCAAATCCTTGAACAATTAATTTTCACCCAACTGAAAGCACACATTGAAAATTAGTATCTGCTCAACCCTGATCAATCCAGATTTAGGAAAAATCACAGTACCATTTCTGCACTTGCCAAATTTATTAATGACTAGATTGCCACTCATGATTCCAAACTAGTCACTGGTGCCATCTTCCTTGACCTTAGTAAGGCATTCGATACTGTGGATCACAATCTCATCCTTCATAGCCTCAAAAATGTAGGAGTCTCAGCAACCTCAGTACAATGGTTCACCAGCTGTCTCTCTGGTTGCAGCAAAAAGGTCAAGGCTGATGTCCTACTTTCCGATCCTCTGCCTATCTCACGGGGCATCCTGCAGGGATCCATCTTAGGCCCCTTCCTCTTTACTATATACATCAATACTCTTAATTCTAAAACTGTCAACTCCAAACTACACTTCTTTGCAAATGACAAAGTTTTGTATATTTATAAATCAATGCTGCCTGAAGCCTTCAAGGAACTTCAAGATGACTTCATCAACCTTAAACAAAACCTCATCAATGCCAAGCTGCTACTAAACACAAAAAGGCAAAAAAACATGTTTTTCAACCTTAGCAATCCCCCCACCTCTGTCACAATCTAAGCAAGTCATACCCATTGTCACCACCTTAGGATAACCTCTGGAGGTAGTAGATAAATTTAAATACTTTGGCATATGACTTGACAATAAACGTACCTTCAGCATTCATGTCAACAATCTTACCAGTAAACTCAAATCCAGACTTGGGTTCTTCTTCCAAAATAAATCCCTTTTTCCATCCAATGCTAGAGTTAAGCTTGTACATGCCATGCTCCTACCACTTCTTGATTATGGCTACATTATTTATGGCTGCACCTCTGCTACCAACCTGCACAAATTGGACATCTTGTACCACCGGGCTTTGCATTTCATCACAAAGACCCCTCCTAGAACCCATGACTGTAACTTGTATACTACAGTAGGCTGGACCTCCTTAGCACCAAGATGCCTGACCCACCTAGGTACTGTACATGGATGCTAAACATCCTGTTAAACAAACACTCAGGATGCATATCGTCCCTTATTCACATCTCTCATGGCACCTACTCCTTAAGGAGGTCTGACTTCATCCTCCTTGACACTCCTAAGACATATACAAACTTTGGCAAAAAGGACTATCTACTATGCTCTTCCTGCCACCTGGAATCACCTTCAATCCATTCTCAAACTTACCAGTGTTGTCACGATTAACCTTTATAATGCCCTGATGGCTAGCAAGCTTAAAGCCATATGTAACTGTCATTAATAATCTCCCAACACGTGCTCTTCTTCCACAACCTGACCCCAGTCCCTCCCCTCACTCCCCCTCTACCCTGTTCCCTCCCTGTCCCCTAAATAGTGTTAACCCTCCTCATCTTCTTCCCCACCCACTCCCTCACTCCTCCCCTTTTCCAACTTCCTTCTCCAACTCACTCCCCCCTCCTTATTTTTTTCTTACCTTATCCCATATCTGTCCCTCCCTGGGTTAAGTTATCATATGCAGCCTTGCCTAACCCTTTCTGTCCTGCACTCAGCTACCCTCATAAGATAAAATCTGCCTTTTTGCTGACTAGCCTCCATCCTTTAATATTAAAATCTGCCTTCTTTCTGACTGGTCTCAATCCTATTTACCCTTCCTCTACCCTCACCCAAATCACTGTTTTTCCCCACACACTTAGTTCGCCATGATCACTATTTTCTTGCATCATGTATCATGCCAAGTTTGTTTTTACTGCTTGCATATTCCAGAATTTTTATGTTTTTATTTATCACATCTGTATACCATTCGTAAATAATGTAACAGTTCTGTTCTTTCAATTGATGTAGTTGTTTTTCATATAAGTTGCTATTATGAACTCTGTCCTGCTATTGATTATGTATATCCCTTAATCTGTTGTACTTGTCCTTCTGTAAATAGTTGTTTTGTGTATAGGACTTCCTTGGGAATGAGTCTGCTCAATGGAGTTTTCCTACAATAAACTGAAACCGAACTCAACTGTGTGTCATCTTTTTTTTTTTTAACCATGCTGGGTTTCAGCTTTCAACACTGCTTCTACCATATATTCTACATCCATATCCCTTAGTTTGTCCTTCCTGACGTTACCCAGCACACATGTTATGCTACTCATTCTGTAATTTCCCACTGCTGACCTGCTCCAGTTCTTAAAGATGCAATCCTCTGGCACTGCCCCACTAGAAAAATATTTTTAAGAAAAGATACTTTATTGTATCAGGCAAACTACCTGCCAGTTCCTCGATTTGTCTTGTTTCAATCCCATCTTGTCCTACTCCTTTACTTCTTTCCTTTTTTATCTTTGGTTTAATATCCTCTAATTTAATCATTTCCTTCCCTTTGTATACATATTTTGACATTATTCCAGCCTTCTGTTTTCTACCAGCTACCCCTCTTTATCACATAGAGAATAAAAGTATGAAATTAATATTTTCTGGGAAACATGGTGGCAGGAAATGAGCTGAGGTGAGAGTGACAGAAGAGAACTCCCCCTTCATGGTGCAAAATGCTGCTCTCCATACATCACTAAAACATATGCTGCCTTAAAAGGAATTCTTCCATAACAGTTGGTTAAACTAACTTTTTGCAGGATGCCAGAAGTTAAAAGCATGAATTCAGCAGTTTGTTCTCTGACAATGCATGTAAAAAGTGCTGAACGCTGAGTTTCCAAGCCACCCCAATGTCAATCTCTATGAAGAGATGTCATCATAAATCACCAGACATGGAGGGAACCATTTGGATGTTATCACAGAAGTGGGATTTCAGTTACAACAAACTTAAAGTATTAAGCGATAGCTCATCAGTTGGAGCATGTTGGTTGTTCATGTGCTGTACATTCACCCACACTGGTAAATTTTTACTCTACTACCTCTACCACTTATATCTCCCTTAAGACCCATCGAATTGGACTTAATTACACCATTAAAAAAGGCCACCAGTTAGGAGCTGGAGGAAAAGAAAGAGATTGGTAAACAAGAAATAATATCAAATAAATGTATTTCAAGAGTCTCTTTTGAGGCATCTGTCAGAGAAGAGACCTTCCCCAGTGACACAGCTGCAAACTTGGAAGCCCCCTACAGATACAAAAGCACTAGGTATCAATCAAAAGAAACATTTTTTCATGATGCTCAGGGGCTGAAATTGCCAAAAGTTGAAGGAGTAGAGAAGATAAGCTTTAAGTGCAGTATGCAGAGCCCCACATGGGAGGAAATTGTACAAGGCTGAATCCCAGTCAAGTGGTAGTAGGAGACACAGCCACAAACATTACAGACCCTAAGAACAAATCCACACAGGTACTGAATTCTACTCCTAAACCACCTAAATTGTTATCAGAGAAATTGTCTATACACACGGGGGAAGGCTCCAATGTTCAACTAATCAGATCAGTGATCACAGGGGGGTTCTGGACACTAGGGAATCTTAGACATAATCAGCTTTCCCCCTTCTTTTCCTTTTTTTTTGGTTACTTACAGTATTATGTCTCATAACCTCATTGTTTAACATTCCCTTGTGTCCAGCACCCCTCTTGCAATCTCCAATCTGATTAGTTGACTGCCAAAGCCCTTCCCCCTATATGCGGTGTTGATTCACCCACCTGCACAATTGCCAGTTTCATCCCGCCCCACCTGTCATGATTATGAATTGTTAACAACTCTTCCTTCCCACCTGGTCAGGTTCCTCCACCTGCACCCCCCCATCCATTCTCAAAAGCACAATTTATGTTTCTGCTGACGGTGCCCAGCTGAACACCCCATCCCTCCCCAATCCCCAAGGAAAAGCCTGCTAGAGCAAGGCAAATAATAATGGGAAACAAAGTAAAGTTAAATTATGCAGAAGACAGTCTTCTATTGGTACTAGATATTCATAGTTCTCTGTTAGAGATTTTCAATAAAAATTGAAACCTTTTCAAGAATTTTGTGTTTCGTGTTGAATAAAAGGTAACTGTCAAACAGCCTTTGTCACCAAGTATAATCATGGCTCAAAATGAAATTTTGGGAATCCTTGTTAAAGACTCCATGAGGCATCTGGAAATAACTGTATCCATAAAATGGGTTGACATAAATATAATTAATAGTAAACATTGTAGAGATAAGATCCAGCAAGATTTAGAAAGGTAAAGAAAAGGATTGATCTTGCATTAGGGAAGGGTAGAAATCATCCATAGGATGAGTATGCCCAGGCTTGTATTCTTTTTTAAAGTAATTACATGGAAGCTGAGAGAAAGTATGGTGTGACAGAGTTAAAAGAATAAAAAAAAATCTTTGGTGGGGGGCAAATCAAGAATAGCATGGGGTACATTATGTGTTAAAAGAAAACTGTAGGGGATGGGGTGTCTGGTTCCATGTCATAACGCCAATCACCAAATAGTGATCGCCATGATAGTGATATTGCCAAAAAAACAAATGGCAACGTACACTCCCAGCAAAGACATGTGGGTGAAAACAAATGTTTTTTCTATGTGGGGGCTCTGCCTCCTGCAGCCCCTCACATTAAAGATTCTCAACTGCTGGGGTGTGTCATGTTGGGATGAAGAGAACCTTGTAAAAAATTACTCCTGCCCACAAAACACAAAATATTAGTGCACCTCCCCAGCCCTGAGCGCTGCACCTTACCACTGTAGCCAGCATTCCTCACCACCACACCACATGGCCAGTTCGTGCAGTATAGCGCAGTGGTCTAAGGCTCTGAGCTGCAAATTTGGTGACATCCAGCAGACCAGACCTGGGTTTGAATCCCGCAGCTTCCACTTGCATACTGTGTGACCCTGAGCAAGTCACTTAACCTCCTTGTGCTCCTAGGTCACTCCTGTAAAAAAGCTTTCAGCTTAGTGTGATATACCTGGTTAAACAACTAAATAAAAATAAATAAAAAAATATCTCTCATATACCTTCTGTCCTGTTCTATTCCTCCTCCTGTTCTTCTCATTGCCTTATTGTTCTCCCCTCGCTACCCTTTCAGAATAGCTCATATGATGAGCGTTCAAACTGAATCACCCATATTCGAGTTGCTCAGTTTTAGTCACCATTTTGACGGGTTACCAGGTGTCCAGATCTATGGGAATATTTTATGGTGTATAATGTCACAACAACAATGGAATGTTTTTTTATACAGTAGATAGGAAAGAGCTTGTGGTTACTAATCTTATTCAGTTTTAGTTAAAAAGAAGTATACTGGCTTAAACCTGTCAGTTTTTTAATATCCAGATAAATTTAGTAGTGTAATAGTAAGAATGACTGGGTTAAATATTATGTTAAATCAGTTATGATCTTGCAATGATTTTACTATTTTAATGGACACCCTTTGTTAATACCCCAGACTGACTCTGACACAACCATTTTGAAAAAAAAAATCATCAATTACAAAAATATTAAGAAACAAAATTATGGACTTGGATTTTGAAGGATGGGCAGTGGGATAGGAGATAATAAGTTATGATAAACTACAGAGGGATATGCTCCAACAGAACTATAGAATTAATTTAATTGAATATGTCTTTAGAAATATATTTTTAGATATTGTAATGAAAAAGAATGTTTAGTCTGACAAACACCTCACTAGCATGATAAATAAATGTAAGCCCCCTCCTCTTTGTGGGGCATACCTGTTTTGGCTACAGCCCCTGTTGCTCCACTCTGTCTTCTGCCTCCAGTTCCCCTGACTCTCAGATTGGGACTGGAGGACATTTTCCAGGGGCCCCTGGTGAGATTTGGGCCAGGGCTCCCTCCCCATACTCCACAGCCACTGCCACCAAATCTTCCTGTTCCTCTGCCCCATAGGGAACATGGGGTCAAGTTACTGTAGTTTGTTTGCACCTACAGGCACCAGGAGAAACATAGCTGACTGGTTCAGGAGTCTCTAGGACCAGACCAGGTGGGTAAACATCATGGCCGTTCATGCGACTGTCCCAGGCATTCATGGCCAGCCTAAAGGAGCCACAGTTCCCAAAACAAACTCTAGCCAGAGCCGATAGGGCTGTGAAGAGCTACCAAATGACCAAAGTTATTTTCTTGTTGGTGTCATATATTGCTGTTTAGTCACAATCATCAAAAACTGCCATGTTGCTAAATTAGTCCTATTGAATTTATTTAGTCAGAGTAAATGCTACTGGTGTGTGTGTGTGTGTGTGTGTGTGTGTGTGTGCATGTGTGTGTGACTGCTCCCAGATTAAGTTTGCCTTTTTACTGTAATTTCAGGGCAATTTCCTATGTTTTCCTGTAGATTACATTATTTCCAATGGAAGCCAAATTCCTCTGTTTTCTCATATAACTAATGCAAGTCTATGGGAAGAATTTCCCTGTAGATGGCTCCAAATCCCTGTAAACAGAGTTCCTTACCATTTAGATAAAATACCTAACATTCCCTGCAAGCTTAGTTAAAGGAGAACTGCGCTGAACCTGTGAGCAATGTTTCCTGTAGAAGCTTTTTTTCGTATAGTGGGTCCCCTTCTGTTTCTGCCCCACTTTTGCTGGCCTTATAGTTAATCCATTGGATATTTATGGGTTATAGATTCCTGCAAAGTGCCATCTAAGAATTGTTTGATGTTGTTTATGTCCCCATGAACCTACAAATTCTAAATTAGAACACAGATGCATTGTACCAACAATTTAAGTTCTTGACAAGATCATACTGTTCTAAAATGGTCCATGCCAGCAGTATGTGAATCAGAAACACTCACTGAATTTACCAAAAGGACAGTTCAGATTAATCAGTAACAAAATGAGAACTGATATTTAAAAAATAACATCTACTTCTACAAAAATGCATGTTTGTTGGTTCAAAGAAGTTCTCCTTTGTGATATTAACAGCCCAGTCTAAATTGTTCACTATGTATGGGGCTGGAAGTATAGCCTAGAGGTTAGAGTAATGAGCTATTAATTAGCTTTGTACATCTAGCATTCAGACATGAGTTTGATTCCCACACCCTCCATTTCCATACTGTGTGGCTCTGATTAAGTCACTTAATCTCCCCAGTGTTCCTGGGTTGTCCCCAGAAACAAGCACCTATGCCTAGTTGGCCTTACTTGGTTACCGAGGAAAAAATATATATATTTATTAAATTACATTTATAAACTGTAAGCAAACATTAAACTCCAGTACACAGATTGCAGATCCATACAATAACCAACCTCCGTACTCCTAACGGAGTCCATCTAACTACTCTATCCCTCCTGTAAACCTGTTTTTTTTTCTCCTTTTAGTTTACTTTTGAAACTGTCTGTCTGGAGGATGGAAACATAACAGTTTTACACTGACCTTCTGCTGCATGGGAGGGCTCAAATAGTGTAGCTGAGCCTCAGACTGTAAATCCTAGATAAGGGATGAGCAGTCTGCATCACATGGCTCATCCCAAAGCAGGATTGTACACATACACACACACACACGCACACACACACACACACACACACACACTTAAAAGCACTTTCCACTTGACACTTACGACTCCAGAAACAGCAAACAAGCACAAAGCACCTCTTTTGTTCTATGTGTGCCTGGGCAGCTGGACTTAATTAATTCTGAGTGATGGGGCTACAGCCCCCCCACCCTGCAGTTTGTATATGTGCCCATAGGAATGAAATAGCTCACAGATTGCAGGTCCACTGTCTGTAATCTGACACTGTAGAGTCTCAGTGTTTTATAGACATCATATAATGAGTTAACCCCTATGTTGCAGAAAGAAATAGAATACATTTATTAGACTGAGCTGGACAGATGATAGAAACAGTAGTTTAAAAAGGGTTTTTTTTTGTTAATAGGCTGAGAAGTTCTGAGGCACAATACAGCAGCATCTCCCCTCCCTTCAGATGCCTTTAACATACAGCAGCAAATAGCAAAAGTCTGAGGTGGAGTGCACTACTTTACAGCTGTGGAGGAATATTTCCAAATGTCTAAAAAAGGAGTTCCATGAAAAGCCATTTTAGAACTATAGTCTGCTCGATGACAGAAGGGCTGTTGGCTCTGCACACAGCTCTATAAACAGTTTGGACATGCGACTGTAATGTGAAAACATTCCCAGCTCCAGGGCAGGCAGCAGAACCAGGAATTAAGAATTAGATGCTGATCAGGGACATTATTGGCAGTTTCCCAGTCCACAAATAGGCAAATAGGAACTGGGAGCCATAACAGAGAGGTGTGCATGTGCACCTGCTGCCTAGAAGGTGCAAAAAGGGTGCCTTTTGCTTTCAGGAGCCCCAAATGACAAATGGGGCTCTTTGCATGCAAAATGGGGATTTCTCTGGTCCCATATCAGCAAGTGGGGCCAGAACGTTTAGTTAACTGCCCTTAAGTGCACTTATAATACAGGTTAAATGCTTCAAAAGCAATGCAGTAAAAATGTAAACAAACATATCAGCCTGCAGTAATCTCCCTGCCACCAGGGCTGCTGAGAAGGGGTAAAAGGGCACCCTGCTCTTGCCTGGGAAAATGCTGGCCAATCAGATTGGGAGCTGAGGGTGGCTAAATAATGGGCTTTGCCCTGGGATCTGGGAGGAGTTGAGCTAAGATCTTAGAGGTGGAGATTGTGTTGGGGGCTGCATGAGCCAAAGGCTATCCTTGGTGCATAAAGACCACTCCAAGCCCCAAATCCCAAGTTTCAGGCTATGTACTGCTTAGCTATTTCCCAGCTGGGAAGTTATTGAGACTGCTCTCCTGTTTTCTCAGTGGGGAATTATTTAAACTGTGCATAGTTTTTCCAGTCTATAAATTTATTTGGATTGCTGTACTTTTTTCCCAGCTGGGAAGCAACCAATCAGGGGTGGGTTGAAACTGCAAAGAAGCCCAATTTTCATTAAGTTCCAGTGGAACCTGTGTATCCAGCAAGACAACCTGGGTGACCACAAGCTGGGTGGTACCCTGGTCCAAGTGAAAGCTTCAGGGATGATGGCAATCATTCACCTAGTGCCTGGGTGGAGGTGTCTGATCTCTCCTCTGGAGGGGTCTGGAGCACTGTCTTTGTGGGTGAAGATGACAAAAGGCCAAGAGGGGCAGAGACAATGAAAGGCCCTCAGTGGTGAAGCAAACAGTGCCTGCTTAAAAGTTCTAGCAAGCATTTTTGGCTCCTGAAGAAACTGCCTGCTATATCCAGAGCGGTACCACCAGTCTTTGTCCTCCCACAGAACCCCCTAGCTCTTCAGAAACTGTGAGTACTTTGGGGTTGTGGCCCTAGGGGACTCTTTTGCAATTTAGTTAGTCAGATAGTTTTATAGCGGGTGAAGTCTTGATCAGGACTCTGTTAATCTGTGGGAAAAGCCCAGATGGAAGAGTATAAAAACTACCCATTCCAATCCACCTTTTTTGTCAACCATTTGGCGCCCTTTACAAAGTTCTGCCAGTTCAAGTTCAAAAAAACTGTTGTTCCCACTACATTACAAAGACCAAAGTGCACCAAGCCTGTGTCAATTGGTTGGCCACCAGCAACCCAGTAAGTCACCCACTGCAATGGACAGTTAACCTTCTTACAGCCATTGTGGGGAGAGCTGGGTGCACCTATGGGGTGGAACGGGGACCTTGTGTGGGGTACAACTGTTGGCAAAATTATTAATGTATCTTCCATTGACTTCCTTGGTGTCTATGTTTTTGATTCCACTTTACCCTTCCCCTATAATAAATTTGAGGTTAGTTCACGTTATAATTCTTGCTCTTGATTATTGCTTCATGTGATGTCATACTGTGTGGGGAAAATGTAACTGTGTGTGGGAGGAAAACTAATATTGGTTCCTGGGGGGAGGTTAGGGCCACATTGTTTAGTCTTTATATTCCCCTGCCCCAGATGGAGGCACCAAAACTTGTTCCTGGTGTTCTATTTGTGTACGACACCCTAAAAAACCCAGGGATTCTGAGTGCGCATGACAAAGAGACCCCTTCCCCACTTAAGTACAGGCCTTAAGTGAGTTAAATATATGCAGAATGGATGTTTTTGTGTTGCTTTTATTAGACATTCTATATAGGCCACAGCGTAATGAGGAACCCATACAGAGGAAAATTTAGTTTAGAATTAGGAATAAATATAGTTGAATTATTCTGGGCATCATATTAGACACATACTTGTAAGTAATATGTGTCTGCTAAAAACATATTTAGTAAGCCAGACATTCTAGGATGGCATATCTTATCCTGGCTAGCGTAAGTGCAATGAAAGTTTTACTGTATCTCCAGTAATTGTTGGAATGGGTATGAAATCCAAGATAATTTGGCCAATTGTTTATTTATTTAATTGTCCAAAGATTACTCATGGTAGGAAAAATACAGAATTAGACAAACTATGTATTCTGTTACTTTCCCTTTCTAACCAATTTTTTTTACATTTAATTACTTTAATCATTAAGGACTAAAAAGCTTTTCAAAAGCATTATGACCATCGCTACTATGGTAAACAAACATCTAATTTAATTTTAGCAGAATGGAATTCTGAAGAACTAAAATATTTAATCAAAATGGGGGGGGGGGGATGTGGAGGGCTAGGACCCTGGAGGAACAGTATGGCCCAGGACTAAATAAGGAACTTGGGCAGATGGGATGGACATTTGCTTGCTTGTTTGGGTTTTTTGTTTGTTTGTTTTGTTTTTCTGCTGTAACTGTGTATATTTCTAAAATAAAGGGATGAACTTGTTTCTGAATACCTTGCAGTTAGCAAAACTGTTTTGCAATACAGATAACACTGAGCATATTACTGATATATTTTGGAAGGAAATTGTCTCCTTATTATACAGTGGCAAGAAAATTTCCTCAACTCTGATTGGTCAGTATGTGCCTGGGACAGTGAGTATAACCTCACTGTATGAACTCCAGCCACACACGTGACTGCAGCACATAGACATACAAATCACTCTGCCAGCAAAACCGCCTGCTGCAACATGCCACTCTGTCTCCTGCTGTATGAATATCCGCTCAGCACCCATTCTCTTGCTGGCAACCCGCCTTCACTATATACCCAACTCGCTTGCTGCCACGGCCACAACAACCTACTACCCTCCATGCTATTCCTACAAACAGAAACACCTTTTCAATGAAAAAAAGCCATCATGTAATATGGTATTTTGACTTCCCCTTCATTGGCAGTGCGATGCATACCCTTTCAAACACCCATGCTCCTGCCCATTTCACAGACCACTTGCTTCCTCAAATGGCCGCTTACGGCCACCTTGAAAAAAAAATAGATAAAATCGGACACAGTGATGCTGCCACTGCATAGAGATAACTTTGCCATTACCTGGTATCGTTTTCAAAATAAGGTCTGAAACCCCCGTAAGTGACATCGGAGTTCCTCAACAAGTCTGCGATTCCCTCAGGTCTATAGAAACCAAAAACAAAAACAAGAAAGTATTCCTAAAAGCTATGGTAGGGTTCACATGCCAGATAGCAAGACACTCACAAAGCCAGCACCACCAACCAAAAAAAACAAAACACACAACTCCACCTGATAGAGAGACTACTTTTGAATGTAAATATACATCTACAGTCAAAAATAAAAGAAACTATTTCCATAGCATTTTGAATCTTCTTTTTAGTTTATTTACAAATGAGATATTGTATAATAGCAATAACGTACTCCAGGGTGTGCTCGTGCTGGGATAACTTCACTTCTGGAGCATTGGATGCACTCGGTCTGCAGCCCAGTGTCCAACCACCCCAGGCATGAGGTTATCCCAGCAGAACCCACACCCTGTCATACATTATTGCTTATTTACCCTGCTTCTGGTCATTTAAGATCAAATTAAAAGGATCCCATTCCATGAATATAATCCCTCCTTCAGGCTACTAAGCCTAGTGCTTGGGTTAGAAGTAGCACTGAACCAACACAAGTGTATTGGAAAGAGTATTTAGCATTCATTTTCTTTTCTTTTTTTTTTCTCTTGGTGATTTTTAATAGTTATAACCATGGACAAGAGATAATGTAGCAAAATTAAATCATTAATGAATGGCAAAGTCTCATTTATATGTTTTTTATAATCAGTACCATATTTTCATATATGCTGACTTAAACTATTACATAAACTTAATTTAAATGGTTTTGCTGTACATTTGCATACCCTGACAATGGGATACCTGAATCACCTTCCTCCAGTGGGTATCACTGCCAAGGGTATGCCAGGTGTATCTTGCAGGTGGGATCCCCATAGTAAAGGTTAGTAACCCCTCCTGAGGTCTCGGGGTGCCCACCTCACTATTGTTTCAGCAATGCCAAACATCTTATTTGTCATGGGAGGAAGGCTATAAATTATTTTATATTGCATATTTACTGGCCAACCTGTGTTCTCACTGGCCCTTCTCTCTTCTAACCTGTGCCTTACACTTTTTGGTTATCTCATTTAACTTGTCCCCTGTGGCTATATTCCCTCCTCCTTATGTTTCCTGAAAGCTCGGCATTCTGCTTTTAATAGCCAGCTGTATTTCATTAGCATTCATGTTCCCTATATCCTCTTTCCAGGACCACTTGTTAAACATGCCACAAATTTTTTTCAAACTCTGACTTTCTATAGTTGAATAATGTTGTTTTCCCAGTCTCTATTGCCCTTTCTTTTAAGGTGAGAGGCACCTTGTTTTGGTCACTGTTTGACAAGAAATTCCCTTATTTTACACTCTATTTTGTCTTTTCTGATGTTTAGTAACACTAGGTCAAGTATTGCTGTACTCTTGCTGGCTGTTTAGTCAAGTTGTTTTAGATGGGAGCAGTATGTTAGATTGACTCTTGGAAGATCGACATTCATTTGTCTGCCTCCAGAATCCCGACTCACTGAAAATACCACCGCACAATTAACCAAATGCCAAAATCCCAACAACATCAGCTTTCCTTAGGGGAAACGTGCACACCACAATATTACTTTTCTCCAACTTTAGCCAGACTGTTTCTCCCAATAAAATCACACAGGTTCCTAATTATCTGAAACTCGGGCTGTGGATTTCACTCATGCAAACTAGGTTCTGAACAGTAAATATCTTTTCGTGTAAAGGCGTATAGTGTAAAAGCAGCATTCAAGCAGCAGACTTTGTAATGTAACCAAATAATAGCATTTTTCACTTAAATTAGCTGACCAGGCTAATGATGTTGAGTTAACCGGAATGGCAGGAGAGGGTAAAGTTTTACTCTGGAAGCAAACTGTAACATGAGCGTCAGCCTTTTAATTCTGTCAGGAACTTGGAGATGGGATGTTGATAGACGGTCTTTTGGGAGTCGTTCAAACGTACCAAACCCTTTTAGACCACACTCCTTAATTACTTCAAGGATGTCACTTTCTTAAACTGTGTTTGCTCTGTTGCATATATAATACACCTCTGGAAAGTTAAAATCTTCCATCATGGCAATACCTCTTTCAACTGCTGCATTCTCTAGGTCATGTAATAATTCTATGTTATTCACAAGTTCACTGTCAGGTGCCCCGTAACAAATTCTAGTAGCTAGTCCATTAGTTAATGTGGTGTCAATGATGTCCCATATGGATTATGTCTCTGACTTTGGGGCCCTGTATCTTTTTCATTTGCTGCTTATGATGACCCTGGAAGAGAGGAGGGAAAGGGGGGACAAGCTAAAGACCTATAAGTATCTCATAGGAGTGAATAAGGTAAAGGAGGGGATTATTTTTCAGAAGAGAAGATATATGAGAACAAGGGGGCATGCAATGAAGCTGGAATGGGGAATTTAGGAGGGATGTGAGGAAGTACTTCTTCACTGAAAGAGTGCTGAATGCCTGGAACAGTCTTATAGTGGAGGTGGTGTGGATGAAAACAGTGGTCAGCTTCAAGTATGTATGGGACAGGCATAAAACAATCTTGGTAGAAAAGCAGGGGAGAGGAAGTAGCTGGCTATTAGGCAAGATCTGTGGAGACAGTATAGGCAGAGACAAAGTTGAAATGGTTGGGGGCAGGGGAGTGTGGTCCTTTCTGCCAACAAATTATATGTTTCTAATATTCATTTTAACGCCTTTCTCTCTGTCTTGTCTTTTAGGCCATCTATACAGTTTAAAACACTCAATTTCCTACCCCCAATCATCTCCTTCGTTACACCTTGTTGTGCTAATTTTAATTGCTCTAAATCTTCCCTGTGTATCAATTCCTCCAGTTTATCTTTCTTGCTTGCATGCAAGGCTTGTTGCATTTATTAAACAAAATTTGATTTCATTGTCCATCTTCTTTTTGTATTTCTTCTTTTTTCTTCCTGGATCATTAGTGCCAATGTATACAACCACTATGGGTATTTTCCCTGAATGATGAAGCATCCTATCTACTTGACTCATTAGGTCAGCCACCTTCACCCCAGGGAAATTACAGACCATTATATTTTCTTTGTCCCTTCCACATATCATGGTCTCAGTATGTTTGATAATTGAATCACCCATGACAGCTAGGTGCTGCTTTGAGCTTTCCTTCACTAGTTGGTTAGTCCCCTTTAAATCCATTTCTACTTCCACCTCCAGGGCAATGTAGCTATTTGCAGTTACAATTGTATATAGATCTGCTCTCCTTCCCTTTTAATGTTGTCTCACGTTATTACCCTGGTCCATTCAACTTCACTATCCTCCCCACGGGATCCGTACGATCACCCGACTATCAACTTCCCGACTGTTACTTGTCCGAATCCAACTGCCCGTATCTCTCATCTGCCCACAGCCCATCTTGCCGATCAATGTCTTCCCGACATAAGGTCACCAGCAAAAAAAGAAACATATGGTCAGCAATTTCCAGCAGTTACAGTCACATACATGGAAATCAGCTCTAGACCTAGAAACAGCACAGTTTACAAGTCACCATGGAGGGTTGTAACCTGTGCTTTGTCTTATCCCTGCTGTTTACTTGAGCTGAACATTTCGATGGTGACTTGTAAGCTGTGCTGTTTCTAAAAAAGTATTATAATGCATTGTAACCTGTGCTGTCTGTAATCTAAGTCTCGAGCTGAACGTTGTATGTGGTTGTATGCTTCTGCTGAAAATTGCTGCCTGTATATTTGTTTTTTTACTAATAGCTTGTGTGCTGCTTAAAAACTGCTGCTGTAGCTAAGCATTTCCATGCTGACTGTGGCAAGCATACTCACTGTAAGTTGTAACCCCCTAATAGCTGCAATTGCTTGTGTGGTGCTTAAAAATTACTGCTCGGATATTCCTTTTTTTGTTCATATGTTGAGGTCGGGAAACTGACTGAGCGGTAAGATGAACATCGGGAGACAGTACTGGTCGGGAACTTGAATACGAGCTAATTACTGTCAGTAAATCGGGAGTGGGGAGATCGTATCACACCCGTGTGAGTAAATAGGGGAGCAGTAGTCAATCAAGGGTAGCAGGCTGCCTTGGGCAATGGCTAAACGGGCTTCCCTGGTTAGGAGTGACTTTATCCGAAAATCAAATCAAGTATGAAAATTAGATATCTAATGAGCCCATTGAATCCCAAATGGGTACAAAGAGATTAAGAGAAAACAGAAATAGTGAGGAGGGGTCTGATACGATCGGGAGTCGGGAGATCGTATCAGACCCCTTCTCACTATTTCTGTTTTCTCTTAATCTCTTTGTACCCTTCTTACATTCTTAATTGAAAAGTGATGCTTCTCGCCTCCCCTGGCACAATGTCTCTGTTGATGTTGTCATCATAGGTGCTCACACCAATGACTGTGTTTATACTCACCAGACCAGAAGTGACTTGCTGAACCATTTCTGGTCTCAAGGTATTGGAGGAAGATAGCCCCCAAATAAAATAATTTTAATTAAAATTGTTGCCTTGGCTATTGCAATAGCTTTTATTTAATGTGCAGCCCTCTAATTCCAGGCCCCTTTCTCTACCTGCTAGAAACTATCAGGGAGAGAGTTATAGTGAGAAAAGGAAAAGATCAGTTGGAGAGGAGAGCTTTTTTGTCAAATTATTTTTTTTTTGTTTAATGTTTTTTTTTTTTCCAGAGTGTGCCAGAGCCTGCAAGGGATAGTAGTAGGTAGAGTTTTGTTTGGGGGAACACCCCAGATGACATCTCAATGAACAGATGGTAGGTTCAAACAATGGGGGGGGGGCTAGGTACAGTTCAGGGTTCTTAGGAGGCAGGTACTGGTACCCCCTTGTAGGAGGGGCATCTGTTATGCAGTGCCTGCAGTGAGGGATATGCATTCTGTTCACCTCTGATGAATGCCCAAAGCATTGGGGCACTCTTTGAGTGGGGGTATGGTACTCACGCAGTAGCGCACATAGTGAGTTCATCAGGGTTGTTGCTTCTTTTCAGGTGGGCCCTGAGACTGGGGACAGATGAGACCTTGGTGGCTGGTGCCACAGGTGTGGAGGCATAGATGAAAGATGATACTTTGATGCAGTTCACTAGTCAGCAGTGCCCTCCATGTGGGAGGGTGCTATAGAGATTGGCCCATTCAGAGCCAACGCTCATGCCTCACTGGCTTAGGGGCCTCATGAGGTGGTTAATCAATAGGTCAGTCCTCTGCAAAGGAGAGGGAGAGTTTATATGTTTTGGTGAACTCATTGGTTAGTTAGTAGGTATGAGTACCTTGCTGTGCATATTGTGCCAGTATGGGTCTCAATATAGCAATGGTGATGACAGCAACTATTGGTTACCAGTTCAGTTCTAATTGGCTCATTTTAATAAATGCATGGCTGTGGCCATTTCCTCCAGACATGCTGTTTGTCTTGTTTGTTCTGAGGAAGGAAGGGGTTGTGACCTATAAGACAATGCCAGAGCCTGGCAGGCAGAGTTTTGTCTGGGAGAATGTCCCGAATGACACCTGGGTGGACAGGTGGTAGGTCTGCACAGTAGGGGCAAGGGCTACGTAGGTGGAAGGATTCTTAGGAAGTTGAAACTGGTACCTGTTTGTAGGAGGGGCATTTGTTTTTTAAGTGCATGCAGTGAGGGCTCTGCCTTCTTTTTGCCCTGTCTGCAGCAGATACCCTCCCAATCCCTGTCCTCATAAAAACAGGGGCACAGAACTGGGGTTAGGAAACCAACCATCCCATTATGGGGGATCACCTTAGGGGTTTGGTAGGAATTGTACTGGTTTTTCCCAATAAGATTTCAGGTTTTCACCTTTCTCCAGAGGGGTTTGAAGGGAGCCAAGTAGGTACATTGGCAAGTTGTCACAGTCATGTGGGTGTGGCAGCAACAAGGGAGTGCAGTGGATTGGTGGCATGGTAGTCATGCGGTAGCATACATGGGGGTCAACAGGGTCATCGCTCCTGTTCATGAGGGCTCTGAGGCTTGGAAGGGGTGAGGCTTTGACAGCTGGTGCCAAAGGTGTGCCAGACATAGGCAAAGGATAACTCTCTGATGCAGGACACCAGTCAGTGTTGCCCTCCATGGGGGAGGGTGCTATAGGGACTGGAACATTCAGAGCCAATTCTCATGCCTGGGCAGCTTAGGGGCCTTGCGAGGTAGTTAATCAATAGGTCAGCCCCCTCCAAAAAGGGAGGGAGGGCCGATACGTTTTGGTGAACTAATTTGGTAATTAGTAGCTGAAACTACATTTCTGTGCATGTTATGCCAATGTGGTTTTCAATAAAGGTATGTGATGATAACAATCATTAATTACCAATTCAATTATAATTGATTCATGCTAATCAATAAATGGCTGCTACCATTTCCTCCAGGCATGCTGTTTGTCTCATTTGTCCGGGGGAATGAAGGGGTTGTGACCTATAAGATGAAGAGATTAAGCGATTGAGAGAGATGCAAAAATTCAGAGCTCAAATTCCCTAGTGCACTAAATTAGTGCTGTTGCTGATGCTACACACTGTCTCAGCTCATCTGCAATTCATTAGCCTCCAGTCTCTTGGCACCAGCACTAGCGGCTATGTTTATACCTGTTCTGGGACCAGAAATGCCTTGCAGCACCAATTCCAGTTTTAAGGTATTGGAGAAGGATAGCCACCAGATAGAAATATAATTAAACTGCTGCCTTGGCTATTGCAGTAACCCTTATTTGAAATGCACAGCCCCCTTCTTCAGGGTCCCTTTCTCTGTCTTCGACAAGATACAGTATCATAGAGGGAGTGAGAGATGGAGAGATTAGTTGGAGCGTAGAAGTCATTGTTTTATTTGCTTTTTTTAGAATTTTGTTTTTCAGAGTAAGAGACTAATTGAGAGACAAAAGGGATACAGAAATTCAGAATCCACTATTGCACTAAATGAGTGCTGTTTGCTGCTGCCACACACTATGCTAGCTCAGCAACAATTCATTGTCAGTGGTATTTTCCCATGGAAATGATATATGGACAAGATTAATTTGAGTGTTCAATTGGCAATCTGTTTATTACACATTCACAATTTATGTACAATTCTTTCTTCATCTTTTTCATAACAATTCCCAATATTCTATAATTCACATTTTATTTACAACTTTTACAATCCATTTTTCTTCTCAACCTTTTCTTTCTCTCTTCCACATTCTTCTTGGAGTCTGGATGCCTGACACGACACCCCCTTCTGGTTAACTACTTTCCTTCCTGTTATTTTACTCCCTGGGGTTGGATGCCAAGAACCCAGCCCCCAGCTTACCCCATCGTAGATGCCTTCCCCCCATGGTGCAGCCACAGCCGGATGCCGACTCGGCCCATGCCTGATTCTTACTACCCTGGCCCCTCCCCTCCTTGTGTCCCCTCCTCCCTCCCATTTCTCTTTACCTTCAAACTCCAAGCTTTCTATCTGCCCTGCTGATCTGGCAATCTGCTTGTCTTAACTTTTATGTTGCCCTCTTGCCGGCAACCCATCCATGACTTGTTAATCCAAACCTTGTTGTTCCTGTACTTGCTGCCTGGCAGCCCCTTGAGTGTACACCCTCTATGCATTGCTGTCTTTAGGCAACCCATACATCTGCCACTTCCTGGCTGTCACTGTCATCTAGCGACCCATTTTACCACCTTCTTATCCATATCATCTGCCATCCCCTTACCTGATCCCCTTTTTCCATTGGGTGGAAGGATGGGTAATTCAGTTCTAGCAAAAAAAGGGTAATCTCCCCTCTTACAGCTCCTTATATAGTCCCTTCGCCAGCCCCTTTTGGACCCGCCCCCTGACCAATCAATTTGCCCCCTTCCCCCACTCTGTGATCTATACTCTAAGTCATCTGTCTCTGGCCCCTCTTTTCCTCTGTCTCCAATGTTCCTCCCTTTCCCAAACCCACCCTTCCCCATTCTCTTCCCCTACTCCCTTCCAATTACCTGTCAGCATCCCTGTCATTTCCCTAAGGAACCCCCTGACAATTCAGGTTGCCTTGAAATGGACAACCCCATTTGTCAGTCATATTTTCCCATGGAAATGATACATGAACAAGATTTTTTTGGGTGCTCAATTGGCAAACAGTTTATTATACATTCACAATTTATATACAGTTCTTTCTTCATCTTTTTCATAGCAATTCCAAATATTCCATAATTCATATTTTATTAACAGCTTTTACAGTCCCTTCTTCTCAACCTTTTCTTTCTCTCTTCCACATTCTTCCTGTGGTCCAGATGCTTGACCTGACACTCCCTTCCAGTTAATTACTCTCCTTCCTGTTATTTTCTGGCCTGGGGTTGGATGCAAAGAACCTGACCCCCAGCTCACCCCATCATAGATGCCTTCCTCCCCATGGTGCAGCCATAGCTGGATGCTGACCCAGTCCATGCCTGACTTTTACTACCCTGGCCCCTCCCTCTGAGCCCCATACCTCCCATCCTTGTACCCCACCCCCATTTCTCTCTCTCCCTTCCACTAGCTCATCTCTCGCCTAGTGACAGACAATTACAAAAGAAGGGTGATTTCCCCTCTTACAGCCCCTTATATAGTCCCTTATCCAGCCCCTTTTGGACCCACCCAACCAATCACCTTGCCCCCCCTTCCCCCATGACTAATACTCTGAATCATCTGTTTCTGCCCCTCATTCCCCCTCTCTCTCTCTAGCATTCCCTCCCCAACCCAAACCCCCACTTCCCCCATTCCCTCCCCTCTCCCAATTACCTGTCAGCACCCCTACCATTTCTCCAGGTAACTCCCTGACAACTCAGGTTGCCCTGAAATGGACAATCCCATATATCCAGGTCACCTGGCACTCATAGCAGTGGCTATGTTTGTATCCACAGGACCAGAAGTGCCTCATCACATTGGTTCTAGACTTGTGATATCAAAGAAAGATAGCTGTCAGGTAAAAACCTGAATTAAAACTGCTGCCTTGGCATTTACAATAGCTCTTATTTATATTGCACAGCCTTCTAGTACAGGGCCCTGTCATTTTCAATTGCCTTTTTGTTGTTTATTTTTTCAGTGTAAGAGACTGGTTGTGAGACTGAGAGAGTGCAGAAATTCAAATTTCAAATCCTCTACTGCACTAAAATAGAATTGTTTGGTGCTGCCACTTATCACTCTAGCTCAGTACCAGTTTGCTAGCCCCTAGTTCTACACGTTATACAAAGAGGAGCTACTGTATGTAGTTTATACCCCAATATAAATTTAGCTAATTACCTTACTCACATTGCAAACATTTCCTAAACTCCTTCAAGTGACCCTTAATTGTCCTTGCTTTTGCAGACTGCCTGTGGAGGAAATGAAAAATAATAAAGAATAGTAAGGTAAGGTGACATAAGGTAATGTAAGGGAAGATAAGTAGGAATATCACAAGGCAGACTAGGAATTATGCGATAGTAATATGCTGACTGGGGTCTTTATATGGCCTTAGGACTGAGACACAAGGAGGGCTGTTACTATCAAGCATAATTCTTTGTCCGGAAACTGTTATTCCACTTTGGAAAAAAAAAGATTTTAAATAAGAAATGAATCAGAACTTTTTAATAGCATTGTATATTTATTTATTTTATTTATTTCTTTTTCAGAATTACAACACTTGAGCCTCACAAGCTCTTTTACAAAGGTTCCATGTCAAATTAGAACACAAACAGTACAATACAGAGAACAAACTACAAGGTACTGTTGACAAGATATGTAGCCATGGTGTTACAGATTGGAGGGGGTTGTATTGGCAAAAGGCCGAGGCCAGGGGCGTAGTTTGTTTTTTTTATGGGGAGGGGCGCAAAGAGTGCTAAAAGTCCTGCTTTTCATAGTAAATCCCAACTCAGTGCCCCCCCCCAGAAGCTATAAGGTTTTTGATGCATTCTGGTGCATTTTGAGTGTCATTTTGACACCATTTGGCTACTGTTAACACCTTCTTTGCATTGTTACAAGCAACCAATATTCCTATCAAAATAAGTAGCTTTTAATTTTTTTTTTAAAATTGTCAAAACTAAAACAATTTCTTGATTGGTATCAAGGAGCAGAAATCATCTCTTATCCAGAAAATTCAGCCATATAATATTTACGTTGGTAACCATACTGCACATCACAAAGGATTTACACATGCTGTTAAAAAAAAATGCAGGATAAGGGAATGGACCATTTTGGAGATTAGATCCCTATGCAGCAGCAACCAAACAGTCCCAAAAACAATGGTGCATAAAACAAACCCATTTCTACTGATAATGGTCAATCCAAAATATGAACCATGGAGTGTGAACCAGAGTTTAAAACTGAGGATGACTGCTATCCATCTGCACAAAACCCACTGCAAAAGGGATGTAAAAAGCCCTACTTGTGTCAGCAAATCTAGCACAAGTGTGAGCATGGTCTGTGGGGAAATAAAACAAGCTGCAAATAACCAAGACTGTGCACACAATAGTGCCTCAAACCACACCCCACCACCCACAACAGAAGGGAAAAAAGTGCAAGAATACTAGACATGCCACCAACAGTTTAATCTGGTTCAGTGCATATCAGTTTTCAGCTGGCATCCATCACCCCTCCCAGAGGGCTGCTGTATGCCAGCTGAGGGCCCTCCCCAGGAATGAGGCTGACAACAGATGTAATTGTTTAGTCCTCCTTTCCCAGTGAATAATGAATGCTTCAAACATTCAATCAAATCTAGGGAAACAACAAGCGGAATGTGCAAGTTTTCTATAGTAAATGAACAGCTAGAGTGAAAGGACATACTAAAGTGGCAAGCTGCTTTTTAACCTGAAGAGCAGTGAGCACATTTCCAAACCAGTGAGTTAATGAAGGAATGA
Source organism: Neoceratodus forsteri (assembly GCA_016271365.2). NCBI lineage: Eukaryota > Metazoa > Chordata > Ceratodontiformes > Ceratodontidae > Neoceratodus > Neoceratodus forsteri. The sequence continues at coordinate 1,152,556,904 of CM057456.1, read as the reverse complement.
TGAATGTAGCAAGACTAGTTTAAACATTGTTTCAGCAGGAAGGGAAGTAATAAAAGGATTTCATGCATACATCCAATGACCCTTCTAGATTACTCCCATAGTAGCCACTACCCCACCCCACTACCCACTAGTACCAAATATACATACATGCTAATTTATCACAGTAAATTTCCTCATCAATATTTATTTATTTCGGAGTTTTACCAGGAAGACAAAACTCTTAAATACATAAATAAATATTGATGAGGAAATCTACTGTGATATGAACCAGTATATTTCATATATGTTCAGGATGGAATTAAATGTGTACATATAGTTCGTAGTGTACTCTCAGCTAAACTGCAAGGCAGAATGGTGGTGAGTTAACATGAGACAATGGCCCCACCCCTCACATGCATAGCAACATTAGCCATCATTGTCATTGGCAAGTGGGGGGGGGAGTAGTTCCATCCAACAGGGAGACACTAAAAAAATACCACCAACAGCTTAATCTGGTTCAAGGTCAGTTGGCATTCATCTGTATCCCCCTCCCCCAGGTCATGCCTGAAAATAGGCAGAATTTGTCTAGTGCACTTACCTGGTCAACAAAAACTAAATAAAATAAAATAAAATAAAAAGTATAGCACAGTGGGTTAAGGTTCTGAGCTGCAGATCTAGAGACCTGGATTTGAATCCCACCACCACCTAGGTGCATACTGTGTGACCAAGAGCAAGTCATTTAACTTCTTTGTGCTCCCAGGCTGCATCTGGAAACAAGCTTCAGCTTAGTGTGCTACTCCTGGTTAAACAATGTTCCCTTTCCCAACTAAGATCCAGACCCAGGCTAATCTTGACCATATCAGTTTTAATTTCATTTCTTTGTACAATAACTGAACTCAGGTCGGTTGGACAGGATGAACTGAGACTCTTGGTAGTCTGTCAGGTTGTGAAGGACAACTATGAAGCCCGGGCCTCGATCGGAGGAGTTGACTTAGGTTACCTAGAAAATCAGTGAGGGCCTGGATGGACCAGTCACAGTGCCAACAAACAACCCTGTCTCAAAAAATGTGAAAGAAAACATAAGCAAACCAAGGCATTTTAAGTTTTTAGAGCCAAGCCAGGTTACATACATAGTACTACTATTTAACATTTACTAGTCTGGGTGGCAGTGGCACACGAACACAAAACACAACAGCCTGCTAACAATAATGTAGCTTTTATTTGTTTTTTAATCTATAGGACTGGAGCCGAAGGTACATACCTATCTGAGTCGGACTCATGTCAGTCGGTGTACTGTCCACTTTCCACTCTGCTCCTGTTCTTCTTTCTGGCTGGCAGAGAATGCAACATCCTGGTGCCCCAGACTGAAACTTTGGAAACAGAAATAAAAAAAAAAAAGCCTAGCCCAGCCCAGCCCAGCAGCAACCAGCATTACGGTTGCCCCTGTCGAGTCAGTCCCAGATGACTGAGCGAGTTTGATTTTGTACATTTAGTCCAGCTCCTCTCTCTTTGGTCCAGACCATGGGCCAGCTCCTCCGACACAAGCGTTGCAAGACTAAAATAAGGAGTGAGTGAGAGACTTGAGGAATATTTACAAATAAAAAAAAATGGAGCCGACCTGCAGATTTGCTTTCTTATGGCACATTTCAAGCTACGCTTACACTCCTTGTGCTGCGCGGGAGACTTGGGTATGGTATGGCCACTGCAATTGGCTGACAATCAGAGCATCAGGTTTGAGCAGCCAGTCGGGACAGTATGAAAAATGTAAGGTGCATTGAATAGGGACAATTTAAGGAATGGCACCCCCCCCCCCACAACACACACATACACACACACACACACATGCCTTGTCCCATTTCCCCGGGCCAGGAAGGACAGAGAGAATAAAAAATTGAAAAAATAAATAATATGGATGGAGAAAAAGTCCCAGTCACATTTCTCGGTGGGGGGGGCAGCCTGCCCCACCTGCCCCCGTAATTTACACCACTAGCCGAGGCAACTTACAATAGAGGTAATACTGTGTAAAAAAGTCTGGCACTCAAGGTAGTACATAATCAGGAGAAGGCTACTGTCAAGTATTTATTTTTACTTATTTATTGAATTTTGTTGACCCAGTAAGCCCACTGGGCCTAGAAGTCCCTTTTTCGGGGGTGACGGGGGGGGGATACAGATGGTAAGCAACTGAAATTGAACCAGATTAAGCTGTTGGTGGTATTTTTAGTGAATGGGAGACATTTGACCAGGACACTGAGGAAATTTCCGTACTCGTCAGTAGGGGGAACCCTTGGCCATTCTGATCCAAGATGGCCAAATCCCAAAATAGTGAAGGAGGTGGTGGAGGTGCTGCTTCTGCTTCTAGCTTTGGATATCTACCAAAAACAACAGAGGACCTCATTAATATTGGTTCTTATGTCCAACAAGTGATCACAGAAGGGATTGAGCAACCTGGTATCTCTCAAGATTCACAAGCTGAAAACACAGGACTTCCTGCCTTTAAGACAGCCATGGAACCTCAGGTGTGTATGACCAAAAAGATTTCTCTGAATTATAATTGAAGCAAATGTTCCAACAACATAAACATTTTTTGTTAAAACCCATACAAGAGGAGGAAAACACACAAGGATCTATTCCTGAGGCTGACTACTCAGAGATAAACATAGAACAAAACCTGATTGGAAAAAATAACATTACCACAGCATTGTTACCTATGTCTCAGTGGCATTTGCAACCATCTGTCAGAACCTCTGAGGAACCTGAAGGTGTATGGTCTCCAGACACTGCTCTTCGGGCTGCAGGATGGCAGCAAACTAAAGGGAACTCTGGATGGATCCCTCCTGGACCAGTCGCAGCGGTGGACATAATTTCTACATCTAAAGGATCTGTATCACAGGCTTTTCCAATGAAATCACAGGGTTCTAGCTCTTCTAGTGAAACCCAGACTGTTGCTAACTCCCAGCCAGCCACTGACCAGGATACCAGTAGGCAGTCTGGAACTTTAGTGCGAGTTATGGGCCCCAATGAGTCAACCTCTAACCATGGTGGGAACAGTGGAACTTTACCCAATGTACAGAACAGAAATGATACTAACCTTAAAATGAGTGATTTGTTTAAAGCTGTAGGGGAACCTGCTCAATGACAAAATGCAGTTCGCCTTAAACACTTAGGAGAAGCGGCTTCAGCCCCTGCATGAAGACCTGTACTGCACAACATGTTAAAAGACTCACTGGGGATTAGCCCCATAGAACTTTTTGCATTTATACATATAAAAGGTGAAACAGTTTATGATCTCAGTTTTAAAACTGTTGGTACTCTGGAGAGATTCTGGGTGCAATATGAACAAGTAAAAACTTCCCCACTGTGGAGTCCATTTTTGTTGATTCCCCTCACTAAGCCACTGATTAAGCTCATAAAGTTGCTTTTTAGGAGTGAGGGGGTCAACATAAATGATATTCAGTGTCGGTTAAAGCAGAGATGTGAATTGTTAAACATTCCACGTCCTATATTAGAAGAGGACCTGGTCTGGACAGGTGGATGGAAAATCAAGGTGCAGTTAAGACAAACAGAACAGGGGATAATACACCTGCCAGGCAGTTTTTACATAGGTTGAGACAGAGAGATTTGCTTTTAGCCCGGGCAACCACAAACTTGCCATAAATGTGGTTCCTGGACTCACCTGAGTTACACATGTGACCAACCAAGATGCACACTATGTCTTACATATGGGCTTGTTAGTTTAGGGTGTCCCAACCCTTGGGTGTACAACCTATGTGATGAACAGGGGCATACCTATCCACAATGTCCCTGGGCTGAGCATAACAGGGTGGACCAGGTTTCCCAAGACCATACCAGACTTATAGAGACGTAGGCTCAAGCACCAGCCAGACTAGAGAAGGCATCACTTGAATTGGTAACTCATGAGGTTTCCACAACCCAGACTGATACTTCAGCTGTAGAGGTTCCTGTAAACCCAGAATTACATCCCTCAAATTGTAATTTGCAAAGTGAGCTACCAGGCACTTCAGGTGCTCCTCAGACCCAGGAGGCTCCCCACCAAGGACAGGGCACAGTAACACAAGGCAGTATGCCCCCCCCCAAGAGTTGAAGACTCCTTCACCTCTGTCCCAACACCTAAACGAGGAAGGGGGAAGAAGAAATCAGACTCACACACTCCCACTAAAATGATTCTCACAAGGAACAAGTTTCAGGCCTTAGCGAAGAGAAGGCAGTGGGGAGATACTGAAGGGGAAGATGCAGATTCTGACTCTTCTGCTGCTTCTTCCTCTAAAATGGAATTTTCCTCTGAATCAAGTAGGGGGGAGAACTCAAGGGGACAACACCAAGTGACACAGCACCCAAATGGATGAATTTTATGGCAACTACGAGGGTCCCATTTTGATAAAAGAGGTAACCAAGGTCCATCCACTATTTTAGTTAAGTAAAATGACTAATTTATTTCAGTTAAGATGTTGCACACTAAATGTGTGCAGCATCAAAACATTTAGGAAGCAACTCATTATTTTTGCCTTTCTGCAATCTGTGCAACATGACTTTTATTTTTTCTGCAGGACACTCGAATGAAATCCAGGAGTGAATTAGCTCCAATAAACAAATAAATGGAGATCTGGGCCTTCCTTCTGGTAGCAAGGTGAAGACACATGCGATGGGGTGGGAATTCTCTTTTCCGGTTTTACTTACAAAATCTCCAAAGTTACAGATATTTCACCTGGGAGGGCATTAATGGTGGATGGCACTTATGGGTCTCTTAAATTCTGATTAATTAATATATATGCTCCTCAGAGTATTGCAGCAAGATCTTCACTTTTTCTTAACATTCAGCCATTCTTATTCACTACTAGGTATGTCTGTTTTGGTGGAGATTTTAACTGTGGACTTACTCCCGCCGTCAGGTGGAGTAATGCTTACGAAACATTTGGGGCTACAGCTACCCTACTAAAACTAATTCAGTCAGCCAGGCTGGTGGATGGGTACCAAGCCATACATCCTTTAGGTGCTAAGACTTATTACAGGAGCATTTATGCTACGCATATAGACTATGTGTTTATTTCCAAAAATGCAAACGTTTACCAAGCGGCTGTGATTCCCTGTGAAGCATCTAACTATTTGGCAGTATCCCTAGTATGCACACCAGCGGGGGGTCCTTTCCATGCATTCCTAAATCTAGATTGAAGCTAAACAGCTCACTCCTACTAGACAATATAATCTCAGGAAAGTGTGTGAACATATTGCAGGCAAGGGTCTCCATTTTTGATGCCTTCCACTCTCCCATTGCTTGGTGGTAGGACACCAAAATGGAACTACGGGGTTTCTTTATAAGGAATGTGAAACATAGATCACTGTCTGCTTATTTCAAATACACCCAATAACAGCAACAGCTGTTGAACACACCGTCATTGGCATATGAGACTAAAACAAACTGCTCTCAACAAATAGAAATTCAAAAATAGTCCTGCACTCCTAGTGCAATTGAACCCACTGGACAGTTTAAATTTAATGCAAAGATATTTATTCCAATTGTAACAAAAGGTTCAAGTACAACAGAGCATGCTGCTCCTACAGTGAGGTGTGTCCACACTCAAACTAACTCCCCAGGGCTCTCAACAAATAGAGAAGCTTAAATCTGAAATGGCTACATGCCAATATAACAGGGCATTCTCACTGAAACTAGAGGCTCAGTGCGGAACCCAAATGACAAAATCATCTTTAGATATTTTTAAAAGCTGCTTGGACAGAGTTTTAGCCACATTTATTGAGAATACTCCTCCCTCCAACATATAAAGTGGGTCATTCAATCCCATCTGGAAGGAATGTTTGGCTCTGCACCTGCACGTCAGCACATTTCTCACTATCTTGCTGGATTAGATATCTCTAGCGACCCAGAAGATCAATTGCAGGCTCTGACTGCCCATATAACAGTAGAAGAAACAGCTCAGGCTATTAATAAACAGAGAAAAAGCACCTCTCCAAGTGCTGATGGTCTGACTGCTGAATTATATTTAATATTTATAAATATTTTTGGCCCAATTCTGACTTGTGTTTCCAATAGTATAATAGACACCTGCTCTATTCCTAAAAAATTCTCAGATGCCATAATTATACTTTTATTTAAAAATGAAGCTAGGTCTGATGCAAAAAATTGGAGGCCACTCAGTCTTTTGAATGTGGATTATAAAATATTTGCCACAATTTTATTAAATAGGATCCTACCTATTGCAGCCCAAGTAATCTCTATGGAACAGACCTGTGCCATCCCTAATAGGTCAGTGATATACACACCTTCCCTCTGTTTCTAGATATAATACACTCTTGCTCACCAGAAACTCAAGCACTTTCTTTCTAGATCATGAAAAAGCGTTTGACTGAGTGTCCCATTATTATTTATTTCAAGTTTTACGGCATTATCACATACCAAAAAAATTTATTTCATGGGTAGAACTTCTATATAGCACAGCCTAGATTACTCCTTTTATTAATAATTCTCCCAGAGATGTCTTTCTAGGAAAGAAAGGGGTTAGGCAGGGATGCCCTCTAAGCCCCCTTCTGTATGCCTTTCAAACTGATCCCCTCTTAAGAAGATGTTCACGCCACTCTCACATCCCAAGACTGATACCGAAAGGGTTTCCTGTTCCTATTGTTTTGGCTTATGCTGATGATTTATGTATTTGCATCACCCCCTCTACTAAACCCTTCAGAAGTTATTTCTGCTATCACAGACTTTGATAAATAGTCAGGTTCTAAACTGAATTATCATAAAAGCACAGCAAAACATGTCCTAACCTAACTAGTTCCCAGGCCCCTGTCTCCATAGCAAACATTCCAGTTATGTTAGATCCAATTAAAATATTGAGTATTTATTTTAGCAACTCAGATGATTCAGAATTCAATTGGGCTCTGTCTCTGGATAAAGCGGACAGGGTGGTGACATCATGGAAAGGACGAACCATAGCTAAGAGGAAATGGGTTTTGCTACTGAAAACCTTAATACTCCCTCTGTTTGTACACACAGCTTCAGTATGCCTTCTACCAGATAATTTAGAAGCCAGACTGAATAATGTATTCTTCCAGGGATTCTGGGGAAGCTGGTTGAACCAGGTAAAACGTATGTATACGAATCATGACTACTGCATTGGAGGAGTGTGGATAATCCCCCCCCATAGTTTTTTTTCATAGTCTTTTCTTAAGCTTTGCATTCCATTTTATTACATCCTCCCCTCCCCCCCCCGGATGGATCACTTTGTTAGTGGCTCTGCTCTCTCCTTCATGTCAGGAATAGCTTAGAAACCCTGATAAAATGCCAAGAAATTTTCAAAAATATGAGTCACCAAAATTTCTAGTCCCCACTATGCTTAAAATGAGGCAATGGAAACTGGATAGTAGCACCATTCAGACACAACCACATAGGCAACTTTATTTTTCTATTCTCCAGAACAACTATTCAGAACCACCAGTTTTGTCGGATACTCAAGGCTTGGCTGTAGACAATATGAGGGTATTCACACAACTCATTGACACTAGGCACCCCAAAAAATTTTGGGACACAACTTGGTTGTCCTGTTATGGAAGGTTTAGAGTACAGAGCAATTTTAAACATAAATCTATAGAGGAAAGAAATTGCTTTAGGGAGACCTGCACAGACCAATTGGAGACCATGCAGCATTTGTTCTTGGAATGCCCATACAGTGTAGAGTTTTGGACCATGTTCCTCCATAAATAGAAAGACAAACGGTTCACCTCTGTCTCTTATGAGACTTTAGTTTATAGTATTTTTCCACTTACATTGTCTCAATACCATGCTAGCAGTTTGAGGCTCACATTTGCACTCTGCAGATATTATCTATGGCAAGCTAGATGCACCCACCTACTACAACAAAAAGTATTTACTGGGACACATGTGATTAAGCAAATCTTATTAGAACTAAAGTCTATCCATACTGCTGAACAGGAGTTTTCCAAGATCACAATTCAATAAATACTGGGCCTCATGTACATGGATCTGGGTGGATTAAACTAAGGGGCCTCTAAATGATTTTAAGGATGGGGGTTACACAAATATATGACTAAAATACTACTTTAATTTTGTTATGATTTGAATAATTTATGAATGATTTAACCCTGTTTTTTATTTATTTTGTTTGTTTGCCTTATAGTCTGTACTTAGCTTTTGTGTGATTTAACACTGTGCCATATTATTTGTATTTGCTTTTGATGATTATTACAATACAAATTTCCCTTCTCTTTTTTGATAACTGCCATGGGATCTTTAGCATCCACCTGAACTTCCACCAATCCAGGCAGATGGGACCTCGATTTAACATCTCATCCGAAAGACGGCACCTCAGAAGTGCAGCACCCCCCTCATGCTGCACTACAGTGTCAGTATTGGGATATTAACCCAAGTGCCACATGTGGGAACTGAACCCACAGCCCTCTGATCTCCCAGCCTCAGAGGTGAGTGTGCTACCTACTGAGCCACTGACACTCATTACTAAGTATAGTAAGTGAGGGGAGTGGCAGCCAAAGATGCTTAGTCAGAGGGAAAATAGAAATGTAAGAGGGGATTTTTAGGTGTTGGGTAGCAGGTAGCAGCCAGCATGGCTTTGTCAGAAGAGGTGGTATAGAGGAGTGACAAGGGGGAAGAAGGCAGGAGTAGGACATGGTAGAAGCCGGGGGACAAGGGGAGGATAGGTATAAGCAAGGAGATAGGACATTGAGGGTTTAAAAAACAGGGGTAAGAAGGGAAATGTAGGGAGTGGGGGGGGGAGGAAAGGATAGGAGATTACGAAAGTGGGGAAAGCAATGTGTTAGAGAGGGAAAAGCAAGTCTTAAGTATAGCAATCACATTGGTAGGAATTGGCCAAATGGGCATGGAGGTCTTTTTTAAAGAGGCCTATTTTTTTACAATGTAAGAGAGTAGGGGCAGTGCATTCATCCAGAGAGGACTGTTATTGTCATTGTTAATGAGTACATACAGTAGGTTTTGTCAGGCACTCTGACTCCAAGAGCAAGAGGTCTCAGAGAGTTTAGTTAAAGGGATTTTCCAGTTTCCTGCAAAGAAAATATAATTCCGTAGTGAGTCTCAAAAATTCCCCACAAAGTCGAGTTTCAGGATGCTCCATTCTTTATTGTAAAAGACTTTTACATGAAAACAGGCTCTTTGATCATCAGACATAAACAGTACCTGCTGCTTTTCTTCTTCTTAATACTTGTGCCAGCAGAATAATTTCTGTGGGAATAGTTTGAACTTGAGATGTCATAGGCAGTGGATTCTGACTTCCTGCAGGGATAAGCAAAGTGAACAGATGAAGCTGAAGCATAAAAGATCATGTTTTATTAAAGAGCCTTCAGAGCTAAATAATGGAAGGTCACAATCTAATCCTGAATAGCAAAAAGACAAATGCAATGCTCTTTAACTCCAAACTGAAACTCCATGTGACCTCATCTAAACTCTACCTTACCTGTATTGATGTGTCCCTACTGGAGGAGGTAAGCAGTTTTAAGTACCTGGGAATCTTACTAGACCCCTCCTCTGACATTTCCCTCTATGTCTCCTCAGTCTGGAAATTGGTTAATGCTATGCTGGGCCTGGCTTTTAGGTTCAAACACTGCCTATCCTTTGCTGCCCAGCTGTCCATAGCTCAGGGTTACTCCTACATGGACTTACTTTCATCATTCTGGCATTCCTGGATGCTAGTAAAACCATCCTTTCTAAATGTAATGTAACATACAACAATGTATGCTGATTTGATTGGCCATCACAAGGCTCACATACCACTACCTCCTTTACACTGGCCTGAGCTGGCCCTTCCCTGCAGGCCAATGTTCATTTGGCTCAAGGCCATTTTGTTGACAAACTCCTGAGTTCAGTCCTCACATCTTCCCTAGCCACCTATCTGCAGCACTCATCTCCTACCTACTGGCTAAAATTAGTATACTCTCAGCCTCCCCCAGAGTACTGAGCCAAACCTTGACAGATTGATATTTGCATTTTATTTCCCCACTTTCTGGAACACTCTTCCCCCACATTTTTGTGTCTTTCCCAGTCATTCGATATTCTGCAAGGTGCTATAGTTGTACTTGGGAGGTCCTTGTTGTTGTCTCTCATAAGGCTAGCTAATGTAGCCTATCTTAATCTAGCACTGCACTGCTTTTCCCATTAGGAGTCTTGTTAAAATCACTGCTAATTTATTCAGTTTCACCTGCCTCCATAGGTCTAAATAAATGAAATAAATATACAGTACACACTGACCACACTGTATCAAAACAGGGGGAGGGTCATTTTTTTGTCAGATTTGTATGTCAAAGGCAACTACTTATGTGATATGTGCATACATTGTTCCAATACATATAGGTTGAAGGAAATACATAATACTGCTAATGGAAAAATACATCAGGTAAAATAATTCATTGATTGTCAAACAGCGGGAGTGATATACATGTTAAAATCCCCCTGTGACCTTATGTATGTGGAAAAACTAGCAGACAGTTGAAATTCAATATCAGGGAACACAAAAGTGACATTATATGAGAAGACATGGATTCCCCTGTAGTGAGACATTTCAATACCAAAATGCCATGCCAAATCTGAGGTTTTTTTTGGCATTGAATATGTCAGAGTGGATAGGTGAGCAGGCGATCCGGGATGGAAATTACTTACAAGAACGGCTAACTACATTGATTGGTTAATAACAACTGATAAAACGTATAAGTTGAATGCCCTGTTGATTGCCTACCAATTATTTACAGACTTTATTATTTTTATTTACAGGAATTCAAGTACTCCATCTCATGAAAGATCTGGATGGAATATGGACAGCCATCCCCTATAAACTTATATCCATTCTGCATTCACTTCTTCACCAAAATGCATATAAGGAATAGGTAAGGTAGGGATTATATCCTTGAAACATGCTAATGGTTTTCAACATGGTTTCACCTGATATGTGATGTGGTAACAGAGCACTGGGGATGCCTTTTGTATTTGCCCCTCCCTATTAAACTAATCATATAATGACAAACATTGCATACATTAAAACAGATGCTAGTTAATCTTATCCACTCAATATGGTGGCGTTAACAGTTACTTTATAGTATATAGTTACCCCTTTATAGCCTGGTATTTGGTAAAGAGGGCAGGAGGCTCCACTCTCTGCCTCGTTTGGCATTCTCTGATGTCACCACACCATGATGTCATGATGCAGGCCCTGCTCTGATTGCCAACTCTGTGGTAGAAGCACCATTGGAACTAGTCCCCTTTTTTGAATACTCATACCACAGTGAAATATTAAATATCAAAACAGAAACAGATTATAAGCCAGCCACCTAGGCCATTCAGCTGGATGGTGCCTTCCTTAAGAGTCAATAGCACAACAGGGTCAGCCCCTGTTTTCCATATCAGAAGTCCACTGATGTCACCACACCAATGATGTCATCACATTGGTAGTGTTCCTGATGCCGACTTCATGAATTTCAGCAGGACACCAGAGCTCAGAAGTCACTCTGCAAGCAGAAAGGCAACAGGAGCCAAGTTAAACTATAAAGGGCATCTGGTAAGTTGCAATGCACCCTCACTAGTTCATAATAAGAAAAACATAGTAATGTGAGAGAAATGGCAAACATACTTTGTACTATTTCATAGGCAAGCTATAGGATTAGTTTATCTGCACACTTTCAGGAACAAAGTCACAAAACTACTGCTGGCCTTTATTCCCTTTTTTATTCAATATAAATAGAGAACAAATTTACTCAAAAGATAGCAACTAACAGTACAAACATCCATACTTTGTGCAAACAGCAACTCACAGTGTTATCAAAAAAAAAAAACTTTGTGCAAACAGTACTTGTGCAAATGTTGTAAGAAAAAAGCTTTATTTTCTGCTGAGTTCCAAGTCTATGGTTCCAATTAGATACAGTAACACTGCAATAGTATGTTCACTTCTTTTCTGGCTCAATTACCTAAGATCCAAAGACAGATTGTAAACTGGTATTCCATGCTTTTGTACACTTTCTACTGCTGTGTATTCAGCCTGCAGTCTTATTTGGTAAGAACCCTCTCTCACTTTACTGTTGCCAAGCAAAGAACATCCACTGTCCTGGCTAGGGGCAGCTACTATGAACAGTCTTGCTTACATAGAAAGAGCTTGCCCTAAGGAACAAGCCAGCGTTGGTTTGGTGAAAAGATATTAATCCGATCCAAAGTTATTCAATTTTGAAAATTTGTGTTCTAAGCATGCTCAGTTCAGTCTTTTGGATAGATTCACAGCTGTGAACAAGGATTTCAGCTCACAAATGGGGATTTTGACAGTTCACAAATGGGGATTCATTAAATCCCCGCGTACGTAAAAAAAAAATCCTAATTCGTGAGCCGCCATCTTGTTTTCACTTTTAGCCCAAACAAAATGCTGTTACTTGCCCCACTGATATATTCTGTGGAAACAAATGTATGGGTTTTGTTCAGGACGATGCCTTCTACAAAACCATGTATTTGGTTTCCATCCATTTATTAAAAAAACGGCTGTTTTTAATTGGAAAATCCCCAGTCATGACTCACTTCTGATCCCCGTTCGTGAGGTGTCTAAATCCCCATTCGTAAGCCCATTCCCATTCGTGAGATGTCAAATTCATGTTCTTGAGATAAGGACCTTATGGACCTATCTCACGAACAGGGATTGGCTGATGAACGGGGATCTTGACACCTCATGAAGAGGGATTATACAAACAAAATCCCCATTGGTGAGGTGTCAAAATCCCCATTCATCAGTCAATCCCCGTTCATGAGATGTCAAAATCCCCATTCATGAGATGAAGACCAGATGGTCAGATCTGGCCAGCTGGTCATGAGATGAAGACCAGATGGTCAGATAGGGCCAGCTGGTCCTTATCCCACCTCACAAACAGAGATTGGATGATAAATGGGGATCCAAGCAAAAAATGGCCACAGCACTGATTCTTTAAATGCTGACATTGGGGTGCCCAATCCCTGTCTCAGCATGTATCCACCCCCCACTAATATGGCACACTGGGAGCTCACCCTTGTATGCCCAAATGTTTATACATATTCTAAAATACCTGCAAATAAAGAGAACCATCACCCAACATCTTTTTTTTTTAACCTGCAAAAAAGAAAATGGTACCTTGTTGTTTTCCCAGTCCCCTCTCCTCCATCCCCATTCTCCCACTGAGCGCCCACCTCCCCACACCCCCCCTTACCCAAACTTACCTCTGGAGGTCAGGAGCAGCGATCTTCTGTGGACCGGGACATGTCTGCACTCTTCAAAGCAGAACCTCAAACTGAAAAATCTAAGGCAAGTGCCGTATAATGGCAGCCAGCGGGGGGTTCAACTTAGGTTGATATCTCAGCCATTTTTTAGGAATGTTCACCCAAAATTTTCAACATGGGGTTCTTGGGACCCCATCTCATGAACACTGGCACTGTCATTTCACTGCACAGTCCTGAAAGGTGGTTTCGCAGTCTCTGCATGGAATCACATTTTAGGACAGAGTAATGAAATAACAGTGCAACTGTTCATGAGGTGAGGTCCCAAAAAGTCCATGTTGCAAATTTGGTGAAAACATTCCAACAAATGACTGCATTACGAGTGTGCATTGCACAGTTTCTACTCACCCTTATAGCTTCACCAATTCTTAATATTTTCACTCCAGATTTTCAACATTGCCATTTTTTCACAAATTCTTATGAACAGTACAGCTGTCATTTTTCACATCCTGCCTGAAATGTGTTTTCTTACCTGTGGCATACAATGGCATGGTCACTGTGTGAAACTGACTTTCGGGATGGATTAACAAAATCACAATGCCACTGTTCATGAGGGGAGGTACCAAAAAGCCCATGAAGAAAATTAGGTGAAACAATTTTAACAAATGACCACTTTATGAGTGTACAATGTACAGTTTCTACGCACGCTAGTAACTACGCCAGTTTTTCATGTTTTCACCTCAGATTTTCAACATTACCATTTTTTCATACCACCTTATAAATAGTACAGCTGTAATTTTTTAAATCCTGCCAAAAATATTTTTCTGCACCTGTGGCACAAAATTGCATTACAGTTGTGCAGAATTACATTTTAACAGGGATTTGAAAGTTTTCTGTACTGGGTACATGTGATGAGGTGATAAGAAGGTTGTGTTGAACACTTGAGGTGAAAATTATTCAAGATGGCACAGTTATGATTATTTATTGCAATTTCTCTACACCTGCTTGTGGGGGGGGGGAGGCCCTGGACCTGGAGGTAGAGAAGAGTGGGGTGGCCGGATTGGGGTAGTGAAGACCAGGAGATGCCCTGGGGCAAAATGGATCCCAGACCAATGGTCACCTTGTTTGGTACCCATACCCAAGGGCTCTGCAGTTAGTGGGCCAGTGGTCCATTCGGCCTCGATGTCTCATCTGACTCAAACAGTGTTGTATAATGCCTGATCCATTAAAAACAAGACAGCTATAATAGCTGATCTGGTGGGGTCATCGGACCTGGCTTGCATCACTGACACCTGGTTGGATGAAAATGCTGGTCCCATTTTGGAGTCAGCGAATCCATCAGAATTCTCGGTGATACACCATTCGAGGTTGGATCACAGGGGTGGGAGTGTAGCAATCTGTTTTAGATCAAGATTGGGCTTTGTAGCCATTACAGTTGGGGAGACCAGATCCTCGAGCATACAGTGGTTACAGGTGTGGGGTGCAGGATTCTTCTTGTCTACTGTCTACCCGGTGGTGAGAAGCAGTTCCTGCAGGAGGTCACGGACTTCATTATCGACATGGTTTTGGAGTCTCCCAGGCTGATGGTTCTGGGTGACTTCAGCACCTGGGTCGATGATGAACTCTTGCAGTTTGGCCAGGACTTCTTCCAACTTATGACCTCGTTGTGCTTCACACAGACAGTTGCCTCTGCAACCCATGGCTCTGGTCACTCATTGGATCTGGTCTTCCTGCTGAGGATGGAGGCATCTGATTTGGTGGTGGAACCTGTCAGGAGGTCAGACCATCACACAATAAAGTTCAAAAATCCAGGCTCCCCCCATAGGCCTGCCCCTGTGTAGATGGTCCGATATCGCCCTTTGAGGGGCATGACCCCAGATGGCATTTGGCAGCTGGATCTGTTGGGATTGCTGAATGCAAGCATGGGTCCAGATAACTTGTTAATGGCCTACAACAAGGTTATGATGGGGGCTCTGGATGCCAGTGCTCCTGTCCATGTTCACCCTCACACTCTCCACCCTCAGTCCCCTTGGTTTATGGGACCTTGAGGGAGCTGCGGTAAATGGTACAAAGGATAGAGCATTGCTAATGGAAATCAGGACTTGATGCCAACAAACTTAGACTGGTGAATCATTACAGAGACTATCAATCGGCTATCTCTCATAAGAAGGCAGAGTTCCTGTCCAGGGAGATTGCCACAACTCAGAATCAACCAGCTCAGCTTTTTTGAACAGTGGACAGACTGCAATCCAGCCTGACTATGTGTTCAAAGAGAATTTTCACAGGAAAAGTGTGATGAGTTTGCTCGCTTCCTGGCTGATAAGGTGGCCGACATTAGATATGAGATTCGACTGGCTCACTCTGTGGGGGTAGAAGTGGTCAATGTGAGGTTGCTCATCCTCGGATTTGCTGGGTCAGCTTCAACTGGCTGGAGATCATGGAGATCATGTGGACTGTCCAGAATATGTGACTGATCTGCTGTAGTTTGGATTCGGGCCCAACTCGCCTCTTAATGGGCTGTCTTGATGTCATCAGCCCAGTCCTTGCAGAGAGTCTGGGGTTCATTATAGTCAGGAGAGTTTCTAGACTCCCTGAAGGAAGCAGTGGTGACGCCCTTCCTTAAAAAATCCTCTCTCGATCCAGACTGCCCTGCTAACTACAGACCAGTCTCTAACCTCCCTTTTGTAGGAAAGGTTATTGAGAAAGTGGTCATGCTGCAACTGGGGAATCACTTTACCATCCATGAAATCTATGATCCTTTCCAGTCTGGGTTTCAGAAGAGGCTTAGCATGGAGACTGCCTTTGTTCAGGTTCTCAATGATCTCCTAATAGAAAGAGATCAGAAGAGCCATTCCATCTTGGTTCTTCTTGATCTCTCTGCAGAGTTTGACACCGTGGACCATCGGGTGCTGATGGAGCAGCTGGGGTTCATCTGTGGCTTGTCAGGGATGGTTCTCAGGTGGTTCCAATCTTTCCTCTCTGGCAGATCTCAGAGGGTGGTATCGGAGATTTTTTCTTCCGACTCCTTCTCACTGCCATGTGGAGTTTCACAGGGCTCTGTGCTGTCCCCCTTGTTGTTTGCAGTGTACATGCTACCAATGGGAGACATTGTATGGGGGTACAGGCTGGGTTTTCACTGTTATGCAGATGATACCCAGCTGTACCTGGCCTTTGTTTCTGAGCAGCATAGCATAGTCTCGGTGTTTAACAACTGTCTCACTGAGCTTCAGGACTGGATGAATGACAGTTTGATGAAGTTGAATCCCAACAAGACTGAGGTGTTGGTAGTGGATCCGGGTCATCAGACTGGGGATTTACATCTGGCATTGCCTCTGGTCTTTGCTTGGGAGTAGACAGCTGCTGACCTCCAAACAGGCATGACATTTGGGTGTAATATTTGACAATGAGCTGATGCTTCATTCACAGGTGTTGGCTGTTGTCAAATCCTCTTTTTACCATCTGAGAAATATCACCCAGATTAAGTGCCTTGTTCCATCCGATGATCTTCCAACATTGTTCCATGCCTTTGTGACCTCCTGCCTTGACCACTGTAATTCCCCTATACCTAGGGCTTCCAGGGGTTGATATCCAACACCTGCAGCTGGTGCAGAACGCTGCAGCAAGATTGCTGACTGGGTCATCCTGATCCAGTCATATCACTCCTGTGCTGTGCAAACTGCACTGGCTGCCAGTTCAGTGGCAGATCACCTTCAAGGTCAATTTGCTGACCTATAAGGTCCTACATAGACAGGGACCAGACTACCTGTAAGAGCTTCAGTTTCCTTACTGCCCCTCATGACCACTCCACTCTGCTGATGAGGGATTGCTAGAGATTCCCAGGGTTCATTTAAAGACATCTGGATCCCAAGCTGTCATGTTCAGGGCCCCCACCCTGTGGAACTCTCTGCCTCCTCAGATAAGAGAGTGCCTGACTGTGAAGAGTTTTAAAACAGCTCTGAAACCTATTTATTCAAACTAACTTTTGGTGATTCTGTCTAGCCATGCTATTTGTTTGGGATTATTTTTTACTGTTTTAGCATTTTAAACTGTAAAGGAACTATGACCTCTGGGAATAGCATCTTTTTTTATAAATAAAGTGAATTTGAATTTGAATTTAGTGTGTGGAAGCGCAGGGGACAGAGACCTCTGTTTCCACAGCAACATACATATGTGCATCTGTGAAGGAATAGGCCCACTGTGACATATGGATACTGTTGTACTATTTGGATGGAGGGATGGGAGCACAGGGCCCGAAGGACCCTTTGCTCCCACAGTAAAATAAAGATACTATTATACTATCTCAAAAAGTGAGGAAATAAATAGCAAAAAACTTCATTAATGCATCAGTTAGGGTTGAAGCGACTAAAGTATGGAAATGAGGCAATAGAGTTGAGCCCCTAACCCTACCATCCCTCATCCTCCACACACCAACAGGCATTGGGGTGTGCCATGGGGTCATTAGACCTAACTCTCACTCTATTCTCCTATACTGTACCATGTCACCCTGATTACACATGGAATTGGGTAAGAGTTTGGCCTAATGACCCCGTGGCACAGCCTGATGCCTGTTAGAGTGAGGAGGATGGGGGAATGGGATGGTAGGGTGGGGGGTTAGGGGCTCTACCCTAATGCCTCATTTCAATACTTTTGTCACTTCAACCCTAACTGATGCATTAACAAAGTTTTTTGCAATGAATTTCCCTTCTTTTTGAGAAAGTATGATGTAACTGGTAACTCTGGGCCCTGTGCTCCCACTTATACATAAGTACGGAGCCATACAGCAGCCCCATAGTACTGAAAAGGAACCCTTGTGACACTTATTTGGTAATATCTCAGTAAACATAGAAAATATGAAACAAATTCCACTGCAGTTGTAATCATGACTTCGAACCTCCTTGCGTACTTAGTCCACCTAAGCTGCAGAGAACAAACAATCCATATTGTGAATCATTTTTGAGATACAACACAACAATGTTATCCTATGGGAAATTTCTCAACTTCAGAGTGCTGTAACTTTGTAACCCTTTAAATTTTTTTACCAAACCATTAAAAGGCACATCTGTGGGGCCAGGGCTTGCCACCCTGCAAATTTCAGTTGAAAAGACCCGTTTAGGTGCAAAGGTGTAGCAAAGAAAAGGTATTTATTTTGGTGCAGTAGTGTTGCAAGTTGCAACAGTACAGATGCAACAGTGTCGTGATTTGCAAAAGTGTCTCAAATATTTTGCCATGATTTGCGACACTACAGGGGACCCAGTTTTAAAAAAGATATTTCTAGGGGTCCTAGAAAAATACTGATGGCACCACTGTGTTCCTTAGGCCCCGTTTAGATGAACACAACTGTCAGTGTTTGCCTAGGAGCACTAGAATTTGAACTATAGACATTTTTCTTCACTACTAACTGAAATAAGATGGTGGCAGCATGACAGTAAAAGGTGGATTTGGGGCAGTAAAGAGTGGTTTTGCAACAGTTTCGAGAGGCACATATGTTTTTTTCCCCATTGACTTCAATGTTAAAACTTAAAAATGTTATAACTTTTGAGGGGTTTAATATTTTTTCACCAAATTTTCAAAAGGCACATCGGTGACCCAGACTGTATCTTCCCTGAATATTTCAGGCCAGATAGACAAATCATGTGGGCTGTAGCCCTGAGCAAAGAAACATGCAAAAAAAATGTTACTGTGTTTTTTGGTGCTCTGCAGCTCCGAAACTGCTCATCCAAAAATAACGTAACTTGCCTGATCTGGAGATGTGTGCTACCACACCACACATGCAAATTGTCAGGCAAATCCATTGTACGGTGGCAAAGTTATAAAAGTACAAACTTTTGGGTTTAACATAGAAGTGGCCGGGTAACCCTAACTATAGCTACACTATTGTTCAGCTATAATATGATATATATATATATATATATATATATATATATATATATATATATAATATTCCACATTCACAAAAGACAGGAAATTTGATGTTAGGGTTCACTATTTTACACCTACCCCACCCCCACAAACAGGCATCTGGGTGTGCATCCCAGGGGTCGCTCGCCCTAACTCTCACTGCATTCCATGTAATAAACTGATTTGGTACAGTATGGAGAATGGGCAAGAGTTGGGCATGACCCCAACGCACACCCAGATATACATGAGGGTGGGGTGTGATGCTGGGCTGTACCCCTAACATTAAATTTCTTGTCTTTTGTTGCTGTGGAACAACCCTAACTGTTCTTTAACAAAGTTTTGCAAAATTTCCTTTTTAAAGTGTAATGTAAGTAGTAATAGAAATGGGCGGCTTGGTGGGAGCACGGGGCTTTTGGGGCCTGCGCTTCCACCAAGTAGCACAAGTGTGGCAAATAGTATGTGTGTTTGTGGGACACAATGTTGTCCTATGGGGAAATGTGCAAACTTCACAATGCTGTAACTATGGCCATGTTCAATGGTTCAGTACCAAACCAGCAAAAGGCACACCTGTAGGGGTAGAGCTTTACACCCAAAAAATTTCAGGTGAATACCAGAACGCACGTAGCCACAATGAAGTGACAAAGAAAATGACTCCCACAATGTTATCCTATGGGAACATTTGTAACTTTGGGACACTAACTAGGGACGTGGTGAATGTTTTTGAAGCAAACCACTGAAAGGCACATCTGTGGTACTAGGGCTTGCCACCCTGAAAATTTCAGGGCACTATCACAATGTAGCTTGCCACAATCAATCGACAAAGAAAATGGCATTTCAGAAACTGTGATTCTGCAGTGTTACCTCGGTCATTTAAAATATGATCGCAACACTCCTATCTTTATAATGGGAATATAACCACGAACATAAAAAATAGTGTTGCGGTTGTATTTTTTTATAGTCGGGCATATTGCCGTGGCAGTTTGTAATAGTGTCAAGATCAAAAAATGACAAAATGGTGGAAAAAATCTGAAAACCACATTTCCAGACCAGCTGATGAAAAACTAATGCCAGATTCCTGTTCCTCAGGCCCCGAATAGGTAAACCCAATGGTTGGTGTGTCGAAAAGTGCAGTATTTTTTGAGTTATATTGTTTTTTCTCTCTCGCTAACTGAAAACAAGATGCTGGCAGCACAACACTATATTTGCCAAGCTCGACACTGAAAAATATGATCGTGACAATTTTCGAGCTGCACATATAAATTTTCCCATAGGATATAATGGAACACTAAAAATGCGATAACTTTTGAACGGAACAATATTTTTACACAAAATCTTCAAAAGGCACATCTGTGACCCAGGACCCATGTAGCCCACCCAATATGAACCCACCCACATGCATTCTTCAGTCCAAAGTGCACATCTAAAGAAAACAGAATGTTGGGAATTTTTCACTTTTTGAGTGCACTACGATTTTGCAACCATACATCTGATCAACGTGAAAATTTCCAGATCCAAGGATATACCAAAAATCTTAATCTCATTCCAAATTTCAGGCAAATCAGACAAACAGTTACAAAGTTATTAAACTGCATACTTTGAGATTTAACACAGAATTGGCTACACAACCCTAACTATAGTGACACTACCGTGCCACTATTATATATACTGTATACTGTATACCTATATATGATGTTAAGGTTACCACCCCCACTTTCCTCCACCCTCCACACACCAACTGATGTCAGAGTGTGCCATGGGGTTGTCAAGTCCAACTCTCACCCCATTCCATGTGCAAGCAAGCTGACATGCTACAGTGTAGGAGAATGGCACTACTTTGACCCAGGCCATATATACACATGCACATCTGAGTCCAAAAAGACACATCTTTCACTCTGTTAAGTCTGATGAAAAAATGCACAAAAGCTGAGGATTTTTCACATTTTTCTTGTTGTAACATTTTATTTATTTTCAGAAAAGAAAAGTTGACATAGCAAACATCAACAAGGCCAAAGCCTTCATGTACGCAGGCATTGTACAGGTACTTAAAACCAATAAAGGGCAAAGGGAGGGATCT
This sequence comes from Neoceratodus forsteri, assembly GCA_016271365.2. Taxonomy (NCBI): domain Eukaryota; kingdom Metazoa; phylum Chordata; order Ceratodontiformes; family Ceratodontidae; genus Neoceratodus; species Neoceratodus forsteri. The sequence goes on along the minus strand of CM057456.1, from coordinate 1,152,535,722 downwards.
GCAGGTTACAGATATTAATGTGTACAGGTAAGTCCAACAGTAAGGTTACATACATTCATGACTGCCAAGTGGTATGGATACAGAGCTTGCCGACACCCATCCCTTACTACCAATAAGGGGGATGGAGGTGAATAGAAATGGGTGCTGTGGCAAAGGTTAATAAAACAAAGATATACTATGGGGATCTGATCAGATATCTGGGTGTGTACCCAATTGTTGTACTCACCAGAGAGAGGTCTCTTTCGACATTCTTGCTGGACATGGGCACACCAGCCGAATCCTCCGTAACTGGTCTTGTCAAGCAGATCCCTTTTCAAGGCTTCAGGAGAACAGCTGAGCCGCCAGTGTGTAAATGTTCTGCAAAAGCCATCTATAACCTGGAACATAGACAAAATATATCCCAAGGATTCTAGTTCTTGACTTGGACTACAGTTCTAATATAGATAAGGAAGTCAGGCACTTACATAGATACAGACAGCTACAAAAAAAGACAAGCACAGGTATGTATATCCAGAAGTAGGGAGCTAAAGTTCTATTGGGCCTAGGTATTGAGGGGGTTGGCCAGTAACTGCTCAATGAGAATACTGACCTCACTCAGAGGGGAAAAAAAAAAAAACAAATAAAAAAAACAAACATTCTAGTTAGATCCAGTAGGGTCAGGGATTATTCCTCCTACGCCTGTCTGGGGGTAAACATATCTGAAGTAAGGGGCCCAGCATCATCTAAATGTGGGAATTTGGTATGTTTGGAGGTGGGAAATTCTGTCTAGTTAGGAAAGAGTTGAAAGAGAAGCCAATACCTCCCTAACTGTAGGGACCTGTGTAGATCTCCATTTGCTAAGCAAAGCTCTCTTGGTTTGCAGAATCACTAGGGCGAGCCACCTACTGTATACTCAGGCGAGGATAGCTTAGGGATGTCACTATTAATTCCCAGGAGGTAGAAAAGGGGACTGAGAGGAATTTGGTGGCTCAGCACCTTGGAGGCTACATCTTGTATCCCTTGCCATAGAGGTTGGATCTGTGGGCAGGACCACAATATGTGCAACAGGTCCCTTGACATCGCCAACATTGGCCTGACTCTAGAAGTTTGGCTCTTTGGAGAACCACAGGGATTCTGTACCATGAGTGGGCAATTTTGTTTTGAATTAGTTGTGATTTAGCGGCCCTAAACCTGCTGTGTGTGTTCTTCCAGGCCTGTTCCCAGGCCACAGATGAAATAGGAAGTTGTAGCATTGTTTCCCATTTGTGCCTAGCTTCTTCAGATTGAGAGGGTAAAGTATCCCTGGATCAGAGCATATATTCATTCTGCAAAGCCCTTCGGATGTTGCAACCAGGATTGCAGAGCCGAGGGAGTATTTTGTGTCATGGGTGGGCTCAGGTAGTAGCGTACTGCTTCTCTGAGTTGGAGGTATCTCCAAAAATCCAGCTGGGGGATATCCCATAGTCTCCAGAGGGATTGAAATGTATGAAGAACTTTATGGTTAGGATTCATTAGATCTCCGAGTTTAGTGATACCTAACTCAGCCTAGTGTTTCCAGCAGACCCAGACTCCCCCTATAGAAATGGAGGGGTTTTGCCACAGAGGAATGTGAGGGAGTGGGAAGGGGTCCATTTTCATCTTCCAATGAGTGGCAAACCATTTAGTTCTGGACACCTCTACCATGGGTGAGGTACAACCCAGATTCGGTCTGCTAGCAGGTCTGCATTTGGTGGTGTTACATAAATTCAGGAGTGAGGAGTGGTTTACAGTCCCTGTGATGTCTATTTAAATTTGGAGCTACTCCATTTAACAGTTTGGACTAGAAGGAAGGCCTGACGGTATCCTTCTAACCAGGGGAGATTCCAGCCCCCCTGTTCCGATGGGGCTCAAAGCTTAGATCGGCTATATCTAGGTTTGGAGCCATCCCAGAGGAAGTTCTCTATTAATTTATCAATGGGCATGTGCCAATGCTTGGGAAGGGGAATGTCATGTGCATGAGTAGATAAGAGTTTAGGGGCTGAGACTATTTTTATAGCTGCAATTTTCCCTGCCAGGGTAAGGTTAAGGAATTTCCATCAGTCAGATTCTACCTTGATAGAGGAAAGAAGGGGTTGTATATTAGATTGCCAGAGTGTATCCAGAGAAGGAGTCAAGAAAATTCTGAGGTAAGTGATCACTTTAGGGGCCCAGAGGAAGCCAACTGAGGTCACCATCTGTTGAGTACAGTGGGCATTTAGGGGAAGTAGTTTGGTCTTGCTCTGATTCAGCTTTAGGCTGAAGTACGTAGCAAAGACATCTAAGAGATGGAGCAAGGGGGGTATGGAGCATTGGGCATTTGCCAGGGGGAGGAGGAGGTCATCGGCGTACATCAGGGTTGTACATGTTGTACTTCCCACTGTGAGCCCCACAATGTTTGAGTGACTGTGTATAGCACTGGCCAGTGGTTCCAACACCAGAACAAACAGGAGAGGGGAAAGGGGACAACCCTGTCTTGTTCCACACTCCAGTAGAAAAGGAGGGGATAAGATAGAGTTTGTATTGACTCTGTCTGACGGGGAAGTATATATGGGTTGTATCCTGGAAAGAAATTTTTCACCCACCCCAAAATGTGCTAGGACTAGGTATAAGTAGTCCCATTCAACAAAGTCGAATGCTTTCTTGAAATCCACTGCTATAGCAGCCACTGGGGTGGGGAGAGATCTAGAGAAATGCATAAGATTCATATGGGTATGCAGGTGGTCTGAACTATGTCTACTAGGGATAAAGCCCACTTGTGAAGGATGTATGAGTTCAGGAAGTAAAGGGCCAAGCCTGGTTGCCAACATTTTTGCATACAATTTACTGTCAAGGTTAATAAGTGAGATGGTGCGATAACTTCCAGGATTTGTGGTGTCCTTACCCTTTTTGGGGATGACAACAATAGTAACCTCCCGCATAGAGGGAGGAAGGGTGCCTTTGAGCTCTATCTCTTGGAAAACCTCTGTTAAAAGTGGGGAGATGGGTAGGGCTAGCACGTGGTAAAAATCTGCTGTATACCCGTCATTACCAGGTGATTTCCCCAGCTTCAGACCTCGAATGACTGAGCTTACCTTGTCCTGGGAGATAGGAAGATCAAGGAGCTGTTTCTGCTGAGGATTCAGTGTAGGTAAGTGTAAAGTATCTAAAAATGGCTGAGTGTCCTTGTTTTTTTTTTGAAATTCACACTTTATTTATTTTAACAAGCAGGTAAACAAACAAGGATCAAAATACATTCGTAACAAGTAACATGGTAGCCCAGTGAAAATAATAAAAGCAACAAAGCATCTAAAAAAGACAAAACACAACCCCAAACCCACCACCCCTCTCCCCTCCCAGGAGGATGCCACCACCAACAGCAAATAAGCCCAAGTAAGGCAATTAATGACCAGGGATAAAGAAAGGAAAAAGGGGGGTAAGAAAACTAACTAAGTCGAGTTTATAATAATGGCAATTAAGAGGGAGGGAATATAAAGGACCCTAAATGGGGTCCTAGTGGAGATACAGGGCGTATAATTTGCCCCATTTCTTGTGAAATGCTGACAATGCATGCCTAGAACTGGCAATCAATTTTTCAATTTTAAAACCTTGAGACATTTCTGCCACCCATTCCTGGTATGAGATTTCGGATTGACCTAACCAGTGGCGAAGAACTAATCTTTTGACAGCCATTGAAATGAGGGCCATGTGGTATTTCCTTTCATTAACTTTAATACTGGGAATAAATTCCTAGCACACAAATTTTGGGTGTGAATAGGTCCTTTAAACCCAAAAGTGGATTCAAACTACCCCGAATGTGCCTCCACAAAGGGGCAACCTTCTCACAGGCCCAGAATATGTGTAGTATGTTTCCCTGATCCTCACCACATCTAGTACATTTAGGAGAACTTGCTTTCCCGAATTTAACTAGTTTCACCGGAGTGTAATACATGTTATTAACTATGTAGAATATGTGTGAGCTTGTTCCTATCCAGTGAGAGAAATCTATGTAGGTCTGACCACACCTGATTCCAGGATAAAGGGGAGTTAGCAATCAAAGTTTCCCACACCTTGGAGCCAGATAAAACTTCAGGGGCTTTGCTGAGAAGGAGCTGTGCGTAGAGTTTGGCTATGGCATGGGGCTCACTTGCCCGGGATTTAAGCGAATCTAGAAAAGGTTGAATACTGGACGTCGTTTTTCACCGAACCAAAAACCTTGACTATAAGGTGTCTCAGTTGGTATACCTTAAAGATGTACTGTGAAGGGATGTCAAATTTAGTCAACAGGTCTCCGGAGGAACCAAGTGAGTCCTGAAAATAGAAGTCTTCCACTGCACAGTCTCGGATTTGCAGTAACCAAGAAGGGTGCAACCAGTGTGAACCAAGCCTAATGTTGGGATTGAGAACCAGTGGCTGGGCTGGGTCCTTGGAATTATGAATTCTAGCCGAGGTGCAATACTGATTGAAAACCTTAACTGAGGTCCCAATCACGGAGCTGCCTATTCGGGTCGGTAGAACTGAGAGATTGCAGTAGAAAATGGATTGAGGATCTATATTATGGTTCCTCAGAAGTTCAATCTCAAGCTGCAACCATTTAGGTCTATAAAGATCATGGGAGGGACAAAGCCACTTGCCCATTTTTGCCAGGTGACTGGCCCAATAATAGAACTCAAAGTTGGGCAGTGGAAGGCCCCCATTAGCTTTAGGCACACACAATTTGAAAAAGGATCTCCTTGGTTGCTTGCCTTTCCAGATGAATTTAGTTAACAATGAGTGGACTTTTTGAAAATTTAGGTAACCAAATATTTAACAGGCTTATAGGGTAGAAGATACGCGGGAGTATATTCATCTTAATTATGCTGATTCTCCCACCTATAGATAAGGGGAGGTTTGTCCACCTGTTAAGATCACTTTGAACCCTGTCTATCAGATCATCCAGATTAAGTTTCTTAATTATGTTGGTATCTCGGGCTAGATAAATACCTAGATATTTAAGGTGGTCAGGCGCCCATTTCATTCCGAAATGGACTACATCAGCGTGGAATACAAATGGGTTAAGCGGGAATATTTCGGATTTGGACAAGTTCAATCTGTAATTTGACACCTCACCAAATTGTGTGACAATCTTTAACACCTCTTGGATAGATCTGCCTGGATTCGTGAGGTGTAACAGGATATCGTCTGCAAATACCGATATGGTGAGTGATTGCTGACCAATAAGACATCCCGTAATGTCAGGTGAAGATTTGATATGCACCAATAGAGGTTCCAAGTAAAGGTTAAATAAATACGGCGATAATGGGCAACCTTGACGAGTACCCGAGTATAGAGGAAATCTGGAAGAAAACACCCCATTACAATAGACTTTACGCGGAGGAGCTATAAATCGCCTTGACCCACTGAACAAATTGTGCGGAAAGCCCATCCTGTCCAGGGTAGCCCACAAAATTCCCAGTTGACAGATCAAAGGCCTTTTCGCATCTAAGGCTACTAAGGCCATAGGAGTTGAGAGTCCTGGGAGGCGTGGAAGATGTGTGAGAGAGTCCTCATGTGATCAGATGCAGATCTCCCCTGAACAAAGCCCACCTGTTCCACACTTAGGAGTGTTTGCCAAACTTGTTTAATTCTCAATGAAAGAATTTTGGTCAGAATCTTGATATCATAATTAAGCAAAGAGATTGGTCTATAGTTAGCAGGGTATAAAGCCGACTTATTAGATTTAGGTATTAAGATTATAGTTGCTTCTAACAAGGAGGGATCTAAAGGTCCAGAAGTAAGAATATAATTAAACAATTTTAGTAGTGCAGGGGCTAGCTCACTACAGAAGGATTTGTAGAAGTTTGGAGAAAACCCATCCGGACCAGGGGTCTTGTCCAGGGTGAGACCATGAATAGCATCTGTGATTTCCTCTAAGGTGATAGGGCCAGATAAGGCCTCACAATGACTAGCATGGAGCTTGGGGAGGGGAGTATTCTCAAGGAACTCTATTATGCTTGAAAGTGCCGATGGAGGTGTTTTGGTCCCATAAAGGTTCCTATAAAAGGCTTCAAAGACCCTGGCGATGTCTCTCGGGTTGGTTTTGATGGATCCGTCACTAGCTTTAATGCCGGGAATCAATCTCGAACTCTCCACTTCTTTAAGCCTAAGAGCTAGTAGCCTACCTGGCTTCTCACCCTGATCAAGATATTTCGTTTTGGATTTCAGAATGATATATTCTGTTTTCTCAAATTAGGTCTCGATTTGCCTTTGAGCCTATATAAATTCTCTAGAACCCTTGAGAGTGCGAGGTAGAGAGTTTCTCCTCGGCTACTTTGATCTGATTAGCTAAGGAATTGATTCTTTCTGCTCTCAATCTTTTCCGTCTGGATGATTAATTAATGAATTCACTCGAGGAAACATTTCAGTGAGCACCAAACCAGATCGTACCTGGAGACCGAGCCTTGGTTAGTCTCCAAGAAAGATTAAATCAAAACTTTGAAAAGTGACGTAATCTGCTCATCCTTTAAAATCTGATTATTGAGCTTCCAGGTGGTGTCCCGTTGACCAGGCGGTCCCGGAGCAAGTTTGACCCATGTCATAGCATGGTCCGAGATAACAATAGGCTCAATATTGGTGGAGGAAATGTTACATAAAAGGTTGGTGCTCACTAAGATGTAATCTATCCGTGACCAGGAGTTATGAGTTGGAGAATAGAAAGTATAAGTCTTAGTAGAAGGATTCAGAAGTCTCCACGGATCCTCCAAACCCAACAACGAACACAAATCCGTTAGAGCTAGCTGGGCAGATGGCGTGGATCTGGAACATCTAACAGACCTATCTAATGTCTGTGAAGGAGCGATGTTCCAGTCCCCACCTAAAACAAAGTTAGATGGCAGGAAGACACTCAGTAGGTCAGCCAGACCCATCAAGAATTCGGAATCGCCCCCCACAGGACCATATATAGAGCCTAGAACAACCTCAGTATTATAGAGCATTCCATGAACAAATACATATCTACCATTTGTGTCCTGAACATGTTTCTTCATCACAAAGGGTACATTGCGTCTGATCAAAATAGCAACCCCTTTACTGTTGGTGGTCTGACCTGACGCAAAAACTTGTGAGAAGCCTTTAAACCGTAGTAAATTGGTTTCCATTACCATAATATGGGTCTCCTGAAGGAAAAGAATATCCACCCCTGCTAATGAGCAATTTAGAAGGATCTGACCCCTCTTGGATACTTCCCTTAGCCCCCTCACATTCCAGGTAGCAAACTTAACATGGTTTAACGCCATTGTTACCAGTAAATAAAATGCTCGAAAATGAAATTAAAAATTGGTGCCGCTTAAGAGGTTGATTGGTGGCGAAATCCTCCCCCCCCCAGAAAAAACAACTTTGACCAACCAAAAATACTTATATTGCAGGATAAAACCAGTTTCAGAACATAGTAAAGCATAACATAAACTAAATAAGCAAAAAGTCCTCAGAGTCATAGGCCAAAGTACCATTAGCATGAGAAACACTGAATTTACCCTGCTGGTCCCTAACCCACCCCTCCCTATCCCCTACTTGAACCCACACAACTATATACAAACCCCTCCCATAACAAGTAACATTGTAAAGCCAGAAATAACACACTTGGTTTCAAAACCCCGCCCCCACGATACCATGGCATAGCGCTTGGTTCTCTGGTTACTTGAATGTGTACTAAACTAAGGTACCAGTTGCTAAGGCCATTGGATACAGAATAGGAACAGCCAGATCAATAATATAGGATGGCCATGGTATCCAAATCCCCCATCCACAGTCGTGAGGCAAGTTCCAAAAGCTAAATTCACCTCCCGACCCCCACCCACAACAATCCGAGAAAGCAACAACTTGTAGAGGCAAAACATTTCCAGAGTAGCAGCTATCTGGTCAGAGAAAGTAATACACAGGTTACATCCGCACGTTGATTCGAAGTAAAGGCAAATAACACATCGAATGGCAGCCGAGCCGTACAAATAAAACAGAGATAATGAAGTCTTTACCTGTAAAAAGACCCCCAAGACGTGCTGGCCAGAAGGTGATCCCCTGTGAGGCCTAGACCCTAGATCGGGAGTAGTACCGAGGGAGGCGTGAAGTCGGAAATACCGGGACGGACCAAAATGGTCCGCGCTAAATATTCCCAGGCTTCGAACCCACACTCATGTTCCAGTCCACAGGCGGAGCCAGCAAACGAGAAGCCTCCGAGTTTCGGGCCTAACAAACTACACAGGCCTTGCGGCCTATCTCGGCCTCTATTAGGCAGCTACTCCAGATCGGTCATGACCTTCCCGGGCCCAGGTAAGCCACTCCGGTAGCTAACCTCGTACAGCTAGGGAAAAGAGGATATACAGGGATAATCAAAGCAAAATAAACCCAACTATATGCAAACCACAAACATCCTAAGGCATGACTAAGCAAATCAGTCCCCTTTGAATAAGTTTGGGAGCCTCTTCGAGAGATCAGCCAAAGCGTGGTCCGGGTCTTCGTAGGATTGCCCATTGCCGTCCAGGGAAACCACCAATTTCGCCGGGTAGACCATCCTGAATCTGATTTTGGCGGCAATTAATTTTTAACGATTGGTGGTAGGCAGCTCTCCTCTTACGGACTTGAAGGTAAATCCTGAGTAATTCTCAATTTAACATGGTTCCATTGTACAGAGTCCAGTTCCTTAATTTTTGTTAGGACATGTTGGCGTTCGATGTAACTCAGGAATTTGATGATGAGTGGCCTGGGAGGAGAGCTCGGTGGAGGCCTATGCTTCAGCGATCTGTGGGCTCTCTCTATATGGTAGCATTGGTTAATTGGGGATGGACCGACAACTTTATTTAAAAAAAGCTGGACAAACTTTATGGTGTCGTTCCCTTCTTCAGCTTCCGGTAACCCTAAAATGAGGACATTATTCCTTCTGCTCCTTCCCTCAAGATCTTCTGTTTTAGCCTGTAGTTTCTGTATTTGTTGTTTCAATTTGATGATCTCTGGTTCTGTTTATTTCTCCAACGGTCCATGAAGTAACATTAGTTTCAGATCCCCAACTTGCCTTGATAGATCTGAGAAGTCTTTTCTGATGGATTTGATCTCACTAGATATCTCCTGTAAAGTTTCTCTGAAAGGTACCATTTCTTGAAGAAAACGGTCTTCAGTTAGTAGAGCATTTGAAGTTGCAGGAGTAGTTTGTTTGGAGGAATGAGCTGGATTGGCATTCCTAGCCTTCTTAGAAGCCTTTTCAGGCGTTGTTGGTGGAGTGTGTTTCACACTGGCTGTCTTCGTGTCAGCCTCCATCGTTGTTGAAACGCTGGAAAGTCTTTAAGTGCCCTAAAAATCAGCCCAAAGATACTGGAAGTAGTCAGAAAGCCTTTAGGGTCGCTATAGTTTAGAAAGGTATCGATATTTCAGTTGAAAATAGCAATTTTTGTAGGTGGAGGAAGGGAGCCTAGGAGAGAGCTGCTTTCAGTCACACTGCATCACTTGACTCCTTGAGTGTCCTTGTTTGATTCTGGGTGTGAGGAGGAATAAAGGGATCTATAGAAGGAGGCCATGGTGGTATTAATGGCCTCTGGGGATGTGCCCAGTGCCCCTTGCCTGTCTTTCAGTCCAGAGATATATCTACTGGCCTGCTGCTTGTGAAGTTAGTAAGCAAGCACTCTGCCCGCTTTATCTCTGCCCTCCCAGAAGGTGTGATAGAGGTGAAGGATGGCCACTTCCGCCTTTCTATTAAGAAGCTGGTTGATTGCAAATCTGAGGCCTAAGATGGTTCTACCTAATATTGAGTTGGTGGAGGGGGAAGGCATAGACTTAAATGTAACCTCAGCTGCTGCCAGTTCCTGCTCAAGGGCAGCCAGCTGATGTTCCCTTTCCATGCATTTAGCAGCTGAGAACGCCATGATGCTACCTCTCATAGTAGCCTTAAAAGCTTCCCAGGTGGTACTTGCTGAGATGTCTGATGTCGAATTTTCAGTGATAAAAAGGGAGGCTTCATTTCAAGCCCAGGGGACAAAATCTGGGTCCCTCATTAGAAGAGGATCTAGTCTCCAGTGTCTGGGTGGCAGGGCTACAGGGTCCCATTGAACCAGGAGCTGAACCGGGGCATGATCAGATATGATTCATGGAAGGATGGAAATGTCAGTGGTTTTTGTAATGAAAGTAGGTGAGCTAAGCCAAATGTCTAGCCTGCTGAATGAGGCATTTGGTTCCATATGGAAGGTATAATCCCATATTCTAGGAAGGAAAAGTCTGCAGACATCTGTAAGACCCTGTTCAGAAATCAGCTGGTGCAGTGCCTTCCCACTCCTTAGGTGAGATTCCTTACCCCTATCATTTCTGTCCAGGGAGAGGATTAATGTTAGATTGAAGTCACCACCCAGAAGAAGGGAGCAATCAGGGGGATTAAATTCCAGTATTACCTCTGCAATATTGTGGAAGAATTGTGGGGTATCTTCATTAGGGGCATATAGGTTACCAAGGGTCATCGGGCCTGAGGGGTGTCATATGTCGCTATCACCCACCTACCACCAGGGCCGGAAAGTGTCTTGATGAGGGTCCATGGTAGGGGCTTATGTAAAAGGATAAGGACCCCATGTTTCCTGGAAGGGGCATTAGAGTGTACCTGCTGTCCCCCCCAATATTTGGACATATGAATGTGATCAACTCCCATGAGTTTAGTCTCTTGTAAAAATGCTACTTTTGAATGTAGGTGTTTCAGATGGGCCAGTACCTTTTTACGTTTTACCGGCAAGTTCAACCCTCTGACGTTCCAGGTGTGGAATGCACTATCAGACATTCTGCTCTGAGGGGTAAGAATTCTGCTAAAGATAAGCTTTAGCCAGCAGAGAAACTACAGATAAGGGACCAAGAAAATGCTCATCAGAGTTAATGTGAAGTTCACTTCCCTTCTACGCCAGGAAGGGACAGCAGCAATCACTCAGGCATGTAAGCAGGACGACACCTGTCCAAATGTCTCAGGAGATCTTTATGAAAATACCAATATATACAAGACAGTAGAAAGAGAGAGAAAAACCTATAGCTGTACACTTAACCTGAAACACTGATTAACCTTATTAACAAAAAGAACAACAGTGAGGAGTGAGAGAGGACTTAACCAGCTGGGTCCACAGCCAATGGTATGACCAGTCTCTTCTGCGAGGCATGGGAGAGGTGAAAATGGCAACACAGGGGAGTTATATCCCCAAGACCCCAACGAAGTGGTTTTATAATGGGTATTGCAAGAGTTTGTTACTGTTGGTTAAAGTTAGGCAGTTTATTAATCCACTTCCCAGAGACACACGGGGGCCTACCGGCCTGTGAATTCCTCGCATTCAGAGTGGGGAGAGGTCCAGCAGCGGCCAGTATAGCAGAGAAGGGTTGCCTGTTTAATGAGGGAAGGGTAGTTTGGGAGTTATGAGAGCCAACTGCAGTTACTTCAGAACATTGGTAGTATCTCCCTCCTGACTCAGCAAGGAATCCAATATGGGGGCAGGTGATCGGGGAAATCAGTTTAGGCAGAGCTGCGTGTGCCTCATAGGTGCCATCGCTATTCACTGAAGTAAAATCCCCGCTAGCAACATTTAGCCAGGACTATAATTAGTAACAATTAACAAAAGAACAATCAGCAACAGTAAGCAAAACAAGCAGGGTGTCTCAGAGGTGTGATAAGGTTCAGTCCGTCTGATAGATTAACTGAGGGGTACTAGGATGATGAAGATGGCCCTGCATAAGTTCCTGCAGATTGGGCCTTGGCTCCAGCCCCTCTTCAATTATTTTCTGAGTCTCCCGCTCCCTACCACCCACTTTCTCCCTGAGACATGAAACCATCAGTACTTATCTGACTCATTGAAGCACGATCAACCAGGGCGATCATCTGGAAGAGGCTGCTTATTTTCTGCAAGGTGGATTTCTGGGCCATGGCCAGGTGAGGAGCGTGAAGCCTCGGTGTGCCAGTCCAAGTCCTGTAATGGGAGAGAGGCTTCCATGGTGGAGGCCCTGGAGTCGTACACTTCTCTGAATGTCACAGTCTCAGGGGATGCTGGGTTGGTGTCCATCTCCTCTCGGATCCGTGTCTGGGAGGTCACGAAATAAAGAGTTGCGGTTTTGAACAAAGTATGGGCTGGTGTATTCTGTATTATCCTTGTTGAGGGAGTGAGAGTTTTGGTCCTGCTTCTCCGATGGATGCCTTCGGTCCTGGGGATGTTCACACTTAAGAGTGTGGTGACTTTGGAGGTCTTTTCCGGATCTTCGAGTTGCGAGATTCCTGATCCTTCAGAGAGGAGGGAAGCAGTTTCAGAGGGAGGGCATTGGGGTTGTCTCCCTTAACTTGAGAGCGGCAGTCCTTTACTGTATTTAGGTTCAGACTGAGTCAGGGACCCTGTCCTTTTGGCCACATTTCATCAATGAATGCTATAGCAGCAACTGGGGTACCAAATTGGTGTGGTGTGCCATTAATCGTGATCTGTAAAGTGTCAGGATAGCGTAGGGTGAAAGGGATCTGCATGGTAAGTAGTGTCCGACGGACTTCAGTAAAGGCCTTGCATTTAGCTGCTAGCGGAATAGTCCTGGAATATCATGATTTTATGTTCTTTCCAATGGAGCTGTCCCAACTCTCTAGCTCTGGCCTGGATGGCTACCTTCTCGTCGAAATTAAAAATTCAGGCGGTAATAGGCTGGGTCCTCTCTCCTTGTGCATGTTTGGATTGTAGCGAGCAATGTGCCCATTCAATCATGATTCTGGTGGCCGAGGGAAGCTGAAGAATTTCTAGGAGTGCCTGCCTTCTTTTGTTACCCTCTGGAAAACCGCGAAGCCACAAGTTGTTGCAGTGGCTTCCATTCTCTAAGTCCTCTAGTTTGTCTTGCATTTGCTGGATTTGTGCAGAATGTTCCCTCATAGTGGTACAATGGCCTTGGAGAATGTCCTCATGAGTGGTAGATTTTTGTTCTGCAAGGTCGACTCTGGCATCAAGTTGCTGAATGGACACTGCGGAAGTGTTAGCTGCTAAAGTTAGGGTGTCGATGCTGGAGATTATAGACAAAAACATTTCTCTGATGGAGGGTTCTTCACCTCCCATAGAAACATGCACCATGCGGCCTTGTCTGTGAGGGTTGTCCAGATTTCAGGAGAGGCTAAGTTAGCAATCCTTATTCAGAATTCCCTCAATTTCATCCGAAGACTAAAGAAGTACTTCCCGTTGCTGCTGGTACAACATTTTCTGGTCAGGATTCAACAACAGGGAGGATTTAGTCAGGTTCTGGGCTCTAGGTCTGTGAAGCTACTAAATTAAGATACCATCTTGGTTGCTGGTTAGCCACACTCCATCATTTTTCACATGTTTGACACTCTGCAGTTCCACAACCGTACATCTGACCATAACTAAACTTTCCAGATCCAGAGATCTATCGTTAGACACCGTGTTTGCAAAATTGCAGGCAAATCAGACAAACAGTTGCAACCTTATTAAAGTGCAAACTTTTGGGTTTAACATAGAAGTGGCCCCCCAACCCTAACTATAGCTGCAATACCGTGCAGCTATAATATCTACATATATATATATATATATATATATATATATATATATATATATATATAAAATCTTTGCAAAAACTTTCTTAATCGTCAGTTAGGGTTCATATTAAAGCAACAAAAGTATGGAAATGTGGTGCTATGATTCAGAACCCTAACTCTACATCCCCCCTCCCCCAACACACACACACACACACACACACAAATGCAAGCAGGGTAAGGGGGCAAGGCAAGACAACCAATCAGAGATAGCCATTATCAGGTAAGAGAATGAACATACAATTTTCTGAACATAACAGTCCCACACCCACTGGGCCCTGTGCTCCCATGCATTCATATTATAATTGTTCCTGTTTTACATGTGGGAGCGCCCTGCACTCCCATCAGTCTGCAATGATATAGATATGTCCATGTGTGAGCACCAGGCCATACAGGCCGTATGATCCCACTCCCATCAGTCTATAACAGTATGCATATGTCCATGTGGGTGCATAGGGCCTTCTGGGTCCTGTGCTCCCATGCATTTATATTGTAATTGTTCCTGTTTTACATGTGGGAGCATCCTGTGCTCCCACTCCCAGCACTCCATACTGGTATGCATGCATATTGTAAATGTTTCTCATTTACTTGAGGGCCCTCTGGACCCTGTGCTCCTATCAGTCTGTAATGATATCCATATCTCCATGTGTAAGCACAGAGCCCAATGGACCCTGTGGTACCACTCCCAGTAGTGAATGACCATATGCTTATATCCATATGGGAGCACAGGCCCCTCAAGGCCCTGTGATCCCATGCATGCATATTATAATTCTACCTCATTTACATGTGGTGCACTGCCACTATTCCATAATGGTATCCATATGTCCAGATGGCTGTCTCTGTACACCTATGGAATACAGGGAGTGGGACTGTTATGTTCAGACAATTGTATATTCTTTCTCTTACCTGATGATGGCTGTCTCTGGTTGGTTGTGTTGCCTTGCCACTTACCCTCCTTGCATATGTGTGTGTGTGTGTGTGTGTGTGTGTGTGTGTGTGTGTGTGTGTGTGTGTCTGTGTGTGTTGGGGAGGGATGCGGAGGTAGGGTACTGAACCCCAAGACTGCATTTCCATACTTTTGTTGCTTTAATATGAACCCTAACTGATGTATTAACAAAGTTTCTTGCAATGAATTTCCTTTCTTTTTGGGATGGTGTAAACATAACGTTGTTCACATGTCAAAGCACAAGTCCATTTGGGATCTGCGCATGTAATTATTCATGTTTCACATCGAGGCCCTGTAATTGTCCCTAATTTATATGTGTGAGCTTAGGGCCACTCCCATCAGTCCATAATAGTATCCATATGTCCATGTGTGAGCACAGGGCCTGTACTCCCAGCAGTCCATAATGGTATGTAGGCATATTGCAGATGTTCCTCATTTATATGTGGGCACACAGGGCACTCTGGGCTCTGCACTCCCATCAGTCCATAATGGTATCCATTTGTCTATGTGTGAGTACAGGGCCACACTCCAAGCAGTCCATAACCATATGCATATGTCCATGGGGGATCACAAAGTTTGTACTTTCGTGAAAGTACCAACTAGTTTCAGCACCCTGAGCAACCTCAGATATGTGCCCCTCTTAAGTGCAACAGACATATAGCCTAACCCACACCAAAACCCAGACTGTAACTGTAACTGTAGAACAAGTAATATTTTGAGGGGGGCACACACGATGGAAGATGTATCCCAGTACCCTAAAAAATATGACATATGTGCCCCCCTTAACTCAAATAGAGATATAACCTAATCCACAATATTTAAGGGGGCACCCATGACAGAAGGTGTACTTCAGCACCCTGAGCAACATCAGATATGCCCCCCCTTAACTGCAACAAACATGTAACCTAACCCACACAGAAACACAAACCGTAACTCTAACTGCTGAACAAGTAATATGTAAAGCAGAGCACACACAACTCAATGTGTATCCCGGCACCCTGAGCAATATGACATATGTGCCCATCTTAAGTCCAACATAGATATAACCTAACCCACAATATTTAAAGGTGTGCACACACAACAGAAGGTATACCTCAGCAGCCTGAGCAATATCAAATATGTGCCCCCCTTAAGTACAACAAATATAACTTAACCCACACCAAAACCCAAACTCTAACTGCTGAACAAGTAAAATTTAAGAGGGGCACAGATGATGGAAGGTGTATCCCAGCACCCTGAGATATGTGTAGTGTAGTGGTGTAGTGATGCATGAGGACACAGGCCGAGTGCCTTCATCCTTTGAGTGTGCGGGTATCTCAATACTACCAATACCCAGACATGTCTTATTGCTTATATAAAATGGGCCCATAGGCAACTTTCAAAAAAAGAACATTCTAAAAGTTCTCAAAGTCACAAAAAATATAATAAAATGTTGCTGAATAATGTAAAATAGTCCCTCCACAAATGCTTTTTTCTCCTGTTATTTCATCTATCTTTCTTTACACTAAATACATTGAGTAATTGTTTATCATGGAATAGAAGAATTCAAAGCTCTGCAATATTCCAGAAGTAGAATGCCCCCCCTCCCCCACTGCACACACACAGAATGGTAACATGGAATACATGAATTCAAAATTCTTCAGAGTTTAACTGGCATACAAATGAAGACACACACACAGCCCTGAAGAGGAGCCAAAACATTAATTTTATGTGTTGCCAGGTAAGGAGCAGGGAGTTCTCTGGCAAAGTGGTAGGGACAGGAGGGGAATTTTTCAGGTCATCAAAGAAACACCATCAATGGAAACTCTGAATAGTACTTGATTTATTAAATGTGTATATGTTTGTAAGGTGCTCATGAGTGTAAATAACATTAAATTATTTACTTACTTTATTTAATTGAATGGGCTTTTATTTTTTAGGGCCTAGTTGAAGATTTTTATAAATGAGTAAAGGATGCAGCCATGTGTGTGATAAAAATTAGGAAATAGGTGGTTTATGAATTCTATGAGTTTCCCTGGCTTGCAGGGACTTGTTTTAGCCATTGGTGTTACTCTCTTACTGCCATAGCTAAAACCAAATCTCAGTCAAACGGGACACAGGGATTTCCTTGCCCATGTTTTATACATACTGTACATGCATATATATATATATATATATATATATATACACACATATAGATATATATATATATATATATATATATATCTTGCAAAAAAATGTGTTAATGCATCAATGCATCAGTTAGGGCTAAAGCAACAAAGTGGGGAAATGAGACGTAGGGTTCAGCACCTAACCCTACCACCCCACCCCCATCCTCCACACACCAACAGGCATTGGGATGTGCCATGAGGTCATTAGGCCCAACTTTCACCCCATTCCATGTGTAAAGAGGTTGACATGGTACAGCATAGGAGAATGGGATGTGAGTGAGGCTTAATGACCCCAAGGCACACCCCAATGCTTGTTGATGTGTGGAGGATGGGAGGTGGGGTAGTATTGTGGGGGGGGTTAGGGGTTCAACCCTCAAATCTCATTTCCCTACTTTTGTCACTTTAACCCTAACTCATGCATTAACAAAGTGTTTTGCACTGAATTTCCCTACTTTTTGAGAAAGTGCCATGTAACTGGTAGATGGTATGTGTTGGTGGGAGCGCGGGGCCTGGCTGCCCATTTGCACATAACAATATTCATGTATGGGAGTGTGGGCCTTCAGGGCCCTGCACTCCCACTTACACATAACAACAGAGCCATACAGTAGCCCTATAAGACTGAAAAGGAACCCTTGTAACACTGATTTGCCAATATCTAAGTAACCGTACAAGCTACAAAATAAATTCCACTGCAGTTGTAATCATGACTTTGAAGCCTCCATGTATGCTTACAGGTAGTGAAAAATCTGTATCTCACATCGTTTCCGAGATATGGGCACTGAAAGTCACTGTGGGCACCACAATGTTATCCTGTGACAAAAAATGTCAACTTTGTGAAGGCATGTCTATGGAACCGATTAACTTTTTTACACCTAAACAGAATAATTCACAACTCTGAGACACCCCCTTTATACCCTGCAATTTCAAGCCAAAAGACCAAACTATTTATTTACAGTGCACTGGCAAAGTCTTTCAATTCCTAGTTTGTGAGGTGGCAAATTCCCCATTCAGAAGAAATCCTTGATCGTCAGATTAAGGCCATCTGGTCTGGAAGTTGTGATCAAGGATTTTGTCAGCTATCGAAAGGGGATTGGCTTGCAAAAGAGGATTTTGACAGCTAGCGAATGGGGATTTTGAAAGCTCATGTACGAGCAATTAAAAAAACAATCCCCTTTTGCGAGCTGACAAAATCCCTTTCCTCGAGTCGATCCCCTTTCTTGAGGTGTCAAAATCCCCATTCACAAGTCAATCCTCATTTGTTAGAAGGGCTATCTGGTCATGAAATGATGATCAAGGACTTTGTCAGTTCACCAAGGAGGATCGGCTCGCGAAAGGGGATTATGACACCTCACAAAAGGGGATTTTGTCAGCTCGCGTAAGGGTATCAAAAACCCAGTCCCCTTTCGCAAGCTGACAAAATCTTCTTTCATGAGCCGATCCCCTTTCCTGAGGTGACAAAATCCCTGTTTGCAAGCCAATCCTTGTTTGTGAGATAGGGCTTTCTGGTCCCTAAGTCACGATCAAGGATTTTGCTACTTTGCGAAAGGGGATCGGCTCGTGAACGGGAATTTTGTAACCTCATGAACGATGATTGTAAGCTAGTCATGAAAGAGAAATTTTAAAATCTTAAGCGCCCACTTTTTGGCCAAAATGAATGAAACCAAAGGCATGGGTTTGTAGAGGGCATCACCATGAACAAAACTCATGCCTTATTCGTAAAAGAAGTCAGTTGTGGGGCAAGCTACAACATTTTGTTTGGGGAAAAAATGAAAACAAGATGGCGGCTCATAAATGAGGAATTTTTCCTCATGAACAAGGCTGCTTCAGCTCCCCCATGGTCGGCCAGCACCCAGCCAGCCAATGGCCGAGACCAGGACACCCGCCTGCAGCTCCTTGGAAGCTGCCTGCCCTTGAACAGGGCTGCTTCAGCTCCCCCACGGTTGGCTGGCACCCAGTCAGCCACCGACCGAGACCAGGATGCCCGCCTGCAGCTCCTTGGAAGCTGCCTGCCCTTGAACAGGGCTGCTTCAGCTCCCTCACGGTCGGCCGGCACCCAGCCAGCCACCGACTGAGACCAGGACGCCCACCTGCAGCTCCTTGGAAGGTACAGGACAGCGCAGCCAATTGGAACACGGGTGCTTCCAGCAAACCCGCTCTGATTGGCCAGGACTTTACCCCTGCTTCAGCCATCTGGCACTTTTTACAAATAGATTTTCAATAGAACTAAGCACATTTCAACTGTGTAATAGAAGTTTTTCAACTGTATTAGCTGGATTGTAATTTCTACTAGTGTTTTAAAGTGCTTACACCTCTTCTGTCTCAGTGCTAGTGGCTAGTTTTCCATTAGCAGGTTATACAGACCTGCCACTAGAGGGATTCTTAGTCTTTCTACACAAATCACTGTACTCAATCATGGGCAATATGGCCTGCATTATCATTCTCGATATCATTATCATTGCCTTTAAAGTGCTAATTTTTGGCCCCCTGCTGCACTGCTGACGCTTGCCATTGCAAAGCATTTAACCTGCTGTGCTCTGTCTTTTTTCCTCAGAAGAGGACCCTCGCTAAGTGCCCACAGTCGAGTGCCGGGGCCAGTCTCTGCCAGCAGACGGTCGGCAGCTGCAAGCCAATGCTCAGAACCACCAGACCGGAGGGACTGCCAGGGAAAGGTATGACAAAACCGCAATTTTTATGCCCACCCACCCTTCCCCTTCTGTAGCCTTTCTTATATAGACACCTTCCCGCCAAAACATAAATCACGCCCCCTGTGTCTCACTGCCCTGTTTTCTGCTCTATATCCCCTTGTTAGCTACCAAATCAGCAGAATCCCTTTCTGCTCTCTCATGCTGCCCACACTGTTGAGCCAAAGCTTGACCATTGTTTGCCCTTAAACATCACAGTGAGAAATACTTATGCTAGACACCCCGTATTGTGTTTTTTCTATCCTTCTCCCTCTAATTTATATTCCCTTTTTTTAAACTCTACTCATTGGACAGTAGCTAAATAAGTCATTTATATTAGCAATCTACTGAGGGCATCATGAAAGACATTTGATATAGTACCTTCTGCATACCAGTTATACTTTTCATAATGGGGGGATTTCTCTGGATTCTGCTAGCTCTATTACTGTATCCTGAGCACAGTGAAAAAGGATATCTCTCAGAGGATGCCACACAGGGAGATGTATTACATTACTCGACTTACTGCATTACTGCAACAGTCACAAGGGACTGGGTATGTATATATGACCTCCCAATGCTACAACATAACCCATGGAGCAGTTGCCATGGAGGGACTCAGGCGGATTTACTATCTTATGAGACCTTGCTTCAACTCTGTACAGAAAATTATTCAATGCACCTGTCTGCAAGACTACTAATCAGTGCTCTAACAAGAGGCCAAAGCTCCATATCCGGATGGCAAACAAAGTGGTATCAAAATAAAAAAAAATGGGCAATGGCAAGAATCTTTAACCTATCTCTTGCAGCAACTATGAAACTATTGATACTATTATTAATATGCTCAGGAAATGATGAACTTAACCCAGGACCCCCAAAGGTCATCACTGCACCAACAGACTTAGCCAAGATCAAAGGGCTAAGCTTTCTCCATATTAATGTATGCAGTCTGTTAAAGAAGATCACGATGATCCAAGCCTGGGTTAACCATACCCTACTAGATATACTAGTAGTGTCTGAGACATGGCTCAGGCCTGTCACAGCTGGCAAAGACATAAACTTACCTAATTATCAAGTATTCAAAGCTGACCACCAAACTAGGGGTGAGGGTGTAGCGATATATGTGAAGGACAGCCTATCTGTAACCTGCCTCGACTCATTATCCATGGTAAAGGAATTTGGATGCCTATCCCTCAAAGTTGCCCTTTCCCACACCACATCGCTGCAGCTAATCGGCTGCTACAGGCCCCTGTCAGCTGACCTCAAGCTATTATCCCACCTGGGTGACCTAATCAAAAAGTGAACAGAAGAAACTATAATCATAGGAGACCTAAACCTAAACTGGCTCTCAAAGGCAGCTGCACCCTTAATATCATTCTGCGATACACATGGGTTTACACAGCTCATAAATGAACCCACCAGAATCAACAAAAGGGATACAAGCAACAGCACACTACTAGATGTTATACTAGTGAATAAACCGCATCTTTTCTTGCATGTTGGAGTACTATTCAATGACATCAGTGACCACTGCCTTATTGCGGGAATAAGATCAGCATGCAAGCCGTCATCCCCCACCAAGTTCACAATGAGGAGATCAAAACAAAAATTCAACACTGAGGCATATCTGGAAGAGATAAACCACTCCACATGATGTCAAGAGTTTTACTTAGCAAACACAGTGGAGCGTACAAGGTGCTAAATGACATTATTACAGGTGCCCTTAATATCCATGCTCCAATTTCTAAGGTACGCATCAAAAATAAAACCTACCATTGGTTCACTCCTGACCTTAAAGCCACCCTCCTTGACAGAGACAAGTTATGGAGAAAGGCACAAAAAACTAAGATATCTACTGATTGGGAGCTGTTCAAAAAAGCCAGGAATATCTGTACCAGGAAAGTACGAGATACTAAGGCTGCTTATTATATGTCTGAACTAGACTCCTCCTGCCACAGCCCTGCTAAGTTCTGGAACACCATAAAAGACATAACAGGATATGATCCAAGTAACACACTCCCAGCCAAAATACACAATGGCAAGGGAACCATCTCTGATAGACTGGAAGTCCTGGAATCATTCAACAATCACTTTACAACCGCTGGTCTAGTATTTGACACCTCTCCGGCTAACCAAATACGTTCCCAGTTAGGTATCAAGAACACTGAAGCATGGGTAATGGAGTCCACCTTCTCCTTCATACCAGCCACCCTGAAGCAGGTGGAAGAATTAATATCACAGCTGGACACCAAAAAAAAGTGCAGGTGCAGACTCCCTTGATCCCTATTTTTTTTTAAATTGCCATACAAGTATTAGCAGTGCCAATAACACATCTATTTAACCTCTCACTACAACTAGGATCTATTCCATCGATCTGGAAAACAGCCCAAGTTATCCTGCTACTGAAAGCAGGGGATCACATGGACCTCAACAACTACAGGCCAATCTCTATCCTCCTTGTGCTATCCAAGCTGCTAGAAAAAATTGTAAGCACCCAACTAAGAGGATATCTTGAAGAGGCTAATCTTTTAAATCCAGTGCAATCTGGGTTTAGAACCAACCACAGTACCATCACAGCCCTGGCTAAAGTAACCAATGATTGGCAACTCGAACTGGACAAAAAAAATTGTGTCTGTGCCATATTTTTAGACCTGAGTAAGGCATTTGATACGGTCGACCACGAACTGCTCCTCCCCTCCCAGAAATCCACAGGACTCGACTCAACCTCCATTAGATGGTTTAATAACTATCTCGTGGGAAGGACCCAGCAGGTGAAGGATGAAGGAGACCTATCACCACTCAAATCTCTCCAAAGAGGAGTTCCCCAAGGATCCATCCTTGGCCCAATCCTATTTGCCATCTATATCAATAGCATCGACAAAAACCTCACCAAAGCCACTGTACACCTGTTTGCAGATAATACAGTATTGTATGTCAGTCACCCCTCTCCCGTAACAGCATGCATAGAGCTATAAGCAGAATTCAACCTATTACAACACCAACTACTGGAAAAAACTCCTGCTAAATGCAAAAAAACAAAGGCAATGTTTTCTCCCCAAACCTAAGCGGACACTCCTTCCCAAACAATCTCCCCCACATATCCACTGTCCTTGGTGAAAATCTTGAATATGTTACAAAATTCAAATATCTGGGGGTCTGGGTAGATAGTAGACTCGACTACTTAGATCATCTGGAAGATCTCCTAAAAAAACTCCGTCAGAGGCTTGGGCTTTATTACAGAATAAAGCACTTTCTCACAAGTGATTCTAAAAAGAAGCTGGTCCAGGCCACATTTCTATCAGTAATAGATTATGCAGATTTCCTATACGGTCATTGCCCCAACTCATATCTGAGCAAACTGGACACACTTTACCATAGAGCCTTGAGGTTTATTACAGATCTTCCTCTCAGCACTCACTCCTGCTCGCTTTATGCGGCAGTTGGGTGGACCTCATTCCAATTTAGGAGAGACAGGAATGCCACACTATGGACTTATAGAGCGATATCAAAGATGCTACCAAATTACGTCTCAGACTGCTTCACACAAATCACATCAAGTAAATATGCCCTAAGAAGTCTAAACTTCATCATGCTTAAAGTGCTCAAATTCAATTCTCGATATGGTAGATCTGCTATCAGCTATGTCTTATCTGCCTTATGGAATACTATGCAGAAGACCCTGAAAGTGAACAGATACATCTCATTTACATCCTTTAAATATCTGTATTTGAGGCTTATCAAAGAAAAATGTAATTGTTTCCACAAACAGTAGAGTATTCCTAATCTTATCCATCTCCCTCTCCAGATAGCCAACTCACGGAAGGTATCCACCTTTACTAAGAGTCACCACCCCTCACACGCCATGCACCCCTCCTTTCCTTCTGCCTCCCCTTAATCCCTTGTCATATATATATCTGCCCTATATCCCTGTTATACAAACTCCCCAGTTCCACCCTCCTGCCCTCTTCACAAGGCCCACAGTTTATCCGTTCCACAGTATAGGCCCCCACCATCTTCCTCCTCCCCCACCAGCCAGGCACACCACTTCCTGCTCCCCTTCCCCTCACCCCTTATTACCACTACACCTGAATTTAATGTATAGTCTGATTAGAATGTATCCTTAGACTGTGTGTATACTGAATATTCTATGTAGTATCCTAGAGTGTGTGTATATTGATTATTTTTTATGTATCTATGTAAATTGAATCTTGACCTTACCAGGTCCATCTTGCAAATGAGCTGTGCTCAACAATGTTCGCCTGGATAAATAAAGGTTTGATTGACTGATTGATTGATTATAAACTCCCTTTTGCAAAGTGACAAAATTCTTGATCGCGAGCCCATTCCCCTTTCGTACAACATGCATATAAATCTTGGGCTGAACTGAGCATGCTCAGAACCTGAAAATTCAAAATTAAATAACTTTTGAATAGATTAATATTGTTTCACCAAAATAATGCTGGATTGTTCTTTGACCAAACCTCTTTCTACCCTGAAAATTGCAGACCAAAATTCCATACGGTGTGCCTGAGATGGTCAAAAATCAGCAAAAAAGTGCAAAAAAGAGAAAAGCAAAAAATGTGTATTTTTGCACTTCGCTACATGGAAACCACAAATATGATCAAAATGCAACTTGTCAAATCAAGAGACCTATCATACAACACTGTGCATTCCAAATTTTGTGCAAATCCATTTAACAGTTGCTAAGTTATTAAGGTGCACAATTTGGGGGTTAGTATTAAACTGCTTACTGAACCCTAAGTATACTGGCACGACTGCTCAAGTATAATATATATGTATCTATATATATATATATATATATATATATATATAAAATACAGGCATGGTCGTGCCTCTGTGTTAGGGTTCAACAGTCACTTCTATGTTAAACTCCAAATTTGGAACTTTAATAACTTTGCAACTTTTTTCCTGATTCACATGCAATTTTGCATGCACTTTTGGGGACCAAAGGTCTCTTGATATGGTAAGTTCCATTCTGGTTAGATGTTCCATTGTGAAGATATGCAGTGTCGAAAAATGTGTAAATTGCCATGTTTTGTCGAATTCTTTGTCACGCTGCTGTGCAAAAACAACTAAGGGTTTTGGTCTGAAATTTTCAGGGTATTTAGGTCTTGGGTCACAGACGTGCCTCTTGCAGGTTTGGTGAAAAAAATATTAATTTGTTTTAAAGTTATCCATTTCAACTTTTCCCATTATTTTGTATGGGAAAAGTTAGATGTGCCATGTGAAATAGGACTTCTTAATCGCAAAACAGGATTTTTTGATCACTATACAGGATTCTTGATGTCTAACTATACTGTACTACTAGGGACCTGCACTTCCACACACATATATACAGAGGAGTATGTAGTAATGAGCGCACAGGGCCCTGCACTCCCACAGGGAAATAAGGATACAATTACAATCTCTTAAAAATATTATCGAGGGTTAAGGGAAATGTGTACATTCAGGAAAGGGTAGTATGGGGGCATTGAACCCTCCAGTCTATAGGGCTCACCCCAAAGAGTAACATAAACTTAGGTTTACACTTAACTCCCAGTGGTCTAGGAATTAGGGGTAAAAATCTGGTTTTGAGTATTTAGGGCATAACTCCATCAATTGTCAAGGGAATTGTCTGCAACTTGGTGATCCTGTAGTTCAATGGGAGGTGCATATATGTGTGAAGTTTGGTGAAGATGAGCCTTGAATTCTGTACTTGGTGCTATGCTTAATTTTGGTGGAAATATCAGGGTGCTGTGTGTACCCTGTGATGACTTTCTTTAGTATGATGCATCAGTGCTGTAGTATTCAGTGAGCTGTTTGATTTTATATACAGTGTTACAGTTAACTCCAAATATTGAGTGAGCTATGGCCTGTGAAAGTTCTAATGTTATTCCATAGGAATTTTTGCATTTGCATGGGATCGGGTCAGGGTTAGGTTATACAGTATATCTGTTGGAATTAATGGGGGACACGTATATGATATTGTTCAGTGTGCAGAGGTACACCTTCTGTTGTGTGTGCCCGCATGAAATATAACTTGTTCCAGAGTTAAGTTAGGATTAGGTTATGTATCTGTTGGAGTTACTTGTGGACATGTATGTAATATTGTTCAGGGTGCCAAGGTAAATTTTCTGTTGTGTGTGACCCCCATTAAATAGTACTTGTTCTGGAGTTAGCATTAGGGTTCAGGTGCAGGTTAGGTTATATGTCTGTTGGAGTTTGGGGTTACATATTTGATATTGTTCAGAGTGCTAAGATACATTTTCAACATGTGTGCCCCCCCAATTAATTATTACTTGTTCCAGAGTTAGGTTAGGATTAGGTTATGTGTCCATTGCAGTTAATGGGGGGGGGAGGCATATAGCTGATGTGCTTTAGAGTGCTGAGGTATATTTTCTGTCATATGTGATGTCTTTAAATATTACTTGTTCAGGAGTTAGAGTTAGAGATTGCTGTTCAGGTTAGTGTTACAAAGACTTTTGTGACTTAGGTTACGAATCCGGGCCCTACAATCCCACACACAAATATGATACTATTAAGGAGTAATGCATGGATGGTGGCATAGGGCCAGGAGGGCCCTGTGCTCCCAAAGAGAAATACAGATACTTCTAGGGACTGATACATGGATAGCAGTGTAG
This sequence comes from Neoceratodus forsteri, assembly GCA_016271365.2. NCBI lineage: Eukaryota > Metazoa > Chordata > Ceratodontiformes > Ceratodontidae > Neoceratodus > Neoceratodus forsteri. The sequence continues at coordinate 1,152,509,782 of CM057456.1, read as the reverse complement.
GGCCCAGAGGGCCCTGCACTCTCACACACAAATATGCAAAGGAATATGGAGAGCACAGAGAAATAAGGATATAATTACAATCTATAAAAAAAAAAATATGGAGGATTGGGAGTGCAGGGACCAGAGGGCCATGCCCTCCCACAAGCAAATAAGCCTTTGATTATATTTTCTCAAAAAGTAAGGAAATTCTCTGCAAAAAAAAAAAAAACGTTATTAATGTACCATTTGGGTTCCTTATGATTATATTTTCTCAAAAAGTAGGGAAATTCTCTGCAAAAAATCTTTGTTTAGGGGCCATTAGGGTTCCAGCATCAAAAGTAGGGAAATTACATCTTAGGTTTCCCAACCCCAAGACTGCACCCCCACCCTCAGTTTCCAAGCCTAACATCCCACTCCACCATGAATGCGGGAACAGGTGTGAGAGGGGAACCTTGGAGTTTCAAACCCTAATGCTCACCCCATTCTCTTATTCTGTACCCATATTAGTTTACTTCCTGAGATGTCATATACATATATATGTTTTGCTCGAATAGTTAGGGTTGAGTAGCCTGTTTAATGTTAAACCTCAAATTTTGCACTTTAATAACTTTGCAATTGATCAATAGATTTGCACACAATTTGGTATGCATGTCCCGTGGGGTCGATCTCTTGATCTGGCAAGTTTCATTCTGGTCGGATGTACAGACTCTGAGATCCGGATAGTGCTAAAACCTTAAAAGTCACCTTTTTTTGTTTTTTGCAGTTTTTTCCTTATTGCCTTTGATCCACACAGTGTGAGGTTTTGGTGAGATTTTTTATGGTACAGCCAGCTTGGGTAAAATAACTGGCATGCTTAGCTTGGTGAAAAAACATTATTCTTTTGCAAAGTTATTAAATTTTTAAGTTTCCCATTGTTTTTAATGGGAAATCTCCTGTCTATTTTATAGGGATAAAGCTCGACCAAGGATTGAACTTGTGAAAAAGGAATCATTCTCATGAGATCAATTCCTTTTTCATGAGACTAATATTCTTTTTGCCTGCTGCCATCTTGTTTTTTTTCCTTGAACTAAAAAGCATGAAAAATACATAAAAATATTGTCATTTCATAATTCAAATCACAGTACCTAACTAAACAGGCCCTGTGTAGTCAGATTCTGGTGTTTGTCTTTCATAATTAGAGCCAGAAAAACTTTTTCAGGGCTGAATACCCTAGCATGCCATTACAAACAGATCCTCCCTTTTTCAGCAGTACTGTATCTTTGAAAATGTTACAATAGCTTGTAACTGTCACAACAATCAGCTCCTCCCTCTAGCTGTGGGGCTTAGCTGAGGATCACATTCATTTAAAGGAGTACTACAGTCAAAATTTGCAAAAATATGTTGAGCAGACTGTTTTGATTTGTGTGTGTGTAGGATTGATATGTCCTTCCCTTTGTTTGCTATGATGAGTTGTTCCTAAATTTAATTACTATTTTTATGGCCTCTGGAGATCTCCATATTAGTATGGTTTGTTGCTGTTCTTTTTCCTGCAATACATCCAGTCACATGTGATAGTGATGCATACAGGACCACTGATACAGTAAGGGAAAGGACTACAGCATTAATCTGCATATAGCAGTCTGATGTTCTGCCCTTGACTAAATAACTCATTTTTTTTTGTTTAGCATGTGTGTGTGTCAAGGTCTAGCCAGCAAGAGTAAATGTTTTGCTTTTAAAGCTTTTTATTTTGTCAAACTACACATAGCAATAAAAAGCACAGAAATCACCCGGATCATCAGCATTATAATTAGTAAACACCAAAGCTGTTTACTTACAGAATAACCCATTCAGTTCTCCCTCAAGTGTTTGCTAAACTATAGATGTAGCCTCCAGGACTCACTGGGTAAGGAAAGTAGGGCTTTGCAGATGCTGCAATTTTATTTCACAAATACCACGAATAGTAGGGCTCCTGAATATTTAGCAGCCCTTCCCAAATAGGGGACTATTCGTGTTTAGGAAATTATTCAACTACCTGCAAAAAAGACAAAATAGAAAAAAGAAACACCATCCTCCCACCTCTCCCACCCCAAAACCAGGTAAAATAAGCATGTAACCCCAATCTCCCACTTTCTATTAAAAGCACAGTACCACCCTCCTCCCCACAGCACCCGCAAGTTTTTTTTTTAATCATTTAAGTAGATCCAACATTGGGTGACCAGCTCAACCTGCCCACCTCCACAGCTGGTCATCTTTTTAATGTTAAAAAAATATAATTTAAACTCCTACTCTCCTAGCACAGCACCCAACCCTTGTCTCGCACCCACCAGAACCCAGTCACCAAGTTCTCAAATCTAAATTGAGAAGGTGACCAGCTTAACTCTCCCTTCACTAGGAGGCAGTATAATGCAGTGGTCTAAGGCTCTGAGCTGCAAATCTGGAGACATGCAGTGGACAAGACTTGGGTTTGGATCCCACAGCTTCCACTTGCATACTGTGTGACCCTGAGTAAGTCACTTAACTTCCTTATGCTCCCAGGTCACACTTGGAAACAAGCACCGGCTTAGTGTGCCTTTCCTGGTTAAACAATTTCCCCTTTCTACACAGCAGGCTGCCTTATGAATGAAAATGCTCTCATGCTTGTTATAGTAAAACCATTTGATCAGCTGGTTTTAATCTAGCAAGCATGAGAGTGCTTGTTTTCATGAGGAGGCAGGCAGCCTGGAGGAGGGAGGGTTGAGCCAGTCAACTTCTCAATTTAGATTGGAGAATTGGATGCTGAGTGCTGGTGGGTGAAAGACAAGGGTCAGGTGCAGTGTGAGGGAAGGGGGAACTTAAATTATATTTTTTAAGTGTAAAGAGCACTTTACATTAAGAAGCTGGTCAGTGGTGGAGATGGGTGGGCTGAGCTGGTTGCCCAGTGTGGGAACTACTTAAATGATTTAAAAAATAAAACAACTTGTAGTGCTGTGGGGAGGGTGAGAGGGTGGTACAGTGCGTTTAACAAAAGGTGGCGGATGGCGGTTACATGATTATTTTATTTGGTTTTAGGCTGGGAGGAGGGAGGGTGGCTAGTTCTTTTTTCTATTTTTAATGGGCGGAACACTGAATACCCAGCTATTTGGCTACTGAATATTGAATATTCAGCCACATATTTAGAAAAAGGTATTTGCACAGCCCTAAAGGAAAGTTACTTAAAATCACAGCTTTTCTGCTACAAAATTGACTTCAAAACTTACATGCTGAATTACTGGTCCTGGATGCATCACTGTCACATAGTATAGGAGGCACTGTAGGAAAAAGAAGAGCAATAAAAAATGCAAACATTGAGATACCCAGGAGCCATAGCACTAGCAGACAAATTTAGAAAAAAATTCCTAATACTAAACAAAGGGAAGGATACACCGGGACTACACACAAAAATCTCAACACTCTGCACAACATACATATTTGCAAATGTTGACTGCAGTACTTCTTTAGCCTATAGTATACTACAGACAGGCAAATCACCATTCTTGCATTGGTATCATGGTCCTGCAATGCCTATTTCACTCTACAGCTACTCTTACAATAGACTGCAGTGAATATAACATTATTTCTACTCTCACCAGCCTTTTCTTCTTTTTCAATGTAGGTCAAGTATATGATGGAGCAAAATTCATGGATATGGTTCCTACAGCATTACAGTATCCAGAAATTCCACAAATTTCAGAAAGACTTATGAAATTCAACATTAAGTACTGATGATATTTTATAACTTTTGGCAGCATAATTAATTTGTTTTTTGTTTACCAGGTATGGTACACTAGGCAAATAAATGTCTGTTTATAGGTACAATCTGGGAGAGTACAGAGATGATTTTTTTTTATTCTATTTTCTCTCCTTGCTTTAGGCAGGGGTACTCCCTGACTCAGTGCCTCCATGCCCATCAATGGCATGCCCTTACAGCTGCCCAGAACCAAATGCCCATTACTTGCCCCCTGTGGTGGGGCCCCTGATGGGAGACCTGAGATCTACCATGTTCAGTTGTGAGCCTGACTGCGCCGTCATTCGGTGTGGGTTTGGAGGCTGTCATGCTGCGCTGCCACACGCAGTTTTCCCTTGTGTCTGTCCCCCAAGGCATGGATGTGCAATGATGTCAGTGCATGGGCATACATGTTCCCATGCATACCCCACAAACATCTACCATTGCCTTCCCCTCTGCTACATAGTCCCGGCTTGGTATACTCCCAGTCTCCACCGGGAGTCAACTATGTGCTGGGTGCCACAAGCACCCCCCCCCCCGGATGTGGAGAGCTGTCCCTGGGATTCTCATCTAACCTCACTCCAGCCAACGCTCTGGGCTCATTCATGAATCCCGGTCATCAGCATCATGAGTGTTAGCTCTACTGCTGTGCTGGCAGGCTGGCTAATTACAGAGATGATGAACCATTAAATACATGGGACAATAGGATCCAGTGGACCTAGTGAAGAATGCAACATGAAAACATGAGAAACAGAGCACATTACAGTTATATGTAGCAAAGAATAAGGCTGTAACATGGACATCTTTAAGCAAGAGAGTAAAATGTTGGCAAAGCCTCATTTTCATGGCCAATGAACCAGCCAGTTTTTGTGACATGACATTCACTGATTTTAAAGTTGCAGGGACTTATAATTTTAAAGTTTGCAAATTATACTTGAAAAATGTATCTAAAACTGTTCTGAAAGTTCAGTTATTTATTACTAAGTACTCTTTAAAGCTAGAGACATGAAACACAGCAAACACATCCCATGTAGTAAAAGTTTAAACATTTCAAGTTTTGTGAAACTTGAATAAGTTGTTTTAAAATGTAAATGGTAACCACTGAAAATAAAATCTTTACAATTTGTTTGGCTGTTTATAACTCTGCTCCTAGGTTTAAGACCTAAAACTTGGTAGACTTACACTTGTGGTGTAGTTCTTCAAACCTCTCCAATGTGGAAACAATTAGAAGTTTTAATATTTGATGGAAATAACTGAACGATAATTTTGATTAAATGCTTGGCCACCTATAACTCATCCTCTTTTAAAGCTGGAGACCTAGAACCTGAGTACATTTATTCAAGTATTAAAACACATTACACATTCTAAATATTTTGAAATATGCATAAATAGTTTTACAATTAGATGGAAATAACTTAAATGTAATCTTGGCAAAATATTACAAAATGTAGTGGACATTCATTGGAATTTTGTGGAATCAGAATCCTAATTCCACCAGAGTTCCGCCTGCAGAATTTTACATTCTGCACTACTCTAACTACAGCATTCCCAGTTCATATTCGCTTACCTGCTGTTCACTTTCTGTATACACTGTGTCTTCTTTACTGCTTTTCATCTCATTGGTCTTTAAAATATGTCCTTATACAGGCATGACCTTTCCAAAGGTAAATGTGCCAGTACAGGCACAAGGCGATTTTATGTACAGTATATGGTGCCCAATCCCTTAGGCTCTGGGCACCTTACAATAAATACAAATAAGAAACTAATAAAACAATATGAATATAAACATTAAACAATATATCTGTAAGCCAGGCTAAAACCTAAATTCAAAAAAAATGTTCTTTAGATATTTTTTTAAAATGGCCAGTGAAAGAGCACCTCTTACTTTCCAGGGAAAAGAGTTCCAAAGAATCTTGGCAGCCACATCAAACATCCTATTTCTGAAATCTTGGTGCTGATAAGAGGTCTACCTCCACTGATTGTAGGGTGCGAGCAGGAGTGTCTGGCACCAGGAAGTATTTCAGGCAGCCTGAACACAGCCCCTGCAGGGCCTTGAATATTAACAAGCAAACCAAACCTTGAAACTGATGTACCACCATACTAGCAGCCAGTGCAGAGCATGGAAAACTGGTGTGATATGCTAAAGCACCTCCAGCCACTCCAATCACTTCTAAAAGATGGCCACCAGACTGGGCTTGCCACAAGTAGCTCTCTGCAACTGAGTTCAAATTTTTGTTTAAATTCATTTATTCATTATTCGTTTATTATTTGTTTTTGTTTGGAAGTAGCTAGTTTTTGTACATTATTGGATTCTTGGATTCTGGATTATCCTCATAGTGCATATCCTCGTAGTGTGCACCTGTTGTATCGAGGAGGTTTGATTAGTCCTGTAACCTTCCAGACAAAGGGATTTAACTTTCTTGCTTAACACTGTAAAACATATTTTGACATGGATTTGATTTGAGTTGAATTCACTGCCTTTTGCTGCTTATTTACATGACCGTATCTTGAGCTAAGAAGAGACAACGAGGTTTGCACTGCAGGTGGTTTTCTCAGAGCAGAGCCCTGTCGACAGGTTCAGTGTGTGGGTGTTTGCAGTGACTGGTACTGTAGTTCAACAGACCTCCTGCGAGATTCGATGGGGGAGAAGTTTTGTTGTGGAGTGGAGTTTGTGGAGTGGAGTGGAGCTTATTCATCGGAGGCTCTTTCTGTATTTGAAACTGCCAAGAGCACAACTTTCAGGCCGTTTATGAGATCTAGCCTGAGTACTGGAGCAGGATTTGAGTCGTGGGCTCTGAATTTGACTTAGTTGTGGTCAGCTGTGGGGTTGTGAGTGTGCCCGACATCGCCTGGTGGCCAATAGCCAGATTTACTGCTACATGGTGGGACTGGGCTCATGTTCAGCCAGAGAGTGGGCTGATGAGCCCGTAGTTCTTCTAGCTTCTCAGGGGCTGGCCACAGGGTGTTCATTGCCCAGGAATTGAAGTGGGTTGTAAATATTTCTGGAAGTGGCTTCTTCAGATGATGTTTTGCGGGCTCCTGTCTACTTCTAATTGCTGACCCAGAGTCTGGCCATTTCTGACTGAACTGGGTTCTTCATTTGCATTATTTGTACTGTTTGGATTACTTCCTACCCTGAACTGGACTCATGATTAGATTTGCACTTTGGACAGTGAGAGTGGTTTTGTGGACTTCCTGGTGGTGAGAGGACCTGGGTGTCCACATTTCATTCCTTCTGAAAGAAGATGCTTGGACTTTTAAATTGTTTTGATTTAATTTGATTAGATTTATTTTAGTTTTATTGCTTAAATACTGCATTTATATTACATATTACATTGATGTTTGAAGGAGGCAGTGAGAGGGCCTCGTTTTGCATAATAATAGTTAATTTGTGGCAGTGAGACAGCCGCATTACATGGACAGATATTTTTTGCAAGGTGGTTGGTGAGAGCTCCTCCTTTGCATTGCAAATATTTTCTAATTTCATGGTAAATTTGATTTGTACTGAATATTATAATTTATGGACAATGACTGACTGAAGAAATCTGTTTGATTGGTTTAGGTTTAGTGAATTATTAAGTTATTTCTGTTTTTTTTATTTTGTTTTATATTTTAGGGCCCATAAGTGATAGTTGTGGGGTGGGGTTGACTGAGTTTGTTCTTATTTTATTTTTGTTGTGTGTAGATTGGCTACTGGGTGGTCATTGCCCAGGAATTAATGTGGGGCTATGTTAGTAGATTGTGGTTTAATGTGCTGTGAAGACTCAAGGATGGTCAGGCAGAATTCCCCAACTAGGCTCAGGGAGTTGAGTCCATTTAACTGCCCGTCTCTACCAGCAGAACTGTATATACATTGTTGATCTGTTGGAATTGTTAGGAGGAATGGGAAGAGGGGCAGGACTGGACCTGGAAGTGGAATGGAAAGGGGGGGAGGTATTGGGGTAGTGGGGACCAGGCGATGTCTTGGGGCGAAATGGTGTTGAGACAGGGGTAATCCTTGTCTTGTTCCCATATCCAAGGGCCAGGAGTCGAGGTCTTCTCCAGCATCTCATCCAGCCCGGGTGGTGTTATGTGATGCTAAGTCAATCAAAAACAAGGCAGTTATTATAGCTGATCTTGTTTAAATGGTAGACCTGGCATGTATCACTGAGACCTGGTTGGATGAAAGTGCAGGCCTAGTGTTGGCTTCTGCAGTTCCAGCTGGGTTCTTGGTGATTCACTGCCCAAGGCTGGATCATATGGGTGGGGTGTAGCCATCTCTTTTAAGACTGAACTGGGCCTTGTGGATGTTCCAGTTGGGACCACCAGATCCTTTGAGTGTGTTATGGGTGAGGGTGTACGTTGCAGGATACTCCTCATCTACCGTCCACCAGGTGATGGGGATTTGTTCCTGCAGGAGATTGCAGACTTCGTCTTTGACATGGTCCTGGAATTCCCCAGATGGATAATTCTGGCGGATTTCAATGTCTGGGTCAATGACAAGCTCTCTCAATTTGGTCAAAATCTCCTCCAGCTAATGACAATGCTGCTCCTTACACAGGTTGTTACCTCCTCTACCCATATAGGAGGCCACTCATTGGATCTGTTGTTCCTCCTGGGGATGGAGATCACTGATTTGGGGGTGGAACCAGTCAGTTGGTCTGACCATCACACCATAGGATTCAGTTTTGGGGCTCCCTCAAATGGATCTACCCCTTTGGAGATGGTTCGGTACCACCCTTTGAGGGGAGTTACCCCAGATAGTCTATCAGTGGTGCTGGACCTTTCAGGATTGTTGGATGAAAGCATAAGTCCTGGGGATCTGGTACTTGCCTATAATAAGTCGGTGGGAGATGCCCTGGGCTTGATTGCTCCTGTTCATGTTTGACCACTCAGTCTTTGACCAAGGTACCCTTGGTTCGATGGGTCCTTGAAGGAGTTGAGGCGAAGTGGTCAAAGGCTGGAGAGAGCATGGCGGAAGTCTGGCCTGGATGCTGACAGGCTTAGATTGATGGAGCATTATCACAGCTAACAATCAGAAATCCCCCGTAAGAAGGCAGAATTCCTGTCCAGGGAGATTTCTGCTGCGCAGAACTGACTGGCTCAACTTTTTCGTACCATGGACAGATTTTGCAATCCAATCTGTCTGCAGTCTGGAAGAGTTTTTTCACAAGTTAAGTGTGATGAGCTAGTTCACTTTTTTGTGGATAAGGTTGCCAGCATCAGGTCCAGAATTGGCCTAGTTCCTTCCATGAGGTGTTGTGGCAGTCGATGGGAAGTGGTGAGCACCCAGTCTGTCTGGAAAGATTTCAGCCGACTGGAATTCATGGACAATGTAAAGATTGTCCAGACTTTGCATCCAACCTGTTGTAGTTTGGATCCAGGCCCTACTCTCCTTTTGGTGGGATGTGTAGATGTTATCTGCCCGATCCTAGCTGAAATTGTATGGAGATCCTTGGAGAAGAAAACCTTTCTGGATCCCTTAAAGGAGGCAGTCATTAGACCACTCCTGAAAAAACTCTCTTTGGACCTGTCTATCCAGCCATGGGTGTAGGCAGGCATACTCCAAGCACTCCATGGTGTGCAATTTTATTTGGGGGGGGTAGCAAATAGGCTCTAAACTGCTTCCTTTTTCCATGAAAACTAAAAGAAAATACTGAACCTTTCTGTAATTTTATTCATAGGAGTCAAAACTAGAAGAACTGGTCACTAATACTTTCTTTGCATCCCAAGGACAATACAACTTTACAGGCTCTGGGCTGGTATGTGGGTGTCTTAGGGAACAATGCATGGCATTTGTATTTACCCATGCTTGGCAACAACCACTGTCATGACATAAAAAAGTTGTATTTATTGTGCCAAATGAGGCAACAAACATAGTCCTGGTGTACATCTGGCTACACCCCGGGGGGGGGTAGCTTACCCTAACGGGGGGGCAGCAGTGAGTCCACTTGGTATGCAGCTCTGAAATACCTGGCTACACCCCTGTGTCCAGCTAACTACTGACTTGTCTCTAACCTTCCCTTTGTGGGGAAGGTTATTGAGAAGGTGTTTGCATTGCAACTTGACAATCATCTGGAAACTCATGGTGTCTATGAAGCTCTCCTGTCTGGATTTAGAAGAGGCATAGCATGGAGACTGCCCTTTTCCAGGTACTAAATGATCTCCTGATGGTGAGAGATCAAAAGGCTTGTACCATCATGGTCCTTCTCGATCTCTCTGCAGCCTTTGACACTGTGGACCATGAGGTGTTTTTGGAGACTCTGTGGGTTCTTTGTGGCCTGTTAGGTACAATCCTCAAATGGTTTTGATCTTTTCTAGCAGGCAGGTCTCAGATGGTGATCACTGGAGTTTATTCCTCTGATGCCTTCCCCCTGTCCTGCGGGGTACCGCAGGGCTCCATACTGGCTCCCATGTTGTTTGCAGTTATATGCTGGCCTTAGGAGATATCATTAGGCAATATGGCTTGAGTTTTCACTGCTATGCAGATGATACTTAGCTGTATATGTCCTTTGTGCCTGGACAGGTTGATGCAGTTTCTGTGCTAAATAGTTGCCTTTCTGAGATCAATGACTGGATGAGCTCGAGTTGGCTGAGATTGAATCTGGATAAGACTGAGGTGCTGGTTGTGGAATCAGGCCACCCAGGGGTGGGTTTTGGTTCTGGGCACATGTCGGACCTTTGGCTTGACGGTGTCCCTCTTATTACCCTCGATCAGGTGTGTAACCTCAGCGTTGTTTTTGATGATGGCTTGACCTTGTAGTCTCAGGTGTCAGCTGTGGTCAGATCCTCATTTTACCATCTGAGGAACATTGCCCAGGTAAAACACCTAATTCCCCCGGGTGACCTTTCAACTCTGGTCCACACCTTTATTACTATTCATCTTGACTACTGCAATGCCGTCTACCTAGGACTGTCTGGGGTTGATATCTGCCACTTGCAGCTGGTGCAGAACGCTGCATCCAGGTTATTGACTGGTACCTCCAGGTCCAGTCACATTATTCCTGTTCTGTGTGAACTGCACTGGCTGCTGATTCAGTGGTGGATCACCTATAAGGTTGGCTTGCTTACCTTTAAAGTCCTACATGAACAGGGACCAGACTACCTTAAAGATCTCCTGATTCCCTACTCCCCTAATTGCCCTCTCCAATCCACCGATGAGGGATTGCTAGAGATTCCCAGGGTTCATCTTAAACCATCTGGAGCGCGTGCTTTTTCATTTGCAGCACTAACCCTGTGGAATTCTCTACCTCATCAGTTAAGAGAATGCCTGACCATCACAAACTTTAAATCAGTGTTAAAAACATATCTGTTTTCATTTGCCTTCCCTGATTAATTGATTAATTGAATTGATAATTTTTATATTCTGGTTTTTTTTTTGTATATTCTATTTATACCCCCATAGCGTTCTGGAGCTGCCTCTCCTTTGGGCTGCCATGACCCTCAGATATCCTCCTACCATCTCCCTCAAGCCACCTTACCTCAGATCTGCAGCCATCCTTGAGATAGCCCAGTGTGACCCTATACCGGGTGGGTCCCTCTCTTCCAAGAGGGAAGGCACCAGCAGGGAAAAGACCAGCACACTATTTTCCCTTGGTCCTGGGTGCTGCTGAGGCTTTCTGTGGCTTCCTGAGAGTCTTCAGAGGTATCCGGGACCAGTAGCTGTCATCCGGCCAGTCCCCAGAGCCTAGAGCGGTGTTTCCATTTTTCTGGTGTTCCCCTTAATGCAATCTCTCTGCTGTGCTCCCGGTCTCCACCAGGGGCTGCTGCAGAGAGACCATGCATCCCCAACCCACCCCAGGGGAGGAGAGCAGTTCTATGGATGCTCAATCCTACCCCTTCCCCTGTCAACCCCCAGAGCCTGAGTCCGTTCCCAAACCCGGGTTGCTGGCGTGGTTCGAGGTGTGGTGTCCAGCGCCTCAACCCTCTGCGCCATCAGGCCTGCCTTATATTCTGTTATAATGTATTTATTATAACCTTTGAAGTGCCTTGGTTTTGAAAGGTGCTATAAAAATAAAGATTGAATTGAATTGAATTGAACCATTGATATCTTCATTTGCAGTTATCAGCCACTCCTGATGGTGATACAGCCACTTTTACAAGTTTCTACTTTGCTGAAAATGAAATATTTTATGGTGATGCTCCACTTTCATCAATGTAGAAGCCCATGCAAAGTATCAGTATCAGTATCAGGATTCCCTGGCTGAGAACAGCTGATGATGTCACTTGTTGTAGGACCTACAGTATAATGGTGCAGTACTTAGGCTACTTTCAGAGCATGTTTTGAAGATCAGGTGGATAGAAAACAAAAAAGAGAGAGAAACATATTAAGAAAGCAGGGGGTAAACAAATATTAACTGGAACAGCATTAATGCTTCCCATCCTTTTAACGGCTTTCTAACTTAGAGATTACATTCACGTTAATGTTTTACCTACCTTTATACATGGACAGATGCACGTGAATCTCTTGCTAAAAATGAAGTCTGAGGCCCTACTAGTCCTGAAACCAGCAGCTCTAACAACTCAGCTTCTACCTGGAGGTAAGAATGCATCTTTGACTGTGGGATGCAGTTTGACCTAGGGGTTAGAGTACAGGGCTATGGTAGGAACTTGAAGACCCAGGGCCAGATTTTCAAAGTCTTCTGGGACTAAGTCCCTCACTGCAACTGCAGCTGTGGATTAAAATCGCTGTGGGAGACATTATGCCTGGTCCTGCCAATTATATCATTTTTTTTGCAGCTCTGGGGAAAAAACAGCTGCAAGCTGCTGTCAATTGTGGAACTGGTCATAAACCAGCTCCACTTTTAAGAATACTGTAGCTGCAGAAAAAACTGCAGCTCCACAAGTGTCAACCCACTTACGCCGGGTTGTTCCCACAGCTACCAGATTTTCAATGGCCATGGAAATCGGGCCTCCAATTTGGCATCCTACAATTGAAAACGTACTTACTGAATGACCCTGAGTAAATCATTTAACTTCCATGTGCCAATCTGCTCTCTTATAGCTCGGTAATGTAAATCTGTTAGTATAATCCCCTCATGTGACTGGAATGGTGGCAACATTCTAGCAACATGCTGTCCTAGATTTTAAAGGATTCAGTTTGTATAAAAGACATTATATTATATTAACATCTAAGTGATCACCACAGAGCGTTCATTGCTGTTACTAGTATTCAGCACTTCGGGGCTCTGTTTGATGCTGCTCACATCTAGATTGTGCTATTTTGCTTTGTCTTTTTTCATATACAGCACTTGTATGGTAATGCAGTTAACAGGTAGACCAGCATTTTACTGACAAGCTAACACATCTGCTATTCCACTTCCTACCATAACTTCTTTATGGTCTCCCTGTGACATGGCAACCAATCATTAAGGCTGATAGAGTACACAGAAAAAGTTTGAAATTGCGGTGCACAGAGGAAGTAAAAAAAATCCTTGGGCCAGATATCCAAAAGTTAGCGCCAGTGCTAAAGAAGTTTGAGCCCTCGGTACCTGTGTTTGTGTCCAGTTTTGGGGGCGGTTATATTCAGAAGTCCCAGTAATGTGCACTGAACCCATTTAGTGCCCAGGCACTAACATAATGCTGCACCCATACAAAAAAGGGGGTCCCCTTCTGCATATGGGCACAGCAGCTTTTCAAAGATTTGCAACAGTGCTAAATGGCACCCAAAGTGATGCTATTTACTGTCGCTGAAAACCTCTTCTTAACTGGGTGCTAAGTCTGCACTCCCACCCCTCTGATGCCGGGACAACTGTACTACAGCTGCCTGTGCCCAATAGCAAGCACATTAGTGAGGTTGCAGGCCATGGTGTCTAGTGGCACCCCCCCATTCCTGATCACCCATCCCTGATATTATTCACATATCCTCAATGTCTAGTGCCACCCCCCCAATGACTCATTCTATATATTATAAACACACCCCTGGTGCCTAATGGCACCCCCAATCACCTGTCCTGTTGACTGAACACATATCCCTGGTGTCTAGTGGCACCCTGAGCCCCGATCACGCATCCTGGATATTATACACACATCTCTGGTGTCTAGTGGCAGCCCCCCACCCTCACAATCACCATCCCATATATTACACACATATTCCTGGTGTCTAGTGGCAACCTCCCAGACACCTGTTCCACATAGTGTAGACATACCCCTGATGTCTAGTGGCACCCCCACCCCTTAGACATCTATGCCATATACTGAACATCTCTCCCTGGTGTCTAATGGCACCTTCCACCCCCTGATCACCCATACCTTATATTATACACTCATCCCTGGTGTCCAGTGGCACCCCCTATCCACTGATCACCTTGCCCATGTACCTTGTAATATCCCTGGTGTCCAGTGGCACCCCAGCCTCCACCCCAATTCCAGTCAACAAATGGAACAGTGAAGAGTGGTGGTCTAGCAGCCCCCCACCCACCCTGTATGCACCCAGAATACCACCCATCCAACCCCCCCTTACTAGTGTGTCCCCGGACCTGCACCTAATCCTGATACAGTGACCAGCATATCCATCCTCTCACCTTCTCAGCCAGCAGCCCTATGAGTTGAAAGTCAGCATGCTTACAGTCTACTGTACATTGTAAGCATGCTCACTGTCAGCTCATACTGTGGCTTGCTGAGGAGGTGAGAAGAGCTACGCCGGTTGCTGTATCAGGATTCAGTCCATGTTCCTGGACACACTGGTAAGGAAGGTTTGATGGGTGATGTTCTGTGTGCATATGGGGCAGATAGGGGTCAGCTGGACTGCCACTATTCACCAGTCCATTTATTGACTGCCAATGCAGGGGTAGGAGGCTGGGGTACCACCGGACACCATGGATATTATAGAGTACATGAGCCTGGTGGCTGGGGAGATGGGAGTGCCACTAGACACCAAAGGTATGTTGTACAATATGAGAGGGGTATTTGGTGGAAGGTGGGTGGCACTAGACACCAGGGATGTGTGTATAATAATATATAGGATATGTGATCAGTGGGTGGGGAGGTGCCACTAGACACCAGGGAATGGTGATCAGTATACAGCACAGGGTGTCAAAGAGGTGAGGAGTGACACTAGACACCAAGGATATGTGTATACTATATGGAACGGGGTTGGGAAGTGCCACTAGATACCAGGGAGAGGTGTTCCATGTATGTCATGGATGTCTGGAGGGTAGGGCTGCCACTAGACAACAGCATAATGTGTACACTATATGGAACAGACGATTGGGGGGTGTCACTACACACCAGAGGTATGTGTTCAATCCATGGGATCTGTGCTCGGGGGGTGGGGATGCCACTAGACACCAAGGATATGTGTTCAATTTATGAAACACGTGATCAAAGGTGAAGGGTGTCACTAGACACCAGGTGTGACATGTCCAATGCCCACAGGATGGGTGGTAAAGGGACACCACTCAACATGCAAATGATCCCATAATAGGCATGCAAATGGCCCCTTAGTGCCTTGCATGCCCAATGAGCTCATATGCATGATGCAGTTGAATATAGCCAACACGGCTCCTGGCACTATCTGGTCCCAGGGCACAATTCCCTGTGAGATGGGTACAGCCCAGGCCCATGTCAGGACAGTGCAATTTGACTTAGCGCTGCACTGACACAGGCTGATATTCAGTCAAATAGTGCTGGTCTGCTATCTGACTGAACATAGCAGCCTCTAGGTTGGGTGCTGGTGCAAGCACAGTGTAAACATTTGTGCTGTGCTTGAGCATGGTTTTGAATATTTGGGCCCTGTTGTCTACATAGTGTTCAATAAGTGCACAAAAATATTTCGGTGACGTATCAGGACCCCTCTTGATCAGTTGTTATGTTACAGTCAGTGTGAGTTAAATCCTGATGAGGTTCTGTAGGAAGAGGGATGGCACTAGATATCTCAGTTTCAAGGTATGGCGCTGTACTATACAATATCCATGTAATGTCTGACAAAACCTTTTCTAACCAGCAAAAGAAAAAAAAAAAGAAAATGTTCTGTGGAAGTAAACAGTGACTACTGACTACTTTTAAAAAGTAATAATACAATAAATCTGCCTCTTAGGAGTTCACAGGTTGTTGAGAAAATTCCAAGTGCAGATCGATGCAATTATCCAGCTCTATAAAGGCAATGCACAAATGTACTTACTGTCATCCAGGACAGAATACTTTGCACAATGTTCAGCCTTTACAGTGTCAGCATGAAGACATTCACTAAGTCTGCTGTGATCATTTCTGTTTCTCTCCATTCCTCACACCTGACACCTCATTACCGTCTGCTTATTGATACAAACAAACCGCCATTCACACTGATGCTCTTTACTTCACTTCCTCACCACTAGTCATTCAAAAATTATTTTCAGTAACCAAGAGTATCAGAAGAGATTCACTGGGGATATATTTTTCAAAGAAAAAGATGATAGTTATGATTTTCCATTATATCTTCAAGGAACACACTTTACTACATCCTCTTCCTGATTTCATAAACTACTCTTAGTTTATTAGCTAAGAGTTGAACTTCGTAGTCCTTCATAGAAATGTAGTGTGACATACAAGAAGTACACAATTTTTTTTCGGTGAGTTGATTACTATAAAATGCACTGCAGACAGAAGTACAAATAATATGTCAAGTGTTGGCTTCACAGCAAAACAAGAAAGCAATACCATGTTTCACCCCCAGTGTGGCCATTCTAACCAACATAAATTGTTTTGTTGCTGAAGCTTTCATATAAGATGAATATTGAATGCTATGTTCTTTTTTCCAGTTGAAAGTATTCTTAAACCATGGAGCATAAAATGCAGGCAGTTGCTATCTTTTTATGTGGATAGAAATGATTCCATGGCACTTATCATAAGAGTGGAGGATCCGCCCTAATGTTCTGACCAACATCCCACCTGTCAATAAAACATGTTCTTGCAACACTCCCTCTAGGACACACCTGAAAATAAGCTGTCACAGCTGAACAAGCCCTTCCTCATCACAAATTACAATTAACTAATGAATAGTAAAATTATAGACCATAGGAGGGTCCCAGACCAATCCAGAGCTTCCTTCAGTTGACTGTGCGGTACTTTTATTGCTGTGAGAGTACCTCAGATGCTGAGCACTGTAATGGACTTCTCGATGACTGCTCCTGCCACTAACTTGATTAAATAAAAGAAACAACTTTTTTTGAGGAAGTTAGCAATCTATAATAATTTTACGGGTCTGGTTGGAGGGCTTCTTATTATCATTTTATTCTTGCTCTCTCATGATGCAACCAACAAAGGTGTCAACTAGTACACATCGTAAGAGTTATTTTTGTGAGATTGACACCTGCTTGTAATACCTGAACTAAAAACAGTAACTCAAGGCAACTAAACAGACAACAGATGATAACAGCTTCTGATCACTATCAACCTAGGAGATAGCCAGGAAAGAGACCATGCTGTGAGAGGCTGAATAATCCAGTGTTGGTCCTATGAGTATTTATGGTTGTACAGATTAGTTCTCGGAACTTAGTGTCCCTTTCAACCTGACGATTAAGAGGGGACCTCCTTCTTACGTATGACATCATGAAGGATCCCTACTTACTGACCAGTTTAGGGCTAATATTTAAGGATGACATCTATAATTTCAGAGGTCACCCACTCCAGTTACAACACAAGAGATTCAACCTAATGCCACGTAAAGTCTTTTATACTCTATGTATTATGAAGCCCTGGAATGCATTACCATTGGAGGTAATTCCCAACAGTTCCAAGTCAATGTTTATGTCCTGGTTGGACACTTTTAACCTTTCAGGCACCACTATTCATTACTATTAGACAAAAGGAGCAATCATTGGCCTCACGGCTTTCTAGCTTCTGTTCGAACTAAGTAAGTATTATCTGGCCCTTTATTTTGGATAGCACAGATATCATTATTATTTAATTTAACCCATGAAATATGAATTGCATTATTCTGTATCTGACCATTTGCTGATTAGATACAAGATCAGATGTATACAGTATCAGCTATCACAGAATCTGATACACATACAGTAGGCAACATGTTGTATCAGAAGCCATGGTATCTCAGCGGCTCTATACTAAACTATGCCATCTACCCACACACCTCTATTGAACAGGTAGAAAAAATTACATTTTTGTGCCAAACTGTTTGGCAACCATGCATCCCTCATGAAATAAAGTTTACAGAAAGTAGTAGGCCAATGTGACTTGTAGTTGGTGACAGTCCTTTCACACCTCCAATTTTGTAATTATTGTCAATGTTTTTTATTGTTTTTTGTATTTATTTGTTTTTTGTAATGATTGTCACCTGTGAAAACAGGCAGTTTGCTCATCAGGATCACACGGATAAAAAATAAAAAATGAAAAATTAAAAAAATTAATGTGTGTGTGTGTGTGTGTGTGTGTTACCAGCTCAGCTCATTGGTGCAGAGCATCATAGTTGCCTAATTAACATTGATATGGACAACAAATACCCTTTGCAACTAGGGCCAGATATTTAAAAGTTAGCATGGGTGCAGACAGGTTTTTGCCCATGATGTCTGGGCTTGTGCCCATTTTTTGGATGAGGTCTATATTCAGAGGTCCCTTTAGAGTGGGCTGAACCTGTTGGCACCTAGGTGCTAACATAATGCTTGTCTATACAAATGAAGGGGTCCACCCCTGCATATGGGCACAGCAGCAGTTTCAAAGGTTTGCATTGGTAAACGGCACCAAAAGTGGCTCTATTTACCATCTCTGAAATCCCTTAACTTAACTGGGCAACAAGCCTGCGCCCCCATCTTTCTGATTGTGGGATGGATGTATTGCAGTTGTTTACACGTTTGCCCATCTCCTGGCTGTCTGACAGCACCCTGGTGTCTAGTGGTACCCTCAACTCCCCAGCACCTGTCCCATATCTGTCAATCATGTCCCTGGTGTCTAGTGGCACTCCCAACCCCCTGAGCACCTGTCCCATAGGTGTTCATCATATCCTTTGTGTCAAGATGCACCATCCAAGCCCTGATCACCCATCCTGCATATGTCATGCTTTTCTCTGGTGTCTAGTAGCACCCCCCACCCCCAATTACCCATCCCGTTGATGTTCAATGTTTCCCTATTGGCTAGTGCCAACCCCCACCCACCAATCTCCCATCCCGTATACTGCATTGTGTCCCTGGTGTTCAGTGGCACCCTCATTCCCTGTTTCATATAGTGTGTTATATCCATGGTGTCAGTGGCACCCACATCCCCCATCCCATATGGTTTACCCTATCCTTGGTGTCCAGTGGCATCACCATCCCCTGATCTCCTGGCCCATGTAACCTATAATATCCTCAGCATCTGGTTGTACCCCCACCTCACCCCCTAAATGCCTGATACCAAATAGACCGACAAACGTTGGTGGTCCAGTGGCCCCCCCCACCTACTCGCCTGCACCAAGAACACCACCCATTCAACCTGCCCTTACCAGAAAGCCAGAAACATGCATAGAATCCCGATACAGTGATGAGCACAGCCCTCCTATCACCTCCTTGGCAGGCCACTGTATGAGCTAACAGTGAGTGTGTGTACAGTAAACTGTATACTGTGCATGTGCTCACTATTAACTCATGCAGCAGCCAGCTGAGGAAGTCACAGAAGGGCTGTGCCAGTCACCATATCTGGATTCTATGCACATCCCTGGCTTGCTGTTAAGGGGGGTTGAAGGAGTGATGTTCTTGGTGCAGGCAGGGTGAATGGGGGGGCCACTGGACCACCAATGTTCACCAGTCCATTCATTGACCAGCATACTGGTGGTGGTGTCAGAGGTACCACTGAGTACCAGGGATATTGTAGGTTGCTTGGGCCAGGAGATCGGGGATGGGGTTCCACTGGACACAAGAAATAAGGTGAACTATATGGGGGATGGAGGGTGGGGGTGCCACTGGACACCAGGGATGTAGTGCATTATATGAGGTGGGAGATTGTGGGGGCAGAGGGTGCTGCTGGACACCAGGGATAAGGTGTAATATGTTGGATGGGGGGTCAGAGTGATGGGTGACACTAGACACCAGGGTTAGGTGAACCATACAGGACTGTTGATCAGGGGGTGGGGGTGCCACTAGACACCAGGGACATGAGTGACATACATGGGATTGGTGTTCAGGGAGTAGGGCATGTCACTAGACATCAGGGAAATGTATGACATCTACAGGACAGGTGATCAGTAGTTGGGGTGCCACTACACAATAGAGAAATGCATGACATATATGGGATGGGTAGTCATGGGGTGTGGGTGCCAGTACACACCAAGGAACAAATTAACTTATACAGGATGAGTGTTCAGGGGTTGGGGGGGTGCCACTCACCACCAGGGATGACATGGCAGGCATGCACAGGAGGGGTGCAAAAAGGCCATCACTCACCATGCAAATGAGTCCTTAATGGGCATGGAAATGGCCTCTTAGTGCCTTGCATATCCAATGACTCATTTGCATGGTGCAGCTGAATATCTTGCCATTGCTTCTGGTGCTATTCAGTCTCAGGGCACAATTCCTTGTGGGCTGGATAGGGCCAAGGTTCATGTTAGGGCAGCACAGTTTGACCTAATGTTGCACCAACATGGGCCGATATTCAGTCAGATAATGCTGGTCTGCTATCCAACTGAATATAGCAGCCTCTGAATCATGTGCAGGCACAAGCACAGCATAAACCTTTGATCCCTGCTTGCACCCAGTTTTGAATATCCAGCCCCTAATGTCTAATCTGTTGTATGAAGAACTGATGTCCCAGGCCAGCAAAATGACTGAATGCACCAATCAGAGTGTAGCACTGTACTAATTTACAATCATTTATTTTCCTAACCTGCTGTAATTCTGTGAAGCACTCTATTTGATTGAGCTATGCATGGCTGTTATTACTTTTGTATGTAAATGACCATCTACATTAACACCCTGTATTGTAAGTGTAACCCCCCAACATGAAGGTCTCACTTTTGCTGCAAGCCTTGAAGCCTCCATGGCCAGCAATGTAGCCACCACCACCTGAACTTTCCTGATCCCAGTCCACATTGACATGAGACAAGAGACTGCGCAGCATCATGGGAGCACTCAGAATGACAGCTTTCATGTACTGTACTCCTGAACAGTGCATACAGATTGGAGCACATCTGCCAAACCACTGACAGGATACAAGTTTGAGACTGCTGCCCATGTCAAGGGATCAGATGTTTTACCCATACTACCAGGCACATGGTGTATTTGGTAAGAGGGGAAAAATAAGACTGACATTTATGTCTTCAAAAAAAAGATGTCAGCTATACCCAAGGAGAAATTAAATGTTATTTCTGTGTTTTACTATTGTTTTAACTCATTGTCTCCTAGCAGGCGCCTGTAGGCATCAGTAAAATACACTGGTGTGTCCTGACGATGCCTACAGAAGTCAGCTACTGACTTCCTGTGTGCCCTGGCAACGTCTGGAGAAGTCACTTACATTCTACTACATTATATATTAAAATATATAATATATGTTTGACTGCATAGCACCGTTGAAAAGGTAATTTTGTGCTGAATAACTTTGTCACTGATATTTTGTGTATATCATGTATACTTTAGGAGTTATTTATATTTGTTTATTGTATGGTGTGTATGGCTTATGTTGCCTGTTTCAGAGAAAAAAAAACATTTTTTTATTGTTTCAACCAGCATAGAAAACTAAATTACATTTTATTCCTTGCATACCACCACTGGAAAGGTATTTTTGAGCTGAATAACTTTGCCACTCATACTTTGTGTCTAGCACTTACAGTTCTTGAGCTATTAGGAGTTGTTTGTGGCATGCTGACTATAGCATGATTTTGCTTAGAAAGGCCCAGGATTTACTATTGACAGTATACAGGAGACAAGTGGTGCAACTTCAGAGAGCTCCTGTGGAGTCATTGAGTTAATCAGAAATACATATTCTGTTTCAAGAAGAAGACTTGCACAGTTACACAACATGTTACTAGAAGCAGAATGTTTGGTGTATGGAGAAGTAATAAATGTGCTGCTTAGAAACACATATCAATAATTGTTTGCAAAAACTAAAAAAGCCTCAAAATCTCTGGCAACAAACTTATTGTTTCCGGTAGCCAGTGGTTCCATTTCTTTTCTGGAACTTGAGTACATTTGACTGGACTGGTTTAATAGAGTGAACATTAAAGTAAAAATAGACACACTTCTCAGTCTATGTTTCTGGAAATGTATTCTTGCTTCAATACATGTTTTCTTCAGTCTTTTGGTCTTTCCTTTATAGTGTCAGTACAAGTCAATGTCAGTGGCTCAGCAGGTAGCATGCTTGCCTCTGAGGCGGGGAGAGCAAAACGCTGTGGGTTCTATCCCCACACCAGGCAGTTGGGTTAAATCCCAATACTGACACTGTAGTGCAGCATGAGGGGGGTGCCGTCTCTCAGGTGAGACATTAAACCAAGGTCCCATCTGCCTGTTCAGGTGGATATTAAGGATCCCATGGCACTTCTCAAAAAGAGTAGGGAAATTTTTATTGTTATATAAAATATTCACATACTGGTACATTATATATTTCATATTTCTGTACAATACAAGTTACACATTCATACATGACAGTTTAAGTAAGTTATTTTTATATATCTATCCTTTACTAGGCTTATGTTTTCCTGAAAGATTGCATTTTTTTTCTCCACTATTTCTCTAAAATCCTTAATCTCCTTTCTCTTTCTTGTACTGTATTATTCCATGAGGAGCTATTGTCCCTCTTTTAAACATTCAGGTACATCCTTCCATCTCTTTTTCCGTTGTTCCCATGACATGTTTGCTTTATCATATTGTACTTGCAATGTTATTTCCTTTTCTATGAGCTGTACTACTGTTACTGGTGGAATACTTCTCTGTTGTAATATATATTTACATCTGACCTGCCATAATACATATTTAATACATTTATTTATTTATTTATTGTTTGAAATGTTTCACCAGGAAGGCACACTGAGTGACAAGTCGCTCGTCTCCCAGTGCAACCTGGGGGGAAGGGGTACATTAGAAATGAGACATTAAACATTCAAGTTATAAGTTCAAAATTAACAAACAGTTGTAAGATAGATGTTGCAAACAGTGTTACAACAGTGTTGCACATGATAGGTAAAAACAGTGGACAATAATAAGTGCTGGGTTAATAAGTAACAAGTGCTTATGTGAAAGCAAAGGGGGAAAAGAGAGGCAGTGGTAAGGTGTGCGGGGAGGGGTAAGAGTTGTGTCCCTGGAGACAATTTCAGGATGTGAGGATCTGCACTGCACTGACCAGAGAGAAGGGGATAAGGAAGTGTCCCAGAGAGACCCCCTTCAGGATGGTGGGGGAAAGGAGCAGATGAAATATACAAGCCCCTTTGGGGTAGGGAAGGGGTCCATGGAGACCATTCGGGGACCCTTATATTCTGTGAAAGATCAAGGAAGGCCAGTAAGGGGGAGCAAATTGGGGAAAGGGGAGAAGAGCTAGAAATTTGGGTGGGTGTGCACAATGTAAAATTAAGGTGATGGTAGAGTGGTAGGGTTTGTCCAGGGCTTAGAGTAGGGAGTTAGGGAGGGACATTGCAGGAGCAGCTAGGAGCAAAGTAATTATTGAGGGCAGAGCTAATGGAGTAGGCAGAGGATGAGTGCTGGATTTGAGGGGGGAGGGAATTCCAGATTTCTGGGAGGTGGTGAGAGTCACCGGATTGGCCGATTTGGGTGGATCTGCGAGGGACTACCAGGTTGCGAGAGTCAGTTGATCTAAGGGAATGCGAGGGTGGGACGGGGGTGTTATAAAGCAGGAAGTGATGTAGGAAGGGAACTCACCCAACCAGTGCTTGGATGTGAATTTAACACAGTGGGAGAGCCACCTATTTGCAAGAGAGGGGAAGGACAGGGCACAATAAAGATCACAGTGGTGGGTGCAGGGGGGGGGCATCCAAGGCAAAGTGGCAGAAGGAATTGAAGAGGGTTTCCAGTCTGGCCAGGGAGGACTTAGGGGCAGCACCACAGACTATGTCACAGTAGTCAAAAATGGGCAGTATCATCTTCTGGACTAGTTTACGCCTAGCAGTAGGAGGGATGCAACTACGGTTCCTGAACAGGGCACCATACATATGAACATTAGTCTCAAAGTACCTTCTTCTAGTCCCTCTACACCTATTATTATGTTTTCATATGTCACCCAACTCCACTGTACATTTTTCCATCAATTAGCTACTTCCAGCCACACATCCTTGGTGAACTTACAGTCAACATAAAAGTGTTCCAGGCTTTCTTCTATCTGACCACATTGTAATCTGGGACAATATCTTTCTGTGACACTTTTGTGTTTTGCATTGCTCTTCACCCCCACTCTGCCATGCATACTCAACTATATAAAAATCACACATATGTGGGGGTATGCTTTTATCCACAAGGTATCTTTCTATCTTATTATACATTCCTGTTGATATACCTTTATAGATAATAGGGGTCTTGTATCCATTTTCCTGACTATCATGATATAACATTTTTCTATTCAGAACTGTAGTTTGTGTTATAGTTAATTTCCATTTTCTGATTTTTTCAATGATATAGTTTGCATAGTCCGGCGTCTGTGACTGTTTTTTTAGTACCAATGGAATCCTTGTTCAATTTGTCATGAGTGGATTAATCCAATATGCTGCTACTTTCTTCCATTCCACCATCCCTGGCTTCACATAGGCTGCTATGGTATTGTACATGAAGATGCTATAAAAATAACTGATGGGATCAATCAACTCTAGTCCACCTTACTTATACTGCCTATATAATGTTTCTCTCATTATGGGGTTCAATCTACTTCCCCAGATTATCTGGAATGTCTGACTTAATATTGTTACATCCAAGTTCCCTGGTGGGGGAAAAATGTTACATAAGTGTATAAACATAGGAAACAAAAATGTTTTAATAATTGCAACCTTTTTCTTTTTTGTTTGTTGCCATTGCTTCCAAATTTGGAACTTTTTATTGCTCTCATCTAATTTTTCCTTCCAGTTTAACAGAGCAATATCCATTCTTCCAAATGTTATTCCTATAATTTTAATGATAGTGTTTGATATAGCTATGTTCTGTTTGTTTTGTACTGGTTCTGTACCTTCACTTAATCTACAGCCTGAACATTTTTTCTATATTAACTTTAGCTCCCATAATCTTTGAGTAATGTTGTAGGCTATTCAGAGCTTTTTCTACCGATCTTTTGTCTGCTAAAATAAGGAGCAAATCATCTGCGTATGTTGCTGTTTTTGCTATAGCTGCTGCCCCTGGCAATCTTATTTCCTTTATAGATTGGTTTTGTTGTACAATTTTTAGTAAGGGATCCAAACAAAAGGCATATAGTATCGGCCTCATGGGACATCCCTGTCTCACTCCTCTGTTTATGTTTATGATTTTCCCTTTATGTCCACTGACCAAAGGTATAGTAGCTGCTATTCTATATAATTTCATAATCCATGAAATGAACATGTCTGGTATACCATATTTTGTAAGTACAATCCTTAAATATGTGTGTGAAACCTTATCGAAAGCCTATTCCTGGTCCAGACTTATTATATAGCCATGAATTTTGTTCTGTTTCCCCATCTCTACCAGTTCTCTAATTAGTAACAAGTTATCTTGTACCCTTCTGCTAGGTATTGTACATGTTTGGCTTTGTTCAATCGGAACTGGTGCATCTTGGCTCAGTCTATTGGTTAATATGTTCATTAGAACTTTTATATCTATATTCATAATATTTAAAGGTCTCCAGTTTTTAATATCCTGCCTATTTTTTTTTTATGAATTAAAAGTTGAATCGACGTACCTAATTGTGGGGCAATACAGTCATTTTCCAATATTGAATTAAAAACCACTGTCAGTATCTCAACCATTTCCTTACTAAATATTTTATAAAATTACCATCTGGTCCTGGTGTTGTATTTATCTTCAATACTTTAATTACTTCTTCTGTTTCTGATGCTGTTATTGGTACTATCATTTTATCCTTAATTTTGGGAGCTAAAGTAGGGACTACACATCTATCTACTATTTCTTGTATTTCTTCTTCTCTAAGGTTTGGTTCAGCATATACTTCCTCCATATGTCTTATAACTGTCTCCATAATCTCCCCATGTGTGTATACTATAATCCCATTTGTATCCCTTATCTTATCTATGGTTCGCTGTTGTACTCTTTTTTTGCAATTTTCAAATACATCTCCAGTAGCTACTTTCCCTTGTGTTCCTATCCTGTGTTCATATAAAAGAGACACTGCTCTCTTATATTGCATATTTTCCATTTTGGTTCTTATATTTTTAACTTGACTATAAAAGGCTCCATAACCTTCATTTATTAAGGAAATAATTTTGCAATATTAAGCTCTCAAAGTCAAATACTTCAAGTATTGTTCATTATGTGTTTGTTTTGCCATCTGTTTAAAAAATGTTGTGAGTTCTTCCTTGGTATTGGCCCACCATCTGCTTAAGTCTATCTCCAAGCATGCCACTGATTTCCTAGCATTCAGCAGGACTCTCACTTCATCTTTATTTTCTGTACTGTTCAGTAAATTGTTTTTTAACTTCCAAAACCCTTTTCCTGTTGTATTAATGTCACCAACTGTTATAGTTAACAAAACCATCAAGTGATCTGTGTTTTCTACTGGTATTGTGTGTGTCTTCTGAATTCTAATTAAAGCAGACGTAAATATATAGTTAATACTGGTAGGTAGTGTACTTCTGTAATATGTATATCCCCCACTAGAGTGTATTATCCTATATGTATCTGTAAGTTCTGCTTGTTCTACTATTTGTTTTAAGGCATTTGAGTTGCAAAATGTTTTGTTATTTCTGGCTCCTCTATCTCCAGTGCTCATGGCACAGTTAAAATCTCCTGCTCATATTATGTTTCTTGAGGTAAATAGGAAGGGTTTAATCACATTTACTAAATCCACTCATTCTTTTTTTGTTTTGGGAGGGCGTATATATTTACAATTCTCTAAGTGGCTTTATTATGATAAGAATCTATCATCATAACTCTCCCTGGACAGTTGTCTAACACTTTTGTAACTGTATAGTTGTAACTAAAAAAAAGTATTCCAATTCCTCCACACCTTTCCAAATTATTAGAGTAAAATAAGGGCCCCCAGCACCACAATTTTTGCCACCTCCATTTCACTTAATGTATGCAGTCTCACATCCTGTAAAAAGTATATATCTATCCTCTGATCTTTGAGTATAGAAAAGGTCACTAAACGTCTTTTGCTATTTTTTAAACTATTAACATTTAAGGTGGCTATGTTATACGAGTAAGGCAGTGACATTTGATGTGAAAGAATTAATTTTTTCGTAATTAGTATTTTTTTCACATCTGTTTTTACAGTCTTCTACTTCTTCTGGGTTGTGTACCCAAATGTTTCTATTTGGATCTAATTTCCTGCACTTTTGCAGCAAGTTGTTCATCCTCGGATGCAGAAGTCATTCCCTGTTGTGAGGATAAAGTGGAGGATGTCTCTGACTCCTCATCCATGTCAGACTCCTGTGGTAGGAGTACTGTATATTGATTTAACAGTTTCAGGGCTTGTTTTGTTTCCACTAGTCTCTGTAATTTTGCTTTTGGATTTGTTTTCTTTAAGGTGCATTTTTTTGACAACACTGTAGTCATATCAGGTGGTGGCATATCTATAGTATCCTGCACCTGTTCAGAGGTTTTCAGATTATTTTGTTCAGAATGTTTTAATTTTTGTCTCTGCAATTCCACGGTCTCCTGATCTTGGTCCTTATTTATTGTAGTAGGGGGGCTCTTATCTCCCTCTGTAGCTCCCACTGCCTGAGTCTGCTGTGTTGGTGCAGGGAGGTAGTCCATCCTTACTATAGTACTGGTGGCCGGGGGGGGGGTTGTTGTTGCCATTGTTGTTGTTGTTGTCGTTGTTCTGCTTGGTGGTTGGTTTCTCTATTTTTCCTTTGTTGTTCAATACTATTTTTTTGTGCTCTTTCCAAAGTTTTTTCTTGATTTGGGTGGTCATTTCTATTATGAGTTGCCCATTCACATTTTCTATAGATGTTCCCCATTTATTCACATAAGTTTCATTTCATCTCATTAGTACAACTCACCCCATTATGTCCATACCCCAAACACAAATTACATCTGATTCTGTTACATGAATTGCTAAGGTGCCTGGCTGAGCCACATTTAAAGCAGATTTTTGGCTGGCCTGAATAAAAACAATGGCCTCATTCTTTACCCAGTAAGAAAGTGCTTTGTAGGTGTTTAGGGCCTTGTGTTCCCATTCTCAGCCATACCCTAAACAGATCTATGACCGGTCGTTGACAAACATTTTGTTGAATGACCGGACAGCAAAACCATCAAGTCAACTGCATTTGCAGTCGGCAGATGATTTCCAAGTTGGAAACTTGCTTTCTTCGGGGGGTTTGCCTCCAAATACCCAATGCAGGGGCTATGCCCCGCGCTCCTCCTCAATTTTTATAATTAACTCTGAGTCAGAGCTGATTAGAGGAGGGGGTGCAAATCCTCTGAATACAGTGCCTGGGTCCAGTGACCATCTGTACAGCAACCTGGTGCTGTAGTCACTGTACTGACGATCACTGTAAAAGTGTCATTGTCGGCAGTGGATACCCCCCTAAACTTCCATCCCCCCATCCATATATGTTTTTCATCTAGAATAGGGGTGGGTTCCCCTAATAGCTCTCATTTCTGTTGTAACCAGTGCTTAATGTCATGGACTGCCACCCCTTCATTCCTAAAAAGAATTGTCACCAGTTTTATTGCTGGTTTTGTGAGTGAAATCACTCGGAAGGGAAGCCATAAAGCTGAGTGCCTCAATTTCTCATACATGGTCCAAAATCTATCCAGCCCTCCTGGTGTTTTAAAGCTCACATTGAACAATGTGTCACATGATGCATGGATTAAAGTGTATATTTCATCTGAAAAAAAAACCAAGAGATTCTTTTATCAATGTCTTGTCCATGTATATTCTATTCGGTGGCTGTGGTAATCCCCCTAAATATTGTAGGTGAGCAGCATTCTTTCTCTGTGCTGGTGGTGGATTGGGAAAGGCCTACTCTCTCCGATGAAATTTAGCCCACAATTGGGGTGCTTGGGCTGCAATTGTCATATCATGGTTTTGTCTCTCCATATTCTCCACTCTATCTCCCCAGTTAGTATTATCAGTGTCGCCCTCCTTGTCCATAGGAATTTGCTGCTATATTGCATGGTACTTGTACTGCAGGGAGTTCATTAGTGTTAGGAGTCACATTTTCTGCATATCAAAATTAACGTTGTGCACCTAAGACTGTGATTGTCTGGATGTGTCTGGTATAGGTAAAGCTTCCTCGACTGGTATCCAACCCTCATGGGAAGTTTTTTTTCCATCCTGCGCCTGACAGGGCTGCTCCCACTGTCCAGTTTGTTTTATTTATGTCTGGCCTGTGTTCTGTTACTTCCTCCCTCCTTCCTCGTCTCAACCCCAATTCATTTAACCTCTGCTGTTGTGTTTCACTTTGCGCTGATTTCTCTTGCTCACTCTTCACAACATTTATTCCAGACCCTTTTTCTTTTTCTTTCTTAATATCAAGTTCGTCACTTATGGTTTGTGGATCAGGATCAGTTTCCATTTGCTGTGAGGGGCTCAAGCTGAGAGGAACCATGTCAATCTCAGGTTCATTGCTGTCTTTCGTTTGGGGCATTGTCTGCTTGGGAATTCTCTTTGTTGCTCCTGCGTCATCAGTTCTGGAGGTGGGTAAGCTGTCAGGCAGCATGGCAATGCTATTCAATTCCTGTGTCTCCTGCTCCATATCTGCAAGGCTCTATTCTTCTCCACTAAGAGCAGCATATCTAAATGTATTTTTGTTGTTCCGGTTGCATTTTATCCACTATTTCTGCATCTTGCCTAGAATCTGTGTAAGAAATGTCTTGTTCAGTTTCTACCATTTTTTTAATCTGTTCTCCAGTGTCCATTTCTTCTTCATTCTCTTCAATACTTTATTTCAATATCTCCACATCTGGACCTGCAGGGAGGGAAATCTGAACCCCTGCAGGTATTTCAGTATTCTGATCCTGTTCCTCATCATCAGCCATGGGACAACAGCATCCCCTACCAAAGAGCAGGGGAATTTTTCCAGTGCCCTGGCCAAATTTCCCCCATTCACTAAAAATACCACCAACAGCTTAATCTGGTTCAAGGTCAGCTGGCATTCATCTGTATCCTCCTCCCAGGGTTGTACCTGAAAATGGTTAGAATTTGTCTAGTGCACTTATCCGGTCAAAAAAAAGTAAATAAATGAAATAAATAAACATAATACTTTTCCATTGCAGCCTAGTCAGATTGTCACTTGTGACAAACCCACCTATCCACACATCAACCAGCACCCATCTTACAGCTGCCTGCCACAGACCTTTACTCATGTTTACCCTTCTACCATGTTCTTATTCCCATTCTCATACCTCTGCAAATATGGTGTACCCTGGACACCTGTGCCCTGTGAGCCCAGATACCAGTCCCCCTTGGATCAAGCCAAGGCCAGCTGCTCAAACCTCAGGTGAAGCGTGGGTTCTGTCATATCAAACTTCACTCCACTCCTTTACCTGTATAAGAAAGGAAAGTGTTTTTCAAATTGCTTAAACTAGATTTAGTGTGTCTCTTCGGAATGATGGTTACCCCAGACATTCACAAACTATATCCCTTTTATTAAAATGCACAGCCAGTCTGTATATTGTGCTAAATAAGAACTATTTTATTTTCACAATATGTTTACACCTTGGCCAAAGTAGAACAAAAGTGCTTACAGGAAAACACATTGAAAATATTAAGAGTTAAACAATAAGCTAGATCAAACTTACAGGTGAAGATATGGAAATAGTACAGTCTCTTGTCTTTGGAAAACTTGACCCACATCAGAGTTCCTCCTTTCCAGTCTTATACCATTAGTCAGCCTGCTTCACTACACACTGACACCCTTTTTCCCCTGTCTCACAGAGAGGTCCTCCTTTTACAGGGGAAAGGGAAAATTATTTAATCACGAAAGGCACACTAACCCATAGCTTGTTTCCAGATGCAACCTAGGAGCACAAGGAAGTTAAGTGATTTGCTCAGGATCACACAGTATACAAGTGTAGGCTGATGGAATTCAAACCCAGGTCTCCAGGTTTGCAGCTCAGAGCCCTTAACCACTACACTATACTGCCTCCTTTTATAGAAAAAAATCCAATATTCCGCAGTACACATCTGTTTTTTACCTTTCTCACTAGGACAAGTTACTTGCAAATAAAAACATTTTGTCTGTAAATAGGATTAGTCAGGCTTTTACTGGAAACTAGACCCTCACTGTGTTCCTATCATTAGGAAAATCTCAGTTTCCATGTTTTAGCAATAAACAAATATACAGTACTCAGATAGCCCTCCAATTTGCTGTGCTTTTGGCATCAAATGTTTTGTCAGCAGTTTCACTATCCCAGGGTGGCACCCTGCCTGTAGATCCCCAGTAACAGATAAAGTTTACTACTGAAATGATCCTCCTTGTAAACCCTAAGATAAACAGCAGGACCATTTGGCCACCTGTGCAAAATTATAGAATTTGGCCTAGCTGACCTCCCAGCATTTTCTGGGACACTTCAACCAGTCTTCCAATTCATTTTATTAAAACATTTGTATACATTTATGCCACAGCTCCCTTCCCAAGTTTGGTGCTGTTACTGTGTGGCAACACTACTGTGATTGCATCAGCCATGCTACACTATCTGATGGGACAGTCCATCAGCAATGACATTTTGTGAGCCCTTCCTATATTGTATGTACATGTTGTATTCTTGCAGTGCTAAGCTCAAGAGCAACAGCTTTTCATTCTCACCATTCATGTACTGTAGCCATATTACTGGATCATAGTCTGTAACCACCATAAATTCTCTGCCATATAAGTATGGCTGCAACTTTTGCAATACCCAAAGTACACTCATGCATCCCTTCTCTATAGTGGCACATGTCACATCTCCCAGCAGACGTTTTTGGCTCAGGTAAACCATAGGGTACTCTTCCTCTTTAGAACTGACCTAACTCAGCACAGCCCCCACCCCACACAATTTGATGCATCCATGCCCATTATGAATTTTAGATCATAGTCAGGTACGACTAGCACTGGAGCCTGACATACAGCCTGCTTTAGCTAACAAAAGGCTTTCTCACTGTGTTCTGCACCTTTTCAGGCATTCACTTTTTGGTCTGATCTGTGAGGGGTGCTACAGTTGTGTGAAAATTAGCCACAAATCTTCTGCACTACGGCAGTCTCCAAAACTGCTCATACATGTTTTTTCATTGTGGATGTTGGCCATGCCTTTATAGCTTCTTACTTTGCAGACGAGGCATACTGATGAGTCCTGGCTGGACGAAACACGTGTCTATGTCTTCTGTTAGCACCCTTTGCAAACTGTGTGATAGGCCTTCCGGCACCATGCAATTCTGCTTAAAGTTGGGCCAGCATAACATTCTGTGGTGATTTGCATATGCAGCCCATGATGCTTTGCATTGTGGGGGCATGTGTGATTTTGTATTTTCTTGAAACTTGGCTTCCCAGCCAAATGCCCTTTGGGGTAACCCTTGCCTCAGTGTTTGCGCACAGAGGTTCTTTGTCTTTTAAATAGTTTTTATTTTAATGGGTTCACCACAATATATCCAAGGCACACTGCCTGAAGGGTAGCTGGTCCATTCCACTGGGGTGTCAAACAGACGAGGCATACTGATGAGTCCTGGTAGGACAAAACACGTGTCTATGTCTTCTGTTAGCACCCTTTGCAAACTGTGTTAGAGGCCTTCCGGCATCATGCAATTCTGCTTAAAGTTGGGCCAGCATAACATTCTGTGGTGATTTGCATATGCAGCCCATGATGCTTTGCATTGTGGGGGCATGTGTGATTTTGTAAGAGCTGGATGTGCCCCCTCCCACTCAACACAATGTCAGAGGTATGGCACTTCGGCCATGCCCACCTGATACTTCTCAGCTTTGATGGTCAGCTTTGCAGATTTCAGTCTTTTGAGGATCTCTTTCACATGTGTCAGATGCCCCTCTCAGGTTTGGCTAAATATAGCAACATCATCTATGTAAGCCATGGTGAAGTCACCTGCCCCTGACATCACTAGGTCAACCAGCTTCTGAAATGTAGCTGGTGCATTTTTCATTCTGAATGGCATGACTAGAAATTCATACAGGCTAAATGGAGTGATAAATGCTGAATGTTGTCATGATGCTGCAGTTAAAGGTACCTGCCAGTAAGCCTTTGTTATGTCTATAGTTGTTAGGTACTTTGATAAGCCTAAATTTCCAGTATTTCTTCTGTCCGCAGCATGAGATATGCATCAGACACCATGACAGTATTAAGCTTCTGGTAATCCATACAAGTCATTTGCTGTCCCATCCTTTTTGGGATAAAAACAGTGGGTAAAGACCAAGAATAGTGGATTCCCAGATAACCTGGAGGTCCAGCATCTCCTTTAGCTCCTGCAGCATTTGGTGTTTCACACTCTTAGGGAATCTTTAGACATGCTGTTTCAGTGGCACCTGAGTCCCTGTGTCTACCCAATATTTTGCAAGTGGGATATACTCCAGCTTTGCTGAGAACAGGGTGTTGACAGAGTGCAGCACTCCCTTCACTTGTGCCATCTGTGCAAGTGTCATCTACTCTGAAAAGGTGACAGAGCCCACTGATTCTTTTACCCTACTCTCCTCTAACAGGGTTTTTAGTGACTCCCCCATCCTTATCTGTGTGGCTGCAAACCATCATGATGGCTTCTGTCCTGTCATGGATAGGTTTTATCATGTAGACATGACAAACCCTGTGTTTATGCCTCGTAACAATCAGTTCTAAAACATACAGTAGTTCACCTCATCCACCTGTTTTACCATTACAAATGGACCCTCCCATGCTGCACGCAGTTTGTCCTGTTGAACAGGGATGAGCACCATCACCTTCTGTCTGACATCAAAGGTAATATCACTGGCCATATTGTCATACCAGTTTTTCTGCCTCTGTTGTGTAGCTGCCAGGTTATCCCATGCCAGGCCCATGAACTCCTTTGCTACTGATTCTCCTGGGGCAGCAAGCTTGCCTTCCCATTCATCCCACACTAAATGTAAGGGTCCTCTCACCCTGCGTGCATACAGGAGTTCAAAGGGTGAGAACCCTGTGGTCTCCTGTTGGACTTCCCTATCAGCATATAAGAGATGGGGCAAATGCTTGTCCCAACTCCTCTAGTGCTGCTCTGCAAAAGTTCTAAGAATGGTTTTAAGGGTACCATTAAAGCATTCAACAAGACCATTGGTTTGTGGGTGGCAAATTGAAGTACATTGCTGCTGTATGCCTTGTTTTTTCCAACAAACTCCTCAATAGAGCTGGCATGAAGTTTGTGCCCTTGTCAGATAAGTTCTCCTGAAATCCATCCCAGCTGAAGATCCTCAGCAGTTCATCTGCCACTTTCTCTGCCTCTGTGGATGACATTGCCACAGCCTCAATATACCGAGTGGCATAATCCACGACCAGTGGAATGTACCTCTTTCCTGAGCTGGATGTTATACTTAGAGGCCCCACAATATCTGCAGCTAGCCACTGAAATGTACCTCTAATATGGGTAGAAGAACTAAAGCTGCTTTGCCCTTGCTTTCCCTCTTTCTGACATGTATCACAAGTGTGACAGCACTCAACCACATCTTTATAGACACAAGGGCAATACAAATTTTGTATCAACCTCTTCTTGGTCCAGTTCACTCCCAAGTGTCCTGCAAGTGGCATGACAGGTGCAGTGCTGAGTAACTGTTGCCTAAACTACTGAGGTACTACCAGCTGTTTGCACATGTGCCATTCCTCTGCACCATCCAGTGGTAGAACAAGCCATTCTCCCTCTACACTATTTTGCCTTCCTCCCTAGAGGTCAGGATCAGCATTGTCTGCCTGTTCCCTTAGCTCTTTATGGATTCATCCCTCAGCAAAGAACCTTTTAAATCTGTTGTTTTGATGGCACCATCCTTTGGTGTGTCCACTGAGCAACTCTCAGCTACTACTGAGGCTGGACTGTCAAAAGTCTCGGTGTACCAGTGTGCTACAATATCAGCCTGCACTACAGCAGACTAAGAGTAAACTGACAAATATTCAGTAGCTCTTTTCTCCCTGCTGCCAGTTACATTAGACTTCATTCTAATAGTCTGGCTCTGGGTAACTACACACACAGTTTCACACTTGCATTTTAGGTCATTCCTCAAAAGTATATCTACATCAAGATCTTCACTAACCTTGACTTCTTCCATTCCTTGTCCACTCTCCCATCTCAGAAGACTTGAGCCATTGGGATGGGCAAAGTTGGCCCCACTGCACACTTTACCATAGCAAATTGATTAGGTAGCACCTGTTCAGGTTTAAGTAAATCCTGATACCCTATGGAGAGTGTAGCTCCTGTGTCTCTCCAAACTTGTGTAGGCTTCCCATTCATTTCAACATGGAGTTTGCACTTAGCTAAATTAGGGTTTATGTTCCCCCTGCCATAAGTATCACTATGGGAGCCTGAGGTAATAGGATTTCCTCCTGCTGCCAAGTTTCCTGTGTCTTCCATTCTGAGCAGTTATAGGAGAGATGCCCTTTTTGCTGGCACATATGACACTTCCATTTCCCTGATCCTTTTTCACTTTGGAGAACTGGGTGCACTTCACCCAGGGCTCAGGCTCATCTGTGCTCCCTTTAGGCTGCCCTGCTGGCTTGCCCACCCCTTTAAACTCAGATGACCCTCCCCCAACACTTTCATGGCTAGCAAAAGGCTATTTGCTATATATCAGTCACCCATGTTGGCTGCTTGCCCAACTGAGCCTGGGGCTCGATCACATAACCACATCCTTAAATTTTCTGAATAGCACCTGAGAAGTTGTTCTAGTAACACAATCCTCTATAGTTTGCTCAGAAGAGGATGTTTCTGCTGCTTCTAACTACCTCCTGAGCAAATTGGGATGTTGTACCCATATTTCCATGTAACTTTCTTCATTATGTTTCTTGAATCTATGAAATTTCAATCTATATGCATCAGCAGTCAATTCATAATATTTCAGCAACACAACTTTAACTTTATCATAGTGCCAACTGCCCTGTGCATTCATTTTGGAAAATGTATCGAGAGCCTTTCCAGATAATAAAGGGGTTAGACTAAGGGCCCACATTCCCCTTGTCCAATTTGGACTGTATACAAATGTTCTCAAATATGCAAACAAGGCATCTAAATCATCTCCTTTCTTAAAGTGAGGAAACATTTTAAAATTTGTTTGAGGACCATGTTATCACCCCTGCCCCACCTACCATTCTAGATAGCTGCTGAAATAATCACGCCATCTCAAGTTCATGTCTGCGATGTGCTGCTGCCTCCATTTCAGCTCACTCTGCTTCAACCTGCATCCTTTGCTGCTGGATTTCTGCCTGCTTCTGCATCTTGTCCCATTCAAACTGCAACCTTAGCTTTTCCAGTTCAACATCATCTTGGCTTGGCCTTTTGCAGTGGCTGCTGCTGCCTCTGCTGTGGTGGCTGCTGTCTTTGCTGTAGCTGTGATTGCTTTGGGGTCTGCTGCTGCACTGGTTGTCTCTGTTGCAGTGTCTGCTCTGCATTGTCCTCTTCAATCAGCTCCCCCTCCTCACAGGCATCCTATGCTGTTTGTGGGGGGCTCCTCCTCAACCATGATTTGTGGCCAGAGGACTCCATTTTTCTTCCTGGTCCTTTTCAAGCAGGACATCTATCTTTGTGCCTACACTTGTCCCTCTGTAAAGGTGGTACCCTGGACACCTAGACCATCTGAGCCCATCACCAGTCCACTTGGATAAAGTCAAGGCTGACTACTCGAACCCCAGGTGAAGTGTGGGTTCTGTCTTACCAAATTTTTCTCTACTCCTTTCCCTGTGTCAGGAAGGAATGTGTTTTTTAAATTGCTTAAAATGGATTTAGCATGCCTCCTCAGCATGAGACTTAGCCCAGAAATTCACAAACTATACCCTTTTTATCAAAATGAACAACCAGGCTGTGTATTGTGCTAAATAAGAACTAACTTATTTACACATTGGGCAAAATGGAAAAAAGTGCTTACAGGAGAAAACATGGGAAATAATAGCAGTTAAACCATGAAAATGCAAACTTAGCATTCCTATAATTAGGTCAAACCTACCGATGAAGTTATGGAAATAGTATAGTCTCTTGCATTATATTTTATTTATTTATTTAAATCTCAGATTAAACACCTTTGAGCTAGGAGCTCTTTTACAAAGGTTCCATGAGAGCATGGTTAACATAGTACAAACATGAATGCAGAGAGTGAACAATTAACATAGAGTTCAAAAATGCAAAACAGATTAAAAAAAAGAACACAAACTGAATTGAATTGTACAATGTATGCCAGGAATTAGTCCTATAAGCATTAATCAAAACATCTGTTACTGTACAATCAGAGTAAATCAGCCCAGGAGGCCTTGTCAAGGACAGAAAAATTAGTGGGTAGGAAATTTGGAAGGAAGTAGGAGTGTGATGAGAAAGCAAGTGGGGGGGATGGGAGAAGAGAGGTGGAAAATTAAGAGGGTGGAGTGGTTATGATAGAGTGAGGTTACAAACGATAGGGTAGGTAAGGGCTCATAGAACAGGGTAGGTTATTAAGTGCAATGGTTAGCATAGGAGGGAGGTCAGTAACAGTTTTAGTGGAAGCAGTCACAGGTGGCATTTTTTACATGGTGTTGCTGAAGTTTATGTTTGAAAGTGCCAAGTGTGGCAGTGTTAGAGACATCATTATGAAATGAGTTAAACCAGAGCAGGGCTCTGACAGTGAACAGTCATTGTCCTTGGGAGGTGCAGCAATGAGGGACATGGAAGGTCTGGTTATCTGAGCCTCTTCTCTGACGGGGGTTGCAGTATTGGCTGATGATCTTCTGAACCACTGGGGGCACTAGACCAAGGTTTACTTTCTTTGCAAACAGGCAAGTTTGGTAAGTGATTCTACCTTTTAACTGTAGCCAGTTTGTCTGAGCATAAATGTCACAGGTATGTGAGAGTCAT
Source organism: Neoceratodus forsteri (assembly GCA_016271365.2). NCBI lineage: Eukaryota > Metazoa > Chordata > Ceratodontiformes > Ceratodontidae > Neoceratodus > Neoceratodus forsteri. The sequence goes on along the minus strand of CM057456.1, from coordinate 1,152,472,095 downwards.
GCTGTAACAATGAGGAGCCTGCAAGCCTTGTTAAGTGCCATAGAGATATGATGGAAGGATGTGCCAGTGGCAGATCCATAAATTACTGGCCCATAATCAATGATGGGGATGACAGAGCTATGAATTGCCAGGCTGAGAGCTTCAGTAGTCAGACTTTGCTTGTGTCTGTGCAGTAGTCCAATACGCATGTTGACTGCTTTGGCGACATTATCTATATGGTGAGTATAGGATAGTAGGCGGTCTAAGGTGACCCGAAGATATTTAAAATGCTGACTCTGCTCTAGGATGGTGCCTACATTGTTTCTGACTGATAGTGGGATTTATGTTTATTGTGTGTGCTATTGAACAGCATTACTTTGGTGTTTTTATAATTTAAAATGAGCTTGTCTACTAAACCAGTCCTCTACATTTGTGAAGCTGCGCTGTAATTGGTTCTCAAGAAGCTTAGGGTCAGAATTGCTTGTGTAGATAACAGTATCATCCACATAAAGAAGGATCTGATCCTGGCAGGAGCTAGGGAGCCTTTTTAGAAAGATGCTGAACAGGAGAGGATTCAGGATGGATCCTTGGGGAACATCTGAATGGACAGCTTGCTTATCGGAGAGGACATTACTGATCTTCACCTGTAGTGATTAATCAAATAGGTAGCTTTTGAACCAATCCATGGTTTCCTTTGATAGCCATGTGCTGAATAGTTGATCAATCAGCAAGGAGTAGTTAACCGAATCAAAGGCTTTGGTGAGATCTATAAATGCCGCTCCAACTAGCCGACCTTGATCGAGTACATTGCAGATGAAACCTGAGAATTCAAGCACAGCCATAGTGGTACTATGCCCTTTTCTGAACCCATGCTGTTGGGGGCATTGTAACTGGTATTTTTATAGATAATCAACCAGTTGGTCTGCCATTATTTGCTCTACAGCTTTGGAAGGGGAGGGGGAGAATGGAGATTGGTCTATAGTTCCCATGTAGGGCCCTATCATTGATTTTATGAACTGGGGTCACCAAGGCAGATTTCCACTTTTGAGGGAATTGTGATAGCATGAGAGATAGGTTAATTATCTTAGTTAAGAGTGACAGGATTTCTTCCAGGGTGAGGGCCATGAGTTTAAGATTAAGCATATACCCATGAAATCTGGATTTCCCAAGCACCCTAGGTATGTACTTTTTTGCTTCACATTCAGCTATTGCTTTGAAGTAAAAAGGAGGATGGGCCTGAGGCCTGGCCAATTTCTCACTGTTATCAGTGTCTGTGGAGGTGTCAAAGAAGTCAGAGGGGAGGACACTACTGAGGCCAGTAAAAGTCGAATTAAATGCATTAGCTGTGGTTAATGGGTCCAGTGTGGGAGTACCATCAATGTTGAGCATGGAAGGGTCCAATTTGGGGTCCTTCTCTGTAATGTAGTTAAGATTACTCCAGAACTTCCTGCCATCATTCCAACTGTTGGTGAGTACATCACTATAGTACCATTTTTTTTCAGAGCAGATTGCTCGGGTACATTCATTCCTCGTTTTTTTGTAGCTCTGAATATCTGCTTGTCTACCCATGACTCATGCCCGTTGCCACAGATGATCTCTAGATTTCATGAGAGCAATAAGTCCTGGAGTAATCCAGGAATTACAGGCACCCCTGACTTTGCATTTTTTGAAAGGGGCATGGATGTCACAGGCAGCACTGAAGCTATTAATGAAGCAATCAAGTGCCATGTCCACGTCATCAGCAGTATCAATTTGTGACCAGTCCTGCTGGTGTAAATGTGATTTTAGTGGCTCTAGGTGTCCATGGATTTGTACCCTGCTTGTAATTGTTTTTGCTGGAGGTTTAACAAATTTATTTGACCAGTTACACATCACAGTAGAATGGTCACTAACAGCATCCGGAAGGACTATTGTATTTGAGATATTTTGGGGGCGGTTAGTGAGTACCCAATCCAGTAGCATACTTGTCCCTGTACTATAATTCATTCTGTTTGGAGACATAACTAGCTGGGTGAAATGAACGGCAGTGATGGCATCCTTGTAGGTGCTTGTATCAGGGGAAAGCCAGTTAATATTGAAGTCTCCTAACATTATGATTTCAGAGTTATGACCAAGGCTGCATATGCAGTCCAGGAGAGAGTTTAGACCTGAGACATTCTGCTTGAGTGGGATATAGACCAAAGTCACAGTGACAGCTTTGTTATAGGCACCAAGCAATATCTTGATGGCAAGCACCTGCATATTGTTCCCAGTGCTGGGCAAGGACAAGGCATGGCCCATCAATGAGTCTTTTAAATGTAAACACAGCCACCACCTCATTTGTTTACCCTGTCTTGCCTAAAAATAGTGTAGCCTGGTAATGTGATGGCGGTATCAGGGAACTTGGGCGAAAGCCAAGTTTTCACAACAGATAGAATGTCCAGGTTATGTTATGTAACCCAGGCATTTAGGGTGTCGAATTTGGAGAGAAGGCTGCAGATGTTGATACACACTAGTGTTAGTACCCCATACCTATTAATACCATTGGGAAGTTGTTGTGGAGGGCCTGGGTTAGGGTGTATGTTGTCAGAAATTAGTAGTAGCAGCAGTATCAGCCTTCTCACATGTTCCTTTAGCTGCTTAATTCTAAGTAATCATTCCCTTTTCTGAGAGGGTTCCTTATTGAGTATTCTCTGTGTAAAGGAGAAGCTGGAAAGGAGCGACAGAGGGTGGTAATATGTAGGGTTACTAGGAGGAGCCCAGCCCTGTGTCTGTGTATGTGGTTTTCCTTGGATTTTAAACTCTGTATTGTTCAGGTCATAACAGGAGGTTATAGTGCCATAGATAAAGAGAGTGTTGACATCAATGTGATATAAAGCAGGGTGGAGTGACCTCACACCTACCATGCCTGTCAGGATAATCATTACGAGTAGAATGATCACTCGGGATAATTGGGTGGATACTTAAAATAATAGTATTGAAAATGATAAAAAAAATCCTGTAATAAAGAACTAAGAGAGGTGGTGGCTGAACCTCTGGCTATCCTATTTAGCCGATCACTGGAAACAGGGGAGGTACCCAAAGACTGGAGGACAGCAGATGTAGTCCTCTTATACAAAAGTGGGAACAAAGAGGAAGCGAGGAACTACAGACCAGCAGACCAGTCAGCCTCACCTCGGTAGTGGGGAAGATCATGGAAGCACTACTGAAGGGGAAATTGGTGGAACATCTGGTTGTCAATGGACTACAGGACCCAAGGCAGCATGGTTTCACCAGGGAGAGGTCATGTCAGACCAACCTCATTGAATTTCATGACTGGGTGACTAGGGAGGTGGATCGGGGAGGACAGTGGACATGGTCTATCTGGACTTCAGCAATGCCTTTGACACTATGCCACATAGAAGGCTATTACACAAACTGGTGAATTTGGGTGTGGACAGGACAGTAGTGTGGGTGGGTAAGTAACTGGCTGGGCGGCAGGACACAGAGGGTGGTGGTAAATGGCTGTCACTCCACAGAGGGAAGAGTGACCAGTGGGGTACCACAGGGATCAGTGCTGGGACCGGTTCTATGCAACATCTTCATCAGTGACATTGCACATGACCTAGAAGGCAGAATTTCCCTGTTTGCTGATGACACAAAGCTCTGTAACAGAGTAGACACACCAGAGGGTGTAGACAGAATGAGAAGGGACCTGCAGAAACTTGAAGAATGGTCAGGGATTTGGCAGTTGAAATTCAATGCAAAAAAGTGCAAGATAATGCATATGGGGCACAAAAACTCTGGCACATTATATCAGTTGGGAGTGAGGATATAGCATGCACCAAGCAGGAAAGGGATCTTGGGGTTATCTTCACTGATGACCTCAAGGTAGGGAAACAGAGCGACAAGGCAGCAGGTAAAGCAAATAGGATGCTGGGATGCATAAGCAGGGGCATCACCAGCAGGAAAAGGGAGGCCATAATTCCACTATACAAGACACACATGAGGCCCCACCTGGAGTACAGTGTACAGTTCTGGAGACCCTACCTACATAAGGACATAGACAGGGTAGAGAAGGTTCAGAGGAGGGCAACAAAGATGGTACATGGATTGCATCACAAGTCCTATGAGGACAGATTGAAGGACTTGAATGTGTACTCCCTGGAGGAGAGGAGGGAGAGAGGGGATGTGATAGAAACCTACAAGTATCTTACAGGGAGGAATAGGGTGCAGGAATACACTATTTTAAGTAAAAAAGATGTTCCAGGACTAGAGGGTATGGGATGAAGTTGGAGGGAGGGCAATTCAGAGGAAACGTGAGGAAGAATTTCTTCTCAAAATGGGTGGTGGGCAAATGGAACACTCTGCCAGAGGAAGTGGTGGGGGCTGAAACAATCACGGGATTTAAGAATGCATGGGATAGACATAAAGGAATTCTGGAGGTCGGTGGTAAGGGGCAACAGACTTCTAGGAAAACATTAAGTGAACTTACAAGCTCAAATGGGCAGGCTGAGTGGGCCGTAGGCCCTTATCTGCTGACACTGTCTATGTATCTATGTAACAGTAGAAATGCCTTAATACTATAGTCGAAGTGCCATACAACTATCATTCGGAGCTCTTAATGCTATTGCTACAAGCTCTGAAGAGTAGTATTACAACACCAACAGAGCAGCAAGAGCTAGAAAATTCCTTGTGCTGAGTCGGAGTCGGTTTTTACTGTGACTGTCGTGAACAATAAAAGCCAACTTGCCACTGATGAGAGATTGGAGAATTCTCTCAGCAACCATCCTGTTACAATAAACTCCTCAGTTTTTACTTCAAAATTTCACCCATGGCCAGGCCCACTATTCTATTGGCAAGGCAGGTACACACATGCCACCATAAAATTATTGGCGAAACTTCACAGATCAAAGCTCATCACCAGTCATTTTTGTCACTTACTGTTTCAGTAATACCCAAGATAGATCGCCATCTTTGACCCCCAATTCTTTAATTATTTTGTTTAACTGATCCCACCTGAAATGCACTGAAGTCGACACTAGGCTAAAAGTAGAGATGCAGTGAAGTTTTAATATATCTGCGAAGTTCACTTGAAGTCGCAAACTTTGCATTTGGTAAAATGTCACAAAGATTTACATAGGTAACCCATAATTCGCCTAGATGACTTCACCTATTAACTTTGACTTTCATTTGGTGCACAGGAGAAGATGACAGGAAACAAACAGTTTGCTTACGTGTGGCCCTCTCTGCAGGTCACTGGACCACTTTCCTCCACAGGATTCACTTGATGACTCAGCCTGAGGGAAGTTGGAAGTGGTGTGGAGGACAGGCAGAGAGTAATAGTTTAATAGTTTAGGTAGTACCAATCTATCTTTTTATTTTTTCATACTGAACTTTTAACTGAACTACCTCTTTTTTGTGTTTTTAACTTGTGAACCTTACTCTCTCTCTCTGTCTCTCTCTTTCTCTGTATTCTGTTGCTATGGATTGTCTGGCTGGACATCGTGGACCATGGACATGTGGTGGGTCATGTGCTATCATCCTAAATTGTGCTGTTTTTGGGATTGAGGTCCATTCACCACAAAACATGGAGATGGAGGAGCATCAGCACCAGCAGCATGAGCAGGAGCAGGTTCAGCAAGTGGAGCAGTCACAGCAGAAGCAGCAGCAGGCTGGAGCCCCTCTGTGGTTCCATGCCCACAGCATGAGCCATCTGCTCCCCAAAGACAAGAGGCAGGGCCATCAGATGGGTGCAAGTGATGCAAGCATACAAGCCCAGCAAAGACCTCACCTATTTGTGCATAGTTTGAATGTGACCAAAAGAACAACAGTGTGGTTAACTGTACTATATGCCACAATGTGGCCCATATGAGGAAGAGGGGCAGCCCTATTTGTAATGGGGTCAGTGGACACACCTACATATGAACCACCATGCAGAAGGGCAGGAGGCACATACAGCAGCTGTCACATTAGCAGCATCATGCAGACAATGGCAAACAGAATCTGCAGTTGCCCGCCCCACTGTAGTTGAAATACCAGCAGTAGTTGCTGCACCAGCACCACCTGCAGTAGCAGCAGCACCACCATCAGTTGCTGGCAATGAGCTGGAGTCAATGCAGTGTGAAATTTTAGAACTGCGCCACTTGGCCATGGAGCTTCAGCAAACTTTCGCACAAGTCTGTGATAATCAGAACCGTGAGATTGAGATTTTGTATGAGATCCAGCGTGGTGATGGTCATGGAGGTGCTATTGAGTAAATACTTGTCAGTGTTCTAACTTTGTACTCTCTTCTGTACCCCTTTACCATCTTTCCTGTCATCGTGTCTTTCTTTAATATACATGCCGTTTTCCTAAAATAACAAAAAAATAATAAAAGTATATAAAAACGATGACCCCAGAAAATCTATGCTATCCTTCCTGTACCCTTTCTCACCTTATCTTTTTTTTTAGTGATAACTTGTTGCACTGATGATGCCCTTGTCACTGCAGAGATCATGTTTCCGCTCCCATATCCCCCTGTATGCACAGTAGTAAGTGATTTTTTTGTACTCTAACACTCGTAAAAACTGCCCAAACTTCTGTTGCAGTTGTCATCTTGTTGTAGTGTTCCAGTTCTTCCTCCATGAGATGGTGCTTTTACTGCTAAAGACACATGAATATGTCATGGCTTTTCACCTTCAAGACTGCTGTCCGTATGTATGGAGTCAGTATCTCACATGCATAGCACTATGTTAACCTTACAGAATGTGAATGTGACTAACTGACATATAACACAGTCATGTGATCTCATTCTGTAAAATTAGTGCTGGTCGTGAGATTTGTGAGAGTGATATTATAACATCTGTGTACATATGGGCAACAGTCTCTCGATGGGGCAAAGGCATGGCATGTTCCAACATGGTTAGCAGCACCATCTCGTGGAGAAAGAACTGCCATACGACATTGAGATCACGGCTGCAGGTTAGGTTCTGGCAGTGTTTGGGATCGTTATGTAAAAAAAATATCATTTAGTACTGTACCTTCATGTTGGTTCTGTGAGCTGAAGCAGTGATCTCTGCATTGGTCATTGCTTCATCATCAGTGCAAGTACTTTATCTTCTGAATCCCAATGTCTTTCATTTCATCCTGCTGTATACTCCTTTTCCTACTTTTCTGCTGTCTACAAATGTCAAGTAGTGGCCCCATTACAGAAATGCTTTCCTGCTGCTCAGTGCTGCTTCTGCTGATGTGCTGGTCTGCAAGTGGGAAGAAAATTCCACAAGAATCAAGCATGAACATCTTTTCTGAGTATTGAAACAAAAGTCTTTTCTTATTGACGTATCCTCCTGCTAGCCACAAATGTCTAGTAGTAGTGGTACCATTACAGAAATGCTTTCCTTCTGCTCCATGCTTCTGCTTCTGCTGATGTGCTGGTCTGCAAGTGGGAAGAGAATTCCACAAGAATCAAACATGAACATCTTTCCTACTGCTGCTGTTGAAAAGTCCAAAAAACTATCTGTGAAGTACATCTGATTAGAAAATGGGCTTGAAAAATCCCAGGCTCTGGATGGCTGATAGCCCTGGCAAGGTGGGCATCTATCAGACAACAGAGAAAAATGGGTTAGAAAAAGAGCCAGTCCCAACTGACCTGATCACTGTAATCAAGGTGCCAATTAGAATTTCCAATCTCAATCTGCCGCCATTGTTTTCTCTCACTTACTGTAGTGGGTTCACTAAACTATGCTCCTAACTACTAGCTGCCCCAAAATCCCATAAGAAAACACAAGTGGCACAACAGTTTCTTCTTTTTTTATTTAAATCATATGTTTTTCTTTCACAACTTGATCACAAGCCCCGTCGCCTGCATTGTCAGTGTGACTCCCACGTTAGAAACAGCATGCTGCCTCCCCCTTCCTGGATCACCCAGGTTCCCATCCCCAACCCTATTCGCTGCCCCTTTCTGAAAAGTAGTTTCCCTGAACACATATTTAAAAAGTAAAAGCACAGTTTGGTACCAGTTGGCTATGTATAGATCTGTGATATTCCTTGACGTCTTCCACTACAATCCTGTTATCTCCCTGAGCCTGACACACATGCAACACGGCGGCAAAGCATTACCATAAAAAAATGCTTCCAGTTACCAGACGACTAACAAGCCCTCCTCCCAAGACTGAACACCCCCCCGGCCATGGGTAAGTAACACAAATAAATAAAAGCACACTTCAAAAATAAACTGAAGCCTCTCAACGGACCACAGCGTTTTTTACAGCAGCATGCAGATTTGAGACTCCCACCCCCTGAAAAGACACTGACACAGTACTGAACCAAACAACTGGCAAAGAATCAGTATATACACAGAGCCAAACTCAAAAACATCCTGCCTCCACTCCTCACCCTGAATAGACCCTCACAAAAGGGAATACTGGCCATATCCTTGCTTACCTCCTCCTGCATCTTCAGCTTACTAGGCCCTTACTAGGCAGCTTGTTCCTTATTTTTTTTAAATGCACCGGAGTCTGTCATGGCCACCACTCATGATGGCCAAAAGGCCGATTCATAGTCTGCTTTCAAACCACCAATACAGCCGATTCCTTGTACAAGCTCATGATTGTCTCATCAATGTCAAAAATGTCTCTTTGAAACCCACACCTCATGTTAGTCTACAGCCTCAAACACCATGCCTCTCAAGACTACAAGTCCCATAAAACCCCAAGGCAACTATGCAGATCAAGCAAAGAAAATGATCGCCCTCTACTGGCAGACATGCCACAATGCAGGGACTACTTTACAAAAAAATGTATTTTTTTTTCAACATTAATTAAATTACTTAAAAATGTTTTTATTTTTTATTTAAGAATATTACTCATGGGCCATTTTCTAAGCACAATAATACCCTCCAGAGTGGGCAGTATTAGGGAATACCAGACCTTCCAGGGGCTATAAGGCCCTCCTCCTGCAGCGTCAGGCCTCATTATACCTTGGGAGGTCTGGTATTCCCCAATACTGCCCACACTGTTGGGTATTATTGCTTACGTATCTCCTGTTGATAAAGTGTTATCATCACATACGCTACTGTGAAGTGAAAAGACATACAAGTTGACTTGTTGCTTTTTCTTGGTGCTCTTGGTTCTGCTGTTGCAACTGTTGATGATTTTCATATCCTGGAGTGAGAACATGCTGTGCTACTGCTGTTTGCTGCTGTTGTCTAGGTGACAGACAGATGGTATACGTTGGAACTGTACTCTTTTGCTGCTGTTGTCTAGGTGACAGACAGATGGTGTACATTGTAGCTGCATTCTCATAAACACATTAACAGTTGTAAGTAATTTTTGCCACTGTAGCCCAGTTCTGTTGTATTTACAAGTGAATGTTCAATCATTTTGTTTATATCTCACTTGTGTGCTTTTTCTTTTAGGGCCCCATCTTGGAGATTGTTTTGAATGATACTTCACATTAGGATTGCAGATTGCAATGCGAAGTTAAAAATTTATTGGTATTTAATTTTTTGTATGGTCTTCTTGTCATGGTCATTGCTGGCTGGGCCTGGGAGAATATAAGGTAAGTACTTTTATTTGGGGGGGTTTGTTGCTGTGTTGTGTTTCAGTAGTTCTGTACTAATGATGACACATTAATTGTAGGTCACTGTGTCTACTAACTAAGTATGACTTCCTTGCTGTATTTCTGGCACCTCCGTGCTTCAGATGATGGCCTGCTTTTCAACAATGACCAAACATGATGCTTTCCATTTGTATTGCCACACTCCATTGCATAATAAGTTCATAATTTTCTCTTGTTTTTTGGGGGGGTTTGGGGTGGGGGCTTTAATTGAAACTGTGCTGGATTTAAAAGTAAATGTTTCCTGTTCCTCTTGCTATAATTTCAGGTACTTGTCAGGAAACTTAGCCACAGAAATCCCTGTGCTTGCAGCATCTACTACCTTTTCCTTCTACTGCTTAGTACTACCATGACCACTAGTCCGCGGCAACCAGACTTAACATTGCTATTTTCTGATGAACCTGCCTCATCATCCTCACAACTTCCACAGCTACCATTTGGAGGCACACAAGCAATAGTCTTCTTGGCACCAGCGCCACAGCAATCAACAACTCTGCATGACCGTCTCTTCGTGCAGAAAGTTTAACACTTCTGTAAAGTCAAACACAGTCCTCTAAACAAAAACAGAAAAAAAATGAACAGTGAACAGCACAAAATTATCAAAATCACTAGAAGTATTACTATGTGTAACTGTGTACACAACTGAATACACCAATACTAAACTCTAGCCAACAACAGCTGGCAAGACTGTGTTTTACACTGTGGTCTGTGGATCTCCCTTCTACACCACAGATATGACCTTCAGCCGGACGCACTTTTGCACTGTCTCTCAGAGTACAGACACTGAAAGTATTAATTAAGATGCAAAATTCACAAAGAATCAATAAATGATCGATGATGCAAACACACAAGGGGGCAGTACACACAATATACTAAATTTGGACTTGAGTCCAAATGTAGATAATTTTTTTAAGGTTTAAATCACATAGCTCTGACACCTAACTATCTCCAGCTTTCCACTACACACACACAACGCTCAACTGAGGCTGTACAAGCTCATATAGAGCCCATGTGACCTGCCATCCCATGAATCATTGCAAAATTCACCTTTGGGAGCCAAAGGAAAGGCCAAATAACTCAAAGTCCATAAGTTTTAATGGCAACTTCATGTTCTTTCACAGCAGTGCAAAATTCGGAAAGGCGAAGTTACTTGAAGACCATGTGTTTCAATGGCAACTTCATGTTCTTGCACAGGATACAGAATTCGCTTCACACTGTGGAGTATTTTGCATGTTTTGAGTTATACGTGAAATATTCTGCATAGCAAAGTTGATGGACTTCGCCCATCTCTAGTTAAATGTGATGAGTATGGTAGCATACATCATTTAATATTCATGTATTTGTGTATTTACTTAATATTTATGAACATCTTTGCTATGATTGTTCTAGATTCATGTAGATGAGGCAGCTTCTTGTCGGTGGAACAGTAGCATACAGTATTTTAATATTCATATATTCATGTGGCTGTTTAATATTCATGAAGGTCATTGCCATGACTGTTCCAAATCCACGTGGCCAGGGCAGTTTGTTCTCCATGTTTAGCTGCTTGTTGCTGTTCACATTTTCAGGATCCATATATTACAAAAAATACCAGATAAGGGACTATGTGTTATGAGGATAAAATGCCATCTCAAGGTTCTGGGAACATGGAAAACTTTCGATGGAATTATAGCCTCATAATATACAGTCCCCTATCTATTACTCTGTTTATCTTTGGAGTCCTTGAGCAACTTTGGAGCTCACTCTTTCAGTCTTATACTGTTGGTTTCACTATACACTGACCCCCTTCATCCTGGCTCACAGTGAGGTCATCCTTTTATAGAGAAAACTCTAATGTGTCACAATATACATCTTTTTTATGTTGGCTTTCACGCATGCGCAAGCAACATCTTGTGACAGTGTGGGTCTTGGGGGCGCGGCTGCTGTTGGTCGAATGCAGGGCACACATCAGTAGGTGCGTTCCTCATTCCCCAATCAGCCTGCATGCCACCACCACACCATGCACACATAATGGGGCGAGCACATCAAAGCAAAGGTCTGCTGAAATCGTCATATGCAGCGGTCCTTTGCTTGATGTGCTTGTCGCCATTATGGCCATGGTCGGCGAGCGGGCGTCCGCCTCACCTTTGTCGACATCAGGTGCCCAACTTCTGTCAGCAACCCCCGTGTTTAGGTGTGCTGGACGGGGAGCCCACCTCATCAGCATCCGCTCCCGCAAATGTGGAATGCCAAGGGGTGCCCAACACCCCTTGGCTGGTGCCCCCCTGCTTTCTTTGCCTGCCGACGGGGGAGCCCACTCCCCGTCGGCATCACCCCCCCGACTGTTGAATGCCGAGGGGGGTGCCCAATCACCCTCAGCTCAAGCTCCCTCCCTTTCTTTGTTTGCCGGTGGGGGTGCCCAATCCCCTGCCGGCATTACCTTCCCCCTTGTTGTGTGCCGATGAGGGTCCCCAATCCCCCGTCGGCTACTGACACCCCACAAAACCCACTTGGGTGGCGCTGGGAACCCACCCCAGTGTGCCAAATGCCCTCACAATGCGAAATTGTCCCATAATGGGTTTTTGTTTTTTTCACCTGAAACGAAACCGTCCCTCGTAGTCTAGATCCCTCCCCACCCCACCCACCACTGTGACCCTGCCTCCCTCACCCCCTCACCCCATACTTACCCGGACTCCGTCACGATGATCTACAGTGGACCGGGAACAGGTCTGCACTCTTCAAAGCCGACCGCGAACTGAGGAAATGCCGGTAAGCTGTATAATGCAATGAATAGGGTTTTTTCAACTTTGCTGCATATCTCAGGCATTTCTTGGAATTTTGGCACCAAATTTTCAACATGGGGTTTTTGGGGCCCCTCCTCATGAATTCTGTCACTGTCATGGCGTTAATCGGCCTCAGAAGGTGATTTCGCAATCACTGTGCAAAATCACCTTTTGGGACCCATTAGGGAAATGACAGTGCCAGTGTTCATGAGGTGGCCTCTCAAAAAGCCTATGTTCCAAATTTGGTGGGAAAAATCCAACAAATGCCTGTTTTATGAGCATGTGTTGTGCAGTTGCTACTCAGGCTCGTAACTTCGTGCATTCGCAATATTTTAACACTGTATTTTCAGCATTGGCATTTTTGTGCACCTCCTTGTGAACAGTACAGCTGTCATTTTCCACATCCTGTCTGAAATGTGTTTCCGCACTTCCGGCGCACAATTGTGCAGTCGCTGTGGGAAATCAGTGTTTGGGCCAGATTATGAAAATGACAGTGACTCAGTTCATGACCAGAGCTCCTAGAATGCCTATGTTGAAAATTTGGAGCTGATACTCCATTAAATGACTGTGTTACGAGCGTGCATTGGCAGATTTCATGCATGCTCGTACCATCGTGCATTTGTGATATTTTCACTCTGGATTTTCACCATTGCCATTTTTACAAACCTCTTGATGAACAGTACAGCTGTCACTTCACATATCCTGCCCAAAATGTGTTTCCGCACTTCTGGTGCAGAATAGCGTGGTCGTTGTGCGAAATCACTTCTTGGGACACTTTCAGGAAATGACGGTGACACTGTACATGAGCAGAGATGCTAAAATGCCTATGTTGAAATTTGGTACCCTAGCATACAAACTGGCAGTGCTGCAAAGGCGTGCCTTATTCCACGCACCCTTGCAACTCCACAAATTCCATATATTTGTATGCCACATTTTCAGCACTGGCATTTAATTACACCTCCTTATGAACTGTGCAGCTGTCATTTTTCACATCCTGCCCAGCATGTTTTTCCGCACTGCACTAACAAACACCCACAGGGACACCCTAATGCCTCCCACTCTCTGCAGGGTGGGGGTGGGTTGGCATCAGTTCAATACTTGACTGCCACTCCTATGCTGCATCTCTCTAACTCCTGCACTGCCAAAGGCAGCAAGACAACATTCAGCATTGACAAATGCTTGTTTTTTTGTGTTACCTTTCTCATTAGGACATTTGTTTTTCAAATAAAAACATTTTTTTTAAATAGGATTATGCAGGCTTTTGCTGAAAGCCAGAATCTCACTGTGTTCACATCAGTTCCCATGTTTTATCAATAAACACACATAATCAGCTAGCCCTCCAATTTGCTATACTTTTGACATTGAATGTTTGTCAACAGTTTCACTATCCTAGGGTGGCACCCTGACTGTAGATCCCCAGGAACAGATAAGTTTACTACTGAAATGATCCTCCTTGTAAACCCTAAGATAAACACCAGGATCATTTGGCCACCTGTGCAAACTTATAGAATTTGACCTAAATAACCTCCCAGTATTTTCTGGTGCACTTCAACCAGTCTACCAATTCATTATATTAAAACATTAGTATACATTTACTGTATGTCTCTCCTCTTATTCTTTTTTCCATCAACCATTTAATGCCTTGTGTAAACCTACTATATAGACAGACAGACATACATACAGCTAGATATAGATTATACTTTAGTTTTTGTATTCTTTTGTGGCTAAATGTGAGATTGAACACCCCACCCTTGAAGGCCCAATAGATTGCCAGACTAAACAGAAGCTGACAAGGTCTACTTACCAACTCCAATGAAGGGATAAAACTGCTTGCTTCTTAAAATGGATGTTTCGTGGGTGTACAGTATGTAAAACAAACCTTTTAAATGTTTTCGTTTGGAAGGTAGCAGTGTAACATTTGAAATACTGCCTTTAGCCAGTTGACAATACTGTGTTCCTTGTCATTTTCATGCTAAGTTAATAGTAAATTATACTGCCATTGTTTCTTCTCTGAAATACTCATATTATTTTATTTTATTCATTATTAGCTACCTCTTTTGCATTTCTAACTTAGTGTACATTGTTTTTACCCCATAATAATCAATGGTTATAATACATACATGTAGGCAGTAAATTATCAGCTGAAATGAACTACCCACAGATAACTAAAATTATGACTCATTGAATTCCTGATCTGTTATCTATCTATCAGGTTTTTGTGATTAGATAGACACTTTCCACCTCTTACAAAGCTACATAAAAAGGAGCTGTATAGTTGAAATAGGTTGACAATCTTAAAACAAATGTTTTTTAAAGGGTCATTAGGTAATTGTTGAAAGATTCTGACCTGCTCCACCCACTCTATGTGAATCACTCTGTGAGAAATTATGCAATTATTTTAAAGGTGAGCAGATGCTATTTGATAGCTTTCTGGCACCATGCAATAGTGCCTTTCATTGCCACACTGAAAACTCTGTACAGAAAAGATGTGAAACAGTAATGCACACTTTGTCAGCCACATCCAATGAAAGGGAGTCCCATCTTGAAACTGCAGCACATACAAGTGCTGTATTTTCTATATTGGGCAGTCAAAGTTGCCACAGACACAAGGGCAGGCTATTATGGCAGACTAATCTAACTAGCATCATTAATGACAAGCACCTCTACCTTTCCATACCAGATCTTCTGTTGTTCAATGACTGTATGAGTACTAAATGAGCATGCTACAGGTTATGGAGGGGCTCAATTGAGTTAGCCTGGAATTGCCATCCCAATCATGGATTATATATTTCTGAGCCAAATACCTAACAAAAATAGCCATATATATGGGATGTCATGTCTTAGCATTAGCTGACTCTACAAAAAAAGATATTTGCACAGCACTAATCAATATATATATATTATACATTTTAGATAATTACATTTGTAATACTATTTGATGTACTGTAATAATATGTGTCATAAACAACAGCAAAAGAATTGTGAATTTTCCAAAAAACAGACTCAACATGGAATCTGTACTGGAATTATCACAGTTTTTAGTGACAGTGACACTGTACAGTACTAGCTAGTAGAGGTGGGAGAAGTGGCTAAAATTTGCTATGCATAATATTTCATGTAGAGCCTGAATTTCACATAATTTTCTGCATAGAGAAGTGAAATACTTCATATCCTGTAGTAATGCGAAGTTTCCATTATTCTTTATGGACTTTGTGTTACTTCACCTTGTTTTTTGCTATTTAAGGTGACTTGTGCAGTGATTCATGGGATTTAAGGTCACATGGACTCGATATTGTTTTGCACAGCCTAGGTTCAGCATAGTGTGTGTAGTAGAAAGCTGGAGGCAGTTTGCTGTCAGTGGTCTGAGATTTAAACCATTGAAAAATCTTTAAAAACAATTTTTTTTTGCCACATAATTTTGTGTCAAAATTTAGTACATCAATTGTAAGAAACCCTTATGTGTTTATATCATCGAGCATTTATTGATTTTGTTTGAATATTTAATGTTAATTTAGTACTTTCAGTCTCTGCAGTGACAGACACTGTAGAAGTGTGCTTTGGGGAAGGGGTGGATCTGTGGTGTAGATGGGGGATTACTGAGAAAGGCAATTTTTCCAACCTATGCTGGCTAGTTCTTTATTATTTGCATGTTCAGGTACACACCGTACAACTTTACTTAATATTTTATAGTTTTTTTCTGTTTGCTGGGCATTTTTCAGTCATTTTAAAATACTGTCTATATTGTAGTTTACTGAACAGTTTTAAGTTTCTGTGGCTGACTTTTAATGTGTGTGCGTTGTGTAAATTGATATGCATTTTAATGTGGCACCACAATAGCAGTACTCTGAATTTTTCAGCCTGTCTGGAATTTTTTTCCCCTGCTTCTGTCTGTGTAGCTGAAGCTGTGGCCCCACCCCATCCTTGCAAACAAGGTATTGTCTTTTGACTTTTGAATTTTTTAAGACTGGTTTAGGTCTTGTGTTACTTATGCCTGTGTGGCTGTATCTCTTGCATTTTTTGCTTCCCATCCCCAAAACAGATGAAATAATAAGTTGCTGTTAATTGTGTAGTCTTAAAGAATGCCCACAAAGAGACATTCGTACAAAGCTGTTTCTGGCTGTGGCACTGCTGCCAATAAGACTATTAGTGGAAGTTGTGATGATGAGGCAGGTTCATCAGGGGCCAGTAGCAAGTCTAGCAGTGTTAAGAGTAGTGGTCGTGGCAGTGGTAGTACACAGCAGAAGGGAAAGGTAGCAGTTGCTGCAAGTAAAGGGATTTATCTGACTCTATTTTTCACAGTAAAATCAATCACATCAATGCTGGTTGGACATGCTGTTGTCCATACTGGTAGTAAAGTTAGTAACAGCATGGTTGATAACAGCATGAGTATTGTTACAAGTTCAACCCGGGCAAGCTTATCAGGTGAGAAAAATGTTGTTGAATCTGCAGACTTGAGTGTAGTTGATGTCCCACTCCCCACAGTAGTTGAATATGATTCTGATCATGCTAATGACTTACAGTCTCATGTTTCCACTGATCTTGAGGTTAGGCCATCCAAACATTCAGATGCTGACAAAACAAAAGTGTGGAAGATAGTGTTGAGGCTGTGGTTGGAATATCTCCACAGGAGGACAGAATCCAAAGTTAATTTGTGGGTGATGCTTATGATGATGATGCTAGCAACCCCATTTGGGAACCAGACAAAAAGAAAGTGAAGGTGGCTGTTTGTAAACAGTCTGTTCATCAATCCCTCCTCCTCAAAGATCTGATGTAGCTGTGTCTGTTGCTGACCCTGAAGTAATAGTCATCGATTGTGATGTTCAGTCGAAGTCCAAGTGTGCACAACACCAGAAATCATGCAGTACACACCCCATTTCATCACCAACAAAACTGAAATTCCATATGCAACCCCAAAAGTGACATATGAAGAGTAGGGCATCAAAATCCCTAGTATGGAATTTTTTCGTACAAGATGGTAGCTATGAAACAGTGGCAATCTGCCAGCTTTGCCAAGTGCATGTGAAGCCTGATAAAAAGGGTAGCCATCTGGGCACTGGGAGCCAGCATATTCAACTCAAGAGCAGGTACATGGCACTGTGGACTTGGCAGCAGAGGGAAGCTAATGCTGTAGTGGGGTGTTTGTCCTCATCCACCTTAGTGAGCATGGTATCCCTCCCTTTAGTGTAAGTAGCCATGTTGGTAAAATTGGTGAAATAACACTGTAGAATTACTACAGGTATGAGGAGGAGGAAGATTTTGAATGTCTAAGTAGTGGTCAGAGTAACAGTGGTCCATGTAGTAATTCTAATACATCAACCCCTGTGCTTAAAACAGGTAAAATAACCACATTTATTGGCCTGTAACCTGTGCACCCACCCTCACACGTCAAAGGTACCCCATCCATGTCAGTTCATAGAGGAGAGCCATTTGGCATGCCACATGCAAAACACCAAACAATGCAGCCCATGTTGCACACCCTTTTTGCCCAGAAGAGTAAATACCCACCAAATCATTCAGTTGCATGTGAACTCAATGCTGCAGTAGCAGAAATGCTGGCAATTGACCTTTTGCCATTCTCCTTTGTGGAGAATGCGGGATTCCAGTGCTTTGCAGCATGCACCTGTCCTAAATGGAAGATCTCATCCAGGACATACTTTTCCACTTGTGCTATCCCTGAGTTATATTGGATGGTGACAGAGTCTGTATGACATGCCCCTCAACATTCCACATCACCTTACATTTACTTAAGCATGGATATGTGAACAAGTGGCAAAATGGCAGGTAGTTCATACCTGTGTATTACTGCACATTGGGCACAATTACCTGGTGTTGTCTGTGATGGTGAGATGGGAAAGCAGTGTAATAAGTCAGACTGTGGTGGTAGCAACCTTAATGGCATTAGACAGCATGCCACTCTTGCAATGTGAAGTGTGGCATGGTTGGATACAGACAAAAACATCCTAGACTTGCTACTGACAGAAATTGATGAGTGGCTGCACCCCCTGTCCATGAAAGCTGGCTTCATGGCTAGTGATAATAGATCAAACACTGTTAAATGTATCAGCAATGGTGGCTTTGTGAGGGTTCCCTGCATGGCCCACTGTTTAAATCTTGTGGTACAGGAGTTTCTGCAGTACCCTGAAATAAAGAAAATGATGACTGTTGCACACTGCATCTGTGCCCACATTGCATGCTCTGGAAAGGCCTGTGACCAGCTTAGGCAGCTGAAGATTCAAAAGAGCCTCCCTCAGTACCACCTCAATCTTGAAGTTGTCACAAGATGGAACTTGACCCTTTACATAGCAGAGCCATTGTATGAGCAGTACGAAGCCATCTCTGAGTACCTAGTTATGCACACTAGCTGTGACAACTCAGGGGCCTCAATTTCTATGACAACTGAACAATGGAGACTCATGGACTCAGTAATATTAATTTTGAGGTCATTTGAACATGCCACACAGGCAGTGAGTGTTGACACTGCATCCTTTAGTCAAGCCATTTCACTGCTGTGGGTGCTGAGGAAGGCTTTGTTGAGTCTGCAGCCTAGCCTTGATGTGGCTGGAGATAGGTCAAGCTGTGCATTACTGAAACACTTGACTACAATATTAGACAGCAATCAACACATCGCCACTATTCAACAATCTCCAGAATTTGGAATAGCCACAATGCTGGACCTACACTACAAGCATGGCATTGCATCCATACTGGAGGGAGGGCATGCTCAGGTTCAATATCTGATGGGGCAGCTGTTCCAATTGATACATGGGGCACAGAAGTCACATGCAAAGTTCTGCAAACCACAGCATAACAAGGCTGAAGGTCACTATGGACAAGGCACATCCAATAAGGTGGCTGAGGGGCAAGAGGTGGTGTTAGCTGCACAGTTGTCCATTAATCCACTTTGGGGTGCCTTTCTCTCAAGTCAGAATTTGTGACCTAGATGAATCTTGTGAACAGGTGGATGATTCATCAGGAATTCATGCATCACAGACCATGGTTGAGGCATTTTAGACATAAAACAGGTGTCTGACAATACTGGATGATCCTTTGGTGTAGTGGAGTGGCAAGGTGAAAGAATGGCCAGTGCTGACATCAGTAGCACAAAAGTACCAGACCTGTCCACTCTTCAGTATAAGTATGGAGAGGGTATTTAAATCTGTGGGGGCCAGAGTGTGTGACCATCGTACTAACCTGTCACCTACAAATGTCAGCATGCTGACATATATCAGAATGAGTGAAGATCACATACCAAGTCGGACAACCACATTTATGTTTGTACCTAGTCAAGCTGATGGTTGTGTTGATGATGCCAGTGAAGCAGACCATTCTGGTGGCAGCGCGAACTGATGTACCAGTGAAGTTGATGATACAGTCATGGAAAAAGAATTTCCAAGTGGGTACAATTCTGGCATTGAGGATTGCGAGGGCTGCTTCATCTTTGATGATGATGAGGAGGATATTGGTGGGAGGGAGTAACGGCAAATTTACTGGGGTGAAGGCTGTGACAGTTTTGTAATGTTACCATTTTTTTGATTCAAAAAAGTGAAAAACAGTGGCCTTAACTATAATATGACAGTTGACAAATAGACATTAAAGACATGCTGTTATATTTTGTCTTCCCCTTTCTTGATTTCGAGAGTACAGTTCCCAGAATGTGTGCATTCATCATTACCCACTGTCCTCTAAACACAATGTCAACTTGTAGCCACTTAAGTCCTGCTGATTGATTGACAGATATCCTCCTGACACTGAAAAACAGTAATGCACCCAAGCCAGCCACCCTGCTTCTTGCAAGACACACAGAGACATTGTACCTGTGCCCAAGTTATGAACCTGCAGCCAGCTACAGCCACCTTTCTTCTTGAGACTGAGAGAGGAGAGAGACATTGTACCTGTGCCTAAGCTATGAACTCACAGTCAGCCACAGCCACCATGCTTCTTGAGTGTGAGAGAGAGAGATAGAGAGAGAGAGAGAGATTGTACCTGTGCCCAAGCTATGAACCCACAGCTAGCTGCAGTCACCCTGCTTCTTGAGAGTGAGAGAGAGAGACAGAGAGAGAGACAGACATTGTACCTGTGCCCAAGCTATGAACCCACAGCCAGCCACAGCCACCCTCCTTCTTTAGAACTAGAGATAGACATTGTACCTGTGCCCAAAATATGAACCCGCAGCCAGCCACAGCCACACTGCTTCTTGAGAGTAAGAGAGAGATAGACATTGTACCCATGCCAAAGCTATGAACCTGCAGCCGGCCACATCCACCATTCTTCTTATCACTAATTTACAGTAAATATGTACTAATATCATGTACTATGGTTTTGACTTGCACTGTGCTGTGAATCCTTCCTTTACCATTTTAAAGATGCCTCTTTCACCTTACCAAATACCAGAAAATGATTTTAAATTTGTTTTCACAGGTTACAGAATGTGTAACTTTGCAGAACTGCAGTACTCCTACCACCTGAAGGAAAACATCTACAGTTAAGTATCACTTTTATTTCCTCTTTCATTTTTTTATCTAATTTTCTTTCTGCTGGTGTAAAGCATTCAATGGCAGTGACATACAGGCCAGATAATATATTTTTTATTCACAGATGGGACAGGCATACTGCAGTATGACCGGGTTGTACAATGTGTTAGCCCGGTCCTGAAAATCTGAGATGTTAGGTAAGTACGACAGTGGGCCAGTGCGTGTCACTCACTAGACGTGTGAATTCTTTTTAAGGACTTTACTAATAGCTTTGTATTTTAAGCTGGATAAGGGGTTTACTAATAGCTTGGTATTTTAAGCTGGATAAGGAGTTTAGTAATAGCTTAGTATTTTAAGCTGGATATAACAGAAGACAGGAACAGCCATGCTGGAAACTGAATGTGGAGGTGCAATGAACTCGTAATAATTTCTTATTCATCTGTTTTCAGGTAACAATGAAGTGCTGTGGACTGCCATAGGTGGTATCCTCCAATCTGAAGATGGACAACAGTTAGGAATGGATACGCTGAAGCCCTGGACAGAAGACAAAAACATTAATGAAACTTGTTTGCAAATGTGCCCCCCCAAAAAAATTAATACTTACCTTACATGGCTTGCCAGTTTCCATTCAGCCAAAGTCATCAACCATCCCAAATGTGTTGAACACAAGTGTGCATATGACCTGAGGGGAAAAAAATAATCAGAAATGATAACATTTCAGTCAAACACAGTGGTAACCCCCCAAACCCCTGAATAAAAATTAAATGTTACATTGCCACATTAGGTGTTGGACTCATAACATATGTCTGGTACGTGGATGTGAACATCTTATCCACCAGGGTCAAGTGGAATCATTTCATATGTATTATGATTCCCTAAAAAGGAACAACATGACAGACTGCTTACAACAAAGAACATGATTCAATAGAAATTAAATGCCTGTATCTATGCAGAAAAAAAATCCACTGGGACAAGCAATGACTCACCATTGTGGTATGAAGACACACACAAAGTGTAGCATATATCAGTGATGCAGCAGATGTCAACCTCACCACCAACAATCCTCTCACTGAAGTTGGGACACTGTGATGCATTTCTGGCCATATTCTTCATCTGGACTTTTCATGACATTAAAGCAGTGGGACAACAGCAGCAGCAGCAACTGGCGTCACCACCAGGCAATGCTCTCACTAAAGTTGGGACACTGTGACACATTTCTGGCCTTATTCTTCATCTGGACTTTTCATGACATTAAATCAGTGGGACAACAGCAGTAGCAACCAGTGTCACCACCAGCAATGCTCTCACTAAAGTTAGGACACTGTGACGCATTTCTCGCCTTATTCTTCATCTAGACTTTTCATGACATTAAAGCAATGGAACATTCACAATATAGGACATTTGGTGGGGTTGGGGCATGGTAGGTGTTTTAATGATATTGTGATTATTGCACTGCTGCTTTACCCCCCCAAAATAGAAAAAAGTCATAATTCCAGTCTAAATCATACCTCTCACAAATGTAACACACCATTATGATTTCCGCAATAGAAAGGCAGTTTCTAAGAGTTATTACTTACTTTTCTGTATTTTTCAAAGGTCATAGCTGGTCTGCAAAATTGCAGACACTGCGCTCTCTCACTACAGGTGACACTAAGGTAATGCACTGCCCACTTCAATAAAAGTGTATTGCAGTGTGTGGTTCTGTGCCACAAATGCAAAGAAAATGAAAGCACACAGCATCCGAAACTTTGGTGACCATGGGAATCTTACAAAATACAATAAAGAAAGTAATAAGAAAAAATTGTTTCAATTGGGGAAACCATAACAGGGGGTGATAAATTAGGGGGAGCTGTGGATTTATAATTATTATGACTGTCACAAAATCCTTGTTCATTTTATGAACATTTTTTCAGGGGATTATTATTCACATCATGACACAAATACTGCATGCCAAATGATGTATACTATAAGCTGCTAACATTCAGAAGATAGGAAATTATGGGGGGGGGGGTTGCCATGGTAGGTGAGGTGACTTCAGGTTACTTTAGGGTATTTAGATTGTAGTTGTTGTTGGTATATACTCTATGAAACATTAACACAGTAAACAGTATCCAAAATGTAATAAAGCCTGACAATGAAAGCATCAGTGCAAGAATGCAGTTACAATTCTGACTGATACTTTTTTATTCTGTTTTACATTGCCCCTTATCTAGTAACTTGTGTATACAAACAATACCCTTCTTTCAACAATTTAAGTATGTGGCATTAAATTTTTTTCAGACTTGAAAGTAATAAACAGAGCATTCATTTTAATTGGCCTTGCACTAGGTTGGGATCAGCATTCCCACATGCTTTTGAACAGCAACTATTTAAATTCAGTTCTGTTGTGTGACTACAATGAAGCTGCATGCAGTAGACAGTGCTACATGGCATAATGGAACAGTATCTGTTCAAAAACAGCTGGGAAGACTGATGCAAATCAGGTCACAGAGTAACATTACAATGAACGCTACTTTTATTATTAATCATTTAAAAAATGGAGTAATGCAGAATAATATACATTGTTGAAAGAAGGGTAGCATATGCATGTACACAAGTTACTAGATAAGAGGCAATGTAAAATAGAATAAAAAGTATCAGTCAAAATTGTAACCTCATTCTTACACTGATGCTTTCATTGTCAGGCTTTATTACGTTTTGGATACTGTTTACTGTGTTAGCGTTTTGTAGTGTATATACCAACAACAACTACAATCTAAATACCCTAAAGTCACCTGAAGTCACCTCACCTACCATGGCACCTCCCCATGATTTTATTTTAATATGTTTTTATTTAATAACATGTGATCCTCATCCCCCCACACCAACTCATTATTTGCTCTTACACTGTTTTTCCTGTTGACTAGTGCCTCCAGTACTGTACCTGCATCTCCCCTGCGCCTTTCCACTCCCCTTATCTCGTGGTCCCACTCATGTCAAGCATTCATCCCCCTCGGCTCCAACTCCCTTGACCCATGCCCTTCTCTCCACTAGCATGGTCATGACCTCATTCCCCCTTCTAGGACCTTTGACTAAGCCTGACCTCCAGGCTGCTTCCCATTTTTCTGCACTGTGCTCTCTTAACACTCGTCTCCTGATGGATGTCAGTAACTGGTTGTTTTTTGTTTTTTTCTTCTACTCGCAGAATGTATTTTCACCTTTACTTAATTTGATATTGTAATCACCAGGCATTGTTAAAATATTTATAGGAATCATGCAATTTGTCTTTGTACTAACTGTATAGCATTTGTTGTATTTTCTGTCTATTCCTGTAACTTGATTGTATGTTGTTGTACAGACGTGGAACCTTTGTTAAAGAGCATTTGCTCAAAAGTGTTTTCTGAACTATTGAAATAAATAAATAAAAACAATAAGATTCGGATTTACAACCCTTTGAGTCATAGACTCCTTTACAAAGACTCCACATGAAACAGTAAGAACTTACACATAGTATTAAGCAGTACAGTGTTCTGGTAAGAGAAACAAGAAAGAAAACAAGTAATGGAAGTTACACATACAAAAAAGTATACAATATTATAAATACAGTGATCATGGAAGAAAGATAATATACAAAACCACACAGACAGTGGATAAGGAACAATAGTCTTTGCGAGAGGAGGACCCAGCATTATCCATATTATGCATAATATTTAGGTAGTGCATGAATACACATTTTGTTTTCCATATATAGCATAACATTTATGAGGTAGATTTATACTATGGAGCCCCACCAAGAGGGGGGAGCAGGAGGAAGAGAGGATTTCCCATCTTCTGAATGTTGCTGGCTTATACTATACATCATTCAGCAAAGCATGCGGTATTAGTGTCCAGTACACATGTGAGGAATAATCCCCTGTAAAACTGATCAGAAAAGTAACAAGTATGTATGAGCTGTGACTTAATTTAGTTTATTTTTTACATGCCAGAGGGTCAACAAAATGGCAGAAATGGTGTGCTTTCATTATAGGTGAAACTGTGGTGCAGCAACGCATGATGAAATAAAAGTGTCCTTAAGAGTGCTTTTTGGCTCCACAATTTCAAATGAAATGAAAGCAGAGAGTGTACTCAAAGCTACCAACCACATGACTTATTGCATAAAATTAAGTAAGAAGTGAGAACAAAAGCATTCCTACTGTGGAAAGCAGAATAGGGTGGGGGGCATTTGGGGGAGGTGGGGAATCAAGAAATACAGAATTAACAAAATTAACATAAGGAAGAAAACATTAATTGAACATAAATTACATACTTAGGCTGTAATAATTAAAATTATTGCTTAAGAAAAAAAGTAAAAGCTGATGACAGGTTTTTGAGGGGAAGATTTTGGGACACTACATGTTTTTACTGGTACTGTGGGAGTTGGGTATGACCACCAGTAATTGTTGTTAGCATTCTAATTATCTCCACATTTTGTCGCTCAATGCGGTTGAGCTGCTGCACTGCACCCTCCACAACATTTTTTATCACTTCAACCCCTTATCACAGCACAGCAAGGTCAGTCTGTGTGGCAGGCTATTGTGAGGGGTCACACTCACAGCGGGCAGCTGCGGGAGCTGCCACTTTTGATGCCCTAGCCATCTGTCTACAACACCATGCAGGCAGACACTCTACCACTTCAGCTTCAGCTGCAGGAGTGGCTGGTACTTTCTGCAGCTTGGCTTCCCACTTTGCATGGTGGTGCCCCAAAAGGTGGGTTCACTGACCACCCATGCCCTAGTGGCCTCCCTTGCACCCCGATATATCAATGTGTCACAAAGTTTACACTTGACTACTGTCAGATCACCAGGGAGGCAGATAAAAAACTGCCAGATGGGAGAGCTGCGGGAAGGACCAGGCACAGGCATTGGGGGAGGCACCACATACCACCACCTGCTGTGCTGCTGTTGGTGGAGGGGCAGCAACAAGCTGCTGCTGTTGTGTTTGCTGCTGCTGTTGTTCTGGTTGCTGCTGTGGTTCCTGATGCTCATCCACTGTTTCAGGGCTGGCAGTGGATGAAACACTCATGGTCAAAAGAGGACCGCGGTTAAGGCAACATTGTCACCCCAGGCCACCATGCATTCGGGGCCCCTGATGCCCACCACTTTGCCCACCTCTCTCCATGTTACATAAACCTTAATGGAAATCAAAACTCAAACAAAAAAATACTAGTAGAAATAGTAGTAAAAAAAAACTACACTAACTAAAACTAAGTAAACAAAATCAACAACCTTTTTTAAATAAATGAAACTTTAAAATTGTATTTATTTATTTATTTATTTATGTATGTATGTATGTATGTTTTTGGTAACCAGGTGAGCAAACTGATCCAAAGGACCATTTTCAGTTGTGACCTGGGCCTTACAGTGACACAGACAATAGGTGCAAGTTATAATACAGTAGGTACATATAATACAGTGAGTACAGTGGCATCAGACACAGTGATGCATAAACATCATATCTAAAAACTGGAGTTAAGGACATAAAAAACAAGTTCATGACAAATAAAGCAACACTTCTCTGCTTGCAGAGAACTAGGACATACACTTACAGCAAATCAAGACATTATTCAGCCAGTCCAAGGTTTACAATACAGTGCATAAGGGATTACACTATAGCAATCAATATTTTCACAATGGAGACAAAAACGTGTCAATTGTTTATGTAGTAGCCAGTACTTGGGAAGTGAGGCAAGTAGTACACTGGGTCCCTAAGGTGGATTTCTGGTGAGGGTGTTTCCAAAGGAGCAGGCACAGGTGGCCTGAGACATGTGTCAATCTCTTAGCTTCGATTTGAAGGACTGATGAGAGGGTAACATACGAATAGCAGGTGATATTCTGTTCCAGAGGTAGGGGGCAGAGACAGAGAAAGCCATGCTCCTCATGACAGTAGATACACAGGGGACTACTGGGTGGGGAACAGAAGAGACCCTGAGACACTGAGTTATCACCCTGTTGGTGAGAAGCGAGGAGTACGGGGACTTACATGAGTTCCTGAGAGAGATGTCAACTAGGCAGCCCATAGCATATTCAAAATGGCCCTGCAGAGAGAGCCAGCCTAAGGACTGCTATAGAGAGCAGTGATGAGTGAAGGAAGGGACCTGAAGGACAAAGTGACAGATAGCGTTGTATGTGATATTAAGTCAAGAAAGAAGTGAGGAGGACATGGAGGAGAACACTGGGGAGCAATAGTCAACTAGGGGCAGTAGATTTCCCGGGGCAATTGCAAGATGAGCCTCTGGGGTCAGGAGGTGGTAAACAAAGTAGGCTGCCCCCAGCCTCTGGTGGACTCTCTTCATAGTGTTAGAAATGTGGTCATTGTAGGTAAGGGAGGGATCAAGAGTCACTCCTAGGTATTTGATGAAGGATACAGTGTCAAGAGGAGGGCCTGCAGCAGTGACTATGTCTAACGAGATTTTTGATTTGGGGGCCTTTGCAAGGTACTGTTTTTAGCCAAACAGCATGGCCTTCATTTTTTTCTCATTTACAAGAAGTTTTTTTGGAGAGGAACCAATGTTGAGCTGATCCATAGTTTGTAGTGAGTGTAGAAGATATAGATTCAAGGGACTTGGTGCTATGGTAGATGACGAGGTCATCAGTGTAGAGAAGCACATTACAGTTTATGTTTTCTGTGGGAAGATCATTTATGAACAGTGAGAATAACAGAGGTTGCAGCATGAAGCCCTGGGGAACACCATCATGCATGGGTAATGCAGCAGAGGTATCTTTGCTATCAGAACAGACTGGGATCTGTTAGCGAGGTAGCTGCTAAACCAAATGGTAGCATCTGAGGAGCAGCCTAGGTTTAGCAAGGTGGATTGGAGAAGGTGGTGGTCAATGAGGTCAAAGACCTTTGATAGGTCCACAAACACCGTACCTGTGGCTATGCCCATGTCCGTGTTTCTAAGGACATGGTTGGGGAAAAGGGCCAAGGCCAAAGAGGTGCTGTGGTGTTTGTGGTAGCCATGTTGGAGGGGGCTCAGGAGGTTGTACTTATCTAGATGCTTGGATAGGTGGTGGTCAATGATTTTTTCTAATAGTTTGCTTACATGTGGGAGGAGGGAAATGGGACAGTAGTTTTCTGGGGCAGCGGGATCACCAGATTTGAAATTAGGCACCATGTGTGCCTGCTTCCATGAATCAGGCATAGTAGATGATGAGAGAGCAAGATTAAATATGTGGGTCAGTGGCTTTACAAGGGCAGAGGAGAGGAATTTCAGAAAGGTGGGATACAGACCATCGCTACCTGGGCTGCCCTGGTGGGTAGCATCTTTAGGAGTTTGCCAGTGACACTATGGTCGATGGCTCTGAAATAAAAGACAGGGCTTGATGTCTATAGGCAGCATGGCTGGTGTTTCTGGGTAGAGGGAGGCTGTGGAGGGAGTTTGCTGGTGTAGGCGGTAAGGTTGGTGAACATTCTATTGAAGATATCAGCAATCTTGCCTGGGTCAATAATAGGACTGGAGGGGGAGGTAAATTCCATTATTTGTTTATTTGATTTTGGGTTGAGGAGGGTGTTAATTGAGGCCCAGAAACTGCGGGGGTTGCCAAAAGACTCGTTTTGTAGGTTGGTGTAGAATTTACACTTGAATGACTTCACATCCTGCTTCCAGGAGTTACAAAGTCACATGCATGCATTCCATAATTGGAGGAAGGGGATGCCTTGAAAGCTTGCCAGGTTTTGTCCTTTACTTTCATTTGGGCCAGAATTTCATTTGATAGCCTAAACTAAAGTAAACTAAAACTGCTGGAAAACTTTTACAACATAATGCTAAAACTTAAAGGAACAATACAAGAGCAATAGCTTGACGATTTTTGCCAAAAAAAGCACACTATCCACACACTCCACACAATGCTGCCTAGTCAGCTCCTTCTCAGAGAAAGTGAAAGTAATTCACTGACTTCCTGCCTAATTAACTGCCTGCTTGTATCATGTGACCTGCAGACAGTCAGACATGCAATCTGTGGGCTGCTTCTTGCTAACTTCACCACCTCAAACTGTAATTCCAAGTGAACTCAAAGTGAACAACGCAAAGTCCATTAAAAGTGAGTTTTGACTTTTTAATTGAAATTTTACATAGCACTACGTGAATTCGAAGTTACCCACTTCAGGTTAACTTCACAGGTGAATTTAAACTTAACTGCATCTCTACTAGCTAGTGATATCATGCACTGTATAAGTGGGTATATTGAGAAATATTACAGAAATCCAATTGAAACTAATAAGGATATTCTGCACATGTCACTGTAGGACAGAGTGATGATAATGAAGCCAACATCTTCAGGGGGCAGTCCATAAAGGAACATGATGCATTTTCTCCTGCTCTTTCAGTCAGAAAGGATAAGACTGAGACATACAACCAAATATAATATGTGTGAAAATCCATCAATGTAGTCTTTCAACCTGAAGTCACTGCCCCTTGCATGCTGTGTGAAGTCATTTAACTTCCTTTTGCTCCCAGGTTGCACCTGGAAACAAGCTTCAGCCTAGTATGCCTTTCCTGGTTTAACAATTTCCCCTTCGCTGTCACTGAAAGCCTGTCCTTTTATCATAGTGCATCCTTTATCTGTCACTATTATTCCTACTCCTAATTTATTTACAAGCATCTGTACATCCCAGTTTCACTAGGGTGTAATATATAGTACAGTATGTTGGCTTCGGTGGGTTCCCCATCCATAATGGTGGCACTAAATATACCCTCATCTATAATGTCCTCTTGGTGTCAGATCAAACTGCTGTGAATGAGAGGAAGTGACCCATCATATTACCCAATGTATGATGAAAGACAAATTACACGTTTATATGTCTGTTGTAAATTGTGCAACCACTCCTCTACTTCCTTTAATGCATTTATGGTGAACATTCTAAATGCTGCTAAATGACAGGAACTACCCTTCAAGTAAAAGTACAGTAAAACAAGATGGCACTTTATGAATATGAATGTATTCTGAGTCTTAACAAAGTTGTAGTATGCCTGGTACATCAATTGAACTGGCACTGATTGTATTGATATTAGTGGCTGGGAGCCAGGTAGCAAGGCATTTAGAGGGTTCCAGTGGAAGTGATAACATTTTATCTGCTTGTTGTAATGTAGTAACAGTGCACTGGAAGAGGAGGCAGTGAAAGTTTTACACACTTTTTCTCATGATACTCTGTCACAGTATATTACTGTAATACTGCTAATTATAGTGGTGCGGTAGTGCCACGATAGTTAGAGTTGAGCCGGGGTGTCTATATTAAACCTCAGATTTTGCACTTTAATAGTTTCACAACTGTTCAACAGATTTGCACAAAATTTTGTTTGTGCAGTCTCAGGGGAAAGAACTCTTGAGAGGCTGAGTTTTATTTTGATCGGATGTGTGGATTCCGAGATGCAGATAGCAAAAAGGTAAAAAATTGGGGGGTTGCTGTTTTTTTTACATCACCTAGCACCCAGACAGTTTGGAATTTTGGTCAAAACTTTTCAGGTTAGAAAGAGCTTGGGCCACAGTGGTGCCTTTCACTGGTTTGGTGAAAAATAATATTAATCCATTCCAAAGTTATTAAATTTTAAAATTTCATTTCTGAGCATGCTCAGTACAGTCTTTTGGATAGCTGCTCAGAACAAAAAAGAAGAATTTGGTCTATATGAAAAATGATGCTTTTTGTATGGGGGTAATCCTTTATCATGAGGAAAAAATCCCTTTTTGTATGTCCGCAATCTTGTTTCCCTTTTTTTTTAATTTTCAAAACCCACAAAAATGACATCCTGTACACACACCAACACATGTATCTTGCTCGTTGGGACTCTGTTAGGTGGATTCTGTACTTAATTTGTGGATAAACAACCCAGAAATGTTTTTTTAGACACTTTAAAATCCTTTTTCATAAGCCAATTTTCTTTTTTCGTATGGCCATATGAAAAAGGAATTGTCCCATACGAAAAAAGAATCTCTTCATAAATAAAAGAATTTGGACTTAGTTTTTGTCTGATTCCTTTTTTGTATGAAGTCATCCTTTTTCACATGGATGAGAAAAACATGCAAAAAAAGGATCCCTTCTTACGAAAAAAGATTTAAAAAAAAAACTAAGTCCAAATTATTTTTTCGTAAGAAGGGATCCTTTATCATATGGGTGTTTTTTTCATACGAAAAAGGATGCTTCATATGAAAAAAGATTTTGGACTTATTAGTTTTTTTTTCCTGATGCTTTTGTTGTATGAAGGAATCCATGTTTATATGGCTCTGTCATTTGATATGAAAAATTATGCCTTCATACAAAAAAGAGATTTTGGACTTAGTTTTTTCCCACATTTGAACTTCAACAAGCCATAGCTCCATCAGTATTTGGACTTAAGGGACAATCCATATATCAAAACGAAAGGTGTTAATGAGTACTACAAGAATAATACATACTCCCAATAAAAAAAATAAAAAATTAGGGGACACATAAAAAAAAAAGAACATAAAAATTAAAAACAATCTAAATTCCCATAGGATGATATTGGAACTTTAACAAGCCATACAGCAAAGCAACTAAATAGCTGTTTTGGCACAAATGGAAGCACAGGGCCCTCTACACCAACATAAATGTATCCATCTATGGAGGGATGGAAGCGCAGGTCTCAGAGGCAACTGAGGATACAATTATACTATCTCAAAAAGAAAGAAAATTGATTACAAAAAAACATTGTTAATGCAACAGTTAGGGATAAAGCAACAAAAGTAGGGAAATGTGGTGTTAGGGTTCCCTACTCTAATATCCCACCCACACCCTGCAGGCAGTAATAGTAAAAACCATTATGGTTTGACCTGTCTTGCCTCTTCACAAATCAGACAAGGGGTGTACCTTGGGGCTGTCAACCCTAATGCTCACCCCATTCTCATATACTCTACACATCTCAGCTTGTCAGACAAACAGAATTTGCACTGGGATGGGTTGCTCATGATAAAATCATATTTCAGACCTAAACAAAATCAGGCACTCAACACCTCAATAAAAAGTCTCCACTCTCTGCTGTATATAAAAAAATACATTTTATTAAAGTGCCATGACAAAATCTATGCCACCTGATGTGTTTCAGACATTTAGTCCTTTACCAATGGCATCTCACCATATTTACTGATGGAATGGGGTGACTGTTAGAGTTGACAACTCCAAGGTACACCATACGTCTGATTTTTGAAGACATATGAGAGGTCAAACTGTAATGTATTTTCCTGTTGCTGCCTGCAGGGTAAGGGTGAGGTGTTAGGGTTAGGAGACATCACACCAAAATTCCTTATCTTTGTTGCTTTAACCCTAACTGTTGCATTAATGAAGTTTTTTTTTACAATGAATACATAATATAGAGAATTATGCATAGGTGCCAGAGTAGAACATAGTTGTAATTTCATCATGTGGCTCTGTGGGCAGGATTGGTCCTATACATTCTACTGCCCCAGCATCAAGATACAAAAGTACCACTGAGCTCTTCACAGGCACCTATGCCTAGTTTTATATTATTTGGTTATATGTTCAGACTACTGACTGAATAAGAAAAACAAATATTTTTGTAACAGAATCCAGTTCAGGTTTTACCTAGAGTTTTTTTTTCATTCTATTTATGCCCTCTTCTCACCCTGACACCAGGGCACCCATTGCCACTTACTATATCTGCCAGATGTCTTCAGAGGCCCTTACTGTAGCCATGGACATCCCCAGGTGAGGACAGAGAAGGTGGAAGGGAACCCCCCTTCTGAAATGATTTGCAGCTTTGTGACTTCCTTGTGAAGACATCCTGGTCAAGCTAAGGGGGCAGGATTTACTGAGGCTGATGGCCCTGGTATCAGAGCCTATTTTCTCTCTTTTCACCCCCTGATCTTTAGGTGGCATGGGTCACAACATCATGATGTGCTCAAACTGAAGAATGGGACACACTGACGTCCTTAGTCACCTCATCCTCCGGTGTTGTTCTCCAACCACACTACCACATTTGATCACAAAGGTGTCAGTGTAGTAGCAGGGGAAGCTGCCCACCCTCCCTGGAGGAGGACAACATCCCCTATGACACTTGATCCTTCCCCTGGCCACCCTTGACAATCAGGGCTCACTTCTGATGGGTCAGCCAATTTACCTGTAGCTTTAAATATGGTGGATCTTATTTTGATTGTTAGCTCAAGTTTGTGTTTTCTCTTTGATTATCTCTGCTGCTGAATCCAGCTGGTGCATGTTTTCTCTGTGCTACTCTGAGTCTACTGTTGGATACAGTTTCTTCTTTGCTTTACAAACATGTAGGTTTTCATCTTTTCTTGAGTAAATATGCTTAGTTTCATATACTTTAGTTAGTTATTTGAAAACTACCAGTGTGTGTGTGTTCTTAGAGTAAATGCATGAGATGTTACATGCTAAATATAGCAGTGATTTAATTACAGGGGTACTGTTTAATTTGTTTCAGTTGATTTACCAATGTTGTGACAGTGCTTTCAGGGATTTGTACTCAATAGTTTTCTTTAGTTTGCTTGTTTTTCCTGTAGGAGTGTGCTTTTTCTAAAGTTTCATATGACTTTTTGCAGCAGTATTTTTGGTACTTTCATTAAGTTTGATAGTATTAAGTTAGGGGGTTCAGTGTTACATTACTTGAGTTGTAGGCAGGTTCCTGATACTTTAATTTTGCAGGAAGTTAAAGATTGTGTGGCATTAATGTGGAGCAGCAGAGTTACTTTTGTAGCTTTGTAGGTAGCCTGCTCTTAGTTTTACTTTGTAGGCAGTTAACACTGTTTCCTAGGAGTGGGTAATGGAGTGCTAACAGAGTAATAAGGCTGCCACTTGTTCATCAACCGCTGCTAGTACTGGGTAAGAGGATTTCTCTATAATAGAACTTTTGTTGATAAAACATGTCAATCTAGTAACATACATTATATAGGGAATATGCAAAATGCTGACTCAAAATATTCAATTAATCTTCATGTGTGCAGAAGCAGGACCATAACACATGAATTGCTGTGCCACAGGCAGTTTCAGACTGGGTCACTAAAATCACATGGGAGGGTAGAGGTGCTGGCAAGAATGGAGGTTAGGAGCAGAGGAAAGGGTCAGAGGGTCAGGTGTGGGGTTGGCAGAATCAGGAGGGAGCAGGAAGAAGCCTTATCTTGTGTCTAAGGATAGGGGGAGAGGTGGATGGATAAGGGGAACTGGTGCCAGAGAGAGGGAAGAAGATGATAAGAGATGGCAGACTGGCCAGCAGAGGAGTGAGGATTGGGAAGGAAGAAGGTGTAATGGTCCCTTGAGTGGAGGGAGTGGAAGGAGAAGGGGATTGAAGAGAGTAGTGAGGATAGGTAGAGGGGTGGAACCCAAACCAGTATTTTGAGACCAAAGAAACACAGTCAGACTGGTGGCATGAGAAGAGAGGGAGGAGTGAAGGGAGCAGTGATGAGTATGGGAGGGTGAATTTATAGCGAAACACAGAAGGCATTGCAAAGGGTATCCAGTCTGGTGAGGGAAAAAGAGGGAGAGGTGCCACAGACCACATCTACATAGTCAAGAATTCATTGAAGTGAACAGCAACAGAGGGAGAGTCAGAGCCTGCAAACTATCCACCAGGAGAACTGGCAGAGAGGACTTTCTTGGGGGATCAAAGAGGGAGTGAATAACTTTCCAGAATTTATCAGGGGAGTAAAGGTTTGATTTGAAAGAATGGACCTTAGCAGCACAGACTTCCTTAGTGCATGAGTTCCCAAGTGTCCTGTAGGACAGTAGGTCAGACTGGGTGTGGAAGAGTTTGAAACAGGCCCATGCCTGATCTCACGACTTACATTGGTAAGTAATGTCAGGTGAAATTCAGGGGTAGTGAGAACTTTTTACGGTGGACTTGATGGAGGGGAAGGAGATTGTCCCATACTAGAGTAAATTTGGCATGGAACAGGGAAAGGGCCAAATCAATGTTAGGGGCCATGTAGATGGGGAACAACTGAGTCCTGCCCCATCACAAGTGATGAGAAACTGCATATCAGTATTAGACCATTGCATATTTGGTTTATACAGCATCAATTTACTAGTTACATCTTTTAAATCTGCTGTCTGTATGAAGGTGTACCTGTTTCTCTTTGATTTTAACAGCTGGCTTCAGTGTTACAGATGGTTTTTGTGATGGCATCA
Organism: Neoceratodus forsteri; assembly: GCA_016271365.2. NCBI lineage: Eukaryota > Metazoa > Chordata > Ceratodontiformes > Ceratodontidae > Neoceratodus > Neoceratodus forsteri. The sequence continues at coordinate 1,152,437,201 of CM057456.1, read as the reverse complement.
GCATTGTGAGGAGCTCTCTGATTTGTTCAGCATGCACTGTGAAATACCCAACTTTGCAGGATGAAATTATGGGTCAAGCTAGCAGTTTTTATCTTATTTACTAGCAGACATATGTTCTACTAATAAATATTTATGTGTGTGTGTGTATATATATATATATATATAGAGAGAGAGAGAGAGAGAGAGAGAGAGAGAGACAGTGTATGGTTGAGTGCAGTTGTGTATGAAAAACCATACACTGTAAAAAGTGGTTTTGCTTCAGTAGTGACGTAGCTACTAACGCAGAAAGACTTTTCGTTCTGCGTTAGTAGCAATGTCATAATGCAACCGGCCCCATCAGTGCTGATCATTGGATAAGGCAGGTTGAAACACTGTGTGCACAAGCTGGACAGCAATCCTAAGGTGATGAAAATGTGGATCACTGTCAGACAACAAAGGCTGGCTCACTCTAATATAAAAAAGTGTGCAAATGTGTTTTTGGGACCATACATTATAAAGAATTGTGTATGGCATCCCGAACACAACATGGCTACTCTTCCCCCTTGTGTTTTCTGTGATGGCAGAGTGACCTCTTGAGCTTCACTCTTGAGGTGATCAGCCATCACCGAAAACACTCGGGGGAAGACTAGCCTTGTTGTGCATGGGGTGCCATACACTATCCTATATATATATATATTCTTTGCAAAAAACTGCATTAATGCAACATTTAGCATTCAGGCTAATGTGACAAAAGAAGGGAAATGTGGCTTTAGGGTTTCCAACCCAAAAAACTCAGTAAGGTAAATCAGGGGTGGACTCTCTATAGGGGTTGTCAATCCTAAAGTTCACCTCATTCCATACGCTTCAGAAACATACACATCCAATGGGGTAAGCTTTAGCATTGATGACCCCTAGGAAGAGTTTGCCCCTAAATTGCTTAAGGAGTGGGGTTCAGGTTATAGATTTGGAAATCCTAAAGCCACATTTCCCTACTTTTGTCATTTTAGCCTGAACCCTAAATGTTGCATTGATGCAGTTTTTAGCAAAGAATTTCCTTACTTTTTAATATAGTATAATCATATCCTTATTTGCCTATGGGAGTGCAGGGCCCAGACCATGCATGCATACTTTTTCAGATACTGTAACTGTATCCTTATTTGTCTGACAAAACACAGGACCCGCTTGGCCCTGTAATCCCATCCCTCCATAGATTTGTATACATACGTTTATGGGGAAGCACAGGGCCCAGAGGGCCCAGTGCTTCCATTTGTAGGACAACACCAACTAAATAGTCAACATACCCTTCTTATTATCCCACCTCATGAATCTGGTACTAAAAATTGTCAAATCCCAGCCAAAGCATCATTCTGTGCCACCACAGCATCATTCCTCACCACAGGTAGGAAAAGACATTTGGCCAAGATTTCAAAAATGACAGTTGTCACACTCATAAGGTGGTGTAAAAATGCCTATGTTGAAAAGTTTGGAAGAAAATATTGAAAATTATGAAAGCTACAAGTGAGTATAATGAAATGACAATGGATGAGTACAACTTTGCCATTTTAACATATTTTGACCCGAAATTTTCAACATACCCTTCTTATAACTCCACCTCATGAACAAGTATGGTGAAAACTTTGAAATCTGGCCCAAAAGATGATTTTGACAACCAACCGTGAAATCATCTTTCAATCAGGATTTGTGAAACAGCACCAACATTGTTTATGTGGAGGGGTCTCAAAAAGGGTATGTTGAAAATGTGGGGTCAAAATCTTAAAAATGACAAAGTTATGCACCAAAATTAAAAACCCCATTGAAATACATTGAATCGCACTTACCTTATTTCTCATATAACAGTCAACAGTTCCAGCAGCAAGACATATCTTTGATTGGAGAGTGGATCTTCAAACTGGGACCTGTTCAGAAGACTGAGAGTGCATGTGGGGGTTTGGGGTGATGTGGGGGTGGTGGCTGCTGAGTGGGAGGTGGGGGGTGAGGGACTTTCTTCTTTATTTCAGGTCTAAGAGAGCCTCAAATGGGGGATGCCACTAGATACCAGGAGAAAATAAAACTATGGGGACAATGATCAGAAATTGGGGGGCACCATTAGACACCAGGGAAAAGGAAGCAAAAATAAGGGGTCATGATCGGAGGGTGGGAGGGTGTCACTAGACACCAAGGATAAAATAAATATTAACAGTAACATGATCAGAGGGTGGGGTATCACTAGACACCAGGGACGAATAAAGAAAATTACAGGGATGATGACTGGAAGGTGGGGGGGCGCCACTAGACACTAGAGAAAAGTAAACAACACTACCAGATGTGATCGGAGGGTGAGGGTGCCACTAGACACCAGAGACAAATAAAAAAATGATGGTGATGAGGATCAGAAGGTGGGGGTGCCACTAGACACCAGGGACACATACATTAACGACAGAGATTGCAATGGGAGTTCTGTGTTTTGTTGCTGATTTTTGCCATCACCTTGAGGCCAAACTGCTTAGAATTTTGGTGGTGAAATTTTCAGGGTAGAAAGGACTTGGTCCACAGACAATTCCTTTACTGGTTTAGCAAAAAAAATAATAATCTGTTCTAAATTTATTTACTTTGAAAATTTTGGGTTATAAGCATCATCAGAGAATACGAAAAACCCAGAAATAAGTCACAGAAAAGGATTTTAAAACCAGAACCTGGACTTTTCAAAGTAAATCACTTTAGAACTGATTAATATGTTTTCACCAAACCAGAAAAGGAAACATCACTGGGCCAAGCCCTTACTACCCTGAAAATGTCAGACCAATATTCCAAACCATCTAGCCACAAGGCAATGTCAAAAAACAGCAACAAAACACTGTTAAGGGGACATTTTTTGTACCACTGAATATGAAAAACTCATCAGCAAGTCACAAAAAAGCATTTAAAAGACAAAAAAAGCCCTTGGGAGTCCTTTTGCCAATAGTTAACTACAGAATCCACCAAACAGAGTCCACATGACCAACATACATGTGTTGGTCTTCCCCTACCATGCCATCTTCTGTTTGTTTTAATTTCGGGGGGGGGGGATGAAACCAAAAAGCAAGATAGTAGCATACAAAAAATGTCATGAGAAGAAGACTCCATGCGAAAATGTCATACAGCTATTTTTTAGCTGACTGAGCATGCTCAGAAACTGAAATTTTAACATTTAATAACTCTGGAGCAAATTATTATTTTTACACCAAACCTGCAAAGGAAATCATTCTGAGGCAAGCCCTTACTATCCTGAAAATTTCAGACCAAAATGCCAAACTCTTTCGGAGCTAAGTGATGACGAAAAACAGCAAATAAAATTAAGATTTGTTGCAGTTTTTCACTATCTGCAACTCAGAGTCCACACATTTGACTGGAACAAAACTTGAAATGTCAAAAGAGCTACCCCACAAAACAGCGCATACAAAAGTTTTTGCAAATCCCTAAATAGTTGCAAACTTGTTGAAGTACAAAATCTGGGGATTAAGATGGAAAGCCCTGCTCAGCCCTAAATACAGTGGCACTGCTGCACAATTATAATATCTATATATAATCTATATATGTGTATAATACAGGGGCACGGAAATGCCTCTACAGTTAGGGTGGTCTATGTTAAATTCAAAATTTAGTACTTTAATCATACTGGCATTTTTTGATGAAATAGCCCAATATTTGGCATGCACTGTCATTCTGCTAGTGTCTCAAGATGTGGAAAGTTTTGTGAAGGCATCTTATACAGTTTTTGAGATATGGAGTGGTAAAAAATAGAAAAAAAGCTTTATTCCCATTGGTTAACATGGGAATTTTCCCCTCATCTATAGCCCAGATGGAATGAAATATTTTCTTAAAATTTTCAGGGATGATGGGGTCTGTGCAAAGGGTGTGCCTTTAGATGGTGTGATGAGAAGATATCTCATCATTTTTGAATTATAACAGTTTTTGTGATAGTCACTAGACAGGCAGGTAAATGAAAACCGTTCAAACTGTTAATTGTTAAGGATTTACTGTTCATGCTCTGAGAAATACTGTTTGTGCAGTCCACCATCTTGTTTTTTTTCACATATAAAAAAATTGATTTCTAAAGAAATGCTACTTGGTAAGGAATGACCAAGACCTGTGTTTAGGTCTCAGTCACATGCTTAGTTCCATTATTGTATTATTATTTAAATATTTTTATGGCAAATATGTCTTTTTGGGGAGAGAATCATATTGCATGTCACTCGCTTAGTTAAGGATCAATCGATCAGAAAATAACCATTTGCAGTTCTTTACAGTTCAAACTTTTACTGTTCAAACTGAAAAGATTGCGAACAGTAAAAGTCCATGACAGTTTGAACTGTCATAGCTCCCTTGTGTCCAGTGGCTCCCCAAACCACTGATTTCTATTCCCTGAAGATAAAACAATGTGCCTCTGTACTCTAGTGGGCACTCCCCCATTCTCTGATCACCATACCTATGTCAAAATGATATGCCCTGGCAGTCAGTGGTACTTCCCCCCCCTCCACCATTGTCCAATCGCCATCCCCATATAAAAAAAATGATTATACCTGGTAGTCCAGTGGTCCCCCCCATTCTCTGATCACCATCACCATGTCAAAATGATGTGCCTTTGTAGTCCAGTGGTGCCTCCCACTCTCCCATTCTCTAGTCACCATCCCCATGTAAAGAAAATTATTATCCCTGGTAGTCCAGTGGTCCCTCCCCCTCCCCTGCTGTCTGATTGCCGACCCCAAGTCAACATTATATTCCCTGGTAGTCCAATGGTTCCCTCCCCCCTTTCCTATAACCTAATCGCCATCCCCAATGGCTTTTTTTGGTATGTGTTTAAGGCTAAAAAAAACAGGCACTCGCTGATCAGCCCCCCACAACCACCTCCCACCCAGCACCCACCACTCCACATCTCCCGGTACATCCCCACACACCCTCACTCACCTGAACAGTTCCGAGGTTTGAGATACACTCTCTGATTGAAGACGCGTCTTGCTACTGCTACTGGTAACTGCAATATGAGAAATGAAGGTAAATGCGGTTCAATGTATTTCAATGTGAATTTCAACTTTTATGCATAACTTAGCCATTTTTTGACATTTTGACTCCAACTTTTCAAATGGCCTTTTGGGGACCCAAGCTCATGAACAATATGACTGTCATTATACAACTCCCACCTGAAAGGTGATCTCGTGATTGCTTGGCGAATTCACCTTTCAAGTGAGATAAAATTTTTTTTCCTACCCGTGTTCATGAGGTGGGTTCATAAGAAGGCTATGTTGAAAATTCAGGATCAAAATATGTAAAAAACATAAAAATGGCAAAGTTATGACCATTTCTTGCAATTCCACAAGACACGTTCATAACTTTGGACATTTTAAAGACTTTGAACCCAAATTTTCAACATAGACTTCTTATTACCCCACCTCACATATGTCACAGCTGTCATTTTTGAAATCCTGGTCAAAATGTGTTTTTGTACCTGTGGCATGGAATTGTGTTGCAGTTGCATGGAATTACATTTTGGTGGGGATTCAAAAATGTTCTGCACTGTGTACATAAAGTGAGGTAATAAGATGGTAATGCTGACAATTTGTTCCCTGTTGTCCTATAAATGGAAGTGCAGGGCCCTTCCACAGCAACATACATATACGCATCCATGGAGGAATGGGAGCACAGGATCCTTTGGCCTCTGTGCTCCCACAGGCAAATAAGTATATGATTATTATTCTATCTCAAAAACTACAGTTGGGTATGAGCATAGGGCCGAGAGGGCCTTGCATTCTCACAGGCAAATAAGGCTCCGATTACATTATCTCAAAAAGTAGGGAAATTCTTTGAAAAAAACAATGTTAATGCAGTGGTTAGGGTTCAGGATAAAGTGCCAAAAGTAGGGAAATGTGACGTTAGGGTTTTCAACCCTAAAACCCCTGCCCTAGCCTAGAAGCAAATGAGAGGTGCTATCTTCCTTGGGGTTGTCAACCCTAATGCTCACCCCATTGTATGCACTCATGAAACATACACACCTGTCTCCATCACATCTCAACTTTTCTGTTACTGTAGTGGGGTGAGCTTTAGGATTAACAACCCCAAGGAAGACTCCATCCCTCATTCACTTCAGGGGTGGGGCAGGGGTTTTAGAGTTGGAAACCCTAACGTCATATTTCCCTACTTTTGTCACTTTATCCTGAACACTAACAGATGCATTAATACATATATGTATGTGTGTATATAGACAGATAGATAGATAGATAGGTAGATAGATAGATAGATAAATAGATAGATAGATAGATAGATAGATATATCATGGCAGCATAGTAGTGCTACCATAGTTAGGGTTGAGTAGCACTTTTAAGGTTAAAGGGTGAAATTTTGCACCTTAATAACTTTGCCACCATTCAACAAATTTGCCTGAAATTTGGTATGCAAGGTTGGGAATGGTATATTTTGGGACTTGCTAACTTTTGTACCAGTTGGATATACAGCTGTGGAGTTATTAAGCAACATCTGATTGCCCGATTACACTTTTTTGTGCATTCTTTGCTCACATCTACAGGTCCAACAGTTTGTGCGACCAGTCCAAAAACTTCAGGAAACATGTGGCCGAGGTCCCCAATGTACCTTTTGAAGATTTTGTGAAAAAATATTAAACGGTTCAAAAGTTATTCAAAAAACAAGTTCCCATTATAAGTCAATGGAAAAAGTTAACAAAAAGTTCAACACTTTCTCAAATGCACTTTTTAGTGTCACAAAAGGCCCTAGTAGTGTCACAAATCCACCACTAATTTTTCAGTTACTGATCAGAAAAATGCTTGCCATTTAAAATTGGGACCCTCTAGGAACACAATTCTTTTTGTGTTCACGTAGTCAGACCATCAGGATGCTAGCCATGTATTTATTTTGGGGTTAAACACCCCAGAAATATGTTTTTCAAATTTCTGGAAAAAGTAGTGTTGCAAAGTAGTGTTGCACCTGTGACACTTTCACAAAACTTTGCGAAAACTTTCGTAAATTGCAAAACTGCTTTTCGATATGGCCAAAAATGACAAGAGTTTTTGCCACCCAGCTGCAAAAGAATGGTTTGGTCTTTTGAGCTGAAATTTGGAGGGAAGACAGCCAACACCTCTCAGATGTGCCTTCTGGTATGTATATACATATATACATATATATGCACTCCTATATTCAGGGTTGAGCAAGGTTTCTATGCTAAACCTCAAATTTTGTAGTTTAATAACTTCACAACCATTCAATGGATTTGCAGGAAATTTCCATGCTCGGCCTTGTAGGGTAGATCTTTTGATGCATCCAGTTTCATTCCAGTCAGATGTGTAGATTCCATGCTGAAAATAGTCAAAAACATAAAAATGTGCCCCTTTTCGTTGCTTTTTTTTCAGTGTACTGCCCCTAAACAGTTTGGAATTTTGGTCTGAAATTATCTGGGTAGAAGAGGCTTGGGTCATAGAAGTGAGCTTCTCTTGTTTGGTGAAAACATTTAATCTGTTCCAAAGTTAATACATTTTAAAGTTCCCATTATTTGCAATGGGAATTTTACTCTACAGGATAGTGGAATGGATCGAAAAAAGAATTTGGTGAAACAAAAAAGGATTCTTTTTCATCAGAGGCCAATCCTTTTTGTAACAAAACAAACTTCATTTTCTGCCATCTTGTTTTCCATTTGGTCAAGAAAAAATATTGTGAACCCAACAAAATGGAGTGCTGTACAGACATCAAGAGATGTATCTTGCTCAATACAAGTCCTTTAGCTGGGCTCTGAGGGTTGTCTGGTGGCAAAATTACCCCCAGAATCTAATTTCCAACATTTTAAATCCTTTTTCATCATTTGCTAAGATTCTTTTTCGTGAATCCTTTTTCGTTCAAATGAAAAAGGATCACAAGTTATTAAAAATGATTTGGGACCATGGTTCCCCCATATATAAATAAATATGTATCTATATTTCCTTATATATTTTATAATTTTTTATTGTCTGGTCTCCAGTGGCACCCCCTATACACTGATTCCTCTCCCTGTCATGATTTGTAGAAATTCCTGGTGTCTAGTGGCGCCTTTATACTCTAATGACTGACCCCAACAATTTGCTGTTTATTCCTGGTGTCTAGTGACACCTTCCCACACTATCCTGAGGCTATCCCCACTGCTGTTGATGCTCACCCTGGTTCTAGTGGAACCCCCACCCCTTGTGCCTCTAATTCTGAAGATAAGAAAATTGTTCTTGTTGTTTTTTGTTTCAGCTGTAAAAAAAAATCCATTGGTGATGCCACCCCCCTGACTGCCCACTGAGTGCCCACCACCCCACACCCCTCAGACCCCTCCACATACCCTAACTCACCTAAACAGGTACCACTGTGAGGATCCACTCTGAGATTGAAGTCACATCTTGCTGCTGGAACCAATGGCTACAAGATGAGAAACTAAGGTACATGTGGTTCAATATATTTCAATGACATTTTCAACTTTGGTGCATAACTTCATCCTTTTTGAGATAGAATAATAATCATAACATTTTTGAGTCCCCATCTCATAAACAATGTAGGTGTCATTTCGTAAATCCTGCCCAAAAGGTGATTTCACAGTTGATTGGTGAAATCACCTGTCGGGCAGGAATTTAAAATTTTCACCTTACAGTACTTGTTCATGAGGTAGGGTCATAATATGGGTAGGTTGAAAATGTGGGGTCTAAATAAGCAAAAATGGAAAGGTTGTGTGCATCTGTTCACATTTTGCTACACTCGCTTGTAATTTTCTTAATTTTCAATATGTTAACACCAAATATCAACACAGCCATTTCTTTACAACACCTCATGAATGTCACAGGTGTCATTTTTCAGATCTTGCTGAAAATGTCTTTTCATGCCCCTGGTGCAGAATGTTGCTGTAGTGGTGTGGAATGATATTTTGGTGGGGATTCCACAACTTTTACTATCAGGTTCATGAGGCGGGGTAATAGGAGGGCTATGTTAACAATTTGGTTGATGTTGTCCATAATCATGCATATATGCATCTATGGAAGGACGGGAGCACAGGGCACAGAAGGCTCTGCACTCCATCAGACAAATAAGGATACAATTACACTATCTCAAAAGTATGGATACACTGGGTGAGCTTTAGGGTTAACAGCCCCGAGGAAGACTTTGCCCCTTATTTGTTTTAGGGGTGGGGTTCTGGTTTTAGGCTTGGAAACCCTAACACCATATGTCCCTACTTTTTTGCTTTAGTTAGAACTCTAAATGTTGCATTAACAAAGTTTTTTGCAAAGTATATATATATATATATATACTGTATATGGCAAAAAACGTTGTTATTGCATCAGTTAGGGTTCATATTAAAGTAACAAAAGTGTGGAAATGCAGTGTTAGGGTTTCCAACCATAACTCAGCATCCCTCCCCCCACAAGCAGTGGAAGAAGCGAGGCAACATAGCCAAGCAGAGACAGCCACCATCAGGTAAGACAAACAACATACAAATCTCTGAACATAACACAAGAGACATCCATCATCATGGTCAACCAGCTGTATGAGGTCCACTGCCATGCCAGTGTCTTGGTGGTATGCCCATATGCTGTACACCATGGGTGGAGGGCCACTGCATGCACTGCACCACAAAGTTCTCACTAGAGACCTACCCAAAGGGTGATGGGGTTGTACACCTCCCATATAAAAAATATGGTTGCAGTTCTTCCACAGCTGCAAAGTACACATTTTTGAGAGAGGGGGGCTAGCTGTATAACTGTAATAAGTTTCTTAATTTGCCAGTGGGAAGATCAGGGCTATTTGCACCCTGCACTGAGATTCTTCCATAGGTAATTAGTACACCTTTTTTTTCTCTGTAAGAAGGGAGCTGCTGTACTCAGATGCATACCTCATTTCTAAATAATGTAACTTAATTCCTTAGTTTAAAATGTCCATTCCTTCTATCACATTATCCATTGCAGACTAGTAATTTTTTTTTGGGGGGGGGGCAGCAACCTGGCAGCAGTACCATTGCTTCATACTTTTTAAGCACTATAAGCAATTGCTTACTAGCAACTGGAAGCACAGGGCACTGCACTTCAATTCCTCCAGTCCTATTGCTCTATACTGTAGTTGTCTTTTTGTAAATGTCATCTTTATTGATTTTCTACACTCAAGGTCAACATATTCCATACAGACATGTTCATTATACTTAGTCAATAAAAGGTTACATAGGTGGTACTGTACATGACAGAGAGTGGCCCGCCATCCTCATTTATTATGTGTAATGAAGGACAGTCCAATAGGAAAGGAAGAGAATAATAAAAAATACAACTTTGTTTTCCCATCCACACTGATCCAGCATTTGGGGGAGAACTTGTATGTACTATTCAATCCACATTGGTTCTCCTAAGCTGTAATCAGATGGGACCCAGCCCTGGGTTCTCTGGTCCATTGGCAGGGGCCTGGTCCATCTACGAGAGCCCAGATAAGTATCTCCATCCCCTTATGTGGATCTCACAGGGGGAGCTATGAGGCTTTTAAGGACCTTATTCAGGTGGCTTTGTGTGTTAGGGAAGGAGGAGGGTGGTTCAGAATTAGGGAACAAAATCTTTGTAATTTAAGCAAATAATAAAGCATCAAGCCTGTCCACCTGGAGTTGCATTTCTCTTGTTGTTCATTAAGTTTGTGCATAATTGTCTCCATTAGGTGTATCTATTTAACCTCTGCCCATCAGTCTTGTATGGAGGGTATTCTAGAAGTAAGCCAGGCCTTTGTTATTATTTGTTTGTTTGTTTTTTACCACTGTTAATAGCATTCCCAGTAAGTATCTGGAAATAGGGTCCCTAAATTCTCTTGGGTATTGTAGCAGGATACACAGAGTCATTGTTAATGTTATCTGTCTCCCAAACACCTCCTGTAGCTCCATCTGGATCTGTACCCAATATGTTTTTAGTTTTGGGCAGGTCCACATTACATGTGTATGATGGCCCTGTGTCTCTCCACACTGCTGCCAGCACTCAGCAGTCCCCCACGGGTGATTGTACCTGAGGAGATACTTCCAAACATACTCCCTCCATTGGTGTGAGCTAGTTACCCTGGCTAAGTTCTGGCAAGCCTGTTGCCAATCTTGTTTTGTAATGGGGAGTCCCAATTTCTCCTGCCGCTTCTCCTGTATGTGATCAATGAGGGTTTCTTGTGCTGTTAAGACAGGTTGGTACAGGGCAGAGACTAGGTGTCCCTGGCCTGGTCTAGATATCATGCTGATCAGAGTAGTAATCAAGGGAGGATGTAGGTCAAGAATCTTCACTTCTCTGGTTAGTATATTATAGTAGTGCCTTAGTTGTAGGAACCTATAAAACTCCTGTCTTGGGAGATCGAACTCCCGCTGTATTTTCTCAAAGGACTTAAAGGTGCCTAGTTGTAATCACTGCTGGAGATATTTAAGGCCGTACCATTTCCATTCTTGGAATTTATGCTCCAGGAGTGTTTGCTGAAAACCTGGTAGGCTTGATGTTGGGCTTAGTAGTGTCAAAAAGGGCATTAGGTGAAGTGATATTTTCATAGAGGCCCATACTTTTGTGTGGTACCTAATCCACAGATTTGTTTTGGATGCCATTCAGAGATCCACAGGGGGGTGACAGAGGACTTGGAAAATATTTTTGGTTTGGGACCATAGAGTGTTCTATCTCTGCCCAGTGGGTGGTGGTGGTGGTGGTGGAAATTTGTTGTGCCATTAGGTGGGCTAGATGGGCTGCCCAGTAATAATATTGGAGATTGGGAAGGCCTAGTCCTCCCCTAGCCTTTGGGAAGGTTAGCACTTTCAGGCGTACTCGTGGCTTTTGTCCTGCCCAGATTAATCTGGAAATAACCTGATTCCAGTTCTGCAAAGTGGACTGTGGCAGTGGGATGGGGATATTTTGAAATAGGTAAAGTGCTCTTGATAAAGTCACCATTCAGACTAACTCTATTCTTCTGGATAGGCTTGGGGGCAATGTATTCCATTGTGCCAATTCAGTCTTTTAACTGGGTTGTAAATGGGATGTAATTATTTTGTAGTGCTGCAGCTGGGCTTCATGATAGATATACTCCCAGGTATTTTAGTTTGTTAAAGCCCTATCAATATGAGAATAAGGTTATAGTATTGACAGATGGCTGGTTGTGGAAAGTGAGAGACTCTGTCTTGGTGGTATTAAGATTGTAGCCTGAAACCTGCCCAAACTCCTCCAATATGTTTTTCACTGTTGGGAGAGATTTTTCTGGGTCTCTGAGGTACAATAGAACATCATCTGTATAAAGTGCAATATGATATTTGTGTCACCCAGAGATATCCAGGAGAGATTCTTGTCCTCACGCACCCTCTGGGCCAATGGCTCCACATAGGCCACAATGAGAGTGGAGAGAGGGCATCCCTGGCGTATGCCTCTCTTTAGCGCAAAGTATGAGGAGTGGTGGTCACTAATCTTCTCACATTTCTTAGTTGCATCGTATATGTTTTGCTACACCTGTGTGTATGTGTATGAGATCCCCATTTTCTTTAGGACAGAGTACAGGAAAGGGCAGTGGACTCCATTGAATAATTTCTCTGTGTCGAGACTTATTAGGGCCGAGGAGGTGTTTTTAATTTCCATTTCATGTATAATGTGTAGTGTGCATTTAATATTGTATGCTGAGGCATGGGCATGGACAAAACCTGTTTGATCTTTTCCTATTAACTCTGGTAAGAAGGAGTCTAGCCTGTGCGCCAGAATACTGATAAAGAGCATACAGTCCACATTAAGAACTGATATTGATCAGTACGACCCGCACAACTGTGGGTTCTTGTTGATTTTAGTATTAATGAAATTGAGGCATAAGACCGGGAGGGATTATGTCTCCTTCTAGTATGAAATTTAACATGGTCACCAAGATGGAGATAATTAGGTCTTTGTTAGTTTTATAACATTATGCCACATGCCCATCCATTCTGTAGGATTTCTGTGTTTTTGACATGGTTATGGCAGCTGCCAGTTCCATCTCTGATATGGGGATCATAAGCTGCTCTCCCTGTGTCTGTGTGAGTTGCAGGAGTGTGAGGGCTTGAAGATATGTACTTATATATGCCTGTGAAGGAATGCTCTCAAGCGTGTATAATTTTGAGTAGTAGGAGTTAAATCCCTTTGCTATGTCATGTACCTTTATCAGTGGTCTCCCGTCGATCATGTGTGTTATGGAGGTTATGGTGGTGTTCTTTCACTGCCTGTGAACTTGGTGTGCCAGATATTGGGTAGCCCTAGATCCCACCTCATAATATTTTTGCCTTAAAAAGGGCAAGGAAATCTCTGTTTGCTGCCTAAGCAGCCTATCCAGCTCTGTCCTGGTCTGCTGCAGTGAAGGAAGGACCGACCCATCCCTCTGTTTGTGTGCCATTTGCAGGAGTTGCAGTGTGTCTTCCAGCATTTGCTGGCATTCCCTGCGCTGCCTTGTCTTGATACTATATAATGTGTCCACTTAGAATAGTCCCAAATAATTGCTTGAGAGGTGTCCTCAGGGGGTTGCTGCTTGTTACTCCTCTATTTCTTCATTGGAAAGTCCTGAAACTGTTGTTATTTTAAATAGTATGGATATAAATGCCAAAACATGTGCTGCTTCTGCAGTCCCATGTCCCAGAAAGTCACCAAAGTGTGGTCTGAGTGTACTATGTCACCCATGTTGGCATCCACCAGACATTGTAAGTTTTCTATTTGGGTATAAGAATGGTCTGATCTTGAGTATACAGCCAGGTAGTGGGTATAATTCCAGAATTGGGGTGGACATGTCACCAGGTGTCACCTCATCCTACCTCCTCGAGGTATTCTGTACTTGTCAAGTACAATTTCTTTGTTGTGTGTGGGGGGTAGGCGCCTGGCTGCATTCATATGCATTGCTAATTTTAAAATACTGAAATGAATTCTTCAGTTTCAAATGGTAGTACAGCACACTCTAACCCTGTGCTTGCATTCATACATAACTGAGTAGTACAAGCTTTTTTTCAGGCAGGAAGGGGAGTTCACACACCTTCATTTCTAATTAACAAACAGTGCAATCAGTTCATCACTATCAAATAGAAATACAGTGCTGTTTCCACCCTATACTCCTCTTCCTCCACAGGTGACTAGTACACTTTTATTTTAGGAGTCTGCCTTACTGCACTCCCATCCATTCCTAATTTGTAAGTAATATAATTAATTGCTCACTTGACAGTGGGAGCACAGTGCCCTTCAGGCCCTTTGCTCCCATCTCTGTAGAACTGACTACTACCATTGTTTCTTTTTTTTTTGGTGGTGTGGAACACCTACTGCAGTACCATCCATTCCATCACTCTCCCAGTACATCTTTAGGGAGTATTTTGGGGGTGCATTGCTGCATTCCCACTGATTCATACTTTATAAGTAATATCATTAATTCCTTACTTGGCAGTGGGAGTGCAGGGTCATTTGGGTCCTGCAGTCCCATAGCTGCACAACTGACTACTAATATTTTTTTGGGGGGGGGGCTCAGTAAAGTACCATCCATTTCATCACCCTTCCAGTAGGTCTCTAGGGAGGACTTTGCGGTGCAGTGCATGCAGTGACACCTCTCCCATGGTGCCCAGCATGTGGGCATACCCCCAAGACACTGGCATGGCAGTCGATCTCATACAGCTGGTGGACCATGATGATGGATGTCACTTGTGTTATTTTCAGAGAGCTGTATGTTGTTTGTCTTACCTGATGATGGTTGTTTCTGCTTGGTTGTGTTGCCTTGCCTCTTCCACTGCTTGTGAGGGAGGAGGAGGATGTGGAGTAAGGATTGGAAACCCAAACACTGCATTTCCATGTGACAGGAAGCTCCTGCCACTCTTGAGGACCAACCTTTTCTTAAATCTGTTGCAACAGTTCTTCTATTTCTTAGCCTAATCTATCCTTTACAATTTCTAGTCCATAGGGTTGGCCACCTATGGGTACCCCCCTCTCCTTTCTTGACTATGCTGTGTTGTCCTCTTTGGTTTTCCTCTTCCCTCTCAGGACCTCATACGGGGAGGTTATTGTGGTGACCTCCAGGCGTATGTAGAACAGGTTGTGTTTATCATTATTGGATTTGGTATGCAATGGCACTATGTCATAATCTTATGTGTATGAAACCTGTGAATGTTGGAAGTACCATGGCACTAGGTGTTTTTGATAATGGTAAAAAGTACTAGGTGACTATTATAAAAATTAAGTTAACTGTGCTATTTAAAATGCATGTAAATTGCTGTAAACAGACAATCTGAAATGTCATAGTGATTTGCATATATCCCATGATGCTTTGCATTATGGAAGTATGTATGATGTTGTATGTCTTTTAAACTTGATATGTTGCCAATGCCCTTTGAGGTAACCCTTCTTTCAGTAATTCTGCATTGAGGTTCTTTGGCTATAGTTTTTTGTGTTTTTTTTTCCTTTTTGGGCCCCCACTACCCAAGCAAATGGGGCCCACATAGGTGTGGAGGTTGCATCTCAAATGGTAAGTTAGATCAGAGATCAGTGTCAGTAGGTGCTACCTAAGTGCAGAGAAAGGACACACATAGTCTGTTGCTGCAAACTAATGTACTGAAGAAGGAATATGGCATTGCAGAAGCTGATTTCCTGTATTTTGAATAAACATCACACAGAGATTGTGTGTTGAACCTGAAGTTCAGTGTCTGGTACATCTGTTATCCCACAACCCCTCCACAGACTTGGTGTCAGAAGTGGAATAACTTGCTGGAAGCATCTGGACTGGCTGAAGGGAGGTGTTTTCTGGTGGATATAGCCCAGATATCCCAGGTGGACTGATGCACCAGGAGTTGCCAGTAGAGAACCCAGAGAAGAAAGTCCATGGAGTTCTGACCAGAACCATAGCTGGCAGACTGGACTGGACCTGGGAGCTCTGAGGAAGGCCAAGCCTGAAGGTGATGAAGAGATGCAAGAGGATGTGGAAGAATTGAAGGAACTGCCTACTCTTGAAGACACACCACCTGAGGACATAGGGGAGTTGTTGAAATGGCTCTGCATAAAATAGGTGCAGATGGAAAGAGAGAGAGATACTGAGTGAAGAGATAGAGGCATTGAGCAGAGAAAGCAAGATGCCAAATGGGTGGATACCATGAGGGTCTTGCATGCCATCAATGCAGGGCAAACAGAAAGAGTCAGCAGCCCAAAATACATTAAACTGTCTAAACTTTAGGACAGTGATGACATTGAGACCTACCTCACAATGTTTGAGAGGATCACTCGAACATGCACATGGCCAGGGTAACAGTGGGTTGTTCGATTGGCACCGCACCTAACAGGCATTGCCCAGTTGGTTTATAGTCACATGGACTCCCGAGAGTCAGAGGACTATGACCGTGTGAAGCAGGAAATCCTTAGGCTCTATGACATAAACACTGAAACCTATCACCAAAGGTTTAGGTTTCTTAAAATGCAGTCACTGAGGCCGGTCCAGTGGTGCTGACGGGTTGAGGCACTGGACGCCACACCTCACGCCATGCTGGAGACCCGGGTTCAGGAACGAGCCTGGGTTGTCGGAGGTTGGCCGGGGGAGGAAGAGGAATAGAGCTGGCTGCCGTTAGGCAGCCCTCTACCTCGAGGTTAGGGGTAGCAGGTTCCTCAGAGCTTGGCCGCCCTCTGGTGGATGCCGGAGGAGCAGCACCTCTCTGAGGACCTTCAGTGTAAGCCAATCGGGGGAGGGAGGAAGAGACCCCATCTGGAGCTGTGGTGCACATGTGCATCTCCACATGCATGTGCTACCACTTCCAGGGGTCTCGGGCTTAGGACCAATGGGGAAGAAAATGGAGGAAATCATGGAGGGTGCACCAAGGATGATGCCTCCGGACTGGCTCAGGGGATCTGCCGGGGGGTACATGGCACTACAAGCCTCCAGAAGACCCTGAGTCCAGTAGGTTGGTGGACGATGAGGGAGGACCTGCCACTGGAGGATAAAGAGAATTGAAAAAATAATGCAGTCACTGGATACCCCCTGATACACTTATGCCCGTCTCAAGGAGCTCTGCTACAAATAGTTACAACCGGTGAACAAGAGCAAGGACCTACTTCTGAAGGCAGCGATTATTGAGCAGTTTATTAAATTTTTACTTCAGGATGTACAACTTTGGGTTCGGGAGCATAAGCTGGATTCTGCTGATAAAACCATCATGTTGGCAGAAGACTTCCTGGCAACCCGACCATCCAGATTAGGCTAAGAAATAGAAGTGTTGCAACAGATTTAAGAAAAGGTCAGTACTCAAGAGTGGCAGGAGCTTCCTGTCACATTTCACACTTTTGTTATTTTAATATGAACCCTAACTGATGCATTAACAAAGTTTTTTGCCATGAATTTCCTTCCTTTTTGAGATAGTATCATGATAGTATTATTCAGTTTTCAGTGTGCAAGGCCCTCCAGGCCCTGCCCATGTAACTATCCATACTTTTTAAGAGATTGTAATTGTATCCATAATACCTTGTGGGAGTGCAGGGCTCTTTGTGCCCTGGCTTCCAAAACTCAAAAATAGTATATATATTTGAATAAGCCAGCACAGGGCCCTCTGGATACTGTAGTGTCATACGCCCATAAAGTTAGTGCTCCAGTCACTCTATAATGGTACTCATATTTGTATGTGAGTGTACAGTAGCATTCAGGCACAATTTCTGACGTATTATAATTATCTCCCTATTTGCTTATGGGAGCACAGGTCCCTATGGACTCTGTGCTGTCATCACTCCATAATACTGGTCTTATCTGTGTGTTGGAGTGGAGTACCCTGTGGGCTCAGAACTCCCATCAATATACTCTTTTTCACATAGTGTATTGATATCCTCATTTGCCTGTGTGAGTGGAGGGCTCTCTGTGCCCTGCACTCCCATCCCATATTGTGCTGCAGCAATGAAACACCACACATTACAATGTTCTGCTATGGAAAGTACAGGTAAACTTTAAACCTGTGTAAGTTACCAGAAAATTTAGATATTTTCAGTATAGCAGCAAATAACACTTTGGTGGAACAAGTCTTTTGTACCCTACAAAACTTCAGATCACAATACAAATGAGCAGAGCAGAGCAGAGGGAATAAGAAACAACTATACAAACCTCTTTTTACACTGTTCTACCATGACAAGTGATGCACAATTTAAATACATATGATTCCACAGGAAAGTCATATTGTTTCAGCAAACCATGAAAATGCACATCTCTGGGACAAGGCCTTTGTACTCATATAGTTGCACACCAGAGACATAAACCATTTTTAACCTGTGGAGTAACAAAGAAACACCTCTCTTACTATTGCTTTTTGTGCAAATTGAGAAACAGAATTCTTTTCTGCAGTTGCTTTTTTCACAGTTTGCGATAAGGAAAATCCTTTTTTGCAAATCATGAAAAAAGAATCTGTTTCGCAATTCCTTTGTTGAGATTTGCGGTAAAAGAAAAATCCTTTTTCGCAAACTGAGAAAAAAGATCCTATTTCACAAATCCTTTTTCACAATTTGCGAAAAAAGATTTTGGTTTGTTAGAAAAACTAATTTGTGAGTGGAAGATGGGAAAACTGATCACACAGTAGCATTCTGTGTGCCCTAATTAGATAAATAGAACCAGTGATATGGATGCCAAGTGATGCATAAATCTGTTTCACCATGAATTTCTTTTGTTTTTGACACTTTAGATGTTAGATAAAAAAATAGCTGAAGAAATAATGTTTGGTGATATGATTAATTTTGAATAAAATGGTACCCAATACTGTACACTGAAGCACTATTGTGTATAACATTGCAGCCTTTTCAGAACGCTATGGTTCCACATGTCAAAGTTCATGCAATGTGATTGTACCCTCGTATGGCACAAGATCATTCTAAAACCTGTACACTATGTACAAATCAGTTGTCTTTTTGAAAGTGAAAGAATTTCAGTGCACACATTTGACATAATGTTATGCAACAGCTAAAATACAGGGAAACCAATTTATGTACAATGACTGTGTTGTACCACACTGTACTTCTAATTCACAACGTGTTGAGCTTTGGTCTCAGTGTCACACAGAATCACAAAGCATCTCTGATAGGACACAGTCTTCATGGATAGTTGGCCACCCAGTATTGTCTAGCTCCTGTACTGTTATTATTTGTATACTCTAACATAGTAACTCTATTTTTGTACTGTGTCACATTGTTTCTTGAAATATGCATTACTATACATTGCCAACAAAGAATCCTGTTCACTGATTGGTCAAACTCTGACTGGCTCTAGTCCCAGCACACTAACGGCTGTGGTAAATTAAAAAAAAAATCACTCCACACAGCCATCCTGATGATCACCTCTACTACTCCTCGCTCCGCTCCGAATCTGCACTCCCCCGCTCTGCCGCACTCTGAATATGTGCTGCCCACCCTCCGTGCTCAGAATTGGCCATCAGCGCCCATGGTAAATGTGTTTCACTTACTGATGGGAGAAGCATAAAGGCACTCAGAGTTTGTAGTGCTGATACTGGGCAGCTGGCCACACAACATCCTGTCTGAACACAAACCAGCAGAGCGGACAGCTGCCTGTGTGCCATTGCAATACAAACATTTTTTTACAAATCACTTACTTGAATTTTTTTTCTGAAGTCCTCTTCAGTTTTTTTTCCCCATCTCCAACAAAACTTATGCTAGCTAAAGGGAACAGTCTCTCTTGAAAAACACGGACAGGAGGGGGGAGTGCATGCTTCCGGTTTCATGGACAAAAGCAGCAACAAAGTCCCCTATCCCTTTTAGAAGTAAAACCAAAAACATTTTGGCGCACTCTCTCCCTTCTCTTCCAGAAACTGTGGCACCAGAACAACAGGCTGGGGATCTGCAGCAGAGCCCCAGGTTCACAGTGACATTTCTGCAGCTTTACCTATTGGCCAAAACCAAAGCTAAGCACTGTTTACTAAGTATTCATGCCCTATAAAAAATGACACAAAAAACACTTTCAATAAACCTTTTAATATTTTTTTTCTTTCCTCTTTCAATTTGAGCCATTGTATAATGGAAATAATGCCCTCCAGGGTTGGTGTTATGCTGGGGTAACACCCCTTCACGGGTGTTGGACACCCTCGGCCTGTGGCCTCAAGCCCAATCACCTGAGGTGGGACATTATCCCAGAATAACACCCACCCTGTCGGGCATTATTCCTTTAAGAAACTACGACCTGTGTTAAATCATGAATGAGAAGTGTAATAGATTGTTTTGCCATACACATTAATACTAACATTCGTAAATGCTGCAGAAGAACATTTCAAATGTGCTTCAGATTGTAACGTGATATAAAGACAGATTCAAAACACAAGTAATTAAGTTTTAAAAATGTTTATTTGAAAAACACCAATTCAAACAGGACCAAATTAGAACATGTTCCTGGAGTGGGCAAAAAACCAAGTGCCCCCCCCTCCCAGCCCCAATCCCCAATTGTACTTAAAATGTTCCCTATAAGTCTAGGGCACCCACTTCCTGCCAACAGCCCTGATCCCTGACCCCCATGCAAAAAGTAATGAATAAATCACCCTGTAAGTTTAGGGCACTCCCCTCCAGCAGCCTCTCAATCCCTTACAAAAATAATGCATAAATCACCCTGTAGGTCTCGGGCACCCCTCCCCCCACAGCCCTGCTCCTCAATCCCCATGTAAAACATAATGAATAAATTGCCTGGTAGCCTATGTGGTCCCCCCTACCCCCACCCCAGTTGGCAGTGCCCCACACACCACTCCCCCACATCCCCGATCTGTGACCAGCACAGCCCTCCTCACACCTCCACTGCTGTCCACTGACTGAGCTGTCAATGAACATGTACTGTCTCTTGTAGTATCATGAAATACTCTTTGGTTTGTTGGACATATATCGAGACCTTCCTTTTTATGGAGTGGATCAGGCCATTTTCATTAATATTCAAGTGTTTTGACCATTGGATTAGCCATTTTACATAATTAGGGTACATCCAATGTATCATTTTCACTTGCGTGGAGGAACTCCCCTTTCCTCACCACCTGAGATTCATCTCCAGGTGTTCTTTTATATACCTTCCATGAAACAGAGTCAACCAACTCTTAACCAACTGGGCTAAGCATATCAAACTTCTAAACTAAAAACCACTTCCAATGTAGAGGAGCATATACAAATTCTCACTGTGACCTCCTGTGATGCCTTCTGCCACCTGTCCATCCCCCAAGAGGGGCCTCATTGCATGTTTGTATCCTCTTTGATAGAGGGACACTACCCAAGCTACACCATGTCTCTGACAGCTCATTAAGAAGAACAGAAAAAACTGAAAAATACAGCACAGCCTGCTTTCCATATGGTGTTTTTCCCTCGTAGCTTCCCCTCTCCTTCCCAAATTAGCCTGTGCTTAACTTTGCCAGTATTTTCCTTATCTTAGCAAGTGACACATTGTAAAATTTGCTTCATCTTATGCCTTAAATTGTTGCATTGTCCACTCCCTTTTTTCTGAAGGCTGCCCTGTCTGTATAAAGTGGGTTTGTGCTTTTTAACTCACTTTCAGGTTTGTAAGCCTCATGTCTAAAATAGGTGGGGGGATGGGGACATCCCTGCTAGTTGGCCCAAAGTCTTTGGCATTGTGGTCACCCCTGATCATGTGAAGCATAATGCAAGTTAGCCTTTCTGTGCCCCAGTATAAGTGAGGATATTTCTCATACATTCCCTGGCCTGAGTGATGACTTTATGCCTCTGTCCCATTGTGAGATAAGATCTTAACTGATAGGCAGGATGTGCCAAGGCACTGAGGGAGCAGCCATACTACAGGTGACCCAGAGCCTAACCTCCATTTTTGGAGGTCAGTCCAGTGTTCCCTTCCTCAACATGATCCCTTCCCCCCACACCATTCCCACTCCCCATCCCATCCAGGAGTTTGCAGTTCCATTGAGGGCTTATTTCCACTGTCCCCACATTCTTTCTGGTGCCAATGTAGACTCTTCTGTTACGTTATGGTTGGCAGTACCTCATGGGTTGGATGGGCAGGGCTTTCAGTATACTGTATCTGGGTAGACTCAACAGCATTATAGCGAAGCATCCTCAGTCATTCATTAATTTAAGAAGCTCCCAAGTTAATTCTACCTCAAGGGTACACTTTCAGTTTAAGGCTGCAACCATCGATTGCTATTGACATTATTCCTCTTGGTGGTTTAACCTCAGTAAGTCTAACATCATCATCATCGCCCTTTCCCTGCTTTCAAAGATCTCTTTGCTCACATATTATTTTATACTCTTCATCATTCCACAAATAGATTTCTCAACAAACAAACAACAGTGTTCTCTAAAAAGTTTGTGCTCATAGTCTTTATTTACCTGGACTGTGTTTCTTTTCCCTGCCCATAAATCAGCTGGATAGTTCCAGTGCATGCCATGGATCTACTGACACCTTGTGCAGGTAAGGTCTAGAAGAAATAAAATATTTGCTAAGTAAGTAAAAAAATCAAAACTTCAAAAGCAAATTGCTCATAGAAAATAGCTTTATTGCACAGAAATTTTGTATATAGTAAAAACACACAAACAGATCTACCCAAGTCCAGCTAGCCAGCCACTAAACAGCGTTCTTTGCTGCTCACCATTAACTTGTGTATGTGCAAGGTGTCTGTAGTTGTTTATCTTAGGTCCTAGCCTGGATCTATATACTTGTAGCACCCCCTCTAATTTTTCACAGAGCGTAAGCCCTTTTTACCTTGTGGAACTGTCATGGATCTGTTGCTGTACCCCTTCTGATGAGATCGCGAACCTGCACTGCAAAAAATGGGTACAGGTCCATTAAGTGCTTTGAATTCATGTAAGAGAGACCAGTCTTGTGGGGCAGTTCCTGAATTTTCAATGGGCCTCTGTTTTGTCTGCTTGTACTCTCCCTCCATTGAGCACCTTGTTATGTTCAGTTTAGTCAACAGGTTGTGAGAGCTGTTTTGCAGCTTCAGTATGCTCGTGGAGGGTGAGGCACAACAGTGTTCCATGTTCCCCATTACTTCCATGTGTGAGTGCTGAGCTGCCATACCTGCCCCTGCTGTGCTGTATTTCACTCCCTGTCAACAAGAGTACTCAAGTTAAGGGCAAGAACTGTCGTCAGGAGTCTGGTAAGCAAATCACTGTCCTGTCAGGTATGAGTTCCTTCAATGTGTCCATTGTTGAGAGCAGCAAGCAAGGCACTCTCCAGTCAGGCAAGAGTTCCTTCAACGTGCCCATTGTTGAGAGAGGTGAAGCTGAATTAGCACTTGGGAGTTCAAATAAAGAGTAAAGCTTGATAGGAAGAGAGTTACATCTACATAGAAGTCATTTTCTAGAAGAAATATAATTTGCACTGTGGGGGTACTGATGTGGAACACTTAGCGGGCGGGAGTCTCTGCCATATTTTCAACCCCCCATTTCAAAAATCCACTTAAGAGTCATGTGCTGTTTATTTAAGTGTGTGCCGTCTTACCTCCCAATTGCCTAGCAAGTTGTCTATTTCTCACTGGATCCCTGTGGAGTAGTCATGTATTTTGCAAGTTGTGCCATTTCATTGTAATTTACCTTTGAAACTGCTATAGTGTGCTATACTGCTTTCTGTCTGGTAGACTTGACAGTATTGTGGTGCACTGTTGTCCATTCTCTATGTGGCAGTCTGGGTTGATCTTGCTGTGGCTGGGCTCAAACTTCTAAGGGTATTCCGTGATCTTTAGGGGCCTGTTGTGTTTCTATCAGAGCACGGTAGAGTTGTGTGCCATCTTCTCAGAAGATCCTAATTCGAGCTGGGTATGGTGTTTGAAATTGTATTTTTGAAATGAACAGTTTTATTGAATTTTCCAATACACATTACAGGAAGATGTTTCAGAGCTGTTAATTGGATAACAAAACATATACTAATGCTAACTACCCCACCCACCATACCACCACCACCCCCCCCCTTCGGAGTGTGCTCTTAAACCATTACAAG
Organism: Neoceratodus forsteri; assembly: GCA_016271365.2. Lineage (NCBI taxonomy): Eukaryota > Metazoa > Chordata > Ceratodontiformes > Ceratodontidae > Neoceratodus > Neoceratodus forsteri. The sequence goes on along the minus strand of CM057456.1, from coordinate 1,152,413,312 downwards.
TTGGTTAGCAACTATCTACAAGAAGTCGGAGGGATAAGTAATTTTAAGATAAATACACAGCATGTAATTTGCCCCATTTCTTGTCGAATAGCTTAGACTTGCCACGAGTGCTAGCAATTAAGCGTTCAATCTGAAAATACAGGGTAAGTTCCTTTAGCCATTCATTATAGGGGATGGCTAGTATATCCATCCAGTGCCTGAGGACCAATTTCTTAACTGCCATTGATATAATGGCCATATGGAATCTTCTTTCTCTGACAGTGATGTTGGAATAGGAACCTAATATACATGTCTCCACTGTAAACAAGCCATCAAGTCCTAGAATGGGGTTTAACCTGGTTTGTATCATGTTCCAGAGGGGGGGAGACTTTGTCACAGGACCAGAAGATGAGCAGACTGGTCCCTTCTTCTTTACCACATCTGCAGCAAATGGACGAGGGAAGTCGACCCATTTTAGCTAGTTTTACCAGTGTGTAGTACATATTGTTAAGAATGTGATAGTGGGTGAGCCCGATTTTGTCTTGAGTATTATATATATATAAATCTTTCCATATTTGAGTCCAGTTAAGGGAATTGTTAGGTAGTAAGGAATCCCAGACCTTAGAGCCCGACAAGGTAACTGGATGAGAGATAGATAGTAAATGTGAGCACATGCAGGAGTTGAAATTGTATTCGTGTGTGTCTCAGTGCTCTGATCATGTCCATGTATTGTTGGTTCTTTTGCTGTATTTGGTGGGGGAAGGGTTAATCATGGTCTAGAAAGAGCCTTACTCCATTGTGCTTTGCTAGTTTGAGGACCTCCTTCACATGGAAACTGGAGAATTTTATTAATATGGTCCAGGGCCGTGCCTTTGGGTCAGTCAGCTGAGGTAGTAGGGCTCTATGCGATCTTTCTATTTTAGGCTTCATGTTTGAAGGATGGGCTAATACATCTCTAAGCAGATCCACTGGATAATCACACATATGGCCAACCTCCAATTTTTCTGGGAGGCCTGTAAGCCTGAGGTTATCCCATCTGGACCTCACTTCAAGGTCTGTGCATTTTTCTTGTAGGACCTCTGTACCCTGGAGTAATTAATCCATGGCAGTTCCAGACTGAACAGTGCTGTCTTCTACTACTGCCACCCTCTTCTCTGCCTCCTCCAACCATCTTTCCACCCACTTCAGCTGATCATTAAGGTACCTGAATTCTTACTGGCTTTCTCTCCCCAATGCTTTATGTCCCTCATCAACAGCATGAACTGCTTTCTGGTAAATTTCATGCCTTCATAATCTGCATAATAGTCTGTGGCCTTGGAGCTGGCTGGGGATATGCTGTGGCTGCTATGATCACTGTTGTCTCTTGATCTAGCACCATGTTTCTGCTGCTTTGATTTTATGGACCTGGATGGTGTCCATCTATTTTTCACCTCCTATTCTTTTGGGCCCAGATATTCAAAGCAGTTGCGCATGGCACAACTGAGTTGCACTGGTGCAAGTGCGGACTTGCACCAAGGAGTGATATTCAGCGGGAGCCCATATGCAGCACAAATCCCATTGCACCAGTGTGCAACTATAAAGAATGCAGGCACAAGTGCAGGGGACGTGCCCATGAATATCAAGCACAGTGCAATATTGAACCGTAAAACCATGGAGCAAGTGCGGAGCAAATCAGAGATGCACTGAACAGACTTGTTCCTATAAATACAGGGTACAAGCACACAGAAAGGACTTGCGCCAGGTGAGAGGGAGTGAGAGAGAGAGAGAGAGAAAGAAAGAAGGAAATACAGACATAGAGAGACAGAGAGAGACACACACAGACAGACAAACAGACAGACCAAGGCAGACACAGATGGAGATGGTCAGAGGTGGCAGTGGAGAGGGAGACAGGGGCAGAGAGTGTGTGACAAACAGGCAGACACACTGCCAGGCAGTGCCCCAGGATGGCATACAGCCCACAGCAGCAAACTTCCCAGAGGGATATAGGACAGCAAGGGCCATGGATAGTGCACACTTCATGATGGAGGCCATAATGAAGGGTGTGAGGGGACAGCAGGAACAGCGACGTGGCCATGGAAGGGCCCATCAGTGGTATGCCCTACACAGGTGGTACAGCGCCCGCATCACCTTCGAGCAGTACAGTGACATGGAGTTTGTGGGCCAGTACCACCTGAACAAGGCCATTCTGAGGCAGCTCTGAGAGCTGTGCAGTGAGGAGATGCAGGTACCCACCAGTCGGAGCCATGCCATGTCCGTGGAGACAAAGGTGACAGCCGTCATGTGTCTGCTCACTACAGGCACCTTCCAGAGACTAACAGGGGACACCACTGGCATAACCCAGTCAGCCACATCCCGCCTCCTCATACAGTTCCTCAATGCTCTGCTGCCACATGCGTCAGAATACATCAGTTTCCCCAGCACACAGGCAGAGCATACAGCAACCATGCAGGACTTCCACAGGCTAGCACATATGCCTCACATGATTGGGGCCATTGACTGCACCCACATTGGTTTCCACATGCTACCTGGCCCCAAGGGTGTGGTGTACATCAATAGGAAGGGGAGCCCAAGTGTCAACTGCCAGGTGGTGTGCAATGCCATGGGGTATATAACCAATGTCTGCACCACACACCCTGGGAGTGCACCTGATGCATTCATCTGGCACAGCTCTGCACTGTGCCACAGGTTTAAACAGGGGGTTATCCCTATGGGCCACCTAGTGGGTAAGTATGGCATGGTCAAGGGGTGATGGGTAGAGAATACTGTGGGATGGGGGAGGGCAGGGTGTGCATGTTGGCATGGGCACCAGGGACAGGCAAGGGGTGCAGCATAGCAGAGGGCTAACCATGTCATTATCCACATAGGGGACAGTGCCTATCCACTTTGGGCCTGGCTGCTCACCCTCTACCAGCGTACGACACCCCCAGCAGAGGAACTCTACAATGAGGCACACACCAGCATGCGCAACATCATCAAGTGAGTCTTTGGCATGTTGAAAGCATGGTTCCATTGCCTAGACAGGTCAGGCGGTGCCCTACAGTACAGCCCCTCGAAAGCCTGTGGCCTATTCCTGGCCTGCTGCATACTGCACAACATGACCATTGACGATGGGATAGTTATTGAGGCTGATGAGGGTGACAGTAGTGGGGACAATGGAAGCAATGAGCTGGAGGGAGGTGGACAGCCATCCCCTGGGCAGAGGGATCCCCGGCTGATCCAGCAAGTAAGACGGCACAGGGACACCACAGTATGGGAGCATTATGGTGCACACAGGTTGGTGGTGCGATACACATGCATAGGCCACACAAACAGGTACAGCACACATGCAGGGGTGTGCATGGCACTGGGCATGCACACACTGAGGCAGGAAGTAGGGGTACAGGTGACAGGGGGACACACCCACACACAACCACACACAGCACCCCTCACAACCCCCCCAACCACACACATGCACTCACACACACAGGCGTAGGTATGTGGCATGGATCAGATGCATTGCACCAGTGCACAGACGCAACCGGTACAGGACTGCTGTCATCACACCCACACCACATGGCCCAGTGGTTGGGCAAGCACCCACACAGGCAGCATGTGGCATGACACACAGGCGCCACACCTGCAGTAGGCACACACACACACCACCCATGTGCGCACTGGGCAACAGCTGCAGGTCACAGGCAGGGTGGGCCACACATCACGTCCACTGTGTGGAACCATGGCCACCATGGCCATGGGGGTGGCCATGCCTGGGCTGATCGTCAGCCACAGCCATGGGGGGGACCGAGACCATGTCTGCACGGAGGTGTCAAGGCACCCAAACAGCCCAGCCCCGGGCATGCCTGGAATGCCAACATCTGAGCCCAGCATCGACTGTGTAGGGGTCGCCCAACGCCAGGCATGCAGGGTGGACAGCACACTGTGGGGGAATCATCTGTGCCCAGCCACGCCCTGTGGCAGCCAGCAGCACAATGCCATCTGAAATCAAAGTGGCAATGTGATCCAGGGATGCAGTCATGGCATCCTGCATGTGCTGCAGCCCCGCCAGGATCTGTGCAGTGCCCCTCTCCTGCTGCTCGGCTAACTGGCGCGCCTCTGCATGCAGTGTGTGCACTCCAGTGGTGAGCATCAGCTGTTGCTGAATGGACTCCTGCAGAAAATGGGTGTGCTTAGCCAGCTGGTCAGCATCCTGGGGCTCCTGGGCTGGACATCAATCCCCATGTGGTCCCCCACAATGGCGGCCATGCTATCCAGGATGAGCATTACGTCATCATCGGTGTTGGGCCCGGCCCCGATCTGTGTCTCTGCACACAGGACCCCAAGGCTGGCATCCTGCAGGAATACATCCAGGGTCTCGTCCAACCCCAGGTCCAGGGCATCTACCTGCACAGTGGTGGTGAGCTGCAGCCTGTCAGGTCCCCGGATGCCCATGGAGGTGGAAGGCTGGTCCTCTGGAGCCTGTCCAGTGGCCAAGGCTGCTGCCACTGCCACAATCCCATCATCTGCACAGAAGCGTGCTGGTGCTGCAAGAGAAAGAGAGGCGTGTTAGTGATGCATTGCCCTCATGTTCCCCCCACACTGCCACTGCCCATGTCCTGCAGCATGGCATGCACATGGGTGCATACACTTACACATGACAGGCATGCTGGCTGCATGCATGCCAGCATGGCCGGGTACGCACCCTCCATGCCCCCAGCTGTGCGTGGCTGACATACCTACCATGCAGTGATGGGCTGCCACCCATCAGAAATCTGCCACAGGGCACACCCTCCACCGTGCTGCGGCACATGGTGGCTGCCACCAATTCCTGCACCGTGAGTGGTGGTGCAGCTGCAGGCCTCCCTCCAGTGGCATTCCAGGAGGCATGGATGGTCACCACCTTCTCCTTGATGTGCCTCTTGTCCATGTCCACCTTCTTTCTGCACTCCTGTGCTGAGCACTGGTGGCTGCCCTGCTGGTTGACGCATGCTGCCACCTCCACCCAGGACCCAGCCGTGGCCTGTGGTGTGCCCATGGCACCACTGAACAGTAGCTCCCTGTCAAGGTAGGCTTTGAACAGGGCCTCTATCTCCGCCTTTGTGAAATTGGGCCTGCGCTTGCGAGCAGGCCCACGCTTCTCACCCTCCTCACGTTCCGACATGTTGCTTCCTGTGGACATGGACAGCACAGTGTGTCAGTGGCAGCATCACCCTGTTCCATCCCCCCGCTCTACTGGCTGCTCCCAGTGAGCTGCAGCAGCATGCGAAACTTACCCCAAAAGGATGCAATACCAGTCCATGGCCTGTGCTGTGCCGTGGTGCTTACATAGCACATCACATGCAAATGAGCTTTGACGCAACTATAATGACATGCTAATTCCCCCAGTGTGCCATGCATTGGCTGATGAGCTCATTTGCATGTGGTGTCTGAATATCATGAGATGGCTCCGTGCGCAATGAGACTGCTCCGGAACAAGTCACGGCACAATGCGCACGCATGCACAGTGCGCAGACCAGCAGTGCTCATGCGCAGAATGGTATCATGTTGTCAATCACGCACTGTGCACTGACTGCATGATGGGGGCCATGGCGCATGGTGCGCCAGGCCTCCTATTGCACACCTGCGCACTGCGTGGAGGTGGGGAACCCTTGACCTCTGCTGTGACCTCTGCCCCTGGGTCACCCCCACACCCATGACCTTGCCTAGCCACTCCCATGCCATGCATCTCTGAGACTGTGCAATGGGTGGACACAGCACATGTTCCCTCGCATCACACATCTGGTGCATGTCATGGCCATGTGCGCCTACTGCCACCATTTTGCTCACCGGCTTCATGGCATAGCATGGCACAGCGGAGAGCACCCCATGCACAGAACTGGACACAGGTGGAGTTGGTGAGCCTGGTCGCCTGTGTTCAGCCCCACACACCCAAGTGTTTGGCCAAGTGCCCCTGCAGCAGCCCAGCAGGGGATTGCTGCCACACTGCAGCAGTATACTGAGGTGGACAGGATGATGGAGCAGTGCTGCCACAGATATGGTGACCTTGTCAGGAGGGACCCAGAGAGCCTGAAGAGGCTGGAGGCATAAGTCAGGCATGGGGCTGTGCCATTGTGGCAGCTAGGTGAGTAGGCCCATATTGCATGTGTGCCCTGGTGCTGTACTGTGGTTTTGGCTAGGCTGCCTGGCATGCCCTGCAGAGTGGTGCACTGCCATTGTGCACATCACGGAGTGGCATTTCTAGCCACTGCTTGTGTTGTGATACAGCTGTGCAGGATGTGTCGGGCAGGGGCTCACCCTGTGCACAGGGGTGGAGGTGGTGGGCTGCTGCTGTGGATGTTTACTGATGTGTACCTGTCTATGTTCCATTCCCAGGGCCTGAAAATTTCAGGAGGGCAGCAGCGGTGGTGGTGGCAGCAGCAGCAGTACAGCAGGCCACAGTGGGCCAAGGAGGTGACACAGGAGCGGCTCCGGCACCAGTGGGGCCACAGAAGGCAGGTAGGCACTGTCATGGTCCTTCACACTGTACATGGAGGGTGATGGGGGTGTGGGTGCAGGCATCGCAACCTGTGCCATGTGCCATGGCAGCTGTGTGGCACATCCATTGCACATGTGTGGCAGCTGTTTGTGGGGTGAGAGTGCATCCGGCTGCCTCTGATTTTGCTGTAGTGTTGCCGGTGCACTGTGCCATGTGACTGTTATTGTGCAGTCGAGTGGCCATTGTGCAGTGGGGACCACCTCTGTGCACTGTCGTGGTGTGCTGCATTGCTGGCAGGCATTGGCCCACCCCTTGCAGGTGCCAGGTAAAGGCCCTCCAGGGGAGTGTGTTCCCACTGCCCATTGCATGCTGTTGGTGGGCATGGTTCCTTGGGACATTGCACTGATTCCCTGTCCTGTCCTTTGTCATAGGTGTCCAGAGAAGGCGTAGGATGCCACTGTATTGCTGGCTGCTCTGACAACTCATTCTCATCACATCCACGACAATGGAGGTGGTCCTGCAGATGAGGAGGATGATGCTGCATGGCCGAAGGTGCTGACCACCGCAAGGGGCAGCAGGACGTGGCCACTGGTAGTCGGGCCCCAGCAGTCCGCTGTTACCCCAGCTGTACCTCCCCATACAGTCCCTCATCCAACTGTAAAGTCCCTGTCCCTTTCCCTCACTTTCCTACCCTTTCCCACCCCCTTGTTGCTGTACATAGTTTTCCTACAATATATATTTTTTAACTTACCTGCCTGTGTCAGTGTCTGCTTTGCAGGTGGCATGAGGAACCATGCTGCAGTGGCCCAGTGCCTGTCCGTGTGGTGTGCATGTGTCAGGGCATGCGTTGTGCTTCTGTGGTTCACTGCTGTGTGCTGTGGTGTGTCCCACTGTGGTAGTGTCCCTCCCTTTAGTTGGTGGCTGTGCCTTGGGGTGCCCATGGGGTGGCTGCCGGGGTGGGGTGTGGTGGGTGTATGTGTGGTGCTGGCACATGGCCATGGTCTTTGGTTGGGTACTGGGCACACGCTGTGTTGGGGCCCCTGCTTGGTGTTGTGCCACCTGTCCCATGTGTTCTGCCATGCTATGTGTCTCCCAGCATGTTCCATGCCTGCTGTGTGGGCCACCTGTGTGCCTGTGTGGAAAGTGTGTGCTTGGCTGCCTTGTCCTGGGTGTGGACTGCTGTGGTCAGGGGGGCATGGCCTGCTGCCCTGGGGGGGCTCCCTTGCTGGCCCTCCATTGGCCATTGGCACCTCCTGTGGCCTACTCTCTGTGCCCCTGTTGTGTTTGGGGGGGTCTGGGTGCATGTGTGCACCCTGCTGTGTCCTGTTGGTGGTGGCCTTCTGTGGTCTGTCACTGTGCTTACCTGGCATTGTCCCTAGGTCTCTTCTCTGTGCCGTGCCCCCCATGTTGCTATGCTGCTCTGCTCCCACAGTTGCACTGGGGCTTCTCTGTCTGCGCCATGGCGCAACTGTGTTTGTGCCATGGCGCAAGTCTGGTTGCACCATGATGCAACTGTGCCATATTCAGCCGGGTTGCGCTGGCACACTGCGGCATGAGTAACCTCTGAATATGACTTCTGTTGCACCACGCACATCAGATTTGCACTGTGCCAGACTTTTATCGGCCTTTGGCACATTGTTGAATATCTGGGCCTTGAGATTTTGTTCAGTTTTGTGCAGTTTAGCTTTTAGGAGCTGAAGTTTTAACCTTGGGAGGATCAGGAGCTTCTCTGCTGTGCTGCTATGCAAGCCGTAACATTCTGTACAGCAAATTTTCAGAGTGCCTTTTTTTGGATCCAAGCTCATTAACACAATATGTGAAAATGTTCAAATCCGTCCTGAAAGGTGATTTCATGGCCACTGCATGAAATTACCTTTTATGAGGAATTTGAAAATTTTCACCTACCAGGTTCATGAGGTGGGGTGTTAAGAAGGTTATGATGAAAATTTGGTAAAATGACCAAGGTATGAGTGAACATTGAAATATTTCAACATTCACCCATAACTTCACTCATTTTTAATATTTTTTTCCACAAAACTTTCAATGTGGCCTTTTTGGGACCCCATCTCATGAACAAGGCAGCTGAATTAATTTGAATACATTCTGAAAGGTAATTTCACTGTCACGGAGTGAAATCACATTTCAGGCAAGATTTGAACATTTTCAGCTACTGGGTTACTGAGAAGGGGTGATAAGAAGACTATGCTGAAAATGTAGTGTGAAAATTTGATAACATGACCAGGTCATGAGTGAACATTGAAATCATTTAACATTCTCACATTTTGACTAATTTTTTAATATTTTGTCCCCAACCTTTCAACATAGCCATTTTCTCACAATACCTCATAAACATGGCAGGTGTAATTTTTCAAATTCTGGATGAGACATATTTTTGCACTAGTGAGGCAAGATGACATTTCAATCAGTGTTCTATAAATACTGTATGTCATGTGTATAAGGGGAAGTCATGACTATATTGAAAATTTAAGGTCAAAATTAAAAAATAATAATTATTAAGAAACATTGTGTGCAGTGCCAGATTTTACCTCCATGGTACTGCTTTGTGTTTCCATACTGAAGAGCAGAGTTCAGGGGTGAGCTCAGAGAGCCAACTAGATGGGCCATGGCTGGGGGATGACGCTATCAGGTGACACTGCCCAGGGAAGGTAAAGGGTTGCCAGCCTTGCCCAAGTACCATATACTGAAGAGAACTCTTCTTTTGGCATAAGGCCCTCCACCTCTGCACCCGAGGCTGCCAGAGAGCCCTATGCTTTGGCTGAGAGATAGCTTCTGCATCCCACCAGACAGCCCTATGAATTATGACATCTAGTGCTGCACTTCCGTCTGTAGATGGAGTCTTCTATTGGTGTGGGGCCAATAGGGCCCTGTGTGTCTGCATCTATTCATGCAGGTCCCAAAGAGAACTGCATGAATGAGGATACAGTTCCACTATCTAAAAAGGAAAGGAAACTCTTTGCACAAAACTGTGTTAATGCACCAGTTGGGATTCAACTTAATGCCACAAAAGTAGGGAAATGTGTTGAACCCTAACTCCCTACCTATCCCCAAGCAGCAAAAGACAAGATCGTATAAGCAATGACAGACAACCATCCTTAGGTAAGACAAATAACATACAACTGTTTCCAGATTATACAAATGCAGTAGCTCTGATGTGCTACCTTTCTGGATTTGTATCTGTGGTTGCATGTGGGCTTGTGTTTATGCAGCCACACCTTTGTGTGTACATTATGTTGTACAGCGTGAATGAGTATGTGTGATTGCAGAAGCATAGTCCCCATGGGGGCCTGCACTTCTGTGGACGGAAGGCCCCATGGGCCCTGAGCTTCTGCAGACAGAGGTACTCATGCATGTTGTAGAAGGTACCTCGCTAGATAGCATGATTCGCTACTGCATGGTTTTCTATATCAGAAGAAAAAAAATAAATGCTTCACCACTGGGAGAAATGTTGATGCCACCAATCAAACAGAGAACATGCTAGCTAACAAAGAAATGGTGCACCCACCTCCCCATAAGTAAGCTTGCACTATGTGCAAATAGACCTTTTTCAATAGTTAAAGAGATGTACAGCAGCATTTTTGAAGGGTAGCGCAGGGCTTGTGTCTGGCCGCGAACCACCATACTTAGGTTCTGGCTGTGTGCTGAACCCTTCACTACAACTGCACCCGATTTTCCAATCTCAGGTGCAGTTGCAACAGTTTCCATGAGTTACGGCACCTTGCATCAAATATGTGGTGCAAGCTCCTTAACAAGGGCCCCCAGGATAGCTGCAATGTAGAACAGATTAAGTTGGTCTACCTTTCAGCAATTACTGCATGGAATAGAAAATCCTGTCAGATCACTGCAAGCCCCATGCGCTGTATCGTCAGTGCACCGGGGCTTGTGGTGATCTAATATGTTTGAAAATCCTGCCCATAATGTTTATATATTTTTGGAGTAACTTTTGTATAGTATGAATGATTTTTAAGTGTTGTTTATCTTTTTGTTGATAAGGAATTTGCTTGATAGATATTGGGGGTCACCTCAGCAGTGCAGGGGCACAAGAATAGAAACATAGAAACATAGAAGTTGACGGCAGATAAGGACCACAAGGCCCATCCAGTCTGCCCATTTCTTTTTCTATCTTATAAATGTGCCATCGGCCTTTGCTCTGTCAGTGGCCTATCTATTCATAGTCATTTGTATTGCTCCCTTATGCCTATCCCATGCCTGTTTGAAGCCCTGCACTGTATTCATAGCCACCACTTCTTGTGGCAAGCCATTCCATGCATCCACCACCCTTTCTGTGAAAAATTTCCTCACATTCCCCTTAATCGGCCTCCTCTAATCTCATGCTGTGTCCTCTTGTCCTGCTATTTTCTTATATTTAAACATGTTAGACTCTTTCACCTTGTTTATGCCCTTAAGGTGTTTGAATGCCTCGATCATATCACCTCTCTCCCTCCTTTGCTCAAGGGTATACATATTGAGCTCCGTTAATCTGTCCTCATATGTCTTCTGATGCAGTCCCTGCACCATTTTGGTTGCCCTTCTCTGGACTGCCTCAATTTGGTTAATGTCCTTGTGAAGGTGTGGCCTCCAATACTGCACGCAGTACTCCAGATGGGGCCTAACCAGTGTCTTGTACAGAGGGATTATTACCTCCCTCTTACGACTTGTGATACCCCTACTAATACACCCTAACACCCCCCTAGCCTTACCTACTGCTTTAGAGGTCTGCTTGGATGATTTTAGGTCATCAGTGATGATGATGCCCAAGTCTCTTTCTTCCTTTGTGACTGCTAGCAACTCCCCTCCCAGTCTATAGGTGGTTTCAGGGTTTCTCTTCCCTATGTGCATGATTTTGCACTTCTTTGCATTAAATCCCAGTTGCCACTCTTCTGACCATTCTGCTAGTTTATCCAGATCTCTTCTCATTCTGCCCACCCCATCTGGATCATCTACTCTGTTGCAGATCTTGGTGTCATCTGCAAACAGACAAGCCTTACCCTCTAGTCCATCTTCAAGGTCACTAATGAAGATGTTGAAGAGGACTGGCCCCAGGACTGATCCCTGAGGTACCCCACTTGTGACTTGCATCTCTTCTGACTGTATACCATTTACCACCACTCTGTTTTCTGTCCGTCAACCAGTTTGCCAACCAGTTGACCAACTTCTGACCCACCCCGAGCCTACCCAGCTTATTTATCAATCTTCTATGTGGAACAGTGTCAAAAGCTTTGCTGAAGTCAAGGTAGATGACATCAACTGCTCCCCCTTGGTCCACCACTCTGGTTACCCAGTCAAAGAAATCTATGAGATTAGTTTGACAGGACCTTCCTTTTGTAAACCCATGCTATCTTGGATCCTGTGCCCCTATGGATTCCAGGTGTTGCACTATCCTTTCCTTAAGGAGTGCCTCCATAATCTTGCCCACTACTGAGGTAAGACTGACTGGTCTGTAGTTCCCTGCCTCCTCCCTGCTACCTCTTGTGGAGCGGGATCACATGAGCCCTTCTCCAGTCTTCTGGGACCTCTCCTGTGCTCAGAGACTCACTAAACAATTCTGCTAATGGTCTGCTAGTTCCTCCTTTAGCTCCTTAAGTACCCTGGGATGTATGCCATCAGGTCCCATTGCCTTATCCACCCTGAGCTTAGCAAGCTCTTGTAGGACCCTCTCTTTTGTGAAGGGAGTAGTGCTCACCTCCCTCCCCCCTGTGTCCATGATGCTGAGCTGTGGGCCCTGCCCTACCTTCTCTTCAGTAAATACTGCGCAAAAGTATCTATTTAGGATAGATGCCTTTACAGGGTCCTCCTCCTCACATGCTCTCTTTTCTCTCCATTAAGCTAGCAATACCCCTCTGGACTTTCTCCTTTCACTAATGTATCTATAGAAAGTCTTGTCACTTTCTTTACTGTTCGTGCTAGTGTTTCCTCAGTTTGGGACTTTGCCTGCCTTACTGCCTTCCCTGCTTCCCTTAGGGAAGTTTGGTATGCCTCCCTATCTTCATCCCGCTGTGTTCCCTTATATTTCCTGAAGGCCAGCCTTTTGGCTCTGACCTTTTCTGCTACTGTATTTGAGAACCAAAGTGGTTTCCTTCTTCTTTTGCACTTCCTTTTCTGTCTGACACAATGGGATGTTGCTTCAAGTATTGCATCCTTAATGCTTGCTCACTTTGCCTGTACCCCCTCACCTGTGTTTCTTTTTGCCAGGGCTAGCTTAACTCTGTTGGCCATCTTATCAAAGTCAGCTCCTCTGAAGTCCCATATTTTTGCCTTGGAATGGGATGATTTAGATGTAGTAGCCAAATTGAACCATACCATGTGATGGTCACTGGCCCCCAGGTGACCTTCTACCTGGAGATCTGTGACCTGTGATGGAGAATACTAGCACTCAGACGTGACAGCCATAACGTCATCACATCATGCTCATTCTGATGCACTTTGGGATCTCAGCAGATTTCCTTGTAGTGCTTTAAGACAGGAAACATAGGGTGACTTCACATATTCATTCTGATGGCATGATTGGAAGTTATTCACCTGCGCTATTGAACCCTACTTCGCAGTTTGATGGTATACACTGAAAGTTGTTCAGCACTTGCTGATATGTGCATAGCACACTTATCTGTACCAATGGAAATATATTGAAAATCAACTATTTAGTAACTTGATGTTAGAAAATAAAATATACTATTTTTTGTTTAGATGCTAGGATCACTGCCTTGAAAAAGCTGCATAAGCCGGCAGTGAAACATTGACATGGTTATGGTGGCCAGTTAATTTTGATATGCTGATTTGATGAAGTAAAAGCATTTTAAGAAAAACGTTCTTGTGTCTGCATGATGTGTCTGGTTTTTGATGCAACAGCATATGTACCTGAAATAATCAGCAACAGTACCACACAGTATGTTAAAAAATATTTATGAAATGGCAAGCAAAAATCTAGAAATGTCATTGCCTGAGAGACGTCACCTAACCATCCTTTAAATCTCTATAAATGCATGATCAGGTGCTGAATCTCATTTTCCTTCCACTCAAAAAAACTAGTAAGCCCCTCCAGGATGTGCATCGTAGGATTTTGATGCACTTCCCAAGATATAAAGATACTTGGCCTTTGGCCTCATGCTTTACTGCATCCCTGGGGCATACATTAAAATCCTATAATGTACACCCTGTCATGCCTTATTACTTTCTTATTGCATAATACCATAGTGCCATGTAAAAAATATATAGGAGTGTTAAGATGCAGGATCTAGCATCCTCTGAAGAAGCCCCACCCAGCTGAGGTGAAACACTAGGTCCGATCACTGGCTTTGCCGGCATAGCTGTGTAAGCAGATGGAAAGTCTAGATTCAGTATCTTATCTCTCCTATGTGTATCTCATTGTCAGCCTCCAAAATCATATGTATTAAATATTTTTTAGGCTATGGTATGAAACAAAAATAGTTTTAACTTTCGGAACCTCTCCAAAACTCTAAGCTTCCCCCCTCCTTTTCCAAACTTGATGGCATCACCCTGGACACAGTCTCTGCCTATAAGTACCTAGGTGTCTGGCTGGACAACCAACTTGGCTACTCAACCCACATCAACTATATCCACCTGAGGCTCGGTGCCATGTATAAGAATAAAGATACCTTCCCTCTTCAAGTCTGCCACAAACTGCTCACTAAAACTAACCTAAAACTAGCCTCATTTTCAAATACGCAGACATTGTCTATGGTTTCCGCCTCCCCCACACATCCCTCTCCAGGCTGGACTTGCTTTTCAATGCCTTCTGCTGTTTCACCACAAATGCCTTCCTCACACATTCATCACTGCACCTTTTACTCCTCCCTCTCTCTCCCCTCCTGCCGACAACTCCACACCTCCATCCTCATCTCCAAATAATGGTTTGGGACCCTCATCCCTTACCTCTCCTCTCTTCTCTCCTCTCCCCCCCCCCTCTCTTTCTACCATCTTCACTCCATAGATTCTCATACTTTCGACCATCTTCCCCACTCTAACTCCGGTCAAGTGGCGTTCTCTTACCGTCTTCCCCATATTTGGAACTCTCTCCCCTCCTCTCGCCATCTTCCCCTTCCTTTCTCTCCTTCAAATGTGCCCTCTCCCACACGCCTCCACCCTCCTGTACATGCTACCCATCTTTCTAGTCCCCATTCCTTACACTGCTTACTCCCCTCCCCTCTCCATTTCCCCTCTCCCTACTCTCCCAGACATCTCCCTGAGCTCAAGCCTAATATTTATCTGTGTTGACTGCTGTGTTCCTTCGCACTGTGTTGAAATGACTTGTACTACTTATGCTCCCTAGTACAACTCTCACTGTATTTTTTTATGTTCTTGAAATATGTGCATTATAACCTATATTGTATTGCTCTATTGTACCCAGCCAAATATTGTTGTATTTTGCCTCCCTTACTCCCCGTTCCCCGGGTTGCACCTGGAAACAAGTTTCAGCTCTGTGTGCCTCTCCCAGTCATCAATTTTAACTAACTAACTAACTATTGCTGGTCATTTCAGGTGTATATGCTGCACATAGTGCAAACTTACTTTAAGTGAGGAAGGTGCATCATTTGTTTTTTAACTAACAGCCTTTGATTCAGCTTCAACACTTCAAGACACTTTGGGTCCTTACTACTGGCAATTAGCAGACTACAAACAGGAGTAAAACGCAAAATAAATGTGCTGCACAGCACCAATGACAGGTGCTAAAGGGTTTTGTTTTTGTAGGAAACATAGATTTGCAGAACCACCATGCAGGATGAAGAGTTAACCAGGGAACACCCTAGAGATAGCATTTTTTAGGAAGGGAATCCCAATCTGCCCATCTGTTTCTGATTAGTTGGGCCATATCTTGGCAAGTCACCTCTTTGCATTCTAAAGCCATATTACATGTTTCTGCACAGCTCAGTGATGCACCCTGCATGCTGTTCCAACAGTGTACAGTGAGTAACATGAATCAGTTTAAACCTATTTTCAATGCATATCTTGATAGAGTGGGGCCTGAGAGACTGCTGGGATTGCATGTTCAAAAGGATATCTCTGCTTGTTGGAAAAATATTCTGGGTCAGTCACTAGAGTAGAGTCCATATAAAATGGGCAAAGTTCAAGCAGAAACCTTTAAAACATTTATATTCCAGTAGGCATTTGAACTGTAGCTGATACCAGTATATCAGCCTGTATATTATAGATAGATGTGTTTTTAATGCTGTTGATTTTCTTGCAGACTTTATATGCTAATGTGATAATATTATTATTGTATGTCATGTGCTTTTGTATCTTGTTTTTAATATTGTACAGCACACAGAGTCCCCAGAATGGGGTGCTTTATAAATAAAGCATCTATCTATTTATCTACACAGACTGGATAGGCCAAACAGTCCTTTTCTGCCAATAGATTCTATAGGCCCAATTCCAAGATGCATGTCATAACTCATGGGTGTATGCAAGTTGTGACATGTGCTGCTACACCAGGTACCCTGCACCCTATTCCAGGGCAGGCAGGGTCCCTGGCACTTATCTCCTGTGACTTGCCCACAATCCCCTAGGGTCCATGGGGGGGTAGGCAGTGTGACACAGGCATAAGGGGGGCACACCAAAAAATGGACTTGAGTGGCACCCAGACTTATGGGAGGGCAGCACATTGATGGGGGGGTCTGTGGGGCATGGCTGTGCATGTTTTGCAGTGTTGTGGGGGGGCAACCATTGTTTTGCCAAGACAGACGCCCCTTAGATCAGCTAATTACTGGTCTAACCCCACAGTGGTGTAATGTGTCCTGGAATGGTGTAAGTGGGTTATGGCAGCTGCCCTTTCAGAATAGGGTGCAGGTGCTGCCATAACCCCCCATCTGCTGTGCCGTTGGGGCTGCAGCTGGTGGAAGGACCCTTAGATGCAGGTTGCCCATGCCATGGTGCAGGCCATGTCTTGGAATAGCTAACGGCATAACACATGTCACAAAGCGCGACTTGCACCATTGGGTTTGGCGTAAGTCACCTTGTGACATGCATAGCCCATTTTTGAATTGGGCCTTATGTTTCTAAGCAATAGGAGAGGACTAACATTCTTTTATTGTATGCACCAACTGTGGAAGATTGTTTTTTTGACTCTAGCTGGGGGGGGCAGGGTGAGCAAGCTACAGCACAATTCAGGATAACAGGCAACAGAAACACAATTAACTCTAACTGGGGAACAAGGAGAAAGGAGAGGCAAAATGAGCATGGAGGGTGAACTTTCTTTTGTTGTGTGCAGCAACTGTGGAAGATTAGGTTTCTGACTCTGACCAGTTGCTAGCCTTCACTTAAGTTCCTGAAGAAATGTGTAATTAATTTTGTGTGGCAAAACAATGTCAGTTATTTATTTCCCAACCTAGTATTATCTCCCTGGGATGTAAAATGTTAAAGCCAAAAGCCTGGGAAATTGTTGCTCCAGTTGTATCCTAGTATGTAACCATTATTCTCTAGCATATTATTTTTATCTGGCCTACTATGTTTGCTTAGTTATAACTGTGTTGTGTTACAGAAATGTTAATATAAGAAATCATTTGTATGCAGCTAGAGTTTCAATGTGGTATTTAACTAACCATTGGCAGTTCTAGAATTGTTTGCCTTCTGGTGAAACTAATAAGGAAAGTGGTGAGCTTGCCAAGGAAAAGTAAAGTCTGTGGGCCTGATTCTGAAAGAATGGCACAAGTCGTGGCCAAAGGCAACTTGCACCAAACTCACTTATGACATGGACCCTGTGCCCTATTCTAGAAGGGGCAGGGTCCCCGCGGCTAAGTCCTTTGACTTGCGACATGCGGATAGCTACGCCAAACTAAAGGCATAACCAAGGGGCATGTTGCAAGTCACATCCCCCAGCTGGTGAGCACAAGTGCCCCCCCAGAAAGCCCTGCAGGGCAGCAGTGTCCCCCAGCCCGCAATCCCCCAAACATGGTTATGCCCTGCAAGGATGTAGAGTCCCCAGCCCTGATCCCCAAACATGGCTATGCCCCACAGGACAGCTGCGTCCCCCAGCCCCTGATCCCTCAAACATGGTTATGCCCCACAGGGCAGCTGTGTCACCCTGGCCCCCGATACCCCAATACTGTAAGTGCCCCGCAGGGCATCTCACACCCCAGCCCCCAATCCCCCCTAGCAGTCCAAGCCCTGCAGGGCTGCCCACTCAGCCCATGCCCCCAAATCCCCACATCACTTAGAGCCCCACGAGGCAGCCCCATCCACCTCCTGATCCAGTCTCTGAACCCGAGACACAGGTCCCTGCAGTACCGCAAGCTGTACAAATATGTTGTACATGCAATTATCCTTGGTAGTCTAGTGGCCCCTCACCCGGCAGTACCAGTCCACCCCACCCCCCCCAACCCATCCCCAGCCAGTGACTGGCACAACCCACCTCTCACTTCCACGGCCAGCTGCCAAATGAGCTCCATATAAACACTAACTGTATAAACTCGCTCAATACCTGAATGTCATGCATTGAGCACATTTATACAGTAAGGGCTCATACGGAGCTCAGTCAGTGGCTGGCCATGGATGTGAGAGGTGGGTTGTGCCAGTCACCGGCTTGGAACAGGTCAGGGGGTACGAGATGAACTGGCACTGCTGGGTGGGGGGCCACTAGACTACCAGGGAAAATTGCATGTGCACCATATTTGTGCAGCTTGCAGCACTGCAGGATCTGTGTCTCCAGGGTCGGGACTGGATCAGGGGTGGACAGGGCTGCCTGTGAGGCTCTTAGCGATTTGGGGGTTCGGGGTCATGGTGTGTGTGGGCAGTCCTGTGGGGCTTGGATTGTTTGGGGGATTGAGGGGCTGGGGGTGCGAGATACCCTGAGGGGTACTTACTGTGTGGGGTATTGGGGGCTGGGGGTGTGTGTGTGTGTGATGCCCTGTAGGTCACCTACTGTGGTGTTCTGGGCACGAGGGGCAGGGCACATGTCTTGGGTGCTGGTCTTCTGGCAGGTCTACACAACCCCTGGAGGGTGTACGTACAGTTATACCAGCTAAATGCTGGTGTAACATACGTTGCGGGTTCACCTCTGGGGGTTGTTGTAGAATCCCGTCATTGGGGACTTTGTTGCTGCCCTGCCAAAATAGGGCACAACTGCTGCCGTAAACCCCCTAGCACCATATCACAGGGGGTTTAGGGCATAAATGCTGGCGTATGTCCACTTTGGCGCAAGTGGCCTGCGGCATGTTGCAGGCCACTTTGTAGAATACTGCATGTCACAAATGCTGGTGTAACTTGCTACTTGCACCATTCTTTTTGGTGCAAGTAAGGTTACGCCAGTTGTAGCCTTTTGAGCATTGGGCCCTATGTGTTTTGCTCACAGACAGAAATTGAAGAGGCTTTTTGAGACAACATAAGTGGGGTAAGTTGTGGGAAAACCTGTTGAAATAGTGTCTTTTATATTGTCTGTAGGGTAAATTGAGACCAGCCACAGTAGCCCACATTTAAGGGCTATAATAAAAAGCTGTGTCTTGCCCAGTGGTTTGGGAACTGGGTGAGAATTGTTTGGCCAGAAACCTCAGCTAGGTGATAACTGGAGGAGGGGCTGAGTGAGTCATATTTCTGATTGCAGGTTGGTTTTGGATTGCTATATAAAGACCCAATGGCAACAGCCAATTAGGGCTGTCCTCAAGTGAGCCAATTAGCCATTGCCTGATGCAGTGCAATGTCTCAGCAGGTTGCACACTCGCCTCTGAGGCCAGAAGATCAGAATGCTGTGGGTTCTATCCCCACACCAGGCACTTGGTTTAAATCCCAATACTGACACTGTAGTGCAGCATGAGAGAGGTGCTGCACTTCTGAGGTGCCATCTCTCAGATGAGACATTAAACCGAGATCCCAACTGTCTGTTCTGGTGGTAGTTCAGGTGGATGTTTAAGATCCCATGGCACTTCTCGAAAGAATAGGGGAATTTTCCCCTGTATCCGGGCCACATTCCCCCCATTTGCTAAAAATACCACCAACAGCTTAATCTGGTTGGTTCATTGTCAATCAGTTGGCATCCATCTGTATCCCTTTCCCCTGGGATGAGGCTGAAAATAGGCAGAATTGCCTAGTTCTCCTTTCCCAGTCAAAAAAAAACTAAACTAAAGAAGCATCCATCAAGTGGACCTCCTTGCTTCAGATCTCGGTGCAAAGGACAGCACAGGGGAGTCAGCCAGGGGAGGTAGCTGGCTGCTGTACACTCTGCCCTGCAAACCATGAGTAGGTAAAAGGGGTAAGCAGGTGTCTACAGCCACAAGGCATCAGGTAGGAAAAAAGATGCAGCACCTTATAGAGGGGTAAGCTACACCAGAGTTTCAGAATTTACAAAAACCTAGGGTTCGTTGAAACTCCCTATATTTGGTAGGATTATAAAGGGAATTTAAAGGGGTAAAATAACAGAGAAAGCAGGTAGGATAGGATGATGGGAGTGGTGCAGTGTAGTGGCTGTGGAGAAGTAGTCTTCAGGGAGACTTTCTGGATTATGCTTTGCTGCCATATCTGTGTGCACCTCTCTGTGCTGAGGGAGGTTGCTGCCAGACTCAGGGTTGAGTTGGCTTGTGTTCAGAGGACCTTCTCCCAACCCAGGGACCACCTAGTCCACCACCGCTACCTCAGAGGTTGACCAGATGAAGGAGGAGCTGCTGGAAAACAGTGTGCTCGGGGGGCGGTTAGGATGGTGGAATGTAGGCACATCTCACAACCCGTTCCACTGCAAAACTGCTATGCTGCACTGGCAGAGAGGGAAAATACTACAGATGCACCTGAAGTACAGTAGTGACCTGGGTGAATGTTGGGGCTTCCATAGTGGAGACCACAAAGGGGAGAGTGGCAGAGGACCCCATAGGAGCAGGAGGAAGCGCATTCTAATGCGGGACTCCAGAGTGATGGGGTATAGTTGGGGACAGGAAAGGATGAGGAGAGGGAGGCTTAGTACCTTCTAGGCACCATGGCTCACAGGGATGGAAAGAAGATCCAAAGAATCACTGGGGCAGCAGGAAGGGAAGGAGAGCTAGACATCATTGTCCATCTGGGGACTAATGACCTGGCTAGTGATGAGCCAGCAATAATTCAGGAGAAGTTCAGGGAATTGGGGAGGGATCTTAGGCAGGTGGCACAATCTTTGACCTTCCAGAAGTGCTACCTATCTATGACAGGGGGAGGACAGGATTCTCCACACCAGGAACTTCAATGCATGGTTGAAGTTATCGTGCAGAGAGGAGGGTTTCAGCTTCATTTGGAACTGGGGCCCCATCTGGAGGGATAAGGGCCTGTACGGGGACAACGGCCTGCATCCGTTCAGGAGGAGAATTGTAGTCCTCAGTTAATGATTGAAATGCTACATTGCCCATCATTTAAACTAGCCAGTGGGGGAGGCAGAAAGACAAAAGTAGACATAAACTGCCCCCCCACAGACAAACAAGGTCAGCAAGGGGAATCCTGTGGGGATGAAACCCCAAAAAGAACCATATAACAAAGGATTCCAGGGGATAGAAGGCAAGAGTGATGATGAGACAGATAGTGGAGGAAACATGGGGGGCAAATTGGAAACAAGAAAGGGGTGGCAGCACAATCTGGAGAGCATTGTGTGCAAATGCTCAAAGTCTAGGCAACAAGACTGCATACCTAGAGGCCACCATTGCAGAATCAGACCTGGATATGGTTGCAATTATTGAGTCCTGGTGCAATGAACACCAGAATTGGGATGTGGCCATACCTTTATGTTAGGGACAAAACAACAGCCACAGAAATACAGGGAGAGCAGGGAGGAACTGAGGTACTGTGGGTTGCCCTGGAAACACATAAGGGAGCCACTATTCACACTGGAATGATATACAGACTTACAGCACAGAGGAGCAAGGTGGATAAGGACATGATGGAAGCCATCCAAAAGATGACATGCAAGGGGGAGGTGTTGCTGGTGAGGGACTTCAATCTAGCAGATGTGGATTGGAGCCTACCAGCTGCAGCAACAGTCAGAAGTAGGGACATCCTGGATTCCCTACAAGGGGCATTCCTGAGGCAACTAGTTAAAGAAGCCCACTCATGGGGGGTGATACTGGACCTGGTACTGACAAACAGGGACAGCGTTGCTGATGTCACGATGAGTGACAACCTGGGGTCCAGCAATTACCGTACAGTGTGGTTCTATATAAGGACTGAGCCAGAACCAAGCCACACTAAGACTAGGGTCCTGGACTTCAGCAGGGCCAATTTCTGGAAAATAGGAGAATGCCTCAGGGACAACCTGGCAGGGATAGAGGATCTGGGGGAATCGAGGAACTATGGACAAAAATGAAGGGAAGCATTGAAAAGCAACAAATCACCATTTTGGTGGCACAGAAGGCTGAGGCATCTCTGCCTTATTTCATGCCACACCAGTGACATAGGATTGGGAATGACCTTGGGCTGATGGGGACTCTGCATGGGGAGTGGGAGCAGGATTGAGCTGTCTTGCGGTGGCTCTCCTCTCCTGGGCAGGGGGGGGTCACCCTCCTGCAGTCCCACCATCACTGGGTGGAGGTCCAGTGGTGGTGCAAGCAGGCATGGGTGATCGGTAGGGTGGGGAGTCCTGCAGTGTGTGTCTTGCGTGTGCCTCCATACATGCAAGCTGACGCCAAGGAGGTGAGGGTGGGGGGGGGAGCCAGGAAAAAAATAATAAATAAAGAATAGAAAAAAAAAAAAGAAAAAGCAACAAACCTCTGTGTCAGGCAGGTTAACAAGGGCAAGAGAAAAAAGAGACCACTATGGTTCTCTAAAGGAATAAGGAAGGTGTCACCTGCAGCTACTCCTCAGGGGCACAAATACAGGTCATCAAGAAAATGCTAAAAGACATCATAAAAAGAAAGGGATGGCACTGCCACTTTGATCCTTCATGCAGGAGTGAATAATATACAATGTCAGAGCTTTACTGATATCAAAAATGAATATAGGAGCATAAGGGAAGAAGTAAATAGACTGAGCTATAAAATGTTCATATCAGAGATTTTGCCAGTACCAAGAGAAAGTACTGTTAACATGAACAAAATCAAGTTAATTAAATAATTGGCTTAGGCAGTGGGCACTACAAGAGGGTTTGGGATGTGTAACCCACTGGGAAGAATTTGAGGACAAACAAGTGTATTATTGTCAAGACAAACTTCACCTTAGTAAAAGAGGCAGCAGAAAACTAGGGCTGACAATTTGAAGCATTGTAGACACTGCTTTAAACTGAATTTGTAGGGGAGAAGGGCTACTAAGCAGGCAAGCCATATATGCCAAACAATGATTAACATCCACAAAGAAAGTTTTTCTGAGATGGTCAGACCACATAATAGTGGCAAATAGAGTTAAAAGTTTGGTCACTCAATGCCAGGAACCTAAACATAAGAAAGAAATCAGAACTGCAAGTTCTACTTATAGAGGAATAACTAGACATTTGCATGGTAACAGAGACATGGTGGGAGCAGGGTGTTGTGTGGAATACAGAAATAGAAGGTTACAAACTGTTTTCAAAGGTAAAGGTGAGCCAAAAAGGTGGAGGAGTAGCAATATACATTAAAAATGCAATTAACACCACATTACATAATATGAGTGACTCGAGTGATACATAATCATTATGGCTAGCATTACAAGTATCAAATGATAGGAAATTGTATTTGGAGGTTTACTATAGGGCTCCAGGTACTAATAAAGAAAATGATGCTAACTTGGAGTCTGAGATAGAGTGGATGGTGGAAGATATGGACGTTATAGTCATCGGAGACTTTAACCATCCAGAGATAAAATGGAATGAACTGAACATTACTAAATCTAATAATAATAATTTCTTCCTAGACATGTTGAATACAGCAGGGTTAAGACAATTTATGTTCAAACCTACTAGGGGGTGAAAACATCCTCGATCTCATTATTACTAATAAAGAAGATGTAGTGGGCAACATCAAGATGGGGGAGAGCCTAAGTAATAGCTTTCATAACATAACTGAGTTTGTTATCAAGAGGAATATTAAAGGTATTGCCAGGGGTTCATCTATAGCTAAAAATTATAAGAAGGTCGACTTTACTAGAATTAAATGGGAATTAGACAAATGGGGCTGGGAGACTGACTTTATAGGGAAAATGGTAAATTAAATTTGGAACATATATAAGATTAAATTACTAGGACTAGAGGATGTATATATACTGAACAAGAAAATGTACAATAGAAGGGGGGAAGAGGCCTGCTTGGTGCACAAATAAAGTAATCAAGTTGAGTGCACAAAAGAAGAGGGTGTTTACTAAAATGAAAATAAAGGGAGCAGAAGAAAGCAGGGATGTGTACAAAAGCACATTAAAGAAGCTAAAAAAATCCATCAAAGAGGGAAGGACAAGAATAGAATTCAACTTAGGCCATTGGAAGGATAACGGGAAGGGTTTCTACACTTACATTAGTGCCCAGAATAGAAAAAGCAATCAAAAAGGCCCTATAATAACAGCGGGTAAGGAACTACATAAGAATGAGGATATGGCAGAGGATTTTAATAAGTATTTTGGCACAGTGTTCATAGCAAAAATCTCAAGTAGAATTAAAATGAAAGAAAACATTTGTGACAAATTGAATGTAAATATTACAACCTCTGAAATAATGAATATCCTTAGGAAATAAAAAGTAAACAAATCTTCGGGCCCCAGATTGACTAAGGCCATGGCTGTTTAAAGAAGTTGGAGAGCATCTGGTACATCCATTGGCCAGGATTATAAATATGTCTATCTCATCCGGTTAAGTGCCAGACGATTGGAAACTGGCAGTAGTCATTCCACTGTATAAAAAATGAAGTAGATCAGAAACAGCAACTTACATGCCAGTGAGTTTCATACCTATTTTGGGTAATATAGCTGAGACCTTGTTGAAAGCAAAATTAGAGGACAACCTTAACATCTTAGGCTGGGAGGATAGCAAACAACATGGCTTTAAAAAAATAGGGGTTGCAGTACAAACTACCTATGCTTTTATGAGTACTTTAATAAAAATTTGAGTGAAGGAGTTCCAATAGACATTATATTCCTAGACTTTCCAAAGGCATTTGACAAGGTACCTCATGATAATTTGTTATATAAAATGGAGAATATAGACATTGACAGAAGAATAATAAAATAGACACAACATTGGCTGAACGGAAGAACGCAGAGGGTTAGGATACATGGGGAATATTCACAGCCTGTTGCATTTACCAGTGGGGTACTGCAGGGCTCGGTGATGGGGCCTGCCCTGTTTTCACTTTTTATAAGCGACTTGCATCACAATGTGAATAACAAGATAATCAAATTCACGGACAACATAAAGCTGGGAGGACCTGTGAAAACAGAGGAGCAACAGATCAAATCCAGAAAGTACTTGGAAGCAATAGAAAGTTGGTCAGTAAAAAATAAAATGCCACTGAGTCTGGATAAAACTGCAGTGATGCATTCAGGTAAAAACGATATACAGTGCCTTCAGAAAGTATTCACCCCCCCTTGGATTTTGTTACATTTTGATGTGTTACTACCAGAATTTTTAATGCATTGAAATTATTTTTTCCCCTTGATTCACACAGCATACTCAACAATTTAAAGGGGCAAAAATATTTTTATCGTGTAACAAAAATTTATGAAACATTAAAAACTGAAATATCTTGTTTACTTAAGAATTCAGCCCCCTGAGTCAATACTTTGTAGAAGTGCCTTTGGCAGCAATTACAGCTTTGAGTCTTCTTGGGTATGTCTGTATCAGCTTTGCACATCTGGATTTGGGGATTTTCGTCCATTCTTCCTTGCAGATTTGCTCAAGCTCTGTCAAGTTGGATGGGGAATGTTGGTGAACCGCAATCTTTAAGTCTTTCAACAGATTCTCAATGGGATTCAAGTCTGGGCTTTAGCTGGGCCACACAAGGACATTCACCTTCTTGTTCTGAAGCCACTCCAGTGTTGCTTTGGCTGTATGCTTGGGTTCTTTGTCCTGTTCGAATGTAAATCTTTGCCCCAGTCCAAGGTCTATTGCAGACTGATGCAGGTTCTCCTCAAGGATGCGCCTGTATTTGGCTCCATTCATTGTTCCCTCTATCCTGACAAGTGCCCCAGTCCGTGCCACTGAAAAGCATCCCCATAACATGATGCTACCACCACCCTGCTTCATGGTAGGGATGGTGTTACATGGGTGATGAGCTGTGTTCGGTTTGCGCCAGGCATAGCGCTTTGCATTCAGGCCAAAGAGTTCAATTTTTGTTTCATCAGACCAGAGAATCTTTTGCCACATGGTCTCAGAGTCTGCCACATGCCTTCTTGCAAACTCCAGGCATGCTATTATGTGGCCTTTTCTCAGGAGTGGCTTCCGTCTAGCCACTCTCCCATAGAGGCTACATCTGTGAAGTGCTGAAGAGATTGTTGTCCTCTGGACAGGTTCTCTCATCTAAGCCATGGAACTCTGTAGTTCTGTCAGGGTGGTCATTGGGTTCTTGGTCACTTCCCTGACCAAGGTCCTTCTTGCCCGGTTGCTCAGTTTGGGAGGATGGCCTGCTCTAGGAAGAGTCTGGGTGGTTCCATAATCTTTCCATTTCCTAATGATGGACTTGACTGTGCTCCTGGGAACTTTCAACACCCTAGAAATATTTTTATACCCCTCCCCAGATCTATGCCTCCTCACAATTCTATCACAGAGTTCTACAGACAGCTCCTTGGTCTTCATGGTAGAGTTTCTGCTCTGACATGCGCTATCAAGAGTGGGACCTTATATAGACAGGTGTATTTCCTCTGAAATCAAGTCAGCCATTTGAACTGACCACAGGTGGACTCCATTCAAGTTTTAGAGTGATCGCACAAGGAAATTGGATGCACCTCAGCTTAATTTGGAGTGTCATAGCAAAGGGGGTGAATACTTATCAAATCAAGACATTTCAGGTTTTTATTTTATATTACATGTACAAAAAATTCCAGAAGTTTCATTCCACTTTGACATTATAGAGTAATTTGTGTATATACGTGACAAAAAAATCCCATATAAATGTATTTTAATTTGAGTTTGCAACATCACAAAATGTGACAAAATCCAAGGGGGGGTGAATACTTTCTGAAGGCACTGTACAACAGACATACAACTTATGTGGAAAGGTGATTAAAGTAACTGTCTTAGAGAAAGATTGTGGAACCTGAGTAGACAACAAGCTTAATTTCAAACAGCATAGAACAAAAGTAACTAGTAAAGTAAACTATATGAGAAAAAAATATAACAAGAAGTTTTATAAATAAAAAATAATGGATGCCTGGTAACCATTGTACAAACTTTATGTAAGGCCCCACCTTGATTTTGGGTCTATGTTGTGGAATCCATATACACAGGGGGAAATTGATAGGGTGGAGAAACTACAGAGACATTATACAAAAATGGTAGGATCGCTAAGGAAATATGATTATAAGAACAGACTGTTACAAATTGGACTTTTTTTCTTAAAGCAAAGAAGAACAAGAGGGGACTTAATGTCAATGTACAGAATAATGAATGATTCAGCCCTAAGGGAGGAATTGGGTATATTAGTACAGGAGAAATCTATAGGCCTGAGAGGACATAAAATGCAAATTAAACTAGACACCGCAAAGAATAACATGAAACATTATTCATTTATAAACAGAGTTGGTAGGCTTTGGAATAAAATGCCCAGCGAGATAGTAAATAGTTGTTCTATACACATCTTCAAAAAGCAAATAGACAGCTGGCTGACTAGGAATGAATACAAATGGACCCACTGATGTGGGGAACGGTGACTATGGGCTAAATAGCATTCTTCTGTTCTAACTCCAGTATGAATACCCAGTATGAAAACATAGCAGAAAAAGTAAGAGCAGAAAAACTAGCATTTAGAAAATACAAAGACACAGAAGGAGGAGGATAGGGAAAACAATCAGGAGAAACAAAGGAAAGCGGGGAAGGCAGTTATATGTACAAAGGCATAAACAGAGAAGAATATTGTCCAATCAGTAAAAGAAGGTGATAAAACTTTTTTTAGATAAATAAGATATATATAGATACATAAGCAAGAAGAGGAGGACCAAAGAGGAATAGTAAGGATAAAAGGGGAAGAAGAGGTTTGCGAGGAGGAGGACCAAAAGAAGGCACTTTAATGAAGTCCCACTTCATTAAAGTGGAACAGGGAGGAGGTAGGAAATTACAGACCTATCAGCCTGACTTCGGTAGTGGACAAAGTAATGGAAACACTATTCAAGGAAAGGAAAGGATAGTGGAATACCTTTTGTAACCAGTGGATTACAGGATCCAAGGCAACATGTATTCACAGGGTGGAGGTCTAGCCAGAACAACCTGATTGAGTTCTTTGACTGGGTGACCAGAGTAGTGGATCAGGGAGGAGCGATAGATGTGGCATTCCTGGATTACAGTAAGGCCTTTGACATCATTCCACATAGAAGACTGGTGAACAAGCTGGCTTGAATGGGAGTAGGTCAAAATGTTATAAACTGGGTAAGAAGTTGGTTAAGCTAGTGCAGTCAGAGGGTGGTGGTACATGTCCACTCTGGAGAAGGCGGGGTGCCTCAGGGCTCAGTACTAGGCTGGTCCTCTTCCATGTCTTTATTAATGACTTTGAGGAAGGCTGGAAGGGAAAGTATGCCTGTTCATGGATGACACAAAAATCTGCAACAGAGTAGACACACTAGGGAGGGTGGAAAAAATTTGAGATTATTTAAAAAAGTTGGAAGAATGGAAGAATGGTCAAGGGTTTGGCAGCTGGGTTTCAATGCAAGAAAAGTGCAAAATCATGCACTTGGGGCACAGAAACCTGGGGGCTACGTACCAATTGGGAGGGGAAGTATTGGCAACCACCAAACAGGAAAGGGACCTGGGGTAATCATTTCTGATGATCTGAAGGAAGCCAAGCAGTGTGATAAGGCAGTGGGGAAGGCTAGCAGGATGCTCAGGGTACATAGGGTGGGTTATCATGACTAGGAAAGAGGTAATATTACCCCAGTACAGTACCCCAGTACAGATAATTGTGAAGACCCCACCTCGAGTACTCTATCCAGTTCTTGAGGCCTCACCTCCAGAAGGACATTGACATTGATAAGGTGGAGGCAGTACAAAAGAGGGCTACCAAAATGGTGCCAGGCCAGCATCAAAAGCCCTATGAGGAGAGACTTAAGGAAATGCATACGTACTCTCTGGAGGAGAGGAGGAAAAGGGGAGATATGATAGAAATATTCAAATACCTAACAGGTATTATTAAGGTACAGAAAGGTAGCATTTTCCATAGAAAAAGAAGCTCAAGTACAAGGAATCATGCTATGAAGTTGGAGGGGGAAGGCTCAGAGGAAATGTGAGGAAATACTTCTTCAAGGAGAGGGTGGTGGACACCTGGAACAGCCTTCCAGTGGAGGGGTTGAGTGCCAAAATGGTAATGGGATTCAAGCATGCATGGGACAGATACAAGGGGACCTTGGTAGTAAGGCAAGGGGAGAAGACCACTGGAGATATCGAGTAGGGTCTGCGGTGGCACAGAAGGCAGGGAAAACTGGGCAGACTAGGTGGGCCAAGAGGTCCTTATCTGCCAACAATTTCTATGTTTCTAAGTATAAACACCCTGCATGAGAAAGATCCGGAAAGAAAGCAATTGTGAAAAACAAGCATGAGCTCAATTGCTAGGGAGCCTAGTTCTGCAACTAGTAACTTAATTCAGACACCAGAATGTGCACTGTAACAAGTGACTGCAACCAGAATACTTCCACAATCTGACTGCTGGGATGCAGCAAGCTGGTTCTAGACTTAGTAACCCAGAACCACTGCATTCAGAGTAGTTCCATGTATATAACAGTTCCAGAACCACTGTTCTGGATGTATACTAGATACAGACCCAGCCTGCCCTTCAGCATTCCATTTCTGAGTGCACTCAGCTTCCCAAATTAATCAAGACTGTTCTGGGAGAATTCCAGTTCCAGATTGTTTCTGGTTTTTATACCAGATAGGTACTATTTGTTATTTGAGCATTTCAAGTGCAAACCAGAATCGTTGGATGTCCTGATAGTGGTGTCATAATCCAGAATGTTACATGCAAATTAGATAAAGGAATGGATGGCAGATCAGTAGAGAATGGGTGATGTATGTACACATATATTTTCATGTTTGCTTGTACATGGACAGCAAACATGTTGTTACAATAACCAAGTTGCAGGAGTGTGTCACTGTCAGGTCCAATACAGCTCAGGCTGCAGTAGGCTCAACAGTGATAGTCCAATGATCAGCCAGGCTGATCTAGACATGGTTTTCTTCTTGCTGGGCAGAATCTTCATGTAGTTGAAAGAGCAATCCTGTCCTATCACAGAGAGGCTCGACACCCTGCACACATATGGAAAAAAAAGCAACTCTTTCTACTCTGTCTGCCAGCATATTCTTCCTTGCCCCCTGCTACACAGCTGAACTGCCCCTGCACACATGGAAAAAAGTGCAGTTTCATCCCATTGAAGATTTTATCCTAAGTATGGCTGTTTAGCAGCATAGGCACTGTGTTTTAAAGCCAGCTGTCAGCCGCTATAAACTCCAATGCGAAACACTGTCCATGCAGCTTACTGTATTTGATTGAGTGGCACTTCTTCCACACTGATAACCACCCAGATGGTGGTCAAACGCTATGCCCATCTTGTCAGCCAGCTGGTTTGATTTATCAGTGAACACTGGTCTCAAAATAGGAACACCACGGTCACTGGATGCTGTAAATCACAGTGCAATGCATGCTCCATCCTGGTGTCCTTGCCTTCTCTGCACTGCCTTTAGTCCTTGCTTCTGCCACTCACTCACTCAGCCAGAATAGTCTCCTTCAAGTGGACAACATGGCTGATGCTGGAGACATCCACTCCAAATTTAGCAGTGAGGTCTTTTTGGTTGCTTCCAGGTGAGACAGCATTCTCTTGAAGTTTTTCCTGTTTAGTGAGAGAGAGGGCCAGATATTCAAAAGGGTTGCACCATGCGCAATAGGGTTGCGCCTGCGCAAGTCCGAACTTGCTCCATTCTGCGATATTCAGCAGAAGGCAGTTGCGCCACAGAAAACATGCTGAGCAACAGTGCAATGCAAATGAATGCATGCTGAACTGGAGGGGGAGGAACCATGCATAAACTGCACAGCCCGATATTCAGCCGGGCTGTGCAGAGTTGTGCAGGCGCAACCCCCAACCTGCGCCTGCAGGACTTTGAGCCCCAAAAAAGGCTTGAGTCGAGGGCCACCCACAGGTGAGCTGCTGTATTGCAGGGCGCAACACAGCAGCTGCCACCTGTGGCTGGCCCTCAACCTCTCTGTGCCCCCTCACCAGCCCGATCGCGGGCGGCAATGTGTCCCCCAACACATCCCTGGTGGTCCAGTGGACTGATAAGCCCGATCGAGGGCTGGCGTAAAAACACCCCCACCTCCCGAATATATCCCTGATGGTCCAGTGGACCGATGAGCCCGATCGCGGGCTGGGTTTTCAAACACACCCCCCACCTCCCGATCATATCCCTGGTGGTCCAGTGGACCAAAAATCCCGATCGTGGGATGTGGTTGGCAACCCCAAACACATCCTGGTGACCTAGTGTCCCGCACCCACCACCCAAGCCCACCACCCCATTCCCCCAGCTGGCAGTGACAGCATCCCACCTGCACCCCGTCATCGCCCGCCGACTGACTGCCCGGTAGGGCTGCATGCCCATTGGTGCAGAGCAAGAGCCAATGGGCATGCAATGCTCATCAAGACAATTCAGTTTTGTGAATGAAATTCATTCACAAAACTGGACTATCTATATAATATAGGCTACGCCCTATGGCTCTTTCTCTGCACCAATGGGCGTGCAGCCTACCAGCAGTCAGTCAGCAGGCGGCGGGCAGCAGAGGTGGGATGCTGCCGCCCGCCAGCTGCGGGGGGGGGTGGTGGGGCTTCATGGGTGGGTGGGTGGGGGACACCAGGTCACCAGGGATGTGTTTGGGGGTGACAACTACATCCCGCGAA
The DNA here is from genome assembly GCA_016271365.2 of Neoceratodus forsteri. Taxonomy (NCBI): domain Eukaryota; kingdom Metazoa; phylum Chordata; order Ceratodontiformes; family Ceratodontidae; genus Neoceratodus; species Neoceratodus forsteri. The sequence goes on along the minus strand of CM057456.1, from coordinate 1,152,381,928 downwards.
TCGGGATTTTCGGTCCACTGGACCACCAGGGATATGATCGGGAGGTGGGGGTGTTTAATACTCCAGCCCGTGATCGGGCTTATTGATCCACTGGACCACCAGGGATATGATCGGGAGGTGGGGGTGTTTTAATTACTTCAGCCCACGATCGGGTTTATCGGTCCACTGGACCACCAGGGATATGATCGGGAGTTGGGGGGGTGTTTAATTACTTCAGCCCGTGATCAGGCTTATTGGTCCACTGGACCACCAGGGCTGTGTTGAGGGAGAGACACATTGCTGCCCGTGATCGGGCTGGTGAGGCGGGGGTATTTACGCTATGCCCACGATCGGGCCAGTGGGGGGTGGTGGTGGGGTTTTAACGCTCTTTTGCCCATGATTGGGCTGCAGGGGGCATCCTTCCCCGACGGCTGCTGCCTGGCAGGGCGCCAGGCGCAAGTCCTCAGGGATCGGCGCACCTGCATGCTAATGGCATGCAAATGGGGCCATAATCAGATGCAAATGGCCCCCCCTGTGCCTTGCATGAATTATAGCCCCATTTGCAAGTCACCTTTTGAATATCGGGATTTTGCGCATGGCACAATGGTACTTGCGCCACCACAAGTTGAATGCTCCACTTTGGCAACTTGCGGTGGCGCAAGTTCCACTGCGCCATGCACAGTGGCTGTGGTTGGGGGGTGATATTCAAAGGAGTTGCTCAATAGCGCAACTCCTTTGAATATCTCCCCGGACACACCCCTGCACAACTATTTTGCGCAGCGCAAGGGCTTGCGCTTATGAATGGCACAGTTTGAATATCCAGCCCAGAGTCTTTTGTTTAGCCATTGTATCACCAGTAGATAACTGGAGAGTTGGGGGGACAAAACTGGCCACTAATTACCCTAGATGTGGTTGAATAACTACATTTAGCACCTTGTTACCTTGACTGGGAGCCACCAACTGCTGAGATTGGGCAGCAGATTTAAAAGCACAGTCAGAAGAAAAAGGCACACAACTGAAAATGGCAAGGTATAAAACCAAGAAAGATTAATGTATGGTGGTATTACAGAGAATTGGGACACAGACTTTTGGGCCATTTAAACAAAATGTGCTTATCACTGAAAGGCATGCAAGCGGACTTGACTGTTCCTTTTTTACTAATAAAAGTTGTTTAAAAAATATCATATATTGTCTTCTACCTCTTTCTCCATCGGTTGTCCAGGGTGGGAGACAGCCAGTAACAGAGAGAGCTCCAAAGGTTCATTGTGGGGCTTGTACCAGGGGTGAAAGATCATTCCTCCCAGTATGTTTAGCTAGGGTTCAAAACTCCGGAGGGACTGTGGGGGAGCCACAATGGGTCTCCTACAAAACATTGATAAGTTTGGAGTTACATGAGAGGGGCAGGGAGTAACTCTTCCAATAGGGCAGTGGAATCTGGCTACAAGCATCATCTGTGATCATTCGGATGATGGCATGTACAGTCGGCTAATCAGTTGCTTCATTTTTCAGGGCTTTACATTTTATGTCAGTCGGTTTCTGCCTGTGATGTAAGGATTGTGACTGGTCCATCCTTTAGGACCAGTCAGTGAGAACAACAAAAATAGATGCACACACCGAAGGCTGGTGTTGAGGAGAAATCTGAAGTCTCAACACCATCCTTTGGTGTGTGCATCTGTTTTTGTCACCCTCAGTATTTGATGTCATAAATTGCACCTTCAGGAGCTCTAGTTTCCAGTGCATCATGTTTTTTTTTAAGGACCAAGCAGATCCTTAAAGAGCTAGTGGACTGAGCTGTTTTCTTTACACAATGAGTTTGGGAGTATGACTATTCAGACAATAATTTACCTCCCTTCCCTTTTTTATGTACTACCTTGTCTTGGTATGTTTTTTTGAAGTCAGGTAAACTGCTGGCTCCTCAGACAGTGGTACAGTATTGCAGGTAGGTGGACACCTATCCTAGCCTATCAGGAGGTGACATCTTGGGGGAAAGCATGGTATAAGAGTTGCAGTTTGAAAACCATGGAAATCAAGCTGTTAGCCTTCTTGTAATTTCCAAATGAGCCTGTATTACTGTCCAGATCAGTATGTACAGTAGGGTAGGGTATTTAATATATTTAAAATGATTGTTGTCGGCACCCTTGACTTGTGGTCATGTCACTGTCTGAGTGATTCTGTGCAATGATTTAGTGCAGGAGCTAGCGGACAGTACTGCTTGCACGTGCATGAAGTGTCTCATCTTCCCTTGGAAGCTGTTAGTATCATCACATCACAGCAGTCCTTGACGTCACTCAGTTGTGTGTACTGAGCAGGTTTCTGGCAGATACAAATAAAATTACAGGATGTTGCCATGGTGCAATAAGGTAATTTGGCTGATTCAGCTTGAAACACTGAGCAGTTCTGAGGTGGGAGGAACAGGTGTGAACGGCAGGGGGGTATAAATGCACTGATGCTTGCACATGAGTGCCCTGATTCCCTTTTTTCCAAGTGTGCTGAACACTCAGTTGATGCAACCTGACCCTTCATCCAGTTCGAAATCACAGCTGGGTCCCTTTATCAGAGTGAGCCAAGAAGATACATTGTTTTAAAATGTTGTTTCATTGTGTTTAATGGCATTAGATCACAGCAGTGGAAACAACAACAGCGCTGTCAACAACAGTGCATCATAAACAGTGCTGTCAAATACAGTGGCAGTACAAAATGCCATGACATGAAACAGCACCAATGGTAGTGGTCGGAAACCACACCAACGACTGCTACCATTGCTAAATAACATACTGCACACTTTGCCCCCTACACCCCCCATTATTAATATAACCAACTCCAAGGGGTGCGGATCTCAGGGAAAAGTAGAAACTGGGGAGGGGGGATTTATTTTCCATGCTTGCAAGAATAAAAACACACTTGGGGTGGGGAGAAGATGAAAAACACGATTCAGGAGACCAGAAACAGAACCCTGGTCTCCCGATCTGTGTTGCACAAGCTGCTTCTGTTTTAGCCTTTCCACCATGGGATCAACTTGGCCAACTTCTCCATTTTTTTAATTCTTATCCACTTCCATGATTGCCTTGATAACTATAGGGGTAGCAGTAGTTAACATTCGCTATTCTACCCCTGTCACTATTCAGGCATGCTCGGTTATTGCAGCGTGGTTTAGACGTCACTACATTGAAAGCACTTTTTTAACCGGGTACCATGTTTAATCATGGTGTTCTGGATGATTGATTTTGTGGCACTGATGCTTATGGCAAGTTTGTTTTAAACAGCAAACCTCTGCCGTCTCCTGTTATGTCTGTGGATGGACGAGTTCAGTCTGTAATACTGCACATGAAGCTGTACATGCTGGGAAAAGAAGCTGCTGTCATTGCAGCATTACTGTGAGTGAAGCATCTTGTATGTCAACAAAAAGGGAGTGTTCTGAGAGTAGAGTGTAGTCCAGGAAACTGACCGAAACTTGTAGCAGATAAAAGGAACTCAGCACCGGCAGTAGGTTGTTTATGATCAGTAGGTAATTTTGTACACAATTACCTTTAGTACAGTTACAGTGCAGTTAATAAACAAGGTGAGACAGATACATTACATGACTGAAACAAAGCAGCAGCTTTCCCCCCATGACGTCAGTACTGGTCTGCATTTCAAATGATGGAGCTGCACATCCAGTGAGAACATGATCGACTGGAAATCTATAAAAATAAAATACAAATCAAATCAATGCTCTGCTTCCGATTGTTATATGAATCCAACAGCCCTAGAATCTGCACTAGGAAGTAAATAGCATAATAAATCAGGTATTCCACTCCACTAGTTCTTTATTTCATGTATTAAAGATGTGGTGGGAAATTTTAAATAAAAGAAGGCATCCCAGCTGCTTGTGGACTAAGGATCCCACCTGTTGTTTAGCATACTGCTACGCGATCAATCCCGTAGTACTCACAGAACTAATAGAGTTTCTATTAGTTCTATGGTTGTACCATAGGCAGTTGGTAAATGCACGTTCAGTGCTATGCTATGTTGCGCCATGCAACTGTTATAGCAGTGGCAATCGTAGTAGAGAAAAGTGACCGGCTACACATTTACAAAATAAACAAATTGGGGGGATGTGGGCAGATCCCCTATTTCTAAAAAGCAACTGATGTTTAGTTTTTGTGTCATGCTATAAGGAGATGCTGTCCACCCTGTAGATGGGTAGGCAGAGTCTGAGAGGGACTGCAGGACACTAATACTATGGTATAGCATTCATGTAATGTCTATGGTGAGGTCCTTAGTCCTCCACTTTTGCCAGTAATGAATTATTTACTGTATATTGCCACCTAGAGCTCAGATTCACAGAGGGCCTGTTCCCAAGTTAGAGAACCATAGCCTTAGAGGAGACTGAGGGACAACCACTGGCAGAGGGCAGGTCATTCAGCAGCACACAGCAGCCAGAGAAATAGCAGCACTAAAACCGCACTGACCAAGTACGCCACACTGCAAACGTATAAGGTTGGCAGACCAAAAAGTTTGTTAAAGTGGGATTCTTTAATAAATTTCATTTTCTGTTTTTTGCTCACTTAATCAATTTATAATGGTTTGCTTTTCCAGAGAAGGTCATGTACTCATATTATCCCCCCCCCACACACTTTCTGTGGTTTATTGTTCTCCAAGAGGGGTTTTGAGACTGTGTCAGTCCTGAAATGAAAGCTCAGACTGGGGAATTTTACAGTTGTTATTTAAATGGTTAATCTCATATAGTGCAAGTGGCACTGGCAAAAGACTGTTTTAAGAATAGGGCTTGAAGTGTCCGGAGGCCAAGGCTCCAAACTTTTCCATCAAAATGTTGATGTTTGATTATGAAACACTGCCTCTTTACAGCATGCGGACTGGATTCATTTCAATAACTTCTGGAAGGCCCTGTATGCTCCTCTGATTTAGGTTTTTATGCGTTGTGATAATTAGAATAACATAATATTGAGCCACTTTGGACTATTTTCTTACAAAAAATCTTTCACCACAATGCCACTGGCACAACATGAGACACACCATTTTATGAAGCCATTGCAGAATAGAATTCCCCCGTTTGAACCTTCATTTTGGAGTACTGTGCATTGCACAATATAAGCTAAGTGCTACACAGTGAGGACATTCTTCTCAATAAACAGTCAGTGGAAAGCATGCATTACTTTATCAAGCAAGCAAGTCACTGGCTGATCTGGATATATTTGGAATGTTCATCTCTAGATTGTGAGCAACCAAAAATAAAGAATTAATCTAACGTCTTTCCTTTAAATTGTGAGGATATAAACTGCGTTTATTTTCAAAGCTGATGCTAGTATTCAACACACTGCAAAAAAAGAGGTTTTAGCATGTTCAGCATAGATTTTTCTCCCTCAGTCCCTCAGTACACATAGTACATAGGTTTTAATATGTTTGTGATGGCTTTCTTCATAGTACGCTTTAACCTGAAGTTTGTGGACTTATTTTGTGCAACACTGTATTCCCTATGTGCTGCTAGGACATATAAATGGGTTTCTGTAACGGGTAATAATAAATCCCTAACTCTGTATAGCCCAGTGGTTTATGCACTGTTTATTTGCACTGTTTCTGTACTTTTGTTTTTTATTATGTAAAATCTGTATGACTGCTTTATTCTGTTAGTGAGACTGAATTACTATATAGTATGCTACGTCGATATAATTAGCATTTTGTTTTATTTTCTACATTGTGGTACCCATTAAAAAAGGTGCCTCAACAATCCATGGCATGTCATACCAAAGCGCATGGCTGTGCGGAGAATGGGCTCAGGAGGCATCCTAAAGTCAGCTAAGCCTAAACAAAGTTTCAGATGCTAAGATCTTCCTGTACTGCAACATTTTACCTAGCCTCTTTCCCACCTCATGCATTTGAACCTTTGCTAAATATTAACATCAGCCTGGAGAGTGGGTTACTAGGAAGTGTGTTTTCAGACATTTGCTATTTTTATTGCCAATAAGCCTTTCAACAATAACAAATCTCACTCTAGCTAGGGAATGACTTTCTGTCAGCTTAGATAAGTACAAAATGTAAAACTAAAAACAAATTGGCACCAATGACATTTTCTGGTTGGCATACTCATCCCCCTCTGTCCAGTGTGTCAGTAGTTCTTGTATATCTTTACTGTATGTGTGTGTTTACAATAAAGTGGGTTTACAGAGGAGGGTTCAGTGTTGGTTTCATTTGAACTTGAAAGAAACCTTGTAAACCTTTTCTACACTGCTGCTTTCCAGTTCAGTAGAATGGTGACTTACCTTTTTTATACACTCTGTGGCCACTCCGCTCACTCTAACACTATTTGTTGCTCTGATTGCATCCCTCTTTTCTCTCTTGCGATACCTTTTGTTGGATGAACAGAGATCATGTACAGTGATGTTACAGTAATTGAGCTTTTACTGCCCATCAGCTCACCGGGCAAAGAATATTTTGTGGCTCCACTTCCTGTTGCTTGGAACAGAAATGCATTCCTGGTCATGTGCTCCTTTTTGTTGTATCAAATCAGTACGCATAATTTGTGTTTACTGTTGTGAAGCAGCTAAAAGGGGCATGTGATCAGGACTGCAAATACTGATTTAGTTTCTTCCAGTTTCTTCCAAGCAGTGTATGTGATGTTGTTTGAGCAGCGCTGTTCACTGAAAGAGTGGCAGATGCCTGGAGCAGACTACCAGCAGAAGTGGCCGAGGTGAAAATATTAGAGGGCTTTGAGCATGTGTGGGAAAGACATAGGGGAATATTAGTAAATATGCAGGGAGGTGGGACAATTACTGGAGACCAGCTAGGGTCTATGGAGACAAACTAGGCAGAGACCATCTGGCCAAACTGGGTCAGTCAAGCAGTCCTTTTCTGCTGACAATTTCAATATTGCCGTGTTGCTGTATGTGATGAGGGCTACTTGACTAGTATAGCAAAAGGTGCTGAGAGTGTTTAGTTCATATTACTTCACAACCTGTTGCCAGTGAAATGAGGGACACAACACATTTATTTATTTTGTTTACCAGGTGGGTGCACTGGTCCCAGGAACTGTTTCAGACATGAACACAGCCATTAAGATGGCACATAACGCATTATGGCAAAACTTTTGTATAATCAAGGCACATAGCACAGACAGAACAGAAGCAATTAGATAATACACAACATCTAAATGAATGGGCAGTAAATACAAACAGGTACAGGGCAATATTTAGGGAGGCAGTGTAGCACAGTGGTTTAAGGCTCTGAGCTGCAAATCTAGTGACATCCAGCAGACCAGATCTGGGTGTGAATCCCATAGCTTCCACTTGCAGACTGTGTGACCTTGAGCAAGTCACTTAACTTCCCTGTGCTCCCAGGTTGCACCTGTAAAAAAAGTTTTCAGCTAAGTGTGCTAGTCCTGGTTAAACAACTAACAAAAAAAATATGCATTTGATGTACCATGGTTATGAAAGTGAAATCTAAGCAATAAATTTAGACAACACATATAATTTACAAAATAGGCAAATGCATCCTCAGGCATTGATATCAGATATAATGATGCAAGTTCAAAACACTCCAGAATGTGGTTCTTTCATTTGCTCAACCTCAAAAGTTTAATTTTACTTAAGCATAACAGAATAGTAAGAACTGTTGCATTAAAGTTTATGACATCTCCTTTATGTGGGCAGCACCATTTCAGTGTGGGGCAGATGAGGGACCAAACTTCTCTGAGGGGTAAAATTAGGGATGTTTCTCATGGGGGACCATTGAGAGGTATTTATTTAGTTTGACAATCTACTGGTATAGAATAGTGGTAGCACTCAGTTTTGTTCATCATGTCTAGCTCAGTCTATCTATGGTTTTTGACCTGCAAATTGCTAGCACCATATTTTTTCTCAATGTTTTATTTATTTATTTCAAAAGTTTCACCAGGAAAGACATACTGAGTTGCTAACAGCTCATTTCCAGATGTGTCCTGGGGGTAGGAGATGTTAAAAATCATATACAGCAAATGCAATATATCCAGGAGCATAATCAAAAATTGAAGACAATCAGAATGTCATATGTACAGGTAATGAAGGAAACAAATTGCCAGGGTAGAACTAGTGAGGGGGTGGGTGAGGAAGACAGTCATGGACAATTGCAGGAGGGAGAAGAAAAGTCATGAATGAGAGACTTTGGAGAGAAGGCAAAAGAGGCAGAGTGAATCTTTAAGGGAAGGGAGGAGCCAAGTTTAGGAAAGCAGTATGAGAAAGCAGATGGACCAGCAGTAGATTTTCTAGAAGGAATACTGAGTGAATGGGAAGTACCATTATGCAGGGGGCAAGAGAAAGCTAAGGGAGAGGATAAGAGGGATGTAAGGTAGGAAGGGAGGGAACCAAACCAAAATTTAGATTTAAAGCAGGTACTATATGAAAAGCACCTGGCATTAAGAGAGTGAAGTGAAAGGGCAGAGTAAAGTCAGCAATGGTGGGTATGAAACATAGAAACACAGAAGCTGACGGCAGATAAGGACCGCAAGGCCCATCCAGTCTGCTCATTTCTTTTTCTACCTTATAAATGTGCCATTGGCCTTTGCTCTGTCAGTGGCCTATCTATTCATACTCATCTGTATTGCTCCCTTATGCCTATCCCATGCCTATTTGAAGCCCTGCACTGTATTCCTATCCACCACTTCCTGAGGTAGGCAGTTCCATGCATCCACCACCCTTTCTGTGAAAAAGAATTTCCTCACATTCCCCCTTAATCGGCCTCCCTCTAGTCTCATGCTGTGTCCTCTTGTCCTGCTATTTTTCTTATATTTAAACATGTTAGACTCTTTCACCTTGTTAATGCCCTTAAGGTGTTTGAATGTTTCAATCATATCACCTCTCTCCCTCCTTTGCTCAAGGGTATACATATTGAGCTCCGCTAATCTGTCCTCATATGTCTTCTGATGCAGTCCCTACACCATTTTGGTTGCCCTTCTCTGGACTGCCTCAATTTGGTTAAAGTCCTTGTGAAGGTGTGGCCTCCAGTACTGCACACAGTACTCCAGATGGGGCCTAACCAGTGTCTTGTAAAGAGGGATTACTACCTCCCTCTTATGACTTGTTATACCCCTACTAATACACCCTAACATCCCCCTAGCCTTACCTACTGCTTTAGAGGTCTGCTTGGATGATTTCAGGTCATCAGTGATGATGATGCCCAAGTCTCTTTCTTCCTTTGTGACTGCCAGCAACTCTCCTCCCAGCCTATAGGTGGCTTCAGGGTTTCTCTTCCCTGTGTGCATGATCTTGCACTTCTTTGCATTAAATCCCAGTTGCCACTCTTCTGACCATTTTGCTAGTTTATCCAGATCTCTTCTCATTCTGCCCACCCCATCTGGATCATCTACTCTGTTGCAGATCTTGGTGTCATCTGCAAACAGACAAGCCTTACCCTCTAGTCCATCTGCAATGTCACTAATGAAGATATTGAAGAGGACTGCCCCCAGGACTGATCCCTGATGTACCCCACTTGTGACTTGGGAACAATCTAAAGCAAAATGACAAAAGAGTGAAATAGGGGTCCAGTCTGGCAAGAGAGGATTTGGGAGCTCCACTATCGACCATGGCACCATAATCAAAAAGAGGGAGAATCATCTTTAAAACAATTTTATGGCAGATAGAAAGTGGGATACTCACTTTGTTCCTGTACAGTACACCAAGCTTGGGGTGGAGTTTCTGTTGAATGGCATCAAGATGAAATGAGAAATCAAGATGATGGTCAAGTCACATCCCGATGTACTTTAAAGAGGATTCATCCTCAGAAATAGCACCATCAAGCATGTGAAATGAAGAGAGAGAATGAGTCTGGAAAGCCTCTGAAGTGTGCCAAAAGTCACGGACACTGTTTTTTTTTTACATTGTGTGATAGTTCATTAGACTGGAAAAAGCACTGAAAGTTGTCGAAATGAAGTGGAAGCAGTAAGATAAGATCATGGGAAGAGAGCCAGATGCAAAAATAACTATCATCAGCATACATATGAATGGATGTAGAGGAACAGACAGAAGGGAGGTAATTTAAGAATATGGAAAAGGGAATAGGATACAGGACACACCCTTGAGGGATACCTGAGCAGATAAGGAGAGGTGATGAAATGGAGCTACCTATCCAGAGAGCTTGAGCCATACCGCCAAAGTAAGAGTGAAACCAGCTAACTGCAGAGTCAGAAAGACACACTGCTTTAAACTTGTCCAGAAGGAGGGGATGTGCCACTGTGTCAAAAGCTTTAGCAAGATCAACAAAGATGGCAGAAGTGATCAGGCCCTGATCCATACCTGTGAGGATGGAGTCAGTGAGCTGTGAGAGGGAAGTGGAGGTGGAGTTAGATGATATATAGAATCACAGAAACAATGACATTTAAGTGTACAATAATAATAATACAATAAATCAAATTTTCCACGTGCTTGTATTTTGCGTTAACCCAGACAAAATACATCCCCAGCTCTCAGATTTGCCATGTATTAGTATAGGAACAGCATCATGCATAATAGAAAAATCATAATAGAAAATTTTGTGTGATTACACAGTAGGAAATGAGCAATAATACGTGTCCTACTGTGTAATCACACAATTTCTATTCTGATTGTGGACCATGCAACTAACTGGCCTAGTCCATTTTCTAGTTAACTTTCTTTCACAGATAAGTGAGTATACGCCATCTATCACTTGAAAAAAGAGCATCAGCTCTGTACATCTCAAACCCACTTATCCACAGCAACATAGTAACATCATACTGTGATCACTGAAGGGACTTACTGTTCTTCTTCACCATCCCTCCTGCAACACTGCAGTATCTATACCCAGTTTTAATATGGATACATAAATCTAAGCTTATTAGCTAAACTGCTACAGTACATCAGTTTGTGCTGTGTAACCCTCAATTCCATTCTAAGTCCAGGCTAGCTTTAATGGCTTGAATAGAACTACAGTAAGCATAATGTGGAACTCTGCTTGCAGAATTCAGGTGGAATGGCACTTCCACTTCTGAAATGCTTTTCAGAATTTTTCAAAAACTTCTCTAGAATTCCAAAGTTAACTTAAAGAGCTACTGACACCTCAAAGAAAAGTTAACAAAAAAACAATTAAGTACAATTCTGCCTGCATTCTATTTATATAGTGGTGCCATTTGGGGGTGCTGCATTGCAGGCTGTTTTTTTTTTAAATGAAAACATGCACCCCCACACCCCGCAACCATACCATAGCAGGTCAGGAGTCAGTCTTCACACAATATGGTGGCCGGCCGGGTCAGACTGCTGCACTGCACATGTGCGCCCTGCGGGTGAGAGTGTGTGACTTAGCCTGGCACCATTGTGCACACACACTGCCTCCCTGCCCGATCGAGTCACCGAGGTCATGGTCTTCTGGTCACATGGTGCAAAGCATGCAAGACAAGTGAGAGGCTCACGATGAGTTGTGCTCGTTGTCGACTGACCAGCACTACACAGCGTGTAGGTGTAGTAGGTCAGGAGGATAGGCATAGTAGGCAGCGATGGGGCCCCATCAGCCAGTTCAGCAGCCAGCCACTCTTGTCACATGATACCAGGTAAGGAGGAACCCCCCAAAAAATACAAGTTCAACAATCACCCTGAGGTTTTCCAGAGCTAGGAAACCTACCTTCCTTTGTTTTTTAAATATCTCTAAAAAGAAAGGGAGCCAGTCAAGAGCCAATCATCAATATTCCTTTGAACTTTCTTACTATTTTTTTACATGGTACCCAACCTGTATGTGTGATGACAGGGTTAGTGTTTGTTTAGCAGTCATATCCATTTCTGAATTCTGAAATGTGTGTTTTCACATTTTTAAGCCACACGTGTTAGGCTGGGGAATCAGTAATGGCTGAGATGGATGGGATTCTGGTGTGAGTCTGGTGATTGACAAATTAAATAATCATTATATAATATACAGTCATATGAAGGTTGAGAATAAAGGGACTGTCACATTCACAACCTCCTGGTCCTAAGGTATAAGTGCTGCTAGACACATGCTACAACATTATTTTTGGTTGCAGCATGGAACTCTGAACTCAGAATGCCACAGGCTACAATCCCTCTTCAGTTACTAGGTCCCTGAGCTGCTTATCCTTTAAGGAGACATTTGACAGGATGGTCTTTTTTTGTCATAATTGTCAACAATGTTTCTATGTAAGCCACTTGACCTTCCTTCGTGGCTGTGCAATACTGTCTCTCAGTTGACTGTTTGGAGCCACTTTTGTGTAATATGGATTCCCTTATTGACAGGTGGCAGCTGCTATTTAGATCATTCATAGAAAAAGGTACAGCTTCCCTGAGTGTGTGTTTTTTTAAACTGCAGCAGCAAAGCTCAACGTACAATACTAACATACAGTATGCCACTTTTATGCTGAATCATTTTAAAAAATTGCTGCCTGACAATGCCAGTGTCTTATTAATGCATTCTCATGTTATTCTTTTTTTTTATTAAGACTGCAACTGCCAGCACAACAGATGTGTAACTTTTGCCTAAGATGATTCAGATCTGTTCCAGTCCAGCTTAGCATGTGGTGGCCTACATGCCCCTGGCCCCACCCCCACTCAACCGCTAGCGCCACTCCTACTCAGTTCCTGGATCTGCCCCCACAGCCCCTCTGACCAGTTGTTGCCCCCCCCATTGAAATCTGAAATGGTGCCCCTGCATTTATATTTTTTATATTTCTCCCCCCATTATTTATTACTAAGGAAATTTGAATGAATATATGATCTTTATTCCTTAGAGTTCCTTTAGAGTCCATCTGCCTCTGTAGCTTACTCTCTACTTGAAGTCATAATCCTCTGTTGTGACATCACAATCTATTGCCATGGGACTAACTGTGATACCACAAGCAGTGCTCTATGACTTCAGATATGGAGAAAGCAGGAAGAAAAGACAAACTCTTTAGGAGCTAAGATCCTGTTTTCTTACAAATGATCTCAGTAATAAATAATGGGGAGGAGGAATACAGCACTTATGGGAAATACAAGTTTGGCTCTGTCTAAATATTAGGTTTTGTTAAAGTTCTGAATGTGTCACCAGCTCTTTAACTGAAGCTGCATATTTGTTTTCTGAGGATTACATAAATAAAAGATTAATTTTCTATGGTTTGTGAAAACCTAATCCACAGTTTATGTAAACCACAAATCATTAATCTATGATATAAATTCCACTTACAAAATTGTTAAATTCTGCTTCTGATGAAATCTCAGTATGTGAGCAGCTGTTTTATGTTAGCAAACACAGTAGCACCTTCATTCACTAGAAGGTGGCTGGCTGTGGAGGAGGGCGGGTTGTGTCAGTCACCATTGTTGTCATGCCAGGGGCCTTCTGTTCAAAGAAAATGTGAGTAACGGGGGGATGAGGGTGGGAGTTGGGTGCCGCTGCTGGGGGGTAGGGCGGAATATTGATTTGTATAAGAGAAAAGCACTAAAGATGAGAAGGCAGCCAGTAGTGGAGGCAGGCGGGTTGTGCTGATCACCCATCTTGGGATTTCTTTTGCTTAAAACATGAAATTGTGGGTGCTGGGGAGAGGAGGGAGAATTAGGATTGTAGCAGAGGGTGGAGGGAAGGGGTGTTGTACTTTAAAGTACTGGGTTGGGAAAGCGGGTGGGGGCTGTTTCTTTTACTTTCTTTTTTTTCTGCACAAGCACACGAATAATGAATGCAAATATCTAATTTCACAGTTGAAACCAGAAATATGTTAACTCATAGTCTTCTTTTCTCTATTATTGATAACAGTTCAATAGTTTATTCGCATACCTCAGAAAGATTGTTAATCAAACTTCAGACAACCTGTCATACAGCAATATGTTTTGCCACTGGCTAGTCTAATTCATTCACATATCTGGACTGCCTTGTACGGTATGGGCTGCACGCCCATTGGCACTTGCTCTGCACCAATGGGCTGCAGCCTCGAGCAGTCAGTCAGTGAGGGCGTGTAGCAGCAGGCGGTTGGATGCTGCCACCCGCTGACCGCCGGGGGGAGTGGGTGGTGGGCTTCATGGGTGGGTGGGGTGGGGGACACTAGATCACCAGGGATATGGTCTTGGGGAGGTTTAAACACTTTGGTGCTGCGATCGGACTTAGCGGTCCACTGGACCACCAGGGATATGTTCTTGGGGGGTTGGAAACTTTGCTGTCAGTGATCAGGCTTCAAGATCCACTGGACCACCAGGGATATGTTCTTGGGGGGGTTGGAAACTTTGCTGCCCACGATCGGGCTTCGAGGTCCACTGGACCACCAGGGATATGTTCTTGGGGGGGTTGGAAACTTTGCTGCCCGCGATCGGGCTTCGAGGTCCACTGGACCACCAGGGATATGGTCTTGGGGGTGTTGGACACTTTGGTGCCATGATCGGGCTGGTGGGGGGTGGGTTTATTTTCACTTTTGCCCACAATTGGGCCAGTCGAGGGGGTGTTTAAACATATGCCTGCAATCCCGGGCCAGTCGGGGGATTTTTTAACTTATCCCTTGATCGGGCCAGTCAAGGGAGGGGTTAATATATGCCCACGTTGGGCTGCAGGGGGTACAGGGAGTAGGTTGAGGGCCACCCACAGGTGGCAGCTGCTGTGTTGTGCCCTGCAATGCGGCAGCTCACCTGTGGGTGGCCCTCGACTTCCTTTTTTTTTTTGGCTCAAAGTTGTGCAGGTGCAAGTTGGGGGTTGCACCTGCACAACTCTGCACAGCCCACTGAATATCGGGCTGTGCAGTTTATGCATGGTTCCTCCCCCTCCAGTTCAGCATGCCTTCATTAGCATTGCGCTGTTGCTCAGCTTGATTTGGGGGGCGCAACTGCCTCCTGCTGAATATGGCAGGATGGCGCAATTTCGGACTTGCACAGGCACAAGCCTATTGCGCATGGCTCAACTCTTTTGAATATCCAGCCCTGTGACTTTTGCAGTGCCAAAAATTTATAATAATTTACCCAGCAATGTTGTATGTTGTTCAAAAATTTCAATTTTCAAGACAGTGCTTAGAAGGAATATGTTTATTAACTCTGTCTGTAGGTATTTTACCTAGTTTCTAATCATGCTGTATTGTTTTTACATTGTCCTGGCTAGCCTGTACATTTTTAAATGTGTTTATTATTTTGTTAAGATATCTTCTTATGTCTAATGTGTTTAAACTGGACGTCTGTGAAAATGGGTTTTAGCCCACAGACCTTTCAGTATAAAATAAATGAAATGAAATGAAAAAAAAATGTTCAAATATTTGTGGCCCCAAACACAAATATTCAACTGAATATTTGAAATAAGGTATCTGCCCACCCCTACTGCTCCCACCCTTTTCCCCAGCCCAAACTTAGTAAATAATGTAATCTCATCCCGCCACCCTCTGTCAGCACCCCAGTTACTCTCTCTTCCCCCAACACTCACAATTTGTAATAGTATATCTATAATCCCACAGTAAGCCATCACCACAACTCACCCACCCATCTCCATGGCCAGCCATAGTCTTCCTGAATGAAACACACTTGTTTGTGCTTATAAAATTAAGTACCTAATGTCCCCCCTGTCTCCCACCCAGCAGTTCCTTGATACTATCACCCTTATCCAGCATCCAGTGTTGATGTCTGAAGGTGACAGGCACAACCCACCTTCCTCCATGGCTGGCAGTCTTCAGAATGAATGTAAGCACTCACACATTTTCTCAGCCTAGTAGTAAAATAATCTGATCAGCAGAGATATGAGCACTGGATGATTGCATGGAGTAGGAGGATGGCATGGCAGGGTTAAGGAAAGAGGAAAGGTTCAGTAAGTGGAAACAGTGGCAAGCCAGATTTGGACAGAAAGGAGGGACAGTGTAAAAGATGCCAGATCTGTAGAAAGGGCAGAGAAAAAGATTTTCACAAAGAGAGCAGTATGGCCACTTACTGTACCTACGTGGTCCAATGCTGAAATCCTCTCTTGAGCGCTGAATGTCTTGCTCCTACCAAGGCCAACTGTAAACTGACTGAAGGCAAGACAAATCCGGATAATGGCTTTTTAATGGGCTTTTTACTTTTACTCATAGCTTTGCCATGTTTTAACATTTTTGCCTCACATTATTAGTGGGAAAGTTAATGGAATCACTGCTAAAAGAGAGGATAGTGCAATATCTTGAATCAAATGTGTTACAAGACCTCCGACAGCATGGATTTACAGGTGGGAGGTCATGTCTAACAAATCTGATAGATTTCTTTTATTGGGTGACTAAGGAATTAGATCAGGATGGAGTGGTAGATGTGACCTACCTAGATTTTAATATGGCATTTCGACTCAGTTCACAAAGGACTTCTAAGCAAGATGAGCAGCCTAGGAGTGGGTCAGAAGGTGGTAAACTGGGTAAAAAATTGGTTGGGGGATAGGCAGCAGAGGGTGGCAGTAAATGGAGTTCACTCAGAGGAGGGGAGGGTGACAAGTGGGGTGCTTCAGGGATCGGTGCTAGGACCGGTCTTCTTTAATACCTTTATATGTAACATTGCAGAGGATTTGGAGGGGAAGGTCTGCCAATATTCAGATGACACCAAAATTGGCAATGGGGTGGATACTCCAGGTGGGGTGGAAAGGATGAACAGAGACCTGAGAAAACTTAAGGAGTGGTCAAGAGTATGGCAGATGGAGTTTAATGTGAAAAAGTGTAAAATAATGTTTTTGGGGCACAGAAACCCAGTGGCAGAGTATAGAAAGGATGGTGTGTTATTGATGTTATCAAGCAGGAGAGAAACCTGGGAGTAATCTCTGAGGACCTAAAGGTGGCCAGGCAATTTGGCAAAGCAGTTGGGAAGGCTTGCAGGAGGCTGGGTTGCACAGGGAGAGATATCACCAGTAGAAAGGGGGACGAAGTGTTGCCCTTGCATAGATCATTGGTAAGACCTTATTTAGAATACAGTGTACAATTTGGAGGCCACACCTATGGAAAGATATAGACAGAGGGGGGGGTGGTCTAGAGGAAAGTAATTAAAATGGTGAGGGGTCTACAGTCATAAGCTCAATAAGGAGAAAATGAGTGAAGTCAATATGTACACCCTAGAAGAGAGAACAGAAAGGGGGATATGACAGAAACTTTTAAATACCTAATGGGGTAAATAAGGTACAAGAAGGAAGTATTTTTCAGAAAAAAAGATGTATAAGAACAAGAGGACATGCTGTGAAGATAGAGGGGAATAGGTTCAGGAGGGACATAAGGAAATACTTCATTACAAAAAACAGTAGTGTATTTGTGAAATACTCTACCAGCTGAGGTTGTAGGGGCAAAAACCATGATGGGGTTTAAGAATACATGGGATATCCATAAGGAGATCTTAGTGAAAAGAAATGGGGAGGAAGAAAAAATGAGCCAGAGATCAAATAGGATCTATGATGATGCTCTAGGTAGGGAAAAATTTACATACTCGGTGTGCCAAGCGGTTCTTATCTGTCAATAAATTCTATGTGTCTATATTTCGATTTTCTACATAGCCTTTTTGCCCCATCTCATGAACAAAGCAGTTGTAATTTTTCAGATCACCTCCAGAACATGTTTTCCCAGTCACTCCTCAAAATCAACTTTCAGACAGGATTTAAAACATTTCAATTCATCTTGGATATGAGGTGGGGTCATTGTCACCATGTGTGGGTTTAGGATAAAACTATCTCAGGAAGACCACAAGTCAGGTGCATAAAAAATGTGTAAGTGCATTTGTCATTTTAGTTTTATCAAGTAAAATACAGTATACAGAAAGCAAAATGATAGGTCAGACAACTGCTTAGCTTCAACAGTTTCTCTTCTCAGGAACACCAACAAACAGTGTGAATGCTGCACACAACTGAGGTCTTCCTCCCTCAACAGTCAGTATACAACTGACTTCCCTCTCTATCCTATCTCAGCACTGAGGTAGGGCTTTTTATAAGTGCACTAAAAGTTGGAAAAATGTCCACTGCCTTTTGATTAACAGCAGAGATAACATAAAACTAGCCTCTAGGGGCCACTGTTGCCCCATAGAAAACAGTTCAGTTGGCACCTGGAGAAAAGCACCAAACATGCAGTTTTTTTCATTTGTTAACAACATTGGAAAAGGTCAGACCCGAGGTCAAAGCATACTGTGCTATCCTAAACTGTCCTGCAGGGTTCTAGTACCCCATGCTATCTGCTGCAAAATATATCTTAGAAGGAGGCTGCTAACATCTAGAAAAAGCAGACATAAACATTTGTTATTCTTATATTAAAACTGCCCTCTTAGTTTTGTTTTATGGCCAAAGACCTGAGAAGAAAACAATATATAACTTCAATATTCTTTGAGGGTTCTGGCTGATCTCTAGTTAGTTTTTAAGTTAATATGCACAGAAAGCTTTATAAGCACTTCAGCATTTAATTTATAACCAGCCAACCAGCATGTTAGACATTATACAAAACATATAAACTGCTTGAGGAAGTGGTTTCATTTTATCCCAGCGGTGTCCACTATGACAGGGGTCACCCTGTCAGTCATGAAAAGGCTATGTTGAAAATCTAGGGTCAAAATGTCAACAAACAATGAAGTTATGAAGAAACTTTGACTCATAACTTTGTGATGAGCTTTGTTGACCTCGCCAAGGCAATTGACTTGGTCTCCCACAGTCTTCTTCTAAATAATTTAACCTCCATAGGTCTTTCTCCCTCATCAATGGCGGCCTGGTTCAGATCATATCTCTCTTACAGGCACCACTATGTGCAATGTGGTCACTCCAATTCCACCCTTCTCCCCAGTCATGCATGTGTCCCCCAGGTATCTATTCTGGGCCCCATTCTTTTCTCAATTTTTGTGAATGACCTTCCCTCTTCATGCACGCCTACTGACATGCACATGTACACTGATGACATGGTGTTATATGCCTTGTGCCTCTCTTTTCCTGATGTCGAGTCATCACTACAGGCTGCTTTTGAGAACACCTTCAACTGGTTCGAGGCTAACCTCCTCAAGTGCAACACCAAGAAAACTCATGCCATGGCCTTCGATACTGCCCAAAAGCTAGCCAAGCTTCCATGTCCTCCATCTCTCTTTACCTTGGATGGTACTAAAATTGAAACATGCAGCCTTTTAAAAACCTGGGTGTCTGGTTGGACTCTAAACTATATTTCTTCCAGCACATTGACTTCATCCACTCCAAACTATGGCCCAAACTGGGAGCCTTGTGTAGAAACAAGGACTGCCTCTCCCTCCCAACCCATAAAGAACTCTTCTCAAAAAGGATCCTCACCTCAACAGACTACACTGATACAGTCTACAGCTCAGCCCCCAAATCATCTCTCACTAAATTAGACCCCCATATATTACTTTCTGCCGTTTTTCATGAAACCTTCCTTTCCGAACCTATCACTGTTCCCTATATTCTGCCCTGTCCCTCCCCTCCCTTGCACACCATCGCTTTTCCCACTGTGCTGCTTTCTTTGGCAAGTTCTGGTTTGACACTCTGCCCCCTATATCTCCACTCTTTTATTCCCCTCATCTATGTCAGGCTACTGCCTCAGAACCCATGATTCCCATACTTTCTCCCTCCCAAATCCTCACACCCAATCAGGTAAGATTGCTTTCTCCTTCAGAATCCCTGAACATTTCTCAGGGTGAGATACAGGAGGATTACAATTTACATCCTATAATATAATTGTATTTGCCAAAAGACCACAAACTGTTCTTTTTTCTGCTCACCTTGACCTTGGACATCGATCTACAGTTTACATTTACTGGATATTGACAGTATATTTTTGGTCTTAATATTCTGGCTGTGATCTTTTTAAATGTTACTCTGTGGTGTTTTGATTTTGTTTTTCTTGCTGTGATTTACTTCTTGCAGAATTTTGAACCCAGGTCCATTCTCATTTTATTTTTTATTTCTCTAGTTGTCTAAGTTATTTATTAGGACTTATTATTCAAGTGTTTTAACCCTTTTACTTTTAATTATTTACTGTTCTAGGCCTATTATTAATTCTTAGTTCTAGTCATTTGCTAGCCTTTTATTCTAGGTGGCTATTTAAGCTGGGACTTTTATTTATCCCCACATTGCTAGTTTTAAATATGTGGTTCTTTTATTATTACATTATTTCTTTTGGTTTTACACCATTATCACACACTGTTTCTACTAAGTCTCAGAACAGTGCATTTAAATATGCTTTCTCTTTTCTTCCACCCTGGTCTGACATTTCCTCTGTGGATTGCTCAAGTTATTCTGTTTTGAGAGGTACTAAATTGTGCTCTCTTAGTGCCTTTTCCATAGCCCTAAGTGGCTATGTTGGTCAAAAAATGGTCTTAAGTACCCTTTTTCCCCTTAAATGTTATTGGTTTATTTTCACATTATTACCAGTAGCAGGTGACATAGAAATAAATCCTGGCCCTCCTCTTTAAAAATGACATGTTTTTCATTCTAATGTTCAAATGCTCCTCCACAAAGAGACATGTTGGTAATGTGGTCCTTTGCCTCTTTACCTTCCATCCTTGGTGTACCTGAGACTTGGTTGGATTCCACCATTCCAGATTCAGACATAAACCTCCCAGATTATACAGTTTTTAGATCTGATGGGAATAGACACAGAGGTGGTACTGCATTATTTGTTCGCTCTTATATTCTATGTTCACTTGTCAAAATGTGTTTGTTACCTATGCATCCAGTTAGCTCTTCTGGTTGCCAGGGAAACTTATTCAGTGATCAAGCCTTCATTTTTTGCACAGTGACTCTCTCTCTCCTAAGATTAACTTGGGGAGTTGTTTTCCTTCTCTAAGGTAGATGCTGCCTGGGATTATACCGTTCACCAGTTAAATTTGTCTTGCAACCAACATGCCCCTTTTTTAGAAAAATAGGATAAATCTAAAGTTGTTTCTCGGGTGGCTCCTTCTGTTATCACCCAGTTGATGTTCTGAGATAAACTATATCAAAAGGCCAAGAAACTAGATGCTCCAGAGGCATGACAGACCTTTCCTAAATTTTGTAATTACTGTGTCTTACTATAAGGAAATCCAAATCCTCCTTCTTTAAGACAAATTTAGCTAATGTTAGAAACAATCCCAAGAAATTCTGGCATATGGTTGATTCTGTTTGGAAGGTACCTTCTGTGTCTCCCAGTACAAATGTATCTTATGGTAGCTCTACTGTGTATTCTAAAAAAGGTATTTGTGGTATGTTTAAAGCATATTTTTCTGTAGGTCCTGCTCTGCTACTGAAAAAGGCTGATTTACTCACCACTGTATAGTCTTCTGCATGATCCCCTAGCAACATCCCCCCTTTCAAGTCCTAAATTGTACTTCAGGTACATTAAATCTAATGAAGTATTTAAATTGCTATCCTTTGAAAGAGGATACTGCTAAGGAATTTATAATCTAGGGCTATCCTTTTCTGAAATTACAGAACAAACTTTTACTGCTACTGCTGCTACTACTACTACTACTACTACTACTACTACTTATTTCTGGTAGCCCATCAATTCAGCAACTGTGGAACAGCGACCCATGAAGAGGGCGACTGAACCACAGAGCTGACATTTTTGGGCTACTAGCGGTTCTCCCTATCCTTGTGGTATGCCCCTTGGAGTTAGAACCCTAAATATATGGGGTGTGGGGGGACAAAGCCCACCCACAAAGGGAGGAGCAGGGGTGAAGCCCCCATGCAAGAAAATACTTTATTCCATTTCTTCACGCACCCTCTTCACAGGTCACCGTTCCACAGTCATGGTTATGACATGGATGCAATGCTGATACTTTGGCTCCTCTTCTAACCTACATTTTGAATTTATCTCTTACTACTCAGACTTTTCCCTCAGCATGGAAACATGCTTTAGTTATCCCCCTTGCAAAAAACATGGACAAAACTCTAGTAGAAAATTACTGCCCAATTTCCATAGTTCTTAGGATTTCTAAATTTATGGAAAAAATTGTATTCTCTCAGATCTCTGAATAGCTGGCCAACTATCAGATCCTCCCCAATTTTCAGTTGGACTTTAGACTAAATCACTCTACCCAAACAGTATTGATTAATTTTCATGACTCTGTCTGTAAGGTATTGGATAAAGGGTATATTGTAGGTTCTGTTTTTATTGATCTGTCTAAAGCCTTTGATGTGGTCAATCACTCATTATTTCTTAGTTGTCTGTCTTCTTATGTTTTTTCCACAAATGCTATTGTCTGGTTTTCAACTTTCTTACACTGAACAACTCAATCAGTTTTCTGAAATAGTTGCCTTTCTTCTCTTCTCTCTATATCCTCTGGAATTCCTCAATGGTATATACTTGGCACTACTTTATTTAATCATTTTGTATATCCCCTACCTTCTGGTGTGGACCATTGTTCAGTCTGACTTTACACAAATGACAAAGTCCTTTTTTATGCTCATAAAATCCATCTTCTCTTTCCCTGACTCTCCAAGGTGATTTAGACAAAATGGTGAACTGGCTGTTCGATAACCTTCTACTTCTACATAGTAAAAAGACTCAAACCATGTTGTTCTGGTGTCAGTCAGCTCTGTCACTGGCATATTCATCCTTCTCAATCACTTTAAATCACAACCCACTCAGGCTTGTAAATGAAATTAAATATTTTGGTCTCAAGATTCTTGGTCATATTCTTGAATCAAACTTCCTGGTCTTTTGATTCTTCCTTGACCTTCAAAACTTATATTGGCAAAACTATTTTAAAAGTTTGCCTGTGCCTGGGTTATCTAAAATATGCCAGACATTGTCTGTCAAGCTGGGATCATAAATATATTATGATCTGCCGGCCTTCAACTCCTAAACCACTTGGGAAATATAAGTAATCTGGGCCCCGAGGACACCATCATTTTAGGTGATCTAAACTTTAACTGGCTCTCCAATGCATCTGCACCCCTAGTATATAGGCAGTGGGGTCGTGAGGGCTGAGGAAGGAGATCGCCCTCCCCAAGCACCAGCAGCCAAATCACGGCTCGGATCACCCATGCGACCCCCCCCGAACACAGATCGCAGTGGGGTCATGAGGGCTGAGGAAGGAGATCGCCTCCCAAGCACCAGCAGCCAAATCACGGCTCGGATCACCCGTGCAACCCCGAACACAGATCGCAGTGGGGTCGTTAGGGCTGAGAGGAGATCGCCCTCCCCAGCACCAGCAGCCAAATGTGGCTCGGATCGCCCATGCAACCCCGAACACAGATCGCAGTGGGGTCGTGAGGGCTGAGGAAGGAGATCGCCCTCCCCAAGCACCAGCAGCCAAATCATGGCTCGGATCACCCTTGCAACCCCTAACACAGGTACGGCACACCGCAGAGCTGAGGGATTCTGCAGCTCTGAATTTGAATTCTGCTTCAACTGGGACTTTGCTCCACGCCTACAATATGTATTTTTTGCTTTCCACTGCATATTGACTGCATTTTTCATCTGGTGCCTTTGCCTTAATATTGTTAGTGCTACTGTGAGACTTGTGAACTGTTGCCTGCTAGAAAAAAAAAAAAAAGAAAACGCTGGCTGCGCTGCTCGTTTGCCTCACCTGGCCCGCCTCCTGTGCTGCAGTACTTAATTTCCACCTTCTCTCTCCCCAGATCGCAGTGGGGTTGTGAGGGCTGAGGAAGGAGATTGCCCTCCCCAAGCACCAGCAGCCAAATCACGGCTCGGCTCGCCTGTGCAACCCCCCCCCGAACACAGGTACGGCACACCACAGAGCTGAGGGATTCTGCAGCTCTGAATTTGAATTTGGCGCCTAAACTGGGACTTTGCTCCGCGCCTACAATATGTATTTTTTGCTTTCCACTGCATATTGACTGCATTTTTCATCTGGTGCCTTTGCCTTAATATTGTTAGTGCTACTGTGAGACTTGTGAACTGTTGCCTGCTAGAAAAAAAAAAAAAACGCTGGCTGCGCTGCTCGTTTGCCTCACCTGGCCCACCTCCTGTGCTGCAGTACTTAATTTCCACCTTCTCTCTCCCCAGATCGCAGTGGGGTCGTGAGGGCTGAGGAAGGAGATCACCCTCCCCAAGCACCAGCAGCCAAATCGCGGCTCGGATCGCCCGTGCAACCCCCTCCGAACACAGGTATGGCACACCGCAGAGCTGAGGGATTCTGAAGCTCTGAATTTGAACCCCGCCGGCACTGCGTGCTGGCTCCCCACCACCACCACCACCACCACCCTTGGTCGGCTCTCCACTTTATAGGCACTACCACGTGAGGCTGCAGAACCAATCAGTCTACTTTACCATCTGCAGGTTATACTAGCTGAACACTAGAGGGATCCTGCTCTTCTAAGCCCTCCTATCTCTCACACAGCTCCATAACATAATGACTCCCTTAGGTATTAGATTACTCACACTGCTCCTCTTCGCCCCAACACTGCTACAAAAAAACACAGCACTAAACCTCTATGACACTGCGACATACACTGCGACATGTGTTCTTATGCTAGCCTCCTGTCCACCTCCCATTCCCACAAACCCTCCCTCAACCTCCTTTCTCCTCCCACACACACTGGCTCGCCCAACTGCCTCCTCTCACCCCTCCGACACCCATATCCTGTGCAGCCCACAATAGCTGGTGGCATCCCCCTGCGCTAGCCCTGCCCACCCTTAGCTCCCTGCCCATCCCCTGCAATACCCCTCGCAAACCCTCCTGACCGCCCAGACACCACCACCATCACAGCTGCAGTCCCTTGCTCTGGCTCACCATCTTACTCCTCCTGCTCGGTAATGTCCACCCCAACCCTGGCCCAGGACCCGCTACACTGCCCTCCACAGGGCATGGCCTCCGCATTGCCTGCATGAATATCTGCAGTCTGCCTAAAAAGACTGCTGCACTCCAATGCTGGGCCTCCCAGCATAAGCCCGATGTCCTTGCCATAGTGGAAACCTGGCTCTCACCACTGATCCTGGACTCAACCGCCTCCTCCTGGCTTCTCCCTCTTCAGAGATGATCGTGTGGGTGTGCGGGGGGCTGCGCTGTCTACCTAAGGAACTCCTCCTGGATCATGCCCTGCGACTCCCCAAAGCTCGATCATGGGGCTCAAGCTATCACCCTAAAAATCTCTCCTGACCCAGGCCGTGGCCCGCATTTCACAATGACATATGTACCCTCACGTGAACAAAACCAAGCTATCCACTCCCTCACTGAATACCTCTTCCCTGCCTCACAAGGCAGAACAACTCATAGTGGGTGACCTCAACATCAACTGGCTCAGTACTACCTCTGCTCAAATCAAAGATACCTTCACTTCCCTTGATCTATCCCAGCTAGTGACTCAACCCACCAGATTTAACCAATCTAGTGGGACTAGCACGCTGCTTGACATTGTGCTCTCCAACCGCCCACACAAAATAAAGGATATCAATATATTGCCCAACTCCCTCAGTGACCACTCACCAATTCTTTGCCACTGGTCCACCCCCACGCTCAAAACCTCGGGCCTTGCCACCCTCCGTCGTCGTTTTCACCCAGGAGGTCTACATAAACTTAAGCGTCACCTTGCGGAACTTGACTGGTCTCCAATCTCCCTTGTGCCGGACATAGACGCTGCCCTTGCTTTCCTCACCAATGCCTTCTGCAAGGCCTGTGATGTTTTTGCCCCTATCACCCTCCTCCATACCAAGAGGCACTCGGCTGCCTGGATAACCACCCCCCTGATCCAACAGCTGAAGCAACGTGATAATCTATGGCACATTGCTGTCAATACTGGCAAACTAGCTGACAGACAGGCCTATAATGCAGCATGGAACCAGTGCACATGGGCCATAAGAAAAGCCAAAGCCAGCTACTACCAATCCATCTTGACATCCACTTGGGGCAATGCCCGCACCTTCTGGAATAACATGAAGGAGTTAAACGGGACGACTTGCTCCACTCCTCCATCTCAGATGCTCATAAATGGCGCTGTTAATGTGGACCCTCCCCATATTGCCAACTGCCTCAACGAAACTTTCACTGACCTAAGCTCAGTTCTCCCGGCCCACTTCTTTGACCCCATACCGGTATGCGACAACCCAGCTATTGCTCGCCCCCCATTTCTCTTTAGGACTATCTCCCCACAGGATGCGAAGCCAATCCTCCTAAACGCTCTTTCCTCCCGCAACCCTGGTGAGGACCCCCTCGACTCCTGGATACTCCGCCTAACACTGGATGTCATGTTAGTCCCCTCACCGACCTCCTCAATCAATCCCTGTGTCTCGGGACAATTCCCGAAGGCATGAGCAGGCCGAAATCATCCCTATACATAAGAATGGAGACCTGATTGTACCTACAACTACAGACCCATCTCCATCCTCCCTCTCCAAAGCGCTTGAAAAAATAGTAGCCACACAACTCGTAACTTATCTATCCAGCCACGACATACTGTGCCCTGAACAACATGGATTCCGTCCAGGTCACAGCACCACCACAGCCCTTCTGGAATTCTCCCACCATATACACTCTGCACTAGATGGCAGGGAATTGGCTGGGGCAGTTTTCATAGACCTGTCCAAGGCCTTTGACACCGTGAACCACCCACTATTGCTTGCCACCCTCTGTAAAGTAGGGCTGTCTGCTAGCCCATTAGCCTGGTTCTCCAGCTACCTTAATGGCAGGTCTCAACGCGTCAAGCTAGCTGGTTGCCTATCCTCGGCCCTGCCTGTCCTCTCAGGAGTCCCTCAAGGCTCAATTCTGGGCCCCTCATTATTCAGTCTCTTCCTGAACACCCTTCCCAGCTCGTGTACAGGAAAGCTGCTATTATACGCAGATGATGCAGTCCTGCTCTCCTCGCACCCCGATCCGGTCACTCTCCAGAACAGCCTACAAACCTCCTTCAGCCAAGCTAAAAAATGGTTCCTCGACCACCGCCTGGTCCTGAATCTCAAGAAGACAAAGTCAATGATCTTCACACACCCCAAAGTAGCTCCAAAATGCCCCCTCCATACTTCCCAACACCTCCATCCCCTTGAACAGGTGTCAACTTTCAAATATCTGGGGATCACCTTGACTCATCCTTCTCCTTTCATACCCATATCAGTGCCCTATCCTCTGCCATGAACACTCGGATTGGGCTCCTCTAGCACCACAAAGACTGCCTCCCTGACTTCGCCCTGCGGTTGGCCATTACTTCCTCCATCCTGTCACTAGTCGACTATGGCCTCCCCATATATGCAGCTGCTAGCCCCACTACCCTCACTAAAGTCCAGACCTCCATCAACAAAGCCTGTCGGCTCCTGGCCGGTGCCCCAAGCAGAACCCACACATGCAAGCTCTACACCTCCACGAATATACTCAATCTGGAAGAACGCCTGCAATATCACACTGGTATACTAGCAAAAAAGACTCTTTTAGGTCTGTGTCCCCCTGGTGTCGTGGCTCAGCTCCAGCCTGCTTCCCACTCTACCATCACCCGTGGCGCTTGCAAGACTGCCTTCCTGGTGCCTAGAGCCAGGACCTCCCTTGCCCAAAGGTCCTTTTATTACAGGGCACCAACCTGGTACAACTCCCTCCCCAAGCACATCGCTAACACCCCTAAAATTGGTCAATTCAAAACTGCCCTGCGCAACCACCTACTTGGCACTCGGAAGTGTATGTGCCTACGGTAAGGCCATCGTCTTCTCTCCAGCCTCGATAGCCTGCCCCACTCCGTTTCTTCTCTGGAGCTCGCCTGCATGACCTACCAGGCTTTAACAGTGTTCTCCATTCTGTACTATGGTAATCTACCTATTCTTTATGCTATGTATAATTTACTCTGTAAAACACCTATGTCTTATGCTATGTTAATGTATGTACACAACTGTATTGTCTCACCCTGTCTCGCCTCACTACTTGTTGTCTCCCCCTCTCTGTGACGAGGTGCCTTTGTAAATGAGTCTATGACTCAAAGGTTGTAAATCCGATTTATGAACTAAATAAAAAATAAATAAATAAAAATAGTATCTTTTTGTGACACATATGGATTCACTCAATTAATAAATGAACCGACAAGATTTAACTCAAAAAACAAAAGTAACAGCACCCTACTTGACATTATATTGGTAAACAAACCGCACCTGTTTTCCCATGCTGGAGTGCTTTTCAGTGATATAAGCGATCACTGTCTTATTGCAGGGATAAAATCATCAGTCAAGCCATCCAACCCTGTGAAATTCCTCACAAGAAGGTCTAAAAAAAACCTTAACATCGAAGGATATCTCCATGACCTATATCATTCTCTCGCTGGCAAAATTCTATCACACAGCTTCTGTGGAAACAGCACTCAAGGTGCTAAATGACATTATCATAGCGCCCTCAATACTCATGCACCTTTCACTAGCGTTAGAATAAAAAGCAAATCCTGCCGCTGGTTTTCTGCCGATCTTAAATTTGCACTGCTTGCTAGAGATAAACTCTGGAAAAGGGCTAGAAAGACCAAGGATCCGTCTGACTGGCTTCAGTTCAGAAAATCCAGAAACAGCTGCACCAAAAAAGT
Source organism: Neoceratodus forsteri (assembly GCA_016271365.2). NCBI lineage: Eukaryota > Metazoa > Chordata > Ceratodontiformes > Ceratodontidae > Neoceratodus > Neoceratodus forsteri. The sequence continues at coordinate 1,152,353,617 of CM057456.1, read as the reverse complement.
GAGAGAAGCCAAAGCTGCCTTCTTATACAGCCGAGCTTGATGCCTCCTACCTTAACCCAGCCAGATTCTGGGGCATCATCAAGGGGATCCTAGGGCAGGACTCCAGTACTTCCTTGCCATCCCAAGTGCACCTTAACAATGCTGTTATCACTGACAAGCGTGAAATCTTAGATGCATTCAATAATCATTTCACTATGGCTGGCCTAGCTTTTGATTCCTCCCCAGCAAATCTACTACAGTCACAACTTAAATTCCAGTCTATCGATGGTCAGAAGGCTGCCTCTTCATTCTCCCTCAAACCCATTTTATTAAAACAAGTGGAAGACCTACTGCTACTTCTAGACACCAAGAAAAGTGCAGGTGCAGACTCTCTGGACCCCTACTTCTTAAAAATTGCTCTACATGCCATTGCAGTTCCCTAACTCATCTTTTTAATCTGTCCTTATCCACTGGTTCTATTCCTACATTGTGGAAAACAGCACAAGTGTTTCCCCTCCTCAAATCAGGGGACCCCATGGATCTCAACAATTATAGACCTATATCCATCCTACCTGTGCTGTCTAAAATGTTAGAAAAACTGGTGAGTATCCAACTAAGAGACTACCTTGATGCTAATAACCTACTTAACCCTGCTCAATCTGGGTTTAGGACCAGACACAGTACCATTTCTGCATTAGCAAAAGTAACAAATGATTGGCAAACTGAGTTAGACAAAAAAAACAGCATCTGTGCTGTATTTCTAGACCTAAGTAAAGCCTTTGACACAGTGGATCATGAGCTGCTAATTTCCTCACTGCACTCCTTAGGCCTGGATTCAACCTCTCTTGGGTGGTTCAGATGTTACCTCACTGATAGAATACAGCAGGTGAAAAATGAAGGTGTCCTATCCTCCTCAAAACCACTTCTAAGGGGAGTACCGCAAGGATCCATCCTGGGCCCTATTCTCTTTGCTGTCTATATCAATAACATTGATTCCAACCTCACTGTTGCCAATGTCCACCTTTTGCTGATGACACTGTCTTGTATGTCAGTAATCCCTCACCATCAAAGGCCTGTGAGTTATTACAATCAGAATTCTCCCTGCTGCAACATCAACTACTTGAAAAGAAACTACTATTAAATGCCAAGAAGACAAAGGCATGTTCTTTTCCACCAATATATATTCTACCACTCTCTCATCAAACATTCTTCCCCAACTATCCACCATCCTTGGAGAAAATCTTGATTATGTGGATAAATTCAAATATCTTGGGGTATAGACTTGACTACACTCAACATGTTGAGGAACTCCTGAAAAAACTCAGACAGAGGCTCGGCCTATTCTTCAGAATCAAACATTATCTAACCAAAGAGTCTAAACAGAGACTAATACAGGCATCATTTCTATCTCTCATCGATTATGCAGATTTCCTATATGGCCACTGTACTATGTCCTGTTTAAGTAAATTGGATACCTTGTACCACAGAGCTCTAAGATTCATCACAGATCTTCCTTTCAACACTCATCACTGCTCTCTCTCTATAATGCTGTTGGCTGGACATCCTTACACCTTAGGAGGAATAAAAATGCTGCACTATGTATTTACAAAGCTCTGTCAAACAAACTTCCATCTTATATTTCTGATTGCTTTACCCTGGCTATACCTAGATCATATGCCCTAAGAATCAATAACCTTATCGCCTTGAAGATACCTAAAGTCTGTACCCGGCATGGGAGATCTGCAATCAGCTACTTCTTAGCATCTACCTGGAATTCTCTGCAGAAGACCCTAAAGTTGAACACCTTCATCCCTATAGCATCCTTTAAAAAGCTTTTCATGAGTCTCTTTCCTGAGATATGCAACTGCTTTCACTAAGCCTAGTCCCCTCTTACCCTTTACCCCCTATTTGTTTTCTTTCTATCACAGTTTATATACTTTTTCTAAACTTAGCTACAATATACCCTAAAATCCATTGCCATTCCCTTTCTTTTTTTATCCCTCCATTTCTACTTGCTTAAGTATCTACCCAATTACAACACAACTTGACCAATTCCACAATCCCTATACCTTACAGTCATCTGGGTCAAACCTGTCTGAATTATTTTGTTTTGTGGTCCAAAATCATTAGCTACCTTGCTTGTATATACGTTTTTTTATTACTGTAGCTGTTTATTTATATTTAAGTCTTTGTCTCTTTCTCTGTATTTGTTTATGTATGCTACTGTACCTTATTTTGATCTTGACCTATCAGGTCCATCTTGTAAATGAGCTTCGCTCAATGATGTCCGCCTGAATAAATAAAGATTTTGATTGATTGATTGATTGATTGATATTATTGAGTAAGCCATTCTTCCTATCCTAGATTATGTTAACACTATTTACTGTCACATCTCTGCTTTACATCTTCTTCCCTTCAGTACTGTTTATTATCAGTTACTATGATTTATTTTAAAATCTAAATGTGATGAACACCATTGTACCCTATTACATCAATTAAATTGGTTGTCACCCTCCTTCAGGTGCACGTTCCATTGACTATCCCTTATTTATAAAACTGTGAATAACCAGATCCCCACTACTTATCAGAAAGGCTTGTAGTTCCCATCCACAAATACAGCCTTAGAGATATGTCTCATCATGACTTTTTCTTGCCTAAGTTTCAAACACACTTTTGGAAAGAATGTTTTTCCTGTGCTGCTCCATTTTTATGGAACAACCTCTCTCCTCAGCTCAGAATTCCACCTACTCTTCATATTTTCAAACATGGCTTACAAAGAAGAAATTTCTTCATACTTCATAATTTCCTTTTCTGCTAGCTCCAATATTGTCAATGGGTATTCAGAACAAATGGGTGAAGTACACCTCTACTAGAGAAAATATGGCATAGCCCAAGGCTGTAATCAGCATAGAATATTGGGTACATGAACATTCCGGACAGCAATAACTCTCCCATCACTTTTGTCCATGCAGTGCCCCTAAGTATGTGAAAGTACATCTGTATAGATTGTACTATGCATCCTGTCACTAACCAACACATAAAAGCTGTCGACATAGACAAACCTGTAACTAAAATAAGATACAGTAAACACTTCCCTACCTTATCAGGTGAGAGGGAGGATGGAACAAGGTCTGTTGTCTATTTCTCTGATGTTGTGGAAATTCTTTGCCGAACCGAGCCAACTAAAAGAGACTTGCCAAAGGAATTAATGAAAAACAGATAGCAATGGAAAGGAACTGTAGACAGTGTAAGCACTCACCTGTAACAAAGTAGACACCTTTATTTATCAGAAAGGTCAAATCTGTTACTTCTGTGTGCTAGTAACCAATATTTAAATGTGGAACTACACAGATAGATAGATAGATAGATAGATAGATAGATAGATAGATAGATAGATAGATAGATGGATGCAGTAGATAGGTAAAATTGCAGCATGTAAAACATAGAAGGATGTCCAGATAGACTTACCATCAGAATTTTATTAGAACATTAGAAAATAACAAACATACCCATGCTGGCATACCTGACAATATTCTCCTGCAGGGGCAAGGCTCCCAGTTAGGTCCAATTGACAATGTTGGCACTAACAGAAAAGGAAATTATGGTAAGTATGAAAAAATTTCTTCTTTCTGTAGTGCCCCACATTGTCAATGGATATTCAGAAGAAATGGGTTCTAAAAAGCAGTACCCATTAAATACTGGGTGGGGGAGAATATTGCCCCCTACACCAACTGCAAAAAGGAAAAATAATTTACCCGATAACTGCCACCTGCAAAACTCTGTGGCCAAAGGCCACATTAACAGAACTCTGAAAATCCAATCTGTAGTGCTTGGTGCATGTATGGTCAGAGGACCAATTTGCTGCCTTGCACAACTCTAAGACAGATGTCTCACCTTTTTCTGCCCAGGAGGTGGCTATAACTCTAGCGCAGGGGTTCTCAAATGGTGAGGCCAGCCTCCCTAGGGAGGCCTCAACCTGTTCCAGGGGAGGCTCAAGCAAGTCTGAAAAAGTACTGTATTTAAATTTTGAGTTTTATATATTTTGTGTGAAGAGATGATGCAAACTGAAAGAGGATAATAGTAGGTGAATTTAATGTATTTATTTACTAACAGGTGACAAGGGAAGGTGAATGAGCCAAGGCTCATTTTAGGTATACCAGGAAAGGGCAGGAGTGAATACATTTCAAAGTTAACTGCAAAACAATCAGGAAATACACAATGAACAATAGTGCAAACAAATATGAACAATAAACTAATAATGAGTGGTGGTAATTGATCAATTTGTAGTCTGATGGCAAAACAGCCCAAACACAAGATTTGAGCATAGACGTGTTAAGTGCAATAGCAGGAAGGAGCAAAGTAATCCCTGAGAAGTTGCTTAGGAGCAGGGAAAGATGGGGAGGGGCAAAGTATGTAGGAAGGTTATTTCATATAGAGAGGAAACAGAGGAAGTAGTCTGACCCATGAAGGTAATGCAACAAGGGGTAACAATGATTCAAGGATGAAAATAGCAGAGTATGTAGGTTGGCCTGTGTGTGTGTGTGGGTGGGGGGCGGCGTTACAATAAGCTGAATAATAATATTTGTTTATTTTATTTATCTGTCATTCAGATAGCACCTTTGAGCACAGGAGCTCTTTTTCAAAGGTTCCACATCAGAATAAGACAAAGAACTGAATGTGAGCCAAGTACTTAAAGGGGTTTCAATTTATTCATGGTGTACTGTGCAAAGTACAGTATGTTAATTTTCTTTGGGGAGATCCAAGATTATTTCAATTTTTGGGGGAGGCTCAAAATATTTTCCATGGATTTGGGGAGGCTCACTGTGACAAAGTCTGAGAACTATTGCTCTAGTGGAATGCACCTGGATGAGAGCCCGAGACCTTTTTTTTTACTGCAACATAAGCCTTGGCAATGCATGCCCTCACCCTCCTTGCCAGGGTGGCCTTGGAGGTTTTTGTCCTTTCCTGGCTGCTCTGAAAAGTACAAACAACCTATCTGATTTCCTGAACTCTGCAGTCTGTCTAAGGTATATCCTAACTGCCTAGCACAAATCTAACTTGTGCAACTCTTTCTCTCTTGTGTGATTTGGTTGCGGACAGAAGGATCATAGACAGATTTCCTGATTCACATGAAAGGCTGTAGCAACCTTTGGAGTGAAAGACAGAATTATTCTCAGAAACACCTTGTCCTTATGCATGACAAGATAAGGTTTTTTGTGGGACAAGGCATTGAGCTCAGCAGTTCTCCTGGCTGAACACATAGCAACTAAAAAACATGCCTTGTAGGACAACACATCCAAGGGAACTGACAACAGTAGTTCAAAGGGTTCTTTACAAAGAGCATTTAGTACCAGATTCAGATCCCATGGAGGAACAAGAGATCAGAACAGAAGTTGGGTCCTGCTGACAGCTCACAGAAAATAAATAACCTCCTGGTTCATCCCTAAGGACAAACCCAAGGAGGCTACAAGGGCTGACACCTGACCTTGTAAATGCTCAAGGCCAGACTTTTTTCAACTCCTTTCTGCAGAAAGTCCCAAATCTGTGGAACTGTGGCTTTAGAAGGCTGGATACCTTTCTGTCTGACCCAAGCAGAAAGGTGGTCAATATGTGGTCATAAGCTGCTGATGTGGAATTCTTTCTGGTGGCCATCAGTGTGTCCACTACCTTTTTCAAGAAAACCTGTTTCAGGAGCCTCCTCCTGTCAACAGCCAGGCCATGAACTGCATCACTCCTGGATTTGCATGCAGAATGAGACCTTGACAGAGAAGGTACCCCCATGTTGGGAGTTGAAACAGAGTATGTTGAGCTAGGTTCACAAGGTCTGAGCACCATGGCCTTCTGGGCCATTCCAGAGCTACTAGAAAAAAGCTTTCTTGAGTGTCTTATTTTGTGTATGACCCTGAGAAGGAGTGGCAATGGAGGGAAGGTATACGCTCTACTGAAATGCCAAGTCTGTGACAGAGCATTCACTGCCTCTGCCTGTGGACACCAGTAGCAGCTGAAGAACCACTGCACTTGCACTTTCTGGCTGGAGGTGAACGGGCCAATCTGTGGATGACAGACTCCTTTGTATAGAAGGTCGAACACCTCTGGTTTCAGCATGCACTGCCCTGGGTGGACATTCTCGCAGCCTAGCCAATCGGCCTGGATATTCAATACTCCCGCTAAGTGAACTGCTGATGGAGAGAGAAGGTTCTCTTCTACCCACAACAGAAGATTCTTACTAAGATTTATACTAAGAAAGGTCAAGATGCACAGAAGGCACAAACCCATAGATGAGCATCTCTCATTAGGGGCATTAGTTCCAGTCCATCTGTTTAAAGAGGTACTGATCTAATCTCATTTTAAACACTCCAAGAGAATCCACCTCCACTATCTCCCTTGGGAAAGTATTCCAAAGGGGAACAATCCTCTGTGTGAAAAAGGTTCTTCTCAATGTACTCCTAGGATGTGTTAACATTAACTAGAAATTATGACTTTTCAGTGTTACAGCTCTGTTATTAAAGGCAATGCCCGGGTCTGACATCAGATTATTATCCCTGGAGATTTTGTACATTGTCAATAAGTCACCCCTTGTCCTACATAATTCCAAAGATGATAGTTGTAACTCTTTTAACCTCCCCGTATAATTCATTCCCTGCAGCCTATCGACCATTCTAGTATGCCTCCTTTGTACACCTTCAAGTCTAAATATGTCTTTTTGTATACTAGGGTTCCAGAGGGGTGAACAATAATCAAGATATAGGTAGACATAGGCTCTATACAGGGGATCAAACATGCTCTGTTTCTGGAAGTAAAAGATTTTTTGATGCAACCGATGATCCTATTTGCCTTTACTGTTAACTCATTACAGTGTTTACTAGTTTTTAGGTTATTTGATATTAATATACCTAAGTTATGCTCACAATCAACTGGTCAAGTGGATATGAGTAAAGTAGATTTTTTGAACCCAGGTGCATGATAACACATTTACTGTTATTAAAGATCATACCATTTGTGTCAGCCCAGTGTATTCAATTGCTTCCTTTAGCAGGTCTCTGATCTTTGTGCCCCCTTGACTGTTTATGTATGCCACCGTGACAGTGTTGTCTGACCTTATTTTCACTGCTCTTGACTGCACCCAATTTTGAAAGCAAGGGAGAGTGAGGTACACCGCCCTCATCTCCAGGACATTGATATGTAGGTGTTGTTCCTGGACAGACCAAGTCCTCTTAATGGAAATGTGGTCAAGCACTGCCTCTCAGCCTGACACACTGGCATCAGTTGTTAGAATAAATTCTGGAGGGACTTCCAAGGAGGATCCTTTGCACATATTTTCTACACTCACCCACCAACTCAGGGACTGCCACAGGAGTGGTGAAATTGGAATTCAAGCCTGACAGTACTCCAAGGTCAGATCCCAGGCTGACAGCAACTCGATCTGAAGGGGTTGCATGAAAAGGCAAGCCCATGGAACCAGTTTTATTGTCACCATCATGAGGCCCAGAATCTACAGTGTGCTGTGACTTGAAGCTGCCAATTGGCTCTTCAGGCATTGAACCTCTCTCAACAAGGTCTCCTTCCTGGCTGAAGCAAGGAAGACCTTCCTCTTGTCTGACACGAACACCATTCCCAGTTGCTCCAGAGTCTGTGACAGCTTGAGAGAGTTTTTCTTCTGATTTACTACCCAGCTATGAGACTCCAAAACCTCTAGATATCTGGTCACTGATTTCCTCATCAGCAGAGTAGATGGTGCTTGAATGAGTAAGTCATCCAGGTAAGGATAGATATGATGTCCCTCCTGTTGGAATTGTGCCACCAGCACCATGAACCCCTTCAAGAACACTCTCAGGGTTGTTGTTAGCTCAAATGAGAGCACCCTGTACTGGAAGTTTTGCTGCAGGACAATGAACCTGAGGAACCTCTGATGAGACTGCTGGATTGGAATGCGGAGATCTATGGATGCTAGATAATCCCCTAGCTGTACAGCCTGGATAATCAATTGTAAGGACTCCATATTGAAGATCATGGGGTGAACAAACTTGTTTAGGTGCTACAGATCTAGAATAGGTCTGAAACTCCCTGACTTCTTGGGAACCACAAAATAAATCAAGTAGAATCCAAGGCCTTGTTTACCAGGAGGCAACAGAACAGTCACCCTGATCTGTGAGACATGATCTGATGTCTATGACACTGCTTGCCTCTTTTCAGGTCCTTTGGTACAGGGGATGGCAAAAAACATCTGTTTGAGGGAATGGCCAAAAACTCTATTGCATAACCAAAGGCTGAAATCTCCAGAACCCAAGCATCTGCTGTTATCTGGGCCCATCTTGTATAAAAATTGTGTAGTCTTCCACCAAGGGAAGGGAAGCAGAGATGGGCCAACATACCCTCATTGTGAGGTGCCACCTCTGTGCCCTGGACCTCCATTGTATCATCAGGGAAGCACTACTCTGCCACTATTGCTCTTGAATCCAGAATAGGATCCTTTACTCCTCTGGTTCCCAAAGTTTTGAAAGGGATGAAATCCCCCATGATACTGCTTCTGTCGGCCACATCCTTGACTCTTCGAGGTTGAGGCTGCCTTTTGCTGTTGTTTTGACACTAGAAGGTGGCCCTTTTTATCCCGGATAGCCTTAACAATGTCATCCAGGCCTGAACCAAACATTAAGCGCCTCTCAAGGGCTAAGTTAAACAACTTGGTCTTTGACATCTGGTCAGTGACCCAATGTCAAACCGAAGTGACTGATTTTATTTTTGCTCCTACCTTGCCTTTTGCAATAAAATCAATTTTTGTGTCTGCATTTGACTCACCTGTTCATTCTTGTTTGGCTAGTAGAGTTACTAATACTCAGTATACAGCACAAGCTGATATATCTGGTAGCAGCAAGTTTTATTGTTTTTTCACCATAGGTGTGCACTCAACATCTGCTGTTGTGTTTCAGTTTGGGGTGGATCCCTTATTTTATGCACCCTACCCTTTCATGTGTTCACCGTGTTTTTTTCTTTATAAGTGCTGCTGTTTTGACATTGGGAGGTGGCCCTTTTTATCCTGGATATCCTTCATAAGGTCATCCTGGCCTGAACCAAATAATGATTCCCCCCTCAAAGGCTAAGTTAAACAACTTGGTCTTCAACACCTGGTCAGTAATCCAATGCCAAACCACACCCCTTTCATGGCACACACAAAATGATAAGTGGATCAAGCTGACATGCATAAGTGCTCCACTGTGGCATCCCCCAGAAAGGTTCAGGCCATAGTTACCAACTGCAAACTGCTCACCCCCTCAGAGTCTTTGGAAACAAAGCTACCCAGCATTGTAACCCACAGGTTTAAGGGTTTGGCAACAATGAAGGAGGCATAGGAGGTGTGTAGGTTTGTCCCATTGGAGGCAAATGCTGTCTGCATGAGACATTCACTTACTTGTTGTATATTTCCTCTAAGGCCAAAGATCCTTCAATTGGGATAGTCATGTGCCTCATGGAATTATGTACACAGTTGTAATGTACTACAAGCCTCAGTTATGGAATAGGACAAAGATTTGGTATCAAACAGAGGAGGGATAGTTATCCTCTTCTTTGGCTCCATCCACTTCCCTTCCTCCTCCTTCTTAGAGGGTTCATCCTTATCACCATGTAGCTGCTTTATGTCAGAATTTTCCCCAACACCCCCAACATCCTCATCCTGACTCTCCATATGGTCAAGGGAAGCATCTGCCTGCAGATAAATATTAGCAGTCTTGTCCTGCTCTGGCACACCTGGATGTGACTTGATGGCCTGGCTTGGGATTGGGGTATCCAAAGGAATGTCCCGCAGAACACTGGGGCTCAAAACCCTCCTAAGAGCAACCACAAACATTTACGCAATTCTGCTCTGCCACTGCCAGCTGATACACCAGGTGCATCCCCCCACCCCAGTTCAGAATTATGACTAGGGGGAGCTGTAAGAGACATATTAGCTTGAAAAACACAATGGGGGCAATAGGAACCCAGCAAAGAGTGTTGCATTGCCCTTTTTCTGGTCTTACATTGTTTGAAAACTAGAGGTCTCCAATAGGCCATGGTGCCAAAACACTAGTGCAACAGAAGCTCAACACAAAGAAAAAACCATAAAGACACTGTTGCCTATAAAATATGAGGAAAAGAAAGAAAGAATGCTGCAGTGAACACCACCTCCCTCTGTGGCCAAAAGTACCAGCAGAAAACATTCTTACCAGCCTACCAACTCACACTGTGTAGTAGGAAATGATCATGCTCAGCAACAGCATTGAGCAGGCAGAAAAATAGAGCCACCATATCTAGCACTTGTAAAAGTTCTGGCTCACATGCGCAAGCTCACTTGAGAGAGCACGTGCATGACATCATGACACTGCACGTGATGTCAACACATCGGCGGTGAACACCCAAGCACAGATGCATGAAAAGGATGTGCTGAGGCTCTGAGAAGCCTCCAGTTAAATAAACAGTGCAAGCCCAACTGCCTGGGCTCAAAACAATTGGCAGCAAGCCATGCAGCTCAACAGAGCTGTTAGGAACCTCCACAAATGCCGTGGAAACCGATCCCCTCAAAAAAAAACTGCCTGAAAAAGGTTCTGGTTCCCTCTCTCCATTCACTCTGTCCTCTGCTTTTTTTTAAACAGTAAACCAAGTTTACCAGGGAGTAAGGAAAAAATGGATTCCCCAACTGTGAGCACTTAAAGGAATCTGTGGTTTCCTCTCTTCTCAAATAAAAGAAATAAAAGACATAAACACATACAATAGTCACCCTATGGTCCTTGCTGGTGGGGAAGTGATGCCAAACTAGGCAGCAGGATGATGTAGGAAATGCCCTAAATATAGGCCCTAACAATAAGACCAAAAACAAGTACTTACTTGAGGAACCATGACATGAGGAAAATGGAGACGTGCTAAAAATAAACACCCATAGAGTAGTGGCAGATGTAGCCCCAATCCAAGCACAAACAGGCAGTGGAAATGGTGAAATATTGCAGGTTAGCCAATTTGAAATCTGCAGCTTATCAGGCACAGTTTTAAATTTAGGGATGCTCCCTGTCACTAGGGAGCCCCAATCTGCAATCCAGAATCACAGCCCCAAAGAGTAAATACAGAAAGAAAGAGATTCTTCTTCACAGAAATGTCTGTGTTGTTTCCCCTTCCAATGGCACAGCAAAGATTGGAGACCCATTGCTGTAGGGGAATGTTCCTGTATCCAAGATTCTATGCTGATTATAGCCTCAGGCTGTGCCATATTTTCCCAAGTATGGATACACTTCACCCATTTGTTCTAAATACCCATTGACAATGTGGAACACTACAGAAAGATTATTGTTGCAGGAACGATCTATACTTCTTTTAACTGATTTTGTGTATGTCAGTTTATGTCTTTATTGTTATTTTAATTGACTTTGGATGTTCTGTAAATGGGACTTGCTTCTCATACAACTTATCATGTATTCTATGCAACATTTAAATAAAATATAGATAAATAAATCAACGTTGTTTCACGGTTGTGCAGCAAAATTACTTTTTAGCCAGGATTTCATGAAAGACACCGGTTAGTTGTAGCCATTGCCATGGTCAGATATTTCCTGATATTTCTGTGATATCTCAAGAGAAATTCTTGCCTACCTGCAGTACCATTTTAGTATGTTCATAAGGTGTGGTCATAAAAAGACTATGTTGAACATTTGGTGTTAAAATCTCAAAAAAACAATTTTAATGAAGAAACATTGAAATTCTTCAACATTTACTCATAACTTTGCTGTTCTTTCAGATTTTGACCCTAACAATTTAAACATACTCATTTTTCAAACCACCTCACAGACATGACTGGTGCCATTTTTCAAATCCTGACCAAAATCTCTCAAAATGTTTTGGCCGGGATTTAATAAATGACTCCTGTCATGTTCATAAGGTTCATAATAAAGTTCATACTAAAGGCAGAAGGAGCTTAGAAGGTGTCAGCACATTGATAACTCCTATATTTTACAGATAACACTGCATTGCTGCTTCATTAAGTTTCAATGTGAATTCAGGTTTCACCCTACTAACAATGATTTCACTTGGTAATCTGCTCCATTGAGTCACTATTCTTTGAGTATAAAAATAAGAGTTATTATCTGTGTGAATGTGAAGGGTTTAATTGGAAAGGCTTTGCCTGGAGTTCAATGGCCAAGCAGCTAGCCACTCCCACTTCCTGAGGCATATAAGCAGTTCCTCTCAGCCTCATTATGAAGTACTTTTTCTTTGCAGCCGAAGGCTCTGTACATCTGTCTTCTGAGCTGGTTGGGCCTCCCCCCATCTTGCTGCACCTGCTTGTCTGCTGGATTTCTATGTTTCTTTCCTGCTTCTGGTTTGTATTTTGCCTTTGGCTGTGTGTGCTTCTTCTGTCTTTCTTCCCTGTTTTCTGTGTCTTTGATTTTGTCTTTCTGGGGGGCTTTGTCTGTGTTTGTGTGTCTTTGGTTTTGTCTTTTTGGGGGGTTTTGTTTCTATGCTCCTAGCATATTACTTCAGAGCTCCTACTTCTTGCTTTCAGTTACTCACAACTCTCAAATTACTTGCACTGTAACTGCAACCATTATCTGCATGTTTCAGTTCAATCATAGCTGCTTCCACATTGCTTATTTTATTTTTCACCTGACTCAGGCTTACTCAGAACCCTAGCTATACAACTCAAATCGTGCTCTCTCAACTCATTCTAATTATCTCATTGCAGCAGTTTCATTGCACTGCTTGGTGACAGTGCTTTCAGAGCATTGTGCCTCCTTTTATTTTGTTTATTGCAGTTACAACTCAATGTGCTCAATTGTTTTCACTACTGCTGCTACGGGCCTAATTGCTTACTGCTACTGCTTTGTTTACTCCCATTGCTATTGTACCTTGTTATAGTCTGAGGTCAGCTAAAAGGCTCCTGCTGAGGCTGTTAAACTAGATTTAATATCTGGATGTGGTTCTCGGCCCTTTCATCACTTTCTTGTTTGTCCTGCGGTGGGGACTGGGAAGTGTTTGGGGAGGCATGGCCGCATGCGGCTAATTATTTCTGTTCTAAATCCTGCCTTTGCCACCAAAGATCCTCAGAGAATTTGTCACCTTGATTTGCCTTTTAAATGTCTGGCTGGCTTGCCCCACTATTTAGTGCTGTTTCATTGCTACAGTACTTTGTTATACAGCCCTATGTGCAGGTCCACTTATTACTACTCCTCCGTTTACTAACCTACGTACAGGTCCACACTTGCTAACCCAATTGATTGCTCATGCCTATTGCATCCTCTCGACTTCAGCCTCTGGGATGTCTGCTGCACTCAATCTGCTTTCGACCTTGCAGGTCTCAGCACTCACTTCTCATTATGATCAGCACACCAGTGCTCAATCAGCTCGACAGCTTCTCAGCTTTCAATCTAATTCTGGGGCATGCCAACCATTCTATTCTGGTGCAGGGTTCCTGCAGCCAATGGCCTCACTCTGCATTTAGTCCACATCTTGAGTGTGTCTAGCTTGGGGCGGGATCCTTCTCACATGGCCTATAGCTGGAAATGTCCTCACTCTGGGCTTGGCTTTAGCTGCCTGCTACATGACAGCAGTTCCTGATGTAGAATTTAAGACTAGCGGTGAAGGGTGGTTATGATGATCCCCTTTGGCTCTAATGTTCCACTATAACAGTTATCCATTGACTTTAGTGGTTTCCCTACCAAGGCACCTTCATCGCATTCTCCCTATGACTGCTTCTGGTTAACCTGGTTTGAGTTTAGGGAGGATAGGCCAGGTGAGTGCTTCAGCAGTTGTTGCTCTTCTCCTCCACCTTGGCTGCACATATTGTTGCAGAGTTTTCTCACAACCTTCCACGGTGTTCCCACTAGAGGGTTTGAGTGAGAGCCTTCCTCCAAATTGGAATATTTTCCACCTCCCTTTAAGTGGGTTTTCCAAATTGTAGCTACAGAGCCATCACTAAATAAACTATCCCATGCCTGGAGGGAAGGTGACCTAGACCTTGGATCCCCAGAGATTTTCTCCTGGGGGGGTTCTCTCTTTCGTTGCCTCAGGTCATAACTGTTAGTTAGCATAGTAGTGTCCTCTAGTTTCTTTAGGTAGGTTCTGCTGTTGGATGGAGGTGGAGAATGTCCTGCCATTCTCTCTCTCCTTAGAGGATCCCCTCATTCTCAATGTAAACCATCAGTATCATGCTACACAAACCTGGGCATTTCATTACGTTATCAAACTGAGCATCTCATTACATTATCAAACTGTCTATGCTTCTCTACTACTGAGTTACAGTTACTGCTCCTACGTCACAGTTACTGCTTGCTCATAACCTCCGTGTCACCTCATTCTTTGGGATATGATTGTACTACATTTTTTGGGGGGATTCCTAAGGTACCTTTAGCCATGGGAATTATCCCAAGGCACCTCTAGGGGTGGAACCCTCTCTGAGGGTTCCTTGCCTTTTGTACCCCTACAGGGTGGTAATTCCTCTGGAATAGAGAGTGCGAACAGCCAGAATCAAACTAACACAGTTGCACAAGCATAACACTATACTGGCTGCACAGGACATTGAATTGGAAAGGCTTTGCCTGGAGTTCAATGGCCAAGCAGCCAGCCACTCCCACTTCCTGAGCTATATAAGCAGTTCCTCTCAGCCTCATTGTGAAGCACTTTTTCTTTGCCCCATCATCCTCCCCTCCTCCTCCAGTGGCAGCACCTTTCTCCTTAGGGGATTCCTAAGGTACCTTTAGGCATGGGAATTGTCCTGTGGCACCTCTAGAGGTGGAACCCTCTCTGAGGGTTCCTTGCCTTGTGTACTCCTACAGGGTGGTAATTCCTCTGGAATAAAGAGTGTGAACAGCCAAAACCAAACTAACACAGCTGCACAAGCATAACAGTATACTGACTGCACAGGACATTGATCTTGCAATAGATGACCCATGGTGTTTGTGCCTGGCATTTTAAATTCTATATTAATTTTGCATATCACATATGAGTCTTTGACAATGTAATTCATAAGTAAAATATCATTGCTAAGGCACTTGGTTTAAAATGATATAAGGTTTACTTCCTTTAACCTTCCTTCATATGAATGATTATTGAGTACAGTAATCATTTTAGTTGCTCTGTGCTGCACTTTCTCCACTCTTTTTATTTCTTCCTTTCTATAAGGACACCACAGTTGTCTCCCATGGTCCCGTTATGATGTAACGTATGCGTTATACAGAGGTAGTCTAGCCTCAGCCTTAAGACCACTGATGTTTTCCTGATTGTTCTGAGAACAATATTACCATTAGCGACTGACATTGTACAGAGCTTTTCTTGCTTAAATGAGTTTGAAATTATGACACCAAGCTCCCTTTCACCTTCAACCACTTTTAATACTGTGTTACATAAAGTATAACATGTGATAGGGTGTTGTTTCCAAAATACATTGCACTGTATTTTTGCAAATTAAAATTCATCTCCACCTGTGAGCCCATGTTGCTGTTTTATGCAGGTCAGACTGAATGCTTTCAATTTGCTCAGAGGTGCTGCAGGGGATGCCTAATTTAGTATCATCAGCGTATCTTGTGGTGGTATTATAAAAAGTCTGGGTTGAACATTTGGGATCAAAAGGTCAAAAATTAAAAACAAAGTTACAAACAACTGTTGACATTTCTCAACATTAACTCGTAACACTGCAACTGTATTTACTTCTTATTTATTTATTTATTAAATTTTGATGACCGGGTAGACCCACTGGGCCCCGAAGGTCCCTTTTTCAGGGGTGACCCAGAGAGACATTACATGGAGAGGTACAGGCAGTGAAAAGGTAACAGTGTACATACAGGTTCAGTAAATACAGGTTTGGACACACATGAGGAGCCATATTGGGATTCCATCCTTAGAGGTATGGCATTATCCATGGATATAGGTGAGTTGCTGAACTGAAGACTAGTCCTGTTCCACGTTTATACAGGGGAGGAGATTAGGATAGTAGGGGAGTGGGCAGATTGTTAGGTGCCCTGACATCGGCAAGTGCTAGCTACATTTTTTCAACATAGTTATGTGTTTTACTCCATTAAATGAACATGGCAGGTTTCACTTTCAAATCCATCTCCAAAATCTGTTTTTATGGTGGTTCTGCTACTGTACATAATATTTTGGATCACATTTGATAAATGAGGATCCACGACAGGTGTTTGACAATTTTCATGTCGAATGCCCCGACATCGAAACCGGCAGGCTGACCGCATTTAGCAGCTGGCTGACAGTTTCTCAACTGCTGAAGTGTTTTCTTTGGGGGGGCTTCAGCCCCAAACACCCCACATGGGGGGCTGTGCCCCCCGCATCCCCAATTAAGGATTATCAACTCTGAGTCGGAGCTAATTCGGGGGGGTGCAGGACCCCCCCCACAGACAGTACCTGGTTCAAGCAGGTCCCCTACAGTGGCATGGTGCTGTAGTCACTGTGGGGGACCTCGCTGTTGAACTGTTGCTGTCGGGTGGGTATACCAATAAATGACACCTGTCATGTTCATGTGCTGGTGTAATAAAAACTACTGTCTTGAAAATTCAAGTATCAAACTAAGAAAATAACAATGTTATATCTGAATCTCTGTATTTCCTCATCATAAGAATTTCACTTTTATGACTTCTTTCACTAATTTATTAATTTTAACTGTTTGTCTATCTATGACAAAAACCACAAAGCAGAAACAAGCAAGCAAGCATTTGGCATTGACTAGTGCACGTTCTCTTCTGGACTCCGTGATCAGTCAAACTAGGAAGAACAGGAGGTAGGACCACAGATAAGTACTGGGGTTTTTGCACTTTTTATTCCTTCCTTAATTATGCAGTGTAGGGTTGGAGCCAAGAATGTGGCATTAAGTAACTTTGTTGGAGGGCTTGGATTCTGGGAGGTGGGGCACAAACATGCTGGGGGCAGAGGCATAGACTCATGGTGGAGGGTTGTGTTCCTAAATGCATGAAGATTTGGTAACAACATGGATTGCCTGCAAGCGTTGTTCATGGAGAAGAGGGTGGACATTGCAGCAATCACAGAAACTTGGGCTACACCAAACCACAACTGGAACTTCTCAATCCATGGGTATAAGTTGTACAGAAGGGACACTAGTGCAGGGAGAGAGGGATAGCAGTATATCTAAGGGAGAGAATAACCTGTATGAGGGAGGAGGGGAAGGATGGGAAGGCGTGGGTACAGTTACAGTCCACTAGGGAAGAACAGTAAGGCAGAGTGTGGTTTACAGACAGCCTAACCAGGAGGATGAAAGGGAGTTGGTATCCTTAATCAGGGCAGCTGCTAGCAAGGGTGAGATAGCAATTGTGAAGACTTTAATCTGTCCAAGATGGACTGAAAAATGCCACCACAACCTGCACCAGGAGTCAGTTAATCCTGGATATGGTGCATAATGGATTCCTGACCCAAGCTGTCATGGTGCCCACTAGGAAGGGAGACATCCTTGTCCTGTTACCGGTGAATGGGGACCATGTTCAGGACATCCAGGTTGAGGAGCCCTTGAGAAGGTGTGACCACCATATGGTGTGGTTCAGCTTTTACATGGGGAGGGTGGAGGCTAACACAAATACCAAGGTCCTAGACTTCAAAAAGGTGAATGTCAGGAAAATGAGTGATCTGCTAAGAGGTCACCTGGCTAGCCTCAGTGAAGGGATGGGGCTAGGTCAGAAGTGGTCCATCATCAAAGAAGGAATAGCGGCAGCACAAATGAATCTGTCAGGCTAAAGGGAAAAAAAAACACAATGGCCAAAGCACCCAGCTGGTTTAGAAGAGAGGTAGCCCAGGCAGTCAGAGACAAAAGAACTACTTAGAGCAATTTTTGGAGGATCCAAAGGAATGAGGACAGGGAGGAGTACCAAAGTGTAGCCAAAGTGTCAGGGAAAGCAGCCTGACTGACCAAAGCCAGGAAGGAACAGTAGCTAGTGGAAAGTATTAAAAAGGGTAAAAGGCCTTTTTCAGGTATAGTACAATAGTGAAAAGAGGGACAAAAATGCTGGCATTGTAAGGCTAAAGGGAGGGGTGGGTGGATGATAGTCGGGGTAAGTCAAAGATATTGAATGAATACTTCTGCCTTGTCTTCACAAAGGAGTGGTACAGTATGTTCTGGCACTGCAGGGGAAGTGTAGAGGGTAGGGGGTGCATAGATGAAAAGATCAGTGAGGACAGGGTGAAGAAAGGATTATTGTCCCCCAGGGTAGATAAATCCCCAGGCCTAGAAGGTATCCATCCCAGGGAGCTGAGGGAACTAGCAATGGATCTAGCTGGCCCCCAGTGCACCTATTTAACAGTTTTCAGGCATTAGGGGTTGTACCATTGGACTGGAGAATGGCACATGTAGTGCCACTCCATAAACGTGGACCCAGGGATGGCCCAGGCAACCCATACTGGTAAGCCTGAACTCAGTCATGGGTAAGTTCATGGAGATAATCCCAGAGGAAAGGCTGGCAGGTTTTCTGGAAGAAAACAGTCTCCAGGACAAGACACTGCATGGTTCATGGCTGGAAGAGCCTGCCAAACAAACCTGATCAGTTTCTTTGACTGTGTGACTAAAACAGTGGACAAGAGCCAAGCGGTCGATATGCTTTACTTGGACTTCAGCAAGACCTTTAACTCTGTGCCCCATATGATGTTAATCAGAAAATTGGAGGATCTGGGGGTAGAGGAGGAAATCTGTGGATGAGTGGTAAACTGCCTGAAAGACAGTACTCTGAGGCAGTGGTTGGGAGAGTTCTCAGTTCTAGGGAAGCCATCAGTGGGATTCCATAGGGCTCAGTGCTTGATCCAGTGTTGTTTAGTGTTTTCATTAACAACATTGGAGATGGCATAACAGGCAAGATGTGCCTGTTCCTGAAAGGCATCGAGCTCTGTGGAAGGGTGGATACAGTAGAAAGAATGGTTTTATGTGATAACGGCGACTGAAAAACAGTGCTCACCACAAGAGCGACCACAATATCTCTGAAAGGAAAAACAGTGACAGCAATTACAACGACCACCACAAACAGCGATGGATGCTTAAAAATACTCGGGGGGGCAAACAATATGAATTAAAATTTTTATGCGGAGGCTATGCCCCCATGCCCACCTTTGCAGGGGGCTTTGACCTTCAGACTCCCCAAACTTAATATAATCAAATGCGGGGGTTGGACACAGGGGAAGGGAAACTTGGGAGGGGCTGGGGGCAACCTGGAAATGGGACACAGAAAAAAAAAGTACTATTTATTTTATGGGCAAAAGAAATTACTTCCCCACCCAGATCCAAACCCAGGTCCATAGGTCGTGACCTAACCCACTACACCAGACAGCCAGCTGAAAACTGCCTCTCCAAACACAGCCCATATCCAATTGATACACTCACTGTATACTACTCAGGTTATATTTTCACATTCACTGCTATTGTAGGCACTCAAACTGAGTCTCACAATTTGACTCATCCACATTACATGCTACTGAAAGAATACAGGACCTAAACAGACTTCAGGTGACATCACAGATGGGACACCCACCTACAGAGAAGAGCTCCCTTCTCTCTTGAGAAAAAAACACAGTGAAATGGATAAAAAAGGTACAACATGACAACAAAGGATAAAGGAAATCCCAGAACTACAAGATCCATATCCGAACTGATGAAAACAGCAGAGGATGACTCTAGATATCAGACTCTCATCTCAGAGGGGATCCACTTCATGTCTCTAGTCAGTAGACACAGCTGGGGATATGAGACCGACTGGGAAGGTGAATGTTTAACTAGAAACAGATTTGAAACACTCATGCTTGAAATAAAGGTCTGTCAGTTGGAAAACAAAGCTGAGTTAAAGGAAATCCAAGCTCGCTTTGCTGGTATGGAGAAACGGATTGTACAGGCAGAAGACCACATGAAGAAGGTGTGGCGTGATGCAGAACAGTTGAGCATGGTAGCAGACACCCTGCTTCTACAGACCGAGACCTTGCAGGGGAAGTACCTTGACCTGGAGGCCAGATCTCAGAGAGACAACGTGAGGATATGGGACTACCAGAAATGCAGAAATATCTAATATGTGCTTATTTCTTCAAGACATGCTTACAGATGTATTGGATTTACCAGCAGGCATGGACATAAGAATAGAGCGGATGCATCAGGCCCTGTATCCTAAACCTACAGACCCCACTGCAAGACTGAGAATGGTCAAAATGAAATTTTACACCTACCATGTGAAGGAGGAGGAGGAGATTATTCACAGAGTCTGGCAGAACGGGGATGTGTGATATAATGGGGCACATCTTTATTTCAAGCAGGATTACTCCCCAGAGATTCAGAAGCAGTGACTCCAATATCTGGACATAATACGAGCACTAAAAGCAACACAGGTAAAATTTCAAACACCCTACCCTCAGAAGATCAGAGTGTTCTGGCAGGAGGGGGTCCAACTGTATTCAACGCCAGAGGAGGCAACTATCACATTGCAGGCACACAGAATACCATTATAAAACCAAAAAGGAAATCAGGCAGTAACACAACATGATGGGGACTCTCAGAGATGGCAAACCGTTTCTATATGGAACACCTGTGCTGAGGGATGAGGCACTACAGGAAAAACAATGGAGGACATCCGAGCCATACTACAGCCGCTTACCAGCACTTCAGGACAACGCCAAGCAAGAAACAATGCAACATAATCAGATAAGTGCAAAAACTTTTTCTGATGGGGCTGTTTAAGTCCAATTAGATTTAGGGTGGAATCTGATGAACGATGATGAATTTAAACTCAATAAGAATCCCTTGGTTTCATTGTGCTGTTCTGAATGCATGAAAAAGTTGATTCCCGCTCACGCTGACTCTCCCTTATACTCTGACTTTTGAGCTAGACTAAAAACAGTTGTTAAATGTATATATATTTAAAAGTTTTGCCTTTCTTCTCTGTTTTGTCATTTTAGTGAACAGTTAACCAGAGCAGGGACCAGAGGGACAGAACTTGGAATGGACTTATGGAGGAAGTCTGATATGTCGAGAATGCATAACAAAAAGAAAAGCATTGTGTGGGGTTAATAAACGACAAGCCGCTCCTCCAAACTGTAAAATAACAAGGAGGTAAGGGGGTGGGGTGAAAAGAATAATTACTGAAGGGGGGGGGTAAAATCATAGCCAAATGAGAATGGATAAATAAATAAATAAATAATCAATCAATCTAATGGATAGATTGCAATGAGTATGGTTAAAATTAACAAGGGGTAGAGATTAAGAGGGGCAAGAGGGAAGAAAATACTCCAATAGAGACAGTGCAGTGCTGAACTACACCTGGGTACCCCATAACTAAAGAATGCTGAAAGATACAGTAATAGTGGATGTGAATGATTTATACACATAGATATTACTTATGAAGTTAATGGAAACATAGGATGCAGAAATAAACACTGTTTAACTTTTTCTTTTTATAGCTGGCCCATACTGAAAGGAAACTGCTGGGAACACGAAGGGGAAGGGAGACCTCTCCAGCACAGAGATATGACTGAGGGTGCTGCGAAATTTGAGATGATGATCACAGAGAAAAGATGAGCTGTGGTGCTAATGCCTGGACAACACCAGTTTATGATGTACAGGGAAGGATGGGGGGAAGAGGCAATATAATTGGGGGTACATTCAAGCTCTGTAAGTTAAGAGCAAAGAGAGGGACAGAGGGAGAGAGGGAGGAAGGAAGATGTGAGGAGGTGGTGGTTCATCAAGAGGAAAGAGACGTACAAGAAGGACATAGTGGGGGAGAGGAGGCAGATGAATGGAGAGGGTGAAATTGCAAACATCGAAAAATAGGGAATTCACAGAGTGGTGCACAGGAAATCAAGGGAAGTCAGGAAATAAGAGACACCAAAGAAAGGTAGGCTGGAGAAGAGTCAAAATGGGAAAAGTGAACTTGATACAAGGCCGCATGGCAAACCACAGATAAGAGATCTTAGGAGGGAAGAGGGTACAAGAGGGACTGTTAAGTCAGGCTGATGGTACGTCTGTGGTGGATCATATTGATTATGGTGGGCCTTGGGAAGAGGGATGGCACTTGTTTCCAAACCTTGCATTTACCAAGAACTCTGGTAGTGGCCCCGATGTATGGGGGAAGTTACACTGCTATCACTCTTGAGGGGGAAAAGAGGAAGCAAGGAGGAGACCCCCAGCTGGAGAAAAGGACGGTCTGAATACTGTCCTCTACCTTGGAGGTAAAAACTGTTTTTTTTTTCAAATGTTTGACTGGATAGACTGCCTGGTTGGCAAGTCTGAAATTGTTAAGAAGTTCATATATATAATGCGTGCTGCTTGAATAATGAATGGATCCTCAGCAGGAAAGAGAGACAGTCAAGATAGGACAAAGAAGACCTGGAAATAGAGAGAGGACAACAGAATAAACAAGCATTTGTCAATGCCGAATGTTGTCTCACTAGCATTAGCACTGGTTGTGCAGAAGTTAGAGATGCAAAATAGGAATGGCAGTGAAGTATTGAACTGAAGCCAACCCACGCCCACCCTGCAGAGACTGACAGGGATTGGGGTGTGCCTTTGGATCGTCAGCTATAGTGCTTATGCCATTTTACCTCACCCTACCCTGTAGACACTGACAAGTGTTGTGGTGTGCTTTGGGGTCTTTGGGCCTTATACTTACCCCATTCCATAAGGAAATATGCTTAGATGGGTACAGTATAGGAGAATGGGGTGAACTTTGGAGCCGAACACTCCAAGGCACACCTTGATGTCTATCACTGGCTGCAGGGTGGGGTGGGGGTGGAATAGCATGAGCATTACAGCCAATGATCCCAAGTCACACCCCTGACGCCTGTCAGTCTCTACAGAGTAGGGTGTTACAGTTGGAAACCCTAACGCCATAGGCGTTTGTTGGTATTTTCACTCCAAATTTTCAACATTCTCTTTTTGCGACCGTTACCTCATGAAGAGCGGCACTATCAGTTTGTTAGTCAAAAGGTGATTTTGCACAGCGACTGCGTCATTTGGTGCCACAGATACAAAAACAAATTTTGGGCAGGATGTGAAAAATAACAACTGTATTGTTCATGAGGAGGTGTGAAAAAATGGCAACGTTGAAAATCTGGAGTGAAAATATGACAAACTGAAGTCATGAGCATGCATAGAAACTGCACAACGCACGTCCATAACCCAATTATTTTTGTGTTTTTTTTAACCACATTTTCAACATAGGCATTTTGGGATCTCCCCTCATGAACAGTGGCACTGTGATTTTGTTAATTTAATTTAATTTATTTATTTATTTGTTTTTTAATATTCTTTATTTTGTATTGTTTTCATATAGTTATATATATATATATATATATATATATATATATATATATATATTAGAGGCAAAAACTCCTTTTAATGCATTAGTTAGGGTGGTTCTACAGCGACAAAGTGAGGAAATTCCGCTGTTAGGGTTGAAGACTCAACCCGAATTCACCCCCCCAGCACCACACACACACAGACACACACACACATTCAAGTATGGGGGAGGACCAAGTCAACACAACCAATGACAGACATCCAGCAGCAGGTGACAGAAATAAACAATTGTCTAAATGTACTACAAGACATCCCCACCCACCTGACCAGGTACTCATGCTCAGTGGAGATCAACAGCAAAACTGAGGCCATGTGCACCTAACATACACATCCCTGATTGCAGCTGCACACAACGTACCACACTTAGTAGTTGCATGGCCTTACCTACCGATGCCCCACACCACACCACAACTGGTACTGTGCCGTTATTCAATATAAATGCTGAAGGTGCATGATGACAGTTGTAGAAAGGTTTTAACACTAGTGAGTATGCACTAATTAAGAGAAGCACATAAATTAACTACAAGACACTAGCATGCTCAAGATAAAAGCAGTGATACATTTAGTAGGTGATTTACATAGTAGTACATTTACTGCAATGGTTTACTCAACATAGAGAGGCTGATGTAAACGTATGGAAAAGCATTGCCTGTTCAACGTTGTGAAATTTGTACTGCCAGTATCACATGCATTCTTACTGATGAAGGTGTACTGCTGATGTACATACATAGACCTTCAGTGTGTTTCAATACTAAAGATGCAGTAAGTATTCTTTGTAAGAAACATTGTAATTGCATGGATCAGGCCAAGCAACTTCTAAATATCATAGCACTACTGAGCCAACAATGATGTACCTGTATCGGAGATGTATATAGGATAGATTTTCCTGTAGGCACTTACTGAGTATGTTGTACCAGATAAAGACAATCTCATTGCATCTGTGATGACTAAGTTATTCAAATAGTAATACATTTACTATTGTTGCAATGAGTGATCTATGCC
This sequence comes from Neoceratodus forsteri, assembly GCA_016271365.2. Lineage (NCBI taxonomy): Eukaryota > Metazoa > Chordata > Ceratodontiformes > Ceratodontidae > Neoceratodus > Neoceratodus forsteri. The sequence continues at coordinate 1,152,329,346 of CM057456.1, read as the reverse complement.
ACTTATGGACACTGATTTTTTTTAACAGTTGTTTCATACTCAGGCTGTATGCCTACTGTTTGGGTTTGTCACACTTCTGTCACTGATGCTATCAAAGTGATAACTAAGTTAATTGTGGTACAACAAGAATCAAGTAGGTATGGTGTAGATATAAACAGAATGTCTTTTAGTATTGATTTAACTCACAATGGGGTAAGTGTAGTAGGACAGCAGGGGTTATCCTCTATCACTGACTCTGTCAGATATAATCACACTAGGGTTTCGATGACTGTAATGATCAAGTTACACTGTTCATCTTCATGAGTTCATATTCACAGCCATTCTCCAGTAACTAGACAGTGTATGGTGTAACTGGGTGGGACACTGTGTTGCAAAGCTGCTGCAGTGCCTAGCAGAGGGAGAGTATCTACTCATAAAGACAAATAAGCAATAAGGCATGACCAACAGTTATGTTAAATGGTCTGTTAATCACCCTGTAGGGGTTTAATGTTGAATGAGGCATAGCCGAGTGCCACATGTCACTAGACAGTGATAAACTGACCATTAACATAATACCTGGGAGTGGCTTATTGCTATCATAATAAAACTGTTTTTTTAAACAACATTAAACCATGTTCATCATATGGTTAGGCTCTACATGTATGTTAATAAAAACTAAACATAAGGCTATTACAATGTTTACAGTCAATATGAAAGCTGCATTTCTCAAACCCTTGTTATAATCAGAGATATTATACCTGTACAACTCCTTGGTTTTGCTGAACTCTATTGCTCAGCTGGCCCACCACAAGTGGTGTGGTCTGGTGTGGGGCATCGGTAGGTAAGGACATGCAACTACTAAGTGTGGTACGTTGTGTGCAGCTGCAATCAGGGATGAGTACGTTTGGTGTACATGGCCTCAGTTTTGCTGTTGTCTCCACTGAGCATGCAGTACCTGGTCAGGTGGGTGGGGATGTCTCGTAGTACATTTAGACAATTGTTTGTTATTTCTGTCACCTGCTGCTGGAAGTCTGTCATTGGCTGTGTTGACTTGGTCCTCCCCCATACTTGAATGTGTGTGTCTGTGTGTGTGTGTGTGTGGTGCTGGGGGGGCGAATTCGGAGTTAGGGTTTTCAACCCTAACAGAGAATTTCCTCACTTTTGTTGCTGTGGAACAACCCTAACTAATGCATTAAACAGAGTTTTTTGCCTCTAATTTCCCTTCTTTTTGAGAATGATAATGAGAAATAGTGAATGTAATGTGGTGGCGGGAGCACGGGCCCTTGGGCCCTGCGCTCCCGCCACATGATGTCCTGTGCCATAGTAACAGGAGCAGCAACGCAAACAGAAATGCTAACAGTGGCACACATGGTAACACAAGCGCGAATGAGAACAGAAAGGGTAATGTACACGGTGGCGTAGATGGGAACGGTGTGCCACGTGATGTCTTGTCACATAGTAACATGATGCCTGTAAATGGAAATGTCAATGGGCATGGTGACGCAAAGTGAAACAGAAAGAGAAACAGTACGGTACACACAAATGGCAAAAAAGTAACAGAAACGCAAGCGCAAATGAAAACGCAAAGGATGACGCACGTGGTGGCATTGGGGTGTGCATTGGGATCATCAGCCTTAACTCTCACCCCATGACATGTGTAAAGCAGCAGAAGTATAGGAGAATGGGGTGAGAGTTAGGACCCACGATCCCATTGCACGCCCGAATGCCGGTTGGGGGGTGGGTGGGGGTGCATGGGGGGTTTTCAACCCTAACAGTGAATTTCCTCACTTTTGTCGCTGTGGAACAACCCTAACTAATGCATTAAACAGAGTTTTTTGCCTCTAATTTCCCTTCTTTTTGAGAATGATAACGAGAAATAGTGAATGTAATGCAGCGGCGGGAGCGCGGGGCCATGAGGGCCCCGCACGCCCACCACATGATGTCTTGTGGCATACTAACAGGGACAGCAACGGAAACAGAAATGCTAACAGTGGCGCACATGGTAACACAAGGAATGAGAACAGAAAGGGTAACGCACATGGTGGCGTAGATAGGAATGGTCTGCCACGTGATGTGTTGTCACATAGTAACATGGTCCCTGCAAACAGAAATGTCAATGGTCATGGTGACGTAAAGTGAAACAGAAAGATAAACAGTACTGTAGACAGAAATGGCAAAAAATAACAGAAACACAAGCGCAAATGAAAACGCAAAGGATAACGCACATGGTGGCGCAGACGTCAATGGTAAGTGAAACAGGTATCGAACTGGCAAGCGAAAGGGCAACAGTAACAGTAATATAAGCGACAGGCTGGTTTTCCCCAAAACCTGCATAGAGAAAGACAGTGAGTACAAATAATGTATGCATAATAATGAGTATCGGCGCAGAAAATGAGATCTTGGAATACTAAATACATTATATCTCAGGAACAGTACGACGTGGAAAAAAAATTTAAAAGTCATATTATTTACAACTGTCCTGGCTAATTTGAATCTTAGCTCCTGTTAGGGGGCTAAGAAATTTTCTGACGAAAAGTCCGTATCTCGCACCGTTTCCGAGATATGGGCCCTGAAAGGCGTGGCAAATGCCGTAATGTTATCCTATGGGAAAAAAGAAAGTTCGGAGCACCATAACTTTGCCTCCCTGTAATATTTTTTCACCAAACTACTGAAAGGCACATCTGTGGGCTGTTGGCTGTCTTCCCTCCAAATTTCAGGAAAAAAGACTAAACCATTATTTTGCAGCAGGGATCCAAAGGATTTCTGTATTGCGTCGGGCGCCGTAATGTTATCCTATGGGAAAAACTGTCGATTTTGGAGTGCCGTAACTTTGCTGCCGTGTGATATTTTTTCACCAAACTACTGAAAGGCACATCTGTGGGCTATTGGCTGTCTTCCCTCCAAATTTCAGGAAAAAAGACCAAACCATTTTTTTGCAGCAGGGTGCCAAAGGATTTCTGTATTGCGTTGGGCACCATAATGTTATCCTATGGGAAAAACCGTCAAATTCGGAGTGCTGTAACTTTGCTGCCATGTAATATTTTTTCAATACAACACTAAAAGGCACATCTGTGAGATGTCGGCTCCATTCCTCAAATTTCAGCCCAAAACTCCCAACGGTTCTTTTGCAGCGCAGTGCCAAAGAATCGCTGTCACTGTCCCACAGATGGAAAACTACTGTCGCACTTGTGAAAGCTTTCACAAAGTTCGACACTTTCGTGAGCAAGTAGACTTGTGAAAGCACTTTTTCCAGAAATTTGAAAAACATATTTCTGGGGTGTTTTACCACAAAATAAAGACATGGCAAGCATCCTCAGGATCCGACTAGGTAAACACAAAAAGAATTAGGTTGCTAGAGGGTCCCAAATTTAAATGCCAACCATTTTTCTGATCACCAACTGAAAACAAAATGGCTGATTTGCGAAAGTAACAGGCCCATTTGCGAAAGTAATAATACATTTGCGAAAGTGTTGAACTTTTTGTTAACTTTTCCCATTGACTTATAATGGGAAGTTGTTTTTTGAATAACTTTTGAACCGTTTAATATTTTTTCATGAAATCTTCAAAAGGCACATCAGGGACCCTGGACGCACGTTCCCTGAAGATTTCGGACCGGTCGCGCAAACCGTTCGACCTGTAGGCGCGACCGTAGAATTCCAGAAAAAGCATAAATGCACTCACAGATCATGCTTAATAACTCTGCAGCCGTATATCCAACCACTACAAAACTTGGCAGATCCCAAGGCCTATGGTTCTTGAGCATGTATTCCATATTTCAGCCAAATCTGTCAAACGGTTGCAAAGTTATTAAGGTGCAAAGTTTTGGGGTTTAACATAGAAATGGCTCCTCAACCCTAACTATGGTAGCACTACTGTGCTACCATTATATATATATATATATATGAGACAGCAGGAGTTCATCTATACAGTATTGCTCCTTTGTCTTACAATACATGAAATGTTCTTCAGGTTGGCAATTCATGTTTCTACAACATCATTCTGTTATATATCAAATGACACTAGATCAAAATTCATATCTTACAAAAATTGGTCACTTTCAAATGGCTTTATCATGGAAAAAATGTTTCATCCAGAGGTGAGATATAGAAAACCCATGGCCTCCATTGGAGTTCAAATTGTGACTTCCTTCCAGCTCTAGAAGCTACTATTCTCTCTAGATACTATATCTCAGTCATTAATGAATGCCAATCAGAGAGGATGAGTACTTTAGCCATTCACCATAGGCAAGTTATAACCTTTTTAGCTGCTGCCAGGTACAGGTATAGCTTATTTCTACCTGGTGGAACTTTTCCGTCTTCCCCAATATAAAGCAGAATCATCTGATTGGATAACTTAATTTCTGGTCACACAATATTTTGCATGCTCTTTTCTATATCTAACCAGTACTGGGTAACTTGTGGACAAGTACAAAAAATATGTGTCATATTTGCCATTTTTTCTCCACATTCTCTCCAACAAAGGCCATGCCTCATAGATACAAATTTAGCAATTTTGTCAGGGGTATAAAAATATCTATTATGACATTTCCATATATATTCTGACCAGTATGATGACTGTGATACTTTCATCGAGTGAGGAATAGGTTCCAACCATTTCTCATAAGTTATCTGTGTCCCTAATTCTCTATCCCATTTTCCTAATATATCCTCAGTGGAGTCCTTCCAGTAATCTCTTAGTGCTTTATATAATTATCCAATTAGATGAATTTGTTCCCTGCCTTCTATAGCGTCCCTTAAAAGGGACATCAACATAGGTATGAGACAGGGCAGAGTATTTAATGTTAATTCTTTCTGTATAAATTTCCGAATATGTAAATATCTATAATGATGTGTATGGGATAGTTGATATTTGCCTGTAGTGTAGCAAAAGGCAGTACTCCATTTACATCCAGATATTGATATAACAAAAGTAGACCTTTTTCTGCCATTCTTGATGGACCCGAGCAGCACCTATCTCCAAAGATACACTTTCTGTACCTATTAGTTTAATGTAACCAAAAACTTTAGGTAAAGTAGTAGACGCCCTTAGCTAAAACCAAGCCTTTAACGTATTACGGGTTCCAAATGTAAAGTTTTGTAACTGTGGATAAGCATTTTGGGGGGCAAATATAATAGGAATAATGTTTACTAGATCATTTAATATAAATTCAATAAATTTCCATGGTTTCTCTACCTGAGGATTCGGCCATGTCATCACTATTTTACATGTTACTGCCTTATGGTAATCTCTAAGGTTTGGAAGATTACAACCTCCCTCTGCCACTGGTAACTGTAACAGAGACCATCTGACCCTTGGCTGCTGTCCGGCCCATACAAACCTTGAAAAGATTCTAGCCCAGGTTGCAAAGTAGAATTGTGATGGAATAGTCGGCAAAGTCTGGAAATAATATATCTTAGGAAATAAGGTCATCCGAATAGCTTGTATTCGAGCTGAAACAGAGAATACCTGATGTGTTCATTTCCCAACTAAATTCTCTATCTCTATCGATAGAGGCTCTAAATTAAGCAGTTCCAAATGTTCCAATTTCTGGGGAATATTTACACCCAAATATTTAATCTTGTTATTTCTCCATTTCAGAGGGGTCTGGTTCTTCAGAGACTGAGAGGGGTGAAATTTAAAGCTAATAACTCTGTTTTTTGTATATTTATTTTGTATCCGGCTATTTCTGAAAACTTATCTTTCACTTGTAAAGTAGCAGGAATGGACTTTTCAGGTTCTAGGAGTGTTAATAATACGTCATCTGCATATAATGATATAGTGAAATCCTTCCCTCCAAAAGGGACCCCTTGAATGTTAGGATGTTGCCTTATGGTTTGAGCCAATGGCTCAATGTATATGGCAAACAGTAAGGGGGAAAGTGGGCAACCCTGCCTAGTTGCCTTTCCCAGCTGTATCATTGAAGATAACTGTCCGTTCACTTTAACATATGCCTTCAGAGAGGTATAGATTCTCTGTATCATGTTAGAGAATTCCTCAGAAAATCCAAACTTGCACAAAGTTTCCCATAAAAAAGGCCAACTGATGCGATCAAAAGCTTTATCTGCATCGAGGCTGAGCAACACTGCCTGTATCTGTCTCTGACTTAAGTGGTCCAACAAATGGATCGTTCTATTTATATTATTTGTGGTTTCTCCGGCTCGAATGATCCCGGATTGATCTGAATTAATCAAATAGGGTAACTATTCCTCTAGTCTATGTGCCCATATGGACATAAATAACTTGTAATCCATGTTTAATATGGTTATTGGCCTATATGAAGTAGTTAAATCTGTTGGTTTGCCTTCTTTTAATATAGGTGAAATATTAGTGTAATCTAATGATGGAGGAGGAGGAGGAGGAGGACTCTCCTGTTGAATTTCTAAAAAGGCATTTAGTAGTAAAGGAGTCAGTTGTTTACTAAAAGTCTTGCACCACTTGGACAGAAATCCATCTGGGCCAGGGGTTTTTAATGGTTTAATTTCTTTTATGGCACGTCTGACTTCCTCTAATCTGATAGGGACTTTTAATCTGATTTCCATTTCCCTAGTTAGCTTTCTTAATGTAAGGTGGGGGGGGGGATTCCTCAATTTTGTTAAATTCTGGACGTTGTGGTTTCTCATATAGCTGCCTATAATATTTCTGGAACAATTGCATTATCTGCTGTGAGTTAAAAGCTCTTGTTTCTCTCTCCAGATCCACTAAATGTGTCATGATTGTGGCTGTCCTATGTCCCCTAAACCTCCGGGCTAAATTTCTCACCCCTTTTGACCCTCACTCATATCTATATGTTTTTAAGTAAAATAACGCCTGTTGTGTTTTTTAGTCTAAAAGTTTCTGGTGCTCAGCTTTTGTCTGATTAATCTGGGCTTGGGCCTCTGTGATAATTGGGGTAAACTTTGTTTGTATTTCCCTTAATTTCTCATGTAATTTACCATATTGTGTTTCCCAGTATCTCTTCTTGTATGCTGAATACGCAGTTATCTCTCCCCTGATCACAACCTTCAGAGTATCCCAAACTATTGTATTGGATGTCTCCTGGGATGAATTTTCTGCAATAACCCGAGCTATTTTTGAGTTAAAGCTGTCCCTAAAAGCTTTATCCTTTAGAAAGGATGTATTTTATTTTTATTTATTTAGTGTTTGTTGACCGGGTAAGTGCACTAGACAAATCCTGCCTATTTTCAGGCACGACCCGGGGGAGGGGGATACAGATGAATGCCAACTGACCTTGAACCAGATTAAGCTGTTGGTGGTATTTTTAGTGAATGAGGGAAATTTGGCCAGGACACCGGGGAAATTCCCCTACTCTTTTCGATAAGTGCCATGGGATCTTTAACATCCACCTGAACTACCACCAATCCAGGCAGATGGGACCTCAGTTTAACGTCTCATCCGAAAGACGGCACCTCAGAAGTGCAGCACCCCTCTCATGCTGCACTACAGTGTCAGTACTGGGATATTAACCCAAGTGCCAGATGTGGGAACTGAACCCACAGCGCTCTGATCTCCCGGCCTCAGGGGCGAGTGTGCTACCTACTGAGCCACTGACACAGTATTCAAGTGCCACCCAGTGGATTTCCTTGGTATTTTAAAATCTAGCCTCAAAAATAGGGGAGAATGATCAAAAAGAAATCTATGTCCTATAGTTAAATTTTGTAAGCAGTCCAAATGTTCTTTTGAAATGAAAAAGTAGTCCAATCTTGAGTAAGAATTGTGTCTAGGGGAGAAAAACATATATCTCCCAGAAAGAGGATAAAAATGTCTCCATACATCGATTAGACCCATGCCCTGAGTTGTGAGATAAATAATCTATGAGCTGATGTTAGCCTATATTTGGAAGGTGCAGAGGAGTCTAGTTGAGGTGTCAAAGTTAAATTGATATCTCCCCCTATAATAAGACAGCCGTGCATAATGTCTAGGAGCTTTGCAAAAAAATCTTTTAAAAAGACAAACAGATGTAAGAGGGGAAAAATACACGTTCACTAACGTGACCTTTGTCCCATAAAGGGTACCTTTTAAGATTACATACCTTCCCTCTGAGTTATTTATTTAGTTTTTGTTTACCAGGTGGGTGCCATAGCCACAAAGTGAATATTTTCAGGGGCGACCTGGGAGGTTACAAACAATAAAGGAATTGTCATACAGTAAAATAGAATCTGGTAGGAATTACATCAGGTAAAGACACATCTTGTCAGTGACAAGAGAACAAACACACAAAAATTCAAGTAAGTAATAAAGATGAGAGAAACATACATTCAGTAATGAGTACCATCATTCCCGGATACAATAGTCATACTGCACAAGGTCATAAGGTTTTATAGGGGTTGCCATATGCAGTCTAATGGAAAAGTGCTGTGGTGGATAAAATGGCTTTGGCTTATAGGGGATAGCAAGGGGAGGATCATGATGACCTAAGGAGGGTTAAAGCAAGTGCATTGTTTATGATTTATGATGCAGGTGTAATGTAATCTTTTGAAGGCAGCATGAGTGGATGTAGAGCGAACTTCATCTGGAAGTGAGTTCCAGTATCTCGGTGCAAAGCTAGAGAAAGCAAGGGTTCCTTTCTGTGTTCTGCACCTAGGAGGACAAAGAAGTGACAGCTCATTTGAGCAGAGGCCATAGTAGGTGGACTGTGGCACCATCATGGAGGCCAGGGAGGAGGGTAGGTTGGATCTAATAATATTGTCAAGCAGAGACCCAAAAGCAATATGTCTGTAGGCTGACGGGGAGGGCCAGTTTAGGTCAGCATATAGTGAACAGTGGTGCTTTAGTCGAGGGGAGTCATATTGGCAAATGTTATTGTATGTGGTGTCCCATTTTCCTAGGGTGCTTTTCAAGGCATTTATATAAGTAGCTGCACCATATGCCAGAAAGGGAAGGAGGACACCCCTAGCTATGGCCAGCCTGGCTGAGGGAGTGAGCATACAACTGGTCTTGTAAGCAGCACCAAATTTCATATTTACTGCCTTGCACATGGCCACAGTGTGTTCATCAAAACTGAGAGTTTCATCAAGCAGGACACCTATGTACCTGAAAGAGGTAGCTATCATAAGGGATGAGCCATCAGTACAGGTGACATCATATAGGTTGCGGTTTAAGTTGAGTTTGGTTTGGGACCCAAAGAGCATACCTTGTGTTTTGTCAATGTTTAGGACCAGCTTGTGTTTGTTTAACCAGTCCTGGATGGAGATGAATGAAGAGGTAAGACCTTTGTTTATAGCTTGTATATCTGCTGATGAGGTATATAGGACAAGATCATCAGCATAATGGCAACTTTTCGGATATACTGTTTATGGAGACTGAAAAGAAAAGCGGACCCAAAATAGATTCCTGTGGAACACCAACATTTATGAGGGCTGGGTCAGATACAGCAGAACATAAGTTTACTTGTTGGCTTCTGTTTGCTATGTAGCTATGAAAACAATTTACAGATTGACGAGAGAAACCAAGAGATGATAGACAGGCAAGCAGGAGACGGTGATCCACTAGGTCAAATGCCTTGGAAAGGTTGATAATTACTGCCCCGGTCATGAGTCCTTGGTCCACAGAAGTTAGAACATCATTTGTGAGTTTTAGTAGTGTGGTAGAAGTGCTGTGACCTTTGTGGAAACCATGCTGAGAGGGTGACAACAGTTCATGTTTAGAGAGATACTCCGTAACCGGGGCTGCCACTGTTTTCTCTAGGATTTTATTTAGCACTGACAGAATGGCTATAGGCCTGTAATTTGCAATGTCCTTTTTGTCTACCTTTTTGAAAATAGGGGTAACTATTGCAATTTTCCAGATATTTGGGACATGTCCATGACAGAGAGACATGGTAAAGATTTTGGTTAGTGGTGCAGCAATAAGAGGAGCAGCTAACTTCAAAAGTTTTGGCTCAAGGCAGTTGGAGCCAACGCTGGTGTTGTCCAAGATTGAGCTGAGCTGTTTTAGGACTATAGCCTTTGATATACCCTTACAAAAGAAAGGAGGGTGTTGTGGTGTAGTTTTTCCACAGAAGGGTGGTGAGCTTGGGTTAGGTGGAAATGAGGCTGTGTATTTCAACAGGTTTGTAAAGAGCTTATTAAAATGGTTTGCAATAGTTTGAGGTTCTTTGAAGTGAACTCCATTAAGAGCCATGTAATTTTTATGTTGAGGTTGGCTTGTTCCCTGGAAGGATTTTACATGTGCCCAGAATTTCTTGGGGTCACCAGCAGCTTAATTTAGTAGACCTCTACAGTATGAGCTTTTAGCCTGCTGGATTTATTTCTTACACAGATTTCGCTGTGCTCTGTAGGTATCATAGTCCTCTTTATGCCCTGAGTTTTTAAAGAGTCACCAGCATTTGTCACACAGTCGTAGGGATGAGAGGAGATCCTTGTGTAGCCACCTGGTCCATTTGGCTCTAACTGGCCTGGTAAGTTTAGGCATATGTGTGTCCTGGAGTGACAGGAAAGTGGAAATAAATTAATCAAAGGCAGTCTCAATGTCATAAGCAAGGAAACAGGGTTCCAGTTTGTGGCAGACAAGTCTGTTAGGGAGTTTGTATGATTCAGATTTGCAAAGTCCCGGAAAGTAATGTAGTGTGGCGAGGAGGCAGTGATGACTGAGGACCCCCAAATGCAGAAGACTTTGGGGTGATCAGTAATTGAATCAGGTAGAATGCCTGAGGCAGTAATCTTACCAGGTCAGTTTGTTAGTATCCAATCAATCAGTGTTCCATTAACTGTGCTCTGAGCCTCCCTGGTAGGATTGTTTATCATCTGGTGCATATTGCACCTATGCACTAGTGATATTGTAGAGTTTTTGCCTTTCCCTAGCTAATTTAGATTGAGGTTGCCAAGGATCATCATTTCATTTTGCCCAGCAGCCAATGCAGCATGTTCAAGCACATCTCTACAGTTTGATAGACCTACTTTGGGTGGGTTGTACACACATATAATGTGCAATTTCTTTGTGCCAAGGAGGATAAGGGCATGAAGGAATTCACAGGTGGAGTGTACTGTGTGTGGAACAAGAGATATGTTTAGGTTGTTTTTAAAGTACAGTGCAACTCCCCCCCCTTGCCTCCCTGTCGACCTGTCAACTCTAAGAAACATATAGTTGGGAATGTGGCACGATGAGTCAAGGGTTGAAGGTTTGAGCCAGGTTTCTGTCAAACACAGGACATCAGGATTATAAGTACTGATCCTTGCCTCTAGCTCCACCAGATTACAAAGAAGGCTTCTGATATTAAGCTGAGCGATGCAGAGGCCCTTTGCATTTAACCAGTCCATGTTCTGGTCTATATGAGGGCCTGGATTTGTTTCAACATCCCTTGATAGGAATATGACAAGAAGCACCAGGTGCCATATTTTTCTTGAGAGGAAAAGGTGGTACCAGCAGCATAGTTATCCTGTGGTGTATTGTTGCATAGTCAGCAGCTAAGAGGAGAAAACATTTTTAAAGTAGTAGAAGAGATGCATCACAGTGCTTATGTTGTGTGACTAGTAGGTTTGAGAAAGTAAAGTCATCCAATGCATAATTCATACAGGTATCATGCTTGGCGCAGTGAGTTTTATTGAGAAATGCAGGAAGAGAAAGCACCAGCCCAAATATAAGCAGTGGCAGTGTCCCTCAAGCCATAACTAAGGTATGGAAAAGATAGCAAAAAATATAGTGTCACCTCTCAAAAAAAGGATTTGTATGGAGGAGTACAGTTAGATGGACCCAGGGACAGGTAGAGGCAGGTGGTATAGAAAGGGTCCTAGCAGACAGTATGTAGCTTAGTTTTAGGACTAGCGGCCACTAATTGGGGAAAGTGATAGGCTGCAGATGGGACAAAAGGGATGATTGGTTCTTGCAGCCACATGATCATTCGCTATAAAGGGAATGGCTCACCAAGGGTGGTGGTGGGGGTGGTGGGGTAGCTGATGCACAGCGTCAGCAGGGACAACCCCAAGCCTTCCACACTACCACAGATGTCGTACCTTCCTTTGCTCCTATTTTTGGGGAGAGCACTGTCGGGGAGCCCTCACGACCTCGGAGATCCCGCAGCAGGGAGCTAGAAATAAAAAAACAAAAGGGTAAAGATTTTATAAGCACACCCTAGAAACCTGATTCTCTGTTTAAGAGAAACAATGGTAGGAACTACATCACATTTATTTTGGGCGGGCTAGTGAAGCACAAAGGCAGGATTGGCACATCAGTTTAAAGATTTCTATGTAGTTTGTAGCCTGGGTGCCTGGTTTCAAATTAAACTGCCTGGTTACAAATTAAACTGGCTGAAAACTGGTTTTAAATAAAAACTGCCTGGTTTCAAATTGAAATTACTGAAAACAGAGAAGACAGCATGGCTATACAATACAGTAGATGCCTGGTTTTAAATTAAAGAGACAGCATTGCCCTCAATAGCTGTAACTATCTGCTTTCTCATAAAAAGATTTCCCAATACTTGCCCCTACATAGGAAAAATTAGCTCCTTAAAGCAACTTAGCCAAATCAGGGGATATTGTGCAGAAACTTTAACATTGAAAAACTATCTCCATCTGTATGCAGACACAATTATTTTGCTGCATTTGTTCTCAGCGGTAGTCTTAGTTAAAGCAACAGCAGTCTAAATTTAAGAAGTCTGTTTGGCACCAAAAATTCTTCCCTGAGCCTTCCACACTACCACAGATGTCATACCTTCCTTAGCTCCTATTTTTGGGGAGAGCACCATTAGGGGGCCCTAGCGACCTCGGGGATCCTGCAGCTGGGAGCTTCCTTTGCTCCTATTTTTGGGGAGAGCACATTTGGAGGGTCCTCATGACCTTGAAGATTCTGCAGCTGGGAGTTTCCTTTGCTCCTATTTTTGTGGAGAGCACCGTCGGGGGGCCCTCATGACCTCAGGGATCCTGCAGCTGGGAGCTTCCTTTGCTCCTATTTTTGGGGAGAGCACCATCGGGGGCCCTCGTAACCTTGGGGATCCCACAACTGGGAGCTTTCTGTGCTCTTATTTTTGGGGAGATCACCATTGGTGGGCCCTCGCAACCTCGGGAATCCCACAGCTGGGAGCTGGGATCTGTCCCAAAAGTTCATTTCCCACAGCGACCACGCCATTGTGCGCCACAGGTGCAAAAACATGTTTCAGGCAGGATGTGAAAAATGACAGCTGTACTGGTCATAAGGAGGTGTGAAAAAAATGCCAGTGTTGAAAATCTGGCATGAAAATATTGCAGATTTGTGAAGTTACAAGGGTGCCTGGAAACTGCGCAACACATGCTTGTAACACAATGATTTTATGAACTTTCATTACCAAATTTTCAATATAGGCATTTTAGGACCTCTGCTCATGAACAGTGTCATTGTCATTTTCTTAATCTGTCCCTAAAACTGATTTCCCACAGCGACCATACTATTCTGTGCTGGAAGTGCAAAAACACATTTTGGCCAGGATATGTAAAATGACAGCTGTACTGTTCATAAGGAGGTGTGGAAAAAATGCCAATGTTGAAAATCTGGAGTGAAAATATTACAGATTCACAGAGTTATGAGCGTGTGCAGAAACTGCACAACGCACTCTCATAAAACAGTAATTTTTTGGATTTTTTTTTCACAAAATTTGCAACATAGGCTTTTTGAGAGCTCACCTTATGAACAGTGGCACTGTCATTTCATTAATTGGTCCTGAAAGGTGATTCCATGCAGTAACCACGAAATCACCTTTCAGGACTGAATAACACCATGACAGTGAATGAATTCATGAGGAGGGGTCCCAATAACCCCATGTTGAAACCTTGGTGCCAAAATTCCCCAAAATGCCCAAGATATGCACCAAAGTTGAAAAAACACTGTTTATGCCATTATACAGCTTACTGGCATTTCTTCAGTTCGCAGTTGGCTTTGAAGAGTGCAGATGTGTTCCTGGTCCACCGAAGATCATCGCACCATGCTCTGGAGGTAAGTTTGGGGTGAGGGGGTGTAGGGAGGCAGGGTGCGCAAAGGGTGAGTGTGGGTTGTGGGAGGGGCCAGTGAACTCAACGAGGGACCGTTTTCTGTTTTACAGGTTTAAAAAAAGAAAAACATCACAGGAAGGTTATTTTTTTTTCACAGGGACATTTGGCATGCTGGGGTGGGCTCCCAGCATGCCACCTAGTATTTTGGGAAGCTGTAGCCGGCGGGGATTGGGCACCCGTCGGCACATACCTGAAGTGGGGGGCAAGATCCACGGGGGAGTGGGCACCCCCCTCGGCACACAAGAAATGGGGGGAGACATTATGCCAATGGAGAGTGGGCTCCCCCATCATCAAATTGAACTGGGAATGGAAGGACTGAAGCTGACAGGGATTGGGCCCTCCATTGGCAAAGTAAGACTGTTGGGAGAGGGGGCGCATGATGCTGAGGGGGATTGGGCACACCCTCAGCACACAATTAAAATGGGAGGGGGATATTATGCCAACAGGGAGTGGGTTCCCCCTTCAGCACATGAACTGGGTCAGGGCATGCCAACAGGGGGATTGGGCACCCCTGAAGTCGGCATTATGGCAGGCGGCGGCAGTCACTGCCACCATGTTTATTGAAATATTTCATCAGGAAGGGCACATCGGGAGGTGTGTTATTGTGCCACTGCATGACAATCTGCCTCTCATTGCAGCAGCACTTTTCTAAGATGTGGTGACTGTGACACTCGGCCAGCTGGTTATGATTGTTCTATGCTATTTGTAATATAAAAATATAGCCTGTGCTTATGGGTGCCCCACAGGTCAGAGAAGCTACAAGATATATTAACCTGAAACCAGGAGGTAATTAAAGGCCCAGAAAGACTTAATTAGAACTGACCCAACTACCAGGATATAGGGCTTGTAAACCTTTATGATGTCTTAGAGGAAAAAACATGTTATACCACCATGGTGCTAAAAGTCATAAAATCCTTTGATGTGCCCTAGGAATAGGAACTTCTTGAGATCAAAGAGGGGATGTTAATTAAGGAGTCATATTGGGAAATGAGTTTTTGTTGATGTCACCTTATTTGAAATACCTTCTGATAGGACATCCTGTTTGTATATTTTTTTATATTCTAAAAGGAGGAGCTAGATTACATCATAGAAGGGGTGTGAAAACACAGAGTGTTAAACTGTATACTGTGTTTGAACTTGTGAGACATATCTTTTGGGGCGCTTAAGAAACAAGATCTAGCTATAAGCACTATAGAGGTAATACATTCGATAGAAAAAGTCTAATTGCATGTGGGTAGGAGTTTGTAGATTTCTTTGCTTTTCTTTTAAGTGTTTGTATGCTCTTTGATATATTATTCTATGTTTACATTTTTCATATTTTTATCATCTTTAGTAAAATCTTTATTTTGAAAGACTGCCTGGGTCTGCTCAAGTTCTTTTTGTATGTGACATATAGATAGTTAAGTCTGACAGCTGTTCCTGGAAAGCCTGATGGCGTTACTAAACTGGGAAATTGTAAGAATATACCTAAGGTCTTTTATAGAGTTTTAAGGGTTCATTTTCTATACCTGGTTAGGTGTCCTTAGGTGAAAGATATCTTGCATCCCCCTGAAGAGAAGATTATCTGAGCCTGTACATTTGGGGTACGCTAGCATAAGGTTCATAGCTTGAATCCCCCAGAACTTGCAACTAAAGGTGATTCAGACCCACAAGCAGACAGGAGAGTTACCCCGTCTGTTACCTGTTCACATTACTGCACTTGGAGGTTGGCTCTGTGGGGGCAGAGGGCCTGACCTGCTGAGTGTGTTTGTGATAGATTTGGTTGGCAGTGATGTGGATAAAATTGGTAACACAAGCTTTAACTGTTCAGTGTGTCAGCTTAATACTGTACAGCTCAATTGCAAAATAAGGCAGTGATTTATTTTTAAAAAGGAAACAGAACTATATAATTTTGCTTACAGTTAAGTTCTTACCTGTTTTATTTTTTTTTCTAAAGTACAAGTTAGAATAGCCATAGTTAGGGAAGAAGATGGCTTCCAACTACAGAGGGCACACTGCAGACTACTTGAAGCAGTTGTGCAAGGATAGAGGAGTTCTGCACGAGGTGAGAGCCACCAAGCAGAACCTCATGGATGCCCTGATAGCAGCAGATGCCCAAAGCATCAAGTCACAGACTGTGACTGTAGAGGACCAAACCTTGGGCATGGAGGGGCTAGGGCCAGTGCAGTGTCCAGATCTGATGAGGAGGGCAGCAGGGCCAGTGAAAGTGAAGGGCCACAGCAGCAGGGGAAGGTCACCAGCAATCTGGAGCCAGATGCAATCAGGCTGCAGATTGAGTTGTGTAGAATGGAGCTGGAGTTCCAAACAGATGCTGAGCAAGAGAAACAAGCCACAGAGGAGATAGCACTTCACAGATACCTAAAGTGACACACAGAGTAGCAAAGCAGGTGAAAGCTCTGTTAGTAATGTTAGGACTACAGGATGTGTGGAGGTACCTAGAGGCACTGAGTGGGGATACACTTACTACTCACAAGTGAACCAGAAGTACTCTAGATTAAATATTTTCTTCACATCTAGAGAGACAGTTTACTTAGATCTCATGTGGGGCTACTAGGACTATCAGACCATGCACCAGTGTAAATGGAAAAATATCTACACACAATAAAGCAAATAACATTCTAGAAATTAAATCTGTCCTTGCTTCATGATAGGGAAGTAGTAGAGCAAATTTCTAAACTACTGGAACAAACAATTCAGGACCATAGTACAATAGAGGTCAGTAAAGGGATAATGTGGGATACGGTTAAGGCAATCCTTAGGGACAAACTAATCTCAATAAGGAGAGCCAGGAAAAAACAGAGACTAGAAAGACAAACATGACTAGAACAGAGAATAAAAATAATG
Source organism: Neoceratodus forsteri (assembly GCA_016271365.2). Taxonomy (NCBI): domain Eukaryota; kingdom Metazoa; phylum Chordata; order Ceratodontiformes; family Ceratodontidae; genus Neoceratodus; species Neoceratodus forsteri. The sequence goes on along the minus strand of CM057456.1, from coordinate 1,152,312,568 downwards.
TAGGAATTACAACAACAGAAATTAGATAGGCAAAGAGGAAAATATTTCCTGAAGCTGAGAAAGGAACTGTATTCAATACTAGATCAAAAAGTGGAACACAATTTGAAATTCTTTAAACACAGATATGAGAGAGGACTGAGGTCACTGAAGCTCCTAGTGTGCAGACTCAGGGCTAGAAGAGCTAAGGTACAAATAGTCAAAATCTAGCACCCAGGGATGGGGAAAAAAGACACACAGAGTGGAAAAAGGAAATACCAAAGGAACAGATTAGTAAATTCCTACAAAATCTTAGGCTACCTCAGCTAATGGAGGAACAAAACACAATGATTAATAGACAGATAACAATTGGTGAGACTAAAACTGTTATTGGAAATAGCAAAACTGGAAAATGTCCAGGAATGAATGACTTCCCTAATGAATTTTATAAGCAATTCTCAGATACAGTGGCACCAATGCCATGAGAGACATTTCAAGAGGTGATGGGAGGGTTACCACACCACCATCTTGGAAACAGGCTGTGATCTTTGTGATCCCCAAGCCTGGCAAGGACCCAAACATATGTGCCTAGTACCGCTCCATATCCCTTCTTAATGTTGACTACAAATACCTAATAGCCGTAATGGCAAAGAGATTGGAGGATTTAGTCCCACAGGTGGTAGAGATAGACCAAACAGGATCTGTGGCAGAGAGAGAAGCAACAGACAATGTCAGATGCATGTTATGTTTCATAGATCACTTAAATCTTAACAAAGTCCTAGCAGCCATTATGAGCTTAGATGCTGAATGGGCATTTGATCAAGTGGATTGCACATTATTATTCGGGGGCTGTGATGGGTTTGGGTTGGACAAAACATTCATAGAGAGGGTACAATGGTTGTGTTGCAATCCACAAGTGTATGTTAGGGCTAACAGGCACATGTCAGACAGATTTGAGTTGGGAACAGGCACACGCTGGGGTCATCCTATGTCCCCACTGATCTTTGCACTGTATTTGAGCCACTGGCACAATGGATCAGACAAGATCCAGATATTAAGGGATACATATAAAAGACCAAGTACATAAAATGGCTTTATATGCAGACGATGTCCTAATGTATATGACAGAACCCAAAACGTCCATACCAAGACCATTTACAGTGCCTTCAGAAAGTATTCGCCCCCCTTGGAGTTTGTCACATTTTGTGATGTTGCAAACTCAAATTAAAATACATTTATATGGGATTTTTTTGTCACGTAGCTACACAAATGACTATATAATGTCAAAGTGGAATGAAACTTCTGGAATTTTTTGTACATGCAATTTAAAATAAAAACCTGAAATGTCTTGATTTGATAAGTATTCACCCCCTTTGCTATGACACTCCAAATTGAGCTCAGGTGCATCCAATTTCCTTGTGAGATCACTCTAAAACTTGAATGGAGTCCACTTGTGGTCAGTTCAAATGGTTGACATGATTTCAGAGGAAGTGCACCTGTTTATATAAGGTCCCACTGTTGACAGTGCATATCAGAGCAGAAACTCAACCATGAAGACCAAGGAGCTGTCCGTAGAACTCTGTGATAGAATTGTGAGGAGGCATAGATCTGGGGAGGGGTATAAAAACATTTCTAGGGTTGAAAGTTTCCAGGAGCACAGTTAAGTCCATCATTTGGAAATGGAAAGATTACGGAACCACCCAGACTCTTCCTAGAGCAGGCCGTCCTCCCAAACTGAGCAATTGGGCAAGAAGGACCTTGGTCAGGGAAGTGACCAAGAATCCAATGACCACCCTGACAGAACTACAGAGTTCCATGGCTGAGATGGGAGAACCTGTCCAGAGGACAACAATCTCTGCAGCACTTCACAGATGTAGCCTCTATGGGAGAGTGGCTAGATGGAAGCCACTCCTGAGAAAAGACCACATAATAGCATGCCTGGAGTTTGCAAGAAGGTATGTGGCAGACTCTGAGACCATGTGGCAAAAGATTCTCTGGTCTGATGAAACAAAAATTGAACTCTTTGGCCTGAATGCAAAGTGCTATGCCTGGCGCAAACCGAACACAGCTCATCACCCATGTAACACCATCCCTACCATGAAGCATTGTGGTGGCGGCATCATGTTATGGGGATGCTTTTCAGTGGCAGGGACTGGGGCACTTGTCAGGATAGAGGGAACAATGAATGGAGCCAAAGACAGGCACATCCTTGAGGAGAACCTGCATCAGTCTGCAATAGACCTTGGACTGGGGTGAAGATTTATGTTCCAACAGGACAATGACCCCAAGCATACAGCCAAAGCAACACTGGAGTGGCTTCAGAACAAGAAGGTGAATGTCCTTGAGTGGCCCAGCCAAAGCCCAGACTTGAATCCCATTGAGAATCTGTGGAAAGGCTTAAAGATTGCGATTCACCGACGCTCCCCATCCAACTTGACAGAGCTTGAGCAAATCTGCAAGGAAGAATGGGTGAAAATCCCCAAATTCAGATGTGCAAAGCTGATACACACATACCCAAGAAGACTCAAAGCTGTAATTGCTGCCAAAGGTGCTTCTACAAAGTATTGACTCAGGGGGGTGAATACTTAAGTAAACAAGATATTTCAGTTTTTAATGTTTCATAAATGTTTGTTACACAATATAAATATTTTTGCCCCTTTAAATTGTTGAGTATGCTGTGTGAATCAAGGGGGAAAAATAATTTCGATGCATTCAAAATTCTGGTAGTAACGCAACAAAATGTGACAAAATCCAAGGGGGTGAATACTGTACCACGATAAAAGAATTTACTAGTCTGGCAGGATACACCCTAAATTCAACTAAAATGATAACACTGATGTTTAATTACAGCCCTTCCCTCAAAATTAAAAAAGTACCCAATGAGGTGGACACTATCATGCTTAAAATACTTGGGGATTATTTTAAGAAACACTAACAAATTGCTTTTTCAAGACAACCTAGTGCCACTGGAAAAACAAATAAAAGAAGATATTGCTTGGTGGGCTCTCATACTCCTACCACTATATGCCAGAATACAAACAACCAAAATGAACTTGCAGCCAAGGTTGTTATATCAGTTTCAGTGTGTGCCTTTGCAGTTACCAAAACAATGGTTAGTAGAAATACAAAAAAAAATATAAAAATGTATAAAGGCAGATAGGAAACCTAGAGAAAAAAGCCAAATCTTAGTAATAAAACATGTGTGGGGGGGATGGGCAGTACCGGCATTGAGTGAATACTGGTTAGCTGCACAAATTAGATGGGCCTTGCTGTTGGACATCCTCAGATAGCAGTACACTAACGCAGATTGGAAAAAATAGGAGGGGAGCAAAGACCACCGGAAGCATGTATTTTCGACTCCCAGGTGGGTAACCAAGGAGATTAGGGGAAGTTCTCAGGAGTAAAGGTTACAGAAAAGGCCTGGGTTCAATTTCAGAAATACCAAGATGTGAAAAAGGATAAATGGAGATATAGGTGGTGGATTTGGGATGCAGTTTTTTATCCGGGTGACCTGGATTACCGGTTTGAGAGTCAGGAGCAGAAGGGGATGAGATGTCTGGCACAGATGCTGAAAGAAGACACCATATTTACATACAAAGAATGCTGTAGAAAATAAGGGTGGGTAGGAACAGAAAAACGAAGGTATTTTCAACTCAGAAATCATGTACAAATTCAAATAAGACAGTACAGACTACTTCTGAGAAAATACCTAAACTAGAAGACCTACTGAATATGATCTCCCCCAAAGAAGCAATATCAAAAATATATCAATTTATAAACTCACATGGAGAGGGGGGCACTGGACACATACAGTCAAAATGGGAAGGGGGGAGGGTTTCATTTAACAAAAAAAGAATGGAACAGGACTTGGGAGGGTACCTTGAAAACCACCTCATCCTTGATGGCAGGAATTTTCCTGAAAAATAAAATTGAGTTACTTTATAACTCCCAGTAGAAAAGCCAGATGGGAGGTGGGGGGAGATGCCAGGTGCTGGAGAAAATGAAGAGAACAGAAAGCTACACTCGAACATATTTTTTATCAGTGCCCAGTTACCGCCCCATGCCTAGCAGAGGTGAAGAAGAAAATGCAAGCATTGCTTCAAACTGAGATGACACTAAACTTACACCATCTAACTCTAGGATTCCCACCACAGGAAATAGAGGGGGAAAATGCAAAGTATTTATGGAATATATGCGTAGTGGTGATAGAAAAGGCCATAACAAGGAGATGGCTTAACCTGAAATCACCAACAGTACAGGAATGGGAAAAGACAGTGAATGAGATCCAAGAAATGGCAAGATTACCATACAAAATACAAGATAGAGTGGAAAAGTTTCTTGAGAGATGAACCAAAAGGACCTAAGAAATGACTTAGGAAAACAGGGAGAGTGAAATAGGCATAGAGGATAAGATGAAGAAGATAGAAGGGCAGACCATAACGTAAAAACTGAAATTCAGGAGAGACAGAAAACTGTATTATTCAAAAACTATTACAACTCTTGGAACTGCTGGGGAATACATTCAGAAAAGATAGACACGGAAGTCATTTTTTTTTATTTTAAAAAGGCTTTTGATTCCGTTCCATATTGGGCCTTGATAAAAAAAGCTACAGATGTTTAATATCAATCCAATTTATGTTAGATGGATTTCAAATTGGTTATCAGACAGAAAACAGAGAGTTATGATAGATGGTCATTTTAGTGACTGGAGGGATGTAAAAAGTGGTGTTCCTCAAGGATCCGTTTTGGCTCCTTTAATTTTCTAAGTCTTTATATCAGATTTATCTATTAATATTAATAGTGCCATTATCAGATATGCAGATGATTGTAAAATCTACAATGTTTGTGAAAATGAAGATGATAGGGTAGTCATTCAGAATGATTTAAAAACACTTGAAATTTGGTCAAAACAGTGGAACCTTATCTTTAATACATCAAAGTGTAGTGTTTTACACTTTGGTAAAAAAAATCTGAGATATCAGTACCATTTATATGACGAGTTATTAACTTGTAAAGATAGTGAAAGGGATCTTGGAATAACTATTGATGTTGAACTAACCTTTGATTCTCATATTTCCAACATGATTAAAAAAGCAAATAAGATTTGGTGGTCCATTCGTCATAATATGTTCTTAAAAAAATCCAGAGGTACTTTTGCCTTTATACAGTGCTTATGTCAGACCTCATTTAGATTTTGGCTCCCAGTTGTGGAGTCCATATAAAAAGAAAGATGTAGCCAGACTGGAGAAAGTTCAGAGAAGGATCACTAAACATTTAGTATCATGTAAAACAATTTCATATAAGGATAGATTGACAAAATTTAACTTAATGTCTCTTGAGGAAAGAAGAGTGAGAGGTGACTTATTGCTCATATGGGATTTACATAATGATGAATATCTATTTATGCATAGCGGTCTTGATCATAAACAAATCAAGATTGAAACTAGAGGTCATCCGCTTCAATTATCTAGCAATAAATGTCATACTAATAAAAGAGCTAACTTTTTTTTTCCCAAAGGGTGGTATCATCATGGAATAAATTACCAACTAAAATTGTAATTAGTGATAATAAATTAACCTTCAAAAATAGACTTGATGCTTTGAGAAATGAGAACAATTTCTCAAAAAGTTAACTGTAGTTGTGAGGCCTATATTGGCAATTTTTGCTTTTGTGCCTCTGACAGTATCTTAGTATGAATCTTAGTAAGTGGATAACTGAAGCAGTCAGGTACATACGCTCAAGTTAAATGGTCAGAGTTGATAAATGTTTTACTTTCTTGTTTGTTGTTTTATTTGTCTTTGGACTGATTATCAACTTTAAATACACAGTAACAACAGGAGAATGAATTGCCATACAGCAGAAACTGTATCATAAATGCTAGATACCAAGAGAGGTTAAATGGACTGCTAACATAAATGTACATGTAAAACAAAGTTTTTCAATGTACTGTAAATTTGAAGCGTGGAAAAATAAAAAAAGTATAAAAAAAAAGTATACAGGACCTAAAGGAAGATTTGGGCAAGCCTGAGAGGTGGCCCAGAATACGGCAATTCGGGTTCAATGTAAAGAAGTGCAAGGTCATGTAGAGTGAAGCCAAGAACCTACAGACAGAGTACATCCTGGGTGGGGTCCTGGTAACCAAATCTGAGGAAGAAAAAGACCTGGGGGTGATAATCACTAGCAACCTGAAGCATTCTGCACACTGCAGGAAGGAGGCAGGCAGGAAAAGCCAAAAAAATGCTGTTCTGCGTAGTCAGTAGAATCAGTAACAGGCTAGAGGAAGTCATGTTGCCACTATATAGATTGCTGATGTGGATGTACCTGGAGTGTGGTATGCAATACTGGCATCCCTACCTGAAGAAGGACATTAATCTTCTGAAGGTGGTCCGGAGGAGGACAACCAAGATGGCTAAAAATGTTTTTTCCCCCAATTGTTTAACCAGGAGTGGCACACTAATCTGAAAGCTTGTTTACAGGTGCAACCTGGGAGCACAGAGAAGTTAAGTTACTTGCTCAGGATCACACAGTATGCAATTGGGGGATGTGGGATTCAAACTCGGGTCTCCAGATTTGCAGCTGAGAGCTTTAAACCACTGCTTTATACTGCAGCTATACTGTCTACCTAAGATGGCTAAAAATTAGTAGGACAGGACATATGAGCACAGGCTGGATGACTTAAACATGTAATCCATGGAGGAGAAGAGGAAGGGGTGGTGGCATGATTTAGACCTTGAAATACAGGAAAGACATTAACAAGGTGAACAAGGGGAGCCTCTTCAGTCTCAGGTGCAGGAAAACTAAAAAGGAACATTGCCTTAAGCTGGAGGGGGAAAGGTTCAGGAGGGAGTTCAGGAGGTCTTTCTTCATGACAAGGTTGGTTGCAGGGTGGAATGAACTCCCTGTGAAGGTGGTCTCACTGGAAACAGTAGGAGGCTTCAGAAAAGGGTGGGGCATGTTAAGGGGGATTGCAAGAGTTGAGGAGGGGATTGGGCAGTAAGGGGGGTAGCAGATGGAGAAGGAGGATGAAGCCCTTAGTTGCTGGTTAGGGCTCTGTAACATGAGCAGACTAGATAGATCACTAGGCCTTCTGCTGGCAATTTTTGTATGTTCATATACTTCTAGTACTGCAGCATGACTTTATTATTATTTTAAGTTGACATGGTTCAGCACTTCAAACCCATTTAGTAATAGTAATTTTGTAGATATAGTACACAATCCCAGAGACTCTGGGCACTGTACGACAGCAATAAGATCAACTAAATGAAGACATGACACATAATCATAAATTAAAACAGATAAAACATAAAGTGCAAATTAATAGTCAGGTAATTTAAATAATAAGGTAACAAGACCAGGGGTACTAAAACAAACCAAAAGCTTGACTGAAGAGGTAAGTCTTTAAGCCCCTCTTAAAGGCCTCCACCAAAGGAACCTCCCTCAGAGACCTGGGAAGTGAGTTCCACAGGGCTGAACTAGCTACATCAAACATATAGTCACGTGATGCCTTAAACCTGGCTCTAGGAACTGCTAGGATGCTCTCCTCAGAGGAGCGGAAAGAGTGACCTGGGTAGTAAGGGGACAGGAGTTCACGCAGATAAGCTGGGCCCAATCCTTGTAGGACTTTGTAGGTCAGTAAAATAACCTTGAAAGAGATTCACCATTTCACCAGCAGCCAATGCAGATTGCACAGGACTGCGGTCACATGATGACCTCCGAAGACCAGTCAGTAACCTAGCTGCTGCATTCAACGCTAGCTGTGGGCATCGTAGGACCTCTTTACTTGCACTCATATAAAGAGTGCTGCAACAGTCAATCCTGGAAGTCACAAAGGTATGCACCAATGGGGGCAGGTCTTCCAGAGGGATGAAGGCTTTAATCTTTAATATCGCCTTACAAAATAGTTTTGATCCCTTGTCCTCTCTTTCCACTGACCCTGTTGATCCATACACTGAAAACTTTACTAATGACACTATAACTTCAGATCCCGTGGTCTGTAATATGGGTACACAAAATATTACTCCTCTGATATCATCCCCCCCCCAATTTTAACTTCGGACTTTCCCTTAATTGATTTCTCATGCAATAACTCACATACTATCACGTCTGATAATGTAACTTCATTAAACAATCCAAGAGGTGACAACACTTTATCCAGATAAATAATCTTAGTGGTTGACTCCATAGAAAAACATTTGGATAGGGCCATTTGTTAACCAGACAAGCTAAATAGGGCTTGTTTCAGTTTTAGTGGAGCTAAAATCACTGACATAACACATATGACTGACAATATATTCAGCTCTCAGGATTCTAATCCCTTCTGTATCATTCATGTAGGAGCCAATAATATCTATCATGATTCTATCCAACATATCAAATTGGCTTATGTTGCAATGACTAATAAATTGACTGAATTAGGTTGTGACATCTATTTTTCCGAGATTTTACCTAGTCCTAGGTTTTCCCCCTTGTTAAATTCTAAGATTCACAGCATTAATAATTGGCTTCATCATTGGTGTTTGTGTCAAAACATCACGTGTATTACCCATTGGGAGGAGTTTTGTGATCGACCCGAACTGTTTTGCTCAGATGGTCTTCATCTTAGTAGATGAGGAAATGCTTTATTGAGTAAACAGTTCTTGTTTATTATAAATGATCGTTTAAACTAGTTATTAGGGGGAGATAAGGGTTTCTACCTCATCTCTTAAATCAAGCAATCTCTTGTCACAATCTAAAGTTTCTAAGTCTAAACGCTAGGAGCTTAAACAACAAATATGCTGAACTTCAGTATAAGGCAGTAGAAAATAATATTGACACCATCACTGTTTGTGAAACCTGGGGTGATGATAACTCGGCTTGGGTTAAGCATCTACCAGGGTATGCTCAATTCTTAAAAAATAGGCAGGACAGGAAGGGAGGAGGAATTGCTATTTTTATTAATAATAAGATCAGTGTTATAGATATTTCTACTGTTGTAAAAATACATGATTGTCCTACAGAAATTTTATGAATTAAACTTTTCCTACCAGATCAGGATTTTTTAATTATAGGTACATGTTACCTTCCCCCAATTCACCTGTTACAATCACGGATGATAATTTTTCCGAATTTGAACTAGCCAATCAATTAGGGAATGTAGTTATTACAAGTGACTTCAAAATCCCTGATATTGATTGGCAGACTTTTTCAGCTTCTAGCCAGAAAGGGAACAACTTTCTAGCTATATGTCAGGAATTAAATATGAAACAGTGGGTTACATCAGCCACTAGAGAAAACAACATTTTAGATCTTGTACTAGCAAGCTCGGATTTAGACATTAATGATGTTAAAATATATTCCCCAATTGGTGATAGTGATCACAATTCCATTTTTTTCTCCGTTCAAACATATTTGATTTATAACTCACATAAATCTACTCTTTATCTGTATGATAAAGCAGATCTCACTGCCTTTAAACAGGATCTTGAGGCAGTTGATTGTGTATCTGTTTTTCAAAATCACTCCCCTCAACATTTTTGGTCTATTTTTTCATCTAAAATTACTGGTCTTAGAGACATATATGTCCCCTGTACAATAAAGAAGTATGATGGGAAACAAGCACCTAAATGGATGAATCACCAAGTTAAAAAACTGATTAGATTTAAAAACAAAACAAATATCAAAACTATCAAAAAAATAAGACTTCCACAAATTGGGAGCTGCATGTAAAAGCAAGTAAGAAATGCAAATCCGGTACAAGAAAAGCTAAGTCTAGATGGGAATTGAATTTAGCATACAAGGATAATAAAGAAAATTCTAAACAATTCTATTCTTATATTAATTCACTAAAGAAAACCCCATGTAAGATTGGGCATCTCCTTATTGATAACAATCTCATTTGTGAGCCTAAAACTATGGCTGATGTTTTCAACACTGAATTTTGTAAAATCTTTACTCCATCTATTACTAACATTTCTCTGCCCCCTAAAATTAGCTCTGATACACCCATTGCATTTAGAGTAGACATCATTAACAAAAAACTATCCACTCTGAAAGGTAAATTTAGTTTTGGTCCTGACAATATTTCTGGTAATTTATTATACTTACTTACTGACCATATCACTTTACCACTCAAGCTTCTGTTTGAATTGTTCTTATTAAACAATTATATTCCATCTGAATGGAAAGAAGCCACTGTCGTACCTATTCACAAAATAGACACTAAACATAATTGGGAAAATTATAGGCCCATTAATCTTACTTCCTCTATTTGTAAAATTATGGAGAGTCTACTTAGAGATAGTATTACACCTGTTATAGATGAAACTGACAAGAAACAACATGGGTTTAGAAAGAGCAGAAGTAGTTTTACCAATCTACTTTGTTTCTATGAACAATTTAGCTCCTTTCTGGATAAAAGGATACCCTGCAATGTCATTTTTATAGACTTTAGTAAGGCTTTTGACATCATGCCTCATTGGGCCTTAATGTCTAAACTAAGGAAACTTGATATTAATTATTACATTAAAATACGGACAGAAAACTGGCTCAAAAATAAAATTCAAAGAGTGATTATAAATGGACACCCTTCTAATAGTGGAAATGTGTTGAGTGGTGTACCACAGGGATCTGTACTTGGTCCTTGCCTATTTCAAGCTTTTATTGCTGATTTAACTAAACATTGTGTTTCAATTACTACAAAATATGCTGATGATGTGAAAATTGGTTGACCCTGTCTAAATTCTGATCAGATAGCAACTATTCAATACAATCTTGATGTTATCTTTAACTGGACAAACACATGGGGTATGAAATTAAATGTATCTAAATGTAAAGTGATGCACCTGGGCCACAACAACTCTGGTCATTCATATACCCTAAAGGACTCATTGCTCAATGTCACTACAGATGAGAAGGACCTGGGTATCATTGTTTCTAATGATCTTACTTTTACCAAACATTTACACTCTGTTATTTGTAGAGCCAAAAAGGTTGTTTAGTCAATTCTTCGCAACATCAGATCTAGGGATCGTGATGTGTTAATGCCTTTATATAGGTCATATGTTAGACCTCATCTTGAATATGTCTCGCAGATATGAAGCCCATTTAAAAAATCTGATGGAGTGTCCCTTGAAAAAATTCAAAGAAAATTCATGAAAAAAATATCTGGCCTTAACTCCGTATCTTATGAAAGTAGGTTGGAAACTCTGAAACTCATGTCACTCTCTACTAGACATTTGAGAGGTGATCTTCTCTTTCTGTACGATGTTGTACATGATCATTGTGTGATGAATGAATTAGGATTAGAATTTAAGTCCTTTTCACACAATACTAGATGCCATCCTTTGCAGTTATTCAGAAAATCATTTAAACATAACAATTGGAAATTTTTCTTTACTCTTCGTACAATTGGACCCTGGAATAAACTTCCATCTTCTGTCATTATGAGTGATACTAAGCTTATCTTTAAACATAATTTGGATAAATTAATTGTTTCTGGGTTTAATTTATCTTATTATACTATGGACTAGCACAAGACCATTATGGGCCTCGGCCTACTAGCTATTTTCCTTTACCTTAGTGAACCTAATCCGGGAGATGTTATGAAGATGGTAAAAGCCATTCTGGGCTATAGATGACACCTGAGCCTAATGTCAGTCTTTCATCCAGAATGACACCCAGATCCTTCACCTTGGTGGAAGCCACCAGACTTGAGGAACCAAGTACAAACAAGAAAGTGGCATGCTCCAGGGATGTGGGATGCAGTGCAGAGCAAGGCAGCCGGCCTAACACTCATCAAGAAAGAAAAGCTCCACACTTGCAGAATAATAGGCAGGCTCAGTTATGCAGTGAAAAAAGTATCTTATTCCAGCACCGTTGGAGTCCCGATCAGCACCCAGTTCCCCAATGCTTTAACACAACAGGGTCTTCCTAAGGGGCTAGGTCTAAAGGGAGAACAGACAAGCACCCTATTTAAGTGGTGAATTTAAAGAGATACATACTGAAAAAAAACTCCATAAAAAAGTTCAAATAGCCAGCCCTGTGGCACTGAGGGTTGAGGCCCTGGATGCCACACCTCGTGTCACGCCGGTGACCTGGGTTCAGGAACGAGCCTGGGCCATCGGGGGTCAGCAGGGAAGGAAAGCATTGAGCATCTGGAGGATAGCTCTCCTATCCCGGAAGGGAGGAGGGTTCAGGCTCAGTGATTGACTGGCCTCTGCCGGAGTCCTGAGGCACAGCAAGTACCCTGCCATACAAAGAGGGGATTATGCGTGGCAGATGTCGACGGTTATGCCTTGACATCAGGGGGTACACGCCACACACAGAACAGCAGAAAAAATGCTCACTAGGCTCCTAGAAGATGGAGCACTTCAGGGCAGACCAAATAAGCCCACCTGCCTGTCCCAGTCCAGTGACCTGAAGGATGGAAGTTGTTCAGGGGTGTACAGGCCCCTACCTCTGTCCCTGCCTGGGGGGCAATCCAAGGCTACATGGGGGGACTACTGTGGGCTCCAGGTAAGGTGAGGCAGGGCAGACACAACTGGTGACTCCCGAGGTGGCAGAGCTTAGGGGCGGGTGGGGAAATATAAACAGAGAGTTAAAAAAAAAAAAGTT